>CM073487.1:14797500-24797500 GCA_037074505.1 Albizia julibrissin
GTGGCTGGTGATCTTGTCTGGTTCTTCTATTTTTGCTCGAAGAGTTTTGTTGTGGTTGCATCCTTGATTATTTGTTGTTTGGTACATCTTGTTTGATTTCTTAAGAAATTGCTTCTACTGTTTGTTATTGAGCTTAACTTGCTTCTAGTGAGTATCAATGGCTGAATCTAAGCCTCGTCCTTGAGGTGATCTTGCTACAGGTAACATTACTTCTAGTTTTGCCACTTCTTCGTCAAAGTGGATCATCGATTCCGGTGCCATTGATCATATGATAGGTAACCATCATTTATTCTCCTTGTATGCGCCTTATGCCAATCCCTCTAGTATAACCATTGCCAATGGTTCGTATTCTCGTGTTCTTGGATCTGATACTATCAAACCTACTACGTCTATTCCCTTATCCCCTGTCCTTAATGTCCTTGACCTTGCGTTTAATCTTTTGTCTCCTAGCAAGCTTACTCGACAACTAAACTATTTTATCACATTCTTTCCTGACCGTTGTTTGATTTAGGATCTCACAACGAAGCAAGTTATTGGTAAGGGCTATAAATCTGGTGGCTATTACTTTTTTGATGATCAGGTACCGTGTTCTGTTGCTTGCCCTGGTGGTTCGTCTCCTTTTGACGTTTATTATGGTATAGGTCACATGTATTTGTCCTCTTTAAAGAGGATGTATCCTCAGTTCCATCATTTTTCGTCATTAGACTGTGAGTCATGTTAGTTTGCTAAACATCATCGTGTTCACTTGGCACCTCAGATCAATAAACGGGCTATGTCTCCCTTTGATTCAGTACCTTATGATGTTTAGGGTCCATGTCCTATTGAGTGAAAACCTGATTTTAAGTACTTTGTTACTTTTGTTGATGATTTTTCTTGTACAACTTGGCTCTATTTAATGAAAAATCGTTCTGAGTTCTCTCATTTTTGCAACTTTTGTGCTGAAATTCAAACTCAGTTTGGTGTATTTGTGAAAACCTTAAGAAGTGAGAACGCTAAAGAATATTTCTCTGCCCAATTTCAAAACTATATGCTACAACATGGCATGCTTCATCAGTCCTCCTGTGCAGATACACCATCTAAAAATGGAGTTGCATAATGTAAGAACCGACACTTATTAGACGTTGCTCGGGCTCTAATGTTTCAAACGAATGTTCTCAAGCCTTTTTAGGCTGATGCTATATCTACTGCATGTTTTCTTATTAATCATATGCCTTCTTCTGTCCTCAATGGTGACACTCCGTACACAACTTTGTTTCCTCTCCATCCCCTTGTTTCCTATTGATCCAAAAATCTTTAGTTGTATATGTTTCGTTTGAGATGTCCGTCCTACTGTTACAAAACTTGATCCTAAGTCTCTCGAGTATGTCTTGGGTATTCTAGAGTTCAGAAGGGTTATTGGTGTTATTCTTCTACTCTTCATCGTTATCTTGTGTTCACAGATGCCATCTTCCATGAGTCGACTCTATTCTTCCCTGTCTCTACTCCATCTACATCTCCTGACACAATTGAAGGTCTTGATGATATATTGGTCTTTAATGTTCAGTTACTACCAATGCAAGCATCTGTTCCGGCACCTGATAAACCACCTATCCATCATGTTTATTGGAGATGTCCTAAGGAAAGTAATGTAGTCGATCATGTTCATGGCTCACCAATGCCTGCTTTGGTGTTTGATCCGGAATCAGTGCCTAATACTCCTGATACTTTTGATGACCTGCCCATTGCCTTACGCAAAGGTAAATGTACTTGTACCTATCCTATTTCTTCTTTTGTTTCCTAAAACCACTTGTCTCCTCCATCCTGTTCTTTTATAGCATCCTTAGATTCTATCACTGTTTCCATTACTCTCCACCAAGCCTTAGCCCATCCCGGTTGGCGTGTTGCAATGGAAGAGGAAATGATGGCCCTTGATAAGGTTAGTACCTGGACTTTTGTTGATTTATTTCTTGGAAAGAAGGCTATTGGGTGCAAGTGGGTGTTCACGGTTAAAATAAAAGTTGATGGCACTCTAGAGCGTTTGAAAGCTCACCTAGTTGCTAAGGGATATGCTCAGACCTATGGTGTTGACTATTCGGAAACCTTCTCCCCTGTGGCAAAACTATCCTTTGTTCACCTTTTCATTTCTATGGCTGCTACTTATGGTTGGGATCTTCATCAATTGGATATTAAAAATGCTTTCTTGAATGGTGATTTTCTGGAAGAAGCTTACATGGAGCAACCACCTGGTTTTGTTGCTCAGGGGGAGCATGGGAAGGTATGTCACCTTCATAAGTCTTTATATGGTTTGAAGTAGAGCCCTTGTGCTTGGTTTGATAGGTTTAGCTCTGTGGTTAAGAAGTTTGGTCTGAATCAAAGTAAGTGTGACCATTCTGTGTTTTATCAGCGGATGGATACAGGCACTATTCTCTTGGTGTTATATGTTGATGACATTGTTATTATGGATAGTAATAGTTTGGGAATCTCGTCACTCAAGGACTTTCTTAATTCTCATTTCTAAATGAAGGATTTGGGTCCATTAAAGTACTTTTTTGGGATTAAGGTTATGAGAAGCAAGAAAGACATCCTCTTGACACAGAGGAAATATGTTCTTGATCTGCTAAAAGAAACCAGGAAATTTGGGGCAACACTAAGTAGTTTTTCCATGATTCCTAATCCTTTTTTGGACATTGATTACAGCGTTACATTTAACAAGCTACCTAAGGATGTAAGGAAAAGGGTTGATAAAGAGAAAATCAAACCATTAGCAAATCCTGAGAGATACCATAGACTAATTGGGAAATTGAACTATCTCACGGTGACTTGCCCTGATGTGACCTTTCCAATTAGTGTGCTTAGCCAATTTATGACAAAGCCAACTATTGCACAGTGGGAAGATTTGGAGCATGTTTTACATTATTTAAAGGGCTCGCCTGGTCGTGGTATATTCTATACGAATCATGGCCACATAGAGATTGAATGCTTTTGTGATACAGATCATGTGGGGTCAAAGGCTACCAGGAGATCCACTACTGGATATTGTGTATTTGTGGGTGAAAATTTAATGTCCTGTAGGAGCAAGAAGCAGGATATGGTTTCTCAAACTAGTGCGGAAGCTGAATATAGAGCCATGGCTCAGTCTATGCAAGAAATTGTGTGGATTCACCAATTAATGAGGGAAGTTGGTCTTACCATGTTTCCTTCAAAGCTATGGTATGATAATAATGCTGCTTTACACATAGCCTTTAATTTTTGTGTTTTATGAACGTATAAAACACATTGAAATCAACTGTCACTTTATACGTGATAAGATCAAGGACAACTTTATTTCTACAAGATATGTGCGGTCTAGTGACCAATTGGGAGATCTTCTGACTAAGGCCTTAAACGGGACTCGTGTTGACTATCTTTGTAACAAGTTGAGCTTGATAAACATTTACGCTCCAATTTGAGAGGGAGTGTTAGGAAATATAGATGCAATTAATAGGTGTTAGGTAGGAAACATAATAGTATATGTTATGAAATATAGATGCAATTAATATGGTTAGTTGGTAGCTAGGAGTTAGCATTTAATACCCTCTTTGTATAAATACCCACCCATGTAAGCTTTTGAGGTGTGTGTAATCAATGATTCTGTGAGTGCAATAACAAGATTTAATATCCATCTATTTATCAAGAACTAAAATCATAATTGTCCTCTAGAATCCAGGACTAGCTTGGAACATAGAATGAATTGAAATAAAATGGAAAATAAAATTTAAAATTGATTTTAAAGATAGAAAATGACCTTTACATCCATGCTTTAAAAAACAATACAACAACAACAACAAAGCTTTTATCCCACTAGGTGAGGTTGGCTACATGGATCGCACAACGCCATTGTGCTCTGTCAAAAACCATAGATTTCGATATATTATTAATTAAAAGGTCTCTCTTTATGACCTCATTAAGCGTTTGTTTCGGCCTTCCTCGACCTCGTCTAACAGGACTCCATACTACTTGATCAACCCTTCTCATTGGAGCACTTAATGGCCTTCGTTGAACATGTCCAAACCACCTCAAACGATTTTCTACCATTTTTTCTTCAATAGGAGCCACTCGCAATCGTTCACGTATATGAGTATTACGAATCTTGTCTTTTCTTGTATGACCACTCATCTATCTCAACATCCTTATTTCAGCTACTCCCATTTTATGTTCATGTTGTCCCTTTAAAGCCCAACATTCACTACCATATAGCATTGCTGGTCTTATAGTAGTGCGATAGAACTTTCCTTTTACCTTATTAGGTACTTTACGATCACAAATAACTCCAGTAGCTTTTCTCCATTTATACCATCCGGCCTGAATTCTGTGATTGACATCTCCATCAATTTCACCATCTTGTTGTATAATTGATCCCAAATATCTAAATTTTGTCACTTGTGGGATAACTTGCCCTCCCAATTTAACTTCCACTTCCCTTTGACCTTGTCCTTTATCATACTTGCAATGCATATATTCAGTTTTGCTCCTACTAAGACGAAAGCCTCTAAATTCCAAAGTCCGTCTCCATATCTCAAGTTTAGAGTTAATTTCTTCTCTGGATTCAGCCAACAGAACTATATCATCCGCAAAAAGCATGCATTTAGGGATCTCCTCTTTTATAGACTCAGTTAGAACATCTATCATTAGGTTGAACAAATAAGGACTCAAGGCTGATCCTTGATGTAGTCCAATCCTTATAGGAAAGTCTTTTGTAATACCTTCAGGCGTTCTAACATTGGTTGATCATTGATTATAGAGATGTAAAGGAGATTGCCAAAAAAGGGAGAATAGAAAAGAGAAGATAGGAAAGTGGCCTTTTTTCCTGAGTCAAAACCTACGGAATGGAAATTTCTTGAATAAACTAGTTGGTTGAGAAGATTTCAATTTTGTTCATTACGTTTCTTGATCCAATTTCTCTAAGAGGCCTTGCTTTTGAACTGACTAGGGGTAATGGTTGCTTGGACTGGCATTGAGCACTTTCGCATGGGAAGATATGACCCTCCTCCTCCTCCACAAGAACCGGAAGACTTTGTGGTAAGTTTTGCAAACAGTGACATTACATGAACTGATCTATTGGGACTCTTAATTTTCTGAGTAAGATGTCATGATGTTAAACAATATATTAATCTAATGACAATCTAATTTGACTTAAAAAGGTGTTGCATCAGCCAACTTCCTCCCATCTTCCCTTGTAGTTTGGTTTCCCAATGACTCTCCTCTTCTACTCAAACCTAGGATGATCATTTATATGTAGTTTAGAAATTAGATAGTACCTGTGAGGCTTTGAGGCCTCGTTTTGTTTCTTGGAGAGTGAAATGCTCACTCTTCCACATTTTTGCTGTGTCTGTTACATCATTCTAATCATTAGTCAACTGTTTTTATCTGTTTTTTTGGTGGTTTTTTGGGCCAAGACTATGACAATTTTCTTCTTTCATCCTCAAAATCACTTTTTCATTCCACTTTTCATTCTTTTTTTCTTTTTTTTTTTTGGATAAACTATACATTTGGATTCTTGTTGAATAGATAGGATTCCTCTGAACTTGTATAGGCATTGTTATACTTGTATTTTGTCAATCCAGATATTATTCATAAAAATAAATGCAGATAATGCATTAAAGAGAAAAAAAGAAGTGGTGGTTGATGCACAAATGAGACGAGTATGACATGTAGTCATATTCAATATAAAAGATTTGATTTATAGTATCCGACATTGGATTAGCAGCTAAAATTTTACATTTGCTTTCCACTACAGTATGATGTACGCCCACGATGGCCATTAGGGGAAGAGTATGCTGAAGGAAGAAGTGAAGCTCCCTCTGTAAAGCGGGCCCGCGTTCATCCATCTTTGACGTCTTTGATACAAGCAACATCGCAATAGTAATCATTAGATGAGCCCCTATTTTTCTCCAGTCTTCTTTATGAAAGAAAAATTATAGAATTATTCAGATTTTGAAAGATAGTGAGACCTAGTCATAGGGATGGATCTAGGATTGAATTAGTGAGACGAAGCCTGAAAATGTTAGCTGGCTTATATATATGTGTGTGTGTGTGTGAGTGTGGGTGTATTATATATATTGATTTTAATCTGAAAAATTGTATATGTAACAATGTTTTGTTATCTATTGAAGTTGATGTTCTTTTGTGCTATAGAATTCCATATAATTAGCCTATTCACTCTCTGCTGCTCAACTTATAAACGAGTACAAAAACCAGATTAATTTATGTGGCTCCTTCATTGGTTCTGGAACTAAAATTTACTTATAGAACTATAACCTAAGTAAATTATTTAAAGACAAAAAAATGGAGATTGATATTACGAAGAGTTAAGATTAAAAGAAAACCCTGTAATCAGGTCTTTTGGCACAACACACCATATGAGTGAAGTAGCAAATTCTTCTGGAATTGAATTTCAAAAGCTTTGCTGCTTTTATTCTTGGTGACTCCTTCTATTGGCTACTTTATCAATCTCTGAATCACAAGAAAACACAAACTGTTACATGGTGATTAGGGATAGCAAGAGAATTGGTTAAGGGGATAGGGAGCTTGATGCACTCCTATTATAATTAGACAATAGGAATTAGTAAATGGAAAAACTGTCAAATGAATTATCTTCTATTGATCTTCCTCCAGTGTACTATATATAGATTCTTTGATTATATAATTGAAATGTCAAACTGTATCACATGGAAATCTGATATGTTATAATTGATGACTTACTGCAGTATTTTATACTCTACGCCTATAGACATTACATTTTGTTTTTACTTATATTGATATTCTTGAAGCAATCAAGTATGTGCATTGAATTAGATTTCATAATTGGCATAATGATATAAAAGTAAATTACATTTACATTCTTCGAATTTTGTTGAAATTATACAGTCACACCTTCAGGAGACAGTCTCTCCACTTGTAAGGGTAAGATTGTGACCATCTATCTCTCCTCCATCTAATAGGTGCCTTGTGCATAGGGCTGCCTTTTTTATACACTCACACCTTCACATACTTTTGCTAAAAAAATTATGAGCTCAGAGGAACCAAGTGTCTCAGTCAATTTACTGACCTTGTAAGGCGTTAGACTTTGATAGAAGTAACATGATTGAGCAGCATGTCAACAATTTCTGCAGAAACGTTTGAAGCTGATGCGTTTAGATTATTGATCTTATCTTCAGTCTCTTCTTCAAGTCTTTTCACATTAGATCCAGAGTTCCCACTAGTCTATAGAAACATAAGCAAGCAGAAAAAATAAGAATAAAAACAGGAAATAATGATTGAGATATTGAAATCTCGAGGTTATGAAGCATTCCTTCCCCAAAAATCATCAAGTTCCCAAGGAAAAATCTCATCACACATTCTTTTAATCCATCACTTGACATTAGACAAAAGCACTATGTGCAATGTATTTGTTACTTTTTCTAATTCTTAATATAAGACTTGTTTCCCTAATTTGACTAGTTAATGAAGTTAGTTAATATGACATGTTATTTTTTAAAATGTCTTATACATTTTCCTTAATTTCCTCTATCTCTCTCTTACTAATTATTGTTAAGGGAGTATCAATATAGGAAAATTAAGAAAATATTAACAAATATGAGAAATAGATCTTACATTTAGGAATATGATTAATGTTAAAAGTCAGAAGCAATTCGGTGATTAGCATGAGATTATTGACTCCTTCCTATATCTTCTTCAATCACTCTTTGTTTACCTCTCAATCTCTCCCGTCAATCACTCTCCCTCTCACTCTGTTTTCTCTATATATATCATGTAATCCTCTCATTTTAATACAATTAATGAAATTTGAAGCTCTCTGAGCTAATAATTGACTCCTTGATTAGGTCTTACATTAAAGACTAAAAGAGGAGTATTTTGAAAACCATGCGAGCATTTGCAACAAACTCAAAATAAGTTGCACTATTTATATCTTGTAAATCTTATAATGGCTCCTGTACTTTTCACATTTTATATTGACAATACCTCTAAGAGAGTCTTTTGGTATTCACTTTCCATGTGGGATTTGTACAGAGCTGCTTCTCTCTCAGCTTCCTCTTTTGCCTGCTTCAATCTTTGAGTTCTCACTGAGGAATTAACACAAATACATAATATGCATATCATCACATTATCTAGAGAAAACGAAAAAAGAAACTACACAGTATACAGATTGTGATTCTGATTCATGACACGGTCTATATTTCTGAATATTTGAATAAAAAAAGAAACAACTATTGTATGAATCGATCCAACTGATAAGAAAAAACTTTAAGATTTGTATGATTAAGGCCATTGGATCTCACAGTTTCTTGCACTGGAAACAATGTGTTGAGCTTCTTGTTCTGCAGTTAACAGCATCTGAATTCCTCCTTGTCCTCTAAAGGGATCCATGGTGCCTGGAAAACACATTACACGAACATGACAATGTGATCGAATATATAATTAGTAACAGAACCTAAGAAATTAACGATGAAACTTCCAAATATCAATCTTTATTTTATTGAGCCATATGAGTTGTTTTATCGCATGAATCTGTTTCTGATGGAAGCGTCTTTTCCCAGCAATAAAATTTCCAGACGACTATTTGAGCAATTTGGTGTATGAGAATCCAGAATTTGCAATGTAATAAATTGATTCAATTTTACATAGCCGAGAAAGAGATTTAACCAAATGTGAAAGAAAGGGGGAAAAATGAAAAGTTGGATCATGAAGAGAAATTAATTGGATATGATTTGATTACCTAAATGAAAAAAAGCTGGTTATGCCAAAATGGGCGATGATGGGAAGAAGGAAAATGAGAGTGTAGTTTGTTGAAGAGTGTCCTCAAAACACTCCTAAAGAGGGGTTTGTGATTTGGCTTTATTATCTACCAAGTCAAATATTATATTTAGTTTTATTTTTTAATAGTTTTTTTATTCTTCAAATTGAATGATCTTTTTAATGTGTTTAAATTGTAGGATCATTTATAAATTTTTACCGTCATCCTTGCACATTGATAAAAAAATAATAATAATCCTATGTTTATTATATTATTAACAATCATTAAACATATGTATTTAGTATAAAATAATTATTTTTAAATTTCAAAATTATTAAAATTTTCATAATTGTTATATAATAATTACTGTCACTCTCACACAGTTATTTTCTCAGTTTTCAACAACAATATAGAAAATAATTTATTTAGGAATGATAATAAAGTAGGATAAGTGACTAATTTTGAGTAGTAGGGACTCGTCCTTAAACAAATAGTAAGACGTCCAAATCTCAACTCTTGTGCATGAAACAAATCTAGTTAAAGAGACATGTCTTTTTTCTTTCATTATTTGAGAGAGATTAGTCTTTGCTAGTTACTACCCAAAAAAAAAACAAGAATACTCTTAATTGTTTTTAAAAAAGTTAAGATGCGGCTTTTTTCATCCAATTCCATACTTGATCTACAGCCTTCTATGTTTTTAGGTTAAGGTGTATTTTATTTTTCTGTTGTAACATGTTCTTGCCTTTCATTTGCATCAATGTGAAAAGAGGAGGCCTATTTACTTTTTTATTAATTCGTTCCATTATATATAATATAATCAAAAACGATTTTATGAATTATTTATAAAATTACTAACTTAGCATTAATTTCAAATTTCACATCTCATCATTCACACACAAGTTTAACCTTTTCATTTATTACATTCACCTTCAACTAATGATAAGGATTTTCTGTCCACCTTAAAAGTTCTTTGAGGATTCTTTCGTCCATTATGTAAGATATCAAGGAAAATCAATCTTAGCTTCAAAGTAAAAAAAATTCAAAAAAATTCTTTCTGACCCTTAATATAAAATTCACCTTAAAATATAACATCATTGTCTTAACCATTTTGATCATGAAGTTCTTCAATGGCATCTTCATATGTTTAAGCATGCTTGCCACTTGACTATCCTCCCTAAAGATATTGCTGAGCTTCTACCAAAATTCTTTGGTAATGCATTTTAAAGGCATCAAAATCTATAATTAATTATATTTATCTTTACATATCCATGTCACACTGTCCTATCAGTTCTTAGGCAAGGTCCCAAATAAACCAGATAAATTAAGAAGGTCAAAAACTACACAATAGTTAAATTTTCACTTCTTAATTCTAGATTGAATGTAAGGATGTGCCTTAATACGATATTCAGGTATTAGACTATGATGCGTATCCTTCAATGTGTTGAGCTTTAAGACCATTGTCACAAACAAGTTCAACCTTATGATACAATACCATTATGTATTGATGGAATATTGGCTTATCCTCTTTGGGTGTCCACACATGCTAATCCAACATGATGAATCAAACAAATAATGAAAATTGACAAACTAAAACAAACAATATTCAAATTATATAACTCTTTCATCTGGATGTTCTATTAGCAGTAAAAATGAGGAGCATTTTATAAGCAAGATTATCCCTAAAGAAGATGACAAAGGACGTCAATAAACAGCAAAAACAAATAAATAAATAAAGAGCAAACAAAACAATCAATTCAAAAATCTTGTTCTGTTATGGTATTTCCAAAGAAATGAGAGAGGAGAGAGGAAGAGAGAGAAATCAGAGGAATAGAGAAGAAACTGAATAACTCTACATTCTCATTAAGCTAAACAAAAATAGAAATTATTTGAATTACAATAGGCTAGTAAGAGTAGTTATAGACTTAATCCCCTTCTAATCACCGCCGCTCACTTAAGCGGGTATTTCCTCTAACTACCCGAGTAACAACTAACAGAATTAACTAACTACTATAGCATTCAGAATCTTAATATATTTCCATAACAATACCCCTCCCAAAACATCCTTGCCCTCAAAGATCTTAAAAACAAAATGTCAAACCCTTAACATTTCGATATTCGCAGAGTATTTAGCGCATAGTTCCATAGAGCATACAGAAACAACGAAAATATACTGATAAGGAGTAATTGTTTACAACACATGAAAGTTCTTATAGAGTTTGATAAATATATACAAATGTACAGAGCATTCAAAAAGTAGTTAAAATTACATACATAAATAACTATAGCAGCTACAAAATTCCCAAAATTCTAATCATCAGTAGCCACTGTTTTGCCTTTCGAGCTGCCTGCCTCAACTGTAAAGTTTTTATTTTGAAAAAGAATGAGATTCGAGCGAATCTTAGTAGTACCATGCTTTCAAACATATAAAATGTGAAAAATAAATATGCAATGACATATCATATAAAATGATAGACAACTCGGCGCCCTTGTTGGGTCCCTGACCACAACTTGGCAAATTGGTGTGTCCAATTCACTAGTTCATATTACAGAGAATGACATATACAAATATTTAGTAATCACATAGTATATATAAGGAAGAAGTTACTACCTAAATCCTTTTTCAGTGCTACTGTCAGTCCAATATTTTTGTCTCAGCTCAGGCTACTATAAATTCCTATAAATTAAAGTTAACAAGTAACTAATTATTACTTGTACTATTACTAATTTTAAATCATATTATGTGGGTTATCCAATGTAGTTACAACAGTTTCTGTACAGTACAATTATGCACAGTGAAATTTCACTGTTTCCAGAAATTGACACATTTTTCAGTCAACTTTGGAAATTCGTAATTAATTATAAAAAAATAAAATTTGACTGATTCCAAAGCCTAAATGAAGCTTTGTAATTTTAAATTTGAGGACAAATAATTAGGTTTGATCATTGTAACTAGGTCGTTCCTAGAAAATTCGCCAAACCGTACTATTCCCAGATTCACTATCAGAAACAGGGCACAACTTCAAAAATACATATCTCCCAATCTACTCGTCCAAAAATTACAAATTATCTATCAATTAAAGATCTATATCTCTACTTTAATCCTGCCAAGTTTCATAATTTTTGGACTAAGTGTGTCTAGCGAAATATATTTTACAACATCACTGTCTCACAGGATACAATCAAACAACATGCACCTACAACTTCATAAATTTCCAGATTTTTATACCAACGTCCAAAAATCCTGAACACATGTATTCCTACACAATTTTTCGTATAGAATCCATTGATGACATCAAATTTACCAAATTCTCACTCCTTATACACGTTCTATTCTGACCACAAGTGACAGCATAATCCAACAATCACCAATTTTCCAATTTAATCATCATACAAGTCTTATATGCTCTTTAAACATCATATAACATCATGTATTTGATCATAACACTAATTCCTCTTAATAACTGATATTCAGGGCAACCAAGAAAATTCACAAAAATCAACCAAACAACATAATATTTGGTTCAAATCAAAGCTCAAACTCACCTCTTGTTCTTTCTTAAGCTCTTTGTTTGATTCTTTAACTTTGACTCTTGCTAGAAGACTCAAAACATCTCCTCTTGAAATTCTAAAACCATAGAAAGGAAGCTCTCACCAAGATGAACAAGGTTTGTGAAGAGTGTTTGAGCTAAAGAGGTGATTTACAAGATGAAAATCCAATTAGAATCCGTTAACTTAGACTTTGTTCTTCAAGTTTATGTTTCTCTTTCCTTTCTTCAAGTTAGCCGACTTTCCTTGTGTTAGATGGTGAAATTGTGTCTTGTTTAATTCACTTCAGTTGCTTCAATTTATCTTGTACGAAAGCACTTAAGGAAAAAGAGAAGAAATGCATGTGGCAATTTTATATTCATCTCCTCTTTTGCTAGCCGAAATGTTTGAAAAAAAATTGATGAAGACAAATTGTGATATCACACTCTCACTTCTTCCCTTGTGCTAATCGTCCTTGTTGAGCCAAAAGATGAAGAAATGTTTTAATCAAATTCTCTTTCTTTCACTAGTGCCTTGTCCAACTTTTGGAATGCATAAATGATAAGAGAATTGAATAAATGACACTCGTATCACTCTCCTTATAATATAGCTGATTTTGTTGACTTAATGAGGAAGAGGATATTGATATAATCTTTGTATGTATTCACTTGAAGGAGGAAACATGTATGTGTGTGAACTAAATATTTATCCTTCTTGAAATATTTAGCCCAAAATATTTGACTAAAGGTGGAGGAACTTTGTTGTGTTGCCTCCATTTTTTTTTCTTGATATGCTTTTGTCCTATCTTGAATAAAAAGATGAAGATGAGAATTTATTAAGCTCTCTTTTCTTTCCTTCTTATTCTTATCTTAGACGAAATATTGAAATAAAAGGGAAGTGAATTGTTGAATATGTCTTGCTTATGCAAGCATAAATCATGTAGTCCCATTAAGAAAACAAAAAATGAGTCTTTTAGTTTAATCATCCTCATTATTATTTCTTGTGCCATCTCAAGTGTACCAAAATTCACCATTTTATTCCATTTAATATAACAAATGTACATAGAATTTTGGTGAACAAAATTTAGGATATTACACATAACAAAACTGGACCTCAAAAATACAAATCTGAAGACTGAAACCAATCTAAACACGTAAGCTTTTAAATTCTCTAAAAGGTTCAACTAAACAATGTTGAATTCCTTGTGACTTGATCCCTCACTGCACACTTCAACCTTTGCTTTTCTTTTCAACTCAGAGAAAAGATTCTCCCATAAAACATTTTAATAAGCTTTCCCTTGAACCAATTCAAAATCAAAGACCATGTGAGAGAAAATTGAACAAGAGAAATCCATTTGAAATTGATCCAAGAGAGATACCTCGGCCTATGCGAATGTTTAGGCCCAAAATGCAGGAAATTGCCAATAATCTGTACTGGAAGTTCTGGCTGGATCACCTCCTTTTCGTTTCTCGACGATGAAGTAAGACTAAAGAAAAGAACAACACCGAGAAGGCAAGGCACATGTACTCATCAACATCTTTTTTGGGAAGTGTGCTTTCGTTGTTTAATGCCCCATAATGCAGTCTTAAACCAAAAGCAACCAGATATAACAACAGCTAAATAGAACCTCGTCACAGACACAGACTCTCGACTACCAGAGACCCCAACTTGCTTCAAGACCACCAGCTCAGTGAGAGATCTCATAACGCTTGCCGGAGTACTGCGACTCCGGCTCCTCCGAATCGTCCCCTCCGGCTAGCTCCAGTGAGAGCTTCCTCTTCCTGCTATCAGACGTCGTTGCCTCACCGGCCTTCTTTGTAAGGGACCTAACTACCAAGGCCCCTCCTGAATATCCCACCACCGGTGGCATGTCCTCCCCGCCGGAGCCTAAAATAAAAACTTTCAAATTCTGAATGTTAGGAGGGAATATAGCATATTGTTATGGAAATAGAATAAGATTCTAAATGTTAGTGGTTAGTTAATTCTGTTAGTTGTTAGTCGGTTAGTTAGAGGAAATACCCGCTCAAGTGAGAGGCGGTAATTAGCAGTTTCTCCTCTGTTCCTCTTGTCTAAATCTCTAATCTCTCTCTTTTCCTCTCTTCTATCTCATTTCTTTGCTTAATATCATAACACATTTTAAACAAAACATATTGATAGCGAATATAGTTAGCAACATGCCAGAAACAAGTGCTTATAGCAAAGATAGTTCTCACCCAGGCATTTTCGCCATCACTTGAACCTTCAGTATCCTCATTGATCAGATCATCACAAAATTTTTCACTTAGAAACAAGAATATACTAGAATAGCACAATCACGTGACAGATCATCTAGATGGCAGGAGAGGATGTAGGGTAACAAGTCAGATTCTCTCCCCCACTTAACCCACCCAGCCCTCAAAATATTTGAGAAAGAACAGTTTATTTATTCAACAAACCTCTGTGATAGCCTATTTTCAATATCATCGCCATTGCCAATAAACATTGCAAGTCCATCAAACTCTTTCAATTTTTTCATTAAGCCCTGATAAGTAATTTTTAGTCTATTTGGTTTGTGTCTCCAGTGCTTAAAGGAGTTCCAGAAACTAATTATACAAGATAAGTCCAGCACATCCAAAAGAAGAGTAGTAACCATGACAAAAGGTAAATATGCTTTGTGGCACTAACTGTGGTGGTCATGTGGTAACCCTTGGCCCACAATATTAATGACACTTTTAATCACCATTATATCACCTCTAAAAGTAATCCTTTTAATCACCTAAACCCTTGAAGATATAGGTAATGAGAGCTTTGCATTTTTTTCTTCAATTGTTATATGATTATCTTTTTCAATAAAAGTGTGGAACAAACGAGTCTGGGAGCTGTTTCCCTAGAAGGCGGCATTATAAGAGAAAGTGGACTAAACCGTCGCTAAATTCCGTCACTAATAATTAAATTTTTCAATAAATAGATTTTTTTTTCATAATTATAAATTTTTTAAATAATTTAATTTTAAATTACTACAAATTTATAATATAAATATTAAAATAAATAAATAAAAATTAGTAATTCATATTTATTTTTGAAATTGAAATTATAATATAATATATTTGAATTTTTAGTAATATATTATATACAAATAAAAATACAAATTTTATAAATAAAAAATAAAAAATAAAATAAAATGAATAAGAAAAGATATTAATAATAAAAATTTAGATAGAATATTTACATAAAATAAAATAAAAAACTAAATTAAAATATTTAATAATATATTAAATTTTTTATTTCTATTTTTGTTTGCAAAGCGAAAAATGTGTGTCTATATATATCTATATATATATAGGTATATATATGGATGTATACATGTATGCATGCATACATGTATGCATGCATACATGTATGCATACATACATACATATATATATATATATATATATATATATATATATATATATATGATTTTTCATTTAAATTTCACTGATTCGCCTTAGCTCAATTGACAAAGGCACTAGCACACTCGTGAGAGGTCATGGCTTCGAATCTCATCCTGGTCACAAAATGCAACCAATTTGTGACTTGGACATGCGGAGGTTGACCGGGACACATAGTGGCTAGAGGTGAGGTGGCGGTGGGTACACATAGTGGCCGCCGGTGAGGAATATGCAGAGGCTTCTGGTAAGGACATATGGCAATTTAAATTATTTTAAAAAAATATTTTATGACGGAATTTAGTGAGGGAATTTTCCATCACAAATTAGTGACGAAATTTAAAATTCCGTCACTAATCAATTAGTAATGATCTTTTTATCGACCGAACAAATTCCATCACTAATATGGTTCCGTCGCTAATATGTGTCTAATTTCAATCACTAAATTAATTAGTGACAGAAATTCCATCGCTAATTTAATTTTTTTTGTAGTGTGTAATGTAAAACATATTTACTAATTTTTTTTGGATTTCCTCATATATTATCATATACTATCTCCAGTCCTTATATAAGAGCTATTTGAAGTTTGAAGTTGGATTTGGTTCTAATATAATACCCTAATCTACTTTGTCTATGAAATTTATAATTTGTTTCTCAAAGTATCTTATTGATTGCACATATTAAGATATATTTATTCAATGGTAGTCATAATGAAATATGATATTTTAAGAAAACTAACATATATTTATTACAAACATCTCACATATGTAATTTTCTTAATACTCAAATAAGTCAACTAGCTTTTATATTAAGAACTAGATAAAATATTTTTTTATTGGTATGACAATGCATTTCATGTATGTCGAACTTTGAAGAAATTAACATCAGCATGTTTTGGTTTTGCTTTTATTAGCAAGATTTTTTTATGTAGTTAGAACTCCTCTTTGTCCATGATGCAACTTGCGGCAATAAATTAAGAGGGATAGAGTCCAAAAGATTTTTAACCCCTATGTTTTTATTGTGCCATTTTCAAGTTTGCATATTCAGTTACATTTTTTTTATTTCATAATAAATATAGTTTAGTATTGATTATTGATTGTTCTATTATTCCAATAATAATTTAGTTGCAATTCTAGGCATTGCAAATAAAAAAGATAGATTCCTCTTGTGAAATGCAAGGCTGAGATTTGTCGATTCAACTGAATAGATAATGCTTAAATACATTGAATCGATACCATAAAATGCGTGCATGCACATTAAATAGCCACTATATATGTTTAGACGATTAGATCAAATGTAAGGCTAAGTTTTGCTGGATTCAACTAAATATAAAACACTCAGTTACATTGAATCTATCCATATGAAATGCGTGTATGTACATTAAATAACCACGATATTTAGACCATTAGATAAAATGTAAGCTGGAGATTTGTTGGATTCAAACTAAATGTAAGACGTTCAAGTACATTCAATCTATTTGGCCAAAAAAAAAGTACATTCAATCTATACACATGAAATGTGTGTATGCACAAGTAATTAAATCCGTATCGACCATTGGATTAATTAGAGGATTGGGTCAAGGGTTAGTGAGTCAGTCAAAGTCAAACCGGATCTAACATGTGACCAAACCGATGAGAAATTGAAGATTTTAGGATTATTAATATGAAATTCTAAAGAAAAATAAAAAAAATTGATTTTTTTTCAAAAAGAAAAATACTAAACCGGGTTGATGATCAGACCGGACTGATTTACCGGCCAGTTTATCAGTTTCCGGTCTAGTCCGGGTACTATTACATTGATGCACATTACCACTAGATCAAATGTAGGGTTGAGATTTGTTGGATTCAATTAAATGGAGGAAAACAGTCAAATACATTGAATCTAGCTGTACATACGAAATGCGTGTAAGAACATTAAATAACCATAATATCTAGACCATTAGATCAAATGTAAGGCTAAGATTTGTTGGACTTTAAATAACCACAACTTGCAAACCCTAGGCCTCCGCGTCTTATATATACTACATGAGCTCTCTGAAGCGGCCGTCAAATTTGATTCAGAGCATAGGGTTTTCCTTTAATTGTGTTGGCGAGTAGCGATTCAGACATATGTTATCCATAGAAGCTTTGCATGATCAAGAAGAAGATGATGATAAAGTACAAGAAAAGACGATGATTATTATCACTTGCATAAATCAAATCAACGATATACCAACTCAAGGTATCTAGAATTCACCATCATATGCCTCTTTCATATAATATTTTTAATCTTGCATGCATATATTATTGTTGCTTTCATGTGCTTATATATATATATATATATATATATATATATTAAGAGTGAGTTTGGTATCAATTAAATCAACAAGTGTTTTGAGTTTGTGGCTTTGGTCCTTTTCCCTTCTTATTCTTTTTTATGATTTTTTTAACCTCGTTCGTTAGATTAAGATCTCAACAGTTTGGATTTTTTCTTTATTATAATAATAATATTTTTATAATATATTAACTATATTAAACCCTAAACCCTAAACCCAAATTAAAAAAAGGATAGGAAAGAGGGTTTCTAGGTAAGAATTTGGGGTTATATGCAATGCAAACATTTTACTATATATATTTATATGCGCGCGCTTTTCTATGTCAACTCCTACATTATCAAATCATAATTGTGCTTCTAATTTTGTTGTAAATAGTATTGCAACTTTTTATAAATTCTATATAGATGTAAATACACACACACAAACATATGTTCTTGATTATTGGATGACACTCATGATCAAAGTGTACACTTATATACAAGAAGTTCCTAATATTGATTTGATGGATAAATCTGTAAATGCAGGAATTTTTAATGTGCTTGTAATTGTGTCAAGAACCAACTCAAGTTCGTGTACTTGAGAGGTTACAAAATGGAAAAAGCTGGAGAGGATTACAGGTGTATGTAGCCAAGAAATGGATGGACAAAAGCTGTTGGCTCTTACACGATCAAGCTTCTCCTAATCTTTCATTCATCTTTAAGTTCAAAATCATAGTGTTATACGAGAGATCAATTATGATGTCATTTAATTCGTTGCTAATCATACTATTAAGTAGCCAAGAAACTGATGAACAAAGGCTTATGGCTGTTAAGAGAGCTTCCCCTAATCTTTCAATCACGTTGAAGTTCAAAATCATTGGGACTGTTTGGAAACACGGTGCAAACGGCCAAACGCACAGGTAGAGAAAAAAGCCCAGTGGATTATCTCAAGGAGTGTTTGGCTTCACGGTCATGATTACTGGGCTTTTCTCCTAGCAGCTGCTTCTAACAAAAGCTGGGAGTTCCAGCTTTTGCTCTTGTCGCACCGTGCATCGTGGCTCGTCTTACGTGAACCTGTAGCTACTGGTCTTTACTCTCTTCTCCAGCATATTCCAACGTGCCGACACGTTCACACACACATACAGTTTTTAATGTCTTCCAAGCATGTCTGTGGCTTTCTTTATTGCATCTCAGTAGCTTTCTTTATCTAAGCTTCATATGAGATAAGAACAAAGCATTAAATAAAGTGGTGGGAGTTGATGGGTTTCAGGTGATAACTACAGTTAAGTTTTGAACTTACCTCTCGCCCACTTTGCTGATTCTCTCTTTCCTCTTTGAAAATGTAGAAGATTAATATATCAGTAAGTGAATATATATTTACTTTTTTTAATTAAGTAGTTCAGTGTATTTTTAAATAATAATTAATTTTTTTATTTTATAAAAAATTATTTACATTTTTTCACATCAATTATAACAATATATATAAACAATATATGTATGTAGTATCCCATAAAATTCATGTCATTTTCAGTCATTTTTCACCTAAACGGGCTTTTCAAACACTAATTCAAACAGATTCAAGGTTAGAAAAAAAGCAACTTCTGCCACCGCTAATCCAAACACAAATCACATTTACAATCTGATTTTTTTTTTCAATCTGACTTCTATAAAAGTCAGATTAAAAAAAAAAAGCTACTTCTCCACCGCTAATTCAAACGGGCACTATGTGTTATACCAATAATCGATCAGTTACTGCGTCTGTTGTTGCTAAGTATAATAGACACCGTAATAGATCAATTACGGTATTTGTTGCTAAGAATTGAATTATGACGTCGGTTGCTTTTTAACAAATGCACCAATTACTATTTTCTACTACTATTTTTACTACAATCTATATATAATGGTGAAAATACATTTTTAACCAATGCTGGATATATTTCTACTAGTTTTTTGGAAACAGTGAAGCAGTGATATACACTTCTCCACAAGCATAAGAGAATATGCGGCTCATTAAAATACTCCAAGAAGTGCCTTGTATTTAAACAGGAGGCAGCAGCTTAAACAGAGGATGATGGCATTTTAATTAGGGCAAGTTAATTTTTATTTTAATCTTACTAGTTTAAGTTTTGGGCTATGTTTTTTTTTAATAAGTAACATAGTGTAACCACCGCTCAGTTTTGTCTTAATTACACAGACTTCTCTTCTATTTTGAAAACTTATAGGCTATGTCTGGTATGTGGCATTAGAGGGGTTGGTACTGAACTTAGCATTAGTATTGCCTATTTTACCATGTTTGGTATGAGGGATTGATAATAGCCAAAGAGTGGGAATAATATGAGAGTGAGATTATTGAAAAGCCACCCACCCTGATATTGATGAAACTTAAGGAACAAAAAACCGGACCGGTCAATGAACCGATCACGGCACTGGTTCAAGGGTCAGTGGTTCAACCGGGGTTGGACCGGTGGTCGAACCGGTCATACTAAAATATTATAATTTAATTGACAATAATAAAATAACCATAATTCAATTTCATAATTCAAAGTCATTACTAACAATAAGTTAGTTTTTCAAAGTTGAATCAAAATCCATAATTAACATCAAAATATAGTTAAAACATTACAATGTCAATTAGCATTCATCAAACAACCAAGAGGCAGGAACCAACATCAGAATAGTCAAAAAATACCGAATTAAATCATGAAGCTCTACAACTCATCAAGGGGATCTATTTGAGGTGAATCATTAGGAGGTAGATTGGGTAGAGGGTAAGAGGTAACAATATCATCAGGTAAAGCTGGGGGAGCAGGCAAGTGCCTCTAATTTCTTTTTTAAGGCTAACACAGTTTTTCTTGTAGGAGTTTGAATAAAGTTTCCATTAATTTCACACCTAAATCTTGTAATCCTTCGACAGGGAGAAGAACTAAAGAAGGCTATTGGTGCTGCTTCATACATTGAGTGAAGGAGAAGAGTAAGAGAGAACCATTCCGGCATTATCATCGATAGAACCAGAGAAGTACAACAACAATGAACAATTAAACAACACTATCTCAAGTTTCAGAACAAGACAGCAAGCGAGCCTACGGTGTACCTTTGTTCGCTTCTTCTCCACCAAGCACGAAAACTGATGAGCTCAAGACAGAGAAATCACGAGACTGCACAGAAGAGGGTTCGGCCGTTTGGGAAATTTCGAAGGATAGAAAGAGTGAAGCACTGAAGCTGAAGCCTGAAACTGAATGCCTCAATCAGTCAATCTCCATTCTCGGATTCATTCTCCAGAATCGGCCGAAGTGCTGAAGTTCAGTATGTGAAAAACGGACCGTACCTTTATCGCAGGCGCAGCTGAACTGAAATGTGAATCTGAATCAGTGAATTGTGAAATCAAAATGGTGATGCTGTCGGTTCGGGTCGGGTTTGGGTCCGGGTCGCTGAAACCACCCGACCCAAACAGCCCCAAAACGACGTCATTTTGGGGCTGCAGAAAAAAAAAAAAAAACCGGCCAACCCGCCCGACTCGGCGGGTTGACCGGTTCCAAGCCGGTTTGACTGGGTTAATACCGGTTTAACCGGTTCGCTGCCCCAACCGGTTTTTTATCAAACCGGACCGGTCTAGAGGCCGGCCAACCGGTTTTTCGGTCGGACCGGCCGGTCCGGTCCGATTTTTCACATATTGGATGAAACACTACTAGGATTGGAAAAATTTAAAACAAAATTGTCCCTGTTTATAGTAATTTTCTGACTAAAATACCCTCCTCATATTTCTCACCTTCATCTCATCTTCTTCCCCCCACTCCTTCATCTCCGGTCGTCTTCTCTTTCCTCTCTGATCTCGCAACCACCGTCACTACATCCCAAATTGAAGCTTCTCGATCACAACTGGATTTGCAGGAAGTATGAGTAGGATCGCCCAAGCCCCATCTGGTTCCCTATTTACTATTACGAGGCAATTTCCCCACCACGGCAAGTAGAAAACAATTCACTTTGCTTGGATGGTTATCGTCACTTCCATCATCCCCATTATACGATATTTTTAATTTATTATGTATGCACAGTTCTCAAGTTCCTCCCCCATTTTCTCAAATGTTTGGTCTTCCTCTCTTTTGTAGGGTTTTTTACAAGGGCAAAACAATTTAAGAAGATTGAGTTCAATGACTCTCTTATGGGGCCGTGAGCCCCTCAAATTTGCAACCATACCCATAATCCAGACCTATTTGTTTTTCCTTTTTAATTATTTTTCTTTCACTTTAAATATATCTAATTGATTTTCTTCTTAAATGATTTTGTTCAATTAATCTACTGCGGAGATGGGAGTTGCAGACTAGAGACGATGAGGTTCTAGAACAAAAATGGAGTTGGAGGCTTCTTTTATCTTTTTTTTTTAATAACAAGAGTATTATAGTCTTTTGATAATTCATATGTGATAATAAAATAAAATAAATATAAATATTCCTTACAAATATTATTTCATACTAAACATAATTTTAATGCTTTATTTTTAGTCCTAATTCCAAACCCAGTCTTGGTCTCTCAATCTCAATCTAATCTATCAAAAGTCAGTGTCACGTACTAAATAAGGCCTATACCTTTTTAAAATTAAAATGTATGTTACACAAACATTTCTTATATTTTGATATTCGACTTCAATCCACCCAAACCATTAGTTGACCATTAAGTTTGACTTCTGAACTTTTGTTTTACCAAAATACCCTCTTTAACATCATACATACATACATACATACATACATACATACATACATACATATGTAGGGGGGAAATGTATAACACAAAATTTTAATTCTAATAGATTTTTTAACTTTCTAATATGTTAAAAATTTATTAATTTTGAGATTATAAATTTTTTTTATTTCAATTTTTCACCATATTTATTGAAATTTATTTATTTTTAGTTTCTTAAATGACTAAAAATATATATCAAACACATTTTTTTTATCAAATATAATAAAATATATAGGTTTGATAGATTGTACATGTCATTTAAATTTATAATTTCATATTTTATCTACAAAAAATTTAAAAACTTACTTAAATTTTTAAAAGTTTTTGATATTATTACAAGATGTCAATTAGTATTATGGGTAAATTAGTAAATAAATTTTATTTTTATATAAATTTTAATTGAAATATATATTTTTAGAATCCTTTTAGCATACTCTAAACGGGCTTAAGAATTTGGATTTCAGTTTATGTCTTCAAAATAAAAGAGATGTCTATATAATTAAGACAAAATAGAAATGTGGTTAAAGTATTTTTCTCTCTTTTTTTTTTTAAATTTTAGGTTTTGACAATTGATTTCTTATCAACTCACCTTACTCGGTTAAATAAAGACAAGTTAACTATTTTTACACAGGTTAGACACTGAATGTAATTTAGTCCATTTGGAACTGTTACAAAGTTTAACTCATTTTTATTTGCTAAAAACCCCAAATTGGTGCCTTGGCGATTTTACCGAGTTAACTCACGAAGTTGACAATAAAGATTGAGAGTAAAAGAAACACCTCTTCCTTGTTTAATATGCAAAGTCTGACGAGATCCAACTTCTAATCACCTGCTCATATATTTGTAGGATTTTTCTATCATAAATACTAAGAAAATTTGTATTTGCAAATCATTAAAATATTAACCCGGGTGCAAATGTATTTTATAAATGCATCAACTAATCTACTATATTGGAAAACATGTGTACCTGCACAAGGAACTCTCAATAACGATATTGCTGCTCCAATTCAATTGTGTGAAAGAACTACAAATTCTTATTATCTGGGTTTTCATTCTCTCAACTATGACTCAATGCGAATCAGTCTTTGAATTTTTGACTTACATAAAACTTAGTCTCTCTACTATGACTCGATATGACTTAGTTCTTAAACTTTTAACTCACCTATGACTCAGTTCCTTATCTTTTTCATTTTTTATATTTTTATCCTTGTCATCTATAGCTCATTGTGAGTCAATAGTCATCCTATATGGCAAGTGTCAAACCCTTTAATATCTTGATATTTGCTGAATAATAAATGCGTAGTTCGGATGACATAAAGAAATAGTGAAAATATACAGATAATAAGTACTTACTTATATTACAGAAAATCCTCATATGGTTTGAAAAATATAAACAAATTCAAAAAAAATAAATTATACAACTAAAGATAACTAACTGCAGTCTCATTTGAACTGGACCTCAGACACCAATATTTACGGTTTTGTCCTTAGAGCCGCTACCTTCTGCTGGAATATTTTTAAATGTTGAAAAATGGTGAGATTCGAATGAATCTCAGTAGTAACATACAATCAATCATATAAAATGCGATAAATAAATATGCAATACGCCATGATATGTAAAATGCTAACTCGTGTTGTATGCATACTGTCTAAGGCCAAACGACATGTTTGGATCCCTGGCTTAACTCGTGTCCATGGTCAAACGACATGTTTAAACCCTGGCTTATTCGCGTGTTGTGCCACAGGCACTGTCATGTTACAGAAAATGACATACACAACATATAAATAATCACATAGTGTATGAAAGAAAGAATTACTACCTGGGTCCTTTTTCCGGTCCAACTGTTTATCCAAAGCTTTTTCTCCGGCTCGGGCTATTACCAATTCCTATAAATTAAAATTAATAAGTAATTAGTTATTACTTGTATTACTATTGCTTTTAATCATATTCTGAAGGTTATCTCAGTTTCGGCGGCTTCTACACTGTATAATTTTGTATAGTGCAAATTTTCTATTTTTCAGAAAATTGGCAGATTTTTCAGTCAACTTTGAAAAATCATAACTAATTCTAGAAAATTCCAAATTGACTGGGTCTAAAGCCTAAATGAAGATCTTGAAATATATTTTTATGAAAAAATATCAAAAGCTACCCAGTTTCACCATATTGCTACCAGAATGTCACGAAATTCCACTATTCCAGATTACTCTCCAGAAATAGAGCACAACTTTGAAAATCCATATATCTAATGTACTTGTCCAAAAATTATGTTCTACCTATAAAATTAAAGCTCTAAATGTCTAATTTAAATCTGGAAAGTTTCATAAATTTTGGTCAAGGTTTGATTTTCCAACATTTCCACACAACCAATCTGTTTTCCAGAAACATAGTTTGAGAGCAATCAACTTCAAAAATTCATATCTCTTAGTATATTAATCCAAATAAAAAAAAAATATATAATTAAATCTTAGAATATGAAACTTCATTCTAGAACGCTTAATGGTCATTGGAAAAGATTTCATTGCTCAAAAACACCACGAAACTAAATGTCATAATCTGGACTTCCAGATTGCACCTGTTTATAAACCAAACTTTCAAAAACCATAACTCCCTCTATAGATATCTAAATGATACATTTTATAATTAATTTTAAATCTTGAGATGTCTATTATCTCCATGTAAAATTTTATAAATATTGGATATGATTAGGTTGGTAAAAAATCAACACGAAATAGACTGATTCTGAAAAACGTCAGTTTTGATAGACTGACTTCAAAATTCAATAACTCATTTATTTTGACTCCAAATTGTGCTCTTCTTGATTCTATATCATACTAAACATTCTATAATTTCTATATGAAAAATAATCAGACCAAAACTTTATCTATATCTTCTGTTTAAGCTTCTACAACTTTCCGGCAGAAACTCTGTTTTCCGGCGACCAAAACAGAGTTGATAAAACTGTCATGCAGCCACGATTTGGGACTCAAATCTCAAAGATTTCAACTCTACAAACTCCTAAACATGTTCGTTGTGTTTGGGGACATGATTAAAGAAGAAAAGAAATTGAAAATCGCACATAAAATAGATGCACAATTACTAGTTTCGAAATTGATCGGTAACAGAAATTTTCCGGCAAACTTTCTTACTTCCAACCACCCAAACCAGCAGAAAACAGTCTCTAATCTAATGGAAATTGTTAGAAATATGTTAAGGGAACTCACCTATATCAGATTATAGGCTTGCATGTAGGATTTGAAGCTTCTTCTTCCTTCCTCCGTTGGCACCGATCACCTTTACGTATCCCTCTTCTCTATTCTGTTTTGTTTTCTGATTTAACTCTCTTTGCAGCTGAACGTAAATGATGGTTGGAGGAGGTTGATATGAGTCTATTTAATGAATGAATATGTGTGTGCGTGTATGCGCTGTCCAAATGGGAAGAAAAAGATGAGAAGTAATGAGTGTGTGTGTGTTGTACAAATGATAATGGGAGGAGGAGGAGTACGTAGGTGTGTGTATTCAAGAACCTCCAGTTGTGCCAAACGAAAAGAAGAATGAGTGATTAATTGTTTGGATGTGTCGGTAAGTTTTTATATATACATATAGGTATATTTTTATCCTATTAATTACACACACTAGATCCTAATTTTTCCCTTTGTCTAATTTAAGTTTCCTTAAATTTTGTAGGTTCCATAAGTTGGCTTACTATCTAGTTTCCATAAATTAATCATTGTATTAAATTTTGGGATGTTACAATTCTTCCCTCGTAAAATAAATTTCTTCCTTGAAATTTGTTACATACATGAAGACATAAATTCTGGGTAACGTCTCTTCATGTCTTCTTCAACTTCCCAAATCGCTTCTCTAGGAGATAACCCCTTCCATACCACTTTGATGAATGAGATACTCCTGTGTCTTAGTTGTTTTTTTCTGTCGATCAATGACTCGGTTAGGTGTGACCTCATACGTAAGATCATCTCGCACGTCTACCTCCTTATATTCGATCACATTTTCTGGGTCAGGTTGATATTTCTTCAACTGTGATACATGGAAGGCATCATGTAGTCTGCTCAAACTTAGAGGTAAAGCTATTTGATACGCTACTGGCCCAATCTTTGACAAAATCTCGAAAGGACAGATGTACCTAGGGCTTAGCTTCTTCACCTTTAACGCTCTGCCAATGCCGGTAGTAGTTGAAACCTTCATGAATACGTGGTCTTCAAATTCAAACTCAAGAGGTTTTCTCCTCTTGTCGGCATAGCTCTTCTGTCGACTTTGTGCAGTTAGTAACCTCTGCTTAATCAACTTTATTTGCTCTGTTGTTTGATCAATAATATCTGGCCCGTACATCTGCCTCTCAGATAGCTCTGTCCAGCATAAGGGTGGTTGACACTTCCTTCCATACAACGCTTCATAGGGAGCCATTTGAATGCTCGAATGATAACTGTTGTTGTATACAAACTCCGCCAAAGGAAGGAATTTGTCCCAACTACCTTTGAAATCAACCATGCATGCTCTGAGCATATCTTCTAGTGTCTGGATTGTTCTCTCAGTTTGTCCATCTGTCTGAGGATGATAGGCCATACTGAATCAGAGCTTAGTACCCAAAGCCTCGTGTACTGCCTTCCAAAATTTAGAAGTAAATCTAGGATCTCTGTCATATATGATATTCTTTGGTGTACCATGTAGACGCACTATATCCTTGATATAGATGTCTACAAGTTTATCGGGAGAATAGTGAATGCTAATTAGGAGAAAATAATCTGTCTTCGTAAATCGATCTACTATCACTCATATTGCATCATGATTTTGGATCTTTGGTAGTCCTGTCACAAAATCCATGGTGATGCTCTCCCATTTCTACTCAGGAATTGTAGGGTTTTTCAATAGCCCTGAAGGTCGTTGATGCTCGGCTTGACTTTCTGACATGTAAGACAATGAGAAACAAACTTTGTTACGTCTCTTTTCATGCCTGGCCACCAATATGTGGATTTCAAATTGTGATACATCTTAGTTGCTCCTGGATGCAGAGTATATTTACTCTTGTGTGTCTCTTACAGGATTTGTCGTTTCAACTATGTTTGTGGTGGAACATATATTTGCTTCTTGTATCTGACTAGCCCACCTGATGACAAGTCATGTTCCTGAGTTTCTCCCTTTGTAATCATGTCTCTAATAGACTGTGCTCGTTTATCTTGCATCTGAGCTTCTTCTATAACTGCTCTTAGATATTTCTCTGTCTGACTGACATTGCTGCCTTTGATCATAACTTGATTTGATAAATTGAGATCTCTAAAGTTCTCAATTAGTTTATACTCATGAATCATCAAATCTGCCACCTGCACTATTTTGCGGCTTAATACATCTGCTACAACATTAGCCTTTCCTGGATAATATTTGATCTCCAAATTATAGTTTTTAAGCAACTCTATCCACCTGCTCTGCCGCATGTTGAGTTCTTTTTTATCGTATAAATACTTTAAACTCTTGTGGTCACAATACAACTCTACAGTCATCCCATAGAGATAGTGTCTCCAGATTTTTAGTGCAAGTACAATCGTTGCTAACTCAAGATCATGTGTAGGATATTTTTGTTCGTGAGGCTTTAGCTGAAGAGATGCGTATGCCACTACTTGGCCTTGTTACATCAGAACACATCCCAATCCATGCCCACATGCATCTGTGTAGACAATAAAGGTCAACTGTAAATCTGGGATTGTTAACACTGGTATTGTTGTTAATTTCTGTTTCAGCTCTGTGAAGCTCATCTCACAACTATTGTCCCACATAAAAGGTTGAGTTTTCCGTGTTAACTTTGTCAATGGCAAAGCTATTTTGGAGAAATTCTGTATAATCGCCTGTAATAACTAGCAAGACCCAGAAAACTACGTATCTCAAATATTGTTTCTGGCCTCTTCCAGTTCAGTACTGCTTCCACCTTGTTTGGATCCACTGAGACCCCTTGCTGTCATACTACATGACCCAGAAATTTAATTTCTGAAAGCCAAAACTCACATTTGCTTAGCTTGGCATAGAGTTGCTTGCTTCTCAATATGTTCAATACTGTTCTCAGATGGTGTTCATGCTCCGCTTTGCTTTGAGAGTATATCAGAATGTCATCAATAAAGACTACTACGAATTGGTCCAAGTATGAATGAAAAATTTGATTCATGTAGTCCATGAATACTGCAGGTGCATTAGTCAGCCCAAATGGCATTACCAGAAACTCGTAATAGCCATATCGTGTTCTGAAAGCAGTTTTCGACACATCTTCTGTCTTCACTCTGAGTTGGTGATAGCCTGATCTTAGGACAATCTTCGAGAACACAGAAGCTCCCGACAGTTGATCGAGCAAGTCATCGATTCTAGGAAGCGGGTATTTGTTGTTTATAGTCACCTTGTTCAATTCTGGGTAATCAATATAGAGTCGTAAGCTTCCATCTTTCTTTTTAATAAACAGCACTGGAGCTCCCTATGGCGAGATATTGGGTCGGATAAACCCTTTCTCTAATAACTCTTCAATCTTCTTTTTCAGCTCTGCCATCTCACTTAGCACCATTCTGTATGGGGCTTTGGAAATCGGTTCTGCTTCAGGCTTAGTTTTAATTGTAAACTCCACTTCCCTGTTCGGGGGTAATCCACTGATATCTTCCGAAAACACGTCTGAAAATTCATTTACAATAGGGATAGTCTCCAATGATGTTCCAGCCTCTGATTGCATGGAGAAAAACACAATATATCCCTGACAACCTTTATGTAAACATTTCTCAGCCTCAGCTGCAGAGAGAAAGTTCAGGTTGATTTTCGTGTTGGGCTTAACTAATGTTTTAGGATAAATTATCCTTTTTCTTCCACAGTCTAGTAATACATTGTTTGCAGTTAACCAGTTGATTCCGAGAATCACTTCGGGTTGTTTAAATGGTGAGCAAATCAATTCTATTGTAGACTCAAGTCCCTCAACATTTACTATACAATTTAAACAAACTTTTGTGGTGACGAACCCTGTAATATCCCGAATTTTGAGACTAAAGGCATAAGATTAAGCCTATATCAAGTGGACTGCTAGACCCTGGTTTAGCAAATGTCCCTATGAGGTATGTTTAAATTCCTCAAAATTCCTTTATATAATTGGATATTAAAATAAATTATATTGATGAACTAAAGAGCTCGGGGAATAACAAAATAAAGCAATTAGAAGTCACACATAATATAGTAAAGTGGAACACAAAGTAATTTTGTCACTGGTGAAATTCTCGGTGTGGCAGTGGTGATTGTGTGATATCTTTCGATGGGTAAATGATGGTTAAAAATTATGACAATTTCTAGAATGAAAGTAGACTTATCAAGATTTAATTTGATAGGTCATATGAGTCATTTGGAGTTGTACACAAAGAGAAATGAATTTTTGAAGTTAGCCCAGCAAAATTAATTATTTTCTGGGACAGCATCCAACGATTAAAATTCTGGAAAGCGTTAGCTTCTAATTGGCTAAAGGTTATATTTTTCCTTAAGACTAGACTCAATAAGGGTCGCATAGCCTTTGGAATCACTCTAATTGGACATTTGTACAATTAGATATGAATTTTCAAATTTAATGAAAAATCTGCAGAATTTGGTATTTTGTGCGAAAATTCAATTTCTGGGCCAATAAGATTGTGACACGTGGCAGATGAGTTGGCTGATGCATTTATCCATTAATTCATCATCATCTTGAGCCATTTTCTGCATGAAACATCCGAGAGAAAGAGAGAGAAAAGAGAGAGATGGAAATGGAGAAAGAAGAGAGAGGAAATTATTTCCTCCGAAACACTACCGAAACGGCATCCTCTCTCAAAGTACCCTTCAGGAAACTTCCTCTACTCATCGAGATCTTCATTTCTACGGTTTTGAATTTTCATTTGGAGGTGTTTGGTGTGTCTCCCTTGCTGGAGTATTGCCGGAATTCCGAACCGTTTGTGGAAACGGGTAGAGGTAAGCGTAAGCTTCCTTTTTAACCGATTGATTTGTTGTTTGGATGAGTAAATTGGAAGTGTGGTACTGTTCATGACTGGTTTAAATGATGTTTTAATGGCTAAATAATGTCCAAAGAGTGTTTAAATAGCTAATCACTTGATTAGGAGTAGCAAGGAAGTGATTAGGTAAGAGAAAACGAAGAAACAACATATTGCACCTAAGAATCTGATTTTCTGCCCTGTTTTGACGTAGAGAAGGAGTAAGAATTTGATGATTTTGATGCTTCCATTGGCTTTAGGAGGAAAAATTGTGTAGGTATGCAAGTGTTCATGATTTTTGGATGCTTGTATATGAATTGAGAATTTTTGGAAGTTGAAGAGTAAATGCTGTGAATTCCGTTTTCTGGAGGCAGTGTTATGGTGATGTTTTTTTGAGTGGTCAAATGTTATCCAATGACCATGAAACTCTCTATTTTGAAATTAGACACATAGACCTTTAATTTGATAGGTCATAATGGTTAATTGGACAAGTATGATATGAGATATAAATTTTTAAAATTATGCCCTGTTTCTAAAATGAAATCTGGTACAGTTCCTGTTTGCCAGATTTCTGGGAATGGTGTAGTAGTGGTGTTTAAAATTGAGTATTTTTATATAAAACTAAACTTAAAGGGATTCAAATATAGCTTTGAATCACCTCAATTGGAGTTATATATAATTAATTATGATTTTTCAAAGTTTGGTCAAAAATGCTGGTAGATTGAGTACCATGCGAATTTAAGTAAGAAATTGGCCAAATATAATTGGAATGAACTCCAAGGGTGAAAGTAAGCTTATAGGGCTAATGTGGGCCATTGGGTATTCACTTTTCATGGCTCTAATGATGTTATCACTTGCCTAGGGCCATGAAGTGAAAAAGAAGGAGCAATGGTTGGCGGATCAAGGGACAAGAAGAGAAGGACATAAAGTCCGAGAGGTAGTGAACTTACCTTTTCTGCATGTATGTGATATGTATGTCTTGCATTGATTATGTGACTGCTTTGCCTATTTGTGTGGAACATGTATGATCGGTTGAAGCTCTGTTATATTTGTGCAATGGCCATATGTATGTCATAACATCGAGCATGCAGCATGTCATTATGTTGGCATGAAATAGTGTAGGCAAGCATGTCATGCATTCATATATATCTGGCATGCATAGTGGTAATGTTTGCTACTGAGATTCTCTCGAATCTCACTCCTCCCAAACAACCATTCAGATAGGTAAGCATTGGAAACGTGCTGAGATCAGAAAAGAGGTATGCACGAAGAGGAATGTTGCTGGTTGTTTGAAGACCTTTTAGTTATTAAGGTCTGTAAATATTAAGTAAACCCTTGGTGGGGAAAATTTTGTATTATAATCAAGCAATATTGTATTAATATTATCAGTATATTCATGTTATTCATGTGTGCCCACTGAACTACGCATTGCTACTCTGAGTAAGATCGGTAATAAGGGATATATGAGGCAGGTCGTTACAAACCCATTACCCGTAGGCATGGATACCGTCAAGTCATAGGGTAACCTATACATGCTCAGGCCTAGACGTCTTACGCAGTCATATATAATGAATGAATGACTAGCTCCTGAATCGAACAATGCTTGTACTAGATTACCATTAAGAGAAATCATACATTTGATTAGCTCTGGTGATTTTCGGGCCTCCTCTTATGTCAAGGCAAAAACCCTACCCTACATTTACTGCTCCGGCTCTCTAAGCTCTGGTCGCTATCGACAATCCTTAGCATAATACCCTGGCTTATGGCAGTTATAGCAGATAATATGTCCTGCTGGTGCTGACACTTGCTTTTCCTGGCTACAAGTCTGACCATAATGATAGGGCTTGCCACAGTGTTTACACATTCTGTTCCCAGAGGGTCTTCGATTACCGCGACTGTCAGATTGGTATGGTTTCTTGTTACTCCCACTAGAAGAACCACCCTGATATTAGCGCTTTTGTGCAGTATTTCCACCACTAAATGCATTCTTATTACCAGTACTCATGTGGGTGTGCAGCTCTAATAGGTTATGTTCAGTAATTCGGCACTCCTCGACTGCCTTATTAAATTTTTTGAAGTGTTTGGAGACAAATTTCTCTTTTAACTCCGGCTTCAATCCACGTATCATCATGTCTAAACTCCACCGTTCATCATTACGAAATGTCAGGTATGAGGAGTATCGGGATAGGCAGATGTATCTAGCCAGGTATTCATCAAATCCTTCCTTTTCTCCTTGCTGGATTGTTAGAAATTCAGTCTCTTTGGCCAATCTCATTGACCGGGGAAAATATTTCTCGTTGAATTTTCCTGGAAAACTTCCTATGTCAGAGGAATATTCTGCTCTTGTAGGATTACCTAAGTGCTTTCCCACCATCGGTCAACTTCACCCTCCAGCTTATAGATTGCTAGATGGGCTTTTACGTTGTCAGAGCACTCTAAAATTTTAAAGATCTTCTCTAAACGAAGTTGCCAATTTTCTGCTTCTTCAGTATCAAACTTTCCGTTGAACATAGTTGGCTAATGTTGGTTCATACGAGTTACCCAAGTCTGCATACTCTCAGCTTCAACAATCGGACCTTCTGGCACTACTGGCTCAGACTCTGGAAGATGTTCGTGCCCACCACCTTGTTCATTAAGGTTACCATGAGCTTCTCCATCATCATCTCTCTTCTGTTGTTCTTCTCTTACTTCATTTCGAAGTTCATTCAATGCATTTTGTTGTTCTAACATCATTCCCATCAATTGTTGCATCGGGTCAGCTCTAGCATTCGGTTATTGATTATTATTTTCGTGTCTTCCTCTGCCGTGACCTCTACCTCGACTTCTACCGCTAACTCTACCGCCTCTTATTATTGTCATCTTTATGATTCATTATATCGAAAATGAGGAAGAGGTAAATTTCACATACTCATATATCAGTATACTATTCTGATATTTCCAGAACCGCATAGCTCTGATATCAAAAATACCAAACCCCTTAATATCTTGATATTCGCTGAATAATAAATGCGTAGTTCGGATGGCATAAAGAAGTAATGAAAATATACTGATAATAAGTACTTACTTATATTACAGAAAATCCTCATATGGTTTGAAAAATATAAACAAATTCAAAAAAAATAAATTATACAACTAAAGATAACTAACTGCAGTCTCATTTGAACTGGACCTCAGACACCAATATTTACGGTTTTGTCCTTAGAGCCGCTACCTTCTGCTGGAATATTTTTAAATGTTGAAAAATGGTGAGATTCGAATGAATCTCAGTAGTAACATACAATCAATCATATAAAATGCGATAAATAAATATGCAATACGCCATGATATGTAAAATGCTAACTCGTGTTGTATGCATACTGTCTAAGGCCAAACGACATGTTTGGATCCCTGGCTTAACTCGTGTCCATGGTCAAACGACATGTTTAAACCCTGGCTTATTCGCGTGTTGTGCCACAGGCACTGTCATGTTACAGAAAATGACATACACAACATATAAATAATCACATAGTGTATGAAAGAAAGAATTACTACCTGGGTCCTTTTTCCGGTCCAACTGTTTATCCAAAGTTTTTTCTCCGGCTCGGGCTATTACCAATTCCTATAAATTAAAATTAATAAGTAATTAGTTATTACTTGTATTACTATTGCTTTTAATCATATTCTGAAGGTTATCTCAGTTTCGGCGGCTTCTACACTGTATAATTTTGTATAGTGCAAATTTTCTATTTTTCAGAAAATTGGCAGATTTTTCAGTCAACTTTGAAAAATCATAACTAATTCTAGAAAATTCCAAATTGACTGGGTCCAAAGCCTAAATGAAGATCTTGAAATATATTTTTATGAAAAAATATCAAAAGCTACCCAGTTTCACCATATTGCTACCAGAATATCACGAAATTCCACTATTCCAGATTACTCTCCAGAAATAGAGCACAACTTTGAAAATCCATATATCCTAATTTACTTGTCCAAAAATTATGTTCTACCTATAAAATTACATCTCTGAATGTCTACTTTAAATCTGGAAAGTTTCATAAATTTTGGTCAAGGTTTGATTTTCTAACATTTCGACACAACCAATCTGTTTTCCAGAAACATAGTTTGAGAGCAACCAACTTCAAAAATTCATATCTCTTAGTATATTAATCCAAATAACACAAAATATATATCAAATTAAATCTTAGAATATGAAATTTCATTCTAGAAAGCTTAATGGTCATTGGAAAATGTTTCATTGCTCAAAAATACCACGAAACTAACTGCTATAATCTGGACTTCCAGATTGCACCTGTTTATAAACCAAACTTTGGAAAATCAGAACTCCCTCTATAGATATCCAAATGATATATTTTATAGCTCATGTTAAAGCTTGAGATGTATATTATCTCCATATAAACTTTCATAAATATTGGATATAATTAGCTTTGTCAAAAATCAACACGAAACAGACTGATTCTGAACAATGTCAATTTTGATAGGCTGACTTTAAAATTCAATAACTCATTTATTTTGACTCCAAATTGTGCTCTTCTTGATTCTATATCATACTAAACATTCTAGAATTTCTATATGAAAAATAATCAGACCAAAAATATATCTATATCTTCTGTTTAAGCTTCTGCAACTTTTCGGCAGAAACTCTGTTTTCCGGCGACCAAAATAGAGTTGATAAAATTGTCATGCAGCCACGATTTGGGACTCAAATCTCAAAGATTTTGACTCTACATAGTCCTAAACATGTTCCTTGTGTTTGGGGACATGATTAAAGAAGAAAAGAAATTGAAAATCACACGTAAAATAGATGCACAATTACTGGTTTCGAAACTGATCGGTAACATAAATTTTCCGACAAACTTTCTTACTTCCAACCACCCAAACCAGCAGAAAACAGCCTCTAATCTAATGGAAATTGTTAGAAATATGTGAAGGGAACTCACCTATATCAAATTATAGGCTTGCATGTAGGATTTGAAGCTTCTTCTTCCTTCCTCCGTTGGCACCGATCACCTTTACGTATCCCTCTTCTCTATTCTGTTTTGTTTTCTGATTTAACTCTCTTTGCAGCTGAACGTAAATGATGGTTGAAGGAGGTTGATATGAGTCTATTTAATGAATGAATATATGTGTGCGTGTATGCAATGTCCAAATGGGAAGAAAAAGATGAGGAGTAATGAGTGTGTGTGTGTGTGTATTGTACAAATGAGAATGGAAGGAGGAGGAGTACGTGGGTGTGTGTATTCAAGAACCTCCAGCTGTGCCAAACGAAAAGAAGAACGAGTGATTAATTGTTTGGATGTGTCAGTAAGTTTTTATATATACATATAGGTATATTTTTATCCTATTAATTACACACACTAGATCTTAATTTTTTCCTTTGTATAATTTAAGTTTCCTTAAATTTTGTAGGTTTCATAAATTGGCTTACTATCTAGTTTCCATAAATTAATCCTTGTATTAAATTTTGGGATGTTACAGTAAGAATGGGGAATGACATTTTTGCCAACTTAGCTCCATGTAACCAAAGAAGGAGGACAAGAGAAGCTGGACGAAGTAGGAAAAAGAAGTTGCAAAAACTAAAAAACAAAGGCAACAAACCCAGTACAATGATGCATAGTATTGCCATTGGTCCCTCTCCAATAGTGAGCTATCTTCACCAGCAGCATCATGGAGAGCCAGGAAGGCATAGTATATTTAGTTTAATACTTTTATAGTTTTTTTATCTTCACTATGAATTATATTTTAAATCTGTGTTAAAATTGTAGGATCATTTATAAACTTTTACCGTCATCCCTACACATTAATAAGTACTTCTATTTGAATAAAAAAAGGGGAAATTTACCTATAAATACCTCATTGAAAACTTATTTTCCAAATAGTGTAACATCCTAAAATTTAATAAAAGGATTAATTTGTGGGAGTTAGATAATAAGCCAAATTATGGAAACTACGAAATTTATGGAATCTAAAATTAGACAAAGGGAAAAACTAAGGCCTAGTGTGTGTAATTAATAGGATAAAAATATACCTATATATATATATATATATATTAAAACACATAAACCTAAACTCACTGACACTTACCTACATTCACCACTTATTCTTCTTTCCATATTTCACTCTCTCATTGGCACATGTGTGAACTCTCTCATCTTTCTCTTCTCATTTGGACAACACACACACACATTCATTAAATAGAATCATATCAACCTCCTCCAACTATCATTTACGTTCAGCTACAAAGAGAGTAAAATAGAGAGCTAAATTAGAAAACAAAACAGAATAGAGAAGAGGGATACATAAGGGTGATCGGTGCCAACGGAGGAAGGAAGAAGAAGCTTTAAATCCTACATGCAAGTCTATAATCTAATATAGGTGAGTTCCCTTCACATATTTCTAACATTTTCCATTGGATTTGAGGTTGTTTTCTGCTGGTTTGAGTGGCTGGAAGTGAGAAAATTCGCCGGAAAATTTCTATCACCGATTAGTTTCAAAACCAGAAATTGTGTGACAATTTTACATGGGATTTTTGGTCTCTTTACTTCTGTAATCAAGTCTTCAAACACAAGAAACATGTTTAAGAGTATGTAGAGTCGAAATATTTGAGATTGGAGTGAAAAACCATGGTTGCATGTGAGTTTTCTCAACTCTATTTTACTCGTTGAAAAACAGAGTTTCTGCCGGAAAGTTACAGAAGCTTAAATAGAGGCTATAGATGGATTTGTTGTCTAGTTTATTTTTCTATGAAAATTTTAGGATGTTTAGTAGGATATAGAATCAAGAAGAGCACAATTTGGAGTCAAAATGAGTAAGTTATTGAGTTTTAAACTCAGACTGTCAAAAACTGACGTTTTGGGAGACAGTCTATTTCGTGTTGAGCTTTGACCAACCTAATCATATTCAATATTTATGAAATTTTACATGGATATATTATACATCTCAAGATTTTAAATTAGTTATAAAATGCATCATTTGGATATCTGTAGAGGGAGGTATGATTTTTTTAAGTTGGGTTCAGAAACAGGTGCAAATCCTAGAAGTTCAAATTCTGGCAGTTGGTTTCGTGGTATTTTTTAGCAATGAAATCTTGTCCAATGACCATGAAACTTTCCAGAATAAAATTAAATATTCTAAAATTTAATTTGATACATAATTTGTAATATTTGGATCAGTCTACTTAGAGATATGAATTTTTGAAGTTAGTTGCTGCCAGACTATGTTTTTGGAAGTCAGATTGGTTTTCACGTGATTTTGGAAAACCAAATATTAACAAAAAATTATGAAACTTTTCAGATTTAAATAAGACATTTAGATATTTAATTTGATATGTGGATCACAATTTTTGGATGAGTACATTAGGAGATATGGATTTTCAAAGTTGTGCTATGTTTCTGGAGAGTAATCTGGAATAGTTTCATTTCATGAAATTATGGGAGCAATGTCGTGAAACTGGGAAGATTTTGATATTTTTCTATGAAAATATATTTCAAGAACTTCATTCAGGCTTTGGAGCCAGTCAATTTATAATTTTTTAGAATTAGTTATGATTTTTCAAAGTTGACTGAACAATCTGCTAATTTTCTGAAAAATAGAAAAGTTGCACTATGTAAAATTACAATGTGTAGAATCCACTGAAACTGAGATAACTAGCAGAATATGATTAAAGGAAGTAGTACTATAATTAATAACTATTACTCGTTAATTTTAATTTATAGGATTTGTAATAGCTCGAGCCGGAGAAAAAGTTTTGGATAAATAGTTGGACCGAAAAAGGACCCAGGTAGTAACTCTTTCTCTCATATACTATGCGATTATTTATATGTTGTGTATGCCACTTTTTGTAACATGACAGTGCCTGGGGCACAACACGCGAATAAGCCAGGGTCTAAACATATCGTTTGACCATGGACAAGAGTTAAGCCAAGGTTGCAAACAGTCGTTTGGCCTTGGACAGTATGCATACAACACGAGTTAGCATTTTACATATTACGGTGCATTACATATTTATTTATTGCATTTTATATGATTGATTGTATGTTACTACTGAGATTCATTCGAATCTCACCATTTTTCAACATATAAAATATTCCAGCAGAAGGTAGCTGTAAGGGCAAAACTGTAATTACCAGTGACTGAGGTCATGTTCAAGTGAGACTGCAGCTGGTTATCTTTAGTTCCAAATTTTATTTCTGTTGGTCTCTGTATATATTTTTCAAATCCTATGAGATTTCCTGTGATGTAAACAAGCACTTATTATCAGTATATTTCTGCTATGTCTATATGTCTATGAACTATGCATTTTATACTCTGTGAATATCGAATTGTTAAGGGGTTTGACAAATAGGACCTGAAAGCATTTAAGGGAAGTCTTTTGCACACAAGGGAAGATTATTCAAACACAAGGGAAAATCACATAAAGAAGATATATTGAACACAAGGAAGATTGTTTGAACACAAGAGAATATCTTTTGCACACAAAAGTCCCATTTAGCAAACAAGTTTCCAATGAGGTATTTATGGACAATTTTTCCTAAAAAATAATCATATGTTTATTATTTTATTTATATCATTAAAAATTATTAAAACTATGTATTTAGTATAAAATAATTATTTTTAAATTATAAAATAATTAAAAATTTCAAAATTATTAAATATACATAATTACTATCATAGAAGTGATATCTCATACAGTTATTTTCTTAGTTTTCAACAATAAAGTGGGATAAATTTCTAATTTAAGTTGATATGAGTAGTAGGGACTCGTCCCTTAAACAAATACTAGTAAGAAGTTCAAATTTTAACTCTTGTGCATGAAACAAATATAGTCAAAAGGGACATGTCTTCAGCCTTTCATACTTCGAGAGAGATTAGTCCTTATTGTTCATAAGGATACTCTTAATTTTGTTTTTTTTTTTTAAAGTAAGATATGTTTTTTCTCCCATTCCCATATATTGCTCTATAACCTTCTATGCATTTTATTTTCTGCCCCATATTCCAGCTTATGGGTATTCTATTGTCTAATATTTTCAATATTTTCAAAAAGGCGCGCGCTACGCAATTTATTTCTAAGATTAAAAATGATTGCGATGTTCAGATTGAGGGAGGGATTGAAGCAAATTTTGCTACATGCCATGTGATATTTTATTAATCCTTCTCCACTCTTAATACGCAATCTTTTGCCAAGAATTTTTTTTGTTTGCTAAATATCATTTACTACCATATACTACCTCCGATCCTAAATATAAAAAATAAATAAAAGATTTATTTAGATCTTAAATATAAAACCCCAATCCACCTGTCTCCAATCCAAATTTATAATTTTTTTCTTCAAAACATCCCTATTGGTTATATATATTAAAGGGTTCTATTTCCAATTCTAATGCACATGATTAAATAGAGCATTTTAGGGAAACTAACACATTTCTTTCTAGTTCTAAAGAAATGCTTGGCTTTGCTCATATGCTTATATCATACGAGTAAGTAATAACGACGGCCATTGTTTCATTTGGGAGGCTGATTTTATATTTGGTTCATGTCATCATGTGGGTTTAGCATTTAAATTTCTTTGTTTCCAATAGATTTTTAATTAGTTTATTATCTATGCGAGCGGCCCAATAAGTAAAAGAGAAGCTCAAGATGATACTTTTTGTAACACCCTATTTCTGTTCCTATTAAGATAAGCTATATACATAACGAATTCAAACCACTAAACTAGATTTGGATCCTAGGAACAAAATACTTTCACAAATAATTAAAAACTCAGCCCAAACACAGGGTTTGAACCTGTAAATGAATGATTTTTTCTAAAAAATTTAAAACTCTTTATAACAGTTATTCAGTGGTTCAAACTCTTCATTATGGCTCATCAATCCTTTAATTTCATTTAGTATTATCAGAGTTTTGCTCTGCTCTCATCTTTATAAAATCATATAACCTATAAGTTTGGCATATAATTATCTTAGGGCATAATTCATGTATTTGTCCAACCTTTTAAATAGATTAGCTACTATTCGAGCATACTTTAACATCTACTATTAACTATGTATGAATAATGACACTTACCTTTAGAGTCTATTTGGTTCGACGGAGGGGAGGGGAAGGGATGGTAGGGGAGGGATTTTTATATTATCTCGTTTGGATTGATGAGAGGGGAAGGGAGGGGAGGGATTTAAATGTTACCTTGTTTGGTTTGAGAGGAGAAGGGAGGGGAAATATTTTGATCTGGAAAATTTTACCCTTTTATTTAATTTTTTTAAAATTTTGTACAATGTTTAATAAAATATATTATAAATATAAAATTATAATTAAAAATTATAAAAATTGAATAAATATAACTATAATTATACTAATAAATATCCAAAATTATATTTCATGGTTTTACTTACCATATATATATAAAAATAAGTAAAATATTATAATTATAATATATATGTACACAATAAAAAAATTTAAAACAAAAGTGGAGGGGGATAACCAAAAACCTTCATGGGCAAAATGGTCGATGTGAGACAAAATATTACTCCTACCCACCAAATCCCTAATTTGGAGGGGAAGGGTTATGAGGGGAGGGAGGGGAAAATTTCAAAAAATTTACTCTCCCCTTCGAAAAATTTTGTAGTACCAAAGAAGGAGAGGGGAGCAAAATCCCTCCCCTCCCTTCAAACCAAACAAACCCTTAGGCAATCATAGCCTTAGATCTCTTTATGGAAGGTATTTACATGCCAAAACTTATATATACATATATATAATTGATATTAAAAAGAGTCATGGCTAAATAGATAGCCAACACTTGAACAAAATATTTATCTTAAACTCATTTAGCTCCGATCTTCTTCAAGTTTCACCAATAACAATACCTTTGCCCCTAGAAGTGTACTTGCTCTTGTTGTATGTTATGAAAGAAAAGGGTGAGATAAGGGGAATCTCAATAACAAAACATAAACTCAATATATAATGTGTAATGGTAATAAACATAGCATGTAAATTGCTAATATAAGAACAACATCTTACAAGCATATGCACATGGTTATTGCACAAAATGAAGCAAGAATATTACATGTTTAAAGGCATACATGAAAAATAAACATGCAATTAACCAAACACAAACTATATAAGAGTAAGTTTTACTATCTTTTGCTTCTTCTTTTTCCAAATTACCTACTTCTGCTTGTATTTCCTTTGCTTCTCCCTTTGCTTGATAGCAAAAGCTAAATCCTATTAAACATTCATGTAGGATAGATTAATGCTCATACTTAGCTTACTTTCATAGCATAACTAATATCTCTCAAAGCCTCAATTTCTAACCCATTACTTAGCTCTTTTACTTCACTCCTCACACTTGAATTTTAACTTATTCGTTCTTGTTCTTGAAAATTCCTTTCCTAAGAGAACTCTGCACAATTTCATCTTTTAAATTCCTTAGAGCACTTAATTTCAATTTCATAAAAATGCTATCATTTTTCGGCCTTAACTAAAAATCTGCCTCTAATTTTTAGGAAAATTTGAAAAAAAAATCATATCTTAAGTTAGAAAACTCCAAATGAGGTGGTTCAAGTTCTTACTTAAATCTCTTTTATTCCTCTATAAAATAAAAATAATGTCTTGTATTAAATCATGGACCTAAGTTCCCAAATCCCATGAGCAAACTGACGTTCAGATTTTCTACCCATATTTTAAAAATTCATAACTTATAATTTACACATTCAATTTATGTGTTCTAATACTTGATGGAAAGCTCTATACGTCTAATTTATGGGAAAAATAATCTCACTAAAAAATTACTAAATTAACCTCATGTAATTTACCTATTTACCCACTGTCAGAAATATGAAATACAGTGTTCCCAGTTTTCTGACCAAACTTCCAAAAATCATAACTTTTGTTAGGTATCCAATTAACACATTCTAAAACTCATTTTAAAGTTTCAGATGTGTACTATTTCATCACCAAATTTCACAAACAGTGGATACGATTTACCTAATCAAAACCTCGCCCAAATCCATCTGCCTCACTAAACCTACAGAATTGACCCCCTCTCACAAAATCTTCAAAAACTCCACCTTTCTCTTCCTAAACTGAGCTCTTTTTGGTTCTCTTTTCTAATACACATATTCAACTATCTAATTCTCAAAAGAACCAAATTAAAGCCACTCAAAAATCCCAAGTTTTGACCTCTGCAACTTCATGCATGTGATCCTCTGTTTTTCAGCAATGAAGTCAAGAAGGAAAAGTGTGCATGCAACCTCAAATTAGACTCAAAACTCCAAAAATTTTGACTCTACAAACCTCAACAATGCATTTCCTGTTTCGTTAGTCAGATTGCAAAACCAAAGGCACCCTAAAAACTCATTCAAAATTGACATGCAAGCCCACAACTTAAGCTCTCTTGTTGACAGCAACCTTCCTCCACTTTCAGCAACCTATAATCCTCAAAACACCACCAAAATCGACCAAAAGAAATTGGGAAAGGGGTGGAGAGACTCACCTAGACCCGTTTCTAAGCTTAAATGTGGGATTTCTGGCGACTTTCTCCTTCTATGAACACCTTCTTACTCTTTCGGCTCTCTCCCTTTTCCTTCTTTCTCCAGCCCTCTTTCTCTTTCTCTCTCTTCTTTCTCTTTCTCTTTTCTGCCTTCCGAAATGCCAAACGAGAGAGTGTGAGGGCTGATTGAGTGTTTAAGTGTGTGTGTGGTGAGTTGTGAGTGGTGTGAGGGTGTGCCGTGTGTGTGTGTTAATTTTTATCCTATATATTGGGCTTACTTACAAGGTTTTTAATTTCCTACTTTATCTAATTTAAAATCTCTTAAATTTCATAATTTGGCTTAATTTTAATCCAATTCCTATTTTTGGGTAAGTATAGTACACTTACTAATTTTCCCCATTTTTCTAAATTAGTATTGGCTCACCATATAATTTTCATAAATTAATAATTAATACTTTTAAGAATTTTCTTCCTAAATTAGCTTCTTAAAGCCTTAAAATAATTTTTTAGAAATTTTCAAGCCAAATTATGACCTCTAACTATTTTTCCTTGAATTTCCGAGAAAATAGACTTTTAAATCCCAAAATTAACTTTAAAATTATTTGGGCTATTTTTGGGAAACTAAGCCTTTTTATAATTTCTCTAACTCCCCATAATAACATTTCATACTATTTCCTCAATATATCTAGGCCCTTTTTGTAATTATCTTAATCAGTTTTCTCATGATATGCTTAAGATATTTGGCTCAACTGGGCTTAATATTTTACTTAATTTAGATTAATTCTTTATATTTTAAGCCCACAATTTAGGATATTACACTTTCTATTATGTATGTAATCAAACTATGTTCGAAGTGAAGTGCCTATAACACTGTTATTTACCTTTTGATGCAAAACATAGTTTCTAATTCTTTTCTGATTTCCTTATATATTATTATATATTTTTATTGTTATGTTAGTGCAATTCATTTATGTGTAACTAGAAATAAATATTAGCATGTTTTGATTTTTCCTTCAGCAGGATTTTTTACATAGTTAGAACTTCTCTTGGCAATAAATTAAGAGGGATAGAGGTCAAAAGATTTTTAACCCCCTTTGTTTACTGTGCCATTTTCAATCAAGTATACATATTGATTTACTTTTTTTTTTTAATTTCATATATATGTGTGTGTGTCACGACCCAAAATCCAATTCGTGATCGGCGCGTAGGTTAAGCCAAATAATTCCGCTTAGCCTAGCAAGCCTTAAACAAAGTACACTAATTGAACAAACATTTACATAACAATACCAATGTACATACTTCCATATAAAAATTGCAATGAGAGAACAAATCCACAACAATTAAATTTGGGGATACACATGCTATCACATTTACTACATAACACAATAACTGTGACACCATCATGATAGTCATGACATCACAAAATTTCCTGACACTCACAAATACATTAAAATACACTTCATAAGTTTATGAAACATATCGATCATGATCAGCCTCACTAGTTGCTTTATTTGGAAAAAATATATAGCAAGAGGAATGAGTCTACCACTGACTCAACGAGAACATAAATAACAAAGTGCAAGGAGGGAAGTAAAGGCGCACCGAGTTTTTCAAAAAACGTTTTCCTCAAAATAAAAAAATATAACAAAATTCAAATATTGAGTTGAAAACCAAAAATATGAGGGTAAAGGTTCACTAATTCCTTATCTCAATAAATAATAATAATTATTAAAATCAAATATTCAACCACAATCTTTCAATCTAACACAATCACTCAATATTAATCTTGGTGGGAAATAACCGTCCCACCTATATACTATTCCATATATTATATTTCATAATCATATAACTCATGGTGAGGAATAATCGTCTCACCTATATTCTATTTCATATATCATATACTCATTGTAAGAAATAACCGTCTCACCAATACATAAATATCATACACTATATACATATAACCTTTGGTGGGAATAACCGTCCCACTTATATTTCTATATCCATCTATCGCATATATCCATCTATGGTGAGCAATACCATCTTACACAAACACACCTCCCAAAAATATTTCTCCTTCATAAAAATAAATTTGTCAATTTTTTGAAATGGTAAAGAAAGTTTGAAATGAAATTAATTAATCAAACAAAGAGGTTGAAAAGAAGGTAAAAAAATAAGAAATTAAAAAAAATTCCTGAAAAAGAAAAATAAATCAATTTAATATTTTGAAAAACATAAAAAAGGATTTGAAAACAACGCTGATTTGCAAGACCAAAAGTAAGAAAATACATGTCAACTAAAATTTACAATAAAGGTGTAGGAAGGTGGAACATAAAAAGTATAACTTGAATATCCACACTAACAAATACCATCACAATAATTAAGTCAAGAAATTATAAATTTCTAAGATAAAACGAATATGATACTAATAATAATTAAGATGTGTTTAGGAGAGGTAAAAAGATTTGGAACTGCTTCCCAAGCGAACTGGAATAAAAATAAGGAAAAGATATTTAAGGCTGAAAACATAGCAAAAGTAAAACGAATTGTGCCACCTTGCTATTCATGCTCTCACCTGATAAGATCGGTAGTATAGATCCTTTTTTAACCATACTAGCTCTAGAATTGAATACTTGATAGGGAGTGCTCACGAGTATCACCTTATGCATGTCTGGATAGCATTAAAGAATTGATTAAAGCAATCTCATATGTGAGGGAATGAGGAGGTCAATTCAGGATGGAGCCAGAGGAAGAAATAATAGAAGGAAAAGAGGAGGAGCAAAATGTCAAACCCCTTAAAAATTTGATATTTACAGAGTATTAAACGCATAGTTCATAGGCATACAGAAATAGCAGAAATATATTGATAATAAGCGCTTGTTTACATTACAGGAAATCCTATAGGATTTGAAAAATATATACAGAGACCAAAAAAAATAAAATTTGGAACTAAAGATAACCAGCTGCAGTCTTACTTGAACCTGACCTTAGTCACCGGTAATTACAGTTTTGCCTTTAGAGCCGCTACCTTCTGCTGGAATATTTTATATGTTGAAAAAGAGTGAGATTCGAATGAATCTCAGTAGTAACATACAATCTGACATATAGAATGTGTATATAAATATGCAATGTCATGTCATGTAAGATGATCGAAACTATATGTGCACTTGCCCAAGGCCAAATGACATGTTTGCACCCTGGTCTACTCGGCGCCCTGTTGGGTCCCTGACCACAACTTGAAAAATTGGTGTGTCCAATGACACTAGCTCATATTACAGAAAATGACATATTCAACATACAGATAATCACATAATACATGCAAGAAAGAGTTACTATCTGGATCATTTTTCAGTCTGGTTGTTTATCCAAAATGTTTTCTTCTACTCAGGCTATTACCAATTCCTATAAATTAAAGTTAACAATTAATTTGTTATTACTTGTATTACTACTGCCTTTAATCATATTATGCTGGTTATCTCAATTTCATTGGCTTCTACACAATACAATTTTGCATAGTGCAATTTCACTATTTTTTAGCAAATTGGCAGATTTTTCAGTTAACTTTGAAAAATCATAATTAATTCTAAAAAACTCCAAATTGACTGGGTCCAAATCCTAAATGAAGCTCTTAAAATATTTTTTCATGTAAAAATATCCAAATCTGGTTAGTTCGAACATATTGATCCCAGAAATTCACGAAATCCAACTATTATAGATTACTCTCCAGAAACAGAGTACAACTTTGAAAATACATAACTCCTAATTTACTCGTCTAAAAATTGTTATCCACATATCAAATGAAATCTATGAATGTATTCTTTAAATATGGAAAGTTTCATAATTTTTGGTGAAGTTTTGGTTTTCCAAAATTGCGTGAAAACCGATCTGACTTCCAGAAACATAGTCTGGCAGCAACTAATTTCACAAATTCATATCTCTAAGTATACTAATCCAAAATAACCAGAAAAAAAATCCATCTATATTCTCTGCTAGAGCTTCTGTAACTTTCCGGTAGAAACTATGTTTTCCAGCGAACAAAACAGAGTTGATAAAACTCACATGCAACCATAGTTTTTCACTCCAATCTCAAAGATTTCGACTCTACATACTGCTAAACATGTTCCTTGTGTTTGGCGACGTGATTACAAAAGCAAATAGACCAAAAAACCCATGTAAAATGGACACACAATGACTGGTTTTTGTGACAGAAACTTTCTGGAAAATTTTCTTAATTCCATCAGCAAAACAACCCAGAAAAACCATTGAAATCCTATAGAAATCCAAGGTAAAAGTAGATGAGACTTACCTAATTATGTTTATGATGTTGTGTGTGAGATTTAGAGCTCCCTTGTTCCTCTTTTCCAGCGTCTAGTTTCTCCGATTTAACTCTCTCTCACTCACGTCTCTCTTCTTTTGTTTTCTGTTTTCTCTATTTTCTATTTCTGTTTCTTCAGCTGATGGACGTAAATGAAGAGCTGAAGGAGATGGGTATTTGATTACATAAAGGGTGCATGTGATGGTGTTAGGTTCGATGGTTTCCAAATGGCATGAATGTGTATGTTTATCTAAAGGAGGGTATAGGTGTTAATGTGTGTATGGGACATATGTTTGTTAATAATAAAGAGAACTATAATGCAAGGTGAAGGCTGAACGTGTGTTGCCAAGAATGGGTGTGTGTGTCGGTAAGTTTGGGTGTGTGTTTTAATATACATATAGGTATATTTTTATCCTATTAATTACACACACTAGGCCTTACTTTTTCCATTTGTCTAATTTTAGGTTCCTTAAATTTTATAGGTTCCATAATTTGGCTTATTAACTAGTTTTCATAAATTAATTATTGCATTAAATTTTTGGGATGTTACATAAAAGAAGAGGCATTGTATAAGGGAAAGAAAAAGCTGTTAAGTCGCTTGCAAGGCAGAGGCTTTTTGGTGGCCATGTGAATGAAGACGATTGAGGAGGAGTAGTCTAGATTAGGTTTAGGGATTATGAAGATAGATATTTGGTATAAATTTAAATAATATGTTATTATGATAGTTGTCGTTATTTTTTAATAATACCACTAGAATTAAAAAGGGGTTTTCTAAATTATTCCATAAGGTAATTTCTGCTATGATGAGGTTTATTAACATTTACTAAATATCTTCTCCTATTATTTTATTTAAATATTTAAATTTCAAAATATTTGTGATCTACATCGTAATCAACTAAAAGATATTATAAATAAATGTTAAATTATATCATTTTAAGAATTGTTGGAATACTAGTAGCCCGTTTGGTTCGATTACACAAGAGAGGATTACATGTAATCCTGATGTAATAGCGCGATTACATTGTTTGGTTAAGCTTATGTAATGTGAAAAGGATTACATTTTATAATTATGATTACATCATTTGATGTAATCAAGATTACACTACTAGGACTGATGAATGATGATACAAACATCCTATAATCCTATGAAAATGACACTATTGCCATTATAATTTTTAAAATTGACCAAAATGCCTACCCATAAACGCGGTTAAATATTAAATAATTTTAATTACGACCATTAAATATTTAAAATATAATTAATAAAATAGAAATTTAAGAAATATTTCCCCATTCAGAAATTTAAAAAATTATATTCCATAGTTAAAAAAATATTAAAATATATCATTAAATAATATTCTCATAATTAAATATTAAAAAATTAACATGAATTCAGCCTATACACTGCATAATATTTTCACAATTAAATATTAAAAAATTATTATGAACCCAGCGTGTGCATTACATGGAATGAAAAAAAATTATTATGAACCAAATGTGTACATTATTATATGTGTTAAAAGGGATAATTTTGTCCCTTACTATACTATTCTCATATATTTTCATGTTCGATGTAATCCAATCAAACGTTTTTATGCATATGCATCATCTTTCCTTAATGATGAAGCCAAACGAATTATGTAATCATTATTACATTACATCGCATTACATCACATTCCATTCCATTACTTCCAATTCCGTGAACCAAATGGGCACTAGAAGAATTCTACTAAGTATATGATAGATATCTTATAACTTCATAAGATTATTTTTTTAAAATTGAAAAATTCATTATAATTTAACTTAAATTTTAATTCTTTTTTTTATTCGGTTATCACAATATATATATATATATATATATATATATATATATATATATATATATATATATATATATATATGGTTTTAGTATTGATTATTAATATTAACTGATTGTTCTATTATTCTAATGTAGTTACAATTCTACGCATTGGAAATAAAAATAACAGATTCCTCCCTGAAATGTAATGTTGAGATTTTTTGGATTCAATTAAATGTATACTGCTTAAATACATTGAATCCATACTATAAAATGCGTGTATGCACACTAAATTGCCACTATATTTAGACCACTAGATCAAATGTAAGGTTGAGATTTGTTGGATTCAACTAAATGCAAAATGCTCAAATACGTTGAATCTATACACATGAAATGCATGTATGAACATTAAATAACCACAATATTTAGACCATTAGATCAGAGGTAAGGCTGAGATTTTTTTGGACATTAAAAAACACAACTTGCAAACCCTAGTTCTCCGTGTTTTATATATGCTACATGAGCTCTCGGAAGCGGCCGTCAAATTTTATTCAGAGCATAGGGTTTTTCATTAGTTGTATTGGAGTAGCGATGTTATCCATAGAAGCTTTGTATGATCAAGAAGAAGATGATGATAAAGCACAAGAAAAGGTTATGATTATTATGACTTGCATAAATCAGATCAATGGAATACCAACTCAAGGTATTTAGAATTCACTATTATATGTGTCTTTCACATAATATTTTGAATCTTGCATGCATATATCATTGTTTCTTTCATGTGCTTATATATATATATATATATATATATATATATATATAATGAGTGGGTTTGTCATGAATGAAATCAACAACTGTTTTGAGTTTCATTTGCTTTGGTTTAGTGTTTTATGGGTAAAAATTTGGGGTTATATGCAAACTTTGTATAATATATATATATATATATATATATATATATATTTCAATCTCAACTCCTGCAAGGTCAAATCATAACTGTGTTCCTAGTTTTGTTTTAAAAAGATACTTTGTGGAAGGCCTAACAAGGAAGTAGTAAAAGAGTTCATCAGTCTAGTGCTATTAGGTACATATATAACTTATTAGCAAATGCTTGATCTTATAAGTTTTGAAGAATTGATCTTAAAATTATTCTTTTTTTTTAAATATTAAACTAGACTCTAGACTCGTAATTCATAAAGATCCTAAGGTGTACTATTTATAACGTGTAAATACTACTAGAACTTTTTATAAATTCTATATAGATGTGTGTGTGTGTGTATTTCTTGATTATTGTATTAGCTCATGATCAAAGTGTGCACTTATATACAGGAAGTTCCTAATGATGATTTGATGAATAAATATGTGGTTACAGGAATTTTTGATGCGTTTGCAATTGTGCCAACAACCAGCTGAAGTTCGTGTACCTGAGAGGGTACGAAAGGAAAGAAACTGGAGAGGGTTACAATTGTATGCAGCCAGGAAATGGATGGCTAAACGCTGATAAAGATCAAGCTTCCCCTAATCTCTCATTCATCTTTAAGTTCAAAATCATAGTGTTATATAAGATACCAATTACGGCGTCGTTCATTGCTAACCATACTATTATGTAGCCAATCAATTGATGAAAAAAGGCAGATGGTTCTTAAAAAGAGCTTCCCCTAATCTTTCAATCATCTTGAAGTTCAAAATATTAGTGTTATACAAGAAATCGATCAGTTACAACATATGTTGATGCTAAGTATAATAGACACAATAATAGATCAATTACGGTGTTTGTTGGTAAGCATTGAATTATGACATCTATTGCATTTTACAAACATGGCGATTACTATTTTATGCTACTATCTTCACTGCAATCCATATATAATTAAGATAAATGCATTTTTAACCAACACTTGTATCACTACAAAAAAAATGACTTTCAGCAGCGACAAAAGTCACCATAGAAAGTCTAAAAGTCGCTGTTGAAGGTTTTCAGTGGCGACAAAAAGTCGTTGCCAAGTCGTTGCTGTTGTGACTGTGGCTGAAAGTTTTGGCAGCGAAAAATATAGCCGCCGCTAAAGTATAATTTCAGCGGCGACTTTAAAAGTCAACAATTAGAAAATAAGAAAAATAATAATAAATAAAGTCACGTCAGCATCTATGCCACCTATCACCTGTCATATTAGCCCATGTCACCACCCACCTGCCACATTATATATGCCACATCATCGCCACATGCCACGTCGTGCCACATCATCACTCCATATTTTCTCCTCCCAAAATGTGCCTCCACCAAGTTCGAACCCCCTCTTGGATGTTGCCTTAAGCCTCTACTATGCCAGCTGTGATGAAATCTCATCATGTAAATGCATAATTAAATATATACACACACATAACTAAATATTATATATATATATATATATATAGATATATATAGATATATATATTAATATAATATTTATAATATTTCCATATAGATAAAAATGTTGATTAATTAATATAATATTATTAATTTGATAAATTTTATTTTTTATATTGAGTGTATAATATTATATAATAAATCAATAAATGAGTTTTCATTTAATTTATATCTAAAAAATAAAAAATTATTATATAAAAAATAAAGAAAAATAAATCATTAAATAATACTAATCAAAATATTTTAAAAAAATACTCTAAGATATTCAAAGTTATTGAGGATAAGATGTTATCTATCAAATCAATGATACAATAATAAGATATTAAATAATATCCTTGAGATCCTATTTGACAATTCATATATAGAATAATATCCTAAGAGGGAAACTACTAATAAATCTAAAATATACTTTGGATTATTCAAATTATATAAAAGATTAAAGTTATAATTGAAAGCCCTCTTAAATAAGATCTTTTATTTGTCTTCTTCCATGACCTAAAATCATTGACAAAGTTGTCCTCCAGAGTCGTATGATTTTTTTTAGATAAAAAGTGCCATTACATAAAATATATCTCTAAGAATATCTTAATCAAGGTATGAAAGAACAAAAAATCTCATATAACCTAATATATGAACCATTCACATTCTTTTTAACTAACATTCGTTAAATTATGTTTTTATTAGAGTGTGTGATTTAGAAAGTTATTTTGCCAAACTATAATAGCATATGAGAAGCACATATTATTTAACTTATTTTATTCTTTTTTGAAGCACATCATTTTTCTTTCATTCTTGTTTTGCAACTGAGGTAGTGTCAAACCCCTTAATATTCTGATATTCGCTATATAATAAATGTGTCGTTCAGATGGCAAACAGAAATAGTGAAACTATACTGATAATAAGTACTTACTGATAATACAGAAAATCCTCATCTAGGTTGAAAAATACATACAGAGTACAAAAGAAATAAATTCCACAACTAAAGATAATCAGATGTAACTCCCGACTATGACTGGACCTTCCTCTGCTAGTAATTACGGTTTTGCCCTTAGAGCCGCTGTCCTTTGCTGGAATATTTTTTAGATGTTGAAAAAGGGTGAGATTCGAATGAATCTCAGTAGTAATATACAATCAGTCATATAAAATGCGATAAATAAATATGCAATGCACCATGATATGTAAAATGCTAACTCATGTTGTATGCATACTGTCCAAGGCCAAACGACTGTTTGCAACCCCGGCTAAACTCGTGTACATGGTCAAACGATATGTTTAGACCCTGGCTTATTCGTGTGTTGTGCCACAGGCACTGTCATGTTACAGAAAATGACATACACATCATATAAATAATCACATAGTGCATGAGAGAAAGAATTACTACCTTGGTCCTTTTCCAATCCAACTGTTTATCCAAAACTTTTTCTTCGGCTCGGGCTTTTACCAGTTCCTATGAATTAAAATTAACAAGTAATTGGTTATTACTTGTATTACTACTATCTTTAATCATATTCTTCTGATTATCTCAGTTTCAGTGGCTTATAAACTATATAATTTTGCATAGTGTAATTTTACTATTCTTCAACAAATTGACAGATTTTTCAGTTAACTTTAAAAAATCATAACTAATTCTAGAAATATCGAAATGGACTGGGTCCAAAGCCTACATGAAGCTATTGAAATATATTTTCATGGAAAAATATCAAAATCTACCCAGATTTACCATATTACTCCCAGAATTTCCCGAAATACCCCTATTCCAGATTAGTCTCCAGAAATATAGCATGACTTTGAAAATATATATCTCCTAATATACTTGTCCAAAAATTATATTCTACCCGTCAAATTGAAGATATGGATGTCTACTTTAAATCTGAAAAGTTTCATAATTTTTTGACAAGGTTTGATTTTCCAACCGTTTGACACAAACAAACTGCTTTCTAGAAACACAGTTTGAGAGCAACTGACTTCAAAAATTCATATCTCTTAGTATACTAATCCAATTAACACAAAATATATATCGAATTAAAGCTAATACTATGAACTTCAATTCTGGAAATTTTCATGGCCATTGGGAAATATTACATAATTCAAAAACACCACGAAATCAACTACTAGAATCTGAACGTTCAGGATTGCACCTGTTTCTAAGCCCATCTTTCAAAAATAATAACTCTCTCTACAGATATCCAAATGATGCATTCTACCACTAATATTAAACCTTGTTATGTCTAATATCTCTCTGTAAATTTTCGTAAATAATGGATGTGATTTGGTTGGTCATAAATCCACACGAATTTGACTGACTCTGATGAACATCAGTTTTGGACAGTCTAACTTCAAAATTGATAACTTGTTCGTTTTGACACCAAATTGAGCTCTTCTTGATTCTATTTCATACTACACACCCTAAAATTTCCATATCAAAAAGAACCAGATGAAAAATCCATCTGTAGCATCCGTTTGAGCTTCTGAAAGTTTCCGATAAAACCTCTATTTTCCGGCGACCAAAACAGAGTTGATAAAACTGATATGTAGCCATGCTTTTGGACTCAAATCTCAAATATTTTGACTCTACATACTCCTAAACATGTTCCTGGGGTTTAGGGACATTATTTCAGAATCAAAAACATCACAAATATCACCCAAAATCATCACAAAATCACTGGTTTCGGTGACAGCAACTTTCCGACGAATTTTCTGAATTCCAGCAGAAGAACAACCCCAAAAAGCTACTGAAAACAGCCTCAAATCTACTGGAAAAGGAAGATAAGGATATATGAAACTCACCTATGTTAGCTTATGGTGCTGCATGTGAGTTTTGAAGCTTCTTCTTTCTTCCACCGATCAACTCTCTCACTCACATCTCTCTCTCTCTGTTTTTCTGTTTTCTATGTTTATGTTTATGTTTCTTCTCTTATGTTTCAGTTGCTACATGAATGTTGAATGGAGAGGGAAGAGAGAGTGATTTATTTACAGTGAGGTGTGCTGTGTGCTGTACTTGTGTGCTGTATCCTTGGTCAAATGGGAAGAGAAGGAGTAACGTAAGTGTCATTGTTTTGAAGGTGTATGTGTAGGTATGTGTGTGGTACATGTGTGTGTTTGTTGTGATGGGAAGGAGTGACAATGCATGGATGGTTTTATACGTGTGTGTGCTGTCAAGTGTGGGTGTGTGTGTTTTTATACACATATAGGTATAATTTTATCCTATTAATTACACACACTAGATCCTAATTTTTCCCTTTGTTAAATTTAAGTTTCCTTAAATTTTGTAGGTTCCATAAATTGACTTACTATCTAATTTCCATAATTTAATCCTTGCATTAAATTTTTGGGATGTTACAGGTAGAAAGAAATTGGGTTGAATCATATACATATTTTATAATTAAATAAGTGTAGATTCTAAGCTATATTTAATTAAATTTATCAATATTTTATAACTAATTAATTAACTTTCATATATTTTATTCTCTTCAATTGATTATAATCATACAATAAAAACTACTAATATATTTTTTATATTTTAGATATTAAATTAGTTAGAATGATTGTTTTTAAGTACACACAACAACGATAAAGAAATCAAAATTGAAATATTTAATTTACTCCTTCACTATACATGTTTTTGTACAATAAAATTGTGGATGCACCATTCATTTTTAATCAAAATGTCAATTTAAACATAACCCTGTGAAAATGAAAACTTAGGACCTTATTTTATTTCTTCATGATAAGTATCATATTTAATATTTTGAGAGATTAAATATTATATTTTAAAAAAATATTTTTTGATGAGAAAAAAATTAATTGAAAAAACTGATACTTTTGGCAGCGACAAATGTCGCCGTTGAAAGTCACTTTCAACGGAGACAAGGAAAAGTCGCCACTGAAAGTGTGACTTTCAGCGGCGACAATAAATGTCGCTGCTAACAATTTAACTTTCAGTGGCGAAAATAAGAGTCGCCACTAAAAGAATCTCTTTCAGCGACAATAATGAAAAGTCACCGCTGAAAGTCACACTTTTAACGGCAACAGTAAATGTAGCCGCTGAAAGTCAAACTTTTTACGACGACAATAAGAGTCGCCGCTGAAAATGTCACTTTCAGCAACGACTCTTCTTGTCACCACTGAAAGTCAAGTTTTGGCGGCGACTTTTTAGAGTCGCCACTGAAAGTGATCGCCAAAAGCCAGTTTTTTTGTAATGTATATTTCTACTAGTTTTATTGGACACAAAGAAGCAATGGTATATATACTTCTCCACAAGTATAAGAGAAGATGCGGCTCATTAAAATACCCCAACAAGTGCCTTCAATTTAAACGGGAGGTAGCAGCTTAAACAGAGAGGATGGTAGCATTTTAATTAGGGCAAGTTAACCTTTTTTTTTTTTTAATCTTACCGGTTTAAGTTTTGGCCTCTGTTTTTTTCTTAAAAAAATTAGGTTTTGACAATTGATTTCTGATCAACTCATCGCCTAACTCGGTTAAATAAAGACAAGTTAACTATTTTTACACAAGTTAGAAACTGAATTTAATTTTAGTCGAGTTGAAACTGGTACCAAGTTTATATAGCCAACATAACTCATTTTTATTTGCTAAAAACCGCAACTTGTTAGACTTGGCAGAAGAAACTCTCAATAACAATATTGCTTCTCCAATTCAATCGTTTAAAAGAACAACAAATTTTGACTTAATGTAATTCAGTCTCTGAACTTTTAACTCACCAATGACTCAGTCTCTTATGATTGGATATGACTCGATCTCTAAACTTTTGACTCACCCATAACTAGTCCTTTATCTTTTTCATTCTTTATATTTTTATCCTTATTATCTACAGCTCATTGTGGGTCATCCTATGTGGCAAGAATGGGTAATAAATTTTTTGCCAACTCAGCTCCATGTAACGAAAGAAAGGAGAACCAGAGAAGCTGGACGAAGTGGGAAAAAGAAGTTGCAAAGACGAAGAAAAAAAATAGAGGCAATAAACCCAGTACAGTGAACCATAGTATCACCATTATTCCCTCTTCAATAGCGAGGTATCTTCACCGGCAGCATCATGGTGGGCCGGGAAGGCATAGTAGTTTAATACTTCTATAGTTTTTTTTTATTCTTCAAAACAAGTTATCTTTTTAATCTGTATTTAAATTGTTGGATCATTTATAAATTTTTTCCGTCATTCCTACACATTAATAATTACTTCTATTTGACTGAAAAAAAATCCTACGTTTATTTTTTTTTTCATTACATTATTAACAGTTATTAAAAGTATGGATTTAGTATAAAACTTATTTTTAAATTTGAAAATAATTGAAATTTCCACACACACACACACATATGTGTGTGTATGTGTGTGTGTATTACGTATGTATAATTGCTAGTACATAAGTGATAAGTGATATCTCGTACAGTTATTTTCTTAGTTTTCAATAACAATGTAGAAAATAATTTAGTTAGGAACCATACAAAGTGAGATAAGTTATTAATTTAAGCTGACATGAGTAGTTAGGACTAGTGCTTTATGGTGTGTTTGGTCCAACAAAAGCTAAGGTAGGTTGGGCCAGAAATGGGAAATTATGAGTTTTGTTTTGTTGAAGGAGAAGGGAATGGAAATTTGATGTCTTATTTAGTTCAGGAGGTAGGAAAATAAAGCTAATTAATTATAAGTTTATAAATATAACCATTTATTTCTTCCTTCTTTTATAATATTAATTATATCATAATTATTATTTCTTAATCTTTTAGTCTTAAAAACATGATACGTCATTTATATATGATAAAACATTCTTATATACATTTTAAATGATGATCTTATAAAACTAGAAAATTTAATTGGAGAAAAAAAAATATAAGACGTCTATATGACAAGACTACCTTCATTTTTTAGAAAATTAGAAAAAAAATACCATATTAATATTATAATTATAAGACGCCCACAATGGTTTAATCAAAAGTTTTTCCTGGACAGTAGGAAGATCACTGCACATACTCTTGAAATTATAAAAAAAATAACAAAGAATAAATAATGCACTCAGCTGAAGGAGGGAAAAATATTGCATGGAACTCTCGTTTTAACGTAGCTCATCAGAGTATAGGAAAAACGTCCTTTCAATAGAAATGGCAAACTCGAAATATTAAAAAAGTGATATGGGCAATTCAGTCAAAATGGTAACAATATTCTCACCCCTAAAAAAAAAAGGGGAGAATTCTAAAAAAATACTATTTAAACTTCAAAATCTCAAATAGGTGATTTAACAATAAAATGATTTGTTAATTGCATTATCATTTTTGTTAATCCCATTACCGAACTTGTTAACGGGATTTTGAAGTTTAAATGGTATTTTTTTGGCATTCTACAAAAAAAATCCCACTTTTAATTTGAAGGATAAGATTTGAGGTGGGAAGTACTACAACACAAAATTTTTTGCCACTGATCCTCTCAAATCCTATTCTTCCAACCAAACTTTTTTTTTTTTGGAAAATGGTTAAAAAATACTTTTTAAGCAAATTAATTGTTAAATAGTATTAATGTGCAAGCAAGTATCCATCATGTGCAATCAACATCCACATGTGCAAAAAGGATCCCTGCAAAAGTACAAACACCATCGCTTGTGTGCAAAATATCATCCTTCGTGTGCAACATATCATCCGCCCGTATGCAACATACCACCCACCATATGCAATGAGCAATTAATTTGCTTACAATGTTTTTTTTAGCAATTCTCCCTATTTTCTATCCCATCCTCCTCTATCCTAACCTCTTTTCTAAAATCTCTAACTAAACAAGGCCTTAGGACCTGTTTAATATGAGGGATTTGGAAAGAAGGGAATGAGAAATTTTTAAATTGGATTTAAGAAAATTAAAAAAATGAAACTACAAAATTTGAATTTAGAGAAATATAAGATAAAAGAGTACGAAAAATTAATTACAATATTTTATCTTACTTTTCTCATTTTTAAAAATCTAATTCAAAAAAATTTTTTCTCCACCCACTTTTTCTCCCCTGCCCTCTCCTCATACCAAAGAAGTTCAAATCTCAACTCTTGAGAGCATAAAACATATTAACGTGCGTTCTGCATTTCATCCTTCCAGAGGTTAGTCCTTGCTGCCTGTAAGGTACTCTTAATTTTGTTTAAAAAAAAAAATATTCCAGTAGATATGTTTTTTTTTTAATTCCATTCCCAACTTTTGGCTCTGCAATCTTTTATGTTTTTTTTTTCCTCATATTCCTGCTTATGGGTATTCTATCTGCTGTCTAATATTCATTCAGATTTATTGTTTCAAAACATTCAATATTTTCAGACCATAGTTTTCAGAAAGGCGTGCTACGCAATTTATTTCTATGATTAATAATGATTGTGGTGTTGAAGCAAATTTCGCTACATGTGATGTGATATTTTATTAATCCTTCTCCTTTCTTAATACCCAACCTTTTGCCTAGAAATTTTTTTGTTAGCTAAATATCATTTACTATAATATAATACCTCTTATGCTAAATATACCAGCTATACAATAGGCTTACTTTGATTATAAATACCATATTTCAATCTAATTTATCTCCAAATTTGTAATTTTTTTTAAAGTATTTTTATTGATTGAATATATTAAGGGATTCTATTGCCAAGTCTAAAACATATTTGTTACCAATAATTAACTTAACTAATTTATTTAATTTAACATCTTCAAATTAGTTATTTATGTCTGATACTAGGGATGTGATGCAGTTTTCTTTTGAAAAACTAAACAACTTTCTATCTAATTTAATAATATTCGCTGATTAATAAAATTTATTGAGAATAATTTTAAATTTTAAAACTTTTAACTAATTTTAACGAATTCTTTAATTTATGTAATGTATTTAATTGATCCTTTAGATCAGGATGGGTGGCATTTTCATCCCGGGAAGGATTGCTACTTTAGAGGCCACGGCAGATAATTTATTGTCTTGATTGAGGAGTTTGCTTTGGCCTTAATTATAATATCTCAGCGCCTTCTCTAATGCCAACAACATGTTATTTCCTTGTGTCAATGTAAATCCATATTTGTTGAGTCCATTATTTCCACTCCCTCAGATCCTTAATATGGAGTTAATTAAGGAGTTTGCTTTGGCCTTAATTATAATATCTTAATCCACCTTTCCATCTAAATTATAATTTTTTCCCTCAAATCTATATCTTCTATAATACTCATAATAATGTCGTTAAAAACCATTCCGTGAGCAACCTTTTTTGATAAAGCAGTTTATTTGGAAATATTAATCAATCACAAGATAGCAATGAAAATATTAACAATTTAAGCTCAATAATCTCATAATTAATTTAGATTTATATTATTTCCTAGGATTGGCTAACAATCCAAATATTATCTAATAAATCCCAATTAGTCTAAAATAGTTCTCAAAATAAATAAATAAGGTGAGATAAAATATAGAAATTTGGGATTTATCACTAGCCTAACCATATCCATGGTTATTAAAATCGGACCGGCAGGTTCGATCGCGAAACTGCTGAACCCGTCACCTAACCGGTCCAGTCCAACTAATTTAACCGGTTCAATGATTATCCAAAATTTCTTGACTTCACAAATTCATATCTAATTTTATATATTTTTAAAAATTACAAATTAAGACTCTATGGAAAGTTTGAGATGTATACTTTTTAATGAAAAAAAAAATCACTAAAAAAATATTATCGTTTGATTTACAAAAATTCTCAAATTCCAAAACTATTTCAAAAAATATTGTCGTTCAAGTTCACTTCATCACTAGTCGAGTCCTAGGTTAGCTCCAATTTAATCCGATCTAACCCATTGACATTTATAACCCACTATCTTAACCAGTTTAATGACCGGTCCGAATTTAATAACCTCATTTTAGTTGTACATATCCTACCTTTAAAAGTGCCGGCATCAAATTAGCACTTTTACTATTCATCTAGTTACTATTTGATCATGCCTACTTAAGGGCACTAATTTAATCAATAGTTGCTAATTAAGGGCACGCTTCAGTTTTGAAACTGTCCATCAAGGGTAGATTCACCATGTTTGCATCTGATTGCTTATACTTATAGCATTTATCTATTATTTATTTAGTCCACTGTTTAATACGGTTGGGTATTGTTATTTATATCCGCGAAAACTTTTTAATATCCAATTCACCCCTCTTGAGTCTGTCAGCTATAAAGCTAAGAATGAGACAACCAATAGTCCATTGCAAAGAAATGTAAATTTAATAATTAAAATATTTCCTGTTACATTACATAACAAAATTTCCTTTGATTTTCAAAACTTGCAACTTCACCTAAAAAAAAGTTTAAATTGTGTCCAAAGTCTTCTTGAATTTTACTGAGAATATACTAACATTTTTTCTCTTTTCACAATATATTTTCTATATATTAAATACAGAGAAAAAGTTGTATAACTTTAATATAATTAAAAAAGAAGTTTGTATAAATTAAACTGTTTTAACTTTTAACCGACGTTTGTATAAGGTTTGAAAATACATAAGGCCATGTCAAAACCCTTAACACTTTGATACTTGCAGAATAATAAATACATAGTTCAGAGGGTATATATAAATAGCAGAAATATACTGATAACAAGTATTTGCTTATATTACAGAAATTCCTCAAAGGGTTTGAAAATTATAAACAGAATCCAAAAGAAATAAATTTCACAACTGAAAATAACCAACTACACTTCTGCTAGATCCGAACCTTCAATCGTTGGTAATTATTGTTTTGCCCTTAAAGCCGTTACCTTCTGTTGAATATTTTTAAATGTTGAAAAGGGTGAGATTCGAATGAATCTCAGTAGTAACAAACAATCCGACATATAAAATGTGAAAATAGATATGCAATGCACCATGTTATATAAGATGAAAATGCTGTGTATACATTGTCCGAGGCCAAACAACTGTTTGCAACCCCAACTTAACTTTGCGCCTCCGTTGGTCCCAGACCACAACTAACCTAATATGCGTGTCCCAGACACTGTGCTCATATTACAGAAAATGGCATACACAACATATAAATAATCACATAGTGTATGAAAGAAAGAGTTACTACTTGGGTTCTTTTTCAGTCCGATTCTTATCCAAAACTTTTAATCCGGCTCAGGCTATTGTCAATTCCTATAAATTAAAGTTAACAAGTAATTGATTATTACTTGCATTACTACTACATTTAATCATATTCTGTTGGTTATCTCAGTTTCAGTGGTTTTTGCATAGTATAATTTTACACAATACAATTTTTACTATTTTTCAGAAAACTGGAAGATTTTTCAATCAACTTTGAAAAATCATAATTAATTTTATAAAATTCCAAATTGACTGGTTCCAAATCCTATGTAAAGATATTTAAATTTATTTTCATAGAAAAATACTTATATCTGACCAATGATAACACGCTTTTCCCAGAAATTCACAAAACATCCCATGTTCCAGATTTCCTTCCAGAAATAGACTCAACTTTGGAAATTCATATCTCCTAATGTACAAGCCCAAAAACTATAATCCACCTATCAAATTAACTATCTTACTGTATACTATAAATCTGGAAAGTTTCATAATTTTTGGTAAAGTGTTGGTTTTCCAAAATTTTACCATAACCAATCTGCCTTCTAGAAACTTAATCTGGAAGTACTTAAATTCAAAACTTCATAACCAAATCCACAAATTTCCAAATAGAGTGGTTCAAAATTATGTGTGACCCTATTTAAGTATAATTTAAGGAAAAAATACAACCTATTAGAGATTACATGCCCAAAGTTCCAGAATTCACAATTAATACAACTATACCAGAATTTGTTCCAGATTCAGTGCTTAAGCTTCACAAATTCATTTCTTACAATATACTAATCAAAATGGTACATATTATATATCAAATTAAAGCTTCATATGTCTACGTTATTTCTGTAAAGATTCATAATTTTTGGACCAGTTTTGACTAACGAAATGAATTTTATAACCAAACTGATTCCAGAAAACTAACCGAACAACATCTCCTCTTAATTTCTAAAAATTCCTGATTTATACATAATCATCCAAAAATTACAACCACATGTATTCTCATACAATTTTTCATGCATAATCTATTGGTGACATCAAATTTACCAAATTCTTACTCCTTATATATCTACACCTTATTCTAACCATAAATAATAGCAACTTATTTTCAAAATCACTAAACTTCCAATAACTATAAATCCTCATAAACAACCTAAACCAACTGAATAACAATAGAAAGAGATATAGAAGACTTACCTAAATAATATTCAAAGCTTGCCTATAGTGACTGACTTCTCCTTCTTCCACTTCTCTAGCAACTATTCTCACCTTAGTCTTCCTTCTCTCTTACTCACATCTCTCTCTCTTTCTCTATATTTTCTACTTCTCTCCTCTTCTATGTAACTTGACTGATTGAAATGAAAAAATGAGAAGTGTGTGTGTGTTGCCTTGTATTTATAATGGAAGGGTGTGTGTGTTTATTGATTAAATAATTGTGTGTGTGCGCCATGAGTGATGTGTGGTGTTTATTTAATAAATGAGTGTGTGCGCTCGTGAGATGTGTGTGTATTTATTTAAGTGTGTGCATGAATCATGAGTGTGATAAGTAAAGCATGGGTGGCATGGGAAGCATGGAAAGTTTGTGTGTTTTTAACAATATATATAGGTTTATCCTATTAATTATACAAATTATGCCCTTTGTCTAATTCATGATTCCTTAAATTTTATAGGTTTATAATTTAGCTTATTATCTAACTCTCATAAATAAATAAATAAATCATTAGCCTTAAAATAATTTCTCAAAAATTTCTCAGCTAATTTATGACTATTAATTATTGTTCTTCGAATTTTCAAGAAAATAAATATTTAATTCCTAAAATAAATTTTAAAATGTTACAGTCCACATGATTTTAGCATAGTATAGAAGGAGTTCATCTTTATTTTGAAAATGATCGTAATGAGCAGACGTTAGCGAGAGGCTTACTCTCCATCTCTTATTTGAGGGAAAAAATTATGTAATCTGTCATCCATATATATATATATATATATATATCCATGTAGCAAACCTCACAGTCTGACACGTGGCAACGCTCAACTCTGTTAATTAAAATATTTAGGGAGTGTTTCACTTTCAATTAATTTATTTTAAGCTATTTTTCAGCGTATGCATTTCTGTACTCCCGACTTTCACTGACGATCAGGATGACTTGTCCCAAATTCCAACAAAATCCTCTCAAATAAAATTTTTTAGGCATTCCTTATTAAACTAAGGTTTCAATTTCATTTTTTTTAAACCATAAAATCTTGAGTCAAGCCTTTGAACTTACCAGGCCACACGATCAAATGACAATTACATAAATACTTAAAAATTCTCACCTTTATGTCAAAAGGATGGTGAAAAGTAATAGTACTGTACACAAGTTATTTCCAATAAACATTTCAGATGAAGAGCTTCTTTGTAAACTACTTGGTGGTTTATAGGAGTAGGTGAAATCAGCTAGCCTCGCTTTAAAAGACAACACATTCCACTAATCTAAATATTTCAAATTATATATTTTTACCCGCTAAATTAACCTCCAATTTTTTTGACCGAATTATCCTCCAAAACAAAAAACTTCTAATTTAACCAAATATTTTTTCCTGATCAAACTAGGCCCTCAAAGAAATTTCTGTGTTTGGAATAGCTTTTCCAGCCTCCAAACCCACGATTCAGACCCCAAAAGTCAATAATAAGCTTTTAAGAAGAAAGCCATTCTTTCCTTAAACCACAGTTTCTAGCTTCACGGTGGATAAGCCAGAAGTTTGCAGCTTTTACCTAGGAGAGAGAAAGAAAGATATGAAAAAGGGGCCCACGTGACAACTGGGAGAGAGAAAGAGAGAGGAAAAAAGAGAAGGGTGACATGAGAGAGAGAGAGAAAAAAAGAAAGGAAAAATATTTAAATATATTACTAATTTATACCCCATCCGGATTTAAATATAAAAAAGAGTTGATTTTTTAAAGATATTAAGAAAATTAATTAAATTATTTTAAAATATTTGTATTTATCATTTTTTAAACTATTTTACCTAACTTATAAACTGAAATATAATCTAAAGATACACCACATATAATATAATTAAATAATTTATTTAATTTCTTTAATCTCTCATAAAAGTCAACTCTGTCTTATATTTAGGATCGAGTGGAGTATGTATTACTTATTTGGACCAATGAAGAAAGCTAAATAAATTATTTAAAAATATTTATATTTATCATTGTTCAACTTAAACTGATATATAATGGAATAATGATACACAAATATTTTAAAGATATCATATAATATATGTTATAATTAAATAATTTATTTAACATCTTCAATCTCCCCAACTTAGTCAATTGAGCCTTATATTAAGGATTGAAAGTTGTATAATTAAAATTCATATCCTTTGTCATTTTCCATCTAAACTTGCTTTAAAAAAAAAAAATCATCCAAACAAGTTTCACTTTCAGAAAAGTCACTTATGTTATCACCATTATAGATGTGGGAATAAGGGCCGACCCGGCCCTACAGGGCCTAGAGAAAGAAAAATTGTTTTTCAAAGCTCAACTTGAGAACATCAGGGCCAAGGCCGGTCAGCAGGGCCTGAAGCCATTTTCACAAGATTTAACTATATGTCTACATGCCTCATGCAATAAAATAAATACATTTACTAATTCATAATCAAAGGTAAAAAATACTGTCTATAAGTAATTTATAGTCTCATACAAAACATAAGAAGACAAAACGTTAAGCACTCTAAACAACATGATTATGACAACTATCGTTTTCATCTTCTTCGCTACTATCATCAATTTCAAGGAATTTTGATCGTACTTCACTTAAAGTAGTAAACTCTGCTTAAGGGGTAAAAATATCAAGAATTAGTAAATTACCATCATATATAAATTTAACAATTTTAAGGTTCTTAGGAGGGAGTCAGCAAGATCATGAGCAGGAGAAGCAGGGGCCTAACTGGCCGGCCCTCAGCCTTGCAGGACTGACCCTTTTAGACCCGACTTCCTTTTCAGGCTCCATTTTTCAAGCCTGACCCGTGATTTAAAAGGGCTTACGATTTCCCGGCTCTAATCACCAATCTAATTTTAAGTTTGCAAAAGTCATATTACAAAAAAAAAAAAAAACCACTTTTACGATTGCTATTCCAAATACAATAAAATTAAAATTCAACTCCAACTTATCTACCTTTCATAATCCTTCACAGTGCCACATTAAAACTTATGACTGACGGTTCAAATGTTCATAGATTCTTAACAATGATGAGAACATTTTAAAGTAGCAAAGCTCATTTTCTGTTGATAATGATGGGCACACTATGACTACATAACAGAAGGAGCATACATAAGTGCTAATTGTCAAGAAAGTGTGTTTTGATTCTTAACTATGACGAGAAAATTACAGAGATAACAGCAATATTCTATGTGGAGTCAGCTCAAGATCCCCAATACATGATGATGAACACAGTAGTAAAGACACGTTCAGATGCAAGCACCTCAAAGCCAGCCACATGCCATTGGTTATGATATTCGATGAGTTGTTGATCATCATCGTCGCAATTGCCTCTGTAAATTTTTTTTTAATAGAAGGATAAATTGAAAAGCCATTTGTCAGGCGAAAATGCTCATGATAGACTAGAATATCGTTTTACAATAATAAGATTTAATCAGTAATTTCGTTCTTCTGTTGAAGATGGTCAAATAACAGATGGAAAATGTATAGCTTCACAGAAGTATATGCAAAATGATATGATTAATATAAGGAAATGATTATAAGCATGTAGCAGAAGTGAAAACATACTCTTGGAGCATTGTTGACTACTTGTGGACGTTTGTCAGCCACTCTCTCTGGTTCTGGTATCAACTCTGGACTATCATGCTTACAAAATGCCTGTAAAGCTCTTCTAATAAATGGGCGAACGATATTCACCTCCATCGCCGACAAATTCTTAATCTGCAATATCGCAAAAGTCATTGGCATGATTGAGCATTAACTTGAGAAAATCAATGGAACATAGGGCCTTTGTGTGTGAACTGCCCATGCCTCTCTCCCTCACACCAAACATTCTTAAAACGATATACAATTTTTGGAGTCAAGACGATCTATCCTCAATGCTATTGTTATCAGTCAAGAAAACGATAATAACTAAATGCCAAACATCAAACCACCGTTTATAGCATCAAATTGTATGGCTGAGTAGAAAATATTTTCTGTATAGCTTTCTGGAGGGGAAAAGTCAAATAAGCCAAAATCTTGTGTTTGAGTCTTGTGAAAAAAATATTGTTGAGAGAACCTTCTAATTGGAGCATAGCTAGAATTAAATCTGAATTAATCAGCAATGCTTGATACCAGATGATTTTTTTTTTTTTTTTACTTTGGGGCCGCCGGGGGGGGGGGGGGAGAAAGTCTACATAGATGCTTTCATTTGAGCCTTTACATTCTGTAAAAGACATGAAACAGAAAAGAAAAATACACATAAAAGGTTTATCCTTCACTCTGAACTAAATATTGAAATTTGGTATATATTATTATTATTTTTTTTTTTTTTTTGGGTCTACGTCTTTTCTTCATCTTTCATGTCTGTGTTCTCATAATCGGTAAGGAGCAGCTTCCATGGATAACTCGCTTGAGAGAGTGTCCCTAAAATTGGTTTGGAAGTTTAACATGAAAAACATTCAAAAAGATGCCTTCAAATATATAATAAAGAAATTACCTTGACAGCAATTGTACGACCATTGAATGCCTCTAAGTCAGTCCTTACTTTATGAAATCTTACATCTCGTATGTCCTCAATTAGAGACCTCACCTTAACAAATGGGATACAAGTCAAAGATCAAGAAGAAACGTTTGGCACAATTGCAGAAGGCGAAAGATTCTTAAACTAACCATATATACATCAGGAATGTCATCTCGTGCACTAAAATCCACAAAGATATTAGTTAGTCACATAAAAATAACAAACAGAATAAGTTAATGTCACTAAACTTACTGATCAAAGAGAAGTCTTGAGATTTCTACATAATGAAACGGTAATTTTTCAGACATTTCCTGAGATTCTCGCTCAGCCTCCAGAACTTGAGTTAAATTATCTATTCACAAACAAAGGTGTGCGGAAACATTAAAATTTGTTTTATCCTGTCACTTCGCAACAATATAAAATCACATTCACAACAAGTCTCCACATACTGATGATCATATTTTTTGTTTAAAAAAAAAAACTTCAGCTTGTAGACAAGTGTGAGCCAAAATGCTTAATTTATTTCATTTAAGACACAGGATAAACTTGGTAATTCCGGCTCATAGAGTGCCTACCAACATTAGGCTATCCTATATAACCTATCATAGATGCTTGTTTATTTCCTTCTAGCAGACTCTATAATATAACCTATAACATAGCCTATGATACATTTATTAACTCTAACACTCCCTCTCAAATTAGAGCAGCATTGATGTTAATCATGCCCAACTTAGTAGAAATATATTCAATCCAAGCCCCATTAAGAACTTTTGTAAAAGTATCATCCAATTAGTCTCCTGTTTTGACATGTTCTATGGGGCTAAATTTTCTCAAATCTTATCACAAACAAAGGGACAATCAATATCAATATGCTTGCTGCATTCATGAAAAGCAAGATGAGAACCTATGTATAGACTTCCTTATAAATATCACCATGTTAGAAGGCATTTTTGACATCTAATTAATGTAAAGATCATCCACAAGTGATGGCCATTGGAATGAAGAGTTTAACTGATAATAGTTTTGCCACAGGTGATTGCATTTGAACAGTACACACCACATGTTTGAGCATATCCTTTAGCAATAAGGAAAGCATTGATTCATGTAACTATGCCATCAAGGTTCATTTTGATAGTGAACACCCACTCGCATCTACTAGTCCATGTATCATTGCCATCACAAGCTGACTTAGCTTACTCAATTGCAACACGTCAACCCAAGTGAGATAATGCTTCATGGACAATTTTAGGAATAGACATGTTATCTAGGGAAGCAATGAAGGAACTAGAAAGATGAGACAAATGATCATAAGAAACAAAGAATGAGATAAGATAAGTACACTTCCTTTTCCCCTTTTGAAAGGCAATAGGTTGAGCAAGACTAGGATAGCATGCAGATTTGGATCAAACTTAGTATAAAGCAAGTTAGATGGCACAAAATTGGATTTGACAACAAAGCAGATGGTGTAGGGCATGAGTTTGAATTGGCAACAATATTCTCCTTACAATGTCTAGAATAAGCACAAGCAACAAGGGGGTCAATCATATGCTTGAGCCGATGGGGATCCAACAGAGTTCACAGGTCAAAGACAGTATAGAGTATAGACTAACAGATTATCCACCTCAAGTTGGGAAGGTGATGGAGAATAGAAAGGAGTGCACTCATGAAATGCAACATCAGGAGAGACCAAATATTGACTAACTACGGAAGCAAAACATCAAATCTCCTTCTGGAGGAGAGTAACCAAGAAATACACATTTGAAAGACATTAGATCCAATTTGGTAACATGATGTCGAATATCCCAAACAAAGCAAGTGCAACCAAAGATCTTTGGCTCAATAGGAAACAAAGGCTTTGAAGGAAAAAGGGTAGTATAAGGCATGTTATCATTTAGTACTGAGGAGGGCATTCGATTGTTCAGGAAGCAAGCAATAGAAACCACATATGACTAGAAGGGTTTTCAAACCTTCATTTAAAATAGAAGTGCCCGTGCCACTTCAAGTAAGTACATGTTCTTCACTCATCTACACCATTTTGGGCTATCAACACAAAGGAACTAATGACAAATACCATTCTGAAACATATATATGACTGAAATGAGTCTCTTTAGCATTATCATTGCATAATGTTCATATGGAAACATTAAATTGAGTCTTAATCTCAACATAGAAAGCACAAAAGTGAGAAAATATCTTAGAACGACTTTTCATTAAATGTAATCAAGTGACATGAGAGTAATAATCATTAAAAAAAAAAAAAAAAAAGCAACCAACGTACTTGAAAACCAACAAAAACTCCATAGGATAAGGACCCCAAACATCAAAATGAACTACCTCGAAAGGGGATACACTGCACATTAATTGACTCCAGAAAAAAGGAAGATGATGATGCTTTGCAAATTGACACGACTCAAAATCCAAGGATGACAAGTGTTGAAATTGGGGACAATGCTTCTACAGAAAACATAGAGATGGGTAACCCAAATGACAGTGTATCTTAGAAGGAGTCAAAATGCTGAAGCAAGCCGCTGGGTGATGCACCTGATCAAGAATATAGTGTCCACAAGACTCATAACCTCTACCAATAATCTCTTCATCATAAGATCATGAATCAAGCAATAATCAGAAAAGAGTAAGACACAAGAATTCAAGTTACGTGAGAGTTCACTGACAGAGAGAATATCAAATAAAAATTCAAGCATACTTAATACTAATGACAACCAAATTGATGGGGTAGGTTGAACAATCCCAAAACCAATAACATGAGGCAGAATCATTGGCTATAGTAACAGAAGGTTGGGATGTGATTGGAAAGTAGGTAAAAGACTTTGGTTACTTGGCATGTGGCCTATAGCACTAGAATCTTGATCCATTTGGAAGAAGCTGTGGATTCTAGTGATTTCCGATGTTCAGAGAACTTGGCATACTCAGCAGTAGAAACCATAACTTTTTCATCACACTGTGTAGGGAAAGAGGATGTGATACATGCAAATTGAGCTTTTTGTTGCTTGCTTTGAAGCTTTCTACTAGTGCGTTTTGTATGGCCCGGTTCCCAGCAATAATAGCACACAATCCCTCTAGATTTCGGGTTACAATTATTAGCTCCACTTGGCTTAGACCAACACAATTAGGTGGACCAAGATTGACTAGTGCACTATTTTGGTCAACAAACTTCTTTGGCTGGAGGCTCGCAGCACCTAGCATTCTAGAAAATGTTTCCTGAAGATTAGGGACCTCAGTTCCAGATAGGATTTGAGACCTCTCTATTTCTTATTCAGATGCGAGACCCATAAGAAACTCATGACAGCGGTTTGCTCCCGTTCAGTTTGTTGTACCTTCAAATCAGTAGTAAAAGGAAAAACCATTTTAAATTCTTCAAACGTCCTCTTAAAGTCCATAAAAAAGGCCACAAGAGTCCTATCTTGCATATCTTCTCTATAAAAAGCTCTACAGACTTCATAAATTTGAGAAGTATTGCCCTTTCCTGAGTACAAGAACTTTAGATAATCCATTAATTCTTTGACAAATTCACAATGATTGATCAAACCAATGATCTCACATTCAATAGAATTACTGATCTGCAAAAGCAGTTGTGCATCATCCCTTGACCAATCTTGGAGAGAATCATCTTTGGGCGGATCCTCAGTCAAATGATCTTCTTTTTCAATGCATAGTAGATAAATACGAACCATATTAGTCCAACCCATATAACTTGTCCAGTTAAGTTTATGATCAACAACATCAATTATCATAATAGCTTTGTTATCTGCCATCACAACTTAATGGTGAATAATAGCACCAAGTAAAAATGCACCTGGCACATGAGACAATAGGCAAGCACAAATAGCAATACAAAATTAATACAGTGGTCACATCAATGCAGTCATAAGCCAACTAGAACCAACCCAAGACAATTCAAAAAGTCACACTAGGGACTATCAGAAAAAGGGGGAACTCAACAGCACATGGTAACCAACCATAGGCCAACACCTGATTCATAAGGACCAAGCAAGTGAAGATGTTGGAAAATGTGAACCCAAACTAGGAGACAAACAAAATCAGGCTAGAAATGAAGTATTGATGCCAAAGGAGAAGAACACCATCGAAACTACCGCCACAAGTGCCTCCATGTGCCAACGTGTGAAGAAATGAGACAAGGGGTGGCACATGAAGCTCACGTGCTAATCAAATGGTCATTGGATTCAAGTGATTTGCCAACCGGAGGATGCTAAGGTGTCTTGTCATGGCAAAATGCTAACCACCCTCCATAAAAATACCGCAAAAAACAACCCTCACACACTATGTTGCATACAAAGAACACGATTATAAAACTAGAGCACAAGCTCTAATACCATGCACAAGTGTGAGCCAGAATGCTTAGTTTATTATATGATAAATGGGTATATATACAAAGAGGATGAGCCCAGGTAATTATGGCTCAATTGAGTGCCTATTAACATGCGTACATAGCCTATCCTATATAATCTATCATAGAGGATGCTTGTTAATTTCCTTCGGGCAAACTCCATAACCTATAACACAGCCTATAATACATTTATTAACTCTAACACAAACAATCTGAAGAAGAAAAATTTCAGAATCAACCAAAATTTCGTATTTGAAAATCAAATCATTTATCATCACCAAGATATCAAAAGAAATATGAGTACATATAACTCAAGAAAGCACTTTACACAAGCTTCCAGTGATAAATGAAACAAAAATAGGATACCAATGTGGTACAATAGACGGAAAGTTGCAAAACTGAAATTCAAAAAAAAAAAAGAAGAAAAACAGAGTAATGCAAGTTGAAATCAATAAACCTATAGTGTGTTCAGGTATATGCCATGAATATCAACTCCACTTATAGACCGTAAGTTGTGCATACTTACTCAAAAGTAAAATATTCTTTATTTAACAGAGCACAAAATACCAGTACAATTCTATTCTGCATAAGAATGCTTCAATGGCATACTTAGACTACCAAAATTACGTACCCCTTCCATATTTCATAGAGCCACTGTCAACTTTGGAATCGAATGCCATGTTTTCAAACTTTTGATAATTTACAAGAAAATTTATTGTCCATCATTTGTTTTCTGCAAGAAAACGTACAATGAAACATTGCATATTATCCACTCTAAATATTGAGGATATCTTATATTACACTGATGAGAAATTACCAGATCAGTTTTAACATTAATTCATATTTGTCTGACTCCAAATAAATTCAATCTCGCACAAGGCTATGGCGGGAAAATTTTGGGAACATAAATAACACAGAAAGAGAAATATTCAAAAACAATGGATAGGCTTGAAACTATCAGAGGCAAGGTAACATATCCATAACATTCAATTGGGATAAAGGCATAAGAATTAAGAAATACCTAGATCCATTAGAATAGAAACTGTTCTTTCTGGAGACAGTTTATATTGTAGATCTTAAGAAAATCTGACTCATAGACCTCTTCACTCTCTTTCCCTTTTTCCCTTCTTTTCTTCTCATTAAATAGCAAGCAACACATTACCCAAAAAAACAAATGAACAGCAAGCAGCAAATTTATGAGTTCTTCCTTAACAGAAATAAAAAATGAAATATCATCATTAAAATGATCGAGGATACTTGATAGACAAGAAATAAATGCAGCTCACCAACTGACATCCATTCAGGACGGCGAATAGAGCATTTTCCTCTCTTCTTCAAAGCCACAGCCAACCACAAAGGCACTTGAGTAGCTATTTGGGGGGCAAATGGACCAAAATCTCCCTGCCATTTTCACCAAAATGAAGTTGATATCCCAGTGTTGTTACCTCTAAAAAACAATTGTCTTTTCTCCCTCACAGAGAGCAGGAAGAGCATAAGCTAACACTAATGCTTACACTTATCAGATTGAGAGCATCCATTTTGAGATTGGGTACAATCTCAACCATGTCATCCTCCGCCACAAATTCAAGCTTAGCAACAAAATCACACCCATTAATTATTGTCAGCAGCTAATTTAAACAAAAGTATGATGAAATTATTTAACTGTTCAAGTAAAGATACCTCTTCAGCTGAAAACAGAGAGAGGTGAGGATCAGATTGTCCAGCCATCTCTTTTGAATCCAAAAGGGTTCGACTCTGCTGGGCGCACTTTCTACCAAATCAATTTTGCTTTTGCATAACTGACAGACTACTCAGAAGACTAAAACTCAGTGAAATAAACAGGATCACCTTTAAGAAACTTATAATTGTTTGCTTTGTCTTCCCAATCTGCTCCGTTCTGATTTTTTGTTTCTATTGCTTCTCACCGTCTTGTTCTCTGATCCTTTTAGTCTCCTTCAATATTTCTCCAATAATAAACCCTAAAGACCATTTAAACTGAATCATAGGGAATATAATGGAATGTAATGACATGGAATGAAATGGAACATAATGATGTTTACATGATTCTGTTTGGTTTGTCATTAAGACAAGATGATTCATTAAGACAAGATGATGCATAAGTATAAAAATGTTTGGTTGGATTACAAAGAACATGAGAATAGATAGAAATAATAAATAAAGAGACAAAATTACCTCTGTCCATTCATATTTAATGAATTAAAATTGTGTATTTTTCACCAAAATATATAATAACTTTGTCCATATATATAATAAATCACTTAGAAGCATTTTGGAAACTAGTTTAATGAATGACAGTGAAATTCAACAAAGCCACAACTAACATGTTGCAAAAAAGAGGGGCATCTGCAAGGTGAAGGGTTATCAAAGGCTTAAACATTCTTGGTAAATTAAGAAAACAGGAATAAAATCAATGAAAGTCACTTCAAAACCATGTTCTGACACAAAAGGCAGAAACTTCTAGTTGGTGTAGAATCGCTTGCAAGAGGATCCCAATGAATATAACAATGAAGCAACTGTCAATCCATAACCCAAACACAACTTACGGCTTCAGTCATCAGGCTTTTCCCCAGCAGATTATTGGGCAGCAAAATTTTGCAAATTTATGCAGACCAAATATTCAGTTGACTTAAAGAAAGAAAACACAGAGACGAAAGCCTCGCTCATAAGTAGTCGGGGCGGAAAATAGAGATAGCTCATCCCTAACTATTGAAAGAGAGATAGCAACAATGTCAAGTAAAAGAAATAATCAAAAAGGTCGCCGACTGCTACTAAAACCCAACAGAACTTTTGTCACGATCAGAGCCCTAGCGGGTTACCTTAGCTTGTTTGGGGAACTCGGGCTAGACTTTCTTTCTACAAGGACATGACATTCAGGCCGCTCTATTAAACATGAATGCCGCGTACCGAAATGGGGAAAATGAGAGCAAAGACAAAGGCAATATTGAGAGATTACCAGATAGCAAAGAAGAGAGGGTGAGGAAAGATAAGACACTCACCGGTTACAGATCCTCCCGCGCACGATGACGATCAAGCGCCGGCGATATAGCAGCGGCGACCTCTTTGCTCGAAGTCGATAGCAGCAGCGACGAAGAGAATGGGTAGGCCACGGGTTTATTCAGTAATTACCTCCAAATATGGCACTGAATCACATTGCCCCCTTCCCTTTTCTCTTCTTCCTCGACACAAGTTAGGGAAGATCCCTTTGGCGGGAATTTCTTTTTCTTTTCCTTTTTGTATTCGGCCCTGCCGCTGAACTCATGGCGGGATCGACAAAACGCACGTTCCTAGGGATATTGCGTGTGTCTGTTTTGGCCCAATCGCAAGATTGGAGGCTCAATCGTGCGATTGGGTGGCAGAAAAAAAACTCACCATGTTTGTTTCAGCGTCTGACTCATTGGAGAAGTTGGTCTAATAGTACGATTTTAGATAAGCAAGAATTAGGAGCTTTTTGTAACGATCAACCTTATATGACCGTTATTACCCATTTATTCACTGACCAATGCTGTAGCTCTTAGCATGTGACTTCTGAACCAATCCGTGCGAATCTCACAGCTTTCATTTGAACCCAGCTAAGTCCAAAACCGAAGCTCTGCTGCTGCATTCTGAAGCTCTCATCATCCTAGCATCAATCATCACCTTTCTTCTCCTCCTCCTCCAGCTCTCGCCGATGGCAGCATTCATCACCAAGGTCGACGGCGCGCTTCTTCCATGTACACGATAGACGAAGCTTGGGAGTTTCAGAAGTTGTGTGCCACGAGTTTGGAGACCGGAGACAAGGAAGAAGACAACCGCCGCCGCTGACCTCTATTTTTCCAGACCACCAGTGAAAACCACCGTTAACCACTCTGCAACTACACCCGAAGAGAGAGAGAGAGAGAGAGCCATGCCTCTTCTTCACCGCGGGTGAAACAGGGCAGATGTGAACAGCTGACCAGCGACCTTCCTTCCAATTTCCACCATGCCTCTTCTTCACCATCGGGCAAATATCCACTCCATTCAACATCACCACCATTCTCTCTCTCTTTATACCAGATCCTGAAGTTGTCATACCAATTTTCCGGTGAAAAAACCCAGTTTCCGGCATGAGAACAGATCCTGAAGCTCTCATCCTCGGGTGAACACATCTTGGCCTCGTAAGGTAGGATGTTATTTAGCAAAAGCAGCTATGCCTTCACCGTGATGTATGGTGCTCTGAGAGTTGGAAAAAAATTTGGTTTCCCTCACTTTCGATCTATAATCTAATGTAGACATATGTTTGTGCTTGTGAGGAACGTAGGCATCTGTCCGACGCAACCTCCTGCTTTGTCTGATCTGCTAAACAGGGAGTGTCATCTCTGGTAGCCTCGTCAGGTTAGATCATTAACCAAACAAACCTGGTTTCAGTTTGCTTTGATTTCCAGAAGTCATGCCGGTTCTTTGGTTGTCTGCGTGTGTTTGAGTTTGTCATTGTGGTACGCTGGCTATGTTTGAGTTCCTTGAATATGCCTTTGTGTTTGAGTTCTAAGACATCTGGCTCTGTGTTAATACGGTTGGATCACTGTGGCTCTGTGCTTGTGTTCGTTTGCTGTGGTTTAACTGAGATCTTTTGAAGGAACCTTAACTTCTTTAACGAAATCAAACAAGCTCTTGTAAATTTGTTATGAGTGTATTCACTGAGGAGGGCATCAGTTTGAATTTAAAACCATTATTTTAATTTAAAACAAAACAAGTGCCCGTTTGAAAGCCTAATTGAGCAATTTGCAAATGTTGAAGAATAAGAAAACAATTTCGTTAGCAATTTTTGACCATTTGCTTAGTTTAATTTATATAGCAATATGTGGGGATTCAGAGTCAAACTTTATGTATGCCTCATGTGTTATATGGCAATGTGATAGTTTATACCAATCTTTGGTGGTTAAAGAATGTATGGTTTGATTAGACTAATAAATAAATGATATTACCCAATTCTTGTAATGTAGTCTCCTGTAGGATAATCAATAGTTATGATAAATTCATGCAATTTTATGTGTCATGTGAGTTACATGTGTCCTTTCTTGTATACAAAGATGGAAACAAAAGTTGTCTGGGATTTAGAGTCGACAGAGATATTTATCAATGCATGCATTGAACAAATATACAAAAAAGAACGAATTGGGCAGACATTTACAAAAAAGGGATGGACGAATATTATTGCAACTTTCAATCAATTGACTAGGAAACAATATGGAAAGAAACAGTTAAAGAATATATTAGATATCTTGCGGAAAGATCTGAAGATTTGGGATTCCCTGCTCAAGGAGACTGGTGTTGGTCGAGACCCTGGTATTAACAAGGTCGTTCAAACAACCGAATGGTAGACTCAGAAAATACGAGTAAAAATTGATTACCTTCAGTTGGAACTTGCATTTTGTTTTGCTTTTCCTATCTGCGCACGTACTACTAGCTGTGTATTTCATTTAAATGTATAAGTGTATGAATGCAGGAGAATGTTGGGTATAAGAAGTTCAAGAATTCATGCCTACAGCATGAGAAAGAGTTGAGAATAATATTCAAAGATGTCATGGCGACTGGAGAGCACATGTTCTCACCTACTCCCACAGAACCAGAGACAAATGACCAACAGTCGGATGAGGTGTACAGACCCACGATGGATGAGGAAGAAGGCTCTGGGGACAGTAAGGATGAGCATTTTGGTGCTCACCCTGTAGTTAGTACAGGCGTGACAGAGGAACTGACAAGCATTGGATTAGCATCAGCAATACCAGCAGGAAGTGGTCCAAGTTCATCTACTGGCCTACAGAAGAGGAAGAGAGGTAAAGGGCCTAGTACAAGCTCAAAGAAGAAACTTCCAGCTGCACAACAACTAGCTGATGCTGTTAGTGTCATTGCTAACGTTTCTGTTGATAGAGCAGCAGCCTTAACAGGGAATAAAGAAACTAGTATCCCTGAGGTCATGAAACATTTGATGTCCCTTGACAAGGTTAAGCATGACAAGGCATTTGCGGCACGGTGTATGCAAGCTTTGGAGTCCAAGGCGCGTAGGGAATTTTTTGTCTCATTGATAGGACAACCTGACTACTTGATCGTATGGTTGCGTCTTATCGTAGGACAGGAGTAGCTGCACTTGATGTCCCTGACTGTTGACCTTACTCACATGTGCTTTCTAAGACATTTAGTTTTTATTTTTCTTCTATTTAGTCTTGATTGACAGGTCCTTTCAAACGGTATGATGTAGTTTGTACGTGTATGTGTATGTGTATAGTATGTTTAGTTTTCGAACGGTATGATGTAGTTTGTATGTGTATGTGTATGCTATGTTTAGTATTCGAACGGTATGGTGTAGTTTGTCCGTGTATGTGTATGCTATGTTTGCTAATCGAATTGTATGATGTGTTGATATGTGTTTGCTACTATCATGTTCCGTAATTGTCTTGCTTACACCTACAATTCACCACAATCACAGGTATATCAATGGCAAATCGTAACAACCAAGACAAGTTGCTAGGGATGGAGGAAGATGACAATAGTGATGATACAGAAACTACTAAGGCTGAGTTAGTTGAATATGAACAAATATGTGTGTTGGTTTCTCAATATATGATGCCATATGTGTGCAAACAACCTCGTAGAATGAGTAAGCAAACGGGTCACTATTGGGTACAACAAATATTAGCCAGTGAAGGTTCTGAATGTCATAAGATTTTCAGAATGGAAAAACATATATTTTATAGTTTATGTAATAAGTTAGGTGAGCATGGATTAAGAAATTCTAAGAATGTAGGAGTGGAAGAAAAAGTTGCGATGTTTTTACTCACTATTGGTCACGGAATAGGAAACAAGCTGGTTCAACAAATATTTCAACATTCCGGTGAAACCGTGAGTCGGTATCTGCACATAGTTTTGGAGGCTTGCCTTAGTCTTGCATCCGAAATTATCAGGCCATGTGATGTTGAGTTCCGTCACTGTCATCCGAAAATAGCCAACGACAAACGATATTACCCATATTTCAAGGATGTCATTGGAGCTATTGACGGAACTCACATCAAATGTGTGATAACTGGACCAGGGCGAGATAAATTTATCGGGAGGAAAGGATATCCCACACAGAATGTTATGGCTGTTTGTGATTGGGATATGTGCTTCATATTTGTGTTAGCGGGCTGGGAAGGTTCAACACATGATGCTCGTGTTTTTCACTCAGCTATCTCAACTCCAAGATTGAATTTTCCCCATCCACCTCAAGGTACTTTTCTGTATATTTCATTTACATTTCTTTCAACACATTTTGTTTTTTTTGTATAATCTGACAATTACAATGACTTTAACACTTGTTAGGCAAATATTACTTGGTCGATTCTGGCTACCCAACACCAATTGGGTATCTGGGTCCGTACAGATGTGAACGTTACCACCTCCCGGAATTTAGGAATCGACGGGGATTTTGGAATCCTAATGAAGCTTTTAATTTTTATCATTCAAGTTTGAGGTGCATAATAGAAAGGACATTTGGAGTGTGGAAAAATAGGTTTGAAATTTTGCAAAAAATGCGAAAGTACAGCATCGACACACAAGTCCGCATCGTCTGTGCAACTATGGCTATCCATAATTTCATTAGACGAAATTATCAAACTGATGTGAACTTTAGAAATGCAGAAAATGAGAATGTAGTTGATGTTGATAATAGTCAAGATCAAGAGTCATTGTCGGCAAACGATGTTCGGATATCATCAACTCAAATGAATGATGTTCGTGACACCATCAGGGACCGAATTGTGGAGGACCTTAGATCTGATTAGTTATGTTACATTTTATTGCAGAAAAAACTTTAAGTTTGTATCATTTTATAAGCCATCCATAATTTTTTGTAATTTTATTATGTATTTTACTTTTTTCAAAATTTTAACGTTATTTTTCCAATTTCTAGTAATTTGTTAAATTTTCTCTCTTAAATATAATTTAAAGCCACTTATCTAAAAGCTAAACCAAACACTTTTGACTTTCTGAAAAGCACTTATCCAATCGCTAATCCAAACATAAATCACTTAACACAATTTGACTTTTACCCAATCTCACTTTTCCATAAGTTAGATTATCAATAAGCCACTTATTCAATCGTTAAACCAAACACACCCATTGTTAGATTAGATTTTGTGTCTGTTTGGTTTAGCGGTAGAGACTAGTTTTTCAATGTGATTTACAAAATATGAGATAAGTATGTAAGAGAAGTTTTATATCAACTTGCGTGATTTTGTTTCACCAATACTAACCCAAACATGACTTTCTCTAATTTAATTATTCAATTAAATCTTGTCGTGGGTGATTTTTATCACATAATTTTGAAATTTAATCAATATAAATTGTTAATATTAAGAAAAGTCAATATGGCAAGATTTTGTTGGAGAATAAGACATGATAGATAGGCAAGGAAAAAAAAAAACTAATAAATAAAGGTAGAAGTAGGTTAATTAGACTTAGGGCTTATGGTCTAAAATATTTTCAACCTAACATAACATATTTAGTAAATATATTAGACTTAGATCTATTGTCAAACCTATTTAGACATTCATGTTATGTCGGTTTTGATAAGGCCTAACCTGTAAGGCTACTATATTAATTTTTTTTTAATTTGCACTATTATATAGTAGTATGATTTATATACTATGACATAACCTAAATTAATTCTATAAATTATTTATAAAATTAATGACTCAACCTTAACTCTAAATTTTCTATCTCATCATTCACGCACAAACTCAACCCACTCAACCCTTTCAATCAGCAAGTGTTCACCTATATATCTCTTTTCTTTTTGATTGTCCAAGAGAGCAATACTAGCTCACTCTCCCCCTCCCACCGATTTGTGTTATTCCATGAAATATAATAATTGTTGTAAGTTTATTTTAGCAATAATAAAATATTATAATCTCATTAGAGAAAACAAAAGAGGTAAAATTCAGTTTTATGTATGACTTGTTGTGCTTGGTTGATTTTAGAAAATACTCTCTCTAATCCTAAATGCAAGATATGATTGATTTTTTTTTAGAGATTAGAGAAATTAAATAAGTTCCTTAATCATAACATATATTGTACATTATGAGATTATATATCAGTTTATAAGTTAAACAAAATAGTTTGAAGAAAAAAAAATATAGTAATTACTTTAAATTAATTTAATTATCTTTCTTAATATCTCGAAAAAGTCAATCCAGTCTTATATTTAAGATATAAGGTAGTATATCTTTTTAGTCAACAAATGATTGATTTTTTTTTAACACCTATTTGCTCAGGCGATTGTGATCACAATGCATTATTTTATTTTCTTTACAAAACTCTTATATTGCAGGTGACAATGAATCATAAGCATTTAAGTCATAACATATTCTTTTAAATAGGCATGTAAAAAGGCTCTAGACCTTCTTAAACCTAACTACCTAAGCCTACAAAACAGCTTATTTACATACTTAAGCTGAAGTTCAGACTTTAGATATTTAGCTAAAATTTAACCTCTTTCCGCCCTACTAATAGATATAATGAAATGGACCAAAAGCTTGTCCTTCTTACACACACAACACACATATAAATTAACATTTCTACATCATCAATTAACTCCTTTTTTATGCCAGAAGATCGTGAATTAACTCTTGATGCAGGTTGATATTGGGAAATTAATGGCCTTTTTTATTTCTGTTTTCTGTTTTTTTTTTCCAAAATAGTTTTATAAAATTGTTATAAAAAACAAGTTTAAAAAAATGTTTAGATAGTTGTTTAAAACAATTTGTTTTTGAAGACGTGATGGTTGTCACATGGTGTAAGGTATTGATAGCAGATAGGTGGTAGTCTCAACAAAAAAAAAAACACCTAAAAATTGTTTTGTTTTTTTGTTTTTTAAAAAAATTTTTTTTTTATTTTAAAAAAAACTTATTAAAAACAGTTTTCCAAACAAGTTTTTTAATTTTTGGTTTTAACAATAAAAAAAATATATTTTAAAAAAATCAAATAATCCCCAAGTACATCCATATCCCTTTTCTTCTTACGCATGGATTCTTAATTGGCAAATTAAGTGATATTTATTTTTCTTCTTTAGACTTGCTATGTGTTAGTCAAAATCAATCCAATTTTCCATTAGGAGTTGAGGATCCAATTACTTTTTATATAGTTAAGTCAAGGATATCTCTTTTGAAGCCTAGAGCGTCACATCTCCTTTTTTAAATTTTAATACATTGTTTCAATGTGGAGTGACTAATACTTAAAAAATAATTTAAGCACAAAAAAGCTTTTTAACCAAAAAAAGTTTAACATGGATTTTTTTTTTAAAAAATTTGGTCTGCATAATTTAATGAATAATAAAAATTTAATTTTAAAAATATAGATTATATTTTTTCACTTTAATTTAATGAATAATAAAATATGAGCCGTAAGCATAATTTCACTATTTTTAAAAAAATCAATATAATAATTCTATCATTATATAAAAATTATACAGACTGATTTTTTTTTTCCTTTCAGATTTTAAATCCCTCTAGGGTTCAATTTACTAATATATAACAAGCCTACATGAGTTTTAGCATATTCCTCAAAATCAATTTTAATTGAGCATTCCAAGCGATAGAAGCCAATATGAGTTTTGTAACAAATATTTCATACAAAATTTAAAATTTAGGAAAATTAATTATCCAATAAACTAAGGACAATTAAGTATACCTTTTGTCCAACAACATTTTCAAATTTCACAATAAAAGAAAATTAAATTTGAAAATTTTAGAACTTAAAGTAAAAATATGAAGAAATCAGAAATTATTATTTATGTATGTATGTTGTCCAAAGTAATACTTTCCACAAATACAAAACAACTCATTAAATTTTATGAAAATGCATGTAAGCCACCCTAGTTGATTGTAAGATCTTATAAACTGTAGGGTCAATTATGAATGAAGCCAAACTAAAAAGGCAAAATCAAAATGCAGAAGAACAAACAAAAAGTATGTCATGACTCCAGATTTGATGAAAACACAAACCAAATCATGAACAGAATAAAAACATATAAAATCAAATGCCTTATTTTTCTCAAATGATTAATGGAACTCAACCCAGTCTTTAACAAGTGTCATAAAAATAGCCTAAGTTTATAATTATACAGAATATATGTAAGAGAATAATACAAAGGAAAAGCATCAAGGCAAGTAGTATTAATAGATATTTTCCTATCTTCTGCAGCCTTGATTTGAAAAGATTGATACAAGGAAGAAAAGAGAAAGAAATACATCTCAAGAGTTAAGAAACTATCAGCTAACCAGTTTGTTGAGGCAGGATAAGAAAGTATGCTGACGAATCTATCAATTTCCTTCATTTACATCAAGGAGCAATGCTCTTATGGAACATGGAGCAGAGTATTGTCTACAAATGAAATATATCACAAACTCTAGAATAGTTTCAGATATGGGGATTGCTACCAGATGTTGGAATTATTCTAGATAGTTTGCAGATCTGTCTGGTGATGCTCAAGGTTGCGGAGAACGATTCTGGCGAATATTTTCGCTTCAAGCGGGGCGGTTGCCGAGGCTGCCGCCCCACGGAGAACTCTTGCCGCGCATGCATTCTGCATGAGGCTGGCATGGTGCATGGCGTGTCGCCCACCAGGAATTGTAAACTGCATTAACACAAGAAATAAAATGCTTGTTCAAATCTAAGAAGCAACAATATTGACATAACTTCAACAGCGAAAAGGATATTATCAACATTTTTTTAAAAAAAAAAAGGGTGCCTTATTCCAATGTTCCACTGGCTGACAAAAGAATGGCTTCTTTTTTTTTTTTTGGGTAAAGTGTTTGTTTTATCAGCTAAGAAACAAAATACTAAGCCAATATAATGATTTGAGATACAGGTACAAAAAATTGAAGGATACAGTTACCTGTAGAAGAGCAAATGCAGCACAAGCTTTTAGTATAGATGATGGATTTCGTAGCATAGCAACAAATCTTCCAATTTCAGAGCCACTAAGAAACAATGGATAAAATAACCCATTAACAACTAATGATAAATCCCAAAAACAGAAACTCAATAGAAACGTGCATTTATTCATAGCAGGAGATATTTTTTACTGTATGCATAGATAAACTGAAAAGTTGGAGGTATTCAATTTTATTTTTGTAATATTTAAAAGGCAAAAGTGCACCTTTGATCCTCTAAGTTTATACAAAGTTTTAATCAGGTCCCTTAGTTTTAAAAAGTATCTTTTCAATCTCATAATATTAACACTGTTAGTATCATATGATTTTTTTTGTAACAATCATTGTTATTTTGAAAATTAAACTTAATTTGTCAACATTAGACAATGTTATGTCAATATCTTTTGTTAGCCGAGTGAAGATTAAAGGACAAAAAAATACAACTTATAAAAATGACTAAGTGGGTATTTGGAATAGCAATTGGAACCTCCAAAAATACTTTTCAATCGTGATTTACGGTATACGAGGTAAGTATGTAAGAGGAATTGTCTCGACTTACGTGAATCGCACTTATTTTATAAGTAGCCGCTGAACCAAACATGGCTTAAATGTGCACTTTGCCTATAAAAAAAGAGGCTTTTTTTTTTAACCAACAAACTGTTGCTTGAGGTGATAAGTGGCCTCACCCTCATAATGAGGAAAATACAAGTTCAAATCCCAGGAAGCGCACTTGTTGGGAGAGGTGAGAACCCTTTACACTCTAAGCCTCAAGGGGGAAACCGTCGATCACAAAAAAAAAGAAAAAAAAGGCATTGTTTTCTAGCAACAGAAAGAGAGCGAGAAACCTGCATCTAAGATGTCCCGCTTCCTGGATTCGTGCGCCTTCAGAAACCTGAGCCAATGCTGCAGGGGCTGTTGAAGTAGCAGCAGCAGCAAATGCTTGCTGATCAGAAAACATAAGGATGAAAGCTTCAATGTGTTTCAAAGCCATCCTTCTAGCTCCATCCAAGCTCACACTCTTGGAGATGCTTTCTGATGAGGTTCCTACCAAAGCAAATTCATCCATTCTGCACAATGTATGATAAGGTTCAATTTGAAATGAATGAGAACCTTCTTAAAATGGTGGACAATATAATTATGATATTGTTAATGTTTTTCCTTTTAACTTAAGGCATACCTATCATTTAAAAAAAAAATCTTACTAATCAATATTGCGAGCATATTGCCAGATTCAAAAGTACAAAAGAATAAGCATGGTTTTTCACCTCAAAGAAACCTCGGTAAGATTTAGAAGTTTATGTAAATTCAAGACAATCCACATCAATTTGTACATTGTGGCAATTATGCAATGAGGGCCTCACATATCTACTCTTGTTATTCTTATATATAATGACTTCACAGGGGGGAAAAGCAACTAGAAAGAAAAAATTAGAAATACTAAATAAAAGGCATAACGATGATATATCTCGCACAGTGAAAATTCCCACTAACTACAAAAGTTCTATACTTGTTTAGGAATCAAACCCATCCGGCCAGCCATAAGCTTTAACCTAAAAATGTCATTCATTGAAACATCAATAAAGGACAACAATAGCATGTACAACAAAGATTATAAGCATTCTAAAATATAAATAAGATGAAGGAGGATGCAAGTTTTAATCAGCCTAGTTACCTCCCATCAAACATGTAAGCCAATGCCAATGCGGCCATGAAACGTGCCATCTTTGATAATGATGAAGAACAGAGATCAACAAGAGCAGAGACTCCTCCTTCCTCGACAATACGTAGAGCATTACCAGGGTTAAAAGCAAGATTCCATAGTGCTCCTGCAGCAGTCTCATGAACATCCTGAAGGCAGAAAGTAGGCTGGGATTATGCCACAAATTCACTTGTATAAAGAAATGTGTAAAAAAGACAATTGAAATTTATCTAATTGCTTTGTGAGGTGAAAAAATCCTCCTTATAAAGGACGTATGAAGGGGGCACAACCCATGGATACCAAAGGGCTAGAAGCTTTAACCATCAGTCACTTTAAAACAAAAGGAAGACATCATTACAACAGCCTAGCTCCATATAGAAGTTATCTTAGTTCAACAAGGTGTCAGAGCTTTTCCTGTAATAAATGTAGTCTGTATATGCATCCAATTAGCATCTTAAAAAATGATAAAGCTTTTGAAGCATAATTTAACATCACTGTGTATGAAAGTACCCAAGGAGAAATGACTGGAAGTAAAAAATATAATAAGGGGGAAGACTGCTAAGCAACTCGGGAGACTATTGATAATAATGAATCACTCCTAGAATAAGAAAATCCATACCACAATACAGGAAACTATTTTAGCATTATAATGAAGTTGCTCTTCATAGATAAAAATATTCCTACACATTAACCAAACAAGAAAATAAATTACCTCAGCTTCAGACCGCGCCAGTGCAATCAAGGGTGCAACACCTCCTTCTCGTCCAATTGCAATGCTAAGAAAACAAATTAAGATCAATTAACACATGAATAAGGGAAGAGTAAAAGTTAAAATTACATTATGAAAATAGTCTCATGCATAATCAAATTCAAACTGTATGGTCAATGAGAACAAATCCAGTTAATGAATGTATTTAGGAAAAATAATGAAAAGAAATCAAATTAAAGGAAGTGTCATGTAATCAACTTCAAACCCTATACTAGCCAGAGAATAAAACCAAAGAAGCAACAACCTTGTCCCACGAGGTGGGGTCAATTACATGGATCAGATGACGCCTTTATATTCTATCAATAACCAAATCTTCAGATAGATTGTTGACCAAAATATCTCATTCAATAACTTCATGTAGCGTTCTCTTTGGCATTCCTCTACCCCTCATTATAGAACTCCATATTGTTTGATCTACTGATGGAACTGAACTGTATTAAACCGATTCCTCAGTGATATGATCAACTACAACCCCTTCAACATAGGAAGGAAGGGGAAAACTGATAAGAAGTAGCTAACCAAACACTAATACAAAAGGGAAAATGAAATGAAGTAGCTAACAAGCCAAAAATGCAACAGGAACAAACAAGAAAAACAGAACCAGCTTCCTAACGTTCAAGAGGTCAGGAGCTCTCCCCAGCCACCAAGGTCTTAGTCCATAATCCGTTCCCTTAGGCACAATACCCTAGATAACTGTCTCTGCCCTCCCTTTCTCTGAGCTGGTAGGATTGGGCTTCTTAGGTCCATGGGCTTGCCTTCTTTTATAACCATGGGCTAGTGATGTCATGGCCTCATCATTGCTCCCCTCTGAAAGAGCCACCTTGTCCTCAAGGTAGAAGTCTGGAAATTGGGAAACCATTGCAACGACATCTTCCCAAGTGTTGTCACAGTCCAATAATTGCTGCCATGTAATCAGTACCTGTTTGCTGCCACCAGTCATGACCCTCACTTTCTAAACTTCCTCAGGTTTCACATGCAGCTCATAATCTTCAGTAAGGAATTCAGGAAGTGGTTGTGTAGTCAAGGTTGTCGCCAATGATTTCTTGAGTTGGGACACATGAAAAGTAGGGTGAATTCGGGCAGCTTTTGGTAATTTCATCTTATAAGCAACCTTTCCTACCCGTTGCAATACCTCATAAGGTCCATAAAACCTTGGTGCCAGTTTCTCATGTTGCCTTTCGGCGAGGTTCTTAAGTTTATAAGGATGAATTCATAGGTACACCATATCTCCTACTTGGAACTCCACATCCCTTTGTTTCTTGTCAGCTTGCTCTTTCATCTTAACCTGAGCTTGCTCCAAATGGAACTAAGTTGTGCAAGGTCTCATTTCATTCCCTTAGCTGCTCATTGACCTCTTCCACCATTGAGTCATCATCTTTCCATTTAAATACAGAAGGAGGGTCTCTTCTGTATAGGGCCTTAAATGGAGTAGTGCCCAAGGATTGGTCATAAGAGGTGTTAAACCAAAACTCGGCTCAAGGCAACATCTTCACCCCCTTCCTTGGACATTCTCCAGCAAAACACCTTAAGTCTCCAAACTTCAGTTAACGACTTCGGTTTGGCCATCGGTTTGGGGATGATAGCCATAGCTATATTTTAGGGTGGTGCTGGATAACGAAAACATTTCCCTCCAAAACTGGCTAATAAACACTCGATCGCGGTCAAACACAATAGACTTTGGAAAGCCATGTAACTTCACAATTTCAGCAATAAAGGTCTCAGCTACATCCTTCGCGGTAAAAGGATGTGCTAGGGGAAATGAGCGTACTTAGTGAGTCGGTCTACCACCACTATTATAGTGTCGAACCGGTTCGACTTAGGCATCCCTACTATGAAATCCATGCTAACATCCTCCCAAACTTGTTGAGGTATAGGTAGCAGTTGCAACAACCCTGCTAGATTAATTGCCTCATATTTGTTCTTTTGACAGACTTCACATCTTGCGACTTGGTTCTGCACATCACGTCGCATTCCCTCCCAATAAACCACTTCTGCAAGTCGCTTGTAGGTTCTTAGATACCCAGAGTGTCCACCAATATGAGAGTGATGGAACTCTCAAATTAATGCTGCAGTCTTGGGTGATTCCTGAGGTAATACTAATTTGCCACAATGCAACATACACCCATTTTTCATCGAATACCTAGCAAGTGCATCCTGCCCAAGTAACACTTGCTGCCTTATAGCACTTAATTGGTCGTCCTTGGTTACTTTAGCTTCAAATTCTTCCTTGCCCGTATATTGCCATAGGGATAAGGCACTCAAAGACAACTCGGCTGCTTTTCGTCGTGATAATGCATCAGCAGCTCTATTTTCTTTGCCAGGCTTGTACTGAATTTCAAATTTATATCCCATAAGCTTTGAAATCCACTTCTTTTGATCAAGGTCAATGACTCGTTATTGGAGCAAATATTTCAGTGCCTTTTGGTCAGTTGAAATGATGAAGGGCTGTGAACATAGGTAGTGTTGCCATTTTTTTATGGCAAGGACAAGAGCCATTAACTCTTTTTCACAAACTAATCCTAGCTAAGCCTTGTTTGACAATTGCTGGCTGAAATAAGCAATTGGTTTGCTTCGTTGCATCAGTACTGCTCCCACACCAACCCGACATGCATCTACTTCTATCTCAAATGGGAGTGTGAAGTCAGGCATGGCTAATACAGGTGCATTTGTCATAGCAAATTTGAGCCTGTTGAAGGTTGTTTAAGCTTGCTCATTCCACCTAAAAGCGTTCTTCTTCAATAGCACTGTGAGAGGGGCTGAAATCTTCCCGTAGTCCTCGATAAACTTGTGGTAGTACCCAGTGAGCCCCAAGAACCTCTCACGCTTTTAATATTCTTAGGCACAAGCCAGGACACCATGGACTCAATCTTAGCAGGATCAGCTTTCACTCCACCAGCTGTAATTATGTGTCCCAAGTATTCAAACTGCTGCTGGCCGAAACTACACTTTTTAACATTAATAACCAGCTGATGTTGCTGCAAAACCTCCAACAGCTTGCGTAAATGCTCCAAATAAGTAATCATACTTTTGCTGTAAATTAAAATGTCATCGAAAACAACCAAAACAAATTTCCTCAAATAATTACGAAATACATCATTCATCAAAGATTGAAAAGTAGAGGGAGCATTAGTAAGATCGAAAGGCATAACCAAAAATTCGTAGTGGCCATCATGCGTGCAAAAGGCAGTTTTATGCTCATCTCCTTCCCGAATTCGGATCTGGTGGTAACCAGATTTGAGATCCAGCTTGGAAAAAATCGTAGCTCCTCCCAATTCTTCTAACAACTCGTCAATTGCAGGAATGGGGTATTTGTCCGGCACTGTAACTTTGTTCAGAGCCTGAAAATCCACACAAAATCTCCACTTTCCGTCTTTTTTCTTTACCAACAGTACTGGGCTCAAGAAGGGACTGCTGCTAGGCTGAATAATCCCTGCAGCAAGCATTTCTTTAACTAATTTCTCAATCTCAGCTTTGTGGACAAAGGAATACCTGTATGGTCTTAAATTGGGGGGTTGTGCTCCTTCCTTGAGCACTATGACATGATCCTTAGACCGTCAAGGAAGCAATCCCACTGGTACCTCTTCCCCCGCACCAAACTGTTTGAGCAGTTTTTGAATTTCAGGTGCACAACTGGCAACAAAATCTGTGTCTGAATTGGTTCGCAATTCGATTGTATTGATTTCCAGCAGGTACCGCTCAGAACTATCCTTCATAGCCTTCCTGAGAGCCTTAAAAGAGACTTGTGCTCGGATCAGATTGGGGTCCCCTTTAAAGCACAGCCAATTCCTCTGGGGTCCCCTTTAAAGCACAGCCAATTCCTCTCCACCTTGACCTTCATGTAGAGTTGTCCTCAGTCAACTCGAACTTCAGCCAAGGCTTAAAGCCAAGCCATTCCCAAAACTAAGTCAACGTTTGCCAAGGGAAATAAATAAAAGGCTTGCACCACCTCTAGTCCTTGTAAATTTAGCTTAAGATCACTGTACTTCCCGCTAGCAGATACTAGACGGCTATCCCCCACTAATACGGTATATTCTTGGGTTTGCTGGATCTCTACTCCCAGCTCATTGATCACTGTATGGAAAATGAAATTATAGGTCTCCCCACTATCTATCAGCACTATCACCGGCTTACCACGTATCTCCCCTATCAATTTTATAGTTTTGTAACTAGAAATCCCTTGTATAGTGGTCTGGGATAGTTCCATACTGGCGCACAACTTTTCGCACTCATCTTTGGCTAGTGCTTCAAAATCGTCCTCTCTAATCTCCTCCTCTTTCACATCCTCCACTTTCAACAGCTGTAATCGCTTAACTTTGCACTTATGATTAGGCCCATACTTTTCGTCACATTTAAAACACAGCTTCAGCTCCCTTCTTCGGTTTAGTTCTGCTTCGGGTAGTCACTTAGGCCCTCGATTACTACTATTCCTACTGCTTTTCACAGAACTCGACCCCTGAACCGAATTGCTGGCTTCCTTCAAATTCTTGCTCCCTTTGCAATGGTTTCCTCCGTTGGGACTAGTTACGCTCGGGCTCTTCGGGCTATCGGAAAAAAAAGTCAACCTCAAATATTAGGGAATTGTTAGGGCCCACTTCAAGGAATTGTCCTTCATTCCATATAAATCACGCCTACGGTGCGCTTGATCGAGGGTCCAGTTTCGCCCTTCGATTTCAAAGGCGACATCCATAAGGTCGTGTAAAGTGTTGGGCTTCATCAATCGCACGTCTGCCTTAATTTCCTCCTGGAGGCCATTCAAGTACATTCCCTTCAAAGTCACCTTGGACACCTCATCTAAAGTAGCTGACAACATCTTGAGCCTCTCACGGTAATTGGACACGACCCATTCCCTTGTTTCAGACCCGCTAGGCGCTCATTGTGTGAGAGGCGTTCACCCCATTCTTAAATTCGGCCCAATTAGCCATGGGAGCTCTAGTTTCGGCCTATTGGTACCAGTTGAGGGCCTTCCCTTCCAGACCCACTATTGTAGCATCCATCCTCTCTGTCTCGGTGATTTCATTAACGGAAAAATACCTCTCCACCTGGAAGGTCCATCCGATGGGATCCTGTCCATCAAATATCGACATCTCCAGCCGTCGATACTTCTGCCCGTCACGTTCACCCCCATTTCCACCTCCTCCAATTTCATGATGGCCAACACCTTCTGGTGGTTGACGTGGTTAGCCATTTGGAGGTTCAGGATTCGGTCCCCTGGGTAGCCACTCCTAAAGCAAGGCTAAGATGTCATCAGAACGTCCTTGCAGCTGCTGTATTGTCCTCATCATATTGGCTCTTCCTTCCCTAGCTTCCACACTTGCCCTATGCAACTCGACGATGGCGTGTCGAAGCTCCGAAATCTCTTGTATCGTCTTCTCCACACTTTCCAACCTAACTTCCATTCTTGTACCCACCATTCACAAGATAGACCCACTTTGATACCAAGTTAATGGAACTGAACTGTATTAAACCAATTCCTCAGTGATATGATCAACTACAACCGCTTCAACATAGGAAGGAAGGGGGAAACTGATAGGAAGTAGCTAACCAAACACTAATACAAAAGAGAAAATGAAATGAAGTAGCTAACAATCTAAAAATGCAATAGGAACAAACAAGAAAAACAGAACCATCTTCCTAACGTTCGAGAGGTCAGGAGCTCTCCCCAGCCACCAAGGTCTTAGTCCATAATCTGTTCCCTTAGGCACAATACCCTAGATAACGGTCTCTGCCCTCCCTTTCTTTGAGCTGGCAGGATTGGGCTTCTTAGGTCCATGGGCCAATGATGCCATGGCCTCATCATCTACCCTTCTTACCAATGCCTCTAATGACCTTCTTTGTACATGTCTAAACCACCTCAAATGATTTTCTACCATTTTCTTTTCAATAGGTGCCATGCTTACTCTTCCTCTCATATGATCATTTTGAATCTTATCTTTTCTTGTATTAGATACTTTCTTATCACAAATAACTGCAGTAGCCTTTTTCCACTTAGTCCCCAAACCCTAAACCAAAATAAGAACTCAAGTTCTATTTTTTATTTATTTCCTATTTGGGCAGAATCATTAGTTTAAGAGTATTTATAATGCATTGAACTTATTTTTCATCTATGTTGGCCCAAAAAAAAAAAACTTATTTCTCATCTATATTTCTCTTTATTAAACTTACCCTCTTCAAACAAGTTATGTTGGATCACAATACACATTGACAAACTATTAGTCGATGGTATCATGAGACATAAGTCTCTTTCATTTTAAAGCTTGGCTTTAATTCTAGCATAAGGGGCGTTTTCCTTTTAAACTAGATACAGCCAGAAGGCTCATCCCACAAGGTGGGGTCAACTACATGGATTGTATGACATCATTTTGCGCTATTAACAACCAAATATTTAAATAAATTGTTAACTAAGAGGTCCCGCACAATAACTTTATTGAGTATTCTCTTTGGTTTTTTGATGCCCCTTTTCAAAAGACTCCATACAGCTTAATCTATCCTTCTCACCAACACATCTAATGGCCTTCTTTATACATATCCAAACTAATAAGATAAATGTAAGGAAAGTAGTCAATGCATACTAATCTACTAAAGTTTCTTATTTATAGTCCTATGCACAAGAATAAATTAATGAATAATAAATAAACATTATATCCTCCATGCCGTAGTCTAGTCAACCTTAATCTTATACAAGAAATAGCACATCAAGATTGATTCTCAACACTCCCCCTCAAGCTAGTTTGCATAGATCATATGCGCCAAACTTGTTACAAATGCACATTATTCAATGACCTCTGAGAGTTTTAATATGTTTGCTACTTCATCATCTGAACTAACTTGGTAGAAACACAGCCCAATTGAATCTTCTCTTACACAAAAATGGAAATCTATTTTAATATGTTTGATCCTCTCATGAAATATTGGATTTGAAGCAATATGCATTGTAGACTAACTGTCATGGTACAATATTTTGCTTTGAAAAGATGTATGGGTAATACAATAATAAATTGTCTCAAATGTTATCAGTTAAAATTATGGCGCAAAGCAATTTGCAGGAGCACTTCAAAAATATGATCATGATAATAATAAATTGTCTAAGAATCTTGATTCTCCAGATTGAAATTTCCAGATAAATGAAAATTCTCACACGTACCTATTGGCTTCAGAAACTGATAATCCCCAGAGAGCACCAGCAGCTCTCTCTTGAAGTCCAGGGGACGCGTTAGAACAAGATTGTGCAAGAGCAACCTACATAAATCACAACGTCAAAAGTTTCAACATGTTAAACCCTTTTATGCTACCAAAAAAAAACAAAAAACAAAAAGATTGTCTGATTAAATTCATCTATAATGCATATAAATATATTTTCAGATAAGGCAGAATAAATAGACATGGGTTTCTAGTTGGAAAATGGCCAGAAGACATCTTACTATAATCTACCCATATAAAAGAAGCAGGTGTTAAATACAAAATTTTTCCAGTTGAGTTACGACAGTGTGTATTATTTGTGCTTGAAAACAGATTTGCGACTGAAATTTGCATATTTAACAGGGTTAACTTCCTCAAAACTTCTTCAAGAAACAAAATCAACATAATCAACTTGATCCAAGCATTCACTTTATTTATGCACATAAAATATCCAGTTATGAAGGGAATGGGCTGATCAGAAAAGAATTCAGATATAAAGTATAAGGAGTTAAATTATGCAATATCGCTACTGCCCCATATTACCAGTGAAACCAGCAAAATGTTTTTGTTTTAAGGAAACTCGCTATAAATCCTATAGCCTGGAGGAACTATAGTTTTTGTAAGATTAATGAAATCAGCATCATCACACCCACCATGGGGGGAATAAATCATTTTAGCAAGTTTCAGAGAATACCATATTGTATTCACTACTTTGCTTTCTTTCATTTAATTTCTTTCTTTTTCTTCTTCTTTTTAATAAGGGAAGAGAAAGGAATAAAAGAAAATCCACTTCCATTCAAACATTCACACGCAAAAAATATGAAAAAAAAAGCCAAACAAAAAACAAATTTGGGTGCATAAATGGAAGCAGTGCCAATTATGCATGTATATACAGCACCAGAAACATCAAATAAATAAGGGAAATAGCGTACCAAGGCCTGAACTCCACCAGCTGCTGCAATGGCTTCTCGATTCCTGTCATCAAATGACAAATTCCAAAGCGCACCAGCAGCTTCTTGCCTATAAAATGAGATATATGTTATACAAGGTCAAGTCCTAAGTAGAATCCATGTAACATTTTGGAGAGTACAATGGTAGAGATCAAATAGAAGGATTACAATATGGAAAAATTAAAACAATAACCGCAAAAGGAGTAAAATTAAATTCAAACGTAGAGTATCAAAAACATAGAAGGAGAAAGCTTTCCAAGGAAACAAAATGGACAAATGTGTAACCAGGTCTCCCTTGGTTGGGATAGGTAGCAAGCCTACTCCAGATTATATCCTACTTAATAGCAGATTCTATTTCAAACTCCACTAAATGCTGGCAATAGGACAACTGGGCTACAAATGAGCAACCTAACAATGTCAAAGAAGATTATCAAGATTATCAATGGACTCTCAAACCAGTTTACTCTATAGGCTAGAACAAAATAATAAATTTTCATTTTCGCAGACACATAATAAAAAATTGGAAAATGCTAAGTAGCACTCCTGATAGACACAAGCCAAAACATGAATATCATTTTTATCCAATTGCATTTCCTAATCAAGGTGTAATTTTAATTTTCTATATTATTATAAACAAGATTTAAAGTGTTCGACCATATGTTAAGCTTCAAACATATAACATTACGCAATGACAAAATCATCAAATTACGAAGTTGTTTGGTATATTGTTATCTTGACCCTGACATCTTAGATGTCCATCAAAATCAAAGATACTTGTCTTTGAACACTACTCTTTAATATGACAGTATCATCCAAAATATCAAGGTGTAATAGAATGACTATCTTTTGGGGTATCTTGTCAGTCATAACATTCATAAAAATAAACAAAGGACTCTCACATCACATCCTTTTGAGCTTTGCTAGCTACTCTAAAACACCACTTGTATTTATTCTATGGCAATTTTGAACTGTCATACGAGTAAGTACCTTGAATACTTTGGCTCCCTATACCACCAAATCCAAGGTACAATAGAATGTAAGAAAACAGTGTATCAAACATTTTCTATATAATTTTTTTTGTTGGAACCGTTAGAATATTAGGAAATAAAATAGGAGATCTGGATCCCTTGATTGTTGCTCCTTGATTATATGCTCTGATTATAGGATCCTGATTATAGGAACTTTATTATTTGATTTCCTAGTCTTAATTGTAATCCCTGATTTCCTCCTCTAATTTCTATTCATTAGCCTATATATTGTAACCTCTCTTCATCAGAATAGCATACAATTTAGAGTGTTTATGCCTCTAAACAATATGGTATTAGAGCCTAGGACATCAGTCCGAAGCCATGGAAAGGGAGAAAAACAATGAGTGATTGTGAGGAAGAGAGAAACATAAAAGAGAGAGAGAGAAAACAGAGGAGGTTTCGGCGCACTCTAGGGTTCATTGTAGGAGGCGAGTGAGACAACACCGCCCAACCCAGAGTGATCAGACAACGCCGATCGGTGCTTTGTCAGAGGCCCGAGGCCATTCTGATCAGCGTGTGAAGCACACGCGCCGTCACAATCCAAGTGTGCGTGACCCCACGCACCGTCATCTCCAGTGGTTTCCAACAACTTTTTCTTCTAGTAACATGGATCCCTTTCAATTTCCTTCCTTGTTTGGATCAATTCCTGTAAAAATCCAAACAGAACCGGAATGATTCCTACAGCTTTTATGTCTGGTAAAAATTCTCAAACTCAAAGCTCTTCATCTTCTTCCTCTACTAACAAAACTACAATACCAAATAGAACCACAGAGATGGCACCAGAATTCTCATAAAGTCAGATTATGGTTATTAATCGTAAGTTTAACAGCTATCTCCAATGTCACAAAGCATGCTGAGGTATATTCGTGGCAAGAGAAAAGAGAAATATATTAATGGGGCAGCCCCTCAACCAGCCCCTAATGACCCAAATTTCGACATATGGTTTGCTGAAAATAACCAAGTCATGACTTGGTTATATAACTCAATGACTCTTGATATTAGTGAAGGTTACCTCCTAGCAAACATTGCAAAAGAAATTTGGAATGCGGCCAGAAGAACCTACCTTTCACTTGACACCGTTGCCTTGATCCATTTGAAACAGCAACTCCAAGATTTGAGACAAGGTAATACGACGGCGACTGATTATTACAATGCTTTGTTAAAATTCTAGTAAGAACAAGACCTGTTTGAAGTGCACTTGTGTCCTGAAAACTGTTAAGTCAAAGTTGCTAATGGCATGTTCACCAAGTTGAAGGAATTAGAAAAGTTATGCTATCTAATTATCTAAGAGTTCACAATGTTCTGTTTGTACTTGCACTTACTTGTAATCTAATATCTGTGAGCAAATTAACTAAAGGGCGAATATGCCGAGTGATCTTTGATAATGATTTGTGTCTTTTTTAGGATTTAAACTCGGGAAAGACAATTGGGACCTTTAGAGAGTGGGATGGACTTTTACCTGGAGAGATCAAAGTTGAAGAATAAAGATACTTAGAATGCACGGAAGGCACTGGTTAGCTTAAGTTCTCAAAATAAAGATATACTTTTATGGCATTGTCGCTCAGACCATCCTAGTTTTGATTAAATGAAACATGTTTTACCAATTTTATTAAATAAAAATTATGTCCCGTTTCATTGTGAAACTCATCAATTCACTAAACAAACGTGATCCTCCAACCCAAAATGGCCCTACACACCCTCTACTCCTTTTCAACTAATCCATAGTGACATCTTAGGTCTAGCAAGAACAAAAACCTTGCATACGCAAAATTGTTTGTCACTCTTATCGATGATCACACCAGAATCACATGGTTTTACTTGATGAAAGAAAAATCTGAAGTAGTCAAGGTTTTCCAAAGTTTCTATGCCTTTGTGAAAAATCAATTTCAAACTTCCACCAAGGTCCTCCAGAGTGACAATGCTAGGAATACTTGAGTGGCACCTTAAGGAGTTTCTTGATCGGCAAGGAATTTATCATCAAACCTCCTGTTCTTACACACATCAGTAAAATAGGGTTGTTGTACGCAAAAACCGCCACTTACTGGAGGTAACCAAAACTTTACTAATGGAACGAAATGTGCCTATGATCTTCTGGGGTGATGCAGTCCTAACTGCCGCCTATCTTATCAACTAAATGCCCTCTAAAGTTCTCAACTATGTCATTCCTATCCAAAAACTCCTCGACAACTTTCCCAATTGTCCTCTTATCAACTCATTACCCCAAAGAGTGTTTGGATGTGTTGTCTTAGTCCTTACATATGGTGGAAGTAAATTTGATGCTTGAGCCCGAAAGAGTATATATCTTGCGTACTCCTCCACCCAAAAAGGGTAGAAGTGTTATTGTCCTATCTCAAAGAAATTGTTTGTCTCCAAAGATACCATATTCTATGAGGAGGATGCCTATTATCCCAAATTACCCATTCAGGGGGAGCACTCAGATACCAAATGGCCAATTTCACATGATCCCACTTACAATGTACCTAATACCACTGATACCTTGCCATTAGTCCTTGATACCTTGCCAGTATACCTTACCATCATCATCTTCTAATACCACTCCTCAACCAACCAACCAACCTCAACCTGAACCTACATGTAATGAACTGGAAACACAGGTTGAAATCACTTCTGGAATGGATATAGAAGGTGGATCTGAGGGAGAGTCTAGGCAACAATCTCAGGAAGAAGAAGATAATGGTAGAAATGTCTCTTCCACTCAAAGGAATGACCATGAATCTAACCGGGATTAGATCCTGAAGAGATGGGCTAGCCTATTGCACTTAGAAAAGGGGTAAGATCTTTTACTCAGCATCCAATTCAACGGTTTGTTTCATATGGTAATCTGTCTGTAAAGATGTAGAGCTTTGTTGTAAACAATGCACAGATTAAAATTCCAAATACTTTCTAACAAGCTGTGGCTGATCCAAATTGGAAGTAAGCTACAGAAGAAGAGTTAAAGGTACTTGAAGAGAGTAAAACATGGGAAATCATAACTCATCCAGCAGGAAAGAAACCAGTAGGATGCAAGTAGATCTTCACCTCGAAGTTCAATCCTCATGGAAGTATCAACAAGTAAAAGGCAAGACTGATTGCAAAAGGGTATACTCAGACTTATGGGATTGATTACCAAGAGACCTTTGCCCCGGTAGCTAACTTCAATACAATCCAAGTATTGTTGTCAATTGCAACTAACTTGGATTGGTCACTACATCAGCTGAACATTAAAAATGAATTTCTAAATGGCGACTTGGAAGAAGAAGTCTACATGAAGGTTCCTGATGGAGTTCTAGCTCCAAACGACTCTGTCTACAAACTTAACAAGTCTTTGTATGGACTAAAACAATCTCCAAGGGCATAGTTCGAACGGTTCACCAAGGCAGTAAAGCAACTAAGGTATAAACAGGGACAAGCATATGACATGTTTATCAAGCATGATAATGGCAAAGTCACTATGCTGATTGTCTGTGTTGATGATATAGTTATTACAGGGCACGATGAAGATTCGATTGCCCAACTAAAGAGGGACCTGTCAAATGATTTCCAGATGAAGGATCTCGGTCAAATGAGATACTTCTTGGGTATGGAAGTGGCAAGAACCAAAAAGGGCATCAACGTATCCCAGCGAAAGTATACCCTATATCTGTTACATGAAACAGGAATGTTAGGCGCATAACCTGAAGGAACACTAATGGAAGAAGGTTGTCACCTAGAGATCAAACCAAATGGTGTCCCAATTAACACACACGTCTAGATATCAGCTATACAGTTGGAATAGCAAGTCAATTCATGCATCAACCACAGGAAGAGCACGTGAAGACTGTAACATAATTCTAAGCTATATGAAGCTTAATCCTCAAAGAGGAATCTTCTCTAAGAAGGGCACTGCTAGAAACATCGAAATCTACACCGATGCAAACCATGCAAGAGATAGGGAGAATAGAAGGTCAACTTCAGGATACTGCACATATGTGTGGGGAAATCTGGTTACGTGGAGAAGCAAGAAACAAACTATGGTTTCAAGGAGTGCAGAAATGGAGCTAAGCTATCAACGGAGGAGTATGTGAAGGACTCTGGGTTATCAGGCTATTTGACAGAGTTGGGAATTCCATATGAGGGACCCACACAACTCTGGTGTGACAATAAGGCTAGCATTGAAATAACAAAGAATCTTGTTTATCACGATCAAACAAAACATGTTGAGATAGACAGTCACTTTATTAAAGAGAAGGTTGAAGCAAGCATAATGAACCTGTCCTACATACGATCTACATATTAGATTGCAGACATAATAACCGAACCACTAGGCAGAGCTAAATTTGAAGGGTTTCGATGCAAGCTGAGAATGATTGACATATACTCTCCAGCTTGAGGGGGAGTGTTAGAACTGTTAGAATATTAGGAAATAAATTAGGAGATCAGAATCCCTTGATTGTTGCTCCTCGATTATATGCTCTGATTATAGGATCCTGATTATTTGATTTCCTAGTCTTAATTGTAATCCTTGATTTCCTCCTCTAATTTCTCTTCATTAGCCTTATATATTGTAACCTCTCTTCATTTGAATAACATACAATTCAGAGAGTGTTTATGCCTCTGAACAATAGTTTTCCACATGACAAGTAATGCTAGTGTTTTGGATTTTTAGTAAGGGGAGCCACAAGTGAGGTGAAGATAAATTTTGATTGACCCTTTGTTTTCTAAGATTATAAGGTGAAAGATGATTAACACCAAACATTATTGAAACATTCCAATCAACACAATAGCATGAGGTTTCAAATAATGATTTTTCAAAAGTAAATCTGGAAACATATTTGTCAATTTATTAGTTGACCTAAAAGCCTGAGTCCAATAGAAACAATCTGAGTATGATTTTCAACACACCCGCTGCTATGAAGCCCATTAAGCTTGAAACATGGAGATAACACAACCTAACAGCTGCCTTTAAATGAAACCAAATATTGTGTCAGTGACAAATCAATATGAGACAGCAAGTAATGAACTTTAGACCATCATTTGGTCAAAAAGACTGATAATACTTGATGAAGAATAGGATAAGACTACTAGGTAGGTGACGCATCATGATGATATAGTTATTTATCTGTAAATAATATAGTAATGAATGGATAGTTTATTATAGTTTACATTATTGGTTATTTAATAGGGTAGAACTATCTTTTTAAGCATCTCTTTGCATGAGGATTAAGTAGATCATCATATTATAATAGAGATTTGGTAATCCTCATTCGTATATTTTTTATTTGTTGATAAAATTCTTCTGCTATCATAAAAGAAATTAAAAAAGAAAACTATTTTCCTATTCTCTCTCCCCCAAATTCTCTATTATTTATGTAGTATCATCAACAGTCTTTTATGCATGTCAAAAGAATCATGACCACTAAGAATTGTAGAGAGTTCAACTTTCCTCATGAGGTTGCTTAAACAAATTTAAGTCTTCCTACAAGAGGAAAAGGTAGAATACAACAGTATGGCAGTTAATCAAATAAAATAAGATAATTACAAAAACGTAAATGAACACACAACTATGCAAAGATGAGAAACACATCAGTGAGTTATACTAAGTACCCATAATACCCTTCAAAGCAGGGAGTAAGACAGTCGAGGGAATGATGTTGGAATTTTGGACTGAATTAAAGGAAGTGTGGCAGGGGAAGAAAAGGAGTAGAGATTAAAAAATCTGTGCTTACAAAAAATAGGGGCCGGTATGGTAGGTGAGCCTGCATGTTCTCAAAGAACAAAAAGGGTGAAAGGAGTGAGAGAAGGAAAGAAATCCTTCAGATATGGTTTACCAAGTCATCTAACAGTCAAGACTTGAGCAATATTTTTCTCTTCTGCTGTAACTACCATTCTGGATTCCAGTTGTAATACTGGTTAGAGCCCAGAAGTGCCTCTAATTCCTATTTTCTCCACTTTCAGCTTAGTCATATGGTTCTTACAATTTCCAAGACTTTGGTACCAACTATAGATTTATAGACATGTATCGAGAATGAGTAGAACGACTTAAGTTTACCTGACACCCTCGTGAGGAGAGCGTGTAAGTTGAACAAGTGCCTCCAGAGCCCCTGCTTCTTGTCCAACAGCAGCATTGTTGCTGTTGCTATCTCCATGAGCAGCCAAATTAGCCAATGCACGAGCAGCCTAACATTTAAGAGAAGTGAAACTGACTATTCAATGCCATTTCACATTTTACTCAATAAAATGGACCAAAGCTTAAGAAGCGTTCAATTAGAGAATTAGAGCTTGGAACTTAAGCAAAAAGAATATACACATTACACATGACACATCTTCATTGGCTAAAATGAACGTGCACACACGACATATAGAAAAGAAAATAAATTCTACACTAGAAGAGATTCATTATTGGCTATGACACAACCTTAATGATAGAAAGTATTACTGTACTACCTGCTCTTGCACTCCCTCAAATTTGCAGCTACGCGCAAGCATTACTAAAGCATGTACACCACCAGCCAGTGCAACTTCTGTACTACACTTGTCATCAGCTGCCAAATTAGCTAATGCACCAGCTGCACGTTCCTGGAGCACAAATAATAAATTAGCCTACTGTTGTATTTGTTTTAAGAAAGAAACTCCAATTACAGAAAGACCAGGCAACATTCAAAGCCCATATGTACATAAAATAGAAAAAACTCACCAAAACTCCATCCCCACTGGAGGACCACTTGAATATAAGATCCACTAAAGCTCGTATTCCACCAGCAGCAGCAATTGCACCCTAAAATAGAACACTCCTTCGTTCATAACTAAGACTTCAAATATGAAATGCCAAAAATAAAAAAAAATAAAAAAAACTTAAATCCAAATTAGCTAGAAAGTCAAACCTTGTGCTCTTCTCCAACAGAGAGATTCCATAATCCTCCAGCAGCCTCTTCTGCCACCAGCTTGTTCATGGATCTAGCCAAACCAGCGAGAATATCAATTCCCCCTTCTTCTGCAACAGCTTTTGCAACATTGGCATTGACAGACAAATTTGCAATGGCCTACATATTTGATAGTTTGATGCCAAACAATGTGTAGGTCAGTTTTTTCTTCTATCAGCATTATCAGTAAACACTTAAAGGCAACAGAAACGACAAGTATAGGGTATAATTATGCATAAAATATGTATATATCAATCAATCTTTCTTCTTCTTTTTTTTTGGATACAGACATATCAATCAATCTTAGTGCCTGTTTGGTTAATGGTAGAAACTATTTTTCCAACATGATTTACGATGTACAAAGTAAGTATGTGAAAGAAGTTTTGTCTCGACTTGTATGTACAGGCTTTTTAAACGTGAACCCAAACAGGCCTTTAGAAGAACTGTATATTAGAATGACTAGGGGGGGAAGTAGATTCACCTTAGCTGCCTCGGATTGAAGCCCTTCCCTCCATGATTTTGCCAAGCAAAGAAGTAGCCGTATGCCACCATCTCGCATGACTGCTTCAGCCCTTCCACAGTCAATGCTAGCATTTTCATCATCAATTACAACAAACGTTGCAAGACCTGTAGCTGCCCTTTCCTGAACATCCTCCTGTGGACTCTGCATTAGACTAAGCAAGAGTGCTCCACCTTGTTCAACCCAGAAATTTTCCAGGCCCTGTTGAGAGCTCTCAGCTGATCGCAGAAGTGTATGGGATAGGATCCACTCAAGCCAGATCATAAGTTCATTTAAATCCTTATTATTGTTCTTAACGCTCCTCCAGTCCAAAAACACATTTTTGCCATTCCTTGTATCATCAAAAAATAAAGAGGCCAGTCCTTTAAAAATATCATTAGAAAGGGCAATTAAAAGCTTGTTTTTGTATTTACTTGTGGAGAAGCTGGTGTCTTCTTCAAGTATTGGACAATTTAGAGCACACAAAACTTTCAAGCTCTGTGATGACAACAATCTTGAAACAGTAGATGGACCAATATCAGTTCTTGAAACATCTATTCCAGTAAGGTTAGGCAGCTTATGCCAGAGATGAGAAACTACACCCCAATTCATACTAGACGTCCCAGCAACGGAAAGAAAATGAACTGATAACACATTTCCCAATGCTAGCTCGTCAACATTCAAACAGTCAATGAATCCAATATCAGTCAAATTGGGACAATACTTGCTCAATGCATTAATGGCATCAGAACTTACATCCCTAATGCCTGAGAGTCTGAGTCTCCTTAACCTAGGACAGCAATGAGCAATTGCTTTTATCGCATCACTGCTGATTCTTTCACAGAAATCCGGACCAAGCAGAAGGCTCTCAAGCAACTCATGCCGGGCCACAATTACTGCAAGGGTGGCATCAGTAATCTTCCTGCAGTAGTCACCACTTATTTCACGCAAATTCCTGGCTTGAAGATGAATTATAGCATCAGCAGATTCAGCCCCACGAAATCTAAGCTTCTGAAGACGCACACACCTTGAAGCAAGTGAAGAGGCCATGGCGGCATCAAACCTGTGAGAGCGAAGATCAAGAGAAGTCCATAGACATGGAGAGCTACCAAGAAGCCTCCATATCCTACAAGTTGATGATAAGCTTGCTCGGTCACGATAACTAAGAAATGAAAACAGTTGAATTACTGTGTCATCAGGCAAGCCCCTCCAATCAACAACCCGTTCAGGCTCTGAATCCGAGACTTCATCTCGAATTTCAGGGTAACTTGGCAAGACCACCACCTCTTTTCCTTTTCTTGCAACCTTCCTCCTCACCCTGCGACTCATATCCTAACGATATTCACACTATAGCCGACACCAATACCCTTCAAACTCCAATAGCCAAATCTCAACCTCTGAAACAATTCACCAATAAAACAACCTCAAATACCGAATACAGAATCCCTTGAGAAGATGTCCCAGAAAACAATAAACTTTCAACTAAAAAACCCTAGTCCTCAAGCAAAGCCACAAAATTGCATCACAAAAAACAACCGAAAACTCGAAGCATTCAATGACCCAAAAACGCCAATACATAAACGCAAAGAAAATCTGGATTCATAAATGCACTGAAGGAAAGAGCATTAATGGTTCCAAAGTCGTAAGCTCGGGCTATCTAGTTTAGTTTAAGCACGCAACCTCGAATCAAGACGAACTTTTCAGAATTGTATAGAAGCAAATTCAAATGGAGCAGCTGCAATGGAGGCGAGAGGAGAGAGCACAGAGGAGAAGGGTCTGAACAAAATTGAGATGGACGTACGGGTAAAACCAAACCCTCAAAGATTGCGTCTTTCTCTCGCCAATCTTCCTTTTCTCTACAATGAACCAGAGAAGAGAAAGATGATTATTATCCTAGTGTGGTGGCCATACGAGAGAACGTTGAAAGAAAATTACAGCATTTAAAGCCCGCAGGACGGGGAAGAATGGTGTGAAACTCCAGCTCATATGAGGAGCACCAAGCCCCTTGTTTTACTTATATATATATATAGACGTATATATTTATATATACATCACGTTGGGTTGAATAAAACGATTTATATGAAGCGATGATTATTGGGGGATTTTGTTTTTCCAGCAAATTCTGTCTTTGTAGTCAAATTTAATAAAAATGTTGATAAATAGATATTTAAAGAATTAACAAAGGATAATAACTTAAATCAAGTTCCATGTATCTTGTAGATAAGTTTTCCGATCACATTTTGCCAAGTATGATTTTTAGTATTAATAATAGTCTGACAAAATTTTAAATTTTTTATCAATATGAATTTTTATTTTAAGAAAAGTCCACCTAATAAGATTTGATTGGAAAATTTATCTAATGAATATAAACAATTTGATTTAATTTTTATCCTCAACAAAAGTCACTTATGAATAATTGATTTTATAGAGAATTAGCTGCTAATTAAGAAAAGCATGAAATAGCAAATTTCAGAAAATAGCAACAAATTTATGATACCTACTTATTATTGAGACTCTTTCATAATCAAATATTTTTCTTAGGATGTCATAATAATTCTCCCTTAAATTTATGCATGACTAATATATTCTTTTATCGTTGTTTTATCTTAATTACCCGGAAATTTTCTATAATTTGAAAATGTATATTTTAATCCAAATAGTTAAGACAGTTTAAAAATAATTTTTTTTAAGTGAAAGCCATATTAAAACAAATCTTATTTATTAATTTATCCCTCCTTATACTAAAGTTTTTATTTATCTTTTGATAGTTTGTTTAATATTTATTAGTTATCCGTTAAATATTTTAAGTAAATTTAGACAAAAATTATGTAATTATTATTGAAATATTAACAGCTTGTTGAAAAGTTGATTTTGTTTTAATAAATATAAGATTAAGTTACAACTCTACCCATTAATTTTTATCAATGTACACCTAGCACCATGTTATTCACTTGGGTGAACATATCAAATGGGTGTCCAAATATCATGACTGTTTATTTACCATATAGAGAGTGTATACAGTGGCAAACATAAGAAGAAAAATGAACTCGCAAGGAATTAAGGATGACTAAAGAAAATCATGACCATTTATTTAACCTAGGGTCGGTTACTTTTTAATGGTGGGACCCATTTTGTTGTCAAGTGTAATGTGTTACTTATTGACCCTTTGAGAAGTAGCACTCCAAATTCCAAACTAGCCTCAATCCCATTTCTTTCATTCATCGGAGCATTCCAACAAACATGTTCAAGGTATATTCCTTTTCACCTTTTCTCTTCTCTCTTATTTTCATTTCCGCCACAATTTTCTTAAGCTTCATCATATCCTCTCGCAGCACCACAACGCACCCTTCAATTTGTGTCGAATTGTAGAGTCAATTAGATCCCACTCACTTTGGATCAAATCCCTAAAAAATTTGGATCACCCTCGCCACCAACCCTTTCTGCATGCCAAAAAATCCTTTTGATGATGTGAATTCAACTAAGTCATCAATGATGAGGATAAGTATAGGTCATTGAGTCTCTAGCATCAACGAGAAAGGGTCCTATCCTTTCCAGCATTATCTTCCTTTCATTTACCCCTCCTCTACTTCCTCTATTATTAGAGTCCATTTGGTACAGTTAAATTGATTTTGATGGAGATAAAATGGATATGGATATAAAAATGACATTTAAAAATATGTTTGATATGTCATGCAAATAAAGATGGAATCCATATACATTTTTTATTTGGAATGTATATTAAAAATATGAAAATGCTAGAAAAAAACAATTTTGCCCCTAATAGTAAAGTAATAAATAAATTGAATTAACCCCCCATTTACCCAAAATAATCGAAGAAGCTTTCACTGTTGAGGCATCGAGCAAATCAGATAAACCAAAGCAAATCTACAGAGGCGAAGTCATTCACTTCTTCGGTGTTTGCCGTCTTGTTGAAACTTAATCGCATATCGTTCATGAAGGTGATGTGATTTGAGCAATTGTTCTTCCGGTGTTAACTTTATCGCAACTATTAAACCTGAATCCTAGAATTCTACGATGGCAACGAGGACCTTCGTTTAGCTAGTGTCGCAAACTTTCTTCCTCTAGTAGGGTTCTTTCGCCTTCACCAGAACTTTCAATTTCTCGCAACATCAAGTTTATTTCCATTTTTTCTATTAAAGAAATCGAACCTAGTTTTTTTCCGTTATGTGTCCTTTTGCATATAAGATGAAACCTAGTTTGTTGGACCAATTAATGCACTTGCCTTTAACCCTGATGACAAGAGGTATATCCCCTGCTCTGTGTGTGTGTGTGTATTTTGGTGTTATCATAGTTATTTGTTGTTGTTGTAAAGTCTGTTAATTATTATCACCCAAAAAAATATGTTAATTAAACTCTCTCTATTAAGTGGTTTTTCAATGGCTAAGATTATTAACCTTTTGTTGCATTAAAAACATCATTGTAGACAAATGATCTTTAAAATGGCAAGATTCAAAAATAGGTTGTTTAATGGTTGTCTGATATATTAGTATTTCAAACATTCAACATTTATTTGGTAGTAGAGACAAAATTTTACATTATCTAATTATTCAGAGGAAAACATTGACCATGTACATGAAATGGGCAACCTAAAATATAGAACTAAATTGGCTCATTGTTAGTACCTAAAATTCCTGACAACATATGAACCATTCTCATATATTAATTGGGTGAGCTTGTAAACCAGCCAAGGTCTCTTTTGCTTGCATCTTTTTTTGCCCCCTGAATTTAATATGTTTATTAGTTTATTTCGTTTTGTGCAGTTTGGTTTATGGCTGTAAGTTAATCTGTATGCTTGTCTTCATAATATTGCTAGTAAGAAGTTGCACTTGTGGACTCCTGAGGAAGATGATTTGCTCATTAGGTGCTTGGTAGATATTCATGAAGAAGGAGCTTTAATGGGACCACTGTGGTTGAAGCAAATAGAGTTAAAGCTAAATGAAATGTTACCTACCCATGGGATAAAGGTTCTTGATATTAAGTCCCGTATGAAAACAATAAAGCCACATTGGCTCATGATATATGACATAGTGTATGGTGCCAATAACCCAGGTTTTAGGTGGGATCTTAATGAAAAGTATGTAACTATAAAAGTAAAGGTATGGGATGAGTACATCAAAGTAAGAAATGACAAAAATATAATGAGCATTATGGCTATTTCTCATATTTTTTGTGATCTTTTATTTTGGTATACTATAATGACCATTATTATTGTTTATAGACTCACAGGAAAGCTACAATGGTTTGTTCAAAATCTTTCCCCCATTTTGAGGCTCTAACCAAGATTTTTTTTTAGGGATGAAACAAGTATGAACGAATTACAAGTTTAGTCTTATGTTGTTGAAGAATTTAAGGTTTTATATGATGAACTTTTGAAGGTGGATGGGATTAATGACAAGGAGCGCCATGATGCCTATCTAAAACTTGTTAAAGATAAAGTGCTGGTTGTTGAGTTTATCAACCTTCCACATGATGCTAAAGAAGAAGTTGTTCAACAACTTATTTCATAGATCCAATGTTTTAGGAAGGTTTTGTAGTTGAAGGTTATTGTTATTTTCCATTCTAACTTATCACTATATCATGTCTTAAGTTGGAGGCTTTTATTTTACTGTGTAGCCTTTGGCAGCTTAAAAAAATCTCATCAAGTTATAATTGAAGCCCTACATTGTATTCACTATGTAATATTATTAATGAAAGATCTTATCAGCTTTGAGCCTCCTATGTTTATGCCATTTTTCTTGCTTTGCTTGCTCAAAAATGGCACATCTCTCAATCTTGTTCTTACTTGATTTTATTGCATATGATTTTGTTTTGATGAATATAATGCTCTGTTGTTTCCATTGTTGGGATTTTGGTAATATAATATACAAAATCTACCTGATGATTTGCTATGTATTTTCTCTATGATTGAGATTTTGGCAATATAATACAAAATCTGGCTGATGTTTATTTCTTTTTTTAATAGTGTATTCCAAACACTCTTTTGATGCATTGTATTTTTAATTGAGAGCATATGAATTTTTGAAGAACAACATAGTAATTGATTTTGATAATCTCAATGTTAGAAGGGGTTTCTTTTCTGTTTTTTTCTTGCTTTTTAAGTTTGAATGCATCATGCTATGATGTTTTTCAACGTATTAGAATATTCTCCTCTTGAGTTGATTCATTTGGGGGATGCATGATTACTTCTTTAAGCTTGTTAATAGCTTTAGAACATAACTTTGTCCTCCTGTTAATTTCAAAATCATGCGGATGCTTCAAATTTAAGTATGAAGAAAGTGTAAGGATGTTGTATAAATAAATTTCGAAGTATAAGTGTATGTGAAAACTCAAAAGCCAAGAAGAATGTCCATAAAGGCTTGATGTGCATGTTCTAGTGGGGGGAGGTTATTGGTTTTCCTAATCCATATTTGCAAATTCTTGATCAAAATCTGAAGAATCATCAAAAGAAAAATGAAGAAGACCATCACATGGAGCTATATTGTTTAGTACGTCCTAGGGCTAGGTCTCATAAATACAATATCTACTATTGAAGAGACCAAAGTATCTTATGTGAATGGTGTCATGAGAACGATGTTGACGGATCTAATCCTGTCATACTAGCTCTACTTCTCTTGGCTTGAAACTGAAAAATTCTTGGGACCAAAACAATGATAAAAATTAGCTGAGACAATGTTGAAGCTTTCAAAACTTTCTGCCAGAGGATGAGGGCATTCATTTACCCTATGACCAATTAGTCTACAGAGATTGCAGTAGCGAAACATCTTCTCGAACTTGCACTCAACCCATGTTACTATTAGACCTAGCTGACACCAAAGAGGGGGTGAATTGGGTGTACGATAAGAAAGTCTGATCTTTTAAAATCTTTTCGCAACTTATAAAATCAATACATATGGAACTATAAAATCATATGTAGATATATAGATTATATATGCTGGAAATATAAAAGCTTAGGGAAGAGAAGATATAAACTGTGATTTATCCTGGTTCGGTCCAATCCACGATGACCTACGTCCAGTCCTCAGGCTCTTCCTGAGATTTCCAATCCACTATCTTCTTATTTATTCAGGCACAAGAACATCCGCTACAACCACAAGTTTGACCAGGAACTTGTGTAGCCTACACGGAGTTACTCTCCCTCACACACTGTAAGGTTCACTCCCCCTTATGACAAGTCTTACGAGCAGAGCAATACTCCCTACAGCTTCCCCGTAAGGCAATCAATCCTCTCAAGTCTCTCTACCTTGAGTTCAATACAGAAGTATATTTGTAGTGTTTATAGACTCTCTCACAGAGTAGATATGATACTCATTGAAGTACAATACAACTAATCTCACTCTCAAGTATACATGATATTGAAGACACAAAGAAGAGCAGAGAGTGCGTGAGGCGAAGACTTATGATAACAGTATATTGGTGTAGTTGGGTTCCCATCTCTCTATCCGGTGCTTTCTTCGTCGAATGCTCTCATATATATATATATATATATATATATATATATATAGCTCAGTTGAGATAGTTGTTGTTAAGCATTTGTCCGTTGGAGTTTATTGCTTCATTTGACTGTTGAGCATTATTCTTCCTGTTGAGCTTTTTTCGTTAAAGTCCCACTACTTTGTTTGTCCGTTGAGTGTATTTGAATATTTGGCCATTGTTTAATTTCCCACAGATGAACGTTGCAATGTATCTGTTATGGAGAGGTATGGGCATTTGAATTCTTTATGGGCTGTCAGACGGACGCACATGCAGATGTGTCTTCTGTCGTTGACTACTTTATGTGTTTTCCTAATCCGGATGTTGAAGCCCTGTTTCACACTTGAACAAACATTAAATGATGTCTATGAATGATAATTGATGTAGGTTTAATAGTTAAATGATGTATAAACGTGTTCGGATTCATCCGTGATTTTACTCTTCCTCTGCTGACTCATGAACTCGAGTGTATGATTTCAAACTCGAGTGCATAGTGTATTTTCACGTTCTCCAGATGGTTTCTGTCATAAACTTCCAGAGTGTACTTCCATAACTCGAGTGCAAAATGTCTCAGAACTCTAGTGCTATCTGACGAACTATAGTGCATCGTGATCTCTTCAGGATTTGGCCGTCTCTGGAATAAACTCTCTTGTCTTCACTCTCTAAACTCGAGTGCAGCGAGATGGAGAACTCGAGTGCATAAATGGAAACTCAAGTGCCTTGCTGATTTCATGTGCATTGTTGATTGAGAACTTGAGTGCATGCCAAGGAACTCGAGTGTACCACATTTTCTTCAGACTGCAAGACTCTCGGGAATAAACTCTTACGTCAGAACTTTCATGACTCGAGTGCGTTGCTTCATAGAACTCGAGTTGTCATCCTCAAACTCGAGTGCACTTCATATCAGTTGATATTGCGAAGTCTCTGGAACAAACTCTCATTCTAAAACTCTCAGGACTCGAGTGTATCACATCCCAGAACCCGAGTGCTTCATCCTGAACTCGAGTTCATGTGTTTAACTTCACCTTAAAGCCTGCGAGAGAGTGAACAGTGGACTCAAAACATGATGCATTCATTTTTTTACTCCAAGTATGATAAATGATTGATCATTAGAAAGCTCTTATCATCTATATTCCAATGCAAAAGGAATCAGCTCCAAACTCATTGTATTCTCCAAGATATGATCCAATGAGTGTAGACAACGTATGTATTTCTGAGCATCAACTTCCAGAAGCCATACCGAATTTAATATGACTCCAAATTTGACATATTATATATTCATAGAAATATCTTTGAGTCTACTTTCAAATGGAATCAGTTTGAACTCATTTGGACCTGTAGTTTGAGAGATATGTCCAAAATACGAAAACTATTCCTGAATATGACGGTGATTTGTATTTCAGATTCAAACATTAATATCTAATTCACTGGAGCTCCTTTGATACTATTTCTAGTGTACAAATGACGCATTGAGAGTCTAGTTTCATATACCACTGGTTTCATCTCAATCGGAGTTATGGTTTGACATATATGATTGAATTACTGAAGCTCGCTCATGCTGAACGTAAAACAGGGATGAATAGAGTATGTTGTTTTTCCATCTGAACTCGAGTTCTGAGGATCAAACTCGAGTGCTGGCCTATTTTTGCAGTTGTGAATAGTGCAAACTCGAGTTTTCCATATCCAACTCGAGTGCAAAGCTTGGGAATCATCCAGAGTCGTTTCTAAGCAAAACTCTCATGGAGAACTTCTTCAACTCGAGTGCTACAGTGCCCAGAACTCGAGTTTCTACAGTACCAACTCGAGTGCTACAGTCTTTCAGACGCTACAGTGCCAAAAACAGTACACTGCTACAGTACTTCTTAATTCATTTCTGAGCATAGAAACATATGATATTTCTCCTAAGAGCTTGAATCTTGATATTCCCATTAATTCCTTGAAGTGCTTGTTTCTCCAATCTCTTTCTTTCTTTGCTTGACTAATCTATAAGATATGCAACATTAAATATAGTAGTTAGTCAATATTGGAGATAAATATATTAAGCAAACTTTTTGCTCTTAATATCTTATATCTATATTTGACATCATCAAAACTAATCATATCTAACAGTTACTTCCTTATTATCAAGCTCAAAATGAATGTTTTGAACTAACGGTAGTCTCAAGTTGATATGAACACAAACTTAAAGGTAGTTTAGATTACTAGAAAAGCACATGCCTTCATCCATGATAACAGTTTGCCTGATGACGTCACCCAATTCAGCAACTATTTGGGTATAATGATACTAAACAAGTAAGCCCCAGATTTGCATCCATATAAGAAAAGAGTGCATATCATGTTCATGCGGAACACGAATAAAGAGTTGTTTATTCCCAGGGACAATTGACTACCACGAACTCTCTGTCTTAAAGGTTGGTAAACTTGATGAGGAATAAATGATTGATCTTCTCCACAACCTGGAATGAGACTTGCAACATCCATGCAAACTGAAATTGACGATAAAGCCTTTCTTTAAAGTAAGAGTGGGCATCCAAAAGTACAACGATTGCATAAAACTAGTAATGAGAGAGATGATAGTAAGATTGCAACACCTTAGATTTACACTCGTATGATGAGTCTTACATAGTGAGTTCAAACCACTAAGCGTTATTCTTTTATAACACTTTCAAATCTCAACACCAAAACATGATTCAAACCTGTAGTTGAGTGGGTTTTTTTTTTCTGAAAATTTAAAATCTTTTGCGGAAGCGTACTCTAGTAGTTCACAACTTTGTTATTACTCATCAATTCTTATCTTTTCCATTAATTTAATTAGGGTTATTCTCTGCTCATTCTCAGTTCATTCATATATAAATATACACCAAAGCGTTTGAGTCTCATACATAAACAATGCATTGCACTTCAATCTTCAAGTCTTCTTCGTATTTTTCCTTTTCCATATCTCCATGCATTCTTCCCCTATACTCAACATACCTATATGGTTGGGTGAGGAAGAGTGAGATTCGAGAGAATCTTAGTAGTCAACAATGTTAACATATGCATAGAAGAAATGTTTTGTGCATGACATGCTTGCCTACATAAATTTATGACAATATAATGATATATATGCATGTTCAATATTTAACATGTTACACTAATGGCCATAGTATAAACAAAACAGAGCTTCACTCATTCACATATGATTCATACAATTCATCAAAGCAATCAACACATCAATACACAAGCACACATATTAAGTTATGCAAGTTAGGAAAGTTTACTACCTTTTGGACCAATGTCCTTCCTTTGTTTCCTCTTTTTTTAACCATCAAGGTTACTTGAAGTATGTTCTCTTATTCTTCTTATTGACTTCTCCATGGCCCTAGATTCCCAAACACATCATTAGAGCCATGATCGCAAGTCATTAGAAGTGTATATTAAGGCCCAAAAAGTTATGAAGGGCTAAATAGGTAAATTTCTTTCAAAAACATAAAATGCTGGAATTTGGGGTCTTAGCTGCAGTAAAAAATACCTGGCCGCGGCCAAGAACCTAGCCGTCTAGATTTCCCTTTCCTGATTCTTGGCTGAACTTGTAAAAATCATAACTAGATCTACAAAAATTCAAATGAGGTGGTTCTAAGTGGTATGTGACCCTCTTTAAGTCTACTTTCAGGAAAAAATATATCCATAAGCTAAATGTACACTCATATGTACATAGTTCCTTTTTTATTGGACACTGCTCTAGAATTGCCCAGTTTTACATGATCAAACTTTAAAAATGTAGAACTCCCAACACACAAATCCAATTGACTATTATAACCTATCAAATTAAAGCTTGATAAGTCTAATTTTAGACTAGAAAGTTTCAAAAGATTTAAAAATTATTCAGTCACTCAAAAATACCTCACAAAATGAATGCCAAGCAAGAACCTTAAAAGGGCAAAAATTTACAAAGTTACAACTTATGTCCCAATTATTCAAAATTCATAACCAAGGCTATTTCCATACAATTTTTCGTGTAGAACATAGTATGATGATCAAAATCATCAAAATCCTAAATTTTCAGGCCCTTCCCTTCTGACCCAATAGAACCATTAATTAACCAAAATTACCAAAATATAGTTTTGTCCAACAACTTGGTCCAATATCATCATAAATCATAATCTAACCATAAATATATGATTAAACCTCAAAAATACCCCCTTGGATGAAAATTCATAGTACCACACCCCACAAAAACTCATCCAAACAACAAATTAATCAGTTCAAAAGGAAGCTTACGTTTACCTCTACGCGTTTCCGCAATCAGTTTGAAAATCTGACAGTACTTCGACAAGCGAGATGGCACCAACCATCTCCCAATGAAAATCTGAAATTGTAGAAATAAAGTTTGGGATGAGTATAAAAGGGTTTGTGAAGAGTACTTTGAGAGAAAAAGTCGCATCAGAGGTGAAATCAACTCTGGAGCTCAAGAACTTTCACTATTCACGATTTCTCTTTCATCTTCCAATTTCTCAACGTCTTTTTCTAATTTTTCTATGAATATTTGGGCAGCTGGCTGAATTAAATGGCTAGGGAGGAGCTTTGAAAAAGTCATACCACGTGTCGTGATGTTGTAGTACCATTTGTCCAATATTCTACTGATTTGGTGACACATGTCACTTGCTTTTTGGTCTTCCCTTTTTCTCTCTCTTAGGTGGCGCTATAATTGTCAGGGGAAGGAAGAGGCCTAACTCTTTCTCCGAACTCCCAGGTTCGATGTTCGGGAAGTCAAGCACATGACCGAGCCAAAAACTGGTGGATTCCCCGAATCAGGTGCTAGGTAGCACACTTTTGAAATGCCAACACAAAAGCATAAAGGTGAGTGTAATGATGAGGGACACTTGTCACCTCCTCACTCTTCCAACACAAAAGTTAGTCATAATTACTTACTTTATTAAAGTTACTTTATTGGTGTCTCCTAGGGATTCTACTCGGGTTTTGCTCGGGACTACGACACGCATATCGAGGCCCTTCAAATAACACCAGGTCGGAGTGTGTACATGGGCTCTGCATGGCGCCCCATATCAGCATCTACTCTAAAAACGCAGGATACACATGTATGCCTCAAAAATGGCATGTGCACATCTACACCGACCTATTTTGCTTGACAAATCGGTCACTTACCTTATGATATAGTTGGGTGGCATTTTTCTACCAACCCACTGGCGCCGTATATATGTCATGTGCACATCTGCACGAACACTTTAATCATACTGCCTGTAAATACTGAGCCCTCTACATAGTAGGGCTAAATCACATAGTCCCTGAGAGTCTTTCTATACCTCATCATTCCTGGGACTCTTAGTAAAATGGGCTTAGTAATCTACTTTATTCAAGCTTATTCTCTAGCCTTTAGTCCAAAAAATTCAGGATATTACAAAGATAGTGAGGATCGAAGTTGAGAGGTGGAGGGAAAGGAGTGTTATGATGAAGTCAAAAGTTTGGGAACATGATAGAAGTAGGAGCCATTATCCGAGATGAAAAACAAATTTTTTGGTCTAGCGCAATAATTTCAATTCACATCTTGATATACTTTTTTTAATTAATAAAAAATTGTTATAAATATTACAATATAAGTGTGGATCTATATAACCATCCAAGAGATGCCTTTTGAAATTCTACACTTAAAGCCATATAACCTATGACATGAATGGCTTAATAAGAATTTTCTATTACTAATGCTAATAACCTACAAAGACTTTATATTCTATGATTATGTAGATTTACTCTTTTGTTGTAACTCTTATAATTGAGGTTAAAGATTTGTCGCCTATAAATGGTAGGCATGTATCAAATGTTGTAAGCTTGAAATAAAATAAGAACCACTCCCTCTTTACTCTTCAATTTTCTCTTGTATTTATTCATCTCCCTCATCTCAATCTCTCTTCTATTTTCCTTATTTTTACAACATGTTATCAACATGAGTTTGCTCTGAAGATTTGAGGTATGAGTTCTTTATGAATTAATATATTCCTATGCTCTATACTAGTCTTCATTTACCCAATTATCTCCTTATCTAATTATCATGTGCAATTTTAATTTCCTTTACTTTTACTATATATTATGCTACGTTGTTCCTTTTATGTAAATTATACTATTATTTTTTAAATGTATTTTGATTTGTCCTCATCATCATATAATATTATAGATATTTTATATTGTTCCATTTCTCTTTTCTTTTTAATATACGAGTATTTAATAGTTCACACAACAAGTATTGTTTTCTTTCTTAATATTATTCATACATCATTGAGTTAATCATGTCAAGCTCCAAATATACCTCTATTTTCTTTTGGGATTTATGCTTCTCTATTACTTTATAGATTTCTCATCAAACACTCAACTCATATCTCAACATGAAGGTAATTTATTTCACTTTTTTTAGCTCTACTTTTAATTTTAGTTTTGTCTTCCATATCTTTTCTCTTCTTGAGCACTATTATGTTGCCTTAAATATATGTGTTGTTCTTCCCTAGTTTCCTAACATTAATTACCTCATTGGAAGGCATACAAATACTCAGCAATTTTGATTTTATTTTAATAAGCCATTTTTTTAGGGGGGAAAAGATAGAAAAAGAACTTTGAAATTGTAAAATCCCAAATCAAGTTTGTTACCAAGAGTTAATAAGAAAATGACGAAACATGATAATAAATTCACAACTTATTGGGAAATACCTAATTTAGAATTTTGCAAATTCAAAATTCTTTTCCTGTCTTTTTTTCTTGTTTCCCCCTCAATTTCTTGTCTTGTTATTTCTTCTACACTCTTGCATTATTATATGCGTAAGTTTCATAGATAACCATGATATGATACATGATATGATGTATATATAGGAATCAAATTATTTTTATGTGACATTTGTTGAAAAAAACATATATGTGTGTGCGCGCGCGCGCGCATATATGTGTATGTATATGTGGTGTGCGCGAGCAATAAAAAATCATATATTTACGTCGCATTTGAATTGAGAGAATGAGAATTTATTCTTATGAGAACATTTATTATGAATAGGTGATGCTAATTTTGATTTGTTGGAGAAAATCATTTTTGTAATGTGTGTAATTTATGGATGTTTAAATATTTGAAAAATTGAAAGAAGATTATAAATATTATAAATGTTCATTATTTTGTATTATAATGCAATTGTCTTTATATTCCTCTCAAATAAATTTTATTCATTTTACTTTAGCTCCCAAACATCATAAATCATTGCAATGTGGTTTTTATGTATTTTGATAATGAATCTCTTCATATTCTTTATAGGGTGGAAGATATACTTTGAATATGCATCAAAAGAATTAAATTAAAGTATATTATTATACATAAGTAATTAAGTTATATAGAAATTCCATATTATATGTTAGTTCTTGAAGAACTTATATTTAACAAAATTGATATAGTTCATGAAAAACTAAAATATATTTTTTTGGGCGGAAGAAGAATTGATTATGACAATTTATGATGCATAAACTTTCATAAGAGCTTCGATCCATTAAAGGGCATGAAAATGATAGCCCAATTAGATTGAAATCCATGATATTATGTGAACTATGAATAATTTGAGTTTCCAAGTGTAAGATAAGTTATTGACTTGCTATAACTTGATTACCATTTTTGAAATACAAAAATAACGGAAGTATATTTATATGATTCACAATTGAAGGGGAGATTGTTATAATACAAGTGTGAGTAAATATTAAAAAGATATTCTCATATACTTCTTCACAAAGCCTATTGGTCTTCCCAAAGTGGATTTCGTATTAAGATTTTAAATCAATATCTTATGAAAATGTAAAAATTTGTTGTGGGTTAAGAAACATGTTACAATAAACCATAAATTTACCGATCTAAAACAAATTTATTATTGGCATAACTTGTTTGATCATCCAAGTCATAAAAATGATACAAACTATCGAAAATTATGTATTGACATCCATTGAAGAACTAAAACATCCTTCATGAATAGTCATCATATTATATAATTCAAGAATTATCATGTGCTATTTGTTCTCAAAGAAAACTGATTATTACTAATTGTGATTTGAAATAGATCTCTACATTTCTGGAAACATATTGAACTAAAATATATGGGCCCACTGAAATAGCATATAAACCATATAAATGTTCAATAAATTGATATATGCATCTATAAGATGGTTACATGTGATATTACTATTAATTTACAACATGAAGTTTCTAAGAATATTTGAATAAATTATTATGTTAAGCGCACAATTTTTAAATTATACGATTCTGAGATCATTAATTGAAGCCTCCATAAATAGCTAGATCAATATTTATGATAACACAATTTTTTTCAGTGTTGATATATTTGATCTTATATATTGTAGTATTTATACTAGCCAACAAAATTCTCTAAGTAAAATTGGCTTATGATTAGGAGCCATATATTTTCCATCTTAAATGTTTGAATATGCAATGTTTATTCCTATTAATCCACCACAATGCATATAGATGGATATTTAAAGAAAGTTGGAATAAAATTGTTGGGTAAAAACCTCATTCTTCTTGTTTGTCTCTAAATGAAACAACATGATGTTTCTAAAGGAAATAAATGGATTTAGGAAACTTATACTGCATAATTAGTTTATTATCATTTGATAAAGTTTTCTTAACAAGAGGGAGAGAAATTGAATAATTGGAAAAGAGGACAAAAGAAAATGCATTATTACTATTAAGTATAGATCCTCGAATATAGCAGCATGAACCAGAAGTTCATCAAGTTTTGCATTCATGAATTATTACATACTATCTACCAGATGCAATTATTGTCGTAAATGAGAATTAATAAATCTCAAATTCCAGCTAAAAATGCTTTAATCAGTACAAATGAAAGTGAGACATACATGAAACATGAGAGGATAATCGGTTTTAAAAGAAAAGAGAGAAGAGCAAATAGTCATGATAATCATATTGAGGAAGCATGTACTCCAGAAGAGTGTCGATACATAACTAATTACAAAACCTCAAAAGAGGTTTAGGTACCTGAAATGTAATAAACATATCTCAATAAGTTATGTCGCAAAAAAAAAAAAGAATCAAAAAGATAAAGTTGTCAACAACAATTTTAAAAATGATATCACATGATCAAATGAGGATCTTATACATAAACATGTCATGCAAAGTAGACAAAAAGATGATTGGTCAATAGGAAAAATCAAAGGAAAAAGACGTAATGAAAATACGATCACATTTCTTTGTTTATTTTTTTTTCAAAAAGTATGGACATGTAGTCCAAATACTTGAAATATAAAGTTATATGTGATATATGAATATTTATGTGAAAATAAATATTTTCACAAAGGTCCAATGATGATTATGATGAGATAATTAATTTGTAGTTGATACAATAATTTATGCATATATTATATATCTAGCAGTATATAAAAAATAAACATACATCTATTAAATCTTGTTATAGCATTTGCATATGACTCACTAAATAGTGAAGTTTACTTGAAAATCCTTGAAGGATCCAAAATGCCAAAAGCCTAGTCAACAAAACATTCAATATATAAAACCTTACGTGATTAGAATGATTTGAGTATATATATGTAATTGATTGGAAAAAATATATTGAATTTAATAGTTTAGAAGAACCATATATTTTATGAATATTTCCATCATGCTAATACTAATTTATTATGTTTTGCTAGTAAAATAAAGTTTTTGTAGGTACACTATGAATAATACACTACTATAGTGAATAGATTTAACTACTCTAGAAGACGTTCTTTTTTGAAAAAAAGGAAGTTAAGAAAAACGCGGTGGCATTTTAATAAAAGATACGCCTAAAGTCCAATTTAGACATCCCTTTTTTAACAGACATTATTGACATTATTTATTATGTCACTCACATAGGCGTCCCTTTATAAAAAGATGTTAAAAGAGCCTAAAAACGGATGTTAAAAATGTTTTCTGTAATAGTGATATGAACTTAAGGTTTGATGTGATAATTTTATGAAACTATAATATGATATCATTTTGTTTGGAATAAATATGTGGATGCAAGATATACCATGGTTATTTTTAAAATAACTTTTGGTTGATATTTCCACTCTGCATAAGGCAAGTGGATATATTGATAATGTAACATATCTAGAAGATATGTTAGAGAGATATGTTGTAAGAATACATTTTGATAGATCATTTGATGACAATGAATCAAGCTTATTTGGTTCCACTAAAAAGATGTTCCACTAAAAAGATGTGTTTAGAAGGCATTATAAATAATCCACTTGAAAAATCAACATACTCTACCCAGATTAAAGGGCGAATAACATGTTGTCATCAGGGGGTAAAAGCTTTGAACCAAAAAAAAAAAAAATCAGGGGGTAAAAGCAATGTTGTCATGAGAAGTAAATATAATAATATTATCAGAGAAAGTAAATAGGGAAAATGGCTCAAAAATACTTTACAAAGAAATTATTTATTGATTGCTACCACGGGTACAAACAAACATCCCTTATATGCAAACATCATCCACATGTGTAAAATTCATCTCTACGAAAGTGCAAACATCATCCCTTGTGTGCAAAATATCATCCATCCGTGTGTAACTTATCACCCATAATGTGCAATGGTAACAATTAGCAATTAATTTGCTTGCAAGGTAGTTTTTAGCAATTCTCCCAAGTAAATATCATGTTGTACTCTTTTTTCCTTAATTAAGGTTTTGTCCCATGAGATTTTCTTGGTAAGATTTTAAATGAGGCAACTTCAATATATATTGTGGACTCTTTTTTTTCATTAGGTTTTTGTCCTATTGGTTTTTCCTAATAAAGTTTTAATGAGGTACAATATTTGTTTATAGACATCCAATGGGGAGTGTTATAAATATTACAATATAAGTGTGTATGTCCATAACCTTTCAAGAGATGCCTTTTGAAATTCTACACTTAAAGTCATATAACCTATGACATGAATGACTTAGTAAGAATTTTCTATGATTAATATAAATAACCTACAAAGATTTTATATTCTACAATTATGTAGATTTACTCTTTTATTGTAACTCTTACAATGGAGGTTAATGATTTGTGGCTTATAAATAATAGGCATGTATCAAAGGTTGTAAGCTTGAAATGAAATAAGAACACTCTCTTTTCAATTCTCTCTTGTATTTATTCATCTCCCTCATCACAATCTCTATTGTAATTTCCTTATTTTTACAACAAAACTAAATATACCAAGATACATAACAGTAATCAATAATAATAATAATAATAATATTATTATTATTTTTCCATAACACCAAGTATTGTGCATTGCACTGCATAACCGAGGAGTTTTTATAATAGAACCAAACAGATATTAGTCGAGTTGCTTTATATGTTTTACAAAATAAACTAATAATAATTTTATTTGACATCTTCTCCCTATTCGTCAATGGTAAGTGCCCCTGTAGCAGCTCTATTTGCCATGTTTGGACAGAATTCTAGTCTCGAGTCCAGCATTTAAGTTTTACCATTTCCTATATCAGTAAATACAAAAGATTTTTTTTTCTTAAAATGAAATTAGGAGAGTACTTTATCATTATAGGATAATAATAAATTCTCATGAATTTTGTAACTAATGTTTTTTATTATCACAATCCATGTTGTGTGAGATTTTAGAATATTTACAGGTTGTAAGATTATCAATTGAAAAAATATAAATGTTTTCTTTTTTCATTTTCTCTTAAATAAAAAGGTTCCTAATTGAAATTATCTTTTATAAATTAAGAAAAGACTAAAGTATACTTTTAATCTTTTAAGTTTACATGAGGCATACTTTTGATCCATTAACTTTATAAAGCATATTATTGATCCTATAATTTTAACATCGTTAATGTTACTAATGGAAAACGCTGATATGACAAACTCAAGTGATGATTGTGTAAGTTTAAATGATAATTGTGTAATTATGCTATTAATCTTAAATTTAAAACGTGTAAAATGAAAAACATCTGAAAACTTAATGTAGTAGTTAATATCAAAACCTCAATTGTATTAAAAAGTGTTAGTTTAATAATCTAAATATCAAAACCTCAATTTTATTTACATTGATTTATCGGTTTATTTTAGTTTAATAATATAAATATATTATATTATAAAATTAAAAATTAAAAATGCTTTGTCAATTACATCATCATTACTTAAGTTTGTTGAATCAACATTTTCCATTAGCAACATTAATGATGTTAGAAATATAGAACAAAAAACATACTTTATAAAATTAAAGAACCAAAAGTATATCTCAGGTAAAACTTAAAGGATTAAAAGTATATTTTAACCATTAAAAAAATGCAAAACTAAGCTAAAAATGATTATAAAATCGTGGAGTCTTATGCACTGTGCTGCCTGCTTGCTAGAAACAGCCTATATAAAATCATGGATTCAAATTCTGGAAATAAACTCTCTACTTATTGAGGAGCCTTGTGTACTGTGCCACCCATTTTTTTTATACCTATTAATTGCATGTAGGAAGAGGTTTCCATAAGTAGTAGTTATTATACATATAATTAGAAAGGGTATTATGGAAGAACCAACACTCGTTTGTTACAAATAACTTTGCTTTTGTCAACGTTTTTTACAAATAGCAAATTTAACAAATTTCCTTAATTTATCCAGCTCTTATAAGCTCATATAATATGGTCAATTTTCAATCCCATGCTAATGTCAACTTCACTATTCACAATCAAAATGTTTCGTGTCTCAGCTGCTGAGGATCAGTTTTGGCTTTGTATTTTTCTCCCCCATCAAGCTCCAAATTTCAAGCTTGTTTCAAGTATTTAAAGTTTACAACACAAATATTTGGTTAAAAAAAACCAAACAAACAAATATTAATCTACACTGTAAATGGTAAATGATGAATGGCTCATATATAGTCAGGTTCCTCCAGACTTACAATTTCATCTAAAAAAATCATTTACCTAATTGCACAGAAGGCGGCCTTAACGTAATTGGTGGGTACACTGGTTTTCTGCCCCCACGTCCAAAGTTCGAGCCCTAGAAACAGCCTCTTGGTAATAATGTTAGGGTAAGGCTGCGTATATATAGGGTCTCTTTCCCTGACCCTGCATTGTGCGGGAGCCGCTTGGCACTGGGGTCCGTCTAACCTAATTGCACAAAACATCAGAGTAAAAGGCAATGGTCCTCCTTTCACAGTTTTGTATACTTAGTAATTCAACATCAAAAACCTCAAACTGTTTTGAGCTGAAAAACGTTGAAGGTCCTACCTGCACACAACAATATGAGATTTCAAATTACATTCAAATACAACATAAGTTTTATTATGAGAAGAAAAACCATTCTTGAGGGTCTCGTAGTTTCCTTCAATTTTTAATTTGGTACCTGTGTGTTTTTTCTCCTTATTAAATCTTTTAATTTTACTTTTGTAGTGCTGTTAGCCCCTATAACTATGCTTTGTTAGCATTGTTAACCCCTGTATAGAAGTTAATTGTGCTAACAAAGTAAAATTAAGGATTTAGTAAGGAGATACAATGAGAATAAAAGATTTAATAAGGAGAGAAAAACACATAGGCACCAAATTAAAAATTGAAGGAAACTATCTCATGAACGGCTTTCCATTATGTGCTACTCATCTTCTGAGGGAGAAATGGAATGTATTGAGGATGTAAAATATGGAATCTGAGTGTCTGATGCATTTTTCCATGCTACACCTCTATACCAAATCTAAATGATGTATTTATAAGTTTAATGTTGCATTTTGTACAATAAAAAAAAATTCAAGTTCATTTGTTTATCAAATATTCACCTTATCCACAATCTAAACCACCGAATGGATTGTATCAGAAAATAGGATCACAAAACGCATTAAACATTCAGGAAATTTGATAACAAGAGAATAGACACCACTGGGTTAAGATTGTGAGAATGTAATAAAAATTTTGAAAATAAAATGAGGAAATGATAGTCTTATTTTCTACTATAAGTTAAACTGAATCTAGTGTAACCAAACCATTAAAAAAATACTGGCATTTGCATTTAGAGCCATGGAAAATCAAAATTTCACCAACTTAAAGGAATAGATCTTGGGTATTTCATAAAATGTCCTAGACCCTGTCAACTTTAAATGGATTGTGCATCATCTTAAGGTATTTGATTCTTAGAAAGTGCTGCATTTCATCATTATTGAAATAGAAATCTAGAAATCAACAAACTGTTGGTTGAGATGGTAAGTGGCCTCATCCCGTAAGACAGAGAACACAAATTTAAATCTCAAAAAGCGCATTTGTTAGAAGAGATGAATACCCTTTGAGCTCTAAGTCTCAAAAGGGATTAATCTCAACTCCAGAGTGGATTGGGAATACCCTTGATTAAATAAAAAAGAAATAGGAACCTAGAATGCTAGAATGTACCTAGCAACTGTGGAATACAGGATTTTCTCTACTGCAGTATATTTGCTTATACTGGAAGTAAGATATCTATCGATCAAACAAAGGCCGGATACTAAGAGTGATGTGGGGTGTGAATATAGGTCAAATGTTTTATATCCTTTTGACGTAGCAAAAGAGTTAAAAAACTTGAAAACTAATAATTTTTGAAGAAAACATTAGTCCTCCACCTTGAGTTCACATTTTCTAGACCATAGACACTATAGGAGTTTCCGAAAGATTAATATATTATGTATATATATATATATAGAGACTATAGACACTGGGTGGGTGGGATCAACTACTTCGATTGTATGACGCATTGTGTTCTATCAACAACAAACTCTTTGGACACATACACACATCTTTTCTTCCTGTCTTATCTCTTCCAGCTGGATCCAAGTTTCAGAGTTAAATCATGTGCCTTTTACGATTGATACTCAAAACAATGTTGCGTACACAAAACACATGACAAATTTCATAGTAAATATGCAAGGATCATACTCCAATAGCAGCTATCGCCAAAGAAAAAACGCAGCAAAGTTAAAAAATTAAAAAAAGAAGAAGACGAAGAAGAAGAAGAAGAAGAAAATGAGAGAGATGTCAAAGCTAACCGGTGGTCCAAGCTCAGGGGGAATGATGATTCTTCTTTTCCCACCTGGTCTCATGTCTCGAATTCCTTCCTCAAATCCTGCATTAGTCAGTGTATCACTCAATATTTTTCACTTTTTTTTTTCAGATTCTTTTAATAGATAAAACAAAAAATGGGTAAAGGATGAATTTACTTCATTATATAATTAACATGATGGATAAATTACACGTTACTACCCTATGGTTTGTCTTTTTTGCACTCAAGTACCCTGTAGTTTGAAAGTTTGCGTTCTGAGATCTTGCAAGTTTTTCTATTATCTTGTGGATGGAATCCTTCTTTCTCTAATTCCTAAATTTCTTACAAAAATTATACATTTACAGTTCTAAATGAAGGACTTAGTTTATCGTGCAAATTTAAGACCTAAATGTAGGTCTTAAATTTGCAATATAAACTAAGTCTTACATTTAGGACCAGAGGTAGTAGCTTTATATGCATTGAAAAACAAAATATTAACCAACTAGAACTGCAAAATTGATACACAACACAGTATCCCCCAAATTTTGCCTCTAAACAAAATCCCTAATTTTATCTCTAATTTTGCCTTAAACTCCAAATTTCCTATACATTGAAGACCAAAAATCCTTCCAGTCAAAGTGAAATCCCAAATATGAATCATAACACATCTTTCCTAAATTCCCTTAATTCTGTTTGAAGTGAAATTGGCTCATTGAAATTTCTAATTTCATAAGAACCGGGAAATTAGGGCAAATTTGGAACATTTTCTGCAAAGTAGCAAAATGCTATGGGGGCAAAAGGTACTTGTGAACTAAAGGTTCAAATCATATGATACCAGCATGCCAAATTTCAAACCACAATATACTAAACTACTAAAGTTCAATTTACCATAATTTAAAATGTAACAATAGCAACACATGATGAACTTCATCAATAAAAAACAATAAAAAAATGAACTTCAGACCAGGAACTAAGGCCTTTGTGCCCAAGCGGATTCTGGCTGGAGAATTCTGTAAGTAAGTGCTGTCAATACGACGGCCTGATTCATTATAGCCAATATAGTGAAAAGTAACCTGCATAAGTGATAAACTTTAGAAGGCAGGTAATGATGAAAAATTAAATATATTTGTTATGCTAGATAAAATAACATTTAGTCATATCCTCTCTGCAAAGCATGATCTGTACTGTATTTAGAACATGTTTAATCAGATTATAGAATATAATCTGTTCGTTCAACTCAAGTTACACAGCTGAAATTGATATTGGACATTGATTTAACTATAATATTGCCTACTTAATTAACCGACCATTTTACTAACTGTCAAATCCTAATCTAGTATGGACAAACGAAACAATGTAAATTGAAAAAGAATGACAGGGACCATGCAGTGTATTACAATTTCATGTAAAGATCCATTAAGAAGTATTTTATCAAACGCTAAGGAAGCATCCACACATGGCAACACAAGCAAACTCAAGTATCTAAGTATTATATTGATCATTGCATCCTAAATTTATATGAACACCCGACATATACACCATTCAATTTTTTAAATGTATGTGCTTCATCGTTCTTAAACAATGACAGTAATTAGTAAAACAATAAGAAAAGAAGCTAAAGAACATCATAGTAGCAACAACAAGTCACTCTCCTAATAAAGGAATCCTTCAAACCCTTGTTAATAAAAAAATTTAGGACTGCAATCAGAACATTGCTAAAACAACGGCCCTTTTACCAAAGGTGATAAAGAAAATCATTTTAATACATAGATCTGAACAAAACAAAATGCGATTAAATTCAATACAGTATCCTATGTTTTGTTTGTGTTTCATTTCTTTTTTAAGCAAATAAGTAGTAAAAGACTCCAGAGTCCAGATGACGGCACATTCATCATTCAATATATGTGGGGACTAAAGGTGACTTTTGACATGAGTCTCAGAACTCCAAATGATCATTGTGAAGTGAAGACAGGTTGCACAGCTAACAGGAACAAGGTATTAAAAAAATTATATACTTTCTTACTGTTATCATCATATTCATTTTAGTAAACATTATACCTCATCAATAAAAACAATCAGTCATCATTTTTTATTCCTCTCCTCATCTCAACATACTCAATCAACTTGATACATAGCTATTTATATTGTATTCAGCTTAAAAGTTTAAATTATCAAGTGAAGACTCAGATAGTTTAATAATCTAATTCTAATATACTGTTTCACATGAAAGCACATAAACAAAGCAAAAGAAGATTATAACGCACACCAAAACATATCTTTAATGAAGAGACAAAGAGTGGCAAGGATGATCACTAGGTCAAAGAGGATCTAATACCATGTCATTAACTTTCAATTGAAAAACATACATATATGAATTATTATGTATCAATTGAACAAATGTCTATTCTTGATCTCATAAGCGAATCAATTACATGCTAGCTCCAAACTAGGGCGTCATTATAATAAAACTACATTCAAAACAATGCTGCAAGAATGAAGGTGCTATTTAATGGCATAATTTGATTAGATATGGATTCTTACATCTACCATTCTCCTATTATACAGAAAGAAGGATGCTCTTGGCCTGACATTTTTTCTGGGTAAAAAGTTTAAGCTATTGGGTGAATACTCAAGACTATTTTTCATAGTCTCAATGTATATATTGATAACAAATTGCCTTGCAGCTTTCCTCAGCATCAAGGAATCTTTTTTAATATCAAAAGGAACTAAGGCTTTATCTATTTGTTTAAAATCATACATAGAGTTGCAGCCATTGCCAGAATTTACAAGATAATTCTAGTTCCCATTCCGATGCTTGTTGTCAAATCTTTCTGAGTTCGTCTAACAATATTTTGACTAAAAAATTTAGATAATTAAGATAGTCCAAGGAAAGAAAATTTGACATGAGATTAAACTCGTGAAGAGGCAATAGAATTTAAAGAAAAACCTGCTGACCATCCTTTGGGCAATCACCTTTCCCAACTTCGTAGTCCCGGTATATGAGCCCTGAATCACGCTTTACATAGCTATCAGATGTTACTACTTTAACTTCAAAACCTGAAACATATACCAATTAATCAATGTCAACTAATTTTTCAGATATTTATTATAAACATATTTCAGACGAAGCTCCTGAGTTTGCATTGTGTTAGCTCAGAGCTAAATATTTCACAATGAATTTCATTAGATTAACACAAAAATCTGATAGATCACAAGGCGTAGAATAGTAGAGCATTCTCTTTTCATCTTTGGAAGTGGAAGTGACATAGTGGTAAAAGAATGGTACAAAAAGTTACATTATATACTACTTACTGGCTAGGACACATACATATATATCATAGTCATACCAGTAGATCTTTAAAGAGATGGAATTACTATAATTGGTACCTTCTCTAACAAAATTTGGAAAGTCTTCAGGTGCATTATTTTCTTTCTGTATCCGCTTATTTTGTTCTAGCAAGCGCCTTTCATCAAATGGGTTCTTACTCTTTGTCTTCCCGTAAGAAGGTAAACTTGGAATAACACTAGTTGAGACCAAAACAGTGAGTACGAAGTTCCGCCTCAATGTTTGATTGGAATGTAATACGCCACTACCCTGCACTCTATCCATACAGTTATTATTAATCACAAGAAACCCAAGAAGCTAAATGGTTCTTTCATGAAATTTCACAAAAAAGCTTCCAGTCAACTGGTAAGACTCTTACGGGTAATCTTTGGAAATTTGATTTGTACAGCCATGAATCAGTTGTTTCCTTCGAGAAAAGAAAGTTCTTTGCGAGGAACTAGAGAAGATTGCTGCAAGAAAATTAAAAGCCATACTTGAGAAGTTCCCAAAGGGAATCTCATTCTTTAATTTGCCACACAATAAATTCCGGAACCTTGCAGAAAAACTACCAGCTCCGACTACTTCAAGTTATCTAGCTAATTCATATAACTTTTCCTCTTTATATTGGACGCTGAGAAGCAAAAGCCATATTATCCAAACAGAAAGATGCGTTGCCTAAATTTGAGACATTGCCGAAAAATACAATGCCAATTTTTTTTGGCCGAAATTTGCAGGCATACCCATAATTCTTAAGGATAAAACAGTCTAAGGATACTGATACAGTACCAATTATGGCATGCCGTTAGAGCATTGATAGCTAAACATAGTGAAATGTGATAAAAGCGAGTAACAAGTGGCTCAACTTGGATACAGATTAAAATTAAAGAAAAAAACGAAAGCTAGAAGAATAAGAATTCTCATTTTCCAGGAAAAAAATGAAACCCGAAGTGAAATTGAGGCGGTGTGTGGTGTGTGGGAGGGCGAAAGAGAGACATACAGGGGAAAGATGGCTTCAGTAGGAGACAGGAAGCAGACGATACCATAAGCATGGCTGCCGAGAAGCACGAAATGGCCGTTTCCAGTTGCTGCTTTATGTTATCCTGAATCTGCTCTACATGCTTGCGAAAGTGACATGGTGATTTCCAATTTTCAGAACAATTACTTCTCTCTGCTATTTGCAAGAAGCCAATTAGGTCGATTAAAAATTAATACGATTAAAATTAATTAAAAATAATAAATATGTGTAAATTTTTTTTTAAGTATATCCTTATTTATAAAAAGGGGCTAAGAGAGAAAAATAGGATAAATATAAGTATTATCAACCTTTTATTTAATATAATATACATATATAAGAAAAAATTACACTAAAGTTCCAAATTAGAGAAAATACAATTTATAAATTCTTTGAAATTATCAAATTCCTGTAAAATCTCATGAGACATGGGTGATATTTTTAAATATGAAAATACCATGTTGCCCTCTTCCATAAGCCCTAATCATGTTTTGATGGTTCCCCTTCATCAAAATGTACTCGTCCTAATTGGATTATATTACATAAATGTCCCACAGGACTTACTATAGATTAGAAATTTCAAAAGATGTTTTGGTCGTATTTTCTTTAATTTAGGACTTCAGTGCAATTTTCTCTATATTAGTATCTTTTACAAAACATTTAACTAAAAAAGAATTACTAAACAAATTTTTATTTTTAATAACAAATATTCCCTCTTGTCTCTTTTATAAAGTCCAAAATTTGAATTGTTTTGATCATTTTTAATAAAAAAACTTGACAAGAGTTGTTTGAACATTTAATATTTTTTTTCATTTTTACTCCTCAAAAATTAAATAAAAATAATTAGATGAAGTTGCTTATATTAATTATATCAAATTCTCCAATCATATATGATCATATATCATAATTTTTGACATATAATCATTTAACTATAAATACATATTAAAAAAAATAGAATATATGATTATACGTAATTAGAAAACTAGACATAATAGAAGGGAGGTTGGGGTTGATATCCGTATGGTCCTAACTTTTATATGTTTTCTTATTTTTTTTCCTATAAAATTGGGCAATAAGTGGAGAGTTTTATTTTCCTACAACGCTTGAACACCTAAACATTGGTCTCTCAAACTCAGGGACATCCCTCTTTAGTCTCTGGTCTGCATGCCATCTCCACTCTTCCGTCTACTCATGTCTCACCAAAGTTAATTTTAAGAACAATTATTACAAACAATTTTTAGTTTTTTTTTTCAAATGTAAGTTTAAGAATAATCATCCAAATAATTTTTATTTTATTTTTAACACTTGTTCTAAACACCACTATCGCTGTTTTGAAAAAAAAAATTGAAGTCTTCTTAATTTCAAACATTTAGTAAAAATTATATGTTTGGAATATGGATTTAATTTAAATATCTCAAATTTTTTTAATAATTCGTAATTAATTTTTAAAATAAATTTTATTTTTCAATTGTGTTACATACATACATACATACATATATATATATATACATATATGTGTATATATATATATATGTACATATATATATATATGTACATATATATATATATATACATATATATATATATATATATATATATATATATATATATGACTAGTACTGTTTCTTGTTAAAGTGGTTATAGAACCTTGTTGTCCCACTTTTAGTATAAGAGAATTATCATGTTCCACAAAAAAAGACATGTTCTTTCATGCATTGTAGCTCAAAATCATTTGGTATACAGAAGCCATACTAAACATTGACAAGTCTAATGCGATTTTTTCATGCTAGTTTGATACCAAAAAATGTAAAAAAAAAAAAAAAGAAAAGAAAAGAAAGAAAGAAAGAAAAAGGAGGGGGTGTTAATTTATAGATTTTACATGAAAGAAGAAGAAATATAGAAACCATATTAGACTGTAACTCGTCTAGATTTGTGCATGCTATTTTGACAAGAAACATAGAGAGTATTAAGTAAAGGATCCTATAGCTAGTTTATTTAAAATTAGCACCAAACAATTATGGAAGCACACTTGAATTCAGAAGGAACTAAACTAAAATTATGTTTTAATGGATAATGACCAGAATGCCTTTTATTTTGTTGGTGTTGGAACCCCACCTTTGGGGGGCTGTCAAAATAATTATTCGTCTAAAGATTTATCAAAAGAGCTATCCATTATTAATAGAAAAAACCTTATAAAAAGAAGATTGAATTATCCAAACTTTAATTTGGATCACTAAACTTAATAAATCCTATATTAGGTTATACATCATAATTAGATATTTAAAATTTGGGTCAAATTACCTCAATATCCTTTAGTTATTAAAAGGGTAAAATTGAAAACACAACCCTATATTTCCTGCTCCATTACATTTTCCATTAAACCTTCCATTGATGATGTTAACCTCAAAATCTTGTGAATTCTCCATTTCTGCAGAAATTTCCATTAGATCCTAGTCTCTGTTCAGAAATTTTCAAAATTTTTTTAAAAAAATTATAACATTAGAAAGAGTGGAGTAATAGATTTATTAAGTTTCATCTACAAGCTACTCTTTGAAGTGAAGATATTCAGGGACACTCAATTTTGGTATTCCCACTACAAAATTCTGTGGAAACAGAAGAGATAAAGCATCGATCACAAAATTATTCTTCAAATGCCACTCAGAGAACTTCGATTCTAAGAAATGTAACACTAACATAACAAAAAGGTCACAGAATCGAAGTTGTGCATGGAGAGAACTTGCAATGATCAGGAAATGCATTCTCCAAATTTTGATAAAATATGAAATACTAAATTTTATTTTTTTGAGAAATGTGATATTGATATATCTCATTTGAAAGAAGGTTTAGAAACCCCTCAGATTCATTCTCCTGAACTCTAGTAATGGACCCAGAAGATGAGAAAGCACCCCATCATTTGAACACTCTCTAATAAAAATGTGCAAAATCAATAAATCTCAGTTTATATATATGTAAGCCTACGTGGTTGCTTTTTTATTTCAGAATATTTTAGAAAAATCTCTGACAATCTTCTTTTCTCTCTCCCTTTTCCCAATAATAACCTCTCTCCAGTTTTCTCTATCCGGAGTCTCCTCCTCTTCCTCTTTTTTCTTCCCTTTTCTACTTCACCATACTTGCCTTTTCACCCCTGATTCATGCTTCCACCATTGTTTTTTCTTTTGTTTTTTGACTAGAGATCGAAATGTGCCTATTTTACTTATATTTCAACTTTTCCTTTCGCATTATTTTACCATGAGCTTGTTTGTTTCGGCGGTTCGGCCAAAAATAAGTTCGATTGGGCAATAAATGGGCTTTGCAATCGGGAATTTGTTGTGTGTGTGTGTTTGGCTTCATCTCTGACCGATTTGGCTTATGAACCAAGTTACTCCACTGTGCAACCACATGGAAGCTTTATGTCACGCACTGCAAGGAACGCTAGATATTCGGTATGCAAGACACTCTGCATGAGTAATGAGTTGTGTAGATATTGATAGAATTATGTAGAGAATTCTAGAAATATGATGATGTAAGCGATGACATAAACGAAGATGTAAATATCTAGATATTCTGGGAGAAGGTTCTGGAGAACCAATCTCAACCGTTAGATATTTTAGATCTTAACCGTTCATTGAGGAGGTGTAAGGCTATAAATAGGGGGTACCTCCCTCACTTGTAAACCATCGAAAGCAATTCAAGCATTTGTCATTCAAGAGCTTCTCTCTCTAAAATCCTCTTTCTCTCTAGAAGTTCTCTGGTAGTCTTTGAGTTCTTTGCCTACTCTTGAGGGTTCGGCTGACTTAGCCAAGATCAGGAGGTGTGATCAATCTAAGGCCGGCACGGTACAAGGAAGGGAGTTCCAAGTCCGTGACAACGTGGTATCAGAGCTTTGGTTTGAAGCTTTGGACGTGGTTCGTGGGAGCCATTTTGTAGGCAAGAATGTCGGGCACAACTGAGGACATTGTTGTTTTTGGGGAAGAGAGGGGTAGGGAAACCCAACCTCCTCACCAATCAAAGAAGACCTGGGGTACGAGCAAGTCATGCCAGGCTGAGGACGTTACGTCCTTGACTGTAAAGGTTGTAGCTCTTGAGGAAATCTTGCGAGGGGTGGTCACTAAGGTGGACAAGGTGGAGAGTGACTTTGAAACACTTGAAACCCACACCTTAGACCAACTGGATAATTTGAGGTCGGACCTTGATTCGCACCTCAATATCGAGGAGGAACGAACTGAGTCTATGAGACAACTCGAGGCAACAGTGATGGATGCCATTACCACCATGCAAGGACATATTAACTCTCTTAAGACTTCTTTGGAGAGGCAAGCTAAGACTTCATTGTCAGACGGTGTCGGTGGGGTAAGGGAAGTAAGGTTAGACCTCCCTAAACCGAATGACTTTAAAAGTGTTCGTGATGCCAAGGAGGTTGAGAACTTCTTGTGGCAGATGGAGCGATATGTCGAGAGCTTGAACTTAGGCGATGACTCTGTCAAGGTACGCACTACTTCCTTATTCCTTACTGACAATGCTATGTTATAGTGGCGTAGGAAGCATGCCGACATGGAGAAGGGTCTTTGCACCATCACAACTTAGGAAGATTTCAAACAGGAATTGAAGAAACAATTCTATCCCGAGAACGTGGTCTATGAGGCTCAAAAGAAGTTGAGAGAACTCAAGCACAAGACCACGATTACCGACTATGTCAGGGACTTCACTACTCTCATATTGCAGATTCCTAATCTCTCTAGCGAGGAAACCTTATTATACTTCGTAGACGGTCTTCAGAACTGGGCCAAATAAGAGCTCCAAAGGCGTGGTGTGACAAATGTGGATGAAGCCATTGCCATTGCTGAGAGCTTGACGGAGTATCAAAAAGGAGAGAAAGATGAGTCTTCCAAACCTAAGTCTTTCAAACCTAATCAAGGAAAAGGTGGGGGAGACAAAGGTAAGGGGACCACCCAGGGAGGAACCAGCAAATCCTTCCATAGGAATCAATATAAGGAGAGGAAGAATAAAAATCGTGTGATAAGTTGTTACGTGTGCAAAGGGCCGCATCGCATGGTAGATTGTCCCAAACTCGGTATATTGTTAGCCACGTGGAAGGACAAGATGGGTCCAGCGAGGAAGGGCCTAGCTCGCAAATGGGATCTCTCAGAGTCCTGAATGCTTTAAAGGCGAAACCTGTGGAACCTGCGCCAAGAAGCAAATGACTCATGTATGTCGAGGTAACATTAAATGGGAAGCCAGTAAAGGTGATGGTGGACACCAGGGCAACCCATAACTTTATCACTCCAAAAGAGGCTCGGCGGATAGGCCTCTCGATTACTCAACCACGGGGAGGAATGATGAAGACTGTTAATGCTCCTACGGAACCCCTCAAAGGCGTAGCCAATGGAGTAAAGTTATGCCTTGGCACGTGGAAGGGAACCGTAGATCTATCAGTAGGCCCTATGGATGATTTTGATGTGGTATTTGGTATGGACTTTTTGCGCAAGGCAAAAGCATTCCTCATGCCATGTTATGACTCCATGTGTATCCTAAAAAAGGGGATTGCTTGCACGGTTCCTGCTACGAATAATGATCGGGTTACTCACTTGTCAGCGATGCAAGTAGAGAAGGGGTTTAAAAGAGGGGAAGTCACCTACCTTGCAGCTTTGAAGGAGGTGGACCTTGATGAAGAGGATAGTCAGGATCTTCCCCCTGCCATCCAAGATGTTCTGAAGAAGAATGAGGATATCATGCCACCCGAGCTCCCTAAGAGGTTGCCACCTAGGCGAGAGGTAGATCATAAAATTGAGTTGGAGCCAGGAGTACGCCCACCTTCTATTGCACCTTATCGTATGGCGCCACCTGAGTTGGACAGGATACAATTGAAAGAGTTGCTGGATGCTGGGCACATACAACCCTCGAAAGCACCTTATGGGGCACCAGTTCTGTTCCAACACAAACAATATGAGTCATTGTGACTATGCATCGACTACCGGGCCCTTAATAAGGCAACTATTAAGAATAAGTATCATATTCCTTTGATAGAAGATCTATTCGATCGGCTTGGCAAGGCAAAGTACTTTTCCAAGCTAGACTTGAGGTCGGGATACCATCAAATTCATATTGCTACAGGAGATGAGCCAAAGATTTCCTGTGTGACGAGGTATGGGTCTTTTGAGTGGTTGGTTATGCCATTTGGCCTAACCAATGCACCAGTGACATTTTGCACTTTGATGAACCAAATCTTCCATCCTTTCCTGGATCAGTTTGTAGTGGTCTACTTAGATGATATAGTTATCTACAGTGACACATTAGAAGACTATGTAAAACACTTACAGACCGTGTTCGATATCTTGCGGAAGAATGAGTTATACGTCAAAAAGGAGAAGTTTTCTTTTGCCAAGGAGGAGGTGCACTTCCTTGGACATATCATTTACCAAGGGACCCTTATGATGGACGAGAAGAAATTTTGAGCTATCAAGGATTGGGAGCCACCCACCCGAGTGTCTGAGTTGCAGTCTTTCCTTGGGTTGGTGAACTATTATCGGCGGTTTATCAAGGGCTACTCTGCTAAGGCAGCCCTTTTGACAGAATTGTTGAAGAAAAACAAGCCATGGGAGTGGACGAAGGAGTGTCATGATGCCTTTGAAGGCCTGAAGGCTACGATAATGGAGGAACCCGTACTGGCTCTCCTGGATTTCTCCAAGATCTTTGAAGTTCACACAGATGCTTCTGACTTTGCAATTAGAGGAGTACTAATGCAGGAGAGGCATATGATTGAACCATAATTTTATGTATGATTTTCATGATTAAATTGGGATTTTAATGGATTTTATGAGACATCATTACATGATTAAACATTAATTTGAGTTAGAGACATTTGTTTTGAATTTATTATAATTATAAGTGAAATGGTCTTAAATTGTTATTTATTCATACAAATGTTCTCTTGGACTTTTGATGCTATATAGTGTTTAATCTTGCATTATAGGTATTTTAGGAAGAAATTGGCAATTTCAGAGGGAATTATAGATAAGAACCCAAATTTGACCAGCTGTTTCATCCTCTTGCTAACACAACTAAACCCGACATATTGACATATTGCGTATGGTGGAGGTAGCTGGCATCTTCCTTTTATACTTTCGGTGAGCACTGATGAAAAGAGGAAGCAGAAATATTATTTTCGACTAGCAATAGGACCCATTTAACGCAACAACTGGCAGTGGGAGTGGTTGGTGAAAGGAAGTAATGATGAGAAATTTCACTATATAATCCCCTCTTCCTCACCACCAGAGGCATCAGAAAAAATCTCCAGCCTTCTCTGTCTTCGTAACTAGAGCGAGTTGTGTTAAGAGAGTGATGTTGATGGAGAAGAAGGACCACAGAATGGGGAGTTAAAGATAGGAAGGAGACCAAGGAACCACCACCACTGTCTCTTCCATTACCATTACCATTCACCATCACCTTCCTTCTCTAGCCATTACCACGGGAAATCACAGAGGAGAACATTGCAGTAACTTCACCACCATATCACCATTGCAACTGCTAGCTTCTTTCCTCAGTTTTGATTTTCACTTCTGCCAGCAACATCACCTCTCTTTCTCTTTCAACATTACCACCATCTTCATCGTCTTTCACCACCATCACCGTTATACTACCACCATCATCTTAACTCCACCATCATCTTCTTCCACTCTCTCTTTAACGTCAAAACCTTCTTTGTTTCACGTCAGAATCACTTTCATTTCCCCACCGAGTACAACCATTGCACCACCTTTGGTATTCACCATCATCACCGTACTTTCCTTACCATCATCGGCGTCCTATCTCACCACCATCATCGTCAAAATTCCATTCATCATCACCTTCACTGTTTGGTTCTTCAGAGCTTAAGAGATCAGCCCACAACCATCAGCCCATCACTTTCAGGCTTCCTCTTTGATTTCTTTCGAAGTTTTGTTAGTTCCGGCGACATTTCCGGCCGCCACTTCGGGTGAAATCTCAAACCAGCGAAAGAGAGAGAATAGGGATCATAGCTGGACAAGAGACTATAGAACCACATCATTTTTGTCCTAGCATGACCATTATAATCACCATCATTTGAGCCAACACGTTGACAGTGGCAACTCCTTTCAAGCTTAGTCACATGCATCAACGTTCTCTTTCTTGGTCCAGGGGAGTTTTTTTTCTGTTCTATTTTATTTTATTTATTATTTATATATTTTGTTGTAATTGCTTATTGTGGCATTTTGTGAATTAAATTGTGTGATTAAATTTTGCTTGTTGGTTTATCTATATATTTATCTTTTGCAAACTCCCAACCTATTCTAAATAGCACTTAGTTTTATTTAAGAGATCAAAATAAAAGACTCTTTGAGTGAGACGACTTGAGTATTGCATTATACTGCAATTCTTGGATTATATATTTTGTATTTGACCCCAAGATGCAAAGACATGGTCAAATCAATGGCGCCGTTGCCGGGGAGTCATTTTGTTTGACTCCATGATAAACTAAGTGTTAATTAGGTGGGGTTGCTTATGTGAGCTTCTTAATTTTACTTGTCTTTTATTATTATTATTATTGTGTTTTTGCAATTTTTTTAGTGAAATTTTGAGTTTGTTTATTTTTCTTCTTTTCATATCATTCTTTAATATTTTTCATAAAAAAAAAAATTCGCACATAGGTGTATTTAGACACTTAACGTTGCATTGCATTCTCACTTTATTTGTTAGTTAAGTCATTCTATGCACAAACATCTTGTATATCTTGCATCTTGTTGCATTAAGTAGTTTGAAACTTATTTAGTGATTTTTTCTTTAAAAAAAATATAAATAAAAATTTAAAAACAAAAAAATAAAAAAAAAATTAGCATTACTTTTATTTACTTTGTGCTTGTCAATTCATAGTTACGTCATTTTGAATTTTTTTTTGATATAACTGTTGCATTTGGACATTTAATTGTCCATACACATCATACATAGTCACATACATTGGCATTTCCCCCTTTCCTTAAATTTGTATGCAAGACACTCCATTGCTTCCTTGATAGTTTTGCATGTCCGATCAAATTGAAAAGACATTTGATCATTCCTCTAATTTTGAAATTGTCATTGACTTGAGTGATTGTGTTTCTCAAGGTATCACTATGGGGGACAATGGAGATGGACAACCAGGGAGGAGAAATGGAGATGGACTACCAAGAAGAAGAATGATAAGGGATGTTACAAGATCAGATGTCACTTATGATCCTTTCAATGCCGCATGCCCTAACCTTGAGGCTAATTTTGAGCTTAAGGAACCTTTGCTTGCTTCACTACCACGCTTCCATGGACTTGAGAAGGAAGATCCTTACAATCATCTTAATGCACTACATTTAGCTTGCTCAAATATGAAGCCTGTTGGTGCTCGCCTGGAAGATGTGCAACTAAAGGTGTTTTATTTCACTTTGGAGCAAAAGAATGGTATATGATGCTACCGAGACATGTTAATGATGCTCTTCATTCATGGGCTAATCTTAAGAAAGCCTTTTTAGACAAGTACTTCCCCGACTCTAGAATTGCTGAACTTAAGAAGGAGATTTACTCTATTAAACAAGACCCCTTGGAGTCTTTCTATGAGTATTGGAGTTGCTTTCAGGAACTTTTGGCTAAGTGTCCACACCATCAAATCAGTGATGAGCAATTGATTCAATACTTCCATGATGGCCTTTTACCTAATGAAAAAGGCATTTTGGATGCTTCAGCTGGGGGTTCTTTGGAGGATTGCACTGCTGAGGAAGCATGGGCTCAAATTAGAACAAGGGCTCAAAATACTCAACAATACAATATAAGAGAGATCAGGGGCGTTTGTGACATCGGATCCAACCAAAGGATGGTCTCACTTGAATCTAAAATGGATACAGTCACTTCACAACTTTCACTCATCACATCTAAGCTTCAACACTTGAGCATCCAACAAGCAACTCATTCCCCTACTTCACAAGCTCTTGTTGTACCTAGTTGTGATAATTGTGGTTCAGTGATGCACATCACAAGTCTATGCCCTAATCCTCATGAGGAAGTCAATGCCATGTATCAAGGAAGGCCTAATCAACAACAAAGATGAGACTCTAACACCACTACCTATAATGAAAGCAGAAGACCTAATCCCAATTTTGGTTGGAGGAATCAAGAGGGTTCATCTTATCAAGTCCAACCATATGGATCAAACCGTGGACAAATGGTGCCTCTTCAAGAGTCTAAGGGTAACGAGACAAATCAATTATTAAAGAGTATGGCCGACCGGTTTTCCATCTTTGACTCTTCCATTGCCGCTATCCTACAGCAACTACAAAGTGACAGTGCTCAAAAACTCATGCATGCAAAAAAGTTGGAAGAGTTAGAATTAAAGAACAATGATGTGCAATCCCATTTAACTCAACTCTCAAATTCCTTAAGTGATATGCAAGCTAAAACTAGTGGTTCTATTCCTTCAAACACTGTCATCAATCCTAAGTCCTTAAATGCTATTGAATTGAGAAGTGACAAGAATGTACACTTCCCAGGAGAGATTGACAATGAGGTAGACGAGGAAATAGAAGATGAAAGCCCACCTTTGAGCCCAATGAAGCTTCCAAACCCTGAGAGTTCTAAAGAGAAGATTATTCTTGAAAAGAAGAAGAACAAAGCAGTTAATCAACCTCAAGTGGAACAACAACTACTTCTGAAAGAGGCTGAATCAAAAGAAAGAAGCACTCCTGACGAAGGCAAGACAAGCAAACAAGGCACCTTATCCAATAAAAAGGTAAAAATTTCTCAACTCCCTTTCCCTAGAGCTTACTTTCAAGGCAAGAAAATGCATGATGAACAAACTGAGAAAGAAATGTATGACTTGTTCAGTAAGTTGCATATCAATTTTCCTTTCTTCCAATTGGTCAAATCTATGCCTAGTTATTGCAAATTCTTGAAAGAACTTTGTACCAACAAGAGGAAGTTTAGGCCTAATGAAAGAGTTCAAGTTAGCTCTAATGTGTCTACTCTATTCAAACCCCAACTTCCTGATAAATGCAAGGATCTCGGCTCATTTACTATACCTTGTACCATAGGTAATGTAAATGTAGCTCAAGCCTTGTTAGATTTAGGTGCAGCCATTAATGTCATGCCTAGTTCTATTTTTAAGTCCCTTGGTGTCAAGGAACTTAAAAGAACTAGTGTGGTTCTTTAACTAGCAGATAGGAGCATTAGGCAACCACAAGGTATCATTGAAGATTTACTTGTTAAGGTTAAGGATTTGGTTTTCCCAGCTGACTTCTATGTGTTAGACATGTCTCAAGAGTCTAATGAAACCACCCTTATCTTAGGGAGACCCTTCATGAGAACAGCTAGCACCTTGATAGACATGAGAGATGGATCGATCACCATGAAAGTGGGTAACCATAAGCTAAGATTCAACATGTATGAGGCCATAAAACACCCTTTTGAAGATTACTCTTTATTGGGTGTGAATTCAATTGAATTAGCACTCGATGACATGTTTAATGAATATGAGCTTAAATTGCACAATAATTGTGATATTAACTGTGGCATTGCATTGAATTCATGTGATGATAAATTCTCTTCTCCTTCTTCTGTGGATAATTTTGATTTACATGGGAGTAAGATTTCCAACCTTAACTCATCAATGGTTGATTGTTGGTTATCTTCTCTTAGTGATTTCTCTCTTACTTCTCTTGATTCATGGGAACTTAATTCTTCCAATAATTTATGTTTTAGTGATGAGGCTTTTGAGGAAGGTATTGTTGTCAATATTTTAGGTCATAAACTAAGGGAAGAGGCTGAGTGTGAGGAAGGTAATCAAGTCACAGAAAATTTAAACTCAACGGAGATTTCCCTCACACCAATTAAGACATCCTCTTATATGACTCATTTTGGACCTGAACACAATATGGTTAAAGGGCCACTTCTTAACTCATCCATTAAGCCTCGAACAAAGATTACTCCTCATACCTTACTATTTTTGAATGAACTAATCCTTCCTTGTGAAGTAGGTATGAAGGAAGCTCCTTTCCCCAAGCTTGTTGCTGCTGTAGGCCAATCGAATATTGGTTCAACACTTGGGAAGACCAATGCACAAGTGGTAGAATCTACAAAGCATACCACAAGTCATGCATCACTAGAGTCTACAAAGGGGAGTATTTCTACTACTATTGATCTTCCTAGACTAATTCCCTCTATTGTTCAACCCCCTGAATTAGAGCTTAAACCTTTTCCCTCTAATTTGAAATATGCTTTCCTTGCTGCTAAAGGGAAATTGCCTGTGATTATTTCAAATTCTTTGTATGTGAATGAGGAAGAGAGATTGCTTGATGTTTTAAGTAGAAACCGAAAAGCTCTAGGTTGGACCTTAGCTGACATTCCAGGGATTAATCCGGCTATTTGTACCCATCGGATTCTTTTGCATGAGGAATCCAAACCCCTTAGACAGCCCCAAAGGCGACTCAACCCCCTGATTCTAGATGTGGTCAAGAAAGAAGTTACTAAGCTTTTGAGTGCGGGTATCATCTACCCAATTTCTGATAGTGAGTGGGTTAGTCCAATACAGGTTGTACCTAAGAAGAGTGGGATTACTGTTGTGAAGAATGAAAATAATGAGTTGATACCTACTAGGGTGCACAATGCTTAGCGAGTGTGCATAGACTATAGGAAATTGAATGAGGCCTCTAGGAAAGATCATTTTCCCTTACCTTTTATAGATCAGATGCTTGAAAGGTTGGCAGGTAAGAGTCATTATTGTTTCCTAGATGGTTATTCAAGATATTTTCAAATTCCTTTAGCTCCTGAAGATCAAGAAAAGACTACTTTTACTTGTCCATTTGGTACATATGCTTATAGAAGAATGCCGTTTGGATTGTGTAATGCACCAGGCACTTTCTAACGTTGCATGATGTCATTGTTCAGTGATTTTCTTGAAAATTGCATGGAGGTTTTTATGGATGATTTTACAGTGTATGACAATTCATTTGATGCTTGTTTAGATAGTTTGGACAATGTTCTTACTAGATGCATCGAGAAAATCTTAGTTTTATTTAAGAGATCAAAATAAAAGACTCTTTGAGTGAGACGACTTGAGTATTGCATTATACTGCAATTCTTGGATTATATATTTTGTATTTGACCCCAAGATGCAAAGACATGGTCAAATCAACATCCGATCACGTTTGAGAGCCGTAAGCTCAATGATGCCGAGCGGCGATACACGGTCCAAGAAAAGGAGATGACCGTTGTGGTGCATTGCTTGCGCACGTGGAGACATTATTTATTGGGATCAAGGTTCGTGATCAAGACAGATAATGTGGCTACCAGCTACTTCCAATCCCAGAAGAAGCTGACACCTAAACAAGCTCGTTAGCAAGACTTTCTAGCCGAGTTTGACTATGTGATGGAGTACAAACCCAGCACGGCTAATGTAGTGGCTAATGCATTAAGCCAAAAAGCATAATTGGAGGCGATGAGCCAAGCCAAGGGCAACTTGATAGTAAAGATCATTGAGGGAATGGACCATGATCCCATAGTACGGCAGCTTATGGAGATGGCCAAGGAAGGGAAAACCAAGAGGTTTTGGTTAGAAGATGGCCTTCTCTATACCATTGGGAGACGAGTCTTTGTCCCAAAATGGGAGAACCTACGAAAAGAGCTCATTAAGGAGTGTCATGACTCTAAGTGGGCTGATCATCCGGGGCAAAGGCGCACATTTGCTTTATTGGAAGCAACTTACTACTGGCCGTAAATGAGGGATGAAGTAGAGCTTTATGTGAAGACTTGTCTTGTATGCCAACAAGACAAAGTGGTGAATCAATAACCTGGAGGATTGTTAGAGCCTCTACCTATACCAGGACAACCATAGGAGAGTGTTTCCATAGATTTTATCTCAGCTCTACCAAAATCTGAGGGGCATGGATCTATCATGGTGGTGGTATATCGGTTCTCAAAATATGCAACCTTCATAACTGCACCTACAGACTGTACTGCAGAGGAAGTGGCCAGGCTGTTTTTCAAGAATGTGGTGAAATACTGGGGGTTACCAAAGACAATCATTAGTGACAAGGACCCCTATTTTACTAGGAAGTTGTGGATCGAGTTATTCAAGCTCATGGGCACGGAACTACACTTCTTTACAAGCTTTCACCCACAAACTGATGGGCAGACAGAAAGGGTGAATGCTTTATTGGAATGCTATCTATGGCACTTTGTTAGTGCCAACCAGAAGGATTGAGCTAAACTCCTTGATATGGCTCAATTCTCTTATAACTTACAAAAGAGTGAGGCCATGGGGAAAAGTCCCTTTAAAGTGGTGATGGGACAACAACCACTAACACCTCATGCCCTTACAACAACAGATAAGGGCAAAAGTCTAGGAGCTTACCCCATGGCCAAGTCTTGGCAAGAACACGCTGAGGTAACAAGATCTTTCCTTGTCAAGGCAGCCAAAAGAATAAAGAAGTTCGCTGATAGGAAGAGGCGACCCTCGGAATACCAAGTAGGAGATATGGTGATGGTGAAGCTTCTTCCTCAAAAATTTAAAGTGTTCCGTAAGGTACACAAGGGCCTTATTCGCAAGTACGAAGGCCCATACAAGATCGTAGGAAGGGTAGGAAGAGTTTCTTATAAGCTGGACCTACCCTCAAACCTGAAGATTTATCCCATCTTCCATGCTAGCATGTTAAAGCCATTTCATGAAGATGTAGATGATTTGGTTCGAACTATCTCGACAAGAGCACCTCCTACCATGACAAAGTTCTTTGATCGAGAGGTAGAAGAGGTGCTAGCTGATCGAGTAGTGCGAAGACGAGGGGTACCACCAAGTACTCAATACTTGATCAAATGGAAGGGATTGCGAGAGAGTGACGCCACTTGGGAAACTCAAGAGGATCTTTGGCAATTTAAAGACCACCTACATCGGTATAGAGACGAGTCAGTGACGAGGGCGTCACTTGATTAGGTGGGGGAGAGTGTTACGCACTGCAAGAAACGCTAGATATTCGGTATGCAAGATACTCTGAATAAGTAATGAGTTGTGTAGATATTGATAGAATTATGTAGAGAATTCTAGAAATATGATGATGTAAGCGATGACATAAACGAAGATGTAAATATCTAGATATTCTGGGAGAAGGTTCTGGAGAACCAATCTCAACCGTTAGATGTTTTAGACTTTGACCGTTCATTGAGGAGGTGTAAGGCTATAAATAGAGCTGGTAATACGGGTCCAACCCGCGGGTTAGGACAGGGTTAGGGTTGGGAAAATCCCAACTCGTAAAAATGCGGGCCGCACAGGCCCGCACCGCATAACCCGCGGGTTGGCCCGCAAAAAAAAAATAAAAATTTATATATAATAATCTCATAAAACCTATAAATTGTCTACTCCGATCTTAGTACCTCTCAATCCAAATAGAAAAAATCTTAGCATTTTTCCTTCTTCTTTAAACAAAATTATTATATCTTGGTTATTTGAGGATAATTTGATTTTTTTTGTATAAACTTTAACAGATTTGATAACTTTATTCTTTGAATTATGGATTATATTTTTAAAATTTTATAAGAAAAATGATTGATGGTAAGAAAATAAATTTAATAACTCATATATATGTATCTTATATTTTCGATCTTCTAAAAAAATTTTAAAAAAAATTGAAAAAAAATTACGGGCCCGCGGGCTGGCCCGCAATCCGCACCTTGCGGGTTAGGGTTGGCATTTTGCCAGCCCGCGGGTTGGCCCGTTTTACCAGCTCTAGCTATAAATAGGGGTGCCTCCCTCACTTGTAAACCATCGAAAGCAATTCAAGCATTTATCATTCAAGAGCTTCTCTCTCTAAAATCCTCTTTCTCTCTAGAAGTTCTCTTGTAGTCTTTGAGTTCTTTTCCTACTCTTGAGGGTTTGGCTGACTTAGCCAAGATCAGGAGGTGTGATCAAGCTAAGGCTGGCACGGTACAAGGAAGGGAGTTCCAAGTCCGTGACATTTAGCTTTGGATTCTTTGTTTTTTTGACCATTACTCAGCAATAAGTGTAGCCATGTGGTTTCCCTGTTTCGATGCAACCTTTCATGCAAATATCTCAAGCTCTCTCTGCAACCATGACCGGTCGAGCATTGATTCAACAGTCTTATCCCCAACTACACCATTGCCCGTGGTGGAGTTCTCTCATAAAGCACCTCTGGATTGTCTTCTCCTTCTCTCTTAAATATCCTCGCACTCATCGAATTTGCGTATCACAACTGATAAATTGGAAGAAATTCTCCCCTTTATCATGAACCATATCCTTCGGCTGCATTGCTGCTCTCAGATCCACAATCGTCCTCCTCTAAGCTCGACCATTATCGTCGACTTAGGCAGACCGTGGTCCACCTATCGGCGGCATCAGGATCCTTCCCCACCTAAAACATCCGACATGTTTTGTGTGTCAGATCTGAAGCAATCTGCCTCAATCGCAGCTGGTTAGGCCTGTATATCGGTCGTCTTATTCTTTTCCTCGTTGGTATGCTTTATTATCGTAGTGTATTAATAATTATTGTTTCCTCACGCCTAAGTCGAAGTAGAATAGAAAACTCCCTAGTTTGCGATTTTGCAATATTTTCTTTTGTTCATTTCATCATTAAAATATGCGTGATCCTTATTGGAACCAAAACTAGCGATTGATGACAAAGGAGAATTTGAGTTTTTATGGACGCTGGGTATCCGCTTCGGTTGATGCTTTATGCTCCTTTTAGGAGTATGTTTTGTACAGTAGATTAATTAGCTTTTTTGCCTACTCATATCCAATCCATCCGCCATCCTTTACCTTCTTCAATATGGAACATCTCCCACCTATGCCACTAGACATGGTTTTTATTCTTCTTGGTACTTCAGCTTCTTGTTTCTTATATTATGAATCACTGATTCACTTTTTAGGCTTTCTGTCAATTATAAGCCTCAATCTACTCTCTAAATAGTTGAGTAAAATAAGATTCGATCTTAACTCCTAAATTTATATGGCCACTACAATGTGAATTATGTGTTTCCATGATGGCATTACATGAAATGCAAAGCGAGAAATGACCATGGAATGCTTTTATCACGGGGAAAAGTAAAAGAAACGACAGAAGAAGAAAAATAAGCTCAACAAAGTTTCAAAGCTTGTGGAAAATAAAAACATAGGAATGTTATGTCAAACTAAACCTTATATAGGTCATAGTATTCTCCAGTAAAGAATATGGTTATTGTTTTCCTTCAAAAGCCACAAAAAATGGAATATGGCATCCCCATCATCCCATCTTTTTTTCCTGTTGTAATCAGATGCCCCTGCTTGATGCATTCATTATTATTACAACTGTCATGTCCTTAATATTTGTAGTAATACTACTACTGAAAAATTTTCTGCAGGGGTATTTCTATTTTTATATATTGTTTAATGTTGTTATAAGATTTGGGTTAGGCCTCTGCTTGTTCCTGATCATGCTTATGTGAAGTGACCTGTTTGTGACATATGTTTTCATGCTTTGATTATGAAATAACTGTAGCTGGCTCTACATTTTGGATTATTCCTATACCTTTTTCCAAGTTGCTCCTTCCTAGTTTGTTTGTGATGCTTGGAATAATAAGGGTTCATCTGTCCATGTCTTCACCTCTGTGATAAACTTTTATTTTGATTTATCAACTAGCTATAACTTGTTAGATTGTCTTCTTCTTTTATTTTGTGAAAAATTTGGTGTACCTGATTATGAAAAGTATGCCAATAATATAAGATATTATGTTACACTTGATAGGCTGCTTAAAATGAATTGTGGCTGAAATTTCATTACATGCATGCAGATATGAAAATTTTAGGCTGAAATCAAAGAATAGGATTCCATGAGATAAAAAAGGCCTTGCAAGTTTAATGACAACAAATGTCCCTTGGAAAAACAAATAAATTACATGCTCAGGATATTTAAATTTGATCACTTCCATAACAAAAAATATGCATATTTCAATGTTCTCAGGAAAGGAATAACAAATGGCTTGAGTTTTTTTTCTTCCTTTTTATTGGGTAGAGTGAAGAGTTACCATAAAATGTGTGCATGCGTTTTGTGTGATTGTATGGAAAAAATGGGTTCCACTAATGCTATTAACATTTTAATTTGTAGAAATAGAGGGCTGCGTAAGAGTGGGCCTTTATGAGAGCTGAAATGTCAGTATGTGATTGTTAATGGACATGTTACCTTCGGTTATCAAAGCTGTTTTTTAGACAAGTGAGAGATCACGTATCCAAATCCACTAGTATGTTTAAATTAGATAGCAACAATTAGGTTTCTTGTAAGCTTAAAAGTTAGTGTGTTGTTCAATTATTGTGTTGTTGGTTGTTTCTATGGAAGGCATTTCATAGTCACCTCAACATTGTTATTTTCAGCTTTCGTTATTCTCTATTTCAGCACTCTTTCATTTCTTTTGATGTTTTAGTTACATAGAAAAAGAATGCACAAGTTTGTGTTTATGATACCGCGCAAAATATTTCGTTACACAGATGTAATTACGTTTCTTCCATGCCTAAAACATAGTTCACATAACAATACTAAGGTAGTTTGTGTTTTTCATTCCTACAAAGTTATGGTCAATTATCCTTCAAATTTGTCCATAGAAATATGACTGATAAAGCGGCATGGGACGATGAAACCACTGAGATATTTATACATGTCATGCTTGACCAAATATATGCAAAAGAACGACGCGGGTTGTCATTCTCAAAGAAGGGATGGGAAGCTATTGTGGCAATGTTCAACGCTAGGACAGCCCGTGGCTATGATAGAAAACAACTTAAAAACAGATTCGATATCCTCTAGAAGGATCTAAAGACATGGGACATGTTGCTTAACGAGACCAGCCTAGGAAGAGATCCTCAAATGAAGGCCATCACCGCAACGCCTCAGTAGTGGCGACAGAAATGTCTGGTAAGTTAGCTTCGTTTAACAACCTTGTAGAACAAGTAAAGCAAGTGTCATTTTTGCTTATTTTTGTTAAGGTTTTGTTTACTTTTTTTACTGTAGGAGAATTTGGGTTATAGGAAGGTTCGCAAAGCGCCGCTTAAGTAGGAGACAGAACTGAGGATCATATATAGAGATGTGTATGCTACTGGGGATAGAAGTTATTGTCCATCAATCCGACACACACAGACGGATTCTATAGAGGAGGAAGATGTGTATCGCCCGTCAATGGACGAACAGGAAGGGTCCGGGGATAGCCAGGACGACTCTTTCGATCAGCAACCGACACCGAGCACCGGAGTGACGGACGACATGATCGGTATGGGGGTCGCATCCCAGAGCGGTACATCTGGTCCCACCGAATCAGAAAGCATCGGCAAGAGGAGGAAGGTGGATCGTCACACGTAGAGGAAGAAGCTGAAAGTGCCAGCAGCGTCTTGGATTGCAGATGCAATCAGTATCATAGCAGATGTTACGAGGGATAGAGCTGCTACTTTTGGCAACATCCAGCAACGGAGCGTTAATAGTGTCATTACAGACCTCCTATCTTTAGAGCAAGCTAATGCAGATCCTGAGTTCCGACTTCAGTGCATTGAGCTTCTTTCAGACTGTAAGAGTAAACGGGACACATTTGCTTCGTTGTTTCGTGAGAAGGAGTTGTTGGTAGACTGGTTGCGTTTTACCGTCTCGCGTTACTTCGTATAGCTATTTTTAGGACTATTCGATGTTTATGTTTGTTTGTTTAATTCGAAACTTGTATGAACAACTTGTTAGATGCCATATCACTGACAATATGTTAAATTTAGTAGTTAATATATGTCTTTTATTTTGTGGAAATATGTTTTTTCCTGCCTAAATTTTGCCACATGCACAAGTTAGCCCTTTTTATGGTATATTGGATGGAAAAAGAAGATGATGACTCTCTCTTACTAGTCCTTTTGGACGAAAAGTTAATGGAGTGTGCAGAACTTACCTCGTTGTTGTGTCTGTATTGGGTTCTGTTTATTTGCAAACAACCTCGTAGAACAAGACAACACATCGATCATTTATGGGTGCAGGAGATTTTGGCAGACACCACTGGACGTTGTCATGAGATGTTCAGAGTTGACAACCATGTGTTTTATTTCTTGTGCACTAAGTTAACAGAACATGGCCTACAAAATTCGAAGCAAGTTGATGTCAAAGAAATGGTTGCCATGTTTTTGGTAACAGTTGGACACGGAATGGGGAATAGGGTGGTGCAAGAACTCTTCTAGCATTTAGAGGAAACTGTGAGCCACATATTGCATAGGGTTCTTAATGCTTGTTTGCGTTTGGCTGAGGAAAATATCAAACCTATCGATCCTCAATTCCGTGAATGCCACCCACGTATCTCCGGCGACCCACGATTTAACCCATACTTTAAGGATGTCATAGGAGCCATAGATGGAACCCATATATGGTGTTCCTTCACTGGTCCCAAGCGGGATAAGTATATTATTACAAAAAGTTATCCGACACAGAATGTGATGACAGTATGTGATTGGGATTTGTGTTTCATATTCATGTTGGCGGGCTGGGAAGGATCTGCACACGACGCTCTTATATTTCACTCTGCTGTCTTAAATCCCGCTTTGAATTTCCCTCATCCACCTCCAGGTAACATATGGTAGCTCTTATATCAAAATTTTTAGTTATTTACTTTCAATAATCTCAAATTTTTACAATTTATTATGGTTTTGGTTGGAAAATATTATTTGGTTGACGTTGGGTATTCGTCGCGAGAAGGGTATCTTGGTCCCTACAGACATGAGTGTTATCACGTGCCTGAATTTAGGAGTCAACCTGTATTTCAAAATGACAATGAGACCTTCAATTTCTTCCACTCTAGTCTGAGGTCAACAATAGAAAGGATTTTTTGAGTCTAGAAGAGTAGATTAACTATTTTGGAAAAAATGTGAAAATATAGCTACGACACACAAGTCTGCTTAGTTTGTGCAACAATGGCAATACACAACTTTATTCGCAGAAATTCTCCAGGTGACATTCACTTTGACCAAGCTAACAACGGGAATATAGGGCATGATGCAGATACAACTGTAGATGATGATGCTTCGTCAAGCAATAATTTTGAGACATCTACAACTGCAATTAATGACATTCGGGATATGATTAGGAACGAAATTGTGAAGAATATATGATTGTATTCATTATGTTCTATTTTCAGTGAAAATTATTGTATATCAGCACAATATTATTTATATTACGTTTCGCTAGTTGTTCCGACTCATAATATTTTTCCCTTACATAAATCACAAAAAGCACTTATGCAATCTAAAATCCAAACAAGTTCTACTTTTCAAAAAGAACTTGTACATTTTTCCATCCAAACATAAATCACAAAATACAAAATCATACTTAAAACAAGCGTCTTTTTCATAAGCCCGATTGATATAAGTTATTTTATCCATCGCTATTCTAAAATTAAAGCTCTATCTATACTTTTTATTCTAGGTGTTTTAAAAGTCATTTTTGGTAAATTGAAATAAAAAGAAACAAAAATCCTCTTGTATAATTATTTCATCAATCTTAAAAATTATTTTTCAAAAACTAATCAAAATGCACACCAACACACGTTGCTCTGATATTCCATCGTGCTTGTGAAATGTCGAAGAGCATCGAGCCTTCCTACTTCCTCCATCGGTCAACAAGCTAATCCGCCTTTCATTCGTCTTTGCTACTGTTTTTGCTATTCTCTCTCTATGTGCATCTTTCTTATCATCATCACTATCATCTCCTTTTATCTCTCTCATGAGCGTTTTTTTTCTTCTTTTTTCTCGCTTACCGTTGAAACCCCAAGTTTTTTCCTTCTCCGGTTGAAATCTCTATCTGTCAAACCTTTGTTCTCTCAAATCCCAATCGAGGTTGATATGAATGTGGGGGTAACGGACCGGCTAGAAAACAAGTTTAAAAACACGAACGGAACGGATGATCAAAGGTAGGACTTTAAGAAAACCTGTCTCTTACAACCCTAGCCATAAAGACACCACAAGGATGATCGGTCCTTGATACAGTCGGAGTATTTGCACGAGAATACAAGCATGCAAGAAAATTTCACACAAGAGAAATAAAATTCTCAAAGAATAAAGTTCTTATTCATATCATTATCATCTTCTCCATTCAGTACAAAAAACGCAGCCTTCATATATAGGCAACAAAAGAACATTCTAGAACTCTAAACCTAGTCATAAATGCAATAAATGGTGTCTTAATGATGATTGATTGCCTTGGTTGGCACCATTCAAGCCTAAATACATTAGAAAATTACTTATTCTTCAAGACTAAATCAGTTAACTAAAAAAAATAGGAAACTAAAACAAAGTTTTCAAAAGCAATCTTTGACCAAAAGGCCTTATTTAATGCAAATAAAAAGGAACTAATTAAAAAATGAAATTAAATCATATTAAATCAGATTTGATGCATAAGGATGCCTTCTAGATGCTTCTTGATTTGTCTTGGACATCACTTATAATCCTCCACCAAGGCACATGCTTGTCACATGGTATTTAAAGTAAATTATTCAATCTAGACTGCACATGGGCCTTGTACATCATCATGTTGGGCTTATTGCTTCATGTTATCCCAATTTCATGGATCTTCATCTTTTGCCACGTGGTCAAGCTTCTAGGTGTTGTAAAAGCATGCATATGGGCTTGAATATGCATGATTATGGCCTCATTTGCACCCTCAACATATATACTAAATATTTGAAGCCTAAATATTTGCTCCAGCCCCTTGAACAGCTCACTCCTTTCTAGGCTTCTAGTAATTAGGCCCTTGATGTTATGAAGAGGATATTGGGCTTGCTTAGAATCTTCTTGTAAGATATAGACATCATCTTGTTCATTGTATGTGCCACCTACAACGTATTTGCCATGGATGATGCCACCTTGGTTGCCAACTTAGATGCCTTCTTCGACACCATATAACATGCCACTTGCACCTCTATCAGAGGTTACTATGAAGCAAAAGAGAAGAAGGTGGCTTCCTTCTAAAGTCCAAACAGGTCTCTCTCTCTCTCTCTCCAATTGCATTGGCTGAAAACTATCACTACTACAGAAAAGGGATTTAACGTCACATAAAGACGTCTATTCTTTGAAAAGGGAAGTAAAAACTGTACGCAGTGGCATTTACGTAAATAAAGAGAGACTTTTTAATCTTTAGGCATCTCTTCTTGAAGTAGGGACGCCTAAAGGAGACATTAGTCATCCCTTCTTGAGAAGGGACGCCTATTTATATGTTTAGGCGTCCCTTCTTGCAGAAGGGACACCTAAACATATTTCCCTCCACTTTTTCATCATTTCCCTCCATTCCGTTCATTCACTTTTCCTCCTTCTCTCAAAAACACTTAGCCTCCTTCCACCGCTGTATCCCTCCTTCTTCATTTTCTCTCATCTCCTCCTTCTAGCATCTCACTTCAATACTCACCCTATATCTTTCTCTTCCGCCATTACTAACTTCTTGCAGCGAGAAAGTACATCTTCTCTTCTTTCTTTTTTCCCCAACTAGGGAGACGAAGGTCATCAGCTCCCCACCACCAGTGAAAGCCTCATTTCCTTCTTTTCATAGTTTGCAGCATCGGAGCTCCCTCTCTCACGGTGGTGCGCGCGCCTCCTCCCTCCCAATTCAACCTCTTCATCACGCCATTTTAATTTCCAACCTGTAAGCTTTTTTGTTTTTTTTGCTTTTGGTTTATTTTATTTCACTTTAGTTAATGTTATGATCGACCGTTTAATTTAAAGTAGTAGTTTTGCTAGAAACTATAAGCCACTCATATATGCCATAAGTACATGTATGTATGCTAGAGATTCCATAAGTTTTGCTAGTTAACTAATTTTATTAGATTAAATAAGTTATATAATTTATTTAATTATAAAATAAAACATGTTTAGGAAGCTCTGAGTGCTATATAAAAAGACACATTTTTAGAGTGCTAAATGCAATTTAAGTCTAAAATCTAAACATGCATATAACTTGTTTTATTTTATAAAACAAGTTATCAACAAGTAATTTTCAACATTAACCAATTGATTTTAATTTCATTGGTTTGAAATAATGAATACATGTATAGAACTTTTAATATTATGTAGGTGCATAGAACTTTTAACTTGTACTAATTTAAACATATTAGTTCCCTAAAGAAAAATTGATATTTTAAATTGTTGATATTGTCCTTAATTGCCTAAGTTACTTTATTTTTTTTTTGAATTAAGGTGAAATGGTTTGTTATTAAAATTGTGGGATCTTACACTTAATGGGAAATGCTGCCGAAATGTTTTTTGAAAAAAGTGATAAAAGGCAATCTCATAGTTAACAATTGTTATAAACTTGAGTGTTATTAGGAATGGTTTAGGTGGTAAAACAATGGATCATAGTTGGATGAATGCTTTGAGAACTAGTGAAGAATATGAGAATGGGGTGGAAGAGTTTATTGAATTTGCTAGAAGGAATGCTCCAACTAAAAATGGGAAGTATTTTTGTCCTTGTGTGAATTGTTTAAACGAGAGTCGACGAGATGTTGATGATATAAGGGATCACCTACTTTGTGATGGAATAAATCTTCGATATACAAGGTGGATATGGCATGGTGAAGAAGTAATTACTGATTGTCCGTCGCACAAGAAGGAAGGAGTGGATGTTATAGAACAAGATAGAATGGAGAAAATGATTCACGATGCCGAGGTTGAATCCTTCGCCCAAGCACATGAATTTGACAGCCTGCGGAGTGATGCGGAGACACCATTATACCCTGGGAGTAAGTACACTTGGTGAACTTAAAGGCAACTTGTGGATGGACCGATAGTAGTTTTACATTACTATTGGAATTATTGTGTGATATGTTTCCAGAAGATAATGTACTTCCAAACCGTATGTATGAGGCAAAGAAAATCTTGTCTACGATGGATATGGAGTACAAAAAGATACATGCTTGCCCCTAATAACTGTGTATTGTATAGAAAGGAGTATGCAGGTCTTAGTGAGTGTCCTAACTGTAAAACATCACGATATAAAGTGAAGAAAGACGGTGGTTGTAGAGAAGGGACAACAAGTAAAAGGCAACCTTCGAAGGTGTTATGGTATCTTCCAATAATACCACGGTTTAAGCGTTTGTTTGCGACCGCAACAAAAACGAAGAAGTTGAGATGACATTCTGATGAGAGAATTTGTGACGGAAAATATCTTCGGCACCCGGCCGACTCTCTACAGTGGAAGAAGATAGATGAAATGTTCCCTCAATTTGGCAGCGACCTGAGAAACCTTCGGCTTGGACTTTGTACAGATGGAATAAATCCGTATGGAACTCTTACTAGTATACATAGTTCGTGGCCAGTTCTCCTTGTAATATACAACTTACCTCCCTGGTTATGTATGAAGCGCAAGTACGTTATGCTTTCTATGATGATCTCTGGACCAAAACAGCCAGGGAATGACATTGATATGTATTTGGCTCCTTGATTGAGGACTTGAAGAAGTTATGGGAGGAAGGTGTGGATGTGTTCGATGCTTATAAGAAAGAGTCTTTCAAGTTGCGTGCAATGATTTTTACCACGATAAACGACTTCCCCGCATACGGAAATTTGTCAGGGTATAGTGTGAAGGATCATAAAGCATGCCCAATCTATGAAGGAGAAACACACTTTCGACAACTTAAGCATTGCAAAAAAACAGTGTACCTTAGTCACAGGAGGTTTCTTCATCGATTCCACCCATATCGTAGGCTGAGAAAGCGTTTTGATGGCTTACCAGAACATGGAGTTGCACCAAGGGCCTTAACCGGGGAGGAAGTTTATAGTCGGGTAGAACGTGTCAATGTGACCTTTGGTAAAAATCAAAGGACTAAGGGTGAGAAGAACATATGGAAGAAGAGGTCAATTTTATTTGATCTTCCGTATTGGCATTGTCTTGATGTAAGACACAGTATTGATGTGATGTATGTGGAGAAAAATGTGTGTGACAGCCTTGTAAGTACGCTTTTGCACATCCCAGGTAAGACCAAGGATGGAATGAGCGCGAGACTTGACCTTGTTGATATGGGAATAAGAGATCGGTTGCATCCACAACTAAGAGATGATGGTAGGAGGGCATATATGGAGCCAGTTGCGCATACGCTATCATAAGCGGAGAAAAGAAGTTTGTGTGGGTGTCTGCATGAAATTAAGGTCCCACAGGGCTACTCTTCTAATGTTAGTAGGTGTGTGTCAATGGACGATTTGAAGTTAGTGGGAATGAAGTCCCATGACTATCACGTGTTAATGCAACAATTGTTACCAGTAGCCATTAGAGGCATTATGAAAGAAGAAGTGCGAACTACTATAACCAGATTGTATGTTTTCTTTAATGCTATCTGTAACAAAGTCATCGACACTGAGAAGTTGGATGAACTAGAAAATGAGGGTTACATAATTCTGTCCCAACTAGAGATGCATTTTCCTCCATCATTTTTTGATATAATGGTGCATTTGGTAGTTCATTTAGTAAGGGAGGTAAGGCTTTGCGGTCCAGTTTATTTAAGGTGGATGTACCCTTTTGAGCGATACATGAAGATCTTAAAAGGGTATTCTAAAAATCCTTATCGACCTGAAGCCTCAATAGTTGAGTGATATGTAGTTGAAGAGGCTATGGACTTTTGTAAAGATTATCTATCTAGTAAAAAGGAACAGTCTCGGCATGAAGAGGGGAGAAGCAAGGGAACACGAGGACTTAAAGTGAAGACTGCGGATCGTGAAGAGGTGTTGCAAGCACACTTGTATATCTTGAATAATATGGAAGAAGTTCAGCCATACATAGATGAGCACAAAAAGACTTTGAAGAACTTGAATCCAAAGAAGGGTGACATGTAAATAGCTATTGAGCAAAACAAGACATTTGTTAAGTGGTTTGAGGAGAAGGTTTCGTATGAGATCGGTGTGTCCGAGACAATCAACTGGCTAGCTTGGGGGCCTTCATTTCAGGTTGTTACTTGGACTGGTTATGACATAAATGGGTATTCATTCTACACAAAAGAGCAAGATGACAGAAGTACCATGCAAAATAGTGGGGTGATGGTTGAAGCTGAAGCTATGCACTTTTCCAGTTCTAAAGACAAAAACCCCATATGTGCATCAATGGCTTATTATGGAGTTATAGGAGAAATATGGGAGATGACCTACAACAAGTTCAAAGTTGCTTTGTTCAAATGTAAGTGGGTTAGCAATGCTGTTGTGGTAATAGATCCACAATTTGGATTTGTCTCAATCGATCTTCGAAGAGTTGGTTATAGAGATGAGCCCTTCATTCTAGCAAGCCAGACGAAGCAAGTGTTTTATGTCACAGATCCTGTAAATAAAAATATGTCCATTGTACTTCAAAGCAAAAAACAAAAGTATGGTGATCCAACCTTCAACCTTGACGACACACCACCTTTGACAACAAATCCACCTTTAGGAAGTGAGGTCGAGTTGGTAGATGATGAAGATTATTCTACAAGAAATGATCATTGTGAAGGAATATGGGAAACCGTATGAAGTAAGACCTTTAACTATATAAAACTGTATTATGTCCTATGTGCTTTTTTCCCTTAATGTAGTTTATACAGATACCTGCAATATACTTACCTCTCTGACAATCTACTTACCTCTCTGACAATGATTTTTTTGTGTCTAGGAATATGTCAAGTTCCAGTGACTCAGGGAACGACACCGAGCAACATAATGGAAGGCAAGAAGAGCCACCCGCTCCGAGAAGAACAAGAGGTGCCACGAAGATGGCTGTATTGGCGAAGCGCCACTACAATGAACAGGAGAGGGTTCACATAGAGTTTGATGTCAACATGAATCCAATGGGTCCTGAGGAAGACCACTTCATTAGTTATCTTGGTTTTTTGGGTCGAAGCAAAGTCCGAATCATCTATGATAGTTGGAGGCAGGTTCCCAAAAAGACGAAAGCCATGATATGGCAACAGATTTTGGTACATAATTTTCGATACATTTTATGTATTTAGACCTTTCTTCTTATTCAAGTTTAATTGTCTCCGTTTTTGCAGCAAACGTTCGATGTTCCTGACACCACAGACATGTACAACCACTGGATGGGAGAGGTTCGTTTGCGCTGGAAGGATTTTAAAAATAAGCTCTCCAGGAAGTACCTTAGAGGTGACAAGAGTCATCTTGATCCTTGTCAGGAATATTCATATCTATCTCCAGAGGACTGGAGGTTGTTTGTAGCTAAACGACAAGCTCCTGAATTTTTGGTAAATTTTTTGTCTTCAATATGAAAATTTATAATTTCAATATAGTTAATGCACTAATGACTTGTTTTTCCCTTTTTCCCTTAAACAGGAATTAAGTGCGGTGAACACACAGAGGCAAGAAGCAAATCAGTACCAGCATTGCATGTCTCGGGGTGGCTACAGGAAGCTGGAGCGGATGATGATGGCAGAAGAGCTGGACAAAATGAAGGAAGCTGCGAAATCGGATCCTTCCGTTGTTGTGCAAGCGCCAGCTCCTCCTCCACGTCACAAAAAATGGAAAGCAGGGAGGATTAAGGGTGGCAAATATATAAATCCTACTATTGCTGAGGTTGCCTCGAGGATTGTAAGTAGTTATAGCATAAGTAATTAATTTTGAAATTCTTTCACATTCTAGCATTTAATTTTCGTTCATAACGAATTGTATTCTACAGGACGAACTCGAAGAGCAGAGTAGTCAAGGTTCGTTCACTCCAAGTGGACGGATGAACATATTGGCCACGGCGATTGGAAAGGCTGAATACCCCGGCCGTGTTAGAGGGGAGCCAAGGGGAGTTGGTATTTCGAAGTATTTTGGTAAAACCTCGTTATATTCTTCACAAGCTGAACCCAGTCAAGAGTTTGTGGATAAGCTTCGCGATCAAATCCGAGAGGAGCTCCGAGATGAGCTAATGACATAACTACGTGGTGAAATGAAATCGTGGTTTGATTTTCATCACATGGAGGCTACTAGGGTTAGAAATGAGGAATCCCCGGCCTTCCCCGGCACTAAAGGAAGTCACAACCCGCCGGACGAATCCCTTGTACAACCTTCCCACACTCCGCAACTCGTTGCCGAGGCTTTCTACAATCCAGAACCCCTTATCCAGCCTTCCCACACTCCAGAAGTTGTTGCCGCTCCTGTCCATAGTCTTGTCCAGCCTTCCCATAGTACAGAACCCTGTGGCCAGCCTTCTCACATAACAGAACCACTGGGCCAGCCTTCTGCCACTCCGGAGTCGGGTGAATCGTGTATCCTCTATTTGGACACCACAGACATGATTCGTGTTGTAGCCGATGCTCTCGTTTACACACAAGCTACCACCCACCATCATAATCAAATTCCACAGTATTTACGTAGGGTGACAGTGACACGTGTTCATGAGGGGGAAGAAGGTGCAGTCATCCCTATCCCTGACGTTGAGATTGCCACGCTGGGTCAGGCAAATTGAGGTTTCATCCTTTGGCCTCAATATCTTATTGGCACGTTGGGAACCCCACCAACGGTAGAAATTATATTCATATCACTTGACATTTATTGGCATCATTGTAATATAATTGGTTTTGTTTTCTATGGTTATAGGAGGAGCAACATGCGCTGAGATGACCCTTTCTAGCACGGCTCCAACAGATGTACAAAGGTATTCCCCAAGTCGGCTTCAATATGCCTCCAGGGATTGTGGGTACACAATTGACGTATCCCTACACGATCGACAATAAAGATCTTAAGGAGTTTATGCATTTGGAGGAGATAGATGCAGGATGGGTCCAACTTGCCATTTGGTTAGTTTTTCTTTTCTAAATTCAAGATTTCATAAGTTCAATAATTCATTGGTCATTTTATTTCTATTTTAGGTCCTTCTACCACATGTGCATTGATATGCAAAGACCAAATATATACAGATTCTTATGTCCGGAAAATACGACATCAGATAAAAATGATGTCGCACAAAGGACGCATTATGTGGGCTTTACAATGGCAGCGACCAAATTGCGATGTTATCTAGCGCCAATTGTTCAAGGGTATGTAGTAACAAATTTTATTTTTGGATGTTTGAGAAATAATTTTCTTCTAATCTAAACTTCATTTTAATCTGTGTATTGTTTTAGTTACCATTGGAGCCTGTGTGTTGTTTGCCCACGCCTCAATGAAATCTATTGGTTTGATTCCTTGACAAAAAAGCCAGACAAAGACACAAAATCAGTCTTCAACACGTTAGTTATTTCTTTTTTATTAATTAAAGAAATGCTTGATTTAAATAAATTGTTCTAACTTAAAATGTTTTACATTTTAATGGTTCTAACTTAAAATGTTTTACATTTTAATGGTAGCGCGACCCAAACATATAGAATGCTTGGCGGGTCACGTGAGGGTAGAGTTGTTCGCAAGCCAAAGTGGTTCTATCCCAAAGTATGTGGTTCCAATATAATTTAAGTTATTTTATTTACGGTTGTTTTATAAATGATGTATGTTATTGATTTTAACCAATTGCTTTTGATTTATAGTGCCCTCAACAACCAGGTGGTACTGAATGTGGCTATTATGTTATACTTTACATGTATAATATCATTCAAAGTGGCGTTACAAATGATTTTCAACAGGTAATCAAATGATAATATTTTGGTTGTATTTTAATTGAATTGCTAAACAATCCTTTAATTTCATTGATTTCGTATAATCATATTTTCTAATTTGTAGATCTTTGATAATGATGCTGCTTACTTATATGAAGACATTAATTTGATCAGAGACTTGTTGGCTGGGAGGATTCTTCAACACATTGATTTGTAGAAGTTTATCGTTTCCTGTACATTTACTTAGTAGTTGTTTATTATATTAGTGGACAACATTTCTGTCAACAATGTAGTGCATGAATGTTTCATTAGAGGTGGATGTTGTGTTTTGTTAATTATAAACTGCGTGCTGTATGTTTCCTTTTTGTGTATACGTTTATGTTTGCTTTCAGAATGATATGGCCAGAAACAATACAAATGGCATCGTATGGAAAAAAAACCATTTAGGCGTCCCTTTTGGCTAAAGGGACGCCTAAAGTCCTACTTTAGGCGTCCCTTTTGGTCAAAGGGACGCCTAAAGGGCTGGGTTTAGGCGTCCCTTTGAACAAAAATGACGCCTAAAGTAAGGACTTTAGGCGTCCCTTTGGCCAAAAGGGACGCCTAAAGTCCTTAATTTTTAAATAAAAAAATTCTAAACGGGGACTTTAGGCGTCCCTTTTGGCCAAAGGGACGCCTAAAGTCCTTACTTTAGGCGTCATTTTTGTTCAAAGGGACGCCTAAACCCAGCCCTTTAGGCGTCCTTTGCCAAAGGATGTCTAAAGTCCAAATTTACTACGTCGCTGTCATACGCGTCCCCTCATAAAAGGACGTTAAAAGTCCCAAATAAAGGACGTTAAAAGTATTTTTTCTAGTAATGTATTTTAGTACATATTACAAAGAAGAAGAGAGAGTAACGGACAGTGAAATGAAGACCTTTGTCGAGTAGTTTTGTAACTTTACCCTCTCCTTATTGAAAAATGGAGAGAAAAGGGGAGATTGTCAGAGATTTTTTTGATAAAATATTCTGAAATGAAAAGCAGCCACATAGGCTTATATACAGACTGATAGAGATTCATTGATTTGGAGTGTTCAAATGATGTGGTGCATCCAATGCACTTGAGAATTTCTCCCCAGAAGACTCAGCTTTTTCCTTTTCGAGTTAAAATGCCCAAACGACAACACTCCCATTTCTGACCCAAGTCAAGATCATGTCTCATACTCATAATTAGCCCAGAATTTCCGGCTGTAAAGTCGTAGCTCGTAATTGAGGAATTTTCAAACACCCGCCGATATTAGAGTAAACCCTGCATACAAGCACAAAGACATTGTTTGGATTAACGATTTCAGTTTTTAAAAATAATTTTTTAATTTTAATTTATGATTTATAAAATAAATATATAAAATGAGTGTTGTTTAGAGTTTTCAGTAACTCGTTTGGAATAACGATTAGAGATTTCAATCGTGATTTATGAAATATAAAGTAAGTTATGTAGTGTGGGTTGTCTCAATTTATGTGTCTAAGCTCATAAATGTTTTTCAATCGTGATACAATTACTAAAACAAACATACTTAAATCATGATTTACGATTTACGAGATAAATATGTGAGAGAAATATTATTTTAATTTATATGCATAAATACTTATGACCTCCTATAAACCCAACCAAACACATTAAAAATGGTTGATTGGAATGGATTACGGGATGGTTCTCTGCGCAAATAGAGTTCCTCAAGCCGGCAACAAAGCTGGCTACTCACGGAATCGACCCACTCCTCATGCTTACACTACAGAGCAATAGGTCAGGTGTTTCACTTTCGAGTTTCCACTCTCTTTCTGACTTTCCTTTTCTTTCTTTTCAGTTTTCACAATGGGTTAGAGGTATAATACCCAACATTTAAATATTTTAAATTGGGTCATGACATAAATTAAGATTTATTAAATTTGTCAACCTATTTAAAGTGTCTTCATATTTTTCCTTATTAATATAAGATTTCGTTTCTAATACAAGTTATATCGCGACCAAGATAGTAATTAGATGTAATATTTAGTTTCTGACACGCACACAATTCCAAACATGTTATAAACCTATTAGCAGTTCCATGGTTTCTAATATTAATTCTGCAAATTAAAACAAACTAAAGCACATTATCAAGATATTAAATATAGACGTCCTCGGAAATACAAATTATGAAAAATGTATTAAAATTTAAAAGCAGTTTTTGAGCATCAATGGTGTGCACTACTTACACTTCATGTAACCCACAAACATCTTATGTTTCAAATTAAAGCATCTCCACCTTCCTTCTTTGGTGGGAATCCAAGTCCACAAATTAAAGCATCTCCCATTCAAGCAAAGTAACCATTTTTCTATGCATTTTTAACAATAGCTTAATTACGATTCATTGGTAATGCCAATATCATTTGATAGTACAATTTATGTATGTGGGACACCGAACTGCTCCCTGAAAATATATCATAATTACGTTGTACAAAATCTAATATATGAATTGTCCTGCTGATAACGTGTGAATATATCTTTTTATGTTGACGGTTGAAAGTCTAATATATTCCCTTCTTTATGCAAGGTTGACACCAAATATACGTTTGTTTGGATTAACTATTGGAGTTTTTAAAAATAATTTTTTAATAATGATTTACGGTATACGAGATAAGTATGTGAGAGGAGTTTTGTCTCGACTTACGCGTATAAGTACTTTTAGACCTCTCAATCGCCCAGTCAAATACACAATATTAAATATAAGTGGAGTTAATATAACTTGTAAAGAGTCGGTTCCATATAGAACATAATAGCACTGTACAAATTATGTACCTGACCCCGTTAGTGTGATATATAGGCTTTGCATGTTTCTGTTTTTAATTTTTTTGTTCTCAAAACATTTTATGGAATTGATTTTCAAAACAAGTTTTGAGAAGAATAAATAAAAGAAAAATATGTTTGGATGATTGTTTAAAAAATTATATTTAAGAAACAAATATAAAAACTTGTCTAAAATAATTGTGCTTAAAATCAATTTCAATGAATACCAAGCATACTAAAAAGTGGAAACGACCAGACTGAAGAGTGTCAAACCATTAGGCGATAAATTCACTTATTGTTAGATTTTATTAAAAAAAAGATTAAGTTAGTATTTTCTGTTAATAATACTAACGTTCAAATTATAGTATTAAAAATACTTTTTATAAAGTTAAGGGGCAAAAATGAAAGCTTATACAACCTTATAGGACTAAAAATATATTTTAGTAAAAATAAAAAATAAGAAAACATATAAAAATTGTTTTTTTTAAAATAATTAATTAAAAATTGATTTCCCAACAAGTTTTATTTTAAAACAATTTTTTTTTTAAAAAAATTGTTTTGGAAACAGGAAAATAAACAACGCCATAGCTTTTGGTGTTGCATCCCTTATCCAAGCCCTGTCTATATTCAGAGAACTTGTAGTGGCAACTTGGTGATCCTAATCCTAAAATTCATCAGACCTGGAATCTTACGCTACATAATACTTCTGTGTAATCATCATATTTACTCTCAATGGATCTCTCAGAAGAGTTTTCCCCCCTTTTTCCTTGTTTACGTCTATGTAATCATCATTCAGTATGCAAAATTATCTCATCTCACACGCATGGAGGCGTCTCATGGGCACAAGTTTGGCATACACATCTTGTGTCCTTCCTCGTATCAAACCAACATGTTTGGAAAATTTTGAAACATATTCTAATTCAACAGTCTGGTTTCGTTCACCCTTGATTCTGAAGGTTGATTCTTTCCCGTTCTATCGATGTCGAATCGCTTGGTTATTGTACCCATCAGCTCACCAAGCTGCAGAAACACATCTATTGCTTTTTTTTACATAATTGACTCTATGGTTTTCTCATCATAAAATTTGTTTTGTAGGTACAAGGGTTGACCAATAAGAGAAGAATAAAAATAAATAGGCCATAACTAGAAAGGCAGAAACATGCCAAGAAGCAAAATCTTTGATGGTAAAAACAGTTCAGTTCAAAGACCTGATACATGGTCTAAATGGTTGAAATGAAGATGCCAGCTACATAGACTATTTAAAGCACTAGGCTGCTCACTGGTATTGGAGCAATTAATCTTATAAGAAATCAAATGTCTTGTTTCCAGAATCAACTTGAACACAACTTTTATACACCGTGATGAGGTGCAGAAAGAAAAAATGTGAATGGCAAATAAATAATAGAAAGAAACTGCACCGCCGAAAGCAATGTTAAAAAGGAGAAAGCTCCATGAACAGTAATGTATTAGATGATCTCTAAGAAGCTCCGATGTCATCTTGTTAGAAACCAATGGAATTGAAGCTGCAGAAGTTTCATGTATCACCTATTACTCTTTTCATTGTCTTTAGCCCTCTTGATCTGTCCATTGATGCTTCTTTCTGAAGCCTAATCTGTGCTTTAAACCTGGCTATAAACTCACTTGCTTTCTTATCAACCTCAGAATCCAGTCCTGAATCATTGACACATTCAGACATCCTATCTTCATCTGAGCTCATCTTCGAGTTTTCAGGCTCAACAAGCAAGTCTTCTTTAGCCACATTCTTTGATGGTTCTTCCTTATCCCTCTTAGGATAACTGGAAAAAGTTCCCTCAGACTTAGGACAGGGACAATCAGTGTTTTGTTTACTGACGCCTTTCAAAGGATGATCGGATCCTCCTTTTCTCAATTTTTCTCTTCTAATCAACACAGGTTCATCATTATCAGGAATCTTTTCCACCTTCTCATCAGTGCTTTGTTTATTGATGACTTTCGAAGGATGATCAGGTCCTCCTTTTCTCAATTTCTCTCTTCTACCCAATACAGGTTCAACATTATCGGGCATCTTTTCCACCTTCTCATCAGTTTTCTTACTGCGCACATCTCCGGTTCTCATTGTCTCAGAAGTCAGTCCACTGGTTCTCCTAGTTCTAACTGATTTTCCCCTTATTGGAGCTTTGGCCAAACTTCCATGTTTTTCAGTGTCTGACTGCAAATGCAACGCTGCATCTTTGTTGTGAGATTGATCCTCACTTCCATTCAAATCGATCCATTCATCTTTCAGGCTACTTTTCAAGCCATCCTGGAGCAAGGAGCCAACACTATGTCCACGAGAATGAAATGCTTGTGAAGAAGCTTCTTCAGTCCTTCTTCTAGCTGGTGGCGATGGTGAACTTGAAGAAGAAAGACCATGAGAACTCTTATTTTCCCCCAGATCTTCCTTGGGCAGGTTCAAGTTTTCTGATGGGACAGAGTCCAAGGATGACAATAAACTTGTTCGTGATGAGAAAGACCGTGTAGACTTGAAAGACCGTGAACCAAGTGACTCAAATTGAGTTTCATCAACTGACATTGGCCTGAAATGTGATGGACAAGAAACAGTACCGTATTTTTCCCTGGTTGCTATCTTCCTGAGTCTTGGAGGAGACCCCCGGGAAGTCATATTTGCTCCTGAATCTTCCTCTCGGAGGTTCATTTTTTCAGGGGAAGATCCATAATGTGATTGATGAGAAACAATAGCATAATTTTCCCTGGTTCCCATCTTTTTGAGTCTTGGAGAAGACCCACGGTAAGCCATATTTGCCCCTGAATCTTCCTCTTGGAAGTTCATTATATCAGAGGAAGATCCATCAGAAATCTTCTTTTGTCCCATCTCTTCTGACTCTAAATTCATGTTCTCTGACGAAACAGAATCTGAAGAATATGTGCTTCTGTGAGATGAGAGAGATGTTGTACTCTGGAAACCCTGTGAATTGAACGATTCTGATTTGGTTTCAGCAGCTGAAAGAGGCCTATGATGCGAAGGATGGGTAATGCTACCATGATTTTCTTCACTTTCCATCTTTTTAGACCTCGAATACCATTGAATTGGAGAAGCAGATTCAGGAGCATCATTAAATATTCTGTGATTTTCTTCACTTTCCATTGCCTGAGACATTGTTTGCCAGGAAATTGGAAAAGCAGATTCTGCAAAATCTCCTTGATTTTCTTCAAGTTCCATCCTTCTAAAGCTTTCTTCCCATTGAATAGAAGAGGATCCAACATCATCAAACTTTTCATGATTTCCTTCACTTTCCATCCAACTAGACATTGCTTGCCAGGGAATTGGAGAAGCAGATCCAGCAACATCATCAGTCTCTCCGTCTTTCTCTTCAACCCCTTTAGACTCTTCTTGCCATGTAATATAAGACGCTGATGCAGCAGCATCACTGAACTTTCCATGACTCTCTTCAATTTTCATCCTTCTAGACCTTGAACGCCATGGAGCAACATCATTAAACTCTCCATGATTCTCTTCAATTTCAACCCCTTCAGACCTTTCTTGCCATGGAATAGAGGAAGCTGGTGCAGTAGCATCACTAAACTTTCCACAATTTTCTTCATTTTTCATCCTTCCAGACATTGAACGCCATGGAATGGGAGAAGCAGATCCAGCAACATTATTAAACTCTCCATAATTCTCTTCAATTTCCACCCTTTCAGACCTTTCTTGCCATGGAATAAAAGAAGCTGATGCAGTAGCATCACTAAGCATTCCACAATTTTCCTCAATTTTCATCTTTCTAGTCCTTGAGTGCCATGGATTAGGAGAAGCAGATCCAGTAGCATCATTAAACTTTTGGTCCGAATCATAAGGACCCAGATCCCCAAATGTCCTATCTCTACTCTTAACTGAACTCCTCGATGAACCCCTCGAACCAGAACTCCAATCACTTTCATTGGTATTACCAGGACTGTCTAAGTCTCCAACAGTTGATCTTAGACTCCGAACTCGTAATCCTAATGGTTTATAACCAACAATCTCGTCACATTCACCAATTGTGTAGTATGGATGAGCCACAACAACCATTGGCTGTCTGTGATTGTACTCAGAATTCCAAGCTTGAACCACATTGGTTCCATCATATCTAACATCAGAGAAGTTATCTTCTGGAGGAGGTAATTGGGGTTTGTACTGTTCATCCATAACCATAAGAGCATTACTTTCATAGTACTGCGAATAATTCCAATTACAATGCATCATCATCCTATTCTCATCATACCCACATGGATTTTCACCCTCATCGCTAAACACTGACGAAACAGGAAACATTGTGGAGACATAACAAGAAGTATTGTCAACAATGGATTGATTTTCTATTTCTAGGTCAGGCTCTATATTTCTTCTACTGAATAACCCATAAGCTACAGCAATGCCAATGAAGAGAAGGTGAAGAAGCTCCCATAACTGGGTGATTATAGTTTGGTTCACGAATTCAGGAGCTTGTGAAGGGAAAAGTGGAAGAACAACGACAAATAGGGTAAAGAGAAGAGATTTGAAGAGGAAGCCCGAGTAAGACTTACCTTTGTTGATATTGGGTTTTGGTCGGATCGGCGAGTTGGCCTGAGATAATGTGAAATCTGGTTTGGTGTAAGGGCTCGAATCCGCCATTGCTGAAGAGAGAGAGAAAGAGTGAGCTTCTCGGGGGCAAGTGAGATGGGAACGAAGGAAGGAAGACTTTGAGGCGAAGGAAGAGTGCATCCTTCGACACAGGGCAAAGAAAAAGACACTCCATGGAATAGAAGAATTCAAAGGTGTAATTATTAGGACTGTAACACTGGAATGACGTTCTAGACCCCCTCTTCCTCTGCATTTACATTTCTTTTGAGTAAATTATTGGGAAAATTAATTTAAGTGCTCATACTTTTTTTTATAAATGTCAAATGCATTAATGAGAAAAAAGATTATACATCAGAAATTTACAATCATGCATGGACATTATTGTAGATCATTAAAAATTTGCAAAGAGACATATTTTGTAAACATAATACGCTTAAATGAACATAAAAATGAGGATGTGTCTCTGTTCAAAATGTTTAAGTAGGTTTTTATAGTTTTTTTTGAATTAGACAAAATAATATCTATGTGTGTGTATATATAAAGAATAAAGGGAAAATCACGCTCAACCACGAAAAATAATACTCTCTCATATTTTTAATATAAGATATAATTATCTTTAATACAGAATATATTTAGGGATTTGACTTTATTTTTAAATATATGACATAGTTTTTATATTTGTCAATCTTTTCTTAATTTACCTCTATTGATAGTCTCTCCACAATAATCACAAAATAGAGGGAAATAGAGAAGTAAGGAAAATGACTAAAGTGTTTTAGAAAATATATATAATATTAACTAAGTTAACTAACTTCTTTAATCTAATCAAATTAAGTAAATATATCTTATATTAAAGATCAAATATAATATTAAAAAAGTCTTAAAACTTATCGCGCTTTCATTTATCATTCACGAGTTATAAACTTTTATAATTCCCTATTTCCCTTATTGAAATTTGGAAGTCTTAATTTTGATTTGCTTCCTCGTTGGACTTACCACTTTGATTTTTGGGGTTTTTATTTGGTTTACTTAATTAAAAGTAATGTAATAATGATTATATAATTTATTTGGTTTGTCATTAGGGAAATATAATGTATATACATAAAAATGTTTAGTTGGATTACATTGAATATAAGAATATATGGGAATAATATAGCAAGTGAAAAAATTACCCCTTTTGACATATATAATAATGTACACGTTGGGTTCATGATAATTTTTTTCATTCCATACATTATACATGCTAGGTTTATAGTAATTTTTTAATATTTAATGGTGGAAATATTATACAGTGTATAGATTAGATTCATATTAATTTTTTAATATTTAATGATGAGAATATTATTTAATAAGATATTTTAATATTTTTTTAATGGTGGAATATAAATTTTTTGAATGGGGAATATTTCTTAATTTCTATATTATTAATTATTTTTTTAATATTTAATGGCGGTAATGAAAAATACTTAATATTTAACAAGTATTTATAAGTGATCACTTTGATTAATTTAAAAAATTATAATGACAATAGTGTCATTTTCACTGAATTACTGGATGTTTGCATCTTCATTCATTAGTCCTAACAATGTAATCCTTATTACATCAAATGATATAATCAAAATTACAAAATGTAATCATCTTTATATTATATAAATCTAACTAAACGTTATAATCGCACTATTACATCAAGATTATATGTAATCATCTCTCATATAATTAAACCAAACGGGCTAATATAAAAAAAGGCAGGATCATCCCTTAATTTTCGGGGTGAGGGAACCCATTTTTTTAATTTTTTTTGTATTCTTATTTATTTATATTAAATAGTATGTTGTATCTTAATATATTTTTGACATTTGATATTTTAAATTAATTAATTTCTAACATATCCAACATTTTAAAATATTTTTTTTGTACTAATCAGTATCTTAAAATATTTTTCCATTAGCTAAAAAATACTTTTTGCCGTTGAATACTGTTTAACTCAAACAAATAAAAAAATAATAAATTTTCTTTAAAAAAAAAACCTCAGAATTTGGGGATCAGCATTCCATGCTCATCTTTTGGATGGCATGGCATGTGGATTCGATTTTTTATTTTAATTCTATCGAAACACGGCCTCAGGGAAGGACGTCGTTCGGCTAAAGAACGCATTTTCTTGAGAAGAACATTTTATCGGAAAATTTACGGCGAGGAAATGGCAGGAGCGGAAGGATTTATTGAAGCCGATAATGCGGAGGCCATTATGATTAGAATTGAACACAAAACTCGGAAGATCGAAAGCCTACTCAAACAGTAATGGCTTCTTCCTCGTCTTTTGTCTATCTCTGCTCGGTTTAAATTGAACCATAATAAATTTTCTTATTTTTACGCGAATGCTTCTAAAGAAATTCAATTTTGACGCAAATTCAGGTATAAACCAGTGGAAGCACTTAAAACTGCTCTTGAAGGAACTCATGCCATGACCCGAGATGAACGTTGCAAGGTTTTCCTCTCTCTCTCTCTCTCTCTCTCTCCAGTAATGTTAATTGTTTGAAACTTTAAAATTGAATGTACATTAGGGTTTATGAGGACGAATACAAACCAAATTTTTTGTGGATTTTCCATACTTCTATCTCGAAGCTTACCTCCATAGGCAGATGCGACTTGATCATTTTTCATTCAGTGCTTAGTTGTTTTATAGTAGAAAATCATCTTATTCTTGATTCATTGAACGATTAGAGTGTGAAGTTTTTGATTTTGATTGGCTTCTTTTCCTAAATTTTGGCACGACTCAGACTATATGATTTTAGAATTTCATATAGTCCCCCAATTATGGTAAGTAGACATATTAACATGTCCTCGATTTCTTCTGCATATTTTGAACTATTTATTTTGTTGATCATCTCGTGTTCCTAATCCTGAAACCATTTTGTTTTTGATACGATGCTGTCCAATTTGCAGTCTGCGCATTGGATTGTGGTACATAGAGCTTTAATGGCTATAAAAGATGTAGATGGAATGCTTTCTTCTTTGGACCCTGAGTACTATGACATCCTAATGAAGTAAGTGATTGAGTGTTTTGTTCAAATCTTTGTACATTTGAGTTTTGAGTTCAGTATCTTGGAGTTAGGCGTGAATAATGAATTATTTGGACAATGTTAACGTTCTGCAATTACTAGTCAACAATTATTTTAGTTGGGTTGCCCAGAATTTTCCATCTGCAAAAAGGGCTAAAGAATATTTCATTTCTCCCTCGTCTTTAGTTTTCTTTTAATAATCTGCATTACGCATTTGAATTGTTAACTAAGAAAAATAACTTAAGAATGCATGACAGCTAATTGCCCCAACAATATTTGTTTCTTCCGCATTTTCCCTGTGAAAGGAAAATAAAAAGAACAGTGGTACATACCATGCTGCTTTGCTGAAGTTGAACTTCCCTAGGGTTACATGTGCTACCCCAGAACTGACAAGAGACCCATACGGAAGACTAATAGAAAATTAAGTAGTTTATTTATCATTTGAGCTTCCTAACAAGAACAATAGCAGCTGGAAATAATAATGCATATAACGAGTTAGTATAATCTTTTCAACATTTGACAGAAATTCGTTGTAACATTTCACAGGGTGATCATATGGGCATAGATCATAGAGGTATAGTCCTGAACGATAAATTGAATGATTTAGACAGAAAGATTGAGAATAACCTGAAAAATAAACTTTGAATCTATATGTTACAGTTTTGTAATCCTAACAAGAAAGAGAGGGAAAGAGGAGAGGAAGAGAGGGGTAAAGGGGAACAGAGGGGAAGAGAGGTTCAGATGTCCGAGGGGAAGAGAGAAGAACAGGGGAGTAGAGATAACAGAAGCAATAGGACTGAACAATTCTCTATATTACTCAAATCATCATAGGCTACAATGGATTCAACAAGTCTGTACATATATAGGCTCAATACTAATCACAACGGCTATATTCCTAACTGACTTTGTATTTACCTAAACCTTATGCTAACTAACTCCTCGGACTCCTCTAACTGTCATGTAATATTATTATACAACACTATATATCATCGATACATGTTATATAAGAATGTAATAAACTGTACTCTATTCACGTTATTGTTTTTGTTGAGTTAAAACATAGAATACCTTAGGGTGGTTAAGTGATAAAAAAAAACCTATACAGCAGCAAACTGATGTCAGGTCAAATTCCTACTACTTTTAACTTGTTATTTTACTCTTATATATTGTGTAAATGTACTCTTCCAAACTCTAATTTTTTTGGGGCTTGAATTCCAACTGATTTTAACTTATCTATCCTTTCTCCTGTTTTTATGATTTAGCTTCTTCACTCCCTTCTTTCAATCTAAAAAGCCCCGTGCCATTAATTTCTTCAGTTCGTATGTCTAATGGTTGTGAACTTGCGGGACATATGAGCCAAGCAATTGCTCTCCGCTTCTCAATTTCACTTTATACCTTTTTGGAACTCTATGATATTATGATTATGTTTATAAACACGTTCTATTTATTTTTGTATGCAATAGTAACTGATAGAAGCATGTGTAAAGAAGCTCCAAATGCCTCTTCTCAATCTCACTGCTGCTTGACTTGTAAAGAAGCTCCAAATGCCTCTTCTGCTCACCGATTTAGTCTCAATAGTATTATAAAAATCTAGTAATGGATATTAAGTTAGTGACATAAACACTACTACACTGACACAAATTCCATGACATAACAAAATCTGAAGTTTTCACATGTAATTTAATCGTTATTGTGTGGTATATTAAAATAACGTGGCTTTGGCTCCTTTTTCTGAAGGGTCTGTGCTTCATATTACAAATTATTTTTTTATGCATGTATTATTATCCATTGCCTGTGCCTTACCTTTATTGCATGTGAGGTGCTCTTGGGGCAAATGACTAGCCTAATTTGGCTGTTTTGCATATAAGTTAAGTCTTGTGTGGTTGTTCCAGACTGCCTTGCTGAACAGAACAGAATCTTCCTTATACAAATTATTTAATCATCTTTTAGTGAATTTTAGTTAGACATTTGTGAAAAAATTCTTGCCTCAAGTGATCGCAATACAGCTTTCTTGTACTTTGCCACTGGTTATCAGTCATGGCTTGCTTGAAGAACTTGACATGTTGGGTTATTAGTCATGAATTTATAAAAATGGGGAGTTTCGTAAAGATCTTGGGTGGGTTTTGAAATAAGTTGATTGCATTCTACATCAGTGTTTTATTCAGGGAACAGTGCTTCTAAAATCAGGGGGAAAAAAAAAAATCCTTTTTTCATGTCAGAATCCTTGGGGCCTAAACATTGATCTTATGCACCTAAGAAACATACATGATTGAAACCTTATGATTTATGCTAAGTGCATAGTGCCTGAAGAAGACTGTTGTGGTCATTGGACAAGGTTTGCCTGATTAAACAAAACTTCCATAACTGTTGCTTTGCATTGTATTTATATTGTTGCAAGGCTTCCCCTGAATTTCCTTTCGATGTTCTAGAAAAATAAAAAATGAAATCCACAGACCCATAACTTATATTAGTGACATCGAAGGACCTTAAAAATCAAAGTTCCTCTCTAAGAGCATAAGAAATATGTTATGAATGGTTCTTTGTAAAATTATCGCTCATGCTTTGTAAAAATTGCAAGCCTGATCTTCAAGATGTAGTACTACAAGGACATTTTCATCCAAAGTTATTAACAAAGTTAAAAGATTCTTATAATATCTAGAGGATGAAGTCATATATTTAGAAAGCATGAGTGATAACTTTGGAAAATATGATTGGTAATGCATCTGTGATTCTCTGAGGGGAATTTTAGTTTTAATACCCTTTAGTTATGACTAATAAAAGTTATGGGTCTTGACTGTCATATTTTCCTTGACCAATGGAACATGGCCATGTGGAGGAGGTCCTGGGTAAAGTAACTGAGGTGTTGTTTGGTTTTCAGCATTTTTCAAACTTAGTGCCTGTTTGGGAATACAGTGGAAAAGTGGCTTTTGTAGAAGCCAAATAGAAAAAAAGTCATAATGTTAATGTGATTTATGTTTGGATTGGCAGTGGGAGAAGTGGTTTTTTTTTTTTCTAAACCTAGTGAAAAAAAGCCAGAAGTTACTTCAACGAGCTTCTAAAAAAAGTAGCTTTTTTTTTAAAAGCCCAGTGAAAGCTAATGTGTTTACAAACGTGTCCGCAGATGTCAAATGTACTTTTGTCCTCCAAATAAGCTTTTTCCCCTCCCCAATGAGATTCCAAACAGGCCCTAAGTTTGGGCCTCAAACTGCGTTTTGGACTCTTTCCAAAATGCTCACCCAAAAATACCATGAGACTTGTCAGCTTCGAAATCAGAATGGGCAAATCGCACATATGCATGGCAACATGAAATTACATATCACCATGCTTGCATTTTGTGTTATTTGCCACTTTTTAATATAAATGGCTACAAAGCAGGCCATTGGATGTGCCAGTAAGGATGATAGATCAACTAGTATGAATTCTTCTGAAAATAAGTAGAGGAAGATCAAAGAAAATACTTAATGAATTTATTTAGTGGAATCTTTTAGTTAACGATTTAGATCATTGAATGAGATCTTTTGGTTAACAATTTATCTAAAAATTCGGTTATCAATAGAGCACAATGGCATTGTTTGCCCTACTTAGTGGGATATGACTTGTTGTTAAATATAAAAGGTCCATCAAGCATGGGAACTCCTACATTCAAGCGTGTTGCATGTTGGATTTTCTCTTAAGGTTCATGTTCTTTGCTTTTCTATTGGAAATAGGTACTTGTACAAAGGTCTGGCAACCGGAGATCGACCGACGTGTGACCAGTGTCTTCGGATTCATGAAAAATTGACTGAGAAGGCAGGATTTGGTTGCATACTGCGGTACCTGGCAGATACTGTGAATACAGTTTGATTTCCTCACAGTATGTTCCTTACTCCCCTTGTTATCCTATCATAAACTTCACGATCGAAAATGAGATGATTTTAAACCCTTGCTTCCACTTGGTTCTCCCAGCATATTTTTGGTACATTAAATATTTTCCGTGGAAACTGGAAATATGAAATGAAAGGAAAGGTGATGGGAAATTGATATTTACTTGGCCCGGCTTCCTTACTTACAAGGACTTACTTGGTAGTTCTTAAAATAAGACCATTCGTCTTGAGCATTTAATTTGTTTTCGTAAATAATTAATTAAACAACCTCTAAACTAACTAAACATCATCTAATTAATAATATCCCCAGTCTTAAATGTAGGACCTAGTTTGTGGTTCAATTTGCACCACAAATTAGGTTCTACATTTTGGGCCATAGAACTACAATATACAAGGAATAAAAAACCGGATCGGGCAATGAACTGGTCACGGCACATGTTTAAGGGTCAATAGGTCAATCGGGGTCGGACCGGTCATATTATAATATTACAATTTATTAGTGGCAATATATATATTAATATATTTTTAAATTTCTATAGATAAAAATGAAGATCTTTAGAAAAAATATGCTTAAACTCTGTTAGTATTAGTTATGGTGCCTATACTTATACAATGATATCTCATTTCTTATAATTAATTAATTATTATATCCCTCAAAATCTTCTTTTTTTTAGATTTATTCTTTCTTTACTTACTTTTCTCTTCATCTTGGTCTTCAAACTTTCATTTTCCCCTAAAAAATAACGTGAAATAGTTGTTAGAGGAATAAAAAAATGTATTTCATTAAAAAAAAATAAAAATCGGACTGGTCGAACCACCGGTTTTCACAGGTTTTACCAGTTCAAATTGGTTCGACCGGTCTAATACATGAACCGGACTGGATCACCGATTTAACCAGTTGAACCGGCCGGTCCGATCCGGTTTTTTATTCCATGACAATATATCATTGGTTAGTTATAGTTTGCTTCTGGTTTTTCACCTGATTTTGAATTACCTTATTAGTTTTTTTACTATATTAAGTGCGTGTTTGGCAAACATAGAAAAACACTTTTTTTCATCAAAACCTTGGTTTAGTAAAAATGAATCCAAACACTTGAAAAAACTGAAAAATCACTTTTTATGTAAAACTATGGTTTTGTAGCTCAAAACCATGGTTTTGAAAAAAGCTACTTTTTTCCAATTTTTCCCAAATCCCTCTATTCCAAAAAAAAAAAAAAACGGTTGCTACTCTTTTCTTGCTTGAGAGGAAAAAGGGAATAAATAATAATAATAATAATAATAATAATTTCTTTTTTCTTTTTTTTTTATTTAGAAAACTTTCAATTATTATTGTTCTTTTTTTAGACCTAAAATTTTTTATTTTAAATTGAAATCCTACAGACGGTGGTCCAAATTGATATATCATAAAATCTCAAAAAAATCCCTTTAATTTAACATCATCTAGCTTTGCATGCCATTCTAATTTTAGTTCAGATTATAAGTTATGTTACAAAAAGACTACTCTTATTTTTACAAAAGTTTATCCCAAAATCTACGGTGGATACTTCATTCATCTTAATTTTTCTTTTAGAATCTCTATTCCTATTTTCTCATAACCCTTTAGCTCTATATAAGAAGCATCTCCTCACATTGTAAGGTTGTTGCCTATTTTGAATGAATGCAGATTCAGAGTGAACTCTTGTGTTTTTATTATGTCTCTCTTCTCTCAACCATGTAATATCTCTTATACTAAACTTCTTCCTAAGTTCTTCAAATTAGTTTGTCCAATTTATAGAACAGATAACATGCTGCAACAATACATAAGCCTGTAATATACTAATATGAGCGTAGTTCAAGATTTCATCCTGACATGGTGTTATATAGTAAATGTAATAACTTTGGTGATGTATGTACAGGAAGTTTGACGTTTTTAAAAATGTTAGTGAAAGAAACACAATGTCTAGAGGAGAAAGGTAAAAACAAATTGTATTAACTACATTGAAAGAGCTACTCCTTATATTAATTTTAGATATTGACTATTGAATTATGAACTTTCAATGTACAATTTATTACTATATATATTTTTATGTATGTATGTTTTATTCATTTTTTTGTCACAATTTATAATTTTTGGGGACAAATTTAAAGAGGTTTTTGTTTTTATTGTTCAATTTTATGTTATATATATTTGATCTTTTTTTTTTATATTAAATGATTGATTAATGTTATAATTTTTTATTTTTCAGATAATTTTATGTCATTTTTTGTATTTATTATGAAATTTACTATTAAATAATACATAAAATATAATATTAGCAATTATATGTAATTATCACAAAAGTTAATGTCCTTTTCAGTAATTTGACCATGAAAAAAGATATTTTGATCATAATATCTAAACACTCTCATTTTATCAAAATCACTTTTTTCTCATAATCTATTATGCCAGAATCTATTCTCTAAAATCACTTTTTTCACTTTTTCTCCATAAGCTATTCTCAAAAGCTAATTCCAAACATAAGTAGGGTTCATGTGGATGCTGACTTTTTTTTTTTTTTGATTGAAATATGCGCCGGACCTACACTACCCAAGTCTTAAAGCATCCCTCCTGACATGTTGCTGCACGCAAGAAGGGACTTCTGTAAAAGCCATGAAGCCACTCATGGATGTGAAAGCCTCCTTAGCAAGAATATCTGCTGCGCCATTAGCCTCTCTGCTACACTAGCAAACATACACTTCCCAATTCCGATCCAACAACTCGCATATCTACCGCTCCACTTTAACAAATTCGACTTCAGAAATTTCCCTGTCGTTAACCCTTTCCACTAACGCCAAACAGTCCGTTTCCAGCACCAAATACCTCCAACCTTGATCCCATGCATACTTCAAACCCTACATCACACCCTAAGCTTCAGCGTCGTAGCTCCTTCCAGGTCCGATATTCATGAGTAAACCGCCCCTGACCCTCCCCATATGGTTTCGTATCAACCTACTACAGGCCGACTTTTCTTCATTAAGCGTTGATACTCCGTCAACGTTCACTTTAAGAAATCCCACTGATGGAGGACGCTAGAACTCAGACACTTCCGTTGCACCCCTGCTGGCATCGATCAAACCTGACCCCCACTTCACACAAGCACAGGCCTTCGAAATAATACCTACAACACTTTCCCTTCGATTCTCAAAGATCATAGAATTTCGGGCCAGCCACAACTGCCTTCAAATCAGCCCAAAAACAACGTCCCACCTTCCTTCCATAATCGAAAATCGTTGTTGCAGATTCCACTCAACCCAAGACTTAATGTTCCTGAGTGAAAAAAATTTCCAAATCAGATGACTAGGAAGAATCCTATACCATACTTCCTCCGCTACTATGCACCCTCGCAGCACGTGTAAGATAGACTCAGTACAATCTGGACATGCATCACGTCTAGGAGATGTATTAAAAAGCCGTATGATTACGAATCTCATTCGTGAGGAACTTATCCTGCGCTCCCAACCTTAAGAAAGTCCTACACCGCTGGGGGACACGTAACCTTCATATCAATCTCCACAAGCTCTTCAAGGATGAATCCCCTTTCTCCCCAATGCTATCATAGGCAGGCTTTTAACATGTTTGGATAGTCTCAATAAGTGTTTTTCAATTGTGATTTATGAAGTACGAGGTAGCTTTTACGGTCTATGAGATAACTTTACGGTCTACGAAGTAAATATGTGGATGAGATTTATTTCGATTTACGTAAATCGGGCTTATGCATAAACCCGATTGAACCAAACAAGTCTGTAGAAAACTCATCCGAGGAAGACTCGCTCCATAATGGAACATCATTTCTCGTCACATCAGTATCAATTATGACTATTGACCAAACCACCTCCTTAGGAAGCAAGCCAGCAAGTACATCCTTTTATTCAAGGGTTAAGGGGTAAAAATACCCACATACCTATAAACTTTTTTTAAAAAAAGTGCATCCACCACTATAAACTTTTTTTGGTTGCAAAAGTAACCATGGACTTTCAAAAAGGGGAAAAAAGTGACAATTCCGTTAAAACTAACTAACAGCTGTTAACTCCATTGCAAAAGTATCAAAATACCCCTATCTAAATAAAGGTTGAGGGGCAAAAATACCCATAAACTTTTTTCAAAAGTGCATCCACGTCTATAAATTTTTTTTTGGTGTAAAAGTAACCATGAAATTTTAAAAAGGGGCAAAAGTGACACTTCCGTTGAAACTGACTAACAACCTTTACTTCAGTACAAAAGTACCAAAAATACCTGTCGGGAGGCACATCATAGGGAGGTAAATGGTGTGCTGCAGACTGTGTTCAGCAACCCATCGGGTTTGACATTTCCTAAGATGGACGTTGTCGGAGCTCTGGCGTTTGCTATGTTCGGCTGCCAAACAAGAACCCCAATACGAGAATGTGTGACTAAAAGATGAAAATAATAATGATGGTGAGGAAAACGATGATGGTGGTGCTCGACAAAGGAAGTGAGAGAAAGGTCGATGGCCACGGCGATAAAGTCGGTGAACACCAATAGTGGTAGTTGATGGTGAAGCTTCGATTTCTTCCTTTTCCTCCCTGATCCAAAGTCTCGATCTCTCTTCTTTGTCAAGAAGTGTCAACTGCTATGATAGTAATGTTTAACAGAAGGAGTGAACTCAACCCACAGTGATGGTGGCAAGAACGGAAAGGGAGACTTTTTTTTAGAGAGGGGTATTTTGATACTTTTACACTAGAATAACGGCTATTAGTTAGTTTTAACGGAAATGTCACTTTTTCCCCTTTTTAAAAGTTCATGGTTACTTTTGCACAAAAAAAAAAAAAAAAACTCATGGTGGTGGTTATACTTTTGAGAAAAGTTTATAGGTATTTTTGTCCCTTAACACTTTATTCAATATTAACATAAAAACAAAAAAAATAATTATACTCATAATTGTCTCTTTGTGCGGATTTCTTTATAATCTATAATATGGTTGCTGACAAAATAAAATAATCTGTGATATGATTGATTTTGATTTTATTTATATTCATGTAACAAGATGAGTCCAAGTATATATAGAGTGAATGCCACGTCATTGGTTATTAACATTGTTCATCTATATCCCATGTTACCAAATAGGAGTCGGGAAGAGGGTTTTTCCCAATAAAAAAAAATGTACATCGCCAAAAAATATTGAATTGTGAAAATTGATTGTAACAATAATACAAACAGTACAATGTAATTCATGAAATTGTTTTACATAGGCAATTGAAAGAGACACAATGGGCATGTATGGCTTGTTTTTAGCCATCTTAAAATACAATGATTGTAGAAAAAATGGTCACAAGGCAATGCTGAAATGTCATCGTCACCCTCATCATCAAAATCTAAATTCTGTATGTGCTTGCCTTTATTTCATGGCTTGACTTTTCCATCTTCTTGAGTGATGCCATAGTTTTTTCTGTTGTTGGAACCATGAAGAAGTGCTGCATGGATTGCTCTCTGTGACTTGATTGATTTCTCTTGACTTAGGATCATCATTAATACTCATCAAATATTGATTGTCATCATCAAAAGATTGCTCAATGGACGGGTCAATGGCATGATAGATTTATGTTGACTCGTGCTCATCATCATCAATAATGTTCATCATGTATTCATTGTCTCTATATATAGTGTCATTTTGAAAAGAGAAAGGTACCAAACCTTGATCAGAAACATGAATTAGAGGTATTATGGTAGGATGAGTTGTTCTAATGATGGTACGTTGGATGCTTCTTGGTAAAAAGATATGATTTGAGATGCTAATGGCCCAACATCATTTTCAAAAAGATAGTGGGCTACGTATCGACGTAGAAATGTTGAAACATATCGAATTAATTTTTCACAAGGCATGGTGATTGGAGTTTGAAGCACGAAAAAATTAATAACGTTCCTAGAAGCTCCTCGTGCTGTGAATTCACATGATAAATGACAATAAAACTGATATCAAACATATCTTCCCTCAAGTCTTCAACAAGCGAAACATGGAAGGATGTTATGATTGTAATATGAATTCCTTTGGTGAAGAGGGTTGCTTTGTTTGTTTTGGAGGAAAATATTAATTTTCTCTAAAAAAAAGGGATTTTTGAGAATAAATAAAACAATAACCCTAGCCCTTTTCATAGAGTTTCAAGAAACAAATTAATCATAACCAAAGATAATAAAGATTATTGTAGAATATTAGAAAATAATAGCTCAAATAAATACTAGTTTGGATGGAAATATACTTGTAATTAGAATCGAGAGGAACATAGAGATCAAAAGGTGCGATAAAGGGCTTGTTTGGGATCATGTGTGAGGTCCTTAAAAGTATTTATTTACGTAAATTGAGATAAAACTCTTCTTACATGATTTAGTCGTATATTATAAATTATGATTAAAAAATTATTTTTAAAAATTTTAATCGCAATTTCAAATAAGTATAAAGAAGTTGCAAGAAATGCATTAAAAAAATCCCACGCATGGTCGAAATTACAATCAACACACAAGAATTTAATCTTAATGGAGAAAAAACGTATATCAGTATGGCTTTGATTACTTTTTTTAATACAAGATTTAAATCTTTATAGTTTATGCAAATTAAATAATTAGATGATATCAAGAGCCCTTGAATTTTTGAAAATATCAAGTTCTATTTCAATTGAGTTATAAGATTGTATTCTTTTTGTGAAGAATAAAAAAATAGGACAAAAATCTTCATTGATCATTAAGCTAGACTCATGCAATAATTGTAACATGCTTGGGTTTACACTAACAATCCCTTACTTGATGGTGATGAACTTATTCCACTTGGAGAATTGAGATAGACCCAAGTTACTCTTTTTTTTTTAAAAAAATATATTGGTGGGGGATCAATATCCGTTCAGACTTAACCATGAATCAGTACCACCTTTGTATAGATTTTTAGGTCTTAGTTTTATATTGAGTGAAAAAGGGAATAAATAACCATTTTTCTTCGTAATGGAGGGTTTTTGAAGACAAATATTCAAATGTGCCACTTTTCTTACCTTGTCTTCAATATTTTTTCTTCATTATTGCTTACCAAACAAAACATGAGTGAAATAATCGAACAAATTTCAATCCTTCAAAATGTTTGGATAACGCTGAAACTGCGATTTCAGAAATCCTTTTCTGTAAGTTGAGTTAAAACTCTTTTTACATATTTACCTCATAAATCATAAAAGTTATTTTTCAAAAACTAATCCAAATACATAATAAAACTTTAGAGAATTATTGCATTGCCAATGGCATGATATAGCGATTAATTAAAATTTAAAAAGACCAAATTCAAACTCAGTTATAAGTTATGGCAAAATAAGCCCAGTTCAAACAAATTAAAAAGCTAAGTTCTCATTTTTTTCATTTGTAAATTTATAATATAATTATGGGCAATTTTAAATGGAAAACTAGAAACTTTGTTCATCAAAATTTATAACTGGAATATCCTTGGTAAAACAACAATTTCTCTAAAGTCAGAAAGATTGAAATTTGTTCAGTTCTTTCACTCATGTTTTTGAATATTCTCATTTAGAAAAAAAAAACGCTAGACAGCTTTATTAGCTAATATTCCAATAAAATCAATGAACATGAGGCATATTAAAGAAAATAATATAACAAAATTTGCGAAGCACATAAACTGAAAAACACTTGTAAATGGTTCAAATCTAATAGTGTAGAGAACAACTTGACCAAATATCAAAGTTCATCATGAACATTGCAAAGCCCTTCAGTTGTTTGGTTCAAGCATATTTATTTTTTAATACAAAGTCATGAGGAAAAATAAATCTAATAAATTAGAGAGAATTTACCTAGAAACTTTGTTCAATTTTTTTCTCCATTTGTGTTTAGATATAGAATCGTGACTTAGATCCTCATCTAACCTCTTGTTTATAAATTTTTCAAGCTCAATTATGTATAAAGGATAAGTTTTCTAAATTCATCCCCTTCTTTTTCAAAAAAGTTAAATCTCAATCCAATTTAACAGATTTTCCTCATTTAGAAATAATTCATTTTTGCCAGGTGTGTGTATATATATTACTTTTATCATAGTAAGATTAATTTTTTAACTATTCAGGTTCTATCTTCTATAAAATATTCTTTAAATGTTTTATTTAATGCAGTTGTAAAAAATTGAGATAAAATTTTAGAAGTTAATTTAAAGTTTGATTATTTATTTTTATAATTGAAGATTTAAAAAATGACTAAATCTCAACCGTGCAAATGTTAACCTAGTCCTTATACATAAATAATGTTTAAAAGATATGAAAAAAAATAAAATAATTTTTATTTTAAATTCTTGAATCTCAATATTAATTAGTTTTATATCCTTCTCCATTTTAGTAAAACGAAAATACATAATGGAATATGCGTGTGTATAAATATCAATAAGATACTCAATCACACACGAATTTTCCCGCCAGGATTTTGTTTGACAGTTTATGGTTTTTTCCCTTACAATTTATAAGGATTTTTAATTAAAGAATCCCTAATTTTAAGATTTTTCTTATCATAAATTTTTTTCTGTAGATTTTTTTTTCTTCTCACAGAACGTTACGAAAGTGCTTGTGATTGATAAATACCTGAAATTGATTGTCTAGATGGTTTAATTTTGTGTAATATATATTAACCTATCTTTATATTTTCTTTTCAAGTGAAAAGGAAAATGAATTTGGGCCCATATCTTATAAAATTATCCCTCTACTAAAATTATTCCCGCAACGAAAATGCTTGTGATTGATAAATAATCTTTCTTGGAATCTATAAAGTGTTATAAATAAAAGGGAAAGAGGAAATATGATAAGAGATAGAGAGAATATGAGGGTAAGAAAGAAGATTCTTATTCAGGATGTAACCCGTTCATAATAATTGCCCTCTATTTTTATGCATCTTTATAATCTCGATAGAATCGATATATACATATTTAATGACAATAACATATAATTGTGGGATACTAGAAATAATGAAGATATATGGATATCGATATAAATATTATATTCATAATATTCCCTATTGAATATCCATTATATATAAATGTGCCTTATTAAAAAACTTCAATTGGGAAAAACCTGGTAGAACAAAAACCAAGTAAAAGAAAAAGAGTGCATCATTCGTTGATACACTATCCAGTGCTTCCTCGTTAAGAATATTGTTAGGAAAACCCAGTGAGATAAAATTATAGACAAGGAAAAAAGAGTATAGCAAGTATTAGCTTTCCCTCTTGACAATGTGAGTTGATACATACCTTTGAATCTGCGAAGTTTGATACCACGAACAAGCTTTCCAAATATTGTTGTAGGAAGTGACTTTATGACCAAATCTGCTAGATTTCTTCGAAACAAATTTGTTGGATACTAATTTCACTTTCTTCTGTTGATGTGGCCCTTTCCATTGTCTTTGTGTTGGTGAATAACTTTATCATGCTAATAAGCAAATGATATACAAGTCATATGTGACAAACTAGATATACATAAGTGCTTCAATTACACTAAGATATGATACTCCAAGATCAAGTATTTTTTTCATCACTTTCTTAAGGTCTAAAGACATGATACTTCCGGATCAAACATTTCTCCATAGAAAAACGCTCTATTCTTCTCAAAACCTTTATTTCAAATGTTTTCTTTATACAATTTATAGCTTTAGCAAGCTCTTTAGGAGTGTAAGCAATTCTTAACTTTGCAAGCTCTTCAGGAGTTCAAACAAATAACATATTTTATAAACTCTTCAAGAGTTTGAAAGATATTTAAACTATTCAATATAAATTGCAATTATAATAAACTCATTTTAAGATCTTTTTGTAAAAGTACATGGGCAAAATGGATATTTTATATCTTTCTTTCAACAAATATTTGTTAAGTCGGTAATACCACATATGACATAGTTGCTTTGAACCATATAGAGCTTGTGATTAAACCGTTTGCTTCTGGCAACTTGAATCCTTCAAGGAGTTTTATATATTTTGATCATATGTTTCTGACAACTTAAATCCTTTAGGAACTATCATATATTTAGATCTAAATCCATACATGTATTTGATCCTTCAAGGATTTTATAACAATTTTTTTTAGATATATACTCCTAGCAATTTAAATCCTTCTATGATTCATATGTAATTTACTGTATAGTGAGTCATAGGTTATGATCATATTCTCTAGATCCATATCAAAATCTCATATACTACCAAACTGATAAGACATATGAAGATTTAATCCACCACCAGATTATGTCTATCAATATTGAACTTTTGTGAAAATGCCCATTTTATGTGATACTAACATTATACTTCGGATGCTCTGGCTAGAAGTACACAAATTTATGTTATGATGTTGCATGTTGCGTCTTTTCTTTTATGTTAGCCAACTATTTTTTATATCTTTATCTCATGACATATTTGTATACAAAATTCTAATTGATCACGTGATATTATCATTACAAGCCGTTGCCAACAACTTCATCTTTTTGATTTCTTTTTCTTTAGTGACATAACTAATTGAGATCTCTTTATTACTTTCAAGTATCTAAACCTCTCATGGGTCTTACAAATAGTTATGCCTCAATTCTTATCTTCTCAATATAACCATCTTAATTATTTGCTACATTTTCTTCTCTGTTGGAACTCATCATTTTCTCATGCTTCAGGCATGCATCATTTTTCATTTATACTGATTAGGGAATTTTTTCCAGCTAGAACGTGATATATAAGAATTCTCATTTAGGTCAGTGACTACATTTGGAAGATATTGTATTAACAATGCAATATTTGATGAACTTCTGGTTCATGTTGCTATATTTGAGGATCCACATTTAGTGCATTCATTAGTATTCTCTTTTCCAGCTATTTATTTTCTCCCTTTCATTTTGGGAACACTTTATCGAATGACAAATCAACTAATCAAGCAGTATAAGTCTCATAAATCAATTTCTTTTCATTAGAAACACCATTTTGTTTCGTTTAGATACAAACAAAAGGAATGAGGTTTTTACTCAATATTTATCCCAACTTTCTTTTAATATCTATCTATGTGAAGTACAGTGGTGGAATAATAAGGATATATGTACGCATTCAATATTCTAAGATGGAAATTATCCAGCTCCTAACCAAAAGCCAATTATAATAAGAGAAGTTATAATACATTGTTGGCTTGATGCATTTATATACTATAATATGTAAAATCAATAATCCAACACTAAAATGAGAATATTTTTTCTCAATTTTTGATTTAGCTATATATAGAGGCTTTGATAAATAATTTTGCAAGATCATTTTATGGATCATATAGCTTGGAAATTATGCACTATAATAATTTATTCAAACAACTTTGCACATTTCCTATTGCAAATATGTAACAATCTTATAGATGCATCTATCAAATTTATTAAATACTTGTATGCAGGTTTATATACTATTCAAATGGGCCCATATATACAAGTTTGATATATTTCTAGAAATTCATAAATCCATTGTCCCAAATCATAATTGGTTATATTATCGTAGTCAATATTGTTTGAGAACAAGCAGCATAAAATAATATGTTGACTATTCATAAAGAATCTTCTGGTTCTTTAATGGATGTCAATACATAATATATAAAAATTTGTTGCATCATATATATGACTTGGATGATCAAACTTGTCACGTCATCAATAAATTTGTTTAGATCAATAAACTTTTGATTTACTGTAACAAGTTTTTAATTTCTGTAACATATGATATAATTTGAAATCTTCATACAACATGATTCACACTTATATTCTAACAATCTCCTCCTCAAGTGTGAGTTATGCAAACATATTTTTCTTATTCCTATATTAGTTCTTCAATAACTATATCAATTATGTTATTAATTTTTTAGGAACTATATTAATAATATTTCTTGTTTCGTAAAATTCTCAAAGAACAACCACATAGTTGTTTAGGAACTATTAGATATTGATATGTCTTTGTATAGTTCTTTAAGAATTGTCTTCTCTGTATATTCAATATCTCTAGTAAAAAAACATTACTTTAGGAATTGACCATATATGATCATAGCACAAGCAAACATTGCAAGTTTGGAGAATGTTTATTACTTTTCCCATAATATAATCTAATTATTTATAAGGCCATAAAATAATTAATCTAATTATTTCTCATCCCATATCAAAGTTCTATTCCAACAAAGATATATAAGGTCATATTGTTGACGAACATATAAAGCATATTAAAAATAAAACTAATCATAATCATAATCATAATCGAAGATAACAAAGATGATTGCATAATATTAAAGATAATAAATCAAATAAATGCTAGTTCTAATGGAGAAATATCCTTATTCATATCCATAATTGATAACCTAATTAATCTAATTATTTCTCATTCCATACTCCACCAACAAAATAGCTGGATGTTTAGTTTAAAATTAGAGAGAATTCACATGATTTTGCAATGGCAGAAATAGGTTTGGAGTATTTATCAGCAAGGACATGGACCTTTATGTTTGGAAGAGGAATGTTGAGGTTTTCCTTGGGATCAAATTTCAAAGATCTAAGAGATTCAATAAAAAATTTGTTCGGTAAATTCTTTGTCTCTTGAGATTTAGTACTATAACTGTGACTTGGGTACAAATCTAATTCAAACTCAACTAAAGTGATACAATCTATTTAAAAGATATATTTTAAATGTAATTCATTCTATTCTTGAAAGGAAAAATTCCTTGAACTAGATGACCTAGTGATGATTGAGAAAATCAAATTTTAAATGAGTGAATTGTTACAATCAACGCTAGGTCATTTAGGTCAAGAAAATTTTTCCTCCAAGTCTAGATCACCATCCCTATATTTTTTATCCTCCAATTTAGGGTTAGTAATTCTCACCCGTCACTAATATTTCCACCTAGTCCATTATTACTTCCTTATTATTGACCTTCAGTTTGGTTTCATTTCTTCTCAAGCAAGACTTCCGCACAAGATCATATTCACACATATAAAATCCAATTCACATACTTGTATATTAACTTCGTTATACTCAAGTTCATTAAAAAAAAATCTTCTTCTGTATCACATGAGAATGGGGTAGGATAAAGCTATTTTATATTTGAGGTTCAGAAAGATCAAAATGCATGAGTATGGTAACCTAATAGCCAATCCATGGGTAACTACATTCAACTTTTGGGATGCTCACAATATGAATTATGCATCAACAACATGTAGATACAGGGCCTAAAATTGCATCCACTAAATCCAACACTAAAAAATAATCTAACTCTTTTGGAGGTAGAGAAAATGCAAGGAAAAAAAAGTAAACCTTGAAAAAATAAATGCTAGAATTAAGATTCACTAATTATCTAATAGTATAGGGCTTAGATTAATGGTTATTAGTTATAATTATTTTTTAATTCGATTGCATATTTGTTTTTAGGGTTGTCTATAGAATTTAGATTGCATAATATAGCTTTTAGATATAATAATATCCAACAGGGCTTATGTGAAACAAAATAAATCGTATATATTTTTTTAAAAAAATGTGCACTTTTTAGACCGGGTATGAAATGACCTAGTCTAAAGAGTGTGCATTTTTTATTAAAAGTTGAAACTTTTTAACATTAGTTATCTAATTAATCGGTCTGTAAAAAGTCAATTTCAACCGGTATTAAAAAAATTTTTCCTAGTAGTGACTAACATTGTAAATGTCTAAACGGAATAAAATTTCTTGAACCCAAACCTATGTTTAAAAATTATAGGGATCAAAATCAAAATGAAGGTAATTATAAGGTCCAACCATTATATTAACCATAATTTTAATTTCAATTTTTGGCCAAATTCAAATTTAAAAGATTAATTTAAATTACTTTGCATTAATTTCATACAAAATTATCCCACGGACCAACAAGATGGCATATATAACGAGATGATATATTTTAGGGTAAATGTGCAATTTTGGCCCTGAACTATTTTCAGAGGTGCAATTTTGGCCCTGAACTATTTTTTGGTGCAATTTTGACCCTGAAATAATAAAATTGGAGCAATTTTGGACCTCAACTAATGGAAGTGAAACTCCGTTTGCCACGTCATCATATTTTTTGGGGAAAATAACCATTTTGCCCTTACAATTTTATGAAATTTTACAATTTGGCCCTTAGCAATTGTGTGACACTTTTAAATTAGTAAATGACCTCCAAAAATTCTGAAAATTTTCAGAATAAAAGTATACATGATAAATTTAATTTGATAGGTCATATGGAATTTTATTTAGTAAAATCAATAATTGAAAAATTGGCAGATTTGTCACCGAATTTTAAAAATTCATATCTAATTGTATAGATATCCAATTGGGATGGTTCTAAAGCCTATGTGGCCCTTATTAAGTATAGTTTTATTAAAAAATATAACTTTTAGCCAATAAGAACCTCAACATTCCCAGAATTTTTATTTTTAAAGTATTCTCCAGAAAAGTGTTAAATTCGTTGGGAAAAATTCAAAAATTCATTTCTCCTTGTATACAACTCTAAAAATTCCATATGACCTATCAAATTAAAGCTTATCATGTTTGCTTTTATTCTAAAAAATTTCAGATTTTGTTGATGTCATTTACTAATTTAAAAGTGTCACACTATCTGACTGTCTCAACAAGAAAATCACATTGATCAGTTATTTGGTACACAAGTTGAAGTTGCTGCTAATGTGATTTTCTGTTGAGACAGTCAAATAGTGTGACACTTTTACATTAGTAAATGACCTCCACAAAATATGAAATTTTTCATAATAAAAGTAAACATGATAAGATTTAATTTGATAGGTCATATGGAATTTTTAGAGTTGTATACAAGGAGAAATTAATTTTTGAATTTTGCCCAGTGAATTTAACATTTTTCTGGAGCAGACTTCAAAAATAAAAATTCTGGGAATGTTGATGTTCTTATTGGATAAATGTTATATTTTTTTTTCATAAAACTAGACTTAATAAGGGTCATATAGGCTTTAGAACCACCCCAATTGGATATCTATACAATTAGATATGAATTTTTAAAATTTGGTGATAAATCTGCCAATTTTTCAAGTATTGCGAAAATTGCAAGGGTAAAATGGTCATTTTTACTAAATAAAATTCCATATGACCTATCAAATTAAATTTTATCATGTCTACGTTTATTCTAAACATTTTCAGAATTTTTGGAGGTTATTTACTAATTTAAAAGTGTCAAACAATTGCTAAGGGCCAAATTGCAAAATTTCACAAAATTGTAAGGACAAAATGGTTATTTTCCCCAAAAAATATGATGACATGGCAAACAGAGTTTCACTTCCGTTAGTTGAGGTCCAGAATTGCTCTAATTTTATTATTTCAGGGTCAAAATTGCACCCAAAAATAGTTCAGGGCCAAAATTACACCTCAGAAAATAGTTCAGGACCATACTTGCACATTTACCCTATATTTTATTTGTTTAAAATTTAAAAATTTTTGATGTGGCTGTTGTGGAATAGAACAAAGGCTCATACTTAATTTTTTTATATAAATATCCAATCCAATAAAATGTGTCAGGATTAAAATCTTGAGTTATAAACCTAATCAAAATAAAACTTAAACAAACTGATTAGTGAGTAGTGATGGGTATTTTCTTTTTTGGGGGAATCATAAGAAAATGTCATTTTTTAAATTAAAGTATTCACAAATTATTCTTACCTTTAAAAGTTTATCTTATCTCAAAGTTTATAATCCTTTCAAGGTGTTGCTATAAAGTTTACAAAGTTCAAAATGACTTTGTTTTGGGCCAAAAAAAAGTTATATAGATAAATATAATTATAAAATAACCAATATATCATATTGTATTTAAGGTAAACAAAATATTAAAAGATAAAAAGTAAAAGCATGAGTCCTAAACCTAATCAAAATAAAATTTAAACAATCTGACTAGTCATGAGAAAACCTTTTTTTTTCCTCAGAGAAACGATAAGAAAATATTTTTATTTTAAATTAAATATTCAGAACTTATTTTAATCCTTACAAGTTTATCTTATCATAATAAAGCCACTCAAATTATCATTATAAATAAATGGAGGCTGTAACCATGAATGATGTGTGTTTTAGAATCATTCATCTCTCTCTCTAAAGCAATTAATAATCAAGTGTTCACTAATCCTTGCAACAACAACCATGTTGTCATCTGTGGAGGCATTTATTGTGGTGAGTAGCAACGGTAGCAAGTTCAAGATGACTGTCAGAGCAGTGATATAGTTGAAGCTATTGAATCGTATGATAGGGGATGTTTTTGTTTCTGCTAACTGCAAAGTCCTATTAAGTGAAGTAAACAATGAAACATTGGTGAAAGTGATTGAGTATTGCGAGAAGCATGCCGTCAAAGCCAACAACGGAGCCTCAGATTCTGACACAAAGGAGCTAGAGGGATGGGACACAGAGTTCATGAAGGTGGACATTGTAATACCCCACTTTTTCATCAATATTTCCTATATGTATATTTGTGATATTTAGTAGAATAAAATGATGAATTTTGATGTGTATGAATTTACAGAAAAATGACAATCGCCGATTACATATAATTCGGCCAAGGACACAAAAAGGCGATTCGCTTCAGTCCGCTGCAGAAGGCGTCCGCTGCGTCAAAACGACGTCGCTTCGTTGTTTAATCTGGACCGTCCGTCTCTAATAATTGAATGGACGGTGATAAGATATTCCCAGGTAAAACGACGTCGTTTTGATTAACTGATCTCACCCGTTCATTTCAAGACTCAATCTCAGCCGTCCGCTACTTTCTTCATTGCTAAATTCTGCAGATTCAGCTCGATGATGAACAGAACCATCGCTTACATCGCTCTCGTCGTTGGTTCCCTCAGCTTCTCTTTCGCCGATCTTCAAAGTTCTAATTTGTTCGGTTTTGGTCGCATTAGCGTTCGTCTTTTTGTTTCCTGAAGGAGATATTACATTAGAAGAAGGAGAAATTATCTGGGAAACTTTTTTTATCAGGTTTTTGTTTCCTGAAGGAGAAATTATCGCATTAGCGTTCGCCGGGATTTGGGATGCTTAAATCTACCAAGGCTTTCTTCAGGAAACTTTGTAAGCATATCATTTAGCTTTTCCGATCTCCTTTTCCGGTTCTATAGATGTTGATTTGATTGTTTTAATTATCTGTTCGAACTCTTGTTGTTGTCATTTTGATTTTTAATTATCTGATCAAGCAGCAATTGGGATTGGGCTTGTAGCAGAATTTTCAGGAGCATCAGGCTATAATTAGTAATGATACTTCTGCATCTGAGAGTCAGAATAGCGTTTAATGGAGAGGCTCCGCCGTGTATTATTTTCCTTCTATACCATCTTGTTTTATATCTGGGAATCACCAGTTCTATGGTTTTTTTGTTGTAACTTTAAATTAAGTTCTATGTGTCGATTGCGATGAGCACTGGTCATATTTTAATCGTTCTGAAGCACTGGATTTAGTCATACTGTTGAAATTTGGTTTCTGAAGGGCAGTACTGTTGAAATTTGGGTATTATACGAGTAACTTAATTTACATTGCCATTCTAGCCCTCAAAATTGTCTTAATTTATTGATGTCTAATCAGTAGACATGTAGTCATTAGTTGTTTATTTATGAAGGAAAGTGGAAATGTCACCACTGCACTTGGACCAAGCAATTTGACAGTCCATAGGCTATGCCCATTTGGGATCTTAAGCAAAACTCTGACTTGCTGATGAATATCAGAACCATGATCCAACATGAACAATGTTTTGTTAGTGAAACTAAAGGTCAGTAGATGTCAAGATTTCCAAAGACTTAAGCTGTGCACTACCTATAGGCTTACTTGTTGGTCTGACTGCTATTTCAGGTGCATTTGTTGCTGGAAACGATGCTGTATGTTAGTGTGTCTATTATCTCAATGCTTTTCATACTTCTGTCTGCTGTAATTGTTAACTTTGATGAGTAAAGAAAAATGTTCTGCTTACTTGTGTATTTCCAGGGGCATGCATTTAATACTTTTCCAATGATGGGTGATACATAGATACCAGATGATATTTTTGAAATGAAACCTCTGTTTCGGAACTTCTTTGAGAATACATCAACCGTACAGGTGATTCCCCATGTGCATACCACTTGAAGCACCTAATTCCTCATTGTTTTCTTATTTACTTTCTAGAATTGAGGAAATTAGATGGAAATGAAGTGTGGTTAAAATAAAGAAGTTTCATGTGATCCATCCAATTTTGGAATGGGTACTTAGCGGCAGCAAATAAATCCTTAACTTTTTATTCCGTAAATTCTTTAAGAAGGTTAAAAGAAGATTTTTTTTTTAAATTCTGTAGGAACATTTGTAAGTCAACCAAACCATTACATTCCAATTTGAATGTTATTATTTCAGGTTATTATTTCAATTTGAATGTTATTTGGGAATTACCTTTGGTTGCTGTTGCCCATTCCATATCTTTCCTACTTACGTATTACTTCCTTAGCTGAGCTGAAAACCTCATATATGACTTCACTACCTTCTATGCTCAGTTATAGTAGCTGTATTGGGTTTTCTTGCCATAATGCTATAATGCTAGCTGCTAGGTTTGGAAATCATATTATATACTCCTGAAGATGTTTTTATGAGAAGATTCTTCATAGGATAATGAAATCATTTCTCAGTCCTTTGTATAGTCTTATTCTTGATTTTAGACGAAGGGAAGGAATGGTGAGACAAGGTGCTTTAGCTTATGTGGTTTATGGATAATGCATTATAACCACCTATACTTGCTATTTTAAACTTTTAGCATGCATTTGTTGTTCTGGATTAGCATTGAATCAATTCTTCTCTTTGCTTTCATATGAATCTGATTGAGTCAATTCACATTGCTGCTAGCCGTCCGATCCTACCCATTTCACTGTTCTTCAAATTAAAAAGTATGGGACTGATGCTTCGCCTGCTGAAAATTGTTGATTCAATTTCTCTGTTTTCTGTAGGGTGCCATATACAATATGATGTACATGTAAAATAGCATCCAGATGAAGGTATGCTTATGTCATTCAATTTCTCTGTAATGATGCAGTTGTTAGGTTTTCATGTAAAAGTTTTCTATTCATATACAAACTTTTGACTGTTTTTTCACTCTGTTTTATAACAGATTACAATGAGCTTCCTTTACCAAAATAGAGAGCAATACAAGAGCACAAGATAATGAGTTTGCTTGACTAGAATAGAGAACAAGCCAAAAGAACACCATGATGAGCTTCTTTGACAAAAAAAGAGAGGAGCCCAAAGGAAGTCTAAAGCTGTACAAAGTAGTAGAGACTTCATGCAGAAGGATCTAAGGCAGTCATGGAACCTGTATTTACAAGACAATGTAACATTGTAATGTCAATGAATATTTAGTGAGACAATGATATGTAAAAAATTCAGATTTTAATAAAAGTGACTACTTGTTTTCAATGATATTATCGTCTTTCTTTATGAGTACCTGCATTGTATGTTTGACTGAAATCCAATGCTTCAAGTGATGTGATGTCAGAGTCAAGTGGTGCCTATAATCAAGAAATATAAAAAAATGTCTCAATATACATTTCCTACATAAACAAAGTAGTTGATAATGTTGCACACCCGTTATATGACGTACCATTAATAAATTTGTAAAAGTCATTTGACTTGGTTGAGAGTTATCACCCATGACATTATCATGCTGTGCTTGAAGTTCATTACTGTGTCCCTAAAACACATTTGCCACAAAAAAAATTAATAAATACATAACAAACATCTCAAAAAACTTAAATAGAGAAAAACTATACCTGTGAAGGTTGAGGAGGCTTTTTAGAGGCTTTTCTTCCCCGTCTTCTTTGACTGATTTCAATAGAACTCTTAATCCGTTTACTTATATTTCTACCATATCTCTTTTTCAAGCCAATAAATTTTCCTCCACCATTACCTCTATCGCAATTACTATCGTTTGATATGTATTTGATGTGAAGTTCAGCAACTTTCTTGCTTAGTTCCAACGCACCTTCATGAACAAGAGAGAATGCCTCTAGACTTTCTGATGCATCATTAGCTAATTTGACAAGTAGGGGACATAATTGCCTATACCTATTTGATCTTTGTAATTTAGGATCAACTTCAATTTGTTTTTCGTTGATATCATACACGACACCACATCGTGCTTCCCTTGTCCACCTCTTTACTATATATTTCTTGGGGAGTAATTTGATATCACGTTCATGCAATACCCTCAACGCATGACAGCATAATATGCCCACTCGTTCAAATTTTTTACAACTGCAGGTAATTGTCTCTGTGGAAGGATCATATGTCAAGGTATGTTCCCGTTTGCTACCATCCATGGTAATCACATAATCAAACACGACAGCATCATCATTCTCATCTATGGTGACCTTTCTTTCTTTTCTCTCTTTAATACATGTAGCATCACGAAGATCACATTCCCGTTGGAACAAGTAAAAAATGGGGCGAGTATACACATCAGAAAGTTGACGAAGCATATTTGAACTCTGTAATATCAACCTTGGCAACTTGTCAAGTGACTCAAAATCACTTTTCAGTTCATTGTAGCGCTTATCCTCTAGGACTTGTTCAAACTGTTAGAAGAATCGATTGATATCCAATTTAACATGGGTGCAACTCTTGACGGATGCATTGACACTTTCACTTATTTGTGTGCTTCTCATGCCAAGTGTCCTTGAGTTCTTCATATAGCATGCTGCCCACTTCTCTTTTATTTGGTACATAGATATCAACCATGTGTTTTTTGTCATATCCTGTCTTGATAATAACTCTTGCCAACGTTCTTCGAACTCAATTTCATCCCAACAGTTATACATACAATGGTTAAAATCACTAACCATTGAGTTTGGGAGGTGCTTCATTGCATTTCTTGAAATATGCCAGGTGCACATAGCATGCTTTGTATCTGGCATCACCTCTTGTAATGCTCGTGACATAGCAGCGTCTTGGTCAGTGAAAACGGTAAGTGGCTTTGCATTTTTGTGTGCACACAAAAAAGTCTCAAAGAGCCATTTGAAACTCTCAACAGTCTCATCATATAACAATGCTACTCTAAATATTACTCCTCCTCTGTAATGGTTGAAACCAGAAAAAATTGCAAGAGGTCTATGATTACAATTTGTACAATAAGTTGTATCAAGAGAAATAACTTCTCCAAAGTAAGAGTAGTCGACCAGCATACGCGCATCAGCCCAAAATACGTTTGTCACTTGCTCATCTAAGTCCATTTGGTGAGCATGAAAAAATGATGGGTTTTCTGCTAATTGTTTCTCAAAATACTGAAATATACATCCAGCATCACCGTATTTCATAGCTCGTTGCCTTCTTGAGTTGAGATAATTCTTTACATTAGTTCTTGTAAATCCCAAATTGGTTCGGCCTCCTGCATATTGGCTTTGCAAATTAAATGCTGATTTTTGACTAATTCCAGCTTTTTCAGCATTTTCTAATTCATAGCATTGAGCTGGTAATAGTTCTCGAAATGATGCAAACAAGTGAACAGCTTCAGGTGCCTGAAGAGGATGATTATGCTCCAAGCAAACTTCATTTATTTTGTATTTTCCATCTACTTGCTTAACTTTCATTCTAGCATTGCAACCTATTCTTGTCTCATCCATGAGCCTCTTATTTGTCATCTCTTCTTTTTCTGACTTTCTCACCCCTTCTTTACAGCACACATATAGATAAGAGGTGTATACAGACTTATCTTTTCTACTCTTGTTAAAGCTTTGTTTTTGAACACCAAAACCCATTTTCTTGCCATATGCCTTCCAAAATTCCCATGCTTCTTCTAAATTTTCAAATACAAGATTAAGTCTGGGAGTTAAATCTATATCCATGGTATAAAACTCCTGCAAAAATTAAAAAGGATTATAAATTATGATCTCAAGATCGATAAACGTGTACATATACAATGTAATACCTCTTTAATATCAAATTCTCATAGACTAGTTATTTATTAATTGTCTCTTGTAATAATGTAGTACATTGCATTATCCTTATCTATATTACTTAATAAGACCCCTGACTTAAAATCAACAATTACCCTTACCAACAATTACCCTTAAAATCAACAATTGTCTTTTGTAATAATGTGTTCGATAAAAGAAACTACATATAAATGCTCTATATCAACTAGATATAAAAAAAACTAGACATATACTACATATATATGCACAGAAAGTTTTATTATAAAACATAAATAAAAAAACAAGATTATAAATATAAAAAATTATTATTTTACTCACCAATTTTGAATCTCAAATTCCCATACACTAATGCTTAGTGATTGTCTTTTGGAATAATGTAATATATTGGATTGAGAACAAGCAATTTCCCTTTCTTTTCCTGCGGTAGATGAACAGCCACGAAACTACATAATGCTCTATATCAATTAGATATAAAAAAAACTAGACATATACTACATATATATGCACAGAAAGTTTTATTATAAAACATAAATAAAAAAACAAGATTATAAATATAAAAAATTATTATTTTACTCACCAATTTTGAATCTCAAATTCCCATACACTAATGCTTAGTGATTGTCTTTTGGAATAATGTAATATATTGGATTGACAACAAGGCAATTTCCCTTTCTTTTCCTGCGCAGATGAACAGACCCACGCACTCAGCTAATTTCTTCTTCTTTTCTCGTGGAAAAAGGCTGCAGAATGGCGCCAAATTGACCAGCAAAAAGTACTAAGCATGGGAATAAATGGACGGCTGAGATGGGTTAACAAATTCAACGGATCAGATCACCCAAATAAAACGACGTCGTTTCATTTATTATACCTTCATCACCGTTTGTTTTAATTATTCAATATGGACGGCCCAGATTTAACTTAAAAACGACGCCGTTTTATTGCAGAGGATTTGCAGCGAATAGAGAAGCAAAGGACGGAAGCTGAACGCCACAAAAAGGCAATTAATGTCCACTTAAAGGCCTACTATTATAACCAAAATTTGAGAATTTAATGAGAGGAATGATGGCCTCATTTAAGTGTCAAAATTAGGTCAAACCAATGGAAATGAGCGAGAAATGATTTATTACGGTAAATCATGAAATGTAGGGGCAAAACGGTAATTTTTCCATAAAGTGGGAAATAAGTATTTTCCCCTAATATTCCTAATAACTTCAGTTAAATGAGAATTAAAAAGAGAGAAATGACTACTTGATAATTAATAAACCTATTTTGATAAGTTATTATCAAGAAAAGTCAAATAGTCAAAAGTCAAAGGTGCAAAAGTCAACTAACTGCAAGATGGCAATGGAATAGTGCAAGATCAACATATACTCCCTCATTTCTCATGCATATTCAGCTAGAATGAAGAAAGTATGAAGGGAAATGGAATTAAATAAGAAATTACATTTTTAGACCAATTACAAGTTGTCACCTAAGCATTTCTTTGACTAATCTCAATATATCCATAATTCCCTCCATCTTTCCTTCATTTCTCATGAAAACTGAATCAGAAAGAGTGAGAGTGAGAGCTGAGAACGTGAAGAGGAAGAAGAAGCTAGGGTTCTCTTGGATCAAAGGTAAGGAAGTTGTTACCTTGTGTCTTAAGCTTCCTAATCACTCCATAACCTCTCGTACTCATCTCTCCTCCTTTGAATATGTAGTTTTCAAGCTGAATCAAGAGTTGTAGATAGAGAGCTGAAAACGTTGAGGAGAGAGAAAGTGCTGGAAATCAAGAAGTAATCTTCCAAATTTGTTCCTCTTGCTTGAGTAATGCTATTAGAGTTATTCTTGGCTTGATTTTGGTTGTTTTGGTAAGAGTTAGCTCATGAAACCTAAAGGACCTTAATGGTCAAATTTCTCCAAATCAAGTCTAATGAATGTCTAAATAGCTAATAGTGTGATTATAAGTAGAAAGGAGGTGATTAGGCAAGAGAAAACGAGAAACCGACATAACTTTTTTAGGAATCTTATTGGATTGCCCTGCATTGAATGTGGTAAAAGGAGTAGGAATTTGATAATTCCGATGCTTATGTTAGGTTTAGGAGAAAAAATTATGTAAGGTCTATGTTGATCATAAAGTGAGAAAAGCCTCAGAATGTGAAATGACTGATTACCCCTTAAAAGCCTTAAATAAGAGTTGTCAAGGGCATTTTCATTATTTGGGACTAATTTTGACCAATTGGAAGTCAAAAATGGATTCTACATGCAAAATTGTATAGGATTGGGCTAGGTCATAAATTTGATAAAGTATAGTGAGACCGGGTCTTAAGGGGCATTTTGGTAATTTGGCACTATTAGGCTAAGTTAACCAATACTATGAATTTGGAATTGTGCATGAATGAGAAATGACTCATTTATGATATATTCAAGATTTTAGGACTTGGTAGTGGTCCGAAACACAAGGCTTGCCTGAGCTTGGAAAGGCGGGAAGGAATTGCTAGAAAAGAGCAATCATGTAGTAACTTATCTTTCATATATTATGGTATGCATTGAATGATTTGTGTATTCATCAAGAATTTTCTGATGTATTTTGAATATGTGGGGTGGTCGCCTGAGGCCTATCTTTGCACAGGTGGATGCTCAGGCCAATATAACAATCATCGTTCCATGAGCGGATCCCGGGGCCTATTGCACGGGTGTCTATCGAGGTCTTGTAGCATATCTAGCGCTACGATAGTTTATGAGTTTCATGTGATGCATGATTGCTGTTGTGATGATTCTGATGAATGATGATTGCTTAGCATGCCTTGTAATGTTATAATTGTATGATTGATATATGTTGCTATTGATATTCTTTTAAATCTCACTCTTTTTCCAAAAACCCACTTTTAGTACAAGGAGAAAGCTCAAGGGGCACGCGGAAGGTAAATATGGATGACTAGAGTCGAGGCACTGAAGGCTTTGATTATTTTGGATATTTTGAGTTGTATATGGTATTTATGTTCATGTAAGCATGCCAACAATGTAAAAGTGGCTTGATGAATGAATGATAGATAATGTGTATTTATGCTTCCCATTGCTAACGAAATGTAATTAAGATAAACACTCGCCGACTCTGATATATGTATATAAAGAAGGGGTTGATGAGACTAAACGAGATAGTGAAAATGGTTTGTGAAAATTTTACTACCCTCTCAACCCTAGGTTCAACTCCTGAGTTGATGGTGGGAAATTTGCAAATATTTTGAAAAGTTGGGTAGTCGGGTTTGAATCCTAGTCTCCCGCATGATTTCACTACTCTTTTATACTCATCTGAGGTCATAGGAAATAAGGTATCACATATATGGAGCATATGTTTGTTTGAGATATTAATGGCAGCCGACTATTTAGAAATTGAGGGTTTATTTAATTTGGCATGTCAAATGTGGCTGATTCGATGAAGGGAAAGACTCCTAAAGAGATTTGAAAGATGTTCAATATAAAGAATGACTTCACTCCTGAAGAACAAGAGCAACTTCGTAGACAACATCATGGTTTCTCCTCTGATTAATCAACGTAACAAACTTCTTTTGTATTGTGTTTTCTTTTGTATTCTTATTAAATTATTAACAGTAAAGAGTCATATTGCTCTATTTTAACAATTCAAAGGCAACACTGGATCTAAAAAAACTTTCAAGATAATATCACTACAAAAAAATCAACTTTCAGCGGCACTTTTGTCGCCGCTGAAAGTATAAAAGTCGCCATTGAAGGGTTTTCAGTGGCGACAGTATGTCGTTGCCGAAACGACTGTCGCTGATACTTTTGGCGGTGACATTTCTTTGTCGCCTTTGAAAATAGACAATCTGCGGTAATGTTTTGTCACTGCTAAAAGTACATGGGAAGGTACCAAAACAAATGTTGCCTCTGAAAGTGGGGTATAGGTAGCGACATTTGTCACTGCAGAAACATGAATCAGCGGCGACACAAACTCTTATCAGCGGCAACAATTTTTTCGCTGCAAAAACATGTATCAGTAGCAACATTTGTCACTGCCGAAAGTTACAAATTTTTTTTCAATTTTTAATGTAAATTTCTAAAATTAAAACCCTTACTCTATTGGTAAAGATCAAAAGTAATTTTAAACTAGCAATGATATTAACACAAATTTTAAACTAGCAATGATATTAACACAATTTTTCAAAACTAACATCTGATTCTCACAATGCTTTAAAACTAAGATCAAGTATTTAAATTTCTTGTACAAGGTCTAAAGATTTCCTATTGAAAAGATTAAACATGAAAACTATGGAGAAGGACCAACTTATGGGCCAGCAAGACTAGGAGTATATGAAGTAGGAGCTACTAATTCCCCCCTGTTGCATCAAGACAGCTAGTTGAACATGTATTCTTTGCTCCATTTGTTCTATCTTGTACTGAAATTGTGCATGCTCTGCTTTCATCTTTGCACGCTTTGCTTCTACCTTTTCACATTCTTTTGTAAGATTTGCTTCCATCTTTGCACGTTCTTTTGCAATATTAGCTTCCATCTTTGCACGCTCCTCCTAAAATTTTATATCAAATTCCTTATGCAATTAGGTACGCACATTCTCCATAGCTGAATTATCATTGGATTGAGAGTGATATCTCTTCCTCAAAGGCTCTGCTCCATACCCTTTTCCTCTTGCATACCCTGATCTCTCACTAAGAACAGCTGCCAATATTTCATCAGAGGTCATTTGAGCATCACTCTTTACCTCTTCTTGTTGTTGTTGGAGAAGTTTTTGCAAGTCAGCCTACAATTAAAGCATGAAACAAGTGAAATAAAAAATTCTTGAACTTAGTATAGCATATAAAAACACAATGCATACGTGTATTTGCTCAGATTATGGATCTGCCCTCACAACTGTCCATCTATTGTCTTCCTAGTGTGTGTGATCTACTAAAACTGGTCAGGGGGTGCAGGTTGTCCAGTAGTGGGGTCTCTCTATAAAACATAATATACAAAGATGATAGATGATACACTTTAAATTAAAAATGATCCAAAACATAAATAAAAGTGAAGAGAGATTGAACTTACTGTAGCGAAGTTAATCTCCTCAAATGATTAAGGGCCACAAGTATGCTTTGTTACTTGTTTTTCTTAGTTGTTCTTATTTCGTTTACTTTTTTTTCTACAAAAAGTTAGTAATAAGGAATTAGTGACTAAAACAAATATATGATCCATTTAAGAGGATAAAAAAGGTACCTTGAACACGTCAGTCTGAAAGTATGTTAGAAACAACTTCTAATCTTCAGAACTAAGATTTGAGGAGGATTAGCTAGCCTATCCTCCTCAGAAGCATATTTGTTATAGTGTTTGTGCAAGTTGGTCTCCCAATTTCTAAAGGCATTTTTCAAGTTCATTGTTATAGTTTTTTTGAACTTCTCTTCATTGATTGCATCAGAAGGTTCAGATTTGTCCTAAAACACATATAAACATAAATATTTGTTATGAAAACATAAATAAATAAAGATATATATAAATATTTAGGAAGATTATACCTTTACTTTCAAAATCATCTCATTTTTATATTGTTCATAAATATTCTTTCATTCAGCACCATAACGGAAAGAAATTGTGGTCCTAACAATATAACCACAATAATTAACAAGGTTTCTCGCTTCTACACCTACTGCTCTTGTCAGGGAGTCTGAAAGTTTCACTGGTATCTTTGCGCCCAATCTATTTCTTAATGAGGCTTAGAAATATTATTACCAACTTTAACTAAGTGCATATTTCTCCTAATTCCCAAGTCGATCAAATCATACCTACTTTTCAATGTGTCCTTTGTCTTTCCAACCAAATCCATTACTATTGACACAATATTATCAGAAACATTTCTTTCTATATGCATCACATCAAGATTATGTTGTATCAAAAAATGTTTCCAATAAGGCAATTGAAAAAAAATGCTTTTTTCCTCAAGTTGTAAGCCTTTGTATCTATATGACGCTTTCATTTGAGTTTTTCCAAATGATACATTACCCAATTGTTTTAGTTGCATAAGTGCTTCATCTCCAATTAATGGAATTGGTGGAGCCATGTGTTCTTCTTTCCCATCAAATGAGGCCTTATCTTTACGCCATGAGTGATTTTGTGGAAGAAAGCGCCTATGACCAATGTAAGATAATTTGTTCCTTAATGAAATGCAATGTGTGTATGCCAACACGGGCATGCAAGCTTGCCTTTGGTTGACTACCCTAAAAGGTTTCCATACGCGGAGAAGTCATTTATTATCCACAACATTACTACATGCGTGGTAAAATTTGATTGAGAGTGTACATTATATGTTTGCACCCCTACTTTCCACAGTTGTTTCAACTCTTCAATCATTGGTTGTTAGTAAATATCTATCTCATCACCTAGACACTTTAGACCACGAATAAGAAGTGTTATAATAAAGTATGGACTTTTAATGTAAAGCCAATGTGACAAATTTTATGGTATCAAAACAACAGGCTAAATACTATGATTAGTACTCATGTTCCCAAAATATTGAAATCTATCACTAGCCAAGCTTAAGAGAACACTTCTTGGATCAGTAGAGAAGGTAGGGTATTTTTGGTCAAAGTGTTTCCAAGCAAGTTAATCAGCTGGATGTCTCAGTACATCATCATTGGTGTGCTTCTCTTTATGCAACCTCATTTTTTTAGCCATCTCTCTTGCCATATAAAGCTTTTATAGCCTAGGTGTTATTGGAAAATGCCTCAAAACTTTCTGTATAACATTTTTCCCTTTTTGTTTGTTTAACTTCCATCTAGGCATCTTGCACCTAGGACATGATTTTGCATTTGCATTCTCTCCCTAATACAATATGCAATCATTCCCATAAACATCAATTTTCTTGTAATCTAAACCCAAATCACGAATTATCTTCTTAGCTTCATAAAATGAGTTTGGCACTAAAGCTCCATCTGGGAGAACAAATTTCAATAGGTCTAATAGTAGATCCATGGATTTATTAGTCCAATGGTTAAGGCACTTCAACTTGACAATGAAAGACAATTTTGATATCTTGTTGCAACCTAGATAAAGATCTTTCTCTGCATCCTTTAACAAGTCAAAGAACCTCTTCGCATACGCATTATGTTCATCACCCTCATTTAATCTAATGATCATATCATCTATACAAGGAACTCCATATGCATCGCATACCATCCTTACAAGATTCTCATCCTCATAAGTATCATTTTCTACTACTGTTCTTAAAGTCTCATAGCCACTTTGAAATCTAGTAATTTCTCCATGTAATTCCCATACCTTGTAACTATCCCAAAAACCCTTAATCTATAAGTCTGCCCTAACATCTGTTTTCACCTTGAATGAAACATTCCTACATTTCTTACAAGGACAACGTATTTTGTTTGTCACATGATGTTGAGTAAATTCCCATTGTAGAAAATTGACTACTCCTCTAATGTATGCTAGGTTGCCTTTATCTTTAATATCTAACCAACACTGTCGGAGGAGGAGAGGAATAAAGCAGAGAATAGTAATGAAACAAGGCTTTAGGTATTTCCCGTTCAGATTCACTGGGGAGGGAAAAAAGAAAAGTGGCGCTGAACTAAAATTTGGGTATTAGGTTTTAGATTTTAAAGGATTACATATTATATAAATAATATAATTTTCACTAGAAGTACCAATTATCAAGTATCTCAGTGGCGTTAGTGCATTATTGAAACAACACAGCATGAGTTCGAATTCTTGTTGGCTTGTTGTAAGTAATATTCTATAATATTTTTTTTACAATTAGCATCATTTAAAAAAGTATACCACTGAAGTTGCACAGGCAGAATTGAACCCTAGATCTCTTAATTGGCTTGAGAACCCACAATATATCAGCTCGCCTAAAGAATTTTATTGATGAACTTTTATAATAAATAATAAAAATATAAAATATTAATTTGATAAAATAAATCATAATCAATTATAAAATATATAAATAAACTTAATTTAATTATATCTTGGGTTAATATCACTTTTACTCCTTAAAGTGTCGTCCAATTTTAGTTTTGATCACTCAAGTTTAAAACCGATGTGTAATATTAGGATTTTAATTAATATTACATATGAAACAAGAATTTAATATATCTTCTTAAATGACAGGTCCCCTCATCAATGAAATCCCATAAAAGGCTACTATAAATTTTAAAAAAAAATAATTAAATTAATTAATATTAACATTTAAACTGCAAATAAAATGGATATGAAATAATTAATTAATATTAGACGGCACCATAAAAAGTGAAACAACTTCAACCTTAAAATATTAGGTTTGAAAATAGGCCTTCTTCAACTTATAAATATTAGGATCTTTAAATTAAATGTGGAATATAAGTTTGGAATAATAAAAAATAGGATACAAAATATACTTGCTTCAACTTATTAAAAATTAGGTTTTAAAATAAAATAAGGAATATGAATTTGGAATAACAACTACTTTAAAAAATATTTTGAACATTGTTATCCATGATATTTCAAAGCGCAATTTACAGATAATGGCATTGGAAAAGGAACCCAATCCAATTTTTCCACCAAATCCATTTAAAACCCTCTAATGAACATTGCCTTTCACATTCCCTTTATTAGAAAAATAACATTTTGGACAAGGATTACAGTTATGGATTTGGTATAAAAGAATGACTCGTGATGCGACTAAAATTTAATCAAGCACTGTAAGTGTACAGGTTATGAAAATAGTAAGAGACAAATTAAGGTTGTCCCAAAGAGACTCAATTTATAAAAAAAACTAAAATTTTAAAAAATTTTAAACAAGACTTTCAGTGGCGACATGGAAGTCGCCACTGAAACACCCTTTCAGCGGCAACATATTTTGTCTCCATTGAAAGTCTTATAATCAGTGGCGACATTATGAAGTCACCGTTTAAAAGGGAACTTTTAGCGGCGACTTCATAATGTCGCCACTGATTATAACACTTTAAGCGGTAACAAAATATGTCACCGCCAAAGGTCAAAATTTTTGAAGGCAACATAATTGTCGTCGCCAAAAGTCTAACTTTCAGTGGCAACATTATAGGTTGCTACCAAATGTCGCCGCTAGAAGTTTATTTTCTTGTAGTGTATTACTCCTCACTAGTACAAAAGAGGTGTTTTAAACCGGCACATTTAAACCAGTTATAGCGGATAAGGTCTAAAAGGTATAACTGGTGACTTTTTTGTAATTATGTTAAAGTTTTGAGATCGGTTCCTTAGAAAACCGGTCTAAAATATTTTAAGACCAGTTTTACAAGGAACCAGTCTAAAATAGGAAAAAAAACAAAAAAAATCATTACTTTTAAGACCGGTTTTTTGTATAACCAGTCTAAAAAGCTGATGGCATAAAAAAATTTAAAAAAAATCATTACGTTTAAGACCGGTTATCTAAATAACCGGTCTAAAAACTACTTTTAAGACTGGTTATCAAAATAATTGGTCTTAAAATATAACTTTTAAGATCGATTTTTAATATAACCAGTCTTAAAAGTGAATCACTCCAGCATCTATTGCGCTCATCACCGAAACTTCCGTTTGAATAGCTGCACTAAACCTTTCCAAATTGTCGATAAACTTATGCGATTGTTGGGAGAATTCAAATCAGGGCGTGCGACGACTGTTGTTGGATGGACCAAAAAATCCGTAGTTCCTAATTGCCCTAAACTTCCCCCTTCCTCCCTTGGCGATAGTTTTGTGTTCTGCATGTGTCCTCTGAACTTGCGACATTTTGAGATTGTGGCGTCGCTGTGAAAGGTAAAAACTAAGCATTGGAGATTTGCATGTTCTGGCGTGGCTGTGAAAGGTCCTTCTCCCTTGAGACATTTTATGCGTTCTTCCTCCTCCAAAAAAAAAGGTACGTCATTCTGTGCTAGTGTCATCCATAATTTCATTGAATTTTTCACTTGCCTATTTTGAACTTGATATGAATTTGAGTGCATTTTGATTCATTATGAAATTTTTGGAGTCATTGCTCATAAATTTTCTTAAACTGAATTTGAGGTAGTTAAGATGTGTGTGTTTTTGTATCGTTGCTTTGTGAATGAGACTACATTGTTCTGTCCATATGGTATTTTGATAGCGTCTTAGACTCTTGGTTCTCCATTCTTGAACTTAAAAGAAGAAAACATAGTCTTGGTTGTTACTTGTTCAGTGGTTTGATGTGGAGATTAGGGTATAAGCTTGCATTCAGAAACATATAATTTATTTATACTCTATTTCTGCAAACTTAAGAACTCGAGTTCATTATGTCAAACTCGAGTGCATAGAGTAATTTTTCAATCTCCAGGTAGTCTCTGTCAGAAACTCATGAGAGTGCATTGTCAAACTCGAGTGCATAGAGTAATTTTTCAATATCCAGGTAGTCTCTGTCAGAAACTCGTGAGAGTGCATTGTCAAACTCGAGTGCAAAAACCATCAAAACTCGAGTGCTTATATATGAACTCGAGTATACCAGGTATTTTCAAGTTTATACTAAGTTCTCTTATTGAAACCCTCAAGAGTGCATTTTTGGACTCGAGTGCATTAACTGTTCATCGCTTCTTCATGTCTTTCTGGAACAAATTCACGGGAGTGTGATATTTGGACTCGAGTACATAAGGCTCCAGGACTCGAGTGTGCACAACTAAACTCGAGTACACTTTGTTATTTTAGTTTTTGACAACTCTCTGGAATAAACTCTCTTGTCAAACTCTTAGGACTCGAGTGTAATTACAGTTTAAAACTTGAGTACCTGTGTCAAACTCGAGTTCATTTCTCACAGAACTCGAGTGCATACATACAAACTCGAGTGCATCAGCATAATGATAGATTATATCAACGTGAGTTTTTGCAATGCTTTGTTTGATAAATTTAACATATTGTGCTTGATTAAACTTAGTCATTTCTCTGCAAAACTTAGTCTTTGCCATTAGTTAATTGAAGTAATTGATCGTTGCTATACAAATGCATTATAATATAAAATTTGCTATGTACTTGTTCATTATGTAGTAGTTAAGCTAGGTACTTGATGAGTGTAATGATTCCACGCTATCATCATACTCTTACCTTTTCTAGGGGAAAATAGAAAAGAGAGGGAAAAAGGAATTGAAATATATGGATCATAGTTGGATAAACGCTAAACGGATGAGTATTGAATATGATAATGGGGTAAGGGATTTTTTAGACTTTGCTAGAAGAAATGTCGATGATGACAGTGTGATGTTCTATTGCCCTTGTATAATATGTTTGAATGAGAAGCGACTAAGTGCTACAGATATATATATACACATTTAATTTGTGAAGGATTTTGTAAGAGTTATATAATATGCGTATGGCATGGTGAAGAATTAGAAATGCCAAGTGCATCTCAACAGGGGGAGTGACCTTTGATGATAATGACACGGATCTGGATGATCAGATAGAGGATATCATTTGTGATGTAGGAGAAGAGGCTTTTGAGTAAACCCATGCATACGGTAATATGTACAGTGATGCTGAGAATCCGTTGTACCTGGGGTGTACAAAATACCAATTGTTGAAAGCAATATTGAAATTAGTAAGCTTGAAAGCATGACATAGATGGAGCGACAAGAGTTTTTCAGAAACTTTTGAAGCCTTTAAGGATATGCTTCAAGATGATAATGTGCTACATTACTGATACTATGATGCTAAGAAAATATTATGTCCACTAGGGATGAAGTATAATCAAAGATAACAAAGATGATTGCAATATATTAAAGATAATAAATCAAATAAATGCTAGTTCTAATGGAGAAATATCCTTATTCACATCCCAAATTGATACCCTAATTAATCTAATTATTTCTCATCCCATACTCTACCAACAAAACTAGCTGGATGTTTAGTTTAAAATTAGAGAGAACTTACATGATGATTTTGCACAAATTCTCTCTCTCTTGAGATTTAGTAATATAACTTTGACTTGGGTACTAATCTAATTCAAACTCAACTAAAGTGATACAATCTATTTAAAAGATATGTTTTAAATAAAATTTAAATTTCAGTAAAATGTAAAAAAATTTAGATATTTAGATGTAATTCATTCTAGTCATCGAATGAAAACTTCTTTGGGATGGATGACCTAGTAAAGATTGAGAAAATCAAATTTTAAATATGTAAATCGTTACAATTAACGCCAGGTCATTTAGGTCAACAAATTTTTCCTTCTAAGTTTAGATCAACAGTCCTATATTTTTCATCTTCCAATTTAGAGTTATTAATGATCACCCCGTTACTAAAGTATTTCCACCTAGTTGGTTATTAGTTTCTTATTATTGGCCTTCAATTTAGTTTTCTTCTCAACCAAGACCTCCGCACGAGACCATGTCCACACATATAAAATCCAGTTCTCATATTTGTATATTAATTTCGTTATACTTAAGTTCATTAAATAAGAATCTTCTCCTTTATTACCTGAGGCTGAGGTAGGCAGAGCTATTTCATATTTGAGGTCCAGAATGATTAAAATGCACAAGTATGATAACCTAATAGCCAATCCATAGGTAGTTGCATTCAACTGTTGGGATGTGTAACATCCCAACAATTTAATGCAAGGATTAAATTATGGAAATTAGATAGTAAGCTAAATTATAGAACTTAAAAAATTTAAGGAATCTTAAATTTGACAAAGGGAAAAATTAGGACATAGTGTGTGTAATTAATAGGATAAAAATATACATATATGTATATATAAAAACCTTACCAACACATACTAAACAATTAATCAGTTATCCTTCTTTTCATTTGGAACACCTGGACAATTCTTGAATGCATACACATACACTCACCATGCATATCACGTTGGAAGAAGAAAAATCACACACATTCACACTTACCTACTCTCCATTCTCTTCTCATTCGACCAGCGTACACACACCCTTATCACCTAATTAATCAGTAAATATAATACTCTCTCCCCTCTCCATTCAACGTTCATACAGCAACTGAAACATAAAAGAAGAAACGCAGAAAAGAAAAACAAAGAAACAGAAGAAAAAAAAGATAGAGAGAGACGTGAGTGAGAGAGTTGATCGGAGGAAGGAAGAAGAAGCTTCAAATCCTACATGCAAGCCTATAATCTGATATAGGTGAGTTCTCTTCACATATTTCTAACAATTTCCATTAGATTAGAGGTTGTTTTCTGCTGGTTTGGGTGGCTGGAAATAAGAAAATTCGCCAGAAAAATTGTTGTTACCGATCAGTTTCAAAACCTGCAATCATGTAACCATTTTACATGGGATTTTCGATCTCTTTTCTTCTGAAAACATGTCCTCAAACCCAAGGAACGTGTTTAGGAGTATGTGGAGTCCAAAATCATGGTTGCATGTGAGTTTTATCAACTCTGTTTTGGTCGCCGGAAAACAGAGTTTCTACCGAAAACTTTCAGAAGCTCAAACGGAGGCTATAGATGGATTTTTCATCTGATTCTTTTTTATATGGAAATTTTAGGATGCTTAGTATGAAATAGATTCAAGAAGATATCAATTTGGGGTCAAAACGAATAAGTTATTAATTTTTGAAGTTAGATTGTCAAAACTGACATTTTTCAGAGTCAGCCAGTTTCGTGTGATTTTATGACCAATCACATCACATCCATTATTTACTAAAATTTACATGGAGGTAGTAGACACCACAAGCTTAAAAATGAGTGGTAGAATGCATCATTTGGATATCTGTAGAGGAAGTTATGATTTTTGAAATATGGGTTTAGAAACAGGTGCAATCCTGGACGTCCAGATTTTTGTAGTTGATTTCATGATATTTTTGAATTATTTAATATTTCCCAATAGCCATGAAAATTTCCAGAATTGAAGTACATAGTCTTAGATTTAATTTGATATATAATTTGTGTTAATTAGATTAGTATACTAAGAGATATGAATTTTTGAAATTGGTTGCTCTCAAACTATATTTCTGGAAAACAGATTGGTTGTGTCGAAATTTTGGAAAACCAAGCCTTAACAAAAAATTATGAAACTTTCCAGATATAAAGTAGAAATTCAGAGATTTAATTTTATATATGGATCACAACTTTTGGACGAGTATATTAGGAGATATGGATTTTCAAAATTTTACTCTGTTTTTGGAGAGTAATATGGAATAGGGGTATTTCAGGAAATTCTGAGAGTAATATGGTGAAACTGGGTAGATTTGAATATTTTTTTCATGAAAATATATTTTAATAGCTTCATGTAGGCTTTAGACCCAGTCAATTTTTATTTTTCTAGAATTAGTTATGGTTTTTCAAAGTTAACTGAAAAATCTGCCAATTTGCTGAAGAATAGTAAAATTGCACTATGCAAAATTATATAGTGTATAAGCCACTGAAACTGACATAATCATCAGAATATGATTAAAGATAGTAGTAATAAAGTAATAACCAATTACTTGTTAATTTTAATTTATAGGAACTGGTAAAAGCCCGAGCCGAAGAAAAAGTTTTGGATAAACAGTTAGACTGAAAAAGGACCCAGGTAGTAATTCTTTCTTTCATGCACTATGTGATTATTTATATGTTGTGTATTCCATTTTCTGTAACATGACAGTGCCTGTGGCACAACACACGAATAAGCCAGGGTCTAAACGTATCGTTTGACCATGGACACGAGTTTAGCCGGGGTTGTAAACAATCGTTTGGCCTTGGACAGTATGTATACAACATGAGTTAGCATTTTACATATTATGGTGCATTGCATATTTATTTATCACATTTTATATGACTGATTGTACATTACTACTGAGATTCATTTGAATCTCACCCTTTTTCAACATCTAAAAATATTCCAACAGAGGATAGCTGTAAAATCCTTTCCTTAATACTGTAAAATCCTATTATTATAACTCAATTCTCCAAAAGTCTACCATAGTAGAAAAAGAGTTCAGCTAACCGTTTGAAAACTCTACCATGGTTTATAAAATTTACCATGGAAAATAAAACCATTTTTTTTTTCTTTTCTTGCTGAATAATATCTCATCAGATATTAAAATATCCTTATCAAATCAAATTGTAGATCCACGAGTTTAGAACACATCATAAGCCCTCTAGGCCTTCCAGCATCATCAAGAGTAATTAAAAATATATAGTTAACACACCAAGTTCTCAAAAATAGATCAGAGTATGCAAGATGAGCCCTAATGTGGCATTATACAATAATCCAACATATATTAAAAAGATGGAAGCACTACTTTTATCAGAAGTAGTTTAAGCTTCCGGAGTCTTCCCTGATGGACCCGCACGACAACTATCACCTGGAAAAATGTTAAATCAACGGGGTGAGACAAAAGCCTCAGTAACCAACAATCCATCTCATTGGGCATACAAGTATGTGCCCGTGAGGTGCCAAGTGGGACAGTTATACAAATATAACATTATTAAAATATCACTTGTCCATACGAATAATTTCATAATAATTCACAACATCATATTGTCATTCTCATATTTTCCATATAAGTGTATAAAAGTCAATACATAATAATTTATTTTCTTTCCTCCCTTATTTCCTCTCCACCTTATTTCCTCTGACTGAACCCATGGGCTAGTACTCACCCATATGACTGGTAGCTAACTCTACAAGCTCACCGATCAAGTGATATGGATCGGCCAAAATCCACAGAGCACAAGACCGGACCATGGGTTCCCCCTCTAAATACATTAATGGGGTGTCATAGCCCTATGGAATACAAATGGGCCAAAGGACTAACCATTGTACACCTGGATGTCCACCACCTTATTTCCTCTTTTGTACAAGAATTCACCCCCTTATTTCCTCTTTGAGTAACCTCCCATTAATTTCACATCCACCATCCCCTATCTTATCCATATTATGTGATTATGACATGTCATTATCATTTCATAATTATCAAAAAGGATCTTTCCAATCTCATAAATAAATACCAACTCATATAATGTAATATTGCTAGTCATTTTCTCCATGAAAATAAGTCCCACAAGACAATTTCATTAACCACATATTTTCCAAAATCACATCACATATCAATAGCCAAATTTATAAATCTGCATAATTAAAATCACTCACAAACATCATACAAGCATGCACAACAAGAGGAAAGTGGTTACCTCTCGCCAAAGCTATTTATTACCACACTGCTCCTAATCCAAGAGCTCAAGTAAATGCCAAAATCAATCTACCATAATCAATTTACTACCCATTAATAACTCTCCAAAATTCCACATAATCAAAATTATAACTTATATACAAATTTTCAATAATATTATATAATATATTCTAAAAAAATGAAAAATAACAGTTTGGGGTTTAAATTTTAGAAATGACCGTTTAGTCCTTCAAATATCGAAAATGACAGTTTAGTCCTCCAAATTTCATAAATGACAGTTTAGTCCTCCGAATTTCATAAATGACAGTTTAGTCCTTCGAATTTCATAAATGACAGTTTAGTCCTCCGAAATTCATAAATGACAGTTTAATCCTCCAAATTTCAAAACTAAACCAATTAAAATTTCAGTAATACCTTCATTAATTCAAATAAAGCTTTTAACCCAAATTTAATCGGTTAAAAAGTCCTATATAGAATTATTCATAGAATAATTATATAGAAAATTCATTATAAAATCTTATACCAACTAAATAAGAAAAATAAACCGATTAAAATTAGCTATTAATTATTCTCTACATTTTTATAGCCTTATACTAACAAAACTCAAACTTGTCCAAAATGCTAATCTTAAAATATTCTCTAATCAGTACAAAATTAATATCATAAGAAAGAGAAAATCATTTAGAAAATATTTCATAAAAGAAGTTTTATGATAAGAAGAGATTTTTAGTACCTTATTGATCCCCAAAGAAATGAAAATACTCCTATCAGAGCCTGCCCGTCACCTTATTACACAACACTTCACGCAGAAATTGCGTGAAGTGTGTGTGAGGAGGGGGGGTATTTATAAAACCCCCTCCTACCTAACCTTTTTTTTTATTATTTTTTTATTTATTTTTTTTATTATAAATGTGGCACCGTAAGGTGCCACAATTCTATTTTCAAAAGTGGGGGGCGCCGCCCCCCACGTTTTATTTATATATATATTATATTAATAATATAATATAATATATTATATAATAATATTATATTATATTATTTAATAATATTATATTATAAAATAATATTTTATTATTATTATATATATATTTTTTTTAGAATATTACAATTCTCCCCACCTAAATAGAATTTTGTCCCCAAAATTCAAAATATAAAATTCTTACACAACATTACACCAAATCAATATCAATATAATATAACATAAATACCACGTATATACCTAAGCAAACAAATGAGGAAAATCACGTCGCATACGCTCTTCAGTTTCCCAGGTAGCATCACCTGGAAACATTCCCTTCCAGAAAACTTTTAGGAGACGGATTGTTCTATTCCGTAACTGCTTGTCCTTTACATCTAAAATTCTTTCTGGTTCGGTCACGTACGTCAAATTCTCTCTTAACTCAACCTCTTCAGGCTCAATGATATGAAACGGATCTGGATGATACTTCTTTAGCTGTGATACATGGAACACGTCATGCACCTTAGATAAATGTGGGGGCAAGGCGATCCGATAGGCAACCGATCCAATTCTCTCCAAAATTTCAAATGGCCCAATAAATCGTGGAGTCAACTTCTTTGCTTTAATAGACCTACCGATGCCCGTAACAGGCGAAACCTTCAGAAAAACATGATCTCCCACACTAAATTCCAACGGTCTCCTTCGACGATCCGCATAACTCTTCTGTCGACTTTGAGCTGTCAACAATTTCTGTCGTATCATTTCAATCTTTCGTGATGTTTGCTCTACTAGATCTGGTCCGATAATAGTCCTTTCACTCAATTCGGTCCAACATAACGGCGACCTGCACTTTCGACCATATAAAGCCTCAAAAGGTGCCATCTGAATACTAGAGTGATAGCTATTATTGTATGCAAATTCTGCCAATGGCAAGTGCTTGTCCCAACTACCTGGAAACTCGATAGCGCAAGCTCTCAACATGTCCTCAAGTGTCTGAATAGTTCTCTCGGTTTGACCGTCTGTTTGAGGATGATAAGCGGTACTGTACTTTAACTTTGTACCCATGGCTTGTTGTAGGGACTTCCAAAAGTTCGAAGTGAACCTTGGATCACGATCCGATATGATACTCTCCGGAACTCCATGCATACGTACAATCTCTTTAATATACAACTCGGCCAATTTCTCCAAAGAATAATTTGCCTTAATAGGTAAAAAGTGTGCTGACTTGGTTAATCGATCTACGATCACCCAAACAGCATCATAAATATTCCGGATTGACGGTAAGCCCATGATGAAATCCATAGAAATACTATCCCATTTCCATTTAGGGATATCTAGATTCTGAAGTAGTCCTGGTGGTTTCTGGTGTTCGATCTTGACCTTCTGGCACGTCAAGCACTTCAAGACGAAGTCGGTCACGTCTCTCTTCATCTTTGGCCACCAATATTGTCGCTTCAGATCGTTATACATCTTGGTGATTCCTGGATGTATGGTATATTTGCTCCGATGGGCTTCTTCCAAAATGATTTTCTTGATTTCATCGTTATTGGGAACACAAATTCTCCCCTTGTATCTCAAAATATCTGCATTCCCAACATCATAATCCAGAACTTCCCCATGCTCTAGTTCTTCTCGAATTTTGTCTAGCTGATCATCTTTCGTTTGAGCGTCTTTCAAGTCTTGATAAAACCCATATTCACCAATGACTGCATTTAAAGCAACTATCTTCTTCTGATATGGAACAATATAGATGTCCCTCAAGCTTTCCAACCAATAGTGCTCATTTAAACTCATACAGAAAACATGAACAGATTTTCGACTTAAAGCATCAGCCACAACATTGGCCTTTCCAGGGTGATACTTTATTTCGAAATCATAATCCTTCAAGAACTCCATCCATCTGCGTTGTCTATTATTCAGTTCCTTCTGGTCAACCAAATACTTCAAGCTCTTGTGATCACTTAAAACTTCAAATTGAGCTCCATATAGATAATGCCTCCAAATCTTTAATGCAAACACTACAGCGGCGAGCTCCAAATCATGAGTCGGATAATTCTCTTCATGAGGCCTCAACTGCCTTGAAGCATATGCAACAACCTTGCCTTCTTGCATTAACACACAACCCAAACCCTTAAAGGAAACATCCGTATACACTGTGTACAGACGTCCAGGATCAGGAAGGGTAAGCACAGGTGCTGTAGTCAACTTTGCCTTTAACTCTTGAAAAGCAGCTTCACACTTATCTGTCCATATAAACGGTTGATCTTTCTTGGTCAGCTTAGTCAAAGGCATAGCAATTTGAGAAAACCCCTTAATGAATCTCCTGTAGTAGCCAGCCAATCCCACAAAACTTCTTATTTCAGTCACCGACTTCGGGGATTCCCATTTTAATACGGCATCAACTTTACTAGGATCAACAGCTACCCCTTCAGCAGATACCACGTGGCCAAGGAAATTCACTTCCCTGAGCCAAAACTCACACTTACTCAACTTAGCATACAACTGGTGGTCCCTTAATATACGCAATGCAATGAGTAGATGTTCTCGGTGCTCCTCCTCGTTCTTAGAATAAATGAGAATGTCATCAATGAAGACAACAATAAAACGATCTAAATACGGCCTAAAAATCCGGTTCATATAATCCATGAAAACAGCTGGAGCATTGGTCAACCCGAAAGGCATAACCAAAAACTCATAATGTCCATACCGAGTCCGGAAAGCAGTCTTTGAGATGTCCTCAGCCTTAACTCTGAGCTGATGGTAACCCGATCTCAAGTCGATCTTAGAGAACACCGCGGCTCCTTTGAGTTGATCCAATAAATCATCAATCCTAGGCAACGGATATTTATTCTTAATGGTGACCTTATTCAATTGTCTGTAGTCAATGCACAACCGCATACTTCCATCCTTCTTTTTGACAAACAATACTGGCGAACCCCAAGGAGAGACACTTGGTCGAATGAAACCTTTCTCAAGCAACTCCTCTAACTGTTTCTTCAACTCTGCCAACTCTGATGGCGACATTCGATAAGGGGCCTTAGAAATTGGAGTTGTGCCTGGTACTAACTCAATGGAGAACTCTACCTCTCGATTCGGTGGCAGTCCTGATATCTCTTCCGGAAACACTTCTGGAAACTCTTTTACTACTTCAATTTGATTGATCCCAATATCTTTGTCAGCATTAATTGAAAAGAAGACCATATAGGCTTCACAACCTCGTCGAACACACTTTTCTGCTTTAGTGGCCGACAATAACAAGGGGCTAGAAGCCACCTTAACAGATGCGAGACTTAAGGGAAAATTCACTTTCTTTCCCTTACAGTCGAGATGAGCATTATTCGCAGACAACCAATCCATGCCAATGATTACATCTATACCCTTAAGCGGTAAACAAATTAAATCTATCTTCGAATTACAAATATCACACTTAAGAGTAAGATTTAAACAAGCACGACCGGTCATAACAGAAGCTCCAGCAGGTGTGGACACTTCCAAATCATAAGGCAATTCACAAACATGCAATCCCAATCTTTGAGCACAGTTATCAGAGATAAATGAATGTGAAGCGCCAGAATCAAATAACACGAATACATCATGCCCTTGAAGAGAAACAGTACCTCGGATCACATTTGGAGATGCTCCTGCTTCTTCTCGGGTCAAAGCAAACACACGACCAGGAACGGTAGGGCGACCACTCTGTGGTACCTGTGGAAACTCAGGGCAAAAGCGAGCAATATGCCCGTATTTATGGCACTTAAAGCATTCCCAGCACTTCCCTGCATGTATTGTACCACAATTCTGGCATGGTCTACTCACGCTGGGTGTAGACATAGTAGAATCTTGACGAGACGCCTGACTCCTATTATAATGACTCCTCTGGGTCTGGAATCTTTGCTGTGGGGCTTTATTACCTTGAAACCCTCTCTGATAAGACCCTCCAGTCTTCCTTGAGCTCCTGAAACTTCCTGTAGTAAAACTTGGCTTCTTCATCACATTAATATTTGGCCTTGGAAAGCTGGAGAATCTGCCAGAGCTATCACGACGCTTGGAATCTTCCACCTCTCGTACCGTACGTGCAGCAATACGTAGTTTGGTACAAGCATCCTCAAAATTTGTGATGTTCGAAGACCTCATAAATGACTTCAGTTCTGGCCTGGCCTTATCGATTAGCTGTCTAATCTTCCAATTAGGGTTATTGTGCTCCTTCAAATATGTGACATATTTTGTCAATCGAATGAAAGTAGAGATATACTCATCTTCACTCATATCACCTTGACGAAGAGCATAAAATTCCAACTCCTTCTCATGTTGCAACTCCTCTGGAAAGTAGTGCGCATAAAACATGTCTTTGAACTCCGCCCACTTCAAAGATGACACATCCGCTGGTCTCACACTCTTCCACCACTCATTCGCGTCACCCTTAAGAAGAATAGTGACTACCTGTACCATCTGTTCACTGGTACAATCCACAGCCTGGAATAACGTCTCTATGTCCTCAATCCACATTTCTGCCTCAACAGGATCTCGGTTTCCATTAAAAATAGGAGGGCGATGTCGAGCCAAATCTTTATATACATTGGAAATGGAACGAGAAGCCGGAACATGTGGTTGTTGGGGTATATAATCACCATGGCCCTCATTAGTAGTTTCATGCATTTTTTCTGATTTCCCCACGCTTTGATGATCATCACCATTCCCCATAGGGGTCTTGTCCCTTGCTTGCCGCCCACTATCTTCTTTAAATTTCTTCAATCGTTCGTCTACAACATCTACCACAACTCCCTTCAGTTGTTGCATAAAAGCGTCCTTATCAAATGGGAGTTGTTGCTGCTGCTGCGGTTGGACAGGTGGGTGTGGAGGCCTACTACCACCAGAACTAGTACGACGAGTTTGAACCATCTTCTCCCCACCTAAAGATGCCCACTATAACTAGTAAGTAGTTAACAGAATCATAACAAATACAACTAACAGGGAAGATATATGTGAATTTTGTATATTGCCACTAAATATAATGCATGTCACAAAGTTCGCAGAATCGTTGGGCTCTGATACCAAATTGTAAAATCCTTTCCTTAATACTGTAAAATCCTATTATTATAACTCAATTCTCCAAAAGTCTACCATAGTAGAAAAAGAGTTCAGCTAACCGTTTGAAAACTCTACCATGGTTTATAAAATTTACCATGGAAAATAAAACCATTTTTTTTTCTTTTCTTGCTGAATAATATCTCATCAGATATTAAAATATCCTTATCAAATCAAATTGTAGATCCACGAGTTTAGAACACATCATAAGCCCTCTAGGCCTTCCAGCATCATCAAGAGTAATTAAAAATATATAGTTAACACACCAAGTTCTCAAAAATAGATCAGAGTATGCAAGATGAGCCCTAATGTGGCATTATACAATAATCCAACATATATTAAAAAGATGGAAGCACTACTTTTATCAGAAGTAGTTTAAGCTTCCGGAGTCTTCCCTGATGGACCCGCACGACAACTATCACCTGGAAAAATGTTAAATCAACGGGGTGAGACAAAAGCCTCAGTAACCAACAATCCATCTCATTGGGCATACAAGTATGTGCCCGTGAGGTGCCAAGTGGGACAGTTATACAAATATAACATTATTAAAATATCACTTGTCCATACGAATAATTTCATAATAATTCACAACATCATATTGTCATTCTCATATTTGCCATATAAGTGTATAAAAGTCAATACATAATAATTTATTTTCTTTCCTCCCTTATTTCCTCTCCACCTTATTTCCTCTGACTGAACCCATGGGCTAGTACTCACCCATATGACTGGTAGCTAACTCTACAAGCTCACCGATCAAGTGATATGGATCGGCCAAAATCCACAGAGCACAAGACCGGACCATGGGTTCCCCCTCTAAATACATTAATGGGGTGTCATAGCCCTATGGAATACAAATGGGCCAAAGGACTAACCATTGTACACCTGGATGTCCACCACCTTATTTCCTCTTTTGTACAAGAATTCACCCCCTTATTTCCTCTTTGAGTAACCTCCCATTAATTTCACATCCACCATCCCCTATCTTATCCATATTATGTGATTATGACATGTCATTATCATTTCATAATTATCAAAAAGGATCTTTCCAATCTCATAAATAAATACCAACTCATATAATGTAATATTGCTAGTCATTTTCTCCATGAAAATAAGTCCCACAAGACAATTTCATTAACCACATATTTTCCAAAATCACATCACATATCAATAGCCAAATTTATAAATCTGCATAATTAAAATCACTCACAAACATCATACAAGCATGCACAACAAGAGGAAAGTGGTTACCTCTCGCCAAAGCTATTTATTACCACACTGCTCCTAATCCAAGAGCTCAAGTAAATGCCAAAATCAATCTACCATAATCAATTTACTACCCATTAATAACTCTCCAAAATTCCACATAATCAAAATTATAACTTATATACAAATTTTCAATAATATTATATAATATATTCTAAAAAAATGAAAAATAACAGTTTGGGGTTTAAATTTTAGAAATGACCGTTTAGTCCTTCAAATATCGAAAATGACAGTTTAGTCCTCCAAATTTCATAAATGACAGTTTAGTCCTCCGAATTTCATAAATGACAGTTTAGTCCTTCGAATTTCATAAATGACAGTTTAGTCCTCCGAAATTCATAAATGACAGTTTAATCCTCCAAATTTCAAAACTAAACCAATTAAAATTTCAGTAATACCTTCATTAATTCAAATAAAGCTTTTAACCCAAATTTAATCGGTTAAAAAGTCCTATATAGAATTATTCATAGAATAATTATATAGAAAATTCATTATAAAATCTTATACCAACTAAATAAGAAAAATAAACCGATTAAAATTAGCTATTAATTATTCTCTACATTTTTATAGCCTTATACTAACAAAACTCAAACTTGTCCAAAATGCTAATCTTAAAATATTCTCTAATCAGTACAAAATTAATATCATAAGAAAGAGAAAATCATTTAGAAAATATTTCATAAAAGAAGTTTTATGATAAGAAGAGATTTTTAGTACCTTATTGATCCCCAAAGAAATGAAAATACTCCTATCAGAGCCTGCCCGTCACCTTATTACACAACACTTCACGCAGAAATTGCGTGAAGTGTGTGTGAGGAGGGGGGGTATTTATAAAACCCCCTCCTACCTAACCTTTTTTTTTATTATTTTTTTATTTATTTTTTTTATTATAAATGTGGCACCGTAAGGTGCCACAATTCTATTTTCAAAAGTGGGGGGCGCCGCCCCCCACGTTTTATTTATATATATATTATATAATAATATTATATTATATTATTTAATAATATTATATTATAAAATAATATTTTATTATTATTATATATATATTTTTTTTAGAATATTACAATAGCGGCTCTAAGGGCAAAACCATAATTACTGGCGATTGAAGGTCCGGTCCTAGCCAGGAGTTACATCTGATTATCTTTAGTTGTGGAATTTATTTCTTTTGTACTCTGTATATATTTTTCAAGCTATATGAGGATTTTCTATAATATAAGTAAGTACTTATTATCAGTATAGTTTCACTATTTCTGTATGCTATTTGAACTATGCATTTATTATTCAATGAATATCAAGATATTAAGGGGTTTGACAGGATGCCCACAATATGAATCATATGTTAACAACATGCAAATGCTGGTCGGGACTAAAATTGCATCCACTAAATCCAATACTAAAAAATTGGAGGTGAGGAAAACGCAAGTGAAAAAAAAGAGTAAACCTTGAAAAAACAAATGTCGGATTAAGATTTACTAATTATCTAATAGTATAGGGCTTATATTCATGGTTATTATTTATAATTATTTTTTAAGTCAATTGCATTTTTGTTTTTAGGGACGTTGTCTATAAAATTTAGATTGCATAATATAGCTTTTAGATATAATAATATCCAACAGAGTTTCTGTGAAACAAAATAAATCCTATATTTTTTTAAAAAAAATACCCACTTTTTAGAATAGGTATGAAATTACCTAGTCTAAATAATACGCATTTTTTATTAAAAATTGAAACTTTTTAACATTAGTCATCTAACCATTTGGTCTGAAAAAGTAACTTTTAAAACGGTTGTAGGTCCAATCTTATTGAAGACAGACTTTTTGAACTGCTCGATACAAGATCAGATCTAAACCCCAGTGTAAAAAGTCAATTTCAACCGGTCTTAAAAACCCTTTTTCTAGTAGCAGCTACCATTGTAAATGTCTAAATGGAATAAAATGTCTTGAACCAAAACCTATGTTTTAAAATTATAGGGATCAAAATTAAAATGAGGGTAATTATAAGGTCCAACCATGATATTAACCGTAATTTTAATTTCAATTTTTTTAAATTTTTTGCCAAATTCACATTTAAAAGATTAATTTAAGTTACTTTGCATTGATGTTATACAAAATTATCCCAGGGGTAACAAGATTGCATATATAACGAGATGATATATTTTATATGTTTAAAATTTAAAATTTTTTATGTGGGTATTGTGGAATAGAACATAGGGGCATACTTAATTTTTTATATAAATAAATCCAATAAAATGCTCAGGATTAAAATCTTGAGTTATAAACCTAATCAAAATAAAATTTAAACAAACTGATTAGTGAGTAGTGATGGGGATTTTTTTCCCGGTGGAATCATAAGAAAATGTCGTTTCTTAAATTAAAATATTCACAAATTATCATTACCTTTAAAGGTTTATTTATGTCAAAGTTTATAAAAGGTGTTACTATAAAGTTTAAAAAGTTCAAAATGACTTTGTTTTGGGCCAAAAAAAATGTAGATAAAGATAATAAAGATAATTCTAAAATGACCGATATATCATATTGTATTTAAGGTAAAAAAAAATATTAAAAGATAAAAAGTAAAAGCATGAGTCCTAAACCTAATCAAAATAAAATTTAATTTTTTTAGAGAAACGATAAGAAAATCTTTTTATTTTCAGTTTAGGTCTTATCAAGCTACAGAGATTAACATTGTAAATGACTAAATGGAATAAAATTTAATGAACCAAACAAAACTTATATATTTTGAAATTATAGGGATTAAAATTAAAATAAGGGCAATTATAAGGTTCAAACATTATATTAACCCTAATTTTAATTTCAAGTTATTTAAATTTTTGGCCGAATTCAAATTTAAAAGGTTAATTTAAATTCCTTTGCATTCAAATGTTATACAAAATTATCACAGGGCCTAACAGGATCGCATATATACGGATACGATATATTTTATTTGTTTCAAATTCTGGATGTGGGTATTGTGGAAGAGATCCAATAAAATATTTCCGGATTAAAATTATTAGTTACAACCCTAATCAAAATAAAATTTAAATAAACGGACTTAGTGAGTAGTGGAAAGGAAATTTTTTTTTGAATAATAAGAAAATCTCATTTTCTAAATTAAAATATTCACAATTATCTTTTTTCTTAAAAGTTTATCTTATATCAAAGCTTAAAATCCTTTCATAGTATTATTATAAAATTTAAGATGACTTTGTTTTGGCTAAAAAAAAACGTATATAGATAAAGATAATTATAAAATAACCTAGATATCATAATTTATTTAAGATATACAAAATATTAAAAGATAAAAAGTAAAATCATGAGTCCTAAACTTAATAAAAATAAAATTTAAGCAAATTGACTAGTTATGAGAAAATATTTTTATAGTGAAATGATAAGAAAATATTGTTATTTTAAATTAAATATTCAGAACTTATCTTAATCCTTACAAGTTTATCTTATCACAATAAAACCATTCAAATTATCACTATAAATAAAGAGAGACTCTAACCGCGAAGGATGTGTGTTTTAGAATCATTCTTCTCTCTCTCTCTCTAGAGCAATTAATAATCAAGTGTTCACTAATCCTTGCAACAGCAACCATGTCATCATTGGAGGAGACATTTACTGTGGTGAGTAGCGATGGCGGTGAGTTCAAGATGACCGTCGGAGCGGTGATACAGTCGAAGCTACTGAATCGTATGATGGGGGATGTTTCTGTTTCTGCTGACTGCAAAGTCCCATTAAGTGAAGTAAATAATGAAACATTGGTGAAAGTGATTGAGTATTGCGAGAAGCACGCTGCCAAGGCCAACGACGGAGCCTCAAATTCTGACACAGAGGAGCTAGAGGGATGGGACACAGAGTTCATGAAGGTGAATGTGGAGCATATGCTGTTTGATATATTAATGGCAGCCGATTATTTAGAAATTGAAAGTTTGTTTAATTTGGCATGTCAAACTGTGGCTGATTCGATGAAGGGAAAGACTCCTAAAGAGATTCGAAAGATGTTCAATATAAAGAATGACTTCACTTCTGAAGAACAAGAGCGACTTCGTAGACAACATCCTGGTTGCTCCTTTGATTAATGAAAAAGAATCTCATGTTAGATACCTTTGATTTATCTTTATATTAATTAATGTGGACTTAGCTTATATTCTAATATTCTTCCGGTTTCTTTTCTCTCTCTCTGTTTTTTTTTTCAATTCATTTTTTCATTTGCCTTGTGCTTCTTTTTTTCTCTGGGCTACTTTTTTTAAGTCTTTGAACCTTAAAAGAACTAATAGATGAGGGATGAAAAAAAAAAAAACAAGTCCCACATCAAAGGATTGAAAAGGTATATTATATTGAGTTACTCCAGTCAAATTGGCTTAAACTATTTTAATAGAAAGACAAACTTAACATATAAACCTAATTAATTCAAAATCCAACCATATGAAATTTAGAAGTAGGCAGGATTCTCAACGTCGATGAATTAGAATTCGCATTCAAGAAAATACTTTAGTTTTATTTTACTCTTTTCCGGTGGCAAAATATGGGATGATTCATCTCTTTTATCGGGGAAGCTTATATAGACGTACAAAGATTTTATAAAATTTTCAAAAAAATTAACAAAAATTATTTTTTATAATTTTATTCAGATCAAAATAATTATATTTTTCATAAAATATCTTAACGAGCATAACTTATGAAAATTTTATAAAAAAATTAATTTTTTGATTCTTCAAATATTAAATTTTTAACATTAAAGGATAACAATACTCCGTTTTAATACTTCTGAGGTACTATTAAATTTAAAACAAGTTTCATGATAATATTTCTCTTTAACGATAACTCTTTTTAAATAAATTTACACCTTAACCCTTTTAATTATAAAATTTTTTTAAAAAATAAAGTTTACACACCCATATATATATATTCATTTTTTATCGTCGAAATATAATCACTAAAAGGGATAAAGTCAAAAAGTTTGAGAGGGAAACTCAACTATTGATGATTTATATGAAATAAAATAATTTTTACTTCAATAAATCACAAGAATTTTTTAAACTTATGTAACCTTGGCAGATTGATATGATTTTTTTTTTCAAAAAAAAAAACTTAAACACATTAATATTGAATTATGAAAATTTATTATAACAATACAAGCAATGCCATATATGAAATTTATGAAATTAATATTGGAAGTGACACAGATTATATATGTTTGACCTCTTTTACTTATTGGAAGATTAATATTTTAATTGTTGATATTTAATCTTCTATAGAATATAATATTGTTTAACCTTTGTTGTAGTTTTAAACAACTGACATAAAATGGTTGGAGTTTAAAATTTGATTATTTATTTTTATAATTGAAAATTTTAATAAAAGACTAAATCTAGCTAATAAACTTAATCTACTCCTTGGATCTAAAATATTTGTACATGATATACAAAATGAATTAATTATCGTCTTAATTTTTTCAAGCCTTCTCCTTTACGAACGAAAATGCAGGATCGGAAATATATCACATACGAGTAACGAAATACATACATATATATATATATATATTCCTTTCAATTAAAAGATTTTTAATTAAAGCATAGGCAATTTGAAGAAGGAAAAATCATATTAAAAGACAATTGAATTATCTAAATTCTAATTTGGGCCACTAAACTTAATGAATTATAGATAAAGGTTATGTGTTATAATTAGGGATTTTGAAATTTGATGAAATGTCCAAAATGCCCTTATGTAAATGAGAAGAAAAAGAAAAGAGGAGTGTTGCACCATCCCCGTAAAGGGATAATACTTATCAATCTTCAAATTCATACCCAATTTATTACTCGAAATCAAAACTACAGTTACTTTTAAATGTTATATAAAGCTTTGTCTTTCATTAAGCCCCAAACCTGGTCCCAGTCGGGCAAAAGCTGTCTGATGTGAGAAAGCGGACGATGCATGGAAAGTTAAATTTCTACCTATAATTTTTTATACGATGTGGCAAGCAAGGCAATGGTATCATCTATTTGTAAAGTTAAATTAAATCCTAATTGATGATTTAAATTTTTCACACCTAAGCCCCATCATCATATAATCGAAATAAATTTCTACCTATAATTTTTTATACGATAATTTATTATAATTACGTATGCAATTTTAATTTCTTCTATGAATTCTGCACTGCATTCATTCATGGTAACGACTAAATAACTAAGGGAAAAAAAGTTCAACTAATTCCTGTAAATTAAAAACCAAATAAATATTGAATTATGAAAATTTATTGTAACAATAATACCAACAGTACAATGCAGGTAATTCATGAATCTGTTTTACATAGCCAACTGAAAGCGATACAATGGGCATGTATGGCCTGTTTTTAGCCATCCTACAATGCAATCATTGTGGAAAAAATGGTCACAAGGCAGTGCTGAAACGTCGTCGCCGTCCACATCATTAAAAGCTTCTAAGCAAATGCTACATGTGCTTGTCTTTATATCATCATCAGCAAACTTTTCCATCTTCTTGAGTGATGCCATAGCTTTCTCTGTTGCTGGAACCATGAAGAAGTGCTGCATAGATTGCTCTATCAGTTGATTGGTTTCTGCTGACTCAATATCATCGTTTGCAGAAGATTGTTGATCGGATGAGCCCATGGCACTATAGATTTCTATTGACTCATCATCATCGCCAATAATATCTGTCATATACTCAATGTATTCATTGTCTCCATACAGAGCGGTAGTTTGAAGATGAAAAAACAAAGGTATTGAGCCATGGTCAGATGTATCAACATTAAGATACACAATTAGAGGTATTAAGCGGTGATGAGTACTTCTAATGCTGAAACGGTTGAGTACTTCTTGGTAGTAAGATATGATATGAGTTGCTAATGAGCCAACACCATTTTCTGTAAGATTGTTGCCTACATTTCTACGTAGAAAACTTGGAACATCTCGAAGTAATTCTTCACAAGGCATGGTGAATGGGGATGGAAACAATTCAGAATGTGTCATTTGAAGGCGCCCCGTGTTAGGTGAAACCTCACGTTGAATGACAGTAAAACTGATATCAAACATATCTTCCATCAAGTCTTCGGAAATCGAGACGTAGGAGGATGTCATGATTGTAAAACGGATTCTTTTGGTGAATGAGGAGCTGTTTGGTTTGTTGTGGTGGAGAATATTAATTTTCTGTGAAAAAAGAAGAAGATGGATTTATTAGAATAAATAAAACAAGAATGCAAGATTATGTATAACAAATTTCATGAATATCATTAGCAATAAGACTCCTCTCTCTAGAGACCCAAGTCACCTTCTTTCTTTACATTGGTGGGATCAAATCCCTCCCTATTTACCCATGAATCAACACCGCCGTTATATAGATTTTAGGGTATGTCTTAGTCTTACTAGGGTGAGAAGGGAATAAATAACCACTTTTCTTCATGACTGAGGGTTTTTGAAGGAGAAAATTCAAACGCATGAACCTTCTTACCTTGTCTTCAATATTTTTTCTTCATTATTGCTTACCAAACAAAATGTTAGTGAAAGAATTGAACAAATTTCAATCATTCTTAGACCTTGGGAGAATTGTTGTATTGCCAATGATTTGGTAAGAGATTGAAGAAATTTAAACTCAGTTATAAGTTATGGGAAAAAAAACTCAGATTTAAGTTCAAACAAATTAAAAATGCTAATATAATTACGGACAATTTTAAATGGGAAAGTAGAAAAACTATCCACCAAAATTTATAACTGGAATATGTCAGAAACAAGATTGCAATACTCTAAAAATTCCTTGGCAATACAACAATTTCTCCAAAGTCATAAAGATTGAAATTTGTTCAGTTCATTCACTCACGTTTTGTTTGGTCAGTAATAATGAAGAAAAAAAATAGGATAAGTAAGAAGGGTGGCACATTTGAATATTCTCATTCAGAAAACCGAAAAATTGCTAGACAACTTTATTAGCTAATATTCCAATACTTTCTTCTGTACACAAATCAAAATGATATAACAAAATTTTCTATGCACATAATAACCTGAAAACACTTGAAAATGGTTCAAATCTAATAGCCTAGAGAACAACAATTGGCTAAATCGCTAAGGTTATCATGAACGTTATTTATATTCCAAAGCCCTTGAGTATCTAACTGTTTTAAATTAGCAAGAACTTACCTAATGATTTTGCACGCCCAAATTCTTTCTCTCTTCGTTTTAGGTGTTTAACTGTATTTTTTCTCTCTTTGTGTATAGGTATGAATTGTGACTTATCACTTAAGTGCACAGTTATCCTCTTATTTATAGAATTTTAAAGTTCAACTAAAGTGACGCAATCTATTTGAAAGATATGTTTTACTTAATATTTTAATAATAACCTTATAAAAATATAACGCCTAACCGTTTTCGTTTTTTGGACCATGCCTCTTAACCGTTTAGAGATGAGGTAAAATTACATGATTGCATACTATAAATTTTCCCAAAATTATTTTATTTTATTTTGATTTATCTGTGCTGCCTCAAATTGATTAGTGTCTACGATAATTATTGAATCATTAATTTTATTTTTCCCTTCCCTTCCTTCCTCTTGAGCCCTATGACGGGAGCCTTTGGTAGGGACCGGGAATTGTACAGATTCCGTGAGATCTACTAGCAATTCCATCATTTGAAATATTTATTTCAATTTGCGATGAGGAGCTTCATAATAATTGATAAGTTGAAAGATCATAAGTAATAACTTAGATACCAATTCTCCTTAAAAAAATAAAAAATTATTTTTTTAAAAAAATGTTAGTTAAGAAATTATTTTAATTTTAATTCTATACCTATTAAAATAGTTTTTAAAAAAATGAAACATAAACTATTTAATAAGATTCAAACAGTCTAGATTTCGATGCCAATCTTTGAAAACTCATTCCCTCAAGTGCTTGCTTAGTTGCATAGTCCGCAGCACCATTTGCATGCCGTGGTATATGCCTCACGATGACCTCCCACTCTCGAGACAACATCCCTTTCACTTCTCCAATCATACTACAGCGTCTGGGTGAGAGCGTTTGTATCATTTGACTTCAGTAGGCTTACTATCTCCTCCGCATATGTCTCCACAATCATTAATCATCTCACACCCAGGTATAGTATTCATCAGTTTCCATAATCTCTACCATGATGGATCTCTCTCAATCACTTGGTACGCGACCGAACAGAGAACTCCCCATGATGTTGGTTATGTTTCCACCGAACAGAATGTTTTGTGAGATCCACTGCGGAGCCTTCTTCCACATACTTCCACAACTTGTTAATCCCTGACCAAGTATTGGAGCCTGGCCTAGAAAGCTCTATTTGCGGCATCAAATCATCACCACAGCGAGATATTTGCTTTGCACAACACGAACCCACAAGCCATCTCGTCGTTTAATGAGATTCCCACAAATGCTTTATTCCTAGACCTACATTCTTTTTAGTCTTGCAAATCGTGTCCATGCTACAAGGTGTGTCCTTCGTTTTTCCTGCGTAGATCTCCATAAAAATCCTCTGTTTCTTTTCTCAATATCCTCACAAGTACCGCTTGGTAAGGGTGCAGTTTGCATGGTGTACCCTGGGATAGTAGAGGTAACTGAGGAAATTAAGACAGATCTTCCTGCCAAGGAGAGGGAGCTCGCCTTCCAACTGGTCAGCCGCTTATTAACTTTATCAATAAGAATAGATAATATCAATAAGCGAGCCTGATAATTTCAATTCTTCTAAACATCTTCAAAGATAAGACGAGTTCTCCAAATCAATTTTAATGGCCATAAACCCTCGTTTATCCTGCATATTCTGCATTGAATGAATTACTTCCTGAGCTATACTATAATATTATCTGAGATGTGGCGGCCAGAAACAAAGCTACGTTGATGGGGACTAATCACATGAGCTAGCATGCACCAGCTTAATGAGATTGGCAAGGCTCTTCGTCAAAACTTCAAAAACCATATTGCATAAGCTGATATGCCTCAAATCTTGGACAATCTCAGGATGATCCTTCTTAGGAATTAGAACAATCAAAGTATCATTAATATTCCTTATATTAGCTGGATTCTCCCATAGGAACTTTAAAAATTTGCTGACAGAGTGCTCCACCACCTTCCATTGACTATGATAGAATAGAGCATTCAAGCCATCGGACCCCAGAGCCTTTGAAGCTCCCATACTAAACAATGAGGCTTTAATTTCATCATCACTAAGCTCTCCCCCCATCATCCTTAACTCTCCACTCTCTACATACTCGGGTATGTAATATCACAACAAAGTGGACTACGTGTAGACTCTCTTCCATGAATAAAGAAGCAAAAATGGACACGGCCATGTTCTTAATCTCATTTACACCGTAAACCGAGCTTCCACTACCATCCTTAAGAGACCTGATAAAGTTCTTCTTTCTTCTCCCATTAGCTCTAGAATGGAAATATCCAGTATTTCGATCTCCATTAATTGACTACTCACTTCTAGATTTCTGAGCCCAGATCAAAGAATCCTGTAAGAGCTCTTCATCTAATTCCTTCCAAATTAAAGTTGCAATTGTAAATTTTCCTGTTCAATCGTTAGCCCATGATGGGCTTCAACTTTAGTTAGTCCACTTAGCCTTCTCAGGAGCTTCCTCTTTCGTGTATTAGTGAATCCAAATGTTTGTCGATTCCACTGTACACATGCTTCCAAAAATTGCACAACATTGTCAGACCAAGCTAGATCACTCTCTTCCAATTATCTTTGACGAAAGGAGTGAACCTTTCATCCAATGTCCATGCCACAATAAACCAGAATGGTCTCTTCGCACTACCGTTTGTTCTAATCCCTTCCAATTGCAATAAAAAGAGGTCGGTGACAACTTTTATACAAGGAGAGGTGAGTTACTAAAGCATTTGGGAAGTCTTCTTGCCACTGTGAGGACCCCAACACTCGATCTAGACGGCTCTCAACTCCTGTACATCTCCATGTGAAAGCGGGTCCCGTAAACCCCATATCATTTTGAATGTAAAACTCTCTATCTGGACCTCTTAATGATTCATGGGAACAGCGTTCATGAGCACCGAGAGTGGCGTTGAAGTAATCTCCCATACACCATTCATGCACCCTGTATCGTATGACTCAAAAGAACCAAGTCCCTCCAGAGATCACGCTGCTGAGTGGCAACTGGACTAGCATAGACAAAAAAGGAAATTCATGGGAAAGCTTCTTTATTTGTGGAAATACTATGCCACTGGGCATCCTTTATTGCCATATGCTTATCCTCAAACTTGAGCTCTTTTCCCATCTCTTCCTAATGCAAAGGGAAATCTCCATACGTACTCAACTCTTCATTTTGTTGGAGATTTGCTAGATTTGCTCCTGCAGGAAAATTAACTCCTTGCGCACCTTACTGGTCCACTGTAGCTTCCCAATTAGGAGGCCCAGTGTAACACCCCAAATTTTGGGACAAGAGGACTGAAAATAAGCCTACAATAAGTGGACTGCTAAGCACCGGTTTGGCAAGTATCCCAGTAAGACATGATTTTAATCTCTACAATTCTTAACACCTTTGGTGGCATCAAAGGGAAATAAAATGGTGCATTAAAGAGCACATTAAGTGACAAAACAATATAATGAGTGGTCACACAACAAGACTATGTTGGGAACCCCAAATGAAATTTGCCTCCAGTGTGTTTCTCTACGTGACAGTCATGATTGTGTGACATTTTTCAATGGACAAATGATTTCCAAAACTCATGAAACTTTCCAGAATGAAAGTATACTTATCAAGCTTTAATTTGATAGGTCATATAAGCTATTTGAAGCTTTACATAAGGAGTTATGTATTTTTGAAGTTAGTCTAATAAAACAGGCGATTTTCTGGGGCAGCTTCCAAAAACAAATATTCTGGGTGGTGTGAGCTTCTAATTGGCTAAAGGATATATTTTTACTTAAGACTAGACTTAATAAGGGTCACATAGACGTTGGAACCACCCCAATTGGATATCTATACAATTATATATGAATTTTCAAAGTTTGATGAAAATTCTGTCAGATTTTCAGCAAGGTGCGAAAATGGGAAAAAAAATGTATGGGCAAAATAATCATTTGGACAACATAAATCCATAGCCTATATTGTTTCCTTTTTCTAGTGTGTGGGACGTCATTTTTGATTAAGAAGCAAAAGGGGTTTAATAATGAATTCCAAATGCCAAGTTGAAGTATTAAAACCAAGTAAAAAGGGGAAGTTTGAAAAGTCAAAAATTGTAGGCCAAGAGTTGAAGTGGAAATGACTTATTCAAGAAGTCAATCTTGCTCTTCCAAGAGCCCTCAATTTCGTCCAAGTGAGAGGAGATTTGGGAAATAAATATACTTGGCCATAATTAATCCAAGAGGAAAAAGAATAGCCAAGTGATTTAAGCACATGTAAATTTACATTAAACAATAATATTATCAAAAGTAAGAGAGATATTTTGGCAAACCATTATCCCTTCTCTTCTCATTATTTCGGTCAGCAAGAAAGGCAAGAGAAAAATATTCAATTGGTTATATTTATACAAGAAGGAAAAAAAAAAAAACAAGAGCCAATCAAAGATAAGCACATGTACTAAAGTAAAAAGCAAGAGGGAGGTATTATGATAACATTTCATTACCTCTTCCTTCCTCTTCATTTTCGATCAGCAGCAAACAAATAGAAATAGAGAAGAGTTCAAGAAGCTTAAAGGCACAAAGAGAAGAGCTAGGGTTCAAGAAGCAAGAATCAAAGGTAAGAGGTGTGATTTTAAGTGCTTATGCCTTCTAAATCACTTGGGAACCTCTTCTAATCTCTTCTCCTCCATGAAATCCATATTTTTAAAGAAGAATCAAGAGAGAGGAGAGAGTGAACAGTGACTTTTTAGAGAGACAAAGCCAAGAAATCCAAGGTAAACTCAAGAACCTAGCTTCTTTTGTTGATTATTGATGGTTCTTGGTTGTTGTTGTTGTTGTGGTTGTTTTCCTTGATTTTGTAAATTTGGGAAGCTCAAACCCTAAGGGGTTATGCTGACCAATTTTCTAATAATCATGGGGGAAATAGGTTTAAGTGATTAAACAAGTGATTAGAGGTGTAAAGAAGGAGGTTTATGGATTTAGAATCAAGAAATAACATTTTCCCTTAATTTTTCAGATCTGGTCCAGGGGCATTTTCGTCCTGTTTGGTATGAAATTTCATCAATTTGATGGTTTCATTGAGTTTAGAAGGGAAAATTGTGTAGGGTTCATGTAGACTGTGAAGTGAAAAAAGCCCTAGAATGCGAAATGACCAAACTACCCTTAAAACCCTAAGTTAGGGGCTGCCAAGGGTAATTTCGTAATTTGGGCCTGATTTTGACTAATCTGAGGTAAAAAATGGATTCTACACACAAAATTGTGTAGGATTAGCCTAGGTCATGATTTTTGGAATAGTACAATTTGACCGGGTACGAAGGGGTATGGACCAGGTTCCCAGGGGTATTTTTGTAATTTTACAGTTTTGAGTCAAGATAACCAACACCATGAATTTAGAATGAGTCATGGATAAATAATAACTCATATATCCTAATTTTATAATTTTAAAATATACCGATAGCCCGAGCCGGACATGAAGCTGGATTGATTGACAGGCAAGGAAATGGCACATTCCAGGTAGTAACTTCTTCTTACGTATACTATGTGATTACTAAATGTTGTATATGTCATTCACTGTAACATGAGCTAGTGTCTTTGACACACCAATTCGCCATGTTGTGGTCAGGGACCCAACAAGGGCGTCAAGTAAACCAAGGTGCAGACATATAGTTTAGCCTTGGGCAAGTGTATACATAGTTTCGATCATCTTACATGACATGGCATAACATATATATTTTCCCATTCTATATGTTTGAAAGCATGTTACTACTGAGATTCCTCCGAATCTCACCCTTTCCATAAACATTTAAAGTTTCCAGCAGCAGACAGCGGCTCAAAGAGCATAATCGTAATTACTGGTGACGGAAGGTTCCGGGCTAATACGAGAGAAGGCGTTGGTTATCTGAAGACCTTTATATTTGTTAAGGTCTGTATTATTCTGTACATCCCTATGGGGAATTCTGTATGTAATCAAGCAATATTTTTTCAATATATCAGTATGTTTATGCTATTTATATATGCCCACTGAGCTACGCAATTGCTACTCTGAGCAATATCAATAATAAGACGGGGTCTTACACCCAGTATTCTGGCCTTCAACCTTATTATCCTCAAACCCTGGTGACCCACTCATAAGAACCATTGGGCTTCTTGAATCCAAACTAGCCTTGCTTTGACTATACGATGATGGGCCTTTGTGCCTCCCTTATTTTCCATTCCTTTCATCCTCACCCTTGGGCTGGTCTTGCGCTTGGAGCATACTTGAATCCATTCCTGAGCATTTAAGCTCTTATGCCTTGTTTGGTATAATGGAACTAGAGCTTGGGAAGTGGAATTGGGGATGGAACTGAAAGTTGGGCCTGTTTGTTAAGGTGGAACCTAGTTCCACATGGAACCCGGTTCCATAAAAATGATGGAACTGGGTTCCTTGCTTTAACACATGGAAGTGGGTCAATTCTATGGAACCAAAACTTTGATTACCATTATACCCATTACAATTTAATCTATTGAGAGTTATGTCCTCCTCATTTTTCAACCACCCATCTCCTTCCTTAACAATCTCCTCCCCTCCCTTAGCCTTCGACGCCACCATAGACCTTGCCGGGAACGAAGGTGCATTACCATCCAAGTTAACATCTCCTTCTTTGTCCTTCCTCGCATTAACGAAAATGAAACTCTTCTCCCTTCTTCAATGGTTATTTTTTTCGATTTGGTTCTCTAGTGGCAATGGAGTAACTATGAAATTAAGGAATGTCGAGGACTCTGTGTTACTGAATCTTTGTCCTTCTTTGTCCAAGTTAAGGAATGGAGTAACTATGAAATTAAGGAACGAAGGTGCATTACCATCCAAGTTAACATCTCCTTCTTTGTCCTTCCTCGCATTAACGAAAATGAAACTCTTCTCCCTTCTTCAATGGTTATTTTTTTCGATTTGGTTCTCTAGTGGCAATGGAGTAACTATGAAATTAAGGAATGTCGAGGACTCTGTGTTACTGAATCTTTGACGACAATTGCAAGCTCCACCTCAAATCTTCAACAACAATAAGGATGCGTTGTCGTGTGAGTTGTGGTTGTGTTAGGTTTTAATGGTGAGGAATAGTAACGGTCCACTTTAGATCTTTGACGACGAGGAACAATAACAGGACACCTCATATCTTCAACAGCATACTCCACCTCAGATCTTTTGGGTTGTGATTTTGGCCAAAATTTTTTGATTAGAATTTGTTTTTTTTTTCTGGTCTTTTTTTTTCTTGGTTGGTTGTTCAAAATGATGAAGGGGATGATTAGAGAAGTCGGGGACGAAGGGGGATTTTTTTTTTGCAATTAAGGGTGTTTTGGTACTTTTACATTAAAATTATAAATATTCAATTAAAATAATAGTATACTTCCACCGTCATACCAAACATACTTTTAACCCCACTTCTACTTCCATACCCACTTATACTTACACCTCAATTTCCACTTCCAATTCCATCAAAATCTCTTCCAATGTACCAAACGGGGCATTAGTCTTAACGGTACATTAGTCTTACCTAGGGTGGGAAGGGAATCAATAGGGTGTTCAATATTTTATCGTCATAATCTTCCTGTTTCGATCCCGAGCAAATCGAGATGAGAAAAATTTGGGATCGGGAAAAATTTTTCGGGATCGAGAATAGAACATAGCTCATACTTAAATTTTTATATAAATAAATCCAATAAATGTTTCAGGATTAAAATCTTGAGTTATAAACGTAATCAAAATAAAATTTAAACAAACTGATTAGTGAGTAGTGATGGGGAATTTTTTTTTCCGGTGGAATCAAAAGAAAATGTCGTTTCTTAAATTAAAATATTCACAAATTATCCTTACCTTTAAAGGATTATCTTATCTCAAAGTTTATAATCTTTTCAAAGTGTTACAATAAAGTTTATAAAGTTTAAAATGACTTTGTTTTTGGCAAAAAAAAAAACTTATATAGATAAAGATAATTTTGAAATAACTAAAGTATCATATTGTATTTATTAAGGTAAACAAAATATTAAAAGATAAAAAGTAAAAGCATGACTCCTAAACCTAATCAAAATAAAATTAAAACAATCTGACTAGTCATGAGAAAAACTTTTTTTAGAGAAACGATAAGAAAATATTTTTATTTCAAGTTTAGGTCTTATCAACTTAACTTACAGAGACTAACATTGTAAATGACTAAATGGAATAAAATTTAATGAACCAAAACTTATATTTTGAAATTATAGGGATTAAAATCAAATAAGGGCAACTATAAGGTCCAAACATTATATTAACCCTAATTTTAATTTCAATTTATTTAAATTTTTTGCCGAATTCAAATTTAAAAGTTTAATTTAAATTCTTTTGCATCAAAATGTTATACAAAATTATCACAGGGGCTAACAGGATTGCATATATACGGAAACGATATATTTTATTTGTTTCAAATTTTGGATGTGGGTATTGTGGAACAGATCCAATAAAATATTTCCGGATTAAAATTATTAGTTACAACCCTAATCAAAATAAAATTTAAATAAACGGATTTAGTGAGTAGTAGATGGAAAAAATATTTTTTTTTTTGGAATCATAAGAAAATCTCATTTTTTTTAAATCAAAATATTCACAAATTATCTTTATTCTTAAAAGTTTATCTTATATCAAAGCTTAAAATCCTTTCAAAGTATTATTATAAAATTTAACATCATTTTGTTTTGGCTAAAAAAACGTATATAGATAAAGATAATTATAAAATAACCTAGATATCATAATTTATTTAAGATATACAAAATATGAAAAGATAAAAAGTTAAAGTATGATTCCTAAACCTAATCAAAATAAAATTTAAATAATTTGACTAGTCATGAGAAAAACTTTTTTTAGAGAAATGATAAGAAAATCTTTTTATTTTAAATTAAAATATTCATAACTTATCTTTATCTTTAAAAGTTTATCTTTATCACAACAAAGCCGTTCAAATTATCATTATAAATAAAGAGAGCCTCTAACGGTGAAGGATGTATGTTTTAGAATCATTATTCTCTCTCTCTCTAGAGCAATTAATAATCAAGTATTCACTAATCCTTGCAACAGCAACCATGTCATCATCTGTGGAGACATTTATTGTGGTGAGTAGCAATGGCGGTGAGTTCAAGATGACCGTCGGAGCGGTGATACAATCGAAGCTACTGAATCGTATGATGGGGGATGTTTCTGTTTCTGCTGACTGCAAAGTCCCATTAAGTGAAGTAAACAGTGAAACATTGGTGAAAGTGATTGAGTATTGCGAGAAGCACGCTGCCAAGGCCAACGATGGAGCCTCAGATTCCGACACAGAGGAGCTAGAGGGATGGGACACAGTGTTCATGATGAAGGTACACATAGAGGATGCGTTGTTTCAGATTTTAATGGCAGCCGATTATTTAGAAATCGAGGGTTTGTTTAATTTGGCATGTCAAACTATGGCTGATTCAATGAAGGGAAAAACTCCTAAAGAGATTCGAAAGATGTTCAATATAAAGAATGACTTCAATCCTGAAGAACAAGAGTGACTTCGTAAACAACATCCTGGTTGCTCCTTTGATTAATCAACTTATCATACTTCTTTTTGTATTGTGTTTTATTTTGTATTCTTATTAAAATTTTAACGGTAAACAACCATAATGCTCCATTTTAACACTTTAAGGGTAATATTGACTTCAAGGGTAATATTGAACCTAAAAAAACTTTCAGAATAACATTACTTCTCAGTGAAAACTTTCTGAGAAATTTTGCACCCTTTTATTTATGAACTTTTTTAAAAAAATAAAGTTTACAAATATCATATATATTTGCATTTTTTATCGGCGAAATATAATCACTACAAGGAATAAAGTCAAAAAGTTTGAGAGAGAAACTCAACTATTGATGATGTATACGAAACAAAATAACTTTAACTTCAATAAATCACAGAATTTTTTAAACTCGTGTAACCTTGGTAGGTTGATATGAATTTTTTTAAATGTAAGTTGTAATGGGAAAAAAAAATACTTAAACACATTAATATTGAATTATGAAAATTTGTTGTAACAATACAGACAATGCCATATATGAAAGTTTTGAAATTAATATTGGAAGTGACACAAATTATGTATGGCCTCTTTTGCTAATTGTAAGATTAATATTTTAATTTTTGAGCTTTAATCTTCTTGTGCACTTTTGGTTTACGGAATTGAAAGTGATATGATGGAGTGCAATGCAATGTAAAGGAAAGTAATATAATGATCATTACATAATTTGTTTGGTTCGTCATTAAAGAAAGATGATGCATATACTTAAAAACATTTGATTGGATTATATCAAATATGAGAATATATGAGAATAATATAGTAAATGATAAAATTATCCCTTTCTACACATATAATAATATATACATCGGGTTCATGATAATTTTTGTATATTTAATGGTGAAAATATTATGCAATGTATAGATTGAATTTATTTTAATTTTTTAATATTTAATGATGAAAATATTATTTAATGAGATATTTTTAATATTTTTTTAATGGTAGAATATAATTTTTTAAATTTTTAAATGGGGGAGATTTCTTAAATATCTATATAATTAATTATTTTTTTAATATTTAGTAGTGGTAATTAAAATTATTTAATACTTAACCGCATTTATGGGTGGGCATTTTGGTCAATTTAAAAAATTATAATGGCAATAATGACATTTTCGTTAGATTATAGGATGCATGCATCCTCATTCATCAGTCATAGCAGTGTAATCATTATTACATCAAATAATGTAATCAGCATTATAAAATGTAATCCTCTTTACATTACATAAGGCTAACCAAATGCTATAATCACGCTATTACATGTAATTCTCTCTCATGTAATCGAACCAAACGAGCTAATAGAATATAATACTATTTAACCTTTGTTGTAGTTTTAAACAACTGACATAAAATGTTTGGAGATCAAAATTTGATTATTTATTTTTATAATTGAACATTTTAATAAAAAGACTAAATCTTACTAATAAACTTAATCCACTCCTTGGATCTAAAATATTTTTACAATATATAGATAAAGATAATTATGAAATAACTAATATATCATATTGTATTTAAGGTAAACAAAATGTTAAAAGATAAAAAGTAAAAGCATGACTCCTAAATCTAATCAAAATAAAATTAAAACAATCTGACTAGTCATGAGAAAAACTTTTTTTAGAGAAACGATAATAAAATATTTTTATTTTAAGTTTAGGTCTTATCAACTTAACTTACAGAGACTAACATTGTAAATGACTAAATGGAATAAAATTTAATGAACCAAAACTTATATTTTGAAATTATAGGGATTAAAATCAAATAAGGGCAACTATAAGGTCCAAACATAATATTAACCCTAATTTTAATTTCAATTTATTTAAATTTTTTGCCGAATTCAAATTTAAAAGTTTAATTTAAATTCTTTTGCATCAAAATGTTATACAAAATTATCACAAGGGCTAACAGGATGGCATATATACGGATACGATATATTTTATTTGTTTCAAATTTTGGATGTGGGTATTGTAGAACAGATCCAATAAAATATTTTCGGATTAAAATTATTAGTTTCAACCCTAATCAAAATAAAATTTAAATAAACGGACTTAGTGAGTAGTGGATGGGAAATATTCTTGTTTTTTTTTGGAATCATAAGAAAATCTCTTTTTTTTTAAATCAAAATATTCACAAATTATATTTATTCTTAAAAGTTTATCGTATATCAAAGCTTAAAATCCTTTCAAAGTATTATTATAAAATTTAACATCACTTTGTTTTGGCTAAAAAAAACGTATATAGATAAAGATAATTATAAAATAACCTAGATATGATAATTTATTTAAGATATACAAAATATTAAAAGATAAAAAGTAAAATCATGAGTCCTAAACCTAATCAAAATAAAATTTAAATAATCTGACTAGTCATGAGAAAATTTTTTTTTTAGAGTAACCATAAGAAAATATTTTTATTTTAAATTAAAATATTCATAACTTATCTTTATCTTTAAAAGTTTATCTTTATCACAACAAAGCCGTTCAAATTATCATTATAAGTAAAGAGAGGCTCTAACTATGAAGGATGTGTGTTTTAGAATCATTTCTCTCTCTCTAGAGCAATTAATAATCAAGTGTTCATTAATCCTTACAACAGCAACCATGTCATCATCTATGTAACATCCTTATTTCTATTTTTTAAGATATAGTTATAATTTTAAAAAATAATTATAAATGTGATGGAAATATAAAATTTTTTTTGTTATTTATATATATATATTATATATAATTATTTAATTAATTAAACAATTGTAGGCGCCACTCACAATTGTAGGTTAGTGGCAATTGCCACTAACCAATTATATATTATATAATCTAATATATATATATAATAATAATAAAATAATTTTTTTATTTGATTTGTTGCCACCTACCATATGAATAGAAAGGAGGGATATATTCTATAAATACCTACTCCAATTTTTCACTTCATCTGTGAAGACGAAGAGAAGATTTTGGTGATAAGATGATGTTTGGTCCCAATTTTACAGTTTCAGAGATTAATAAGGTATTCAAACTTTCTTCTTATCACAACACTTCTTTTATAAAAAATATTCTAAATAATTTTCTCTTCCCTATGATAGTAGTTTTATGCTTGTTAGAGAATATTTTGGGGATATGATTTTAGACAAGTTTTGAGTTTTGGGAATATATGACTGTAGAAATGTAGAGAATAATTAATAGTTAATTTTAACCGGTTTAGATTTATTATTTGGTTGTTATGTGATTTTATAATTAATTTATTTTATAAATATGATATAAATTAATCTCCATAGGACGTTTTTACCGATCAAAATTTGTCTAAATAATTTATTTGGATTATTGGAGGTATTATTGAGGTATTGATCTGTTTATTTTTGTTAGATTTGAGCTCTGTGGAAAATATGAATTAGCACTTAATATTTAAATTAAAATTTGATGTGATTTTAATTATGTGGAGATTTGAGGAGTTATTTAATAATTAGATTATACCCATATAAATTATAAAAAAGAGATTTAATTGTTGAGTAGGTTGATATTGAGGATTTTATAATTATAGATATGTAAAATGTGAAATTTTAATTTATAAAAATTAGGTGGATAAAGTGAGAGAATGATATAAAGGTTATTTAAGGATTTTAGTAAGTAATTTAGGTTCATGAGAAATAATCTATGGCTAAGGATTTTTAAGAAAAATTGGAATAATTGAGGATAATAGTTGTAGAGAAAATTGGGTTGTAGGAGTTAAATTATGTAAATTAATTATTTTATTGTTATTTGTGGTTAATTGGTATCTACATTAATAATGTAGAGTTTTCTTGTGATCGGTGATTGCACGGGTTTTACTATCCAAATTAAGCTTAAGCTTGGATTTGAGGTAACTGAAGTTAATTTATTTTATATGCTTGTTTTAGACTGTAAGGTGTTTTATAAACCTTACTTTTATCTATATTACTTGTATGTGTTTTGCAAGATTATATTTATGTCTAAATATAAATTTATTTCAGTGAAGGAGTGTATTTCCAATTTACATATATAAATGAAAATTATTATTAAATTGTTACTGTTATGATGGATATATTGTTTGAGATGAAATGTTGTATAAAAATTTAGAATTCTTGTAATTGTTTTCGGAAGCTGTATAAATTTATTATTTTTATATTACGGGATATGTTGGGCTGTGTGGAAGAGATATGTTGAATTGTATGCCCATCGGCTCTCTCAATCCTGGCCCGGATTTTGGAGCTGAGTATTTGGGCGGACACCTCCCTGTTACGGTATATTGGTGGTGGCATGGGAGGGGGCAATATTCTTGATGTGACTAGCTAACCTTTGGACGTGTATACTATCACTGATAGGCTGTACCAGTCCAGAGGAGATAAAGAGGAGCATAATGGATGAGTGGGGATGATTTTATTCATTGATTATATTATGTTAAAGTTTTGAATTATGAAAATATTATTATTATTATTATTATTAGTATTATTATTATGTCAGTTAAACTTGCTTATCTAACTTACAATCTTTTCTTGCATATCTTGTAAATTAATTTTGGTTACTGAGACTTTATGTTTCACCTCGTCATTATAAATAATTTTTCAGGCGAGACCTCTAATCTGATTAGAGGCTAAGGGAAGCAACCAGAGGCATAGACGTTGAGAATCTTGTAGGCCTCTTTTGGTATTGGTGTTATGTTCATTTCTATATTGCCATTATAGGGCCCTCATATTTTTATAATGCCATGTTTACTGTTTGGATATCTGTCTTAGAATAAATGCTTAACCCTTGTTAGGCCTGAGATTTTATGTTGCATACTTTGTTATGTTGGTAGGTCCACAACCACAACTGTGTTGTAATTCATTTTGTGATTTATGGGTTAATTGTGGTGTGTGATCAGAATAACATATTTCTCTGTAGTGAGTTTGTGGACGAGTTTGTGCCCTAAACTCCGATATGTTATGAAAAGGTCTGTGGACGAATTATGTGTACTAAACTCCGAAAATGTATTAAAAAAATATTATTACTGGTTTTGTATAATTGTATTGGATAATACTATTTATGAGAAATTGTCGTTTCAATCTATGGAGGCATTTACTGTGGTGAGTAGCGACGATGGCAAGTTCAAGATGACCGTCGGAGCGGTGATACAATCGAAGCTACTGAATCATATGATGGGGGATGTTTCTGTTTCTACTGACTGCAAAGTCCCATTAAGTGAAGTAAATAGTGAAACATTGGTGAAAGTAATTGAGTATTGCGAGAAGCACTCCACCAAGGCCAACAATGGAGCTAGAGGGATGGGACACAGAGTTCATGATGAAGGTACACGCGGAGGATGCGTTGTTTCACATATTAATAGCAGCTGATTATTTAGAAATCGAGGGTTTGTTTAATTTGGCATGTCAAACTGTGACTGATTCGATGAAGGGAAAGACTCCTAAAGAGATTCGAAAGATGTTCAATATAAAGAATGACTTCATTCTTGAAGAACAAGAGCGACTTCGTAAACAACATCCTGGTTGCTCCTTTGATTAATCAACTTATCATACTTCTTTTGTATTGTGTTTTCTTTTGTATTCTTATTAAAATTTTAACGGTAAACAACCATAATGCTCCATTTTAACACTTTAAGGTAATATTGACTTCAAGGGTAATATTGAACCTAAAATTTTTTTCAGAATACTCCTCAGTGAAAACTTTCTGAGAAATTTTGCACCCTTTTATTTATGAACTTTTTAAAAAAAATAAAGTTTACAAATATCATATATATTTGCATTTTTTATCGGTGAAATATAATCACTACAAGGAATAAAGTCAAAAAGTTTGAGAGGGAAACTCAACTATTGATGATGTATACGAAATAAAATAACTTTAACTTCAATAAATCATATAATTTTTTAAACTCATGTAACCTTGGTAGATTGATATGAATTTTTTTAAATGTAAGTTGTAATGGGGGAAAATATACTTAAGCACATTAATATTGAATTATGAAAATTTGTTGTAACAATACAGACAATGCCATATATGAAAGTTTTGAAACTAATATTGGAAGTGACACAGATTATGTATGGCCTCGTTTACTAATTGTAAGATTAATATTTTAATTTTTGAGCTTTAATCTTCTTGTGCTCGATTGTTTACAGAATTTAAAGTGATATGATGGAATGCAATGCAATGTAATGGAATGTAATATAATAATGATTACATAATTTTTTTTGGTTCGTCATTAAAGAAAGATAATGCATATACTTAAAAACATTTGATTGGATTATATCGAATATGAGAATATATGAGAATAATATAGTAAATGATAAAATTTTCCCTTTCTACACATATAATAATATATACATTGGGTTCATGATAATTTTTGTATATTTAATGGTGAAAATATTATGCAATGTATAGATTGAATTCATTTTAATTTTTTAATATTTAATGATGGAAATATTATTTAATGAGATATTTTAATATTTTTTTAATGGTGGAATATAATTTTTTAAATTTTTGAATGGGGGGAAATTTCTTAAATTTCTATATAATTAATTATTTTTTTAATATTTAATGGTGGTAATTAAAATTATTTAATATTTAATAATGGCAATAGTGTTATTTTCATTAGATTATAGGATGTTTACATCTTCATTCAACAGTCATAACAGTGTAATCTTGATTATATCAAATAATATAATTAACATTATAAAATGTAATTCTCTTTACATTACATAAGGCTAACCAAACGCTATAATCACGTTATTACATCAGGATTATATGTAATTCTCTCTCATGTAATCGAACCAAACGAGCTAATAAAATATAATATTGTTTAACCTTTGTTGTAGTTTTAAACAACTGACAAAAAATGTTTGGAGATTAAAATTTGATTATTTATTTTTATAATTGAACATTTTAATAAAAAGACTAAATCTTGTTAATAAATTTAATCCACTCCTTGGATCTAAAATATTTTTACAAGATATACAAAATGAATTTATTATCGTCTTAATTTTTTCAAGCCTTCTCCTTTACCAACGAAAATGCAGGATGGGAAATATATCACATACGAGTGACGAACTATATATATATATATTCCCTTTCAATTAAAAGATTTTTAATTAAAGAATAGGCAATTTGAAGAAGGAAAAATTCTATTAAAAGAAAGCTGAATTATCTAAATTCTAATTTGGGTTACTAAACTTAATAAATTATAGATCAAGGTTATGTGTTATAATTAGGGATTTTGAAATTTGATGAAATGTCTAGAATGCCCTTATGTAAATGAGAAGAAAAAGAAAAGAGGAGTGTGGCACCATCCCCATGAAGGAATAATACTTGTGCATCTTCGAATTCATACCCAATTTACTCAAAATCGAAACTACAGTTACTTTCAAATGTTATATAAAGCTTTGTCTTTCATTAAGCCCCAAACCTGGTCCCAGTCGGGCAAAAGCTGTCTGATGTGGGAAAGCGGATGATGCATGGAAAGTTAAATTTCTACCTATAATTTTTTATACAATGTGGCAAGCAAGGCAATGGTATCATCTATTTGTAAAGTTAAATTAAATCCTAATTGATGATTTAAATTTTTCACACCTAAGCCCCATCATCATATAATCGAAATAAATTTCTACCTATAATTTTTTATACAATAATTTATTATAATTACATATGCAATTTTAATTTCTTCTATGAATTATGCACTGCATTTGTTCATGGTAACGACTAAATTCCTGTAAATTAAAAACCAAATAAATATTGAATTATGAAAATTTATTGTAACAATAATACCAACAGTACAATGCAGGTAATTCATGAATCTGTTTTACATAGGCAACTGAAAGCGACACAATGGGCATGTATGGCCTGTTTTTAGCCATCCTACAATGCAATTATTGTGGAAAAAATGGTCACAAGGCAGTGCTGAAACGTCGTCGCCGTCCACATCATTAAAAGCTTCTAAGCAAATGCTACATGTGCTTGTCTTTATATCATCATCAGCAAACTTTTCCATCTTCTTGAGTGATGCCATAGCTTTCTCTGTTGCTGGAACCATGAAGAAGTGCTGCATAGATTGCTCTATCAGTTGATTAGTTTCTGCTGACTCAATATCATCGTTTGCAGAAGATTGTTGATCGGATGAGCCCATGGCACTATAGATTTCTATTGACTCATCATCATCGCCAATAATATCTGTCATATACTCAATGTATTCATTGTCTCCATACAGAGCGGTAGTTTGAAGATGAAAAAACAAAGGTATTGAGCCATGGTCAGATGTATCAACATTAAGATACACAATTAGAGGTATTAAGCGGTGATGAGTACTTCTAATGCTGAAACGGTTGAGTACTTCTTGGTAGTAAGATATGATATGAGTTGCTAATGAGCCAACACCATTTTCTGTAAGATTGTTGCCTACATTTCTACGTAGAAAACTTGGAACATCTCGAAGTAATTCTTCACAAGGCATGGTGAATGGGGATGGAAACAATTCAGAATGTGTCATTTGAAGGCGCCCCGTGTTAGGTGAAACCTCACGTTGAATGACAGTAAAACTGATATCAAACATATCTTCCATCAAGTCTTCGGAAATCGAGACGTAGGAGGATGTCATGATTGTAAAACGGATTCTTTTGGTGAATGAGGAGCTGTTTGGTTTGTTGTGGTGGAGAATATTAATTTTCTGTGAAAAAAGAAGAAGATGGATTTATTAGAATAAATAAAACAAGAATGCAAGATTATGTATAACAAATTTCATGAATATCATTAGCAATAAGACTCCTCTCTCTAGAGACCCAAGTCACCTTCTTTCTTTACATTGGTGGGATCAAATCCCTTCCTATTTACCCATGAATCAACACCGCCTTTATATTGATTTTAGGGTCTTAGTCTTACTAGGGTGAGAAGGGAATAAATAACCAATTTTCTTCATGACGGAGGGTTTCTGAAGGAGAAAATTGAAACGCATTAACCTTCTTACCTTGTCTTCAATATTTTTTCTTCATTATTGCTTACCAAACAAAATGTTAGTGAAAGAATTGAACAAATTTCAATCATTCTTAGACCTTGGGAGAATTGTTGTATTGCCAATGACTTGGTAAGAGATTTAAGAAATTTAAACTCAGTTATAATAAGTTATGGAAAAAAAAACTCAGATTGAAGTTCAAACAAATTAAAAACGCTAATATAATTACGGACAATTTTAAATGGGAAACTAGAAAAACTATCCACCAAAATTTATAACTGGAATATGTCGAAACAAGATTGCAATACTCTAAAAATTCCTTGGCAATACAACAATTTCTCCAAAGTCATAAAGATTGAAATTTGTTCAGTTCATGCACTCACGTTTTGTTTGGTCAGTAATAATGAAGAAAAAAAAATAGGATAAGTAAGGAGGGTGGCACATTTGAATATTCTCATTCAGAAAACCGAAAAATTGCTAGACAACTTTATTAGCTAATATTCCAATACTTTCTTCTGTACACAAATCAAAATGATATAACAATTTTCTATGCACATAATAACCTGAAAACACTTGAAAATGCTTCAAATCTAATAGCCTAGAGAACAACAATTGGCTAAATCGCTAAGGTTATCATGAACGTTATTTATATTCCAAAGCCCTTGAGTATCTAACTGTTTTAAATTAGCAAGAACTTACCTAATGATTTTGCACGCACAAATTCTTTCTCTCTTCGTTTTAGTTGTTCAACTGTATTCTTTCTCTCTTTGTGTATAGGTATGGAATTGTGACTTATCACTTAAGTGCACAGCTATCCTCTTATTTATAGAATTTTGAAGTTTAACTAAAGTGACGCAATCTATTTGAAAGATATGTTTTAGTTTAATATTTTAATAATAACCTTATAAAAATATAACGCCTAACCGTTTTTGTTTTTTTGACCATGCCGCTTTTTTTAAACAGTGACCATGCCTCTTAACCGTTTAGAGATGAGGTAAAATTACATGCTTGCATAGTATAATTTTTCCCAAAATTATTTTATTTTATTGATTTATCTGTGCTGCCTCAAATTAATTAGTGTCTACGACAATTATTGAATCATTAATTTTATTTTTTCCTTCCCTCCCTTCCTCTTGAGCCCTATGACGGGAGCCTTTGGTAGAAACCGGGAATTGTACAGATTCCGTGAGATCTACTGGCAATTCCATCATTTGAAATCTTTATTTTGATTTGCGATGGGGAGCTTCATAATAAATGATAAGTTGAAAGATAATAAGTAATAACTTAGATACCAATTCTCCTTAAAAAATAAAAAAAATATTTTTTTAAAAAAAATGTTAGTTAAGAGATTTTTTTAATTTTAATTATGTACCTATTAAAATAGTTTTTAAAAAATAAATATTAACCCTAATTTTAATTTTAATTTATTTAAATATTTGGCTGAATTCGAATTTAAAAGGTTAATTTAAATTCCTTTGCATCCAAATGTTATACAAAATTATCACAAGGCTAACAGGATCGCATATATACGGATACACGCGATATATTTTATTTGTTTTCCAATTTTGGATGTGGGTATTGTGGAACAGATCCAATAAAATATTTCCGGATTAGAATTATTAGTTACAACCCTAATCAAAATAAAATTTAAATAAACGGACTTAGTGAGTAGTGGATATGATTTTTTTTTTTGGAATAATAAGAAAATATCATTTTCTAAATTAAAATATTCATAATTATCTTTATTCTTAAAAAGTTTATCTTATATCAAAGCTTAAAATCTTTTCAAAGTATTATTATAAAATTTAACATGACTTTGTTTTGGCTAAAAAAACGAATATAGATAAAGATAATTATAAAATAACCTAGATATCATAATTTATTTAAGATATGCAAAATATTAAAAGATAAAAAGTAAAATCATGAGTCCTAAACTTAATAAAAATAAAATTTAAGCAAAATTGATAGTCATGAGAAAATATTTTTATAGTGAAATGATAAGAAAATATTGTTATTTTAAATTAAATATTCAGAACTTATCTTAATCCTTACAAGTTTATCTTATAACAATAAAGCCATTCAAATTATCATTATAAATAAAGAGAGACTATAACCATGAAGGATGTGTGTTTTAGAATCATTCTTCTTCTCTCTCTCTAGAGTAATTAATAATCAAGTGTTCACTAATCCTTGCAACAACAATCATGTCATCACCTGTGGAGGCATTTACTGTGGTGAGTAGCGATGGCGGTGAGTTCAAGATGACCGTCGGAGTGGTGATACAATCGAAGCTACTGAATCGTATGATGGGGGATGTTTCTGTTTCTGCTGACTGCAAAGTCCCATTAAGTGAAGTAAACAGTGAAACATTGGTGAAAGTGATTGAGTATTGCGAGAAGCACGCTGCCAAGGCCAACAATAGAGCCTCAAATTCTAACACAGATGAGCTAGAGGGATGGGACACAGAGTTCATGATGAAGGTACACGTGGAGGATGCGTTGTTTCAGATATTAATGGCAGCCGATTATTTAGAAATTGAGGGTTTATTTAATTTGGCATGTCAAACTGTGGCTGATTCAATGAAGAGAAAGACTCCTAAAGAGATTCGAAAGATGTTCAATCTAAAGAATGACTTCACTTCTGAAGAACAAGAGCGACTTCGTAGACAACATCCTGGTTGCTCTTTTGATTAATCAATTCATCAAACTTCTTTTGTATTGTGTTTTCTTTAGTATTGACTGACAATGTTTTTCCATGAAAAAGAACTTTAAGTTAATTTGATAGGATTTGTCTCATGTTAGATACCTTTCATTTATCTTTATATTAATTAATGTGGACTTATATTCTAATATTCTTCCCGTTTCTTCTCTCTCTCTCTTTTTCAATTAATTTTTTCATTTTCCTTGTGCTTCTTTTTTCTCTGGCCTACTTTTTTTAAGTCTTAGAACCTTAAAAGAACTAAGTCAATTTGGGGTATTGCCTTTCATTTACTTTTTAAATTTATTAATAGATGAGGGATGAAAAAAAAAGTCTCATATCGAAGGATTGAAAAGGTATATAATATTGAGATAACTCCTATCAAATTGGCTTAAACTATTTTAATAGAGAGACAAACTTAATATATAAACCTAATTAACTCAAAATCCAACCATATGAAATTTGGAAGTAGGCATGATTCTCAACGTCGATGAATTAGAATTCGTATTCAAGAAAATATGTTGGCTTTATTTTATTCTTTGCCGGTGGCAAAATATGGGATGATTCATCTCTTTTATAGGAGAAGCTTATATAGACGTACAAAGATTTTATAAAATTTTCCAAAAATGAAAAACTTTAAAAACCACATTGCATAAGCTGATAGGCCTCAAATCTTAGACAATCTCAGGATGATCCTTTTTAGTAATTAGAACAATCAAAGTATCATTAATATTCCTTATATTAGCTGGATTCTCCCATAGGAACTTTAAAATTTGCTGAGAGAGTGCTCCACCACCTTCCATTGACTTTGATAGAATAGAGCATTCAAGCCATCGGACCCCAGAGCCTTTGAAGCTCCCATACTAAACAATGAGGCTTTAATTTCATCATCACTAAGCTCTTTCCCCCATCATCCTTAACTCTTCACTCTCTATACTCTCGGGTATGTAATATCACCACAAAGTGGACTACGTGTAGACCCTCTTCAATGAATAAAGAAGCAAAAAGGGACACGGCCATGTTCTTAATCTCATTTACACCGTAAACCGAGCTTCCACTACCATCCTTAAGAGACCTGATAAAGTTCTTCTTTCTTCTCCCATTAGCTCTAGAATGGAAATATCTAGTATTTCGATCTCCATTAATTGACTACTCACTTCTAGATTTCTGAGCCCAGATCAAAGAATCCTGTAAGAGCTCTTCATCTAATTCCTTCCAAATTAAAGTTGCATTTGTAAATCTTCCTGTTCAATCGTTAGCCCATGATGGGCTTCAACTTTGGTGAGTCCACTTAGCCTTCTCAGGAGCTTCCTCTTTCGTGTATTAGTGAATCCAAATGTTTGTCGATTCCACTGTACACATGCTTCCAAAAATTGCACAACATTGTCGGACCAAGCTAGATCACTCTCTTCCAATTATCTTTGACGAAAGGAGTGAACCTTTCATCCAATGTCCATGCCACAATAAACCAGAATGATCTCTTCGCACTACCGTTTGTTCTAATCCCTTCCAATTGCAATAAAAAGAGGTCGGTGATAACTTTTATACAAGGAGAGGTGAGTTACTAAAGCATTTGGGAAGTCTTCTTGCCACTGTGAGGACCCCAACACTCGATCTAGACGGCTCTCAACTCCTGTACGCCTCCAAGTGAAAGCGGGTCCCGTAAACCCCATATCATTTTGAATGCAAAACTCTCTATCTGGACCTCTTAATGATTCATGGGAACAGCGTTCGTGAGCAGCGAGAGTGGCGTTGAAGTCACCTCCCACACACCATGCACCCTTTGAAGGACTAAAGGGGATTAGGTGCCAGCTCATAGAAGCAACTTAATTTGTTTGGGAGTGTAGGGCGGTCACCAAAGGGAGCTGCATATATGCTTGCTCATTATGGCAACATATGTCCCATTCCAAGCACTGACAGGCTTCTGATGCATGATATATATATAACCCTAACTCAATAATTGCCCAATCACCTGTCCCATCCCCATAGCTTCCTTCCTTCTTTGTAATCCTAGTGTGTGATGCTCAAAACCATACAAAACCATGGTTTTGAGAAGAACAATTTAAATACTCTTTTATTTTTTACAATCTATTTTTAACAATGAATCCATGGTTTGAGGTAGAAAACTATATTCTATCTTTTTAAAGCTATGCTTTAAACTATATTCTTTTAAATCACTTTTTTTTACTTTTTCAACTTAAATTATTTTTCAAAATCTAATCCAAATACACACCTAATCACTTTTTCATTAATTAGCTTTATCCACATCCATTTCCTCTCACCACTACTATATATTGATGGATCAATATATATAGCTGCAACCATTTAACTTTTCAGGTAATAAACTCATAAACAGCCACTGATTTGGTCCCTCCAACAGCAGCAAATGGTCGTAATTAAGCAACCTTTAATTTAATTCCATATTATTCATAATTGCCAGCCATTCATCTCACCATTCACGACGTTTTCCATATGACAGCCAGTACACCAATGCTCGACCCTCTATGCTGGGACCAATACCAAGTCTCTCTCTCTCTCTCTCTCTCTCTGAGTATATGGAGATCCATTATTGAGTATCTCCATATGTCATTTCCACATTAAATACACAGCCATTTGAATATTCGGGGTTGCTAGCTGAAAGCTGATTCGGTTAAAGAATAAGGCCACTGTTTCTAAACAATAGTAATTTAATACAACAAAACACCAGCCAGTTGTTATGGACAGAAGAGTGTGTCACCGAGAAACGCTTAAATATATCCCACATTATGGTATGGGGTTTGGTCTGTCAAAAACTTAATATGAGCGCACAGTCTCTCAAGTGAGGTGTTATTTTTTTAAAATCTCAGGTGCGGTTTCTCGGGAGCATATATACAAGGGCATATCTATATATAGATATAATGACTTTGATATTGGCAACGAATATATACGCAGCTAGATAGCTAGCCAGGTCATCAGCCTCATTTTTCTCACCCCAATACAATTAATATCAGTCATGAAAGAAAGCCGCTCAACTTTAGCAATAATAATGAGAGGGAAACTGAAGGGGATGCATTTTGGCGGCAAGTGAATGTTTCTTTAACCAATAATTGGAGCTTCTCATTTTATTTGAACTGCTATGAAGGCCTTACCAATGATGGGAAGTGAATCTAGTGGCAAAAATATTAGCTTTACACGTATGGAAACAAAAACATGTATGGGTTTTTTTTAGAAGGACTTGGAAGCATGCTGGATGTCCCATTATGAAATCCTTAATATGTCTTCTTCAAATCAAGGCACTTTGAGTGGATTCCAACTCCTCCTTAACCATATTTATCAGATTCACTAAGGTAGTGGGTTTCCCTTTCCCGCACCTAATCCTTTTGAAAATATAACCCATTATACTATACATCCCATCTCCATTTTCTCTGATATTTGATTGAAGTGGCCTGTATCAAATCTGGGTGCCCAATAATTTATAACTAAATCTCTCTGTGTAAACATCTAAAAGTCTGTCTAGATGTCATATCCTAAACATAGGTGGGACTTTCCCTTGTTATTTAATTACAAGGCATGTTAGGATGAATCTTCTGCCGCGATGAGTGCTTCTTTATTTAGTTTATTATCCCAGATCTTTGCTTTACCTTTAATTTAGCAACTGTCTTAAATTCTCAATTTTAGTAATAATTATAAATATGATTTAGATTTGGAGTTCTTGGCACCCTATGGTGCCATCCCTCCTTTCCTCACACACCTCTCAGTTATATATTAATTATTTAAAGTTTATTTATTCAAGTTAACCCTTGTGGTCATGTCTCTTTCTATCTCTTTGTCTGACAATAGGGTGATGTTTTATGCCCTGCGTACAAGTTAGGAGGGACAAATACCGACTAGTTTATCTTCTCATATTGTTTTAGCTCTATTTTTCATAATCAATATTAGCCAGCTGGTTTATTAGGTACTTTATGAGTAATTATTAGCCTCTGTACAAGGGAAGTGTGGAGTCACTAATATATCAAAACAGAAACATAAAGCGCATTTGTCCAAAAAAAAAAAAACAGAAACATAAAGTTAATTTATTATGAAGGAGCTGAAAGCCATCACGGTTCTAGCATTAATTTGATGCCATTTCTAAAGACGTTCACCAAAATCTGAAACAGGTTAGCCTTGAGTACTATTATTTTTCCATGGCCATTGATCAGAAAAATCGAAACCGGGATTTATAATGTTTACCATTTGAAACATATAACTAATGTAGATTTACTTGTCATCACATTTTGATTTATTTGGCTCTATGTGTCCACATGAGTCGTGATGATGAAGATATGCATGTGAATGAATCTAATTTTGTTCGTTCACTTTTCGCGAATTTCTTGATATCCTAACCCCAACCATACTAGGGTTAAGGTAACAGAAAATAAAGCTATTGATAAGATCAGACTTTCTGTTTTATATATATTCCTCCCTCGTATATATAAAATTTATTTTAAAAGTTGATATTTATTTTAAATATAAGGTATAATTTTTATATTTACCAATATTTTTTTTATTGATTTTGGTCTTGAATATAATCAAGGAGAAGACGAAATTAATAAGGGATTACAGAAGATGGGTTGAGTGTTTTTAAAAATATATTTCATATTAACTAACTTCTTTGATCTAATTAAATTATGTAAATATATCTTATATTAAAAATTAAAAAGAGTACAAGATTCTTTTTCTGGTATAATTAGGGGCAGAGAGGGAAGAATTTGTAAAAGCTAAATTCGCGAGGCAAATGGATATCGATTATTCATGGCATTTTCAACCATTGTCATATATATGTCTCACTTTCGTTCCAATATTTTTAGTGTATGTGTTTGTGTTAGATCTATCATATAAATGTGAATAGCTCACATTAGTATATTTTTATAATTAATTTAATTTAACAAACTTTGTTCTTCTTTTTCGTTTTTTTTCTTTCTTTTTTTTTTTGTAAGAACAAATTGTGTTCATAAATGAGATATATTTTAAAAAATTTGAAGTTTATATAGTTCAATTTTTTCTTTAAGGTGAGCCGGAGGGGTAATAATTTTCATTGAATGAAGTGACGATAAAAAATAATTCATGTTTATATTTAAACATAAATATATTATATTAACTATACTTAGTTTCCATATCCAACTAACTTTTAGAGAATAAATTTTTTAATGAATTAAGAAGGGTTGAGGGGCAATTTTTTTCAGGAAGGTTTCACTTAAGGACAATCTTATTTTGAAAGTTTTTTGAGGAGCAATTTTGTTTTGGAAGTGTCAAATAGGAAGCAATTTTTCCATACCGTTATTCTAGTTAATTTTGACCATTAGTTGACCAAATATGCTGAGCTAACAGTCCACATGTCATCCATGTCATTTTTGTTAAGGTATAAATGTGCACCGAAAGTTCATGTGCCATTTACTTAATCTTTTTCCAAAGTTAGATTTAAAACTTTTGGGGAAATTGGCACCTTAACAAAATGATGTGTATGACATGTGGACTGTCAACTCAGCATATTTGGTCAATTAATAGTCAAAATTAATCGGGATAACAGTCAGGGAAAAATTACCTATCGAAAAACTTTCGAAGCAAAATTGCACCCCTTAACCCAATTAAGAATCAAATACACACTAAATTTCAGTGTTATTTATAAGTTTCAACCTTTGCTTCTTGAAGAAAAAAAGTGCTTATTTGTGATAGCGATTGGAACTTTTAAAAACAAAGTTCTGAAAACCGGACCAGTCATTGAACCGATCGGGGTACTGGGTCAAGGGTCAGTGGGTTAGATCGGAGTTAAACTGGAGCTAAATCGAGGCCAAACTGATGGAAAACTGAATGTTTTAGACTTATTAGTATGAAATTTTAAAGAAAAATTTAAAAAATTGATTTTTGAAAAAAAAAATAAAAAATGGTGGCCCGGACCGGTCATCGAACCGGCCCGGCCCGGTTCACCAGCTGGTTCTCCGGTTGGTCCAATTCAGGTTCACAAATTAAACACTGTTCAAAAGTAGCTTTTTAATCATAATTTACAGTATACGAGGTAAGTATGTGAGAGGACTTTTATCTCGATTTATATAAAAAGAACTTATAAGTTAAAAATAAACTATATCAACCACACACTTGTCAGTCCACTAATACTGTCCCAACACGCGTGCAGATTTAGGTGATGACTTGGGATATTGGTATATGTACAACTGTACATATCTAGAGGTGAGGTATTTTTTAAGATTAATAATATGGCGTTGTTATGAAAATGAGGATTTGAGGCTGCAGCTTCAAGTTAATCCACATGGTTTTCACATTTATTTTCTCTACTTTCACTTGATTGGATGACAGACGAACTTATTTACTATAATTGATCGAGCAACTCGAGGACCCTGCTTCCCACACACATCATAATAACTATGGAAAGTTAATTCTCTCATTATAACTATAGTAATAAGAATATATAGAAGTTTCCATATATGTGTACTAATGCCCCTGTGTCCTTCTTGTAAGTCTCAAATAACTGAATTAAGAAGTTAGCTAGTTAAAATTGATTCAAAACAATAATTGTTTAAGAAATGTTTTTTTTTTCTAACATATACCTTTATTGATAAGCTGGGTTGGGTGAATAAAATTTTGAAATGAGTCTATGGGATGTAAAGACATGCATTCATAAATTATGATGACCGGCATATGCGTGCATGTTGTTTTAGCCATTCCCCTATTTGAGTTAACTTCGCTTGAATAATATTTTTTTTTTGGGACCATACGGAGGTTTGATTTTTTTTTTTTTTGTTTGGAATATCGTTACGGCCCTATAAGTTTGAATCTATAATCAGGGATCCTAAAAATACTTATGCATGTAAGTTAAGACTCATCTCACATAATTACCTTATATACCGTAAATCACAATTAAAAAACTATTTTTGAAAATTCCAATCGCTATTTCAAACAAGTTATAGGTCTTACAAACAAGTTATAGGTCTTATAGGTCTTTTGTGTAATGGTGAATATATATATATATGGTCCATATGGTACGTGTTTGTTGCAGCTGGTTATTATTTTCCAAAGTAGAAATAGAGCTTATAATTATTATTGTCAGCTTGGATTGCGTACGTATCACGTATGAATACGATATATATATATATATATATATATATATATATATATATATATATATATATAGGTATAGGTATGTAAGAATCAACATTTAGGAGGATTGAGGAAGAAGGGTTGAGAGGCACTTGCAACAGCAGCATATGATAAAACATGTGGCTTTCCCCATCCACACATACATGTGCATGGTGAGCAACCACACAAATTAATCATGAAGTAAATTAAACTACTCCAACTCTGTTCATCAAGCTTACGGGAACTTCACTACACTACCCTACTCTCTCTCTCTCTCTCTCTCTCTGCCATACAATCGATTCCCACCCCCTTCGATTTGACCAAACACAAAACTTTGATTTTGTTCCCTCTCTTAATCCATCATATCCTTCCCAACAACTCATTTACAATATATCTGCTTACTACTTACTACTCAACTCTCCTTCCACTCTCATTACTCTCCCTTTTCCAGTCTACCAAACGCCGCAAAAATTGCTCAACCTGTAATTAACCACAACACAAAGCGAATAATCAATAACTTGCCTCTTAATTATTTCTGCCTCATTGTTAATATCAGACACACATTAATCAGACTTGCCTCTGATGGGTCCTGTAAAGTGTAGGAAGCTTCTGTTTCTTTGGCAACTTTAGACACAAGAATTCCCGCCCCCTGGCCTCTCCTACGTAACACCTGATTTATGGGATCCAAGTTAGTGGAATATATACATGACGACATTATGCACAACCAAGAACCATAGCTCGTACAGCATTTGTTTACCTTAAAAGCATCCTCGTCAGTTCGGTCATCCCCGATGTAGATGGGAAACACATCCTTCCAATTGGCGAATCCTGGACATTATAAGATGAACTATTAATTATAGCTGTGAAAGAAAGTGATATATTGCATGAAAACTGAGAACTCACCAATCGAACGTAACAAAAACTCAAGAGCTTTGCCTTTGTCCCATTTGATGGTTGGTCGGATCTCAAGCACTTTTCTACCTTCCGTCAGCTTCAGTTTTGGGTACTGATTCAGCACTAGTCGCACTTGCTCCGCAAGTGCACCCCAGCTCTGAGAAACATTACCAGATCAGTCAGTGCTTATTCTCTCTTTGTAATATGTAACTTAGCAATTCAATATATATATATATTGACTGATACCTTTTCGTCAACGCAACGGAAGTGCACGGACAAGCAAAACTTGTTATTCTCAACCTTAGCCCCTTCCACACACTTTGTTTTCTCCAGCAAGATCTTGTAGACCTGGAAATAAAAAACATGACAATGACACTTGTCAGTAATTTGACTTGGATGCGATCTTAATTTGAGGATTCAAAAATTCAGACCAACCTCATTGATCATGGGCAAGAACTGGCTTGCGGGTTGGAACGGGGCTGCCTGATTACCCTGAAACAACCGTAAAAATTTAGAAACTAAGCCCAATTCTTACATAAATGTGTAATAGCCATCTCGCTAAGTTTAGTAAACTATCTCACTTTCTTAGATCCTTGGCTTTTTGTCGGTCCTTTGATGTCCATGCCATGGCTGCCTGCATAGTACAGCTCTGCTAATCTCACAAAGTTGTAAACCTGAAAGAAAAATTAAAGGAAAAGGTTTATTAATCATCCCGTAACAAGTTTTATCATAACAGATCATCGCTTCAACATTTTTCACCTTCAAGAAAATGCACCTTGTCTCTACGCCTTCCACTCACGATAGCTGTGGGGAAGTGTTTTGCTATATCCTTCACTGTTGCTCTCATCTGATTCAAGAGAACCATAACAACTAATAAATATTATGAACAATTTCTATCAAGAAAATCAATACCAGAGTTGAAAAGAGGAGCCAGAAAAACACCTTCTTAGTCATGAATGCTTTATCAGGGTCTGCAACAATTGGGGAGAGAGTTCCATCGTAGTCGACGAAGATTACTATTTGCTTGTCTGTTGACTTATTGATTATCTGATCAAACATGCTGATGGCTGAAGGATGATGAAGCTGTGCATTTAAACAGAACAGAGTCTAGTCAGTACACCCATTGATATAGCCTGGCAATAGAGGAAAAGTCAGATAAAAGCTGTGATACAGCGAAGGGTGCTTACAGCCCAAGAACTCAAGTGTTGGTCTTGAGAAACAGGAAGGGAGGATTTGGTTCGTGTGGGAGAGGAAGCTCTCATTGAATCAATCCAGGCATTGACTTTGGCTCCACCTTTTCCTCCTCCATCGTCAAGCCTCTTCAGTAACTTTGTTCCGAAAATCCCACCAAGCACCGTGCTTGTAAGCATAGGTGAGTTAGAAATGGACAGAGTCACCTCAACAATGGTGTTAAAACGTGATTTTACATCAGGAACAACCAAGTTCTGGTTCGTCATCTTCACAACACTAACTCTATATATCTCAGGGCACGTAGTGTTCGGAAACAGGTAGCTAAAGAATTGTAATATTGGAAAGAAACTATTGGGAGAGTGAGAAGAGAAAAGAAAGGGCAAGAGAAGTAGAAAAACAGAGCAGAAAAGAGGTGTGTGTGCAAACTGTGTGGCGATGGAGGGGGCTTTATAGGAAAAAAAAAAAAAAGAAACAGGGAGAGTAGCCTCCACTCGGCGGCTCAAGTCACGAACAAGGCTGGTGCGTGTGGTCAATTTATAAACATAGGTTTCACAGGCACAAACCGACGAAACAACCCCTTCTTGTCCCTGGCACTTGTACTTCACAGCAACCATACTAAATTAGAAATTGGAGGGACCACTTTCTTTCATTTTTTTTTTCTTTCTTCTTCCTTCTGCTCCTATAGGTGTACAATTAATCAATTATATTGCACCTTTCCAATATCATGGCCACAGTTCATTTTCTTAACCTCACCCCTATAACTCTTTATCCCACCAAGTTTAAAATTCATTGGAATAACCCGTTAAACACTCACTGTTATGAATATTTAACCACTCAGCATTTCAGGAACGATAGGCGAAAAGGGAGGTTTTAGAGTAAATGGAGGAACATGCTGGTTTTTTACTGGAGAATGAAAAGGTTGTGGTGAAACAGAGAGGTTTTGTTTTATTATAAGCATATGAAGTAAAGATACAAAAACAAGGCCTAGTGTGGAAGCAGTTGCACTATCTCGGTGCATCAACTTAAGGAAAGAAGGAGGACCACTCTAATCTATCAAACCCCCTCAGCTCCAATTATTTTTGTTTGTCTTGGGCTTCATTGGGGGTCCGAAGCACACAAGTGCCAAATATAATACTTGTTTTCTTTAAAAAGTCTTCCTAATATCTTTTTCTTTTTATTGTATATATATATACACAGCACCGCATGAGTTTCTTTTAAAGATATATGATGATGATATTAATAAGAAAAAAAAAAGCGCTATCACCTGATTTCAACATAATAAAAAGGGTCATTTGCACGACTGAGGAATAGAGACGACGCTAGAAAATAAATTTATAAATACTTTATCATTTGCGATGCATTGTATTTGACACTGGCATTCGGCCACTTCCTGCCTAGCATTTCTACGAAGGCGTTTAAACTTCCAAATTGTGCATACTTCTCAACTTTCTTTCATCCAAAAAAAAAACATTTTTTAATTATGGGCACGTAACTTAAATTTGTTACGTAGACTAAAGATTGTGGAACTGAAAAATACAGGTTAAATTACATTGCCCATGGACGAAAAATAAATATAAAAAAAAACCTAAATAAGCCTTTCTATAAATCAGAGGGAAACACGTAGTTCCAACCTCGGTGGTAAAAATTAATTGGGGCACTCAAAACGAGGGGCATATCATTTAGGGTCCGTTTGGTACGTCGGAATTGGTACCATGGAAATAGAATTTGAATCGAATTCCATGTTTTTGGCTTGTTTGGTACAAATCTAAGAGTATGGAATTGGCTTCCATGTGCAGGCCAATTCCATCAAACTTGATAGAAATGATTTTCATCATACAACCTATGGAATTATAAATAATTCCATGGAATTCTATTTTTATCCCTCTCCATTAACATATTAAACTCACATTTAAATTTCATTTCCATATCCATTTTTATATCCATATCTATTTCCATTTCCATTAAAATAAATTCCAACCAACCAAACAAGCCATTACTTTTCGTCCTTCATGCAGAAGCATTTGATTTTGAACGTTGAATTATAGACAATGACTGACTTTATGGGGGAAGGCCCTTCCTCTCATAGTAGCTGGCAACTTCTATCGCCTTTCTCGGTAATCATCCGACCAACTCCTAAACCTTTTAATAATTTGATATTTATATAATAATAAATATATAATTCAGATAGTATATAGAAATAATGAAAATATACTGATTATAAAAACTTATTTACGTTACAGGAATCTTTATAGGATTTAAAAAATATATACATAGTCCAAAAGAAATAAAATTTGAAACTAAAGATAACCAACTGCAGTCTCACTTGAACCGGACCTCAGTCACAGATAATTACAGTTTTTTCCTTAGAGCCGCTATCTTCTACTGGAATATTTTTATATATTGAAAAAGGGTGAGATTCGAATGAATCTCAGTAGTAACATACAATATGACATACAGAATGTGAAAATAAATATGCAATGTCATATTATGTAAGATGATCAAAAATATATGTGCACTTGCCCAAGGTCAAACGACATGTTTGCACTATGGTCTACTCGGTGCCCCTGTTGTGTCCCTGACCACAACTTGACAAATTGATGTGTCCAAGACACTAACTCATGTTACAAAAAATGACATATTCAACATATAGATAATCACATAGTATATGTAAGAAAGAGTTACTACCTAGGTCATTTTTCAGTCCGGCTGTTTATTCAGAACTTTTTGTTCTGCTCGGGCTATTACCAATTCCTATAAATTAAAGTTAACAAGTAATTTGATATTACTTGTATTACTAGTGCCTTTAATCATATTATATTGGTTATCTCAATTTAAGTGGTTTCTACACAATACAATTTTACTATTCTTCTGCAAATTGACAGATTTTTTAGTTAACTTTAAAAAATCATAATTAATTCTAGAAAATTCCAAATTGATTGGGTCCAAAGCCTAAATGAAGCTCTTGAAATATATTTTCATGGAAAAATATCAAAATATACCCATTTTCACCATATTGCTCCCAGAATTTCACGAAATTCCACTGTTCCAGATTACTCTCCAGAAACATAGCACAACTTTGAAAATACATATCTCTTAATGTACTTGTCCAAAATTATGATCCACATAAATGTCTACTTTAAATCTGGAAAGTTTCATAATTTTTTGTTAAAGTTTGGTTTTCCAAAATTTCGACACATCCAATCTGTTTTTCAGAAACATAGTTTGAGAGCAACCAACTTCAAAAATTCATATCTCTTAGTATATTAATCCAAATAACACAAACTATATATCAAATTAAATTTTAGAATATGAAATTTCATTCTGGAAAGTTTAATGGTCATTGGAAAAGATTTCATTGCTCAAAAATACCACGAAACCAAATGCTAAAATCTGGACTTCCAAATTGCACCTGTTTCTAAACCAAACTTTCGAAAATCATAACTTCCTCTATAGATATCCAAATAATTCGTTCTATTACTCCTTTTAAAGCTTGAGATGTCTACTACCTCTCTGTAAAGTTTTATAAATATTGGATATGATTTGTTTATTCGTAATGCTACACGAAATTGGCTGACTCTGAAAAATGTCAGTTTTGACAGTCTAACTTCAAAAATTAATAACTCATTTATTTTAACTCTAAATTGTGCTCTTATTAATTATATTTCATACTACACATCCTAAAATTTCTATAGAAAAAATAACCAAACAAAAAATCTATCTATAGCCTCCGTTTGAGCTTCTGGAACTTTCCAGAAAAAACTCTGTTTTCCTGCGAGTAAAACAGAGTTGAGAAAATTCACATGCAACCATGGTTTTTCACTCCATTCTCAAATATTTCGACTCTACATACTCTTAAACATGTTTCTTGTGTTTGGGGACGTGATTACAGAAACAAAGAGGCTAAAAATCCCATGTAAAATGGACACACAGTGACTAATTTTTATGACAGAAACTTCTGACGAATTTTATGACTTTCAACAGCAAAACAACTACTCAAAATAGCCTCTAATCCAATGGAAATCCAAGATTAAAGTAGAGAGACTTACCTAAACAAGTTTATGATGTTGTATATGAAGTTTGAAGCTTCCTTGTTTCTCTTATTCCTTAGTTTGGCTCTCACACACACTCACGTATCTCTCTTCCTCAGTTTTGTTTTCTGTTTTGTTTTTCTGGTTTTCTTTTCTATTTCAGCTGCCCAAATGTTGAATGGAGAGGGAAGAGAGTGTTTATTTATAGTGAGGCTGAATGTGTGTGTGTGTTGTCCAAACGTGAAGTGCATGGAGATTTTAAGTCAATGAATAAATGTATGTGTATGTAGGATATTGGTTTGTGCATGAAGTCCAATAAGAATGAGATGAGGTGTTGTGCTTTGTTGATGTGTGTGTGTGTGTTCAGTGATGCTCTAGATGTGCAAAATGAAGAGAAGAATGAATGATTAATTGTTAGTATGTGTCAGTCAGTTTTTTTAATACATATAGGTATATTTTTATCCTATTAATTACACACACCATGTCTTAATTTTTCCCTTTATCTAATTTAAGTTTCCTTAAATTTTGTAGGTTCCATAAATTAGCTTATTATCTAGTTTCCATAAATTAATCATTGCATTAAATTTTAGAATGTTACACCAACAACATTATTGATCTTAATTTCCATTCGTCAGCATAAAATCTAATAAAGTTTTTTAATCATATTATTTTATTCGTATTAAAAAACTTGCTACAAGGCAATCTACACGTATAAGGAGCCTGATCTTTTATTAAAATTTACGCAACCACGCGTTAATTTACGAAGACATGATTTATTGCATTTGTTGAATAAAATATATACTAGAAATTGAGAGACAGTCCATGAAACAGGTATATAAGACGTGGTGCCTGGGAGGAAGCATGTGTACAATTATTGTAGTTGTCACTGGAGAAAACAAAGGGATTGAACCCGCCGGTCCGACCGGTGATCCGGTCCAGCTGATAAAATAATCGGTTCGAATCGGTTAAAACTGGTAAAATCGGTGGTTCAACCGGTTCACCTGGTTTGCCTTTTAAAAAAAATAGATTTTTTTATTCCTCTAACTACTATTTTGCATTATTTTTAAGGGAAAAATGAAAGTTTGAAGACCAATATGAAGAGAAAAGTAGGTAAAGAAAGAACAAATCTAAAAAAAAAGATTTTGAGAGGATATAATAATTAATTAATTATAAAAAAGGAGATGTCATTACATAAATATAGGCACCATAACTAATACTAATAGATTTTAAGCATTTTTTGTCTAAAGATCTTTATTTTTATCTATGGAAATTTAAAAATATATTAATATATATATTGCCACTAATAAATTGTAATATTCTAATATGACCGGTTCAACCACCGGTCCGACCCCGGTTGAACTATTGACCCTTGAACCAGTGTTGTGACCGATTCATTGCCCGGTCCGATTTTTTGTTCCTTGGTAGTAGCAGCAGCAACAGTGTCCGTATATATTTTTATGTGGTTTCCATGCTTTTATCTTTCCGTCTTTTTTGATCATATTCTTAATCTATACGATTGGATTAAGATTTCAACAGTTCATACTTTTTCTTTATTATAAAAATATTATTATATTAAATATGGACCGTTGAGATCTTAATCCAACAATCCATATTAAGAAAATGACGAAAAGGAAAAGGATGGAAGCCGGATCCTATATACACTATATGGTAAATTTATAGTTTGTTTGGAATAGCTTTTCATAAGCTTATAAGTGTTTTTCACGTAAATTGAGATAAAACTTATCTCACATACTTTCCTCGTATACTGTAAATTATGATTGAAAAATTATTTTTAAAGGTTCAATCCCTATTCCAAACAAGCTATTAAACTTTTTGTGACTAGTGAGTAAATGTGGAATGGGAATGGCGTATGGAAGGAGTTCGGCTTACGTCCTCTGCGAATAAATTCGTTGCGCGTCCGCTGCCCACAAAACGGCATCGTTTTGTCAGCAAATCTGGGCCATCCATCTCTTATACTAAATAAAACGACTTCGTTTTGATTGAATGATCTCGTCCGTTCATTTCAAGACTCAATCTCAGTCGTCCAAAGCTTTATTCATTAAATCAGCCCACTTGATTCACAATTTTGGCACACTGTGCTGTTCGTCCGCGGGAAAACGCCGAAGGCTGCTTGCTGTCGTGTTTGGTATTGCATTCCACATGATTTATGATGTGTGGATATATTTATGTTGAAGAATGTTGCATCAATTAATGTTTGTTTTTTACCTTATAGCATTTTTATTGTGGTTAAGTAATTGTGCTCGAGAGGGATTACAAGAGATTAGGAATTTGCATTTCATTGTGTGTTTTTGTGGAAAGATGGAGTATTTTTAAGGCAATCAACTAATTTTATATTTTTAATAAATTAGTTTAAGATGACTTATAGATTGAGATGAGAATATTACATTAAATTGATGATGATATTTTATTTTGTACTTGAGTTATGATCAAGATTGACTATACAAATCCATACTTATTAATCCCCTCAAACACTAGGAATAGATTTATACCATGGATTTTTGATCAAGTTTAAAAGTTTTATACACTGGGAATAGATTTATTAATCCCCCACATACTTATTAATCTATACTTATTTTATATTGATGATGATATGTTATTGTGTGCTTGGGTTTTGATCAAATTTAATTTTGCAGGAGTTTTATACCATGGATATAGATTTAACTCCCAGACTTAATCTTGAATTTGACAATTTAGAAGAAGTATGGGAATTTTGGAAGGCATATGGTAGGAAAACGGGTTTTGGTGTTCGAAAACAAAGCTTTAACAAGAGTAGAAAAGATAAGACCGTATACACCTCTTATTTATATGTTTGCTGTAAAGAAGGGGTGAGAAAGTCAGAGAAAAAAGAGATGACAAATAAGAGGCTCAGGGATGAGACAAGAACAGGTTGCAATGCCAGAATGAAAGTTAAGCAAATAGATGAAAAATACAAAATAAATGAAGTTTGCTTGGAGCATAATCATCCTCTTCAGGCACCTGAAGCTGTTCACTTGTTTGCATCGTTTCGAGAACTATTACCAGCTCAATGCTATGAATTAGAAAATGCTGAAAATGCTGGAATTAGTCAAAAATCATCATTTAATTTGCAAAGCCAATATGCAGGAGGTCGAACCAATTTGGGATTTATAAGAAGTGATGTAAAAAATTATCTTAACTCAAGAAGGAAGCGAGCCATGAAATATGGTGATGCTGGATGTATATTTCAGTATTTTGAGAAACAATTAGCAGAAAACCCATCATTTTTTCATGCTCACCAAATGGACTTAGATGAGCAAGTGACAAACGTATTCTGGGCTGATGTGCGTATGCTGATCGACTATGCTTGCTTTGGAGAAGTTATTTCTCTTGATACAACTTATTGTACGAATTGTAATCATAGACCTCTTATAATTTTTTCTGGCTTCAACCATTACAGAGGAGGAGTAATATTTGGAGTGGCATTGTTATATGATGAGACTGTTGAGAGTTTCAAATGGCTCTTTGAGACTTTTTTGTGTGCACACAAAAATACAAAGCCACTCACCGTTTTCACTGACCAAGACGTTGCTATGTCACGAGCATTACAAGAGGTGATGCCAGATACAAAGCATGCTCTGTGCACCTAGCATATTTCGAGAAATGCAATGAAGCACCTCCCAAACTCAATGGTTAGTGATTTCAACCATTGTATGTATAACTGTTGGGATGAAATTGAGTTCGAAGAACGTTGGGAAGAATTATTATCAAGACAAGATATGACAAAAAACTCATGGTTGATATATATGTACCAAATCAAAGAGAAGTGGGCAGCATGCTATATGAAGAACTCAATGACACTTGGCATGAGAAGCACACAAATAAGTGAAAGTGTCAATGCATCCGTCAAGAGTTGCACCCATGTTAAATTGGATATCAATCGATTCTTCCAACAATTTGAACAAGTCCTGGAGGATAAGCGCTACAATGAACTGAAAAGTGATTTTGAGTCACTTGACAAGTTGCCAAGGTTGATATTACAGAGTTCAAATATGCTTCGTCAACTTTCTGATGTGTATACTTGCCCTATTTTTTACTTGTTCCAACGGGAATATGATCTTCGTGATGCTACATGTATTAAAAAGAGAAAAGAAAGAAAGGTCACCATAGATGAGAATGATGATGCTATCGTGTTTGATTATGTGATTACCATAGATGGTAGCAAACGGGAACATACCTTGACATATGATCATTCCACAGAGACAATTACCTACAGTTGTAAAAATTTTGAACGAGTGGGCATATTATGTTGTCATGCGTTGAGGGTATTGCATGAACGTGATGTCAAATTACTCCCCAAGAAATATATGTAAAGAGGTGGACAAGGGAAGCACGATGTGGTGTTATGTATGATATCAACGAAAAACAAATTGAAGTTGATCCTAAATTACAAAGATCAAATAGGTATAGACAATTATGTCCCCTACTTGTTAAATTAGCTAATGATGCATCAGAAAGTCCAGAGGCATTCTCTCTTGTTCATGAAGGTGCGTTGGAACTAAGCAAGAAAGTGGCTGAACTTCACATTAAATACATATCAAACGATAGTAATTGTGATAGAGGTAATGGTGGAGGCAAATTTATTGGCTTGAAAAAGAGATATGGTAGAAATATAAGTAAATGGATTAAGAGTTCTATTGAAATCAGTCAAAAAAGACGGGGAAGAAAAGCCTCTAAAAAGCCTCATCAACCTTCACAGGTATAGTTTTTCTCTATTTAAGTTTATTGAGATGTTTGTTATGTATTTATTATTTTTTTTTGGGTGGCAAATGTGTTTTAGGGACACAGTAATGAACTTTAAGCACAACATGATAATGTCATGTTTGATAACTCTCAACCAAGTCAAATGACTTTTACAAATTTATTAATGGTACATCATATAACGGATGTGCAACATTATCAACTACTTTGTTTATGTAGGAAATGTATATTGAGACATTCTTTTATATTTCTTGATTGTAGGCACCACTTGACTCTGACATCACATCGCTTGAAGTATTGGATTTCAGTCAAACATACAATGCAGTTACTCATAAAGAATGACGATAATATCATTGAAAACATGTAGTCACTTTTATTAAAATCTGAATTTTTTTACATATCATTGTCTCACTAAATATTCATTGACATTACTATGTTACATTGTCTTGTAAATACAGGTTTCATGACTGCCTTAGATCCTTCTACATTAAGTCTCTACTACTTTGTACAGCTTTTGACTTCCTTTGGGCTCCTCTCTTTTTTTTGTCAAAGAAGCTCATCATGGTGTTCCTTTGGCTTGTTCTCTATTCTAGTCAAGCAAACTCATTATTTTGTGCTCTTGTATTGCTCTCTATTTTGGTGAAGGAAGCTCATTGTAATCTGTTATGAAACAAAGTGAAAAAACAGTCAAAAGTTTGTATATGAATAGAAAAGATGATCACAACAGACATGTGTAGTGTGAGGATAGTTAACATATGTAGCCATTAAACATGAAAACCCAACAACTGCATCATTACAGAGAAATTGAATGACATAAGCATACCTTCATCTGGATGTTATTTTACATGTACATCATATTGTATATAGCACCCTACAGAAAACAGAGATCTCATTTCAACAATTTTCAGCAGGTGAAGCATTAGTCCCATACTTTTTGATTTGAAGAACAGTAAAATGGGTAGGATGGGACGGCTAGCAGCAATGTGAATATCACTCAATCAAATTCATATGAAAGCAAAGAGAAGAATTGATTCAATGCTAATCCAGAACAAAATGCAGGCTAAAAGTTTAAAATAGTAAGTATAGGTGGTTATAGTGCATTATCCATAAACCACATAAGCTAAAGCACCTCGTCTCACCATTCCTTCCCTTCGTCTAAAATCAAGAATAAGACTACACAAAGGACTGAGAAATTGTTTCATTATCCCATAAAGAATCTTCTCATAAAAACATCTTCAGGAGTATATAATATGATTTCCAAACCTAGCAGCTAGCATTATAGCAAGAAAACCCAATACAGCTACTATTTGACGATGATAACCAGATATAAGGAAAAAATGCTATGTATTAGTAAAAACAAAGCAAAACCACAAGGAATGCCACAAGGAATGCCACAAGCAAAACCACGATGATAACCAGATATAAAAACATCTTCAGGAGTATTTAGTGTCAAATTGGCTTTGCAAAAACAAAGCCACAAGGAATGTTGAAATCTATATAACTGAGCAGAACCAAAAGTAGAGATTATAGTGAATAGAAGCAAATTTTAAATGGTCAAACAGTGATTGGCGATAACTAAGCAGAACCAAAAGGGAAAAAACAATATTAAATATGCTTTAAGCAAACATTTACCGAAGAAAAAAAATTCATAGAAGACAGCACAATGGAGCCAGTATTGGCGTTTACATTTTGCCAAACTACAACAAACATGGCACTTCCATTTTTTTCAGACAAATGCTTCTAAAATACTTGATCAGATTTTGACACCACTATAATGTACTTTTGAAAAGGACGTCATTCATATTGGTTAAACCATCCTTGGCAGTATAGAGTATTCTTATTATTTCCATGCCACTTGCCACATTGGCAAAGATACTGTTTGTTTATTTTACCTTGGCCCTAAGGTGGCCAACTGGACTGCTGAACTTAGGAAAGACATGTTGCACTAACATACACTCAAGTTCGGATTTGTATGCCTCAGTTTGCTTTAATTTTTCATTAAGTGTCCCAATAGCAAGAAGAGCACCAATTCTGCAGGAGCTGCATCATACCTAGCAAAGCAAAAACCAATGTACGGCACACAATTCATGAATTGTCTTTTGGCCAAAAAAAAAGTCTGAATTATCAATTCTAGAAATGAATACAAAAATTACCTTTTGAAATTTTCAACTATAAACTGAATAAACTTGTGAAGATTTTCTTTTCCACGTTTTCAAATCAACTCAGTCACAAAGTCCATTGAAGCAATCCTAGGACTATATAAGTCCTCAATAATGTCTGTCACAAAGATGAGAGAAGATATAAGCAAATATGCCCATCTTCATTCTAGTTTATACCTACAGACCAAAAATGCTTACCATATCCCTTTCTTACATATTAGTGTGGATCTTCCTCCCAAAGCTTTTGATCATTATCGTTGAAACACATAAGAGCACAAAGAGTCAAACATACAACTCAAAACTGTTAAGGCAATCAAAAGAGTCATATTTTTACAATGCATACAAGCCACACCCACAACTTCTAAAGAAGACCTACTGTTTCTTTTAGGTGAAAACTATATATCACTGAAACAGAATATTTTGAACGAACCAAAAGAAGACAATAAAAGATGTTCTAAAATGAACATGCCTGAGCTGGATTGAGATGTTCTAAAACCAAAAGAGGCAAGTATGCACTGATTACTATCAAGCATTTAAATCATTCTCAGGTCAAAATGGGCAGTTCAAGCATTTCTAAGAAAACTAAGAAAAGGGATGGGCTGAAATTGTTGATGATTCTGTAAATAAATTCAAGCCAATTCAAAATGACAACAACAAGAGATCGAACAGATAATTAAAACAATCAAATCAATATTTATAGAACCAGAAAAGGAGATCAGAAAAGGTAAATGATATGCTTACAAAGTTTCCTGAAGAAAGCCTTGGTAGATATAAGCATCCCAAATCTTGGCAACACAGAACGCCAAGAGTAACACACGGCGGAGCCTGGAACCATACGCCTCCATGAAAGGACACAAAATATGTCGCCGGAACCACCCAAGATCCGACGATTTCTCCTTCTTCTAATGTAATATATCCTTCAGGAAACAAAAGACGAACGCTAAAGCGACCAAAACCGAACAAATTAGAACTTCGAAGATCGGGGAAAGAGAAGCTGAGGGAACCAAAGACGAGAGCGATGTAAGAGATCGGGAGCGATGTAAGCGATGGTCATGTTCATCATCGGGCTGAATCTGCAGAATTTAGCAATGAAGAAAGTAGCGGACGGCTGAGATTGAGTCTTGAAATGAACGGGCAAGATCAGTTAATCAAAACTACGTCGTTTTACTTGGTACTACCTTATCACCGTCCATTCAATTATTAGAGACGGACGGCCCAGATTAAACAACGAAGCAACGTCGTTTTGACGCAGCGGACACGCAGCATACGCCTTCTTCAGCGGACTGAAGTGAATCGCGTATGGAAGAGGGGAAGAAGAAACGACATGAAATGTGTCGGCGCAAGGGGAGTGAATGCGTAAGGACTGTGAAACTTCATTGGCTTGCTTTGAAAAGAAAAACCAAGGAACAAAATATCATATCTAATCGGGTAATGAATCAGTGTATAGATTCAAGAGTCAATGGATCAATTGGGGTCTAATCGATGGTCAAACCAGTTATATTAAAATATTATAATTTATTAGTGACAATATATATATTAATATATTTTTAAACCTCTATAGATAAAAATGAATATCTTAAAAAATGTTTAAAATTTATTAGTATTAGTTATGGTGTCTATACTTATACAATGATATCTCCCTTCCTACAATTAATTAATTATTATATCCCCTCAAAATCTTCCTTTTTTAGATTTGTTCTTTATTAACCACTTTTCTCTTCTTCTTGATCTTCAAACTTTTATTTTTCCCTCAAAAATAGTGTGAGATAGTAGTTAGAGGAATAAAAAAAAGTAAAAAATCCAATCGGTCCAACTACCAATTTTTACCAATTCATATATTGATGCATATCAACGAGTTGAACCGACTGGTCGAATCCACTTTTTCGTACACCGTGTAAAACACACACAGCCTTTATTGCTCAGTGCACATATAATGGAACCAGTTCTGGGTAGTTCAAAGGGACAGTTTTTAGGCCAATAATAGGGGTAACTTTGTTCATAATGCCTCCTACCTCCACCTAACTTACCTAACCCCATGCCTCTGCTCTTAGTCAAAAGCTCACTTTCTTTGGAATGAACCTAACCTTTTTTTTCACTTTACAAGACTTGCAACTACGTCCAAATATATTCTTCTCTGCCTTATAATGCATCGTCAAAGCTTTCCTTTTGTTTCCCCGTTTTTAACTGGCTAAAGTCAGTTTTTAATTAATTAGTCACGTGTGTCATTCATTTTTTTTTATCTAAGCTGGGATGATTCTATGTAATTGTCCCCATTAGTCATTTTGTATCCTTCCTTGCAATTTCACAAAAACAATGCCATTAATGTATATTGTCCACCGAAATTATGAGGACCCTCACGTTATTCTTTGCTTTACCAGTTCTCTCTTGCTGTGTCATATATTTCAACCGGCCTATGTCTACAGTCAAAATTGGAGGCCAGCATATGCTTCCAATCGTACAGGCATGTGAATTAAGGTCGAATAGGAATTCAAACTATATAAGTTATGCTTTTGTGTTTTGAAAATGTATTATTATTATTTCCTTATAAAACTATATATGCACGCACGGGATTGTCAAAAAGGGTTAGGCGAAGTAAAGTCGAATTGCAGGTCCCAGTGAGAAATGAAAAAATATGCATGGGAATAAATTTGGAGAGAAAGCAGAATTTGATCGATCGAGGGAATTAATTATATATTCTGAAGGTATAATATTTTTGATGAATTATGGAGGAATATTTATTATAGCAATGGTATAGAGAGGCTTGCAGATCCAACATGTGTTGGGGGGCATTGAATTGAATAAGAAGCTGAAGTTGACCGATGAGTGGGCATATATAAAAACGCTGATGATAGAGGAGTATAGCAATGACGGTGGGGAGGTGAAGACCCGAATAATTGTCGCTGTTATTGACGAATCCTAATAAAGTGAAATGGCTAGTCACTCTGACTGGGTAAACTTTCTTTCTATTTTATTTCTTATTTCTTATTTATTTGTTTGTTTGGGGGTAAAGAATAAAGTTTCGGTGATGTTTCCAAGGGGGGAATGAAAAGACAAGTGGGAAAAAGGGTATTGGAGCAACTTGTTTACTTTTCCATGCGCGGATGACTCCTTCCTAACGTGTAAATTTCCCCACTGTCCCTAAAATTGGGAAATCGGACCGAACCCGTCAGGTCAGCTATTTTAAACTTTTTTAAATTACGGGTCAGGTTTAAAAAATAAAATTTTAAAAGAAAGTTGGGCCTAAAAGGGCGAGCCTTGAAGGGCCTAAGGCCCTGTAGGGCCGGCCCGTTAGCTTTATTTTTTATTTTAATTTTACTACCCTTCCTACTCATGCCCTTGCTGACTCCTCCTTAAGAACCTTAAAAATTGCTAAATTTACATATGATGATAATTTACTAATTCTTGATATTTTTACCCTTTAAATAGAGTCTACTACTTAAAGTGAAGTACAATCAAAATTCCTTGAAATTGATGATAGTAGCGAAGAAGATGAAAACAATAGTTTTCATAATCATGTTGCTTAGAGTGTTTAGTTTTTTGTCTTCTTATGCTTTGTATGAGACTATGAATTACTTGTACATAATATTTTTTACCTTTAATTATAAATTAATAATTGTATTTATTTTATTGCATGAGGTGTGTAGACGTATAGTTAAATTTTGTGAAAATGACTTCTGGCCCAAGGCCGGCCCTGGCCCTGATGCTTTCAGGCCGGACTTTAAAAAACAACAATTTTTATTTCCCCGAGCCCTATAGGGCCAGCCTTGATTCCTAACTCTAGCTGCCCCCCACCTTCCTGTTGCATTTTCAAACACAACTGTATGTTCAAAAATACCACTAGTATTTTGGGTGGTTAGTTTCTTAGTTGTTTGATGGCCCTCAAGGTCCTAATGTACTGATTTTGATTTTTTTATAAATAATTTTTATCTTTATAATATAAAATAAATTGATAATTAAGATTAGTTAAAAACAATAAATATGTTTAAAATGTCGTATTTCTCTTTAATATGCCCTATTTATGAAAAGAGTATAGATAAGAGAATGAATAATAAATATGAGAGAGTATGAATATAAAATATGAAAGATAATGTGTAATAAATGAGTAGATGAAAGAGAATCGGTGATGAATAGGGGATAGTAAATGTAAATATGTATATTTAATAGAGGTAAAAAAAGAAGTAGTTTGACTTTTGTGACAAGAGGAAAAAGTTGCTTATAAAAAGGACTGACCCCAGGAGAGAGAATGTTACTTATAAAAAGGATAGAAAGGAGTATTAGTTTAAGATCCCACCAATATAAAAGGGAGAGGGCAACTTGGATCTCTTCTTAAAAGAAGAAGTCTTTCTCAAGTATTTTCCTAATTAGGGTTGGTCCATCCCCTCAGAGATAATTGAGATAAATCAATAGATAATACAAATAATTCTTCATTTTTTTCTATAATATTTCGTTATCTTCTTGCTTAACAGTTACTCCTTCTGTCCCTATATATATATATAAGAGCTTTTTAGCTTAATCATGAGATTCTAAAAAGTAGTTAAATGTAATAATTATGTAGAAAATTTAATTTTTTTTTCTGAAAATACTCCTATTTATAAATGGGTGAGGGACAAAGCAATAATGAGAAAATGATGAAAAATAATATATATAGTATAATAATTAATTGAGGAAAAAATGTAAAAAAAGTGTATTTATTATTAAGATAAACTCAAAAGAGATCTTACGTTTAGGGACAAGCCCATTAAAAAAAGATTCTTATATATAGAGACGAAAAGAGTATAATATAAATAATAATAAATAATATTTTATAATTAAATTAGTATATATTAGAACAGTAGTAAATATGTAAGATATTTTTTTTAAAGAAAAATATGTCCTTATTTATAATAGAAAAAGTGAAAGAGGGAAATGTAAAAAATATGAAAAAGAAAATGAGAGGGGATATAATTAATTAAACATAAAATTGGGGAAAAAAACATTTAATGTTGAAAATTTTGCATCTTATAAAAATCACTGGAGAATAAGTATTAAGTAAAAGGCAGATAATAACTAGGAGTGTTACGTTGTTGGAGCTAGCGAAAGGTAAGTGACTTTTTTTTTTTTTTTTTTTTTTTTTTTTTTTTGCATTCATCGGGGCCATGGATGCAATGGGGCTATTGCCATTATTCCATCGGGGAGTAAGCAAACTTCTAACTCGTTTAGATTACTTTATGAAAGTTTCATAAGTATTTATAAATCGTGATTCACGAAATACGAAGTAGTTTTTAATTACGATTTATGAGGTAATTTTTATGGTCTATCAGGTACTTTTACGGTCTACAAGGTAAATATGTGGAGGAGATTTATCTTAATTTATATAAATCGGCCTTATATAATAAGCCCGATTCAACCCTACTCAGCCAAACCAAGAAAACTTTCACAACAGTGTGCATCTCCACTCCTTCTTTAATATATTCCCCTTCCCTCTTTATTTTTTCTTCTTGTTTTCACCACCACAAACTCATAAAAACCTCAAACATATATCTACCTCTATATAAGCCTCAAACCTAGGCTAATCACATTAATTTGTATTCTCCAATTTTATAAATCTCTGTATTCAAATTCAAATACCTCATCGTACGTCAACCAAAACATATAATTCCTTCCCATTATTTTTGCCACATGCATGCATGTAATCCTTACCCACGCAATTAAGCACCCCATCTAGCTTCACATGAATGTACAGAAGTTATCACGTCATTTCGAAATATGCTATTACAATTTTAATTCACTTGTCAATCTTATTTAATATATGCATGATGTAGGTGATAATTCGAAAATAACTAAGGTTCTGAAACTTGGATAGGTCATTGAATCGGTCAGAGTACTGAGTCAAGGGTCAGTGGGTCAGATCGGAGTCAAATGATAGCTAAACCGGGACAAAATTGATGAGAAATTGAAGATTTTAGGCTTATTAATATAAAATTTTAAGGAAAAATAAAAAAATTGATTTTTTTTAAAATAAATAAAATAAAATACCGGACCTGACTGTACTGGTTTACCGGCTGGTTGGCCGATTTCTGATCAGGGTTTAAAAACCCTGAAAATAACTTACAATGAAACTAGACTTATTGTCTTGATGTGTTTTCCAATTTTATCCTTATACATGTATACATTTATGGCTTAGGTGAAGATCGAATAATAAGTAATGGATTTCTTAATTTTGATTTTAAAAGATAGAAATCTCAAAAGCATATGTGCGCGGGCTCTCCATTAAAAACAATGTTTTGGAATCTAGATCAGAGCGGCCAAACTGGATCGAAAAATCGGTCCAATTTGTTGAGTAACCCTGGGTTACGGTTTGACCCGAATCAAACCAGTAAATCCGACCTAACTCGGTCAAGTTGACCCGGTTTAACCTTTTTTTTTTACATTCAAACTTCAGTTTGTGTCGAGCTCTGTGCCTCTAATCAGTGAATCAAATCACTTAATTATTCATAACTTCATTCATATTTCACAGTTTCACTTTCACACTCAATCATTTTTTTTTCTTTTGAAATTTCATATTAATAAATGTAAAATATTCAATTTCTTACTGGTTTTGCCTCAGTTGATTTCGATTTGACCTTTGACCCAGTACCCCAACTAGTTCAATGCCCGATCCGAGTTTCAGAATCTTGATTAAAAATATAGGGAAAATGAGGAGTTTTGTATAGTAGATAGCATTCACATAAAATTAAGGTTTATTGATTAATCTCCAAATTTAACTTGTCCACCATAGAAAGTCACCGAATTAATCCCAACACTGAAGGTTAGCTTGTAGACCTATAGTACACTAAGACAGGCGAGGCCAAAAGGTGGTCCGAACCGTGGCATGGTGCTGGAACCTTGCACCAATCAAAACTGGGGATGAAAAATAAAAATGCACCTATAAATTATATGTTATAATGATAGAATGGCAGTCAAAGCAGATTTGGAGAATATTATGTGAGAAATGAAGGGAAGGAATCCGTTAGGCGAAGTGGGAAGAAGAGGAGGCTCCAAATCCAATTGGTTAGAAGAAAATGGGGGGGGGGAATCCAGGAAATCCAACAAGATTTATCTCAAAATGGAAATACAAAGCAACTGAAATAACGGCCAGGGGCCGCCGGCGGGAGATAGATCATAGAAGATCATGGGAGGGCCCCACCGGAAGGGAACCAGTTGCTGCATTCAGCGGGGCCCACACCCGGGGGGTGGGTTGTGGCTTTTGCATGATGTGGCCTCCACACACGCACACTCACGATGGCCTTAGCCCCATCAAATGAAATGATTCATCATCGCTTAGTGGGAAGCCCACTTGCTCCTTCCCACTCACCCCCCGGTTCTCCATCTCTTTTCCCTCTTGTCAAGGTTTTGAAATCGGATTGGTCATTGAATCAGTCAGGATACTAGATCAAAGGTCAATGGGTTAAATCAGAGTTAAATTAGGGTCAAATCGATGAGAAATTGAATATTTTAGGCTTATTAATATGAAATTCTAAGAACAAAATTTAAAAAAAATGATTTTTAAAAAAAATTAAAAAAAGTACCAAATTGGGTTAATCACCGAACCGGCCGGTCTGGTCGGGTTCCAAAACACTATCTCTTACTCTTCTTCTACACATTGCCTCATTACCATTTCACTGTGTTTCTAAAGCTGTGAACTTTAGATTTTCTTTCTCCCCTCAAGCTAAAATGATAAATACAAAATCATACCCAGCTTGAAGGTAATTTACTCTGTGTATCAATCATAATCATACTGCTTTTGAACATGATGATTTGGATGTATGTAATTAATATATACACTGATCCATCGCTTTTATTATTATGCTCAGCTCATTTTTCAATCCACGACTCCCCGCCTTTCTCTCTCATATATAACATCCATCCTTTTTCTTACTTTTCCTAATGTATATATCATGGAGTCCAGTTGATTGTACTTGGAGAACTAAAGCGGCCCCAACATTCTAAGAACACCATTATTGTCTTGATGATCTGACCCATCCCATGAATTAATACGCCTCATCTGAGTCTCTGTCAATATCTTCTAAAGTTACATTCTGTTGTTTGTTTCTTTATTTCATTGATTGTTCTGCTGTGTACTCCCCTCACAAACATATATATCTCATCTTCTCATGCGCCCATCTAGCTGTTTGTTTTACAATTTTATATCTCTTCAACCCAATATAATATACAGCCCTGTTCAAAAATTCGCATCATGCCAATTGACGTGTATATATATAGGTTTGGAATTGATTTATCAGCATTACGGCTTTTGTTCGGGAACTGCGCATGAAATTCGAACACAGTGGGGTGCTGCTCGATCATCTCCTACCCTGTATATTTTTTTGGATGGAGGGAAAAGTACCAGAAAAATACGGGAGGGAATGCTTGAAAGTAAAATTTCCCAAAATCAGTAAAACAATTCTTTTTGGGAGTTCCTCCATTTATTATTGACTGCCTAATTTTTTTCTTGTCAAAACATACGGTTAGATTTATAATTTTTGGGCTCTCTTTAATTTTTGTTTTTATTTTTGTAAAATGTTGTTTGTCAGAATAATATATATTATATAGAAATTCCGGCAAAAAAATGATACCTAGAAAGTTGTAGCAAACATATTCTACATAAATTCATATACATTTTCGTTATGAGTGTGTTATAAGTTCTATGTATTGGCAGGATTTTCTTAAAAGAAGGATTTTATACGATCTTAGGTTTTCCAACTTCAACGGCTAACTTTTGAAGTGTGAGGAGTGATTCTCACAATTACGTTTACCCTTTATAATGGCTTTTTCATTGATACACGGCCAACCAAAAACGGCTACAAGAGATGTGGTTCTCCCAATGACTTATTATTATAGAGTGAATGAAATGAGCTCTTGATAGCTGGTGTAAAATATTAGAATCCATGTTTTGATAATAATAAAATAGTTATTAAATATTTTGCAGAGAAATCATTAAGTTTAAACAAGTATAATATGTTAAATTTACTAAAAAAAACATTACACAAACTCACGATAATCTATAAAAATGCTAGTGCACTCGAGTTCGTGTGCATGCACTCGAGTTCGTGTGCATGCACTCGAGTTCTCAAGTTAATGAACTCGAGTTTGGCAGATGCACTCGAGTCCAATTAGCATTTCCCTGAGTAAATTCCGTTGAAATTTAACTAATATTTGAATTTTGTACATGTTAGGAACCATTGCACTCGAGTTTATAGTTATGCACTCGAGTCTTAAAAAGTTTTGCACTCGAGTACTGATGAGAGTTTTGACATGAGAGTTTACACCAGAAAGTTTTCTAATGCTGTGGACAAGTGTTGCACTCGAGTTTGGAGAGAAACACTCGAGTTCTATGAAGCCTTACACTCAAATCCTGAGAGTTCTGAGAAGAAAGTTTACACCCGAGAGATTAGGAGTTGTGAAGGACAAGAAGACAACTCGAGTTCTCAGAAACACACTCGAGTTCTTAACTTCATTGCACTCGAATTCAGAGAATTCAAGTATGAGAGTTTGTATCTGAGGGAATTGTGATGAGAAGAACAATGATGCACTCGAGTTTTGCTACTTAAACTTAAGTTTTGACCCCACATTCACTCGAGTTCTAGTTTTACACTCTTGAGAGTTTTGGTCAAAAACATTTCAGAGCCAAGGAGAATATGAAGAATTTGAGTTCAACAAGACGCACTCGAGTTCTATGGAGATTTGCACTCGAGTTCATAAATGCACTCCTGAGAGTTTTAATCAAAGAACTTAGTAGAAACTTGAGAATACTGGTGCACTCGAGTTCATATATAAGCACTCGAGTTTTGACGGCTTTTGCACTCGAGTTTGAAAGTGCACTCTCGTGAGTTTCTGACAGAAGCCTTCTAAAGATATTAAAGTTACACTATGCACTTGAGTTTGGTATTAAGAACTCGAGTTCTAGTGTTGACAGAAGAAAAATGAAATTCAGTGATCAATCCGAATATGTTCATGTGTTATCTAATCTTTGTATTTACACTTGCTATAATTTTTAAACATCATTTAATGTTTGTTCCAAGTGTGAAACAAGTCATTAACGTTCGGATTGGAAAAACGAATAAATAAGTCAAAAATGACGGACATAATGATATGGGTTAGCTGTCACTGCATATGGGACAATAACCACCATGAGTAACCGGCGCGTAACTTGACAGCCTGTCTGAAAATTCAAATGTCCTACTCTACAATGTAAACACTACAACGTATACCTTCAGGACTTCTATATAAAGAGTTTTCAAAGACGAAGACAGTAATAAAACAAAACAAGAGAACAACGAATACGATTACAGTTTACACAAGTCTTTGATTTTCTTTGTATTCATTTAGTGCTTCAGTGTTCATCATATTCACTCTATAAGAGAGTCTTGTAAACACTTGGATTGTAATCTTCATCTCAAGGTAAAGGGACCTTGAGAAGGTAAAATTACCTTACAGAGGAAGCTATAAAAAGAGTTCATTTGAAGACTTTCTGCTCGTAAGATTTACAAAGTGTAAATAGAAGAAAATGTTGCTGCTCGTAAAACTTACAGTGGTGTAAGAAAGAGAGAACGTTGCTGCTCGTAAGATTTGCATAAGTAAGCAATAGAGAAGAGTCGTTGGAATTACTTTGCTCGTAAGACTTGTCATAAGGGGGAGTGAAAGTTCTAAGTCTAGAATGTTTCTGCTCGTAGTCCTTACGAGGACATTTGTTGTACTGTGCGTTTCAAGAGTCAACTGAATCTTAGAAATTAGAGAAAAACTCAGAAGGTGTTAATCTCTAAGGATTGGACGTAGGGTTGGGATTGGGGCTGAATCAGTATAAATTTCTGTGTGCATTTCCCCTCATCTCTACACTCTCTTCATTCAGTTCAACTTAGCCGTATCAACCGAAAAATTTGACATCACCCAATTCAACCCCAGGCTTGCCTCTTAAATAAAATCCATTGGATGGATGAGACTGAATAGAAAGTAATTAAATCAAATTTAAATGAATTTGTTTCGTCTTCCATTAATTCTGTAATTCGAGATAGCATTCTAGTGTTTGAAACATTAGGCAGACACCCATCCAGCCCCTCTCGGTATATTTTAATTATCAAAAAAGCAAAAAAGGGGCTAGGTTTAGAAGACGACCATTCGAGGCAGTAAAGATCACACAAACACACGAAGCCTAGCAATGGAGACGAAGTTATGAGGAAGCACACCCCGATATTCCATGAGTTACGCGTGCAGATTGGCAAATTAAATTAAAGAAAGGCATAATCTATGCCAAAAATCAAAGTTTAAAAAGCAGAAATACCGTCCCACCGAAAATATAAAGGACAGTAAAAGGCAAGATTAGGGAACATGCGTTTCTTATTTCTTTGGCAACAATCCCTTTCATTTCATACTGTTTTCATATTTGGATAGCTTATTCCCTCAAAAAGCGTCATCGGCTTTGTTCTCTCCGATCAGATTATACCCCATAGAACGAGATTTGCTTTCATATCTCAACGGCATAACTAATTAATAATTAACAAGACCCCATATATCTCTATCAACAATCACCTAGTTTATGCATGATCTAATGCAGTATTCTTATTCTATTCCCTACGCATTTCAAGCAGTTTCTAGATTTTCATGATTGACGCGGTTTAATGTATAGAAGAGCAAACAGATTTAGAAGAATCTAAATCTAAATCTTTCAGATATGGCGGTGCATATTCTCCCGTCGGAAAAGAAACTTTTATCTTTATTTCTGTTGATATCTTTTTTATTTAATTCAACGAAATAGACGTCAGCCTGTGTCAGCCGAATTCTTGTGTGCGTGTTTGGCGAACTTGGCCGGTGCAAATTAATCAGTTAGAAAATTCAGGAGGTTACTACCTCGCTTCTATTAATTATAAGGTTAGGACTTGGGAATTATAATGAATGGAGCCCACCGGGGAGATAATCACATCAAAATATCGTTGATTTTAATTGATTTCCTGCACTTAATAAAACAAAAATTTTCACATCATAGCGATATATAACCTATACATTTATTAAAGAATAAATAGGTGAAATCTGGAGCGAGTGTTGTCTTTAATTCTTAAATCAGTCTTAAAAAAGTTAAAGGAGCAAGCTTCCCTGCAATTGTTTGTCCTAGCGTGAATGCGGAGTCCATTCACATTCACGTCAACATTATGTGGGAACTGAAATTAAAAGGGAGAAAAAATCGAGGAGAACAATATTGAACACGCGAGACAGAGCTTAAATATAAAAAACAATCAAATACCCTCTTCTGAATATGTAATAATCAATCAGATGAAATAAACAATATATGTGGCGCCACTTCCATCGATGGGTTTCGGTTTTTTGTTTTCATAGTCAAGTCAGTCCCGACATGTGAGTGCAAGCATTGCCTCGTGCTTTTGATCCATATGGTTTTCACGTTTTGACGGCATTACAACAGTTAACGTAGTACACAAATGCAAGCTTTTCCTTTCACAACTATCTCAGATGATGTGACAGACACGAACAACAGCTGATTCAAAAGTTTTTTGTTTTTATTCCAAGGACATGAAATCATGGCGCCCTCACAACTCTTCTTTTCTTTCAGGGATCTATGGGGTTATTGTTGTGTGCCATTTTCCCCATTTTTGACGTGCAGTACAAGAGTCCACTCAGCACAAGCAAAGAAAAAGAGAAAGTGAACATGTACTAATTAAAGAGCTGATCTTTTCCACCTTATATTCATTGCAATACGTAGGTAGTACATACGTATGTATATGTGTACGTGTGTGTAACAAATCTTGGATTCTCATAGCCATGTGTATGGTGGGTCACTGGAAATGTGTTAGGGTATAGGGCACTGAGAGTATGTGCAGTGGCTTCACGTGATGTATGCTGGTCTTTAAAAGGCTAAACCAAAACCGATCGAGCTAGATCCACTGGAAATCGGTGATGCACCCAGATGAAGTCATTCTCTCGGTAACAGTGTTTCATTTTGAATTTTATTGCCTTGTTTCAGTAATGAATGCTCACACACTCACACACTTTTACTGCATACTGCATATCGTATCCCTCTGTAACTTGAGAAAGAGAAATTTGTAAAGAAATTTGCTGCTTGACCAATCATGTAAACTCAGTTAGATATCGGAACATCAGAATGTGTAAATCGTACATGTATGTATATTTTTCTTTGGGGCGAGTAAATTGTACATACAATTATTGATGGCATGCTGTGAATAATAATTGGATGTTGGGCCCCAAGTTGTCAATGGCATGCACACAAGCACGCAGATAGTGGAAATGGGCATGTCCAAGAACACCGAATGGTGATACAAGGGACAAATAAGTCCTTTTAGATACTGTTGATATAATACTTACGCATTGACCTAGGCTCTCCACAAATTAAGCAAATTGCTTATATGGTAAAAAGAAAAACTGAATTTAACTTATCGATAAGACCCGTATAGTTGTTGCTTACAAAAAGTCTTTCTTATGGAAGAGTTCGTTTTCCAATTATAATTCCTGTCTGCTGTGTGTCGTCCATAACGAATTATTTCTTCCATGGATATCCCAAGCTTTTCTTTCTCCATCTTGTGTTTTGACTGTGATTCTTGATAGCTGGGTGCAATCAAGAACCATACCAAACCTTCACCCATGCTACCTAAAATTATTCACTCTCACTCAAACAATCAATTTAAAAATGTACCATCGTATAACGGTTCGTTATTCTCTATATCTTTCAGAGAAATATGATGTTTTGTGATGACTTAATTTTAACATATAATGCAACCTTAACGACTCCCAATTCTCATTCATTAACGTATAACCATATACTTCATTTATTGATTGTATCTTTCTATCTATTAACATCTTCGCTGGTGATACATTGTGAAATGCAACGATCATAGTTTTCAGTTGGGCTAAATCAAGGTAACATATCATATATAATCTACCAGAACTTTTTTGGCCCTCTATATAATCTAACAAAATGCACTCCTATCTACTGTTTACAAATTAAAAGTCGTGAACAATAAAACTACGCACCCCAAATTATATGGAGGACTTTATTCTGACAAATTGCATAACTAATACTATTTCGTGGAAATTTGTAAATCTCAGTAAAATATAATGTGCAAGATCTTCGTGACTTTTTCTGGTAATAATACGATATTTCACTTAAGTTGATACAAAAATAAGAAAATGATTTTTTTTTTTTACTAAGCATAGGCATCTCTCCTTGCAGGAATTTAAATCTTAATTTATCATATTATAAGGGACTAGCCACTTCCCTAATAGACCCAACCTAATTTGTAGAATAAGGAAATGATTAATTTGACATCCATTCTTTTGTCTCCCGTTTTTTTGACCGGGGAGTGATAATTGATGCTTCAAAAATGATCTTGGCTTATAGTGTTTTATGGGCCTCAGGCCATATCAAAAGTGTTTTGACCCAACAAAACCTGTTCAGGCCTTCATCATCCCCTTCTTTCGGGGATGAACAGTTCACCACGTTATGAGCTTCGCGAGTGAGAGGGTTTCTGATGAACTGAGGCAGGGAGTGTAAGAAACGCTCTTCCCTAACGAGAATGGCTGTGTTGTTGCTAGTATGACAGAACGATCTCAGACAGCGGTGAAGCCTAAAGACGATGATCCTGCTCTTTATAAACTATTACAAAATACATAATAGTATTATGTTAAAAAACATACGTAGTAGCATTTTATAAACTATCGCATTAATACTGTATGATATTAAAATTTTGTCAGGTATTATTCTATTATATTGTTAAGTCATATATAATCTATATGCTGATCCTCAGTGAATAATCATTTTCACGTTTGGCCTCAGGACGTATGTAAAAATAAGAACTAGTGGAGACAGGCAGGCGATCGAATTGTTTCATTTTGTGAGAGAGGGTGATCAAAGTTATTACCTAAGCTCTGTTCAAGCCGACATAATCAGTAATACAAGGCGTAAGGCGTATCAGATGATATATAAAATTCTCAAGACGATAGATAGAAGAGACGTACATTAATTATTTGAGGATATACGAAGATCAGAGGAGCGAGTGGGTTTGGTTTGGTTTAGTTCAGTTGAAATGAAAGCGGGTAAATAATCAGACTGACATTCTGAAAATGAAAGCAAATCTTTGATTGTGAGGTGCAGGAATGGGGCAGTTAACTTGAGTTGAGATCATGAGGATGATGATGAACAATAATGATAAAGATGTGAGAAGAGGGAATAATTAATGAGGCGACCCTGGAAAGAGACTAGAATCGCAGATGGGTTCAGTGTCATGAAGCCTTCAACCATTGGTCGTAGCGAGCATATTAATTGCAGAAAGAATATGTGAGAGGCATCATTATCTCTTAAAACCTCAGAAACAGTAGCGGCGTTTATTGTTTTTAATTAGTTAGAGTAAAGCTTTCTCGTCACTCCCACGCAGCGCTTTCATTTATTAATGTCATGTCCTCCATCATAATATCATCAACACTTAAACCGGCTACTTTTTAGTCTGTCACGCAAACCTAACAAAGTTGTGTGGTGGCCAGGTTAAAAGGGAGACCAAAAGCACATAAAACATAGAGTACAGAGCATTTAATTGAAGTGAGGGGAAGAGAAGCTGTATATATGGGGCACTCACTCCAAAAACCATACACAAGCACGAGGAAGGTAAGAGAAGACAAAGCAGGTCCTTCTGCTGATCAGTTGCTATGTTTCCCTTCTCGACCTCATTGGAAGCTTAATACTCACATGCCTAAACCCATTTGCAGCCCCGGCAGGGCTTCCGAATCCAACAACCGCCGCCGCCACCTCAGCAAATCAACCACCACTCTACTTTGGGCCAAAGCCAAGTCAGCCACCTCCGCCGACACTGCTGAACCTTCTTCCCCGAAAGTTACATGTGCCGGACAGATCAAGGTTAGACAAAGCACCACCGCCTGCAGTAACTGGCATTCCATGATCGATGAGATGGAGAAGATTCACGATGAAACGACCCAGCCGGGCCGAGTCTCTCGGTTTCAAAAGGGAAATCATGCAATTCCTCACTTGTTTACGAACCTTATGATTCGATTTTCGCTGCTTTCGATCATTCCCTGCTGAGGATAACACCACCGAAGATGACAACTACGAGGAGGAAGGGTATCGGGAAAATCACGTGGGTATGGAAGAAACCAGCTATGACGCTACGAGTGCTATATTTTCCAAGTGTTTTACGATGCTGCAGGAGAATCAAAACAATGTGTTTGACGGAGAAGACGCGAGCAACGAAGAAAATATAAAAGATGATGGATTCATTGCTGAATCGTGTGTCCCTCCGCCAAATGCATTATTGCTCATGCGCTGCAGGTCTGCTCCGGCGAAAAGTTGGTTCCAAGAGAATCAACAACGAGAAAAGGAAGAGAGGGCCTGCGCAGATGGAGGTGAAGGAAAAGTTGAGCAAATAACAAATGTGAAGTTGTTGATGGAGAAGGATGAGACGAAAAAAGAGAATATGGTGGTGCTGAGATATGACTCTGATTTTGACAAGATGTCATTGGATATTGCCAAAGAATCGTGGATTGTTGGGCGTCTGAGAGGTACATTATCTAAGAGTCGAAGTTGGAAAAGATAAACACCCACAGTATGCGGCTTTCTCACTAATATATATAAACATGAATATATTTGTACACGCACATATAGTCACCAAACTTGAAGCGTATGGTTCTGAATGCGGACATGAATATACTGGTTGGTCATTTCACGAAACTTATCCGACCAAAGACACCAAATGCCCCCTTTGAAGCTATCATCATCAACAAGCTTCATATGAGGAATCCCCAATTTTGCTTGCCTTCAGACCACTCCACCTTGTTTCAAATAGTGCAATAAAATCTAATGCATAATAATGTGTCAAGTCACGGACCAAATTTAGGAAGGAGCGCCCCCTAGTCCCTCTCACATTCCAAAAAAGGAAATTTATGGGAAAGCTTCTTTATTTATGGAGATACTATGCCACTGGGCATCCTCTATTGCCATATGCTTATCCTCAAACTTGAGCTCTTCTCCCATCTCTTCCTCATGCAAAGGGAAATCCCCATACGTACTCAACTCATCATTTTGTTGGAGATTTGCTCCTTCAGGAAAATTATCTGGCCTTCAACCTTATTATCCTCAAACCCTGGTGTCCCACTCATAAGAACTATTGGGCTTCTTGACTCCAAACTAGCCTTGCTTTGACTACGATGTGGGCCTTTGTGCCTCCCTTATTTAGCTTTCCTTTCCTTTCTTCCTCACCCTTAGGCTGGCCTTGCGCTTGGAGCGGACTTGAATCTTCTCCTAAGCATTTAAGCTCTTAAGTCTTACCTGATGAGAAGGGAATCAATAACCACTTTTCTTCCTGATGGAGGGTTTTTGAAGGAGAATATTCAAACGTGTCACCCTTTTTTCCTTGTTTTCAATATTTTTTCTTCATTATTGCTTACCAAACAAAACGTGAGTGAAAGAATTGAAATTTTTTTGATCATTCTTAGACCTTGGGAGACTTAAGATTGACCAAATATAAACTCGGTTATAATTTATGACAAAGAAAAAACTCAGATATAAGTTTAAACAAATTAAAAACGCTAATACAATTACGGGAAATTTTAAATGGGAAGCTACAAACTCTATCCACCAAAACTTATAACTGGAATATGTCGAACCAAAATGGCAATACTTTAAAAATTCCTTGACAATACAACAATTTCTCCAAAGTCAGAAATATTGAAATTTGTCATTTCTTTCACTCACATTTTGTTTGGTCAGTAATAATGAAAAAAATTAGGATAGGCAAGAAGGGTAGCGCATTTGAATATATCACATACTCATGACATACGAGTGACGAAATATATATATATTTCCTTTCAATTAAAATATTTTTAATTAAAGAATAGGCAATTTGAAGAAGGAAAAATCCTATTAAAAGATAATTGAATTATCTAAATTGTAATTTGGGTCACTAAACTTAATAAATTATAGATCAAGGTTATGTGTCATTATTAGGGATTTTAAAATTTAATGAAATGTCCATAATGCACTTATGCAACCGAGACGAAAAAGAAAAGAGGAGTGTGGCACCATGGCGGTGAAGGAATAATTATTTGTGGAAACAATGGTTCACATATCTAATTATTTCTCATCCCATATCAAAGTTGTATTCCAACAAAGATATAAGGTCATATATTATTGACGAACATATAAGGCGTATTACAAAATAAAACTAATCATAATCATAATCAAAGATAACAAAGATGATTGCTGAATATTAAAGATGATAAATCAAATAAATGCTAGTTCTAATGGAGAAATATCCTTATTCACATCCCTAATTGATACCCTAATTAATCTAATTATTTCTCATCCCCTACTCCACCAACAAAACTAGCTGGATGTTTAGTTTAAAATTAGAGAGAACTTACATGATGGTTTTGCACAAATTCTTTCTCTCTTGAGATTTAGTAATATAACTGTGACTTGGGTACTAATCTAATTCAAACTCAACTGAAGTGATACAATCTATTTAAAAGATATGTTTTAAATAAAATTTAAATTTCAGTCAAATGTAAAAAATTTTAGATATTCAATGTAATTCATTCTAGTCCTCGAACCAAAACTTCTTTGGGATGGATGACCTAGTGAAGATTGAGAAAATCAAATTTTAAATATGTAAATTGTTACAATTAACGTCAGGTCATTAATAGGTCAATAAATTTGTCCTTCCAAGTTTAGATCACCAGTCCTATATTTTTCATCTTCTAATTTAGAATTATTAATCATCACCCTTTCACTATAGTATTTCCACCTAGTTGGTTATTAGTTCCTTATTATTGGCCTTCAATTAAGTTTTCTTCTCAACCAAGACCTCCACACGAGATCATATCCACACATATAAAATCCAGTTCTCATATTTGTATATTAATTCTGTTATATTTAAACTCATTAAATAATAATTTTCTCCTTTATCACCTGAGGCTGAGGTAGGGCAAAGCTATTTTATATTTGAGGTCCAGAAGGATTAAAATGCATAAGTATGATAACCTAATATCCAATCCATGGGTAGTTGCATTCAACTATTGGGATGCCCACAATATGAATTATATGTTAACAGCATGCAAATGTCGGGACTAAAATTGTATCCACTAAATCCAACACTAAAAAATTGGAGGTGAGGAAAATGCAAGTGAAAAAAAAATGTAAATCTTGAAAAAACAAATGCCGGATTAAGATTCACTAACTATCTAATAGTATAGGGCTTAAATTCATGGTTATTATTTATAATTATTTTTTAAGTCAATTGCATTTTTGTTTTTAGGGACGTTTTCTGTAAAATTTAGATTGCATAATATAGCTTTTAAATATAATAATATCCAACAGAGTTTTTGTGAAACAAAATAAATCCTACATTTTTAAAAAAAAATACCTACTTTTTAGAATAGGTATGAAATTACTTGGTCTAAATAGTAAGCATTTTTTATTAAAAATTGAAACTTTTTAACACGGGTCATCTAACCATCTGGTCTGAAAAAGCAACTTTTAAAACGGTTATAGATCCAATCTTATTGAAGTCAGACTTTTTGAACTGCTCGATACAAGATCAGGTCTAAACCCTAGTGTAAAAATTCAATTTCAACTGGTTTTAAAAACCTTTTTTCTAGTAGCGGCTAACATTGTAAATGTCTAAATGGAATAAAATTTCTTAAACTAAAACCTATGTTTTAAAATTATAGGGATCAAAATTAAAATGAGGGTAATTATAAGGTCCAACTATTATATTAACCGTAATTTTAATTTCAATTTTTTTTAAAAATTTTTTGCCAAATTCAAATTTAAAAGATTAATTTAAGTTACTTTGCATTAATGTTATACAAAATTATCCCAGGGGCTAACATGATTGCATATATAACGAGATGATGTATTTTATATTTTTGAAATTTAAAATTTTTTATGTGGGTATTGTGGAATAGAACATAGGCGCATACTTAATTTTTTATATAAGTAAATCCAATAAAATGTTTGAGGATTAAAATCTGAGTTATAAACCTAATCAAAATAAAATTTAAACAAACTGATTAGTGAGTAGTGATGGGGATTTTTTTTTTCCGGTGGAATCATAAGAAAAAGTTGTTTCTTAAATTAAAATATTCACAAATTATCATTACCTTTAAAGGTTTATCCTATCTCAAAGTTTATAATCCTCTTTCAAGGTGTTAGTATAAAGTTTACAAAGTTCAAAATGACTTTGTTTTGGGCCCAAAAAAATTATATAGATAAAGATAATTATAAAATAACCAATATATCATATTGTCTTTAAGGTAAACAAAATATTAAAAGATAAAAAGTAAAACCATGAGTCTTAAACCTAATCAAAATAAAATTTAATTTTTAGAGAAACGATAAGAAAATCTTTTTATTTTAAGTTTAGGTCTTATCAAGCTACATAGACTAAGATTGTAAATGACTAAAAATAAAATTTAATGAACCAAAACTTATATTTTGAAATTATAGGGATTAAAATTAAAATAAGGGCAGTTATAAGGTTCAAACATTATATTAACCCTAATTTTAATTTCAATTTATTTAATTTTTTGGCCGAATTTGAATTAAAAAGGTTAATTTAAATTCCTTTGCATCCACATGTTATACAAAATTATCACAGGGGCTAACAGGATCGCATATATACGGATACGCGCGATATATTTTATTTGTTTCAAATTTTGGATGCGGGTATTGTGGAAGAGATCCAATAAAATATTTCCGGATTAAAATTATTAGTTACAACCCTAATCAAAATAAAATTTAAATAAACGGACTTAGTGAGTAGTGGATGGGATTTTTTTTTGGGAATCATAAGAAAATCTATTTTTTTAAAAAAATTAAAATATTCACAAATTATCTTTATTCTTAAAATTTTATCTTATATCAAAGCTTAAAATCCTTTCAAAGTATTATTATAAAATTTAACATGACTTTGTTTTGGCTAAAAAAAAACGTATACAGATAAATATAATTATAAAATAACCTAGATATCATAATTTATTTAAGATATACAAAATATTAAAAGATAAAAAGTAAAATCATGAGTCCTAAACTTAATCAAAATAAAATTTAAGCAAATTGACTAGTCATGAGAAAATATTTTTATAGTGAAATGATAAGAACATATTGTTATTTTAAATTAAATATTCAGAACTTATCTTAATCCTTACAAGTTTATCTTATAACAATAAAGCTATTCAAATTATCATTATAAATAAAGAGAGACTCTAACCGTGAAGGATGTGTGTTTTAGAATCATTCTTCTTCTTCTCTCTCTAGAGTAATTAATAATCAAGTGTTCACTAATCCTTGCAATAGCAACCATGTCGTCATCTGTGGAGGCATTTACTGTGGTGAGTAGCGACAACGGCGAGTTCAAGATGACCGTCGGAGCGGTGATACAGTCGAAGCTACTGAATCGTATGATGGGGGATGTTTCTGTTTCTGATGACTGCAAAGTCCCATTAAGTGAAGTAAACAGTGAAACATTAGTGAAAGTGATTGAGTATTGCGAGAAGCACGCCGCCAAGGCCAACGATGGAGCCTCAGATTCTGACACAAAGGAGTTAGAGGGATGGGACACAAAGTTCATGATGAAGGTACACGTGGAGGATGCGTTGTTTGATATATTAATGGCAGCTGATTATTTAGAAATTGAGGGTTTGTTTAATTTGGCATGTCAAACTGTGGCTGATTCGATGAAGGGAAAGACTCCTAAAGAGATTCGAAAGATGTTCAATATAAAAAATGACTTTACTCCTGAAGAACAAGACCGACTTCGTAGACAGCATCCTGGTTGCTCTTTTGATTAATCAACTCCTCAAACTTTTTTTGTATTGTGTTTTCTTTAGTATTCACAGACAATGTTTTTTTCATGAAAAAGAACTTTTAAGTTAATTTCATAGGATTTGTCTCAGTTTAGATACCTTTCGTTTATCTTTATATTAATTAATGTGAACTTATATTCTAATATTCTTCCGGTTTATTTTCTCTCTCTCTTTTTTCAATTCATTTTTTCATTTGCCTTGTGCTTCTTTTTTCTCTGGGCTACTTTTTTTAAGTCTTAGAACCTTAAAAGAACTAGGTCAATTTGGGGTATATGCATTTCATTTATTTTTTGAATTTATTAATAAATAAGGGATGAAAAAAAAAACCAAGTCCCATATCAAATGATTGAAAAGGTATATAATATTGAGATTACTCCAGTCAAATTGGCTTAAACTATTTTAATAGAAAGAAAAACTTAATATGTAAACCTAATTAATTCAAAATTTGGAAGTAGGCAGGATTCTCAACGTGGATGAATTAGAATTCGTATTCAAGAAAATATGTTAGCTTTATTTTATTCTTTTCCGGTGGCAAAATATGGGATGATTCATCTCTTTTATAGGAAAAGGTTATATAGACGTACAAAGATTTTATAAGATTTTCAAAAGATTAACAAAAATTATTTTTTTATAATTTTAGTCAGATCAAAATAATTATATTTTTCATAAAATATCTTAACATGCGTAACTCATCATAAAAAATTTTAAATAAAAATTAATTTTTTGGTTCTTCAGATATTAACTGTGTGATCACTCATTAGTCTTCCAACTATAATTCAGTTCCGAAGTTTTAATTCGATGCAAATTCAATCCTTATTTTTTTTTATTAAGGTTAGAATGAGTCATCATCCAACCATGACAAAATATCTTGTTGACCGTCCCCCCCCCCCCAAAACCAATCACCCACAGTGCCTCCCTTGAATCCCTGAGGTACGCAAGAAAACACGCACACAGGCGATAATTAAAACTTTTAATAATAATTTATAATATACGAAATAAATATATGAGAGAAGTGCTGTCTCAACTTATATACAAAAGTACTTATTAATCTTTTGAACACTCGTCCAAACAAACTTTTATATATATATATATATGACATCTTAACTTTTGAAGCGTCTTCTCTTAATACACTTTTAGGAATATATTTGATTAGACTTATAAATATTTTAGACTTATTCAATTTATCTTGTTCACTTCTTTTTCTTAAATTTAATTATTAAAGCAATATTTTCTATAAATTTACCCATAACTTGTTTTATACTTTTATCTCGTCCAAAACACAATCAAACCGCAAATATTTATATTTGCATTTAAGCTATAAATTTGTGTATAAATTACACCCATTTTCTGTTGCCTATAAATTCGTGACTTTCCTCCCTTTCTCGTTTTCCGATATTTGGAGTGTTATCTGCCTTTATAGTTGGGGGAGAAATTTCTGAGTAGCATGAAAAGATGAGAGAAAGAAAAGTTTTGAATAAGTATTACCCGCCAGATTTTCACCTCTCAAGAATGCCTAAGGGTCTGTTTGCAATTACGGCTGGGAAGAAAAATTTAAGCTCAGTGAAGAAAAATGGACAGTTTGTGATTGTGGTGGTCTCAGATGGGCTTATTGAAAAAAAGTGACTCATGATAAAAGTTATTTTTTTCAGCTTTTGAAGAAAAATGTTAGGGATAGGTGATCCAATAAACAATATACTATTAAATATACATTTGTATGTATTTTAATTTATCCATTAGAATATATTTAATTAAGTACTTTATATTTTTTTTAATTTTTAATAATAATTTAATTTTTCTTATAAAATTTAAATTTTTATCTTCAATTATCACAATATATAAATATGTATGTATGTATGTATGTATGTATGTATAAGATTCATACACTTTTAAGTCATTTTCCATCTAAATGAGCTTTCCAAATGCTAATTCAAACATGTTCAAAATTAGAAAAAAGTCACTTTTGCTACCGCCAATTCAAATACGAATTACATATACAATTTGACTTTTTCAAAAGTCAGATTGAAAAAAAAAACTATTTCTCCACCGTTAATCCAAACAAACTCTAATTTGTTTTAGCTTGGCTTATTTTATAAGTCCAATTTACGTAAACCGAGATAAACCTCTTCCACATATTTACCTCGTAGACTGTAAAATCTACCTCGTAAACCATAAAAGTTACATCGTATTCCGTAAATCATAATTCATAAGTACTTATAGAGGCTATCCAAACATACTAAGCATCAAGAACCCAAGAATATATAAACAGATAAAGTTACGTACGATGCTTCCTATGAGCATCATATGCAATATCATGGGGAAGCTTTTCTTGGCGGAGGAGGATAGGAGTTTGTGTGCAGTGATATTGATCCATTTTTAATATGTTATATATAATTAAAATTGTAATATATTTTAAGGGGTTGAATTAACCTTAATCTTTTAGATAATAACAACTAATAGGGTAATTTAAAGATTTTTTTAAAAAAATTAAAGACTACAATATAATAACTTAATTAAAATGAAGAATATAGGGACTTACTTATTAATATTTTTTTTCTAAAAGTAGTAAATTTTATTAAGAATTAGTTTGAAATTTAAAAAACGTTAATTATTTTTAACATAATTTCTTAATTTATATGAAGTTATTAATGAATACATTTTAAATATAAGTAAATTTTAACGAGTTCATATAAGTAATTCATTTTAATTATTACAAATAGCATTAGAGAGAGAATTATAGGGACGTGCATTACAAATTAGAAATTTAGAAGCCTCAAACCCAATTTTTCTTGAAGATATGAACTAGAAAGCGCAAATTATTTTTAAAATTGAGTGTTTATTTGGTTTAGTGGTAGAGCTCAAATAAGTCTAATTGAGCAAAAAAAAGTGATTATACAACATGTTTGTCCTGTGTGAATAATTTTTATAAAATCACAATTAACTTCAATAAATCATGATTTCACTCCCGTGGGCATATTGAGGATAAGCGACATGGGAAGTGCTCATGTGTTTAATAAATACTGATTAAACTTCTCCAACAAAGATTTCTCCAGTATACCCTCCGCACTCCTTTCTGAACTTACTGTATCTTTTTTTCAAAATTTGCGTTCATATAAAATGTTTGTAATATATTTTATATTTATTTATTTAGATTCCCATAATAAAATTATTCCAGATATATAGATGAGAGCCACTTTACTAGGCGAAGGTGACGACTGATAAGCATACTAATTTTTTAGTAGGTTGACAATATATTCTTACTGAGAATCCACATCCATAATTAAATATTATACAAGTTCAAAAATAATTATCATATTATAAGCAATATTTTAAAAAGGAAAAGCCAGTAGGTCATGGTTCAATCGGTCGGTCGGACCGATGACGTTATATATATATATATATATATATATATATATATATATATATATGAGAGACATAATTAATCTTTAATGGTCTAATTTGATAGGAAGTTAACTAAATTACAAAATATGGTTAAATGAAGAACACTAAGTCAACAATCAACCTAACAAAATGGATTAGACTATAATGATTTCATATAATAATGATAGAAGATAAATAATTATACACAAATAAAATTGTAATAATAATATACTAAAAAATTTAAAAATAATATCTTATGCCCATCCTACCACTAAGTAGCCCAATGGGATGTACTATTCTCTCTCATGCTTTTTTATTTTTAAAAAAGAGAGCGGGCTACTATCTGTTGGATATGATGAACTTGGTTGAATCTCAACCATAAGATGTTCAACAACCTTCTTAAAGCTCTTAACCTCTCTCATACTTTTGCCTAAAGTTCTACCACTTTTCTCTCATGTCTTTTTCTTTCTATTTCGTCTTAAATTTGCTTCTTTTCACTACTACAAAATGTAGATTTTACGTCCCTAAAAGACGTCTCTTTTTAAAAAAGGGAAGTAAAAAATAAAGACGGTGACATTTTTGTAATTGTGGGTAAGAATTAAGTAACTTTAGACGTCCTTTTTTAAAAAAGGGACGCCTAAAGTAAAAAAATTAATTTTTTTTAGACTTTAGGCGTCCCTTTTTGAAAAGGGACGTCTAAAGTCAGGACTTTAGACGTCATTTTTTAAAAAGGGACGCCTGAAGTAAAAAAAATTAATTTTTTTAATTTTTTTAGAGATAACGTAAATCATTCAAATTGATACTGACATCACTCTTTTTAAGGTTATGTCTACCTCCGCAAGCTAGCTTCCTCGATTCAAATTTCAAAACTCTTATTTTCTCTCGAAGCTGAATCTTCCACCACTCTCTTGAAGCTTATTTCCACCATAACTCTCTCTCTTACTCCCTTTCATTATCGTTGTTCTTTTTTTGAAAGCCGTCCTCCTCTATCTCCACCACCATCATCTACCGTCTTCCTCTCTTCCTCTCCATTGTTGAAGCTTGTCGCCATTGTTCTTCCTCGATCTTTGATGCTGCTGGTTCCTCCTCCCTCCCTCTCCTGTCGTTGGCCTCCATCCTCCCTCTCCTACTGTGGCCAAAAGGTATGGATAATTACTTTTTCTTTTTATAGGCTAAGTTTTGAACTGAGATTATTGTATATGTATTTTGTTGTGTTAAGATTTAGATTTATCTTCATTGTAGATTCATTTTGATTTATCATCCTTCACCAATATTAATCTGTAAGGACATTTTGGTTTATGAAAAACTGTTCGATCTTGTTTCTGTAGGTTATAATTGTTAGGCAGTGAAAAATATAAGCAAATTTTTTTTTCAAAAAAAACAACTTTAGACGTCCCTTTTTAAAAAAGGGAAGTCTAAAGTTTAGATGTCCCTTTTCTTAAAAAGGGACGTCTAAAGTTTTGTTTTTTAAAAAAAAAATTTAGACGTCCTTATTTTAAAGGACGCCGTATCCTGACTTTTTTACGTCCCTGGTATAGGCGTCCCTCTTTTTTTGGACGTTAAAGGGGCTAAAAAAGGGACGTTAAAAGTGTTTTCTGTAGTAGTGTTTTCTTCCAAGCATGCGATTGTTTCTCGCCTTATCCTCTACCGGATATTACTAAAGCTGGTCAAAGACATGAATCCTAAAGCTTTGTTAAAACTTCAGATTATTTGAGTAAGTGCTTTACATCTGGTATTTCTCTCTCCATTTTTCTCTTTCATGGCTTTGTCTTTCATCTTCCTTCACCTTTCTTTTCGGTGGATCTTGAGCCGTCCGGCTATGAAAAAGCCGCTCCGATTCGCGGTCTAATAGCGGCTCCAGGCTGAAAAGCCAGCTTTTTGCGGTCCAAAGCAGCTGAATGCTTAGAACGGCTAAATGCACTGAAACAGCCCAGTAGACCCTTTGGTTGACCGTCCAACTGGCCAGACCGTCCGGGTCTTCAAACATTGATTATAAGCTTATTTTGTGTTCTACCCTTTTCATTTTTTTTGGTTTTTTTCCTTCGCTTGAGGCATTTTTGAAGATAATGGAAACGGTGTCATCTTAGTAGAGAAGTCGAACGCGCAATTCCGCAGTCACCAGCAGGAGCCTATCCGTGTTATCTTCCCCAACTTCTTCCTCCACGAATTCTGACAAAGAAATCGCCGTCGAGGTAAGGTTGAGCACTCGAATTTCACTTCGCCTGTGCGTTCTATTTCTATCTTCCACCTTGCTTTCTGTATCCCTTTCCTTGCTTTTTGTTGGAACCATTTGATTGTTGCTTTGCTTTCTATATACTCTTATCGTGGTACTTTACTTTCTAACTTAAGCTACGACAGAGTTTGACGCTATGCTTCTTTGACTTGATTTTCTCTGGCTCTTCTCGGAGTTGCCTCTGTTGTGGTCCTTAAAATGAAAGAGTTCGATTGTTGCTTTGCTTTCATTTTTCTGTTTTAATTTGATGCCCATGAAAGCCTGAGAATCAGAACATTGTCTAAAGATGCATTTCCCTGGACAGAAAGAATCAGAATTCGGGATGGTTAGCTAATGCAATTTAACTTTACGTGATTGCTTTTATCTTCTACTAGTCGTGCTGCAATATTTCAGTCAGTTCAGAATTTTTTCTAATCAAAATTCGTGGCCTAAAAGATGAGATTATTCCCATACTAAATGATATAGTCATCTCGTTGTATTTGCGCCACAACATCCTTTGCTCAAATACTCAACATTGCACTATGAACAACAAAAATCTTCTGTCAAATATTCTGAACAGAGGAAATTCCTTTCATTTTCTGCCATTACTATTCAAGGGTTTGCTGCATATTAAATATAATCCTGAGATTTTTTTAAGTATTTAGTTTAGTTGTTGGCTCTTATTTATCACTTTTCTTAGAAAAAGAAAGTCTAAAAACATTCCCAATGTTTGAGTTTTGTTGGTTAAACTTATATTTTCTATTTTTTTATTCTAGTGTTGCTTGTAGTAGACTTACTATTTCATGCCATGAAGGTCATATATCTAAAAATTATGGTTTTCATATGTCATGTTGGTTTGGCTTTGTTTAATAGAATGATGTTGTTTGCTTGCAGTTGAGGCATAGCGAAGTGAAGCTGCAGTGATGGGAATCTGAACGTATCATTTGTCTTCCATCGAACTTTAAATTGGACATTAGTCAATAAAGTCCATGGAAAACTCACTTTCAGCTACTACAAGAGTACCTCTTCACTTACAGTATCTCCCTTCAAACATCATAACCAGTACCAAACATAAAAGTTTCCGCATCTTTAAGTCCAGAGCTTCTACTCAATCTCTCAATTTCTTGTGAAGCACCACCAACATTGGACTATAAAAAGCACAAATTCTCCGCTAACAAGGTGAAACCTCTCACAGAAAAAGATGCATTTCCTTCATCATTACCCGTCCACACCAAAAACCCATGTTCCATTTACAAGGACATTAAGAAATGTGCTAGGGAGAACCAGCTGCAAAAAGCTCTTATCATCATTGACTACATGGACCAACGGGGTATCCTTGTAAACCCCACAACGTTCTCTGCCCTAATTACTGCTTGTATTCTTACCAAATCCTTGAAAGAGGGAAGAGAGATTCACACCCATATTCGGATTAATGGGCTTGAAAAGAATGAACTTTTACGCACAAAGCTTGTTCATATGTACACACATCTTGTGGTGCCATTGAAGATGTTAAACAGTTATTTAAAGATTGCTCTTGTTGGAGTGTATATCCATGGAATGCCTTGCTTAGAGGAATTGTGATTTCTGGTAAGAAGCAACACCGCAATGTGCTTTCAACCTTTTCAGAAATGCGTGCATTAGGGATTGAATTGAATGTATACTCTTTCTCTAGTGTTATCAAAAGTATTGCTGGTGCACCGGTACTATTTCAAGGACTGAAGACTCATGCCTTCTTAATTAAGAATGGTTTAATTAATAGTTCAATTCTTCGGATAAGTTTGATTGATATGTATTTTAAGTGTGGCAAGGTTAGGCTTGCCTACCGTGTGTTTGAGGAAACTCTTGAGAGAGATGTTATTGTGTGGGGAGCAATGATTGCTGGTTTTGCACATAATAGGTTGCATAGGGAAGCATTGGAGTACGTAAGGTATAGAGCCGGGAAATCAGGCCGAGCTCGTCGGGCCACCCCGTTTAAAACCTTTTAAATCATGGGCCGGACTTAAAAAATAGAGGCTCAAAAGGAAGTCAGGCATAAAAGGGTCAGCCCTGCAGGACTGAGGGCCGGCTCGTTAGGCCCTTTAGCTTATTTTTTTTTAATTTCCATGCCCCTCCTACCCGTACCCTTGCAGACTCCTCCCTAAGAACCTTAAAATAGTCAAATTTATATATGGTGGTAGTTTACTAATTCTTGATATTTTTACCCCTTAAACAGAGTCTATTACTTAAAGTGAAGTATAATCAAATTTCTTTGAAATTGATAGTAGCGAAGAAGTTGAAAACGATAGTCGTCATAATTATGTTGCTTAGACTGTTTAGCTTTTTGCCTTCTTATGCTTTGTATGAGATTATGAGTTACTTGTGAATAATATTTTTACCTTTGATTATGAATTAGTAACTGTATTTGTTTTATTACATGAGGCGTGAAGACATGTAGTTAAATCTTGTAAAAATGGCTTTGAGCCCTACGGGCTGACCCTGGCCCTTATACTCTCAGGTCGGGCTTTGAAAAACAGTAATTTTTCTTTTCCTAGCCCTTGTAGGGCCGGCCCTTTTAGGCCCTGGCCCGTCAAGGGCTGACCCTAATTTCCAGCTCTAGTAAGGTGGATGGTAGAGGAATGAAGAAAGCCTAATTCAGTTATAATGACCATCATTCTTCCTACAATTGGTGAAGTTTTTGCACGAAGGCTAGGGCAAGAGGTTCATGCTTATGTACTGAAAACAAAATCATATTCTAAGCAAGTACCAATTCAGTCTGCTTTAATTGATATGTATTGCAAGTGTGGGGACTTGAGTTCAGGAAGATGGGTGTTTTATAACTCAATGGAGAGAAATGTCATTTGTTGGACCGCCCTGATGTCAGGTTATGCCGCTAATGGGAGACTAGAGCAGGCACTAAGATCTATAGTTTGGATGCAGCAAGAAGGGGTCAAGCCTGATATTGTCACGGTTGCTACTGCTCTTCCAATTTATGCCGAGTTAAGGGCTCTAACACAAGGGAAGGAGATTCATGCTTATTCCTTGAAAAATGGGTTTTTGCCCAATGTATCTGTAGTTTCTTCATTGATGGTAATGTACTCTAAGTGAAGAATGATTGAATACTCTATAAAACTATTTGATCATATGGAGCACAGAAACGTGAATTTGTGGACAGCCATGATTGATTCATTTATTGAAAATGGGAGTTTGTATGAAGCACTTGATGTGATTAAGTTAATGCAATTATCACAGCAGCGCCCTAACTCGGTCACCATAGCTAGGATGCTGAGTGTTTATGGTGAACTCAAACTTTCAAAGCTTGGGAAGGAGATTCATGGCCAGGTCTTGAAAAAGGATCTTGCGTCAGTTCATTATATCTCTGCTGAACTTATGAATATGTATGGGACATGTGGAGATGTTAGTAAAGCAAAGTTGGTCTTTGATGCAGTTCTTGTTAAGGGTTCAATGACATGGACTGCTCTTATAAAGGCGTATAGTTACAATGAATTGTATCAAGATGCAATTGGCCTCTTTTATCAGATGACATCAAAAGGTTTTTCTCCAAACCACTTCACTTTTCAAGCAACTCTATCTCTATGTGAGAAAGCTGGATTTGTTGATGAAGCTTGTAGTATCTCTAATTTAATGTTGATTAGATATAAGACTGAAGCTTCCAAAGAACACTATAATATAATGATCCAACTTCTGACACGTTATGGTCGACTGGAGGAGGCTAAAAGATACATAAAAATAAGTTCTTTATAGTAGAGGTTGATAAGATTATCAGTTCATCATATCCATACAATATCACAGTAAAACCATTCAAATTATCATTATAAATAAAGAGAGACTCTAACTATGAAGGATGTGTGTTTTAGAATCATTCCCCCTCTCTCTAGATCAATTAATAATCAAGTGTTCACTAATCCTTGCAACAACAACCATTGTTAGAACTGGCTGACACCCAAATTAATACTATTGAACTATAAAATCTTTTAAATTGGGTGTACGATAAGAAAGTATGATCTTTTAAAATCTTTTCGTAACTTATCAAATTAATACATATTGAACTATAAAATTATAAGCAGTTATGTAAATTATATATGCTGGAAATGTAAAAGATTAGGGAAGAGAATATGCAAACTGTGATTTATCCTGGTTCGGTCCAATCCACGATGACCTACGTCCAGTCCCCAGGCTTCTTCTGAGATTTCCAATCTATTATCTTCTTGTTTAACCGGGTACAAGAAAAGCCGCTACAACCCACAAGTTTAACCGGGCATTTGTGTAGCCTACTATGGAGTTACTCTCCCTTACACACTGTAAGGTTCACTCCCCCTTACGACAAGTCTTACGAGCATAGCAATACTCCCTACAGCTTCCCCGTAAGGTAATCAACCCTCTCAAGGTCCCCATACCTTGAGATCAATACATAAGTATATTTGATGTGTTTACAGACTCTCTCACAGAGTAGATAAATTCTCACTGAAGTACAAGACAAATAATATCACTCTCAATTACACATGATATTGTAAACTGATAAGAACAGAGAGTATGTGAGGCGGATGACTTCTAATGTCAGCATATTGGCAGTTGGGTTCTCATCGCTCGTGTATTTGGTCGCTGTCGCATCACCTCATCATCTTCTTTGAATGCTTTGGTTTATATATGAGATGCGTTGAGAACCGTTGGTAGCATTTGTCCGTTAGAGTGCATTACTTCTTCTGACCATTGAGTGTAATTTGATATTTACTCGTTGAAACCCATCGTGTGCTCTGACAGATGCTGCAGTGTTTTCCGTTGATCGTGCTCTGACAAATGTATCAACGTTGCTTTCATTCCGTTTTGTTGAACCGGTTTGTTGAATATTGTTTCTACCCATGATTCATTGATAGTATCTTAACATACCCGTTAGAGTTGCACTGCTTGTTCTGACAGATTTCCACTTTAGAAAAACTAGCCGTTATAAGTGGGCGCTCGGCTTCTCATGAAACAGCTTTGCGCCACATCCCATGCTTTCTTCATTGTTGATCTGGAGAAGCACTTCAATCATTGATACAATGAAGTATTAGACATGAGTATATTGAACCATTGGACAAAGTCTGGTCTTCTACTTTCTGGGTTTCATCATTTTCAATTGACGAAGAGTGTTCTTCATGAATGACCTTCAAACTTGAATATTCAATCGCAGTGTATGATCTCCTGTTTCACACTTGGAAGATATGTTAATTGATGTTTAAGATTGATAACAAGTGTAAACATAATGATAAGATAACCTTAAAGCATATTCGGATTGAACTCTGAAATTTTCTTATACATCTGCGTTTGCCAAAATCATGAACTCGAGTGCATAGTATATTTTCACATTTTCCAGATGGTTTCTGTCATAAAATCCCAAAGTGCACTTTCCATAACTCGAGTGCAACATGACTCAGAACTTGAGTGCTATCTGACAAACTCGAGTACATCGTGTTAATTTTTCTATTCAAGCTTCTCTGGAACAAAATCTCATGCCTATACTCTCTGAACTCGAGTGTATTACGGTGAACTCGAGTGTGCTTCATTTCTTCCCAGTTGTAAATCTCTCGGGCATAAACTCTTACGTCAGAACTCTCATCACTCGAGTGCAACAGATGTTCAGAACTCGAGTGCATGTTATAAGACTCGAGTGCAGAGCTTGTTCTCATTAGCTAATTCTTCTCGGTACAAACTCTCAAGCCAAAACTCACAGCACTCGAGTGCATTTCATCCCATAACTCCAGTGCTTCACCCTGAACTCGAATTCATGTGTCTAACTTCAGCTTCTGTGCAATGCCTACGAGAGAGTGAACAGTGGACTCAAAACATGATGCATTCATTTTTGAATCCAAGTATGATAAATGATTTATCATTAGAAAGCTCTCATCGTCTATATTCCAATGCAAAAGGAATCAGCTCCAAACTCATTGAATTCTCCAAGTTATGATCTAGTGAGTGTAGATAGAGTGTCAGTTTTCGTGCATTGACTTCCAGAACCCATAACGCATTGACTATAACTCCAAATTTGACATATTATATATCAATAGAAATATATTTGAGTCTAATTTCAAATGGCACCGATTTGAACACATTTGGACGTGTATTTTGAGAGATATGTCCAAAATACTAAACCTGTTCCAGAATATGATGGTGATCTTAAGTTCCACTTCAAACATTCATATCTAATTCATATGAGCTCTTTTGATATTGGTTTTGGTGTCACAATGATGCATTGGGAGTCTAGTTTTATATGCCATTGGTTTTGTCTCAATTGAAGTTATGGTTTAGGAGATATGATTGAATTACTGAAGCTCACCCAGACTGATCGTAGAACAGGGATGAACAGAGTTGTTGTTCTTCACTCTGAACTCGAGTTCTGAAGCCTGAACTCGAGTTCTGTGCTATTTTTGAGGCCCGATCTTGAAGTTCTGATGCCAAACTCGAGTTTCCTTCAACCTAAACTCGAGTTTTCAATGCCAACTCGAGTTCTTACCCATTTTTCCAGTTTTGAACAGTGTCAACTTGAGTTTGTCAAGACCAACTCGAGTGCACAACTTGGGATACATCCGGAGATCATTTCTAAGCAAAACTCTCATAGAGAACTTCCTGAACTCGAGTGCTACAGTACCCAGAACTCGAGTTGCTACAGTACCAACTCGAGTGCTACAGCTTTCAGACGCTACAGTGCTTGCGTGCTACAGTATCTGACTGCTACAGTGAAATGCTACAGGCCAAACAGTAATTGCTACAGTACTTCTTAATTCCCTTCTGAGCATAGAAAATCCAGTATTTCTTCTAGGAGATTGAATCTTGATATTCTCATTAGTTCCTTTAAGCTCTTCTTTCTCCAATCTCTTTCTTGTATTGCTTGACTAATCTATAAAATATATAACATTAAATATAATAGTTAGTCAATATAAGAGATGAATATATTATGTAAACTTTTTTCTCTTAATATCTTATATATATATTTGACATCATCAAAACTAATCATATCTAACAACCATGTTGTCATCTGTGGAGGCATTTACTGTGGTAAGTAGCGACAGCGGCGAGTTCAAGATGACCGTCAAAGTGGTGATACAGTCGAAGCTACTGAATTGTATGATGGGGGGATGTTTCTGTTTCTGCTGACTGCAAAGTCTCATTAAGTGAAGTAAACAGTGAAACATTGGTGAAAGTGATTGAGTATTGCGAGAAGTATGCTGCCAATGCCAAGGACGGAGCCTCAGATTCTGACACAGAGGAGCTAGAGGGATGGGATACAGAGTTCATGAAGGTGAACATGGAGCATATGTTGTTTCAGATATTAATGGCAACCAACTATTTAGAAATTGAGGGTTTGTTTAATTGACATGTCAAACTGTGGCTGATTTGATGAAGGGAAAGACTCCTAAAAAGATAAGAAAGATGTTCAATATAAAGAATGACTTTACTCCTGAAGAACAACAAGAGCGGCTTTGTAGACAACATCCTGGTTGCTCCTTTCATTAATCAACGCAACAAACTTCTTTTGTATTGTGTTTTCTTTTGTATTCTTATTAAATTTTTAACAGTAAAGAGCCATAATGCTCCATTTTAACACTTCAAGGGTAATATTGACTTCAAGGGTAATATTAAATTTAAAAAAACTTTTTAAGATAACATTATTCCTCAGTGAAAACTTCCTAACAAAATTTTACACCTTCACCCTTTTATTTATGAACTTTTTTTAAAAATAAAATTTACAAATATCATATATATTTTCATTTTTTATCATCAAAATATAATCACTAAAAGGGATAAAGTCAAAAAGTTTGTGAGGGAAACTCAACTATTGATGATTTATAAGAAACAAAATAACTTTAACTTTAATAAATCACAGAATTTTTTAAACTCATGTAACCTTGGTAGATTGATATGAATTTTTTTTTAAATGTAAGTTTTAATGGGAAAAAAACTTAAACACATGAACATTGAATTATGAAAATTTTCTGTAACAATACAGTCAATGCCATATATGAAGGTTTTGAAATTAATATTGGAAGTGACACAGATTATGTATGGCCTCTTTTACTAATCGTAAGATTAATATTTTAATTGTTGAGCTTTAATCTTCTATAGAATATAATATTGTTTAACCTTTGTTGTAGTTTTAAACAACTGACATAAAAGGTTTGGAGATTAAAATTTTATTATTTATTTTTATAATTGAACATTTTAATAAAAGACTAAATCTAGCTAATAAACTTATCTACTCCTACAAGATATACAAAATGAATTAATTATCGTCTTAATTTTTTCAAGCCTTCTCCATTACAAACGAAAATGCAGGATCACATACGAGTGACGATATATATATATATATATATATATATATATATATATATATATATATATATCCTTTCAATTAAAATATTTTTAATTAAAGAATAGGCAATTTGAAGAAGGAAAAATTCTATTAAAAGACAGTTGAATTATCAAAATTCTAATTTGAATTACTAAACTTAATAAATCATAGATCAATGTTTTGCGTCATAATTAGGGATTTTGAAATTTGATGAAATGCCCAGAATGCCCTTATGTAGCCTAGAAGAAAAATAAAAGAGGAGTGTGATCCATCTTTGAATTCATACCCAATTTACTTAAAATCGAAACTACAGTTACTTTTAAATGTAATATAAAAGCTTCGTCTTTCATGAAGCCAAAAACCTGGTCCCAGTCGTGCAAAAGCCAATCTTCCTGAGAGTGAGTGTTCATATGGCTCAAGGGATTAGACCGGGAGGCATCGTGGAAAGTAATAAATTGCTGTCTGATGTGAGAAAGCGGACGATGGATGCCGTGGATTCATGTGGACTATTGGAGATGTGGCAAGCAAGGCAATGGTATCATCTATCTATTTGTAAAGTTAAATTAAATCCTAATTGATGATTTAAATTTTTCACACCTAAGGTCCATCATCATATAATCGAAATAAATTTCTACCTATAATTTTTTATACGATAATTTATTATATATAATTACATATGCAATTTTAATTTCTTCTATGAATTCTGCACTGCATTCATTCATGATAACGACTAAATTCCTATAAATTAAAAACCAAATAAATATTGAATTATGAAAATTTATTGTAACAATAATACCAACAGTACAATGCAGGTAATTCATGAATTTGTTTTACATAGGCAACTGAAAGTGACACAATGGGCATGTATGGACTATTTTTAGCCATCCTACAATGCAATTATTGTGGGAAAAATGGTCACAAGGCAGTGATGAAACATCGTCGCCATCCACATCATTAAAAGCTTCTAAGCAAATGCTACATGTACTTGTCTTTATATCATCACCAGCAAACTTTTCCATCTTCTTGAGTGATGCCATAGCTTTCTTTGTTGCTGGAACCATGAAGAAGTGCTGCATAGATTGCTCTATCAGTTGATTGGTTTCTACTGACTCAATATCATCGTTTACAGAAGATTGTTGATCGGATGAGCCCATGGCACTATAGATTTCTATTGACTCATCATCATCTCCAATAATATATGTCATATACTCAATGTATTCATTGTCTCTATACAGAGCGGTAGTTTGAAGATGAAAAAACAAAGGTATTGAGCCATGATCAGATGTATCAATATTAAGATACACAATTAGAGGTATTAAGCGGTGATGAGTACTTCTAATGGTGAAACGGTTGATTACTTCTTGATAGTAAGGTATGATATGAGATGCTGATGATCCAACACCATTTTCTATAAGATAGTTGCCTACATTTCTACGTAGAAAAATTGGAACATCTTGAATTAATTCTTCACAAGGCATGGTGAATGGAGATGGAAACAATTCAGAATGTCTCATTTGATGGCGTCCCGTGTTGGGGGGAACCCGATGTTGAATGACAGTGAAACTGATATCAAACATATCTTCCATTAAGTCTTCGGAAATCGAGACGTAGGAGGATGTCATTATTGTAATACGGATTCCTTTGTTGAATGAGGAGCTAGTGGGATGGGACACAGAATTCATGATGAAGGTACGCATGGAGGATGTGTTGTTTTAGATATTAATGGCAGCCAACTATTTAGAAATTAAGGGTTTGCTTAATTTGGCATGTCAAACTATGGCTGATTCGATGATGAGAAAGACTCCTAAAGAGATGCGAAAGATGTTCAATATAAAGAATGACTTCACTCTTGAAGAACAAGAGCAACTTCGTAAACAACATCCTGGTTGCTCCTTTGATTAATCAACGCAACAAACTTCTTTTGCATTGTGTTTTCTTTTGTATTCTTATTAAATTTTTAATGGTAAAGAGTCATATTTCTCTATTTTAAGAATTTAAAGGCAACACTGGATCTAAAAAAACTTTCAGGATTATATCACTATAAAAAAAATCAACTTTCAGCGGAAACTTTTGTCATCGCTGAAGTATAAAAGTCGCTACGAAGGGTTTTCAGCAGCAACAGTATGTCACCGCCAAAACGACTGTCGCTGATACTTTTGGCGGCAACATTTCTTTGTCGCCGCTGAAAATACACAATCAGCGGCAACATTTTGTCGCTACTGAAAGTGGGGTATAGGCAGCAACATTTGTTGCTGCAGAAACATGAATCAGTGGCGACATTTGTGTCGCCGCAGAAACTCTTATTAATAGCAACATTTTTGTCATCGCAGAAACTCTATTTAGCAGCAACAATTTTATCGCCGAAGAAACATGTATTAGTGGCAACATTTGTATCGCCATAGAAACTCTTATCAGCGGCGATAATTTTGTCGCTGCAGAAACATGTATTAGCGGCAACATTTGTCGCCGCCGAAAGTTACAATTTTTTTTTTCAATTTTTAATGTAAATTGCTAAAATTAAAACCTATACTCTATTGGTAAACATCAAAAGTAATTTTAAATTAGTAATGATATTAACACAATTCTTCAAAACTAACATCTGATTCTCACAATGCTTCAAAACTAAGATCAAGTATTTAAATTTATTGTACAAGGTCTAAAGATTGCCCATTGAAAAGATAAAACATGAAAACTATGGAGAAGGACGAGCTTATGGGCCAGCAAGACTTGGAGTAGATGAAGTAGGAGCTGCTAATTGCCCATGTTGCATCAAGACAACTAGTTGAGCATGTATTCTTTGCTTCATTTGTTCCATCTTGTACTGAAATTGTGCATGCTCTGCTTCTATCTTTACATGCTCTGCTTCTACCTTACAACGTTCTTCTGCAAGATTTGCTTCCATCTTTGCACGCTCCTCCTGAAATTTTATATCAAATTCCTTATGCAATTGGGTACGCACATTCTCCACAGCTAAATTATCATTGGATTGAGAGCGGTATCTCTTCCTTAAAGGCTCTGCTCCATACCATTTTCCTCTTACATACCTTGATCTCTCACCAAGAATAGCTGTCAATATTGCATCATAGGTCATTCGAGCATCACTCTCTACCTCTTCTTGTTGTAGTTAGAGAAGTTCTTGCAAGTCAGTCTACAATTAAAGCATGAAACAAATGAGATAAAAAATTCTTGAACTTAGTATAGCATATAAAAACACAATGCATACGTATATTTGCTCAGATTATGGATCTGCCCATACTAACTGTCTATCTACTGTCTTCCTAGTGTGTGTGATCTACCAAAACTAGTTAGGGGGTGCAAGTTGTCCAGTAGTGGGGTCTCTATATAAAGTATAATATACAAAGATGACAGATGGTACAATTTAAATTAAAAAATGATTCAAAACATAAATAAAAGTAAAGAGAGATTGAACTTACTGTAGCAAAGTTAATCTCCTCAAATGATCGAGGACCACAAGTATGCTTTTTACTTGTTTTTCTCAGTTGTTCTTGTTTCTTTTACTTTTTTTCTACAAAAAAGTTAGTAATAAGGAATTAGTGACCAAAACAAATATATGATCCATTTAAAAGGATAAAAAAGGTACCTTTAACGCGTCAGTCTGAAAGTATGTTAGTAACAACTCCCAATCTTCAGAACTAAGATTTTAAGGAGGATTAGCCAGCCTATTCTCATCAGAAGCATATTTGTTATAGTGTTTGTGCAAGTTGGTCATCCAATTTCTAAAGGCATTTTTCAAGTTCATTGTTATAGTTTTTTTGAACTTCTCTTCATTGATTGTATCAGAAGGTTCAAATTTGTCCTCAAACACATATAAACATAAATATTTGTTAAGAAAACATAAATAAATAAAGATATATATATATATATATATATATATATATATATATATATATATATATATATATATATATTTAGAAAGAGCATACCTTTACTTTCAAAATCATCTCATCTGTATATTGTTCATAAATATTCTTCCATTCAGCACCATAACGGAAAGAAATCATGGTCCTAACAACATAACCACAATAATTAACAAGGTTTCTTGCTTCTGCACCTACTACTCTTGTTATAGAGTCTGAAAGTTTCACTGATATCTTTGCGCCTAATCTGGTCCTCAATGAGGCTTAGAAATATTATTATCAACTTTAATTGGGTGCATATTTCTCCTAATTCCCAAGTCAATCAAATCATACCTACTTTTCAATGTGTCCTTTGTCTTTCCAACCAAATCCATTACTATTGACACAATATTATCAGAAACATTTCTTTCTATATGCATCACATCAAGATTATGTCGTATCAACAAATGTTTCCAATAAGGAAATTGAAAAAAATGTTTTTTCCTCCAGTTGTAAGCCTTTATATCTGTATGACACTTTCGTTTATGAGTTTTTCCAAATGATACATTACCCAATTGTTTTGGTTATATAAGTGCTTCATCTCCAGTTAATGGAATTGGCAGAACCATGTGTTCTTGTTTCCCATCAAATGAGGCCTTATCTTTATGCCATGGGTAATTTTGTGGAAGAAAGCGCCTATGACCTTGTAAGATAATTTTTTCCTTAATGAAATGCAACATGTGTTTATGTGCCAACACTGGCATGCAAGCTTGCCTTTGATTGACTACCCTGAATGGTTTCCATACGTAGGAAAGTCATTTATTGTCCACAACACTGTTGCATGCATGTTAAAATTTGATTAAGAGTATGTATAATATGTTTGCACCCCTACTTCCCATAGTTGTTTCAACTCTTCAATCATTGGTTGTAAGTAAACATCTATCTCATCACTTGGACACTTTGGACCAGGAATAAGAAGTGTCATCATAAAGTATGGGCTTTTCATGTAAAGCCAATATGGCAAATTATATGGTACCAAAATAACAAACCAAATACTATGATTAGCACTCATATTCTCAAAAGGTTGAAATCCATCACTAGCTAAGCCTAAGCGAACACTTCTTGGATCAGCAGAGAAGGGAGGGTATTTTTTGTCAAAGTGTTTCCAAGCAAGCAAATTAACTGGATGTCTCAGTACATCATCATTGGTGTGCTTCTCTTTGTGCAACCTCATTTTTTTAGCCGTGTCTCTTGCCATATAAAGCCTTTATAACCTAAGTGTTATTGGAAAATGCCTCAAAACTTTTTGTGGAACCTTTTTCCCTTTTTGTTTGTTTAACTTCCATCTAGGCATCTTGCACCTAGGACATGATTTTGCATTTGCATGCTCTCCCCAATATAATATGCAATCATTCCAATAAGCATCAATTTTCTTGTAATCTAATCCCAAATCATGAATTATCTTCTTAGCTTCATAAAATGAGTTTGGCACTAAAACTTTGTCTGGGAGAACAAATTTCAATAGATCTAATAGTATATCCATGGATTTATTAGTCCAATGGTTAAGGCACTTCAATTGAAGCAACTTTACAATGAAAGACAATTTTGATATATTGTTGCAACCTGGATAATCCTTTAACAAGACAAAGAACCTCTTTGCATGGGCATTAGGCTCACCACCCTCATTTAATCCAATGTTCATATCATCCATACAAGGAACTCCATATGCATCGCATACCATCCTTACAAGATTCTCATCTTCATAAGTATCATTTTCTACTACTGTTCTTGAATTCTCACAACCACTTTGAAATTTAGCAATTTCTCCATGTAAGTCCCACACCTTGTAACTATCCCAAAAACCCTTAATCAATAAGTTTGCCCTAACATCTTTTTTCACCTTGAATGAAACATTCCTACATTTCTTACAAGGACAATGTATTTTGTTTGTCACACCATGTTGAGTAAATGCCCATTGTAGAAAATTGTCTACTCCTCTAATGTATGCTAGGTTGCCTCTATCATTAATATCTAACCAACTTTTATCCATTCCTATTTCAAAAAAAAAAACAACAGCATTTCATGGATGGAAAAAAGAATACAAAAACAACAAATGTGAAAAGACAAAGTGTCCAGTAAAGAATAATAATAAAATTGCTAGTACATGAAGAACTTCATTTTCTGTCTAGTTTCCATATTTCAAGAGCACAGGCTTTAATCTATTTATGGCGTCTATTTATATTCAACTCTACCTTTAGATACTATTTATATTCAACTCTAGCTTCAGATACTATTAATAAAAAAAATATTTTGATAGTTGCTAGCTTTAGGTATTATTAGTGTATATGTGAAAGTATGCATCAAAATTCCATTGGCATCTTACACAAACATGGAGCTAAGGAAACTTACATATCTTGAAAATATGAGTGAGTGAGAGAGAGGGGGAGGGGGAGCAGGAAGAAAGATTATTGTCAGAACTTAGGGCAGCATTGCAGAACAAGGCTAGGCTTTAAATGCAAACCCGACAAAGATGACTGGAGGGGCCTTTTCACAGTTTGTGGACTTTAAAAAATAATATTCGCATACACATAGTTCTTCCCTATCTTTCAAGAGAGTAAAGAATCACTTATCATTTTGTCTGAATCAAAAGCTAACCAATAAGACAACTACACGCTATGTAGGAATAAATAATTATTATGTATGGAGTGGGAATATAAAATCATTGATATTGATTAATTATTTTTATACGTTTGGTCTAATTGAATAAATCATGTTGAATTTAAGTAATTTCGAGGATACAGCTCAACTCAAAACCAATTTTGAAGTCAATAATCCTATTTATGATCCTGTTTGTCTAAATCCAAAGCCGAGCAACAAGATAACTCTTGAAAATTTCATCAAGGTTTTTTCAGCTAAGCTAATGTCTTGTTCTCACAGATAAAACCTAGAACCAAATTGGCTAAATAGAATATACAGGAGAAAGCTATGTACTTGTTCTATATGTTTACTTCTATTGTTCAACATAATTCCTCCACAAGAATTGACAAATATAATATAAATAAATAAGTTAAATGGGTGACCCCTTCAAACTAAGGCAAGCTGGGAGACTAAAAGAGCATAAAAAGCCAACAACTTACATATAAAGAATCTGAACTGTGAACATAGTATATGTAGCAAGTTGCTAGAAACCCCCTTAAGCCAAAACATAGAGATTTCACACAAATTCAAAAGCCTAAGAAAAATTCAAAATTTATACCTATGATTGATGACGAAGATTACAATTTGAGGCTAATTTATATATCTATTTTTGAAGAACAAGAATGAATCATTACCTGAATGGAGGAGCAGACAGCGGCGACACTTCGGGAGGAGGAGAGGAGTGAAGTAGAGAATCATAGTGAAATAAGGCTTTAGGTATTTCCCGTTCAGATTCACTGGGAAGGGAGAAAAGAAAAGTGGCGCTGAATGAATGAAAATAATATATCAGAGTGATTTCCCGTTTAGATTCACTGGGGAGGGAGAAAAGAAAAGTGGCGCTGAAATAAAATTTGGGTATTAGGTTTTAGATTTTAAAGGATTACATATCATATAAATAATATAATTTTCACTAGAAGTACCAATTATCAAGTAGTTCAGTGGCGCTAGTGCATTGTTGAACCAACAAAGCATGAGTTCGAATCCTTCCTGGCTTGTTGTAAGTAATATTCTCTAATATTTTTTTTACAATTAGCATCATTTAAAAAAAGTATACCAATAAAGTTGCACAGGCAGAATTAAACCATAGATCTCTTAATTGGCTTGAGAACCCACAATATGCCAACTCGCCTAAAGAATTTTATTGATGAACTTTTACAACAAATAATAAACATATAAAATATTAATTTGATAAAGTAAATCTTAAATAATTATAAAATATATAAATAAACTTAATTTAATTATATCTTGGGTCAATATCACTTTTGGTCCTTAAAGTGTCATCCAATTTTAGTTTTGATCACTCAAGTTTAAAACTGATATGTAATATTAGGATTTTAATTAATATTACATATGAAACAAGAATTTAATATATCTTCTTAAATGACAGGTCCCCTCATCAATGAAATCCCATAAAAGGCTACTACAAATTAAAAAAAATAATTAAATTAATTAATATTAAGATTTAAATTACAAATAAAATGGATATGAAATAATTAATTAATATTAGACAGCACCATAAAAAAATGAAAGAGCTTCAACCTTAAAATATTAGGTTTGAAAATAGGCCTTCTTCAACTTATAAATATTAGGGTCTTTAAATTAAATGTGGAATATAAGTTTGAAATAATAACAAATAGGATACAGAATATACCTGCTTCAACTTATTAAAAATCATTTTTTAAAATAAAATAACGAATATGAATTTGGAATAACAACTACTTTAAAAAATATTTTGAACATTTTTATCCATGATATTTCAAAGCGTAATTTACAGATAATGGCATTAGAAAAGGCCACTACCTAAATACTAATGCATGTAATTCAATGTTTTAAAATGGAATAATGGGTCTAGCTTATACAGCTTTAATATATAGTTTTACTACATTATGGTTTTAATATTATATACAAAATATGGTTTTGGACTAATATAAATTTTTATAGAATATTGAGGAATATATTATGACATTCAAAAGGAACCCAATCCAATTTATTTACCAAATCCATTTAAAACCCTCTAATGAACATTACCTTTCACATTCCATCTATTAGGAGAATAACATTTTAGACAATGATTACAGTTATGGATTTGGTATAAAAGAATGACTCGTGATGCGACTAAAATTTAATCAAGCACTGTAAGTATACGGGTTATAAAAATAATAAGAGACAAATTAAGGTTGTCTTATAGAGACTCAATTTATAAAAAAAACTAAAATTTTAAAAAATTTTAAACACGACTTTGAACAGCGACATGGAAGTCACCACTGAAACACCCTTTCGGAGGCAACATATTTTGTCGCCGTTGAAAGCCTTATAATCAGTGGCGACATTATGAAGTCGCCGCTGAAAGGGGAACTTTCAGCGGCGACTTCATAATGTCGCCACTGGTTATAATACTTTCAGTGGCGACAAAATATGTCGGCGCCGAAGGTCAGAATTTACACTTTCAGCGGCAACATTATAGGTTGCTCCCAAATGTCGCCGCTGAAAGTCTATTTTCTTGTAGTGTATTACTCCTCACTAGTACAAAAGAGGTGTTTTAAACCGGCACATGTAGACCCGTTATAGCAGATAAGATCTAAAAGGTATAACCGGTGGCATTTTTGTAATTATGTTAAAATTTTGTGACCGGTTCCTTAGAAAACCGGTCTAAAATATATTATTAAGACCGATTTTACAAGGAACCGGTCTAAAATAGGAAAAAAAAATAATTACTTTTAAGACCGGTTATCTAAATAACCGGCCTAAAAACTACTTTTAAGACCGATTATCAAAATAATCGGTCTTAAAATATAACTTTTAAGACTAGTTTTTAATATAACCGATCTTAAAGGTGAATCACTCCAGCATCTATCATGCTCATTATCAGAACTTCCATTTGAATAGCTGCACCAAACCTTTCCAAATTGTTGATAAACTTGCACGTTGTTGGCAGAATTCAAATCAGGGCGTGCGACGGCTATTGTTTTATAGACCAAAAAATCTGTAATTCCTAATTGCCCTAAAATTTCCCCCTTCCTCCCTTGGCGACAATTTTGTGTTTTGCATGCGTCCTCTGAACTTGTTGTATTTTGAGATTGTGGCGTTGCTTTAAAAGGTGAAAACTAAGCATTGGAGATCTGTGCGTTCTGGCGTGGCTGTGAAAGGTCCTCCTTCCTTGAGACATTTTATGTGTTCTACCTCGTCCAAAAAAAAGGTGTGTCATTTTGTGCTAGTGTCATCCATAATGTCATTGAATTTTTCGCTTCCCTATTCTGAACTTGATATGAATTTGAGTGCATTCTGATTCATTATGAAATTTTTGGAGTCATTGCTCATAAATTTTCTTAAACTGAATTTGAGGTAGTTAAGATGTGTGTGTTTTTGTATTGTTGCTTTGTGAATGAGACTACATTATTCTGTCCACATGGTATTTTGATAGCGTCTTGGACTCCTACTGGTTCTCCATTCTTAAACTTGAAAGAAGAAAACATAGTCTTGATTGTTACTTGTCCAGTGGTTTGATGTTGAGATTAAGGTATAAACTTGCATTCAGAAACATAGAATTTATTTCTACTCTGTTTCTGCAAACTCAAGAACTCGAGTTCATCATGTCAAACTCGAGTGCATAGAGTAATTTTTCAATCTCTAGGTAGTCTCTATCAGAAACTCGTGAGAGTGCATTGTCAAACTCAAGTGCAAAAACTATCAGAACTTGAGTGCTTATATATGAACTCGAGTACACCAGGTATTTTTAAGTTTCTGCTAAGTTCTGTGATTGAAACTCTTGGGAGTGCATTTTTGGACTCGATACAAAAGGAAATAGAACTCAAGTTTTGATGTTCAAACTCGAGTGCATTGACTGTTGATTGCTTCTTCATGTCTTTCTGGAACAAACTCATGGGAGTGTGATATTTAGACTCGAGTATGCACAACCAAACTCAAGTGCACTTTATTATTTTAGTTTTTGACCAACTCTCTTAAATAAACTCTCTTGTCAAACTCTCAGGACTCAAATGTAATTACAATTTAAAACTCGAGTGCATGTGTTAAACTTGAGTTTATTTCTCACAGAACTCGAGTGCATACATACAAACTCGAGTTCATCAGCATAATGACAGATTATATCAACGCGAGTTTGTGCAATGCTTTGTTTGATAAATTTAACATATTGTGCTTGATTAAACTTAGTCATTTCTCTGCAAAACTTAGTCTTTACCATTAATTAATTAAAGTGATTGATCGTTGCTATACAAATGCAGTATAACATAAAATTTTCTATATACTTGTTCATTATGTAGTAGTTAAGCTAGGTACTTGATGAGTGTAATGATTCCTCACTCTCATCATACTCTTACCTTTTCCAGGGGGAAAATAGAAAAGAGAGGAAAAAAGGAGTTGAAATATATGGATCGTAGTTGGATAAACGCTAAATGGATGAGTATTGAATATGATAATATGGTGAGGGATTTTTTAGACTTTGCTAGAATAAATGCCAATGATGACAATGGGATGTTCTATTGCCCTGGTATAGAATGTTTGAATGAGAAGTGACTAAGTGCTACAGATACACACACACACACACATTTAATTTGTGAAGGATTTTATAAGAGTTATATATTATGGGTACGGCATGGTGAAGAATTAGAAATTTCAAGTGCATCTTAACATGGGGAATGACCTTTGATGATAATGACACGGATCTGAATGATTGGATAGAGGATATCCTTCGTGATGTAGGAGAAGAAGCTTTTGAGCAAACCCATGCATACGGTAATATGTGCAATGATGCTGAGAAGCCACTGTACCCAGGGTGTACAAAATACCAATTGTTGAAAGTAGTATTAAAATTGGTAAGCTTGAAAGCACGACATGGATGGAGTGACAAGAGTTTTTCAGAAACTTTTAAGGCCTTTAAGGATATGCTTTCAGATGATAATGTGCTACATTGTTGATACTATGATGGTAAGAAAATACTGTCCACTAGGGATGAAGTATAAAAAGATCCATGCATGTCCTAATGATTGCATATTGTACAAAAAAGAGCATGAAGAGAAGCAGCAGTGTCTGATATGTGAAACCTTGAGGTACAAATCAAATAAGGCCCCTGCAAAAGTGTTGTGGTATCTTCCAATCATACCGAGGTTCAAGCGCTTGTTTGCTAATGAAATTGATGCCAAGAATTTGAGATGGCATGCGGATCAGAGGATTTCTGATGGAGGCCTTCCACATCCTGCTGATTCTTCTCAATGGAAGAAAATTGATCAATAATTTCCTAGCTTCGGTGAAAAATCTAGGAACCTTAGGTTTGGGCTCAGCACAGATGGCATGAATCCTTATAGTAGCCTAAGCAGTATACATAGTTCATGACCTTTTCTGTTGGTAATTTATAACTTATCTCATTTGTTATGCATGAAACGAAAGTACATCATGTTGTATATGTTGATTTCGGGACCAAAAAAATTCAGAAATGACATAGATGTTTACTTAGAACCCTTGATCGAAGACTTGAAAGAGTTATGAGACGAAGGTGTCGATGTTTTTTACTTAAACAAGAAGGAGATTTTTAAAATGCGAGCCATGAACTTTTGTATTATAAATGACTTCCCTGCATATGGAAACTTGTCAGGATATATCGTTAAAGGCCACAAAGCATGTTCGATTTGTGAAGAAGACACATGCTACTATCAACTTCAACATAGAAGAAATACCGTTTATCTTGGCCATAGGAGATTTCTTAAAGGGGCCACCCATATAGTAGATTAAAGAAAGCATTTTTTGGTGGCCAAGAGTTTGAAGATGCTCCAGAGACATTGACCGGAGAGAAAGTTTATGAAAATGTGAAAAATATCAACGTTATCTTTGGTAAGACTACAAAGAGCAAAAATGAAAAAAAAATATGGAAAAAGAGGTCTATCTTCTTCGATCTTCCATATTGGCACAATCTTGATGTGAGACACTGTATTGATTTCATGCATGTGGAGAAAAACGTATGTGATAGTATTGTTGGGACATTGCTCAACATACAAGGTAGTTCTAAGGATGACGTGAATGCAAGATTATATTTACAAGAAATAGGAATACGAGAAGATTTGCATCCAAGGCCATATGGTAAGAGAACTTTTTATCGTCCAGCTTCTCATACTTTATCTAAGGATGAGAAAATAAGTTTTTATGAGTGTATACATGGCATCAAAGTTCCCTCATGGTATTCTTCAAATTTTAAGAAGCTTGTATCGATGAAAGACTTGAAGTTAGTAGTGCTAAAATCTCATGATTGTCATGTCTTAATAAGACAACTACTCCCAGTATCTATTCGAGGCATTGTCGAATATAATCTTCAACATATATTAACTAGACTTTATTTCTTTTTCAATATTATTTGTAGTAAAGTCATTGAGACAGAAAGATTGGATGAATTGGAAAATAAATGATACATGATCTTGTGTCAGCTTGAGAAGCTTTTTCTTCCTTCTTTTTTTGACATCATGGTACAACTAATTGTTCATCTAGTGAGGGAGATAAAGTTGTGTGGCCCTATCTATTTCTGATAGATGTACCTAATTGAAAGAATTATGAAAATCCTAAAAGGGTATGTGAAGAACCCTAACCGGCCTGAAGCATCTATGTTTAGAAATTTGTTTATGAAAAAGCCATAAAATTTTGTCAACATTATTTGTCAAATGTATGACATATTGGGCTTCCTAAACGCCATGATAAAGAAGAGGGTAGACGCAGGGTTACAGTATAGATTGTAGATCTTGATAAATTGCAACAAGTCCACTTGTACATCTTGAATAATGTTGATGAAGTTCAAGATTACATGAATGCTCATAAAGAAATTGTACGAAAAGAAAATAGTCGAATGACTTAATAAAGGTTAATTATGGAGCATATCAGAACTTTTGCACATTGGTTCAAACATAAGGTTGATGGAAAAGAATGTGTTTCTAATACAATTAAATTGTTAGCACGTGGTCCTGAGGTTGATGTCATAAGTTGGATTTTATTTGTGATCAATGGTTATACCTTTTTACACGAAGTCTCTAGATGATAGGAGCACCGTCTAAAACAATAGTGTTATGTTAGTGGTTGAATCTATGCACTTCTCTAGTTCAAAATATAAGAACCCTAAATTGGCGGTCATATCTTATTATGGGGTTATTGAGGAGATTTAGGTGGTTGACTATGTTAAAATTAAATTTATCATTTTCAAATGCAAGTGGGTTGATGTCAATAATGGTGTGAAGATTGATCAGTTAGGATTTACATTAGTAGATCTGAACAATAGAAGTTTTGGAGATGAACCTTTCATTATAGCAGATCAGGAAAAAATAAGTGTTCTATATTACCGATCAGGCAAATGAAATATGGTCTGTAGCTCTCCAAGGAAAAATGGTCGTTGATATTGATGAGGAAAGCCGTTCGAATTACGATCTTTTTGAGACTCCTTCTTTTTCTAGGGGTCTTCTAGAATTGAAAGAAGATGATGAAGCAGATAATGAACACGGCACAAAAAATGATCATCATTAAGGGATATGAGATGATATCCCTTTATAAAATTACTTAAAAGTTAGCTAGCTAAAGTAATTATCATTATGAGTTATATTCGAATTATGTATATAGTAATTTTATAGATATAGTCTTTTTTGTGTGTGAAAGATATAGATATAGTCTTTTCATATTACTAACTTAATGATTTGTCTTAACAGGACAATGACGGATCCAATGCGTCCTAGTGCAGAGGCTCCGGAGCCATTTAGTGCTCATCAAAGCGAGCCAGCTAGTGTTAATCAGAGTGAGCTAAGTAACCAGTTTGTACGGAGGGGTAGACGTGGCACACAGTTGAGAGACATTTCCCTCAGTCAGATTGTCGGGAAGAAGATTCTGATTGAGTTTAATAGATATTGGAAACCAATCGGACCTAATGCAAGCCGATATATGAGTTTTGTCGGCCTCTTTGTACGCAACAAGCCTAGTATCTTGATAGAGGAGTGGAGAAATGTTGATAAAAATGTGAGGCGGCATATTTGAGACACTATTTAGGTATAAATTTCTCTTCTACGTGTAATGATTATCAAATTTGGCACAAATTTTTCACTAACTCCTTCAATGCATGCATAACAGCTCACCTACGATGTTTCTTAAAGTGAAATCTTATACAAGAAGACTATGATGTATTGTTGTGAGCGCTGGAGGAAGTTTAAGACAAATCTGGCCAACAATTACATACATATCGAGGTAGAAGATGGTAAGTCTCGTCCTACTCCATGCAACAAGTATACATACATTGATGAAGCGACCTGGCAAGAGTTATTGAGGCTCCAGACTACTCTAAAAGCTTTGGTAAGTTAAGTTATTTTACATTTTATTTACTTACAAATTGTCATATCTTGATTGTAACATTTTTTTTCAATTTCTTATTCGCAGGTAAAAAGGAAAAAGGCATAAGAGAGTGGTAGAAAGAATGATTACCCTTATACAATGTCTCATAGGGGTTATGCAAAGGTCGAAAAAGACTTGTTGGTGGCCAAATGGAAAAGATTGGAAGAAGCATCTCAATCCGATCCTTCTGTTCTTCTTTCTCCACCATCTCCGATATATCACTAAGAAATATGGTTGTTTGCTCACCAAAAGAGCAGTGGGTCTTATACAAGTGTACAATCTCATATAGTAGTTGAAAAAATTATAAGTATCAATGTTGTTATTAACTATTTAGCACACATGTTCCATTACTTATGTCTGTTATCTGTATCTTACAAGAGGAACTTTAAAAAAACAAGCTGAAGAATCCTTTAGGTCGGGGGGAGGAATGATATCCTGACAGTTGCTACTAGAAAACATAAGCATCTATGCCGTGTCAGGGGAGTTGGAGGAGGGGTAGGTATAAGGAATTACTTTGGAGCCCCCTCACGCCATTCCTCAAGCGTGGTGACTAGGGAGGAACTAGAGCGTATGTTGGCCACTGCAAGGGTGGAAGCAAGGGCAGAGGCAGAAGCATCATTTGATGTACTATTAGATGCCCGATTGAGCAAGATGAGAGAGGAAATGATTGCCATTATGAGTATAAGACAAGATACCAGTGCTCCTCAGGCACAATCGCTTGCTCCTAATAAGCAGAATACTAAAGCGAGTTGTTGCAATATTGGGAAGTCATCAGAGGGTTTTGGAAAAGAAATTGCTAAGCCTTGTGACATTTTTGTCGAGGATCCTCTGAGACGGTTAGTTGCACGGGGGAGTGTGCACAACCTGGGATCAACTGTCCACCACCAACAAATGAAAGATGATCAAGTCAGAGTGTTAGTTGAAGAGGTTATCATTGCAGACGCACCTGTCTTTATCCCTTCTGATAATTTGAAGATTGTGAGCAATGTCCTGAGTACTTTCATCTTGTGGCCGAAGAACCTTATTTCTGTTTGAGATGAGGAAACCCCTATCAGAGCACCAAGTCCAGCTCTCTTCACTCATGAGTTTCACAGCCTCCATTGAATACCATGCAATAAGTGATTCTAATGGCATATGATACATCCTTTCAAACAAGAGAGTAGCCTACGAATTCAGCTATTGGCAAGTTTAAGGTGACATGCTATCTTGAGAAGGATGATTTAATGCCCCTGGTAGCTCCTAGACAACATCTTAGGATTGCGATTGTCCAACTACTTTTAATGTAAGTATCTTCTTCAATTGAAAGTAAATATTTTAAAAATTATGTCGTTTTGATTTGATTTGTGTGCTTGCATTATTGTAGGTATATGAATCGTATGTTGGTCTTCTTTGGCATAGCGATAAATTTGTATTCATATGCCAAGTTCAAGTCTAAGAGAAAGGGACCACTGTTATCATCAAACATAGATACTTATTAACTATTTAGTGAAACTGCAATTGAGTGTTTCTTGGCTCCGTTTGTGTGTGGGTAAGAAACAAATTCAGATTTTAAAAAACATATAATGCTTTATATTTGCTTAACATTCATCTTTTTTTTTAGGAATCATTGGCAATTGGTTCTTCTGTGCAAGAACAATTATACCATCATCCTCTTATGCTCCCTCCACTTAAAACCAAGGAATGACTTGAAGAAGACCGTGAACTCGTAAGTTTTCTTGCATTATTACCTTATATGTGCAAAGTTTATGGAATTTGTGCAAAATAAGTAATCTTTTTTATTTTGATGATAGGGCTATGCGGACATTCCTACACGCTGCTTGTAGTAAGCATGTTCGTGACTTAAATGACCCTACATGGATCATCCTAAAGGTTAGTACATATTTATTTTCTTTAAGATGTGTTCTATAAGCTATGCTTTTATACTTGTTTTAATGATGTCATGTTCTTTTTCAGAGCCGTAGGCAACCATCGGGGTCCAATTTATGTGATTTCTATGTTTTGAGGCACATTTACAATATTATCACCCTATGCATGACCAATTTTACCGAAGAGGTAATTGTATTTCAAAAATTTTGTATTACTTTATTGTTTTTAAGTTAGCAAGATAATGTTTTGTCTGTCTTTGGTGTTACATATAGATGTTTGATCTTGCTTATCCTTTTACTGAAGAAGATATTGATTTCATCCGCAACTGTTGAGCTGAATTCATCTATGAGCTTTTACAAGAATAGTAAGTTTTTTGGTCTATGAGCACATACTCCTCTCATTGTTGTCATTTGTTGAGAGTTGGACTTCCATTTGTGATTTTGGGTCTATGGAAATGTGGTAAAAGATTCTTTCTACTGTGGTTGTATAACTGTTAGTAGGTTTGGTCTGCCGTTGACTTACTTCCATTGTCTAGGGCTTGATAAAAAAAAAAAAGAAAGAAAGATTGCTACGGATATGAGTTGAGGGTTCCATTGTTATTGTTACGAAATTCTGTAGCTGACTGAGTGTCGAAATTTCTAAAGCTTTTCCTTGGTTATGACTAGTTGTTGCACTACTAGGAATTTTGACTAAAGTTAGAGAGAGTTCTGAAGTGCACTAGAATGTTTGAAAAATGATATCACATGCTATGATTGATTGATGAAGTCGTGGATGCTTAATGAACCTCATTTGTTGTCATTTGAGTTGGTACTAATTTGCTCAGAATCTGTCCCAAATTCTTATGATTTACATTTAATTCTTGTCATATTGAGTTAATATAAATTTAAGATCATGTTTGTGCACTTTCAAGCTTTTGTGAGAGCTATTCTGGCTGAATTTAGTTATCACTTATGATTTAATCTGATAGTTGTTGTGATAAGCTGGAATTTATTGTCATAAGAATGATGTCGTTGTTGCCTTAATCTGAATGTGGGTTGTTCCCTTGTTGGAAGAATGATGTATATCGTTGAAAAAAATGGCTTGCTGGCATGGGTAAATTTAATTTTAGGGGAAAATTAAAAAATATGATATTTTTTAGACTGGTTAATTCTAAAAGGTCCTCTTTTAGATAGGTTGTAACACAATCAGGTCTAGAAAACACTTTAAGACCGGTTGTATTAACAACCAGTCTAAAAAGTGGGACTTTCCCACTTTTTAGACCGGTTGTCATACAACCGGTTTAAAAAGTGGGATTTTTAAGACCGGTTCTTAACCGATCTAAAAAGTAATATACTTTTTAGACCAGCTGCATTAAAATCTTATTCAGAACCATTTTAAAAAATCATTTTTAACTAATATAAAAAGTGATTTTTGCAATAGTGCTTCAGCGAAAACTTTCCAGAAAATTTTACACCTTAACCCTTTTATTTATGAACTTTTAAATAATAAAGTTTACAAATATCATATATATTTGCATTTTTTGTCGTCAAAATATAATCACTAAAAGGGATAAAGTCAAAAAGTTTGAGAGGGAAACTCAACTATTGATGATTTATATGAAATAAAATAATTTTAGCTTCGATAAATCACAAATATTTTTTTAAAACTCATGTAACCTTGGTAGATTGATATGAATTTTTTTAAATGCATGTTGAAATGGAAAAAAAAATACTTAAACACATTAATATTGAATTATAAAAATTTGTTGTAACAATAAAGACAATGCCATATATGAAAGTTTTGAAATTAATATTGGAAGTGACAGATTATGTATGACCTCTTTTACTAATCGTAAGATTAACATTTTAATTGTTGAGATTTAATCTTCTATAGAATATAATATTGTTTAACCTTTGTTGTAGTTTTAAACAATTGACATAAAATGTTTGGAGTTTAAAATTTGATTATTTATTTTTATAATTGAACATTTTAATAAAAGACTAAATATAGCTAATAAATTTAATCTACTCCTTGGATCTAAAATGTTTTTACAAGATATAAAAAATGAATTAATTATCGCTTTAATTTATTCAATCCTTCTCCTTTACGAACGAAGATGGATGACGGGAAATATATCAGATACTCATGACATAGGATTAATGAAATATAAATATTTTTTCCTTTCAATTAAAAGATTTTTAATTAAGGAATTGCCAATTTGTAGAAGGAAAAATTCTATTAAAATACAATTGAATTATCTAAATTCTAATTTGAGTCACTAAATAAGTTATAGATCAAGATTATGTGTCATAATTCGGGATTTTAAAATTTAATGAAATGTCTAAAATGCCCTTATGTAATCGAGACGGAAAAGAAAAGAGTAGTGTCACACCATGGCGGTGAAGGAATAATTATTGTGGAAAAAATGGTTCACATATCTAATTATTTCTCATCCCATATCAAAGTTGTATTCCAACAAAGATATAAGGTCATATATTATTGACGAACATATAAAGCGTATTACAAAATAAAACTAATCATAATTATAATCAAAGATAACAAAGATGATTGCAGAATATTAAAGATAATAAATCAAATAAATGCTAGTTCTAATGGAGAAATATCCTTATTCACATCCCTAATTGATACCCTAATTAATCTAATTATTTCTCATCCCCTACTCCACCAACAAAACTAGCTGGATGTTTAGTTTAAAATTAGAGAGAACTTACATGATGGTTTTGCACAAATTCTTTCTCTCTTGAGATTTAGTAATATAACTGTGACTTGGGTACTAATCTAATTCAAACTCAACTAAAGTGATACAATCTATTTAAAAGATATGTTTTAAATAAAATTTAAATTTCAGTCAAATGTAAACAATTTTAGATATTCAGATGTAATTCATTATAGTCCTCGAACCAAAACTTCTTTGGGATGGATGACTTAATGAAAATTGAGAAAATCAAATTTTAAAGATGTAAATTGTTACAATTAATGTCAGGTCATTTAGGTCAACAAATTTGTCCTTCCAAATTTAGATCACCAGCCCTATATTTTCATCTTCCAATTTAGAATTATTAATCATCACCCTGTCGCTATAGTATTTCCACCTAGTTGGTTATTAGTTCCTTATTATTGGCCTTCAATTAAGTTTTCTTCTCAACTAAGACCTCCGCACGAGATTATATCCACACATATAAAATCCAGTTCTCATATTTGTATATTAATTTCATTATACTTAAGTTCATTAAATAAGAATCTTCTCTTTTATCACCTAAGGCTGAGGTAGGGCAGAGCTATTTCATATTTGAGGTTCAGAAGGATTAAAATGCATTAAGTATGATAACCTAATAGCCAATCAATGTGTAGTTGCATTCAACTGTTGGGATGCCTACAATATGAATCATATGTCAACAACATGCAGATGCCAGGACTAAAATTGCATCCACTAAATCCAACACTAAAAATTTGGAGGTGAGGAAAATGCAAGTGAAAAAAAAAGTAAACCTTGAAAAAATAAATGCCGGATTAAGATTCACTAATTATCTAATAGTATAGGGCTTAGATTCATGGTTATTATTTATAATTATTTTTTAAGTCAATTGCATTTTTGTTTTTAGGGACGTTGTCTGTAAAATTTAGATTGCATAATATAGCTTTTAGATATAATAATATCCAACAGAGTTTCTGTGAAACAAAATAAATCCTACATTTTTTTTAAAAAAAAATACCCACTTCTTAGAATAGGTATGAAATTACCTGGTCTAAATAGTAAACATTTTTTATTAAAAATTGAAACTTTTTAATACTGGTCATCTAATCATCTGGTCTGAAAAAGTAACTTTTAAAACGGTTGTAGGTCCAATCTTAATGAAGACAAACTTTTTGAACTGCTTGATACAAGATCAGATGTAAATCCTAGTGTAAAAAGTCAATTTCAACCGGTTTTAAAAACATTTTTTCTAGTAGCGGCTAACATTGGAAATGTCTAAATGAAATAAAATTTCTTGAATTAAAATCTATGTTTTAAAATTATAGGGATCAAAATTAAAATGATGGTAATTATAATGTCCAACCATTATATTAACCGTAATTTTAATTTTTTTAAATGTTTTGCCAAATTCAAATTTAAAATATTAATTTAAGTTACTTTGCATTAATGTTATACAAAATTATCCCAGGGGCTAACATGATTGCATATATAACGAGATGATATATTTTATATGTTTAAAATTTAAAATTTTTTATGTGGGTATTGTGGAATAGAACATAGGCGCATACTTAATTTTTTATATAAATAAATCCAATAAAATGTTTCAGAATTAAAATCTTGAGTTATAAACCTAATCAAAATAAAATTTAAACATAATGATTAGTGAGTAGTGATGGGGATTTTTTTTTCCGGTGGAATCATAAGAAAATGTCGTTTCTTAAATTAAAATATTCACAAATTATCATTACCTTTAAACACTACTATAAAAAATATTTTTAATGGCGCACATTTAATGACGCTTTTCAAAGAACTACCGTAGGTAATTAAATTTTTTTTAAGAGGAAAAAAAATTATAAGCTATGGAACTTTTTATTATAAACGTCACAACTTAGTGTTAAGCTTGAATGACACTTTCTTAAGAAACGCCGTGCAAGATCTTCTTTTCTTTTTTTTTAATATCAAGTATACCAGCTATGGCGTTTTAAAGCAAAACGTCATAACTGGTGTAATGATTTAAAATTATATTTTGAACGTTTAGATGCTACTTAATTTATATACATGTATTCAGCAAATAAATTTCCTCCAACTTATTTATTTTTAATGCTTTAATTATAAATTAAAATAAATGAAATAAATATTTAAAAAATAAATTAATTAACAAAAGCTATACAAACACTTTATCTAAAAAAATATGCCTAAATGAAATTTGTACCTTAATAATAGGAATAATCTGTAAAAAAAATTATCAGAAAAAAAAAGTTTAGTGCCTTAACACCAACAACAAAAAAATTGACATTGGACGGCGCTTTTACATAAAGCGCCGGCAAAGGTTTATTGGAGAAACCTTGGCTAGCGCTTTACATAAAGCGCCTTCCAAGGTCTTTTTTTAAAACAAACAACCGATATTGGTCAACACATTTAAACCTCATTTATTTTCAACGTTATTAAATGCTATTTAGCTTATATAAATAATGAACATTCATGTAGTCATAACAAACTTTCCCACACTTATTTATTTCTAATGATTTAATTATGAAGAAAAAATAAAAAATAAATTTAAATTTAAATCCAATTTTTATATTAATTTCCTTGCGCCCAAGACCTTTTATTCCATTAGTTATTAGCCAAAAAAATTATCTGCAAAAAAAAATATCAGAAAAAAAAATTGTGTACCTTAATCGACCCTCTTAAAGAAAGCGTTGATTTAGATCCTTAAAATATCAAAGGAATAATCTGTAAAAAAAAATAAAAAAAGTTATCAGAAAAAAAAAATTCGACTAAAGTCCTTAAAAATAAATTAAAAAATATATCAAAAAAAAATATAGACCTTATCCAACGTTTCATAATAAAACGCCGGAAAAGAGAATAATTTTTTAGCCTTGTCCGACGCTTCAGTAAAACGCCGGACAAGATTAATTGAATTAGCCTCCTCCTGCGCTCCAACTGAAGCGCCGGAAGAGGCTAATTCAGTTGAAGTGCTGGTGCTTTAGATTAACGCAATTGATTGCCTAAAGCAATCAATATAATAAATATATATTATATTAATAATTATATATTATATTATTTAGAATATATTATATATAATTATATAATATATTAATATTATATATATATATTAATATATTATATAATTATATTATAATATATATATATATATATATATATATATATTATATATCATAATATTATATTATATATAATATTAGATATTGTTAGGTAATATGTATCTTTGAACGGCGTTTAAATGTCAAGCGTCGTTAAAGATTTTTAATTTTATATTTAACGTCATTGTGTTTTTATTTTTTATTTCGATTATTGAAAGCTATGACGCTTGGTGAGGAAAGCGCCGAAGCTTCTATAGACTTTGAATTTAAGGTTCTAGTTTAACTTTTCACCAGCTCGCCATTATCGTCTTCCTCACGCGCCATCTAGCTTCCAATTTTTTAAATCTCCATTACTCCATCATCTTGTCTTATCCCTTCAGTCCTCACTCTATTGTCTTGGTCCATATTTCCTATAGAAGCCCCTTAGCTTGTGAGTGTTTTTTTAGATACAGAAGCTTAAATATGTATGCTTTCTTCTTCTTCTTTTTAGTTATAATCTGCCATGAATATTATATTTATGCTTATTTGTTTTCAGGTATTTACTTGAAGTTTTAACTATGCCTTCTTAAACTTCCTATACATTATAAGTTTTTTAATTTTTGAGTTTAAATCTATTTGTTTTTTTCTTCTCTTTTAGTTAAAATCTGTCATGAATCTTATATGTATATTTAATTTTTGTTCTAGATATTTACTTGGAGTTCTTCCATGCTTTACTTGGAGTTCTTCCATGCTTGATAGATGAAGATAGGAATTAAATATTGCAAAGAAAACCTGCAAGTTTGATGATGGATTTGGATGTAAATACAGATCGAGGGTTTCATTAAGAAAAAAAATCAATCACACAATTTTTTTTTTAAAAGGGACCTTTTATGACGATTCATGTGGAAGTGCCGTAGGAGGTTCTTCACCTCCTATGGCGTTTCCAACTGGAAACGCCATAAGAGGTCAATCTTTTTTTTAACAAATAATAATAATTAAATATAATGTTCCGGCATTTTTTAAATTTAATAAGAACCGTAGGTTTTTCTTATGGCACTGGATGCTATACCGTTTGTAAAGCGTCATAATATTTTTAAAAAAAGCGCCACTTATCGTATTTTTTGTAGTAGTGAAAGGTTTATCTTATCTCAAAGTTTATAATCCTTTCAAGGTGTTACTATAAAGTTTACAAAGTTCAAAATGACTTTGTTTTGGGCCCAAAAAAATTATATAGATAAAGATAATTATAAAATAACCAATATATCATATTGTCTTTAAGGTAAACAAAATATTAAAAGATAAAAAGTAAAAGCATGAGTCATAAACCTAATCAAAATAAAATTTAATTTTTAGAGAAACGATAAGAAAATATTTTTATTTTAAATTTAGGTTGCGGAGACTAACATTGTAAATGATTAAATAGAATAAAATTTAATGAACCAAAACTTATATTTTGAAATTATAGGGATTAAAATTAAAATAAGGGAAATTATAAGGTTCAAACATTATATTAACCCTAATTTTAATTTCAATTTATTTAAATTTTTTAGCCGAATTCGAATTTAAAAGGTTAATTTAAATTCCTTTGCATCCAAATGTTATACAAAATTATCACAGGGCTAACAGGATCGCATATATATGAATACGCGTGATATATTTTATTTGTTTCAAATTTGGGATGTGGGTATTGTGGAACAAATCCAATAAAATATTTCCGGATTAGAATTATTAGTTACGACCCTAATCAAAATAAAATTTAAATAAACGGACTTAGTGAGTAGTGGATACGAATTTTTTTTTTTTTTGGAATCATAAGAAAATATCTTTTTTTTAAATTAAAATATTCACAAATTATCTTTATTCTTAAAAGTTTATCTTATATCAAAGCTTAAAATCCTTTCAAAGTATTATTATAAAATTTAACATGACTTTGTTTTGGCTAAAAAAATGTATACAGATAATGATAATTATAAAATAACCTAGATATCATAATTTATTTAAGATATACAAAATATTAAAAGATAAAAAGTAAAATCATGAGTCCTAAACTTAATCAAAATAAAATTTAAGCAAATTGACTAGTCATGAGAAAATATTTTTATAGTGAAATGATAAGAAAATATTGTTATTTTAAATTAAATATTCAGAACTTATCTTAATCCTTACAAGTTTATCTTATAACAATAAAGCTATTCAAATTATCATTATAAATAAAGAGAGACTCTAACCGTGAAGGATGTGTGTTTTAGTCTTTTAGAATCATTCTTCTTCTCTCTCTCTAGAGTAATTAATAATCAAGTGTTCACTAATCCTTGCAACAGCAACCATGTCGTCATCTGTGGAGGCATTTACTGTGGTGAGTAGCAACGACGGCAAGTTCAAGATGACCGTCGGAGCGGTGATACAGTCGAAGCTACTAAATCGTATGAAGGGGGATGTTTCTATTTCTGCTGACTGCAAAGTCCCATTAAGTGAAGTAAACAGTGAAACATTAGTGAAAGTGATTGAGTATTGCAAGAAGCACGCCGCCAAGGCCAACGACGGAGCCTCAGATTCCGACACAGAGGAGCTAGAGGGATGGGACACAGAGTTCATGATGAAGGTACACATGGAGGATGCATTGTTTAATATATTAATGACAGCCGATTATTTAGAAATTGAAGATTTGTTTAATTTAGCATGTCAAACTGTGGCTGAACCGATAAAGGGAAAGACTCCTAAAGAGATTCAAAAGATGTTCAATATAAAGAATGACTTCACTCTTGAAGAACAATAGCGACTTCGTAGACAGCATCCTGGTTGCTCCTTTAATTAATCAACTCATCAAACTTCTTTTTGTGTGTGTGTGTTTTCTCTAGTATTGACAGACAACGTTTTTCCGTAAAAAAGAACTTTACGTTAATTTGATAGGATTTGTCTCATGTTAGATACCTTTCATTTATCTTTATATTAATTAATGTGGACTTATATTCTAATATTCTTCCGGTTTCCTTTCTCTCTCTTTTTTTCAATTCATTTTTTTATTTGCCTTGTGCTTCTTTTTTTTAAGTCTTAGAACATTAAAAGAACTAAGTCAATTTGGGGTATATGCATTTCATTTATTTTTTGAATTTATTAATAGATGAGGGATGAAAAAAACAAACAAGTCCCCTATCAAATGATTGAAAAGGTATATAATATTAAGACAACTCCAGTCAAATTGGCTTGAAGCCTTGAACTATTTTAATAGTGAGACAAACTTAGTATATAAACCTAATTAATTCAAATTAATTCAAAATCCAACCATATGAAACCATATGAAATTTTGAAGTAGGCAGGATTCTCAACGTCGATGAATTAGAATTCAATAAAATATGTTAGTTTTATTTTATTCTTTTCCCGTGGCAAAATTATTTTTTTTATAATTTTAGTCAGATCAAAATAATTATATTTTTCATAAAATATCTAACATTCGTAGCTTATGATGAAAATTTAAAAAAAAATTAATTTTTTGGTTCTTCAAATATTAACTAAGTTATCACTCATTAATCTTCCAACTATAATTTAGTTTCGACCTTTTAATTTGATGTAAATTCAATCTGTATTTTTTTTTATTAAACTAAGGATGAGTCATCATCCAACCATTTCGATCCCAGAAAACGAAAGGTGTAAAGAATTTTTATTGGGAGTTCTCACTCCCGCGATTTCTTAAGGAGATGTTAAAATCATTCAGACCTATTTGATTGGGGGCGTCTGGATTAATTGGTTCACGGGTACCCGAGCCCGAATCCGAGGCTCAGATTACAGCTAGATAAAAAAAATGGTGGAATGTGGGCTAAAGGTCCCCATCAAGAAAAAAATAGCTTGCTGATGGGTCTCCTCAGCAATCGCCCACAGTGCCTCCCTTGTGTCACTGAGGTATGCAAGAAAACACCTACACAGGCGACAACTTGGTGGCTCCAACACTTCAAGCTCTAGAATGGCGGTATATACATTTGTGTGACGTCTTGACTTTGAAGTGCCTTCTCTTGATACATTTTTAGGAATATATTTAATTAGATTTATAAATATTTTAGACTTATTCCATTTATTATTTTGTACACTTCCTTTTCTTAAATTTAATTATTAAAGCAATCTTTTCTATAAATTTACCCATAACTTATTTTATCTTGTCCAAAACACAATCAAACCGCAAATATTTATATTTACATTTAAGCTATAAATTTGTGTATAAATTACACCCATTTTCTCTTGCCTATAAATTCGTCTGCCGAGACTCTCCTCCCTTTCTCGTTTTCGGATATTGGAGTTTTATCTGCCTTTGCCTTCCAACCTTTATAGTTGTGGGAGAAATTTCGAGTAGCATGAAAACATGAGAGAAATAAAAGTTTTGAATAAGTATTACCCGCCAGATTTTGACCTCTCAAAGCTGCCTAAGAATTAAGAACCCAAGAATAAACAGATAAAGTTACGCATGATGCTTCCTTTGAGCATCATATGCAATACTTTGGGGAAGCTTTTTCGTATAGGAGTTTGTGTATAGTTAGTTAAAAGGTGACATTAATCCATTTTTAATATGTTAGGCGTAAAATTGTAAAATATTTTAAGGGGATGAATGAATCTTAATCTTTTAGATAATAACAACTAATAGAATAATTTAAAGATTTTTTTAAAAAAAATTAAAACTACAATATAATATCTTAATTAAAATGAAGAAGATAGGAACTTACCTATTTTTTTTCCCTGAAAGTAGTAAATTTTATTATGAATTAGTTTGAAATTTAAAAAACATTAACTATTTTTAACATAATTTCTTAATTTATATGAAGTTATTATTAATGAATACATTTTAAATATAAGTAAATTTTAGCGAATTCATATAAGTAATTCATTTTAATTATTACAAATAGCATTAGAGAGAGAATTATAGGGACGTGCATTACAAATTAGAAATTTAGAAGCCTCAAACCCACTTTTTCTTGAAGATATCAACCGGAGAGCGTAAGTTATTCTTAAAAATGAGTGTTTGTTTAGTTTAGTGAGAGAAACTCAAATAAGTCTAATTGAACATAAAAAAATTATTGTACAACCTGTTTGTCCTATGTGAATAATTTTTATAAAACCACAGTCAACTTCAATAAATCGTGATTTCACTCTTATGGGATACATTAAGGATAAACAACATGAGAGGTGCTCATGTGTTTAAGAAATGCCGATTAAACTTCTTCAACAAAGATTTCTCCAATATAAGCTCCGCACTCCTTTCTGAACTTACTGTATCTTTTTTTCAAAATTTGCATTCATATAAAATGTTTGTAATATAGTTTATGTTTATTTATTTGGATTCACATGATAAAATTATTCCAGATATACAGATGAGAACCACTTTACTAGGCGAAGGTGATGACGATAAGCATACTAATTTTTTAGTAGGTTGACAATACATTCTTCTTAGAATCCACGTCCATAATTAAATATTATACAAGTTCAAAAATAATTATCATATTATAAGCTTATTTTGTGTCCTACCCTTTTCATTTTTTTGGTTTTTGTCCTTTGCTTGAGACATTTTTGAAGCCGATGGAAACAGGGTCGTCTTAGGGTCTGTTTGGAATTGCTTTTGGGCCATGAAAAAGCTACTTCTGGAGCAAAAGCCCAGTGGACTCATTGAATGAGTGTTTAGGTCCACGTTGGCTTTTGCTGTGCTTTTTTGTTTACCACAGCTTTTGAGAAAAGCCCAAAACTCCAGCTTCTCACTCAGCCGCACCGTGGGTGTTTGAATCTCTTGCCTAATTATTTCTCTCGCTTAATATTTCTCTGCTCTCTCAACGGTCAGCTGCGGCTTCTTCCTCCTCCCCTTCGACTTCGTTGCTCCCTGCTCGGCGCCTTCTTACTGTGTGACGGTGGCCTCTGTTTCTGAATCATCGGCGAGAACTCTGGGGGCTGTACGTGGGTGATCGACGCTGACGAAGTTTCTGCGGCTTCCTCTTTGGCGGTGAGTGCTTCTTTGCCCAGCTATTGTACCTGCAACTGGCAAATAATATTTTTCCTCCTTGCATGTCAGTGGTCTTAAGCATCTGAGGGTGAATCTGGCCGGATTGTGTCAGATGTCGGCGGTTGCGACGTGGTGGTTGTCCGATCTGCGTCTTCTTCACGTTTAAACCGTCGCTATCTGTTGGGGTTGGCGTGCGTTGGCTAGATCCGCGGTTAGGTAACCTGATCTCTGCTCACCGGATATTTTTCGGGTGGCCAGAACAGTTGGGAGTCGCCGGAGCAGTTGCCTTAAGGTGGGTTTGATTTTTTGGGTTTCCGGTGCCTTTTTATGCGAACTAGCGTGCGTGTTTTTTCCTCCCATGTGCCATCACCCATATCTTCCGTTGGCCTGACGCTGCCGTTGCACAGCTGCACGGCGGCCAGAGTTATTATACCTGCCGAAAATGAAGCTGTCATGTTCTTGTTATGCCTATAACTCTGTTTTTGTGATCAGTTTCTATATTACTTTGTTCTTCTTGTGCTGAAAATGTGTGTGACAAAAGCATAATCATTGTGTATCTGCTGATTATGGCCGTATGTTGTTTCCCTAACCATCTCAAACACTCAAATTTTTGGTACAAATGAAAGGTTTTCTTGTGTTCATCTCTCTGTGTAACCCTCAGCTTACTTTTTACTCCTCGGGGAGATGTTTGCAAATTAAATAAGTTGGATGAGGTTCAAAGTTGAGGCCCCATTAAAATAGGGTTATAACAAATGCTTTTTATCACAAGTAACTAAACAGAGAGGTAGAAGACTCTATATATAAACTCAGATTTTTACTCTTTTCCCCTTTCTTCCTTGGTCCTTCAGGAAGCTTCACTTCATATATCCTGGCCAAAGAAGAAGCTCTCTGTCCCGACTAGCATACTCTGATATTACTTTCGTTCTAATTGAGATTCATACCGAAATCTAGTTACGTCAAGAGGTATTGCAATCATCTTTATGTTTGAACGATTATATATAGTGTTGGTGTCTTGTACGCTTGCATTGAAGTGTTAGAACCTGGTAAATAAATGTATCAATTTATAGTCATTATATGTGCCAACCGACCCATATTGTCATTTATGAAAGGGATAATATATGAATGTTTGTTCATGCTTACAGCTTTATAGATAAGGGTTCCTATGCAATTGCTATCCAACTCTGTTTTTGGTCTTTTTGCTATAATGTTGTTGACACCCATAATTCAATGGGGAAAAACAAAAAAAAAGCATGTTAGAACACACAGTAAAATCATCTTAATCATAGATTTTTTTTAATTAATAATAATACTACAGTAATAATGAAAATGCGTGTATGAAAGCGATAATATATATTAGTAAAGGCTGATAGGCTTGATTCATTTTCATGACTGTTAATAAAAATTGATTTTGTTATCACCATTTTTAATAACTTACAAAATTACCAAAAAGTGTTATAATTTTCAATTACTTTACATTATATTTCCATTTTATCCGATCTTCATTTTCATTGGAATTTACAATTTAATTATTTGTTGTACACTCTATGGGTCCATTTGAAATTGAGTATGTATGCAACTTGCTTATATATATACAGTCATCAAAATATACATTAGCATATAATTGTGGTTTCTAGGGTCAAAGTTATTGTGCCAATAATTGTGGTTAAACTTTAATTGAATAGTTATATGTTTGTTTGAACATGTCAATAGTTGACATAGAAGTATAAACAAGGACAAAAGTAAGACAACGTGGGATGTAAGTACCACGGGGTTTTTCATACACGAATGCCTTGACCAAATATACAAAAAAGAACGACTAGGATCGTCATTCACAAAGGATGGTTGGAAGAACATTATACGCGCATTTAATGACAAAACAGGATGATCATATGACAAGAAGCAACTGAAAAATAGGCTAGATAGTCTAAGGAAAGAATGGAAGGTATGAGATAAGTTATTCTCCAGAGAGATGTGTATATCTTTTAACACTGCGAAGAATAGGGTGGAAGCAGACGACGAGTGGTGGGAAAGAAAAATATCGGTACTAACTCATTCTTATTATTGTTGTTGTTATTATTATCATTATTGTTGTTGTTGTTGTTGTTAAATGTATTGTTATTATTATTATTATCCATACAGGAGAATGGAGAGTACGCCAAGTATAGGTAAAAAGGCCTCATGTTTGCAAAAGAATTGGAGATGCTTTTTAAGGATGTTATGGCATCGGGAGACAGAATGTTCGCTCCGGGTTCTACACAGCGGATGTCACTACCTGAGGAGGAGGACGACAACGACGTCTATAGACCCACAATGGACCTAGAAGAAGGTTCAGGAGATAGTGAGGAAGACATTGTACCTCATAGTACTAGCACTAGTTTGGGAGTGACAGCTGGTTTTGAAGGAATTACGTTGACAACAAATACTCCACCTAGTGTTTCGGGAGGCAGTGGGAAGAGAAAGAGAGCTGAAGGGTTAGGCAAATCAAGAAAGAAAAAAACCATAACCACTCAAGCAATTATAGATGCAGTTAGTAGGATAGCTGACGCGTCTGAAGATAGAACAGATGCTCTAAAAAAGATCGTGACGAATGATCTACACGTGAGCGATGTTGTGAAAGAATTACTGACGATTCCAGAAGTTGCAAGTGATAGGGACTTTCGCCGTCGATGTTGTAACATGATGATGCACCAAATTGCTCGTGACATGTATGTTGGGCTGAAAGAAGATAAAGAGGCTTTGCTAGATAGGTTGCGCAAACATGCTTACAATACCCCTGAATTTCAGAAACCCCTGGCTCGCTGAACTTTACTTTATGTCACTTTTTAGAACTTTGTTATGTATAATTAAAACAAACCATTAGGCCATTTTATGTCAATTGTGAACGTTACTAGCTATAAGTATATGACGATGATTTGCAATTTGCACATTATTATAATTGAATTTGATTTCATACAATCCAGCTACTTGCACAGGTTACATCGTTTATGGCAAGTTCGAGTCGTGACGATATTCCCGAGGGAACGGAGAAAGTAGGATCATCTCGTGCAGATAAAAGGTCCTGAGTTATTTCCCTTTTAAATGAAGAAATCACAGAGTATGAGCAAGTGGCTGTGTTGATGACTCAATATGTCGCGCCATATGTTTGCAAAGAACCCTGTAGAACTAGTAAGCAAACAGGTGCGAAGTGGGTGCAAGAGGTATTGGAAGGCAACGATAGAGTTTTTCGTGAGAATTTCCGGGTAGAAAAACATATATTCCATCTCTTGTGCTCTAAATTGATAGAACATGGGTTACAGAGGAGTAGATATGTTGGAATCGAAGAAATGGTAGCCATGTTCCTATATACAGTTGGACATGCACAAGGAAATAGAATCATACAAGAATGATTTCAACATTTTGGAGAAACTGTCCACATGATCTTCCATAGGGTTTTAGCAGCGTGTGTGAACCTATCTGCAGAAATTATCAAACCACTTGATCCTGAGTTCCGTGATTGTCACCCAAAAATCTTAAATGTTCGCCAATATTACCCATATTTCAAGGATGCAATAGGGGCAATTGATGGAACTCATATCAAGTGTGTGGCCAATGAGTCTGAAAAAGATAAATATATCGGCAGAAAGGGATACCCAACACAGAATATCATGACCGTATGTGATTGGGATATGTGCTTTACTTTTGTGTTGGCAGGGTGGGAGGGAACTGCACATGATGCTCGGATCTTCCAAACTGCTATTTCTACTCCAGCTATGAATTTCCCACATCCACCTGAAGGTATCTCTTCAACACCTGAATTTACATTGTACTGTAGTTTTTTTTAAAATTGTTTTTGTCACATTCGCTATCATTTTATGGTGTTAAACAGTATTGTGTATTTATTAGGAAAATATTATTTGGTTGACGATGGCTACCCGACACCAATCGGATATCTTGGTCCATATAGACGTCAGTGTTATCACATTCCAGATTTTAGGCGACACCAGGGATACACAACTCCGAACGAGATGTTCAACTATTATCATTCAAGCTTGAGGACCACTATCGAAAGGACGTTTGGAGTATGGAAGAATAGATTTCAGATCTTGGGAGAAATGAAGTCATTTAGCTTCGAAACACAAGTCCATATTGTTTGTGCAACAATGGCTATCCATAATCTAATCCGCAGAAATTCTGAAACAGATGTGGATTTTCAACAAGCTGAAACACAGAATGGATTTATTGAAAATCATAACGATCCAGTTGATGTAGCATCCACATCAATTATCCGTAGATTATTTTCAACACACATGAATGATGTTCGTAACAGGATTAGATATCAACTTGTTGGAAGTAGATAATCCAATTATGATATACTTCATGTATAACATTCATATTGAAATATGTATTTCTCCTTTTTAAATTAAGTATTTCAGTGTATTTTTCTTTTCCTTCAATAATAATTGAATTTTTTTAATTTATAAATTTTTATTTAAATTTTTTTACATCAATTATAACAATTTATATGTGTGTGTAATATTAAATAAGGTTTATACCATTTTCAGTCATTTTTCATTCAAACGGGCTTTTCAAATGCTAAACCAAACAGATTCAAGGTTAGAAAAAAGTCACTTCTGTCACCGCTAATCCAAATACAAATCACATTTACAATCTCACTTTTTTTCAAACTCACTTCTCTAAAAGTCAGATTAAAAAAAAATCATTTTTTCACCGCTAATCCAAACGTACACTTAACCAGAGAAGCCGAACGCGCGATTCCGCAGTCACCAGCAGGAGCCTATCCGTGTTATCTTCCCCAACTTCTTCCTCCACGAACTCCGACAAAGAAATCGCCGTCGAGGTAAGGCTGAGCCCTCGACTTTCACTTCGCCTGTGCGTTCTATTTCTATCTTCCACCTTGCTTTCTGTATCCCTTTCCTTGCTTTTGGTTGGAACCGTTCGATTGTTGCTTTGCTTTCTATGTACTCTTATCGTGGTACTTTACTTTCTTACTTAAGCTACGACAGAGTTTGACGCTATGATTCTTTGACTTGATTTGCTCTGGCTCTTCTCGGAGTCGCCTTTGCTGTGGTCCTTAAAATGAAAGAGTTCGATTGTTGCTTTGCTTTCTTTTTTCTGTTTTAATTTGATGCCCGTGAAAGCCCGAGAATCAGAACATTGTCTAAAGATGCATTTCCCTGGACGGAAACAATCAGAATTCGGAATGGTTAGCTAATGAAATTTAACTTCACGTGATTGCTTTTATCTCCTACTAGTCTTGCTGCAATATTTCGGTCAGTTCAGAATTTTGTCTAATCGAAATTCGTGGCCTAAAAGATGAGATTATTCCCATACTAAATGATATCGTCAGCTCGCTGTATTTGCGCCACAGCGTCCTTTGCTCAAATACTCAACGTTGCACCGTGAACAACGAAAATCTTCTGTCAAATATTCTGAACAGAGGAAATTCCTTCCATTTTCTGCCATTACTATTCAAGGGTTTGCTGCATGTTAAATATAATCCTGAGAATTTTCTGAGTATTTAGTTTAGTTGTTGGATCTTATTCATCACTTGTTCTTAGAAAAGGAAAATCTAGAAACGTTCCCAATGTTTGAGTTTTGTTGGTTAAACTTATATTTTCTATTTTTTTTGTTCTAGTTTTGCTTATATAGACTTACTATTTCATGCCATGAAGGTCATATATCTAAAAATTGTGGTGTTCATATGTCACGTTGGTTTGCCTTTGTTTAATAGAATGATGTTGTTTGCTTGCAGTTGAGGCATAGTGAAGTGAAGCTGCAGTGATGGGAATCTGAACGTATCATTTGTCTTCCATCCAACTTTAAATTGGACATTTGTCAATAAAGTCCATGGAAAACTCACTTTCAGCTACTACAACAGTACATCTGCACTTACATTGTCTCCCTTCAAACACCATAACCAGTACCAAACATAACAGTTTCCGCATCTTCAAGTCCAGAGCTTCTGCTCAATCTCTCTCAATTTCTTGTGAAGCACCACCATCATTGGACTATAAAAAACTCAAATTCTCCGCTGACAAGGTGAAACCTTTTGCAGAAAAAGATGCATTCCCTTCATCATTACCCCTCCACACCAAAAACCCATGTTCCATTTACAAGGACATTAAGAAATTTGCTAGGGAGAACCAGCTGCAAAAAGCTCTTGTCATCATGGACTACATGGACCAACGGGGTATCCCTGTAAACCCCACAACATTCTCTGCCCTAATTGCTGCTTGTATTCGCACTAAATCCTTGAAAGAGGGGAGAGAGATTCACACCCATATTCGGATTAATGGACTTGAAAAGAATGAATTTTTACGCACAAAGCTTGTTCATATGTACACATCTTGTGGCGCCATGGAAGATGCTAAACAGTTATTTAAAGATTGCTCTTGTTGGAGTGTATATCCATGGAATGCCTTGCTTAGAGGAACTGTGATTTCTGGTAAGAAGCAACACCGCAATGTGCTTTCAACCTTTTCAGAAATGCGTGCATTGGGGATTGAATTGAATGTATACTCTTTCTCTAGTGTTATCAAAAGTATTGCTGGTGCACCTGCACTATTTCAAGGACTGAAGACTCATGCTCTCTTAATTAAGAATGGTTTAATTGATAGTTCAATTCTTCGGACAAGTTTGATTGATATGTATTTTAAGTGCGGCAAGGTTAGGCTTGCCCACCGTGTGTTTGAGGAAACTCTTGAGAGAGATGTTGTTGTATGGGGAGCAATGATTGCTGGTTTTGCACATAATAGGTTGCATAGGGAAGCATTGGAGTACGTAAGGTGGATGGTAGAGGAAGGAAGAAAGCCTAATTCAGTTATAATGACCATCATTCTTCCTGCAATTGGTGAAGTTTGTGCACGAAGGCTGGGGCAGGAGGTTCATGCTTATGTACTGAAAACAAAATCATATTCTAAGCAGGTACCAATTCAGTCTGCTTTAATTGATATGTATTGCAAGTGTGGGGACTTGAGTTCAGGAAGACGGGTGTTTTATAACTCAATGGAGAGAAATGTCATTTGTTGGACCGCCCTGATGTCAGGTTATGCCGCCAATGGGAGACTAGAGCAGGCACTAAGATCTACAGTTTGGATGCAGCAAGAAGGGTTCAAGCCTGATATTGTCACGGTTGCTACTGCTCTTCCAATTTGTGCCGAGTTAAGGGCTCTAACACAAGGGAAGGAGATTCATGCTTATTCCTTGAAAAATGGGTTTTTACCCAATGTATCTATAGTTTCTTCATTGATGGTAATGTACACTAAGTGCAGAATGATTGAATACTCTATAAAACTATTTGATCGCATGGAGCACAGAAATGTGATTTTGTGGACAGCCATGATTGATTCACTTATTGAAAATGGGAATTTATATGAAGCACTTGACGTGATTAGGTCAATGCAATTGTCACAGCAGCGTCCTGATTCAGTCACCATTGCTAGGATGCTGAGTGTTTGTGGTGAACTCAAACTTTCAAAGCTTGGAAAGGAAATTCATGGCCAGGTCTTGAAAAAGGGTCTTGCATCAGTTCATTATGTCTCTGCTGAACTTATGAATATGTATGGGACTTGTGGAGATGTTACTAAAGCAAAGTTGGTCTTTGATGCATTTCCTGTTAAGGGTTCAATGACATGGACTGCTCTTATAAAGGCGTATGGTTATAATGAATTGTATCAAGATGCAATTGACCTTTTTTATCAGATGAAATCAGAAGGTTTTTCTCCAAACCACTTCACTTTCCAAGCAACACTATCTCTATGTGAGAAAGCTGGATTTGTCGATGAAGCTTGTAGTATCTTCAATTTAATGTTGAGTAGATATAAGATTGAAGCATCTAAAGAACACTATAGTATAATGATCCGACTTTTGACACGTTATGGTCGACTGGAGGAGGTTCAGAGATACATAGAAATGAGTTCTTTGTAGCAGAGGCTGATAAGATTATTAGTTCATCAGATCCATACATTGTCAAACAATATTGCATTCTGATTTTGAATCACAAGAAGCATGAACATTTGTATAGACATATTAATTGCATAAAAAGATGTAAGTATGTGTATCATACTCCTACTAGATGTTCTACTCTCACTTCAAAAATCATGTTGATTAGCCACAGTTTTCTTCCCAATGGTAAGTAAACTGTGACAAATTTTCTTCAGTAAAGTTCATTTTGTAGTTGCTACATTATGTTTCTAGTGTGTCAAACCCTCCTCACAAACCATTCCTCCCCTGGGTTCAATTTGAGTTGGTTTTTTTGAAGCTAGAGGCCAACATTGGGGCTTTCCCTATTTGGTATGCAAAGAGAAAGGTGTTTCTTATCTGCTCCTTCCAGAGGATGAGTTTTTCAATTATATTATTTATCTTTGGTTTCATGATGATATATAATATTATCTCAATCTCTCAAACCTTTATTCCCAGTTACCTCAGGTAAGCTTTTCTTTGTACAGGTAAATGCCAACTATTGGGTTTTCCCAACAGCATATGTAAAATGCGCACGTTTTTTGACCTTTTTCATTGTCATGCTGTGTAAAATTCCCAGAAATCAGGACATAATTTGATTGGAAGAACAGGGGAGATCAAGTAATGGCTCATTTTAGATGCTGGATAATGTTTTAAATGATGGGTCAGACTTCGATGGCCATGGTGACAAGATTCTGCAAGCAAGACCCAAGTTAGTAGATTTTCCTGCAATGTGCCAAATGTAACATCTCAGAATCCTGGACTTAAACATGGTCCTTGTAGAATAATTTTCGTATTGCCTGTGATTCCAGATTTAGACAGTAATTTTCTCTCTTGCTTACATCATATGATTCATGTGTAGTCTCTACTAAGAACTCCAAGCGCAGGGCTGTTTATAGAGATTTTAGGTGATGGTTTTTAATCTGGATAGCCTTGGTCTCATGGTCATGGAAGATTCTGAAGCACCTGATCATATGCTTATATGGAGAAATGAGAAATGTCTTGTCACAGGGACTTGTCCAGAAGTAACCATTTTTGTATGCTAGTTCATCTAGATAGCCTAAAGGATTTCTGGGTACTTTACCTAATCCGGGAGTGGTAAGTCTAATGGACACGATCCTTGTCATGCATCTTGCCTTGTTCAATGAATTCTGTTAGATTTTTTTTTTCATATGCATGCTGAATTTCAGGATAAAGACTTGAGAATTGCTTGGCAGTACAAGGACTATATCGGTGAATTTCTGCCAAATACTGTGCTTGTTCTCAACTACGGTACTCTTGCATGTTTGAGAAGCCCCTAAACTATGGTTTCAAAAGTATTTTATGCAAGTTGAGACAAAATACCCCCTTATACTTTGTACACCATAAATCCCTTCTGAAAAGCTAATTCTAGATTTGAGGAAGCCACTAGAAAAGCAGATTTTCAATGGTGCAGAAGTTGATTGCGTCATTATCAAAGATTTGACAAAACTTCCTCCCTTTCATGATCAACCATTGTGCAGCAATTTTAGCTCAATTCTCAACGTGTAGTGTTTGTTTTGGTGATGAACTCTCACTCTTATTTGGTGCATATTTAACTAGGATGTTTGGATTAGTTTTTTTTTTTGGAAGCGATATTACAGTGCAAGAGGTTAGTATATGAAAGAAATTTTGTCTTGACTCGCTTAAAGACGCTTTTTTTTTAGTGCTTAGGGTTTCTCAAAGACCATTTTTATGTCCAAAAAAAAAATAGACCAGTTAATTCTAAAAACTTAATAGGGCAAGACACTCAATTAAAAATTATCTACAAAAGTATTTATATAATACCCACTCATAAGATTGTCTTCGGAAGAGCCTTGCTCTTATTTTTCCTTAGAAAAATGCTTATTAAAAGGTTTACGAGATATCTTTAATGAAGTTTTCACATCAATATTAAGTTTTGAATCCATACTCTTTTTTAAACTTCATAGATAGGAAATGAATTTTTATCAACTAAACTAATTCTTTTTTTTAAAATATTATCAGTTGGTATTCTATTCCGGGCTTGTGACTACCCCTTTTAACACAAGTGTCTTTATTTGAACTCGAGACTTAAAGAGATCTAGTAAAACTTTACACCGTTAGACCTACTCTATATTGGTCTAAAATAATTCTTCTTAACTATTGAAAAATCTGGGTATATTCCAAATGATACAATCATCGCCCACTGAAGTTTGTTTATCAGTACAAATTGACTTGCATGAAACTTTCTTTAACCAATACCAATTCTGATCATTTTATCATTTATCATTTATCATTTATCATTTCTATTCATCTATCAATTCAACAATACCAAAAAGAATTTAAATATAAAACACAAACATCAGTTTCTTTACATATGTCTAGCGGCTAGCATATTTTAAAATACACTTCGACTTCCTAATTCATGTTCTCTAATTTTATGAAAAATCTCTCATATTGAGATTAGTATGTAAATGTATTATTTTTAAGCTACTGAAAACCATACCAGTCATTAAAATGGTTGAGATGGTAGTTTCAAGGATCCATAACCCAGAATTAACCCGATTATTATTAAAAGTAACATTTTAATTGAAATATGTCAATATAATCATATCTGGTCTTGAAAAGAGTAACACTGCTTCTCATCTTAAATATAAGACCAAATTGACTTTTTTTTATAGAGATTAAATAAGCTTAATAAATAATAAATAACTTAATCATGGCTAGAGCCGAGAAATTGGGCTGTCCCGTTTAAACTTTTTTAAGTCAAGGACCGGGCTTAAAAATTGAGGCCTCAAAAGGAAGTCGGGACTAAAAAAGCCAGCCCTGAGGGCTGAGGGCTTAAAAGGGCCGGCCCGTTAGCTCCGTTATTATTATATTTTTTTCACTTCCCCTACCCTGCCCTTGCTGCCCAGTTACCTTGCTCCCCTGCCCCCATGTCCGTACCTCTCCTTCCTAAGACCTAACCCTAAAATTGTCAAATTTCCTACGGCATTTCACTCTCACTCTCAAACTCAATTGGTTTCACACTCTCACATACTCAATCTCACAGACTCAGCGGTTAGTGGCAACGACAACGGCAACTCGGCGCTCGCTCTGTTCGACTGTTCCTCCTTGTCCATCTCGCACTATGTGAGACTGAGTTATTTGTAAACACTATTTTACCTTTGATTATGAATTAATGACTATATTTGTTTATTGCATAAGGCATGTAGTTAAATCTTGCGAAAAGGGCTTCCAGCCCTGGCCTGCATTCTCTTGAGCCAAGTTTTGAAAAACAACAATTTTTCTTATCCCGGGCCTAAAAGGGCCGTTAAGGGCAAGCCTTGATTTCCAGCTCTAATCATAGCATATGTTGTATACTGTTAGATTATATATATTAGTTTATAAGTCAGACAAATTAATTTGGTATAAAAATGATGATACATATAAATATTTTAAAGTAATTTTTTCAACTTCCTTAATCTCTCTAAAAAAATTAACTAGATCTTATATTAAGGGCCAGATATAGTATTTAAATAAAAGATATTAATCCACAAATAAATGGAATATTTGTATATAAACTATAAATAATGGAATTCGCTTCAGTCCGCTGCATCTCAGGTTTGCTGCGCGTCCGCTGCTCCAAATGACGTCGTTTCTTCATTCAATCTGGGCCGTCCGCTGCGCACCTGTTAAATGAACGGTGATTGAAGCGTCATAAATGAAATGACGTTGTTTTAATGAATTGATCTCGTCCGTTGAAGTTCTAAATCAATCTCCGCCGTCCATTCAATTCCCTACACCAAAGCTCCCGTTTTTAACACATCAGACGTCATTTTTCCCTCCTTTGGCGCCATCTTCATCTTCTTCTGCGGGAAAGCAAAGGGAAATGAAGAAAGTTTATGCGTGTTGTGCTGTTTTGGAAGATAATGCAATATATTATATTATTAGAGAAGACAATCAATAAGCACTAATTTGTGAGAATTAGATATTAAAAATTGGTGAGTAAAATAATAATATTTTATATTTATGATTTATAATCTAGTTTTTACATTTATGATTTATCAATGTATAATCTGGTATTGTGCCTTTCCAAAAGGTGAGCCCTGCAAACTCCAGAGATATTGAAACTTCTCAACAAGGATTTAATGGAGTTCGGCGACTTGTTGGATTAACGATAACAAACATGAAATGTTTTGACCATCTTCGTTCATGAAAAATTATTAAATAGATGAGTATTTTCAAAAAAATTTGAATAGAATCATGCTGATTTTTTCTTGATGGAGTTGGTTTACTCGCAGGGGCATCATGAGGCGGTAGGCCTGAGTTAATTCGTATTTCTTGGATTTGATTTTTTGTTGAAATTTAGTTAACTACAGACAACCCTCAAAATACCCATCATATTAAAAAAAATTGCTAACCAGGAAATTGGCGTTTCTAAAGTTTATTTCTAAACAATTAATTTAAATAACAATCAAAACAACTATGAGCCAAAAAAAATGTATATGGGCATATCTTCCTCCGCCATTTGTCACAGGACCACTATAGATATACAATTCCATTCTACCTCCCTTCTTAGTTTCCTTCATTGAGTCTATGTCTTTCTTCAGTATTTCTTCATGAACTGCCTGAGGAAGAAGCAAAGGAATTAGAATAATCAATTTCTCACCTCATCACCTCCTATCAAATACCCAAGCTCTAACTGAAATGAAGAATAAAATCTCACTAAGCACAATAAATTGGAGCCGCAGAATAACATGAATATTTATCTTCAGTACATAACCTATTGAAAAAAATCAAGCATACTTTGATATAACAAAATGTTTCATGAACTTCGACAGTTAAAACTTCAGGTCAAAGCAACTGGTAGAAAGTACCACATGCTAAACTCATCGTTAAATTTTATATTAACTATTCTATGCACTATAGTGACACTTATAAAAGGGATGCCTTCCTCCTTAGTAATTGCTCAAACATGAACAGGAGTTAACAGAATTATCAAAGAATGCCAGGGCCATACATTTTAGTGCAAATAGCCTTCCTGTAATCTGAAATGCATGTATTCCTAAAAATTCTAGCATAATCTAGGATCTATTCTCACATGAATCGAACTATGACTGACTTCATAAAAGTGAGCTCACTAAAAATAGTAGACTGATGGTTAGAGACCAACAACTGTAATTGTTAGCTATTATTTTAATTCATAAAAGTACAGTTATTTTCCTTTCTAATGCTAGAGGAATTTTATCATGTCATGCAATTGCGAAGAGTTCCATGAGAGCAAATTTCTCCCACCCCTTATTAATTGCGTCAAACAGTACATAAGAAGTGGTTGATTGTTCTAGGAACCAGAAAAAGTTTAGAATAGGCAAGGAGATCAGGACAATTAACTTCTGAACTAATCATCCTCACTTCATATATCTAATTGCAATCCAAACAAAATCACTAAGCACAACAAATTAGGGAGTTGCAGAGGTACACGACTATTCCATTTGAGTCCAGAAGTTTGACTGCTAAACTTCTGAAAAAAAGCAAAGTATAGAAAATCCCACATACCAAACTCATTGCTAAAAAGTTTAGAAGTTGGAATGAAGGTCCATAAATCACCTGATACATTATTGGAACTTTAAAGTATTTGAATATTAGGACAAAGACAAAGAGATTATCTACTGACAGACTCTGCTCCAATATGTACCTGAAAAAAGTGGGCACGATTATCCACCCACCACAAAATGCAAGAAAGTGAAAACAAAGCAGAAAGTAGTGGTGTTGTCAAAATTTTACTTAGGAAAACTAAAAGCTCGGTGGAAACATTTATGTCCAAAAATAATTATCTAAGTGTAGAAGCAGAAGCAATAATGCTTCCTTGATCCCTGGTAAGACGAGATGTTGTATGCTAAAAGCTTCAAAAGTCAACATTTTCATTGCTTCTGAAAGACATTAATTGACAAGTACGCTGGTGGGGACTTTGCAAGTTATTTGTTTTTTACTGATCCTAAATATTGGAACCAATTAACTAGACCCACAAAACTGCCAATAGCTAAATTTATAGTTTACAAAATAATCATTCGGCATACCCTGCAAAGAACTCAGTTGCCTTGTCACCACCTTCTTTAAGGCCCACACCAACACCAAATGCCACAGCAGTGCCCACCTATAAGAAATACAACTGGTCTCATGTAAAGGTAAAGAATCCTGAAAATTGGAGAAAATGTAAAGAAAGCACCAGAATCATATTCATTTGAGATCTGCCTACCCATAGTGCAATTGTTCTAATAGAGGATGTGTAAGCTTCATTTCCATGAGATTCCTTTGTAGTATCAACTGATGTATGAGCCTGAGGTGTCTCAATGTTGCCAATGCCATCACGTGGCTGAGCACTGACCCTCTTCCCTTAAAAATGATCATCAATACGACACAATTAAAGAAATATTTTTAAAAAAAAATAGAAGCAAGAAAGCTAAAAAATTTAAGATAACAACATTAAATTGAAAAGCCAAGTCTCCAATAACAGACGTGGTTTTGCATGCAGGAGATGATTGGACTGTTAAATTTTGAGAACAACGCAAGTCATGACTGTAGCCCTTTTTAGTTATATGTTTGATTACAAATATGAAAACAAAATGTCTATTTAGTGCATTGATAAAGGATAGGTAACAAAAGCATAAAGAGCTCGAACTTCGGTGCCGTTTCACCAAATGCTCAAGCGTCAAGAATATGGGTTTACATGGATGTGTAGCTAGTGAAGAGATCAAATAATAGAATTTAAAGGGTTGAGCAGACATCTGAAGCAAGAAATACTGCTAAATTAAGCCGCAACACAATGCCAAAAGTAGAAAAAATGGTGAATTTGATATAAATTATACTAATAACGTCATTAGAACACAATATTTCAATCATGAAAGCTCATTTTTCCCGTTCTCTTGGGATGCTGGGCAGCTACCTGATGCAGATAAATCATCATCATGGTCAGTCCCTTTGAAGCACGAAATCGGAACACAATAAGCACGACGACAATGATAAACAGCCATCCAAAATCTGTCAGAAGTAAGAATTTACATATACCAAGTATAAAAAATATAGTGGTTAAGAAAAGGGGAGAAAGAGACCTGAGTAAAAGCGAGAGGCATGAGAGTGGACCCCAGACCATTTCCATGTTGGAATTCCCTACGAAACACTGGGCAAGCCAAGATCAGAATTGGTTGGAATTCGCACACTGTGGTGAAAAACAGAAGCAAATCCCATAGTTAAAAAATATTTTAAAATATTAGATATTATTTTTTTGATAAAAAAAATAAAAAAATTTACCCACTTTTCTCCAAACTACACCAAAACGGTGTAGTTTAAAGAAAAGGACATGCAGCGGACATCCTTTGCAAAGTATGCCAGCCATTTCCAAAATAGAGTTACAAAAATACAAATATGACTAAGGCCACGTTTCGTACGCTGGAATTAGAGATGATGGAAATGGAATTGGGTTTTAATTCCATCAGAGAGATTGTTTGGTACAATGGAATTGGCTCTTAATTCCAATTCCATGTGGAAGCCAAATAAGTCAATTCCACCAAAATGAATTCCATCCCAAAAGCTAAGATTTGTAATTCCACCTCCACAATTCCATCAATTACCCTCCTCCCTTCGGTAACAACGGCAACCTCTCTTCACTCTGGCGACAACTGTAACATCCTTATTTTTATTTCTAGGATATAATTATAATTTTGAATTAATTATTTATAAAAAATGAAAAAAATGAAATTAGTAGGTAATTTTTGAAATAAAAAGAAAAGGGGGATCTGGTTAAAATATATTTAAAAAATTAGAAAACATTATTTATTAAAAAAATTAATTATAATAATAATAAAAAAATAGTTTGGATGTTTGAGGTACTTATTAGGTTTTTTTTAGATGAGGGCATATTAATAATTTCACATTTAAAATATAAATATTAAATAAAAATAATGTCTGAATTCCATGTACATACCAAATACACTTTTAAACCTAATTTTCAATTCCATATCCATATCTATATCTATTTCTATTTCTATTTTCATATCCATCAAAATCAATTCCAAGATACCAAACGGGTCATAACTATTGTCTTTTTAAATCAATGACGTCATTTTAGGCTCAGAAGGAGAAACAAATATAAATGTCACCTAATAGATCTATTTAAAAGTCTTGACCGGAATAATAATGGAATTGGTTCACTAGTTTGACCGACCAATTCAGATTGGGTTTTAATATCATGATCATTTTCTTTAATATGACTGTAAAAGAAGGAAAGCAAATTAAATATGAACCATTTACTTTTTCATGGCTAACTCTTGGCACTTGCTCTCTCTGGAAAAACGTATTCGGCGGTTCCTCCTTCACAGGAGGAGGACGATTTACTGATGCAAAACAACAACAAAATAAAGAATGTGAATGGGAACAAAGGAGACGGGGATAATATCCTCCATGGAAACTAGCCAAAGCTGGGGGCTAGCAGGAGCGAGTATGGAGTGGGAGGACCTTCGTTTGTCGAGAAACTGAAAGGCACCGATAGCCAGAGTGAGGGTTCAGATGATGATACTGAGAATGATGATGGAAACAATATTGATGACACTATGTCCGAGGCTTCTGATAAAGATGAACCTATCTGTAAGGCGAGAGAAGATCCAAAAAGGAACTTTCCTACATTCTCATTTTCAGGGAAAACGAAAAAGCGACTTTACAGGGCATGGAGGAAAGCTGTGATTGTGAAGCTGTTGGATAGGATCATTGGGTATAAGGCTCTATATGCACGACTACAATCATGGTGGGCGAAGAGAGGAGTCATCAGCCTCATAAATATTGGCCATGGATTTTATGTGGCCAAGCTATCTAACAGAGAGGATTATTTTAATGCCTTAACTGGAGGTCCATGGATGATATATGACCACTACTTGACTGTGCGTCCATGGGAGCCAAACTTTCAGTCGGCAAGGGCCAAGATAGAGAAGGTGGTTGTCTGGGTTTGTTTGCCAAGAATCTCATTGGAATATTATGATAAAGAAGCTCTTTCTTTCATTGGAAACAGAATAGGGACAACTATCAATGTCGACATGAATACATCTTGTCAACTACGTGGTCACTATGCCCATATTTGTGTGTTGGTAGATTTACATAAGCAACTTATGGCAGGTTTTCATCTAGACGGTGAGGATTATTATTTGGAATATGAGGGCCTCCATCTCCTCTGTTCAAGATATGGTGTCTATGGGCATTTGCAGGAATTATGTCCTGTGAGAGAGAGTGCTGAGAAGGTGGACGCAGGTATGAATGAAGAACAGAATAGACGTGTTAATGAACAGGGACTGGTTATTGAAGAACAGAGTATTCTCCAGGATCATTGGCGTGTGGTTCAGAAACCACACTAGCAGAGGAAGACAAAAGACAATCGGGGTGATGGTCTCCGGCAATAGAATCAAGGCTCACGGTTCTCTGTATTGGCCGAGGAAGAGGAGGGTAATTCGGGAAATATGGAGAAGAAAGGTCTTACAGAGGGATCAGTCGTACAAGGGTCAGAAATTGAGCACCAGCATTACCAACCCAGTACATTTGTACGACCATCAAAACATATTAGCAAAGGGTCATCCGGAAAGAAAATCGCCGTGGAAAGAGAGATAAACGAGGGGCACTTAAAGGAGGTGGTAGGAAGTGTAATGGGAAATATCACACAAAGAAGGAGTGAAAAAAGATCAAGGGACATGATGAGGTGTGATAAGGGGGAATGATGAGGTATTGTTATTCACGATGGGGGAGGAAGGAGAGGAAGAAAACATGCAAAATAAATTAGCTGAGAAGGATAATACTGGACGAGCTCAGACAGTGGATAAGCACGAAGTGGAGATGTCAGAGGAGTCCTATGAACCGGCCCATTATAATATCCCGGAGGAGATAAGTGAGGAAGAGATCGATCCAGGAGATCCAATGGATGGGTTGTTAGATACTAGCTCAATTAATGAAGGAATCTGTGAGAGTGGAGCAAATGTGGGAACTGCGGTGCCTGAAACCAAGTATTCATAAGGGTGTTAAATGACCTTCAAGCTGTGATGCATATTACTAATAGTATTATATATTGGAACTCAAGGGGGGCTTGTCATAAGAGCCTCTTACGAAATTTAAAGGCCATTTTTAATGTGCCTTGTCCAAGTATGATTGTGCTTGCAGAGACTAGATGTTCTAATGGGTCCCGTTTTAAGAGCTTGAGTAAACTGGGTTTTGATTATATCAAGGTCATCTCAAGTAATGGTGGTTTAGGTGGGTTGGTAGCGGCTTGGAATAGTAACACAATCCAAGTAAAAATTTTAAACTAAGAAAGACAGCTATTTCATCTCGAATGTTGCTTTATGGGTCTTACGCCCTTCTTTTTTACTGCAATCTATGCTCTACCTCACTCAAACTTTTGAAGTATTCTCTGGGATAAACTTAAAACTCTCACACTAGAATATTGACCCCTTGGGTGGTGTTGGGCGACTTCAACGATATTCTGCTATCCTCTGAGAGAACTGGTGGTGGATGTAACTTTGCAAGAATCCAATTGTTTCAAGAGCGAGTGTAAGACTGTAGGCTTTCTGATATGGGGTTTTGCGGACCAAGGTTTACATAGAGGGGTCCGAGAATGGCAGGATGCTCAAGATTGTATGAAAGACTTGATTGAGGTTTAGCTAATGCACAATTCCTAGAGCAAATGGAAAATTGCACTCTAAAGGTACTACCTCGAACTCGTTACTCTGATCATAACCCTCTTATGCTACAATTTCAGTTGATTAATCCCTTAAATATAAGTAAACCTTTTCAATTTGAGACTATGTAGCTAGCTCATGAGAATTTCAAGGACCATCTTGCTCAAACTTGGGACTGCAATTCTAATCTCATCAGTAATCTTAGTAGCTGCAAAGAATCCCTATCTGTCTGGAATAAGGATACCTTTGGATATGTGGAAAAGAAGAAGAGAATTATCTTGTCTCGTCTGAATGGAATCCAAAAATCTACTGCTTATCTCTACTCTAGCTTCCTATGTAATCTTGAATTTCAACTTCAAAAGGATCTTGAAGAGTTGCTTAGACTGGAGGAAATGAAATGGTTCCAAAAATCTCGTACTGAATGGGTTACTAAAGGAGATAGGAATACAAGATACTATCACCTTAAAACCAATATTAGAAGAAGGAAGAACAGAGTAGTAGTCTTGAAGAATGAAGAAGGGTTATGGATTGAGGATGAGGAAACTTTAAGATCCATGGTTATTGGGTTCTACAAACAGTTTTACACTGATAAGGATCATACTTTCTATAAACTTGATACTGTGACTAATTTTTCGGATATTGATAGAGCTAGGTTGAGTGATCTAGCTACTATACCGACTGATATTGAAATAAAGAGTGCTTTGTTTTCAATGGGACCCTATAAAGCCCTTGGCTATGATGGATTCTCACCAATATTTTTTCTAGCTAATTAGAGTGTGGTGGGAGGAACATTATGTAACTTTGTCAAATCTGTTTTTGAAAGGAAAATTTATGTATCGGAGGCCAATAAAACTCTGATTTCACTCATCCCAAAGAAAGAAAACCCACAGCTGGTGAGTGAGTTTAGACCAATCTTCCTTTGCTCGGTCTATTACAAGTGCATCTCAAAAGTGATCACTAACTGATTGAAAGGGATTATGGAAAAATTGATTTCCCTGTTCCAGACCAGTTTTATTAAGGGGAGGCGTATCCAAGATAATATAATTGTTGGTCAGGAAAAAATGCATATAAGGAAGAAGGCGAAAGGCATAAAAGGATCTCCTTCTCTTTGGAGTAGCTAATGAGAAGCAAGCTAACTGTATGATACTATGCCTTAAGAATTTCTGCCAAGCGTCTGGAGCAAAAATTAGTAAAGCTAAGTCTTCAACCTTTTTTTCTTTGAGATTCCAGAATCCTGTAGAAGGAAAATTAGTACACTTTCATGTATAAATATTTCGAGTGAAATTGGGAAGTATCTTGGATTCCCATTATCATGAAAGAGGAAGCCATCTGAGACATTTTACTACATATATAGTGGATAAAGTCAAAGTTAAACTATTGGCTTGGAAAATGAACTCACTATCCATGGCAGGAAGAATAACTTTAGCAAGATTGGTCTTAAACTCAATCCCTATGTATCCAATGCAAGTAGCAAAAATACCATTGAGTATTTGTAATGAAGTGGAGAGATTAAAAGGGATTTCATTTGGGGATCAACTGAGGGGAATCATGGCTATCACTCAATCAGTTGGAACCAGATAACCCTTCCTAAACAATATGGAGGCTTGGGCTTTAAGAAGTTGGCATTAGTTAAGCAAGCTTGCGGTACTAAACTAGCTTGGCAACTCACTTTGGGCTCAAAGGGGTTATGGGTAGACATACTATGCCATAAATATATGTTAAGGAATGAGTCTAATTTGCTTGAGACAAGATTTGGGGATTCTCAACTTTGGAAGTTAATTGGTCAGCAACAGGAAATTGTTGAGATGGGAACAAGATGGCACATTCGAAATGGTCTATCTGTTAGCTTCTTTAATAACCATTGGTTATTTCTGAACAAAAAAGTCAGCAACCTATGCTTGAGAAGCCTTACACGGGAAGAGGAGAGTAGCACCGTGGCTGAGTGGATGAGTTAAGGCACATGAGACTTTCAACGATTATCCACTATAGTTAAAAGTGAGGTCATTCAGCGTCTAATTTCTATGTTGCCACCTATGACAAAAGCAAGTGATGATATTATCTCATGGAATGCAACTAATGATGGATCTTTCACACTCAAGAGTGCTTATTTTCTCATTGAACTAAATCCAAAGAACATGTACAATGTTGTGTATAAACAAATCTGGAAATGGCATGATGCAGAAAGAATTAGAGTCTTTATGTGGAAAGCATTCAATAATAAGCTTCCAACAAATGCATGGAGGAGTCGATGGGCTCAAACCTCGTCAATATGCAGTTGGTGTAATACGTCGGATGAAGATATTCTACATATTTTACGTGATCGTGAATATGCTAGAAGTTTTTGGCAGCAGATTATTAACCCCAGATATCAGTCACAGTTTTTCCCAGCTGCTCTTCGGGACTGGTTTAGTCTTAATTTGAAGAGAAAATTGGGTTTAGCTAATATTTCAAAATGGGATCTATTTTAGGGTGTGGCTATTTGGAAGTTATGATCTTAGAGAAACCAATTCCAGTTCGAAAAAGACTTTAACAAACCTGTTGCTCCAGTGGCGATTATATTAAATTCTTGGAAGAACTTTGTCCAATAACATGATCAAGTTAATACACTCAATAGAACTGTGCAACCTGAGTTTCGTTGGTGTCCTCCACCAAATGATTGGGTGAAAATCAATGTAGATGGTGCCAGAACTACGAATAGTGGGAAAGCTGGATGTGGGGGTGTGGTTAGAAATCACGAGGGTTGTTGGATTACTGGCTTTACTTATTTTATTGGAGATTGCAGTGTGTTTGAGGTAGAAGAATGGGCTGTCTTTAAGGGACTCCAGCTAGTATAGGATATGGGATTTCAGAAAGTCATTTTGGAATCGAATGCCAAATCACTCATTGATATGCTCTCAAATAGAAGTAGTCATAAGTCTGGGAGTTTGCTGTCTATACAACTCTAGAATCTCATGGAACAAGCATGGAACTCTAGTTGATATATGTGGGGCAAGGAACTACAATTGGGTTGCAGATCACTTAGTCAAGATTGGCTTATATAAGTCAAGTGTTCTTGAGGAATGTCCGAATCAGCTGCGGACTATGGTTGATAGCGAGTATATGGGATATAATTCCCCTATGTTTAATTGAGTAATTATGGGCTTAGCCCTCTTTTAGTATTAAAAAAAGAAAAAAGAAAAGAAGGAAAGCATATTGGTACCAAACCCCAATAATATTAAAGGCGCGTTTGGCTTTATTCTTTGACACCTTAAAAATGGTAATCCGTATTCTATTTCCAGTGATAGTGTGTTTGACTAGCATCTTATCTGGGCAATCTTAACTCCATTCGTAATAATGATTCCCAAAAATATTGGTAAAGCTGATTCCCCATTCCCATGTGTTGGAATTCATTAAATTACTCAATTGCCCTCAATCTTTCCACATGCTCTTTCACCTTCCCCTGGCATTCCCTCAAAAACAAAAACAAAAACAAAACGACGTCGTAGTCTTTTTGGTACCTTCCCAAATGTCTCAACCCTTCTTCAGCACACAAAAAAATGCCAATTTGTTGTTTGGTGTTGTAGCAGATTCCAAAATCGTAGGGAGGGAAGGGAAATTGGTGATAATTGGCCCCACCGTGAGTAACAACACCTCAACCAGATAAGTGCCTGTTTGGGAACTCAGTGGAGAAGTAGTTTTTTTTTAATGGAGCTTTTGTAGAAGCCTGATTGAAAAAAAGTTAGATTGTAGATATGATTTGTGTTTGGATTGACGGTGGGAGAAGTGACTTTTCTTTAAAGTTGAACATGTTTGGATTAGCGTTTGAAAAGCCCGTTTAGATAAGAAATGACTGAAAATGGCATGAATCTTGTTGAATACTACATATATATTGTTTGTGTAAATATTGTTATAATTGATGTTAAAAAATGTAAACAATTTTTTTAAAAAATAAAAAAGTACAATAATTATTGAAAAAGAAAAAAAAATACGTTGTGAAAAATAAATATTCTTGTAATTAATAATGATCTCTTCGGAAAAAAAAGCACTAATTACCACTTATCAGAAAAAATAAGAATTCAAATAATAAATAATTGCGACGAGCTTGCCTATATGTTTCAGGAATTTTCAAAATATTAATATTAATAGTAAAAATAAAAGTGAGTTTTTTTATTTTTAAAATTATCAAATTCATGGCCACTAAACCAAAACTGAAGGTTCCAGTAAATGCTCAGTAATGGGCTCGATTTTTTAACAATATTTTTTGTGTTGAGGGAGAGAGCAGAGACGAGACAATGGATAGAGAGATGAGGGGTGAGTAGGTGAGTTTTTTAAATAATAATAAATGCTTGTCAACAGTAGGATAATGAGGATCAGTGGAAAAGCTAAAAAAAATGAGCTTATTAGATAATCTCCTTATTTTATAAAAGCTCATCACTAAAAGAAGTGAAACCAAACAGATGAATTGTGTCAACTGGGCTTTTGTGAGGCAGCTGGGCTTTTTTCCCTCCCAAACGTTTTCCCAAAGAGAGCCTAACATGGGTACATATACTAGATACCATGTGATAATACAAGATACAATAGTTTTTTTTTAAAAAAAATTGATAAAATAGTTTTTAAAATTTTTGGATACATGTTATATGTAATTATTTGAGTAAACATAATTTTTTATTTTTTTTATAAAATAATTCTTAAAATTTTAGGATACATGTTATATGTAATGTGAGTAAAAGACAAATTAACTCACTGAAAATTGTAAAACAATGTTTAATATGACTTTTTGAGCGCATTTCCTTAATTGACTTGTATTTTAAAAAATACACTTTCTCACTACCTTTGTACAAGAAAAAAAACACACTTCTCTCCACACCAAACATCGGATAAAAGTATTGGATATACAAAAAAAATCATGACAAAAGTTTAGACAAACCAAAAAAACATGAATAAAATTTCCATAAAAGTCACAAATAAACCCGTTATTGTTTCTTCTTAAACAAATTATTAGACAAAAAATAATGTAGAAGTATCAATGTGGCAAATGGTTAATAAAAATACAAAACAAAATGTGTATCATTGTGTATGACATACCCAATTGGGTGGAATACTTATCTACTTTTTCCGCATGTTATTGGTGCAATATCAACCTCAATTGGAGTGGAATATTATGGGTTATTGATCTAGTTTACAATGTGTTGTATAGATATAGAAAGAAAAGTTTGGCATAGGGATTATTAGTCATTCAACAATTTCAATATCAATTTAATTAAATAAAAAAACAATTTCCCCCAGATTCCCAGTATCACACCAAACATTATAATCCACAGTGCATTCCATTTTATTCCCTACCATACCATTCCATTATCTCCTTTGTAATAGACTCTGATTTAAAGCCTCATCAATACTCTTCACCTTAAATTCTTTAACATGAACGAGAATCCAATCATCCCCTACATCATCTAATGATATACTAATTCTGTAAAGCTAAATTGTTAGAGGCGGCACAAAGCACTTGAAAACCACCATACCAGACATTTAGGAGATGCTACCTATTACATGAGTACCCATATTTTATAGACCACAAAAACAAAATAACTGCAAAATATAATTTGAAACAATGATACGGTACAACCAGATAAGTTTTGATAACTAATAAAATCCTATCCACAGCAGATCATCACTTTGGCAAACCCACGGTGACCATGTACGAAAACGTCTCAAGAGCCATAGGGCACCAAGTCTGAAGCAACAAAGCTGGATTCATGGCATAGCTCGCATAGATGAGAACCAGAGATCCTGATTTTACAGGTTTGTCATCTCCGGAAACTGAATAGATCGGGTATTTATTAGTTTTAACGTGAAAAGAAAAATAGAAGCAAAATCATATCCTTCCCATAAGAGGCATATCAATTATCCCTTACCTGTCCAAACACGGCTTGACAGTTTTCAACGTAAATCAATGTTTATATTGGCTCAAACTAAAACTTCAACAATCACTTACTTTGGGTATGACAGGGCCATTTTATAAAGTGACAACACATCAGATTTACCTAGTCTCCCCCAACCCATATTCCCTATTTAAAGCACCTGTAGAAAAGCTATTGAAAAAAAAATACCTCCACTGATTATTGGGCACCAGATTGTTGTATCAACTGAGAGTATATATACTCGTCAACTCTCTGTTTGGCCAACGCTACCTGTTCAGAAGTCCAAACTTCAAATTCAATAAAGTGGGAACATGATATTAATCCACTATAAAAATCCCCAACTAAATTGAGGAGGAAAGCAATGTCACAGGTTAAAGTTTAGGGCAGCCAAAATGTACTTGAAAATATTAAGATAATCCAATCAGCATTGTCATTTCTAAGGTTACAAATACTTATTCAATGGAGCAAGGGGTAGAGGAATGAACGTATGATGACTGAAACTCAGCGCGATCAGGTTATCAATATATTCACCAGAGAATGGACCATGTAACACCCTTATATGGATCTCATTGATGGAGCAAGAGGTTTAATTGAAAGGAATTGGACTGTTTCTTTCGAGATTGTGTACAAGATTAATCTTACTGAGGCTGACAAATTAAAATAGCATACATTGTATTCTTTTGATCCTTTGTAAATCCTTGGTTTTTACCATGATTCAGTGTGTCATTAAAAAAAATAAAAAAAATCATTCGTGTTTTTTTAAAAAAATGAAAAAACAAGAACAATCAAGATTTGTTGATGTTAGAGACCACAGCCCTTCAAGATTAAATAACTGATTTTATTTTGAATGCAAAGTTTGTTCAGGTGTCTTACACTTGAAAACTGAACCCTAGAGGATATAAATCCTACAATTAGAGAACATATGCCAAATAGAACTTTAGCGATTGACAGTCAAAGATTGAAAGTGCAAATAAACCCCGTGTTACAAGTCTTTCAATTCATCTCAAACTTTCAGCCACTTCTAGCCAAAATACAATTTTGAAATTCAGTGATAATACAATACCCAAAGCAAACAATTTAGATATATATATGTATAGAGAGAGAGAAAGAGATTTCACCTATTAACACGAATGAATCAAGATCCAACAAACAAAACCCTATAAGCAATACAATTGATCCAAATTCCTTGTTTTCTTTTTCTTTTCTTTTCCCTCTTTCCCTGTTTTTTTTTTTTTTTTTTTTTTTTTTTTTGCCAACCTTGTTTTCTTTTTCTACAGAATGGTTATTTGGTTTATCTATTGAAACCGTAGGGTTTTGTCTATGCATTTAGGCCAAATTTACTAAATCCAATTATGAATCTCAAGTCAGTTGACCGTTTAACCACTATAGAGAGCCTCGCCCATAGCTAAGCCATAAAATCTACCAACCACAATGAAAAACGCATTGATAAAAGAGGATGTTTCAAATTTTAAACTGGTTTCTTAATACTTCATGTGCATCAAAAGGCTAAATTATCAGTAATAAAAAGATCACCTGCTGAGCACTACCACCAAATTGAATTTGCCTATGCTTCTGTTCACCTTTACCTCCATAAACCTGAAACATTTGCTCAGTGATGGAGAAATAAACCAAATATTAGAAGAAAAATCTAGCAAAGAAAGAATCAAGCATGAAAATAGTTTGCCATGAAGGGCCTGTTAACTGTTTTAAGTCTGCAACACTTAACTTATTGAGTAGGTTGGGTCAATAAGAACATAACAAATCAAAATACAAGTACAACCCGTACCCCTTGTTTCTCATTAAAGCAGAAGAAAAATATATGACAATTAATTTCTTTCTTTACTGACAATTTTATTCTTGACTTTGTGTTCATTAAGGTCCAGCATCTCAATGACATGCCCGTATTATAAAACTTGACGTGATTCCAGTCTAAGTTCCAGAATGTTCTTTCCTCTATTAAATACAGATTTTATAATCTGACAGAGGCAAGTGGAGCTTGAACTTCAATCCAAGAACTGGAAAAACTGCCATATAATAGGATATAGACTTTCTGATTAACTGTTAATGCTTCTGGACATTTAAGCAATAAACGAGGTACTAGACAAGTACAACATCTAACCTTGATTGTCGCTCCAGATTCATTTCTGATCCTTGAAATGTTGGAGCCGCATCTACCGATCAACCCACCGACCAATGTCTCCGAAATCAGCATCTCAAAGGTAACATAATCAGCTGCAAGATTGGTTGTCCTAAAGATGATGTGGTTGTAAGACAATATTTCAAAACTTTATGCAACTGCTAACTGACAGCTAGAAGTACTATGATATAGAAAACATTAAATAACCTGAAGTTGGGTCAAGATATTGTTGGGGTGGTCGTATTGCAGCATAATTGTATGTTGGGCTGATTGAAATCACTTGTCGAGGAGGGTTTTCCCTAAAAAATCAAAGTTGAAATACAGGTCACATAAAGCTACAAACTAATTTTCAAAAGCAATGTTATACAGACACTGATAACAAGCATGTTGAGGTTCGTTATCACACCTTAGTTGACAGCCTATCTCCTCCAAAGCTTTCATTACTGCAGGAACATCTCCTGATAACTGAATTCAGTAAAACGTTTGTCACAATTCAGCAGCAAATTTAAACCCACAAAGGAGATAATAGCAAGGGTTGGAACAGAAAAACTTTTAGCAATGATAAATGTCGATAGGCATTTCTATCAGTCCTACCAAGAGAAACAACGCCAAGTTCCCTAAAGTTATATAGCAATGTGGTTTGGTCTGGTTCAGCAGTAGCACTATCAATGGTAAATCAACTTTAACCGATAGAAAACATGCAACACCAAGAATTTATGGCTAGATATTTCCATCAAGCAGTTACTTCTTAAAACACTAAAGAACATGTATCAACGACCATACTGATGAAAAATTAATTAACTTAGTTACAAAACAGATAAGAACATAATGATATTGCTAGTATCTTTTAAAACACCAATCAAAGATGGAAATGTTACTTCAAGAGTCCAACACAAACAGACAAAACAAAGTGAAATACTCCACAAACAACTATACGAAGGTTCCTAGACTTCCCATAAAAAACAACAGCTAATCTAAACAAGTAAAAAAACACCTTAAATATACTTCAAAAAGACTCATTTAAAGACCAGAATAATTAGGTTATTATATAAAATTTCTTTAAAATTGTCACGTAAGACAAAGTACAAGAAAGGTAAGATTATTAAACATGTTGAAATCAGAACTTTTCGGGAAAAGCCAGTTATCTTAAGTGACAAGAATAGAAGTAGCAGAAGCCCACCTGCACCACTCGATCAGATTCATGAGCAGATGCACATAAAGGTAACTGATTTGGTGCAAGAACTGTAACTGTGGCACCAGAGGAATTCCTTAACTTCTCAATGTTTTGACCTGACACCCCAATCAAACCACCTGCCTGGGACCCAGCGATCAAAAGCCTTATTGTATTGGCAGCCACATGTCCTGCAATGACTTTTGACGCATCGAGATTGATATCATCTTCCTGTTATAAGGTGCGTGTTTGATACAAAATAAAAACAGTTAAAAAAAGGATCACGAGGGCCCCATAAATTAGTAACTGAAATTCAGATATATAATGGTCACGAAAATGTTATCTCTAACAAACTAAAATCGACCTCGCAAAACAATATTACAGAATTATGGGATACATCCTGAAAAATGATATATTAAGATGAGTAAGCTTGTCATGTCATTAAAAGAAGAATAACAAATCTTCAAAGCTGTAAAATTTTAAACAACAATCCATCCTCTTTTAGCTATTTGAAACTACACATCAGAATTCTTGTTTAATAGTGAAAGATATAAAGACTTAACAATGCTAAAAAATGAATGGCAATACCTTTAAAATCAAATTGGCTATTTGCTGAAGAGCATTCTCAGCATCAGTGATATTTTCATCATTATCTTTTGAACTAATGATGATAACTCGTTCTTCATGTCGCTACACAAACAAAAATGTGAGACTGGGTTCAGTAAATGGTAGTCTGAAAATCCACTGATCAAAAACTACACATAACAGGCCCTTAATGGCAAATGCTATTCTGGATACGGTCACAATTCCTCCTTTCTTTTTTACTCCAAAAAATTAGGTACAACAAAATGATAAAACCAAAAGCAAACCCAAAAAAGAAAAGAAAACAAAAACCACAAACCAGACATTACAATCCAAAAAAAACTAAATAAACAGGATATAAAAACTTGATATAGGAGGGTGAATTATACATTCTGCGGAAGCAATTTATCACTAAAAGAATACCTCCCCTTACAGTCAAGTAAAAGCATGCTTTGTATGCACAAAACGAATTGATCACCAAGGAAATAATCACTTTATTCATACAATCTTGAAGAAACAAAAAAATTGTCAGTGCCAGAGCATATTCATAATTCCCAACTGGCTTAAGAAAGAATGCTTAAGGTAAATTAGTTTTCTCATGAAATCTATCAGCGCTCTTGCCAAAGGTTTGAAAAACAATAAACATGAAAGAATTCTCCTTCATTATATTCCCAATTGTTTTGCAAGTCACTTCTTTATTTCGTCTTAATATGACAAAATGTCACCCTCATAAACATTCATATTACTACCTAAATTCATTTATTTAGCTACCAGTAAGCTTCAATATAAGATGAGATAGAATGCCTCTGCCCAGAAGGGATAAACACAACGTAAGCCCCTTTTTCCCTCTCCCTTACTTAAGTACCCAGGAAATAACAAGAAACCTGAAAAGACTTACAGCAATTGAATCAGCAATTTTAATGGTCGCTCTCGTGTCTTCTCGAATTTTCTGTATACGACAACCTTCTTTGCCGATGACCTTCCCGATCTGCTTCGATGGCACCACGATCCTAAATATCACATCCTGACCCTTTGCCCTCTTCGCCGCCAACTGGTCAGCCACTTCAGTGCCGGGAGCTTCGTCTTCTCGGCGGCGCTTCCCAGAGGCGGATTGGCCGGCTTCCTGGCCGGAAAGGGGAAGCGGGAACGGCATGTGAAGGGGCATCTGCATCTGCATCTGATACGGCATCGGCATCGGCATCGGCATCTGCATCTGCATCTGAATAGGCAAGGGCATAGGAACCTGCATGGGCATGGGAACCATTGGGTTTTGAGGAACCATGGGGTTTAAGGGCATTTGGCCCTGCTGCGACATTGCAGCAGCATCGGCGAGGTACGGAGGAGGAGGAAAAGACGAGTCCATTCGCTGTGAAGAGTAAAACTTTTTTGGCATCGAGATGTCGAGGGTTTTATTATCACCTCCAAATTACGGTCATGTCCTTCCCTCTGTATAATCCAATGTGGCTTATTGTGCTGTGTCTCAAGATCTCAAGCAAAACGTCAATTTGTTGATTAATCTAAATATCTAATTTAGTAAATTAGATTAAGAAAGTTTGTTAAGTTAGTTGATATGATATACTTTTTTAAAACACTAATCTGGTTTCTTAATTCTTTATTTTTTTTCTCTCTCTCTTGATTATTATTAAGGGAGTATTAATATTAATAGATTATAAAAAAAATAGATGTATATGAATAATAGGTTTTACATTTAGAATCAAAATCAACTTCTCAATTAGGTCTACATTAAACATGGGAGAAGTACCTTTTTAATGAAATTATTCCTTAATTATTACTTTTTATAACATATAATAATTTTTTGGTATGCCTGATTTCTTTCTATAGGACATATGGATACTGTATCAAAAGTTTTTTTAAAAAAAAAATATTCATTTTATCCTTGCTTAGTTACAAAAATAACTTATATCATTATTGTATTTAATTCTCATGTTTTGACAAAAATATTCAACATAAGATATTTTATCTCTTCCACATAAATGAGGATATTTTTGAAAAAAATAAATCATTTTTATATGTTTATTATATCTATAACTAATTTCAACTAACTCTTTGAATAATGTAATTCAGTTAATTTTATCTTATAAAAAAGGAACGAAGGGTGTATTACTAAATAAAATACCTTTGACTTAGCTTATTTTAAAAGGGGTTAAGGGGTAAAAATACATATAAGTTTTTTATCAAAAATGCGTCAAACATAAAATATTTTTTTAAGGTGCAAAAATACATATTAACCATTAGTTAACTATTTGTTTGAATTTTTTTAAAGGTGAATATAAAAAAATACACTTGATATTTTCCTAAAAAATCGCTCGACATAAATATTTTTTTAAGAGGTAAAAGTAAATATGAACTTTCAAAATATGTGCAAGAATATATATTAATCATTAATTGACTGTTTGTTTAAATTTTTGACTAAAAATGGTGACATGAAGGATAACATAGATGATTAGAAAATAATATAAAGTAATAATTTGTTGACTGGATAAGGAAAATTTATTTCCACCTAACTCTTCATTTTCTCTCCCTCTCTCTTATGAAATAAGTAATGAGGTGGAGATAATGGGTTGGGTGAAAATTAATTTCTCATGCCCAATCAACGAATTATCATTTCAAGATGGATAAATACTTCCATACTCCATAAGTATTATGTTATTTAAACTCTGTTCAATGAAAATATAACAAATCATATCATTTTAATCCTAGTTAGCTTATGACTTATGAAAATATTCAAATTTTATCTTGTTTTTAAGAAAAAAAATCTTAATTTTTTTTAAGAAACTAAAACAAAATGATCAACTAATATTTTTCTTAAAAACAAGATAAAATTTAAATTTTTTCAGAAGTTCATAGTTACTTTTACCTTCAAAAAAACATTTGTATATTTTTACATATATTTTGAAAATTTATAGTTACTTTTGCCCTCAAAAAAGTATTTGTGTCGCGCGCACTTTTAGGAAAATCTTATGTGTAGTTTTTCACCTTACCCCCTTAAAAAATTTAAACAAACGGCCAACTAACGATCAATGTGTATTTTTGCACTTATTTTAAAAGTTCATAGTTATTTTTATCCCTTAAAAAAATATTTGGTATTAAACGCGCTTTTGAAAAAATCTCATTTATTTTTGCACATCAACTCTTTTAAAAATATTTCAACTAAAGTCCTTTTGTATTTATTTAGTTATACATAATTCACATTGGCAAAAAAATTTATACATAATCTACATTGGTGGAATAAGATCCAACAATAAGTTGTCCGCTAAGCTGGTAAAATGCCCTATCCCATAAAAACAAAAGTACAAGTTTAACTTTGTTTAGTTATACATATCTAGAGCCGGTAGTATGGGCTCAACTCGCAAGCTCGCAGGTTGGAACAAGGTTATCTCAACTTATAAAAATGCGAGCTGCACAAGCCCGCATCGCATGGCTCGTGGGTTGGCCCGTAAATTTTTTTTTATATATAATAATCTCACAAAATCTATAAGTTGTCAACTCCCATTTTGATACCTCCCAGTCCAAATAGAAAACATATTAGCCTCTTTCCTTCTTTAAACAAAATTATTATATCTTGGTTGTTTGAGGATGATTTTATATTTTTTGTTTATAAACTTTGACAGATTTGATAACTTTATCTCTTGAATTGTAGGTTATATTTTTAAATTTTTATAAAAGGAATTATTGATGCTAGGAAGGTAAATTTAATAACTTATATATATGTATATCTTATTTTTCGGTCATCTTAAAAAAATAAAACATTATTTTTTTTAAAGGAAAATGCAGGTCCGTGAGATGGCCCGCAACTTGCACACATACGGGTTAGGGTTGGCATTTTTTCAGCTCGTAAAAGTGTGGGCCCACACCAAGTGGCCCCCGGGTTGGTATGGGCTGACCTGCAATACGCGGGGTGTCCCATATTACCGCCTCTATCATATCCCATAAGGAAAATATTTCAACTAAAGTCCTTTTGTTTTTAGTTTAGTTATGCATAATTCACATTCGCAAGAAAAGTTATACATCTACATTGGTGGAATAAGATTCAACAATAAGTTGTTGTTAAGGTGGTAAATGCCCATATTTCAAGATGGATAAATACTTGCATACTTCAAGAATACTACGTTATTTGAACTCTGTTTAATGAAAATATAACAATTTATATCATTTTAATTCTAATTGGCTGATGGTTCATGAAAAGATTCAAAATTTATCTTGTTTTTTAAAGGGAAAAAATCTTAATTTTAAAAAAATAAAACAAAATGATCAACTAATATTTTTTTCTTAAAAACAAGATAAAATTTAATTTTTTTCAAAAGAGCCACCACCAACTAGGATTAAAATGATATAAGTTGTTATATTTTTATTTGACAAAGTTTAAATGACGTGATACTCCTAAAATATGTAAGTATTTCTGTTCAAGTTGTTTCTTAATCATCTAGTCACCCTCCATGTCACCATTTTCAATCAAAAAATTTAAACAAATAGTCACCATGTATTTTTACACTTATTTTAGAATTTCATAGTTAATTTTGCCTTTAAAAAAACATTTGTGTTGGAAGTACTTTTGTAAAAATCTCATGTGTATTTTTACACATTAACCCTTAAAAAACTCAAACAAACAATTAACTAACAATCAATGTGTATTTTTACATTTATTTTAAAATTTCATAATTATTTTTGCCCCTTAAAAAAACATTGGTGTTAGGCGCACTCTCGAAAAAATTTTATGTTTATTTTTGCACCTTAATCCTTTTGAAAATATTTCAACTAAAGTCCTTATGTATTTAGTTTAGTTATACATAATTCACATTGGTGAAAAAAGTTATACATAATCTACATTGGTGGAATAAGATCTAACAATAAGATGTACATTAAGATGGTAAAAAACCATATTTTATATAAAAAATATATAAGTTTAAATTTCAGAAAGTGCAATACCTAAATTCATTGATGGTAACTCATAAATGAGTGTTCATCTCCTCCCAAACTCTCCCTTTGGTCCAATTGTCATGTGGTACAATCAGAGTCTAGATGGTGATATTCTAAGCACTTAGCCGGAGTCAAATGAAGTCAAGTCCGGTAGAACCGTCCTATTGTTCTAGTCGGGTTGGAACAACCCCACTAGAGGTTGAAGATGATGTTGTTTCGGCTCATGCCCAAACAACTCGTCATTATGGGCAAAATGACATTCTCCTCTACTAACAGAACAGTGCAGCTAGGAGAATAGTTGGGCTTTCAAAAATCATGGTTTATTCTAACTCTTTAGATGCTTTCAGCATGCTTTATGTGACAATGTGCACGACTAGATCATCTGCTAAAAGATGTTGTCAGGGAGACAAGAGAGCGAAGAGGTGGAACTGCGACACATGAGTAGGATATAATTAGATGTGCACATTTTCTAGCAAGAGAAGGTCACCAAGTTTCTTTTGATATGGTCTTGATACTTGTAGTGCTGAATGGTTGTCTACAGATGTATCTAGAAGATAAACAACATTGTTCTTAGCTTGATTTGCTTGTGTTTTAAGCATAGTTATCAAACTCGGATCAGATCGGCCGGTTCAACCCGGAAACCGACAAACTGGTTGAGAAACCAGTCCGGTCCAGGATAGTGACAGGTATTTTTAAAAAAATCAATTTTTTTAAAATTTTTCTTTATAATTTCATATTAATAAGCATGAAATCTTCATTTTCTCACCGGTTTGGTCCCAGATTAACTCTAGTTTAACTCTAGTCTGGCCCACTGACCCTTGACCTAATACCCCAACAGGTTCAGTGACCGCTCCGGATTTAATAACCTTGGTTTTAAGTGTGGTACATAGGATTTAATCCAAGTTTCTCTATACCTCAAGCTTTGGCTTGCCTTATAATTTAAAAAAAGAAAAAAAGAGAACAGTGAATGTCAAGGAGAAAAAATCAAAACACGACACTTTGATGCTGTAGAAGCCTGAGGGACAATAAACTAAATGGAAATGTCACAAATGCCCCACGATTTCTGGATGGCACACGGGTTCAAGGTGGGAGAGAAATGCCAAAGAAAGAAGCCAAAAGATCCTCAGAGTAAGCATTTTCAGACAAACCCAGAATCAATAACAATAAGCAATAACAAAAAATCCACAACTTATTTACATTAAAACACGAAACTCCCAAAATGCCATCCCAACCTGAAATAATACTGTATCTTCAACCCATAAACAATAACCACTGTCAAGATATGAACATGCTTCGAAGCTTCAAAGAAAGACACATTGGTTTTTTTTTTTTGGGGGGGGGGGGAGGAATCATAATCAAGCATTAGAATGCAACATGCTAGGGAAGAGAAGGGTATTTTGGGTATTACCCTTCCCTTTCCTTTGGTATTGTCCATGGCCGAAATCGAGTCTCCAAATGTGTGTGAAGATGGACAAGAGCCGAGCTTTCGTATCCTCGGTTCAAAAATCAGCGAACCAAACCGCTCCAAAACTGAACGCACATATTAAGTTTTGCAGCCTCTATTACAGGAGATTTATAAAAACACTTGAATCCTTTCATTCAGTGAAAACTCTTCTTTTGAAAAGAGTCAATTAACCCATAAGATCTAGTAATGGACATAGCAAACGTTATTTTAGGCTATGTTTGACTCGATAGAGGGAATAAGAGGGATTTAAATGGAGGGGAGGGGAGAGATTTTAATAGTATTATATTTGGTATAGGAGGAGAGGGGAGGAGAAATATTTTTATATGGACAATTTTGCTCTTATTTTATTTAATTTGTAATTAATAACTTTCTAACATATTTAATAAAATATAATTATATAAGGAATTTAATACATAAAATTATAATTTTGTAATTATAAAAATTAAATAAAAATAATTATAAATGACATTTACTATATAAAATTATAATTTTGTAATTAAATAATGAGAAGGGTATTGTGATAATATTTTAAAATGGTATGGACATATTAGTCAATTTAAACTCAAACATTAACCTTTCTCTCCAAATCCCCCCAATTTTGGAGGGGAGGGTTAGGAGGGGAGGGAGAATTTTAGAAAATTTTCCCTCCCCTCCTAAAATTTTTAGTTATCCAAACAAGGGGAGGGGATCAAAATCCCCCCATTTCCCTCCCCTCCCCTCATACCAAACACACCCTTAGACCAGAAGACCTGGTTATGAAGCTTTTTGAGGAACTTTTAGATACAATGTTACACAAGTCATGAGCCACATTCCATCTTCAGTTCCTCCAAACAGTGCTATTTAATCAAACTTAAATATACAGCACCAGTAGAGGATGTGTTGGAGATTTCAAAAAAATTGAGACAAACTAAAGTTTAGAGCAATATAAATTATATACATATATAAGTACTCAGATATATGAATGAGGATTGAATGAATGTTAGAGGGTTTCAGCTAATTTCATAAATGTCAATACTCACATTTTGTAAAGGATCAACATATACAATGCCCAACTCTTTATTCTTCACACTTGGTTCTGCCCTGTATGTGATACTATATTCTATTTGGTGTAGCAAACAGGCCCTAAGCATCTGCGTCGGGACCGGGATATGCCGGTAGGCTCATAATACGCTTATCTAACACAGGACCTCCAACAGTAAAATGATACAGACTCTGAAAGTTTGACCCTTTCAAGCCAAGCAATTGATGCACTGCAACCAAACAAAAGTTCAGAATTTTCAGGATTATACAATAAAACAACAAAAAGAAAAATTCTTTAAAACACCAATAAAATTCTGTAGACAAAGTTTATTCTGAATAAATATTCCACAAAGATAGGTGCACATTTTATTAAAAAGATGTACTCCTCTGTTGCTTAATGTAAAACAAATTTATCTAATTTGAGTGGATTAATGAAGCTAAAAAAATTACTTAATTATATATGTGACATGATCTCTCTAAAATAATTATGTGTAACATTGAATTATATATTAGTTTATAAGTTGAAAAAATTAGTTTAGAAAAAAATGATCAATATGAGAGATAAAATGAAAAAAAGGGCTTACATTTAGAACCAAAATCTACTCTCATACTAAGTCCTACATTTAGGGCCAAAAGAGTATTTCAGGAAAGATTATGTTCAGATATAACGCGCATGTAAGTTTATATACTGAGCATTTTCTCTTTCCAGAATATGATAACTGCATGTTCAATATACACATTGAGGTTCATAGGTCATAGGATGTTTTTTTTTTTGGACAAATGAGTCATAGGATGTTCATAATCCATGAGTTAACATTCACATTAATACCACTACATCATTGCTTCCGACAAAACCTAGAGCCTCATCAATATGCTCTACTGAAGAGCAAGAACCTTTCTAATGTATTCCAGTATGTTCTTGCTATATAGCCTCACGGTTGAGCAAACTAGGAGTATCAAATGGAATAACAAAAAGCCTCAAACTCATCCGTCCTTTATTATAGCATTGTCTCTTCCTTTTACTCTAATTTCAAAAAAAAAAAAAAAAACACACTTTTGTGATATATTCTCCGTCCACAGCTTTCTGTTGCTCAATTCTTTTATACATGAAAAATAAAAAGCAGCATTGAGAACGGGAAAAACTCAGAGGGTCCTCGAATCCATTCATTTATTTTGAATACTATTCAGAATAACTTGCAGGTCATACCAAAACTGATATGGGCTGATGAATATAACGTAGGAAAATTGACCGCTACTTTATAGAAACTAGCTCCAGAATCTGAAAACTTCATCATTCTAATAACCCAAAATGGAGAATCTCCAATACAAGACAAATAACATTCATGAGCTAGCCTTTACAACCTTCCTACACCTATTTACTAAAGTAACTACGTCCTAAGTGGACTTATGCGCACTACTTTGTTGAGTTAATAAAAAACCACCCCATAAATGAACAAGCCAGCCATCTCCCCACTTTTACCATCAGAAGGCCCAAATGGTATCTTATCAAAAACATTTTGCTTTCGCTACCACTTGAAGTGTCAAAAAGATGAAAGTGCTGGGTTCTAAAGCCGGTAGCCTTGACTTTATAAATGTGAGTAATAGCAGAGTCTTTCTTGAATCAAGAAAGAAAACATGCTGCAGCTTTAAGGGATATGACTATGCAATCTGATAATGGCAGCCATTGAGGCATAATGTGATTGGTTAACTGCAGTCCTATGATTCAATCAGACGAAGCTTAGAATAAATCACTATTTGAAGTAGAACATTGGACAAAATGAACTTCCTACATCAACTATGCTATAACCAGGAATGAATACTAAAAATAATCATTTTTATGGGTTTGTAGAAGGGAATAGAAAATATTATAAATGGACAATCCAGGGGTTGTGTTACCACCATAATTTTCATTAGAGATCAAGATAAGGTTTCTCACAATCTATATGGACCACGAATTAAAATTAGAAAAGGATTAGGAACATGACATTTTAACGAATGAACCATAACACTTCTAAGCAACATGAAGCATGGACGTATTATGCAAATTACACTTACAACCAATAAATTGATGCAAAAGCCAATTAGCTTAATGGTAATTTGACATGGTTAAACTTTATAGAGTTCAGTTTTGATATTTCTGAAGGATTCATATTTGGATGAACTCCAAGCAACATCCACAAAATTACCATCTGAAACAGAGCCATACCAAGAGCTACAAAGAAATGGTAATGGAAATGAGTCATACCAGGGTCATCAAAGAAGCAACCAATCCCAGTTGCTGAGATTCCAACAGCATGTGCTTCAAGATACAACAACTGTCCAAGGGCTCCGGTCTCCCAAAATAAACGAGGATACATCCACACATTCTTCTCACGCAAAGTAGGCTCAAAACGAGCTATCATACCAAGGCTGAAGCAACCATCACTAGCAATATCCTGCAAGTAAGGAAACACATTTAACAGGAAAGAAATATGCAAAATGTTCGGCTTATGCTTAGAAGTAAGACTTTCATTCAAAAACCAGTAAAAACTCATCCGACATATTAATAATAGACAGAGTATGAACAGAAAAACCCAAAATAATTCATATCCCATAAATTTAGTAAATCTAAGTATAATAACAAAACAAGAGATATTCAGATATTAAGATTTTAGTATTAGTACCTAGAATAATCAACAAAACCTTACTCAATGGTTACAAAAGGTAACAGACGGATGTTATGTCTGAAATTGTTAGCAGATTACTGATTGCAGTGAAGTATTTAACAAAGCCAGTACACCTTACTGTGAAGAATATAATCATCTTAAAAAATTACTCAAAGTAAAAATCCAATTTTGAATAATTCTCCTCTAAAGAAACCAAAAATCCCAAAAAGAAAGAGAGGCCATTTTTTTTAACCTATGGAGCAACACAACCACAGATCATTATTCACCTGATGACAAGAAAGCTGCTTGGCAAGATGTTGACAATTGTATCTATAGAGTTCATATAAAGGTAGATCATCAGGGCAGCCCTCTGGTTTGGCCCATACAAAGTCAGAGTTCATAGATTTCTTGAGCTCCTCAAAATGATTTTCATTCCTCACTAGAAAATACAAGCCCTGTGGTAAACCCATCACTCTAGGGACAAATAAAGAAGCATGCACCTCAGCATCCCATGGAAAAGCTCGGAATGGCAATGTAAGCTGCCTCTGTTGCTTCTCTCCATTTTGACAACCTGAAGGAAGACACTGTGATAGAATCTGATAAAATGTATCTCTCCCTATTTGAGTAACTCCATCCATATCAACTGCACTTCTACGTGTCCTAACAACTTTCCTCAATGTAAAACCCTTGTATGTAGGTTCACTGTAAAGACAACTTTTTTGAAATGGATCGATAAAGAATCTTTGCCCCAAAGTCAAAGGCTTCTTCACAATCTCAGCAGTCCTATATATAATATCCCAACATATATGCTCCTTGCTAAGAGAATTGGGTTTTCCCTTCCACTCTAATTTCGAAAACTCAGATATAGCAGAACTTAATTTTTTATAATCCACATCAAATTCACCAATTCCGTTGGGATAAACTAGTAGAACACAATCCGGATGCTCAAACTCAATCTCTGGAATCTTTCCTTTTATAGGTCTTGATGGAATCTCAAATTCAGGGAAAATTTGAAGCCCCATAAGATTCTTCAAATCCTCATATCCCAATCCATCAATAAGCTTCACATCCCAACCAAGCCCTGCAGCTGCCATTGCAACCGCAGCAATAGCATGACCTACGTCATGGTTACAATACCTAAACGCTCGCTCACCGTACTTCCATGCCTCACGCCAGAAAATTGATGACAACCCAACAAGAAACGAATTCTGGGGAAAGAATTTTTCAAAGAACCCTGATGGAATTTCGGCTCTGACCTCCAAACCATGTTCCTTTGGGGCATAATGAGCAACAAAAGGTAAGTCAGAGAGCGATTCTATGGGAGGGGCAATAATGTAGGCCTCCGTTGGGTGCAAATTACCACTACTTGGGTTAACTCGGAGAGACCAAGTACTGAATCCAGTAGTTTTCCAAGCAGAAAGAGCGAGAGAATCGTAGAAGAACTGAGAAATGGTGGATTTGGAAAGGGGTTTTGCAGGAGGAAGAGAAAGGAACACAGAGGAATACAAAGGAGGTTCAATCGGCAACGATGGATAGTGCAAAAGAGGAAGGAGAGGAGAAGACACATACCTGCGAAATGGATTAGGTTGATTGGCCCAATCGAGGCCGTAAGGGCCTCTGGCGTACTTGTTGAAGGAGTGCTTGGTCTGATTGTGGTACTTGAGGACCTGCGAGAGTTTGTGTTCGTCCAAGTCTTGTTCTTCTCTGGGGTCAGCTTTGGCAGGGGAAGCAGAAGCAGAAGAAGAAGAAGCAGGAGAAGAGAAGGACATGATTGGGGTAAAAGGTTTTGAGTTCGGAATCGCGAAGGAGGTAGCAGGAAGAAAATGTAATAGTGGAGGGTTCGACGTCAGGAAGAACCTGCAAGGGAAAGGAAGCATTTTCAATTGCTCGTTATGCCCTCCCCATGCTTCTAAAATTTTCCATCAGCATCTTATAACGATAAACGATGCGTAAGATAAACGGAGTACTAGTTTTTTTCTTTTTTTCCAAATTTACAAGATATTTTTTTTAAAGATCCCAGATAAATACCATATGAAATTTTAAAACCCTTAAAGACCTGTTAATATTTATAAAGGATATAAAGATGACAGAGATCAAATTGAGATTTTAAAATGTTGATGAATTTACCATTATGTCCTCAATTTTTGAATAAAAAAAGAAAAAGAAAAATGTAGGCGGAGACTCGTAAAGATTGAGTGGCATTGATGGTGGAGGGAAGGTGGAGGTAGAGCAAAGTGAAAATGGTGGAAGATAAAGGTCTCACAGGTTCAGGTGTCTGTGGCACTCCCCTGGTCTGAATTGTTGTCGGAAAAATGGAGAAAGGTGATGGCGAGGTTGTGAAGGTCGCCGACGACGATGGTAGTAAAGGTTGTGAAGCAAGAATGAATTGATTGGGTGTTGTGGGTTCTGAGATGTAACGCTAAGAGAGAAGATTTATGCAGCTCGGGGAAGAGTTTGAGTGAGGATATTGAAGAAATCTAGGCAGCTGAGAAAGAAGAAGGTGAACAGTAGAAGACGGTAAATAGTAATGAGATTGACAAAATTCATAATGGGATTGACAAGTTTACTAATGGTTTTGACAAAATCCATAAATGTTTTGACAAAAGAGTTTGCTGATGAAAATATGTAAGTCATGATTCATCAACATTTGTGGCATTTCGCCAAAATTCGTAATAGGATTGACAAAGTTAATAATGGTTTTGATAAAAGAGTTTGCTGATGAAAACATGCAAGCCATGATTCACCAACATTTGTGGCATTTCACCAAAATTCGTAATGAGATTGACAAATTTAATAATGGTTTTGACAAGAATTGTAATAGTTTGGACAAAAGAGTTTGCTGATGAAAACATGCAAGTCATGATTCATCAACATTTATGACATTTCACTAAAATTCGTAATGGAATTGACAAGAATTGTAATTGTTTTGACAAAAACATTTGCTGATGAAAACATGCAAGTCAGGATTCATCAACATTTGTATCAATCTCATTACTCATTTTGCTAATCTCATTACTCAATTGGTGTCAATCCTTTTACACATATTATCAGTACTTACAGATTTTATCAATCTCATTACTAAAGTTGTCAATCACATTACGAATTTGTCAATCTCATTATTATGCACAATCTTCTACTATTCACCTTCTTCTTCCTCAACCTCCTAGCTTTCTCCAATATCATCAACCAAACTATTTCCACAGAACCATGATTTCCTTCCCCCTGCTTTCTTTAGTGTCAGTGCTGGTGCCGCCTTCACTTGGGAGAAGCACATCCGCCCATCCTCCACCCCTTCTCACCAGTATTGCTGGCTTCATTAGTTAAGGGGATAATTGAAAACGTACTTGAGGCGGAGTCAATCTCCTGAAAGCGACCATGCAACAATGGAGATGAAGATTTGTGAGAAGGGAATAGCGAGTCGTGTTGGTGCATAGAATGAGGGAAGAAGAGAGAATGGAGTGGAGAGAGAAGGAATGAAGGAGGGTAATTTTGTCTTTTGCCAAAATATTCAAAACCTAGATTCCTACCTGCAGACCTCTCTGTCCTTTTCCTTTTTTAGTAGACTTTTTTGGGTTTTGACATTTCATATGATATCTAAATATCATTCTTCCTTTTTTTAAAAACAAATTTAGAAACAAAAATTTTAAAAATATTAAAAGACAAAAAGGTGTTTTAAATTTATATAATACTAGAGAGGTATGAGGCCTCATTTGTCTTTTTCACTATTAAATAGAAATGACGTAAATGCCCCTAGAAATTATTTAAAGGGATAATTAATCTGCAAGTCCTTATAGTTTTAACCAATTTTTAATTATGTCCCTATAGTTTATTTTTTTTATAAGGTCTTTATACCTTCACCTATTTTTAATGAGGTCCTTGTAGTTTTTTTCCTTTCTATCAACTCCTTTTTTCAATGGATTTTTAATTGGGTCATTATAGTTTTTTTATTTTAATTTATTAATTTAATTGCAAGTTAAATCAATGACTAATATTAAAATATAATTTAAGAATAATATACTTAAATTAATAATTACATAATTTAAAAATAATTAATATAAGTAATTAGTAATCCTTAATTAACTAATTATAATTCAATTCAATTTTTAGAAAAAAATATTATTATTATAATTCATATTTTATAATTATAAAAATAAATAACTACAAGGACCAATTAAAAATCTGGTGAAACAATAAGGACCTGTTAAAAAGAAAAATAACTAAAAGGACTTGATTAAAAAAAGGTAAAAGTAGAAGGACTTGATAAACAAAAAACTATAGGGATCTAATTAAAAATTGGTTGAAACTATAAGAACCTGCAGATTAATTATCCCTTCTTTAAAATTAGAACAGAGAAGATGGAGGTGGAAGTAACAACACCAAAAAGGATGAATTCCTTAGCCATACCAGTTGGAGGTGGAAGGAAATGAAGGGAAACATGTGTAGAATGGAAGAAATGGAAGAGGTGGAGGTTGAGACTAAAGTGGGTGAAGAGGAGAGGAGAGAAATAGAATAGAGTGAAGGAAGATTATGGGAAATAGGGTTCTGGCTGAAATTTATCTTAGGAAATTGGGTCAAGTGAGAAAAATGGGCTAAGGTTCAGATTTGGTGTTAAAAAGCACTTTTTCAAGTGTAGATTTCACGCATTCGCTTTAGCGAACATGTCATTCACTTAGTGGTAGAGTCTCCAGCCAAGTTGTTTGATTTAGCGCACATGTCACTCACTGAAGTAAAGGACATAGTGGATTCACATTTCCAGAGTCTTATTTGCTTCAACAAACATGTTGTTGGCACAGTGGCAACACTTTATTTTCTTTTTTCTTTTGCTCATTTTTCAAGCCTTTATTCTTTGTTTTGGGCTCCAATCTTCAAATGAATTGCAATATAAATCCATGTAAAGAAGCATCAATTGTCCTAAAAATCAATTAACAATAATTAATAACCAATTATGACAATTTTGCCCCTTATTAACACTAATTTCATGCAAGCACACTTAGTCTAAAATAGTTACAATTCAATGCAATGTGGCCTATAATTCATATTAGAAACCCTAAATATGATATGAATTAAGACATAAAAAATGAGTTTTATCAATTTTAACAAGTTCATATAAGAATTTCACAAATTTAAAACAAGAATTCACCACTTGCTACAAATGCAATGTTTTGATTCCCACTTTAGATAATAATTTCTCAAATTCAAAATCAAATTCATGTACTTGCTATAAAGGCAAGGTTTTGATTCTTACTTCAGATAAGGGTTTGCCAATTATGGATAAGGTTTTGACAAGTTCATATAATAATTTCACAAATTCAAAATCAGAATTCACTGCTTGCTAAAAGGCATGGCTTTGATTCCCTTTCGATAAGGGTTTGCCAATTTCTTCTAAGATCTTAACAAGTTCATATAAGAAATTCACAAATTCAAAATCAGAATTCACCATTAGCTGTATAGGCATGGTTTTAATTCCCACATTAGATAAGAGTTTGCTGATTTTAGACATGGTTTTAACAAATTCATATAAGAATTTCACAAATTCAAAATCAGAATTCACCATGTGCTACTAAGGCAATGTTTTAATTCCTAGTTCAGATCAGGGTTTACCAATTTCATATAAGGTTTTAACAAGTTCAAAAAAGAAATTCACAAATTCAAAATCAAAATTCACCTCTTACTACAAAGGTAAGGTTTTGATTCTCACTTCAAATAATGGTTTTCCAATTTCATATAAGGTTTTAGCAAGTTCTGATAAGAATTTCATAAATTCAAAATCAAAATTCACCAATTGCTGCAATGGCAAGATTTTGATTCCCACTTCGGATAAGGGTTTGCCAATTTCAGGTAAGGTTTTAACAAGTTCATATAAGAATTTCACAAATTCAACATTAGAATTCACCACTTGCCATAAAGGCAAGGTTTTGATTACTACTTTAAATAAGGATTTGCCAATTTTAGATAAGGTTTTAACAATTCTAGATAAGAATTTCACAAATTTAAAATCAAAATTCACTACTTGCTACAAAGGAAGGTTTTAATTCCCACTTCAGATAAAGGGTTTTCTAATTTCATATAAGAGTTAAACTTTAAACACACGTCCTCACCCCAACATGGCCTCCTACCACCTTCACTCATCTACATTTACATCCCTCCAAGCTAAAAACCCAGTTGCTCAAAACCCACACCCATTAAAACAAAGACACAGCTATGCTTAGGATAGAGTGATGAAGAGAAGAACATTATGGAATCAAAAACCACATACCTTACTTCCTTACAGTTGAATACAATTTTAGTGGATGCAATTTTAGGCTCAGCATCTCAATACTGTTGACGCATGATTTATAGTGTCAATACCCCTACAATTGAATACGGCTACCCATGAATTGGCTGCTAGGTTACCATACTTAAGCATTTTGACCTTCTAGACCTAAAATATGAAATGACTTTGCCCTACCCTAGTTTCAAGTGATAAAGGAGAAGATTCTTATTTAATGAACCTGAGTATAAAAGAGTTAATATACAAGCATGATAACTAAATTTTACATGTGGGAATATGATCTTGGGGGGAGGTCTTAGTTGAGAAGGAAACCAAACTGAAAGCCAATAATAAGGAAGTAATAACATATTAGGTGGAAATACTAGTAACGGGAAGAGGATTAATAACTCTAAACTGGAGGATGAAAAATATAAGGCTGGTTATCTAGACTTGGAAGGACAAATTTGTTGACATAAATGACCTAAGGTTGATTGTAACAATTCATTCATTTAAAATTTGATTTTCCCAATCATCACTAGGTCATCCAGTTCAAAGAATTTTTCCTTCTAAGACTAGATTACCAACCATATCTTGTTCATTGTCTAATTTAGACGTCTTAATCATTAACTCGTCACTACCTAGTTAGATAGCTCCTTATTATTGGTCTTCACTTTGATTTCCATCTTAACCAATACCTCATCCACGAATAAATCCAACTATACAAAATAGAATTCTCAAGTTTGTATATCAACCATGTTAGATTTAACTTCATTAAATAAGATACTTTATCTTTATCACCTAAAAATGAGGTAGACCAAAGCCATATTCTATCTAAAATCTCAAAAGAACCAAAATGCCTAAGATTAGTAAACTCAACACCCAATCCAAGGTTTACCACAATTGACTCTAAGAATGACTCGTGATATAAATCACACATCTATAGATCCCACACATCGAGGTTAAAATTACAATCGACACTCCCACCAATACTCAATAATCATCTAACCCCTTTCAAGGTAGGGGCATCCAAAAAACACTTGAAAAGAACAAAATCATGACAAATAAGATTCAATTAACATACATGTACAATGAGCAAAAAAAAAATGTAAACTTTCATGTACCACACAAAGAACATATAGGAACGCAACTAGCACAAAGGGAATATCGTATTTATACCTGTGAAATAAAGGGCTTGCATATATATGCAATCTCCAACTGTGTTCATCCAATCCCCTGATTTAAGTTACACGAAGTTACATATTAGATCAGATTATTTAATGCTATTCACATATGTACAAAAACATAAGTGATAGCTGCAAAAAAACACTCAACTTAAAGATCTTCAAATGTCTTTTCGACACACCACATACTTCTCTCTGCAATAAAAAAGAAAAAATTAGTAATAAGCATATTAAATACAAATCCACTATAAACAGATAAGCATGTCTACAAAAAGTATAAGTGAAAGCTACAAAAAAAAAACCACTCAACTTGGTGCTCTTCATATTACTGGAATTAATGTTAGTTGTTATTACTGGCCTCTTTAGCACTCATCTATCATTTATGCTATGTGTGGTGGTGGTGATTGGCCAAACGGGTTATGCCACTGGTACGAGCTAGCCCGTACCTGTGCAACATAAACGGGAGGGATACGGGTTAGGCTACGGGGCAGCCCCGCCGACCCGTTGCTCAGCCCTAGGAAAAGGAGGACGAACATAATTAGGCTCATGCGTACCAGATTGATATTTTAGAGACGAGAGGAAGAGGAGCTGAATATGAAGAAATGAAAGCAATAAGGAGTTTAAATAGATAAGATAGATAAAGATTACATTTAATGAAGTGGCCTTGGAAGCTGAAGGGTTTGAAACATTTAAGACCGGTTATAAAGAAATGATGGTATCTAAAAGAATATTTACACCAGATGTATAAGTGTCCAATGTAAAAAGAATTTAAATTTTTAAATTTTCTTAATATTTAATACTTATTGAGATCGCATTACATTACAACTAGTCTAGAAAATATTATTTAGAGCATGCGAAAGCACGACCGGTGTTAAGTTATATCAATATTTAAAAAAATTTCATTGGTTATTCATTTTACACTACAAAAAAATACCGGATTAGCGACGGAATTTCATTCGGTCGCTAATCCGTCCCTAATCCCTCACAAATTCCATCGCTACTAAAATTAGCGACAGAATTTTTCCGTCTCTAAATTAGCGACGGAATGTAAATTCCGTCACTAATTTCTGTCGCTAAAAATTAGCGACGAAATTTAGAGACGAAATTTTTCCGTCACTAAATTCCGTCTATAAATATTAGCGACAATTTTTTCTTCGCTAATTAGAGACGGATTAGCAACGGAATTACATTCTGTCACTAATTTCCGTCACTAAAAAATAGAAACGGAATTTTTTCGTCTCTAATTAGCGACGAAATTTCTGTCGCTAATTCCGTCTCTAATAGTTAAATTTTTTAATAATTCAATTTTTTTCTAAAATTATAATTTTTTAAATAATTTAAATTTTAAATTATTTTAAATTTATAATATAATATTAAAATAAATAAATAAAAATTATTAATTCATATTTATTTTTGAAATTAAAATTATAATATAGTATATTTAAATTTTTAATAATATATTATATACAAATAAAATGCAAATTTTATAAATACAAACAAAAAGATAAAATATAAAATAAAAAAAATAAAAAAAAGATATTAATAATAAAAATTTAGGTAGAATATTTACATAAAATAAAATAAGAAAACTAAATTAAAATATTGAATAATATATAAAATTTTGTATTTCTATTTTTGTTTGCAAGTGATATATATATATATGTGTGTGTGTGTGTGTGTGTGTGTGTGTATGTATGTATGTATGTATGTATGTGTGTGTCTGTGTCTGTGTCTATATATATATATATATATATATATATATATGATTTTGCATTTAACTTTCACAGGTTCTTCTTCGCTCAACTGGCAAAGGCACTAGCACACGCGTGAGAGGTTATGGCTTCGAATCCTAACTTGGTCACAAAATGCAACTAATTTGTGACTTGTGACACGTGGCGCGAGGTGGAGGGTGACACGTGGCACGCGGTGGAGGGTGACATGTGGTGGCCGGAGGCAAGGTAGCGGTGGCTGATTAGTACACGTGGTGGCCGCCGGCGAGGGACATTTGGAGGCTCGTGTTGTAGACATGTGGCAATTTAAATTATATATAAAAAAATAATTAGCGACGGATTAGAGACGGAAAATTCCGTCTCTAATTAGCGACGGAATTTCCGTCTCTAAATTCCGTTGCTAAATTCCGTCTCTAATTAGCGATGGAATTGAAAATTCCGTCACTAATCAAGTAGTAACGGTGTTTTTAGTGACGGAACAAATTTTGTCGTTAATATTGTTCCGTCTCTAATCCGTTGCTAATTTCCGTCTCTAAGTTGATTAGTGACGGAAATTCCGTCGCTAAATTCTGTCACTAATTCGCTATTTTTTTGTAGTGTTAAACCATCTCTACCTATAGAAGTCTAATGTGACAGTCTTATAGGTCTTTTTTGTCTAGTACTGAAACTGACACATTTTTGTTTTTTCAGTTGAATTAGCAAGTTCAACTGCCAAAAGCTCAATAGCTTAATTGGCACCCATGCCTACTCTTGCAGAGGAGGTCTTGGATTCTGTATATGACTGTTTGGTTAAAAAAAACAAGAGTATATATTTGGCTACGAATTGATAGTATTTCAAACATTTGATAAAATTATTTCAAGATTGTTCTCTTGTTATGTTTCTCTCTTGTTTTTTTTTATTTGATTTGTTTAAATTTAGAGGGCAAATGGTTCTCACATCTCCTAATAAATGTGCTTTTCAGAATTCAAACTTACGTTCTCCTCCTTACAGGAATGAGACCTCTTACCAGTTACCACCTTAACCAACAGCTTATTGATTTTTATTATGTTTCTTCAAATGGACATGTCTTGTATATAGCTTTGATTTGTATGGGGTAGCCTATATATGTTTGTCTATTATCGTTTATTTGTGGTTCTTCCATTTAATTGGTTATTTTATTCTCAATTCTGCGTTATATTAGCATCATTTTATTGCCGCCAATTTTTAAAATTATTTAACATCATCTGTAAATCTATGTTATCAAGAGTATTTTAACAAATTTGTGGGATTTATTTGTTAGTTTCTTTTCTTACCCATGACTTGTTTTGTAATTTTCTCAAAGATTAATTATAATGATAATTTTTTTCCTTTTTTTTTCTCCCTTTTGGTTAAAAACCCTCATAACAATAAGTGATAGAATGCTTTCATTTGACTCAATTCTTAAATACACATTAAACCCAGCCAATAATTTTTCAATGGAGGACGAGGATGAGTCAGAGTATATACATATATTCTTCTTAATTAATTTTGATGTTCAAATACTTGTATACATTTTAAAATTAGTTACATCTTCCTTCATATATATATATATATATATTATCCTGTTAAAATGGAGTAACAGATATCAGTTGGTGGAATCATAGTTTGAACATACTGTTAAATGTCATTACTAGGATAAATTCGCAGCTTTCTTAACAAAAATATTATGATAACAATAAATTATATATCCCAAAAGCAAGAAAGTAAACTCAAAGGATTGGGATATGTACAAAATCATGACTGAAAATTCAAATAAAATTCCAAACAAAAAGGAAAAAGCAAACTTAAATAACAAACTAACCTAATAATTAAGACTATAAAACAAAACCTAATTTTTACATGAAGTTATAAATTCTAACAAACTGCCTCCACTGCAAGTCTCTTAGTGATATTTCCACAATTGGTTGACCCAAATGTCTTCTCTGAAACATCGATGGCGCAAGTCTGCTTACCCACACATGCCTGCATAATGTCAAGTAAATTTAGATAGATTAGCCATTCGATTAATTAATCTAAATTGAAAGCATAAAATATAAAATATTTAACGCAAGCAAAAAAAGTGTGTATAATTAAGAAATTAATTACCTTCTCTATAATTGAGAGAGCGTCCTTGCTGCTTTCACATGTGCCTTTGTAAAATGAACCACATGTGCCTTGAGGATCTCCAAAACTGGCAAATTTAATGGCAGAAATTGGACGACTTTGGCAAGATAGTTCCAAAGTATGGTTCTCATAGGCATTTCCACAAGCAGTTCCAACACTAATAGTTCGAAAATTCACAAATGATGGATTTCCACCCATCTCCTCTAACAAAACCAATGTGTTGTCACCATCTCTAAGGAATGATCTAGGAACATGATACCTGAAAAAATATTTAATAAATCGTCCAAATCAGATTTGAATGGTCAGGAATCTATATAACTTCACTTAATTAATTTGGAGAGAAAAAATTAACTAACCATTTTTGTGTAGGCTTTCCACAATTGGAAATACATTTTGTGGCAGAATATTCACCACGATAATCACAAGGGTCATTGCTGCAACCATCTTCTTCAGCCAAGTAGGCTGGCCAATAGCGACCAATATTGTTACCATTGACCCAAGCAAATCCTTTTCCAAGTCCCTCTAAATCTACCACCACAGGGTCTTTTCCAAGAGGAGCTTTGAATGTGGTCTAGCACATTTAATTTCAAAGATAAATTAGATAACCGTTGGAAATAACAAAAAAGTAATATAATTTGTAAATATCCAAGTACCTTGTACCAAGTGAAGCTTCTGTTTATGGGTAATTGATCTGATGCCCATTTGGTGTTAGGACTAGACTCTTCACTAAATAACTTTTTATCCCAACCATCCAACCCAATCGTGTATTGCCACTTGTGAGAAGACAAGTCCTTAATGATTGTCTCGTCGCCTTTTATACCAACTATCTCAATTGGTCCAACTAGACCGGTGTGCCATGTGTCAAAGAACGATCCATAATTCTATTCAAACAAAAGAGATATATCATTATAAGTATATCAAAATAACATATAACTTGTTCACTACATGCAATTTTGCACTAACTAATATGAATATCAATATGATGGTACCTGTAGTCCAGTAGTGACACTAAGTAAACTGATCACATTGTTTCCTTTGTTCAACTTGATCTTAAATTCAACCTCATCATCATAGAGAACGCCATATTTAGCCCAATGAGTTCCTGCGTATCCATCAAACAAAGTGTTAATTAAACTAATCATAGTTAATCTATGAGAAAATGAAGCAAAATTAAGCAAGGTTCCTTTATTAATTTTACCAATATGTTGTCCATTGAGATATGCATAAATTACTTGACCGCTTGCGTTAATTCTAAGAGACATGTCATCGCTCCAAATAGGATCATTTTTATCGAGTTGAAGGCTAGCAAAAAGAAGAAAGAAAGTTAAAGATTGTTAGGCCTTTGGAATTAGAATAAAAAATTCTTAAAAGAGATATTAATTAAATCAAGAGAAAGATCAGAGAAATGAGAATGATTATCTTACCTGGTGATGTACCAAAGGTAGTCACTAACATCACTAGTGACTTCCTTCTGATCAATGAGTTTCTTTGCCGAAGAAGAATGAGATTTCCCTTGAAGAGCATCATGAATATTCTCAGGCCTCCACACCCACTTCCATGATTCTGGCTGCTTCTCAGCTTTGTTTGGCCAATGTTTATTAACAGAGGTTTGAACATTAATCTAATTTTTCACAAAGAAAATTTAAGTTAGACTCTTTGTAATACACGTTGATTTAAACTAGGGTTGTACATATCAACAGAAATTGAGTTTAGTAAAAAAAGTTAGTTCATCATAACGTAATAAACTAAAGTTTGAATCCCTGCCTACATTTAGTATAAAAAATGCCTTAAATAGAAAGATACATGTACCTAAAAAAAAAATGGGGTTTGTAAAAAAATTTCACCTTTGCTGTGTTATACTCTTGGGTTTCGCCATCAGGAAGAATGCTAACGGACCAAGCTGGAACTGTATATTGCTTCCCATTGAACGTAACTGTAGCATCTGAAGTAGTATTGCTATTGCTCAAGAACACACTTGATGATCCCTTTGTAGCATACACAGTGGCCTACAATATTTTCAACAGCAAACATCATCAACCATTTCGAATTCCATGAACATACTCTATAAATAAGGATTTAGTGATATTTTTTAATTTTACCCTTATTTAATTCTTGTTGGAAACTAAGAAAGAAGGAGATGCAAGAATGATTTGTATATATAGATCAAGAAAAAAATTAATAATAAAAATTGAAAATTTTTTTTATAAATTTATTAATACATTTCTTAATACGTGAGAATGAGTTAACGCGTAATTTATAATAAAGAGCAGGGTTTTCTATACTAACATAATCAGTGACAATAGATAACTCTTAATTCATTTATAGTTAATTACCTTTACAGAATTACTAAGATCGGTTTCCTTGACATTGCCATAGACAAGGTTTTTCTCAATTGATTTCAAAACTTCGTGAAGCTTCTTGAGATGGCCCCATTTTGGCTGAGCAATGTTTCCTGAAAATAATTTAATCAAATTAGTATATCACACTCATTTAAAGTTATGTTGAGAAAATATATCTAAATAAATAATAAATCAAATTCATGTAATTTTTTGACATACCAAATTCATCAAGTGGAGCATCATAGTCATACGAGGTTGTAATGTATGGACCGCCAGCAGTTCTACCAAAGTTGGTTCCACCATGATACTATAACAATAAAATGATATTAATTTCATCAATCATAAAAATTACCATTTTATTTTGATGCATTTAATATATATACATATTAATATAATTTTCCATAAATTTACCATATAATAGTTTTGTAAGGTTCCTCCAGTTTGGTAGAATCTGGCTACACCGTAAGCAACATCTTCAGCTGTTCTGTGTGGATCTTGACCACCCCAACTTTTGAACCTTTAATATTCATAAAAATAAATGTTAAAAAATTGAATGAATTAATGATTAATAAATCAAAATAAAAACCTAAAATAAAGTGATTTGGGACTTACCATCCTACCCAGTTCTCTGTCCAAATCTTAGGACTATTGGGATTATTGGGTGTGAACTGATCACAATAATAACCATTACACGTATTGATCTGATAAATTGAATCAATCAAAAGTATAATTAGAGAAAAAAAGATAATTAATTTGAACACTATTTGAAAAAAAAATTAATTAAATAATTTTACCATTGGTTGAGGAGCATCGCTTTGTTGGCACATGATCCATGGAACTCCAATATTGTAAGACTCAGCCATTGAAGCACACCAATTTATATACACCTTCCCAGCATCTCCATAAAGATCCATAACATTCCCATACTCATTCTCGATCTATTAATTTGAGAAAATAACTCAATTTAATAAATTAATTTGATTCAATAATTGTGCCAAGAATTTTTAAAATGTTAATATTCATGATCTATTATATACCTGAGCCAGGATTATGGGACCACCTTGAGAAGCAAGTAGATTCTCTTCGGTGATCTTATTTATGATCAATGTAGTGAAATTTTGCATCTCATTCTGTAAAACCAAATAAAAAATGTATAAATAATTTTATTACAATATTACATAAAAGAACAAGAAAAAGTAAAAAAAAATTAATTGAAATAATTAACTCACCATAAATACATTATTTGCCGTCCTCATCTCAATACCAGGCAAATTATGCAACCACACCGGAAAACCCCTGAAAATAATTATAGTAAAAACATATTATTCAAACTAACAATAGTAAGAAAAAAAAAGAGGGAATTAATTAATTATTAATTAATAAAATAATTAAACATACCCATAGTTCCATTCAGCACAAACGTAAGGACCAATACGAAGAATAGAATAGAGTCCAGCCTCTTGAATGGTCTTGAGAAATCTGATGAGATCGTAATTCCCAGAAAAATCATACTGACGACGAACTGGCTCATGAGCATTCCAAAACACATAAGTCTCAATCGTATTAAGCCCTCCTTCTTTTGCTTTTTGAATCAAATCAGGCCACATCTATAACATATATAAATAATATAAGCAAACCCATCCCTGGTTTAAGGAGAAACAAATGATAATACTACATATGTGTGTCTATCTATCTATATATATATATATATATGAGTATTGAAAATTATACGTACCTCAGGAGTGCTTCTAGGGTAGTGAATCGAACCAGAGATAAGAATCCTACGTTCGCCATCGATGATGATAGCTCTTCCATCATGAGTAACATTAAGAGCATTACTCATAAAAAGAAAGAGACTGAGAAAACATAGAAAATAAAAGAATATTTTCCCGAAAGCCATTGTGACTTAAGGGAGAGAACAACAGAAGAATGAAGAGAAAATAGAAGGATGAGTAAGTATGAGAATATTGTTGTGACTCAAAAGTGTTTATATAGAAAAAGAAACGTTTGCACTGCCTATCTGGTTTTAATGCTAGCTAGTAATTTATCTGTTTCTTTAATTTGTTTGGCCAATTTTAGATAACCAGTTTCAGATAATTCGGATTATATCCTTATCCTTACGGTATACAAATTTAAAGTGAATTAATAGATATAATTTTTGGCCAAAAACAAAATAATAGATATAATTTAATAACAGAATGGTTAGAGATTCCTTATCAATAAAAATATTGGTATTAATATTAGTTTTACTCTAGGGAGGTATCCGACAAAGCAAAGCTGTGTGTTCGGGTAAGGGAAATATATTTAAATTTTTAAGATAATTTTTATTTAATAAAAGGAGGATTTGGAATCGCAAAAGAATTAGCATTACACACGCACCAGGGGACGATCTATCATTTTAGAATTTAAAATATGATATATCTGAGATTACGTGTATATTTTTATGAATTAATAAGTGGGTTTATCCGTTTAAACTGCATGATGATGAGTTAGATTTTGATTTTCAATTACCAAATTAAGATGAGTTAAATGAGTTAGCGACTTTAATCTGATGATATGACTAAGATTTCGCGCATATGTTTTAAATTATTTTAAGAATAGCCTTAAAATAGATATTTTGATAAGTTAAAAAAATCTTGATCATCTCTTTTAATATATTTAGATATAATTTATATTTTATTTAAACTATATACATTTTCAAGAACATTTAATATTTTTATTTATTTTTAATTAACTGCTAAGGAGGCTGGAAAAATCAGTAAAATCGATTTTGCGGGGTATGAAATCAATCTTAAATGTGAAATATGGATTTTTTGAGGTCGATTTTTTTTTTTCAAAATAAAATTTTTAGAGGTTAATTTCATGTGTTCATAATTTTCTTAATTTAAATTTAAATTGGGCAAATGACCTGTCATTTAAAAGCTCTCTGAGGGTAGTTTCTAATCCAACAAAAACTATTAAACTAAGGTTTTTTATTCTGATGGGTTAATATTAATTTAAGTCTTTATAGTTTAATTCAATTTTTATTTTGCTCCTTATTGATTTAATAAAAATTTGATTTGAGTTTGATGAATTACTAATGGGATTTGGTTTCATGTAACTTCAATACTTCTCTATATAATTAAGATAAAGTTTAATTTCAATGTTGATTTGAATTCGTTACATTTTAAGTGTCTATATTTTGGGGTTGTTTGATTTTATTTTTAAAAAATATTTTTTATTTTTAAAAACAATAAAACCTGTTTGATAAACTGTTTTTAAAAAATTATTTTTAAAAATAAAAAATTTATTTTTAAAAACAAAAAAATAAAAATAGTTTTTTGTTGTTTTCTTATTTTTATTTTTCTATTTTTTATTTTTTGAGGCCGCCACTTATCTATTATCGACACTACACTATTAGTGATGATTATCGACGCGTTATCACCAGCAATTGCACCACCACATCATTTCAAAACACAGATTTTTCAAAACAATACTCCCTCCGGTCCTATTTATAAGCAATTTTCTTCTTGATTGAGCAAAATGATCTGGTGGTTAAAAGTAATAAGTGTGTCAAAAATACCATATTTTTTCTTATATGCCCCTATTTATGAAACTAGAGAGAGAATGTATAAAAAAATGAGAGATAATAAATTATATTTCCCAATGCTTTATTGACTTTATTCACCTAGTGAGTTTTCTCTCTCTCCTGAATATAACTCTTGGTATGTGTGATTATTAATTATAAATAATATTATTTAATAAGGGTAAAATAGAAAAAATGAGTTTATATCTTCAAACACAAAATAAAAGTTGCTTATAAAAGGGACCAGCCCATGAAAGAGAAAATTGCCTATAAATAGAACTGGATGGAGTATATCCAAACATATTTTTTTGTTTTTTGATTTTTAAAACTTGTTTTCAAAAATTGTTTTATAAAACTATATCTGAGAACAAAAAACAAAGAATAGAATCATACAAGCCTGATTTTTCAGACATATGTTTTAGACATAATCATATTCTCTGACCTTAATATAAAACATATTTAACTAATTTGATTAAATTAAAAAAATTAGATAAATATTTAATTATAATAGATATAACATGTTTTTGTTAAAACACATTAATCGTGTTCCTTAATTTTTACATATTGCCTCAATGATATAGTAATGATTAAAGCGAAAATTTTAATTAACTGAGATATGTTATTTTTTATAAATGACTAATTTAACTAATATTTTAATGGGGTCAATATGTATCTGATACCTTAAAGTATTTTTTCATATGGATTCATTATCCTAAAATATTTTATGATACATTTTATATTTTAAAGTATTTTTTTAGATACATCCAGCACACTAAAATATTTTTTGTGCATCTAAGATATTTTTTTTAAATACTTCTAATACCTAATATATATATATATATATATATATATATATATATATATATATATATATATAACAAAATACTTTATGATAAAATACTTGAACCTCAACATTTTTTTTTAATTTTTATAAATTAATTATCAAGTTAAGGAGTAAGTGTCTGAGTGAGTATTCACTTCTCCAGCCCGAAGATCCTCGCGGCGTTTCCACCTCAATGCTGGATGAAGAAGAAACCAAAGGCTTAGGAGCTTTGGTTCAAGCATGTTCATGAACTTAATTCCCAAAATCTTTCTCCGCCACATTTCTACCACCTCCACAACCACCACAAGGAAGCTCCTGAAATCCTCAAAAATCCCCAAAAGGTACCAAAAACTCGCTGTTCGTCAAGCCCAGAAAGTCCTCACCGATTACCTCCACGAAACTCGATGCTTACCTTTTGTATTTGCAGATCAGATTGGCAAAAACTCCCTCATTTCCCTCGTTAATCTCATTGTAAAGGTGGATTTCTCGGCCTCCGCTTTCTCGAGAAATTTCGAGAAATACCTCAGGTACCACCCCGTCAATGAGTTCGAATTTTTCTTTGAAAGCATAGGCATAGACTATAACAATGGCGTTTCTGGGTTGTTGCCTGTGAATAAGGTCTTCTTTTTTGAAGATGGCTCAATTCTGGATGCTGCTTGTGCGCTTTCAGGTTTTGGGTTTCCGTGGGATAAATTGGGTAAGTTGTATGAGGAATGTAGTTCCATTTTCAGGAGAAGTCCTGAAGCATTGAAATCTAAACTCTGTGAGTATAAGAAGTACGGGTTTGCTAATGTTGAAGTGGTTGGTATATGTCTAGCTTTCCCCAATATCTTAGGTGAGGAAGATCAATTTCATGGTGAAATTGATGGTCTGTTTACTGATCTGAAGTCAGTATTTTTAGATTTTGAATTGGCAAGATCTGTAGAAGAAAACATAGATTCTTGGCATGAAGTATGTAGAAAAATTCGAGTGTTCTATAATTTAAATGGTGAGAAGGGAAAGTTAGGGGAGCTCATGGGAAGGGCAAAAGCCATTTTTATTGAATATGGAGAAGATGAGTTGATTCGAAAGGCAGAGTATTTCTGTAGATTTGGTGTCAAAAAAGAGGAAGTAGCACTTTTACTTTTAAAAGCCCCAGAGTTGTTGAATCTTGATTTGCAGATTCCTTTGATTTGTGTGTCAAAGCTATTGAAACACTTAGGCTTGAGCCCTAAAATCCTGGAGGGTGTTAGTAAAAAATATGATCATGTATTGGGGACAAACAAGATGGATAATCTGCCTAATGTAATGAGAGCTTTGGATTTACATGAGTGGTTCTTCAAAAAAATGAAGGATGGAAATCATAACTTGTTATTAAGTTATCTTGCAAGCCATCCTAATGAAGACCAGGATGAAGAATATCAAGCTGGTTTAGAGAAAATTTGTTCTTCAAGATCCCAGAATCTTAGAATGAGGAAATTGAATTTCTTGCATGGCTTGGGCTTTGGAGAAAATGCTATAACCATAAATATTGCAGCTCGCTTGCATGGCAATAGGTGGGAGTTACAGAAAAGGTCTGAATTCTTTCTACATTTAGGGTTTGAATTCTCAGATCTCTGTATCATGGTGAAAAGAGCACCTAAAATTTTGAACCAGAAAACTCAAGTTACAGATAAGAAGGTGAAATTCTACTGTCAGGAGCTGGGAGTCCCTTTACAGTGTCTGACCCCTTGTCCTACTGCTTTGATTTATAATCTAGAGGACCGTATTAAGCCTAGGCACAGATTCCGTATATGGCTTAAAGAAAAGGGTCTGCTTGTAGAAAAGTATTCCATTGGAACTGTGACTTCTTGCAGCAGCAATCGTTTTGTAGATTTAGCTTATAAAATTCACCCAGCTGCCCCAAAACATTGGTTTGAACAATTCTATATACCTCCAAACACTCATCATTGTTATAATCATTAGTTGTTGCCTTGTTGCCCATGTATTTTGAATGAACTGAGGGACATCTTCTGACTGACTTTGTACGGATTATTCATTTGCTACTTCATGTGAGAGTTTTTCAGACAAATTGGAGATAAGTCCCCAATTGCAAATTTTATTGGCGAGAAGGACCTAAATCAGAGTACCAGTACTCTCTGTGTACAAAATTTGCAGTTCTGTTTATAAAAATTTATAAGGTCATTCTTACCAATAAAAATTTTAATGAAGGATTTGTCCCCAATCTTCTTCTTCTTTTTGTTTCCTCGGATGATGTTCCATCAATAAAAAGGTCCCGCCGTCCTGAGAGTTAAGATTTTTTAGAGATGTTGAAATTTTTGGGGATAAGTCCCCCATTGAAATTTTTATCAGTGAGAAGGACTTAAATCAGAGTATGGTATTCTATGTGTATTTGCAGTTGTGTATAAAAGTTTATGGTTAATATAATTTTTGGTCTTTGAAAATTGGCCTGATTTTAGTTTTGGTCATGTTTGAAATCGATGGTTTTGATCCCTGAAGTTTAGCTCGATTTTGGTTATTGGTCCCTCAAGTTTGAATCGGTGGCTTTGGTCCCTCAAGTTTACTCCGTTAATAATTGTTGGTCTCTGAAATTTGATCCGATTTTGGTTTTGGTTCATCAAATTATAAAGTCATTTTCAAACTTGATGGACCAACAGTTATAAACGGAGTAAACTTAAAGAACTAAAATCACCGATTCAAACTTGAGGGACCAAAACCAAAATCAGGCCAAACTTCAGGGACCAAAAGTTATATTAACCCAAAAATTTATTAAGTCATTCTCACCAATAAAATTTTCAGTAAGTCTTCCCCAATTTTCCTGGATGACGCTCCATTAAGGGCACCCCAACCTCCCCATGCTTGGGGCCTCATGGGGGAAGGTGAATTGGGATGTGCAATGCTACTGCCGGGGTTCAAACGTGTGACAGGGTTATTAAGAAGGAACCAGGGAATAGCTTATCTTTCATGGCTACGTTTCCTTTGACAAGATCTTAGGAGTTCATATTTTTGAGGGATGCTAACCCCTGATCATGTGAATCTTTGTTCATCCTTCTTCAAACTGATTATATCAGAGAAGAGATAGGTAGGCCAATGGTAGTCTGTGATATTTTCATATGAACATCTTGCTCCTTTATATTGCTAGATGTTAATTGTCCATGTATGATGGAAAAGTTGGAAAGATTATATGTATTTACTGCCATGGAAGGTTCCTTCTCTTTTATAGTTTTTAAACTTTATATGAAGTAGATATAGTATGTAATTTTTTTTATAAAAAGACAAAAAATATCATTTGAAATTCAAAATATTAAATTAGTGATTTTCTATTAACATGAGTTTTTAATTGTTATATTTATATCTAGAGTGGGTAATTCAGGTTGGAGTCCATGGCCTAACTCGCTAGCCCGCCACTCGGGCTAGCTATATGTCAGCCCTCGCATGCCCGCTCCTATTAAACTTGCAGGCTACAGTGAGTTGGCCCACGGTCTGACCCATTTAAAAATATTTTTATATTTTTTTCCAAATTTCCTTAAAACAAAAAAACCTAAATACCCTTTTTTTTCTTTTGATGGTGTATTAAACTCCTATAACTCCTACTTGGTACCTTTTCTCATACACTTTTCATTCACTTTTATTTTTATATTATATTTATTTATTATATTATTATTAAATAAAAAAAAAGAGATGTTTATATGTTTTTATAATGGTGAATGGATGAAAGAGAGGGATGTGAGAGTGAAAATGTTTATCTAAGACAAATGTACAAAAGGGATTGTGATGTAAGCATAATATTTAAAATTGGATCGGATTGGCTGGTTTAGATTGGAAATCGGTGAATTTGATGTTGGGTTGGTTTGATTGGGGTCAGAGAATCGAGGGTGAACCGACCCGGTCAACCAAGGGTGAATCGGCGGATCACAGTTTGTCCCTTTTTTTTGTTTTACTTTTTTATACTCAAACGATATCTTTTTGGCTTTTTTAAAAAAAAATCTGAAAATTTTTGATTTGCAAGGAGTTTTAAAAGGATTATGGAATACTTTTGCTGTTTTGCAGTGGTTGGATAAAAATCCTTATGTACTTAATGATACTTTTGTGAGTATTATGTTCAAGAGGTTATATTGGACTATTGGTAAAAAAAAAATCTCTCATGTAGTTTTTTAAATGATATATATGAATATTTAAATTATATATATATATTTTAATTGACCCCGGTCTGAACCACTAACTCTTGACCAAGTTTCTCAACTAGTTCAATGTTCAGTCCGGTTTTTAGTACCTCGGATGTAAGCAAGTGAAAGAAAAAAGGAGAGAGAGAGTTTTTTTTTTAAAAAAAAGGAATTGTGACAAGTTTTTTTAAAAAAAAAATTAATTGGCGGGTTGGCAGACTAGCTAGCCAACCTGACTTATACAAGCCTGTCATGTTTAGCTCGTAAGCTGCGGTGGGCTCGAATTACTGACTCTATTAATATCTATAATTTTGTATGCAACATGATTGATTTAGAATTTTTAAGTTCAAATTATATCTTGTATTTTTTTTTATCCTTTTTGAACAAAAAAAATTAGGCAACTAAGAGATTTATTCATTTGGGAAATTATTTTAGGGCCATATTTTTGTCTCCAACGCTGATACAAGCAGTTATGTGCTTAATTGATCAAATGAAAAGGGTTTGGAGAGTAACAACAAAGGCTTAATATATTTATTGAGAGGTAAATTCATATATTCTTAAGAATTTATTATCTAAATTTACTCCTTGTCACAAATCTGCTCAAACTCACAACCTTTATAGGATTTGTTTGGGTCGATGGTGAAAAAGCCTGTTCACGTAAATCGAGATAAAACTCATCTTACAAACTTACCTCATATACTGTAAATCACATTAGAAAATCAGTTTTTACCGCTAATCCAAACAGGGACATAATTGTTAGAGTCCCTTTGATTTTTTCCCCCAAGGTGATGTGAAGGTGAGATTTTCGGTCCTTTTTAAGCTTTTATAAAATACAAATAAATTATATAAAAAATTTAGATAAAATTAATTAAAAATAATAAATATGTAAAAAGATATTACCCAAATTTTCAAAAAAAACACCTGTATCTTTATTTATGGAGAGGGTGGATGAGTGGATAATTAATGTACTAGAATTAACCAATAATTAAAGGGGGAAAAATAAAAAATGTACTAAAAATTTTAGACATGCTATTAGTGTATTTCATAAATTCAAACAAGTTATATCTAAAGTTGACCAAAAAGCAAGTTATATCTTTTAAAAAAAACTTTTTTTATTTAAAAAACAAAGGGAATAATTACCAACTTTTCCCAAAAAGGTATTGGACTCTACGGCCCAATAAGTAACAAATCAGCCCAAAATCCTACGCTTCCTCGCACACTCTGAGCTTGACGAGGGTCAATTTGGTCATTCCACAGTCATTTTGAAACACGATACTTCAGGAACGTGGGCTTGGAAATGGGAGGGAAATGGAAATAACCGCCTAAACCGTCACATAGAACTCGACAGAGAATACAAAACACACTCACACACAGAAACACAGACATTGTTCACGCAGAGACAGAGAGATTTGCAGAGAGAAATGCAAGTGAAGAAGAAGGATCAAGGGCCTATAAGGAAAGGGCCATGGAAAGCCGACGAAGACGAAGTGCTTCTAAGCCATGTCAACAAGTATGGCCCCAGAGACTGGAGCTCCATTCGATCCAAGGGCCTTCTTCAACGCACCGGAAAATCTTGCCGCCTCCGTTGGGTCAATAAGCTTCGACCAAATCTCAAGAAGTATTACTCGTTCCTCTTATCTATATACCTTCTTTTGTCCATTTGGTGTTTGATGAAAGTTCTGTTTGAGTGTTGTTCTATGTTGTTGCTGGGATGATTTTGATTTGAGTACTTAAGCTTATAGTTGAAATTATTTGATTGGATTTTGTTGTTTTTTTCGAATTAGTGGGTGCAAATTTTCGCTGGATGAAGAGAGGGTGGTGATTGAGATGCAGGCACAATTTGGGAACAAATGGGCAAAGATTGCGTCTTATTTGCCAGGAAGAACAGATAATGATGTTAAGAATTTCTGGAGTAGCAGGCAAAAGAGGATCGCTAGGATTCTACATTCTTCACCACCATCATCATACAAATCAAAATCCAACAGGAACAAAAATAAAGTCCCCTGTTTCCACAATGTTCCCCCTCTGGAGGTAATTGAGGAATTTTTTCTTTTGGGTTTTTAATCCAAGTATGATACTTTAAAATCATGTATTACAGTCGATTTCTTATTCCATCGATGTGTGATTTAAATTTCCATGGAAGTTAAAAGATTAAGTGTTTGCGGTTTCTTGCAGCAATTCCTTGGTTCTTCCTATCTTGTACCCCAATTTATTTTAATACTACAATTCTGGAATTCTGGTTCTCTCCTTTGGCTTTATTTTTATTTAAGCCAGGAATTAGTCAGTGCAGACATATATCGGATATGATATAAACTCCTTTCTTGAAAACATTACTACTTCATGGTCATCTTGACTATGGTGTTAAAACTGATATAATATATATATATATATATATATAATGAAAGCGGACTAAAAATTTGAGTGACTCACATCAATTCATCTGTTTGGCTCACTATCTGTCTTCTTAATTCTTCTTAGAGTGTCTTAATTATGCCCATCTCCATAAATTGATTGCGCTGAAAATGGACAAATGTATACTGAAATGACTATATATTGGTTAAGTTTCCTTGTATTTGCATAAGACTATCTTTCTATTGATTTGTTTGTAGGCTCCCAAGTTTAGTTCTTCATCTGAGGAAGGATCTTCATTAAAGGCTAATCAGCCTCGCTCATCATCATCATCCTTTACTGAGAATTCAGAGGTCATAAAGATGGTGCCATTGCCTGATCTCATGAACTCCACCACCACCAACCCCTTGACGAGTTGTTCTGAGACGGTCACTTTGATCAAAGAAGAGTTTTCGACAACACCGTTCGAGAGCTACATGAGCGCCGACATCATAAGCTCAGGAATTGGTTTCCCTCAGATTTTCCCATTCTCAATGGAAAGTCAAGATCTCTTCTTGGCCAGAGCTAATGAGCCTGCTGGTTTCATTGATGGATTAGGTTTCGGAGGAGACCCTTTGGTTGATGATGCATCAGAACTTGGAATAGGAACACAGATTCCCTTTTTAGGGTTTCCAAATTTCTATGATCTGTCAGGAAGTTGCAGAATTGGGACAAGGGATTCAAATGGTAACAACCCCACAAACCCTGAAAGCTTCTTTGATGATTTTCCAGTTGATATGTTTGATCATCTTCAACCACCTCTAAGCCCACCATCATCATCAGAGCTGTGATTTTCCAGATGATTGTGTGTAGGACTTCTTTACACACAAAATCATACACATTGCACATTTTATGTCTAGTTAGTTATATATTTATGCGTGTCATGTTTAGTTGTCTTTATAGGATTGACTGCAAAATAGGGAGGTTTGTGTGGTCTTTGTTGATGTTCTTGAGTTACTTGAACAGTTTGTCTGAAAATGGATGGAACCATTTGGAATATTGTTCTTAATTGAAGTTACTCTTGTTATCTTTTAAATTTCATCGGCATTTTAGTTGACTAAATCATTTATAATATAACTTCTGATGGCAACTATCATGAAATGAATTTTTTTATTTTGATATATACATATTGATAATAATTCAAACACAAAATGAAGCATAACTTTCCAACTAAAAATTGGAACTGATTATCTTAATTTAAAAAATAAAAAAAATAAAATATAAAACGTTCATATAAGATCTGGACAAATGAAAGGAACATAAAAACTTTGCAACATTAGCAGCCATTTTCTGCTTCCAATATCACTGAGAACAGAAAAATTATACATGACACAAAACATGAATGGAGATAGAAGATTCAAATGAATGAAGAATGCCATTTTGTTTTTGGCTTCTTGATTCAAAACAGTAACCACTTTCCACATTGAACAAATCACTTAGGAGGATTCTAAATTTGTACTAATATAAAATTCTCAGATTTCAATAGAGAATCGTTATCAAACTTCATCACTGTGATTAGTGGAAGAATTTGGTAGAGAAAAAGTGACGCCCGATTCACCAGAAAGATTAAGCACCTTGAACTCTCCAGCAGTAAATGACTGGTCTTTCTTGAAAACAGGACGCCTTAGTTTCACATGAGCACAATACTCTATCTTAGCCACTTGTGCATCTTTTTCGAAAGCAGAAAGAGCCACTTGAACTCCTTCCCCTGCAATCCAGATACAATTCATTTACTTCATAGTTTGTACATACACTTCCGAAAAGAAAGAAGCATTATAAAACAGATATTCAAGTAAAGAAAATTAAGAATTCTAATAAGATAGTTGAGGAGAAACATCAATGTAATCAAATTATGAACTAAACTGTAATAGAAACTAGATGACAAAGTATTAGCATCTCTACTAAAATAGAGCTAAAAGTGCAATTACATTAAAGTTATTTTTGTATCTGACATATTCGTTACAAGACATGAGAATTTACTCAAAATGCAATCTTTAAATTCAATCCCTTTCCACAAGAAATTTTTGCAATTGATGTGTCCAACAAAACCAATAGAATTTTATGCATTTGACAGCCAAATTTAGCCTTTTGACTGGCTTAAACTAACTTAAAACTTAATGACTAATTTTGTCAGGCATAATCTCAAAATGCATTATAAGGTAAAAAAGGGAAATTCATCTTTTCCAGCTAGACCTTGAGGTAGCCAGTATTTTTCTATATGAAAAGTAACCGAAAAACTGGTACTCAGAACCAAAAGGCGTCTTTGTTAGAAAGAATGATAGCCTTCTCAAATGGGATCTTCTTCCTGGGGCAAAAAATAAGATAAAAATAGAAGCATTTCAGTTGGGGCAATGGTGCTTTATGATTTAAATGCAAGGTGCATGCTTTATGATTTTGGGGCAATGGGTTCTGGTCCTTGATGTGAATATTAAGTATGTAAAACAAAAACGCCAGCAAGTTTTAAACCCAAGGGTCAGGAGGTGGCAATTGAAAGGGGAAAACAAGGAGATTTTTAAGAGAACTCTCTTGGAGGAGGGGGAGTGGAAGTTGCAAAGAAATCCTAATATCATGTGGGAAAATATGTCTAAAAAGGTCCAGCAAGTTGCTAAAGCAATTCTGGGAGAATCAAAAGGTTTTGGTCGACAAGATAAGGAGACTTAGTGGTGGGATGAGACTGTTCAAGAGAAAACCAAGCATAAAAAAGATTGTTTTAAAGCCATACACGTATGTAATAATGCTGAAAATTGGGAAAAATATCGTATGGCTAAAAAGGAAACTAGAAAGGCAGTGAGTGAAGCTCGTAATAAAACATATGAAGAGTTTTATAAGGAGTTAGGGACAAAGGTAGGAGAGCGTAAGATTTACAAGATCGCAAAGAACAAGGAGAGAAAATCAAGAGACTTGGACCAAGTGAGGTGTATAAAGGATGAAGAAGGAAAAGTTTTGGTTACTGATGGAGATATTAAAGATAGGTGGGAAGCCTACTTTTATAAGTTGTTTAATGATGGTGGAGAAGGGTCGCATTGTGACTTGGAAGATTTGACTACTCGAGAAGGTGACCTCAATTTTTCATTTTATCGCAGGATTCGAATTAGCGAGATTAAAGAAGCTCTTAAGAAGATGAAAACTGGTAAAGCTGTCGGACCTAATGGTATTCCAATTAAAGTTTGGAAATGTTTGGGCGAGGATGGTATGTCGTGGCTCACAAAATTATTTAATGAGATCTTACGAACCAAGAAAATGCCAGATGAGTGGAGGAAAAGTACTTTGGTTCCTATTTATAAGAATAAAGGGGATATTCAGAATTACGCAAACTATAGAGGAATTAAGCTAATGAGTCATACAATGAAATTGTAGGAAAAAATGATTGAATATAAGTTGAGGTTGGAGACTGATGTTGCTGAAAACCAATTTGGATTCATGTCAGGAAGGTCTACAACAGAAGCGATTTATTTATTAAGGGGGATAATGGAAAAGTATAGAAGCAAAGGAAGAGATTTACACATGGTCTTCATTGATTTGGAGAAAGCTTATGACCGGGTGCCAAGAGATGTGCTTTGGAAAGCCTTGGAAAAGAAGGGGGTGAGGGTTGCATATATCAAAGCCATTCAAGATATGTATGCGGAGGTTACAACCAATGTTAAAACGTCTGGAGGTGTTACAAAGGACTTCCCAATAAGGATTGGACTACATCAGGGATCAACTTTAAGTCCTTATTTGTTTAACCTAGTGATAGACGTCCTAATTGAACCTATAAAAGAAGAGATCCCTAAATGCATGCTTTTTGCGGATGATATAGTGCTATTGGCTGAATCTAGGGAAGAAATTAACTCCAAACTTGAGATATGCAGACGGACTTTGGAATTGAGAGGTTTTCGTCTTAGTATGAGCAAAACTGAATATATGCATTGCAAATTTGATAAAAGACAAAGTCAAAATGAAGTGGAAGTTAAATTGGATGGGCAAGTCATCTCGCAAGTGACAAAATTTAGATATTTGGGATCAATTATACAACAAGATGGTGAGGTGGATGGAGACGTCAATCACAGAATTCAAGCCGGATGGTATAAATGGAGAAAAGCTACGAGAGTTATTTGTGATCGTAAAGTACCTAAAAGGATAAAAGGAAAATTCTACCGCACTGCTATAAGACCAGCAATGCTATATGGTAGTGAATGTTGGGCTTTAAAGGGATATCATGAACATAAAATGGGGGTAGCTGAGATGAGGATGTTAAGATGGATATGTGGCCATACAAGAAAGGACAAGATTCGTAACACTCATATACGTGATCGTGTTGGAGTGGCCCCTATTGAAGAAAAAATGGTAGAAAATCGTTTGAGATAGTTTGGAGCGAAGGCCATTGAGTGCTCCGATGAAAAGGGTTGATCAAGCAATATGGAGTCCTGTCAAACGAGATCGATGAAGACCGAAACGAACGCTCAATGAGGTCATTAAGAGAGACGTTTTAATTAATAATATATCAAAATCTATGGTCTTTGATAGAGCACAATGACGTCGTGCGATCCATGTAGCCGACCCCACCTAGTGGGATAAAGGCTTTGTTGTTGTTGTTGTGGTGGTGGTGCATGCTTTGACCATCAAACCACACTGTTTCAGTCAAATAGAGTATCCCTGCATCTTAGATAAAAACCAAGTGAAATTATATGTTTTCCATCTGATATTTCCCCCCTCTTTTCTGAGTTGTTTGATGGATTCAACATCTATAATCACACAAGGTAGAGGCTTAGAAAAGATCTGATTTAATCCTTCAAGGAATCCAACAATCTGTCAAAGTAATGAAGAGAAGTATGTTACCATGTGTGATAAGTAACAAGTTCTCAGTAGGATATTTATCGGCAAGGTCCTTGAATATTTTCTCATATCTAGCCCTGGTGCTCAAAATAGGCTCTCCCCACTTTGGCAACTGCAGTTTATCAATAAATATGGTTTTCATCAGCAAACTACATCTTTATATTAGTAAGGAACCCTTGAAGGGGAAAAAAGTAAGAATAGAAATAGAGATATTGGAAGAAGGCCCTGCTTGGCTTGCACTAGGGAAAATGATTTGTTTTCATCGCATGAATCATTTCTGTAATCAATATTCAACAATACTTATTTCTTTTTTTAGTAATTTTTATTTAAGAACATATATGACATTTCACATTTAAAAAATTACTTTTGTTCATTCCATACCTTTTTTATGTTCAGTTCCATTCTGCACATCAAACAATGGGCAGAAAGTCCCATTCCTATCCATCTCTCTCTCTCTCTGTTTTTTCCTTTTCTTGGTTCTTCTCTCTAGCCAACATATTTACAAAAAAAAAAAAGGAGATAACTATTGCTCTCTACCTCTTTATACAATCTTTCTGCTTTATCATCTACTGTTCCCGCAGGGAGCAAGGCTTCACACTTTGATATATCCATACTAAAATCCCCATCTTTTGGAGCCACCCCAGGTCTGATTCCTGTACTGTTCATCATCTCACATAGTCCATATTCAATCGATACCTGCACAATTTGGTGCATGGGAGAAATATTTTTCAACTTCGTACATAAATCTCAGCTAAAACTCTCCAAGTCTCCATGTATTATACAGACATCTTTCTTTTCGCTTGGTAACTCCAAATTTTCGCCAGTAAACAACCAAATCTGATGCATCGGCATCATTCAAATATTACATATACACAAATCAAACTAATTATTGAGGGTAACATCAGATTCTTATAATGTCCATTTCTCGCAATCAACTATTTCGGAGAAAAAAAATGCTCGATTAAACATTCGGAATTTCGTTTGAGCCAAAGAAAATTTTTGAAATGAAAGAAATTTTAAGATATTTATGAAATAAAATCAATCAAACCTTGACTTTGGACGGATTGATGGGTATGGCATCGCTGGAGAGGGCATTGGGATCGTCGTGGACGGCACAAAGTGCAGTGACGACTTCGGAAGCAGTCTGAACGCAGCGAAGGAAAGGGGAGACGAAGACCCGATGGATGGGGAACCCGAGAGTTTTTTGGAGACTCCGACCCGTTTGTAGCGCGCGGACCCAACCATCCCGAAACAAGGGTGGGTCCCACGGTCGGGTCGCAGTGGAGGCCCACAAAGGCTCGAAGTTATCCATGCGCTCACCATGTCTCATTACGACGACGTTTTGGTAGAAATCAGGCGAACGCATTTTTGAATCCATTTCTATGGAATCTGCAAAGACACGGCGAATGAATGTGCGAGCAGAAAGGGGAGGTTTTATAGTTTAAAGGAGTTGGAATTCTAAACGACGGAAGCTACTCAATAATTTCAAGGAAGAAGGATAGGATCTTTCCTACAAGAAAAAATGGTAAAAGATTCAAAATGTAAAAATATTAAAAATGTGAATTTGTATGAGAGATTACTTTAAAAAACAGAAATATGTCTTTAGTCCTTTAATTTTATATAATATTTTATTTTCAGCACTTAATTTTATAAATTTAAAATTAAATAAAAATATCTCATTGTAAAATATATTACCCAAAAATATTTAAGGACCCAAATTCTTGAGAATATGCTACTCTTTTTTAGTTGTGTACAATATATCTTCATCTTCATGTATTCACAAATACCTTTCCTTTTGCATAAAGTTGAATATGTATTATGCACTGCGAAAGAAGAACTGCACTTGCTACCAAAAATAGGTTGCACCGTTGCACTTGAGTCCTTAACCAAATTAAGTATATTTTGGCAATAAATTTTGCATGGAGATTTGTTTTAGAAATTTTTCAATATTAAAATAATAAATAAATCTAAGAATGGTTTGTTGGGAAAGTAATGCATAAGGAAGTAACATGGAAAATAATGTTGTGAACAATCATGTTATATGTATGTATATGTAGAGAAGTTTTTGTGTGAACTTACTTTATCATATCATTTGTAGTCTAACAATTTAAAATACAATAACACAGCTAACATTAATCTTAGTTAGCTATTCATATATTTCATATTTTCATTTTTCTTTAAAAAAATGAATCCCTTAATTAAGATTTCATAAGTAATGAAAAAATGAATTTTGTTAAATTTTTAAATTTTATTAATATGCCAATTAATATTTAGGAGGTGTCAAATCAATTTATAAATTATATTTTAATTAGTTAGATTATAAATGATGTGAAATTAACTTCATAATATATAAATTTCAAATCAAAATTTCTTATAATCCAATCACTATAAAGTGTCTAAAAACTTGTTTGAAATTATTTTATAGAAAATTATCAAAATGCCCTTTGACTAGTGACAGCTACACTCATGTTTTGTTAGGAAAGTAAAGTAACCGAAAGTGCCATGGAAAATGTTAAGCATAATCTTGTCATCGGGGTGCTATGCATATATGTGAATATCAATCAAAATCTCTAAATAATCTAATCCATGTGAAGTCTTTAAAAACTGGTTTGAAATTATTTTTTAATAGCCTACTTACGGAATAAATAACAACTTTAACTTATTAAGTTCCAACAATAATTAAGACAGTAATAACTAATTTCAATGTAATTTAATGACAACAACATTTTAGTAAGTAATTAATGTAACTTATTAAATAATAATTAAAATAGTGACAACTAATTTTATTTATAATTAAGAAAAAAATAATTATTTAGTCCTTATAGTTTAACTGAGCTAGTGATTCAGTCCTTATAGCTTTCTACTCCATCCAGTCTTTTTTATAAACAACTTTATCTTTCTTATGGTTGCTCCTTTTTATAAGCAACTTTCTCCTTATGTCTCAAAATTTAAACTATTTTTCCTTTTCTACCCCTATTAAATACACATCTTTATATTAATTATCTCTCACTCACCACTAATTCTCTTTCATATGTTCATTTATTGCACATTTTCTCTCATATTTTATATTCATATGGCTCGTAATTGGTTTTGGTGGATATGGATATGAATATGAATATGGATATAGAAATTTATATGGACATGAATATGAATATGAAAATGGATATGGGAAGATGAAATTATAAATCTTGCCTTTTTTTTTTCATGGAACCCATTTTGATGGAATTGGGTCATTTTGGGTTCCACATGGAATTAGAAAATTTTCCAATTCCATCGTACAAAATAAACCATCTGATGGAATTGAGACCCAATTCCATTTCTACCACCCATAATTCCACCATACCAAACGAGTTCATATTTGTTACTCATTCCCTCTCCTATTCTCTTATCATAAATATGGATATATTTGGAAGAAATATGACATTTTTGACACATTTATTGTTTTTAACTAATCTGAACCGTCAGTTCGTTTTACGTAATAAAGATAAAAATTGCTTATAAAAAGGACCGGAGAGAGTAATATTTATAAAAAAAAATCTTAGTCTTTCATGACTCATTCATCCTAACTAAGAGTTTGTTTGGTTTGACGGAGGGGAGGGGAGAGATTTTTATATTTCCTCGTTCGGATTGATGAGAGAGGAGTGGAGGGAAGATATTTTAATGTTACTTTGTTTGGTTTAAGAAGTGAAGTGAGGGAAAATATTTTAATATGAACAATTTTACTTTTTTATTTAATTTTCTTAAAATTTTGTACAATATTTAAGAAAACATATTATAAATTTAAAATTATAATTTCATAATTATAAAATTGAATAAATATAACTATAATTATCCTAATAAATATCTAAAATTATATTTTATGATTTTACTTACCATATATATACAAAAATAAGTAAAATATTATAATTATAATATATATGTACACAATAAAAAAATTTAAGATAAAAGTGGAGGGGGATAATAAATGGGATAACCAAAAACTTTTATGGGCAAAATGTTCAATGTGAGACAAAATATTACTCATTTCCTCCAAATTCCCCCAATTTGAAGGGGGAGGGTTATGAGGGAGGAAGGGGAAATTTTTAAAAAGTTTCCTCTCCCCTCATAAAAAATTTGTTGTACCAAACGGGAAAATGGAAGCAAAATCTCTCCCATCCCTCTTCCTTAAACCAAACAAACCCAAACAGAAAATTTATTTATTTGGTATCTTTATTGTTAAGGCCTCTCAAATTCTCTCTCCTCCCTCCTCTCTCTTAGCTGTATGCTTTCTTCTTCCTCCAACTCCTTGCATTTTCCCCATATGTGGATTAATGCAGCTATTAGCTATTAGAAGAGTAGCTGAGGGGGGGGGGGGAAGGAGGTGGAGGAAGAAGAAAGCGAGTTGCTAAGAGAGAGAAGGGAGGAGAGAGCGTCTAACAGGCTCTGAGGATAAATATGCCAAATAAGCAAATTGTATCCTAGTTAGAATCACATGGGATGAATGTCATGAGAGACTCATTTTTTATAAAAATTAGGAAACTATAAGGACTAAGTCGCGATGAGTTAAACTTTTAAGACTAAGTTGTAAGCTCAGTCAAACTATGAGAATTAAATAATTAATTTTTTATAATTAAATCATTTTACAAAAAATTAATTTCAGTACTATTTATATTTTTTTCGTTAGACTCACCAACTCAAGGTTAATATACATCTCCTCTGGCATTCATTATATTTTGAGTAACGTACTCACCTCTTTTCTATTTTGAAAAAAATATATAAATCTATATTATAATTAAAATATATATTACACAAATTTTTCTTATATTTTTAAGATTTTTTTCTATCCATCCAACTGTTAGTGCACTATTAAGTTTGACTTTCAAACTGTTTTTTACCAAAGTACTCCTATTTAATAAAATAATTATTTCAATATTTATTTTTTTCCAAAAAACTTATACAATCAAAAAATAAATAGTGATTGTATTTTCAAAATTATAACATTTTTAAAAAATTATAAATTTTAATTATATTTCAAAAATTTATAATTTTAGTTTTTATCATATTTCTTGAAACATATTAATGTTTCTTTTTTAAATGGATAAAAACATGTTTCAAACATATAATTTTTATTATCATATAGCATAAATAATATAAGTTAAAGATATTATATAAATAATGTAAATTTATAATTTATAATTTTTAAACACATCTTTTTGCTATAAACATTTATAAACATTAACCAAATAATTATTTGAAAAAATAAGGAAGATAAAAAGAAAGCTCTAGATTATAAAAAATAATTTAAATGAAAAATTTAAATCCGTTGATATGCCATATTTATATTTACGGGCATTTAAAGGAAGAAAAAACTACTAACTTTGTCTCTTCATCGTTGCTGCTGTCAATTTTTTTTTTTTTATGAATTAGGGATATGATAGGGTGAAGGGCAACATAGTAAATTAAAAAATATAATTTTAGAAGTTTTTAGAATATTTCTCGCTGAATTAATGGTTTGTAACTAAGGGTATGTTTTAAAAATAAAAGGAGGCCCGCGTAATTAAATCAAAAGAGAAGGATAGTTAGAGTATTCTACTCTAATATTTTTTTAATCATCACAAGCAATATAACATTATAACCATAAAACATTCCAGCTGTAGATTTGACCATATTTATAAAAACATGGCAGAACCTTGCCTTCTTGTTTAATAGACAACGACAAACAAGACACGTTATCATTATTTCTACTTTGTTTTTTCTCTAAACTTTCCTTTTTATCTAACTCCCCTAATAATTATTGTCATATATATATATAATTTGAAAAAGTCATATGTATTATTTATAAACGAAATTTCTATGTACCTGGGACTGGGAGGGAAGCAGCCATCCTGAAGCCTCGCTGAAAAAACACAAACGTAACACAGCAGTTAAGCGGAGAAGTTAGTTTCTGGTCAAAAAAGCCAAGTGAATAGTAAACGTCGTTAATTAGCAGACCAACAAGGTCGAATTACCCAAAATACCCTTAGAAATGATTCTAATTTTCAAAGTCATGCACCTTCTCGGAGATTCCGCAGCGACCGAGAAACTGAGAGTGAAAGCGAAGCAAACGAAGCATAACGACGCAAAACACAGAAAGATAGATCCAAGACCCGAAGAAGAAGAACAGATCAAAGGTTCGAACTGCAAGGATGAGAGAGAGAGTACGACTGAGTTATGTTGAAAAAGGATCGATGTGGAAGAGATTAGAAGAAGAGGGTTTCCAGGAAGCTTCATTGACGTAAATAGCTATGAATGAAAAGTCATTGGTCGGTGAAACTTTTGACTTCTTTATTTCAACCTCAATTCAATCATTTTCGTTGACATGGTCTGGTTCTTCTTGCATTTAACATTTTTCTCAGTCTTTTTCGCCGTTACTTCATCAAATTTCTGTACTAATTGATTTTGATTGAGTTTTCATTCTCTCTGATTAAGAAAAGGGCTGCCATCGTAAAATTGGCACACATTTTTAAACGGAAAATGAGAATTAAAATCTTGTAAAAAGTTTTGGGTTAATATCCGGATGTTTATTGTTTGCGATCAATTTAGTTTATCTCCATATAATTTTGAATAATTAGTTTTGATTTTTAAAGTTTCTTTTTATCACTGTTGATTCCTAAATTTCTTTTTCAAAACGTTGGACCTTTTAATTAAAACAGATCTATAAGCAAACTTATCATAGTTGCCCCAACTTCAAGTTGTTATTAAATGGAGGGATGAATGGTTTAAACAAAAATAAGCTTTTATAAATCAAAACTTATAACTTAAAACTAGACGTCCTAACTTTAGGTATTATAGTGATCAATGTTTTGAACAGAAATAAATTTTAGAAACTAAAACTAATAGTTTGAAACTAAAGCTAAAAAAATTAATTGAACCCATTAGACTGGCTTGTTTAAATTAAAGGCTAGACTTTCAAAATAACTTGATTTTAAGTAATAGAGGCTATTACACCCAACTCTTTTAAACTTGCATGATATTATTTTTACTATTTGAGGTATGTTTTAACCATTTAAATGATAGTTATATTTGTTTAATTTTTTTTATATAATATTAACTCTAAAGTTTTTTACTTATTTTATAAATTATGTGATTAAACACGGTACAAAAATATCAATATAGTTATGTGATTATAGATAATTATTTTATTAAGTTCCGGCAGTTTGATTTGATTTTGTTTTAATCATTTTTGTACTTAGTTTGGCCCTTTAGTTTGTTTATATTTATCATTTGAATTAAAAATTTTATGAAATATTTTGTTTTTAGTTTATTCATTTAAAAATTGTAAAAAATGTTAAAAGAGCCTCAAAGCCTGAGCTGCAAGTTCGAGGGCTGGACTTTAGCTTTATGGGTGTTTTAGGTAAATGGGCCTTTCAGGCTGGAGCCCATCAAGTGCAAGTGCTAGCCTATTTTCTCACTTCTATTTAAAACTATAAGACTAAAATTAAAATAAAGACAAACTATAAATATCAACAATAGTATTAAAAATTAAGGGTAAAATGAGGGGTAGTTCTTAATTAATACATTAAAATTAAAAAATCAGAATTTTATATTTATATTTTAAATATTTTTATTTTATACTCTCTCCGATCTTAAATATAAGATAAAGTTAATTTTTTTAGAGATATTAAAAAAGCTAATTAAATTACTTTAAAATATTTTTATTAGTAATTTTTTTCTCCAAACTATTTTACGTACCTTACAAACTAATATATAATATAAGGATATACAATATATGATATGATTAAATAATTTATTTAACTTTCTTAATTTTTCTATAAAAAATCAACTTTATCTTATATTTAAAATTGAAGGGAATATTAATTTTCTTATATACCATTTAATTGTCATTCTCCTTCTACGAACATGGCTATTTATGCAAATTATGCCACGGTTTTCAAGTTATTTGGTAATTGCCACTTTTATTCTCTGTCCCCTGTAAATTTCATTCTTGCCTTTACGTTTTTTATTTTTAAAAAAATCGAAAGTGGAAGTTAAAAACTTGAAAATTACAATTAAAAGCCAAAGACAAAATTTACAAGATGTCAATGAATCCCAGCAATGATTCTGCCTAGGTACCCTTTATTATATATCCAAAAACTATATGCCTAATATATACATCCAAAACAATAGGATAGCAACATATACACGAGGCCCAATATATACGTATAAGTCTAACAGACCCCTTCAAGTTTGGGGGTCATATAAATTTATGGTCCCTAACTTGGGTAACAAACATGTAGAATTCTCATGACTAATTGGCTTCGTAAGCAAATCTGCCAATTACTCTTTAGAGCTCACATGTTGTAAGTCGATAACAACCTCCATTAATTTTTCATGAACGAAGTGACAATCGATTTCGATGTGCTTCGTTCGTTCGTTAAATATGGGATTAATAGTGATGTGGATTGTCGCCTTGTTGTGACAAAATACTCGAACTGGATGTAAAGCTCCAACATTGAGGTCTTCTAGTAATCTTAAAGTCCAAACAATTTTAGACACAGCAACACGCAAAGCCCGGTATTCTGATTCTGTCGATGATGTGGAAACTATACATTGCTTCTTAGACTTCCAATACACTAATGATCCACCAATCTTGATAGCATAGCCGGTTACCGACCTCCGAGTGTCTAGGCATGTAGCCCAATCCGAGTCTATGTAATACTTAACATTTAAATCCTTGGTTGCTGCTAATAGAATGCCCATGCCCGGAGTTCCTTTGAGATACCAAACAACTCGAATAGCTACTTCCATATGAGCTTTGCGAGGTGCGCTCAAGAACTGGCTCAGTGTTTGCATAATAAAAGAAATATCAGGACGTGTGACAACTAAATATGATAACCTACCAACCAACCTCCTTTATATCGTAGGATCTGGTAGTAGAGGATCCTGTTGCTTAGCATGTCACATCGTTTTCATCCTCTTCTGGCTCTACTATCTCTTCTCCCATCAACCGACAATTGAACATTATGTTCCATAGGAACCAGTAATGGCTTTGCACTACTCAACCCTATGTCTGGGATAAGGTCTAATGTGTATTTTCTTTGGTGTAAAGTGATTCCCTTCTTGGACCGGCTTACCTTTAAGCCAAGAAAGTACATGAGATCACCTAAATCTTTAATTTTGAATTTGTTATGCAAATGCACTTTCAATTCATTGATTTTCCTCATGTTGTTTCCAACTATCAATAAGTCATCACCGTAAGCCAAAACCAAAGTTGTATCCCCCTCAGCTTGATTTATAAAAAGGGAATAGTCATACTTGCTTTGCCTAAACCCCCTTGTGTCAATGCCTTTTTTAGTTTAACATTCCATTATCTGGAAACTTGTTTTAAACCATACAATGACTTTTTTAACTTGCAAAGTTTGTTTTTGTTAAATGAGTCAAATCCTTGAGGCACTTTCATATACACTTCCTCATTTAAATCTCCTTGTAAGAATGCATTATTGACATCCATTTGGAAAAGATGCCAATTATGCATTGCTACAAGTGTGAGGACAATTCTCATAGTAACTGATAAGTAAAATATTTGCATATTCATTTTTCCTTATATGATGATTTTGTGGACTATATTTGAGCTGAATATAATCAATTTGGGTGTAATTAATAAATAAATAATGATTTTCTTGCAGCCATGGACAATACCGGATTAAGAAGAATTAAAGAAGGCATTTAAGGGGAAGTACTGTTCATGAGGTACTATTCACTGTGCATTGCTCATGTGTACTGTTCACTGTAGCAGGGGCACTGTAGCGGACCATTGCGTTTCACTATAGCGGACGGTGTGTGGAAGTGGGGCGGTTCAGTGCGGTTCACTGTAGCAAGTGGGTGGTCGGTTCACTGTAGCAAATCACTGTAGCAGTCCGAAAATGAAGCCTATAAATAGAGCTTCTTGGCACCCTAAAATGAGGAGGAAGGAAGAGAGAGAGAGAATTTTTATTTTAGAGAGAGAGTTGTTATTTTTAGAATTTATTTCTTACATTTTTTTTACTTCTTGCATACCTCCTACATGGATGGTTTTACCTCCTATATGGAAGGTCTAGGTAGTCCTCCTTTATGGATGGTATAGGTTGCCACCTACATGGATGGTTTTACCTCCTATATGGTAGGCTAAACTTTCCATTTTCATGCATCTTATAGTTGTATTTTTATGTTTTTGTAATTAATTTTTATGCAATATTTGTGATGTTTGTAATATATTTTGGTTTTGTTTTTAATTTTATCATGAGCTAAATTTTCCTTTTCCTAGGGTGATGACATAGCTTACTAATGACGGATTGAATCTTAACTTATTAAATCTAATTTTAATTTTTCCTTCATGATTGAGTTTTAATTATTGCTCTTAATGCTTACAATTGATCGGCCACCTTTTGGATGATTTTAATATGCATGTTGAGACCGGAAGGAGATACATGTATGTGGATTCTATAATTAAAACCATAATTTGCGTATGAAATAGGAATATATTCATATGGGTTGTGTAGTCTTAATTGAGTTCCATAAATCTTAATGCATGATTGATTGCTTAAATTCATATAGGAATATATTGGGTTAGCAATTAATTATAGAATTACTTGACCTTAGAAGAGGCTAGTAATTAAAATAGGGAAACTCGACTATCAATCATGTGGAATAAATTGGACTAGAATAAATAAGTGATTCAATCCGGAATTTATTAAGTGAAATCTAATCCCTAGGGCTTTTTCTCATATTTGTCTTTATATCACTTGTATTCATATTTCATCATTTATATCTTGCAATCTTAATCACAACTAATCAACCGACTAAATAGAATTAAAATTACCAATTTTGGTACTTGGTGATCAATCCTCGTGGGAATGATATTCTACTCACTTCTATATTACTTGATTACGACAGTGTACACTTGCACTTCTAAATACACCATCCTACACTCGTAACAAGTTTTTGGCGCCGTTGCCGGGGATTGTCATTAATATCAATACCAAGTAATTTTAATACTAATTTGGTCTTCATATTAAATTTTTTTGTGTCTTTTGTTTCTTTTCAGGTTTTTGCTTAGTATATGACTAGATCGAAAAAGACTGAATTACAACCTTGTGATTCTGAGATCGAGAGAACTTATCGAAGAAATCGGAGAGTTCGAAAGCAGTCTACTTCAATCAATCCAATGGCAAATCTGGAAGGAGAAGCAGCAGATACCAAAACACTCCGTGATTATGCAACACCAACAGTCATGGAGCCAACTTCTGGAATCAGAAAACCACCAGTAGCAGCCAACAATTTTAAAATCAAGCCTGCAATTATCCAGATGGTGCAAGCCAATCAGTTTGGTGGTTTATCAACAGAAGATCCCAACACACATATAGCCAGCTTCCTAGAAATATGCGATAATTCAAGCATAATGGTGTTACTGATGATGCCATTAGACTTAGACTTTTCCCTTTCTCACTTAGGGATAAGGCTAAGAGCTGGTTACATTCTCTACCAGTGGAAAGCATAACTACATGGGATGCCTTGGCATAGAAATTTTTGGCGAAATACTTTCCGTCAGGAAAAACTGCAAAATTGAGGAATGAAAATACCTCATTTTCCCAGCATAAACTAGAAATAAAAAGGAAGAAATATCACCAAGATTCACACAGAGATTTATACTGGTTCGGTCTCAACCACTTGACCTAGTCCAGTCCTCAGAAATCCTTCTGAGCCTTTCACTATATCATCCAAGATTCAGTGGGTTCTTGGCACCACAGTACAAACAGCAAGTTCCTCTAGACACTCGCTCCCCCTTACACAAGGTAATCTCAAATCCCTACTTAAGGTTCCTCAACCTTAAGTTATCACTATTGGAGATGATTAAGTATGACTGACAAATCTCTCTCACAGAGTATGTAGATAAGAACTGAAGTACAGATGAAGGCTTGAAGCACTTGTAAAGATATTGCTTGTAGTGTATTCATGCGTTTTTCTTCTTACTTCATTTTTCGAATGGCTGGACATATATATTAGAGACTTTGAAGACCGTTGTAAATTTGTCCGTTGATTCAAAGATGCTTCTGACAAATGTAACAGCATTTGTCTTCCGTTACTTATGAATTTTGCTGCCGCCCATGAATAGCTGTCGTTTGAATGGAGAGTTCAGTTACTTATCATGTGCGTGATGGTGGAGTACAGCTGTAATACACTTTGAGAACATTACCGTTAGAAAATATTTAAATATCATCAGAGTAATATGGTTCACTGGAAGTGTTTTCAGAAAATCAAGGAAACCATCGATCTTTGCTTTTGCAACTGAGCAGTGAAATAATAAGCCATATAATTTTGACAGCAATCTGGAGAAATCAGTAATGATTATCAATAAAAAAATTTAACTGACAAAATCAGTTGTTCTTCATGGAAGTAGTTGCAAGTGGATCAGTGTTTGTTTGAGAGAGTTACTGACAAAAAGAAACATCACTGGAGTGAATATAATATCACTGGGAGTAATTTTGAAAGCGTTAAAACCTTTCCACAGTGATTACAGGCTTACTGGAAGTAAACATGAAATTTCCATATTCCACTCAAGTGAATTTGGAATCATTGGAAGTGATTTTGTAAATAGTGATTTCTTCTTGCAGTGATTTTGAATCCACTGGAAGTGATTTGGAACTTTTCAAACATCACTCGAGTGATTCAAGATCACTGGAAGTGATTTGGCAAACAGAAAAATATTCTTGCAGTGATTTTCAATTCACTGGAAGTGATTCAGCAAAAATACAACATCACTCGAGTGATTCAGGATCACTGGAAGTGATTTGGAATTCTTCAGATATCACTCGAGTGATCTGGCATTCACTGGAAGTGATTTTCAAAACAGTGAATTTTTCTTGCAGTGAATTTCCAATCACTTGAAGTGATTTAGCGCATCACTCGAGTGATTCAGGATCATTGGAAATGATTTGGAAAACTTGGCGCATCACTCGAGTGATCTGGACTTCACTGGAAGTGATTTTCAAAACAGTGAATTTTTCTTGCAGTGATTTATCAATCACTGGAAGTGATTAGGCGCATCACTCGAGTGATTTCACATATCACTCGAGTGATCTGTTAATTTTCCACATCACTCCAGTGATTTCAATGATCACTCGAGTGATTAACAAAATCACTCGAGTGATCTTCCTCAGATCACCAGAATCACTTCTTTTGCTGATATGGAATCCATGAACTTCCAAAACATGATTTGTTATTATCAAAACATGAAATCTAACATTCTCCCCCTTTTTAATGATGACAAAACATATTATATGATCAAGTTCAAAATTTTGATTGTCTAACAAACTTTACTTGATCTTTTTCAAAAATTCTGCAACAACTTTAACTAAGAGGAGTTGTTTTAAAGATTAAGAGTTTTTGACCTTTTATAGAAAATAAAAGATGTTAGTTCAAAGTTCAAAAACCATTATAAGCATAATTTAAACATGCACATATGAAGTAACTTCTTACTTTTCATGAGATCATATTGGCAGCTGCAAACATAAACACAAATGCATTAAGACCATATTCTCATTAGATTAGGATCAAGTACATGTCAGTTTAGAAAACATACTGAAACTACACAAGCTGCATAACTACATGACAAAACACTGAAACTACATACTAAAAGAAAATACATATGATCATATCAGTTCTTCTCCCCCTTTTTGGCATCATCTAAAGGAGAGGTAGAAGGTGTAGAGGCCTGAGTAGATGAAGGAGCAAAGAAGGAGACAGGTGGAACATATGAAATAATGGAGAGCTGGGCAGGAGACTGGAAGGAAAAGGTGGTAGAAGAGGGCTCAAGAGGAGTGGTGGAAGTGGAATGAGTAGGTCCTATAACCTTTGTAGTAGCATCCTCAACTAAAATTTCCTCAGTATGAGAACTGGAAGCAGTGTGATGTGAAGAAGATGATGGAGTCTGGAGGATGGGATCAGCCTGTGGAATATCACCAGCAGGAATGGGTCCAGAGATAAAGGATGTGGGAGGTGCAGGAGGAGTGTCTGAAAGAATGATAGGAGGATCAGAAAGTGAAATATCTGGAAGAGGAGGATCTGATGAAGGAGGTACATGTGAGGTGGTAGGTGGTAAGTCAGGGAAAGGAATATGAAGGTGAGTGCTGAGTGCATCCTCAATCCTTTGGATCCTCTGAGTCTGATCTGCCTGGCGCTTAAAGAGAATATTGAAATTGTGATTCACTGCCTCGACTAACACTTTCACTTGGTAGTTGACTTGATCAATCAACTCAGTGTTAGACTTCCTCAACTGAGTGACAGCAGACTGGATGGCATCCTGAATATATGTCTGAAGAGTAGCCTGAGTGAATAAAGGACCATGAGATACTGCTCTGGAAGACTGAGCCTCATCCATCTTGGAAGGTGAATGATCCATCCTCTTAGTATGAGGATCTCTCTGGCTTACCTCAGGAGGTGGTGAATGATGTCTCTGAGGCTGTGAAGAAGCTCCAGCTGGAATAGTAATTCCCATCCGAGTGAGATGAATCTTCCCAAACTTAGGAATCCTCACTATGTCTCCCTCAGGTGTCAAGTTCCAAATATTATGCATGGAGAGAATATAGGACACAAGCTGAGGATAGGGAATAGTAGTAGACCTAGAGGAGTGAAACCTGAACCTCTTCATTTCTTAAAAAATGAGCTCACCCACATTTCTTCCCTCTCTTGTCATAAGAGATGTCATCATCTGAAGATCCTTCCCCGTGATATGAGTGAAGTTCTTTGCCTTGTTAACCATGCTATGGGAATAAATGTAGAACAAGGCTCTCTGGTCATTAGTGAGAGCTGCTGGGGAAGTAGGCAGAGGCACACCAGGCTGTCCTGGTCTAAAGATGTCAACCAGCTCATGAATATTAAAGACTCGTGGAGGCTTCATAGGTACATCCTCTATGCCTAGATAGGTGTTTATAAGATCTCCAGACAGTAGGACTTTTTGATCTCTTATACTTGTTTCAATTCTCTCAACAATGATGTTTCCATAGCTGTCCTTTACATCTGCAATTTTCATGTTACAGTAAAAGTATTTGACAACCAAGGGATTGTAGGACATTCTCAGTCTCAGCCATGGTTCATATTGTTTCAAATAAGGGGTCAAATCAATATGAAATTTCTGTTTCAGTTCTTCCAAGTCTACCCATACAACATGACAAAAACTTCTCCTGGCAAAATGTGAGGCAAACATAATGGAATTCAAAATACTAAGGTTACCCGTGTTAAACCCAGGAGGAGGTTCAAGAAGTTCAGGGGTTTCTTCAGCCAGGGACTCAGAATGTCGACTACCAGAAGCTTGAGTTGCATACCGAGATTTCTGAGGAACTGAAGCAGCTAAGATATTGACAGCCCGAGTAATTTTCCTCTGCAATGTAGATTCTTGGATGTCTGCTTCTCGTTGTTTCTCTTTCCCTTTCCTTTTCAAGCTTGTATGAGATCGGGTAGTCATTCCCGTCAGCTCTTCAATGCGAATTCCTTTGGGTCTTTGAATGGTCGGATTAGGCTCTTGTTTAGATGGTGCTTTCGGCCTCTTAGACGGTGGAGAGGATGGAGGAGATTGCCCGAGCCTTTTGGTTCTCTCCATGGGTACAGACGCTGGGTACTGTCGAGAGTTTTGCACAGGGGTACTGTCGGCAACTGACAGAAATTGAGAGGCAAGATTGAGACTAAAATGAACTTGCTTAGAGGGGATTTGTCAGTGAAGGAGAGTAATGAGGATTTGGGTTTTTGGGTTCAAGGGATTTCAGAGAGTTTGAGAGAATTTCAGCGAATGCAAGTGAATGGTGGGAGTGAAATGAACAGTCGCGTGAGAGAAAAACTGATATAACCGAGTTTTTAATATTCACTCGAGTGATTTTTACATTCACTCGAGTGATTTTGGTTTTCACTCGAGTGAAGTATAAGAATCACTCGAGTGAAGTCCAAAATTACTTCACAGAAGCTAAAAGCACGCTGTAACTCCAAGATAATTAATTAAAACACTTCATGAGACTTACCTGTAATAAGATTATCAACCTAATTGCTTGATTTACCTGTGGTTGCAGTATTTCACTGTTCACTCACTCGAGTTGGTCTTTTATCATCAACCGAGTGTTTTCCTCTCTGTTTATCTCTGTTATTTGAAGATATTACAGAGCATCCTGCAAAACAACTTTATAGATACTCCGATGCTTAAGTTAGTTATGGGATCATCAAAACACTATGAAATCAACATTTATAAAGATTAAACAACTTACAATTCATTGGGATTTACCATTCCCAATTCCCTTCGTATATACATGAATTGTTCTCGGGCAAGAGGTTTGGTGAAAATATCAGCCAATTGCAAGTGTGTAGGTATGAATAACACTTTGACATCCTTTTTCTGAATATGATCTCTAATGAAATGATGTCTCACATCAATATGCTTGGTCCTTGAATGCTGTACAGGATTTTTTGCCAAGCTTATTGTACTGGTGTTGTCACAGTAAATAGGAATTTCTTTAAGATATATGCCAAGATCCTGAAGTTGCTGTTTTAGCCATAGTACTTGTGCACAACAGCTTGAGGCTGCTATATATTCTGCTTCCGTTGAGGATAATGATACAGTAGTTTGTTTCTTACTGAACCAAGAAACAACTGAGCCTCCAAGGAATTGACATTGCCCACTTGTGCTCTTCCTATCTGTTTTATACCCACCATGATCAGAATCAGAATAGGCAACTAGATATTCATTACCTCTTTTGGGTACCATATACCCAACTCTTTTGTGTCTGCCAGATATCTGAAAATTCTTTTTACTAATTCAGCATGTGATACTTTGGGACATGACTGAAATCTTGCACATAGACCAACGCTGAACTGAATATCAGGTCTGTTGGCTGTGAGATAGAGTAATGATCCAATCATTCCTCGATATTGAGTTATATTGAAATCAACCCCTTTCTCATCAGCATCCATAAGTACCGTTGAACTCATGGGTGTATCTGCACCATTAGCTTCATCCAATCCAAACTTCTTGAGCAATTCTTGAAGGTATTTGGTCTTTGATATGAATATTCCATTCTTTCTTTGTTTAATTTGTAAACCCAGAAAGAATGTCAATTCTCCCATTAAAGAAATTTCAAATTCTCCCTGCATTATCTCAAAGAATTCTTTACACAGAGAATCATTAGTAGCTCCGAATATAATATCATCAACATAGATCTGAACTACTAAAATATCATTTAGTTTTCGTTTTATAAATAAAGTTGTATCGACTTTTCCTCGAGTAAAACCAAATTCGATGAGAAATTTGCTTAACCTTTCGTACCAGACTCTAGGAGCTTGCTTCAAACCATATAAGGCCTTCTTTAGTTTGAAAACATGATTTGGTTTGGATACGCCTTCAAAACCTGGAGGTTGTTCTATATAAACTTCCTCCTTGATGTACCCATTTAAGAAAGCACTTTTCACATCCATTTGATATAATTTGAATCCTTTGACATGCAAAGGCTAAGAGTACTTGTATAGCTTCCAATCTTGCTACTGGAGCATATGTTTTCTCATAATCAATACCTTCTTCTTGATTATAGCCTTGGCGACCAATCTTGCCTTATTTCTGATAATAGCTGCGGATTCATCAAGTTTGTTCTTGAATACCCATTTAGTGCCAATAACCGAGTGGTCTTTAGGCCGGGGTACCAAATTCCAAACTTGATTTCTGTCAAATTGATTTAATTTTTCTTGCATTGCTAACACCCAATCATTATCTGATAGGGCTTCGTCAATGTTAGAAGGTTCCAATTGAGAAATGAATGCAGATAAGCTAACTTCGTTTAAAACTTTGTTTCTAGTTTTAACTCCTTCATTAACTTCACCTATTACTTGATCTAGAGGATGACTCTTGATGTATTTCCAGGCTCGAGGTTGATCTGGATGACTTAGTTCAACTTCTTTTTCAAAATTATCAACCTTAAGATTGGGAGAGTTAACAGAGGGTTGGTTACTAGTTATCTCATCATCAAAGTTTTTACTGGAAGATACATGTTCATCGAATACAACATGAATTGATTCTTCTACAACACATGTTCATTTATTAAAAATTCTATATGCTTTACTTTGATTTGAATAGCCTAGGAAAAGTCCTTCATCAGCCTTAGAATCAAACTTTCCAAGATTATCTTTACCATTGTTATGAATAAACACTTACAACCAAATATGTGTAGATGAGCAAGGTTTGGTTTCCGTCCCTTGTAGAGTTGATATGGTGTCTTTCCAAGTTTGGTTCTGACATACGCTCTATTTGAGATGTAGCATGCAGTGCTCATAGCATCTGCCCAGAAGACTTGAGACACATTCTTTTCGTTGAGCATTGCTCTAGCCATATCTGTAAGAACTCTATTCTTTCTTTCCACGACTCCATTCTGTTGTGGAGTTCTTGGTGCTGAAAAATTGTGATCGATGCCATTTGTATCGCAATATTTTACAAATGCTTGATTATCAAATTCTCCACCATGATCTGTCCTGATTCCTGCAATTAACATACCTTTCTCATTTTGCACTTTCTTGGCAAAGGCAATAAATTTACTAAAAGTTTCATCTTTGGATGACAAAAATATATTCCAGGTAAATCTAGAGAAATCATCAACAATAACAAATGTATACAAGTTTCCACCGAGACTTTTAACTCTTGCTGGACCAATCAGATCCATATGCAATAATTGAAGTGGTCTGTTAGTGGTAATTTCGGTTTTTGATTTAAAGGAAGATTTAGTTTGCTTACCTCTTTGACAAGCATCACAGATTAAATCATTCTTGAAATTTACATTAGGTAATCCAATTACCAAATCCTTTTTGAGTAATTTACCTAATTGATGCATATTAACATGGGCAAGTCGTTTATGCCATAGCCAACTCTCATCAGTGTTACTCAAAAGGCAATTTTCAGAAATATTTTCATTCATATCAAGAGTATAGCAGTTACCTTCCCTTTTTGCCTTGAGTTTCATCTTCAAATTCTTCTTTTCAATTTGCAGATCCTTCTTGCTAACTATCAGACATTCTTCTGAATCAAATATTACCCAGTTGTCTTTATCTGTGCTTTGGCTTACACTTAATAGATTGTGACATAAGCCTTCAACATAATATACGTCTTTAATTTTATCCTTGCCTTCCCCAAGCCCTGCTATCCTTCCGGTTTGATTTCCTCCAAATTTTACCTTGCCACCTTCCTTGGGTACTAATGTGGTGAAGTTCTCAGGATCACATGTCATATGTCTTGAACATCCACTATCTATATACCATTTGTTTGATTTGGATGCTCTAAGACAAACCTGCAGTTAAGGATAATTAAGTTTTAGGTACCCATATCTTTTTGGGTCCTTTTGGGTTAGTACAGATAACTTCCTGTTCATGAGTCTTCTTAGGTATCCATTTATAGGTTCCTATAATTCCTTTCTTTTTATGAAAACATGAAGAAGTGTAATGTCCTTTTCTATTGCAGTAATTACAATAAGCAAAAGGATTAGATGTGTGCACAGAACATGTGAAATAACTTAGATATGGTTTACCTCCTGTCTTCTTCTTACCTTTTCTTTTGTCTATATTTGGATCATATCCTATGCCAGACTTATCATTCACATGACGTTGTGCTTTTAAAATAACATTTAACATCTCACTTCCTTTTGTAAACTTTTCAAGAGTTTTAGTAAGATCAATATTTTTCTTTTCGAGAGACAAACACTTTTCGCAATCTTTATCCAATGGATCTTTAATTCTTTCTTCAAGAAATTTGTTTCTCTTTTTACATGCAATCAAAGTATTAACAATTTTGACAAATTCAGAATGTAAAGCATCATATCCATTTTGTAATTAATCATAAGTAGGATCAGAATCTTTTACCTCCTCGTCTGTTTCTTTTTGAGCAACCAGGCATAAATTGGTTGTCTCTTCATTATCGCTTTCTTCATCTGAGGAGCTATCTCCCCATATTGCAGAAACAAATGCCTTCTTTCTGTTGAAGGATTTGATGTTTCTCTTTTCTTTATTTTTCTGTAATAACTCTGGACATTCTGATTTGATATGTCCAGGTTTACCACATTCATAACAGATGATCTCCTTGGCGTCTCTTCTGCCACTAGTTCCACCTCTTTGTGAATTCCTGAACCCTTGGCTTTTGTAAAATTTCTTGAATCTTCTGATCATCAGGCCTATTTCATCATCATCATCGATTTCCTCTTCTTCTTCTTGGCTTTCTGTCTTTGTTTTTGTCACACTTAGTGCAAGACTTTTCTTCCTCCTGTCACCAACTTCTTCTAGTTCTCATTTGAATTTTAGTTTGCTTTCATATTCTGAAAGGCTTCCAAACAAAGAAGCTACAGATTGCATTGATTCTCCTTTGGCCTCCTCTATTGCTGTGACTTTGGCCTCCCATTCTTTGGAGAGTATGTTTAATATTTATCGTACTTGGACATTCTGATCATAGAATTTTCCAAGTGCTGCAAGTTGATTAACAAGGTGAGTATATCTAAGTTCAAATTCAGCTATTGACTCACCTTCCTTCATACGAAGTAGATCAAACTCTGTAGTTAGAGTATTAACTCGATTTTCTTTTATTCCAGATGTTCCTTCATGAGCTACTTCCAACGCTTGCCACATCTCTTTAGCAGTCTGAAGAGTACAAATTCTGAAGTATTCTTTTTGACTCAGTGCACTCTGAATCATTAAAATAGCTTTGTTGTTGAGAGTCACTAGTCTTTTGTCATTGTCATCAAATTCTGCTAGTGATTTAGGAACTTTTCGAGATTCTTCAGTCTTTGTAGGCACATAGTTTCCAGTTTCAATCACATCCCATAGTCCATATTCTGTAGCCATTACGAATACACGGAACTTAGCTTTCCAGAAGGAAAAATGCTCACCACTAAAACCTGGTGGTCTAGTGATAGAAGCTCCGTCAGGAAGGATTACTTCACCCATGCTTGCCATCGGATCTTTCTAAGGTTGTTAAACCTGAACAAGAAGACCAGGCTCTGATACCAAATGTTAGAGCAAGCTTTTCACCCAAGAGGGGGGTGAATTGGGTGATTACAAAATAATCAGAAATTTAAATTCAATTTATAAAACTTTAAGCACAATAAATAAAAAGGAAGAGATATCACCAAGATTCACACAGAGATTTATACTGGTTCGGTCTCAACCACTTGACCTACGTCCAGTCCTCAGAAATCCTTCTGAGCCTTTCACTATATCATCCAAGATTCAGTGGGTTCTTGGCACCACAGTACAAACAGCAAGTTCCTCTAGACACTCGTTCCCCCTTACACAAGGTAATCTCAAATCCCTACTTAAGGTTCCTCAACCTTAAGTTATCACTATTAGAGATGATTAAGTATGACTGACAAATCTCTCTCACAAAGTATGTAGATAAGAACTGAAGTACAGATGAAGGCTTGAAGCACTTGTAAAGATATTGCTTGTAGTGTATTCATGCGTTTTTCTTCTTACTTCATTTTTTGAATGGCTAGACATATATATTAGAGACTTTGAAGACCGTTGTAAATTTGTCCGTTGATTCAAAGATGCTTCTGACAAATGTAACAGCATTTGTCTTCTGTTACTTATGAATTTTGCTGCCGCCCATGAATAGTTGTCGTTTGAATGGAGAGTTCAGTTACTTATCATGTGCGTGATGGTGGAGTACAGCTGTAATACACTTTGAGAACATTACCGTTAGAAAATATTTAAATATCATCAGAGTAATATGGTTCACTGGAAGTGTTTTCAGAAAATCAAGGAAACCATCGATCTTTGCTTTTGCAACTGAGCAGTGAAATAATAAGCCATATAATTTTGACAGCAATCTGGAGAAATCAGTAATGATTATCAATAACAGAATTTAACTAACAAAATCAGTTGTTCTTCATGGAAGTAGTTGCAAGTGGATCAGTGTTTGTTTGAGAGAGTTACTGACAAAAAGAAACATTACTGGAGTGAATATAATATCACTGGGAGTGATTTTGAAAGCCTTAAAACCTTCCCACAGTGATTACAGGCTTACTGGAAGCGAACATGAAATTTCCATATTCCACTCGAGTGAATTTGGAATCACTGGAAGTGATTTTGTAAATAGTGATTTCTTCTTGCAGTGATTTTGAATCCACTGGAAGTGATTTGGAACTTTTCAAACATCACTGGAATTGATTTGACAAACAGTAAAATATTCTTGCAGCGATTTTCAATTCACTGGAAGTGATTCAGCGAAAATACAACATCACTCGAGTGATTCAGGATCACTGGAAGTGATTTGGAATTCTTCAGATATCACTCGAGTGATCTGGCATTCACTGGAAGTGATTTTCAAAACAGTGAATTTTTCTTGCAGTGAATTTCCAATCACTTGAAGTGATTTAGCGCATCACTCGAGTGATTCAGGATCATTGGAAATGATTTGGAAAACTTGGCGCATCACTCGAGTGATCTGGACTTCACTGGAAGTGATTTTCAAAACAGTGAATTTTTCTTGCAGTGATTTATCAATCACTGGAAGTGATTAGGCGCATCACTCGAGTGATTTCACATATCACTCGAGTGATCTGTTAATTTTCCACATCACTCCAGTGATTTCAATGATCACTCGAGTGATCTTGAATATCACTCGAGTGATTAACAAAATCACTCGAGTGATCTTCCTCAGATCACCAGAATCACTTCTTTTGCTGATATGGAATCCATGAACTTCCAAAACATGATTTGTTATTATCAAAACATGAAATCTAACATAATAGTATATCAAAATTCAACTAATTTGACATATAGTTCAGGTACAGGTAGGGGTCGTGGACGGGAAACCATATCTAAAGGGTCTTACCCATAAATCGCAACCACTCAATCAAGTACTGCTTGTTCTGTTTAGCTATTGAGATAAACATTGCCCGACTAGTCTTGTCTGTCAGAAGCTTGATACAGCGGACTCGGAAGACCTCATCACGTTGCACTTCCTCAAGATCAAGCAGGTCATTCATAACAGCATCAATACTCTTATCTTTGATTTTACTTATTGCTGCAGCTTTTATTTTCGATGCATTAGCTATAACATTACCTGTATCCGCAATTTATTTTGAAGCTGCCATTTTCTTCTTTTTCTTCTTCCCTGAGCAAACAACTCTCTTCCTCTTGCCTTGTCTTCTTGAATCAGTTGGAACAAAGGGTGGAGTCTGAGTTGATAACCCAATGCTTGCTAGCTCATTTATGACTCTTGTGCTAACTGCTGGGTTCACTCTAAAAAGGTCATCTTCGCTGTCACCTAACCCTTCTTCTTAATCCATTGTCGGTCAGTATACATCTTCTTGCTCTGCCTCCTCTTTCTGTGTTTGTATATACAACATCCTTGAATATAATCCTTAATTCTTTTTCATATTTGAGGCTTGTACGATGAAACTTTTTATATGCCGAATTCTCCTACATGCATACAAGTAACCAAAATCAATACTTATATTAAAAACAATACTTGAGTCAAGTGAATCAGTAGTAACCAAATTTATAAGTTACTATAGTCATTACTTACCTGACATTTCTACTGCCACCACTCATTTGATGCAACAACATTATTTGTTATAGGGTCTCAACCCACACCACAGTCTCCTTGGTTAACAAATCCCATGTCCTCAAATCCTTCCTTATGATATCAAACCTATTCTTCAATTGTTTCGTCTCATATGCTTTCCCAGTCTTCTCATTGAATATGGAAACAATATTGTTCTATCCAGTCTTCAAAAATGACAACCCTCGCCATTCTTTTCGGTAAATTTGCTCAAGGCATGCATGGATAAAAATCTCAGTTGTTACTTCATCCCATACTGCTTTGTCATTTATATTTATATGGAAAAGTTTGATAGATAATGTATCACCCTAAATTAACAACACAAAACCTAAGTTTTGCTATATGATTTACCCATACATACTCTGTACTCTTATGAAAACTTACATTTACCCATACAAGAACCCTAATTCTTGCCATCTAATTAAAATTCTGATCACCTTAACCTAATCCTTAATTCATATTCTCTGCCTGACCTCTACTAGATAATCTTTCTTAGTGAATGAATAAGCCAAAACCTTAACACATTTTGCATAGCCTAAAAAAAGTAAGATTTGGAATTCCAAATTGTTTGTGAGACAGTAGAAATGAGACAAATCACTTTATCAAGAGAACAAGAAGGAACGACAAAGATTCAAAACTAAGCATGACTATTCACTAATATATTTAAAAAGGATAAACCAATGTTCACAATGGTTCTCAATTCCATCTTAGTATCAAACCCTTTTTTTTTGTCATTTTTTCCAAAATGTTGTCCTCTTTTCCTTTTTTACAATGTATATAAAAATGTTTTCCCATTACTGGCAACCTACAGATCACAGAAGCCAAGCTATATATATATATTCATGGAAAACCACTTGGTCAAAGGAACAAACAATCGAACCCACAGGATAGATCAGACAAATACTAAAATTTTTTTTCCAAATGAACCTTTAAACCTTACCACACAAAAGATGACATCAGTGAAGACCAAATCAATGACAAGGGAGCATGTTGAAGATGTAGCGAGGTAGAGACCACAGACCATAGTGGAGATCGACAGTTAAGAGTGCAAAGCTTCCGATCGCACTACAGGACACTCCATTGGACTTGAAGAGTAGGTGGCTAAGTTGAAGAGCTCAGCCTATAGATTAATGGCAAAGGCGAAGAAAATAAGAACCACTGCGGGAAAAGGTTGAAGCGATGATGCCTGAATAGCTTAGTTGAAGATCTCAGGCGACGAGTGACGCCTGAAGCAAACACGCTTTTCAGGTTCAAGTAGATTGGAGAGGGTGAAGCACCTGTGGGACAGATCGAAGATGACGATAAAGAAGGTGTTGTGAAGATGAAGACATATCGGAGAGGGCGAACCACCTGTAGGACAAATCGAAGATGAAGACAGAGATGGAAGATGAAGACATATCAAAGATGAAGATGAAGACACTCTTTAGGTTGAAGCACCTGTGGCATTCGAGAGAGGGATGATGAAGACAGATTGGAGAGAGCTAAGCACCTGTGGCCGCCGAGAGAGGAAAGACAGATTGAAGAGGGTGAGCAGAGCTGAGAGAGACAGAGAGATCAATGGAGCTGAGAGAGACAGAGATTTGATGGAGGATAGAGAGATAGAAAAAATAAAATGGTTGGTAGGACATCATTATTACGCTTAATGGTAACAATTGACCAATTTTTATAAGCCAATCGCAAAAAGCCCCAAATCGTGGTTTATGGTAAAAGTTGTTTAAACACTTATAAGGCCTTTTCATAAATTGGGATCCTAAACACTCAATAAAAAAACCAATTATGCCAATCGGGCTTATTGAGTTCCAATCTTGCGATTGAGCCACCTAAAAGCAATGTCAAACACTCAATTTTTTCCTATAAACCCAATAGGAAAAAAACTGGATGAGCTTACACTTATTTTATAAGTGTGATTTACGTAAGTTGAGACAAAACTCCTCTTACATACTTACCTCATATACTATAAATTACGATTGAAAATCACTTTTGGAGGTTCCAATCGCTATTCTAAACACCCATAGCCATCCCAAACACACCATTTGATGATCATGAACCATTAAATATTTACTCTAAAAATACATGACACGTCTTATTTGACACGTCTTGGATGGTTTAAAGAATTTTGCAGTAGTGCTGTTACTCCTAGATAAAGCAGAAAATCTTATGGCTAACTTTCCCTGATCAGTGGGCTCCATTTGTTGGTAGATATCTCCATGAATTATGCCATTTGCTTGGGCTCTAGTACCTTTCATTGTGCCTTCTGAAGCAACCAGCAAATGAGGCTAAAATTCTTTAAGGGAAAATGAATGTGCAGTCCCAAAGAAACAAAAAAACGAAGATTCAGTCCCAAAAAATCACATAATTACTGTCAGGTCCCAAGGGACTGATTTTTAATAAATTGCAATTACACAATTACCCAAATGCCCTTATTTGACAACACCCACTCCATTGACATGCGTGTGGAATATTAAAATGTGTGGAATATTTTATTAAAATGAGTGTTATGGGTCCCTGAACCCATTTTAATTTTAATAAAATATTCCAACACCCACATTCTTCTTAATAAAATATTATAATTGCGTTAACAACCCCCACAGCATCCATTGACAACACCCACAGTGTGCATTGACAAGTCCGTGATGTTGTGTTAACAACCTCTACACTGTCCATTGACAACACTGACAGTCTCCATTGACAAGTCCTTCATAACAACCCTCACAGCCTTCATTGACAACCCCTGCAGCCTATATTGACAACCTTGACAGACTCCATTGACAAGTCCTTCATGTTGCGTTAACAACCCTCACAGCTTATATTGACAACCCCAACAGCCTCCATTGACAACCCCTACAGCCTCCATTGACAACCCCTACAGCCTCCATTAACAACCCCAACAGCCTCCATTGACAAGTCCTTCATGTTGCGTTAACAACCCCAACAGCCTATATTGACAACCCCAACAGCCTATGTTAACAACCCCAACAGCCTGATAGTTTGCAGAAGAGAAGATTCAGATTATCTCAAATTCTAAGCAAAATGGCTCACTTTAGTTTGTAAAGAAAGCATTTATATACATAATTTCTTATTGAAAAGTTGCACTGATAGTTTGCGGGATTTTTCTATACAGTATGTTTGTAAGTAGATGTAAATTCATTTGTAACTTCAGCTCTATGTAAATTGATGTAAATTCATGTTTGGTATTGGGGTTGTCAATATAGGCTGTAGGGGTTGTCAATGAAGGCAGTTGGGGTTGTCAATGGAGGCTGTCGGGGTTGTCAATGGAGGCTGTTGGGGTTGTTAATATAGGCTGTTGGGGTTGTCAATGGAGGCTGTTGGGGTTGTCAATATAGGCTGTGGGGGTTGTTAACGCAACATGAAGGACTTGTCAATGGAGGCTGTCAAGGTTGTCAATATAGGCTGTAGGGGTTGTCAATGAAGGCTGTGAGGGTTGTTATGAAGGACTTGTCAATGGAGGCTGTCAGTGTTGTCAATGGACAGTGTAGAGGTTGTTAACACAACATCACGGACTTGTCAATGCACACTGTGGGTGTTGTCAATGGTTGCTGTGGGGGTTGTTAACGCAATTATAATATTTTATTAAGAAGAATGTGGGTGGGTGTTGGAATATTTTATTAAGAAGAATGTGGGTGTTGGAATATTTTATTAAAATTAAAATGGGTTGAGGGACCCATAACACTCATTTTAATAAAATATTCCACACGCATGTCAATGGAGTGGGTGTTGTCAAATAAGGGCATTTGGGTAATTGTGTAATTGCAATTTATTAAAAATCAGTCCCTTGGGATCTGACAGTAATTATGTGATTTTTTGAGACTGAATCTTCGTTTTTTTGTTTCTTTGGGACTGCACATTCATTTTCCCATTCTTTAAACCATCCAAGACCATACGTTCAGTCATTTTCGCCTTTCAAATTTCAATCTCCTTACTCGTCCAAGCTCCTGCAAAGAGTGTGGGATATGTTATGGTTTCCTTTCTTTTAATTATTTTGTTGATTTTTTTTCAAACTTTAATACTTAATATATATATTTTCATTCAATTGAATTATATAGATTTTCATACCATCTTCACATGTAACTCTCCATCCTTCTCTAATTATTCTTCTCCTCTCTGGATCTGTTTGAAGATTTGTGATGGGGTTGTCATCACTCTCTATTTTTTTTTTGGTTGATAGACAAAAATAAATAAATAAATAAAAGCAAAAAATACTGAACCGTAGTAACAGGGCACGCAACCTGGTCCACCATTGAACTCTGTTTCCATCATCTTGCAATATTTGCGGTAATCTATATGAACCAATGTAAGCCAATAAGCATACAGTAACATTGTTCTTCCAATCACATGGATGAAGAATTAAGAACATTGAACAAAATAAAGTAAAAAGAAATAAGATGAACAAAAATAACTTGCTGATCTAGAGATTTATATCTGCCCACCCAAATTCTTCCATTTCAGAGCCACCTCACGAAGTGTCTCTGTAGAAGAACCATATTCTTCTTTAAGAGCATTAGCTGAAGCATCTTTTAAAACCATCATTCTCTTACGAATCTCTTTACCTTCTTCACCTTTCATCAAACTCTTCACCAAATTGGCAATCTCTTCTCTTTGCACTATGCCATTTTCATTACCCTTTGGCCTCAATGCCACTTTCAAACCATCAGTTAACAGAACAGCATTGGTCCTCTGTTCTGCAAATAGTGGCCACGCCATTAATGGCACTCCTTTCTGTACACTCTCAAGAACAGAGTTCCAACCACAGTGACTCAAAAACCCACCAACAGAACTATGCCTAAGGATTTGAATCTGAGGTGCCCATGAAGGAATCACAAAACCCTTCTCTTTGGTTCTCGCCAAAAATCCTTCTGGTAAGAAATCTAAAGGATTCTGATCATTCGAAGTATCAAGATAAGCAGCACTGGGATTATTACTTGGTGGTCTAACAACCCATAAGAATTTTTCTCCACTTAGTTCCAACCCAAAAGCTAGTTCATTGAGTTGTTCTTGAGACAGAGTCCCTCCACTTCCAAAAGAAACATAAAGAACAGAGTTGGGTTGTTGATTGTCGAGCCACTTTAAGCAACCTGACCCGTTTTGATCGCTACCTGACCCGCTATGTAAAATGGGTCCAACCGGATATATCTGAGGCTTCTTCTTCTCTTTTGCTTCTTCTTGTAAGGCCTTTATCGTCTGAGTCTCTAACCCTGTGAAGCTATTGACCAGAACTCTATCAGCAAGACTGAGTCTTCTACAACGCTCAAGATATTGCTTGTAAACTAGACTGCTTCGATCTTGAACTGAGTTTGAGAGATCTCTGCCATGAACAGGAACACAACCTGGTATCTCTATGGGATCTTGTAAATCTCTGAACTCCGAAGAAACAATCTCATAATCCAACTTGGGAAGATATAAGTAGAAAGATAAAGTCATAGCAGATAAAGGAACGTACACATAAGATGAGATGTTGAGTTCTGAAGCAATATCTAAGACTTCCACAGCAAAAACATCAGCAATTAAAGCTGCTATAACGTTATTATTACTTGAACTCATCAAGGACTTTAATGTCTCACGAATGTGAGGTAGTGAGAGAGTCACTGTATGTTGAATTTGGAGGCCAAAATGAGGCATATTGTCGATAGGTACTGGAGGGAGGAAAATAGGGTTTATGTTTGAAGGAAGAGTTTGAAGGTATGATTTTGAGGAAGAAGAAAGAGAGCCAAGTGAAGGAATTATGCAGGTGACGTGGAAATCTGGGTGGAGATGAACCAGTCGCTTGGAGAGCTCAATAATGGGGAAGAGATGGCTGAAGCCAGCACTGGGAATTACAGCTATGTGAGTTGTTTTCGCCATGGAAATGAATTAGAGCTTAATTTGATTGCTTAGTTTCTGGTACTGATTGTTTTGGAAAGAGAGATATCGATATGGATTTATTGACGAGGAAGGAGAAAAGTGGTTTTGGCGGCACCTTCTCTGCATCTTCCTCAAGGACTGGTCGAGTTGGATTTGACTTTCACTTCCCTGTTAATATAACGGAAAGACCTTTTTATTAGAGTGTGTTTGGAAGTATCCAAATCATGGTTTCAAATCATGGTTTTAAATTATGATTTATGAGAATTAAAATAAAATTCATCTCACATACTTACCTCATAAATCGTAAAAGTTATTCTCAAAAGCTAATTCCAAACACACACTTAATGTAATTTTATTTTTTTTTATTTTTTATTTTTTTGCCTTCACGTGAAGGCCTCTTTATACTCGAATTCTAGGACATTATTCTCGAATAATACTTTTTTTTTTAAAATTACATTCTTTTATCCATCATGTTTGTGCCCATTTTTTTTTTTTCAGATTTTGAACTATAAATTTTAGTCGCTCAATTTTTATTCTATTTAAAATACTGATCCTAATAATTTAATAAAAATTTAGACTGTTTTATTATAAAAACCCTCAGTTTGATATTTAAGAAACGAAAATAAAGATAAATTTAAAAATCAAAAATTATAGTAATCCTGTGTATAACTCTTTAACCATCTTGTATTAGGCACTTCTTTGGGTATCAAATAATACATTTATATATATATATAATATTTCTTTGTAACGTCTTACGTTTGAAAAAGAATATTGACATATTATGTTTAATTTTAAAAAATAATAACGATTGATTAAAAAAAAGGTTAAATTATATAAAATGGGGTCTATTGCATATAACTCCTTGAATTTTTATTTTTTGATTATAAGCACCCTACCGTTAACTTAACATTATCTTTTTAACGAAAATTATCACGTCAGATTAACATGTGATATGTGACATCCTATGTAAATTGCTAATTTTATAAAGCATACTGAACTTTGATTAATTATAGATAACCTCTTAAACTTTGATAGTTATAAATCCCTAAATTTTAATTGGCTACAAATAATCTCGTTACATTTCAAAATTTAAATTTAACTCTCTTAAAAAATTGATTTATAATATTAAATCACGTGTCATTACTTTTATCATCTTAACAATTATATTAACATTTTTACTATTATTTGTCAATTAATATAGATTTTTTAAAACTAGAATAATAATATTTAAAAAATATAAAAATAAAATGTTGTATATTTTTTCTTAAATAAAGGTTCTAATTTTTATTTTTATATTTTTTAATTATTATTCTTCTAGTTTTTTCTATAAAAAGCTATTTTAATTGATAAATTATAATAAAAATATTAAAATAAAAGTAATGACACGTTTAAAATTATAAATCAAATTTTCAAGGGAGTTAAATTTAGATTTTAAAATGTCGGGGTTATTTAGAACTGATAAAAGTTCAGAGAGTTATTTGTAACCAATCAAAATTCAAGAGGGATTATCTGCGACTAATCAAAATTCTGGGGGTTTTGTAGCAATTTACATAGGATACCATGTGTCACCTGCTAATCTAACGTGATAATTTATGTTAAACGATAACGGTCAGTTAATGACTGAGTACTTATAACGAAAAAAAATAAGTTGGGGGGTTATAATTGGCCAAAAACTTGTCATTTGAAATTAATGGTGTTAGCATTAAAGAATTAAAAAATATATTTTTATAAAATTAAGATATGAACCTTGTAAGAAGTTAGCGGACAAAAGGTATACTTTTTATGCTAGAAATAAGTTTCTTTTCTATTGGCATCAATCTTGTTCCATAAATTGTTGATTACTAATGTAGGCACTTTTGGGTGGGGATTCAAACATTCTTCGCATTGTTGTGAGAGATGAGTTTCTTCCGCTAGTCCCAGCCCCATTGGTAAAAGTATGTCTTTTTTTTTTTTGGCTAAACATAGGTATCCACCTATTGAAAATAATCATATTCAAGACACTGTCAGATACTAAGGCCCTATTTGGTACGAAGCATCGGGAGATAGAAACTGAGATTAGACTAGGGATTATGCTATAATATATTGTTTGGTATGAAGGACTACGGATAATTAGGAATTAGGAATACCATGAAAGTGAGATTGATGCAAAGCCACCTCCCCATGATATTGAGTTTTCAATCCCGGATTGTAAATATCAGAGACAAAAATATTCCTATTTATAATATTTTTTGAATATAAATACTCTCTATTAATTGTAACCTAAATTCTGAGACTTTTTTTTGTTATTTTTTTAATAATAAGGATATTTTAACATTTTCATAATTTATGAAGGATTATAAAATAAAATCAATTCAAGTATTCAATATAAATATTTCCGCATATCAAACATAATTTTAAACCCTGAATCCCAATGTCAATATCAGCCTTAATCCTAATACCACTCTCAATCCCAATCTATCAAAATACAATACCTTATATCAAACAGGTATGGATAACTCTCCCCGCTACTTTTATCTTTAAGCTAGATTTAAAAAATACCATGCACAATCAGTTGTGCATGGGCCTAGTCAAGTTGAGTTAGAGTCAAACCCCGGACCCAGCCCAATTGTCCATAATTCTAATAACCATTTTTTCACAATCGTAATACTAACTTTTTAAAATGTGAAGGTTAACAAAATTATTTTTAGCAAATTTAATCTTTTCTGACTCTTAAAAGCCTAAGTTTAAGTCCATCAAGTAAACTACGAAAGGCCCAATCCATGGCCCCAACAACAACGAACAATTAAATTAACAATTCATCATGTACCAAATACTCCAATAGATTAGCATCACTAATTAAGTTGAACCCAATTAACAAATATCATTCAAATCATTAACAATCTGTTTGGACTGTGGATAAAAAGAAAATTAGGAAGGCAAAAAAATATTGTGAAAAAACTCTAAAAATAGTAATTTTTTTTTACTATTTATAGAAGATTTCCTTCCCCACTATTTTCCTCTCATTTTATTTTCATCCAAACATAGTCTCATAGGATTATCAAAAACTCGTCAAGCCTCCTATAGATAATACTCAGGGCTAGTTCCAATGAAGTGACGCCAGGCTATGAGAACAAAGCATACTGTATCATGGATATGCTTATCGAGGGATCCAGAAGGGTATTGGCTTTCTTATTGCTTTTTTTTCTTCTTTTATTCAAGTCTATATGGCAATTTATTTAAGTCTAATTGCTGAATCAGCATTTAAATTTGGTTCAACTAGCATATTCTCTTAAATAAGAGTAATGATGTTAAACTTAAGAGACAAAAAACTACCCTTTATAAGATAAGGTCTCAAAATTGTTTGTTTTAAACTCCATTATCTTTTACGGTTTTTAAATGCATCAAGAGAAAAAAGTGATATTTATAAGATGCCATTTATTCTTCTTCTCAACTAATGTGAGATTTCATATTTAATAAATTTAAGGGACTAAAGTGAAATTTAATATGAAATTAAACACTAAACATATATTTTATCCAACTATTTATTCTCACTCATTTTTTTTAGCAAAAATTTATTCTCACTCATTTAATTTCTCATTTTAACAGAGTTTACCGTCGTTCACATATAGCAATACTGTTCTTCCAATCACATGGATGAAGAATTAAGAACATTGAACAAAATAAAGTAAAAAGAAATAAGATGAACAAAAATAACTTGCTGATCTAGAGATTTATATCTGCCCACCCAAATTCTTCCATTTCAGAGCCACCTCACGAAGTGTCTCTGTAGAAGAACCATATTCTTCTTTAAGAGCATTAGCTGAAGTATCTTTTAAAACCATCATTCTCTTACGAATCTCTTTACCTTCTTCACCTTTCATCAAACTCTTCACCAAATTGGCAATATCTTCTCTTTGCACTATGCCATTTTCATTACCCTTTGGCCTCAATGCCACTTTCAAACCATCAGTTAACAGAACAGCATTGGTCCTCTGTTCTGCAAATAGTGGCCACGCCATTAATGGCACTCCTTTCTGTACACTCTCAAGAACAGAGTTCCAACCACAGTGACTCAAAAACCCACCAACAGAACTATGCCTAAGGATTTGAATCTGAGGTGCCCATGAAGGAATCACAAAACCCTTCTCTTTGGTTCTCGCCAAAAATCCTTCTGGTAAGAAATCTAAAGGATTCTGATCATTCGAAGTATCAAGATAAGCAGCACTGGGATTATTACTTGGTGGTCTAACAACCCATAAGAATTTTTCTCCACTTAGTTCCAACCCAAAAGCTAGTTCATTGAGTTGTTCTTGAGACAGAGTCCCTCCACTTCCAAAAGAAACATAAAGAACAGAGTTGGGTTGTTGATTGTCGAGCCACTTTAAGCAACCTGACCCGTTTTGATCGCTACCTGACCCGCTATGTAAAATGGGTCCAACCGGATATATCTGAGGCTTCTTCTTCTCTTTTGCTTCTTCTTGTAAGGCCTTTATCGTCTGAGTCTCTAACCCTGTAAAGCTATTGACCAGAACTCCATCGGCGAGACCGAACCTTCTAGAACGTCCGAGAAATTGCTTGTAGACTTCACTGCTTCGATCTTGAACTGATTCTGTGAGATCTCTGCCTTGAACAGGAACACAACCTGGCATCTCTATGGGGTCTTGAAGATCTCTGAACTCACAAGAAACAATCTCATCCAACTTGGGCATATAGAAATAGACAGATAAAGTCATAGCAGATAATGGGAAGTACACATAAGATAAGATGTTGAGTTCTAAAGCAATATCTAACACTTCCATGGCAAAAACATCAACAATTAAAGCTGCAAGTTTGTTATTATTACTTGAACTCATCAAGGACTCTAATATCTCACGGATATGGGGTAGTGAGAGAGTCACTGTACGTTGAATTTGGAGGCCAGGATGATTATTATTTTCTTGAGGCATATTGTTGTGAGGAACTGGAGGGAGAAAAATAGGGTTTATGTTTGAAGGAAGGGTTTGAAGATAGGATATGGAGGAGGAAGAAGGAGAGCCAAGTGAGGGAATGATGCAGTGAACATGAAAATCTGGGTGGAGATGAACAAGTCGCTTGGAAAACTCAATAATGGGAACCAAATGGCTGAACCCAGGACTGGGGATCACAGCTATGTGAGTTGTTTTCGCCATGGAAATGAATTAGAGCTTTGACCGATTATAGAGTCTGATCTGCTTCTTGTTTTAGAAGGAGAGAAGTATATATATGAATTTATTTATGAGGAAGGAGAAAAGTGGTTTGTCTTCAACTTCTCTGCATTTTCCTCTATGTCTATATTCGAATGAGGTAAGGTTATTAAGCGTATAAAATGATGTCATTTTGTTCCTGAATTTTCTGAATTTTTCTTCTATCCAATTTCTTTCCTTCAATCATCACTTCAAGTCAGTTTATTGTTACGGGTTTAGAGTCCGGCGTAGCTCACAGCGCCCGTGCGGTGTCTTGAGGGTACCACTTCCCCCAGGGACCAGCCTTACCAGATACGGTGTCAATTGGTTTCGCCCTGCCATGGGCTCATCAGGGGGACGACATTAGCCCCCGACCAGTTGAATCCTTAGATTGACTTCAGCCCCCTCACAGTGAGACTTTAGCGTCTAAGGAGAACAACACCCTAATACTAATGTCGTCAACCCATCACCTAATGGCAAGACCAGATGGCCTGTCTTTTATTTGGTCTTACACGGTCATACCAAACAGGTCGTGACATTATACTTTTTTATTAGAGACCTCTCTCTCCACTCCCCACAAAATAACCACCCAAAAAAAAAAAATTTAATGTCTCTGTCAATAGTTGGATTAACTTTTAATGGTTGAGTTTGATTCTTAATATAAAGTATCAACAATAATAATAAAATCTTATCCCACTAAATTTAGTTCTATATGTTTTATAGCTGGTCTTAAGTTCAGGTAAAGGAGGATGGTCATGTTAGGCTCTCGAGAGCCAATGTAAACTCTATCAATTGAATATTTTATGAACATAGATCATTAATATAAGACATATTTATCTAATTTTATTATATTAATGAAGTTAGTTGAGTTAGTTAATATGACATATATTTTCTAAAATACCATAGTTATATTTCTTAATTCCATCATGCTCTTTCTTCATTGATTATTGTTGAAAGAGTATTAATAAGGATAAATTAGAAAAAAAGACTGAAAAATATACGAAAAAATCACGGTGTCAATTTCCTATCAAAAAGATTCCTAGGGAATGCATTGTAATTAATTTTGAATGTGAAGTTATAGAATTACCCTTATTAATTCAAAACATACTATATCAATTTTGATAACTTAGCATGACTATTTTGACAAATGTATCTGTCTACTTTAACAAGTTCATTTTCCTAGTTGGACAAGTTATAAAATGACAAGTTAGTTTGCCTATTTTTTGCAAGCCTATATGTCAATTTGGCCAAATTCTTCTGCCTATTTTGACAACTGCATATGTCTACTTTGACAGGTTCATTTTCCTACCTGGACAAGTTATAAGATGACAAATTAATGTGCCTATTTTCAAAAGACGTATAACTTTGATAAGTTCTTTTGCTTATTTTGACAACTTTATTTGCCTACTTTGACAAATGAATATCATATCAGCATTAGCTTGTCAAAGTAGGCACATTAACCTGTCACTTTATAACTTATCCAACTAGAAAAATGAACTTATCAAAGTAGACATATGCACTTGTCAAAATAGTCATAGGAAATTGTCAAAATTCGGATAGTGTGTTTTGAATTAATAAGGGAAATCTGGTAACTCCACATTTATAAGTAATCACAATACAATCCCTAAGGACCTTTTTATAGCAGAATTTGGTATGAGACTTTTTTTAATTTTTTTTATGGTCTTTGGGACCTCACTATGATTGTCCCAAAATATAAAAGCTACGTTTTATATTTAAAATCAAGATCAACTCTCTAAATATATCTTATATTAAAGATCAGGGGGAGTACTATGTAAAAGTTTTATTATAATACTCATATGATCCTTAATGTAAGACCTAATTAATTAATTTGATTTGATTAAGAAAGATAGTTAAATTAGTTAATATGATATATTTTTAAACACCTTAATCATCATCCTTAATTCCAATCCATCACTCTATCTCTTCTACTTAATTATTGTTAAGGTAGCATCAGAAAGGAAAATTTGAAAAATAATTAATAAATATGTAAAATATATATTATATTTAGTACCAATATCGATAAACTTCTTAATTAAATCCTCAGTTAATGATCATATGAGTATTAAATATAATAAAAATTTACATTAGTAAACTAATGATATCAATTTCATCAGTGTAAATTTATTTATCTATTTATTATTTAATATAATACTCCCTCTGGTCATTAATATAATACATATTTGAGGAGTTGATCTTGATTTTAAATAGAAAACATATTTTACAATATTTTCCTAATTTACCCATATTGATATTCTTTCAACAATAATCAACAAAGAGAGAAAATGAAGGAATTAAAGATTATGATTATGATATTTTAGAAAATACTTAACATATTAACTAATTTTCTTAATCTAATCAAATTAAGTAAATAGATCTTACTGAAATGAGTAATAATAGTTTTATAGAATAAATATAACAATTAAAATTTAATTTAATAATAAGATATTAAGCGGAGATGAAGTAAATATGGAATTTTGTAGAGACATTCCTCTGTCCTATATTAAAAGTAATATGTGTCTGTGTCTGAGTACGTAATTCCTATTTTAAATACCACTATTATTTTTTAGCAGGAATACAATACCACTATTATATTGAGTACAAAAACCTAAATAATTAGAATGTTATGCTAGCCAAAGTTGAAAATTTTGTGCTGGATTACGTTTTGAATGATAAAATAAATGAAAAGGAAAGGAATATTGAACTTCTTATCATAACAATTGCGTCGGGAAGTTCGATTTGACTTTCACACTTCCCTATCAAGATGACAAGAAAGCCACCTCTTCATACTTGATAATTCTGAACTTCTTCTAGTATATTATACATTTTTTTTTTTGGCCAATTCTAGTGCATTATACTAGTATTATATATATATTCTTAAAAATAATTGATGCATGTGAATTTTTTTTGTCCTAATTGCTACATTGATGCTTACCTTTTTTTTTAACAATTAATGAATTGATTTACTTTTGTCGGCCAACAAACCAATAGGCAATATCCTATAATATTCTTTTAATTTGAAGATTAAAAAAAATTTGAAGATTAATTTACATACCATTTATTAACATCAAACTATAGTACAAAATGCTTTCCTAATGGCAGATATACCATTTAACATGGGATAGATGCTTGCCAGAATAAACAACGAATAAACTATGTTTCTCTAAAACATAAATATTACTTCACACTATTATATATTTGGACATATATAACGTTTAGTAAATCATGGTTACAACGAATAAACGTTATATATGTTGAGGTGGAGGTAGTGCAAGAATATATAATGCTAAAACCTAACAGTTATATATGTGCACCGTCATGTATTAATAGGTGGAATCATCGAAAACATAAAAATAACGGTTGTAGTTCATATCCATAATTTATTTAGTGACAAATATGACGATTCTTATGAAACAACCGTCATGTAACACTTACAACTAATTCCTCTTTCAACTTCTTATATCAGTGAAGGAAAATCATTATGGTCTTCTGAACCAATCGTCATCTAACACTTTCATAACCCTTCATAACATTATCAGACCTTCATAAGTCATAATTCATTACCCTTTGTAATCCGTCAGACCTTTATAAGTCATAAGTCATAACCATTTATAATCCATTAGACCTCTACTTAAACTCACATATTCCTTATGATTTTTATTATTTTTCTTTATCGGCTTGCTCCTTTTCTCCTTCATCATGTTAAGATACCATAGAGATCCTCCCCTGTTGCCAACCCTTCCTCATCCTCCACCACCACCACGACCACCACCTCCTATGCATCATCATAGAATAGAGGCTTTGATGCAAATTTTGGCAAACCCTGACTGTCATACAAGACGTCTCGTAGCATACGTCAATAGGTTAAATAGGAAGTTGAACCACATACTTCATCACAATGATGTTGAATATGACTTGCAAATAGACTCTTCATGTCCCTACTCCAATAATAAGGATGAGGATAAGGAAGAGAAAGAGAAAAAGGAGGATGATGATGGTAGTGGTGGTGATGACTGGATATCATTATTATTTTTATTAAAGTATTAAACATGAAGTTAACAAAAAAATTAATAAGTCACGATTATTAATTAAGAACCATAAAATATTCTTGCCAACATAATTAACGATTCTAACTTAATAAATGTTAAGTTAATAATAAAGTTAACAAAAAAAAGTGCTTAATAATTTACGGTTATTAGTTAAAAAACGTAAAATATTTTGACAAACATACTTAACGGTTTTAACTTAATAAACGTAAACTAATTAAAGCTTTCAAATCATTTCTTCTTCCTTGCACTGACTCTAGGTGTCTCCTCATTATTCAATGATCATAAGGAGAATGTAACCTTTCATCACGTCTTGTTCAACTTCCAACATGTGCAATGATGGTTTTTTCACGTCCCTTCCAGATGTCTATCTGAGCTCCCAATTTTCATTTGTTTTTCTTATGTTTTCTTCATCTTTCTCATCTTTTTCCTCTCAATCGCCAAGATGGAACGCCGTGAAGAAAATTTTCCAGAAAACTCTCGGCATCATCATCCACCACCACCTCCCGCTCCTCCTTAACCTCCACCTCCACCTCTTACTTCTCCTCCTCAATATCCGCCTTCGCCACGGCCACGACCACCTCTTTATTTGCCCCCACATCCTATGCTTCATCAATTGGAGGCAATGTTACGACATGCATAACAAATTGACCATGCTATGAAGAAGCCTTCTAGATACCTCTAGTATGAACAAGAAGGTCAATCTCATATTTGATGAGTATGGGATCAAGTTACTAACCACTATTCTTGTTTTGTTTTTGTTTTTGTTTTTGTTTTTTCTTTTCAAATTTTTTGTAAAGAAAAGAACATATCCAATGGTTCTTACATTAAAACCATCATAAATAAAATAAATAATGATTCTTATACTGTTCTTTCTTAATGACTATTAAGAATTAGAAAATAAATAATAGTTCTATTGTAACAACCATCATGTAACTTATGGTGCGGAAAAAAGAACAAGTATTAGTAATACTTACAAACAATATGTCTTTCCCAACTACTCTTATTTAAATTACCTTTCATAAATTTTTAATTAAATTCACCTATTTTAATTTTTTCTATAATATGGTGGTTGATAAATACATAATGGTTACGAAGAAAGCATGTCACCTATTAGAATATCACTCCAAATTCCTAACAGTTATTAAAAACAACTATCATCATTTATAAAATATAATGATATGTCAATATAAAGGACATGATGGCTCGATAATCCATAAAACCCTATCTATATAAATGTCAAAAAACGGAACTCCAATTCTCCACATCCATTTCAACATCTCACAGCCAATTGCAAGCTTTTGTTCTTCTTTACCAAAATTATTGACAAATCCAAGAGAACTTCTGCTTCATTTTCTCAGGACAAACCAAAAGATGAACTTCCTCCACCAACAAGCAATGAAGGGCTCGTCCCCCCGACCTACGAGCTCTATTATATGTTCCAAGTTTACCTGCGAGAGCAAAGACGCATGTACTAGTGCTTGAAGGAACTTACCACTCTCATTCACTTTTTAAACGAGAAGGTGGACAAGTTATTGGAGAAAGAAGAATCTCATGATACATCGGATTCTTATAACATCTCCATAACTTGTTATTTTTAGTCATTTTTATGTATTTTTTTATTTTGTTTGTAAAATGGTGGTTGCATAATCAACCACCAAAATTTTACAAAAAAAGTGAAATATATAACAATTATTAATAAAGAACCGTGATAAATGTAAACAAATAAATCATAGTTCTTATGAACGAATTGTGATACAAAGTCTTAGATATGATAACCCAAAAAACTCAACCATTCATCTTCTATTTAAACATCTAAAATATAATACACTTGACATTTAATCTGCTCAAACGAAACCTACCAACATCATAATCCTATGAATCTTGTTGTCTTTTTCGACTGTTAAGAGTCATTTTCAATCAAATCCCACCATAAAAAGCCTTCGTCAACAATTGTGCTAGTGAATACACTTGACCCTTATCTTAGTGACTGTCGCATGAGTTGTTTTTGTTCGTGAGCCCTAGCTAGGTATAGTTATGATTTCCCTCATCCATTTTGCATTATCCTTCCTACATTCACTTCTACGGTTCCTCTCCTATTTCTTGCAGTGTTCAACTTGGCCAATTGGGTTGCCTTTGTGACGTCATGACGTGATAAATCATCCAAGGTGACGATGTTAAATTGCTTTTGTAAAGTTATGTTTTTCTAGAAAACTATTATTGCTCTGATCAAAGGTTCATCTCCTATTACAAGATGTTGTCAACCCCATTGCTTTAACTGAAGGTTCTTACTCTATTGATCTTTTCTGAAGTAATTTTGGGAGATATGAATCTTTAAGCAAATACCTCTCCTTTTTTTTAAAGTATCTATATTTCCGGAAGTTACTTTGAAAAGATCAATAGGGATATGATGAATAAACTAATTCAATTGTACCGAGAGTCACACATGAATAAGCGAATACTTGAAACATTTTTGAAGTCACAACATGATAAAACATTTAAAGTAACATATTAAATTGCTTTTGTGAATTTTTTTAAAACCCATTATTGCTCTAATCGAAGGTTCCTCTCCTATTACAAGAAGTTGTCAACCACATTGCTTTGATTGAAGGTTCCTACTCTATTGATCTTTTTTAAAGTAACTTCAGGAGATATAGATCCCTAAGCAAATGCCGCTCCTTTTTTGGAAGTATCCATATCTCCAGAAGTTATTTCAAAAAGATCAATCGGAATGTGATGAATAAACTAGTTTAGTTGTATCAAAAGTCATATATGAACAAGTGAATATTTGCAACATTTGTGAAGTCACAATGCGATAAAACATTCACAATGACATATTAAATTGCTTTTGTGAAGTTATGTTTATTTGGAAAACCTATTATTGCTTTAATCAAAGGTTTCTCTCCTATTTTTGTATTGACCAGGTGGCACCAAGTTAAAAGCTCTAAAATTTAACATTGTGATCAATCCTAAACTCTTCAATGTGAGAGTTTTTGAGTTACTTGATCTTGACTCTATCTAATAGTGTAGTACTTCCCATATTGAGTAGCTATGCAATTTGGGATAGATCAAGATTTTTTAGCCTTTCTGACTAGAATTCATCACCTATACCTTGTGTCTCTTTAGTAATTAAGCCAGGAAAGCAACGATTGGGTGAATAAAACTTGAATATCCATATAGCAAAGGCCATAAGTGCTCAAGGGTTTGTATACCCCGTGTATCCTTTTCAATATGGATATTCATACATTTTCCTCCTCAGCCATAGCTTTCTAGGTTTAATTCCTTTGTAGAGACACATTTTAGAGGTCAACAGTTACATTATCATGGATATAGGTTAATAGTTGCTATTGATTCTTTCCACAAAACTTGAAATATCTTGATCCATCCCAAATTGTATGGTAAATAGTTGTAAGATGTACTATTCTATTATATACAAATAAATCCAACTAACTCAGAAACTCTCACTTGAAGAGTCTCATATACATACATCATGATTATTATATAATAACCGTCGTTTATTATAAAAGTTCACGGTTCATATTTAGAAACCATTATTAATGTACTTAATATATAATGGTTGTCTACTTGACACCGTTATTTATTTTTATTAAAAGTAATGGTTCTTACATAAGAATTATTATATATGTTACTGAATAAATAAGGGTTGTCAATATGAGATCGTTATATATCATGCAAGTATTACTATATATTATGATGATTGTTCACATGTGCCCATTAATTATTATCACATTAATGCGTATATCATGGCCTTACCAAGACTCAATCCATAAAGGGTGTTATACTAGAATGTTATAATAGTTCTAGAATAAATAATAGTTTGGAATCGTAATGTATCTGTGTCGAGCATTTATTGTTGATGATAACCATTATATATTGTGATTTCTGTAGTAACGCCATCTGATCTAAAATATAAGCTAGCAAGGTTATTTGCTTTAATTCTAAAAGTAAGATTGCAATTCATTTTGCTTCAAAATATAAATGAGATTTTTTCAAAAGAGTTACATACCATGTAAACAATTAATGGTATTTTAGAAAAAATTGTTGTAAATAATGTGTTAGAGTGTGTCAAAGGAAGAAGAAAAACCTCATATTAAATCTTCATTAATCCTTATCCTGTAATTTTCATTTTAAATTTCATTAAGCTGTCATTAATGACACGGTCACATATTCTCTGCTTATAAAAAGCAATGTTTGTTGCATAGTTAGTGAGCACTAAGGAACTGTTTGGTACAAAACATTGAGGGGTAGGTGTTCGTTATTTAGCTTACTGCAAACTCATGGCTCGCAAGTAATAATATAGTGTTGAAAAGAATGTCATTCTACAAGGACTATGACAAAAGCGAGTTAACTAATGTAACCATGTTCTAAATTAGGTTGAATGGAATCATTTAAAATTGATCAAGTTGAATAAGAATTTTTTATGAAAACAACAAAGTAAAACAATGGAAATTGGGAAATTATTTCAAGAGATTATGGGCTTAGGATTACTTTTTCCCCATTTTATTTCATGAAACTATGCAATTATCAACTTATATTGGTTAAATGAGGTTATATATTAGTCAAAGGTTCTAAAATAATCAACCAAGCTCTCTCAAGTCAAAATTAATTTTTAATCTTCATTAAAATATTTTATCTCTTGTTTATAATTATTGAAAACCATCTTTGCAAAGTGATCATTCAATAGACTATGTTAGATTGTTAAATATATATCTACTTTAATAACAGACAATTTATTTAATCTCTAAACTTCAAGTTTAATATGATTTTTCTTAAGTTCTACAATTAAAATAGCTCTCTCAAGCATCTTCTAATTGTACTACTCAAATCATATGGTGATCAAGCGGAAGATTGCATTAAGCACAAAGAGGAATCAACATATATACTCATTAACCAATAAAAGCAAGATAATCCAGTAGTTTCAATCCATGCAATGGTAAAAGTATTCTTAAATGAGAAGTTTAGCTACTCATAATCAATAAAAATAAAAACTAAGCATAATAACATAGTTTATATCAGCAAAATGATGAGAAAAGGGAGAGAAACAAGAAAAACCAAATATTTTTTGTCCAAATCTTTTTGAAACTTCAACCCAAGGCTCAAAATCTCCAAAGCTCTCTTTCCCCAAGCTCTCCTTAGCTAGATTCAACCTCTGGAAGTCAAAATGTTCCCTTTTGGCGCTCCCTTTCAGGTTTTAACTAGGTTTTTTTTCATCAACTATTTAAAACGCATAGCTTCATTTTTCGGCAGTTTGTTGTTATTTTTCTATGGTGACCTGGTAGAGAATTTTCATTGATTTGAGGTAGAAAGGTCATTAATTTTCGTCGTGGAAAACCAACAACAAGTGTATATATCATCTTTTTCTTCATCTGATTTTTGCATTCTCTTCTTTCTTTCATAAGCTTTCCATGATCTTCTCAAGCTTTCTCATTTGGTCATCATCCTCCTATATAAAGAAGGATTTTATGAGCTACTTAAAACTCTTCAAATAGTCAAAGCTATTCACATTTAGCTCAAAATTTTCTAAAGTTTGAATATTGTTTCACCAAATCATATTTTCCTTTATATAGATCTATTTTATGCATAAATCGATTCTAAAAACCGTTAAAAGGATAGGAAAATATGCTAAAATGTATGAATTTCTAGAGATTATCTGTGGGGATTGGGATTGGGTTTGGGGCAAGGATTGTGTCAAAATGTATTGTTTGGTATAAGGGATTGAGGGTAATTTGGGATTGGGAGTACTACGAAAGTGGAATTGCTATAAACCCACCTCCCCCTGGTATTAATAAAGGGGTGCTGAGATTGGAAAATTTTATGACAAAATTGTCCATGTTTATAACAACTTTTAGATCGAAGTACCTTCATCCTATTCCTCACACTGCTGCTAGATTGCTCTTACCTCTCCCTGCTCATCTTCTTCACTATCTCCAGTTGCCTTCTCTGTCTCCGGTCATCTTCTCTTCCCTCTCTAATCTCACTAGCATCGCCATCTCACCTTTACTCCCACCTCTCATCTCTCCCTCTGTATCATCTCACCTTCACCCCCACCTCTCATCTCTCCTTTTGTGTCATCTCATATTCTTTCCTTATCACCGATATCTTTGTCAGCAGCAACCACCATCCCTTGTCTCCCCCTTTCCAATATTATTTCTTCTACATCAACATGAAATTCTCATGGTGTACGATTACGATTTACACCTTCGTTTCTACTAAATTTGCATTTTAATTTCTCCTTTAATTTGTTGAATAATCTTTAGAAATCTCAACCACATATTTGGTTCTCTGTGAATTAATAAATGTTCTTTTTTATTCATGTTCAATATGCTTTTCTCAATATTCAATTTTCATATATTTGGATCTCAACATTGCTTATTAAATGTTGTTGATATTTCATAAAAGATATTATATCCTATATTAGTATTTACTTCTATGGTATCTATTTTAGAAATATAATTCTAAGATATTATGATTATCTTGGAATAGATAGGATTAGATAATATCTATATCAAATTTCATCAAATATAGAAGTATTTTTTTTCCTATACAAATTTAGGATTTCCTACATCTTTTTATGACACAATTAGTCAATTATTTTGTACTTTGGTTAAAAAATAAATCTAAAAATAATACTAAATTGCTCAAATTTTGGAATGACGGGTTGTAGAGAAGATGAGTGATAATGTTTAGGGTTTGACAAGGATATTATTATACTTTCATAATTTATGGTAGATAATAAAATAAGATTAATGAGAGTATTCCCATCAAATATTACTTGCTACAAAACATAATTTAATAGCTTAATCCCATTCCCAATCACATTCTCAATCCCAATCACAGTCCTATAGCCAATTCATTAAAACTTAAGCCCGCATACCAAACATGGACTAAGGTTGGGAGATTGAGGTCTTTGATGATAGCGTGCTCTATCCCTGAACTCCCACCTCTTTCTTCTCTTGAGTTACATTATTATCTTTATGCTATTCTGGCAACTTGCTTTCTACTTACATTTGTTACAAATTGTTGGACTTTGGGTCCAAGTCCATTCTTGATAGGCAGGACTATTTGATTAGGAAATAAATAGTCTTATCAAATAAGGAACAAATCAACATTAATTATAAATTTGTGTAATTGAGAAAAAAGTAATTGTATATTAAGAAATTAATCAAGAATTAATTTCTTGATTATTACTTAGAGGGTAACTAGGAGTACACATAACATCCTAATTAGTGATATCCTTAGATTTCTATAAATAGGATGCACCTCCCTTAGTTAAACCTCACCCTTGTCATTGAGCTATTTGTTCTTTGCCTCAGATGCCCCAGATTCTCCTATATACATCACTCATTATGTATCTAATCCCTCTCAAGTTAATATGTTGATGAACTCAGATTACCGTCTATAACACCCTAAACCACACAAACCAAATATCTTACCAAAGTATTTCAAAAGTCTCCAATAAGAATATTGAACATCCAAATCATCAAAATATATAATTAGTTCAAATAAATCTAATACCACGGTGTCAAATTAAATCCTCAAAATATTTTAGTAAATAAAATAAAATATGGTAGTCTTAGGGTCATAGCAAATAAAAACAACATAACATGTGCTCCAGGAGTATAAGAGAGCCTTCAAGGCTCACTTCATATGTGCCTTCCCTTACTCCATACTAGAACAATAATCCAAAAAAAAATGTTAATATAAATGGATGATATTTCACATCTCAGTAACTACTGAAATTTTCTACCGTAAACAAACAAACCACATATGATTTAAAATAAAGAAATGATTTCAAATTAATCATATAAAACCTCTATTCTTATTCATGACATGTAAAATACAATTATGCAATATGTATCCTTCCCTATATCACCGTCTATCCTTATTTCACCGACTAGAGCCATAGGCAAAATATAGTCCAACAGAAACTTATCAATTTGACTGGATTGTCCCAAATTCACTAGTCCTTAAAATACATCTGACCAAACTTAAGTCTGAACTATGGCCCCTTCTCCTTAAAAGCATAAAACTAAGGAGGTGTCACATGTCTCACAGCTCCACTGGAATCCTGACCAAAGGTAAACATGGAGGAAGGGGCTCTAACAAGTGTTATCTACTGTGCACTGAGTGATAGTGAACCACGTGGTAAAAGATCTTACTATACAAATTCCTCTCACTCCAACCTATCACAAATGCAACCGCCATAACAATTATATTCAATCACCAATAAATATAATATCATTAAAAGATAATGTACAATAAATCATGCTTCCATTCATATTAAATATCAGCACATATTCAAACATGTTAAAAGGAAACAATAATCTAACAATACATTATTTATAATTAAACTATTAACTAAGCAAATAAAAGGGAAAATTCCAGAAAAATGCAGCCAAAAATAGGAAAGGACAAAAAGGTTGGGTGAAATTAGGAAATCCTATGTTAGTACACTTATAGGAATCTAGGTTATGAAATATTGGTATAATGACCAAAATGCAATCGTTTTAGTGACAGGTTACTATTAGCACACAGTGCACGTAAGTGGGAGTAGAGAGAGTGATTTCGCGCTAGAAAGTGACGAAACCAAAGGAAAAGTGATGGCAACCAGAGGTAAGTGGTCGGTGACGTGCTACAGTGTCTTTGAAGGAGGTCGGTGGAGGTTTGCAATTGACAAACGAGAAACCTAGGGGGTGACAAGCTATTGACGGAAGTGAGGGTCTGTTGACGGAGGTAGGCGACGTGCTGTGATGTCTTGGAAGGAGGTCAATGAAGGTTAACGGCGTGCTACGGCGTACTGAGAAACATAGATGTTGGAACAAAATGGGAAATTCCTAATTTTCAAGGTAAAAATAGCACCACACTCATGATTAACGACTTGATCTTCTTAATTAACGACTTAACATCTTTCATTAACATCTTTGTAGGAACAAAATGGGAAATACCTATTGTGCAGGGTAAAAAAACAACACCACACTAATGATTAACAACTTGATCTTCTTAATTAACAACTTGACGTCCTTCATTATCATCTTTGTAGGAAAAAAATGGGAAATTACTAATGTTCAGGGTCAAAAACAACACCATACGCATGATTATCAACTCGGTCTTCTTAATTAAATACTTGACGTCCTTCATTAACATCTTCATATGAACAAAATAGGAAATTCCTAATGATCAAGGTAAAAAACAACACCACACTCATGATTACCAACTCGACCTTTTTAATTAACGACTTGATGTCCTTCATTAACATCTTCGTAAGAACAAAATGAGAAATTTCTAATGTTTAGGGTCAAAAACAACACCACACTCATGATTACCAACTTGACCTTCTTAATTAACGGCTTGACGTCTTTTATTAACATCTTTTTAGGAATAAAATAGGAAATTCCTAATGTTCAGATCCAAAAACGACACCACACTCATGAGTAACAACACAAATTTCTTAATTAATGACTTGATGTCCTTATTAACATCTGTAAAATGAATAACATGGGAAACTCATAATGTTCAAGGCCAAAAACAATACCAGACTCAGGATTAACAACTCAAGCTTCTTAATTAACGACGTGACGTCCTTCATTAACATCTTCGTAGGAACAACATGACAAACTCATAATGTTCAAAGAAAAAAACAACACCAGACTCAAGATTAACAACATGATCTTCTTAATTAATGATTTTATTTGGTTGATTAACATCTTTGATAGAACAATATGGGAAATTTTTAATTTTTTGGACCAAAAAACAACACCTCCCTTATTATTAACAATACCACATTCTTATTTAACGACTTCATTTCCTTGTTTAACATGTTCGTAGGAAAAAATTGCAAAAGTGAAAAGTTTGACGCCCGATAACAACACGTCCCTCTTTATTAACAATACAGTATTCAAAATTAACGTCATGGAAACTTAGCTTTCACATCTTCCAATCAAACACATAATCAAAAGACATGCCGAGGAAAATATGTTGAAATAAGAAGTTGCAGGGCTAATAACAACACTAAACTCTATATTAACAACAAAATATTCAATAGTAACAACATAATTACATGCATCAATCACCTAAAATAAAAAAAATGAGACCTTATGCTATATGGCCGTAGCACTCCACAGCACGCCACTAACCTTCACCGACCTCCTTCCAAGACATAGTAGCATGCCACCTACCTCCATCAACAGACCCTCGCTCCTATCAACAGCTTGTCACCCCCTAGGTTTCTTATTTGTCAGTTGCAGACCTCCACTAACCTCCTTCAAAGACACCGTAACACGTCGTAGACTACTTGCCTCTGGTCACTGTCGCTTTTCCTTTAATTTTGTCACTTTCTGGCGCGAAATCACACTCTCTACTCCCACTTACGTCCACTATGTTTTAATAGCAGCCTGTCACTAAAACGAGGGTATTTTGGTCATTATACCAACATTTCATAACCCAGATTCCTACAAGTGTACTAACATATGATTTCCTAATTTCACCCAATATTTTTGTCCTTTCCTATTTTTGGCTGCATTTTTCTAGAATTTTTCCCAAATAAAGTAAGTTATAAAGAAATTTACTTGTAACATTACTTATTTGAGAATTTACAACACACACACATTTTAGTCCATTTTTTAATAAAATATAGTTAGTTATTCATAAGTATACACAAGAATATTCGGAGCTACATCTACTCTCTAGCTTACAGGTAGTTACACAAAAAGTCACACCAAAGTTCTTAATAAGAGTCTACAAGGTTATAAGCATAAATATTTATTCAATAAATTATCAAAAAACTAGTCTATAATTATTTTGAAACTATTGTAAGGCTACTTTAAAACTACTCTCTAAAGATCATCATACTGTGCACATATACACACATTTTATTGCAATTCAAAATATCTCATTTTACAATTTAATACTAGTTGGGAATATAGAAAATTATATATACCAGCCACGAGATTTAAGCATGAGAACCCAATACTCCTCATTGAAAAAGTTGGGGGAGGACATTTTATATATAAGAAGAGAGCTAGTGTGAAGGTAAGGCATACAAATGAAGCTTGAAGGAAGCTATATACACATATTTAAATGCAAATGGGACAATTAATGATACCCATATGCACACGAAAGATAATTAAACAGAAAGAAGGGTCCATGAAAAAGAAGAAAAATCAAAATATGTATGTGACCACACAAGAGAATAGGCAACAATGAGTGTGTGTTGAGTGACAGTGCATATATATATATATATATATATATATATATATATATATATATACACACATATATATATATACACACATATATATATATACACATATATATATTCAATCAATGCTTTGATGAGAGTTAAAATAAAATAATTTTTTCCCACACAACACCCACACATAGAGTATGAATCCGAAAAGATGGTTTAGGACATGTTCGGGAAAGCGGTGAGACTGGGGAACCGAATTGTTGGTGAAAAAAAAGCACAGTAAGCTGGGTGGGGATGTTTGAGCTAACGTTGAAAGCCACTAGGCTTTTAAGCCAAAAGTGGCTTCGACTAGAAGCCCACAGATGCTGCTTCTTCATTGCGGTAGCGTCCAGAAGCAGAGAAGATAAGACCGTTGTAAAGCATTTATTCCTGTACCTGTCATTCGCAAATGCTACCAAGCTCTAATATGTAATTTGGTGGTGAAAAAACAGAGATATATCGCTTCATTGAATGTAGTGTGGCGAATTCTCATCCAGAATTTTCTTCACCTCTTCTTTCTGCAACACTGAAGCCTTCTTCTTCTACCTTCTCTGATTGCAGTTCCCTTGATGGAAAATTAATTAGGCCACCCATAGTGAAGAGCTCAATAAGCTTAGGAAACTTGAGTTTTTTTTGGATCTTTAGCTTCCTGCTATGCAGTTATGGAATAGTTTCATTTTTTTACTGATAATTTTTGTTGGGGGTAATTTGTTGTATTCAAATGTAACTTTCACCTGGTCCAGACTCCAAGAATTACTGTGAATGTGGATTTGGTGGTGAATATAAGAGTGAATAAATTCAGAAAGCCTAGTGTGGATCTTGTTGTAGCTGAATATGTAATTTTAAAATTTTCCATGTAAGGAATGATATCTTTTTTTAATCATCAAATTAATTACATTCTTACAAGTACTCATGTATAAATGTGTAATATAATAAGTACTATAAAAAGCTTACTTACTGAACATTTTTTATCCTCAAATATATAAATGCATAAATCAAGCAAATGCACACACATACACACATATATATATTTGGATGTAGAAATGAATTATTCCACTCAGACTTTTATTGCCGATGTTGTAATATGAATTATGTTTGTGATAGAATTAGAGACCAACTTGTTAGGGATAGGTGATCCAATAATGATCCACTTCATGTATGTATTCTAATTTAAATACAATTTTATCCATTTTTAATTAAGTACTTTAGTATATTTTCTTTTTTTCAATAATAATTAAACTTTTTTTATTTTATCAAATTTTAATTATAATATTTTACTTTAATTATCACAATATATACAAATTAGATATGTGTGTGTAGTATTTAATAAGATTCATACCCTTTTCATTCATTTTCCATATAAACTGGCTTTTTAAATAATAATCCAAATAGGTTTAAGGTTAGAAAAAAAAAACTTCTGTCATTGCCAATCCAAACACAAATCACATTTACAATATGACTTTTATCCTATCTTACTTTTACAAAAATCAAATTATAAAAAAGCCACTTCTGTACCACAAACCTAAACAAGAACTTATATGTTAAAATAATTATATCCATACAAGTTTCCAATTGACAAGACCATGAGAGAGTGTAAATAAAATATGCACTCAACAATAAAGGATCAAAAGTAGTGGGGATATGTATAGGATGTTGAATGTGTGAGAGAGAAATTGTGAAATGACAAGACACACAAAAGAAGACAAGTGGGAAGCTAAGGATGGAAGAGAGATGGAGATAAATACTGTGATAAAGGGGAAGGGGTACCGAACCACAAAGAAAGGAGGAGTGAGATACTTTCTTGAGTATGGGGGCTATATGGTGGCAAAGTGATCAATGTGCGTGGCGATAGGGAAGAAAAATTTAAAGGGAGAATAATGTATGGCTTCCTTTTTTTTATTATATCGTGGCACGGCTTCGAATCCGTGAAGGGGGTAGTGGCCCTAAGGGCCATTGGGTGACCATTGCACCACTAGGTGCTGGTTAGTGTATGGCTTCCTTTTACAACTTGGGCTTCTCGCAAATTTAGACCGTTAAAGAGTTATATTTTCATTTATTTTAGTCATATTATATAAAAATGATTTTTTTCTTATACTTTTATTTTAAATGTAAGAGTATAGTAAACTTGATTAACTATAAATAATACTTACATAGTTTTATAAACTAAATCCAAACTTTCAAATTAATTAATTAGTTACTATGATATTTAACCAACATTTCAATAACTCTATAATATTTAAATAATAACCCTTTCTAGTCATTATTTTTTTTCTAATATCACTTATCCTATTCTTAAATAATATATATTTAAAACAATAACTCCTATAAGATATTTTAGTTATTATTTGTTCCCCCCTATTTTTTATAAATACTATTATACTTTTCATGTAAACTAACCCCTATGTTTTTTTTAAAAAAGGATGTTATACCTTCCATGCACATAGTATCCACACTTACAAGCTATATGGAAAACTAGTAAGGGGTCGACCACAAACACTAGCATAATTTGTGTATCCAAGAGTAAATCTTCTTTCTTGACTAAACATCAGTCCCTCTTAACTTAGTTGCTTTCCTAGTTTTCACTCATCTGGCTAAATCATGTGTAATCATAGAGTTTCAGCTAAAGTACCTATCACCAAACCAAGCTTTCATGATGTTGCCTAAGTCTTAAAGGCATCATGAAAGGATTTTTCCTTCTTAGGACTCACACCGTAATGAATCAGGGATCTTTCACCTACGTCTCGTGTTGTAGTCTAACTCTCAAGCACATGTAGTATGAATTGCATACTACGGTGATCGATTTGTAGTGTACATTGATTCTGTTTTCCTTCACCATAGAAAGATAAGTTCCAAATTGTACTCAACATTTGAACCAAAAGTTTTTTTTTCTCCATAATAACTATTGCAATCTCATTTGTGGAAATTTTTTTTTGTCTGGCTACATGTCTGATGATACTTCTACGTATTCATACTTCGATCCATTTTCTATGTATACACACACATATGGATCTCATCTCAATTTAACTAAGGTAACTCAAACGCAAAGATTCTTCTTAATGATTTTATGGTGATCATTTGCTCATCTTACACTCTCATGTCCCTGCAAAATGTGGGAAGAAAGTTGTTCATGTGAGTGAACCAATCTTTCTGATATATACAACATACATAGTTGTATACCTTACATGTATTTACTCATAACATACATACTATTTCTTTGGTCTTCATATAAAAGAAGTTCAAGACCTTATATTCTATTTGTGCCCAATTTCTTCTCTAACTCAATGAATATCAAGTACAAGCTTTATAACAGGATCTACTGACATCTTGTTAGCAGAAGGTCATCGAACAATTGATTTCTTTCTCTAAAAGTATATCTCTCACAGAGATATATCAAATGTCTGTCTCGCCCTGCTGTGATACTTAGGATCCACATCATAAGATATTATCGTTTAGATTATTTTATCCATTATTCATTCCTAGTTACTCATGAGAACTTCTCTAGCCATATGACTCATTGAATGATGGCAGAACACACTCTATGTTTTGATTCCATAGATGACATAGATACACTGTCTATTTCTTTACTTCCTTAACTTCATTATCATTTGTCTAGGTCGTGTATTGGAGTATCCTTTCAAAGTTGAGTTGTTGCCTTGACAACTCAATCCATGATTCTTCTCACAATCTTTTTTATAGCTGGACCAAAAAATAGTTTCAAAGTCCGACCAAATGCATTTAATCTTCTATACCAATGTGTACATTCATGTTATGCAGTCACGACATATGCTAAGTATGAAATAAGAAAGAGAAACAGACGTACGATGGGAGGCTCATCAAGTGAGAGAGGAGATGTTGGACTTTGGGTCCAAGTCTGCCTTTGATAGGTTAGAATATTTGATTAGGAAACGAGTAGCCTTATCAAATAAAAAATAAATCAATATTAATTATTGATTTGTTAATCGCAAAACAAGTAATTATATATTAGGAAATTAATTAAGAATTATTTACTGATTATTAGTTAGAGGGAAAGTAAGAGTGTACATAACTTCTTAATTAGTAGTCTTCCTATGCCTCTATAAATAGAATGTGCCTTTCTCAGTCAAACCTCACCCCTACCATTGAGTTATATAAAGTAGGAATGTACATAACTTCTTAATTAGTAGTCTCCCTATGCCTTTATAAATAGGATGTGTCTTTCTCAGTCAAACCTCATCCCCACCATTGAGTTATATGGCATTCTCTTTTCTCCTACTACTTTTCTTGTTCTGGTTATCTGCTATGGCAATTTTATTTAGACTCTAGTAGTCTAATAATTGAGTGAACATTATAAATAATGTTATGGAGCATTGGAGCTTTGACTTAAATCTGAATATGGATCCGCCCCAGTCAAATCTCTTCTCTCTGCTAATTTTCCTTCACAAATAAATAACTAAAATTAATTTTATTAATTCTTACAAATCAATTATTTAATTCTTAAGTGTTTAAGATGGGAGGCTTATATCTTATTTAATTTTTTAAATACCATGCAATATGGACAAAGTAGAATATATGCTTTTAAATTATCGAACACTTGGCTCTTTGGTTAGAGCGTGTTGGCTTTACCTTACAAGTCAAGGGTTTGATTCAGCATGAATAAGAATATATTTTATTATTATTTACATAACAATCGGATAGCATAAAGTACTTATCCGCCTAATTTTTAGTATACTTGGTTGGTCCGCATTAGCCGGAATCTAAAGGTTTGTTTGGGAACACGATAGATTAAGCAAAAAGTTCAGTAGAACGTTTAAAATGTTTAGAAGCCTAGTTGGCATAGTAAGGCTGCGTTTGGGAAGGCGGTAGGCGGCATTGGGCTTTAATAAAAAAAGTCACTTCTTGGAAAAGCTGACTCCATATGCTTCTAAGGGAGAAGCTGCTTCTTGGATAGGAATTTGTAACCGTTGGAGTACATTAATTGCCATTCAAAAGTTAAAACAGATTTTGTTGTATTTATTTAAAATATGAGAACAATTGATATCAATTCAATATTTATAACAAATTATATTATTCATAAGTTGGTTGGAAAAAATTATTATTCATTAGTTATAGAAAAATAAAAATGTTGCCCTAAAATTGAATTAAATTATATAGAAATTAAAAAAATATTTGACATTTGTATTAAAAAAAATTATATAGAACTTTTTATTTTATTTTATCAAATTTTATTTACATTTTTTCTCTTCAGGTATCATAAAATATACAAATAATATATATATATATATATATATATATATATATATATATATATATATATATATATATGTATGTGTGTATGTATGTATGTGTGTATGTATGTATGTAGTATTCAATAAGATTTATGTCCTTTTAAATCATTTTCCATCTAAACATGCTTTTCAAACGTTAATCCAAATAGTTTTAAGGTTACAAAAAAAGTCACTTTTGTCACCACTAATCCAAACACAAATCACATTCACAATCTGATTTTTATCCTATCTGACTTTTACAAAAACTAGATTAAAAAAAAACGAATTTTCCACCGCTAATCCAAATACAAATACACACACATATCCATGTCTGATTATTCATTAATTGTATATATGATGATTGAAATATATGTTTAAGTTTAAATATAATTGGAAGAATTACATTTAGGTCCTTTCTAAGAGGAAAAATAAAAAATTGGTCCCATGAAATTGTCAATTGCGCTCCTGAATTTGTTAATTTACGTCCATGGAGTTGTTAATGAGACAATTTTTTCATTTTTTCTCTTGTGCGGGACTTAAATGTAATTCTCCAAATATAATTTCTCTTTTTTTTAACCTTTTTTGGGGAAAAATTTAATATTTATTACAAATTTTAATATAATTACTATGTTTGCTATATCTATTTTTTTTATTATATTTAATATTTCATTCATTTCAAATTTTTATTATTTATAATTTAATAATAATTTATGCAAAGGAAATTAAGAATTAACTCAAATTTGACTTGGTGCATGTTTTTAATTTAGTGGCAATAGTAAGGTTTGATTCCATGTTTACACCCAAATTTATAAATTTTCACAAATATCCCCATAAGCTACATTATTAAAGAGGGTTCTCATCATAGGAGTAATAAATAATTAATACAATAATTTTGAAAAATCAATACACATTTATTATAAATAATTAACTTAACTATTTTCTTAAAATATTTATAAATCAGTTATATAACTACTATATACTATTGAAGGAATATTATATTTATAATTTACTAGTTGGTTCATCCCTTTATTAATCCTGTACAATGCATGACATAATGACTGACTTTGGTACCTAATTTGATACTCCTCAGCTACTTAGTATAGTATAGAATATAATTAAAGAGTTAATATTAGTTCTAAATATAAAACTTATTTTACATATTTATCAATCTTGTTTTAAATTAATCATATTCGTATTTTCTCAACAATAATTAAGTAGGAGTGAGAGATGAGATTAAGAAAAATAATTAGGATATTTTAGAATAAATATATCATATTAAATAATTTAATTAACATTCTTAATCTATTCAAACCAGTTAATTAAGTCTTACAATTATGGGCCGAAAGGGACTAGTAAGCACATGAAAATTTGACAGCGTTTTCTTACTTTTGAGGATAATTATATGAACCTTTAGCTTAAAACCGATGTGCATAGAGGAGCACAATTTTGCGGATGTGGTAGAGAGCACAAGCTCAAATAAATAAAAGGGAGGTGATTATAGGGTCATCGTTGAACTGAATTTCGGACCCGAAATTGAGATGGCAAGGGCGAGAGAAGAGTACCTTCGGATAGTCTAACGATGTATGAAGGAAAATTAAATGCACATGGGACAATGGAGGAAGCAAATTAGGCACATGCAATTAACAAACATTTCAACTCCTTTGTTCTCTTCAAATGATATATTCATATCAGAGGATATGCTGATTTGTTGGAGAAACTTTCTTACCATTATGTTATATTTATAAGTCTATTTTGATCAAAATTTTTGATTCATAAATGTTATTTTTACATTTTTGTCTTTATTAATTGTAATAAAAAATTTATTTATGTTGACTTTTAGGACCAATAATAAATAAGGACAAAATTAGAAATTCATTCCATAATTAATGAGTTAACTAATTCCTTGATATGTGAGAGTTAATTAATTTAGACCTATAAATAGGATGAGAGTGATAATCCCTATGATTCTTATTATAAGGCACCAACTACAAATTCTCATAAACCAATAAAATCAGTTAAAAGCATTAAAGTTTTCATAAAATTGAAATGATTTCCAATATTACCCTTATTAATTACCATAAACTCAAATATCATATAATTTATTATTCTCCTACTACCCTTATTAAATGTGGGCAGACATGGAAAGATAAATTAAATGCATCTTGGAAACTTGTAAGTGCCTCATAAAAAAGATCAAGAACACTTATTTATTGGTGCCAAATAATAAATATCAGAGGGAATATATGCTTTGCATAATGGTTGAAGTTTCTTAGTACTCACTCCGGTCCCTATCATAAGGACCTTCAGAAAAATTTGTTGTAGTGTCCTCATATCTCTATGAACCAATGTAAGCCAATATCTAAAGAAATATTATTTTTTTATTATAATCATATTGGTGAAGAATTATGAAGGACATGGAGCAAAATAAAATAAAATAAAAATAAGGACAAAAATAACTGCAAATCTAGAGATTTATTTATCTCCCTGGATTTTTACCAGAGGCGTTGGGGGCTACGTGCCTTCTGAATTCTTCCATTTCAAAGCCAACCATTGAAGTGTTTCAATGGAAGAACCATCTTCTTTAAGAGCATTAGCTGAAGCATCTTTCAAAACCATCATTCTCTTACGAATCTCTTTACCTTCTTCACCTTTCATCAAACTTTTTACCAATTTGGCAATCTCTTCTCTCTCCACTATGCCATTTTCATTACCCTTTGGCCTCAATGCCACTTTCAGACCATCAGTTAACATAACTGCATTTGTCCTCTGTTCTGCAAATAGTGGCCACGTTATTAATGCCACTCCCTTCTGTACACTCTCAAGTGTGGAGTTCCAACCACAGTGACTCAAGAATCCACCAGTAGAGCTATGGCTTAGAATTTGAATCTGAGGTGCCCATGAAGGAACAACAAAACCCTTCTCTTTAGTTCTCTCCAAAAACCCTTCTGGTAAGAAATCTAAAGGATTCTGATGATTTGAAGTATCAAGGTAAGCAGCATTGGGAATATTACTTGGTGGTCTCACAACCCACAAGAACTTTTCACCACTTAGTTCCAACCCAAAAGCTAGTTCATTGAGTTGTTCTTGAGACAGAGTCCCTCCACTTCCAAAAGAAATATAAAGAACAGAGTTGGGTTGTTGATTGTGGAGCCAATTTAAGCAGCCCGACCCGTTTTGATCACTACTTGACCCGCTATGTAAAATGGGTCCAACCGAATGTATCTGAGGCGTCTTCGTGTTCTGTTTCATTTCTTCTTGTAAGGCCCTTATCGTCTGAGCCTCTAACTCTGTGAAGCTATTGACCAGAATTCCATCAGCAAGACCAAACCTTCTAGTACGTTCTAGAAATTGCCTGTAAACTTGACTGCTTCGATCTTGAACTGATTCTGAGAGATCTCTGCCATGAACAGGAACACAACCTGCCATCTCTATGGGATCTTGAAGATCTCTGTACTCACAAGAAACAATCTTATCCAACTTGGCGATATAGAAGTACATAGATAAAAGCATAGCAGATAAAGGAAAGTACACATAAGTTAAGACTTTGAGTTCTGAAGCAAAATCTAGCACTTCAACGGCGAAAACATCAACAATTAAAGCTGAAAGTTTAATATTATTACTTGAACTCATCAAGCAGTTTAAAGCCTCACGAATATGGGGTAGTGAGAGAGTCACTGTACGTTGAATTTGGAGGCCATGACGATGATTGTCATGAGGTATATTGTTAGGTACTTGTGGGAGAAAAATAGGATTTATGTTTGAAGGAAGAGTTTGGAGGTAGGATTTTGAGGAAGAAGAAAGAGGCCCAAGTGAGGGAATTATACAGTGGACATGAAAATCTGGGTGGAGATGAACAAGTCGCTTGGAGAACTCAACAACGGGGACGATATGGCTGAAACCAGCACTGGGAATCACAGCTATGTGAGTTGTTTCCGCCATGAAAATGAATCAGAGATCTGATATTGCCTAGTTTTTTCTGCTACTGGTTTGTTTTGGAAGGAGATGTGAGTATGGATTTATTAATGAGGGGAGGAGAAAAGTGGCTTTGTTTTTGTCTTCAACTTCTTTGCATCTTCCTCTATAGTCATTAAATAATTACGTTAATAATTAGAATGTCGTATTTATAATAAAGTTAGATATATTCGTTTTGTATTACTTAAAGCCAAAGGAAAGATGTTAAATGACAAATGGTGGTGGAGTTCGACCTGGCTTTCACTTGCCTGTCAATATCACGTGAAAGCCTCTCCCCATGCTCAATACCGAACTTCTAGGACCTTGTACTTGAATAACAAATTTCTTGTGTGTCCAATTGCTTCACCAATCACTAGTACGAAATAATATTTTTAGACCGTATTATTTAGACCGGTTATTGGGGATAAGGTCTAAAAGAAACACGCGGTGGCAATTCCGTAATTAAAAGCACTTTTTAGACCGGTTGTCTAAAAAACCGGTCTAAAAAAATATTATTTAGACTGCTTATACAAACAACCGGTCTCAAAAAAACATTAAGACCGGTTGTTTAAATAACCAGTCTTAAAAGTCAATAATTTAATACCGGTTTTTTAAATAACCGGTCTTAAAAACAAATTCTTGAAATGAATAAAAAAATCACTTTATTATTAAGACCGGTTATTTGAAAAATCGGTCTTAAAGATCAATAATTTAAGACCGGTTATTTGTATAACCGGTCTTAAAAGTAATTATTAAGACCGGTTATTTAAATAACCGGTCTTAAAAGTCTGAAATTCAAACCTACCGCCGCGAAAGTTCATTTCTCATTTACGTTTCACTTCCCCCTCTGTTTCCACAGCCGCGAACTGCTCACTTCCAACACAGTAGGTGATATTCCGCCGTATTCTCCTGCCACCCTTCCAGTCGCCGCCGCCGCTTCCACCTTCTTTCCCATATTCTGTTGTCGGCGTTTGAAACTCCCTCTTTCTCCGTTCGTACTTGTCGTTGCTGCGAAGTAGTCACCGTGAGTACCATTGAAGAAGCCACTGTTGCCCCTCTCCTCCTGCGCCTCAAGCCACGGTCCAAGTTACGTCAAACAGGTAAAACTATGTTAATATAATGGCTGCAATTTCTTTCATCGTTTGGGATATTAATAATGGCTGGATTCTAGAATTGTTCATGCGGAATCTGTGTTTTTTGCTGAAGGCTGAAGGGCTAGCCCTTCTTGATGCTATTTCTTATGCCTCCATCAATCAATTGTAATTTGGCAGCAGTTTGGATTGCTAAAACATTTTTGAATGGGTATTATCTGGATGATTGGGTTTGAAGACCTCCGATGTAGTTACCAAAGATTTTGGATTATGATAATAGTAATGTTGATGTTGAATCAGGCTGAGAGTATTAGCTTTTTGTATTTTTATTTTCCTATAAGCTGTTTTTGTTTCATGGAGATTGTATTTCGTTGAATAAGACTTGTCTTGGACTTCCTTTTTCCTGGAATGGAAGTTAATTTGTTGGCAAAAAAAAAACTGTTAAGGATCACCTGCTCTAGAACAACTTTTTTATCCACATTCCTTGCTTATCACCCTTAAATTCTTGGGATGTGACAACAATAACATGAGAATCAGGACAGAAACAATTAAGGGTTGATTAGAAACTTAGCTCACAAGCCCCACACTATGTTGAACCCCATAAGTGTTAGTTCTCAAATATGTTTTGATGATAACTAATCTTGATAAACAATGAATACTTTGTGATTCAAATGAGTTAAGTAAATTTTTGAAAGTTTAAAGTATGTTTGAGACAAAAGAAATGAATTTAGAAAGAAACTTGAATCAAAAGATATTCATCCTTCAGTGATCTTAGATGATCACTCGAGTGATAGGCAATTCACTTGAGTGATTCCCCTTCACTTGCGTAATCTCAGCAAGTCACTTAATAACTCAACAATTTGTCTTAACAGTACAATGACGGATCCGGTGCATCCTACAGCCGAGGATCAGGTGCATCCTACAGCCGATGATCAAGTGCCTCCTATAGCAGAGGATCAGGTGCACCGTACTGCTCAACACAGCGAGCCTCAGAGTGTTAATCAGGGGCAGTCATCGGGTGAGCCGAATCACCAGCCTAGAAGGAGGGGCAGGACGGCCACACGGTTGAGGGATGTTTCCTTGAGTCGGTCTGCCGGGGAGAGGATACCGATCCAGTTCGATCAATACTGGAAACCGATCGGGCCGAATGCCAGTCGTTTTAGGAGTTTTGTCGGCCTCCTCACACGGAATAAGCCTAGCATATTGATAGAGGAGTAGAGGAATGTCGACAAAAATGTGAAGCAGCATATTTGGGACACTATTCAGGTATAAAATTCCCTCTGTATGTTTCTTTTATCAAATTCGTTTCATTACTGTCACTAACTCCTTTCATTCATGAATAACAGCTCACCTACGACGTTCCTCAGAGTGAGATCTTGTATCACAAGACTATGACATATTGTTGTGAGCGCTAGAGGAAGTTCAAGACGAGTCTGGCAAACAATTACGTGCATATCGAGGTGCCAGCTGGTAAGCCACGTCCTACTCCTTGCAGCAAGTACTCGTACATCGATGAAGCAACATGGCAGGAGTTTTTTAGGCTTCGGACTACTCCAGAGGCTTTGGTGAGATGTCTTATTTTATACTTTATTTACTTATCTTTTGTCTTTACTGTTTGTAACCTTTTTTTCCCATTTCCTATTCGCAGGCAAGAAGGCAAAAGGCACAAGCGAGCGGCAGGAAGAATGATTGCCCCCACACAATGTCTCGTGGGGGATACACAAAGGCCGAGAAAGACTTGTTGGCGGCCAACCGGAGGAGATTGGAAGAAGCATCTCAATCCGATCCTTCTGTTCTGCTATCTCCACCATCTCCGATACGGCGTGAAGAGTTGTGGATCCTATACGAGCGACCAGTCTCGTATAGTCGGTGAAAAAATTGTAAGTATCATTGTTCTTATTAACTGTTTAATAAACATTTTTCATTACTCATGTGTGTTTTTTGTATATCTCACAGGAGGAACTTCAAAAAAAGAAAGTCGAGGGAACCTTCAAGTCCGAGGGGAGGAATGACATTCTCACGGTTGCTACTGGAAAACGTGAGCATCCAGGCCGCGTCAGGGGAGTTGGAGGAGGGGTGGGTATAAAGGATTACTTTGGATCCTCCTCACGCAGTTCCTCCTCCAACGTGGTCACGAGAGACGAATTGGAGCGTATGTTGGCCATTGCGAGGGCGGAAGCAAGGGCCGAGGCAGAAGCATCATTTGATGCACTATTGGATACCCGGTTGAGCAAGATGAAGGATGAGGTATATGCCATGGTGAGCACAAGACAAGACACCGCTCCTGTCCACGCACAATCGCTCGATCGCCATAAGCAGAGCACCAAAGGGAGTTGTTGCAATGTGGGACAGTCATCAGAGGGTCCTGGAAAGGACGATGCTGAGCCTTTTGATTTATATGTTGAGGATCCTCTGAGACGGTTAGTTGCACGGGGGAGTGTGCACAACCTAGGATCAACTGTTCACCACCTCGAGATGACAGATGATCAGGTTAGGGTGTCAGTTGAGGAGGTTATTATCTCAGACGCACCTGTCCCTATCCCTTCTGAGGAGTTCAAGATTGTGGCCGATGTCTTGAGTACTTTCATATCATGGCCGAAGAACCTTGTTTCTGTTGGAGCTGCGGATTCCCCGATTAGAGCCCCAAGTCCAGCTCCCGTCCCTCGTGAAGTTTCACAGCCTCCACCACTGAATGTGATGCAGCAAGTGATTCTGATGGCATTTGACACATCTTTCCCGACTAAACATTGGCCTATGGATTCAGTTGTTGGACCGTCAGGGGCGGCATGCTATCTGGAGAGGGATGATTTAATGTCCATGGTCGCTCCTAGACAAAATCTTACGATTGCGATTGTCCAGGTTTTTTTGATGTAAGTATCTTCTTCAATTTGAAGTAAATATCTTAAACATTACGCTCTATAACCTTAATCTGTGTGCTTCCATTTTTGTAGGTACATGAATCGTAGGTTGGTTTCCTCTGGGCAGAGCGCTAAATTTGGATTCATGTGCCCAGCTCATGCCACGGAGAAAGGGACCACTGCTGCCATCAGACATAGATATTTATCACAGAGGCTCAGTGAAACAGAAACTGACTGTTTCTTGGTTCCTTATGTGCATGGGTAAGAAACATCAAATTTATATTCCGAAACATCACATATAATGCTTTATATTTGCTTAACATTCATCTCTTTTTTTCAGGGATCATTGGCAATTGGTTATTCTGTGTAAGGCTAGTTACACAGTGATCCTCCTCTGCTCCCTCCACTTCAAACCGAGGACTGACTTGAAGAAGACCATGAAATCGTAAGTTTTCTTGCTTTATTACCTTTTGTGTGCAAAGTTTGTGTGCAGAATAAGTAATCTTTGTGATTTTGATCATAGGGCTATGCGGACTTTCCTACACGCTAAGTGTGGTAGGCATGTTCGTGACTTAAAAGACCCTACATGGATCACGCCAAATGTTAGTACATATTTGTTTTCTTTAAGATGCGTTTCATAAGCTATGCTTTTATGCTTGCTTTGATGATATCATGTTCTTTTTCAGACCAGTAGGCAACCACCGGGCTCCAACTTATGTATATTTCAAATATTTTGTATTACTTTATTGTTTTTAAGTTAGTAAGTTAATATTTTGTTTGGCTTCGGTGTTACACATATAGATGTTTGATCTTGCTGATCCCTTTCCTGAAGAAGATATTGATTTCATCCGCAATTGTTGTGCTGAATTCATTTATGAGCTTTTACAAGATTAGTAAGTTTTTGAATCCGATTTATGTTGTTCCAATAATACTTATGGTTTTCATATATATCTAACTTGGTTTATATCTCTATTTAGGACAAATTCTTGGATATTGGCGATACTAGCTAGTTGGCTTTTGATTCAGGCAGGGATCACTATTGTCAATTTTCCTCCACTTAGCTTTTTCCATTTCTCTGTAAAGCTTACGAATTTTTTCCATATAATGAGAAATATTGTACTGTTTCTGAGAATTGAATAAGTTGATCATGTGTTATTGGTAGTCATTGGAATTGAATGTGTTTGTTTTCAATGATTTTTTTCATAATGTTCATTCTTTGATTGTTGAGAGTCGAGGATTGTGTATTGGTAGTTTCTGGAAATAAAAATGCTGTTGTCACTGCTTCTGATTGTCAATATATACATATATGCATGTGTATGTAATGTGACAGGGGGAATGTTGTTGAATATGGCTTACTGGCCTAGGTAAGATTGAAATAAATAAAACGAAAAAAAACAAAACAAAATTTTAAGACCGGTTCTATTAATAACCGGTCTTAAATATATATTTAAGACCGGTTATTAAGAGAACCGGTCTTAAAATATTAAACTTTAAGACCGGTTCTCTTAATAACCGGTCTTAAATATATATTTAAGACCGGTTATTAATAGAACCGGTCTTAAATAAGTAAACTTTTAAGACCGATTCTCTCAATAACCGGTCTTAAATTGTTATTTTTTAATTGTTCCTTAGTTAAACGTTAAGACCGGTTGTTGAAGAACCGGTCTTAAAAGTTCATATTTAAGACCGGTTTTTTAACCGGTCTAAAAAGTTTAATACTTTTTAGACCGGCTGTATCAAGACCTGATCCAAAACCGGTCTTAAATATCGTTTTTAACCGGTCTTAAAAGTGTTTTTTGTACCAGTGGATATGTTAACTTTTCTTTTTTTACGGTGTATATTTTTAATTTCTTAACTTGATAAAATATTTTTTAAATTTTTTAATAACATTAATATTGTTAATAGAAATTGTTGGCGCAACAAATTTAAATGATGATGACTATGTATTTAATAAAGTATATTTAAGTTTAAATTTTTTAATATAATATATTTAGATTATTAAACTAGAATAAAATGACAAATAGCTACATATGAAATAAAGATTTTGATATTTAGATTATTAAAATAAAATATTTTAACATAGTCAAGATTTTGATATCGACTGTTTTATTAGGTTTTTAGATATTTTTTAATTTACACATATTTTAAATTTAAGATTAATAATATTTAATTATACATCCATCACTTAAGTTAATTTACACAATTAATACTTAAATTTGTTGCATCAGTGTTTTTTGTTAACAACATTGATGATTTTAGAATTATAGGATAAAAAACATACTTTATAAAAATTAAAAGACCAAAAGTTTACTTTATGTAAACATAGAAGACCGAAAGTATACTTTAGTCTTTTTTATTATTGTCGATTAAATTAATTTACCTTTTTCAGCCAACATTAGTTCATAATATATATTTTAGCTAGCCAAAAAAATATTTTTTAACAAAAATTAAAAATTGACAAAAACAATGAACCATCAAGCATACCATGCACATTCATTTGTGCCCAGGTCAAGTCACGTTGTGTTTTGAGTCAAACCCAAAACCCAGTTCAATTGTCCATGATATTGTAGTAGACTCTTTTAAATTTTCCAGTAAAAAAAAATTTTAAATTTGAAGATTAACCAAAACTCCTAGAGAATTAAGGTTTGCTTGATTTTTTTTTAAATTTTTTTTTTGTTTTAAGAAACAGAAAACTAAAAAATTAATTTGGAAAAATATTTTCAATAAATTTTTTTCTTAAAATTTTTTTTTTAAAAAACTAAAAAATAAAAACAGTTTTTAAATGTGTTTTTGTTTTTGTTATTTTATTTTTTTTAAGCCGCTACCTATTATGGACACACATTACTAGTGATTACCATTGTCACGTTATCACTTTCAGCGGTAACTATTACATCACTTCAAAAATAAATCTTTTAAAATAACTATCCAAACAGGTTTTTTATTCATTTGATTTCGATAAAATTGTTTTCTTAAAAAAAACCAAAAACATTATTAAAATCAACTTTTTTTAAAGCTCAAGTTTAAGTCCATTGAATCAATTAGCCGTAGGCCCAAACCATGACCCAGCAAAAACCAACACTTAATTAGTATAACTCCTATGAAAGCAACAATCGATCATTTATGTATTTAAAAAATCAAGAATAAAAAGCCTTTTTCTTTTTTTAATTTTTTGAGGGGTAGGTTTGACTTGAACCTAGTGTCTGGCCCGACATGGTCACATAGACCAATCTAATATGATAGTTAGGTAGGATTGAGCTGGGTTATCGGGTTGGTTGAACCCATTTTTCAATAGTACTTGGTTAAAACCAAGTATTGTAGGGATAAGGCGTACTCTCCCCAAGACAATTCTAAATTCACATAAATTGAAGGGTTAAAGGCAATGTTTTTAGGTCCTATCGAATGGAATGGTTGGACCGATTCGACTGTTGACCTGAGAGGAGGGCGGTTTGTTTTAGAGCATTCAACTACTTTAAAAGTCAAGCTGAAATGAACAGTTTGAAATTGGGATTTGAGCCGGCGGTTGGAAAAATCCGCAACCTAGAGTGGGTATTGAAAAGTCAATGGGGTGAAGAATGAACTCAAAGAAGCAAGCCAAATGAGAAGAAGAAGGAAAAGAAGTAGCAAAGAAAGAGGAATATCAAACCAAATATATATATCTAACCTCAAATAAAACTGATTTATATAGAAAATGTCGAAAATCATACATGAGAAAAAGAAAATCAAAGAGCTCCATTATTGATATCATCATCCGTGGTGCTTTGATGTCTAACAACTGCCGTTTTGCCTTTATCAGATATGGCCCTGTAGTTTTTGAATGTAAGGTTTTTCAAATGCTTAGAGGAAAGAATAAAGAGATTGCGATTTTGGAAGTAGGGGAAAAAAACGCCTCGATCCTCTGTGCAAGCTATCAGTTGTTTAAAAAAAAAGAAAATAAAATGGTTTTTTTGTTTTACCCATTTTCTCATGTCTCAGTTAACCTATATGCCTGCCTACATGTAGCTAATTTTTTTTCTTTTTAATAATATTTAACTTTCACTCCATCACAGTCACATACGTTCACCGAGGCATTGGAAGTTGAAAATTTTTAAAAGCTTTTTATATTTTTAATTTTTATATGGAAATTATATATAAATTATTTATGAACCCACTTTTTACCTTATTTTTTTGTTTTATTCTTTGTTTTTAGCGTCAAATTTTGAAAAATTTATTTATATATTCTCAATTTCTCATTTCATTTTCATTTTTTATCTAAAATACTTAGTACAAAAATTAGACATGTGCTTATCATTATCATGGGAAAAAAAATTAAATATATGTTATAAGATCCTATATAAGTTTATTAACTTAATTGAAAATTAAACTATTTAAGTTTATTATTAAATTATTTGGGAATTTAATATTTTTTATTTTTTCCATATATTATTATATAAGTATATAATATTATTTCTTATTTAATTATTAAGTCACCGGTTCGATAGAACGACCTGACCATTTTAACTGATTGAACCATGATCTGTTAGCCTTTCCGGCTTGAGCTCCAATCCGACTTTTAAAACATTGATTAAATGATTATGTTGTCTTGGAAATTGAGCAATTTTGCTCCAGAAGTATTGCGGGGTGCATAATATTAGGCTCGACATGGTCACATAGACAACCTAGTATGATAGCTAGGTAGGATTAAGCTAACTTAGTAATCGAGTTGGTTGAACTTGATCTTCAATAGCACTTGGTTTAAACCAAGTATTGTAGGGATGAGGAGTAACTCTCTTGTAAGCAATTTTGCATTCATATAAATTTAAGGGTTAAAGGGCTATTTTGTTTGGGAAGTTGAACAATTTTGCTCCGGAATATTTTTCAGGTGCAATGTTGCTTGGAAAAGTTTTCAAATCATAACAATTTTGCCCTGTCCGTTATTACAGTTAAGTTTGACTGTTAGTTGGTAAAATATGTTGAGTTGACAATTCACGTGTCATGTTAAAATTGTTACAATTTATAAACTTTTAGGGCAACATTGCTGATAAGTATATATTTTATAATTAAATAAATTTAGATCTTGAGATATATTTGATTAGATTTATTACTATTTTATACTTATATAATTATCTTTTATATATTTTCTATCCTTAAATTAATAATAGGATAAAAGGATATTTTGATATAAAATATACTCATATCTTAATTTATTTTGCAAAGATATTATAAGATTCAAGTGATAACAAAATATCAATATAATATATCTATATTATATGATAATTGATAAAAGGAGGAGAATTAGTGCCTGTTTAGGAACGCGGTGGAGAAGTGGCTTTTTTTTTAATGTGGCTTTTGCAGAAGTCAAATTGAAAAAAAAAGTCATATTATAAATGTGATTTGTGTTTGGATTGACAGTGAGAGAAGTTGCTTTTTTTTCTCCTAACCCAGTGAAAAAAAGCCAAAAGCTACTCCAATGAGCTTCTAGGAAAAACAGTTTTTTTTAAAGTCCATTGAAAGCTAACGTGTTCACAAACGTGTCTGCAGATGCCAAATGGGTTTTTCCCCTCGAAATGAGCTTTTTCCCCCTCCTAATAAGTTTCCAAACAGGCCCTTAGGAGGACGCACGGATCCACAAAATCAAAGATAGCAGAGAGAAGTTATGGCCATAACGCAATAAAAGGAATGAAAATATAGTGTGTGTGTGTGTGAGTGGTGTGCGTGCATGTTTCTGTGTTCGTACTTGTGCTTGTGCGTGTGTGTGCGTGCGTGTTGCGCGTGCGCATGTGTTATATTGTGATAGAGACGCACGCAGGGAGGCATTGTATACCTATATCCATGCCAGGTGTAGCAAGAGGATGGTGTATTATATTTTCTTAGTTGATGATGGCAATGCAATAGCTCATAATTTAATGGAGGGAGATTAAAATTTGGAGAAGCAGAAAATTTACAGCACGGATGATAATCCAGCATTGAATTTTTGTTCCTCCTTTCCTTTCTCTTTTGTCTTTTGTCTTTTATTTTGACTTTAGTTAGCTATTATTTAGTCATGAGAATGTTCACTTTATGTAGCTAAACCTCAGTTTTGGATTATTCAGTTTGATTATGAATTAGTGAATGATAATTTTTATCGTTAATTGCATTAGTATTATTTGTTGATTTAATAGTATGCTCGATTATCCTAAAACAAGAGAAATCTGTTTAGGACTAGTTTGGTGTTCTAAATGAGTCTAGACATGGGGAATTTATACTAGACCTTTAATTGAATAGTATATAATTAAGTTTTTGGACTTAATTTGCTTGTAGGATAGACATATACCTACCAACTCTACATACTCTTATTGGGCTTGCACTTAAACTATTCTAGTTGAGTACTAATAGCATAAAACATTAGGGATTAACATAATTAGAATGCTTTTTAATGGATCAAAAGACACTTTTAGGTAATTAAGAGTCCTAAACTAGCAAGTATAGCTTTAAATGCAATTAAGGGGAGAAATTAGACACTAAGAAGTAACCAAAACTAAAATAATCCAAGTCACCACTTAAGATATCTAGAATCACCCTTATTCTTAACGTTAGTTAGATTTGATTTTCTTATTTTAATTAGCTTTTAATCCTATCTTTGAATCAAATTGTGTTGACTTAACTTTAAGCAAAAGTGGAAAGTTATTACTCAACTGCATTGTTTGTATCAAGTCATCGTGGGAACAATATCCTTCTCATTCTTTATTATTTGGCACAACTCGTACACTTGTGATGTACATCAATTGCACCATGGAAAACTTTGATAGGGGCAAATCCGCAAGTTCACACGTCATATCAAGTAATAGAGAGTAAATAAAGTATTATTCTTATAAGGAATTGATACCCAAAATTCAATTGAGCATTAATTTTACACTTTCACTTAAGTTGAGCAAAATGAGGATAGAATGAAAATGAAAACAATAATAAAAATTCTAAGCTACAATTAGATTTAGTACTGCTTATGGATGTAAAGAATGCTACCTAGGACAATTACTCTCCTGAATATGGATTAGCTAATAAGTAGTTACTTTCTTTGGATTATTAACCCCATGAATTTGCTAGCTTAGAGCACTACATTACGTATTAGCACCTGTTGGACCACTAACAAGCCTACTAATTAATTAATACATTAATATGCCCAAGCTCTATTATGACTAAATGTGGCTAATAGGTATATGTCTATCCATATTAGCAAATTGCCCAATCCTATCGGACTTAAGCAATCACATTTGATTTAATCCATGGCCTATCTTAATTCTACTTTGTTAAGCATCAATTAGTTAAGAAAACCTAAAAGATCTCTAAACAGCTTTCACATGAATAGAGCTCATATAAATTGATCAAATCATCAAACACATGAAATACATCCAAAACAGAGTGTTTACAAAACTATTCCATATTCATGTTTTTAATAATCCTAAGAATAAAGCAGAATCTGTAACAACCCATAAATTTATTTTTTTAAAAACTGATAATAATAAAATAATTAATTGAATTAGTGAGTCAGTATATAATAGAATAAATATATATGGTAGGAATAAAAGATAATAAGGTTGCTTATTTCATATTCATAGTCAGAGTTGTAAGTTGATAGTAAAAGAGAAGTTGAGAACTCTAATACATCTTGATCTCATGTGCCCTTTGCATATTCTTGTATTTTATTTTATCTGCAAAATAATAGGGATATGATTAGATTTTGTGGTTGGGGGGGGGGGGAAAGAGAAGTTGGGTATAACAACCAAAAGCTAAAGGTAGGAAATAGAATTTGATTTTAGTATGTGTCCTGTCTATATATATATATATATATATATATATATATGTATATATATATATATGTAGCCCAAAAGAAATAATTAATACGCTATAGGGCTTTTATATGGACATTTTTATTTAATGTGCATCTTTAGTCTTTCATATCCCCCTCCCTCCTATTTAATTTCATTGCGTTATTGATGATTATATAATAAAATAATCACACACACACATATAATATATCAATGAAAATAATAAATTTGAAGTGGAAAAATATGGGAAATAATTAATATTAATGTCTGATTATTATATTAGAACTTAATTAATTGTATTAAATGACAATTTAAAATTATTGAAGGATACATGTTTTATCTCTAGGTTTAAATGTTAGATTGGCATTTAAATAGTGTATTCCTAGTAGTTATGAAATTGGGAAAAAAATATCTCTTCTCACTAATGTTTTAAGATTGTTTTTATTCCCATTTTGGTTAATGTGCTTATATAACTTTCAATTTTTCTGAAAAGTATAAAAATAACTGTAAATTATTTTTTGGAGTAAAAGTAACTATAAATATTATAAAAGAAGATAAAAGTAACAATGACGTTAATGTCCGCTAATGTAAACTTTTTAATGAAATGTTAAAATGCTAAAATAGCTATTAACTTATACCAAAAGTGTAAAAGTAACCATAAACTTTTTTTGGATGCAAGATTAACTAAAAAGTGACTTCTTAAACATTAATTCATAAGTTTTTCTTTGTTTTTTGTATTATGAGTGTTTTTATCAATTTGGGGATTAAAATGATAAAACTTATGAATTAATGTTCAAGAAGTTACCTTTTTTTTTTTATAAATTCTGTCTAGAATGACAAAACGAAAAAAACTTATGACTCTAATTCCAAAAGCTAAAATCCCTAATATGAATAATTGGCTTTAAAAGTATTGTCATTGCTAATATTGAAGCAATCCCATAACCAATTATAAGAAGATTCTAAGGCAAGATATCTGAGATGAAAATTAAAATCCCCAATGATCGTATATGAATATGGTTGGGTTAGATGACAAGTGGATTTTAATTATATGATGACCAAAGGTGACATGGATTTTTCCAATCCTACCATATGCATATGAGATCTTCCATTACCCTAGTTTTCTTCTCAAGTATCATTCCATAAAATTCTTTCATCTTTTGTTATGGGATTGCTTCAACATTAGTGATGACATAATTTTAAGAGTAGTGATTCATGTTGAGGATTTTAGTTTTTGGGGTTTGGGTGATAAGTTTCTTCTGCTTCTTTATTTTCGCTAGATTAAAAACTAGGTGACTTCTTGAACATTAATTCATAAGTTTTTCTTTGACTTTTGTCATTTTAATCCCAAAATTGATAAAACACTTATAACACAAAATAAAAAAAAATTATGAATTAATATTTAAGAAGTCACTTTTTAATTACTTTTACAAAAAAAAGGTTTATAATTACTTTTAATCTTTTACACTTTTGATATTAGTTAATAATTATTTTAGTATCTTAATATTTTATTAAAAAATTTATATTAATGGATGTTAATTATCATCTTTTATAATATTTATATTTATTTTTACTTTAAAAAATATAATTATTTTTACACTTCTCAAAACAAATTGAAGGTTATTTAAACTCTTTAACCTGTATATTTTAGACACAACCCTCCAATCGCATACATTCAGCCGACTTTTAATCAGAAAAGGGCGGAAAAACAGACGCCTTTCCTCTTTGGTCCTTCTCGAAGCTTCTCCTCCCCCATTCCTCATCAGTTCGTATCCTCTACTTCTCTTGTTCCGTGTGTGTGTGTGTGTTGTGCTGCCTTTTCTCTTCTTCTTTTGCTGTTTGCGGCTGTGTGTGTGGTGAGTGGATTCTGTTTTCTTCTTTTCCTGTGGCTGGATGTGTAACACGGGAGAGGATTTGGGTATTGATTAGCTGAAACATTAAAGGGGAAAATGACTTCTTTTGAGAGGTAATCTTTCTAGAATTTATCTGGTTTGTGTTAAAGGAAGTTTGAAGAGTATAATCTGATTTGTCAAGTATGCCTTTCCTTCTCTTTTGATGCTAAATTCAGCCAGTAAATTAGGGCTTTCATTTTGATTAATGACTTTAAGAATGTCTTGTGATTTGTGAGGTTCTGTTGATGCATTAAGTGGTTTGGATGATGATGTAGAAATCTTGTTGCCTTGTAGGTGTTTGTCAAAAAGTTTGAAAGATCATTTGTAACTAAATAAATAGCTAAAACTAATGTTACCTTTGTTTTTTTATTTTTCTTTTAATTTCCATATTGTGTTGAAAAGTTTTGGAGCTGAACATGGTTGTCAAAACTGTTTTAGTAGCTATTAAGTGTGTGTTTGGAAACACACAAAATCATTGTTTTAAACCATGGTTTGCGTAAATCGAAATAAAACTCCTCTCACATACTTACTTCGTAAATAGTAAAAGCTATTCTCAAAAGCTAATTCCAAACACACACTTAACTTGATTGCTTGTATTGATGTTGCTTGGGAAGGGTTTGTAACGTGAGACTTGTTCTAAAAGAATATTTGTGGGTGCATAAGGATTTTGTTATAAAATCAAGAGAGAAATGTTTGTTAATTAAATCAATGTTTGAAAAAAAAATGATGACGATTGATACAACAATGGCAAGATTATATTGTATGAGTTAACTTATTATAGCACCTTGCTTGTGATTGGCGGATTCTATGGAAGAATATGTGTGTGTATTCATATTTATGTTGGCCAGTAAGTGGACGATAACCTTGCTGTATGAGTAAGTCAAGTTTGAATTGTTCGTGTTGCTTTGGTCTTACCATTGTTGCTTGTTATGCTATGAGAAATTTCTGGTCGGAGCACATTTACAGAGGATGGTCTTAGAATAAGGAAATTTGGAATTGAAATTGAAAAGGGAAAATTTTGAATTAAATTTAATAGAGGTTCTTTCTTTTGGATAATTAGGTAGCTATAAGGGAAATTTTCTTCGAGTCTAACTTAAAATGGCAAATTGAATCACTTGGAAGTCATCAAGTAAGTGAATAACGTCCCATTATAATTTTTATAGATAATATTTTTACTACTTGTTATATTTTTATATAATTACAACATTTTCTGAGTATGATGTCATCAAGGACTGCTTACTGGACTTATTTCATTTTCTTATTGATATTGAAATCAATAAAATTGAAGGCGGGCCTTGGCGCAACTGGTGGGTGCGTTGGCTTTCCGCCCCCAGGTCCAAGGTTCGAGCCCTGGAAACAGCCTCTTGACAATATATCAGGGTAAGGCTGCGTACATATAGGGTCTCCTTCCCCTGAGCCCGCATTGTGCGGGAGCCGCTTGGCACTGGGGTCCGCCTTTTTTATTGAAATCAATAAAATTAAGGATTTCAATTATGTGTTGATATTTATATCAATTTGTTCTTAGTATCATTCGTAGTCATACATAGAACTGACAAGGAAATTTTTGAGATATGCTTTGTAACCTTTCAAGCTGAGATGATTTATATACTTTGAAAATGATTCTTGTTCATTGATACATGGAATTTGAAGGAAATCTATTAAGATTTTGTGAACCTTCATGCTGGGGTCATTTGTTATGAAATATTTTGAGTTTTTATTGTTAGAAGAAAATCTCTTTGTTTGCTGATGGTAAATTAACCGCATGCATGATTGAAAACGTTTTTGAGAGGACTGAATACAGAACACTGGTTACAAATAGCAGTATTGTTAGTCCTTGGCGCGTCATGGTTAACCTTAAGGTCACTTGACATTCGTGAGCACAGTACTCATGCTAGATATTTGTGGGATTCATTTTCACGCTTGTTATTCGTGGGTCTTGTACCTGTACTTGTTTTGTGACCTCATGCTACGCTTGCTTGGTTACTTACCTTTGTGGACTGTGTGTCTATGCTTGTGTTTGTAGCCTTGAGCTACGCTTGGTTAGTTACTTTCATAGATTGTGTGTCCATGTTGGTTATTTGTTTTGTTGAAGTCATACGAGAAGATAGAATTATTGAGATTTATTGTTTTTAAACTGATTCTAAAAAACAAATTGTTTTATTGCATATTTGGTATTATTCATTTAGGGACTTGTTGAAGTCCTACGAGAAGATAAAATTTGAGATTTATTATTTTTAAACTGATTCTAAAAAAAAAAATCGTTTTATTACGTATTTGGTATTATTCATTTAGTGATCTTTTATACAGCTTTAGTTATATTGATTAATGATACTGGTTATAAATCCTTTTATGGTTATGATTTCGTACTTGGAAGTTGAAATTAATTGTTATCTCTTAATTATAGGCTTTCATTCAATCAATTTATTTCTTTCATTAGTTTAGTTATTTTCATTAATGGGATGTTATTCACTAAAAAAATATTTTGGTCTCAGATGGTGTAGCTGAACTTGTTCACCTGCTCATTATTGAGGGGCTTTTATGCTGAGTTGGAGTTGAAGTGATGTCCTGAACAATCCTTCCTTCAATGTTGAAGTGATGTCCTGAACAATCCTTCCTTCAATGTTGAAGTGATGTCCTGAACAATCCTTCCTTCAATGTAAAACTTAAACTTATGTATTACATTTTTGTTAATCTTATTCCAAGAGCTCCACGAAAATTTTAGTTAGGATCCTTGTCTTCGTTGTATGTAATTTATGTCTTATTAGTAGGGAGCGGAGCTCCTTTGTTTAAATCGTTGTTGAATATTGTGGTAATATTATGGCACAAAATTTGGGAGGTCCCATCTATAATGGAGACTCTACCAATTCCTACCATGCTATTTATGTGAAGGAAAATATAATTATGAATTGTATATTCTATTTAATGTATATTTTTATATATATTTGCAATATAGATGAGAAATTTCAAATATTCCGCCTTTTTTTTTGGGGCGTGACAGAATCATTCTCTCATATTTTGACAGTAACTATGAACAAGACATAACATCAAAATATAAGAGAGAAGTGAGAGAGAAAGGGAAGAAAACAGAGGCAGAAACAGTCAGCGACCTCCTAGTCTCGGTCATGTTTCTCCAGCGAAGATTAAGAACTAGAATCTCCTCGCTACTCTACGATGAAGAAGATAATAACCCTTTTTCTCTCTGCTCCAGACCCCCACGGCACAAAGAAGAAGGATAAAATTAGAAGAAAGGGACAACAAAACAGAGTTCCTTCCGTTCTTCTCACTCTGATTTTGTTCCCTTGCTCGATTGTCGCTCTCTCTTCTCATCTTTCTTGGTCTCGCTTCCTCCCTTTTAGCTGCTCAAGAAGATGATTGAGAATATTCTGGTGGCTGCCTCTTCTGAAAAATCATTGTATAAATTTGGTTAGCCATGTTATTTGTGGTATGTGGTCTCACCAATTAAAATATATCATCTCATGAGATGATTTGACACCTCATAAATATTAGTTGGTATATTAATAAAATTAAAAAATTTTACAAGATTAATTTTTTTATTATTTGTGAAATTTTAATTAAAGGATTCATTTTTTTTAAGAAAAATAAAGATATGAAATACATAAGTAATCAGTTAGAATTAATATTAATTAAGTTATTATATTTTAACTGATGACATCATAAATAGTAAGACAAATTAGATTCACACGATAATTTTTTCCTCCTCTTCCTCAATCCCGGGGCTTTTCCTTTTAGGTCTCCAACTAGTTGCTTTTCAAAACGCCTCCGTATGACCCTTTCATTCTATTCAAAATTTTCCCTTTTCTCAAGCACATTACTAGATGGAACAGATTGGGGAAAAAACAAAAGAAAATAAAATGAAAAATTAATAATAACAATAATAAACTGAAACTTACTTTTTTTATATAAATTTTCAAATATTAGTTTTTAATCCTAAATTTTATTATTTCTATACTACTATAAAATATAGATTTAGTGGCGCTAATCTTATGTCATTTCTTTGAACAAACGCTAAAGGGGACTTCTATTTTTTTAAAAAGTATAAGTGGCAGTTATAACGTTTGACTAAGAAAGTGTCATAGCTGCCTAATATCTTGTATGACGTTTTACTGGGAAAGCGTCATACAACGTGTTATTTTTATTATTTCTACACTAATATAAAATATAGATTTAACGGCGCTAATCTTATGTCACTTCTTTAAACAAGGATCAAATGAGACTTTTATTTTTTTAAAAACAAATATACACGTGGCAGTTATGTCGCTTGACTAGGAAAGCGTCATAGCTGCGTAATACCTTGTATGACACTTTCCTGGGGAAGCGCCATATAAGGTATTATTTTCTTAAAATCAATTCTCAAATCTCACTTCATAATAAATGCTACTATTGTTTGTAGGGGAATATAAGTCCGATTATAAGTCTTTTTTTTAATACAGAAGCTTTCGTTGATTGACATTATATTTTTTTAAGTTTAAAATATGTCATGAATTTTAACTTGTAGTTTTATGCATGTTTATAATTTTTTTTAAAGTATTTGTTTGAAGTTACAACTTTCTATTGTTAAACTTCCTATACATTGTAAGTTTTTAATTTTTAAGCTTACAAAAATAATTTTATTAGTTGTTACTTGTTTAATTTGTTCAATGTCTTTTTATATTTAATTTATTATCTAAAATTATTTTTTTAAAAAAAAATACTTCCTATAACGCTTCATAAGGAAGTGCCATAGAAAGTGATACTTTTCATAAAACTTATTTTGGAAGTGCTATCAAAAGTGTCATTTAAAAAAAAAAAAAAGCTCCTATCACTTCATATGATGCTTTCTATGGAAGTGCCATAGAAGATGTGTATCACACTTCCTATGGTACTTCCTTAGGAAATGCCATAGGAAGTGCATTTTTCTTTTCTTAAAAAAAAAACTCCTATAACTTCTTATGACAATTTTTAAGGAAGTGCCATAGGAAATACTTCCTATGGCACTTCCTTAGGAAGTGCTTTTTTTTTTTAAAAAAAACTCCTATTCTAAGAAAGTGTCATAGGAAGTGTATATTTTTTTATTAAAAGAAAACTCCTATTACTCCTTATGGTACTTCCTAAGGAAGTGCCATAGGAAGTATCACACTTCTTAAGGAAGTGCATTTTTTTTTAAAAAAAATCCTATTACTTTGTAATGCATTTCTTAAGAAGTGTCATAAGAAGTATTTTTTTTTTGAAAAATAATAATTTTATGTAATAAATAAAATAAAATATGGTGTGATATATACTAGGTAATATGTTCATCTTTAAGATGTCCACTGTCTTTAAACTAGTTTCTTTTCTTCCTTTTGTTTTTCATAAAGATTGAGATGTGGAATTATCTATTGCAAAAGTTTTTCTTTGTTTTAAAAAAGTCAAGGGAAGCAATGACGTTTGCACTGTAAGCGCCAAAGCTTCCCTATCTACCACTTTTTTAATTTTTTTAAAAAATAAAGGGAAGTAATGGCGCTTGTTGTGTAAGTGTCAAAGCATACCTTTGTTTTAAAAAAGATCAAGGGAAGCCATATGCCTTGTATGTCGCTACTTTAAAAAATTTTACAAGCCCACTATTATCATCTTTTCGCATACTCTCCAGCTCTCCATTTACCAGAACACGATTGGTCTATCATCTTGTATCCATTCGGTCCTCACTCTATTTTTTTTTCACCACCTTTCCTTATCCATTGTCCCCACTCCCTCCTCTCTTTGATAACAGTAAGTAAAAGCTTCCGTTGCAATATAAAGCTTGGTCTCCCACGTATTTTTTTCCTTCTTGTTGTAGCCTCCTACAGAAGTTCCCTAACTTGTAAGTCTTTTTTTTATATACAAAATTTTAAGTTCGAATGTATTAAATTTAATTGACAAGTGTCTAAGCTAATTGATTTTTAGTGACTTTAATTCGTTGTGTGCATGATTATTTATGTAGTATTATGAAGATTAACGTTTCTCCCAGTTGACTGACTAATAAGTGGATGGAATCATTGAGGAATGATGTGAATATATGGTCAAACAATTAGCTAATATTTCGTTACGTAGGTTGTTCTTGCCTATTTTTGTCTTGCTTATTTATTTAAAATTAGTTGTACATTACAATTGTTGTAATTAAATATGTTTACTATATTTTATGAATTAGTTTTTTGTTTTGAGTTATTTTATTTTGTTGTGAATTATATTTGTAAATTGTTATGGATTTGGACTGTAAATATAGAGGGTTTCACTAGGAAAAGGAAATAATTAAGCAAAATATTATTATTTTAAATAAAACATCTTATGACGCTTTCTTAGGAAGTACCATAGGAAGTCATGCATACATTTTCTATGTCACTTCCATTATGACGCTTTCTTAGGAAGTATCATAGGAAGTCATGCATACACTTCTTATGGCATTTCCATTAGAAGCGCCATAGGAAGTGCATGACTTCCTATAACGGGCACTTCCTAATGAGGCACCATAGGAGGCTATTAAAAAATTAAAGAAAAAAAAGAAGTTATGGCGCTTCTATAGATTCAAGAAGCGTCATAGCTTGTTTTATAGAGCTAGAAGCTATGACGCTTCCCAAGTGCCATAGTATTCTTAAAAATAAGTGCCACATATTATGTTTTTTGTAGTAGCGTTATTTTATTTAAAAACTATGATTTTCAAAAAAAAATCCCACAAATGATACACTAATTTGATTTGATCTTATCATAATATAATCTCATAAAAATATCTCAAAATTTGTCTAGATAACCTTTAAAATATTTTCAAAATATACTTTAAATACACAAAAAATGAAGAGTTATCAAATTTTCAGGATAAAATTGTCCCACCTTATCAACTTTTAGAGCAAAATATCCATTTCCCCTAAATTCAAACTCAGTCATCATTTATTTTAGCTGTCATAGTCCCTTCCAATTAAGACTAACAATTGTTAGTATATACTCCCCCCCCCCCTCTCTCTTTTTGAATTAAAGGGGTAGGCACTATTGGTTTAAGATCATAAGTATGATCAAACCTGTGACCTTGTACTTATAGGGCGGCTCTCATGCCACTCCTTCTAATCTTTAGTATGAAGAACCAGATGTAGTATTCATTTTCCTTTGTTACAACATAAAAATTCTAGGAGAATATAGAAAATAATATTGCCAACATTATATTAAAATCATTTTTGAGAACACAGAATTTTAGGGTTTGTTTAACTCTATTCTCCGTTTTAATGTTCTTAAAACAATTTTATAGAGTAATTTTTTAGAATAACTTTTGAAAGGAAAAAATTGATTGAATCATTATTTTAAAAAACATATAAAATAATGAAATGAAGTATGAAATATTGATTTTCTTTATTAGTACATTGTTATTTGACTCTTCTCTAATTTTTCAGAATAAAAAGTAACAAAACATAAAAAAGGTTTGGGTTCTTTTTTTTTTTTTTTGCGTAAATATGCAAAAATACTTATAATCTTTTACTCAAAATGTGTCAAAGATCATAGAGTTTTTGAATGTGTAAAACTACCCATAAACTTTGAAATCAACAGTAAAAATGTCACAACCATTAATTATAATAACCTAACAAATATTACTTTTTTTTAATACTTAGCAATAGTTTGGGTTAACCACAAAAAAAAAATGGCCGTTAGTTAATTTTAACAGTTTTGATATTTTTGCTCATTTTCAAGGTTTATAAGTAGTTTTTCATCTTTGAATAATAACATATGGTATTTGGTGTACTTTAAATAAAAGTTTATGAGTATTTTTATATATATTTTTTTTCATTTTCAAATTTTTTTTAATTTTTCAGAATACAAAACCAAAAAAAAATTTTCAAACATATTTTCTTGTTTTTTTTATTTTACATAAAAAAAATCTATTCTGAAAATAGCAAAACACCATCAAGCACTACAAAAAAAAATGACTTTCAGCGGTGACAAAAGTCGCCACTGAAAGTCTAAAAGTCGCCGCTAAAATTTTTCAGTGGCAACAAAAAATCGTCGCCAAGTCATTGCTGATGCGACTGTGGCTGAAATTTTTGGCAGCGACAAATATAGTCACCGCTGAAAGTATACTTTCAGTGGCGACAAATGTCGCTGCTAAAGAGGTACTTTCAGCGGCGACTTTAAATGTCGCCGCTGAAAGTCAATATTTAGAAAATAAGGGAAAAAATAATAAATAAAGCCACGTCAGCATCTATGCCACCTATCACCTGTCATATCAGCCTATGTCACCACCCACCTACCATATCATATGCCACATCATCGCCACATGCCACGTCGTGCCATATCATCACTCCATATTTTCACCTCCTAAATGTGCCTCTACCAAGTTCGAACCTCCCATCTTTTGGATGCTGTCTTGAGTCTCTACCATGTGAGCTAGGATGAAATCCCATCAAGTAAATGCATAATTAAATACACACACACACATAACTGAACATTACACACACACACATACATACATACAAATATATATATATATATATATATATATATATATATATATATATATATATTCATATCTAAAATTATATATAAAAAATATATTCATATAAACATATATATATAATATAATATAATATAAATATCTATTTATTAATATAATATTTATAATATTTCCATATAGATAAAAATATTGATTAATTAATATAATATTATTAATTTGATAAATTTTATTTTTTATATTGAGTGTATAATATTATATAATAAATGAGTTTGAATTTAATTTATATCTAAAAAATAAAAAAATTATTATATAAAAATAAATAAAATAAAGCATTAAATAATACTAATCAAAATATTTTTTTTAAAAAATATTCTAAGATATTCAAAGTTATTGAGGATAAGATGTCATCTATCAAATCATTGATATAATAATAAGATATTAAATAATATCCTTGAGATCCTATTTGACAACTCATATGTAGAATAATATCCTAAGAGGGAAACTACTAATAAATCTAAAACATACTTTGGATTATTCAAATTATATAAAAGATTAAAGTTATAGTTGGAAGTCCTCTTAAATAATATCTTTTATTTGTCTTCTTCTACGACCTAAAATCATTGACAAAATTGTCCTCCAGAGTCCTATGATTTTTTTTAGATAAAAAGTGTTATTACATAAAATCTATATATAATGATATCTTAAGCAAGGTATGAAAGAACAAAAAACTAATATAACTTAACATATGAACCATTCACATTCTTTTTAACTAACATTCGTTAAATTGTGTTTTTATTAGAGTGTGTGATTTATAAAGTTATTTTGTCAAACTATAATAGCATATGAGAAGCATATATTCTTTGACTTATTTTATTCTTTTTTGAAGCATAACATTTTTCTTTCATTCTTGTTCTGCAACTATGAGGTATAAAGAAATTGGGTTGAATCATATACATATTTTATAATTAAATAAGTGTAGATTCTAAGCTATATTTAATTAAATTTATCAATATTTTATAACTAATTAATTAACTTTCATATATTTTATTCTCTTTAAATGGTTGTTTTCACTTAACTAGTAGTCTCATATTTGAGTCCTGCTCAACTAGTTGGGTTGGTAATAACGGATACTGGTGGATTAATTCAAAGAAAGGTAAACATATATTCAAGCCCTACCTCGCTAGCCTTAATGTTTCCTATCATTATTTTCTTATCTTCTCCTACAAATTTCAAATTATTCGTCCGTATTCAAATTTCCATAGATTGAAGATGCGATCAAAAAGTATTTTGACTTGTGGAAAAATTAGCTGCCTTGAACCTCAAGTTGTTTGAAAATTGAAAAGTATGCAGATAAGGGTACTGGTTGTCTTTCATTCCAAGGGTTTCACTTTCATATGTAAAAGAATATGAAAAAGAAAGGCAGAAAATAACATATCTTGGACATGAGGTAGCGCCGGACCGGTGGGTTAATTAAAAAAGGGAATTAAGTCGGACCCTTAATGTTTCCTATCATTATTTTCTTATCTTCTCCTACAAATTTCAAATTATTGGTCCGTAGTCAAATTTCCATAGATTGAAGATGTGATCCATAAGTCGCTTTAACTTGTAGAAAAATTAGCTGCCTTGAACCTCAAGTTGTTTGAAAATAGAAAAGTATGCAGATAAGGGTATTGGTTGTCTTTCATTCCAAGGGTTTAACTTTCATATGTAAAAGAATATGAAAAAGAAAGGCAGAAAATATTATATCTTGGATGTGAATGCATTATGTGAATGCATTACCTCCTATCTTTAATATTAGATCTTGTTTATAGTGTAATTTATTACAAACGAGATCTTATATTAAAGATTAGTGGGAGTATATATATTTATCTTAAGTGGTGACATAAAATTTTGAAGAAAAGAAAAAAGAAAGTGCAGTTTATTTTCATTTTGCAACGAGAGTTCTATCATTTATCATTACTAAAATCAAATCAGCCCTCTTTCTTTCTTAATCCTACTATGTACTCCTTTCCTTTGGTGCTAAAGGTAAGTAACTATTAAAGGGATTTCTTTTAGTCTAAATATAAGATTTTAATTTATTTTGTCTCCAATTTATAATTTTTTTTTCTCAACTCTCCGGTTCGATCACTCATATTAAGGACTTTTCTATTAAAGGAGTAGTTTTTAATGCAAATAATTAAAAGGAGCACGTTACAGAAAAAATCAGCACACATTTTTTTATAAATAATTAATTTAACTAATTTTCTTAATATCTAAATTATCTAGTTCCTATAATTAGAATTAGAAGAGTACTTTGTTTCTTTGCCATAAAAGTCAAATACCTACAAACGTTGCCATCTTCTCTTAGCTCCAAGTTTTTGACCCAATATCATAATCCCACTTACTTGCATGCTTCTCTACACTACATATACAAATCGTTTTTGTGAAAGAAGATTTAGACAACATTGATACCCTAAAGCGAAGTATCAATGAAGAAAGTAACTCAAATCGCGGTCGTAGCCAGCCCCGGTTTCAGCCATCTTGTTCCGATTCTTGAATTCTCAAAGCGACTTGTTCATCTACATCCAGATTTTCATGTCACCTGCATCATTACCACACTTGAATATCCCCCAAATTCCTCCATAGCCTACCTTCAAACCCTTCCTTCAAACATAGACTCCATTTTTCTCCCACCAATCCCCAAACAAAAACTACCTCAAGATGTTATTCCAGGAGTCCAAGTTCAACTCACTGTGACTCTATCACTTCCATATATTCACAATGAATTGAAGTCCATCAAATCCAAAAATGGCCTTGCAGCTTTGGTTGTTGATGGCTTTTCCTTGGAAGCACTAGATTTTGCTTCAGAACTCAACATCTTCTCTTACATTTACCTCCCCAACGCTGCTATGCTCTTTTCACTTTATTATTATTCATTAAATTTGGATGAGACAGTTTCTTCGGAGTTCAGAGACCTAAAGGAACCCTTAAAGTTCCCAGGTTGTGTTCCAATTCATGGCAAAGATCTCCCAACTCCATTTCAGGATCGATCAAGTTTAGGCTACAAGCAATTTCTTGAACGTGCCAGAAAACTTCGTCTTGCTGATGGAGTTCTCATCAACAGCTTCCAAGAATTGGAACCAGATACAGTTAGAGCCATACATGAAGAAGAAATTCAAGGGAAGAAGAAGAAGAAGCCTCAGGTTTATCTAGTTGGACCCGTTATACAAAGCGGGTCAAGTAACGAGACAAACGGTTTGGATCACTCAGATTATTGTTTAACATGGTTGAACAACCAACCAGAAAAATCTGTTCTATATGTTTCATTTGGGAGTGGTGGGACCCTATCTCAAGATCAGCTCAATGAACTGGCTCATGGATTGGAACTAAGTGAAGTAAGATTCTTATGGGTTGTGAGAGCTCCAAGTAAAGTTTCTACTGCTGCTTATCTTGTTGATACCTTAAATGAGAATAATCCTCTTGGTTTTTTACCAGAAGGGTTTTTGGAGAGAACTAAAGAACGAGGTTTGGTTATTCCTTCATGGGCCCCACAAATTCCCATCCTTAAACACAGTTCGGTTGGTGGGTTTCTGAGTCACTGTGGTTGGAACTCAACGCTTGAGGGTATTGTTCATGGAGTTCCGTTTATAACTTGGCCACTTTTCGCAGAGCAGAGAATGAATGCCGTTTTGCTAAATGATGGTTTGAAGGTGGCTTTAAGGCCAAAGTTGAATGAGAATAACAATGGGATGGTGGATAGAGAAGAGGTAGCAAAAGTTGTGAAGAGTTTGATGGATGATGAAGAAAGTAATGAGATTCGAATGAGAATTAAAATTTTGAAAGATGCTGCTGCTAATGCAATACTAATGGAAGATGGGTCCTCCTCAAGGACTCTATCTGTGTTTGCCATGAATTTAAGAGACAAGTAGTTGAAACTATATATATCAAAGTTTAATTATTAAGGCATAAAATTGTCAGATTTTTTATTTGCTTTTTGATGTAATTTTTGTTTTTATGTTTTGTGTAATAAGTCGGTATAAAGAGAAATGAAACAAATACTCAAAATTTGATGCATTGCGTACTTTGAAATAACTTAATTGTGGGATATATATTTAATATTATATATTGATAGCTAAGAAAAATTTGAAGGGTCTTAAGATATGAATAATATAAAAAATATGAGAAAATAAGCTAATTTTATTATAACTTTTATTTTAAATATACTTAAAAATAATAACCCCTACCCACAAAGAGTTCTGTGTGTACAATTTTTGTAATTATTCTATTTTTTTTGAGTAAATATAAATATGATGGCAAACAATGAGTAAATACAAGCACAATAATAAATAATAAAAATTTAACTTAAAATGTCATACATTCTTTTGGCTAATCTGCCCATAATGGGCAGTAAAATATCATACGTTCTAATAACTATATAAGCTAATTATGAGGTAGATGTAGATCCTAAATATAAGACTTTTACTCATTTTATCACTAATATTTATATTTTTCTAAACTAATTTACTTAAATTAGTAATATCTATCTAATGTTATGTAGGAATATTTTAGGAAGGTTAGACTATATTTATTATAATTAAGTAATTTATTTAATTTTTTTAATATACTTAAATTATTTATATATATAATTCTTATATTAAGTACAAGAGGAGTAATATGTAACAATGACAAATCTTATCATGTTAAGTAAGGCAAGTTACATTTACACAGATGATCACACATTATTGTATTCTACTGTATCTGCAATTGAATAATAGTTCTCTTTCAATTATTTTCTAAGGTGTCTTTAATTTCTTGGTCTCTTTTACCATATAGTTTTTTAGTATGTACTGAATATTGCAACTCAATTTAGTTTGGGATAATAATCAGGAAAAGAGACCTTTTAATAAGAATATTAGTTATAATAAAGGAGCAATAATCTTTACAAATCTTAAAAAAGAGACTAAGATCCTTGGTTGAAATTAAAATTTTAAATAATTAGTTCCTTTCATTATTCATCCGTTTTTTGGTTTCCGTGTCTATATATTCTTCAATATTTAATTATTATTATTTTTATTATTATTATTATTATTATTATTATTATTATTTACCTGACTATTATTATTTTTTAATGATTATGCATGAGTTAACTAATTTTATTTCTTAGGCATGAGAATTAAGTAAATCTGACTTATAAAAAACACCAAGAGTGGCATAGTTTTATAATTTGTTCATTGAACTTGCAGAAACTTTCCAAGAGTGCGTGTCAAACTTGAGATAACGTATTGATGTATTTAATTGCCTTGTTTAGTTCGATTTGAATTTCTCTTCACTGTCATGTGACTTTGAACATATTCCTTCTTTTTCGAATCCAACTTTGAACATATTCCTGTGTAAGTTAGAATATTTGAACTTTTTACCAATCTTTGTGAAAATTAAATTATTTTCTTGTGTAGTGAACCATAATTCATGGTTTTCTTTTTTATTTGAACATTGACCAAAATACTCCTCCAATCCTTAACATATGACATATTTGGTGAGTTAATATTGGTCTTAAATATAAGATATTATTTTTATTTTTGTTAGTCTTTTTCTAATTTGCTCCTATTGATACTCCTATTGAAACATAATTGATTAGATTTATTGATATTTTGTACCTATTTAATTATTTTTTTTTATATTTTCTATCTTTTTTATTAAGTTCAGAATAAAAAGAAATTTTGATATAAAATCTACTCATATCCTATCTTATTGTGCATGAGATATTATATGAAGAAAGAGATTACAAAAATAGAAAAACGAGGGTCCCATGGGAGGAAAAGTCAAAACCAATTTGCAAATTTGCCCAACATATATGATATATCATATCTTTAAGGGTGTGTTTGGTTTAAGGGAGGTTAAGTTATGTGAGGTTTATTTAAATTAGGTTAAAGGAAGATATAATTTTATTTGGTTCAAGATGAGGGGATGAGAGGGAAGGAGAGGTTTGGTTTCTTGTTTGGTTTAGAAGGGGAGGTGAGGGGAGTTAATTATGAGTGGACAAAAATATCTCTCTATACATTTTCTTTCTTCTTTTACAATGTATTTATTAATAATTATTATTTATAAAATTATTATTTGTAAAATAATTATTCTAACAGTTATATACACTTATTTTACAAACTTGTCATCTCTTTCCCTCTGTTTTGAGGATACAAAGTAGGGGGAAAACATTTTTTTTCAATACCCATGGAACATATATAAAACAACACTTGTACATTGAAAAGATAATTATATATGTTGCACATCAACTTACATAATTACATAAACACATGTGAGTAGAGCTATGGCTTTTTGACGCAAATCCAGCCATCGACGACGCAAGACTAAATTGTTTCGAAATGCAGAATCCATCTAACACACCAAGTCAATATGCACCCAATTAATACTATACCACTTGAGACATATCAAAAAGCTTATAATTAAAAATTGTAAGCCTATGAATAGCAAGAATAAAGTGTTTACACAAAATCAATACTAAAAATAAAGTGAATGCATTTGAATTAAACCCTAAATCTGATGTGTAAACTGTATAGCACAGGAAATCCACTAAAAACCAGCCAATCTGGAATTCTGGATACAGGTGTAAGAGAAATACAACAATGATCTTTCATTAAAATTGCTTGGGATGGATATAAACTTATTGACAGAGATCATAGACACACATCAACCTCCTTGATTAAAACTTGGGGACAAAACATATTTAAGAAAAAATGCTCTAAATTCAAACCAAAACATGAAAATAAATCCAAATAACTCAAGAGTATCTGCTGAAAATAAGAAGAATATCCAAAGAAAGTAAAATCTTTTAATAAAAGTTATTATCTTATTTGTCCATTGTACTCTTTCTTTCCTCTAGAATTACACTTCTTATTTATAAAATAATCTTATCAAAGAAGTTATACTATAACAGCTCCTCCACATGATAATTTCAATATGATTTGAGCATAATCATTCAAATCTAGGTTTGGGAGTTTGTCATCACCTGTGATAGAATGTGAACCATTAGAACTCCTTATGCCTCAATTTATTTGGATCTCTTTTAAGGAAGAAAGCTTCTGGGTTTGGGAAAATATTATCTAGTAGAAAGTAAGTAATGAAATACTAAAATCTATTCCCAATAAAAAAGTATTAAAATGAATTGAATATTTGTGATTCTCATGGAAATACTGTTTTGGCGTTTTAAAGTGCTTTATAACTTTTTTAAAAGTGGAGTAGGTTGTTATAGTAAACCGTTTGGCATCCCTGATCATTCAATTTCGAGCCTTGCATAAACCAATTTCCTACCCCAAAACTAATGATTTCAATATTTGCAGCTATACAACTGGAAGTGTTGACAAAAACATCTCAAATTGAACAAATCTTTAGCAATAAATGATGGCTCCCAATGTCAAAAACAGAATAAACAAAACAGTAAATACATTGGAACTAATAACAAGGTAATAAAGTCTGAACAACTAAGAACCATTGAACTGGTTTGACTGGTTTTGTGGGACAGGGCAATCAGAATATGCACAGCTTTAAGCTTACTGTAAAACCACTAGAAGAAATTTCAGCTTCATATCGTGGGGCAGAGAGGGTTCAATTACTAAGGATTCACCAACGAGACCCACTCCGGTTTGTGAACCAATCTTGTTTCATCACTTCTACATTACTCTTACTAATCTTACTTCTTTACAGGAGCCTCTCTTCTTAAAATTTCAGTTCTTTTATTTAGTAATCCACATTGTTTTCGACAGGTGAACCCAGAAATTTTCGACAAGCTCTTGAGGGTTTTAACAATCAAATCAACGCTGGTAGTATCAGATGCATTCAGTGACGTTAAGGAATACATATATGCACACAAAAAACAAGAGAATCAAGCAAGGCAGAAAATTGAAGCTTTTGTAGTCACATGACACAAGGTAGATGAATAAGAAAATGTTAATCTTACCTGAACAAAGGAGGCAGTGACCTTGGTCGATCAACTGACGATGGCTTGACGAGAAGAAAGCGATGGCGGCTGGAGCAGACGTTGAAATATGAAGGCGCGAATGAGATCAATCATCGCGGCAATGGGCGCGAAGAAAAACAGAAAGCAGAGGGAAAGGAAAACACGATTTTAGGGCCAAAGGGTAGTGTTGGAATATTAAAAAATTGCCATGGGTAATTTAGTCATAATTTGACACAAATATTCTCTTCCTTAGAAAAAACCCTAAATTTGAAGGTTTAATAGAAGAGGGGAGGTGACCACTAAAAGATAAAAATAATTCCCTCCCCTCCCCTACTTCCAACCAGACACCTATTTTTAATCTCCAACCCTCCCTTAACCTAACCTCTCTAAAAAAATCCAACCAAACAAAGTCTAAGAAATTGGGATAGAGATGTGGAGCCTGCAACCAAAAAAAAAAAAAGCAACCTAAAGCCGTGGGTGTGGTGGCATAAAAAACCAAAAAAAAAAAGAATTAGACGAGATCAGAGAAGCCGATCGACCTTCTTCTTTGTGCAGGAACGATAGAAAACGGATAAGAAAAAAGATTGTCGGAAGCTGCCATCATCATCAAGTGACCTTCATCTTCGAGAGAGAGGAGGCTGCGATCGATTTAGGGAGGCTGCTACGCTCTGTTCAGTTTCCTTCTTCACCGTGAACCAGAGAAGCTGATAAGGAGAGTTTGAGCTTGAAGATAAATTATATCAGTGCTTTATTCCATGACATTCTTTTTTTTTTTCCGAAAGCTGAACTCTAGAATGGTTTATTGCTCCTGTTATTACTTGATTTTGATGAACATGAGTAGTTAATTCTCTCATGCTATAATTTTCTTAAACTTATTTATGGATTGAACTATTTATTTACTCTCTTTTTGCGTAAAATAAAGTTTTTGTATTGATTTTATCTTGCTCTTAATGCCTCTAAATGCTTGATCACCATTTAATTGTCTGGTCCATTTAAATTATTCTTGGGAAAGATAATTTAAGTGTAGAACTTGGATAAAATCATGTTAGACTTAAAGTTTAGGTGATAAACGGATGGTTTGTTAGTATCATAGAGATATAATTACAAACCTAGCAATGTCAGATTAAGATTGACGTCTCAAGTTAGTCCTTATTAATTGATGCAAGAGATTGATTAGTTTATCAGGATAAATATTTGGTTTTGACTCGAGAGAGCATTATCGAATGTCTTTGAATCTTAGACAAATACACATTTTCGTTTATTACTTATAGAGGGTAAATTAACTAGTTCATGGAATAGAAAGAAGATAAATAATCCTAGGTTTTTAATACTCGTGAAGTTAAGTCCAGTTTGTTTTCCATTATTTTCATTGATTTTTTTTAAACTGAAACAAAAAAATTGCTCAACCTAATTAAGACTATGATTGCTATAACTAGCTTAATTTTACTTTCCTTAGTCTTTGTGGGAATAATCTTTTTATATTACTTGCGACTCATACACTTGGGATAAAGCTAGACAGCTAATAATAATCAAGGATGAGAGAGAAGAAAAGAATTAAGGAAGATAAATAGGGTATTTTAAAAAATATATATTATTAATTAACTTAACTAACTACTTCAATATAATCAAATTAGATAAATATGTCTTATAATAAGGACTAGAAAAGTATATTTTTTCATTTTGTTTGCAATTGTTTCCGATAGCATTTATCATTATTATTTTTGCTATCAACAGACGTAGATCTTAGAGTAATAAAGTGTCTTAGCTGCTTAAACACGAACTTCCGCAAGTCTAAATACATGTAAATGTATAAACACATTTTTAGGAGAGGTTCCCCTAATTAGGCATAACAATGCTTGAATTTAGCCCCGTCAGATAGGAGAACAAAAAAAAAATCATTGATTTGTTTTATGATTTATTACTTGCTTGCTTTCTTGGTAGTTTTGTTTTGCGGACTTTGTTTCTGAATATTTTGTTTTTCTTAATTTGCCTATTTATTAATACAAGCAAAATTATGAAGTAAAAAAGGAAAATTTTCAGTTGATGACCATTTTAGCAAATTGACTTTCATTTCCCCCCCAAAAGTTCTTAAATTTAGGGTTTTTAGGATCAAAATGAAATTCAATTTTACAGGTGAAAAGATATTGGTGTCCTTGCTCGATTTTTCTGTTAAGAAAACTTTTAACCATTGTTAACTGTTAGAGCTCTGGCAACTGGTAGTGGGCCAGCCAGTTGACTAGAGCTCAAGTAGCTACCCTTAAGTGCTAGTATGGTGTTGGCGCCTATGGCTTGTCGGTCAAAACTTTAGTAATCAGAGAATAATTTTATAAGAAAGTTGATAGGGTGTTAGTTGCCCAAAGCTCTGGTGGCCACCTTTGAGCGTCGATGTTGGTGCTTGTGGCTAGTTGGCCAAAACCCTAGCCATTAGTGAATAATTTAACTATAAAAAAGTAACAGTCTTAAGCCTCTACATTATATATTAATTCCCCTATATATTATTGTAAATTCTCTTATGTTTTGTTGTAAATTTGTTAATTGCAGCTGTAAATTGATTTGGGAATAGGAGAAATAGGAGTTGTCAATTCCCTTATGTGTTGTAAATTCTAGTAAATTGTAAATTAGACCATAAATATGAGAAATGAGAGTTGTTGACTAGGCTTGGCAAATGAGAAATGAGAATTGTTAATTCTTTAGCGCAACTTAATGATTCTTACTGTTAATTAAGAATATTAAGTTGAAGATAAGAAATGGCGAACGGAGAGTCGAAGGAGAGAGAAAGTAGCGACGGAGATGGAAGAGGGAGAGGGGATGGGGATGGGGGTGGGCGAAGTCGTGGGAGGGAGATGCATCTTGGGGAGGAGACGTTTGTGTTTGGTAGTACTGGGGGAGGGCAGAATAAGAAAGCATCTCAGGAGACGGGGAGGGTGCAGGTTACTTGGAGGCCAATCTCTTTCTCGTATAAGGAGAAGCTGTTGTCTCCGGGAGGTTTGGGATATCTGGTCAGCCATGCAAAGGAAGACGACATTGTATGTGGATGGAAAGGTTTCTTTGCTAGGAAAAATGCAGAGACGGAGGTTGAGAGTGGTGTTGACGAGACTGTGAGGGAAGAAACTATGGGGGACGATCTGACGAGCAGATACCCATTTTTATCGGTAACTTCTGAACAATATAGAGCATGGTGTAGGCCTTGGATGAACTCACTTATTATTAAGGTGTTGGGGTTATTAATTCCGAAGCATGTGCTTATTGATCGAGTGAGACGAATGTGGAAGCCGCAGTAGCCGCTGAAGTTTGTCCCCTTGAGTAATGAGTACTACATTGTGTCTTTCTCTAGTATAGAGGATAGAGATTATGCGTACTATGAAGGTCCATGGATGATTGACGATCACTACCTTCTAGTACAACGATGGAGGCCAAACTTCAATCCATGGAAAGCAGACTGTCAGCAAAGGATAGCAGTATGGGTGCAGATTCCGGATTTGCCGATGGAGTTTTGCACGGTGGAATCGCTGGGTATTATTGGGAATATGATAGGGAAGATAATTAAAATTGACCGATCAACGTCTATTTATAACAAAGGTGAGTTTGCTCGGATTTGTGTAGAAGTAGATCTGCAGAAACCTTTGTTGCCAGCTTTCACAGCGTTTGGAGAGGATAAGCAATTAGTGTATGAGGGCTTACACCTGGTTTGCTTTGGGTGTGGACTCTATGGACATGAACGGGAGGAGTGTCCTCACCGGAAGGAAGGAGAGAGTGCTCACGTGACGGTGGCTGCGACGAGATATATTAGGGACCAGAAACAGAGTGTGGGGGCTGCAGGGGTAACGCGTACGTCGGATGAAGTAAATGGTGATAAGGAGCAAGGTATAGGAGACCCAAAGACGGGGACGGCGGCCACTGGTTCTGTCCGTGGGAAGGAAGAGTTACATCCGGCCACCAATGGCTTTTCCGGTGGGTGTGAACATTTGGGACCCCAGATGATTTTACGGTGAGACTTACAGAAAGGAATTCAAAGCTGGTCAAAAAGAGGGGGCATGAAAAGTGGGGGGACAGTGAGTGCGCAAGGTGTTATGAAGATTGGGAAAAATCTGGACAGATCACGAGGATCAGCTTTTTTAAATGAGACTAGGGAGAAATCAGTGGGTTTAGGTATAGAGTCACCGAAAAGTAAGTCAGAGTGGGTGGTGGTGGGATCTAAAAGGAAGAAGGAAGAGAAGGTAATGCTTTTCGGGAAGGGAAATTGAATGGGTGAAAGGCATAAAATAAAACAAAAGCAAGTAGTCAATCATGGGCCCCATGGCATGGAATTGTCTAATGTTTTTTCCTTTCTCCACGAATTGCCTCTTGATAGCATAAATAATGCACAAGAAAAGCAAGTAGTAAACTGTGGGCCCTACCTTATGGATTTGAATAATGATTTTTCTTCTTTCCATGATTTGCCAAGTGATAGCATTAAGGGTGCACTTTCCTCTCTACACGAGAATAATGAGATTTCTATACATGGAGAAGTTTATAACACCGTGGGAGACAAGACGACGTCTATTTCTCACAGTAATGAGGGTCCCGTTAATGCAATTTATGACACAGAAGGTGTAGCTACTGATGTAATGGTGGATGATAATATGGGGTTGGATGGTAGGGAAGACGAAATAAGGAAAAATGATAGTCTACTGGGCAGTGGTTTGGCCCCCACAACCTCCCAATTGTCTTAATGAATTTTATGATATGGAATTCACAGGGAACAGGCTCGAAGTCATTTCCAAGCCTTGTACGTGAACTTAAAAAACATTTTAAGTTGGATTTTCTGGCTCTTTTGGAAACACGCTCGGATACTATAAAGACGGAACATCGAATCCATACTCTGGGGTTCAGTAAGTATACATTTGTTGCTGCAGAAGGTTACAGTGGAGGGATATGGTGTCTCTGGGAGGAAGGATCATTTAAGGTCAAGGTAGTGGAGCAGCAGAAACAATATATGCACTTATTAATCGAGGATGTTAAAAGGAAACAGTGGTGTATGCGAGTCCAAACCGTTTGTACCGTTGTAAACTATGGACGGATCTTTTTCGGATCAAAGACTTTATCCAGGGGCCGTGGTGTATTGGAGGAGATTTTAACGCAACGCTTCTTGCAACAGAAAGGAGGTCATGTGCAGTTTCAAAGCTATCTTCAGATCGTGAGTTTTGTAGATGGGCTGAGGACATGAACTTGGTGGACTTGGGGTTTGATGGACCGGCCTTTACTTGGAAGAGAGGCGGTACGAAAGCTCGGTTGGATAGGATATTTGCAAATGATGATTGGTGTGCTCGATTTATGGATGCCAAGTTACTACATTTGCCACAGTATAAGTCTGATCATAGACCTTTACTGTTGAGAATGGAGGGGGTTCCAACAAAAGAGCCGGCTCTGAAGCCATTTCGTTTTATTGCTTCATGGGTCTTTCATGAGACATTCAATGATCTAGTTAAGGAGGAGTGGAGTTGTTCAAAAGATTGGGCCGTAAACATTGAAAGCTTCACCCATGCTTGCCGACGTTGGAATAGGGATGTCTTTGGCCATATCCAGAGGCGGAAGAATCACTTGATTCGTAGGCTGGATGGAATTAATCGTGTAATCACCAGAGGTGGAAACATCCACTTCCTTGAAGAGCTACAGAAGAACCTTTGGTTAGAGCTAGATGAAACGTTAACACAAGAAGCTTTGTTATGGGCCCAAAAAGCTAGGATTAATTGGTCGATTGATGGTGATCGGAACACTAGGTTGTTTCATGCTCAAGCTAACAGTCGAAGGAAACGTAATAGAATTGATGTCATTTGTATTAATGAGGGAGAATGGTGCTTTGAGGAGGAATGTATAAAAACTCACAAGACAGAGTACTTCTCAAATCTATTCCAGGAGGAGGTAGGGGAGCGTTCGAACCTTGATTGTTGCATTTCTTACCCAAGGCTCTCGGAAGTACATGAACATATATGTAAGAGGGTAGTTGAAGAAGAGGAGATTCGTAAAGCTTTGTTTAGTATGGAGGCTCTCAAATCACCAAGGCCGGACGGGTTCCACGCTATGTTCTTCCAACACCAATGGGAGACAGTTAAAGAGTCTGTTGTTCACTTTGTGAAGCAGGTATTTCTTTATCCTGAGAGGATTTGTGAGGTTAATGGGACACTAATAGTATTAATCCCAAAAATGGATCACCCTGTAACGTTTCGAGCTTATGTAATGTCATATATAAGCTAGTTACAAAATTAGTGGCCAATAGAATGAAATGCTTTATGGCTCATGTCATATCTCCGAATCAGTGTAGCTTTGTGCCTGGTCGACATAGTTCAGATAATATTATTGTGGCCCATGAGGTGATTCATTCTATGAGAACAATGGGAGGAAAGAAGGGATATATGGCGATTAAAATAGATTTGGAAAAGGCGTATGATAGGGTTAATTGGAAGTTCCTTCTTAAGTGTTTACAAGAACTTGATCTTCCTAATAATCTTATCCGGGTCATGGAGCAATGTGTTAGTACTGCGAGTATCCAACTCTTATGGAATAGAACTAAGGCAGAGTGTTTCAATACATCACGTGGAGTACGACAGGGAGATCCTCTTTCACCCTACTTATTTGTTATCTGTATTGAAAAGTTAGCTCACATGATTCAAGAACGAATGGAGGCACAAGAATGGAAGCCTATTTGTCTCACGAAGAAGGGACCACCAATATCCCATCTGTTCTTTACGGATGACATTATTTTATTTACTGAAGCTTCTCTTCAACAAGCAGAGATGGTGCGAGATTGTATGTCACATTTCTGTGAATGTTCAGGTCTCAAGGTAAATGCTTCTAAGACCTGGGGTCTTCTTTTCTAAGAACATAAATCACAACAGGTGCACGGAGCTTAGTACGGTCCTTGGGTACACTCAGACGGCTGATCTTGGGAAATATCTTGGGGTGCAACTTCATCACAAGAGGGTTGGGAAGGAATCATTTCAGGTGGTAATTGATAAGGTGAAGGAAAGGTTGAATAGGTGGAAAGCTAGCTCATTCTCTTTAGCTGGCAGGGCGACACTTATTTCCTCAGTGTCTTCAGCCATCCCGGCATATACAATGCAAACATCTCACTTACCTAGTTCTGTTTGTGAAACTCTGGATAAGCAAAACAGATCGTTTTTATGGGGGAGCACAACGAGTAGTCGTAGAATGCCGCTAGTAGCCTGGGATGAGGTGTGTAAGGATAAACGGAAGCGTGGCCTAGGGCTGAGGCATGCTAAGTACCAGAATCAAGCTTTCCTCATGAAATTGGGTTGGAGGCTCGTGACGTATAGAGATGACCTTTGGGTCAAGGTTGTACGGGATAAGTATAAATGCGGGGAGGATCTTCTTCCTCGTATTGAGCAGAAAAGGCCTGGTTCTAATGTGTGGACGAGAATTAAGAAAACATGGGATAAAGTTTTTAGGGGGATCGAAATTGAGAATGAAGCTAATAACGTTAAATGGAAGTGGGAGAGGCATGGAGAATTTTCAGTGAAATCTGTATATAGAGTGCTTTCAGGGGATGTAACAGAGCAGGGGAGGGACTGGACTTGTTTGTGGAAGGTTCGAGCGCCACAAATGTGTAAGACGTTCATTTGGCTAGTTTCTCGTCAATGTCTACTCACAAATGTAAATCGAATGAGACGGGGCATAACGATGGATCCGAGTTGCCCTCTATGTGGAGAAGGTTCTCAGGATACCATTCATGTCTTTCGGGATTGTACACACTCAAGATCATTATGGAGGAAGGCGGTGCCCCCAGACAAGTGGCGCCTATTTTGTAGTATGACCCTCGCAGACTGGTTTTGGTGGAATGTTAGAGGTCAACAAGAAGCAAGTAAGGAGTGGGCAGCTAGGTTCGTTATTATGTGCTGGTGGATATGGAAACGGAGGAATCTGTTTGTGTTCGAAAAGATTTGTACCCTGAACAACAGCATTCTTGCCAGTACAAGTACCATGATGGAATGCTTTAATTCGACTAACGACCGCCTAGTAGGGACAAGACTTAAAGGTGTTACTTTGGCGTCTAGACAAGAGATTTGGCGTCCACCAGAGGAGGGGTGGGTGAAGGTGAATGTTGATGATGCTTACTCTAGAGCTGAGAATAAGTGTGCCTGTGGGGGGAGTATTCGTAATGCTTGTGGAACGTTCCTTAAAGGGTTCATACATCCCATTGAACATGGGGATGAGCTGTCTGCGGAAATCTGGGCTTGCCTTTTGGGGCTTAAAACAGCATGGGCGATGGGTTTCAGGAAAGTATGGTTAGAAATGGATTCTACTGAATGTCTTGAGTTGATTACGAATGAACAGAGCATTAATCATCGTGATTCTGACATCCTTACTGAAGTTAAAAACATGCTTCATATGGATTGGGTGACGAAGGTTACTTACGTGCCGAGACTTTGTAATTCTGTGGCGGATTACCTAGCAAAAAGAGGTCTTGAGTCAACATGGGGATTTCATGAAATTTATCAGCCTTCTGAGGACTTACAGATGATTCTTTGTCAGGATTGTAATGGGTGTAATAATCCCATAAGTGCTATCTGAGGTGTCCCGATTATATAAAAAAAAAAAGAATTGTTAATTCTTTTATGTATTATTGTAAATTCCCTTATATGTATGTCATTGAAAATTCCTATTGTATTTGTAAATTAAACTAAGAATATGAAAAAGGAGAGTCGTTAATTCCGTTATGTATTTGACTCTCAGTCATTATACAACACCTAGCTAAACTAGTAATTTGTCACATAAAATCAACTGATTATAGATTACAGGGTTAAAGGGGAAACTACCCACAAACTTATTTTAAAAATGTGCCCACTACTATAAACATTTTTTAATGATAAAAATGACCAAAAGTTTGAAAATGAGGGTAACAATGACACATCTTTTAAATTTAAAAAATGACAGTTAACATTTCTGATAGATCCCACGTTATTCACAAATAAAAATACCTAAATTTTTTAATTTCCTTCACTACCCTCTGCCCTTACTCCTTCCCTCCTCCCCTGCCTCTCAAAGCCTCTCCTCTTTCTTCTCAAATTCCGGCGACCTTCTTCTAATCCCAGCGACAACGGAGGCGACCTCCTGAGCCCAGCGACCTTCTTTCTTCCCAGATCTCGGCGACCTTCTTTCTTATCAGATCTTGGTAACAGCAGAGGCAACCTCCTGGGCTAGATTGGTAGGCGGTGCCGGCAAAGATCATGGATCTCACTTGCCCAAACGCACCCCCTACTCTTGCATCACAATCTTCCTCCTCCTGGAATACATCACTCTCCTCGTCCTCTGGTTCGTCTACCGTCCCCACAACCGTTCCTCGCCACCACACTCCATTTCACCATCCACATCAGGAACCCTAACCACTGTGTCTCTATGTAATACGACAGGCTCTCAGCCTTCATGTCATATAGGAACCAGGCGATCGAGCGTTCTAGGAAGAAGACAATCAAGCTTTTGTTTGTTTTTTTTAAAAAAATTTTTCCAATTTTTTCAATGATTGAAATCTGTGATTGTGTAGATTAGCTCCACTTTATGCCTCTTGATGGTCTCCACCTTAATTTTGTGATGTAGAGTAGTCTGGTTTTGTGTTTTTCTTTGGATTGATTGTTTATGATGGATTGAGTTGAAGCATGAGTAGAGGATAAGATGCAGAGGTTGGGAAGGGGGAGGGTGGACCTTTTTTGGGAACAGGTTTTTTTTGGTACTTTCACACTGTAATAGACGGAGTTTAAGCTATTTAAATGGTTGCGTCACTGTGGCCCTCTTTTTTAAAATTTATAGTATTTTTGCCCTAAAAAAATTTATAATAGTGAGTATATTTTTTAAAAAAATTTGTTGGTACATAGTTTTGCACTTTAACCCTAAATTATATATAGATGTATATGGTGATGGTTATTGGTATAATTTTTTTATTTTTATGTTAATAATAAATAAATGTTATTCTCTCATCTTATTTCTTAAAAAATATCTTTATGGACATGATTAAAAAAATTTTCCTCTATCAAGGGAAAAAATAAAATAAAGGGAGATTCATTCTTTGGCCAGGAATCTTAAAATTCGAAGCATATGGTTTTCTAATGGATACCGTTGAAGAGTGTGTTTAGATATAGTTTTTAGGGAAAAAATTAAAAAAAAATATTTTTTTAATAGATTATGAGAAAAATAGATTATAAGAAAAAAATTGATTTTGATAAAATAAGAGTGTTTGGGTATTAGGTTGTGAATCACTTTTTTATTGGTCAAATTACTAAAAATGATATTAACTTTTGTGATAATTACATATAGAGTATAAAATTATATTTTATTAACAATAAGAGAAGAAAAATTTCTAACGGTTAGATCAAATTTAACGATTCTGTGAAATTTGCATCATTTTTAATTATTCATTATTATTTTTATCCTTTCTAAAACTTATTTGTACTAGACGCCCCTCAGGAAAAACTTGTTTCTTAAATTTGCACTTTAACCTAATATTTAACATTAAATTTCTTAATAAATACAAAATAAATTTGTTTATATGTGATATTAATTAATTTAATTAATTTTTTTAATATAGTCAAAAATAAAAAATTTTAATTAAATTTCTAAATTTTTTTAAATATTTAACATTAAATTTTTTAATTAAATTGCTAAACTTTTTTAATTAAATTTATAAGAATTTTAAAAGAAAAATGATAAAGGGGAGAGAGACGTTGGTCCCATAAACATGAAAAGATAAATGAGAGAGATGTATGTGGCCTATAAACTAGAAAAACAAACAAAATAGTGATTTTTTTAAAACTGGTTCTTAACAAATTAATGTGTTTGAATTTTTTTTATCAAAATCATGATTTAAGACAAAAACTATGATTTTGAAAAATATCCAAAGATACTCTTAGCAACATGGCATGCTTGCTAGAATAAACCAGAAATCTACTTCGCATTTTATCTCAAAACCATAAATATTATATTCGCCGACAGCGAACTTGTTCAAGATTCGAAGCAAGCATCTTTCAAATTGTCCGCACAAAAATGAAAAGGGGAAAAAATAAGCAAGAAAACACAAACACGAACATGTCAGATTATTCATTAATTTTAAATAATATATTTTATTATTCAAACTAATTAAACTCCGACTGCAGAGGAAGCTTGTCTGAGCCTGTCAAGTTCCGAAGCTTTGTCCCCCAACAAAACAGATAAAACGACATATCGTTTTGAGCTATTTGCCCCTCAAACTGTCGGCAAATACGGACAAAGTTATAGTGGAAGCTCCATCTTCCTTTAACGCATTAACAGCTTCAAGTTTCAAGGCATTGATCCTCTCACGAATCCCATCACTTTCTTCTCCCTCCATCATCAACCTCCTTATGGCTTCTGCAATCTCTTCCCTCTCCCCAATCCCACCATTCTCGTCCTCATTTGCCTTCGGCCACACGGCCACCTTCAACCCATTAACCAGCATAACGGCGTTCATTCTCTGCTCTGCAAAAAGTGGCCATGTTATAAACGGCACTCCATGAACTATACCTTCAAGCGTCGAGTTCCAACCACAGTGACTTAAGAACCCACCAACCGAACTGTGTTTAAGGATCGGGATTTGTGGGGCCCATGAAGGAACAACTAAACCTCGTTCTTTAGTTCTCTCCAAAAACCCTTCTGGTAAGAAACTTAGAGGATTATTCCCATTTAACGTATCATCAAGATAAGCAGCACTACAAACTTTACTTGGAGCTCTCACAACCCATAAGAATCTTGCTTCACTTAGTTCTAATCCATGAGCAAGTTCATTGATCTGATCCTGAGATAGGGTCCCACCACTCCCAAATGAAACATAAAGAACTGATTTTTCTGGTTGATTGTTCAACCATGTTAAACAATAATCTGAGTGACCCGACCCGTAATTCTCTTTACTTGACCCGCTTTGTATAACGGGTCCAACAGCAAAAACCTGACTCGACGTCTTCTTCTTCTTCTCCTTCGCTTGGTTTAAAGTTTCTTCTCGTAGAGCTCTTATAGTCTCTGGTTCTAACGCTTCAAAGCTATTGAAGAGTACTCCATCAGCAAAAGAGAACTTTCTGGAACGTTCTAGAAGCATCTTGTAGCCTAAGCCGGATCGATCCTGAAACACCGAAGGGAGATCTCTCCCATGAATCGGAACACAACCTGGGATCTTAATGAGTTCTTTTTGGTCTCTGAACTCTGAAGAAACTGTTTCATCCAAAGTTAATGAATTATTATAGAGAGAAAAAACCATGGCAGCTTGAGGTAGATATATATAAGAGAAGACTTCGAGTTCTGAAGCGAAGGCTAGAGTATCTAGGGCAAATATATCAACGGCAAAAGCGGCGAGGCCGCCATTTTTGGATTTAAGGGACTTCAATTCACGGTGAATAAATGGAAGTGATAGGTTCACTGTGGTTTCGATTTGGACTGCTGGCTGTTCAGCTTGTGATATTTTGTGTTTGGGGATTGGTTCGAGTAAAATGGAATCGATTTTTGAATGAGGAAGAGATTGAAGGTAGGCTATGGAGGAAGGTGGGTGAGATCCAAGCGCTGGAATGATACAGGTGACATGGAAATCTGGATGAAGATGAACAAGTCGCTTAGAGAATTCGAGAATCGGAACAAGATGGGTGAAGCCGGGGCTGGCTATGACGGCGATACGGGTTGTTTTCTCCATATTAGTTTTTGGTTTGATCAATGAGCTGTTCCTTTTCATCTAGCCCCTCGTGTTTGTGTTTATGTAGAGAGAACCCCGCAGGGATGGTTCTGTGAAACAAAATTACAGTTCATGACCTACAATAAATTCATTAATTAAATATATACTCCATTGTGTGAAATAAAATTAATTACCATTCATGATCCTACATTAAATACTGATTTGGTTTCTTTTTGTGAGATACAAATAGGAGAAGTGTGGAGATTAAAAAGTTGGTTAAAAATATTAGTTGAATATAATAAACATGTAAAAAATATAATTTATTTTCTTTTCAGAGGATAACAACAATGTTCATGCTAATTTGCCCATAGTGGACAATTTGAACTGTGTTCTTATTGGGCAAAATATAATTTATCTTCTAAAACAACTCTTATTTATGAAAAGTGAGTAACTAAAAATTATAGGAGGCAAAAATAGAAAATAACAATAAAGTTTGGGATAATTAATCTGCATATCCTTATAGTTTCAACCAATTAGGTCCTTATATTTTTTTTATATTAAGTTCTTATACTTTCACCTATTTTTAACCAGGTCCTTATAATTATTTTTTTTATTGGGTTCTTATTGTTTCACTAGATTTTTAATTAGGTCCTTGAAAATTTTTTAGATTTTAATTTATTAATTTAATTGAAATTTAAATAAATGAATAATATTAAAATATAATTTATGAACAATAATTTTAAATTAATAATTATATAATTCAAAAAATTATTAATATAATTAAGTATTAATTATTAATTAATTAATTAATCATAATTATATTTTATTTTTTGAGAAATTTATTACTATAATTAAAATTTTAATATTCCTCATAATTTTTTAATTAAAAATTTATTTATATTATTTATTTTTATAATTATAAAATCTGAATTAAAATAATAATATTTTTAAAAAAAATTGAATTGAATTATAATTAGTTAATTGAGGATTACTAATTAATTATATTTTAAATTTTTTAATTATTAATTTAAATTTATTATTCTTAAATTGTATTTTAATATTATTCATTAATTTAAATTTCAATTAAATTAGTAAATTAAAATCCAAAAAAACCTATAAGGACTCAACTAAAAATCTAGTGAAATAATAAGGACCTGATATAAAAAAAACTACTAAGATCTGATAAAAAACAAGTGAAAGTATAAGAATCTAATAAAAGAAAAAATTATAAACACTTAATCAAAAATTGATTGAAACTATAATGACTGGTTTATTAATTATCCCATAAAATTTTAGATAGGCTATTGGTTTCAAATTTGGTTTGTCTTCTTTCTTTTTCCTTCCGCTTCTCACCTCAATTTGATCAATTTTTTTTCTTGCATGGATTCGATCAACTTTGAATGGTAAGGACTAAGGATTTAAAATTCCTCAAAATTTTTATTAAAACGAGAAATTATGTAAGATAAACGAATAGATGAAATCAAACTGTGGAAAACTCGAATCACACTCTTCAGAATTGTAATTAAAAAATTATTTTATAAAATTGAAACCGTAACCATTGAAAATTTAATCTAAGGATTGAGATAATAAGTGAGGAGGAAGCAGAGAGAGAAAGAAATAGAGGGAATCCAAATTTGTTAGTGTCTTTTATAACAAGGGACAATTGAACAAGTTATCCGTAAGGAAACTGAAAGGAGTATATTTATACTGAAATATCTAAAATTATTTGAAAGAATTAGAAGAATTTAAGAACAAAATACTAATAGGTGTTCGTATAACGAAACAAAACAAAAATTGGTAATTATATGATAAATATGAGATACAATATTGAAAAATAAAACAGAAACAGAAACCAATAAGAGAAGCCAAGGCATGTTATTACGCTAAATAAAAATTTAACTGGGAAGTATAAGTTAAGATTTTTCATTAAGTTTTGGGAAAATTAGTTCAAAATTTGAAGTCTATTAATAGGATACATATTAAATTTAGGCTATTAATTTATATTTTTCTCTTATTTTAATAATAATGATTATGATAATAATAATATAGAAAACCCTTCAACAATGTCAAAAGAGACGGCTGGTTAGTGGAGAATGACGCAACTTCAAACGTAGGGCTTCCATCAAGCTGTGGAGGAGTTAGATGGATATCGTTATTTTAATACCCACACAAAATAGAAGACATTTAGGACTACTCAGCGCTTGGTTCAATGTATAAAGAAATTATATTAATTGAATTAGCTAGAGATCTCGTGTCAACTTGAGAATATAACCATATATTTGGTAGAGCTCGCTATTTCAAAAGATCCCAATATGACATGATTCAGATTAGTCTAGACCAGATGAAGTTCTTGGTTACAAAGTCGGTTTAGAGCACCTAATTCAAATATATAGGAAGACATTTGTAAATTTTATATGTTATTACTACTTTGTACAAACCTCCACACCTTGAAAAAATCAATTAAATTATTTAGTGACTTCCTTAGTGCGTTTTGAGAACCTAAAGGGACATTTTTATATGTGGTCATTACCTCCTTCCTTTTTTATACTTCTAGAAGGTTTGGAAGGAGAAAAGAAAAAGAAAGGAAAAAAAAAATAAAGGAAAGCTATAAGTGTGGTTGACAATTAAAAAGCAATATTCCTTCAATGTTTGATCCTAAAGCTTACTTGCCAACTTTTTCAATGCCTAGCTTTGCACATATTTGATAACTTGCATCTTAGCCTAAAAAGAAATGGATCGTTGTTTTTAAAAAAAACAAAAAAAGAAAGAAAGAAATGGATCATACTAGCGTCTCACAAGTCATAAGGCATTATCAGCTGAAAATAATTTCGTAGAAAGAAAGAAACGAAAACCAATTTTTTGCTTCATATAATCTTTTAAGTTATAAATTTTGATATTTAGTATTCACAATCAATATTTTAAGAGCAAGACTGGATGTCAATCGGGAAAGACTAGTGTGTTACAGTTCAAACAGTTGGAATGATTTAGCCATCTGGTCGAATGATTAGTATAATTATTTAATTAAAAATAATATTATACTTCCCTACTCTTATATATATGAATTTTTTTAGGAATGATCTATGTCTATTTATTCAGTCACTCAGTCATTTCCTCAATAAATTAATAAATTAAAAGAGAGAATATATAATAATAGATACATAAGAAATAAAATTTAAAAAATAGCCTATAAAATAAACATACTATATTAATTATTAAAAAGCATAAAATATAAATATAATTAAAAAAATTAATAATCAAATTTTTTATTTTTTACAATAATCATCTTCTTTAAAAATCATCACCATATTATAAAAAAATATTTTCTATTTTCTTTATAATATAGTAAACCTTTGACTTTTGTATCAATAGATATAATTTAATCCCATAATTAATTTAATCTTCTCCTATAAAACAACTTTAAAATAAATATTTAAAATAAAAGGAGATATTTTGATGCGTTAAAAATAAATGAGATCCTTGTTTTTTTTTTTTTTTGAGTTACAAGGTCAAACACTAATTGCTTGAGTTAAAAACAAGAGGGAGCATCCATAGCACTAGTAATTATTACTCATTATATCACATCCCAAAATTCAAATCTCTCACTACTATAGAAAAATTCCTTTTATGATGGTTATAATCTGCCATACATTACTGTTCCGAATAGTCATATGCGAGCGCTTTATATGCTCCACGCAGATAAATAACGGTTCCCAATCATAATTTATTTTAGACCTATTATAATGGTTATAATATGACACTGTCATATGTTGAGACTCGGTGAGACCATTATATGCACATTATTGTGATAATAATTAACTATCACACGAAAACAACTGTTATAATATATGGTAATGCTTATATAATACATAACGATTCCGTTTTAACAACCATTGTATATTGATAGTAATACTAATGGATTTATTTAAACAACTGTTATATATAGTTGACATAAATAACGATTGTTAGATAACAACCATGATTTATTGAAGCTAATTTTGGGGGGGGGGATTCTGCTTTCAATATCCCCTCGCATATACATTTATAAAATGAATCACTATATATATTTACATTCATTCATATATAGAACAATACCACAAATCAAATTATATCTACAGTCATTCAAGTACATGTATACACTATTAAAACCAAAACTTTAAAACAAACAAATCATCAGTATTTAGAAATTTACACTCATTCTATGTATTTACTGTCCTAATGATATTGCATAAATGTTGCCAACTCTTTAGCCACTTCTTCCATTTGTGAGTTATTAAACATTATGCTAGAAGCATTAAAATACTGTGGGCAAAAAGAAACAATAGATGAAAGTTAGATATTGTAATATATAGTTAACCGAATGTATATATGAACAAATTGAGCATATAATATACCTTATTTGTATTGATATTTTCAAGACCGTGCATGATTATGTCCTTCATGCATTGCATCACACAGTACTCACAATCATTGCTCATGTCCGGTTACTTTGGGCATTATATAGAAATGAGAAGAAAAATTTGTCAGTCAGTCATATATATAAATTATATGTATGTTTCAATTTAATATTATAATCATTGGTGAATAATATATACCTTCGAATATAGCTATTGGAAGGTGAATTTGTAGCTGCCATCAGTGAGGATGATTTTGGGACACTTGAGACCATTTTGATTGTAATAATTATACACTGAGAATATACAATAAAAAATTATATTCATATATAAAAACATGGAAGATGAATTGAGTTATAAGATATAATGAATGTATAACTTATTGGTTCATTACTATAGAAGGGACTTTTAATGTCCATTTTTATGCCCTTTAGACGACTGTTTTCAGAGAGACATATGTGAGTGTCGTTGAAAGTTCAAGAATGGACGACTGTTCTAAAACAGTCGTGGTAACACACTTACAATGATTGTTTACAAAAAATAGTCATTGTAAGTATAATACAACGAATGTTTTTATGTAAAAAAATCATTGTATGTTAAGGATACAACGACTATTTTTAAAAAAATAGTTGTTGTATCCTTCAACATACAACGACTGTTTTCCTAAAAACAGTCGTTGTAACTATTTTTTTTAAATATTACTAAATTTTTCTCCCAACAGCCATTGAAAAACCATCAATTCCCAGACAAACATATTTTGAATCTTGAAAGTTCAATCACCATAATTAAATTTTGAATCTTCAAAGTTTAATCATCACATATTGCGTAAAAGAACTTAAAATCAAACATATATCATCATACTATCATTTTAATGTTCAAACTTGAACTTTCAATCGAAATTATGACAATTATATGCCAAAAGATATATGAGATGACATGCTTCCATGAAATCTCTATGCTTCATCATCATTTTCTAAAGTATTCTCTATAAATCATAATGCCTCTAAAAAATTCATAGTATTCAAATAAACAAGAAACTATGACAGTAATAGGAGGCAAAGTATTCGAGTATGTAAATATAATATACCACTATACAAAACCACTGCACCATGTAAAAGCAACCTCTACACATCATTACCCTCTATGTGTTGTAGAAGATATCCTGACAAAAGGTCTTGGATCAAATTAATGTCTTCGATTGTGTAGGCGTCTTGATTACCAAAAATCTATGCCCAAATTGGAAAATAAGTTAACATAAATCAATCAATTGAATGAAATAACTAACAATTCAATTATAAGAACAAAAATAAAATTCAGTTAAGAATCAAGAAACGATCACCTGTTCAAAATTGGTAGTAAGTCTACTAAAAATGATGTTATACATATATAGTATAATATAGTAGCCGCACTTAATTTTCCCTGATTGTCGAGGGGCACTATACATGAAAAGCAAATGGTAAAAAATAATAAAGGCATATATAAAGTGATTGTCAATTAAAGAACTTGAATTTAAACAACTTACTTTCGGCTGGAACCACTTTATCTAACCACTTTTACCTTCGCACTTCCCACCCATTATATAATATGTATTCAGTGCACTATAATTAAAATGAAAAACAGAAGACATTAAAACAATTTAGTCAAGTAAGAAACCAAAGATTAATTAACTTACATGTTGAAAATGGTTTTTATCTCTTTATCTGGCTTGCGACCCAAGGAATCAAACCAAAATATGACGTTGATGAAGGGGCAAGCAACACACAGACTCCAATGATAACTATGATAACATATATAGATTAAAATGTGGTTACATAATATGATACTTCTTAGCAAACTGAATATGTATAAATAGATAAAATTAGGTTACTTGCCTTTCAACAATTGGTGCTAGATAACAAGGCAGATTAGTCGTTTTGATTGTATACCTCACATAGCTCATCCTATCTTCCAACTTATTATTATTACGCCTTGCCAGATTTCCAGGATATAAGAATCCATACAAAGTGTCGAGCTCCCTTTTAACACACATTTTGTAGAATCAACTAGCATATAATTAAAATGAGAAATGACTTAGTGAATGTGGAAACCTAAAATCCTAAATATCAATGCATTAATTGAAGTTAAAAATAAAAATAAACTCACATGATTGCAAATATGACCTATCATATGTCTATCTCCTGCAAAGATAGGAACTCTCTAATATATTTGCTATCAATTCCAAAATGATATGAGATTGTACGACTCACAATCCCACAAGGCATTTGCAAGTCGATCTTGTTAATTTTTTTATGAATATTTTGCAGTTGTGCCAATAAGGGAAATTTTGTCGCTTCTTCTTGATCCTAACAACACACAAAATAAAGATTATAAGTAGGATGTAAAGGAAAAATCAAGTAACAGTAAGGTGTTTCCTACCATTGGTGGTGTTCATATGAACAAGATGTTAAGGTCAAAGGATGAAATATCCTATTGTCTGACCTAGTTTGCAACCTCGTCATCCAGGAAGGGGACATCTACACCTTCCTCCCCTTGTTGAACACTTGTGACATTGACCTTACATTGATCGTCCTGAATTTGGTTATGATGGTAGGTGGTAGCATGCGTGTATACAACATCATCGGCAATAACATGCAGTAACAGGACGTCTAATAAAAGAGAGCAAGGTTCTCCAATGTCTTGTGAAGGACCAGGGTTGCCATGTCTAATCTCTCACGGATTATAACTGCCTTTGGTGCTGGGAAAGGCCGGGGATTCCTGGGTAAGAGAAATGAAAAGATTAATTAAACTAACTTGAGGAAAAACATAATGTTATATTAAATGAAATTATTTAAAAACCTGAGATCTATGTTCGTCGTCACGCATCCCGACTTGAATGCTAGACAACACCATTGATGTCATCTAACCACATAGCTCATGCAACAACTCTTCTCAAAGCTTAAAGAACTCTTGCTTATATGTATCAAACACATTTACGCCATCCTCCCACAACTTCTTTAAGTCTTCTATCAAAGGTGTCAAGTAGATATCGATATCGTTCCTTGGCTGTTTTAGTCTCTAAATCATCATAGAAAGCATTATATACTTGTGTTTCACACACAGCTAGGGAGGTAAGTTGTAAATCACCAGCATAACCGGCCATGCACTATACGTACTACTAAGAGTAACAAAAGGATTGATTCCTTCTGTGTAAAGCCTAAGCCAAAGGTTTCTTGGCTCGCTGCCAAATGCGGAAAATATTTCATCTATTTTCTTCCATTATAGAGATTCAGTCGAGTGTCGAAGGTATTTTCTATCACATTTGTCTCATCAGAATGCCATCTCAACTTCTTTGCTTTTTTTGCATTAGCAAAAATTTGTTTAAACCGCGGTATGATTGGAATATACCACAAAACCTTTAAAGGTTTCCTTTTACTTGTCTCAATACCACATCCAGTACCTCACTTTGTATCTGAAAGGCTTACATTTCGGGCACTCACTTAGTCCTTCATACTCCTTTATGTATAATATGCAATCATTAGGGAAATCATGTATCTTTTTATACTCCATACCTATCATAGATAAGATTTTCTTGGCCTCATACATATGATTTGAAAGTACATTATCCTTTGGAAACATATCACACAATAATTCAAGTAATAATGTGAAACTACTATCGGTCCACCTACAAGTTGCCTTTAAGTTGTCCAAGTGCAAAATACCAAACAAGTGTGTATACTTAGTACACCCAAGTTACAAAGGCGTCTCTGCATCTCTCCACACGCTATCATATACAGGCGATTATGCAAAACATTCTACCTCAACATCATGAATCATTTCCTCCATTCTATTACCATCTCCAACATCCAAAACTCCCTTCTCGTCGGACGCACAAGCAGTTACTTCCTCATCATGATATATCTACCTTGTGTACCGAAGATTTATTCCATCACAAAGTAAGTGATCTCTTATATCATCAATATCCCATCGAATCTCATTTAAACACTTCACATATGGATAAAAATACTTCCCATTTTTACTAGGCGCATTCATTTTAGCAAATTCAATAAACGCTTCCACCCCATCCTTATATTTTTCATTAGTTCTCAAAGCATTCATCCAACGGTGATCTATTTTACTACCACCTATTCCATTTTCAACAATACTCAATTTTAGACTAATTTTCATTATAATATGAATAAGGGTCAAGGAAGGGGATGCCTTACTAATTTTTTAAGAATTTAAGCAGCATTTCTCCTTAAAAACAAGACTTCCAAAAATTTGAACAACAACCCAATTAACAAGAATAGAACTCTGACATACCAGAGAGGATTTCAACATCGGTTAATAAGAAGTAAACATAATTAGTGTAAATTCTAAATACAATAACACATAAGTCATGATAAGAACATTGTCATATAGTTAAAAATCCTTAAATAACAAAAATTAAAATAACTATTTCATGTTTTTTAGATAATTTTTTCGTAATACTAATATTTGTATGTGTAATTTGATAGTAAACATGAACTTTCAAACAAAATTAAAAACTATATAAGAAATTTCTAAGTAACTTAAATTGTGTAAAAAGTAATTCATAAAACCATTTCTTTGACCGAAAAACAACTACTTTTATCTCCATTCTGAAATTAACCCAAATTGTTTTCACATATTATTAAAATTAGGATACCCTAATTAATATCAACATACATTTAACAAAATTTTGTATTTCAAAGGAAGATTAAAGCATGGATTAATTAATTTATGGGCTACACAAGTATAGAGATTAAAACATTCAGGAAGGGAGGATTTTAACTGAAAAAAAATGAAGACAGAACATGTTAAAGACAAAAATCTCAAATTGAAAACAAGCAGTAGACAACTAGGAAAAGGAAGATAGAATAGGCAAAGATAACGAAGGAATTACTAGGAACCTAAGGGAGGAACTGATGATGGTGGCTGGTAGAGTGAAATGACACATGAGGGGAGGGGGGGAGGGAGAAGGAACAGAGTGTGAGCAAGAGACAACCACGGAGAGTGTGTGTCAGAGACAACCTTGACTTGAGAGGAAGATTGTGTGGTCGGAGAGGGGGTGGGAGAAGGAGGCACGAGACGACGGTGAGAGCTGAGAAAAAAAGAAGTGAGAGCTAGCTAGCGAAGAGGAGTTGACAAGGGTTTAAAGGGAAGAGATTCAACGACCGTTTTTAAAAAAATGATCGTTGAATCTCAAAGTTCAACGACCGTTTTTGAAAAATGGTTGTATTGTTCCTCAAAACAGTAGTTGAAAGCTGGCTTTCAACAAACGTTCATTAAAACAGTCGTTGAAAGCCGGCTTTCAATGACCGTTCATTAGAAAGATCGTTGAAATATCACTTTCAATGACCCTTTTAGTGAAAACGGTCATTGAAGAGTTAGCTGGAATTAAATATATGCCATCGCGTGCTTTCTACTTCTTTTTTTTGAAAACAGACATTAATTAGTGACGTTAAATGTATTATTTGTAGTAGTAGTTGAATGTCTCTTGCATGTATGGTCTCCTGTTTGAAACCCTGCCTATAGAGTCATAGTACCAAATCTTTTTTGCATATGGATTTATCACTATTAGCATCCAATGGTTCCTAAGTACAATAATAGATCACACCAACAGAACAATTAAAAAATAAATAAAAACTATTTCAAGCAAAGTTAATGATGTTCACATCGTTTAATGTAAGGAATAAAGAAGTAAGTTTCCCTTATATATGGCATCCTCCTAATGAATTCATCCCCTAAAAACCTTGCATGATGTTTCTTGACATCTTCCTTCATGCCCTCAACTTGGTTATTGAGATTGTCAGGGCGGATGAACTTGATCTTGTCCTGGAGGCCACGGGGGAAGATGTAAGTATGGTACAGATGCTTGAAATACCAAAACCAACATATAAAAATGTAATCAAAGTTCTAAGCAGCTAAATATTTAATCACAATTCAAGAAATACGTAATGAAGAAGTTGACAGAGCTTATACTTGCCCTCATACAGATGTCTTGGGGGGGGGATGTGCAGCTGCCTCTAGTACTTGGATTGTCATTTCCCCCTTATTGCTTCATACAATGCTCCTTCATCTGCTCTTATGTGAGAAACAGTAACTGTTTCTACATTTCATCAGACTGTTTCTAGAGCTTTTCATATTTTTCGTCCCTGTTATTTCTTTGAGGTTGCCGCTGACCATATTATTTTGTCTTGGTCTATCCAAAGCTGGCACCCCTAAGAAGACTAGGATGGTTAAGCCTCAATGTCTTGGCTAATACGTCCTCTTCTATAAAAAGGCATCTCTATGTAGTAACTTCCTTGGACATGGCTTGCTATGTATTTAACAATAATGTTAATATTGATAATTAATTGAAAAATTTACTTCTATAAATTGGGGACTAATATTAATATTTACTAATTTTCTTGACAACCTCCTTCACCTGAGGATTATCATAGAAGCCATCTTTATTTTTCCTCGTCACATATCAAAGTTTATGACGGGGAGGTCTACTACTGTCCCTACTCTAAGCAGATATCTTTTAAGCAATGTGAGCATACCTCATTTCCCTCCTTTGTAGGGATAATTTTTGTTCTTCACCCTCTCCCTATTCACCAGATTAATTCTTATTAAAACGCACAACACTCCAATTAATATTAAATAGATACATCCAGGTCTTATGAATTACGCATAACAATTACCTGGAATGCCAGGTCGTGATATGAGATGACAAATTCTCTCCACTCATCTGATTTCACCATAATAAAAAGCACTTTTGACGTACATTTTTAGACACTTTCTACGTCCCTTTTCAGGGGGATGCCTATGTGAGCAATGTAGTAAAATCTAAAAACAACGTCTGTTAAAAAAGAGATGCCGTAAGAGACTTATGGTGTCCCTTTTTCAAAACAGACACCTAAAGTCATTTGAAATTGTGAAGAATTCAAACAATATGCCTACAAATGCTGAGGTCATCACCTACGGAAGCAAACAAAAGTTCCAAATGAGAATCATCTACGATAGCTTTATTGAACACAATTGCTAGCTTTGTCTAGTCTCTTTTTGGCTCTGGAACTTCCTTTTTTGGCATCGCCACACTTCTACCCCAAAGCTTGTTATCGTACGCGATTGTCCCTCCAATCCTCACCAATTAAATAGGATGTTTGGTTGGGCTTATACTTATATATAATCCCAATTCACGTAAATCGAGATAAAACTCCTCCATATATTTACCTCGTGATCGTAAAAGCTACTTAGTTGACCGTAAAAACAACCTCGTATACCGTAAATCAAGATTGAAAAGCATGATTGGAAGTTCCAACTGCTATTCCAAACACCCACTTTATCAGCCTCTCATGGTAATTCTAGTAGTTCTTCTTGTCTGCATCCACGATAGTGAAGTCGAAGCTTCCTTCGTTTGCAGGCTGCACCATCCATCGAATTCAATCATTCTGCCTCCAAATCTATTTTTCTCTTCCATGTAACTAAATTGAAAATTATGCAAGACAAATCAGAGTGTGTGCTTACATCTTCTAAGAGTCTTTAGGAAAGCTTTAATCATCTTAAATCATGGAATTGGGAGCATAGTGAAAGCTTTAAGAGTCTTGAATCGTGGAATTGGGAAGCTTTAATAATGAACTTTCTTCATAGTGAGAAGAAGGGTAGCCTATGAACACTTTAACTTCAATCATCTTTTTTAAATTGGGAGCGCAGTGAAAGCTCTCAGATTAGAGGAGGATAAAGCTAAAAAGAGATATAAATATAAGTAGACTAACAAGGCAACTTTTGGTATCTTTTGGCGTCCCTATTTAAATTAGGGACACCAAAGATCACTAATGTGTCCCTAATATTAGGGATGCCACCTTTGGCATCCTTAATAATTGGGGACACCAATGGTGGTATCCCTATTGCGTTCGTAATTCAATTAGGGGCACCAAAGAATTAAGGATGTCACCTTTGGTGTCCCTAATTCATTTAGGGATGTTAAAGGTAGATATTTGGCTTCTGTTTTTGGAATTGGGACGTCTAATCTATCAAAACTAACCTACAGAATTACAAAAATGCCACTGCCTTTATTTTTTCACTTCTCTTTTTGAAAAATGGACGTCTTTTAGGGTAGTAAAATTTATATTTTGTAGTAGTGTTTTATGGTAGACTGAAGATCTTCAGGAACTTTTATCTCATAAGCCTCTTCAGAATTCTACAAATACACCTTCGTTAATGCATGATAGAATGTTCATAGTGATTGAACAACCTTATTAATGACAAATTTCCAAGAAGTTTCTTCTATATGATATGCAAATTACAAAGCACACAATTCAAGTTAATATTTTTTACAAGTACATAGAAAATGATTAGCAGGTATATATAACTTACCCTGGAATTGTCCTAAATAATATCTGCATAGTTTTTCTGTATCAAACGCCATTTACCCGCTATGATAGAAATGTTAGTCCTTATTGTTACGCCGATATAATTGACAAAGTGTGACAGCTTAAGAGCTTGACCATCTTTGTTCCATGTCACATCATATTTTCTCCCAAAAGACTTTGTTTTATTCAAAAAAATAAAGTCAAGGCATTATTAGTGTAAAAGGAAGTAGAACTGGCCATTTTAACTGAAAAACAAAACTCATTCAGTTAGCCATAGGGAATAGAGCAATGGGTTTTCTAGAAAAACATGATGCATGACTAAGGTTAAAACTTAGCTAGGCAAGACGAAGTGAAAAATAAGGAGAATGTGGAATGCAAAATGGAGAATGTGAAATACAGAAAATAAATCATACCTTAAAATAAAGAGAACAGAGCACGTGAAGGAATGCAACCTGGTTAGGGCTCCGAAACAAAAAAGTGAATTAATTAGGGCAAACGAAGCAATTCGCACTATTGTTGGACCAAAGTTCAAAGAAAGTAGCGGAGGAGGTGGTTTACCTGAAAGCGACTGTTGATGGCCAGAAAAGTCAACCAGAGTTGTGGGGCTCTGAGGATGGTGGGTAAAGTTCGACCAAATACAGGCGTGTTAAGTATAATAAATTGTGAATGTATGTTAAGAGGAATGAGATAGCGGGTGTTTTAAAAGACTTGATAAAACTTGCTCATGGTTATAAGTTTAGAACTATTATGAAAGGTAACATTTTCTTAATGTTCTTAATTTACAACTATAATGAATCTTTGAATGAAAGTTCACAGATTTACATCATAATCGCTAGGTTTTGTAAACATTGACAATTTTATCTTAAAAACCTTAGGTATTTGACATGATATTCTAAAAAGTGATAGCTTTTACATATTTACCGTGACTTATTTTACTTTTTTAAAATAATTTTTGAAGCTGATTATTCAACCCCTTAGTACAAACACAAATTAAAAAGAAAAAATAAAATGAGATGTGAAAAAACAACCAAAAAATAAAAAGTTATGAGGATGAATGATCTGCCTCATCATCAGATTCATCCTTCTCCAGTCTTAATCAAAGAGTGAACAAAAGAGGTTAGTTCCTTCAAGCACTTGTCCATGCATCATTATTCTCCTATGTAATCATTGACCGTATGTTGGTAGTCATAGTTCATGTTGATTAGCCCGTTAATGCTTTTCGGTGGATGGAGATCATCCTACCCAGGGAGATCAAAAGATGACCAAAAGATGATGAACCAAAAGATTTCTTGCATTTATGCATGATATCAATGAAGAACAAAATTCAAAAGTTGGATATGAGAAGTTGGAATACAAGTGGAAGGATAAATGGAGTTCATTTTTTGGATGTTTAAATAGAAATGGTTTTGTGGATTATCTTACTGCCGAACGTGTCCTTTAGTATTTTATTAAAAAATCATTTCTTATTAATTAAATGGAAGTGGAATGGAAAGAGTTTCATGGGTTATTCAATAGAACTTGTCCTTTGAAATAGAAAGGGTTACATTATAAAGCCAAATGTGTCCTTATAAATTGCCATTGTTAACATAAGTAACGGTTATTTACTAATAACCATGAATGTGCCTTGTAAAATGCTTAAATTAACAATTGTTTACTAATAACCGTGATGTGACAATTATTTTTTCTTAATATTTTTAGGCTACATGGCCCTGACGATTAATATTTTTTTAATGTTCAAAAGATAAAAAAAGTAGTAGTAGTTTTCAGTCATTACCACTACTACTGTCCCCTCCTTTTGCTCCTCCCCTTCAATCGGCACATCATTGACGTCTAAGGAAAGAGATGAAAGGTCTGACTAGAAGTGATCATATAAAACTTGATTATGATGAAGGATGAGGTCCAACTTCCTGTTCAGATCATGGGCGTGTCCATCGAGTCGCCTTGTGGAGTGGTCAAGGATGGCCGACATTTTTGTAACTAAGTAAATGACGATTATTAACTACAACTGTTGTTTTTATATTTTTACAAATTCCACCTCATAATATATGATGGTACACATGAATAACCTTTACATTGCATGACCTTTGCCTTGACATACATGACGTTTATTAGCTATAAGCGTTATGTATTTTGTGCTATAAATGCACAAATCTGTAGTAGTATCTCTCTTGCTATTGAATCATACTCCTCCACTTCTGAATTATGAGGTGTCCTTTTCTCTCCTCAACGGCCTCCCTCGTTCTTTGTTCTTCATTTTAGTCTGTGGTCTTAGATATGAGTATAGTCGTTGGAGAGTTATTGGGATGAGCTCCTTCATTTCTTCTACCTTAAAAGTCATATGTTACAGTGGCACTCAAGCTAGGAATCACATTTATGGTCATGAATTTTAAGGATAAAGGATTTATGTCTTCTTCTTTCTTCTTTCCCTTCCTCCTTTTTTAGTTATGATGATCTTTTGTTCATGCCATCTAGTTTTCAAATATCCACTCTAGGTGACTGCTCAACTCCGGCTTATGGCTAAAAAGGCGGTTTTGGATGGCCTAATCAAATCTAACCCCTAGAGCGGCTTAACTATGAACATCAGGCCACCTTTCCCTTCGATCGACACCAGACTTTCTAGTTCGGCTCGACTTTCAAAACATTCTTCATAATAACACAACTAAGGAAATAATTTCCACCTAATCTTGAATATAAGAGTTAGTTAAGAGTTTCTTTAGATCCTAAATATAAAATCAAAGTTTTTTCCGTATATTATTACTTTCCCAACTACCTTTATAATTAGATTTTAATATAATTCATAAATTATGCCAATATTATTTCAATGCAAATTAACTACAAAAGATGGATATTGTTTTTATATGTTCTCAATTGGAGACAATAATGTTTGAAACATGACTAGACATTAAATGTGTGCCCTCTTTTAGTGGGGATTCAAATAATGGTTTGTCACATTATAAATGACTAGCCCTTTTGCTCAATCCACACTCCATTGATTTAAAAATAAGGATATTTTAGGAAAACTATTACATATTTTTGAGAAAATAGCTAACTAGATTAATTTATGTAATTTACATGGATTCGTTAAATAATGAAGGATGAATTGGGCCAAGAACACAAGGTAAAATCGAGGCCTAAGTTTCATCGGCCCGTGGATGAAGTCAAGGAAGCTTGATCTTTATCAACGGATGGCACTAAGAAAAGATGTCCTCTGTTAAGTGTCCAATGTGTGAATTGGGATGAAAATAAGGAAACAGAGACCATATTGCCCATGTCTGCCTGTAGATCAAGCAGATGAAATCTGGTTCATAACCCCTCTTCTCTATTTTTTTAACCATAAAATCAATATTGGAATGATTTGGATTTGATCTTTTATAAAAATATTTTGTATAAAACTAAATATGAACTATTTAAATGTTGATTTTATAGTTAGAAAAGGAAAAGAAGGAAAGAGTAGGGATTCTGAACCAGATGAAATCAACTGGACTTGTAGCCTATTTGATTTAAGCTTATTTATTGGGAAGGAGATCCTTTCCTTTTCCTCTTTCTTATATTATTTTCAATATCTCTTCTCCACCCTTGGATAAAAAAATGGGTGGTTCAAATTTAATTTTTTATAAAATTTTTATTGTAATATTTTATAATTAATTTTTTTTATATTTTCTGTGTTGTAGTTATGAATTGTGTAGATTAGATCAAAAAATTTAAATTTATTTGTTTGTGCTTATAATAATAATTTTATAAAATATTAAATATGAATAATTCATTTTATAATATATGGTTAAGGTCAAACTTTTCCTTGAAAGTTGCTACAAAAGAACAACATAATGGTGCTCTAGAAGTTTTTTTAGGAGCAATATTGTCCTGAAAGTTCTCAAATCATAGTAATTTTGCTTTGGCCATTATTTAGCTTAAACTTAACTATTAGTTGATCAAATATGCTGAGATGGAAGGTCCACATGTCATCTATATCATTTCTGTTAAGGTGCAAATTTGCCCCAGAAAGGTTTCACTTAAAAGCAACGTTGCCTCAAAAATTTTTTAGGTTCATTATTGTCCAAGATTTTTTTCCAAATTGTAGCAATCCCGTCCTAACCATTATATAGGTTAAGTTTAACTTTTAGTTGATCAAATATTTCAAACTGGTAGTGTGAACAACGTTGAAGAAGAAGAAGCCGCACCTGGAGGAGCGCATATTTTTCAGAGAGAAATGAAGAAAAAGATTCAATTACTACACTACTACAAAAAACACGATAGGTGGGTTTTTTTAAAATGTTATGGCATTTTACAAACGGCACAGCATCCAGTGTCATAAGAAGAACCTACGACGCTTGTTGAATTTAAAAAATGCCGGAACATTGTATTTAATTAATAATTTTTTTTAAAAAAAATTGACCTCCTACGGCGTTTCAAAGCACCGGAGGAGGATAGGAAGAACCTCCTCTAGCGCTTCCATGGAAGTGCCATGAGAGGTAGCACCTCTCATGGCTCTTCCATGTTAAGCGCCGTAAGAGGTGTTATTTTTTTTCCGTTCCAGTTTATTTCATAATAATAATATGATGAATTCATTCTAATTCAAATATAATTCACTCAGAGATGAATATACAATGCTAATACAAAATAAAAAAGTAAATCAAATCAATACTAAAATACCATGCATTGATCAATTAATAAAATCAATGCTAAATATATATCCACTTATAACATATAATATACTATAGAGAAACTAAAACAAGTGGACAAGAAATTTGTAATTAAGTCAAAATGTGCCTAAGTATTTAGGGAGGTGGTATTTGCAATTGGCTGACCACGTATTCACACCATTCCTCAATGATGTTATCCACTTGATAGTCAGTTAACTGGTCACACCGTTCATTTTCATAATACTACATAAATATCACGCACAAAACAAATTAAAATCACTATAAAACAATTAACTAGAAACCAAAACAAAGATTTATTCTAGTAATCAAAATGAATAATCTATAGGTAATTAAAACAGAAGCCAAAATAGAGATCCATTCTGGTAATAAAAATATATACGAAAGAAACAAAACACAAACCAACAGTAAAAGAGAAACCGAAACAAAATTTGAAGTAGTTAAACTAAGAACGCAACCTAACATATATTTTAAAAAATGTCTATCTCAAGTAAATTCAAAAAACAGTATATAAACTATATACATATAATTAAGTTGAAGTATTTACTTTTAGGGGAACATGATTTAGATCATGAATAACTACATCTTTCATATATTTCATGACGTAGTAACCACAATCATTATTATTTGGCTAGAATGGACACTGCAACAATACAAAATAATAGTTAGCCATTGTTTAAAGAAAAATTTGTGAATACATTTTTTTAGTAAATTCATATACTTTAATCTTCTTCCAAGCCACGGTGCTGTCAGTGGGTTTAATAGGATAGGACAATCCAACATTGTTCCTATATGTGGCCAATACACTAACAAAAGAAGTAATGAATGATTAAGTTTGATTTTTATTCAATAATCACACACGCAAATAATTACCGTATACACCCATACGCTTACCTATTAATCATAATCACCATATCTTAGCGGTTCGATGGATAACCACTCTCTATAGGATCTAAATAATAAATGCGGGGCGCTGCAACTATGGTAGGCTAGATGACAAGTAAAACCCAATGTTGCCTAAAATATTTTGAACATTTTATTTTGACAATAATATTATTATGATAAAAGTGAATGAATAATAAGAGATATAGATAATAGTGTCGCAAATAACTTACCTCACATTGTATGGCATAATGAACATCTTAGTAGGGGATACTCTGCGTATGAATTGGTCCTTAAGAGTATGGGTTTATGTATCCGAATGAGTTCTCGCATAGTAGCCAACGATGTGTGGGTTGATAAATACAAATCTATTTACCCTTTACTTGCTCACTAACATATCGTGGTATAAGTGCCTTTATGGAAACAAACAGTGTTATTAACACAAAAACATGAATGATGAATAATAATCACAGTAACATATGCTAATCATAAAGTACCTAACCCATATGTTCATAGTCGTCGCACCGGCCCATGTATGATCAAGTACTTCAGACAGGATATCACCACCAATATGATCAAATGTACTTGTATAATAGATTTCCTCATCGAAAATTAGTTCATGACCTCCTCGACGGATGATATCTGGTGCCATTAACCTCAATTGTTGTTGATATGAGGCTATTTGTCTGTCGCTTTAGTTACTGGTTGAGGGGTGTGACTTCTGTTGTGTTGGTAAATAATCTGAGTTCTTCTCACGCCCTTCAACTCGTTTTCCTTTAGAACCAGCAACCTACAAAAATCATGAAAATAAATCTTGTAGTTTTAGATGAAAGGTCATAGAAAAAGTTAATGAATTGTAAATTAAATACCTTGTTCACTGGCTCTATCAGACCTATTGGCCACGCGACATAGCCACCGATAACATCTCACACCATCTATATATTCTCTTGAGCACTGATCGGAAGACATCCATTTTCGATCCATCTATATATATCTTAAATATATTTTTATAAGTGGTTAGTTGCTTGTCTAATGCAGTTAGTTATTAATTACTTTTATCTTTTCCTATTTAGTTCAAAAAATTTGACATCATAACATCCTAAAATTAAATTTTAAGTTTTCCAAAAAATAAGTACACATTAATTCTATAAGTCATACATAATCAACCAAATATTAATCCAGCAGCATCATATTTATAATTAAGAGATTAAAAGTATATATACTTGGTATGAACTTGAAAGAACTACTACAAATAAACTTTAACCAAATTTAAATTACATCCAATCAATTCAAACTTATAATAACCATAGAGAACAACACAACATATAACATATACACGGTTTAATTTGTAACCATTTTAATTTACATTTCCACTCTCTCTTGTCTCCCGCTGTCCACCTAATTTCTCTTTTCTATCATATTTTACCTTTTTTTTCACCAAAAGTATTATTTATTAAAGAACTCCAGTATTTAAGTTACGTTGTTCATGTATGAGTTATACATGTTTTTCAAACGATTCAGATTTAGGGTAAATTTCAACTAAAAAGGAAAAAAATCCACAAATTGTTTGGGGGAAAAAGGCACTTACAGGAGAAAAAAGGTTGCACGCGGCGACAAGAGTTAAAAACAACACGTGGGACTGGAGAATTGCGACCGAAGTGGCGACCAATATTGAACAGATCTGCAGGGAGAGATCAGAAGAGACAAGAATAAAGAAACTAAAAGGTGGGGGACCAAAGAAGCTTCTATTTTGCGCGCAGTCAAATAGAATAATAGAGACGCGCGGGAGAAAGTGAAAAAATACAAAGTTATAAAATGACACTCCTGTGCGAAAATGAATTTATATAGCCTTGTAAGGTATTTTTTAAAGAAAATGCCGGCCAAGGTATATAAAAAAATGGCGTTTCATCATAAAGCGCCATCCAAAACCACACATTTTTAAAAATAAAAAACATAAAAAGCATCACTATAAAAATATAAAAAACATAAAAGGCATCGCTAATAACCTCATCCAAAACAGAACATTAAATAATAAATTAGTAATACTGTCAAAAAAATTCCCCAAACTAAACTAATATAACCTGAACTTAGCTTGGCGTGTGATATTGTAATAAGTGGAAGTATATTTAACCAAAGAAGAGACAAAACATAAGATAATTAAGCAGATCTAAATGATTTTTCCAACGTTTTGGGACAAAGAAAGAAAAATAAACAAAATAATCTAGTAAGTATTGAAAAGAGAAATTATAAAGAAGCTTACTTGCAGAAGGAGAAGAGAGCAAGCTAGCTTTCAAAGCGAACTGAAAAGTCTGCAAAATGAATATGGCTACCAAAATGAAAACAGAAATGAAGATATAGAACAAAAGCACTGACAAAAAAAGAAAAGTAGAAAAGACAAGAGGAAAACAAAAAACATGCCGATAGTGAGAGAAAAGAAGAGGAGGGACAGTGAAAGAAAAGGGAAAAAAAGCATTGACTGGTGCTTCTAAGTGAAAGCGCCAGCCAAGGTAATACCTTGGCATTACCTTGGCCAGCGCTTTCTTACAAGCGCCGACTAAGGGGTGAAGCACCGGCCAAGGTAAAAAAACCTTGGTCGGCACTTCCATAAAGCGCCGGCCAAGGTTTTCTAGTTTTTCCCCTTCTTTCTTCAATAGGTAAAGGTTTTTTATGTGTGTGTGTGCGTGTGTGTGTGTGTAGACCAATTTTTTTTTTTGGCTAAGGTCAACTTGTATGCTAGCAAGAGTCCAACGTGAAATTTTATTTAGGTATGTTTTTTTAGATACTTTTGTTAATTTTTTTTAAATATTTATTAGCATTAAAAATAAAGAAGTATTGCTGCAGGGGGATGTTTATTATTTAATTTGTGTATTACACCATTTATGACGCTTTAGATTAAAATGCCATAGCTGATTTACTTTATATATAAAAAAAAGGAAAAAATGTCTTATATGACTTTTTTTCAGGAAGCTACGTAGCATATCTCCTCTATCTACCGACGCTTATAATAAAAAACTCCATAAGTTATAATTATTTTTAGAGAAAAAATAAAACAGTCACCTACGGCGTTTTTTTAAAAAACGTCGTTAAATGTGCGCCATTAAACGCCTATTTTGTAGTAGTGCTAGATGCAAGACGCACTAAGCAAAATCACTAAGAGTAAGGCTGCCGAAAACCCTCCCTAGCCGTACTCTAGCGACACCGAGATAGACAGCACCTCTTCGATTTTCTCTTCATTGCACAAGATGCTCTGACCTCTTTGATTTTCTCCAATCCTTTAGCCAATATGCATTTTTAAAATTTTTCCTTATTTATAAATCTAATTTGGAAAAAAAATGAAGTGGATGAAATAATGACTTGCTAGATAAACATATTTGGCCAACTAATGGGTAAACTTAACTTGGATAACAGCCGGGGTGAAATTGTTACGATTTATAAACTTTCGAGGCAAGATTGCTCCTGAATGAAAACTTTTAGGGAAAATTTGCATCCAAATCCAAAACAAAATTGACGTAGACGATATGTAGATTGCCAAACTTAACATATTTAGTTAACTAATTGTCAAACTTTATATGGATAAGAACCAGGATAAAATTACTACAATTTGCAAACTTTCGGGTATCATTTCTTATAAAAAAACTTTCGAGACAATATTGTTATTTTGTAACAACTTCCGGGGTAAAATTAGATCTTAACCCCTAATAAGATTTTGAGAAGACAAGGAGAAAAAAAAAAAGAGAACCCAAGCCCTTTTTTCTCGAGCTTCTAGTCTCAAAGTTTGGGATCTCACATTCATTCGCATAAAAAAAAAAAAAAAAGCCGTCAAGGAAAAGGCATTACGTTATACTAATCAGGTCGGTAAGCCTTAATGTAATCCTAGGCAGATTCTATATAATCTCAGACGACATGTTTTCCAGAGCGAAATAATCCAAACTGAGTTGGGTTAAATTTTAAATTAACTAAATAAAAGTCTGAAACTCCTATAAAGTTTCAAATTAAATGAAACCTAGAACACACTCGAACGTCACCAACTCTACTCAAATACAATTCACAATTATATTATTCAATCTAATTAGATACAATCTAAGGACAAACAAATCCATTAGGAACTTTCTTCCCACAAGCATTAACAACCAAACTAACAGCAACAGGAACCTTTAGATTATTAACAAATGATCCGAGCACATTGGCTTTAATAGCTGTGCACAGACACAGTGCAGCTTCAAGATCTGCAAGTCCCTTTACAACAGTACAGCATTTCTCACTTGGTTTGCTTCCGATAACCTCAGTCACTAACCCTAACCAGCTTCCACAAACCCCAAACTTTAGTGTATCTATGGGGCATTTCTCATCTGATGCCGTCTTAGTTGGTGAAGATGAGAGATTATTGTGACCTGTGACACCACAAGAGAAGAAGATAAGGAGACTAGTAGAGAGGATAATAATTGCTGCAGATAGCTTTGGACTCATTTTCTCTCTCACCCGCTTCAAGTGATGTTATTAATTTATTAAGACTTGGAATATTTATTTATAGCTCTGAGGGGTATTATTGTAATTATAGGCTTTGCATGATATAGGTAGAAGTTGTGTGGCTAGGTTTGAACCGTATATGGATATGGTTTCTGATTTACATTATATTGTTTGTGGTGTTGCTGGCATCAAACAACAGCAAACACACCCTTCCTTTTGATATGTAAATTTAAATCATGCATGCATAGGGACCACCGAAATAAATAAATTATGTTAAAGAGTAAAGACTATGAATTTATGAAATCTCAGCAAGTGACCAAGATTTAAAAATAAAAATAAATTAACAAAAATGTCCTTATGCAGCAAGCAACATGATTCAATTACATATCCTGAAATCTGATTAACAAATCTAAAAAACACAACTATAAATCTCATTTAAAATTAATTGAAAATGACATATAGGAACCACAAAAATAAATAAATTAAATTATATTAAAGGGCTATGAATTTATGAAATGTCATAAAAGGATAAAAGTTTTTAAAAAAATAAATGGACAAAAATGTCCTTATACAGTTAGCTTCAGTTGGACAATCCTGAAAATCTCAGTTACAAATTTTAGAAACTCAACTGTAAATCTCATACCATTAGTTGTAAATATGTTACACAGCATCATCAACCATTGAACCTAGCATTCAAGAAAGAAGTTTTCATTTTATTTTCTAAGGATCAAGAAGTTCATGAACATATTATATATGTATATATAGTTGTTTGATGTCAAAACAAGCCATTATTTGCATTCACAACAGATGTTAGACACAAACGGTCAACTGTTGGGGGCCTAAAGTTTGACTCCTCCACAAAATATCATTGTTATAGTGAATCTGCAGGATATATAACAGTTGACTATTCAAAGGCTAATAGTTGATTGGTACGTAGAACAACCAGAGACAGTGTTTTCCGCACAATAATCGACCCGTTTGTTCTTACCTGTCAAGTGCTTTATTTACTGGGCATATATTATTCAACGTTCTAACTTGGAATTCATCAAATGATCGATCTATTGATAGAAAGTTGTATATATGCGTATAATTTTTCAATTCAACAAGTTTTATTCTACCAAATTTATTATTCGATATAATATAGGGAAAATTGTTCAAAAATACCTCATTGAAAACTTATTTATCAAATGGCACCTTCGTGTGCAAACAATCTTCCCGTGTGCAAAAGATCTTCTCTTGTATTTAAAAAATCTTCCATGTGTTCAATATATCTTCCCTATATATGTGCGAACAATCTTCCCTTATGTGAAAAAAATTTCCCTAGGTCCCATTTAGCAAATAAGTTTCCAATTAGGTCTTTATGAGCAATTCTCCCTATAATATATGTGTGTATATGTCATAATAGAATTTTGTGTAAAATTTATATCTAGAATATTCAATTTCAAATTATTAAAGCATTTTTCATGGGAAATACAGTTTTAAGGAATGAACAGTTTCTACAGATATTTAAGTCTATTTTTAAATGAAGTAAATTAATATCAAAATGATATATAGTTTGTGAAATATTGTACGAATAATGATAAAAGCTAAAAAGAAAATAGAATCTATCTTGTGATAAATGTACCTATTAGAGTTTTAATGGCTTTTCTTTAATGCATCTAAATTTCCAAATATATACAATTTTTATGTTTTTAGGCTCTTCTATCCTATCAATTTATGTTCCATTGTTGAACCTTCCATCCCTTGCCATTATCGTTCATATATTTAGGTTGAGTGTGATATTGATATCTCATTTTCTTCGCTTCAATATTCCCTCGTCTTTTTCTTTTTTTGAGAAAAAATCGTTCATTAAAGATATTAATTGGACTTATAAGCCAAGTAATTTATAGCAACCTTTGAATTTTGAGTTATACCGTCTGAAAACGGTACTTTTATTTCCATGTAAATGAGCCTTCACTTTGAATTATTGTGCCCGATGAACATGTTTGTTAGCCACCATAATAAAATTATGACTCAAATTTCAGCCAAGATTGAAGAATATGAGGAAAGAAAGTGGAGAGAAGAAAATGAAAGGAAAGAGCTTTCAAAAATTTGACTATTATGCATCCAATGAAAAATTAGGAAGATGGGTGAATAAAGGTTGATCTAGTTAATAAAAAGTTGGCTCATAACCCATGAGGTCATGAGTTCAAATCCTGTTGCCGATATGAGAATTTTGTTGGTGAACGATTTGTAAGTATAATTGTAAGTGCTCTTTAAGCCTGGAGGCATTTTTTTACCCTGGTGAGCCCTAAGAACTCAACTCACCTAGACTTTTTGTTATAAAAAAAATTGGGAGATACAAAGAATTTGCATACCTTAGAAAGAAGAAAAGCCAATTGCTCTGTCCTCAGAGCTAAGCTACCATGGAGAAAACAACTCACATAGCCGTTATTCCCAGTGCAGGGCTCACCCATCTCGTCCCAATTATTGAGTTCTCAAAGCGACTTGTTGAACTCTGCTCAGATTTTCATGTTACTTGCATAATTCCCACACTTGGGTCTCCTTCTTCTTCCACCATAGCCTACCTTCAAACCCTTCCTTCAAATATACACCCCATTTTTCTCCCACCAGTTCATGAAAAAGACATTAATGCTCATCAAAAGGATCAACCACCTCATATTGCAGTCCAAATTCAACGTGTAGTGACTCTCTCACTGCCATTTATTTATGAGGAATTGAAATCCTTAATTTCAAGATATGGTCTTGTAGCTTTGGTTGCTGATACTTTCGCCTTGGAATCCTTAGATATTGCTTCAGAACTCAATATACTATCTTATGTATATTGCCCCTTCTCTGCCATGGCTGTATCTCTTTACTTATATGCACCAAAGCTTGAGAAGACAATCTCTTCGGAGTTCAGAGATTTAAGACATCCCATAGAGATGCCGGGTTGTGTAAGAATACAAGGAAGAGATCTCATAGACTCTCTTCAAGATCGAAGCAACATAGTTTACAAGCAATTTCTTGAGCGTTGCAGAAGGATCAATCTTGCTGATGGAGTTCTTGTTAACAGTTTCCCAGAATTGGAAACTGAGACAATTAAAGCCTTGCAGGAAGAGTTCAAAGGAAAGAAGCCCCAGATTTACCCTGTTGGACCCATTTTACAAAATGGGTCATCGTCACGTAGTGATGAGCAAAATAATAATGGATCGGATTGTTTAAAATGGTTGAACAATCAAAGACCCAGATCCGTTCTATATGTTTCTTTTGGGAGTGGAGGGACTGTGTCTCAAGATCAACTAAATGAACTTGCTTTAGGGTTGGAACTAAGCGGTAAGAAGTTCTTATGGGTTGTAAGAGCCCCAAGTAAATTTACTAGTGCTGCGTACCTTGATACTTCAAATGATCTGAATCCATTAAATTTCTTACCAGAAGGGTTTTTGGAGAGAACCAAAGAGAAGGGTTTTGTTATTACTTCATGGGCACCTCAGATTCAAATTCTTAGCCATAGTTCTACTGGTGGGTTCTTGAGTCACTGTGGTTGGAACTCTGTTCTTGAGAGTGTACAAAAGGGAGTGCCATTAATAGCATTTCCATTATTTGGAGAGCAGAGAATGAATGCTGTTTTAGTAACTAATGGCCTCAAGGTGGCACTAAGGCCAAAGGTTAATGAAAAGGGCACAGTGGAAAGGGAAGAGATTGCAAAATTAGTGAAGAGTTTGACGGAGGGTGAAGAAGGCAAAGAGATTCATGCAAGAATGAAGGGCTTAAGAGATGCTTATGCTAATGCGCTTAGAGAATTTGGTTCTTCTGCCAAAACACTGTGTGAAGTGGCACTCAAATGGAAAGATTTGGGTGGGATTGGGAAATGATATAATATATTTTATGTTTTGATTGTAATTTTTGGTTTGATTCTAGTTTATTATTTCTTATTGGAATATTAGATTTGGTTTTGGGTCAATTCAAAATCAGGAAAAAAAAAAAAAGATGTGGCAAAAGAAATCATATATAGAAACAGACTTTTTATTGCTCTTTTTTGAATTTTTTTATACTTTAAATAATTTCTATAGTTTATTTTAGTTTGCTAGTCAATTTAATTGAGGGAAAATTTTATCTAGCCCCATTGTAGCTAAATACACTATTACATAATATAGATTTTATTACCCAAAAAGACGTCCATTTTTTAAAAACTGAAGTAAAAAATAAAGGTGGTGGTAATTTTATAATTCTGGGTGGGGACTGGGTAATTTTAGGCGTCCCAATTTAAATTTGGGACACCTAAAGGCACCCTTTAGGCATCCCAAATTCAACAAGGGACGCCTAAAGTGTGTTTTTAGGCGTTCCTAAAAAAAAGGATGCCTAAAGTGTGCTTTTGACGTCCCCCTTTTTTTTTTAGGACGTCTAAAATCACACTTTAGACTTCCCTTTTTGAATTTGGTACGCCTAAAGTAAAAAAAAAAAAAATCCTTTAGGTGTCCCAAATTCAAAAAGGGACACCTAAAGGTAATGCATGATAGTCAAACTGATATCACTCCTTCCAAAGTCATGCCTACCCCTACAAGCTAGCTTCCTCTATTCAAAATTCTCATGCTCTCTTGAAGCTTCTTCTTCTACCATCATTCTCTTTCACTCCCTCTCACTACCATCACTCTCTCTTTAAGGTCGTTTTTCTCTCTCTCCACCACCATCCTCTACCATCCTCCTCTTTCCCTCTCCACTGTTGAAGCTCATTACCATTATCCCTCCTCGATCTTTGATGCTGTTGGTTCCTCCGCCCTTCCTCTCCCACCGTTGGCCTCCCTCCTCTCTTTTCCACCATTGCCAAAAGGTATGGTTAATTATTTTTGTTTTTTATGGACTAAGTTCTGAACTGGGATTTTTGTAGATGCATTTTGTTAGTGCTAGCATTTAGATTTATTATCGTTGTAGATGCATTTTGATTTATCATCCTTCACCAATATTAATCTTTTTTTGGATTTTGAGCTTCCCTTTTGGCATTTTATGATAAATTGATGATAACTGATAAGTTTATTTTTATTAGTTAATAGTTGTGTACACAGCTTTTTTACACTTTGTGGTAATTATTGTATATTGTATTAGTAGGAGTCAACGCTTTAATTAGCTAGTGCTGGATGTTCCCTTACTATTTGTAAGGACATTTTGGTTTATGAAGAATTGTTCGATCCTGTTTCTGTAGGTTTTAATTGCTAGGCAGTGAAAAATATAAGCGATTTCTGCTTTTTTTTTTAAAAAAAGAACCTTTAGACATCCTTATTTTAAAAGAGGGACGTCTAAACCTACTTCCGGAGTCCCTTTTTTCAAAAAGAGACTCCGTAGGTGGGTTACCTACGGCATCCCTTCTTTTAAAAAAAGGGACGCTATAAGGGACTTACGACGTTCCTTTTTTAACAGACACCATATCCTGACTTTTCTATGTCACTGGCATAGGTGTCCCCCTATTTTCATAGGTTAAAAGGGATAAAAAATATATGTTTAAATCATTTTCTGTAGTAGTGATAATTCCCAAAAGGCCTCTTAACAATTTGAACTGCAGTACTTTGGGAAAGTGAAATTAATTTTAGGAGGGAATAGAAAAATAACCCTCCTCAAAGAAAGAAAGAAAGAGATTAAAAAGTGCGTCAGGAAAAAAGGGCCTAGAAGCATTTTCCCTAGCTAATTCTCTCCTTGTACTCTATGTTCTCTTCCCCGCTCTATGCTAGCTCTTTCCTCCAAGTCAATTGCGTCGCCATGGACGCCTTTCTCAGATCCCCTCACCGTCTTTTGGTTGTGGTAGTCATTGTCTTGGCTGAGGTGATGCTTATCTTCTCAATTAATCTTCCCTTGAGCAATAGCCACCCTAGATGGTAATTTTTCATTATGTTTCCTCTTGAACCCATGAAAACCACCACTTGAGTAGTCATCATTTTGTTTGTTTTTTGTTTTTTTTTTGGTTTTTTGCTAATAGAAGGTAGCTATGTGAGTGGCATTTATTTATGAGGGAGAAGAATATTTTCTTTCCTTATTTAATAATGTTATCGGTTCATTTGTTTTCATTCGGGATGTTCATTCTTTAACAATGAAGAATAACCTTGTGGAAGAATGTTAATTGCCTTTGGCGCTATATATGGGTTCAATTTTTCACTTGTTGGTGTTCTAAATTAGCCCAAGTGTTCTTGTTCTTTTTGTTGCTTCACTCATTGGTCTTGTAAATTAGCATATTGCATATTTATCTTATAAATACACACAAGTGTGAATGCCCTTTTGCATTGGAACTTTGGAAAAGTGTTTTTTTTAAAAATACTATTTGAAAAAGTGTTCTTATTGCTTCACTTATTGGTCTTATAAATTAGCATATTTGTCTTACACACACACACACGTCACTACAAAAAAATGAACTTTCAGCGGCGACAAAAGTCACCGCTGAAAGTATAGAAGTCGCCGCTGAATCTATTTCAGCGGCGACATTATGTCGCCGCTAAAGCGACTGTCGCTGATACTTTTGGTGGCGACATTTCTACGTCGCTACTAAAAACAGACCATCAGCGGCGACATTTTGTCGCCGCTAAAAGTATATGAGAAGCACGAAAACGCAAGTCGCCGCTGAAAGTGGGGTATAGGTGGCAACATTTGTCGCCGCAGAAACACTTATCAGCGGTGACAATTTTCTCGCCGCAGAAACACTTATCAGTGGCGACAGTTTTGTCCCCACAGAAACACTTATCAGCGGCGACATTTTGTTGCCACAGAAACACTTATCAGCGGCGACATTTTTGTCGCCATAGAAACCATTATCAGCGGCAACATTTTGTTGCCACAGAAACCCTTATCAGCGGCGATAATTTGTCGCCACAGAAACATGTATCAGTGGAAACTCTTTGTATTGCCGCAAAAACAAAGTATTAGCGGCGACATTTGTCGCCGCTAAAAGTTATAATTTTTTCAATTTTTAATATAAATTGCTGAAATTAAAACCTATACACTGTATTGATGAAGATCAAAAGTAATTTTAAACTAGCAATGATATTAACATAATTCTTCAAAACTAACATCTGACTGTCAAAATGCTTCAAAATTAAGATCGAGTATTTAAATTTCTTATACAAAGTCTAAGGATTTCCTATTAAAAACATTAAACACGTGAACTATAGAGAAGGACCAGCTTGTGGGCCAACAAGACTAGGAGTAGATAAAGTAGGAGCTGCTACTTGCCCCTGTTGCATCAAGATAGCTAGTTGAGCATGTATTCTTTGCTCCATTTGTTCCATCCTGTGCTGAAATTGTGCACACTCTTCTTCCATCTTTGCACGCTCTGCTTCTATCTTTGCACGTTCTTCTGCAAGATTTGCTTCCATCTTTGCACGCTCCTCTTGAAATTTTTTATCAAACTCCTCATGCAATTGGGTACGCACATTCTCCACAGCTGAATTATCATTGGATTGAAAGCGACCTCTCTTCCTCAAAGGCTCTGCTCCATACCCTTTTCCTCTTACATACCCTGATCTCTCACCAAGAACAGCTGTCAATATTTCATCAGAGGTCATTCGAGCATCACTCTCTACCTCTTCTTGTTGTTGTTGAAGAAGTTCATGCAAGTCAGTCTACAATTAAAGCATAAAAAAAATGAGATAAAAAATTCGTGAACTTAGTGTAGCATATAAAAACACAACGCATACGTGAATTTGCTCAGATTGCGGATCTGCCCACACTAACTGTCCATCTGCTGTCTTCCTAGTATGTGTGATTTGCCAAAACTGGTCAGGGGGTGCAGGTTGTCCGGTAGTGGGGTCCCTCTATAAAGCATAATATACAAAGACGATAAATGGTGCAATTTAAAATAAAAAAGGATTGAAAACATAAACTAAAGTAAAGAGAGATTAAACTTACTGTAGCAAAGTTAATTAAATTTTCTTATTGCGTACATGGAGGCTGCAAGAATACTAAATCAGTAAAAACCCGCCTCTACTTTATACCTGTAAAAAGAGAAGAAGAAAGGAGAGAAAGACCTGAACCAACCATGAATATTCTAGAACAAAAGAAGAAGAAAAAAACTCAAGACAAGTAATTTCAGAAAATTCTCTCATGTTCACTTCACTTCTCCTACACAGTATATATCTGCAAGCATCCAATATAGATTCAAAGCATGTTTATTTACGTTGCTTTCATTTGTATCATATCATTTTTCTTTTAAAATATCTACCCCAATGTACATTTAATCACTTGTTAAACTATTTATGTATTCTTTCCACATTTGTTTCTTTTTCTTTCATTTTTGTTTTCACAATTTACTTTTCCCTAAACCAAATAGCTCCTCTGACGATTCTTCCATGAGAGGAAAAAAGAGTCAAGCCAATGGAAAATACACTCAATTTTTTCAAACTAAGAGTATCAAGTGGTGAAAGTGGAAATCCAAGAGGAAGCAACAGAAACGAATCATATAAAGCTAGAACCATATAAAGCCAGTGAATCCTTAATACTAACAGAAACGAATAACCAGACGTTAATGTCATAAACACTGATTGAGAGAAATAGTTAAAGCACTATATAATTGCAGGATTTTTATTCAAAAGGCAAGCTATTCACTTTCTAATTTAGAACTAACAACGAGAATGAGCTACAGGAACATAACTACGAAAAAATCTAAAATGCTATATATTTTGGACCTGAATAGATTATTACCTGAATGAAGAAGCAGAAAACAGCGACGTTGCTGGAGGAGAAGAGTGGCGAAGGAGAGAATGAAGGAGCAGACAACAGTGATGATTTTTCAGATTCACTTCGTCTCACGAAGTCGCTGCTGTTGCTGCTGTAAAGAATAGGGAAATGAAAATCACGACGCGCTGAAACTAAAATTTGGGGATTTAGGTCTCAGGATTTAAAAAATTAAAAATTATATAGGTAATATAATTTCCACCAAGAGTATCAATAACCAATTGGCTTAATTGGCAAGGCGCAGTTGAAGCCAACAGGCGTGCGTGGGTTCGAATCTTGCAACATGCACATGTTGTGACATTTTTTTAAAACAATTAGCATTACTTGGAAAAAAAACCATTCTAAGTTACATTACGCAGAATCGAACCCAGATCATTTAATTAATAACGAAAGGCTATACCAACTCGCCCTGCAAATTTTATTGCTCAACTATCACAACAAAATTTAAAATATATAAATAAAGTAAATAAATTAATTATAAAATATATAAGTAAAGTTACTTTAATTATTTTTTAGTTAAAATCACTTTTGGACCTTGAAGTGTCACCCAATTTTAATTTTAATCCCTTAAGTTTGAAACTTGTAGTTAATGTCAAGATTTTAATTAATATTACATATGGAACAAGAATTTAGTATATCTTCAAAATTAAATATTAGGTTTCAAAACAAGCTTTCTTCAACTTATAAATATTAGGGTCTTTAAATTAAATGTGAAATATAAGTTTGGAATAATAACCAATATGATATAGAACATACCACAATCAACTTATTAAAAATCGGGTTTTAAAATAAAATATGAAATATGAATTTTGAATAACAACTGCTTTAAAAAAATGTTTTCAATATTGTTACCCATGATATTTCAAAGCGCAATTTACAGATAATGTCATTGGAGAAAGTCGTTGCCTAAACAGCAAATGTAATTCAATGTTTTAAAACTGAACAATGGATCCACCTCATATAGCTTTATCATACAGTTTTACTGCATTATGGTTTTTATATTATATGCGAAATATGACTTAGGACTAATATAAATTTTTATAGAATATTTAGGAATATATTATAACATTCAAAATGAAATTCAATTTATTCACTAAATTTATTTAAAAATCCTCTAATGAACATTACCTTTCACATTTTATCTATTAGGATAATAATATTTTGGACAAAGATTACAGTTTTGGATTGGGCATAAAAGAACGACCGGTCATAAAACAAATTAATTAAACACTGTAAGTGTACAAGTTATGAAAATAGTATAAAGATTCAAGTTATAAAAAAACTAATATTTTAGAAAATTTTAAATAAGACTTTCAGCGGCGACATAAAAGTCGCCACTGAAACATATTTTCGGTGGCGACATATTTTGTCGCCGCTGAAAGTGTTATAATCAGCGGCGACATTGACAAGTCGCGGCTGAAAATACCACCTTCAGCGGCGACTTCATGAAGTCGCCGCTGATTATAACACTTTCAGCGGCGACAAAATTTGTCACCGCTGAAAGTCAGAATTTTCAGCGGCAACCTATTTGTCGCCACTGAAAGTTGGACTTTCAGCAGCAACACTATAGGTCGCCGCCAAATGTCGCCACTGAAACTCGATTTTCTTGTAGTGCGTGTCTTGTAAATAGCACATGTGTTCTTATGAAAGCCCTCTTATCTTGTAAATAGCGCGAGTGTTTTTATAATGTCACTTGTTCATCTTGTAAATTAGAATATTTGACTTGGAAATGCATACATGTCTAGAAATGCATACATGTCTTTTGCAAATTAGCGCATGAATTGTGAATTCCTGGTGTTGTAAATAGCCTAAGTGTTCTTGTCATTCTGCTTGTTGGTCTAAAACCAATATTATTTGTGTTGGGAATGATCTCATGCGTCTTGTAAATAGCATATGTGTTCTTGTCAATGTTTATTGTGTTGTACATGTGCCAAGTGTTCTTGTCATTTCATTTGTATGTCCTGTAAATTATTTTATATGTCGGAAAAATTTATTGACAATCATGTGTCTTATAAATAGCCCAAGTGTTCTTGTCATCCCACTTAATAATATGAATATGGCTCTTTTCTTTCTTCATTTGTTATGCATTTCTCTTTTCGAATCTTTTAGGGTGAGTTATTGCAATTTAATTGATTATGAATACATCTAGGAATGAATTTTTCGTGCCATTGATGTATGCCATAATTGTCCATAGACAACCATCTACCATGCACTTTACAATAATCTTATCCTTACCATTCTTCACAAACTGGTATGCCAAACTGTGTGCAAGGTTGTATTTCAATAGTGCATTTCTAAATCCCACAGCATGAGGAAATGTTTGGCCAATTGACTTGAACACATCCTTCCACTTTGAAGAATTCATTATTGGCATTATTGGTGTTGACAAACTTTCCACAACAAAACGTTCAATGTTTAATTGTCTTTGCCCACTTTGTACACCTATCGGTGTTGTCACACATTGTATAGGAGAAGGTGTGCTTAGGTTGTCTATCTAAAAATGCCATATAGTAGGGGACACTGACCTTACAAATAAAGGTTCTACCAAATCATCTATCTTGCATGCACAAGTAGGAGTTCTAACAAATTATTCAGATTATAAAAAATAACACATTCTTATTCTATAAGCAAAATTACATTCAAGACAATTCACAACTTATTCTTGTTCACTGTCCAGCTATGATGCTTGTTTCAACTCTTTCACATTCTTACAAACATAAATGTGCCCACTAACATTGTTGTACTCAATTAATTGTGCAACTCCAACATCTTCTACAAGGTCTAATAATGTATTCCCAACAAAGCTAATTGTGTACTTCATGTTAAATCCACTAATTTCAGGCCACATATCTTTTGCTACCAAACTATTAAGTTCTTCATATGTCAACTCTTTTGTTATCAATCTTCCACTTACAATTACAACCTCATATATCGTTTTCCCCTCTAAGCACTTCACATATTCCACTCATATATGGAAGATGCAAAATATTTTTTTTTCTAGAACTGCTAGCAACCTAACATGCGTTGCTGCAAATCATTATTGTATAAATTTCAATCAGCTACCAAAACATAAACAAGGTATAAATTTACAACTCAAATAAGGGAATTGATAACATACACTAGTGCAGAAAAGACTTTTTACATGTGACGGAAATGACTTTTTACACCTGACATAAAACACGTGTAGAAACAGTAGGTGTAGAAAATCCAGACTTTCTACATGTGTCGTTTGTCACGTGTAGAAAGTCACACTTTCTACACGTGACCTCTTATATCAGGTGTAGAAAGTCTGAAACGGAAGACTTTCTACACCTGACTTTAGAGGTCACGTGTAGAAAGTCCAGAATTTCTACACGTGACCTCTTACATCAGGTGTAGAAAGTCTGAAAAAATGGAGACTTTCTACACGTGACCTCTTATATCAGGTGTAGAAAGTCCCCATTTCAGCCTTTCTACACCTGACTTTAGAGGTCACGTGTAGAAAGTCCAGACTTTCTACACTTGACCTTTTACATCAGGTGTAGAAACTCATTTTTGAAAAAAAAAATAATTTTTTTTAAAAAACAATTTACAACGAAACTAATGTATGTGAAATATCAAATTCCATCCAAAATACTCATGGTAGGGTTATGAAGATACATAAACTTGGCTTCATTTTTACAATGAAATTGTACAATTAAAGTCAAACTCAATACCAAGTAGTGATAATACAATTCAACATGTCTAATACCAAATAGTAGTTATTAACTTTACATGTTTAACATTACACTCACAATTTTGTGATCTCTAAAAAATAAGTTGCCCAACGTGTGCGAACATCATCAATGTCCTCTTCAGAAAATGCATCCGTAATGTCAAACATCTACAGATTTGAAAATAAAAAATCATATGCATCAATTTAATAACAACGAAATGAACTTAATAAAAAAATATAATTAAATACAATTACCTCTTCTGTAAATTCTGTACTACCCAAGAGGATGATGTTTAACATGTGCCTCATCACATAATATCCACAAGCCTTATTCCCCTTTTGACGACGGCACTATAGAAGAACATGCATTTTATTATATTAAATATATATATATATATATATATATATATATATATATATATGTGAACAAGATAACTATATTCATAGAAGGATAGATTGAAACTATTTACCTTTGGTTGTAACCAGATAGTCTCCCTAAGCTGGTGTGTATGCTTTTTCTTAACCACTCTTTGATACATTTCCATTGCCCTGTAGAAAAATATATAAAATAGGGTACATTATCTAAAAAACTTACATATTACAAATAAAAAGTCATTGTCAAAGTATACTTACGTGTCCATCGTTTTCTTCAAATCCTTTCCCGGATTATAGTGTAATGAACATAAAAGAACAACGGCATTCTGCTCTGGGCATAGAACCACTAATTGCCAATGAGTGCTGCAAAAAGAGGTATGAATTATATATATGTACAAAAACAAGGTATCAATTACAAACTTTTTCTTACTCGTTAACATATGGCGCTAGGTAGCACTCTTTTCCATCTTCACAGAGCCTCTGCCGAAGGTATGACTCTCTTATGGTGGAAGTGTTCCCTTTTTTCTGGATGTGAATCGGGCAAAGGAATCCAAACTTGCCACCATTCCCTGATAAGGTATAAATGCAATGGAGGTACCTACAATAGTTAAAGCATGCATGTCAGAATCAAAAGTTGAATACTTAGTAATATTATTAAAAATATACCCACATCATAAACAAGTGAACGTGCGGTATGGTAATCTGATCCTTCGTTAAAATCCTAGCTATATCCTCCTGCTCGATATGCACAAACATGTCCCTCTTACCCACAACGTCTGGATCCATCGTCAATACTTCAGTTGAGAAGGATCCGTCAAACGCCAGCATACACAGACGTTGAAGCGGTTTCTCCTGGTTTTGGGTCTGCGGTTGGGGATGGCATTGTGGAACCACTTCATTGGATGGGGTAATTTGCTAAATAAACAAAAATTTATAGAGTTAGTAATAATTGCAAGTTATAAATTAACAATATGAAAAAATTGAAACATATCAAGAAGACAAATAATTTCATACTTCAGTGCGAACTGCAGTAGGAACTACTCGGACTAGTCTCTTTGGCCACCGAAGGAAAGTTTTGAGGGCTTGACCCACAATCTTCACCTCATCATTCGGAAATGGAACAGGGGCATCTGGAATTTTTGCCTCTCCAATCACCACTCTCACTTTGTCATCTTGCATTCGCTCGTGGTGGACGGTTGGCCCCAAGTTGTGTATTGTGCCAAGTGCTACTAAGCGTCTATCAGGGTCCTCTAAATATAATTCACAAGGTTCACTGTCTTTTTGGACTCCAGAATCCTCTGATATACGGCCAAGAACACAACTCCCATTTGTACTTTGAACTGCAGGAGAATGAGTCGGATGGATAGTTGTGTCTTGTCGTGAGCTTAGGATGCTCATCATTTCTTCCTTTAATTGTAACATCTGGGCGGCCGTTTGCTTCCTTTCATTCTCTAAAATCACTTGCATCTGCTTCCTTTCATTCTCTAGCATCAATTCCATCTCTTGCTCAGTGACCATTCCCGTGGTGGCATAACGTGTATTTGATCCAAAGTAGTCTCTTATGCCTACTCCTCGACCAACGCCCTTAACACGACCACCATGGTCTGGAGTCCCCGTGGCAACCGTCAAGACATCATCCCTTCCCCGTGGAATGAAGGCTCCCTGAGCACGTTCTAGTTGAAGTTGATCCTATAGTATATAAATAACAAACATAATTAAAAATGTAACTATACAACAAAGAAAATAATAAGGATTGACGTTAAATTACTTACAATTCTTTCACCAATCACGCGTGCCTTCTCGCTCATATACTCTCCAGTCTTTCTTCGACGTGCGGCCCTCCACTTTTCTTCACGCGATATTGGAGATGGTGGAGATGTAATGGTAGATGGATCCAACTGAGCCTCTTCTTGTCGCCTCTTCTGTTTCTCCTTCATCATTTCTTCTTCGAGCTTGTCATAACCCCCACGAGACAATCTGTGGGGGCAATCATTCTTTCTACCACTCGCTATAGCTTTATCCCTTTTTCTTCCATTGAGGAGAATCGGCTGGATGGCAAAGCTTCCTATCCGATATTCTCTCATCTGCATGCCACCTTAAGTTCTTTGCATCATTCATATTAGCAAATAATCGCTTGAACCTTGGTTTCACTGGAAGATACCATAACACCTTCGCAGGAGGGCCTTTAGTAGTCTCGATAAAGTCTGTATCACAATTCCCTTTTAATTTGTACCGTGAAGCACCACATTTTGGACACTTATGCTCCCCTTCGAACTCTTCTCTATATAATATACAATCGTTAGGACAGGCATGTATCTTTTTGTATTGCAGACCCAAGGGACACAACATTTTCTTTGCCTCATAGTAACGGTTGGGTAATTCATTACCTTCTGGAAGCATATCTGTCAACAACTCAAGCAATTCTGTAAAACTCTTGTCACTCCACCCATTCCTTGCTTTCAAGTGGACCAATCTCACCACAGCTGACAACAACTTGAATTTTGTACATCCTGGGTATAAAGGATTTTCTGTATGACTACACAAGTTATCATACACATGTGATCGCTTAAAGGCCTCTTCGCCAATATCACGAATCATGTCCTCTAGTCGATCATCCATGTCCACATCAACTTCCACCTCTTTAGATGCACTCAGCTCTTCTACTAATTCACCATGCCATACCCATCGTGTATAACTCTTCAAGAACCCATCACAAATCAAATGCTCTCTTATTTCTCCGACACATTGTCGCCTCAAATTTAAGCAATTTACACAAGGACAATAAAACTTCCCAGATTTATCACCACCAGCATTTCTTATAGAAAATTCCAAAAAATTCTTCACCCCATTATCGTACTCATCACTAGTTCGTCTAGCATAGATCCAGCTACGATCCATATGTGCAAATAAACTTCAACACAAAATGAAATTGTTTAAAATTTTGTGTTCAAATTATAGGAGGACTATTGAAGGACATGGAATGAAGGAGGAATTAAATTACAGAGATAAGAACAAAAGGGTCTCTCTAGTTCGAATAAACAAAAGAGGAAGCAAAGCACATGCAAAGTGAAACAACTTGTGTGTTTGTGTCCAACCAGCAAGCAAGTCATCAAACTTAACCAAAATCAAGAGGTTGGTGTCTATTAGCTACAAGACATGTGGGAATAGAAAAGCAAAGGAGGGAGGCTACAAGTAATTCGATTAATAGGTGGCGTTGGAGTAAGAAACATAATCTAGTCAAAAAGGAAGCAAAGCACATGCAAAGTGAAACCACTTGTGTGTTTGTGTCCAACCAGCAAGCAAGTCATCAAACTTAACCAAAATCCAATTTTTGTAGTGGATTCATCGGTTGAGCTAATTCAAGGTGTAAGGAGTAAGGTTTTGCTTGATAGTGATGCAAGGATATTTTTTGTACGCACTATAGATGGAAATATGGAATAAAAAGATTAATTTTTTCCTTTTCAATGGAAATGCGAATCATATATTGATCAAAAGATCAGAATTATGTACCAAAGTATACAAGATTAATTCCTTCCATCATCAACTATACTGATAATATTCTCAAGCAGCATATCACTGTCGTTACTAGTAAAAACTATAGAATTGGACCTATCCTTTACAATAAAAGATCCATTCGCATTAGGCATAAATATTATATTTTCAGCTATCTAAGGCTCTGTTCTATACTCTCTTATTTTTTTATTATTGTTAATGGACAACCTCAGGTATCATCTGCTAGTGTAAATCTAACCGAAAAAATAGCAACAGTTTGGCCAGCACCTGAAGCAAAAACTGAATCAAATTGGCATAATATATTCGGAGGTGGACTTGCCGAGCATTTATTGAAAAAAATTGCATATTTACTGAAAAAAAATTACAAGCCACAAAACGAGGATCACTTGGCCGATGTAGCTGATAAGCGGTCGCCCAGATTGATAGAAAAATTCTGACGCTGACGGCGGCGACGGAGACAGACGCTGACGATACAGCAACAAAAAGAAAATACGGCAAACGCTTACGGCGGCGATATAGCAACAGCGTCCAAACACAGACGCTGACGGCGGCGACGGAGAGATAAGCCTGTAGGTAATGGGTTCGCAGATGAGCGTGAGAGGGAGGGAGGAATTGGAGCTAACTGGAGGCAAAAGAAAATGAGGAGAAAGACGCGCCCTGGGTATTTTTTAGGGGGATTCTACACCGGTTGTAAAATAACCGGTGTAGAAACTAACTTTCTACACCGGTTCAAATACAACCGGTGTAGAAAATATTTTCTACACCGGTTGTATTTGAACCGGTGTAGAAAGTAACATATTCTACACCGGTTATTTTACAACCGGTGTAGAATATGCTGACTTAATTTATAAAAAAAATTTAAATGCTTATTCTACACCGGTTCTAATTTAACCGGTGTAGTTTATATGACTTTCTACACCGGTTTTAATTCAACCGGTGTAGAAAACTTGAATTTATTTTAAAAAAAAATAAATTCTTCTTCGTTATATTTTTTTTGTTTAAGTAAATTAAATATTTTTTGAATTAAATTAATTTCATTTTTTTTAATGGAAAAAATTTTTAAGTGGACTTTTCTACACGTGTTGTCAATTCAACACGTGTAGAAAGTCCTAAAATCTTAATTTATTTATTAAAATGCCACCGGTCAGACTTTCTACATGTGACTTGTTTTGTCAGGTGTAAAAAGTAGGTCTAAATCCATGATTTTGTACTAGTGATAGCTATGCATTTTCATAACAAAAAAAAATATAATTTCTCTACACAACTTACTTTCATATCACCTATTCGTGCACCTATGCCTATTCATTTAGATTGCAAACCACCTGTGTTCTATCATTCCTAATTAATTCAACATGCTACTTTAACTCCTTATGAAACGCATTCCAACTAATTCTATAACACACTCCCCATTCATTTAGACACCTATTTCGACATACTCTTCACTCACCATTACTATAGAAATCATGATATATTATGGTTATTAACTTCCATACATAACGGTTACGAACCGTCATTTATGCGAGTACTATAAAAGCTCCGCACAAATACATTACAGTTCCAAACCATTATTTATTTCGAACATATTATAATGGTTATAATATAATACCCATTATATATTGAGGTTCGATGAAGGCATGATAAGCCCATTGTTGTGATAATAATTAACTAGCACTCGTAAACAATCGTCATAATATATAGTAATGTTTGCATAATACATAATGATTCTAATTTAATAACCATTATATATCTACTAACACATATAATGGTTTTTTCTAAAAATCTGTTATGTACAGTTGACATAAATAACAGTTGTTAGGTAACAACCGTGATTTATAGAAGCTAAATTTCTTTTAAAAGAGTGCCGGGGGCTGTTCTACTATTGAAATCCCCCTTACAAATAGATTTACAGAAGGAATCACAATATATATGTATATTTTCATTCATATACAGAACAATACAATTAATCAGAATATATTTATAGTCATTCATGTACATATATACACTATTAAAACCAAACCATTAAAAAGATTAAACAAATCATCAATATCTATAAATTTACAGTCATCCTATATATTGTTTATGCTCTAACTGAAGTTGCGCAGATGCCGCCAACTCTTTAGCTACTTCTTCCATTTGTAAGTTGGTGAACATCATGCAGGAGGCATTAAAATACTATGCAAAAAGGAAACAATATATGGAAGTTAGATATTATAATATATAGCTGAACAAATATATATATGAACAAATTAAGCATATAATAATATACATTATTTGTATCAATCTTTTCAGGACTGTGCATGATTATGTCCTTCATCTACTACATCACATAATACCTACAATCACTACTCATATCCGGTTGCTTTGGGCAATATAAAGAAATAAGAAGAAAAATTTGTTAGTCAGTCAGATATACAAACTATATGTGAGCTTCAATTTAATATTATAGTAATTGGTGAATAATATATATACCTTTAGATGCTACCATTGGAAGGCGTGTTTAAAGCAGCAGTCGGTGAGGTTGCAATTGAACATTCTCTATGTGGTACCTGTACATCGCTAGGAGAAGATACAATAAAAAATTATTTTTGCTCCAACTGACGTTGCACATATGCCACCAACTCTTCAACCACTTCTTCCTTTTGTAAGTTGGTAAATATCATGCAAGAGGCATTAAAATACTATGCGAAATGGAAATAATATATGGAAGTTAGATGTTGTAATATATAGCTGACCAAGTGTATATATGAATGAATTGAGCATATAATATACCTTATTTGTATCAATCTTTTTAGGACTGTGCATGATTATGTCCTTGATGTACTGCATCATGCAATACCTACAATCACTGCTCATATCCGGTTGCTTTAGGCAGTATAAAGAAATGAGAAGAAATATTTGTCAATCAGTCATATATATAAACTAAATGTGAGCTTCAATTTAATATTATAGTAATTAGTAAATAATGTGTATACCTTTAGACGCTTTCATTGGAAGGTGTGTCTAAAGCGGCAGTTAGTAAAGTCTCAATTGCTACAGTCGAAACCATTTTTTCGTGTGCTACTTGTACACCACTCTGAGAAGATACAATAAAAAAATTATATACATAGAAACATACAAGGTAAACTGAATTATAAGAGATGATGAATGGATAACTTACTGGTTTAATATCTCATGCATGTATATTCTCCTAATTGGATCCTCACCTATAGAGTCATGAAACCAAATCTTTTTGTAAATTAGATTTATTACTATGAGCACCTAGTGCTCCCTAAGTACAACAATAGATCACAACATCAGGATAATTATAAGATAAATAAAAATTAATTTAAGCATAGTTAATGATATTTTCACCCTTGAATGTAAGGCACAAAGAAGTAAGTGTCCATTCTGTCTAAATCCTTCCTGATGAATTCATCACTAAAAAACCTCACGTGCTGTTGCTTGGCATCTTCCTTTATGCCCTTACTCTGGTTATTAATTTAGTCAGGGCAGATGAATTTGATCTTATCCTGGAAGTTGCAGGGGATGAGGTAATTATGATATAGGTGCCTGAAATGTTGAAACCAACAAATTAAAATATAATCAAAGTTCTAAGTAGCTAACTATTCAATCATAGTTGAAGAAAGACATTATAAAGAGGTTGACAGAGCTTGTACTTGTTATTTCATTGTTTAGCACCTCAGAAACAAGCTCTTGGCTTACAACAACCTTTTGTACTTCTTGGTTGAAGACCTCTCTCTCAAATTTGATATTTGTAAAAAAGGCTGAACCAAAGATCTTGCCAGTGAACTCCTAGAGGGATGTCCAGGCAGATTGACCAAGGGGCTTATTTTGTGAGGAAGACTTCTTCTTAGATTGATTATTATGGGTAGGATGCTTCCTCTTCTTAGACTGAGTTGGGGTCTTAGAAGTGGGTGGGTTGGACTGATTGTGGGTCTTGTAAGTGAAGGGCTTGGATTGTTTGGGAGGCTTGGCATTATTGGTGGGCAGCTTCTTTTGAGTGGCTGACTTCTTTTGAGTAAGGGGCTTCCATACCCTAAGTAGATGGGAGGCTACATAACAAAGCTACCCATAGCCCTTCCTACTATATATATGTCTTTGGTGGGTACAGGGAGTGGGTAGCTAGGGTCAATGTTGATGTTGATTTATGCCTTCACATGCTCAATAGGGATAGGCTCATTATAAAGCATGTTATTTTCCAGGCGGTTGAACATGTGGCCCATTGCAACTGTATGATGTCCAAGGCTATCAGAAAAACACTTAACATCCACTTCTCTCTTAGGTAGATCATGGGGGTATATGTGCAGCTGCCTTTAGTACTTAGGCTACCATTTCCCCTTAATCTTATGAAACCATGCAAAACTTGAAACCATTGACAATGTATAATGTGAACCTTGTTGCATGGTCAAGCAGGCTGATTTTGAAAGCTCTGAAATCTTGTGAGTGTGGGTTGTGGTTATTTAGTATTTAGCACGCAAACCAACTTGGAAATTCTACCTTTTAATCAATTTTGGAGGATGTTTGTGTATGGATCTTGAGTCGACACTTCACATGACTTCTAAATTCCCTGTAATTAATCATGAGAGGCAATCATGAAATGTAAGGAAATATATAGAATAACAACATATCAATGTACAATTCTTACTAAAGGAAGGGATAAACTTGATTGCAATTAATCAAGACATGTCTATGTTCATGGAACTTCTCAGTTACATTTAGTTTGAAGTTCTCACTTCCTCCAACTAATTTACCAATATGAGGGATTAAAAATTGTCAATGTCTATACGAAGCGGTCGATTGATGATGGCCCAGGTTGAAGACAATTGTCTATATAAAGCGGTCGAATGGAAGATGTCTCAATGTCATTAAAGTATCTTGACTAGAAATACATGACCTCATCCCCTATATAACCTTCAACTATAAAACCTTCTAACCATACCTTATTCCTTACATAAGATTTCAATTTCCTAAGGAACCTATAAATTTAATTTAAAAACAAAAAATGTTAATAAATGCTAAAATGTGCAGCTAGCAAATCAAGAATTTAATTAATGCTAATGGACATATGTAAGATGAGTACCTCTCCATAGGATACATCTTGTAAAGGCCTCACCTTACATACCCCTTAGTACATACCCCATAGGATAATATTCAAAGTAGCAATTGCGTAGTTCAGTGGGCACATGAGAATAGTAAAAATATACTGATATCATTGATATAATTTATATAATGTACTTTATTATATTATAGAAATTACCCATAGGGGTGTACATAATAAATACAGACCTTAAAATACTAATAGGTTTTGAGATAACCAACGTCTACTCTTTCACTCATCTGAAACCTTCCACTGCCGAAAATTTACAGTTCTACCCTTTGAGCCACTGCCTGCTACTGGGAACTTTATACATTTATGGAAAGGATGAGATTCGAAGAATCTCAGTAGTAACATACAATCAAACATATACGATGTGCAAATAAATATGTCATGCATCATATCATGGTAAGATACTAACTCGTGTTGTATGCATGTTGTCCAAGACCAAACGACATGTTTGCACCCTGGCTTATTCCCGTGCACCATCGCTGCGTCCCAGATCACAGCTAGGCTAATATACCCTAAGCACTATCATGTTACAAAAGATGGCATATCCACACATACAATAATCACATAGTACATGAAAGAAAGTGTTACTACCTGGAACATGCCCTTTCCTTGCCTGTTAATCGGTCCAACTCCGTCTTTGGCTCGAGCTTTCGGTATATCATAAAATTTCAAAGTTAGGATAAATAAGTTATTATTTATTCATAACTCATTCTAAAGTCATTATGTTGGTTATCTTGAATAAAAAATGCTAAATGACCAAAATGCCCCTGGGGACTCGGTCTATGCCCCCTTGTATATGGCCCAACTGTAATTTACTAAAAATTTCTAATCCTACATAATTTCATGTGTATAATCCATTTTTGACCTCAGATTAGTCAAAAATTAGGCTCAAATTATGAAAATGCCCTTGACAGCCCATAACTTAGGGTTTTAAGCGTAGTTTTGTCATTTCACATTATAGGGCCTTTCATACTTCACAATCCACATGAAACCTACACAATTTTCCCTTAAAAACACAATGGAACCATCAAATTGATGAAATTCCAACTCCTTCCCCTGTTCTACATCTAGCCGAAACTTAGGAATGAAAAGGGAAAATTGGGTTTTCTTGATTTAACCCTTTAAACTCCTTCCTTTTTACTCCTAATCACATATTTAGCCATTTAAATACTTATTAAACATGATTTATGGAAATTTGGGTAGCATAACCCCTTAGGTTTTGAGAATCTCAATCATGAAAACCAAGTTAAATCAACAACAATCACCAACAACACAACACATGTAGAAAGAGGGTTAGGGTTCTTGAGCTTACCTCTTGATTTCACCACTTTCTCTCTCTATGATGCCACTACCTTCTCTCTCATTTCTCTTGATTTAGCTTGATAATCATGAATTTCAAGAAGAAGAAGAGGTTAGAGGAGGTTCCAAAGAGCTTAGAAGGCATAAATACTTGATTTTCAAGCATCTTACCTTTAATTTGTGCCTTCTTGAAACCCTAGCTTCTTGGTGTTCTTCAAGCTCTTCTCTCTCTCTCTCTCTCTCTATATATATATATATATATTGAGTGTCTTGGCCAAAATGAGCAAGAGGGAAGAGATAATGAAAGGTTTATTATAATATCTCTTCTTGCTTTTTGCTTTAACGTGTGCTTGCTTGTAATTGGCTCTCATCATTTTCCCCCTCCTTGAATCAATTATGGCCAAGTGAATTTATTTCCTTTCTTGCTCCCTACTTTAGCCAACATTTATCCCAATCAAAGGGAAAAATAAATGGTTGCTTGCCTTATTGGTCAAATAACCATTTTTCCCTTACATTTTTTTCCATTTTCGCACTTGTTGGAAAATTGAGTAGAATTTTCATCAAACTTTGAAAATTTATATCTAATTGTGCAGAGGTCAAATTGGTATGATTCCAAAGGATATGCGACCATTTTTAAGTCTATTTTGAATAAAAAATATAGAATTTAGCCATATAGAAACTTAAAATTCCCAAAATTATTATTTTTAGACACTGCCACTGAAAATCGCCAGTTTTACTAGGCTAACTTCAAAAATACATAACTCCTTGTGTACAGCTTCAAATGACTTATATGACCTATCAAATTAAAGCTTGATAAGTATAATTTCATAATGGAAGGTTACATATGCATTGGACATCATTTTCCTATTTAAAAATGCCATACAACATGACTGCCACACAGGAAAAACACACTGGCAGCAATCCTTAACTTGTGCAATTTGTGTTCCCACATAATAATGTTGTGTGTGACCTCTAATTTCCTTGTTTTATCATTTATTATGCTCTTTAATTCATCATAATATTCTCTTAATACCCCAAAGGTATAAGATAATTTTGGGGAATAAAGTTATGCTTTACTAGGACACTTGCTAAACCGGGGCTTAGCAGTCCACTTGAGTTAGGCTTATTCTCAAGCATCTAGTCCCAAAATTTGGGATGTTAAACATCTATCGATATTGAACTGGACTAGCTAGCTTTGTTTCATGAACAAGCTGGACTGTCAGGTGAACTATCATAGTGAAAAAGGTCAGAGAAAATATCATCTCCAAATGACAAAGTGTAAGAATGATTTTGTGTTGCAACATTTCGAGCCTTCATGTCAATATAACGTTAAATGTTGCTTGAATACCCATCAAGACTTTTATTTTCTTCAAAGTCACAAGGAATATTTTCTTGTTCAGTTTTATGAGGGTGAATTTTTTTAGTTGAAATTTATCATGCTCATCTGGTCACGTGTCTTTACGGATTCCCACAGCCCTTAAACCTTTCCTTGCTTGAAGATGATCTTTTGACTTGCTAGGTTCATTTAGCAGCATGTATAGCACATTGTCGCAAACATTTTTTTAATGTGCATGACATCAAGACTATGTCAAAGCAAATTAGATTTCCAATATGGAAAAGTGAAGAAGATTCTTATCTTCCACCATTACTGAGGCTCAGAAGCATAAGTACATTTGGTCTTTCTCTTGCTTATATTGCATCGTCCTTTTTTTAAAACATGAATTCAACATCCTGAAGCTGTTGTAAAATATCTACACTGAATAAAGTATGGGGAGGTGCTCTTTTTTCCGATTTCCTATTGAAACAATCTTGTTGCAACCTAAACTTGTACTTACTATCGAGAAACCTCCGATGACCCATGAAGCACCACTTTTGACTATGGGGAAGGCAGACTGAGTCAGAGTCAAAATTACAAGCTTGAGACACCTTCCAATTATGTACATTCCACCTAAATAATATTCCCAACCTAAGAAAGTAATTTATTGTCCATATCAAGGCTACACCCAAGTTAAACAGTATCTTCTCGTACACATTATATATCTTAATGCCGTCATTCCATAGGTCCAACAATTCTTGAATAAGTAGTTGGAGATACACAACAATGTCTTTACCTTGTTCCTTTTCCCCTGGAATGATTATACATAAAATGAAGGAGCTCTGTTTCATAAGCATCTAAGGCCAAGTTGTATGGAACTAAGACTAGCAGCCAAATACTATAACTTGTGCTAAGATTCATAAATGGATTAAAACTGTCGGTCGCCAAAGCTAGTCGAACATTTCTAGGGTCAGCCGCGAATGCTGGAAAGTTTGAGTTGAACGCTTTTCAAGTTTTTACATCACGTGGATGTCTTAATTTACTATCTTCATTTTTATCAACTTTATGCCACCTCATATGCTCAGCTATTTTAGATGACATAACCAATCTTTGGAACTGCGGCTTTAAAGGAAAGTACTTGAGAATCTTTGCAGGTTTCTTTTTCTACTTTACCCGCTTTTGAATTATCTTGTACATCAATATGTGACATCGCTTACTAGTCTCCTTGCTAGTATCATCTCCCCAATATAGCATACAATCATTGGATCATACATTATTTTTATGGTAGTTCAAGCCTCATATGTTAATAATCTTCTTGTCCTCATAGAATGTTGTGGGAATCTTTACATTAGGGAATGTATCTTGTAATGATTCCAGCAACATCGACATTCTCTTATCAGTGATTCCACAGAAGTACTTGATATAATACAATTTGATAAAAAAGAAGAAAACAGTTTTAAGTATTTTTCACAACTATGATACAAAAGGACGCTCTGCTTCATCTATTAGGAAGAAAAAAAAATCCCAAGAAGCTCCATTCCTCAAGAACACAGGGTTTGAATGTCAAACCCCGTAAAAAGACATTTCATGTAGTATCGTCGCAAAGTTTAAAAGGCATACATAATAAGTACAAACATACTGATATAATATCTTTGATTACATTACAGGAGTTTTTAGAAAATCTAAAGTATTTCATATTACATAACCCAAAAGTATAACATGAGTCTTGATTTAGTTAGCAGCAGAATGTCCTCCCAACTAATTCTTCTCTGCTCCTGGGGTCTACTTTCTCTTTTCCCTTAGTATTGTTATATATAGCTGATAAATATAATTTGTAGGAAAGCAATGAGATTCAAACGAATCTCAGTAGTAACAGGAAATCAATCATATAATATGTGAAAAGTAAACATGCAATGCAACATTTATCATGATGATGCAATCAAAATGCCAGCACATGTCAGATAATGCTCAGGAAACCAAACGATTATTTTGCCTAGGATCAAAATGATCGTGTGTTCCTGACTTGCATAAATAACAACTATATAGTGATCATCTTGCACACATCATACTTATGATCACATAGGATATCATATCGTGATCATCCTACTTACAACATAATTATGATCACGGTGACCATCCTGCACACAACATAATTATGGTCACATCCACTATATTGTAATAATCCTACACACAACATACTTATGATTACATCCCATTGATAACAACACTACATAAGTTCAACCACCACAAATACAACACATTGTACAGAAGATGGAAAACAATGCATATTAATATTTACATAGAATAAGAAAGATAGAGTTACTACCTGGACTCATTTTCTGTCCTAATTTGTCAGTCTTTGGTGATCCAGCTAGGCAAATGTTAAATCCTAGAATTAACCAAAGTAATTGCAAATAAGTTAATTTTCATGTCCACTTTGCATTAAATTTAACATCTTTCTTCAAAATCACGTATTTACCAAAATGCCCCTAGAATTAACCAAAGTAATTGCAAATAAGTTACTTTTCATATCTACTTTGCATTAAAACTTTCAAATTTAATATATTTCTTCAAAATCATGTATTTACCAAAATGCCCCTGGGAACCTGGTCTGGCCCCCCTCTTGGACCCGATATTTTTGTACTTTTTCAAAAATTACAACACAGGCCTATGCTACTTATTTTTACATGTAGAATCTATATTTGACCTCAGATCTGATTGATTCAAGCTCAAATTAAAATTTTTCCCTTGATAGTCCAATTTAGGGTTTTAGGGGTAAAATTGTCATTTTATATTCTAGGGCTTTTCATACTTTGTACTCAACATGAACCCTACACAATTTTCCCTTCTAAACACTATAGAACCATTAGATTCATAAAATTCCAGCTCTACCCCCTTATTTCTCTTCTTGGCTGAAACTTATAGGAAATTGAGGAAAATCATATTTTCATGATTCTAATTCCTAGAGCACCTTCTTTTTACTTGTATTCCCTTGTTTAGCCACCAATTCTCAAGTTAACATAATTGATAGAAATTTGGGCAATATTTCCTCTTAAAAATTGGACATCCTAAGTTTACAAAAGTTTTCAAAAACAACCAAGAACCAGCCAGATAACCATCATAGTTTAGTTTTCACCAAGAATACCAAGGCTCTAACAACTTACCTTGCTTTTTTCTTCTTTTCCTTGCTTTGGCCGAAATCTTTCCTTCTTCTCCTTGGTGTTCTTGCTTGTTGGATGAATAATCCAAGAGAGTAGGGAGGTTAAGAAGAGATTACTTGAGCTATAACACAAGACTGAATAGAGATTTCCACATACTTACCTTGTGCCTGAACTTAGGATCGTAGTTCTTACTCTTCCTTCTCTTTTCTCCCAAGCTCTCTCTTCTTTCCTCTCCCTTTTCACTTTGGCCGAAATGGCTTCTTAATTTGTAGAGAAAGATGGAGTCTTCTAGTATTAGCTTAGGTGTCATATTATATTATTATATTATTATAATTTATGCATATGTTATATTACATATAATATTTTATTATGTGATATTTCCATTGAGTATATTCCCTATCATATTCCATCTCCTCATCTTTTAATCTCTAACATTAATTTTATCTTTAGATATAAAAATTACCAAATTTATTTATGTGGCCAAATTGACCATTTTGCCCTTGCATTTTAGCATATGCAGAAAAATTGGCAGATTGTTTTTGTCAAACTTTGAAAATTCATATCTAATTGTATAGACATCCAATTGGGATGGTTCCAAAGGCTATGTGACCCTTATTAAGTATCGTTTTAGGAAACAATATAACATTTGGCCAATTGGAAACTCATAATTTCCAGTATTTCCATTTTTGGACGCTGCCATAGAAAATTCACAGTTTCACTAGGCTAACTTCAAAAATACATATCTCCTTGTGTATAACTCTAAAAATTCCATTTTACCTATCAAAATGAAACTTGTTATCTATAATTTCATTCTGAAAATTTTCATAATTTTTGGACATCATTTACTATTTTTAAAAATATTACACAAAATGATTGCCTTACTAGAAAACACATTGGTAGCAACTCCAACTTGTGTACCAAATGGTTTTGTTGTGTGAAATCTCTAATTGCCTCATTTTGTTACTTAATATGCTCTTTAATTTACCATGTTACCCCCTTTTATACCATCAAAGTATAAAGGAATTTTGGTGATTGAAATTTGGATTGTTACATTGAACCCCACACTTCTTCGTTGAAGTTGTCATCATAAACACCAAACGTATCACAAACAACATCATTAATAGGATCATCTTGATCTACTTGAAATATTACTTGTGAACTTCCAGGAAGAGCATCATATCTTATATCGGGTCTCTCACCATGAACTCCCTAAAACGTATAATCCTTCAGAAAAGGCTTAACAAGCTAATGTTCCCCTATAACTTCTCGTGTATGCCACTTCTTAAACTTGCATTTGGGACACAGACACATGATCTTCTTATTAGAGCTAGCGTGAGAGGTTGTAAAATCCAAGAAATTGTTTAATTCTACCGAATATCTTAGAGAATTATATGGCAACTTTATCTATGACTTATCTATAGCTAGTGTAAAAAGTTAGCAAAGAATATGAGTGAAGAGAGAATTTTGAGTTTTTTGAATGCATGTATATGGATGATTTAAGTTCCAGATTTTGTAGCGGCTATAAAACTGCTACCCAAACTACTACAAAATATACACTTTGTAGTGGTTTAGGGTCAACAACTGCTACAAATGTCATTACCATTAATGGCTTTAAAATTTTCAGATTACAAAACCTTACACTTTGTAGCGGTTCAAGGACCCCAACAGCTACAAACTTCATGACCATTGGCTGGCTTTAAAATTTTCAAATTTTAAACACATATACTTTGTAGTGGTTAAGGGGCAATAACTGCTACGAACTTCACGGCCATTAGAGGGCCTTAATGTTTTTAAATTTCAAACACATACACTTTGTAGTAGTTTGGGTAGCAGTCATACAACCGCTACAAATATAAAGTTTTTTTATAAAAAAGAAATAAGGCAAAGGTGCAATTCTACCTATAAACATTTTTCGAAAGAGCTACCATACAGTAAATATTTTTTAGGTGCAAAAATACCTATGAACATTAAAAAGTAGATCGATAATACCAATTCTGTTAACTTTGCTTGAAGGCATTACTTTTTGATTAAAAAAAATAGGTAGGCCTACATGAACGAAAAAGTAACCCCATTAGCCCAAATTAACGGAATTGACATTATCGATTTACTTTTTAATGTTTATAGGTATTTTTACATCCAGTAAATATTTATTGTGCTAGTAGCTCTTTCGAGAAATGTTTATGGGTAAAATTACACTTTTGCCCAAAAAATATAAATGACCATTTGTAGCGGTTTCTAGACTTTAAATGTTTACAAATAGTAATTATTTAAACAATTGAAATTATTTTTCAGATTCCTTAAAGGATTAAACTATTTCAGATCCTTACATCACTTAAACTATTTCAAATAATTACATCACATAAACCATTTGTACCCTTAAACTAGTACAAAAAATTACATTGCGTAAGAAATGTATAACTATAACCACTACAACTAAAACTTAAATCCAAAGAAGCAAATTGTTCAAACTACAAAGAAGAAAATTTTTCAAAGTCCAAAAATGAAAAAAAAATTTAACAATTCAAAATATAAATGAAAATATCATCAGGTCCTTCGTTAAGAGCAATACGATTAAGGGCCTAACCAGAATTAACAATATCATCATCATTGGCAGGATCATGGGCTTGGTCAGTAGGCAGCTGGAGGATAAATCTAGGGACTGGTGGGACCTCTGGAATTAGTTCGATAAGAAACAATCTCTTCTAGGACTTGGTCATAACCGCGTTCGTGATTTCCCACTATTGGGTCTGCTGGGCATAGAAGAAAGCAGCCTGTACTTTGATTTGCTGGGATATCATGGATTATGCCCTAGCAACCTCCACATGGATCTCCTCAATAGTTACCTAGCTCAGCCTTTTAAGGCCAGAGGTCATTGCTCAAGAGGTCCTACATCAAATGCGCTGATGTTGCCATAATCCATGTTAGGCTTGGTGCCTAACCCTATGCCCCTACAGCATTCAGGGTGCTCAACTAGGCCCAAAGTAGCTTTTAGATGTGCAGTGGGATCTACGACTAACCTCTATAACTCCATCATCTGGGAGACTCTCAGCACGGCCTATGTCTGTTGAATCCGCTCCTACCACACACATTTTATGAAAGAATTATTAAGCAATTTAATTTAATTAAACTAAAATAATATTAAAATAAACAATGTTTATATCTTACAATGGCTTCCTTTGACTGTTGAAAGGTTGCAGTCTCGACTCGGTGTCTATGCGTGGCAGTGAACAACTCTTCGTAGTCTGTCTGATAGTTCTTCTGCTCAGCCTTCTTCTCCTAAAAGAATTAAAATAATAAATTATTATTATGAACAATAAAACAATAAATTTATAATATAAAGCTAAAATTAATTTAATTGCAAAAAATACCAAGTCGTTGTAGGTGATAGTAAATGTCTTCGATCCTGCCGTATGATGGATCTTCTGGTGCCCTTAACTCCTAGTGTTTCTCACAAAAAGAGCCTACAAAACAAAAAAAATTGATATTTTTAATATTTCCTTCTAAATAATAATTATTGAAAAAAAATTACATGTTATTTTGGGCTCCTCTTATACTGGACAAATCTTACCAAGTGGAATGCCATTAGGCATGGCCTCCATCAACTACTACAGAGGCATCATCCCATCCTTATTCACGATATGGTAGAGACGATTTCTCCTGTTCTTCCATCCATCCCCATCTTTATCAAGGTGTACCGCTTCCTATTGTCTCGCACGGCAAACCTATCATGTATCACAAATTTAAATAAATCAATAACAATTAAGTAAGTTACAAATAAATACAATTAATTAATTAATTAAAAATAATATAAATTATAACTATTTACATTTAATAAAGTAAATTAAAATGGTTACCTTCACTGCCATATCCCACACTATATCCTTCGACATCGAGGGAACTTTCTTCCAATTCTAGAAGTGGATAAGGAACCGGATCCAATTCGTACCCAGCTCGTTTAGATAGCAGATAAATAGATGACTACTATTCTCAATTAATTGGTTTGTGGCCCCATCCCATGGAACTAAGAAACATAGCCTTGGGCCCAGCTTATTTAGAGAAGCCACGTCTAAACTCCAAGTAGTGATATTTCCCTGCTCATCTGTACAATTCATCACAAATTTTAATTAAATTTAATTTCATATTTAAACCATTGTAATTAAAATATTAACTTTATTAAAATAATTCTTTACCTTAAAGTTGCACCTTAAACCCCGTCAACCGTAAAAGGTGACCATCGTGGGTTATTCTAGTCCCTAGCCTCCTCATGGTCAAGGAACCGATCGGCCTCGCTCATGGGAACTTTGAAATCAAATTCCCTAGGCTCATCATAGTAACTGATACTAATATTAGCTCCCTCTGGTTGAATAGGCACCTCTGGTGGGGTCACTTGTTGTGGTGGGTTGCTTGTTGTGGTGGCATGGGGAAATGTGCACCTTTAGGATACCCTTTACTCTGACCACTGCCCCTCGACTACTGTTCCCCAGCAGAATAAGTCCTCTTGGGGATGCTCATTAGCCTTCCCTTTCCCCTTTTCTTTCTCGAAAGTCATTATAACTACAGTTATTAACCAATTAAAAATAAATTACAATGACAACTATCCAATATTTATAAAAAATTATAAAAAAAATAACCAACATTATAAATAATATAAAATCACAATATTATAATAAAAAAAATTCAATATCTTCTAAAACATAATAAAAAATGCATGTATAAAAGAGGTTTAAAAAATAGGCTTAGGAACTCATAAATATTACCAAAACTTACTATAAACAAATCTATTCTGCTAAAAAACAAAATTAAATAGGTAATTTTACTAACCTCAAGTGCCTAACTATTTAGATGTTTGAGCAGAACCTCAAATCTGAAGAAAGTTCTTCGAGTGTGCACAGGGAACAATTTTTCCAAAAGTGGTAAAATAAGGGGTGGTGGTGTTTATATAGCTACGTGATTTGTAGCAGTTATCCACAAAGCCACTACCTTAATCGCCTCAAATAGCGAAATCCTACCTCGACCAACATGACACTTTCTAGCGGTTGTCCTAAACCACTACAAAGATGCAACCCTTTATATACCATTACAAATTACGAAACAGTTTGTAGCGGTTTAGAGGAACCGCTACAAAGCTCTAACCTTTTATCCTTTGTAGCGATTTTTCCTTCTAAACCACTACAAACACACCTCTACAAATGTGGTGGTTAGTATGCCTTAACCGCTACATTTTATAGCGGTTTCTTTGATGCAACTACTATAAATTATCGTCGCTTATTAGAGCGTCATTTGGCGCGAGTCACACCATTGCAAATTTATAGTGTTTCCTTTATAACTATTATAAATCCTTATATTTGTAGCGCTTTTTTTAACCACTACAATTTAACTATTACGAAATGGCATTTTTTTTGTAGTGTATCTTCAATCCTTTCCTTCAAAGATACACCCTATTTTCATCCCTCTAGTTCATGAAAAAGACATTTCTCATAATCAAAATGACCAACTAGATCATATTCCAGTCCAAATCCAACGTGTAATGACTCTCTCACTTCCATATATTTGTGAGGAATTGGAATTTTTAAAGCATGATAGCTAATTGTATTATCCTTTGGTTATTTCATTGTTCTCTGTATAGCTGTAAAGTACTGCCCACATATACACGTGTATAGCTAAGATTGTATTATTTCATATATGTAAGATAAAGAAAGGATACATACCAAGTATCCTGATTTTCCATCAATCAATTTTCTCTAATTTCCTTATTGGTATTAGAGCTTATCCTCGTCTACTTTTCACATCTTTTGGCCACCATGTCAATGTCTATAGGGACCATTGGATCTATATCTACCACTATTCCTCCTTTATAAGCCAATATCCCCTCTTCGCTGGCAATCACTAAAACTTATCCTCTTTTTATCTTGATTCACACATACTTGGGACTAAGCTCATTTGTCTCGTTTCATCTCTAATGGTACAGAGACGATACCAAATCCGGCATATTTTGAGTCATTTTCTGTCGATTATCTTTTGGTAGGTTGGCTCTGGAATATGATGACGTAAGAAATCAATGCTCAACTTCTTTATTGTAAGACTGCCTTTGATCTCTAGGTTGGTACTCATGACTTGACTTGTGCTTTGTTGAAAATGAGAGTTCTAGTGTTTAAGGGGGAACTCCATAATACTTGTAAAAATGGACTCAAAATGGAAAAGTACCTCTCTGAAATGAAGTTCATCTCGGATCAGTTGGCTTTGGCTAGATCTCCTGTCTCTAACGAATATCTAATCATTCACACTCTCATTGGGCTGGACGTTGAGCTGGACGTTGAGTAAAATGTAATAGTTGGGAAGCTCATTGACTAACTAAATCTTACTTGGAAAGTGGCTCAATCGGCTTTCCTTGCCTTCGAGAGTTGATTAAAATAACTCAATCAGTTCTCCACCCTGTCCATTCATCCCACTGCTAATGTCGCAAAACGTTAAGGTGGTGGTTCTCGCTTCTCTGACTTTAGTCGAGGTTACTCTATTCCAGGTCGAGCTTCATCAAATTACTCCTCCTGGTGAGGAAATCATATTAGTAATTTTATAGGCTCTCACAACTGATGTGGGCGTGGATGCAAAGGTGGTTATAACATTAGTAATTTTTATAGAGCCAAACTCTAGTGGAGATGCTAATTTGGGTAGTCACCCATATTGTGGGTTATCTTAGAATTTTGGGCATATTGTTGCTAATTACTTTCATAGATATGACAAATTTTCATCCTCCTTCTGAATCAAACAGAAACTCTGGTGGTTACTACTCACCACAATCTCTCTATGCTTGTCTTCATACTATTGCAGATCTCTCTTAGTACATGGATAGTAGGGCTAACTACTATGTCACTCCAAATCTAGAGCAGATTGACAGCTATACTCTAATAGGTAAGAATCATATTTACACTTGCATTAGAGAAAATACACGTATTATTGGTATTGGTTCCTCATCACTCTCAGTTGCTAATTCTAAACTTTATCTGAAAGATATTTTACATATTCCTTGGGCCACTAAAAGTTTAGTGAGTATTCAAAAACTTGCTAAAGATAATGTTGTTAATATTTATTTCACTAATAAATTGTGTTGTGAAGGATAAGAGGATAGACAAACCACCGGTTTAAGGTAGGTAAAGTCAAGGAATATACCTACTTGAAGATTTGGGTCCTGCCTGTAACATCCCAAAAATTTAATGTAAGGATTAATTTATGGAAAATAGATAGTAAGCCGATTTATGGAACCTACAAAATTTAAGGAAACTTAAATTTGACAAAGGGAAAAATTAGGACTTAGTGTGTGTAATTAATAGGATAAAAATATACCTATATATATATTTAAAAGCTTACCAACACATGAGACAAACACACATATACTCACCATGCATGAAGACACACGTACAGCCTCCTCATTTACCACACTTGGAGCATCATAAGCACACACACGTACAGCATATTGTGACTCATTCTCTTCCTCTTCTCTCATTGGAACAACACACACACACACACATTCTTTTCCCATTTGACCAGCATACAACACACATACATACAGCTCACAAACTCCTCCAACTCTCATTTACGTTCAGCTGCAAAGAGAGAGAGCTTTGAAAAGAAAAACAGAAACGAAACAGAAACAGAAGCACAGAAACACAGAAAACAGAGAGAGAAACGAAGGAAGAACAAGCTCCAAATCTCACACACAACATCATAAACGTGTTTAGGTAAGTTTCTTCTACTTTAACCTTGGATTTCCATTGGATTTGTGGTTGTTTTCTGGGTTGTTTTGCTGCCGGAATCAAGAGAAGTTACCAAAAACGTTTTGTTACCGTTCAGTTTCAAAACCAGCAAGTTTGTGTCCGTTTTGCATGAGATTTTCGATTCCTTTTCTTCTGTAATCACGTCCCAAAACTCAAGGAACATGTTTAGGAGTATGTAGAGTCAAAATCTTTGAGATTAGAGTCCAAAAATCATGGTTGCATGTGAGTTTTATCAACTCTGTTTTGGTCGCCGGAAAACAGAGGTTTTATCAAAAACTTTCAGAAGCTCAAACGGAGTCTACAGATGGATTTTTCATCTGGTTCTTTTTTATATGGAAATTTTAGGATGTGTAGTATGAAATAGAATCAAGAAGAGCTCAATTTGGTGTCAAAACGAATAAGTTATCAATTTTTGAAGTTAGACTGTCCAAACCTGATGTTCATCAGAGTCAGTCAGTTTCGTGTGACTTTATGACCAAACCAATCACATCCATTATTTACGAAAATTTACAGGGATATATTATACATAACAAGCTTTAACATGAGTGGTAGAATGCATCATTTGGATATCTTTAGAGGAAGTTATGATTTTTGAAAGATGGGTTTAGAAACAGGTGCAATCCTGAACGTCCAGATTCTAGTGGTTAATTTCATGGTGTTTTTGAACTATGTAATATTTTCCAATGGCCATGAAAATTTTCAGAATTGAAGTACATAGTCTTAGCTTTAATTTGGTATATATTTTGTGTTAATTGGATTAGTATACTAAGAGATATGAATTTTTGAAGTCAGTTGCTCTCAAACTGTGTTTCTGGAAAACAGTTTGTTTGTGTCAAACGTTTGGAAAATCAAACCTTGCCAAAAAAATTATGAAACTTTCCAGATTTAAAGTAGACATCCATAGCTTTAATTTGACGGGTAGAACATAATTTTTGGACAAGTATATTAGGAGATATAGATTTTCAAAGTCATGCTATGTTTTTGGAGACTAATCTGGAATAGGGGTATTTCGGGAAATTCTGGGAGTAATATGGTAAATCTGGGTAGATTGCGATATTTTTCCATGCTAATATATTTCAATATCTTCATGTAGGCTTTGCACCCAGTCAATTTCGATTTTTCTAGAATTAGTTATGATTTTTCCAAGTTAATTGAAAAATCTGCCAATTTGCTGAAGAATAGAAAAATTACACTATGCAAAATTATATAGTGTATAAGCCACTGAAACTGAGATAATCAGCAGAATGTGATTAAAGGCAGTAGTAATACAAGTAATAACTATTACTTGTTAATTTTAATTTATAGGATTTGTAATAGCCCGAGCCAGAGAAAAAGTTTTGGATAAACAGTTGGACCAAAAAGGGACCCAGGTAGTAATTCTTTCTCTCATGCACTATGTGATTATTTATATGTTGTGTATTCCATTTTCTGTAACATGACAGTGCCTGTGGCACAACACGCGAATAAGCCAGGGTCTAAACTTATCGTTTGACCATGGACACGAGTTTAGCCGGGGTTGCAAACAGTCGTTTGGCCTTGGATAGTATGCATAAAACATGAGTTAGCATGTTACATATCATGGTGCATTGCATATTTATTTATCGCATTTTATATGACTGATTGTATATTACTACTGAGATTCATTCGAATCTCACCCTTTTTCAACATCTAAAAATATTCCAGCAAAGGACAGCGGCTCTAAGGGCAAAGCCGTAATTACTGGTAGATGAAGGTCCAGTCATAGTCGGGAATTACATATGATTATCTTTAGTTGTGAAATTTATTTCTTTTGTACTCTGTATATATTTTCAACCTATATGTGGATTTTCTATATTATCAGTAAGTACTTATTATAAGTATAGTTTCACTATTTCTGTTTGCCATCTGAACGACACATTTATTATATAGCGAATATCAGAATATTAAGGGGTTTGACACTGCCCAAGCTCATATGATTTCTACCTAATCATTTGAAAGGAAGTGATCATCTTAATTAGCACTATAAATTAGGACATCTTAGTAATAGAGTTTTAAGAATTTTTTTGAACAATTGTAATATTGCATTGTAAGATAGTACATACTTAGTTTGTGAAGCTTGTCAATATGGTAAATCTAAACTATTGCCATTTTCTCAATTAACTTCTCATGCTACCTCTCCTTTGTCTTTAATTGATACTGATGTTCGGGGGCCTTCACTGATTCAATCTGTGAATGGACTTCGATATTACACATATTTATTGGATGATTATAACATATTTACTTGGTTTTATCAATTGAAACATAAGGGAAAAGCTATACATGCGTTCAATTTGTTTAAGGTAAGAGCTGAAAATCAGTTTAATGCCAAAATAAAGGGTACTTAGTATGATAATGGGACTGTGTTTAAACCTTTTTATTCCTATTGCATAAGTAGCTGGAATTGAGATGTGTTTTACTTGTCCTTACATTTTATCTTAAAATGGTAGAGCTAAAAAGAAACAAGCATATTGTTAAGATGGGTCTGCTCATTTTAGCACAAGCTCATTTGCCTCTTGTCTACTGAACTGATGCTTTTCAGGTGGCTATTTATTTAATAAATTGATTACCAACCCCTATTCTTAAAGGATCTACTTCACTTTATTTACTTTTTAAAACTGATCCAGGCTACAAGACATTACAACCATTTGGTTCAACATGTTACCCATGTTAGAAGCCCTATAATAAGCATAAATTCCAATATCACAGTCAAAAGTGTATCTATCATGGACCTGCTTCTCAACAAAAAGGTTATAAGTGTCTCAATGCTTTAGGACACATCTATACATCTCGCCATATTATTTTTTATTCATTAATTTTTCCATGTTCCCCATGATTTTTGAATTGATGAACTACATCAACTATGAATGAATGCATTGTTCCCTTCCTAATCACCTATATTATAGCAGTGCCTCTCTCAGGAAAGGCGCATTCTCTATCATCTACAAATGGTGATAGTAATCACAATGTGAGCCTAGGTCTACTGAGTGTTTCCTCATCGATACCTCTCTCCTGAACCAATCCCTTATAACAGTGGGCCTCTATTAATGAGTCAACCCAATACTCATGACCAGGTGTAATACCTTATTCCCAATAGCCTTATATGAGTGTAAAGGAGTAGTGATATCATTCATGAAACCAAGATTCCAACCTGGATTACCCAACTTTTGAAAACCTTCACAAATCCCCAATCATAACTCAAGAGTTGAACCTAGGGTTGAGAGGGTTTTTCAGAAGGTAAAAAATTTTCACAAGTTTCACTATGTCACTAAGTATCATCGGCTTTTAGTTTCATTATATCAGAGTATGTGAGCGATTCTCTGCTTAAGTCTTATATTTCATACTTTAGTCATAGTTTCTTTTTTGTCTAGAAGCGTTAACCTAATATAGATTACTGTCCGTTTACTAGGCTACCAGCATTAATAGTTCTTCCACTGTACTGTCGTCAAGGTTACAAAGTTACACATATCTTATATAGATCAAAATATCCAAAATATCAAAAATAGTCAACCAATATAGAAAAAAGATTTTGCTGCTTCATCCTCTAGCTGTCCGCACTTACCTTCTTACCCTTTAAGCTACCAACTTGTACTGTAAATTGGTTTATAGAGAAAGGGTGAGATTCAAAAGAATCTTAGTAGTAACAAGTGGTCAATCACATAGATACAACATCAGAAAGCATGCGACACAGTCATTATATAACAGAATCATCATAATAGCATTCAGTGCATCACATGCAATTCATATATCACCATAGCGCTAGGTATATTACAAGGCCTCGAGGGATACCCATGCAATAGGCCCCAATCATCGTATGACAAAAGGGGTGTGATATGGTTATATGACAGGTTGTATCGTATTATCGATCCTCATATGAATTGGATAGTTGTAATATCTTGCTAGGGGTTGCTTGCAACTTGTGGGTTAGTACAATCATTGGTCCACTGCCAACTTCATATGGGCCTACAAGGTCGCACACAAGAATAGCCCAACACCAGTTATAATGTCCAGATTTATTGAATCTAAGATGCGTATAAGATTCAATGAATACAATGTTTAATATAGGGTAGACGAATTATATATATATACACATGTTGTGTGAATATTTACTTAATAAATATTTATATGTGTGTGTGTATATATGTATTTATATTTGGAAAATAAAATTAATAATATTATATTTACATATATGTATTTTTGAAATACACACACACATACACATACAGATATACATATATGTGTGTGTGTGTGTGTGTGTGTGTGTGTGAAATATTATTTGATAATATATATGATAATATAATATTATATATATATATATATATATATATATAAAATCTATATTATATATGCTAATATTATTATATTACGTATATATAGATATTATATGATAATATCTCAGATTCAATTTATAAAGATAAATTAAATCAAATTCCATTAGCTCTTTATTATAATTAAATGAATAGGTTAAATTAAAATTTTTGGACATATTTAATTAAACCATATTTATTTAATTAACTTATCAAAATAATTAAGTGTTAATTGATATCATAAGGATTTTCAAAATTTATTAAGATTAATTTTGAAAAACTATTATCCATCATAAAATAGAAAAGCCCTGATTGTTTATAAATATAGCAACTAGGGTTTTCTATGGATGATGAAAAAATGGAGAGCCGCAGCAAAAACCCTAGAGAGACATTATAGGCGTTAGTACGCTGACCGTGTTGGAGTCGTATTTGTGTGGATACCAGTAGAGGAAGCTGATCTAAGTAGTTAGCTCCTCAAGATTAAAAAGGGAAAAATTCGAAAAAGGACTTCTTTTTCTAACTTGATTTAAACACCGTTGATAGATCTATAATTGGGATTGGTAAACTTTTGTAATTTTAAATTTCAATTCTTCTGCTGTGTGCCTACTAATCTCAACAGTGGCATCAGAGCCAGGTCAATTGTGCATTTAAATTGAGTTTGAGTGATTATTATGTGCTTATTTATGTGACATATAAGTTGAACATGATTTTAGAAGGGTTGGATTGAAAACCTAAATATTGAAGTTAAAGAAGTACTGCTGAAAGATTTTGTTTTCTAGAGGCAGTCTGATTTTGATGAATTTTTGAATAATCAAATATTTTCCAATACCTATGAAACTTTCCAGAATGAAATTAGACATCTTAAGATTTACTTTGATATATAATATGTGTGATTTGGATAAGTACATTAAGAGACATGAATTTTTGAAGTTAGGCTTCGAATCTGGAACATTTTCTGTGGCAGTGAGGATTAATTGGAGTTTCAAGAATAGTATGTGTATAATTTTCTAAAATATATATTTTTCATCCAAAATAAACTTAATGAGGGTTACATAGAACTTTGAACCACTACAATTAGATTTTTCTAGATTTAATTATGATTTTTCAAATTAAGGTGAAAAATCTAGTAGTTTAGCTGGATTGTCGTAGCTAACTATTCGTAACGCAATATAACCTAATTATAATATTCATTGCTTTTTACATTGTATGAACTGTTACTTGTTGTGGTTTATTTTCAAACTTGTTTGGGTATCGTGAACAACATGGTTTTAGTTTTACAAGGGTTGTAATATTTAAATACGGTCTGTATGTCGTTCTTTCCTCTAAATAGTCTAGATGTATATTATCTTCTCATCTCACTCCCTCATATGTTTAAATGAGGTTTCTCTCAATGTATTTATTTTTCTTATTTAGAGAAGTCCTCTTATTGGCTTGGAAGGATTTTAGGTTAGGTGAGCCATGTTGTATCACGTTTAAATTATGCTTTTGATTAGATCATTACATGTATACTTTTGCATTTATATGTATTTATTTGTATGAGATACAACTACGATTTCATTCATATAAATAAAATAATTGATTAAGCCCTCTGAATAAAAACTTAAGTCATAATACCGTTAATTAATGAATACTTGTCAAAACTTAGATCACTCAATTGTAGGTTCCATCAAAGTGGATGCATTTGAGTTATCTTAGTGAGAAAAGCGTGAGTAATGGTGCTACTCACAAAGATTCATTATTGTTTTGACTTAATTGAGATTAGCAAAATGGTGTTAGATCTCAAGGCATTAGATGAGATTGAACATGATGGATCATATGATGATAAAATCCCATAAAGATCTAAGAGTTACATGTGATGTAATTGGTAAAGAGGTTACCTACCTAAATAACTTAAATATAAGCGTCCTGCCAAAGCGGACTTAAATTTAAGTGAAATATGGACTAATTATTACATTGAGAGTTATTAATTTAGTAGTAGATTACTAATTAACTTTGCATATTTAAATTATAGAATCATGTTGACTAGTAATACTGTTACACTATTATTGCGATCAGTCCTTGAGAAGGATAAACTCAAAGGGACAAACTTTTTTGACTGGTTTAAGAACATGAGAATTGTTCTCAAGCAGGAAAGAAAGGCCTCTGTTCTAGGTTAACCTATTCCTGAGGAGCCTGTAGCCAATGCTCCAAGTGCTTAGAAAGATGCTTACACGAAGCATAAGGATAACTCTATAGATATAGGTTACTTGATGCTTGCCACCATGGTTATAAAGCTCTAAAGAGGTCTAGAACTTATGGAGGCTCATGAGATGATTGTGCATCTCAAGGAAATGTTCTAGTAACAAGCAAGGTAAGAGAGGTATGAGACCATAAAGGCCTTACATTCCTGCAAGATGGTTGAAGGTGCATCAATTAGTACTCATGTGTTAAAAATGAAAGACTATATTGATCACCTTGTGAAGCTTGGATTTCCCATGAGCTAGGAGTTAGCTACATATTTGATCTTGAGCTCACTCCTGGAAAGTTATGATCATTTTGTTATGAACTACAATATAAACAAACATGGAAAAATTAATTTCTTATCTGCATGGGATACTTAAAATTGTTGAGCAGAAATTAAGAAAAAAGCTCAACACTATTTTGATGGTTTAAAAAGGAAAGAGTATGAAAAGAAAAGGAAAGGGCATGGAGAAGGGTAAAGGCTCAGGTGGTAAGACCAAAGAGTCAAACAAGCCTGAAACTAAGCCTGCAGTCAAGAAGGCAAAGCCTCCAAAGGAAGGAGTATGGTTCTTTTGCAACGAACCCGTTCATTTGAAAAGGAATTGTAAACTCTACCTTGAATATCTAAAAAAGACCAAAGAGGATCAAGTCAAATGATTTGAATCTGATATACCTATGGCGTTGTCATCTAGGACATATAAATGAGAAACACATTTCTAAACTCCATCAAAATGAACTTCTTAACTTATTTGATTTTGAATCATATGATACATGTAAATCTTGCTTAGTAGGAAAGATGACAAAGATACCTTTTACTGGACATAGTGAGAGGGCCACTGATTAATTGGGCCTTATACATACAGATATATGTAGACCATTGAATACATCTGCCAAAGGAAGTTATATGTACTTTATTATATTTATAAATGACTTTAGTAGATATGGGTATATCTATCTGATGAAACATAAATCTGAATCTTATGAAATGTTCAAAATATTCCAAAATGAAGTACAAAACCAACTTGGCAGAAATAATTAAAGCACTTCAATCTGATCGAGGTGGTGAATATTTTAGCCAAGAGTTTATAGACTATGTTAAGAATTGTGGGATAGTCTCACAATTAACTTCTCCAGGAACACCACAATGGAATGATGTTTTTAGGTGGAGGAATCGAATACTATTAGATATGGTTCTATCTATGATGAGTCAAATAGATCTTCCAATATCCTTTTGGGGCCATGCCCTAGAGACAGTTACGTTCACACTAAATCATGTTCTATCTAAGGTAGTTGGAATGATACCATATGAGATATAGATTAAGAAGAAACCTAGTTTATCTTTTCTCAAAATTTGGGGATGTGAGGTATATGTTAAGTAACAAGCCTCAGATAAATTAGCGCCCAAATCCTCAAAGTGTCTTTTGGTCGGGTATCCTAAGAAAATGAAAGGATACTATGTCTACAATCCCAACGATAATAAAGTGTTTGTTATTCGAAACGGTATCTTTCTAGAATGAGAGTTTATCTCTAAAAGAACAAGTGGGAGCAAGGTGAAGAAGTTCAAGAGTCACAAGATAGCACATAATCACGGATGGAAAATATAGAAGACTCACAACAAGTTGTTAAGCCTCCTTAAATAACAAAAGGCCCACGAAGGTTTGATAGAACACAATACGGCAACAGCCTCAGAGATATGGATTTCTGATTACTGGAAGTCGTGATATGTTGCTTATTGAACATAATGAGCCAATGACCTATCCAGAAGCCATAATGGGACCAAACTCTAACAAATGGCTAAATGCCATAATGTCTAAAATGCAATCCATGTACGAAAATCTGGTATGGACCTTAGTCAATCCACTGAAGGTGTCAAAACCATTATGTGCAAGTAGGTTTTCAAGGAGAAAACCGACATGGATGGCAAAGTAAATGTCTTCAAGGCATGACTGGTTGCAAAAGGATTCACTCAATCATAATGTAGACTATAATTTTCCCCAGTTGCAATGGCCATCTCAATCAAAATCCTTCTTGCCATTACAGTATATTATGATTATGAAATATGGCAGATGGACGTCAAAACAACCTTCCTTTATGGAAAGCTCCTTAAGGATGTGTATATGACACAACCTGAAGGTTTTGTGTGTCCAGAGGACTCTAGTAAGGTATGCAAGCTTCAAAGATCCATTTATGAATTGAAGCAAGCATCTCGGAGCTGGAATCATCATTTTGATGAAGTAGTCAAAGATTTTGGATTCATTCAAAACATCGATGAACCTTGTGTTTACAAGAAGGTTAGTGGGAGCATATTTGTATTTCTAATGCTTTATGTAGATGACATCCTACTTATTGGGAATGACATTTATACCTTTCAGAGTGTCAAGTCTTGGTCAAAAAAGTCTTTCTCAGTGAAAGACTTAGGCGAAGCCACTTATATCTTAGGGATTATGATCTATAGAGATAGATCCAAAAGGCTAATAGGTCTAAGTCAGAACACATACATAGACAAGATATTGCATAGGTTCAATATACAGGATTTAAAAAGGTGTTACATACATATGTCTCATGGCATCCATCTCAGCAAATATATGTGTCCTAGTGCACCTAATCAAAGAGATCACATGAGAAAGGTTCCATATGCCTCAGCCATTGGATCCATCATGTATGCCATGTTATGTACTTGATTAGATGTCTCATTTACCTTAAGTATGACTAGCAGATATCAATAAGATCCTAGTAAGGGTAATTAGACTACTATTAAGAATATCCTAAAGTACTTGAGAAGGACTGAGAATTTATTCTTGGTATATGGTGGATTGGATGATGAGCTCTATGTAACTGGTTACATAGATGCAAGTTTCTAAACTAACCAAGATGATATTGGATCGTAATCTAGATATATATATTCCTTTTGAATGGTAGTATGGTAAGCTGGAAGAGATATACGTATAATACTGTAGTAGATTATGTGACAGAAGTTGAGTATATAGCAACATTGGATGCAGCTAAGGCAACCGTTTGAGTAGGAAAGTTTTTTATTGAACTAGGGATGGTGCCTACCATCTCAAATCTAATAGATTTGTTTTGTGACAATGGTGGAGCTATTGCACAGACCAAGGAGCCTAGGTCACATCAAAGGACCAATCATAAACTCAGGCAATTTCATCTTATTAGAGAAATCATTGATAAAGGTGATATAAAAAATATGTAAAGTAGCAGGAGAAGACAATGTTACTGATCCTTTTACCTAGCTGTTTGTATAGGCAAAGCATAAGTATCATATTAGGACAGTGTGAATTAGGTAAACTAATGATTGTACCTAGTGTAAATGGGAGGATGTTGGAAATTTTACCCTAGAGGCTAATCATTGTACTTTGAACATTGTTATTCAATCAATTTCTCCATTTAGTTATCACATTATTCGCATGTTCACTATGATAACTATATCCTTGGATAAATCATAATAATTGTCCTAAATGTCCCTGGTCAGTCATCTATATGTGAGCAAAGATGAAATAAGACCAGTATGAGTTTGATAATGTATGAGGATATGAATCAAAGTCTTAAGAACTTATAGGAGCTGAGTATAAGGTGCTAGACCGACTCGCTATGAGAAAGCTGCATTGATCAAGTCATAAGCTTATCTCATGTATAACCACGTCATTATGCCCTTTAACCTGAGATCATCATGGATTCCTACACGAGAGTCGCTAAACTTTGACCTAGTCAAAAGTCATCTTTGGCCGAGTGATGATAAATGCTATAATCAGGCTTAGTGGTTTTCACGTAGAGGAATATGAATGGCCAAGATAGAATTTATCCCTTATATTAGTATAGAGATATTACTAGCCTTCTAGATGAGTGAGTTTGAGAAATGTATGGCCATTTTATAGTTAGACTACTCAGGGATCGAGAAAGTAATAGTCAAAAAAAGGACGATGACATTATCCATACCTTATCTTTTGTCAAAGTATCGTATGACAAAAGGGGCGTGATATGGTTATATGACAGGTTGTATCGTATTATCAATCCTCATATAAATTGGGTAGTCGTCATGTCTTGCTAAAGGCCGCTTGTGACTTGTGGGTTAGTATAGTCATTGGCCCATTGCCAATTTTGTATGGGCCTACAGAGTCGCATCCAAAAATATCCCAACACAAGCTATAATTTCAAAATTTATTGAATCTAAGATGTGTCTAAGATTCAATGAATATAAAGTTTAATCTAAGATGGAAGAATTTTATATATACACACATGTTGTGTGAATATTTACTTGATAAATATTTATATGTGTGTACACACACACATATAATATTATTGGATAATATATATTATATATGATAATATTATATTATATGATAATATTATTATATTATGTATATATAGATATTATATGATACTATTTCAGATTTAATTTATAAAGATAAATTAAATCTAATTCTATTGGCTCTTTATTATAATTAAATAAATAGGTTAAATTAAAACTGTTGGACAAATTTAATAAAATCAAATTTATTTAATTAGCTTATCAAAACAATTAAGTGTTAATTGATATGATAAGGATTTTCAAAATTTATTAAGATTAATTTTGAAAAACTAATATCCATCATAAAATAGAAAAGCCCTTATTGTTTATAAATATAGTAACTAAGGTTTTCTATGGATGATGAAAAAATGGAGAGCTGTAGCAAAAATCTTAGAGAGACATTAGAGGCGCTAGCACGCTGACCGTGTTGGAGTCGTATTCATGTGGATATCGGTAGAGGGAGTTTATATGAGTAGTTCGCTCCTCAAGATCGAAAAGGGAAAAATTCAAAAAAGATATTTCTCTTTCTAACTCGATTTATACACCGTTGATAGATCCGCAATTGGGATTAGAAAAACTTTTACAATTTTAAATTTCAATTCTTTCGATGTGTGCCTGCCAATCCCAACAGCTACAACTTGGTACAGTTTGAATAAGGTCTGTTAACCTCAAGATATACTTCAGACACACTGGTCTAAACCGCGCTAAGCAATAACTATAGTGCTAGACACACAAGTCTTACGGCCCAGGTCCAATGTCCTATGCAAATTTGCAAATTGGGTCTTATTGCCTTAAGCCTTCGCTCGTCACAATTCTCAAACATATCACATCCTGTCGACCTAAAGACTTATTAGTCCATTAGGTCTTATGGCCTCAAGACAATCAGTCTATCATCCTTGCTGAATATATATCGAGTCTAGCTACCTAGGACACACAGTCCACTAGGTATTTTAAATTCATTACAAGCTCTATCTCTTGCCATTTAAGCAATTCATACTCTTATGTAATGTTCACAAAGCATGCTAAATAGGCCTCTAGTGTCACTCGTGCATAAATGATATCTCTGTGGCCTGGGCGTCTACCTGTGCAATAGTCCCTAGGCGACCACCCCGTATATACTGAATGCTATTAGGTCTTACTGCAAAAAGACACGTTGGCCCAAAAGGTCTTATTACGCACCCTATATTCATAACATGAATATACTCGATGGTAAATACATACATGTAGAACCATTACATAAGATACAAGAGCAAGAGTTCCTTTCCTTTATACCGTCGAGCCTGATCTTTCTTTCCACAAATAGCACTAAAGCACCCGCAAGGAGTAAAGTGGTATAAAGGAGCATTATGGTCTTTTAACAACATTAGTAAATTACCCATAAACATGTGGAAGAGAATGAGAGGTAGAGAGTATATAGGAGAAAGATCCAAAATTTGGGGCCAAACGGTTGGGCCTTTTTCCTTGAGTTGGGGGTCCTATGAGCAACCACCATTCTAGTGGAGCAAGGCTTTTGTTAGAGCCTGATAAGAGTTGTCTGAACATTTAATATGTTTTTTATATTTATGTTCTTATTAATTATATATATTGTATTAATTAAAAGGTTGGTGATACTTATATTTTCTCTATTTCTATCTGTTACTTGCCCTTCACAAATAATATTATACTTGGAAAGAAAAGTTTATTTTAGACACACTTATTATTGTAACTAATTTTAACCACTTTCTATAAATAGGATCATATTGAGTAACATCAATTATCAAACTTGACAAAATTCTACCAATATGCTCCATTCCCAAGTATTAAATATGCCTTTTATTTTATTCCATGGGGGCCTTTTTCCACTTTTATTCACTTCCAAATCCCTCAAATTCTAAAAGTTTTAGAAACATCGAAATTACTCGAACATGTCTTCAATGGTCTTGTCCACTTATATTTCTGTTATTAGCTGGTTCATGAAATGACATAAAGAGATGAATTGGTCCTTAGGGTTTTTGCACAAGTATACTATCTTACTTCTTGACAACTCAGTAAGTTTTGGAAAACTTTTTTCTATCCAAATTCTCTCTATTTTTGGAAATAACTTTTGGAGAGAAAATTACATGTGATCCACATCATTTTCTTCATCCCACCTCTCTCTCCCCCTTATATTACCTTCTAATCCAAATAAGGGAAAATCCATTTTCTACTCCATTTCCCCACTACTACAAAAAAAAGGCAGTTGTGGTACTTAGGAAATGTCACATATCTACATGCCACTAAAAGAGGAACACACACACACACACACACACACACACACACACGTGTATGTGTGTTTTAAAACTGCTTCTTGTGGTGATTCCTTAAGGAAGGGACACAGGAAGTGGCTGATATTTTTTTAGTTTGCTTCCTGTGGCCTTTTTTAAAGAAGCGTCATAGGAAGTATTTGTTTTTTTAAATTATATTTTTGTATTTTTAATTCATAACCCTATAATTATAGTAATAGACTGCTTTAAACACAAATTTCTATATCCACAGCAAAATAAAGAAAAGCAAACAACAATGAAGTAACTCCAAAATAATACAAACAAATAACTAATTAACAAAATCACTATTAAATATATTTACAATAATTGTGAATGAAATATAGCAAAAAATATACAATACAAAAATTGGCAAGAAATAGCACCTAGGCTAGTTAAATAGTAGCTAGCTAGAGGTTTGCCTAAGCACATATTCACACCATTCCTCGATCACTTCATTGACTTGATGGTCAGTCAAACTATCACAACGTTGATCTTCATAATACTATATATATGTACAATCATGCACATAACAAATTAAAATCACTAAAACTTAATTATCAGGCACTAATCGATTAAATTTAAACACAATATGAATTGCAACTAAATGACTTACTTTTTGAGGAATAAAAGGTTAATCATGAGTAATTACATTCTTCATAAATTTCATCATGCAATACCCATAATCATTGTTATTAGACTAGAAAAGACACTACAACAATATAATAAAATAGTTAACCCAATTTTTGAATAAAAATTGTTTAATAACAAAATTTGAGTAAATTCCTATATCAATACCCGAATCTTCTTCCACACATAGCTATTGACAGGGTCAGCAACTTTAGAATAATTTAAGGAGGCAGAGGCTTGATATGCAGTCAATGCACTAATAAAACATATAGAAATTGATTACTTCTGGTTATTCAATCACACATGCAAATACTTATGCATACATGCGCACGCTTACCTATTGAACAATCGAAACATATCAGAATAGTTTTATGAAAGACCTCTAATTAGAGGATCCACATACTAAATGTGAGTGCCAGAAGTTTCCGCTAGATTGATAACAATCAATATCCAATGTGCCCTAAAATATTTTTAAAAAATTTCTTCAACAATCATGTTATGGTAAAAGTTAAACAATAAAACAACATACATTAAAATACTACCACTGATAACTTATCCCACATTGTATGGCACTAAAAATAGGGTAGTTGGTGTTGCTTTCTTTCTAAAGTAATCTTTTAGATCATTAGATTGTTCATGCAGATCTACTTTGCCCCCATTCTGGCTAATGAGGTAAGGGTTGACAAATGAGAATTAGACCCTATATGTATCCATTAAGATGCCATGGTACAAATGCATTGACAGAAAATAAAAAATGTCATTAAAACCAAAAAATTTAATGATAAATAATAACAACAGTGATAAGCGATGATGATAAAGTAACTAATTCAGATGTTGATAACCAAAGCACTAACCCATCCACAATTACATATTTCATCCAACACATTACTATTAATATGATTAGCTGTACCACTAGTATTGTAGATGTGTCTATCAAAATGTAATTGCAAACCTCCTTTGTGGATCAAATTAGGTGCAATTGATACCAATTGATCTCAATATGAGGTCATTTTTCTCTTGCTTTGTTGGTTAGTTAAGGCTTTAGTATTTGGTTGTGTTGTTAAACACTTTGAAATTTTGCCATACAGTTGAATTTATTTTCCTTTAGACTGTCCAACCTACAAAAGTCATGAAATTAAATCTGTTAGAACTGGCTGACACCCAAGCGGAGGGTGAATCTGGTTTACAATAAGAAATTAAAAAATTTCAAATACTTTTCTCATCTATTTAAATCAATACGTATGGAAGTATAAAATCATAAGCAGTTATATAGATCATATATGCTAGAAATGTAAAAGCTTAGGGAAGAGAAGATGCAAACTGTAATTTATCCTAGTTCGGTTCAATTCACGATGACCTACGTTCAGTCCCCAGGCTCCTCCTAAGATTTCTAATCCACTATCTTCTTATTTAACTAGGCACAAGAAAAGGCTCTACAATCCACAAGTTTAGCTGGGCACTTGTGAAGCCTACTACGGAGTTACTCCCCCTCACACACACTGTAAGGTTCACTCCCTTTTATGGTAAGTCTTACGAGCAAAGCAATTCTGAAGAACTTTCTCTCCTGCTTACTTGTACAAGTCTTACGAGCAGAAACGTTCTCTTCTACTTACACCCTTGTAAGTATTATAAGTAGCAATGTTCTCTACTGCTTGCACCTTGTAAGTCTTATGAGAAGAAAATCTTACCGGCAATTCTCTCTATAGCTTCCCCTGTAAGGAAATCAACCCTCTCAAGGTCCCTCTACCTTGAGATCAATACAGAAGTATAAATGAAGTGTTTACAGACTCTCTCACATAGTGGGTAAGATGATCACTAAAGTACAATACAAATATTCTCACTTTCAAGTGTATATGGTATTGAAATAGAATATAGTGGAGAGTGGTCAGCACAGATGACTTAAGATATCAACATGTTTATGTTCTCATGTCCTTTCATCGTTTTGCCTATCTTTGAATCTCTGCATATATATAGCTGAGTTATGGTAGAAGACCGTTGTAAGCATTTACCCATTAGAGTCTATTGCTTCATTTGACTGTTGAGCGTATTTGAATATTTTCCCATTAATATATCGTGCTCTGACATATGCCTCAGTATTTCTTATAGTTTTCCTGTTGATCTGATATATGCTTCAACGTTAGGTTATTTGTTAAACCATATGTTAAATATGGTTTTTGCCTATGATTTGTTGTAGCTGAATATTAGTCCGACATTTTCCATGTGCAGTAATAATGTATAACAACTGTAAAGCACTGAGAGAGAGAGAGAGCTATTATGGTCGGACGCTCCTCTTCCATAAAGTAGCTTTTCCTCACTGCATGGTCTCTTTGTTGTTCTTTCTGTAATAAGACATCAAATACTAATACAATGAAGCATTAGTCACGAATACATTGAATTAACAATTAGAGAATGATTTTCTGCTTCCTGGGACTCATCACTTTGAGTGACGGTGTATGCCATGAGTTACCTCCGTACTTGAATATGCAATCCAAATGTTCAATCTTTTGTTTCACACTTGAAATAAATGTTAGTTGATGTTTAATCATAGTAACAAGTGAAAACATAATTATTAGAAGACGTTTAATCATATCCGGATTGATCTCTGAAATTCACTTTGCTACAGTGTCTGGCAAACTCAAGTTCTCACAATGAAACTCGAGTGCATGATGATGTTTCACTGTCTTCAAGTGGTCTTGGCCATGAACTTGTGAGAGTGCAAAATCAAACTCGAGTGTGAATAACTAAACTTAAGTGCGCCTCATTATTCTGATTTCTAACCAAGTTTCTGGTATGAACACGAGGGAGTGCAACTTGTCAACTCGAGTGCATATTGGCTCAGAACTCAAGTGCATGCTGAGGAACTCGAGTACACCACTTGTTCTTCTCATGACAAGACTCTCAGGTACAAACTCTCATGCCAGAACTCTTAAGACTTGAGTGCTTCTCTTCAAACTCGAGTGCACTTTATATCTACTGATTCTTGCCAAGTCTTTGGAATAAACTCTCACTCCAGAACTCTTAGGACTCGAGTGTATCTCATCTCATAACTTGATTTCATGTGTTAACTTCAGCTTCTAGCTCAGCTTCTGTGCAAAGCTTGCAAGAGAGTGAACAGTAAACTCAAATTCTTCTTCAGCAATCATCTATTCTTTTTTACCCTAAATATGGTAAATGACTTATCATTGATAAGCTTTTGTCATATACATTCCAATGCAAAAAGAATCAGCTCCAAACTCATTATATTCTGCAAGTTATGATCTGAAAAGTGTAGACAATATATGTATTTTTTATCATCAACTTCTAGAAGCCATATTGATTTACATATAACCCTAAATTTTACATATTATATATTTATGGAAATCTCTTTGAGTCTAGTTTCATATGCCACTGATTTCAGCTCAATTAGATGTGTGGTTTAAAAGATATGTCTAAAATACCAAACCTGTTCTGGAAAGTAATGTTGATTTGAATGTCAACTTTCAACCCTCATAACTCCTTCATATAAACTATTTTGATATCTCTTCTAGTTTTAAAATGACTCGTTGGGAGTCTAGTTTCATATGCCACTAGTTTCATCTCAATCAGAGCTATGGTTTAGGACATATGGTCGAATTACTAAAGCTCGCTCAATCTGATCGTAAAACAGAGCTAGACAGAGTATATTTTTCTTCATCGTGAACTCGAGTTCTAAATCCCAAACTCGATTTCTCTATAGTTTTTTAGGCCTGATCTTGAAGTTTTGATGGCAAACTTGAGTTTTCAATCCCAACTCGAGTTCTTCACTTGGGCAAGTCAGGAAGTTGGTTTCTACCAAGAACTCTCGGGAGTGCTACAGTAAAACTTGAGTTGTTACAGTACCCAAACTTGAGTTTTACTATTCAAACTCGATTGCTACAGTTCCTCACCTACTACAGTGCCAATGCTACAGTAACCCCCTGCTATAGTGCCAACTGTTACAGTGTTAATCTTGAATTCCATTCTGACTGTAAGAAACCTCCAATATTACTTCTAAGAGCTTGAATCATGAATGCTAATTTTGAAAGTTCTTCTTTTTCCAATCTCTTTCTTTCTTTGCTTGACTAATCTATAAGATATGCAACATTAAATATAGTAGTTAGTCAATGTAAGATATTGGTATATTATGCAAAAATTTTGCTCTTAATATTTGACATCTATATTTGGCATCATCAAAACTAATCATATCTAACAAAATATAGTTTTGGATGGAAGTGTAAAGGAAAAGTAAACGAAATTGTAAATGAGCTACCTTTTCACATGGTTTTATAAGACCTATTGGCCAAGCAACAAAGCCACCTACAACATCTTTCACCATTGTTTCCCCATCTCGAGAAAGGATCGATAAGAGAGCACCCTCATTTGTGTAGATGTCAACCCTTACTCGGAGTGTGTTGTTGGGAAATGGTGAATTGTGCAATGTATCATTATCCTTGTAGTAGGCAATACCCACTGCAACCATGTGCTTGAAAGATTGATCAACATATAAGTTACATGTCAACTCGCCCTATGGAAAATAGAGTTAATATATTAAGGTTCACAAAAATATAATGTAACAAAAAGTTAAGTAGAGAAGAAATTAATTACCAAAGGAAGATGAACTTTAGGCATGGAAATGCAACTATCTCTCACACTTGGGCTGTCACAGGTTGGAATATTTAATATTGGCCTACACTGCACTAAGTGATTGATTTGCATCCTCAACTACACATTTGGCTCTTGCATTAAATGCATTTGCTCCTGAAATTGTTCTTTTATTTGTTGCTTAAAGCACATTTGTTCGTGAAGTTGTTCTTGCATTTAATACTTGAAGCAACTCATCTCCTCTCATAGCTGCAAATGTCACTTTTATTAGAGCACTTCTAGAGTTCAAAGTATGATATTTGGGCAACTGCAAAACCAATACCCTAAACATGACCATCATACTCACGTACTCCTAACGCTTTGCTCAACAAATTATCGTGACCAACATAGCTCACCAACTCAAGCTCCTCATGTGTCATTAATCGCTATTGCAAAAGGAATCATAACAATATTAGTTATTATAAATTAGAATCATTTAAGTAAAGCTAATTCTTTATTGTACCCATAATCTAATACTTGCACAATATTCTACTACTCTTCTTACTTCTTCACTACGAATTTCACCTTTTTTATTTATGCAACCGACAACCCACAAATTATGTGATGGTACCTGTGTAATACTTAAATTTGATTCATCTATTTACGTATCAAAGTTAATTAGTTGAAGTTAAAAATTATTCATACAAATTAGATACATATGAAATAATCATTAGTTCTTAAAATTTTTTTTCTAATTGTCCGTATAATACATGTCCTAATGTGTATCAGTATGAAATGTTGGTTGCATTGGAGCGATTTTTATCGCTCAACTCCTGTTTAGATCCAAATGATTCATATCAATAAATATTAATTACAAGTAGATCACAAGTAATAGTTAAAGTCTAATATATTATATTACTTGGAATTCCAGAGTTGTATTTGTTTTCAAAAACTCAACCCAAATTTCTTGAGTGATGATTCCTTTATACAAATCTGGTGGTGTAGGGATTATATTCTCATTATCATCCCTCATAAAGTATTTTACAAGATCAAAATGAAACTTTATCATAAGTTTACTAACTTTTCTCAGCATGAAGTTCTCTTAATCATCACCCTTAATAATAAAATAGCTCTGTAACAAAAAAAATATAATATGTTAGATTGTAATTATATGAAACAAAACAAACAGAACAATCAAGAAATTAATGTGGTACCTGTGCTTGACCCCATATTTCATCCCCATATTGTTGCCTCACCCGTCTCTAATCTTGACTTGTAATAAGGACTTTGTCTCGAATTATAGTCCCAATGAATTTATTGAATAAGCTATTGTTCTGTCTAATTGGGTTCCCTTTTCATTCCATTCTGGTTCTAACTTGATTCCCTTGCTTCTCAATTTGATCAACCTAGTCATAATGGTCCTATTATAGGTTATGTTGTCCACAACTCTTTTTCTATCAATATTCATGGAAACATTATCATTTTCACGTGGTGAATCCATACTCCTACAAGTTAAATAAACAAAAGAAAACATCAATGCACAGTGACAATCATGTTAACAAAAATAAATTAATTTGAAATATATAAATACATGTAAAACATAGAAGTAAAAAAGTCAAGGCACTCATTATCTTTTCCTTTTTCTTGTTTGATTTAAGATTTTGTTCTTCATCATTCGTGTTGGATTAAGAATCATGTTTATCTTGGGTCTCCTAGTAGTATGGATTGATAGATTGACCTAAGTCCCCTCTTTATGATCATGTCTCATAAATAGTCGTTCATCTTCATTTTCATCTTCATCTAGCTATATAAATATCTTCTGACCAATTCAAATATTCATTACTTTCAACATCAACTTGGTTTTTATGATTCTTGATTGATGGGAGTACAATGGACCAATTCTTCTTAGCAGGATCCAAAATGAAAAATACTTTTCTGTTTGTGATGCTAAAATAAAAGGATAATGTTTATACTAAACTTTAGAATGGTCTACTTTAACAAAACTTAACTCATTTGTCCTCAATCCACTGTTGTTGTTAACTCACTTATATCTGAAGACAGGGACCCTCAACATAAAGTAATCGAACTCCCATATGCGTTCAATGATATCAAAGTATGGCATTGATACATAAAGTGTATGTCTTTAGCACTGAATCTATGCCAAGAATCAACAACAAGTGTTACCCACTATTATGCGTCATGCTCCATGTATCATGGTCTTATGTATAGAATGTATAACCGTTGTAAAATAATAAATTTAAACTCAATCCCTTTGACTGTCATTTCAAGTTTTCAGAAACTAAATCAGGATTCTTCTCCGTCTCATCATTAATGCGCTTTTTTAATCAACTTGAAAAATGTTGATTGTGTTCTTTTATTATCAAATTTTCATTCCTATCATCATATAATTGTCAAAGAGCATCCTTGTGTTCTTCAACATATGGTTCGACCTCCTCAATGTTATGTAGCATATGCAAGTAAACTTGCTCCTATTCAGTCACTGATATCCTTATTACATCACTCCCACTTGTTCCTTTCCTTGATCTTCACCCATCATGTCGAGACTTCGGGATCCCTATAAAGTCAACATTTGATAGACAATCGGCATAGAAGTCACTTGCTTCTTCAACCATACACCTTTCAGCAATACAACCCTTTAGTTTATATCTATTTTTCACATGCCTTTTTAAAATTTTCATGAATCGCTCATTCAAGTACATCCATCTCAAATAAGCTAGACCGCACAATTGAACTTCTTTGACCAAGTATATGATTAGATGGACCATAATGACAAAAAATGAAGGTGGAAAATACATTTCAAGTTCACACAAAGTACAAATAATTAGACTTTGCAAATCTTGCAACTTGGTTGAATCAACCACTTTACTGCAAATCAACTTGAAAAACATGCAAAGTTTAGTGATGGTGCTTCTTACATTTTTGGGTAAAATAGACTATAGCATGTTTTCCTGGGCTTAGCTTATTTTATAAGCCCAATTTATGTAAATCGAGACAAATCTCCTCCACATATTTACCTCGTAAATCATAAAAGTTACTTCGTACTCTGTGAATAATGATTTATAGGCACTTATGGAGCTTCCATAAGCTAATCCATGAGACTCACAAAACCGATAGGAAATTCTGTATGAGCACATGACATTCATGAGATTTAAGGTTTTTTACCTTAAATTCTTTCACTGATACAAGGTTCTTTATATTTGAAGAGTAGCCCTTGGGAACTTTCATTCCTTGCAGAAACTCACAAAATAATTTTTTCTCTTTCTCCAACAGAGTGTAATCCATTGGAGGTAGATAAGTACGATGTCCTTGTTCAATTGGTCCCAACTCTTTTCTTATTCCCAAGTTTACCAAATCCAACCTAGCATTGACATTATCCTTACTTTTTCCTTACATATTGAGCAACATGCCAATTAGGCTATCATAGATATTTTTTTCTATGTGCGTCACATCAAGAAAATGTCTCACATATAAGGACTTCCAATATAGAAGTTTAAAGAAAATATACTTTTTCTTCCAACCACTTATCACGATTTGTTTTGTAAAAGGCTTGCCAAAATTGTTATCTAAGTCCTTTACCTTTTTAAAAACCTGAGCATCGATCAACATATTCGGTAGGCTATCTTATTATGAGTCACTATTGAAAGCCTTTTTGCACTTCATTTAATGATGTTGTGATGGTAAGAATCTTCGATATCCCATATAAACATTTTTCTTATAATGATCTAGTATAGCACTGAATGAGTGTTATCTTCACATATAGGGCACGCACAATATCCTTTAACGTTGTATTTGGGCAAATTACCATAAGTGGGGAAATCATTAATTGTACCAAACAACATGGCTTTTAAAGTGAAACTTTATTCCCTATACCCATCCTACATATTGACACATTCTTCCCAAAGCAACTTCAAGTCATCAATTAAAGGAGTCAAGTATATATCTATATCATTCCCAGGTTTCCTTGGCCTAAAAATTAACATGGACAGCATCATAAACTTACATTTCATGATCAAGTGTGGAGGAAGGTTATAAATCATCAATATCACCAGCCATGTGCTTTATGTACTACTCTAAACACCGTGCGGATTAATTCCATCAGTTGACAGTGCAATGTATAGGTTCCTTGCTACATCTACAAATTCAGGGTACTCATGATCAATTCTTTTCTATTGAGGAGTATCTGCAGGGTGCCTAAGCTTCGTGTCTTGAATCCTTTGATCTGCATGTCAGGTCAATTACTTAGCAATCTCTGCATTACTGTACAGTCACTTGAATCTCAAAATAATGGGAAAATACCATAGGAACTTCAAATGACTTTTTCATTTCTTCTTCCTATATTAAGATGCCTTGCATTTAGGGCACTTCTCCAATGTTTCATATTGATTCAAAAATAATATACAATCGTTAGGGCATGTATGTATCTTCTTATAATTCATACCTGTTATAGAGTAAAGAATTCACTTTGCCTTATATGTCTTAGTAGGAAGTACATTTTCTTCTAGAAGCATATCTTGTAAAAGTTCAAGCAGTGCGGTTATAGCCGAATCACTCAATCCATAGCGCGCTTTAAAGTTGTATAATTTCAACACTGCTAGCAATCTTATGTATTTAGTATTGTCGGCATATAATGGTTTATCTGCATCACATTTTAACTTCTCAAATTCTTTAGGACAGTTATGAAGCACCTTTTTGACCACATTTAGCATTTCTTCAAGACCATCACTACATGCATTGTTCGTCTCACCATGCCTTGTCCATCGTGTGTATGTTTGATTAATTCCATGGCACATTAAATGATCTAGCAAATCAAGTGGACTAATTTGCTTTCCATAACAACAAGATAAGCAATGACACAAGATTTTGTTAGGATATTTTATATGCTCAATTGCAAATCTAATAAACTATTTAACCCCATCTATATATTCTCTTAAACACCAATAAGATGACATCCATTTTCAATCTATCTATACCTTCAATCTATCTATAAAAACTAGTTAGTTGTATGACTATTGCATTTAAAATAAAATCGGCAGCTTAAAATCTTAAAAATTGAAGATTTTCAAGTCTTAAATCCTTTCTTTTAATTAACAAATAATCCATAAATTAATCACGCAGCATCATAATAATTTTTCACAGCTCATAACAAAAGAAATTATATTTGCCAGCACATATCATAGGTAAATTAGAAAGCATTACAAGCCTCCAAACAAAGTACAAGTGTTAAAAATAAATAATTATTTTACTTACGCAACTCATCAATAACAATTACTAGAACACCTATAAATTATAACTACTATATATCTTCACATGCAATCTATACACAATAACATTTAATTTTATCTCATTTATTTTTTAGCATATAAAAATGAGAATAATTTTTTGATTTCATAATAAATTGAATATAAAAGAAATTTAGCAAATTAAACTATTAACTTCTAATAAAATTACATTTGTAAACTCAAAAATTAAAAAATTTACAGTGAATAGAAGCTTAATTAGAGTGAGCTGAAACTACAAACATAAGCATGGAAAAAAAATCAATAAAGGAAAAATGGATAGAGAAAGTTGCATGGATATTTAAAAATTAAACAAAAAAGATAAAGGGTGTGGTACTTACAGATTTGTGCAGTACAAAACCAAAGCAAAGGAGTGAGTGACACTTGAGTGAGGAGGAGAAGGAGGAAATGTGAGCTTATACAATGAGGAGAGTGAGGACCAAAAGAATATGACCTAGATAGTGGAGTGGGGACCAAAAGAAGAGGAGAGTAGGAGAAAATATGAGCTAGATACTAGAGTGAGGACCAAAAGAGGCGCAGAGTAGGAAGAAAAGGAAACAAATGGGGACATAAGTGAGGATGAGAGTAGGAGGAAACGGTAGCAAATGGGGAAAGAGGGAGCAAGAATGGGAGTATGGTGTGGTGGGGATAGTATATGTGTACGACAGGGGAGAGGGAATAAAAAGGGGGAGGAGGGAAGAGGATAGGATGAGTGATTAGGTGGAAGTGGATATGAAATCCACTTTTACTTAGTGGCAAGCACCACACAAAGGCTACACGTGGTGGCTTGTGTGGCACTTGCCAGCCACCATACCAGCAGGCAAGCGCCACAATTGGTCTCTACTGGCCTTACATGGCTCTTGGTCAACCAAGAACCACATAAGGCCTCCTATAACTTGTGACACTTATTCAAGTAAGCGCCACAACTTGTATATGATTTTCAAAAAATAAAAAATAAAATAGAAGCCACAAAATATGCACCACTGTTCTCTCTCTCTCTCTCTCTCTCTCTCTCTTTTTTTGTAGTAGTGCTTCCTTACTTTTCTCTCCATCCAAACACATTGTTAGGGAATTTACAAAAAGTGATTAAATCTATCCATGTAGCAATTAATTCACACAATCACTTTTTGACACAATGAACTCAGTTAATTCACTTAGTCACAAATGAGAATTAGAGATGCTAAAAACTCAAGATAAGATATAGAAAGCTATCATATAATAGTGACTTATCATGGTTCTATTTATAAGTTGAAGAGAGAGAATTTTTCAAATCTTATTCACAAGTCACATAATCAACTTTTTGACATGAATGTATAATTTTGCCCTTAATTTATCATCGTGTAGGCTTTTATTTTTCTTGAAAATATATATATATTAAATTGGAGTAAAGTTGGGAAGTTACTAAAATTTAAGATATAATTAATGATAAGGTTTTTCTTGGTTCCGTTCATGAAACATGCTAGAAATAATTTAGAAATACAACCAGAGTAACGTGTGTGTGTGTGTAATTAATATGTATAAATAAACAGCTAGAGATCAATTTCTTTGGGGAGTTGTTGTTCTTATAGTGGCAAGACACCCATTATTATTGCGATGAAATTTCTTATCTTATTTTCAAACTCTTGATATCTTAACAGATGTCCGAGTTTCATAAAGGGCACCGGATCAGTAGTGGTGAAGATTCAGGTTTTTATTGGGGGGGGGGGGGGGGACAAAATTCTATTATTGTGGTTAAGGTAATCGTACTTTGACAACCACATCAAAGAATTACCCCTTTGATTTGATGAGAACTCTGAGCAACCGATTTTGGTGCTCATCAGTTGTCAAGAAATTCATGAAGAGCCTGGAGAGGGAAGATTAGACAGTATTTAAAGAAAAGATTCAGAAGAGGACATATTAATTAATTAAACGAAACTTTTACATCATAAGAAACATAACTCTTACATATCATTATCAGAAAATAATCAATCAAAAGCTCTATCATCTGGAATGAAGCACTACTGATGATCATAATTTTATTTACTACTACTGCTCCACATTCACACTGTTTCTCACCTCATCAAGAGGATCAATTGAACATAAGTCAACTAAGACTTCAAATTTTAGAAGCATTCTTACTACTACATGCAGAAATTAAAGCCATTATTCTTTATGCGGAACACAATAATAATGATCGAGAGAGAACACTTATACATTCACCTGCAAAATAAGAAAGAAATAGTTATTTCAAAGGAGAGGTCGGATATGAGAGACAAATACATAATAATTTGCCTTCATTTTTATTATTTATTAATCTAAAATATATTCAAATGTTTGTATCTAATGTAATAATAAACACTCAAAAGTTTGTACACGAACCTTATTATTATCAATAAACACGATGTTCTGATGATCTGGAAGGATCTAAAACTTCAACCCATGTTTCTCCAACTTCTCTTGAATAATAACATCAATTCGTTCAGCCCAAACTCGAGAAAATTCTTCCAATCTCCAACATTCCCACGCCTAACTATGTCCTATTCCACGTGGCGCTTTTCCACTCTTATTCACCTCCAAATTTCTCAAATTCTCAAAACTACATAGTTTCAATATATCACTCACAATATCCTCCTCCTCCTCCTCCTCCTCGTTAGAGAATCCATACCCCATGAAACCTGCAAGGTTCGCTCTTCACATCCTCATATTTCACAAACATTATTTTATTTGGCTTCTCCAAACTCTCCTTGTAGTACGCCAGCAGGTGATCCCAAAATGGCCCCCAAGGGCTCACTCCTCTGCAAAATTGCTCGAACGAATCTGCGATCGCATTGTTCTCCTGGATTTCTGGTCTTAACTTGTTCATGAAATGCCAAAAAGAGACGAACTGGTCCTTAGGGTTTCTGCACAAGTACACTATCTTGCATCGCGATGACTTAATAGACTCCGGCAACAAAACATAAGGTATATGAGTGGAAAAAAGCCTTGGTGATGATAACATGCTCAAATCGGGCTCGGGTTGCTTATTGTAGAGGATGGTGTCCAAGTTGCGTACCAATGCATAAGGGCTAGAGGTGAGAAGAGGGTGAGTAGTAGAAGACATTCGGGTCGGGTTTGGATGATGGGTCTTGCTGTTAAGAATAGCAAAGGTGAGGACTTTGAACCAGGTGGAGCCACTCTTTGGTGACGTGACAAGGATTATGTCGGAGTCGAGTGCTTGGAAGTGGTGTTGACAATTGAGAATGGCTTGCATTATCCTCTTGGAAAGCCAGAAACCTTGATATTGGTAGAGTTTGTTCATAAACAAGTGTGGTTCAGTGGGTAAGTTTGCAATTAGGTCCTTACACTCTTGGGATAGGCCTTCATCATCTTCATCCCAAGGGCGGGGCACAGCTGCTGCAACATTATATGACATAGTGATTATAATAATTCTTGTGTTGGCAAGTATAGATAGAACAATATTTGATTAATGAAGTGAAGGTAATGAGATTTTCTAGGGCTTTATATGATGGTAGTGATCAGTTACGGTGACAAAAATATCAACTATCATTATTTTCGTTGACAAACATGGTGGGGCTATAGCATGAGAAGGCCACATAATTCATATACTCTAGTTTGAAGAACTCAAGAAAATCAGTCTTTCTTCCTTTATTAAAGTCAAAGAATTTCTATGAAAATATTCTTTCTACAGAAGAGACTAATTTTAATTTCTGGGTAGACTAAAATCAAAGAGTATACCATCTTTGAATTTGTTGCTGCATGTACAAGGGCAATGAAAAATCAGAACGAAAAAAGAGCAGAAGAAGAGACAAAAACCAATAAATGAAAGGCTGAGGCAATGAATAGTGGTCAGGCCTTTATTGTACTATGCCGACAAACAATGGAATCAAACTTCACAGCTTCATTCAATGCTTATCCAAGTACAATGAGAGCCATACACATTCACACATATACAGCGGACCCAGTTCCCTGTTGGAAAGTTTTTTCCATCTCAAAAAAATTATTTTTTAAAAAAATATTCATTAAGAGATTATCTTTATTTTAAATTATGTATCTATTAAAATAATTTTTTTAAAAAAAATAAAATAAATCTTAACCATTCAGATTCTATCTAAACAGGTTAGATGGGATGAGATCTCCCTGCTCATTCTTTAGATGAGCTGGGAAGCTCATTCCCATATACAGCTTCTCATTTTATTCTCCTAGTCTAACAAAATGATCATTAACCATTTGATTACAATTCATGTCATACGATATGATTTGGATCATGAATTAGGGTTTGGTAAGATTTGATTAAAGAAATTTAGTTTGGCTAAGGGGTCCATGAGGAGAAGTGGAGGGGGGTCCATGAGGAGCCACCATTCTAGTGGAGGCAGGGCTAAGGGGGCGTGTTGGAAAGTGGTGTGGAGCTAACCCCAAAATATGACTCCCTTTCACTCTTCACCAAGTTAGGAGGAAAAGAATAAGCGGTATACTTTGATTCGATGATATATATATAGTACAGCTTGAGCTTGCTGTAAACATCTTTTTTTTCTCTCCTTTTGTATGTGATTTGATTTTGTACACATATATATCCACTTCAACAGTTTCAGGACCTGTTTGAATTGGCGGTGAAAAAACATGTTCATACAAATCGAAACAAAATTCATCTCACAAATTTATCTGGTATACCATAAATCACGTTAGAAAATCAGTTTCTACCGCTAATCCAAACGAGCACTTAGAAAAGTTGTTTTATACGCAGAAGATTGCCATTTGGTATATAGAAAATTGATCAACGGAAAAGGCAATTGTGGAACATTGAATGTATAGAAAATGTAGTAAATAACAATAAGATTGCCGTTTGTTTGCCTGGGCTTATGCGATTGCATAAGCCTGATTTACGTAAATCGAGATAAAAATCTTCCACATATTTACCTCATAAACCGTAAAAGCTACCTCATAAACCATAAAATTTACTTCGTATTCCGTAAATCATGATTTATAAGCATTTATGGAGCTTCCATAAGCTAACCCAAACATACCTTTAAAAAAAACTCCAAATATCTTATAAATAAGATCTGATCGAGTATGTGTAATTATCAATATAAAACTTTGAGACCCAGTTTGGTTCCTCTTTAGCATTATAATAAAGTTTACCATGATAATAATGATTACAAAAAAATTAATAATCCTCATTCATACCTCTCTTCTATGAACACTCATTACAACCCTATTGAATGGTTGAAAAAGTTTAATTTATTCTTTAGTCTTATTTATCTTTGTTTCACTTGTTTAATTTCACTGCCAAGCCAAGCCACGCCACGCCGCAATTGCCGTCACCACTACCTCCTCATCCTTTGTTGTCGCTATTACCACATGCCATCACTACCATTACCTTCTCCTCCTCCATTATCCATGCCACTGTCACCGCCACTATGACAGTTGCTACCATTGCCACTACCTCCTCCGCCACAGCTATTTGCACTACCGTCGTTGCCATAACTTCCTCTACCACAGTTGTCACTTTCACTACCTGCCATTGCAGCCACCGCCACACTATTATTATCGTCACTTCCACTACCACAACCATTATCATCGGACAATCCTTAACGGAGTAGCATTATGGCTATGATGAGGCAATGTGATGGCTCTTAGCTATTTTTTTTCTACAAAGATTATATTAAGGGTAAAATAGACTTTGTGTGATATTTTAATTTTAAATAATTATTAAAATAATAACTCATTGCACCTTTCATAAAAATCAAACCAAACACTTATTTTGTAATTATTATTTCATTGCATTACTACCATTACATTGCATTGCACTACATTTCAAAGTATAATGGGATCGAACCAAAGGTAATCAATTTTACAAAAAGTAATCCTATTTATATTATATAAGTCCAACCAAACTTCTAGATCAATATGTTGTATCATAATTATATTGACAACTCCCCAATTTTAATATATTTGACATATATTTTGATATAATTGGGGATTTATCAATGCTATTTTAAGATGATTTTTTTAAGATTTTATAAGATATCAAGTTGATGCATTATCTTGGGAATTTGATTGTAAATATTTTACTTTAAATTAAAATATAAGTAAAAGAACAAATAAATAATGAAAATAATAATAATAATAATAAAGGTTTTAATTTTATTATTAATATTCCTATTAATAATCTCATTTCTTAGCTTTTATTTTACCTAGGTGCTAATGTGCTATTTTAGTTCCGAATATGCATGAAATATATATATTTGACGCAAGTGCTGAACCCATGCGCAGCATTTTAGGGACCTAGAAAAGAAAAAAAAAGTTATAGCTGAAAGAGGGGCAGCTGAGCTGGAGGATACGACTTCATTTTTGGGAGCTAAGAATTGGAGACCTAAAAGGAGAAAGAAACACAGTGGAACATCGGGAAGAAAAAGAACAGAGGAGGCCGCTGGTTTTGAAAGAAGAGGATTGCAGATTGAGCGGTGGCATTGATATTGAGCTTGAACCAGATGGAAGCTCCGACACCATCGCCGGAGTGATTGGCAAGCTGAGAGCTGGAATAGAGAATCCGGAATAGAAAAGCTAGGAATTGAAGAATACAAAAAGAGGAGACGCAGCTGGGAAGAAGAGAGCAGAGCACTGTACGGTCATTGTGCACTCGCTACTCATTGTACTGTATCGTCACTGTTTATTTTGCACTGTAGCAGAACATTGTTCCCTGTCTACTGTGCATCATTTCTGGGCAGCTGCATTCTGTTTCATGTTCTTCATTTTCCTTGTTCCAATTAAATTCCCAATATGGTTTGGAATCTGAATTTATTTGTTGTTGCAATGATTGTAATTAAAGTTATGTGTGGCTAATTGTTCTTGAACTTAAGTAGCTATGAACTAATTTGGAGGTTTAAGCATGTATGAACCATTTATTTATGTTTATTGTTAGTTTGTTTACTTAATCTTATATTGTTTTATCTATTTTGTGCTTAATTACTACCAAGTATGAATTGAGGAGTTTAGATTAACCTTGGAAGAGGTATCCTAATTGGATCATAGGATTAAGTAATGTAGGATTATAATTTATTCTAATTTACCAATAAGTTAGGAATATACCTATTAGACCCATATAATCAATTTAGAGTGAAATTAAATGAAGCTCTGAGATAGTTTGATTTTGCTCTCTCTTGAAAAGCATGCCTACTCCATTTATTTCGTCATGGGGGATCATCCTCACTGGAAACTTCCACCATATTGGCCTTCTGACCTCTTCGCTTGTGGAAGCAATAAAAAGAAGAGGAATGATTCCTCTTCTCAAGTAGATATTGATACTCTAATTCCTGATGAAGCATGTCTAGAAAGTGTTTTAGAGGAGGATTCTCACATGAATCATGATAATATAACAATGAATAGAAATGACATAATAGAATCGACGCACGCTTCCTATAAAGATTCTCTTATTGGGTAATGGCATAGACAACAACGGGGAACGTATGGAGGATGAGGAGTTAAGGTTAGACATTCTCAAATAGGGAATGGGATATGCCTAAACTGACTGAGGAGATTCAGAGGCTAATGGAGCATGACCCAATGGTCCCAATTACTACTGAGGAGTACAATGAATGGTGTAAACCTTGAAATAGGGCCCTAATTCTCATTGTGCTGGGTAAAAAGTATAATGTCTATACTCTTAAAACTCACTTGAGCAGAATCTGGCTACCACTGAGTTTGAACTTATTGACTTGCCAAACAACTATTTCATTGTTCGATTCCTTCAGAATAGTGGTTGGGCATAAATGTATTAGAAGGTGCTTTATGAGGGATCGTGGGTGGTTCAGCAACATACAATCTTGGTTCAGTGCTGGTCTCCTTATTTTGACCCGCTTAATAATCCCTTGGGAAGAATAGTGACTTGGGTTAGGATACCAAACATCCATATACAGTGCTATAATCATACATTAATTTCAAGGCTTGGCAATAGGATTGGGAAGACTATGAAGGTCGATATGCTTACCTCGTCTGCATCTCTTTCAGACTCAGTGAGAGTGGGAAGGGGCAGATATGCCCGTATATGCGTGGAACTAGACTTGCGGAAGAAGCTGGGCTCAAGTGTAATAGCTGCAAATACTGCTTATCTGATTGAGTATGAGGGCCTAAACCTCATATGCTTTGAATGTGGGAGATATAGTCATTGTAAGGAACATTTCCAGTGGTCATATAGCAAGGAGGGACAGTCGCACTCAATTCTTTAAGGATCATAGCCTCCACCTCCGGTGAAACCACAATCTACCACCGATGAAGCTTTTGGCCCGTATATAATAGTGAGTCGAAAGAATCATGCTCGATCTTCGAGAAGGAACGTAGCTATGGCAGTGGATGCTGAACTGAATAAGGGAGCCGTGAATAGGGGCTAAGAACGAATGGTAGGAAGTAAGGATCAGAGGCATATGATCTAGGTTCCTGTCAAATCGAGGTCTGGGCAAAGATAAGCAAGCACGGCTTGTGAGGATGAGAAAGTCAATTTGGCTACAGGGCAGCGGAAAATACAAACGAGGAATAGAGGTGCCAAGAATTTGATGCTAGATGATTCCATTAGGAATAAGGATTTAGTACAGCTGGGTTATGGAAATAATGGGCTTAAAGGAGTTGAAAAGGCCCATCAATCTAAGAGTAAGGGGCTTGTAGTGGCTGAGCTGAAGCATAAGAAGAGAAACTCATATGGAAAAAAATGTTTCAGTAGGTCGAAGGGAGCATGTAGTGGTGGATGGATGCCTTAATCAAATGGGCTCAAATACTCTCTTGGGTACTCAAATAGATGATGACTTAACAATTAATGGATTTATGCTTTTAGAAGGACCAAAGAGAGATTCTAACATGGAACCTGATGCTTTTGTTAAGGAGAAATTTGAGCAAAGTTCATGTTATCAAATGGAGCCTATAAAGACCCAATCCATAATCACATATTTAGATGAAGATGTTGGAGATGATTTCAATAATATGGAGATACAGGATCAAGATCTACAAGAGTTGGTAGAGCAAGAGGCACGAGTTAAGGATACCCTGCATAATGAGTAAGTCACTGTGGCCTTTATCTTTTTGTTCTCATGATTATTGCTTCATAGAATTGTAGGGATGCAGGGAATAGGACCTTTTACAGCACCGTTAGGAAAATGGTGAGAAAATATAATATTGATATTTTGTGTTTAATTGAGACTAGGATTAGTAGGTCTAGGGAAGATAGTGTCACTCGTAAATTAGGCTTTAGTAATTGGATTAGATTAGAAGCTTCAGGTTTTACAAGGGGTATTTGGATATTGTGGGATGAGATTAACATGCAAGTGGACTGATAAAAAGAATAATGATTCTTTTGTGGGAACTTTTGTTTATGGGGAAACAACAACTATTAGGAGACAGATTCTGTGGAAATCTCTTGAGGATATTGCTTTAACCATGAATGATCCGTGGAAGGTAATAGGGGATTTTAATTCCTTTTTGGAACTAGCGGATAAGTTAGGTGGATCAGACCCATTTATGAGAGCTATGACACAATTCTTTGAATGTATTAGGGAAACACAATTGCTTGAAATACCATATGTTGGGGAAAGGTTTACTTGGGAAAATCAGGGGGTTAAAGAGCGATTGGATTAGGTGTTTGGGAACTATATGTGGATGCTGAAGCACCCCAATGCTTTTCATTACCTTCGATTCAAATCGTATCATAGGATTTTAGTTGTTACAGATGGAATTCATAATGGAATTAATAGGGATAATAGTCATTTCAAATATCAAGCTACGTAGGCTCTGGAGGATAGTTTTCCTGATATCGTTAACAAGTCCTGGGATAATAAAGACTGGAATGGGGGGTAGCCAAATTTTTTAAAGAGGCTACGATTTGGAATTTAGAGGTCATTAGTAGTATCCCAAAAGAGAAACAGAATATTATAAAAAGACTGGAGGGAATAGATAGAGCTCGCATAAATAGCACTTCAAATGAGCTATTTAAATTGGAGAAAAAGCTTTGGTAAAAGTATAGTAAATTAGGGGCACAAGAAGAACTGATATGGTTCTAAAAAGCTAGATGCAAATGGCTTGCTTCAGGTGATAAGAATACTAGTTTCTTCCATGCATCCATAGTTGTCAAGCGAAAAAGGCAACATATTCAAGCTTTTCAAGATGAGGCAGGGAATTAGATTGACGACCAGGAGGAGTTGCGTAACATAGTGGGTACTTTTTTAAGGAATTATATACCAAGGACTATCATGTTATGGAATCATCTGACTGGATCGTGGAATTTCCACCGTTGTCTGCACACGATGATTCCGTTCTTCATAAAATAGTGGAGGACACGGAGATCAAGAATGCGGCTTTTCAGATAGAGGCTTTTAAGGCACCAGGTCCTGATGGTTTACATGCTCATTTTTTTCTAGACACAATGGGATCGAGTAGTACCAAGGTGTATGATTGTATTAGAGATACCTAGCAACATCCTGAGAAGGTAAAGGACATAAATCACACATATATTGTACTTGTCCCCAAAATGGATAACCCTCAAACTGTGAGAGATTTTCATCTTATCTCTCTTTGCAATGTTATATTCAAGATTATTACCAAGATTATTGCAACTAGGATGAAAAGAGCCTTAGCTTATTTGATAACTCCTCAGCAATGTAGTTTCATTGAGGGAAGACAAAGCAGTGATAATATTATTATTGCTCAAGAGGCTATTCATACAATGAAGGAGAGGGGAAAAAGAAAGGGATATACAATGGTCAAGCTAGATATGGAGAAAGCCTACGACCATTTTGATTGGGGATTTCTGAAGACAACCTTTGTACATCTTGGGATTCGTGATAAGATATTGGAAATTATAATGGCATGTACTTCATTAGTTTCTATAAAGGTCTTGTGGAACAGGGCTGAAACTCCTTTTTCCCCCACCCGGGGTCTTAGACAGGGTAACGCTCTGATTCCCTACCTATTTGTTCTTTGCATGGAAAGATTGGGGCACATGATTAATAAAGCAGTCCAAGTGTGGCAATGGAAAGGCTTGAAATTCAATAGAAATTCCCCTTCCATATCTTATCTCTTTTTTGCAGATGATCTTCTGATTTTTAGAGAAGCCTTTGTACATCATATGAAATTGATGAAGGATGTCATGAAAACCTTCTGTGAGGTTTCTGGTCATCGAATTAACTTGGCTAAATCTAAGGCATTCTTCTCTCAGAATGGCAATTTTAATAGGGCTTTGGAATTAAGTAATGAGCTGGGGATTGGCATTATAGGGGATTTAGGTAAATATCTTGGGGTGTCTCTTATTCATGGACATAGGACCAATCTTACTTATTTTCTCATCATACATAAGGCTTGCAGGAGGCTAACAGGTTGGAAGAGTAGATTCCTTATTATGGCAAGGCGTACAGTTCTAATTAAAGTTATCCTATCTGCTTTACTTTCTTATCAAATACAGACTAGCTGCCGAAGGGGGTCTTACAAGAGCTGGAGAGGATAAGTAGAAATTTCTTTAGAATCAGGCTTATGATGGTAGGAAGATGCATTTAATTGTATAGGATCAAATTAAACAGGGCAAAGATAATAGGGGCCTGGGTATCAAGGATCTATATAACTAGAATGTGGCATACATTATGAAGCTTTGTTGGGGCTTATTAATGAATCCTAATCCCTCTGGGCTAAATGCCTGAAAGAAAAGTATGGTTGTAGATATGACACATCCCATGATATATCGTAAGCAGAATTCATCCCAAGTCTAGCGCATTATTACCATGGTGTGGGACAATTTCTATAAAGGAATGGGTAGGCAATTAAATGATGGTAGAACCAGTAGTGCATGGTGGGATCTATGGTCATTAATTGATATGCCCCTCTTCCATCTTGTTGACCGGAATTTGCACATTTTAAACCCATGTGCTAAAGTTTGTGATTTTGTGTCAGCAGATGGTAACTGGGACTTGCAAAAGTGGAGGATGTTTCTCTCCCAGTGGGTGATTAACATCATTACTCAAGTAGGGCCACCATGCAGGAATGGGGACGATACATTTTACTGGAGGAATGCTTCGGATGACAATTTCAGTGTTCAAGCTACTTATAAGTTTATATCTAGGCAAAGAGAACATAAAGTTTATTTTGCATGGAAGAAGGTATGGAAGCTCCCAGTGCCAGAAAAAGTGAAATATTTCATGTGGCAAGCCATTCATGAGCAACTTCCTACAAACTATCTCAGAGCAAATAGAGGATTAACATAGTGTGAGGATTGTCCTTTTCAATGTCAGAGGGTTGAGAATATGTGAGATCCTCTCCTTAATTCCATAATATTAAATATTATCTCTCAAATACTAATCATAATAGAGATAAAATCACAAAACTATTAAATATTATAATATCCAATCTATGATACGATAATACAAAATATGTAGTCAAAGCAGAGTTTATAGGATGTAGGCCCTATGAGTGGCAATATACATCAATTCAACACATAATAAACTACAAGAGGCCATAAAGATATATCTATGCCTCAGGAGCTCCTCCCGACATTCCAGCACGGAAACTATCACCTGAAAAAATGTTAAATCAACGGGGTGAGACAAAAGCCTCAGTAACCAGCTTTCCAACTCATTATACATGCTGACATGTATTCATGAGGTGCCAAGTGGAACAGTTTATATAATAAAATATTAAAAATCTAATATCATTGTTTTGTACACAAATCTCATGTCAGAAATTATAATATTATATCTCAAATCTCATATCACAATTCCCAAATGCCTCCCATCAATCCAACCGAACCGCCTTATTTCCGCCGACTAGACCCATGGGCTAAGTTAATATCCATGTTACTGGCCACTCAAAGAGCTCTCCGGTCACATGATGAGGATTGGCCAAAATCCACAGAGCATGTTTCCAGACCATGGGTCTTTCCCCTCATTGAACTAGTGGGGTGTCGCAGTCCCTCATTGAACTAGTGGGACAGTCCCTCATTGAACTGGTGGGACAATATAAAGCCAACCATCGTGCACCAATGGAGGCTATACCACGTGATAAAAATAACTTTCTCCATCTCAACCCAAACCAAACAACCCAATATGTATCAATAAATAGTTCAATAGGAATTTTCTCAAGATTTCCATACACATATGAGGATATTCAAAATATACAAATACATCTTATAATTTAAATCACATGGTTCCACAAAGCAAGTGTATAACAAAATACTCCTCAATATTACTCATTGAAATAATCTATAATATCCATATATGATTTTCAATCTCATAATCATTTTACAAAATACTCACAAACACACACCAACATACATAATAAGTGGAAAGTGGTTACCTCTCGCCAAAGCTAATTATTATCACACTGTTCCAAATCCAAGAGCTCAAACACACGCCAAAATCAATCTATCACAATCAATTTACTACCCGTTAATAATTTTCTAAAAAGTCAAAATTATAACTTATTTACAAATTCTAATAATAATATCCTATAAAAACAGAAAAATAATAATTTAGGGTTTAAATTATAAAATGACAGTTTAGTCCTTCGAATTTCATAAATGACAGTTTAGTCCTCCGAATTTCATAAATGACAATTTAGTCCTCCGAATTTCCTAAATGACAGTTTAGTCCTCAGAATTTTAAACTATACCAACTAAAATTTCAATAATATCTCCATTAACCCAAATAAATTATTTAATCTAAATTTAATCGGTTTAAAAGTCCAAAATAACATTTTTTATAAGTTGATATATATAGAAAATTCATTATAAAATCTTATATCAACTACATAACAAAAATAAACTGATTAAAATTAACTATTAATTATCATCTATATTCTTATAGTCATATACTGACAAAACTCAAACTTGCCCAAAATTCTAATCCTAAAATATTCTCTAATCAGTATAAAATTAATATCATAAGAAAGAGAAAATTATTTAGAAAATATTTCATAAAAGAAGTTTTATAATTAGAAGAGATTTTGAGTACCTTATTGATCCCCGAAGAATGAAAATACTCCTATCAGAGTCTTGCCTGTCACCTTTCTGCACACACTTCACGCAGATTTCTTGCGTGAAGTGTGTTGAGGCGAGGAGGTATTTATATACCTCCTCCTGCCTAACCTAACATTTTATTATTATTATTATTATTTTTTTAATATTTAAATGGGTGGCACCGTAAGGTGCCACCACTTTAGTCAATTGTGGGGGGCGCCGCCCCCCACGTTTTTATATATATATATATATATTATTTTAATAATATATTATATTATATTATATAATAATATTATATTATATTAATATTATATTATATATTTTAATAATATTATATTATAAAATAATATTTTTTAAAAAAAACTTTATTTATTTATTTTTCCTAAAAAAATTACTTACTAAAAATGATAATTTTCTCTAAATTATAATTATATCCTAAAAATAAAAATTAGGATGTTACAGAATACACTTCATATTCTTCATGATTGTGAGATGTCGAGGAATGTGTGGCTACATTTTGTTCATCCTAACTCTCATTTCAATTTTTTCCAATCTGACTTACAGGGATGTCTTATGGCAAATATGTCTCGACATATGGATTTCACTAGCTTTCGGAAATGGCCTTGGGCAAAAGTTTTCAGTCTTATTTGCTGGTTGCTATAGAAGAATATATGTAAGGGATTTATGGAAGGTGCTCGCATGCAAGCCACATATATCGTTCATCAAGGGTTATTTCACCTCCTGGATAGTAGTGTATATGGTGTTTACAATAACTAGTTTTTTAAGATTGGAGCGGAAAATGATACCAGATGACAACCACCACTGCTAGGATATGTTAGGCTGGATACGGATGGTTCCTTTTCACCCTATAGATTGGCTGCGTGTGGAGGATTGATCCGTGATGAGTATGAAAGTTGGATTGTTGGTTTTCAACAACCTCTAGACATCGGTTCATCAACAGGCGCTAAACTCATGGGATTATTGACTAGCCTACAATTATGCAAGCAGTTCCAATTTCAGAAGGTACATGTCTACATAGATTCATTGGAGGTCCATCACCTAGTGATAAGAGACGGGGGTCAGTATCACCCCCTGGCTGCAGACATTAGTGAGGTCCGTGATCTGTTACTTTTGGACTGGGATATTGAGCTTCATTATGCACCCCGAGAGGCTATTCAGTGTGCTGATTTATTAGCAAAGGACGCAAAGCAGCTACGAGGAGGATTGGTGGTTTTGCCGGTGATGAATCTAGGTTGTAGCCAGTACATGAGAGAGGACCTTGAACATAGTCATGATGTGTAATTCATTAGGATAGTTGTGTTACCAAGTTTACTTGGCCTTATGTATTCAAAAAAAAAAGAGTGAAATTGGACATTTATTGTCTTTTGAGTAAATTAGTTATGAATAACAATTTTAACTTGAGAGAGGGATATGAGTAATTGAAAGATACTTATATCTATTCAAACTCTAGATTAAAAAATTAATATTAAGTAGTTTTATTTGGGTAAATACATGTTTTAAGACTTGAAGAAGGGATTAGCCACTCTAGGTTGTCTTCCTCCATTGAATTATTAAAAACATTAAATTTAATAATTTTTTTTGTTCAAAATTGATTTTCAAATTCGTTTCCTTCTTTGATTTGCTCAACTTAAATGAAAAAGAGAATTTTAATGCCTAATTATTTATTACTTTGAATCTCTGTAGGACAACCTTAATTTGCTATTATACTATTTCTACGACCCGTATATTTACAGTGCATATTTAAAATTTAGTATCATCATATATGTAATCCGCTCCCTTTAATCCAACCAAACAAGCTATTAGTTTATAAATAAATGAAAGTCGTATGGATCACAATTCAAAGTTGCTCTGTTCCCATGCTAAGACACGCAACTCCAAAACCCACATGATGCTCTATTAGTTAACCATAAAATAATTAAAACTAAAAGAGAGAGAATTAGGCAGAAGTATCAAGGACACAAAATATTTATTGATAAAGATGTTAAAAGTTATAACTATTTTCAAGCATCAATATATATATATATATATATATATATATATATATATATATATATATATATATATAACTACATAATTAACCATCTCTAATCCCATCTCAATTGTTTGACATCAAATTTGATGGTATCTTCATGCATATTTTGATTAAAAAAATCTGTATATTTTTATAATATTCTCTCTCATTAAAAAAAATTAAAAAACCTAATTTACCCTCAAAGGAATGTCATAAAAACGAAAAATATTAAAATTTAAAATTCTTAAAAAATAAATTTTTAAATAAACTGCCAATGTCACTATAAAAACAAAATCAATTTCTGATGGAATTTGCCACGGATTTTTTTTTTGTGTGTGGCAAAGTCCTTTGATAATTTTTCATTTGGAATTTCTAATGAAATTTTTCCATGGCTAAATTAGCCACACAAAAAATCCATAGCTAAATTACCTATGGAATTCCATCGCAAATTATGTGGCAAACTTTTTTGTCATAGAATTTTCCATGGAAAAGTTTTGTGCCAATTAGCCATCCAATTTTTCTATAGTTAATTCTATGGCAAAAATAAAAAATTTATTAAATGTTACATTAAAAATAATATTTATAATATTATAACATTAAAGGTGTGTTTGGTTCAATAGAAGTGAGATTAGATGAAGTTTATTAAAGTTGAGTTAGGGGTATGAGCTTTTTTTGGTTCAAAATGAGGGAGGTGGGGTTTGGTTTCTTGTTTGGTTCAGGAGGGTAGATAAAGGGAGTTAATTATAAGTAGATAAATATATCATTTTCTCTTTATCTATATATTTTCTTTCTTTTTTTACAATTTTTTTTTATAAAATGATTATTTCTTAATTTATTAATAGAATTCTTCATGAAGCATAATCTGAATTCTCAGTTAAATTGTTCATTAATTCTAATTCTCATGAGAAAATATTGATTAAGAGAAGGCAAAAAATTGGGAGGGCTTTAGTTAATTTTGAGTTTTACTTTTACCCAGTTAAATCTGAATTCCCAGTTGTAGTGTGTGTATAGCGTGAACCGAAGAGAATGATAGCAAGAAAATGAGAAAATATTGATTAAGAGAAGGCCAAAAAGAGGAGAAGAACATAGTAGCTCTATGAGAAAAAAATGTTTTTATATTATAAGGATAGATATGGAATAATAAAAAATTATCATGGGCAATTTGGTTAAAATGGGTCATACATTTTCTCTCACCTAAGAAAAACCCTAAATTTAGAGGTTTGAGAAAGGAGAGGAGGAAGCACTACCAGACAAAAATTTTCAACTCCGCTCACCTCCTCTCCTTTCAAATAGACAAGTTTTTTTTATCTTTAACCCTTACCTAACCTAGAAAAACCACCAACTAAACACAACCTAATTGTTAAATAATTTTAATTAAAAATAAAATATTATTAGTAGTGAATATTATATTATTACTTATTAATCTTAAAATATTAGTTGTTAATTAATTCTATTTAATCTTAATTATTACAATTATATTATTAGTTATTAATATTATACTTAAAATTTTTTATTAAAATAAATTTATAATATTATTTATTATTTAATATTATTTAAAAATAAACTATTATATTTATCAGTTTATATTAAAAATAATATTTATAATATTAAATTATTAGTTATTAAGTAATTTTAATTAAAATTATAATTTAGTTTTAAAAAAAATTGTATAAAAATATACTTATAAGGATATTTATTAAATATTTAAAATTTGTTGAATTTAAAATTAATTAATCATAAATATATAAATACTTTCTTAAAAATTTTATTTAATTAATTATTATTTTTAAAAATATTACATGTGTGTGTGTATGATATTATATATATAACATTATGTAATAATAGAACGTAAGTTCATTTCGGCACAAGTGGCAAAGGATCGCGATCTATTTGCAACAGAACATATTCCATTGGAAATGTTGAATTCCTTGGCAAATTCTATTAGAAATTCAATATTTTTTTGTAGTGTGTTGCATGAATCTTAATTCCTAAATAAAAGTCAATCTAATTTAAGAATGCACTTGATGAAGAATATAAATTGGTAACTAATCATTAAATAGTTGAGATGGAATTAGAGAAAATATTAAGAGTTTGGTAAGGGTTGATTTCAGAATTGACGATTTATATTTTAATTTTTTATCTTTCAAAATAATTAAAATTTTTAAGGTCCTAATTAATAAGTATTTCTTTTCCTTGGTCATTTCCCCTAATTTTTCCTAAAAGATAACTCTTTTATAAGAAAATTAAAATTAAAACATTTAATATATCTATTATATATCAATCTATCTATTACTTATATAATAGGGGGCACGTTGATAGAGTGGCTATGTGTAGTACTGGTAATATGGGCCGGGCTAACGGGCTCGGGCCTAAAAATCCGAGTCCGTTTATTATTCGGGCTAAACGGGCCCGGCCCATTTAATTTTTTTTATTTAATTTTTATGCTTTTTATTAAAGTTAGATCTTATTGTTTTTAGTTTTCAGTGATGTTGTGTTTAATGATTTCTTAATATTTTTTATTTGAAACCTTTTTTTTCATATTATTTTTATTTATTTTACTTTTATTAAATTTAAAAAAATTGTGTTCATATGTTTTTGTGATTTGATTAGATGAAAAAAAAAAGTAAGGACGAAATTGATTTCGTAGCACGAACATATAAAAGAAAATAAGTATGACATGAGTGGATGAAAGAGAAATGAAGTGAAAATTTTTTAAAAAAATAAATTTTTTTAAATAGACGGCCCGTTAGCCCATCTAAACAGGCTCGGGCTGGCATTTATAAACGGGCCCGAGCCTGTTTAGCCCATAAGCCCAACGGGCCAGCCTGACGGGCCCGAGCTGGCCTGTTTTGCCAGCTATAGCTATGTGACACGTTGCAAGCCCACTTGCATGCCAAATGGCAGCATCCATCCTAAATAAATAAAAATATTTATTATTATTATTATTATTATTATACCTTCTCTGTACTTGATAACCTCCAAAGATATGGGGCTTGTCTTCTCTCCTTTTCTTTTTCCTTTTACTCTCATCCTTACCCCTTCATAGCCATTGAATTAAGATTTAATTGTTCACATTTAATGTTTTATTCTAATATTTTTCTTCATTTCCTTCACATCCTTCTCTCAATTGTAATAATATTTTTAAAATCTATAATTAAAAATATGAACACTACTGTTGAATTTCTCTCTTCACATCCTTTACCCCTTCATATGTTTTTAAGTATAACCTTTAGCTATCAGCCTAACTTTATACTTGTCTATCTCTCCATTAGCCTTATACATAATTTCATACACCCATTTATAACCTATGGGCTTCTTTCTGTTAGGAAGGCTAATAATTTTTCATGTTTGATTCTTTTCTAATACCTCATAAACTCATTTTTTGCCCATAAGATATTAAAATATCACCTATTTTGTGTAGAATCTAATGATTCAAAGAATTATGAAAAATACATTTAGGAAGAACTCCAAAATGGGCACGTAGCAGGGTACGATAGGAGGCGTTGCAATGCAGTCGTTCTATCTTAGTTACTGAATTCAATCTCTAAAGAAATTGCCAATAGTGTGATCTACCTTCAAAAAGTGCATGAGTTATAGAGTGATTTGAAGGAACAATGTGATAAAATTTTTAGTTCTCATATTTTCTAGGGTTAAGCTGCAGATTTAGCAAAGAACTATTTCCCAAAGTGCACCCAATACAACTAACTATTTTAGGGTGTAAAAATAGACATTATGAATTTTTAGGGTGTAAAAGTAGACATTATGAATTTTTTTTGGAGCAAAAATAGCAATTTCGTTATCTATTTTGGGGTGCAAAAATTGCTATTTTTGCTCCAAAAAAAATTCATAATGTCTACTTTTGCACCCTAAAAATTCATCATGTCTATTTTTGCACCCTAAAATAATTAGTTGTGTCGGGTGCACTTTGAGAAATAGTTTATTGCTATTTTTGCACCTTAACTCTATTTTCTATTTGCATCAAGAAATCAATTCCTTGCACCAAGGATCTCTGTTGGTTTCAACCTATTGCATAAAGATTAAGGAATTATTGGAAGAACAGTCAACCCTTGTCCCAATTCCTTTGTGTAAGTGTGAGACTTCAAAGATATGTGTTGATGTTATCCAATAGCAGAAATTACTATAGTTTGTAATGGGTCTTAATGAAAGTTATGTTGCTATCAAAAGCTAGATCCCAATGTTTTAAAAGCTAGACCGAACATTGAACCGGAGATGGTTAATGGGTCATGATTCGAACGGTTAAATTGGTTGGGCCATTTGGTTGAACTGGTGATGCAATGATTAAATACAATAATATTATATACATGTATAATGATATATGATAAAGAATTACAATATCAAAGTCAAAAGAAAACATCACATGTCAAATTATCAACATATTATTATTAAAATATAAATTAATATTTTAAAATTTTAGATAAAAATAAAATAAAACACCCAAGAAATTAATTTAAAATATTTTAAATTGTTATGTAAGCTTTTGATAAAAAATTTAATATTTATTCCTTAATTTTCCTTAATTTGTTGGAAAAGAAACATATATATGTATATAACGAAAATTAATAGATATTTATCAACAGTAAATAATATTTACTAATATTAAATTTTCTTTTTAATGCTGCAGCAAGAATATTTCAATAAAAAATTTAATTTTATAAGCCACTTGTTTTGACCAGAGAGTGTATAAAAGCAAAACATCTTTTATACCTTCCTGGCCTAATTTTCATTTAATTTTTAAAATCAAATCCAAAAGAACATGTCGCAAGAGCCAAGTCAGGCCCAGAAAGCAAAAGTAACCATATTTTTCATTTTCCATCCTCTTTAGCCATCTTCACTCTTGCTTTAATCTCGGCTTTGCATTTTCTCCGCCGCTGTTTCATGTTTCTGCTAGCAAAAGACTTTAAGAATGGATTTTGGTTTGTAACTTAAGTTGATCTAGGTTAGTTATTTACTATAAAATAATATCGACTTTCTTATATTTTTTTCTAGATTTTTTGACCTCTTATTACCTCTCTTTCTTCATCATCTTCTTCTAACTCTTTCATTTTTCAGGCCGTCCGATTTAGCTAGGTCCATTCCAACTCCCAATTTAACTCCAATTTATGGCTCAAACATCAGTTTTGAGCTGCTCAAAACAGCCTAACCACAAGAACGGGCATATCCTTATAGAATGAGTTGTTGAGTTCGCTGGACGACGACTGGACTGGCCGGACCGTTTGGTCTGGTCCGGCTTTCAAATCATTGCTAAATCCTCCTTATGACTCCTCTTCCAACTGTTAATCAAGCATTTGCAATGGTACCTGAGGATGAAGCCCAGAAAACATTACAAGTTTATCAAAGGAGAACGCAGTTGATGGAATAGGAATGGTCCCCAAGATGAAAGGGTGTGGCTTAAGAAGAAGAAGGGGAAGACCACTGCCTGAGTGTGGACATTGTGGTAAGAAAGGACACAATAAGGAAGGATGTTGGCATTCAATCGATTTTGCCTCTAATTACATAAGGGACTTTGTTCTGGGCCAATGCATTTTCTGTTTGCCAATTTAGGACTGCTTCTGCGGGGGATACTTATTTATGTCTGCCGTCTGCTTCGACTCTTTTTCTTTCTTTACCCATTTAAGGGCTTGTTTATAGCAAGGTAAGGGGCTTGGAGATTTTTCTGGTGATACGGTGGTATCTTGTGATATGGTGGTGATGCTGGTATTTTTGTGAAAGGAAGATCATAGTTGACAATATAATCATATTTTCCTGAGTAAGAGTGGGATCACCATCTTCAAACTTTACTTTAGACGGGAAAGTGAAAAGCGAATAGATTGGGGTAATATGGTTAAATATGCTTTCACTCAGGATTAGTATGAGAAGCTCCTTGATTTTATGAAGAAATAGGAGGAAGCTACGCTATGGTTCATGCATTGATTGGTACAGGTTTTCTTACTTCACCCTCTCATATTCACACACACAAACTGTAATTATTTAAAATATAATTAAGTAATTATTTGAATTATAATTGACCCATTACAAACATCAAGATAACTAATAGAGACAAAGTAAAAGTAACGTACATAGCAACAACTAACTTTTACAATGTTTTTTAGTTGCAAAACATTTTATTTTCCCTTGGACTGCGTTTTAATATGATTTTTGTCTCATAGTTGACTTAAGGACAAAATTGTGTCATAGCATTTTTTATTGATCTTTGCTTGATGTAAGGCCTTCAGGGTGAGAGCTTGAAGGCGACTAGTAAACTTGTTTATGGACTTCATATTGTGTAATATAAGCATACCAACGACATCGTAAATGTTGTTATTGTGAATTTAAAATTTGTTGGTATCTCTTTGCTGCATTGTAGATTTGGGCATGCGCCCCTCTCTATGTTGAAACCCTTGAGCTTTGTGGATAATAAATGCATATCAATGAATAAGAGTTGTGATATTTTCTTTCAAGTGAAACAGACTAAGCTTTCCTTTTCCCCTAGTTTTATTAAGACATAAGAATATTTTGAATTAGTACACATGGATGTATGGGGCCCTATAGGATCCCACACATTCAATATGCAACTATTTCATTACTATTGTTAATGACTTTTCGAGAGCCACTTGGATATTCGTTATGAAGCATAAATCTAAAATCATTACACATACAAGAAAATTTGTGGCACATGTTCTAAATTAGTTTAATCTTAAATGTATAAGGAGCAATAATGGGAGTGAGTTTACTAATCTCAGTCTGAAAAATTATCTTCTTGCTAAAGGAATAGTGCATGAGACTACATGCCTTTATACACCTCAACATAACGGGGTTGTAGAGAGAAAACATAGAACTTTAATGCAAATTCCTAGGGCGCTTATTTTGCAGTTCATGTGCCTATTCGTTTCTAGGGAGAATGTGTTCAAACGACAGCCTATTTAGTGAATCGAATTGGTTCTAGAATTTTAGGTTACCAAATCCATTTTGAAAGAGTATATGGAAAGAAACCTAGATATGATTCTTTGAAGGTATTTGGTTGTTTAGCTTGTGCCACTGATTTGATTAATGTTGACAAGTTTGCTCCCAAATCTGTTTCATGCATTTTTCTAGGTTATCTAAGGAATCAAAAAAGGTTTTCTTTTGCTTAATTATCATACAAAGTACGTATTGGTCAGTAGGCATGTTACTTTTTAAGAACATCAATTTCCCTTTAAAGATAGTTCCCCTACTGACCAAGGGAAAGTGAATAAAGAGTTAAGGGAGTTGCTTTTTCTTTATGATGATAGTATGCATGTTGAAAGCGTGCCTTCTAGTGTTCTAAGTAGAAATGATATGTATCAATTTGTTTCTTATAATGTTTGTAACAATGAGTTGCATACTAGCAATAACCGAGACAATATGGAGGACATCTTGGATGATGAAGATAAAAATCATCTTAGGGAGCCTGCCATGTCTACGGCACATACCATAAGGCCAATAAGAGTCCGAAAGGCACCTATATGGTCACAAGATTATATATGTAACTTGGCTACATTTGATTCAGGAAAGGAACATGTATCTATCCCATCGAGGATTGCATCACTTATAGAAATGTCTCATCCTCTCACTTGTGTTTATTGAGTAATGTTGATATAGTTAATGAGCCTAACACATATGAAGAGTTTGTAAAGGCTGATATGTGGGTTGAGGCAATAAACCTTGAAATAGAATCCTTAGAAAAGAACCAAACATGGGAAATAGTCTCTCATCCAAAAGGTAAGAAATTCATAGGTTGTAAGCAGATACATAGGGTCAAGTATAAAAGTAATGGTGAAATAGACAAATATAAATATAGGTTAGCGGAAAAAGGCTACACCCAAAGGGAAGGAGTATACTATCATGACATTTTCCCACCTGTGATTAAGATAGTTACTATTAGAATTATGGTTGAACTAGCTGCCATGTATAAATGGAACCTATACCATATGGATTTTCATAACGCGTTTTTGTAGGGAGATTTAAACGAAGAAGTTTACATGGTTTCCCCCCCCCCCTCCCTAAGGTTTTAATAGAAAGGGGGAGAACATTGTATGTAAACTAAAGAAATCCCTTTATGGGCATAAATAGGCCTCCAGTCAATGGAATTGTAAATTAATCACTACACTGGTTCAAGAGGATTTCAATTAAAGTAGGAGTGATTATTTTCTCTTCTTTAAGAATTATACTGACGGTGTGGTATTTGTACTTGTACACGTGGATGATCTTTTGCTTTCAGGTAGCAGCAAGCAAAGAATAAAAGAGGTAAAACATTTTTTGCATAACAATTTTAGAATTAAGGACCTAAGGCTTATGAAGTATTTTCTTGGCATAAAATTAGCAAGGTCAAAGGAGTGCATAATGTTGCCCCAAAGGAAGTACATACTTCATTTATTGCTCGATACAATGATGAGTGGTTGAAGACCATTATATGTGCCAATTGCACAAAATGTATAGCTTCTTGCATATAAGGAAGGTAGAGACTCAAATTGGGTAGCTTGCTATATGAGGAGCAGGTCTGTTACATGTTATCTCTTAAATAAGGTAGGCTCCCTCATTATGTGGAAAACAAAGAAATAAAGTACTATCTCATGTTCCTCAGCGAAAGTAGAATATAGGGCCCTAGGTGTAGCTGTTTCAAAAAATGTATGGGTCATGGGTTTGTTGAAGGAATTACAAATTATTCATCTGTGAGTGTGTACTGTGATAGTAAAGTGGCAATTCATATCGCATCTAACCAAGGTAATTAAACCCGGACTAGCTATTGAATCGGTCGGGGTATTGGGTCAAGGGTTAGTGAGTCAGATCGGAATCAAATCAGGGCTAACCCGCAGCTCAACCGATGAGAAATTGAAGATTTTAAGATTATTAATATAAAATTCTAAAAAAATTAAAAAAATGATTCTTTTAAAAAAATAAAAAATACCGGACCGGACTGATTTACCGGGCAGTTAGTCGGTTTCCAATCCACACCAGCCAATCCGGTCTAGGTTCTATAACCCTGCATCTAACCCCTTATTCTATGAACGGACAAAGCATATCAAAAGCGTCTGGCATTTCGTATGCTACAGCCTAAGCTGATTCGATTAAAGCATGTGAGGTCGGTCAACGAAGAAGTTGACATACTAACAAAAGCAATGAAGAAAGAAAATCTGGACAGGATCATCAACAAGTAAAACAAGTAAAGGATGTCGGATATATTTCACCCCAAACTTGAAGGGGAGTGTATTAAATAAGTATTGGGTTTGTATTTGTAATGTAATGGGCCTGGCCCGAGTCTGTATAGCTAGAAGTGGTAATTTGGGCCGGGTTAACGGGCTCGGCCCGTTAGCCCGGCCAAATAAACGGGCTCGGGCTTGAAAGTCCGAGCCCGTTTATTATTCGGGCTAAACGGGCGGAGAGTTAAACGGGCCTGCCCGTTGGGTAAACGGGCCGGCCCGTTTAACTATTTAAAAAAATAAAAAATATATTTTTTATATATTTTTCAAATAAGTTAGATCCCAATGTTTTCAATTCTTAGTGATGTTGTGTTTAAAGACTTTCTATTTTTTTTATTTGACACTTTTTTCATATTATATCTATTTATTTTACTATTATTAAATTTTAAAAAAATGTATTCACATGTTTTTGTGATGTAAGTAGACAAAAAAAAAAAAAAAGTAAGAACAAAATTGGTTTTGTAGCACGAATATATAAAAGAAAATAAGTGTGACATAAATTGATAAAAGAGAAAGGGAGTAAAATTTTTTTAAAAAAAATAAACTAAAAAAAAAATAAAAAAGACGGGCTAACGGGCCGGCCCGTTAGCCTGTCTAAACGGGCTCGGGCTGGCATTCGCCAGCCCATTATCCCAACGAGCCAGCCCGATGGGCCCGGGCTGGCCCGTTTTCCCAGTACTATGTATAGCTGTTAGGATAATGAATTTGGATAAGTTGAGTTTGTATAAATAGTAGACCCTAGTCCTCAAGTCTGTACATTACTCTATTCAACGAGAGAATATTTGTTTGTGTATTATTTCTCATGTCTTAAACTCCCTCCAATATATAATATAAGACTTACTTACTTAATTTGATTAGATTAAAGAAGTTCGTTTAGTTAATATAACATATTTTGTCTAAAACACCGTAGTTATATTCTTTAAGTCCCTCTTTTATTCTTCTCCTTGATTATTGTTTAGAGAGTATTCGTAGGGGTAAATTAGAAAAAAATTGAAAAATATAAAAAATAGGTCTTATAATCAGGATTAAGATCAACTTTCTAAATAGATCATCTATATATATATATATAGGGCCGAAGGGAATATTTGAGTTTAGAGGAAGTATATACTATCATTGCATGAAATACACACAAGTCTGGGGCAACATACATCACAGCAATTCATGATCATACTTCATCAAATCTCAATCAAGCTAACTAGAGAACATGTTATTTTGCTTCAGCTCTAATTTAATCATGTACCCTTCACTTTCTTGATGCCTGTCCTTTCCTACTTCCAACAATCATAGACACAAGATACATATATTTTTCGCTTCAAAACATTTGACGAGTTAATTGTTATTTATTAAACTATGTTGTTAATTACCCTTCTTAAAATTAGTTGTCACTATTTTAGTTGTTATCGTCATTCGATAAATTAAAGTTTTTATTTATTAAATTGTTGTTTTCATTTTGGGTTTTTTAATTTACAGGCATTTTTCTAATTTCGTTACAAAGTTGAATCTTAGGCTAGTCGTTGGAGACTTCACGGCAATTAGACTATTTTTCAAGATCCTGAATTGAGATTTACATATTTCGCGGATTGACATATTTGGCCCTAAGATCTTCGTGTGATTATGCTTCATATTTGTGAAAACTTTTGCGTCTTTCTCCCTCTTAAAATACACATAACGTAACCTACCATCATCATCAACATCAACATCAACATCACATGCCACGACAAAACTACTAGTTCTCTGCATCATTTTCATGCATAACGATACATATTTACCTAACAAAACATAAGACATATTCCGATAATATGTAATTATTTTGCACCTGCGTTTATTTAAAATGTACTGTCTTTTGGGTTTCTTTTTAGCTTTTTTGATCATTCCCTAGCTTGTTCACTTTATCTGGAAATGAACCATCTCCATCTGCATCAAATTTGCTTCTTCCACCGTATTATATTGGTGACAAAGGCGTATATATTGTCTTTATCAACACTCAAAAAAATTATTTAAGATATCGATCTCTTGACCTTGAACAACAAAACCAGCCAAAACAACAAAAGAACCCAACCACAAAATCGCTGCCCCATGCTTGGCTTGGTGTCGATGGCCACGTGCAATCATAAAAATTGGTTATTATTTCATAATTTTTAAATTTTATTACATCTGTATGTATCTCTATTCATAAAAAATAATTTATTATTTATTTATATTTGAATTTTAAATATCTCCATGTATCACCATATTTTTATTACAATTTTCTCTCTAATACCTTATCATTATTTTTATTTAAAAAAGCTCAAAGTAGCTTATCAAATAATTAAAAATATATCTTAGATTATATTTATTTTTAGGCTAAAGTATAATTTTGATCCTTTAAGTTTAAGTGTAGTTCCATTTTAATCTTTTAATTTTAAAAAGTGTGTTTTAATTTTAGTCTTTTTAAGATAACACAGCTATTTTCGCTAACGAAAAATATTGAGTCAACAAATTTAAAATGCTAACATGTCCAAAATTTAATTATTTAATATAATTATTTTTATATTTTAATTTTAGAATCAATCTTTTGGAAAGACATGTTAGCATTTTAAATTTGCTGACTCAAAATTAAGTGAAGTCAACGATGTTGACTTAAAAGGACCAAAAATATACTTTTAAAAGTTAAAGAACTAAAATGGAACATCATATAAATTTAAAGGATAAAAATTATATTTTAGCCTTTTTTTAAAAGCTCAAACAAATATGATAAAAAATTTTTAAGAAGTGATTTGTTAGGAGATGTGAAAATTCTTAGAGAAGGGAAACTTTTGACCAAATAAAAAAAACATAGGTATCAAGTTAGAAATTGAGGAAAAGTATAAATACCTACAAAATAGTTTTTTTTCTAAATTTGTAATAAAGAAAGAGGCCTAATTAGAGATTTTATGTGTTGTTAAAAGACCAAATTGACCCTTTGTAGTTAAAAAGTAAAATTTAAGGTAGGTATAGGCATATTTTCATTTTTGAGATTTTCTCTTTGTTTTTAGTTTTTTTTGTTTATGTATTTGTTTTTGTTTTTACTATCTTTTCCCTGTTTTATTAGTTTTCTAACTTACACCTACTTACAATTTTTATTTTTAACCATAGGAGGACATTATAATCTTTTTAACAATATTCAAAATTCTCTAATTAGGCATCTTAATTTAATTAGAAATTTGTTAAAAATGCACACTTGAATTTAGATTCAGGTATTCTAGTATTTGTTTCTTCCAAGATAAGCTTTTGTATTAGGTTTTGTGGACAATTTTATCATATAGGTGGGTCTCAAGCATGTTACTCAGCTAACCTACTAATGTCCCTTCTATTATATAAGTAATAGATAGATTCCTTTTTACTTACATTAAAGAAAACTTTAAAATTCGTTAACTATCCTTAAAAAAGTAAAATGGTTTCCTACTTTCCTCCTATTAAATATTCCCTTTAGTGTTTAAAAATAACAAAAAATCCTACTTTTTCATACCAACATTGAAGGTAAAAAATTGTTGAAAATAATAATAAGATGCCTTATAAAAAGTATTAAACAATATCCTCCAAATAACTTAAAAATATGATTTGATTGAGTTTGTAACTACTATAGAATCGTACATATATGATAGTTATTATTGATTATATATGATGGTTATGAACGTCATATATAAAGATGCTATATAAGCTCAACACAGATAAATACAGTTCCGAACCATAGTGTATTTTAGGAGCATATATAACGGTTCTTTATTAATAATCATAATGTATTTGCTTTACTTTTATATTATATATATTTATTTTTATTTAGTTTTATTGTTAATATTTATTATATAATTATAAGGCACATCATAATCATTGATAATAATAAGATAATATAATTACAAAAAAATTATATTTATTGTATTCAAAATTCAATACATTATGAATAAACATCATACAATCTAAAAGGAATTAATCATTAAACATTCTCACATTAATTATTTTATAATTCTAAAATTCTAAAAGAAAATATATTAATAAAAACTTAGGAGAATTGCTCATAAAGACTTCATTAGAAACTTATTTGCTAAATGGGACATAGGAAGATTTTTTGAATATAAGGGAAGATAGTTCTCACATACATAGGGAAGATATACTGAACACAGGGAAGATTTGTTGAACACAAGAGAAGATTTTTTACACATAGGAAGATTGTTTGCATGTGAAGGTCTCATTTGACAAATAAGTTTCTAATGAGGTATTTTTGAATAATTTTCCCTAAAAAATTTCACTATGTTCTCTAATGCTCTGTTAGTTGGTTGTAGATTGTCCATACTACAAAAGTTCATATCACATATCCTTTAACTATAAAAAGATAATATAGATAGAAAAATATGTATATATATATATATAAAGAGAGAGAGAGAGAGAGAGAGAGTAAAAATAAGCAAAAATAAAAACTTGAGTAAAACCTATTCAATAAACCTAATTTCGTTGCTAAAATTTAGCAACGTAAGATACTCAAAATTAAGAAATTAACCAAAATTTAAATAGATCGTGATTTAGTTTCTAAAAATTAGGAGAAAATTGTCATTATTTTTTAGCCCATATAATCTAGTTAAATCAAAATTATCTTTACTGTAATAAAATAACAATAAAAAAAAATTCAACATTATATCTCATCGTCTTTCCCGTGCTCTCTACTTTTCTTAAACAGCTAGAAACTAGATATCATTCATGGAAAGTGAAAAATCATGGCAATTGTAAAATCCCAAATCATGTTTGTTATCAAGAGTTTATTGATAAGGAAATAACGCAACTTGATAAGCACTTCACAACTTATTTTTCAGGAAATATTTGATTTAGAATTTTATAATTTTAAAGTTCTTTTTCTATCATTTTCCCTTAATTCTTTATGTTTTGACTTTAATATTTTAAAATATTTTGTAACTAACCATCCTATTCATTCTCTTTATATTTGAAATGTTTTGTTTTTGGTCGATATTTGAAATATTTTATGACTAACTAATTTCCATTTGGTGCAACTACATATATTTTTTCTTGATTTTGGTGTGCCTACTGAAACTTGCCGTTGGACCAAGTGCCTATTTGGGAAACAACATATATTGTTTTGCAAACAACAGAATCGTAGTTTTGAAAACCCTTTTCTATGTGAGATAAAATTATTCTTACATAGTTACTTTATAAATAGTAAAAATAATTATCAAATATGACTTAATTTCAGAAGCATTTTTCCATAAATCGAGATAAAACTTATCTCCTATACTTACATTAAATGACATAAAAGCACTTTTAAAGAACTAAAACAAACATGCACTAAATAAATGTTATTTTTTATATTTCTATATTAAATATATTCGATTTTTTACATTTGTTTTGGTTCTGTTTTAGTTATTCTGAAAATACTTTCTTTTATACCTTTATTTGGTTTTTCTCTCACATGAATTGAAGATTTCCAAACATTTTAGTAACTACTTTCCTTTTATCTCTCCTTACTTAACAGTTTGATATAATAAGTAAATCAACAACATTTGGATATCCCAAATCCCAAATCAAATCAGCAGCATGATTCCCGGATTATGCAAATTAAAGTCACTAAAATGAGATTTTGTAATTTTAAAAGTATTTATATGGGATTTTCTCTATTTTCTACTTCCCGAATTTAAGATTTGAAAATATTTTTTAACTACCCATATGACTCGTGGGTCTGATATTGCACGATGCCATCGTTCTGTATGGTTGGGTATAGTCCGTATAGTCAAACTTTTATTATACCTCCCATATATTATCACAAAAAAAATATCTATATAATTTGTAAATCATGGAAAATACCTAAAATTATAGATTAAATACTATTGTTTTACCTAATAAAATCATTTTATCTAGTCTAAAATATAGAACCACTTCTAAAAAAATTATTACTTCACTGATCCTATTTACGAGGAAGAGAGGATAATTTTTTGTCATAATATTTATAAGTCACATGATTAAATTTTTTATATAAATGTACAATTTTACTATTTTTTCCTATAAAAACAAAGTCAATGTTAAAATAAATTAAGGATAAAAGTACACATTAATATAAGAAAAATTTAATAATGTGGCTTATAAATATTATGAGAAAAAAATTATTCTCTCTTTATCTTATAAATAGGATGAGAGAGAAGGTGTTGTACATTTTAGATTAGATAAAATAATTTTATTATGTAAAACAAGAGCTTTTTTTTTTAATGTTTTAGATACAAATACCATTATGCTATTGGAATTGTGTGGGCTCATTACTTATCTTTAAATTTAGGGTGAATTATTTATAAATACATCATTAGAAATTTATTAATTAAATGGGACTTAAGAAAGATTATTTATATATAAGGGAAGATTGTTTGTACATACATAAGGAAGATATATTAAAAATACAAGGAATATTTTTTGAATACAAAGGAATATCTTTTACATACGGGAAGATTGTTTGCACGCAAATGTCCCATTTAGCAAATAAATTTTTAATAATATATTTTTGAGCCATTTTCTCTTAATTTTAAGCTCCGATTTAGAGCCCCAGACCCACCACATTTGCGTTTCACCATCTGCCTCAAACGCACGCCGTATACCCGCCGCAATGCAGGCGCAGTGGAAGGAAACTTCAATGAAGAGAAGCTGAGCCCTGGTTGTTCCTACATGTTTCTTTCGTATCTTTTTCCCTCTTCCTTTCTCATCTATTTTCCCAGCTACTGCCTTTATAAAAAAGGCCACAGCCACTTAGTATTAAACTAAACCATGAACACTCAAAGCCTTGCATGGGCATGCTGTTTGGTTCTCATCTTCACAACACCTTTTAGTCTTATTATTCCTTCTAATGCACAACAGACCCAGCCAACTTCGAATATCTTAAAAATCCACCATGTTTGGCACCAAGATCTGCGTTCAGGAAACAAAACACATAATCAATTCCAAACACCTCATGATCATTCACTCACATCTCTCCCATTTGTTCTATCAGCAATCTTGGGCTTCATAGCTTCCTCTGTTTCCAGTGCTAGTGGAATGGGTGGTGGTTCACTTTTCATACTCATTTTAACCCTTGTGGCCAAACAAGACCTCAAAACAGCTTTAAGTCTCTCATCTTTCATGGTCACAGGAGGATCATTCGCAAATGTCCTGTTGAATATGTGCGGGACAAATTCAAAGTTGGGAGGCAAGTCATTGATTGATTATGACATAGCACTTTCTTTAGAACCATGCATGCTTCTTGGTGTGAGTGTTGGAGTTATCTGCAACAGAGCCTTCCCAGAATGGTTAGTCACTCTTCTGTTAGTTATTTTTCTTGTCTGGTCATTAACAATGACATGTAAGAAAGGGTTCAAGTTATGGAAGATTGAATCAGAAGAGAAAAGGAGAAATGCTGATATTGAAGAAAATAGAAATGAGAATTTTGACGAACCTCACCATCTGGGTATTAACGAATACAGCAGATTGAAGCTTCCATGGCTGAAATTAGGGGTTTTGCTTCTGGTTTGGCTTTCTTTCTTCTCTATCTATTTTCTTCGAGGCAATAGTAATGGACAGGTGAGGAATCTTTTCCTCTTCATCTTCTTCTGTGTTTGATTTAATTTTCAGACTAATTAGATTCAGAATATTACACCCCTGAATATTAAAAAAGTTATAACACAAAACACAAAACACAAAACAATTATTGTACTACAATAAAATTCTAGTGTTTAGGATCGGAGGAGTATTATTTCATTATAATCATGATCCCACTGCTCCTGTTTCATATAAATACTATTATTCACATAAATACATATGTTTAGTAAATGGTATCAAATGAGTGCAGAGTATAATTCACATGAAGCCTTGTGGTGTGGGATATTGGATTCTCTCATCAGTTCAAATACCTCTTGCAGTCATTTTGACAGCAACTTGGATTGTGTTTAGGGAAAAAAGCCTGCAACACCAAACTCAATCGCAACAGGTTTTTTTCCTACCTATTAAATATTTCTCACAATTAACCTAATTCAATCAAAATAGAGCTAACTTCAATAATATTATGCAGGGTCAAGACCAGAGCAGAGATGTAACATCAGAGAAGCTTCTCTTTCCATTGATGGCACTACTAGGAGGGATCTTGGGCGGTGTTTTTGGAGGAGGAGGTGGAATGCTAATAGGTGCACTTCTTCTTCATATTGGAATAGCACCTGAGGTAAGTCCATACTATTTCTTTTAAAATTTTGATAAAATTACATGAAATTTCCTTCTACTTTCAAAACTTGTGTAGACTTGTCTTAGAAACAAGAAATAAATTACATGGAAATCTAATGGATTTTACTAAAACTACACAAAACTCTTCTTATTTTAAAAAATCTAACACAAATCTATATAAGCGAAGAAAATTACGCAGATCTCCCTTGAGTTTTTCTAAAATTACAGGCATTCATTCCATAGATTTAACTCAATCACTTGTGTTTGTATCGATAGATAACAGCAGCGACGACTATTTTCATGGTTTTATTCTCATCATCAATGGCAACAATACAGTATGCACTGATGGGCATTGAAGACATAAATAAAGCCTTAATATTGAGCACAGTAAGTTTTGTTGCATCCCTTGTGGGGTTATTAGTGATGCAGAGAACGGTTCGGAAGTATAAAAGGGCATCTTTAATTGTCTTCTCATTATGTGCAGTCATGGCTCTAGCTATTGTCCTAATGACTAGCTTTGGTGCCATTGACACTTGGAGGGACTATAAATCAGGCAAATACATGGGCTTCAAACCACCCTGTATAAAGAAACAATCTTAACCTGTTCCAGTGGTATGCTAGCTTCTATGATCCATGTAAAATACTATCTCTAGTAGTTCTAAATATAAGACACGTCAGTTGACTTTTTTGGAAAGATTAAGAAAGCTAAACAAGTTACTCAATCATGGTAACTTGTTTAGCTTCATTAATTTCCCTAAAAATGTTTTAAAGAGCTTTGTAGTGGTTCAGGAGGGGAAATGAAATTCCCAATTTGGGATTTTGTGGTGTTGTTCATCAAGTTAGTACTCAGATATCAAAAGGCATATTCCTAGGATTGTAGACCCGATATGCATCTACAATAAGAGCAGCAAATGTTCGTTTACCACGGTTGGAAGAAACTTCATTTGTTAAAGAGGACAGATGGTATCAAGAACTAATTCCAAGTCTTAATTATTTGGATGGCCCAAAAAAAGTTCCTAATTATCTAGTTATACAAACCTAATATCATATTAGAACTTGTTCAGTTTTAGTAGTTTCATTTGCTAAATAAAAAGTTGTGATGATATCAGAGCTATAAAATGTTGTGAATAGTATATTACAATCATCTAACATACTTTTCTTCATCTTTGGCTTTATATTAGCAATAGCAAATCTCACGGGTTTGGGGTAGGCATAATGTTAAAGATGTACCCAATTCCTTAATCAGGGCGACAAGGAAGATATACACATTGCTCACGAAAGAATCTATATCCTTACGATAAATAAAAAAATAAAACTTATATGTATCCGTTCTTTTTAAATTTGATATGATAGATAAACTATATAGATACAATAACCAACCCAAAGCAATCAAATCTTAAAACTTGAATACCATATCATAAAGGCTATTTTTTTTCCATCCCTTAATTATATTCATTGCTATATATATTTATATCCCTTAAATTTTATCTTTCCTCAAAAAGTCTGTACCTTTCAAGCATCAGATATGTCCTTCAGTTGTCCTTCAGTCCGATTCTATTATTGTTATCATCAATGGTCCATACTTTCTCTTAATACATACTTTCATATGCAATCTGGAATGTCGTATTTGAAGCTTTCTTTACCTTGAATTCTACCCAATATACTTATTGCATATTCACCTAATAAGTTTTTTCTGCCTTTTAAAGTATCAGCAAGAATAACTTGAATAAACAATAAACTGGATCTCAGAGCAGCACAACTAGCGAATTGTAAATATTCAAATTAAATGTCATGTTAGTTTATTGAGAGGAATTGTTTCCTCACTATGTCATGGGTTCGAATGGCATTGGCTCCCAAAGAAATCTAAAATTTCACTATAGTCCCGTGCGACTACAATAAAATTAACTTGTGAAATAAAAGGACAAAAATAACTACTCTTTCAAAATCAAAGGAGAAACAATATGATCTGCAAGTTATAAACATTCAATGAATAAGTGAAATAGTTCTATGAACAATTTCAGGATGATACTTCATGAGAAAGTAGATAAACTTCACACTTATTTAATCTACGGCCAAAAACCATCACATTTACCTAAAATCATGGAAAATGATTTATTATATGCTAAAATCATGGAAACCAGTTTATTATGAAATATCATGAAAACTGATTTTTTATAAATATACGAAGGAAATTGTACGAGATAAAATTTACAAATATAAACTAATTTAAACTATTTTATTTATTTTTGTATTATGCATAAATTTTTTCATCATAAAAGCAAATGAAATGGCAATTGAAAAGAATAGTATAATATAGACATTTTAATTTATTTTCAAGCAAAATTCAGATTCTGAAAGTTCAGTTGGGCTGGTACAAAAGCTTTCCCTCTTCCCTAATTCTATTTTAGCGCGTTGATAAACGGATAAGAGGAAACTGATCTTTTATAATAAATCATTTTCCATGATTTGTATAAAAAAAAAATCAGTTTCCATGATCTTTTATAATAAATCAATTTCCATGATTTGTATTTAAAAAATCAGTTTCCATGATATTAGGTAAGTGAGGGTTTTTGGCAGTAGATTAAATGGAGGGTAAAGATTAGAGAAGAGGATGAGAATAGTATTACAAGGAAAAGAAGGCGTTCCATGCCCGAATGCTGTATTATTTTTGTAAGATTTTGTTGCAATTAGTTTACCTCTATTTTAATTTAAACGTTAAAGAATACCTTTAGTCTTCTAAGTTTATACAATGTTCTATTTCAATCTTTTAATTTTAAAAGTATGTTTTTAGTCCTTTTAAATTAATATCATTATCACTAACAGAAAATGTTGAGTTAACAAATTTAAAATTCCAGCTCAACAAATTTAGAATGATGATATGTCTTTCTAGAAGGTTTATTTTAAAATTAACATGTAAAATTAATGATATTAAAGAATTAAAATTTAAATATGTGAGTATTTTAAATTTGTTGACTCAGCATTTTCTATGGGTGAAGGTAAAGATGTTAACTTGAAAGGACTAAAAAAACACCTTTTAATGTTATAGAACTAAAATGAAACCTCATCTAAACTTAAATGACTAAAAAATATACTTAAACCTAATTTAAAATATATAGTTGGATTTTAACTTTTTATTAATATGCTTTCCATTAAAAAAACGGAAAACATATGAAAGTGGTTCTTTAAAGGGTCTATAGTTGAAATTATTCGATTTAATATCATTAAATAATGAGTTATGCATCAAGCAAAAGGAAAAAAATTACACTATTCTTAACTTATAAATAGTGTGGATCTTTCGTCCTAATTTAATTATCAGCTTTCATATTTAAAAAATTGTTAAAGAATTTAAAAATAGTTTTTTTTAAGTTCAGGCTCTCACTTATTATTTTCATGGCGGAGCAGTTCAGACTCCCTCACGATTTTCATATTATTAATGTTTTCTTATAAACATTATTAATGTTTTTTATCTTTACATTTTTTGAAATTCTACCGGGACAACTCTTTATTAGAACTGACTGACACCCAAGAGGGGGATAAATTGGGTATATAATAATAAAGTATGATCTTTTAAAATCTTTTTGTAGTTTATCAAATCAATATGTATGGAAGTATAAAATCATAAGTAGTTATATAGATTATATATGCTGGAAATGTAAAAGCTTAGGGAAGAGAATATGCAAACTGTGATTTATCCTGGTTCGATCCAATCCACGATGACCTACATCCAGTCCCCAGGCTTTTCCTAAGATTTTCAATCCACTATCTTCTTGTTTATCCGAGCACAAGAAAAGCCTCTACAAATTTCTTACAAAGTTACTCCACCTTACACACTGTAAGGTTTATACCCTCTTATGGTAAGTTGAGTAAAACAATCCCAAAGACCTTTCTCTCCTGCTTACCCGTGCAAGTCTTATGAGCAGCAACGTTCTCTCCTGTTTACACCACTGTAAGTCTTACGAGCAGCAATGTTCTCTACTGCTTACACTTTGTAAGTCTTACGAGCAGAAAGTCTAACCGACAATTCTCTATACAACTTTCCCGTAAGGAATTCAACCCTCTCAAGGTCCCTCTACCTTGAAATCAATACAGATATATAGATGAAGTGTTTATAGACTCTCTCACAGAGTGGGTAAGATACTCACTGAAGTACAATACAAAATAATCACTCTCTCAAATATACATGATATATAAAACAAAGAAGAGTAGAGAGTGCGAGAGGCGGAAGACTCAGGATGCTTGTGTTTTCATGTCCCTATTCGCTGTGTCTGTATGTGTTCTTCTTGAATGCTTCGGTTTATATAGAAGATGGTTGAGAGCCGTTGGAAGCATTCAAACATCCTGCCCGTTGGAATATGATCGTGCTCTGACAGATAATTCAACGTTACTTTCTGTTTGCACGTTTGTTGAACCGTTTGTTGAATATGGTTGTTGCCCATGATTTGTTGTCGCTGAATCTTGATCAGTTGTTTGCCATCTATTTGTTGAAGTCCCGTTACTTCGTTAGACCGTTAAGTTTATTTTAAAAAAAACTATCCGTTATGTTATGTTGGTGGACACTCTACTTCTATCAAACATCTATTTGCCTCTTCCTATGAAATCTTCATTGTTAATCTGGAGAAGCACTTTAACCACTGATACAATGAAGTATTAGTCATGAATACATTGGGTCAATAATCAGAAACTAAATTTCTGCGTTCTGGGAATTATCACTTTGTGTGATGATATTTGCCATGAGTCACCTCTGAACTTAAAGATGCAACCCAAACGTTTGATCTCCTGTTTCACACTTGAAATAAATGCCAAATGATGTTTAAGTATAGCAACAAGTGTATCCATAATGATTAGATAACGTTTAAGCATATTCGGATTCGTCCTGTAATTTGACTTTGCTTCAGCGTCTGCTAAACTCAAGTTTTCTCTCTGAAACTCGAGTGCATAGTGGTGTTTCTGCATCTCCAGGTAGTCTCGACTAGGAACTCGTGAGAGTGTAAAACACCAACTCGAGTGCAAACACATAAGAACTCGAGTGCTCATGAATGGACTCGAGTGCTTCAGCTGTTTTCTAGTTTCTACAAGGTTTTCTGATGCAAACTCTCAGGAGTGCAAAGTTGTACTCGAGTGTAAATCTCTTCAAAACTCGAGTGCACAACTTGTTTTCTCAAAGCAAGTCTTCTTGGGAACAAACTCGCATGCCAACACTCCCTGAACTCGAGTGCATTACGGTGAACTCTAGTGCACTTCCTTTTCTTCACGGTTGCAAATCTCTTGGGTACAAACTCTCATGGCCACACTCTCAGGACTCGAGTGCATCACTCCTCAGAACTCAAGTGCTTCAATCTAAACTTGAGTACACTTCATATCAACTGATCTTGGCACGTCTCTGGAACAAACTCTCATTCCAAAACTCTCATGACTCGAGTGTATATCAGATGTTTGTGGGAGTATGAACAGTGGACTCAAAACATGATCTATTCATTTTTTACTTTAAATATGGTAAATGATTGATTAATAGAAATCTCTTCTTTTTTACATTCCAATGCATGAAGAATCAGCTCCAAACTCAATGTATTCTTCAAGTTATGTTCCAACGAATATAGATAGCATACTTATTCTCGAGCATCAAATTCTAGAAGCCATACCACATTGAATATAACTCCAAATTTGGCATACTATATATTCATAGAAAGATCTTTGAGTCTACTATCACATGGCACTAGTTTCACCTCAATTGGTCGTGTATTTTGGGAGATATGTCCAAAATACAAAAGCTATTCTGGAATATGACGATGATTTCAAGTTTAATTCAAACATTCATATCTTCTTCATCTGAGATCTTTTGATGTTTTTTCTGGTGTCACAATGACACATTGGGAGTCTATTTTTATATGCCACTAGTTTCATCTCAATCGGAGTTGTGGTTGGGGAGAAATGGTTGAATAACCGAAGCTCGCTTAAGCTGAACGTAAAACATGGATGAACAGAGTCATCCAGAACTCGAGTTCTGAATTCCAAACTCAAGTTCTCTTCAGATTTTAAGGCCCAATCTTGAATTTTTGATGCCAAACTCGAGTGTGCTTCAATCCCAACTCGATTTTAAAGTCCCAACTCGAGTTCTCACCCATTTTATCAGTTTTGAACAGTGCCAACTCGAGTTTTACAAGGCCAACTCGAGTTCTCTACTTGGGCAACTCCAACAGCTGCGTTTCTGTCAAAAACTTGCATGGAGAACTCTTTGAACTTGAGTGCTACAGTGAAAACTCGATGCTATAGTGCCAAACAATACCAACAGCTATAGTACCACTTGAATTCCCTTCTGATCATAGAAACATCCCGTATTTCTTCTAGGAGCTTGAATCTTGATATTCCCATTAATTCTTATAAATTATTCTTTCTCCAATCTCTTTCTTTCTTTGCTTGAATATTCTACAAGATATGTAACATTAAATATAGTAGTTAGTCAATTTTGGAGATTAATACATTATGCAAACTTTTTGTTCTTAATATCTTTTATCTATATTTGAAATCATCAAAACTAATCATATTTAACACTCTTGACAAGAAGGGTTTTCAACATAGGAATGGAAAGAATTTATAATTGTTGTCAACATCTATACTTTAAATGGTTTTATTTCAAAAAATAATAATAATAATAAAGGAGGGGCTATGGACGAAGCGGAGAGAAGCCAAATCCCTAATCTTCACCAACTATTTAATCTGTGGCCCAAAATCATCCCTCAGGAAAACCCACTTACTAAAATCATGAAAACTTGCTAAAATTGTGGTAACTGATTTATTATGAAAGATCATTTCAACCAATTTATAATCAAAGATTATAGAAGCTGATTTATTATAAAACCTATGCCTTAACAAATTTTACCTATGATCCAAATTATCTTGATCTCAGCTTATTAATCATAAATGCTAAATATATAAATTATATATATATATATCAAATAAAAGTGGAATAAGAACAAACCAAGAGGACAAAGGGGGGTTAGGTCTAGCGGAAAGAGTGAATCCCTTACAATGTAGTGAACCAATGTTCGAATCTCCACCAGGAGAGGTGCCCACATTTAGTGTTGAAATATTTTAAAATAAAGATATATGTTTTTATAGAGTCATGTTCATTAAAATAAGAAATTTATATGAAGAGTTGTGTAAAAAGTTATAATACTAAAAGTCACCAATGTTATGTTTGTTCAATTTCTAAAGACACAAGTGAAATGGTACAACTAGAAATATGATACCCACCACTTAGTGAAAAGTTGTGTTCTGTTTACGAGAAAAATTTACATAATATAAAGGTATAACTCTTCATATGTATGTTCATGAATCAACATATGAGATTCATGAATTTAACACATTGTTGTGATTTTTAATTGAAAATGTGTTACTTTAAGAGGTACCACTTCATAGCCTATAAATACCCAGCACCATCAATCATTCTGACACATCAGAAATAACACAATAAGAGATCAAACTCATTACTTTTGTCATTGAGTGCACACAAAGAGAAAGTCAAATTATGATTTTGTAAAAGCTATTATTGTTTTACTTGAGTATTGGGAGTGCAATTCATACTCAAGAGTTTTTGTTGTCTTTAAGGCATGGGCACCCTATAACTCAAAGGAAAGTGTTGCCCACGTCTTGAAGACTTTATGCACTACTTCCTTCTTCATCTCTTATTCTTATACTCTTCAAAGATCCAGCTCTTCCAACAATCTTTAGACTTAAATTTTGTGAAATCAAATTGCATCTTTAAAGGAGTGGACTACAGACTTTGTCAAGTTAGAAAGATTTAATGGTGGTAACTTTCTAATATGGAAAAAGAAGTTGAAGTTTCTCTTGAACACATTGAATGTTGCATATGTTCTTATCACTCTCAAAACCCAAGAAGGAGAAGAAGAGACTATGGCTCAAATTAGAGAGAGAAAAATGGGAGAATGATGACTTCATCTGCATAGGTCATATCGTCAATGGGCTCAATGATGCTCTCTTCTATGTGTTTCAAGACTCGACCTCTGCAAAAGAACTCTGGGATAAATTAGAAGCAAAATATATGGAAGAGGGTCTCATAAGTAAGAAGTTTATTGTTTCTCATTTTAATAACTATCAAATGATTGATGGAAGATCTATCATAAACCAATTGCATGAAATAGAACATATTGTGAGTAATATTAAACAATATAAAATAAATATGGATGAATCTTTTATTATCCTTTCAATTATAGACAAACTTCATCCTTTATGTAAAGACTTCAAAAAGAGTCTTAAACATAAAAAGGAATATACTTCTTTTGAGTAGTTGGGGAACTATCTTTGTTTGGAAGAATAATTAAGAAAGCAGGATGATGATAAAGATACCAATTCTTATGAGAAAATCCATATAGTGGAGGAAGGACAGTCTCATAAGACCTCTAAGAAAAGAGGGAAGGAGAAAGATAAATCCTAAGCACAAGAAGGTCACAAGAATAAAAGAAAGCAAGGTAATTGGTACTTTTGTGGAAAGAGTAGTCATTATAAGAATGAGTGTCGTCTCTTGAAAAAGAAGAAAGAAAATATTTTTTCCACAAAAAGTGACAATCTTATAGCAGTAATTTCTAAGATTCACCTAGTTGACAATAATGAGTCATGGTAGGTAGACTTTACTGCAACTCGTCATATGTGCAAAAATAAGAACTTCTTCAAGACACTAAAGGATGAAGAAGACGACGTGCTTTACATGGTAAATTTTTCAATTGTTCAAGTGAAGAGAAAAAGGATTGTGGAAATTGAATTCACTTTAGGGAAAAATTTTACTTTAAAAGATGTCTATTATGTACCAGAAGTTAAAAAGAATTTAATTTCAGTACCCTTACCTGATAAGTTTAGGTTTAAGTCTGTATTTGAGGGAGACAAGTTTGTTCTCACTAAGGGTGGAATGTTTATAAGCCAAGGTTTTTTTTTGTGAGAACATGTTCAAGTGTAATGTTGTTAAAGTTAATAATAATATTTACAATTATGCTTATATTGTTGATTCTTGTGATTTATGGCATTATCATTTGGGTCATGTTAATTTTTCCAAATTAAATAATATGATGAATCTAGAATTGATTCCAAAGACTACTAGTAACCATGAGTCTTGTACTACATGGCATGTTAATTAAAATAACAAGGTTCATTTCCCTAAAGTAGAAAAAAGTTCTAAATTATTAGAATTAATTCATTCTAATGTTTGTGATTTGCATGGTTGGCCTACTTTAGGTGGTAAAAAATATTTTGTGACTTTGATTGATGAATGCACTAGATTTTTATATGTTTATTTAATGCATTCAAAGGATGAAGTCTTAGACAAATTTAAGATCTTTAAAACTAAAGTAAAACTTTATTATGAAACCTTTATTAAGTGCTCAAGGACAGATAGAGGGGGAGAATATGATGATAAAAAATATTTTAAATCCATTGGTATAATACATCAAGAAACTGCCCCTTATTCCCCACAACAAAATAGTATAGCTAAAAGGAAAAATAGGGTACTAGTAGAAATAACAAATGCCATGTTATCTTACTCTGGTCTGACTAGTGAATATTGGGGAAAGGCATTGCTAATTGCATGTCATATATTAAATAGACTTCTTAATAAAAAGAACAAGATAACCCCATATGAATTATGGAAGAAAAGAAAACTCAATCTCATTTACTTTAGAGTTTGGAGATGTAGGGCAATAGTTAAAGTTCCAGAACCCAAAAGAAAGAAATTGGGTGAAAGAGGAATTAAGTACATGTTCTTAGGATATGCTGAAAGCTTTAACTTAATCCTGAAGTCCAATGACACTTCTCATTCCAATAAGGAGTCAAATATAGATAAGAATGTTTTGTGATAATACTCTAGAAGAAATAAAGCTTAGAAGAAGTAAAAGGGCTAGGAAGGCAAAAACCTATGGTTCTGATTTCTTCATGTTTCTTGTTGAGAGGACTAGAGAAGAGATTAAAAACTATTCACCTGTTTGTTTTAATTTAAAAAATGACCCTAAAACATTTGAAGAGGTTATGTAGTCTCAAGATGTATCCTTTTGGAAAGAGGTTATACAAGATGAAATGGATTCAAAAATGGGAAATAAGAGTTGGAAACTAGTAGACCTCCCTTATAGTTCTAAGCCCATTGGTTGTAAATGGTTTTCAAAAGGAAATTAAAGGATTTTCAAAAGGAAATTAAAGATAGATGGATCTATAGATAAATTTAAGGCTAAGTTGGTTGCTAAGAGCTTTACACAAAAGGAAGGAATTGATTATTTTGATACATATGCACCGGTTGTAAGGATTTCCTTGCTTATAAAACTTGCTTCTATGTACAACTTTGTTATCCATCAAATGGATATTAAAACAACTTTCCTTAATGGAGAGTTGGAAGAAGAGTTATATATGACATAACCGGAAGGGTTTGTGGTTCTTGGTCAAGAACATAAAGTTTGTAAATTAATTAAGTCTCTGTATGGACTTAAGCAAGCCCTTAAGCAATGACATAAAAAAGTTTGATGAAGTTATTCTAGCAAATGGGTATAGAATCAATGAATCTAACAAATGTGTTTATAATAAGTTTTATAATGGAAAAGGTGTCATTATTTGTTTATATGTAGATGACATGTTAATTTTTGGTACTGATCTGGACAAAGTAAATAAAACAAAGAAATTATTGTCCAACAACTTTGACATGAAAGATATGGGAGAGACAGATGTCATACTAGGAATTAAGATTATTAGAGATAACAATTGTCTTGGGCTTTCCCAGTCTCATTACATTGAGAAAATATTAAAGAAATTTGATTGTCATGATTGTTGTCTTGTTTATATTCCATTTGATTCTAGTATGAATTAAATACCAAATAAAGGTTGTCTTGTGAGACAACACAAATATTCAAAGGTGATTAGGTGCTTGATGTATGCTATGACATGTACAAAACCAGACATAGCATATGCTATCGAAAAATTAAGTAGATATACAAGCAATCTAAGTATGCCATACTAGCATGCTGTGGAAAGAGTGTTAATGTACTTGAAAACAACAATTAACTATAGTTTAATCTATAGTGGCAATCCTTCAATTTTGCAAGGATATACAAACGCTAGTTGGATAACTTACTTAGAAGATCATGCATCCACAAGTAGATGGGTTTACATCCTTAGTAGGGGTGCTATTTCATAGGGCTATATAGCATATTCTGCTATAGACTCTGAGTTTATAGAATTGACTGCAAGTAGTAAGGAAGTGAAATGGATAAGACAATTGTTGCTTAAAATTCCTATATGGTCCAAGCCAATGGTACCAATATCTATTCATTGTGATAGTTAATCTGCTCTTGCAAGGGTTTATAGTCAAGTTTATAATGGAAAGTCGCGACATACTGGCTTAAGACATAGCTATGTGAAAGATTTAATTTTGAATGGAGTAGGTTCCATTAGTTATATAAGATCTGAATTGAATCTTGCAAAACATTTGACGAAAGGTTTGAAAATGGATTTGGTTTCAAAAACATCAAAAGGGATGGGGTAGAAACCCTATAAACTTTAATCACCAATAGTAGAAACCCAACTCATACTTGACTATCATATCAGGTCTTGAGTTTAATGGTGAAAGTACATTATCAGAGTGATTACAAGTACTTGACTTTTAATACATCCCAGACTAGAAAGTATTTGGTAACCATAAGACTAGAAAGGGGTAGGTTGAGCCTCAAATCGGCTCTTAATGGATCTGTAAGCATATATTTGCTGGAGTATTTATCATACTGATGCTCTTGACAGAGTCTACCTATATGAGATTAAAGTGAGGCTGCTTCTAAGAGTCCAAGGGCTTGACTCTAAAAAGTTCTCATAAAAAGGATACCGACACAAGGCCACAAATAAATGTGTCATTTAAAGTGGCATAAAATAGCCCGAGATCCCATGCGTAATTACCCATTCATACAACAGCGGCTGCACACTATGGTTTGACATCAAGGTGACTCCACGCTATGGTACTGTACTCAGTGCTTCACTCAGTCTCTTAACTAGTCAGCCCCTCTGGTCAGAACTTTTCATAGATAGCCCTCTCCGATTTGATCTTTCCATAGGTAGCCTTTTCCGATCAGAATTCTCTGTTGGTAGCTCTGTCTGGTTGGTCATCTCTGAATGGAAGTACCATGTAATGGGAACCTAGATCTCATAAGGTCCCTCTTCTCTAGCACTTCTGTAATCTCTTAACTGTGGAGTTCTAATGAGATCCAGGCATCAGTCCTAATACCATACCATTTGTTACTGGGTATCGACAGCCGATACATAATTCAATCCCAGTATGACATGCAAGCTTCCCCAGAGATGCTTGGTACTGTCTATTAGAAATTGTGCCCTAAGGACCAATCATTATACTTTGAACATTGTTATTTAATGAATTTCTCCAGTTTGTTATCATATCATTCGCATGTTTATTGTGATAATCGTATGCTTGGATAAATCATAAAGATTGTCCTAAATGTCCCTGTTCAATCATTTATACAGGAGCAAAGATAAAATAAGACCAGTATGACTTTGATAAGGTATGGAGACACGAATCAAAGTCTTGGGCACTTGTAAGAGTACAAGATGCTGGACCGACCCGCTATGAGAAAGCTGCATGGATTAAGTCATAAGCTTATCTTAAGTATAACCACATCATAATGCCCTTTTACTTGAGATCATCATGGATTCTTACATAAGAGTCACCAAGCTTTGATCAAGTCAAAAGTCACATTTGATTGGGTAATGATAAAGGCTACAATTGGGCTTAGTGGTTTTCATGTAGAGGAATGTGAATGATCAAGATAGAATTTGTCCCTCACATAAGTAGAGAGATATTACTGGGCCCATTGATGAGTAAGTCTGAGAAATGTATGGCCATACTACAATGGAAAAGAGTTTCCATTTCTATGTCAGACTACTCAGGAATTAGAAAAGTAATAGTCAGGAACAGGAGGATGACACTATCTATACCTCATCCTTATATGAATTAGGATTTTTCTTGTGGCTCTTTATTTCTCTTCTTCCCTAGGGTTCTCTAGCCTTAAAGAGGCATTAGAGGCGTTAGCACGCTACCAGTGTTGGGTCCTGTTCGTGTGGATACCAATAGAGGGAACTAATCTGAGTAGTTGGCTCATCAAGATCAAAAAGGGGAAAATTTGAAAAGGTACTTCTCTTTTTAACTCGATTTAAACACATTTGATAGATCTGCAATTAGGATTGATAAACTTTTACAATTTTAAACTTTAATTCTTCCACTGTGTGCCTGCCAATCCCAACAGTGGCATAAGAGTCAGGTCAATTATGCGTTTAAATTGAGTTTATGTTCTTATACATATGATATATATGGGATATATATGTATGTTTATGAGAAATGTCTAAATATGTATCTGATTTTCGTTTTTAAAGAAACTTGTTCTTTTGCAATTTTCGTTTACATATATGTGATATGGTGAAATTGATTCGATTATATGCGATATGCTTTGTTTGATTACTACTACTTGTTTCATGATTTTCGTTTTGGATTAGATATGAAACTGGAATTCATAATTTTGTTTTGAATTGTTTCAAACTCTGGATTGACTAAAAGATTGACTGAAGCTTGCAGCCGGTTGCAGGAACAACCGGATCATGTTTGGGTCTCTAATCGGATTTTAGGGATCCAAAAGCAAGGCCATGATGACGTTGTTTTGTGTGTGCTGCTAAAGTGTTTTGGACCACAATGTAAAACGACATCATTTCTCCCTTTGCCAAAAAACGCACAGTTTCATTAAGTCTAAAAGTGTTCTAGGTAGTTATTGAAACTAGGCCAAAAATTTTAAAAACTGGGCTGAGACAAAATGTTTCTTCTAAAAAGAGTGTTCCTTTTTCAAAAGCTCCAGGGGCGCTACCCCCTGCACCGTGACTAACTATTTGCAGCGTGATATAACCTAATCATAACATTTATTGCTTCTCATTGCTTTTTCATATTGTATGATCTGTTGCTTATTGTGGTTTATTTCTCAAACTTGTTTGGGTATGGTGAACAACAGGGCTTTAGTTTTTACAAGGGTTATAAAATTTAAATACGGCCAACGTGTTGTGCCTTCCTCTTAATAGTCTCGATGTACATTATCTTCTCATCTCACTCCCCTCGTATGTTTAAATGAGGTTTCTCTCAATTTAATTTTTCCTTTTCTTATTTAGAGAAGTCCTCTCATTGGCTTGGGAGGATTTTAGGTTAGGTGAGCCATGTTGTGTCACGTTTAAATTATGCTTTTGATTAGATCATTGCATGCACACTTTTACGTTTATATGTACTTATTTGTATAAGATACAACCACTATTTCATTCATATAAATAAAATTAATTGATTAAGCCCTCTAAATAAAATCTTAAGACATAATTCCATCAATCAATGAATACTTGTCAAAACCTAGATTACTCAATTGTGGGAACCACCAAAGTGGATGCATTTGAGTTATCTTGGTGAGACAAGCGTGAGTGATGCTGTTACTCACACAATTCATTATTGTTTTGACTTAATTGAGATTAACAAAATGGTTTTGGATCTCAATGTATTAGATAGGATTAAACATGCCGGACCATATGATTATTGAATCCTATAAAGATCTAAGAGTTGCATATGATGTAATTGGTAAATAGGTTACCTACCTACATAACTTGAATTCAAGTATCCTACTAAAACATAATTAAATTTAAGCAAAATATGGATCTTAGCCCACTAATTATTATATTGAAGGTTTTTAATTTAGTAGGAGATTACTAACTAACTTTGCATATTTTAATTGTAGAATTATGTCAACTAGTAATACTGCTACACTATCATAGCAATCAGTCCTTGAGAAGGACAAACTCAATAGGACAAACTTTCTTGACTGGTTCAGGAACTTGAGAATTGTTCTCAAGTAGAAAAGAAAGGTATATGTCATTGATCAACTCATTCCTGAGGAGCCTACAATCAATGCTCTAAGAGCTTAGAAAAATGCTTACACAAAGCATAAGGACTACTCTGTGGATGTAGGTTTCCTGATGCTTGTCACTATGGTTTCAGAGCTCTAAAGAGATTTAGAACATATAGGAATTTGAAAATGACTCTATGAAAACACTCACATATAACTTTTGCTTAATCTAATATTTATAGGGTGTAAAAGTGACCACTTTAGAGGGCGCATGATTAAACTCAAATCCACATACACCTGATGAAACCAAGGATGTGTGCATGTATACTAATCCACCCAAGGTGTACTAGATAATTATCTCCCACTCACATTTGGTGGGTTAATATGAACCATAATATGTTTAACCATGTCTAATAGCATTCTATTATGCCTTTATAAACTCTTTTTGGTGATGAAATGCTAGGGATAATTAACTATTTAATTATTTCCTTTTCACAAAGCTCATTGAAACGGATAAGATAAATACTCACTACCTTGATCAGTTCGTAGGACCTTTAAAATTCCTATCTAGTTGATTCTTAACCTTCATCAGATATCATCTAAAACACACTAGCTTTAGACTTGTGTGAAATCTAGTAGTAACCATAATAATGAGAAATCAACAAATGTAATAATATATCAAGCTATGTGTCTTACCCTCATACTTATAGGACCACATGCAATAAACCAAAATAATTGCAATGTATACTCAATTCTAGTTCTCTCACTGAAAATCTTTCACTATGTTATTTCTAGAATCAATTTATGTGTCCTTACTAGCAAAACATATATTTAAGTCAATACTTAAATTAGAAGAAATAGCAATGCAATCATGCACAAAGAATTTACCAACCAAAGAAATTTATTGAAAGAAATATTGAATCACAACTATACAATTTTATAGGGCAATTCATACTATTTTGTTCCCTTATCAAGCCATATAGGTCTCCAAATCTTTTATGTACGAATATAATATCTCAACTTCAATATTACCATGATGATTTGTCAATAGCTTGACAATGAATTATTTTTATAAATACCAGATATTTTGATTGTCCTCATTAAGCTTATAAATTATGTTCTTGTTAGCCTCTCTTGGCTTAACCACTCAAATTATCTGACACACAGGGTTATTCATAATTTATTTAATCTAAGAACTTATCAATAATATAAAACGTTAAAGTATATAATGTCATGTACTTGTATTATTCCTGACTAGAAAAATAACAACATCATTGGGTCTATGATCAGGAGAATATGTTTGTACCTCCTATCGCACAGATTCCAATTGTGTCATTATCATCTATCAATAAATTCATACCAGTACCTTAAATAACATAGTCAATTATTACTCATAGAAGACTTATTTTCTAAGAGCTCTGACTTAGATAGAGCATATGAAGCTCTTGAAAGACTTATTTTCCAAGAGCTTTCAAGAGCTCCCACTCATAAAGAGTATTTGACTTTTACTTCTTCATGCATTCATTACATTATATTCGTAATGGCTTATTAAACTCTTATCTAGGAGTCAGGGAAACTTAATAGTTTATCTAAGATCTCTATTCAACAAAACTTTCAACCAAAATAAATCTTGTAAAGGGTTAATTTTTCATTATTATCAAACCTAATTTGATAGGTTCTCAACAACTATTATTTTTCTAAAGTTACAAGAATTTTATATCTCATATCTTATTATTTGCTCCAAACCCTTTTATAATTTCAAGTATTAGGGTTTTGGACTGGCTTAAGATTTTGTTCTTTTTTGAGATAGGCTTTCACTCTTTACCTGAGGAGTGATATTTCTTTCACTTTCAATAGGACACTGCTTCCCAAGCATATGATCTTTCACTTTTACCTCCTTGAGGTTTCTCTAGATTTGAATCTTAAATTAAATTTCTTAAGATTCTGGAGATTCAAATTCCTCCGAGGAATTATCTTCTCATTTCTTTTCCAATTGCTCATCTTATTCTATTTCAGGATCAATTTACTTTGGATTATTTTCCTCTTGAACTTTCTCAGGATTTTCTCCTTCTAGATTGTCGATCAAGGGCTCATACTAACATGGAAAAATCCCTATTTTATTCATTTCTTAGAGATTCATATTCTTCTATGTAATTTTTATTTGAACCAAGAATTTAGTAGCCTTTAATTGAAAAGCTATCAAGTTTTCAATAAAAACATTGTTCTAACTAAAAAAACAAAAACTTTGTTTTAGCACTTTTAAAACTTTCTAGATTCATATTTATTTAAAATAAGATAAATATTTTTAGAATTTTTAAACACATAAAAAATCACTATAATAGCACTGAAAATGTTCAAAAATATATCTAAATATATTTCTAAATGGACATATTATATGTCAAAATATAAATAATGAATTTATAAATTTTTAGAAACAAACTGCATCTCAATCGGAGCTCAAGAGCTACCTCACGTACTTCTAGAAGGAGGAGGAAATGAAAAAAAAATTATGGAAAAAGAGAAGTAGCCCAAAAAACATTTTTTCTAAAAAAAAATTTTAGGTTCGATAACAGTAACTAGCCTAGCCCAATCTTGTAGATTTTTTTTATTAAGCAACTGACTAGCCGAAACAAATAAACTTAGAACGACTTTTTTTTAAAGAAATTCTACAGTCTGATCCAATTTACAAACCTAGTGTGTCTTAACTTCAGAGTTTATTTTTTTTATCAACCTAGTCAAAAACTCATTTTTGAGTCTAGAAGCCCCTTTTTCTTTTTCTTAACTTTGACCCAAACTCTATCTGAGCCCAACACGATTTTTTTAAAATAGATGAAATGATGTCGTTTGGATTGTGGAGGTTATCTTCAACCTCTAGCCAGGTCAAATTCGACCCAGATGGTGCAAAGGGTTGGGTCCTCCACATCTGAAACATCTCACATCCGTATCTCCTTCGTCCAACATTCGTTTCTCACTTTCTTGTTTTTGTTCTCTTCGTTATTTCAAGATCTGCATAATGAAACTAATTTCATTGCCTAAAAACACCTTTTTCTTGTGACCCAATTAGAAATCACAAAAACATGTTGGGCTTCTTTTGCACAGTGGATGTTTGTCGGGCTTCTTTATTGTTTTTGTTCTCTTCGTTATTTCAAGATCTACATAATGAAACTAATTTCATTGCCTAAAAACACCTTTTTCTCGTGACCCAATCAGAAATCACAAAAACATGTCAAGCTTCTTTTGCACAGTGGATGTTTTTCACCGTTTTTTTCCGTTTTCTCAAAAAATAAGCTTTTTTATTTGTTTGATATTTCTCTATATTTCATTATAAGGTTCTATACATATATATTCCATGTAGTTTATACCTATATACCAGTTTTGTGGCCTTAAACAACAGTTTTTTTAAGTGACCTACTAAAAAATGTCCAGTCTCACATTTTGTTTTTCGCTATTTTGATTTCATATACTTCCTACATTGATGCATTTCATACAACTACTTATGGCATCAATAAAACATGACAGTGGAAGAAAACACATATCTGTGTACATACATATGTATTTTATTATAGGAAAATAAATATTCACAAAACAGATTTAGAGGAATAAAAAGCATAAATATATTTCCCAGAAACAGGTCAAGGAAACTAGAATATTGTGGGCATAAAATCAAATAATCACACATAAGAAAGGAATCATGGACATATATATAGATATATATTTAATCAAGTTGTGTTGACATAAAAAAATCATATACTTTGCACATTAGAAGCATGAATAATATATATGTATTGGCAGTGGAACACATATATGGTATAGAAATAAAATTGCCTCAAGAAAATAATCTTCTCTAAGAAAAAATTATATCATAAAAACCTCAAGAAAAACCTGGTTCTGATGCCATATAAGAATTTTGGACATACCTAGAATTCGATTGACTCGCTAAAGTACCCATACGAAACTGGAGCAACAATGCAGACCCGATCACATTACACAGTAAATACACCGTAGAGAGGAAGAGAAGAGAAGTTTCTTATGAGAGAACTTTTTAGAGGGAGAAGAACAATATTTTATGTATATTATTCTGACTAGCCTTCTCCCTCAATTCCACACCCTATATATAGTATACATAAAGGTCACATAGGAATAGACGCAACCCTTAAATGTACAGTTATATGGCAATAGATATAACTTTTAAACCAAAAAGGATATCTCTCTTTATAACCAGTGCCTCTCTATGATAGCCCCTTTTTAATCAGGCTTGGGTCCTAATCTACTTACTACAAAAAAAGACAATTCTAGCAGTGCATTTGTAGCGGTTGGTAGGAACTGCTACAAATATAGAAATTTGTAGCGGTTTTAGGCGAAACCGCTACAAATTTGCAATGGTATGACTCAAGCCATGTGACATGGGGTTAAGGAACACGTTTTCTAGCGGTTAACAAGAAAAAAAAATGCTACAAGTATTAGCGCCAAATTTTCCGCGATTACTTTGTAGCGGTCAACACACAATAATCGCTACAAATATGGCACCACAAGGCGCGGAGCTAGCATGACTATTGTAGTGGTTAATTTGTAGTGGTTACAGTGACAGTAACCGTTACAAAATGAAAAGGGCCTTCTATTTGTAGCGGTTACAAGGATCTTTGTAACGGTTACAAGGATTTTTGTAACGGTTATATCTTATAACCGTTTCATAATGCAAAGCGTCTATTGGTCTTTAGCGGTTTTGTAGCAGTTATGATAACTGCTACAAAGTTTATCATTAACCAAGGTATTTTGTAGGGGTTTCTTTAATAACCGCTACAAAATCCAGCGTTATAAAAGCAACATGACCCCTTACATTCTCACTTTTGGAAATTTCAATTCTCACGCATGTTCTCTCAAATTTTCCTTCAGATCTTTCTGCTCAAGCTTTTTTACAAAGTTTTCCATTTGAAGTTGATAAAGTTTAAGTCATTTACTTTGTTTGTTGACTATTATTATATAATTTGATATAAATGTTGCTAATTTTTTATTTTTTTTCAGCTATGACTTCCGAGTGAGACAAAGGGAAGGGGAAGGAGGCTAAGCTTCCCTCTAGTCCTATTCTATGAGGGAGCAACAGTAGCAGAGGAGGGGACGATGGGAGGGGGCAGCATGGAGGTAGACACATGCCATTTGCAGCAGGCGACCGCGCTGCCACAACAGTTAAACCTACAAGAGGCAGCCCCACAGTAGACCGCCCTACAGGAAGGGGCCCCACTAGAGATGCCTTTTTTGCCAGAGGGGGGCGACCTAAGCGTCAATGATTACAATGAGAACGAGGAATTTGACTTCGAGATTCCTCTCATAGACGTGGGGCCACTACTACAAAAGAGGCTTTTAATGGCGCATCTCTAATGACGCTTCTTTAAAGCAACGCCATAGATAATTATTTTTTCTTTAAAAAAAATAGAAGCTATGACACTTTTTATTATAAGCGTCATAGCTTAGTGTTAGTCTTTTATGACACTTTCTTAAAAAAAACGTCATACAAGATTTTTCTTAAAAAAAAAAAAAATTAAGTGCCAGCTATGACGCTTTGTAGCAAATCATCATAGCTGGTGATAAGCCTTGGATGACGCTTCCCCAGAAAAGCGTCGTCCAAGGTTTTAACATTATTTTTTTAGTTTTATTAGTAATAATACACACACACACACACGTTATTATTCACGTTTAAGTTTTTATATATTTACTTTATCTTTAGATTTCATTCATTACTCATTATATATATATATATATATATATATATATATATATATAGACACACACATACACATATGTGTATGTATGGTTATAATTAGATCACTCTTGTATAAGTTGCAATCAAAGCCTTGAGATTAATTAAGTACACTCATGCATGCACTCAAATGTGTACGAAGTATATATAAATATATTAGTGTGAGTGTGGATTCACTGATAATTAACTTAATAGTGTAACTTTATATATATATATATGTACATACATACATACATATATATATATACATACATACATACATACATACATACATATATATATATATATATATATATATATATATATATATATATATATATATATATATACATATATTATATGTTTATGTGGATTCACTGATAATTAACTTAATAGTGTAACTTTGTATATATATATATATATATATATATATATATATATATCCAAAGTACCAACAGTAGTAATAGGAATAATATGTAAAAAAAGTTATAAGGAAAAAAAATATACACCTTAGTTGGCGCTTTCTTGAAAAACTCCTGATAAGATCCTTGAAATCTGTAAAAAAAAAAAGAAAAAGAACAGCCTTAACTGGCGCTTCAGATGAAGCGCCGATTAAAACAAAAAAATTAGGCGCTTAACTAAAGCACCGATTTAGCGGCCAAGGCAATTATATACATACATACATACATACATATATATATAGTATTATGTATTGTATATAAATATTATATAATATTATATATTATATATTGCCTTTAAAACAATATATATTTATTTGTCGCCGTTGAAAATTATTGCTTTTTCAATTTAAGGCCATTGCTTTTATATTTTTTTGTTTAATTATTGAAAGATATGATGCTTGTTTAAAAAAGCTTCATAGCTTCTCTAGACTTTGTATGCCACTTACACATTAATCGCCATATAAGGTTCTATTTTAATTTTTCACCACCCTGCCATAATCATCTTCTTTGCGCGCCTTCCAGCTCCTAATTTCCTAGAACTCAATTACTTCACCATCTTGTTTTATCCCTTCAGTCCCCACTTTATTGTCTTGGTCCCCCCTTTCCTACAAAGCTTGGTCTTCACGTATTTTTTTTCTTATTGTCTCTGTTAGACCTGGCTGACACCCAAGATGGGGGTGAATTGGGTGTACGATAAGAAAGTTTGATCTTTTAAAATCTTCTCGCAACTTATCAAATCAATACATATGGAACTATAAAATCATATGCAGATATATAGATTATATATGCTGGAAATATAAAATCTTAGGGAAGAGAAGATACAAAATGTGATTTATCCTGGTTCGGTTCAATCCACGATGACCTACGTCCAGTCCCCAGGCTCCTCCTGAGATTTCCAATCCATTATCTTCTTGTTTATCTGGGCACAAGAAAAACCGCTACAATCCACAAGTTTAACCGGCTACGGAGTTACTCTCCCTCACACACTGTAAGGTTCACTCTCCCTTATGACAAGTCTTACAAGCAGAGTAATCCCAAAGACTTTTCTCTCCTGCTTACCCGTGTAAGTCTTACGAGCAGAAAGTCTAACTGGAAATTCTCCCTACAGCTTCCCCCGTAAGGAAATGAACCCTTTCAAGGTCCCTCTACCTTGAGATCAATACAGAAGTATATATGAAGTGTTTAAAGACTCTCTTTACAGAGTGGATAAAATACTCACTGAGATACAATACAAAATAATCACTCTCTCAAATATCCATGATATATAAAACAAAGAAGAGCAGAGAGTGCGAGAGGCGGAAGACTCAGGATGCTTGTGTTTTCATGTCTCTGTTTGAATCCTCTCCTATTTATAGTTGATTCATAGAAGAAGATTATCTGTTAGAGTCCACCGCTTCATTTGATCGTTAAGTGCATTTATATATTTTCCCGTTGATCGTCCTCTAACATATGCTTAAAGATTTCTTACAGTTTGCCCATTGATCTAACAGATGCTTCAGTGTTCCTTTCTGTCTGCACTTTCGTCAAACCATTTGCTCAATATTGTTGCTTCCTATGATTTGTTGTCGTTGAATATTGATCTGTTGTTTCCCATTTCACTGATAGTGCATGACAACTGTAAAGCACTAAGAGAGAGCCATTACGGTTGGACGCTCCTCTTCCTGAAGTACCTTTTCCTCATTCTTCACTTCACTGTTCTTTCTGTAATAATATATGAAATACTAACACAATGAAGCATTAATCATAAATGTGTTGAATCATTGTCCAAAGACTGGGTTTATGCTTTTTGGGTCTCAGCCTTTGAGTAACGATGAATGCCATGAGTGACCTCTCTACACGAAGATGTAGTCCGAATGTTTGATTTCCTGTTTCTCACTTGAAAGATATGTTAATTGACGTTTAATCATAGTAACAAGTGAAAACATAATGATTAGATAGCATTTAAGCATATTTGGATTGATTACAGAAATTCACTTTGCTTTTGTGTCTGGAAAACTTGAGTGCTCCATACCAAACTCGAGTGCACAGTGAAACTTTCATAACTCCAGACGGCTTCTGTCAGAAACTCATGAGAGTACAAAACTGAAACTCGAGTGTTGATGTTCCCAGGACTCGAGTGTGATTTTTAGGACTTAAGTGCATCATGGCAATCCGACATTTCATGCTTCTCTGGAATAAACTCGCTTATCAACACTGGCATGACTCGAGTGTCATTTGATTCCAAACTCGAGTGTATGCTGAGAAACTCGAGTGTACCAATTGTTCTTCTCACCATACGAGTCTTAGGTACAAAATCTCTTGCCAAAACTCCCTGAACTCGAGTGTAGAGGCCAATAAGAACTCGAGTGCGTTGATGAGAACTCAAGTACTTCGTATATACTCCATTGTTTCAAATCTCTCGGGTATAAACTCTCATTGTAAAACTCTCAGGACTTGAGTGTATCTCATCCCAGAACTCGAGTGCTTCATCCTGAACTCGAGTTCATGTGTTTAACTTCAGCTTCTGCGAGAGAGTGAACAGTGGACTCAAAACATGATCTATTCATTTTTTACTCTAAGTATGATAAATGATTGATCATTATAAAGCTCTTGTTGTTTACATTCTAATGCAAAAGGAATCAACTCCAAACTCATTGTATTCTCCAAGTTATGATCCAATGAGTGTAGACAATGTAGATACTTTTGATTATCAACTTTTAGAAGCCATACCACTTTAACTATAACTCCAAATTTGACATATTATATATGGATGGAAATCTCTTTGAGTCTACTTTGATATGGCATCGGTTTGAACTTATTTGGACGTGCATTTTGTGAGATATGTCCAAAATACGAAAGCTATTTTGGAATATGATGGTGATTTCAGTTTCAGCTTCAAACACACATATCTGATTCATCTAAGCTCCTTTGATGTTATTTCTAGTGTCAAAATGACGCATTAGGAGTCTCATTTCATATGCTACTAGTTTCGCCTCAATCAGAGTTGTGGTTTGGGAGATATGATTGAATTACTGAAGCTCATCCACGTAAAACAGGGATGAACAGAGTATGTTGAACTTCACTGTGAACTCGAGTTTTCAGATCCAAACTCGAGTTCAGACCAATTTTTTCAATTCTGAACAGTACCAAACTTGAGTCATCCATATCCAACTCGAGTGTAAAACTTGGAAATAATCTGGGAGTCGTTTCTGCCAAGAACTCTCATGAAGAACTCCTTCAACTTGAGTACTACAGTGCCCAAAACTCGAGTTCTACTATTCAAACTCGAGTGCTACAGTTTCCTCATATGCTACAGTGCCTGCGTGCTACAGTATCTTACTGCTATAGTGAAATGCTACAATACCAAACAGTACCAACTGCTACAGTACATGAATTCCCCTATGAGCATAGAACATCCAGTATTTCTTCTAGGAGCTTGAATCTTGATATTCCCATTAGTTCCTTCAAGCTCTTCTTTCTCTAATCTCTTTAATGCTTTATTTGACTAATCTATAAGATATACAACATTAAATATAGTAGTTAGTCAATATGAGGAGATAAATATATTAAGCAAAATTTTTTCTCTTAATATCTTATATCTATATTTGACATCATCAAAACTAATCATATCTAATAGTTTCGGCCTCCTATAGAAGCCCTTTAGCTTGTAAGTATTTTTTATATACATAAGCTTAAATCCATATGTTTTCTTCTTCTTCTTTTAGTTAAAACCTGTCATGAATCTTATATGTATACTTAATTTTTTTTTAGGTATTTATTTGAAGTTTCAGCTCTGCGTTCTTAAACTTCCTATAGATTGTAAGTTTTTAAATTTTTGAGCTTATAAATATAATAATACTAGTTTAGTCATCTGTAGAACTACGACATGTATCAGTAAGCGTATGGCTCAATTTTAAGCAATTTAAATGTTGGAGTTCTTTCATGCTTGATAGATGAAGATGAGAATTCAATATTACAAAGGATATCTGCAAGTTTGATGATGGATTTGGACTATAAATACAAATCTACGGTTTCATGAGGAAAAAAAATTACGTATTTTTTTTAAAAAAACAAAGACCTTTTATAACGCTTCCTTGGAGAAGCGTCATAGGAGGTGTATGACCTCCTATGGCGCTTCCCCCAAGGAAGCACCGTAGGAGGTTCACACTACCTACGGCGCTTCTCACAGAAGCGCCGTAAGAAGTGTATATTATTAAAAAGAATAAAAAAAACTACGTCGCTTTTAGAAATTCAAGAAGCGCCGTAGGTTGCTTTTATGGCACTGGAAGTTACGGCGTTTCCCAAGCGTCATAATATTTGTAAAAATAAACGTTGTCTATAGTGTTTTTTTGTAGTAGTGAGTAGTTCCTAGATGAGGAGGAGGTTAGGGACAAGAATAACCTATGATGGTCATCTGCTCGGTCGACGGGGTTTAAGGTGTAGGTGCAAGGTAAATTTAATTAATTTTTTTAATAAATTTAATATTTAAATTTGATAGGTTAGATCAAATTTTAATTAACGTATGTGGTGAATGGTGCAGATGAGTAGGGGAACACTTTGATAAAAAGGATGGATGTGGCCAATCTTAATAGCATGGACCAGACACTATGTGTGGTAGTTCTGTGGAATAAGGCCACAAACCAGCCGATTAAGAATGGGGGTCACCTGTTCAACTGCTATCTGAACGAACTAGGCTTGAATTGGATGCGATTCCCCATATACTTCAAGACTTGGAAGAATATTCCAAAGGGGCCGAAGGATCTAGCGTGGAACGAGGCAGTCAAGGTAATTAATTGTATTTAATTATTATTAATTAATTACATAATTAATTATTTTTAATTATTAGTTATTAATTGTATTATTTTTTATTAATTGTATTTAATTATTATTTATTCCATGGTGTTATAGGATATGTTTGTTGTCTGGGACAACAAGAAAAGGTACATGCTAATGAAGATGGGATACGGCTGAAAGAACATGAGGAATCATCTCTTCAACACTATGGATAAAGACGAGACGATACCTCTGCAGTAGCTGATCAATAATGTCCCCGACGGCGTCTCACCTAATGATTGGGCAAGTTTTGCTCAGTACAGGAGGAGCCCAGAGGGACAAGTAATTTTTTTATAATTATAATTTTTGAATAATTTATGTTTTTTAATATTTATTACTTATATATATTTTTTCATAATTTTATTGTTGTGTTTTTTTATGCAAGCTCTTTCTCAGAGAAACACGAGGAGCCGAGGGTAGTAGTGGATCTATCACATGGCTAGATCAAAGACATTTGCTGTTACTTACAGCAAATTTGTAATATTTTACAATATCAATTAATTTTAGCTTTATATTATAAATTTATTTTTTTATTGTTTATAATACTAATTTAGTGTTTTTATTATTTTAGGAGAGGAAGGCTCAAGAGGAGAACTGCTGGACAGACTATAGGGAGTTATTCACGATCACTCATAGACACCAGGACAGGACTCCAACATCTCAGCAAGCAGAGAAGGCCATTGTAAGAAAATTTTTTGTTTGATTTCTTGTTTATAAAACTAATTTATTATTAATTAGAATAATAATTGAAACTTTCATAAAATGGAAGGAGCGGATTCAACAGTCCCAGGCTGAGCTGGGAAAGACCCAAACCCAAGAGTCACAGGGGTCTGTAGATCCCACTGCGCCACTAAAGCTGGTCTGGGACCAGTTGAGCACCCTAGCCGTGTGAGGGGGATAGGGTTAGATGCCATACCTAGTATAGTCTATGGTAGGAGTAGTGGCTCTGAGGCGGGCACCTCTCAAGTGGTGACGTTCGAGACTAGACGTCTGAAGGAGGAGATTATTGAGGAGATCTGTTTGGAGGTTGCCAGGGCACATGCCGTGATGGCCAAGCAGATGCAGGAGTAGGCCAATTCCTATTACGCGCATCATATGCAGTAGTGGGAGATCACAAACTCCATGTTGTCTCGGTCGTGGCATCGCCTGTTCCCTAAGGAGGCGTACCCAAAGGTCCCCCTATCCCTAGGCTCATTGTGCAACCGCCTCCTCCTCCTGCCATTAATGATGTTGTTGACTCTACTCAACCTCGTCGTCCGGCTACCCCTGAGAGAGGACCTAATGGTTAGCCCAGTTATCCTATCCCCCTTCAGACAGGACCTGCTGATCAGGCTCCTGATAGTTAGTTTAGTTCAAATGGGATATTTTATTTCATTTTATAATAGTTATAAAAAGTTGTAAATTGTAATTTCTATTTTAATTTATGTTAATTACTTGTGGTTGTTATTTAATTTTATTTCATTTTACAAATTTATAAAAAGTAATTTTAAAAAATAAAATAAAATAACAACTGAACTTTGTAGCGGTTCTCATACAAATAACCACTACAAAGTGTCAACCTTTGTAGTGGTTGTGTCTAAGTAACCGCTACAAAGTGTTACACATTTGAATTTTGAATTTGGCATTCCCGCTAACAGTCATGTAAGTTTGTAGCGATTGTGATCTTGTAACCGCTACAAAGTGCTACATAGTTGAATTTTGAATTTGTCATTCCCGCAAACGGTCATGAACTTTGGTATATGCCCTAACGATTGTATGTTGTATTGGGGTGATGATGCCAGCAAGGAGACTTGCAAGTGATGTCACAAATTGAGATACAAGATAATTCAGAAGGGGAAAAAGTAGAAGAAAAAGAAGAAGAAATATGCAAAGACTCTCAAGTACTTTCCCTTAAAGCCGCGGTTACAAAGATTGTTTATATTGTTCAAAACAGCTAAGCACATGAGGTGGCATGGGGTTGATAAAAATGAAAATTGTAAATTAAGACATCTACTAGATGTAGAAGCATGGAAATCATTCAACTCTGAATTTTCATCTTTCACGGTTGACCCTAGAAATGTTTGGCTTGCTTTAGCAACCAACAGTTTTAATCTCTTTAGGAATCTTAGTACAAGTTATAGTATTTAGCCGGTAGTCTTAGTTCCCTACAACTTGCCCCCTGGATGTGTATGAAACAAAGCTCTTCCATTTTTTCTATGATCATCCCAGGCAAAAAGGCACCAGGTCATGACATTGATGTGTATCTCCAACCACTTATTACGGAATTGCTGGACTTGTGGCATGTCGGCATCGAGATATATGACGTGTACGAGAAGACAATGTTTAACTTGCGTGCAACCTTAATGTAGACTATAAGTGACTTTCCTAGTCTTGGAACGTTATCCGGGTGGAATGTGCATACTGGGATGGCATGTCTAGTTTGCAATTTTGACTTAGACGCAGTGCGTCTTCTCCATAGTTAAAAGTGGTGCTTCATGGGTTTTCAGAGGTTTCTCAATGATAAGCACAAGTTTAGATTGCAATGTAATCATTTCAATAGGAAACCGGAAAAAAGAGGACCTCCTCAGACTTTAACTGGTATAGACATCTTACAGCAGCTTCAAGACGTTGAATTCGAGTTTGAAAAAAAGTGACGATGCAGCAATAGCAGGGCGAAAGAGTAAGAGGACTATTTTGGCTTCTGCACCTCAACAATGGTGAAAGATAAGCATTTTCTTTACTCTTCCATATTGGAAATCTAATGTACTTCGACACAGTCTTGATGTCATGCACATTAAAAAAAATCTATGCGACAATGTGCTATACATGCTGCTTAACGAACCCAGTAAGTCAAAATATCATGTTCAAGCGAGGAAAGATTTACAGGCCATGGGAGTTCGTGAAGACACGTGGCCAGATAAGCATGAAAAATTTCAACTGGCAAAGATCACCATCACAAAACCGAATAAGGAAGTCTTCCTAGCGATGTTAAAGAAAATAAAAGTTCCTGATGGCTATTCAAGCAACATTTCACGATGTATTGACATGCAAGCTTGAAAGGTTGTTGGCCTAAAGAGTCATGACTCACATGTTCTTATGTAATAGTTACTTCTGCTAGCTATAAAGAATGCACTTCCTCCCGATGTGTCCATCATTTTGGTATACTTATGATCCTTCTTTCGAAAGTTGTGTTCTAAGGTTTTAATCATTGAGGAGCTCGATCAGCTGCAATCTAAAATCATTCTTATGCTTTTTCATTTGGAGATGATCTTTCCTCCCTCCTTTTCATTGTGAAGGTTCACCTGACAGTCCACCTTGTTCATGAAATAAAGCTCGCTGGTTGAGTTCAATACCGATAGATGTATCCTATTGAGAGGTACTCATTTTATACATGTGTGTCATCATTACTTTCTAAGTTTTCTAGTCACCCATTTCACAATTTAGTATCATTTTTCCCTCTTTACTTTATAGGTTTCTTGGCAAATTGAAATCTTACGTAAGGAATAAAGCGTGGCCAGAAGGTTTTATAGCTTCGATGAGGTCATGTATTTCTGCTCAAGGTACTTCAATGACATTGAGACGGCTTTCAACCGACCACCTCGTGTAGACGATTGTCTTGAACCTGAGCCCACATCAACAGAGTTGTTAATCCCTCATGTTGGTAAACCAGTTGGACAAAGTGAGAACTTCAAACTAATAGTAATTGAGAAGTTGCAAGCGCATATATATGTCTTGATTAATTGCACTCAAGTTGAACCCTTCCTTCAGTAAGAATTGTACACTCATATGTTATTCTATAACTATCCTGACATTTTTCATTTATATTCCATGATCGTCTTCCTATTATTAATTGCATGGAATTCAGAAGTCATGTGAAGCGTTAACTCAGGATCTAAACACAAATATCCTTCGAAGTTGATAAAAAGGTCCACAGAGAATTCCCAAGTTAGTTTGTGCGTAAAATATTAAATGACCACAAATCACACTCACCAGATTTCAGAGCTCTCGAATCGACCCTTTTAACCATGCAAAAAGGTTTATAGTATACAATGTTAATGGTTTCAAGTTTTGCACTATATCACGAGATCAAGGATTGCAAACTCAAAATTCGGGTGTTTTTGGCACTTTGGGACAAGGAGTTATGCGAGCAGCAGTAATGACAACATGCAGTTCGAAGGTGTCCATTACTATGGAAAGCTTCTTGATGTAGTTGAACTAAATTACCAAGGCCGTTTCACCGTTACATTGTTCAAGTGTTTGTGGGAAAATACGACAACTTCCCGGAGACTCACAACTAACGATTTAGGCATCACATCAGTAAATTTCTCCTCGCTAATTCACATCAGTCAATCTGAAAATGATGAGCCATATATTCTTACCTTAGAGGCACACCAGGTTTATCATGTCGAGGATGAGAGGCAAAGGGATTGGAACATGGTAGTTCACTTAAAGCCTTGAGACCTTTACGACATGGGTAATGGTGATAACATCACCTACAAGAGTAAGTCATTCCATCTCGCCAATTTCGAAAACTTCTTCCCTGAAGGCAATGACAATTTACCTATAGTTCGGCGAGTTTTTATAAGTTCACATTGTTACGAGTGTATGATGGTGTATTTAGAAGTGCAAGTGTACACTGTCGTAATCAAGTAATATAGAAGTGAGTAGAGTATCGTTCCCACGAGGATTGATCACTAAGTACCAAAATTGGTAATTTTAATTCTATTTAGTCGGTTGATTAGTTATCATTGAGATTGTAAGATAAAAATGATGAAATATAAATACAAGTGATATAAAGACAAATATGAGTAAAAGCCCTAGGGATTAGATTTCACTTAATAAATTCCAGATTGAATCACTTATCTATTCTAATCTAATTTATTCCACATGATTGATAGTCGAGTTTCCCTATTTTAATTACTACCCTCTTCCAAGGTCAAGTAATTCTATAATTAATTGCTAACCCAATATATTCCTATATTAATTTAAGCAATCAATCATGCATTAAGATTTATGGAACTCAATTAAGACTACATAACCCATATGAATATATTCCTATTTCATATGCAAATTATGGTTTTAATTATAGGATCCACACACATGTATCTCCTTCCGGTCTCAACATGCATATTAAAATCATCCAAAAGGTGGCCAATCAATTGTAAGCATTAAGAGCAATAATTAAAACTCAATCATGAAGGAAAAATTAAAACTAGATTTAATAAGTTAAGATTCAATCCGTCATTAATAAGCTACGTCATCACCCTAGGAAAAGGAAAATTTAGCTCATGATAAAATTAAAAATAAAACCAAAATATATTCCAAACATCATAAATATTGCATAAAAATTAATTACAAAAACATAAAAATACTACTACAAGATGCATGAAAATGGAAAATCTAGCCTACCATATAGGAGGTAAAACCATCCATGTAGGTGGCAACCTATACCATCCATAAAGGAGGACTACCTAGGCCTTCCATATAGGAGGTAAAACCATCCATGTAGAAGGCATGCAAGAAGTAAAAAAAATGCAAGAAATAAATTCTAAAAATAACAACTCTCTCTCTAAAATAGAAATTCTCTCTCTCTCTTCCTTCCTCCTCCTTTTCTCTCATTTTAGGGTGCCAAGAAGCTCTATTTATAGGCTTCATTTTCAGACTGCTACTATGATTTGCTACAGTGATTTGCTACAGTGAACCGACCACACCGTCCGCTACAGTGAAACTGCTACAGTGCACAGTGAATAGTACCGTGTGAATAGTAACTTTCCCTTAAATGCCTTCTTTAATTCTTTTTAATCCGGTACTATCCATGGCTGCAAGAAAATCATTATTTATTTATTAATTACACCCAAATTAATTACATTCAGCTCAAATATAGTCCACAAAATCATCATATAAGTGAAAATGAATATGCAAATATTTTACTTATCACATATCATTTAAATTTAATTTTTCTACACAATAATATGTGAAGAATGATTAAGTTGAAGCATGCTTTTGTTCTTATAAAATTTAATTTATATTTTAAAAAAAATTCTGACCAATATTTGTAGTTGTTGTATGATGAACCGCTACAAATAATGACACCTAAACCGCTACAAAAACAGTATCATTAATCGCTACAAGCGTCATGCAGATCTGTATAAATACCCCTACCCCAACTCTTTTCATACACTTCTCCATTCATTTACTCCCTTCTTCTCTCTCGTTTCTCTCATCTAGGAATTTTTTTTCAAGAGCTTAAGATCTAAGTAAGGTGATCAAATATGGTAAAAAAAATTTCAATTCTTTCATTTCAACATTTTTTCCTTCTTATAATATTGATACTAAATATTTTTGTTCCTCCCAGAAATTAACGTACTGTTCCTCAACATTTTTAATGTTCCTTCCATATTAATCAACATCTAGTAGAAAACAACATAAGTACTTATTATCTATAAATGCACAATATTACCTACAATTTCTCAATATTATGTATATAAATTTTATATTCATCTAACTCAATTTAATCATTCTTCTCAAATAATAACTACTATCAGTCAAGTTATTTAAATAATAAACTTGTTAAAATGATATTATAACAATTGAATCAAATTGTTGGATAACTTTTTTTTTAATTTTCCCAAAAAATTATAGCGGTTTTAAAACTACTACAAAGTTAAAAAGTGAAATTGAATAGCGGATTTAATGTTTGGCGCCACTTTTGAAATTTCATTCTAAATTAGTAGCAAGTTCTCTAACCACTACAAATGTCTTGGTGCCAACTTTTAAAATTCATATTTCAACTTAGTAGCAGTTTTAAAACCGCTACAAATCATAACCAAATATTTCTTTTTTCATTTTCCCGCCATGAGAAATTGTGCACTCAACATTTATAGTGGTATTAGAACCACTACAAGATTGTCAGATAATGTGTTATCTTCATACGAAATTTGTAGCGGTCGAAATAAACCACTACTAATTAAGTAGAGATTTTTCAAAACCGCTACAAATTCGTTTACAAAAATGTATTTTGTAGAGGTTTTTGAAACCGCTACTAATGTTGTTTGTAGCGATTAAAACCGCTATAAATACACCTTTTTAACTGCTACTAAACAATAGTTTTTTTTGTAATAACTAAGGGTGGACTAATATATTCTAACAGATATGATTTTCAGTAATTTGATTATTAAGGTTTAAGAAAGGTGGGTGTAGAAAACATTTATAAGATGACATGAACCAAGCTCATCTTCATCTTACTTTTCAATTTATGGCTCCAATCTTATTTACGTTGCGAGTTAAAAGAAATTATGGAAGACTATTTAGATGACGTAGTAGCAAAATGAAAATTTGAAAAAGGTGGGGACTTGCCAAACCTGAAATTCAAATTTTCACGGAGTCCCGTGCAAATTTTTAGAAGCTGGAAGTTTGCAACGAAGCCGGAGGAAGTTTTTTTAACACCAAGCCGAATTACTGTTGTGAGCAGTGAAATAAGTGTGAAGCCAATATGAGCGGCACCTCAGCAATCAATCAGCTTGGGTGGCGTTGTGTTAAGGGATGTATTGATTTAGAAGGAGGTAGATTGACTAAAAAATGGGAAATCAGTTAACAAGAAGGGAGATTTATAATGTAAGGTAAGAAGCACAAATATTGAGTTTTACTAAAAGCATGTTCACCATCATATTCTTCTTGGAAGCGCAAAAAATGTTTATGAACATTTAAAATAGAAGAAAAATGTCAGATCATATTATAAATAGTAACAATGTTAAGTTATATTTAACTATAATTTGAGTTCCAAATAAATGAGCTTTCACTTTGTAAACAACTGCGTCAAATCTCCTTTATATATATATTTATCGTGCTTGATGAACATGATAGTTAGCAACCATAATAACATTATGACTCAAATTTCAACTACGATTGAAGAATATGATGAGGAAACAAAGTGGAAAGAAGAAAATGAAAGAAAAGACCTTTTACTTTTTCTTTTTTTTTTGACCTGAAAGACCTTTCACTTTGACTTGTAGGCATCCAATGACAATTTAGGAAGATGCAAAGAAATTGCAGACGAACTATTCGTTTTCCCCCTATCAGTTTTTATTCACATAAAATAGATTAATAATTTAAGCAATCCGTAACTTAGAAAGAAGAAAAGCCAATTACTCAGATCTAAGTTTCTATGGAGAAAACAACTCACATAGCCGTAATTCCCAGGGCAGGGCTCACCCATCTCGTTCCAATTATTGAGTTCACAAAGCGACTTGTTGAACTCTGCCCAGATTTTCATGTTTCTTGCATAATTCCCACACTTGGGTCTCCTTCTTCTGCCACCATAGCCTACCTCCAAACTCTTCCTCCAAATATAAACTCATTTTCCTCCCACCAGTTCAAGAAAAAGACATTAATGCCCATCATCAAAATGATCAACCACCTCATATTGTGTCAAACCCCTTAATAATTCGATATTCATAGAGTATTAAGCGCATAGTTTATATGCATACAGAAATAGCAGAAATATACTGATAATAAGTGCTTGTATACATTACAGAAATTTCCATAGGATTTGAAAAATATATACAGAGTCCAAAATAAATAAAATTTAGAACTAAAGATAACTAACTGCACTCCGACTAGAACCAGATCTTCAATCGCCGATATTTACGGTTTTGCCCTTAAAGCCACTACATTCTGCGGAAGTATTTTTAAATATTGAAAAAGGATGAGATTGTATTGAATCTCAGTAGTAACATACAGTCTAACATATATAATGTGAAAATAAATATGCAATGTCATGTCATCTAAGATGATCGAAACTATATGTATACACTTGGCCAATGTCAAACTACATGTTTGCACCCTGGTATACTCGACGCCCCTATTGGGTCCCTGACCACAACTTGGCAAATTGGTGTGTCCAAGACACTAGCTCATGTTACAGAAAATGACATATTTAACATAAAAATAATCACATACTACATGCAAGAAAAAGTTACTACCTGACTCATTTCTCAAATCCCTTGACTGTCCTTGTCAAACCCCTTAATATTCTGATATTCGCTATATAATAAATGCGTAGTTCAGATGACATACAGAAATAGTGAAACTATACTGATAATAAGTACTTACTGATATTATAGAAAATCCTCATATAGGTTGAAAATATATATAGAGTACAAAAGAAATAAATTCCACAACTAAAGATAATCAGATGCAACTCCTGGCTGAGACCGGACCTTCAATCACCAGTAATTACGGTTTTGCCCTTAGAGCCGATGTCCTCTGCTGGAATATTTTTAGATGTTGAAAAAGGGTGAGATTCGAATGAATCTCAGTAGTAATGTACAATCAGTCATATAAAATGCGATAAATAAATATGCAATGCACCATGATATGTAAAATGCTAACTCGTGTTGTATGCATACTGTCCAAGGCCAAACGATTGTTTGCAACCCCTGCTAAACTCGTGTCCATGGTCAAACATATGTTTAGACCTGGCTTATTCGCGTGTTGTGCCACAGGCACTGTCATGTTACAGAAAATGGAATACACAACATATAAATAATCACATAGTGCATGAAAGAAAGAATTACTACCTGGGTCCTTTTTCAGTCCAACTGTTTATCCAAAACTTTTTCTTCGGCTTGGGCTTTTACCAGTTCCTATAAATTAAAATTAACAAGTAATTGATTATTACTTGTATTACTACTATCTTTAATCATATTCTGCTGATTATCTCAGTTTCAATGGCTTATACACTATATAATTTTGCATAGTGCAATTTTACTATTCTTCAGCAAATTGGCATATTTTTCAGTTAACTTTGAAAAATCATAACTAATTCTAGAAAAATCAAAATTGACTGAGTCCAAAGCCTACATGAATATCTTAAAATATATTTTCATAAAAAAATATCAAAATCTACCCAGTTTTACCATATTACTCCCAGAATTTCCCAAAATACCCTTATTCCAGATTAGTCCCCAGAAACATAGCATGACTTTGAAAATCTATATCTCCTAATATAATTGTCCAAAAATTATGTTATACCCTTCAAATTAAATCTATGAATGTATACTTTAAATCTGGAAAGTTTCATAATTTTTTGTCAAGGTTTGATTTTCCAAACGTTCGACACAAACAATCTGTTTTCCAGAAACACAGTTTGAGAGAAACTGACTTCAAAAATTCATATTTCTTAGTATACTAATCCAATTAATACAAACTATATATAAAAGTAAAGATAAGACTATGTACTTCAATTCTGGAAATTTTCATAGCCATTGGAAAAGATTACATAATTCAAAAATACCATGGAATCAACTACTAGAATCTGGACTTTCAGGATTGCACCTGTTTCTAAACCCATCTTTAAAAAATCATAACTTCCTCTAAAGATATCCAAATGATGCATTATACCACTAATTGTAAATCTTGTTATGTCTACTACCATCCTGTAAAGTTTCGTAAATAATGGATGTGATTTGGTTGGTCATAAAGCCACACGAAACTGACTGACTCTGATAAACGTCAGTTTTGACAGTCTAACTTCAAAAATTAATAAATTATTCGTTTTGACACCAAATTGAGCTCTTCTTGATTCTATTTCATACTACACATCTTAAAATTTCCATATAAAAAAGAACCAGATGAAAAATCTATCTGTAGCCTCCGTTTGAGCTTCTGAAAGTTTTCGGTAGAAACTGTTTTCCGGCGACCAAAACAGAGTTGATAAAACTTACAAACAACCATGGTTTTTCACTCCAATCTCAAAGATTTCGACTCTACATACTCCTAAACATGTTCCTGGGGTTTGGGGATGTGATTACAGAATCAAAAACACAAGAAATATCACCCCAAAATCGTCATAAAATCACTGGTTTCGGTGACAACAACTTTCCGACGAATTTTCTGAATTCCAGCAGAAGAACAACCCCAAAAAGCTACTGAAAATAGCCTCAAATCTACTGGAAAAGGAAGATAAGGATGTATGAAACTCACCTATATTAGCTTATGGTGCTTCATGTGAGTTTTGAAGCTTCTTCTTTCTTCCTCCGATCAACTCTCTCACTCACGTCTCTCTCTTTGTTCTGCTGTGTTTTCTTTTTTTTTCTTAAGCTCTCTCTCTCTCTCTGTGTCTCCTTTTTTAGTTGAACATATATGAGAGGTGGGAGATGTTGATATATTTATTGAATGTGTGTGTGTATGTGTTGGGCGAATGAAAGAAGAGAAATGATGAGGGTGTAGATGTGAGTATATGTGTGGTACATGTGTGTGTTTGTTGTGATGGGAAGGAGTCACAATGCATAGGTGGGGGCTGTACGTGTGTGTGCTGTCAAATGAAGATTGAAAAATGAAGAATAGGTAGGTGTGGACATATATGGTTTTGCTTCTAAAGGTGATATGCATGGAGAGGTGAGTGTATGTGTGATTGTATATATGGGACGTGTGTTTGCTAATGATAGGAGGGAATTGTAATGCAAGGTGGAGCTTTATGTGTGCTGCCAAGTGTGGGTATGTGTGTTTTTATACACATATAGGTATATTTTTATCCTATTAATTACACACACCAGGTCCTAATTTTTTCCTTTGTCAAATTTAAGTTTTCTTAAATTTGTAGGTTCCAAAATTGAGCTTACTATCTAGTTTCTATAAATTAATCCTTACATTAAATTTTTGGGATGTTACAGTCCTAAATTTTGGTTTCAGTTTGGGCTATTTTCAGTTCCTATAAAATTCAAGTTACAAGTAACTGATTATTACTTATATTATTACTTCCTTAAATTAAATTATGTTGGTTATCTCAGTTTCAGTGGCTTCTTCACAGTACAATTTTGTATAATGCAATTTTACTATTTTTCAGCAAATTGACATATTTTTCAGTTAACTTTGAAAATCATAATTAATTATAGAAAAATATAATTTGACTAGTTCCAAAGCCTAAATGAAGCTCTTGAAATATAGTTTCATGAAAAAAAAATCCAAATTGGTTAGTTCAAAAATATTGCTCCCAGAAATTCATGAAATCCTACTGTTCCATATTACACTTCAGCATAACTTTGAAAATCCATATTTTCTAATATACTCATCCAAAAATTATGATCCATATATCAAATTAAAGCTCTGAATGTCTAATTTAAATCTGAAAATTTTCATAATTTTTTGTGAATGTTTGGTTTTCCAAAATCTCGTGACAACCAATCTGGTTTCCAAAAACATAGTTTAGCAGTAACTAACTTCAAAAATTCATATCTCTAAGTATACTGATCCAAATATCACAAATTATATATCAACGTAAAGCTTAGAATATGTAATTTCATTCTGAAAAGATTCATGGTCATTGGACAAGATTATATTGCTCAAAAACACCATGTAACCAACCGCCAGAATCTGGACTTCCATGATTGCACCTGTTTCTAAACATAACTTTCAAAAATCATAACTCCCTTTACAGATATCCAAATGATATATTCTACCACTCATTTTAAATATTGAGATGTTTACTATCTTCATGTAAACTTTTATAAATATTGGATATGATTAGGTTGGTCATAATACAACACGAAGCTGACTGAGTTCTAAAAATGTCAGTTTTGACAGTCTTACTTCAAAAATCAATAACTCACTCATTTTGACTCTAAATTTTTCTCTTCTTAATTCTATTTCCTACTACACCCTAAAATTTCCATAGGAAAAAGAATCAGACAAAAACTCCATTTATAGCCTCCGTTTAAGCTTCTGAACCTTTCCGGCAGAAACTCTGTTTTCCGGCGAGCAAAACAGAGTTGAGAAAACTAACATGCAACCATGGTTTTGCACTCTAATCTTAATGATTTTGACTCTACATACTCCTAAACATGTTCCTTGTGTTTGGCGATGTGTTTACAGAAGAAAATAGACCAAAAATCCCATGTAAAATTGTCACACAATTTCTGGTTTTGAAACTGATTGGTGACAGAAATTTTCCGGTGAATTTTCTCACTTCCAGCCACTCAAACCAGCAGAAAACAGCCTCAAATCCAATGGAAAATGTTAGAAATATGTAAAGGAAACACACCTATATCAGATTATAGACTTGCATGTAGGATTTAAAGCTTCTTCCTTCCTCCGTTGGCACTGATCACCCTTACATATCCCTCTTCTCTATTCTGTTTTATTTTCTAATTTAGCTCTCTATTTCACTCTCTTTGCAGCTGAATGTAAATGATAGTTGGAGGAGGTTGATCTGATTCTATTTAGTGAATGTGTATGTGCGTATGTGTTGTCCGAATGAGAAAAGAAAGATGAGGAGTAATGAATGTGTGTGTGTTGTCCGAATGAGAAGAGAAAAATGAGAGAGTTCACACATGTGCCAATGAGAGAGTGAAATATGGAAAGAAGAATGAGTTGTGAATGTAGGTAAGTGTCGGTGAGTTTGGGAGTGTGTGTTTTAATATACACATAGGTATATTTTTATCCTATTAATTACACACACTAGGCCTTAGTTTTTCCCTTTGTCTAATTTCAGATTTCATAAATTTCATAGGTTCTATAATTTGTGACTTATTATCTAACTCCCACAAATTAATCATTTTATTAAATTTTGGAATGTTACATATTGCATTCCAAATTCAACGCGTAGTGACTCTCTCACTGCCACATATTCGTGAGGAATTGGAATCCCTAACTTCAAAATGTGGTCTTGTAGCTGTGGTTGTTGATACTTTCGCCATGGAAGCATTAGATATTGCTTCATAACTCAATATACTATCTTATATATACTGCCCTTTCTCTGCCATGGCTGTATCTCTTTACTTGTATCTACCAAAGCTTGAGAAGAAAATCTCTTTGGTGTTCAGAGACTTGCGAGATCCCATAAAGATGCCGGTTGTGTGCAAATACAAGGAAGAGATCTGCCGGATTCTCTTAGAGATAGAAGCAGCTTTGTGCACAAGCAGATTCTTGAACGCTGCAGAAGAATCAGTCATGCTGATGGAGTTCTTGTTAATAGTTTCCCAGAATTGGAAACTGAGACAATTAAAGCCTTACAAAAAGAATTCAAAGACAAGCCCCAGATTTATCCGGTTGGACCCATTTTACAAAGTGACGGGTCAAGTAGTGACCAAAACGGGTCGGATTGCTTAAAATGGCTCAACAATCAACCACCCAGATCTGTTCTTTATGTTTCTTTTGGGAGTGGAGGGACATTGTCTCAAGAACAACTCAATGAACTAGCTTTAGGGTTAGAACTAATTGGTGAAAAATTCTTATGGGTCTTGAGACCACCAAGTAATAACCCTAGTGCTACTTATCTTGACACTTCAAATGATCAGAATCCTTTAGATTTCTTACCAGAAGGGTTTTTGGAGAGAACCAAAGAGAAGGGTTTTGTTATTTCTTCATGGGCACCTCAGATTCAAATTCTTAGCCATAGTTCTACTGGTGGGTTCTTGAGTCACTGTGGTTGGAACTCTGTTCTTGAGAGTGTACAAAAGGGAGTCCCACTGATAGCATTTCCATTATTTGCAGAGTAAAAATTGAATGCTTGTTTGCTAACCGATGGTTTAAAGGTTGCACTAAGGCCAAAGGTAAATGAAAACGGCATAGTGGAAAGATAAGAGATTGCGAAATTGGTAAAGTTTTTGATGGAAGGTGAAGAAGGTAAAGAGATTTGCAAGAGAATAAAGGACTTAAAAGATGCTATTGCTAATGCGTTGATAGAAGATGGCTCTTCTGCAAAAGCACTAGGGCAGGTAGCATTCAGATGGAAAAATGTTAGTGGCATCATAAAACGATAAATTTTTTGTGTGGAAAAATCACAGCATTCAACTCATTATTGCCATGGCTGTCTAGAATCATCTTGTTGACAGGCCTTATTTCTCTAGACCATGAATTCCATGAAGTATTGTACATATCCTTAATTTCATAATATATGTTGTGTTTTTTTTATTAAAACAAAAAATGATGGTGTTTTATGTATGCCTTATTTTAGTGCATGTTATTTAATATCAATCAATTATCATTAAGGTTTTAGAAAAGTTGTAAGGTTAATATATGCCAAAACTTGGGAAAAAAAATTACACCAAAAAAATTAATTAATGCAGGAACATGGTGGTGGTTTTATTAATGGAGGAAGAGGAGAGTGCATTTGTTTCTACCTGCACCTGCACGTTTCAACAGATTCAAATTGGAGTCAATGTCCACCTGGAAATTAAAGTGGGTCCTACACAAACCTAACTAACAGACGTCATTGCAAAATAACGGAAGAAGCATTTCAGCCCCTTATTTTAGTGTCGATAGGTATTTATGCTCCTAGAAAAAAGATTGGGTGCTGGGTGCTCATTTTGTAAAAACATATGGGCATTTTTCCCCTTTGCCCTAGTTTTTAAATATACTTTTGCTAGCTTGGGTTTTTTGAAACATAAAATTCTTCAAAAATCTCATTACAAAAAATTTATTGCCCAAAGCTACTAAGGACTCAGATTTTTCAGTAGGCGCAATTCTTCTTTAATGGTGTGGAAGATATCTTCAATTCCATGAGATAAAATGTCTTTCATTTTGCACATGGTTGAAAATAAATTACATACAAATGAAGATAGATAGCACCGATAGAAGATTGGTTGCACTTAGGTCTTCAAACAAATTTCCGGTGTCACTACTATAGAAAAGGCCTTTTATAACGGTTATTATCAATCATAAATCATGGTTCCGAACCGTCATATATGCGGACACTATATATACTTGTCGCAAATACATTACAATTTTGAACTATTATTTATTTTGAACCTATTATAACGGTTCTAGTATAACGTTCATTATGTATTGAAGCTTAGTGAGGTCATAATATGCGCATTGCTATTATAATAATTGACAAGCACACATAAGCAATCGTCATAATATATTGTAATGTTTGCACAATACATAATGGTTTCATTTTGAAAGCCGTTATTTATTCAATAACATACATAATTGTTTTAATATAATAACAGTGACTTTTACACTACTACAAAAAAAGAAAGTTGTGGCGCTTTTTTTTTAAGAATAACTATAGCGCTCAAGAAATGTCACCTATCCCATCGCCATTAGTAAGCGCCACGACATGTGTTTATTAAACACTTACTGTATGCTTGCTTGTGTATATATATTTTTTATTAATTTTTTGCTTCCATGGCACTTTTCTAAGTAAGTGCAGGAAGTATTTTTAAAAAATAAATTTTTTATATTTTTTCTTTAAAACCCTATAATTACAGTCTACAACAAATTATAAACATAAATTTCTATAGCCACAGCAAGATTAAGAAAATCAAACCACAATCAAATAACTCCAATATATTTACAACAATTGTGAATGAAATACAGTTAATTCTAGTTAAATAAACAACACAACAATAGGCAAGAAACAACCTAGCTACTTAAATAGTACTCCCTCCTATCCTATTTATAAGCAACTTTCTCTCTCATGGGGCTGGTCCCTTTTATAAGCAACTTTCACTTTGTGTCTGAAAATATAAGCTCATTTTTCCTATTTTACCCTTATTAAATATATTATTTATAATTAATTATCACATATGCCAAGAGTTATATTTAGGAGAGAGAGAATTCAAAGCATTGAGAAAATGTATTTTACTAACTCTAGTACTTTTTATACATTCTCTCTCTACTTCATAAATAGGGGCATATAGAAAAAAATGGCATTTTTGACACATTTATTACTTTTAACTACTAGTTCGCTTTGCGCAATTAAAGAGAAAGTTGCTTATAAATAGAACCGGAGGGAGTAGCTTGTTATTCCCTCTTTTTGTAGTAGTGTTTAATAATAATAAATAATGGTCTCACATAGATAATCATTATTATTTATTTAGTAATATAAATAACGGTTTGTAAATAAGAATTGATGTTAACGTTTATAATACATGACGGTTTTCAAATAATAGAATAGTATAGTTAATTCTAGTCAAATAAACAACACAACATTAGGCAAAAAATAACCTAGCTACTTAAATAGTAGCTTGTTATTTCCTCTTTTTGTAGTAGTGTTTAATAATAATAAATAATAGTCTCACATAAATAATCATTATTATTTATTTAGTAATATAAATAACGGTTTGTAAATAAGAATTGATGTTTACGTTTATAATACATGACGGTTTTCAGATAATAGAATAGTACATCCCACAATGAGTTACCATACAATTTGGGATGATAAGGATATTTTAGGCTTTGTGGGAAGAATCAACGGCAACTGTTGACGTATATATTTGATAATATAATTGTTAACCTATAATTGTGTCTCTTCACAAAAATTAACCTAAAGAGCAAAGGTTTCTGAGGAAAACACAGATATCTCTATTAGAAAGGGTGTAAGGGGTATGTAAACAATTGAGGTCAAGGGTTTGCATACCCCCTACGCCCTTTCTGATAAGAATATTTGTTTTTTTTTCATCTGTCTTTGCTTTCCAAGCTTAATTGTTAAGAGACACAATGTATAGGTGAACGCTTACATTATTATATGTATAGGTCAGAGTGTGATTGATTCTAGCCATGAAGCCTAGAAAATTTTGATCCATACCAACTGCATCACTACTATTCGATGTGGGAAGTACTACTCTATTAGATAGAGTACATACCAAATAGCTCAGAAACTCTCACATTGAAGAGTCTGAGACTAATTTCACATTGTCAAATTTCAAAGCTTTTAACTTGGTGCCACCTACTCAATACAAGAACATGAGAAGAACCTTCGATTAGATCATTAATGGGTTTTCCAAAAAAACATAAATTCACAAAAGCAATTTAATGTCACTTTGAATACTTTATTGCATTGTGACTTCACAAAAGCTAGTATTTACTTGATGATGTATGACTTTCGGTACAACTGAACTAGTTTATTCATCATATATATTGATCTTTTGGAAGTAACTTCTGCAAATATGAATACTTCCAAAAAAAAGAGAGACGTATTCGCTGAGGGATCCATATCTCTAAAAGTTACCTCAAAAAGATCAATAGAGAAGGAACCGTCAATTAAAGCAATGGGTTGATAACTACTTGTAATAACAGGAAATGAATCTTCAATCAGAGCAATAATAGGTTTTCTAAAAAAAATATAACTTCACAAAAGCAATTTAATATCAGCATGAATGCTTTATCGCGTCATGACTTCACAAAGGCAGCCTAATTGGCCAAGTTGAACACTACAAGTAACAAGAGAGGAACCTTTGAAGTGAATGCAGAAAGGATAATGTGAAATGGATGAGGGAAATCATAACTACCTTGCTAAGGCTCACAAATGAAAACACAAGTTAGGGTAAGTGAAAGCAACTCATACGACAGTTGTTGAAATAAGGGTCACATGTATTCACTAGCGACTTTCACTGAGAAGTCGGATGAAGGCTTTTTATGGTAAGGTTCGATTGAAAATGACTCTCGACAACCGAAAAAGACAACAACAGTCGTGGGATAACAATGTTAGTGGATTTCATTTGTATAGACTAAATATCAAATGTATTATGTTTCAAACGTTTAAATAAGAGAGGTAGGAATTTTTGGGTTATTGTGTCTAAGACTTTATATCATGGTTCATTCGTAAAACTTATTACTTATTGGTTTACATTTATCAGGATTCTTTGGTAATATCTCTGGGGTGATATACTTTTTTAAAAAAATTTTGGGCTAATAGTGCCAAGATAATTACATTTTTATATTTTATAAAAAAAAATATCACCCTCTGATAGATGATCTGAGGTATGCTGTGAATTTTCTAACTTTTGTTTCCTTCAATTTGAATGAATCAAAATTTTTGAAAATTAGCAGCATACCTCACATCGTCATGCTACTTGTTGTGGCCTAAATCATTTAGGAGTATATATGTCAAGATTATAGTGGCAAATCCCATACTCATTAAGAAGGAGATTGGTCTTCTAGTTCATACTCGATAAGTATTTAGCCAACCTCTTCAAAGCATGGTCAATGCATTATGTAAAATCCTACCAAATTTTTTTTTAAAAAAATTCCTTTCCTTAACACTCGATTATCCATACTCTTAAATCAAATACCAAGATAATCAACAATACCATGACGAAAGAAAAAAGAAAGTTAAACCCAAAGGTCTACTATAGAAGAAAAACTCTCATGTTTACTTTTTAAATATCAAATATTATTATCAAAAGATTCTCTTTCCAAACAAAGTTATACATAATAGAAAAGAGACAGGCTTAACATTTAAGAGCTATCATGGATAATAAAACTCCTTTCTAATGGTTTGACAACTGAAACTCTTCTTTATCATATATGATCACAACATTTGGGCTTTGAGCTTCACGAAGCCCAGAATATCACATTCAACCATAAGCCCAACTAATTAAACCATCTTTCACATAATATTAAACATATTTCCAACATCAAGAAATATCAAAATATGCATTTGGGGATCCACAACATCTTTTAACGAAATTTCGAAAGGCCTATGGCCTTCTACAAGCTCATTAGTTAGCGCAGTTAATCAAAAGTATAGAATTAATCAGAGCATCCAAAATGAGCTCTATGAATGGCAATATACATCATTTCAACATATAAATGAACACAAGAGGCTTCACAGAGATATTGCAATATTAAGCCTCAGGAGCTCCCCCTGAGTCCCTTCACTGGAACTATTACCTTAAAAATATTATAAGAAACGGTGCAAGACAAAAGTCTCAATAACCAATTACCCAACTCATTACACATGTCAATATGTGCTCATGAGGTGTCAAGTGGAATAATGTATATAACAAATATTAGAAATATAATTCACAAAACCCCGTTTCACAAGTTTCAAACTCTATATCACAATTATTATATCACAATTTTCCGTATCACAATTTCCATATCACAATTTCTACATTACAATTCTCATATCATGATTTTCTGTATCACAACATATCACAATTTATATATCACAATTCTCATATCACAATTTTCTATATCATAACATATCACAATTCTCAAGTTGTGTCCCATCAATCCAACCGAACTTCCTTATTTCCGCCGACTACACAGATGGGTTAAATTACTATCCACATTACTAACCACTCAAAAGCTCACTGATCAAATGATGAGGACTAGCCAAAATCTATAGAGATCATGCCTAGACCATAGGTCTTTTCTCCTTATTGAACCAGTGAGACAGTATCTAATTAAACTAGTAGGACATTCCCTTATTGAATTAATGTGATAATCTCTCATTGAACTAGTGGGACAATAAAAAGGCAATCATCGTGCACCAATGGAGGCTATACCATGTGGTAGAATAAACTACTCCATCTCATTCTAATCCAATCATCATAATAATTATCAATAAATAGCTTAACGGAAATTTTGAGATTTTCACATTCATACAATGTTAATCAAATCATCTTCACATACATGCCATAATATCTCAATTCTCATATATATATATATATATATATATATATATATATATATATAAGGTTCCACAAGGCATATTAAAATACTCATCAACATCATGATAACTTTCTCAATCTCAATAAACATTTCAAAGTACTCATTGAAGTATTTAATCATTATTAATATACCATTTTTATTCTCATATTCATTTGACAAAATACTCAAAAACAACATATCAACACACATAACAAGTAGAAAGTGGTTACCTTTCACAAAAGCTAAGTTCACCATAATAATTCAAATTCCAAGCTCAGCACCAACAATTCACAATTCAATCCAAGACTTTTGAAGCTTAGGAATGTTTCTCAACTCAAAAATGTCAAAACCCTAGACGATAAATTGACCCCAACCTTAAAAACTCTAATTTTTCTAATGTTGTCTGCGACAACACTATTTATAAAATCACCCACTGGCCTCGGTGAGTGCATTACTCACCTAGGCAAGTGGCACAGAATGCATCATTATGTCACTGGCCTCAACAAGTGAGTTTACTTGCCCCGGCAAGTGGCACAAAGGGAAAATGTCCTATTTCAAAAATCCATAACTAATTCCACACATCTCTAAAAATTACGAATTAGCACTCTATGGAAAGCTTAAGTTGTCTAATTCTTAATACAAAAAGAAAGTTGTCTAATTCCTAATACAAAAAGAATCACTCAAAAATATTAACCTTTGTTCCTCAAAAATTCTTGATTTCCAAAACAGTTCATAAAGGTCTAATGATATGGCTTCCAATTATCATTTTTTGTGTTGCTAAGCCTCAAACACCCAAATTTGACTAATTAATTCCTCAATATCCATAATAATAAACTCTTAATTATGCCCCAACCTCAATATTAAAAATTGGGATGTGACACATTCTGCATGACACATCATTAACTCCACTTGAAAGAGCAGAGGATATGGAAACAGAGGTGGAGGTTGTGGAGGACAAGTAGAAGGAGGAGAAGGAGGTGTAGATTATGGAGGTGGTGGAAGAGGAGGACGAGACCAATGATTTTCTAGCAAGTGTATAACATGGCATTTCATATAGAGAGAACTAAGGAGGAAGATGAAGAAATAGTACGAAAAAGGTGAAGAAATGGGAAGTTTATCTTAAATATATTGGAAGTGACTAGTTCAAACCATCATTACACACAATGGAAGTTGAAGAGGAGCAACCACGCATACTGGTGGATAATAAATGGGTACTTGATTCTTGTGCCTTATAATTGGAGAATGAAGAGCATGTACATAGTATTAACATCAGCATGGGGAAGGGAAAAGGTTTCAAACCATTTTGGCATTTGTTATTTCATGATGGCTTTTGCATAACAACTGTCATACTTGTGAGACAAAATATGATTGTTACTAATTACAACCGTTATTTATTTTCTTGGTATTCTAATAAGTGATAGGTTTTACTTGATAACCGTTATGTATTTCATTTTTAAAAAAAAAATTGGTGGTTAATTATGCAATCACTTTTTACAAACAAAATATAATAAAAAAAAGATAATGTACATAAACAAACTAAAAATAAAAAATTATGAAGATGTTTTAAGAATCTGATACATCATCAAATTCTTATTTTCCCAGTAACTTATCCACCTTCTCATTCAAAGAGCGAATGAGAGTGGTAAATTCCTTCAAGCACTGGTCCATACGTCCTTGCTCTTGTAGGTAAACCTGGACTATATAATGAAGCTTGTAGGTTGCGTGAACAAGCCCTTCAAGACTTGTTAGTGGAGAGAGTTCATCTTTCGGTTTGTCCCCAGATGATGGAGCATAAGTTCTCTTGCATTTGTCTATAATTTTGGTGAAAAAGAACAAAAGCTTGTAGTTGGCTATGAGAAGTTGAAATGAAAGTAAAAAAGTGGAGTTCAGTTTTTGAATGTTTATATAGAGAGGGTTTCGTGGATTATTGGGCCGTTGTGTCCTTTAGGTTTATAGATCATTATTTTATATATGGAGACAGTTGTTTTTAAATAACTGTTATGAATTTGAAGTTGTATTCTAATATGTGAAGAGTTTTTCTTAATAACCATTATTTATTTGACATATTTTTTTAATTTTAAAAAAATTAAAATAGGTACATTTAATTATAGATTTATGAAAAGGTACTTTAAATATGAATAGTTGGGGAAAGAGTAGTAGGAAAAGACAGATTATTTGAAAATTTACCTGACGGTTGTTTCATAAGAAACATAATATTTCTCATTCATATAGTTTATGGTCAATTGTTATGACCCTTATGGTTTTGTTTACGCTAATATTAAGTTTAAAGATGAATTATTTGTAAGAGTTACATGATAGTTTTTACATAAAACCATTATATGTATCGCTAAATAAATGATTGTTATTAAATACAACCATATTTTGTACTTTCGTGAATTCCACCTTGCAATACATGACAATGCGTATAGTTAACCGTTAATTTTTAGCGTTATATATTCTCCTTCACTTTAACATACATGACATTTATTCACTATAATCATTATTTATTAAGCATTATATATGCACAAATATGTAGTAATGCGTATTTAGACAACATATTTTGCAATAGAGGATTTTTCAGAAATTTTCCCCTTTTAAAATTATCTAATACAAAATATGTGTATGGTGTATATTCTATGAGTTTAAAATTTGAGATACGTGAATTATAATTATTTGTTCTAAAAATTACCACATATATAAATTTTTTCTTTAAATTTAACTGAAGTTAATGACTAGCTAAATAAATCCTCGTTGGCATAGTTTTACAACATTTATTTATGTTTCTTGGCTTACAGGGTATGTACGGATTATTTTGATGGAAGTTTGCAATGTTTTAATAGCCCAACCTGAAGTAATTCTAATTGTTGCAAGTCCTCCGAAGATTTTTGAAGTGTCATTTTAAGATTTTGAGAACACAAGTGTCTTTTTTGTTATGGCCAAAATAATAAGAACAAAAATCTTTGTTTACTACACTCTCATTCTTAATATAAGACTTAATTAACTAATTTGATTAATTTAAAGAAATTATAGTTAAATTAGCTAATATGGAATGTTTTTTTAAAACACCAAAATCATTTTCTTTAATTCGTTTACTCCCTCTCCTCACTAGTACAAAATTGTCATTTTAGACCGCCACATTTAAACTAGTTATAGTGGATAAGATCTAAAAAGTATAACCGGTGGTACTTTTGTAATTATAAAGAATTTGTGAGACCGGTTCTTAAAATATGTGGTCTAAAATAAATTATTTAGACCAGTTATTCAAATAACCAGTCTAAACAGATAAAAAAAATTAAACAATTTTAAAAGTTTTTAGACCAGTTGTTACTAATAACTGGTCTTAAAGATGAAAAAAATTTAAAAATTTAAAAAAATTTTAGATCTGTTGTCACTAATAACCGGTCTTAAAGATGAAAAATTAAAAAAAATTAAAAATTTTTACATCGGTTGTCACTAATAGCCAGTCTTAAAGATAAAAAATTTTAAAAAATTAAAAAGTTTTAAAAGTTTTTTGACCCGTTGTCACTAATAACCAATCTTAAAGATGAAAAATTAAGAAAAATTAAAATTTTAAAAGTTTTTAGACAGTTGTCACTAATAACTGGTCTTAAAGGTGAAACCTTTTACACCGGTTATTTGTAAACCAGTCTAAAAGATGGGGAATTAAAAAAACATATATATTTTTCCTTTTAAAACCGGTTATTAGTGATAACCGGTCTAAAAATTGAGATTTTTAGACCTGATTTTTATTTTAACCATTCTAAAAGACTTCCCCAAATATCATACTACCTTGCTCCTCCGATGCCTAAATTGAATCCTCTCTGAACCTTGCTTCTCTTCTTGTCACCATTTCTCTGTGAGCTATGTCACTTTCTGAACTTTTCCATTGCTCCCCTCCCTGTTTCACACATTGCTCATTCGTCATTACTGCCGCGTTGTTGTGTTTCTAAGCTCCGCCATTGTACGCTCCTCACCACTGTGACCACGCTCCTCTGTTGTGACTTCCCTTTGTCGATGTCTTGAAGTTAACCTCTGTCAACTCTACCGTGACTATGGCTGAAAGCTAACTCATTGGTCTTCAATCGAGTTAGTGTTCTCTTCTTGAGTTGTTGTTCTATGTGGGTTTGAATTGAATATAAAGTTAATGAAAATTCTGAATAGCTTTGCAAAGCAAGTTTAACATGTATCTACATACCTTTGTTATGAAAAGTTGGATCTAGTTGCCATGTGTGCCTTGATAATGCATATAGCATTCAACTTTCCTTTATTGAAGGATTAAGTGCAAACTTTCTAATTATGTTGATACTAGGTTCTACATTTACTATTTGTCCATGATTTCAAGGGTTTCTAACTTCACTTGCTCTAAGTGTCTGCATGCATATCCAATTTGAAACTCCATTGTGCTTCCCATTAGGTTTGGAACTTAGTACCATTATGTAGTAGTTAAACTAAGCACTTAATGAGTGTAATGATTCTGTGCTCTCATTATACTCCTGCCTTTTCCAGGAGAAAAAATAGAAAAGAGAGAGAGAGAAAATGTGTTGAAATATATAGATCATAGTTGGATAAACACTAAACAGACAAGTGTTGAATGTGTTAATGCGGTGAGGGATTTTTTAGAATTTGTTAGAAGAAATGCCGATGATGACAGTGGGATGTTATATTGCCCTTGTGTAGAATGTTTGAATGAGAAGCGACTAAGTGCTGCAAATATATACACACACATTTAATTTGTGAAGGATTTTGTAAAAGTTATAGTATGGCATGGTGAAGAATTAGAAATGCCAAGTGCATCTTAATAGGGGGAGTGGCATTTGTGATAATGACACGGATCTAGATGATCAGATAGAGGATATTATTCGTGATGTAAAAGAAGAGGCTTTTAAGCAATCACATGCATATGGTAATATGTGCAGTGATGCTGAGAAGTCACTGTGCATGGGTAAGAAACAAATTTATATTATATTATATTATGTGTGTGTGTGTGTGTAATTCTTTATATTTGCTTAATATTCACTCTTTTTTTTCAGTGATCATTGGCAATTGGTTCTTCTATGCAAGAATAGTTATATTACCATCCTCTTATGCTCCCTCCACTTCAAACCAGGGAATGAATTGAAGAAGACCATGAACTCGTAAGTTTTCTTGCATTATTACCTTTTTATTGGAAGTTTATGGAATTTGTGCAAAATAAGTAACCTTTGTGATTTTAATGATAGGGTTATGCAGACATTCCTACATGCTTCTTGTGGTAAGCATGTTCGTGAGTTAAAAGACTCTACATGGATTATCCCAAAGGTTAGTACATATTTTTTTGTTTTAAGAATGTGTTCAATAAGTTATGATTTTATACTTGTTTTAATGATATCATATTCTTTCTTAGAGCCGTAAGCAACCACTGGAATCCAACTTATGTGATTTGTATGTGTTGAGACACATTTATGATATTATCACCCTAGGCATGACTGATTTTACTGAAGAGTTAAATGTATATTTCAAAAATTTTGCATTACTTTTATTGTTTTTAAGTTAACAAGTTAATGTTTTGTCTGGCTTTGGTGTTACAGATGTTTGATCTTGCTAATCCCTTTCCTGAAGAAGATATTGATTTCATCCATAAATGTTGTGCTGAATTCATTTATGAGCTTTTAAAAAAATAGTGAGTTTTTTAATCCAATGTTATTCTAATACATATTGCTTCTACTGTATGATGATGTTCGCCATGTTTGACTTCTTTAATTGGATTTGCAATCCGAACGTTTAATGTCCTATTTCACACTTGAAATATATTTTAATTGATGTTTAAGTATAGTAACAAGTGTAAATATAATGAATAAGTGACATTTGATCATATTCGGACTTATCTCTGTAATTCATTCTGCTTTAGTTATTGTCAAACTCGGAGTTCCTCATGTGATTTTCAAAGATCTCAACTCGAGTTTTCATCATAAACTTGAGTTCTTAGTGTTGTCAGCACTTCTTCAGGTTGTCTCTGTCAAGAACTTGCGAGAGTTCATTTGAAAACTCGAGTTCTCATCTATCCAGAACTCGAGTTCTGTCTCCAAACTTTAATTCTTCATGTACTTCAAGTTTCTATATGATTCTCTTATTGAAACTTGTGGGAGTTCATTTATAAACTCAATTTTTAAGAGGAATATATACATATATTTTTTAAAAAGGAAACTTTTTAGACCGGTTGTACCTATAACCGGTCTAAAAAGTATGACATTAAGACATGTTATTTCAAAAATAATAGGTCTAAAATGTTGTTCTTTTTAGAACGGTTGTTATACAACTGGTCTAAAAATTCTAAAAAGTATGACTTTTTAGACTGGTTGCTTAATCAGTCTAAAAAGTAATGGTTGTATCAAGCTCATACAAAACCGGTCTAAAAATTTATTTTTACCTGATCTAAATAGTCATTTTTCCACTGGTGCTACTTGATTATTGTTGATAGCACTGTTTAGAGAATCGGACCGGACCAGACGGTCGGACCGTCGGCCGGTCACTGCGGGGGGCCGGATAGATACGTTAGACCGTTTTTCTGAGGGAGCCGTTTTGGATCGTCATTTAACCGTTTTTGAGCTGAAAACCGAACTGGTTTTTCAAAAACCGTCCGGTCCAATAAAAAATGAGGAAAAAAATTTTTGCTGCAAAATTTTTTAAAAAACTTTGATGCTACAAAAAAATTTAAAAAAAAGGCATATAAATTTTAGACATATTACTTTATTTTATTTATATTATATGTTACTAATTTTAATAATTTGGTTTGTTACAAACTATTTTATAAAGATGTTTTTGAAGAAAAAGCCAATAAGGGTCATCCTCAAGTTAATGATGAAATTGGAAGCACTTAAATTGGAGTTAAATGTCTTGATTTTGGATAATTTCCTCAAGAAGATTATAACATTTACCATTCTAGTTCTATTTATAAGTCATTTTTAACTAAATCTCACATACCAAGGAGATATAGTTAACTCAATAATTATAGGGTAAATTTACAACTGTGCCATCATTTATGAATATGTACTTTTTAACTCTTTTTTCTCTATCTATCTTTAAATTATTTCTTCATTTGTACAATAAATAGGGTTAAAATTTTCATAATCTCATTTATTACACTGAAAATGAACTTATAAATAGAACCAAATTTTTTGGTAAAAAAAGACTTATAAATAGGATCAGAGTGGTATGATCTAAATACATTTCAAGAAACTTATGCTTAAATCAATCAAGAGTCATCAATATTTGACAAGTCATAAAATCATTATTGTTAGTATATTTTATTACGTTGATGGTTGACTTTATATTCTTCTTTAAATGGTATTTTGTGACTTTATTAACTTCCTATGAAATTAGACTGAAGATTAATTGTAATATATATATATATATATATATATATATATATATATTACATCACCGGTCGGACTGAACGGTTCAACCGTTTCAACCGGTTGAATCATGATCCACTTACCTTTCTGGCTCGATGTCCGGTCCGACTTTTAAAACATTGGTTGATAGCATATTAATATGTTAGTTTAGGAAAATATTGATAAATATATGAAATATGTCATATATTTAGAATCAATATCAACTCACTAATTATATCTTACATTAAAGATCATATGGAGCATGCGGGATCAAAGTGTACGTCACATTTTTTTTTTTTTTTGGGTAGTAAGCGAGTCGTACTTGATGAAGTATCTGGAGAAGCCAAGACTCCAACTCATCAAGAGGGACATATATGCATATCTCATCAAAGGGAAAAGCATTTTCTCTTTGTTTTTTCTCCTTGGAAAGGGCATCTTGAATATCACATGTCGAGCTCCGCATTCTTGAATCGGTGACAGAAGCTTGAACTAGAATTTTAAATTATATTGTTCATATATAACGAGATATGACATATGTATGCCCTCGCTATTTCATTTTCATACACCTTTGTGATATCAAGTAATTCAATTAATTAATTTATTAGGGTAATTAATAAATGTACTATTTTTAATGTTGGTGATTCGTGTATGGTGTGGCTTGAGCGCTTTTTATTGGCTTTAAATTAAATAGTAATTATAAGATTATAAACATTATGATATTAAAATCTAACTAGGATGAGCCGATTAGACCAATAAGCTAATGAATCAATCTTTTACTCGACTTAGTTAAGAGGTTTGAACAGATCAATCAAGTAGATTTTATATTTTGTTGTACCATTTGCTAGGACTAAAATGACATCATTTCAAGTTAAAAAATTATGTTAAGTCAAATTTGTATTTTAATAACTTTTTTTATTAGATTATATATGATTTATATATAAACATTTCATTTATTTGTGAATTAATATTTTTTTACCGAAATGTTGCCCTATTTAGGGTTACATATAAATATTTTTGTATATTTTAATTACGCTTAGATTAATCTTAATTCAATCACAATTAGACCATAAATAAATAAACTTGAACGAGCTTTATTGCTAAAGGAAGTGATGAGCACTAAGAGCTCATTTCCGCTATACACAACCCAATCTAATATGAATGGTACAGACCAATTTTTTTATTTTCATTTTTCTAAAAAATATTACTTTAGTGCGTGCCGAATAAAAAATTTTTTTTTTTTTACTTGAACCATTACTGTGATAATGCGAATATCAACTTAGCATTGAGTATCATGGTACTCATCATTGCCCTTTTGATCCATATATTCCCTCAACCCATTTAATAACCGATGATTTATTATTAACATTCAAGAAAGGTGGGTGTTGAAAAGATATATACGATGAGATGAACCAAGCTCATAATCTTCATCGTACTTTTCAATTTACGTCTCAAATCTTATATATGTTGCGGGTCAAAGGAACTAATTGTAGACTAATTCGATGAAGTAGTAGCGAAATCCACTTTTAACGTCACATATCTGAGAGAAACTATACCTATAAATTAATCCACGCAAAAATCTAAATAAAACAAAAACAACCATATCCCCTATACTTACCAAATTATTAAAAAAAAAACAATCCAAATACTTCCAGCTTATACTGATTGGAGTTTCCATGGCGAATCCACCTCACATAGCCTTCATTTCCAGTGCTGGATTCACCCATCTTTTCCCAGTAATCGAATTCTCAAAGCGTCTCCTTCATTTTCACCCAGATCTTCACATAACTTGCATCATCCCAATCCTCGAATCTCTTCCTTCTTCATCACAATCTTACCTTCAATCTCTGCCCCCAAATATCCACTCGATCTTTCTCCCTCCAGTTCACAAACATGACATGCCTGAAAATGTTCATCGTGGAGCTCAAGTTCAGCTTACAGTCACTCTCTCTCTACCATATATTCGCCAAGAATTGGAGTCTCTTATCTCCAGATCTTCCCTTGTTGCTTTGGTTACTGATTGTTTCGCACACGAAGCTCTGGATTTCGCTGCAGAGTTCAACTTGTTGTCTTTCATGTACCTTCCTTATGCTGCTATGATTTTCTCTCTCTACTTCTGTAATTCCATGAAGCTTGATGACGCAGAGTTCAGAGACCTATCACCAGAATCCATAGATATCCCACCTTGTGTTCCAGATCGTGGCCGAGAGATTGCAGAATCACTTTATGATGAACTAGTTCGCAGGCAATTCTTTGTACGTGCCAAGAAGCTAACTTCAATTGATGGGGTTTTATTCAACAGTTTCTTAGAGTTAGAAACAGAGACAATTAGAAGCTTGCAAGAAGAAACCAGAGGAAAAAGGCCTCAGATTTATCCGGTTGGACCGATCATACAAGGCCGGTCCGATAACGAGACAAACGAGTCAGGCTCAAACTGCTTGACGTGGTTGGATAATCAACCTCCTAAATCTGTTGTTTATGTTTCATTTGGGAGTGGAGGGACATTATCTCAAGATCAACTCAATGAACTAGCTTTTGGGTTAGAACAAAGTGGTAAGAAATTCTTGTGGGTAGTGAGGCCTCCGAGTGATGATCCTAGTGCGGATTATCTTTCAGCTTCAGGTGATCAGAAAAACCCTTTAGATTTCTTACCAAATGGGTTCTTAGAAAGAACTAAAGATCGAGGTCTCGTTGTTCCTTTATGGGCGCCTCAGATTCCGATACTTAGTCACGATTCTGTTGGTGGATTCTTGAGTCACTGTGGTTGGAACTCGACGATGGAGAGTATTGTTCATGGGGTTCCAATAATAGCTTGGCCTCTGTTTGCTGAACAGAGGATGAATGCTGCTTTTTTAACAGATTGCTTGAAAGTGGCTTTATGGCCAGAAGCTAATAACCAGAGATCAGGGATGGTCGAGAGAGATGAGATAGCCAAGGTCATAATAAGATTCATGGAAGGTGAAGAAGGAAGACAAGTTCGTAAGAGAATGGAAGAGTTGAAGGATTCTGCTGCTAATGCAATAAAAGAAAATGGGTCCTCTACACAGACTCTGTCTCAGTTTGTGATGAATTTGAGAGCTAGGGCATGATGGAATTATTGATGTTTCAATTTTATATAATATTTAATTTCAATATTTTATTAGTGATTTCGTAGGTGGTGAAGATGTTATATAATACTTTATGTGCAATATTTATAGGTTTTGAGAGAGATGAACAAAGGAAAACAGAGGATGAATTGATTTTTATAAAGCAGTTGTGAAATGGCCACTCCTGCATTTATGAGGCTATTATTGTAATTCCAGTCCATACTTAGTAGATGTTCTGCCTTGGATTAACGATTATTTAACCATGTCACCAATTAATTGTTTATTGGGTTTAATATTACCCGAAAATTTTTAAATTGTAATAATTTAACTCTAGCTTTTATAAAAATTAAGTATGACTGTTAGTTGACTAATTATATTGAACAGACAGTACAAATGACATTGAAGAAGAAGCCACAAATAGAGGTGGAACTCACATTCACTAGAGAGTAGTGAATAAAAAGATTTAATTATAGGATGTCAGACACACTAAACAAAATTACTGAGAATAAAGCCATTGGTAACTCTCCATCATCATACCCTAGCTACGTGAGATAAACAAGTACATCTTCGATTTTTTTTTCATTGCACAAGATATTTTCACCTCTTTAATTTTCTCCAATCATTCAAACGGTATGCATTTTTAAAATTTATTTTCTTTTTTATAAATATAACTTGAAAAAAAAATAAAGTTGATGATATATGGATTTATTAGATAAGTATATTTGGCCAACTAATGGGTAAATATAACTTAGATAATTGTTAGGATGAAATTGCCACAATTAGAAACTTTTAGGACAACATTGCTCCTGAGTTAAAACTATCAAGATAAATTTGTACAAAAACCCAAAACAAAATGATGTTGGATGTCACGTGATTGTTAACTTAGCATATTTGATCAAATAATAGTCAAACTAAGCATGGATAACATCCATAATGAAATTACTACGATTTGAAAACTTTTAAGTGATGCTACTCTTAAAAAAAAAATTTTAAGGTAACATTATTCTTTTTTGACTACATCCAAAGAAAAATTGAATCTTAACCCAAAGATTAATTTTGCCTTAAAAATTTTTCTTTCTAGTTTTAACATCTTATGGGAGAGGGAGCTCTCCTTTTACCATGCCATCTCTTCCAATTTTATAACCATAAGATTAACAATTGAAAAGGTCTTGATTTGATTTTATACAAAATATTTTTTTATTTTATTGCATTATTAAATTATTCATATTAAAATTTAACAACTTAAATATAATTATTTATTTATTTTCTTTTTATAACTTATATTGATAATAATTTTCTGAGAAATTTAATCTTAACCATTCAAAATTAATATAATAATTATAAATGGGGAGAGATGGGGATGGGATTTTATAAAAAATTAAATCTAAACCATCAAAAATTAATATAATAATTAGGGGGGGGGGAATGGGGATGTAAAAGGAGATCGAGCCCCCTTTCAGTTTTTATAGATGTAGTGTACTCAAAAATTTAGATAAAGGGAAATTTTTTTTTAAAAGTACTCCAAAAATATCAATATCCTAAATTAGTTTCTTTTATTTATATTTCATTAGCAATTTATTATACTTGATGAGTAAATCATAACATGTTTTAATGCAAATTCCTAATTTGAGATTTTCAAATTCTAAACATATTTTATTAAAAAATTTCTCTTTTTTTATAAAATGATCAAATTATATGAAATGAGAAATTATAAAAACGAAGTTAATATAATAGGGACAGGGGATTGGGGGATGGGGAATTAGCAGTACATAATTTGAGAGCTAGGAATGAGCAGTGCATAAGTTATACTTGAAATAACAATTTTATATCTTTTTTGTAGAGTTCCTTTTGGATCAGAATGGACAAAACAACCAATTGAGCACGTTCTTTGCAATAGGTGACGGCTATGATGTGATTTAATGATGCAATAATTGTTGAGATCATTGTGGTCAAACTTACAAGTCAAGTTTATGTTCTAAACTCAGTTGATCGGACTAACTCACTTGTAAACTTGCTATAGGTGTTAGCTCAGCCAAACTCCATTTTAACTCAATTAAACTTGGTGAACTCGTGATTTCAAAACTGAGTTGAGTGAGTTAGATATATGACTTATAAAAGTCTATTGGATTATAAAGGGATTATGAGTTTTAACTTGTAAAAGTCTGATGATGTTACAAAGGATTATAAAAGTGTTATATAATGATTGGTCCTAAAGATCATTATGTTTTATCTTTTGCTGATATCAAAAGTTAGAAGATAAATTATTTATAAGTATTACATGACGGTTGTTTCGTAAGAACCATCATATTTATCAATAAATAAATTACGATTATTAACTATAACCATCATTTTTATATGGATTACGCCTCTTATTACATGAAGATGCGTATATTTAATCATTATATTTTAACATTTTATATTCTTGAGTGACCTCTATTTTAAAATACATGAAGTTTATTTATTATAACAATTATTTATTAGGTGTTATATATATCCAAATTTATAGTAGTAATCAATTATTAGAAGTTGATCCAATAGATGATAAAAGTAAATAAAAAGAAAATAGAAAGGAGGGAGGTTACTAGAAACACCCTTATCCCAAAATCACTTGCGTGGGCAAGCAAGTTACTAGCTATAAGATTCAAAGATTCTGTAACTTTGGGACTCAAAAGATTGTATGCTCAAATCCTACCTTCATAATTTTTCCTTCAACAATAATTTAAATTATTCCATCATTCAATTTGATACTCTGAAAGTCTCAAGTATATATGAATAACCGCAGATGTTGAATATAACGTTTTTTTCTTTTGCCTTTCTTAGATTACCAAAAAGATTTCTTGACCGATATCCTTCCAAAGTCCCAGTGCCCCTATGGTGGAGTCAGACTCTCGAATCGATGACAACCTCTGATTTTGATCTGTACTGTACTCTCCGCGTCATCGCTCTTATTATTCATCACCTCACAACATTGTCTACGTGGCGCCTGCTCATAGGTGTCATCCACAAACATACAAATCAACCAAACAATTTTTAAATTTATTATACCCGAAACACACCCAGCCATCGCATATATGCTTTATCTGAATATAAATATACATGATCTGAATATTCAACCTCCCTTACCTTATTCCACAGGTCTCGAGTAAACTGAGGGGCAGTGACGACGACCAAGTCAACACGCATGGTTGCCGTGTAGTTCACTCCATCACATTTCTTTTCCAACACGTCCCCATACCTTATGTACGTGGATCGGGTCTCCCCTCTGCCCACGCTCTCGACCCGATCCAAGAAGTAGACCACGGGCCTCCCACACGGGTCACTCACCGATCGGATGTTGAATACAAATGGCTCATCACTCCAACTCTCCCACGTCTGAAACGTCCCCAACATCGTTTCCAGTTCTTTTGCCGTCATCAATGAAGGATACAACTGTACACTATAGCCCCACGACACCGATATCGACCAGTTCCGTTGTAGGTCGTAACAGATACTCTGTTGCGAGATCCGACCTGGATCCATTTTATACGCCGTCACTAGCTTCCTGTATGACTCAACCCGGTTTGAGCTCGGAAACAGCTGGTCCACTGCTTCAAAATGGTGCAGCGACACCAGTGGCGCCACTGGGTGTGCCGCTAGTAATCCATATAAACTTCCTCGTATATCAACCTGAAACACAACAAAACACTTTTATATTTATCAAATTTTTTTTAATTTATTTTTATCTATACTCTTTTAATAAATAATAACCAAAAAGAAAAAAAATGAGAGAATCAAATAAAATAATTAAAATATTTTAAAATATATATATTATATTAATTAATGTGACTAATTTTTAATCTAATTAAATTAAATAAATATATCTTAAACCATGAGAATATCAGTGATGTGTTGTAAATATTCAAATTTTAAGAATTGTGTGTTTCATGAAATGAAGGACGAGGAAGAAGACCTGATGAAAACCACGCTCTTTGGTAGTTTGAACGCCGATCTCACTAACGCAGGCTTGTATCTTCTGATCACCTCCGTACAACTGAGCGTACCGGTTGATGCAGCCGTCTAGAATCATCACAAGCTCCTCCGCGAGGGGGTAGCTGATGGCATATCCGCCACCGCCAAACGCGGTCTTGTAAGAGAATATAACATCCTGTTCTACGCTCTCTGAATCTGCTCCGATATAGTATAAATCGTTGTGGTCGTACTTGTCCAATACTGTAACTAAATTCTCGGGGAAAAACAAAGTGTCATCGTCTCCCATGACAAACCACCTCACGTTTTTTAAGCCCAGTTCGAAGCTTTCCTTCAGGATTCGCGTGAGGCGAACGGCGGACCGGTCACCGTACCAGCAGGTGTAGTTGAAGGACGAGGCATTGGCGGAGACTTTGTAGGGCGGTGAAGTCTGCGGCCATGTCTCGTTTTCTGGAGGCTTCTGGTCCATCCACACGAAGCCTCTGGTAACGTTAGGCTGCCAGTAGAGCTCGACGTATGGACGTCGCTTGGGCCAGGTCTTGGCGGAGCCAGCGAGACCGAACAGAATATGAGAGATATTAGTGGGTTCTCGATCGCCGACGACAGGAGCGGCAGTTGTAGTATAATGCTGAATGGAATGGTTGAAGTTGAATTCTGGGGTACGATTGTAAAGATGAACTTTGTGGAAGAAGACCAGGAGGAGGAGGAAGGTGGAAAGGGTGAGAGAGATTTTGAGGAAAAGAGAGAGAGCAAGTATCCATGATTTAAGATGGTGAAGAACTGTGGAAGAAGGCATGGGAAATGTTTAGATTGGAGGATGGAAACTCTAAAGTAGTGAAGATTGAAGACTTGAAGTGTTACTGGGTCTTTGTTTGGACCTGAATAAACTAAATAATTAAAAGGGTTACAGATACAGAGAAGCTTGAGACAAAGGCAGAAGAGAAGACAAACACGACACACTGGCATTATTGGAGCGTACAATGAACGCTGAAAGCGATCTTTAATTGGTATGGTATAATATGTGCCAAGAATTCATGTGGCATCATTAAATTAGCGGAACTTTTAGCTGTATATGTATATTCATGTGATGTCATTGGCACATAATGATAATTTATGAGATCACCGTAATGGGAATACAAAAACCTTGTTTTGCCAACAAGGTAGTATGGGTCCTTATCTATGTTAGGAGGAAACATAATTAGTGAGAGAAAGGAGAACCATTTATCTTCTAAATCTTTAGGTTAAACATTTAAATTTAATTAAAAAAAATATATGAAGCTTTATATATGTACACTATGTAATAATAAAACGTATGATTTTATGTTTGAAAGGCACACAACATTGTGTCCTTATCCATGCTAGTAATAAGTAAGGCTGAAATTAACAATAAATAAAATATATATATATATATATATATATATAATTGCCTCCAATGTTTTTCTAATTATAACCCTTTTCTTATTTGTCTTGATAAAAAATTTATTGGTAGAAATGACCTAAATTATTGTACTATTACTTTTTTTCTTACAAAATTTATATAGTACCGATGCTCTATGTACACATATATAAAATTTATTAGTCCCTTTTACAAGGCTTAAACCATTTATTTAAAAAAATAATTATACTTTAAATTTAACTAATTTTTTTATACTTTCAACTGGTATCAGGGGCTTTTTTGGATCATATTACTAGGTATTTGAGTTACAGACTACTCTAGCTTTGGGGTTTCTGACTTCCCCTTCCAACAAAAGTGTCTTCTTATGATTAAACTCGAGACCCAAAGGCTAAAGGGATCTATGAGAGGTTTACACCACTAAACCAACTATATATCGGTAATTTTAGTATTGTTTTCATATTTTAAAAAATATTGTTATATTTGAATCCAAACTAGTTTGGTTAATAAATTCGTAAATGAAAAAAAATAGATGAATAAATTGAGTTTAGGTGATAAGTACAATATTTTTGTCCCTTGCGAAAAAAGAATTACAGTATATATTTGGAAAATTGCATTGGAGGAGTTATAAAAATTGATGTCTATGAATTATGAAATATCATGAAAAATTATAGTTAAAGTATAGGATGAGAAGAGCAAATGATTTGGATTTTCAAATTCTAGACTCTTAAAGATATTTAATTGAGACTTTCCCAGAGAGAAAAGACTAAAAAGAAAATGTCAATTGACCGAAATGTTAATAATAACAATGAGAGTATCAATATAGAAAGATGAAAATTTTTGTATTCACGATATAAGAACAGCATACTCATACAAACTATACTTGTGTTATCTCTAATTTATCATAATTTAAGGGAGATAACTAACCTCACTTAGGGATTAAGAGGGACCTCTCTATTTAGATAGAGACTCAAATCAACCTCTCTCTAAATATGATGAGGATTTAACTATCCTATATACTAAACCATATTAGCTAGAACTCTTTATATAGGCTAGGGTCTCAACTAATTAACTACTCATTTAATTTTACCTTAATATCTCTAACAGACTCACTCAAACTAATACTACTTAGACTCATAAAAGTGTCAATTTCCAATACCACAATAAGAGGGTTAAGGTGAATTTAACCCAACAATTTCAATTCACAGTATAAAGATTTCTTCAAAATATTATCTGACACATATCTACTGGCTTGCTTTTCTTATAGGCAACATCATCAATATTCTTTACCTCGTATTTCTTTGACCAAAACCAATCTACAGCGTCTTCTATTTACAATATTCTTCACCCATTAACATGCCAGATCCAGCACTGCATAATATTCCCTTATGCTGTCATGATGCTTCTCGCCTTCCAACTTTAATTAATGTTACTACTTGGCTTCGCAGTACACGTGCTTCTCTCTTCCTCATAATGACATGCAGGGTTCATCAATGTACTCATCCTCTTAGACTTTCAAATGAAGAATTCTTTTGAAAATTAGAGAAACCCAACATGACTGGATCCCTCAAAACTCACACATGGTGTAACACTTGCCATCTGCACCTTCAATTTTGTATTTACTTGGACCAACAAATCTCTCCGGACCATCCATATGACTTTCTTAGATGTTCCAACTTTCATGTAATACTACTACAGAAAATATATATTACTATCCTAAAAAATCCATTTTTAAAAAAGGAGAAGTAAAAAATAGACAGAGTGACATTTTTATAATTTCAAAAAGCAATTTTGAACATTAAGCGTCCCTATTTAAAAATAGAGACATGTAAAGGGGACTTTAGGCGTCCCAAAAAATAATTGGGATGTCTAAACCTTACTTTTGGGCTCCAAAAGCCTAATATATTGGCTGAAATGGAACCCTTTAGGCATTCTTATTAAAAATAGGGATGCCTAAAATTGAATGTTTTGAGTTTAAACGTCCCTATTTTATAATAGGGACACCTAAATATATAGAGTTAAAAATTAAAAAGAATTTATTACTTTACCATATATTATATTCTTATAGTATTATTACTTATAGTATTTTATAGGTAAATAATAAAAAAACAAAAGAATAATAATAAAATGGGTAAGAGAAAACCCAATGCATGTCAGTTTTTAACTGACATGCATTGGGCAAGACGCATGTCAACCTATGCATGTTAGTCGCTAACGTGTGGAGAAAAAAGGAAAATGGAATAGGCGTCCCTATTCAAAATTGGGATGCCTATTCTTGATTCAGCAAGGGAATAGGCGTCCCTATATTGTAAAAATAGGGACGCATATTATTTTATTTTTACTATTAGACGCTTGATAGCTCTCGACTCTTCCATTTTCTTTGCTTTCCTCTCTGTTGCCATCTTCATTTTCTCTCTTCTCTATCTCCATTCAATTAAAACTCAGCTGTATTCTTCTTTCTCCATCCCTCATTCACTTAAAATTTTAAACTCGGCACTCTTCTTCTTTTTCCATCTCCCATTTGTCTCACGTTCTCAAGCTATCGGCAGGTTGTTTAGCGGCATCGGCAAACTCTGTGTGAGAACAAGAAAAGAGATTCACTACTGTAGGTTGCTTAGCTTCCTTTACATCCACAGGTTAGCTTGTGTTAACTTCCTCTCACTTTGTTTTTTTTGTTAAGAAGCTTGCTCAATTTCAAACTTCTGAATATTTCTCTATGTGACTTTCCCTGTTTGCTTCTTTTAATTTACCTTTTCATTTGAGGATGGGCTCATTGACATGTGTGAGTGTGCTTTAAAACATCCAAACTACATATTCAATTCGTTGTGAGATGCTTGAAAAGATTGAAAATTCTCGCCATAACATGTCTTCTTTTGAAGAAAATAATAGGGATTTATATATAGAATGAATGAGAATAAACTTTCTTGCTTTTTTTTATATATCTTACTCTGCATTATATAATCTTGAAACCATTTGTTCTTTGGTGCATTATGTGACGCCCCTTTTAAAACCATAAATAATTACAGGCGATAAGCATTTTTGGTAACATAAAGTGTATAACACGGCGGAAACATATAAATACATCATATTAGTTTACATTACTGGAGATTACCCTCAAAGGGTTTGATAACACTTATAAATACATGTACAAAGAGTACCAAAACAATAATAGCTAGGTACATGCGGAAGCGCTATAATCGCAATGAAACTCCAGGACTCTAATCATAGGTAGCCGCCGCTTTGCCTTTTGAGCTACTTGCTTTAGCTATAATAGTTTTGTTGTTTGGAAAGAATGAGATTCGAGAGAATCTCAGTATTAACATGCTTACATACAATAAAATGCGAAAATAGATATGCAATGTCATGAAATGTAACATGATCGAATGTAAGTATGTACACTAGCCCAAGGTCAAACTTTGGTCGACTTGGTACCCCTATTGGGTCCTTGACCATAACATGGTGAATGGGTGTATCTAAGACACTAGCTCATGTTACATGTATGACATTCATAGTGGCATCACATAGTATATGTAAGAAGGATGTTACTACCTGGTTGCTTTCCTTGTATTCTTTCCTCGTAGTTCGAAGCTCAGGCAAGCTTAAACTTCAAATTGTCCTTAAGTCCTACAATACCCAAATATTATAGGTAAGTTGCGACTTATTTGCACCTTACTTCAATCTTATGTTATTGGTTAACTTAGCTTAGCAATGCTAAATTACCAAAATGCCTCTGTAGACCTCGGTCTACTGGAACTTATAAAAATTTATGACTTGGGCTATTCCTATACAAATTCGTGTGTAGAATCCATTTTTGACCTCAAATTGGTCAAATTCATGGTCAAATTACGAAAATAGCCCTAATTTCCCTTTCATTTGTATTTCAAAGCAGATTTTATCATTTCTCATTCTGGGGATTTTCTCACTTAGTCGACAACATATATCCTACACAATTTCATCATCTAAAACCATTGGAATTATCAAAATTATCAAATCCTATCTCCTTAATCATGTTCAAGACAGGGTCTAGATTTTAAGTTCTCAGAAAAAAATTGTGTCGGTTTCTCATTATGTCTTGCTTAATCACCTCCTTTTTACTTATAATCAAACTATTAGCTATTAACATGATTATTGGATAAGGTTTGGAGAAACTTGAATTTCAGAGTTCTTTAAGTTTCTTCATCTGTCTTTCACAAGAACAACCAAACCAATCCAAGAATAACACTAATAGCATTCATTTAAGCAATAGAATCATGTTTGGAGAGTTACCTTTGAGTTTCTTCACTTTCTCTCTCCTCAACGTCTGACCGTTTCTCTCTCCCCTCTTGGAAGTTCTTGAAAAACCATTGATTCAAAGATGAAGAGATGAGCAAGAGAGATCATAGTGAGTTTAGGAAGCATGAAACACATGATCAAGACTTCCTTACCTTGATTTTGAATGAGACTTAGCTTCTTCTTGTTTCTCATTCTACACCGCCTCAGTTCTCTCTCTTGTTCGTTCTTGAGTTCTGATTCTGTTTGCACGATGGAATGAAGAAATGGATAATAGGAAATGATATATATTATGTTAAGTTAAATAATTAACTTAACATAGGTGGCATTAATCCATTGGTCCACAAATCTTATTTCCCTTATTGGCACTTCATTCAGCTGTGTTGTATGTGAATTGAGGGAAATATATTGATCTTAACTATCCCATTGTCATATTGTAAGTTGTTGACTTTTGTCCTTTGACTTTGACTAGTTGACCATTCTTAATAATAAGTCATTGAAATAGGCTTATTATTTATCAAGTAGTCATTTCCCTCTTTTTAGTTCCCATATAATTGAGGTTATGAGGAAGATTAAGGAAAAATAATTGTTTCCCACTTTTTGGCAAAATTACAGTTCTTTCCCTACGTTTAATGATTTATCGAAATAAATCATTTCTTGCTTCTTTCCTTTGGTTTAATCAAATTTTGAGTTGTATAATATGCCTTTATTCATATCATTTCATATTTTAAATTTGAGTTACCATAGCAGGCCTTTAGTGGACATCTAATTGCTCCTTTGTGTCCTTTCTTAGCGGAATTGTGAGTAATTGACATTTGAAATATTATGATGAGTTCATATACACAAAAATTCACCATTTTATTCCATTAGATGTATCAAATACATAGGAGGAATATTGATGATTGCAAATTGGGGTGTTACACATTATATAATCTTGAAACCATTTGTTCTTCGATAGGATTTATTCCATTAGATGTATCAAATACATAGGAGGAATATTGATGATTGCAAATTGGGGTGTTCACATTATATAATATTGAAACCATTTGTTCTTCGATGGGATTACACAAATTTCATTCATTAATTACTAAAAACCTCCATTTAAAATTACTTATCATGACTTTAATTTATGTTTTCATTATCAATGATATATATTTTACTTATGTACGTAATAATTTGAGAGTGTTTTTATTTTAATTTTATGTGAATAATGATTGCTTATTAAACTTAATTCTAAACCATTAAATTTTCATATATTTAAATTTAATTAAGTTCACGAGATTTAGTTAGTTAGTTTCTCTTAAATTAAGTTGAAATGGTTTGTTATTTAAAGTTTGGGATCTAACTTTTAAAGGAAAATGCTGCCAAAATTTTTTTAAAAAAAATTAGTAAAAGGAAATCTAATTGATAACAATTTTTCTAAACTTGAGTGTTGTTGGAAATGATTTAGGTGGTAATAAAATAGATCATAGTTGGATGAATTCTTTGAGAACTAGTGAAGAGTATGAGAATAGGGTAGAAGAGTTTATTAAATTTTGTAGAAATAATGCTCCAACAAAAAATGGAAGTATTTTTGTCCTTGTATCAATTGTTTAAATGAGAGTCGAAGGGATATTGATATTATAAGGGATCACCTACTTTGTGATGGAATAAATCTTTGATACACAAGGTGGATAATGCATTGTGAGGAAGTAACTGATTGTCCGTCACACATGAAGGAAGGTGTGGATGTCATAAATGAAGATAGAGTGGGGAAAATGATTCATGATGTTGAGGTAGAATCCTTTGCATAGTCGCATGAATATCACAGCCTGCGGAGTGATGCAGAGACACCTTTGTGCTATAAGAGTAAGTACACACGGCTGACAGGAATCTTGTATTTGGTTAACTTGAAGGAAACTTGTTGGTGGACTGATAGTAGTTTCACTTTACTTCTTGAATTGTTGTGTGATATGTTTCTAGACGATAATGTACTTCCAAACCGTATTATGAAGCCAAGAAAATCTTATCGATGATGGGTATGGAGTATGAAAAGATACACACTTGCCCTAATGACTGTGTTTTATATAGAAAAGAGTATGAAGGTCTTACTAAGTGTCCTAAGTGTAAAATGTCACGATACAAAGTGAAGAAAGATGGTGGTTGTAGCAAAGGAACTACTAAAAGGAAACCCTCAAAGGTGTTATTGTATCTTCCAATAATACCTCGGTTTAAGCGGTTGTTTATGAGTCCAACAAAAGTGAAGAAGTTGAGATTACATTCTGATGAGAGAATATCTAACGGAAAATATCTTCAGCACCCGGCCGACTCTCCACAGTGGAGCAAAATAGATGAAATGTTCCCTCAATTTGGCAGCGAGTCGAGAAACCTTCGTCTTGGCCTTTGTATAAAGGGAATCAATCCGTATGGAACTCTTACTAGCACACATAGTTCGTGGCCAGTTCTCCTTGTAATATACAACTTACCTCCCTGGCTATGTATGAAATGCAAGTATGTGATGCTTTTTATGATGATCTCAGGACCAAAACAGCCAGGGAACGACATCGATGTCTACTTGGCACCTTTAATTAAGGACTTGAAGAAGTTGTAGGAGGAAGTCGTAGATGTATTTGATGCATACAAGAAGGAGTCTTTTTACGTGCAATGATTTTCACCATGATAAATAACTTCCCTGCATACAGAAACTTGTCAGGGTATAGTGTGAAGGGGCATAAAGCATGTCCAATCTGTAAAGTAGAGACATACTTCCATCAACTTAAGCACGGGAAAAAAAAGGGTGTACCTTGGTCACAGGAGGTTTCTTGATTGGTTCCACCTATATCGTAGGTTAAGAAAGCGTTTTAATGGGTTACCGGAGTATGGAATAGCTCCAAAGGCTTTAACTGGGGAAGAAGTTTATAGTAAGGTTGAACGTATCAATATAAACTTCGGTAAGAATCAGAGGATAACGGGTGATAAGAGCATATGGAAGAAGAGATAAATTTTCTTTGATCTTCTATATTGGCGTAGTCTTGATGTAAGACACAGTATTGATGTGATGCATGTGGAAAAAAATGTTTGTGATAGTCTTGTCAGTATGCTTTTGTACATACTAGGGAAGAACATATTGTTTCATACTTTTGATATTTCGTTTATCATTTGATTTCTATTTTATGTTCTTTAAGCAGATATGCATCAATATGGAAAGGGAGAATTTATACAGATTCCTGTGTCTGGAAAATACGACAAGGGATAAAAATGATGTACAACAAAGGACACATTATGTGGGCTATACAATGGGAGAGACCAAAGTTCATTGTTACCTAGCACCGATTGTTCAAGGGTATGTACTTTAATTTTCATTTTGTACAAAGTTTAAGAAATAATTGCATTATCATCTAACTTCATTTTAATCCATATGTTGTTGTAGTTACCATTGGAGTCCGTGTGTTGTTTGTCCTCGTACAACCATGTCTATTAGTTTGATTCCTTGGATAAAAAGCCAGATAAGGAAATAAAATCCGTCTTCAATATGTAAGTTATTTTGTTTTTATTTCATTGGTTCTTAACTTAAATGAATTGTTTTAATTTTTGTGGTTTTACATTTTAATGGTAGTAGAACCCAGGCATGTAGAATCCTTGGTGGGTCACACGAAGGTAGAGTTGTTAGAAACCCAAAGTGGTTTTATCCAAAAGTATGTTGTTTCAATTCAAGTTCTTTCATTGACAGTTGTTTTAGATATGACTTTATTGTTTTTAACCAACTGCTTTTGATTTATAGTGCCCTCGACAGCCAGGGGCCACTGAATGCAGATACTAAGTTATGCTTTACATGTATAAAATCATTCAGAGCGGCGCTACAAGTGATTTTCAACAGGCAATTAAATGATTATATTTTGGGTATTATAATTGAATTGTTAAATCTTTATTGATTTAATCTAATCTTATTTTCTAATATACAGATTTTTGATAATGAAGCTGCCTACTTACATGAAGACATTAATTTGATCAAGGAATTTTTGGCTGGGCAGCTTCTTCAACACATTGATCAGTAAAAGTGTATGTTTATTTTTGGTAGTATCGACAATATTTTTGACAACATTGTGTGGTGGTTCTTGTATATAGATGGTAGTAGGAGTTAATTAGCTACTGTTGGATGTTTCGTTACTATTTGTAATGATATTGTGCTTTATTCTTCAATCCTTTTTGTGGTTTTCAATTTTTTGGGCAGAGCAATTTCTAAACAATTTTTTTTTTAAAAAAAGGACTTAGTTTTTACGTCCATAACAAAAGGGACATCTAAAGTATTTTTAGACGTCCCTTTTCAAGTAACGGGGACTCCTGAAGCTAACTTGAGGCGTCCCTAATGGCCTTGGGGACGCCTAAAGGAGGGACTTTAGGCGTCTCTAATTTTCTTGGGGACGCCTAAAGTCCCTTCTTTAGGCGTCTTTACGATAGGGACGCCTAAAGTCTTTGTTTACCATGTCCCTCGAATAGGCATCCTACTGTATAGGGATGTTAAAAGTCCCAAAATAAGGACGTTAAAACCCTTTTTTGTAGTAGTGTAAAGAGCCTATTTCATCTATGAACATGATGCAGATAAAGATACTAAACAAACTCCAATGTGATGATGACAACCATAAAATCATAGATGCCTTGCTTATCACCATTAATGTGATTGTCAACAAGCATATGAAGGAAATTCTTGCAACTGCTTTGGATTGCTTTCATTCCTGCATAAAAAGTCTTTCGGATAAATAATCTGCATATTTTTTTCTTGAGCAAGTTGAATTATGTAATATCCCAAATTTTAGGCCTAGAGACTTAGACAATTAAGCCCAATCCGGGAAGAGTTCCAAGAATATTGAGAGATAGAAAGACTCTCGTGGACTATATAATCCGGCCTTAAGTTCCAGTATGCATAAGTAGTAGGATTAAAGTGTCGGTTCAAATATGTATAGGACACATATACAGTGTCATAAGGTTGGTAGAAAGATGCCACCCAGCTATATCATGAGGTATGAGACTAATTGGTCGAGCAAAATATACCGATACAAGTGTGCTCATGGCATTTTCAAGGCAGACATGTGTACCCTACGTTTTCGGAAAAGACACTGGTATGTGGCGCCATATGGGCCCACATACATACTTTGACCTAGCTTCATTTGGCAGGCCTCGATATATGTGAAGCAATCCCGAGTAGACACTAATAAAGTAGCTTTAGTAAAGTAACTTTATTAAAGCACTTTTAATAAAGCAAGTTATGATGACTAATGATGACGCTACTTTTTGGTTGGCTTTATAAGAGAGTGACAAGTGTCCTCTCATCATGATAAAGTACTAAGTGCCTTTTGTGTTAGCTTGATAGGAAAGTGACACGTGTCCCTCATGATGAAACTTGCTTTTTACCTTTTGTGTTGGCACACTCATAAGGCGGCATATGTCACCTGAGTCAGGGAAATCTACCGGTTTCCGGTCTGGTCGTGTACTTGACTTCTTCAACATTGAACCTGAGAATCAAGGGAATTTGTCAAGCCTCCCCTCCCCTAAGACATGAAAGGATGCCACCTAAGAGAGAGAAAGAGAAGAGAAGATGCTTTCTTGACACTTGGCATATTGAGTTCTAATCTTTGGACACATGGCAAGCTAAGAATTCATCAAAGGAAAGATTTAATCTTCATCCACCCTTCTACTTTAAAGTACATGGCCAAATGGAGAGAAGGAAGATAAAATTATGAAAAATCCAAGAGAAATCGGTAGAGGAAAGAGAAAGGAGGAATAGTAAAAATCCCAAAGTTTCGGAGCCAATTCCGACCCTGAATTGCTTTCGTCGACCGGTAAGCTCTTCAGGAAAGATGTTCTACTCACTGAGAGCTTCATTTATATGGTCTCATTTTTTTGATCTGAGGTATTTTGTGTCATCTTCATAACCAGAGTACCGCTAGAATACCAAACCGATTGTAGAAATGTGAAGAGGTAAGCCTCGGCATTGTTTAGAACCGTATACCTTGTTATTTCATTGAGTTTTTCTTGGCTCTTGGACCACCCAAAATTTCGGTCAAGAGGATTTTTTCAAGGTCTAATGTTGGTTTAAGCTTGAATGTGGTGAAATCACACGTTTAATGATAATATAAGACTTGTTTGATGGCAAAAAGGCAAACTTGATTTTTGTTGTTTTGTGACAAGATTTTAGTCAGAAGCAAAAACTAGGAGAGGGAGTATGATTTTGATATTTTTAATCTCTTTAATGGATTTTACATAAAAAATGGTGTGGGAATAGCCCTTGGTTATAGTCTTAAATGAATCAGAATGAAAAACCAAAAGTTGAGATTTTTGTGTAAGTGGTGCTAGATTTCATTTTTTAGAGGTAGTTGATTTATGATGAGTTTTTAATTGACTAAATATTATTCAATGTCCATGAAACTTATTAGAATTAAAGTATACATGATAAAATTTAATTTGATATATAATATGTGTCATTTGGGTTTGTAGATTGTGAGATATGAATTTTTGAAGTTAGACATTGAATCTGGAACTTTTTTCTGGACTAGTTCTATTGTTTGATGATTTTGGGAAATTTAGCCCTATAATTGGCAGTGTTTAATATTTATTTCCTGAAAATAGACTTAAATAGTATCACATAAGGTTTTGAACCATCCCTTTGGAGTTCTAGAGATTAAGTTATGAATTTTAGAAATCAAGCTATTAAAACTAGGACGATTCTGTGGCAGTAAGGATACAATGAAAATTCTGAAACTGTGCATTTCCAGGTGGTAGTGGGATCCATTTTTTCCATAAAATAAACTTAATAAGGGCTACCTAGGTGTTTGAACCACGTAATTTGAATATTTGTAGAAAAAATATGATTTTTCAAAGTTTGTTGAAAATTCTTCCAACTTTTGGAAATTGTGCAAAAATAAGAAAGTAATGGCATTTAAGTAATTTTGGGACAAGTATGGGCCCAAAGAATAAAGACAAGTTTTAGAGGCTAAAGTAGCCCATTGGACATTTATTTTTCATAGCTCTAATGATATGACCATTTATCTAGGGTCATGAGATGACAAATAAGAGGCAATGAAGCAACTTCAGTGGTTGGAAGGAAAAGTATAAAAGGGGACTCGAAGAAAAAAGGTAGTGAACTTACCTAACCTGTATGTATTTGATATGTATGTTTATGCATTGATTTATGTGACTTCTTTGCCTAACTGTGTTGAGCATATTTGATTGATTAAAGATCTGTTATATTTATGTTATGGCCATGAGTATGTTGTAATATTGAGCATGCAAATATGCCATTATGTTGGCATGAAATTATGTAAGGCAAACATGACATGCATTAAATACATATCTTACATGCATAGTGGTATTATTTGCTACTGAGATTCCCTCAAATCTTACCCTCCCTCAACCAACCATTTAGGTAGGTGAGCATAAAAAAGAAGTGCAGGACGATGCACCGGAAGAAGAAGTTGCGGATGAAGAGTTGATGAATTATTACGCGTTGTTCCGTTATATATTAACTGCATAATCTGCATGATAAAGGGATTAATTATCCAAGCGCATTAAATGAACTAACAATGTGTAATCACATAATACGAGTCCATTAGTTAAGTAAGCAGAAGAATTGATAAGCCAAGAAAAACCTTAATAATAATGAATGGAAGAATTGAAAAGTTAAAGTGAATAGTAACCCCGTGAATAAAGTTAATTAATCTGGTAAATATAGTTTTACCGAATGAATAATGCCCTAAGAATAAGGATGTAAGTTTTTTGCTGGGAGCTTTATTTATTGATTCTCCTGAGTCATAATAATAAAGTTAACGCTTTTGATGCATAATAAATGAGCATAAGTAACGGGTGTTACAAATTATACATAGAGCTTCATTACAGGCCTCATTCTCCAGTTTAGTCCCCAATGCCAGTAGAAGAATGAAAGGAATGAAGGAGATCAAGAAATATGCATGCTAAACCAAAATTATTTTCACCCCAACTCTGCCAAAGTCTCAATTATATATTTGAGATCAAACAATTTCCCATAAAAGCAAGGGAAGACTACTGTTTTATTTAGATCGGACACACTTAGGACAACCTTGTTCTCATCACAAACTCTTCTAACTAAAGCTTCTTAAACTTAATCTTTATCACCATCTTTATATCTATATCAGTATAACTTCTGAGTAGCAGTATCATAGTGATATGTTTCCAAACCTCTCAAAACATGGCCAAGATCAATTTCTTGTATTATAGAGAATGTTTGGTGATACAACTTAAAGCGTAGATCTTATAGTAACCTAATTTACACACATCCATGACCTCCACATCTCTCACTAATCCATAAGTCGATCTTGTCATTCCATGGCACAACAATAATCTTGTGAACCCTATGTATATGAATATGAATGTTTCAAATAAGCCAAGACCTTCTGCAAGCATGCACGAGAAATACGGGGAAAGAACAAAAAGAAAGCTCTCCAAGTTCTGAAGATTGTAAATATCCAATCCTGCAAACTTACAAAAGCAAAGTAGATGTAAATCTAATTCCAACACCTGAAGACATCAAATCAACAAAAATCTCACAACCACCATGAATAAAATTTGTCCAGAATGGTTAGATTTGACTGATGACATTGTCTTGTACATAAATTGCTATTACATCATTCAAGACTGATTCTCCAAACACCAGGGCATATAGGTTGACATCTGTGCCAAGCTCCCACTATAGCAAATATTTCCAATGATCAAACTCAAACTTGAAACCATCAATCTCATCACTCACAAGATAAAATGGTGAAAACAGAGAAGGCAAAATTCAAGACTTTGATAGCTTCAGGACTGATTTGAATGAAGAAGTATATGCATACATAACCATAGAAAGACGAAGTACACGATCTTGTGGCAAAGATGGCTTGTACGGAGGAGGAGATGATCGCAGACTTTGAATAGGCAATGCTCTAGACTATCTCCGAGGAAACCTTTGACATTGAGCTTCGCCGGCACTAAGAGCTTTCCTCGTAGGAGGTGTCGACGGCGAAGATGATGTTCCGCCGCTGAGCTTTGTGCTTTGGTGGAAACCAAACAAGAAAGAGAGGGTTTATGGGGTTGTGGCAGATCAGGAAAACGACGTCACTCCATCAAGAAAGGCATTGGACTGCCGTGGAAAAGCAAGAACCATGATGGGCTTCAACACACTTTTTTTTAAGAATCAAGAAGGGGCTGCTGTATAAGAAATATGGAAAGTATCAATTTGGAAAGATGAATAATCTTGTATTTATAATATAAGAGTAATATGTTCACACAAACTATAACCCGTTTGGGTTATCTTTAATCTACCCTTATTTGAGGGAGATAACTAACCCCATTTGAGGACTAAAAGGGACCTTCATCTCTAGAGAGAGACTCAAATTAACCTCTCTCTAAACATTATGAAGATCTAACTATCCTACACACTAAACCATATTAGCTAAGACCTTTTATATAGACTAGGGTCTCAACTAACTAACTACTCATTTAATTTCACCTTAATATCTCTAACACCAAGTAATTTTAAACAAAGCAAGTGTTTATCCCACATTTTCTAACATGATTTAGTTCCAATAAGAAGATAAATGCCTATAAAAGACATGAAATTTTTTTTTGATCAAGTCTAATTTAACACGTATTTATCACTTAACCCACTGAACAAAAGGGGAGAGACATGTTTCCATTAATCTCTCTCTGTTTAGTGTATTCACCATTAGATCAAGTTTAACATTTCTCTCTCCTGAGAAGGCCAGCTTTATAGGCAAAGTTATTGTTGTCAAACTCGCTGAGTTTACGTTCTAAGCTCAGTAAGTAAATCAAGTACTTGCTTATAAACTTGCTATAAGTGTTAACTCGATCAAACTCGGTGAACTCACCATTCCAAAATTGAGTTGAGCGAGTAAGTTATATGAGTGAGGGTTAAAAGGCATTTTTGCCTTGCAAATTTTCACCAATGGGCGATTTTGCTCTAGAAGTTTTTCGGGGGGCAATTTTATCTAGGAAGTGTAAAAAATATAGTAATTTTTCCTTGGCCATTATCCAGATTAATTTTGACTATTAGCTGAACAAATATGTTAAGCTTGCAGTCCACATGTCATTCATGTTATTTTTTTTAAAGTGTAACTTTGGCCCAGAGGTTTTAATTCTAAATTCGAAAAAAGATGAAGTAAATGATACATGGATTTTCGGTGTAAATTTACACCTTAACAAATATGATATAGATGATAGGTAAAATGTTAGCTCGGCATATTTGATTAACTAACTGTCAAAATTAACTAGGCTAACACTAGGATAAAATTGTTTCCTTTTTGGCACTTCGACGATAAAATTACCCTTAGGTAAAAATTTCTAGGCAAAATTGCCCCTTAACCTTATGAGTAATAAAACATCAAAACTTTCCTTCAAAAAAATCAAAAGCACAAGATAGTATAAAGTTAAAAAGAAAATAAATAATAATTACAGGGAAGAATTGCAGAAGTACACAACTCGAGGAAAATGAAGAGACCATACCCAATGTCAGGCATGTAGGAGTCAAGACCAAGTGATTAAACCCAGACCGGCTACTTAACCGGTCAGGTTATTAGGTCAAGGGTCAATGGGTCATACTAGAGTCAAACCAGAGCTAACCCGGGACTAAACCGATGATAAATTAAAGATTTTAGGATTATTAATATAAAATTATAAATTTTTTTTAAAAAATTGATTTAAAAAAAAACCGGACTAAACCGAACAGGGTCACTAGATCGGAATGGTCTACCGATCAATTGGCCGGTTTCCGGTCCGATCCGAGTCTCAGGTCAAGACTTGAAATTTGAATTGTTTCACTAAACCTTTTGTTCTACGTTCTCTCGGTCTGTCATTTTTTTACTTCTTAGTTTTCACCCTTCCTCTCTGCATCTTTGAGACTTCGGCCCTTCATTCGAGGTAGAAGAAAAACCATAAGAATGAGAGACGCAAAGGAAAGATGGTGGTGACATGGGGGCACAAAAGTGTATATGTACCGCCTATACTTATTTTAAGTTTTAACTAATAATTATATGCTGGTATTTTTTAAAATCAAAATTATAGAGTTTGAAGTGTGTGACTGTGTAAGGGAGAAGCTTTTTTTTTATTTTACTTTTCCTTTGACTTTTCATTTAATTAGTTAAACGTATAAATTTTGATTTTAATTTTATTAGTTATTATAACTTACATATATTTTTTGTTTAATTGTTAGTTTGATAAATACTTCTATTTTATTTTGGATAAACTAACATTTAACGGTGTTTATTGAATTTTAAATTTTTGATATTTGATTATGTTTAGTACCTTCATATATGAATTTCATAAATTTTTATGTTAAATATGATAAATTATGAATATTAATACATTTATTAAAATTGTTGTCATTTTTTGTATTAATTATTTAAATATATACTGAAAACCGTGAATATTTTTGGCATTGGAATAGCAATTCCACCCATTTCGTCAAGATAATAAAGACGTATTTTATCATAACTAGCTCCTGCCAAGAAAACAAGCCCAGCACCAATAAATTCATGAGAAATTATAGTTATTTATTGATAGAGGTAAACTCTTACGAGTTTATGATCCGTGTCTACATTCTGAGTTTACCTTTTTGTTACGAGTTTGTTTAAACTTATGAGTTTGAAAAACTTGGTTGAGGCTAGGGGTGGAAATATGTTAGGCTAGGCTAAGCCTAATAGGCATGGGCCTGCAGTAGAGATTTACAGCCTAGGCCTGGGCCCTGTATATAAGCTTTTATTAGACTTAAGCCTTAGCCTTCAAAAGGTTTAATAAGGCTTGAATCTTATTTAAAGACCTGCTTAAGATATAGGCCTTTATATAGCATTTAAAGTATATATCTCAAAACTTATATATAACCCTTCAAGCTTATTTACAATAATATATTGTGTCTTAAAAGCTTAACATCCATTATCGTCATAATATAAATGCTTAGTTAAAAAAAAAAAGAAAAAAAAGAATGCCTAGTGACAATAGTTATCTAAACAAGTAGGAATAAGAAAAACTAATCATCTGTTGGTTAATGAGATATTTTCTGAAATCGACCAAACATAACAAGCAATTAGTAAAACTGGATTTTACCTTTTCAACATAAATGAGGACAAACTCCTTCAACTAAAATTATAATATTTTATTTGGCACTAAAATAAATTTATAGCAATTATTATGCTTTAGTGAGGGATAAAAAGTGAGTTAACATTGCCATATCAAGTAATCGAAGAGGAGAGAGTGAATAATTAATGTGAATGCAAGGTTTGAGTGTATGTGAATGACAATAGAATGTGAAACTCAGGATTAAGGATGAGTTGGTAAATTTATAAATAATTTATAAAATTATTTAGATGATATTATATATACTTATATAATGATATAAATTAAAAAAAATTAAATAGATCAAATCTATAGGTTTATAGGTAAGATCTTACAAAAATAGGCATGATCTATTTATCTAAATGAACATGAATTTAACTTATTTACTAAATATTTTAAACTAAATTTTATGTAGGCGAGCAGTAGTCACAAATGTGACCTTAAGTAGCATCAATATTAAATATGATACACAAAATAGAAGAGGGTCATCAGTTGCAGTTTCACCCGTTATAAAGGATGCATTAAATTCTTCCTTAGATAAGTGTCATGATGTTTCTTAAAAATTCAATCCATAGATTAAAAAATAACAATAAATTAAACACATTAAATAGTGACCGACCCTAATATTGCTACTCCAAAAGTTACATGAACAACCCAACAATTTACTTAAAGGGAAGATTTACCGTCTACTTGGTTTAATAAGGAATGGAAGGAAAATGATTTTAATATTATTTTATTTAAAATGATAAGAGAGGAAGAATGGAGAATGATTTTAATGTTATTTTATTTAATTTACAAAGGGAGGTAAAAGAAAATATTTTTATATAGACAAATTTATTTATTTTTATTTAAGTTATTTTTGTAAAATTTGTAAAAAATTTAAACCATGTAAACATATTGTATATATTTTTAAAATTATATATATATATATACACATACACACACACACACATAAAAATTAAAATTTAACTAAAAAATATTTAAAAAATAAGTAAGGAAAACATTAGTGTGCAGAAGAAGGGCAATGTAAGAATACCAAAAAACATTTAGATAAAAAAGTCACATTAAGGTAAAATATATTTTAGGTAAAATATATAAGTACATAAAAATTAAAATTTAACTAAAAAATATTTTAAAAATAAATAAGGAAAACATTAGTGTGCAGAAGAAGTGCAATGTAAGAATACCAAAAAAGTTTTAGATAAAAAAACTACATTAAGATAACTCCCCATTTTAATGTATTTGAGATTTATTTTGATATAATTGGGGAGTTATCAATGCTAATTTAAGATTATTTTCTTATGAATTTATAAGATATCAAGTTGATGCATTATCTTGGGGATCTAAGTAAAAGAACAAATAAATAATGAAAATAAATTACATATTCAAAAAGAAGAAAAGTTTTTCTTATATTTTTAGAAAATTATGAATGAGCTCCTAAAAATTTCACAAAGTTGCACTTTAGTCCCTATTCACAAGTTTTTGTTTTTTTTACATTTAAGTCCCTTGGTCAAAACGCACGTTTTGACCAAGGGACTCCCTTAGGTCTGGCGGAAGCAGCTGTGAACGGGGAGGAGGCTGATCATTCTGGTTTGGAGAAAGAAAGGAGAGTAACAGTGGCGGCTGGGAATCGAGGAAGCTGAGAGAGGAGGACGGTGAGCTGGTGTTTTCCACTGTTTATCGTCTTCATCATTTCAGTGACTGAATCACTGAACCAGAGCGAGAATCACATATCTGGTCGTCAGCTAAGAACGGAGTGGCAACGTGGGCGAGCTTGAGAGCAGAGTGCCGCTGGTTCTGAGGAGTAACCGAGAGCAGCGAAAGGTAAGGATGGATCATTGAGAAAGCTGATGTTTTGGAGGAAGAGCAACGCCGTTTGTTTTTCTTCATGGTATCGTCATCATCGCTCACCTTCTTGGAGCTTCACGGGGGATCAGAAATCATTGCGACTGATAGCAGCAACGATTTTGGAGGCAGCCCACACTGTTAGAGCTTCATCTCTAGAAGCTCAGTAGAGTGACCGAAGCTGAAATATGAATAAGAGGGCATGGCAGCGTCACTGTGAGTTCTGAAGCTCATAAACCAGAGGGGGAAGGCTGAGAACGGAGGGAGTCGGATGGACTGTTCTTCATCTTCACCATTGCTGAATTGAAGGACAAGAAAAGCAGAGGAGGAATCGCTGCAATGTGTTTGATTCTGGAGCTTGAACCCGAAGCTTAAGAGATCGGGAATGATGGCAATTCGTGAACCAGAGCAGAGAGCTGCAGCTCGCGTAAGAGAGAACAGAGCCAAAATGGAAATTGAGAGGAATGAGAGCAAAGCACTGTAGCATCCACTATAACATCAGTGTGCATATGCACTGTAGCGTAGCACTGTTCATCCCACTGTAACGTCACTTTTGGGTAGCTAACGTTCTGTTTCATATGCTTCATTCTCCTTGTTTCAATTTAATTCTCAGTATGGATTTTGATGTCAATTTTGTTGCTGCTGTTATTGTGTGTAAAGCTATGTGTGGCTAATTTGCTTAAACCTAGAGTAGCTATGAACTAATTTGGGGTTTGAGCATGTATGAACCAATTAATTGTGCTTATTGTTAGTTTGTTTACTTAATCTTGTACTATTCTGTCTATTTAGTGCTTGATCACCACTAAGTAGGAAATTGGGGAATTTAGATTAGCCTTGGAAGAGGGATCTTAATTGGACCATAGGATTAAGTAATGTGAGATTAGGATTTATTCTAATTTGCCAATAGGATAGGAATATACCTATTGGACCCATATAATCATATTAGAGTGAAATTAGACGTTTATTGCCTCTTGAGTAAATTAGTTAGGAATAACAATTTTAACTTGAGGGAGGGGTATGAGTAATTGGAAGATACTTATATCTATTTAAACTCTAGATTAACAAATTAACATTAAGTGCATTTATTTTGGGTATATACATGCTCTAACCTTGAAAAGGGGATTAGCCACTCTAGGTTGTTTTCCTCCACTGAAATTTCAAAAATATTAAACTTAAGACTTTTGCTTTTGTTTAAATTGATTTTCAAATTATTTTCTTTCTTGATTTGCTCAACTTAAATGAACATGGAAAATTTAATGCCTAATCATTAGTTTAATTGAATCTCTGTGGGATGACCTTGATTTGCTTCTATACTATTTCCACGGCCCGTGTACACTTGCGGTGCTCATTTAAAATTCAGTAGCATCAAGTTTTTGGTGCCGTTGCCGGGGATTCAAGGTAATTGGTGATTAGAATTAGAATTCCTTTAGTAATTTTAGCTTGAGCAATTTTTATTTTTGTTTTTGTTAATTCTTTGTGTTAGTGTGATACTCTTGAGATTTGTTTAGCTTTCCAGGTACTTTAGTATATGCCCCGCAGATCCAAAGTTGCAAAGACACCATAGAAAACAAGGAGCATCCAAGAACTTTTGGAAGCTACAAGACCTTATACTCGAGCAAGGAAGGGTGTAAAAACTGATACTATAGTGATGACTGAGGATGAGAATGACCGTTTGGGTGTCAATGATTTCTTGGGAAGACAATCTCGTGGGTATCAATCAGGAATCAGAGTGCCTGAATTCCAAGCTAATAATTTTGAGATCAAGCAGACTATGCTGAAGATGCTTGAGTTACATGGTCAATATGCTGGGAATGATTTAGAAGACCCAAATCGGCACTTGATTCAATTTCTGGATGTGTGTGACTCATTCAAGCAAAATGGAGTTCCTAATGATGTGATCCGCCTTAGGCTTTTCCCTTATTCTCTACAAGGAAAAGCTAAAGAGTGGCTCAACAATTTAGAAGAAGGTAGTGTCACTTCTTGGGCAGTGTTGGAAGATAAGTTCAGATCTCGTTTCTTTCCACATAATAAGATGGTCGATGCAAGAGCTGCTCTTACTAATTTTTGCCAACAGTTTGGAGAACACTTATATGAAGCTTGGGAGAGATTCAAGTTGCTTGTTAGGCAAAGTCTTGGCCATAATTTTGAGAAGTGGGTCTTACTTCAAATTTTCTGTACCCGGTTGACTCCTGAATCTAGATCAGAATTGAATGCTGCCACTAATGGAGGAATTACAAAGCAACCGGTGAATTATGTTTGGAGTTGCTTAGATGACTTATCAGCTGACTTTATTCAAAACAACAATGAAAGAAGATCAGTGAAGTCAACTGAGAGGGTTAATGATGACACTTCATCACAATTGGTAGGAATGTTAAATGCTCTCAACAAGAGATTTGATCATCTAGAAGCTCAAGTACGCCTATCCAAAAGTGGACACATGGGGGTTAATGCTATTCATGCTCCTTGTGATTATTGTGGAGATGGACATGCTATGGGACAATGCCTTATGCCTCAACAAATTGAGTCAGTCAATTATACAGGAAATTACCATAGCAACAATCAGATTAATCCATATTCCAATACCTACAACTCTGGATGGCGTAAAAATCCTAATCTCTCTTGGAAACATGGTGCAACTCTTAATGAAGTATCTACTTCTAATTCAAAGCCAATGGCACCTCATGGTTTCTATCACATGGAAAAGGAAGTTAAGCCTATTCAAGAGCCCAAAACTGATCTTGAAGCAATGATGTCTCAGCTTATGAGTTTTCAACTAAAGAGCACTCAAGATCAAGCTGTTACTAATACAACATTGAGTTCCTCTATCAAGAATCTTGAGGTTCAAGTGGGACAACTTGCAACTGCTGTGAATGAATTACAACAAAGAGGGTTGCCAAGTGATACGGTGCCTAATCCTAGTAGAGATGGAAAAGCGGAGTGTAAAGCCATTACCCTTAGAAGTGGGAAAGAATTACCTGAGATACAACAGTCAACTGAAAAACTTTCAAGTTCTAATGACAATGAAACTCTTGAAGTTATGGTAGAGAATGATGAAGAGTCTTTACAGAAGATTAAGGGAGTATATGAGGATAATGAAGCTAAAAAGAAAGAAGTAAAGAAAAAGGAAACTCCTCCAGTGAAACCGAGGTGGACACCGCCTTTACCCTTCCCCCAAAGATTCCAAAAGAAGGCTTTTGGTGAGAAATACAAGAAATTCTTAGATATCTTCAAACAATTACACATTAACATCCCTTTGATAGAGGCTTTGGAGCAAATGCCCAAGTATGCGAAGTACTTGAAAGAGATGTTAAGTAAGAATAAGCACTTTACGAAGTTTGCAACTGTAGCATTGACTAAGGAAATCACTAGTGTCATCAAGCCTAATGTGCCTCTAAAGTGTAAAGATCCTGGTTCTTTCACTATTCCATGTGTTATTGGTGAAAAATTTGAAGGACGTGTATTGTGTGATTTGGGATCTGCTGTGAATCTTATGCCATTATCTCTGTTCAAGAAGCTTCAATTAGGGGTGGCTAATCCTACAACTGTTACACTCAAGCTCGCTGATCAAAGTTTCTCTTATCCATATGGCATCATTGAGGATGTATTAGTGAAAGTTGGCTCTTTCATTTATCCTGCTGATTTCATTGTTCTTGACATTGAGGAGGATAAAGAGATTCCACTAATTATTGGGAGACCATTTCTAACTACTGCAAGAGCATTGGTGGATGTTGAAGAAGGAGAGATAGTTCTACGAGTTGGTGAAGAGCAAATTAAGTTTAAGAGGGAAGAAGCAATGGATTTCCATAATGAATTGAAACAATGTGCAAGGGTTGTTGTGATAGATGACCTCAATCAAGCTGAATTGGATTCATTTGCTATTAAAGAGCCTTTTAAAACTCTTCTTGCTAAGAAACATGATGTGGCGAATGTTTATAAGCATAGTGGGCAAGCTATGAATACTTCTGCATCATTTACCACAATACATTGGCACTGCTTGTTTCAACCTCCATGAGTTTCTGACATAGTCTGGCTGACGACTATAAACTTAGCGCTTTTTGGGAGGCAACCCAAGGTTTTGGTAATTCATTCTCTTTTGATTTCTTTCAATTGAGTTGTTTTGAGGTTTTTTGATTTTGTAGGACTTTTGGTAGCCCCTGATGATGCATTCCACTTTGATAGCTGCAAGATAGAGCATTCAAAAGCACAAGACAAGGATTGAGAGGGGAGTATTCTTATACTTTTCTTTTTTTGTTTGAGTTGATTGTTAATAACATGTTCTGGGATATGAGTGCTGGTGATAGTCTAGTTTTGCATGTGATTGAAATTTGTTGTTGATTATTAAGTTGAGTGGTGACATTTGTGAATTGTGCTTATTGGTGAACATTTGAAATCTTTGGAACTTTGGCTATCCTTACACTTGGATATGGTGATTTTTTTTATTTCCATTACTTAGTGTTACTTGTTCACATTGAGGACAATGTGACATTTAAGTGTGGGGGTGAGATGTACCATTGATTTTGCATGGTTTGTCCTCAAGTTTGACAAATTTCTTTGATTTTGCACATAAATAGAAAAATTTTGACAAATTTTGAACAAAAATTTTGTTTTTCATGGAAGCTTGGATTTTACTTGTGCACATTGGCAAAGTTGGGTTGATTTGAATTTAAAAGGATTGAGTTTTATTAGAATTCGGTTTTATCTTCTTGAAATGTTAGTAAATAGGCAAGTGATTTGGCTTAGGTAAGTGACTTTAGGATGTCAAATGCCGGTGAGAAATTTGAGCCTAAATATTCATTTCTTTCAAGAGGGAGTACACTTATTGTGATTTCATCTCTAGAACTTGTCTTGAATCTCTTTTGAAGCTTTAAATCCTTATGGATACACAAAGATGATTTAGGCATTCATTTCATAGCTAGTTAGGCCAAATGACCATCCTTATCATATGAAAATCCTTTGCTTTACCCCATTTGAGCCTCAACTTGTTTTTAAAAGAAAATTGCATTGAGTAAATAGCCCTTTGTTTGATAAATGAAATTTTTATATTTTTCCCTTTCCATCCATTTGCCACTTTAGTAAGTGCTAAGTAAGCAATTTTAGAACAAGAATGAAAGGATTAGGAAGCCTATGTTATATGATGAGCTGGTGTGGATACTTTGAAAAAAAAAGAGAAAAAGTGAAATAAAAAAAAAGATTGAAAAGAAAGGTGTATAAAAAATAGAATGAAAAAAAAATGAATAGAAAAAAAAATTGTGAAGATTAATGAATAAATGTTGTGTATAATAGAAGTGAGTTTGCTTTCTTTAAGTGAATAGTCTTTCATTTTTCATGGATGTCATTGAATTGCTTAGCACTAATTAAAGTATTCCTCCATATCATTTGACCATTTTCATTTCATTATCCTACCTTACTCATTACAACCATTAGAAAAGTCCTTTTGATTTGAGTATGCAATGGGATAATATAGTGGAGATTGAGATGATAAACAAGCCTATGGTAAATGAGTTGCAATAGGTGGAATTGAGTGAAATACAAGCCATTTATTATCTTGAGAGATGAGTGCAAACACATACCTTATGAGGGGCATTTTATTGTGATTTATCTTTATCAAATTAATTGCCTTGCTACTTGCATTTTTAGAAGACGGAAAAGAGTTCTAATAAAGCTTTATTCTTGAAATTTTGGATTAATTCCAATTTTATATTACTTGCTTTAAAGTCTTGCTTCCATGAGCTTCTTTAGTTGTTTTAAATTTTTAAAATCTTGAGGACAAGATTTGATGCAAGTGTGGGGGTGTGATAACTCCCCATTTTTAATGTATTTGAGATTTATTTTGATATAATTGGGGAGTTATCAATGCTAATTTAAGATTATTTTCTTATGAATTTATAAGATATCAAGTTGATGCATTATCTTGGGGATCTAAGTAAAAGAACAAATAAATAATGAAAATAAATTACATATTCAAAAAGAAGAAAAGTTTTTCTTATATTTTTAGAAAATTATGAATGAGCTCCTAAAAATTTCACAAAGTTGCACTTTAGTCCCTATTCACAAGTTTTTGTTTTTTTTACATTTAAGTCCCTTGGTCAAAACGCACGTTTTGACCAAGGGACTCCCTTAGGTCTGGCGGAAGCAGCTGTGAACGGGGAGGAGGCTGATCATTCTGGTTTGGAGAAAGAAAGGAGAGTAACAGTGGCGGCTGGGAATCGAGGAAGCTGAGAGAGGAGGACGGTGAGCTGGTGTTTTCCACTGTTCATCATCTTCATCATTTCAGTGACTGAATCACTGAACCAGAGCGAGAATCACATATCTGGTCGTCAGCTAAGAACAGAGTGGCAGCGTGGGCGAGCTTAAGAGCAGAGTGCCACTGGTTCTGAGGAGTAACCGAGAGCAGCGAAAGGTAAGGATGGATCATTGAGGAAGCTGCTGTTTTAGAGGAAGAGCAATGCCGTTTGTTTTTCTTCATGGTATCGTCATCATCGCTCACCTTCTTGGAGCTTCACGGGGGATCAGAAATCATTGCGACTGATAGCAGCAGCGATTTTGGAGGCAGCCCACACTGTTAGAGCTTCATCTTTAGAAGATCAGTAGAGTGACCGAAGCTGAAATCTGAATAAGAGGGCATGGCAGCGTCACTGTGAGTTCTAAAGCTCATAAACCAGAGGGGGAAGGTTGAGAACGGAGGGAGTCGGATGGACTGTTCTTCATCTTCACCATTGCTGAATTGAAGGACAAGAAAAGCAGAGGAGGAATCGCTGCAATGTGTTTGATTCTGGAGCTTGAACCCGAAGCTTAAGAGATCGGGAATGATGGCAATTCGTGAACCAAAGCAAAGAGCTACAGCTCGCGCAAGAAAGAACAGAGCCAAAATGGAAATTGAGAGGAACGAGAGCAAAGCACTGTAGCATCCACTATAACGTCAGTGTGCATGTGCACTGTAGCGTAGCACTGTTCATCCCACTGTAACGTCACTTTTGGGTAGCTAACGTTCTGTTTCATATGCTTCATTCTCTTTGTTTCAATTTAATTCTCAGTATGGATTTTGATGTCAATTTTGTTGCTGCTGTTATTGTGTGTAAAGCTATGTGTGGCTAATTTGCTTAAACCTAGAGTAGCTATGAACTAATTTGGGGTTTGAGCATGTATGAACCAATTAATTGTGCTTATTGTTAGTTTGTTTACTTAATCTTGTACTATTCTGTCTATTTAGTGCTTGATCACCACTAAGTAGGAAATTGGGGAATTTAGATTAGCCTTGGAAGAGGGATCTTAATTGGACCATAGGATTAAGTAATGTGAGATTAGGATTTATTCTAATTTGCCAATAGGATAGGAATATACCTATTGGACCCATATAATCATATTAGAGTGAAATTAGACGTTTATTGCCTCTTGAGTAAATTAGTTAGGAATAACAATTTTAACTTGAGGGAGGGGTATGAGTAATTGGAAGATACTTATATCTATTTAAACTCTAGATTAACAAATTAACATTAAGTGCATTTATTTTGGGTATATACATGCTCTAACCTTGAAAAGGGGATTAGCCACTCTAGGTTGTTTTCCTCCACTGAAATTTCAAAAATATTAAACTTAAGACTTTTGCTTTTGTTTAAATTGATTTTCAAATTATTTTCTTTCTTGATTTGCTCAACTTAAATGAACATGGGAAATTTAATGCCTAATCATTAGTTTAATGCTATGTCTTTCCTTTACTACCCTTCAAATGCTTCAATGCTTTCCTTTTACCTCTATCTCCCAACCTTCCATGAAGAGATTTCTGGTGAGTTCAGAGAAGTTCAAGGGCCTATCCAGATTCCTGGTTGTCTACCACTCTATGCTAGAGATCTCCCTGACCCGGTTGAGGATCGATCCACATAATATTACAAAATGTTTCTCCAACGAAGTAGGAGATTGTTATCTTTTGATGGGCTATTGGTGAACAGCTTTAATGAGATGGAATAAAGGGCTATAAGAGTCTTGACACAGAAAGAAAGCAGATATCCACCTGTGTATCCGGTCGGACCCATCACTCGAACTGGGTTGAACAAAGAAGAAAACGGGTCGGAGTGTCTGAGCTTGTTAGAGATTCAACCTCCTAACTCTGTTTTGTATGTTTCTTTTGGAAGTGGTGGGACCCTATCCCAAGATCAAATCAATGAGCTAGCTTTTGGCTTGGAATTCAGTGGTCAGAAATTCTTATGGGTTCTTAGAGCACCAAGTAACTCGGTTCATGCAGCTTACCTTGGTTCTACAAATGAGAATCCTTTAGATTTCTTACCAAAAGGCTTTTTGGAGAGAACCAAAGAGCAAGGTTTTGTTATTCCTTATTGGGCACCTCAGATTTCAATCCTTGATCATAGTTCTGTTGGTGGGTTTTTGTGTCATTGTGGTTGGAACTCCATACTTGAGAGTGTAGAGAAGGGAGTGCCATTAATAGCATGGCCACTTTTTGCAGAGCAGAAAATGAATGCTGTTTTCTTAACTGAGGGTCTTAAGGTGGCTTTGAGGCCTAAAGTTAATGAAAATGGCACCGTGGAAAGGGAAGAGATTGCTAACTTGGTAAAGATTTTGATGGAAGGTGAAGAAGGCAAAGAGATTCGTAAAAGAATGAATGATTTAAAGGATGCTTTTGAAAATGCACTCAAAGAAGATGGTTCTTCTACAAAGACGCTATCTAAAGTGGCACTGAGATGGAAAAATTGGAAGAATTAATTTAGATGAGATGTAATAAAAATCTTATTCTTGTCTATTTTTCTTTTCTCGTTAGATTTCCACCTCTCTATCAATTTTTCCCTTGTCAAACTAAATTGGCTTCCTCTATTATTGGAAATTAGATATTTCCATCTCTGCTTCCATATGTCTCATTTGGGTGTGTATATTAGTGATGAATGGTTCCCTCTCAAGTTTTTGTTCGTTTTCTTTGGACAATGCAAATATAGTGTTAGTTGCTAATTAGGCATTTAAGTGTAAGTAGCACAAAACCAGCGCAATGCGGGTGCTTATTGTATAATATATCAATGTAAGATAATATTTATTTTTTATTAGGTAGGAAGAATAATGATATATTTGAACTTTTTTTTATATTAATATATATGAAAGATAGAAGCTCTATGAATATATTTGTTAGCCCATTTTCACTGTTCACAAGCACATATCTTTAAGGGAAAATTCTAAAAAAAAATATTTTTTAAACTTCAAAATCCTGTTGACAAATTTATTAATGAGATTAATAAGAATGGTAATACAATTAACAAATCATTTTATTGTTAAATCACCTATTTGAGATTTTAAAGTTTAAATAGTATTTTTTTAGAATTTTCACTATCTTTAATGGCATATTTTCTTTACAAAGAAATAAATATAGTAATAATTTGAAAAGAATGAAGAAAAGCTTAAAGATCACATGTATTTGCGTAATAAAAAATCAGTTCTATATTAGGAAAATCTTGAGAGGGAAACGTCCAAAAATAGTTTTAATGTTTAATTATATTAATTGAAACTTACAACCATTTTAGTTTCCATTCTGCCTTCTCCGTGGATACATAAATCATAAGTAATACAAATAATATAACTATTAGCCAATTACCTTTCCTTAGACTCTGAAATTCATCATTCAATGTAGGAAGAAATGAAACATTTTAGTATATGCTACCATTATTATAGAAAGTATTTTTAACGTCTGTTTTTAGGACATTTTAATGTTCTTTTATAGGAGATATATATGCGAGCGACGTAGTAAATAACAGAAATAACGTCCGTTAAGAAAGGGTCACCTAATGTGGAGACTTTAGGCAACCCTTGTGGACGCCTAAAGTAAAGACTTTGGGCGTCCCTAATGTAATTAGGGACGTCTAAAGTGGAACTTTAGGCATCCCTTTGTTGTAAAAGGGACTTCTAAAGTATCATTAGACATCCTTTTTCTTTATGAATGTAAAAACTACTTTTTTTAAAAAAAAATTTGTTTATATTTTTGTCTTTCTAACAAATTGAAAACCATGGAAACATGATCGAAGAATAATAAACCACAATCTCCTTACAAATTATAAAGAAATATCCAGCAGTAGCTAATTAACTCCTACTACAATCTATGTACAAGAGCCACCATAAAATATTATTAAAAATGTTGTCTACTACACAACTATGCTAACTAACATAAGCATACATTTTTACTGATGTATGTGTTGAAGAAGCTGCCCAGCCAAAAAGTCTTTGATCAAATTAATGTCTTCATATAAGGAGGCAGCTTCGTCATAAAAAATCTGCATAATAGAAAATAAGCTTAGATAAAATCCATCAAGTGAAATAATCAACTAGTAATTCAATTACTATATCCAAAATGTACGTTATCATTTGATTACATGTTAAAAATCACACGTAACTTCACTTTGAATGATGTTATACATGTAAAGGATAACGTAGTAGCCGCATTCAGTGGTCTCTGGTTGTTGAGGGCACTATAAAGCAAAAGCAATTGGTTAAAATCAATAAAGTCATATCTAAAACAACTGTCATTGGAAGAAGTTGAATTGAAACCACATATTTTCGGATAAAACCACTTCGGGTCTCTAATAGTTTTACCCTCGCGTGGCCCGCCAAGGATTCTATATGTCTAGGTTGCACTATCATTAAAATGTAAAACCAAAAAGATTAGAACAATTCATTTAAGTTGAGAATTAATGGAAAGAAACAAAATAACTTACGTGTTGAAGATGGATTGTATTTCCTTATCTAGCTTTTTACCCAAGGAATCAAACCAATAGACATTATTGATGCGAGGACAAACAATATACAGACTCCAATGGTAACTACAACAACATATAGATTAAAATGAAGTTAGATAACAAGGCAATTATTTCTTAAACCTCTTAAAAAATTAAAATTAAAATACGTACCCTTGAATAATTGGTGCTAGATAACAATGAAATTTGGTATCTCCTATTGTGTAGCCTACATAATGCGTTCTTTCTTGCATAGTATTACTATCTCTTGTCGTATTTTCCAAACACAAGAATCCATATAAATCATATCTTCCCATCTCGATGCATATGTGGTGGAAGGACCTAAAATAGAAATAAAATGATAAATGAACTATTGAAGTATGAAACCAAAAAATCACTACATTAATTGAAGGAAAAAAACACTCATCGAATGGTAAGTTTCACTCATCCTATATCTATCTCCTTCAAATGGATAAACTCCCTTAGATCTTTACTATCAATCATTAAGGGATACGTCAATGTTATGCCCACAATCTCTGGAGGCATCTGCAAGTCGATAGGATGAATGCCTTTGTAAAGCTGTTGCAGTCATGTTAAGAGGGGTCATTTCACCATATCTTGCTCATCCTATTATTAGTATGATGCCAACAGATGTCAAGTAATACGAATGTAGTACCTACCATTGGAGGTGTTGCCGACGTGCTAATAAGATTTTGAGGCCAAAGGATGAACGATCCTATCGCCTGACCCAATGTGGCAACCTTTATGTTAGGGACAGGGATGGCTACACCTTCTTCTCCCTCTCAAACACATATCACAGTCACCTTACTTAAATGTTGTGGAATTTGCTTATGATGGTGAGTGGTAACGTATGTGTGAACGAGAGCATCGGCAACAACACGCAGTAGTGGGGCATCCAAATAGAGGATGCAAGGTTCTCCCAACTTCAAAGTAGGAGAAGGCTAGCCAAGGGGTTCCTCCGGCGGGTTATAACTTCCTTTGGTGCTGGGGAAGGCCAGGGATTCCTGGGTTCTATACCCATCACTTTCCATCTTTAATTCAAACATAGATTTCATTTTACCATGTAGCTCTGCCAACAGCTCTTCTTGGAGCTCTGCTAGCTAAGCTTAGCCACAAGCTCTTAAATGGGTTCATCTTGTGACAAATTTTGTGAGGCTTGTCCAAAAAACTTCGCGACACCAACTCTCCTTGGCTCCCCTTAAACACGATCGGTGTGATTAGCCTTCCCAATTGCAATTGACAATATGTCCATTCGTCCACTACGAGTGAACGAACCTTGGTTGCTCTGCTCTTTGAGTTTTTCCTTTAGCATCCAATTTATCATAAATGAAAATTAAACTCTACCAATATGAAAAAATTTCAAACTTAAATACTTATGTTTTAACTACTTACAATCCTCGTGGCAACCTCATCAATAGTCGGATTTATAACTTCCCGCCCTTAATCCTCCTTGCTTTTCATTTTTTGTGATGCGGAGGTGGAGCCGGGGCCTGCACAACAATGCTAGGATCTAATTTGGCTGCTTCCTTCATTTTCTCCAACTCTTCTTCCATCATCCTTCGATCAAGCTTTCGATAACCATCACAAGGCATGCAATGCTGATACTGATTTGCTGGTTGCCTCTCTGTTTGCTGCACACACTTTATGTGAAAGGAAAACAATGACAAATGAGTCAATGATGTCAAGTATATTGAAATAAAAATTTCTATACTATAATGACAGAAAGTTTACCAAAAATTGAGGATCTTCCTGTGATGTAACAAACAACCTCCAGTCCTTTAGAGGCAAATATGAATATTCTCGACATGGGTCTTGACCTCTCCTTTACTCTCGAGTATAGCTTTGTCTGAGCTTGATTTTGGAATATTTCTATCGTAGATGAACCTCCCCCATCCAGTGCTTGTACATCTCCCTGGTGTCTAGGACATCGAATGTTTGCTGTAGGAATAAAGAAAATTATATTTGAAGCAATAGGAATAAAGATCCAAATACAGATGTATCAAAACTTATATACCAAAATTTGTTGCCAAATTATATTTTTCATTTTTGGGGGAACCATCCTCCAATTATCATAGATGATGGAAACTTTTCTTCAACCTAAATAGCCTAAATAGCTAATGAAATGGTCTTCCTCAGGACCAAGTGGATTCATGTTGGCATCGAAGTCTACATACAGCCTCTCCTATTGATGTTGATGACGTGAAGCCAATGTAGACATCTTTGTGACGCCTCTAGTTCTTCTCGCAACAAGTTCAACTCTTTCCATTTGATGCTCCCTATCACTGTGTAAGTCACTAGAATTATCCATATTCCTGTTAACATAAAAATCATTATCAGAGAGGTAAATAAATTACAATTAAATGTATAAACTAACCAAGATTAAGGAAAAAAAGCACACAATATATTTTCTAAATTAAGCACACAATATAATTTTCTAAGTAAAGTTCTTACTCTATATTGTTTCCCATATTCCTTAACAATGATCATTTCTTACAGTATATTCTTTATCATCTATCAATTCTACTTCACTTCCTCTAGGTGGATTTGTTGTGAAAAGTGATGTGTCGTCAAGATTGAAGGTTGGATCACCGTACTTCTATTTTTTACTTTGAAGTATAATGGACATTTTTGTATTTGTAGGATCTATAACATAAAACACTTATTTCACCTAACTTGCTAGAATGAAGGGTTCATCTCTATAACCAACTCTTTGAAGATCGACTGAGACAAATCCAAATTGTTGATCTATTACTACATCAATATTGCTAACCCACTTACATTTGAATATAGCAACTTTGAACTTATTGTAGGTTATCTCCCATATTTCTTTTATAACTCCATAATAAGCCATTGATGCTAATATGTGGTTTTTATCTTTGGAATTGGAAAAGTGCATGGCTTTAGCTTCTACCATCACTCCACTATTTTGTATGGTACTTATGTCATCTTGGTCTTTTGCGTAGAAAGAATACCCATTTATATCATAACCGGTCCAAGTAATAACCTAAAATGAAAGGACCCACGCTAGCCACTCGATTGTCTCAGATACACTAGTCTCATGCGAAACCTTCTCCTCGAACCACTCTATGAATGTCTTGTTTTGCTTAATAGCTATCTGCATGCCACTCTTCTTTGGATTCATGTTTATCAAACTCTTTCTGTGTTTATCTATGTATGGTTGAACTTCTTCCATATTATTTAGGAATACAAGTGTGCTTGCAATACCTCTTCATGATGCACATTCTTCACTTTCAGTCCTCGTGTTCCCTTACTTTTCCCTTCTTCATACCGAGACTGTTCCTTTTTCCCAGATAAATAATCTTTGCAAAAGTCCATAGCCTTTTCAACTACATATCGCTCAACCGGCTTCAAGTCTATAAGGATTTTTAGAATACCTTTTTAATATCTTCATGTATTGTTTGAAAGGGTACATCCACCTCAGGTAAACTAGACCGCAAAGCCTTACCTCCCTTACCAAATGAACTATCAAATACACCATTATATCAAAAAAGGAGGAAAATGCATCTCTAGTTAGGACAAAATAATATAACCTTCATTTTCCAGTTCATCCAACTTTTTAGTGACAATGACTTGGTTACATATAGAATTAAAGAAAACACACAATCTTGTTACAGTGGTTCGCATATCATCTTTCATAATGCCTCTAATAGCTATCGGTAATAGTTGTTGCATCAATACATGATAGTCATGGGACTTCATTCCCACTAACTTTAAATCGTCCGTTGAGACACACCTGTTCACATTAGAAGAATATCCTTATGGCACCTTAATTACATGCAGACACCCATACAAACTTCTTTTCTCCTCTTTTAATAGTATATGCGCTGTTGGCTCCATATATGCCCTCCTACCATATCTCTTAGTTGTGGGTGTAACTGTTCTTTTATTCCCATATCAACAAGGTCTAGTCTCACACTCATTCCATCTTTAGTCTTCCCTAGGATTTGCAAAAGCATACTGACAAGACTATTACAAACGTTTTTCTCCATATGTATCACATCAATATTGTGTCTTACATCAAGACTACGCCAATATGGAAGATCAAAGAAAATTGATCTCTTATTCCATATGTTATTCTTACCCGTAGTCCTTTGACTTTTACCGAAGGTGACATTGATACGTTCCACCCAATTATAAACTTCCTCCCCGGTTAATGCCTTTGGAGCTATTCCATGCTCCGGTAAGCCATTAAAACGCTTTCTTAACTTACGATACGGGTGGAACCGATGAAGAAACCTCCTGTAACTAAGGTATACCATTTTTCCCATGGTTAAGTTGATGGAAGTATGTGTCTGCTTCACAGATCGAACATGCTTTATGTCCATTCACACTGTACCCTGACAAGTTTTCGTATGCAGGGAAGTCATTTATCATTTTGAAAATCATTGCACGTAGCTTGAAAGACTCCCTCTTATATGCATCAAACACATCTACTCCTTCCTCCCAAAACTTCTTCAAGTCCTCAATCAAAGGCGCTAAGTAGATATTGATATCATTCCCTATCTGTTTAGGTCTAGAGATCATCATAGAAAGCATCATATACTTGTGTTTCATACATAGCCAGGGAGGTAAGTTGTATATTACAAGGAGAACTAGCCATGAACTATGTGTGCTAGTAAGAGTTCCATACGGATTGATTCCATCTATACAAAGGCCAAGCCGAAGGTTTCTTGGTTCGCTACCAAATTGAGGAAACATTTTATCTATTTTCTTTTACTATGGAGAGTCAGTTGGGTGTTGAAGATATTTTATGTTAGATATTCTCTCATCAGAATGTGATCTCAATTTCTTCACTTTTGTTGCACTCACAAACAAACGCTTAAACTGTGGTATTATTGGAAGATACCACAACACCTTTGAAGGTTGCCTTTTAGTTGTCCCTTTACCATAACCACCATCTTTCTTCACTTTGTATCATGACATTTTACACTTAGGACACTCAGCAAGACCTTCATACTCCTTTCTGTACAATACACAGTCATTAGGGAAAGCGTGTATCTCTTTATACTCCATAGTAGATAAGATTTTCTTGGCTTTATACATATGGTTTGGAAGTATATTATTGTCTGGAAACATATCACACAACAATTCAAGAAGCAATGTGAAACTACTATCGGTCCACCCACATCTGCCTTCAAGTTGACCAAATGTAATGTTCTTGTCATTCGTGTGTACTTACTCCTAGGGTACAAAGGTGTCTCTGCATCACTCCACAATCTGTCATATTCATGCGATTGTGTAAAGTATTCTACCTCAACATCTTGAATCATTTGCCCCATTCAATCTTCATCTATCACATCAACAACTTCCCTCTTGTGTGATAGACAATCAGTTACTTCCTCACCATGCCATATCCACATTGTGTTTCAAAGATTTATTCCATCACACAGTAGGTGATAACATCAACATCCCATCGACTCTCATTTAAACAATTGACACAAGGACAAAATTTTTGAGTATGAAGAAATGAAACATTTTAGTAGATGTCGCCCCTTTTAGGATAGAGCTAAAGGCGAAAAGAACAAAACATATATTAACTGTAAATGACTTTTATGAGTATGAGGTACGGCTTGAGGTATGCCCATAATTTACATAATGCCTTTTGGGTTGCCCATATTAGGAATAGATGAGACATCATGAGAGGAATCATAACAATTCTATAAAATCAATTCTTCTCCACCTAAAATTAAAAAAAAATCATTTGCTAAATAAAATCAAACCAAACTAAACTAAATTCAAAATATCCAGATGCAAGGGATTATGATACTACCAGTGCAGTGAAACAAAATCTTAGTAAAGACCTACCCATTATTCTTTGGTTCACACTTGCCATTTCCATTCTAATTCACAACTGATCTGTGCTTCATTTTTAAGGACTTCAATAGGCATAATCTGGTTTCATTATTTCAATGACTTCCTTACCTTGAAAAAAAAGAAGAAAAGAACCAACACTACATCAATAGTGGAGATTGGGCAAAATGAGAAAGAGAAATTATAATGGAAAGGAAATTCGGTAAGGACAGAATATTGAAGAGGGATGAAAAAGAGGAATAGGAGAAGGATGAGATAGCACATAAAGAGAGATAGAGAGAAGTTAAGGAGGGGAAGAGAGGTTGAACCATACGCTAGAAAGAGACTGATCTATATTTAAACATGTTGAAGAGATATCACCTACACCCACTTTCATGATCATCCATAGAAGCATGCATCTACATTTGACAAGTTAACATTACAAAATCTACATTGAGATAATACTTAATGTAATATATTACATATATTATTTTAGTAGATATTTTAGGATATTTTCAAATTTTTCAAAATGTTTTAAGATTATGGTATTATATGAATATAGTAAATATTAATTTAAACGTGTTAAATAATTAAGTATAAAATTTCAATTCAAAATATATAAAATATATTTTAGTTATGGTATTACCATTTAAGTCAAAATATATAAAATATAAAACCCATTAGTGGGAATAGTGGGGTTGTTATCCTTGGAAGTTATTTCTTTAACTTAATTATTTTGAGAGATATTTTAGGATATTATCAAATTTGTCAAAAATTTTGGGCTTATGGCATTATATTAATATAGTAAATATTAATTTAAATAATTAAGTACATAATTTTAATTCAAAATATATAAAATATATTTCATTTAAATTTAAGCCAATATATATGTGTGTGTGTGTGTCACACACACACACACATATATATATATATATAATGTAAAAATCAAAAGATCATGACTAAATTTTCCACTCTTTTTTTCTTACAATTTAAAGTAATATAAATAAATTTTTAAAATATTTAAATAATATAAAGAAACCAATGTTTGATTAAAATATTTTGAATGCCATCAGTGGGAGCAGTGATATTAATACCCATATATTGAAAGTTATTTCGTTAATTTTAATATTTTAGGAGAAATTTTAGGATATTATCAAATTTGTCAAATAATTCTGGCATTATGATATTATATCAATGTAGTAAATATTAATTTAAATTTTTTAAATAATTAAGTACATACTTTTATTTCAAAATACATAAAATATGTTTCAGTTGTTATATTATCATTTAAGTCAAAAAAATATAACTATATAAAATATAAAAGATCAAAAGGTCGACTAAATTTTCCACGCATTTTTTTAATTTAAAGTAATGTAAATAAACGTTTAAAATATTTAAAGTAATATTAAAAAAACAAAATGTTTTAGTAAACTATTTAGAATGTTGTGAGTTGGAGTAGTAGGGTTGTTATGCATATATTAGAAATTATTTCTTAAGTTCAAATATATAAAATAAAATATGTAAATAAAGAATAACCTATGTGAAATGCTAATGAGTGTTGCTCAAACTGCTGCTTTTATATTGTTTTATTAAACTATTTAGAATGTCATGAGTGGGAGTAGTAGCTGGGTTGTTACACATATATTAGAAATTATTTCTAAAGTTAAAATATATAAAATAAAATATGTAAATAAAGAATAAACTATGTGAAATGTTTATGTGGTAGCGCGAGGGATGCACAAACCGCTGCTTCTATATAGTAAGAGATAGGTTTAGTTTCATCGATGGGTTGCAACTAAGATTTCAATATTTTTGACTTATCTTTATGTAAATTAAAAGTAATTATTTTTTTTATGTCTTCTTCACATGAATATATATAAATCACATGAATATGTATAAACGCAGCGCGTGCGCGCACACACTCTCACACATATTTATGGGAAAATTTTATTCAAGTCGTATGGACCAGAAAAAATATCAAGGGAAGTAGTTTAGTTTACATAAATGAGCTTGTCAATGAACACTTTATAACTTATCAATATAATCACATACACTTGTTAACGAGAGTTGCTTTAGTTAACTTATATAAGTTTATCAATGGTCACATTATAACTTATCAATATAGTCGCATACACTTGTTAATAAGGTAAATTCACATTTAGAATTTATCTCATTGAGATCCTTAATAACTTTTTTTTGATAGATGATTCTATACTGTGACTTTTTTTTATATTTTTATGGTCATTGGGACCCGAGTGAGATTTTCCAAATATATAGATATGTGTGTGTGTGTAATGGACAAATTAACTTAGGTCAAGTTTTTTATAATAATATATTATGGTAAGTTTTCAATCACATACATTTTTTTTCATGTGTTCTATCTTTTTCACATCATCATTTAACCCTAAACTTACTGTCAAACTACCATTACTTACTTCAAGTTTATGAAAATAAATAAAATATGTAAAAACTCTATTTGTTGCTCATCTCTTCTTGTTGTTTCTCCTTTCTAACTCTCGTAGGCATTCAGTATCAAATGGCTAATATGATGAGTTCAAATGGCTGGAAGGGTATTATATTCTATATTAATTATGAGGCATGCACTCAACACAATATATTAAGCTTTGTGGGTAAAAAGATAATGATGCATTTCTTTTATTTTTTAAGAATAATATTTACAAGACAAATAATGCATTTCCATGACAAATTAAAGCATTTACAAGATAAATGAAGGGATTCGAAAGACTTAGGGAATTAAAAATATTTTGGCCATTTATAAGATAAATATGAAAATTCACAAGACAAATATGAGGTTTAACAAGACAAATAAAAACACTTATAAGATAAATAAAGGGGTTCGAAAGAACATAGAGAATTAAAACATTTTGACCATTTATAAGATAAATATGAGAATTCGCAAGAAAAATATAGGCATTTATAAGATAAATAAGACAATTCATAAGACAAATAAAGTAAGGATATAATCGTCTTTTTACCCATAAAACATAATTTCATTTTGATTCAAAGGGTGAGTTAAATTCTCCCTATTTTTTATTTATTTGAGTAAACCTTAAAAGAAGGTGGTGGGGAGAGTTTGGGGATTAAACCATGATGTGGAAAAAAGACTCCAAGTATAATTGGAGAAGTTGACTTAATAGTTGTAAGGAAATTGATCTAAGTTTTATACTTAATGTAATTTATTTTAGGTGTGTAACAATATCTACAAATAATATAATTTTAATATAAAAATATAATCAATATCATAAACTTGATCTAAGTTGAATTTTGGGGAACAATGATCATGAATTGCGCCGAAATCATTTAGGGTATGTTTAGCTCAACATATTTTAAATAATTTTATACTGTATAAGATAAATATATACGAGAAGCTGTCTCCTAGAGGAAAAAAGTGCTTTGTTTTTTTATTTCTAAAAGGCACTTAAACCATAAATAATGGTTGGTGGAATAAATGAAGTTTGGCAGCCAAAGAAATAAAGGTTGATTGAGTTATAACTACTAATAATGGCGTGGCCCACTTAAATTTTAGGTTCATTGATTGGATTTTATCATAAATAATGGTTGGTGGAATAAATGAAGTTTGGCAGCCAAAAAAATAAAGGTTGATTGAGTTATAACTTATAATAATGACGTGCCCCACTTAAATTTTAGGTTCATTGATTGGATTTTATTCTCACATTCTGGCATGGGGTATTGAAATGTTTTTTTTTATCTGATTAAGGTATTGTATGATATGACTCGATCTTCACAGAGTATCTTAATGTATGATATGATCGTATGAAAATTATATTTATGTGCCCTAATGATATGGACATGAAAGTGCCCACTGTATTTTAAAAGCTCGGCTAGACATTGAATGGGAGAGGCTAGGGGGGTTAAAGTTGAAATGAATGGTTCTATCAATATGTATGATCGGATTAATGATGTAATAATTAAATTAAAATAACCAATTCTTTGATGCTTAATATAAAATATATTTGGTAAGTTGATTTTGATATTAAATATAAGATATAGTTTTTATATTTGTCAATATTTTTCTAATTTACTCCTATTGATTCTCTCTCAATCATAATCAATGAGGAGAGGGAAGGAGTGAATTAAAAAAGATGACTAGGGTATTTTAGAAAATACATATTATATTAACTAATTTAACTAACTTCCTTAATTTAATCAAATTAAGTAAATATGTCTTATATTAAGGACTGATGAGAATGATATGTTCAATTTGATGAAAAGTCACTATTTGAAAAAAGGCTTATAAGACCACCACATCTAGATCTATAGGTGGAGATAGTTTAAAAAATACGAGCATTGGCATTTTTGCAAATTTTGATACAATTTAACACCGGTCACTCTTTTGCACAATCTAAATAATATTTTCTAGACTGTTTGTAATATAATTCGGTGTTGATAAGTATTAAATATGAAGAAATTTTAAATTTTAAATTCTTTTCAGACTGGATGCTTATATTCCAGGTGTAAATATTCTTTTATATACTGTCCTTTCTTTATACCCGATCTTAAATGTTTCACAGTTTATTCAGCTTCCAAGGTAAACTTCCCAACTACGCATCTCATCGATATCTGAGGCCACTTCAATAAATGTAATCTTTATCCGTATTGTCTATTTAAATTCATCATTGCTTTCGTTTCTTCATATTCAGCTCCTCTTCTTCTCTCCTCTAATCTCTTGAATATCAATATGATACGTATTAGAGCTGTTTCTATTCATCCTCCTTTTCCTCCTCCTCCTTTACAACCTATACCGCCTCCACTGCCTCCTTTTCCACCTTCAGTAAAGTAGCTTCTTCAACACATTCATGTGAGTGTGGATCACATAAAGAGATTCCTCGGAAGACTCTACATGTTGTTGCACACTATTAACAACAAGCTTAACCTTGTACTCTACACCAATGACGTTGAGTACAATCTTTCAAACGACCTTTGTTCCCCTTCCTCTTCTTCCTCATCTTCTTCCGGCGATGAGGAGGAAGATTGGGGTTTTCTTATTATATTATATGGTTTTTTTATCGATATGAAGGCATCATAACAAAATATTATTAACGAAAAATATTTTTATTTCTAATCTTAATTTTGATCTTGAGCTTAATCAAAGGGCGCCGTTGCCAATGGTTTCATACTATGATCTGATTGTTTGAGTTCATTTTAACTTGATTTTTCCTTTTGTTTTCTCATTTCTCTGAGCACTACAACTTTCATTCTGTGGTGCTGCATTTTTACTAAGCTTCACTTGCTACATCCTATGCTATTATGTTCTTTCTACTGGCTGTATTTGTTGTGAACCTTATGTCTATCTTGTGCAGTACATTTGCATCTCTAATACTTGCTTTGAAATTTTTTGCATCCAATTATTGCTTTTGTTGTGCTTCAGCTGCCTTATTTTTGTAAAGTCAGTTTTGTGATTTTGCATATCCTGTTTTGATCTTGCATGAACAAAAGTAGTAAGAAACCTTTGCTACCATATTATCATGAATTTCATAATGCTCTTAGGGAATTAGAAGGACTAGTAATTTACCTTGAACTTCATATGCATTGTTGCTTGAATTGCTAATTGTTCAGCCTGAATTGCTTGTGATTCCTAATTCTCATTCGGTTGTTGGTATCTATTTAGATAACCATTTGATCATGGATGGTCCTAATAATCATCAAGAAAACCAAGATAAAAATGGCCATAATAATCAAGCTGAGAATGGACATCATAATCATGCTAATAATGAAGAAGAGACTAGAAGCATTAGACAACTTAAAAATTCTCCATTAGACTATGATTTATATGGCTTTTATAACAATTATTTGATTTTTGAGCTCAAGAATTCCATTCTAAATTTCATTCCTAAATTCGTTGGCAGAGATGGAAAAGATCATCATTAACACGTGTTTGACTTGTATTTGACCATTTCTCCTTTTGCTCCTCCTATTGTTAGCTTGGATGAAATACTTAGAAAAGCTTTCAATTTTTCCAAATAGGGTGATGGCAAGGAATGGTTGAGAACATTGCCATAATATCATGCTACCCTCACTTGGCCAGAATTGAAGAAGCTGTTTTTGGAGAGGTTCTTTCAAGCTGCAAGAATTGTACCTTTGCTACTTATGATGTTCATGAAATAGAGGTGTCTAATTCCCTAATTCTCACTATTTCCTTGATAATCTTGCATACAACATTGAGAAGTTGTAGCAACAAGTAAGTTACATGGCTTAAAGACCTATTACTACAGAACAACAATTAGTAGCAACCTCTTGTGAGTGTTGTGGTTCTAGTTTACACATCTCTACTATTATTCCAAATAGATATGAGGAGGTCAATGCCTTCTACTAGTATAGACCATCAACCAGTACTAGAAAAAAAATACCCCTTCTCCAATAATTACAACATTGGATGGCGGGAGCATCCAAATTTATTTTGGGTGGGGGGTGAGAGCACAAATACAATAATAACAAGTTCTCTACTAATGATGCTAGACCTTTAAATTATCAGAAATATGCCTCAGGTCAGAATGGTCAATCCAATGCCTTGGTGCTAGAATATGGATTCGGTGATAAACCAAAAAATACAAATCAACTTCTGAGAGGGATATTTGATTCACTGCATACATAAATGGCTGAGGATAAGTAGAAATTTTTGGCTCAATTCAAGGAAGATAGAGCCATTATGACACATTCATTCACTACTATGATGCAAAAAATGGAGATTCTTGGTAAAGAGCTGAATGAGGTTAAATCCAAAAATGCAAATATGTCTATCTATGTTACACATCTAATAGATAGCATGAGCAGTAAGAAAGGTCAAACTAGTAGAGCACTACCCTCAAATGCAGTGATTAATCTAAAACTTGTTCATGCCATTACATTAAGGAGTAGTAAAGAGTTGCATGACAACAAATCAGTATAACTTGAGAAGAATATACAACTCCTCTAAAAGATGGATTAGATAGCCAAAATTGTAAAGATGCATGTACAGAAATGGAGCAAAAAGAAGACTTAGCAGAAGTGCAACCTGTTGCACTTGAAAACCAGAAGGAAGGCTCCAAGGATGGCAAGGAACTGGACTTGAAAGAATTTCCATTTTCAAAATCCCATTTGCAAGGTAAAAAGAAATTGAATAAGACCTTGGAGAAGGAGATGATCGATCTATTCAGTAAGCTAGAGGTAAATGTGCCTATGATGGTTTTGATTAAACAGATATCTAGCTATGCTAAATTTCTTTAGGAACTTTGAATTCACAAGCTAATTTGTAAACCAAATAATAGGGTGTAATTAGGCTCTAATGTGTTAGCATTGTTCACAACTAATTTTTCTATCAAGTGTAAGGACCCTGGATACTTTATTGTTACATGTCAAATAGGGGAAGTTAGTTTTGGTCATGCATTGTTGGATTTAAGAGCCGTTATTAATGTCATGCCTTATTATGTCATAGATTCATTTGGCATTAAGAACATTAAGCCAACAAATATAATTCTGTAACTTGCTGATAGGAGCGCTAGGAAGACTTTTAGAATATTAGAATATGTATACGTTAAGGTAAAAAATCTAGTGTTCCTAGCTAATATTTATGTATTTGAAATGTCAAAAAAGTTAACCATTGAAGAGTCATTAATTTTAGGTAGACCATTCATGAGAACCGCTAACACTGTGATAAGTTTGAAAAAGGGCTCTATAATAATGGAAGTTAGAAGTCAGGTTAATAGATTTAATGTTTATGAAACAATGAGGCATCCTTTTAAGGAATACTCTTTGCTTGGTTTGAATATGATAGATACTATAATTGATGAGTCAAAAGATAAGCATTAGCTTTCACTTGATAAATATGCAAAGTCTGAATTTGATGAATTACTTGAAATAAAGCTTGAACTTGTTTCTATCACTTTTAATTCTTCTATCAATTTGCATGCCTTAACTGATGATGAGTGCAATTTGAAGTGCTTGACAATTGAAAGTGATTTGACTATACCTAAAATTGTATGCTTCTTTTTTTTTAGCATATGAAATTTTGTCCAAACTAACTAAATCCAATGCTAATGGAAATAGCAAAGGAAATTTCTATGAAATTGCAGGTTTGCAGGGACCACTGGGAGTTGTTATAGCTGGTGACAATAGGAAGGAATACACAAGTCACTCAAGAGTAGAAGTAGGGAAGCTAGAGTTGGCTAATGATGATCAGAATAACATCAAGCTAAGTTATTATGAAAAATTAGCCATTTTAACATGTAGAGTTTGCAATCAATCACTAATTGAATTTGAGCAAAATTAGGGGAGTGATCCATCCAATAATTACTTGGTTTCCTGTTGTAGGAGCAATATTGAATCTGCTGATATTTTTTTATTTGACACTTTTGCAGATAAACTTGAAGCTAGAGCTAGCAATTTTGAATTATGCATAACATAAGTGTCAAGTGTAGAAGTCAATGAAGTCCACCCTCAACATGAGCACCAACTGATAGGGAAGCCTCTTAACTCCTTAGAAATTGAAAAATTAATTTCTTCCACTGAAAAACTACCTTATTTGGAACTGCAACCACTGTCATCTAATCTGAAATATTCATTTTTGGCTGAAAATGAGAAAATGCCTATTATAATTGCTAATTCCGTTACTACTAAAGAAGAAGAAAAACTCTTGAGTATGCTTAGAAAGCATAAGAAGGCTATAGGATGGACTTTAGCTAATATATCAGGGATTAACCCATCAGTTTGTACTAATAAAATCTTAATGAAAGATGATGCTAGGTCTATTGGATAGCCACATAAAAGGTTGAATCCACTGATTTTGGATGTGGTAAAAAAGGAAGTAACTATGTTACTAAGTACTAGCATTATTTATCCTATTAGTTATAGTGAGTGGGTGAGTCTTGTGCATATGTTACCAAAGAACAATGGTATAGTAGTGGTGAGAAATGAGAAAAATGAATTGATCTCAACTAGAGTTCAAAATAGATGGAGAGTGTGTACAAATTTCAGGAAACTAAATGATGCTACAAGAAAGGACCACTTTCTATTGCTACCCATGGATCAAATGTTAGAAATACTTGCTAGTAAATCTCACTTTTATTTTCTTAATGGATTTTCATGATATTTCCAAGTTCCAATTACATGTGAGGATCAAGAAAAGGCAACATTCATATGTCTATTTGGCACCTTTTCTTATAAAAGAATGCCTTTTGGTTTATGCAATGCTCCTAGAACATTACAGAGGTGCATGATGAGCATTTTCAGTGATTTTCTTGAGAATAGTATTAATGTATTCATGGATGACTTCACCTTGTTTGGAAATAGCATTGATGACTGTTTATCCACAGGTGATATGGCACTAAGTAGATGTATTGGTAAGAGTTTGATTCTAAATTTTGAAAAGTACCATTTCATGGTGGATAGAGGAATTGTTTTAGGTCATTTGCTTTCTAAAAATGGAATTTGATTTGATAAGGTGAAGATAGAAGTGATCTATTCTTGACCTTATCCAACTAATGTGAAAGATTTGAGATTATTTTTGGGCATGCTGAATTTTATAGAAGGTTTATTAAGAATTTCAGTCAAATTATATTGCCTTTGTCTCAATTGTTGCAAAATGATGTTGAATTGATTTTGATGAAAATTGCAAATTGGCTTTTGCTGAATTGAAAAATAGATTGGTTTAACCTCCTATATTGTTTGCACCTGATTGGAATTCTCTATTTGAGTTGTCATGTGATGCTAGTAATGCAGTGTGGGAGTCATGTTGGAGCAAAAATTAGATAAGTTGTCTAGGGTTATTGATTATACTTCAAAAACCTTAGATAGAGCTCAAATCAATTACATAACCACTGAAAAGTAGTTATTTTCTATTTTCTTCAGTCTAGATAAGTTCAGAGCTTACTTACTGCATTCTAAAATCATAGTTCTTAGTGATCATGCTGTAGTAAGGTTTCTATTGACCAAAAATCACACTAAACCTAGACTTATTTTGGTGGTTGTTACTCTACAAAGAGTTTGTTGTTGAGGTGAGAGACAGGGCAAGAAAAGGAAACTTGGTTGCAGATTATTTGAGTAGGTTGCCTAGTGGTGTTGATGGAGTTGTAGATTCTGAATATGTGTGTGATGAATTTCCAGATGCTGTACTTATGTCTATCACCATTGTTGATCACTTGGTTTGTGCATATTGTTAATTATTTGGTTGCCGCTATTGTGCCACCATGCATAAGTTAATTTCGAATTCAAAAATTGAAAAGTAAAGCTACATATTACATTTGGGATGAACCTCATTTATGGAAAATGTGTAGTGATCAGATTATAAGAAAATGTGTTCATGATGATGATTTTGTTTTGCAATTTTGCCATGATAAAGCATGTAGGGGCATTTTAGTGCTAGGAAAACAACTAGGAAGGTCAGGTAGGGTTTTATTGGTCGTCATGGTTTAAATATACTAACCATTTTTGTAAAGCATGTGATAATTATCAAAAGTTTGGTAGCATGGGAAAGAGGCATGAAATGCCAACACAACCATTGCTGTTTTGTGAATTTTTTGATGTATGTGGAATTGATTTTATGGGGCCATTTCCTATGTCTAATTGATACATGTATATCTTACTTTATATGGATTATGCATGTAAATGGATTGGAGCTATTCCCACTTAGAAGAATGATGCTAGTACAGTTTTGAAATTCTTGAAAACTAACATTTTCTATAGATTTGGTGTTCTAAGAGCATTGGTAAGTATCAAGGTGCCCATTTTTGCAGCAAACTGATGGGAAGTTTGCTAGCTAAATATAGAGTAGTTCATAAAGTCTCAACTCCATGTCATCCTCAGACTAATAGGCAGGATGAAGTGTCAAATTGACAAATTATCACTACTAGAAAAAAAGGCTTTTAAGATCGGGTTTAGGTCTGGTCTTATATTGACCAGGTTAAAAAGTCTGTCCTTATTAAGACTGGACTTACGACTAGTCTTAAAAGTTACTTGTCCATACTAGTTGGTTAGATGACTGGTGTTAAAAAGTTTCCATTTGTAATAAAAAATGCCTACGCTTTAGACCATGTAATTTCATAATTGGTTTAAAAACTGGGCATTTTTTTTAAAATATATGATTTATTTTGTTTCACAGAAGCCCTATTAGATATTATTATATCTAAAAGCTATATTATGCAATATAAATTATACAAATAGCCCTAAAAATACAAATGCAATGGATATAACAAATAATTACAACTAATAACCATGAATTTAAGCCCTATATTATGATATAATAACTGAATCTTAATTTTGAAATTTGGTTTTTTCAAGGTTTACTTTTTTTTCCTTGCATTTTCCCCACCCTCAAAGGAGTTAGATGATTTTTGAGTTTTTGAATTTAGTGGATTCAATTTTAGGCCTAATATCTGCATGTTGTTGACGCATGATTCATATTGTGAGCATCCATAAAGTTGAATGCTGCTACTTATGGATTGTCTGCTAGGATACCATACTTATGCATTTTGACTTTTTTGGACATCAAATATGAAATATACTTTAGCGCTACCCTAGTCTTTGGTGATAAAGAAGAAGATTCTTATTTAATGAAGTTGAGTATAACACAGTTAATTATACAAGTATGGGAATATAGGTAGACCAAAGCCATATTCTATATGAACTCTCAAAATAGCCAAAATGTATAAGGTTAGTAAACTTAGCTCCTAATACTAGGGTTGCAGTTATCGACTATAAGGATGTCCTACGATATGAACTAGGCATCAACAACACCTACACATCGGGGTTAGAATTACAATCGATACTCCCACCTAACACTCAATAATGACTTAGCCCTTTTCAAGGTAGGGGCATCTAAACAAAAAAATCTTAAAAAGAACAAAGGCATAGCAAACAATATTCAATATAATTAACAAATGTGTGTACATAATTTTGTCCACGGAATTCACAATGTTTGGATTTGTGAAACTTACCATTATGAAAATGAAACAATGAAATTGCGTTATTGTCATAATCATAAATTTCATAATCCCAACCGTAATGAATTTCGTGGACAAAATTTTGCATACACTAACAATAACAACCACAAAGAATATACAACTAGTAGAAAAAATGTAAACTTTCATGTATCACACAAAGAAGCACAAAAAGGAATATCATATTTATACATGTTGAAGGAAGGCTTTTTTTCATCTTTCAAGTCCTAGTGGAAGAGCTTCCATGTATCTGCAACCTCAAACTGTGTTCGTCCTATCCCTTATATTCAATTACAATAAGTTACATATTAGATCAGATTGTTTAATGCTCTTTATATGTGTACAAAAGCATAAGTGATAGCTACGAAAAACATCTCAACTTGGCACTCTTCACATGTCTTTTCAGCGCTCTTCATACTCCTTTATGTAATTAAAAATATTAAATTTGTCATAAGAAAATTAAATACAAATTCATTATAAACAAATAAATATGATGATGAATGATGATGATGATGAGAATGATAGATACAATTTCATTAAACATGAACATATAAACTTGATGCTTCTAAAGATGTAACATAACATGATAACATGTCATATGATATCAATGTCGTGTTATATCATGAGAAGCACTAATTTATGTTCATGTTTAATGAAATTGTTTCATTCTCATAATGACAAGTTCATATTGGTATGTGATTAGCATTAGTTTTCTATAACTACAACAATCACAAAGAACATACAAGAAGGCAACAAGCATAGAAGGAATATCATATTTATACCTGTAGAAGGAAAGCTTTTTTTTTCCTGTTTTCCAAGTCCTACAAGAAGGGCTTGCATGTATCTGCAACCTCCAACTGTGTTCATCCAATCCTCTGTGCTATGTATGCAAATGCAATACAACTTAAGAGCATGTATACTATATAATAGAATTATTGCATATGTAATGTACTACATATTTTCATGAACTGTATTTCATTTGGAGAAAGCAACAAATGAAATAGTACTGGCCTATTTATAAACTTGTCACACTCATGAATATATGGTCTGTTTGGCACTCATCCCCACTCAACTTTGCTCCTTGTTCCAAATACAATGCAACTCGTGAATATGTGTTGTACATAATAGAATTATTGCATATGTAATGTACTACACATGTTCATGAGTATATCGCATTTTGACCAAGGTGCAAAGTAAATATTTTTGATAATAACCAGAGAGAAAATTGATCAAGCAGAACACTTTCATTTATGCGGATGTAAGAAAAAAAAACTAAACTTTAAATCAGGGTTTTGATATAAAAGGAAAAGGAGTATTGAGGGTTTGTGAAAGACAACAATTAAAATTTATATACAAGCAAAGACAATGAAAGAAAATACTAACAAAATGTGAAAGAAAAAATCTATCAAGGGTTTATGAAAAGCAAATATTTTTATTGAATGCGAGAGCAAAATGGCAACGAAAGAAAGGGAAAGTCTAATGGGGAGGAATACTAAGCTATCTTGATTGCAAAGAGAGATAAATCATGGCGACTAGAGTCAATGAAGAGAGTAAGAGCGCGTGGGTGGGACTAAGAGAGGCTAGAGATGAAGATTGGGTGCAAAAATATGAATATATACTTAGGGAAACATTTTCTAGACTAGTTCTCATTATTGATCGGTGTCCATAACCTTTCGTAAACCAACTTTCATTAAAGGCCGGTGTCAATATGTTAAAAATATTTTTAATTCATAACGATACCATCTTTTAAATCATCCAGTCTAAAATGTAACTTTTAGAACAAAGTATAAATTTTAGAAAAATACAAGAATTTCGCATAAAGGTTTTCATTAACAAAAAATTAATAACATGAGATAGATAATGATCATCAACAATAACTATCAAAAGACAAAAAAAATTTCATTAATCATCGCCTAAAGACAGCAGTATACATGATTAAAGTAAAATATTACATCAAAATATTATATGTGTGTCTGTGTGTGTGTATGATGATCTGCCACAAAATAACAACTACATCAAAATATTATAACATTGAGGGTTCTTGAAACTTAGGCCTTTAGAAGATCATTATCATCCTAGGAGACTCGCTGCTTCTAGTCATTCAACAACGCTGCCAACTCCTTCAGTCGTTTGAAGAAGTGATCTTGCCTCGTCGTGACCTCCAGAACAATGCCCTGAAGACCTCAACAATTTCCTCTAAGGTTGGAGGTGGAGGGGGTTGCAAAGAGGAAACACCGGTAGATGTCATCAAAGGAGAAGAAGGGGAACGCTGCCCCTTTGATCTTGCCATTAGTAGGAAGTGTTTCCACTCAAACAAGAAAAAGAGAAGTAGAAAGGATCTTTTGAATTTGAACTTAGGAACTAAAGGCGTCTTGGTATTTATAAATGGGATTGATGGCAAGATAGTTTAGATGATATTGATGAGACATGATGATAAGCGTTAGAAGTTGAAATGTTACGCATTTAGACCAGTCATATTTGAAAAAAAGGTGTAATTACTAATTATGATACCAGATGCACAACTTATCCGGTGTAAATAAAAATGTAATGTTTTAACAAATGACATTTAGACCATTAAAGACTTAAAAAATAGTTCAGATTAATACATTTAGACTTTGTGCCAATTCAATTTACTAATAAAGTGAGAGAGAGAGAGAGTGTGTGTGTGTTCTATAGAAAAATTAACTAATAAACCCAAAGACAGAAACAACAGAACAAATTAAAGATGCAAAAGACATGAACAAGATCAAAATTAAGACAAATATTAGAAATAAAAATATTTTTTCATTACTAATAATATTTTTAAGCTTCCTGAAGGCAGCATCAGTACATTTATTTAAAAAACATTAATTTACATAATAAAAAAACCTTCAATCTTCCTCTTCATCACAAGAGGAAGAGGAGGAAAGGAAAGAGTGGTCATCTGACAGATTGTACTCAACGTCATTAGCATCGGGTAGAAGATTGAGCTTGCTGTTGATGGTGCCAAGCATCACCAAGAGTCTTCTGAGGCATCAGTAGATATGATCCATCCTTGCATGGAGGTGCTATAGAAGCTGCTTTGGTAAAGGTGGTGGAGGAGGCAGTTAAGGATAAAAAGAATTAGCTTTAACACATACCATATTGACATTCTAGAGAGTAAAGGAAGAGGAGTTGAATCTGAATAAACAAAAGCAATAAGAAGTTTTAATAGACAAGACATATGATGATTTCAAGGAGACACATAGTTGGGAAGTTTACCTTAGAAGCTCAAAAAACTCTAAAACATCTAACACTGGGTATAAAGAAATGAAAGTATCTAAAAAGATATTTACACCGAATGTATAAGCATGTGGTCTAATAAGAATTTAAAATTTAAAATTTAAAATTTTCTTAATATTTAATACTTATGGACACCATATTAAATTACAACTGGTCTAGAAAATATTATTTAGACTGCAGAATATGCAACCGGTGTTAATTTGTACAAATATTTACAAAAATGTCACCTATCATGCTTTTTATACCATCTTCACTTATAGAGGTCTAGATGTAGTGGTCTTATAAGCCTTTTTTCTAGTAGTGTGTTAACATTTTGGAAAGTACAGTCAAGCCAAGTAGGAATGATTGGAGTTTGAGACTTGATGAAGCACTATGGGCATATATAATTGCTTTTAAAACCCCAATTGGAATGTTTCCTTTTCGGCTCATTTATGAAAACATGTCATTTACATATGGAAATTAAGCACAAATCATATTAGGCTCTTAAAACTTGTAATCTAGATTTGACTGCAACAGGATTGGATAGACATTTTCAATTGCAAGAATTAGAGGACTTACTCCTGGAATTATATGACAGTGCTAGGATGTACAAAGAAAAGACCAAATTGGTGCATGATAATAGAATTCTAAGGAAGGAGTTTGCTGTAGGAGATCTGGTGACACAATATAAGGCCAGATTCATGTTTAAAAATGGGAAGCTAACTTCAAGATGTATTGGACCTTATGAAGTAGTGAAGGCTCATGGATTTGGAATGGTGGAGATCAAGGACATGCAAAATGGAAAGACTTACAAGATATATGGCTAGCTCCTGAAACATTACTATGCAAGCCATAAACCACAATAACAGGCTAAGTTGTTTCTCTTCTTTCTCTTTCATTTTTTGTGCTAAATTGTTGGTTGAATTAAGTATAGAGGAGTTAAAGTGAAACATGAACTAGTAGGACAAAAGCTAATAGGAGCTGTTTTTACTTTACTGTGATTTATACAAGTCTCAACACATTTAGTTGCATTACTTGCTGGTTGGACACTTGCACACAAGTGGTTGGACACTAGCACACAAGTGGTTGCACTATGCTTGTGATTGTCTTATTTCTACACTACTTTGCTAGTTTCTTGTTTGTCATATTTGATTGGATTGCATTGGGGACACTACAACAATTAAGTGTAGGGGAGGTTATGTTAAATCTGTTAATATTTTAGTTTGTTTGTACCAACATATTGGCATCTTTATAACTGAGTTCATAGAGTCAAAATGAGATATGATACCAATGTATGGCATTGAGATCATGATGTTCATGTCTGGTGATTTCAAGAGTTAGCAAGTATCTTGTGCTCATTGCATGTGTATGCTTTGATTCTGTTCGAAAGATGTGACTTAAGGAAATTAGCTTAGAAGTACACACCTTATTAGAAGGAATTGAGCTTGTATGATTCATTAAAAATATTTTAAGAGCATACTTCACTAATCTTAGCTTCCTCTAGAACTTGTTTACTTCTAGATTGAGGTTGCATAGTGTATCACATGTGAAAATTATAAAAGGAATTTATTTCATCACCTTATCATCCCAAACAGAAGCTATTAATACAATATAACCATTATTAACCCTTTTGAGCCCAACACTTAATTCTATCATGATCACCCATAATAGATGCAATGCCCATTAGTGTGGACTACTTCATTGCAGTAGCAAGAAGGTATTATTGTGTTGAAAGAGAAAAATGGTAGAGGCCATCATGGTTCACTCAAAACAAAATTAAAAAGAGAAAAAAAATGTACATGTTGCTAAGCACAATGCTAGAGCAGGAAAGAAAATGAAAAAAGAAGAAGAAAAGAGCTTTGAACAAAAGGAAAAAAGAGAGATCATAAAAAAATGTTATAAATGGCTATGAAACAACTTTAGAATAGATGATGGACAATTGTTGCAGCATTACAAAGAACTCAGTAAAGTTGAAAGCATAAAAAAGGTGTTGCATTTGTTTTGGTTCATTATCCATTTCATCATTTAGACTAATCAACATTTGAACCTATTAAAAGACCTCTTGATTCACTAGTTATGCACAATTGAACAATAGAGATTTTGGAAGAAATGCATGCCTATGATAGGGAGTTGAGCTAATAAAGAGAAGTGAATTAACCCTAAGAGTGCATGTGAGGGAGTGAAACAATCCAAATTGCTATCCAATGTATTACCAAGTTGAGGAATACTAAAGGCATAAGGATTAAAGTGTGTGTATGCGATTTGCTATTTGTACGAGTTATGTGCTTGAACCTATTAAATTGTGTTTCTTGGTTTTGCAACGTATTATAGTTTGTTCTAACTCATGATGGCATACTTTGATTAAACTTTGCTTATGAGTATAAAGAAGCTAGTGTAGGGGAATTGATAAGCTAGGATTTTAATAGGTTTGGAAGGAAAAATTAACATGATTTAGGAGATTAATGTGGGAATTTTTAATGGAAAATATGCAATAAAGATTAGAGCATGCTTTGATCTTAGGAAAATGATTAATTGATGAATTTGAAGGCTTTTGGTAGTCATTGTATTTGATGCAGACAGGGACTAGATTGCATAGTCAGAAAGGTTGATAGGTGCTAATACAAAGAAGGAAGGATCTAGCTGTAAAAGGAGAAAATTCTTTAGGGTGTAACCACAATTAAGTAAAGTTGGATTTAAAGAATTCTGGTGCTAAGTTGTGAAACGACGCCCCTTTTAAAGATGGAAATAAAATAGATTCCTTGGAAGTGAGATTCTATTAGCAAAAGAAAGGCAACTCCATAAGAAATAGAAATACAATTCTATTGGTTCAAAAATAGAAAATTGAAAAGAAAAAGGTGCGAGAACATTGAATTTGATCTTAGACTTGTTCAAAAATAGTAAGGAAGTAGTTGTGATCGGTTACCAGTAAAGTAAGTAGTCAATTGAGCTGAAGAAATTGGCAGAGTCAAATTCTAATTGAGTTCAAAGTGGTTGACCTTAAAAAGCAAGAGAAGGAAGCTGTTAAGTGTGTTCCCATTATGGAAGTTATTAGAAAGATGTAGAAGAGAGAATTTATAGAGAGGAGGTGGTGAGAACTGAAGGTGATGGAGAATAGTGCAATGGAGCTCAAATTTCTTGAAGTTTCAAAAATAATGCTCAACTATATTCTCTTCTTCATCTTAGGAGATGGATACTCTTGGAGCTACTGGTGTTTGAGTGCTACATTAATTAGGAAGTCTCTTTAGAGCTTCAAACTTTCTTTTTTCTTCTCAATTATGTCCAGTTTTTGTATCTCATGGTTTAAGCATTGTGTGACAATAAGCTAGCTATAGTTTAATGTGGTGAGGCATCATCATGTTTGTAATTTGAATCCTTATAACAAGCATAGTAATTTTGGATTTAGTTGAATCAGACTTGTTATGTTTGTGATCTATTCTTCATGAATGAGTAATTCATGTCTAGATTATGTAACTCATGTTTTCAGCCTTTATTCTATCAAATTCAGTGTCCTTGGTAGAATTAAGTGTTGAGTGTGATATGAATTTAGAGAGAATAGGATTAGATCTTTGATGCATCAATGATAAGAGATTGATTTCTCCTAGGATGAAGTATGACTTGATTTGGAAACAACTTCTGAAATTGTGAATTTGCCTAATTTAGATTGTAGGAAATAGATAATCAATTCTCTATACTTGTTGATAGTTTAACTTATGAAATTCAATCAAATTAGATCATTTCATAATTGAAAATACTGAGAGATTGACCTAGGTTTCTCATTACTGTCAATATGAGAAGTAATCTAGAACTTTTAATGGCTAGTGACAAGCTTAATCACGTCTCTTGTGTTTTTGTTTCGTTGTTGTTTCTGTCTTTGGCTTGATAAGTTAATTTTGTGATAGAATATATATAACACATATATATTTTATTAGTAAATTATATTATCTAGGATATTGAACATGTTAAATACAAGTGTATAATTTGATTATATTCAGATCGGTTGTAGTGGTAGAATGTCTAAATATTTTAATTTGAATTGTCGTTTAACTCTCGACTGGTCTAAATGTTGTTTATTTTTCTAACATTCAATTTTTGTTTAGACCGGATAAGATATGCATCTGGTCTCGTAATTATTATTTAGACAACATTTTAAAATGTGACTAGTCTAAATACGTAATGTTTCAACTTTCAACGCATATCATCATGTCTTATTAGTATCATCTGAAGTTTCTAGGTAGGAGTCCCTATTATAAATACCAAGACGCCTTTATTTCTAAAGTTTAAATTCAAAAGTTCCTTTTTAGTTCTCTCTTTCTTCTCTGAGCAGTAATACTTCTAAGGGCAAGAACAAAGAGGCAGTACTCCCCCTCTCCTCCTCTGCTGGCAGCCACCGACAGTTCCTTTTCGCAACCCCCTCTATATCTGACCTCAGAGGAACTGTTGAGGCCATCTTACACCTCTAAGGCACCGTTCTAGAGGTCATGATGAGGCAAGATTGCTTCTCTGAATGACTAGAGGAGTTGGCGATGTTAGAGCAAGCTTTTCACCCAAGAGGGGGGTGAATTGGGTGATTACAAAATAATTGGCAAATCTAAAATCAATATACAAAACTTAAAGCACAGTTAATGAAAGAAGAGATATCACCAAAGTTGACACAGGGATTTATACTGGTTCGGTCTCAAACACTTGACCTACGTCCAGTCCTCAGAAGTCCTTCTAAGCCTTTCACTATATCCTCCAAGATTCAGTGGGTTCTTGGCACCTCAGTACAAACAGCAAGTTCCTTCAGACACTTGCTCCCCCTTACACAAGGTAATTTCAAATCCCTACTTAAGGTTCCTCAACCTTAAGTTAATACAATTGAGAATGATTTAGTATGACTGACAATCTCTCTTTCAGAGTATGTAGATAAAAACTGAAGTACAGATGAAGTATTAAAGCCTTTTTGAGAAGATATCACTTGTGGAAAGTTCAGGCGTATTTCTTCATTGTTGTGTTTTTCAAATGGCTGGACATATACAATAGAACCACTTTGAAGACGTTGTAAATTTTCCCGTTAATTCAAAGATGCTTCTGACAAATGTAACAGCATTTGTCTTCCGTTACTTTTGAATTTCTGCTGCTACCATGAATAGTTGTCGTTTGAGTGGAGTGTTCAGTTACATGTTAAGTGCGTCATAGTGGAGTACAGCTGTAACACACTCATGAATATGACCGTTAAGCAATATTTGTATCTCAACAGATTAATATGGATCACTGGAGGTGTTTTATAAAAGAGACAGTGAAACCATAGAGAGTGATCCTATTTTCGCAACTGAGTATTATATCATGATTTTGAAAGCTACAGTAATAATAAAATTTCACTAGCAAAATCATTTGTCGTTGATGAAGTTAAAAGCAATTGGATCAAGGTCAATGTAGAAAGATGTATACTTGATCAATAAATCCTCATATGAGAAGATGCAATATCATTGGTAGTGAATATAATGTGTTTGGAAATGATTTTGAAACCTTTGAATATTTCTGACAGTGATTGCTGGTTCACTGGAAGTGATATTGGAACTTTGCAAATATCACTCGAGTGATTTATGATCACTGGAAGTGATTTGGTGAACAGTAAAATCTTCTTGCAGTGATTTCCAATTCACTGGAAGTGATTCAGCGAAAATCCAACATCACTCGAGTGATTGAGGATCACTGGAAGTGATTTGAGAATTTTGGCGGATCACTCGAGTGATCTCAGCTTCACTGGAAGTGATTTGTAAAACAGTAGATTTTTCTTGAAGTGAAATCCTAATCACTGGAAGTGATTTGCTTCATCACTCGAGTGATTCACAATCACTGGAAGTGATTTGGCGCATCACTCGAGTGAATGAGAATCACTGGAAGTGAATGGCAAAACCGTGGGAATTTCTGGAAGTGAAAACAAAATCACTGGAAGTGATTAGCCTGATCACTCGAGTGATTCACAATCACTGGAAGTGATTTGGCGGATCACTCGAGTGATTCAGAATCACTGGAAGTGATTTTCAAAACAGTGAATTTTTCTTGCAGTGATTTCGCGATCACTGGAAGTGAAATTGCGGATCACTCGAGTGATTTCCCATATCACTCGAGTGATCTGTAATTTTCCGCAATCACTCGAGTGATTTCAGCGATCACTCGAGTGATCTTGAATATCACTCGAGTGATTAACAAAATCACTCGAGTGATCCACAATCACTCGAGTGATCTTTCACAGATCACCAGAATGGATTGCTTTGCTGCTAATTATTCCATGAGCTTCCAAAACATGATTTGTTATCATCAAAACATGGAATCTAACAGGCGATAGTGTTGAATGACTTTGTCAACTGTTTGGACTAGGCCTAACGAGTCTCTAGGAATGATGATGATCTTCTGAAAGCCTGGGTTTCAAGAACCCCATTGTTTTAATATTTTGATATAGTTTTGATTTTGCTGCTGATCATCACCCTATATAATATTTTAGATGTAATTTTGATTTCATGCATGTATATTGCCACCTTTAGGCGATGATTAATGAAAAATTTTGTCCTTTATGTCTTTTGATAATTTTTGTTAGTGATCATCTATCTTGTGTTATTAATCTCATGTTGATGAAAAAGTTTCATCCTTTAGGCGAAAGCTCTTGTTTCTAAAATTTTATTTCTCTGTTCTAGAAATTACATTTTAGACTAGCTGATTTGAAAGACGCTGTTGTTATAAATTAAAAATGTTTTTACATATTGAGACCGGTCTTTAATGTAAACCAGTCTAGAAAAGGTTGCTCTAGTACATATATTCACTTTCATGCTCAGTCTTCATCTCTAGCCTCTCTTAGTCCTATAGATGCGCTTTTCTTCTATTCATTACCTTCGGCCACCGTGGGATAGCTTGGTATTCCTTTCTGTTAGAATCATTATGTGTCATCATTGGTTTGTTCTTGTGTTCGATAAAAATCGTTGGTTTAATTTTCACAAACCCTTGATAGATATTTTGCTCTCAAGTTTGGTTAGTGTTGTCATTTGTAACATCCCAAATTTTGGGCCTAGAAGTTGAAAAATAATTCTAAATTAAATATATTATTAAGCCCAATTAAGCCACATGTTTTAAGCATATCATGAGGAAAATACTTAAGATGATTATTAAAATTATTTATGGGCCTTGAAAATTGAGGAAATATTATGAAATATTGTTTTGGGGACTCATAAAAATTATGAAAAGTTTAGTTCCCAAAAATGACCCAAATAATTTTAAAAGTTAATTTTTGGGAATTAAGAGCCTATCTTTCTGAAAATTCAAGGACAAATAGTTAGAGGTTATCGTTTGGTTTGAAAATTTTAGAAAACTTATTTTATGGCTTAAAGAAGCTAATTAAGGAAGAAAATATTTATAAATTATTAAGGATTAATTTATTGAATTTATATGGTAAGTCAACACTGATAAAGAAAAGGAAAAATTTGTAATTTTATTAGACAGACCCAAAAATCAGAATTGGGCTAAAGTTTAAGTCAAATTATGGAAGCCAAATGTACTACTTGATAAGTAAAATATTTGTATATTTATTTTTTCTTATATGATTTTTTTGGATGATATTTGAGCTTAATTTAATGAATTTGGGTGTAATTGATAAATAAGTAATGATTTGGGCATCAAATAGAATTTATTAAGAAATACTAAATTTTCACCATGTTTTGGTTTTCAGGCAATATCTGGAGCTCTAGATGTCAGATTGGGACGTTCTTTATATGGATAAAAAGTAAGAAAAATTTCTACAACTTTTATGTTGAGGCCAAAACCCAATTTTGTCTTTAGGAGTTTCGAATCTTGCTTAGAAGTTGAGCACATGCATTTGTCCAAGTCTGACATTTGCCCACTAATTTGTCCATAACTTGAGCTGCAAATGTTGAAATGATGAGCTCTCACATACGTTTTCAAGCTAAGATCCATATCTACAATTTTCATGAAGAAAAGAACATATGAGATTCTACCGTTTTCACTCTCAAAAGTAGGCTGCAATCAAGAAGCAAGGTTACCACAATATCAACATTAGTGGCTTAAAGTCAAGATTCATACCTAATAAAATGAAAATTTTTGCACCTCATTCATCTATAAATAGAGGAGTGGAAGACACAAGGAGACACACCATCTTAGAGTTTAATTTCATGCATTGTATTGTTCTTGCATGCCTCCTTTGTAGGCTTAGGTAGTCCTCCTTATGGATGGTATATGTTGCTACCTATATGGAATGTTTTACCTCCTATACACAAAGCTAGATTTTTTCCATTTTAATGTATCTTGTAGTTGTATCTTTATGTTTTAGAATTTAATAATCAAGTTTTATGCAATGTTTATGAATTTTTCAATTTATTTTGGATTTTTTTAATTTCATCATAAGCTAAATTTGTATTTTCCTAAGGTGATGATGTAGCTTACTAATGACGGATTGAATATTAACTTATTAAATCTAGTTTTAATTTTTCCTTCATGATTGAGTTTTGATTATTGTTCTTAATGCTTTCAATTGATTGACCATCTTTTGAATGATTTCAATATATATGCTGAGACCGGAAAGAGATGTATGTGTGTCGACCCTATAATTAAAACCATAACTTGCAGATGAAATAGGAATATATTCATATGGGTTGTGTAGTCTTAATTAGTTCTATAAATCTTAATGCATAATTAATTGCTTTAATTAATATAAGGATATATTAGATTAGTAATTAATTATAGAATTGCTTGACCTTGGAAGAGGCTAGTAATTAAACTAGGAAAAGTCAATTATCAATCATATGGAATAAATTGGACTATAATATATAGGTGATTCAATCCGAAATTTGCTAAGTGAAATATGACCCCTATGGTTTTTTTCTCATATTTGTTTTCATAGAAATTGCATTCATATTTAATCATTTTTATTTTGTAATATCAATCACCAATTAATCGATCGACTAAATAGTATTAAGATTATTAATTTTGGTACTTAGTGATCAATCCTTGTAGGAACGATACTCTACTCACTTCTATATTACTTGTTTATGACAGTGCACACTTATACTTTTTAATAAATCATTTACACTCGTAACAAGTTTTTGGCGCCGTTGCCAGGGATTGTTGTCATGAATATCAATGCCAAGTAATTTTAATACTAATTTGGTCTTCATATTATTTTTCTTTTTCTTTTTGTTGTCTTGTATTTCTTTTCAAGCTTTTGCTTAGTGCATGACTAGATCGAAAGAGACTGAATTGCAGCCTTTTGATTCTGAGATTGAGAGAACTTGTCAAATAAATCAAAGAGTTTAAAAGCAGTCTACTTTAATCCTAAGCAATCCGATGGCAAATCCAGGAGGAGAAGCAACATATATCAAAACATTCCATAATTATGCAACACCAACAGTCATGGAGATAACTTATGGAATCAGAAAACTGACAGTAGCAACCAATAATTTTGAAATCAAGCTGCAATTATCCAGATGGTGCAAGCAAATCAGTTTGGTGGTTTACCAACAGAAGATCCCAATACACATAGACAACTTCCTAGAAATTTGCAACACATTCAAGCATAATGGTGTTACTGATGATGCCATTAGACTTAGACTTTTCCCTTTTTCATTTAAGGATAAGGCTAAGAGCAGGTTACACTCTCTACTAGTGGGAAGCATTACTACATGGGATGTCTTAGCGCATAAATTTTTGGCAAAATACTTTCCTTCAGGAAAAACTGCTAAATTGAGGAATGAAATTACCTCATTTGCCCAGCATAAACTAAAAAGCCTCTATGAAGCCTGAGAGAGATACAAGGAGTTGCTAAGGAGATATCCTCATCATGGGTTACCAGATTGGTGGCAACTGCAAACATTCTATAATGGGATGACACATATCTCCAGAATTCTTGTAGATGCTGCAGCTAGAGAATCTTTAATGGGAAAAAGTTTGGATGATGCCTACAATCTACTTAAAGGGATGGTGGCCAATGCATACCAATGGCCTTCTGAACGTAATAGTTTAAAGTAAGTATATGGAGTGCATGAGTTGGATATCCTTACAACTTTTTCTTCTCAAGTTGCATCTATATCTAAGAAAGTGAGCTCATCGACAAACCAAGCAAATGTAATCAGAACTCCTCATGAAACTTGTGATCAATGTGGAGGACCTCATGTGAGCACGCAATGTCAAGAAGGACACTCATCCATGCCTTTTCAGTCAGAACAAGCTTATTACATCGAAAATCAAAGAAATGACTTATTCTCAAATACTTACAATCCAATTTGGCGGAATCATCCAAACTTTGGCTGGAGGAATAATCAAAATGTATTCAATCCATAAGGGAACTACCAACAACAAGCTCTTCAACCACCAAATCCATTACAACAGAAAGTGAATGCGGAAGATGCACTGGCTTAACAACCATGAATACATCTTAATTCATAGCTAGGATTGACGTAACACTCAAAAGCCAAGAAGCCTCAATAAAGAACTTGGAGATATAAATGGGCCAAATTGCAAATATGCTGAATTCCAGACAACCAGGTACTCTACCAAGTGGCACCGAAAGAAACCCAAGAAAGCATGTGAAAGTTGTTGCATTAAGGAGTAGGAAAGAATTGAAAGATCCTGTAATTAAAAAGAAGAAAGACAGAGAAAAGAAAGAAAGCGAACAACAACAGGAGGAGGAAGCACAAAAATCAAAAGAGGATGATGTGCTACCATGAACAATAAGCTTTCTATATAACCTCCTCCATATGCACCACTAGTTCCATAACCTTAAAGACTTGTGAAGGCAAAGCTAGACAAGCAGTTTGGAAAGTTTCTGGAGATTTTCAAAAAGTTACATATTAAAATCCCTTTCGCATACAATCTTACCCAAATACCCAGTTATGCAAAATTCATGAAGGATATTCTCTCAAATAAGCATAAACTTGAGGAATTTAAGACAGTTGCACTTACTGAGGAGTGCAGTACTACTCTATAAAAGAAATTACCACGAAAATTGAAAGAACTAAGAAGCTTTTGCATACCTTATACTATAGGTCAATGTAACTTTAAAAGAACACTTTATGGTCTAGGAGCAAGTGTAAATCTCATGCCTTTATCTGTCTACAGAAAACTGGGTTTTAGAGAGGTGAAGGTTACCACAGTTTCATTACTTCTAGCTGACCGATCAATAAAACATCTGAGGGTTGTCTTAGAAGATGTTCTGGTGAAGGTGGACAAACTCATATTTCCAGCTGATTTCATCATACTTGACATGGAAGAAGACCAGGAAATTCATATCATTCTTAGGAGGCCATTCCTAGTAACTAGGAGAACCTTAATAGATGTATAACATGGAAAGTTAACCTTATGAGTTCAAGATGATCAAGTATCTTTCAACATTTTTAAGGCTTTGTCTTTTCCAAATGAAGGTGACACCTATTACAGAGTAGATACATTAACCAGCTACAAAAAAGACATAGTGAACGAAATATGCATGAATAAACCATTAGTAATGGGAATGGTAGATGTATCAAAATCTACTAATCTTGAAGTCTTGGAGCAGATTAGGTACCTTGATGAAAATTTCCTAATTTTTATCAAGAAACCATTTGAAGATTTGCGAGAAAGGCTGAGTAAGCTGGTACCATCAGTAGAAAAGCCATCAGTACTGGAGTTGAAAACACTACCATCCCACTTAGAGTATACTTATCTGGGAGAAAATTCAATATTACCAGTGATCGTCTCTGCAGCTCTTACTCTTGAAAAAGAAGAAAAGTTATTAAGAGTTCTAAGGGAGTATAAAACAGCATTTGGATGGTCGATAGCTGTTATGAGAGAAATCAGTCCTTCAATTTGTATGCATAAGATCATAATGGAAGATATCTACAAGCTATCAGTCGAGTACCAGAGAAGACTCAATCCGAATATGAAGGAGGTGGTGAGAAAGAAGTTAATAAAGGAGCTGGATGATGATATAATCTACCTAATCTTTGACAGTCAATAGGTAAGTCTAGTTCAAGTTGTACCAAAGAAGGGTGGAATGACAGTGGTGCCTAATAAGAAAAACAAACTGATTCTATAATGAATAGTGTTGGAGAGTGTGCATTGACTACAGAAAACTCAATAAAGCTACTAGAAAATATCACTTCCCTTTGCCATTTATAGACCAGATGCTTGAGAGACTAGCTGGGAAAGGCTACTATTGTTTTCTGGACAGGTATACAGGATATAATCAAATTACAATTGCACTAGAGGATCAAGAGAAAACAACTTTTACATGTCCATATGGCATATTTGCGTTCAGAAAGATGCCATTTGGTTTATGTAATGCACTAAAAACATTTCAAAGGAGTATGATGGCGATCTTTTTAGATATGGTGGAAAAATTCATTGAGGTGTTCATGGATGATTTTTCAATTTTTGGAGAATTATATTATCATTATCTTTCAAATCTGGAAAAAGTCTTACAACATTGTGTAGAGACAAATTTGGTTCTAAATTGGGGGAAATGTCATTTCATAGTGAAAGAAGGAATCGTGCTGGGTCATAAGGTATCTGATTGAGGCGTTAAAGTAGACCGAGCCAACAATTGAAAATCTACTACCTCCCTACTCAATCAAGGGCATTTAGAGTTTTTTAGGACATACGGGCTTCTATAGAAGATTCATCAAGGACTTCTCAAAAATCACAAAGCCACTTTACATGCTGTTGGAGAAAAACATGCCCTTTATGTTTAATGAGGAATGTTTATCAGCCTTCCAAACTCTAAAAAGAGCTTTAACTTTTGCACCAGTATCATAACTCCATATTGGAATCTTCCATTCGAAGTGATGTGTAATGCAAGAGATTATGTAGTTGAAGCTATTTTAGGCCAAAGAAGAGATAAGGTTTTTCATGCCATCTATTATTCTAGCAGGACACTCTTAGACGCACAACTGAATTATGCAACAACAGAAAAGGAGCTTTTAGCAGTAGTGTTTGCATTCAAAAAATTCAGATCCTACTTGATCAGGTCAAAATTCATTGTCTGGACGAACCACTCAGCAATCAAATACTTAATTGAGAAGAAAGATGCTAAGCCTAAATTGATCAGATGTGTGCTTCTGCTGCAAGAATTTGACTTGGAAATCAAAGACAAAAAAGGGACCAAGAATCTCATTGCAGATCATCTTTCTCAATTAGAGCCATCTGATCAAAAGAAAGAATTACCAATCCAGGAGAATTTCCCAGATGAGCAACTTTTTGTTATATAATCACAACCTACCCCTTAGTATGCTGATTTTGTAAATTATTTAGCAAGTGAAGTAATGCCTTATAAACTTTCTAAATTGCAAAAGAAGAAGTTTTTAGCCGATGTAAGGCATTACATTTGGGAGGATCCTTTCTTATATAAATAATGCCCATATCGAATCATCAGGCGATATGTTCCTGAGGAAGAAATGGCTAGCATCTTAAATCACTACCATTCATCCTATATAGTAGTCATTTTAGAGCAAATAGAATAGCTGCAAAAGTCCTTCTATTCGAGTTTTACTTTCCTACACTCTTCAAGGACGTCCATAGAATTATGACAACCTGTGATAGATGTCAAAGAACAAGAAATATCTCAAAGAGACATGAAGTCCCTCTAACTAACATCTTAAAAGTTGAGCTTTTTGAAGTACGGGGGATCGATTGATTTTATAGGGCCTTTTCTATCCTCATTCAGTAATCAGTTTATTTTAGTAGCTATTGATTATGTCTCTAAGTAGGTTGAAGCAGCTGCTTTTCCTACAAATGATTCTCAAGTGGTTGTGAAGTTTTTGAGGAAAAATATTTTTACAAGATTTGGAGTTCTTAGAGATATTATTAGTGATGGAGGAAGGCATTTTTGTAATCAATAACTTCAATCTGTTTAGCTAAATATGGAGTCACTCATAAGGTTGCTACTCTATATCATCCATAAACTAGCGAGTAAGTAGAAATCTCAAACAAAGAACTGAAATGGATCTTAGAGAAGATGGTGAATTCCAATCAGAAGGACTGGGTAAGGAAATTAGATGATGTACTTTAGGCTTATAGAATTACCTTCAAGACACCAATTGGTACATCCCTAAATTGGTCTACAGAAAAGCATGCCATCTTCCAGTAGAAATGAAGCACAGAGCATATTGGGCAATAAAAGCCTTAAATTTTGATTTAAGGCAGCTGGTGAGAAGAGACTTCTCTAACTCAATGAGCTTGAAGAATTCAACAACAAGCTTATGAGAATGCCAAGTTATACAAGGAGAAGACAAAAATGTGGCATGACAAAAGAATTTTGAGGAGAGAGTTCACGCCGGGACAAAAAGTGCTATTATATAACTTAAGGTTAAAGTTCTTTCCAGGAAAGCTGAGATTAAGGTCGTCAGGACCTTTTACTGTGGTTCAAGTATAGCCATATAGAACCATGGAGATTCAAGATGATGATCGAAAATTCAAAGTGAACGGGAAAAGGATAAAAGAGTATAATGATGGTGTACTCAACACTTTGAAAACTGTCATCACATTTGAGGAACCAACAGGTAAGCTCTAAAAAAAAGTAAATTGGTTTGGTTTTTATCTAGCTAAAGACATTAGAGAAGGGCAGCTATTTGGGAGGCAACCCAAAACTTCTTTTTCTTTCTCATTAGTCTTTCTTTCCTACTCATTGAAGCACACTGCACTACGTTAAAAATTTTAGTTTTCATCATTTTTATGGAGGAATCTATTGCAAAGCTTAAAAACAGTTTCCCTACTCTTCCCAAAGATGTACTCAGGAAGATCTATTGTTGTCGACTTGAAAGAAAGAAGATATTCAAGTGTTTGAGCCTTCCTGAGGATGTGCGTTGGATCATTGAAGCTAAGGTACGTTTAGCAGGTGAGATTCATGATTCATTTATTAAACCTATGCAAGGAATGAGAAGAAGTTCTTACTCTAAAAAGAGAAGAGCTAAAAGAATGAAAGTCTACCATAAATGTGCAAGGTGAACATGTGATAAGCACTGTCGGAGTAAAGGTATGGTTTCTATAAATAGAGAAGATATAATCATCACCAATTTCAAAAATTAGTGGTTCAATCATTCTATGAAATCTCTCAATTCAATTGATCAATGCTTAAAACTTATATACTTCTTAAAATCATTGAAAAGCACCTAGACAGGAATTTTTTTAAGGTCGGACCATTTTTTTTAAAATGAAACAAAAGCATGCAACTAATAAGATGCGTCTTAAGAGTTAAGAATAACTATTTACTCTACCATCTTTGCACACCCCATGTATCTAATGGTTTTACTAACTAACTATCTAATAGAGAAATTATTCTTTCTTTTTTACTCCTCCCCCAATCTAAATCAGACATTGTCCTCAATGTCTTCTAGAGATTAAAGAAAGTTTTTATTGTTTTAAAAAAAACTAAACACATAATAAAGTAAACCAAAATGCTAAGAGTAAAACCATAAGATTAAGGAAAGTTACAACCGAAGAGTGGTATATGGATTCTACTTATGACTGTTATCTGAATATTGCCCTCCTATTTGCTTAACTAATAGATCTAGTTTGGGTACAAAAATTTTGCAGTTGATCAATCAGCTGATCAGTAGTTGGTGCAGAGATTATGGTATGTCAAGTTGCTTGGGGTATGAATCCTATTTCCATAGCATGATCAAAAAAAGACAACAGATTATCATAAAAACTATTAACATTTAACAATCCTAACGGCTTTTTGTGAAAGTTTAGTTTATCCCAATATGCAAGCTAGAGATCCTATCCAGCGTTTCCAAACCACCGGGTAGAGCGATAAAAGCTTCAGCATGGTAGAACATACGTCCCATACGTTCAGCTAAGCTTGAAACCTGTAAATCTTGTCCTACGAAAAAGATGAGACCGTCCAACTCATTCACACTAACATTCAAACCCTTGGTTTCATTAATACTTGTAAAAATGATCACACTTCCCCTTAGGCCCTGGATGCCTCCCCCGTATACAAAGTTGATCTTTCTAGCAACTAATATATTTCCAAGTTCTCTTACTGTAGGTAGAAACTCTCCATCCTTTCCCAAGTCAGTTTTACTAAAAATGCAGATAGATTTAAATCTACATTTTAGTGTGATACCCTTTTTCTCTTATTTACTCTCAGACATTTTGTGTTTACAAGTGGAAGAGTGTATATTTATACTAGTCAAATAGCGACAACAAAATCATGCAAATCATGTATTTTTCAAAGAGGTTTGAAAAAAATTTCCTACACAAATGACTGGAGTAATGTTGTGTAAAGAAATTAAATAAAATGAGTAAAGAAAGTAAAAAAATTACTAAAAAGATAAGACATATTAGACAAAAGCATGATTATAAACAGTAGTTGTGATTATAGTTCACATCTTTAGGTTTTACGTCTAGTAACGGCTTAAACACTTTCTATGAATTGAGGATTTGCTTCCCATCCAGTTTTCATATAAACTAGTAAACAGGGTCTTTCAATGTTAGATTCCCAAGACAGTAGCGGTCTTTTTCTTTGTTAAATAACAAAGAAAAAGAGCTCTACTTCTTTATTTAGCATTCAAAAAGCATAAAAAAGGAGAGAAAAAGAGAGAGGTTGAGAGAGAGAGAGAGCTAGAGAGAGAGTTATTGGAAAAGGAGAGAAAGGTAGCCGGAGCTCGCATGCAATCATGGATTCGTCTCTAGTTGATATACTACACCCTTTTCCAACTTTATTCAAAGCAATTGGTGGTGTTTTTGGGTTAAAATGGTTACTGAAAGTTGAGGGTTATTGGGAAAGAGATTGTTGTCACTATGGAAGGTAAGAATGAGCACATGCATGTCGATTTTAGGGTGTAATTTAGAGGTTTTTGGTTATGTAATTTAATCACTGAAATAGAGCATGCATTATGGGTTTATAGGTGTTGAAATCTTGAAGGTCTTGGCTATGAATTTGAGCTTGCATGTACTATTTTTCTTCTTGTTCTTCTAAACTGAAAAATAGAGTGCATATGCATGTGATTTCTAAAGTTAAAGCTTTAGTTTTTGAGTGATTTTGGTTTGGTTTCTTTTAGGATTAAAGAGTTAAACATATTTTTTGAAAGTTAAATCTAAGAAGAGCTCATATTAGGATGATATATATGGTGTTCTTGAGTTTATATGGCAGAGTGTTGATTCTGGAGAGTCTGAGAGGCAGTCGAATTCAAGGGACGTTTTGGCAGGGTAAACGGTGTCCTCTATCTGTGAAATTTGGTAAGGAATTAGTACACATCATAAACTTTACAATGAGTCCTATAACATGTTAAATGGATGTCTAGAACAAAAGACATGATTTTTGCAAATTTGGACATAAAACTAGGAAAAATCTGTTTTCCAGATTTTAGGCAGTGAGCAATTATGCAAATTATGTAAGGTTATTTTCATAATCTGTCATTGTGGTTATTTTTCTATTATAATAGCCTTACATAGCTTTAAATTAAGTACCAAAATGTAGAAATTGTATGTATATATTGTAAGTTATAAATTTTCAAAGATTGGGCAGGAAAACTGGAATATCCTATCAAACCCCTTAACATTTCGATATTTGCAGAGTAATAAATGCAAAGTTCCTTAAGGCATATAGAAACAACAAAAATATACTGATATTAAGTACTAGTTTACATTACAGGAGAATCCTCGTAGGGTTTGATCGATATATATAAATGTACAGAGCATTCAAAATAAGCTAAAATTACATGCATAAATAATTGTAGTGGTTACAGAGTGCCCTGAGACCCAAATCACCGGTAGCTACCATATTGCCTTTCAAGCCGCTCTCCTCAGCTGTAAAGTTTTTGGTTTGAAAAAGAATGAGATTCGAAAGAATCTTAGTAGTAACATGCTTTTCAAGACATATAAAATGAAAAAATAAATATGCAATGTCGTGTCATGTAAGATGATCGAAAACTATGCGTACACTTGTCAAGGCTAAACGACATGTTTGCACTCTAGCCTACTCGGCGCCCCTGTTGGGTCCCTTAACCACAACTCAGCTAATTTGTATGTCCAAGATACTTGGCTCATGTTACAGAGAATGACATACTCAAACATACAAATAATCACATAATATATGCAAGAAAAAGTTATTACCTGAGTCTTTTCCAAATTTTCCTGTTTGTCCTACACTTTGATTATAGCTCGGGCTATGTCTAATTCCTATAAAATTTAAAGTTATAAGTAATTGGTTATTACTTGTTGCATTAATGCTTTTAAATTAAATGCTGGTGGTTATCTCAATTAAAGCATAAATGAATATATTTCAATGTATATTTGAGGAAAAATACTTAGGTTTGACCACTACAACCATATCACTCCCAATAATTCACCGAACTCCACTGTTCCTAGATTGTATTCCAGAAACAGGGCACAATTTCAAAAATTCATATCTTCCAATGTACTTGTTTAAAAATTACAAAATTCACATCAAATTAAATTTCTATGTCTATAATTTAATCTTTCAAAGTTTTAGAATTTTTGGACAAAGGGTTGCCCACAAAATACATTGGACAATATCACTGACTCGTAGGAGGCAGATCAAACAACATGCACATTCAATTTCATAAATTTCTAAATTTGTATACCAACATGCCAAAAATCATGAACACATGCATGTCTACACAATTGTTTTCTTCTAAAGCCAATGGAACCATTAAAATTGAAAAATTCTAGCTCCTCCCTATGGTATTGCTTCTGGCAAAAAACATGGGTCTTAAGGGAAGGAATGTGTTTTCTTGATTTTTATTGCTTAATCACTTCCTTATCACTTCTAATCACATGATTAACTACTTAAATACTAAATGAACATGATTAGAGGAAATTTTGATAGCATTTCCCTTAGGGTTTCATTCAGCTCAAATTCACAAATCTAGAGAAACTAAGGTAAAACCACCACTAACAACAACAACAACATTATTTAAGACAAGAGGATCAAGTTTTGGTAATTACCTCTTGGATTTCAGCTCTTTCTCTTTCTCTCTACACTCTTTATTTGTATTTATAAACATAGATTTTGTGGAGGAGAAGAGATTATGGGAGGTTGTAGAGAGATTAGAAGGCAAAATCACTAAGTTTACAAGCTCTTAACTTTGATTTGTGCACTTAGAGCCCTAAGACTCTTCTTAGCTCTTCAAATGCTCTTAAACTCACTCACTCTCTCTTTTGTTTCCAGATACTGTCTGAAAATGAAATGAAGAGGAAGAGAGGATAATGGTTTAAGTAAATATCTCAATTTGCTTTAGAAATGCTTGCTTGTGATTGGTCCTTATATTTTTTCTTCTTGCTTGCTTTAATATTCACCAAATAAATTGATTTCCCCTTGATTTGTCTTTGTTTGAATGAAACTTGAAGAGGAATGGAGTGATAGGGCTATTCATAATATCACCTTTTTGCTTATGTCATAATAGGAGTTAATGTAAATCCAATATGTGTAAATTCACTTGGCCATTCTTTTTTTCCTTTTCTCTTGAATTATTTTAGCCACACAAATATTTCTCTTCCTTCCCCTTTATTTGATTGAAATATCATGGTGAAGAGGGAGTATATAATGCCTCTTGATTTATCATAAATTCCCTTCTTTCACATTTTCAACTTGTGTCATATTTATTTTGACTTTTGCAAATTAATTTTCCCTTGGTAATAATACTCCAAATTGTGCTTGTTAATTACCAAGTAGCCATTTTTCTCTTTTTCTTTCCCCTTTTGACCGAAATTATTAATAAAATTAGGGAAAAAATATTTGCCTCTTTATTATGGCAAATTACAATTTTACCATTACATTTTTGTGATTTATTAGAAATCATTTCTTTCTCTTCTTCCCTTGATTTAGCCGAATTTATGACACTCCTATTAGGCCATTATTTATGTCATTTTATGCTCCAATTTAGGTTACCATATTAGGCCTTAAGTGAACATTCATTGCTCCTTATATGGCCAAGTTGTGTGTAATCGGCAATTGGAATGTTTTCAACAATTGATGCACACCACAATGCACCATTTTATTCCATTAAATGTATCAATTTTATAAATGAAATATTGATGATTAAAAATTGGATGTTACATATCTTGTCTCACTAAAGGAATAGTTAGAATATACACTAGAATTGAGGAATTATGTCCATGATTTAATGATGGATGTTATTTTTTCTTTGTAGAGGATTGAAAGAACTTTAAATAGGAACTTGAATCACCTCATTTAGAGTTTATAGCTTAAGTTATGAGTTTTCAAAGTTCTTGAAAAATGAGAGGCAGAATTTGGTTGAAGTCTGAAAATGACCACATTTTTAGGAAATTGAAATTAGTAATGGGTATATGAGATTTTTGGAATAAGTTTAGAGAGCTAGTGTATTAAATTGAAAGTCTAAATTATAGAGGCAAGTAGATATTCAATATGTTTTAGAGGGCAGAATTGTACGCAAAGGTGGCTAAAGTATAAGTTTGGAAGCATTGATTAGAATAATAGAATTATGTAATTTCCACACTCATATTTGGCCTAGAGTTGTCACAAATTTATGGCTAGAAATTTATAATGTTGAGATTGAGAATGAATTCCTCTTGCAAAACTGTGCAGAACACAGTAGGAAAAAGAGAAAAAAATAAAAAAAAAGCATTAGACAAAGAACAAGAAGTAGGAAAATCAAGGTAAAATGACTAAGTTATGGAACTAAATGAATGGTTTATAAGTTGGGGCTTTGAGAGAGATTATTTATGCTATGAAAGCTTACTAAGATGAGTATTAATTTTTCCCTACATGAATAATCAATAGGGCTTGATAATTGCCATTAAGACCAAAGAGGAGGCAAAGTAAAAGAAATACAAGCAAGATGAGGTAATTTGGAAGAAGAAGCAAAATGTAGCAAAACTTACTCTTATATAGTTTGTGTTTGGTTAATTGCATGTTTATTTGTCATATGTATGTCTTTGAACATGTAATGTCCTTGCTTGAGTTTGTGCCATGTGTCAAACACCTTAATATAATATTTTGACATTTATCAGAGTATTAACGTGCAGTTCAATTAGCATATAAAAATAGCAAAATTATATTGATATTAAATTCTTGAGTACATTACAGGAAATCCCCATAGGGTTTGTACATAGCAAATTAATAAACCCAAAATACATATAAAAAAAGACACATATAATCAACTCTAAACTCTTGAACTGGACTAGAACCCTCAGTTTCCGGTGTCATTCTAGCTAAAAAATTATTAATTTTATGGAAAGGGTGAGATTCAAATAAATCTCAGTAGTAATATATTATCAATCATATAAAATGCGAAAGGTAAACATGCAATGCAACATATGATTCAACAGGTAATAATGATATGCATATGTCTGTCAAACAATGTTTAGGATCAAGCGACAATTTTGTTCGGATCAAAATGATCACCTTGTCCTTACTTACCACACTGTGATCATAACAATGTTTCGAAGTAGGCACCAACTGTTTGTACTTGCCACATTAATGTTCCGAAGCGGGTAACAACCAGTCTGTACTCGCCTCAGTTGGGTCCCACTGGCCTCATGGTACTTGTGTTGTTCCCATAAGTTAGTACTTGTATTTTTCCCATACCACATGAGGAATCTCATCAATCACATGGGTCTACCTAGTATGGACTATTGGGCCGAGAGGTACTTATGTTTTTCCCTCAGGGTGGTACTTATGCTTTTCCCATACCCAGCTCTAGGATTTATCGCCATTCACATATCATTACACAGAATATGGTAAATAATGCATATTAACAATCACATAGAATATGAGAGATATAGTTACTACCTAGAACTCTTTCCAAAGCCTAGTTAATACCGGTTCTTTAATTTTCGTTCGGCTCAGGAAAATATCAAATCATAAAATTCCAAGTGGATAATAAATAAGTTATTACTCATTCATACCTTATTCCAAAACTCTTAAAGTTGGTTATCTCTACCTAAAATACATAATTACCAAAATACCCCTTGGGAATCCGGTCTAATTCCCTTTATATCCGGTATAATTGTACTTTTTCAAAAAATTATGACCGTAGCTGTTCCTATACAATTTGGTGTGTAGAATATATTTTTGACCTCAGCTTTGAAAAATTCACACTGCATTTCTAGAAATACCCTTGACAAGCACAAAGTTAGGTTTAGGGGTAAAATTGTCATTTCATACCCTTAAGCCTCCAGACTCCATTTTTCACATGTACCCTACACAATTTTCCATTCTAAACACAATGGAATTATTAAATCCATAAAATTCTAGCTCAAACACACCCAAAACAGGTTTGGATGAAAATCTGGAAAAATTGGAGAAATTAAGGTTTCTTGATTTCTTTCAACAAAACACCTTCTTTTCACCCTAAATCACTTGTTTAATCACTTAAACACCACTTGAATGTGATTAATGAAAAATTAGACAGCACCTCCCCTTAGGGTTCATGCATCCCAAATTCAAGCCAAACTAAGCCAATAATCATCACAAACCACCAACAACAATCATGAATTAACAAGAGGTGACGAGTTTTCAAACTTACCTTAATTCCTTTTGCTTTTTCTCTCTAACTGTGGCCTTATCCCTCTTGTCTACTTTGATTTTCTTCTTGATTTACATGATTTCAAGAAGAATATAAAGATTACAGAAGATTTCCAAGAGATTGAAGGCAAAAACAAGCAATTCCAACTACAACTTATCTAGTTTTTGCCTCTTGATTCTTTCTCCTTCTTCTTTGTTCTTTGTTATTTAGTAAGACTTTCTCTCTCTTTTATCTTGCTTGATGAAGGAAAATATAGCCTCAAATGAGCTGAAATATGCTCTTAAAAATCACCCTCCACCTCTTTGATTTTTATAATATATTATTGCAAAAATGGACATTGGACAATTTTCTTGTAATTTCTTTTTCCATATGGAAAACCAAGCTTCTACATGTCCCTTTATGTGTCCCAATCACATTTTTCCTTGTTCCTTTTCCCTTTTGGCCATCCAACTTCACATTTTATTAGGAAAAAATTTAGCTTTTATTTTATTAGCCAAATGATCATTTTACCCTTACATTTCTTGAATTTTTGTACCAAATTTTGTTTTCCTTCTTCCTGATTTGTTTTGGCCAAAATTTTTATCATAAATTGGGCCAAAAATTTTGCTATTCCATACTTAATTTTAAGCTTCAATGTTAGGCCTTTATCAATACAAAAATTGTGCTTATGTGTTACTTGGCAAAAAATTCACATAATCACTATTTTCAACATTTTGGCTATTCTAAGTACACCAAAATTCACCATGTTATTCATTGGAGTATAATCAAATATTCAAGAATTTTTTGTGAATAAAAATTAGGGTGTTACACTATGGCCTTGTATATGTACTTGTAAGGTGTTGTTTTTATATTGGCTATTTACATGCTTAGTTTATTACCATTACACATTACATATTGAGTTAATATTTTAGTAATGAGATTTCCCCTGAATCTCACCCCTTTCTCCCATATACCAATAGTAGGGGCAAGTACTTCTAAAGGAACTGGCAAGTTAGTGGAGGAACCTTGAAGGTGGAAGCATGTGAGAAGTTTGTTATGATTACTATGTTATTAAATAATTTTGTTTAATGGATGTTGTATATGTTTATTTAAGGCTTTCATAAGTTAATTATATATTTTGGCATGTATCTAACCTTCATAAGGAGGAGCATGAGGGCTAAGTAGAAGTAAAGGTAAGGGCTATATTAAAGCATAGCTAAAATCCATGAAGTTGGTAATATTGGTTAGTGGCTGTTTTATTAATGAGCCATGATTTTGGGAGTGACATTTGACAAGGCAAGTGTTTTAACTAGGTTATGAAACTTGGTAGGTTATAGTACACATTTAGAGCCTTAACATGAGTGATACTTTGTAATTTTTGGATGTAAATCCACAAAGATATGTGTTTCCAAAATGACCCAAAAATCTAGTAAAAATTGCAAAAATATGCCCTATGCAGATTTGAAAACTGAGTGTTTCTGGACCAAATAAAATGAAATGAAATTAGGTCTTATTTTTATGTTGAATACTTTTCCATGAGCTAAAAATAGAGCTTCAAACCACTAAGTTTGGAGATATATTGAATTAATTATGAATTTTCAAATTTTCAAGAAAATTCAGCATCTCCTAGTCCCTAGCCTTAGGTAAAGAATTTTAAGTTTCTAGCGTAATCAAGGGTACTATTAGGTCACATGTGATTCTAAAATGGCTAAAATGCTCTGATAAGTGACCCTAGAAAGTGGTGTTACATCATTCATTGTCTTTGCTTACATAGAAGTTTTAATAGTTGTCTTTCATTGTCTTTAACAAACCTCAATACTCCTTTTCCTTCTTTGTAAAAACCCTAATTGAAAGTTTTGTTGTTTTCTTACATCCACATAAATTAAAGTGTTCTGCTTGATCAATATTCTCTCTGTTTGGTTGTGAAAAATATTTACACTTTTGCATCGCAAGTTGACTACTTGTGATACATGAAAGTTTATAATTTTTCTGCTAGCTATATATTCTTTATGATTGTTGTAGTTATAGAAACGCTAATGCTTACTCCTTTTTTTCATTGCAGAAACATTCATGCTAACAACTTTTTCATTCTTATGCCTTTCATCCTCTTAGTAATGTACATAAACCTTGTGTCCTCCAACCGCTACATATGTCACAAGGTTCAACTTGTAATGGAAATGGACATACAAGGTATATGGTAAAGAGGCTAAATGGATGTATAAGTCAAAAAACTTTATTTTCATTACAATGGTGTCTGATATGTGATATATATGATGGTGTGGGTAGGCCAGTTTATTCACAATTGCTTCAAGTTCAATATAGCTTGTGAATATATGGTCTGTACATGACATATTGAATTTGAAGCAAGTAGTGATAATTCTAACCAATCAACACCACCACACATAGCATAAATGCTAGATAAGTGCCAAACAGACCATATATTCATAAGAATGAAGAGTTTATAAAGAGGCATAGAGGCATATAAAGAGCGCCAAAAAGACATGTGAAAAGCACCAAGTTGAGTGTTTTTTGTAGCTATCACTTATGGTTATGTACACATGTGAAGAGCATTAAATAATATGACCTAGTATGTAACTTCGTGTAATTAAAAATAGGTGATTGGACTAAACACAATTGGAGGTTGCAGATACATGCAATGATGCAAGCCCTTCCTGTAGGACTTGAAAAATGAAAAAAAGCTTCCTTCCATATGTATAAATATGATACTCCTTTTGTGCTTGTTGTCTTCTTGTATGTTCTTTTGTAATATATGAAAATTTACATTTCTGCTTACTGTATATTCTTTATGGATGTTGTAGTTATTATATGTGATTTTTATCTACGGAATTCATCATAGTTAGGATTTTGAAACTTGTGATTATGATAATGATGCAATTTCATTTATCATTCTCATAATGGCAAGTTTCAGAAGTCTAATCATTATGAATTCCATTGACAAAAGTTTGTGCAAACGTATGTTAATTGAATCTTATTTACCATGCTTTTGTTCTTTTCATTTTTTTTTTGTTTGGATGCCTTCTCCTTGAAAGGGCTTAAATCATTATTGAGTATTGAGCAGGAGTGTCAATTGTAACTTTAACCCTGAGTGTAGAAGTTGTAGATGCATGTTTTGCATTGTGGGCCATCCTTAAAGCCGAATGCAGCTACCCTTGGATTAAGCTCTAAGTTTACTAATCTTAGGCATTTTAGTTCTTTTGATATTTCAAATATAATATATCTCTGACCTACCTCAGGTTTAGGTGATAAAGGTGGAGTATCTTATTTAATGAAGCCAAGTCTAACATGGTTGATATACAAACTTGAAAATTCTACTTTGTATTGTTGAATTTGGTCATGTGATGAGGTTTGGTTGAGATGAAAATCAAAGTAAAGACCAATAATAAGGAACTACCCCAACTAGGTGGAGTTATTAGTGACGAGTTGATGATTAAAAAATCTAAATTAGACAATGAAAACAATAGGGCTCGTGATCTAGTCTTGGAAGGAAAAATTCATTGAGCTGTGATAAATTCCAAATTTATATATTTTATCTCACCTTATTCATTTATTCTATGGAATATTTTAGGCTAATTTGGATTTATTAGATAATATTTAGATTGTTAGCCATTCTTAGGAAATAATATAAATCTAAATTAATTATGAGATTATTGGTCTTCAATTGTTAATATTTTGATTGCCTATCTTGTGATTGAATAAAATTTCCAAATATATAATAGATTACGATCTTATTTAATTCTTACTGGTTAAGAAAAAGCATATTAGGAAATCGTATGGTGCAAAATTATTTTTTGGAAGTTTAAAAAAGATCTAATGACTGAGTTTGAATTGGCCAATTCAATTATAATGGATTCAAATCTTGTACCATAAGCTTTATCATTCTCCTATAAAAAATACTTAGTAGCCACATAATTATTCACACTCTTCATTAAGAGTCAACACTCACACTTCTCCATGGAGTTAGGAAGATGAAGCTTGAGCTTGTAAGAGGTAAGCTTCACCTAATAAGGGGTGAATTGGGTGATATCAAATTTTTTGATTGATACAGTTGTGTCAAACTAAACGAAGAGAGTAAAGAGATGAAAGAAATTGTATACAGAGATTTATATAGGTTTGGCCGAATCCTAGGCCTACGTCCAGTCCTCATAGATCAACACCTTCTGAGTTTTCTCTAATCCCCAAGATTCAGTTGGCTCTTGGAACACACAGTACAACAAATGTTCTCGCAAGGACTACGAGCAAAAAGATTATACACTAAGAACTTTCTCTCCCCCTTTTGGCAAGTCTTATGAGCAGAGCAATTCTAATAACTCTTCTCTCCCGCTTACTTATGCAACTCTTACGAGCAGCAGCATTCTCTCCTACTTACACCATTGTAAGTCTTACGAGCAGCAATGTTCTCTCTCGCTTACACCTTGTAAGTCTTACAAGTTGAAAGTCTTTCAAGGAACTTTCTCTACAGCTTCCCCCATAAGGAAATTCTACCCTTTCAAGGTCCATTTACCTTGAGATTAAGATTACAATGAAAGTTTTTACAAAACTCTCTTACAAAGTGGATATGATGAACACTGAAGTTCAATATAAAGAAAACTCAAAGACTTTTATAGACTATAAGCTCTTTCGTGTTTTCTATTTTTCATCATTCTTTTTGTCTTCGTCTTTGAAAACTCTTTATATAGAAGTTCTGGAAATAGACATTGTAGTATTTCCGTTGTGGAGCGGGATGTTTGAATTTTCAGACAGGCTGTTATGGTATGCGTCGGTTACTCGTGGTGCTTATTGGCCCATATGCAGTGATAACTAACCCACATCATTATATCCACCATTTTTTACTTCTTTATTTGTTTTACCAATCCGAACATTAATGACCTATTTCATACTTGGAACAATCATTAAATGATGTTTAAACATGATAACAAGTGTAAATGCAAAGATTAGATAACACATAAATATATTCGGATTGATCGCTGAAATTCACTTTGCTTCTGTCAACATAAGAATTCAAGTTCTTCATACCAAACTCGAGTGCATAATGTAACTTTAATATCTTCAGAAGGTTTCTGTCAGAAAATCGCAAGAGTGAAGTTACAAACTCGAGTGCAAAACTGTGCAAAACTCGAGTGCAAGATTGAGAACTCGAGTTCTCTATGAATTTCCAGTTTCTGCATAACTTACTGGTTAAAACTCTCGGGAGTGTATTTTTGGACTCGAGTGTAGATGTCCCAAGAACTTGAGTTTGAAACTCCAAACTCGAGTGCATATACTATTCATTATTTTTTTCAAAACTCTCGGGAACAAACTCGCGGAAGTGCAAATTTGAACTCGAGTTGATTTATGTCCAGAACTCGAATTTGATCAACCAAACTCGAGTGCACCAGGTTTTCCCGTATCTTGACCATGTTTCTAACCAGAACTCACGAGAGTGAGAAATCAGACTCAAGTACAAAAGACCATTAAACTCAAGTGTGATCAATCAAACTTGAGTGCATCTCGTTCTTCTAATTTCTGACTAAGTTTTTGGAATAAACTCTCGAGAGTGTAGAATGGAAATCAAGTGTAAAACATATCTAAACTCGAGTGCATATTCACAAACTTGAGTGTACTTGATATTTTAGTTTCTGACCAACTTTTTGGGATAAATTTGTGGGAGTGCAGTTTGTCAAATCGAGTACACGTTGGTCTAGAACTGGAGTGTATAATGAGAACTTGAGTTCTCCATTTATTCTTCTCAGCTTTAAATCTCTCAAGTACAAACTCATTCCAGAACTCTTAGGACTTGAGTGCATTTCTTCTCAAAACTCGAGTGCTTCGTTTGAACTCAAGTTCATCACTTCTTGATATGCATACAATTCAAATATCAGTTAAAACTTAACAAAATTTACACTAGGAAATGCTTACTGAACTCAAGTGCAACTTCCAAACTCGAGTTCATTTCCCATAGAACTCTAGTGCATACACCTAAACTGAAGTGCACCAGTATGTTTAGAGATTATATCAATGTGAATTTGTGCAATGCTTTCTTTAGTAAATTTAACATATTGTACTAGGATAAACTTGATCATTTCCTTGTAAAATAATTCATCACTATTTTGGTATCATCAAAAAATAGATTCTAACAAAGCTAGCTTGGGAGACAACTCAGGAGAAGCATGAAAGAAGCTAAAGCCTAGGTCTTACACATGAAGACCACAAGGGAGTATCTTTCCTTTTATCGATTTGTTTCAAGACTTGAGATTATTTAGTTTAAAATGATTTTGAGTTGTATTGATTGAGAACAATATAGTTTTAGATTGTAGACATACTTCTTTTGAATTGGATTGATATTTTGAAATGTTGTATGCTTGAGACATTTGCTGGAATTTTTGTTTTTAAAGCTTTGGATTGTCAATTGAATTATTAATTGAGTTTTTGTTATTACTTTAATTTTCAATTTGGTTTATCCTCTTTATTATTTAATTGGGTTGGCTAATTGTCTAGTTGTTTAATCGGATAATTGTAAACATGATTCCCAAAATTATTTTAAAATTAATTTTGATTGATTTTTAATAGGTTTGATTAGCTATCGCTTATTTCATTATGAGTTTGCTAGTTGAGTAAGTGTTATTGAACTTGAGGGTTTTCCATGTTTCAATTAGGTGATTGAATTTATTAATTCATCTATTTTACAATTTCCATTTGGTCTAATTAATTAATTTGGGTTAAGAAAGCTAACTCCATGTAAATCCTAAGTTGTTCCCTTTACCATACCTCAAGTAAACATTCGTTATCTTTTCTTATTTGATTTTCTTAGCTATTAGTTGATTTCTTTTTCTTAGGATTTTAATTCCACTTTTCATAAGAAAAACCCCCCAAAATATTATATTTGCATTCATTTAGGTTAGTTTTATTATCATATAGGTTTTAAAGGCATTTACATTTTTCATTTAGGTAGCAAAGTCTTGCATTTTAGTTTAGGTCCATTCTATTACATTTTTCATCACCTAAATTCAATTCTAAAGAAAACCTATAGATTTCTTCTTAGGAGAATGACCTAGGTTGGCATTATATTGCATTATTAGTTGGTCCTAGTTTAATTGATTGCTTTAGCAATAAGAGCGACATCAAGCTGGATGACCCAGTGATGATTAGGCAAATCAAATTTTGAATGAGTGAATTGTTACAATTAACACTAGATCATTTAGATAAACAAATTTGTCCTTCCAAGCCTATATCACCAGCACAATGTTTTTCATCCTCCAATTTAGAGTTATTAACCCTCATCCCATCATTAGTATTTCCAGCTAGTCAGTTATTACTTCCTTATTATTGGCCTTAAGTTTGGTTCCCTTCTAAACTAAGACCTCCCTAAGAGATCATATTTACACATACAAATCCAATTTCTTATACTTGTATATCAACTATGTTATACTCAGGTTCATTAAATAAGAATCTTCTCCTTTATCACCTGAGACTGGGGTAGACAGAGCCATGTTTAACATTGAGGTCCAGAAGGATTGAAGTGCGTTAGTATAGTAACCTACCAGCCAATCTATGGGTAGCTACATTCAATTGTAGGGATGCTCACAATATGAATCATACATCAACAACATGAAAATGCTGTCAAACCTCTTAATATTTTGATATTTGCAGAGTAATAAGCACACAGTTCTGTAACACATACAGAAATATCAGAAACATACTGATATTAAGTACTTGTTTACATTAAAGGAGAATCCCCTCATGGTTTGAAAAATATTTATAAATGTACAAAGCATTCAAAAGAAAACAAAACTAAAATTATAGATAACCAGACGTAGCTCTAGAATCCACTGGGACCCTACTCCCGAGTAACTACTTCCTTGCCTTTCGAGACGCTAGCCTTAGCTGTAAGGTTGAAAAAGGGTGAGATTTGAGAGAATCTCAGTAATAACAATAATTTCAAACATATAAAATGAAATAATAAATATGCAATATGCCATGTCACGTAAGATGTTAACTCGTGATGTATGCATACTATCCAAGGCCAAACGAATGTTTGCACCCCGGCTTAACTAGTGTCTAAAGTCAAATAACATATTTGAATCCCTAACTTATTCGTATACACCATTGCTGGATCCCAGATCATAGCTAGGCTAATGTCATGTTACAGAAGATAGTATACACAAAAATATAGGTAATTTCATAGTATATGAAAGAAAGTGCTACTACCTTAGCTGTATCTCGAGTAACCACTTCCTTGCCTTTCGAGCCGCTAGCCTTAGCTGTAAGGTTAAAAAATGGTGAGATTCAAGAGAATCTTAGTAGTAACAGACATTTCAAATATATAAAATGCAATAATAAATATGCAATGTGCCATGTCATAACATTAACTCATGGTAATTTATTATGTAACTTTACTTGGCTCTCATCTTTTTTCCTTCCTCTCTAATTAACTATGACCACACAAATATTTCCCTTCCCTTCCTCTTTTGTTGACCAAAATATCAAAGAGAAAAGGGAATAAAATTTGCTTCTTGAATTTTTCACAAATTCCCTCTTCCAACATTTAATTAATGTCATAGTGATTTTTGACTTATTTTTCCAACTTTATTTTTTTTCCTTGGTAACAATACTCTAACATGTGATTATTAATTACCAAGTAACCATTTTCCCTTTTATTTCCCCCATTTGGCCAAAATTAATAAGGAAAAAGAGGAAAATAATTTGCTTCTTGTTTTGTTGTCAATTTACCATTTTGCCCGTACATTTTTGTAAAAATTCGTGTCTTGATCTATTCTTTGCCTTTGACCAAATTTTCACACTTATATTAGACCATTATTTGTGTCCATTTAGGCTCCAATTTTGGTTACAATATTAGGCCTTTAAGTGGATATTAGTTGCTCCTTTGTGTCATAACTTAGCTAAGTTACGTGTAACCACTGATTGGAGTGTTTATGTCATTGCATGTACATCACAATTCACCATTTTATTTCATTAAATGTATTAATTACATACAAGGAATATTGGTGACTAAAAATAGGGTGTTACAGCTCTGCCCCCTTAAATAAATTTCTCCCCCAAAATTTACTACACGTATTGCCTCATGAATTCCGGGGAACGTTTCTACATGTCTTCCTCAACTTCCTAGGTAGCTTCTATATAAGTTAAACCCTTCCATACCACTTTGATGAATAGGATACTCCTATACCTTAGATGTTTCTCCTATTGATCAATGATTCAGTTAAGTGTGATCTCATACGTCAGATAATCTCGCACGTCTACCTCTTCATATTCGATCACTTTCTCTGGGTCAGGTTGATACATTTTCAACTGTGACACATGGAAGACGTCATGTAATCTTCTCAAGCTTGGGGCAAGATCTTAGACAAGATTTCAAAAGGACCAATGTACCTAGGGCTCAACTCTTCACCTTTAATGCCCTGCCAATACCAGTAATAGGTGAAACCTTTATAAATACATGATCTCTAACTTCGAACTCGAGAGGTTTCTACCTCTTATCGATATAGCTCTTTTGTATACTATGTGCAGCCAATAGCCTCTACTTTATCAGCTTTCTATTTTATCATCTTTATCTGCTCCGTTGTTTAGTCTACTATGTCTGGCCCATACATCTGCCTCTCAAACATCTCTGTCCAGCACAAGGATAACTGATACTTCCTTCTATACAATGCTTCGTAAGAAGCCATTTGGATGCTCGAATGGTAGTTGTTATTGTATGTGAATTTTGCCAAGGGAAGGAACTAGTCCTAACTGTCCTTAAAATCTATCACGCATGCCCTGAGCATACCTCTAGTGTTTGGATTGTTTTTTCAGTTTTCCCATCTGTCTGAGGATGATAGGCCATACTGAATCAGAGCTTTGTACCCAAAGCCTCGTGCACTGCCTTCCAAAACTTAAAAGTGAATCAAGGATCTCTATCTGATATGATGTTCTTTGGTGTACCATGAAGCCACACTATCTCCTTGATATAGATGTCTGCAAGTTTATCGGAAAAATAATGAATACTGATTGGGAGAAAATAGCCTATCCTCGTGAATCGATCTATTATCACCTATATTGCATCATGATTTTGGACCTTTGGTAATCCTGTAACGAAATCCATGGTGACGCTCTCATATTTCTACTCAGGAATTGTATGGTTTTGCAGTACCCCTAAAGTTCATTGATGCTTGGCTTTCACTTTTTGGCAAGTAAGACAATGATCAACAAACCTTGTCACGTCCCATTTTATGCGTTTTTGATACCTAACCAACCTACTTGGTGACAAGTCATGTTCCTGACTCTCTCCTAATACAATCATGTTTCTGATAGACTGAGCACGTCTATCATGTATCTAAGCTTCTTCTATATCTACTCTCAGATCATTCTCTATCTGACTCACATTGCTATTGTTAATCATTATCTGATTCGATAAGTTGAGATCTCTGAAATTCTAAGTTAGCCTCTGTTTTTGAATCATGAGATCTACTACCTGCATTGTCTTACTGCTTAATGCATCTGCCATGATATTAGCCTTGCCTGGAAAATACTTGATCTCTAGGTTATAGTCTTTGAGAAACCCCATCCACCTGCGCTATCTCATATTGAGCTTCTTTGATCATACAGATGTTTCAAAACTCTTATGGTTATAGTATAGCTTTACGGTCACCCCATAAAGGTAATGTCTCCAGATTTTTAGTACGAACACAATCGCTGACAACTCAAGATCGTGTGTGGGATATCTCTATTCATAAGGCTTCAGCTGATAGGATGCATATGCTACTACTCAGCTTTACTTCATCAAGACACATCTCAATCTTTGCCCACTGCCATCTGTATAAACAAGGAAGGTTAACTGTGGATTTAGGATTGTCAACACGGGGTGCTGTGGTTAAATTCTGTTTAAACTCTGTGAAGCTCCTCTCACAACTATTGTCCCACATAAAATGTTGAGTTTTTCATGTTAACTTTGTCATTGGAAAAGCTATTCGAGAGAAGTTCTGTATAAATCGCCGAGAATACCCAGCAAGACCCAGAAAATTGTGTATCTCAAATACTGTTTTTGGCCTCTTCTAGTTCAGTATTGCTTCTACCTTGTTTGGATCTACCGAGAACCCTAGCATTTGCTTCTAATATTCGAAATGACATGGCCCAAAAATTTCACTTCGGAAAGCCATAACCCGTATTTGCTCAGCTTGTCATAGAGTTGCTTGCTCCTCAATGTTCAATACTGTTCTTAGATGGTGATTATGCTCTTCTCTGCCTGATAGTATACCAAAATATCATCGATAAAGACTACCATGAATTAGTCCAATTAGGGAAGAAAAATTTGATTCATGTAGTCTATGAACATTGCAAGTGCATTGGTCAGCCCAAATGATATTACCAGAAACTCATAATAACCATATCTTATTCTGAAAGTAGTCTTCGACACATCATCTGCCTTCACTCTGAGTTAGTGATACCCATATCTCAAATTAATCTTCAAGAACACACAGGAACCCGATAGTTGATCTAGCAAATCATTGATTTAGGGCACTGGGTACTTGTTCTTGACAGTCACCTTGGTTAGCTCTCTATAATCAATACAGAGTCATAGGCTTCCATCTTGCTTTTTCACGAAAAGTACTAGAGCTTCCCATAGCCAAACATTAGGTCGGATAAACCCTTTATCTAGTAGTTCTTCAATTTTCTTTTTCAACTCTTTCATCTCTCTTGGTGCCATTCTATATGGGGCTTTAGATATCAATCTTGCACCAAGCTTGGCTTCAATTACAAACTCTACTTCCCTGTGTAAGGGAAATATGTAGATATCTTCTGGTAATACATCAATAAATTTGTTTACTATAGAAATACTCTATAATGCCATATCGGTCTCTGATTGCATGGAGAAGAATATGATGTATCCCTGACAAACTTTGGTGGTGACAAATCCATTTCCCGTAGGCATAGATATTGCCAAATCATAAGGTAATCTATATATACTCAAGCATAGTCATCTTACACAGTCGTCTGCAATAAATGAGTGACTAGCTCCTGAACCAAATAATGCTTGTACCATATTACTATTGAGATAAAGCGTACCTCAAATCAGCTCTGGTGATTTTTGGTCTTCTTCTTATGTCAAGGTGAAAACTCAACCCTAAACTTGCTGCCTAGGCTCTTCTACTATTGACAATCCCTAGCAATATGTCTCATCTTATAGCAGTTATAGTAGACAATCTGCCCTGCTAGTACTGGCGCCTGCCTTGCTTGACTACATGTCTGGCCATAATGATAAGGCCTGCCACAGTATATGCACATTCTATTCCCAAGGGGTCTTTGTTTCCGTGGCCGTCAGACTAATTTGGCTTTTTATTACTACCTCCTGAAGGACTGCCCTGATAGTTGCGCTTCTAAGAAAAGCTCCTACTACCTGGTTTGTTCTTATTACTAGCACTTTTATGGGTATGCAGCTCCAACAAATTATGTTCAGTAATATTGCACTTTTCGACCACCTTATTGAATTCCTTGAAATGTCTGGAGACAAGTTTCTCCTTTAACTCTGACTTTAACCCTTGAATCATCATACCCAAACTCCACTCTTCATCATCACGATATTTTATATAGAAGGAGTATCAGGAAAGCCAATGTATTATGTCAGATATTCATCAAAACCTTCCTTCTCACCTTGTTAGATAAACAGAAATTCTATCTCCTTAGCTAGTCTCATTGACCGGGGAAAATACTTCTTATTGATTTTTTCCTGAAAGACTTTCTATGTCATGGGAATGTTTTGTGCTTGTAGAATGGACTCAGTACTTGTCCACCATTTATTGGCATCTCCCTCCAAATTATAGATCACTAACTGTGCCTTTATGTCATCTGGGCACTCCAAGATATGAAAAATTTTCTCAAGGCGGGTCAACCAGTCCTCTGATGCTTGGGGATCGAACCTCTCTCAGAAAGTAGTTGGCTGGTGTTGGTTCAATTTGGTTACCTAGGTCTGCATGCTCTCAACTTCAACAATCGAGCCAATAGGAACCTCTAGCATAGGTTTTGGTATAGATTCTGGTACAGGTCCGAGTATGGGTTGTGGTGGCTGTACATGACCACCTCCCTGTCCATCAGGGTTATATGTGCTTTTGCATATGCATTTTGTTTCAATTATACTTCTCTCAAGTCATTTCATAGTTCGTTCAATGTATTTTGTTATTCCATCATCATTCCCATCAATTGTTGCATTGGGTCAGGTCTAACGCCCAGTTCCTGGTCATTGTTTCCATGCCTACTACCGACTCTACCACCTCTTCATATACATGCCCTTTTTATGCTTCACTATATGAAAAATAGAGGAGAAATAAATTTCATATATATGTAAGGGTATTTTTGTCATTTATCAAAATTTTGGGTACACAAGTTTGTCATACATAGCATATAACATGTATTTACAGCAGTTAGGAAGCCATACTACACATCATACATCCTACAACTATTGAACACAAGTCTTAGTTCCTATATGTTAACTATACATGTAGCTTCCCAAGGGGTCACCCATCCTAGGATTGCCCTGAGTCAAGCATGCTTATATGTAGTGGAATAACATGGTGGAAAATAATGTTTATGAATTTATGAGAATTTATTGAAAATATTTCAATAACCGGTTATGAGTAATTTGGCCAAATAAGAATGTAAGAAGGCGATTAATATACTGATAAAGGCCTATTATTGTAACCAAAATTTGGAAAATTAAATGATATGATTAATGGCCTCATTTAAGTGATAAAATGGGGTTAAGCCAAAGAAAAGGGCGATAACCGATTTATTTCTATAAATCATAAAATACGGGGGGAAAACGGTAATTTTGCCATAAAATGGAAAATAATTATTTTTCCCCAATATTCCCACTAATTTGAGTTAAATGGGAATTAAAAAGAGTAAAATGACTACTTGATCATTAATAAGCCAATTTTGGTGAATTATGGTAAAAAATGGTCAAATAGTCAAAAAGTCAATTACTTGGTCAACAAGTTACATGTTGTCACAATGAGATAAATAGAGATTCAGATTTCCCTTGCATTTCTCATGCATATTTCGCCTAAAATGAGGGAGTATTAAGGAAATGTGATTAATTAAGGAATTATGTCATTATGGACCAATTAGATTGTGACACATGGCAAGATCATCTAAAGCCATTTTAATATATATCAATCTCCATCCATCAGCTCATTCACACATGAAACTGAATCATAAAGAGTGAGAGAGAGCTTGAGAATGGGAAGCACGACGGAAGAGAGAAGGGAGCTAGGGATTATTGGAAATCAAGGTAAGAGGCTTATATCTTGTGACTTAAGCTTCATAATTCCTCTATGGTCTCTTCTCCTCATCTCCCAACCATTAAAATCTATGATGAGTAGCTGAATCAAGTACTGAAAGGAGAGATAGAAAATGTGTAGGAGAGAGAAAGTTAAAGAAATCAAGAGGTAACTTTCCAAACTTGTTCCTCTTGCTTGATTAAGGTTAGTAGAGTTGTTTTAGGCTTGATTATGGTTCATTTGGTACAAGATAATCCTAGAAAACTCAAGAGACCATAATATGTAAGTTTCTCCAAATCAAGTCCAATGAATGTCTAACTAGTTAATATATTGGTTATAAGTAGAAAAGAAGTGATTAGGCCAAAGAAAACGAGAATCCAACACAACTTTTCTGGAAATTTATCTTCCCTTCCCTATGTTGGACATATAAAATGGATATAAATTTGATAATTCTGATGCTTCCATTGGATTTAGAAGGCTAAATTGTGTAGGGTCTATGTTGACCTTGAAGTGAGAAAAGCCACAAAAAGTGAAATAACAAAATTACCCATATTGAGCATTATTTTAGGGTTGTCAAGGGTATTTCCATCATTTAGGCTTATTTTGGCCAATTATAGGCTAGAAATGGATTCTACATGTGGAAATGTGTAGGAATGGCCTAAATTATGATTTTGAGAAAAATACGGATAATCAGAACCTAAGGGGTGTTTTGGTAATTTGTCATCATTAGGCTAAATTTACCAATATTATGAGTTTGGAAGGATGTATGGATGAGTAATAACTCATTTATGATGTTTGGCGATTTCAGGATTTGACAACCGGTCTGGCCTCAGTGATTGCCGAGCTTGAATCGAGTGGGAGAGTTGCATAGAGTAGCAACCAGGTAGTAACCGTCTTCCTATAACATGACATGCATATGTATTGTTTGTATCATCATCAAAATGTCTAACATGTTTAGATTGAGCGGAGTAATCACCTGGGACCTTCCAGATGTCGGGTTGACACTTAGGTGAAATGTTCATAAATGCGCGAGCGGTACCCGGGGCCTACCTATGCACGGGTGCCCCTCGGGGCCAAGAGAACCTGTCTAGCGTGATGTCAGTTATGAGATTGAATTATATACACTGTGCACTGATGCCCTCACAGGCTAGAAACCTGTCTAGCGCAATGTCAGTTTATGAATTGCATGTTTTGCACTAAATAATGTTCTGATGATTTTGTTGATGATTATGTGAGTAGAGCATGCTTGTGTGTGTTATCTTGTATGCTTGATTGCATTACTACTGAGATTCGTATGAATCTTATTCTTTTCCTTAAAACAAATCTCCAGTACAGGGAGGAAGCTCGCGGGGCAAAGAGAAGGTAAATGACGAATAGCTGAGGCCAAACAGCGGGAGAGCTTAGTTTGGGTTGTCTAGTCTCTTATTTGTTTTCTAAGAAGTGTTATGAGTTTTGGGTTTGTATATGAAGTGGAGTAGTGAGAGGATATAAGTATTGTAAAATGAATTGTGTATGAATGTTCTTATATGTGAATATTTATATCCAGCAGAGGCATTGTATAAAGTTCTAGTATTTTGGCACTCTGACGTTTATATTCGGTGAGTATTAGCTAATTGGTACTTTACTGTAGTGTTGGGAAATGAGGTATCACATTTTTTGTATCAGAGCTATGGTTCTGGCAATGATGGTTATTATCAGAGTCAAAAAGCATAGATTTTGGTGATAAGTTTGTAATTGCTAGAAATCCTCTGCTTGGGTTTAAGAGAATTTCACAATTCATTAGTGTTGAGATGGTCAGAAGCATGAGTATGAGGTGTGGTGAAAGTGGTGAAAGAGTAGAGGAAGTGATGGAGTTGGTTTGAGGATTATAAGGAAGTTTAAGAAGACTTGGAAGAGAATTTAGATAGAAAAATGGCTGCAAACTCGAGTTTAATAGGCTGAACTCGAGTGCATTTCAGCCAGAACTCGAGTTGGTTATTAAGAACTTGAGTACATAAGGAATTTTCCCACAAATCATGTGTTTTCGGGCAGAAACTCGTGAGAGTTCAGAAGTGAACTCGAGTATGCATTACCCGAGAACTCGAGTGCCATATGAAGGACTAGAGTGCATAATGATTTCCGCTTGGCATTGAGCTCTTGGGTGGAAACTTCCAAGTATGAACTCACGTGACTCGAGTTCGATGGAGTCTGAGAACTCAAGTGTGGATCTGAGGACTCGATTTCATGACTTCTATTTTCACTCTCAGGGTTTTTGGGTAGAAACTCTCATAGGTGAACTTGCGGGACTCGAGTGCACTCCCAGTGAGAACTCGAGTACTGCATGGTAAACTCGAGTGCAAGCCTGTTGTTTCCAGTGTTGGAGGTTCTCAGGTACAAACTCATTCCTCAGAACTCTCAAGACTCAAGTGTGATATTCCATCAGAACACGAGTGTTGACCAGTAGACTCAGTGCAACACTTGTTGTTGAAATCTAAAGTTTTCTGGAATGAACTCTTATTCCAGCACTCTTCAGACTCGAGTGCATGATTTGGACGAGGACTTAAGTGTGCCATCTAGGACTCGAGTACGATAGTAGAGAATCAGTTGGGCTTAGCGGTAGACCAACTAAACTCAAGTGCAAGCTGCAGGACTCGAGTTACTGGCCAGAACTCGAGTCCATGCATCCCAAACTCGAGTGCAGTGTGGTTTTTTCCATATGTTTACATGAGCCTTTGTGTGATGTTTCTCTTACAAACTTTGATACATTGAACTTTGTCTAACTTGATCATTTCTATGCAGAGAATATTATATCATCACCATTGCGATTAGCGGGATATGGATCCACATACGGTGGAGTATAGAGGAGCCGGTATAACAAGAGTAAGACAGATAGCTCGTAAGATCATACCAGTTCTTATGGAAATCAAGAAGAGAGATGAGTCAGATAATGGAAGGTAGAGAAGCAGGTCACCTTCACTTCCTTCTATCAATCAAGTTCCACCTGAGGAGCAGATTCTGGAAGGTAGAGTTGGTGTAATCCTTGATAGAGGAGGACGTGGACCAAGGATGGCGCGGACTCATAGAAAGAGCGTCAAGTGGCCAATATACTTTGGTCCTATTGCTAAAGACAAAGCCACAGTGCTGGACAAAGATGATGTGGACTCAGAGGATAGTTTCCAATACCCAGACTCAGCTGTGGAGTTGATTGCTCTAGTAGAGCAATTAACTTTTGATCCACATCTAAGTAACGAGTTATGGGAGCAACTGAAGGATCTATATATGATAGCTTTTACGAAATTCTTCACTCCCACAATGCAGTATACATCATTATTAGAATCAATGAAGGAATTATATGAGCACAAAGAGGAGTTAGAGCTTATGATGGATGACAATATTTGGATCCGAACCATGTTAGCCTATCTTCCTAATTTCACTTCTTGGATCAAGAAGAATGAAATTGTATTTATGGGTTCCTTTGAGTTTTTACCTTTCATTGAGCATATGATTATGTATGTGGTGATTAATATGCATAAGGAGTAGGGGGATAATTATATGCTTAGTAAGGTAGTATGGGCTTATTTTGATGTAAATAGTAAGTCACTTGTTGTACATATAACTAATTATGTTGAAGAACATATTTCCTTTTGATATGAATACCTAGTTGTTTGAGTACATGTGATTGATGTATGTTGGTATATAAAATATAGAAAGTTATATGGACATATAAGCATTGATATGGTGTTCCTTCTAATAGTGAAAAGGAACAATGGGATGAGGTAGACCAAAGAAGAATGTGCCGTAAAATCCTGAACCTGAGAATAATGCAGAGCCTAATATGATGCAGCAAGTCTTTACCATGTTGGCTCAACAACAGACTATGATTTAGGACTTGCAAGAAGAAGTCCAGGAGCTAAGGGAAAGACAAAATATAGATGAGGCACCCCCTGAAGGGAATAATCTAGAAGGGAATCCTCCTGATAGAAATCAACCTGAAGGAAACCATTCTGAGGAGAATATAGATGAGGAACAATCATCTAGTGATGAGCCATGGCAGTCACACGAAGTGAACATGGATGTTCCTATTGTTTAAGAACCAGAAGAGAATATGGTCCAATACTGGATGCCTAAGTTTATCAAGTACCAGCCAGAGGCATTCCAGGGCAGGTTTAACCCGTAAGCTGTGGAGAATTGGATAAACCATCTCGAGAAGATATTTATAGTACTCAGATGTCTGACAGAGATGAGAGCCAAGATGGCAATCTATAAGTTAGTAGGTGATGCTGATGATTGGTGGAAGAATACGGCGTTGCTGATACATGCTCGGAATATCCCTCTGACATGGGAATTGTTTGAAGAAAAGTTCTATAAGAAATATTTTCTGAGGTCGGTAAGAATTGAAAAGGAGAAAGAATTTCTAGCAATCCATCAAGGTGATAACAAGACCTTTGATTCATACTTGTCTCGGTTTATTCGACTGTTTCGTTACTCTGCCTACTTGAATCTCAAAAACGATGAGAAGTGGAGCTCAGACATGCTCATTGGAGGACTAAAACCTAAGATGGAAGAGAAGTTGGTTTCCCAGCAGTTCAGAAAGTTCAATAAGGTTGTGGAAGTATGTCGACTTACGGAATGGAATTTGACAAGGGTACAGTTTAACAAGGGTATGAGCCAAAGAGGTGAATATAGTCGTGGAGAGACCTCACAAAAGTGAAGAAGACATGGTTTTCCATAAAGGGGAGGCAATAAAAGGCCTTTTTGGTTTGGAAACCGTGGTGGTCGAAGACCCTCAACATCACAGATGTGTGCTCGGTGTGGTAAATCTCATCCAGGACAATGGAGCAATGTTCCTACAAGCCAAGTGATCTGTTATGCCTGCCAGAAGCCAGGCCATTTGGCGATAAATTGTCCTCAGCGAGCAGTACCACGACCTCCTGTGCCTAGACAACAAAGTCAAGGACGAGTATTTGCTTTGACTCAAGAAGAAGTGAAGGAATCCCTAGAGCTAGTTCAAGGTAAAGTTCTTCTTAATGATAGTGTCCTGTAAGTATTATATGATTCAAGTGCTAGTCATTCTTTTATTTCTTATGATTGTGTTAAGTGCCTAAGAATGTATATGCATCAACTACCATTTGATTTAATTGTATCTACACCGACGGGTGTTAAAACCTTGACTACTGATATTTGTTTGAACTGTGTTATAAATGTCGAGGGACATGAGTCTACAATAGACTTGATCTGTTTTCTACTCCAAAGACTCAAAGTTATATTGGGATTTGACTAGCTTACGGCAAATAACGTGCTAGTAGATTATGGAAATAAGAGGATCATATATCCTACTCCACGAGAGTTTAGCCACAGAGATGTCAGCTTGAATTTCCTCTCGTTGACAGAAGCTACGAAATGTCTCAGAAGAGGATGGCAGCAGTATGTAGTATTATTTTCCTTGTAAGTAGATATGGAAATGGCTCTGAAGGATATCCCAGTTGTAAGAGAGTTTCCTGAGGTGTTTCTAGATTACCTGAGTGGTATACCTCCGAAAAGAGAAGTTGAATTTGCAATTGAGATTATACCTGGAACGGGGTCTATATCGAAAGCTCCATATCAAATGGCTCCAAATGAAATGGATGAGTTGAAAAAGAAAATTGAAGAATTTCTTAAGAAAGGATTTATACGACCCTGTGTGTCACCGTGGAGAGCGCCGGTATTGTTTGTTAAGAAGAAAGACAGAACTCTACAATCATGTATTGATTACAAGGAATTGAATAAAGTAACTGTCAAGAACAAGTACCCACTTCCCCGGATTGACGACCTTTTAGATCAACTAGCTGGAGCGAGTGTATTCTCATAGATAGATCTGAGGTGTGGGTATCATAAGCTATAAGTAAAGGCAGAGGACATACCGAAGACTGCTTTTCGAACTCGATATGGACACTATGAGTTTTTAGTGAGGCCTTTAGGGGTGACCAATGCACCAACGGTATTTATGAACTACATGAATTGTATCTTTCATCAATACCTATATCAGTTCGTGGTAGTCTTCATCGACAACATTCTGATATACTCTAAGAATAGAGAAGAGCATGAGGAGCATTTGAGAATTGTGCTCGGTATTTTACGTGAGAAGCAACTCTATGCGAAGTTGAACAAATATGAGTTTGGCCTTTTGGAAGTTAAATTTATGTGCCATGTGATCTCGCAAGAAGGGGTTTCAATAGATCCCAGTAAAGTGGAAGCAGTGTTAGACTGGAAAAGGCCAGAAACTGTTGCTGAGATATGCAATTTTTTGGGTCTTGCAGGCTATTACCGAAGATTTATTCAAGATTTCTCTTGAATTGCCTTGCTATTGACTAAGCTCACGCGAAAAGATCAGATATTTGAGTGGGACGAATGTTGTGAGAGGAGCTTTATGGAGCTGAAGGAGAGGTTGACATCTGTACCAGTGTTGATTATCTCTGATCCCGATGTGACTTATGTAGTCTTCAGTGATGCTAATAAGCAGGGACTGGGATGTGTTAGACCTGATGCAACAGGGTAGAGTGGTAGCCTATGTCTCTCGATAGCTGAAGCCTCATGAGTTGAATTACCACATATGATCTGGAGCTGGCGGCAATTGTGTTTGTGTTGAAAATTTGGTGGCACTACCTATATGGAGTGACTGTTGAACTATACTACAACCACAAGAGTCTTAGATATTTGTATGATCAGAAAGAGCTCAATATGAGACAACGTCGGTGGATGGAGTTGCTGAAAGACTATAACCTGGAGATTAAGTATCACCCAGGTAAGGCTAATATCATTGTTGATGCTCTTAGTCGTAAAGTGGTACAGGTGACAGCTATGATGATACAGGAAAGGAAATTGATAGAAGATTTCAAAGACCTGAATCTATCAAACCAGATCCTCTGTACCGGCTATAGTATTAGCCGAGTTGAAAATGACTTGAAAGCAGAAATTGCGGAAGCTCAGATGCTAGATGAGTGAGCGAATTCAATTAGGACTATGATTGAACGAGGAGAGACTCGAGATTTTGATCTGTCACCTGGTGGATTAATTCGGTACAAGCAAAGAACTTATGTTCCACCGAGGGACGATTTGAGGAAGAAAATTCTCGATGATGTGCATAAAAGTCGCTATACTCACCATCCAAGAATGGTAAAGATGTACCATAATTTGAAAGTGGTATGCTGGTGGCCAAGAATGAAAAAGGATGTGACAGAATATGTGGCACGATGCCTTACCTATCAAAAAGTAAAGATTGAGCACTAGATGCCTCCAGGATTACTTTAAAGTCCCAAAATTCTAGAATGGAAATGGGAAAGCGTGACCATGGATCTAGTAGTCAGATTACCCAAAATTCAGAATCATGATGCAATTTGGGTGATCGTTGATCGTTTTATGAAGTCAGCACACTTTCTACCAATCAATGCTAACTATTCTCCAGATAAACTGGCAGAAATTTATATAAAGGAGATAGTGAGACTCCATGAGACCCGAAGAGTATAATCTCTTATAGAGATCCTTGGTTTACATCCAAGTTTTGGAGATCTCTGCATGATGCTTTAAGCACTCAGTTGAGTTTCAGTATGGCCTATCATCCTCAAACGGACAGACAGTCATTGAGAGCCATACAGACACTAGAGGATATGTTAAGAGCGTGTGTAATAGATTTCAAAAAAAGTTGGGATCAATACCTTCCTCTTGCAGAGTTTGTTTATAACAATAGCTATCGTGCAAGTATTCAAATGGCTATGTATGAAGCATTGTATGGGAGGAAGTGTCAATCCCCTCTCTATTGGACAGAGTTATCAGAAAGAAGGTTATATGGGTCGGACATAGTCGATCAGACTACGGAGCAGATCAAAATTATCAAGCAAAGATTGCTTGCAGCCCAAAGTAGGCAGAAAAGTTATGTCGACAAACAAAGAAGACCGTTGGAATTTTAGGTAGGTGATCATGTATTTCTGAAGATATTACCTGTAACTGGTGTCGGAAGAGTATTAAAGAGAAAGAAGCTAAGTCCTCGCTACATTAGGCCATTTGAGATATTGGCAAGAGTTGGGCCTGTAGCGTATAAGATTGCTCTACCCCCAAATTTAAGCAGATCACATGATGTGTTCCATGTTTCCTAGTTGAAGAAGTACCAGCACATTATTGAGTATGAAGATCTGAATATGCAAGATGATCTCACCTATGAGGCTGAGCCAGAATGAATCATTGATAGATAAGAAAGGCGGCTCAGACATCAAAGCATACCATTTGTGAAGGTAGCCTGGAAAGGATTATCGCCAAGGAAGGTGACTTAGGAAGCAGAAGAAGATATGCGAAAATGTTACCCGGGATTCATGCCATCAGTGGCGTAGCAAATTTCGGGGACGAATTTTATTGAACGGAGGGAGAACTATAATACCCCATTTTTCACCAATACATTTATGTGTATATTTGATGTATATTTAGTGGAATAAAATGGTGGAAAATGATGTGGATGAATTTATGAGAATTTATGGAAAATATTTCAATCACCGGTTACGAGTAATTTGGCCAAATAAGGATGTAAGAAGGCGATTAATATACCGATAAAGGCCTATTATTGTAACCAAAATTTGGAAACTTAAATGATATGATTAATGGCCTCATTTAAGTGATAAAATGGGGTTAAGCCAAAGAAAAGGGTGATAACCGATTTATTTCTATAAATCATAAAATACGGGGGGGAAACGGTAATTTTCCATAAAATGGAAAATAATTATTTTTCCCCAATATTCCCACTAATTTGAGTTAAATGGGAATTAAAAAGAGTAAAATGACTACTTGATCATTAATAAACCAATTTTGGTGAATTATGGTAAAAAATGGTCAAATAGTCAAAAAGTCAATTACTTGGTCAATAAGTTACATGTTGGCACAATGAGATAAATGGAGATTCAGATTTCCCTTGCATTTCTCATGCATATTTCTCCTGAAATGAGGGAGTATTAAGGAAATGTGATTAATTAAGGAATTATGTCATTATGGACCAATTAGATTATGACACATGGCAAGATCATCTAAAGCCATTTTAATATATACCAATCTCCATCCATAAGCTCTCATTCACGTACGAAATTGAGTCAGAAAGAGTGAGAGAGAGCTTGAGAATGAGAAGCACGACGGAAGAGAGAAGGGAGCTAGGGATTATTGGAAATCAAGGTAAGAGGCTTATATCTTGTGACTTAAGCTTCATAATTCCTCTATAGTCTCTTCTCCTCACCACCCTACCATTAAACTCTATGATGAGCAGGTGAATCAAGCATTGGAAGGAGAGAGAGAAAATGATAGGAGAGAGAAAGTTGAAGAAATCAAGAGGTAACTTCCCAAACTTGTTCCTCTCTTGCTTGATTAAGGTTAGTAGAGTTGTTTTGGGCTTGTTTATGGTTCATTTGGTACAAGATAATCCAAGAAAACTCAAGAGACCATAATATGTAAGTGTCTCCAAATCAAGTCCAATGAATGTCTAACTAGTTAATATATTGGTTATAAGTAGAAAGGAAGTGATTAGACCAAAGAAAATGAGAATCTGACAAACCTTTTATGGGAATTTATCTTCCCTTCCCTGTGTTGGACGTGAAAAATGGATAGGAATTTGATAATTCTGATGATTTCATTGGATTTAGGAGGCCAAATTGTGTAGGGTCTATGTTGACCCTGGAGTGAGAAAAGGCAAAGAAAGTGAAATGACAAAATTACCCCTATTAAGCCTTATTTGAGGGCTATCAAAGGTATTTCTGTCATTTTGGCTTATTTTGGCCAATTCGAGGCTAGAAATGGATTCTACATGTGGAAATGTGTAGGAATGGCCTAAATTATGATTTTGAGAAAAATACGGATAATCAGGACCTAAGGGGTATTTTGGTAATTTGGCATCATTAGGCTAAATTTACCAATATTATGAGTTTGGAAGGATGTATGGATGAGTAATAACTCATTTTTGATGTTTGACGATTTCAGGACTTGACAACCGGTCTGGCCTTAGTGATTGCCGAGCTTGGATCGAGTGGGAGAGTTGCATAGAGTAGCAACCAGGTAGTAACCATCTTCATATGACATGACATGCATATGTAGTGTTTGTATCATCATCAAAATGTCTAACATGTTTAGATTGAGCGGAGTAATCACCCGGGGCCTTCCAGATGTCAGGTTGACACTAAAGTGAAATGTTCATAAATGCGCGAGCGGTACCCCGGGCCTAGCTATACACGGATGCCCCTCTGGACCAAGAGAACCTATCTAGCGTGATGTCAGTTATGAGATTGCATTATATGCACTGTACATCAATGCCCTCACAGGCTAGGAACCTGTTTAGCGCAATGTCAGTTTATGAATTGCATGTTTTGCACTAAATAATGTTCTGATGATTTTGTTGATGATTATGTGAGTAAAGCATGCTTGTGTGTGTTATCTTGTATGCTTGATTGCGTTACTACTGAGATTCCTATGAATCTCATTATTTTCCTAAAAACAAATCTCTAGTACAGGGAGGAAGCTCGCGGGGCAAAGAGAAGGTAAATGACGAATAGTTGAGGCCAAGCAGCGGGAGAGCTTAGTCTGGGTTGTCTAGTCTCTTATTTGTTTTCTAAGAACTGTTATGAGTTTTGGGTTTGTAAATGAAGTGGAGTAGTGAGAGGATATAAGTATTGTAAAATGAATTGTGTACGAATGTTCTTATATGTGAATATTTATATCCAACAGAGGCATTGTATAAGTTCTAGCATTTTGGCACTCTGACATTTATATTCAGTGAGTATTAGCTAATTGGTACTCTACCGTAGTGTTGAGAAATGAGGTATCACAACTGCCCTCACCTCAAAAGAAGTGCCGGCTACCACTGGTTACCCAAAATATGATGCATGGGCCCCACGTTACTCCTGGTAATATGCTCCTTTACATACTATGTGATGTGCTCCATGAACTCCCCAAAATGGTCGTTTGGGCCTCTCTCAACTATATCATTCTTCTTGGTCTTCCAGAAATCCATGTCTGGGAAGAAGTCCATGGTAGTAAAAATCCAGAACTCGTCTAGCAGATCAATCTCTAGCAACACCTGCTTCCAGTACAAGGTATCTACTGCATCCAAGTAAGCCAAGTACTGCTCGACTAGGGTGTCTTGTACCCGTATTGCACATCTGTATTGGCCCCACACATACTCCCATAACTCCTTATCAGGCTATAGATCATATGGCATGTATACTCTCTCTGTCCTGGAGCCCTCACCAACCGTTGGGTTAGATGCCTGGCCGTTTGTACGTGGCTACTTTGTATCACCAACTGTTGCATCCAAGATCAGCTCTAGAGGTAGGTATGGTCCATAGACTAATATAGGCTTGACGCTCTTTCGTTGCATCTTCAGAACTCTACGACATCCTAGATTTATAAGCCATATGCCATATTGTCTGTCTGGGATCCGCTCCTCCAGGGGACACTGGTTTACCAAAGGTGGCGATCACACTCACTGACGTCAAGTCTGATCATCATTCCTTGTCACCATGCAAATAAGACCATATCAGTATCCTATTCTATAAATGTCTAAACCACTTTAAGTTCTAATACTAAAAATGTCAAACCACTTCACATTTCGATATTCGCAGAGTAATAAGCGCACAATTCTATAAGGCATACAGAAATAGCGGAAACATACTGATATTAAGTGCTTGTTTACATTATAGAAGTATCCTCACAGGGTTTGAAAAATATTTACAAATGTATACAAAGTTCAAAAGAAAACAAAAGTACAATTATAGATAACCAGGCGCAACTCTAGAATGCACCAGCACCCTACTCCAGGGTAAGCACTTCCTTGCCTTCCGAGCTGCTAGCCTCAACTGTAAGGTTTTTCAATTTGAAAAAGGGTGAGATTCAAGAGAATCTCAGTAGTAACACACATTTCAAACATATAAAATGCAATAATAAATATGCAATGTGTCATGTAAGATGCTAACTCGTACTGTATGCATACTGTCCAAGGCTAAACAAATGTTTGCACCTCAGCTTAACTCGTGTCCAAGGTCAAACAACATGTTTAAATCCCTGGCTTATTCACTTGCACCATCACTGGATCCCAGATCACAACTAGGTTAATGTCATGTTACAAAAAAGTGGCATACACAAATATATAGATAATTACATAGTATATGAAAGAAAGTGCTACTACCTGACTCCTTTTCCAATTTCCCTGCCTGTCTTAAATTTTGTCCCTGCTCGGGTTATTTTCAATTCCTATGAAATTATAGTTATAAGTAATTTGTTATTACTTTCACTATTACAGCATGTTAATTATAGTTTTATAGTTATCTATCATAGTTATAATAGTTTCTATATAGTACAACTGTGTACAGTGCAGTTTCACTGTTTCCAAAAACTAGTAGATTTTTTAGTCAACTTTAGAAATTCATAATTAATTCTACAAAAATAGAATTTGAATGATTCCAAATCTTAAATGAATCTCTTTGAATTTATATTTGAGGACAAATAATTAGGTTTGACCACTGCAACCATGTCATTCCCAGTAATTCGGCAAACTCCACTGTTCCAGATTGTATTCCAGAAACATAGCACAATTTCAAACATCCATATCTTCCAATGTACTTATCCAAAAATTACAAACTACCTATAAAATTAAATATCTATATCTATTCTTTAATCCTACCAAGTTTCATAATTTTTGGACCAAATTTGACTAACGAAATACATTGCACAACATCATTGCCTCACAGGAGACAATCAGACAGCATGCACCTTTAAGTTCATAAATTTCCAGATTTTCATACCAACATCCAAAAGTCATGAACACATGTATATCTACACAATTTTTCCTTATAAATTAAATGGAACCATCAAAATTGTAAAATTCTAACTCCTCCATACAGTTCATAAAAGTTAGGGTTTAAGGAGGGAAAATGTGTTTTCTTGATTTCTCTTGATTATTCACTTCCTTACCACTTCTAATCACATGATTAAATACTTAAACACTAAATGAACATGATTTGATAAAATTTTGGTAGCATTTCCCCTTAGGTTTTAATCAACCAAAATTTACAAAACAAGCAAAACCAAGGCAAATCCAACAACAACAACCACAACAACTTATAACAAAAGATGATCAAGTTTATAAGATTACCTCTTGCATTCTCAAATTTCTCTCTCCTCAATACCTTTTGACCTCTCTCTCTCTCTCTACACTCTTGATTTGGCTTACTATCCCTAGATTTCAAAAAGGAGAAGAGGTCAGAGGAGGTTTTAGAGAGATTAGAAGACATAAACACTAAGATTACAAGCTTTTACCTTGAGTTCTTGCTTCTTCAAACCCTAGAACCCCTTCTTGCTTCTTTAAGCTTTCTTGAACTCTCTCTCTCTCTCTATTTTGCTTGGGCTGGCCGAAATATAAAGAAAGGAGAAGAGATAATGAAGACTTAAGAATATATCTTCTTGCTTTTTACTTTAATGCATGTGCTTGTCTTTGATTGGTTATTGTTTTTCCCTCTTCCTAAATTAATATAACCAAATGAATATATGTCTCTTACTTCCCTCTTTGTTGACCAAAAATGAAGAAAGAAGAATAGAGAATCAAGAGCTCTTATAATATCCATTTGCTTTATGTCATAACATTAACTCATGGTAATTTATTATGTAACTTTACTTGGCTCTCATCTTTTTTCCTTCCTCTTGAATTAACTATGACCACAAATATTTCTCTTCCCTTCCTCTTTTGTTGAATGAAATATCAAAGAGAAAAGGGAATAAAATTTGCTTCTTGAATTTTTCACAAATTCCCTCTTCCAACATTTAATAAATGTCATAGTGCTTTTTGACTTGTTTTTCCAACTTTAATTTTTTTCCTTAGTAACAATACTCCAACATATGATTATTAATGACCAAGTAGCCATTTTCCCTTTTATTTCCCCCATTTGGCCGAAATTAATAAGGAAAAAGGGGAAAATAATTTGCTTCTTGTTTTGTTGGCAATTTACCATTTTGCCCTTACATTTTTGTAAAAATTTATGTCTTGCTCAATTCTTTGCCTTTGGCCAAAGTTTCACACTTATATAACACCATTATTTATGTCCTTTCATGCTCTAATTTTGGTTACAATATTAGGTCTTTAAGTAGACATTAATTGCTCATTTGTGTCCTAGCTTAGCCAAGTTACGTGTAACCACTAATTGGAGTGTTTTTGTCATTGCATGTACATCACAATTCATCATTTTATTTAATTAAATGTATTAATTACATACAAGGAATATTGGTGACAAAAAATAGGATCTTACAAATGTCAGGCCTAAAATTGCATCCACTAAATCCAACACTGAAAAAACATCTTAACTCCTTTGAAGGCGGGGAAAATGCAAGCAAAAAAAGGTAAACATTGAAAAAACAAATGTCAAAATTAAGATTCAACAATCATCTAATAATATAGGGCTTAGATTCATAATTATTAGTTATAATTATTTTTTGTGTCGATTGCATTTTTTAAGGTTGTCTGTAGAATTTTTATTGTATAATATAGTTTTTAGATATAATAATATAAAACAAGGATTAGATGAAACAAAATAAAACATACATTTTAAAAACGCTTGTAATATCCCAAATTTTGGGACAAGAGGCTTGAGATTAAGCCGGGATCAAGTGGACTGCTAAGCCTCAGTTTAACAAGTGTCCCAGTAAGGCATAATTGTATTTCCCAAAATTCCTTTATACCTTGTGGTAGTAAAGGGAATATTATAGTGAATTAAAGAGCTTGGGGAATGACAAAATAATGCAATAAGAAGTCATACAACATAGTTAATTAGAACACAAAGTAGTATTGCTGCCAGTGAATTTCCCTGTGTGGCAGTCATGTTTGTGTGACATTTTTCAACAAGCGGAAAATGATGTCCAAAATTTCTGAAACTTTTCAGAATGAAAGTAAAATTATTAATATTTAATTTGATAGGTCATATAAGTTATTTGAAGCTGCACACAAAGAGATATGTATTTTTTAATTTAGCCCAGCAAAACTGGTGATTTTCAGTAGTAGCGTCCAAACAAAATAATTTTGGAAAGTATGAGCTTCCATTTGACCAAAGGTTATATTTTTTCTTAAAATTAGAGTTAATAAGGGTCACATAGTATTTAGAACCACCCCAATTGAATATATATACAATTAAATATGAATTTTCAAAGTTTAATGAAAATTCTGCCCAGTTTTTCAGCTAGTGGAAAAATGGGAAAAATGTAAGGGCAAAATGATAATTTTGTCATAAAACAAGAAGCCATTGAATATTTCCATTTCCTCTTCAAGTTTTGGTTGAACAAAGGAAAATGAGGGGAAGTATATATATTTATATACTTGATGGTCAACATTGAATCAAGAAGGAAATTCTTGGCCAATCACAAGAAAGTTAAAAAGTCAAAAAGAAACATATGAACTTGATGAATGAATTGAAGAAGCCATTTAATTTTATTTTTCCTTTTAGACTTTTGGTGGACCAAGGGAAACAAAGGAAAATGGGAGTAATTAGAAAATATCATACAAAAAGCAAAGCTTGGACCAATAGGAATTGGGCACTTAGAAAGCAACAAAAGCAAGAGAAGTTAATTCATTTAACCTTCATCTCATCTCTTTGCTGCCTCATTCCGGTAGAGCTGAAACAAAAGGAGAGAGAGATAGTTTCTAAGAGCTCAAGAGCTAAGAAAAACAAAGAGGAAGGGCTAGGGTTCAAGAAGCCAAAATCTAAGGTAAGAGGTGTGATTTCAAGTGCTTATGCCTTCTAAATCACTTGGGAACCTTTTCTAACCTCTTCTCCTTCTTGAAATCCATGTTTAGCAAGACAAATCAAGAGAAATGAAATAGTGAATTTTTAGAGAGAGAAAGTGGTGAAATCAAGAGGTAATCACCAAAATTTGATCCTCTTATTTTATACAATGTTGTTGTGGTTGTTGTTGCAGAATTTGCCTTGGTTTTTTCTTGTTTTTCAAAAGTGGGCTGAAGCAAAACCTAAGGGAAATGCTGCCCAAATTTCCTATAAACATGTCCATTTAGTGTTTAAATTGTTAATCATGTGATTAGAAGTGGTAAAGAGGTGAAAAAGTAAGAGAAAACAAGAAAACAACATAAATCTCCTTAGAACCCTAACTTTATGCCTTGTGCATGACGTGATGAAAGAGTGATAATTTGGTAATTTTGATGATTCCATTGGCTTTAAAAGGTAAATTTTTTAGGTATGCAAGTATTCATAATTTTTGGATGTTTGTATACAAATTTGGAAATTTATGAAGTTGAATGTGCATTTTGTTTGATCTGCCTCTTGTGAGGCAGTGACATTGTGCAATATATTTCGTGGCTTAAAAATTGTCCAAAAATTATGAAACTTGACAAGATTAAATTAGAGACATAGAGCTTTAATTTTATATGTATTTTGTAATTTTTTGACAAGTACATTGGGAGATATGGAATTTCAAATATTGTGCCCTGTTTCTGGAATGCAATCTGAAACAGTGGTATTTGGCGAATTTCTTGGAATAATATGAATTCATTGGGAACACCTAAGTATTTTTACTTAAATTTAAATTTAAATATATTCATTTATGCTTTGGAATCAATCAAATTGGATTTTCCTAGAATTTATTATGATTTTTCAAAGTTGACTGAAAAATCTACAATTTTTTTGGAAACAGTGAAATTGCACTGTGTAAGATTGTATGATGCAAAAACTATTGAAATTGTGGAAGATAACCAACAATATGAGTTTGAAATAATACATGGATGAGTAATGACTCATTTATTGTATATTTAGAAATTTTAAGACCAGACAGTTGTGTCCGAGCTGGATCAAAGATGGTGGATCAAGGACGGGCAATTAAGGTAGTAAACTTACCCTACTTGCATGTATTTGATATTTATGCTTGTATATTTCTTTGCTTGATTATGTGAAGCATATTTGAATTAATGAAGCTATTTTTGTTTATAATGTGGCCATAGATATGTTGTACAAAATATTGAGCATGCAAAGATGTAATTTTGTGAGCATGAGCCTACGTAAGGCGAGCATATCATGCACTAATATTTATCTTGTATGCATTATGGTATGTGTTTACTACTGAGATTCCTCCGAATCTCACCTTCCCCCAACCAAACATTTAGACAGGTGGACAAAGGTAGAATGCAGGAAGTCGCACAAGAAGAGAATGCGATAGTGGGCCAAAGATTTAAGGGTAAGGTAATATATATTTTAGAAAGAAAACCTTAAACATTGTGGTAGCCTTGTATGGCTACATAGTTGTGTATGTAAATAAATGAACTAAGTTTGAGCAGAGAATTGCCTTAATTAAATTAAAGGAAAAAAATATAAGAACCAATGAGTAATAACAAAATTGCAAACGGCTAGAATACGCTTTCGCAAAAGTTTTAAATCTTCAGAAAAACCCACTCAACTACAACTTCTAATCCTGCTTGAGATTAGGATTTGAAAAGTGTTATAAAAGAATAACATTTAGTGGTTCGAGTTTACTACGTAAAACTCATCAGAACAAGTGTAAATGTAAAGTGTTACAATGCTCACTTTTTTAGACCGGGTATGAAATTACTTAGTTTAAAGAGTGGACATTTTTTAATTAGAAATTGAAATTTTTTAAGACTAGTCGTATAACCAAACGGTCTGAAAAAGTAACTCTTAAGATAGGTTGTTGGTCTGATCTTAATAATGACAAACTTTCTAAACCGATTTATACATGACCAGACCTAAACCTGGTCTAGAAAGCCAATTTCTACCGGTCTTAAAGCCCTCTTTTCTAGTAGTGAGTTAACAAGGTTTACTAAAAAAGGTGATTAGTGATGAAAATTCCATTGCTAATGATAGAAATTACCAACAGAATTCATTTTGTTTGCTAAAGTCCTTGTCACAAATTACCTATGCAATAGAACAAGAAATTTAGTGACAGACTTTCAACAGAAATTTTCATTGCTAAATTCCTCATCGCTAATTTCAAACATTGCAAGAAATCTATCGCTAATTAGTGAAGGAATTGCAGCGGAATAAAAGACTAATTTCCAACAGACTGTTCCATTGCAACTTAGAGACAAACTTTTGGTAGATAGTTCCATCAGAATTCCATCACAAAACGTGTGAACATGTTATCTTTTTATAGTTACCAATGGAATAATAACATATTAACGACGAAATTTAGTGATGGAATTTTTGATGGAATTTAGTGACAAAATATTTCTATAAAAAAAACCTTTGCTAAGTAGATTCAGCAAGGGAATATAATTAAATACAATTAATTTAATTTCCTCCATCATAAACTAACATTTAAAAAAGATCTTAGGGAAAATTAATCTTGTAATCCTTAAACTTTTGACTCATTTATAATTTTGTTGGCCAGAAAGAAAAAAAACTCATTTATAATCTTGTACAACTCAATCCCTGAACTTTTAATTCAACATATAACTCAATCCCTCATATTTTCAACTTTTATATTATCATCGTTACCATTTATAACTATAGCTGGTAATATGGGCCAGGCAGCCCGTTAGGTCGTTTATTTTCACGGGCTCGGGTTGAGATTTCTCAACCCGATTAACAAACGGGCTAAAAGGGCTTAGCCCGTTTAGCCCGTGGGTTAAACGGGCCAACCCGTTTAATAAAAAAAATTATACTTTTCAAATAGTCAGATCTTAATGTTCTCAGTTCTCAGTGATGTTGTGTTTAAGTATTTTCTCATTTTTTTTATTTGACACTTTTTTTCATATTATATTTATTTATTTTACTATTATTAAATTTAAAAAAGATGTGTTTATATGTTCTTGTGATGTGAGTAGATTGAAAAAAGAAAGTAAGTAAGAATGAAATTGATTTCCTAGCACAAATGTATGAAAAAAAAAATAAGTGTGATATGAGTAGATAAAAGAGAAAGGGAATGAAAATTTAAAAAAAAAAAGCTAAACAAAGTCTAAACGGGCTCAGGCTGGCAGTTTATATTAGCCCGTTAACCCAAACGGGCCTGCCCATTAGGCTTGGGCTGGCCCATTTACCAGCTCTATTTATAACTCAGCTCCACTTGGATTTTTTTATAAAATGTAAATAAGTTAAAACAAAAAAGTGCTGGTGAAGACTGACAAAGGGGAAAATTTTGTAGAGCCACAATTGATAACCACAGGCTTGCCGGCGTCTTTGCGGTCTCTGAAGAACAAGACCCTCCTCTCCCATTTAATTTCTCCACCACTTTTGCAAATACCTTCTTCTGCAACTTGGTTTCACAGTCTTAACGCCCAATTAATGTGATGGCATGTGCATGCGAGAAAGACAAATACAATTAATTGGAACGACACCAGTCCTTGTGTGTTTACCCTAAACAAGTTAACTCATTCTTGGAAAAAAAAAAGGGAAAACAAAAAAATTATTGCCCCTACAATTTGCTTCTATCCTAACAAATATTGCAGTCATCACCAAATGTAGAACAATTATTCCATTTGAAATATGAATGAGCGTTCCATCTAAATATATGAACCTCGTCCGAAAGAAGGTATTTGCAGAAGTGGGGAAGGAATAGAGGAGGAGGGTCTTGTTCTTTAGAGACCGTAAAGACGCTGGCAATGTTGTGGGTATCGGCTGTATGGCTCTGCAACTTTTTGCCTTTGTTCGTCTTCGTCAGCACTTTCTTCTCTTAATTTATTTCAATTTTATAAAACAACCCAGGTGGAGCTGAGTTGGAGGCACTATTTTGTCACATAGGGCTAAGTTATAAATGATAGTGGGGAATAATATAATGGTAGAAACATTTCAGATCAGGCTAAATAGACCTGAACCTAGGTTTGAGCTTGTATATATATTCTTTTATACTCAGCTTTTAAACCTTTTCAGAAGCCTACTTGACACGGCTTATAAAATTAGGCTTTAAAAGTCTTAAACATGCTTTAAGTAAGCTGCAAGACTTTGTAGGTGTTACATTTAAAACTTGCAATGTTTTGTAAATAAAAATTCTAATTCAATAAATGAGAATAAAAATTAATTCACAGATTTATTATTTGAAATCTAAATTATATATAGACAATGAACCCACTAATAATACTATATAAAAGAACACAACCAAATAATATAAAATGAACACGCATACATAGAAATCAGCGTGCTAACAATTATTTAAGGAAAATAATTGCAACTATATGCAAGCTTGCGAGGCAAGTCTGATGGAGGTCTAGTCTCCGCTTTCATCAGCATTAGCAGGAGTAGGTTTGTGAATGCGCATAAATCTAATGGACGACAATCATTAAAAAACATTGAACATCCATGTGTGTGTGTGTATATATATATATCAGGAAGGCATACGGTGATAGTAGTGACAGCTCGGTTTTCAATGTTTTCGATAGAAGAGGCTGAATGTTTTAAGATGAAGGGATTAACAAAGTAGTGTATGAATATAAATATGGTACATGCATACATTATTTTGTTAATCCCATTATTTTAAATCATGTGCGTGTGTGTATGTATGTATATGGGTTATTTTAGTAATGAAATTTTTTGATATGAATGTAATATAATTAAATTTTGAATGGTGTAAAAGTAGACATAATCCTTTAAAACAGAGTAATTTTAGTAATTTTGCTAAATTGGCCCAAGCATCTTTCTTTTTTCTTTTTTTAACGTGGGATCTACTTATTTTTCTTCTAACTTTATAATGAACGCTTGGGTTAATTTAATAGAATTTTTAAAATGATACCTTTTTTATAAATTGTGTTTAATTTTACAGCCTTCAAAATTTAATTGTGCTAGATATTCTTAGTGAAAAACTTCATTACTAAAATTGTATCATAAACCTATATAATATCTAGGGCAATTAAGTAACAAACTAATTGTGTATTTAAATTAGAATATAAGAATAAAAAAATATAAATATGATGTATAATATCAATATAATTTTGTATTTTAAATGTGTAATTCAAAATAGGCTAGGCCCGAAGGTTTATTGGCAGGGCTTAAAGGCTTACTCACCATGACTTAACATAATAGGCATGTTCTATTTATGAAATTAGGCCTTTAAATAGGCCTTAATAAGCCTGTTTTACAAACAAGCCAGGTTAGGCAGGCCCTAATTAGGGCCAATTATAGGCTGCTTGATAGGGGATTAGCCTATTTTTCCTCCTATCTAAGTAGGAACCTAATGCTAACATGGTAAAATTAAATAATTTATTACAGAAAGATAAAGGTACATATACTAAATCAAAAATTGATAGAAAATATAGATATACACTTGCATGATGGTTTTCTCTTAAATTTAACTCTCATTTATCTTAGCCTATGCCCACATCTCCTCAACCAAGGGCCTCACACCAACCTTATTAAGGCTTCTAACCTATCATTGAGCAAGCTATCCAACTGACACCAAACGCCTCCTTATATAAGTTGATTGGTTGAAGTATTTAATACCTACAAAACATTGAATTTTAAAATTGAAGTTAGAAAAAAGTTGTTGGGGCCTTGTAACCCAACTAACACCAAGCACCTCCTTTAAAGGTTATTTGGCATGAGTGATTTGAAGGGGAGAGAAGGAGATGAACAATTATTGAGTTGAATTTTAAAAAGGAACTGAAAGTGTACCTAGAAGTTTGATGAAGTAACCTGAGAGCCCACATGAATCAGCATCACATCAAGGACTCCCATTATATCACACAACAAATACACTATAGAGAATGAAAAAAGAGACTTTTTTTGGAGATATTTTTGAAAGGGAATTGAAAGTTACTGGTTGTGTCACATATGTATGCCTTAACTCCTCCAAATCTATCATCATACCCCCTATATTGCACATGCTTGGCTTATGCTTGGCTTTATTTCAATTTGTGTCCCACTTAAATGGGTTTGGATCTTAATCCATCAGGAGTGGACGAGGCATAACCAATAGAAACAAATGCAATGCTGTTGGTATATATAAACTTAGCATGAGAAGAAATCATTAAATACTAATGTCCACCCAAACAGAAGGGAAGTATGAATATCTATTCATTTTTAATAGAGGAAGCTTATTTACCTTGACAAATAAAAATCCACACACAAGTACAAGAACTAACCGGAAAAAAAAGTCAACAAGTGTTAAATTTTCTTATATCCCATTGGAATTATTTCTCCATTTGAGTGCAACTTCAGATAACACCTTTGTAGAAGAACCGTCTACTTTGACCGCATTATCAGAAGCATCTATTGAATCATTCATTCTCTTGCGGTCCTTTACCTTCTTCACCTTCAATCAAACTCTTTACCAATTCAGCAATCTGTTCCCTTTTCACTATGCTGTTTTCATTAACTTTAGGTCTTAATGCCACCTTAAGACCATCAGTTAGCAAAACAGCATTCATTTGTTGCTCTGAAAATAGTGGCCATGCTATTAATGGCATTCCCTTCTGTACACTCTCAAGTGTAGAGTTCCAACAACAATGACTTAAAAACCCACCAGCAGAACTATGACAAAGGATTGAAATCTGAGGTGCCCAAGAAGGAATAACAAAACCTTGCTCTTCGGTTCTCTCCAACAAGCCTTCTGGTAAGAATTCTAAAGGATTCTGATCATTTGAGATATCAAGGAAAGCCGCATTACCCGAGTTACTTGGTGCTCTAAGAACCCATAGGAATTTCTGGCCACTCATCTCCAAGCCAAAAGCTAGCTCACTGATTTGGTCTTGGGATAGAGTCCCACCACCTCCCAAAGAAACATATAAAACAGAGCTAGGTGGTTGATTATCCAACCACTTCAAACACCCTGACCCTTTTTCTTCACTATTTGACCCGGTCTGAGTGATGGGTCCAATCGGATACACAGGTGGATAACCACTTTCTTTCTGTGTCAAGGCTCTTATAGCCCTTTCTTCCATCTCTGTGAAGTTGTTAACTAATAACCCATCAACAGATAACAATCTCTTGCTTCGTTAGAGGTACACATTGTAAGATTCACTGCACCGATTTTCAGCCACGTCAGGGAGATCTCTACCATAAAGTGGGAGACAACCAGGAATCTCAATAGGTTCTGGTACATCTCGATATTCACCAGAAATCTCTTCGTGGAGTTTTGGGAGATAGAGGCAGAGGGAAAGCGTTGAAGCACCTGGAGCAAAGTAAATGAAAGACAAAGTGTTTAATTCCTTCGCAAAACTTAGTACCTCAGATGCAAAAGGTTCTGCAACTATAGCGGCCAAATGAGATTTGGAATTTAAGGACTTCAATTTGTATTGTAAATATGACATAGATTTGGTCAGTGTGAGGTGAACTTTCATTAAATTGGTTGCATCTTTGGGAAGGTCTTGTTTGGTGATAGGAGTAAGAAAAATGGGTTCGATGTTTGGAGGAAGATTTTGAAGGTAGGCTATGGAGGAAGGAGGAGGAGATTCTATTGAGGTGATGATGAATGTGACATGAAAATCAGGGTGAAGCTGAACAAGTCGCTTGGAGAACTCAAGAAGAGGAATCAGATGGCTAAATCCAGGAATGGGAACAACGGCTATATGTGTTGTTTTCTCCTTGAAAACCTCAAAACAAACCCTTGAGAACGATGAAAAAACTAGGCAAAGTTTGTTGATTTCTAGGTTTGATGGACTTTTGATGCACTTATAGGACGTGTTATGCAGTTAATACATGTTCAGAAAGATTGTCTTTTAGCATTTTAATTATATATTAATTTTTTTGTATGCAAATAAGAATGAAAACAATATAAATAATTAATCAATTATTATTTTACTTTGTAGTTCATTACCTCTCAAGATTCACATAACCAAATTATAATGAACCAAATTATAATAATGTTCGTGAATCATTGTATTTTGTTTTCCATTCTTATTCATGAAACCAAGTTATGAAGCACATGAACATTCATATATATCAAATACATCAATGTTTCTTTAATTTTGGAAAATGTGTGTCATAATGTGAGTATAGATAAAATGAATTGTGTTGATGTTGATAATTAATAATTTTGAAGGCCAATTAATAGAAACTAGTGCAAAATGTTATTTTGACATTGCCTCATTTACACTGGTTGTAACATAGATGGCGTAGAAAATTTGACCGGTAATATTTTAGTAAATAACTAGGACATTCTCCAGTGCGAGTTTTTTATCCATTTCATATTTGAAATAGAAATTTTCTAATTAGAAACAATTAATATGATCTTAATTCAAATGATCTATTCAAGACGTTAAAAATAAATGATAAACATGATATATAAGAACGAAAAATTGTTTGTAAAGGAAAATAACATAAATAGAATACATTCACTTAAAGAAGAAAATATCATTTCTATTTGTATTATGATTTTTTCAATTGAATGTTCTTCAGCCTCCCTCTCTATAGAACAATTATGAAGAACGGAATCTACATTACATTAACTTGGCGTTGATGTGTGTTGTATCTCATGTACATATCTGCTACTTCATCTTTATGATTACAATTCGTACAATAAGTTGTATCAAGAGAAATAACTTTTCCAAAGCAAGCATAGTCGACCAGCATATGCGCATCAGCCCAGGATACGTTTGTCACTTGCTCATCTAAGTCCATTTGGTGAGCATGAAAAAAATGATGGGTTTTCTACTAATTGTTTCTCAAAATGTTGAAATATATATCCAGCATCACCGTATTTCATGGCTCGCTGCCTTCTTGAGTTAAGATAATTCTTAACATCACTTCTTATAAATCCCAAATTGGTTCGACCTCCTGCATATTGGCTTTACAAATTGAATGCTGATTTTTGACTAATTCCAGCTTTTTCAGCATTTTCTAATTCATAGCATTGAGCTGGTAATAGTTCTCGAAACGATGCAAACAAGTGAACAGCTTCAGGTGCCTGAAGAGGATGATTATGCTCCAAGAAAACTTCATTTATTTTGTATTTTCCATCTATTTGCTTAACTTTCATTCTGCATTGCAACATGTTCTTGTCTCATCCCTGAGCCTTTTATTTGTCATCTCTTCTTTCTCTAACTTTCTCACCCCTTCTTTACAGCACACATATAGATAAGATGTGTATACGGTCTTATCTTTTCTACTCTTGTTAAAGCTTTGTTTTGGAACACCAAAACCCGTTTTCCTACCATATGCCTTTCAAAAATCCCATGCTTCTTCTAAATTGTCAAATTCAAGATTAAGTCTGGGAGTTAAATCTATATCCATGGTATAAAACCCCTGCAAAATTAAACTTGATCAAAACCCAAGCACACAATAAAATATCATCATCAATATAAAATAAGAATGGATTAATAAGTATGTGGGGGATTAATAAATCTATTCCGAGTGTATAAAACTCTTAAACTTGATCAAAAATCCATGGTATAAATCTATTCCTAGTGTTTGAGGGGATTAATAAGTATGGATTTGTATAGTCAATCTTGATCATAACCAAAGCACAAAATAAAATATCATCATCAATTTAATGTAATATTATCATCTCAATCTATAAGTCACCTTAAACTAATTTATTAAAAATATAAAATTAGTTGATTGCCTTAAAAATACTCCATCTTTCCACAAAAACACACAATTAAATGCAAATTCCTAATCTCTCGTAATCTCTCTCGAGCACAATTACTTAACCACAATAAAAATGCTATAAGGTAAAAAACCAAACATTAATTGCTGCAACATTTTTCAAAATAAATATATCCACACATCATACATCATGTGGAATGCAGTACCAAACACGACAGCAAGCAGCCTTCGGCGTTTTCCCGCCCAGCACAGCGCGCCAAAATTCTGAATCAGGTGGGCTGATTTAATGAATAAAGCTTTGGACAGCTGAGATTGAGTCTTGAAATGAACGGACGAGATCATTCAATCAAAACGACGTCGTTTTATTTAGTACTGCCTTATCACCGTCCATTTAATTATAAGAGACGGATGGCCCAGATTTACTGACGAAGCGACGCCTGGGCGGATGCGTAGCAGATATATTCGCACAGGACGTAAGCCGAATTCGAAACAAAAGCGAAAAGCATATCTATTCATTTTTAACAGAGGAAGCCAACTAGTTTGACAAATGAAAATCCATACACAAGAACTAGCAGGAAAAAGAAAGTTAACAGGCTAGTTTACAATTTTCTTATATGCCACTTAAACTATTTTTCCATTTGAGGGAAACTTCAGATAGTATCTTTGTAGAAGAACCATCTTCTTTGAGGGCATTAGCAGAAGTATCCTTTAAATCTTTCATTCTCTTGCGAATCTCTTTACCTTCTTCACCTTCCATCAAACTCTTTACCAATTTAGCAATCTCTCCCCTTTCCACTATGCCTCTTTCATTAACTTTAGGCCTCAATGCCACCTTCAGACCATTAGTTAACAAAACAGTATTCATTTTCTGTTCTGCAAAAAGTGGCCACGCTATTAAAGGCACTCCCTTTTGTACACTCTCAAGTGTGGAGTTCCAACCACAGTGACTTAAGAACCCACCAACAGAACTATGGCTGAGGATTGAGATCTGAGGTGCCCAAGAAGGAATAACAAAACCTTGCTCTTTGGTTCTCTCCAAAAAGCCTTTTGGTAAGAAATCTAAAGGATTCTCATTTGTAGAACCAAGGTAAGCAGCATTAACTGAGTTACTTGGTGCTCTCAAAGCCCATAAGAATTTTTGTCCACTCATCTCCAAGCCTAAAGCTAGCTCATTGATTTGGTCTTGAGATAGGGTCCCACCACTTCCAAAAGAAACATATAAAACAGAGGTAGGTGGTTGATTCTCCAACCACTTTAGACACTCTGACCCGTTTTCTTCACTATTTGACCCGGTCTGTGTGATGGGTCCAATCGGATACACAGGTGGATAACCACTTTCTTTCTGTGTCAAGGCTCTTATAGCCCCTTCTTCCATCTCCGTGAAGCTATTAACCAATATCCCATCAACAGATAACAATGACTTGCTTCGTTGGAGAAACATATTGTAAGACTCACTGGACCGACTTTGAACCGGGTCAGGGAGGTCTCTACCATAGAGTGGGAAACAACCAGGAATCTTGATAGGTTCTGGTGCGTCTCTGTATTCACCAGAAATCTCTTCGTGGAGAATTGGGAGATAGAGGCAGAGGGAAAGGGTTGAAGCACCTGAAGGGAAGTAAATGAAAGATAACGTGTTTAGCTCCTTTGCGAAACTTAGTACCTCAGAAGCAAAAGGGTCTGCAACTAGAGCAGCCAAATGGGATTTGGAATTCAAGGACTTCAACTCGTGATGTAAAGATGGCAAAGATTTGGTCACTGTCAGTTGAATTTGGCTTGCTGTGTTGGCATCTTTTGGTAGGTCTTGTTTGGTGATAGGCGGAAGAAAAATGGATTCAATGTTTGAAGGAAGATTTTGAAGGTAGGCTATGGAGGCAGGAGGAGGAGATTCTAGTGAAGGGATGATGAAAGTAACATGAAAATCTGGGTGAAGATGAACAAGTCTCTTGGAAAACTCGAGAAGAGGAATCAGATGGCTAAATCCAGGACTAGGAACAAGGGCCACGTGTGTTGTTTTCCCCATGGAAATTTTGAAACAGAGGCTTGAGATCGATGAAAATTTGAATCGACTGGGTTTGCGAAGGCTTGAAGATTTGGTGCCTTTATATAGAAGACGTGTTATGTTGTTATTACTTGTTCATAAAGCTAGCCTCTGCGATTTAGAAAATTCTCCAACTGCCCCGGGTGTGGTAGGCCCCACCCGTCTTTTTTTTAACACCCGGTGGTTGTTTCAGGCTTTGCCTTTGATTCTTATAAAAAAACAGGTGACTTTATTTTTGTCCAAATTTCAGTCAAAGTGGAAGTGATGTCAGTGATAACGTAGGACTCTCTTCTATATTATTCTACGAAATTTCTTTTATTAAGGAACAAGAGCATTAAATTAAGGGGAGAAAATAGTTCATGGAATGTAATGAAATATTAAGAATAAAGTAGAATCCGATGTAATTATCAAAACCCTTCTTCTATTCTCAAAACTTGCATAAACCTCCCGAAAATTAAAAATTACATAACACATGCCTCTCATCTCTATTTTTGAGAGTCTATTTCCATTTTATATCATTCCCTGGACCAAAATATCATGAGTAAGGACCTATATCAAAGAAAATGTTGGAAAATAATGGAAATGAAATGAAAAGAATGGAAAGGAATGAAAAATATTTTGTCATATAAGTGTTTGGTTTGTACTGGAAAAGAAAATTGGTCGATAGAAAATTTCTTGTTTGGTTTGAAGAAAATGAGGTAGAAAAATGAACCAAAAAACCTTTTTTGTCCTGGAGAAAAAATATTATTTAAATATCCATAGATCACACTCATTTTTTTATATCACATTCAAGGCTATATCAAGGACTTTTGTGTTTTTAGGCATTTTCCCTCTCTATTTTAAAATTGATTTCTACCAATTTTGGTGGGAACCCATTTTCAATAATATAGCTAAAAATTAGTAGGCCCAGGAAAATATTTTTCAACCAAACGGCTGCCGCCGTCGGGAAGAAAATCCAATTTTCCCTTTCCCTCCTCTCATTTTCCTTGAACATAATGGGACCTAATGTAATACCTCGAATTTCAGGATTAAAGGCTTGAGGTTCAGCCTGAATTAAGTGGACTGCTAGACCCCGGTTTGGCAAATGTCCAAGTGAGGAATGATATTTATCCCAAAATTCCTTAATATCTTTGGATATTAAAAATGAAATAAAAGGTAAGGGAAAAATGGTAATTTTTCCAAAAGATGAGAAATGAGGATTTTTCCCTAATATTCCCAATGATTGAGTTGAATGGGAATTAAAAGGAAGGAAATGACTACTTGATAATTAATAAGACATGCTGGTGAATTATTATCAAGTAAAGTCAATAGGCGAAGAAGCTTAAGGCTTCGGTTGACCACTTGAGGTGGTGTAATGGGATAATTTGAGAGTGAATTATACTCTCTTATTTCTTATTAATATTGGTGGAATGATGAAGGAAAAGATAAAGGAAACTTGTTGTGCAAGAAATGAGATAGGTGGACTAATTGAGTAAAGGCCACCTGGATGATTTTAATTAATCATCATCCTTCATCATTAATTCCCTTTCTTTCCTACGTTCGGATTAAAAGGGAAAAGAAAGAAAGAGAAACAGAACAGACGAGAAAGAGAACGGAGAAAGAACGAGAACGCAGAGGAAAGAGAGAAGAGAGAGAAAGTGATAATTCGCCGGAACTCAACCGAAACGACGTTTTCTCTCAAAGTACCCAGTACAAATGTTCTTTTACTCATCCCGAGCTTTGATTCTATGGTTTTGGATTCTTGTTTGGAGATGGTTGGTGCCGTCTCGCCAGCCGGAGCGTCGCCGGAATTCCGAACCAGATTCAGAAAAAAGTAGAGGTAAGTGTAAGCTTCCTTTCTACTCATTTCTTGCTTCTTCTAAGCTTTGTTTCTTGATTCTACAACTTTGGACCTTGATAAATGATTCAAAACACCTCCTCTTGAAAATATAAACATAGGAATGAAGCTTAGACTAAGAGGAACAATATTCATGAAGACACATTTGGCATTTGAGGTGAGTAGGAGGGTGAACATGAAGAGAGAAGGTGCTTACCACTACTTGTATCTTGATATTTTCTTTCTCTCTCTTCTCCCTTCTCTTGGACAGCCAAAGACATTAATGAGGAAGGTGATGATGTATTTTAAAACACTTATTTCCCTTCCTAAAAGCTTCTGACCGAAATAATGGAAAAGGGAGAGAGAGAAATAATGACATGTCCTTCCTAGTTACTTCTTGCACTCTAGTTTAGTGTGCTTAACCAAGTGTGTTTTAATTGGACCAAAAGCAATTATTCCTTTTTGACCGAAATTAAAGGGAGAGAGAAGAGGAAATGTTTTATCCAATGGTTTCTTAGCTTCATGAACACAAGTAAGCTTATTATCCATTGGTTACTTTGTTGAATTTCTTGTCTTCTATTTTTCTTCTCTTTTGGCTGAAATTCTTGACTATTTTGAGGGAATTAATTTTTGCTTCTTAAGCCTCATAATTATTTCACTTTTTAAGAGAAAATCCTAGCCCTTAATTTTAGGTTCCAATTTTAACCTCAAGATCAAAAGGTGATTTTCTCTTTTGATCTTTTTTATGACAATCTTATTTGAATTGCCATTAGTTCTTTTCTTTTTCATTTTAATTCTCTTCTTTCTTTCTTTCATATGCCATTCCCTCTCTTTTTGGATCTAAATTAGGCTTTATATCAATTTTTTCCTTTAAATAAAGGAATTGGATATTTTCCTTTAACTATTTAGAACCAAATTCCATACTTTATTTTTCCCAAATTAGTCCCTAAAAGTAATTCTGTCTCTCATACATTCTTGGGACCCTTCCCAAATTTGGCTTAGTAGTCTACCTGATATAGGCATATCCTCAAGTCTCTAGGCCTAAAATTTGAGATATTACATACAACCCCCCAACCCTAATGAAAACTCGTCAAAACAACAAACTAATCGGTTCAAAATGAAGCCTACGCTTACCTCTATAAGTTTCCGTAACTGGTTTGAAATCCGGCATACTTCATCCGGTGAGACGGCATTAAACACCTCCAAACGAAATTTCAGAACCGTAGAAATGAAGCTTATGATGAGTAGAATAAGGTTTATGAAAAGTGTTTCAGGAGAAAACGCTGATTCGGTAGTGTTTCAGATGATTGAAGTCATGAAAAAAATATTATTCATGCTCTCTCTCCCTTCTAACATTTTTCATGATTTTTTCTTATTTTTCCGTCCATTTTGGGCAGCTTGGATGAAAATATATGTAGGGCTGGGAATCAGGGCCGGCCCTTGACAGGCTAAGGTCTAAAAGGGTTGGCCCTACAGAGCCCCAGGAAAGAAAAATTGATGTTTTTCAAAGCCCGGCCCGAAAGCATCAGGGCCAGGAGTCATTTTCACAAAATTTAACTATACGTCTACACGCATCATGCAATAAAATAAATATAGTTATTAATTCATAATCAAAGGTAAAAAATATTGTGTACAAGTAATTCATAGTCTCATACAAAGGATAAGAAGGCAAAAAGCTAAACACTCTAAGCAACATGATTATGAAAACTATCGTTTTCATCTTCTTCGCTACTATCATCAATTTCAAGGAATTTTGATTGTACTTTACTTTAAGTAGTAGACTCTGTTTAAGGGATAAAAATATCAAGAATTAGTAAATTACCATCATATGCAAATTTAGCAATTTTTAAAGTTCTTAGGGAGGAGTCAGCAAGGGCATGAGTATGAAGGGTAGTAAAATTAAAATAAAAAACAAAGCTAAAGGGCCTAATGGGCCGGCCCTCCAGGGCTGGCCCTTTTAGGCCCGACTTCCTTTTGAAGCTCTATTTTTCAAGCCCGGCCCGTGATTTAAAAGGGCCGGCCCGATAGGCTCGGCTCGATTTCCTGGCTCTAAATATATGGCTCTTGATGAGTCTTGACTTTGTCTGTTACACGTCAAAATTCTATGGTGCCATTTGTTCAGTGATTTAGCTATTTGGTGACATATGTCACTAGCTTTAATTAATGGGTCTCACCCTTTTTTCAGGCCTTTAGCCATCCAACTAGTCAGGGAAAGTAAAGTTATGATGATTTCCTACGGCTCCTGGGTTCAGTGTTTAGGAAAAGTTAGTCAGGTGACCGGTGGATTTCCCCAGCTCAGGGTGAGGTGGCACCCTTCAGTAATGACAATTCAAAAGGTAAAGTGATTTTATCATAAAGGTAGGACAAGTACTTTATGCTTCTTCCTACAAAATGCGCTATGTGTCACCTTTTGCGTGGGACTCACATTTTTTCTTCGTGTTCCACCTAACCATCAACTTTGTCGGGGAAGGAAAGTCCGAGGATTTTTCACAGGTCCACCCACGAGGTGTCATTTTTCATGGTCCCTACATAAAGTAAAATTAATTTATTTTAATTATTTCATCATTACTTTATGAATCAACAATTAAAATCTTGCCACGTGTCCATCTTTTCTTAAAATGGCACCATACATAGTATCACTTGGCATCGGTAAATTTTCTTCCTACTATTTATGCACTATGAGCCTCATGTACCTAGAGGCTCGTTCTTTACCCATATATAGTCCCTGAAAATCATTCTATCTCCTCAATATTCTTAGGACTCTTACTAAACTTAGGCCTAGTAGTTTGCCTGATATAGGCTTATTTTAAAGTTTCTAGGCCTAAAATCCAGGATATTACATCAGTTCCTTATCCAACCCAAGTTAGATTATAGTAAACTCTAGTCTAGATATTCCCTATGAAAAAAACATTTCAAAAAAATATGAATAATATCTAAGGTTCTTATAGATCTTCCCTAAGTGTGTCTAAGCTTAAGATAATATATTTAAATATTCTAAAACATACGTGGTAGGTGATTAAGCAACGGGTTAATGCCTAACTGTAAAATTTCATATTAGAGTTGCTTTTATGGCAAGACATCTATGGTAACTTGCAAAACTCAACAAGCAGAAGAATTTCTTGACAAGAAGTTTAAAGTTCAACGGTCATGAACTATAATCAACTATAGAAGGAAGAGCTTCCAAAAGAAGGAGATAATAAATCTCAAATATAAGGGCTCAAACGTTGTTGCAATCAATAGTAAGCATAGACAGTATTCTATGCTATCATATTGTACTTAAGATCTTAGAATGATATACTTGACAGAGGAGAGTTTCTTGATTGAGCTTGAATGTTAGCATAACCTCTTCCATGAAAGAAGTTATTTATGCTTCATTGTGTTGTTGAAAGAGTTCTTACCTTACAAGAAGTAAAAGGGAATTGTAACATTATGTAAATTAGAACCTTGAATTGAGGCAACTCGCCTTGGTAAGTGGTGTCCTTGCTAAAGAGACTTACTATATTATTTGCTAAGGCGAATGACATAACAAGAGGACTTCCCTCTATATGTCAGTCAATTCGATGATGAGTAATGCACTCATTGAAATGAGGCATCAATTTTGATAAATATGGAGGGCTTATCCCAACCTCATTATTTTCATAAACTCTGACACAGAGGTAGAAGAGCTATATTAGGGTTTAGTATGACAGAATCCTAAGGGTTTTAAGTTATTGGTGAAGCATCTTTAACCTTATCATCATCATCTTCTTCTACTTCATCTTAGTTTAAGGTTTCATATGAAAGACTCCTAAGGGTTCTAAGTCCTCCTCTTCCTTATGCTTCTTCTTCTTCTTCTTCTTAAGTTGGATTAGGGATCTAAGATAGCATTTGAGAACTCTAAATTGGGGATATTTCTAAAGGATTAGAACCCTAAATTAAACTTATGGAGATGTTAGACAAGCTTAGTCTAACATTGAGTTAAATTATATTTGCAATTATAGCTTTGTTTTATATTACCACTGTTACTCGCAAGGTTACTATATAACTTATGAGTTGAGTTCTTAAGCTAATAGATGATTGGTCTTGATTTATATTTTCTCATTACTTTGTAGTTTGAGTTTGTGGTCCAGAAGAGAAAGAATTTCCTTAATTGTAACTTAGAGAACTTTAGGTAAAATGATTTCTATTTATCTGTTTATCGATATTGCGCATGGAATTTTTGAAACAACTCCAAATGTAGAATCATGTTAGATCTTGTATGTTCCCTTAATATTTAGACTAAATATACCTTATGGGACATGTTTGGATGACATTTAGGGATGAATATCATTGTTTGCTAAAAAGTAGAAAAAAACAAATATCTGTATGAGTGAAGAATTCTACATTAGAGTTAGTTCGTCTATGTCACTCACTTTGGCAAATGATATACTCACCAAAATATGTTTGCTGTAAACATATCCCAATAAGCAACATACTCATCAAGATGAGTGGTGCACTTTTCACCCTGGCAAGAGACATGCTCGTTGAGTTGAGTAGCCCTACATGGATGAGTAGTGGTTGATGTGGTATGACATGTACATAAACCATGTGTTATATGTATTCTATTTACATAAGAATATGACATGAATATGTTATTCAATGATTATCTGATATGCTGTTGATAGAGTATATGATTAATGTTTGCTTATAAATGTTGAATGACATGACAAATGTTGAGAACCTCAAGATAATAATATGATACAAATGCTGGAGGTAGAGAATAGGTTGTGGTATATGTGTTTAAAGACCATATGGCTCACTGTTGTGTTACTATTATGCACCATAGCTAGCATTTGTTGACAGGGCAGTATCCTTGATATAATGCTCCAATGGCTATCTGGATAGTATCTATAAGGCCTAGGTAATATTCCTTACTATGGAAACCAATTCTCTTGTGTGTTTTGTAGTACTTTGACCAGTCTATATCAGACTTGTGAAGATCTCACAAGAGTCACCAATGACATGGACTATAACTTTGCCTATAGGTTTAATAAGAGGAAATAAGGATGGCTTAAGAGTTATTGAAAAGACAAGGATAACAATTAAAATGTGCTAGTTTGTGTTCTCATATGTGACATTATGATATTCACTTATAGTTACTATACTTGATATTTATTGTCATCTCTGTTAGATATGATTAGTTTTGATGATGTCAAATATAGATATAAAAAATTAAGAGCAAAAAGTTTGCATAATATACTTATCTCTTACATTGACTAACTACTATATTTAATGTTGCATATCTTGTAGATTAGTAAAGAAATGAAAGAAAGATATTGAGAAATGAAGAACTTATAAGAATTAATGAAGAATATGAAGATTCAAGTTCTTTGGGTATAATGGCAGTGGTACTGTAGCATACGGTACTGTAGCGTATTTGGTACTGTAGCATACTGTAGCACAGAGTGATTTTAACAATCACTCGAGTGATATTTTAGAATCACTCGAGTGATTCTACAAATAGTGAAAATCACTTGGAGTGATTCACTGTTTCAGCAAGTGATGCACTATAGCGGCGAGTCTTTGTTTTTCGTCTAGCTGAGTAAGGTCTGGTCATTCAATCATATCTCTAAAAATACAACTCTAATTGAGATGAAACTAGTTGCATATGAAAATAGACTTCCAATGCGTCATTTGGACGCTAGAAGAAACATAAAAGGATTTTAGATAAAGGAGATATAAATGTTACAAGTTGAAACTCAAATCAGCATCACCTTCCAGAATAACTTCGGTATTTTGGCTATAACTCTCAAACCACTGATCTTATTGAGCTGAAACTAGTGCCATATAAAACTAGACGTAAATAGATTTCCATTGATATATAATATGACAATTTTAAAGTTATGTTCGAAGAGTTATGTCATCTAGAAGTTGACCCTTATTTGCTGAAGAATTGGAAACGCAATAACGAGTTAAAGTGATCTGAACAACAGATCACTCGAGTGATCTGAAAATTGGCATATCACTCGAGTGATTCCAGAATTCACTCGAGTGATATGGCTTATTCCGCAGATCACTCCCGGAAATTTTATTGTGCTGAAAATCACTTCTAGTACATCCAATTCACTGGAGTGATTCTGTTGATTTTGAAGTTCACTTCCAGTGCAAGCCAAATCACTGCAAGAAAAATTCACTATTTCAAAAATCATTTCCAGTGATATGGAATTCACTCGAGTGATATGATATTTTTCAGAATCACTTCCAGTGCGTGACAAGATCACTTCAAGAATATTTCACTATTGTCAAAATCACTTTCCAGTGAATTGGAAACCACTCGAGTGATTAGCTATTTTCTCAGTATCACTTCTGGTATATCAGAATCACTACGAGATCACTCCTAATGAATATCAATATGTACTAGATCACTTCCAGTAAACCTGAATGCACCTCCAGTGAAAGGAATTATGCCTCAAATCACTACCAGGTGTTATCCAATCAAGTGATATGATGAATTTGACAGAAGAAGCATGAACGCACTTCTAGTAAATCTAGCTAAATCAGAATTGCTTACAGATAATTGAAATCACCTCCAAGAACTAAAACCACTACCAATGGATTAGAACTACCTCCGGAAATCAAGACCATTGCTAGTGATATAGGATTTTCTCATAATCGCTTACAGTGCACCACCAGAAAATATCAACTTCTACCAGCGAATCTGAATCACTTCCAGTAACACTAAAATCATTGTAAGAGAATTAGAATTTGCTGCCAGAGAATTTATTGAAAACTAGAGTGATTCACTATTCTTAATAGAATCATGGAAATCACTCAAGGGATCTTGAGCTACACTCAAGGGATGCTTATCATTGCTAGTGTAATATTGTTTTGTCAAGATCACTGCCAATGGAATATTATTTTCTGAGAATCACCTCTAGTGAAATCAAAATTACTTCCAGTGATTCTTTAGTTTTCAGAGATAACTGCCAGTGAAGTCTGTAATCACCCGAGTGATGTTTTCTAACGGCTATTTCTTTGAGTGCTTTTATAGGTGTTATGTACTATCGGTGACATGGAAAGAAACAAATCAATATTCAACGACAACAAATCATGGGCAACAAGACTATTCAAAAAATGATTCAACGAACGTGCAGAACAGAAAGAAAACAACGCTGAAATATTTGTTAGAGCACGATCAACAGAAAACGCTGAAGTATCTGTCAGAGCACACGATGGGTTTCAACAGGAAAATATTTAATAGACACAACGGCTCTCATAGCTTCTACTATATAAGCTCAATCTTTCAAAAACCAGAAAAGAGAGACTACAACAAACTAAGATACACACAAGCGAACAAAGCCATGAGAACCCAACTACATTAATATGCTGATAGCATAAGTCATTCTCAATTCAGATGCTCTCTCTGTGCTTATCTATTTTCTATATCATGTATCTGTGAGAGTGAAATTATTTGTATTGTACTTCAGTGAGCATTTTACCCACTATATGAGAGAGCTTGTAAACACTTTATCTGTATTTCAGAAGTGTTCTCAAGGTAGAGGGACCTTGAGAGGATTAATCACTTTACGGGGAAGTTGTAAAGCAAATTGTCAGCAAGACTTTCTACTCGTAAGACTTACAAGGTGCAAGCAGTAAAGAATGTTGCTACTCGTAAGACTTACAGTAGTGTAAGCAGGAGAGAACGTTGTTGCTCGTAAGACTTACACTGGTAAGTAAGAGAGAAAGGTCCTTGGGATTGCTTTGCTCGACTTACCGTAAGAGGAAGTAAGCCTTACAGTGTGTAAGGGGGAGTAACTCTTGTGAGTTTGTAGAGGCTTTTCTTATGCCCAGATAAACAAGAAGATAGTGGATTGGAAATCTCAGGAGGAGCCTGGGGACTGGACGTACGTCATCGTGGATTGAACCGAATCAGGATAAATCACATTTTGCATCTTCTCTTCTTTAAGCTTTTATATTTCCTGCATATATGATTTACATAATTGTTTGTGAGTTTATACTTCCATAAATACTGAGTTAATATTCTGCGAAAAGATTTTAGAAGATCATACTTTGTTATCATACACTTAATTCACCTCCTTCTTGGGTGTCAGCCAGTTCTAACAATCTCTGTATGATATCTTGTTTGATAATCCCACATGAAACCTTATGGTTAGTGCTGGTAAGTAAAGTGAGTAGAGGTTAAGTAACTAAGATAGTGGTCTCATTCCACTACTCTTAATATTTTTAACGTGAGAGTTCAATGGGAGGCATGACTGGGAAGGCATATGATGCTTGAGGCTATTGTGACGAGTAGCCCTTGGTTTATTTCTTTAATTACTTTTATTTCCAGTTCTAGGGATTTTATTATATATCATTATGTTAATTTATGATTTGATTCTAGTTATTTAATTGAGTTTTCATAATAGATGGCCAGAGTCCTAGGATGTTATTTGAGATGTTTAAATATATGAACTTGATTACATGATTCCATAAGTTGTGTTAAGACTTGCTTATGATTGAATACTCTTATGAACTGTGGGCTGGAGGCTTGGAGTTGAGCTCCTCTTTATTGTTGATATATGTGTGACAGGGGCATGTTCAATATTGATGCATGTGCTTGTATGAATAAGAGGGTTTTAATTAACCATGATAGACTGCTTGTATGTCTAATATTTTCTATCATGGTTGATATTTTAAAAAAGTGACGTCACACAATTATAACCTTAATAGCCTTGTGGTAAGTCAATTCTTTTCTATCGAGGTTATGCACGAATTTTTTTTTCAAAATTTGCACTAAGAGTAGGAAACTTACGGTTGGGTGTTATAGGAATGGGTGTCAAATACCTGATTAAACTTGAGGAGATTATGTTGCCGATTACCTTTTGTAAACTTTAGAAGATATTATGGCTTCACTGATGCCTAGATCAAACTAGTGAGATTGTAGTGAGGCCCTAACTAAAATCTTGAATATTGTAATTGAATTTTTAGTAGGTTTTTTAGGACAGGCTGTAGGTCAAGTGGTTGAACTGAACCACTATAAATTTATTGCGTGCTTTATCTTCTTTCTAACATTGTCTTCATTATGGAAACATCTCTCTAACTTTACTATTCTATTTATTTAAGCTCTTGAGCTTAAGTGTTATTCAATATTATTTACATTTGAATTTTCAAATTCTATTTATTTTTTATATACCAAGTTCAACCTCTCTTGGATATGCCTTGCACTAACATATATTACACATCATATAGCTAGACATATTTTGGGACCTAGCTTCTCTCCTTTTTTTCCCCGTCCGCTACCATCCTTTTCCCTTTCATAACCATTGGATCAAAATCTAATAGTCTACATTTAATATTTCTTTTCCATCCTTCTCTCCGTTGTAATAATATTTTTATAAAATATTAAATATGGACCATTAGATTTTTGTCTAATGGTCATAAAGGAGGAAAAGGATGGTAGTGGATGAGAAAAGAAAAGGAGAGAAGCCAAGTCTTGTATTTTGTAGGTTGTCTAAAGAAAAAGAAAAGGAAAACAATTAAGTCAATTGATACATTAATTGTGGATATTTAATCATGGTGAAAATAATTTAATATTTTTTCAGAAACTTAGGAAAATTCAAAGTCAACGTAAACCATAAATGCACAGAAAATAATTCTAAAACAAACTATATTTCTTATCAATACATTTAATTATAATTCATAGAAACGTACAAAAATTAACTTAAATATATAGTCACATTCATTCTACTAGATTCATCCCCTCAGAAAACTCTTATTCAATTTCATCATTAATTTATCAGTCTTCCTTCCATTATAAAAATCCATAAATCTCGTCGGATGGATACCTTGAACAAAGAGACAAATTGAAAGGGAAAATAGAAATGGAGGAAACAATGACGGTAGGTTCTTCCTCAAAACATGAGAATAAGAAAGGGCTCAACCCTTTCGCAAAGGAATGGGATCTAGCAAAGGAACGAGCACCAGAAGAAAAAAGATGTCTTTACTTGGCATTTTCAAGATGGCACCCATTCAATGAAGACGAGATAACTCTCTTCTTTCACCAGTAAATTATTCATTAACCTTTCTCCTATAATGTTAATATTTTCATTTTTTTGTACACAATTTATAGTTGTCTAAATAAACCCTATATGTAGCATAGTAAATATAAAAATATTTTGTGAAAGAACGTTTGGCAGATATGTTGAAAAGGTGAATTTTCAAAGGCCACAAGAAAATGCTGATGCGCTAATTTTTGGCAAAGTGGTCTTTCAGTTTTCCACAATTCCTGTGAGTATTTTGGGGAAGGAGAACAACATCATGATTACCATCAATTCCAAAAGCCTTTGGTGCATGAGGTTTGACCCAATGAACAGAAACAATGAAGATTAGCGATGTCATGCTGTCATTTTGACAATATATAGACTTTGTCTATATTCATTATACCAACAATCTCTTTAATATTGTTGTTTCTTATGGCATTTGTTCCTACAAATTAGAATAAATTTGTATTGTTGTTGCTTTAATTAGTTTAACATTTGAAAATGCTTTTGCTATCTTTGAATAAATGTACAAACTCTAGATATTATATGTTTTGAAAACTATTATGAAGAAATAGAGTTAGTTTGAGCATTTGTTAGGCTTTTGCCTGTTTACACTCTTACACAGCTTATAAAGGTGTATGATTAGATTTCCAAAACCTGCATACGTAGATAATTAGCATGATATTTTCCATCTTTTGAAGTAGATGTCACTAATGTAGAAAGACTTTTTTCACACTAGTAAAAAATTCCTTGTAACACTAGTTCTTCAACTAGTGTAAATACAGTTGGTGTATAAAGTGCAACACCTTCTATAACTATTTCCAACCAGGGTAGACAAGGTCATTAACTAGAATAACAAAAAAAGAAACTCTACATATTTTACAGTAGTTAATGTCACAGCTAGAGTAGAAAGTTATAATATCACACCAATGTAAAAAAAAAACTTTTTACACTAGTTAATGTCATGACTAGTGGAAAAGTTTGTTTAATTTTTTTAATCATTCATTATGTTTCATCCTTAACCCCCTATTTACTCTTAAAAACAATTGTAATTGTATATGCATAGCAGAACCAACTAGTAACTAAACCATAAACAAGATAACTAAATATTAAGTTATAAGTGTATAATTTGTAACATTTCAATGCCTCGCCCTTGATATTGTCTACTTTGGGGCCCATTTCCCCCCTCCCCAACTGATATGGGACATCACACTCCACCTCTTTGAGCCCAACGTCATTGTTGACACATTGGTCTGAGTGTTGCTCTGATATTATCTAAAATATCTCATCACCTTTCTCTCAATAAAACCATGAGGGGTAATGGGCAATGAAAAAACAAAATCGGACCGGACCGGCCAGTTCAACCGTCTGACCGGTGACTGATCGGGTGGTGAAAAAAATCGGTAAACCGGTCAAAACTGGTAAAACCGGTCAGAACCGGTGGTTCGACCGGTTCAACCGGTTTGCCCTTTTTTAATTTTTTTATTCCTCTAACTACTATTTTGTATTATTTTTTAGGGAAAAATGAAAGTTTAAAGACCAAGATGAAGAGAAAAGTAGGTAAAGAAAGAACAAATCTAAAAAAAAAGATTTTGAGAGGATATAATAATTAATTAATTATAGGAAAGGATATGTCATTACATAAATATAGGCACCATAACTAATACTAATAGATTTTAAGCATTTTTTGTCTAAAGATATTCATTTTTATCTATGGAAATTTAAAAATATATTAATATATATATTGACATTAATAAATTGTAATATTTTAATATGACCGGTTCGACCACCGATTTGACCACCGGTCCGACCCCGGTTGAACCATTGACCCTTGAACCAGTACTGTGACCGGTTCATTGCCCGGTCGAGTTTTTTGTTCCTTGGTAATGGGGCCCCAAAGTAGACAATATCAAGAGTGAGATGTTGGGATGTTATGATAGTATCAAAGACAGGCTTAGACCGATGTGTTAATAAGGACATTGGGTATATAGGGGGTGAAGTGTGATATCCTCACTAGTACAAAATACTCTTTTTAGACCGTAACATTTAGACCGGTTGTTGCGGATAAGGTCTAAAAAATATGACCGGTGGCAGTTTCGTAATTATAAAGAACTTTTAAGACCGGTTCTTAAAATATGCGGTATAAAATATATTATTTAGACCGGTAATCTAAACAACCGGTCTAAAAATATAAAATTAAATTAAAAATTAAAAAAATTGAAAACTTTTTAGACCGGTTGTTACTAATAACCAGTCTAAAAGATAAAACTTTTTAGAAGATTTGAAATATTAAGACGGACTTTTAAGACCGGTTATTAGGAGAACCGGTCTAAAAAGTGTCTTTTTATTTGTGCAATGCGGGAATTAGTTCTTGAATTTAGAAAGAATACACAAATATAATAAGAAAAAGAAAGAGTCTGCTTCCAATTTGAATGAAGAAAAAATATTGTTTCCAAAGATATCAATTGCTAAAATTCGACGCAATTACCCCTTTCGATGAATGCATGAAAGATCACTTCAAGTAATGAATATTAGTTGGATTTCGAAACAAAAAAAACATCCTTTATATCAACTACCAAAATAAAAAAAAAATATCAAATATTTCAAAAAAAAAATTCAAGAATTTTTTCCGTTTTTTTTAAGAAAGTATTCATTTCGTTTTTTTTAATACTTCAATTGGTACACGCAAGAAATAGGCCAATTCTGCCGCTTTTTGTTCAATTTCTCGTGGAGTCAAATTCTCATCAGTACGAGTTAAGGGAATGACCCCCTGTCCTCTGATTTCCATATAAAGGACACCTCAAAGTTGACAATATTGAGAGCAAGACATTAGGATGTTACACAATTCAATTAAAATTTACTTAAGAAACAACTTCAACTAACAACTTTCATAGCTTACAAATTTATTCTTTTTTATGGCGTAAATGTAATATCCCAAATTTTATTCACCAAAATTCTTTGTAGATTTAATTATATTCAATGGAATAAAATTGTGAATTTTGGTGTAATTGAAGTAGCCAAAACAGTTGAAATAATGATTATATAAAATTTTTGGCTAAGAAAGACATAAAGCCCAATTTTTGTCTTCATAAAATCCAAACATTGTGGCCTAAAATACAGTATGGAAGAGCACATTTTTTGGCCTAAAATACATTGAAAATTCGGCCAAAAAGGAAGGAAAAGAAGGAAGATGGCAATTAGTTCCAAAAATTCAAGAAATGTAAGGGCAAAATAGTCATTTGGCTGATAAAAATAAAAATTCAATATTTCCCCTAAAATATTATGTTAAGTCGGCTAAGGAAGAGAAGAGCAAGAGAGTATGACATTTTGCCACATATATAGACATGTGGAAGGTTTAAAACACATGGAAAAAGGAAGAAACAAAAAAATGCCATGTGTAAAGTTTTTAAATAAAATAAAATATATTGTGAGGAGGTAGAAGATGATTAATATAAGAGCATATTTGCTCTTCCAAACACTCCCATTTTTGGCAAACATAGAGAAAGAAGAGAGAGAGAGAGCTTAGGCAAAATAAGAACAAGGAGAAGACAAGGGGAAGCAAGGAGCAAACAAGGTAAGTAAGTAGTAAAATTCATGTGTTCTTGCTCCTAATCACTTGTAAACCTTCCTTAATCCTCACATTGTAATACCCCACTTTTTCTACCAATATTCCTTGTATATATTTGTAACGTTTAGTGGAATAAAATCATGAATTATGGTGTACATAAAATTATGGAAACACTCTAATCGGTAGTTACATATAATTGGCTAAGCTAAGACATAAAGGTGTAATTTTTGTCTTTTTAAAGGCCTAATATTATAACTCAAATTGGAGCATGGAAGAGCACAAATATTGGTCCAATTGTATTGCCCCAAATTCGACCAAAATAAGGAGAAAGGAAAGAAGACATGATTTAATACAAAAATCATAAAATGTAAGGGCAAAATGGTAATTTTCTAATAATGCAATAGGCAATTAATATTTTCCATTTCCCTTGACATTTTTTGTCAAAAAGGGAAGGCAATGGATAAATTAGATGCTTGGCTAGATTAAATCAAGAAGGAATGAATTTTGGCCAATTAAAAGTTAGGGTTGAAAAGTCAAAGGTAATTGCCATTAATGAACCCTTTACATACTAATTGAAAGGGAGTAGATGGAGATATTGTATGACCTTTTCTCTTGCCAATTGAAGATGCCATTTACGGTCAAAAAGCATAAGGAAAGAGAAAGGGATGAAGGAAATTAAATTTCCATGAAATAATATCATGACATAAAGCAAATTTTGTAAATTCAATAGCACAAAATTCCTTTTCCCTTTATCTTATAGTTTCGGTCAAAAAGGCAAGAAGCAATTAAATGCTTCATTTTTCATTAAAATTTTAGTCAATAAAGGGAATTGGAAGAGAAATATATATCTGGTTATATTAATGCAAGAAGAGGGCGAAAAAGAACCAATCACAAGTAAGCAAATGTAAAGCAAGTTGTGATATTTTGACATAAATCAAGTGATATTATAAAGACTCCAAATACTCCATTCCTCTTCCATATTTCGATCAGCTGAAGATAAAATAGAGAGAGAAAGGGTGCTGGATGGAAGAACATAGAAGAGAAGAGAAGAGAGCTAGGGTTCAAGTGCAAAAATCAAAGGTAATAGCATGAAAACTTAGTAATTATGCCTTCTAATCACCTTAGAACTTCCTCTCACCTCTTCTTCTTCTTGAAATCCATGATTAGCAAGCCAAATCAGGAGAAAAGAGAGAGAGAGGATATAAGGCATCCTAGAGAGAGAAAGAGGAGAAATCAAGAGGTAATCTCATAAACTTAATCCTCTTGTGCTATAAGTTGTTGTAGTAGTTGTTGTTGTTAGATTTGCCTTAGTTTTGCTTGTTTTGTAAATTTGGGTTGATGAAACCCTAAGGAAAAAAGCTACCAAAATTTCCTCAAATCATGTTCATTTTGTGGTTAATAGTTAATCATGTGATTAAAAGCGGAAAGGAAGTGATTAAGCAAGAGAAATCAAGAAAACACATATTCCCTCCTAAAACCCTAACTTTTGGCCAAGCATAGAACTATTGGAAGGAGCTAGAATTTTGTAATTCTAATGCTTCCATTGGATTTATAAGGGAAAATTGTGTGGGAATATATGTGTTCATGATTTTTGGATGTTGGTATGCAAATTTGGAAATTTATAAAATTTAAATGCAATGTTGTTTGATCTGCCCCTGTGAGACAGTGATGTTGTTCAATATATTTTGTGAGACAAACTTGGTCCAAAAATTATAAAACTTCTCAGGATTAAATTAGAAATATAGATCTTTAATTTGATAGGTATTTTATAATTTTTAGACAATTACATTAAGAGATATGAATTTTTGACATTGTGCCCTGTTTCTGGAAGTAAATCTGGGAACAATGGAGTTTGGCTAATTTCTGGGATAATTATAATGACATTGGTCAAACTTAAGTATTTTTATAAAAATTTACATTTAAAGATATACATTTATACTTTGGAATCAGTCATATTGGATTTTCCTAGAATTAATTATGGCTTTCGAAAGTTGACTGAAAAATCTGCCAGTTTCTGGAAACAGTGAAACTGCACTGTGCAGAATTGTACTATGCAGAAACTATTATAACTGCTTTAGATAACCAAGAGAATTTTATTTAAAGGCAATAATAGTGCAAGTAACAACTAGTTACTTGTAACTCTAATTTTGATAGGAACTGTAACTTGCCTGAGCTCCGACAAATGTTTGGAAATTGCTCGAGGGAAACAGCCAGGTAGTAATCTGTCTTTCATATATTTATAAGATATATTGCATGTTGTGTGAAATCATCATGAATTGTCTGGCACATTCTGATTATGCGGGGTAGTCTCTCAGGGCCTTTCTGCATAAGTAGATGCTCAAGTTGATATAATGTTCAATAATACACGAGCAGGTGCCCCGTGCCTATTTGTGCGGGTATTCCTCAGGGCCTTGTAATTTACCTATCCCTATGATGATATATGAACTATATGTGATGCACTAAATGTTGTTGTAATGATTATGTTGTATGATGACTGTGTGGCATGCTTTGTGATGTTATATTTGTAAGATTGGCTATTTGTTACTACTGAGATTCTTCTGAATCTCATTCTTTTTCAAAACCAATCTACAGTATAGGGAGACAACTAAGGGGCAAGAAGGTAAATGCACACGACTAAAGGCTGGAACGAGAAAGACTATAGTTTTCTGTTGGTTGTCTATTTTGATATACTTTGGATATTTTGGGATATGTATATAGTGTAAATAGCCCGTAACTCTATCAATGCTATAATAGTAGAAATGGTAATACTGATAGACTAGTAAGCGAATGATAATTAATTTAAAAAGACAATTTAGCCAAATTACGCTTTCGATCGCTAACAAAACATAACTAAGGTATAAAATGTGAGAACTAAGCAGAGAATCGCTCGTAAACTCAGATAAAATAAAAGGATGAGCTGGTGAGACTTAGTGAGATAGTAAATATTGTTAAATTGTTTGGGAAAAAATTTATTAGTCATAAAAAATCCTTTCCAATCTTAGGTTCAAACCTTGAGATAGGTTTATAATTTGTAAACGTCTTCCAAAGCTTGTTTAGTCTGGGAATGGATCCTAGTTTCACAAATGATTGCACTACTCTTTTGTACTCATCTGAGGCGATTGGACATAAGGTGTCATATTTTTACGCCTTTTTATGTAAGAGATGGCCTCCTGTCATAATAGGTTGACGGTCCGGACCAACTTCCACCCCTATGAGCTTAGAAGGCCAGGTATTGTCCCCTTCCCCATAAGGATTTAATTAGCCTTCCTAGGGACTCAAGGCCGTAACCTGGCGGTAAGTCACGCCTTAAGACCTCCCTGGTAACCATATGCACCATAGCTCTTATGGCGTGACTTACCCCCAAGTCACGACCTCAAGTCCTTGGGGAGGCAAATTAAATCCTTATGGGGAGGGGGACAATACCTGGCCTTTTGAGCCTAAAGTGGTGGAAATTGGTCCGGATTGTTAGCCTGCTGTGGCAGGGGGCCGTCAGTTACACATATCCTCCTTGAAATCATATAAAGCAAGAAGAAAATCAAGAGAAAGAGAAGAGGAGGAAGGGACAACTAGAGTTAGAAACCAAGAGGAATTAGGTGAGCTTGAAATGCTTGTTCTATCTTAATGTATTATACTTGTTCTTGTGGTTTTGCTTGGTTGTTGTCTTGTTTTGGCTTGAACTTGTGAGCTTGGATGCATATACCCTAAGGAGAAATGCTGCCCAAACTTTGATTAATATTTGAAAATTTTTTTAAGTGGTTAAATAAGTTATTAGAAGTGGAAAGAAGATGTTTGGTTGGTTGGAAATTGAAAAACTTCAATTTCTCTAAAAACCCTAAACTTTTGGCTAGTAGGATTTCAGGGGGTTAGAGTTGGAATTTGATTGATTTGATGATTCCATTGTGTTTAGAATGAAAAATTGTATAGGAAATATGCGAGTTATGGAGTGTGAAGGCTTTAAAGTGTGAAATGACAATTTTGCCCCTAAAACCCTAATTGGTGGCTGTCAAGGGTAAAATTGGAAATGCAGGGTGATTTTTCTAAAAATGAAGTCAAAAATGGTTTCTACACGTGAAATTGTGTAGAAATAGCCTGGGTCATAATTTTTGGAAAAGTATAATTATATCGGGTATAAAGGGAATTAGATCGGATTCCTTAAGGGCATTTTGGTAATTACGCATTTTTTAAGTAAAGATAACCAACTTGAGTCTTAGAATAAGGTATGAATGAGTAATAACTCATTTGTTATCAATTTATGAATTTTAGGATTTGATATTTGCCGAACCGGATCAGAAGTTAAGGATCGATATTAGCTAGGTAAGGAAAGGAGTTAAGGTAGTAATTTTATCTCTCATATACTATGTGATTGTTAATATGCATCGTTTACCATGTTATGTGCAATGACATGTGAATGGCGCTAATTCCTAGAGCTAGGTGTGGGAAAAGTACAAGTACCACCCCTGAGAGAAAAACACAAGTACCTCTAGGGCCGGTAGGTACCCAGTCCAAGTAAGCCAGTGGTAAGTACGGACAGAAAATCATATTCTCCTGAACATTATAGCGAGTAGGGGTCATACAGTCATATGATCCTGAATAGAGAATGTAGTAAGGCCAGTAGGGGACAAACACTCATTTGTACCTAAATGCCGAGCAGAATAGTATTATGATCACTGATTGGCAAGTAGGGATAAACAACCATTTTGATCAGGATAAAATCATCGTTTGATCCTGAACATTGTTTGAGAGACATGTGCATAGCATTATTATTTACTGCATTGCATGTTTATTCTTTCACATTTTATATGATTGTTTGTATGTTACTACTGATATTCATTTGAGTCTCATCCCTTTCTGTAAATAAAATTTATTTAGCAAAAGGTAGCAGCTCTAAAGGTAAGGAAGTAGATAAAGGCACATGAGTGTTCTGGTTTGGATGGAGAGTCTTATGTTGGTTATCTTTGTTCTTTTTATATACTGGTAGGTTTTGTAATTTACTATGTGCAAACCCTGTAGGGATTTCCTTTAATATAATCAAGAATTTTATATCAGTATGTTTATGCTATTTATGTATGCCTATTGAACTGTGCGTTGGTACTCTGTTAAATGTTGAATTACTAAGGGGTTTGACATTTTTGGGGTCAAAGCATGCGGTTCTAGTAATAGCATAATAGTGTACTGATATGATATTGATTATGTTATAACATGAACCATGAGCGGAAGGTGATGTTAGAGAAGCAAATCCCTACCGTCTGTAAACTAGCCCTCAGAGGACAACAGACATTGGAGGGATAGCAAGCACTACCACATCAAGTCAAGAGAAGCCCTAGAGTATATCGAACTCCAAGGAAACGTGTGCGACTAAGGCCAGTCTACAGACTGCAACCCTAACCAAAGCCAACAGTCAGTTCTGTTAGAATCGGCTAACACCCAAGAGGGGGAGAGTTGGGTGTAAGATAAGTAATTAGGAACTTTGAAAATATTTTTGCATCTTAATGTAAATAATAAGTATGAAGATAATGAGTCAAACGACAATCAATTAAACAAATCAGGTATGCTGGAAATATAAGAGATAAGTGAAGAGAATGCAAGCTGTGATTTATACTAGTTCGATTCAATCCTTTATTTCCTACGTCCAATCCCCAAGCTCTACTTGAGATTTTCAATCTACTATCTTTTTATTTAATCCGGGCACAGGAGAAGCCTTTACAATCACACAAGTTTAACCAGGTACTTTTGAAGCCGTTTACAAATCTATCATCGAGATACTCCCCCTTACTCACCATAAGGATACAACCTTTATGATGAAGGATTACAATCAATCTTCTCTTTGAATAGTAAATAAGATGAACACTGAAGTACATTACAAATAATCTCACTCTCTATGGTAAATTATATGATCTTTGAGAAAATAGAGAGCAAATGAGATAAACGTCAAAGTATTGGCATTTTGATAGTAAAGATGCAAGCGCAGATCTTCAACTTTGAATGCATTTCAATTTATAGTTGATGTAGCTCTGATGATCATTGGAGATGTTGAAGTATCTGTTAGGCACATTCGTATTCCCATTGTGATTTTGTCGCTTTATAGAAATATGACCTTTAGAGTTTCTGACACAAATTGTTTTTTAGCCGTTGAACTATAATCCAAGTTCAATCACTTATAATCTTCATGTCAACTTAATTAGTGATGATTAGGAATGATTAGAAGCAATATAATGAAGGTTTAAATAAGTATGAATATTTTTCAAGGCTTGTGTATTCATTTTTATAAATATCAGGTGAATTGAAATACAAAACAAGTTTTAGAATTGTGCATTCAAAAAGCATAAACTCAGAAAGTTATGCACAATTTCACTTTTGGTTCATTTAGCAATCAAAACATATTTTGAAAAATATAAATAATTGAATGCTAATAGAATGCAATGATGGACAAGTATTTATTAGCCAAATATGAATTTCATATAAGCACAGTATAGGGCAAGGTTAGATATCACCACAAATCCTCTTGTCCTTGTACTAGCTTACTTGGTTAAGGTGGATTGATGTAGATGTCTCCTTTTTTAACGTTCACCATCAACATTAAGCATAGCTTGTTTAGCTTCTTTAATACTTGAATTATTTCTTTATGTAGTTTCATTCTTGAGAAGCTTTTTTTCATCCTACAAAACCATATAAATATTTTTCTTCCTTGGTATCCAACCTTACTTGGATCCATTCATTGTTAGCTTGTAGGAACAAAATTCACATGCTCTTAAAATATAATCAATTCAAAGCAATTGAGCACAATGAATTAATCATAACTTTTTGCATAAAAGAAATACTTTTTTAAAATCATCATGTATACATAAAGAATAAAACTATATTGAACATTGCAATCCCTTTATAAATAAATCTATTAAGTGAATTTTTAAGGGATATGAAAACTCAATTTCAAAATCGTTTGCAATGCTCATTCCTAAGATTCCAAAATATAAAACCTCAATAAATATTACAAATAATAGCATATGAGGTTTTACCATTGTATACATTTTCCTTAGGTTCTGTCACATTGATTCTTCATATGTCTTCCTATGGGTATCTGCAAAGTTCTCTCAAAAGATATAGACTTTAAGAGCCTTATATTTGATATTTGAGAGATTATCCTCTTCATGTTCTCCTCAAGATAGTTGAACGATACTCTATAGTAGTTTGTTCTTGAGGTGGAACATACTCCTCTTGTTTTTATCCATTGCTTCTTTTGATTTGAGGATAAGGTTGTCACAATAGCTTCTCCAAGAGTTATCCTAACTGATATGAGTCTCCTTTTGGGTTCATAAGAAACTCTTGGATTCTTCTTCCTCTTCTCTGTACCCTTATGTCAATTTTTTTTGAGTCAAACTGCACACACAAGGTACTAGATGGACATTTTGGTACCCACATATACTTGGGTCCTTGATTATTAGTATTGGATCTTACTTTTCCTTTTGGAACCCAGACATACTTATTTCTCACATTAGAATTTCTCCTATTAGAGCATGTATGAGAAATATGGCTTGTTTTTCCATAATAATTGCAAATAATATAATGATGCTTGTTAAGAACATTTTTGCAAGTATTGTGCTGGTTGAGTGGAAGCAATATCAAATGACTCATATTTGTAAATTCTTTCTTTCCACATGATTTTCCACCATGATTGAAAACATTTTTGTTTTTCACAATGGAACCAATAATTGATTAGAAAACAATTTTATGCAATTTTTCAAAATCTTTTTTCTTAAACATAAAAGAAGAATTGGAATCGTTTACCATATCTTGAGCTCTAGATAATGAATCATCAAATTTGTTCATGCTGAGCTCTTCCTAGGAATCCCCTTTCTCTTATTCTTTTGTGTTGACTGGATCATGGATGCATTTTCTGATTTCACCCTCTTCCATCTTGTCTTCCATTTGTTTATCAATCGTGAATATGTAGCTTATAGTTCTTAGATGAATAGTCAACCCTTTCCACTTCAACACAGTTGTTAGACACATATATAGAATCAAGAGTATCCTAGATATCTTTAGCACTAGAGCAAAATTTGATTTTTTTCAAAATCGTTTTCAATTAAAGCATTATACATGAATATAAAGGCAATATAGCCACGCAGGACTATCAAAGTGTCTAAGTCTAATCCAAGAACAGTAGACACATCCCTATCTTTGTTCCACCACTGCATTCCTCTATGTGCAGTTCTCTTCTCTGTTCGCAGCACATCTCCTTTGTTCACCTGTCTTAATTGGTTAGTTGGGGAGGGTAAGATTTTGGGGAGTCTCAATAGTAAACAATTACTATAATGCATGCATGATATATGCTAAGTGCATGACATGTTAGCCTTAACTAGATGCATGCCACATAATGACATTTCTGCGTGCTCAATGTTTCATGTAATATACTCATGGCCATAGCATAAACAGAAGCAGAGCTTCATCATTCAAATATGCTCTATACAATCGGGTAAAGAAATCACATACATCACTACACAAGCATGAATATCAAATACATGCATGTAGAGTAAGTTCACTACCTTAATTGCCCTTCCCTGATCCACTGTTTATTCCACTATCTATTCAATATCCTGTGTCTGGCTTGGGCTACTGCCAAGTCTTAGAATTCCAAATTTACAATAAATGAGTTATTACTCATTCATGTATTATTCTAGACTCATTTTGTTGGTTATCTTTGCTTAAAAAATGCAGGATGACCAAAATACCCCTAGGGACCCAGTCTAAGCCCCTCTGTACCCGGTCTAATCAAAGATTATGACCTGAGCTAATCCTATTCAATTTCACGTATAGAATCCATATTTGACCTCAAATTTTTCAAAATCATGCTCAAATTAAAAAAATACCCCTGTCAACCATTATGTTAGGGTTTTAGGGGTTAAATTGTCATTTCACACCCTAAAGCCTTTATAGTTCGTATTATACATTTTCCCTACACAATTTTCAATTCTAAATCCAATGGAATCATCAAATCAACCAGATTCCAGATTCAACATGACAAAAATACCCAAGATGAAATTTGAGAAGTTAAAGAGAAAAATGGATTTTCTTGATTCCATTCAACTAAATACCTCCTTTTCACTTCTAATAACTTGTTTAACCTCTTAAACACATTTTAAACATGATTAATGGTAAATTGGGAAGTACCTCCCCTTAGGGTTTGTGTTTTCCAAATCATAAAACCAACCAAACAAACCACAAATCTTAACTACAACAACAATATATTCCTTGAATCATCAAGAAAACAAGGTTGTTTATGATTACCTCCTGTTTCTCTCTCTAAGCCTCCTAAAATGTCACCTATCTCTCCTTCCTAGCTCTTGATTTTGCCTTTCTACATATGTTATTCAAGAGGGAATAGAGATTACAAGGTGTTTCCATGAATTTCGAGGGCATAACACTTGAATTCACAAGCAACTTACCTTGATTCTTGCTTCTTGTTTCCCTTTGCTTCTCTCTTACTCCTGCTTCTTCAAATAGCTCTCTCTCTCTCCTTGCCTTATGTTTGGCCGAAAATGGCCTCTTGAAGAAAGGATAAATGCCAAACCCCTTATTATTTTGACATTTATCAGAGTATTAATGCGCAGTTCAATAGAAAAAAACAGAAATAGTACAATATTCTTGATTACATTACAAAAATATCCCCACAGGGTTTATACAATTTACAATACAAACCCTAAGTACACCATAAAATTAATTGATAACCAATGGTAAATATCTTGATCAGCATCGGACCTTTAACTTCTAGCATTCACCACATTACCCTTTGAGTCGCTTCCACTTGCTGTATAAATTTTTAATTTATCGAAAGGGGAGTAAGATTCAAAAGAATCTCAGTAGTAACAAATATCAATCATATCAAATGTTAAAAGTAAACATGCAATGAAGCATTTATCATGATGCAACAATCAAAATACCATGCATATGTCTAATAATGCTTAGGGACCAAATGATGATTTTGTTCGGATTGAAATGATCATCCATTCCTAATTTTCACAATATCATCTCATAATGTGATCACAACAACTCGGAGCAAGCCTATACCTTTCTGTAGAGCAGGCCTATACCATCCATAATCATCATCACTTGAAGCAGGTCTATACCTGTCCATACATATCATAACTTGGAGCAGGCCTATACCTATCCCTACGTATCAAGCTACTCAACTGGGTCCACCTGGCTATATGGTACCCCAAAGGTTCCATGGAGTGGTTTAACTCATCACCCATAACCAGAGAGTATCAACACCATATGTACACATTATACAAAACATGAAAACAATGTATATTAACTTTCACATAGAATATGAGATATATAATTACTACCTGGACTTCTTTCATATAGCCTAACTACTATCGATCCTTTAACTTTCGCATGGCTTGGGCAAATATCAAAACCTATAATTTCCCAAAGTAATTTCAAATGAGTTATTACTCATTCATACTTTATTCTACAATTTAAAAGTTGGTTATCATAGCTCAAAATCACATATTTACTAAATTGCCCCTAGGAACCCGGTCTAATTCCATTTTTACCCAGTATTTTTGACTTTTCCAAAAATTGTGACCTAGGCTAATCTTACATATTTTTACATGTAGAATCTATTCTTGACCTCAAATTAGGATAATTCCAACTTGAATTATAGTTTTTCCCTTGACAGCCCTTACTTGGGTTTTTAGGGGTAAAATTGTCATTTCACATTCTGGGGCTTTTCACACTTCGTACTCAACATAAACCCTACACAATTTTCCCTTCTAAACATCATGGAACCATTAGATTTATGAAATTATAGCCCCTACCCTTGGTTTTGAATCTGGCCGAAACATAGAGATTATTTGGGAGAATTGGATTTTTCTTGATTTCAACTTCAAAACACTTCCTTCCTTCTTGATTCCATAGATTTAATAACTTATTTACCAATTGAACATAATCAATGGAAATTTGGGCATCATCTCCCCTCAGAAATAGGACACCCCAAATTTACAAAGATTGACAAATGCAACCAATAACTAGCCAGAACAGTTATAATTCAATTTTCGGTAAGAATCTCAAAGTTTGAGTATTTTACCTCACTTCTTCTTGTCCTTCTCCTTCTTGTCCAAAAAATTTCCTTTCCTTACTTGGATTTTTTGCTTGATGGATGGCTAATACAAGAGAATAGGGAGGTTAAGAAGGGATTACTTGAGCTAGAACACAAGATTGAGTAGAGATTTCCATGTACTTACCTTGTGCTTGAACCTCGGATCGTAGTTCTTCCTCTTCCTTCTCTTTTCTCCCAAGATCTCTCTTCTTTCCTCTCCCTTTTCACTTTGGTCGAATGGCCTCTTAACTTATAGAGAAAGATGGAGTCTTATAGTCTTGCTTAGGTGTCTATATATATATTATTATTTTATTATAATTAATCATATGGCATATTAGATATACTATTTTATTGTGTAATATTTTTTTATGAGCTTTCCATCCTTCCAACCTCTTCATTTATTCATAAAATTACCAAATTATATTTATTTGTCAAAATGATCATTTTTCCCTTGTGATTTTTCCAATTTTGCAATAATTGCAAAAATTGACAGAATTGTCACCGAAATTTGACAATTCATATCTAATTATATAGATATCCAATTAGGGTGGATCTAAAAGCTATGTGACTCTTATTGAGTCTAGTTTTAGAAGAAAATATAAACTTTAGCCAACTGAAAGTACACCATTCTCAAAATTTTTATTTTTGAATGCTGCCACTAAAAATCATTGGTTTCACTGGGCTAACATCAAAAAATACATATCTCCTTGTGTACAACTCTAAAAATTTTGTATGACCTATTAAATTAAATATTATTATGTCTAATTTCATTATAAAAAAATTCATAATTTTTGGATATCATTTTCTATTTTAAACAATATTTCACAACATGACTGCCTCACAGGAAAACTTATTGGCAACATCCTTATCTTGTGTACTAAATAACTATGTTGTGTGTGACCTCTATTTGCCTTGTTTTATTACTTAATGTGCTCTTTAGTTCACTATTTTATCCCCTTTTATACCACCAAAGTATAAAATAAATTTTGGTGACTGAAATTTTAGGATATTACAGTTCTCCCCCCGTCAATAAAATTTCATCCTCAAAATTTTAGACATTGCATAAATTCAACTATGCCTTGGGGAGTTATTTCTCATTATTTATCTCATTCTTTTATAACTTAATTTCTCCTCCTGTGCATCTTCGCAGAGCATGCAACACATCCCTTAAAATTTCACAAATGTGGAGTACCGATAGCTCTCATACTACGGATCTAGAGTTATCAGAATTTGTAAATATTTTTCAAATATTCTATAGGAATTATCAAAACAAATTCCTTAGACTCACTAGTCCAAAACCATGACAAATTCTTCATGCCTTACAGTTTATACACCAAGTTTCTATTTTCTGCCTATCAAAAATTTAATGTTTCTTAATTTGCCAACCTTAGGACATATCGGTCCAAATAGGTTTTTTGGTTATTAGACTTCTAGTCGCATATCTATACTGAATGCATATTAAGAATTATAACAATCGATACGATCTTGAAATTTTCCAGAGCACCTTTCCAATTTCAAATTTTGCTATACAGCCTTTACAAAGTATGGAAGGACCAATCGTCCACCTAGAATTAGTCTATCGACATTTAGTAATCTTAGGACACACAATCCCTAGGAAATCATAGGGCATCTTGCCTATTCACCACTTGAATACCCATAAGGTTTTATAACCTGCATAACTTTCCATACATGACATGCTTACGAGTCTTATTACCTTAGGATTTATTGTTCTATCACCCTCTGGTGTTACAATCTTTTTGAAATACTATTTGTATTCTCTTGCATTAGGTCACCTCTGAACTTTTATGTCCCAAGTCGTTATTTTCCATTTGGCTACACTATAGGTCTTACGACCTTACTATGCTTACTCCTAAGGTCTTATAGCCTATGGACATATTAGCCCAATAAGTCTTACTACCTATTGTATTCTCTCAACACCTATAGGCTTACAAATGAACTCATATATATACCAAGCCCCTATATTTGATATAGAAACAAAATTTCTTTTGGCTTCCACCAATGTTGTTCAATACATCTACAATCATATTAACACTTCCTGGATAGTATTTAACTTCTAGATTAAAATTTTTAAGCAACTTTGTCTATTAGTGCTATCTCATATTTACTCTTTACAATCACACAGTTATTTCAAACTCTAGTGGTTGCAGTAGAACTCTACGGTACTTCGCCAGCACAATATCTCTACATTTTCTCCATACACAAACAGTTGTTACTATCTTAGTCTGTTAGGCTTTAGCTGACAAGAGGTTCATGCCACAATGTTATCCTGCTGCATCAGGACATATTTCGAATTCATATTTGTTCACATTAATGCAGACCATATAGGTCAACAGTAAATCAAGACCACATAGGCTAATCACAAATCAAGACCATTCAGGTCAATCACAAATCAAAACCACTAAAGTCAATATCATCATTAATCCCTCTCTCAGCCTTATGAAGCTCTTCTCACAACTATCATTCCATATAAAGCATTAAGTCATCACATCAACCTTAAAAGGCAAAACAATATTAGGGAAATACCACATAACTCATTCATAATAATCATCGAGACTCAGAAAACTAGAATTTTCTAGACTTTCAGTTTAGTATTGCTTCCACTTTTACTAGGATCCAATAGGTCCCTTTCTTATGAGACTACATAGCTCAAAAATTAATTTCTGAAAGACAAACTCACATTGACATAGAGTTGCTTATCCCACAAGAAGAAGCAACACGATTTTCCTTATTGACACAACTGCAAAACATTAATAAAAAAATTAAAAAGGTCGACTTGCAGGTACCTTGTGGGATTATGGGTTGAACAATCTCGTATCATTTTGGAATTGATAGCAAAGATATTAGAGAGTTCCTATCTTTACAAGAGATAGATATGGGATGGGTCACATTAACAGTCATGTGAGTTTATTTTTCATTTTTTACTTTAATTAATGCACTGGTATTTAAGATTTTTAGGTTTCTACAAACACTAAGTCATTTCTCATTTTAATTCTATGGTAGCTGCTTCCACAAAATGTGTGTTGAAAAGGAGCTTGACACTTTGTATGGATTCTTATGTCCTTGAAATCTGTCAAGGCATAATAGTAAAAAGTTGGAAGATAAGATGAGCTATATGGGCTATACAATCGAACATACTAAGCTGCATTGTTATCTAGCACCAATTGTTGAAAGGAAACTAACTTAATTTTATCTATTTATACATATTCAATTTTCATGTTATCTAACCTCATTTTAATCTATACATGTTATTATAGTTATCATTTGAGTCTTTGTGTCGCTTATCCCTTCATCAACGTCATCTTTTGGTTTGATTCATTGGGCGCAAGCTAGACTAAGAGATAAAAACCATTTTCAACATGTAAGTTAATTTGTTTGTAAATCATTGATTTTTTACTTTACTAAATTGTTTTAATGGCTTTTTTTTTGCATTTTGATTATAGTGCACTAAAGACATATTATATGATAGGTGGGAAGCACGAAGGTAAAAGTGGTTCGACGAAGTGGTTCCAGCCAAAAGTAAGTTGTGTAAATTCAAGTTCTTTAATTGACAATCACTTCATTATGCCTTTATCCTTTTTTACCGTTTGCTTTTGATGTATAGTGCCCTCGACAATCAGGGAAAACTGAGTGTGGCTTTTATGTTTTACTATATATGTATAACATCATTTTTAGTAGACTTACTACCAATTTTGAACATGTGATCATTTCTTGATTCTCAACTGAATTTCATTTTTGTTCTTATAATTGAATTGTTAGTTATTTTATTCAATTGATTGATTTATATTTACTTATTCTCCAACTTGCACATAGATTTTTGGTAATCAGGACGCCTACACAATCGAAGACATTAATTTAATCCAAGACCTTTTGTCAGTATATCTTCTACAACACATAAAGGATGATGTGTAGAGGTTTCTTTTTACGTAGTGCAGTGGTGTATTATGTTGCCATACTCAAATACCTTGCCTCCTGTTAGTTTCTTAGTTTATTGTTTATATTGAGTACTATGAATTTGTTAGAGAAGATTTTGGAAAATGATGATAAAGCATATGGAAGCATGTCATCTCATAAATCTTTGGGTATATAATTATCATGATTTAGTTTGAAAGTTGAAGTTTAAACATTAAAATGATGCTATGATGATTTATGTTTGAATTTAAGTTCTTTTGCATGATATGTGATGATTGAACTTTGAAAATTCAAAATATAATTGGTGATTTTTACCTATGCTTTCTTAGTACCAAATTCAAAATATAATTGTTTGGAAATTGGTAGTATTTTAATATTGTAGGGAGAAAAATGAATTATTTTGTTTTTAAAAAAAGACTTACAATGACTATTTTTTTCAAAAACACTCTTATATGTTGGTGGACATGACATACAACAATTATCTTTTCAAAAACAATCATTTTAAGTCTCTTACAACGACTGTTTTGAAATAGTTGTCGTATGTTAAAAATGTCAGTGACACTCACATACATGTCCCCCTGAAAATGATCGTCTAAAAGGCATAAAAACGGATGTTAAAAGTCCCTTCTGTAGTAGTGGTTATCTCATCTTAGCCTATGGTGGAACATATATTCACTTTCTGTATCTGACTAGTCTACTGAGTAACAGGTCATACTCCAGAGTTTCACCATTTTCAATCATGCTTCTGATTGACTGTGCTCTTTTATCGTGCATCTGAACTTCCTCAATCTCTACTCTTAAGTCATTTTCTACCTGACTCACATTATTGCCACTGATCAAAATCTGATTAGACAGATTGAGATCTCTAAAATCCTCGTTCAGTTTCTACTCTTATATCATTAGGGCTGCTACCTGCACTATCTTTCGGCTCAATGAATCTGCAACTACATTAGCCTTTCCAGGATGGTATTTAATCTCCAAGTTGTAATCTTTAAGTAACTTCATCCATTTGCGTTACCTCATATTTAGTTCTTTTTTATCGAATAAATATTTCAAACTCTTGTTGTCGCAGTACGTCTCTACGATTGCTCCATAGAGATAATGTCTCTAGATTTTTAGTGCAAATATAATTGTTACTAAGTCAAGATCATGAGTGAGATAATTCAACTTGTGAGGCTTCAGGTGATAAGAGGCATATGCCATAACTCTGCCCTGTTGCATCAGAACACATCCTAATCCATGCTTGCTTGCATTATTGTAGACCACATAGGTCAACTGTGGATCGGGAATTATCAACACTAGTGTTGTTGTCAATCTCTCTTTAAGTTCCATGAAGCTCCTCTTATAACTTTTGTCCCATACAAAATGTTGAGTCTTTCATGTCAACCTTGTCAAAGATAAGGCTATTCAAAAGAAATTCTGTATAAATCGTCTATAATAACCTGTAAGACCTAAAAAACTGCATATTTTCGCAACCTTCTCTAGACTTTTCCTATTCAGTACTGCTTCCACTTTGATGGGATCCATTGAGACCCTTTCTTGTGAGACTACATGGTCCAGGAATTAAACTTACGAAAGCCAAAACTCTCACTTGCTTATCTTGGCATAGAGTTGCTTATCTCTTAATGTACCTAGCATTGTTCTAAAATGCTCTTCATGTTCTGCTTTGTTTCGCGAATACACAAGAATATCATCAAAAAAGACTATTATGAATTGGTCCAGATATGGATGAAAAATTCAATTCATGTAATCTATGAATACTACAAGTGCATTAGTCAGCCCAAATGACATTACCAGAAATTCTTAATAGCCATATTTGGTACTAAATGCAATCTTTGGTACATCCTCTGCTTTTACCCAAAGGTGATGATACCCTAACCTCAAATCGATTTTTAAGAATATGCAGGAACTAGAAAAATGATTGAGTAAATCATCAATTCTAGGGAGTAGATACTTATTCTTGACAATCACCTTATTCAGCTTCCTGTAATCAATACCAAGGCGCAATCTTCTGTCTTTCTCCTTAACAAGAAGCACTGGAGCTACCTGTTACGAGTATAGGATGGTGTATTTAGAAGTGCAAGTGTACACTGTCGTAATCAAGTAATATAGAAGTGAGTAGAGTATCGTTCCCACGAGGATTGATCACTAAGTACCAAAATTGGTAATTTTAATTCTATTTAGTCGGTTGATTAGTTGTGATTGAGATTACAAGATAGAAATGATGAAATATGAATACAAGTGATATAAAGACAAATATGAGAAAAAGCCCTAGGGATTAGATTTCACTTAATAAATTCTGGATTGAATCACTTATCTACTCTAGTCCTATTTATTCCACATGATTGATAGTCGAGTTTCCCTATTTTAATTACTAGCCTCTTCCAAGGTCAAGTAATTCTATAATTAATTTCTAACCCAATATATTCCTATATGAATTTAAGCAATCAATCATGCATTAAGATTTATGGAACTCAATTAAGACTACACAACCCATATGAATATATTCCTATTTCATATGAAAATTATGGTTTTAATTATAGGATCCACACACATGTATCTCCTTCCGGTCTCAACATGCATATTAAAATCATCCAAAAGGTGGCCAATCAATTGTAAGCATTAAGAGCAATAATTAAAACTCAATCATGAAGGAAAAATTAAAACTAGATTTAATAAGTTAAGATTCAATCCGTCATTAGTAAGCTATGTCATCACCCTAGGAAAAGGAAAATTTAGCTCATGATAAAATTAAAAACAAAACCAAAATATATTACAAACATCATAAATATTGCATAAAAATTAATTACAAAAACATAAAAGTACAACTACAAGATGCATGAAAATGGAAAATCTAGCCTACCATATAGGAGGTAAAACCATCCATGTAGGTGGCAACCTATACCATCCATAAAGGAGGACTACATAGGCCTTCCATATAGGAGGTAAAACCATCCATGTAGGAGGCATGCAAGAAGTAAAAAAATGCAAGAAATAAATTCTAAAAATAACAACTCTCTCTCTAAAATAGAAACTCTCTCTCTCTCTCTTCCTTCCTCCTCATTTTAGGGTGCCAAGAAGCTCTATTTATAGGCTTCATTTTCGGACTGCTACAGTGATTTGCTACAGTGAACCGACCACACCGTCCGCTACAGTAACCCGTACTGAACAGTGCACAGTGAATAGTACCGCATGAATAGTAACTTTCCCTTAAATACCTTCTTTAATTCTTTTTAATCCGGTACTATCCATGGCTGCAAGAAAATCATTATTTATTTATTAATTACACCCAAATTGATTACATTTAGCTCAAATATAGTCCACAAAATCATCATATAAGGGAAAATAAATATGCAAATATTTTACTTATCACTACCCATAGTGAAACACTGGGTTGAATGAACCCTTTCTCTAGTTGCTCCTCAATCTAATTTTTCAATTCTGCTATTTCATTTGGAGCTATTCTATACAGGGCTTTAGAAATTGGTCCCACTCCAGGCTTAGTCTCAATTGCAAACTCCACTTCCCTCTCTGGAGGTAATCTACTGATATCTTCCGGGAACAACTCAGGAAACTCATTTACCATAGGGATATTCTCGAGTGCTATTCTAGCCTCTGACTGTATAGAAAAGAACACTATATATCCCTGACAACCTTTATGTAGATTTCTTTTAGCCTCAATTGCCGAAAGGAAATTAAGATTGGTTTCTAGACTAGTGTGTAATTGTGGATTAGGATAGATAATCATCTTATTTCCACAATCTAGCAGAATATTGTTTGTCGTTAACTAATCAATACTGAGAATTACTTCTAGTTTGTGTAGTGGTAAACAAATCAAATTTACCGTTGATTCATGTCCTTCAACATTAATTATGCAGTTTAGACAAACATTGGCGGTTTCAGATTTAACACCCATGGGTGTAAACACTATCAAGTCATATGGTAACTGATGCACACTCAGACCTAGCCGTCTCATATAGTCATATACCACAAATGAATGACTAGTACCTGAATCATACAATACTTGTACGGAGTTACCATTAAGTAGAATCGTACATTGGATCAGTTCTAGGGACTTCTTAGCCTCCTCTTGTGTCATGGCAAAGACCCTACCCTAAGTTCTCTGCCTTGGCTCCTCTGTTCTCCGTTGCTGTGGGCAATTGATAGCATAATACCCTGGTTGCTGACATTTAAAATAGATTAATCTGTAAGGCCTTCCAGGATGGCGGGGCCTACAACAATGCCAGCAGGTTTTATTTCCAAAGGGCTTCTAATTACAGCCATTACCAGGCTAATACAGCTTCTTATCATTCCCTTTAGATGGTCCTCCTGAATTTTTACCTTTTTTCGAAGAACTCCCATTGTTCGATGCTCCTTTACTGCCAGTATTCCTGTCCGTGTACAAATTCAACAAGCTGCTCTAAGTGATTCGACATTCCTCTACTGCCTTATTAAATTCAATGAATTGCTGACCTCAGCCCCCGAATCATCATATCAAAACTCTAGCCTCCATAATCCCAAAACCTCAAATATGAAGAGTATCGATATAATAGAATATAACGTGCCAGGTACTCATCAAAACTCTCTTTCTCCTCCTGCTAGATGGTCAGGAACTCGGTTTCCTTTGTGATTCGAACTGACCGGGGGAAGTATTTTTCATTAAACTGTTTATGGAATAATTCCCAAGTCATAGGAATATTACGAGCTTACAAAATCATCTCAGTGTTCTTCCATTATCTGTCGCTTATCCCTCTAGTTTATAAATTGTCAACTGCACTTTAATGTCATTCGGGCAATCCAAGATCCTAAAAATTTTCTCCAAACAAGATAACCATTCCTCTGCTGCCTGAGGATCAAATTTCCCTCGAAAAGTAGGTGGTTGTTGCTTATTGAATCTTGTTACCCATGTCTGCAAACTCTTAGCCTCAACAGCAAGTCTGTTGGAGCTGCTCCTATATAGGATTCTCAGACTAATTAGGTACATTTTTTGGTTTATCTGGGTTGTTTTATCTTTCCCTATCTGCCTCTTATTTCTGCTGTACTTCCTACAACTCATCCCTCAGAACATGAATCAGAGCTTGTTGTTTTGTGAGCATGCCCAAAATCTAATTCATTGACTCGGGTCTTGCTCCTTGACCACTCCCCACACCTCTTCCTCCTCACCTCACCATCTTTATAATTTACTATATTAAAATAAGGAAGAGGTAAATTTAATATATTCATAAAGGTAGTTTTGTCATTTTATAAAATTTAAATGTCAAACCCCCTATAATTTAGACATTTAATACAGTATCAACACACAGCTCAGTGGGCATACATAAATAGTATAAACATATTGATATAAAATTCTTGATTATATAACAAAAATCCTCACAGGGTTTGGTATATAACATAATACATAACTCAAAATATACGCAAAACTACGAGATAGCCAATACAAAAGTTCCCTCTAGAGCCAGTCTTTTCAATTTCCAGGATCTACTTCTTTGCCTCTCGAGTTGCTTTACCATGCTGTATAAATTTTATTTATAGAAAGGGATGAGATTCAAGCGAATCTCAATAGTAACAAGCAATCAATCATATAAAATGTGATAAGTAAACATGCAATGTAGAATATATAATGATGCATCAATCAATAATGTCAATCACATGTCTGACAATGTTCAGGATCAAAATGATGCTTTTTTCTGGATTAAAATTATCGTCTAATCCCTACTTGCACACATTTTATTTTATTGTGATCACATCAACGTTCCGGAGCAGGCATCAACTTATCCGTGCTTGTTATGTCCGCTCAACTGGGTCTACTTGGCCTCATGGTACAATACTCATACCATGGGGTGGTACCATGCTTGTCCCATACCTAGCGAGAAATAATGCCACACAGGAATATCACATTGGCGGATCTAAACTGGATACCCACTGGGCATGAGGTACTTGTACTTTGCTCACATCCAACTCTAGGTCCAGCTCAACAGATGTCCAATCCTAAATTTTCTAAAGTGATTATAAATGAGTTATTACTCATCCATACCTCATTCTAGAATTTATAAGTTGGTCAATTAGCTTAAAATCGTGTAATTTCCAAAATGCCCCTAGGGAATCCGGTCTAATTTCCTTTTTACCCTGGCTATTTATACTTTTCCAAAATTTATAACCCTGGCTAATTCTACATAGTTTCATTTGTAGAATCTATTTTTTACCTCAGTTCGTACAAATTCACACTCAAATGATCAGATTACCCTTGACAACCACCAATTTAGGGTTTTAGAGGCAAAATTGTCATTTCACACTCTAAGACCTTTACACTTCTAAAATCCACATGTTCCCTACACAATTTTTAATTCTAAACACAATGGAACCATAAAAAATACAAAATTTCAGCTCTAACTCCTAATTCCAGGTACGGCCAAAACTTCCCTAAAATTTGGGAAAATTGGATTTTCATGAATTCAATCCATAAAACACCTTCCTTTTACTTGTGATTACTTGTTTAACTATACAAACACCTAATGAACATGATCAATATAAATTTGGGTAGCATCTCCTCTTAGGGTTTGAACATCTCAAATTACAAAATTCAACCAAAACCAACCAAAACCAACCAAACAACAATCACAACTTTGATTTCAACAAGAATTTCAAGGTTTTCTTAACTTAACTTGATTCCTCTTCTTCCTTCCTTTAAAACCATCCCTCTCCTCCTTCTTCCTCTTGAGTTTTGCTTGCTTGATAGCTATTCCAAGATGACATAGAGATTGAGAAGATGTTTCTATGAATTATAAACCAAGAACAAGTGGAAATTTTTATCTACTTACCTTGATCTTGCACCTTGGTTCTTACTTTCTCTTCTTGCTCTTTGCTTCTCTCCAAGTCTCTTTCTCTCCCTTTTATCTTATCTTGGTTGAATATTATGGCCTTTTAAGAAGTTGTGGAAAGTTCTCTAGAGCTCTCCTCTTTATCCAAATTTTATTATTTTCCTTTTCACATACTTCTTTTCCTTGCTTTGTCTAGATATTTCTTGCCTCTTCTTGCTTCATTCTCCAACCGAATTTTCCTTAATTACTAAGGAAAAATTACTGATTTTATTTTATTTAACCAAAATGACCATTTTGCCCTTACATTTTTCTTGAATTTTTAAAACAATTGCTACTTTCTTCTTGACCAAAATTTTGCAACATATTAGGCCTAAAAATTATGCTCTTCCATACTTAATTTTAGGCCATAATATTAGGCTTTAGGTCTTTCTTGGCAAAAAATTCCATGAAATTTCTATTTCCACTTTGGCTACTTTAAGTACACTAAAATTCACCATTCCATTCTATTAATTATAAATAAATCTACATGGAATTTTAGTGATTAAATTTGGGATATTATAGCTCTCCCCCCTTCAATTAAATTTCATCCTCAAAATTTGCTATACAAACATATTCATGAAATCTGGGTAATGCTTCTGCATATTCTCTTCCATCTCCCATATAGCTTCTCTAGGGGATAATCCTTTCCAAACTACTTTCACAAATGGAATACTTTTGTGCCTGAGTTGTTTTTCTTTTCAATTGATAATCTAGTCAGGTGAGTTGTTTTTCTTGTCGATTGATAATCTAGTTAGGTTATACCTTAAATGTGAAATCTTCTCACATATCAACATATTCATATTCAATGACATGCTCAGGATCCGGTTGATACTTCTTCAATTGGGAGACATAGAAGACATTATATTATGCAACTGACTCAAATGTGAGATCTTCTCGCAAATCAAATTCTTGATAAGGTTTTGAATAGACCGATATATCTAAGGCTTAACTTCTTCATTTTCAATGCCTTACCAATCCAAGTAACTAGTGAAACCTTCAGGAATGCATGATCTCTTACTGTAAATTCTAAAGGCTTCAGCCTTTTATCTGCATAGCTTTTCTGTCTACTTTGAGAAGTTAACAATCTTTGCTTAATCAACTTAATCTTTTTTGTCGTCTGGTCCACTATATCTGGCCCAAACATTTTCCTCTCAGACAGTTCAGTCCAGCACAAAGGTGATTGACATTTCCTTCCATGCAGTGCTTTATAAAAGCCATTTGAATGCTCGAATGGTAGCTATTGTTATGCAAACTCTGCAAGTGGAAAGAACCTATCCCAACTTCCTTTAAAATCCAATACACATGCTCTTAACATATCTTCTAGTATCTGTATTTTTCTCTCCGTTTGTTCGTTTGTCTGAGGATGATAAGTAATACCAAATTTGAGTTTGGTACCTAAAGCCTCATGCAACGATTTCTTGAACTTAGAGGTGAATAGAGGATCTCCATCGGAAATAATATTCTTTGGTATACCATGTAATCTTACAAACTCTTTAATGTAAAGCTATGCTAACTTATCTGCAGAGTAATTAATACTAATTGGAAGAAAATGAGTTGTCTTAGTAAATCAATCAATAATTACCCAAATAGCATTATGATTTCTAACTTTGGGTAATCCTGTCATGAAATCCATTGTAATGCTTTATCATTTCCACTTAGGAATTTCAAGGTTTTGCAGTAGTCCTGATGGCCGCTGATGTTCAACTTTCACCTTTTGACATATGAGACAACTGCTACAAATTTTGTCACATCTCTTTTCATGCCTAGCCACCAATACATGGACTTCAAATCATGATACATCTTAATTGCTCCTGGATGTAAGGTATATTTACTCTTGTGTGCCTCTTCTAGGATTTGCCACCTCAACTCAATTTGTGGTGGAACATATATTTGTTTCTTTTATCTGACTAGTCCACTTGACGACATGTTATATTCTTGAGTCTTCCCTCTTTCTACCATACTTCTCGTACTTTGTGCTTGTTCATCTTGCAACTGAGCTTCCTTAATTGTTGTTCTCAAATCATTCTATACCTAATTGAACCCGCTGCTACTGATCAAAATCTGATTGACTAATTGAGATCTCTAAAGTTCTCAATCCGTTTTTGCTCCTGTACCATCTTTGCTGCCATCTACACTATTTTTCTACTAAATGCATCTGTAATGACATTGGCTTTTCCTAGATGGTATTTTATTTCTAGGTTGTAGTCTTTAAGCAACTCCATCCACCTGTATTATCTCATGTTCAATTCTTTTTTATCATATAAGTATTTCAAGCTCTTGTGGTCACAGTATAATTCTACAGTCACATTGTAGAGATAATGTCTTCATATTTTTAATGCAAATACAATTGCTGCCAACTCTAGATCATGAATGAGATAATTCATTTCATAGGGCTTCAACTGATGGGAGCCATATGCTATAACTCTGCTCAACTACATCAGGACACATCCCAATTCATGCATACTTGTATCGTTGTAGACCACATAGGTCAACTATGGATCAGGAATTTTCAGTACTGGTGCTGTTGTTAATCTCTCCTTCAGCTCTGTGAAGCTCCTCTCACAACTTTTGTCTAACTCAAAATGTTGAGTTTTTTCATGTCAACCTTATCAATGGTAACGTTATCCTAGAGAAATTATGTATAAACCATCCATAATAATCGGTTAGACCCAGAAAACTGTGTATCTCAGCAACATTCTCTAGTCTTTTCCAATTCAGTACTGCTTCTACCTTATTAGGATCTACTGAAACCCCTTCTTTTGAGACTACATGACCTAGGAATTTTACTTTCGGAAGCCAAAACTCACACTTGCTTAGCTTGGCATAGAGTTGCTTGTCTCTCAGCGTGCCTAACACAGTTCTCAGATGCTCTTCATGCTTAGCTTTTCTCTATGAGTACACAAGTATATCATTAATAAAGACTACTATGAATTGGTCCATATATAGATGAAAAATTCTATTCATGTAGTCCATGAACACTACAGGTGCATTGGTCAGCCCAAATGACATCACTAGGAATTCGTATTGCCTATATCTAGTTTTAAACGTGGTCTTTGGTATATCTTCTGCTTTTACATGTAGCTAATGAAACCCATACCTCAAATTAATTTTTAAAAATATGTATGAACCAGACAACTGATCGAGTAGGTCATCAATTCTGGGAAGTGGATACTTGTTCTTTACGGTTACCTTATTCAACTCCTTGTAATCTATACACAAGCGCAGACTTCCATCTTTCTTCTTAACAAAAAGCACTGGAGCTCCCAATGTGAGATGCTGGGTCTAATAAACCCTTTCTCTAATAGTTCCTCGATTTACATCTTCAGCTCTTCCATCTCATTTGGAGTCATTATGTATGGGGCCTTAGATATTGGCTTTGCTCTAGGCTTAGTTTCAATCGTAAATTCTACTTCCTTTTTTAGAGGTAATCCACTGATATCTTCTGGAAATACCTCGAGAAACTCATTTACCATAGGGATATTTTCAAGTATTAACCCATTTTTTTGTCTTCACAGAAAAGATCACCTAATACCCCTGACAACCTTTATGCAAATATTTTTCAGCCTCAGTTGCTGAAAGAAAATTAAGGTTGACTTCTGGACTAGTACGTGATTGTAGATTAGGATAGACCACTCGTTTATTTTTGTAATGCAACAGAAAATTATTAGCGGTTAACCAGTCAATACCAAGAATTACTTCTAATTTATGCAATAACAAACAAATCAAATCTACTATCGACTCATGTCCCTTAGCATTTATAATGTAATTTAAGCAGACTTCAGCAGTAATAGATCGAGCACCCGTAGGTGTTAACACTACTAAATCATATGGTAATTGATGCATTCTCAAACCTAGCCGATTCACATAATCATATGCAATAAATGAATGGCTAGCACTAGAGTCATACAATGCTTGTATAGAGTTACCATTAAGTACAATTGTACCTTGAAATAACTCAAGAGATTTTCTAGCTTCCTCCTGTATAATGGGAAGACTCTACCTTAAGTTCTTTGCCTTGGTTGTTCCGCTCTTTGGTACAGTTATAGACAATTGACAGCAATATGTCCTGGTTGACAACATGTAAAACAGATTGGTGGCTGAGGTGGTACATTACATGGCTTTCCTGATGATGAGGCTTTCCACAATACCAGCAAGTTCTATTTACAACAAGTTTTCTGATTATTACTGTTACTGAGCTTATTTGGCTTCTTATCATTTCCTTGGGATGATCCTCCCAGGTTTTTGCGTTTCTCAAAAGTGTTCTCGCTACTCGATGCCCCTTTATTATTAGAGTTCTTACCAATGTACAAGCTCAACAAATTATTTTCTGTAATTCAGCACTCCTCCACCGCCTTATTGAACTCAGTAAATTGCTTTGAAACGAATTTTTCTTTCAATTTAAGTCTCAATCCCTGGATTAATATATCCGACCTCTATTCTTCTTCATCTCGAAATCTCAGGTAAGAGGAATATCGAGATAACTGAATATAACAAGTAAGATATTCATTAAAGCTTTCTCTCTCCTCTTGCTGGATTGTTAAGAACTCAATTTCCTTAGCAATCCAAACTAATCAGGGAAAGAATTTTTCATTAAGCTATGCTAGAAAGTATTCCCAGGTAAGAGGAATATTTCAAGCTTGTATAATCATTTCAATATTCTTCCATCATCTGTCAGTATCGCCCTCCAGTTTGTAAACTGCCAGTTGTGCTTTCATATCATCTAGGCACTTAAGAATCCAGAAGATCTTCTCTAATCGTGATAACCAATCTTCCGTTGCCTAAGGGTTGAATCTTTACTTAAAGGCTGGTGGCCCTTGTGTTGGGATTGGTAGGCACACAGCGGAAAAATTAAAAAAAAAATTAAAATTGCAAAAGTTTACCAATCCCAATTGCGGATCTATCAACGGCATTTAAATCAAGTTAGAAAGAGTCGTACCTTATTCATGTTTGTTTGAAAGCCCACAATCATCAACGTATTGCGAGTTCACAAATCTCCATGTTTGGTTGCTCCTGAAATAATTTCCCCGGCATCTACATGTCCGCTAATTCTTCTTAAAAGAGCATCAATCTCTATGAGTATGAGATTAACCATCCCCAACATCAACATGTCAACTAGTTCTTCTTGGAGTTTTGCCTTTTTCAATCTTGAGGAGCTAACTACTCATATCAGCTCCCTCTACTGGTATCCACACGAATAGGACCCCAACACCGGCAGCGTGCTAGCGCCTCTAATATCCTTCTAGGGTTTTTTTTGTGGCTCTCTAGTTTTTCATCCTCTGTAGAAAACCCTAGCTCTCATATTTTATAACTAGTAGGGTTATCTATTTTATGATGGATATTGGATTTTTAAAATTAATCTTAATTAATTTCAAAATCCTTATCATATCAATTAACATTTAATTGTTTTAATAAGCTAATTAAATAAACCTGGTTTAATTAAATCTGTCCAACAGTTTTAATTTAACCTATTTATTTAATTAGAATAAAGAGCCAATGGAATTTAATTTATCTTCATAAATTAAATATGAGATATTATCATATAATATCTTTATATATACACAATATAATAATATCATCATATAATATAATATTATCATATATTCAATATATATTATCAAATAATATATATTATATATATATAATATAATATTATCATATGATCATATAATATAATACTATCATATATATATAATATATATTATCAAATAATATATATTATATATGTATTTATGTATTTCAAAAATACATATGTGTATATAATATTATTAATATTCCTTTCCAAATATAAATATATATATAACACACATATAAATATTTATCAAATAAATATTCACACAACATGTGCATATAATAAATATATATTTAAAATTCATTCACCCTAGATTAAATATTGTATTCATTGAATCTTAGACGCATCTTAGATTCAATGAATCTGGACATTATAGCTCGTGTTGGGCTATTCTTGTGTGCGACCCTGTAGGCCCAAACGAAGTTGGCAGTGGGCCAATGACTATACTGACCCACAAGTCCTAAGCGGCCTCTAGCAAGACATTACGACTACCCAATTCATATGAGGATCGAAAATACGATATAACCTGTCGTATAACCATATCACGTCCCTTTTGTCACATGATATTTCGGTCAAAGATGAGGCATGGAGAATGTCATCCTCCTATTCCTGACCATTACTTTCTCGATCCCTGAGTAGTCTGACTATAGAGATGGAAACTCCTTTCCATCGTAGTATGGCCATACATTTCTCAGACTCACTATCGAGGGGCCCAGTAATATCTCTCTACTAATGTGAGGGACAAATTCCATCTTGACCATTCACATTCCTCTGCATGAAAACCACTAAACCCGATTGTAGCCTTTATCATCACCCGGTTAAAGGTGACTTTTGACTAAGTCAAAGCTTAGTAACTCTCATGTAGGAATCCATGATGATCTCAGGTCAAAGGGCATTGTGACGTGGTTATACATGAGATAAGCTTATGACTTGATCCATGCAGCTTTCTCATAGCGGGTCGGTCCAGCACCTTGTACTCCTACAAGTGCCTAAGACTTTGATTAGTATCCCCATACCTTATCAAAGTCATACTGGTCTTATTTCATCTTTGCTCCCACATAGATGACCGACCAGGGACATTTAGGACAATCATTATGATTTATCCAAGGATACAATTATCACAGTAAACATGCGAATAATGTGATAACCAAATGGAGAAATTCATTGAATGACAATATTCAAAGTACAATGATTGGCCCCTAGGGCACAATTTCCAACACCTTGTTGAATAAATTTGGTTAACCATGATAGTAGACTCTCAACCTAGACAACAAGTCTATTTGAAAGTTGTTCTGGAATAAGATTTACAGGTTGAATAGGTTCATTCGCTGGTCCTCTAGAGTTATTCATTCTTTTCCTATCTACTTCCTGCTTCTGTTGTACTTCTCTTAACTTATCCCTCAGGTCATGGATCATGGTTCTCTGTTTCATAAGCATGCCCAGTATTTGCTGCATTAGATCGGGCCTTGCTTCTTGCCCTTGACCTCCTTTTCCACCACCTCTTACCATCTTTATAGTTCACTATATTAAAATAAGGAAGAGATCAAATCATTATATATTCATAAGGGCATTTTCATTATTTCATAAAGTTTGGATTCACCAATAGTCTAATCATGACATACAACAAACATTCATAGCAAGTTAGGGAAAGATTTTAACTTTACTTAACATAAGAGTCTTTATACAACATATTTTATTACATAACCTAACATATTTCCAAAACTTCCCAAGGGGTCACCCATCTTTTCATTTCACCGGGCTAAGCACGCTTAACTTTCACTAAATCGGTACAAAATATTGATACCGACTCTACCTATCCTTAAGTATTGCTACCCTAGTACTGTACATGTCCTACCTAGTCATGTCAACCATCTTCGATACATATATAGAAGTCAAAATCTTTCATATGAGCTATAAACTCCAAAAAATTGTCCCTGGGTCCTCGCTCTATAATGTCATTAACCTTCCAGATCTAGAATGCTGCATTTGGAAAGAAATACAATATGGTTCGGATCTAGTAGTCATCGGGGAACTCTAAACCAAGGTACCTTTAATCCCTATATAGAGTATCTACATCATGCAATAGTTGCTTGTACTGGGCTACTGGAATCTCCTGAACATAAAGAGCCCGTTTGAATAACTCATGAATATATCCCCATAATTGCTCATATGGTCGCAAATCGTGCCTTATGTATGCGGAGTCTGCCCTGAAGCTTGATACTTTATTTGGATCCGACTGAGTCCCATCTGTAAGTGGTTGCTTCATATACCATACTGAAGAGTAGGTGAGCAACTCAAACCTTGGCTGGGGTCTATTAGCTCGTCTCGAAAGTACATACTTCCTTGCTATTTGCAGTGTCCTAGGTCCTTGATAAGTAAAATATTTGCATATTTATTTTCCCTTATATGATGATTTTGTGGACTATATTTGAGCTGAATGTAATCAATTTGGGTGTAATTAATAACTAAATAATGATTTTCTTGCAGCCATGGACAATACCGCATTAAGAAGAATTAAAGAAGGCATTTAAGGGGAAGTTACTATTCATGCGGGACTATTCACTGTACACTATTCATATTTGGTACTGTTTGGAATTACTGTAGCGTACTGTAGTAGGGGGTACTGTAGCGGACACTGTATTTCACTGTAGCGTGCGGTTGGTGAAGTGTGGTAGGTGAAACGCTGCACTGTCGCAGCCGGCTTTCACTGTAGCAGCTACTGTAGCACCATAAATGAAGCCTATAAATAGAGCTTCTTGGCATGAAAAGAAGGGAGGAGGAAGGAAGAGAGAGACAGAGAGCTTCTATTTTAGATAGAGTTGTTATTTTAGAATTTATTTTTTGCATTTTCTTACTTCTTACATGCCTCCTGGATGGATGGTTTTACCTCCTATATGGAAGGCTAGATAGTCATTTCTTGCATTGTATTAGTTTTTGCATGCCTCCTGGATGGATGGTTTTACCTCCTATATGGAAGGCTAGATAGTCATTTCTTGCATTGTATTACTTTTTGTATGCCTCCTACATGGTAGGCTAGATTTTCCATTTTCATGCATCTTGTAGTTGTATTTTTATGTTTTTGTAATTAATTTTTATGCAATATTTATGATATTTATAATTTATTTTGGTTTTGTTTTTAATTTTATCATGAGCTAAATTTTCCTTTTCCTAGGGTGATGACGTAACTTACTAATGACGGGTTGAATCTTAACTTATTAAATCTAGTTTTAATTTTTCCTTCATGATTTAGTTTTAATTATTGCTCTTAATGCATATAATTGATTGGCCACCTTTTGGATGATTTCAATATGCATGTTGAGACCGGAAGAAGATACATGTGTGTGGATCCTATAATTAAAACCATAATTTGCATATGAAATAGGAATATATTCATATGGGTTGTGTAGTCTTAATTGAGTTCCATAAATCTTAATGCATGATTGATTGCTTAAATTCATATAGGAATATATTGGATTAGTAATTAATTATAGAATTACTTGACCTTGGAAGAGGCTAGTAATTAAAACAGGGAAACTCGACTATCAAGCATGTGGAATAAATTGGACTAGAATAGATAAGTGATTCAATCCGGAATTTGTTAAGTGAAATCTAATCCCTAGGGCTTTTTCTCATATTTGTCTTTATATCACTTGTATTCATATTCATCATTTTTATCTTGCAATCTCAATCACAACTAATCAACCGACTAAATAGAATTAAAATTATCAATTTTGGTACTTAGTGATCAATCCTCGTGGGAACGATACTTTACTCACTTCTATATTACTTGTTTACGACAGTGTACACTTGCACTTCTAAATACACCATCCTACACTCATAACAGTCCCCACCTACCTTGTTATGACTGTGCTCGTTGTCTATCTGAGGGCAAATTTATAGATGGTAGTGATCCATTCCTATAATATCGTTCTTCGCTCATGATTCATGTTACAACATAATCAAGACCATATCAGTATATCATTATGTTATTGCTAGAACCACATGCTCTGATACCAAAAAGGTAAAACCCCGCAGAATTTAGACATTTAATATAGTATCAACACATAGTTTAGTGGGCATATAGAAATAGTATGAACATACTGATATAAAATTCTTGATTATATTACAGAAATCCCTACAAGATTTTGTACATAACATAACACATAACCCAAAATATATGCAAAAGTATGAGATAACTAACATAAAAGTTCCCTTAAGAGCCAGTCTTTTCAATTTCCAGGATCTACTTCTTTGCCTCTCAAGCTGCTTTGCCATGCTGTATAAATTTTATTTATGGAAAGGGATGAGGTTCGAGCGAATCTCAATAGTAACAAGCAATCAATCATATAAAATATGATAATAAACATGCAATACAATGTATATCATGATACAACAATCAATAATCCCAAGCACATGTTTGACAATGTTTGGGATCAAAATAATGATTTTGTCTGGATCAAAATGATCGTATAATCCCTACTTGAACACATTTTATCTTATTGTGATCACATCAATGTTCTGGATCAAGCATCAACATGTATGTACTTATCATGTCTGCTCAACTGGGTCTACCTAGGCTCATAGTACAATGCTCATACCATAGGGTAGTACCATGCTTGTCCTACCCCCAGTGAGAAATAATGCCACATCCAACATATTATTGCACAAAACATGACAAAAAATGCATATTAATAATCATATAAAATATGAGAGATAGAGTTACTACCTTACACCTTTCCTTGCCTATATATTATCGGTCTTTGATTTTCAATCCGGCTTGATAGATGTCGAATCCTAAAATTTCTAAAGTGATTACAAATGAGCTATTACTCATCCATACCTCATTCTAGAATTTATAAGTTGGTCATCTTAGCTTAAAATCACATAATTACTAAAATGCCCCTAGGGAATATGGTCTAATTACCTTTTCACCCGATATATTTGTACTTTTCTAAAAAATTATGACCTGAGCTAATCCTACACAAATTTATGTTTAGAATCTATTTTTGACCTCAGTTTGCAAAAATTCATACTCAAATGACCATATTACCCTTGACAACCACCAATTTAGGGTTTTAGGGGCAAAATTGTCATTTCACACCTTAAGACCTCTACACTTCCAAAATCCACATGTTCCTGATACAATTTTTCATTCTAAACACAATGGAACCATGAAAAACATAAAATTCTAGCTCTAACCCCTAAGTCTAGGTTCGGCCAAAACTTCCCTAATATTGGAAAATTTGGATTTTCATGAATTCAATCCATAAAACACATTCCTTTCACTTGTAATTACTTGTTTAACCATACAAACACCTAATGAACATGAAAAATATAAATTTAGGCAGCTTCTCCCCTTAGATTTTGAATATCCCAAATTACAAAATTTAACCAAAACAAACCAATAACCAACCAAACAACAATCACAACTTTGATTTCAACAAAATTTCAAGGTTTTCTTAACTTACCTTGATTCCTCTTCTTCCTTCCTTCAAAACCATCCCCCTCCTCCTTCTTCCTCTTGAGTTTTACTTGCTTGATATCTATTCCAAGATGACATAGAGATTGAGAAGATGTTTCTATGAATTATAAACTAAGAACAAGTGGAAATGTCCATCTACTTACCTTGATCTTGTACCTTAGTTCTTACTTTCTCTTCTTTCTCTTTGCTTCTCTCTATGTCTCTTCCTCTCTCTTTGCTCTTATCTTGGCCAAATATTATGGCCTTTTAAAGAGTTGTGGAGAGTTCGCTAGAGCTCTCTTCTTTATCCTAATTTTGTTATTTTTTTATTATGAATTGTAACATGTAAATTTTATTTTATTATTTTCCTGTTCACATGCTTCTTTTCTTTGATTTGTCTAGATATTTCTTGCCTCTTCTTGCTTCATTCTCTAATTGAATTTTTGTTAATTACTAAGGAAAAATTGTTGATTTTATTTTATTTAACCAATATGACCATTTTGCCCTTACATTTTATTTAAATTTTTAAAACAATTGCTACTTTTGTAATATCCCGAATTTTGGGACTAGAGGCATAAGATTAAGCCTGGATTAAGTGGACTGCTAGACCTTGGTTTAGCAAATGTCCCTATGAGGCATGTTTAAATTCCCCAAAATTCCTTTATATTATTGGATATTAAAAGGAATTATATTAGTGAGCTAAAGAGCTCGGGGAATAACAAAACAAAGTGATTGGAAGTCACACACGATATAGTAAAGTGGAACACAAAGTAATTTTGCTACCGGTGAAATTCTCGGTATGGCAGTGATGATTGTGTGACATGTTTCGATGGATAAATGATGGTAAAAAATTATGAAACTTTTTAGAATTAAAGTAGACTTATCAAGATTTAATTTTATAGGTTATATGAGTCATTTCGAGTTGTACACAAAGAGAAATGAATTTTTGAAATTAGCCCAGCGCAATTAACTATTTTTTGGGGCAGCATCCAAAGATTAAGATTCTAGGAAGAGTGAGCTTCCGATTGGCTAAGGGTTATATTTTTTCTTAAAACTAGACTCAGTGAGGGTCGTATAGCCTTTAGAACCACCCTAATTGAGTATCTACACAATTAGATATGAATTTTCAAAGTTTAATGAAAATTCTGCCAGATTATCTATTTTGGGCGAAAATAGAAATTATGGACTAACCAGAAGCTGACACGTGGCAAGTGAATGGTTAATTCATTTAACCATTCTTCATCATCTTCATTCAGCCATTTTTCCCGTGCTAAATCCAAAAATCAGAGAGAGAAAGAGTTGAGCGAAAATAGAGGGAGAGGAGAGAGAAAATTCTTTCCTCCGAAACACTGCCAAAACGGCATCCTCTCTCAAAGGACACTTCAGGAAAATTCTTCTACTCATTGTAAGCTACATTTCTACGGTTTCAGATTTTCATTTGGAGGTGGTTGGCGTCGTCTCACTAGCCAGGGTGTTGTCAGAATTCTAAACCGTTTACGGAAACGGGTAAAGGGTCATGAAGTGTTAAAGAAGAAGTAATGGTTGGAAGATCAAGGTGCATGAGGAGGACATCAAGTAAAAGGTAGTGAACTTATATTTTCTACATGTATATGATATGTATGTCTTGCATTGATTATATGACTGCTTTACCTATTTGTGTGGAACATGTATGATTGGTTGAAGCTCTGTTATATTTATGCAATGGCCATATATATGTCATAACATCGAGCATGCAGCATGTCATTATGTTAGCATGAAATAGTGTAGGCAAGCATGTCATGTATTCATATATATCTGGCATGCATAGTGGTAATGTTTGCTACTGAGATTCTCTCGAATCTCACTCCTCCCAACTAAACATTTAGACAGGTGAAGAGTACAGGAAGATATACATCGGAGGAGATATGAAGGTGAAGTGAAGATCGTAGTGTAAGACACTACTATTTGTATTTGATGTAAGAGTATGGTGGTTATGTGTAATTATATATTTGATGTATACGTGGCTATTGAAAATAAGGTATTACATTTAATGGTATCAGAGCAGTGATTCTAGCAATAGAATTGTCTGCTTAGAGATAAAGACCTAGTCAGAGCAAGGGATTCTGACTCTAGCTTGCATTCTCTGGTTAAGTGAATAGTATGGTGATCTCCTGTTAATGCTACTGTAACAGGGAGTTATAGATAGCAAAAGAACCTAAGGAGTTAGACCACCCAAATTTGTGAAATTAGCCTATTGAAGGAAGGGGTAAAGGTCTATGTAGAGGAAGTGGTTCCACATGATAGGGGTGTCAACGGTGCCTGTTCCCAATAGGGATACCTCTATTGGTAATAGTGACAATGAGACCCTAAGGATAAAAGAGGAAGCATGGATTCAGATTCTATTGCTAACTCTAGGGCTCCTGATATTGAGTTAGATATATGACCCATATTGTTTCCTTGTGGTATGAGAAAACATCGAGGGAATATACCAAGAAGCTGGTACTACTTACGTTTCCCTACGGGGATCATATCTAGCATTTTTGAGTAGGATAACATGGTATATTGGGATCGAGGTATATATAGGATGCTGATGCCCAGAAATATGTGGGTCGATATAAGCACTAATGTCCCGGATACCCTCAAGACTCCGTGGTTAAGCGTGCTCAGGCGAGGAAAATCCCAGGATGGGTAACCCCCTAGGAAGTACCTTGAAAATTTCAAATCTTTTGATTAAAGGTTTGGAATCGTGATTAGAGGTTCTTAGATGACCTAATGAATGACTAGAGATATGGAGATGATAAAGTAAGTGTTAAACTTTAATCTGAACCATTTCTGTTGCAGTGAGTACTGCTCAGAAAAGTTCATTTGATGGGGTTATGTAAACTTGAGGCATAGTAATTGCTTTGAGGTTTTTTCGTACTAAGTAATGATCCTTAGTAACCCGTGGGGTTAAGGGTATGTAGGTAAGATATACGGTGAGGTATGATGAGTGGTGATTATACTGTATATCTATCCTAGAGGATCTGAATTGATGATATTGAACCTTCAGTAATTGTTTGAGGATGTTACCCGGAACCATAGAGATTAGAATAGGCACTATTGATTTTGATTCCTCTCGTGCCTATTGGGTATGATTGAGGAAAGTGATTTTTTGATTTACGTGATGTTGAGGTTCTAGGTGTTGAACCATAATATGTGAATCAATTGTAATAGTTAAATTGATTCTACAGGAATTTGAAATAGCCTGAGTGGCTTGAGGTACAAGCATATAGTACAGAATTGTGTATGAGGTTACTGGAGGTTGCTAGTTGCTAATCTAGCATAGGGAAAGATCTTGATCATAGAATATTCCCTTAAACTTTTGATGATTGCCTGGAGCTGGACCGATATTGAAAGTCTATATTAAATGACTCCAAATAAGAGAGCAGATTAAAGAATTGCTAAAGAAGGACCTTATGAGGTTTAAATCCCGTTATAATGATACTTCCATTCAGAGGCGACCAACTGGACAAAGCTACTTATGGAGGATTTTGATCAGAAAGGGCTACCTATAGGGAGTTCTAATTGGAAAAGGCTACCTATAGGAAGATCTGATTGGAAAGGGCTATCTACAGAGGGCTCTGACCAGAGGGGATGACTAGGTGTATGGGTGCCTGTGTGAAGCACCAAGTGTAGTACTATAGTATGAAGCCACCATGACATTGAACTATAGTGTGTAGCCGCCGTGACGACAAACTGTGGAGTGAAGCCGCTGTGACGTTGAAACTGTAAAGTAGAGCTACGGGGATGTCAACTCTCAATAGTGGTATCTTATAATGAGTCTTCTATCTCATAAGTTTCATTGAGAAGAAGGGTCGGGTGACCCAATTAATTGTCATGGGGTGCTCCAGTGCCGAATGATGACAGAGATTAAGAAAAGCTACTCTTGCTCTCATATCCTATGTAATGGTTCTGCATGTATATGTTTACCATCACGTGTATTCGTGTTATGAATATACGGTAGGCAATAAGACCTTTTGGGCCAGCATGTCCTTAGGCAGTCAGACCTGACGGGTGAAGGCCCGAGGCTGTAAGTCCCATAATGCCTCTGGCATAGGGGCGATTCCCTGGGCAGAAAGACCTGATGAGCATTCAGAATTTGTGGGGTGGTCGCCTGGTGTAAAATCCTTTCCTTAATATTGTAATATCCTATTATTATAATTCAATTATCCAAAAATCTACCATGGTAGAAAAATATTACGGATCATGTTTTAAAAACTTAACCATGGTAGAATAAGAGTTCAACTAACCATTTGAAAACTCTACCATGGTTTATAAAATTTACCATGGAAAATAAAACCCTTTCTCATTGCTGAATAATATCTCATCAGATATTAAAATATTCTTATCAGATCAAATTGTGGATCCACGAGTTTAGAACACATCATAAGCCCTCTAGGCCTTCCAGCATCATCAGGAGTAATTAAAAATATATAGTTAACACACCAAGTTCTCAAAAATAGATCAGAGTATGCAAGATGAGCCCTAATGTGACATTATACAATAATCCAACATATATTAAAAAGATGGAAGCACTACTTTTATTAGAAGTAGTTTAAGCTTCCGAAGTCTTCCCTGATGGACCCGCACGATAACTATTACCTGGAAAAATGTTAAATCAACGGGGTGAGACAAAAGCCTCAGTAACCAATAATCCATCTCATCGGGCATACAAGTATGTGCCCGTGAGGTACCAAGTGAGACAGTTATAAAAATATAACATTATTAAAATATCACTTGTCCATACGAATAATTTCATAATAATTCACAATATCATATTGTCATTCTCATATTTTCCATATAAGTGTATAAGAGTCAATACATAATAATTTATTTTCTTTCCTCCCTTATTTCCTCTCCACCTTATTTCCTCTGACTGAACCCATGGGCTAGTACTCACCCATATGACTAGTAGCTAACTCAACAAGCTCACCGATCAAGTGATATGGATCGGCCAAAATCCACAGAGCACAAGACCGGACCATGGGTTCCCCCTCTAAATACACTAGTGGGGTGTCATAGCCCTATGGAATACAAATGGGCCAAAGGACTAACCAGTGTACACCTAGACGTCCACCATCTTATTTCCTCTTTTGTACAAGAATTCACCCCCTTATTTCCTCTTTGAGTAACCTCCCATTAATTCCACCTCCACCATCCCCTATCTTATCCATATTATGTGATTATGACATGTCATTATCATTTCATAATTATCAAAAAGGATCTTTCCAATCTCATAAATAAATACCAACTCATATAATATAATATTGCTAGTCATCTTCTCCATGAAAATAAGTCCCACAAGACAATTTCATTAACCACATATTTTCCAAAATCACATCACATATCAATAGCCAAATTTATAAATCTGCATAATTAAAATCACTCACAAACATCATACAAGCATGCACAACAAGAGGAAAGTGGTTACCTCTCGCCAAAGCTATTTATTACCACACTGCTCCTAATCCAAGAGCTCAAGTAAATGCCAAAATCAATCTACCATAATCAATTTACTACCCATTAATAACTCTCCAAAATTCGAAATAATCAAAATTATAACTTATATACAAATTTTTAATAATAATATATTCTAAAAAATGAAAAATAAAAGTTTGGGTTTAAATTTTAGAAATGACCATTCAGTCCTTCAAATATCGAAAATGACAGTTTAGTCCTCCGAAATTCATAAATGACAGTTTAATCCTCCAAATTTCAAAACTAAACCAATTAAAATTTCAGTAATACCTTCATTAATTCAAATAAAGCTTTTAACCCAAATTTAATCGGTTAAAAAGTCCTATATAGAATTATTCATAGAATAATTATATAGAAAATTCGTTATAAAATCTTATACCAACTAAATAAGAAAAATAAACCGATTAAAATTAGCTATTAATTATTCTCTACATTTTTATAGCCTTATACTAACAAAACTCAAACTTGTCCAAAATGCTAATCTTAAAATATTCTCTAATCTATACAATATTATCCTTATTAGAACGAGAAAAATACATGGAATAATTTTCATAAAAGAAATTTGCTGAAAGAAGTTATTTTAGCTATCTAAATAATCTTATAAGATAAATAACTTACCTCAGAAAACTCAAGTGGGATCTCTATTCCCTTCTCGTTCCCTCTCTTTCTCTCGTTCTTCTTTCTCATAAAACCGCACATCTTATGCGGTTTTATAGAGAAAAATGAGAGGACGTTGGGAGTGGATAACCACTCCCTCCATCCTCACAATTATTAATAGGTGGGCAGCCCACGTGCTGCCCACCTTTTAATATAATATATATATATAATATAATATAATATAATAATATATTAAAATATAATATAATAATATAATAATAATAATAATAATTATTATTATTATTATTTATTTATTTTAGTATATTACACCTGGGGCCTATTGCGCGGGTGGACGCTCAGGCCATGGAGATTTCTATTATGCGCGAGTAGTCTCCCAGGACCTATTGCGCGGGTGGATACTCGGGGCCATAGAAACTCCTGTGATGCACAAGTGGAATCATGGGGCCTATTGCACGGGTGACCATTTGGGGCCGAATGCTCATGTGATGATTATTGTGATGATGGTTTACTTAGCATACTTTATGAACATTGCATAAGAGTATGAATGGCTTGAGTAGCAAGAGATGGAGCCTGAAATGGGAAGTTGGTCGGATGTCCCGTGCGACTGCAACGTGAGCCGAGCGTCGTTGTAGTAGGCCTAGTGAGGCAGTTCGTTACATAAGAAGGTGAGCCCCGTAGAGGGGTAGAAGTTGGTCGGATGTCCCGTACGACTGCAGCATGAGCCGAGCATCGTTGTAGTGGGCCTAGTAGGGCAGTACGCTACACAAAAAGATTAGCCCCATAGAGGCGTGCAAGTTGGTCAGATGTCCTGTGCGACTGCAACGTGAGCCGAGCCCCATTGTAGTGGGCCTAGTGGGGCAGTCCCTTACATAAAAGGTGAGCCCCGTGGAGGGATGGAAGTTGGTCGGATGTCCCGTGCGACTGCAGCGTGAGCCGAGCGTCGTTATAGTGGGCCTAGTAGGGCAGTCCGTTATACAAAAAGTTGAACCCTGTGGAGGGGTGGAAGTTGGTCGGATGTCCCGTGTGACTGCAGCGTGAGTCGAGCACCATTGTAGTGGGCCTAGTAGGGCAGTCCGTTACATAAAAATGATACTAGGGTTTGTCGAGCACAGTTTTAGTGGCGAATGTCGCATGCTCAATACCTTAAGAGGTCCCATTTAGGGCATAATAGTAGTGATTATCCCATAAGCTTGCCGCACTCCGGCCTGGTGAGCCAGGGGGTGTAGGCCAGACTCCCGTGTGGCTGCAGGGGCGCCCAATGAGGCTAGCTCTGTAGTGGGCCTAATGGGAGGGCTGTATTCAGCAAGGATGATAGATGGTATGTCCTAAGGCCATAAGACCTAGTGGGATAGTGAATCCTTAGGTTGGAAAAATGTGAGATATGATTAAGAATGAAGCCGAGTAGAGGCTTAAGTCAATAAGACCCAAGATGCAAGTTTGCATAGGGCAGTGCCTTGGGCTATAAGACCTATATGTCTAAGTGTTGAGGTCGTTACCTAGCGCCGTGACATGGACCAATACGTCCAAAATATGCCATGAAGATGGCAGAATATGTAGATTGTACCAGATCCTTTTTATGTAACGGCACGGCGTCTCCCGTCTCCCACTCGGGGTCCCTAGGGTCCCTAGCGGTGCCGGACTGAGTCACCCTACCTCACTGAGGTCTTTTCCCAGCCAGGAATTGTCCCTTCCCCACGGGGATTTAATACGCCTCCCCAGGGCTCGAAGGCTCAACCTGGGGGTAAGTACAAGCCTTAAGAGCAACCTGGTAACCACTTGCGCCGAGGTGCAAGTGGCTACCAGGTTGCTCTTAAGGCTCGTACTTACCCCCAGGTTGAGCCTTCGAGCCCTGGGGAGGCGTATTAAATCCCCGTGGGGAAGGGACAATTCCTGGCTGGGAAAAGACCTCAGTGAGGTGGGGTGACTCAGTCCGGCACCGCTAGCAGATGCAATAAGCCTAAGATGCCTATGGCATAGAGGGTGAATCCCTAGGCTGTAAAGCTAGAATATCCAGCATCTTGGAAGTTGAATAACCCGTAAGGCTTGATGTGCACACAGTATGATATGGGTGAATCCCAAAGGGGCCGTAAAGCCTAGTATGCATACAAGATGATTCGGGATAGTACCGAAAGGGAAGTGAGGCCTAAGAAACCAAGCGCTGTGAGGTCGGACTAGTGAGTCCTGTGTGAGTGCTACATACTGGGTACAAAATGAATGAAAGTACTACATAGTGAGTACAAAATGAAAGAATTAGAATGGAAGAAAGATAGACTAAATGTCTAGAAATGGTTATACGAAGTAGAGATAGTACCATTTGATGTCGAAATTTCGAGGACGAAATTTATTAAACAGGGGGAGAACTGTAATATCCCGAATTTTGAGACTAGAGGCATAAGATTAAGCCTAGATTAAGTGGACTGCTAGATCCTGGTTTAGCAAATGTCCCTATGAGGCATGTTTAAATTCCCCAAAATTCCTTTATATTATTGGATATTAAAAGGAATTATATTGGTTAGCTAAAGAGCTCGAGAATAACAAAATGAAGTGATTGGAATTCACACACAATATACTAAAGTGGAACACAAAGTAATTTTGCTACCGGTGAAATTCCCGGTATGGCAGTGATGATTGTGTGACATGTTTCGATAGGTAAATGATGGTGAAAAATTATGAAACTTTCCAGAATTAAAGTAGACTTATCAAGATTTAATTTTTTAGGTCATATGAGTCATTTAGAGTTGTACACAAAGAGAAATGAATTTTTGAAATTAGCCCAGCGCAATTAACTATTTTGGGGCAGCATCCAAAGATTAAGATTCTAGAAAGAGTGAGCTTCTGATTGGCTAAGGGTTATATTTTTTCTTAAAAGTAGACTCAATGAGGGTCGTATATCCTTTGGAACCACCCCAATTGAATATCTACACAATTAGATATGAATTTTCAAAGTTTAATAAAAATTCTGCCAGATTATCTATTTTGTGCGAAAATAGAAATTATGGACTAACTAGAAGCTGACACGTGGCAAGTGAATGGTTAATTCATTTAACCATTCTTCATCATCTTCATTCAACCATTTTTCCCGTGCTAAATCCAGAAATGAGAGAGAGAAAGAGTTGAGCAAAAATGGAGGGAGAGGAGAGAGAAAATTCTTTCCTCCGAAACACTGCCGAAACGACATCCTCTCTCAAAGTACCCTTCAGGAAACTTCTTCTACTCATTGCGAGCTACATTATATTTTTGCAATGGCCATATGTATATCATAACATCGAGCATGCAGCATGTCATTATGTGGGCATGAAATAGTGTAGGCAAGCATGTCATGCATTCATATATATCTGGCATGCATAGTGGTAATATTTGCTACTGAGATTCTCTCAAATATCACTCCTCCCAACCAACCATTTAGACAGGTGAAGAGTGCAGGAAGATATACATCGGAGGAGATATGAAGGTGAAGTGAAGATCGTAGTGTAAGATACTACTATTTGTATTTGATGTAAGAGTGTGGTAGTTATGTGTAATTATACATTTGATGTATATGTGGCTATTGAAAATAGAGTATTACAACTTTCTTCTTTCCCTTTCTTCTTGACCAAAATTTTGAAACATATTAGGTCTAAAAATTGTGCTCTTTCATTCTTAATTTTAGGCCATAATATTAGGATTTTACCAAAAATAAAATTAGGCTTTAGGTCTTTCTTGGCAAAAAATTCCATGAAATTTCTATTTCCACTATTTTTGCTACTTCAAGTATACCAAAATTCACCATTGCATTCCATTAATTATAATTAAATACACATAGAATTTTAGTGATTAAATTTAGGATATTACATTAAGTACATCGATAGTCCAAAAGTAACATACAATAGACATTTTAGCAGTTTAGGGAAATATTTTAATAATATACAGCCTATTAAATACTGTACAACATGTTTTGACTACATAACTAAACATTTCCAAAACTTCCCAGGGGGTCACCCATCCTTTCATTTCCCTGGGTTGAGCACGCTTAACCGTACAACACCGGTGTAAAAAAGTTGGCACCAGTTTCAACCGTTTTTTAGCACCGACACCCCGTGTGTGACTCCAAAATAAGTATAAATGAGTAGTGAAATCCATTGTAAAACCAGGATTTGACCCCGGACTACCCAACGTTCGAAAACGTTCATAAATCCTCGCTCTCAACTTAGGTTTTAAACCTATGGTCGAGAGGATTTTTCAAAGGGTAGAATACTTCTCAATTCATTCCATAATCCTTACTACGTCACTAATGACTCATTGGCTCTTAATTTCATTACAATCAGAGTATATGCGAGCGATTTACTTACCTTTTTAATGAAATTAGAGCTATTCTCCTTTAATTAAACAAGAGCGGTTCTCTGCTAAACTTCATACATGCTTTTATATACATCAAATGTATAACTACACATAACCACCACACATTTACATCAAATACAAAATGGTAGTGCCTCGCACTACGATCTTCACTTCACCTTCATATCTCCTCCGTGCATATCTCCAGGCATTTTTCACCTGTACTCAACACTTATATGGTTAGGGGGAGGAGTGAAATTTGAGAGAATCTTAGTAGTAAACAATACCACTATGCATATAAGATATATATATGATGCATGACATGCTTGCCTCTTATACATCATGCGAACATAATAACATATCTGCATGCTTAATGTTATGACAAACTCATGGCTATCGCATAAATATAACAGAGCTTCAATCAATCAAGTATGCTCAACACAAATAGACAAAGCAGTCACATACAATAATGCAAACACATACATATCAAATACATGCAGGCTAGGTAAGTTTACTACCTCTCGGACTTCATGTCCTTCCTCAAACCATCGCCTTTGCTTCGGCTCGAGCACCATCCGTCGGGTCCTGAATTTCCCAAATATAATAAATGAGTCACTACTCACCCATGTATCATTCCAGATTCATTTTATTGGCTAACTTAGCTCAATAATGCTAAATTACCAAAATGCCCCCGGAGTTCTGGGCTACGTCCAATCGTACCCGATCCAACTATACTTTCTCAAAAATTATGACCCGGGCTAATCCTACATAATTTCACGTGCAGAATCCATTTCTGAACTTATATTAGTCAAATTCAACCGCAAATGATGAAAATACCCTTGACAATCCTTACCTAGAGCTTTAAGGGGTAATTTAGTCATTTCACACTCTAAGCCTTTTCTCACTTCATCATCAACATCAACCCTACACAATTTTCCCTTCTGAATTCAATGGAATCATCCAATTGAGAAATTCCAACTCATGGCTCACACCACACATAAGGCAGCCAATTAGAGTTCTTAGAAGAGTTGTGTCAGTTTTGTTAGATTTCATGTTTTGATGATAACAAATCATGTTTTGGAGGTCCTTGGATTTGATCAAATCAAAAACATCAGAAAAGAAAGTAAGAAAAGTGATCTGAGCAAGATCACTCTAGTGATTTATGTAATCACTCGAGTGATTATCAAGATCACTCGAGTGATCATTAAAAATTACTCGAGTGATGTGAAAATTATCAGATCACTTTCAGTGAATTGAAAATTACTGCAAGAAAAATTCACTGTTCCAGATTTTATTGCCAGTGATCTTGAATCACTCGAGTGATTCATGATTTTTGCTGAATCACTTCCAGTGAATCTGAAATCACCGGAAGAAAAAAATATTGTTTTGAAAATCACTTCCAGTGGTGACAAGATCACTCAAGTGATCCTCAAATTTTCTAGATTCACTTACAGTGAAATGAAAATCACTATAAGAAGATTTCACTATTTGGAAAAACACTTCCAGTGGCATCCAGATCACTCGAGTAATATCTGTTTCAGCTTAATCACTTCCAGTGGATTGAAAATCACTACAAGAAAAATTCACTGTTTGCAAAATCACTTCCAGTGATGCCAAATTCACTCGAGTGATATATGAAATCTTAAGATCACTTCCAGTGAATCTGTAATCACTTGAAGAAGATTTTAATGTTTTCCAAATCACTTCTAGTGACATCAAATTTACTTCAGTGATGTGTCATTTTATCAATATCACTCTCAGACAGTCACTGTGATCCAATTGCAACCACTTCCATGGAAATCAACAAGTTTTGTTAGTAAGATATTCTTAGTGATAATCATTGCTAGTTATTCCAGATTACTGTCAAAATCATGTGGCATATTATTTTGTTAGAATTGCTGACAGTTGAAATTCATCTCCAGTGAAAGCAAGTGCACCTCCGATGGTGCTTTGACTTTCAAAAATCACTCCCAGTGAATCATAATCATTCCAGTGATATTTAAAGTATTTTCTAACGGTCATTTTCCTGAGTTTATTACAAGTGTACTCCACTACCACCTACATAACAAGCAACTGAACACACCACTCAAACGGAAACTAATCGTGGGCAGCAGCGAAATTCATAAATAACTATCAACGTGCAAAGTAGAAAAAAATATTGTTGCATCTATCAGAAGCACAATGAATCAACGGAAAAATTTACAATGGTCCTCAAAGCTTCTGATATATATGTCCAGCCATTCGAAAATCAAGACAGAGAGGAACAACGCTTGAACACACTGCAAAAAATACATTCATAAGTGCTTCGTGTCTGATCATTTCTTTATCTTATCTGTACTTCAGTATTCATCTATATACTCTGTGAGAGAGATTTGTCAGTTATACACACTTTATTTCCAATAGTGATAACTTAAGGTTGAGGAACTTTAAGTTAGGATTTAAGATTAACTTGTGTAAGGGGGAGCAGGTGTCCAAAGAGGAACTTTCTGTTGTACTGTGGTGCCAAGAATCCACTGAATCTTAGAAGATATAGTGAAAGGCTCAGAAGGATTTCTGAGGATTGGACGTAGGTCAAGTGATTGTGACCGAACCAGTAAAAACTTCTGTGTCCATTACGGTGATATCTCTTCTTACTCATAATTGTGCTTTAAATTTTCATCATTTTTATTAAGTATATGTAATCACCCAATTCACCCCCTCTCTTGGGTGAAAAGCTTGTTCTAACAAGTTTTTTGTTTTCCCTGGCCTAATCACTTCCTTTTTACATATAATCGAATGATTAGATATTTAGACATCCATTGGACATTGTTTAGGCCATTAAAATACTATTTAAATAAGACATGAACAATACCCAACTCCCACCATACTCATCCAAACAACAAACTAATAGGTTCAAAACGAAGCTTACGCTTACCTTTACACATTTCTTAATTCAGTTTGGAATTTCGGTAGCACTCCAGCCAGTGAGATGGCACCAACCACCTATAAACAAGAATCCAAAACTATCGGAATGAAGCTCGAGATGAGTAGAAGAAGGTTTGTACATGGAACTTTGAGAGAAGACGTCGTTTCGACAGTGTTTCAGAGGCTGGAAGATTTCTCTCTCTTCTCATTCTCGTTCCTCTATTCTCATTATCGTTCTCTAGCCGTCTCTCATGCTCTCTCTCTCTTTTGATCAGTTTACACTGATTAAATGAGAAGAGGGTGATGAATTATGACTTTTAATGAGTCATCCAAATGGCTCCCAAGCCAATTGGTCTAAACTTTAACTTTCTTGAATGATAATTCATTTCCCTTCATGCTTCTTTATGCACTAAAAATAATGAGATCAAGAGAGAAATATTACTCTCAACTATCCCATTATACCACCTTAGAAGTGGTTGACCAAAGCCTTAAGCTTTTCCACTCATTGACTTTCCTTGATAATAATTCACCAGAATAGGTTTATTAATTACCAAGTAGTCATTTTCCTCTTTTTAATTCCCATTCAACTGAAATTATAGGGAATACTAGGGAAAAATACTCATTTCTTATCTTATGGCAAAATTATCATTTTGCCCTTATGTTTTATGATTTATCGTAATAAATCATCTCTTGCTCCTTTCCTCTTGCCCGATGCCACACACACGGCTTCCGTGCTGGGAAATTCACCAGTAGCAACACTACTTTGTGTGTATGTGTTCAAATTGAATTGATTTGTTATTCCCCGGCTCTTTAGCTTACCATAATATTCCCTTTTAATATCTAAAGATATAAAGCAATTTTGGGAATAATACTATGCCTCACCAGGACATTTACTAGAGTGGGGTCTAGCAGTCCAATTAATCCAGGCTTGATCCCAAGCCTCTTGTTCCAAAATTCAGGATATTACACCGTGATTGCCCATGTCCTAAATAGTCATGCCAACCATCTCCGAATGATCAAAAATTGTATATGGGCCACCTATCAATTCAGGTACAAGCATGTATTCCATCATGGGGTCTCCAAACTTTGTAAAATTATCCCTCGAGCCCTACTCTATAATGTCATTTTTCTTTTGGGCCTATTATGCTGTATTTAGGAAGAAATACAGTGTTTGTTGATCCAGTCATCATCCAAAAACTTTATCCTAAGGTATCTCTGGTCCTAGTACAGTGTGTCTACATCATACAGAAACTACGTGTATTAAGCCATCGGAGAGTGACGGATACAGATAGCCCGCCTTGATGTACCCCCACAGCTCCTTATCTGGCTACATGTCACATCTTACATGCATAGGCTCTGCCCTGGAACTAGCAATATTGTATGGGTCTGACTCAGATCCATCTGACAGTAGCTGCTCCGTATCACCAATAGAAGAATTTGTTAGATATGATTAGTCTTAATGATGTCAAATATATATGCCAAATATTAAGAGAAAAAAGTTTACATAATATATGTATCTCCTATATTGACTAACTGCTATATTTAATATTGATTAGAAGATATCAAGTTGAATTATGGAGAATGATCAAGAAGAAAATTAAGAAATAAGTTATTGAGTTGGATTGATAAAGAGGAAGAAGAGATTGAAGACATTAGTCAAGAAAGAAAGAAGTTATTAAAAGATTTTTATAGAATAATCAAGAAGATGAGAAGAGATTAAAGAAAGAAGAACTTATAAAATATAATGGGAATATCAATATTCAAGTTCTTAGATTTGATATTAGAAGTCTCAATGATCAAATGGAAGTTGAAATTGCTTAATTTGGAGTTAAAATATGCTATTCCAAGCTTTATCATCAATAGTAACTATTTGGTACAATACCTCACTCTCAAGCTACAAGAACATCACTCAAGTGATGCTCTGAGAATAATGCACTATTCACTCAAGTTATACATGATTCACTTGAGTGATTACATTATTTCAGCTACTCTATTTATCTCTATTTTTCATTAAGCATAAGTGAGGTTAGGTAATTCAGTCATATATCTCAAACCAGAACTCCGGTTGAGCTTAAACTTATTTCATATGAAACTAGACTTCTAATGCGTCACTTTGACACTCAAAATCAATGTTGTGTTTCGAAATAGGTACAATATTTTGGACATTTATCTCAAACCATAAATCCAATGGAGATAAAACTTACAGCATATGAAACTAGATTGGAAGAGCTTTCTAGTAATAGGTCATTTGTTACATTTGAAGTTATATTAAAAGAGGATACTTTTTGGAAGTGGACACTCAAATTTCAAACACTTTCCAGACCAAGTGTTACAAATTGGATCATAACTTTTAGAATACAATGTATTTGGGAATGATTCCAATTTTTGTGCAAAGTAGACTTAAAGATATTTCTAGGGATAGGTTATTTACTAAATTTGGAGTTAGTTTTGAAAAGTTATGCCCACTGGAAGTTGACCTCTATTCTGAAAAGGAAAAGATCACTCAAGTGATTCAGTGTCACTCGTAGGATTTTATGAGTAACTCGCAAGGTGATTTGAAAGTTGGAGTTGATCACTCGAGTGATGTTTTTGAGCACTCGAGTGATATGCTCAAGATCACTCAAGTAAATTAGTAATCACTCGAGTGATGGCAGTAACTTACGAAGTTTCAGTGAGGCATTCATAGAGGAACCAAGAGTGATATGATCTTAACATAAGATCACTTGAGTGATCCTAATAATCACTCGAGTGATATGAGATCACTTGTAAACATATGCAAGTCATCTATAAAATCACTCGACTCATGCTAAAACATCTTCTACCAAATAATAGAAGATCACTCAAGTTATATTCAATGCACTCGAGTGATATTGTTCATAGATTTTCTTAATCACCGTCTCAGATTTCTCCATAATTTTGCAAACTCATTTAAACCTTGATTGTATTTCACATCTTAGAGGCTATTCATGATCCTTCTATTGAGCACACTTTAGATCCTACCACTGAATCATCCACGTTTCACACCTCTATCCCTAATTCATCAGAGTTTATTTAAAAAAAATATTGGTACTTCATCTCAGACCACGGCGAGTCAACTAGATTTCACACAACAAAAAAAAGGGCAAGCAAATAGACTTCACATATCATTTATCAATTTTTGAATCTACATGAGCATTTCTAAACCCTATCTCTTTATATTTTATGAATATTTTGTAAATTTTTATTTGCATCATATTAAAAGAAAAAATACTTTCAAATAGTGGGAGAGAAAATTGTTTTCTTGACACTTTTATTTTGATTAATAGAGAGAAAGATATTTCTAATTTATTTTCATATTTACTTATGTACTAGCATTTCTTCCTTATACTTCAAACTTTTTGCTGATGTCAAATATGGGGAGAGAAAGGCAAGAAAAATATGTTGCTATTAATTTATTTTTATAACTCATACATAGTTTTCTTAAAGGATTTTCCATCATCAAGAAAGGGGAGAATGTTAGATATTATTAGTTTTGATGATGTCAAATATATATACCAAATATTAAAAGTAAAAAGTTTACATAATATATTTATCTTCTACATTGACTAACTGCTATATTTAATGTAGATTATAAGATATCAAGTTAAATTATGGAAAATGATCAAGAAGAAAATTAAGAAAGAAGTTATTGAGTTGGATTGATCAAGAAGAAGAAGAAGAAGAAGAAGAAAGAGATTGAAGACATTAGTTAAGTAAGAAGTTATCAAAAGATTTTTGGAGAATAATCAAGAGAAATAGAAGAGATTAAAGAAAGAAGAAATTGTAAAATATAATAGGAATATAAATATTCAAGTTCATATCAACATTCAAGTTCTTAGATTTGATAGTAGAAGTCTCCATGATCAAATAGAAGTTGGAATGGCTTAATTCGGAGTTAAAATATGCTATTCCAAGTGCATATTGAATAGTTACTTTTTGCTGTAGTACATTACTCTTAAGCTATAAGAACATCACTCGAGTAATGCTCTGCGAGTGCTATACTATTCACTTAAGTTACACATAAGTCACTTAAGTGATTACACTATTCCAGCTACTCTGTTAAGCTCTGTTTTTTGTTAAGCACAAGTGAGGTTCAATAATTCAGTCATATCTCACAAACCACAACTCTGATTGAGCTAAAACTTGTTTCATATTAAACTAGACTTCCAATGCGTCACTTTGACACTTAAAATCAATGATGTTTTTCATAATAGGTTCAATATTTTGGACATTTCTCTCAAACCACAAATCCAATAGAGATGAAACTTACGGAATATGAAACTAGACTCGAAAAGCTTTTTAGTAATAGGTTATTTGTTACATTTGGAGTTATATCAGAAGAAGGATGCTTTCTAGAAGTGGAAGATCAAATTTTAAACTTTGTTCAGACTAGATGTTACAAATTGGATCATAACATTTGGAATACAATGTATTTGGGAATTATTCCAGTTGCTATGCAAAGTAGACTTAAAGATATTTTGAGGGATAGGTTATTTACAAAATTTGGAGTTATATTCAAAAAGTTATGCCCACTAGAAGTTGTTTTCTATTCTAAAAAGGAAAAGATCACTCAAGTAATTGGTAAGCACTCGAGTGATTTAGTGTCACTGGCAGGATTTTGTGAGTGACTCGCAACGTGATCTGAAAGCTAGAGAAGATCTTTCGAGTGATATGCTCAAGATCACTTGAGTAAATTAGTGATCACTCTAGTGATGGCAGTAACTTATAAAGTTTCAACGAGGCATTCAAAGAGGAACCAAGAGTGATGTAATCTTAACATAAGATCACTCGAGTGATCCTGAGAATCACTCGAATGATCTGAGATCACTTGCAAACATGTGCAAGTGATCCATTAAATCACTTGAGTCACACTGAAACATCTTCTACCAAACAATAAAAGATCAATCAAATTATATTTCATGCACTCGAGTGATATTGTTCACATATTTTCTTAATCAATGTCTCAGATTTTTCCATTATTTTGCATACTTATTTAAACCTTGATTATATTGCTTCTAATCATTCCTAATTATCACTAATCAAGTTGACATGAGGATTATAGATTATTGAACTTGGATTATAGCTCAACGGCCAAAAAACAATTTGTGTAAGAAACTCTAAAGGTCATATTTCTATAAAGAGACAAAATCACAACGGGAATACGAACGTGCCTAACGGATATTTCAACATCTCCAATAATCATCAGAGCTACATCAACTATAAATTGAAATGCATTCAAATTCGAAGATCTGTGCTTGCACCTTTACTGTCAAAGTGCCAATACTCTAATGTTTATCTCATTTGCTCTCTGTTTTCTCAGCGATCATATTATTTACCATAGAGAGTAAGATTATTTGTAATGTACTTCAGTGTAAATTTTATTCACTATTGAGAGAGAAGATTGATTGCAATCCTTCACCATAAAGGTTGTATCCTTATGGTGAGTAATGGGGAGTACCTCGGGGATAGATTTGTAAACGGCTTCACAAGTACCCAGCTAAACTTGTAGGATTGTAAAGGCTTCTCTTGTGCCCGGATTAAACAAAAAGATAGTAGATTGAAAATCTCAAGTAGAGCTTGGGGAGTGGACGTAGGTTATCAAGGATTGGACCGAACCAGTATAAATCATAGTTTACATATTCTCTTCACTTATCTCTTATATTTTCAGCATACCTGATTTGTTTTATTAATTGTCGTTTGACTTATTATCTTCATAGTTATTATTTACACTAAGATGAAAAAAGATTTTCAAAGTTTCTAATTACTTATATTAACCCAATTCACCCCATCTTAGGTGTTAGCAGAGTCTAACATTTGGTATCAGAGCTAGGCTCTTATTTAAAGGACTTAACCATCCTAAGAGTTATCAATGGCTGATTTTAGTTATTATATGCTTTCAAAAGGTTTCGATTATAGTGTTTCACCTCTTTTAAAAGATATCGATTTTGGTTTTAGAAAGCTAGAATGACATCTTTTATAAAATGCTTTGATTTTGATATGTGGGATGTTTTTATGAATGTCTTTGATTTCAAACTGAGAAGGATTGTACAGAAGGAGATGGCTGCTTTGCTCCTCAAGTTCATCCAGTCGTGATGCCATGGATAAATATAGATTAATTACATACAATCTTCTAAGGAAAATGAAACAAACTTAAATATACTTTATATTAAATACTCACAATCCATCCAGCAACGTCAGCAACGATTGGATTTATATATTTTTCTCCCTTCATCCTCGTTACTTTCCATTTACTGTGACGTGGGGGAGGAGTGGGTGCTTGCACGAAAATGCTAGGATCTGATTTGGCTGCTTCCTTAATTTTTTTCAGATAAGCCTGCATGAGCTTTTTTCCAGCTTTTGATAACCTCCGTGAGAAATGTAATGCGGATAATTGTTTTTAGCCTGCCTCTGGTTTTCTTATTCACTTAATTTCAATGACCAGAGAAAAAAGAAAACTGAGTCAATGAGCTCAAATAAATTCAAACAAAATGTTTCATACTATAATGAACAAAATATATATACCAAAAATTCAGGATCCTATCGTGATGCCACAAATAATCTCCACTCATCTGTAGAAAGATAAAGATAGTCTTTACATGGATCCTTATTAATCTTCGGCCATCAAATGTACTTGGTTGTGAGCGTAGACTTAAAATATTTCCATCACTCACAAACTTCGTCCCCCATCCAATGCTTGTACATCTGCCTCATGTTGGGGACATCATATGTTTGCTATAAAGTATTATATAACATAGTTATATTTGAACCAATAGAAATAAAGATAGAAATGAAAATATAAATTTATATACTAAAATTTGTTCCTAAATCATAGCTAATGAACTTGTCTTCCTGTTCGCCTATTGGATTTAAATCTGCATCAAATTCCACGTGCACCGTCTCCTTTTCTTCCTCCCGACTTTGACCAACGATCGAGCTTCATGCTTGCTCTAATCTTTTTCTTAATATGTGAGCCACTTGAGTCCCCCTCATCTGATATTGCCATGTTCTTGATAACAAATCAAGTTGATATAGGATAAGTTAATTTCAATTAAATGAATACTTTAAACAATTCAAAATCTTACTTTATGTGTTTTCCCAAATTCTTTTACAATGATCAATTCTAGCTGCATATTCATCATCATCTAACAATTCTACTTCAGTTCGTATTGATGGACTTGTAGTGAAAGGTGGTGTGTCGTCAAGATTCAAACTTAGATCACCATCCTTCTATTTTTTACTTTAGAGTATAATGGACAATTTTTCATTTGTTGGATCAATGACATAAAACACTTGCTTTTCCTGGCTTGATAAAATGAATTGCTCATCTTTATAACCAACTCTATCAAGATCAACTGAGGTAAATCCAAATTGATCTATTTGAACAGCACTATTGTTAACCTACTTACATTTAAATATAGGAACTCTCAACTTGGTGTAGCTTATCTCCCATATGTCTTCAATAACTCCATAATAGGCTATGGATGCTGTCAAACCCCTTAACATTTCGATATTCGCAGAGTATTAAGCGCATAGTTCACAAGGCATACATAAATAGCAGAAACATGCTGACATTAAGTACTTGTTTACAATATAGAAAAATTCCCATAGGGTTTGAAAAATATATACAGAGTCTCAAAAGAAATTAAAATTACAACTAAGATAACAAACAACAGCTTCTGCTTGCACCGGGACTCATATTCGTCGGTAACTACTGCTTTGCCCTTAGAGCCGCTACCTTCTACTGGAATGTTTTTAAATGTTAAGAAAGGGTGAGATTTGAGTGAATCTCAGTAGTAACATACAATCAGACATATAAAATGTGAACATGAATATACAATGCACTATATTATGTAAGATGAAAATATGTTGTGTGCACATTGTCTAAGGTTAAACGACTATTTGCAACCCTAGCTTATCTCTGCACCTCTGTTTTGTCCCAGACCACAACTAGGTAATGTGCCCTAGGCACTGTATTTGTGTCCTAGACACTATGCTCATGTCATAAAAGATGGCATACATAAAGCATACAGATATTCACATAGTGCATGAAAGAAAGAGTTATTACTTGAATCCTTTTTCTGTTCTACTGTCAGTCCAAAACCCTTGATTCGGCTCGGGCTATTATCAATCCCTATAAATTAGAGTTAACAAGTAACTGGTTATTACTTGCATTACTACTACCTTCTAATCACAGTTTGTTGGTTATCTATCACAGTTAACCATATTGCTTCTAGGGAAACCAATCAAACAACACCTCCTCTTAACTTCTAAAATTTCCAGATTAATATACAGTAATACAAAAATCATGTAGTTCCACACAATTTTCCATAATAAATCCAATGGAACCATTAGAAATACAAAATTCTAACTCTACCCCTATGTTTTGTGCTTGGCCGAAACATGCAACCCTAAAGGGAGTGTTGTGTTTTCTTGATTCCACTTGTTTAAACACTTCATTTTCACTTATACTCATATGATTAACCATTTAAACACTTAATAAACATGATTAATGGAAATTTAGGCAGCATAAAATTCTTGGGTTTCATCATTCCATTTTATAAAGATCATGGAAATCAAGCCAATAACAACAATAACCACCGAAACAATAATATATAAACCAAGAGGATCAAAGGTCTTGAGATTACCTCTTGATTCCTTCACTTCCTCTCTCTAGGTGACACTTTATCTCTCTCTTCCCTCTTGGATTTTGCTTGCTAGACATGTTATTCAAGATGGAGAAGAGATTAAAAGAGGTCTTGTATGAATTAGAAGACAAGAACACTTGAATCCAAACCTACTTACCTTGGATTTTGCCTCTTGAACTTCCTCCTCTTATCTTGCTCTTGTATTTTCTTCAAGCTCTCTCTCTCTCTCACTCTATTTTTGTTGTTGGTTGAAATTATGAGGAAGGAAAGAGATAGCAGGCTCTTGAAATATCTCCTCTCTTGCCTTGAATTAATATTATTTTAAGGCTAATTAACTATGTAAATTTTTACTTGGTCATGGTTATTCCTTTTTGGTTAAATGTGGACCAAGTAAATTGTTTCCCTCTTATTTCCCATTTTGGCCCAAATTCAAGAGAAAAAGGGAATAAATAAATGCTTCTTGCATTTTCCATAATTCCTTCTTTAATTAAGTAATTATGTCATATTTACTTTTTTGACTTTTCCAACTTATTTACTTGGCTACAATTGCTCCAAAATTATGATATTTATCTCCAATTATTTATTTCTCTCTCGTTTTCCTTATTTGGCCGAAAATTGGCCCAAATAAAAAAGGAAAATAATTAGTTTTTGGTTTTATAGAAAATTACCATTTTTCTATTACATTTTTATGATTTATTGTATTAGATCATATCTTGCTCTTTTCTTCCTTGCTTAGGCTGAATTTTATCACCAATATTAGGCCAATATTTGTGTTCTTCCATGCTCCAATTTAGGTTACAATGTTAGGTCTTTAAGTTGACAAGAGTTGCTCGTTTTTGTCCTAGCTTAGCCAAATTGTATGTAACCACCGATTAGAATGTTTATCATTTTATGTGCACTACCATTCACCATGTTATTCTATTAAATGTCTCAATTACATATAAGAAATATTGGTGAATAAAAAGTGGGATGTTACAAATGCCAATATGGGGTTTTTGTCTTTTGAACTATAAAAGTGTATTACTTAGGCTCTACCATTACCCCACTATTTTGCATTACATGTGTGCTTGCAAAACCTCTTCACGACATATACTCTTCACTTTAAGCCCTCGTGTTCCCTTACTTATACCCTTTTCATGACAAGATTTGGCCTTTGACCTTAATAGATATTCTTTGCAAAAATCCATAGCCTCTTCAATGACATATCTTTCAACAATTAAGGCTTATGCTCGATAAGAATTTTTAGAATACCCTTTTAAGTTCTTCATGTATTACTCAAAAGGGTACAGCCACCTTAGATAAACTAGGCCGCATAGTCTTATCTCCTTTACCAAATGAACTATTAAATGCACCATTATATCAAAGAAAGCAGGAGGAAAATGCATCTTTAGTTGGAATAGAATAATATAACCCTCATTTTCCAATTCGTCTAACTTTCCAATGTCAACAATTTTGCTACAAATAGCATTAAAGAAACTGCACAACCTGTTATCATGCTTCACACATTATCTTTCATAATGCCTCTAATAGGTACTGGTAATAGTTGTTGCATCAAGATATGGAAATTATGGGACTTCATTCCTACTAACTTTAAATATTCTATTGAGACAAGACTTCTCACATTAGAAGAATACCCTTATGGCACCTTAATGCCATACAAATTCCCACATAAACTTCTTCTCTCATCTTTTGACAATGTATGTGCTGCTTGCTCCATATATGCTCTCTTACCATCATTTCTTAGTTATAGATATAGCTGTTCTCATATTCTCATTTCAACTAAGTCTAGTCTCACACTAATGGGGCTATCACATACATTTTTCTCCACATGCATCACATCAATACTGTGTCTCACATCAAGACTACGCTAATATGGAAAATTGACCTCTTCTTCTATATGTTCTTCTCACTAGTAGTCCTCTAATTCTTACCAAAAGTGACATTGATTCTTTCCACCCGACTATAAACCTTGTTTGCAATTAATGCCTTTAGAGCCATTCCATTCTCTGGCAAACAGTTAAAAGTATTTTTTAGCCTACGGTATGAGTGAAACGAAGGAAGAAATCGCCTATAACTAAGGTAGACTGTTTTTCTTCCATACTTAAGTTAATGGAAGTGTGTGCCTTCTTCACATATCAAACATGCTTTATGAACCTTCACACTATACCCTAACAAGTTTCCGTATGCAGGGAAGTCAATAATCGTGGTGAAAATTATTGCACGTAGCTTAAAGGACTCTTGCTTATATGCATCAAACACATCTATGCCATCCTCCCATAACTTCTTTAAGTCCTCTATCAAAGGTACCAAGTACATATCAACATTGTTCTCTGGCTATTTTGGTCCCAAAATAATCATAGAAAGCATTATATACTTACGTTTCATACACAACTAGGGAGGTAAGTTGTAAATCACCAGCATAACTGGCCATACACTATGTGTACTACTAAGAGTACCATAAGGATTGATTCCGTCTATGTAAAGCCCAAGCCAAAGGTTTATTGGCTCACTGCCAAATCTAGGAAATATTTCATCTATTTTCTTCTATTGTGGAGAGTCAGCCTGGTGTCAAAGGTATTTTCTATCACATATCCTCTCATCAGAATGCCATCTTAAATTCTTTTCTTCTTTCATATTAGCAAAAATTTATTTAAACCACGGTATGATTGGAAGATACCACAAAACCTTTAAAGGTTGCCTTTTACTTATCTCATCACCACATCCAGCATCTTTCTTCACTTTGTATTGGGAAGTTTTACATTTTGGACACTTACTTAGTCCTTTATACTCCTCTGTACAATACACAATCATTAGGGCAAGCATGTATCTTTTTATACTCCATACCCATCGCAGAAAATATTTTCTTGGTCTCATACATACAATTTGGAAGCACATTATCCTCTAGAAACATATCACATAATAATTCAAGTAACAAAGTAAAACTACTATCGGTCCACTCACAAGTTGCTTTAAGTTGACCAAGTGCAAAATAACTTACAACCGTATATACTTAGTACACCCAGGGTACAAAGGTGTCTCTATATCACTCTGCACGCTATCATATATAGGTGATTGTGCAAAACATTCTTCCTCAACATCATAAATCATTTTCTCCATTCTATCATCATCTCTGACATCAAAAACTTCCTTCTTATGGGACGCACAAGCAGTTACTTCCTCACCATGCCATATCCACCTTGTATACCAAAGATTTATTCCATCACAAAGTAAGTAATCTCTTATATCATCAAAATCCCATTGACTATCATTTAAACACTTGACACATAGACATAAATACTTCCTATTTTTACTAGGTGCATTCATTGTAGCAAATTCAATAAACTTTTCCACCCCATTCTCATATTCTTCGCTAGTTCTCAATGCATTCATCTAACTATGATCCATTTTATTACCACCTAATCTATTTCAAACAACACTCAACTTTACCATTATGGTAATTAAAAAATTGACAAAATTTAAACAAAGTAAAATAAAGTATTTAATTGACAACTTTACCATTTTCAATAACACTCAACTATACAGTCATAATCCTATTTGCTCACCCTATGCCTACGATAAGCGCTTTTATACATAGAGAAGATTCTTCTTCAGAAACAGAACTTTATAAAAATTAAAATAAAGTATTTTAAGGTTGTAAAATTTAGCACTAAGAACCTTGTTCGACCTATTTCTTAACATTACAAATAAATAAACAACAATGTTTTCAATACCTTTTTTTTCTCAAATGGAGATTTATCTCCAATTTTGCCCACTTCCTTGAACTACAAGCATTTCACTGTTAATTTTTACGACCGAAATATATTTAACCCATAAAAAATCCTATCAAGTTTCCTTATACATTATTTTTCGTTGTCTTACAGGATACATCAGATGTACATTGCCAAAATATTTCCCCATACACTACTAACCCCACCCCTATTTTTCCCTGCTATTTCCTATCTGTGAGTACTATATATATTAGTAAGATAGTTTTTACAAGACTATCATCTTCATCTTTCCAACAATTAAAATACAATAGCTTCTTTTGGGGCCAAACTAATTATGAAGTCAAGTCTTTGGCGGAATTATATTTGTCATATTTACTCTTTGGCCAAACTAACTATCGTTTACAACATAGGTTGTCCGTGACTGTATGTGGTCATCTACAAAAACTAATAATGCTTCCCACCAACATCGACTGGTCATCTATAAAAAATAATTACCACAAGTACTATAATATGGCAAGTTGGTTCCTTTATGCTCTATTTTCAAGACTCTACTCTGTTTTCATCCAAAGACAATATGCGAATCAGAATCTGTTTAATTATATTCAGCAGCTTTCTAAAATTTTTTCGGTAGCTCTTCAATTTCATTTCCTCTAAATTCAATATTATTTGATATTGGTTACAAAATCTAAAAGAGTGTGAAAGAACCCAGAATTGAAAGTTGAACAGTTTTGAGAAATTACAAACAAGAATTAAAAGTTCCCAACTATAGAACCCAACTTTTCCGTTTTGAGAAATAAAAGTGTCGTGCCTTACCTTGTCCGGACTGAGAAGAGGGAAAACAAGGAGGGATAACCCAGCTATAAAATCTACAACAATAGTGGAGGACTGAGAAGAAGAGGAAGAATGAAGCACAACCGAGAGTAATGTAAGCAAGAGAACCCACGTCTTTCTCCTCTTTGGAGGAAGAAGTTCCCGTCCTAATATCAGAGAGAGAGGCGCGACACAAGCAAGTTTTGAGCAAGAGGCAGCAGTACAATGGAGAAATGGGGACTCTGAGTGTGCAGAAGCTGCTTTAATCTTATAAGTTGGTAGCTTCTTTGGCATGCTCTATCGACTAGTATGACTAGTGAGAGCATTAAAGATGACTGGTTTTCAAACCAGTCATTGAAAACAAGTGTTTCAACCAATGGTTTAAAAAACCAGTCATTGAAACACTGGTTTTCAACGATTGGTTTGATAACTAGTCTTTGAATCCCAATTTTCAATGACTAGTTTGAGAACCAGTTGTTGAATCCCAGTTTTCAACGACTGTTTTGAGAACTAATCGTTGAAACAATGATTTTCAACTATCTCATGTATAATGCTTGTTAGGACACCTAATATGGCAAACTCGAGTTCTCATTAGGAAACTCGAGTTCTTAGTGTTGTCAGCACTTCTCCAAGTTTTTTCTGCCAAGAACTCGTAAGAGTTCATTTTCAAACTCGAGTTCATATCTGCCCAGAACTCAAGTTCTATTTATAAACTTGATTTCTCCCTATACTTCAAGTTATCTATATGACTCTCTGGTTAGAACTTGCAGGAGTTAAATTATAAACTCGAGTTTTCCTTTCACCAAAACTTGAGTTTTCCTACCAAACTTGAGTTCTTTCTGTATTGCCTATATCTAAATGTTTCTCTGGATAAAACTTGCGGAAGTGCAAATCCAAAATCGAGTTTCTTTATGACTAGAATTTGAGTTTTGCCACCAAATGTGAGTTTTCCAGGAACTTTATGTTCTTGACAAAATATCTGGATGAAAACTTGTGGAAGTTTAAAAGCATACTCGAGTTTCTTTCTTACCAGAACTCGAATTTTGCTCTCAAACTCAAGTTCTCCAGAAGTTAAAGGATTCTGAACAAGTCTCTAGATAAAACTCCCAGAAGTGCAAATGTAGACCCAAGTTCATCTTCATCCACAACTCGAGTTTTTTCCTCAAAACTCGAGTTTTGCAACTGAATTTGTTGTTATTATTAAGCTAAATAACATAAAACTTCGTTGAATTTAGAACCATGTATATATAATGTCTTTAAGACTTATAATAATCTCCCCTATACACACATTAAAAATGGAATATAATCCCCTAAAATTCAAATAAAGAAAACTAAAAAAGTTATAAGGAGGGGTTTTCAATGACTGGTTCTCTTACCAGTCGTTGAATCCATAAGTTTTAACGACTGGTAAGAAAACTAGTCGTTGAAAGTGGTGTTTCAATGACTGGTTTTCTAAAACTAGTTGTGGAAAACCAAAATATATTTACACTGCATGCCACCACCCATTTTTTTGTTATTGTTTTCTTAAAATAGACGTTAATTCGTGTTGTTAAATTAACTATTCATAGTAGTGAGTCAATCCTAGAGGAGGCATACAAGAGTAAATATACTTTGCATCTAAAAGCAATTAAAATGTATCATGACTTAAAGTCCATGTATTGGTACCCAAGGATGAAAAGAGATGTAATAGAATTTATGGCTCATTGTCTCACTTGCCAGAAGGTGAAAGTTGAGCATCAACGACCATTAGGGCTTCTACAAAACCTTGAGATTCTTAAGTGGAAATAAGAAAGTATTACAATGCATTTTGTGACAGAACTACCCAAGGTTAGAAATCATGATGCAATTTGGGTAATCATTGATCGATTTACAAAGGCAACCCATTTCCTACCGATTAGAATCAACTATTCACCTGATAAGCTGACATAGATTTATATCAAGGAGATTGTACGACTGCATGGTACACCAAATAATATAATTTATGATTGAGATCCTCGATTTACTTCCAAGTTTTAGAAGTCATTACATAAGGCTTTGGGTACCAAACTCAGATTTAACACAGCCTATCATCCTCAGACAGACGGACAAATAGAAAGAACAATACATACGCTAGAGGATATGTTGAGAGCGTGTGTACTGGATTTCAAAGAAAGTTATGATCGATTCCTTCTTCTAGCAGAATTTGCATATAACAATAGTTATCATTGGAGCATTCAAATGGCTCCATATGAAACATTGTTTGGAAGGAAATGTCAATTGCCATTATGATGGGCAGAACTGTCTGAGAGAAAGATGTACGGGCTGGATATAGTCGACCAAATGACAGAGCAGATCAAACTGATTATGCAGAGACTGTTAGCTGCTTAAAGTAGGCAAAAGAGTTATGCTGATAAGAGACAAAGTCTTTGGAATTTGCAGTAGGAGATTATGTGTTTTTGAAAGTTTTACCAGTCACTGGGATGGTAGGGCATTAAAAACAAAGAAGCTAAGCCCTAGGTATATTGGTTCACTTGAAATCTTATCAAGAATTGGGCCAGTAACATAACATATAGCTTTACCCTCAAATTTAAGCAGATTACATGATATCTTTCATGTCTCATAGTTAAAAAAGTATTAACTAGATCCAAAACATATTATTGAGTATGAAGATATGGATGTGCGGGAAGATCTCACATATGATGTTGAACCTGACCAAATCATTGATCGACAAGAAAAATAACTTAGGCATATTAGTATTCTATTTGTAAAAGTGGTTTGGAAGGGGTTATCTCTTAGGAAGGCTAGTTGGGAGATGGAAGAAGACATATAAAGGCGTTACCTAAAATTTTTGAATATGTTTGTGTAAAAACTTTTGAGGATAAAATTTTATTGACTGAGAGAGAGCTGTAATATCCTAAATGTTGTTCACCAAAATTTCTTGTATATTTAATGGAATAAAATGGTGAATTTTGGTGTACTTGAAATACCAAAATAGTAGAAATAGTGATTATATGAAACTTTTGGCTAAGAAAGATATAAAGCCCAATTTTTGGTTTCATGAAAGCCTAACATTGTGGCCTAAAATGAAGTATAGAAGAGCACAATTTTTGACCCAAAATAAATTAAAAAATCTTCCAAAAAGGAAGGAGAAGAATAAAGATGACAATTAGTTCCAAAAATTCAAAAAATGTAAGGGCATTCAAAAATGCAAGGGCAAAATAGTCATTTGGCTGAAAAAAATTAAAAGTCAATATTTCCCCTAAAATATTATGTTAAGTCGGCCAAGGAAGAGAACAGCAAGAGAGCATGAGATTTTGCCACATATATGGACATGTGCAAGGTTTAAAACATATATGGAAAAAGGAAGAAACAAAAAAATGCCATGTGTAAAGTTTTTAAATAAAATTATATATATTGAGACGAGGTGGAAGATGATTAATATAACAACATATTAGCTCTTCTAAACACCCCCATTTTCGGCCAAACATAGAGAAAGAAGAGAGAGAGAGAGCTTAGGTAAAATAAGAACAAGGAGAAGACAAGAGGAAGCAAGGAGAAAATCAAGGTAAGTAAGTAGTAAAATTCATGTGTTCTTGCTCCTAATCACTCGTAAACCTTTCCTAATCCTCATATCCTCCTTGAAATCATGTAACGCAAAAATAAAATCAAGAGAAAGAAGAGGTGGATGGGATAGCTAGAGTGAGAAACCAAGAGGAATCAAGGTGAGCTTGAAATACTTGTTCTATCTTGATGTATTATTCTTGTTCTTAGTGGTTTTACTTGGTTGTTGCCTTGTTTTGGCTTGAACTTGTGACTTAGGATGCCTAAACCCTAAGTGGAAATTCTGCCCAAACTTTGATTAATTATGTGTAAATGGTGTTTAAGTGGTTAAATAAGTGATTATAAGTGGAAAGAAGATGTTTAGTTAGTTGGAAATTGAAAATTTTCAATTTCTCTAAAAACCCTAAACTTTCGCCTAGTAGGAGTTTAGGGGTTTAGAGTTGAAATTTGATGGATTTGATAATTTCATTGTGTTTAGAATGAAAAATTGTGTAGGAAACATGTGAATTATAGAGTGTGAAGGCTTTAGGGTATGAAATGACAATCTTGCCCTTAAAACCCTAATTGGTGGCTGTCAAGGGTAAAATTAGAAATGCAATGTGATTTTTCCAAAACTGAGGTCAAAAATGGTTCTTCAAGGGAAATTTTGTAGGAATAACCCGGGTTATAATTTTTGGAAAAGTAATTATACTGTGTATAAAGGGAATTAGATTAGATTCCCTAAGGGCATTTTAATAATTACACGTTTTTAAGTAAAGATAACGAACTTATGAGTCTTAGAATAAGATATGAATGAGTAATAACTCATTTGTTATCAATTTGAGAATTTTAGGATTTAATATTTGCCGAGCCGGATCGAAAGTCAAGGATCGACATTAGCTAGGCAAGGAAAGGAATTAAGGTAGTAACTCTATCTCTCATATTCTATGTGATTGTTAATATGCATTGTTTGCCATGTTCTGTACAATGACATGTGAATGGTGGTAATTCCTAGAGCTGGGTGTGGGAAAAGTACAAGTACCACCCTAAGGGAAAAGCACAAGTACCTTTAGGGCCAGCAGATACCCAATCTAGTTAAGCCAGTGGCAAGTATGAACAGAAAAGCATCTGCTCCAAAACATTATAGCAAGTAAGGGTCATACATTCATATGATCCTGAACAAATCATGTAGTAAGTCCAGTAGGGGACAAACACTTATTTGTACCTGAACACCGAGGAGAATAGCATTGTGATCACTGATTGGCTAAGAGGGATAAACGGTCATTTTGATTCAGACAAAATCGTCGTTTGATCCTGAACATTTTTTAATAGACATGTGCACATCATTATTATTTACTACATTGCATGTTTAATCTTTCTTATTTTATATGATTGCTTGCATATTACTACTGAGATTCATTTGAATCTTACCCCTTTCCTTAAATAAAATTTATTCAGCAAAAGGTAACAGCTCTAAAGGCAAGGACGTGGACACCGGCAACTGAGGGTTCCAGTTCAGATGGAGAGTCTTATGTTGGTTATCTTTGTCCTTTTTATGTACTTTTAGGTTTTGTAATTTACTTTGTACAACCTTATGGGGATTTCCTGTAATATAATCAAGAATTTTATATCACTATGTTTATGCTATTTTTGTATGCCCACTGAACTATTCATTGGTACTCCATTAAATGTTGAATTACTAAGGGGTTTAACAATAAAGGCATAAATAGCTACAATTTCCATAAACAAACTATTGTTATAGTAGCTCAAGGAAGTAAGTTTCCCAACACATTTGGATATAATCAATATCCTCTCGAGGAAATAATGAGTCCTCAGTATCAAACATTTGCAAGTTCAAATCCAACAAAGTATTAACTTAAAAAATTAATCCTAAAGAATATAACTGTCTTTGGCTCTATATATGAAGATAGTAGAAGTGATTACACTTGTTTCTAGTATACCAAATTGACCGAGTTTAAAAAATGCAGTATATACATAGAAATGCAACTTAGAACATACTCTCTTCAATGAGTCCTTATTACTAAAAAATTTGTTCTAACTATGTGACACTACAAATTAAACCCATTGGAATCATATTTTATACCTTAAAATAAATCAAAGCTAGACTATTATTTCAATAATTTTTACTGATTAGTGAATGGAGAATATGAGTAATCATAGATAATCATGGTCTTAAAACCTAGACCAGACCAGCTGTATTGACCTGGAACCTGGTGACTCGGAACGTCGTCTAGTTCAGGTGATAGGCTAACTTAGGAAAAAACGAACCTGAGTGACCCTACTTGAATTGGAGAAACCTGGGAGTAAGCTAGGTCACCTACTGGGTTGGTAGGTTACCCATGTTTTTCCCCTCCAGAAGCTGTAAAAATGGCATCATTTTATGTTTTTTTAAAAAATCCTTCTAGTTCCTCTAGTTTAAGCTATAATCCCTAACCTAAACATGGAAGAAGATAATGAAAGAAGAAGATGAAGAAGAATAGGAAATAAAATATATATGGAGGAGAAATAGGAGATGAAAGGAGAAAGAAAAATCAAGTTAAAGGACCTACCAAAGAAGAGCACCGTCCATTTTGCAAAGAGACGCATGTATTTAAAGTGAATGTGGTAGAGTTACAGACTTGCATAGAGAGATGCAAAGATGAGATTGAACTAGAGATTAGGGCAATTGAATATGGAAGATACACAAAATGTAACACCCCAAATTCTAAGACAAGAGAACTGAGAATAAGCCTAATTTAAGTGGACTTCTAGGCCCTGGTTTGGCCAGTGTCCCAAATGGGCACGAGTAATTCTCACCAATAACGCAAGGGCAAAATGGTAATTTTTCCAATAAAGCAAAGAATGAGTATTTTTCCCAATGATTATAGTTATATAGGAACTAAAAAGGAGGGGAACGATTTCTAAGTAAATTAATACCCAAGAAAAGACAAAGAGCTGTGAAGCATAAGGCTATTATTAACCACATGAAGGTGGTACAATGAGATAGTTTGAGAATAATAATTTTCTTTGAGTCTCATTATTTTATTGGATGAAGAAGCATGACAAATGAGATGAATTATCATGTAAGAAAGCTAAAGATGTGGACTAATGAGTATAGCCACATAAGAGCCATTTTTAATAACTCATCATCCTTTCTCATTAATTCCTGCGTGCAGAATGAATTAGATAAGAACGAAAGAACATAGCGAGAAAATGAGAACAGAATGAGAAATCGAAAGAACGCAGCAACGGAACAAGCGTGGAGGAGAGAGAGAAGAGAGAGAAATCTTTGGAGCGCTGAATCTTTATCAAAACGGCATCTACTCTCCAAGTACCCTTTTCTAACATTCTTCTACTCATCATGAGCTTCAATTCTATGGATTCAGATTCTCGATTGGAGGTCGTTGGTGCCATCTTGCCGGCTGGAGTGTCTCCCGAATTCTGAACCGAATTCATAAATGAGTTAAGTTAAGCGTATGCTTCCTTTCTACCATTTTGGTTTGTTGATTGGACGAGTATAGGAGAAGTTGGGTACTATTCATCTCTAGTTCAATTATGCGTTTTAACGGTCCAAATGATATCTACTGCTTGCCTAACTAATTAATCATGTGATTAGAAGTAAAAAAGATATGTTTAGGCAAGAGAACACGAAGAACCGACATAACTCTTCTGGGAACTCAATAATTGCTGCTAGTTGTGTGGCATGAAGATGGAGTTGGAATTTTATCAATTGGATGATTCTATTAAGTTCAGAAGAGCTAAATGAGTAAGTTTCATGTTGATGTCGGAGTGAGAAAAGGTCTGGTGTGTGAAATGACAGAATTGCCCTTCAAGCACTAATTAATAGCTGTCAAGGGGTATTTTCATCATTTAGGGCCTGAATTTGAGTAATCCGAGGTCACCAATGGATTCTACACGCGAAATTGTGTAGGATTGACCTAATTCATAATTTGGAGTGAAGTGCAATAGACTGGATATAAATGGGCATAAGCTAAGTCTTAGGGGTATTTTGGTAATTATACAACCATGAGTCAAAATAACCAACAATATGAACTCAGAATGAGTTACGAGAAGCTAATAACTCATTTATCCTAAATGTGTAATTTTAGGATATATCGATAGACGAGATGGAATCAGAGCTAGACCAAGGACGAGTAAGGAACGGTCATATTCCAGGTAGTACATCCTTTATACTTATACTATGTGATACTAAATCATGAATGTCATACATCGTAACATGAGCAAGTGTCCTAGACATAATATTCCACCATGTTGTGGTCATGGACCCAACAGGGGCACCAAGTCGACTAAGGTGCAAACGTAAGTTTGGCCTTGGGCTAGTGTACACACGAAAAGTCGATCATCTTACATGCCATGACATTGCATATCTATTTTTGCATTCTATTTGTATGTATGCATGTTACTACTGATATTCTCTCGAATCTCAACCTTTCCATACAAAATGTAAGTTTCCAGTAGTTGTCGATGGCTCGATAAGCGAGGAGGGCGATTCCGTCAACTGGAGGTTGCGGACTAAAGTGAGAAGAGGACGTTGGTTATCTGAAGGCTGTGTATGATTTTAAGGTTGTAGCTATTTGTATACCCCTATGAAAACTATGTAGCATTATCATCATTATTGTTGTTGTAATAACATCAGTATATTTATTCTATTGCTATGTGCCCCTATGCTGTGTAATCGTGACTCTGAGTAATGTAATTGATGGGATGAGAGTCCCTACAATTCTTTCGCACATGCTACTCTAACCAAGAAGAGCATAAGATGGATTTATGCTCCTAAGGACGGTCGTAACATTTTTGGTATCAGAGAAATGAGGTCATTACATTTTGGTATCAGAGCATAAGCTAGATTTATAATCATATGTGAGGGTCCTAACACAAAACACTCTTCAGATTCAAAATGCACATTTACTTATTCAGAGCCTCTCAACTTTTCGATTTCATCATTATTCAATTTCAATTTATCACCTACTGTATACTCACCGATGTGTTTGACATAGGCTTAGAGGAAAGTACAACAAAGCTCAGGTTACACGCCAACAACATTCCTTTTTTCAGATAACTATACCTACTTTGCTTTATTCTAATAATTTAAAATTACTAAAAGAAGTTGATAATGAAAGATTTTTATTTAGTAGATTTCTTGGGAAGAAATGACAGGATTTGAAACTATGAAAAAAAAATTATTGAATGGAAGGTTCATGAATGATAGATTATAAAAAAAAATAAAAGACATAAAAATGGGGAGGAACTTTATATAGCTCCTATTTAAGGTTTGTTTATGTTAAATAAGATTAATTATTATTTTTTCTATAGTCATATATGAATAATTCTACCTACTTAAATTATATTATATTATTCTAATTATTACCTACTACTCGGGGTTGACCTCTGGTCTAACCCACTGACCCTTAAACCATTGCCTTACCTTTTTCATTTAAAAAGATGGAGTTAAAACAAGTCATATTATTAAACATCCAAATTACCATTTAAATTCAAGTATAATAAAGCATTGATTAATCATAATACTATAAGAATAATTTCAACCACAATTATACCCTTAAGTGCTACTTAGCTCATAATTATGATTAAGGTAGAAATCTCGATAACAGGTTCTAACAAAAATATACTCAATCTAATTAAATTAACAATGCAATACTATAACTAATATGTTAATGTAATCAGATTGGTATTAGAAATTGATAGCACACAAGTATTCCAATAAGAAATAGCTAGCTAGCAACCGGAACACAACCAAATCATAATTATAGAAATAATTATCCTCATAAAAGATACATTCTACCGAATAATTAACTCATCAAAACTATAATAACCAATCCTTAAACCTCAGCTATATGAATCATAAAAGTAGATCTAGAATGGAAGAAAGTAACTCCCCTATATAGAGAAAATCTCCAACTTCTAACACCTCAACAAGATTCTGGAGACTTAGCTACACATAGCATAGGACCCAACTTCACCAATTATCTATCTATACTCAATCATAATAGAAATGAATTCCCTATTTGATCATACTCAAGGTAAGCATCACAAAGATGAACATTATCCATAAACTAAAGGGACAAATGAATGGAATCATGAACTATAAGGTATGGGAATAAATGAACCAGTCGTAGAATGTTCACGACGGAGGTGCAATGAATGAGCCTATAGAGGTGAATTTTGTCGTAGTTGGGAGATGTAGGAGATAATTGTTAACTCACTATCTGAGGACTTATGTGAGGGGAAAATATTCATGATTCCTTAGTAGAGAGAAGGGGATTGTAAATATGTTGTGGCAGAGAATGAGAAATCCAATGCCTCTAGTATGAAAAGGGAGTTGAATAAATTGAGTGGAAAAGCTTAAACTCCTAAAACTCAATGCAACTTTAAATGACTCATTGACAATTGTTGTGCCCAATATCCGTAAGTGTAATTGTCAAATACTACTATAAAATATGGATTTAGTGGCGCCCCTCTTGTAGCACTTCTTTAAAGAAGCGCCAAAGATAGTTTTTTTAAAAAAAAAATATTTAAAAGCTATGGCGCTTACAATTATAAGCATCATAGTTGGTATTAAGCTTCTATGATGCTTGCTTGAACAAGCACTAAACAAGGCCTTCATTTTTTTGACAAAAAAAAAGCGCTAGCTATAGCGTTTTCTTAAGCAAGGGCTATAGCTGGCATTATTTTTTTAAAAAAAAAAGTAAGTAACTTATATAGCACTTCGCAGACAAGTGCATTTTAAGGCCATATCTATATTTTTTAAAAAAAGCCACTGCTTCCCTTTTATTTAAAAAAATAATAAATAAGGCATTAGCAAGTATTACTTCTTAATTAAAGAAAAAAAAAGGGAAGCTTTGGTGCTTGCATTGCAAGCTCCTTTACTTCCTTTACATTTTTTAAAAAAAGTACTAAACTTTAAAAAAAACAGAGAGGAAGTTTTGGCACTTCTTAAAATAGCGTCATTCTTCCCATTTTAAAAAAAAATTGGAAATTTTTGGCGCTTCCTAGCGTCCTTATTGCCCTGGCACCTACCAAGGCTGCAGTAGCCTTGTTTTTTTTCTAATAAGGAAGCTTTGGCGGGTGCTTCCTAAAGAAGCACCAAAGCTTCCCAATTTTTTTTTTGCCTTGTATAATTGATGTTGATACTTTGTTCTTGTTGAATAAATCTAGGAAATAGATCTGAGTAAAGCTTGTTGGAGTCGTATATTTGAGTCATACCTTTTCTTTGAGAGTTATAAAAACTATCTGCAAGTTGACATAGTAATAGCTAATATTGATGACTTGCGGACATGGAAGGGTTGGGTGGAATCTCACGCGACTCTGGCAGCTAACTTTGATGGTATTGTATCTTATATCTTTGTGGCAAGCAATGAGGCTGGTTCTAAATGTTTCATTATACTGAAGAATTTTTCCAAGATTACCGTAAATACCATCTTTCCCAACTTATAGGTTGCTATTAAATATTCCTTGTAGATTGAAGAAGCTTTATAATGCCATGAATGTAATCCAATTTTTCTTATAATTGGGAACCAAAAAAACACTCCCATTTACCTCATAAAAAGGAATGAGTATGAAATTTAATTTTTGGAAATGAGATAGACTATACTCCTTTATTCTCCATCCCTATATATATATATATATAAGACCCAATTTTTAATATTTAGGTATGCCAATATGTTGAATGATGTCCTTGTTTTCCCCCTAGATTTTCAATCCTACCATTTAACTAAATGTTTCATAATTTCAATTTTTTTCTTAAGATATTTATTAGGAGTGTATCTGAGATGAAATCATCATACTTTTAAAAAGAAACAGGAATATGTTCTTAAGGAAAAATTTAGTACTTTAAGTCGATACAACCTTTTACCCATATGAGCCATTATAGCTTAGAAAGCAACACCCAAATATGCTTCAAAGACTAAACAACATATGATCAACCTTTATAAGGCCTAACCCTCATTCCTTCCATTGTAGCTTTAGTTGTAAGACTTAGCTCATATCAATGACATGCACATCCTAAAATTCAGAATCTTTCCACATCATACTTCTAATCATTTTAATCTTATGCCATATGAGATATGACAAACATTTATTGCACCAATAAGAGCTTGTTTTTAGTTTATCCAACAAAGAAGCATGTTATACTACTACACCACTCATGTCCTTATTATAAATCACCTGTAAGTCATTCTCACATATTAATTAATGCATTAAATATGTTTTAAATTGATTAAAAGAATTTAATTTTCTGTCATTAAAAAATTTCTCTCTCTCTCTCTCTCTCTAATAAAAATCAACTGGGGGTAAAATTAAAAATTAATTAATTAATAATCCTTAGGCACCCTAAAGAAGGCATTGGTTTTTTCTTTTATTTTCTCTTAATAATGGAAGCTTTGGCGCTTTCTAAAGAAGCGCTAAAGCTTCCCAATGCTAAGGTCACACACCCCAAGGCCACTATGGCCTTAGCAGATGGCATGGTTTTTTGTTTTTTATTTTTTTTATTTTTAATAATGGAAGCTTTGGTGCTTCTTAAAGAAGAACCAAAGCTTCCCAATTTTTATTTTATTTTTCTTAAATGGGAAGTAATGTCGGTTTTTTAGGAAGCGTTAAAGCTTCCCATACCTTTTTTGGTGCTTTCTATATAACCACCATACAAGGTGCTATAAAATTTCACCACCTCACCATTATCGCCCTCCTGCTTTCCTTATCCATTGTCCCCACTCCTTCATCTCTTTGATGACGGCAAGTAGAAGCTTCCTTGATCCCCCACTTTCTGTGTTTTCTTGTCTCCTCCTCGTGCACATTTTTCAACATTTAGTTGCCACTTCCATTACAGTGCAAAACTTCTTCACCCATATGTTTTTTTTCTTCTTGTCTCATTGCAGTACAAAGCTTTCTCTCCCATATATTTTTTTTCTTCTTGCCTTGGCCTCTTACAAAAGCTCCCTAGCTTGTAAGTATTTTTTTAACATTTGATCCATGTTTTCTCTTTTTTTTCTTTTTAGTTAAAATTTTTCATGACTCTTATACATTTGCTCATAATTTTTTTTCTCAGGTATTTATTTGAAGTTTCAACTCTGTCTTCTTAAACTTCCTATACATTGTAATTTTTTTAATTTTTGAGCTTATAAATATAATAATACTGGTTTAATCATACGTAGAAGTACATGTTGTCAATAGTGAAAATGTTGTTGTGAATGACATTGATAAAATGGTCAAATTGGGTGGAAGTGTTATAAATGCCGCTAGTAGTTTAATAAATGATTGTTTTGGAACCAATTAATTTAATAAACACAGCTGGTAATATTTTTGTTGGCTTGTTATGGAACCAATTACTTTAACTATGATACGTAGTGTTGGCAAATATGATTTATACATGTGAGTTGTGAAAAATTATTATGATGTTGCGGGATTAATTGGTTGATTGTTTGTGACTTAAAGAGAGTGTTTAATATTTGGAAAACTTCAAATTTTAGGATGTTATGCTGCTGATTTTTTTTAGATAAATAACAAAAGATAAAAGTAACTAGTAACTGTAAAAGGCAAGCAACTAACCACTTTTAAAAATATGTTTAAGGTATAGATGGATTGAAAATGGATGTCATCTAATCAGTACTCAAGTGAATATATAGATAGGGTGAAAGAGTTTATTAGATTTGCAAGTGAGCATGCAAATGATCCTAACAAAATCTTATATCCTTACTTATCTTGTTATTATGGAAAGCATATTAGTCCTCTTGATTTGCTAGATCATTTAGTGTGTTATGGAATTGATCAATCATATACATGAAGGACAAGGCACAGTGAGACAGATGATGAACGTAGTGATCGGGTGCATACTACAATTGTAACATCCTTTTTTTTATTGTTAGGATATAATTATAATTTTAAGATAATTATGATTTTAGTAGTAATTATAAAATTTGGCACCCCCATTGTTGAATGACACTACCATCCAATTAAAAAAAATTAAAAATCAATTGATTAATTAATATGCTAGGTGGCTTTGCCACCTACCAAGGGAAGGGGATGTTCTATATATACCCCGTCCAATTCTTCACTTCATTAGGGATGAAGTGGAGCAGAGAGTTTGAACGAAAGGAGTGTAAGATCTCATTTTTTGCAGTTTTAGAGATCAATAAGGTACTTAAACTCTCTCCTAATCACAAAACTTATTTTATGAAAAATGTTCTAAATAATTTTCTCTTTCCAATGATAGCAATTTTCAGCTAGTTAGAGATATTTTAAGGATATAATTTTAGGCAAGTTTTGAGTTTTATCAATATATGACTATAGAAATGTAGAGAATAATTAATAGTTAATTTTAATCTATTTAGATTTATTATTTGGTTGTTATGTGATTTTATAATTAATTTCTTTTATAAAAAGGATATAAATTAATTTCTATAGGGTGTTTTACAGATTAAAAATTTGGCTAAATAATTTATTTGGATTATTGGAAGTATTATTAAGGTTTTAATCGGTTTATTTTTGTTAGATTTAAGTTATGTAAAAATATAAGTTAAGACATAATAATTAAATTAGAGTTTGATATGATTTTAATTATGTGGAGATTTGAGGAGTTGTTTAATAATTGTATTATATCCATATAAATTAGGAAAAAGAGATTTAATTGGTCTGGAAGGTTGATACTGATGATTTTATAACTATAGGTATGTTAAAGGTTAAACTTTAATTTATAAAATTAAGTGATTGATGTGAAAAAATAGTATAAAGGTTATTTAAAGATTTTAATGAGTGATTTGGGTTCATGAGGAATGATTTATGGCTAAGGATTTTAAGGAAATTGGAATAATTGAGGATAATGGTTGTAAAAGAAATTGGGTTGGTAGGATTTGAATTACATAAATTATTTATTTTATTGTTACTTGTGATTAATTGGTATCTACATTGATAATGTAGAATTTTCTTGTGATGGGTGATTGCTCGGGTTTTACTATTCAACTAAGGTTAATATTGGAATTAAGGTAACCGGAGTTAATTTATTTTATATGCTTATTTTGGACTATAAGGTGTTTTCTGAACCTTACTTTTATCTATATTACTTGTATGTGTTTTGAAAGATTATGTGTATGTTTGAATATGAACATAGTTCAATGAAGCAGTGTATTTTCCAATTTATATATATAAGTGGAGATTATTTATAAGATTGTTATTGTTGTAATGGTTATGCTGTTTGGGATGGAATATTATATAAGAAATGATAATCTTGTAGATATTTATGAAAAACTATATTAATGTATTATTTTTATATTATGGGATATGTTAGATTGTGTGGAAGAGATATGGTGAAATTGTGCTCATCGGCTATCTTACTCTTGGCTTTGATTTTGAGTTGAGTGTTTTGGGCGGACACCTCACTGTTACGGCATATTGGTAGTGGCATAGGAGGGGGCAATATTATTGAAGTGACTAGCTAACCCTTGGTGGGGTTGATCGGGAATTGTCGAGTTCTCACAAAATAACCAGTTTCAATGAGAATTTGCAGTACAGAGAACCTGGATCGTTTCCCCCGGAATTTACATGCAGTCTAAAACATTCGAAACAATGATCGATTGGGGGCTTCAATTAAACTATTAACGAACAATAAACTCAGATTAAAGACCAAAATTGAAAACGAACTAGACCAATCAGATTAAAACGACTGACCTAGAATTGGGATTCATAGTTTCCTACCATCATCAGACGAAAATTATAACAAACTCGTGATTGGTTCTGGATGAACCGAAATCTCTGTATTTGTCCAGAAAATCCCTCGACTAGACGATCGTCTAGGTTCTGTTCGTATGCGTGCGTGCTACTGTGCGATCGCACAGTATCACTGTAACCGATTCGAACTGTGTCCTTGGGATTTACCAATCTGAATATTAAAATAATCGTTCGAACTATTCCAGAAATCGAATCCGATTAGAGTAAATAGAAAAGAGTTACGTTACCAGTTTAAGTATGTCCTCTGATTGGAAACGTGAATCCTCAATCCATAGGTCAATCACATAAACTTAGCCCGACATGGCTGGAAAATCTGAAAAATGAACGAAGAACGCGAAGAACATGAAGAACATTTTTCAAAGAATGAAGAACTTCTGATTTCAATCCAAAAACGTCACAAATCCATTCTACCCTATTGTTTCAGCTAACCAAAGTAAAAACCAAATTGTCACATGGGTCAAACCCCATCAGTTCAGCCTAAAACGGAAATTAATAATAAATGGTGCTTCATTACAAAATTTGGGCCCAATAAAAATCCAGAAAAATACATATAACATTGACTACAGTTTTGACTATCCTCTTGTCCGAATCTATCCTTCAAGTCTTCACATCAATTGTTGCCCTCTGAATCATCTAAAAAATGAGACAAGAATGAGATCATTCGGATATCTAGTTCAAGAGTTATGATCAAAATAGAGAAGGGTTGTAAATCTGGAATTTTTATTATTAAAATATGTTAAATCCAATAAAACACTCAAAGCCCAAATAAGCATAAAAGCCCATTATTTATTACTAAACAATCTAAATTTATTAAGCAAGAGATACAAATGATTGTAATAAATATTCAATTATCAAATTCCCCCACACTTATCATTTTGCACTCCTGAGCAAAACTAAAAGAAAAATTTCTCCTTTCTGACAATTACCAACAATGTAAAATTGGAACAATGGACACAAAGCTTGAAAAAAACCAACCAATTAAACTAAAATCTCCGCATATCAAATTACAAAACACGGTAGTCTTGATCGATGATGCTACTCACATAAAATGGTCTCTCAAAGGATTCTCTCAATAACTCTCTAAAGTGTATAGGGTAAATAAGTGTATCACTCAAATTCTACTCAAGAAATTGTCCTACCATAGGCTTGCTCAATTTCTACTTCTCTACTACTCATATCACATATATGCACAAATCAAGAGAGCTTATTATTCAAGGTTGTAATGGGGCTAAGGTGAAGGTGTGTATAAGTATGGATATGTGAGGCTAAGCACCAAATAAATTTGAAAGAGCATGACAATAATAACACTCAAATCAATGGAATATCCCCTTTCAAATATACATCCCTCATTCTATTTTCTTTCTTTCTTTCTTTCTTTTCTTTCTCTTTTTTTTGTTTTTTGTTTGTTTTTTTGTTTTTTTTTTGTTTGTTTTTTTTTCAGAATGACCTAACTCCCAAATCAAACATCCAACCATCCCCCGACACTTAAATTGTGGCACTCCTGGGTAACCCCCACATGTAAACACAACTAAGGTGAAACAATGCTCAGTAAATTCCAAGGTGCAGTATAACATGGTTTTACACTTTTGCTAGTAATGTGGTTGAAGAAAAGAATGAGTCAAAAAGGCACAAAGGGACTAACAAAGGGAATTTAATAGTGTAAGGGAAGGCTATTTGGTCAAAGTGGCTAATAAAAGAAAGAAACTAAACAAGCCTCCATCATATTTATTCATGTAAGTGAAAAATGTAGCCTTAAAAAGAAAGAGAGCAAGTTCTAGAGAACATAAATTAGGAGCAGAGACACACAGAAAAAGGAAGAATGGTAAATATGAATTCCATTCATGTAGGCCCAAAATCTCACAAAGGTAAATACCAAATCATGCAATCAGCATCACCAAAATCAACTACCAAAAAGTAAGTAAGGAATTCAGCCCAAACAGCATGATCCATCAAAACCAATATGTCCAAGTCCACAATATACATAGCTAAACAATGATAAAAGGAGAAAGTGTATTATTTAGAAAATCTACGCTAAGTGTGAAAAGAAAAGTGAAAAAGAAACACAAGAAATAAAAGAAAAAGGAAATAGGGAAAGAAGAATACTCCCCAGGTGTTTACGGAGGATAAGTGGCATCAGTGAGTATGAGGTCTGCTTCTTCAAGTTGCTGCTGTGATCCCTCATAAAATGGTTTGAGTCGATGTCCATTCACTTTGAAGGTCCTCCCTGTAGGTGGATCACACAACTCAATAGCACCAAAAGGGAAAACATTAGCAATCACAAAAGGGCCATCCCATCTAGATCGAAGCTTACCGGGCATAAACTTGAGACGGGAATTGTATAGAAGAACTTTCTGGTCCATAGACAACTCTTTCCTTAGGATTTGCTTGTCATGGAATGCCTTGCTCTTCTCCTTGTACAACCGTGAACTCTCATAGGCATCCAATCGAAGCTCATCCAACTCTTATAATTGGAGCTTCCGTTCCATCCCAGACTTAGCCAAATCCATATTACACTGCTTAATGGCCCAATAAGCTTGATGCTCTAATTCAACCAGAAGGTGGAATACCTTACCAAAAACAAGACTATATGGAGACATCCCAATTGGAGTCTTGTAGGCAGTCCGATAAGCCCACAAAGCATCATATAATCGCTTGCTCCAATCCTTCTGGGTAGAGTTAACAGTCTTCTGAAGGATTTGCTTAATCTCCCTATTCAAGACTTCAGCTTGACCATTGGTCTGTGGATGGTATGCTGTGGACACCTTATGAATCAATCCATACTTCCGTAACAAAGCACCCATGCTCCGGTTACAAAAATGAGAACCCTGGTAACTAATAATGGCTCCAGGAATGCCAAACCTACAGAAAATGTTAGACTTGACAAAATCTACCACCACAACAGAATCATTAGACCGGGTGGCCTTCGCCTTAACCCATTTCGAAACATAGTCAACAGCAAGCAATATGTAAGTGAAACCATAAGAAACAGGAAATGGACCCATAAAATCAATACCCCAAACATCAAAAATTTCACAAAACAATATGAGGTGCTGGGGCATCTCATGCCTACGAGAAAGACTACCTGCTCTCTGAAAATTATCACATGACTTACAAAACAGATGAGAATCATGAAACAGGGTTGGCTAAAATAAACCAGAGTCTACGAATTTCCTAGCAGTCCTTTGGGGTCCAAAGTGACCACCACAGGCAGAAGCATGAAAAAAATGTAATATGGAGTCAAACTCATGATCAGGTACACATCGCCTAACTACTTGATCACTACAAAATCTCCACAGATAAGGGTCATCCCAAACGTAATATTTAGATTCACTTTTTAATTTCAGAGTTAGGGCCCTAGTGGAATCATAAGGTAAAACACCAGCAACCAAGTAATTAACTAAATCAGCATACCATGGAAGCTTACCTTGCAGCTGTAAAAGCTGCTCATCAGGAAAATCATCCTGAATGGCAGAGGGGGAAGAGGAATGAGTGACATGACTCAAATGATCAGCTACCCAATCTGTGCTCCACTCCTATCTCGTATCTCAACATCAAATTCTTGGAGCAACAACATCCACCGAATAAGTCGAGGCTTAGCATCTGTCTTTTTCAAAAGAAACTTCAAAGCAGCATGGTCAGAGAAAACAATTACCCTACTAGCTAGCAGATATGACCTAAACTTATCAAAAGCAAACACTATAGCCAAAAGTTCTTTCTCAGTGGTGGTATAATTGGATTGGGCAGGATCCAAGGTCCTGGATGCATATGCAATGACATGAGAAACCTTGTTGACCCTCTGAGACAAGACAGCCCCAACAGCATAATTGGAAGCATCGCACATCAACTCAAATGGGAGAGACCAATCTGGTGGTTGGATAACTGGAGTGGTAGTCAGGCAACGCTTCAAGTGATCAAAGGCTATCTTACACTCAGTATCAAATGCAAACTCAGTATCCTTATGTAGAAGGTTAGACAGGGGTCGGGCAATCTTGCTGAAATCCTGAATGAAGCGTCGGTACAAACCTGCATGGCCAAGAAAAGAACGAACTTCCCGCACAGATGTGGGATAAGGCAAAGCAGTGATAACATCAATTTTAGCAGGATCTACCTTAATACCCTATTTAGACACAATGTGTCCCAACACTATCCCTGACTCAACCATGAAGTGACACTTTTCAAAATTTAGCACAAGATTAGATTCAATGCATCTATTCAAGACTCTAGAAAAACTAGCCAAGCATGCATCAAAATCAGACCCATACACAGTAAAATCATCCATAAAAACCTTCATGCAATCCTCTAGAAAGTAAGAAAAGATACTTACCATACAATGCTGAAAGGTACCAGGTGTATTGCAGAGGCCAAAAGGCATTCTTCGGTAAGCATAGGTTCCAAAGGGGAATGTGAAGGTCGTCTTCTCCTGATCCTCAGGAGTAATATGGATCTGGAAGTACCCCGAGTAACCATCCAAAAAGCAGTAGTGAGACTTACCAGCCAAACGCTCTAACATCTGATCAATGAAAGGTAAAGGATAGTGATCCTTGTGGGGTAGCTTGGTTGAGTCTCCTGTAGTCTATGCATACTCTTCAACTGTTCTGAACTCTTATAGGAATGAGCTCATCCCTTTGATTGGCTACCTCAGTTACTCCGGACTTCTTGGGAACGACCTGGACCGGGCTAACCTACTGGCTATCAGAGATGGGATATATGATGCCAGCTTGTAGAAGCTTAGTCACTTCCTTCTTGACCACTTCTAAAATGAGAGGATTAAGACGTCTCTGGGGTTGTCTTACTGGCTTAGCATCTGCTTCCAACAGAATCCGATCCATACACATAGAAGGGCTAATGCCAACAAGATCAGCTAACATCCACCCAATTACCTTCTTATTGGCCCTCAACAAGCTTAGCAGCTTCTCTTCTTGATCAGGTAGAAGGTTATTGGCCACAATGACTGGAAGTTGCTCATCTACCTCTAGAAATGCATATTTCAAGTGAGCTGGCAATGACTTCAAATCTAACTTGGGCGGCTGCTGAATGGAAGGAAGAAGCTTAGGTAATTGGATCATTTCAGAAGTGTATACACCTGCAATACCTAAAACTACAAACACAGAAACAGAACTGTGGCTAGGCAGCTCACTGTTAACATCAGGGTTTAGTTCATAATCACCAATATCAGCATGAAGCTCAGCTTCACTACAATCAATATCAGGATCCACAAGTAAAGTAGAATTAGAAATCAAGTCAATATCTCCATATAGTACATCATCAATCTCAGTGCAAACAGGGCACCATTCAGTGTCAGAACATGCACATATCACAGAATCTCCCACCGATGCAAAATCAGGAAAATCAGCATACCAAGCATAAAGAACATCATCAACAGTCTCATCTATCACATCAATGCACAAAACAGAATGCTCTTCCCTAGGATGTCTCATGGCATCAAAGATATTAAAAGTCACAACAATATCACCAAATTCCATGGAAAGAGTACCAGAATGCACATCTATCTTAGTCTTAGCTGTTTTCAAGAAAGGTCTCCCTAAAATGATTGGGGACCTACTGCTAGGAGATTCATCCTCCATATCTAGAATGTAAAAGTCAGCAGGGAATATCAATTCATTGACCTTAACCAAAACATCTTCAATCAGACCAGCAGGATGAGCATTACTCCTATTAGCTAGTTGGACAACAACACCAGTAGGTCGCAAGGGACCAAGACCAAGGGATTTATAAATAGATGCAGGCATAACATTAATGGAAGCACCTAAATCAGCCAAGCAATTATCAAATCTATAATTACCAATGATGCAAGGGATAGAAAACGTACCTGGGTCCTTGCACTTGTGAGGCATGGGTTGTTGGAGAAGCGCTGAGACATTCTGGTTCAAGCTCACTCGTTCAGTCCCCCTCAGTCATCTCTTGTTGGTACACAACTCCTTTAGGAACTTGGCATACTTGGGGATCTGTCTGATGGCATCCAAGAGAGGAATGTTAATCTTAACTTTTCTAAATGTCTCAAGGATATCACTGTCTTGCACTTTTTCTGCCAACTTCTTGGATTGAAGGGCTCTCTGAGGGAAAGGAAAAGGAATAGGAACTCCAGACTCCTCTTCACCTTGCTTCACTTCCTCTTTATTTCCAGAGTCAATCTTCACTTTTTTTGATGTGGATTCAGTCACATCTGCAGCTGGTTTATGCCCTTGTAATTGCTTACCAGACCGTAGGGAGATAGCACTGACGTTTCCCTTCGGATTGGGAATTTTCTGTGAAGGGAGAGTATTGGATCTCTGAGGCTGGAGTTGGTTCAATGATGTTGCCAACTACCCAATCTGAGTCTGCAAACTCTGGATAGAGGCCTCAGTTTGTTGTTGGAATTGCAAACTGTTTGCTGCAAGCTGCTTCATCATTTCTTCTAGTGAGGAACCACTGTTGCTGGTCGACTGTTGTTGTGATAGCTGTAGAGGTGCGAATTGTTGGAAATTTTGTCTGTTCTGTGGAAACTGTCTCTGTTGGTAATTTCCAGAATTCTGCTACACATGACTATTATAGTTCTGAATCTGACTCAGATTCTGGCTCCACCTAAAATTCGGATGATTTCTCTAGCCAGGGTTATATGTATTGGAGAAGGCATTATTTTGCTGCTGGTGTTGTTGTGGCTTCCCTGGAAAAACGCCCACAGCAGCCACTAACTGATCTTGATATGTGTTGTCTTGCAAGGTGGGGCAAGAATCAGTAGGATGGGAGGGACCAAAACAGAAACCATATGAATAGCCCAACTATGGAGTGGAAGACTGCACCGTTTGAGTCACTGCTAGTTGCCTCACCAAGGAGGTCAGATCATCAATTCTATTCTCCAATCGCTGGTGAGAATCATTAGATCCGTTGATCTGGAACACAGCACTGCTATTTGCTCTAGTGCCAAATTGTTGAGAGTTAGCTGTAATAGTGGATATTAAATCTCTAGCCTCTTGGGGTGTCTTGTTAACTAAGGCTCCACCACTAGAAGCATCCACCAGATTTTGGTCATTAGGTAGAAGACCCTCATAGAAATAAGTGATCAAGAGCTGCTCAATTATCTGGTGATGGGGGCAGCTAGCACACAACTTCTTGAATCTCTCCCAGTATTCATGCATATTTTCGCCATTTATTTGCTTGATTCCATTGATTTCTTTTCTGATTGTAGTGGCTCTTGAAGAAGGGAAAAATCTCTCTAGGAACAATCTCTGCATATCAGCCCAACTTCCAATAGATGACGGTTGAAGATTATATAACCAGTCCTTCGCTCCATCCTCAAGGGAGAAAGGAAAGGCTCTCAGCTTAATGTGGTCTTCATCAATATGTTTTGGTTTCATTGTGCTACATACCACATGGAATTCCTTCAGATGCTTGTGCAGTTCATCACTTGCAAGACCACGAAACTTGGGCAACAAATGTATAAGTCCATATTTAAGTTCAAGGTTAGCACTAAGGGCAGGGTATTGGATACACAATGGCTGATAATTATCACCAGGTGTAGTTAACTGCTTTAAAGTCCTATTATTTCCCTGATCTGTCATAATGTCTGAGGGACTAGAAGTACTGCCAATAGAATCAGAAGAGACAGAAGTGCCAACAGAATCAATGTCAGAATCAGAAACAGGTTCAATAATAACCCTCTGACTAACCTAACAGCCCTTCTAGCAGTAAGAATTATGTGTTCTATTTCAAGATTTATGTCCAACAGATCAGATGCACTAGTGCTGCTCCTAGTCATACAGTATAGGGAAAAATCAGGACAACAACCAGAACACTCAAAAACGTAAAATGGCAAGCCCACACTAGAAATTGACCAAAACAAATTCAAAAACACTACCAAATGATTTTTAAAAATTATGGGACTTGCACAGAACAACTTCTCCACTATCCGGGAACCCAAAAATGCAATAAAAAAACTTAAAAATTGAAAAAGTAGTCTAAACGATGGAATTTGGAAAACTTAGGTGGGTGCTCATAGTAAATCTATGAATTATGCTCAGAGGCACATTTTCTTTCGGCTCACCAAAAATCAGCCCAATCAGAGCAAGTCAAAAATTCTAGTAGAAATCCTAGAACAATTTTTGAAATACCGGCTACATCCCACCGAGACCAAAAAATAGTGAAAAAGTGGTCCAGATGATGGAATTTGGGAAAATTAGGGGTGATCTCACTTACTAAAGGAAGTGAATTTTTCTCAGAATGACCAATTCCTTCAAAAAGACCTAGGACTGAGTGATTTGGTTGAGATACAAATCTGTCAATTCACCAAAACCACCTGACTCAAACACTACACTATTGTTACTGCTAGACCGATGCAAATTCCCCGGCACCGGCGCCAAATTTTGATCGAGAATTGTCGAGTTCTCGCAAAATAACCAGTTTTAATGAGAATTTGTAGTATAGAGAACCTGGATCGTTTCCCACAGTATCACTGTAACCGATTCGAACTGTGTCCTTGGGATTTACCAATCCGAATATTAAAATAATCGTTCGAACTATTCCAGAAATCGAATCCGATTAGAGTAAATAGAAAAGAGTTACGTTACCGGTTTAAGTATGTCCTCTGATTGGAAACGTGAATCCTCAATCCATAGGTCAATCACAGAAACTTAGCCCGACATGGCTGGAAAATCTGAAAAATGAACGAAGAACGCGAAGAACATGAAGAACATTTTTCAAAGAATGAAGAACTTATTTCAATCCAAAAATGTCACAAATCCATTCTACCCTATTGTTTCAGCTAACCAAAGTAAAAACCTAATTGTCACATGGGTCAAACCCCATCAGTTCAGCCTAAAACGGAAATTAATAATAAATGGTGCTTCATTACAAAATTTGGGCCCAATAAAAATCCAGAAAAATACATATAACATTGACTACAGTTTTGACTATCCTCTTGTCAAAATCTATCCTTCAAGTCTTCACATCAATTGTTGCCCTTTGAATCATCTAAAAAATGAGACAAGAATGAGATCATTCGGATATCTGGTTCAAGAGTTATGATCAAAATAGAGAAGGGTTGTAAATCTGGAATTTTTATTATTAAAATATGTTAAATCCAATAAAACACTCAAAACCCAAATAAGCATAAAAGCCCATTATTTATTACTAAAAAATCTAAATTTATTAAGCAAGAGATACAAATGAGTGTAATAAATATTCAATTATCAGGGGTATACTAGACTGATAGGTTGTACCACGTCTAGAAGCTATAAGGAGGAGCAGGATGGATGAGTGGGGATGGTTCTTATTGTTGATCATATTATGTAAAGCTTAATTTATTAGAATATTATTGTTATGTTAGTTAAACCTACTTCTCTGACTTATAATCCTTCCTGCATGTTTTGTAAATTGATTTTGGTTACTGAAACTTTATGTCTCACCCCATCATTATAAATAATTTTTCAGATGAGACCTCTAACTTGGCTAGAGGCCAAGGGAAGCAATCAGAGGCATAGGTGTTGAGAATCTTGTAGGCCTCTTTTGTTATTGGTGTTGTATTAATTTCTATATTGACATTATAGGGCCCTTATATTTTTGGAATGTCACGTTTATTGTTAGGTAACTATTTTGGAATAAAGGTTTAATCCTTGTTAGGCCTGAGCCTTTATTCTTGCATATTTTGATATCTTGGTGGGTCCACAACCATATATGTGTTAGAAATTATTTTGTGTGGATTCTAAAACTCGTGGGCTATGATTTTCTCTTGTTTATGTTTTGTGACTAGAATAATCAATTTCTCTGTAGTGAGTTTGTGGGCGGGTTTTGTACCCTAAACTTTGATATATATTGATAGAGTTTGTGGGCTAGCTTTGTGCCCTAAACTCTTATATATCTTGATAGAGTTTGTAGGTGATTTTTATGCTATAAACTCCGATATGTCTTGAAAGAGTTTGTGGGCAGATTTTGTGCCTTAAACTCCGATATGTATTGAGAAAAAAAATAGCTTACAATTATCATTGATTAATCGGGTTTTGTAAAACCATACTAGATAAAAATTGTTTGTGAGAAAGGGTCGTTTCAACGATCGGTACTTTGAATGAGTTTAACCTAAGTATGTGTGATAAGGACGATGATTTTCAAGAAATGTTAAATGCAGTCAAAAGGGTGCTTCATAACTATCCTCAAGAATTTGAGAAGTTGAATGGTGATGTAGAGAAACCATTATATGCCGGTAGTACTAAATACACAAGATTGCTAGCAATGTTGAAATTGTACAACTTTAAAGTGCGTTATGGATTAAGTAATTCGGGTTTCACCGTGCTGCTTGAACTTATGCAAGATATGCTCCTTGAAAAAAAATATACTTCCCACTAAGACATAGAGACAAAGCGAATACTTTTCTCTATAACTAGCATGGGTTATGAGAAAGACATGCATGCCCTAACAATTGCATATTATTTCAGAATCTGTATACAACGTTAGAAAAGTGCCCTAAATGCTATGCATCTCGATATGGGAAGAAGAAAGGAAAAAGTCCTCAAAGGTCATATGATATTTTCCCATTATTATGAGATTCAAGCGATTGTACAGTGATGCAGAGATTGCTAAGTTGTTAATGTGGCATACAGATGAAAGGATTGAACATACGAACCTTATGCACCCTGCAGATGCCCCTCAATGGAAAAAAGTTGATAATGACTACCCAGACTTTACGAATGAAGCAAGGAACCTACACCTTGCACTTTCAACTGATGGAATCAATCCCCACGGGTTCAGAGTAGTACACGTAGTACGTGGCCGGTGATATTGATGATTTTTAACCTTCCTCCGCACTTGATCATAAAAAGTAAGTTTATGATGCTATCCTTGTTAATTTCTAGGCCAAAGCAACCTGGGAATGATATAGGTGTATACTTGACTCCTTTAATTGATGACTTGAAGCTGCTTTGGGAAAAATGCATCAATGTGTATGATAGGTGTCAAACCCCTTAATATTTTGATAATTGTAGAGTAATAATCACACAGTTCCGTAAGGCATACAGAAATAGCATAAACATACTGACATTAAGCACTTATTTACAATACAAGAATTCCCCGTAAGGTTTGAAATACACATACACACACACACACACACAATTGTACAGAGTGGTCAAACAAAAATAAAATTACAATTATAGATAACTACAGCAGCTTCGGTATGCCCGGGACTCTATTCACCAGTTGCCACCACCTTGCTTTTCGAGCCACTAGCCTCAACTGTAATGTTTTTAATTTTGAAAAAAGGTGAGATTCAGAAAATCTTAGTAGCAACATGAAAAAATGCGAAAATAAATATGCATTACGCCATGTCTTATAAGATGATAGAATGTTGTGTTCACAATATCTAAGGTCAAACGACATATTTGCACTCTGGCTTAACCCTGCGCCCCTGTTAGGTCCCAAACCACAACTAGGCTAATATGCGTGTCCAATACACAATGCTCATGTTACAGAGTATGGCATAATTAAACATATAATAATCACATAGTATATGCAAGAAAAAGTTACTACTTGAATCCTTTTCCAGTTCTAATAACAATCCTACACTCTTGTTTCGGCTCGGACTTTTACTAAGTCCTAAAAATTAAATTAAAAGTAACTAGTTATTACATGCATTTTTAATACCTTAGATTAAATTTTTCTAGTTATCTAATGCATTTTTAATAAGTTCTGCATAGTACAACTCTGCACAGTGCAGTTTCACAGTTTTTCTGAAAACTGGCAGATTTTCAGGCAACTTTGGAAATTTATAATTAACTCTAGAAAAATCCAATTTGACCAATTCCAAAGCCTAAATGAATCTATTAAAATTTATTTTTATGTAAAAAAGCTTTGGTCTGACCAATATCATCATACTTTTCCCAAAAATTCATCAAACTCCACTGTTCCAGATTTCCTTCCAAAAACAAGGCATAAATTTAAACATCCATATCTTTTAGCACACTAGTCCAAAATACCTATAAAATTAAATCTCTAAATTTCTAATTTAATCTTGCCAAGTTTCATAATTTTTGGACACAATTTGGCTAGCAAAATAAATTTCTCAATCAAACTTCTTCCACTGGAACAAATCAACAAGCATTGCTTTCCACTTCAATAAATTCCATATTTAAACATAGGCATCGAAAAATCATGTACTCATGTATAGCTACACAATTTTCTCTTCCAAAGCCAATGTAATCATCAAAACTAAAAAAATTCTATCTCCTACCTATTGCTATGCTTCTGACTGAAACTACGGAAGAGTAAGGGAAAAACATGTTTTTGTGATTTCAATCCATAAACTCCTTCCTTTCCACTTCTAATCACATGATTAACTACTTAAACACTAAATGAACATGATTTGAAGATATTTTGGCATCATTTCCCCTTAGGGTTTCATCTTCCCAAATTTACAAAACAACCAAAAATCAAGCCAAATCCAACAACAACAACGACAGCACCATATAACACAAGAAGATCAAGTTTATAGGATTATCTCTTGATTTTACCACTTTCTCTCTCTAAATCGTCTCTTCCCTATCTCTCTATACTTGAGATTTTACTTGCTAATAATGAATTTCAAGGAGAAGGAGAGCTTAGAGCAAGTCCATAGGAGATTAGAAGACAAGAACGCTAAGATTATAAACTTTTACCTTGAGTTCTTGCTTCTTAGAACCCTAAAACCCTTATGTTCTTCAAGTTTTCCTTAAGCTCTTCTCTCTCTCTATTTTGATGATGCTTGGCAGAAAATGTGATGAAGAGAAAGAAGAGATGATAGCTTAATTAAATATATCTTTTTGCTATAACATATGCTTGCTTGTGATTGGCTCTCATCTTTCTTTCTTTTTTCCTTATTAAATTAATATATTCACCAAGCAAATAATGGTAAATTAATATATGCATTTACTTGGTTCTTCTTTTTTTTTCCTTCCTCTTGAATTAATTATGGCCACATAAAATATTTCCCTTGCTTGCCTCTTTGACCGAACATGTAAGAGAAAAAGGGAATATTAGTTTGCTTCTTGAATTTCCTTAATTACTTCTTCTAAGTAATTAATGAATGTCATGTTGCTTTTTGACTTCTTTCTCCTCTTAATTTTACTTGATAACTAATATTCCAAAATGTGATTATTAATTACCAAATAATCATTTTTCCCTCCTATTTTCTTAATTTGACCAAAATTATTAATAATAAGGGAAAAATAATTTTTTCTTGTTTTATAGAAAATTACCATTTTGACATTACATTTTATGATTTATTGAAATAAATCATTTATTTCTCTTTTCCTTTGATTTGGCCGAATTTTAACACTCATATTAGGCCATTATTTGTGTCATTTCATGCTCCAATTTAGGTTACCATGTTATGCCTTTTAAGTGGACATTAGTTGCTCCTTTGTATCGAGCTTATTCAAGTTGTGTGTAACCATTGATTGGAGTATTTTTGTCACTCATGTACATCACAATTCACCATTTTATTCCATTAAATATATCAATTGCATACAAGGAATATTGGTGACTAAAAATCGGGTGTTACAATGGGTACATGGAAGAAAGTTTTATTTTCAAAGCCATGTTGTTTGGCACAATTAATGATTTTCCCGCTTATGGTAATTTGTCTGGATACAGCGTCAAAGGATATCATGTGTGCCCTATATTTGAAGATGACACTCATTCAGTGCGACTAGATCTCTCTAAAAAAAATGTATACATGGGACATCGAAGACTCTTACCATCGAAACATCATTGAAGGAAGTGGAAAAGGGATTTCAATGGTGAGTTAGAAGAAGGTAGCCTACTGAAGAAGTTGCCCAGTGCTTAGGTTTTTAAGAAGGTCAAACACTTGGATAATAATTTTGGTAAGCCTTTTGCAAAATAAATTGGGACAAGTGTTTCGAAGAAAAAGTCTATTTTCTTTGAACTTCTACATTAGAAGTCCTTATATGTAAGACATTTTCTTGATGTGATGTGTAAAATCTTTTCATTAAAACAATAATTAACCAAGGGTTTAATAAAATCATTTGCCAAAACATTCTCATACACCCAATTAGACTTTGGACTTTACAAGGTTCAAAATAAATATTTACTATCAAGCCCAAACTTTTTAACTGAATAATATCCATCATATATTAAAATTCCATATCAGACCAAATTATGGATCCACAAGTTCAAACCACGTCATAAGGCCTCTAGACCATCCACCATCATCAAGAGTAATTAAAAATATATAGTTAATATATCAAATCTCCAAAATAAATTAGAGTATGCAAGATGAGCCATAACGCGGCAATATACAATAATCCAACATATATTTAAAAGATGGAAGCACTACTCTTAACATAAGTTGCTTAAGCGTCCGGAGTCTTCCTTAATGGATCCGCATCACAACTATAACCTGGAAAAATGTTAAATCAACGGGGAGAGACAAAAGCCTCAGCAACCAGCATTCCATCTTATCGGGCATACGAGTAAGTGCCCATGAGGTGTCAAGTGGGACAGTTATAAAATCATAGTATTATTAAAATATCACATGTCCATATGTGTGTGTGCACACACATAATAATTCACAATATCATTATCTCATTCTTATATTTATCACATAAGTGTCCAAGAATCAATACACAAGAATTTATTCTCTGTCCTCCTTTATTTTGTCTCTGCCTTATTTCCTCTTATTGAACCTATAGGCTAGTACTCACCCAAATGACTGGTAGCTTAACTCAACAAGCTCACCGATCAAGTGATATGGACCGGCCAAAGTCCACAGAGGACAAGACTAGACCATGGGTTCCCCCTCTAAATACATTAGTGGGGTGTCAAGGCCCTATTACACAAATGGACCAAAGGACTAACCAATGTACACCTGAAAGTCAATTACCTTATTTTCTCTTTTGTACAAGAATTCATCCCCTTATTTCCTCTTTGAGTAACCTCCTATTAAATCCACATCCACCATATCCTCTCATATCAATATTGTGTGATTATAACATGTCATTATCAATTCATAATTATCAAAAGAATCTTTCCAATCTCATAAATAAATACCAATTCATATAATGTAATATCACTAATCATTTTCTCAATGAAAATAAGTCCTACAAGAAAATTTCATTTACAACATAGTTATAAAGTCCACATCACATATCCATAGCCAAATTTATAATTCTATATAGTAAAAAATCAGTCACAAACATCATACAAGCATGTACAACAAGAGGAAAATATTTACCTCTCACCAAAGTAAATTATAACCACAAGGCTTCTAATCTAAGAGCTCAAATACGCGCAAAAAATCAATCTATAACAATCAATTTATTATATGTTAATAAAATTAACTTACTTAACTTAATTCTATAATTTTAAAGTTTTAATTAATTACTCCCTAAAATCACAATTTTACACTAAAATCCCAATTATTAATTCAAATATTTTTCTTAACTCAAATAACCCATTTAAGTCATTGATTATTATAAATTTCATTCCCTTTCGTAAAATCTCCAAATTTTAAGTTTAAGACATAAATTAGTTAAATTATAAATCTTCACCTTAAAAAAATCTAAACAGATTAAAACTTCAAGAATACCTCTAATAATCCAAATAAATCATTTAACCCAAATTTAATCGGTTAAAAAGTCCAATATAGAATTATTTATAGATTGATTATAAAAAAATTCTATTATAAAATATTACACCAACTGAATAACAAAAGTAAGCCGATTAAAATTCACTATTAATCATCATCTATATTTGTATAGTCATATACCGATAAAACTTAAACTTGGTTAAAATTCTAATCTTAAAATATTCTATAATCAGCAAGAAATTACTATAATAAGAAAGAGAAAATTATTTAGAATACTTATCATGAAGAAAGTTTTGTGATTAGAAGTGATTTTGAGTACCTTATTGATCCCTAAAGATATGAAAATACTCATATTAGAGCCTCGTCGTACGCCTTCCTGCACGACCCTTCACACAAATTTCTCGAGTGAAGTGTGTATAGAGAAGGGGTATTTATAATACCCCCTCTAGCCTTTTTTTATTATTTTATTTTTAAAAAAATTAATTAAGGGTGGTGGCACCAAAAGGTACTACCCTCTTTCTTATTTTCAACAATGGTGGCGTTGAAACGATTATGTGTGTGTGTGTGTGTGCGTGCGCGTGCGCGCCTACACACACACACACATACATATTTTAAAATAATTATTATTTATTATTTATTATTTTTTTACATATTCTAACCAGATCTCTCTTTCTTTTTATCCCCAAAAATTACTTACTAAAATAATTATCTCCAAATTATAGTTATATCTTAGAAATAAAAGGATGTTACAATTCTCCCCATCTAATTAGAATTTTGTTTCCAAAATTCAATTCAAGTGAGGAACAAAAATACAATTATAATGCAATAATTCACTCAGGACAAGCATAATCACAAACTTAAGCGAACAAGTTAGGAAAGTCACGACTCATTCTTTCCTCAGTCTCTCAAGTCGCATCTCTGGGTGTCATACCCTTCCAAAAAAATTTAGGAGACAGATTGTTCTATTCCGCAACTGCTTATCGTTTACAACTAAAATTCTTTCTGGTTCGGTCATATATGTCAAATTCTCCCTTAACTCGACCTCGTCAGGCTCAATGACATGAGACGGATCTAGATGATACTTCTTTAACTATGACACATGGAACATGTCGTGCACATTAGACAAGTACGGAGGTAAGGTGATCTGATAGGCAACCAGTCCAATCCATTCTAAAATCTCATATGGCTCAATGAATCATGGAGTCAACTTCTTTGCTTTAATAGACCTCCTAATGCTCGTAATGGGCGAAATCTTCAGAAAAACATGATCTCCCATACTAAATTCCAACGGTCTCCTTTGACGATCCGCATAATTCTTTTGTCGACTCTGAGCTGTCAACAATTTATGCCGTATCATTTCAATCTTCTGCGATTTTTGGTCTACCAAATCTGGTTCAATAATTGTTGTTTCACTTAATTTGGTCTAACATAATGGCGACTTATACTTTTGACCAAATAAAGCCTCAAAAGGTGCCATATGAATACTGAAGTGATAGCCATTATTGTACGCAAACTCTGTCAATAGCAAGTGCTTGTCCTAACTACCTAGGAGCTTGATGGCGTAAGCTCTCAACATGTCCTCAAGTGGTTGAATAGTTCTCTTAGTTTGACCATCTGTCTCAAGATGATAAGCGGTAGTGTACTTTAACTTTATACCCATGGCCTCTTATAGGGACTTCCAAAAGTTAAAAGTGAAATTTGGATCACAATCTGATATGATACTCTTTGGCACTACATGCATACAAACAATCTCTTTAATGTATAACTCAACCAATTTCTTTAAAGAGTAGTTGGCTTTAATAAGTAAAAAGTGTGCTGACTTGGTTAATCGGTCTACGATCACCCAAATAGCATCGTAAATGATCCGAATTGGCAGTAAGGCCATGATAAAATCCATAGAAATACTATTCGATTTCCATTTAGGGATATCCAGATTATGAAGTAGCCCTTGTGGTTTTTGGTGCTCGATCTTGACCTTCTGACACATTAAGCACTTCAAGACAAAGTTGGTGATATTGCTCTTTGTAATATCCCAAATTTTGGGACTAAAGGCTAGAGAATAAGCCTGAATAAAGTAGACTACTAAGCCCACATTAGTAAGAATCCCAGGAATGATGAGATATAGAAAGACTCTCAGGGACTTGTGATTTAGCCTTATCGGGGAAAGGGCTTAGTATTTTCAGGAAGTGTGATTAAAATGTCGGTGTAGATGTGCACTTGACACATATACGGTGCCATTAGGTTAGTAGAAAGATTCCACCCAACTATGTCATGAGGCAAGAGACGATTAGTCGGGCGGAATATGTCAATGTAAGTGTGCATATGTCATTTTTAGGGCATATATGTGTACCCTGCGTTTTTTAATTGGACATCGGTATGTGACGCCATGTAGGATCCACATACATACTCTGACCTGGTGTCATTTGACGGGCTTCAATATGCGTGATGCAATCCCAAGTAAGTCTTGAGTAGAATCCTGAATAGACACCGATAAAGTAACTTTATTAAAGTAATTTTAATAAAGTAAGTAATCTTAACATAACTTTTATGTTGGATGAATACGAAGGTGACACATGTCCCATTAATGATGAAATATCCTTTTGCCTTTTGTGTTAGCATTCTAAGATGGTAACATGTGGCACAGAAGTCAAGGGAATTCACCGGTCGGGTCACCAACTACTTTCTCGAACACCGAGCCAGAGAGCAAGGGCAAATCATTAGACCCTTACTTTCTCTAACAAAGGAGATGGCTAAAATCCCAAGAAAAAGATATGGGACCCACTTTATTAAAGTAGGTGACACGTGTCACCGAATCAGTGCAACACCGAACAAATGGCACAACGGGATGGCGACACTTGGCATAACTTTTTGAAACTCCTCCTAAGCCATATATTTTCATCCAGTAGCCCAAAAAGGAAGGAAAAATCATAGAAAATAAAGAAAAAAATGTTGGAGGAGAGAGGAGAGGTGAATAGTAATTTTTTATAACTTCAATCCACCGAAACACTACCAAATCGGTGTTTTCTCTCAAAACACCATTCATAAACCTTCTTCTACTTATCCCTAGCTTCATTCCTATGGTTTCAGATTTTTATTTGGAGGTGTTTGGTGCCATCTCACCGGCCAGAGTATTGTCAAAATTCCGAACCGACTACGGAAACGCGTAGAGGTAAGCGTAAGCTTCCTTTTGAACGGATTGGTTTGTTGTTTGGATGAGTATTTGTAAGGGTGGGTACTGTTAATTTCTAGTCCAAGGGATATTTTTGAGGTTTAATCATGTTTTTATGGTTAGATTATGATTTATGATGAGATTGGACCAAATTGTTGAACAAAATTCTGTTTTAGTGAATTGTTGTAGAAAACTCTAGTTTTCTGGTCTGAACAGAACGTGATGAAGGAATGAGAATTTTCCAATTTTTAGGTTTCTAATGGATTCCTTGGGCAAAATTGTGTAGGTATACAAGTGTTCATGATTTTTGGATGCTTGTATATGAATTTGGAAGTTTTAGAAGTTGAAGAGTAAGTAGTGTGAAATCTGTCTTCTGGAGGCAGTATCTTTGTGATGTGTTTTGAGTGGCTGAATGTTGTCCAATTACAATGAAACTTTCCAAAATTAAATTAGATACATATACCTTTAATCTTATGGGTCATAATAGTTAATTGAACAAGTATTCTAGGAGTTATGATTTTTCAACGTTTTGTCATGTTAAACTGGGCAATTCTGGAGTAGTGTCCAATTAAATGGAATTATGTACTTATGGGAGTATTTTTCGCTTATAGCTATATTTTATCCTTAAATTAGACTTAAATAGGGTTCTATATAACTTAGAAGCACCTTATTTATATTTTTTTACATTCAGTTATGATTTTTACAATTTCGGCAAAGAATCAGGACGGTGAAATTCTGAACAGCGAGATTCTTGGCCGCGGCCAAAATGTTTCTGTCTGGTTTTTAGTGGCGGCCAGCCATTTTTGGTCGTGCCCAAAACCCCCAAATTATAGGATTTCATGTTTTTGAGGGGAAATTAACCTATTTAGCCCTCCCTAGCTTCTTGGGCCTTAATATACACTTCTAATTACTCATAATCATGGCTCTAATGATGTGATTGGGTATCTAGGGCCATGGAGAAGTCAAGAAAGAAGAGGAATGGAATAATTTCTAAGAAGCTTCAATAGTTGGAGGAAGAGGAAAGAAAAGGAAGGACTATGGTCCACCAGATAGTAAACTTACTTACTTGTATGTATGTGATGCTTATGTTGTGTATTGATTTACTGTATTGCTTTGCTTGATTATGTAAAGCATGTATAAATGAATAAAGCTCTGTTTCTATTTTTACTATTGCCATAAGTATGTTGTACAAAAAAATTGAGCATGCAGAATATCATTATGTGAACATGACCCTATGTAAGGCAACCATATCATGCACTAGCATTCATCTTACATGCATTGTTTGTATGTTTGCTACTGAGATTCTCTTGAATCTCACTTCTCCCAACCAACCATGTAGATAGGTGAAGAATGCATTGAGATATGCACGAAGGGGATATGAAGGAAGATTGAAGATCGTAGTGTGAGGCACTACTTTTGTATTTGATGTAAATACTTTAGTAGTTTGTGATCATACTTGTTATGTATGTATAAGAATGAATGGATGAAGTAAAAACAGAGAACCGCTCTAATTTCATTGGAGGAAAAGCACTTATATACTCTGATATACTGAAAGTAAGAGTCGATGAGTCATTGGTGACATGGTGGAAGTTGTGGAAATGTTTGAGAAGTTTTCTACCCTCTGAAAAACCCTCTCAACCTTATGTTCAAATCCTGGTTTGAGAGTGGGGACTTGTGAAAGACTTGAAACTTGGGTAGTTCGGGTTTAAATCCTGGTTCCACAATAATTTCACTACTTATTTGTAATCATCTAGGGTTATTGGAAGTAGGGTATTACACTCTTCATCTTTGGCAACCAATACCGTCGCTTCAAATCGTTATACATCTTGGTAATTCTTGGATGCATGGTATACTTGCTTCGATAGGCCTCTTCCAAAAAGGATTTCTTAATCTCAATGTTATTGGGAACACAAATTATCCTCTTGTATCTCAAAATATTTGCATCCCCACTGTCATAATCCAGAACTTCCCGGCGCTCTAGTTCTTCTCAAATTCTATCTAGCTAATCATCTTTTATTTGAGTGTCTCTCAAGTCCTGATAAAACCCATATTCACCAATAACCGCATTCAAAGCAACTATCTTCTTCTAATATGGAACAATATAGATGTCCCTCAAGCCTTCCAGCTAACAGTACTCATTTGAACTCATAAAGAAAACATGAACAGATTTTTGACTTAAAGCATCAGCCACAATATTAGCCTTTCCAGGGTGATACTTTATTTTGAAATCATAATCTTTCAGGAACTCCATCCATATGCATTGTTTATTATTTAGTTCCTTCTGATAAAACAAATACTTTAAGCGCTTGTGATCACTTAAAACTTTAAATTGATTTCCATATAGATAATGCCTCCAAATCTTTAATGCAAACACTATAGCGGCGAGCTCCAAGTCTTAAGTCAGATAATTCTCTTCATGAGGCCTCAACTACCTCAAAGTATATGCAATAACCTTGCCTTATTGCATTAACACACAACCCAAACCCTTAAGGGAAGCGTTCGTATACACTGTGTATGGACGATCGAGATCAAGAAGGGTAAGCACAGGTGTTGTAGTCAACTTTGCCTTCAACTCTTGAAAAATAGTTCCACACTTATCAGTCCATATAAACAGTTGATCTTTCTTGGTCAACTTGATCAAATGCATAGCAATTTGAGAGAACCGCTTAATGAATCTCTTGTAGTAGCCGGCCAATCCTACAAAACTTCTTACTTCAATCACTGACTTCGGGGATACCCATTTCAACACGGCATCCACTTTACTAGGATCAACGTCTACCCCCTCAGCAAACACCACGTGGCCAAGGAAATTACATTCCCTGAGCCAAAACTCAATTTAGCATACAACTGGTGATCCCTCAATATATGTAATGCAATGTGTAGATGCTCTTAGTAATCTTCCTTATTATTAGAATAAATGAGAATTTCATCAATGAAGACAATAATAAATTGATCTAAATACGACCTAAAAATCTAGTTCATATAATCCATGATGACGACTGGAGCATTGGTGAACCCGAAAGGCATAACCAAAAACTCATAATGCCCATATCGAGTCCAGAAAGCAATCTTTAAGATGTCCTCAGCCCTAACTCTGAGCTGATGGTAACCTGATCTCAAGTAGATCTTAGATAACACTATGGCTCCCTTCAGCTAATCTAGTAAATCATCAATAATAGGAAACATATATTTATTCTTAATGGTGACCTTATTCAATTGTCTATAGTCGATGCACAACCGCATACTTCTATCCTTCTTTTTGATAAACAATACTGGCGAACCCTAAGAAGAGAAACTTTGGTCGAACGAAACCTTTCTCGAGCAACTCTTCTAGCTGTTTCTTCAACCCTACCAACTCTGATGGCAACATTCGATAAGGGGCCTTAGAAATTAGGGTTGTGCCTGGTACTAACTCAATGGAGAACTCAACCTCTCACTCTGGAGGTAGTCATGATATCACTTCTAGAAATACCTCTAGAAACTCCTTCACTACTTCGATCTAATTGATCCCAACATCTTTGTCACCACCGATCAAAAAGAAGACCATATAGGCTTCACAACCTCGTCGAATGAACTTTTCCACTTTAATAGCCGATAATAATAAAAGGCCAGAAGCTGCCTTAATGGATACGAGACTTAAAGGTAAATTAACTTTCTTTCCCTTACAATCAAAGTGAGCATTATTGGCAGACAACTAATGCATGTCAATAATCACATCAATACCCTTAAGCAGTAAATAAATCAAATCTATCTTTGAATTACATATATCATACTTAAGATTAATATTTAAACAAGCACGACCAGTCATAACAGTAGCTCTAGCATCAGTGGGCACTTCCAAATCATAAGGCAATTCACAAACATGTAATTTCAATCTTTGAGCACAGTTATCAAAGATAAAAGAATGTGAAGTGGAAAAATCAAATAACACGTATACTTCATGCCCTTGAACTAAAATAATACCTCATATCACATTTGGAGACTCTCCTGCTTTTTCCCTGGTCAAAGCAAACACTCAACCAGGAACGGTGGGGCCTGCTGAAACTCAGGGTAAAAGCAAGCAATATTCCTATACTTGTGGCACTCAAAGCACTCCCAGCACTTTCCTGTATATACTGTCCCACAATTTTGACATGTTCTACTCACTCTCGGTGTAGACATAGTAGAATCTTGATGGGAAACCTGACTCCCACCATGATGGTTGTGGAGCCTTGTTATCCTTAGACCCTTTCTGATGAGACTCTCCAGTCTTCCCTGAGCTCCTAAAGCTTCATGAGGTAAAGCCTAGCTTCTTCATCACACTATTATTCAGCCTTGGAAAGCTGGAGAATCTGCTAGAACTGTCACAGTGCTTGAAGTCTTCCACCTCTCGTACCATACTTGTAGTAATATGTAGTTTGGTACATCAAAATTTTTAATATTAGAAAACCTTATATTTGACTTCAGTTTCTGTCTGGCCTTATAGATTAGCTATCTAATCTTCTACACAGGGTTGTTGTACTCCTTCAAATATGTAACATATTTTTTCAGTCAAATGAAAGTAGAGATATACTTATCTTTATTCATATCACCCTAACAAAGAGCATAAAACTCCAACTCCTTCTCATGTTGCAACTCCTCTAGAAAGTAGTGCGCATAAAACTTGTCTTTGAATTTCACCTACTTTAAAGATGACACATCCATCAATCTCATACTCTTCCACCACTTATTCGCCTTACCCTTGAGAAGAATGGTGATTGTTTGTATCATATACTCACTGGTGTAATCTACTGCCTAGAATAACATCTCTATATCTTCAATCTACATCTCTGCCTTAACCGAATCTAGATTACCGTTAAAAGTGGGAAGGTGATGTGGAGCCACATCCTTATACACGTTGGCAACAGAGCGAGGAACTAGAACATGTGGTTGTTAGGGTATATAATCACTATGGCCCTCATTAGCAGTTTCTTGCATTGTTTCAAAATTTTCCTCGCTTTGGTGATTATAACCATTCTCCATAAGAGTCTTATCCCCTGCTCGCTTCCAACTATCTTCTTCAAATTTCTTAAATCTCTCCTTTATAACATCCACCACAACTCTCCTCAATTGTTGCATAAAATCATCCTAAACAAATGGGAGTTGTTGTTGCTATTGCGGTTGAACATATGGGTGTGGAGGCCTACTAACCCCAGAACCAATACAACGAGTTCATACCATCTTCTCCCCACCTAAGGATGGAACCTACCATAACAAGTGAGTAGTTAAATGAAACACAACAGAAACAACTAACAGGGAAGGTATATGTGAATATTGTATATTGCCACTATATGTAATGCACGCAAGACAATTCATAGAATTGTCTCTGATACCAAATTACAAAATCCTTTCCTTAAAACAATAATTAACCAAGGGTTTAATAAAACCATTTGTCAATAATTAAAGGGAATGGGAAGAACTCAAAGTGTTCAACAACCCAACCGAAGTCCTAACCCTTAACTGGCAATCGAAGCAACAGACAAATGGGCTCATATCGCCAAAAATTGGCATTAATGGCACCATATTTGATCCACCAAAGAGGTCAGCCAATACCTTTCAATATCAACATCTATAATATAGATGTAACTGATCATGTCGATGGTAGTGTGCTAAACAAAGTCTTACTCATGGATGGCTTGGTGTAACAGCCATCAACATATGTATTAGGTACTTTATCATTATTGTCTATCATTGTTATTATTATTCATCATTTAATTTTTTGGTCTTAATGACATTGCTTATTTTCTATAACGGCACTTGTACCAAGATGTAATAGTGGGTATGGATAAGTGTTAAATGTTATTAGTTTTGATAATATCAAATATAAATATTAAATATTAAGAGCAAAAAGTTTGTATAACATATTTATCTCCTTCCTTGACTAACTGTTATACTTAATGTAGATTAGAAGATATCTAGTTGAATTATGGAGAATGATCAAGAAGAAAGTAGTTGGATCAATCAAGAGGAAGAAGAAGAAGATTGAAAATAATAAAAAAATAGAGGCTGTCTAGTTAGGTTATGAAGAATGATCATCAAGAAGAAAGACATTGAAGAAATAAGAATTTGAAAAATATAATGGGAATGTCAATTTGCAAGTTATTAGATTTGATAATGGAAGTCTCTACAATCAAATAGAAGTTGGAATGGCTCAATTCGGAGTTAAAATGAGTTATTTCAAGCTTTGTAATGAATAGTAGTTTGTTGGAGTTACAGTACGCTACAGGAAGTCACTCTCGGGCTTTTAAAATGCCACTCGAGTGATCTTTGCGAGTGAGAACAATTTTCACTCAAGTAGAACATGCATTTTCAGCAACTCTGTTCAACTCTGTTCTTCGTTTAACATGGATGAGGTTTGGTAATTTGGATATATCTCCTAAACCAAAGCTCTGATTGAGACGAAACTAGTGGCATATTAAACTATACTTCTAATGAGTCATTGTGAAACTAAGATCATTCTAAAAAGAGCTCAGATGAATGAGATATGAATTTTAAAAGTTGCCCTATAAATCACTATCATTTTTCAGAACAAGTTCGGTATTTTGGACATAACTCCCAAACTACAAATCCAATTAAGTTGAAACAAGTTTCATATGAAGCTAGACTTAAAGATATTTCCATGGATATAAAATATTTCAAATTTGGAGTTATATTCAAAGCAATATGGCTTCTAGAATTCGATTCTAAAAAATACATACTTTATCTACACTCTTTATATCATAATTTGCAAAATACAAAGAGTTTGGAGCTGATTCTTTTTGGGTTGGAATATAAATGAAAAGAGTTATTCTATGATGGGTTATTTGCCATATTTGGAGCTAAGATATATAAATCACTTGAAGTGAACACTTAAGTGATACTTACGAGTGATGATCCTAACCTTCAGCTTTTCAAGTCATTCATCTCAGGTTGTACAAGTTCACTCGAGTTGATAAATGAACACTTAAGTGATGGCGTTAAACTAGCAATAATTTATAGGTGACTCGCAAGGTGATCTGACAGTTAGAAGCAGATCACTCGAGTGAGGATTTATGCCACTTGAGTGATTCAGAGTTATTCAGCGTCACTCGTAAGGTTTCTACAAGTCACTCGCATGTGTTCGATAAGAGGTCACTTAGGTGATATAGTGGCCACTCGAGTAATAGATCTCACTTGAAAGATTTTAAAAATTCACTCGCAGGTCCTCTGAAAGTTATGAAGAATAGTCACTCGAGTGAGAAAGAGATCACTCAAGTGAAAAGAGCTCCCTCACCATCTTTCAAAAGTCACTCACTAATCTTGCTGAGAGTTACATGAAAAATCTACTCTAGTGAATAAGTGTCCAATCCAATCGAGTGGAAAGTCATCACTCGCAGATCTTAGAAAGTCACTGGCGGGATCTCTGAAGGTTATGAAGAGGAGCCACTCGAGTAAGTAAGTAATCACTCGAGTGAAGTATGTCACTTGCAAATATTCCTCAAGTCACTCTTGGGAGATGAGCAAGTTACATCTGGTGATCACTCGAGTGACCAGCATCCACTCGAGTGACAAAGGTCCACTCTCCATATGTGTACAAGTGACTCACGATAGCTTAGGAAGTTAAAGCTAAAGATCATTCAAGTGAATAGATGCCACTCAAGTGATAACCTACAACTCTTGATATTCTGCAAGTCACCTTCTGGAAATTCAAGAGTGTATTGTAGTTTCCACTCAAAAGAACAAATGCCACTCGATTGATTTCTTGCAACTCACAACATTACAGTGAGTTACCTTCTGATTTGATCAACAGTGCAGTGTATCTCAACAAAAGATCACTCAAGTTATATTTCATGCACTCGAGTGATACTGATCACAGATTCTCTTAATCATCGTCTCAGACTTCTCTATAATCTTGCAACCTCATTTAAACCTTGATTATGTTTCTTCTAATCATTCTTAATCATCACTAATAAAGTTTACATGAGGATTATAGGTGATTAAACATGGTTTAAAGTTCAACAGCCAAAAAACAATTCGTGTCAGAATCTCCAAAGGTCATATTTCTCTAAAGTGACAAAACCACAATGGGAAGATCATCGTGCCTAACAGATACTTCAACATCTCCAACGATTATCTGAGCTACATCAACTTTAAATTAAAAAGCGTTCAAAGTTGAAGACAAGAGCTATCACCCACACTGTCAAAATGCCAATACTCTGATGTTTATCTCATTTACTCTATGTTTTCTCAGTGATCTTAGAGAATGAGATTATTTGTAATGTACTTCAGTATTCATCTTATTCACTTTTAAGAGAGAAGATTAATTGTAACCCTTCATCATAAAGGTTGTGTCCTTACGGTGAGTAAGGGGGAGTATCTCGGTGAGATATTTGTAAACGGCTTCACAAGTGCCTGACTAAACTTGTAGGATTGTAGAGGCTTCTCTTGTGCTTGGTTTAAACAAGAAGATAATGGATTGAAAATCTCAAGTGGAGCTTGGGGAATAGACGTAGGTCATCAAGGATTGGATCGAACCAGGATAAATCACAGTTTTGCCTACAACAATGCTGATTCCATTACTTCTGTAGATTATAAGACGAAGCAGTTGTGTGATATGAATAATCAGAACTCCAAGCTTCTGTTTAAGCAGAAAAAGGCTTAAAATAGGATGATATTCCATTATGAGGAGTTGTGAGCAGAGATTGGATTTATTTGAGGCCACAGAGAGTCAATCTGATTTTACACAACAAAAAGCATGCAAATGGACTTCACAGATCATTCATTATGATGGGAATGAAAATTGGTTTTTCATTTTTCAAATTGTTTTCAATTCCTGAAAACTATTAAAAATGAAATTAGTTTCAAATAAGGAAAGAGATAATTGTTTTCACTACCTTGTTTTCATATCTACTTTTCTACAAGCATTTCTTTCTTATACCTCAAACTTTTTGCTGATGTCAAATAAGGGGAGAGAAGGGCAAGAAAAATATGTTGCATTTAATATATTTTCATACTAATACATATTTTTCTTAAGGGATTTGTCATCATCAAAAAGGGGGAGAATGTTCGATGTGATTAGTTTTGATGATGTCAAATATAGATATTAAATATTGAGAGCAAAAAGTTTATATAACATATTTATCTCCTTCCTTGACTAATTGTTATATTTAATATAGATTAGAAGATATCTAGTTGAATTATGGAGAATGATCAAGAAGAAAGTAGTTGGATTAATCAAGAGGAAGAAGAAGAAGATTGAAGATAATCAAGAAAATAAAGAGAATGTCTAGTTGGGTTATAAAGAATGATCATCAAGAAGAAAGAGATTGAAGAAATAAGAATTTTCAAAATATAATAGAAATATCAATTTTTAAGTTATTAAATTTGATAATGGAAGTCTCTACCATCAAATGGAACTTGGAATGGCTCAATTCAAGTTAAAATGAGCTATTTCAAGCTTTACAATGAATAGTGGTTTGTTGGAGCTACAGTACGCTACAGGAAGTCACTCTCGGGCTTCAAAAATGCCACTCTAGTGATCTTTGTGAGTTAGAACGATTTTCACTCGAGTGGAACAAACATTTTCAACAACTCTGTTTAGCTCTCTTTTTCATTCTGCATGGATGAGGTTTGGTAATTTGGTTATATCTCCTAAACTAAATCTTCGATTGAGATGAAACTAGTGGTATATGAATCTAGACTTCTAATGCGTCATTTTAAAACTAAGATCAAGCTAACAGGAGCTCAGATGAAGGAGATATGAATTTTTAAATTTGACCTTCAAATCACCATGATTTTCCAGAACAGGTTTGGTATTTCGGACATAAATCCCAAACAACAAATCCAATTGAGTTGAAACCAGCTCCTTATGAAACTACACTTAAAGAGCTTTCCATGAATATATAATATGTTGAATTTGGATTTATATTTAAAGTAGTATGGCTTCTAGAATTTGATCCTCAAAAATACATAATCTATCTATGCTCTTTAGATCATAATTTGTAAAATACAAAGAGTTTGGAGCTGATTCTTTTTGGGTTGGAATATAAATGACAAGAGCTATTCTATGATGGGTCATTTACCATATTTGGAGCTAAAATGTATAAATCACTTGAAGTGAACACTTGAGTGATACTTACGAGTGATGATCCTAACCTTCAGCTTTTCAAGTCATTCATCTGAGGTTGTACAAGTTCACTCGAGTTGATAAATGAATACTCGAGTGATGGCGTTAAACTCACAATAATTTGTAGGTGACTCGCAAGGTGATCTGACAGTTAGAAGCAGATCACTCGGGTGAGGATTTATGCCACTCGAGTGATTTAGAGTTATTCAGTGTCACTCGCAAGGTTTCTGTAAGTCACTCGCATGTGTTCGATAAGAGGCCACTCAGGGTGATATAGTGGCCACTTGGGGTGATAGACCTTACTTGCAGATATTCCTCAAGTCACTCTTGGGAGATGAGTAAGTTACATCTGGTGTTCACTCGAGTGACCAGCATCCACTCGAGTGACAAAGGTCCACTCTCCACATATGTGCAAGTGACTCACGGTAGCTTAGGAAGTTAAAGCTAAAGATCATTCAAGTAAACAGATGCCACTCAAGTGACAACCTACAACTCTTGATATTCTGCAAGCCACCTTCTGGAAATTCAAGAGCGCATTATAGTTCCCACTCAAAAGAACAAATGCTACTCAAGTGATTTCTTGCAACTCACGACATTACAGCGAGTCACCTTCTGATTTGGTCAAGAGTGCAGTGTATCTCAACAGAAGATCACTCAAGTTATATTTCATGCACTCGAGTGATACTGATCACAGATTCTCTTAATCATCATCTCGGACGTCTCTATAATCTTGCAACCTCATTTAAACCTTGATTATGTTGCTTCTAATCATTCTTAATCATCACTAATCAAGCTTACATGAGGATTATAGGTGTGATTAAACATAGTTAAAGCTCAACAGCCAAAAAGAAATTTGCGTCAGAATCTCCAACGGTTATATTTCTCTAAAGCGACAAAACCACAACGAGAAGATCATCGTGCCTAATGGGTACTTCAACATCTCCAATGGTCATCTGAGCTATATCAACTATAAATTGAAAAGCGTTCAAAGTCGAAGAAAAGAGCTAGCACCCACGCCGTCAAAATGCCAATACTCTGATGTTTATCTCATTTACTCTTTGTTTTCTTAGTAATCTTAGAGAGTAAGATTATTTGTAATGTACTTCAGTATTCATCTTATTCACTTTTGAGAGAAAATATTAATTGTAACCCTTCATCATAAAGGTTGTGTCCTTACGGTGAGTAAGGGGGAGTATCTCGGTGAGATATTTGTAAACGGCTTCACAAGTGCCTGACTAAACTTGTCGGATTGTAGAGGCTTCTCTTGTGCTTGGTTTAAACAAGAAGATAATGGATTGAAAATCTCAAGTGGAGCTTGGGGAATAGACGTAGGTCATCAAGGATTGGACCGAACCAGGATAAATCACAGTTTGCATCCTTTGTTCTTTAAACTCTTATATTTCCAGCATACATTACTTAAATGACTGGCTGTTGATTTATGACTAATTACTTTCTTACTTATTGTTTTCACTGTAATGCAAAAAGATTTTCAAAGTTCTGAAGTTCTTATCTTACACCCAATTCACCCCCCTCTTGGGTGTCAGCTGGATCTAACAATAAGATGCATAGATTCGTCTTTGCCAGCCCACACCTCCTTGGCCAGCATAGGGGAAGAGATTTGGAAGCACAATCTAACCATCTTATAGACTGCTTCATACTGAGAGCAACCCCTAATAAGCTCTTTCTTGTGCCATACAATCCAAGTAATTTGCTACTATATTTGAATGTATGTTTTTTTATTCTTTCACTTTTACCATAAAATGATTGTCGAAGTAAAATTTTCAAAATATTTTAGGGCACATTAGATATTAATTGTTGTCCATCCAATGACACCAGAAGGCTCTCGTGTTTTCTATCTGGATCCTCTAGCAGCTGATTATCTAGAGAACCATTATGATATGCAGATTATCTTCAATAAGTAAGTGTATGGGTATATATGTAAATATTTACGTGTGTGATTATTGAATAACCAAAGTTAATCAGTTACTACTTGTTTTGTTAGTGCATTAACCGCCTATAGAAGCCAGGTTTGATTAAGCTATTCTAAACGCAATGGCCCAGTCAATAGCTATGTATAGAGGAAGATTATGGTACTTATATATGAATTTACTCAAATTTTATTAGTAAAAAATTTTTATTCAAAAATTGACTTAACTATTTCATTGTATTGTTGTAGTGCCCATTCTAACAAAATAATAATAATTGCTTTATTATGTTATGACATTTATAAAAGATGTAGTTACTCATCATCAAAATTTTGTTCCTATGAAAGTAAGTTCCTTTACTTGCAACTGATGTTGTGTTTTAAATTTAATTGATAAGTGTCTAAGCTAATTGATTTTTAGTGATTTTAATTCTGTGTGCATGATTATTTATGTAGTATTATGAAGATCAACACTTTGCTAAGTTTTCTGACAATTAATTGGATGAAATCATTGAAGAATGGTGTGAATTTATGATCAAAAAATTAGCTAATATTTAGGTATGTAGGTTCTTTCTTGCCTATTCTTGTTTTATTTATTCACTTTAAAATTAGTTGTACATTACAATTGTTGTAATACAATACATTTTGTAGTGATTGTTTGAATTAGTTATTTGTTGAGTTATTTCATTTTTCTATCACATTGTAATGTGCATGTGTATTTGAACTATAAATACAAAGGGTTTTATTAGGGAAAGGAAATAATTACGAAAAATTGTTTAAGAAAAACCTCCAATGGCGCTTCAAGGGGAAGTGCCAAAGGAGGTATGGACCTCCTTGGGTGCTCTATTAGGAAGCGCCAAATGAGTTCCCATACCTCCTTTAGTAGTAAGTTATGACGCTTCCATAGATTCAAGAAACGATATAGCTATTTTTAATGGCGCTTCCAAAGAGCTATAATATTATTTAAAATAAACGCCACTTATTGTATTTTTTTATAGTAGTGAAAATAAATCATATGAACATGATACCATATTTTCAATTAAATTCAATAGTTAAGTACTTCAATTCCTAAAATTCCCCCAAGTTAAGCACAACTAACCCAATTTATTTAATCAATTTAAAGTGATAAAAACCTGAGATTAATTCTATAAAATGAGGATTTATCTCTAATTTTCCCTATTAATAATTGAAAATATCATATAGTATATATAAACACATATATAATTGTTTGTGTAGTGGAATATTATCTATTTGATTTTGTATGTAAAGTATGTAGGTTCATTTTAACTCAATTTGAAAAAAGGACGTAAAGGCTTTTGTAAGAATTTCGGATATACCTAGAATCTGACTGACTCGCTAAAGTACCCACACGAAACCGAGCACTGATACAGACCCCAATCAAATTATATAGCAAATACACCAAAAAGAGGAAGAGAAGAGAACATTCATATGAGAGAACCCTTTTAGAGGGAGGAGAGCATTATTATGTGTGTTATTATTTAGACCATTATTTCCTTAATCCCACATCCTTTATATAATATATGTACCAACATATAGGAATAGATACAACCCTTTAACACATGGTTACATGAGAATAAATATAACTCTTGAACCATAAAGGAAAAACTCTCTTTTCCTTAATATTTATATGATAGACCTAATTTGCATTGGGCTTGGGCCCTTATCCACCAAGGGTGGACTAGTGTATTTCTACATCTCCCACTCATATTTCTCTTACTTCTTTCATTCTAGGTGCTTTGTTATGAAAGTGTTGGCATGACATCTCTATTTGGGTACTTGTACTAGAAATTCCTTTTTCAGAGATTAACATAAGACAACCCTATAATGCAGCTGGATATTAATATAATGTCTGGATGTCTTAGATTTACCAATATAGAATTCTCTTATGGCCAATCTAATTCCTCTTGAGTTAATAAAAAAACTCAGATTATCTTTCTCGTATACATAGTGTTCACACTTAGGAAATTATAGAATGATATGATAAGAGACCGGTCTCAGGCACCATCATAGGTGTGTATACTTCAAGTAATAATCTACCTTTTGCTCATATATCACTTGAATAAGAATCAACCATTTTCCTAACATCACCCTCCTTTAGAATAACCATGAACAATTTTCTCAGTTATCCCTTTCATTAGAACTTTTTTTGCATTTCATCATTATTTTGTTTGGTCTCTTTATTGACATAAGTCCCCACTCACTAAAACATTTAAGGACCATTGGCTTGTTCTATACTGCCTTATTCATATGTCTCGTAAAGAGATATAAAGTGATCGGTTTCACTTTGTTTGGAAAGTCTTCCATAACATATGTGTTACCTTATAATTCTTTTTTAGTCATAATTCCATCTTTGTTTTCACTTGTAAAACTGCAACCCTAATGAGCTACTACTCATAATGACTATAAGAATGCGTAATCGACCCTTATGGTCTTATGAAAAATCTTGAATTTGACTTTTACTTAGTTCAACATACATAAGGACATTCATAGGGTTTGGAAGTGACCTCTGTTAAAGGGTACATAGTCAAATTCAAGTCTAGATGAAACCAAGCATGTGTGCTAATCTACCAAAGTGGGCTAGATAATACTCTCCCACTCACATTTGGTGGGTTAGCATGAGTCATCATATGTTTAACCATGTATAATATCAATTAATTATGCCTCTCAACGACTCATTTTCGGTGGTGGATTGTTTGGGATAATTAGTTATCTAATTATCCCTTTATTTTAGAACTCACCGAAACTAGTCAGATCTACTCATGACCTTGATCAATTCATAGAACCATTAAAATTCCTATTCAAGTTATTCTCAAACTTCATTCATGTATCGTTTAGAGCACTCAAGCTTCATACTTGTGTGAGTTCTAGTAATGACCATAATCATGAGAAATCATCAACAAAAATAATAATATATTAAGGTATGTATCTTACCCTCATACTTAAAGGACCACATATAATATAATAGAATAATTGCAATGTATACTCAATTCTAGTTCTCTTACTGAAAACCTTTCGTTATGCTATTTCAAGAACCAATTCATGCATCTTTAACTAGCAAGACATTTATTTGAATCAATACTTAAATTGGAAGAAATGGAAAAGTAATCAAGAACAAATAATTTATCAACCTATCTAAATATCAAAGAATTTTTTGAAAGAAAGATTGAATAACAATCATAAAATTTTATTGGGCAATTCATGCTAAGTTGTTTTCCTTTACAAGTCATATAGGTCTCACAATACTTTCTATGTTAAGCTAACTTCTCAGTTTCAGCACTGCCATAACCCGTAGTTAATGGCTTGATAATGACGTCATTTTATATGAGACCTTTCAAACCAAATTTTTTAATTTTCCCCATTAAGTTTATCAACTTTGTTCTCGGTAGCCTTTATTGGCTTAGTCATTAAAATCATTCCACACACAAAGTAATCATCCCACATAGTAGGTTATTAATAAGTAATTTAATTCAAGAACTTATCAATGATCTACCACATTAAAGTATACAATGTCATGTACTTGTATTATTCCTAACTAGAAAAATAATAACTGTGATACCTCATTTCCTATATCCTCAGATAAGTACAAAAGAGTAGCAAAATCATTTGTGAAACCAGGATCGGGTCCCAGATGAAGAAATTTTATAAAAAAATATTCACAATTCCATAATCTATCTTTGGGAGTAATAAAAATTTTCTTAAATAATTTCACAAACATTCAATATCTCACTAAGTCTCACCGATTTCTCGTTTCATTTTATCAGAGTCTGCGAGCGATTCTCTGCTTAGCTTTCACATTTCATACCTCAATTAAGTTTCGTTAGTGATCAGAAGCATTAAAACTATCAAACTATCATTCATCTATTGAGCTATTATGAAGTCTTGCGTATTCGCAGCCTCTAGTTGTATGTATTTACCTTCTTCTTGCCCCTCAAACTGTCTCTCTGTACTGTAGATGGTTTATGAAAAAGAGTGAGATTTAAAAGAATATTAGTAGTAACGTAATGCCAATCATACATATATATCATCATAAAGCATGCTATATAGACATCATACAGCAGAACTATCACAACAACATTCAGTACATCACATGTAGTTCATAATAAACAATCATAACACTAGGCATGTTAAAGGCCTTAAGGGATACCCGCGCACTAGGCCTCGAGATTCACTCGTGCATCATAAAATGTTATTGGCCCAAGCGTCCACCCACACAATAGGCCCCAGGCGACCACTCCGTATAACCAGAATGTGTTAGACATCTCATAATGAATCCACACAACACACCATGTATGATATAATATATGAAAGATAAGTTACTACTTGGTCGCTTCCCTTGAGCAATATCCAACTGTTTCTTTAAGCTCGGGCAAGTTCTAGTTCCTATCAAAATTAAAGTTACAAGTAACTGGTTATTACTTGCACTATTACTACCTTTAAATCAAAATCTTTTGGTTATCTAAAGTATTTATAACATTTTCTGCATAATACAATTATGTACAGTGCAATTTCACTGTTTTCCAGAAACTGGCAGATTTTTCAGTCAACTTTGGAAATTTATAATGAATTCTAAAAAAATCCAATTCAATTGATTCCAAAGCCTAAAAGAATATATTTCAATTTAAATTTGAGGAAAAATAGTTAGGTATTCCCAATATAGACAATTTATTCCTAGAAATTTGTTGGAAGCCACTGTTCCAGATTCCTTCCAAGAAATCAGGCATAACTTCAAAAATTCATTTCTCTTTGTGTACAGCTCTAAATGACTTATATAACCTATCAAATTAAATATTAATAAGTCTACTTTCACTATGGAAATTTTCATAATTTTTAAACATCATTTACCATTGAAAAATGTCACACAATTACCACTGTCACACCGGGAATTTTACCAGTAGCAACACTACTTTGTGTTCCACTTTACTATATTGTGTGTGACTTCTAATTGATTTTTTTTGTCACTTACAATACTCTTTAATACCCCAAAGGTATAAAGAAATTTTAGAGAATTTATTCTGCCTCACAGGGACACTTGCTAAACCAGAGTTTAGCAGTCCTCTTGATCCAGGCTTAATCTCATGCCTCTTATCCCAAAATTTGGGATATTACAATAACACTATTGGGTCTATGTTTAGGAGAATACATTTATACCTCATATCATACAGACTCCAACATTATTACTATCACCTATCAAAAATTTCGTACAAATACTTTAATTAACATGCTCAATTATGACTCTCAGAATACTCATTTTCTAAGAGCTTCTATTTAGATAGAGCATATGACATTCTTAGAAGACTCATCTTTTAAGAGCTCCCACTCATAAAAAGTATTTGAATTTACTTCTTCATGTCTTTTATTGCATTATATTCATAATGTTTTATTAACCTCTTATATGGGATTCAGGACAACTTAATAGTTTATCTAAATTCTCTATTCAACACAATTTTCAACCAAAACAGATCCTCTAAAAGGGTTAAGTCTCCCTACTTGTCAAACCTAGTTTGATAGGTTCTCAACAACTATTTTCTAAAGTTGCAAGAATTTTATGTCTTCTATCATTTCAACAATCTCTCAAATTTTCTTTATCTCTAGAAGAGATATTACGAATTTCTTATTCAAATTATATTTATTTTCTAATAGAAACATTTAGTATTCCTTCTTAAATCTTTCATAGTTTCAAGTGTTAGAGATTTGGATTGGGCTTAGGACGTTGTTCTTCTCTTAAGATGTGCCTTCACTTTTTACCCAATGAGCGTATTTCCCTGAACTTCACCATGATCCAAAGTTTGAATATTAGAAAATTTCTCCATTTAAGATTTTATTTTACTTTAATCCGACACTACTTTTTTAGTATCTGATCCTTCACTTTTATCTTCATGAGATTTCTCAGGATTCTAATCATTACATTAACTTTCTTAAGATTTCGGAAATTCAAGAATAATCTTCTAAGCTCTATTCTAGTTGCTCCTCTTATTCCATTTTAGGATTAATTATAACCTTAGTGTAGATGATTTTCATCTTCATATTCTATGGAATATTCTCTTTCTAGATTATCACGTAGAGATTCATACTCAAATGAATATATCCCTATCTCATTTATTACTTAGAGATTCATATTCTTCTAAGTAATTTTTTTTTTTAATTTGGATAAACATTTAGTAGCTTTTAACTGAAAACTTGTTGCTTTTCCAAACCACTACTTAAAAAGGTTCATATTTAGGTATAAATTTTTCAATAAAAAACATTGTTCAAACCACTAAAAAAATTGTTTCTGTGCTTTTAATATTTTCTTGATTCATATTTACTTGAAATAAAATAAATCATTGTAAATACTTTAAAAATTTCTAAACACATAAAATCAATATAATAGCAATGAAAACATTTAAAAAAAGATCGAAACATACTTAAAAATAGACATATTATATGTTAAAATATAGATGATAAATTTAGGAATTTTTCGAGACAATTCACGTTTTAATTGGAGCAAAATCGCCCCTTCACGTACTCTTAGAAGAAGGAGGAAAAGAAAATTTATGGAAAAATAAAAATCATGTAAACAACCACTCTTAGAGTTTTCACATGCACAACACGCGCCCATTCAGTGCCATTCATCCCCAGCACGGGCCTACGAACGCGTTCTACGCGCAGGGCAGGGTGGGATGAGTCTTGCCATGTGGCACCGAAAGCTCACACTGGGACCCATGAGCCACTAGGCTTCTTTCCCTTTTTTTTTTTTTTTTGTGAGGGTACAAACATTGTCGGCCCAAATCCTCCTTTTACAAATGCTACATCCAAAAAAACGTGGCTGGCATAGATGGACTTCTCTCTTTTTTTTTTTAAATCCCCGTGAAACGTACCGCGACATCTGTAAAATGCATATTGTTTTGGTAGGCGACATATATGTTCTGTTGTTTCTGTCATCTCCAACCTCCAAACCGGTCAACACTGACGTTAGGGTCAGGTCCGTTGAACCCAACTATTCTCTTCTCTATTATCGGCATTTCCTACGCCGGTTTTTCGTGTTCTTGATGTCTATATCTTCGTTTTTTCTTAACCTACATAATGACACCAACATTGGGGGTCTGAAAACGCTATTTTACTGTGAACCAATCACAAAGTCCAGAAACGTCGGGCTTGTTTTGTACCATAGACGTTGTCAATTGTTTCCTCTTTTATTTTCTGCGAAACAATATATCTTTCTCTTCATTTTTGAAATATATTTTCTATGGTACATATTTCACAGCCTAAATTCTTAGTTTCCCGACCCAATTCTAATAACCATAAAACGGCCGTGAACAAAAACTTTCATGGTTTCCTTTCTGTTTTATGGTTCTAATTTGTCTTATGCTACCTCTTTATTAACAATTAAACAATATGTGGCATAAGAAATATAACTGAATGGGAAAAATGCACCGACAGTGGTATCTATATGTACATATAAAAGAAGACACTGCCGAAAGACAACTAAGAAAACAAAGAATAAGAACAGTGATGGTTCATACAGACAATATATAATTTCAGAATTCATGAACCTTAGGGAAAAAATCATAGAAACAAAACTTGGAGAGGCATGTTCATGAACTTTTCAGATGTGCAGGAGTTATTATTCGAAGAATATAAAAACTTTTACCCGCATATCACGCATAAAAAATTGTTGGGTCTGTGTTGTTCCCAAGTACTTATAAAGTAGAAAATTCAATAAAAATCTGTATAACTAAGATGGCGTAATTTGTAAACACATAACAATTATGTATACTATATAAAAACTCACAAGACTGCCGAAAATAATAATGAACTTTGAATAAAATCCGAGCCCAACGTACGTTGTCTCCTTAAGACAATTTGTTCCCTCTATACGGATGCCCAAGGTTCTCGAACAATTGTCTCCCATGATAGAATGAATTGCGTCTTCAGAATGATGGCACTATCAGTCAGAATCCCGAACGGGCACAATGATGTTGCTTTTAGAATCGCACAGGTCGAGATGATTGCAGAATGCACTATGCAGTATATGAGAAGAGAGGAGTGTTTCGAGATTGAGAGTGATTTTTTCCTGTCACTAACACGTCCTATTTATAGTTGACGGAAATTGATCAGATGGACTCAACTCTTGAGGCGAACCGGTGCATCGTGCGAACAGACATACCGGAACGAAGCGAATGGTGCCTCTTTGAACTGGTGTGTCGTGCGAACAGACACATCAGAACAGAGCAACCGGACACACCAAAACGAACGGATGCAACTAAAAAAATAATTAATAAAAAATTATTTTTAAATCTCACACACGCGCGACCGACCAACCGAGCTGGACGGCGGCGGCGCGCGTGTGGTGGACCAAGGCCCATGTATGTCCTCACTCCTCCACAAAAGTGGATTGGCCCAAGGGCCCATTTTAAAGGTGAGAAGTTGAGCCTTATATACACTCTTATTTCTCTTGATTTGTCCAATGTGAGATTTTTATCCGCACACTATTTTCTCCTTCCTTTTCCCTCTTCTCTTCCAACCTACTTCTTATTCATAACCCATGGAATTATTGTTCAAAATTCCAACAGTCTGTCACTAGATAGGTTCTTTTCATCATAGGAACTTACTAAACTCAAATAAACAATATACAAAAATAGGAAAAACAAAGAACAAAGACACATACAGAAGCATAATCATCTATACTTGAACTTTCATGAACACTGGAGGATTAGGCGATAGCGGAAATAATATCATACATGCCTCAAGGGGAGAAAATTAAATATGTTTATTGGAGTGGAGAAATTATAATCTTATACAGCCTATAGGAAAAGCCATTTGCTTTGATACCATGTAAAAATTTTAGGCGTATCTGAAATCTGACTGACTACCCATAGAAATATCTACACAAAATTGGAGAACTGATATGGACCTCGATCACGTTACACAACAAATACATTAAAGAGAAGAAGAGAAGAGAATATTCATATGAGAGAACATTTTAGAGGGAGGAGAGCATTATTATGTATTATTATTCAGACTCATTATTCCTTCAATCACACATCCTTTATATAGTATCTGTAGGACACATAAGAATAGATATAACTCTTTAATGCATAATTATGAGAATAAATATAATTCTTGAACTATAAAAAAAAACTTTATTTGACCTATATTTCTTCATATTTATACAATAACTCCAATTTACAATTGAACTTGACCCTAATAAACCAAGGATAAACTAGTATATTTCATCAGCTTCAGCATGCGCAACAACATGTGATGTGGCATTAGGTATGCGACGAAGGTTAACAAAGGAATTTCAGTTACTAATTTCCTCCAGTTTTATTGGCGACTCTATCTGTGACACATATTGATATGGATTTTCACGCCTAATCAAGTGACATCATTCTTGGAGAAATAAATATATGATTTATTATGTTTGTATCTTGAGCTGAGGTGCCGCAATAGTCATCCATGACGTGTTGTCATCTCTAAATTTTTTTTTTTTTATACAAGTTCTCATCCGTCGTAACCAGATATTTCTAGTTATTATATTACTCATTTTTATCTTATTTATAAATATTTTTTTATAGAACTAGTCTTTTTTATAAATAATTTTTATTTTATATCTGAAAATATAATTTCATTTTTTTCTATTTTACCTTTATTAAATACGTATTATTTATAATTAATTATCATATACATCAAGAGTTATATATTCAGGAGGGAGGGAGAGAACTTACTAAGTGAATGAAATCAACAAAGTATTGAGAAAACATATTTTATTATCTCTCATATTTTTTATATATTCTCTCTGTTTTTATAAATAGTGGTATATATAAAAAAATATGATATTTTTTATATACTTATTATTTTTAACTATCATTTCGTTGTACGCTGTTTTTTTTTTTTCATAAATAGGAACGGAGGGAGTATATTTCAACTAATGCACAAGAATGGGACAACTTTTAGCTGTTCTAACACCTTTCGATTCTTTAAGTGATGCAAATCAATAATTAATTAATTTTCAAAGGATTAGCACGTTCATCACTACCACCTTGTCCTTTAATTTTAACTACTAATGCCGGCGCTACAGCCTTCGGATTGAGATTCTTATTATTTATTTCTCAATTAGGGGGGTTGGTTTCTGTTGATGTCAGATATGGTAAAGACATCAACTTTAACATTCTAAATTTTATTGACTAAAATTCTTTGTATATTTGTTATATTAAATGGAATAAAATGATGAATTTTTGTATATTTAAAATGGTAAAATATTAAAAGTAGAGGTTATATGAAATTTTGGCCAAGTTAATATTGGAATTGGTAGGCACAACGGAAAATTAAAATTCAAAATTTTTTTCAATCCCTACTGTAGATCTGCCAACGGTGTTTAAATCGAGTAGTAGAAAATGTACCTTTCTTATGTATTTAGTCTTTCCTTTCGATCTCAAGGAGCTAACAACTCAGATCAGTTTCCTCTACCGGTATCCACACAAATAGGAATCCAACACGAACAGTGTGCTAGCGCCATGAATGTTCCTCTAGAATTTTCTTTTTCTCACAGTTCTCTATCTATTTTTCATCATCCGTAGAAAACCCTAACTTTAACCTTTTATAACTAGTCAAGTTTTTCTATTTTTTTTATGGATATTGGATTTTTAAAATTAATCTTGATTAATTTCAAAATCCATATCATATCAATTAACACTTAATTATTTTTTATAAGAAAATTAAATAAATATGGTTAAATTAAATCTGTCCAACAATTTTAATTTAACATATTTATTTAATATGAATAAAGAGCGAATGGAAATAGATTTAATTTATTTTTATAAATTAAATATGAGATATTATATCTTTATAATATTAGTTATTAAATTTAATTTATAAGATAAAACTAAATTTAAAACTAACACAATATAATAATATTATCTCTCTCTCACACACACACATAAATATTTATCAAGTAAATATTCACATAACATGTAAACATATATATATGTATATAAAATTCGTCTACCCTAGATTAACCATTACATTCATTAAATTTAGATATATCTTAGATTCAATGAATCTAGACATTATAGTTTGTGTTGGCCTATTTTTGTGTGCAACCCTGTAGGCCCATATGAAGTTGGCAGTAGACTAATGACTATACTAACCCACAAGTTGTAAGCAGCCTCTAGCAAGACATTATGACTACCCAATTCATATGAGGATCAATACACTGATACAACCTGTCATACAACCATATAACGTCCCTTTTGTCACACGATATTTCGGTCAAGGATGACGTATGGAGAATGTCATCCTCTTATTCCTGGCATTACTTTCTTGATCCATGAATAGTCTGACTATAGAAATGGAAACTTCTTTCATCGTAGTATGACCATACATTTCTCAGACTCACTCATCAAAGGGCCTAGTAATATCTCTCTACTAATGTGAGGGACAAATTCAATCTTGATCATTCACATTCCTCTGCATGAAAACCACTAAGTCTGAACATAGCCTTTATCATCACCCTGTCTAAGGTGACTGTTGACTAAGTCAAAGTTGAGCGACTCTCATGTAGGAATCCATGATGATCTCAATTTAAAGGGCATAGTGACGTGATTATACATGAAACAAGCTTATGACTTGATCCATGTAGCTTTCTCATAGCGGGTCGGTCTAGCACCTTGTACGGTTACAAGTGCTTATGACTTTGATTCGTATCTTCATACCTTTTCAAAGTTATATTGGTCTTATTTCATCTTTACTCTCACATAGATGGTCGACCAGGGATATTTAAGACAATCATTATGATTTATCCAATGATGTATTTATTACAGTGAACATGCAAATAATATGATAACAAAATGGAGAATTTCATTTAATAACAAAGTTCACAATACAATGATTGACCCCTGGGCACAATTTCCAACAGTTAAGATATAAAAGCCAATTTTTTGTCTTCTTAAAGGTCTAATATTGTAACCCAAAATGAAAAAGAGAAGAGCACAATTTTTGGCCCAATTTATTATGTAAATTTTGGCCAAAAACAAAAAGGGCATAAGGAAGACAACATTTAATTCAAAAATTGAAGAAATATAAGGGTAAAATGATCATTTGGCTAATAATTCAAGAAGCTCTTATTTTCTTCATGATTAAGGGCCAAAGTCGGCCAAGAAAGAAAAAAGGAAAAGAAAATAGATTTTTGAACACAAAATATGCCATGTGGAAGCAATATTGGCCAAGTGGAAAAAGAAGGAATAAAATATTCAAAGACATGTGCAAAATTGTATTAAATTATTATTATTTTAAGGAGGTGAAAATAGATACTATAAGAGGCCATTTAACTCTTCCAAGAGGCCAAAATTTCAGCCAAATAGAGAGAGAAGAGAGAGAGCACAAGTTTGAAGAACAAAGAACAAAGAGAAGAGATAAGGAATCAAGAAGCAAAACAAGGTAAGTTTGTAAGCAAAATTCACTTGTTCTTATCTCTAAATCATTAGAAACATCTTCTAATCCTCATATCCTTCTTGAAATCACATGAAGTAAGAAGAAAATCAAAGAGAACAAGAAGGAGAGGAGGGAAAAATTTGAAGAAAAAGAGAAATCAAGAGGTAATAAACCATGAAAACTTGATTTACTTGTTGATTTGTAGTTATTGTTGGTGATTTGGTTGATTGGTTGGCTTGGTTGTTATGATTTTGTAATTTGGAATTCATAAACCCTAAGGGAAGGTGCTGCCCAAATTTTGATTAATCATGCAGGAAATGTGATTAAAGGGTTCAATAAGTGACTTAAGGTGAAAAGAAGGTGTTATGTTAAAAGGAAACATGAAACTTCATTTTCCCTAATTTTTCCTTATTTTTGGCTACAGGTGATTTTCAGTGTTTAGGCTAGAATTTGATGGATTTGATGATTCCATTGTGTTTAGAATGAAAAATTGTATAGGGAACATATGAAAAATGAAGTATGAAGGCTTTAGGGTGTGAAATAACAATTTTACCCCTAAAATCCTAACATGTGGCTGCCAAGGGTATTTTGGGAACTGGAGTTTTATTTTGGAAAAACTGAGTTCAAAAATGGAATCTACATGCACAATTTTGTAAGAATTGTCTGAGTCATAATTTTTGGTAAAGTACAGTTATATTGGGTATAAAGGGAATTAGATCGGATTCTCAAGGGTATTTTGGTAATTATGTGTTTTTGGGTAGAGATAACCAACTATATGAGTTTAGGAATAAGACATGAATGAGTAATAACTCATTTATTATAAATTTGGAATTTTAGGAATTGGCAATTGCCTAAGCCGGACAAAGAATTATTAGACTGGATTAGCTAGCAGTTGGAAAGGATTCCAGGAAGTAACTCTATCTCTCATATACTATGTGATTGTTTATATGCTTTTATTTTTATATTCTGTGATATGAATTGCATGTTAAAAATCTAGCTATGGTGTGGGAAAAGCATAAGCATCATTCGGTGGGAAAAACACTAGTACCATCAGGCCAAGTAGGACCTAGCTGAGGTAGTCAGACAAGTACGAACAGACAGTTGTTTGTTCTGGAACATTACAACAAGGGTCAAATAATCATTTGATCCTAAACAGTGAACACAATAAGGCTAGTAGGGACAAAATAGTTATTTGATCCTTAACGTCGAGCAAACAAACAAGTTTACAGTATTATATTTTTGTTACATTATATGGTCCATTATGTAACACCCTATTTTTAGTCACCAATATCCCTTGTATATAACTAATACATTTAATGGAATAAAATTGTGCATTGTGGTATACATAGATTTACATAAACATTCCAATTTCCGGTTACACACAACTTGCCCAATAAAGGACACAAGGGAGCAATTAATGTCCACATAAAGACCTAAGATGGTAACCTAAATTGGAGCATAAAATGACACAAATAATGGTTCAACACAAATGTGAAAATTTGGTCAAAGTCAAGGAAAAGAGAAAGACATGAATTTTACAAAAATGTAAAGGAAAAATGGTAATTTGCCAACAAAACGAGAAGCAAATTATTTTTCCCTTTTCCCTATAATTTCGGTCAAGAGGGAATTAAAAAGAGGGAAATGACTACTTGGTAATTAACAAGCACAATTTGGAGTATTATTACCAAACGAAATTGAAGGAAAAGCAAGAAAGTCAAAAGTCAAAAGCAACAAAAAGTAATATAACCTTAATTAGTTATATTAGAACATGGAATTGTAAGAAATGCAATAAGCATTATTAATTCCCATTCTCCCTTGCATGTTTGGTCAAAAAGAGAGAAGCAAGGGGAATGTATATATTTATATCACTACTATAAAATATAGATTCTACAACCCTAAATGACGTTCGTTTTTCAAAAAAGAAAGTAAAAAATAAATACGTTGGTATTTTTGTAATTATTGGAAGGAAGTGTGTGTCTTAGGCATCCTTAAATTGAATTGGGATGCCTAAAGTTTATTTTAGGCGTCCCAAAATTAAATTGGGACACCTAAAGCGCTCATTTTTAAATTTTAGCTCCTAAATATACCCTTTAGACATCCCAAATGAGGTTTGGGATGTCTAAAGTTTGTCACGTCACACTTCCTCCCATGTCTTCTTTCTTTCTCTGCGTCTTCTCTCTCTCTCTCTTCTCCCCATACTCACTTTATTACACTCCCTCTCACGTCTCTTTCTCTGACTTTTCTCTTTCTCTCTTCTCTCCCTTCTCACTTTATCACTCCTTCCCACGTCTCATTCTCTCTTCTCTCAATACTCACTTTTCTTCTCTCTCTCTCTCTTCTCTCCATACTCGTCTTCTTTATTTTTCCCCATACTCACTCATCACCATCATACTTGTCCTCTTTCTTTCTAGGTGTTGGTGAGTAGGGAAGGTAAGGTAGTCGACCTATGGGAGTCACTCAACAACAACAAGCAGCTAGCATTCTTGTAAGGTGACCACAACTTAACAGTAACAATAGAGGACAACCAGAGTAGCAACCACAAGCTCCAAGCTCACACTCCCACCATCATCGTCTACTCTCTTTCTCTTTACACTCATATAATCTATTGTTGAGGCTTATTGTCGTCTTCACTTACACTCCCATCATTGTATTCTCACTTCACATTGATTTGAAGGTTTTCTTCCTCTCTCCCTCTCCATTATTAAAGCTCTTCATCCTCCTCTCTCCATTGAAGCTCGTTACCACTAAGATCTAATCATGTTTCTATTGTTTATGAAAAATTACTGGGGCAGCGAACAATTTAAATAAATATTTTCTTTTGAAATAAAAAAGAACTTTCAATGTCCATAATGAATAAGGGACGCTATAACATACTTTAGGCATCCATTTTCCTATAAGGCACGCCTAAAGTGACCCTTTAGGCGTCCATTTTTTAACGGACAATAAATGTTATATTTTACTATGTCACTCACATAGGCGTTCTCTTATAAAAGGACGTAGAAAGGCTAAAAACGGACGTTAAAAATGTTTTATGTAGTAGTGTATGGTTCTATGGGCTTTAGAAGGCAAAATTGTGTAAGAATGCATATGTTCATTATTTTTGGATGTTGGTATACAAATTTGGGAATTTATGAAATTGAAGGTGCATGCTATTTGATTTGCCTCCTGAGTCAGTGACATTGTGCAATGTATTTTGTAGAATAAACCTTTTCTAAAAATTTTGAAACTTGGCAAGATTAAAGTAGAGACATAGAGATTTAATTTGATAGGTAGTTTGTAATTTTTGGATAAGTACATTGAGAGATATGAATTTTCAAAGATTGTGCCCTGTTTCTGGAATGCAATTTGTAATAGTAGAGTTTGGAGAATTACTGGGAATGATAGGGTTGAAGTGGTCAAACCTAAGTATTTTTCTTCAAATGTACATTGAAAGAAATTCATTTATGCTTTGGAATCAGTCAAATTAAATTTTTGTAGAATTAATTATGAATTTACAATGTTGATTGAAAAATCTGACAATTTCTGTAAAAGAATGAAACTGCACTGTACAATATTGTATTATGTAGAAACGGTTATAAATGCATTAAATAACCAGCAACATTCAATTTAAAAGCAGTAATGCTACAAGTAATAACCAATTACTTGTAACTTTAATTTTTATAGGAATTAGACATAGGCCGAGCCGAAATCCAAATGTAGGACAAACAGGAAAATTTGGAAAAGACTCCGGTAGTAACTTCTTCTTACATATACTACGTGATTACGAAATATTTGAATATTACATTTTTTGTAACATGAGCCAAGTGTTTTGGACATAAAAATTTGCCAAGTTGTGGTCAGGGACCCAATAGGGCGCCGAGTAGACCAGGGTTCAAACATGTCGTTTGGCCTTGGGTAATGTTAGATTTCATGTTTTGATGATAACAAATTATATTTTGGAAGTCCATGGATTTTATATCAACAAAGGAAGTGATCAAAGTGATTTGAGCAAGATCACTCGAGTGATTTGGACAATCACTCGAGTGATAATCAAGATCACTCAAGTGATCATTAAAATCACTCGAGTGGTATGGAAAATAACCAGATCACTCGAGTGATATGTAAAATCACTCGAGTGATGCGCCTGATCACTTCCAGTGATTGAAAATATCACTGTTCCATATTTCACTTCCAGTAATCCTGAATCACTCGAGTGATACGTTATATCTGCCAAATCACTCCCAGTGAATCTGAAAACACCGGAAGAAAAAATCACTGTTTTGAAAATCACTTCCAGTGATTACCAGATCACTCGAGTAATGCCTGAAATTTTCCAAATCACTTCCAGTGAAATCAAAAACACTGTAAGAATATTTTACTGTTTGCCAAATCACTTCCAGTGATCTAGAATCACTCGAGTGATATAGTATTTTCACTGAATCACTTCCAGTGGATTGAAAATCACTGCAAGAAGAAATCATTATTTACAAAATCACTTCCAGTGATGCCAAATTCACTCGAGTGGCATATGAAATCTCATGTTCACTTCCAGTGAGTTTGTAATCACTCACAGAAGATTTTAATGTTTTCTCAATCACTGTCACTTCCAGTGACATCATATTCACTCCAGTAATGTTTCATGTTGCCAGTAACACTCTCAGAAAATCATTGTGATCCACTTGCAACTACTTCTATGGAGATCAACAGATTTTGTTAGTTAAATTTTGATATTGATAATCATTACTAATTACTCCAGATTACTGTCAAAATCTTATGGCATATTGTTTCTATACTCAGTTGCTGAAATCCATCTCTAGTGAAAGCAAGATCACTCCCGATGGTTTCCTTGATTTTCAGAAAATACTTCCAGTGAATCATATTACTTTGATGATATTCAAATATTTTCTAATGGTAATATTATCAAATGTATTACAGTTGTACTCCACCATCACGCACATGACAAGTAACTGAACTCTCCATTCAAATGACAACTATTCATGGGCGGCAGCAAAATTCATAAGTAACGGAGACAAATACTGTTGCATTTGTCAGAAGCATCTTTGAATCAACGGACAAATTTACAACGGTCTTCAAAGCCTCTAATATATATGTCCAGCCATTCAAAAAATAAAAGTACGATGAGAAACGCTTGAATACACTGCAAACAATACTTTTACAAGTGCTTCAAATCTTCATCTGTATTTTAGTTTTTATCTATATACTTTGTGAGAGAGATTTGTCAGTTATACGCATTTATTTCCAATAGTGATAACTTAAGGTTGAGGAACCTTAAGTTGGGATTTAAGATTACCTTGTGTAAGGGGGAGCGAGTGTCCAGAGGAACTTACTGATTGTACTGTGGTGCCAAGAACCCACTGAATCTTTGAAGATATAGTGAAAGGCTCAGAATGATTTCTGAGGACTGGATGTAGGTCAAGTAGTTGAGACCGAACCAGTATAAACCCCTGTGTGAACTTCGGTGATATCTCTTCCTCCTTATAACTTCTTACAACTGTGCCTTAAAGTTTTATAAATTCAATTTAAATATCTTATTATTTTGTTATCACCCAATTCACCCTTCCCTCTTGAGTGAAAAGCTTGCTCTAACAGGTAAGTGCACACATAGTTTCGATAATCTTAATGACATGGCATTGCATATTTATTTTTTCATTCTATATATTTGAAAGCATGTTACTACTAAGATTTTCTCAAATCTCATTCTTTTTAAAAACCAAAACTTTACATCTAAAGCAGGCGGCTTAAAAGGTAAGACGGTGACTTCCGGTGATTAGGGTCCCGAAGAACTCTGTTGCTGCTATAGTTATTTATGCATATAGTTTTGGCTACTTTTGAATGCTTTATACATTTGTATATTTTTCAAACCCTGCGAGAATTCTCTTGTAATGTAAACATGTACTTAATATTAGTATTTTCCATTGTTTCTGTATGCCCTATGGAACTTTGCGCTTATTACTCTACAAATATCAAAATGTTAAGGGGTTTGACACATTGCAAGGGTGTTCATCAAGGAAAATAGGTTTTTGATGTCTCACTCTATCTATTTTATTTGATTTTTTCCTCGTTTTTCCAATCATTCTTTATTGGAAAATCTTTCAATTTATTATTAAGTACACTAGTGCAAAATAGCCTTTTTACACTACATCATTTAGACCGGTTATTACGGATAAGGTCTAAAAGAAACACGCGGTGGTAATTTTGTAATTAAAAGAAACTTTTTAGACCGGTTATTTAAATAACCGATCTTAAAAACATTATTTAGACCGGTTTTCTAAACAACCGGTCTCAAAAGCAAAGTAATTAAATGAATTAAAAATCTCTTTATTTTTAAGACTTAAGATAACCGGTCTTAAAAGTCATTATTTTAAGACCGGTTTTTAAATAACCGGTCTTAAATATTTAATTAAAATGAAAATAAAAAATCCACAACGTTTTAAGACCGGTTATATTAATAACCGGTCTTAAAATTAATTTTTGTAGACTAGTTATTTAAATAATCGGTCTTAAAGTTAAGACCTTTAAGACCGATTATTTGATTACCGGTCTTAATTAGATAACTTTTAAGACCAGTTATTTAATTAACCATTCTTAAAATTCCGGTATTCAAACCTAACCCGCCCTCATTTCGTATCCCTCTCAGTCCTTCCACAGCCGCGTAAGCTCCATTTCAGCCTTGCGCTTCTTCTCCGGTCATATTTCTCCATCTTCTCCGGTCATATTTCAGCCTCTGCTCTGGCCGCCGCCGCCGCCACCCCTCCCTTCTCCATTTTCCATTCAACCCACTATTTTAAAATACCGCTACCGCCCCTCCTTCTCCATTTTCCGCTCATCCCCCGGCTCGTATCCATGAAATCACCATTATCTCCGGCATGTTCTCCAGCCACTGCAACCGCAACTCCTCCTGCTCTTCAAGCCACGATCCAAGGTCACTACAACCAAGTAAGAGTAATGTCTCCTTGTCTCAGTTAATTTTTCATATAAATAGCAAAATTTAGTGAAATTGATTTTTAATAGCGGAAATGATTTTAAAGAACTCTTCGTATAAATGTTGGCGTTGTCTTGTAGTTTTATTACTAGATAGGAAACAATTGTTTAATGCTGTGGTTTGTGATTTACAAATTTGGATGTTATGAATTTGTTCAATCACAATTGCTTGGCCTTTCGCATTTTGCATATCAATTTCTTTTTGTTGAATATTTTGAAGATGTAATTGTGATGTTTATCAATTTCTTTATGTTGAATCTGTTGAAGTTGTCCCTTGAACATGTTTTGAATCTGTTGAATCATTTTCTTTCTTGAGTCTATAAATTTTGTTGTTTATGTTTTCAAAATCAGATGTAATTGCAGTGGTCTCTTGAATAGAAATAACAACTATGTGAATGGGGAAAAATTACTTGAAGAAAATGGAACAGACTGTAATTACATCTTATGAGGAATTCTGTTAAATTAGATAAATTGATGAGTGTAATGATTTCATACTCTTATTATACTTTTGCTTTTTCTAGGGGAGTTAATATACAGAAGAAAAGAAAAAAAAAGGTGTTGCAATATATGGATCGTAATTGGATAAACGCTAAACGAACTAGTGTTGAATATGATAATCGGGTGAGGGATTTTTTTTCTAAATATTTATTTGAAGTTTCAACACTTCCTTCTTAAACTTCCTATACATTGTAAGTTTGTTAATTTTTGAGCTTAAATCTGTATATTTTCTCTTTCTTCTTTTTTTTAGTTAAAATATGTCATGAATCTTATATATATGCTTGATTTTGTTTTCCAGGTATTTACTTGGAGTTCTTCCATACATGATAGATGAAGATGGGAATTCAATATTGCAAAGGATACCTACAAATTTGAAGATGGATTTGAATGTAAATACAGATTGATGGTTTCATTAGGGGAAAAAAATTACACAATTTTTTTTTTAAAAAAGACCTTCTACGGTACTTCTTGGAAAAGTGCCATAGGAAGTGTATGGCCTCCTACGACGCTTCCCCAAGAGGCCATACACTTCCTATGGCACTTCTCTACAAAAACGTCGTAGAAAGTGTATTTAAAAAAAGAAACCAACGGCACTTTTAAAAATTTAAAAAGCACCGTAGGTAGCTTTTATGGCACTGGAAGTTACGGTGTTTTCCAAGCGTCATAATATTTGTAAAAATAAACACCGTCTATAATATTTTTTGTAGTAGTGTAAGTATCCAGAAGACAAACATAATCCATAGACTAAAGGCACAAATGAATGTAATCACAAACTAATGTATAGGAAGGAATGAATTAGTCAAAGGAGTGCACAGACAGTGGTGCGGTGAATGGGTCGATGGAGGGCTCTCATGGCCGGGGGAGGTAGGAGATGAGTGAGGTCACCATTTAAGGGCTTAAGTGAAGGGAAAAGATTCATGATTCTTCCTTAGTGGAGAGAACGGAATTGTAACCGTACATGTCATGGTAGAAGATGAGAAATCCAATCCCTCCGTAGTATGGAAAGCGAGTTGAATCGCAAATGGAGAGGCTTAAACTCCTAAAATTCAACACAACTTGAAATGACCCATTGATAATTGTGGTGCCCAATTTCCTTAGGTGTAATCTGCAAAATAAAACATGTGAATATGATATCATATGCTTCCAAAGATAAAAATATTTAGGAATTAAATATTCAATTAAATTCAATAGTTAAGCACTTCAATTCCTAAAATTCCCATAGTAAAGTTAAGCACAACTAACCCAATTTAATCAATTTAAGGGGTTAAAAACCTGAGATTAAATCAATAAAATGAGAATTTATCCCAATTTTTCCTATTAATATTTGAAATTATCATATAATATATATATATATAAGGGAAATTAATCTTTTAGTCCTCAAATTTTTGACTTATTTATGACTCAATCGTTGGAGTTTGACTCAATATAACTTAGTACTTAAACTTTTAATTTGCCTGCAACTCAGTCCCTAATCTTTAAGTCATCTTATGTCGCAAAAAATATTAATAATATGGTCAAATTTTGCTTATATGTCTTCCAACTCAGCTCCATGGAGATTAAAAAGAGACAAGCTGATATTGACAGCACCTTCCTCTTCCCCATCGGTTTTAACTCTAAATCTCCGTCTTCCAAATTCCCGCTGGCACATCCTTAAGAAGCACCCCGGCTGCAAATGACAACATCTCTCAGATTGGATATTTATTTTTCCCAAATGGGTTTAGAAAATGGAAATCCTTTCAAGCTAACTATAAACTGACACGCAGTAGATTTTCATATATTACAATTCATTCTTATTCTTTCTACTAAAATCCCATGTTCTGCATATTATTTCACTTCAAAGATGTAAGAATACAGAGGCAAAAGCAAAAGTTTCTTCCAACTTCTTGTTTTGAGTACACTTCTTCTCACTAATCTCAAATGTGAACAAGAAATAGGAAAAAGGAAAAAGAAACTTTGGTGTTAGTGTACCAAATAAAGTGGCCCAGTCCAACTCAAGGCCTGCATAGCTTAGTTTACTATGAGGGTAATTCTTCTATATTATTTCTAGATGCCATCCTGTAATTCGTTGGAATAGTTGAGAAACTGTTGTAACCATGTGCACTCAATTAAGAAGTTCATACTCTATAAATAATAACAGCTATGGCCTCAGATACTCTTTAAGACTGAGAGCCTCACTTCCAAAATTTCTCTCGTTTGTCTTTCTTCAACTGGCAGAATCATAGTTATTGCGGAAACAAGGTACCGACACTCTATTATATATCAAAATTTGCTAAGTGCAAATCTCCCCAACTCCCATAGAAAGTACATTCTGATAATAAAAGAATAAGGAATTTACAAATGATGCTGGTACGTAGTTCAATGTACACTAGCAGATTGCCAGTGACATGGCAATGGAGATGCAGTTGGAGTCAAATGAACTGTGGACCTATTTCTTGTAGGAGAGCTGGCGATTTAATTTGTTGATTGCTGGATGTTGGTGCTTCTGAAGGATCTGTCATCGAAACTTGAGGATCCTAGGGAGAATCTGAAAGACGGTGGTTTAGGGTTGAAGCCGGTGAGGAAGGCGAAGGTGCTGTCATGTCAGCTTGTCTTTGTTATTCTTAATCTCCATGGAGCTGAGTTGGAAGCCACATAACCAAATTATAACCATATTATTAATATTTTCTGTCAGGATGACTCAAAAAGATTAAAAATTAAGTTGTAAGTGAGTTAAAAGTTTAAAAACTAAGTTATATCCAATTAAACTTTAAGAATTGGGTCATAAGTGAGTAGTCAAAACTACAAGAACTAAAAGAATAATTATCCCATATATAAACAGATTTAGTTGTCTGTGTAGTGGAATTATGCATTTAATTTTGTATATAAAAGTTGTAGGTTCATTTTAACTCACTTGGTAAAAAAGAGAACGTAAAGGCTTTGGAATTTAGGAAATTTTTAAAAAAATACCATTTAAACTTTAAAATTCTAAATAGGTGATTTAATAATAAAATGTTTTATCAATTGTATTACCATTCTTGTTAATCCCATTAACGACTTTACCAACGTAATTTTGAAGTAGGTATTTTTTTTAGAATTTTCCCTTAAAATTTCCTCCTGTTTCTTTGGCGCCTCTCACAGCTGTGACCCATATTGATATGGACTTTCATGCCTAATCAAGTGAAATCACTCTTGGAGAAATAAATATATGATTTATTATGTGTGCATCTTGAGCTGAGGTGCTGCAATAGTCATCCATGACGTTACTTGATATTTTTTTATACAAGTTCTCATCAGTCATAACTAGATATTTCTAATTTTATATATATATATATATTAGCTAATGCACGAAATGGGACAACTTTTAGCTGTTCTAAAACCTTTCGATTCTCTAAGAGATGCAAATCAATAATTAATTAGTTTCAAAGGATAAGCACGTTCATCACCCCCACCTTGTCCTTTTAATTACTAATGCTGGCGGTACAGCCTTTGGATTGATATTCTTATTATTTATTTCCCAATTAGGGGGTTGGTTTATGTTGCTGTCAAGTGTGTGTGTCAATTTTATTTTGTATAATGTATAGTTTTATTCCTTTAATCTTATACAAGGTCTCAGTTTGTTTCCTTAATTGCAAAAAGCATCTTTTTAGTTATTTAACCCTAACATTATTAATCTTAAATAATGATTTTTTTGTAATAATCACTTTTATTTTGAAATTTAAACTTAATAGGTTAGTGTTTGAAAATATTTAGTCATTGTTAAAAAAAATTTAATTTCAACATTTTTTATTAACGATGTTAGGGTTAAATAACTAAAAAACACTTTATAAAATAAAAAGGTCAAGATATAATCTCGTGTGAAGTTAAAATTAATAGCTGTATTTTTTTACTTTTATAATTGAAGAAGAACAATCTACTTCTTAATGTATGGATATTATCATTGACTTTTCTAATCAACTTACACTTATATGGTTTAACCTATGCCTACTCATTTAAATTGAAAATTTTAAAATATTTAGCGCATTCCTCAAATCATGGGATATAATAAATGAAATGCACTTTGTTCCATACTTTATTTTATACACGATCTGGAGTATTGGTTTAAGAATTAACAATTTAAAGAAGAAAATGATAAGAATTTGATCCTTCCATAACATGAATTTCTAATCCAATTCGTATACTTCAATCCAAACTTACTTGCAGATTTATTAAAGCAAATTTTTGTAATATGTATGAACTACCACTCACTTGACGGATCATAACAGTATCAATAGCAAAACTTTTTTTCTAAATTTCCTCAATATAAAATTTATCGGTCTCTTCCTTTTACATTGAACTAATACTCCAACTTATATATATGGAACAGTGAGAGAGAAAAGTTGAGAGAAAAAGTAGTACGAAGAGAATCCAATTTCTCTAATCAATTATGTCATGCGAAAATTATTATAATATATTAAGAGAATCTCACATCGATTAGTTGGATATTGAAGTAAATATATATAAAGGTTGAGGTATGTCCTATGATTTAATTCAGGTCATCATTTTGATAGAAAGACAACCAAATGTGACTCACATATTTCTACTCCATTTGAGCGCCAAATATGACAATGTCTTTGTTGAACTACCATCCTCCATTAGGGCACAAGCAGCAGCTTCTTTAAGCTCTTTCATTATTCTTCTAATTTCTTCACCTTCTTCATCACCCTCCATTATACACTTTATAACCCTACTAATCTCTTCCTTATCCACTATCCCAATATTATTATTGTCACCAAGTCTTGGCCTTATTGCCACTTTTAGCCCATCAGCTAACATCGCTGCATTAGTTCTTTGCTCAGCAAAAAGTGGCCACGCTATAATTGGCACTCCCTCCACGATACTCTCTAGTATCGAGTTCCAACCACAGTGACTCAGAAACCCTCCTGTTGAACTATGACCTAGGACTTGAACTTGTGGGGCCCAATAAGCCATGACCAAACCTCGATCTTTAGTTCTATCTAGGAAACCTAATGGTAAGAAATGAAGTGGATCTTCATCTTCATCATTTTTATTGTCACGTAGATAACTAGCACTGGCTTTGTCACTTGGTGATTTCACGTTGACCCATAGAAATCTCTTGCCACTTAATTCTAACCCTAAAGCTAGCTCATTGATTTGGGCTTGGGATAGTCTGCCACCACTCCCAAAGGAAACAAACAGAACAGAATTTGGTGGTTGTTTGTCTAGCCATCTTAAGCAAGTGTGCCACTCCGGTTCAGACCGGTTTGTTTCAGTGCTGGACCCGGTTGTTATTATGGGTCCAATTGCATGTACAGAAGGGCATCTCTTACGACTTTCTCCATTATTTCTAGCTGGTCGTTCCTCGCCGTGTTGCCAGGCTCTTATTGCTCCTGCTTCCATTTCTTCAAAGCTATTCAATAAGATACCTGCAAGAGATATTAATTACTAATATCAAGTTGAGGGAAAGAACACTTTTTTTGCGACCTATTCTCGAGATTTGTGATAATTAATGTTTCAGACTTGTTTTTTTATTTTTGGGCCTTCCCTTCACTGGAGACTTGTTTTCAACTAATGAAAATGTTAAGAAATGGTATATACAAGTTATGTGATACATGTTTTTCCTCTTAATTTGCGCACAAGAGAATTAATTACAGCAGGATGCTGAGCTGTTGTGTTCGCTTGTGTCACTTTGGTCCTATTTATATGTCCAAGTTACTCCCTCCATCCTAAAATATAATCTTTAAATTTGTAAAAAGGTTTGCTTCAAAATATAAACTTCATTTTAAATTTGTCTAAATATTTTTTGTGTTTTTTCATATTTTATACATTGTTGACTGTATGTATTGCATGTATTCTTTCTCACTTATCCTCTACACACATAAGGAAATAGTTGGAAAAATAATCTATATTTATTGTTTTTAACTAATTTTAATTATTTTCTTAATTAATGCAAATCATTTATTTGAAGCTTATAATAAAAGATGAAAAGAGTAACTAATTCTTACATTTCAAGAAAAATTAGTTAACTTGATAAATATGGACTTAAAAAATGCACCAAGGAATAATGACAATAAGGACCCAAATAATAAAAATAATGACATTTAGTCCTCGACCATTTTTTTTTTCCTGAAAATGAGTTGCAAACATTAACTCAAACAACTGTAAATTCAAGAATCTTTATTGCATACTATTATAAGATATTTAAGTTTTAAAAGCAATTAATTATCATATTGTAACTGAGACTCGTGTTTGCAGCTGTTTGAATTCATACCCTCACTTTTTCTAAATTTTTTTTTATCAAATAACCTAACCATCATTAGTTAATTCCCATGTTCTGACACCCAGACGGGACCGGCCGGTCCGGACTGGGAAACAGCCAACTAGCCGGTAAACCGATCCGATCCGGTCCACTATTTTTTTAAAAAAAATCAATTTTTTTAATTTTTTTTAAAATTTTATATTAATAAGTCTAAAATATTCAATTTATCACCAATTTGGATCTAGTTTAGCTCCGGTTTGACTCCGATCTGACGCACTGACCCTTAACCCAATACCCCAACCGGTTCAATGACGGGTACGGGTTTCAGAACCTTGGTTAATTCATTATTTTGAGACTTAAATCTCAACAGATCTGAGGCACATGAATCACACAAAGAAAGAACAAGAAGATATGTTAAATTTACCTTCAGCAAGATGATATGATTGACATCGTTGGAGAAACTGCTCGTAAGACAAACTTGATCGATCTTGAAGATTATCTGGGAGATCATTACCACTCACAGGGACACAACCGGGAATCTCAATGGCTACTGGTAGATCTCTGAACTCACCTCCACAAGAAACCATTTTCTGATTCAGCTTCTCAGAATAAAAGCACAGAGAAAGCATCATAGCAGAACAAGGGAAGTAAAGATACGATATGATATTAAGTTTCTTCGCTATTTCTAATGCTTCAATGGATAAAGGCTCAGCCACCAAAGCAGCCAAGCTCGAGCTCGAGACGATGGACTTTAGGGCCTCACGAATGAGGGGCATGGACCGGGACACGGCGAGTTGAAGCTGGACTTCCAAGGGAAGATCCTTGGGTTGGTCATGGAGGTTAACTGGAGGAAGAAAGGTGCAGGTTATGGAAGAAGGAAGAGATTGAATAAGAGCCATGGAGGCACTAGGAGGTGATCCAAGAGTGGGGATGAAGCACGTGACGTGGAGGTGGACGTCGTTTTGGAGGAGGATGAGTCGTTTACAGAACTCGAGAATGGAGGCTTGGTGGCTATACGCTGGGACGGTGACGACAGCAATCTCTGTTATGGCTTCCATGGGCCGAAGAAGAAGAATAAGAAGCCAGAGGGCGAAGAATGATACTTAGGTTTGGTTTAATATATATAATTCAAAGCTATTTGTGGAAAAATAATACAAGTATGGAAGAATTATTTGTGGAGGGACGTTATTTTATATTCAAACTGGGAGATATTTCTGTGGACACACAAGAGGAGACATGTAATTGGGTCACATGAGAAATATTTTTTGTTGGCCCTGAAACGTGTTTATTGAGTTATTCTTCTTTTAAAAGGAATTTAACTTTTTTTAGTTCTTTTTTGTTCAAATATCTCTAGCCTTCTAATTTGAATACTCAGCTTTTAGTTATTGTCTGAGTGTCTAACCTTTAAGAAACATGTAAAAAAGCGATACACACACACATATATATAATTTAGGTAATTATTGGTCAAAGAAAACAAAAGTTAAAGACTTCTATGTAACGAAATAAAATTAAATAAATATATCACAAAAAATAAATAGAATTCACATCAATTACCAGAATTATTAACATTGAAAATCCCTTAATACGAGAGAAAGAACCACAAATCATTGAGACCAGCAAAACCAACTCCATTATGATGATAATTGGAGTACAAAAGAGTTTCAGTCAAGCTCACAAATAAGTACTAGCAGTCAGCTAAAACACCGAAGTAACAAGCTTACCGATGATGATAAATAATTTATATCTTATATTAGTATGTACATTTGCTTTCTTTACTTTTCAATTTAACTATTTTATTCAAATAATTAAAGTCTATCATTTTATAAAACAATTCAAGAATTAGTGAGTTTCCAATTTATTATTGTTGTGTTTTTCTAAGTTACAAATTTTATTTATATATTTAAGGAATTAATTGACATTATTAGTTTAAGAATTTGTGTCAATTACATCTTTTAATCATACATGAAATTAAGTTTTCGAGAAGCAGTAGAATTCAATTTATAAACAATGCCAAGGTAAAACAATTCATAAACAATATAATGCAGCTTAACTCAAATTTTATTGGATTAAAGTGAATTTTTTTTATTCCGAAAGTATTTTCGAAATAGTTATAGTCACTTTAGAAAAGTTATGAAACAATTTTGCATATTGTATTTATACCCTATTTTAACAGAAAACGTTAAATCAATTATTAGTACAAGTTGGGAGACTTTTATTTTATTCAATATTAACGGTTAAAAAGTGCAATATTGCATCAATTTTAAAAGGTAATGTGAATCAACAAGTTATTGGTTGAAGTAGTAAGTGGCCTAACTCCCATAAAGAGGAGAACATAGATTCGAGAAACACAATTATTAATAGAGGTAAAAAAACTTATAACTGATGCTCCATACTTATCGGTTTTCATGAAGGTGAGTTTTTATTGTGAGAATGACCTAATAAATTTTAATTTTTGTTATCATACCCACAAATCATATGCAGTTTAAACAAGTAGGCTATTTTTAATGATAGATTTAAAACTAAAATACCTCTTTCATCATGACATACGCATACTCAAAATATAAGACATTAATCCTTATGCATATTGTTGTCACTACTATAGATTCGCTTATAGTTGACGCTTCATACTTAACAATATTTATGAAACTCTGAAATAAAAAGAGGTGGAGTTAAGGGAATGAAATAGATAAAAATTATTTAAAAAAAACTGTTAAATTTATGAAATAATATTTGATGATTTTATATGACCGCTGTGATATATAAGTTTGATTTTTCAAAAAAAATGGTACCATTTACTTGATGTTTGTATGTAAAAAATTGTTAAATATATGCTATCAATATATGACGGTTGTTTATTTAAACACCTTGAAACGTATATATTTGACAGTTTTTTAAAAGAAACCGTGAAATATAGGGCTTTAAAATACCTTTCTAGCGCTATTATGATATGCGAAGGGTTCAAATACACAAACATGAAAGCACTCGGAAAATAGGGGTGTGGAATCAAACTGATATAACAATGAGACAATGTTGCAATATTGGGATTTCATTTCAATCGTTCTTGACAGAACAAAAGATAAAACAATTCCTCAATTTCAATTCCACATAGCAGAACCAAATTGCTACTTTGAACCATAAACTCAGAATCTATAACGAACCCATAAGTACCCTAACTGAACAAATCATCTAAAAATAGCAATTTAGAGTACGCATCTCGACTTTACAATGAATTAAGACTACCAAAAACTCACATTTATGAACCCGTGACTCAAAAATGGAGATTCAAAGAACGACGAACTCCTTACTGCAACAAACATGCAATGGAGGAGAATGACAAGTCCAAAAACAATAGAGAGCAAAATAGTGATGGGGATACCAGAAAAGAGTGGTCTGAGTTGTTTACCGAGCGTGTAGAGGAATGATAGGAATTTTGAAATCGCGACAGAATAGGGTTAAAAAGGGATTTTAAAGCCCTATATTTCATGGTTTCTTTTGGAAAACCATCAAATATATAAGTTGTATGGTGTTTTAATAAACAACCATCATATATTAATAGCATATACTTAATTACAACCATCAAGTAAATGATACCATTTTTTTTAAAAAAAAACCAAACTTATATATCATAGTGGTCATATAAAATCATCAAATATTGTCTCATATACTTAATAATTTTTTTGAATAATTGTTTTCTATTTCATTCCCTTAACTCCGCCTCTGTATGTTACATGATTTTATGAAAACCGTTAAGTATGGACCATCAATTATAAGCGAATATGTAGTAGTGAAAACAATATATATAAGGATTAATGTCTTATTTTGAATGTGCGTATGTCATGATGAAAGAGTTAATTTAGTTTTAAATCTATCATTAAAAATAGCCTACTTGTTTAAAATGCATATGATTTGTGGGATTGACAACAAAAATTAAAATTTATTAGGTCATTCTCACAATAAAATTTTCAATAGGAGATTTTTCCTCTATTTTACCATTTCATACCATAGTGCACACATATTTTTTTGAAAAGTTCCTCATTACAAAATTTATTGTCTAAAAGTACCTAAAATTGGTTTAAGGATCCAAGTGCAACCTATTTTCAATGGTACAACTCTTTTTCAATTAAGTACAACCTATCTTCAACTATATGTAAAAAATAGAACTTATTTTCACATAGTTAAATATATGCATACACCATAGAAGAGTTGCATTCGTTGGAGATGAGTTGCACTCATTTAAGGACCTAGATCTTTCAAGCACTATGAAATAAAACAGCAAATTAGCAATAGAACATAATTGCTAATCAATAAGTGACAATCTATTTTATGACGAATTCACCAAATTCTGCTGCTGATATACTTTTTTTATTTTGTATATTTGAGCACACTACTACAAAATCGCACATATATGACACTTAATAAATAACAATTATAATGAATAAACATTATATATGTTAAGGCAGAACTTATGCAAGAATATATAACACTATTACTTAACGGTTAAATATGTGCACCATCATATATTGAGAAGCAGAAATCGTGAAAACCAAAACATAACAGTTGTAATTATTAACCCTCATGTATTGAATCACAAAAATGACAGTTCTTATAAAACAACTGCCATGTATCAATAAAAACAAAAATATAACAGTTATAACAACTGACCGTAAAGTATAAATGAGAAAATGGTTATAAATTCCATTTGGCTTAACACCAAGTACTAGTTTACAAGCCATAACTCTTTGCAACATCATTATGCCTCTATGTAAACTCATCCATTACTTTCCATTATTACTGTTTTTCTTTATCGACCTCCTCATTCTCTCCTTCATCATGTTAAGACCCCAAGGAGCTCTTCCTCCACAAGTTCCTCCTCCTCCACATGCCTAACAACCATGATAAAAGTAATACAATAATTAGAGGTTCTTACCAACTAACCATTATCTAAGCACTTAAAAACTACTTAACATGTTTGTTTGTAAAACATCTAATCAATTTGACATTTGTAAACTTTCACACTTGAAAGCTAGCTCTCATTGTGAAGGACATCCATTCAACCTTAGAGCTTTCATCCTTCAACTTCCGAGTTGGCATAAAGTCTGTGGCTTTTCTTTCATTATATATTTTGGTGAATTATCAATAGCAGGTGATTATTGAGTTTTGATTGGGTTTTTTTTTGGCTGAATGATTTATGCTAGATAGGGTCTTTAAATAAGCAATGGATGTATGCCAATTAGCTATCCAAAGACAATTAGGATAGGGTAGCAAATTTCCTTTACTTTGCATTTGTGCATAATCCCCCCAAACAACACTATGATTCTTTTCCCATGTGTAAAGTGTGTCAATGTGCAATGGTTTGATCAAGAAACTTGTCTATCACACTTAAAGACTAATTGAATTGATCCTACTTATACATGTTGGATAAGGCATGGGGAGACAAGTAGTGGGGTGGTTGAACATAGGGAAAGTTGTGCATCACCTGATTTCAACACAAGTGTATTTGAGGCCGACTCGATGATATAGCCAAGCTGTTAGAAGAGGACCTCTGGGATTATCCTAAACTATTAGAAACTTTGAAGGGTGACATAGTACAATTTCATTATGTGTATAAGTTTTTGTATAATTTCGTTCTATACAATTACATGTATGGACGATATCGAAAGCAGAAGCCTCCATTTTCTTTAAAAAAAAAAAAAAGTCTCAAAACTTAATGGTTCTTGATTAAAAATCATTATGTATGTCTATACTATATATGACAGTTGTTTAATTCAACCCATTGACATTTCTGTCAAATATATAACGGTTGTAATATAACACCAGTTATGTATATCTATAATATATATAATGATTGTTTGTGTAAAACCATTATGTATTATGCCAGCATTACTTAATATATATTGGTTGTTTAAATAACCGTTCACATAACTATAAATACATAACGGTTTTTGTGAAAGAACTGTAATGTATGTTATTGAATATATATCGGTTGTTTATGTGAGACCGGTATGCATTGTGCCTGTATTACTGTATATATAACGATTGTTTGTGTAAACCTGTTATTTATTATGTTAGCATTGGGCACATTATGACGTCACCAAAACTTCATACATAATGGGTGTTATATTAAAACTGTTATAATAGATATTGAATACATCACAGTTTGGAGCAATTATGCATTTTTGCCAAGCATATATAGTGCTTTTATATATGACAGTTCAGAACCGTGATGTTTGGTTGATAATAACTGTAATGAAAGGCCTTTTCTATAGTAATGACAATAAATTTTGCCATGGGGGATTTTTTTTAGTAATTTTTTCTATTTTTTATCTAAGTAACTGTATGATTTTTTATTTATTTGATGTTTTGGCGTATTTTTTTGTTTCCTATAAACATATTCTTCACTGACAAAGTCAATTCTAGAAAATAATTTAAAGCCAAAAAATATTTGTGCTGACTAGTTGCGGGAATTTATTTATAAAACGGAAAATAAAATGATTTTTTACAATCAATGATGCAATGAATCTGGGCATGTATTCTAGTAAAAAAACAAAGAATAAAATAATATTAATCTTATGTAAAGAGGCACTGGTGTATCATTTTATTTCTTTAATAAATTTGTGTTTTAAAAGAAAAACAGAGAATAAAAGAATATAATGCCAATCGCCAAGTTCATGAACAGAGACAGACTGAGAATTTTATTTCCTTTTCTGTCCTTTGGTCAACTTCCTTTTCTGTCCTTTGGTCAACGTTCATCCGTAGTTCATGCACCAATTAATTTTTCCCTGTCTTTCTTTTTTTAGATTCATACGGTATTGCTTTAATATCATTTGTGGTTTTCACTACAGAGCATTAAATTAGATTCTTATGGAGTTCTCCTGCATTTTATATTGAAAATGAAACAAACATGATATTCCATGTGAACCTCATTAAAAGAAAAAAAGAAAGAAATAATCTTTCACATGGACTAAAAAAAAGTTAAAGATCAATAAATATATTTGAGATTTAATTTTTTAAAAAAAAATTTCATTGATAGTTTAACTTTGACTTCATAAATATGTAATGATGCTAAACTTAATGAAGACAAAAGGAAATTAATAAATATAATATAAGAAACAGGGGGTAGTTTTATACATATACAAAGGCCCATGTTTATTTTTCATAGAGAGGATCTTATAATTAAGGGTATAATTTGAAGTTGAGTAAAGTATACGTTTTTTTGAACAAAGTGAAGTATACGTTTGATCTTCTTCTTCTTTTCCCAAAACGTTTGATCTTCTGCATTTATATTAATTTTTAATTTATTTCCTTAAATTTATAAAACATGCTAGTTTCTACAACTAAATGCTCATAAAGCATTTAATTAATATTATAAAGAATTTGGATTCATGTATTTTACATGCTAAACTAGGTATATTCCCCTGTGCGATGCACGGAACGGTGTTCATCAACTTCTTGATTGATCGGCTCCAACTTCCTCGCCCCCCTGTTGGCCATCATGATGGAGTCGAGGTCCAAATGTGACCTTCGTGGCACTCCTATAGCATTGAATTATTCTGGGTCCTCAAACAGTTGGGGAATAAAATTTCTATTAATAATTTTGGGCCGATAAATTGGGCCCTCTATTTTTTTTTTTTACTGTAATCCAACTAATTTATTGGCATGGTCAGGAAGCATTGTACGCATCGACTGCAAGTGATATATAAAATATTGTGCTAACGACAATTATTTCGGCTTTGGACATATGAGCACACACACTACATATTACCTTGTATAGGTAAAGAACATATGACTGTTGATGACTCATATCGTTAAGTCAAGGTGGCCTGATGAAGATTAAATATAACAACTTTTGACTGGTGTCAATTGCGGTGATTTATAGCAATTCAAAATGGTTAATGTCTTAATGATAGGAATAAAACTATGTAATTATTTAAAACACATAAATGCTCTAACAGTCTATCACTTGTAAATACTTATCTTTTTTGCCTTTTTATTTGCTCAAATGTTTGTGCAATTTATTAGCTATTCAATCTTAGATTCTTTGGAAAATCAAAGGTTATCAACATGATGATTTATTGGTTGCACCTTCTTGAGTCTTCATCCCTAACAATTACAGATTATAAATAAAGTAAGATTAGTAGTGGTCTTTGTTTTGGATTATTAATTATATTCATTAATTGTCAATAAATAATTATTATTAATTATGAAGCAGCCTTAGTCATTGTCATATTGATAACTATTAAATTAATTATTAATATAATTTATTAATAATTTATTACTAAACATTGTTAAACTAATCCATTCCTACAACATTTCTAACTCATAGAGGAAAATCAAAGGTTACCAACATGATGATTATTGTTAGTAAGCTTTTAAAAATGTTTCATGTCTAAGTAGGCCTTTTAAAGGTTTTGGGCTCGATCCTCAAAACAAGCTTGAATTTAGGCTCAGGCTTAAAGTTCTTATTATAGGATCAAGCCTATTTAACTAAAGTCTGACATATTTCCAACCCTAATCTTAGAAAAATCGAAGGTTATCAACATGCATAATGATTCATTGGTTAGAATTTTTTGAGTCTTCCTCCCTAACAATTACAGATTATAAAGTAAGTGTAGTAGTTGTCTTTGTTTTGTATTATTAATTATATTTATCAATTGTCTTTTAATAATTATTATTAATTATAAAGAAACCCCAACCTTTATCATTCCATTGATAAAATATTAATTACTAAACGGTGTTAAATTTAACGGCATTGAAAGGCAAATTGATAGACAAATATGCTAAACGGTGTTAGACTAATCCATTTCTACAACATTTCTAATAATATAATAGACAGATACATGCTCTTGTAATTAATACTTATCTAAATTTCAAAATTTTAATATTTAATATAATTATTTTTATATTCTAATATTTAAGCATGTTTTTTTTGTCAATGTTTAATTGCAGACTCTCATTAATCATCTTATCTACTTTTTCTTCCCATTCATGAATCCAAATAAGTATAAATTGCAAGAGCATGTATGTAAGTATGTACTATGTACTAAAACATGAAGGATTCTTTAATTTTGGGAATGTACATCATAATATTAATATTAGATACAATGTACTCCATGTGTCTTCATGATTGTCCATTTGTCCCCTGCCCTTCTAGAAAAGGAAAATAAGATATAGAAAGAAGGTGTTATTTAGTTATTTCATTAATGGATAATATTTACTCCCTCTAGCTCATAGTATAAATCGCTTCTAAAATAGTGATTTTGTCCATAATATAAGTTACTTTAAGAATAATTAATGTTGATTTGTCAATTTTATCCATATAATTATCATTTTTTATTCTCATGAATTAGTTGAAACCACTTATGTAGTGGATAGGTTGGAATATTTTATTATTTTATATGATGATACCAAAGTTTGTTTTATTCATATTACTTTTTCTTTTAGATTTAAAAATCTTGCCACCAAACATGTCAAATTCTTGCAAAGGTTATGAATAGCAGCAATATAATAAGTGAGGTTTACTTCCCAAAATATTTAATTAATTCTAGAGTTATTGAAGATTATTGGGAAAGAAAATAAATGTTCATAGATTATAGGGAAATTTTCATTAAAAGATCACCCAACCAAATTTATTTTAATTAAGGATCAAAACATTCTGAAACTTTACTACTGGAGGACAAGGATAAAAAGGAAAATAAGTTATATAGGTAAAAAGATAATAATGCCCCTTGCTTTATTTTTTTAAAAAAATGATTGATCGCCTCCGAAGCTCCAGCCACCAATAACCGGCCGCCTCCAGGCCAAAGCAGCCACAACCAACCAGCTATCGAAGCTTCAACGCTAACTGGTCGGAGGTCCGACCACCGAAAATTAATGTATTGTTTATAGGAGAATTTCACTTGTTCATGAAAAGTTGCAAATTTTTCCATGAAGAGTAGAACAATTACAAATGCGACTTGTTCAATTTGTGTTGTTCATATGTATAAAACACTTGTTCATGAAGAGCTGAATACTTGCAAATGAGACTTGTTCATGATCCTGTATTTTCTTGTTAACCTATTAATTTTTGTTTTTCATATGCATATTTCACTTGTTTATGAGGAGCTTGACACTCGCAAATGAACAACATAAATTCAACAAGTCTCATTTGCAAGTATGTAACTCTTCATAAACAAGTGGATTATTTATATGACCAACACAAATTGAACAAGTCACATTTACAAGTGTTCTGCTCATCATAAACAAGTCGCAACTCTTCATGAACAAGTGGAGTCCTCCTATGAACAACACATTAATTTTCAAGGGTCAAATCTCTGGCCGATCAACGCCAAAGCATGGATGTTAGACCAGCGGTGGCTGCTTTAGACTGGCGGCGGCTAGTCCGCAATTGCTGGAGCTTTGGTGGTGTTCAAACATTTTTTAGGGGGGAAACAACAATGAGCATTATTATCTTTTTACTTACAAAACTTATTTTCATTTTGATCATTGATCTTGCAGTGAAATTTTATAATATTTTGGTCTTTGACTAAAATAAGTTTGGTCTTAAGGTTCTTTAATGAAATGCTCCCTAGATTATAAATCAGAAGAATTTCTATTTTAAAATAATGCATTGAGTTAAAAATAAAAAACATTTTATAAACAAAATGGTTTAGAAAACATCAATATAATGTATAAATTTATAGTAAGACATAATATATTCAAAAGAAAAATACTTAGGTCAATTTCCTTATATCCATCATATCAAATTTCTTAATCACATGTGACCATGTGTCATATTTTTAAAGTATTATCATTTAATTATAAACTCATAGGTAAAAAATAAGATACATAACTATATGTTATTGGATAATTTAATATGATGAATATAAGAAACTTAATGTAATAATCGTCCTAATTAACACATGCACCTATCGCTTCTTTCCATTTGTTCAATGACTTTTTCTCCACAAAATTTCGCTTAACTATACATGACAATTTCCTTTATTTCTTCAATATTTTCGACACATTTTAGTACGATTCAAATATTGGAAAAATAAGTTCAATCTTTTATAATCTTTTAAACTAATAAATATATATCTAGTTCTTTCAGGAAAAAATGGAGAAATGTTTTTTTCATAAACCAAAACCTTCTTATTTTCAAGTTGTTATTTAATTTTTCAAAATATTTTTTATAACCCTTTAAACCACTTGATGTCCAGTGCTTTTTCTAAATTCTATCACCAAATACCTGAGTAACTAATTAATCTAGATCGAGGCTTTTGCGACTACAATACCTCTCCCCAGGGATCTTTTTGAACAAGGTAAAATTTGAACTCAGTTCGCCCACTTTGTAATTTAACTAGTCTACCTCTAGAATAACTGACTAAGTAGCCTTGAGGTATTTTTCAAAATATTTTATCACATTAATCCAAACACCAATGAAAAATATGTTAGTTTTGGTATACTATAATAATCTAAAGACATTTTAAATTTATCAATTACCTAAAGTGGTAATTTTTGAGATTGGACTCCCCAAATCCAAACCCAAATAAAAATGTTTCTTTTTCGATTTCTCATGATTTGGGCTTATCAACATTATTAGGAAATCATATCGCATTAATTAGGAAGATACACACTTGTATATATAAATAGGCTTACTTGTACATGTTTTAATTCAAGGAATTCAGATTTACAATTTCCTTCTATGTTTATTACTTTACATGGCATCAGAGCCTTAGGAATTCCTATGTTCTCTATTGACGTCACTGTTCATCCAATCAGTGTTCACCGCTTACTATTCATCCCATTTTCAACCTCCTCCTGGTATTTTTGAACTCTGTGTTTTTTGTTTTAGATCTGGTTGCTTCAGATTTCACGTATTTTTCGGGCAACGGTTAGTGATTTCTACTCAGTTTCTTGGGTCTTGCTTTTGTTTGAGGGTGTTTACCTTTTGTGGTTGCTGTTGCATCTAGTTAGAGGATCTAGAGATTTTCGTTTGCTCTATTTTTGATATTTTGGCATTTGTGGTCCTTCAAGATTTCTTTGGAATTATTTGTTGTTTGCTTATTGGTTAATCTTCCATGGTTGAATCTAAGACGTCTGATATGCTGCCCATGTCTGCTAAGATTGCTTATTCAAAATTGAACTGGAAAAACTATAGTGATTGGAACAAAACTGTAAGGGTTTATATATTGGGCATTGAGAAGGAAGCTCATTTAACTAAGGATCCCCCTTTTGGTGATGAAAAACAACTTTTGGCTTGGAATAAAACCGATGCTCGAATCTTTTTCTAACTTTGAAACTCCATTGAACCACGGATTATGTCTTATGTTAGTTACTACAACAATGTAAAAGAAAGTATGAGTCATTTTGAATTTATGTTCTGTGGTAAAGGGAATATTACTCGGGTTCAAGAAGTATGTAAAGGCTTCTATCGCTCTCAGCAGCAGGGTCATCCCTTGAAGGATTTCTTCTTAGATTTCAAAAGGTTGTATGAGGAGATGAAAGTACTCATGTCTCCGCAGGCGAATCTTTCAACTCGTATCAAGAATATGGAACTTGAGGCTATCATTTGTTTTCTTAAAGCTCTTAACCCTTCTTATGAGACTATTCGCTCTCAGATTCTGTCTAGTCAGGAGCTTCCATCTTTTGAAGATGTGTTCTCACGAGTTCTTCGTACTGATAGTTTGGTTTGTCCACCTGTTGATCCGAATGCAAGTGCTTTAGCTGGGCGTGGCCCTTTGAAAACAAGAATTATGGGTCCAAACAGGGAACTAGTGCTCCGAACATGACTTCTGGCAGTATTATCTATAATTATTGCAAGGAACTTGGTCATATCAAGAAAAATTGTCGTAAATTACAGAATAAACAGCACCATGATCAGTAGTGTGGTCTTGCTCATATTGCCCAGACACTTGATCAGTTTGATTCTAGTCTATCATCTATAGAGACCCTAGCTATAGGTACTTTATCCTCTGGTCTTGCTACTACTTCCATGAAGTGGGTCATTGATTATGGTGCTACCGACCATATGACAGGTAACCATCATTTATTTTCATCGTATACCCCCTATGCCAACCCATTCTCCATATTCGTCACCAATGGTTCCCCAGTTCGTGTACTTGGATCAGGTACTGTTAAACCAACTACATCCATTTCGATATCTTCTGTTCTTAATGTTCCTGATCTTACGTTTAATCTTTTATCTCCAAGTAAACTGACTCGTCATCTGAACTATTTTTTCTCACTATTCCCTGACCATTGTTTAATTTAGGATCTTTCGACGAAGCAGATTATTGGTAAAGGCTATAAATCTTGTGGGCATTACATCCTTGATGATTGGTTGTCGTATTTTGTTGCTTGTTCTAGTGGGTCGTCTACCTTTAAAGTCTATTGTCGTCTAGGTCATGTGTCACTTTAATCCCTCAAATGTTGTATCCTCAGTTTTCTTTTGTGTCTGCTTTAGAGTATGAGTCGTGTTAGTTTGTCAAACATCATTGTGTTCATTTGGCACATCGAGTCAATAAACGGGTTATGTTCCCCTTTGAGTTAGTTCATTCTAATATTTAGAGTCCTTGTTCAGTTTTGTCTCAGACTAGTTATCGATATTTTGTCACTTTTGTTGATGATTTTTCCCAAACCACTTGGCTTTACTTAATGAAACAAAGTTCTAAATTGTTTACTCATTTTCGTAATTTCTGTGTTGAAATCTAAACCCAGTTTAATACTCTTATGAAAATCCTTCGAAATGATAAAGCAAAATAATATTTTTTCGCCCCCTTCACCGATTATATGCATAGTCATGGCATTCTTCACCAATCCTTCTGTATTGATACACCTGCTTAAAATGGTGTTGCTGAAAGAAAGAACCGACATCTCTTAGAAACTACTCGAACTCTCACGTTTAACTCATGTGTCCTTAAATTCTTTTGAGTTGATACCATGTCTATTGCATGTTTCCTCATCAATCGCATGCCTTCAGTTGTCCTTAGAGGGGACGTTCCATATTCCGCTTTGTTTCCCACCACTAAGTTATTTCCTGTTAATCTCAAAATTTTTGGCTATATTTGCTTTGTTTGGGATGCCATTCCAAGTGTCAGTAAACTCGATCCTAAGTCCTTGAAGTATGTCTTTCTTGTTATTCTCAATTTCAGAAAAGTTATCGGTGTTACTCTCCTGATCTCCGTCATTATCTTATGTCTATTGATGTGACCTTTCATAAGTCTTCTCCTTCCTTCAGGTCTTCGGTATTATCTGAGTCTTCCTCCATTGTTGATGAGCCTGATGATGTCCTAGTTTATCATGTCCCTATCTCACCAGTATAGGCTATGTTTCTGAAACCTGATATCATCGATGGTATTGATGCTGCCAATGTTCTGTCTTCTCCAGTGACTGCTTCGCCGACAGATTCTGTTCATGACTCCCTAGTTCTTGATCCTGATTTCCCAGATCCTGCATTCCTGTTCCTGATTCAATTGTACCTGATTATGTTGTTGATTCATCTGATAACCTGCTTAATACCCTCTGAAAAGGTATCCGTCCTCATTGTCCTCCCAAAAGATATGTAAATGTAGCTATCATATCTTCTCCTTTATGTCCTACTAGCATTTGTCCCATGTTTCCTCTTCCCTTATGGCCACCCTTAAGTTCATCTCTACCCCTACCTCCCTTCACCAAGCCTTGACTCACCCTGGTTGGCGTGCAGCGATGGAAAAAGAAATGATGGCCCTTGAAAAGGTTGGTACTTGGACTCTTGTTGATTACCTTCTGGGAGGAAGGTCATTGGATGTAAATGGATGTTTGTTGTTAAGATTAAGGCTGATGGTTTATTGGAACTGTTGAAAGCTTGGCTTGTTGTCAAAGGGTATGCCCAAACTTATGGAATTGATTACTCTGAGACTTTCTCCCCTGTGGCTAAGCTTACTTCCGTTCGTCTTCTTGTATCTTTGGTTGGCACCTATCATTGGGATTTGCATCAATTGGATGTTAAGAATGCCTTTTTGAATGGTGACCTCTTTAAGAAAGTTTATATAGAGCAACCACCTAGGTTCATTACTCAGGGGGAGCATAGGAAAGTGTGCTACCTTCGAAAGTCATTATATGGTCTGAAGTAAAGTACTTGTGCTTGGTTTGATAGATTGTGTGATGTAGTCAAGAAGTTTGGGTTGAGCCAAAGTAAGTGTGATCACTCTGTGTTCTACCAGCAGTCCGATGCTGGCATGATTCTTCTAGTAGTGTATGTTGATGATATTGTGATTACTGTGAGTAACACCTCTGAAATCTCAAAACTTAAAGTCTTCCTTAACTCCCACTTCTAGACAAAAGGATTGAGATCATTAAAGTACTTTCTTGGTATTGAGGTTTTGAGAAGCAAGAAGGGCATCCTTTTGACTCAGCAGAAATATGTTCTTGATCTCTTAAAGGAGACTGGAAAGCTTGGAGCTACACCGAGCAGCATTCCCATGATACCGAATCCGTTCCTGGATCTTAATAATAGCATGTTTGATGAGCTTCCTAATGACTTAAAGAAGAAGATTGATCTAGAGAAACTGAAGCCGTTTGCATCTCCTGAGAGATATAGAAGACTCATTGGAAAGATAACTTATCTGATAGTAACTCATCTTAATATAACCTTCTCGGTCAGTGTACTTAGCCAATTCATGGCATCTCCAACTGTGGCATAGTGGGAAGCCTTAGAGCATATCTTGCATTATTTGAAAGGTTCCCTAGGTCATGACATTCTCTACACAGATTATGGACACACTAAAGTCGAGTGCTTCTGTGATGCAGATCATGCAGGATCTAAGGCCACAAGACGGTCCACTATGGGTTATTATGTGTTTGTTGGTGGAAACTTGATATCTTGGAGAAGTAAGAAGCAATGTGTTTTGTCAAAATCAAATGCAAAAGAAGATTATAGAGCCATATCACAATCAGTACAAGAAATTGTATGGGTATTTCAACTTATAAAGGAAATTGGCATCGCCACAACATTGCCTGCAAAACTATGGTGTGACAATAAAGCAGCACTACATATAACATCGAACTTTGTGTTCCATGAGCCTACGAAGCATATTGAAATCGACTATCATTTTATTCTTGACAAGATCAAAGAGAATGTTGTATCTACAGGGAACATGCGATCAAACGACCAGTTGGAAGATCTTCTGACAAAAGCCTTAAATGGGACACGGGTTGAATATCTTTGTAACAAGTTTGGCATGATCAATATATATGCTCTAACTTGAGGGGGAGTGTTAGAATCATATCCCGTATAATCAGGGATTCTGTTAGAATCATATCATATATAATTAGGGATTGTATATCAATATTATTAGGCAATCATATCACATTAATTAGGAAGATACACACTTATATATATAAATAGGCTCACTTATACATGATTTGATTCAAGGAATTCAGATTTACTATTTTCTTCAGTTTATTACTTTACAGGGCTTAAGACCGCTTATTATTCTCCACCAGAAAAGACCATATTTTGGTCATTTTCACTTCAAATTTGAATTACTCTACCCCTATAAAAAAAACTTTCACTGTTGAACTATCAAATATACTCTGATACAATTAGTTTCATATGCACTAAAAGAAGAGTCGAGCAGTATGATTTGTTAACAATTTCATATTTCATACTATGTTCCAAAATATTAAACATTAAGAATTTTGGTCATAAATATTTGTTCAAAATATGTTTGAAATGTGGGTAAAAAAATATTTCCCCAAAAGAACATTGGGACTTTGGTAATCTTGTATGCATAAGCCAATAATGTAATTGAATTATGTGATTTTAAAAACGCTGAGAAGTCCTAACTAAATTAAGCCTGTGAGTAATGCATAAAATCGAGCTCAATGACGGCTCGACTCAGGTCCAAATTGACTCAACCATTAAAAGAAAAATTTCCAGTCTAAATCAAAACCATTAACAAAATCGATCCGTGATTAAATCGTCTAATCAATCCAATTTTTTAATTATTGATTTTTGCTTCGGATTTTCCAACTGTACAAATTCATGATTAAAGCGTGATCATGTGTATTATAGAGAATATAAGAAATCAGCTGAATAGTTCATCTTATATTTATATATTATATATTGATTACAAATAAAAATACAAATATTGGAAAGTTATAAAATAATTATGAACAAGATAAATATGAATAAATAATAAAATTAAAATTTATTCTCAGGGGCCCAAAATCCATGAAAACCTAGAGGGAAGTTCAAATTCCTTGGGATTTCTATTCTGGCCACAACCGCATTGCTTGATCCAATCTTCTTTGCATTTAAGATCACCAGATAACATCTCTGCATTGCCACTGCATACTGCACAATAATCAGCCCAAAACCAAAACACAAATTAGCAATTTTTATTGTAACAATTAAATTCCTAAACTAATAATAATCCAATTAATTAATAACATCCCTTTAAGAATAAAATTTAAGATGAATCATATTGTCTTTGAAAAATGAATAGTATAGGTTTTGATAGATATTAAAGTTCTGATGACATGGAGGTGTGTGTGACTTCCATGTCATATAAAAGTATATTAAAAAGAATATCCCACAAAAAGAATATGACAAAAATGTTTTTAACGACAAAACGATTTTATAATCCTAAATAAAGCACGGGCTCACGTATAATTCAGGAGAAATTTTCATTTCATCACTATGAAAAAGCTTTAAAAAAAATGCGTACCTTTAAAAATATGAGTAATAGTATTAAAAAAAGGGAAAATTTGGGAAATGTCCTCCAGTGAAAATTTAATTAGTAAGAATAATTTAAATCAGAGTGTTGGTACTCAATGTGTACAAATTTGATAGAGCACCGGTATTTTTTGTGTAAAAATTTATTAAGTCTTTCTCGCCCAAAATTTTCAATGGAGGATTTTTGTCCAATTTTTCCATGTACTTGAAAAAAGTAGAAGGATTAAAAGTACAAGTACTTACATCAAAGAAATTAATTTATGAAATTATATATTACTCCTTCTAATCATAAATATAAGAACTAGTTAAAAGGGTTTTTTTTTTATCCTAAATGCAATATCTCAGTAATACACCATAATTCCCAAAATGTATAATTCTTTTCCTAAAAAATCATATTGATTGTACATACTCTTTAAAAAAAGGTAATCTTGATCAATGAGGGAAATTTTCAAATAAATGATTAATTAAAGAGATATTTTAATAAAATCAATACATACCTAACCCAAAAAAAAAACTAAAATAATTTCTTAAATAATATTTATAAATTATTTATTTATCTCCTATATTTATGATGTAAGCAATGATTGTTTACCTCTACGACGAGGAGGTACCCTTCGTCTTCTTCTCCATCATGACGATGACTTGGGGGAACAAAGATAGGTTCACCAACAAATCTGCGAGCTCCAACAGACCAAGTTTGGACAGAGCCACTTGATAAATCCAACTTCACAACTGTGTCAAATGGGAAATGTGGCAATGCTTTGCGACGTCCTAATGTAGTTGCTGCATAGACATATCTGTTCTTTTTCCCAGAAAATGATGGATTTATTACTGGAAAATCTGATGACTTTTTCCACTGTTTCACTTGCTTAACACTACATTCCTCGCATTTGTGATCGCTGTCTAGGTTTATTGATACCTGTGATTCATCATGTTCATCATCCACATTCATATCACAAAATTAAAAAAAAAAAAAAGGAAAAGAATGCTTTTGTATTCATATCAGACAAAGGGAGAAAGATTTTTAGAAAAATCACCTAAAGCTTGCAAATCTTAATTTTAAGACCCTAAAATGGTCTAATCATCCTAAAGTCTTTAGCATTTAGTCTAAAGATTAAATTTTTAATAAAATTACCTAACTGCCCTTAATGGAAACAAAAACAAAATGGCAACAATTTAACGAGTAACATCTTTAACTTATTAAATAATAATAACAACTAAGACAGTGGGAACTAATTTCAACGAGAGTTCTTATTGCACACAACAACGATTTAAAAAGCAACAATTTAACTTATTAAAAAACAATAACAACCAAGACAATGACAACTAATATCACTTAGTGCAGTTAGATCATTTAACAAACAAACAAAAAAACCTCAATTTCGGGATAGTCCTAAAGACTACTTCGCAGAAATTAAATCATTTCAACTGTTAATTTTAGTATTATCATATTTTGATAGTCATTACATATTTATCTCCCTTTCATCTTCATATTAATTTTTGATAAGTACAAGTATCCTCACATTGGTAGCAATCATATTTGAGGCATTATCGGGCACCTCTCTAAAGGGATTTAAACCTTAATTCTTTATATTACAAAAAATTAAACTAACTCATTTCGTTAAATCTGACCCCTATTAGTTATTAGTTAGTTAAAAATGAAGTGGAGTCCAAATTCATCTATATAATTATATATGCACTCTAAAACTGGGCCTACTATTCTAGTGGGCCCAAATATGAAAATGGGACTGTCCATACATTAAAACTGGGTTTGTACCTGAACAAGATGAGGCAACTCGCTTTCGCCTTCTTTCACATTCATAATGGAAGGGTCAAGCTTTTGTCGTTGCCAATTGTAACCTGATGCATAGAAAAAAAATATCTTCAGATTTGCTAAACGACACAAATCTCACGCTCGTGGAAACTATTCCTGCGTGTGAAAAATAGGCACAACGTAACAACGTACCAAAAAGGCTGCGGAAGTTGAACCATTGGTAAGAGCAAGCAGCGGCTTGGATGTGAATGTCGAAAGTGCCCTCAGAATCATTGGAAATTACTTCAAAGGCATTGGCCACGTGGAGGAACCAGAGTTGAGAAGGGGCTTGAACCGGAACGGTCCAGTCTCTACTTGAAGAAGAAGAGTTTGGGAACCGAGGCAGCAAGTAAATAGGTGATGTATGCTGACTTGGATTCACGGTTAATGCTGATATCATTGGCGACACTCCGCACACTGCCCCCATTGACCCTGTGATATTAATTCAGAGGGCAATTATGTCATTTTGCATGATACCAGTCAAGTGTAGGAAAGACAGGGAAAAGGAATTCATATTCACGAGGCTATAATCAGAGTAATCAAACCCGGAGTCAAAATATTGGAGGTCTGAAACACAAATACATGTTTGACGGTGGCAAATTAAGCTATAATAATCTTATGTATTTATTTGACCAAAAAAATAAAATCTTATGTATTTAGGCCCAAATTCATGTTTTAATGCATAATAGGGAGTCATCACGAACGTGAATAGGGCATGAAAAATTCTTGATGTAATTAAAGGTGACATGCATGGATTTACAAGAGTCATTATTGAAGATTAATCCACTTAGAGGTCAATTTAAATCAATTTGTTCATTTATCTTGAAATAAGAAATGTTGGAAATGTTTACCTAGTACATCAAGTTTGATGCGATTGGCAAATATTATATAGTGAGAGTCCGTGAAGGCCCAATCGTGAATCATCAAGTGATCTGGAATCTTGAACTCTTGTTTTTGTACTAACTTGAACTCCGAATCATATTCTACAACATCCAAATCACCAATAACATGGTTAATTTCATTAATAAAAATGCTGACATTGAAATTTTAAAGGTTAACAAAATATTTACAAATACTAACATTTTGAATTTAATTTTTAAAATAACAATGATCGGTATAAAATTAAGGGACTAATTTCTTCTTCTTTTTTTACTTTGATCCTGGGACTAAATTGAAACTTTATATGTAATTAGAGGTCACACAAATAAAATTTTGGCAAAATATGATTTTACCCATGTAAGTAACCGAATTTAAATCTAATTAAACAAATTACTTTAATATCATGGAAATATTATAAATTTATAATTTCCATGTTTCCCCTTACCGCAAAATGTGAAATTGCTACGTGGAAGAAGCATATCCTCTGTATTGCATGACACCGTGAGAAGCCTGTTCCAGCTAGCATCCACCTTATAATGCGACAAAAGCCTCCTTGGGGGCATCTTAAACACTCCTGTTATATAGAATATACCGTCATTAATTAATACAATTAATTACTAAGTTAAAACTCTAGTATTAAATTAATGATGTATCCCAGAAAATTATTGAATAAAATTAAATTACATATGGTGTGCAGTACAATATTGTGCTTTGATATTAACTATTAGTTAAAGTTAATATACCAATATCAGCTTGGATTTTATGATGTTTTATAGCAGCAGCATAATAGTGCTTTATTCTGCATCTGCACAGTAGATTAGATTATTTAAATTTGATACCAATAATTCAAATTTTATTCTTTTATTTTTATCGATAAATATTATTTAGATTCATTAATAATTTTTATTATTTATATTTAAGGAATGAATAAAATTAAAATTTTAAATGTATATTAGCTAAATCATTTCAATATCTGATAAGTTAAGTATACAATAATATAATTGTAATTATAATATCAATCCTTCTTTTTGTTTGCACCTATAACAAACAATTTGTTGTCGTTATGTATAAATTAAATTATCGATATAATCAATATCAATATCAACAAAATAAAAAAATTCCATTAGCATCTAGTCTTTTTTTTTTTGGTCAACTCATTAGCATCTAGTTTTTTTTTATACAACATTAGCATCTAGTCTCGATGAATAAATATTAATTTTTCTCCACTTTCAAAGTAAGAAATGATTTGATCTCTAGACAAAAATTACGTCATGTGTCATTCATTACTAGAAGCACTTGGCCCCCGCATATATACATATGCAGGAAGTCTAATGCACAAACAAAAGGAAAATTGTAAATTGGCAAATAATGACAAAAGTGTCAACAGAGTTTTGTTTTCCTAAAGAAACAAAAACTAGGAGACAATAATAATGGTTTGTGACACTGTATTTTGCCCAATATAAAAGTTGGATATTATGTTTTTTTATCAGAAATTTTTTTCTATTATTGAATAACCCATTTCTGAATGGACAATGTGCACTATGTATATTTAGGATTATACTCTCTCCATTCTTAAATTTTACTAGAGTTATCTATAACCAATTTATAAAGATTAAGAAAATTAGTAAAACTAGTTATTTATTAAAAAAAATGGGTGATGGTTCTTTAAAGTACTCATTTTAATTATTTGTACTGAAAACTACTCCCTTAATAAAAAAAATTGATATATATAATCAATAAAGATAGTTTATGAAAAAAAATTACTCTTCCAATTTTATGAAAACTTTTCAATTTATTTACTGTACTTTGTAATTTTTTTCACTTAAATAATATCATTTTGTCTTTTTATCAAAGAGAAAAAAAAATTACTCTTGAGAACCTTAATGTAAAATCTAATTAGGGAGTTAATATTAGTCATAAATATAAGACTTATTTTACATATTTATCAATTTTTTTTCTCAAATTAATCCTATTGATACTTCCTTAATGATTATCAAGTTAAAGAGAGAATGAGAAAATTAAGATAATTAGGGCATTAGACAAAATATATTACATTAACTAATTTAACTAACTTCTATAATATAATTATATTGATTAATTAGACCTTACATTAAGACCACATGAGTACAAATTTGAAATATGAAGTAAATTGAGATTTTATATTTAACATTAAAGTAAATTTTAATGTGCACTCTCTATCTACTCTTATATTTAAGATTGTATAGAGGATTAATGGGTTGTGTGGTACGTTTGTGTTGTGTACTACATGTCCAAAAACCACCTAACAACTCCCACTCATCAAACTAATACTATTCCTTTTGGTAAATTTTTATTATTTGCTCATCATTCAACATCATTATCACAAGCAACTTGGCCACCCATCTCTACTATATATTATTTATATAAAATAATCAAAGTGATAGGATATATATAAAGAGAAAGCTTATTGTTTAAAAATAAAAAAAGTCAATGTTTTGCCCACTAATGGATGAAAAATCGTTAATGTTTGATGCGATTCAAACTCTTGCATATACACAGAGAGTGGCTTGCTTGTTTCTACCTTCATAATTTAATTTCAGTATTTTTAATTTGAAAAATGTCCTTAGGAAATATGTGTGTGTTTGAGTGTGTGTATTCTTTGTTCAAGAAATTAACTATAATAATACAATCAGCAATGGGGAAAAAGTAATGAAAAATTTTAAAACTGATTATAAATAACATGCAATGTCAAAAATTTTACATACCTTTGAAAAAAAAAATTGGATTCAATTTGAAATTAAACTAGATGATTTGATTATCAATATATCAACATATATATTATCAAATGATTTGACTTGATTCAAATATATAGGAAGTGGGCACTTCGCATATGTTATAAAGAGTGAAACCATCTTAACTTAAAGAATATCTTTGTAAAATAATTAAATGAAATAAATTTATCTTGATTTGATTATTTTTCATTTTTTACAGTATGAAGTATAAATTTTTAATTATACTTTATTATTTCTTTATAAAAAATCTTTATTTTTATATAGTATAAAAGATACAGATCAAGAATGGAAAAACTTATATATATCCTCTTTTATTTTGTAACTTTTCCATGATCTTTTGCCCGTCATAGCAGTGCAGCTTTAATTATTTTTTACTGTCATCTGCTTTAATTAGTTGATACAGACATTCACTCGAAAAATAAATAAATATTTGACACAAACACTCGGACTCACTCCCACTTAATTATCATTATCACTGCCATGAATGTATGTGTGTTTAAAAAAAATTGTGCAATATAGAAGCTACATCCAACTATTATAGAATATAAAATATACAACCATATTAATTATTTAAATGTTATGTATAACTATAGTGCAGCTCTTTTGGCACTCTATGCTATATTTTTTTTTATTTCTTTTCACATATTTTCATTGTTTCCTTTTGACATTGTTTATAAATTTCAACAGCATTTAAATGATAGAAAAGTAATGTGTTTTTCAAATACTTTTAATTATTATTATCTCATGCATCACAATATCACATAGGAAATTTAGTTACTGTCCATTATATTAATTAAATTATAAGTGCTTATCTTTGCAAATTAAGATTTCAACATAAGTACTACTGTTTATAACTTATGAATACTATAGTAATATATAAATTATAAATTATACTATTTTCATATGAATGTATACCATTCATATTTATTATTATATAGATTTTTTTGGAGATATAATGTATATTAAATAAGAATAAAAAATTTAAAAATTGTTAAATTATAAGACAGAGTTAATAAAATATAAGGTATTTTTTGTATCAGTGAAACCTGTTAAAAGTGTCTATAATAAGATGGTTATATAAATATATTGTATTTGATTTTACATTGATTTTTAGCAAAATCATCACGTTTTGACTAAAACAATGAGTAAGGTCAAGATAAAAATATTTATATACATAAATCAAAATAATATTCTTCTTACATATTTACTTTATATATTATAAATTATAATTAAAAAACTATTTTTAAATACTCCAAAATTTTCGACAAGCAGTTAAATGAAAGAAGATAACGTACCAGACAAAATAGGCTTCAAAAGTCCGGCAGCGAGTTCCCATGCATCATCATCGAGTTTGCTCTTGGCCGGACTCAAATTGCAACCATCCATGTCCATCATGTCAAACTGTCCCACGGTATTCAACGTACCAGATTCGATCTCATAGGGATCCCCACCTTCCCAGAAACACAATAACTTATCTCCCCACCTGAGAACGCTAGTATTAGCCACATTCTTCATCACCTTGGTATTCCCAACCTTCCTTCCACCTTTCAATACTGAAAATGGACCCCTATGTGTAAACCGCCACGTGTCAGTTTTCGGGTCATGCTCCTCGACCTGAGCCTCCGTCTTCACGTACTTAGCCATATATTTCACTTTCTTACTCACATTATCGATGCTGAAGGCTCTCAGGTAGCCATGACCATCTAGTGGGTGCACCGTGGAGCCGTGGTCGTCGGAGAAAAGCCCCGGCCCGGTTAAATAGTATGTTCCAGACGGAAAGTCGGCTGGTATTGCCCCGTCCACCACGCATAGGGTTACCGGTTTGGTTGTCTCTTGGCGTTGGGAAACAAATAGGAATTGGTAATCCCAAAAAGCTGCTATAGAATCATCAAGCTCTATGGGCGGCACCGGCACCGGCACCGGCACCGGTATTGGCACCGTCACTCGGGTATTTGGCGTGGAGATTGATATTGCTCTAGGCACAGTGGTGGCCGGAGATAATGGAGGTTGGTTCACCGGCGGTGATTTTGTGGAGGGGATTAGAGAAGGAGGAGGAGGAGGAGGGAATGTGATGAATGGTTTGGCTTGCATTTTTTTGGAAGAGATTGTGAAGCTTTTTTGTGTGTTTTTGTTCAGATGGCCACATGAGGCTGGCAACATGTCTATATATACACATTTGAAGACGGAATAGTTGCGATATGAAAATGAACTTAATATAAACATTAATTACAGATTTGCCATCTGTAGAGTTCAAGTTTTGTGGTTTTTTTTTTTTTGTTAATATAATGTTTGGTTCTTATATAATTTACTCTTATTTTAGTTTTGGTTCTTAAAATTTCAAATAATAAATTTTGGTCCCTTAAAGGTAAAATGGTCTAAAACTAAAATAAAGATAAATTATAAAGACCAAATATTATATTAACCCAATTTATTTCTAATTGAAACTAAATATTGACCGAACTTTAAATTAGTTTATAAAAATGAAAAAGGAATTGAAGGGTGGTGGGGTGATGACTTAATACACATTTTTACTCTTCCAGCTCAAAATATACGAGTTGGTAGAGGAATTCATTTTAGTGCTAAATGTAATATAAATCTACCTTATTCTTTAAATTTATAATTTGTCCTCATAAGTATCCCTATTTATAATTGCACTTATTAGGGTATTCAAATAATACAAATGATCAAAAGGATAATTTAGGAAATCTAATACACTTCTTAAAAAAAATAGCTTAACGAATTATTTTAATATTAGAAAATTAGTTATATAGCTTCTATATTTAAGATTATAAGTGTAAGGTGTAAGTATTATATAGGTAGTATACACATTTTTAACTCCCACTAGTACAAAATAATTATTTTAGACCGCAATATCTATACCAGTTATTGTGGATAAGGTCTAAAAAGTATGACTGATGGCAATTTTAGAATTATAAAAAAACTTTTGAGATCGGTTCTTAAAATATACGGTCTAAATGATATTATTTAGACCAATTGTCCAAATAACCGGTCTAAAAAGATAAAAATAATTAAAAATTAAAAACTCTTAAAACTTTTTAGACCGATTGTCACTAATAACTGGTCTAAAAGATAAAATATTTTAGACCGGTTGTTTCTTATAACCGGTCTAAAAGATGCGGAATTAAAAAATAATATATTTTTTCCTTTTAAGACCTGATGTTTTAAATAACCGATCTAAAAGATGAACTTTTTAAATCTTATTTTAATTGTAAGAGCCTAAAAGATTTGCCCGAAATTTATCTCTTTCTCAGAACCCTTTTATCATTGTGCCTAATTAAATTGAATCTCGCACTCTCTAAATCCGCTCTTTCTCAAAACCCTTTCTTCCTCCCTTGCTTTTATACCCATCGCCACTATTCCCCTCCCCTCCTTCTCCTTCCCAATGGCAGGTCCTCTTCCTGCAGCTGCCGCCTCCCCTGCTATTCAACATGTCACCAAGAAATCTTCCGACCAACTCCTCCAGAAATTTGCTCACCTCGATTCCCCTTCCCCCAAAATCAAATCTAAGCACCGATGCTCCATTGCTGAATCTCACTGTCGTAGCCCTTCCCATTCAAGCTCCGCTTTAGTAGAGAGGAAGTTGCTTCTTCCTCCTGCCGCCACTCGCTACTCTGCTTTACTCCTCAAGCTTAGAATTAATCGTGCCCGCCTTAAGGCCAAGGATCTCAAAAACAAATCCCTATTTGGCACTCTCGAGAAGGTTTGCTCCTGTTACCTGTATTATTCCCTCATTTTGATTTTGTTAATTATCTATCTATTCTTGAATTGGCATAAACAACAATAGCTAAGATTAAGATGGTTAATACTTGCAGTTATTTATTTCCCTCTATAATTGCAAAGCATAATCTTTTCAAATTCATTTGGTTTTTAAGATTATATAGTCTAAAGTTGTTGATTTGACTTGAATTTAGAAAAGGAAACCCATACGAATTATGGTAACAATTTGACAATGACTTATGAGCTCACATTAACTAATTGTTCATTGGTTCTTGAGATGTGGCGGAGTACTATAGAGGGTGTTTCCACAGTTTTCATGGAGAAGCATTATTTTCGGCATGTTGCTTAGCCTCTCATCATTTGTTGAGTCCTAACATGAACATAACTCTATAGGAAATGGGCAAACAAACAAATACTTCCGCTGGATAATTTCATCAACAACCACAAAAACTCAGACTATCTATATGTATAATATATATTGCACTATCACCATTGATTCGTTATTTATTAGAAACACGAGAAATAACTTTTCAGACCGGTTTTATGAAATATAGGGTCTAAAAAATACTTTTTAGACCTATTTTTATAATAACCGGTCTTAAAAGTACTTTTAAGACTGACTATCATCACAACCGATCTAAAAAGTTAGTTTTTTTAGACTTGATCTTGGAGCAATCGGTCTAAAAAGTGATTTTTAAGACCCGTTGCTTAACCGGTCTAAAAATTAACAGACTTTTTAGACCGATTGTATCAAGACCTCATGTAGAACCGGTCTAAAAAGCCATTTTTACTCTGTTTAAAAAGTGATTTTTCCACCAGTGTCCTAAAATTCATGCGAACTTTAATTTTTTATTACACATTTTTTTATAATTTCACCCCCTCATAATTAAGTTTTACTTCTAATTGTAGGTAATAACAAATGTTACTAGAGAGTTTTGTGAAAAAAGAAATGTTAAAGTGGAGTATGGCAGAATTTAAAAAATGTGGTGGACATGAAAGTATTTAAGCGGCAGACACAAAGTGCTTCAATTTCCATTGCTTGTGCTTTTGTACTTCTATAGTTTTGGTAAAACCATAAATTATTTAATTCGAGCCAATTTTTCGTGGCCAAATATGAATTTTTAATCCAATTCTTTTTTTTTTCATAATTTATAGTACATTTATTGCAGTTTGAGGAGAGGAAGTCATCATAATATGGCGGCCACAATGAGAGGTTGGTAATTATAATGAGTGAGAACAAAAAATATGCAAGTTGCATTATAATAGCTCAATCATTAATTATATTATGTCTCCACTTTTTTTATTTAAGTTTTTTCGATTATATTAAACTTTAAATTTTATATAAAGGTTATTATCATGATTTATTGTGTGATATTGTTTCAAGAATCATCCTACAAATTAAACGGTCTTCCAATTTATTTAGATATTAAATAATTAATATCTATATAAACCCTTTAGATTTTTTATTAATATATGCGCTATATATTTACAATGATTTCAATATTTTTCCACAAGGGGGAGGTTTAAGTTTTGTGGTTTAATTTGGTCCTTTTGTATGTAGTCTATCGCTTGATATTCATTAAAGTCTTATTACTTTATTATTAAAATTGAATAGAAGGGAAATAAGTGAACAAGAAATTAAATTAAAAAGTTTTGAAGATCATTTAATGAAAAAAAATTTGTCGTCTTTTTTATTTATAAAATAAAGAATATCTATTATTGAATAGTGTGTGTATATATATCATATATTAGAAATTGTTTAAAAAGAATATTCCATTTCTGTCAAGGCTAAACCAAATGAAAGATTTAGTGCTCGTTTAGTTCACAAAATCGAAAGTAATGTAATGTAATGGTGATTACATGAATTTATTTAGTTCGTTATTAAAAAAAAAATAATACATATCACTACTACAAAAAGAGAAAAAAGTAGTGCACAATTTTGTAACACTTCGTTAAAGAAATACTACAACAACTTCTTGTTTTTTTTAAATGTGGTCTATTGTAACGCTTGCGTGCCTTCTATAGGAAGGTGAATTATTTTTTTTAAAAAAAATAGTGGCCTTCAGTGGCGCTTATATCAGCAGCACACAAGCACTACAAAGGATATTATATTTTTTTAATAAAATACCCTATAAATAAGAATTGTCTCATTTTTCTAAAAAACCCTAACTTCTAAGTTCACTCTCCAACCACACATCATGTCTGCATCACCTTCATTCTCACCACTTCACTCTCTCACTAACCCGCCCTTATTTCGTGCTTCCCCACTCCCTCTCTCTTCACATTCTCCCTCTTCTTCGTCCTCTCTCCCCATTTCCCTTGTCATTTTTTCATTTCCTACGTCTATCCCCACTCCCTATTTCTCTTGTCCTCTTCCTACTCAAAATCAAAGCTCATTCTTTTTTTTTTTTATCTATCCTTTTTTTTCCTCTTTGTACTTTTTTTTCAAGCGTTGTTTAAAGTTTGAGCTCTCTTTGAGGTTTTAGATCTCTAAGATCCCAATACATTATAAGTTTTTAAATTCTTTTTAAGCTTACAAATTTAATTTTATTAATAGCATATACTTTAATTTGCTCAATGTATTTTTTATATTAATTTTATTTTGAAATCTTAAAAAAATAGTCATTAATATATGCTAAAAATTAATTGAGAGATAATTAATTGTTAAAATAGGTTGTATATGAAAATATATAGTAGTTCATACTTATTTTTAGTCTGTTCTTCTTTTTTCCTTTTTTAACTATTTTTTTAAGTGGTGTGTAGAAGTTTGAGTTGTCTTTGAAGTTTCATATCTATAAGCTTCCAATACATTAACTTTTTATTTTTTATTTAAGCTTTCAAGTTTAATTTTATTAGTAGCATATATTTTAATTTTTTGAATATATTTTTAATATTTATTTTATTTTGAAATATAAAAAAATATTGTCATTTATGTGTGCTGAAAATTAATTAGGATATAATTAATTATTAATATAGGTTATATATGAAAATATGCAATAGTTATAACAATATGAAAGGGTATATAATTTTCTTAAAAAAATAATATTTGTTATAGTGCTTGCTAACACAAGCGCTACAACAAGTCAGATTTATTTTACTTACTATAGCGCTTGCTGACGCAATCACTACAACAAGTCAGATTTTTTTTTAACTTACTGTAGTAGTGCTTGCTGATACAAGCGCTACAGTAACTCATATTTTTTTCACTCGGTTTATTTTGTTTTAAAAAAATAAAAGTTATAGGGCTTGTAAAAGTGCTACAACTTGTTTTTGTAGCGATGACATATATGGTGCTTCTTAAGCGCACAAATATTAAAAAAAGAAGCACTACAATTTTCATTTTTTGTAGTAGTGTATGCATAAAAAACATTTTGTTGATTTACATCAAACATTAGAATATATGAGAATAATATAACAAGAGAAAAAATTATCCTTATCTACATATAGATGTATAATGTATGCTTTAGGTTAATGGTAATTTTTTCGATTTGTGCAGTATACACGTTAGGTTCATAATAATTTTTTAATATTTAATGGTGAAAATATTATGTAAGGTACATGTTGGATTCATGGTAATTTTTAAATTTTTAATGGTGGAAATATTATTTAATGGGATATTTTAATATTTTTAATGGTGGAATATAATTTTTTTTAGTGGGATGATTTGTTTTAAATTTTTATTTAATTAATTAATTTTTTAATATTTAATGGAAATAATAATTTAATATTTAACAAAATTTATGGGTGGGCATTTTAGTCAAATTAAAAAATTTTAATGGCTATTTTTTTTACTTGATTACATGATATCAACATCTCATTTATCAGTTATAGCAGTGTAATCTTGATTACATTAAATGAGTAACCAGGATTACAAAATATAATTCTCTTTACATTACATAAGTCTAATAAAATATTGTAATCAGTATGTTACATCAAGATGATATATAATCATCTCCCTTAAAATCGAACTAAACGGGCTATTAGGAAAATTCTACTTTGTGGTTTATTTCATTCATTGATCATTAACACGTTATTTTTAAATTTTGTCTCCCATGAAGTTTTATAGTGAAGTCAAATCCTCTCATTATCATTTATCTCCTTTTTCTATCTAAATCTCATTTTCATCCTCAGAATAAAAAATTAGATAATTTAAATTTAATATTTTATAAAATTTTAAATATAAAATTTTATAAATAATTTTTTATATACTAAATTTGTGAACGGTCTAAATCAAAGTTTAACAATTTAATTTTATATAATAATTTGTTATAAAATATTAAATTCAAACCTTCCATTTTTTAAACCAAAAAGGTGATGAGATTGTGAGACGAAAATGAGAGAGTTTCCCTACATATAAATTAAAAAAAAATTTGAACATATGAATAAAAAAAATTTCATGTAGAACTAATTAGAAGGAAAAAAACTAAATTGCAAAGAAAAGGATTCAACGCCCCTGAAATAAATTGAAGATTTTGAACATTATGAATGGATAAAATTTTATTATAGGAGAGTTATATCCATTTGGACTTTAATAATCTTTTTTTTTCGGCCATTGGACTTATTAATAATCAAGTTAGTATCAATCGGTAATATCATATATCAAGTAGTATTGTTACTAAAAAAAAACCCAATTGAAAAGAATAATATATAATTAATAATATTAAAAATTTAAAAATAGTTATTTGAAAAGATAAATTAACAAAAAATCATGGTATCCCGTGATTCCCGAGAAGTCATATGCACAAATTTTAAAACCTTTCGACGAAAAAAATCAAGTGTTGCATAATTCATAAAGGTATTATTAATTAATTTTCAAGTGGCCTTTGTTTATTTCACAACTGATTTTTCGTGGTTGATAAGACATATGTTTTTCTTATTATAAAAATTGTTTCCAGACACCCCAAAACAAAAACAAAAACAAAAACAAAAACCAAAGAAGAAAACATCAAAGCTATCAGAGACTATATGAACATACGTAAAAGGAAGGTTCTAGAACTAAATAAAAATCGAAATGGGAAACATGTTAGGGATGTCCAAAAAACCAGTTGGTTTGGTTGGTTCGGTCCGACCCGGTCCAGAAGACAAAAAATCATTCCAAGACAGTTTAAACAGACCGGACCGGACCAGACTGATCGGGTCGGACCGGACATCGGGTCAAGGGTCCAGACCCTTCAGTCTAGTCCGGTCCGACCCGATTTTTTTTAAAAAAATATATTGTATAATTTTTTTAATCTTCAAAACTCAAATAATTTTTTTTATACTTATTAGATTTAATGTGTTTAATTGATTGTTATGGATTGTATTAAAGTAACTTGAATGTTGTTGTTTTTTATTCATGTTCAATGTTGTTGGAGATTATTATGGATTTATGAATGAGTTTTAATATTTTGTGATATATTTTTCCCAATTATAAGTATTATTATGCATTTTTCCACTATCCCTAGCTCCTTGCATCAATCAAAACAAGAGGGAGAACTAAATTAAAATAGGTCCTGGACTGGTCCAGGCAGTCCACTGGACCGGTCTGGTCCAGCTCGAGCTCGGGCTGGTGCTGGACCAGACCGGACCTCGGGCTGACTTGTCCAGCCCGAGGTCCTATAAGGACCAGACCTCGGGTTGAGGTCCAACCCGGTCCGATCCGGTCCATGGACAACCCTAAAACATGTCATGTCATATGTGAAATGGTTGGGGTTTGATTTTTATTTTTTTAAAACTTCCCCTAAATAAAAATATCAATGTTTGAAGGGAAAAATTGATCAGAGGATATAAATAGAAATATAAATATCTTTAGAAAATTTTATTAATTAATTATAAAAATTAATATGAAAATTCTTATAATTTCACTTCATTTTTAATCAAGTCTTAATTTTTTTCCTTTTATTTTGTCTTAATTTATAGTGTTCTTAATTATAGTTGTTGGTCCATATACTCATAATTTATTAATTTGTAAGACAAATGATCTTAGTAGTGGATAGGGGTGGAAACAGGCCAGGCGGCCTGTAGCCTGGCTTGTTTCCAGCTTGGCTTGTCAGACTAAAAGGCCCTCCCACTAGGCCCACTATAGAGCTACCATCACTGGACGCCCCCTGCAGCTGCACGGGAGTCCAGCCTAGACCCACTACAGTACTACCCTTACTGGGCACCCGTTACAGCGGCAAGGACAATCTTACGTGAAGTCTACCCATGATATTCCCTCGTGGAAACCTCCACAGGGATCGAACCCAAGACATTAGGCTATTAAACCTTGGGTGACCAATCCTAATACCATCGAACTAGCTAGCGGTGTAGTGGGCTTGTCATTGCCATTGTAGCGGGCGCCCAATGAGGGTAATGTTGTAGTAGGCCTGGGCTGGACTCCCATGCAGCTCAAAAGACGTCTAGTGAGGGTAGCTTTGTAGTAGGCCTAGTGGGAGGGCCATTACACTTAGCCTGGCCTGACCTGCTTCCACCCCTAATATTGGATGACCCAACTCTCACTTGGTATACTTTTGGATTAACTTTGCTACATGAATCTATATTTTTCAAAGATAACCAGTTGGATGATATAATTTTTGAAACAGATAATTTTTCTTTGGTCAAGTGTCTGAATGAATCTGTTATCTCCTAAATGGAGATGTGAACCTATTTTGGAATATATCCTCGAAGTGAGAAAACTAATTAGGAACCATGTGTTGTATTTCGGGAAAAGCAAACAAGGTAGCTAATTGAGTTGCCAAGACTTCAAGGAAGGGGTCAAGTCTGGGAGATTGGATCACAATATCTCTATAAGATCTAATGAAGTTATTGTTATCTGATTTGAATATTGATGTATTAGATACTGGATAATTTTAGTTGTTGTTGCTTTCTGTTTAGACTAATAACTGTATGGTATGTTACTTCAATAAAAATCATATTTCCGCAGGCTAAACAAGTATCAAAATCAACTAGATTACAGATTATATATAAATGTAAGAAGATGATTACAGATTATAATTTTGTAGCAATTTACAATTTTACATGTTGCTAAGCCATTATTTATAACAATCCTAATTAACAAATTATGGGTATAGAGACTAATTATAAGTACATAGACTAATGCGTATAATTAAAATAATTGTAAAACTCAATAAATAGGGAAAACATTATAAGGATTTGATTAAAACTCAGAAATAAATACAATGAGTGATTGAATATATCTTCCCAAAATTATGAATTGAATGAGAAGAATTTTATCACTTTTGCAAGATAAATTATTTTCAATAACAAGCTTCTAGAATTGGTCTTTCTAAATATACGTACGTGGAGGGAAAAGGAAATTGGAAAACATGTCATAAATGAAATTGGTGGGCTTCAATTTGTTTTTTTAAAAGATTTCCATGTATAAATAAAAATATCAATATTTATTGATCTAAAGATATAAATAAAATATTTATTTTTTGGAAAAATTTATTTAAAATTACAAAAAAATTAACATTCAATTCTCTATAATTTTGCTTCATTTTCAATTAAATAATTATAATTCCCTTTTTAATTATTGGTCATCATAGTTTCCTTAATTATTAATTGGGTTAATATAATATTTGATCCCTCAAGTTTACTCACATTTTAGTTTTAGTCCATTAAGTTCAAATCATAGGTTTTAGTCTCTCAAGTTTCATTTAGTTTAAAATATTGGTCCCTAGTATAATCCAATAAAAACATGGATCATTTTATCTCTATAAGGAGTAAAGCCAATAATTTGAAACATGAAGGACTAAAATCAAAATGAAAGCAAATTTGAGGGACCAAAGATGGAACTAACCCTTATTAATTTGTAATAGAAATGATGCTAGTAGCTAATGATGTTACTTAATTAGTATAATCATGGATCAATTTCGCTACACGTATTTAGATAAAATAAAAATCAACCAGATTGCATATTTCATATAAATGCACATAGACAATTAAAATTCTCACAAAAAATAGAGACAGTTATAATCATGATAATTTTTTTAAAAAAATTATGCTGATAATAAATAATTTTTATTCCATAATTTATTTTTATTTTTTATTTTTCGGCACATGTCGCTTAACCAATATCCATAGCTCTTATTTGTATATTATGAGCATAGAGACTAAAGCTTATAAGTGAGAAAATTGTAAAAACTTAATAAATAGAAAAAACTGTTGGGACCTGGTTAAAAATTAGATAAAACTATATAGATTCATGAACATATATTCACAACTATATCTTCCGAAAATATTAAAGAACTTATGCATTGGATGAAAAGAATTTTATCATTTCTGCAAAATAAGTTATTTTGAATAACATGCTTCTAGAATTGGTCTTTCTTTTGAAAAATTAGTAGTCATTATATATTTCAATTTTAAACTTCTGTGTATTATGTTTTATTACATATTATTTGCTACTAGTTTGTGTTAATCAGACAAGCATTAATCTAATCAATCAATAAATAAGAGAATCGTTTAATAAGAAATATGCAGGTTGTTTAGTTCATGTCTACATTCGGAAGACAAGTCTTCCCTTTGGTCTATAATTTTATTATTATGTTTTCCATTAGGTTTTGTCTCCATGTCATGTAGTACTTTTGTCATTTGCAAAAACGAAAATGCTAAACACAGAGAGAGAAAAAGGACGAAAAAGTAGAAAGAGTAATCATCATCTTCTAAACTCTTTCATAATTCATAGCCCTCAATAAATAAAAAAAATATTATCATTCTCAAAAAATAAATTTAAACATATAAAAATTACAGAGAGTGATATTTCTTTCTTCTTTTTTTTTAATGAAGCATATAAAATTAAACCAGTCCACTTTTATTATTCAAAACACATGCAATCAATTAAAAAGGGAGTTGCACTATTTACAGCTTATGATAGTGCGGTTTTAGACTCTATCTATATATTATCCTAAATGTATCAGTTAGAAAATAATTTTATAAATAATTAAATATTAATAAATTAGTTAAGTTAGTCATGTATAATATATATGTATTTTTTAATTTAAAATACCTTTTTTAATTGTTACCCCATTGATACTAACCCCATTTAATAATATATACAATCAATACAGATAGTTTGAGAAAAAAATAATAAACTTAAGAGATAAAATAAATTAAGATATTACATTTAGGACAAAAGAAAATCTCTCATATAACTCCTATATTTTGGATCCATATCTGAGGGAGTATTTTTATACAATATCTCAGTAGGAATCAATTTCAGTACTCATCAATGAGAGTTATTCATTATAGTGGGATCTACACAATTCAAATAAAATTTTGATAGTCTAGATTTAAGATTTTTAACTAATGATTTTAAAATTAAAATATCATTTTTAGAAAAAAAATAATTAAGACATTATTTTTTTTTAGATTTTGTATACATTAAAATAAAATTATTTTTTTGAAAAAAAAATTTAAAAGTAAAAAGACATCAATCTAACTATCTAAATTAGATTTGAATAGTTTGTAATGATAAATAACTCTCAATGCTCATCATTACCATTAAAATTGGTTCCTATCTTGGTACGTTGGATTGGAGCCATCTCTTTTTGATAATCTAGATCTAAGATTTTTAACTAATGACTTTTAAATCAAAAAAATCATTTTAGAAAACTTGATAATTAAGATATTATTTTTATTTTAGATTTTGTAAATTTTAAAATAAAATGATTTTTTGAAAAAAAGTAAAAGTAAAAATATTGATCTAAACCATCCAAATTAGATCTGAACAGTTTATAATGACGAATAGCTCTCAGTGCTCCTCATTGCTACTAAAACTGATTCCTATCTAAGTCAGTATGTAGGAATGGAGCCATGTCTGCGAAAATTTGTCAAACAAAAATTGCACAAAAGCAAGTATTTATATTTAATGTTCCAAAATGGGTGATTACCACATTACCAGAGTGGATATTTCCTCAAGCCAAATAAAAGCCATGTTGAAGGCAAATCTCAATCAACCAGCTACTTCATTTTTAGTTAATATAATAATCACTTTAATGACTATGACCTGGTTAAGTAGCACCCGGTTTTGCCAAGTTAAATTTGTGCTGGCCCGAGAAAAAAAAAACAAAATATAATACTCCCTTCAATTCTAAATATAGGATAGAGTTGATTTTCTTTTGAAGAGATTAAGAAAACTAAATAAGTTACTTAATCATATCATATGTTATGTATCATTATATTATAGATCAGTTTATAATTTAGGTAAAATAGTTTAGAGAAAAAAATGATAAATATAATTATTTTAAACTAATTTAATTAGCTTCTTTAATATCTCCAAGAAAAATCGACTTTATTTTATATTTAGAACATGAGAGTAGATTTTTAAAATATGCCTTCTATCCGGGCTCGTTTAAAATATCCATTAAGTAAATTATTTTGATATGAGGAATATCAATTTTATCCTTATGAAAGACAGAAATGGTGTCTCAAAATATAACATGCTTAATTAATATTAAACAAAATTGATAACATATTCTTCGATTATAATAAGACGTTTGATGGTTGTTGTGGTGGATACATGTTCCAAGAGTGGAGAATGGACCATGTGAAACACAGAACATCTTAAGATTTAATAAAAATTTATTCCTCAAAATATCAACTTACGAATTTTTTAATTAAATATGTTTCCGAAAAATTATGCATATGTGCTGAGTAAATATAAAATTAGTTTATTCGTTATATTATAATTGAATGATAAGTAAAAATTTATTGAATTTTGTCCCAAAAAAAAATTGTATATTATATATAATGCAATTATATATGTACTTTGGGTAGGGCAGCGAGCCGTGCCCAATGCCCCTGCTAGACATTTAGCGTAACTCAAAAACTGCCTATTGATTTCCGGGCTTTATTTTTTATGATGGGATGGACGTATTTTTTATGTTTTTTTACCAAGCTCAGATTATTGTGGGAATTCAAGCCTCATGAACACTCTTAAATTTAACTACGGTTCAAACCAAGATCGTATTATGGATTCGTGAACCAATGTCTTGACCGGTTGGATAGTCAGTCTGCGTTTCTTAAAATTGGTAAACCAATGCGCGCGCGCACAGAGAGAGAGAGAGAGAAGAGAGATGGCATAGAGTGTGAATTGGGAAGAAGGGGAGGGGCAAAAGAAAAGGATTGACTTTGAGATGATCATAATTAGAAGCACTTGAAAGATATAAAATAATGTTGAAAACGTTGATACCAAGACTCGTAGTTGGTGGGATTCTGCTCGCAAAATGACAACAAGTGAAGGCCCTACATTCCCTGCTTTGGCCGTCTATAGCGGAATCTGCCGATTTCATCTCATTCATTTTGCCCACTCTCCCACTAATTACTTCCCCAACCATTTCTCATTTTTGAGAAAAAAAAACCCTATATTTTTCTTAATCTTATTAAACCTTAATATCGTTGCTTGTAATCTTGCTTTATGTTGACCATCATTGATGTAATCCCCCCATATTTTGTCATCTTCATTGGTTAGACGGTTAGTGGCCCACTTTATTTTGCATGGTCCATTCCTAACCAAACACTGATTAATTTATTATTATTATACACTAATCTTTTGCATGGTCCACTTTAATTTGCTTTACTACATCATTTTACCTGTATGTATTTGATTTATAAAAAAAGGTATGTGAGTTTTTTCTCATAAATTTGTTGCGAGAGTATTTGTTTTGCATGCTTGGATCCCATATATAATGAATGACTTTGAAGAGTAACGTGATTTTGTGTGTATCTGAACATAAATATACACTCAAATTGTTCATTCATTACTCATCAAGTTAATGTTGTTTTTGCTGCTGGTGTTATGCTGTTACATAATTGTGTTACAATGATCGATCCACCAGTTACCTCAGCATAATTAATAAATTGCACAAATATTTGTTTCAAATTTAAACTTAACTTTTTGGTCTGAGTTTCAAAGATAAATTAAGTTGGTTAAATTTAATCCAGCAAAGCAAACTGGGGTCTTTCTAATATGGTCTCGGTGGAGAAGCCAGTTTTTAGTTTTCTTATATAATATACATGTTTATGAAGATTTGTAAATCTTAAAAGTTGACTTGTAAATTATCTGTGAAGGTTTGAAAATATATAAGTTATTAAATATTAAAGTATTAATATTTTAATAAGATATTTCTGAGATAAAAGTAGTACTCCCTCATATCCTTAATATAAAACATATTTACCTAATTTGATTAAATTAAGGAAGGTAGGCAAGTTAGTTAATACAACATATATTTTTTTAAAACACTAGTCATATTTCTTATTCCCTCTTTTCTTTAATTATTATTAATGGAGTATCAATAGGGATAAATTAGAAAAAAATTGATAAATATGAAAACTTTGTCAGATATTTAAGATCAGGATCAACTCCTCAAATATGTTCTATCTTAAGGACTAGATGTAGTATTTTTTTAGGGTTAATAAAATATCTGGTCCTTCAAGTTTACTATCATTTTAGTTTTGGTCCTTTAAATTTTAAATCAGAGGTTTTGATCCTTCAAGTTTTATTCTGTTTAAAATATTGGTTCTAATAATTAAATAAAAACTTGGAAATTTTTCCCTTTAGGAACCAAAACCTATAATTTGAAATATGAGAGACAAAAACAAAAATAAAAGTAAACTTAAGGAATCAAAGATAGTATTAACCCTTTTTTTATTACTTATCGACATTATCACCCAAAAAATAGTTAGTTACTTGTCCAGTCAAAGTAATTGGTTAAACTTTGATTTTAGTATTTCCTTTAGATAATAAATAACATTAGTTTCATGATATTTATTAATTTGATTTAATTAGTACTACATTGGTCTTAAATATAAGACCTAATTAATTTTTTTTTGGAAAGATTAAGGAAGATAATTAAATTACTTTAAATTATTTATATTTTTATTTTTTCCCCAAAATAATTTGTCTGACTTATAAACTGACATAATCTAATGATACAACATATGATATGATTAAGTAATTTATTTAGTTTCATCAACATTCTAAAAAAAGTTAACTATGTTTTATATTTAGAACCGAAGCTAAGACGACATTAGTTTTATTATAAGGTGTTATAAATAAAATATAGAGAGGAAGTGAGATGCGTACCAGGTCAAATTAGATTTACGTAACCAGGAGCTCATGTAGTAATCAGACTACTAGAGTCTAATCAAGATGTATATAGTAGTGCACCGGAACCAAAAAAAAAAAGATGAGAGAAAAGAAAAGAGATGGCAAGAGGTTTCAGCAGGACTATTAATGAACAATAAATGCCTGATTGATTTTTTCATTTATGGTGATTTTCCTATTAATGAACGAATCAATCATGCATTTATTGGGTTGATTATGTCTTGGAGGGCAAGCGCACCATACCACTATAAATAGAGGCTGCCTCGTACATTATTTTCTCACCTCTATAATTGAAACCTCTTATAATCTCTCTTCTTTTTTCCCATCTTTCTTTGTTTTGGTGTACTGCTGTGCACATCTTGATTAGACTCTAGAAGTCTGACTATTGTGTGACTTTTGGTTATGTGAATCCGATTTGACCCAATACACATCTCACTTACTCTCTATATATTATTTCTAACATCTATAGATATACAGTCTCTTATATTAATACGTTCTAAGAATTGTGCTATGTATGTCTTTTGGGACAAGGATAATAATATCTTTGAACAAACCCTCTTTATCTTGAATGTTAGAAATAATATATAGAGAGGAAATAAGATGCGTATTGGGTCGGATCGGATTTACATAACCATAGCTCACACAACAATTAGACTACTAGAGTCTAATTGAGGTGTGCATAACAGTACACCAGAACAAAGGAAGATGAAAGAAAAGAAGAGAGATTGTAGATGCAAGAAAACAGTGTAGAGGACAACCTCTATTTTATTTATAGTGGTCTAGCGAGCTTGCCTTCCAAGCCATAATCAGCCCAATAAATGTTTAATTGATTTCTTCATTTATGGTGATTTGTCTATTAATGTATAAAGGGTTAAGGTGCAAAAATAGTAATTAACTATTTCTTAAAGTACACTCAACACAACTAATTAACTATTTTAGGGTGCAAAAATAGACATTATGAATTTTTTAGGGTGCAAAAGTAGACATTATGAATTTTTTTGGAGTAAAAATAACAATTTTTGCACCCCAAAATAGATAAAGAAATTGCTATTTTTGCTCCCAAAAAAATTCATAATATCTACTTTTGCACCCTAAAAATTCATAATATCTATTTTTCACCCTAAAATAGTTAGTTGTATTGGGTGCACTTTGAAAAATAGTTCTTTAATAAATTTGCACCTTAACCCATGTATAAATTAGTAATTATAGTTGACAAACCATGTTAATCAGAATTATCTTATCAATCAGTCATAAAGGTTGAGATATTGTTCTCTCATGTGATTCGGACTTTTCTTTTCCCAATCAAATAGCCTAACTCATTAAGGCGGTGGACTTAGATCCAAATTCCAATATAAAGTACTTTGTTGTATTTATTGGTGCCTTTTTCTTAATTTTCCCAATTAACTAACATTCAAAAAATAACATATATATAGTAGTATTTAATAATCCAGAGACCACATAGCACCATTTTAATGTTTTTTAACAAAAAAGTTTAATATTTTTGTATGAAACTATCATTTGAAAAATGAAAATACCTAGTGTTATGAAAGAACAGTTTAAAGATTAAAAAAATGTCTTTATATAATAGGGTTAAATGCCATTTTTTTTGGAAGTATTCATCAAGGGCTAATTTTGCTCCGGAAGTATTTTTGGAAGCAATTTTTCCTCGAAAGTTTTAATTTTAGAGCAATTTTGCTCTGACTGTTAATCCCGTTTAGTTTGGTAGTTAGTTGACCAAATGAGGGGCAAATTTGCTCCAAAATGAAAACTTTCAGAATAAATTTGCACCTTAACAAAAGTGATATAGACAACAAAATTGCCCTGGAAGTTTTTACTTTGGAGCAATTTTGCCCCTCGTTTGGTAAACTAATGGTCAAATTTAATAAGGTTAACGGTTAGGGCAAAATTGCTCCAAAATTGAAACTTCCAGAAAAAGATTGGCTCTACGTATATATTTTTGAGGTAAAAATGACCTTTAACCCTGTATAATATATAGGTACAAATATAATCCCCCACGGACATTTCTACAAGTTAAACGGCCTTGATTCGTATGAATAACTTGGTTAAAACATTTTCATGGCTTGTTTTCAAAATCCTCCTTTTGAATAACTAGGAAGACATAGTAGGCATATGATAAATGAGGCCTTTTGCACGGCTTGTGAGCATAATATTGAATATTTGGTTTATGTGCTTCAGCAATGTCATCTTGCTAAGCAAAGTTGAAGTCTGATTCTTCCTAATTCAATGCTAGCTCCATTCTTAAAAAAACCTTTTGAAGATTGGCTTTTTAAAAATTTGCAGCTTAAACTTAGAGGCTGTAATAGGCAAATCATCATTTTTGGCATTATGTGGGAAATTGTGAGGCCTCGAAATCAAAGTGTTTTCAGTAGTAGGCCATCTTCACCCTTTGAAATTGCTCACTTTGTTAGAGGATTATCTGACCACACTATACAGACTCTTAACATTTTAAGCATTTTTTATACTTCTACATGTTCATGTTCTCTTTTAATTAGTTGTAATTAGCTGGCGATGCACAAGTTTTTTCCCCCGCATCATCCTTCGTAATTTAATTCTTTAATTAAATTTTTTATTTTCTTTAAAAATAATTTAGTTAAAACGTGTCAGCCATTATTTGAATTAAAAATAAGAGATGTTTAGCCCATAGGTTGGACAGCCTGACCGACGAACTTGCGAGGCAACGCCCATTGGATTAACGTGGAAAGTGACATTGAAATCAATAATAAATACTCTCTTGATTCTCATGATTATTGTTAGAAAAAACAAAATGATTGTCGTGACTCTATTTTTAAAACACTACTAACATATTTGTTCAATTAAGAAAAATTTTCACCATTCAAACATTTATAATAACTAATAAGTAACGATTATAGTGAATAACATAATGTATATATATCAAGGTAAAAGTCACACACACATATAATGTTAAAACTTAATAGTTAAATATGCGCAATGTCATATATTGAGAGTCAGAATTCGTGAAAATAAACACAAAAATAACGATTATAGTAAAAAATGTCATTTATTTAGTGACAAAAATTATGGTTTTTACGAAACAACTGTTATATAATATTTACAACCGATTTGTCTTTCAACCTTATATTAGTAACAAACAAAAACATAAGAGTTTTAAAAAAGAATCGTTATGTAACACTTGCAAACGATCTATCTCCTCCTAGTACCAATTCATAAGTCACAACCCTTCATAATATTGTTAGATATCTATTTAAACCCACCTGGCCTGTTCCTTGTGATTCTTACTACTTTTCTTTATCGATCTTCTCATTGCCTCCTTTCTCATGTTAAGATATTAGGGAGCTTCTCTACGACCACAACCACCTCCTCCTAAAATGGAAGCTTTAATGCAGACATTGACAAGCCTTGACCGCTCTACAAGGGGCTTCATGGCATACATCAATAAGCTGAACATAAAGTTGAACCTCATAATTCATCACAATGAGGTTGAATATGGCTTGTAGTTAGGCTCTGCATCTCCCTCCTCTGATAATGTCAATTGAGACACTCTATTTCCATCACTATTCAAATGATATATATATATATATATATATAAAATTAATTCCAACCACTAAGCCAAGTTTGGTCCTGGGAAGAAAACACTTTTGCAAATAGTTGAAAACTTAGTCTAAGCACATGGTTTGAAACTGTAAATAAATGGGTTTTTTAAAAAAAATTAAAATTTTTTGAAATAGTTAATTAGTGGTTCAAACTCTTTATTATAGTTTATCAATCCTTTAACCATAATTAGTCTTATCAGAGTTTTGCTCTACTCTCATCTTTATAAAATCATATAAGCTATAAGTTTGGCATATAATTATCTTAGGGTAATTATTATATTTTCCCAATCTTTTAAATAGATTAGCTACTATTCAAGCATACTTTAACATCTACTATCAACTATGTATAAATATGCTTTGGTCATCACCGTAGATGACACTTACCTTTATGCAATCATGGCCTTAGATCTCCTCCTTATGTAGGGTATTTACATGCTAAAACATGTATATACATACATATAACTTATATTAAAAGGAATCATGGCTAAACAGATAGCCAACACTTAAACAAAATATTTATCTTAAACTCCTTTAGCTCCAACCTTCTTCAAGCTTCACCAACATCAATGCCCTTATCCCTAGAAGAACTTGCTCTTGCTGTATGTCATGGAAGACATGGGTGAGATTTGGGGGAATCTCAGTAGTAAAACATTAACTCAATATATAAAGTGCAATGGTAATAAACAAAGCATGTAAATTGTTAATATAAGAACAACACCTTACAAACATATATGCATGGCCATGGCACAACTCGAGCAAGGATATTACATGTTCAAAGGTATATACATGGAAAATAAACATGCAAGCAACCAAGCACAAACTATATAAGAGTAAGTTACACTACCTTTTGAAGCTTTCTTCCAAACTTACTTCCTTAGCTAGCTCCCCTTGCTTGTGTTCCCTTTTCTTAGCCTCCTTTTTGGTTTTGATGGAAAATATCAAACCCTATTGATTATTCATGTAGGGACAAATTAATACTCATCTTTGGTACATAACTACTTCATAATAAATCTCTCAAATGCGCCCAACTCTAAACCTTTAACTTCGCTCCTCTCACTTGAATTTTAAATTATTCATTCTCGTTCTTGAAAATTCCTTTCCCAAGACAACTCTACACAATTTCATCTTTTAAATTACTTAGAGCACTTAATTTCAATAAAATCCAATCCCTTCCTACGATAATAGGGATGACCAAACATGGGCATAGGGGACAATTAATGAAACTAAACTCTGTTGCTTCCAAACATCATGTAGAGACTTCTAGATGCTTTATATGCTTAATTTTTCAATTTACTGTAATCACAACACTGTCACCATAACAATGAGCTTTCCTGCAATTTAAGCCTCCAAAGTTTCAAACCTTATTGATTATTTACTATATCATAAAATGCCGTCATTTTCGGACTTTAAACCCAATTTTGCCTCTACTTTTAAAGAAACTTTGAAAAATCATAACTTAAGCTAGGGAACTACAAATAAGGTGGTTCAAGTTCCTATGTAAAGCTCTTTTAATCATATATAAAATAAAAATATTTTCCTGTATTAAATCAGGGATCTAATGTCCAAATTCCCATGTGAAAACTGACTGTCTATTTTGTGAGTCAGAATTTTCCAGATTTCATACCGAAATGTTGAAAATTTATAACTTACAATGTACACATCCAATTTTTGTGTTCTAGTACTTGATTTAAATCTCTATAAGTCTATTTTAAAGGAAAAATAATCACACTAACAAATTACAAAAGTAACATAGTGTAATTTGCATATTAACTCACTGACTAAAATCTAAAGAAAAGATTGTTTCCAGTTTTCTATCCAAATTTCCAAAACTCATAACTTTTGTTCTAGATATCTAATTAATGTATTCTGGACTCATTTTAAAGCTTAGGATGTATACTATTTTTTTGCCAAATTTTATAGACAAAGGACACCATTAGCCCTATCAAAACCACACTTGATTTTGACTAACTCAATGAAGCTACAGATTCGACCCCTGTCACCAAAACCTCAAACATACCACCTTTCTCTTCCTAAAAAGACACTTCTTGAATCTATCTTTTAAAAACCTCAAACATACTAACTCAGTTAGCTCTCTTTCAAACCCACTCAAAAATTCAAGTTTTTGCTTCTGTAAACTCATGCATGTGCACTCTCTATTTTTTGGATAGAAATACAAGAAGAAAAATGTACATGCAACCTCAAATCACAGCTTATAATCTCAAGAATTTTGACCCTACAAACCTGAACATGCATGCCTTGTTTCGGAGCTTAGATGATAGAACCAAAGAACAAAAAAAAACTCACTTAAAATCAACATGCAAGACCATAACTCAAGCTTTTACGGTGACAAAATTGATTTCCCAACAACTCTCAATTTTAGAAACCATAAATCCCCAAAGAACACCACCAATCTACAAAAAAAAAAAGGTGGGAAAAGGTATAGACGACTTACCTAATCCCAAATCCAAGCTTGCATATGGATTCCAATCACCTTCTCTTCCACTTCTGGCAAGCTTCCTCCATCTCTCTCTCTCTCCTCTCTTTCTCAACTCTCTCGACCTCACTCTCTCTTTCTTTCTTTGTACATGATTCTGTCCGAAATGGGTTAATGAAATGAGAGGGAGTGTGAGTGTATTTATTAGATGTGGTTGTGTATGTGTGTTGGGTCTTACTCGTGAGTTGAGTAGTATGAGTATGTGTATGTGTGTCACTATGTGTGTTTATATATCTTGGTATATAGGTGTGTTTTCATCCTATTAGTCCTACTCACAAGGCTTTTAAATTTCCTAATTTGTCTAATTCACAATATATTAAATTTCTTAGGCTCCATAATTTGGCTTAACTTTAGCCGAATTCTGATTTTTGGTTTCATACAGTAAAATTACTAATTCCCCCTTTGATAAATCTGTATTGGCTTACCTTAAAATTTCCATAAATTAATCCTTAATACTTTATAAGGATTTTCCTCCTTAATTAGCTTCTTTAGGCCTTGAAATAATTTCCCAAAAATGTTCAAGCCAAATCATAACCTCTAACTATTTTTCCTTGAATTTTTGGGAAATTAGGCTCTTAAATTCCCAAAAATTAGCTTTAAAATTATTTAGGCCATTTTTGGGGAACTAAGTCTCTTTATAATTTCTTTAACTCTCTATAATAACATTTCATACTATTTCCTCAATATATTTGGGCCCTTAAATAATTTTTATAATTATCTTAAGAATTTTCTTTATGCTTAAGATATTTGGCTCAACTAGGCCTAATAATTTACTTAATTCAGACTAATTATTTATATTCTAAGCCTATAATTTAAGATGCTACATCAATGAGGAGGATGGTAGTGGTGATAATGATTGAACACTGCTGTTGTTTTTTTTAAATATTAAAAAACTTGATTTAGAAAAAAAATAGCTTAATACATCACAGTTATTAATTAACAACTATAAATTATTCTTGTTATATAGCTGATGCGGTCACAAATAATACCAACATACTTAACTGTTCTAACTTAATAAACGTTAATTAAAACTTTCAAAACCTTTCCTATTTCTCGCACTGGCTTTGTAATATCCTGAATTTTGAGCTTAAAGACTTGAGGATATGCCTATATCAAGCAGACGACTAAGTCTAATTTGGGAAGAGTCCCAAGAATATTGAGAGATAGAAAGACTCACAAGGACTAGGTAATTCGGCCCTACCAGGCAGCGTGCCTAGTATGTGTAAACAATAGGATCAAAGTGTCAGCGTAGATATGCACATGACACATATATGGTGCCATTGGGTTGGTAGAAAGACACCATCCAGCTATGCCATAAAGTAAGGGACCGATTAGTCAAGTGAAATAGGTCGGTATAGGTGTGTATATGGCATATTTAGAGCCAATATGTATACCCTACATTTTTAAAGTAGACGTCGGTATGTGGTGCCATGCAAGGCCCACACACACACTCCAAACTAGTGTCATTTGGTGGGCCCTGATATACGTGTTGCACTCCCAAGCAAAACCCGTGTAGGATCTCGAATAGATACCAATGAAGTAACTTTATTAAAGTAGCTTTAATAAAGTAAACAATGATAACTTATGATGGCATAAATTTTATGTTGGCTTCTTAAGAAAATGACACATGTCCTATAATCATTACATGTGCTTTTATACTTTATGTGTTGGATTCACAGAGAGTGACACTTGTCCCTCATCATTGCACTTGCTTTTTCCACTTTTGTGTTGGCACCTCTTGGAGACGCCACCTAGCACCCAAGTATGGGGAATCCATTGGTCTTTGGCCCTATTGCGTACTTGACTTTCTGAACACTAAACCCGGGAATCCAGGGAAATTGTCAGGCCTATCATTTTCCTGACTAAAGTGACTCCTAGAGAGAGAGAAAACAAGATCAAAGAGGACTCTTAGCATCTTATGATTTGATCACTTGACACTTGGTATCTTGAGATTAAAGCATAAGGACACTTGGAAAAAATCCAACACAACCCTACCCTTTATTAAACATTTTGTCCAGCTAAAGAAAGAGAGGGGGAAAATAGCCAAAATTCATAAGAAATTAGAAGAGTAGAGAAGGTGTGTGAATAGTAAAAATCCCAGAGTTTCAGAGCCGATTCTGACCCCGAATTGCCATTTCTGGTCGGTTAGTCTTTCAGGAAACTTCTTTTACTCATTGAGAGCTTCATTTCTATGGTCTTATTTTTCTAATCCAAGGTGTTTTGGGCTGTCAAGTTAGTCAAAGTTTTGCCAGAATTATGATCTAGTTGTAGAATCATGAAGAGGTAAGCCTTGGTTTCATTTTGAACCGAGTATCTTGAGGTTTTATTGAGTTTTCATATTTTTCTAATTTTCATCTAGAACCAGAACCAAGAGAAAGAGTGTGATTTTTGTGTTTTTGAGGTTAGAAATGGATTCTACACACGATTTTGTGTAGGAATAGGTGGTGAACATGATTTTTGAAGGATTTGAGAGAAAATCCAAAGATTGAAGTTAAAATAGTGTTGCTACCAGATTTCATTTTCTAAAGGCAGTCTACTTGTGATGAGTTTTTAAGTGATCAATTTTTGTCCAATGTCCATAATACTTTTTAGAATTAAAGTAGACATGATAAGCTTTAAATTGATAGGTAATATGTGCCATTTTGGTCAGCATATTAAGACATATTAATTTTTGAAGTTAGTTGTTGCTAGATTATGTTTCTAGAAGTCATATTGCTATTGGCAAAGTTTTGGGAAACTAAAATTTGACCAAAAATTATAAAAATTTTTAGATTTAAATTATACATAATATGATTTAATTTTATATATAATATGTGTCATTTGAGTTTTTATATTTTGAGATATGATTTGTTAAATTATGGGCATTGAATTTGGAAAGAATCCTAAGACAGGGTTGTTGCCCAAGATTTATGGAACTGTGTGCTCATAATAGGTAGAATAATATGTATTTCCTTTACAATATACTTAAATATCTTCATATGGGACTTTGAACCACCCTATTTGGAGTTCTAGAAATTAAGTTATGAATTTTAGAAGTTAGGCTATTAAAACTGGAACAATTCTGTGGCAATAAGGGTAAAATGGGAATTTTGGAACTTTAATTTTCTAGGCGGCAGTGAGATTCCTTTTTCCCATAAAATAGACTTAATAAGGGTCACTTATATTTTGAATCACCTAATTTGGATATTTTTAGAAAAAAGATATGAATTTTCAAAGTTTGTTGAAAATTCGGCCAACTTTTAGAATTGTGTGAAAATAAGAAAGTAATGACATTTAAGATAATTTGGGACAAGTATGGGCCCAAAGAATAGAGACAAGTCCTAGAGGCTAAAGTAGCTCATTGGACATTTATTTGTTATGACTCTAATTATATGGCCATTTATCTAGGGCCATGAGATGACAAAGAAGAGGTAATGGAAGCAACTTCAATGGTTGGAAGAAAAGTTACAAAAGTAGACCTAAAGACAAAAGGTAGTGAACTTTCCTTACTTACGTGTATTGATATGTATGCTTGTGTGTTAATGTGCATGATTGCTTTACTTGTTTATGTGTAGCATAGTTGAATGATTGAAGCTCTGTTTTCTATTGATGCTATGGCCATATGTAAGAAATGTAAAGCATTGAGCATGCAGATATGTCATTATGTTAACATGAGCCTACGTAAGGCAAGTATATCATGCATTAGCATTTATCTTATATGCATTATTAGTTTTTGTTTACTACTAAGATTTCCCTGAATCTCACCCTCCCCCAACCAATCATTTAGGCAGGTGAGCATAAGAAAAGAGTGCAGGATGATGCACCGGGAGAAGAAGTTACGGATAAAGAGTTGAGGAATTATTACGCGTTGTTCCGTGATGTATTAACATTTGATGTGGTTAACTATATAACCTGCATGATAAAGGGATTAATTATCCAATACATTAAATGAATTAGGAATAGGTAATCTCAAAGTACGAGCCCATTAGTTAAGTAAGCAGAGGAATTGATAAGCCGAGAAAAACCTTGATAATAATAAATAGAAGCATTGAAAAGTTAAAGTGAATAGTAACCCCGTGAATAAAGTTAATTAATATGGTAAATATGGTTTTACCAAATGAATAGTGATCCAACAAATTGAGAAAAAAATACTAGTAATGCTTCTGCAATGCAATATGAAAAATGGTCTAGAGATAGGTGTTACATTTGTTGGTATCAGAGTAGAGATTATGGTATTTAGTTGTATGCTTTGATGAATTGAATAATATCTGTGTTGATACTTGGATAATCCTGAGTAATGCTAGGATTAAGAGATAGGGGTGATAGACAAACCTAGAAAAATAGATCTACCCCTATTTGTTAGTTAGCCTGCTAAATGAAGTGTCAGAGTTGTATATAGAGAATGAAACAGAGCAGCAGTGGTGCATACCTTAAGGAAGAGGGTTCAGGCTCTGGTGAATTAAGACTCTAGAGATAGATAAGATAGCATAGGATACAGATTCTGTTGCTAACTCTAAGGCTTTTGATATTGAGTTAGAGTACAATTTAGATCCATCCCTTGTGTTATGGGAATACATAGGGGAGTTGTCCTAAGAAGCTGGTACTATTTATGTTTCCTTGTTGGGATAGTACTTAGCATTTTTTGGGAAGACATATATGTTGTACTGTGATCAAGACATATATGAGCTGTTGATACTCAGTGATATATGGATCTGTACCAGCACTAATACCCCGGATCCTATTGGAACTTTGAGATTAAGCGTGCTCGGGTGAGAGCAATTTCGGGATGGGTGACCCCTGTGAAATCCCTATGTAGAAACCTTAGACTAAAGGTTAGAATGAATGAAGGTTTGAGTGCATTAAGGCAGGATATATGGTGATCCTTAAGGATGTCATAAGTGATGATTATGCCATATATTGATCCTAGAGGATCTGATCTTATGATATTGAAGGTTGAGGATAGGCTTGACTCATATCTAAGTTGAAATAGTGCTTAGGTCAAAATGTGAATCAGGTTGCACTATGGTTCTGTTTCATAACGGAAGTTTAAACCTTGTAGATAGTGTTGAACCTTTAGTAATGTTTTGAGGATAACACCTGAATTCCATGAAGGTTAGAATAGGCGTTATTGATCATGATTTTAGCATGCTTATTGGGTATATTTGAGGAAAATGATTTTTTATTTGTGCGATGTTGAGGTTCTAGAGTTAGTGATGGACCTAAAATTTGGATGTCTATCTAACAGCCAGAGAAGGGTTACCTAGTAAACTGTAACCTAGGAATCAATTGTTAAGTTTCGATTTCTTGAGAATTTGAAATGGCCCAGAAAGATTCAAGGTACTAGAATATGCTAGTTGCTGATTTAAGATAGGAAAAGATCTTGATTATAGATTATTCCCTTAGAAAGAATGATTAAGGGTTCGTTCCCTGATGGAACAGAGTGATGAAAGCCACGAGTTATGATCTCATGGTTGAGACAAAGAATAGAATATACTAGTGGTTTACGGATTCCCTATATGACGTGGGTAGATTGACCTAGTAAGGGAAGTGGAATTATGCTTGGAGCAAGACTGATATTAAAAGTCCATACATAATGACCCCAGATAAGATGACAAAATTAAAGAAGTAGATCGCAAAACTTGTTCCTGTTATAATGGTGCATTGTAACAAATCCCATGACGGGAGACTTTCCTTAAAAAAAAGGGTTTGTGTGACCCAGTGAAACGTCATGGGCTGCTCCAGTACTAGTTGTTGAAAGAAAGACAAAAGAAAGGAATTAAGGTAAGATAGGCTCAACAAGCTAGAGAAAGTCAAGCAACTCTTGCTCTCATATCTTATGTAATAGTTCTACATGTATGTGTTTACCATCGAACATACTCATGTTATGAATAGACGATGGGCAGTAAGACCTATTGGACCAGCGAGTCCTTAGGCTATAAGTCCTAGTATGCATTTAGAGCGGGGTCTAAGACCTACTGAGCAATCTAAACCTGAGATTCTAGGAAGTAACTCGACGCATGAGATTTTGGGAGTAACCCGATGCATGAGATTCTGAGTATTGTTCTGAAGAGGTTGTAAACCTTAATAATGACGGGACAGCTAGTCCTAAGGCAATAAGACCCGTAAGTACAAGTTGCACAGGGAGTAACCTGGATGTCTTAAGCTAGGTAGGCTTGAGGGAGAAAGCCCGTGAGTGCACACTGTATGGGGAGTTACCCTGGGCTATAAGACCTAATAAAGATCCGGTGGCAAATGGTAAAGACCCAAGGCTATAAGTCCCGATGTGCCTATGGCATAGGGATAATACCCTAGGCTATAAGACCTTGTAGGCTATCTAGATAGTTAATGATGGACAGTGTGTCCTGTAATTTCCCATTGGATTGTCTGTCTTATGATTGCTTAATGCCGAAAATTGATTGTTGTTAGATGGTTTATTTTACGTGCTTCGTGAACATTACATAAGTATATGAATGGTTTGAGAAGCAAGAGGTGGAGCTTATAGTGAATTCAAAATACCTAGTGGACTATGTGTCCTAAGATAAATAGTCTCGATATGTATTCAGCGTGAATGTTGGACTGTGTGTCATAAGGCCATAAGACCTGTTAGACTAGTAAGTCATTAGGCTGGCATAATGTTCTATATTTGAGAATTGTGACAAGCAGAAGCTTGAAGCTGTAAGACTCGATGTGCAAGTTTGCAAAGGGCAGTGTCCCTGGGCCGTAAGACCTGTGTGTCTAGCACTGTGGTTGTTGCCTATTGTAGTGACATTGGACCAGTGTGTCCAGAGTATATCTTAAGGTTGATAGAACATTCAGACTGTACCAGGTTGTAGCCAAGGCAATAAACCCTGAGATGCCTATGGCATGGGGGTGATTCCCTAGGCAGTAAGGCTGGAATATCCAGCACTGTGAAAGTAGAATGAGCCATAAGGCCTGGTATGCATACAGTATAATCTGGGAGAGCCCTGATGTGATACCTAATTTCTAATAACCTTAAATAAGTACAAATGAGTAGTGAAATCTATTGTGGAACTAGGATTTGAACCCGGACTACCCAACTTTCTAAAAAATTCATAAATTTCCACTCTCAACTCAGGATTTGAACCTAAGGTCGAGAGGGCTTTTTAAAGGGTAGAAAATCCCACAAGTTTCACTACGTTACTAATGCCTCATCGGCTCTTAAATTCATCATATCAGAGTATGCGAGCGTTTTTCTTGCCTTTTTCTTTAATACAATTAAAGCTACTCTATGCTCATAAATCATTTATTCATTTATATATATATATATGGACACACACACACACATAAAATGTATATCCACAAAACTACCAAAATAATTACACCAATGCAAAAAAAGTGTCTTGTACTATAATCTTTACTTCACTTTCGTAAATCCTTTTGCATTTCTCCAGGCATTCTTCACCTGTACTCAACATACATATATGGTTGGGGGAGAAAGAGTGAGATTTGAGAGAATCTTAGTAGTAAACATTACCACTATGCATGCAAGATATATATTTAATGTATGACATGCTTGCAATTCATAAAATCATGCCAATAAGATGACATCTACATGCTCAATATTACAACATACTCATATCCATCGTATAAACATAACAAAGCTTCAATCAATCAAATCCATTCAACACATTTAGGCAAAGAAGTAACATAAAACAATGCAAAAACATACATATCATATACATGCAAGCTAGGTAAGTTCACTACCTCTTAGACTTTGTGTCCTTCCTCGATCCATCGTCTTTGCTCCGGCTCGGTACAATCCATCGGGTCCTAAATTCCAAAATATACCATAAATGAGTCACTACTCATCCATGTATCATTTCATACTCATAATATTGGTTACTTAGCGTAACAATGCTAGATTACCAAAATACCCCCGGAGACCCAGCCTACGGCCCTCCGTACCTGGTCCAACTGTACCATACCAGAAATTATGACCTGAGTTAATCCCATACAATTTCACATGTAAAATCTATTTTTGACCTCGGATTGGTAAAATTCAGGGCCAAATGATGAAAATACCCCTTGACAGCCCCTACTTAGAGCTTTAAGGGTAATTTGGTCATTTCACATTTTAAGGCTTTTCTCACTTCGCCCTCAACATGAACCCTACAAATTTTTCCCTTTTAAACTCAATGTAATTACCATATATATGAAATTTCAACTCTTCCCTCACGCCACACATAGGGCAGCAATTTAGAGTTCTCAGAAGAGTTGCGTCGGTTTCTTGCTTTCTCTTACTTAATTACTTCCTTTTTACTTCTAATCACATGATTCACTATTTAGACATTCATTGTATATCGTTTAGCCCTCAAAAACACTATTTTAGATGAGAATGAACAATATCCAACACCCTCAAAACTCATCCAAACAACAAACCAATAGGTTTAAAAGGAAGCTTACGCTTACCTCTACATATTTTTGAATTAGGTTCAGAATTCTGGAAGCACTCCGGCCAGTGAGATGGCACCAAAAATCTCCAAAAAAAAATCTGAAACTGTAGAAATGAAGCTCAGGATGAGTAGAAGAAGGTTTGTGAAGGGTACATTGAGAGAAAACGCTGATTCGATAGTGTTTCGGTGGATTGAAGTTCTGAAAATACTATTCACTTCTCTCTCTCTCCCTCCCCCATTCTTACTCTCTCATCCATCTCCCTCCTGCTCTTCTATTCTCACTGAAATAATGAGAAAAGGGATGAAGAGATGATGATTTAATAAATCATTTAGAGGCTTTGCAAGTGGTAGCATTTCCTTGGTCCAACTTTTGACTCTTTACATAATATTTACTCTCCCTTTTGCTTCTTCATCCATCAAAAATACTATGAGATATAAGAGAGCATATTTATTACTCTCAAATTATCCCATAATGCCACCTTACAATGGTTGTCTAAAGCCTTATGCTTTATGACTATTTGACTTTCCTTAATAATAATTTACCAACATAGTCTCATTAATTACCAAGTAGTCATTTTTCTCTTTCTAATTCCTATTCAATTGAAATTATTGGGAATATTAGGGGAAAAAATCATTTCTTTCTTTATGAAAAAATTACCATTTTGCCCTTATATTTTCTTCCATTTTCGCACAAAAGGAAAATTGAGCAGAATTTTCATCAAACTTTGAAAATTCATTTCTAATTGCAAAAATGTCCAATTGGGATGGTTCTAAAGGCTATGCGACCCTTATTAAGTCTAATTTTAAGACAAAGTATAAAATTTGGACAAATGGAAGCTCATCTTTCCCAAAATTCTCATTTTTGGAAGCTGACACTGAAAAATGCTAGTTTCATTAGGCTAACTTCACAAATACATAACTCTTTGTGTATAGATCCAAATGACTCATATGATCTATCAAATTAAAGCTTGATAAGTCTACTTTAATTCTGGAAATTTTCAGAATCTTTGAATATGATTTTCTCCTTGAAAGATGTCACACAACCACAACTGTCATACCAAAAAATTCACTGGTAGCAACTCTATTTTATATTCCAATTAACTCTATTGTGTATGACTCCTTATTGCATTGTCTTGTTATTCCCCCAAGCTCTTTTAATTCACTATAATATTCCCTTTAATGCCCCAAGGATATAAAGGAATTTTTAGGCAATACAATTATGCCTTACTAGGACAATTGCTAAACTGAAGTCTAGCAGTCCACTTAATCCATGCTTAATCTCGAGCCTCTTATCACAAAATTTGGGATATTACACCTGAAGAGACAGTGAGGCCTGAGAAACCAAGCGTTGTGAGAATGGACCAATAGGTCCTATGTTTGAATACTACATACTGGGTACAGAAGGAATAAGAATGTTGTATGATGATTGTTGAATACTATCTGAGATCTGTGTTGAGAATATAGTGAATTATGTTGCATGCTTAGTGAGCTTGCATTAGTAAGGAATAGACCGAATGTCTAGAAATGATATCCTAAGGTATAAATGTTAGAAATTTTGAGGAGAAAATTTATTGAAGATGGGGAGAATTATAATATCCCAAAATTTGGGCCTAGAGACTTGAGGATAAGCCTATATCAAGCAGACGAGCCAGTTTGGGAAGAGTCTCAAGAATGTCGAGAGATAGAAAGACTCGTGGGGACTAGGTGATTCAGACCTACCTGGCAGTGGGCCCAGTATGCATAAACAGTAGGATCAAAATGTCAGTGTAGATATGCACATGACACATATATAGTGCCATTGGGTTGGAAGAAATACGCCACCTAGCTATGCTATAAGGTAAGAGACTAATTAGTATAGGTGTAGGCATACACATGGTATTTACAGGGTCGACATGTATACCTTGCATTTTTAGAGTAGAAGTCAGTATGTGGCGCTATGCAGGGCCCACACACACACTTCGACCTGGTTTCATTTGGCGGGTCCTGATATACGTGTCACACTCCCGAGTAAAACCCGAGTAGAATCCTTAGTAAACACCAATAAAAGTAAATTTATTAAAGTTATTTTAATAAAGTAAGCAATGATAACTCATGATAGCACAACTTTTGTGTTGGCTTCTGTAGAAAGTAACATGTCTTATAATTATTACATGTGCCCTTTACTTTATGTGTTGGATTCACCAAAGAGTGTCACTTTTCGCTCATCATTGCACTTACTTTTTCCACTTTTATGTTAGCACCTCTGGGAGAAGCCATCTAGCACCCGAGTTCGAGGAATCCACTAGTCTTTGGCCCGGTCGCGTACTTGACTTTTTGAACACCAAACCCAGGAGTCTGGGGAAATTATCAAGCCTCTCCTTTTCCTGACTAAAGTGATGCCTTGAGAGAGAGAAAACAAGATCAAAGAGGATACTTGGAATCTTATGATTTGATTACTTGACACTTGGAATCTTGAAATTAAAGCATAAGGACACTAGGAAAAAATCGAACAAACCCTCCCCTTTATTAAACATTTTGTCCAGCTAAAGAAAGAGAGGGGAAAAATAACCAAAAATCACAAGAAATTGAAAGATGAGAGAATGAGTGTGAATAGTAAAAATCCTAGAGTTCTAGAGCCGATTCTGACCCCGAATCGCCATTTCTAGCTAGTAAGTCATTCAGGAAACTTCTTCTACTCACTGAGAGCTTCATTTTTATAGTCTCAATTTTCCAATCCAAGGTGTTTTGTGCTATCTAGTTAGTTGGAGTGCCGTCGAAAATCCAAACCAGTTGTAGAATCGTGAATAAGTAAGCCTTAGCTTCGTTTTGAACTGAGTATCTTGAGATTTTGTTGAGTTTTCATATTTTTATTATTTTTTTCCAAAACTAGAACCTGGAGAAAGAGTGTGATTTTGGTGTTTTTGAGGTGAGAAATGAATTCTACACATGATTGTGTGTGGGAATAGGTAGTGAACATGATTTTTGAAGGGTTGGAAAGAAAACCCAAAGATTAAAGTAAAATAGTGTTGCTACTAGATTTCGTTTTCTGGAGGCAGTGATAAGTTTTTGAGTGATCAAATCTTGTCTAATGGCCATAATACTTTCCAAAATTACAATGATAGTTAATATGTGTCATTTGGATCAGTATATCAAGACATGAATTTTTGAAGTTAGTAGTTGTTGCCAGATTATATTTATGGAAGTCAGATTGTTTTTGGTGAAGTTTTAGGAAACTAAAATTTGAGCAAAAATCATGAAAATTTTCATATTTAAATTATACATAATAAGCTTTAATTTGATATATAATATGTGTCATTTGGGTTTGTATATTTTGAGATATGAGTTGTTAAATGTGGGCATTGAATCTAGAAAGAATCATAAGATAGGGTTGTTGCCCAAGATTTATGGAACTGTGTGCTCCTAATAGGCAGAAGAAGATGTCTTTCCTTTACAACATACTTAAAGATATTCACATGGGACTTTGAACCACCCTATTTGGAGTTCTAGAAATTAAGTTATGAATTTTAGAATTTAAGCTATTAAAACTAGGACAATTCTATGGCAGTAAGGGTAAAATGGGAATTATGGAAATTTAATTTTCTAGGCAGCAGTGAGATTCCTTTTTCCCATAAAATATACTTAATAAGGGTCACTTAGGTTTTGAACCACCTAATTTGGATATTTTTAGAAAAGATGTGAATTTTCAAAGTTTGTTGAAAATTCTGCCAACTTTTGGAAATTGTGTAAAAATAAGAAAGTAATGGCATTTAAGATAATTTGGGACAAGTATGGGCCTAAAGAATAGAGACAAGTCGTAGAGGCTAAAGTAGCTCATTAGACATTTATTTTTTATGACTCTAATTATATGGCCATTTATCTAGGGCCATGAGATGACAAAGAAGAGGCAATGGAAGCAACTTCAATGGTTGGAAGAAAAGTTACAAAAGTGGACCCAAAAACAAAAAGTAGTGAACTTTCCCTACTTGCGTGTATTTATATGTATGCTTGTGTGTTAATGTGCATGATTGCTTTACTTATTTATGTGTAGCATAGTTGAATGATTGAAGCTCTGTTTTCTATTGATGCTATGGCCATATGTAAGAAATGTAAAGCATTGAGCATGCAGATATGTCATTATGTTAACATGAGCCTACGTAAGGTAAGTATATCATGCACTAGCATTTATCTTATATGCATTATTAGTTTTTGTTTAGTACTGAGATTCCTCCGAATCTCACCCTCCCCCAACCAATCATCTAGGCAGGTGAGCATAAGAAAAGAGTGCAAGATGATACACCGAGAGAAGAAGTTGTAGATGAAGAGTTGATGAATTATTACGTGTTGTTCCGTGATGTATTAACATTTGATGTGGTTAGCTGTATAACCTACATGATGAAGGGATTAATTATCCAAGCGCATTAAATGAATTAGGAATAGGTAATCTCAAAGTACGAGCCCATTAGTTAAGTAAGCATATGAATTGATAAGCCGAGAAAAACCTTGATAATATTGAATAGAAGAATTGAAAAGTTAAAGTGAATAGTAACCCCATGAATAAATTAATTAATCTGGTAAATATGATTTTACCAAATGAATAGTGACCCCACGAATTGAAATAAAAATTACCGGTAATGCTTCTTGTAACATCCCAAATTTTATTCTCCTAAAATTTCTTGCACCTTGTGGCATTAGAAGGAAGAAATGGTGAATTTAGTCACAGTGGAAAGAATGGCAAAATAAGACAATTAGTGGTCACACATAACATGATTAAGTTTGTGACACAAGAGTGCAATTTTGTTCCAACAAAGGCTCAATCTTGTAGCCCAAAAATAGAGATGAAAGAGCACATATTCTTGGCCCAATTACTTGCAAGAATTCGGCCAAAAAAGAGAAAAATGGGAGAAGACACAAGTTGACACAATTTAATACAAAAATATATAGGCAAAATGGTCATTTGCCATAAAAGCAAGAAGTCATTATTTTCTCCCCTTATTTGGTGGATATTTTCTACCAAAATATTAAAGGATAAGGAAAATATTTATTTGACCATAACATGTGACATGTGGAAGCATTTTTGGCCAAGTTTAAAAAGATAAAGTCAAAAAGTCAAATTAGTATATGTTAATTTGCAATTAAATATTATTGTTCAAGGAGGAAGATAATGATATTTCAAGAAGTTCTTTTAGCTCTTTCAAGGGCCATGTTTCATCCAACAAGAGAAAGGAAAGAGGGAAATAAAATACTTGGTCCAAATTAAACAAGAAGGAGCAAAAATGTGAAGAAAATTCGAAAGATTAACATGTGCAACATTAGCATTAAAATAATAATAATTAAGTAGGTGGAAGAGTGATATTTTAAGAGTTCTTTCCTTTCCTCCAAGGCCATATTTTCGGCCAACCACAAGATAAAGGGGAGATAGAGAGTCTTGGAAACACAAGAACAAGAGAGAAGCACAAGGTGATCAAGAAGCAAACAAGGTGGGCTTCAAGTGATTTTCAAGTGTTTATGCCTCTAGAATCATGAAAAACTCTCTCTAATCTCTATGCCTTCTTCAAACATACATGTAGCAAGAGCAAACTCAAGAGGAAGAGGAGGAGGTGGCCACAGTTTTATGGCCTAGAGAGAGAAAGCAAGAGGTAATCACACTAAACCTTGTTATCTTGTTGATTCAAGGTTGCTTGATGGTTGTTTGGTTGATTTGTGGCATGGATTGGTTTGATTTTGTGATTTGGGATGCGAAACCCTAAGGGTATATACTTCCAAATTTCACCTTAATCATGATTAATAAGTGTTTAAGTGATTAATCATATGATTACAAGTGAAAAGGGAGGTGTTTTAAAGGTTAAAACATGAAACTTCCATTTTTCCATTTTATTCCAGATCTGCTGTTGCATGTTGTTGAATGGCCAAACACGGTCCCAACCTTATGAAATTTTAGAGGATGAAAGTAGATATCATGTGATTTAATTTGATAAATAATATAAGCCATTTGGACCAATGGATTGAAATATATGATTTTTCAAAGTTTGACCACCAATCTAGAATGAATTCTGTGGCAGACTAGCTTTAATGAAATTTCTAGAATTTTCTGGTTATAATATATGCTCTATGATATTTTTCCTTAAATTAGGACTGAAATACTTTACACAGAAACTAGAACTACTCAATTTATAATTTTTTATATTTAGTTATGAATTTTCAAATTTAACTAAAAATTCTGGCAGCTTTTAATCAATGTGCAAAATTAAAAAGGTAATGGAAAAATATAATTACCTTGAACTCTAAGAGTAAAGATAACCAACTATATGAGTTTAGAATGGGAAAATGAATGAGTAATAACTCATTTATTGTATATTTGGGAATTTTAGGACCGGACAGTTGTGCCTGAATCGGATCAAAGACAATGGAACATATAGTGGATCTAGAAAAGGCAATTAAGTAACTATATCTCTCATACACTATGTGATGGTTTATATGTATGTTGCTATATTCTGTGATATGAACACAGTGCCTGAGGTACATTACCTAGTTATGGTATGGGATCCAGCTGAGGTACACAGACAAGTAAGGGTCCAAACAGTCATTTAGCCCTAAACAGTGTACACACACACATAATATAGTATGTATTTTCCTTTTACACTATATGGTGCATTGCATATTTATATATCTCTTTTTATATTATTGATAGCCTGTTACTACTGAGATTCTTTCAAATCTTACCCCTTTCCATAATATAAAGTTTATCTAGTTGAAGGAAGCGGCTCAAAAGGCAAAGTCATAATTATCGACATTTGAAGGTTCCAGTCTAGTTCAGAAGAAGCAGTTGGTTATCTGCAGGCTTATTATTATTTTAAAATCTGTAAATATTATGTAAAAGACCCAATGAGGATTCTTGTAATGTAATCATATACTTATTATCAGTGTATTTATGCTATTCCTATGTGCCTACTGAACTGCGCGCTCATACTTTAGTGAATGTTGAAATAAATAAGGGGTTTGACACTTCCACAATTCAATATGAAAAGGGGTCTAGGGACGGGTGTTACAGGCTTTAGGTGCCTCCTCGTTCTTTGATGATCGTCATGAGAACAAAATGCCTTTTTATTAACCTCCATTGTGCGAGACTAGTCCTATTCAACTTATAACGCGTGTAGTGATGGTTTTGTTCCGTTCTTTCTAGATATATATTTAAACCCCCATTTTCACTTATTTTTCCTATGTTTTCTTCATTGCCCTCCTTTTTGTTCTCTAAATTGCCAAGATGAAACAATGTGTTGATGAATTGCCAGAAAATCCTCTACGTCATCTTCTACCTCCTCCTCCTCCTCTTTCCGAACCTCCACCTCCTCCCCAACCTCCACCTCCTCCTTCTCCTCCCTAACATTCACCTCCACCATCTCCACCATCACCTCTGCATCCTATGCTTACTTAACTAGAGGCAATAATGCGACATACAGAACACATTGACCGCGTCATGAGGAGGCTTGTTGGATACTTGTCTAATATGAACAAGAAGGCCAATCAAATTCTTGATGATTATAGGATTAGCCATGATGTTGACATACTATGCTTAGAAGATTCAGGCGACCCCTCTAGTGACGAGTAGCCTAATAATCATGGCCAATCACCACTGTTCATCTAGCTACTCGTGACTATTATGTTTTTTTTTATTTTTTTAAGAATAAAAAAGTATAATTATCATTGGCACTAATAGATAAAAAAATTGTTAAAAAAAAACATATCTCACAGTTCTTACAAAAAAAACTGTTATGAAATCAAAATAAATAATGGTTCTTCAACTATTTTTACGAAATAACCATCATGAATGCAAAGATAAATAATAGTGGTACAAAAAATATAACATAATTAAATGGATTAATCCTCTTTAACTTCTAACGTACGTGTTACTTCAAATCTAGTTAAACTCCCCATCTTCATCCTCTTCCTTTATTCTCTTAATCGTCATAGGGAAGCGACACACTAAATTCCTTATGCTCCTCCTCTCCAACCCCTCCTTGCTTCTCCTCCCCCAACCTCTACCTCCTCCTCGTGCTCCTCCTCCTTAACCTCTATCTCCACTTGCTTCTCTTCCTCCTCTACCCAACCTCCACCTTCTTCTCCTTCTCTTGGTACTCTTCCCCAATAACCACCCGCACCTCTGATCCACAACCGTCGCCAGTACCGTGTCCACTACTAGATCGTCCTTGTCCTCTCAGATGATTTAGGTTACTCCTCAGAGGATGATGGATATGTTTTATTTATTTTCATTTTTTAGTTTTATTTTTAAAAATAAATTAATGTAATTACCTCGATTCCAATGTAAAAAAAATAATAACATACCTCACGATTTTTATTAAAGAACTGTGATAAATCAAATAAATAACATACCTCACAGAGTCACAGTTATTACAAAATAATAACATATATCACAGTTATTTAAAAATAACCATGATAAAAGTAAAACAATAAATAACAATTCTTACCAACTAACCGTTATGTAAAACCTTAAAATCTACTTAACGGGGATTTGTTATTAACATATTTTATGGTTGTTTAAAAATAACTGTAATAAAAGTAAAATAATTAGTGGTCCTTACCAACTAGCAGTTATGTAAGACCTTAAAAACTACTTAACAGGCTGGGGGTTTGTGTGTGAAAAATCCAATTAGTTTGACATTTGCATACTTTCACACTCAAAATATCTAGCTCTTTCACCTCTATGAAAAGTGTTTGTTCAATATCAGAGTTTTCATCCTTCAACTTCTATGTTGACATAAGGTTCATGATTTTTCTTCATTATACATTTTGGTGAATTTATTATGGGTATGGATGATTAGAGGGTTTTGATTGGGGTATTTGCTTTTAAATGATTTATACTATATGGGTTCTTTGAATACGTAGTGGATGTATGCTAATAAGTAATCCAAAGACTACTGGGATGAGGTAATACATTTCGTTGACTTTGCATTTGCACATAACCCCCCAAATGAAAATTTGATTCTTTGCCCTTGTGTAAAGTGTAGGAATATATAGTAGTATGATTGAGAAACTTGTCTATCACACTTAGTGACTAATGGAATTAATCATACTTATACATGTTGGACAAGGCATAGGGAGACAAGCAGTGGAGTGGTTGAACATATGAAAAGTTGTACATCACTTGATTTTGACACAAGTGGATTTGAGGTTGACCATCACAATGATATAGCCAAGGCATTAGAAGAGGACCTCCAGGATTGTCCTAAAATGTTAGAAACTTTGAAGGGTGACACGGTGAAGTCATTGTATGAGAGGTGCACTAAGTTATTGACCGTTGTGTTGATATTGTACAACTTGAAGTTCTAAGCATATGATCCAAGCAATCAAATGACGTCTTGTATAAGCTACATCATCAATAGGTTCACCTTCTATACCAAAAAGCAAGATTATTGAAGCAAAATGCAAAATAGTGGTATAACTCTTGTAGCTAACACCATATATATATCAAGTTCTAAAGATAGAAATCCTATTGACTCAAAGATGTCATACTTTAGGGTGATTGAGCACATCTGATAGTTGGATCATATCAGCTTCTGAATTCCCATATTTGGTTGCAAGCGGGTTAACAATAATCATGGCTTGAAAATTAATGACTTGAGGTTATACAATTGAATTTGAACAAGGAATTGTATAAAGATGAGCCTTTCTTTTTGGCTTCTCAGGTTAAACAAGTATTCTACGTCTGTGATCCTTCTACATATAGATGGTCTATTATTTTGTTGACAAAAAAACTGAATGATGAGGAGCTGGGTTATAGAGACGATGTAGTTAAGGGCGATTCATTCATTGGGAAGTCAATTGAAACATCAAACTTGGATTAAGAAGATACTTTGTATGTCATGCATGATAACAATGAAGGCAATTAAGTTTCTAAGAGGGAAAAATTATTACTTAACAAGAAGAAAAAAATTCAAGCTAAGAGTAGCTTACAAAATTCTGAGGTTAAAAAAAGAAAATGAGACATTTAACAGTTATTAACTAGAAACCGTAATATATGTTTACAAAATACCTAACGAGTATCTTACAATAACCGTTATATATGTCACCAAGCCTTAATACATAACGAGTATTGTTTTTAAACCATTATAAATTGAAACTTCCACATCTATTTAAATATCTCTCGCTTTTCTATTTCATTCATTATCAAACTTGTCTTAGGTTGAATGTAACCCACCAATCTCAAAACCTCATTACTTTAGTTGAATTTTCTGGTTATCAACAATCATTTACATTGAATCACACTATACAAAGCCTTCTCCATACTTCCTAGTGACAACTGTGTGAGTTGCTTCACTTGCTCTAACTTGCAATTTCATTCATTAGCACAATTGTCTTAGGGTTTAATGTAACCCACCAACCTTAGACCCTACTACACCGATTAACTTTTCTTGCCATTGTCTATTATTCTCAATGGAGCCATAAAATGCAAAGATGTTGCCGTACTTCTCAGCGACAGCTGTGCAAGTTACTTCACTTGCCCTATGTCAAACCCCTTAACATTTTGATATCCACAGAGTATAAGCGCATAGTTCCGTAAAGCATAAGAAAATAGTGGAAACATACTGACAGTAGGTGCTTGTTTATAATACAGGAATTCCCCTTAGGGTTTGAAAAATATATATACAAATGTACAAGTGTTCAAAAGAAGCTAAATTACAATGCTAAATAACCAGTGGCAGCTTCAACCTACTCTGGGACTCTATTCACTGGTAACAACTGCCTTGCCCTTCAAGCTATCAGCCTCAGCTGTAATGTTTGTAATGTTGAAAAAGAGTTAGATTCGAGAAAATCTCAGTAGTAACATGCATTTTAGTCATATAGAATGCACAAAAATAGATATGCAATGCACCATGTGTAAAATGTGAACTCAAATAATGTTGTGTGTAAACTGTCTGAGGCCAAACGGATGTTTGCAACCCTGGCTTAACTTGGGTACTATCGCTAGATCTCAAACCAAAGCTAGGTCATGTCTGCCATAGGTACTGTAATGTTACAAAAAATGGCATACACAAAGCATACAATTATCACATAGTATATTAAAGAAAGTGCTACAACCTAAGTCCTTTTTCAGTCCTACGGTCTATCCAATACTCTTGCTCTGGCTCGGGCTATTGCAAATTCCTATAAATTAGAGTGAACAAGTAACTTGTTATTACTTGAACTACTAGTTCCTTTTAAACACATTTTTATAGTTATCTAATTCAGTTACAATAGTTTCTGCACAGTATAATTCTACACAGTGCAGTTTCACTGTTTTACAGAAAACTGGCAGATTTTCAATCAATTTTGAAAAATCACAATTAATTATAGAAAATTCTAAATTGATTAGTTCCAAAGAATATGTAAATATATTTAAGTGAAATTTCATGAAAAGATACTTAAATTTGACCAAGGTCATCACATTTGTCCTAGAAATTCTCCAAACCTTCTCTGTTCTAGATTACATTCCAGAAACAGGGCACAACTTTGAAAATCCATATCTTTTAATCTACTAGTCCAAAATTTATGATCTATCTATCAAATTAAATATCTACATGTATAATTTAATCTTGAAAAGTTTCACAATATTTGGATTAGGTTTGACTAACAAAATTCATTTCACAACAACAATGCCTCAAGTGAAACAAATCAAACAGCATTTCCCCTTAACTTCAATAATTTCCAAATTTGCATACCAACATCCAAAAATCATGAAATCATATATTCCTACACAATTTGAACTTGTAAATCCAATGGAACTATCAAAATTACAAAATTCCAACTTCTCCCCAATGGTTTGTTCCTTGCCTTAACATAGATAGAGAAAAGGGAAAATGTGTTTTCTTGATTCCAAATCATAAACACCTTCCTTTCCTCTCCTAATCACATGTTTAATCATTTAAACACTCATAAATCATAATTTGAGAAAATTTTGGCAGCTTGACCCCTTAGGGTTTCATCATCCAAATTTTACAAAAACAACAAAACCAAGCGAATATCTACAACAACCACCACCACAACAACACATAAGATAAGAGAATCAAAGTTTTGGAGATTACCTCTTGAGCTCCTCACTTTCTCTCTCTATGGTGTTAGCCTCCTCTCTCTTTTCTCTTGAAATTTTGCTTTCTAATCATGGTATTCAAGAAGGAGAATCGATTAGAAGAGGTGTTACAAAAATTAGAAGGCAAGAGCTCTTGGATTTTCATCTCTTACCTTGGATTTTGCTTCTTGGAACCCTAGCTTTTCACTACTACAAAAGATGCTTTTAGTGACGCACCTCTAATGACACTTCTTCAAAGAAACGCCATAGATAATTGTTTTTTTAAGAAAAAAGAATTAGAACCTACGACACTTCCTATTATAAGTGCTACAGCTTAGTATTAGCCTTGTATGTCACTTTCTTAAAAAAGCACCATACAAGACTTTCTTTCTTTCTTTCTTTTTTAAAAATTAAGAGCCAGCTATGGCGCTTTGTAGCAAGGCATCATAGCTAGTATTAAACCTTGGATAGGGAAGCGCCTTCCAAGATTTTAACATTTTTTTAATTTTAGTCACATTGTGTATATTTAGTTTATTGGTCACGTTTAAGTTTTTGTCTTCTTTTTAGTCGCATTACTTTATCTGATTTAGCCTCATCTATTTATTCTCAAGTTTTACATTATTTCATAATACATTACCAATAAGTCGTTTGTGAGTAAAAGTTTAATATTTCAAATTATGATATGATGCAACCAAAAAAAAATACCATACTGATTTTGGGTTAGTTATATATGATAATTGTCTTCAAAGATATAATTTGAAGTTGACTTTTAATTATGAAGTAAAATTAAAAAAAGTAAAAACCAAAAAAGTATATTAAGTATATATAAATCTAAATCCCAACTTTTTTATAGATTGTTTTATAATGTTTGAAGAAATGTAAACAAACAGTTTATCTAAAAAGCACAGCAAAATATTTTATCCCTAAAACCAAATTAATCGGCCTTATCAGGAAATCTAAAGCCATTGTGCAGCCTTGGTGCTAGTGAAGACCAAATTATTCAACTTTGGAAGGGAATCCAAGGCCATATAGTGGCCTTAGTGGCTACCAAGGCCAAATAATTTGCCCTTGCTACCAAGGCTGCTAACCTAGCCTACGCCTAGGACCTTAGCCAGTGTTTTATGTTAAAGTGCCGGCTAAGGTAAATGAACCATAGTCGGCGCTTGCTTTGCAAGCGCCGGCTAAGGTTCATTAGAGAAACCTTGACTGGTGTTTTATGTTAAAGCGCCAGCCAAGGTTAAATGCCTTGGCTGGCGCTTTAACCAAAAGCGTCGGCCAAGGCAAGTGTTTTCTATTTTTTTAATGCGTTTTTTTTAAAAGTAGCCGAACATGCTTTTTTTATTGCTTCATCTCTCTAAAATTCAAGGTTTCTTTTCATTTTTTTTAAAAATGATATTTTCCCCTAATTACAATCATACAATGCCTTTTTATTTTTTTTAAAGCATGGTCTTGTAAAGCAAGCACCATACAAGGCATTATAAATTCATTTGGAGGGCATATGAGAGCTATTTTTTCATCTTTTCTTGCGTCCTTTATCTCCTTATTTCATAGAGCTCTCCTTTGGTCTCTTTGGTTGGTCCACCACCTTTCCTTATCAATTGTCTCAATTCTATTTGACGGCGGCAAGAATAAGCTTCCTTGGTCCTCCACTTTTTGTTTATTCTTGTCTCTTCCTCTGCACATTTCTTCAACATTTAGTTGCCACTTCGGTTGCAGTACAAATTTTCCTGTCCCATGTGTTGTTTTCTACTTGAATGTCCTCCTACAGAAGCATTCTTGCCTATAAATGGTTTATTTTCCAACATTTGGTCCACATTTTTTTTAATTTAAAATTTTTCCTGAATATAAATCTTATGTGTCAAATGTGTATGGATCAAGTTTAAGCAACTTAAATGCTAGAGTTCTTGTGAATGGTATTTAATAACATTTGGTCCATATTTTTTTTATGAATAGTTATGTGTTATTTAATTCTGATTTGGTTTGTTTTTTTATTGTCAATTTGTATTGTAAATTACTATGAATTTGAATTGGCATGGTTCAAGAAAATGATACAATTACGTTAAAAAAAATAAAAAAAATTGCCACCTCTTGTGTCGCTTCCCTAGGAAAGCGATGTAGGAGGTCCATACGTCCTATAACGCTTTCTCAGGGAAGCATTGTAGAAGGTATATTGAAAACAAAAAGTAAAATAAAAAGCACCGGCGCTTTCAGAAAATCAAGAAGCGTCATAGGTTGCTTTTATGGCATCAGAAGCTGTGATGCTTCCCAAATGCCATAATATTTATAAAAATAAGCGCTATTTATAGTGTTTCTTGTAGTAGTGTTTCCTCTTGTTCTTCAAGTTCTTCAATCTCTTCTCTTTCTCTCTCTCTATTTTATGTTGCTTGACCAAAAATTGAAGGAAGGAAAGAGATATTAGCTTCTTGAAATATCTCTCTTGCTTTTGTTATAATATTATTTAATGGCTATTTTTACCATATGCAATTTTACTTGGCTATGATTTATCTCTTCTTGAATAAATATGGACCAAGAAATTTCAATTGATATTTATTACCAAATAATTATTTCTCCTTCTTATTTTCCTTTTTGGCCAAAAATTGGCCCAATTAAAGAAGGAAAATAATTAGCTTCTTAGTTTATGGAAAATTACCATGTTGCCATTATATTTTTGTGATTTTTGTAAAAATCCATGTCTTACTCTTTTCCTTCTTACTATGGCCCAATTTTAGCACAAGTATTGAGCCAAGATTTGTGTCCCTTCAAGCTCCAATTTAGGTTACAATGTTAGGCCTTTCAGTAGACAATGGTTGCTCCCTTGTGTCCTAGCTTAGCCAAGTTGTGTGTAACCACCAATTGGAGTGTTTATCATTTTATGTGCGCCACCATAGTTCACCATTTTATTCCATTAAATGTATCAATTATGTACAGGGAATATTGGTGAATCAAAATGGGATGTTACACCGTAGCTCCCATTTTCGTTCGTGAACTTTAGCTAGGTTATATTTCTTTGTGTAGTTTGTTCTCCTTATTTGAAGGTATAATTTCCTTTCTCTATTATTCACTTCATGTTTTGTAGCTAGGTTTTGACCTTAGTTGTTCTCATATTTTTTTAAAAAGTCCATTGCTCTGATCAAAGATTCATCTCCTATTACAAGAAGATATCAAAGATTTACAAAGATCTGACTATGTTGATTCAGTCCTAGACTCTTCAATGGAGGAATTTACATGTTGGCCATATGCTAGATTCAATGGAGGTAAGAGCAAAATATTTTACAAGGAAAATTCATGATAAAGTCTTCTAATATATGCATGAGATAGAGTTTCTGTTTTTACTTTGCTTATTGGACTTGACTGTATGATAGAACAAAAGCTCACACATAGAGTATAGCCATGCAATTTAGGATGAATCAAGACATTCCTGGCTTTGTGGCTAAGCTCAATAAAACTCCTTGTCATAAAGGGCTTAAGGTTAATGCAAGCCTTGAGCAAGACTTTATAGAGAACGAGGGATCAAATTTTACTATAAAATACCATATGCTACAGGTAGTGGCAAAGCACCGCCCATAGCTTATAGCTTTCTATAGTCATATCATATCCCTCCATAGCTTATGATTTCAATTGATCCCTTTATAGTAGGAGTTCTACTGAGCCTAGCCACAAAGTCAGAAATGTCTTAATCCATCTTAAATTGCATAGCTATACTCTATGTATGAGCTTTTGTTCTATTATACAGTTAAGTCTAACAAGCGAAGTAAAAACTCTATCTCATGCATATATTCTATATAGGTTTTAAGTTTTTGGTTTTAATGTATATATACATGAATGACTATGAATATATATACAAACTTTTATACAATTTTGTTCTCTATGCTTGCAGGAGGATATCGAAAAGGAGAAGCTTCCATTTTTTAAAAAACATTTACCTTAAAACTTAATGGTTCTTTCTTAAAAAACCGTTATTTATGTATATACTATATATGACAGTTGTTTTATTAAACCGTTAGCATTTCTAGCAAATAAATAACAATTTCAATATAATGCTTGTTATGTATGTTTATACTATATATAACGGTTTTTGTGAAAGTACCATTATGTCTGTTATAGAGTGAATAACGGTTATTTACTTGAGACTGTTATTTATTATGCCAACATTATTTTATGTGTGTGTGTGTGTGTGTCTATATATATATAACGATTGTTTAGGTGAGCCCTTTTTTTCAATGACAGCATTACACACAACATGGCCTTACCAAGCGTCAATACATAATAGGTGTTATTTTAGAATAGTTATAATAGATATTGAATAAACCACGATTCGAAACCACTATATATTTGTTGTTAGGATTGGCAGGCATAGCAGAAATTTAAAATTGAAAAAGTTTACCAATTCCAATTGCGAATTTATCAACGGCGTTTAAATCGAGTAGTTTAAATCGTACCTTCTGCATTTTGCCTTTTTGATCTCTAGGAGCCAATACCTCATATCAACTCTCTCTACTGGTATCCACACGAGTATGACTTCAACACGGACAGCATGCTAGTACCTCTAATGCCTCTCTAGGATTTTCTTACGGCTTTCTATTTCTCATCCGTGGTAGGATTCTCTAGCCCTTCGTTTTTATAACTAATAAGGTACATATTAGATATTTAAAATTAATTTTTTTTAATTTTGATATCAATTAACACTTAATTGTTTTGATGAGCTAATTAAATAAATTCGGTTTAATTAAATTTGTTCAACAGTTTTAATTTAACATATTTATTTAATTCGAATAAAGAGCCAATAGAATTAGATTTTATTTATCTTTATAAATTAAATCTAAAACTAATATATATATATATATATTTGTCTACCATAGATTAAACATTGTATTCATTGAATTTTAGGCACATCTTAGGTTTAATGAATCTAGACATTATAGTTCGTGTTGGGATATTCTTATGTGCGACCCTATAGGCCCATACGAAGTTAGCAATTGGCCAATAACTATGCTAACCCAAAAGTCACAAGTGGCCTCTAGCAAGACTTTATGACTACCTAATTCATATGAGGATCATTAACACGATGTAACCTGTCATACAACCATTGCACATCCCTTTTGTCACATGATATTTTGGCCAAGGATGAGGCATGGATAATGTCATCCTTCTATTCCTGACCATTACTTTCCCGATTCCTGAATAGTCTGACAATAGAAATGGAAACTCCTTTCCATCATAGTATGACCATACATTTCTCAGACTCACTCATTGAGGGGCCTAGTAATATCTCTCTACTAATGTGAGAAAAAATTTCATTTTGACCATTCATATTCCTCTGCATAAAAACCACCAAGCCCAATTGTAGCATTTATCATCATACGGTCAAAGGTGAATTTTGACTAGGTCAAAGCTTAGTGACTATCATGTAGGAATCCATGATTATCTCAGGTCAAAGGGCGTGGTGACGTGGTTATACATGAGAGATAAGCTTATGACTTGATTCATGCAGCTTTCACACAGCAGGTCAGTCCAACACCTTGTACTCTCACAAGTGCCTAAAACTTTAATTCGTATCTTCATACCTTGTCAAAATCTTTTTAGTCTTATTTCATCTTTGCTCCCACATAGATGACCGATCAGAGACATTTAGGACAATATTTATATTCATCCAATGATACAGTTATTACAGTAAACATGTGAATATAATAGTGTTTGCATAAATAACAATGTTTAAAGTATAATGATTGGCCCCTATTGCACAATTTCCAACATTTGCGCTGAGCATAAATAGTGCTTGCATATATGATAGTTCGGAACTATGATTTATAGTCAATAATAACTGTCATATATTAGTGGTTCTGTAGTAGTGTTTAGACTTCATTAACTCTATTTTAAAATTGAATAATTTTCTAAATTTATCCCTATTTGATATATAATCTATCTCAGGAATATAATAGTTAACAAAATAATAAATGAATGGTAAAATTATACATTAATATAAGAAATTTAATGATATGACTTATAAATAGGACCAAAATAAATATTTTTTTCACTAGGGAAATACTTTCATTAAAACAGAAAAAATATACAAAAGGAGCCCAAAAAACACCCATAAACAGCAAAAACATTAACTAGCATTTAAAGTATTTCCTTAAAAACCAAATATTAGTAGCTTTTGAAGTGCCAACACAGGCTTCAGCACCTAAACGAAAAGACACGACCCATTTAATGAAGCCTTAGCAACCAAAGGACCACTCTATTTGCTTATCTAAGAATCCATTAAATAGATTGGTTCCTTATTAGATTCCTCAATCAGAGCATATGTTCCAAAATAGCATCACACCTCCATGCAAGAGAGACATTTTTTTTTATAAAAGGATGCGAGAAAACATGTAGGGATTAACTAATTAAAGGAAGCATGTGACTAGAATCTTCTAAGATGGTGGCTTTGTACTCCATAAGAGGAACATTCATGATGACCGTTTCAATATCCATATGATGACCATGATGAGTCAAAAAATCGGCACAACGATTGGCTTTCCCTTGACATCTGATTTGGCTGTTTAGACGATGATGTTGAGATGGGTTGTTGTTGATGAGATGTAAGGCTTATTTAAAGTTGCTAAAGACAGCAATTTTGCGATAACCATGATTCCAACTAAAAACAAAGTCATTCATATATCCCCATAATCTTTGTAGCAGTATGAGGATTATAACCTCATTTTTTTATGAGACCAATTATCTAAGTTGCCTGATTGTCTTAAAGCAAGATGCCCAAAGTAACTTTGCCATTCTGAAACATAGAGCTACCAATGTATAATCTCAGCCAGGCTACCTTAGGAGGGATATCCATCTATATAGGGATTCACTATAGGAAGCATTAAGGATGTTCTTAAGAGATAAAAGCTTGTCCTCTATAAGTCTCTGAGTTACTAAGAAGTATATCTTTTCTAGGGCTAGGTTTGTCAGGGTAAATTCCTTCCATATGCTCCAACACACATGAGCAAAGAGCTTTTGCCAAAGGTTTTTTCTTGTGAATTGATTTCATGCTTCATGCTTTGCGTTCCAGGTAATTGAATTCTGCATAAGTAAAGAGAAGAAAGAACTTAGAGTGATTAATCAACTGAAGCCAGACTTCCTTAGTATAAGGACAATCCTTTAGGATGTGGATGGATAAGTCAATGGAGTAGCAACCAAAAGGGAAGACTCTTTAGATAGCACTGAACCCTTCAATATTGGTAAAGTCCATTTGGAGATCTATTTCAAGTAGCTTTCCAGAGGATGGTCTTGATTTTATCGAAAGTGGTCCACTTCTAGATTTTATCCCATACATATAAAAAGGGATTTTTCTCTTTTCTCAAACCAATTATAAGCAAATTTGATGGAGAAGTTTCCATCATTGGAAGATCTCCAACATATGACATATTGTTGCCTCTAGGGATAAGGGATTTAAAAATGCTAATCTAGCTCACCACCTCGGGGGGAAGGTACTGGCTGATTTTATTAACATTCCAGCTTACTGAGGTGTTTTTTTAGTAGCTAACCCTTTTCTTGAAGAACAATATCATTGTTTGTGTTAGGAATGTTAGGAATTAACATTAATATAGATAGATATAATCAAGAATTTTAAATAAAGTATAATCAGGGATTATAATTAGGGTAATTATCATTATGAGCCATTAATGCCTAGGATCTTCATTCTTGTATATAAACACCCACTCTGATCATGAATGGGCATACAATTAAGATTACATGTTCTCTCTGGCTATGCTTGGTATTAGAGCCTAAAACTTTGGTTTGAATTTTTTTAGTTCATTTTTTGGTCAATGCTTCCACATTCATGATCTCTATCTCAGTGAATAGTGCTGGCTTATTTAGTTCTCTAGCTTTCTCCCTTATATTGAAATACACACCTTCTCAGGGGATTCAGAGGACGCTGAGTGTGTTCCAGGAGTTTCGTCGCCATCCGTCAAGCACGTAAGACACATGCACCGTCCTGAGGATCAGCATTAAATCAAGTGTCGACACATGACCTTGATGTTTTGATGATTTTTTATTGGATCTCGTCTTATCTAGCATCAACTCCATTATTCCAGTAGGCCTCTAATGTATTTGTGCATATTCGCTTGCATTTAGTGACTGGATTCTTCCCTTCTCTCATTTTCAGTACGCTTGTTAGGTGTTCTTGATCCTCTTGTGCGGTCTATTATGTGGTTCATCCTCAGGTGTTGTGCTTTACATTATTCTGTTTTTTTGTTGACCGTTTTGGAAATTCTCTTATTTTTTGGTGGTTCCTGTGTGACACGTTATTGGTAATATTTGTTCTTTGCCTCATGTTGTGAGGTGTCCTGTTAGTTATTTCTGGTTTGTTATTACTTTGGTTTCTCTCCATGGCTGATTCCAAGACTAATATTACTACTAAGGTTGTTCCTGTTACTAACAAAATCATTGATCACAAGTTAAATTGGTCAAACTATTTGGATTGGAGAAAAATTGTTTATATGTACTTGTTGAGTATTGAAAATGAGGAACATTTAACTGAGGCTTCTCCTGTAGGTGATTCTCACAAGGCTTGGGCAAGAATAGGTGCCCAATTATTTCTTGCAGATTAAGAATTCTATTAAGACCAAAGTTCTTCCATATATCAACCGTTGCAATATAGTTAAGGAGACTATGGACTATTTAGAGTTCATATACTTTTGTTAAGGCAAATATCACTCATATTTACGAGGTATATAAAGTCTTTTATTGTGCTAAAAAACTGTATCGTCCTTTGAAGACTTACTTTATAGATTTCAAGTGCATGTATGAAGAAATAAAGTTGTTAAACGGTACCTACAACTGATCAGGCACATATAGATAAGTTAGAGAAACAAGCAATTCCGAGCTTCCTTTTTGGCTTTCCACCAGAATATGAGATGGTTTACTTTCATACTTTGTCTAAGTTTTGAGATCACTATACTTCAAGATGTATTTGGTAATTTGATTATTAAACCCCAACAAAGTTTCACGATATAAGCCTTGTTTTGACTTCTAATTAAGATTCTTGATGTCAAGGCCTCCTTCCTTTTTATCTTTAGTGACATGTGTAACATCCTAAAAAATAAATAAATGAACTATAAAATTATGAGCATTTAATATGATAACACACACATATGTATACATATATTATAAACGAATTGTTACACACACACTATATTAATGGGAACAAAATAGTAAAATCGCATCAGTACAAATATTTAATATATAAAACTATTATTAGTATTCTTAATATTAGAAGAACTTCTAGAAGGCTTGGAAGGGAAGTTAAAACAAATTAAAGGATGAGCTTCTAGAAGGCTTGGAGAACAAGTAGGAAAGAGATAAGTTTTACATGGCTTAGGGAGTAAGTAAAATAAAGATGAGAAGGTAATAAATGTGACTGGTAGATGCTTACTAGGATTAACTCTTTATGCAAGAAATCTTCTACACACACGCCTTGGTTTCCAAATGGAATGCATGAATTAAAGTAGAGAAAAATAAAAGTGAAGAAAATAAGTAGGAGGAGAAAGGAGGAGGAGGTACTACTACTCATAAAATTATGTAAGAGTTTTCTTACTGAGTGACCCTGCTTTTATTTATGCTATTCAAAATTATTTCAAACATGTTTCTACCTGAATATTCTGTATGTGATTTATTTAATTGATGATCTAAATACTTCTTGTATTTGAAAATTATTTGGAATTGTATGGGAATACACAGAAAAGACTATATTATTGTGTCCATAAATATTATGATCTCCCTAAGAAGGATTGCTGTGTAAACTATCCTATAGGGTAAGATTTATGTGTGAATAACTGTGGATCCATCTAGGGGACGCCCTAATATTTATAGTGACAAAATTATGGTATTGTGGATGCTTGTGAATTTAATACTTTTCTATGCATATTCAAATATAATTATATTGCAGGGATTTAAAATGTTTTCTACTAAATTAGCAGTTGGGCATTATTGGTTAAAACTTATTTATTTAGTATCACTAATATTTTGTCGTAATGTCCCAAAAATTGGGAATCATGCCGATATGAAGATAAATCAGGGCAGCAGACAAGAAGCCTCTCTAGTTTCCTTTAGGCATATTTTTTTTAGACTTTTTATAGGAAATAATAATGTATTTGAGAACTTTATGTATTATTCCATTGTAATAAATTATGAATATAAATATTAATAAAATATTTTTTATAGCATGTTTTCTGGAAGTATCTTTATTTATTAATTTTTTTTAAAATTAGAAACCGAATATATCTTTAAATTTATTGTGGGAGAAATAATGATATTAAGTAATCATTTATTAAATAAAATTGAGGGTTTAGAACATGCTCTCAAGAAATATGTTGTTTTTTACATATGTTTAAGAGACATTGTTTTCATTAAAACATTTAGCAAGAGAAAGATTATATGTTTCAAAAATGATATCATCAAGTTTGTTAACTTCAACAAATCGATTAGCTTCCAAAAAAGCAAAGCACTCTACCATGAAAACAGAGTTAGTTTTTGAGATATTTTGTTCCTCCGTCAATCAGCCATCCATTTTCATCCCTTTCCACAAAACTAACAGCAGCAGTGCTATCATTTTTGGAAAAAGCACTATCGATCATAGAAGGAACCCAGACACACAATGTTCATAAGTTTTCGATTAAGTATTTAAAACTTTGTATCTAAATTGGAAAAAGCATGTAATTCACTTGAAAATCTTAATAATTGTATGTTATTGAGATCATTTTCAAAGGAGTTTCTTTGAAAATTTTTCTACACTCCAAAAAAAATTGGAAGCTAATTTCTCAGTGTGAAATACGATTTTTCCACATTTGTTAAAATTAAATTTATAACTATGTCTATTGGGTGATGTAGAGTTTATTAACGTAAAAATTATTAATATTCACTTTTGTTGAAATATATGTTAGAATACATGTTCACGGTAGTAAGAACACTAATTGGGATAAAAATTTTAAATTTCAATTTTTTAAAAAAAAAATTTATGCATGAGCCTGTGTGTCAATAAGAACACTAAAATTAACACGAAAATTGATAATTCTCCCGCTTCTGTCGAAACCACAATTGATGCGAAAATGTGACCTTTTAAAAAACTCAAGAAGAATTTTTTGCACGATATCAAAACCCTAAATCATAAACATATTGTTACAACTAATACAATAGCACATCCAACAATCAATCAAGTGAAATCAGTATAAGACAACTAGAGTTTCTGTCAATATAATACAGTTTGCATAGATTGATTCTTTTCTTTTTAAGAAAAAAATATTGTTACTAGTGTAGAATGATGTATTTAGAAAGTGTAAGTGTACACTGTCGTAATCAAATAATATAGAAGTAAGTAGAGTATCGTTCCCACGAGGATTGATCACTAAATACCAAAATTGATAATTTTAATACTATTTGGTCGATCGATTTGTTGTGATTGAAATTACAAGATAAAAATGATGAAATATGAATACAAGAGATATGTAGACAAATATAAGAAAAAGCCCTAGGGATTATATTTCACTTAACAAATTCCGGATTGGATCACTTATCTATTCTAGTACAATTAATTACTAGCCTCTTCCAAGGTCAAATAATTCTATAATTAATTGCTAACCCAATATATTCCTATATGAATTTAAGCAATTAATCATGCATTAAGATTTATGGAACTCATTAAAACTACACAACCCATATGAATATATTCCTATTTCATATGCAAATTATGGTTTTAATTATAGGATCCACACACATGCATCTCCTTCCGGTCTCAACATGCATATTAAAATCATCCAAAAGGTGGCCAATCAATTGAAAGCAGTAAGAATAATAATTAAAACTCAATCATGAAGGAAAAATTAAAACTAGATTTAATAAGTTAAGATTCAATCCGTCATTAGTAAGCTACGTCCTCACCCTAGGAAAAGGAAAATTTAGCTCATGATAAAATTAAAAACAAAACCAAAATATATTACAAACATCATAAATATTGCATAAAAATTAATCACAAAAACATAAAAATACAACTACAAGATGCATGAAAATGGAAAATCTAGCCTACCATATAGTAGGTAAAACCTTCCATGTAGGTGGCAACCTATACCATCCATAAAGGAGAACTACCTAGGCCTTCCATATAGGAGGTAAAACCATCCATGTAGGAGGCATGCAAGAAGTAAAAAAAATGCAAGAAATAAATTCTAAAAATAACAATTCTCTCTCTAAAATATAAGCTCTCTCTCTCTAAAATATAAGCTCTCTCTCTCTCTTCCTTCCTCCCCATTTTAGGGTGCCAAGAAGCTCTATTTATAGGCTTCATTTTCGGATTGCTACAGTATTTTTCTACAGTGAACCGACCACCCACTCGCTACAGTGAACCGCACCGAACTGTCCCACGTCTACACACACTGACCGCTATAGTACAATACAGTGATCCGCTACAGTACGCTACAGTGATTCCAAATAGTACCAAGCATGAACAGTGCACAATGAATAGTGAATAGTATGCATGAATAGTACTTCCCCTTAAATGCCTTCTTTAATTCTTCTTAATGCTGTATTGTCCATGGTTGCAAGAAAATTTTTATTTATTTATTAATTACACCTAAATTGATTACATTTAGCTCAAATATAGTCCACAAAATCATTATATAAAGGGAAAATAAATATAAAAATATTTTACTTATCAAATATCTAACAATAAGATATGAAAAACAAAAGCATATTAAAAAAAAAGAAGTTGAGCAAGTGTGCTGGTGCTAATGGTTTGGCTAACTCTAGTTTAGCCTAAAATAAGCTATTTTGCATGACAAAACTCATCTCATATATTAACCTCATATAGCGTAAAATTACTTAAGATAAGTTAATTCAATTATACACACAAATCTATCAGCCCTTCAGGGTGAAGGAAGTCGCCCGACGATAGAGGAAGAGGAAGTTATGGCAAGAAGTACGCATAAACTAGATGAAAATAGGGGGGAAAGAAAATAGATAAAATGCCCTAAACAGTTATCGTTCAAGGCTAAGCTGTGGGGGAAGGAAACTAAGAAGATTATGGGGGAAAATGAGAATTCAAGAGATGAATTGGATAATTGAATAAGTTGTTATAAATGTGTGAACTATTAAAGAAATATTTTATCATTAGTATTACATCAATTAACATAATTAGCGAGATTGATTGACCGTTACGATCCCCACATTTAGGAGCAATTAATACCTAGGCTCCTTATTCTCTAAATATATATTGACACTTCTTGAGAATACAAATATACACATTATTCAGATTACTCTTGTTTACATGGTACCAGAGCAGGTTTATTCCTAAATTTTTTTCTGGTCCGTCAAGTTTTGGTTTCTCAACTAGTAGCAACCTCACGAGCTTTTTAGATTATCTATCTCCCCTCCTCTGTGAAGAACACGCGCCCTACCACCTTTTTCTTTGCCTCCAGTTCAACCAACCACAAAAATTCGGCGGCATTCTGATTGCGCGTGGTACTTCACACGCTACCTCAACCTCCGCCGCTCCAATACACGCGTCGGTGCGTGAACTCTCCCTGGTGGTCATTTGTGATATCGTTTACGGTGTTTGACTCATCTTCCTGTCCTCTATCTACCCCTAAATTTTGGTGGTCATCCGACTACGTTTGAGTCATGGACTGCGTTCTTCGCTTCAGTTTCACTGTTTTCGGTTGTAGATTGTTCTAATTTCATTGGTATGGGTTGGTATCTCTATTTTTGGTATGTTCTCTACCTTATTTATGATACTGAATACCTCTGGTTGCTTCTGAAAACTCATTTATTTAGCTTCTTTTTGTGCTTGTTTCTTTTAGGCAATTGGTTGTTCTTTGTTGCTATTTGTTTGCTTTGCTTATTTATGGCTGACTCTGAGACTCTTGAACTATTGCTCGTGTCAGCTAAGATTACTTTCTCACAATTGAATTAGACTAATTATAATGATTGGAGCACTACTGTTAAGATATATATTATGGGTATTGAGAAAGAAGGCCATTTAACTGATGACCCCTAGTGACAAACACAAACTGGTTGCTTGGAAACGAGCTGATGCTAGAATCTTGTTTTAAATTAGAAATTCTTTTGAAACTTAGATCTTGTCTTCAGTAAGTCATTGTACTACTGTTAAGGAAATAACGAATTATATGGAATTTATGTTCTCTGGTAAAGGGAGCCTCACCCTGGTTCATGAAGTCTGTAAAGGCTTTTATCGCTCTCAGTAGCAGGGTTATCTATTGAAAGAATTCTTTTTGGACTACAAGCAGTTGTATGAGGAAATGAAAGTCCTCATATCCCCATAAGTTGATCTTAAGACTCACATTAAGAATATGGAATTACAAGCCAGCATTGATTTTCTTGAAGCCCTTGATCCCTCTTATGAGACTATTCACTCTTAGATCATGTCTAGTTAGGAGCTTCCATCTTTCGACTATGTGTTCGCACGAGTTCTTCACGCTGATGGTATGACCAGTTCATCTATGGATCCAAATGCGAGTGCTTTGGGTGATCGGTATCCCTTTGACAATAAGAATCATGGCTCCAAATAGGGTTAAATGCCCCGAACGTGACTTCTTGCACTACTATCTGTAATTATTGCAAGGAGCATGACCATATCAAGAAATATTGCCAAAAATTGCAAAATAAATAACAGTGTGATCAACAGCATAATTCTACTCATGTGGTTCAGACCTCTGAACCATCGACCCCTGGTTCGCTATCTGCCGCAGTCTTATCTATAGGTACTATGCCTTTTAGTCTTGCTACCATTTCCTCAAAGTAGGTCATTGATTCCGGTGCTACCAACCACATGACATGTAACCATCGTTTATTTTCATCGTATGCTACCTATGCTAACCTATCTTCCATCTTCGTTGCCAAGGGTTCCCCCATACGTGTAGTTGGATCAAGCACTGTTAACCCCACCCCCTCCATTTTGTTATCTTTTTTTCTTAATATTCCCGATCTCACATTTAATCTTCTATCTCCTAGTAAACTGACTCATCATTTGAACTGTTTCATCTCACTATTTCTTGACCATTATTTGATCCAAAATTTGTCGACGAAGTGTATTATTGGTAGAGGCTATGAATCTGATGGATATTACATCATGGATGATCAGGTACCGCGTTTCATTGCTTGTTCTGGTGGATCATCTCCCTTTGAAGTTCATTGTCGTCTCAGTCATGTGTCAATTTCGTCTATCAAGAGGTTATATCCTCATTTTTTGTCTATGTCTGCTTTAGATTATGAGTCGTGTTAGTTTTCCAAACACCATCATGTTCATTTGACACCTCGAGTCAATAAATGGGCTGCCTCCCCCTTTGAATTAGTACATTCTGATATTTGGGGTATTTGTTCAATTTTATCTCATACTGGTTATCGTTATTTTGTCACTTTTGTTGATAATTTTTCCTGAACAACTTGGCTTTACTTAATGAAATAGTGCTCTGAATTGTTTACTCATTTTCAAAATTTCTGTGGTGAAATTCAAACTCAGTTCAAATACTACTAATTCTACACCTCTTTAAGTAGATGCTTCGCCAACAAATTCGATTACTGGGTCCCCAACCCTCCCATTCCTGCCCCCGATACAACTGTGTCTAATTTAGCCGTTGACCCATCCAATGACTTGCCTATTGCTCTCAGAAAAGGTACCCATCCCCATTATCCCTCCAAATGCTATGCTGATTGCACCTACCCTATCTCCCACTTTGTGTCATATCAGCAGTTGTCTCCTATTTCTTCTCTTGTGGCCACTCTTGAGTCCATCCATCTCCACTTCTACCACCCTTCAATAAGCCTTAGCCTACCCTAGTTGGCGTGCTGCGATGGAAGAAGAAATGATGGCCCTTGACAAGGCTGGTATCTGGACTCTTATTGATCTACCTTTTGGAAAGAAAGCCATTAGGTGTAAATGGGTGTTTGTAGTTAAGACTAAGGCTAATGGTTCCTTGGAATGGCTAAAAGCTTAGCTTGTTGCAAAAGGGTATGCTCAAACTTATGGCATTGATTACTCAGAGACTTTCTTACTGGTTGTTAAGTTCACTTTTGTTCGTCTCCTTGTGTCTCTGGCTGCTACCTATCGTTAGGATTTGCATCAATTGGAAGTTAAGAATTCTTTTTTTAATGATGACCTCCTAGAGGAAGTTTATATAGAGCAACCTCTTGGTTTTGTTGCTCAGGGGGAGTGTGGGAAAGTGTGCTATCTCATAAAGTTGTTATACAATCTGAAATAGAGTCCACGTACCTGGTTTGATAGATTTTGTGATGTGGTTTAGAAGTTCAGATTGAGCCAAAGTAAGAGTGATCACTCTGTATTCTATCAGCAGTCCGATACAAGCATGATTCTTCTTATTATATATATTGATGACATTGTGATTACTGGGAGTAACACTTCTAGAATTTCAGAGCTTAAAGTATTTCTTAACTCCCACTTCCGGACGAAAGACTTAGGACCATTGAAGTACTTTTTAGGTATTGAAGTTATGAGAAATAAGAAAGGCATTCTGCTGACTCAAAGGAAGTATGTTCTAGACCTCCTGAAAGAAATTGGGAAGCTTGGAGCTGCACCAAGTAGCCTTCCTATGATTCCAAATCCATACCTGGACTTGAATGATAGTATGTTTGATGAATTTCCTAATGACCTGAAAGAGAAGATTGATCCAAAGAAACTGCAACCATTTGCATTTCCTGAGAGATATAGAAGACTAGTTGGAAAGCTAAATTATCTAACAGTGACTCATCCCGATATAACCTTCTCAGTTAGTGTACTTAGTCAATTCATGGCGTCTCCTACAGTGGTACAATGGGAAGCCTTAGAACATATTTTGCATTATCTGAAAAGCTCCCCAGGCCGAGGCATCCTCTACTCGGATTACGGATATACTAAAGCTGAGTGCTTCTGTGATACGGATCATTCAGAGTCTAAGGTCACAAGACAATCCACTACGGGGTACTGTGTGTTTGTTGGTGGCAACCTTATATCTTAGATGAGTAAGAAACAAGGGGTTGTATCGAAATCAAGCGCAGAGGCGGAATACAGAGCTATGTCACAATATGTACAAGAAGTCATATAGGTCCTTCAGCTCATGAAGGAAATCAGCATTATCATGACATTACCTGTGAAGCTTTGGTGTGACAATAAAGCAGCACTTCATATAGCATCGAATTCTGTGTTCCATAAGCGTACGAAGAATATTGAAATCGACTGTCACTTCATTCGGAACAAGATCAAAGAAAATGTTGTATCTACAGGACACATGCGATCGGACGACCAGCTAGCAAACTTTCTAACAAAAGTGCTGTTTGGGATACGGGTTGAATATCTTTGTAACAAGTTGGACATTATTAACATATATGCTCCAACTTGAAGATGACTTTTAAGGAAATATTATATCATTGGTATTAAATTAATTAACATAATTAGCGGGAGTGATTGATTGTTATGATCCCCACATTTAGAAGCAATTAATACATAGGCTCCTCACTCTCTGTATATATATTGACACTTCTTGTAAATACAAATATACACATTATTCAGATTACTGTTATTTACAGGAACCATGAAGCTTGATCTTTATTGATTTTTTTTCTTTTTGGCCCCGTGCCCTAGGCTACTAGAGTCCTATCAAGTGGGGTCTGTGGAACACTACAAAAAAATACAGGATTAGCGACGGAATTTAGCGACGGAATTTTATTCCGTCACTAATCCGTCCCTAATCCCTCACAAATTCCGTCACTAAAATTAGCGACGGAATTTAGAGACGGAATTTTTCCGTCTCTAAATTAGAGACGGAGTAGCGACGGAATTACATTCCGTCGCTAAATTCCGTCACTAATTTCCGTCACTAAAAATTAGCGACGGAATTTAGAGACGGAATTTTTCCGTCTCTAATTAGCGACGGAATTTCCGTCACTAAATTCCGTCTCTAAATATTAGCGACGGAATTTAGAGACGGAATTTTTCCGTCGCTAATTAGAGACGGATTAGCGACGGAATTACATTCCGTCGCTAAATTCCGTCACTAATTTCCGTCACTAAAAATTAGCGACGGAATTTAGAGACGGAATTTTTCCGTCTCTAATTAGCGACGGAATTTCCGTCGCTAATAGTTAAATATTTTAATAATTTGATTTTTTTTTCAAAATTATAATTTTTAAAATAATTAAATTTTAAATTATTTTAAATTAATAATATAATATTAAAATAAATAAATAAAAATTATTAATTCATATTTATTTTTGAAATTAAAATTATAATATAATATATTTGAATTTTTAATAATATATTATAAACAAATAAAATGAAAATTTTATAAATAAAAACAAAAAGATAAAATATAAAATAAAATAAATAAAAAAAGATATTAATAATAAAAATTTAGGTAGAATATTTACATAAAATAAAATAAGAAAACTAAATTAAAATATTCAATAATATATAAAATTATGTATTTCTATTTTTGTTTGTAAGTGATATATATATATATATATATATATATATTATGTATGTATGTATATATTATGTATGTATGTATGTATGTACGTACGTATGTGTGAATGTGTGTGTCTATGTTTATATATATATATGATTTTGCATTTAACTTTCACATGTTCTTCTTAGCTCAACTGGCAAAGGCACTAGCACGCGCGTGAGAGGTCATGGCTTAGAATCCTAACTTGGTCACAAAATGCAACCAATTTGTGACTTGTGACACGTGGCGCGAGGTGGAGGGGACACGTGGCGCGAGGTGGAGGGTGACACGTGGCGGTGGCTGATTGGTACACGTGGCGGCCGCCGGTGAGGAACATGTGGAGGCTCATGTTGTAGACATGTGGCAATTTAAATTATATATTAAAAAAATAATTAGCGACGGATTAGAGACGGAATTTTCCGTCTCTAATTAGTTAATTCCGTCGCTAATTAGAGACGGAAAAATTCCGTCCCTAAATTCCGTCTCTAATTAGCGACGGAATGTAAAATTCCATCACTAATCAATTAGTAACGGCCTTTTTAGCGACGGAACAAATTCCGTCGCTAATTCCGTCGCTAATATTGTTCCGTCTCTAATCCGTCACTAATTTCCGTCTCTAAGTTGATTAGTGACGGAAATTCCGTCGCTAATTCGCTATTTTTTTGTAGTGGAATGATAAATAAATGTACACATCTTATCCCCCAATCATATAAGTTGTTTCCAAAATTTGAACATTTGACCTCCATATCACATTTTAACACCTTTACCGTTACGTTAAGACTCACCTCCAAAGTTTGATCTTCATATGGAGAATAACTATTTTGTCTTCATCAAAACTGACGATACATGTAGCATTATCAAATAGTGTTGAACGAAAGGGGGTTGTTACAAGTCATTATTTAGCAACATAAAGATATAGCCCCATTTTTAATGTCATTCAACAATCACAACTAGAAAATTAGATTTACTTAACGCTTCATACTTGGTGTCAAGGAATATGAGGCGGTAGTTGATTAAAGGACTTATTTGATGGTTATTATATTGACTAAATAAGTATGAGAATTATTTAAGGGTTATGTTGAAAACTGTCAAATAGTTTTTTCTCCTTAATTTACAGAAATTGTATAACTCCTTGATAAGTTTTTTTTTAAAGACAATTGTCAAATACTTGCCCCTTTAATCCGGATCATATTTGTATTTGTTATAGTCTTCATCTGGGTTTTGCGTGCGATTGCCTTCAACCCACTATCGCAAGTCAACGTCTTTATTGTGATCATCTTCATGCCATGTACCAAAGTTAATTTCTTTTGTTCTGCTAGACTTTGATGTCTTTTATTTAAGGTCGTGCTTCAATTAATGACAGCCTGTAACACTCTTGAAAAAAATACTTATGTTTGGGCTTTATTTAATCATATTTAATCCATTACAACTTCAACCATTGAAAACAGAAAAGAATTTACACAAAGGGACACAAAAGGATGCTACTGGCCTCAATAGCAACCGGTCCAAACCCATCTCTTGCATGCCCCTTCATGTTCCACAGCCCATAGTAAGCTTTTTTTCACTTGTATCTCTTCAATTATTAGGACTCTTCTAGTTGTAAGCCTAACCTCCTTAATTAATAAATAGATAATTGATAGCTCCTGGACTCTTTTAATTGTGTATATATAATGGGCCCCATATAGCTTTTCTCTATCTTGAACATTCAAAATAACTCCTTATAAGGCATCTATTATGCACATGTTCTTGTTGGGCTTCAAATTCCTTTTAATGAATCATGCCCCATGTTTCTTGGGGCTTATTTGTTTCTATCTTCTATGTTTTCTTAAAAAAAATATGTTTAAATAGTTATTTTTAAAAAATGCTTTTGAAGTAAGGTGGTGGCGGCCATCACCGATGTTGACATTGGCAATAGTCAGCGCAGGTATCAATAGTGGACTATAAATAGGTGGCAGTCTAAAAAAAATAAGAAATAAAAAAAATACTTAAAAATTCTTATGATTTTTTAGTTTTTTTTAAAACAAATTATGTTTTTTGTTTTTAAAAACAATTTAATGAAAGTAGTCTTCAAAATAATTTTTATTTTCTTAAAAAAATAAAAAAAAAATGTTTTCAAAAACAGAATCTAGCAAGCCCTTGATTTCTATGGGAGGCTTCTTGATCTCCATCATTGGCATGCAATCCTCATTAGTAGCTAGATATAGAGAAAGCTGGTATTGAATATACATCATGACCCAATGAACAAAATTTGCTAGAAAATTCAATTCAATAAGAAAATCCCTAACAAAACTCCATTCAACAGAATCACAAGCTTTCATTCCTTAAGTCAAATGCAGGCAGCTCCCCCCCCCCCCCTACCTTTTATACAATCTCAACAAGTCTTGACCAATACAAATTGTGGACAATATATATCTACCATAACTTTTTCACATAGTAAAAAGTTTAGATGAGTTGGGTCTCGACCAGAACTAGGTTCTACATTCCAGATGCAATAGAAAACATTGCGTATTTCACATCACATCCTTTTTTTTACGTAAAAGAATCAATCAGTTTGCATTGCTGCATAGCATTCAAAACTGGTCCTTCCTTATTTGCATCCTAAGGTAGAAGTTCTATCATTTGATGAAATTTCCCAAATAATATCTTTGAAGCTAAGTAGTAAATAAGATGTTGTGCCATCTCCTTAATTTGGCTTATAAAACTATCGGCCTTATTGGCAGTTTTGCAGAGCAGACTCTATTCCTTCTCACCTGAGATGCCATTAAAGTTTTTTTTTTTTTTTTGGGTTAAGGCTCCCCATTCTTAAAAAAGTGATTTTGGTGATGACTGATGAGCACCAAAATTTGGATGGTGCGTATATAATTTATTATTTTTTTTAAATAATTATTTTATACAAAAGCTAAAATAAATTAAAGATAGTAATATCTTAACCATAATTTTTATTAAAAAAAAGAATTTTTTTTTATTTACAATTAGTCTGTTAAAAATTTTAAATCTCGATTATTGAAATTGTATTAGACAGTGTAGATTTCACTGTGGTGACGAGCATCAAAGTCATCATCACTGCAATGAGCATCGAAAGCGGTTTTCCAATCATAATCCTAGTAGTAATCATCATTGCAGTGAGATCTACATCATCTAAATACAGTTTCAACGATCCACATTTAAAATTTTTAAATAAAAATTATTTTTTGAAAAACTAATAGGATTAAGGTACAATTTTAGCAACAAAGTTTTACTCGAGAGACGTCTAACACAAATAAATTTTGGAAGGGGAAAAAATAACAATAAATAATTAAAAAATGTGCAAATTTAACAAAACCGTTAAATTTGATCTAACGGCTCTAAATTATAAGAGAAGAAAACCCCTAATGACGATAGGTCAAATTTAACGGTTTTGTTAAATTTGCACCATTTTTAATTATTCATTATTATTTTTGCCCCTTCTAAAATTTATTTGTGTCAGACATCTCTTAGACAAAACTTTGTTGCTAAAATTGTACCTTAACCCAAACTAATATTTAAGAGATTATCATTATTTTAAATTTTGTACTCATTAAAATAATTTTTGAAAAAATAAAAGTAAAACAATGAAATTTGGATCAAAAAGATATAATCTGAAACGTCCTAATTTCCATGCTCATCACCGAAATTCATTCCTGTAACCAATCAACCACAGTAGTTATACCCTTAAAAAGTTTAGGGAGAATTATTAAAAAATATCTTTAGGGTAAATTAATTGTCCAATGCTACCATGAAAGATCTGTTGCATACAACGGAAGATATTTTGGACACAAATGGAAGATATTTTACACACAACAGAAGATATTTTCACGTTCATAGGAAAGATTTTTTAACACACGAAAGATTGTTTGCACACGACAGAAGATCTTATGAACACATGAAAGATTGTTTACACACGTGGTAGCATTTAGTAATTAATTTATCCCAAGAGTATTTTTTTAACAATTTTCCCAAAAATTTAAGATTAAAGTATATCCCACGTCCTAAAATATATATCTAGGTGAATCCGCATTAAGGTCATAGATGCACCTTCAAGTTATTGAGTTTCAACTTCAATTTGAGTTTCAACTTCAATGCTTTATACATGGGATTTCTTTTTCCTCCTTGTGACAAGCGAGTTCATGTATGAGTTAAATTTATTCTAGCAGCTTCAGCATTCTCCAAAAAGTTAGTAAAACAACTATTATTCAAGTTATTGAGTTTCAGCTTCAATGCTTTCAATTTTCTCACTACATGAACTAGCTTTGGGCCATTGCACAATTGTTTCCTAATGATCTTGTACCAAAGTGGAAGATGTCCACATATTGAAATGTTGTTTGGTTATTCAAATGCTCCAAAATGTTTTATTACAAAAAATTGTATGGAAGATGCCCACATATTGAACAACTTTTCCCAAAAGTTTTTTTTTTTTGGGTACAATGGAGGGCTAAGCCCTATAACAAGAAACTTAAGTGATGTTTGGTTTGAGGTGAGGGCATGGAAGGGGAATGATGGGAGAGAAGTAGAAAGATGGGAGGTTGTGATGTTACTTCATTTGATTTGGCTAAAAAAAAGGGAGGGAAGAGATGTTTAAGAGGAAAAAGGGATAAGAGGTAATAATTAATTTATTATTTTATCCTTGTATATTAATTTATATATTCTTAATTCAAAATTATATAATTTATAAAAATTTAGAGTCATTAACATATTTCTAATATATTCAGGTAAAAAGAAACATGTTATGTTATATATATATATATATATATATATATATATATATATATATCTGAATATATTTTAAAAAATCATATTCACAAAATTTTAATATAATATATTAATAATATCTTCGACAAGATCATCATTTTCTTGTTCTTTCTTATCACACTTCACTAGTGCAAAATAGGCTTTTTAGACCGCATCATTTAGACCGGTTATTGCGGATAAGGTCTAAAAGAAACGCGGGGTGGCAATTCCGTAATTAAAATCAATTTTTAGACCGGTTGTTAAAAAAACCGGTCTAAAAAAACTTATTTAGACCGGTTATATAAACAACCGGTCTCAAAAATAAAATAATTAAAATGAATAAAAAAATCACGTTATTATTAAGACCGGTTATTTAAATAACCGGTCTTAAAAGTTAATAATTTAAGATCATTTCTTAAATAACCGGTCTTAAATATCTAATATAATTCAAATTAAAATCTATGTTGTTAAAATTAATTATTTAGACCGGTTGTCTAAATAACCGGTCTTAAATTGTGGAACTTTAAGACCGGTTAGTTAAATAACTGGTCTTAATATATTTATTAAGACCCGTTATCCAAATAACCGGTCTTAAAAGTACTTTTAACACAGGTTATTTAAATAACCGATCTTAAAAGTCTAATAATTCAAACTTAACCGGCCGCGAAGCTCATTTCATCAGTACATTTCATTTACCTCCCACTCTCCTTCCACAGCCGCGAAAGTTCATTTCAGCTCAAGTCCAAGATCTCCGGTTATATTCTCCCTTATTCTCCGGCCACTGCTCCAACCGCCGCCACCACTTCCACCTCCTTCTCCATTTTCTGTTCTGTGCCGTTTAAAAATACTCCCTCCTTCCCTGTTCGTTTGCCCGTTGCTGCGAAGAAGTCTGCCGTGAGTACCATCGTGAAGGCCAGCTGAGCTTCTTATTTCACCAGCCTTTATCTCCCTCCAGCGTGTTCTCCAGCCACCGTAACCCCTCTCCTCCTGCTCCTCAAGCCACGGTCTAAGGTTACTTCAAACAGGTAATGTCCCCTGTCTCAATTCTTCGTATAAATAGAAATTTAGTATTCACTGTCTATCCAACAAAAATCTCTACCATAATTGAACTATAAATTAACACATAAATGGAGAAAAAATGACATTTACTCTGATGGAAATTAATTGGTGAAGCTTAATTAACGGTGGACTGAACTAGTGTGATTTGATTATTTGAGGATTATGGTACTGATAATTGCTAGTTTTCATAGTCTCTGGAATGCTTAAGTTATTGTGTCAAATTTCCTGGCATGTATGCTCATGAATGGCTGATTAGAAAATTGTTACATAATGTTTAGTTACTTTTGAAACTAAATTGGAGAGGTGATTTGAGGTTTAGACTAAAGCAATTCTTGTGTATGTGGTCTAAATTAAGTCCTGAAATTGCTAGTGTATGTTGATACATTTTCCATTTTACTTGAAGAAAATGGAACAGACTGCAATTATATCTTATGTGAAATTCTAATGAAGAATTCTGTTAAACTAGATAAATTGATGAGTGTAACATTTTCATACTCTCATCATACTCCTGCCTTTTCCAGGGGAGTTAATATACAGAAGAGAAGAAAAAAAAGGTGTTGAAATATATGGATCGTAGTTGGATAAACGCTAGACGGACTAGTGTTGAATATGATAATGGGGTGAGGGATTTTTTAGAATTTGCTAGAAGAAATTCTGGTAATGATGATAGTAGGATGTTCTACTGTCCTTGTGTAGAATGTCAGAATGAGAAGCTACTTAGTGCTGCAGATATATATACACATTTAATTTGTGAAGGTTTTTGTAAGAGTTATACAGTATGGGTATGGCATGGTGAAAAATTGAAATTCCAAGCGCAACTTAACAAGGGGGGTCGCCTTTGATGATAATGACACGATTCTGAATGATCGGATAGAGGATATTATTCGTGATGTAGGAGAAGAGGCTTTTGAGCAATCATATGCATATGGTAATATGTGCAGTGATGCTGAGAAGCCGTTATACCCAGGGTGCACAAAATACCAATTGTTGAAAGCTATATTGAAATTGGTAAGCTTGAAAGCACGGCATGGATGAAGCGACAAGAATTTTTCAGAAGCACTTGAGGCCTTCAAGGACATGCTTCCAGATGATAACGTGATGCCTTGCCAATACTATGATGCTAAGAAAATACTGTGTCCACTAGGGATGAAGTATAAAAAGATCCATGCATGCCTTAATGATTGTCTATTGTACAGAAAAGAGCATACAGAGAAAGAGCAGTGTCCGATATGTGAAACCCCCAGGTACAAATCAAATAAGGCCCCTGCAAAAGTATGAAACGAAAGTACATCATGTTGTCTATGTTGATTTCGGGACCAAAACAACCTGGAAATGACATAGATGTTTACTTAAAACCCCTTATCGAAGACTTGAAAGAGTTATGGGATGAAGGTGTCGACGTTTTTGATGCGAACAAGAAGGAGATGTTTAAAATGTAAGCCTTGATCTTTTGTACTATAAACAACTTCCCTACTTATGGAAACTTGTCAGGATATAGCGTTAAAGGCCACAAAGCTTGTCCTATTTGTGAAGAAGGCACATGCTACCATCAACTTCAACATGGAAGAAAGACTGTTTATCTTGGTCATAGGAGATTCCTTAGACGGGGTCACCCATATCACAGATTAAAGAAGGCCTTTTTTGGTAGCCAAGAGTTTGAAGATGCTCCAGAGGCTTTGACTGGGGATAAAGTGTATGAAAAGGTCAAAAATATCAATGTCATCTTTGATAAGACTTCAAAGAGTCGAAATGAAAAAAAATATGGAAAAAGAAGTTTGTTTTCTTTAACCTTCCATATTGGCAGAATCTTGATATCAGACACTGTATTGATTTCATGCACGTAGAGAAAAACGTGTGTGATAGTATTGTTGGGACACTACTCAACATACAAGGAAGTTCTAAGGATGGCGTTAAGGCAAGATTAGATTTGCAAGAAATGGGAATACGGGAAGACTTACATCCTAAGCCATATGGTAAGAGAACTTTTTGTCCTCCAGCTTATACTTTGTCTAAGGATGAGAAACGAAGTTTTTGTGAGTGTTTACATGGCATCAAAGTTCCCTCAGGGTATTCTTCAAATTTTAAGAAGCTTGTGTCGATGAAAGACTTGAAGTTAGTATGGCTGAAGTCTCATGATTGTCATGTCTTGATGCAACAACTACTCCCAGTGGCTATTCGAGGCATCGCCAAATATGATCTTCAACACATATTGACCAGACTTTATTTCTTCTTCAATGCGATTTGTAGTAAAGTCATTGAGACGGAAAGGTTGGATGAATTGGAAAATGAAGGTTACCTGATCTGGTGCCAGCTTGAGAAGCTTTTTGTTCCTTCCTTTTTTGACATCATGGTATATCTAGTTGTTCATCTAGTGAGGGAGATAAAATTGTGTGGGCCTATCTATTTTCGATGGATGTACCTAATTGAAAGAACTATGAAAATCCTAAAAGGATATGTGAAGAACCCTAACCGGCCTGAAGCTTCTATTGTTCAGAAATATGTTTCTGAAGAAGCCATAGAATTTTGTCAACATTATTTGGCAAATGTAGGACATATCGGCCTTCCTAAACGACATGATGAAGAAGCGGGTAGGTGAGGGGCTACCGTCAAGAGTGTGGATCCTGATGAATTACAACAAGTCCACTTGTACATTTTGAATAATGTTGATGCAGTTCAAGATTATATAAATGCTCATAAAGAAATTGTACGGAAAGTCAACAGTCGATTGACTGAACAAAGGTTAATTAGGGAGCATACCAATACTTTTGCACATTGGTTTAAACACAAGGTTGACGGAGAAGAATGTGTTTCTGATACAATTAAATAGCTAGCACGTGGTCCTGAGTTTAATGTCATAAGTTGGACTTCGTTTGTGATCAATGGGTATACCTTTTACACGAAGTCCCTGGATGATAGGAGCACTGTTCAGAACAGCGGTGTTATGTTAGTAGCTGAATCTATGCACTTCTCTAGTTCAAAAGATAAGAACCCTACATTGGCAGTCATACCTTATTATGGGGTTATTGACGAGATTTGGGTGGTTAACTATGTTAAAATTAAATTTCTCATTTTCAAATGTAAGTGGGTTGATGTCAATAATGGTGTGAGGATCGATAAGTCAGGGTTTACATTAGTTGATCTGAACAACAGAAGTTTTGGAGATGAACCTTTCATTATGGTAGATCAAGCGAAACAAGTGTTCTATATTATTGATCAGGCAAATAAAATGTGGTCTGTAGCTCTCCAAGGAAAAAGGGTCGTCAATATTGAAGAGGAAAGTCGTTCAAATTATGATCTTCTCGAGACCCCTTCTTTTTCTAGGGGTCTTCCTGCATTGAACGAAGAAGATGAAGCTGATAATGAACACGGCATAAGAAATGATCATCGTGAAGGGATATGGGAGGATATCTCTTTATAAATCTACTTTAAATGTTAGCTATCTATTTAAAGTAATTATCGTTATAACTTATATGCATATTATATATATAGTTATTTTATAACTTACTAACTCAACAATTTATCTTAACAGTACAATGATAGATCCGGTGCATCCTATAACAAAGGATCAGGTGTCACCTAGTGCTCAGCACAGTGAGCCTCAGAGTGTCAATCAGGGGAAGTCATCGATTGAGCCGAGTCACCATCCCAGACGGAGGGGAAGGACAGCCACACGCTTGAGGGATGTTTCCCTGAGTCGGTCGGCCGGGGAGAGGATACCGATCCAGTTTGATCAATACTGGAAACCGATCAGGCCGAATGCCAGTCGTTATAGGATTTTTGTCGGCCTCCTCGTACGGAATAAGCCTAACATATTGATAGAGGAGTAGAGGAATATCGACAAAAAGGTTAAACAACATATTTGGGACACTATTCAGGTATAAAATTCTCTCTATATGTTTCTTTTATCAAATTCGTTTCATTACTGTCACTAACTCCTTTGATTCATGAATAACATCAGAGTGAGATCTTGTATCACAAGACTATGATGTATTGTTGTGAGTGCTGGAGGAAGTTCAAGACGAATTTAGCCAACAATTACGTGCATATCGAGGTGCCAGCTGGTAAGCCTCGTCTTACTCCTTGCAGCAAGTATTCGTACATCGATGAAGCGACATTGCAGGAGTTTTTTAGGCTTCAGACTACTCCAGAGGCTTTGGTGAGTTAACTTATTTTATACTTTATTTACTTATCTTTTTTCTTTACTGTTTGTAACCTTTTTTCCAATTCTTATTCGCAAGCAAGAAGGCAAAAGGCACAAGAGAGTGGCAGGAAGAATGATTGCCCCCACACAATGTCTCGTGGGGGATACACAAAGGCCGAGAAAGACTTGTTGGCGGCCAAACGGAGGAGATTGGAAGAAGCATCTCAATCTGATCCTTCTGTTCTGCTATCTCCACCATCTCTGATACGGCGTGAAGAGTTGTGGTTGCATGCTCGCCAGAAGAGTGGTGGATCCTATACGAGTGACCAGTCTCGTATAGTTGGTGAAAAAATTGTAAGTATCGTTGTTGTTAACTATTTAGTAAACATGTTTCATTACTCATGTGTATTATTTGTATATCTCACAGGAGGAACTTCAAAAAAAGAGAACCGAGGGATCCTTTAAGCCGGAGGGGAGGAATGACATTCTCACGGTTGCTACTGAAAAACATGATCATCTAGGCTGCGTCAGGAGAGTTGGAGGAAGGGTAGGTATAAAGGATTACTTTGGATCCTCCTCACATAATTCCTCCTCCAACGTGGTGACGAGAGATGAATTAGATGAAGGATAAGGTATATGTCATGGTGAGCACAAGACAAGATACTGCTCCTGCCCAGGCACAGTCGCTTGATCGCCATAAGCAGAGCACAAAAGGGAGTTGTTGCAATGTGGGACAGTCATCATAGGGTCCTGGAAAGGACAATACCGAGCCTTGTGAATTATATGTTGAGGATCCTCTGAGATGGTTAGTTGCACGGGGAAGTGTGCATAACCTAGGATCAACTGTTCACCACCTCCAGATGACAGATGATCAGGTTAGGGTGTCAGTTGAAGAGGTTATCATCGCAGATGCACCTGTCCCTATCCCTTCTGAGGAGTTCAAGATTGTAGTTAATGTCTTGGGTACCTTCATATCATGGCCGAAGAACCTTGTTTCTGTTGGAGCTGCGGATTCCTCGATCAGAGCCCCAAGTCCAGCTCCCTTCCCTCGTGAAGTTTCATAGCCTCCACTACTAAATGTGAAGCAGCAAGTGATTCTGATGGCATTTGATACATCTTTCCCGACTAGAAATTGGCCTATGGATTCAGCTATTGGGCTGTCAGGGGCGGCATGCTATCTTGAGAGATGATTTAATGTCCATGGTCGCTCCTAGACAAAATCTTACGATTGCGATTGTCCAGCTTTTTTTTATGTAAGTATCTTCTTCAATTGGAAGTAAATATCTTAAAAATTACGTTGTTTAACTTTAATTTGTGTGCTTCCATTTTTGTAGGTACATGAATCGTAGGTTGGTTTCCTCTGGGCAGAGCGATAAATTTGGATTCATGTGCCCAGCTCATGCAATAGAGAAAGGGACCACTTCTGCTATCAGACATAGATATTTATCAGAGAGGCTCAGTGAATCAGAAACTGACTGTTTCTTGGTTCCTTATGTGCATGGGTAAGAAATATCAAATTTATATTCCAAAACACATATAATGATTTATATTTGCTTTACATTTATCTCTTTTTTAAGGGATCATTGGTAATTGGTTATTCTATGTAAGGCTAGTTACACAGTGATCCTTTTATGCTCCCTCCACTTCAAACCGGGGAGTGACTTGAAGAAGATCATGAACTCGTAAGTTTTCTTGCTTTATTACCTTTTGTGTGCAAAGTTTATGTGCAGAATAAGTAATCTTTATGATTTTGATCATAGGGCTATGTGGACTTTCTTACACGCTAAGTGTGGTAGGCATGTTCGTGACTTAAAAGACCCTACATGGATCACGCCAAAGGTTAGTACATATTTGTTTTCTTTAAGATGCGTTCCATAAGCTATGCTTTTATGCTTGCTTTGATGATATCATGTTCTTTTTTAGACCCGTAGGCAACCATCGGGCTCCAACTTATGTGGTCTTTATATGTTGAGGCAAATTTACAATATTATCAGTCTAGGCACAACTGACTTTACCGAGGAGGTAATAAATGTATATTTCAAAAATTTTGTATTACTTTATTGTTTTTAAGTTAGTAAGTTAATGTTTTGTTTGGCTTCGGTGTTACACATACAGATGTTTGATCTTGCTGATCCCTTTCCTGAAGAAGATATTGATTTCATCCGAAAATGTATTGCTAAATTCATCTATGAGCTTTTACAAGATTAGTAAGTTTTTGAATCCGATCCTATGTTGTTCTAATAATACTTATGGTTTTCATATATATCTAACTTGGTTTATATCTCTGTTCAGGACAATTTCTTGGATATTGGTGATACAAGTTGTCTGTCGATTCAGGCATGGGATCACTATTGTAAATTTTCCTCCACTTTTTTCATTTCTCCGTAAAGCTTAGGAATTTTTTCCATATAATGAGAAATATTTCTTCTCCTGCTTCTCTTTACAAGCTTTGGGATTGCAAGTTCACACAATGTCCCGATTTTCCTGCTATCATTGTTTAATTGTGGTGCTGTGGTTCAAAATGCCTGATAATTATAAATTGTTAATATTGTACTGTTTCTAAGAATTGAATAAGTTGATCATGTGTTATTGGTAGTCATTGGAATTGAATGTGTTTGTTTTCAATGATTTTTTTTTCATAATGTTCATTCTGTGATTGTTGAGAGTCGAGGGTTGTAAGGGCCAAGTGTTTTTCCCTTGAACAGACTGACATTTATAGGTTCATATCAATTACGATAACAAAGGTCATATTTAACAAAAGAGGGAAAGGGGAACTAATAAGGATTTTAGGCTTCATGATTCTAAATTTGGAGCAAGTTTGCATTCTGAGAAATATCAATTGTTTCTGGAAATAAAAATGATGTTGTCACTGCTTCTGATTGTCAATATATATATGCATGTGTTGTTGCTTGTATATGTAATGTGGCACAGAGGGGATTGTCGTTGAATATGGTTTACTGGCCTGGGTAAGATTGAAACAAATAAAACCAAAAAAAACACACAAAATTTTTAGACCAGTTCCAAATAAGAACAAGTCTTAAATATGAATTTAAGACCGGTCTTAAAAGACTAAACTTTAAGATCGGTTCTAAAGCTAACCGGTCTTAAATTGATATTTAAGACCGGTTCTTAAGAGAACCGATCTTAAAGAAGTAAACTTTTAAGACTGGTTTCCTTAAGAACCGTTCTTAAATATCAATTTAAGATCGGTTAAAGTTAGAACTGGTCTTAAAGTCCTATTTTTTTAAGACCAGTTCATAAAAAACCTGTCTTAATAGTACTGAAATTTCCCTACCCTTTCCGTTAGTTAAACTTTAAGATCGGTTGTTGTAGAACCGGTCTTAAAATTTCATATTTTAGACTGGTTTTTTAACCGGTCTAAAAAGTTAAATACTTTTTAGACCGGCTGTATCAAGATCTGATCCAGAACCGGTCTAAAATGTCTTTTTTAACCGGTCTAAAAAGTGATTTTGTAATAGTGCTTCTTTGATTTCCTGGCCCTCTTCAATGCGCCATTAGTGTACAGGGACCCACATTCTCTGCTCAAGATGAGCAGCATGCTCATCACCCCAATTTATTTTGGGGTGAACCTAATTTTTTTATTTTTTATGTATTTTTATTTATTTAATTAAATCATATACTGCATTTTAAAATATTTTTGTCACTCGATATCTCAAATTAATTAATTTCTCATCTTACATTTAGAAATATTTTGTCTACAACATTAGAATCCTAAAATATTTTTCCAGTAGCACATAATATATAAAATATTTTTTTTAACACCCAGTATTTTAAGCTAATTAATTTTTAAGTGTATGAAGCATTTTTTTCAAAAGCAAAACCCCAAAATTGGGGTGATGAGCATTCCCTGCTCATCCTTTTAATGAGCACGGAATGTGGATCATTTTTAATGAAGCCAACGATAGAGAGGAGATTGAAGAGAGAGGAATGCCACTATAACTTATTTAGAATAGCGATTGGAACATTTAAAAACAGCTTTTTAATCGTGATTTACAGTATATAAGGTAAGTATGTAAGAAGAGTTTTATCTTGATTTACGTAAAAAATACTTATAAATTATTTATATATAAGCTCATACAAACATGCTTATAACCATGGCCTGCAATTGCGATCTGCCTTTATTTTTTGCAGACGGCATCAATGGGAATGTTATAAAGTTAATGGCGACAAATCAGTCAAGATATTTGACCTCCGTCCAATCAAAATAAGGGACCCTCCCCTCAAAATTTAAAACCAAACCCTGTGAATAAATCCCAGCTTCCCGGTAAAAAACTGACAGCAAATAGTTGGGGCAGTTGTCAAAAATCAAAGATTTGCTCAAACCCTCTTTAGCAAGAGAGTTATCTCTTGGTGGAATATATTGGACTATGAGCTCCCAAAGACGCCTCATAAACTTTAGGAACAGTGGAAAAAGCAAGCTACAAGAAGAATTGTCACTTCCCAGCAGCATCATCCACATTTATCCGAAGTAATCCTGGGTGCATATTGACTAGGTAGAACCATCTCATCCTCATGTAACTCGTTGGCTTGAGTAAAGTTACGCCAGCTGTTTAAAAGAACCGAGTATGGATCAAAAGGCTTCAAAAAGTCATTCGTAGCATTGAGTGTATCTTTTTGTTGCACAATGAATTTCCAAACAGCTCAATCATCCTTAAGATTATCCTCACTTCTCAACATATATTTGTGTAATAAAACATCCACCCATAATCCTTTGGCTCCTTTAACAAGATTAAACGTGGACAAACGTTTGAACCGATAGGATGAAACCCACCAACTTGCTGAGATTTCTTTGAAGCATTTCAACCTCATCACAATCCGAAAAGTTGTTTGGTTAATTTTTACACATAACCCATTCTTGAACCCATTTAGAAGAATTCTGAAAGCCCATTATCAAAAGGCAACAGAAGGGTAGCGTTTGCATTTGAAACGTGCGAGTTTAGAGTTAATGAGGGAGTTAAGAAAATACTTATACTTTTATTCCCCATGTTAATCTTGCTGATTTTTTTATTATATATACTTTTCAATATTTCAAAATAATTATATATTTTTATTATGCATATTATTCAACATATAATATGACTCTTACCCAAAACACGTCGTTGTGGCCCAAAAATCATGTTACATGTAAGATTTGTTAGAAATAGGGGTGAGTACTCAGTATTTTGGTTACCGAATTAACTAAAAAACCAAATAGATCAAATTATAAACATAGAATTGAAACCAATTAATCAAATTAACCAAAACCCTAAAATACTTCAATTATGTTCAGTTAATAACAAAATTAACCCAATTTTTTGATCATATTATCTACAAAATATAATTAACAAACATATATGTGTGATGACTCCCTATTTTTAATAGATATTGAGATATATTTTGGTATCACTACTATAAAAAAAATATAGCTGTGATGTTTATTTTAATATTATATGTGGCCTTGAAGAGCGCCACATATTCCAACGCTATTAGAAGAAGCTGTAACGCTACCCACAAGCGTCACATCATGTATTTTTTTTATTTAAATTACACCTAGGGTGACGCTTTTTAGAGGAAGTGCCACAGGAAGTTAAACTTCCTGTGGCATTTCCTCAAGAAAGGGTCACTCTAGGCTTTTGTTTTTTTTTAATTTAACTTAAGGTGACGCTTCCTATAGAAAGTGCAACAGGAAGTCTGAACTTCTTGTAACACTTCCTCAAGGAAGTGCCACCTTAGACCATTTTTTAAAAAAATAATTTTTTCCATATTTTTCTTTTATAACCTTGTAATTATAATTAATAACACACTTTAAACACATTTTCATATCTTCAACAAAATGAAAAAAAAAAGCAAATCACAATTAAATAACTCTAAAATGATATAAATTAACAAAATCACTACTAAGTAAAATGCAAGTGTTAAAAATAAATAATTATTTTATTTATGCAACTCATTAATGTTAATAATTACTACAACAACTAAAAATTATAACTACTAGATATCTTCACATACAACCTATATATAATAACATTTAATTTTATCTCATTTATTTTTTGGCATATAAAAATGAGAATAATTTTTTCAGATTTATAATAAATTAAATATAAAATATATTGAGAAAATTAAACTATTAACTACTAATAAAATTATATTTGTAAGTTCAAAAATTAAAAAAACTTACAGAATATAGGAAGTATGAATAAAGTGAGCTGAAACTTCAAGTACAATATCTGAAAAAATAATAATAAAGAAAAAAGAGAAAGACAAAGTTGCATGCATGCTTAAAAATAAAAAATAAAAAAAGGTGGTTAAGAAGACAATGTGCCGTAAATAGTTTTAAAATATATAAAAAAAAGAAAAAGTGAGTGGGTACGTACTTATAAAACGAAATGAATCTATAACAATGATGAAATGAGACCAAGAGGGAGGATGAGTGTGGTTAGTTTGGTGCAAGAAATAGGGTTAAAGAAATGTGGAGGAAGTGCCAAAAATAAAAAGAGGAAGAGGAGGAAATGTGAGAAGTGATAGAACAAATAAATGAAGAGGAAGTTCCGATTTAAGTGGAGACGGTGATGAGTGACAAAAAGAAAAAAAGTAAAGTAGATTGCGGGAGAGAGAAAAGTTTGAAAAAAATTAAAAAAAAAATTACTTTGTGTAGCGCTTACTGAACCAAGTGCCACATAAAGTGCGTAGTAGCTATAACACTTCCTTAAGCAAGCACCACAGCTGCTACTTTAGTTTTTTTTAAAAAAAACACCTTAGGTGGCGCTTATTTGAAAATGCACCACCTAAAGCGCCCAAACAGTTGAGGAAACACCACAGTATGCCAATTTTTTTTTAAAAAAATTAAAATAAAATTTCAAAAGAAGTTGTAAAAAAGTGCCATAAAAGATGCGCTACTATTCTCTATTTTTATAGTAGTGTATATTTTGGGAGTCACCATTACTAAATTAAAAGGATTTACTAGAGATTTTGATAGGATATCAATTTGATGCATATTTTAGGATCTCATTATAAACATCATATTTCAAAATAAAATTAGATGTAGTTTCAAACAATTAATATTAATAGTTTAAATAAAAAAAACAGAGAGAGAGAGAGAGAAAATAGTTTTGGTTTCTTTTATTTTATTTTAGTTTTGTTTCTTTTCTTCACTTAATTAGAGATAACACGTGGGGAAAAGAGAGAACCAATTGAAGATGATGATTTTAAGGCTATGTTTGGCTCGATGGAGGGGAGATGAGGGAAGGGATTTAAATGGAGGGGAAGGGAGGGGAGGGTTTGAGAGGGATTTTATTTTACCTTGTTTGAGTTGACAAAAAGAGAGGGGAGGGGAGGGATTTTAATAGTATTATGTTTGGTATAGGAGGGGAGGGGAGGAGAAATATTTTTATATGGACAATTTTGCTCTTATTTCATTTAATTTGTAATTAATAACTTTCTAACATATTTAATAAAATATAATTATATAAGGAATTTAATACATAAAATTATAATTTTATAATTATAAAAATTAAATAAATATAATTATAAATGACATTTACTATATAAAATTATAATTTTGTAATTAAATAATGAGAAGGGTATTGTGAGAATATTTTAAAATGGTATGGACATATTAGTCAATTTAAGCTCAAACATTAAGCTTTCCCTCCAAATCCCTCCAATTTTGGAGGGGAGGGTTAAGAGGGGAGGGGAGGGAGAATTTAAGAAAATTTTTCATCCCCTCCTAAAATTTTTAGTTATCCAAACAAGGGGAGGGGAGCAAAATCCCCCCATTTCCCTCCCCTCCCCTCCCCTCCCCTCATACCAAACAAACCCTAAATGTCCAGAGACAAATCAAGTTTTGGTGCGACACGGTTTTGACCAAAGGATTATTTGAAGACCCAAGGCGATTAAAAAGAGAAAGGGCACGAGATGGACAACTAGCTTGTTTGGTAGAGTTTAATTTATTTTATAAGCCTGATTTACATAAATTGAAATAAAATTTTTTTATATATTTATTTTGTAAATCATAAAAACTACTTTATATTTCATAAATCACGATTTATAAATACTTAAAGAACTTCCATAAACTATTCCAAAAATAGGAGGCGGAGTTAAAATCAGAGGAGATGGCATGGTTCACCGTCACTGTAGCTGTTGCTGTTCATCGATCTTTTTATTTTTGGGGTGGGGGGGATCCGGAACAGAGCAGTAGGATGAGAGCAGAGTGAGCGGCTTCATGGTGGATCCTTCTTCTTTGCTGGACCAGAAGAGGTAGGCAGCCGCTGTTTGAATGAGAAAACGCGCTTGGAAGGGAGACTGATGCTATCTTCTTTAACTCCATTGATGTGTTGAGCTGAACCAGAGGATTTTTTTATCCTAGCTGTATTCTCTTTTCCGAGTCTATTCTCAGTTTTACTGAATTTAGAATTGACTGTTGTTGAGATGATTTTAGTTAAATTCATGTGCGGCAAATGGTTTTTAAATCTAATAATTTGGAGATTTAAGTATCAACCATTTATGTGTGTCTAATGGTAGTTTGTTTACTTAATCTTATATTATTTTGTTTACTTTATGCTTGATCATCATTCAGTATGAAATTGAGAAATTTAGATTAGCATTGGGATTATAATATGTGGAAGCTCCATAAGTGTTTTTCAGTCGTGATTTACGGTCTACGAGGTAGTTTTTATGGTCTACGAGGTAAATATGTGGAGGAGATTTATCTCAATTTACGTAAATCGGGCTTATATAATAAGCCCGATTAACTTAAGTGAATCCAAACATGCTCATATTCTAATTTGTAAATATGATAAGAATATACCTATTAGACCTATAAAATCCTATTAGAGTGAATTTGAACATTTATTGCCTTTTGAGTAAATTAGTTAGGAATAACAATTTTAACTTGAGAGAAGGATATGAGTGATTATAAGATACTTATATCCATTTAAACTCTATATTAACAAATTAACATTAAGTGATTTTAATTGAGTAATTACATGTTCTAAAACTTGAAGAAAGGATTAGCCACTATTCGTTGTTTTTGTCAATCGAAATCTTAAAAACATTAGATTTACTACTTTTACTCTTTTTTAAATTGTTCTTCAATTTCCTTCTTTGATTTGCTCAATTTAAATGAAAATAGGAAATTTAATGCCTAATCACTAATTCAATTAAATATATGTGAGATAACCTTAATTCACCATTATACTATTTCTATAGTTCATACACTCATAATGCTCACTTAAATTTTAGTAGCATCAATATGTATGTATATATGAATAGACTTTGTATAAAGATTACTTTTTCGTCTCAATATTAGATTGAAAAGGAAAATATATAAAATAAATTGAATAGATATAATATGGGGAAAATGTTAAAAAAATGCTGCCAAATCCTAAATCAGTATAGCGAATTTGCCAAATCTCAAATTAGTCAAGTGTCAGTATGAATGAGAAATCTGGGATTTTGAAATTCCGGTGAAAAGATAATTTTGCCCTTCAGCTCTCCCTCCCTCTAAGCTTAGAATAACAACATCGGGCTCTTAATTAACAATACTAGGTTTTTGATTAACAACACCATAATCTAAAACACGGTGTTGTTAATATAAAGACCGGTGTTGTTATTGGGCACTAAACTTGTGAATTTCAAATTTATTCCTAGAGTTGTTAATGGATAAGACGATGTTATTATTTAAGAGCCCGGTGTTGTTATTCCGAGCTGGGAGGGAGGGAGAGCTGAAGGGCAAAATTGTCTTTTCGCTGAAATTTCAAAATCCCATATTCTTCGTCCGTACTGACACCTGACTGATTTGGGATTTGAAAAATTCATTGTAATGATTTGGGATTTGAAAAATTCATTGTAATGATTTGGGATTTCCTATTTTTGGCTGTATTTTTCTGAAATTTTCCCTATAAAATACCTATACATTTGGTATAATATAGTCTGGATTCTACACATATTTAATTATAAAATATGCACTTATCAAATAGTATCTATTAAATATAATAGGATAAATATAAATTTTGGTCCTTGAAGTTTGGCCTAATTTTATTTTTAGTCGCTCAAGTTTGAAATCGGTGTTTTTTGGTCTCTCAAGTTTCCTCGGTTTATCATAGTTAGTCCCTCAACTTTGAAATCGGTAGTTTTGTTCTTTTAAGTTTACTCTGTTTATAACTATCGGTCTCTCAAGTTTGAAAATGACTTGATGGCCAGGTTATGAAACCCAGATTGGACCGATTGGTTCAGCCCAAAAGCCAGTAAATCGGTTCGGTCTGGTAATCAACCCAATTCAGCTTTTTTAAATCAATTTTTTTATTTTTTTTATAATTTCATATTAATAACTCTTAAATATTCACTTTCTGACCAGTTTGGTCATAATTTAACTACGGTTTGACTCCGGTTTAACTCACTAACCTTTGACCCAGTACCTTGACCGATTCAGTGACTGTTCCTGGTTTAATTACCTTACTTGGTGGCGCCTTTGACGGCATTAATTATTTCAATATGGTGTTAACACTGTTAAAATAACTTATGTGTCATGCCTTTTAGGACAGCTAATATGACAAATATACTATAATATATTATATTATGCTTAAAAACAAAAAGAAAAAAGGGTATCAAAACGAAATGCATGAGCCTAAAATAGCTTATGTGTCATATTTTCTAGGCTCATGCATTTTGATTTGATGCCATTTTTTCCTTCTTTTTAAGCATAATATAATATATTATAGTAATCAGCTGTCATAAATGATATGACACATAAGCTATGTTAACAGTGTTAGTGTCACGTCGGACCAATTAAAACCGTCAAAAGCGCTACCAATTCCTTTTCAAACTTGAGGGACTGGCATTTATGAACAGAGTAAACTTGAGGGACCAAAACCATCAATTTCAAACTTGAGAGACTAACAGTAATAAACGGAGTAACTTGAGGGACCAAAATCATCGATTTCAAATTTGAGGGATCAAAACCAAAATTAAACCAAACTTCAGAAACCAAAAGTTATATTTACCCAATATAATATTATACAAATAGTGTGTGTCTATATGTGTGTGTGTGTTTATTTATTTATTTTTTTAGTTTTAACTGAATTATTTTTTTAATAATCGATTTGAACTCCGAAATCCAAAATTTTTAGAAACAAGAACCAAATATTTAACCAAAAACCAAATTAATTGTTGAAAAATCAAGTTCAGTTCGGTTTGAATTTCAATTTCGGTTCTAATTTATTCACCCCTAATAATTGCAACATTAGATGCAGACATTGGAGCCTTTGAACAAGATATTGACTTAGGTAAAAGCCCCCAAAACCCTATCGAAGATGCGAAATTGAGAGTTCTCTCTGGCAGGAAGGAATTCGGACGCTTTAATTTTTGGGTGAAGCATGATGGCAGACTTCTCATCATCCTTTTAGTGACAAGCATTAGAGCAATGGTTATGCAAAGTGACTCCAAGGTTTTGCCTCTACATACAGTCTGATGGCTCTTTGATGGATATCATGGACTAAGGTCAACCTTAGGGGAAGATTTATAGGCTCCTTAATTATTGGAAGGTATTATCTTCTATTTTTAATATAAGAACTAGTTATGGATTGGATTTTATCATAAATATAAGACCTCAATTCATTTTATCCTCGTATTTATCAATTTCCTCCCATTTATCAATATTGATTGCACTTGTGTTAAAGGGAATTTGCATCAAGGAGAAATTTTAATGCAAATGATTTGATAAGGTATTTAAGGAAAACCAACACACATTAAACAACAAGTAACTAACTTAACTAATTTTTTTAATAAACTCAAATTAATTAAGTGAATGTTACGTCCGTTGAGGAAAAAAAATTCCCTCTACGTGAGGGCAAACTTTCTCTCCGCTAGTGGAGTGACTAAACTCTTCTCCTTCGTCGAAGCGACTGCCGAACTTGATCGGAGCGTTGTGTTCCGATGAAGTTTGTTTTCTCTCTGTCCAGAGGCTATTTCTCTTTGTCTGCATTTCCATTGAGGTCGGTATTTTCTTTTTGTTCTCTATTCCATTCTCTACCTCGCCACGTTTCTTTGTTTGTGTTTCTAGATCTGTGGGTTTTCTGATCTAATTGGTTTAATTCTGACTGGATCTACTGTTATCTTCTTACAAAATGGATGTTACGATGAAAGGTCTGAATGAATGTGCTCTGGATTGGGAAGATGAAGAATCGAAGATTGGGGGTTTGGAGATGGTTGGTAAGCTGGTGTGGAATCGCCCAATTAACTGTACTACCTTCAGGAAATCAATAGCCAGAAGTTGGAATGTGATGGATAACCTGGAAATCGGGTTTCTCGACAACAATGTGTATACATTTCAGTTTAAGGGTAAGCAAGAACATGATCGAATTCTTCGTGATAGTCCATAGGCAGTGGACGGTCCTTGTGTCCGTGGTCGCCAGTGCTAACAGTGAAGGAAGTCCTATCAAGCTAGTGTGTTTATTTGGTACAGGGGCATGATTTGACCTAAGAAATTACGACGCGAAAGAACATCGTCAAGGTTGGTAGTGTGATTGGTGAGGTGATTTGTTTTGAAGATCCAAAGATTGATGATTTGCTCTTTCGTGATTTTGCAAGAATCAGAGTTGAAGTTGATCTCACTAAGCCTTTAATTGCTGGTGTTTAGGTTTTGAGGCTAGAATTAAGAAGGTGTGGGTGGCTTTTAAATATGAGAAGCTACAAGGTTTTCGCTATAATAGCGGGCGTGTTGGTCATGATTATCGAGTATGTGACAATGAGAGAGTCATGTTAGAGAAGGATCCTATTAAACCCATGTTTTTGGCGGACCTTAAGGCAAATCTGGTGAAAACAATCTCTACAGTGGTGATGATACGTAAAGGTGAGTATACATCAGTCAAGCAAGTGTAACTTCAATCAAGAGTCTAGCATTAGTAGTCCTAATGATATTGATATGATCCTAATTCCTAAAGTGGATTCTCCTAATGTTGTGGGGGCATTTTGGCCCAAGCAATTTGTGTAACTTCAACTATAAAGTGTTTTCTAAAGTCGCTAGTAATAGAATAAGATCTATTATGAGTAGAGTGGCTATTGAACAACAAAGAGCGTTTGTGTGAGATAGGCTCATTCAAGATAATATTTTTATAGTACATGAAGCTTTCCACTATTTAAAAAACAAAATAGGGAATAAGTTTGAGATTACAGTCACATTAGATATAAATAAATAAGGTATATGATAGGGTGGAATGGGGTTTTCTAGAATTGTTGCTTTTAAAAATGAAGTTTCATCCTAAGTGGATTAAAAACATAATGGATTGTGTCACATCAGTCTAATCTTAGAGTTGAGGGAAGAAAGATTAAAGAATTTCATTGTAGGTGTGGTCTTAGGTAAGATGATCCACTATCTCCCTATTTTTGATTTTTTTCATATTAGTGGCAGATGTTCTTTCTAAAATGATATCTAGTCATGTTGATAGCAAAAATCTAATTGGAATCAAGCTAGCTAACAAATGTCCTATTCTTTCCCACTGTTTGTTTGCTGATGCCTCAATTTTTTTCCTTAGAACAAGAAGGAAAAATTGTGTCATTTTTTAAAAAAATTGCTGATTTTCAAAGCCCGGCCCGAGAGTATGAGGGCCAGGGCCGGAAGTTATTTTCACAAAATTTAACTATACATCTACACACCTCATGCAATAGAATAAATACAGTTACTAATTCATAATCAAAGGTAAAAAATATTGTCCACAGGTAACTCATAGTCTCATATAAAGCATAAGAAGGCAATAAGGTAAACACTCTAAGCAACATGATTATGACGACTATCGTTTTCATCTTCTTCGCTACTATCATCAATTTCAAAGAATTTTGATTGTACTTCACTTTAAGTAGTAGACTCTGCTTCAGGGGTAAAAATATCAAGAATTAGTAGATTACCATCATATGTAAATTTGGTAATTTCAATGTTCTTAGAGAGGAGTTAGCAAGGGCACGAGGGGCAGGGGAATTAAAAAATAAAATAAAAGCTAAAGGGCCTAACGGGCCGACCCTACAGGGCTGGCCCTTTTAGACCCGACTTTCTTTTGAAGCTCTATTTTTCAAGCCAAACCCGTGATTTAAAAGGGCTTAAAAGGGCCATCCTGACGGGCTCGGCCTGATTTTCCGGATCTAATCAACGTATTGATGTAGAAAAATCATACATTTTTGCCTTCAAAAATTTCCCCTAAAGAGGTTCAGTCCATGGTTAAGCATGGTTAAGCAAACTCTAGGATTTGAATTGGCATAATCTCTTGGTAAGTACTTAGACCGTGTTTGGTATGAAGTACTAGGGGGTAGGGACAAGGATTGGGTCAGGGATTATGTTAGAATATATAATTTAGTACGAGGGACTATGGAGTAACACTACAAAAAAATACAGGATTAGCGATGGAATTTAGCGACGGAATTTTATTCCGTCCCTAATCCCTCACAAATTCCGTCTCTAAAATTAGCGACAGAATTTAGAGACGGAATTTTTCCGTCTCTACATTAGAGACGGATTAGCGACGAAATTACATTCCGTCGCTAAATTCCGTCACTAATTTCCGTCACTAAAAATTAACGACGGAATTTAGAGACGGAATTTTTCCGTCTCTAATAGTTAAATTTTTTAATAATTCGATTTTTTTTTCAAAATTATAATTTTTAAAATAATTTAAATTTTAAATTATTTTAAATTTATAATATAATATTAAAATAAATAAATAAAATTATTAATTCATATTTATTTTTGAAATTAAAATTATAATATAATATATTTGAATTTTTAATAATATATTATATACAAATAAAATGAAAATTTTATAAATACAAACAAAAAGATAAAATATAAAATAAAATAAATAAAAAAAGATATTAATAATAAAAATTTAGGTAGAATATTTACATAAAATAAAATAAGAAAACTAAATTAAAATATTCAATAATATATAAAATTATGTATTTCTATTTTTGTTTGCAAGTGATATATATATATGTATATATGTATATATATATACATATGTATGTATGTACATACATATATATGTATATGTATGTATGTACATACATACATATGTGTATATGTATGTATGTACATACATACATATATATATATATATGTATGTATGTATGTATATATATATACATATGTATGTATGTGTGTGTGTGTGTGTGTGTATGTGTGTGTCTATGCTTATATATATATATATGATTTTGCATTTAACTTTCACAGGTTCTTCTTAGCTCAACTGGCAAAGGCACTAGCACAAGCGTGAGAGGTCATGGCTTCGAATCATAACTTGGTCACAAAATGCAACCAATTTGTGACTTGTGACATGTGGCGCACGGTGGAGGGTGACACGTGGCGCGCTGTGGAGGATGGCAAGGTGGCAGTGGCTGATTGGTACACGCGGTGGCCGCCGGCGAGGAACATGTGGAGGCTCGTGTTGTAGACATGTGGCAATTTAAATTATATATAAAAAAAATAATTAGCGACGGATTAGAGACGGAAAATTCCGTCGCTAATTAGAGACGGAATTTAGGGACGGAATTTTTCCGTCTCTAATTAGCGACGGAATTTCCGTCCCTAAATTCCGTCTCTAAAATTCCGTCTCTAATTAGCGACGGAATGCAAAATTCCGTCACTAATCAATTAGTAACGGCCTTTTTAGCGACGGAACAAATTCCGTCGCTAATATTGTTCCGTCACTAATTTCCGTCTCTAAGTTAATTAGTGACGGAAATTCCGTCGCTAAATTCCGTCGCTAATTCACGATTTTTTTGTATAACCAAGGATTGGGAGTACCACAAAAGTGGGATTGCTGCAAAGCCACCTCCCCCTGGTATTACGTTTTCAATTAAAGGAGTGTAAATATCAAAGACAAAAATATTCATGTTTATAATATTTTTTGGATATAAATGCCCTCTATCAATTTTAACATAAATCCCGGAACTTTGTTTTTTGTTATTTTTTTAATAATAAGGTTATTTTAGTCTTTTCATAATTTATGGAGGATTATAAAATAAAATCAATTTAAGTATTCCATCTAAATATTACCGTATACCAAATGTAATATTAAACCATCATTTCAATCGCAATCTCAATCTGTCAAAATCCAATGCCTCGTAACAAACAAGACTCCTACTTATGTCTCCCATTTTTGTGGGGTCTGTCTAAAGTTGAAGCTCTAGCTTGTGTGAGAGACAAGCTAAAGAAAGTTTTGGGCTACAATAAGAATTTCCTTTCACATGTAGGTAAGGAAGTCCTAGTTAAGGCAGTTGCTAATGTTATTCCTACCAACTCCATGACTTGTTTCCTTTATCCAAAGAAAACTTGTCAAGAGTTAGATAGCGTAATATCCAATTTTTGGTAGGGTGGTTTAGAGAATAAGAGGATGATACATTGGAAAGCATGGGATATACCCTAACTAGAAGGAAACCGGACGGAGGATTAGGATTTAAGGAATTCCAAAACTACAATTTGGCTCTACTTGGAAAGCAATGTTGGCGCTTAATAAGTAGACTTGAGGATTATTGGGCTAAAGGGATTTATTTTCCTAACAATTATTTCTTGAGTGCAGAGAAGGGAGCAAAAGCCTCGTGGGCTTGGTCTAGTTTATTAGAGGGAAGAAGAATTTTTCTTGATTCAAATTTTTGGAGAGTAGGAGATGGGAAGAAAATTAATGTATGGAAAGATCCTTGGATTCCTACAAAGGAAAATTTTCTGATATCCTGAAGTATTAGAAAATTTGACACTTGAGAGCAAGAGAGAGAGAGAAATGAAGGAGAGAGAAAGTAGCGACGGAGATGGAAGAGGGAGAGGGGATGGGGATGGGGGTGGGCGAAGTCGTGGGAGGGAGATGCATCTTGGGGAGGAGATGTTTGTGTTTGGTAGTACTGGGGGAGGGCAGAATAAGAAAACATCTCAGGAGACGGGGAGGGTGCAGGTTACTCGGAGGCCAATCTCTTTGTCGTATAAGGAGAAGCTGTTGTCTCCGGGAGGTTTGGGATATCTGGTCAGCCATGCAGAGGAAGACGACATTGTATGTGGATGGAAAGGTTTCTTTGCTAGGAAAAATGCAGAGACGGAGGCTGAGAGTGGTGTTGACGAGACTGTGAGGGAAGAAACTATGGGGGACGATTTGACGAGCAGATACCCAGTTTTATCGGTAACTTCTGAACAATATACAACATGGTGTAGGCCTTGGATGAACTCACTTATTATTAAGGTGTTGGGGTTATCAATTCCGAAGCATGTGCTTATTGATCGAGTGAGACGAATGTGGAAGCCGCAGCAGCCGCTGAAGTTTGTCCCCTTGAGTAATGAGTACTACATTGTGTCTTTCTCTAGTATAGAGGATAGAGATTATGCGTACTATGAAGGTCCATGGATGATTGACGATCACTACCTTCTAGTACAACGATGGAGGCCAAACTTCAATCCATGGAAAGCAGACTGTCAGCGAAGGATAGCAGTATGGGTGCGGATTCCGGATTTGCCGATGGAGTTTTGCACGGTGGAATCACTGGGTATTATTGGGAATATGATAGGGAAGATAATTAAAATTGACCGATCAACATCTATTTATGACAAAGGTGAGTTTGCTCGGATTTGTGTAGAAGTAGATCTGCAAAAACCTTTGTTGCCAGCTTTCACAGCGTTTGGAGAGGATAAGCAATTAGTGTATGAGGGCTTGCACCTGGTTTGCTTTGGGTGTGGACTCTATGGACATGAACGGGAGGAGTGTCCTCACCGGAAGGAAGGAGAGAGTGCTCACGTGACGGAGGCTGCGACGGGATATAACGGGGACCAGAAACAGAGGGTGGAGGCTGCAGGGGTAACGCATACGTCAGATGAAGTGAATGGTGATAAGGAGCAAGGTATAGGAGACCCAAAGACGGGGACGGCGGCCACTGGTTCTATCCGTGGGAAGGAAGAGTTACATCCGGCCACCAATGGCTTTTCCGGTGGGTGTGAACATTTGGGACCCCAGATGATTTTACGAAGAGACTTACAGAAAGGAATTCAAAGCTGGTAAAAAAGAGGGGGCGTGAAAAGTGGGGGGACAGTGAGTACGCAAGGTGCTATGAAGATTGGGAAAAATCTGGACAGATCATGAGGATTGGCTTTTTAAAATGAGACTAGGGAGAAATCAGTGGGTTTAGGTATGGAGTCACCGATAAGTAAGTCACAGTGGGTGGTGGTGGGATCTAAAAGGAAGAAGGAAGAGAAGGTAATGCGTTTTGGGAAGGGAATTGGTATGGGTGAAAGGCATAAAATAAAACAAAATCAAGTAGTCAATCATGGGCCCCACCACATGGAATTGTCTAATGCTTTTTCCTTTCTCCACGAATTGCCTCTTGATAGCATAAATAATGCACAAGAAAAGGAAGTAGTAAACCGTGGGCCCCACCTTATGGATTTGAATAATGATTTCTCTTCTTTCCATGATTTGCCATGTGATAGCATTAATGGTGCACTTTCCTCTTTCCACGAGAATAATGAGATTTCTATACATGGAGAAGTTTATAACACCGTGGGAGACAAGACGATATCTATTTCTCACAGTAATGAGGGTCCCGTTAATGCAATTTATGTCACAGAAGGTGTAGCTACTGATGTAATGGTGGATGATAATATGGGGTTAGATGGTAGGGAAGATGAAATAGGGAAAAATGATAGTCTACTGGGCAGTGGTTTGGCCCCCACAACCTCCCAATTGTCTTAATGAATTTTATGATATGGAATTCACGGGGAACAGGCTCGAAGTCATTTCCAAGACTTGTACGTGAACTTAAAAAACATTTTAAGTTGGATTTTCTGGCTCTTTTGGAAACACGCTCGGATACTATAAAGACGGAACAACGAATCCGTACTCTGGGGTTCAGTAAGTATACATTTGTTGCTGCAGAAGGTTACAGTGGAGTGATATGGTGTCTCTGGGAGGAAGGATCACTTAAGGTCAAGGTAGTGGAGCAGCAGAAACAATATATGCACTTATTAATCGAGGATGTTAAAAGGCAACAGTGGTACCTCACAGTGGTGTATGCGAGTCCAAACCGTTTGTACCGTCGTAAACTATGGACGGATCTTTTTCGGATCAAAGACTTTATCCAGGGGCCGTGGTGTATTGGAGGAGATTTTAACGCAACGCTTCTTGCAACAGAAAGGAGGTCTTGTGCAGTTTCAAAGCTATCTTCAGATCGTGAGTTTTGTAGATGGGCTGAGGACATGAACTTGGTGGACTTGGGGTTTGATGGACCGGCCTTTACTTGGAAGAGAGGCGGTACGGAAGCTCGGTTGGATAGGATATTTGCAAATGATGATTGGTGTGCTCGATTCATGGATGCCAAGTTACTGCATTTGCCACAGTATAAATCTGATCATAGACCTTTACTGTTGAGAATGGAGGGGGTTCCAACAAAAGAGCTGGCTTTGAAGCCATTTCGTTTTATTGCTTCATGGGTCCTTCATGAGACATTCAATGATCTAGTTAAGGAGGAGTGGAGTTGTTCAAAAGATTGGGGCGTAAACATTGAAAGCTTCACCCGTGCTTGCCGACGTTGGAATAGGGATGTCTTTGGCCATATCCAGAGGTGGAAGAATCACCTAATTCATAGGCTGGATGGAATTAATCGTGCAATCACCAGAGGTGGAAACATCCACTTCCTTGAAGAGCTACAGAAGAACCTTTGGTTAGAGCTGGATGAAACGTTAACACAAGAAGCTTTGTTATAGGCCCAAAAAGCTAGGATGAATTGGTCGATTGATGGTGATCGGAACACTAAGTTGTTTCATGCTCAAGCTAACAGTCGAAGGAAACGTAATAGAATTGATGCCATTTGTATTAATAAGGGAGAATGGTGCTTTGAGGAGGACTGTATAAAAACTCACGCGACAGAGTACTTCTCAAATCTATTCCAGGAGGAGGTAGGGGAGCGTTCAAACCTTGATTGTTGCATTTCTTACCCACGGCTCACGGAGGTACATGAACGTATATGTAAGAGGGTAGTTGAAGAAGAGGAGATTCGTAAAGCTTTGTTTAGTATGGGGGCTCTCAAATCACCAGGACCGGACGGGTTCTACGCTATGTTCTTCCAACACCAATGGGAGACAGTTAAAGAGTCTGTTGTTCACTTTGTGAAGCAGGTATTTCTTTATCCTGAGAGGATTTGTGAGGTTAATGGGACACTAATCGTATTAATCCCAAAAACGGATCACCCTGTAACGTTTCGAGATCTTAGACCAATTAGCTTATGTAATGTCATATATAAGCTAGTTACAAAATTAGTGGCCAATAGAATGAAATGCTTTATGGCTCATGTCATATCTCTGAATCAGTGTAGCTTTGTGCCTGGTCGACATAGTTCAGATAATATTATTGTGGCCCAGGAGGTGATTCATTCTATGAGAACAATGGGAGGGAAGAAGGGATATATGGCGATTAAAATAGATTTGGAAAAGCCGTATGATAGGGTTAATTGGAAGTTCCTTCTTAAGTGTTTACAAGAACTTGATCTTCCTAATAATCTTATCCGGGTCGTGGACCAATGTGTTAGTACTGCGAGTATCCAACTCTTATGGAATGGAACTAAGGCAGAGTGTTTCAATACATCACGTGGAGTACGACAGGGAGATCCTCTTTCACCCTACTTATTTGTTATCTGTATTGAAAAGTTAGCTCACATGATTCAAGAACGAATGGAGACACAAGAATGGAAGCCTATTTGTCTCACGAAGAAGGGACCACCGATATCCCATCTGTTCTTGCGGATGACATTATTTTATTTACTGAAGCTTCTCTTCAACAAGCAGAGATGGTGCGGGATTGTATGTCACATTTTTGTGAATGTTCAGGTCTCAAGGTAAATGCTTCTAAGACCCGAGTCTTCTTTTCTAAGAACATAAATCACAACAGGTGCACGGAGCTTAGTACGGTCCTTGGGTACACTCAGATGGCTGATCTTGGGAAATATCTTGGAGTGCAACTTCATCACAAGAGGGTTGGGAAGGAATCATTTCAGGTGGTAATTAATAAGGTGAAGGAAATGTTGAATAGGTGGAAAGCTAGCTCATTCTCTTTAGCTGGCAGAGCGACACTTATTTCCTCAGTGTCTTTAGCTATCCCGGCATATACAATGCAAACATCTCACTTACCTAGTTCTGTTTGTGAAACTCTGGATAAGCAAAACAGATTGTTTTTATGGGGGAGCACAACGAGTAGTCGTAAAATGCCACTAGTAGCCTGGGATGAGGTGTGTAAGGATAAACGGAAGGGTGGCCTAGGGTTGAGGCATGCTAAGTACCAGAATCAAGCTTTCCTCATGAAATTGGGTTGGAGGCTCGTGACGCATAGAGATGACCTTTGGGTCAAGGTTGTACGGGATAAGTATAAATGCAGGGAGGATCTTCTTCCTCGTATTGAGCAGAAAAGGCCTGGTTCTAATGTGTGGACGGGAATTAAGAAAACATGGGATAAAGTTTTTAGGGGGATCGAAATTGAGAATGAAGCTAATAACGTTAAATGGAAGTGGGAGAGGCATGGAGAATTTTCAGTGAAATCTGCGTATAGAGTGCTTTCAGGGGATGTAACAGAGCAGGGGAGGGACTGGGCTTGTTTGTGGAAGGTTCGAGCGCCACAAAGGTGTAAGACGTTCATTTGGCTAGTTTCTCGTCAGTGTCTACTCACAAATGTAAATCGAATGAGACGGGGGATAACGATGGATCCGAGTTGCCCTCTATGTGGAGAAGGTTCTGAGGATACCATTCATGTCTTTCGGGATTGTATACACTCAAGATCATTATGGAGGAAGGTGGTGCCCCCAGATAAGTGGCGCCTATTTTGTAGTATGACCCCGTCAGACTGGTTTTGGTGGAATGTTAGAGGTCAACAAGAAGCAAGTAAGGAGTGGGCAGCTAGGTTCGTTATTCTGTGCTGGTGGATATGGAAACAGAGGAATCTGTTTGTGTTCGAAAAGATTTGTACCCTGAACAACAGTATTCTTACCAGTACAAGTACCATGATGGAATGCTTTAATTCGACTAACGACCGCCTAGTAGGGACAAGACTTAAAGGTATTACTTTAGCGTCTAGACAAGAGATTTGGCGTCCACCAGAGGAGGGGTGGGTGAAGGTGAATGTTGATGGTGCTTACTCTAGAGCTGAGAATAAGTGTGCCTGTGGGGGGACTATTCGTAATGCTTGTGGAACGTTCCTTAAAGGGTTCATACATCCCATTGAACATGGGGATGAGCTGTCTGTGGAAATCTGGGCTTGCCTTTTGGGGCTTAAAACAGCATGGGCGATGGGTTTCAGGAAAGTATGGTTAGAAATGGATTCTACTGAGTATCTTGAGTTGATTACGAATGAACAGAGCATTAATCATCGTGATTCTGGCATCCTTACTGAAGTTAAAAACATGCTTCATATGGATTGGGTGACGAAGGTTACTTACGTGCCGAGATTTTGTAATTCCGCGGCGGATTACCTAGCAAAAAGAGGTCTTGAGTCAAGATGGGGATTTCATGAAATTTATCATCCTTCTGAGGACTTACAGATGATTCTTTGTCAGGATTGTAATGGGTGTAATAATCTCATAGGTGCTATCTGAGGTGTCCCGATTATATCAAAAAAAAAAAAAGAAAATTTGACACTTGCAGACCTTATTTTAGACAACAAATGGAAATTAAATCATTTGCCTATTTCTGCTCATATTAGAGAAGATATTGGTAAGATTAAATTGCCTACTTATGCAATGTCAGATATTCTCATTTGGATGGGAAGCAGTGATGGACAATATACAGTGAAAAAAGGGCACAAGTGACTACAAGAGAAGAAAATGGATAAAAAGATCTCCCCTAGTTCCTCAATTGTTGTCCCAAATGATTTGTGGAAGATAATATGGGGACTCAAAGTGCAACCTAAGATTAGGCATTTTTATGGAGGGCCTGTGTCAAGGCACTTCCGACGAGGGAAGCATTAATGAAGCAAAAATGTGGTTTTTCTCATACATGTATTCGTTGTAGTGATGTTGCAGAAACTATAGAGCACTGTCTTCTCTTTTACCAGGGGGTCAGAAAATTTTGGTTTGCCTCTCCACTTTCCATTACTGTGAATGAATTTAATGTTAGAAGTTTTAAATCATGGCTTTATAGCATTCTTTCTTCTTTAAAGGATGATGAATTCTTGCAAGCGATTGTTGCCCCTATCTGCTGGTTTTTATGGAAAGCTAGATGTAGTGAAATCTTTGAATTTAAAATTGCTAACTATGAATAGATTTTAAATTCAGCTATGTCTTGTGTGAATGAATTTTGGCATGCCAATGGTTGGACTGAACCTAGAGATGGACGACAGGGCTGTATTCAAGATTCTTTCAGTTGGTGTCCGCATGATAATGATTGTCTCAAACATAATAGTGATGGCGCCTTTGTTGCAGCAACAGGAAAGAGTGGACTGGGTTATGTCTTGCGCAATTCCAAAGGTGAAGTGGTTGATTTGTTTTGCAAGTCTTCGGATGCACGATCAGCTATAGAAAGTGAAGCTCAAGCAATGTAGTTGGCCCTTCTAAGATGCAAAGATCGTGAATTGGATGCTGTTACTTTTGAATCAAACTGCTTGCCGTTAGTAGATGCTGTAACATGAAATGGTCCATACCCTAACTGGAAAATAAACCTTCTAATGTCAGATATAAAACATGTGGTCAAATCAATTCCAAATTTTGTAGTAGTTTATGCTCCTAGGTCTTGTAATTTGGTAGCTGATTGGCTAACCAAAGCTGGTTGCAAGGGGATGAGCTCTTCTGAGTGGGTTTTAAACCTCCCATCTCCTCTTTTTAATCTTTTTTTTTTGCTGATTTGAGCTGTAAGGAAGGGATTGGTTGATCTTTGATGAATGAATGAAGTAATCTTTTTGTCCAAAAAAAATAAAAGTTAAGTAAATCTTATATTAAGAAGCAGAGGGAATATATGTTTTAGTTTTTGATGAGCAAGGTGACGTGGGGGTTCTGATTTTCACAACATTGTACAAGCATGATGTGGGCATTACATTTCTCTTAGCATGTATCGATGTGCAACATATGTATAAACAATCTGTTGTGCGCATCCTTAAATGGTGTACGCAATATCATGAAATGGTGTTTGTGTTGATTATGAGCTTAATTTGCTCATCTTTAGTAAAATATGCTCATCTTTAATAAATCAATTTAAATAAGGTTGAAATATAGTTCGCTCTAAAACATATTTGACTTAAGATAATTGGTAATTGATATTGGACCAAACAAAGTTATGAAAATGTACTTTTTTAGAGTTATTCTTTACATAATGTTGTTTATTATGAAATGTTATTTTTATCATTCATACTTTACGGTCAATTAGTATAACCATTATATTTTTGTTTTCCTTGATATAAGGTTGGAAAATGAATCATTTGTAAGTATTACATGATGGTTATTTATAAGAACCATCATTTTATTACTAAATAAATTACGGTTATTAACTACAACAATAATTTGTGTTTTCACTAATTCTGCCTCGCAGTACATGATAATGCGTAGAATTAACTATTACGTTTTAGCATTATATATTCTTGTGATATTCGTTTTGACACACATGACATTTATTCATTGTAACAGCTATTTATTATACGTTATATATATGCAAATTTATAATAGTGATTAGTGGGATTTGAATTCACAATCTTATAGTTATGAGCCAACCATTTATCAACTCAACCAATTTTGATTGGTTGTATCGTTTTTTATTCCCAATGTGTGTATAGTTATCAAATCTTATTCATTTTGCTGATTTTGAATAAGTCTATGGTTACTTGTCCTCATTCCATATTAATTTATTCGGTAATTGGAGAGTCGTTAGGATAGGACTATATGAATGCTAGCTGGGCTGCAAGTTGTGTAATCACTATTTCATTCATTATTAGGGCTGCTTCGTGGATGCAAAATCCTACTTATCATTACTTTGAATCTTCTAATAAAGCACACAGATTTATAAAACATCCATTTTGACCTGAATGTCCTGAATAATCCTACCTATCAGATTTATATATGATGTAAAGTTCCACTAATTTTTTTTTATTAATTCTTTTTCGAGAAGATTGGGAAAAATCTCTATTAAAAAATTTATTAGTGAGAATAACCTGAATAATAATAATAAAAAGTGCAAGATCTATAGAGTATCGATTGTATATATAAAAAATTATCTTGTCTTTCCTACCAATATATAAAAATTTAATCAACTGGAGTAGTAAAGAGCGTTCTAGCTATCCACACAATAATTAATTGCTAGTTACTGCCTTTCTAGTCTATGAAATAGTCCTCTTCTAATTTCGTTTCCACATCATCATATTAATGACAGTATTACATTTAGAGACCTGATTTCCATTTTCAAGCATTATTTTTAAGACGCCAAAAAGGTTTTGCAAATGTATACCGTCAATTAATTAATGGGAAGAAAAATAAAAGTAGAAACTATAACATATTTTGGAAAATTTGCAAATTATTATCATCTCTAAATTAAATTAGCAATGCCCTAGCTATATATTGAATTTTTTCTTTACGTGTTTAACCTTCTCTCCCGTACAAAGACAATATTTGTAAATTGACTCATGCCTAAGATTTAGGTGACAAATACACCAACCATGATGATTTTTCAGATTAAATGTTATTCTCTATAGTACTAAAAATTAAAAACTAATCTCATAACTTGAAGCCTCATTGTTCCATCCATTTTGCACTAAAAGGTTCTCTTTTCTCTTATACTTCGAGCATTTTATCACGTAATCAACAATTGTCATTTGTCTCTTCTTGGTGGTTGATATTCTATATCCAGAGTTGTCCTAATCATAAAATAAATTCTCACCAATATTTTGACTCTAGAGATTTAGCTTCCAGACAATAAACATATATTATTAATAACTTTACTATTCATGTTGGTCATATTATATTTGTCATTAAAAAATCATTTATGATAAACTACACTCTAAATTGCGCAAAAGTTCATCAACCTGTGAACATATAATTACCCCCTTCTATAGATTTACAGATATTAAGAATATTAGTTTAGTTTTTTTTTAAAAATGTATGTTGATTTTGGTAAAGTATAATTTTTAATCATTTGCATTAAAAATTATTTCTTTGACAAAAAACCCCTTTATAAATGTATGAAATTAATATGGAGAGTTTAGGGAAAAAATTAGAAACTTGTGAAACAAAATATATTAAGGTATTATATTTATGACTCAGTAAATTCTTTAATTTCACTGGCTCTTATATTTAAGATAAGAATGAATATATTATATTGATCTTTAAAATTTGATAATAAACGTCACTTCTATGTGAAAAATATTTACATACTCTAGAAGCGTCATCTCATCTGTACTCTGACTAATTAAAATACAACAACTCATCTTACTTTTATCTTACATGACAGATGAATCATCTACAGAAATTCAACTTTTATAATTTTTAAAAAAACATAAACTTCTTAATTAAAAAAAAAAGCAATTCCCTTCCATCATCCCTAAAATCATAAAATTTAAATTTTTGCAGATGACTCATGTTATATAGGATTAAAATAAGATAAATTATTGTATTTTAATTAATCAAAGTATAAATGAGGTGGTGCTCCTGAAGTATGTAAGTCTACTTCTATGTTATATTTTGTTGATGAGATTAACCTTAGTAAGAGATATCGACACAAATTTGAAAATTTAGAAAACAACATATATACAATACTCAAAATTTAAGAAAAATTTATATATTTTAGTCCCTTTTTTAAATCAATATGCATACATCTCATATATAAACTAAATTAAGCACCTTCTGACCCCACAACACGATAATCATGAATTTGTCGTTAGTTTTTTTGTCGCATGCTTTTTCTGACCTTTATGTTTATTTGGGACTAATCTTAAATTATCCGTGCCAATAATTTATGTTAAAATTTAGTATATTACTTAAAAATTCAAGTGATATAATCTATGGGTCACGTTTATTTAGCTTGTTTGCTGCGGCAAAGTAAATTGTTGTGGGAAAGGGCTGGAGGTAATTATTGAACTTTGAATCCCACATTGATGGTGACCGAATAAATCTGATTGAATTATGGCATTATGAAACGTGGCCAATTATTTAGGGTCCAAATAATAGAATAGAATTCGGTCCATAAAAAAAATAATAGAATAGAAGATATAATGAGGTCCTTTTAAGATATTTTCATTTATATCATTATATGCGTGTGTGTAATATTAATAATCTTATATGCAAAATATACTTTGTTTTCAGTTAATAAATGAGATTTTGATGAACTCTTGGGGAGAAAAGTATTATCTTTTTTAATTATAGCAGCAGTTTTCCTCTATGAAGAAACTAGAAAAAAAAAATTAAAATGTTTTCAAATACTATAAGATAAAAATGTGAATTTGTTATTTTTGACAATATTTTGAAATGGGGTGATTCTACGGAAAAGAGCGGGAAATTTTTTTTATAGATATCTAAAATTTAAATATGCCATTATCTTGTTTTTTTTTTTATGCCTTCGCCATTATCTTGTAGTTTAGACGTACCATTCATAGCTTTTCTTGTTTTCATGGTATTGTGCCTTCTTGATTTGTATTATAACAAAAATAAATGTCAAAATAAATAAAAATATTTAAATATATTATATGTTCAAATTTCTCACTAAACTAGTAATGAGACTAGTTTTAAGATATTAGTTTGAGACTGAACTACAATCAAATCAACTGTAATTAATAAATATATTTTTAATTATTATATGTAAACTATTATTGTTAAAAATTAGTGTTTATGATCGTTTTGCTTAGTTTATAATGACGATTCATCATCAAATTTTTACGACTCTAATTTTTTGAACTGCTCTAAATTAAAGTAAGAGATCTCTAAGTAGTTGTTACTAGTTTTCGTACTACGCAAAGAGCTTAGTAGGGAAAGTTAAACATATATGTTCATTCAGATATGATTTTGAATGATTTGGATTTAAGTTTTTTTTAAATAGTGATTTTTAAATAAAAATAATTTTTTTTAAAAAAATAATAATTAAGAAATCATATTTATTTTAGATTTTATATCAATTAAAATAATTTTTTTAAAAAACATAGACTTTTAAAAACTCATATTTAAACCGTCTAGATTAAATCTGACAGTCTAAATATGCTTAACTCTCTTTACTAGACAAAGCTGTAGGGAAACCAGTCTAATTAGCCACTTCAACTCAAATTAAAATTTATAAAATTGATATTAATGAAGGCGCAAATATACTAAAATTATTTGTGATCGTTTCATAATTAATTTATTCCGTATTCGTGGTTTTTTGGGAAAAAGTAAGACAATTTTTTTTATTTACCTTTAAATTTGTATGTGCAACAGTGAGATCTAGCACTTTTTTATTTGCTTGTTTGGATTAGAGGTGAAGAAGTGACTTTTTTCCTAATATGACTTTTGCAGAATTTAGATTGAAAAAAAAAATCATATTGTAAATATGATTTGTGTTTAAATTGGCGATGAGAGAAGTGACTTCTTTTTTTAAACCCAGTAAAAAAAGGTTAGAAGCTACTTCAATAAACTTATAAGAAAAACCGTTTCTTTTAAACCCAATGAATACTATCATATTCCAAAACGGTTATGTACATGTCAAATGAGTTTTTATCTTTTAAATAAACTTTTTTTTCTCTCACCAAACAGGTTAGTGGGTAATAATTCTTATGGGAAACGTGGGCCCTGTACTTTGTTATATTTAATTTCAACTTTAGGTATGCATATATTTACCCCCAAAGTTATTTTTAATTGGTGTGGATGCACCCAAAAAAAAGGTTAAAATATTAAATTTTTTAAAAAAGAATTTAAGTAATTTTTAGTATTATTTTTTATTAATTAGTACATTAAATTCTAACATCATATTAATAAGTTATTAACTTCTACTCTTTTTTGTTATCTTTATTTTTTTATTTGATTAAAGGTTTCTTCTTTCGAGATTTAGTATATAAAAGATTTTCGTCTCTCTCAATAATTATACTTCTCAAGATTTGAATTTGTGTTCTCCTATTTATTGGATCACTTATCACTTCAACCAATATCTTATTGGTCTTATTATTTTATTAAATATAGGTATATGAAAGAAAAACAATTTAATCCTCCTTAAACTATCAAATGCCTTGTAAAAAGAATAAAAATACTTTCTAGAAGATAACCAGGATAAATTCTCTTCTCAGATAATGATGTTGTCACCTTCTTTGGATACCAGCATATGTGTCCATCGGGGTTTGGAATAATCAGATTAATTTTATTTCTTATTCCTAATAATGACACAAAAGTTGATGATGTGCTTTGTAAAAGAAGAAAGAAAAAATATTATTCCCTGAGAGTCCCTTCTAGTTCTAGGTATTTGTATATAATTAATAACACCATGTTGTTGATTGTTTATTTAAATATTTGTAATTATACCCAGCTGATAAAGAAATGATTACAATATGATGCATTTAATCTTCTGGGTATCTCTTTGCCATAAAGTAGAAAAAAGAAAAATTAAATTAAATTTCAGGTTGGCTAGCTTTACGGTCAACTGCATCAAACCTTCATCGAGATGTTGGAATCTAAATCAAGCAAGAATATTATTTTCTTGAACTTTATCTATTTCCGCAATTAGTGCAAAATATATTAATCAAAGAAAAATATACTTTATATCCTTCTTATTAACTGTTCCTAATCCAGTAAATATCATTCACAATAAAAGAGTTTTCATGGTTTTTTTAAAAAAGAAAATTTATTTATCTTAGGTGAGATTACTAAATAATCCATCCTGTTTTTTTTTTGGCCAAGTAATAATCCATCCTGTTTAGTCTTAAAAAATTATGTAAATTATATAATTGAAACCAAATAATTATACAAATTTAATTTTAATGATATGTCATCATAAATATTAATTAACCTGAACCGGATATTGTAAAAAAAAAATACTATTATGAAGATGGAAATCTCTATGATGAGTGTGTAAACCAAATTAAACTGCACTGTCACTAAATTATTCTTTTTATTGCTCCATTATTAGCATGATTAGGTGTTTGAATATACTATAATACCTTGAACTTACAAAACTAAGAGACTGATCATATCATAATTCAGCTTTTCATCTTAATCAATTTTTAATCTCTGCAAAAAAAAAAAAGTAAACTGGGGGAAAAGATAAAGAATAGGGATAGATCATCATATATCCTTCGAAAGATTAAAGACTAAATATATATATATTTTTAAAAAGCCTTTCTTGAAGAAGTGAATTCTCTACTTGGAAATTCTGAAATTTACCATTTTTTATTATTTATTTTTACACACACAAGAGGAAAACAGTTGATTATTTCTATCTAGTAATTTTCCCAAAGAAATGGCTCTTCAAGCCTGAAACCGCTATCCGCTGCACAAAAATTCCAAGAAGAAGAAGAAGAAGAAGAAGCAGAAGCATAAGAACAAAGGCCATTGTTGCCATCAGTGAAAAGATCTGGTAGGTCAAACAAAGCAGCGTCCTCTTCCTTTGAAGAACAACAAGACTGGTCTTGTGCCGAAGACGATGACGAGGCCCGCTCGGTTCGGCCCAGCTCGGCCTCCTCGGCTTGATCACAATGCTTATCATTAGTTGACACCTCAAAGACAGTAGCTGCAGCCTTTGCGGCGGCGGCTTGGATGTCCTTCGGGGCGGTGGTGGCCGGTCGGGGAAGCTCCGAAGCCAAGTGAGGGAAATTGAGGAAAGCCGAATCACCTTTGATGGCTAAAGCCGCGACATCGTGAGCTCGAGCCGCCATTTCCGCCGTAGGGTAAGTTCCAAGCCATATTCTGGATTTCTTTCTGGGCTCACGAATCTCAGAAACCCATTTTCCCCAGTTCCTCATTCTCACACCTCTGTAAGCTGGAAGCTTATCATTATCATTATTCTTGTTATTTTCATTATGATCCTTTTCTTCACTTCTGATCTGCTTGTTGTTGTTGTTGCAGCAGCTATCATCACCATTCTGATCTGAAACACCTCTTGATTCTCTCTTATTGGTACCTGCATAATCTGAGTTTGACGATAAAGAGGAAGAAGAAGAAGATGGAGATGAAGAGGATAAGCCAAAGGTGTCTTGGGCATCACTTTCCATGTTGATATGTTTTCACAATGGTCTCTCAGACACAGAGAGAGAGAGAGAGAGAGAGAGAGAGAGAGAGAGAGAGAGATGTTTGATTGATTGGTGCTACAGAAAGAATGAGAGGGAGTGAAGGTGCATACAAATAGCTACGGAGCTGGGTGGGTGCGTTTGGCTTTTAATGATTTAAGAAAAAAATATTTTAATTATTGCACATAATGTTTTTAAAGACTTTGACTTATGCATAAATTAAATAAATTGGTATTTAAAGTCTTAAGATAAATTTTTTATAAACATGAAAATTTATAGAGGTAACTGATCATTATTGACATATAATTCAAAAGTTTGAAGATATTATTTCTCAAAACGAAACAAAAATGTTTAGGAGAATATAATGCATCACCCTCAATATATATGTACATGTTACACTTCCATAATGAAATAATATATTAATTAAGAACATGGAGGTCACCTCTATACATAAGCTTGAAAGTTTATATAAGGGGATTCAATGTCAAATTCTATGGTTAAAAGTTAATCTATACTTTAAATAAAGAAGTTTTGAATAATTTAATTAAAAAACTATAGGGACATAACAAAGGTAGGGAAAGAAAATAAAAGAGGAAAAAGAAGGAAAAGGAGAAAAAGGAAAAGGGAATATATAGACAAGAAATAGGGCCAATCTCATAACAATAGTACAGTTCAGCTAACTTGTTGCAATCCCATGTGGTAATTGAATATTTCATTATATAAAAACATATACATATACATACATACATATATAGACACACACACAATTGCACCTAAATTGTTACTTAACCTTGGTCTATTTTCGGTGTCCATACATATCTAGAAGGGCATGAATTAATTATTTCGCGTATGTTGAGGGAATTACATGTGTTTGTACAGTAACATTATTAATTGCTTAACAAAGGGGTGTGAGTGGTGGGACCATACGTGTTTCAACCTTGATTTTCACATGGATGCTCCCCTAACTTTTCCTCCTTTATCAAACATATCTAAGCACCTTTCTTTTCTTTTATTTTCTTTCTTTTGTAATTTGTGCAGACTCTAGAAGATATTATGCTGATTTTGATTTATAAATAATATGACTTAGTTGTCTTTTACTTATTATAACTTATAAATAGAGCAACATGTTAACTATTGATGATACCTATCCTTCATTTGAATATGATCAAAATTTCTTGAATTGAACAAGAACATTAGGTTCAGTTAATTGAACCATTGACAAGAATTAGTTTTTAGTTCCATTCAGTTAATTTAAGAAATATTAATTAATTAAAGTATCAATAAAAATACTTAAAATTAAATAAATGGGCTGAAATTTATTTGGACTAGGCTTTTGTCACTTTAATCTAAAAATGTATAAAATTCTTAGAATTAGTTATTCATTTTAAACATTATTTCAATTCTTTTTTTCACATGAAGTTTGTTATATTATTCGTAATTTATGAAAAAAAAATTTCACTAATTTACCGTGCGTGTGCGTGTGCATATGTGTGTGAGAGAGAAATTGATTGGCTTAACATATGCTATCAAGATCCTACGTATTTTTTATATAATTCTTATTGAATTATGATATACCAATAGTTGTTTTATTTAAAAAGACATCTTTTCTTGGTCAAAAATTATTGTGTTTATATACATTATATGAGACATTTTACATCACGTAATTGAAAAATTATTAAAACTCGTATAAAGAAAATATAGTTAACTAGTGCAAAAAAAAAACTTTATTGAAATGGCCACCATCCACATTTATTTTAGCACGTTTTAAATATTTCCTTGCACACTCGATCAGTCTATGTAATGTATCTTGTTGACCCAAAAAAAAAAAAAACAAAGTCTTCGTAATGTATCTACTTAAAAATAAAATGAAGAAAATTGGACTGAATACATTAGTTTGATTATAAAAATGATGAACCTACTAATACAATTGTTTCAATTAACCTATAAAATAGGTTTTCCAACTGCTGACTCTTATTATGGAGACTCTTTCAGACATAACAATAACAAAAACAACAGCAAACTAATGGTGAATATATTTGAAAATTTGAATATCAAAATGATGAAGACAATATATGGTTGAATAACAACAGCAAGCTAATCATTGGAATGAGTAGTTGAGTGCTGGTTTTATGAGGAAATTTGGAATTGTTCTTAGGGAAGTTTGTCTGGTTTCCATTGGTGAAAGATGATTACAATTTTGCAGTCGATTTGATAGATATGATTATGTTAGATATGATTACTTGGATCTAGTGTACGTAGTCCTCTAGTCCCATTGGACGAGTAATCCCACTCTAACACTCTGATAGCGGTCAAATTGACATTTACCTCATTGGACCTTATGCCACGTATGATTCTATATGAGTATGACTGTAGTTTCCTTTTTAGTCATTTTTTCTTCAGAAGATTCTATGAAAGAGCAATTTTATCTTTAAACTGTCAAACAATGAGCAATGTCACTCAAATTTAACAGCAAAATGAAGAAAATCATATACACACACATATAAAAGACCGATGAGAATGCATAACAAAATAAATGACAAAAGACCTGAAACATAGGGTAACCAAACACTAAAGAATATGAGGTAGGAGCATATTGCAAAAACTCTCCACATAATGGTGCTCCCCTTCCTTCATATCTTAAAATCAAGATCTTGGGATTGTTTTGAGCTCGCTTCACATGCCTTCTCACTAGGCAACAAACATCTCACGATATTACCCAATGCAATACCAAAAAATAATTAATTCACAATTGCATTTAAAATTTTATTAGATGAATTAAATTGCAACAATTGGAGTTTCTTGTTGGACTCTAATGAATTCAAGTCGCGGTGATACTGAAAGGAAAAAAGAATGGATTAATATCAAGAATTGGGTGAACCATATGTAACTCTAACAAATATATTCCTAAGCTATTGGTCACCTATTTTCCTAAACTTTGTAGAATGTATGAGACTTATTAAAATATAAAATATATAATAAATCATATTATTTATAAATTATAAATAGTGCGGTAACTTTAGAACTCTAAATTATTGATTTGGTGCAATTTTTTATTTTTGAATTAATCTATTTTTACGCATTTTCGTATAATATAAATGTTAAAGAAAAGTAAGCACAATCCACAACAATTATATTCCTATGTATGATATAAACAAACTCTCAACAAGAAATAATATTAATAAATCATAACATAATAAATTTAATCTATCTTGTGCATCCACCCATAACAATATGTACTTATTTGGTTGTATTATGTATGAACGTACTTCTAGGTCATTGTGTTAGTGTTGCAGTAGTTAGTATGAATACACTATATATTAATTATCCTCTAATTAAAATCAAAGCTTATAAAATAATTATACGAACTTCTTGTGGGAATGGCCTCTTCAACTGGAACTCTATATATGTCCAAATATGATGTGGCCTTCTCCCGCAGATTGTTCCAAACTTTGTTATTAATCTATACAACTATATACATTTATTTATGGTTTATTTATTATGTGTTTCTCTTATTGTGAGATGCCTATACCTACCTTCGTTTCACAATAATATTAATTAATTGAATCCTCGACATTTTAATATTTTTGCAATAATCGCAGCCAATAACATTGTGACTATTGTCTTAACATGACACCCTTCTCGTGCAGCTTTTAGATTTACCAATAATTTTTTTATTTAAAAAATAGAGGATAATACTTTCAAATTTTGTTAGTTAAGTAATTCTTACTTGTCTCATAAGACTGTCGAACTCATACTTATGAGATTTCAAATGCATGCGCGAAGGGTTTGGTATGGAGGGAGAAACAAATAATTAATGCAACAAACATAGAAAAATAATTCTCCTTGGTCCCCATTCTTTCCCTCTTAATTCCTCTCTCTCCCCACCATAATATTTTTCCGATAAATTTTTTTTGCCAACTATTTTTTTCATAAATCATACAACACTCACATGAAGTTTTGGCCATATACAAATAATTCACTTAATCCTTAAAACTTAATAATTTATTTCCATAAACATTTCATTCTATGTGGATAACTCTCGACCATCAAATATATATTCCTTTAATTTTATTTTTAAGTATATAACCCAAAAAATCCCCTAAACTTTAAGTGATTGTGTGCGAATAACTAATAACTAAAACTAACAATACGAGAGTTATTTGTATAAATGTTAGAGGTCATGGGAGAGTTGTGCATAATTATGACATAAAGTGATGGGGCAAAACACTCAAATAAATTGTTCTGAAGAACAAACACTAAACTACTTGAGATCATAAGTAAGATTGAGCCTACAACCTCCCCTTTACAAGAGAGTATTTATGTCAATAAACTACAAATAAAGCCATTAGCCAAATCAATCATTCACATCACATAATATTCTCTGGAAAGGCTCTTTCTATGATAAATCTGTTGATTATCCCCTCCCTCCACAAATTTACTTTTAGGGGCATTTTTATAGTCTTAAATGGAAGGGACTTGATTCAAATTTTATTGATAAAAAAAGTAACATTTAAAAGCTTATAAGGCTGAAAATGCTCAAATATTATCCAAATATCAAGAACATCTTCTTCTTTTTTTTTTTTTAAGATGCTGGTATTGAAGGGACGGGGAGAGATTAATGCAATTTTATTTAATATTTTTGCCAATTATATTGGTATGCAATTTATACTAATATAAACGAGAATGACATGCCAAAACTCACTGGCGTGGATTCATTGGCTTTACGACATCACATGGCTTAAGCATATGCAAGCTCCAGGTGCCAACAGGGCCCACTTATGCCTCCAATAGCCTCATTAACGTCTTTAAAATTTCATTTGATCATTGATTGATTAGATTCTATACAATCTCTTTACATTTTTAATTTTTCTATGCTTTCAAATATTTTTAAAATTTTAAGTTTGTACCAATAATTCATTATTTTGTTAGCAGAACATATAACATTAGTAAATTATTCTCAATTGCCTCAAATTTAAAGAATTATATACACAGAATTCAAAATTTAAGAGGATTGTTGTCGTTACAAGAAAAGGAGAAAAACATGTAACAATCATTGAAATTGGAATATGAAAATTCTAAAATGGCTTCTAGAAATGGATTAATGAGGTTTTTACAAACTATTCTGGAATAAAGTCTTTTTATTAAATGACTTAATTACTTTTAGTGAAATTGGTTGTCACTATTGTTTATCTCATTTGATAAGTTAAAGTTTTTTTTTTAAAATTGTTATTGTCATTGATATTTAGCAAGAATTTTTTGTAAAATTATTTGTCATCACTACCTTAATTGTTGTCCTTTAATAAATTTAAGTTGTCACTTGTTAAACTCATGTTGTCATCCTTTTTTTTCTTCTGGTTTTTAGATTCTAAATTAAGCCATTTAAGTAATTTTGCTACAAAATTTAATCCCAAACTGGTATTATGTAACTGAAGATTTCACATTGATCAAGTCATTTTGGGGCTTTGTATTGGAATTTGTAGATTTAGGGGATACTTTCATGTTTTTCTTTAAAAAAACTATTACTAATGTGTCGAGCCTTGCTAGGGATAAGGCTAAAATATTATTGTAAGAGAGTATTCTCTAATATTAGAATTACTAGTTTATGAAAATTTCTTGTTAAGGTATAGGTCATGGTGTTAATTATCTCGAGTTCTCGACCCATAAATCAACAAATCGAATCCAACATTGATTGAGTTTGGATCTATTCAAAAATTGAACTATGTTTAATATTTTTATATATAATCAAAATTGATTTAACTACAACTTCATACACACGCCACCTATATAAAATTATTATCTTTATCAATTTCATTATTTTAAAAACCAAGGTATTCAAGATATGAACGAACACCAGACTGATTGAGATAGTGGTTTAAATGTTTGTTATCCAATCGTATAGTTATATCATGTCAACTCAGTCATAATTAATATAATATAAATAAAGGGTTAATATAATCCTTGGTCCTTTAAATTTCAAACTATAGGTTTTGATTCCTCAAAGGACAAAATGGTCCAAATTTTTTTTAAGTTATAGGGACCAATATTTTAAACAAGATGAAACTTGAGGGACCAAAACCTATGGTTTAAAACTTGAGGAACCAAAACCAAAATGAAGGAAAATTTGAGAGACCAAATGTTATATTAACCCCTATAATTAAATTAAACTATAGAAAAAATGTTTATACATAATTCTAAACAGAGTAATATTTAAATAAGTGTTAATCCTTGTAAACTTAAAATAATAAAATTAATTTACAAGGAAATACTACAAGAGAGGAGAAGATACAAATATCTAATGAGACTATTTGAAGGGGTAATTTGGAAGGGAGGATGGGCTCTTCTTTTATAGCCCAAGGAGCCCCCCTTACATTCTCAACCCACCAATGTGGGACTTGGTTCTAACACTCCCCCTCAAGTTGGAGCATATATATTGATCATGCCCAACTTGTTACAAAGATACTCAACTTGTGTCTCATTTAAGGCTTTTGTCAGAAGATCTGCCAACTGATCGTCTGATCGCATGTGTCTTGTAGATACAACATTCTCTTTGATCTTGTCACGAATAAAGTGACAGTCGATTTCAATATGCTTTGTACGCTCATGGAACACAGAGTTCGATGCTATATGAAGTGTTGATTTATTGTCACACTATAACTTTGCAGGCAATGTCATGGCGACGCCAACTTCCTTCATGAGTTGAAATACCCATACAATCTCTTGTACTGATTGTGACATGGCTCTATATTCTGCTTCTGCACTTGATTTTGACACAATACCTTACTTCTTACTTCTCCAAGATATCAAGTTTCCTCAATAAATACATAGTAACCTGTAGTTGACCGTCTTGTAGCCTTAGATCCTGCAAGATCCGCATCACAAAAATACTCGACTTTAGTATGCCCATAATCTGTATAGAGAAGGCCACGACCTGTGGAACTTTTTAAATAATCTAAGATATGCTCTAAGGCTTCCTATTGTGCCACTATTGGGGATGCCATGAATTGACTAAGTACATTGACCGAGAATGTTATATCAGGACGAGTTACTGTTAGATAGTTCATTTTCCCAATAAGTCTTCTATATCTCTCAGGAAATGCAAACGGCTTCAGCTTCTCTGGATCAATCTTCTTCTTTAAGTCATCAGGAAGCTCATCAAACATGCTATCATTAAGATCTAGGAATAGATTCGATATTATGGGAATGCTGCTTGGTACAGCTCCAAGCTTTCCAGTCTCCTTTAAGAGATCGAGAACATATTTCCACTGAGTCAAAAGGATGCCCTTCTTGCTTCTCAATACCAAGAAAGTACTTTAATGATCCTAAGTCTTTTGTCTGAAAGTGAGAGTTAAGAAAGACTTTAAGTTCTGAGATTCCAGAGGTGTTACTCCTAGTAATCACAATATCATCAACATACACTACTAAAAGAATCATGCTTGCATCGGACTTCTCATAGAACACAGAATGATCACTCTTACTTTGGCTCAATCCAAACTTCTGAACCACATTACAAAATTTATCAAACCAAGCACGCGGACTCTGTTTTAGACTGTATAACGACTTTCTAAGATAACATACTTTCCCATACTCCCCCTGAGCAACAAAACCAAGAGGTTGATCCATATAAACTTCCTCAAGAATATCACCATTTAAAAAGGTATTCTTAACATCCAATTGATGCAAATCTCAATGATAGGTAGCAGCTAGAGATACAAGAAGATGAACAAAAGTAAGCTTAGAAACAGGGGAGAAAGTCTCGGAATAATCTATACCATAGGTTTGAGCATAACCTTTTACAACAAGCCGAGCTTTCAGTCGTTCTAAGGAACCATCAGCCTTAGTCTTAACTACAAACACCTATTTACATCCAATAGCCTTCTTCCCAGAAGGTAGATCAATAAGAGTCCAGGTACCAGCCTTGTCAAGGGCCATTATTTCTTCTTCCATCGCAGAATGCCAACCAGGGTGGGCTAAGGCTTGGTGAAGAGTGGTAAGGGTAGAGATAGACTCAAAGGTTGCCACAAGGGAAGTGGAAGCAAGGGACAAATGTTGGTAGGACACAAAGGAAGAGATATGATAGGTACATTCATCATATCTTTTGGGAGGACAATGAGGACGGGTACCTTTCCGGAGGGCAATATGTAGGTTAGCAGATGGATCAACAACAGAATTAGGGTCAATTGGATCAGAGGTAGAAGTGTCAGGATCTGGGGTGTTAAGATCTAGGGAAGCAGGAGCAGGGACTAGGGAGACATGAACAGAATCCATTGGCGAAGCATCCATTGGCGAGGGCAGGGCATTGGTAACATCAGGACCATCGATGATATCAGGTTCTGGAACAGCAGCTTGTACTAGTGGGACAGGGACATTATAAACCAGGACATCATCAAGCTCATCAACAACAGAAGGAAACTCAGATAATACAGAAGACTTAAAGAAAAGAGATGACTCATGAAAAGTCACATCAGTGGGCACAAGATAACGACGAAGATCAGGAGAGTAACACTAATAACCCTTCTGAATTCGAGAATAACCAAGAAAGAAACACTTCAAGGACTTGGGATCGAGTTTACTGACATTTGGATGAACATCACGAACGAAGCAAACGCACCCAAAAATTTTTGGATCAATAGGAAATAGCTTAGTGGTGGTAGGAAACAGAACAAAATATGGAGCGTCCCCACTAAGGACAACCGAAGGCATACAATTAATAAGGAAACATGCATTAGACATAGCATTAGCCCAAAAAGATTTAGGGACACAAGAGTGAAACATGAGAGCTCGGACAGTTTCTAAGAGATGGCGGTTCTTTCTTTCTGCAACACTATTTTGAGCAGGTGTATCAACATAAGAGGATTGGTGAAGAATGCTATGACTGTGCATATAATCAGTGAATGGGACAGAAAAATATTATTTTGCATTATCACTTTGAAGAATTTTCACAGGAGTATTAAACTGAGTTTGAATTTCAGCACAGAAATTGTGAAAATGCGTAAACAATTCAGAACGATGTTTCATTAAGTAAAGCCAAGTGGTACGGGAAAAATCATCAACAAAAGTGACAAAATATTGATAACCAGTCTGAGACAAAATTGAACAAGGACCCCAAACATTAGAATGAATTAACTCAAAGGGGGACGCATCTCGTTTATGGACGCGAGGTGCCAAATGAATACGATGGTGTTTGGCAAACTGACATGACTCACAATCTAAAGCAGATACAGAAGAAAACTGAGGATATAACTTTTTTAAGGAGGAAATTGGCATATGACCTAGAAGACAATGGACAGCAACGGGAGACGACCCACCAGAACAAGCAACAGAACGCGGAACCTGATCATAAAGGATGTAATGTCCACCAGATTCATACCCCTACCAATAATCTACTTTTTCGAAAGATCCTGAATTAAACAGTGGCCAGGAAATAGTGTGATAGAACAATTCAAATGATGAGTCAATTTACTGGGAGACAAAAGATTAAACATAAGATCAGGAACATTAAGAACAGAAGATAGCGAAATGGATTTAGTTGGTTTAACAGTGCCTGATCCAAGTACACGGATCGGGGAACCATTAGCGAAGAATATGGAAGATGGGTTGGCATAGGAAGTGTATGATAAAAATAAATGATGGTTATTTGTCATGTGGTCGGTAGCATCAAAATCAATGACCCACTTCGTGGAAGAAGTAGCAAGACCAGAGAACCAATTACCTATAGCTAGACCCCTTGTAGATGATGGACTAGAATCAGAATGATAAGATATCTGAGCAAGATTACGCTGTTGATCACGTTGCTCTTTATTCTGTAATTTATGACAATTTTTCTTACTATGACCAGGCTCCTTGCAATAATTGCAGATAAAACTGCTAGAAGACATATTCGGAGTACTAGGGCCTTATTTAGACCCATAATTCTTGTTGTTAAAGGAACCACGCCTAGCCAAAGTACTTGTATTGTGATCAACAGTCGGGTGAACCAAATTATTAGCACTAAGAACCCGTGAGAACACATCTTCAAGAGATAGAAACTCCTGACTAGACAGAATTTGAGAACGAATATTCTCATAAGACGAGTCAAGAGCTTCAAGCAAACTGATGATATTAAACTTTTTTGATTCAATCATAGAAAGAATTAACGTATCGCAATGAACAGTGATGAAATAGTGCTGTTGAATAGCACCACAGATAACATAGCATACAATCTTGATGAATAGTATAAATAGCACTGATGAATAGTACCAATGAACAGTACACAACCCTGATTAACAGTAAAAAACAGTACCAATGAACAGTAGCGCTGCTTATGCAAATTCCTTAGCTAATTCTTTTCTGATGTGGAAGTTCAGACACTACTGCAACCATAGAGCATACTCAGACAGAACCAGGCTTTGATACCATGTAAACTTAGAATAATAAAATTAATTAACAAGGAAATACTACAAGAGAGAAGAATATACAAATGTCTAATGAGACTATTTGAAGGAGTAATTTAGAAGGGAGGAGGGGCTCTTCTTTTATAGCCCAAGGAGCCCCCTTTACATTCTCAACCCACCAATGTGGGGCTTGGTTCTAACAATCCTCAAATGAAGAAAACATTCATGTATAAGCTAATGTAATCTATTAAACCAGATTTATTAAAGCACAGCCTAACAAGGGCATGGTTTGAAAGTGTCATGACCAGCTGAGAGTCACTAAAGCACAAATCTAATATATTGTTATTTCTTAAAAAAACTCAAAATGTGATCATTTCAAACTCATCAATAGGGGGAATATAAAATCCAACTTGGTCCAACTGTCCAAAACACTTGACGGGATCAACCAAAAGATTGGATGATTTGTTTGCTAGTCTAACCAGACCCTAATTAAAATTAAAATTTTAATTTTAATACCATGTTAAAAACATCGCATAATGTTGGTCATGGATTGGGATGGAGTTGTATAATTAAAGAATTGCAGGTATGAAGAAAATACCTAATTAATTAAGGAAGATGGAAGTCGGAAATTGAAGGAAGAAACGGGCAAGTACAGTGAATGGAAGAGATAGAGGGGAATAATTTAAAAGCAACACAACAAGTAATATTCCCTTGAGACAAAAGATTTGAAAATTTGAGGAAAGAGGTTGTTGGTTCAACAGTTATCTTCACATTGAAAAATTTAAAGGAGTGTTGGTATGAGGTGGCTTATCCAAGCTAAGTTCCAATTGTAAATAATTCACATAGTTTTTTTTTGTTTTTTTTTTATTTTGGAGTTTTTCTATGAGTTTGTTAGTGGATCATGCGTTTGTTTCTTATTTGTTTCTTGCTCCACAGGTTCCAACTTAAAAAGAATCACCGATTCAAAATAAAATATGAAAAATATAATACTACCAAATTATATTATTCAAGAGTCAAGGACCATGTAACTTGTTTCCTGGACTTTTGAAAAATGTATACTTATCTAGTCTCTTCAACAATAAGAAAAGGCATGGACATTTTGGATCTGGACAAACACGCATAACTAACCAAATAATATAATAATAGTAAAATGGTCTATCCTGAAATGACTTAATTTTGAAATTAAGTTTTTTCTTAAATGACATACTTATCCTCAGTGAAATTAGTTATCAATGTTTTAGTTGTTGTATCATTTTATAAGTTAAACCATTAATGTCATTGATATTCAATAAGAAAATTTTGTGAAATTTTTTATTTATTGTTGCCTTTTAAAAAATTAAAGTTATTACTTATTGAACTGTTATTGTTATTGTTTCATTTTTTTCTTTTTTTTCATATTTTTACTATGGCCATTCAGGTAATTTCTCTGCAAAATTTAATCCCAAACTAGCCCTTAGGTACATCACAATGATTAGGCCATTTTTGTGGTCTTGAATTGGGATTTACATGTAGGTGGAATTTTCGTGTCTTTCTACCTTTTCAATTCTTAATTAAAGGTTAATATTCTAAATAGAAGTTTATAGAAAATCATACAATTTCTGGTAATGTCACATCCAAACTCTCTCACACAGATAAAATTAGGGTTTTTTTTAATAAATCATATATGATTAGTTTTATGAACGATGATTTAGATATAATCTAACTATGACTTATCCAATCCTTATAGGGGTCAAATAATTTAATATCCACTGAAATTGGAGATAATTTTTTAAAACAAATAATTGTCTATAATTATTCAAGGTGTAGAAAGCAGTTAGAATAATAAAATCGTATAGTCTTATGCTTGGACCACTTATCTAACTTGTCAAAAAAAGCTCAAACTTAAGCTAGCCAGCTACTTGATTAGCTATAGTTTTATTTTTATTGTAGACAGCCCCCTAGGTGATAGCTAGTAACCTGGAGGGGGAAATTTTTTTTTTTAAGAAAACTGGGTGATTATGATATTAGCAAATAAATTATGCTATTACTTTTAAAGAAGGGGAAAAAAAAAAGCTAATTGGTCTCCAAACCCCATTTAAAAATATTATTTTCCTGAATTGTGGACAATATAGAAGAAGCCTCTTCCTCCTTGACCCTAATGTTAGTGGTGGTCCCTACCATTTTACATGTCATCTTACCACCTCTCCACTCTCTAGTCTCCAGCTCTCACCATTAGAGTTTTTCCATTGTTTTTTCTTTTTTAAATATTTATTATTTACATTTTCTTAATTATTGATCAGATTATTTCTTTTTGAAAGCATAAAGCAATTATTGATGAGATGATTAGATCAGATATAAAAAAGAGTTTAAGATTAAGGATTTTACATTTGATGACTTGAAGATCATGCAACTACTTGGGCGAATGCTTCCTCTTGGCCCTCGCCATCTTTTATTATTGAAAAAAAAAAATTGACTTAACCTTAGAGTGATTGGGGGAACGTTGAAGGACCCTGGCCCCCCCCCCCCTCCCCCCCAAAAAAAAAACAAAGACAAAAGAAACTGAAAGACAACCAACTCACAAAAACTATAGGACTAAAATATGCGAAACATCTACATTTCAATTTATTCCATATACCAATAACTTTATTGTGTTAAATAATACCCACATGAAGTGATATTACAGACATAAAGTTATTGGAATCAAGAAAAAAGCCCAACTCAGAATAATCAAGTATTGGACTGTGATATATAACTACTACAAAAGATGTTTTTAGTGGCACACCTTTAATAACACTTCTCAAAGAAACGTCATAGGTAATTATTTTTTCTTAAAAAAATATATATATTAGAAGCTACGACGCTTTGTAACAAAGTGTCATAGGTGATGCGCCTTCCAAAGTTTTAAAATAATTCCTAACTTTAAATGCTACTTAGCTTGCATAAATATGAACATGCAGTCAACAACTTTCCCACACTTATTTATTTCTAATGCTTTAATTATGAAGTAAAAATAAATAAAGTAAAAATTTTAAAAAATATATTAAGTATATATAAATCTAAATCCCAAATTTTTTATAATGTTTAAAGAGGTATAAACACTTTATCTAAAAAAATACAGCAAAATTTTTATCCCTAAGACCATATTAAGCAAAAATTCAAAACCATATGCCACGTTCAAATTATTCAGCATTGGTTAAGTGACTATGGATTCCCTGCCAAGGCTGAATAATTTGGCCTTAGCAGGAGAATCCAAGGCCACATAGTGGCCTTGACAGCTTTTGCCAAAAGGCAAAGGCTAAGGCTGCTAAGCTAGCCTGCTCTAAGAGGAGGCTAGCTTGACTCTTATCCGGCGCTTTCAAAGAAAGCACCGGATAAGGGTAAGAAACGACCAACCTTGGCCAGCGCTTCTTCTAAAGCGTCGGCTAAGGTCTAAATCTTGGCCATCTCTTTTTTTAAAGCACCGGCCAATATCCTACTCTTGGCCGACTCTTCTAACCTTGGCCGACACTTAAGCCAAAAGCACCAACCAAGGCCACCTGTTTCCCCCTCTTTTCTTTTCATCTGTCACTTACATTCATCCTATGTCTTTGTTTCTATCTTCATTTTTCATGCTTTTCATTTTACAAACTTCATCAATAATTTCAGTTTAAGGACTCTTTGAAAGCGAGCTCTCTTCTCCCCCAGGTTAGCTTCCTTATAATTTCTCTTTTCATGCCTTCTTTTCTTATTCTTTCTTTTCCCCAAAATCTTGGAAAAATCATTTTTGTTTGCTGTTTTGGCACTTCTTTCATATAAATACACTTTCACTTACAATATTACACGCCGAGGTTGCATTAGTTTGCTTTGGGCAATTGGAAAGATTATTAGCTACTTTGTTAATGAATGTCTAAGATCTTCCATTCTCGATCTACTTATTTTGATTCACTCTTTGAAATATAGAGGCTATAGTTGAAAGGTTCACTTTTTTTATATATAAGAGATGTAGGGAAAAAATTTGTATTCAATTACTCTTGTTCAAATTAAATTGTGAAACTCATGGTTTCATGAGAATGAATTTATTAGATGCTTGACATATAACTATAAATATGAATTGAGAAAATAGATTTATATTGAACAAAAGCACCATTAGGAAATGATGTTATTGAAACATAAAGCTGGTCATTATGTTCAAAATGGGTTTTGTCTGTAAATGATACAACTTTGGAATACAACTGCAATATTGTCTCGCACATGATATTCCTTAAAATGCAACATGCATGCTTTTTTTGTTATTTTATTTGTAAAAAGTATGCCTTTGGATAATGCTTTTAAATAAAGCTCCATCTAAGGTTACTTTTTTTTTTACAAATTTGTCTTTCCCTCGTACGTGCAGTCATGACTACCCTTCTTTTTGGTCTTTTCCCATACATGCGGTAATAAATTCATTTTTTTTATAAAGTAAGGCCTTGGACGGTGTTTAAAAAGAAAGCGCCATTCAAGGTGATTTTTAATTTTTTATTTTTAAGAAATTGGTCTTTTCTCATACTTTCGGTCATATATTGCCTTTTGTCTTTTTTTTAAAAAATGCATGCCTTGTATGGTGTTTGGTTTGGAACCGCCATACAAGGCGATATAAATTCATTGCAAAGGTGCGGGAGAGCCATTTTTCATCTTCTCCCGCGCCTTCCATCTCCTTATTTCACATAACTTTCTTTTGGTAATCTTCAATTGGTCTATCACCATTCCAAATCAATTGTCTCTATTCTATTTGACGGCAGAGCAAAAGCTTCCTTGATCCCCCACCTTTTAATTTGTTTATTCTTGTCTCCTCCTCGTGCACATCTGATTTCTTCAAGATTTGGTCGCCACTACGGTTGCAGTTCAAAGCTTCCAGTCCCATATGTTATTTTCTACTTGTGTCGCCTCCTACAGAAGCATCCTTTCCTGTAAATGTTTTTTCCCCAACATTTGGTCCACATTTTTTTGCCTTTTTAGTTAAAATTTGTCCTAAATCTGAATCGTGTAAAATGTGTATGGCTCAAGTTTGAGCAACGTAAATGCTGGAATGCTAGAGTTCTTGTGAATGATATTTAATAAATGATTTTTTGCTGAACAATAAAAAAAGGGGTAAAATATGAGCATAGAGCGATCGAAGAGAGAATGTTGAGATTGTTGAAGTAGAGAAAGAAATTAATGTTAATTATGGATATGATAGATGGACGGTGAGATGAGAGAGAGGAAGTGACAATTAAAATAGTTATATAACAGGCATACTCATTCACATTTATTTATATTTTTGGCACATTACAATTATTGATTTTGTTATATATATTGAGGAGTCAAAGGAAGATGGTGACCGAAATATTATTGGTTTTTGAATTCAACATACTACTAAAAAAAATTGATAGTTATGTTGTAGTGCTTATTTTTTAAACCTTTGTTGTTTCTAGTTGCTACAAGTTTGAATTGTTTGGATGTAATTTAATTTTTGTTAAACTATACTTATAGTCCTTTTAAGTTTACATCAAGCATACTTTTAATCTCTTAACTTCATAAATATGATGCTACTGGATTAATAATTGGTTGATTATTTGTGACTTAAAGAAAGTGTTTAATATTTGAAAAACTTCAAATTTTAGGATGTTATGATGCCAATTTTTTTAAATAAATACCAAAAAATAAAAGTAATTAGTAACTATAATAGGCAAGCAACTAACCACTTATAAAAATATGTTTAATGTATAGATGAATCAAAAATGGATGTCATCTGATCGGTGCTTAAGGAAATATATAGATGGAGTGACAGAATTTATTAGATTTGCAAGAGAGCATACAAATGATCCTGACAAAATCTTATGTCCTTGCTTATCTTGTTGTTATAGAAAGCAGATAAGTCCACCTGATTTGCTAGATCATTTAGTCTATCATGGAATTGATCAATCATATACACGATGGACAAGGCATGGTGAGACGGATGGTGCACGTAGTGATCGGGTGCATACCACAATCGTTGCTTTAAATGATTTTGACCCAAGCATGTGTGATGAGGATGATGGCCTTCAAGAAATGTTAAATACGGTCGAAGGGGTGCTTCATAACTATCCTCAAGAATTTGAGAAGTTGAAAGGTGATGCAGAGAAATCATTATATGCATGTAGTACTAAATATACAAGATTGCTATCAGTGTTGAAATTGTACAACTTTAAAGCGTGCTATGGATTGAGCGATTTGAGTTTCACCGCACTGCTTGAACTTGTGTAAGATATGCTCCCAGAAGAAAATATACTTCTTACCAAGACATACGAGGCAAAGTGAATACTTTTCTCTACAACTGGCATAGGTTTTGAGAAGATACATACATGCTCTAACGATTGCATATTATTTCAGAATCAGTATTCAACGTTAGAGAAGTGCTCTAAATGCAATACATCCCGATATAGGAAGAAGAAAGGAAAAAGTCTGTCGAAGTTTGTATAGTATTTTTTCATTATTCCAAGATTCAAGCAATTATACAGTAATATGGAGATTGCTAAGTTGTTGACATGACATACAGATGAAAGGATTGAAGACACGAACCTTAGGCACCCTGTAGAGGCTACTCAATGGAAAAAAGTTGATCATGACCACTTGACTTCACGCATGAAGCAAGGAACTTGCACCTTTTACTTTCAACTGATGGAATCAATCCCTACAGGGTTCAGAGTAGTACACACAGTACATGGCCGGTGATATTGATGATTTATAACCTTCCTCCACACTTGATCAGGAAATGTAAGTTTATGATGTTGTCCATGTTAATTTCTAGGCCAAGAAAACCTGGGAATGATACAGATGTATACTTGGCTCCTTTAATTGATATCTTGAAGTTGCTTTGAGAGGAAGGCGTCAATGTGTATGATAGGTACAGGGAAGAAAATTTCACTTTAAAAGCCATGTTGTTTGGCACAATAAATGATTTTCATGCTTATGGCAATTTGTTCTGATACAATGTCAAATGATATTATGCGTGACTTATGTGTGAAGATGACACTCATTCAGTTCGACTAAATCACTGTAAGAAAAATATCTACATGGGACATCAAAGGTTCTTACCATCGAAACATCGTTGAAGGAAGTAGAAAAAGGTTTTCAATAGTGAGCCAGAAAAAGGTAGCCCACCAAAGATGTTGACCGATGCTTAGGTATTTGAGAAGGTCAAACACTTGGATAATAATTTTGGCAAGCCTTTTACAAAACAAATCAGGACAAGCGGCTAGAAGAAGTCTATGTTTTTTGAACTTCCATATTGGAAATCATTATATGTGAGACATTTTCTTGATGTGATGTACATAGAAAAAAAAATATATGTGATAGTCTAATTGGCACGTTACTCAATATGCAAGGAAAAATCAAGGACAATGTTAATGTGAGGTTGAATTTGGTTAAATTGGGCATCAAAGAAGAGTTGGCACCGGTTGAGTAAGGGCACCGTACTTATCTTCCTCCAGTGGCTTATACTCTATCGAGGAAAGAGAAAAAGTTATTTTGTGAATTTCTTGAAAGAATCAAAGTTCCGAAAGGCTATTCTTTAAATATAAAGAATCTTGTATCAATGAAAGAGTTGAAGCTAAAGAACCTTAAATCTCATGATTGTCATGTGCTTATGCAGAATTTTGTACTCTTTGGTATACGGTCAATCTTACCCAAAAAAGTAAGGAATACCATCACTAAACTTTGCATGTTCTTCAAGCTAATTTGTAGTAAAGTAGTTGATTCAGTGAAGTTACTAGATTTGCAAAGGCTGATTGTTTGTACTCTGTGTAAACTTGAAATGTATTTTTCACCTTCATTTTTTGACATTATGGTCCATCTCATTGTACACTTGGTGAAAGATGTTCAATTGTGTAGTCCAGTGTACTTGAGATGGATGTACCTGAATGAGCGATTTATGAAAAATTTAAAAAGGTATGTGAAAAATATATATCAACTAGAGGGTTGTATAGCTGAGCGTTACATGGTTGAAGAAGCAAGTGACTTATGTGCTAATTTTCTATCAAATGTTGACCCTGTAGGGATCCCGAAGTCTCATCACGATAGGCAAACATTATGGAAAGGAACAAGTGGGAAGGATGTAATCAGATATCATTGACTGAATGGGAGCAAGCTCACTTGTATGTGTTATATAACACTGATAAGGTTGAACCGTATGTTGAAGAACACAAGGATGCTCTTTGATTGGTACATGGTGATAGGAATGGAAATTTTATAGCAAAAGAGCACAACCAATATTTTTCAAGTTAGTTAAAAAGGCGCATTAATGATGAGGTGGAGAGGAATCCTGATTCAATTTCTAAAAAATTGAGATGATTATCGAATGGACCGAGCTTAAATGTGTTATCTTTCAATGGTTATGCAATTAACGGTTACATATTCTACACACATGAACATGATACAAGGATCACGATGCAGAACAGTGGGGTAACACTTGTTACTGATTCTTGTCATAGAGCCAATGCTAAAGATATACACCCCATCTATGCACCAATGTCATACTTTGGTGTAATTGAACGAATATGGGAGTTAGATTACACTATGTTAAGGGTCCCTGTGTTTAGATGTAAATGAGTAAGCAACAACAGGGATTACGGATGGATGAGTTATGGTTTGTTCAAGTGGACCTTTCTAAAATTTGGTATAAAGATTATCCTTTCATTTTAGCATCGCAGGCTGAACAAGTGTTTTTTATTTCAAATCCTACTAAGAAGAATTGGTCCATTGTACTTCCATCAAACAAGAATCATCAAGAATAAGTTGATGCTAAAAGTAATCAATATTTGAATATTCATAAGGATGATCTTTCTTTTGAGATATTGTGGTCAAAGTATATTGATATAGATGAAGATGAAAATGAAGATGAACCCTTATACATGAGACATGATTATAAAGATGGGACTTGGTTTTTAAATCAAACAAGAAAGAAGAAAAGATTATAATGAGTGCCTTATTTTTTTGCCTTGTATGTTTTATTACATGTATATTCATATATTTTACCTTAGTTTACTTTCATTGTCATGATTGTCACTGTGCACTAATGTTTCATTTGGTTTATTTAACTTGTAGAAAAATGGATACCCTCAATGTAGATGAAGTTCCTCCTGTTGAAAATCATGGTCAGGCCACATTTGAGGATAACGTAACCCGGGGAAGGACCGTAGTGAAAAGACTGATCAAGCTAAAGAGTAAGGGCATTAGGTTAGCGCTTGAATGGAATGACAACAAAAATCCAATCAGACCTAATGCTAGCTCATTTAATAATTTCATTGGGACTATGATTAGAGAAAGAGTCCCCATGACATTTTCATATTGGAGATAGGAAAAGAAATAGTACGCAGATATCGTCTTGGGTGCAGTTAAGGTAAACAATATTTACTTTATTATCCAGGTTATTTATTTTCATAAAATTACATTCTAACAAGTAATGAGTACTTTTTTGTTACAGTCTTGTTTTATTATCGAAGAAGACAAAGAGAAATACGTGCTGAAAAAATGCGGCAGACTTTTACAAACTTTTTGTTATGACCTTTTCAGATTCTACTTGCATGATAACAATAATAATATCAATCGTACACCGCCAGAGTTGTATGATGGAATAATAAGACAAGAGCAGTGGGATGAGTTTGTGAGCTTACATACTACACTGGAATTTTTGGTAACATAATATTTACTTTTACGGACTACTTGTAATGTATTTGTAACTTACATTTATTGATATAATTGATTTGGATCTAAACAGGAAATAACTAAGAATAACTGGGAACGCGCGTCTAACATGCCATACCGGTACATGAAAGTAGCGATATCATATGGAGTGTTGGAGCAACGATTAGTAAGAACTTATCATTATTCATTAGGAATATAATTTCCATGACTAAGCTTTCACTACAACTAACTTTGACATGAAGATACAAGAGTCTCATCTTGATGTCACATGTTTACCACAACATGATTTATGGCTGGCCAGTTGTACAAATAAAAAGGGAAAATTCCCAGTGAAAAAGCTAGAGCAGTTACAGATTACTGTGTGAGTATTGGATTATACATACAATGAAGATTTAGTTTTAAATAAATAATTCTATAATTTAATAACTAATATTGTTGTAATTCTTTTTGTGATAGTGCACAATTACGCAAGAACAGTCAGAGTTGGTGAACTATATTGGGTTTGACGACTTACTCAGTAGAGCGCTTGGAGCTCCTGAGTATGATGGTCATCTTCGGGGTACTAATTTTGGAGTCACCCAAACAAAGTACTTTGGCTCCCAAAAGAGACCCAACAAGAATGACTTTCTTCAACTAAATGAGGAGATTTCTGGCTACAAACAACAACTACACCAGCAAATGAGTGGCTACAAGCATGACATGGAACAAAAGATTGGTAACTACAAGCATCAAGTCGAACAATTTAATGATCACATGCAGTTGCTGCAAGACCAAAATGCATTGTTGAGGGCACAAATTGACGCCTTTATGCAGTCTAGGCCAGCACCAAGTCCAATGTGTGACAGCACTAGTACCAGGGATAGTTTCCCTTCCACACCAAAGTCTCAATTCCTTTAGTAATTAATTTCTTCTCTAGTTAACTTTTTGTTACGTTATAACCCTAATATTGTTGGAAATTGTGCCCTAAGGGCCAATCATTGTACTTTTAACATTATTGTTATTTAATGAATTTCTTCATTTTATTATCATCTCATTCGCATGTTTATTATGATAACTATATCCTTGGATAAATAATAAAGATTGTCCTAAATGTCCCGGTTGGTTATCTATGTGGGAACAAAGATGAAATAAGACCAGTATGACTTTAATAAGGTATGGAGATATGAATCAAAGTCTTAGACACTTGTAAGAGTATAAGGCGTTGGTCCGACCCACTATAAATAAGTTGTATGGATTAAGTCATAAGCTTATCTCATATATAACCACGTCATAATGCCCTTTGACCTGAGATCATCATGGATTCCTACATGAGAGTCGCTAAGTTTTGACCTAGTCAAAAGTCACCTTTGACCGGGTGATGATAAAGGCTACAATCGGGCTTAGAGGTTTTTCATGAGGAGGAATGTGAATGGTCAAGATGAAATTTATCTCTCACACTAGTAGAGAGATATTATTGGGCCCCTCAATGAGTGAGTCTAAGAAAGGTATAGCCATACTACATTAGAAATGAGTTTCCATTTCTATAATCAGACTACTCAGGAATCGAGAAAGTGATGGTTAGGAACAGGAGGATGACACTATCCATGCCTCATCCTTGACTAAAATATCATGTGACAAAAGGGATGTGACATGGTTATATGTAGGTTGCATCGTGTTAATAATCCTCATTTGAATTGGGTAGTCGTAATGTCTTGCTAGAGGTCACTTGAGACTTATGGGCTAGTATACTTATTGGCCCACTGCCAACTTCATATGGGCCTACAGGGTCGCACACAATAATAGCCCAACACGAGCTATAATATCCAGATTCATTGAATCTACGATGTGTCTAAGATTTAATGAATACAATGTTTAATCTAGGGTAGACAAATTATATATATATATATATATATATATATATATATATATATATATATATATATATATATCTTATATATATTAAAAAATAATATTATTATTATATACAGATAATAATATTATTATGTAGTGTTAATTTTATATTTAATTTATTTGATAAATTAAATAACTAAAGCTAATAGAGATATCATATCTCAGATTTAATTTATAAAGATAAATTAAATCTGTTGGCTCTTTATTCAAATTAAATAAATAGGTTAGATTAAATCTGTTGGACATATTTAATTAAATCAAATTCATTTAATCCAATTCGAATTTCAAAAATTAATTAAGATTAATTTTGAAGTTCTAATACGGCTCTCATTAGTAATAAATGACGAAGGGCTAGAGAACCCTAGGGCAAGCATATTAGAGAGCCGTAAGAGAAAACCCTAGAGAGACATTGGAGGTGCTAGCACGTTTCCGGTGTTGGGTCTTGTTCGTGTGGATACCAGTAGAGGGAGCTGGTTCATGCAATTGGCTACTAAAGATCTAAAAAGTTACAAAACGTAAAGGTACAATTCCTTCTAACTTGATTTAAACAACATTGATGGATCCGCAATTAGGATAGGAAATGCTTTTGCAATTTATGTTTTTTGAATTCTTCCGTTGTATGCCTACTAATCCCAACAAATATATTAACTCTATTTTTCATAGGGCGAATCGACGTGCAAGTTATACGTCGATGATTCTTTCAAGCATACAGTTGCTATAGGCATGGCCTACAACACTGACAATGATACACTGCATGAATGAAGATGCCCTCCTGCCAATCCCTTCTTAGGATGAAGAGACAATGATGAAAGATGTTGTCGGTGGCTATGTTGCATGGCCAATAGGTTTGATTGAGCCACTAAAAAAGGTACTTAATTTACAATTCCTTCTACTTTTTTTATGAACTTTCATCTAAAACTACATGATTTAATTTCATGATTTTTTGTAGGTTTCTCATCTTAAAGGAATACTAGTTGAAGGGCATGGGAAGAACTCAAATTGCTCAACAACACAACAGAATTCTCAACCCTCAACCAGCAACAGAAGCAACATACAAATAGTCTCATATCGCCAACAATTGGCGTTAATGACACCATATATCATCTACCGAAGATGTCAGGAAATACATTTTGATATCAAAATATATCATATAGATGTACCTGATCATGTCGATGGTGGTGTCTTGAATGAAGTGATTAGTCGTGGATGGCTTAGTGCAACGGCCATCAACATATGGGTTAAGTACTTTATCATCATCATCTATTACTGTTATTATTATTCATCATTCAAGTTTTTGGTTTTAATGAAACTGTTTGTTTTCCATAAAGGCAATTATACCATAATCTGGTAGTGGGCACGAAAATGGCGAATAGATTTGTATTTATCAACCCACACCTCCTTGGCTACCATATGGGGATTAATTTAGATGTACAAACAAATAATCTTAAGGGCCACTTCATGCGGAGAGCAACCCCTACTAACATGTTTATTGTACCGTACAATCGGGGGTAAGTTATTTGCGACATTATTATATGTTTTTTTTATTCTTCCAATTTTACCATAACATTATTGTTAAAGTAAAATTTTCAAAATATTTTAGGGAATATTGGATTTTGCTTGTGATCCAGCCTACAATAACTAGAGGCCCCCCGCATTTTCTATTTGGATCCTCTAAAGGTTGATTATCCAGAGAACCGGCTTGATATGGTGATTATGATTAATAGGTAAGTGTATGGGTGTATATGTAAATATTTGCGTGTGATTATTGAATAACCAAAATTAATCAGTCATTATTTGTTTTGTTAGTGCATTGATCACATATAGAAGCAATGTTGGATTGCCTTATTCTAATAAACGCTCTAACTCCACCACGACTTATGCTTGGAAGAAGATTAAAGTATATGATGAATTTACTCAAATTTTGTTATTCACAAATTTTTCTTCAAACAATGACTTAACTATTTTTTTTTGTATTGTTGAAGTGTCCATTCCAACGAAATAATAATGATTGCAGTTATTATGTCATGAAATTTATGAAAGATGTAGTTACTCATAATATAAATTATGTTCCCTTGAAAGTAAATACTTTTACTTACAGTTTATATTGTGTTTTAAATTTAATTGAAAGTGTCTATGTTAATTGATTTATAGTGATTTTAATTTATTCCGTGCGTGATATTTATGTAGTATTATGAAGATCAACGTTGTCCCCAATTGACTGATTAACAAGTGGAAGAAATCATTGAGGAATGGTGTCAATATGTGGTCAGGCAAATATCACCTAATATCGGCACATATGTTTGTAGATTGTTTCTCTTTTATATTAGCTTGTACTGTGTTGTGTAGTCTCTTAAAATTAGTTGTACATACATTGTAATGACATACATTTAGTATTGATTTTATGAACTAATTATATGTTATTTAATTCTGATTTGGTTTTCTTTTTTACTATCAATTTATACTGTAAATTGTTGTAGCATGAATTCAGGTGAAAGCATTTTACGTAAAACAAACTAAAAATAATAATAATAATAAATCTACCACCTCCTATGATGCTTTCCCTGGGAAGCGTCATAGGATGTCCATACTTCCTATAATGATTCCCTGTAAAAGCGTTGTAGGAAGTTATTTTTTAAAAAATCTAAAATAAAAAGTATCGACGCTTTCAGAAATTCAAGAAGCGCCGTATGTTTTTTTCATAGCACTGAAAGCTGTGCCGCTTCACAAACGCCCTAATATTTATAAAAATAAGCATCATTTATGTTATTTTTTATAGTAGTGTATCAAACTTAGTAAATTTAGGCCTAAATGTTTCAAAATCTTAGTATAGGTAAGGCCTCATCATTTCATCTTCACTGGGCCATGTTAGAACCTTAATCTTTATGCACTATGAGAGAACTTCTAAGTTTGTTATCTCTCAGCACCACTCATGGATCGTTGGTCAGATTCTTTTTGACGCATAGGATCCTCTTAAAAGAGGCAAATGCATAGCATACTTGAAGCTATAGAGACAAAAGTGAGAAATTATAAACTCAGGCTTTCAAAAGAAATAGGGAACTTATAAGAAATTCATGAAAGCATACTTCTATTATAGTAGAAGATAATACAACTCGTTCTGCCTCTCTTCAGAGACAGGCTCTCTTTATATAGACCCTTAGACTCACAATACAACAACTGAACTCCTATTACCTGCTACAGACCCATGAATTACGTAAAGCAAAAGCATACATATACATGGCATATAGAAAGCATATTTTACAAACTTGTGGCGAAACATAAAGACAGATGGCATATAGAAAGAGAATTGTACAGACTCATCGCATGTGTAAAGCAAAGTTTAGTGGCATATAGCTCACAGACTCAGTGGATTCTACAAAGTGATTTTTGGTGGGTATAACTTTTAAGAACTTTATTCATCCTTTGCAGATGGCCTCATGGTCATCATCAAGTGAGAGATTGGAGTAGTCTTCATCATACCTTGTGTTTGTGAAGTTAGTGATCTGGCATGGGTGTTCCTGTGAACAGTATTATGGATAGTCTTGATGGGTGGATTGGGCAGAGCTACTTCCTTAGAATTGGGACTTAATTTGGTATGGATCTTGGGATTCTCTAGGTAGACAATATGTGCCTTGGCTAGTTATAATACCTTAGAAGACAAGATATGTTTGTGAAGGTGTGAGACCTAGAAACTCTTCATATGAAGGAGGCCTTACTGACTAGGTGTCACCAGAAATTGGTCCTAAGATGGTGCACATTCTATATGGTTGCTCATTAATCTGGCTCAAGAATTTTTTGATTTGTGTTAAGATCTCATTTTCTTATCTAGGCCAATTTTCAAATGCCTTTTTGAACACAACATTGTTTCTTAAGTAGAGGAAATTTTCATCATTTAGGCAGTAAGACCTATGAAGGGCAAAGAGACAACAAAACCTCTTTTATTTAGGCTTTAGAGTGTTTCACAATTGATGTTGGTTAATGATGTTGATAAGCTTTCCTCTCCAGTAGGATAGGGATGAAAAAAACTCATAAAAGGTGGTCATATAAGAATTTTCATTATTGGAATCACAAAGATAGTAGTAGATTGGAAGGGGAGGAATGGTAATGACATAGGCATAAAGTGTCCCTAGAGGTACTATAAGAGTTCTTTAGGGAATGGCCATCAGATTAAAGGGATGGTTAGGTATGGGGTATCAATGTTAAAATGATATGGGTATGATTGGATTTGAGTCTTGACAAGGAAGAGGTGAAGCCAATAAAAAAGGTTTATTTTGGCTATATGGATGATATCAAACATAGAGTGATGGTTAGTCCCTAGGGGAAAAATTATGGGTTTAGTGATGTTGGGCATAGCTAAGGCTAGTTCCATAATAGTAAGGATAAAAAGTGGTTGATTAGGTAGAAAGGATTCAATAGTCTGGAGATTCTTTTAAGGCCTCAAGAGGAAATCTACAACTATATTGTAGTAGCCTTTGATGTTCCAAACTATGAATTTATAGTTGGACAACCAATCCTTCCATTGGAGTAACTAGTTATTAGGCCAAATCTTCTTCTTAGGGTCTAACATACTTAGAAAAGATATATTGTCCATTTCTACCACAAAGTGGTAAGGGCCAAGATGAAAACTGAACTTTTAAATTCTTTTTTTTTATTGCAAGGACTTCTTTGTAAGTGGCATGATAATGTTTTTCTGACTCCTTTAATCAGCTACTAGCATGTCCACAGTAGTAGCACTTCCCATCTATTTCTTCTATCAGGACAGCTTCCCAGAAATCATCACTAGAATCAGTCTACAAGATTCTTTAGCATTTGTTAAGAGTCTTAAGTGGAGGTGGATGTTAAGTAGTTATTTTGAGAAATTAAACTGCTCTAGTTTGGTCTACTCCCCATGGGACGATTCTTTTTCAGAGGTTTAGACAACTGACCCTTTTGATTAGACACTTGAGGGATAAAATCTCTGATGTAATTGATTATCCCCAAGAATTGTTGAATCTTCTTCGTTGTTAAGCTTTCATCTAGGAAATTGAGTAGTTCTTCAGCAATATTCAGACCAAGCTGGTATTGACCATTTTCAAAAATCATGCCTAAGAATTCAATTTTGGATAACCTAGTTTCTCCCTTTTTACAGAGAGCATGATCCCATATTGCTCAATAATTTTCAAAAACCAAGACAATAGAGCCTTATGGGTCTTTTTCATTTTCTAAAAAAGGAGAATTTCATCAATGTAAATAAGAGTACTGTAAACGATTGGTTTAAAGATTTTTGTCATGAATTTTTGGAATAGTGGTAGGGCAACTTTGAGCCCAAACAGCATGATTATCCATTGGTATTGGGCATTTGGGATACAAAATGTAGTCTTATGCCTATCTTCTAGGTGAATGCCTAATTGCCAAAAACCAGCTTTAAGATCAAACTTCGAAAATATTTTTGCATTCTTCAGGTAGACTGAGAGTGTGTTGAGCTGTGGAAGAGGGGACTTGTCATCATGGAGGAAGACATTAAAGGTCTTGTATTCAATAACTAGTCTCTTCTTTCCCCTTTTATTTCTGATCTTTTTTCTACATAAAAAAGCTTAGCAAGCCAGTAAGAGTTTGTAGGTTCAATAAGGCCTTGTTTGAGTAGGGATGCACATTTCACTTTAGTTAATACTAAATCTTCAAGATTCATGTCAGGGTGAGAGGCTTTTGTTGGGTTGGTATTCTCATTCTTCTTAAAAGGAAGCTTGATGAACAAATCTTTCTTCTTCTAAAGAGGTGATGGATGAGGAAATTAATCATGACTATTAGCAAACTACTAGAAAAGGTTATCTCTGATATCTTCATATCTTGGTGGTGCTTGCTAAATTTCCAGAACACTAGGAATCTATGTATATGCTGTGAAGAAATTCTTAAACCGGAGACCCCATGGTAAAATCTAAAGATTCTTGATGTAGTGGAAAGAACCAAAACTAATAAGGATGTATATAACGCCCGAAATTTAGAAAATATGGAACCACCATTAGAATTTTAAAAAAGAATAATTTTGGAAACCTTTTTTGAAAAATGAAAACCATATAGGGTTTGGGAGTCAATTGTGTATGGGAAAGGTGTTAGGTGTAATACCTTATTCTCAATAGCCTCAGATAAGTGTAAATGAGTAGTGAAATCATTTGTGAGACTAGGATTCGAACCCAAATTACCCAACTTTTGAAAATGTTCATAAATCCTCAATCTCAACTCAGGAGTTGAACCTAGGGTTGATAGGGTTTTTCAAAGAGTAAAAACTTTTTCAAATAATTTTCACAAGTTTCACTACGTCACTAAGCCTCATCAGCTCTTAATTTCATTATATCAGAGTTTGCGAGCGATTCTCTACTTAAGTCTCACTTTAATACTTTAATTCAATTAGGACTATTCTCTGCTCAACCTTCATTCATTTATTTACATACATAAAATGAGTAGCCACATAAAGCTACCAACGTGACTAAGTTTAATACAAAACAAAGACACATTATCATCTTTGATCCTTCTCTGCTTCCTTTGCTCGCGCAACTTCTAGCATCCCATCTTTGTCCACCTGTCTAAATAGTTGGTTATGGGAGGGTGCGATTCGAAGGAATCTTAGTAGCAAACAGTGCTAACAAATTCATACAAGAAATGCTTTGTGCATGACATGCTTGCTCACAAATTCATGCCAACATAATGACATATATGCATGCTCAATGTTTAACATGTTACACTAGTGGCCATAGTATAAACAAAATAGAGCTTCACTCATTCACATATGCTTCATAAAATTCATCAAAGCAATTAACACATCAATACACAAGCACACATATCAAGTTATGCAAGTTAGGAAAGTTCACTACCTCTTACCTTTGAGTCCTCCTCCTATACCTTTTCTTCCAACTATTGAGGCTTCCTTCTTGACATCTCATGGCCTTAGATAAATTTCATATTATTAGAGCCATGAAAAATGAATATTCAATATGGTTTCATTAGCCTTAAAGGCTTACTTTCACCCTTGGGGTTCATAGTAATTACATTTGTGCCATTAAGTCTTAAATTCACATAAGACATAAAGCTGACAGATTTTTCATTCAACTTTGAAAAATCATAACTAATTCCAAAATATTTCAAATGAGGTGGTTCAAAGTCATATATTACCCATATTAAGTATTTTTTATAGGAAAATTATTACTCATGTAGTCTCTATGCACAAAATTCCAGATTTCAGAATTACTCATCACTATTCCAAGACATCATTCAGAATCCTCACTAAACTTTTAAAATTTGTATCTCTCAATGTACTTATCCAATTATTACAAATAACCCACAAAATTAAATCTTGTTGGGTATACTTTGTTTCTGGAAAATATCATAGACATTGGAGTTCATTAGGTTAGACAAAATCATGCCACAATAAGTCTATCACTAAACAACATCCAGATTCAATATCCAACTTTCAAAAATCATAAATAATTCTACAAAACTCCAAATTGAGTGGTTTCAAATTCTATGTAAATTTATTTTAGTTTAATTTCACATAAAAATACTCAATTATGTTCATCACAACCAAAAATTCCCAAAATTTCTCCCAACATCGTTGTTTCAGATTTCTTTCTAGAAAACAGAGCATAACTTCAACAATTCATATCTCCTAACATACTTGTACAAAATTTATAAACTATATATCAAATTAAAGCTCTATGTCTCTAATTTTATTTTGAAAATTCATGTCATTGAATAACATTTAACCACTCAAAAACATGTCACAATGACACTTCCTCCAGAAAATGAATTACATAGTGTCTACTCTTTAACTTCCAAAAATTCTCAATTCATATGCAAGCATCCAAAAATTATGAACACTTGCAAACCTACAAAATTTTACCTTCTACAGTCAATGGAAGTATCAAAATTATCAAATTCCTACTCCTCTTCCATGAAACACACAGAACATAAAATCAGAGTTAACGTGAGAGTTTGTTGGTTTCTTGTTTTCTCTTACTTAATCACTTTCTTTCTACTTCTAATCAAATGATTAACTACTTATACACTCATTAGAAATATTAAGAGTGAATTCAAGCAGCATCTCCCCATAGTTCAACTTCATCCCATAGTTTGAAAATAAGAGAAAATAACACTATATTAACCAAGAACAACACCAACAACATCCAATCAAGGTAAAAGAAGCAAGTCTTAAAGTTTACCTCTTGATTCTTACATATTCTCTCTCCTCAATGTCAGCCCTCTCTCTCTCTTCTCTTGGGATTTTTTCCTTGAATCCATGAATTTAATGGTGAAGAAGATATTAGGAGAGGTTATAAAGTGATTTGGAAGCGTAAACTTCAAGATTATGACTTTATTACCTTTGATTTTTGGAGCCCTAGCTCCCTTGCTCTTGGTTCTCGTTCAGCAGGTCCTTCCCTCTCTTGGTTCTAGTTTGGCACGACAAAAATGAGAAGAGGAAAGATGAAAAGAATGGTTAAATGAAATAACCAAAGCTTCATGCCAAGTGTCATACTCCAATTGGTCCAAATATCCCATTTTGTCAACATATTTCTTTTTCTTTTTCCTTCTCTTGGTCAGCCAAAAATTGCATGAGAAATAGAAAAGGAAATATTGTTATCAAATTATCCTAATGCCATCTTGCTAGTAGTTGATCTTTGGACCTTTGACTTTTGACCTTTTAACCTTTCTTGATAATAATTCACCAAAATAGGTTTGTTAATTACCAAGTAGCCATTTTTCATTTTTAAATTCTCATTTAACTGAATTATTGAGAACATTAGGAAAAAATAATTATCTCTTGATTAATTGGTTAAATTTTGAAAATTCATATCTAATTGTGTAGATATTCAATTGGAATGGTTCTAAAGGCTATGAGATCCTTATTGAGTATAGTTTTAAGAAAAAATATAAAATTTTACCAATTGGAATGTCACTCTTCCCAGAATTATTATTTTTGGACGTTGCCATAGAAAATAGTCAATTTCGTTAGGCTAACTTCAAAAATACATAATTCCTTGTGTACAACTTCAAATGACTTATATAACCTATAAAATTGAAGCTTGATAAGTCTAATTTCATTATAGAAATTTTTATAATTTTTGGACATCATTTTCCTATTAAAAAATGTCACACAAACACGACTACTACACCAAAAATTTCACTGATAGCAATACTATTTTGTATTCCACTTCACTATATTGTTTGTGACTTCTAATTATTTTATTTTATCACTCTCTATACTCTTTAATACCCCCAAAATATAAAAAAGAATTTAGGAAATTTAATCATGCCTTACTGGCACATTTGCTAAACTGGGGTTTAGTAGTTCTCTTATTTCAGTCTTAATCTCAAACCTGTTGTCCCAAAATTTAGGATATTACATTAGGCACCCCACAACACCTATTCATAAAAACAGTTACCCTAAGCCAATTATTTAAAAATGAATATGGCCTTTAATTTTATTATAATTACCCAAATAAAAAAAAGAATATTTACAAAAATAATTAAAATGAAAACTAAAGAAAAAAGGAACATTTATTTACAAAAAGAAAATAAGGAAAAATATATTGATTTACAAAATTAGACTTGACCTAAAAAGAGGACTTAGGCCCTATATACCCTTTAAAGGGATCAAAGCTTATGTAGTTTAAGGTAGAAATGCATGTCACTGAGTTTGTATTTTTTAAGGAAAAGGTTCCATTAGTTTTTTTTTTAGAAAATGATTTTTTATTTTTTTGGCATTTTTTATTTTATGAAAACAAGTCTTCTATTTTTAATTGAATAAAAGAAAGGTTTTTGGAGGCTCTTGGACTAAACTTCCTGAGGAGATTCCTATAATCTCACACAAAAGAATAATCAATTTTTATCTGAGGAGGCTCTAAAAACCTCACACGGTAGAAATCCCTTTTAAAATCAATTTCATTTATTTTGATAAAAAAAGAAGTTTTCTTCTTTATTATTTTCATTTATGAAAATGGGTCACAATCATTTTTCTTTTTCCTTTTTATAAAGAAAACTTAGGTTAAAGGGAGAGATGAAAATAACATATAGGTAATACACATCCAAATAATGAAAATAAGTAGTGAAAGCAAACCATCACATGTCAAGTCAATGAATGAAGGATGAGTACATTCTTCATGGTCCAAGTAACACAAAAATATCATTGGGCATATCCTCGCAATATCAACAAGAAGAGAGCAGCATAAATATTGTTGAGGTGGCGAAGTGAAAGAAATAAAAAGAAAGAGGGATGAGTGGTACAATCACGTGAAACTAGAAAGATAAAATAGAAAAAATAACGAAAAGAAAAAAGAAAGAATAGAGAGAAAATATATAAGGAGAAAAAAAAGGGAAAAGAAAAACAAGATAAAATAATCTAAATCATATAGTATTACACCCTCTAGCAATTAGTGTTGTTGCTCATAAAGGTGACAACAATCACAAGGGCATACGCTTTCCTTGGGCGTAGAGACGAAACAATAAAAATAGAAGAAAAAGAAAATGAAGAATAATAAGAAAATAAATCAATCTAAATTTCATATTGGATTCACCCTCTAGCCATTGGTGTTAAGGCATCACATGTGTGACACTCAATTAGAAGGGTATAAGCTTTCCTTGAGGGTATGAGGGAAAACAAGATAAACAAAAAGATGAATAATAGATTTCACTCTCTTTAGGCACATCTAACCATTCCTAATACCTCTTTTCTCACCCTATTTCCTTTTATCTTTTCTCTCCCAATATTTGTGTGTCTTGCTTCAACCATTGCTCCCTTATTTATAGTTTCAAGGTAGAGTTTTCCTCATAAATGCTCATTCTTTTTTTAAGTTTTCATTTTTTTAATTTTTTTTTATATTTTCTATTAATAAAACTTCTTAACTTGACCTAATCACCATTAATGAGAGAATTTTTTTAAATTTTTAAATTTTTTTATTATTTCTCCTACAAGTAATTCTTAATTTAAACATATCAACATGAATAAGAGATATTTTTAATTTTTAAATTTTAATTTTTCATTTTTTTTCTCCTTGTTAATGAATTCATACAAAATTTTCTAATATAAATATCAAATAACATAAGTGAGATGAATTATTTTGAAATTTATTGTCATTTATTACAAACCTTAATTTCAAGGCAATCACCATTAATGATGATCATTTTTCAAATTTCAATTATAATCCAATTGTCATCAATGTCATTTTCTTATTAATTTAGATATGTAAGCATCAAGCATGATTTTTTTTAATTTTTTAATTTTTTTTATTATTTTTTGTTTGGGGCCCGAGCAAAATGGAGTGTTCACAATGTCTTTGCCTAACAAATCACTTCCTAGTACCTTCATCCATAAGATACAACCTGGAAAGAATTGTATACCAATTTTTCTTTTGGTAATTAAGTCGATTTTGAGCAGGTTTCCATTCATAGTAAGAAAATACTAGTTAAATAATGTCTAATCTGTTGAGGCCAAGATGTGTGGCTTCATCACTGTCTTGTAAGAATCTGTTTCAATAAAAGTAACAAATGGAATAGGTTTCTCATATTTTCTTGGGAAGATGTGGATCTTGATGTTAGGTTTTGAGACAAGATTTTCTTCTGGTTTAGATCTGAGGGATCCTAGAGATCCTAGACACTTGGGTTGAGTCTGTCTAAGACTAATGGGTTGATTCTCAATAAGAGGCTTAGGTTGGTCAAAATCAATGGGTGAATGGTGATGAGATGTTTTATTTTGGAAAGAAGGCTGGTTTACAGAATATCCTATTGAGAGAATGGTTGGATCGGGTTGGGTAATGGAATAAATATAGACTAGTACTTCAAGGTTTGAGTTAAAGGTTTCTAAATCAAACTATAAATCAGTGTATGGTAGGACATATTGGGTTTCATCATCTTGCTCATATTGCTCTTCAAGAAGATATTCGATATCTATATCTTCTCTGATCATCATGATAGTCTGTAGATGCTCTAACATCTTTATATCCCTTTTAGTCTTGTTGGGACAACTGTTTGCAAAGTGACCCTTCTTTCCATAAAGATAACACTTATCAGATTTCTTTGAAAGAGGAGAATGTTTCCTGAAAAATCTAAAGGAAGGCCTTTTGTGTCTCCTATAACTGTTATGGAACTTCCTCGAAGGCTTGTAGTAATGGAAATGGGATTTCTTCTTAGTAGATCAGGAACACTTGCTTTGATCTTTACATTTGATTTTCAAGTAGGGCTCTTTACAAGCTAGATGGATTTTCGATTGCTCTTTTAACAGGCCTTTGAAGAATTTTTGTTGTTCACAAAGCCTATCTAAAGTGGATAGTGCTAGCTGGTAAATTTATCCAAGAGAAATATCAAACATGTCCCTATGTAAGGCATTAATGGCTCTATGGAGTTATAGCTACAATTCATCAGGAAGGGAAGCAATAAACGTATGTCTGAGATTAACATTATTGTATCCATTCATCATGTAATATTTCTTAGCCATTCTATGAAAATGCTTTTGTAAATCCTTCCGGTCCAAAGAGCAACACTTCATCTCCAAATACTCTTGGCGATTTCTTTTGTCAATAAGGTTATAGTCTCCTAAAAACTCTTTATGAATCATTCCTAGAAGGGAACCAACATCTAAATCATGAACATCCTTCATTTTTCAATAGGGGCTAAGACTTTGGAACCACTCCCTGAGATTTTCTGTAAACCTTGCAACAAATACAGTTAAAACCTCTTCAACGGTGTCATCTTATTTGGATAATTATAAATCAATTCAGGCTCTAAACTCATAGAGTTTATCTCTCCATTTTTGTTGGGGGAGACTATTAAGGTAAACCAGGGACCTAAAGTGGGCTTATATCTTTGGGTTTCTAACTAAACATAATCAGATGAGGGATAATCAACAATAGGTGTGTCTTTAAGGAGTTGGACCATGGCTATTCTTCAAATGTCTGCAATATGTTCTTCTAAATCATCATCTTCATAAGAAGGAGAAGACTTAAAATTAAAATTTCCTAAGCTACAAGAGGAAAAGTATTGGCACCAGAGTATGTTTTGTTCCTTTTGGAGCTATCTTGGGAATGATGCTTTAGAGGAGAAGTTGGAGGGGTTTTATGGTTTAAAGAGGTTGGTATGGCTTGGTGTGATAAGGAGACGCTTGGTTCTCTTTTGAAAGAAAGGGTTTTGAAGATTGTGTTGTAGGTTGGATAGGCTGTAGTTTTTTGAACTGTCTAAACAAAGGATAAACCATTTTAAAGATTTTTACATAATCAGACTCTTTTGGAAAAGAAACTGGGGATGTATCTAGGTAGGATTATGAAGATTGATTGGAGAGCTTGGGTAAGAGTCATATATAGTTTGTTTTGTCAAATCTGCCTTTATTCTCTACAAATCTTACATGATCTGTGAGAATCCCTTTTGCTTTTTTGAAAATTCTGGTCCAAAATAACCTTGGTTGATAAACTTTTTGAGGTCTGCGTCTAATTAGTAAGCTTGTGAAGAAAGATTCACATGGAGCTGTTTTACCTAGTCATTTACTTGGTTAACTTGTAGGGCCAAATCATTTATCTTGAGGGATAAATTATCAAGCTTGGCATTAATCTGGTGTATGATCCTATCCTTGTTGACAACATTGTGAGTTTGTCAATTCAATACTTCTTCGGTTGCTGAAACAGGTTTATAGGTACCTCAGTGAGTGATCTCAAAAGGGTGACAAAAGACCTAGAAGAGACCTTAGTGCCTTCATTAGTCTTTCATTCAAAAGGTGGAAAATCTTGATCATAAGGTTTTATCATAGCTATGCAAGGAAGTGGTTGAGTTTGGGTAGGAGGAATAATCAGGATGACTGGTTTTGTGAGGTTCCTTGGCAAAAGGTTTGTATGGTTTAATTCTTGTAACATCTCAAAAAGAGAATGTTCTTTCGTGGGAATAGAAGGTTCAAGTAGGCCTTTCCAGCGACGAGTTCTAGATTTCTGCTTTGGCCCATGATCATCATCATCATGGTGATTATAAGACTTTTTGTGGTAGCAAGAATCTAGTTGGAATTAGTTTATTTTCTTAGAGGCATATGTCAGAGGATATGCCTATCATGGTTTGTCTTTGTCATCAAAGGCTTCCCACCTATATGAAGTGCCACATTTACATTCTAGATCTCAAATTTCTGGGGCACAATCCTAAATAAAATGTCCATGGATATGGGATACATAACACAACCTTGCATCTTTATTGACCCAATCAATTAATGGCTCATTTTGAAAGTATGGAATATAGGCTGGGGAAATAGTTAGGATTCCTGCAGAAGGGACAGAAAGTCCCTCCTGATCTGGTCTTTTAAATATGGATTTAATAGTGCCATCAGGGAGCCTTGTAGAGTAGAAACATTGAGGTATGAGCATCTCTTTAGATAGAATGAAATTTCCTTTCATAGTTGTTGATCCACTCAAGTGGCATTAACTGATAGAGTTCTTCTCTAGGCAATTATCTTAGGATCTGGATGATGGAAGCTTCATCAGATCTTTCAGCTACCATAGATAAATCCTTATTTTTATATATTTTATCACACCTTATTCAATTATTTTAGGAATGATTTTAAACTAATTTGGATTTATTAGGAAATTTTTGGATCATTAGCCTGTTTTAAGAAATAAGATAAATCTAAATTAATTATAATATTATTGAGCTTAAATTTTCAATATTTTAATTTTCTATTTTTTGATCGAGTAAATATTTCTAAATATATGATAGATCACAATCTTATTTAATTCTTATAGGTCAAGAAAAAGTAGGTTATTAAATCCTAAGATGCAGGATTAGTTTGAGAAATTTGAAAAAGATCCAATGGTTGAATTTAAATGAGTATGCACTTGATTGTGGCTACCAAAGTGGAATATATAATCAGGGGTTACCAAAAGTCCTATAAGATCAACAAACATTAAAACAACTCAACTAAAGAGAACCAAAGGAAATCAAACTATCTATACCTTAGGTTACCTCCCAAGAAGCTCTTGATTTATAGTTTTCAGCCAGACTATGTCAAAAACTCAGGGAGGTTATGACAAGTGATAAACTACTATTGCTTCCCGATCCACCTCATCAACATGATAGTGTTTCAGTCTTTTCCTATTCACTTGAAAGCAGTTTCATGTTCTCTTATTTTTAACTTCAACTGCACCCTCTGTTGACACAGAAACCACTATAAACAAAACAGACCATTTAGATCTAAGCTTTCCGGGAAACAATTTGAGCTTTGAATTGAAGACAAAAACCAATTGCCCAGGCTCAAAATTGCGCTTCAAGATATTCTTGTCATGCCATTTCTTTGTCCTTTCTTCATATAATCTTGAACTATCATATTCTTGAAGTCAAAATTCTTCCAACTCATTTAGTTGTAACAACCTTTTAGCTCCTATCCTTGGGGTCCATATTCAACTTCTTAATTACCCACCATGCTTTATACTCTAACTCAAGGGGCAAATGACATGCTTTCCCAAATACTAAATGATAGGGTGACATGCCAATTAGAGCACGAAAAGCTATTCTGTAAGTCCACAAAGCATCATCAAGCTTATTAGACCAATCTTTTCTAGTAGGACATACAGTCTTCTCAAGGATCCTCTTGATCTCACTGTTATTCAACCCATATAGGCCATTAGTTTGTAGTTGTTATACAAGTGACATCCGATGGTGTACTCCATATTTTACCAAAAGAGCCTTGAAATTATTCTTGTTAAAATGAGTCCCTTTATCAGTAATGATCTCTCTGGGAGTGCCAAATCTTGTGAAGATATACTTCTTCAAGGATCGAATCACTGTATTGGCATCATTAGCTTGGCAAGTAATAGCTTCAACTCATTTGCTCACATATTCCACTACAACAAGAATGTACTTGTTTCCTCTTGAAGATAGGAAAGGGCCCATGAAATCTATCCCACAAACATCAAATAACTCAAACTCTAAGATCCCAGATTGAGGCATCTCATGTCTCTTATAAATATTACCTATTCTTTGATATCTACCATGCTTGGAAACAAACTGGTGAGCATCTTTAAACAAAGAAGTACAATAAAAATTAGAATTAAGCACTTTAGATGGAGTTCTTTGCCCCCATAATGTCCCCCATATGTAGATGTATGGCATTCAATCAAAATTGCCTCATGTTCTACCTCAGGTACACATTTTCTAATAATCAAATCAGCATATCTCTTAAAAAGAAATGGTTCTTCCCAAATATAGTAAGAAATATCATGCACAAATTTCTTTCTTTGATAAAAATTCAAATCAAGATGTAGCACATCACACACAAGATAATTCACAAAATTAGTATACCATGGTAAACCATAACTACTAATAGTAAGCAACTGTTTATTAAGGAAATATTCATTAACAAACAAGTTATTCACACAATCAAAAGTGTCTACAATCCTAGACAAATTATCAACAACTTGATTTTCAATTCCTTTCCTATGAACTATATGCACATCAAATTCCTGTAATAATAAAATCTATCTAATTAATCTAGGCTTGGACTCTTTCTTCCCTAACATATATTTGATAGCAGCATGATTAGTGTGGACTAAAATCTTAGCACCTATCAAGTATACTCTAAAATTTTTAAAAGCAAACATTATAACAAGCAATTCTTTTTCGGTAGTTGAGTAATTTACTTGAGCTGTAACTAGTGTCTTGCTTGCATAATAGATGGGATAGAAGATCTTTTCATGTCTCTACCCTAACATAGCTCTAATAATATAATCACTTGCATCACACATCACCTCAAAAGGTAGGGACCAATCAGGAGCTACAACAATAGGAGCTGAAATCAATTGACTCTTAAATTCTTCAAAACCCTTCATGCACTCCTCATTGAAGTGAAAAGGAGTATCTATTTCAAGTAGTTAAAGAGGCTTTGAAATCTTGGAAAAATCTTTGATAAATTGACGATAGAATCCGGCATGGCCCAAAAACTTCTCAATCATAAAAGTCTTAACTCTATCAACCTATAAACCCTATTTAGAAACCTTATGACCAAGAACTATCCCTTCAGTCATCATGAAATGACACTTTTCCCAATTGATAACCAAATTTATACATTAACACATTATCCAGATGTATCAAATACTCAAATTATTTACCAAAGATCGAGAATTTATCCATAAATACTTCTATTATCTCTATTATCTTATTAGAGAATATACGCATCATACATCTTGGAAGGTAGCAAGGGAATTGCACAAACTAAATGACATTCTTTTGAAGGCAAAGGTACTATAAGGACAGGTCAAACGTTGTATTTTCTTGATCTTTAGGAGCAACAACAATTTGATTATACCCTGAATACACATCTAAAAAATAAAAGAATTTATTCCCAACTAATTGATATAACATCTAGTCGATGAAAGGAAGTAGGAAATGATCATTTCTTGTTTCTTTATTCAACTTTCTATAATCCATGCAAACTCTCTAACTAGTAACTGTATGAGTGGGGATGAACTCATCTTACACATTAGCAATCACTGTCATGCCTCCTTTCTTAGGAACACACTGTACTAGACTAACCCATGAGCTATCTGAAATAGGGTAAATGATCCCAGCATCCAGCCACTTAATCACTTCCTTTTTAACCACTTCCTTTATCATAGGATTCAATCTTCTCTAATTCTAAATAGACTTCTTGTGATCATCTTCCAAAAGTATCTTGTACATCACAATTGAAGGACTTGTACCTTTAATGTAAGCAATTGTCTAACCTACAGCTCTTTTGTGATCTCGAAGAACTTTTAGCAACCTTTCTCTTTGATCTTCAAATAAAGAAAAAGATATGATAATAGGAAGTGTCTAAGGTTCACCCAAGTATGCATATTCAAGATGTGGTGGTAAGGGCTTAAGCTCCAGAATTGGTGATTGCTCAATAGAAGGCCTTAAAGAATTTTGCCTTAATTCTATCTCTAACAACTCAAACTGCCTTGATGGATTACTGTAAGTAGGAGAAGCTTCAAGTAACCTCTTGCATTCAACTATATTCCCTTCATCAACATCATGAATTACAAGTAACATAGCCTCCAATGGTTCTTTTATAGCATATGATTCTAAAGTCTCTTGAATCACCTCATCTAATATATCAACCCTAAAGCAATTAATAGTATCCCTAAGATACTTCAATGCCTTGTTTATATTGAAAATAACCACTTTATCATTTACCTTAACTTGATCTCTCCTTTTTCAACATCAATCAAAGTTTAAGTTTTAGTAAAGAAAGGTCTTCTTACAATGAGTGGTAAATTGCTATCTTCATCATAATCCAAAACAATGAAGTCAGCTAGAAAAATAAACTTATCAATTTTAACCAAAACTACTTCAATGATACCCTTTGGATAAGGTAAAATTCAATCAGCTAACTGAAGTGTTACAGAAGTTGCTTAAACTTTACCCAGTTGCACTTTTCTGAACACAGATAATAGCATTAAGTTAATACTTGAGATTATATCACATAATGCTCTACCTTGAAACTTTTCTCCAATTGTGCAAGGTATGAAAAATTGCTAGGATCTTTTTGTTTTGGTAGCAAATTGTTGAAAATAATAGCACTATATTCTTCAGTGAGGGGTATTGTTTTATAATCACCAAACCTCTTTTTCTTACTCAGCATCTTCTTTAGAAATTTAACATATTGAGGCATCTGCTCTAAAACTTCTAAGAAAGGAATATTGATGTGTAGTCACTTTAAAATCCCCAAGAACTTCTTGTATTGCTCATCTAAAGCTTTCTTTTAAAATCTTTGAGGAAATGGCAAAGGCGGTACCCATTTAAGATTCTCATTGTCAACCTTCCTCTTTACTTCATTCTTCTTAAACTCACTATCAACTTTTGCCTCATTGACTTTTCAATTTACCTTCTAGGTAGGCTCTTCATCATTCTCTATAATGACCTTAGGAGTTTCTTGGCCATTAGAAGCTGAGGGTTTCATCACTAGTTGTGGTATCTCAGGTAACTCTTTACCACTTCTCAAAGTGAGAGCTTTACATTTTTCTTTTCCATCTCTATGAGGATTAGTCATAGTATTACTTGGAAAATCTATTTGTTATAATGCATTCATAGCAATTGTAAGTTATCCTATTTGAACATCAAGATTCTTGATGGATAAACCCAATATTGCATTAGTAGTAGCTTGATCTTGAGTACTCTTTAGTTGAAAACTCACGAGCTGGGACATCATTGCCTCTAGATCAATTTTGGGCTCTTGAATAGGCTTAATTGCTTTTCCAAGTGATAGAACATAAGAGGTGCCACTAGCTTTATACTAGAAGTTGATGCTTCATTAAGAGTTGCACCCTGTTTCTAAGAGAAGTTATAATTTCTATACCACCCAGAATTATAGGTATTGGAGTATAGATTACTCTTATTATTGCCACGGTAATTTCTTGCATATTTAACTAGTTCTATCTGTTGAGATATGAGGCATTGTCTAGTAGCATGTCCATCTGCACAATAATTATAAGGAGCATAAATAACATTAACTCCCATATGTCCACTATTAGATCGATGTACTTGAGCTTCTAAGTAATCAAACATCTTGTTGATAGCACTTAACATTCCCACCAATTGTAACAAAGTTTCCTCATTAACTTTCTCAATTGATTTCATTGATCTTCTTTCATTGATGTTCTGAATAAAGTCAACTGATAAGTCATCTAAACACCCCCAAACATAGTTCACCAATTGCTTTGTAATTTCCTCATTAGTGACAGCATTCAATTCTTATCTAGATTCAAGAGTAAACTGGGTACAGAAGATTTAAAGTAAGACCCACTTCTCAAAATTATGGCCAAGACTCTGCCTAACAAGCAACTTAAATCTCTTCCAAGCTTCATATAGATGTTCCCCAAATTGTTGGTGAAAATTAATAAGAGCAACTCTTGCATCCACCATCTTGTTATATGGAAAGAATCTTGATCTAAACTTTTCTTCCAACTCAACCCAAGAAGTTATACTTCCCTCTTCTAAGTTGTTGAGCCACTCTTTGGCTTTTCCTTGTAGAGAATAAGAAAAAAGCTTAAGGCGAATCATATCATTAAGAACTCCATTTTGCTTGAATGAGCCACAAATATCAAGAAATTGAATCAAGTGTTCATTTAGATCTTCTAAATCATTTCCTGCATACTGACCATTTAGTTCAAGCATCTTCAGCATAGTTTGCTTGATCTCAAAGTTGTTTGTTTGAAATTCAGACACTCCAATTCCTGATTGATACCCACGAGATTGTCTTCCTAGAAAATTATTGACACCTAAACGATTATTTTCATCCTCAGCTATTACTTTATTCTCAGATTTTACACCTTTCTTTGCTCAGGTCTGAGGTATTATAGCTTTCAAAAGTTCTTGGTCGCTCCTTATTTTCTGTGGATTTGTAGGGCATATACCAAAATATACCTGAAAAACAAAACAACTCTCAAGAGTATCACACTAACACAAAAAATAACAAATAAAATAAAATTGCTCAAACTAAAACTACTAAAGAAGTTCTAATTCTAACCACCAAATGTCTTGAGATCTCCAACAACAGCGCCAAAAACTTGATGCTACTAAAATTTAAGTAGGCACTGCAAGTGTACAGGACATGAAAATAGTATAATAGCAAATCAAAGTTGTCCCATAGAGATTCAATTGAACTAGTGATTAGGTATCAAAATTATCATTTTCATTTAAGTTGAGCAAATCAAATAAGGAAATTGAATTTGAAGATTAATTTAAATAAGTGCAAAAGTAGTAATTCTAATGTTTGTAATATTTCAATTGATAAAAACAATCTAGAGTGAATAATCCCTTTTTCAAGTCTTAGAGCATGTAATCATCCAAAATAAATGTACTTAATATTAGTCTGTTAATCTAGAGTATTAATGAATATAAGTATCTCCTAATTACTTATACCCCCTCTCAAGTTAAAATTGTTATTCCTAACTAATTTACTCAAGATGTAATAAATGTTCAAATTCACTCTAACAGGATTATATAGGTCCAATAGGTATATAAGTATATTCATATCATATTGGCAAATTAGAATAAATTATATTCCCACATTACTTAATCATATGGTCCAATTAAGATCTCTCTACCAACGCTAATCTAAATTTTCCAATTTCATATTTAGTGGTAATCAAGCACTAAAAAGATAAAACAGAACAAGATTAAGTAAACAAAAATAATATTAAACACAATTAAACGATTCATATATGCTCAAATCCTCAAATTAGTTCATAACTACTCTATATTCAAGAAAATAAGCCACACATGGCTTTAATCAAATCTCTCTCAGCAATGTCAAAATTTAGATTAAAAATTATAATGAAAGGGAATGAGGAAATGGAAACAAAATATTGATAAGTCAATTAAATCAAGAACAGAATCAGCAGCATTCTCTAGTCTCTCAGCTTATAAAGGAAATTCACACGCTGAAATTGTTTCCCTTGCTTCCACGTTCAGTTGCCTCTTCCCTCTCGTTCACTGTTGCATTTGTTAAAGAAGATGGAGAAGCCACAAATCAGATGTAGAGACAGCGAGCTTCCATCCAAATCTAACGAGGAAGAAAAGAACGGTGAAAAGTTGGGAACACGGTGTGCTCTGAACACCATCGATTCCTTTGGTCCCAACAAGAAAAGAGCTCCGACCGTGCCACTCTCTCTCTAGCTCGCCGATGAAAAAAATGAACAGTATTAGTGGGTTGTGGCTCTTCTTCATTTTAGATCGTCAAGTCTCTGATTCAGTGAAGAAGGACCTCCTCTCGTTCCTGTCGGTGTCAGCAACAAAAGAGGCATAACAGCAAAGTGAGCGGTGAGTCCCGACCTCCTTCGTGGATGCTCACTCTAATCCCTACGTTCACTAGTCTAAAGAAGAGCAAGATGAATAGTAAATATGGTGACTTCCCCAGGTCCAGCCTTCCTTTTTCTCTGACGAAGCTCCAAAGAAGAAGGAGATCGAAGTGAAAATCACCGCCCTCTGGTTCTCTATGTTGAGGACGATCCACAGTGCAATCCGGGACCCCCCACAATCGCCCGCCTCAACTCTCTTTTTCTGATCTTTTGTTTAGGTCTCCTCTTTCCCAATGCCCAAACCAACACCAAATCCCCCACCAAGAAAAGGAAAGGAGACGACGACACGACGACAAGAATAATAATAATAATAAAACTTTTTCTTCTTTTTATAAAGAAATATTTCAATTATTATTTTCTTCTTATTATTTCTTTCTAAAACTTAAAAACTTCTATTTTACTTTGAAACCCACAAACGATGCACCAATTGCTTAGATAACTCTCTAAATTGCTTCAAAATTTACTTTAAATGTACAAAATATGAAGAGTTATTAAATAAGCTAATTAAATTTTAATGGGCTCAAAGTTTATACCTAAAGCTCACTCATTCTCCTATAAAGATTAAACTAGCTACCACCTACTAGGGAAGTACGTTCTCATTGAGAGCTACGGCTCATCCTCCCCTTTCATGCACATATTATGCGACTTTTCCCTTCTCACTACAAAAAACCCATCATTCCCGATGAAATTTGAGACGGAAAAAAATTGTCTCAAAAGTTGTACAAAAACCGTCATAAATTTCATCAAAAATTTTCCTATGGAATTTGCTACGGAATTTCCCATGGAAAAAGTCCATCAAAAATTCCGTCGCAAATCAGAATTTACGACGGAAATTTCCCACAGAAAAGGTCCGTCGGAAATTCCATTGCAAATATTAATTCCGACGGACCTTTTCCATCGCAAATTCCGTCAGAAATTCCATTGCAAATCCTAACGTAACATTTTTAACGGAAATTTTGTCAGCAAAATTGACAAAATTGGTTCGTGGAAAATTCCCTTGGAAATAGGTATTAATTAATTTTTAAAATTTTTTTATTATGATTTATTTAATTAATGATTAATCTATTTATTATGTATTAATTATTCTATTATCTTCCCTACATTTCTTCTTCTCACTAATTTTCAAGTTTATGACTTTCTTGAGAAATCTTTATTTGGTTAGTAGGAAAAGCGGGAAAAAAAAGGTTTATGCTAACTAACGCTTTTAGGAAATGATCAGTTATTGAAGTTACATTGCAGATTTTAAAATCTATCAATGAGCTCTTAAGAGAGTTTTAGAAATTTGAATTGATAATTCTTGAAGCTGGATTGTAGATTTACAAGTGAGCTTCACCATTTTAATCCTTATACCTAATTTTCTTAATCTTCTTGATTGAGAGTATAAAATGATATAATCAGCGCATCTGAAAAAAAAAAAGAGAGAAGGAATTCACATTTATTAAGATTTTAAATTTTAATTATTATAAGAATCATATGAAAAATTGAATTCATATCATATAAGTGCATTTTGTACCAAAATATTCAAAGGATTGAGTTTTAAAAAAAATTCTATCAATATGTAATTTTTTATTTTTAGCATCTTCAAAAAAAATCACTGAAAAAAAAACCGGATCGGACCGGCCCGGCCGGTGATCCGGTCCGGTTCATGGCATAAACCGGTCGAACCGGTCTGAACCGGTTCAAACCGGTCAGAACCTGTAAAACCGGTCAAAACCGGTGGTTCGACCGGTTTGCCTTTTTTTTTTAATAAAATACATTTTTTTATTCCTCTACCTACTATTGGACATTATTTTTTAAGGAAAAATGAAAGTTTGAAGACCAAGATGAAGAGAAAAGTAAGTAAAAAAAGAACAAATCTAAAAAAAATAATTTTGAGATGATATAATAATTAATTAATTATAGGAAAGGAGATGTCATTATATAAATATAGGAACCATAACTAATATTAATATATTTTAAGCATTTTTTGCCTAAAGATCTTTAATTTAATCTATGGAAATTTAAAAATATATTAATATATATATTACCTTTAATAAATTATAATATTTTAATATGACCGGTTCGACCACCGGTTCGACCACCGGTTCGACTACCGGTCCGACCCCGATTGAATCATTAACCCTTAAACCAGTGTTGTGACCGGTTCATTGCCCGGTCCGGGTTTTTGTTCCTTAAAAAAAATTAATTAGTATTCTACAATTTAAAATAGATCCCATTGAAATTTGTAAGCATATTGACTTCATTAATAATTAAGAGATCAAAATAAAAAATTACGTAAAATTAAAAAGATTAAGTAGATTTTATTTTTTTAAAATAAGACTAACATATAATCATTACTGATAGAATGGCCAAATATTAATTAGTTGTGTGGTATGAATTGAGTTTGGGAGAACCATAACAAGCTCCAAATGGAAATTCCGTCAAAAATTCCGTCGCAAATCCTAACGTAACATTTTTGGCCAAATATTATTGATTTATGATTTTATGCCTCTATATATCAACATTAATATATGCTAAATCAAATGAATTTTTTTGTTTTCTAAGAGAATAATCAAAAAATAATTCAAGCATGCCATGCCATGATAGTATCATTGAAATAAAACTCATTTTTACCAATATTAGCTTAAACTAGAATGATTTTTCTTAACACATAAATGTGATTTTATAGAAAATAATTTAGTTAATATTTCAATTTTTTAAGTTTTTTTATTATTTAATATGAATTATTAATATTAATTACTATTTTCTGACAAGCAGTGTGTAAATTTCATATATTTCTATAGATATTTTAGAAAAAAGATGCAAAAGGCACTTAAAATTTCATAAAACGATTTACATTAATACAAAACTTTCTAAAAAACCTCTGTGTGGGTGGGTGTGTGAAATATAATAAAATATATATTTAATATATTTACTAAAATATATCCTTTTATAGTGACATATATTATAAGTTTTCTGGAAAAAAAAATTGTTCTTGTTAATAAAATGATCTCTTTGTTCAAAATATTGTATGTCTTTGTATTGATTATGATAGTTAATATATTTAAACTAAAGATGAATCATATTTTGTTGTATTAAAATTAATTTTGATATATACAGTTATACACATGTTGGAAAACATAAGTTAGGAAAAACACTTTAACAAGGAGAGAAGAAAAAGTATTAAAATTATTTTACCAATATTTTGAAATCCAAAATTGAGTTAATGACTCAATTAGAGATTTATTAAACTATTAAAGTGTCTCAAAAGTTCCCGACTCAAAAATCGTCTAAAGATTGTCAGAAATTCCGTCAGAAAGTTTTTTACAGAAAACATCCATAGGAAATTCTGTCGTAAATCCTAAGGTAATTTTTTTGAAGGAAATTTTGTCAGAAAAATTGACAAAATTGTTTCATAGAAAATTCCATCAGAAATATGTGTTAATTAATTTTTTTAAAATTTTTTATTATGATTTATTTAATTAATGATTAATCTAATTATTATATATTAATTATATTATAATTTAAAATTTAAATTATTATTAAATTATAATATAATTTTTAGGAAAAAAAATTATTAAATTATAATATAAATAAAAAACATTATTAATTCATATTTATTATTAATATATATATATATATATATATATATATATATATATATATATATATATATATATATATATATGTATGATGGACTGTCGTTTTTTTTCAGACAAGACATTTTAAAGATTTTTCCATAACCAAACTCTTTTGGATTTTTCCATAAATTTAGATGGATTGTCGTTTTTTTTCAGACAAGACATTTTTAAAGATTTTTCCATAACCAAACTCTTTTGGATAAGAAAAGCCGGGGATGTTGTGTAGGTAAAATTATATTGGGGATGTTGGGTAGGAGTCATATATAGTTTGTGAATGCTCTTTAAATTTAACCAATGTAATTAGACATAGATTGGACCAGGTGGTTCGGACCGGAAATCAGCCAACCGGTCGGTAAACCGGTCCGATCCAATTTGATTTTTTTAAAAAATTGATTTTTTTAAAAAACAATTCTTTAAAATTTTATATTAAGAATCTTAAAATCTTCAATTTTTCACTAGTTTAATCTCGGGTTAGCTCCAATTTGACTTCGGCCTAACCTACTAACCCTTGATCCAATACCCCAGTAAGTTCAGTGACCGGTCCAAGTTTAATTATCTTAAATTTAACTTCCTTTACATTCTAATTTTTACATTAAACTCCCATGTTGTGACTTTTGTTATTAAGTTATTAACAAAAATTACCATGTCAAATTATAAAGGATGACGTAGTATCTAATATGGATTAAAAACCTTAGGTTATAATATATAAAACCCCCTTAATTTTAGATCAAGGTGCATCTAACCTCGGAAAATTCAAAATTTAAATTTCATAAATTTTTTATTTTTAATATTAAACCCCCTACCTGCCATCATGTACCTTTTTTTTTTCCTATCTAAAAGTTTAAAGGGTTAAATTTAATTTTTCAAAAGTGTAGGGTTATGTGCTACGTACTTGGGACTTATCTTAGATTTAAAAAAAAATACCCTCTAAATTTACAAATTTCAATTCAAGACCCTGAAATAACTTATCACTGTGAATTTCTAGATTCTAAGAACTAGTTCAGGATTAAATTTTGTATACCAAAATTCTCTTAGTTTGAAATATTAAAAAAATGACAATAACAATTTAACTAGTAACAACTTTAACTTATCAAGCAAGAAAAACTTATCAAATGACAATAATTAAGACAATGATAATTAAGGGATTTAATGTAATTTTACTACAAAATTTAATTACAAGCTAGTCTTTGGAGTCTTCACAGTGATTAGGTCATTTTAAGATCCTAAATTGGGATTTGTATATTTTGGTGTTTTTAAAGCCAAATAAATAAATAATAAAATTTTATTTGGTGACAAATAAACTTTTTTTTTATAAGCATAGGTATCTTCTCATTGGAAGTTCTCAAGCACTAAAAATAAACACCTCTCCAAGTAGGAATTCAAAACTTCATTCATCATATTGTTTGAAATTAATCTCTTTCACTTAGAGTAGGGAAAACGGATCGAGCCTATCGGGTCGGCTTTTTTAGACCCTGAATTTATAAGAGTTGGGCTTAAGATTTTAGCCTTAAAACTTAAAGTGGGCCTAAAAGAGCCAACCCTGTAAGGCCGAAGGCTTAAAAAGGACGGCCCTTTAGGCCCTTATATATTTTTTATTTTTTAAAATTATTTATATGATAATAGTATTATTGATTTTTTATATTTTGTTGATGATGTTGCAAATATTTAGTTGTTATTATACTTTTTTAGAATTAAATTTCATAAGAATATCTTGTATTAAGAATCCTAAAAATTAAAAATTTATAAAAGATATTTCTTATTTTATAAGAAAAATACATTAGATATTTCTTATTTACTCTAAAGTTTCATATATGATGGTAATTTAATAATTTATTTGTATTTTATATTTGTTATAGAGTTATTTATCATTTTGGTTTATTTTTTGTTATAGATAAAAATTATGGATGTATTCATAATGTGGGAAAAGAAATTCTTGATATTTTTACCCCTCAAGCAGACCCTACTACTCAAAGTGAAGCACAATTGAATTTCCTTAAAATTGATGATAGTGGCGAAGAAGATGAAAATGATAATCATCATACTCATATTGCTTAGAGTGTTTAGCTTCTTGTCATCTTATACTTTGTACGAGACTGTAAGTTATTTGTGGACATTATTTTTTACCTTTAATTATGAATTAGTAATTATATTTATTTTATTGCATGAGGCGTGTAGACGCGTAGTTAAATCTTGTGAAAATAGCTTCCAGCCCTACGGGCCGGCCCTGGTCCTCATGCTCTCAGGCCGGGCTTTGAAAAAGAGCAATTTTTCTTACCTCAAGCTCTGTAAGGCTGGCCCTTTTAGGCCCTGGCCCTTCAAAGGCCGGCCATGTAGGGCCAGGCTGGCCATGATTCCTAGCTCTACTTTCGCTAGACCCAACCAGTGTTAGTGGGTAGATAGAACTTGTTTTTAATAAAAGAGGGGGAAAAAAACGCTTTTTTGGTACAAAAAATGTTTTTCAATGGAAGGCCAGGTGTACCCAATGGGCCTATATTTCGTTTAAATCTTGCAGATGGCCCAATAATAGGCCCACTGTTGAATCACATGTGCATTATGAGGCAATCGGAGATAACTTTACATTCTGATAACGGGACACACTACATTGGTCACTGATTGATGAAAGCCTGAAACATTATTTCCGATAAAGCAATGGGAGGTGGAAACATGCATGTTGGCTCTTCTGTGCCTCAGCCTAGAAGCTCCCCAATTGTCATATCACCTTCTTCTTCGACTAGTAAGCTTCCTGTTTCAACTGATAATGGCTTACCATTTAGCCACAGTAGCTCTGCGTGTTGTTGCTTCTGTCACAGTGAAATCGGCCGAAAACTAGAAATTGTAAATGGAAATGAACAGAATAGATCGAGTGGGTGTCTCCATAGTTATGTGTTTGACGTGGTTCCTTCTCAATCGGAAGTTGAAGACGCGCTTATTGCTTTTCAGAGGTGAGGATTTTAACTTGGAGACATGTGAATTACTTGTTTCTGCTATCCCTTGCCTATTTTTATCGTCGTTCGGTACAATCAATTTGTTTTGGATTGATTTTAGGGCATCTTTAGATTATAATTCGTTGTATTACACACTGTAAATGTCTGTTTAATGTGTTTTGGTGCCGATAAAAAGCTTGGCATTTCCTAATTTCTGGATTCAGAGGGTGTTTCTGATAGTACTGACATATAGAGATCCTTTATTTTCTTAGTAGAAATTGATTCCAATTTTATTCATTTCAACTCATAACTCTATCCACTTAACCATATAAGTCATCTTGAACCTAATTTTTGGAGCTGAAAGTAGTGAAGTAATTTCTGCAATGTTTTGCTGGAAGATTTTGTCTTCATCTTGCTTTAATGCTTAGTAAATTAATCAGTATTTTATTTGCAGCTCAATTACATTTTCATATTCCTATCAACTAGGAGTTCTTATCCTTTTCTTTTACAAGAGATGGTGAAGTCAATAGTGAGCATTTTCTGAAACATAATTGACCTTTATTTGCAAATTAAAAGTTATTTCAGAATAATCACATGACATCAAAATTGATAGTTTCCTACTGTAGACTCTAATATGCCTTTTCAATCAGTTTTCTGAAAGCAGTAACTTCAGGGGCATTGCAAAAGAACTCTGGTACTTTTGATTCAAGCATATTGCTTTCCCAGGGATACAACAGACTCTATGATGCTTACCAGTTGCTGATATCAGATCCTTCTATTAAGGTGCCTACTTAACTTGTGACAGAAAACTTTCTTTATTGGTTCTAAAATTAGGTGATTCAAGACAATTCTTGACTTTTGGGTGAAAGTATTAAAAGTTCACTAATTAATACTCCCTCCGGTCCTTCTTATAAGCGACAACTACCAAATCACACAAAATTAGCTGTTGGTTAAAATTAGTTAATAGCAAAAAATATTTAAGGGATGTAATATTTCTTTTTTTCAAATTTCCCTTATTTATGAAGATGATGAGTGTGTGAGGGAGAATAAGTGGGAAAGAGAGATGAGCGAAACATATAATTAATTTGAGGGTAAAAATGAAAAACATGCATTAAAGACCAACCTATGTAAAAGAATGTTATTTATAAATAGGACCGGAGGGAGTAGTATTCTTTAGAGTTTATCAAAGATCATTGATGAGTGTAGAAGATTCATCTGTGACGTAAAAATTCTAACAAATTATGCAACAGTCTCTAACTCGCCACTGTTCCCCATTTGATGATAACCAGTTATCCACCACCCCCCCCCCCAAAAAAAAAAAAAGTTATTCTGAGTTTTATTTACCACTTGTAAAATTTATCTGACTTTTGCTGTTGTTGTTCAACTTCCTCCCCAATTTATGTGTGTCTCTCAAATTATGACTTGCATGTAGAGACTAGTGACTTCACTTTCATCAGATAAAACAGTTTGGGATGCCATCATGAACGTGTTGAATCAGAATCTCCAAAGCTTACCTAATTCAGGTGTGTCTTCTTTGTATCCATGTATGTATTTTATGGGATGCAGAAGTTTGTGAAATGCGGGTGTTACTTGAGATTATATACCCACCGCCAATGAACAGTATGAAGATATTAGAATATGCTCTCATTAATTTAGATAGTGTGATCGGATATTATTCCATTATGACAACCAATTAGCACTGAGGAAAGCATTAGAAAATTGCAGATGGTGCAGATGGTGCAGTGCATTTCATCCCTTTACGCTATTTTTGAGGTTCCATTCTCGGTTATATATACATGGATTCAATTGTTGCAATGCCACTATAAGGCAGAAACAGAAACAAAAGTTAAGGAGCTATGGCAAAAGGGATTATTTCTTGTAGAGTTGGTAGTTGCTTTTGGGTCTAGGGGAGAAATAAATAGAATTAAAAACCATTTTTGCCTCAGAAGTATTCACTAAGGGTCAATTTTGTCCCGGAAGTTTTTCGAGGACCAATTTTGCCCCAGAAGTGTCAAATTTGGAGCAATTTTGCCCTGATTATTATCATAGTTAAGTTTGATCGTTAGTTGACCAAATTTACTCCTAAGTTAAAACTTTCAGAGCAGTTTTGCCGTCCATGTCATTTTTGTTAAAATGCAAATTTGCTTTGGAAGTTTTCACTTATGAGCAAATTTGCCTTGAATTTGGTCAACTAACGGTCAAACTTAATTAGGATAACGGTCAAGGCAAATTTACTCCAAATTTGACACTTCTGAGGCAAAATTGGTCTTTGAAAAACTTTCAGGGCAAAATTAGCCCTCAGTGAATACTTCCGAGGCAAAAATGGCATTTAACCCAAATAAATATAAGTAGCCACACCCCAGCAATTGGAGAGACTTTCTAGAATTTGAACTCTTGACTTCTAAGTCACATAGCTGCAACCTTACCATTACTTCCAGGCACCTAGTGGTTTTAAAGATAAATCAACCAAATCAATTATCAATAGAAAATATAAAATTTATAGCAACCTGTATTATTCATAAGTCTTACCCCAAGGGGTCGGCAACATGGATCATAAGCCATGAATAATGCTCTAGTAATTCATCAGACTCTGAGCAATGCATAGGATCAATAATCAAGTCATGAATAAAAATGTTAGCATCTTACAGACACTTTTCAGTGAAACCTGCATCTTACATGTATTTCTATCTTTTGATGATTGCATAATGGTCTTTCTGAGATTTGACATCCTATATAGCTTGCATTTGACTTTTACTACCTTGACTTATTTTCAAATTTGCATTATTTATTTCATCTAGTTGAGGTTAGAAGGCCGCAGATTCCGGACAAACCAGAAGTCAGCATTGACATTTTAAGTTGGATTTTGGAGATCATAAAGGGAAAAGTTATGGAACTGATAGAAAATTTTCAGTCACTTGTGAATCTTTTATTTGAATCTCATAAGATAGAAAAATCTGCACTGAGAGAGCAAGAAGTGAAGGGAAAAGTTAGGTCATCTATGCTTCTCTCTGTAGTAATCCTCTTGATAGTAATCTTGGCCAGAGTACAAAGGGTGTAATGCTTAATTAATGTCTGAATAGTTCAAAGAGATTAAGAGGAAAAATGACTGCTGATTTGTGTGTACTTTGTTGTAATGTCTTATTGGTACATTTCTCCTTGTACAAATAATCGATTTGTAATAATGACATTACCATATTCATTGCCAATATTGTTTTATTTTAATAGTCACAGTTTACCATATTCATAGCCAATATTATTTTATTTTGATAGTCACATTTTTTCTTCTTTCTTTTAATACACACATGCAAATAAAAAAATACATATATAGATAGACAGGCATATATATAGACACAATTTTTCAACCAGTGTAAATACAGTCAATGTGGATTGTGGAAAGTGTTGATTATTGAACCAATATAGAAAAAACTATTGCCTTTAGTTCTTAATATAAGACATATTTACCTAATTTAATTAAATTAAGGAAGTTGAATAAATTAGTTAATATGACATATTGTTTCTAAAACACCTTAGTCATCTTTAATTTCTTTGTTCTTTCTCTGCATTGATTATTGTTGAGATAGCATCAATAGGGGTAAATTCGGAAAAGATTAACAAATGTAAAAAAAATATGTCTTATATTTAAGATAAAGTTTAACACCTCTAAATATGTTCTACATTAAGGGCAAGAGAGAGTACTTCTAAACCCATTGCCAACTAATCTAGAATACATTAACAAAAAAAAACAAAAAGAAAAAATATCTCTTCACTTTTTACACTAGTTGTCATGTGACCACTTTTTACACTAGTTGTCATGTGACCAACGGTGTAGTAATTCTCTCTTCCACACCAATTAATGACACAACTGGTGGACACGGTGGGGGGAAAATGAAGGGTAATTATTTTTCTACATTAGTGGTTGTTTCAGCCAGTGTATTTTTTGCACCTGTTTCTTAGGCGACCGGTGGAGAAAACCGCTCCATAATGTCACTCCGCAACAATCGAGTTGGGGTGAAACAACGTAATCAGACTTGGATTGGACTGAACGGTCCAGATCAGAAACCGACCCTATAGGGTCAGGCCGACCCTTTTTCCTACCTCTACTTCTAAGGCAATTTTAAGCCATCGGCCCTACAGGGTCGGCCCTTTTAGGCTCGCTTTTACTTTTGAGACAAAAAGCTTAAGCCCAACCCTTATAAATTCAATGCCTAAATAGTCCAACCTGACAGACTCGGCCCATTTTCCCAGCTCCACCTGAAAGTTTCAATTTATGACTAAATTTGCTCTAGAAGTTTTCACTTATGAGCAAATTTGCCTCTCAATTTGGTCAACTAACGGTCAAATTTGACTGGGATAACGGTCAGGGAAAAATTGCCCTACATTTGAAACTTCCGGGGCAAAATTGCCCACATATAAAACTTCCGAGGCAAAATTGCCCCTAAGCCAATACTTCCGAGGTAAAAATGCCCTAACCCTAAAAAGAATGCAGGATGAGAAAATGCAAAAGAAAGAAAAAGTCAAGCTTGTCCCTGAACAAAATCATATGAGAACGCATTGTTATGTTGATTGGTTGAGAGGGCATTGAGAGATGAGAGAGAATAGAATCATGAGAGAACACAATTTAAAGAGCTCTTAAATGCAGAGGCGAAAACAAAAGAACAGAGACCAGAAGCATCTTCAGGTGATCCTTCATTAATTATAAGGCTTAGGTTCGGGAAATACAAATTCATTATGAGGAAGCTGAAATGCTGAAGAAAGGAAGCTGATAATTTTGGGGCAAGGAGCCGAAAATGCCACTTGTAGTGCCTCTACCTCGCTAATGTTTTTACTCGTTTTTTTTTAAATCATCAAAATCTACATAAAATTATTAATATATTGATAGTCTATAAGAAATGGGGCAATTTTGAATTTTTTTATAAATTTTTAAATAAAAATACTCTAAAATTAGGGAAAATTCCAAAAAAATGCAGCCAAAACTGAGAAAGAACAAATCAGTACAACGAAATTCTGAAATCCCAATCAGTCAGGTGTTAGTACAATTGAGAAATCTATGATTTTGAAATTTCGGCAAAAAGATAATTGTATTCTTCAGCTCTCCCTCTCTCTCAACTTGAAATAACAACACAGGGCTCTTGATTAATAACATCATATTCTCCATTAACAACTCTAGGGATAAATTTGAAATTCACAAATTTCAGGGGCCAATAATAACACCAGTTTCTATATTAACAACACCGTATTTTAGATTACGGTGTTGTTAATTAAAAGCCTAGTGTTGTTATTCCTAACTGAGAGGGAAGGAGAGCTGAAAGGTAAGAGCGTCTTTTCACTGAAATTTCAAAATCTCAAATCCATCGACCGTATTTATACCTAACTGATTTAGGATTTCGTAATTTTGCTGTACTGACTTATCCTTTCCCATTTTTGGCTGCATTTTTCTAAAATTCTCTTCTAAAATTATGCAAGTAAAATTTATTTTTAGTAAACATAAAAATTTTAAAACTGTGCGATTTCATATTCTTAATATATCAAAATATCACTTATTCTATATAAAATTTAATAATATAAAAAAGAGTCAAAATCTATGATTTTTAACAGAGCACAATGACACCGTGTGATTCATATAACCGACCCCACCTAATAAGATAAAGACTTTATTATTGTTGTTGTTATTTATAAAGAAAAGAGTGAACATTTGAGAGATTGGAAAGGTCGTTCTCACCCGAGATATTGCTGGAAAGGGTCTCATGGCTGAAAATCTGAGGACAATTGGCCAACATTTAAAGCAATGTAGGGAATTTGTTTTATTTTTCCAAACTTAACAAAGAAAACCATTGAAAACAAATAATAAATGATGAGATGCCAGGTTCGGTGATCAGGTTGACAGTAGATTTAAGATTTTTTTTAAAAAAAAAATCTTAATTGCTATAGTTTTACCCTGCTTCTATTTTATAAAAACCTGATATTACATATTTTCAACTTCAAGAAATTGATACAAAGTTTGATAAAACTTGCTTCTATTTTTGTTAACAGAAATTTGGTAGTTCCAAAGTAGGCATGAAGAATCAGAATTAGAGTGAAAGTGGAAACAGCCATTCTGCCATCTCCCAAGAAACCAAGTCGAGGCAAAATTCCAAAATGTCAGGTGGCTGATTAAGAACAGAATCATTTTGTCAGAAGGATGGTTCATTTCTTAAGAAAGAACACCAAAAGTATTAAAAAAAAAAAAAAAAAAACTATCAACTTGCTTGTAAGCAGCATTTACAATATTCAAGAATCATGTTGTGCATCTAAGTCACAGAATGTTACGAATCCTCGAGTTCAGGACATCCAGAATCTTGGACCTGTGGGCTCTCGATCTGAGACCGAACCTTGGTTGGCAAGCCTCTGGATGCGGGAAGAAAATTCTTCAGCCTGCAAAAATATTGATGAACTTTAGCTGTTGCAGGGGAAAGCAAAGAACAAAATTGAACTAAATACGTACACTTCAAACGTGAAGAAGCTCTTTTCCAAATAAAATAAAAACTAAGCTTTTTGAATAAAAACCAAAGTAAATATAAATATGCTCCTCCAGCTGAACTACAAAGTTGGTCTTATATTTAGGACCGGAGAGTAATAAAAAGGAGGAAATTAGTTAGAGTTAAGTGAACAAGTCCTTAGGCCTATAAATAAGGGTGATTGCGTATATTTTAAAGTGACATGTGGTTAGTGAATATGTGATGGAACAGAATTTCCCCTCTTCCTCTCTCTGTTTAGCTCTCCCTTTTTCCCCCCTCTCCTTTCTTATTCCAATACCATAACACATTATGATATATTTAACCATAAACGACCGTTTATCTGTCTTCCATTAAAAACCAAACATTCTTGCTAAGTAAGATAATAGACCAATAGAGTGCTTGGGGTCAACTTTAAGGCATCTTTACATGACAGATAATCCCAAATTCTTGGTGACTTGCATGTGAAAAAGGAAAAAATTAGACTTTACTTAGGTTACTGAGTCAAAGTAATAAAACCGAGTCGTTAAAAACACTTGTGCATGCATGGACTTACACGAGTTCTACTAGAAGCAGAGTCCAAATGTAACATTTCTTATTTGGTAAGCAGATAAAGCAAGCAATGCCAAATTATACATTAAAATTAAAAATAAATATAACAAAAGATGCAAACCTTTTCATCAATCCACATCAGTGAAGTTAGTTGATTGTTGAGGATCCTTACGACTGCATCTAATGGATTCATCCCATCGAGAGCATCAAGTTCTCCACCCTAATAAAATATTCTTGTAAGCATCATGTCTTGAATGTTTTGACGAAAGAGCATCAACTACAATGTTTACCTGGCTCGCATTAAGGGAATTAATAATTGACTTTATCTGCTCTGTCATCTGCTCCATTTCCCTCTCTATTAATTCAGCTTGCTCGTACCTGCAAGAAAAAAAGTATAAAAAAAAAAAAAAGGCCATAAGAGAATTCAATGCACCAGGTAAATACAAAGGCGGGAAAGACAATAAGATCACCAATCTGATGATTTGCAAGGAAAATATGCTTCACTTACATAAGCCCTTAAAGCTGTAATATGAATCTCCCAAGTTTCAAAGAACAGGTTCAGCACACAAAGAAAGTTTGTCCAGAAACTATTACAATTTTCTGAACTCGAAAATAAATCTGACTAAACCTTGCAATCCCTAGAACAATTTTTCATGTTGTTACAAGAACTGTAATACTAATTTAATCATGAACTAACTCGGTTCAGTAATTGAGATGACACCCATGTAAGTATTACAAACCCCTCAAGTACTAACACATCAAGAACACAGCCTCTAGGGCCGATTTAAGGTAACCAGGAAGCATAATAAAAGTATAAAGCCTGCAAGATTAATTAGTAAAATTTTGATCAATTGTTTAGTACCATACGGAAGTTGCAGAATGATTAATATGGTAAAATTTGCATAACCCATGTAGATCAGCTTTAAAGAAAGTGATTTTCTAATGTGATATTGGGGAAAAAATGGCAATGCAAAGTTAAAATATATTGGACCCTGTAATATTCAGCCAATAAGGTAAGAAAACAAAATTGACAATTTAAACACCCACATTGAATCTCTTGTAGATGCAGCTTCGTCATTAAGAAGCAAACCACACTCATCCTTGTAAATACGCTCAGCTTGTTCCTCCATGCTTTGCAAAGCCTTATCAACCTAAAATAAATGGGCAACAATAATGAGCATGTGTATAATTCACAAAGCACAGGTGTCCCACAGGCAATACCCTTGATTCAGAACAAAAAACATAAAAAGGTACTATGTTGCACCATTGAACACACACAGTTAGCTCACACACCGGCTATATTAAATATTAAAAAAAATGGTATAGAGCCATAGATACACTAAATATGGCACCCAGTATCAGACGGATACTCCATACAGGTATGCTAATAGACTGCATGTACACACGTCAAAACCTTTTTCTTAGTGTTGGGTGCATTTAGAAGTTAGAAAACTTTTGTAACACATAAAAAGAGCATCAAAACATGATAAAACAAAGTCATTCACTTGATGTATGCTTTTTATCTTCATCGGTGAGGGCACAGAAGAGGCAGCTTCAAAATCACAAGTCCTTCATTTTGAAATCACATTTGTGAGCGACTGAAGCAAAGAGGGACATTAACATTTTGAAACTTCAATGCATCCATGCATGCTTCATTCATTTGCTTTGATGTTTCAAACTCTGAAGCATTGTTTGTTTTCTTCAATTCATTAATCCTTTGTGCAAATTTGCTTCGATGAAGCATAGCAAAGCTACTTCATTAAAGGTACATCAATCTTTAGACTAGTACTACGACATATTAGAAGTATTCTTTTATCATTTATGCTTTTATTTGTATTCTAGCATGGACATCATATTTATGCCAGTAACTTGTTTTGCACATTAATTGCTATAATATGTAATTCAAGACTCAATTTACATTTTTTACGTGACAATTTGTTGAACTACACATACACACACTGCACCCATATAGGTGATTCTTAAATAACTAAATTTCTTCATATTGGGTGTAAGACAAACTTGTCACTTTTATACGCATGCTTGTTTAACAAAATGGCCTAGTGACTATCACAGGTTCATAAAAGTATATATTACTTAGAATATGGAATTATGCTTGTTTAACAAAATGGCCTAGTGGCTATCACAGGTTCATAAAAGTATATATTATTTAGAATATGGAATTAGAATCTGGGTTCATGCACCATCTCACAAGGAAGTTTGACCAGACATAAGAAAGGAGCAGTCATAACATTCATCAAAATGATATATAATCATATGATAAGGAAAGCAGTACTCTCAATGGACCTTGTCAAGTAAATATTTTTTTCCTAATGATAAAATATAAGATCAAATTATATCTACAACATAAGCATTTAAATAAAACAATTTTTTTTTTGAAAAAAAAAAGAGCATGAAAAGTATCTACCAATAACAATTCAGAGAAATTGTCCCTAAAATACCTCTTGTTGATGAGTCTCTATCAACTCCAGCTGACGCTCCAAGTTTGCCTGTGTCTCAACTACATTTGCCACTTCAATCTAAATTTAGAAACATCAGAAGAAATCAGGTATGACGGAAGACAGAAGACTAATAAATAAATGTTAAACATAAGCTGCCTCATGTTAATTACAGAAAGATCATATAAACATAGAAATAACCTCAAGCTTTAACAGAACATCACGATTCTGCAAAATCCTGCGATCCCATTCAGCTATTGCATTTGCCTGTTTTCTGAATTTCCCAGTACGCTCTTGCAGCTCAGCATTCCACTCCTTGATAATCTAGAGAAGTCTATGAATTTAGAAAGAATGTGTATGTATGCAGATAGAGAAAGAATTATAATTGCCCATATCAGCAAGCAATATATAGCAATGCTGTAGGAAGAAATATGCTTTTGACAGATTTTCCATCGATTGTCCTATTTGCTATATTAGAAGTGTACTTTTACATGCTGTGTGTGTGATTGTTTTGGCCTGTGGTTTTAAACAAGTGCAGTTAAATTTGTCAGAGAGAAGTTTATAAAATCTTTGTTTTTCCAACTAAACTTTCTCATGTACTCAACAAGACTTTTTATTGAAATGGAGAGCTCAATATTATTCACTCTAATGATCTCAACATGATAGTTTACAAGGTATATATAGGCTACATGTTGCTGATCGACATAATGAGGATTAATGGAGAATAATGAGAATACAATCATGATCTTTCCTAATTTAGGGAGCCTAGAATCAGGGATATGATTTAGAGATATGATATAGCTGAAATTATGGGATTATAGCTGAAATTATGGGATTTCTAATACTCTCCCTCAAGCTGGAGAGTATATGTCAATCATTCCCAGCTTGGACCGAAATCCTTCAAACATAGCTCTGCCCAGCGGTTTGGTCATTACATCTGCAATCTGATCTTCAAATCATATGTAAGATAGGTTCATAATGCCTGCTTCAACCTTCTCTTTAATAAAGTGTCTGTCTATCTCAACATGCTTAGTTCGATCATGGTAGACAGGGTTTCTTGTCATCTCAATGCTGGCTGTGTTGTCACACCAAACATGCATGGGACCTTCGTATGGAATCCCCAATTCTTTCAGTAGCCTGATAACCCAAAGTCCTTCACATGTTCCGTCATTCACCACTCTTAGCTCTGCTTCTGCGCTGCTCTTTGATACTACAGTTTGTTTCTTGCTTCTCCATGTTACCAGATTTCCCCACACATATGTGCAGTACCCTGAAATTGACCTTCTAGTTTCCCTGTCTCTTGCATGGTCAGCATCAGTGTAGATTTCTAGGTTTCTGGCTGTGTTCTTTTTGAAGCAAATTCCTCTTCCTGGGTTGAGCTTCAGGTAACTCAAGATTCTATATACAGTAGTCATCTGCTCTACCTGTGGTTGATGCATGAATTGACTTCCTATCCCAACTGCAAAGCTAATATCTGGACGAGTGTGGGTTAGGTATATTAGCTTTCCTACAAGTCGTCTGTATTGCTCAGAGTCAACTGGGACACCATTCTCTTTGATCTCTAGATGACAGCCTTCTTCCATTGGTGTTCTTTCAGGTTGTGCCCCTAACATTCGTGTCTCATGCAAGAGGTCTAAGGTATACTTACGCTGGGATACGTTTATGCCCCGTTTTGTTCTTGCCACTTCCATACCCAAGAAGTATCTCATTTGGCCGAGATCCTTGACTTGGAATTCATGAGACAAGTCCCTTTTTAGTTGGGCAATAGAACTCTCATCATTTCCTGTAATGACTATATCATCAACGTAGACTATTAGGATAGTGACTCTTCCATCCTCGTGCTTGGTAAACAGTGTATCATTTGCTTGCCCTTGTCTATACCCAAGTTTCTTTATTGCCTTGTTGAATCGGCCGAACCATGACAGTGCCTTGTTAAGCTTGCAGACTGAGCCACTTGGTGCTGGGACTCCATCTGGAACCTCCATATAGACCTCTTCCTCCAAGTCTCCATTCAGAAATGCGTTTTTTATGTCTAGTTGATGTAATAACCAATCCAAGTTAGCTGCAATTGACAACAGTACTTGGATTGTGTTGAACTTGGCTACTGGAGCAAAGGTCTCTTGGTAATCGATTCCATAAGTCTGTGTATATCCTTTTGCAACTAGTCTAGCCTTATATTTGTTGATGCTGCCATAAGGATTGAACTTCGGGGTAAATATCCACTTACATCCTACAGGTTTCTTTCCTAAGGGGCAAGGTACAATTTCTCATGTTTTACTTTCCTTAAGTGCTTTTAACTCTTCTTCCGCAGCTTGTTTCCACTTTGGATCAGCCATAGCTTGATTGAAGATGTTTGGAATTTTAATCTGTGCACTATTTACAACAAAGCTTTGCATCTTGGCAAACAGGTTACCATATGAAACAAACCGTTGAATAGGATGTTGAGTACAGGACCTTACCCCTTTACTAAGTGCAATAGGCCATCCAATCTCCTCAGGATCTATTCTCGAGTTGGATGCATGGTCGTTCCTTAGAGTGGGATTGACATTTCTTCTTGCCTCATGAGATTGTTTTCTGGTATCTCCTAATCCAGCTTCTTCATCCACCCTAATCATGATCTCAACCTGTGTTTCCAGTTCATTAGGGTTGGTATTAGGAGATGTAAAAGGTAAGGTGTTGGGAACTGGTGATGAGGTGTCAGTGGGAGGTAAGTTATCGGGAACTAGCGGTGAGGTGTCAGTAGGAGATAAGGGATCGACGGATTCTTGTGAAATTAGCCATTCAATATCTAAGTACTCCCCCAAAATGGGTAATTTGGGATAATAGGCATCCTCCTCATAGAATACGGTATCTTTTGAGACAAACAGTTTCTTTAAGGTAGGACAGTAGCACTTATAGCCTTTCTCAGTGGAGGAGTACCCGAGGAATATACACTTCCGGGAACGTGCCTCAAATTTGCTTCCATCATGGGTATGGACAAAGACAACACAACCGAAGACTTTCTGAGGTAATGGGTTTACAAGAGGGCAATCAGGAAAGGTGGTAAGGAGTGTTTGGACGGGAGTGGCATAATTGAGGATTTTGGAGGGCATTTGGTTGATAAGGTAGGCTGCAATCAAGATTGCATCTCCCCAGAAGGAAGTAGCACATTGCGTTCCATCAGTAACGTTCTGGTTACCTCCAACAAATGACGGTTCTTTCGTTCCACTATCTCATTTTGTTGAAGTGTATAAGGACAGGATGTTTGATGGTGAATACCTTGCTGATCAAGGAATTCTTTAAATGTGTTACTTAAATAATCCCTTCCATTGTCACTGCGGAGGATTTTGATAGGGGTTTAGAATTGGGTTTTTACAAAGTTATGGAAGTTTTAGAACACTTGAGCGACTTCTGATTTTTCTTTCATCAAGTAAACCCACGTGACCCTAGTGTGATCATCAATGAAAGTAACAAATCATTTCTCATTAGTCCAGGATTTTGTTCTTGCTGGGCCCCAGATGTCACTATGGACTAGTTGGAATGGGGTGGTGGGTCGATAGGACTGTTTTGGATAGGAGGAGCGAGTTTGTTTAGCAAATTGACAAGTTTCACAATGAAAAGGAACAAAGGTTTTATTGAATAAACTTGGAAACACACGTTTCATATAATTGAAACTAGGATGGCCCGAGCGGCAATGCCATAAAAGTACATCTTTTTCTTGAGAACTTGAGCTTGCCAGTTACATGCATTCCCAGTGTCTTTATTTTGCAACGCGATCTCTCCAGGTAGAAAAGTTCATCCCACTCTCTAGAAGTCCCAATCGTCCTCCCCGAGTTTAAATCCTGGAACAGACAACAATCATCATCGAAGATTACTCGGCATATACGACCTTTGGTTAATTTACTCACAGAGATTAGATTGCAAGGGCAGGCACAAAGAGGACATTGTGAATTCTCAGAGAATTAGATAGTATAAGTGTGCTAATCCCTTCAACTTTGATACGAAGATTCTCAGGGCACAATTTGAGAGTGGTAAATAAGGTGCCATTGCCTGTCATGTGGTCTGTTGCTCCTGAATCCACAATCCATGTATTGTCACTAGTGCATACGGTATTAAGGGCTATAATGGAATTACCTTATTGCACCAAGTTGACAGTGGGTACAGAGTTAGACTTGTTTTGTTTATATAGTATCCTGCGAAGTATATGTAGTTCTTCGAGACTTAAGGAATCAGCATCGTTAGGCTTCTGCTCAGTGGCAGTGTGATGACTTAATTTGTTGGTTGATGGCTTACCATGCAATTTCCAGCACTCCTCTTTGACGTGGCCCTTCTTCTTGCAATAGTTACACCACTTATTAGGTCTACGTTCCTCTTGTGGTCCTTTTGTTGCAAGGGCTGAGCTTTCACTCTGGCTTGGGTTGCTTCGATTTAAAAGCTTTCTGCTTTCTTCGAACTGCACATGGTTGACGACATCAAACAAGTGAGATAGGTTTCAGGCCCATGATCCTGCCTCTTCTCTCCTCAAAACCGTCATTGAGCCCAAGGAGAAAGTCATAGATTCTTCCTTCTTCCACGATCTTCTGATACAATTGAGCATCTTCAACATCCTTCCACGGGTGTACTTCAAATAGGTCATGTTGCCAGAGTTTTAACAGGGCATTGTAATAATCAGTTACGGTCAAGTTGCCTTGTCGCAAATCTCGAAGTTGGCGTTTCAAGTGAATTAACGCAACGGTATTATCAAGGGATGAGTAAGTTCTTCGAGCAGCGTCCCAGATTTCCTTCGCGGTATTTGCTAGGAGATAGCCTTCACTAATTTCTACAGTCATAGAGTTGCACAACCAAGTCATAACTTGGTTGTTTTCAGCAAACCATGTATCAAAAATTGGATCATTAGGGGCTGATTGAGGTGCTACCCCATTAATATGCTTTTCCTTTCGCTTTCCACGAATATACCTTGTTGAAAGTCAAAAATGTCTTCGGTGGAGTGGGTGTGTATTTTCACAGTCAGCATGATATTGCTGACCAGTACCACCAACCACTCCCACTTAGTCTTCCAATCTCACCGTCCAAGTTCAGCGTTTTCTCCTCTCTGTTTTGTTATATATATTGTTGTATTCAGTTCAGTTTTACATATCAATAAAATGAAGGCTCTAATAGCCAATATGGTATATTGGCTATTAGAGCCTTCATTTTATTGATATGTAAAACTGAACTGAATACAACAATATATATAACAAAACAGAGAGGCAGCCGCTGAAGATCATGTCCGGTCAACCAAGGGCGCATTTACACACACCGCCACTCCAGGGATGATCGGAAACCTCCGACCGGCGAAACCCAGTCCAACGGTGATCTGAACGGCGCGTGAATTTCACGCGCCATCACAGCCCTCTGCGCGTGAACATCACGCGCCACCACATCTGCCGGCGCGTGAGCTGCACGCGCCTCCTCTACAGTACTTTCCGACGACCTTTTTCCTCAGAATATGGATCCCTGTGAGTTTCCTCCTATTTTTGGCTCTATTCCTAGAAATCCAGTCACTACAAGGGCCAATCCAATGGCATTGATGACTGGTACAAATCCACAAACTCAAAGCTCTTCTTCACCTTCCAATACTTCTGTTACTGGTAATATGGTGACAACTCCAGATCCACCAGATAATCAGATTATGGCCATTAGTCACAGGTTCAATGGGCAAAATTATCTCCAGTGGTCCCAAACTGTGCTAAGATACATCCGTGGAAAGAGAAAGGAGAAATACATAAATGGAGCAGCAGTACAACCTGATGCAAATGATCCAAGTTTTGACACATGGTTTGCTGAAAACAATCAAGTTATGACTTGGTTGTGTAATTCTATGACTGATGACATTAGTGAAAGTTATCTCCTGGCAGATACAGCAAAGGAAATCTGGGATGCAACAAGAGAAACTTACTCTTCCCTTGACAACACTGCTGCATTGCTTCATCTAAAACGACGACTTCGAGATCTGAGACAAGGCAACTTAACAGTTACAGAATACTATAATGCCTTGATGAAACTCTGGCAACAACAAGATCTCTACAATGTACATCCATGGGATACAGTCAAAGATGCCAAGTTACATAGAAAACTAACAGAAGAAGGAAGAGTCTATGATTTTCTTCTTGGACTCAATGATTCATTTGAGGAAATAAGAGGCCGAATTATGGGATTAAAACCCATGCCTTCTCTTCGCGAGGTTGTCAATCATGTGCAGTTTGAGGAGAGTCGAAAACTCCTAACTCAAAGCAGCAGCAGCCCTAACACAAGTGAAAGTTCAGCTCTTGTTATAAGAGGACAAAAAGACGAACGAAGAAATAGCAAATGGTGTGCTTACTGTAAGAAAAAGGGGCATATCAAAGAAGAATGTTGGAAGCTGCACGGCAAGCCATCAACTACCAAACAATACTCCTCTTCTAATATCACTACAACTGAGCAGAAAGCAGGAGATATTGATTTCCTGAGTCAAGAAGAAATACAGATGTTTCGTCAGATTCTGAACAAGCAAAACAAGTCCAATACTGTTCCTAGTGTGAATCTGGCTCAATCAGGTAATTCTGTTATAGCTCTTAACATGGTGATGACTAGTACAGATACTTGGATTGTTGACTCAGGAGCCACTGACCATATGACGGGTAACAAATCTTTAATTCACAACCTGAAACTCTGTCATGAACACCTTAAAGTAAAAGTTGCTAACGGTGTTTTCACAAGGGTCGAAGGGATAGGAACAGTCATATTATCTGATGACTTGGAACTAAAAAATGTTTTGTTTGTACCTGCACTCACCTGTAATCTAATATCTGTAAGTCAGCTTACTAAAGGACAAACATGTAAAATAATTTTCAAGAGTGATCTTTGTATCTTTCAGGATTTAAAATCGAGGAGGACGATTGGGACTTCTAGAGAATGGGATGGACTATACTACCTTGAAGGATCCAGCTCGCAAAATGGAAGGAAAGCAAGAAAAGCACTGGTTAGCTCCAACACTCAAAATCATGATGTATTGTTATGGCACTGTCGGTCAGGTCACCCTAGTTTTGAGTACATGAAACATGTATTTCCCACTTTATTTAATAAAAATTCCACTCCTTTTCATTGTGAAACTTGTCAGTTTGCCAAACAAACTAGAACCTCATATCCTAGACAGCCCTATACACCCTCCTCACCTTTCACATTAATCCATAGTGACATTTGGGGTCCTGCACGAGTAAAAACTCTTACCAAAGCAAGGTGGTTTGTCACTTTCATAGATGATCACACTAGAACTACTTGGGTATATTTAATGAAAGACAAATCTGAAATAGCCCAAGTATTTCAGAACTTCTATACCTTTGTACACACACAGTTTAACACATCCATTAAGGTACTACGAAGTGATAATGCCAAAGAATATTTGAGCAACACCTTTAACGAATTTCTTGATCAACAAGGAATTTGTCACCAAACTTCATGCCCATATACCCCTCAACAAAATGGAGTGGCCGAAAGAAAGAATCGTCATTTATTGGAAGTAACCCGAACCTTATTGATGGAACGAAATGTTCCCACCATTTTTTGGGGTGATGCTGTACTCACTGCAGCGTATCTCATTAATCGTATGCCATCCAGAATCCTTAAGTACAACACACCGATTCAAAAACTCCTTGAACACTTTCCAAATTGCCCACTCATTAATACATTACCTCCAACAGTATTTGGTTGTGTTGTCTTTGTCCACAAAAATGATGGCAATAAATTTGCTGCTCGAGCCAATAAATGTATATTCCTTGGATACTCCTCTACTCAAAAAGGATATAAATGCTACTGTCCTACTTCCAAGAAGCTTATTATTTCTCGAGATACTGTATTCTTGGAAGAAGAAGCATATTATCCTAAATTACCCATTCAGGGGGAGTATATTGATATTAAATGGCTAATCTAGGAAGAAAACAAATCCACAGACTCATCACCACCATCTAAACCTGACCATAAAGTCACCATTGACCCATTTGCTTCAACGAGAATCTGAGCATAACCCAATCCAATCTGAATCTACACCTAATGAACAACAAGCACATGTTGACAATAATTCAGGGTTGGATACTGAATCACAACAAGAGGAAGAGTCCAGGCTACAAATTAGAAATGAAGCAAGCACTGGTAGTACTATCTCTCCCATTCAAAGGAACGACCATGAATCCAATTCGGGATTAAATCCTGAAGAACTAGGTTGGCCTATTGCATTAAGAAAAGGGGTAAGAGCTTGTACTCAACATCCAATTCAACGCTTTGTTTCATGCGGTAACTTGTCTGAAAAAATGCAAAGTTTTGTTGTAAATAGTGCACAGATAAAAGTTCCTAACTCATTTCAACAAGCTATGGCTAATCCAAACTGGAGACAAGCTGCAGAAGAGGAGTTAAGGGCACTCAGAGACAATGAAACATGGGAGATTACAACTCTTCCCAAAGGCAAGAAACCAGTTGGATGTAGGTGGATCTTCACCTCAAAATTCAATCCTGATGGTAGTATCAACAAATACAAGGCAAGACTTGTTGCAAAAGGCTATACCCAGACATATGGCATCGATTATCAGGAAACATTTGCTCCAGTGGCTAAACTTAATACCATCCAAGTACTACTGTCAATTGTAGCTAATTTGGATTGGTCACTACACCAACTAGATGTGAAGAATGCATTCCTGAATGGAAATCTGGAAGAAGAAGTATATATGGAGATTCCAGATGGAATTTCAGCCCCTAACAATTACGTGTGCAAACTCAACAAGTCTTTGTATGGACTTAAGCAATCACCTAGGGCATGGTTTGGCAGATTCACCAAAACAATGAAAGGACTTGGATATACCCAGGGACAAGCAGACGACACATTGTTCATCAAACGTGTTAATGACAGAGTCACCATCTTGATAGTCTATGTTGATGACATAGTCATAACCGGAAATGACGAAGGATCCATTGTTCAATTAAAACAGAATCTGTCAACTGAGTTCCAAGTAAAAGATCTTGGACAAATGAGGTATTTCCTAGGCATGGAAGTGACAAGAACTAAAAAGGGTATCAATGTATCTCAGCGGAAGTACATACTAGACCTGTTACATGAAACAGGAATGCTAGGAGCACAACCTGAAGGAACACCGATAGAAGAAGGATGTCATCTGGAAATTAAACCAGATGGTGTCCCAGTCAACTCAGAACGATACAGAAGACTGGTCGGGAAACTCATATACTTAATTCACACGCGCCCAAACATTAGCCACGCAGTTGGAATAGTAAGCCAATTCATGCACCAACCACAGGTAGAACATATGGCTGCAGTTTACAGAATCCTGAGTTATTTGAAATTTAATCCTGGAAGAGGAATCTTTTTCAGAAAAGGAACTACTAGAAACATTGAAATCTACACCGATGCAGATCATGCAAGGGACAGAGAGACTAGAAGATCCATCTCAGGATATTGTACATATGTGTCGGGAAATCTGGTTACATGGAGAAGCAAGAAACAAACTGTGGTATCAACAAGTAGTGCAGAAGCTGAATTAAGAGCAGTGAACAAAGGAGTATGTGAAGGAATTTGGATTATCAGGTTATTAAAAGAGTTGGGAATTCCACATGAGGGACTATTACAAATTTGGTGTGACAACAAGGCTAGCATCAAAATGGTTGAGAACCCTGTTTATCATGATAGAACAAAACATGTTGAGATAGACAGGCACTTTATTAAAGAGAAAATTGAAGCAGGTATCATGAGATTGTCTTACATCAGATCAGAAGATCAGATTGCAGATATAATGACAAAACCACTTAGCAGAGCTAAATTTGAAGGATTACGATGCAAGCTGGGAATGATGGACATATACTCTCCAGCTTGAAGGGGAGTGTTGAAAGTCAAAAATGTCTTCGGTGGAGTGGGTGTGTATTTTCACAGTCAGCATGATATTGCTGACCAGTACCACCAACCACTCCCACTTAGTCTTCCAATCTCACCGTCCAAGTTCAGCGTTTTCTCCTCTCTGTTTTGTTATATATATTGTTGTATTCAGTTCAGTTTTACATATCAATAAAATGAAGGCTCTAATAGCCAATATACCTTAGTACACTTTGGGACCACTGGAGATAGTTTCTGCCGTTGAACCGATGGTTAATGGCCATAATCTGAGTGTCTGAGTATTCTGGTGCCATCACAGTACTATGGGTAGTGGACAAGTTTGAGGAGGAAGATGAGTGTTGAGTTTCAGGAGTAGAACCGGACATGAGTGCGGTTGGAGTGGTCCTGGTTTTGGTGGAACTCCCAGGGATAGAACCGAAAAGAGTAGGAAAATCGGAGAGATTCATGATTCTAGGAAAAGGTCGCCGGAAACCGCCGTGGCAACGGCGCGTGGTGGTCACGCGCCGGGAGAGTGACGGCGCGTGGGGGTCACGCGCCGTTCAGATTGCCGCCACTCTTCAGGTTTTTGCCGATCGGCGCCGTCCGATCACTTCTGGGTGGGCAGTGTGCTCTAACGCGCCAGCGTTGTCCAAATCGAAGCACAATGTCCTCCCCTGCTCTCTCTCTCTCTCTCTCTCTCGTGTTTCTCTCACTCTTGACCGTCTCTCAGGTCCGCCGGCGTTCTCTCTGGCAGCGGAACATCTCTCCTGGCTCTAGTACCATATTGAAATGGAGAGCTCAATATTATTCACTCTAATGATCTCAACATAATAGTTTTCAAGGTATATATAGGCTAGATGTTGCTGATAGACATAATGAGGATTAATGGAGAATAATGAGAATACAATCATGATCTTTCCTAATTTAGGGAGCCTAGAATCAGGGATATGATTTAGAGATATGATATAGCTGAAATTATGGGATTATAGCTGAAATTATGGGATTTCTAACACTTTTAGAAGCAGAACATTTATTTAGCATCCTTGAAAGAAAATTGTTCAACCCAGTCTTGGATGAGCTTATTTTAAGTGACTTTGCATTATGAAGTAAATATGTAAGAGAAGTTTTGTCTTGAATTTACAAGCAATTTTTTAAGTGCTTTTAGGGGGTTTCCCAAACAAGTTCTTGGGCAATAACAAAAACTTGACTTTATGGGGTAAAGTGCATAAGAAGGAACCGCCTCTCTCATTTTAAGCAAAGAAGAAAGAATAAACCCAAAGGAAAATATAACATGGGAAACATGTAAAGAGATTACCTCCTCTACAGTCTTTCCTGTAATCTCTGATGGCAATTTTGTTGCAGCAATTACAGATGTGCTGGCAGTTGAAGTGGTTCTATTGGAAAAGTAGAAAACCAATAGTCAAAATCACATTCTAAATATTTATCATGTGATAAATCAATAAATCAAACACAGCACGAAATCTTGAAGATAAACAAAACATGTTACAATAATTTTACCAAGTGATGTTAAAATTGAACTTCAAGCTGAGGCCAAGTTGATACACCAAGAATATTATGTTGAATAAAAAAAAGGGTCACTCAGTGCACAAGGCTCCCATCAGATGGGGTCAGGGGACAGATAGATGTACGCAGCCTACCCCCCCCCCCCAACAATCGAAGAGGTTGTTTCCAGGATATTAGGCTGAATATTGGGGGGGGGAACTATTTTTGAACTAAAACACCAGCAATGAATAATCTTTTTATTATATGTTCCATTACCATATCAAATTTTTACAGATCAATTAATTAGATAAAAAGATTTAATCAACTATATTATTTTAAATATCTAATAGAAAAAGTAATTTTAGTATGCACAATGAAATGAAATAGAAAAGTAATTTTGAAGATCAGCTACATCTTTTGAGCACATAAAGTTATAAAAAGGACAATCGTTACTTCAAAAAAGATAATAGAATGCAATAGATATTGCATATCTCGTTTTTTTATGCATCAATTCCAAGATATCTACCAAACATCTGTTGATTTTAGAATTTTATAGTCTGTTTCTAGAGCGGATTAAACATAATTATCATAATTGCTCTAATGATTTAACTAACCAGAGTTGAATTACCTGTCAAAAGGTTAGTTTTATGCATCAATTCCAAGATATCTACCAAACATCTGTTGATTTTAGAATTTTATAGTCTGTTTCTAGAGCGGATTAAACATAATTATCATAATTGCTTTAATGATTTAACTAACCAGAGTTGAATTACCTGTCAAAGGTATATAGCTACTTTGAGTTTCATATTACATTTTTAAAGGAAATAGACTTTTATGCAGTATCTTACAAAACAATAGATACTTTTCCTGATTGGAAAATAAGCCTTCTGACTCAGTATGTATCACGATCTAACAACTATAATTTAACTTAAAAATATTGAGGAAATTAAAACGGGATAACCCAAAGGAAGGAATAAAACTGCACAGCACGTCAGCACCAAAGCAAAATGCACAATGTTGCAATAATCAGCTATGCAGGGTAGATTGGCCCCATGATTAATTACCAAAGGCAAACAAAACCTAGCGCTCCTGGTTGAGATTAAGAATCAAAATGTAATGACCAATTGTGCAGCGCAACCCCCCCCCCTCCCCCACCCCAAGTGGGGCCCAAGGCTAAGTACACAAGTGACAGCACCTGGTTCAAAGTATATAAAACAAAGGAAGAAGAAAAGTTGTTTTAGTGCATACAAGTGCTGGTGAGCACCTTCGGCTACCAATATATTTTATTGTAAGAAACAGAAATGTAAACGATAAAATCCAGAGAATAAAAAGTTACAGCAGATGCAGAGGAAAATGCTTTACCAACTACCCAAAATAAAGTATACATACCCACTAGTGGAAGCCACAACAAGAGATGATGATGTCTGTCCTGCAGTAGTGCCAACAGAAGTTGCTGGAGCTGCAAGTGAAGAAGTGGTAACCCCTACAGAATCAGTATGGAGTGAAAAATGAGACATCAGGCTTAGGAATGTAACAAATACATCTTGTTGCAGTAGAATAAGGTGGTCAGCCAAAAAGAAGCAAGTTTACATGAACAAAAGTAAGCAATCTACTACAATGAAATTTCAAAAAAAAAAAAAAGGCAAAGCAGAGGCAACCAACTCTTAAAGGGGAGCTACTTAAATATATTATTCAAAGATTAAAAAAAATCCAGCCAGACTGTAAGTCTAAACTAGAATAGCTACAAGTATCTAGAAAATAAGTTGAATAGCGCAAAAATTCACAAAAGGGTTGGGTCTCTCCCTCACAAATACTCACTATGAGCTTGCTTAAACCCCTCCTAAACCTCACTCCCCAATATATACAACTAATAGCCCTTATCTCTCTTAGTCACATAACTCACACAATTCACTGGCTTAGCCTTGGCCCATTAAATAAGAGACCCCTAGCCATGAGTCCAACATTTCCCAGCCTTTGAACTTTCACCTTGCCCTCAAGCTGAGAAGTGGAATTTAGGACTGGTGGCTTTGTGATAATCTGACTAGAAGTGCAACCACTAGTTCCATGACCATTATCACTCGTGAAAATTAAGCGGTGCATTATCTTATACTTGCAATCATCTTGATATCTGGTCATGCAAACCCATGCATAAGCAATGGTGTTTTCCATCAACCCAGACAAGGCAAATCTAACCAATTCAGTTAGTACATCTAGCTCAACAATTATATCAGGTTCCAACATAACAGATATAGTAACATACATAGCACTGTTTAAAAGAGTATATATAAGCTATCTCCAATGCCTGCTAACTCAACACTACAAGCACGACCATTTGTTAAGACAGCCCAGCCATTTTCATTCCCTTTGCCCTTCTCCATGACCTCTTCTGCTGGCATTGCCTTGTATCTTGGATGGTGACCCCACTTGTCAGCCCCAAAAGCTTCATCATTCTGAAACCAGCATTCACACATTTCTCCTTTGGATATTTCAGCTTACAACAGGTCAACAATTTCCATCGTCTTGCTCATAAAACCCATTGAAGTTCTCTTCTCCAATTTTATTTGCTTGAAATTTTTGCTCCTCCGCTTCTACCTCTATCATGACTTCAATAGAAGAGAAGGGTTCCTCTATAAGCTCTCCATCTGATTCCTTTTGAGTCTCTCCTCAGCCTTCTTTTACTTTCTCATCTGTTCCAATATTTTTCTCCTCGATTTGTGCCTCTGCTTCAGCCTTTGCCTCCTCTCCTTGACTTTTGTTAAATTTTCCTTCTTTTTCATCTCTTCTTTCCAAGCTTCTAATGTTTTATAATATTATCAGCATGCCATGTACACTTCTCTAGTAGCTCAGTAGTTGTCAATCGCTCAAGTTTGTCCTAAGTGATTCCCATTTCCTCCCAGGGACTCTAATACCAAAATTGATGAAACCCACTACTTAACTATATTATTCAAAGATAAAAATCCAGTGTAAGTTGAGAGCTTGTTTGGATTAGCTTCCCAAAAGCACTTCTACAAAAGCCAAGACAAAACTCTTCTTGTATACTTACCTCGTACCCCATAAGATCGCTACCAAAAGGCTAATCCAAAGCTAGAATAGCTACAAGTTTATGGAAAATAAGAGGAATACGGCAGAAACTTAGACATACACACAAGCAATGGGAGGGGGCCCCAGTAGAGAGAACAGTAAGGATAACGAGCGCTCCGCCCGCTGGGCGGGCAGCAGGAGCAGCGGGCTCGTTCCAATTTCGAGGTACCATTTGTACAAATAAGAATCCCCCTCGTTACATGATTTCTTCTTTATATAGATAGATAGATATAGGATCTATGGAGCAATTACTTATGTCTCTCACAAATACTCACTGTCTGCTTGCTTAAACCCTTCCTAAAACTCACTCTCCAATATGTACAACCAATAGCCCTTATCTCTCTTAATCACACACCTCACTCAATTCAGTAACTTAGCCTTGGCCCATTAAATAAGAGCCACTAGCCACGGGTCCAACACAAAGAAAACGGAATGTTAAAGTTGGCAGTAGGAAATTAGAATATACATGAAAAGTACAGCAGAAATTCATGTATAATGATTAATGAGCCTAGCACTTTTTCCAAATTTGAGTACAAAATGTAAACTGGTTGTCAATAAATAACAGTTGACATCGTCATGAGTTGACTTATGCGATTGCAAAGTTACAATTAAAAAAATTAACAGTTTTCATCACTATAATCACAGAACAAATAATCAACTAACATGGCCTCAGCTATTCGTGCTCACTTACCCCAATTTCTAGCAACAAAGCATATCCTAAAAGCATAGTAGAACATCAAAATGAACTTTCAAGAAGGATAGAGAAGGCTTCTAAAAATACAAATGATGAAGAAAATCCATTAGCTGTACTTGACGCAGAAAATAATAGATTTTAGAAAAGGCCACACACGCCAGCTGTAAACAAGTATCGTGATGGTCTCTAAATAAGTAACGACACCTCATAAATAAGAAGATTTTAATCATCCAACTAACCAAATGCAGGAGCAGTGCTGCCTGACACTGCTGGTGTTGATGAGGCAGAAGTCGATGCCTTAGTTGAGAAAGAGAAGCCAGAAGTAGAACTTGCGGCTCCAGAAGAAGCAGTAGTGCTAGTGAGACTGAAACCTGTGAAAGATCCTCCAGTACCTGAAGAGGCAGCAGGAGCGGCAGCAGTTCCTGGAGGAGCAGCACTTGCAGAAGAAGTCATACCAAATGCGGGGGCAGAAGTAGGTTGGGTTGTAGAACTAGATGCTGGAGTTGAAACTGTTGAAAATAGTGGAGCCCCAGTGGATGCAAACGGAAATGATGGCGTCTTTGTGGCAGGTGTGCTAGAAATTGAACCTCCTGAGGCTGCATTGGCAAACCCTGAAGAAGATTGAGCAGATATGGAAGCGGCATTTCCAAATGAGATGCTGGAAGTGCTGGAGGAGGAGAAGGAAGACGATGTCAGCGAGGGGATTGCAGAAGTTACAGCTGTGGGCGTAGACGGCTTAGCAAATGCCGAAGCATTAGAGAAGGTAAAGCCTGAAGAAGAAGAAGAAAACAGTGGAGCTGGGCTTGAACTTGAAGTAGAACCAGCAGAGAACGGGCTCGAGAGCGAAGAAGTGGCGGTGGTAGGAAAAGAAGTAGAAGAACCAAACAAATTTGAAGCAGGAAATGCAGATGAAGCAGCTGTATACGACCCCGCACTTGCGCTGGTAGCTGATGCCCCAAACGGCGGGGTCGCCCCAGGAGTCGTCCCTCCAAACAACGGGGTACTAGAACTTGGTGCCGATGGTGCCCCAAACGGTGAGGAACCTGAACTGGCCCCTGCAGACGAAGATGAAGCGAACAAGGATGAAGTAGCACCCGAAGATGATACAGTTGACCCGAACAAAGACGGCGCCGATGAACTAAAAACAGACGACCCGGAACCTGCAGACGGAGCTGACCCGAAAAGGGACGATCCGGAACTTGCCCCAAATAGGGAAGGAGAAGAAGATGGAGCAGCAGAAGATGACCCAAACAGCGATGGAGCAGGACTCGATGAGCTGGAGGCTGTCGAACTAAAAGTGAACAATGAAGCTGCCGAAGAAGCAGCGGCAGAAGATGAAGGGGTAGATCCGAACCCAAATGACGGAGCCGAAGCTGAGGCACCGGTTGAAGCAGAGGAAGAGGCGGAGTTGAATGGGAAAGAGAAAGAAGGTGCGGAAGATGAAGAGGAGGAGGCGAAAGGGGAAGGGTATGATCCAAATGACAATCCGGTGGCGGCTGCGGATGACCCGAATGTGGAAGGAGATGATCCGAATAAGAAAGGTGAAGCTGAAGCTGATGATGAAGTGTTAATGAACGAAAATGGAGATGAAGATTGGGAAGAAGAAGAAGAAGCAGAAGATCCAGAGGTAAAACCCGACATTGTTGCGCGCGCTCCCCCACACCAAGCCGGGGATTTTCAGTTGCTTCCGAGGGTTTAAGCTCCCAGCTGGTTCGTCCGCTATCTTAGCAGAAAGGCAAAAAAATTTTAGAGGAGTTTTTAGGCCGTCTGTTTTCAATTTTTTACGGCGAAAAACATTTATTAAGAAAATAAAGCATATTTAAAAAATATCAAAATCTAAAGAATATACGGCATGTACAATTCTGTTTTTCCTTCTTTTTCCTTGAACTAGTTTTATGAAATTGCTTTTCAGAATAAGTTTTGGGAAGAAAAAAAAATTTATTAAAAAAAATCTACTTGAATTATTGTTCTACTGAGCATACAATTACGGAATACATGGAGCTATGACTTATTATTGCACTTCTTCCTCTCTTTTCATTATTGCCTCATTTGGTATCGTGTGGAAGGGTGGAATTAGAAGTGTAAGTAGGGATAAAAGCGTATTTAGTATAATTATGGAAGCATGATCTAATTTTTAATTATTTCATTAATTTTAAATATGAAATGACAAATATATCCTTGTCAAAAAACTTTAGCCTTAACCTAAAACAGTCGCAACCACTATCAAGCTTCATAGAAACCGTCAACAACCATGAAAGAAGATTATTATAAGAAATTGAACCCCATAAGCAAGAAAATCAAACCAAATCAAAGAAGAAAAGAATCAAAAATTGAAAGGAGTTTGATTATATTGTTACCACATGGTATGTATGATGATTTGAAATTTTGAAAGTAGTGGAGCTGAGATCTACTAGGGCACAAGAGATTTGACCCCAAGGAACATCTCAAAAGTTCATAACACTCTAGTAAACAATTCCAACACCAATTCTTCCTCTAATTCATAAGTTCTTGGTATTTTGAAAGATCTAGTTAGGTTTCATGGGCAAATTTGGAAATTTTCCTAAGACATGGTTCTAGATGTTGGAACCCTTAATTGCTAATGTATAAACATTAGAGAAATCTAGTCTGCTTTGTTTGTTTTCAACCATGAATCTAGCCTAATTTTCCCAAACCAGAGTTACTCAAAGTAACTTTGGGGAACTCTAGAGAGCATAATTTGACTTTAACATTACTCTAGAATTAATAAATATTAATTTATAGTTATAAATTAATGTAGATTGATTGTGGATATGACGTTGGAGGCATGGAGTATGTGTTAATGATTTCTTTGATAAAAGTTAACTCTTTTTCTACTCATCTTGCTAGCTAGTATTGCTCATGAGTTTTTCGAAAACCCCAAATGTATAACTTGATAAAATTTATGTGCGAATATGTCAATTAATTGGATTGTTCTGTTAGAATAGCTTTGTGGGACTAGGTATTTTGAAAAAAGCACATCGCTCGCTGCATCAAATGACACAAAAACTAGGAATATGGATTGTGCATTGACATGATATTAAGGATTTGTATGATGATTTGAAATACTTGTGTTGAACCCCTAATTGGTAAATATAATTTAGACAAGAGAATTTTGATTACATTGTGAAAATATGGCATGGCTACCATATGGAGCTCATTGGATAGCCCACTTTTGCTGAGGCAGTATTCTCTAGGCTACAACACTTTAGTAGGAATACAACATTCCTTACTGGAGGAACCCCATGGTCTCTTGTGTGCTCTATAGACTTTGGATAGTTTATATCATGCTTGTGGAGAGTTTTTTTTAGTAACCAATAACATGGTCTAGTACTTAGCCTATAGATTGAGTAGGTGGAAATAAGGAAGATATAAGGAGAATTGGGCTAGTCTTATGTTATGAGACAAGATGTGAACTAAAACTTTCATATATGTGTGCTGACTATTAGTAATTGCTATTGAAACATACTATATGTATTCTATTATAATGTTAAGAATGATCATTTATGTTGTTTTAAAAATGATTACATGTTACTGGTATGTGAGGTGAGAAGAAATTGTGTTATTGAGACGATGGTTTCACTTTCTTACTCTTACTATTTTTTTAGGTGAAGCTCTAGGGGAGATGCAATGGAGAAGGCACCAGAGATCTTAATATAATGTGAGAAGTGGTCTCACCTCCAACTTTTTAGTTTATGTTTGAATTTTATTATTCATTGGCACATTTAGGACATCGCGTTTTAATAAACATATCAGACTTTGCATTTATTTGCCTGTTTATTGAGTTATATATGGTAACAGTTGGCTGGAAGTCGTAAGACTGATGCATGTTATGTTTTATTTGGATCCACAGATTGGGATTAGGTCTTAAACATTGTTAAGTTGAGAATTTTTAGCTTATAATGTGCATAGAGGCTTGAGACCCTTTTATTCTAAATTGTGAATATTTCATGGTTAATCAAAGGTGTGAATTTCATTAACCATGTTAGATGAGCAGCATTCCATTCTAACTTGGTTATGCATGTGAGACAAGCGATAGTTAGAGAGGCAATATTCTCTTCCGCTCAAATTTATCGTTTTAGTAATTGGGAGAAAAGTCAACTCTTTGTAACCTTGATATTGGCATAATAATCCGTAGTTGAATTTTTTTTATCATGGTTATTAGCAAAATTTAATTATGTAAGCATATTATAAGGTTAAGTATACGGTAGAATTATATAGGAAGGGTGTTATAAAGCAAGTTATTAGGGTGGTTGTGAAGAAATTATTTGAAATCATCTCTCATTGGCTTCTCTTAAAAGATCTTTCCCTCTAGCTTCTCTTCTCCTTGTTAGAACAAGAGTCCAACCTATTTATAGGTTCAGGTCCAACAATAAGAAATTCTAAAACTTTCTATTAGGGTTACATGCCCAACTCATACTCTTAACTTTATGCCTTTATATATTGTATAATAAAGCATTGTAATATACACTATATAATATAATATAATACACCATTTACTTTATTGTTTTGTCTTTGCATTCCTTTATGGTATCAAAGCCACAACTATTACCCTATTTCATATAGCCTGGATTTTCATTCCTCAAACTATCAATCATGTCCACCACTCCATCACCAACATCCTCCTCCACTGCTCCTTTAATCCCAATGACTCCCTCAACACCAACGTCTTCCTCAACCATTCTTCCTCTTTCTCATTTAACTCCAACTTCCTCTTCACCTTCTCATTTGACATCTACCAAACTCACCAATGATAACTACACTCTTTGGAAAGCCCATATGGAACCTTATCTCTATGGTCAAGGAATCTTCTCACTTCTTGATGGATCTTCCTTTCCTCTACAAAAGCTTCTTGATATAGGGGTTATAAACCCATACCATGTTACTTGGTTTCAGAAAGATCAATAAGTTCTCTTGGTTCTGATTTCTTCTCTATTTGAGCATTTAATGGGTCAAGTCATCAATAAGAAAAATGCTCAATCCATATGGTTAGTTCTTAAGACTATTTGACTAAAAAACCCAAACTCATCTTCTTTATTTTCATAATCAACTCACTAATCTTAAAAAGGTTTCTGAGTCTATCTTTGACTATTACAACTAAGTTACCATTATTTTTGAATCCCTTAACACTACATGGCGTCTTATAGATTATCTTAATTTTCGTTTTGTTCTTGTTAAAGAGTTAGGGCTATGATTTTGAATAATTTGTTGCTTCTTTTACCACCAAAACCCATGAGCTTTCTCCTGAGAAAGTCTTAAGCTATCTTCTCATGCATGAAGCATGTTTGACCACTCTCCATATGCCATCATTAGTTGATATTAATGCCAATGTTGTGTCTTGCTAACCATCTACACCTGCAAATGTGTTTCAAACTTATTTTCATGGAAGAGGTTATGGCGATCCCTTCTTTCTTCGTGGACAAGGATGTTTTGGATGTGGAGAAGCAGATCCCCCAATTTCTCATCTTCCTTTCAATCCACCCCTAAAAACTACTGCCACATATGCAAATGCCATGGCCATACCTTATACACTTGTTATTATTGTTTTGATCATGCTTACCAGACGGCTTGATTGGAGCTCATCACTCTTTTATCTCAATCATTACTAATAATAATTGGTACTTCGACACAGGAACTACTAACCATATAATATCTAATCTTTCACATCCTAACTTGGGAGATGAATCATATTGAGGATATGATTAGGTTACCATGAGCGACGTTCTTCAGCATCAATTGCCAATATTAGAGTTGGCTTGTTACCTCTACCTACCACTGCATCTGCATCTAATACTTTTGGCATCTACCTTTTCTCTGATCTTCTGTACATTCCTTCCATTTCTAAAAATTTAATTTCCATTTCTAAATTTTTCTTAGAAAATTATGTTTACTTTGAATTTTACTTTTCTCACTTTGTTTTGAAGGACTTTTTCATAAAGAAAACTCTACTTTAAGGCCTCACTAAGAATCTACTCTACCCTACTGCTTCACCAACACCTCAAGTATATTTTGGGATTAAAACTTTAGCTAATCGGCATGCCCATCTTGGTCATCCAACACAAAGAATAGTCCAGCATATTTAGAATATTATCTGTCTCTTTTGTCTTTTTCTTTTTCTACCTCTTGTTTTACTTGTAGAACCTCGAAGAATCATGTACATATTCTTATAGACAAAATGGCTCAGTTGAGAGGAAACATCGCCATATTGTTGAGTTCGAACTTGCTCTTCTTCATTATTCTTCTTTACCTCTACAATTATGGGTTCATGTGCTTACTACAACAGTCTATCTAATAAATAAATTACCCTTTGTTTCTCTTCATTATAAATCTCCTTACCAAATTATTTTTAAACATCATCCTAATTATAAATTTTTGAGAAATTTTAGATGTGCATGATAGCCTGACTTATGTACATATGCTAAAAACAAACCTGAACCAAGATCAACTTTATGTATTTTTGTTAATTATGCCATTGATCACTATGGGTATCTTTATTTTGATCCTAAAACACATAAGGCCTACATCTCAAGAGATGTGATTTTTGATGAAGCACTTTCCCTAGCAACCCAATCCATTTTGTCCTCTTCCTTAATGTCTTTTATTTCTCCTTCTTTCACTTTTCTACCTAACATATATATTCCAAAGCCCAGCCCACAATTATGCTGACCCACTTCCAATAATGATAACCCTTCCAACTCCAATAGGCCCCACATAATTCTACTTTCTACCTTACCTAATACGTTTCTATCTATTCCCTTATCCCCTACCATGACTTCATACTCAACCCCACTTTTGCCTCATCTGTCTCCTTTTCAAAACATGCCACCACTCCCTCACCCTCATCATATGATCACACGATCACAAACTCATTCTCTTCATCCAAAGCAATACACAGATGACACATTTCCTTAGCCTCCTCCAAAGTCACATCATACTTCTCTTGCCTTGAACACTAAATCTCTATCATAAATTCTTGAAGAACCCACTTCTCTCAGTTTCACTCTTCATCATCAAGAATGGAAATCTGCCATCGAAAAAGAGCTTCAAGCTCTTATTTCTACGTAGAGTTGGTCCTTGGTTCCTCCTCATTCTCATAAAAATATCGTTGGTTATAAATGAGTTTCTAAAAAGAAGACAAACTCTGATGGATCTCTTGACTGATATAAGGCCCATTTGGTGGTGAAAGGTTTCCATCAAGCACCAAGAATCAATTATCATAACACATTTTCCCCTGTGATTAAGTCACCACCATCTGTCTTCTCCTCTCTATTGTTGTTTCAAAAGGCTTGTTTATGAGGCAGATTGATGTACAAAATGATTTTCTTTAGGTACGTTAGATGAAGAAGTGTATGAGTCAGTCACCAGGCTTCAAACATCCTCAATTCTTGAACTACGTATGCTAATTGCATAAATCTATTTATGGCCTTAAGCAAGCTTCTAGAGCTTGGTTTTGTAAACTAAGTTCCTACCTTACTCACCTTGGGTTTGTTCCTTCAAAATTTGATACTTCATTATTTTCCAAAGTTACCCACTCCTCTGTCTTATACATTTTGGTGTACGTTGATGATATTTTAACTATTGGCTTAAATTCTAGAGAAATTGATTCTTTGATTAGTACTTTGGGGCATTATTTTCTTTTAAAGGATCTTAGTTCACTAAATTATTTACTTGGCATAGACGCTCATTCTACTCATGATGGATTGTTTCTATCTTAAATGAAGTATATATATTGTTGATTTGTTAACAAAAATCAAAATGATAAATTGTAAACCTGTTATAACACCCATGGCTGCCTTTATAAAACTATTTGTTGTTGATGGTTCATCATTCACTAATATATCTTTATACAAGAGCATTGTTTGTAGTCTTCAATATATGTCTTTCACTAAACCAGATTTATCCTTTGTTATTACCAAAGTATGTCAATTTATTCATTCTCTTAAAGATACCCACTAAAAGGCTGTTAAGCACATCTTAAGATATTTGTGTCATACTCTAGATTTTGGTATTCTCATCACAAAATCCACTTCTCCTTCCCTTGTCGCCCTTGCTGATACTGATTAGTTTGGGTGTCCAAATGATAGACATTCCACTAGTGGTTTATGTATTTTCTTTGGTTCAAATCTTGTCTCATGGAGCTCTAAGAAGCAACAAACTGTTGCAAGATCTTCCACTGAAGCAGAATATAGATCCTTAGCTTTGGGTTCAAACTCTTATGAAGGAACTTGGTATTCTATCATACATTTCTCTTAATCAATTTTGTGACAACATTGGAGCAACATACTTGACTATAAATCCAACCATGCATGCTAGAACAAAACACATTGAGTTGGACTACCATTTTCTTAGGCCTTGTTTGGTTGGGGGTTTTTTGAAGGGAGGTGAAGTTAGGTGAAGGTTAGAGATAAAAAAAACATGTTTGGTTGGAATAACGGGAGGTGAAGGGTGGGAAAATTTTTTATCCTATAGTGCTTCCTTCCACTCCTTTCTCAACCCTCCAAATTTAGAGTTTTTTGGAAGGATGAGAAAATTTGTATCTCATCCTGACCAAATTGCCTATGCCAATTTTGTTTATATTCCATCCTTACCCCTTTGAACTAAAAACCATTTTTTTCTCTTTGATACCATGTTCTCCGCCCATAGTCCCTCCCCATTGCTTCTACAACTTGACTCTGCATCATTTGCCTCTGACACTACCACAGTCGCAGTGTAGTGGTGATGGTCCTTGTTAACGTGTTCCCCATGATCTAATCTAAGTTATAGCACGGTGAATTGGCAGTTGCTTCGTTTGTTTATGCTAATTCCTTCCATATTTGAGTCTCTTAGGTTAGGGATTTGACACTTTCTAGAAGTGCCTGATTCAACTTCCCCTATTGTTTGAATGCAACACCATCAATTTTTGTCTTCTTTGTTCCTCTAATTCCATCCTTACTTTGTCTATCTGCTTTAAAAATCATAAAACCACACATTTATTTACAGAAATTAATATATTGAAATCATACTTTCGGTAAAAAGAGCATAGCATTGAGATTAATTAGTTAACAATTAATTACATGTTGGGAAATAAGGAGGTTGACTTCAAATTGTTGGTTCTAGATTTGAAGATGAAGGTCGATTTCACAATTGTAGGGTTTTGTCATTCTAGGATTAATGATGCCATGCATGTTAATTTCTCTTTGGAATTCTATTTATTTATTAGGTTTTGGAATATATTTTTTCCCATATTAGGTTTTGGAATATATAGTTAGATCTTATTTATTTATTTTTTATCATACACAAATGAGGTATCATTTTTTTTAGATTCATAAATTAAGAAATTATAATTTTGATATAAAAAATATAAAAAAAGAAGAAAAATATATAAATAAAGATAAAATAGTATATTTGCCAACTTATAATTAGCTCTCACCTATCCTCCTAAACCAAATAAGAAACCAAACCTCCCTTCCCCTCCCCTCTTCTTGAACCAAACAAAATTCATAACCTCTTTTCTCCTAACTTTAATAAACCTCACCTCCCCCCCTCCGTTGAATCAAACACACCCTAGGGAACATTTTGATGCAAATAAAAGACCAGTTAGTTGATATCCTTACCAAGCCTATGGATGGATTTCGCTTTGAATCACTCAGATCAAGCCTCACTATTCATTCACTCCTATTCAGCTAGAAGGAGGCTGTTAGAATAAGATTCAAACCCATTTAAATATAAGTCCACACCCAATAACAAGACATTCTAGAACTCTCTATTAAGGCTATATATACAGCTCCTACTCTTATTTTTATGCCTTCATAAACTGCACAATAAGGTATTGCAATACACACTAGATAATACAATAGAACTCACCCTTTACTTTAATTTCATAATATTAACTATACTTTCAAATACTAATCACGATAGAGTTAAAATTTCACAATCTATTAAATATTGTAATATCCAGATCATAGTACAATAATCAAAAGTATGCAATCAAATCAAAGTTTACAGAATGTAAGCCCTGTGAGTGACAATATATATATATATATATATATATATATATATATATATATATATATATATCAATTCAACACATAATAAATCATAAGAAGCTATACTGATATATAGAGATATATCTATGCCTCAGGAGCTCCTCCCGACATCCCAACATGGGAACTATCACCTGAAAAATCTTAAACAGTCTAGATGAGACAAAAGCCTCAGTAACTAGATATCCAACTCATTACACATGTTGACATGTGTTCATGAGGTGCCAAGTAGAACTGTTTATATAACAAAGTATTAGGGATATAATTGACAAACATTCAATATCACAGTTTTCTACACAAATCTCATATCAGGAATTATATATTAGTATATATCAAATCTCATATCATAATCCTCAAGTGCCTCCCATCAATCCCACCAAACCGCCTTATTTCCGCTGACTAAACCCATGGGCTAAGTTACTATCCATGTCACTGGTCACTCAAAAAGCTCTCTGGTCACATGATGAGGATTGGCTAAAATCCACATATTACATTCCCAGACCATGGGTCTTTCCCCTCATTGAACTAGTGGGGTGCCGCAGCCCCTCATTGAACTGGTGAAACAATAGAAAGCTAATCATAGTGCATCAATGGAGGCTATACCACATGATAAAATAATTTTTTCTATCTTAACCCAAACCAATAATCCCAATATGTATCAATAATGAGCTCCATGGGAATTTCCCAAGATTTCCACACTCATATGAAAATATTCAATATATATATATATATATATATATATATTACAATTCAAATAACAAGGTTCCATAAGGAAAATTCATATCAAAATACTCCTCAATATTATGATAACTTATTCAATTAAAATAAATAATAATTAATAAATATCAATGTACAATATTCAATATCATAATCATTTTACAAAATACTCAAACACATATCAACACATATAACAAATGGAAAGTGATTACCTCTCATCAAAACAAATTATAACCACAAGTTCTTAATCCAAGAGCTCAAATACATGCCAAAAATCAATCTACAACAATCAATTTATTATACATTAATAGCTGTTTGAGTTATCAGAAAAATTAATTTACTTAATTTAATTCTATAATTTTAAAATTTTGAATTAATTACTCCCAAAAATTGTAATTTCACGCTAAAATCCTAGCAATATTTTTCTTAACTCAAACAACCCATTTAAGTCATTGATTATTATAAATTTTATTTCTTTATATAATATCCCCAAAATTTTAAAAATAGATAAATTATAAATCTTCACTTTAATAAAAGATCTAAACCGATTAAAACTATAATAATATTCTCAATAATCTAAATAAATTATTTATCCTAAATTTAAGAGGTTAAAAAGTCTCAAATATAATTATTTATAGATTGAGTATATAGAAAATCCATGATAAAATCTTATACCAACTAAATAATAAAAATAAACCGACTAAAATTCACTATAAATTATCCTCTATATTCTTATAGTTATATATTGATAAAACTTAAATTTTTCCAATATTCTAATTCTAAAATATTCTCTAATTAGCAAGAAATTACTATTATAAGAAAAAAATTTATTTAGAACATTTCTTATGAAGAAATTTTTATGATTAGAAGTAATTTTGAATACCTTATTGATCCTCAAAGATATGAAAATACTCTTATCAGAGCCTCGCTGTACGCTTTCCTGCATGACACTTCACGCAAGTTTTCTTGCGTGAAGTAGTGTGTACCTCCACCTAACTTTATAATTTATTATTATTATTATTATTTATTTATTTTATATATATGTATTGGGTAGTGGTTGTCACTAACCCCTAACTTTTAGTGGCACTATCTTGTGTTTTCTCTTTTTTCTTTTTCTTTTTTTTTAATTCTTCTTCACCTTTTCCATGGAAAGGTGGCACTACATATGTGTGTATATATATATATATATGTGTGTGTGTGTGTGTGTGTGTGTGTGTGTGTGTGTGTATGTATGTATATTCATTTTTTTTATTTTAATAATTTTTTTAAACATATTTTAACCAGATACCCCTTTTCTTTTTTATTTCAAAAATTACTTAATAATTTTATTTTTTTAATAAAAAATTATTTCTAAATTTTAATTATATCCTAGAAATAAACTAAGGATGATACAATTTTCCCCACCTAATTAAAATTTTTTCCCTAAAATTTGATTTAAGTGAGGAACAAAAATAAAATCAAAGTACGATAATTCAATCAAGACAAGCACAACCACAAATTTAAGCAAACAAGTTAGGAAAGTCACGACACATTCTTTCCTCAGTCTCCCAAGTCACATCTCCTGGTGTCATAACCTTCCAGAAGACTTTTACTAGTCGAATGGTCTTTTTCTATAGTTGTTTGTCCTGGACATCCAATATGCTCTCTGGTTCTGCTATATAATTCAAGTTTTCTCTCAACTCAAATTCTATAGGCTTAATGACATGAGACAGATCTAGATGATACTTCTTCAAATGTGACACATGGAACACGTCGTGCACATTAGACAAGTGTAAAGGCAAGGCGATTCGATAAGCAACTGGCCCAATATGCTCCAAAATTTCGTATGGCCCAATGAATCGAGGAGTCAACTTTTTCGCCTTAATAAACCTTCAAATACCCATAACGGGTGAAACCTTTAGAAAAATATGATCTCCCTCATTAAATTCCAACGGCCTCCTCCGATGATCCACATAACTCTTCTGTCAGCTCTGAGCTGTCAAGAATTTCTGCCATACCATTTCAATCTTTCATGATGTTTGGTCTACCATATCTAGTCCAATAATGGTTCTTTCACTCAATTCGATCTAACACAACGGCAACCTGCACTTCCAACCATATAAAGCTTAAAAAGGTGCCATTTGTATACTAAAGTGGTAGCTATTATTGTACGCAAATTCTGCCAATGGCAAATGCTTGTCCCAACTATAAGGGAACTCGATGGCACATGCTCTTAACATGTCCTTGAGTGCCTGAATAGTTCTCTTTGTTTGACCGTCTATTTGAGGATGATAAGTGATATTGTACTTTAACTTTGTACCGGTGGCCTCTTGTAGGGACTTCCAAAAGTTTGAAGTGAACCTTGGATCATGATCTGATATGATACTCTCTGGCACTCCATGCATACGAACAATCTCTTTAATGTACAACTCGGTCAATTTCTCTAAAGAGTAGTCCGCTTTAATTGGTAAAAAGTATGCTGACTTGGTTAATCGGTCTAGGATCACCTAAATAGCATCATAACTGGCCCGAATTGGCGGTAAACCCATGATAAAGTCCATAGAAATGCTATCCCATTTTCATGTAGGGATATCCAAATTCTGAAGTAGTCCTGGTGGTTTCTGATGCTCGATCTTAAACTTCTAACACATCAAACACTTCAAGATAAAGTCGGTCATGTCTCTCTTCATATTCGGCCACCAATACTGTCGCTTCAAATCATTATACATCTTGGTGATTCCTGGATGCATAGTATACCTGCTCCGATAAACTTCTTCCAAAATGGTTTTCTTGATTCCGTCGTTGTTGGGAACACAAATTCTCTTCTTGTATCTCAAGATATCCATATTCCTAATGTCATAATCCAAAACTTCACCATGTTCTAGTTCCTCTCAAATTCTACTTAACTGATCATCCTTCATTTGGGCGTCTCTCAGGTCCTGATAAAACCCATATTGACTAAGGACTGCATTTAAAGTAGCCCTTCTTTGATCTGGGACTACTTGGATATCTCTTAATCCATTTAGCCACTATGCTCTTCCAAACTCATACGAAACAAGTGTACTGACTTTTGACTTAAAGCGTCTACAACCATGTTAGCCTTGCCGGGATGATACTTTAACTCAAAGTCATAATCCTTTAGAAATTCCATCTACCGGCGCTGTATGTTATTTAACTCCTTCTGATCTACCAAATACTTCAAGCTCTTATGGTCATTAAATACTTCAAATTGAGACCCATACAAATAATGCCTTCAAATCTTCAAGGCAAATACCATAGTTGCCAACTCTAGGTCATGAGTAGGATAATTCTCCTCATAAGGCCTCAACTTCTTGAAGCATATGCAACTACCTTACCTTCTTGTATTAACACACAACCTAAACCCTTAAAGGAAACGTCTGTATACACTGTGTATGGATGACAGGGATTAGGAAGGGTAAGCACAAGGGATGTAGTCTACTTTACCTTCAACTCTTAAAAAGTCGCTTCACACTTATCATTCCATATAAACGATTGATCTTTCTTAGTCAGCTTGGTCAAAGGCATGACAATTTGAAAGAATCATTTAATGAATCTCCTGCAGTAGTCAGCCAATCTTAAAAAACTTCTCACTTCAGTCACCGACTTTGGGGGTTCCCATTTCAACACGGTATCCACTTTATTAGGATTAACAGCTACCCCCTCAACATACACCATGTGGCCAAGGAAATTCACTTTCTTGAGCTAAAACTCACACTTACTCAACTTAGCATACAACTGGTAATTCCTTAGTATATGTAATGCAATGTGTAGATGCTCTCGGTGCTCCTCCTCATTCTTAGAATAAATGAGAATGTCAGCAATGAAGACAACAACAAATCGATCTAAGTACGACCTAAAAATATGGTTCATATAATCCATGAAAATGGCTGGAACATTGGTTAACCGGAAATACATAACCAAATACTCATAATGCCCATAGCGGGTCTGAAAAGTAGTCTTTAGGATGTCCTCAGCCCTAACTCTAAGCTGATGGTAACTCGATCTCAAGTCGATCTTAGAGAACACTGCGGCTCCCTTAAGCTGATCTAGTAAATCATCAATCCTAGGTAACATATATTTATTCTTAATGGTGACCTTATTCAACTGTCTGTAGTCGATGTACAACCACATACTTCTATCATTCTTCTTAACAAACAACATTGGCGAACCCCAGGGAGAGACACTCGGTCAAATGAAACCTTTCTCGAGTAACTCTTCTAGCTGTTTCTTCAAATCTGCCAACTTTGATAGCGACATCCGATAAGGGGCCTTAGAAATTGAGGTTGTGCTGGTACAAAATCAATGGAGAATTCAACCTCCCGCTCTAGAGGCAACCCTAATATATCTTCTAGAAACACCTCAAGATATTCTCTTACTACATCGATATAATCGATCCCTACTTCCTTATCGATACTAATAGAGAAGAAAACTACATAGGCTTGACAACCCTTTCTAATACACTTATCCACTTTAGCTATCAACAACAACATAGGGATTGTAGGGGTTATTACGGATATGGTATTCATGGCATAAGTGGCCATCTTCTTCTTACAAAGAAGTACGACGTCATTGTTCACTAGTCAATACATACCAATAATAACATATATGTCTTTTAAAGGCAAACACACTAAATCCATAATAGAATCTCAACTTTCAAAGCGAAGGGTATTACCCACACAAGTATGTGCAGTCATCACCAAGCCCCAGCAGGGGTATAAATTCTCATATCATATGATAGAACAAATATAGGGAAATCATACTTCTTAGCACAATCAAAAGATATGAAAGAATGTGTAGCACCTGAGTCAAACAATGTAATAATGTTATGACCTTGAAGAGAAATAGTACCTATGATAACATTAGGGGATGCGTCAGCCTCCTCCTGAGTCATGGCATATACCCTGCCAGGAATAGTAGGATGACCACTTTGATTGGTCTATTGCTGCCCCTCTGGACAATATCGTGCGATATGGCCAAACTTATGACACTGATAACACTGCCAACATTGGCTAACATGAGCCCTCCTACACTTTGGGTAAGGACCATTATTGCTTGGGGTAGACATTGCTGTTTCACGGCGAGGTTGCATACTTACTCTAGCATGGCTCCTTTGACCCTGTTTCCTCTAGCAATTACTTTGGAAACCACTCTGTCAAGATCTACTCATTTGCCCTTGACTCTTCCTATCATAGTTCCCTGCACTCTAGGATGGAACCCATATGGCTTGGTTTCTTCACTCACAGGTCTACTAAAAGTGGAGAACTTGCCCTGATTGTCTTGGGGTCTGACAGCCTCAAATTCCCTCTTCATATACGCAGCTATCCTCAAATTGGTGCAAGTTTCCTCAAAACTCTTGATATCACGCATTGGCACAAAAGGCTTTAAATCTAGCCTAACCTTGATAATTAGTTGATGCAATTTCCAGCTCGGGTCATCTTTCTGTTGTAAGTAGGTCACATATCTGGACAAGTCGATGAAAGTTGCAATAAACTCATCATCATGCGTGTCATCCTATCGAAGGGCATAGAATGTTGTCTCCTTCTCATGTCTCAATGCTAGAGGGAAGTAATGATCGAAGAACTTAGTCTTGAACTCCATTCAAGTTGTCCTTAAGTCATCCAGAACACCTATGCTTTACCACCATCTCTGAGCACGATCCCTTCACAGAATAATAGCCACTCTGGCCTTCTAATACTCATTACAAACAACAGCTTGAAAGATGGTTTCCAATCCCTCGATCCAAGCCTCAACCTTTAGCAGGTCTAAATCTCCATAAAACTTTTCAGGATCGTGACGATGGACATCTTTCCACACCTTATTGATAGCTAGTTATTCAGGACTGGGTTGTGATGATCCTTCTCCTCCAATACTCTTTGCAGGGCTTTCATGATTAGTTGAGCCAACTAGCTTATGTCTCCTTGATGCCTCTATACTAGGCTCAGAAGCCTCATGATCCTTTAGCTTTGTGATACTTCCCTCCTTTCTTAACTTCTTTCAAAGATCTTCCTCAAACAGCTGAAGCCATGCATCCATAACCGTCAGTAATGTATTTTTAAATCGATCTAAAATAGTCTCTTTCTCTTGATACAACTACGGCTCAACAACATTTGGAAGTGGATTAACGTTGGAAACGGTCTTTCACATGTTTACTATTTTCTCCCTACATAAGGATGAAACCTATCATAACAAATAAGGATACAACCCAAAATAACACAAAAACAATGGGAGGTTATGTGTGAAAGAGTATATTGCCACTATATGTAATGCATCACAGATCGTTGGATCTAAGGCTCTTATACCAAATTATAAAATCATTTCCTTAATTTCATAATATTAACTATACTTTCAAATACTAATCACGGTAGAGTTAAAATTTCACAATCTATTAAATATTGTAATATCCAGATTATAGTACGATAATCAAAAGTATGAAATCAAATTAGAGGTTACAGAATGTAAGCCCTATAAGTGGCAATATATATATATATGTGTGTGTGTGTGTGTGTGTATTCAACACATAATAAACCATAAGAAGCTATACTGATATATAGAGATATATCTATACATTAGGAGCTCCTCCCGACATCCCAACACAGGAACTATTACCTGAAAAATGTTAAATCATCTAGATGAGACAAAAGCCTCAATAACCAGCTATCAAACTCATTACACATGCTAACATGTGTTTATGAGGTGCCAAGTGGAACAATTTATATAACAAAGTATTAAGGATATAATTGAAAAAAATTCAATATCATAATTTTACACATAAATCTCATATTAGGAATTATATAACACAATTAGTATATATCAAATCTCATATCACAATCCCCAAGTGCCTCCCATCAATCTAACTAAACCACCTTATTTCCGTCAACTAAACCTATGGGATAAGTTACTATCCATGTCACTAATCACTCAAAAAGCTCTCTAGTCACATGATGAGGATCGACTAAAATTCACAAAGCACATTCCCAGGCCATGAGTCTTTCCCCTCATTGACCTAGTGAGGTGTCGCAACCCTTCATTGAACTGGTGGGGCAGTCTGATAATTGAATATTATTACACTTATTTGTATCTCTTGATTAATAAATTTAGATTGTTTAGTTAATAAATAATGGGCTTTTATGCTTATTTGGGCTTCGGGTGTTTTATTGGATTTAACATATTTTAATGATAAAAATTCCAGATTTACAACCCTTCTCTATTTTGATCATAACTCTTGAACTAGATATCCGACTGATCTCATTCTTGTCTCATGTTTTAGATGATTCAGAGAGCAACAATTGATATGAAGACTTGAAAGGCAGATTCGGACAAGAGGATAGTCAAAATTGTAGTTAACGTTATATGTATTTTTCTGGATTTTTATTAGGCCCGAATTTTGTAATGGAGCACCATTTATTAGTTATTTTCGTTTTGGGCTGAACTGGTGGGCTCTGATCCATTTGACAATTAAGTTTTTACTTTAGTTAGCTGAAACAATGGGGGAGAGGACGTATTGGACAATTTTGGATTGAAATCAAAAGTTAAGAATTCTCTGAAAAATGTTCTTCGCGTTCTTCGTTCATTCTTCAGATTTTCCAGCCATGTTCGGCTAAGCTTCTGTGATTAACCTATGGATTGAGGATTCACGTTTTCAATCAGAGGACATGCTTAAACTGGTAACGTAACTCGTTTCTATTTACTCTAATCGGATTTGATTTATGGAAATAGTTCGAATGTTTGTTTTAATGTTCGGATTGGTACATCCCAAGGACACAGTTCGAATCGGGTTACAGTAATACTGTGCGATCGCACAGTAGCACGCCACGTATACGAACAAAACCTAGACGATCATCTAGTCGAGGTGTTCTCTGGACGAATGCAGAGATTTTGGTTCGTCCAAAACCAGTCATGAGTTTTGTTATAAATTCTTCATCCAATAATGGTAGGAAACTATGAAATCTCAATTCTAGGTCAGTCGTTTTAATCTGTTTGGTCCAAGTCATTTTTTATTTTTGTCTTTAATCCGAGTTTATTGTTCGTTAATAGTTTAATTAAAAAAAACCCACAATTGATCATTGTTTGACTGTTTTAGACCTCATGTGAATTCCGTGGGAAACAATCCAGTTTCTCTATACTGCAAATTCTTATCGAAACTGGTTATTTTGCGAGAAATCGACAATTCTCGACCACAGTCCCTCATTGAACTGGTGGGACAATAGAAAATCAATCATCGTGTACCAATAGAGGCTATACCACGTGATAAAATAATTTTCTCCATCTCAACCCAAACCAATAATCCCAATATGTATCAATAATTAGCTCCATGAGAATTTCCCAAGATTTTCACACTCATATGAAAATATTCAAAATATATATATAAATATATTTTACAACTTAAATCACAAGGTTCCACAAGGCAAATTTATATCAAAATACTCCTCAATATTATGATAACTTATTCAATTAAAATAAATAATAATTAATAAATATCAACATACAATATTCAATATCACAATCATTTTACAAAATACTCACAAACACATACCAACATACATAATAAGTGGAAAGTGGCTACCTCTCATCAAAACAAATTATAACCACAAACTCCTAATTCAAGAGCTCAAATATACGCCAAAAAATCAATCTACAATAATAAATTTATTATACATTAATAATTGTTTGAGTTATCAGAAAAATTAATTTACTTAACTTAATTCTATAATTTTAAAGTTCTGAATTAATTACTCCCAAAAATTGTACCCAAGAATATTTTTCTTAACTCAAATAACCCATTTAAGTCATTACTTATTATAAATTTTATTTCTTTATATAATATCCCCAAATTTTTAAAAATAGCTAAATTATAAATTTTCACTTTAATAAAAGATCTAAACCGATTAAAACTATAATAATCCTTCCAGTAATCCAAATCAATTATTTATCCCAAATTTAATTGGTTAAAAGTCTAAAATAGAATTATTTATAGACTCATTTTATAGAAAATTCATTATAAAATCTTATACCAACTAAATAACAAAAAAAAACTGACTAAAATTCACTATAAATTATCATCTACATTTCTATAGTCATATACTGATAAAACTTAAATTTTCTCAAAATTATAATCCTAAATATTCTATAATCAGCAAGAAATTATTATTATAAGAAAGAGAAAATTATTTAGAACATTTTTCATGAGGGATGTTTTATGATTAGAAGTAATTTGAGTACCTTATTGATCCTCAAAAATATGAAAATATTCATATCAGAACCTCCTCGTACGCTTTGCTACAAGACACTTCACGTAAATTTTTTGCATGAAGTGTGTACGGAGAGGTGGTATTTATAATACCCCTTCTACCTAACTTTACATTTTTATTTATTTATTTATATATGTGTGTGTGTGTGTGTTGGGTAGTGACTATCACTACCCATTAACTTTTGGCGCCACTATCTTGTGTTTTCTCTCTCTTTTTAATTCTTTTTCACCTTTTCCACAGAAAGGTGGCATTATATATATATATATATTAATAATTTTTTAATAATATTTATTTTTAATTTTTTTAAACATATTTTAACCATATCCGCCTTTTCTTTTTATTTTAAAAATTACTTAATAATTTTATTTTTTAAATAAATAATTATTTCCAAATTTTAATTATATCCTAGAAATAAATTAAGGATGTTACAACAACACCCAAATCTTTAAAAATAATAATTAAATTGAATGAAAATGTAGAAATAAAAATATTTTATTATCATTGTAATTTTTATAAATAAAAATAGAAATAAAAATAAATAAAAAATAAAAAGAAATAGGAAAAAACAAAAAAAGAATCAGCAAAGGAAAAAAAAGGTGGGGTTGTTAATATAATATAACATACCACCATTTCAATCGGAAACAATGAAAGGGTAAGTGCGGAAATGGCGCAACACCATTCATGAGGGTTTTTCATTTGAGATCAAATGAGTACTTAAATACACTCTTTTCTACTAAACTCTTTTTTACAATATTGTTCTAAATAATTTTATCTTTCAAATGAGGGTAGTATTATACTGATTAGAGATAATTTTTGAGTTAGGGTTTTGGGAGGGTTGTGAGTTTTGACAATAGATTACTATAGATAGATAGAGGAATGTTAATAACTAATTTTAATCGGTTTAGATTTATTATTTGGTTGTTTTATGATTTTATAATTAATTTCTTTTATAAACATATCGTAAATTATTTTTTAGGACTTTTTGCCTATTAAATTTGGGTTAAACAATTTATATGAGTTATTGGAGGTATTATTAAAATTTTAATTGGTTAGTTTTGTTAGATTTTGAGCTACATGAAATTATAAGTTAGGATTTAATATTTGAGTTAGAGTTTGATATGATTTTGATTATGTGGAGGTTTGAAGAGTTGTATTAATAATTGGGTTATGCTCATATAAATTAGAAAAGAGATTTAATCAGTCTAGGATGTTGATATTGATGATTTTATGATTATGGGTATGTTGGAGGTAAAAACTTAACTTATGAAATTGAGTGATTAATGTGAGAGGATGGTGTAGAGGTTATCTAAGGATTTTAATGAGTGATTTGAGCTCATGAGAAGTGATTTATGACCTTGGATTGTTAAGGTTAAGAATTGTTTAGGCAATTAGGATATTGAGGATAATTGTTGTAGGAGAAATTGAGTTTTTTGGAGTTGAATTATATAACTTATTTATTTTATTACTATTTGTGGTTGATTGATATCTACATTGATAATATAGAGCTTTCTTGTGACCTGTGGTTGCTTGTGCTTTGCTCCTTAATTTAAGGTTAAGTTGGAGTTGAGGTAAACATGGTTAATTTATTCTATATGCATGCTTTTGGACTATAAGATGATTTATAAATCTTACTTTCATCTATACTACTTGTATGTGTTTTAAAAAATTATGTGTATGTTTGAATATAAACTTAGTTTAGTGAAACAATGTATTTTTCAAGTTGTATATATAAGTGATGATTATTATTAAGATTGTTATTGTTATGATAGTTATGATGTTTTTGGTGGAATGTTGTATATGGAATGATAATCTTATAAAATGTTTTTGAAAACTATAGAGATATATTGTTTTTGTGTTATGAGATATGTTGGGTTGTGTGGAAGAGATATGGAGAAATTGTGCCCATCGGCTCTCTCATTCCTTGCCCATATTTTGAGTTGAGTGTTTTTTGTGGCACCTCCTTGTTACGGTATATCAGAGGTGGCATGGGAGGGGGCGATATTCTTGAAGCGACTAGCTAATTTTTGACCTGGTATACTAACACTGATAGGATGTATCATGTCTAGAAGATATAAGGAGGAGCAAGATGAATGAGTATGGATGATTCTCATCATTGAAAGTATTATGTGGTGTTTAACTCTTAAGAATGTTATTATTATTATTATGTTTGTTAAACCTACTTCTATGATGTGCAATCTTTTCCTACCTACTTTGTAAATTGATTTTGATTACTTGAACTTTACATCTCACCTTGTCGTTGTTAATATTTTTCAAGCGAGACCTCAAATTCTTGTAGGGGCCAAGGGAAGCAGGTAGTGGTATAAGCATCAGTAGCTTTGTAGGCCTCTTGTTATATTGTGATGTATTGATTAATATATTGTCATTCTAGGATCCTCATGTTTTTTAAATACTATAGTTATTACTTGGATAACTGTTTAAACATTGTTGGGTTTAAGGCTTTATTTTGCATACTATGATATTCTGGTGGATCCACAATTATATTTTGTATTGGAAATTATTTTGTGCAGACCCTTTATTGTAGGGTTCAATGTTGGAAAAACTCATGGGTTATTTTTTCTTCTATTTGTTCATTGTGCCTAGAGTGATGAATTTTCTATAATGGGTTTGTGGGCAGGATTTGTACCTTTGACCCCAATGTGTTTTCTTAAAAGAAATGATTTTCAGTTATTACTAGTTAATAAGGTTTTGTCAGATCATTATGAAAAATTGTTCTTTGTGAGAAAGGGTCTTTTGTGTGAGGGGTATGAAGAAATTATGTGAAATCGTCTTTCCCTATCCCTTCTCTTCTCATGTGAATTCTTTTCTTTTCTCTGAGTTTATCTTCATCTTCTTCGTGCGTTTTTGCTTGACTCTTGCTACAAAGTTGCTCAAAGAAATCATAATTAAGAATATCAACTAAATAATGGCAATTACTCTCGAAATTCAAGTGCTAACAACAAACATGCAAGTTTAGTTTATTTCTATAGTTTTGGATTAGTCCCCTTTAGAAATAATGGGGTAACTCCCCACTCTCTTTCCAACTAATACATATTGAATCACTTGTAGCAGTTCAAAAAAATAAATATCACTTGTAGATATGTAAATATTGAAAATCATTGAAGTTTTTGTATAACGACTTAGTTCTATTAGAGCTGGTAATATAGGGCGAACCACCTGGTTCGGGCTAACCCGTCATAGGTTGGAACTATATGGGTTCGAGCAAAAAATAATTGTATCAATATGGGTCAACATTTATTCAATCTAACCAAAAACCTCTGGGTTGGTGGGTCAGCCAGCCTAACCCATATTATTTTTCTTTTTTTAAAATTTTTTGATATTGCATTTTTTCAAACTTATTTTTAAACAATATATTGAAATTTTTTTCCTACAAACCTAAACCATAAAAAAATAAAAAATATATTACAAAATCATAAAGTGAGGATAAAACATAAAATTCAAAGTTTCAAATATTACAAAATAAGCATTCATCACAAGTCCATACATTACAAAATAAACATAAATCCCAAAGTCATCATTAACATTTTATACAATCAATAATTAGTTGATATTAATGTTAGGTTAAACAATACATTCAGAGAAGTCACATATTTTTTTAAAAAAATAAAATAAATAAAAACGGTCCAACCAGCCACGGGTTGGGCACATATGGGTTCGGGCAACAAAGATCCGCATCAAAATAGTCCAACTTTTATAGAACTTAAACCGCCCATTTTTCCAGGTTGGGCGGGTTCAGCTTACGGTTAAAACCCATATTACCAGCTCTAAGTTCCACCATCACTTAACTGAGAGGTCATTCAAAATAGTATTCTCTTCATTCCTTATTATAAGCAAAATATAATTGAATTACATTGCTCGAAATGTTGATTAAAATTAGTTGGAAACATTAAGAGGTTGTTTAGTATGAGGAATTTGGAGAGGAAGGGAGGGGAGGAAAAATTTTATAACTTGGATTTAAAAAAGTTGAAGTAGTGGGGTTGGAAGTTTTTAGTTAATTTTTCTTACTTTTTTATTTTATATCTTATCTTTATTAAAATTTTATAACCCCACTTCTCCAATTTTTTAAAATCTAACTCATAAAAAATTCTCCCATCTCTTTCCCTTCATTTCCCTCTTGCCAAATAGACCATAAATATGTAAAAAATGTAATTTGTTTGTCAAGAATGTCCTCATTCATATGAAAGAGATTTTTTTTTGGCTAAAAAAGATACTTATATCCATTATCATTTGAAAATACTTGTAGCATCTTGTTCCCTCAACAATGAAAGCTATCTTGGATGTCTTCATGTCCAATAAGAGGGACATGAACCTTTCACTGAAGCTTTAGCAACCCAGTTAGCTACCAAATTTGCTTCCCTAGAAATTCACAAGAGAGGGTGGTTCTTGATGAGTTTCCTTTGTTTAAGGATATTCTCAATTAAAGCATCGTATCTCCATTCCAGAGATTGTTTGCTCTTGTTAATACAATTAACTGAACACATGTTGTTAGATTCAAACTAAACCTTATCAAGCTGATTTTCAGTGGCATAATCAAAAGCTTCCATCAAAGCTAGGCATTCTATCACAAAAGGAAATAAGCCTAAACCAATTTGTTTCTTCCATCTATATGAAAGAGATATGATGTGTGGTGGGGAGAGGGGAGAGGGGAGAGAGAAAGTGAGAATTGAATATGAGTAATATGAGTTATTGATGATGGTAAAATGGGCAAACAATAAATTTTTTTTTTCAAATCCCCTTTAAGTGTCTCTTATAAAGGGAAACATGTTATACCCACAAAGTGTCTCTTATATAATAAGGAATGGATAGATGGAGTATCAATCATCCCAGTTACATATCTTTATATGAAGCATAGCAATAACCAAGGTTATCAAACTCAGAACAACCCTTAAACTAACTAAGGTAGTGGGTTAAGGGTCATTGAGTCAGCTTAAAGTTAGACCGGAGTCAAACCCTTAATAATTAAAATAATATAATTTAGTGTCTGTCAGTGTCTCGAATAAAATTGCATGAAATAAGAGGATATCTATGGTTAGCAAAAAAAAATTTAATTAAAATATATTAAAATATTCATATTTTAATTATTAAAAAAAATAATAGATATCCATTATACATATTTGAGATATTCTTTTCTCTTTTTAATCTCTTCCCTCTCTTTTAATTTGTTTTCCCTTTCCTGATCCTCCACGTGACCTTCTTAACTTTCTATCATTTTTTTTTTAACTTTTTTCTCTTCTTTAATTAAGAAGATAAGGTTGAGGGAGATTAGATTTAGGCGAGCGGTGCAAATCTCTAGCTTATTACTATTTTCTCTCTCCTCTCTTTCCTCATTCCCATCCTTCCACATCAACAAGAAAATCACCTTTGAACCTAATAATCACCAGCAACAACAACCAGAAGATCGCTATTGACATCACGAGCACAAGCACAAATGAAGTTTGATTGTGAAGACCGAACTTGGTGATGACAGACGCAAACAAATTCTTCAATGACAAATTTAGGGCTTTAGGGATTTAGAAAGTTGATTTAGTTTAATGCGAAGAGCGACAATTGTGTAGATAAGTTGTGCCATTACGAGAAAACTCTTATTCTTCTATCTCTTCTTCATTTTTCGCCTATATTTTCCTTTGTCATGTCATTTTTTTGGGTAGATTTCAGGGGTGGAGTTCCAAAAAAAAAATGACTTGGTTGACTTGCTCGTGTAAGTGTCAAGTCATCACGAGTTAGCCGAGTCAGAAGCAACTCCAAGTTGGTGCCTCACCCAATGACTGGTTTTGCTGGTTTTTAAGTCAAACCAACCGGTCCAATTCGGGTTTAATAACATTCAGTTGGGTAATAACCTTATATTTAAATTTAATAAAACCCATCAATTAAACCAATCATCCATCAACAAGATGTTGGTTGATGAAGTAAGCAGCCTCACCTCCAAAAAAAGAACACATGTTTGAATATCGAGAAACACACTTATTAAAAAAGACAAAAACCTTTTATGTTCTAAGTCTCAGTCTCAGAAAGAAAATCCTAGACCAAATCAATAAACTAATCTCCCTTATTGATATAACTAATTTCTTGACTAAACTTATGACCAATGAGATAATCCCATTTATTTTCTTTTGATTTTTGCCCACAACTTCTGCAAAGGTTTTTAATTTACCACAATTTCCCAATCTACAAATATCACAGTTAGTATATAAAATTGGGATTTCTTAATGTTGTTAATTTACCACAATTTCCCCATGTAATTCTTCCCTTTCCATTCTCATTCTTGATGGCATTCTTCACTCTTTCTCTTACCAGGTTCAAGCCATGCTCACTCTCTCTCTCTCTATTTTTTCGCCTACCTTTTTCTCTTTCTCCCCCAAGAGCTTTACACCATTCTCACTCTATTTTGCAATGAAAAGCAAAAAGACTTCCCATATATATTTTAACGCCAATAGATAAAGCTTAAGTTCAATTATTAACTCGTTTGGATTAGCTTATGAAAGCTTTATAAGTGCTTATAAATTGTGATTCACGGAATATGAAGTAACTTTTACGGTTTACAAAGTTACTTTTACGGTCTACGAGGTAAATATGTGGAGGAGATTTATCTCAATTTACGTAAATCGGGCTCATAAAATAAACCAATTACAAATAGAGTTTCCAAAAAACCAAGTTGCTGATGGAAAATTAGTGTAGAACACCACTTAACCCAAAACAAGCCAAATTTGAACATAAACAATAGAGAATTCTTAAACAAGACTAGGAGGATAAAAGACATAATGAAATGACAATAGAGATATCTTTAAAGCAAAATGCTCGGAAAAAAAAACATAAGAAACATTAAACAACATAAAAATATGCCGGTCCAATGCAAATTCTAGGAAGTAATCAATCAAATATAAATATGACTTCTTTTCAATGAAGAGGAAACAGAATGAGCAAGAGCATTTGACGCAACTTCATGCTTCAAGAGGAATAATGGCTACAGCTTTCATTCAAGGTACAATCAAGATCTGAATCTCAGAGGACGCGAAGTTCACAAGTTGTAGTGGCGTTGTGGGTTTGGGTTCAATTGCGCCGATTTCAGGTTTTGTGCAGATCTGAAATGAGTAGCGATTGAAATGAAGGAGGAGGAGGGTTCTTAATTGAGTTTAAAAAGTTGTGAACTTCATCATCGTCGCTGACGACCGTCGAGTTCTTCAGATATGGCCGAACCTTATCATTTTCAAGCCGCTCTTAAGTGAGCTAGGAGAGAAATTTGGGAGTAGAGCCGGCGGTGGTGAGATTTGAAGCAGTATTGAGCACTGCAATTGGAGACTGAAGTAGGAGAGAGAAGGGGAAAAAGGATAAGGGTATATAAATAATAATCACTGCAATCCAATGCTTTCTTTTTCAAGTCCAATTTCTATTATGGTAAATTATTATCTCACAAGTTAGAAATAATAAAAAAATAATATTAATTAATTGGATAATTGACCAGTAAAACTTTTAAGCTGTCAAAGTGATTGATATTTATTTTAATTATTTAAAATTTGGTGAGCATTAATTTGTAATTCATATTTTTTATAATATGTAATGAGAATTTTAAGTTGTCAAGTTTTTGTCACTTTCAATTATTTGATTTCATACTAATATTTTCTAATTTGTAACTTGTTAGGCATGAATTCAAACTTTCCATATATTACATTAAACTTTTTATAATAACAAAATTAAAACTGGGCATCAGGGTTGACCTGTCCTTGCAGGGTCGGCCCTTGAAGGGTCATAGTCTAAAAGGGTAAAGGGATGACCCTTTTAGGCCTGAGATAATAAGAAAAATTGCTATTTTTTAAGGCCGGGCTCAAGAGCATGCGGGCTAGGACCGGAAGTCCTTTTCGCAATATTTAATTACATGCCTCATGCAATAAACAAATACAGTTACTAATTCATAATCAAAGGAAAAATAGTGCTCACAAATAACTCACAGTTTCACACAAAAGCATAAGAAGTAGAGCTGGTAAAAAAGGCCGACCCTTTTAGACTCAGCTAAAGAAAGATAATCATTTTTTGAGGCCTAGCCGATGAACATAAGGAGCAAGGCCGAAGCTATTTTAACAATTTTTGTTTTCTTTTTAGTTTTTTTTTTAAATTACAACAATGAAAGTCTTAATTTAATACATAAATATTGTCAAATGATATGCATCATGCAACAAACAAATATAGTTATTAAGTCATAATCAAATGTAAACTATTGTCCACATACTAGAATAACAAATAATTAATGAGAAAACTTAACAAAATAAAAAATACCTTTTATAAATATGTCTTAAAAAGTGCTTAGTTAACAAAATAAACAATACAAGATATAAATAAAACAATCACCAGAAAATAAGTCAAAAAATACAAAATTGATAAGAATACTTATAAAATAAGAAATATAGTTTTATAAATTTTTAATTTTTAAGATTTTTAATATAAAATATTCTTATGAAACTTAATTCTAAAAAAGATAACAACATTATTAACAAAAATATAAAAAATCAATAATATTATTATCATATAAATAATTTAAAAAAATAAAAAAAAATATAGGGCATAAAAGGGCAGGCTTTTTTAGGCCATCGGCCTTACAGAGCTGAATCTTTTAAGCCTGCTTTTATTTTTGAGACAAAAATATTAGACCCAGTTCTTATAAATTAAGGGCCTAAACTAGAGCCGGTAATACATGCTCAACCCATGGGCGCGGGTTAAGACAGGGTTAAGGTTGGGAAAATCCCAACCCGCAAAAATGTGGGCCGTACAGGCTCGCGGGTTGAACGCTTTTTTTTTAATCTAAAAAAACCTCTAAGTTGTTTACTCCCATCTAGGTATCTCCCAATCTAAATAGAAATTTTTTTTGCCTTTTCCCTTATTCTTTAAACAAAATTATTATATCTTGATTATTTGAGGATGATTTTATATTTTTTGTGTATAAACTTTGACAGATTTGATAACTCTATCTCTTAAATTATGAATTATATTTTTAAATTTTTATAAAAGTAATGATTGATGCTAGGAAAGTAAATTTAATAATTCACATATATGTATCTCATATTTTCGGCCATCTTAAAAAATAAAAAATTATTGTTTTAATAAAAAATACGGGCCCATAGGCTGGCCTGCAACTAGCACACTGCGAGTCAGGATTGATATTTTGCCAGCTTGTAAAAGTGCAGGCCGCACGGGCCTGCATCGTAAGCCTGCAGGTTGGCTCATTTTACCAGTTATAGCTTAAACGGACCGGTCCAACAGGCTTAACTTATTTTTCCAGCTTCAAACAAAATGGACAAGACAGATATTTTACCACAAAATGTATTAGTAAATTTTTTCTTAGATCTAAATCATTGTAGAAATTTCAGTTACAAAAAAAAATCATCGTTACGTCTTTACATGAGGTTTTGTTTTTGAAGTTTAATAATTAACAATCTCCGATGTCATTCCCCTGTTTTTTCCTTCGATATGTATCCCGAATCCAAAGAATAGGGTCGTCTCTCACTCCTCTGCCTCCGGAGGGTTCAGGACTTCAGGGTTTTAGCATACCATTTCCAAACCCCAGAGGAAACCCTGCACGCCGGCGACCATGGCCCGCTTTTCGAGGTCATCCACACATCGGCTTCTCTACACTCTCTGCGTTTCCCCTGCTAAGTCGGTGGCTTCACCGTCGTCCGCCGCCTCTCTCCTCTCCGGCACCTTCCACCTCCGCCATTTCTCCGCGGGGAACCTTGCGCGGGCCAAAGATGATAAGGAGCCATGGTGGAAGGAGTCGATGGAAAGGCTTCGTAACATTGGTATCTCGGCGCATATTGACTCCGGCAAGACCACGCTGACGGAAAGGATTCTGTTCTACACAGGGCGAATCCATGAGATTCATGAAGTTAGAGGTAAGGACGGAGTGGGTGCCAAGATGGATTCTATGGATTTGGAGAGGGAGAAGGGGATCACTATTCAGTCGGCAGCTACCTACTGCTCTTGGAAAGACTATAAGGTAGAACTGAATGACTGATGTGAGCTAGTTTGTAGTTACAGAACTTAAGAAGAATCTCACAAGTTGATCTCTCCCTGTTAGCGTTTACTTTGTATGAAGTAGGAGAACTGAAGCTTACTTTTTTTTAGTACATTGGGTGTGTAATTTATCTCGAATAAGCCAATAGCGTAAATGATAAATGGAAAATTATTTCTGGGGTTATTTTTTTGGGAAGGAGCAGGTGGTGTTCTAATTTGAGTACGTAAGAACGATCTTAAATTTTGTTGGGTTATAGAGAAATTTAGGAAACAATTAAAATGTTTAGAAAACTTTGTCCTCTGACCTGTACGGGGATTTCGTTTTGAGTTAGCTTTGCTGTCATTTGCTGAATCATCATGCATATATAGACTGTGTGGGGGTACTTTGGATTTGGGCGTTGGATTAGTGTGCTCTGAGCCATCATCTCCTGCACTTGAAGGTTGGTTGATGACTTGCTAGGCAACAGCCTACCACTGGGAAATAGGTTCTTATGATACATCACCTTGCTGTTTTTGTCGATACTATTTAAACCAAGTTAGAGAGAAAAGGAACAGAAAAATATTTAATCCGTTGTTTCTTGAAATTGAATATGGAGGGTGTTTGCTATCTGGCTCTCCAGTAAAACTATAATATTGAGCACTTTTTTTCAATTTAGCAAAAATAATTTCTTTTTCAATTTAGCAAAAATAAAAAAGGGTTTTCAGCTCATTACTCACTCATCCTATTATATTATTCTATGGCATACTATTTTAAATTAAATAATCTCATATAAACACCTAAGAACTGCACCAATATTTTTTAAATTGGCGAGTAATGGTTGTGATTTTCATCTTAAATTCAATTATCCGCTGCTATATTCCTCCGATCTCTCAATTGTTATTATTATTGCTGTTGTTGTTTACAAACTATAATTATTTTATCTTTATTTATAAACTATAAATATCTGTATTTTGGACGATGTGTCATTGCAGATTAACATAATTGATACGCCTGGTCACGTTGATTTCACCATTGAAGTTGAGAGGGCTTTGCGTGTTCTTGATGGTGCTATTCTTGTCCTATGTAGTGTTGGGGGAGTGCAAAGTCAGTCTATTACTGTCGATCGGCAAATGAGAAGATATGAAGTCCCAAGGCTTGCATTTATCAATAAACTAGATCGGATGGGAGCAGATCCTTGGAAAGTTTTGAATCAGGTGTAGTTGAATAAATGGAAGTTAACAGATCAGATATGTTATAATTTTAGTGCTCAATTGTAGTGTTATTCAAGTCAGAAGGTAAATTTTTTATAACTTGCAACCTGAAATTGGAAAACCTGATGTTAATCTGTTTTGATGCCAAAGTGGCCTTTTATTAAAAATGTCTCATAAGCTTTTCTCCTTTCAAATTATAAGAGCCTAACTGAATTAAGATTTTGCTTTAATACATTGTACGAAGCCAAATTTTGCAATCAGTAGCTGTCAATAATGTGGTGAATGTCTTTAGATCTTTTAAAACCATGTCATTTTGGTCAATTTTTTTATTTTCTTTCTGTGGGTCCATTTTTCACAAAGGACATAAATCCTAGAATGACAGTAGTCATGTGCTTCAATTGCAACAATGGCATGTTGATCAGCTTGGTTTTGCAGGCAAGGTCTAAACTTCGGCATCACAGTGCTGCAGTGCAAGTTCCTATAGGCTTGGAAGAAGATTTCAAGGGTCTCGTTGATCTTGTGCAATTGAAGGCCTACTATTTTCATGGCTCCAATGGGTCTGTTTTAAAAGCTATTGCATTTTATCCTGTTTTTGGTGTTTATCCTTTTTGACACTATTCTATGGGATACTTCAAATTTGCTTATTGCAGTGAAAAAGTTGTTGCTGAGGATGTATCTGCAGATATGGAGGCCATGGTTGCAGAAAAAAGACGAGAGCTTATAGAAGTTGTGTCAGAAGTTGATGATAAACTTGCTGAAGCATTTCTCAATGATGACCCCATATCATCTGCTGATCTTGAGGTGTGTGGATACCAAACTACTTTTGTGTTTTCTGTAGTGGTTTTTTTTTTTTTTGGGGATAAGTGTGTTTTGTGTAGTTTTTGTTGTATCATATCTTTTTAGATAGTTGCCTTCTTTGCCTTGATTCATAGATCAGCGAATTTAATTAGCTATTTGCTTTCTTTTTAGAGTCTATTTGGCCTTGCTGTGAGAGAGAAGGGATGCATATGTTTTGTCAGAAAATATGTTCATATATTCATTTTTTATTATGCAAAAACTCTTTAAAATGATACCAGAATCTGCCTTTCATTTTCTTTTGTCATTTTTTCTTTTTTGGGTGTAAGAGGAATAGGAAACTGTAGTTTCCCCTTAAGTGCAGAATCAGAATCAGAAATTAATTTTTTTTTGGACATGAAACCCTCTCTCAATATTTGCTAATATTATCTAACTTAACCTTGTGCTAGATTTGTCAACTTTTCTAGTGTGACTGTAAAAAGTACTTTTAAGCACTGGCTAAACTCTTCAGGCATTGATAAAAGATCTTAACATTGAGTAGATTACATTAGCCTCCCATGAGTTTTGCTAAAATCACACATGCCTCTTATTTTTTTAAAATATATAACATAGTCCATTTTTAGCTTTGCTGTGTAAAATATCCTCCATTAACCTAAAGATACAAACGTGTTATATTCAAACATACACAAAGAAGAATAAAAATTCAATTTTTTTTCCAAATATGCTCAAATTGCGCAATTTATGCTGATAATACCAAAAACACTTTTTGGGTGAGTTAGCCAAATACAACTGCAATTTCTTGTTTTCCCCCCCTTTTTGGCCCTTGACTTTTGTTACTGTGCATTTTGAGAATATTTTTTTTTTAAATTTTTGAAGCCATTTCACAATCAGCCAAAATTGAAAGCATGGGCAAACAGAATGTAGGGTTGTCATGGTTAGATTCCAGCTGAAGTTTTCCTCTATGTTACTTTTCCTTTTGGTAGAAGTCACAGATAGATTTCCATGCTGTTTTTTTTTTGAGTGAAAAAAAGGCTTGCACTTTTTAAATGAATTTCTGCACTTTGTCCTTATAACTGCTTTATCTAATATTTCCATATGCCAGAAGTTTGCCCTTTCTTCCTATTTTATATTGCTAAAGTTAGTTTATCTTTTTTTGAGTAGGAAGCAATTCGTAGAGCTACTGTAGCACGAAAATTTATACCAGTATTCATGGGCAGTGCCTTCAAAAACAAGGTAACTGTTAAATAACTTAGCTTCAAATGTGTATCTTTTCTATTAGTATATCTACTATTTTACATATTGCACATATGTGTTTTTTAATTGCTGTGTTGTTGATGCAAATTTTTTGCTAATGCTTTAATTTAAATTGAAGGGTATAGTGGAATAAGGCTTGTTGTTGTTGTTGTTTTGAGGATTTTAGATTTGAAATTGGATTTATTTATAATGTATTTACCCTTGGTTTTCAGTTTAATTTCTCGCCAGGTGTTGTAGAAATTTTACTTAGAGATGTGAAACAGCCATATCATGTCACTAGTGTCATAATAAGAGAATCTGTTATTTTTGCCTTTATTTTTTCTCGCTCTTGGGCTGACTGCTTGATGCAAACTTTGTTGTCCGTTCTTTTTTGTGATTTGATGCTCCTAAGACTTGAAAGTTATCTTCCCTGTCCCTCTGTCGTCAGCTTGGAAGAGAGATGCCATAGTTTGCCAACTATTAAACTAGGATAACTGAAACAGTCTTGGTCCTATGTTAGTGTGATGAGAACAGGAAATCTAACCTAAGAACAATATTTAATAACATTCAAAATTCTCATTCTTAAATTCAATAAGAAGATTGAAACCCTCAAATAACAAGCTTTGTAGAAGACTCTACGAAGTATTTATTCTACAAGGGCATGCAATCTAATATCAGGCCCCTTTTGGTATAATTGATGGAAAAGAAATCTTTTTCCATAATGCGCAAATCAGGATAGGCAATATCTATTATACCCTTGTTATCATTACTCTACAATACTTATTACTTTTCTTAGTTAATGGCACAGAAGACGTTTAACATGTAAAATTTGTTTTTCATTTCATTTCCCTTTCCATCACATTCCATTACCAAACAAATTATTAGGTCTTAGGCAATCTTAATTCAACATTGGAAATAGATTCCTAATATAGGTTTCAACTCGTCAATTTGTAATATGATATCCCAAGATCTAAGCTGTTAAATCCTAGGTTCTTATTTTTTTAGTGAAGTGTTCATTCTGTCCCAATTGCATATCTGTTTAATCATGAATATTGTCTTGTCATATTTTTTAATTGAAATCTCATTCTTTATATTTATTGAACTTTCATAAATTTCTTTTTTGTTAAGGAAAAGTCAATTGCATCTATTATTCAGAGACATAAAACACACTCTATTTATTGTGATTATTCAGAGAAAAGGATTACACTTACATAAAGCTCCAAGAGAGCTGTTAGAGGCCAGATTAATGGGATTACAAAATGAAGAGAAATAAAGGATTGATTACGATCAATCAGAAATCTTTCCTAAACTAGTACAACTAGAATTAGGGGATGTGATAGAGCTAGAATCATGGGATAGGTAATAATGGGCTGATTTCCAACACTTCCCCTTAAGCTGGAGAGTATATATCGATCATTCCCAACTTGTATTGAAACCCTTCAAATTTAGCTCGACCTAGTGGTTTGGTTATTTCGTCTGCAATCTGATCTGCTGATCATATGTAGGACAGATTCACGATGCATGTTTCAACCTTCTCTTTAATAAAGTGCCTGTCTATCTCAATATGCCTTGTTCGATCGTGATAGACAAGATTTTTTGTCATTTCAATGCTGGCCTTGTTGTCACACCAGAGTTGCATGGGTCCCTGGTGTGAAATTCCTAACTCTGTCAATAGTTTGATAACCTAGAGTCCTTCACATACTCCTTCGTTAACAACTCTAAACTCTACTTGAAACCACAGTTTGTTTCTTGCTTCTCCACATAACCAGGTTTCCGCACACATATGTGCAATATCCTGAACTTAACCTTCTATTCTCTATATCTCTTGCAAGGTCTATATCGGTGTAGATTTCGATATTTCTGACAGTGCCTTTCTTAAAGAAGATTCCTTTTCCAGGGTTAAGTTTCAGATAGCTCAGAATTCTGTATACAACCTCCATATGCTCTTCTTGTGGCTGATGCATGAACTGACTTGCTATTGCAAATGCATAGCTGATATCTGGTCGTGTGTGGGTTAAATATATTAGCTTCCCTAGAAGTCTTCTGTATTGTTCAAAGTTAACTGGGACACCATATGGTTTGATCTCTAAGTGACAACTTTCTTCCATTGGTGTTCCTTTGGGTTGTGCCCCTAACATTCTTGTTTCATGTAATAGATCTAGGGTATACTTCTGCTAGGATACATTAATGTCCTTTTTGGTTCTTGCTACTTCCATACCCAAGAAGTATCTTATTTGACCGAGATCCTTCATCTGGAATTCATTTGACAAGTCCCTCTTTAGTTGGTTTATGGAATCTTCATTGTTCCCTGTAATAACTATGTCATCAACATAGACAATCAGGATAGTGACTCTCCCATTATCATGCTTGATAAACATTGTGTCATCTGCTTGCCCCTGTTTATACCCAAGTTTCTTTACTGCCTTGGTGAATCGGCTGAACCATGCCCTTAAAGATTGCTTTAGCCCATACAAAAACTTGTTGAGTTTGCAGATCGAATCGTTTGGAGCTAGAAATCCATCGGGAACCTCCATGTAGACCTCTTCCTCCAAGTCACTATTTAGAAATGCATTCTTAACTTCCAACTGATGAAATGACCAATCCAAGTTGGCTGCAGTTGACAATAATACTTGGATTGTATTGAATTTAGCTACCGGGGCAAAGGTCTCCTGGTAATCAATTCCACAAGTTTGAGTATACCCTTTTGTAGTTAGTCTTGCCTTATATTTGTTGATACTTCCATCAGGATTGAACTTGGGGGTAAAAGTCCACTTGCATCCAATTGATTTCTCTCTGAGGGACAAGCTGTGATTTCCCATGTTTTACTCTTCTCAAGTGCCTTTAACTCTTCTTTTGCAGCTTGTTTCCAATTGCGATCAGCCATAGCTTATTGGAAAGTATTTGGAATTTTAATCTGTGCACTATTTACCACAAAGCTTTGCATCTTTGCAGACATATTACCATATGAAACAAACTGTTGGATGTTGAGTACGAGATCTTGCCCTTATTCTAAGCGCAATAGTCCAGCCTATCTCTTCAGGATCTAAGCTTGGGTCAGAGTGATAGTTGTTCTTTCGAGTGGAAGAGATATTTCTACCATTATCCTTTTCCTGAGATTGTTGTGTGGACTCTTCTGATTCACCTTCTATAACCATCCTAGAAATGACTTTAACCTGTGTTTCCAGTTCATTACGTGTAGGTGTAGGTTGGTTGGTTGGAGGAGTGGTATTAGGAGGTGATGATGGTACGGTATTAGGGACCGGTAAGGTGTCAGGGACTGATGGCAAGTTATCAGGGATTGGTGGCAAGGTATTGGTGGTATTAGGTGCTTGGAAAGTGCAATCATGTGAAATTAGCCATTCAATAGGTAATTTGCGATAATAAGCATTTTCCTCATAGAATATGATATCTTTGGAGACAATTTCTTTGAGGTTAGACAGTAACACTTGTATCCTTTTTTGGGCAGAGGAGTATTCAAGAAATATACACTTTGGGGCTCGGGCATCAAACTTGCTTCCATCATGTTTATGGACAAAGACAACACATCTAAGCATTCTTTGAGTTAATGGGTTGATAAGAGGACAATTTGTTAAGGTGTCAAGGAGTTTTTGGACAAGTGTGGCATAATTGAAGACGTTGGAGAACATTCGGTTGATGAGACAGGCAGTGGTTAGGACTGCATCACCCTAGAAGACCGTGGGTACACTTCGTTCCATTATTAAAGTTCTGGTTACCTCCAATAAGTGGCGGTTTTTTTTAGTGACCCCATTTTGCTAAAGTGTGTAAGGACAGGAGGTTTGATGATGAAAACCTTGCTGATCAAGAAACTCTTTAAAGGTGCCACTCAAGTATTTTCTAGCAAGTTTCTGAAAGTCGGGTCGGGCACTGAACCGGTCAGGTTACTGGGTCAAGGGTCAGCGGGTCAGATCGGAGTCAAACCGGGGCCAAACCGGTAAGAAATTGAATATTCTAGGCTTATTAATATGAAATTTCAAAAGAAAAAAAAATTGATTGAGTGTGAAAGTAAAATTGTGAAATGTGAATGAAGTCATGAATAATTAAGTGATTTAATTCACTAATCAGAGGCATGGAGCTCGACGCGAATTGAAGTTTGAATGTAGAAAAAAAATCGGTTAACCCGAGTCAACTCGGTCGAGTTTAGCGGGTTGACCTAGGTCAACCCATAACCTCAGGTTAATCGACAAGCCGAACTGGTTTTTCGGCTAGTCCGTTGGTTTTCGGTTCGGACCGGCCGGTCTAGTCCGGGTGTCAAAACCATGTTTTCTAGCAATGTCATTCCGAAGGACTTTGATGGAAGTTTGAAATTGGTTTTTCACTAAGGTATAGAAACTTTGGAAAACTTTGGCTACCTTATATTTTTCTTTCATTAAGAAAACACGTGATTCTGGTGTAATCATCTATGAAAGTGACAAACCATTTTGCATTTGCCTGGGTTTTTGTTCTTGCTGGATCCCAAATGTCACTATGGATTAGTTGGAAAAGAGTGGAGGGTGTGTAGGGCTGTTTTGGGTAGGAGGATCATGTTTGTTTAGCGAATTGACAAGTTTCACAATGAAAAGGGACATAATTTTTATTGAATAAACTTGAAAACACATGTTTCATATAATCAAAACTAGGATGGCCTGAGCAACAATGCCATAACAATATATCTTTATCTTGAGATGTTGAGCTAACCAGTGCCTTCCGTGCATTCTAAGTATCTTTATTTTTCAACTCGGATCTTTCTAGGTAGAAAAGTCCATCCCACTTTCTAGAAGTCCCAATCTGCTTTCCCGAGCTTAAATCTTGAAAAAGACATAAATCGTCATCAAAGATCACTCGGCATATCCGCCCTTTAGTTAATTTGCTCATAGATATTAGATTACAAGTAAGTGCAGGTACAAACATAACATTGTGAACTCTCAGATGATTGGATAGTATGATTGTGCCAATTTCTTCAACTTTGGTGAATACTCCATTAGCAACTTTGACTCAAAGGTTCTCAGGACACAATTTAAGAGTTGTAGACTATGTTTGATTACCAGTCATGTGATCTGTAGCTTCTGAATCAACAATCCATGTATCCTCACTAGCCTATAGAGAATTGAGAGCTATAATAGAATTACCCGATTGTACCAGATTGACACTGGGCATAGAGTTGGACTTGTTATGTTTGTCAAGTATCTTGTGAAGCACCTGCAATTCCTCCTAGCTTAGGGAATCAGCATCGTCAACTTTCTGCTCAATTGTAGTGAGATGGCTTTGTTGGCATGGTTGTTTTCCAGTTGATGGTTTGCCATGCAGTTTCCAACATTCTTTTTTGGTGTGGCCCTTCTTATTTCTCCATTCGTCTAGTGGTCCTTTCACTGTAAGAGCTGAACCCTCAGTTTGATTGGGCTGTTTTGATTTAGGATTTTTCTGCTTTCTTCGAACTGCACATGGTTGACTACATCAAATAGGTGTGGTAAGGGTTTTAACCCCATAATTCTGCCCCTAATCTACTTAAACGAATTGTTGAGTCCAAGGAGAAAGCCATATACTCTTCCTTCCACTATCTTTCTATATAATTGAGCGTCCTCGACGTTCTTTCATGGGTGCACTTTAAACAGGTCCTATTGTTGCTAGAGTTTTAACAAAACATTGTAATAATCAATTACTGTCATATTACCTTGTCTCAAATCTCGAAGTTGTCGTTTCAAATGGATCAAGGCCGTGATCAAGGCCACGGTGTTATCAAGAGAAGAGTAGGTTTTTTTGGCCGCATCCTAGATTTCTTTTGCAGTGTTTGCCAAGAAATAACCTTTACTGATATCAAGAGTCATAGAGTTACATAACTAAGTCATGACTTGGTTATTTTCAGCAAACCATGTGTCGAAATTTGGGTTGTTAGGAGCTGGTTAAGGGGCTTCCCCATGAATATATTATTGGTAGTGGAATGCATAATAAATCAGACCTGACGCCGTTATCCACAACAGTTTTCGGCAACCCTTTTTACCTCCCCCCCCCCCCACTCTCTTATTCGCTCTTTCTAGTGTTGGATTAACAGCCAGAGCTCTGATGCCATATTATTCAAAGACATAAAACACTCTGTTTATTGTGATTATTCAGAGAAAAGGATTACACTTATATAAACTCCAAGAGAGCTGTTAGAGGCAAGATTAAAGGGATTACAAAATGAAGAGAAATAAAGGATTGATTACAATCAATCAGAAATGTTTACTAAACTAGTACAACTAGAATCAGGGGATGTGATAGAGCTAGAATGATAGGATATGGAGATTTTAGGAAGAAGAGAATCTGAGAAAGGAGGGGAAGAGGAGAATAGTAGAGGGGAGGAAATGCTTAGAGCCAGAATCTGTACTCTAAACCCAGTTGAAGCAAATTCTGCATAATTCTATTCATACTGAAAACATAAGGATTACACATATTTATATCCTAAGTAACTTCCCTAAAGAATAACTTCTACCAACGTAAATGCTTAACTACTAGACCACTACTTAAAACCTCTAGTCTACTACTAGATAACTGACTCCAACTACTTACTAGAAAATAACAGTGTTATTTCCTAAGGTTAGTCATGTTTTCTTCTGCTGTAAACCAGTAAAGGACGTGGCTGAATCCTATCAATACCCTCCCCTAAAAGAGTCGCCTTGTCCTCAAGGCAAAAGTGTGGAAATTGCGTAGCTATTGTATCATAAAGTTCCCAACTGGCTTCATCGTGTGGTTTGTCATGCTATTTGATGAGAAGGTCAAGGTCTTGTATTCCGTCACGTTCACTAGTTTTGCTATCCAGAACTTGTTCTGGTTGAAGTTGGAGTTCCCAATCATCATTGATTGGTAAGGGTACCTACGGATCTGGACCTTGGAACCCATGTGCTGCTCGGAGAATCGAGACGTGGAATATTAGGTGAACTTTAGATCTAGGTGGGAGTTGTAGTTCATATGCAACCCTACCAATCTTTCTTAGGACTTGAAAAGGGTTAAAGAATTGAGGAGAGAGCTTTTCATATCTTCTCTTAGCTAATGTATGTTGCCGGTAAGGCTGCAACTTAAGGAGGACTAAGTTTCCTGGAGCATATTCTACGTCCTTTCGCTTTGAATCTGCATGCTCTTTCATCCGTGTTTGGGCTACTTGCAGATTGTGACGTATATTGGCCAACACTGCATCTTGTCTTCCAATTGCTCCTCTAAATCCGCAATTCTTGTTTGACCTGTTGTATATGGTATCCGCCCATAAACTATGTGAAAGGGGTAGATCATGTTGCCGTATGAAAGCCCGTATTATAGGATAGTTCTGCCCAATGTAAAACCTTGCCCCATTGTTTAGGGTGTTCTTGAGAAAAGCATCTCAAATAAGTTTCTAAACATCTGTTGACTTCCTCTGTTTGTCTTTGTCCATCTGATTGAGGGTGATTGGCAGTGCTCATCTTGAGTGTTGTACCACTCAATTTGAACATCTCTTACCAAAAAGCACTTAGAAAAAGCGGATCTTGATCAGAAACTATTGACTGTGGAAATCCATGTAGTTTGACCAATTCTTTGCAGAATACTGCAGCAACAGATTTTGCTGAAATAGGTCTTGATAAGCCAATGAAATGCGCGTATTTGCTAAAATGATCCACTACTACCAATATTATATCCATGCCTTGAGATTTAGGAAGACCAGATGAAATCCATTGAAATATCCTCCCATATTCTTGTTGGTATGTGCAGAGGTTGATGTAAACCCGCCAAGGTTTGTGGTAGGTATTTATTTTTTTGACAAGTGGGGCAGTTTTGAATAAATCTTTTAACATCTTCCTTCATGTGCTGCCAATGGAAGTGCTGCTGTAACTTTTCAGGGTCTTTAAAACTCCTCTGTGTCCTCCAAGAGGTGAAGAGTGAGTTTTTGTTAATAATTTCTTATTCAATTTAGTAGGGGCAGGTATGACTAGCAATTCTTTAAAATATAGTCTTCCCACAGATAGGGCAAAGTGTGGTTAAGAATTAGGATATGCTTTCAGGGCTGTAATAATGGAAGAAGTATACTCATTTTGTCCTAGCAACTGCTCCAAGTTATCAAAATCTGCTGGTTGTGGAACACTTAGAGCAAATAAATATGCTGAACTGGGATGTCGGGACAGGGCATCAGCACTTTGGTTATTAGAACCAGCTCTATATTTAATGATGAAGTCAAATGGCAGCAGCTTCATCGTTAGCTGCTATTGTTTAGGTGTAGTGAATCTTTGTTCCAAAAGGTATTTGAGGCTGCAATGATCTGTTAACACTTCAAACTTTCTGCCCAAAAGAGTTTTTCCATTTTTGCAAGGAAGAAACATGTGCTAGTAGCTCTTTGTCATATACTGACTTATGTCTATTAGAGTATGATAGGCCCTTACTGTAATATGCAATTGGATGCCTATTCTGTTGCAAAACAGCTCCAATCCCAATGGATGAGGCATCACACTCTACTATAAAGGGTTGATCAAAGTCAGGTAATTGCAACACAGGAACCTGTACAAGTGCATCCTTGAGGGAGAAAAATGCTTGTTTAGAGGATTCTGTCCATTGGAAGGAGTCCTTCTTGGTCATATTTGTAAGTGGTTTAGCAATTAGGCCATAATTTCTCACAAAACGCCTATAATAGCCTGTTAGTCCTAGAAATCCCCTCAATTCAGATAACGTTTGAGGGAGAGGCCAGTGTGTGATTGCTGCAATTTTCTTATTGTCCACTGCTTCTCCTTTGCTTGAGACCATGTCCTAAAAAGGCCATTTCTAGTTGAGCAAAGCTGCACTTTTGGGATTGGCAAAGAATCTGTGCTGAAGCAATGTTTGAAGGATAAGTTGAATGAGTATGATGATCCTGCAAATTTCTACTATATACCAAGATATCATCAAAGAAAACAAGTATGAATTTGTGTAGATAGGGCATGAAAACCTCATTCATGGCTGCTTGAAAGGTAGAAGGTGCATTAATTAGACCAAAGGGTGTAACCAGAAACTCATAATGCCTGGAGTGTGTCCTAAAAGCTGTCTTATGAATATTAGAAGGCTTAACTCGGATTTGATGGTACCTAGAACGGAGGTCTATCTTAGAAAAGTAAGTTGCACCATTTAATTCATTAATTAACTCATCTATGTTTGGAATAGGGTACTTCTCTGGGATCGTGATCTTGTTAAGTTCCTTGTAATCAATGTAGAGACGCCATGAAGAATCTCTCTTGGGGACTAAAATCACCAGACTTGCAAAGGGACTAACGCTTGGTCTAATAAATCCTTTGGCAAGGAGGTCCTTAATTTGCATCTCTATTTCATCTTTCTGTGCGTGAGGATATCTATAGGGCCTTATATTAGGTGGGACAGAACCTGGCTGCAGAGAAATTGCATGAGAATGAGTGCGCATAGGTGGTAGTTGTTCAGGTTCTTGGAAGATAGGGGCGTACGCATCAAGGAGTTCATAAAATTCCAATAATTGTGGATTCTTGTGGTTCCTATAGGTAGAGTAATCTGTGCATGAAAGGGTTTGCAAGGTAGCCACTGCTTTATTAGGCTGCAGAGTCCGCTGTATTTGTACCTTCTGCCATTAGCCCAAAATACCATATACATTTGTTGCCAATTAGCCTCCACCGTATTAAGGGATGCTAACCATTTAATGCCCAACACCATGTCAGATCCTCCAATAGTAAAAGGGAAGAAGTCATCTTTGATTACCAAGTTTTGAACCTTAACTTCCAGCTGCTTGCAGATTGAGTTGCAAGAAATAATGTTTCCGTCTCCAACTTGAACTCCAAATGAGGGAAGTGAGTGAGTGGGAATCTGGAGTTCTGTGACTAATTTTTCAAATATGAAATTATGCGTAGATCCACTATCTATAAGAATTACCACCTGTCTTGACCATAGCTCTCCTTGAACTTTCATTGTAGTTATTGACGGACCACCCTGAATGGTGTGCAGGGATATTTCTGCCATTTCTCCTTCTAGACTCTATTCCCCATTCTGATTTTCCTTGTCTGCGATTTCTGTGTCGTCAGAGATTTCCATGAGTTTGAATATCGAGGTTTTGCATCGATGCCCTGGGGTGAACCTCTTGCCACCCCTTGTCATGACGAAACTACCGCTTACTATCGGAATTCGTGGGCGAGTGTACGATCACCGGTTGTGAGTTGTGATTAGTTGAGGATAATGGCCGAGCATAATTACTGCCCGTTGTAACCGATTGCGAGAATCCCGAACCATACCCCTGCGTCGGTTTGGAATAGCCCAACATTTTCAGATCTTTAAAGTTTGAAGAACTTTCAGTGCTGCGTGGTTGATAGGAGCGTTGCGCAGATCGCATTTGTGATTGCAATTGTAATTTTTCTTCAAACTCTATGGCCAGGCTTGACGCCTTGAAGACCGTTCTGGGTTTCTGGATTTTTACATAGGATTGGAGTTCAGCCTTCAACTCGTTAATAAAAACTCCTAAGAGACAATGTTCAGGCCATCCTTTGACTCTAGAGGAACGTCTAACGAATTCCTGCTTATTGTCATGAACAGTAGCTGTCTGTTTTATATTGCATAGATGCACGTCTGGATTTTGAAACTCAGCTGGGCCAAACTGCTCTTGAAATATTTCAACCAATTCTTCCCAAAAGCGTACAGACCTACTAGATGAGACCCATGTAAATACATCGAGTGCATCACCTTCCTGATTGATCGCTACCACATCCACTTTAAGGTCTTTAGGTGTTTGGTAATATCTGAACTATTTTTCTGCTTTTAACACCCAGCCTCTAGGGTCGCCTCCCTCGTACTTAGGAAACTCAACCTTGGTGTGAGGCCTTCTGTGAGGGTTTTGTGACCACCAAGGACCATCTGGATGTACGTCTTCATCTTCATGTTGCATGTTATTACGGGAGCTCGAGGCCTTGGCCTTCTTTAACATGTCCAGTTCGGTATCCATGAGTGCCATTTGCTGTGCAATGAATTCTTGGAAATCAGGTTGAGTAGGCTGGCTGGTTGGATTAGCATGAGATGATTCAGGAAGGGGGTTAGGTAATAGGGGTGGATTTGAACCAGAGTTGTTTGAACTCTGATCATGATTACTTGAGCGAGTTGTTACCATAGCCACAGGTTAGGAAAGACCTGCTCTGATACCAAATTGATAGGATATGGAGATTTTAGGAAGAAGAGAATTTGAGAAAGGAGGGGAAGAAAAGAATAGTAGAGGGGAGGAAATGCTTAGGGCCAGAATCTGTACTCTAAATCCAATAGAAGCAAATTCTGCATAATTCTATTTATACTGAAAACATAAGGATTACACATATTTATATCCTAAGTAACTTCCCTAAAGAATAACTTCTACCAAGGTAACTGCTTAACTACTAGACCACTACTTGAAACCTCTAGTCCAGTACTAGATAACTGACTCCAACTACTTACTAGAAAATAACAGTGTTATTTCCTAAGGCTAGTCACGTTTTCTTCTGCTGTAAACTAATAAAGGACGTGGCTGAATCCTATCATAGAATCATGGGATAGGTAATAATGGGCTGATTTCCAACAGCTTCCAATTGGTTTCTCTTAAAATAATTATATAGTCTAATGCTCCAAGACTTAGCTGAGGACTGAACTAAAGATGGTGGATTTGGATTAACAGTTAGCTGTTTAAAGGCACTGATTGAATCAAGTGTTCTTGCTATGAATCATTAGCTATTTTATATTTAATGTGATGTGAAAAAATAGAACCTTTAGGATACTATATATTTCTAGTTGTATAACTAAGCTGATAAAATTTCTCATTGCATTGAACATACTTTATATTAAAACATGAAATTGAAAACAACAACAACAACAAAGCCTTATTCCACTAGGTGGAGTCGCCACATCGCACGACGCCATTATGCTTTATCAAAAACCAAATCTTGAAATTGAAAGTTGAAACAAAATGATTGAGGCTATCTTATTCCACTCTTTTTTTCTTTGTTTTTTTTTAATGTTTTTGCATCTCATACACCACATAATCATGGATGAAAAAACATAATTTGACTTATTGGCCAAACTAGAATAGTCCAGAAGTAATTTTTATGCATATGGTGCGCAGCAATGCCTTTCTTTGGGCTCTCCTTATATACGCGTATCATCCGTTGTTACTGGTACAGGGGGTTCAGCCACTTCTGGATGGTGTACTTCAGTATTTGCCGTGTCCAGCTGAAGTTAGTAATTATGCCCTTGACCAGACAAAGAAAGAGGAGAAGGTAAAGAATGAGAAGTTCGTCCTTGTTTTGCTTAAATTTAAGTTTGCTATGTTATTTGGTAATTGTGATGCTTTCCTTGCACAGGTTGTGTTGTCTGGAACACCTGATGGGCCCCTTGTGGCATTAGCTTTCAAATTGGAGGAAGGGCGATTTGGTCAGTTAACATATTTAAGGTATCCCTGACCTTATGAGGTGGTTATGCTCTTTTTTCTCTTCATGCAATGATTTGTTGTCTTAAATTTGGGGCAACATTCAATCCATGAGTATTTGACACATTAGCTTACAGTGTTTTTCCTCCGTTTTCTTTTCCCTTTTTGCTCTGGTGCAGAATCTATGAAGGTGTCATTCGGAAGGGGGAATTTATTATTAACATAAATACTGGCAAGAAGCTTAAGGTAAGTCCAATAGTCTCTACTATTCTAATTTGATGGGATTAATATTAATCCTACCGATGTATTGGTCATTTTGTACTATGTTATTTCTTGCATATGTAAGTCATAGGTACCTAATTAGGAAAGCTGGGTGATAGAAGAATGGACAAAGGGTGTAGTGGGGGAAGACAGTGGCATAGCCTGCATGAATACAGCTAAGGGGAAGAGGTCAGCTCGAGGGTACACAGAAATTAGAGAATGGTTCTAGAAGAATTTGGTTAGACTGAAGGCTACTAAAAGGGGGTTGGGTGAGAGTCTAAGGTAGCCAGAATCCTGGTGAGGATTTGGGTATGGGCCTCATCTCTTCTGAGCTAGAACATATATTTGTCTTTTCTGTTGGTTATTTTCTGGATTTGAACTCTGTATTTCCGTAGAGAACCAGAGGTTTCTAGCAATAATTAATTATCCGTTTACTTTCACTGCAAAATGACAACTTGAGCTGAGGTCTTTTTTTGTCAATTTTTTCACATACCCTTAAATATTGTTTGGTCCAAATTTGTAGTTTTAGTTGTTATGAGTTATTCTTGGAAAAGAGGAATTCTGAGGCTTGGAAATTAGCAGGGTGTTTCAAACTTCATATAGCCTAGTCTTATATCCTATGGTGGTCTCATTTGATGGAAAATCTGGTCGTTTTCTTATTCTTGCTTGTTTCCCTACGGGGTGTGATGTCTTGACCTCCATTTTGGTCTTGTTCCCTCATTATATGTATATTGATTATGGTATCCACAAATAAGAAGCCTTATGAGGAAAAAAACCTTTTATTCGTAGTTAAATGGTAGTGGGAATATCATGAATGTGGAGCTGATGTCATTCTGTAAATACAGGTTCCTCGCTTGGTTCGGATGCATTCAGATGAGATGGAGGTAAGCTTTAGATTTTGATTTTCAGTGTCGTTTTCAAATCTACATTATAATTTGAATGCTGCTGAAAAACTAATGTGTTTGAGGGGGTAAGTTGGAAAGAACTGGGTGGGTTATTTTTACAGCCTATTTGGGTTTGACTATGCTCGAATCTAGTTTTTTTAACTCTAGATACTAATGAGAAAAATATAGAAAACTAGTTGGGTTCTGTTTTTCAGCTATATTTATTTTTAAGATAGCCATTTTATTCATTTATTTATGCCAAAATTTTAAATAGAATTTCCAATGTTCTGCAGGATATTCAAGAGGCTCATGCTGGGCAAATAGTTGCTGTATTTGGTGTTGATTGTGCATCAGGTTCTACACCTTGCTTTGGGTTTATGCATGAATGTGTTTCCTAAATTCTAGTTGTTATTCTTTTAGTTGGCTTTTTCAAGAATCTGGTAATGCTGGAGAAATGTCACTGAGGGTCACGGCTGGTTTGATTATGATATATAGCATGTCTTGTTTTACACAAGCTCTAGTGGGTTTGTAATGTAGACAAAGCACATGGCTATGTTGCCTCATCATGAAACTTAATTTTAATACTGTGAGAGTGTGGCTATATAGAACTCTTCAAAGGATGTTCACAGAGGCTCTACTATTAGGTCAATAATTGCTTTTTTTGCATATTGGGTCTAATTCTAGTGATTTTGGATATCAGGAGATACTTTTACTGATGGGTCAGTCAAATACACAATGACTTCTATGAATGTACCTGAGCCAGTGATGTCATTGGCTGTGCAACCCATTTCAAAAGATTCCGGAGGGCAAGTGAGTAGTTTCTTAAATGATGCAACACACTAGCCAACCGCTTCCTCTGACTCCAAAGATATGAAACATAATGAACTCCTTGTATTGCTTGTAGTTTTCAAAAGCTTTGAATCGCTTCCAGAGAGAGGATCCTACTTTCCGCGTTGGCTTGGACCCAGAGAGTGGGCAGGTTTCTTTTCCTTTCTTTCTCCTCCAATTTGTTTACTTGGAAAATTCATTATTTATCACAATGACCTTGATATACCACTGTAAATAGACGATCATTTCGGGAATGGGGGAATTGCATTTAGAAGTCTATGTTGAACGCATTAGGAGAGAGTACAAGGTACTTATTCTTTTAGTTTTTTTCAGCACAATGTTGTTGTTGATAATGTCCGAAATTTGCTTCTTATGGAGTTTTATTTTATTGTCTTTGCCTATGAAGGTTGATGCTACTGTTGGAAAGCCTCGTGTTAATTTTAGAGAGACTGTTACTCAACGTGCCAACTTTGATTATTTACATAAAAAGCAATCTGGAGGACAAGGTCAATATGGTCGAGTAATTGGGTAAGCTTGGTTTAGCAATCTTCTTTTCTAAATAAGTACACGGTAATGCACTTCCCTTTCAGTTTGCTTGGTATCCTAAACCTGTTTTGAATATTTCTAGGGAGCTTGGTTGGTTTTTTTTTTTTTAATTTTTTTCCTTCCCTTTTGAGATTTTTTTAAAAAAATTTATTTTTAAATAAAATAAAGAACAATGTTTTATACTTAAATTTGATGCATCTGAATGAACAATGTTCGAATAAAAAATTGAGTGCATGATGGTATCCACGAGTGACATGCATGTTTTTCTTGTAAAATGGGTTGCTTGCTGGCTTATTTATTTGGAGCAACCAGCTTGATGTTATAATTTCCATTTGATTTGAATTATATTTACCATACTTTTGGGTGAATTCTAATTGTGGCTTTTTAGTTATAATGTCCTAAACATCTCTAGGATTCTAATGATATTGTATTTCGTATGCTGGCAGCTATATTGAACCACTTCCTGCAGGGTCCCCAACTAAGTTTGAATTTGAAAACTTGCTTGTTGGGCAGGCTGTACCATCCAATTTTATCCCGGCAATTGAGAAGGGTTTCAGAGAAGCTGCAAACTCGTGAGTGAATTCTTGCTTATTTTCGTAATTATAATTTTGCAACTTTTATCATATAGGATTGTGTACTCCTTGTAATTAGACTGATTATAGATCTCTAGCTTATGAAAAATGATTATTGTTATATTTGGATTGATGAACCTGATTGCCTTTTGTGCAGGGGTTCTTTAATTGGACATCCGGTTGAAAATCTTCGGGTTGTCTTGACAGATGGTGCTGCTCATGCTGTTGATTCCAGTGAACTTGCATTTAAGTTAGCTTCTATCTATGCTTTTAGACAGGTCCTTGGGCAACGTTGCACATATCTTTCTGATTTTGATTTATCATTTTATTGTTCTCTTCACGCACTAATTAGGACTTCATCACTAATAAATTACGGTGTTTCTATCTTCTATGACAGTGCTATGCTGCTTCCAGACCTGTTATATTAGAACCTATTATGCTTGTCGAGCTGAAAGTACCAACAGAATTTCAGGGGGCTGTTGCTGGTGACATCAACAAGTGAGGGTTTTTTATTGACATCTCTAATTGTTCTTTGAACTATGACAACAAATACTATATAGTCTGGATTTCGTGACTGATCTTTATAACTCTTGATAGGAGAAAAGGTGTAATTGTTGGAAATGACCAGGACGGAGATGATTCGGTTATTACTGCTCATGTAAGTACCTCATTTTGTAAAAGAAAAATAAAGAAATCAAATGTAATATGTAATTGATATAAGTACGACACAGTGGTTTAAGTTGACATCTCTTTTATGAATGGCGCTTCTCTGAATTTTGTCCCTGTTCAAAGGATAAGGAATGGCTTACCTTTACTGCCTACTAATTGTCGATGTATATTCTAATCATTTATTTAGTTAGCCCTGATTCTTGATATGTGGAATTCAATTTCAAAATAGTGGCGTAGTACATGTGAATATGAACATATAGTGAGCTAAACCTTTTCTTTTTGGGAGTGGAGGATGGAGGACAGGCTGTACCTCCCATGGCCATACATGACTTATGGTTGATTTGACATACAAAACAGGACCTGGGCTAATGTAAATGTGTTCTTGATTGCCCATTTTGCAAGGCTGGCGATGTGCTAGTTGTAGATGTATTAACATGTTTGAGTTTGTGTCATGATTATGTTAGGAGCTAGATTTTGTTTCATGATTGCTAGTGATTTACAATAGAAATCTGTTCAGCTAAGCTTTTAAGTTCCGGATTATACTTGACATGGCAATAGAGCATGACCGTTACTGATAAGATGAAATTTCAGCACCCCCTGTTAGTTCAAATGGCTTTTTTGTGTCAAGGGGCATGTTAGAGAAATATAACCAAAAATATTCATGGATCTTCACTTGAATCATCTCCAATCACTTACCCCTTAGAAATTTAAGTTTGATTGTTTTAATTCACACTATTTATGTGCTGTTATTTCATTCATTATAGTTTATACGATGCACTAAAATATATGAATAGTAAACTACTTATAAAGCTCCAATGTTGGCGGAACAATGTTATGTTGAATGATGGAAACTTCATAATATTTCTCCGCTAGTTTCATTTGAATTAATGTGTCATTTTTATTTGAAGCTTATTGCAGTTTGTACCTTACAAGCTTAAATTAATTTGACTGTTTTCATGATTAATTATTTCAGGTTCCTCTTAACAACATGTTTGGATACTCCACATCACTTCGATCAATGACACAGGTGAATATCGAGGCCATGCGAAACCTCTGAAATATTGCACATTATATAGTTGGAGAGAGAGCCTGGAGAGCTGTTTTTACATTGGATGCTTCTTTTACCATATGTTTGGATCTTTTCTATCATGCATTCAAATAGAGAATAATGCTAGCGAACCATACATGGGGCTCACATTTCATAACAATTTCTCTCTCTATAATTGAATGCACCTCTAGTTTCTCGTGTTAAAGATTCAGACTGACTGCTAACTGCAATCTAACACATGTATCATTAAAATGCGGAAGATTTGAATTGGAATATGATGGAGGCTTGGTAGTATGTGATACTAGGATGACATGCTTAATGAGGTGTTTAAGTGGGTTAGTTCTATCATTGGAATGACTAGCTTTTGGGGTAGGGTTCCCAATCCCACTTAGGTGCCCATCAGAATATCGAGTGAATGAAGATTACGTCACATTGTGGTGATAACTGACATTTGCTTAATTGGATTTTAATTCTCCTGCAGGGTAAAGGGGAATTCACTATGGAGTACAAGGAGCATTCGCCAGTCTCCCATGATGTACAGACGCAATTGATAAACAACTACAAAAGCACCAAGGGAACTGAATAGCCTAGCTTAGTCCTTGCAGCGCATGGTCCTGAAATCTGAGGATCATGTTCTTTATTATTTATTAACAAAAAATGGAAACTGTGACGTTGATATAGATATATGTTATAGGTTTGATTCATTTTTGGCTCAATTTTGGAAAGCAAAGAAAAGTTGCTGTAATTTTGGTAGTGATATACGGATAAACCATTTTTTGGGATAACAATGCACGAATAAATTATTGATCTTATATAGTTTTGCATCGTCATATATCAAATGCTATTATTGATCCGGATTTCCAGGCCCTTTATGTTGCTTTGCATAATTTATTGACTATATTTCATTATTTTTAAATGGGTGAAGGTGTAATTTTAATAAGTTTATTTTGAAGGGTGTTTAGCACAAAAGTTTTAGAAATGGTAAAAATAATAATAAACAATTTAAAAGGGTGTAAATTTAATAAAAGTGTTAAATTTGATCAAGGGTGGGTTTGGATATAGTTTTTGAGAATAATTTCTGGAGAAAAAGTGAAAAAAATAAGTTTTAAGAATAGATTTTGGTAGAATAGATTATGAGAAAAAAATGATTTTGGTAAAATGAGATTATTTGGATATTATGATCAAAATAACTTTTTTCATGGTCAAATAACTAAAAAGGATATTAACTTTTGTAATAATTACATATAATTGTTAAGATTATATTTTATGTATTATTTAATAGTAAATTTTATAATAAATACAAAAAATAACATAAAATTATCTAAAAAATTTAAAATTATAGCATTAATCAATTATATAACATAAAAAAATATCTCATATATATATATATATATATATATATATATATATATATTGTGCTATAATGGCAGCAAATAATTTTTCAAAAACAATAAAGTATCATATTTATTTTTTGTAAAAAATTGTCAGTTTAATAGTAGCAGGCAACTCTAAAAAATTCATATGTCCAATAAAGTTATTATAAAAGAAAAATTACATATATTAGCAAAGTCAAGAAAACGATTTGGCAGAGGAGAAAGGGAGAAATAATGACAGGTTGGCACAGGAGAGAGGGAGAGTGAGGTGCTCAACGGTAATTTTTTTGCTAGAGGAGAGAGAAGAGAGGGACAGTGAAGGAATCCAATGCCAAAAGGTGAAACATATTGCTTAACCTGAAACCATGGTTTTGGCATGCCAAACCATGGTTTATTGCTCAAACGGATTATGAAAAAATTATGGGTGTTTGGCAAATTTTAGACAAAATCATGATTTAGTGAAAAAAGTGCTTTTTTTTCTTGGTTGCCAAACACATACTAAATAGTATTAAATTATAACAGAATAAAACACTTAATGACGTTTCAGAAAATTTAACAGTTTTGTTGAATTTACTTCTAAATTGTTTATAATTATTTTTATCCTTTCTAAAACTTATTTATAATAGACACCATTAAAAAAAAACTTGGATGTTAAAATAATTGCACTCAGGCCGAATATGCATCATCATATATGACTGATGGGAAGATACTATCGATTTTAGTTTACCGTTGTATTGAATGGAATTTGAGGAATGAAATCTGTGTGTAAAACATTTGGCCACAAGTTTATACCTATTCACTTCAATTTGGATTATATTTTATACTCTTAATTTTAAAGTTTTAAATGTATGACCTAATTTAAAAGTGAATTAATACTCCATATGTTTCCAAGTATTAATTGTTTCAAAAATCAAAATTGTACACAATTATTGTTAGACTTTGGTTTAGGCTAATTGGGCCTAATTAATAATAATTAATACTTTTTTATTTTTAATTAGGATCAAATTTTAGTTAGCATGATTTTAGGGTTATTATTTTAAAATTTGAAATTCTTTTTGTTTGGGATATCCCGATATTATTGAGAGATTACATGGGGTTTTCTTTTCTTTTCTATATGTACTGATCCACCAACCGAAGGTTTTAATGGTTGGCGATGACCAGCATACAAACACTTTGGCGTCGCATAAAGGCTCAACGGGGACGGCTGACTTGGATGGACAAGGCACGATTGGTTTGACGTTAGATACTACATCAGGTATCTCGTCTAGTCCAGTGGCAGATTCCATTGCTCAACTTATTATTTCTCATCGATTAAATGAGAATAATTATCTTCAATGGTCCTGTAATGTTCTGATGTTCATACAAGGAAAGAAGAAAGAAAAATACCTTACATAGAACTAAAGAACAAAAAAACCGGACCGTACATTGGTGATTAGACCAGACTAGATAGTGATTCAAGAGTTAATAGGTTACACTGGGTTCAATCGGGATGAGATCAATCATATTAAAAGAATAGAATTTAATTAAAAATAGTAAAATTTTAATATATTATATTTTATTTCACTAGCCATTTTATATTTATGAAAATTAATGGGGTGAATCTTGAATATTATTTTATCTTAAGCCTATTTTTAGAGTTTAATTAATAGTAATGATGGAAACTAATTGGGTTTAAATAAAATAACATTATTTTATTACCTTTTTAGTAAATTTTGGTAATTAAGAATTAGGGAATTAAATATTTATTATTGTGTTTTTTTTTAAATTAACGAGGGCCTAAGCCCATGAGATTCAATCAAAATCCTAATCACTTGCTCTCCTTCTATCACATTACTCTTCTACAACCGCATGAGAGCATCCCACCTGTTACTACGCAAATCTCCATTTCTCAACTGACCGCAAAAGAAGGGAGATCTCATCTCCATCTTGTTCCTCCTCATATCCGGCGACCTCATCTCAATCCATCATCAACCTCATCTTCATCCCACCATCATTAGATTTTGCAACCTTCACCTTCACAATCAACTTCATTAGATCTTCAACGTATCTTTCTTTCTCTTCGTCTATCACTATCTACCTCTTCTTCCATAGTTACCCAGATCTTCCATCTCTAGTTCTTTGGTTGGCTTATAAAAGTTTTTTTTTAATAAAAAAAAAACCTTGTAAATTGCACAACCCAACGGTTTTTCTGTGTTGCTACTGGTTCACACTGGTTTAGGCTGTTTTTTCTGGTTCAAACTTTTCCCGGTTCATGGGGTGTTCCGGACCAGAAATGTTCCAGTTCACCTGTTTTTGGGTCGGACCGTCTGGTCTGATTCGGTTTTTTTCCTTGCCTGGAACCCGCAACCGCCAGAGATATAGAAGATCCAACATATGAAACATAGTGTGTCAAGAATAACATCGTGATGACATGGCTGGTTCAATGACTCAAGATACTAGCGAAAAATTACTTTCTGGCAGACTCGGCCAAATAAATCTGGGAATTAGTGCGATGTACATACTTTGAATTGGAGAATGTTACAAATCTAAAGATTACTCCGTAATCTTGTGCAGGGGGAGAGGTTGGTTACTCAAAACTACAGTGCGTTGGCCAAACTATGGAAGTAAATTCACTTCTATGAGATTCATCAGTGGCCATGCCACACCGATGAACTGCATTTTAGGAAAGTAGTTGATAAGACCAGTGTTATGAATTCCTTTTTGGCCTCAATGATGTTTGCGAAGATATGATAGGTCGAATCATGAATATAAAACCAACACCTACCCTGGAAGATGCATTCAACATGATTAAAAATGAGAGAAGTCAAAAAGCATTGATGCAGATGTCACCAGTTTTCTCTCCTCGTCTTGTAGCTGAGAGCTTGGCAATGGTAACTCATCAACCTCAAAAGGGTGATCAGAGAGGAACTTGAGCTTCTTTAAGGTGTGATCAGTGTAACAAGAATGGCCACACTCAAAGTGTCGGAAGCTCCATGGTAGACTTGTTCATTCCAAGCAGCGACCTAGAGATGAAAGTAAAGGTCTAATGACAGGTAACAACACGAAAGAAAATTACTACCTGAATTTAGAAGAACTTACTATGTTGCGTAGGATAATAAATAGACACTCTTCTGATAAACAACGTGAGGATGCATTTGAAAATACTACTCCCTTGGTTACCTCAGCCTATGCAGGTATGACATTAATTACATCTCTTAATTTTGTTACTAAATCTAAGAATATATGGGTGGTTGATTCTTGGGCAACAGATCGCATCTCAGGTTGCCCAGAATTTTACTCGAATTTCTCTTCTCACTTTGAACATTCTCGGGTACAAGCTACTAATAATACTTATGCTAAGGTTTAGGGTTATGACAATATCATTATTTCAGAACATACTGAGTTAGAAAATCTTATATGTACCAGAAACCTTGCAACTTGCTGTCAATAAAGTGCTTAGCCTGTTCTATCAAAAAAAAGTGCTTAGCCTCTAAGATCAATTGCTTAATCTTATTCAATAAGTTTTGTTGTGTTTTTCAGGACACGGTCTTGGGGAGAGAGATTGGTAGAGCTAAGGAGCGTAATGGGCTATATTACCTTGTAGAAAGTTCCAACAATAAAAGGTCATATGATACTTTCTGCATTTAATTATGTTTCCATGTCACAAAAAGACAATATGTTTTGGCATTTTGTACTAGGTCATCCAATCTTTGATTATATGAGAATTCTGTTTTCTGATTCCATGAATAAAAGTACTTTATTTCAATGTGATACTTGCAAATTTGCTAAACAAACTTGCAGTACCTATTTGTCTGCTCCATATACCCTTACTAGATTACTCAATGATAGCGGAGGAAAATTGGATTCTGATCTATCAAATGAATTTTCTTAAAGAAAGGATACAAATGTCATTCTCTAGCCTCTAAGAAAGAATATATTACAATGAATGTTCAATTTATTGAAATACTACCATTCTATTCCAAATTATCGATTCAGGGGGAGAGTGGTTGGCTAATTTGTCCAATAGAAAATGAGAATATGCAAGACAAGGAATGTGTAAAGCAAGTTGAGATAGATGATCCAAAAACATAACTAGAATCATCACCAGTAAGACACGTCCAACCAATCCTCCAAGTCACCTTCCAGCAACTGAAAGACATTCAAACAGCCCTGAAATTTAACCAGATACTTCAAACATACTTGAACTAATTCCTATAGAATCACTTAAGCCTAGTCTAGAGCCACACGTGACAGAAACGAAAGGAATCAGACCAAGCAAGCAGCAGGCAGAGGAGATCCCATTACTATTCCAAGGCAAGGCTATGACACTCAACCTGAGATTAGTCCTGAGGATGTACAGTGGCCTATTGCTTCAAGAAAAGGCAAAAGAAGCTACACTCGACATCATATCGGGAGGTATGTTTCCTATGAAAAATTTTCACCTCAGTTTAAGACATTTGTGACTACTGTTGATAAGGAAGAAATTCCAAGGACATTTCATAAAGCCATGAATGATCCAAATTAGAGATTAGACATTGAAGAGTTTAATGCGTTACACAAAAAAAAAAAAACCTGGAAAATCACTGAACCACCCCGCAGTACGTCTGTTGTAGGAAGCAAGTTATTTTCACAAAGAAATATAATCTGGGTGATAGTATCAATAAATATAAAGCACGTTTGGTTGCTTGGGGATACACACAAACATATGGTATTGACATACTATAAATGTGTAACTTTCTCTTGCAGCTAATCTAGATTGGCCTTCATGTCAATTAAATGTCAAGAACGCTTTTCTGAATGGAGATTTGGAAGAAGTATACATGGAAGTGCCATTAGGTTGCGAAATCTAGAAAATTCTAGCAAGGTTTATAGACTACTTAGATCCTTGTATGGTTTGAAACAATCTCCAAGGGCTTGGTTTGAAAGGTTTACACATGTGAAGAGTTTAAGGTATAAACAGTGTCAAGCTGACCATACCTTTTTTGTTAAAAACTTTAATCGTAAGATAATTGTTTTAATCGAACGCTTTTCTGAATGGAGATTTGGAAGAAGTATACATGGAAGTGCCATTAGGTTGCGAAATCTAGAAAATTCTAGCAAGGTTTATAGACTACTTAGATCCTTGTATGGTTTGAAACAATCTCCAAGGGCTTGGTTTGAAAGGTTTACACATGTGAAGAGTTTAAGGTATAAACAGTGTCAAGCTGACCATACCTTTTTTGTTAAAAACTTTAATCGTAAGATAATTGTTTTAATTGTCTATATGGATGACTTAGTAGTGACAGGAAATAATTCAGAAGCGATCACAAAGTTGAAAGGTAAGTTAGCTGCAGAATTTGAAGTAAAAGACCTCAGAAGTCTGAGATACTTTGTTGGGTTGGAAGTTGCAAGGTCACCAAAAGTCACATGTGTCTCACAGAAAATACACTTCAGATCTTCTCAAAGAAACAGGAATGTTAGGTGAACATATGGAAGCTGTAAACAAGATTCTCATATACCTAAAGAGTACTCCTATAAATAGATTCTCTATTTCCTAGTAATTATTATTTTAAAATTTGAAATTCTTTCTGTTTGAGATATCCCGATATTAGTGAGATTATCTAGGATTATCTCCTCTCTGTATGTACCGATCATTATCAATGAAATCACAATAATACAGCGCATACTTTTACTCAATTACTTATAAATTGTAACATAAAAAGCTTCTCATAGACTAGCAAAATAATTTATAAATAAAAACACACAAACAAAAAGTTTCTTAGAAAAAGACTTATAAATAGAAATGGCACTACAATCTTCATGAGTGGATAGTGTGTGCATCTTCTATCACTCATCCTGTATAATAAAGCTAAAGCTATTTTACTATAGATAGCCAGTACCAACTACATATTTGTGGGGGATTACACAATCCACGCAATCTATAAGCTATACCTAAATTTGCCAATTCATATAAACTTGATAAATGGCAAACAAAAGACCAGATGGAGTCCAATTGTGGAATTATTTTAATGGAGTACATAAAGAAACTTATTAGATAAATGCTTCTCTGATTTTTGTAGGCAAGTCAAGACCAGGCTCAGATGCACTGAGCGGCAAGAAGTATTGATCTACCATATCATCAGATACCTTGTCCAACGTAGGAGGGTCCCACTGCATATTTTGGAAAGAGGGTCAAAGCAAATAAAAAAATTCCACTCAGATGAACCGGAAAGCAAGAATTGATCAAATTTAATTTTCAAAGAAATTGCTTTGTTGCGGAGTTTTTTAAGCCATGTCAAAAATATTATGTTCGCCACAAGCCCACAAATGCTTTTTAAAAAAAAAAAAAAAATTTGTCGGGTACAAGCTTAGAAGTTAAGGGACAAGGCCCAGGATTAGTTTCACTACAATTTCTAAACAGATATTGGCAAGAAAGCTAACTTCTCACTCTAGAGTGTAGATCTTTTTTCTTTTTATTATTTAAAGGAGCAGGCACTAACGGCTTAAGGTTACAAATGGGATCAAACTGTGACCTCCCACTTACAAGAAAGTTTTTATGCCACAAGGCTACAAAACCATTGGCACTCTCCTTGGTCTTTGTTATATAATAAGGACATTCCTAATGGTGCTTTGACATTCTTTAGCCAACTAAACAACTTCCTAATTAATTATACAACCTCCTCTAATTAATGAACTTCATTGTGGGTGATTGTGAAATTTTAAAAGCATTAAAAACATTCCTAATGATTTTTAATATGAGGTCTTTATTTTTGTTAATACTTAATAGGTCTTTATGATAAGGACTAAAAGAAGTAATACAAAGAATAGGTACCTTTGGTGCCATGTCTTTGTCCACCACGCGTGCTCTCACACCCTAACAATATATTCAAATCATCTTACAGCATGGAATTAAAGACTATGACTTTGTAGCATTTGCAAGAAACGAAAAAGTTCTATACCTCACAAAAGTCACCAGATATCTTCTTAGATATTGCTTCTAATGACATGTGGTACTCACGTGACAAGCACTGATCAAGAGTCTGAAATCTACCTTCTCGTATCTAACAACAGTTAATGGATGAAATGCATAATAATTTCATAATAGTGGCTGGTTTCTTCTCTTCAGAAAAGAATTGGGAAGGCAATACAAAAATTCAAAGGGTTTCTTTTATACAAGGAAAACAAACTTACAGATCTCAAGGAAACCTTCAAGCTCAATGGAGAGGCTTCTTCAAGTCTATTCAAGGTACTTGTGCACCAGGGATCGTTTGTTTGACTTGCCTAAAAGAAATGAAGGACTAATAAGAAACAAAAAAAAAAAAAGGGAGTATGCCAAAGTGGTACAGCATCACACTTAAATCTGTAGCAGCTTTTATAAGGAAGGAAAAAAGAAATTATGTAGAAGTTCAGTGTTTGATTTTCTTGATTTACCTTTTTTTCTTTTTTTTTTTCAGAAGCTCAGGGTTTCATTTTCGTAGGACTTAGTTACTTGGATGGAGAAAATGTCATATTCATAGATAATAAAAGAGCATAATTCTGAAGTACTTATAAATTATTATACTTCAGTGAAAAGTCTCTCATTCAAATTGCTAGATTCTCAAATACAAAGGAAGATGTAAATCTTACCAAAGCATCAACGATCTCTTCAACTGTGTCATGGCTAAAGCATTTATCTATAGTTTCAATCCTGAAGTAAATAGAAAAATAAATAAATTAGTAAAACTTACTTTCCACGTAAATTGCATAAGAGAAACAAATTAACTGAAAGCTCAAGTTTAATATGACAAGTTGATACTGCTCTGGCATTTCAAAAGTTGGTGAAGCGGAAAGCTTTAGACCATGCAAAAATATGGTTTAGCTTCTATCAAGCGCGCAAATATGATGTCTGATAATAAATTTTTAAACTTGGTATAGATATGTAAAATGACAAGGCATAAGCCTTGTACTTGTATGCTTGAAATAACTATTTTTTCACATTTCGCTATGGAGAAAAAAATGGAGAGAACCCTTTATAATAACAATTTGGTATAAAAATTTACTTCTGCATTACTTTTATTGGATTATGAATTAAGTACATTTATCACTTGATTGAGGAAATTGTATTTTAGCAAGAACTATCAATGTGTCTGTGCTTATAGGCTAGTGGAGGCATCCTTCCCCCATATATAAATGTGTTTGTAGATGATAGCATAAAAGCCTAACAACATATAAGGGTAAATATTGAAATAAAATTAAAATAGAAAGGTAAATTTGGCATTTTAAATCTATAATAGAGTTCACCCCAAAAAAATAAAAAGGTATAATAGTAACAGCTGCTGTGAAAAGCATTCTCTAAGGTGCAATAAGCAATGGCAAATTACAAAAATATTATCCATTTTCTATCATAAAGCACATGAAGATTACCAAACAGAGCCCAAAACAGTTGTCAATGGGCATCCAAGACAACTTAATTTTTAACAGAATGTCTTGTGAACTTCTTGTGGGCTATTCTTATGGTCATCTTTTGGGACTTTGTAGTCTAGTATGCAGGGTATGGAGGGAGCTTTACAGCTAGTACGATTTTCACTTTTTTGGTTTCTTTTTCTTCTATTGATATAGAAGGACTTCACTGTATAAATTCTTTATCAATGATAAGAAAAAGGTTGTCATCAGACAGCATTATTGTGTGAGACAGGACAAACCTTTGAAGTGCACTTCTACTATCAGGCTGGGCAAGGTCGCCATACTTTTCTAAAGTGGTTTCAATCACAGAAGGATCATCAGTAACCAATTTCCCCAGATGTTCCTCAATCGATGGAAGCCTCTGTAAGACGGGGAAAAAAAACAGTGCTTTTAACGTTCTATACTCTGAAAAGGCAAGTATAATGGAAATAAAAACAAAGAAGCAGGGTACTGAACTGCACTTAATGTATAGTGTGTCGCCAGCCCACAGTTAATCATCTCCACTCCATTGAGTTTTTCCCCAGTTAAACCCAAGTACTCGCCTGAAAACAAGGATAACCTATAAAACCAAAGAATGACTAAAAAGGATTTTATTAATCAATTTCTGTTTTTTAATCCTACAACATTTGCATATGTCTGATAGTTTGAACTCCTGAATTTCGCTCCAGCTATTTGATCTAACTAACCCACCTAACAATTAGTTTATCAAACAATTCCATGTTGTGTTTCAAAACTTGGCATCTTAATTAAGAGTGGGGATAGGAATTCAGCATCTCAAATTCGAAGTTTTCATATTTCCCACATCTGTCTATTAGGATTTGAAATTTCCTTCCTGCGGAATTGGACCCAAAAAAAAGAAAGAAAAACACACTCCAGACAACAAGCTGCTATCAAAGAGTACATAGCAGCGCACAAGTAGAACTTTTAATATCTTCTGGGTTTATCTTCATGTAAATGGATCATGTAACCAATTCATTTACTTCAGTAATTTGGAACACGGCAATGGAAAATGCATGATATGACCATCATCTCACCTAAATGTCCAGGTAGATGTGAAAGGTAAAAGGAAGCTCCAGCATCAGGATGAAATCCAATAAGAGTTTCTGGAGTAGCAAAAATCTGTGAAGTGGGAAAAGGTACAATGGAGCTCAGCATAGGCACTCAGTTGTATATATGTATGTCACATAAAAGAAAAATGAAACATTTAGTAGACTAGGGTTCCCAAATGTATGTGATTCACTAACACAGGCATTCCATGGACTTATTAAGCACAATGATTAAAAAGTGATCAATGTGAGATAAATACGTAAGGAAATAATTCTGTACAATATCAAAATTTCCCCTGCACATGTAATGTTCAAAAGGTTGCCAAGCTCTGAAGAATAAGGGCCCGTTTCGTTCAAACCCATTGCACCCTGCAATGCAATATTAATTACAGGGCTGGTGTTTGGTTTGATTTTAAAGTAAGGTACAATGATTTATTTTTTTAATAATTATTTAAAGTTAATATATCACACAAAGTCTTTAGCCTTAACATAATCTTTGTAGAAAAAATTGTTGAGTCATGTGCCACCTCATCATAACCGTCACATTATCTCGCCAAGGATCATCTGATGACGGTGGTTGTGGTGGTGGAGGTGACAGTAACAGAGGTATCACGGCGGCGAAGGAGGAGGAGGTAGTGGCGGTGGCAGCAATGACGACATTGTCATGGTAGAGGTGGCGGTGATCGTGGAGGTCGTGGCGGTGACAACACGGGTAGCGGTGGAGGAGGAGGTAGTGGTGTTGGCGGCGGCAATGATGGGCCGTGATGGTGGAGAAGGAGGAGGAGGTGGTGGTGGTGGTGGCGGCGGCAATAGCGGTGACCATAGTTGTCATGGTAGAGGTGGTGACAACGGTGGGAGGTGGTAGCGGCAGAGGAGGAGGTAGTAGAAGTGGCGGCAGCAACAGTGACGACATTGTCATGGTAGAAGTGGAGGTGACAGTGGAGGTGGCGGCAACAATGGCTTAGGGTGACGGTAGTGGCAGTGGAGGAGGAGGAGGTAGTGGTGGTGGCAATTGTGGCGTAGAGTGGTGGGTGAAATAAGACAAGTGAAATAATGACAAAAGAGACTACACAGTAAATTGGACTTTTTCAGCCATGTAATGGGGTGGGAATGAGTATTCATAGGGGGAGAGGTATGAATAGGGATTACCAATTTTTTGGTAATCATTATTACCATGGTAAACTCTATTACCATGAGAGCATCCAAATACTCTTATCTTGGTAATGTAATCATGATTACTATTGCAGGTATGCAATGGGGTTGAACCAAAGGTGCTCTAAATCAAAAGAATAATTGAGGTATTCAGCATCAAGCTCTCATGCTAAGTCCAAAGAATAGATGAAGTTCTATAACAATACCTTTTTTGTCTCTCAGATGTAAAACTAATTGAAACTGTTTTCTTAAATTTAGAATGCTTGATAATGAAACAATGTCAAGAATGAACGAATCATTTAGTTTAACAGTGTAAATATTCTGAAGAATGCCCACTACATACAGTTTTGTCTGTTGCAACCCGAAATGTCCCAGGAATTGAAATTCCTGCTCCACCACCCATGGTAATACCATTTAGAAGAGCTACCTGCCAAAAAATGTTACCACATAAGTTTTGTTTCATAGGCATCTAGCTAGCATAACCATAAACTTGAACCTTTGTTTTTTATATTGTTTAAACAACATATGAACAGAACATGTGATGAATGTATTAATAATTTTTCTGTATAAATTTTAATGCATATGCAAGAATGAAACATTTTATCAAATGATTGTGTTCAGAGGTGGAAGTTGAAATAGTAAACATAAAAATTAATTTGTCAAACTTTTTATGAGATATTAGGAAATATCGGTAGGGTGAGAAGAGTTTACTATTAAGAGAATTTAAGCCTTTTAGAAAGTCTTGCAAGTTAAGGAACAAAATTACTTGTACTACGCTCAAGAAAAACTAAAAAGATGTGCATTCTCCTTGTGCGGTTATACAATAGTATAGAGGTTGAGGGGTCAGATTTATCTGCAGAGTAAATAAGTCTTTCAATAATCCTATATTTACTAAACACCAAAACATCCTATATTTTCTTGGTATCTGATTCCTTAATCATTAACTTTTGCCCTCCTTACTTCCTCAACAAGCACAATTTAGGACAGCCACCTCTTTTAACACTTGATAAAAAACCACAAAATTACAACTTATAAAAGTACAATTATGTAGTATTTCATATTATTCTTCGCATAAAAAAGTTTTATAAGGAGTTAGGAACAAAGGCGGGAGAGCGCAAAATTTACAAAATCGCAAAGAACAAGGAGAGAAAATCTAGAGACTTGGACCAAGTGAGGTGTATAAAGGACGAAGAAGGAAAAGTTTTAGTTACTGATGGAGATATTAAGGATAGGTGGGAAGCCTACTTTTATAAGTTGTTCAATGATGGTGGGGAAGGGTCGCATTGTGACACGGAATATTTGACGACTCGAGGAAGTGATCTCAATTTGTCATTTTACCGCAAGATTCGAATTGGCGAGGTTAAGGAAGCTCTTAAGAAAATGGAAAATGGAAAATGGTAAAGCTGTCGGACCTGATGATATTCCTATTGAAGTTTGGAAATGTTTGGGTAAAGAGGATGTGTTATGGCTCACAAAATTATTTAATGAAATCTTACAAACCAAGAAAATGCCGGATGAGTGGAGAAAAAATACTTTGGTTCCTATTTATAAGAATAAAGGAGATATCCAAAATTGTGCAAACTATAGAGGAATTAAGCTAATGAGTCATACAATGAAATTATGGGAAAAAGTGATTGAACACAGATTAAGGTTGGAGATGGATATCACTGAAAACCAATTCGGATTCATGCCAGGAAGGTCTACAACAGAAATGATTTATTTATTAAGGGGGCTAATGGAAAAGTATAGGAGTAAGGGAAGAGATTTGCATATGGTCTTCATTGATTTGGAAAAAGCGTATGACCGGGTGCCAAGAGATGTACTTTGGAAAGCCTTAGAAAAGAAGGGGGTAAGGGTTGCTTATATTAAAGCCATTCATGACATGTATGAGGGGGTTACAACCAATGTTAGAACGCCTGGAGGTGTTACAAAGAACTTTCCTATAAGGATTGGACTACATCAGGGATCAGCGTTGAGTCCTTATTTGTTCAACCTAGTGATAGATGTTCTGACTGAGCCTATAAAGGAGGAGATCCCTACATGCATGCTTTTTGTGGATGACATAGTTCTGTTGGCTGAATCCAGAGAAGATATTAATTCTAAACTTGAGATATGGAGACAGACTTTGGAATTGAGGGGCTTTCGTCTTAGTAGGAACAAAACTGAACATATGCATTGCAAGTTGATAAAGGACAAAGCCAAAGAGAAGTGGAAGTTAAATTGGGAGGGCAAGTCATTAAATTGGGAGGGCAAGTCATCCCACAAGTGACAAAATTTAGATGTTTGGGATCAATTATACAACAAAATGGTGAAATTGATGGAGATGTCGATCACAGAATTCAGGCCGGATGGTATAAATGGAGAAAAGCTACTGGAGTTATCTGTGATCGTAAAGTACCTAATAAGGTAAAAGGAAAGTTCTATCATACTGCTATAAGACCAGCAATGCTATATGGTAGTGAATGTTAGGCTTTAAAGGGACAACATGAGCATAAAATGGAAGTCGCTGAGATGAGGATGTTGAGATAGATGAGTAGCCATACAAGAAAAGATAAGATTCGTAATACTCATATACGTGAACGAGTGGGAGTGGCTCCTATTGAAGAAAAAATGGTAGAAAATCGTTTGAGGTGGTTTGGACATATTCAGCGTAGGCCTTTGAGTGCTCCGGTGAGAAGGGTGGATCAAACATGATGGAGTCCTATTAGACGAGGTCGAGGAAAGCCGAAACGAACGCTCAATGAGGTCATAGAGAAAGACCTTCTAATTAATAATATATCGAAATCTATGGTTTTTGACAGAGCACAATGGCGTCGTGCGATCCATGTAGCCGACCCCACCTAGTGAGATAAAGGCTTTGTTGTTTTTGTTGTTGTTGTTGAAATAAAGAGAATAACAAGAGAGGAGGATAAGACAGCATACAAGAGACAGTCCACAACTTAAATTATAAATGCCAAAGAATAAAACAAAAAACTTTGGAAGTACGAGTAATTCACTGTGAAACAAAATGTTCTTTTAATATAGAAAAATAAAAGAATATACTAAATGTTGCTTTTATTGTCATTGTCAGCAATTAGCATGAAAATTCAGCAGCAATTAATTGATAACAATACCTAATGCAGGCAGCATGCAACTCTTTTCTCCTTCAGAATGTCTAATATTGTCTTAGCTACAAGCTATGAATCTTGTTAAGTTAATCCCTTGGGTCACATTATGACAGGAGTTCCAAAATCAAGTTCTAACTGAATTAGTAGTCATAAATAAAAGCATGGACATGTTTAGATCACAGTTATATATCTAACAAAAGGAGTAAAAATAACCTATTGTTAATTCCTTCAAATGATGTACTCACATGTGGCTTCAAATATGTACCAAGAAAGTAGATATAGCTATATGCTGTTCTAAAAAATTCCTTACAAGCTTCCACGTTCCCTGCACAAATTTAAAGCAATAATTAAATACCTGTTGTCCTGTTGAACAACAAGCAGAAAATTGATACGACCAAAACATGACAAGAGTAAAGATTGAACCCCGGGGGGGGGGGGGAAGAGCATCCTAGCATAACCAAGTTTCATAAATAACCTTAGATGCTAAATCTTTCTTAAATTAGTTACATGCATGATGTCATTTTATATTTTATCAACAACCAACTCTTCAAATATATTATTCAATGACAAAAGCACAAATTAAGAAAATTCCTTTGTATTTCTTGACCCAAAAAATTGTAGAAACAAGTTAAAAACTCTGCTCTCTTCCTCCCTATCAGATGCAGCACTAATAGAAATTCTACTTTATTTTTGACAATTTACAGATGCAGCCAAAATTTTATAACAATACGAAAGACCATAAAATCTAATCAAATATGTCAAAATGAATAATTGCGAGATAGATATGCCATGAAGTGATAACACATACTTTTTAAATAAGCCCTTAACAGAGTGACCAATGATTCCATATTAATGTGCCTTCTTGATGAATTTAAAGTGGCATTTTATTTATGGTAAGGAGGGCAAAAAGCCCAATTGCTACTATAAAAATGTAATGTCGTGGGGACTGGAGTCCCATCCATCTCTAAAGACATAATGGCCTCCAATTCTAATGGTCCCTCAGTTAACACAGTCCAAAGATGGTTATCTCTAACTGCTCTTTGAGCTAGAAAATCAGTAGTCTGATTCATTATCCATACGAATACATTTCAGCTGAACCCAACAATTGTTTAGAAGCATTAACCTGATTGCAAGGATGATCAAGCTATGAAGAGGTACATTTGTTTTTATGTACCTGAATTTATAGTTTCTTTTGTTTTCCAAAAAGCTTGAAATATGATTTAATATTATGTCATCCTAATATTCAGCATTTAGTTTAAATAATATTCCCACTTCATAAGATATGATACTTGGGAGAAGACTCAAGGCCATTTTTTAGAGGTAGCCAACAAATAAACATACATTTTAGGAGAAACAAATGGCATCAAAGATGTAAAATTAAGCATAAACTTTCAACATTCCACCCAAAAAGTAAATTTATCTTTCACCTTGATTTAGAAAATGGTAAATGGCAACAATGTCTCCACCAGCTGCAAATGCCCGGCCCCTACCCTTTAAAAGTTCAAAAAGACTGTGTAAATGGCATGTAGATAAATATGTAAATGGACACAACCTTTGTCATCATTTTATACATAATATGTCAGATGGACAGAAGAAAATAACGGAGAATGTTCATTACCTTCACCATCACAAAACCAATATCAGGATTGTCTTCCCAACTTTTGTAAAGTTTATGCAGTCTAGCCGCCTGAAAACCAAAAGAATATCTAAAAACATGTTACTCCTTAGTCAGTGTCAAATTATAACAAAATCATAAAGTCAAATATTTTAATACACAGAAAAGGTGTAAGATTTAAGCCACTACGGAATCGTAGAATAAAGCTGCGCTAACAGAGCTGAAGATTAATTTGACAATCGAAGAGATGAAAAGAGAAACGGCGTAAAACTTAAGAGGAATGCAAAAACTTGTAGTTCTCACTTTTGGCTATTGATATAAATAAGGTGGAAGAGGAAAAATTTGAAAGATGGTTTCACGCCTCTTGTCTAGTAGAAGAAAAGTAAAAATATAAATTGTCATAAGTAAATTGGAAAATGGCAAAGTTTCATGTTCATTATCCCCTTTTCACTCTACCACCACCAAGCCATATATTGTGAATTCCCACCCTCCCATGTTAACCGCTATCAAGCACAATAACTAACTTGTCCAACAAAATAAAACAAACCATCATTTGAACAAAAAAATTTAAATTAATTAAAAAAAAGAATTATATGGCATCATGAATTGAAAAAATTAATACCGTGGATCGGCCTGTTTATTCATGGCGATTTTTTCACAAGCATCACAAACGCATACATTATGTCAGACGACACATTGATTCATTTGGGCTAATTGGGTCCAATAGAACATTCAAGATAAACAGTTCTACTAACTGAGGTTAAACTCAACAACCTAAAACACACAGAAAGACCCTATGTATTTGAAACAGTAGCAAATGAATACACACACACACATCTCAGACGGAGATGACTAAGGTAAATGAAGGAAACACACCATTGTGCAATTGATAGCGTTGAGAACTGAGGGTCTATTGAGAATCGCCGTTCTAGAAGCTGCGTTTCCATCAACAAGCACCTGGAGAAGAGTAGGTGAGAGTAAGAATTTCGCGATCGCGAACCACTGGCACAACGAAGACACAGAGAACCTAAAGAATGAAGAGAGAGCTCACTTCATCATCAACATTATCATTCACAGAACTCTGCGGGAGAGAGCAGAGGCTCCTGTAGCAAGTGAGGATGCGCGGGCTCTGAAGGCTTCGTCTCAAGAACGAAACTGCCTTGGAACTCGCCATCACCTCTCTCGACCAGCTCAGATATTCCAATCGCCCGGTAATAGTACCTGACTTTATATACAATTCTATCGGTTGGAAAAGGAAAAAAGACCAAAAAAAAAAAATCTGAATTGAAAGAAAATATATTGATAAAGTTTCTTATATCAATTTCTTTAACTTTTCTAATCATTTGTGATCATACTTTCATTTTTTCAATTATTATTATTTAACTATAAAATTATTTAAAAAACTAGGATATATAAACACATGTGATTGAATAATTTGACGTAATGCAGAATAATAGATACAAAAAATTTGACATAAGTATGATCCAACTATAAAATCCGAATAAGTGGTTTCTTGCTAAAATGAGTTGTTAATTTTTTATTTTTTTTGCCTTCTAAAATAAGTTGTTAATTGATATATTTTTATAGTCAACAATTATACTCTAGTCAATATCTATACTCTTATAAATAATAAGACTAATTTAAAATTTTAAAGTTCAAATGATATCTCCTTATTTTTCACCTGAAATTTTTCACCTCAAATGTTAGGTTGCATCATTTAAAGTATTTCTTTGTTACCACTGGATAGTCAACTAATTTTTGGATTGTAGTTTGAGGTGTTTTTATCTAAATATTCCGTTAATCTAAAATAATGTTGAGTACACCTAATATTCTAAAATGATTTTTTTTTTGTAGCAACCCAAATTCTAAAAATAACTTTTAGTGTATTCAACCTACCAAAATAATTTTCTACTAGCACTTTAAATCCTAAATTTAGGGTGTTTGTTATTACGGGAAAAAATATTTTAAAGAAAAAATTGTATTAGTAATTATTTTAGAGTACTGGGTACTACTAATAAATATTTTATAATGTTAAATACACCAAAAATTGTATTAGTTTATAATATGGGGTACTATTAAAATATTTCAGGCTTTTTGATGTAATTTAACCAAAAAACATTATATATACAACGCTGTATATAATATCCTAGCTTATTCTTAAATTTTAGAAATCATTATATTAAAAAATTCATCTTTTACTCAAATTTGGTTGTTTATCATTTTCAGTTCCGTTCATTGTTACAGCCATTTCATGATTTTAATATGAATACGGTGGACATGGTTGGAATTATGAATTTCAAGGGATTAAGTCCTAATATAGTTTAAAAAAATATTGATAATGATATTAATATTGTTGATAGGAAAACTTAATCCGCATATCATTATAATTTACCTCAATTTTAAGTTAAGTTTTTGTAGTTCATTTGTTGAAAGAGAAATATTTACATACTCTAGGACATCACATCATCGGTATTCTGACTAATTAAAATATAACAACTTATCTTATTTTACTCCCACATAGTTGATGAGTTATCAGGAGAAATTCAAATTTTATGATTTTAAAAAATAACAGCTCAAGGAAGGGAATTGCTTTTTTTGTTTTTCTAAATTATGAAGTTTATATTTTTTAAAATTATAAAAATTTAAATTTTTGTAGATGACTCATTAGGCATATGAGATTAAAATGAGATTATTTATTATATTTTAATTAATTAGAGTATAAATAAGGTAACGCTCCTAAAATATATAAATATTTTTCTTATTTAAATCGGGCCCTCATAAGTTGATCCCTTAGACATTCATTATCGAGTGTAAAAGCTACCAATTTTAATTTACAAAATTTTATGGACTTTATGAAATTTTATTCGTTACATTTAACACCATTTTAACATATGCACATTTATATAAATGAAATTTCATAAAGGTTATAAACTAAACTTATCAAAAAGCTCAAATCAAACAAAATAAATTACCGGGCCTCGTTTAAAATTGAGGTAAATTGCAAGGAGTTGTTGTGGATTAATTTTTCGTAGTTGATAATTCCAATACGTACCATCAACTTAAATTCAATAACAAAACATATTATTATAATTACAAATACTACAACTTAAATTCTATATAATTTATACAAACTGTCTTAATATTCGCAGGCCTAGTATATTTACTCAAATAATATATTGAATAGTGCAACTTGGATTTTATATAGCGCAAAACCGTCTAATAATCCTTTTTTTGTTGTTGAATTTTTTAATTTCTTACTCCCATGCCATCGAATAGAAATCCACCTTCCAATCTTCACAACTCCAAGAATGCGTAAAAATAAAAAAAAATAAAAAAATAAAAAGAAGAAGGATAAGAAAAAGGAGTTGTGTTTGGTCATTTTCACTCCATTTGTCTAAACTTTCTTTTCTTTTGTATTCTCGATGTTTAATATAAAATATATTAATTTAATTTAATTTAATTAATAAAATTAGTTAAATTAATTAATATGATATGTATTTTTTAAAATATCCTAGAGATCTTCTTCAATCTCTCATTCTCTCTCATTTTTGAATATTGTAATAGGGGTAAATTAGAAAAAGATTGTCAAATATAAAAAATATATCTTATATTTAGGATCAAAATCAATTCATCAAATATATTTTATATTAAGACAGTAGAAAATAATATCAAATAATATAGATTCCTTATGATCTCAACACCGTGATCATCTCTTGAATATTCTTGAAAGATTTAAACTTTGGTAATATCCCAACATCACACACTAATCTGACTAGATAATTTTCATTAAAAAAAATATAATAAAATATTAGAAAGGGATCCACAATGAAAAAAAAAATTAGGAGAGTTAAGTTTAAATTTTGAAAGGTCAGGAAAAGTATATCATTCAACCCAAACTTCGGGAGGTTAGTATTATTTGGCCTAAAAAAAATATTCAAACAAATGTAAATCATGCTGGTCAAAATCATTTTAGACAAAATTAAACAATTTAACTAAAACTATTTTTTTCACACGCATGTGGGTCAAATGTGTTATAAATGGGAACAGAGTCTACTAGGAAAGTCAAAGCTATATATTTATTGTTTAGATTCAATTCATGGGTGATTTTTATTATTTATTTATTTATTAATAGATAGGGATGAATGAATGCTTACCAAAAAGAGGTTTGGTGCGAGAGATGATTTTTGAATCTCACATGTGTTTTCTTTTTTGAACAAAACTAATTAAACACGTGAATCATGTCCCTAGACGGTGTAAAATATCTTATATGAATATAAAATATCGCTATTGAGAGATAACAAATTCACAAATGACCATAACACCTTTATTTTTTCAGGTTCCAAGTAATATATATTTTATTCTTTTAATTTAGAGTTAAGGTATAAATTTATCTATTAAATATTCTCGGTAGAAACCTGACATCATCAATTTCTTTAATGCTATGGGGGAAAATTATGAATTTAGCAAGCGAAATGGATTGAGGAGAAATGAAACTGCCAAAATATATCATGATTTTGTAGCATGTACCTGATTAGTAGCAAGAAGGGAAGTATAACTTATTTAATACTCCGTTTTTATAAAGTCGTGTTAACTAGTTTCATGATATTTTAAAGCTTTTCAAAATTACCTTTAATCAAAATGAAGTCGTTATTTAAACTAAAAGTGCATGAGAATTTGAAAATAAGTTAATACGATCAGACAGAGCGCATGTTAATTAGAAATAATTCATTAGTAAAAATAAGGAAAATTTGGGGAAAAGTCCCCAACAAAAATGATTTAATAAGTGCTTGTTTGTGATAGCAGTTAGAATCTTTAAAAGTAACTTTTCAATCGTGATTTACGGTATATGAGATAAATATGTGAGAGAAGTGTGTCTCGATTTACGAGTATAAACACTTTTGGGATCTTCAATCGTGATCCCAAATATGTACTAAATTTTTATACACAAAAAATATTGATACTTTGCAAATTTTAATATACAGGTTATTGGTACTCTGATTTAAATCCTTCTTACTAGTACAACTTGTTGATTATTTATAAGTGTAAATATTAGGGAAATTCCAAAAATGAATATCTTGAAAATATCAACATCCGGAAATCATTTTTGTTTATTACATTTTTTTTACTACACTTCATTAGCTATTTATTACACATGATGAGTAAGTGGCAACACATTTTAGTAGGAATCCTTATTTGGGATTTTCATGTTTTCAAGGGTATTTAATTGGAACTTTTCCTTGATATAATGCACATCATTAAAAATGTGCGAACTTTTTACTTTTCATTTAGATTCTTGTCAAGGTGTAAATATCCCTATGAGTTCTTACCCAAAGTGCATCCAGCACTATGAGTTTTTTTAATATATAAAAATACCTACATATGAACATTCAAAATGAGATATAAAAAATGTCATGACCATTAAATATAACTTAACAATATTGCATATATATATATATATATATATGAAAAATCAGTGTAGGCCTATGGTGTTAAGTTATATTTAATATTCTCAGCATTTTTACTTCCATTTTGAATGTTTAAGAGTTTTTTTTTTTTGCATATCTAAAAAGCTTATGGTGCTGGACATATTATAGGTGAAAACTTAAAGATATTTTTGCACATTAACCCTTCTTTATATTTTATTATTTATATATTTCATGTTTCAAAATTAAAAATATAAAAATATAAGTAAATTTTTAAGAAAAATTAAAAAATAAAAATAAATATTTTTCAATTGATTTGTTTTATTTTATACAATTTAAATACACATATATTCATAAACATGTCAACGGCGGGTTTAAATTTGAGACTTCTATCAAAATGTGGCAGATGACATTATTATTGGGGTAACTAGCCGTTGACATCTTTTGCAACGGTTAGAAACGCGTTAGAAGAGGAAAGAGCTAGAATATAGATATCTAATTAATGGAGCAAGTGATGTTAGTTTTCATTTTATATATAGGAAAGTCAAAGCTATATATGTATATCCTTGTATGGTGATTCTCACTTTTTAGCAACGTTTCTCACAATAAGGTTGAATGAATGAATGCTTGCCAAACATGGGTTTGGTATGCGATGATTTTGCAATCTCATACAACGGTTCTTCATTGGACAAAACTAAAAGCGTGAATCATGTCATTAGGTGGGATGCCATCATAAAAGTTATCTTAAATGTAAAAATTAATTGAAAAGTTGCTTTGGTTCTAGATATAACTACCCCGACCCTCGTGATGTGTGTGTGATAGACGGGGTATTTATTAATATGTTGTCATGTAAAAAATCACTTAGATTTAAAACAATATTTTGTTTTAGTATGTAATATATATAGAGAGAGAGAGGGGGGGTGGAGAGATGAAGCTATAGCAATTTTGACTTTTATTTCTCAACATGTACATAAAATGCTCAAAACTGCTCTATAAAGTCCTAATTAATTTATTGAAATCCCTATATTTTCTATTGAGTAGATGCCCTAAATTTGCATACATTTGCACATATTTATGTTTATAATTATAGTATTATATTCATTCCTTTAAATGATCTCTAAGGGAATTATCAAAATATTAAATTAAATATTTACTAAATATTTTGTATCTACCTCCCTGATTATTAATTTATAAAATATTATGTAACTACCTTGCCCATTATCTATTTTTTATAATTGCCTCTCATTATTATCTTTTTATTTTATTTTATTGTTTTATTCAACTGTCTTTATATTGGAGTTTCCCTTATTTTAATTTTAAAATATTAAAATGATTATAAGTTAGCATTGTTAGCATTTAATTGTAACGTCACCATTTTAGTTTGTTAAATCGATATTTTTTGTTAAATAAAACTAATGATTAAGATTAAGAAACTAAACGTAAACCATAAATCTTTTACTTCAACTCCCTCCCCTCTATCCCCTCTCCTTCCATCCCCTCCCTTTGAACCAAACACACCCTAAAATTCCCCGCCAAAATGGGAGATTTGGAAGGATTAGGTAATATTTTATCATGCTCTAATCATTATATCCTTGCTTATTTTTATATTCCCAAACTATCCTTATTTAAAAAAACAAAAAAAAACCCTATGACCCTATTGAGATTGTCCATTTTATCATGTTTGACCTTAAGACTTCAACAATCTTAAGACTCCATAATACGTCTCATGAGGTTGCTTAGTACTACCCCTCCCCTTGGTATTGGAAAACCAATCCCAAGATTGAAGATTTTTAGACGAAATTGCCCTCAACCATGTCCTTCTCCCATCTCTCTTTGTGCCACTCAATTTTCCTCCTTAGTTACTCTATCCCTACTCATTCTTGCCCACTATTCTTAGCCTTAGTCTCACCGCCTTTGTCCCAAGTCACCTCTATCATTGTCGTTGCCACTCACATCATCGATCTTCATCACTTGAGATGCTCTACCTCTCATCCAGTGATTTACCAACCACAATTTCTTCTTACTTCAAATACAACGCTTAACCAGCAACAACAAAGTGCTTTCTATCAGCTTAAAAAAATTATATTTTTTGGATAAAAAGGAAAAATCATATATATCAAAAGAAAAGCGTAGTACAATACAACAAATGAAATAGGAAAACATTAGAAATATAAAGCTGAACAAAGAAATTAGACTACACTACTATAACAATTGTGGAAGATAAAACAATTAGTATAGAGGAGAATCATGCAGGAAATGACATTTGCCGCAAAAATGAAAAGGTACACATTGTGTCGAATAAGATTACTTCTCATAAAATGATACCTGTAAAAAAACTAACAACATAGCACCATACATAATATTCTTCCCATAGAAAATGCTCATAATTCTAATAAAAAGTATATTAACCAATCCACAATATAAGTAAAAAATAGCATATCATGCGGCCTTACACTATCATGAACATAACTTCATAACAATTCAACCATAGGATGTTACATGTTAGAACATCCTAAATATAGATATACACTTGGCACAATTAATTTCTTCTATGTCTCTGCATCAACAAAATACTACCAAATAGCCAAAAGTCCAAAGATCAAAGGGAAAGGGAAATCATTTTTCTAAGATCGAAAAAAGGCAGTAGGTATATACTCACTCACCACTAGGGTGAGTTTTTTCCCTTCATATGTGAGAGGTTTTTCCGCCACTCTTGGGGTGGCTTTGTTTTTCCAATTACCGATTCCTATTCCATTAAGTGTATTGCTCCCAACCACTATAAGAGCATTAAAATTGGATGTTTCTATAACTGCTTTCTAACTGTCACAAAGTTGGGGGATGTTGGAAAGATAAAAGAATCAACAAATCTTCCATGAGGTTGGATTACAAGTTGTGTGTGTGTCTATGATTTCATTTTACTTTTTGACTGGTGGATGGAGGTGGGAGGTTAAGTGTAAAAAAGATAGAGGAAGGTTAATCTTCTTCTTCAAGCTCCTAAAGAAACCTTTGCTTTAGAACGTATTCAACAGTAGAGATCGAGAAGGGCTTTGATTGGATGGCTGAAGGCTTCGAAGGAATTGAATCGAGGAACAGTGTTGATGATGGTGTAGAAGGGTTGGAACCTAAAAGCAAAGATAGAAGTATTGTGTATTGAATAAAATGTTTTTGTATTCCAATTCACTACACGCAATGATTATTTCAGGGTCCTGCGAGGGAGATCTTGAGCCATTCAATCTCATCTTTTGAATTTATAACTATAAGATGACGATATGGTGTATAAGGAGGATAACCTTGATATGGTTCCATTCTAGGTCCAGATCCACGGTTTTCCATTTAGCTACATGAACAAAGAAAACTCAATAAAGATAGGTTCCTTTGTAGGCAAAGTAGTAATGGTGGAAGATCCTAAGGAGAATGATAAACTAGTTTATAATTTCCTCAGAGCTCGGGTGCTTGTAAATCTAAAAGAACCTTTAATAACGGGTTTTCGGCTAGTAAGAGACAACAAAGATGATACCTAGGCAAAGATAAAATATGAAAGGCTTCCTAGTTTTAGTTATCATTGTGAACATGTTAGGCATGAGTAACAAGCCTTCTTAATAACTAAAATCATTGTTGATAAGGAAGCATTATTTGGGAACTAGCTTAAAACGTCACCTTCAAGATTCTTGGAAGAATTCTTGGCAATAGTGGATGAAGGATGGTGTGAATGATGGCAAAGGAAAGAAGCTTGAATCTGAAAATTTTGACAACTTTGTATATGGTAGTAGACGTCCCTTAACTCGGGAGGGGAATAACCACCTAGAAACACAGATTTCACCTCACAGAATTTGACAAAGACACGTGTTGAGACGATGAGGACAGAAGCGTTGGACTCTTGTGAGGAAGGAAAGATGGGCCATTTTAAAGAGGAGGGTCAGGTAAAGGAAGGAACAGTAGGCCAAAAAATACTAACCCATCAAATATTAGCAATCGGGTCCCCAATGAAATAGATTCCTACAACCATCCCACGTAGACTAGTTAAACCCACTATTTCAAATCAAGTCAATTCTGATCATGAAGTAATTAAGAAAGCAGGGGGAAGAAGTGTTGTGGTTCTTTAGCTGGGAAAAGAAGATGGAGCTCATGCCAAAGCGATTGACTTTTATATGCCAGTATCTTTGGTGTCTAGTGTTAGTGAGAAGCTTGGAGGGGTGAAATTGAAGAGGATATTGTTGATTATTGAATAACCATAGAAAAGTAAAAGGCATAAGTTGAGTGAAGTTGATAAAGAGAAACCGAAAATGAAAATTCCCTAGAAGAAGAAAAATGTCAAGCAAACTAAGAATCTTCTAAAACATAAGTTAGCTTTTCAACCTAACCCTTCCTTGAATTTGGTTCCCACTGAAAGGGATGAAATGCCTGATTGTTTAGAGAGTGTTGAGACTGCTGAGGGAAAGAGAAACCGAAAAAGAAGATTCCCTATAAGAAGAAAAATGTCAAACGAACTAAAAACCTTCTAAAATGTAAGTTATTTTTTCAACCTAACCCTTCCTTGAATTTGATTCCTACTGAAAGGGGTGAAATGTATGATTGTATGGAGAGTATTGAGGGCGAGAGTGGCTGGCCTAAAACAACCCTCTAGGCACCATGAGGGCCATTTTATAGAACTGCTAGGGTATATGGGTAGCTCTAACAGTGAAGAACTTGAAAAAGGTAAATAGAAAGAATAAACCTTATTTGGTTTTCATTATGGAAACTAAACAAAAAAAATGTCAACAAAATTCATCTTGGATTATAGATCCGGAGTGATTAAGTGGTGGCTTTGCAATATGGTGGGATGCCAGTCTTGTAGTCAACATCTTGCGCTCCTCTCATAATATTATCCATGCTACTATTTACTTATCCTTTGTTCCAGTTCTGAAATATGTGATTTGTGCGTATAGCCCTCCAAAGGAAGATGAAAGAAAGAAGGTCTAAAAAAATATTAGTTATCTCTTGTGGGATTGATAGGCTGTGGATGTGTATGGGTGATTTTAATGACTTGATGAGCTAATCTGAGAAGTGAGGAGGCCGCCACCTAAGGGCTATTATGAAAATCATGAATTTTCAAAAGCAAGTTTCTGATTGTGGTTTGTTGGATATGGGCTTTCAACGGTCAAATTATACATAGAATAACTAGAGATTTGATAAGACACATGTTAAGGAAAGATTCAATAGAGTTTTAGCAAATGTAGAGCTGACAAAGCATTTCCCGAAAGCTCAAGTCTTTCACCTGGAATCAATTTGCTCATATCATTACATGATCATTATTATCTTATAGTATTGTTGTCTGAGAACTCCTTATATGTTTAAGCTATAATTTGCTTAGATGGAACATTTGTATTTTAAAGAAATAGTGAAACAAGGGTAGAGGGAGGCTAAGGAATTGGAAGACAACAAATTGGAAGAATTTGTGCTGAGATTAACAAGATAAAGAAGAGCTCTTATGTGCTGGAATAATAGTGTCTTGCCAAATTGCAACAAGCTCATTGTTTGACTAAATAAGCAGTTGGCCAAATGTATGCGAGGGGAATTCACTGAGGGGAAATTAAGACAAGTTGAGGAGCTCAATGCAAAAATTGAGAGCAAGTGGAAAAGAGAAGAAACTTATTGGTGGTATTGATCTCACAATGCTTAGCTGAGGATAGGGGACCAAAACTCAAGATTTTTTCACATATCTACTATTCAAAGAGGCCAAGTAAACTCTATAATAAGATTTTGATCAAGAATTGTCGAGTTCTGGCAAAATAACCAGTTTCGATAAGAATTTGTAGTATAGAGAACCTGGATCGTTTCCCATGGAATTCACATGCGGTCTAAAACAGGAAAACAATGATCGATTGGGGGGTTTTTTTTAATTAAACTATTAACGAACAATAAACTTGGATTAAAGACAGAAATCAAAAACGACTTGGACCAAATAGATTAAAACGACTGACCTAGAATTGAGATTTCATAGTTTCCTACCATCATTGAACAAAGAATTTATAACGAAACTCGTGACTGGTTCTGGACGAACCGAAATCTCTGCATTAGTCCAGAGAATCCCTCGACTAGACGATTGTCTAGGTTTTGTTCGTATACGTGGCGTGCTATTGTGCGATCGCACAATATCACTATAACCTGATTCGAACTGTGTCCTTGGGATGTACCAATCTGAACATTAAAACAAACATTCGAACTATTTCCAGAAATCGAATCCGATTAGAGTAAATAGAAACGAGTTAAGTTACCAGTTTAAGCATGTCCTCTTATTGGAAATGTGAATCCTCAATCCATAGGTCAATCACAGAAGCTTACCTGAACATGGCTGGAAAATCCAAAGAATGAATGAAGAACGCGAAGAACATTTTTCAGAGAATTCTTAACTTCTGATTTCAATCCAAAATTGTCGAATATCTCATCTCCCCCTTGTTTCAGCTAACTAAAGTAAAAACATAATTGACAAATGGATCAGAGTCCACCAATTCAGCCCAAAATGAAAATAACTAATAAATAGTGCTCCATTACAAAATTCAGGCCCAATAAAAATCCAGAAAAATACATATAACGTTAACAATAATTTTGACTGTCCTCTTGTTCGAATATTCCTTTCAAGTCTTCATATCAATTATTGCTCTCTGAATCATCTAAAACATGAGATCATTCGGATATCTGGTTTAAGAGTTATGATCAAAATAGAGAAGGGTTGTAAATCTGAAATTTTTATCATTAAAATATGTTAAATCCAATAAAACACCCAAAGCCCATATAAGCATAAAAGCCCATTATTTATTAACTAAACAATCTAAATTTATTAATCAAGAGATACAAATAAGTGTAATAAATATTCAATTATCAATAAGATTAAAACAAAATGATGGATCCTAGGTTAAGAAGAAGATGGCAGAGCAGAGTGTCTCAGATTATTTTCTAAAGCTTTTTTCTGTTCCTCCTGCGAGGTACTTCTCAAACACACTGGAACATGTTGAAAGTAAAATAAGTGAAGCTGATAATCTAATGTTAATAGCCCCAGTAACTGATGCAAAGGTTCATGAGGCAGCTTTCCAATTAGGCAAGTTAAAAGCTCTTGGACTTGATGGTTTCCATAGGAAATACTACCATCATATGTGGAGTGAGGTAGGCAAAAATATTATTGACATGGTAAAAGAGTTCTTCCATGGTCATGGAGATATAACTATACTTAATGAAACAAATGTAGTGTTGATTCCCAAGCTGGAAAAAGCTGAAGAGATTACCCAATCCTTTCTAATAGGGTTATGCAACTTCTCTTACAAGATTATGTCTAAGTTGCTTGCCAACTACTTAAAGGTGTTGCTTAACAAATACATCTCCCTCACTCAAGGAGCTTTTATTTTGAGTTGACTTATTCTGGATAACATAATCATTGCCCACGAGGTGTTCCATTACATCAGAAGAAAGACGAAGGGCATTAAGTTCAAATTTGCTTTAAAGACAGACATGAGTAAGGCATATGATAGGATTGAATGAGATTTATTAAGGGCTACTATGTTGAAGATGGGATTTTGTGAGCGATGGGATAACCTCATCATGGTTTGTGTATCCTCTGTTCACTTGAATATTTGTTTCTTTAAACAGAAGGTGAGCTCATTCTCTGCAGGTAGAGATCTTTGCCAAAGGGACCCTTTCTCCCCCTACCTATTTATTTTGGTAGCTAAGGTTTTATCATATATGTTGAATAGCGCAGTTAATTGTAAAAAACTTAGAGGAGTTAATATTCATTAGCGTGCATGGTATCATATGAAACTACTTAAGTCAAAGGGGGGGAATGAGATTTAGAGATTTTGAAGCTCTTAATGACTCCCTTCTTACTAAGACTGCATGATGACTTACTCAAGAAGCACATGCTTTATTGTACAAAGTGCAAAAATGTCTCTACTTTCCACAGGAATCTTTTATGATAGTTGTAAAAGGACATAGAGCCTCTTGGATTTGGTCTAGCATACTGGCTAGACAATCATTAATCAATCAATATTGCTACTAGCTCATTGGGAAAGGTGACTTTATCAATATTTGGCAAGACAATTGGATTCTTGGTCTCTTAGGTAACTTATTAAAGGCCCATCTGAATTTTAACGAAGTACTAAATGACAAAGTTAACACCTGATAGTTGATAGTAACTAGAATCTTCTTCTTCTTATGGGCATCATATCATATGAATGCTTGGCTCTCATTCAAAACATCAAGCTTGAGTACCTCTCTCATAAGGATAAGCTCGTTAACTACTGTCATAATGGTATCATCACAATTAAACTAGGATACAAATCTCAAATGTTGTCTCGACGGGGAAATGTGGGTAGATTGAGTACATCTCTGGTATTGCTAGGAGAGCTCAAGACCAATATATGGAAAGTTAAACCCATTCCAAGAGTACTACAGTTTTTGTAGAGATGTTATTCAAAATCACTCCCTACCAAGAATGCTTTGTTCTTTCGACGCTGCTCAGTCAAGTTGTTGTGTCCTATATGGTTGGCTGAACCTGGAATAATTGAGCACTTATTCTTTGTTTGCCTATGGGTTAGCTGTTTTTGGTTTGGTAACCACTTATCCATTCAGATAGACAATAATGATATCCTGTCTTTTGGGGCTTGGTTCAATGACATTATTTATAACAAGATGGGGCTACAAGATCATGATATTTCAATGATTTCCTGACTACTATAGTTCATATAGAAGGAAAGAAATGATGTTGTGTTTAACTTTAAAATATTTGACCCCTATTATGTTGTTTCTCAAGCTAAAAGGGGAGCCAACAAGACTAGCCTTATCTGTCAAGTAAGTGCCAATACTGGATGAGCACAGCCCCCTCCTGCCAGGTAGTATGCTCCATCACAATAGTAGGTTAAGATGAATTGTGATGACTCATTTGTTCCTAAGGATAAAGATGTAGCTATAGGATTAATTTGCCGAGATGACCTGGGGGCATTTGTAGGGGGCTTTGGTAAGGCGGTGGATGTAGATTATGCCTTTATGACTAAGCTTTTTGCTGTTAGAAAAATCATTTTTGTTCTGTATTGAACTTGATATCCAGAATGTGATTATAGAAATGGACAACCAAGACCTCTTTAATTGTATGAAAAAGTTGTTTTTCTCAAGAAGTGAATGGAGTGGATGTCATTTACTTAAGGAAACTCTAGAGCTAGCTCAATCACATTTGGACCCGATGTTCTCTTTCTCTACAAGGGCCAAGCCTTGCTAATATATCTTTAGAACTTTTGTTATGTAAGGTGTGCTTTTCGAGACGGGTTTTTCATCATCACCTTCTCTTATGTTTACTATCTCACGTGATACTGTTGGTTCGAAGTTTGTTGGTCTTCATGATGAGGAATCACTAAAGGACACGACAGAGAGGAGATTAGCTAACTCTATTAACAAGACTTGGCTTCTTATTTAGCTTAGTTTCTAAATTATCTTTTCCTATATTTTCTTTCTTACATGCTATTTATGTTTGTGAGACCCTTCTTGTCATGCTTATCATTTCCTCCAGTAATGAAAAAGAAATATTTCTAGGTCAAAAAAAAGGCAGTAGAAACAAAAGTTGTTTTGATCAGCCTAAAAAAAGTGTTTTTATGTTTTATACAACAAAACTCCTATCTCATATTTATTTGTACAACGCAAATATCAATTTTACACAACTAATCTAATTTTATCTTTGATCCTTAATATAAAATATATTTTAATAGAAAAAATGAACTACAAGTTGGAGAGAATACATGTAACAATGTAATAGTATACCTTGATGAATCCTCGACCTAGGAGATCATCATAAGCTCCACCAAACAATCAAAATGGAGGTAGTATGGATTAATTCAGCTTCATTTTCTATTTTAATTAATTTAAATTAATATGCTATGACAAGCGATTTCAATAAATTAGAAAATCATGTTTATCATGCATTAATGCGAAAAATGGTGTAAACTTTAGTTACCTTATCCTTTAGATACAAAGGGAAATAACAAAAGAAAACTGGGGAAATATCCTCCATTAAAAATTTTATTATGAAGAATGATATGGTAAATTTTTATACATAAAGTACCAATACTATACAAATTTTGTATATACAAAGTATACGTACAATAATTTAGATCTTTCTCACAAATAAAATTTTGGGGGAATTACATATAAGTCCTAATTAAGGAAGAGAAAAAAGCACAAGTAAATCCCTTGAAATAATAAAATTACATTGAAATCTAATGAGACTTGGGTTAGATTTAGGGATGTAAAAAAACCTAGTGGTCCGATATGACTCCATTTGACTTGAAGGAACCTAATCCAGTCTGGAAAAATTGGCTTGAAACAAAAAAAAAGGCCAAATCAGACTAGACTACCCTCTTCGAGATGGATTGGACTGGGAACCAAGAGGTCAGACCAACCGGTCTCGGCTAGGCTAGCGCGAGTCCTTTTTTATTTTTAATGTAACAACCCTATATATGTAATATATATGGTGGCTTTTCGTTGCTTTACTGAGACAATCATTCACTGATAAGCCTTGTTTTATATTCAAGTAAAACCCCTAGACCTAAATTTTTTTTTCTATAGTTAAATTTATTATTTTTATATTCAAGTATTATATTGAATATCCATCTATTACATCAATATAAAAATATACTTAAAATTATTGAATTGATTTTGATTTAATGTTTTAAGATTGTTTATATATGATTATAGCCTTTTTATTTTGTTATTTGTGATTATTAGATTGAAATCTTGTCTCCAATTGGGGAAAAAATTACATGGAGATCCTGAACTACTTGGATCAGTCCAGGTAATCTGTTGAATCAAGTATAATCCAGCCCAACCTTGGGGTTAGTGATAGATTGGACCAGGCCACATGCTATCTTGTATTGACTGAGGACTCTACCAGACTAGACCTCCGGTTGATGCCAAACTTGGTCTAGTATGGTCCATGCACATCTTTATTTAGATTAATTCAAATTGGGAAAATATCACTTTGTTCTTATTAATTTGAGCAACAAATGACAAGTCATTGATCAATTAATTACAATTCAGGGTGCCATAATGACAAGTCACTTTGGTCTTTTTTATAAGAGCCCAAAATTTGAATTACCTTGGTCTTTTTTATAAGAGCACACTAAGAGTTATCTAAATATTTAATGAGGTTTTTCCATTTTTTTTCTCCTCATTAATTATATGTATTGCATTAATTAAAAGGTTAGTGATACTTACATTTACTCTATTTCTGTCTCTTATTTGCCTCTCATAAATAAGGGCATACTTGGTTGAGAAAAAAAGTTTATTTTAGACATACTTATTATTTTTAACTAATTTCAATTACTTTCTTAAACTACATAATTTAGTTATCTAGTTTTTATAAATAGGATCGAAGGGAGTATAATTTAGGATGCCACAATAACAAGTCATTGAACAACCAATGACAACTTGTCATTGTGGCACCCTGACTTGTAATTGGCTGCTCAATGACTTTTTATTTGTTGCTCAAATTAACAAGGGTAAATTGGTTAGGACTTCAATATAATTTAGTGATTTTAAGGGACTTGCTTGTGATTTATTTCTCTTCCTTAAGATTTGTATATAATTCCCCCTAACATTTTCAATTCCAAGCCGAATTGCCCACAATGCTGCACCCAAATCGAGAGTATACTAAGGCCCACAAGTTCTCAATTTAACCGGAAGATCTATTAGGTCCAGCCCAATTCCCATTAGACAGATCAATCCAAGTTACCCATCACTAAGTCTCAGCATTAACCGAAATCTTTTTTATTTATTATTATTTTTTGCCATAACATTAACTGAAATCCATAGCAATGAAAATTTCCCATTTTAAATAACTAAGTTTAAGCCCAATTTTCCAAAACTCCAGAATTATATGTGACCCAAATAAATTCTACAATTCAATCCATTTAAAGTTGTGGGATAAGCCCAATAAAGTCATAAGGGTCACTTGGAGGCCCAACAACCAATAATTCAACTATTTTTAAAAGCTCCTTGAGAATAAGATTTTGAAATAATAAAGTCCAATTCCCATGAAATTTTGAGGATCTTGATGCCTTAGCCAAATAATGATAGAATTTTTCAAACCAAAAATATTTCCAAGACTAAATTATACTTTTATTCTTTATGCCGGATGAGTGGAGAAAAAGTATTTTGATTCCCATTTATAAGAATAAAGGGGATATCCAGAATTATGTAAATTATAGAGGAATTAAGCTAATGAGTCATACAATGAAATTGTGGGAAAAAGTTATTGAATACAGATTGAGGTTGGAGACTGATATTGCTGAAAACCAATTTGGATTCATGCCAGGAAGGTCTACAACAAAAGCGATTTATTTATTAAGGGGGCTTATGGATAAGTATAGGAGTAAAGGAAGAGATTTCCATATGGTCTTCATTGATTTGGAAAAAGCGTATAACCGGGTACCAAGAGATGTACTTTGGAAAGCCTTGGAAAGGAAGGGAGTAAAGGTTGCATATATCAAAGCCATTCAGGACATGTATGAGGGGGTTACAACCAATGTTAGAACGCCTGGAGGTGTTACAAAAGACTTTCCTATAAGGATTGGACTACATCAGGGATTAGCCTTGAGTCCTTATTTGTTCAATCTAGTGATAGATGTGCTAGTTGAGCCTATAAAAGAGGAGATCCCTAAATACATGCTTTTTACGGATGATATAATTATGTTGGCTGAATCCAAGGAAGAAATTAACTCTAAACTTGAGATATGGAGACAGACTTTGGAATTGAGGGGTTTTCGTCTTAGTAGGAGCAAAACTGAATATATGTATTGCAAGTTTGATAAGAGACAAGGCCAAATATAAGTGGAAGTTAAATTGAGAGGGCAAGTCATCCCACAAGTGACAAAATTTAGATATTTGAGATCAATTATACAACAAGATGGTGAAATTGATGGAGATGTCAATCATAAAATTCAAGCCGGATGGTATAAATAGAGAAAAGTTGCTGGAGTTATTTGTGATCGTACAGTACCTAATAAGGTAAAAGGAAAGTTCTATCGCACTGCTATAAGACCAACAATGTTATATAGTAGTGAATGTTGGGCTTTAAAGGGTTAACATGAACATAAAATGGGGATTGCTGAGATGAAGATGTTGAGATGGATGTGTGGCCATACAAGAAAAGACAAGATTTGTAATACTCATATACGTGAACGAGTTGCAGTGGCCTCTATTGAAGCAAAAATGGTAGAAAATTGTTTGAGGTGGTTTGAACATGTTCAGCGAAGGCTATTGAGTGCTCCGGTGAGAAGGGTTGATCAAGCAGTATAGAGTCCTCTTAGACAAGGTCGAGGAAGGCCGAAACGAACGCTCAATGAGGTCATAGAGATAGACCTTTTAATTAATAATATATTAAAATCTATGATTTTTGACAAAGTACAATGGTGCCGTGTGATCCATGTAGCCGACCCCACCTAGTGGGATAAAGGCTTTGTTGTTGTTGTTGTTCACATTAGGTTTCATTTTAGTCCCTTAAATTTATAAAGTGTATTTTTAGTCCTTAAAATTTAACATTATTAATGTTACTAGCGAAAAATGCTGATGAAGCAAAGTTAGTGTGTGACTATGCAGGGAAAAGGGTGGGATGTCTCTACTAACCCTTTTCTCCACTTTCTCTCTACTTAATTTCTCCACCATTTGATTAGTTTTTAATGTAGAGATTTTATACTATATTAAAAACATTGTTGCAAAATTAAATATTAAATGATAATAATATTTTTACTGAACAAACCTCAACTATTAAAAGGAAATTCAATAGTGGAGAAATTAATTAGAGAGAGGGATTAGTGGAGATGCTCTTTTCCCAACTATGCAATGTTGACAAAGCAAGATTAATTTTTTTTGGAATCTCTACTTTCTCTCCACTTAATTTCTCCACCATTAGGTTGGCTTTTAATGGTTGAGATTTGTTCTATAAAAATATTATTATTATTATTTTAATATTTAATATTATAATAATATTTTAATATAGTATAAAATTTTCACCATTAAAAGCCAATCCAATTATGAAGAAACTAAACGGAGAGAAAGTAGAAAACAGAGTAATAAGAAACACCCCCTTTCCTAAATTTTTTAAATGAGGAATATTGTAACATCCCAAAAATTTAATGCAAGGATTAATTTATAGAAATTAGATAGTAAGCTAAATTATAGAACTTACAAAATTTAAGGAATCTTAAATTTGACAAAGGGAAAAATTAAGGCATAGTGTGTGTAATTAATAGGATAAAAATATACCTATATATATATTTTTAAAGCTTACCAACACAAGAGACAAACACACATAGCAGGTGGCATTCTCTTTTGATGCATGAAGACACACGTACCATACAAACACTCACACCTACACTCTCATCAAAACAAAACTCACATACTCTCCATTCTCTTCTCATTCGATCAGCGTACACAAACCCTTATCACCTAATTAATCAGTAAATATAATACTCTCTTCCCTCTCCATTCAACATTCATACAGTAACTGAAACATAAAAGAAGAAATGCAGAAAAGAAAAACAAAGAAACAGAAGAAAAAAAAAGATAGAGAGAGACGTGAGTAAGAGAGTTGATCGGAGGAAGGAAGAAGAAGCTTCAAATCTTACATGCAAGCCTATAATCTGATATAGGTGAGTTCTCTTCACATATTTCTAACAATTTCCATTAGATTAGAGGCTGTTTTCTGCTGGTTTGGGTGGCTAGAAGTAAGAAAATTCGCCAGAAAAATTGCTGTTACCAATCAGTTTCAAAACCAGCAATCATGTAACCATTTTACATGGGATTTTTTATCTCTTTTCTTCTGAAAACATGTCCCCAAACCCAAGGAACATGTTTAGGAGTATGTAGAGTTGAAATATTTGAGATTTGAGTCAAAAAGCATGGCTACATATCAGTTTTAGAAACTCTGTTTTGGTCGCCGGAAAACAGAGTATTTATTGGAAACTTCCAAAAGCTTAAACGGAAGCTATAGATGGCTTTTTGGTTTGATTATTTTTCATATGGAAATTTTAGGATGTGTAGTATTAAATAGAATCAAGAAGAGCACAATTTGGAGTCAAAATGAATGAGTTATTAATTTTTGAATTTAGACTATCAAAACTGACATTTTTTAGAGTCAGTCAGTTTCGTGTAGAATTATGACCAACCAAATCATATCCAATATTTATGTAACTTTACAGGGAGGTAGTAGACATCCCAAGCTTTAAAATCAGTAGTCAAATTAATCATTTGGATATCTGTAGAGGGAGGTATGATTTTCAAAAGCTGCGTTTTGAAACAGGTGCAATCCTGGAAGTCCAGATTTTGGCCGTCGGTTTCATCATGTTTTTGAGCAATGTAATCTTTTCCAATAGACATGAAACTTTCCAAAATTAATTTTCATATTCTGAGCTTTAATTTTATATATAGTATGTATTATTTGGATTAGTATGTTGAGAGATATGAATTTTTGAAGTTGGTTGCTCTTAAACTATATTTCTGGAAAATAGATTGGTGGTGTTGAAATTTTGAAAAAACAAACCTTAACCAAAAATTATGAAACTTTCCAGATATAAATTAGACATTTAGAGGTTTAATTTGATATATGGATCACAATTTTTGGACGAATGTATTAGGAGATATGAATTTTCAAAGTTTTACTCTGTTTCAGGAGAGTAATCTAGACTAGGGGTATTTCAGAAAATTTTGGGAGTAATATGGTGAAAATGGGTAGATTTTGATATTTTTCCATTAAAATATATTTCAAGAGCTTCATGTAGGCTTTGGACCCAGTCAATTTTGATTTTTCTAGAATTAGTTATGATTTTTCAAAGTTAACTGAAAAATCTGTCAATTTGCTGAAGAATAGTAAAATTGCACTATGCAAAATTATATAGTGTATAAGCCACTGAAACTGAGATAATCAGCAGAATATTATTAAATATAGTAGTAATACAAGTAATAACCAATTACTTGTTAATTTTAATTTATAGGAACTGGTAAAAGCCCGAGCCGAAGAAAAAGTTTTAGATAAACAGTTGAACTGAAAAAGGACCCATGTAGTAATTCCTTCTTTCATGCACTATGTGATTATTTATATGTTGTGTGTTCCATTTTCTGTAACATGACAGTGCATGTGGCACAACACGCGAATAAGCCAGGGTCTAAACATGCCATTTGACCATGAACACGAGTTAAGCCAGGGATCCAAACATGTCGTTTGGCCTTGGACAGTATGCATACAACACGAGTTAACATTTTACATATCATGGTGCATTGCATATTTATTTATTACATTTTATATGACTAATTATATGTTACTACTGAGATTCATTCGAATCTCACCCTTTTCAATATATAAAAATATTCCAGCAGAGGGCAGCGGCTCGAAGGGCAAAACCGTAATTACTGGCGGATGGAGTCCGATCATAGTCAGGTGTTACAACTTGTTATCTTTAGTTGTAGAATTTATTTCTTTTGGATTTGTTTATATTTTTCAAACCATATGAGGATTTTCTGTAATATAAATAAGTACTTAATATCAGTATATATCCGCTATTTATATATGTCCGAACTACGTATTTATTATTCAACAAATATTAAGATATTAAAGGGTTTGACAAATATTTACTGATCGATTAAAAAAACACCTAATTTAATTTTGGTGCTAGCTATCACCCTAACTTTTTGTTGAAATATATGCAAAAAAAGATTTCCCCACCCATGTCGTCAATGCTTGTAATGGAACCAAAGTGAAAATTGGCAGTAAGCAATTATCGGTGGATTCATCATAACTAAGGTTATCAAACCCGGACCGGTTACTAAACCGATCGAGGTACTGGGTCAAGAGTCAGTAGATCAGACCGGAGTCAAAGCAGAGCTAAACCGGGGTCAAACCGGTGAGAAATTAAAAATTTTAGGCTTATTAGTATGAAATTTTAAAGGAAAAATAAAAAAATTAATTTTTTAAAAAAATAAAAATTGACCAAGACCGGTTCCCGGTCCGGACCGGCTTTGATAACCCTGATCATAACAAAAGCTACAGGGAACCACAAATTTCTGCTAAAGATAGGGTTGCTACGGTGGTAGCACTAAAAAAAATACTCAATTTCTGACAGAATTTACAATAAAATTTTTTTCCTAACAAATTTCTAACAGAATTTTTCTATGGCTAAATTAGTCATAGAATTTCTGCGGCTAAATTACCCATAGAATTCCGTCATGTGGCAAAAGTTAAAAATTTGTTAGATTTTATATTTAAAATAATATTTATAATATTATAACATTAATTATTAAATAATTTTAATTAAAAATAAAAATATTATTAGTAATGAATATAATATTATTATTTATTAATATTATATTCATACATATATAGAAAAAATAATATTTATAAAATTAAAATATTTGTAATTAAGTAATTCTATTTAATCTTAATTATTAAAATTATATTATTGGTTATTAATATTATATTTAAAATTTTCTACTAAAATGATATTTATAATTATTTTTTTCAAATTTTTATTTAATTATATATATATAACATTGTGTAATCTTATAAAACAAGTTCATTTTTGTACAACTGGCAAAAGTTCACGCACGAGGGCACCAAGAGCATGAGGATGCGCGTTCAAATGGGAGGAGAGGCAATTTTTGGAATTATGCGTACAAGTGGCAGCAACAAGAGATGACATGTGGCAACGTGAGAAGGAGACACTTAGCACACTGTGAGAAGGGACACGTGGCTGACGCCGGTGATGAGGTGGCCTCCTACAGAGGTGGCTTCTCATGGGACATTCACGTGGCATTTGAAAATTAAAAAATAAATTTACTACAAATTCTGTCAGAAATTCATTTGTTACACGTCCATTTGTGATGGAACAGTAAGCAATAAATATTTAGCTGAATCCATAGTAGCAAAATGCAGGAGAAGTTGATGAAGGGGAACATGGAGCTTTATAGAAGCATGCTCATCGTGAAGGGATGCATAATTGGTAATATCAATGGATCATATTTCTGAATAAGTTGGGTAAAGCAATATATGGATCTGTTGTTGTTGTTGGGATGATCGCTGAAAATGAAATTTAGCAAAATTAAGGTTAGGGATGAAAGAGAACCTGGACTTAAGAGAGGAAAGCTGGTGGGTTGGTAGGATTTTTTTTTTTTCAATGAAGGGCGACAACTAAAATAAAAATTAAATTAGTTGATTTTTTTTTATTCAATAAGTATTTCTCATTTAAGAAAGTTTAATCTTGCTTTGTCTTGACTTTAGTTGATTTTTTTTATTAGTCAGTAAGTATTTCTCATTTAAGAAAGTTTAATCTTGCTTTGTCTTGACTTTGCTTCATCAGCATTTTCTGTTAATAACGTTATATTTAATGGTATTAAATTTTAAGGATTAAAAATGTATTTTATAAATTTAAGAAACTAAAATGAAATCTTATATAAACATAAAGGACCAAAAGTATGCTTTAACCCCCGAAAGCTTTGGAAAAATGGCCCATAAATAGAAAAACCAACTAAAATTAAAATTTAAAAAATATTTCTAAATTACCCATAACAGAAAATTAAAGTCCAACCAAGGATCATTGCTAAGGATTAGGGTTTAAACAAAATGCATAAAATCCACACTTTCCACTGATTCCCGAACAAAGAAAAAAGAAAATCCTTTCTTAGTCCTCTTCCATCAACAAATTCGTTAGAAAATTAATTTAAATTGGTATATCACACTTTCTCTAGTTTAAAATATAAAAACCATTAAATCATGCAATTCGAAAAGTTACTTAAAATTAGTTAAAAATAATAAATATATAAAAAATATAACTTACTTTCTTAAAAAATCCTTTTTTATGAAAAGGGTGGGGGAGAGAATGAGTAAAAATAGAGATGAGAGAGAAGGAATGGAAAAAATAGATGAGAGAGACGTATAATTAATTAGGAGTAAAATTAAAAAAAACATTAAATGATGAGATAAAAGCAGAATGGCTCTTATATAAAAAACTATACCCTCACAAGTTTAACTCTTATATTTTAAACTAGAGAGAGTATTATCCATTCTAGCCACATATAGTGCCTGTTTGGGAACACAGTGGAAAATTGACTTTTTTTTTAACGTGGTTTTTGTAGAAGTCAAATGGAAAAAAAGTCATATTGTTAATGTGATTTGTGTTTGGATTGACAGTAGGAGAAGTGGCTTTTTTTTTCTAAATCCAGTGAAAAAAAGCCAGAAGCTACTTCAATGAGCTTCTAAAAAAAGTAGTGTTTTTTTTCTAAAAGCCCAGTGAAGGCTAATGTGTTCACAAACGCGTCCGCAGATGTCAAATGAGCTTTTGCCTTCCAAATGAGCTTTCCCCCTCTTAAATGAGATCCCAAACAGGCCCATAATAAGTATTAAATTGTTGGCTAAAGTATATTTTTAGTCCTTTAAGTTTACATGAGCTATACTTTTGATACCTTAATTTTATAACATATACTTTTGGTGCTATAATTTTAACACCATTAGTATTGCTAACAGAAAACACTGACGCAATAAACTTTGTGATGAATATGTAATTAAATGCTTTTAATTTTAAATTTAAAACGTATGCAAATTGAAAATATCTAAAAACCTTATAAAACAATCAATATCAAAACCTCAATTGTATTAAAAAATTTTAGTTTAATAATCTAAATATCAAAACCTCAATTTTATTTGCAGCGATTTGCCGATTTATTTTAGTTTAATAATCTAAATATATTATATTAAAAAATTAAAACTTAAATATGCTTTGTCAGCTACACAATCATCACTTGAGTTTGTTGCGTTAACATTTTTTGTTAGCAACATTAACGGTGTTAGAAATATAGGACTAAAATTATATTTTATAAATTTAAGGGACCAAAAGTATACCTCATGCAAAATTTAAAGGACTAAAAGTATATTTTAGCCTAAATTATTTTATACATCATTATAATTGATCGTTAAGGGTAATTTTGCTTTAGAAGTTTTTATCGTGATGCAATTTTGCCCTGGAAGTTTTTTGGGGGGCAAGTCAAAAAGGGAGCAAATATGTCCTTGCCATTATCTCAGTTAATTTTGACGGTTAGTTGTGCTCACAGTCCACATGTTATCCACGTCATTTTTGTTAAGGTGCAAATTTACTCTGAAAAAAAAATGAAGTAGATAATACATGGATTTCAGGGGCAAATTTGCACCTTAACTAAAATGATGTGGATGTCATATAGACTACAAACTCAATATATTTGGTTAACTAACGGTCAAAATTAAATGAGATAACAACAAGAGCAAAATTGCTCCCCTTTTTTACACTTCTGAAATAAAATTGACCCTCTGTAAAAACTTCTGGGACAAAATTGACCATTCACCCCTATAATTAATTGGTAGAATGCCAAAGTTTTCTTTTCCATAAAAGAGTTACTGTCATTAATGTATAGAAACCAATGTCTGGAAGACGTAGGAAACCAAACTAAAAAAGCTACAAATACCTAAAATACTAAACACCATAAACACAAAACAAAACCATCCATTGTGATCAATGTTGAAAGTAGCATCGTTCTCAAGTAGCAACAGCAGCAACCCAGAAGGTCTCCATGCCCAATTAGAAGAATATGACCCCTGGATTAAAGCTTTAGCAACCCAGTCGACTATCAAACTTGTTTCCTTAGGAATCCATATAAAAGAGTGGTTCCTAATTAGCTTCCTTTTTTAAAGGATATTTTCTACTAAAATGTCACAACTCCATTCCGGGGGGAGAATTACTATTAAGAATGCAATTAATCAAAACAAGGTTATCTAATTCAAATTGCACCTCATCCAGCTAATTATCTACTGCATATTTAATAGCTTCAAGCAAAGCCAGGCATTCCATCATAAACGGAGACTCTTCTTGAACCTAAGTATTTAATCCATCCATTTGAATCTCTAACTACTGCAAAAGTAGCCAAATTGTTCTCTTTTGAAAATGCCCCATCAACATTAATTTGTAGAACATTAAATTCTAGAGCTTTCTATTTAATAGGTTGTTTTGTCCCTTGTGATTCCTTAGCATCAGCACCATCATCCATCTGTTTCCAACCATACGCAATCCAAAATTCATGTAGTAGAAAGCCTGCTTGAGTAAAAGTAAAAGAAAGGATCAGGTTGAATATTTTGATAGATGAAGTCATATATGCTCTTCCAAATTTGCCATAATATCATAGCAAAAAAGCTTTATGCCACTTAGTGAGTCTTGCTTCAATAAGATACTAAGCAATCCAGTATTTGAGATCCAAATTTTGGTCCTCCTGGATTTGAAACGAACAATAACTACCAAATCATACCTTCCTAACCCATTCACGTGACAAATATATATGTTTATTTGATTCACTCTTAGATGACAAATAAAACACACATTATAAACAACACACGTCCTTTTATTTAAACTCTCTATGGTAGACAAAGCATTAGATAGCAATCACCACACTAAACGCCTCACCTTGTAGGGTACTTTTAATTTCCAGACTTGTTTTCATACCTTCCTGTAAATTGAATTATATTATTCAAGGCCACTACATTTAGTTGTATTTATCACATTTTTGGTAAATTGATACCCTTCCTTAACAATATATTCACTTCGAGTTCCTTCTGTCCATAACCAGCGATCTCCTTTGTTAGACAACGCTGTATTGATACTCCTAATGGCTTTACATTCTTCCTCAAATAAGAACTGCTCAACCAACGACAAATCCCAAACTGATTCCCTTTTAGTATCAGCAACTTTTAAATTACGAAAAGTGGGAAAGGGATACTGAGATAACAATCTATAACCCCTCAACCCCTTCAACCATAGGTCACCTAATACCCTAATCAATCTACCATCTCCAATACTTGCCATGATTTTACTTTCCAACACATTCCTGCCTTCAAGTATACTATTCCACAACCAGGATTCTCTATTTCCTCTTTTTGCATCAAGGAAATTACAGTTTGACAGCAATTTAACCCATAATTAATCAAGTATTTTTAAAATTCTCCACCCTAGATTTGCCAAGAGCGCAAGGTTAAAAAGCTTCAAAATTCTTAAAACCCATGTCACCCACTGCTTTCAATTTGAAGCTTTTCTTTAGATGTAACAGCCATATTTTAATTTTAGGATATAATTATAATTATTATTTTAGTAGGCAATTTTTGATAAAAAAAAAAAAGGGATTTGGTAAAAATATATTTTAAAAAAATTTAAATTATTTTTTATAATATAATATAATATAAATATAAATATTATATTATTAAAAAAAGTGGGAGGCGCCGTGCGTCCCCATTGTTGAAGAAGTGGTATGAGATCTTAATATATATATATATATATTAAAAAAATAGGGGAGGGGGCCAATACATCTGCGTGAAGTGTCATGCAAGAAGGCGTCTAGTAAAGTTATGATATGAATATTTTTAGTTCTTTAGGGATCAATAAAGTACTTAAAATCTTTTATAATTACAAAATTTATTTTATTAAATATTTTCTAAATAATTTTCTCTTTCTTATAATAATAATTTCTTGCTAATTAGAGAATATTTTAGGATTAGAATTTTGGACAAAATTAAGTTTGATCAGTATATGACTGTAGGAATATAGAGAATGATTAATAATGAATTTTGATCGGTTTACTTTTATGATTTAGTTGGTATAAGATTTTATAATGAATTTTTTATATAATTAATTTATAAATAATGCTATTTTAGACTTTTAAACCAATTAAATTTAGATTAAATAATTTATTTGAGTTAATGAAGATATTATTGAAATTTTAATTGGTTTAGTTTAGAAATTTGAAGGACAAAATTGTTATTTCTAAAATTCACAAGTCTAAACTGCTATTTTTGAAAGTTTTAGGTCTAAACTACCATTTATGAAATCCTAAGGATTAAATTGATATTTATGAAATTTATAGGACTAAACTGTTATTTATGAAATTCTAAGGACTAAAATGTCATTTATGAAATTAGGAGGACTAAAATGTCATTTCTGATATTTGAAGGACTAAATGGTCATTTTTAAAATTTAAACCCCAAACTGTTATTTTCAGTTTTTATAATATATTATTATTAAAATTTGTATATAAGTTATAATTTTGATTATGTGGAGTTTTGGAAAGTTATTAATGGGTAGTAAATTAATTGTGGTAGATTGATTTAGGCGTGTGTTTGAGCTCTTGGATTTGGAATAGTGTGGTAATAATTAGCTTTGGCAAGAGGTAACCACTTTTCACTTATTATGTGTGTTGGTGTGCGTTTGTGAATATTTTGTAAAATGATTATGAGATTGAAAATCATATGTTGATATTTATTAATTATTTCAATGAGCAATATTGAGGAGTATTTTATTATAAATTTGCTTTGTGGAACTTTGTGATTTAAATTGTAAGATATATTTTTATATTTTGAATATCCTCATATGAGTATGGAAATCTTGAGAAATTCTCATTGAGCTATTTATTGATACATATTGAGATGATTAGATTGAGATGAGATAGAGAAAATTATTTTACCATGTGGTAAAGCCTCCATTGGTGCACGATGGTTGGCTTTCTAATGTCCCACCAGTTCAATGAGGGACTGTCCCACCAGTTCAATGAGGAGAAAGACTCATGGTTCGGGAACATGCTCTGTGGATTTTGGCTGATCCTCATCATATGACTATAGAGCTTCTTGGAGTGGCCAGTAATATGGACAGTAACTTAGCCCATGGGTCTTGTCGGCAGAAATAAGGCGGTTTGGTTGGATTGATGAGAGGCACTTGGGAATTATGATGAGATTGGATATATAGTAATTGTGGTATATAATTTCTAATATGAGATTTGTGTACAAAATTATGATATTGAACTTTTGTCAATTATATCTTTAATACTTTGTTATACTACCTGTTCCACTTAGCACCTCATGAACACATGTCAGCATGTGTAATGAATTGGATAGCTGATTACTGAGGCTTTTGTCATTTAACATTTTTCAGGTGATAGTTTCCGTGATGAGATGTCGAGATGAGCTCTATATCTCTATATATCAGTATAGCCTCTTGTGGTTTATTATGTGTTGAATTTATGTATATTTCCACTCATAAGGCCTACATTCTGTAAACTCTGATTTGATTGCATACTTTTGATTATCGTACTATATTTTGGATATATTAATATTTAATAGTTTGTGAGATTTTATCTCTATTGTGAGTATAGCTAATATTATGGAATTAAGGAGATGATTTTACATTAGACACCTAATGAATTTTTCTTTTATTATTAGTTTCTTTATGCTAGAAGCCATACATTAATTTATCAAGTTTAATCATTGCAGCTTTGGGAAACAAGAAACAAGACATGGGATATACAGGAATGGAATTGGCTACAGATTTAATTAATACCTCTCTTCCTGTCTTTAATAGAAAATTCTTTTGTCAACCTTGAACCCTCTTATTCACTCTATCAATAACAAAATTCACAGCCTACGCTTGATCTTCCCTAAGTTATTGGCAGCCCGAGATAGTTTTTATCAGCAGCAGAAATCTAGAAAATATGCCAAATTTCCTCTTTTAGCAATTTAAGAACATTTTTTGAAAAATAAATGCAGGATTTATTAAAATTCATCATTTGACCAGAGGCTTGGCAATACAAATCAAGAATATATTTCATATTTATGCAATTATCAATGTTTGCTTTTAGAAAGAACATCAAGCCATCCGTAAAGAGAGAATGAGTAATATCTGGGCATCCATGAGCCACTTTAATTCCCTCAAACTTCCCCTGCTGTTCCCAACATTCAATCATTCTTGAAAGCATATTACTAACCAAAATGAACAAATAAAGGGAAAGTGGTTCCCCTATCTCAAACATCTCTTTGGAAGCACTTGTAAAACTCTTTTTCCAGCCAGCATAATAGAGAAATTTATTGATGAAATGTACCAATAAATTCTCTTAACCCATTCATTGCAAAATCTCATCTTAAGTAGTAAAGCAAAAAAGAAATCTAATTATATCCTATCATATGTTTTATTCATGTCAATCTTTAACACTAAGTCTGAATTCTTCTTCTTAATCTTCAAATGGTGGAAAGTTTCACAGAAAATAATGATGTTATCCTAAATGAGTCTTCCCGACACAAATGCTCTTTGGCTCTCAGATATAAGATGTCCTAGCAAAGGCTTAACCCTATTTTCCATGACTTTGAGAAAATTTTATATACAAAATTGTATAAATTGATGGGTCTATAATCACTCACACTCTTAAGAAAGTTGATTTTTGGGATTAAAACCATATCAGTCTTGTTAATCTTACTAAGATAAAAACCTTTAGAGAAAAAAATTGTGATTTAAAGCACATACTTGTTCACCAACCAAATGTCATTCCTTCTAGAAGAACGCCCTAGTGAAACCATCAAGACTCGGTGCCTTGGACCCCCAAACTCAAAAGTAGCACGCTTAAGCTCCTCATCAAAAATTTTATCCATGAGTTTTATACTATCAACATCCAAGACAACACACTCCATGAAGCTCAAAATCTCATTAAAATCATGTTGCACTGAGTGATCAAAAAGATTCACATGAAATTCGTCAAAGCACTTCCCAACTTCTTCCTCCCCTTCTACCTAAGAGTCATCTGTCTTCTTTAATTTGGAAATCTTATTTCTACATCTATGTTGTATAGTAGCCATATGAAAGACCTTGGCATTCTTGTCTCCATACTATAACCATTGAATTCTAGACTTATGAGCCTTATACATTTCCTCTTACTCCCAAATAACACTAGTCCTCCTTTTTAAATCATCCAACTTATTTGCAATAGATTCATTCCACTCATTGTTCAAACAACAATTAATTCTTTCCATCATCTGATTTATCACTTTTAGATTATTCCTAAACTCTTTTTTACTCCACAAATCAAGATAGGACTTAAGCTTGAAGATTTTTGACGAATTCTTCCAACACCGCCTCATCATTCCTTCCTTTCCAATTACTTTTAATAATGCCTTCAAACTGAAGATGAGCAAACATCTTACGTCAAACCTAAACAGCTTTAGAGTTAAAGATTCCTTGTGTTCATACTCTAGCAGCATTGAGCAATGATTAGAGCCAATAACAATTAAAACATGAGCATGCCCTTTAGAAAATTTCATTCTCCAAGCACAATTCCTTATAAATCTATCCAATTTTTACTGTATAAACTATTCTCATTCCCTATTATTCATCCATGTAAATTTTTCTTCTTTTGTCTCAACCTCTAGCAAATCACATTCAATCATAAATGCTTTAAACCTATCCAAGTCTCTTTCTGTATTTATTCTCCCCCTCCTTATCAGAAGGATAGAGTATTTCATTAAAGTCTCCTAAAATTGCCCATGGTATATTACTACCAGGTTTTAACACTTTCAATTTACTCCATCATCTTCTATTTTGACAGACAACATTAAGGGCATAAACAAATGTTAAAGCCCCAAAACTTACACCACTAATCATAACATTATCAACATGAATTATATTCTGGCTAACAAAACTCACACATAAATCAAAATCATCTCTCCACTACAATGCTAATCCCATAAACCTCCATACATGATCAAAATATATAGCATTTACAAACCCTAATTTATTCTTAAGCCTCTCAATATTGATTCTTCTCATCTTTGTTTCAGACAAAAAAGTTACCCAGTGATTTATTTTCCTATACAAGAACCTTAGATGAAGAATTGTTAGGGTGGTCCCCAAACCTGGACAACTCTAAGCTATGCAACTCATGTCTCCCTAGTAGCTGTAGACAGCTAACCACCACTCCTTTCTTCAGTATAATTGAGACCAAGGCTATCTGAATCCTTCCCTCTCTCATTATCATTTAGTTTATTTGAGTTAGAAGACTCACCTTTGAAAAGTTCTCTTTTTGCAATGCCCTTTTCCCTCCTTAGATTTTCATCCTCTGAATCCACTGTACCATCGGCAAAATAGATATTACTAGCAAAATCAAAAGAATTTTGAATGAATCACTGATTTTGGCGCCTTCTCGTCTCTGCTTCTTCATGCTTACGTTGTTCTTCTGCTTCCTTAGCTTTATTTTCTTTAACATCGTTCAACACATCTTGCTCTGATTTAATAGTATAATCAAATTTTGATTTTTTTTCCTTCTCTTTGCCGTTGGAGATTCCCATGCTTCATTAGCACTTCTTTTTAAAGCAACTAGATTTATCCCATCCACCAGTTCGATAATCTCTAGATCTCTTTCCACAGGAACCAGTACATTTACTCTCTCTAGACCTTCATCATCGTCCTCTACCAAATTCACTCTAAACTATGCCCCATGTTCATTGTTATTAAACTCAAACCAAAAACTACTGAACTGAGCCTTTAACTAGTATGGGTGAGGTGCTAACTCTAGGTCCCACAGCTCGACCATGACTCAGTCGACTTGGTGTGACTCGAAGTTAAGTTGGGCAACTTGCCCTACTCAACGAGTTGCCCGAGTTAAAAAAAAATTATTCCCCAATTAGAATGAAACAACGTCGTTTCATTCATTTTTAAAAAAATAAAAAAAAAATCAAAATCGAGTTCTTCACAAACACTACTCACTTAATTATCTTCAGTTATTCAATCTTCACTCTTTCTCTTCCCTTCCCGTTATCTTCTTCCTCTTTAAAACATTCTCTCTAACCTCTCCCTCTCCCCTCACTGGCGACGTCGATTACTAGGTCGGAGCTTTGGGGTTAGCCGACTTCAAGTTCACTGACGAGGCAGCGACAATGAATTCTCTATTATTGTTGACAGATGCAATGTACAGATGCGAGTTCACCGTCATTTCAGGTTCTATGAGCCTTAATATCGTTGCTTTCTTGATGTCTTGCTTGAAAGGTCAGAGCTTTGGGTTCGATTGTTGCTGTTCCTGGTAGTCTTGTTGCAGTTGTTAGCAGAGACGAAGGATTTGGTCGCCTGTGGTATTGGTGATAAAGCTCAGTATTCCTTGCTCTATTCTTCAAATTTTTGGTTTGATTTCAATATTCCTTCGCCTCTATTTTTATTGGTTGGTTTCATTGCTTTTATTGTATTGATTTGCTTCAAAATCAAATGTAAATTGTTTAAGGTTTTTTCTTGCTAATTTGGTTGGTTTTTTGTTTTATTATAGCTGTGATAGTGATTATTAATAAACTGGGTGCTTTTGGTTTGCGAATTGAAAGGGTTTATTTGCTATTTGTTTTGGTTTTGGTTTGTTAATAAAGGGAATTAATGAAGCACCTGAGAATGTTGCTACCACCCCGAATCCCGATACTACCAATCCTCCTAACAGTAGTTTACCCCCTCCATAGACATCAGGGAGTTTAAAAAAAGGGACCCATCTTGGCAATATGTTTTTGTTAAGAAAGAGGGGGAAATAAGTGTTTTTACTTGCCTTTTACGTGCTTCAAGTTACGGGGGAGGTGGGATAAATAGGTTGAAATAACATTTAGTTGGTGTGAGTGGTTAAGGGAGTTCTTGCAAAAAGTTTTCTCATGATGTACAAGCTAAAATGAAAGAATCTTTGTTAGAAGGTTTAAATAAAAAACCTATTCACAATGATAAAGTCTAAGACATTGAAGCTAAGAGGTTGAGGAACCACTTGCTTTTTCAAAGAGGAAAGCTCCTATGGTTGGGAAGGTTGACAGTTATTTTGCATCTAGGACAACTCCTCATATCCAACCAAGTATCAAGAGTGCATGGGCAAGTCAAAAGGCACAATATAATGCAAAAATGGCTTTTGCTCATTGGGCTTATGTGAATTATGCTCCATTTAATGTAATGACTTGTCCATTATTTTAAAAAGCTATTGATGTTGCTACTGTAATTGGGCTTGGGTTTAAGGTCCCTAGTTTTTATGAGTATAAAGCTAGCATGATGAGAGATTACAAAAAAGAACTTAAACTACTTATTGATAGCCATCGAGCTAAATGGAAATGAAATGGTTGCATACTCATGGCTGATGGTTGGACATATGTTAGACACCGAACTTTGATTAATTTCTTAGTTTATTTATTACATGACATGGTATTTGTGAAATTAGTTTATGCTTCTTATTTAGTTAAAGATGCCAACATTTTATTCTTACTATTCACAGAAGTTATTGAGTGGGTTGGTCCTCAAAATGTAGTCCATGTGGTGACTGATAATGCATCTACTTATGTAGCATATGGTAGATTTATTAAAAAAAGTATAAAACTATTTATTGGTCACCTTGTGCAACTCACTTTTTTAATCTTATTTTGAAAGGTATTGCATCCATGCTTTATGTGTCAGACCTTGCAAAGAATGCATCTAGAATCACTGTATTTGCACATAATCATATGGTCTTCTTGTCATGGTTAAGGAATAGACTAGGTTGGAAGGAAATTGTGCGTCCTGGTGAACAAGATTTACCACCACATTCATCACCCTTCATAGCATATATGCATACAAACATGACTTGCAAGCTTTGGTTATTGATCAACATTTTGTGCAGCACAAATTAGCAATCACTAAACCTAGAACAACTTTCAGTGTAATCATTCTAAATAATCAGTTTTGGGAGGATTGCTTTAAAGTTATGAGACTTGTGTCTCCGTTGATAAGATTGTTGAGGATTGTTGATTTGGATGAGAAACCTTCAATACCTTATGTCTATGAAGGCATGAAGAGAGCTAAAAATATAATAAAGGACATCTTTCAAAGGAAGGAGGAACTATACAAGCCTTACATGGATATTGTTCAAAGTCGTTGGGATAAGCATTTGAAAAATGAACTACATGCAGCGGCATATCTGTTGAACCTGCATTCCTGTATAGTCTCGACCTTGTTCAAAAGCATAGACTGATGGATGTTGTGGTCAATTTGTTTGAGGCAAACTCACCTGACAATGATGATCATTATGTTACAATGATGCAGCAAATTAGTGTCTACTATGAATGTAAGGAATTGTTTGATAAGGTTTTATGTGAAAAAATAACTCAAAAGCCAGTCTCTCGTAAGTATATTAAGTTTTATATTTGAAAGCACATATTATGATTTTTTTTTGCCATGATATATTATGATTATTAATACATACTAAATGTCATATATTTTTATTTTGCATATGAGTGGTGGCTGTACTATGGGGGTTTAGTTCCAAAATTATAACAAATTGTTATACATGTTCTTAGTCAAACTTCTTCTTTTGGCCATGAAAGAAATTGGAGCTTATTTGAGAGTATTCATACTAAAAGAAGAAACAAATCAGAGCATCAAAGGCTTAATGATTTAGTTTTCACAAACTACAAGATGAAGTTAAAGTTTAGGTAATTTTCAAAGTCATGACTTTTGAATGGTTGTTATATAGTTTTATTAAATATTGATCTTCTATAATTTCAGCATTATAGGAACCAATTGAAGAAGAAGAAAGATAATTATGATCACATTGATTATGAATCAATTGATATACTATATTTTTAGGTGCTTGAAGAAGATCAAACTCCTGAATTTGATAATGTAGAAGCGACAAATCTTCAATTTGAACAAATGGCGAATGATTATAGAGGTTTCTAACTATCTCTTCTATTATCTAAGATTATATTCTTACACAAATGAATATAACCATGTTTTTAGCATAACTATTACTATTTTTATTCATTTGATATATAGGTGATGACGATATTGCTAGGGCTCCATCTTTACATGATGACTCTGTTGCTCCTAGTGTATTTACTTTTCCTCTTACAACTCAACCTCCTAATGTCTCAATACCTAGAGAGTTGAATGATGTAGTTGATGCTTATTTTAATGATGATAATTATTAGTTTACTAGTTCAATGATTGAAGGTGGGAATATTTTTTTATCATAAACATGTTTTGATAATATGTTATGATGAATCTTTTGTCATTTTGGGATTACAGATTACATCATGTGTCATTGGGTGGTATATATATGATACAGTGACATCAATTCGTCAAGGAAATTGTAAAGAACATTTGATAATTATATGATTATCATGATATTTTCAATATTTTGTTAGTATTTGGAATTTGAATATATAGTATTCATAATTTCGATAGTGTGATGAGAAATTACATTATTTTTTATTTTTTTACTTCTCACCAGTTTTGCCTTGGGTTGACTCCAATCTGACGTACTAATCTTTGACACAGTACTTCGACCAGTTCAATGGCCGATCCAGGTTTAATAACCTTGTCCCTGTTCATTGATACCAAAACATAACTCTAAGGCCATTATTCATACACCAAAAGGGTCTAGAGCGTCGGACCCAAGTGCCCTTCTTTATTGGCCCACTATCTAGATTAAACATATTAGACTTTAAACCACATTATTCTCATAAGTGTTTTGGGCCCTTACAGCCACAAACATTCTAGGCCCAGCAAAACGGTCCAAATACATTTGACTATCTTGTATACTCCGAGACTTTTGCTTACCCAAGTCTTCATTAATTCTCCAGTGAAAATATTCCCCAATATTCTCGAAAACAACAGAAATTCCTAGGTTTAGTGCTCCAAGTTAATATTCTCATGATTCTCATGCACGTCCTTTCCTCTATTTTGTTGACCCCTATTTGCACTTCCCACCAACCCTTCCATTGACAACGACTATGTAGAGGATTTGATCACCAGAACACAGAGACTAGCATCATATTTTTTTAATGGTTACTGCTTTCTCCCTCAGAACTCTGACAATCACACGTCTTATTTTCATGGCCAAGCCTTCAACATTGGAAACAAAATCTTATTAACTTTATCATCAGCGTTCTCCTTCTTCTCTAGTCTTGGCACACTAAAATCAGTTACAATATGTTTATCAAAATCAAACTTAGTCTTTGCTCTTCCAAAACTTCTTCTCGGGCCATTCTTTGTGGCAGGATCTTCAAGCTCTAACTCAGTACCTATCCTCTCTACCATTCTCTTAATATTTATTCCAGGCATTCCTCATGGAGGAACATCATGGAACTGAACCCATTAAATATATGTAGAAAAAGACGAGTTCACTGTCACTTGTAAAAGGCGGCTGAACCTTCATAGATATGATATTGTTGCACACAAACCATAGATCATCCTTAAGAATTCTATCAACCTCTTTTCACATGTAAAAGAATACACATTAGTGTCAATATTCTTGATGTCAAAACCCCCTTTGACCTTTCAAATAGGCAAGATATTTTTCTTGAACATTGACTTTAGTTATTTCAAGGGACCTACTAGTGACTTTTTTTCCTCTTCGTACAGATTTGTATGTAATCCCCCTAAAATTTTCAATCCCAAACTAAAGAAGCGCCAACAATGCTGCAACCAAATCGAGAATGTATTATGGCCCACAAGTCTCAATTCAGCCTGCAAGATCTATTAGATCCAGCCCAATTTCTATTAGAGAGATCAATCCAATTTACTCATCACTAAGTTCTCCACATTAATTGAAATTGTATAGCAGTGAAATTTTTCAATTTAAATAAGGGTTAAAGGTCAAATTTGCCCCATAAGTATTCACTGAGGGCCAATTTTACCTCAGAAGTGTCAAATTTGGAGCAATTTTGCTTTAACTGTTATCGCAATTAAGTTTGAATGTTAGTTGATTAAATTTCGGGCAAATATGCTCCCATGTTAAAACTTTCAGGGCAATTTTTTCGCTCATGTTATTTTTGTTAAGATGTAAATTTGCCCTGAAAGTTTTCACTTTGGAGCAAATTTTCCACAAAATTTGGTCAACTAACAAAGAAACTTAACTAGGATAAATGTGAGGGCAAAATTGCTTCAAATTTGACACTTACTGAGCAAAATTGGCCCTCAAAAAACTTTTGAACCAAAATTAGCCCTCAGTGAATACTTTCAGGATAAAAATGACATTTAACCCTTTAAATAATTAAGTTCAAGCCTAATTTGTGAAAAATCCAGAATCATATGTGACCCAAATATTTTATTTAGTTTTACAATTCAATCCATTGAAAGTTGTTGGATAAGCCCAATAAAGTCATAAAGGTTACATGAAGGCCCAATAACCAAAAATTCAAGTACTTTTTAAAAGTTCCTTGAGAATAAGATTTTGAAATGAGCCTAAAATACTTGTAATAAAGTCCAATTCCCATAAAATGTTAAATATAGGACCGTTGACACCTTAGCCAAAAAATGATAGAATTGCTCAAACAAAAAATCTCCCAATGTTTTGAAATAAATAGCCCATAAATAGAAAAATAAACTAAAATTAAAATGTAACAAGTATTTCTAAATTACCCATAACAAAAAATTGAAGTCCAACCAAGGATTCTATCATTCAAAACAAAACGTCTTGCTAAAGATTAGGGTATAATCCAAATGCATAAAATCCACACTTTCCATTGATCAGATCCTTGTTAGAAATAATATAAAACCTTCATTTAGCTCCCAAAAACATGAGACATTCACTAAACAATTGCCAAAAAAAAAAAAACCTTGCTTAGTCCCCTTCCATAAAAGAATTCGTTAGTAAATTAATTTAAATTGGTATATCACACTTATCGTCCATTATAACCTCATATATTAAGTACTAAATTGTTTTATACATCATTAAAATTAATTGGTAGAATACCGTTGAGTTGGATAAATGACAATGATAATTAATGTAAAATGTCAACTATAAAAAAATAAAGAAAATGATAGAAAAATATCATTTGAACTTCAAAATCTTGTTAATAAATATATTAATGGGATTAATAAGAATAATAATATAATTAAAAATTTATTTTATTATTAAATCACTTATTTAAAATTTTAAAATTCAAATAATATTTTTTTAGGATTTTCTTAAAGAAATGTGCTGATAAAAAAACTATATAAAAAAATACAGTTATCTACCAACTACCTAGACAACTATTTATTTGGTACAGATTAGGCCTGCGTATTTGTACAAAATCCAAAACAGACTGCATTATTCACAAAAATAATAGTACAACCTCCTCTACTTTCTATGTTTTGAATTCATCTAATTTTCCTTTTAGTATTTACGATTTAATAATTTTCTTTGAATATTGTGTCATTTTTGCGGTAACTTAATTTTACTGTATTACTGCATAGTTTATATTAATTTTTAATATAATAAATCATACACATTTAAAATCATAAAATAGAATATGATAACCGTATCAATAAAATTTAAATAATTACAATAAGGAATACATTAAGGAATTCAAAAATCATGAAAAAATTTTTATGATGAATTTTAAAATCATAAGGATCAAAATTAAGAACTGAATAAAAGACTAAAAGATAATTTTTTTTATAAATAATGAAGAAATTAAACAGGATTAATGGGCAACATTTTGTTAGGGGGAAAGTAATTTTTTTAAAAAAATAAGAAGAAGAAGAATTAAATGAATGACGAAGAAACAATCTTTTGATCATGGAAGGAAGCAGCTTTGTGTGGTGTGTAGTGATCCTAGGTATCTCAGATTCTTTCAATGTTGATTGCTAAATCATAATAAGAAGGCCGTAGAGGGAACTTCAACTTCAAAATGGTCCCCTCCTCTTCATCAATAATTAATTAATAATACTAAAAATATGTTTAACAATTATAATAATAATAGTAATATTAATGGTTGGCGTTGTAAGTGAATTTTGGAACACAACGGATTGAGAAGGAAAAGGGAACACTGGTCCCCCCCCCCCCAACACACACGTATATAGGTTATTCAAACTTTCTCTGCAATGAGTGTGTCACATTACAAAGACACAAACCCTTCCCTTGTCTCTTAAATCTCCGACTTGTTCCCTCCAGACCCATCCTACACGTGTCATAATCTCATTCGTCCAGTACCAAGTAGCAGCTCCATCCACAATTGTTGGAAGGATTTTTTTTTTTTTTCAAGGATGTCATATACTTAATGTTCTCATACTTGTACCTAATCAAATTAAACCATATGGACTTTTTGTTATATGACAGCATGACTGTAAGATTTGAATTGTAAAATAAAAAATACTGTTCTTTTTGCCAAAAAGTACTAATGCTGTTGTTTACAGGAGGAGTTTCTTATAAAAACATCATATAGAAAAAAAAATTATGTCTTTTTTCAGTAGAAACAAGATCAAGTATACAAAGCTAATTATATAAGTTTTTCTATATTAGGTTATTATTAATATATTTTATTAAATGGGACTAATTGTTGATGAAGGCATTGTCTCAAAAATCATTAATTATTTATTAAATTACAAATGATTTATATTTAATTTTGTTTGCTAACATGTTATTAATATCAAGTAATCATTGAAATTTGATATTTAATTGTAAAATTATAAAAATAATCAGAATTTGTTTCTTGTAATAGGAAAATTTGGAATTTCTTATTAAAAAAGTTGAAGTTGGTTGAGCCCCAAGACCTATATATCACAACCATGTTTTGGGTTCAAATTAAAGGGTTTTGTAAAAAGTTTATATATGATATTAAATTGCAAAATTATAAAAGTAAGAGTAATTACAACGGGTCATTGTAAAAGGGAAAATTTGCAATAACCATTTGAAAAGAAAAAACTTTGCTTCCAATTCTATTGCTCAAAAGTTAATTTTTAATAGAAAATGTAACTTTTTGGGAAATTATTTTTTTAATTGCTTTAACTTTTGAAAAAAGAAAAGAAAGATGAGATATTATCATTTTCCCTGAGACAACACTGACTCTGGGGCTCTCTGGCCTGGCCGGCTGGCCCCCTCTGAATCTGAACAAATCACATGCAAGGTGAAGTATAATATGGACCGTACACGTGGGGAAATCTGAGGCAACCAACTTTTTGTATTCACATTAGGGGGTCCCACATATCTTTGGATGCCCAGTTTTATCAGTGTCTTCTTTATCACTGTGAACTTTACATTTATGACAGCCTCAGATAATCTTATTTCTGAATTTTGTCCCCAACCATCCATAAGAGTTGTAACCCAACTTCAACTTGAAGGCCTACTTGCACATTCATATCCATATGTAAATATTCCATCCAGTTCTAAAATACTTCAATAATTTATTTTATTTCTTATATTTGTGATTTTTCTCTCAAATTATCTCTATAATAATACATATTGAGATGGTTTTCATTAAAAGGTAGTTCTAATATAAATAATTAAATGTATGGAGATGAAAGATGAATAATTAAGAAAATAAATGTTTGACAAAAACTTGTGTAAGTAGTAAAATGGATGTTATCAATTCATAGATTTTTAATCAAAAGGCTGAAAAAACGATCGATCATCCATATAAAATAATTATATGGTCGTCGTAAAATTTTATTTAATTTTCAATATAATTTAATTTTAGAAAAATTGGGAAAAAATTTTGTATTGAAAATTGCATTAGTGAGAATGGTTTAAATTAGAACATTAAAAGTATGTTTGAGATCACGATTAGAGATCCTATATATATAAATTGATATAACATTTTTCTTATATACTTTATTTCATATACTGTAAATTATGATTAAAAAGCTGCTTCTGAACAAAGACTAAGGGTCTGTTTGGAAACTCATTAGGAGGGGTTAGAAGCTCATTTGAAGGGTAAAAGCCTATTTGACATTTGCAGACACGTTTGTAAACATGTTAGTTTTCACTAGCTTTTAAAAAAAGTTTCTTTTTTTAGAAGATCATTGAAGTAGCTTCTAGTTTTTTTTCACTGGGTTTAGAAAAAAAAAACATTTCTCCCACTATCAATCCAAACATAAATCACATTTATAATATGAATTTTTTTTAATGTAACTTTTCTAAAAGTTACATTAAAAAAAATCATTTTTACATCACTAATCCAAACAAACGGTAACACTTTCTGCATATAAAAATAAGTAAGAAAAAAGGGAAATATTTTTAAATTGTTAAATTGGAGGGTGTAGAAAAAGAATGAGAAGGAGTAGTCAAAATCAGAGATATTTGGAAAGGAGAAATCTGGAGGTGGAGCCCCAAAAGGACACGTGTATGGCCTATCCTTGTCTCTTATTAAAGCCTGCTGTTTCTTTCACTTTACAGTCTGTGCTGCATCCAACACTCTTTGCATTCAATGACCAATGGCCCCATCCTCTCTTTCCCTCTGTCTCTATTATCCCTCAATTTCATACAAATATTTTTATAATTATTTTAATCATAATTTATAATATATAAAATAAATATATAGGATGATATTTATTTTAATTTATATAAATAAATATTTTTAAAAAATTCAAAAATCATTTCAAACATACTTAAGTCATCACTTTGCCATTTATCAAAAGTAATATCTATTATATTTATTAGGTTTTAAAATCATTTTAAAAATATTTTTTTCCTAGTAATTTATTAGATATATGATAAATACATTAAATGAGTTTTATCTAAGTTTGTGTGAACGTACTTATGATACAAAGCTCCAAACAAACATTTAACTTGAATTGTGAATGGCAAATTTATTTACCAGTCTCTCTTATCATAAATATAAGAGTTAATAAAAAATTTTGTTGTGATACTAAATATAAGAAAACTATTTTGTTTTCTAAAAATTATAATTTTTTTAAATGATTAATATGTAATTCTAACAATAAAATTTTTCAGTCTCACACAATTATACATAACACAAAGGGAATGAAGCATAAACCAGGGCTGATGTCATAATGATATTGGGAATGGCGTTGAAGCTACTATTGAAGGTGAAGTGGAAATGTTTATTTTTTTTTAAAAAAAAAAGGTCAAGTGGCACCCCCATCCTAATAGAGATATGCCTATTCATGTACCTCTACAGAATGTCCCAATATGAGGTACGTACAGAATCCATTGGACCTGTTTGGATTTTTATTAAAGAGTTAAAAAAGTTTATTAGATATATAAAAGCTCATTTATCTTAAATATTAGTGTTGAGGAACTCATTAAAGAACTTTTTTTTGCAAAGCTATCAGTTGGAGTTTTTTTCCAGCTTCTCATCAATGTACGTATTTTAATGAAATTTTAATTGTCCAGCTACCACACACAGACGCGTTCCTGTTTACTTGACACACACATATACGCTTCTCTCCCCAAACCATTTGGCAATTTTCAAATTTTTTCAATTTTAAAATTTTTTTCAATTATTCTCTCCTCAATAATTATTAAAAAATTTTCAATTTTAAAAATTTTATTTAAATTTTTTAACATCAATTATAACAATATGTACACAAACAATATATATATAGTAGTCAACAATGTTCATACCCTTTTCAGTCATTTTTCATTCAAATTGGCTTTTCAAAAGCTAATCCAAACAGGTTCTACTTTAAAAAAAAAGTCATTTCTCTACCGTCAATCCAAACACAAATCACATTTACAATCAAATTTTTTTTCAAAAGGGCTTCTGCAAAAGCCCCATTAAAAAAAAGTTACTTTTTCACCGGGTTCCCAAACACGCACATTATCTCATAGGAAAATTGAATTTAGGTGTCGGACAAACAAAATATAATAAAATAGTTTTTAAAAATTTTAAAATATGAAAAATTTTATACTAAATTATAATTATTAAATACTTATAGACTTTTCAATAAATACCCATGATTTATTAATGTAAGTGATATTAGATTTGTTAATGGATGCTTCTGCACTTATCAATAAAATTAAAATTTATTGTAAAAAAACTTATAAAATTTAAATGAAATTTTGAGATTTTAAAGACTATTTTATTATATTTTCTTTTACCTTATACCTAAATACAATTTTCCCTTATTTCGTGTTGTGAAATAGGTAGGGCATCTCAAAGAGAAACAAATGAGGTATCCGAGACATTATGATGAGTAAAAAATGAAGACAAAGGGAAATTATTCAATTAGCAAGTTCTTATCTACTAACCCACTTACTTTGATTGCAAGTCTAGTAGCAAATATTGTTATACCCTCGAGCTTATATGAAGCATATTTGCATATTCTGGAGTGGGTTGAAGCCATGAATGAAGAATTAAAAGCCTTACCAAAGTGCCATAAGTGGGATATGATGAAGTTACAAAAAAAGAAAAAGCTAACCAGGTAGAAAATGGTTGTTTATTCCAGAGTTTAATGTAGATAGCATCCCCAATATATACAAGGCAAGACTAGTAGGTAGTTGATATACCCAAAAAGTAGAGTATTGATTTATAGTATGTTTAGATAGTCTTCATAAATGATTTTAAATCGTGATTTATGGAATATGAGTTAGTTTTTACGGTATACGAAATAAATATGTGGATAATTTTTATCTCGATTTACGTGAATCGAGCTTATGCATAAGTATAAGCCCAACTAGTTTGAGCTGTTTGTTCCTATAGGAACTATTTGGTATGAGGGATTTGGAGTGGAAGAGATGGGAGAGAAAATTTTTGTGACTTGAATTTAAAAAAATTGAAGAAATAGGGTTGGAAGTTTTTAGTTAATTTTTTTTTTACTTTTTTATTTTACATCTTATCTTTATTAAAATTTTATAACTATACTTCTCCAATTTTTTAAAATCTAACTCATAAAATTTTTTATCTCCCCTCCCTTTCCCACCATTTCCCTCCTGCCAAATAGACCCATGCTGAAAATGAATACCATTTGCGTAGTACTATCTCAGGAAGCAAGTTATGATTGGAAACTACAATAGCTTGACTTGAACAATAATAGGCTTGTTTCTGTTTTCTGTTTTTTGTTTTCATATTTATAAAATAGTTTTTAAAAATAATTTTTAAAAATAAAAAAAAAACTGTTTAAATCGATTGTTTTGAAAAAATATGGTTTTGAAGTGACGTGATAGTACGGTCGCTAGTGGTGATGTCGTGATGGTCATCATTGGTAGTATAATGTCAATAGTTGATAAGTGATAGTTTCAAAAAATAAAAAAAAAAGAAAAAAACAAGAAAACAACTAAAAAATATTTTTATTTTTTAGTTTTTAAAAATAACATTTCATTAAAAAAAACAATTTTTTAAAAACAGTTTACCAAGTATGTTTTATTATTTTATTATTATTTAAAAAACAATTTTTAAAAACAAAATCAAACCACCCAATACTTTTGTGAATGGAGAACTACAAGAGAAAGGGTACGTAAATGGAAGACCCACCAGGTGCAAATTGCCAAAATACTAGAAGCTGTAGTCGATAGGCTATAAAAATATCTCTGTGGATTAAAATAATCTCTACGTGAATGGTTTAGTAAACTCACCGTGGCTAAGAAAATTCTTTGGCCATAGACAAAACAACATGGAGCATACAATTGAAGGGAAGGGATAGAACGTGACATTCTTACTACTTAATAGTGTATGTGGATGTTTATACAAATGACAACAATGAAATTCATCAACTACTAATAGGATAGATGATGAAAATGGATAGAAGCTAGACGAGGTCAACAATAGTGAATATGGAGACAATGAATAAAGAGGCAAGCTCAGTGAAATTCAGATGAAAGTACCCTAAATGAGAGGAAAGGAATTACAATTCCTTGGTTGAGGAAGTGGAAAGTTGATTCCTCAAGTGAATAAAAAACAAAAGAAATTGCCAATGAAGGGAAAGTAACGCTTTCACTCAAAAAATCCTTTTGCTCCTTAAAGTGCTCAATTGACATGTTATATCCAATGTGCCAATTTACCTACACATAACAATATAAATAGGTAGAATCACCACTTTATCTTAAAAATCACCTGCAACCTAATTAAGCACAATTAATTCGATTTAATCAAAATAAAATGCTTAAAGCTCCAGTTTGGATGTCCAAAATAATGAGATAAATAAAAAATATCGCACTTGATGGCTCAATCATAAGTTTAATCATAAATGACTATATATGTTGAATGTTTGGAATAGTAATTAAAATTTTTAAAAATACTTTTCAATCGTGATTTATAATATATAAGGTAAGTAATGTGAGAAGAGTTATATCTTAATTTATGTAAATCACAATTGTTATAAAATAAGAAACAACTATTCCAAATAAGGCATTTTCTCGTACATAATCGCATCTTTTAAGCAAGTGATCAATATCTTCGCAAACATTCAATGGTTGGTTCACAAGTCTAGACATGTTCAAGTGCAGGTCAATGAAACGATATTTATAACAAATAACAATAATTGACTGAAAAATAGAGTTGAGACCGGACCGACTCTTTTAAATCACGGGTCGAGCTTGAAAAATAGAGTTTTAAAAGGAAGTCGGGTCTAAAAGGGCCAGTCCTGGAGGGCCGAAGGCCCTGTAGGGTCGGCCCTGCAGGGCCGAGGGTCGGCTCATTAGGCCCTTTAGCTTTATTTTTTGTTTTAATTTTACTACCCTTCCTACTCATGCCCTTGCTGACTCCTCCCTAAGAACCTTAAAAATTGCTAAATTTACATATGATGGTAATTTACTAATTCTTGATATTTTTACCCCTTAAATAGAATCTACTACTTAATGTGAAGTACAATCAAAATTCCCTGTAATTGATGATAGTTGCGAAGAAAATGAAAATAATAGTTTTCATAATCATGTTGCTTAAAGTGTTTAGCTTTTTGGCTTCTTATGCTTTGTATGAGACTATGAATTACTTGTACATAATATTTTTTTACATTTGATTATGAATTAATAACTGTATTTATTTTATTGTATGAGGTGTGTAGATGTATAGTTAAATTTTATGAAAATGACTTCTGACCCTGCGGGCCGACCCTGATGCTTTCAGGCCAGACTTTGAAAAACAGTAATTTTTCTTTTCTCAGACCCTGTAGGGCCGACCCTTTTAAACCTTGGCCCGTCAAGGGCCAGCCTGGCTCTACTGACAAATGACTCAACTATTTAGACGAATAACCACTAAAATATTTGGAACTAATAAAATATACGAACAAGTGTTCCATATTTCCATATTTAAAATCAGAATGTATGTGTAAATTATAAAAAGGCAAAGTGATATCTAGCATTCTGATATATTTTTAAAGGTTTAATTAGTATCTTAAAGTATTTAAGGGTATTATATTTTTGAAGGTACAATCAGTACCTTAATATATTAAAAATAGAGTAATTACACTCATTCACTAACAGAATACTAATTATGTTTGTTGACACACTCTTCCATTTCCTCTTTCATCGATATTAAACCCAAAACATTGAATTAATATTCTGTTAGTGAGGGTGCAATTGCTCCATTTTTAATACATCACGGGCAAAATTGCACTCTTAAATACTTAAAGAAGCGATGAACATGTTGAAGATTGATGAAAGAGGAAAGGAAAGAGTGTGTCAGCAAATAGAGTGAGTATGTTAGTGAAGGGATGTAATTGTTCTTTTTTAATACATTAGGGTACTTATTGCACCTCTAAAAATAGTTTAGAGTGTTGATTGCACCTTCAAAAATAATTTAGGAAATACTTTAAGGTGCTAATTGTACTTTCAAAAATAGATCGGGATGCTGGATGCACCTTTACCCAATTATAAATTTATAAATAAAAAGACTTGAAACACAATCAAATTTTGGAAAGTAGTCATTTAATATAAAAAAAAATTCTACAACTTTATGAAACTTCACTGCACCCCTGAGACTAAATTGAAATTAAGTTTTTTTTTACTGAAAATACATTTATGCCTTATCTTATACATGACTGAGATAATCTTAAAAATTCTCACACATATCTTGTAAATAGCACGTATTCTTATTAATATGCTTATTGTCTTGTACATAATTAAGATGGTCTTACAATTTTATTTATTTATCTTGTAAATAAACATATGTAATATGTAAAGTAAGGACACAATTTTTTTCTACCTACAAATTTTAATTTTAATTTAATCCTAAAAAGTACAATGTAATTTAAAAAAATTTTGAATCCTGGTTAATGTAATATCATTTAAATTTTAAAATTTTAAATTAATAATTTCTTAAAAAATTAAATTACTAATTGTTATACGTTTTCTATCAATTCAATTATTCTTATAATCAATAAATTTATTTAAGATTTTAAAATTAAAATAGTATTTATTTAAAATTTTTTTTAATATTAAATGGCCTGAGAGGCGCATCAAATTTTTCTTTTTCAAGGAAACTCTTTTAATTTCTGGCACATTTCTGCTCTCTGTCCTCTCCTATCTTATCATACTTTTGCATCCTATTAGTATTCTATCTCTCTTTCTCTCTCATATGAAGAATCCCATTAAAATAACAGGTGTCCTGCCACGTGCGTGTTTTCGAAGGAACCACCCATTCTCACGTGCCCCTTTTCTCTCTCTACTCTACTCTCATAATGTGTAGCCTCGCAGCTTTTACACCTCCTATTATTTAATTTATTACCAACCCTCTTCCTATTCTCCCCCATACCCATTGGACTCGTACAAACTCAGAAACCTGCCCTCTCTTATGCATTTCATCCTCCTTCTCTCTCTTTCCTCTTTTATACAAACAAAAAGCATCCCTCTTCTCTCTCCCTCTCTCTCCCTCCACCATTACTAGAATAGTAAGCTACCTGATACCGTTTTTGATACCATAGAGAAAGATAGAAAGAGGGGAGAGAGACAGAGACGTCATGGACTTTGAAGGGAACAGTATGTTCGCTAATAGAGAGCAAAACGGTGGTGGAAATAGTAATAACAGTACCCACTTTTCTTGGGATTTATGGGAACCGCCTTCTTCTAACAATTCTACCCTCATCAACACTTTCTACGCCGCCGCCACCGACACGGCGGGGACCTCGGCGGCTGTCGCTGCCACCACTCAGGCCGGCCTGGCCAACGCGCTCATGTTTCTTCCTCAGGCTAGTGGTGGTACTAGTAGCAGTGTGGCTGATCGTGACCACGACGGCGGCGGCGTTGACCACGGTGTACACCATCAGCATCGGCAGCGGTTGCATCAGCGGGAGGTGCTGTACTCTGGAGATGGGGCCCACGTGCATCTGGACCCACATCTCATGTGTTTGAAGCTGGGGAAGAGGCATTATTTTGAGGACGCTAATGCTCCTCTTGGCGGCGGGTTTGCCTTGGCGGGAAAGAGAGGGAGAGGGTTCTGCGGAGGAAGTGCGAAGACGGTGACGGCGGCGACGGTGCCGAGGTGTCAGGTGGAGGGATGCAACGTGGCCCTGTTGAACGCGAAGGAGTATCACAGGAGACACAAAGTTTGTGAGATACATTCCAAGGCAGCGAAGGTTGTGGTGTTGGGGTTGGAACAGAGATTTTGTCAACAGTGTAGCAGGTGATTAATATTAATAATTATATAATATTAATTAATGATAATTTGGAGGGGAAATTAGAAGTAATTATTGGGGACAGGTTTCATGTGGTATCGGAGTTCGATGATTCCAAGAGGAGTTGCCGTAGGAGATTGGCTGGCCACAACGAACGAAGAAGAAAGAGCTTCCATGATTCTGTCACTAGGAATTCCTCATCTCAAGGTAAATCCAATAATCTATTCCTTAATATTAATTAATTAAATCGAAAATTTCATTTTTCTTATAAATTTAAAATTTATAGCCGCTACCTACCTTTTAAATTTAAATTATAAATATAATATGACTGTCTGAAACATGTGCTTGCCCTGTGAGTAGCTTGTTAATTGCTCTTTGAATTGAAGCCTTTTGAATATTTTGGTATGCATGTTTTGTTTTTCTTCATCCTTGAACTCTGAACTTCTTAATTAGGGGTGGAAAAGATCATTTTCTAATTAATAATCCGAAGATATATTTTTTAAAGATTAATTCTTGATAATGTTAAAGAATATTTAAAACTCAGCTACCCACCCGTGTTGAGTCCTTGTTGTAATAATTTTTAAAGTTTGTAATAAAAAATATTTAATTATTAATTAATTCCCACTAATTCACGAGTGGACGAGTGGTGTGTTTGATATCGCGGTTCAAAGCTCATTTTTTTCGTTCATATAAAATTTAATATTATAATATGAAAAACCTGTTCATGAAATTGGGTTGTGTTATAGATTTTGGTATATAATATGTTGAGTTATTAATAATGAAACAAATATATAATTATATTTCATGCATTTGCCCTTGGAGTCGTTAATAGTGCTTTTGAGTTTGCTAAAAAATGTTCCATAAAGTCTTTAGTTAACAGAGAATATAATTATAAATTAAACCATACGCGATTGTTAAGTTCACTAATCACACGATATATATTTTCCAAAGCCCTAATTTTCTTTTCTCACCCTTAATATAAGACATATATCAGCTTGTCAAACAAGCATGCGAGAATCTAAAAAGTGTGGTTGTCGTCAATTTTGTATCTAGATTCTAGCAAGGGATAAAATAAATATGTGGAATGATTTGACACAACATTTCAAATAAACATTTTTTAAAAATGTTTTGTTCTGTTTGTTTTTATGAATACAATCATCACTTGACCAATATATATATATATATATATATATATATATATATATATATATGTTAACTGGGAAGAGATGAATTAGTTTTCTTTTTGATATTATTGACAGAAAATAAGTTACTAGAGGGAGGGTTTCCATACTTATCATCACCTCCACCACCATCATCTGGCTGTGCTCTCTCTCTTCTGTCATCGTCCAAGAGTGCCGACCATTATTCGTGGCTTTCCCCGGCCGATCTCTCGGCGAGATGTAGTGCCGCCCTACGAGAACTCATAGCCGAGAACCGAGCAACCGCCATGGCTAAACAAATCATTTTGGAAAGAGACTGGCACTACTCACACCACCACCACCACCAAGAAGAAGACGAAGATGATGACCATAATAAGGAGATTCAACTTCATTCTAATTTCAATTTCTCTCAACACCACCACCACATGTTTCCCTAGAAAAATTTAAAATGTTCGGTAATATATATATATATATATATATATATATATGATTCATTTATGATTGGGAAATTAAAATTCTTCACTAAACCCTAGCTCAAAAGAAAGAAGATCATAAAGAGGGGGATATTTAAGCACGTTTAACACCATTCGCTGAGAGATCTTATATGGATTTGGATTTATTCTTTCTTTCTTTTTTGGCTCCCCAATTCTTGTCAACTTTGAAGAGAGATAAACAAACACACATCGTATGGCTCTCACATGAGTGATAGAATCAACATATTCTAGTAGTTTCTCTTCAAGGGTTTGACAAGAAATGAAAAAGGAAAAGAAAAGAAAAAATTAATTGTGTCCAAATTCGACCTGTGTTAACATGTTTATATATGTATAGTTGGTTTGAGGTATTGTAAAGTAATTACCTGTAGTCCATATAGGTGAGCTCAAAACTTGGCCTTCAAAGATTTGATTTGATTTTATTTTCTATCAAAGAGAAACAGAAACCAAGGGGGATATGAGGACATAATTAAGAGTTAGTAGCTCTTAGCATTTTAGTGTTTCTCTTTTGCTCGATTGAAGTTAGGGGATGATAAGGATGGTTCGGTCTAACTGTGATTATCATGTTGTATATTCAATGACTTTGCGGAAATTTTTATGTAATAGTACTATGAATAATTTAATTTTCAATTTTCTTTACATATTTAAGGCTTAATTTTAGATCTGATTGGAATTTGAGCATATGAATCCTGTGATGTAGTGTGTGATGTAGTGTTTGTTTGGATTAGTGGTAGAAGTTACTTTTCTAACGTGATTTACAGTATAATACGTAAGAGAAGTTTGAGAAGTTTTATCTTAACTGACGTGAAATGATTTTTTGAACATGATCCTACACAGGCCTTAAATGACTCAGCCACCGTGTTAGGTTTTAAGTCCATCTCAGTGGAATTAGGGCTCAAGCGATCAGGCCGAATAAGAGCAAGTAAAGACTTGTCATACACCTATTTTGTTTTTGCTATGATTAAGAAAAACTGAGACAATCCATTCATAGGCCTGAACACTTCAAATTGGTACGAGACAAAGGACATTGGCTTTAAGTTTGTTTCTTTGCTTTACAACTTCTCTGGAGCTAAAGCAAAATTTTAGTATAATTCAATTTTGTTCTATTAATGACCTTAATAATACGATGTATTCTCCATTCAGTCCAACACTTTAAGCCCTATTTTAAACTCTCTTCACTATGAAGAAAATGCTAGAAAAATTAACTTATGTTTAATGTGTTTTATGAGGCAATGACATTTAAAATTGCATACGAACGCAGTCAAATTGTTGTGTTAATGTCGTTAAAATGCATGCATGTGTTATGATTATATCAATCCTTGAATCAATAGTTTATTAGCTTCTTGACCTAATTTCATTTCCATGTAGAAACTAAATAAACCATGAGCTTTCTATTATTTTGATGTAAAAGTTTTTTCTATTACGTAGTGTGTGTGTGTATATTGATGTGGATAAAAGTTTTGTTGGGTAATTCAAAATTCAAATTAAAAAGTTAAAAAATAGAGAAAAGAGATAAAAATAGAAATAATATTTGATAAAATGGAGAGATAGATGGAGATTAACGTAAGTGATGCTACTCATATCGCTTATAAATAGTAAATCAATGGAAGAATTGATATTTTTGTTGGCTTAACAAGGATAGAGAAGCCCTATTTTCAGCAATTTATAAATATTGTGCCTTATAATAGATTTCATAGATATATGCAAGGAACAAAAAACCGGACCAGATAATGAACCGGTCACGGTACAGGTTCAAGGGTCAATGGGTCAACTGGAGTCGAACGGGTCAGATTAAAATATTACAATTTATTAGTGGTAATATATATATTAATATATTTTTAAACTTCTATAGATAAAAATGAAGATCTTTAGAAAAAAATGTTTAAAATTTATTAGTATTAGTTATGATGCATATACTTATACAATGATATCTTCTTTTTTATAATTAATTAATTATTATATCCCCTCAAAATCTTCTTTTTTTTTTATAGATTTTTTCCTTCTTTACTTACTTTTTTTTTTTCATCTTGGTCTTCAAACTTTCATTTTTTCCTCAAAAATAGCGCGAGATAATAGTTAGAGGAATAAAAAAATGTATTTCGAAAAAAAAAGAGTAAAAAATTCTACCAATCCAACCACCGGTTTTACCGGTTCACGGTTTAATTCATGAATCGGACCAGTTTTCCGGTCGGTCCAGTCTGGTTTTTCACTCCATGGATATATGCCATTTGTCGTGCTTGGTTGATTTTAAATTTAAAAAAATGTATCTCTTTAGTCAATAGATGATTAACTTTTCTTACTCCTACTTGCTTAGATAATTGTTGCCACTAGGTGTTCTTTTCTTTCTCTTGCTAACTCTTTTTTCATATGAGAATGAATCCCTAGACTTTTAAGACATAACATAAACTTTTAAATAAGCTTGATGAATTATATATAAACTTAGATATATAGGCTTTAAGCCTATTTAAAGGACTATATTTTAAGTAGGCCTTTAAATAGGCTTCAGATCTAATCAGGCCTTTTGAAGGCTCAAGATCAGACCTAAGAAAAAGTCTACATACAAGCTTAGGTTTATGCTTTGGATCTCCATCACAAGCTCAGGCCTACTTAACTAAAGCCTAATAGCCTAACCTATTTTCATCCCTAGATATTATAAAAAAAAAACTAGTATGCTAATAATCATCTTCTTGCATATAAAATATGTAATCTGGTTGATTTTGATAACCATGTCGTTGGCCACAAACATCATTTCTCTAAAAAAAAAATTAATAGATTATAAGCACAAGAACTAACACCTATATTGAAAAAAATATAAGGATCCAATAAAAAGGAAAAAACTATAAGGGCTTGATTAAAAATAAGATTAGATTAGAGAGACTTTGGTATGAGTATAGATGGCATCCAACAAGGCATCAAAGTTGGCATTTAAGGAGGGGAACAAGCCCTACATAGTAGCTAAGGGGGCATCATACATGGTGATCACATCATAGATGTCATTTACAACCAACAAGATGATGTCTATGCCATCCAAAAAGAGTTTAAGCAAGTTTAAAATCCTCTTCGCATGAAGGGTTTAATAACTAGATTCAATGGGCTAAAGAAAACATTTGTGTTTAGTTTAACACATTAAAAGCCATAATATTATTGTGCATGTTGAGGGTGTAAGTTGTTAGGAAGGGTGCAGTTGATATTAAACTTTCCTATTACTTGTAAAAGTCTATGAAGAAATAAATAAACAAATATATGGCAAAAGAAACATCAGAATTATTAACATGGAAGTCCCTCAATTCAAGGATAAAAATCTTGGGTCATTTAGACTAATGAAAATATGATCCACTATGATCAAAGCAGAGTACAAGATAGTTTCAAACAGATACACAAACACATGCAACCATCTAGACAAACAACCAAACTATGTATAAGCTTACAATAGAGAATAAAGAAGCTAAAAATACCCAAACAAATCCATAACCAAGAATACTATTTCTCTCATATAAAACATCCCACCGTTAAAAATGACAACCACATGCACCAATTCCGTTGACTAAATTCCTGCCCGATCCAATAGTTAACAAGTACATAAATGTTGATTTACCAAGATTGTCTTGTGAACATGCGTTTTTTGCTTTCTCTCTTTTTTTTTCTCTCTCACATGACTGTATAATTAGATCACTCTGACCACTTTAATCTACCCTGACCTCATCAGCCTATCTGACCTCAGTGAAAAACCTAATTAGCCTCATCTCCAATTAAATGAGTGAGACAACCTCAAATTAGGAAACTTCGAGAGAATATTTTTTCTCACAAAAAAAAAATTAGGAAACTTTTCTTTCTTTTTTTTTTCCATTCTCTCATTCTTTTCCTTCTTTTCTATTTTTCCTTTCCTTTTTTTTCCTTTTCTTTTCATAAAATAGAAAATATATAAAATAGGAAATATATATAATTTGGACATTTCTCCACATAAGAAGGGAGCCCAAAACTCAACATCTCTCCCCTCACAACTATGTGGAGACTACCACCAATCCAACATTCACATGACAAGCTTCAAACTTTCCACAAATGTCAAGGTGCATCCATTTAAGCAACTTTGACCTTCTTAAAGAAACATTCTTCGTGAAAGATACTCTAGCTTGTTCATTAATCATCCGGGAAGTGCATCCTTCCCATTTTTTTATTGATATGATTAAGCCTCTCATGCTACAAACTTGATGCATTTAAATCTATAGCATCCACACTGCCTCTAGCCATCAAAGCTTCTATCATATACCCCTTCTAGCCATTTAAATAAACAATTCTTTTTGTCTCCATCACTCAAGCAAAGTTAATAACTTAACAGCTTGACAATCTGATAATCAACCAACTTGGCTCTGATATCACTTGTTAGAAAGGATGCAGTGATGTTAAACCTTCCTATCACTTGCAAGAGCCTATGAGAAAACAAATATACAAATATGTGGCAAAAAATAAGTGGCACAAGAGACACAACAATTATTAATGCGGAAATCCCCTCAAGTTAAGGGTAAAAACTACTAGTTGTTTATACCAATGAAATTATAATTCACTATGATCAAAAAATGATACAAGAGAGTCTCAAACAAATGCACAAACATGTGCAACTACCTAGCCAAACAACAAAGCCATATATAAGCTTACAATAGAGAATAAAGAAGCTGAAAATACCTATAAAAAGTTCTTGACCATGAACACAATTTCTATCACATAAAGCCTCTACACGATGATCCCACCGTTGAAAATGATGAACCTCATGAGCCAAATCATATGACCAAATTTCAGCTTGATTCAACGGCTAACAAGTGCAAAAACATTGATTTACCGAGACTGCCTTGTGAACATGCATTTTTTTGTTCTCTCTTTTTTTTTTCACATGGTTGTATAATTAAACCTTTCCGACCACTCCGATCCACGTCTGCCATCATCAGCCTATCTAGCCTAGGTAAAACACCTAATTAGCCCCCTCCCCACTTAAATAAGTGAGACATAATTTCAAATTAGGAAACTCTGAGAGAATATTCTTTCTCACAAAGAATAATTATAAAACTTTTCTTTTTTTTCATTCTCTCACTCTTTTCCTTCTTTGCTATTTTTTCTTTCCTTTCCTTTCTTTTCTTTTCTTAAAATAGGAAATACATATATATAATTTGGACATTTCTTCACATAGGAAGGAAGCTCAAAAATCAATATAAATAAGGCCTTAACCAAGCATATATAGTTCCATATGTATGCCTTTACAACCCATACAAACTTGGGTATGTGGCAAAGCATGAATATTCATGAAATTGATGTAACACAAGTAAGGAAGAAACCAACAATCGTTGGGTCTAGAGAAAATAGGTAATCCCTCACAATATGATGAATCAAAGCTTGAATCTCCTTTAGAAGATGTGCCCACATTTTTATACTTGATAATACTTCGAATAGGATTACTCCCAATAATAGAATGATACTAGTACCCAAAAAAGGGAAAAAAAGCAAGGAAGAAGCTTGGAGGCATGTTGGGTCAAGCAACAAGCCCATGATAAAAGTCCAATATATGTTTTGAATCTTTTTTGTGTCAATTTGATTACTTTTAATTATTTTTTAGTTTTATTTTCATCCTATTATATATAAATAAGCATGTCCGTGCCTAACATATGACTTCATTGATCATGTGGCATGTTTATGTTAATTGTGCTTTGTTTCTTATTTTTATTTTATTTTTATCTATTTTTATGTATTATATTCAATTAGTGTTTTAAACTCTAATAGCTTATTAATGAGCTTTTGGGTTTAAATAGTCAATAAGAGTTTCAGACTATGGTTTCCTAGAAAGTCCTAAAGAGCTGAGAAGTCTTTTATTTTCTTATATATAAATTATTCATTATGTTTGCTATGCAAACTTTAGTTAGTTTAGAATGAAGAAGAATTTAATTCTTTAATTTTTTGTGTGCCAAATTTAATTCTTTAATTTGAATGAACTTTGTAATATTTGGTCTTGGTTGAATACTTGTGGCTTATTATTTGAGGTTTTTTTTTTTTTTTTCTATCTGCGACGTTAGATGAATTTATCTTTCGTGGCTTTTCAACTTTTCTGTGGGCTTCCATATCATACTTGCAAATTACGAGTGGAAAGATGATGACAATAAGGAGGTAACAAATTTCAAAAAAGACGGAAAGCAGAATGTGGCAAAGTAAGGCATGAATGGAGAGAAGTGGTCCTTATTTCTCATTCATTATGTGTTGCTTTCACAAATTTAATGGCTACAACTTGAAAGGTTTGGAGACACTCCTTTTTACTTGAAACGGTATACCTTTCCCCACTTTCTTCAAAATCTCATCTTTTTCCTCAATTCTGTCTCACTCCTTTTCTTTTCCACCCACCATAATATATGCTATCTCTTATGTTAAATACATGACTTAGATAATTAAGTTACATATATTTTGAAGAAATTAGTTAAGAATTTTTTTTTAAAAAATACAATTAAAAATAGGAAAAAACAAATTGGTGTCGTGAATTTATCAAATTTTAGGTCAGAACTGAAATAGAAATATGAGATTTCCAATTCTGACCAAATGACCAAATTGTTCTGAGTTAAAAGTTATGAACATGAAAGTGAAGTCGTTAATGTAAAATCTGATGTTGTTAATATAGATACAGATATTGTTATTGACTCTAAAACTTGTACCCTCAAAATTATCTCCGATTTTTGGGATATGAAGTATTCAAACATGAAAGTAAAGTTACTAATGTAAAATATGATATTGTTAATGATGCAGATGTTATTATAAACTTCTGAAATTTGTGCCCTCAAAATTATTCTTGGTTTTTGAGATATGAAGTTGTTAAACATGAAAGTAAAGTCATTAATGTAAAATATAATGTTGTTAATATATATACATATGTTGTTATTGACCCCTGAAACTTGTACTCTCAATTTAGGGCATTTTGGTCATTTGGTTAGAATTAAAAATCTCAAATTCCTACTTTAGTCTTGACTTGGGATTTAATAAATTCGCAGCACCAATTTGTCTTTTCCCATTCTTAATTGTATTTTTCTAGAATTTTCCCAATTAGTTAAGTTATTTACTTCCTTCGGTTCTTAATATATGACATATTTGAGAAATTGATATTGATCTTAAATATAAGACATAGTCTTTATATTTATCAATCTTTTTCTAATTTACTTATATTGATGTTCTCTTAGCAATAATCAAATAGGAGAGGAGAGGAGATAATTAAGAAAGATAACTAGGATGCTTTTAAAAATACATGTCACATTAACTAATTTCCTTAATTTAATTAATTTATGTAAAAATATCTTATACTAAAGGCCGGAGAAAGTATTATAAAAGATGTATGTTGATTTCTTAAAATATACTATTTAGTCATTTACACACTAGAAACAATTTCTTTGATGGAAACTTTCTAGTATGTATAATCAATAAGCTAGGATAATTTGGTAAAAGAACTTAAATTTGAGGGACAAAATATATTATAATATTATATTTAGGATAAAAAGGCCTCTAAATAGCTGCTAGATTTAGGAATAGAGGGAGTACTATACAACTTTAACCCCAATTAACATTATATGATAGACCATTATTGAAAGCGCGTCTCTAAAATGGGTATTATGTTTTAAATTTAAATAATTTATATTTTTGTTGAATCTTGATTTTTTTTTTTGGTCTGACAAACATGATACAAATTTGTATAAATTATATTATCTATTAATTTATGAAAATATTACATTAAAAATAGAGAGAAAATTATGAATTACAATGATTGGAAGTATGTTTATCACACTAAATGAGTCAGTTATATTGATTATATGATGTTATTATGCTTCATTAACAAACGAACTCCAGACATATTATTTATCAATAGATCTGCATGTGCATGTGAAGAAATGTATAGTGAGATACAATCAATTACACTGAAAGATATTGTTGCCTCATTAATTACACAAATGTAATTCCCACTTTTGTTTCTTTAGGAATTAGGTATATGTCCCATTCCCATGTACATTGCTCTGGAAGATGTTGGGAGAATTATATTTTGGTTTTGTTTAAAAGAAAAAAAAATTGGTTCTATGAAAATGTTAATTACACCTCTAAATTTATCAATTCACACTCTTAAAATTGTAACTGAAGTTGTGAATGAGACCATGTTTTTATTTTGGGTGGGACCTGAATATAATTATCCCAAAGATATTTGTCATAAGATTATTTAATGGGGTCTACTAATTTATAAAAATATAAAAAATGGAGTCAAACATTATCCATGATAACTGATGCTTCTCTTTATTATATATATATATATATATATATATATTATGGTAGGCCTTGTTTTTGTGCTTGAATTAATTTGTTTCGTTGTCCCTGATAACTTTTTTTTTTTGGTTACAAGGTTGTCCCTGATAACTGATGCCTTTTTTTTTATTCTTTGTCCAAATAAGTTATAGAGTTGAAATTTAATTTGAACACCCTGTTTTTTCTGCTTCACTAATTAATTAATCAAAAGAGCGGCTCAATTTGTCAAGGGATAAAATTTGGATGATTTTGTTTGCAATCAAAGTTCTCCCTAGTGGCAAGTGATCTAATGATTTTTGTACACTGTGGAGCCCAAGGATATTTGATCCTTATATACGGTTCTAGTTTTTTTTTTTCATTTTTTTAAATCTAATGAGTGAAGACTAAATAGTGAAGGGGAAGTAGTGACATAGGTTAATAGGAATAAAAAATATATACTCTAATAAGAAGATACATGTATTTAATAATATATATATATATATATATATATATATATATATATATATATATATATATATATATATATAATTTTATTTTATGAGATATTAGTAAATTTTTCGTGATTAATATTCGAATTCTTCATATTGCTTAAAAGATATCAAGTTCTTTTAACTTGATTAAACCATTACTGATAATGTTTTGGATTTTTGTAAGTTTAATTCTACACCATTTCTTAAGCAGAATTGAGTCCCTTAAGCTTGATTAATCAAAGAAAGCACCATTGCTCAATAAATTTGAGCTTTATTAACGTGAAGTGACTTGCATATGATGCTTTTTCTCTTGTGTAAGTATAGATGCATTTTATGGAACACCTTTCTTATGATCTATTGAAAAACAGTCATTCATTTCATTCTGAGTATAGGAGTTAAATAAGTACATTAATTAAATTAATTATCTGTAATTAATGTGTGTATGCTTCTTTAAACTACATATATTAATCATATGCATTAAAAATGACTCTCTTGGTAGAAAACATATTTAATATGCATAATTAATAAAGAGAGTTTATAAATTTTTTTTATAAATTTAGAAAATAGCATATACCAAGATATTATATTGAATACCAAAGTAAACTTTTCTATTAGCTCTTACATTTATGATCCAAGGGATTCTAATTATAATTATCTTAACATGTAAATAGTCCTTCTCAATTGCTTAATTCACACATTGACTTGAACTCGATGTATTTAGGCATCATCAACAACTATTTAGCGTTTTGTTATATTCATAAAAAGTATATATTTTTTGTGATTTGCAAATGTTATGATAATTTCATATTATGCTTTCTCACATAAAAATGTATTGTTTCCTATTTTTGATTATTTTTAAAAGATTAACCAAATGTCCTAAAATCTTTCAAACATGTTCTTTTAAAATTAACGGTTAAGAGGTAAAAATACCTATAATTTTTTTTCCTCAAAAGTACATCCATCACCATAATTTTTTTTTGGTGAAAAAGTAACCATGAACTTTAAAAAAGGGGGCAAAAATAACATTTGTGTTAAAACGAACTAACAATCGTTAACTCCAGTGCAAAAGTATCAAAATACCACTATCTAAAAAAAATGTTAAGGGGCAAAAATACTTATAAACTTTTTTTTTAAAAGTGCATCTACTATCATAAACTTTTTTTGGGTGCAAAAGTAACCATGAGCTTTCAAAAAGGGGGTAAAAGTGACATTTTCATTAAAATTTAAAAAAAAAATCGTTTATTCAAGTGTAAAAGTACCAAAATACTCATCGAGAGGCACACTATAGGGAGGCAGACAATGTGTAGCAACCCATCAGGTTTGACGTTTCCTAAGATGGACATCGTTGGTGTTCTAGCGTTTGCTGTGTCGGTTGCCAAACAAGAACCTCAAAATGAGAATCTATGTGTGACTAAAGGATGAAAACAATAATGGTTGTGAGGAAAATGATGATGGTGGTGCTTGACAAAGGAAGTGAGAGAAAGATTGATGGTGACGATGTGTAGCAACCCATCAGGTTTGACGTTTCCTAAGATGGACATCGTTAGTGTTCTAGCGTTTGCTGTGTCGGTTGCCAAACAAGAACCTCAAAATGAGAATCTATGTGTGACTAAAGGATGAAAACAATAATGGTTGTGAGGAAAACGATGATGGTGGTGCTTGACAAAGGAAGTGAGAGAAAGATTGATGGTGACGGTGGTAAAGTCGGTGAACACCCATTGTAGTAGTTGATGGTGAAGTTTCGATTTCTTCCTCTTCCTCCCTATTTCAAAGTTTTGATCTTTCCTCTTTGCCAAGAAGTGTCGACTGCTATGATAGTAATGCTTGATGAAGGGAGTGAACTCACAACCCCATGGTGATGGTGGCAAGAACGGAGAGGGAAACTTTTTTTAAGAAATGTGTATTTTGATACTTTTATACTAGAATAAACGGATATTAGTTAGTTTTAACGGAAGTGTCACTTTTGCCCCTTTTTGAAAGTGTATAGTTATTTTTGTATCCAAAAAAATTTATGGTTGTGGACGCATTTTTTAAAAAAGTTTATATGTATTTTTGCCCCTTAACCTTTTTTTTAGATAGAGGTATTTTGATATTTTTGTACTTGAGTTAATGTCTGTTAGTTAATTTTAATAGAAGTGTCACTTTTGCACAAATTTTTTTTTTATGGTGAATGTACTTTTGAAAAAAGTTTACGGGTATTTTTGCCCCTTAACCCTAAAATTAAATATGATTTAGGCAAAATGAACCAATGTGCCCCAAAAGAAGGCATGCAATCCATCATTAAAACAAAGAGAGTTGGGTTGGGTTTAGCAACATATGTTAGTCCAGCTGGTAAAAAGGTTGACTTATAAATATAAGATTGTTTGTTTGAATCCCACCGATATGAGGACTTATTGGTGGACGATCTGTAAATACTTATCTCTATAGGCACTTTTTGAACTCGAAGGCATATTCTAATTTTAATGAATCCCTATGACCAAACTCATCTAAATTTTTATGGAAGGAAGGAGGGAGGGAGGGAGTCGGGTTTTGATCTTTCAAACCAAATAATTTCAGCAAAATCAACAAGACCCCAAACCAGAAGGTTTTCACTAGACTTCTTTGCGTATTTACAATAATCCCCCAAGTAGGTTACAATTGCTTTATGATTTCCTATTACACTTTTAATAAATTCATGATTAAGGAAAAAGACTAATTAGAAATTTTATTATCTAGTTAAATGACCGCATCACCCATCACTCTTTCTCCCCCCCAAAAGGCATCACCTCTTTTTTTCTCTAAAGCCACCTTGGCTGGCAGCCGGTGCTCTAGCGTTGGCGTTGGCGGTTACTTTATTACTAGAGTTATGCTGAAAATAATTAATTGAAACTTATGAATTACTAAAATAAATTTATTAATTTAAAATCATGTCTTGTGATTAAATATCAACATAAATTTATTAAAAAGTGTCACTTTATTTTAAAAGAAAAATGTTTTGCTACGTGTAACTAATGGTGATTTGTGAATTATCACATGAACTTCTGATTTTTTGAGCCTATATTGTTTTCTTTTTTAAATGAAATGGTAAGCATTACACTTAAAAATTATATCTCAATAAAAGTCTGTGTCAGAGTGGGATGAAACCACCAATTTTACATCTCTTAAATCTTAATTCATCTGAACCCACTACCATATTAGTGGTACATTTAATATGGTAAAATCTGACTGTACTTCATAAACAGTATAAATAAATAAGTCAGCGTTCCTTAGAACTTCATATTTCACATGTATTATCTTCATGTACCAATCCAAAAAAATAAGTAATCTCATGTCATCTATTTCGTCAAAGAGAGGGATCTGAGTCTATATTTTTATTCATATACTGTATGCATATCTTATCCCGCTCAAAAGCTAGGTCACGTGCACCTCACGTGGCTAATGGAAGTGGTCCCCACCAAGCAAGGGAGGCCTGCCGATAATGACCTTAGAAAGAGAGGTCTGGCCATGGCAGCAACCAAAATTATAATAATGGATGAAGAATGAATGTGAACGATATATTGAAATTGAAATCCATGATTGTCACCAATTTTATACTTTCAATCATTTTATGTAAATTAAAAATCGGTTAAAATCAATTAAAAATAATAAATATATAAAAAAATAATTATTTGTTTTTGGGAATCATCCCTTCTTACGCAAAGAGAGTAAGAGGGACTAATTAGTAATTAATTTAGTGATACTAATTAATAATTAATTTGAATAAAAATAAAAAAATGATGCTAAAAATTGTAGACGAGGAATTAAATTAAGAGAGCAATTTTTAGACAAGTAATCAATGTCTCTAATTTATAGATGCCTTTACTAAATAATATCAGCCAAAAAAGATAACAATTTTATTGAAGAGAAATACTCTTTCCAATCTTAAATATAAGAATTCAACAAGAAGTTTAATTTGAACCTAAATTTAAAATTATTTCATATAATATCCCTATTGATTATACTCCTCCGATCCTTAATATAAGATATATTTAGTTAATTTGATTAAATTAAAGAAATTGGTTAAGTTAATTAATATAACATATATTTTCTAAAAACTTCTTTAATTCCCTTATTCTCTCTTCTCATTGAGTATGGTTGAGAAAATATTAATAGGAGTAAATTAGGAAAAGATTAATAAATATGAAAACTTTATCTTATATTTAGAATAAAGATCAACTCTTCAAGTATGTCTTGTATTAAAGATCGGAGGGAGTACATAGTAAAGGGGTTTTCATTCAATATTAGTTACAATGCACACAATTGAAAGTGGTATTATAGAAAAATCAACATATATTTATTATAAATAACTAACTTAATCTCAAATTAGTTATCTAACTCTTATGTTAAGGATTAGACGTAACTAATTTTACCTTTAATATTCTTTCCAATTTTATCCTATTGAATAAAAGAAATATGGGAGAGAAAATGTATAGCATTTTTTTTTCAATACTCATTGAATTAGGGTATATTCAAAAAATTTTAATCAATTTAAGACATATAAAATGTCTTAATTTTTGGTTTTTAGTACTCTCAAGATTTAGTTGAATTTTTTTTAGAGATTAAGAAAGTTAAATATATCACTTAATCATAGTATATATTATGTATAATTAGATTATATATTAGTTTATAAGTCAAACTAATTAATTTTAAAAAATAAAAATATAAATATTTTCAAATAATTTTTTTAACTTTCATAATCCGATCTCTTAAAAATTAATTAAATTTTATACTCATGGCATGATATTTGGAAGAACTGGGCTAGAATAACGACAAGGGTGATAATTTGGACGCTTTGGACATACAGGGAATAACACATGATGGAGACGAAGAAGTGAGGGGAGGGGGCCCACTGGAGTAAATGATGGTTGGGGGTGGGACCCTGAGAACAGGCTGGTTAGAGGAGTTTGATAAAATCCTGTATGAATTTGATTTACTACGTTATTTATCAGTTAAAACTTAAAATATAACATCCCAATTTAATTAATTAATTATTTATTTCATATTTTTTTATTTTTTAAAAATCCTTTAACTAAAATTTCACAAGTAATGAAAAAATAAATTTTATAAATTTTTTTAATTTTAGTAATATACCAACTAAAATTTATAATATGCTAAATCAGTTCATAAATTATTATATTTTAATTAGTTAAAAAAATAACATGACAAATAAGGTTGTTGGAAGAATTTGTCCGCGAATTGGAGAGACGACTTGCGCTGCTGCACCCAGACTCACATGGGCATCCTTTCCATTCCCTTTGTGTACACAACAATCACTGATCCAATCTTCCCTCTCTGCAGGACCACCTCCCTAAACTTTCCCTCTCATGCTCTCTTTTATTTCTTAATTTTAAATTATTATTATTATTATTTTGTTTATGAATCGATCAATATAATATATAAAATTTTGTAGTAACACGTGCTATATTCACAATGATCACTATGGTTTAATTATCCAGTACTTGATTAGATCATATGCAAATTAAATATGCATAGAATATGAGAATTTTATTTTTTATTTTTTTTAATTTTATGTCATACAATATTTTTTATATAATTATTTGATATCCAATATTATCGAGTTTTAGGTTAGACTTGAACATTATTGCGCTTATTTGGGATAACTCTCTTAAATGTTTTTCCCCAGATTTTCATATACCTTTTTTTTTTTTTGGGAATAAAGACATTTCTATTATGAAGTCAAGATAAAATGATCAAAATACAAGTTCAAGAGGAGGATCCCATGGAGAGAATCTTCTAGAAAACAAGAAAATGTCATGGGAAACTGGGAAAGAAACATGGCCAAACAACTCTAGAATATCCAAAGTAAGACCATTCTGTGTTGCACCCCTGAATCTGGTTGGATCAAGAAATTTAGAGCCAACTTAACAACTGTTAATGAAGGATGTTGATGATGATAAGAAGAAGAGTAATATGAAATTCATAAAAAAAAATATATTGATTTGTCTAAAATACTCTATCATCTGCAAGAAAACTATCACTTGATAAAAATCCTTTTAATATGTGTAATTAATAATAGATATTTTAGGAGGGGGGGAAACCTATAAATTCAAAAGATAAAATAGATTGAGAGATCTTACATTTATAACTAAATTTCTAATCCACTAACTCATTCATATATTTAGCACAGAAGAAAGTATAATGGGACTCCATTTTCATTATTCATGATGATTTTGCTTTTTTTTAAGTACCAAGCAAGAACATAATGAGTGTTGACTCTGTATAATTGTTCAATTATAAGAACAGCATGCATATATGAATGCATAGTGCGATAGATCTTATTAATAATAATAATAATGTAAACTGTGGGCTTGCCGGTGAAGAAGGAAAGAAAGATAAATAATTGAGCAGTAAAAGGGAAAGGGACTCTTCTCCTACCTTGTACTATAGATTTCTGAGGAGAGATTCTGGTTCGGGTGAGTCAGGATTTTTCTGCCTCACAATTCTCAGCTATACAAGGGACATATTTCTCAGACTTTGTCTGTCAAAAGCACAAACATGCATGCATGCACACAGAAATTCAATCTCCTTAATTAATTTTCTCAATTACTTATAATACCAACCCATACGACACTTTTATCTATCTATATATTGTCTCTATTTTAATTAGGAAAAAGATACGTAAAGACCAATACAAATAGTAAAGGGATACAAAGGTGCTTCTTGTTGGAATTATTATATAAATAATGTGGGTGTGTCAGATGGAACACGTGAAAGAGTCCAAGTAATAAAGAATTTTGGACTCTTAAGTGGGGTAAGACGAGGAATAAACTAACACAACAATGGGTCACTGGTTGAAATTCGGCGATATCTCCACTCCCCTTGTGTATGAGTTAAAAGTGAACTTGACACCTCTTTTATTTTTAAGGATTTGTGAAAAATTCAAATATTATTCTTGAATAAAAGAGTTCAATGGAATAGGCTATTATTCTAGCCTCAATTATTGGAATCAAACTGTGGAGTAATTATTTGATTTCTTCAATAATTTTTAATGCTATTTATTCTAGCTTTTAATGTAGAAATCTAGACGTTGGAGGCATTTGATTTCATGAACGGATTTCTTGAGGATTTTATTGCCATTATGATTACATTATAATGGTCTTAAAGCATATTAATATCTCAATGTTTTGAAACCCATTGGATCAAAATGTCTCAGGTTTCTAACGTCTTTGATCCTTTGGTTTATATAAAGAGGAACTATTGCAAAAAAACACTTTTTAGACTGGTTAAAAAGGACATTTTAGATTGGTTCTGGAAATGGTCTTGATACAGTCGATCCAAAAAGTCCGTCGGTTAAAAAAACGGTCTAAAAGTCATAACTTTTAAGATCAGTTGTGATCACAACCGGTCTTAAAAGTATGACAATAAGACCGTAAATTACAAAAGACGACCTTTAAGACTGGTTTTGTTGATAACCGGTATTAAAAATACATTATTTTTAAGATCGATTGTCAACAAAACCAGTCTTAAAGGTTGTCAACAAAATCGGTCTTAAAATAACCTTTAAGACTGGTTTTGTTGACAACCGGTCTTAAAAAAATGAATTTATTATTATTATTTTTGGTTTCAACCTTACCCAAGCCAGTAAGCCATTTTAACGACAATCCCCTTTCCACTTAAGCAACAACACATATATATTAACAATCAGAAGCAATGGCAGCAACATTACTACACCTACATTTCACAGAAGCAACATTATCAATAAAAATCATTCAAAATCAATACATTCAATTCTAATGATAACTGATAACACATTATCAACTCATTCAATTTTAAGCAACAATATCAACAATTTATCATCATCAGGCATTTTGAAACACAATGAAGCACAATTTAACAATGATAGAAGGAAAATCTCAACATTGTGCACTTTCAATCCCAAAAATTCTAAGGAAAAGAGGGAGAAGAAAAATTTCTGATTATGTGCAAAAAGTTCTTAAGCTTTACAGAAAAAGTGGAAGAAAATATACAATAGTAATCCCATGACTGTATCAGCAACCGCAACTAGTATCACCAATATCTCAGAAATTGTCTTAGGCAGAGATATAAGCCAAGTTAGATATGAAAAATATAAGTATTATTAGAACAACATTGGATTAAAAAACTTACTAATCTTGTAAAAGCTCATAGATGAATTCAGCACAACAGTTGTGGATGAAATCAATATCTTCTTCAGGAAAGGGATCAGCAAGATCAAACATCTGTATGTGTAACACAAGCCAAACAAAACAATAACTTACTAACTTAAAAACAATAAAGTAATACAAAATTTTTGAAATATACATTTATTACCTCTTCGGTAAAATCAGTCGTGCCTAGGCTGATAATATTGTAAATTTGCCTCAAAATATAAATACCATATAAGTTGGACCACGGTGGTTGTCTACGGCTCTGAAAAAGAACATGACATCATCAAAGCATAGCTTATGGAACACATCTTAAAGAAAACAAATATGTACTAACCTTTGGCGTGATCCATGTAGGGTCTTTTAAGTCACGAACATGCTTACCACACTTAGCGTGTAGGAATGTCTGCATAGCCCTATCATCAAAATCACAAAGATTACTTATCTTGCACACAAAAGGTAATAAAACAAGAAAAATTATGAGTTCACGGTCTTCTTCAAGTCAATTCCCGGTTTCAAGTGGAGGGAGCATAGAAGGATGACTGTGTAACTAGCCTTACACAGAAGAACCAATTGCCAATGATCCCATTAAAAAAGAGAGATGAATGTTAAGCAAATATAAAGCATTATATGTGTTTTTTGTTGGAATCCATGTTTTGATGATAACAAAGTAGTGATGATATGTTTTGCAAGGAAATGAGAAGTTTTGATCAAATGTATTAAGTAAATTTTATTAAAGCAAGCAAGTTATGAATTAGGGTTCATGTTCACTATCACAACGCTGTTACACTCGAGTTCCATCTGCTAAACTTGAGTTTTACCAGTATCACTCGAGTCCTGATTTGCATACTCGAGTGTTGTTCAAATATTTCTATACAATTACCGTTGTGAACTAATGATATTTCAAATGTTGAGTTTGCAGGAACCATAGCACTCGAGTTTAACAGCATGCACTCGAGTCCTTTGCATATGTCACTCGAGTTCTGAAAGTGCAGATATGAGAGTTTGTTCCCAAGAGGAAGTGGCTTGAGACAATGTGACATACACTTGAGTCTTAATATATGCACTCGAGTTCTCAATTATTCTAGCACTAGAGTTCTGCGAGTTATGATGTGAAAGTTTGAACCCGAGAGTTATGTTGCTGAGAAACAAATTCTGTACTCGAGTTAGGGATTAAGCACTCGAGCTCTTCATCTGATATGCACTCGAGTGACGAGAGTGTTATAATGGAAGTATATACCTAAGAGACTTGTAAAGTTGAAGAAATGAGGTGCATTGGAGTTGAGATTAAGCACTCGAGTTCTGCACCTATATCACACTCGAGTAATGCGAGTTTCTGGCTTGAGAGTTTCCACCCGAGAAGAGCTATCTTAAGGAAGCAAGGTCGACACTCGAGTTCCTTAGTGTGCACTTGAGTAAGAATACAATTAGCACTCTAGTTTGGCCTGACAAACTCGAGTTTGTGACGAGCACAGAAATCTGATCGTTCAAAGATGAATTCTAATATGCCTGTATGATATTTAATTAATGTTTATTCATGCTTTAACGTATTTTAACTTTGTTCTTAGTGTGAGACATATATTAGGTAGCTGAACATGGACATGGGTCCGAGATTACGGCTGCATGCATTGATTTCGTGGTTGTTAATTCCATGATTAAAGAATTCAAATGCCCATAATGATTTATCAACGGAAACATTTACAACGGTCAGAAAAAAGGTCAATAAAAGCCGCTCTTCACAAATGTGCCATATACAGATCCTGAACGAACCCAATTGCAACATACACAAATAAGCTTATCAGTTTTTCAATTGTACTGTGATCTTCAGTAATTATTCATCTGCTCTGCGAGAGAGTTTCTTCTTTACATCTTTTCACTGTAATCTTTATCTCAAGGTAGAGGGACCTTGAGAGGGTTGGGTGTTTCCTTACGAGTGAAGCTGAGAGAGTCCATTGAAATCACTCTGCTCATAAGTCTTGTCGTAAGGGGGAGAGAAAATTCTGAGTTAAGGAATATTTCTGCTCATAGTCTTTACAAGGACAGCTGCTGTATTGTGCTATCCAAGAGCCAACTGAATTTTGGAAGAATAGTAAAAATCTCAGTAGGTGGAATCCTCTAGGGACTGGACGTAGGAAAAAAACTTGTGGCCTAACCAATATAACTCTCTGCGTGCAAATTTCTTCATCTTCTCTTTCAATTTTTTCAGTTTTTAAATTCTAAGAAATTTAGTATCACCCAATTCACCCCCCTTTTGGATGAAAACTTGCCATTCACATTTTGGAATATAAATGTGTTTCTTACCCATGCACAAAAGGAACCAAGAAACAGTCAGTTTCTGTTTCACTGAGCCTCTCTGATAAGTATCTATGTCTGATGGCAGAAGTGGTCCCTTTCTCTTGGACTTGATGAGGGCACATGAATCCAAATTTATCACTCTTCCCAGAGGAGACCAACCTCTGATTCATGTACCTACAATAACGCAAGCACACAAATCAAAGTTAAACAACATAATTTTTAAAATATTTACTCCCAATTGAAGAAGATACTTACATTAAAAATAGTTAGACAATCATAATCATAAGATATTGTCTAGGAGCGACCAAGGACATTAAATCTTCCCTATCAATATAGCATGTCGCCCCTGACTTCCTAACAGCTGAATCCGTAGGCCAACTTCTTGGTAGGAATGATGTATTGTATGCCATCAGAATCACTTGTTGCATAACATTTAATAGAGGCTGTGAAACTTCATGAGGGAAGGGAGCTGGACTTGGGGATCTGATCGGGGATTCCACAGCTCGAACAGAAACAAGGTTCTTCGGCCATGATATGAAAGTACCCAGGACATCACTCACAATCTTAAACTCCTCAGAAGGGATAGGGACAAGTGCGTCTGTGATTATAACGTTTTCAACTGACACCTTGACTTGATCATCTATTGTAACATCCTCATTTTTATTTTTAGGATATAATTATAATTTAGAGATAATTATCATTTTTAGTAGGTAATTTTTTAGGACTAAAAATAATAATAATAATAAATTTTTTTAATATTATAATATTATAATATAATATAATATTATTATATTATATAATACAATATAATATTAAAATATTATATATATAAAAAAACGTGGGGGCAAAAAAGTGTGGCGGTGCCACACATTTAAAATAATAAAAAAATAAAAATATATATATTGAGGCAGGAGGAGGTATTATAAATACCTCCTCGCCTCAACACACTTCACGCAAGAAATCTGTGTGAAGTGTGTGCAGAAAGGTGACGGCAAGACTCTAATAGGAGTATTTTCATTTCTTCAGAAATCAATAAGGTACTTAAAATCTCTTCTAATTATAAAACTTCTTTTATGAAATATTTTCTAAATAATTTTCTCGTTCTTATGATATTAATTTTGTACTGATTAGAGAATATTTTAGGGTTAGAATTTTGGACAAGTTTGAGTTTTGTCAGTATATGACTATAAGAATATAGATGATAACTAATAGTTAATTTTAATCGGTTTATTTTTGTTATTGAGTTGATATAAGATTTTATAATGAATTTTCTATATAATCAACTTATAAATAATTTTATTTTGGATTTTTAAACCGATTAAATTTAGATTAAATAATTTATTTGGGTTAATGGAGATATTATTGAAATTTTACTTGGTATAGTTTTAAAATCTGAAGGACTAAACTGTTATTTATGAAATTCATAGGACTATACTGTCATTTATGAAATTAGGAGGACTAAACTGTCATTTATGAAATTAGGAGGACTAATCTGTCATTTATGAAATTCGAAGGACTAAACTGTCATTTTATAATTTAAACCCTAAATTGTTATTTTCAGTTTTTATAGTATATGATTATTAGAATTTATAAATAAGTTATAATTTTGACTTTTGGAAAATTATTAACGGGTAGTAAATTGATTGTGATAGATTGATTTTGACGTGTGTTTGAGCTCTTGGATTTGGAACAGTTGATAATAATTAGCTTTGACGAGAGGTAACCACTTTCCACTTATTATGTGTGTTGGTGTGTGTTTGTAAGTATTTGTAAAATGATTATGAGATTGAAAATCATATATGGATATTTATAAATTATTTCAACGAGTAATATTGAGGAGTATTTTGTTATACACTTGCTTTGTGGAACCTTGTGATTTAAATTATAAGATGTATTTGTATATTTTGAATATCTTCATTTGTGTATGAAAATCTTGAGAAAATTCCTATTGAGCTATTTATTGATACATATTGGGTTGTTTTGTTTAGGTTGAGATGGAGAAAGTTATTTTTACCACTTGGTATAGTCTCCATTGGTGCACGATGGTTGGCTTTCTATTGTCCCACCAGTTCAATGAGGGACTATCCCATCATTTCAATGAGGGACTGCGACACCTCACTAGTTCAATGAGGGGAAAGACCCATGGTCTGGAAACATGCTCTGTGGATTTTGGCCAATCCTCATCATGTGACCGGAGAGCTCTTTGAGTGGCCAGTAACATGGATATTAACTTAGCACATGGGTCTAGTCGGAGAAAATAAGGCGGTTCGGTTGGATTGATGGGAGGCACTTGGGAATTGTGAGATATGAGATTTGAGATATAATATTATAATTTCTGATATGAGATTTGTGTACAAAACAATGATATTAGATTTTTAATATTTTATTATATAAATTGTTCCACTTGGCACCTCATGAATACATGTCAGCATGTGTAATGAGTTGGAAAGCTGGTTACTGAGGCTTTTGTCCCACCCCGTCAATTTAACATTTTTCAGGTGATAGTTTTCGTGTTGGAATGTCGGGAGGAGCTCCTAAGGCATAGATATATCACTATGGCCTCTTGTAGTTTATTATGTGTTGAATTAATGTATATTGCCACTCATAAGGCCTACATCCTATAAACTCTTATTTGTCTACATACTTTGGATTATTGTATCATGGATTGAATATTATAATATTTAATAGTTTGTGAGATTTTATCTCTATTGTGATTAGTCTTTGAGAGATAACAATTAATATTATGGAAGTAAGAGAGGATCTTACATCTATCATTTGTTGGTGGTGAACAGTTGATCCCAGGTTGTGCATACTCCCCCGTGCAACTAACCATTTCAGAGGATCCTAGACAGAAATGTCACAAGGCTCATCAATTTCTTTTCCAGGACCCTCTGATGACTGCCCAATATTGCAACAACTCCCTTTAGTGCTCTGCTTTTTAGGATCGAGTGAATGTGCCTAGGGAGCACTGGTATCTTGTCTAGTGCTGACCATGGCATACACTTCCTCCTTCATCTTGCTTAACATGGCATCCAATAGTGCATAAAATGATGTTTTTTCCTCGGTCCGTGCTTCTGCCCTTGCAATGGCCAATATACGCTCCAATTCGTCTCTCGTCACCACATTTGAGGAATATCGTGAGGGGGCTCCAAAGTAATCTTTTATGCCCACCCCTCCTCCAACTCCCCTGACACGGCCTGGATGCTCACGTTTTCCAATAGCAACTGTGAGGATATCATCCCTCCCCTCCGTCTTAAAGGATCCCTCGGCTTGCTTTTTTTTGAAGTTCCTCATGTGAGATATATAGAGAAGACACATGTGTAATGAAACATGTTTACTAAATAGTTAATAACAACAACGATACTTACAATTTGTTCACCGACTATATGAGATCGTTCACTCATATATGACCCACTACTCTTTCGGTGAGCATGCAACCACAATTCTTTGCATCGTAGTGGAGATGGTGGAGAAAGAAGAATAGAAGGATCGGATTGAGATGCTTCCTCCAATCTCTTCCGTTTGGCCGCCAACAAGTCCTTTTCAGCCTTTGCGTATCCCCCACGAGACATTGTATGTGGGCAATCATTCTTCATACCACTCTCTTGTGCTTTTTGCCTTCTTGCCCGCGAATAAGAAATTAGGACAAACAAAAGGTTACAATCAGTATAGACGATTGATAAGAAAATAAAATACAAAAAAAGTTAACTCACTAAAGCCTCTGGAGTAGTCTGAAGCCTAAAAAACTCTTACCAGGTGGCTTCATCGATATATGAATAATTGCTGTATGAAGTAGGACGAGGCTTACCAGCTTCCACCTCGATATGCACGTAATTATTGGCAAGATTCATCTTGAACTTCCTCCAGTGCTCACAACAATACGTCATAGTCTTGTTGTACAAGACTTCACTTTGAGGGACGTCATAGGTGAGCTGTTATGCATGCGTTAACACAGTTAGTGACAAATTTGATAATTATAACATACAGAAGAGAACTTTATACCTGAATAGTATCCCAAATATGCTGCTTCATTTTTTTGTCGATATTTCTCCACTCCTCTATCAAGATACTAGGCTTATTGCGTGCTAGGAGGTTGACGAAACTCCTATATCGGCTTGCATTAGGCCCGATTGGTTTCCAATATTGATCAAACTTAATCGATATCTTTTCGCCGATACTCCGACTGAGGGTAATGTCTGTCAACTGTGTGGCCCTCCTACCCCTCCGTACGAACTGGTTACTCGGCTCACTTTGATTCTGGCTCTGATTAATACTCGCTGGCTCACTTTGATGAGCACTAGGTGACTCCTGAGCTTCCTCACTAAGACGCCTCGGATCCGTCATTGTCCTATTAAGACAAATCGTTAAGTTAGTAAGCTATAAAATAACTGTATATATAATCTGGATATAACTCATAATGATAATTACTTTAGATAGATAGCTAACTTTTAAAGTAGATTTATAAAGAGATATCCTCTCATATCCCTTCACGATGATCATTTTTTGTGCCGTGTTCATTATCTATTTCATCTTCTTCGTTCAATTCAGGAAGACCCTTAGAAAAAGAAGGAGTCTCGAGAAGATCGTAATTTGAGCGACTTTCCTCATCAATATCAAAGACCCTTTTTCCTTAGAGAGCTACAGACCACATTTTATTTTCCTAATCGGTAATATAGAACACTTGTTTCGCCTGATCTGCCATAATGAAAGGTTAATCTCCAAAACTTCTACTGTTCAGATCTACTAATATAAATCCTAACTGATCAATCTTCACACCATTATTGACATCAACCCACTTGCATTTGAAAATGGGAAATTTAATTTTAACATAGTCAACCACCAAAATCTCCTTAATAATCCCATAATAAGGTATGACTGCCAATTTAAGGTTCTTATCTTTTGAACTAGAGAAGTTTATAGATTTAGCCACTAACATAACACCACTGTTTTGGACAGTGGTCCTATCATCCAGGGACTTCATGTAAAAGGTATAACCATTGATCACAATTGAAGTCTAACTTATGACATCAACCTCAGGACCACGTGCTAATTATTTAATTGTATTAGAAACAAATTCTTCTCCGTTAACCTTATGTTTGAACCAATGTGCAAAAGTTCTTATATGCTCCCTAATTAACCTTTATTCAGTCAATCGACTATTTGCTTTCCGTACAATTTCTTTATGAGCATTCATGTAATCTTGAACTGCATCAACATTATTTAAGATGTACAAGTGGACTTGTTGTAATTCATCAAGATCCACACTCTTTACTGTAGCCCCGCGTCTACCCCCTTCTTCATTATGGTATTTAGGAAGGCCGATATGTCCTACATTTGACAAATAATGTTGATAAAATTCCATGGCTTCTTCAGAAACATATTTCTGAACAATAGATGCTTCAGACCGATTAGGGTTCTTCACATACCCTTTTAGGATTTTCATAGTTCTTTCAATTGGGTACATCCACCAGAAATAGATAGGGCCACACAACTTTATCTCCCTCACTAGATGAACAATTAGATGTACCATGATGTCAAAAAAAGAAGGAAGAAAAAGCTTTTCAAGCTAGCACAAGATCATGTATCCTTTATTTTCCAATTCATCCAATCTTTTTGTCTCAATGACTTTACTACAAATTGCATTGAAGAAGAAACAAAGTCTAGTCAATATATGTTGAAGATCATATTTGACAATGCCTCGAATAGCTACTGGGAGTAGTTGTTGCATTAATATATGACAATCATGAGATTTTAACCCTACTAACTTCAAGTCTTTCATCGACACAAGCTTCTTAAAATTTAAGGAATACCCCGATGGAACTTTGATTCCATGTAAACACTCACAAAAACTTCTCTTCTCATCCTTGGATAAAGTATGACAAGCTGGAGGACAAAATGTTCTCTAACTATATGGCATCAGATGCAAGTCTTCTCGTATTCCCATTTCTTACAAATCTAATCTTGCCTTCACGCCATCTTTAGAACTACCTTACATGTTGAGCAGTATCCCAACAATACTATCACATACATTTTTCTCTACATGCATGAAGTCAATACAATGTCTCACATCAAGATTGCGCCAATATGGAAGATTGAAGAAGACCGACCTCTTTTTTCATATATTTTTGTCATTTCTACTATTTATAGCCTTACCGAAGATAACATTGATATTTTGTACCTTTTCATAAAATTTCTCTCCAGTCAATGCCTCCGGAGCATCTTTAAACTCTTGGCCACCAAAAAAGGCTTTCTTTAATCTACGAAATGGGTGGCCCCGTCTAAGGAATCTTCTATAGCCAAGATAAACAGTCTTTCTTCCATGTTGAAGTTGATGGTAGCATGTGCCTTCTTCACAAATCGGACATGCTTTGTGACTTTTAACGCTATATCCTGACAAGTTTCCATATACAGGGAAGTCATTTATAGTACAAAAGATCATGGCTTGCATTTTAAAAATCTCTTTCTTGTTCGCGTCAAAAACATCAACACCTTTATCCCACAACTCTTTCAAGTCTTCAATCAAGGGTTCTAGGTAAATATCTATGTCATTTCCGGGTTGTTTTGGTCCCGAAATCAACATAGATAACATGATATATTTTTGTTTCATGCATAACAAAGGAGATAAGTTGTGAATTACCAACAGAACAGGCCATGAACTATGTATACTGCTTAGGCTACCATAATAATTCATGTCATCCGTGCTAAACCTAAGTCTAAGGTTCTTAGGTTCTTTGAAGAAGGTATGAAATAATTGATCAATTTTCTTCCATTGAGAAGAATCAGCCGGATGTCGAAGCTTTCCATCGAAAATCCTCTCATCCGCATGCCATCTAAAATTTTTGGCATCAATTTCATTAGCAAACAGACGTTTGAACCTCGGTATGATTGGAAGATACCACAACATTTTTGCAGGGGCCTTATTTGATTTGAACCTGGGGGTTTCACATATCGGACACTGCTGCTTCTCTTCATGCTCTTTTCTGTACAATATGCAATCATTAGGGCATGCATGAATCTTTTTATACTTCATCCCTAATGGACATAGTATTTTCTTAGAATCATAGTATCGGCAAGGCAGTACGTTATCATCTGGAAGCATGTCCTTAAAAGCCTCAAGTGTTTCTAAAAAAATCTTATCGCTTGATAAGTAAAATATTTGCATATTTATTTTCCCTTATATGATGATTTTGTGGACTATATTTAAGCTGAATGTAATCAATTTGGATGTAATTAATAAATAAATAATGATTTTCTTACAGCCATGGACAGTACCGGATTAAGAAGAATTAAAGAAGGCATTTAAGGGGAAGTTACTATTCATACAGTACTATTCACTGTGTACTGTTCATGTCTGGTACTGTTTGGAATCATTGTTGCGTACTGTAGCGGACTATTTGCGTTGTACTGTAGCGGACCATTGTGTTGTACTGTAGCGGTCGGTGTGTGTGGAAGTAGGGCGGTTCAGTGCGGTTCCTGTAACAGTCGGTTCATTATAGCAAGTGGGTGGTCAGTTCACTGTAGCAGTGCGGTTCACTGTAGCAAAATCACTGTAGAAAAATACTGTAGCAGTCCGAAAATGAAGCCTATAAATAGAGCTTCTTGGCACCCTAAAATGAGGAGGAATGAAGAGAGAGAGAGAATTTCTATTTTAGAGAGAGAGTTGTTATTTTTAGAATTTATTTCTTGTATTTTTTTTACTTCTTGCATACCTCCTACATGGATGGTTTTACCTCCTATATGGAAGGCCTAGATAGTCCTCCTTTATGGATGGTATAGGTTGCCACCTACATGGATGGTTTTACCTCCTATATGGTAGGCTAGATTTTCCATTTTCATGCATCTTGTAGTTGTATTTTTATGGTTTTGTAATTAATTTTTATGCAATATTTATGATGTTTGTAATATATTTTGGTTTTGTTTTTAATTTTATCATGAGCTAAATTTTCCTTTTCCTAGGGTGATGACGTAGCTTACTAATGACGGATTGAATCTTAACTTATTAAATCTAGTTTTAATTTTTCCTTCATGATTGAGTTTTAATTATTGCTCTTAATGCTTACAATTGATTGGCCACCTTTTGGATGATTTTAATATGCATGTTGAGACCGGAAGGAGATACATGTGTGTGGATCCTATAATTAAAACCATAATTTGCATATGAAATATGAATATATTCATATGGGTTGTGTAGTCTTAATTGAGTTCCATAAATCTTAATGCATGATTGATTGCTTAAATTCATATAGGAATATATTGGGTTAGCAATTAATTATAGAATTACTTGACCTTGGAAAAGGCTAGTAATTAAAATAGGGAAACTCGACTATCAATCATGTGGAATAAATTAGACTAGAATAGATAAGTGATTCAATCCGGAATTTATTAAGTGAAATCTAATCCCTAGGGCTTTTTCTCATATTTGTCTTTATCACTTGTATTCATATTTCATCATTTCTATCTTGCTATCTCAATCACAACTAATCAACCGACTAAATAGAATTAAAATTACCAATTTTGGTACTTAGTGATCAATCCTCGTGGGAACGATACTTTACTCACTTCTATATTACTTGATTACGATAGTGTACACTTGCACTTCTAAATACACCATCCTACACTCGTAACATCGCTCCATCCATGTCGTGCTTTCAAACTTACCAATTTCAATACTGCTTTCAATAATTGGTATTTTGTGCACTCTGGGTATAGCGGCTTCTCAGCGTTACTGCACATATTACCGTATGCATGTGATTTCTCAAAAGCCTTTCTCTTACATCATGAATAATATCCTCTATTCGATCGTCCAGATCCGTGTCATTATCATCAAAGGCTACTCCCCCTTGTTGAGCTGTGCTTGGAATTTCTAATTCTTCACCATGCCATACCCATACTGTATAACTCTTACAAAATCCTTCACAAATTAATTGAGTATATATATCTACAGCACTTAGTCGCTTCTTATTCAAACATTGTACACAAGGACAATAGAACATCCCACTATTATTACCGAAATTTCTTCTAGGAAATTCTAAAAAATCCCTCACCCCATTATCATATTTAACACTAGTTCCTTTAACGTTTACCCAACTACGATCCATATATTTCAACACCTTTTTTTTCCTTCTCTCTGTATATTTTTTCACCTGGAAAAGGCAGGAGTATGATAAGAGTATGAAATCATTACACTCATCTAATTACATAGTTTAATAGAATTCTTCATCAGATGTAATTACAGTCTGTTCCATTTTCTTCAAGTAATTTTTCCCCTTTCATAGAGTTCTTATTTCTATTTAAGGGACAACTACAATTATATATGATTTTGAAGACATAAATAATGAAATTGATAGGCTCAAGAAAGAAAATGATTCAACAGATTAAACAGGTTCATAACATCTTCAAGGAGACCACTTCAACAGATTCAACAGAAAGAAGTTGATAAACAACCTAATTATATCTTGAATAAATTCAACAAAAAGAAATTGATATGCAAAATGCAAAAGGTCAAGCACTTGTGATTGAATAGATTCATAACATCCAAATTCATAAATCACAGACCACATCATCAAAGAATTAATTGAGATAGAGGAGACATTACTCTTACCTGGAGGTAGTGACCTTCGATTGTGGCTTGAGGAGCAGGAGGAGCGGCGGTTGCAGCGGCTAGAGAACACGAAGGAGATAACTGTGAAAAGATAGCACACAATTGAAGATTCTGCGGCAACGGGTGTAATGACTGGAAGGCGGGAGGATTTTAGGTCGGAAAATAGAGAAGGAGGAGATGGCGGTGGTGGTGGCTGGATCAGAGGGCGGAGAAAATGGTAGTATATGACTGGAGAAGAAGGTGCAGAGTTGATATGAAGCTTTTGCGGTAGTGAAAATGACGGGGAGGGAAACGAAATGGAGGGGGATTATGTTTGAATTACCGGACTTTTAAGGATAACCGGTCTTAAAAGTCTACTACTTAAGACCGGTTATAAGATAACGGGTCTTAAGTAGTGGACTTTTAAGATTAGTTATATATATAACCGGTCTTAAAAACAGACCGGATTTTTTTTTTTATTTTCTCAGTTAATTTTTAGACCTGTTCTAAATGATGACCGATCTAAAAAATGGTCTATTTTAGACCATTTTTTATTTTAACTGGTCTAAAAAATTTAAAAATATATTTTATCTTTAAATAATTTTTATTTCTGTTATTTTTAAGATCGATTATTTAAATAACCGGTCTAAATAATTTTTTAAGACCGATTTTTTAAAAAACCGGTCTTATAAGTTTCTCTTAATTACAAAATTGCCATCGCGTTTTTCTTTTAGACCTTTCTCGTGAAAACCAGTCTAAATGTGGCGATCTAAATATCCTTTTTTATACTAGTGAGGTGTCTACAAGAGGTCCACATAAAAAAAAATAGATACTGCTCTTGAGCTTTCAAGCTCTTCTTTCCTTCTCTGGTTTTTCTTCTTGCTGGGTTCTATTATATATTTCGTTGTTCTGTTCACCCTGTTCTTGTAGGAATGATCCGTTTTATCCTGGGGAGTGTCGCTTGCTTTTAGCTGGTGGTTGAGGAATACCTTTTAAGGACAACGTCCTCTGACGTGACTCGGATTATTCATTTCCTTTGTAGGTTCTTTGTCACCGTTTGGATCTGCAGAACACTAGTTGGAGTTAGAAGATTCAATGAATTGTATATGAATTTAGAAGCTAACGCTAACAATCTTAAGAGCTATTATCTACTAATCCTTTTGTTGGGCCGTGCATCAACAACAAAGTTCTTGAATAGGGAGGGCTTTGAGCTTTGTTTTAGTTTGATGGTTCTATTTTAGTTGATGTTTTCCTATTGTGTAGGAATGTTGAAACGGTTTCACGTTTTTATTTGTGCCTTATTCCAGGAATGTTTTGAGATCTCATCATAGAGAAGCTGGCCAAAATAGGCTACTCCTTATCTTCTTTGTGGTAGCATTGAGATGATGATAATTCGTTATTTGAGGTGCTAAACTCAGTTTGGCATGAACCTCTGGTGATTGTAGAGGCCAGGTATGATTTGAGAATTGAGTATTAACTCGTAACTCGTATTGGTAGCAGGGCATGGTTACCTAATATGGTGATTCATGGAACATATAAAAGGATATGTTGAGGCATGAGTCTGATGATGTTTTTGAATAAAACCATGGTTGTAGGGCATGTACTATATGCTCAAGAGGGCCATGGTGGTTGTGAACCCCAAGTGTCACATTCATTTTTTAGCTGGACTTATATATGACCTCATAAATGCTACCTTTAAGATAGATAAAGTCTCAGTAGATGGTGGTGGAGATGTCTGGAAAATTGTGTTGCCAATCTCTCCAAAAGCAAGGTGAAGTCATTGCTGAGTGTCGCATTGATAAGGTATTTCCTTTATAAGCAAGCACACACGAATCTATGGATAGACACACGATTTCATGCTTTGTGGCTGTCATGTGGATTAATCTCATTAATTCCAGTGGCTTAGTGGCGTCTTTGTGCTAACTGTGATAATAACTGAAACTCAAATATTTATTTGTGTTTGCTCCTCTGGTTCTTATTAGAGGCAAGTGGCTCCCTTATATTTAAATGAGTTTATTTTCTCTTAAGAAGGAAAACAAAAATTTTAACGTTAATTGATTCATGATCATTTAAATGGCGGTTGCGTGTCATATGGATATGAATGAGGAATTTATTTGTATATAAATGTGTATTAAACACTTTGAACTAGTTATTCAAAGCACGTAATTGTAGCTTTATTACCATTTAATTCTGGTTGTCACTGGAGAATGCATGACCTGTTATAGTTCACTGCAAGAGGAATATTAAGGGCATTTAAAATTTTATTTAGAGCTCATGAATCAATCTCCCCGAGTCAGCCTACATATTTATATATTTAGAAGGAAGAATAATAGTATTTAATAGCCCTCTAGGTCCATGGAAAATGACATTGGTGTAATAATAAGGGAATCATATATTAAATTACTTTAGGGGTTTTGTTTTACCATAAAAATTATGAATATTGAATTGGTAATAAAGTCCAAAGTAGACAGATTGCCATAGTCTAATACTTTATAACCATTAATAACAATATATAATTCTTACTAATGGCTTGTTTTTGTAACTGTCATGATATTAATATCAGCGGTTAATGATTAACAACAATTTACCATGACTGTTACATTGTCATCTTGATATTGTGGTTTGGTCATAATTTACCAATTGTTATGATTTATGTTTTTACCCCATGGTATTCAATCGTGGAAAGGAAATTTTGTGAGTGCTATACACAATTGCAATATTAAAATTGTGGGTGTGTGTGAGTTTTGAAAGCAACATCCCATAAAAGAACCATTGATTTTATTGTGAAACAAACCTTGGAGATCTGGTGATGACATTTTGTGAAATTAGAATGATATTATTCAAGAATATTCTAATTTAATGGAAGGGTATTATATGGTGAGATTCTAACTTGGTTAGAATTGTTGTTAAAAAATTCCATAACTTTTTGAGATATTTAAAAGTGTGGGGTGTCTAACATGTGTAGTACCTTAGCTTAAAAATTTTTAAAGTTGCAAATTATTTCTAACTTTATTTGATAAAACCAAATTGCGGTGTAAAATTAATCATATGAAGGTTATGTTATTTGCTGCAGAGAGTAAATTTTGTGAATTATTTGTGAGGTGTGAAAATTTAATAATTTATCTAGTATAGGGATAAATATGTTTAAATTTTACAATTTGTGAGTGCATATTTATAGTGGTATAAATATGCATGACTACTGTGAATATTGAATTTCTAATGCAAATAGCATGTGTTTTAATGTGGCTTCAAAATTTAATATGAAAGCATGTGTGAAGTAAATGTGATTTTGGGTATTGAAATCATAAAGGAATAGTGATTATATACAATATTGAGAAATTTTTTTGAAATTTGTTTTTGAGAAATATTATGAATATTTCTTATGATTCTAACATAGTTTTTAAAATAATTTAAAAATTGATTTTGCTGCTCAATTTAGGTATGCACAAATTGTTGAGAATTTGTTGCATTAAAGGATGCTAATCCCTGTAATATAGCTTGTGCTATGTGAAGATTGAGCATATATAAATATGCAGTCTCACGAGGAGATTTAAATATTTGAGGGGTACCTTAAATATTGGTATCATATACAGTGGATTCCGGTTGTTTTGAGATACACGGATGTTCAACTGAATTTTAGTTTTGTATGAGAAAATCCACTAGCAGCCAAAATAAATTATGTGAATTAGAGTATGTTACTCTAAAACTGGCTGAGATTAAAGGCTAAGTTGTTGAAAACCTCTTAGCAAAAACTTTAGGTGTAAAACCGACATTTTATGTCGATGAGTTGTGATTGCTAAATAACAATAGCCATTGTAGAAAGAGCAATAATGTAAGTGAAAATCATTTGAGATATGTGAATAAGCTAGCTTAAAATTTATGGAGTTATCTCAATCGATTTTGAGGTTAAAAGTTGACCTGCAGATTCGTTAACAAACCTTAGGAAGAATCAAATTAGCTGAGGGGAATGGGACTAAAGCCAATTTGAAATTAACATCGATGGCAACCCAACCTCTATGATTGGTGATCCCATGAAGGAGATTCAATGGGTAAGAACAAGTCGTTTGTTAGTTCTGTTAGCACTTAAATAAATTACTAGTCCCTTCCTATGGCAAGAGAAAGTGCTAGAATGTATTTTGGTGAGGCTGAGCAAGAGCTCTTAATGATTTCATAATCCTACAAGATGGTGTGCTCATTGCAGGCACATTTCATAAAATCACCTCTATGAATGTGAAGTGGGGCTGCTCCTATGAGATCGTGGCGAAATCTCTAAAGCATTCGTTATGCACCAAGCACGCGCATGGCCGTTTAATGTGCAAAACCGCGTTAATAGCGAAATATGTGGGTATAATCTGACTATTAATGCATCTAGTATATGCCTAAGAGGTTTGAGTTCATAGTCCATAGGACCACCGACATCTCTGTATACTAAGTATTATTAGTCTAGGTCTAGTTCATAGTCCAAAGGACCACTAAATACAATGATTATATCTGTGTGTGCAACTTAGCTAATAGCTTTCCTTTTGACACATGTGGGGGATTGTTGGAATTATTACATAAATAATGTGGGTGTATCAAATGGAACAAGTGAAAGAGTCCAAGTAGTAAAGAATTTTGGACTCTTAAATGGGGTAAGAGGAGGAATGAACTTGCATAACAATGGGCCACCGGTTGAAATCCGGTGATATCTCCACTCCCCTTGTGTATGAGTTAAAAGTGGACTTGACACCTCTTTTTTTTTTAAGGATTTGTGAAAAATTCAAATATTATTCTTGAATAAAAGAGTTCAATGGAATAGGCTATTATTCTAGTCTTAATCATTGGAATCAAACAGTGGAGTAATTATTTGATTTCTTCAATAATTTTTAATGCTATTTATTCTAGCTTTTAATTTAGAAATCTAGACATTGGAGGCATTTGATTTCATGAACGGATTTCTTGAGTATTTTATTGCCATTATGATTACATGATAATGGTCTTAAAGCATATTAATATCTCAATGTTTTGAAACCCATTGGATCAAAATGTCTCACAAGCTTCCAACGTCTTTGATCCTTTGGTTTATATAAAGAGGTATCTACAAGAGGTCCATATAAAAAAAAATAGATACTGCTCTTGAGCTTTCAAGCTCTTCTTTCCTCCTCTAGTTTTTCTTCTTGCTAGGTTCTATTATATATTTTGTTGTTCTGTTTACCTTGTTCTTGTAGGAAGGATTCGTTTTATCTTGGGGGTACTGCTTCATCTTAGCTAGTGGTTGCGGAATCGCTCTTAAGGACAACGTCCTCTAACATGACTCAGATTATTCATTTCCTTTGTAGGTTATTTGTCACCGTTTGGATCTGTAGAACACTAGTTGGAGTTGGAGGATTCAATGGATTGCATATGAATTTAGAAGCTAACGCTAACACTTCCAATTTCAAGAACCCCTATAGTATGTTAGTGCTCTATTTGTATTTTGTGAAATTAAAAAAAGAAGACACAAATACCCTTCACACATTTTTTTTAATAATATCCCCTACCCTCTCCTGCGATTGTTGACCACCGACCACCGCTGGACAGTGACTGACGACATACCCTGCCAGAGCTCTGGCGAGAATAATTAATCATTTTTAAATAGGTAATTGTCATTTCCATATCTAAAATTGTTATGTTCAAATCCAAACTTGGTAAACCCATATCGAGTCTAGGAATTAATTCATGCATGCATTCTCATTTTCACAAAGTGATCATTTTTTAATAGATTGTTGTCATTTCCATATCCAGAGTTGTTATTTTCACAGCCAAACTTGGTAAACCCATATACATTAATTGGTGATTTTTAAATACATATTTTTCATTTCCATATCTGAAGTTGTTATTTTCAAATTGGGTTAAAGGACATTTTTGCCCCAGAAGTATTGACTCAGGGGCAATTTTGTTCCGGAAGTTTCATCAGGAAAATTTTACCTTGAAAGTTTTAAATGTGAGGCAATTTCTCCTTGACCGTTATCAAGTTTGACTGTTACTTGACCAAATTTTAGAACAAATTTTCTCTTAAGTGAAAACTTCCAGGGCAAATTTGCTCATAAGTTGAAACTTTCAGGGTAATTTTGTCGTTATCTCATGGGAAAAATTTCCTTGCAAATTTTCACTTTGGAGCAAATTTGCCCCTAAATTTGGTCAACTAAAGGTCAACTTAACTACTATAATAATTAGGGTAAAATTACCCCACATTTGAAACTTCCGGGGAAAAATTGCTCCAGATGAAACTTCAGGGGAAAAATTTCCCTTTAGGCAATACTTTCGGGGCAAAAAAGACCTTTAACCCTTTCAAATTCAAACATGGTAAACCCATATCAATTCTATGAATTAATTTATGCTTTCCTTCTCATTTTCACAAGTAGTGATTTTTAAATATATAGTTTTCATTTCTATATTAGAAGTTGTTATTTTCACTCCGAACTTGGTAAACCCATATCTATTAAATGATCATTTTTAAATGGATAGTTTTCATTTTCAAATCCAAACCTAGTAAACTCAATTCTAGAAATTGATTTATGGTTGTCTTCTCGTTTTCACAAATGGTTATTTTAAATGTATAGTTGTCATTTCTATATTCGGAGTTGTTATTTTCACAAAAATTACATCATATCAACTTCACTATTGAGCCTCACCATCTTTGACTACCACCACTATCTTTGGTTACCTTCTTCTTCACCACTGGTGTCTTCTCCACCACCAGAGAGGAAATAGACTTTCAAACCTAACTTGGACCTAGAGATTAGAGGCACGATTTTGAAATGAAAGGGAGAGGGGAAGAGGAAATCGAACTACCCATCGATGGCAACGTCGAGATTCTCCACCACTGTCTTCTTGTTCGTTCTCACATACCACCATCACTGGAGATTGAGCCCTCTCACTCCACCACTTCCATCTTTAATTTCATTCTCTTTCTCTACCACTATTAGACCTTCACTAACATTTCCAACCACCTCTGTCGAATCACCTCCAGCCCTTTCTCTTTCACCATAGCGCCTTCTTCTTCTAAACAAATTTCATCCTATATCCTCCTTCCTTAATTACTTCTTTCATCTCAACTCTCTTTCACATAGCTAGAGCTTTGAAAAAGCAAGTTAAGGCAATCAAAGTGACTCGTGCAACTATCGGACTAAAGTTTCACATAATAACCATAACTTATCTGACTGTTTAATAATTTTTAAAGTTGATTATTCAACTCCATAGTACAAATAAAAAATTAAAATAAGAAAACGAGAGTATGAACGAGAGATGTCAGTTCCTTCAAGCACTTGCCATGCGTCCTTGCTCTACCATGTAATTGATGAAGATCAAAAGTTAGAAGTTTGAATAGAAGTGGATGCATGGGTAAGGGTTTCGTGATTTATCTAGCAGATCGTGTCCTTTTGAAACAGAAAGGGTAATGTTATAGAGCTAAGCATGTCGTTATAAATTGCGATAGATAACAGAAGTATCAGTTGTTTACTAATAACTATGAATGTCATTTGTAAAATACCTAAATTAGTAATGGTTATTTATTAATAACTATGAAGAGTCAAATTTTTTTAAATAAATATTTTTGGTCAACATTGCCCTAACAATTATTTATTTTTAATATTCAAAAAAAAAAGTAGTGGCTTTCAGTTATCACTACTATTATTGTCTTCATCCTCCTGCCCCTTCGTCTCTCTCGGCACATCATCAACTTCTAAGGAAGGAGATGAAGAGTCTGATTGGAAGTGATCATATACAATTTGAATGTGAGGATGAGGTCAAACTTCTTGTGTTATGACTATGGGCTGTCTAGCAAGAAGCCTTGTAGAACGGTCAAGGTTGGCCAATGTCTGTAGTAAAGTCTCTATTTGTGGAGAATATGGTGGAGAAGGAGGAGGAGGAAGATGAGGCGGTGGTGGAAGAGGAGGGGCTTGTGGAGGAGGAGGAGGATAGCAAGCATGTGGAGGAAGAGGAGGGCGAATGGAAAGACTCTGGTGTCTGACTATGATAAGGGGGAGAAGGATGAGGTTATGAAAATGTCGCTTTAAAGTATTTAACTTAGGAGAACTGTTGTTTGGTGTTGGACCGAACGGGATTTTGAAAAAGTGCTTTTTTGATTTGTTCTTTACATTACTGTTATTTATTATGAAATGTTGTTTTTGTCGTTCATACTTTATAGTCAATAGATATAACCATTATATTTGTGTTTTCACTAATGTTAGATTGGAAGATGAATTGTTTGTAAATATTATATGATGGTTGTTTTGAAAGAACCATAACTTTTGACACTAAATAAATGACAGTTATTAATTACAATCGCTTTTTTTTTTGTGTTTTTATGAATTCCACTTTGCAATACATGATGGTGCGCATAATTAACCCTTACATTCAAGTATTATATATCCTTACGCAATCTCTGCCTTAACATACATAACGTTTATTAGTTGTAACCGTCATGTATTAAACATTATAAATGCGTAAATATGTAATAGTGGCAATAATTTGTCATTACGTTATTCTTAATGCCTCCATATAATTAAACAATGGTAATGGATTTTTCTTAAAGAAAAATTAGTTGGTTTTCATGTAGTATTTTTTTCCTCCTGCATTATGAAATTTACAGGGTTTTAAGCAAACACCCACGTGATATAATTAAGTTGTTGTATGAACTCTTTCAAACAATTAAGACGTTATGTTTCGTGTGAAGCATAATTTGGGTGTATTTGTACTCTTTTGGCTTAACAAACATTTGGTATACCTACAATTTTACATTATCACGTTATCTGCATAAGACAACGGACCCATGTTGGATTGTTGTTATCTGGCAAGAGTTATCCCTTGTTTAATTTATACTATTGTGTCGGGAAGCATTAGGTAATCAATTTGTAAACATTAAGGAGCTGTTTGGTATGAGGGGAGGAGAGAGAATTTTTTTTGGAGTTTAATTTAAAAAAATTAGAAAAGTGGGATTATAAAATTTTAATAAAGAGAAGATAAATGCTAAAAGAGTAACAAAAATTAATTAAAAACTTTTCATCATACTTCTTCAATTTTTTTAAATTTTACTCATAAAAATTTTCCCTCCCCTTACTTCCTCTCCAAATCCCTCATACCAAACATACCCTAAGAAAATTAACTCATATATTTAGATAACTAAAATAAATTGAGGCTTTATATTTAAAATTAAAATAAATCCTGATAGCTAACTCCTATATTTAAAATGGGAGTATATATTTATCATTTTTTTACCCCGACATAGGATAATAAGTTTGAGAAAACCAGATTCCTTGCCCATCTCATTTAAATTTAAATTTATAAAACAAATTATTATTTTTCAGTATAGTTGACAACTAAAAAATATTTTTATTTTATTTTTCCAAAAAACTAACCAAAAAGGTTAAAAAAAAAGGACGCTATGTATAATTTTAAAAATTAATTATTCATAGTGTAAAACGATCATTTGCGACAATTATTTTTCGACATCTGCACTCTTATTGTTAGAATGTTAGAAATCTGAGCGCCCAATTTCGATGAACGTGACATTTACCAACTAATAAAGTGTTAAAGGCTAAATTTGTTCTTAAATATTACCTTAAGGGTAATTTTGTCCTAAAAATTTTAAATATGGAGTAATTTCATCCTAACCGTTATCCCAATTACGTTTGACCGTTAGTTGACTAAATTTAGGGAAAATTTTTTTTTAAAGTGAAAATTTTTAGGATAAATTTGCTTCTAAGTGACAACTTTTAGGACAAATTTACACCTTAAAAAAATGACTTGGACGACAAAATTGCCCTAAAAGTTTTAACTTATGAGAAAATTTGTTTTGGAAATTTTCACTTTGGACCAAAGTTACCCCGAAATTTGGTCAATTAACGGTCAAACTTAATTGGGGTAATAACCAGGGTAAAATTGCACCACATTTGAAATTTTTAGGGTAATATTGACTCAGACAAAACTTTCGGGGCAAAATTGTCCTTAACGCAATACTTTCAGAATAAAAATAACCTTTAACATACTAATACATGGTATTAATTTTGGAATTAGATTCGAACAAAACAGTTTTGGTTTTAGAGACCAAACGTGTAATTTTTTATTTTTGAACGTAGAATAAACTTTAGTATCCAAAATCACACTTAACAAAAACAAAATTAATTCAGTATTCATTATTGTACTTTTCTCTATCCCTTCAAAAATTTTATCCAATGCGCATTAGCCCTCCCTCGTAAATAAGAGAGACAAACGCACCCATCCTATTGCCCACTTTGAGACTAGACGCAGTTTGCCAATTGAACCACATGCTCTTGACTACAAAAATATGATAGTTATAAAGTATAGTTATTAAGGCGCAACATCTTGAAAAGTCAGGTCATTTGGAGTCAATTTGAGAGGATTGAGTTCCTTACTAGCTATGACCTCCATAATCAAATTTCAATAGATCGATGCCTCATAACCATCTTGAAAAGCTTGGTTCTTTACCTACTAGCTATGACACGGGAAGTGCAGTAAAATTGATAGATAGAGTAACATAATAATTAAAATATATTAGTATTATTTTTTTTTTTGTCAAAATGTGTAGTTTTTTCGCACTTAACTTTGTTTCACATATTTCACATTTGTTTCTTTCATTTTTGAGTATGGAACGACTTAATTTTGAGTTAAGAATAATAATAAGTCATATTCATGCTTTAGAAAGGTTGTTTTGTTGAATTGAGTGTGGTTTATACATAAACTTTCCATTTATTGATAGACTTATGCCTTTTTTTAATTAAATATTAGTTTTTAGGATTGTATATGAATATTTTTGTATATTTTAATTAAATTATATTATTTTAATCCTAATAAGATTGACTCCAGTTCGATCATTGTTGGACCAATAGACTATTGAATCTATCATTGTGTGAACCTTCAATGGATGATTTGAGTTTCAATACCTACAAGATAGATTTTGATTGAACTGGCTTGAATCGCTATACACATTCATTCTAGGGTTAAAGTGTAATTTTAGTAATAAAGTTTTACTCGATGGGCGTTTAGCACAAATAAGTTTTGGAAGGAGTAAAAATAACAATGAACAATTAAAAATGATGCAAATTTAACAAAATCGTTAAATTTGACCTAATGACGTTAAATTATAAGAGAATAAAACTCATAATGATGTTAGGTCAAATTTAACAGTTTTGTTAAATTTGCACCATTTTTAATTGTTCATTGTTATTTTTGCCCTTTCTAAAATTTTTTTGTGCCAAACGCCCATCGGATAAAACTTTATTACTAAAATTGCACTTTAACCCTTCATTCTAAATGGAGTGGATAGGGAATGATATGTTAGAGATGTCCAAAAACAAATTACGAAAATCTTAATCAGAAAGATGAAAGACTAAAGTGTATCTATTTAAATGTGAAGGGACGACAATAAAGTTGTTTCAAACTAAAGTTTAACCCTAATTTTTCTAAATAAGTACTGTAAGACATTATTTCACATATGAACCTCAAAAGTTACATCCAAGTCTAGTTTCATTCATAAAAATTACATTTTGTATACCTAGAATATAATATGTTAGGCTCACGAGGATGGAACTGTTGAAAATTGTGCCCTTAGGCCAATCATTGTACTTTGAACATTATTATTTAATGAATTTCTCCATTTTGTTGTCATATTATTTGCATGTTTATTGTGATAACTTTATCCTTGAATAAATCATAAAGATTGTCCTAAATATCCCTGGTCGGTCATCTATGTGGGAGCAAAGATGAAATAAAACCAGTATGAATTTGATAAGGTATGGAGATACGAATCAAAGTCATAGGCACTTGTAAGAGTACAAGGTGTTGGACCGACTTGCTATGAGAAAGTTGCATGGATCAAGTCATAAGCTTATCTTATGTATAACCACGTTATTATGCCCTTTGACCTGAGATCATCATGGATTCCTACATGAGAGTCGTTAAGCTTTGACTTAGTCAAAAGTTACCTTTGATCGGGTGATGATAAAGGCTATAATCGGGCTTGGTGGTTTTCATGCAGAGGAATGTGAATGATCAAGATGGAATCTGTCCCTCACATTAGTAGAGAGATATTACTGGACCTTTTGATGAGTGAGTCTGAGAAATGTATGGCTATACTACGATGGAAACGAGTTTCCATTTCTATTGTCTGACTACTCAGGAATCGGGAAAGTAATGGTCAAAACAAGAGGATGACATTATTCATGCCTCATCCTTGGCCAAAATATCGTGTGACAAAAAGGACGTGATATGGTTGTATGACAGGATGAATCCTATTATTGATCCTTATATGAATTGGGTAGTCGCAATGTCTTGCTAGAGACTACTTGCGACTTGTAGGCTAGTACAGTTATTGGGCCACTGCCAACTTCATATAGGCCTACTAAGTCACACACAAGAATAACCCAACACAAGCAATAATGTCCAGATTCATTGTGTTAGATTTCATGTTTTGATGATAACAAATCATGTTTTGGAGGTCCTTGGATTTGATCAAATCAAAAATATCAGCAAAGGAAGTAAGAAAAGTGATCTGAGCAAGATCACTTGAGTGATTTATGTAATCACTCGAGTGATTATCAAGATCACTCGAGTGATCATTAAAAATCACTCGAGTGATATGAAAAATACCAGATCACTCGAGTGATCTATGAAATCACTCGAGTGATGCGGCAGATCACTTCCAATGAATCAAAAATCACTGCAAGAAAAATTCACTGTTCTGGATTTCACTTCCAGTGATGTTGAATCACTCGAGTGATTCATGATTTCTGCTAAATCACTTCCAGTGAATCTGAAATCACCGGAAGAAAAAATCATTGTTTTGAAAATTACTTCCAGTGATAAACATATCACTCGAGTGATCCTTAAAATTTTCAGAATCACTTCCAGTGGAACGAAAATCACTGCAATAAAATTTCACTGTTTGTAAAATCACTTCCAGTGATCTTGAATCACTCGAGTGATACACTATTTTAGCTAAATCACTTCCAGTGGATTGAAAATCACTGCGAGAAGAAATCAATGTTTACAAAATCACTTCCAGTGATGCCAAATTCACTCGAGTGGTATATGAAATCTCATGTTCACTTCCAGTGAGTCTGTTATCACTAGCAGAAGATTTTAATGTTTTTCAAATCACTTCCAGTGACATCAAATTCACTCCAGTGATGTTTCATTTTATCAGTATCACTCTCAGACAGTCACTGTGATCAACTTGCAACCACTTCCACGGAAATCAAAAGATTTTGTTAGTTAGATTTTGATAGTGATAATCATTGCTAGTTATTTCAGATTACTGTCAAAATCATGTGGCATATTATTTCGTTAAAATTACTCAGTTGCTGAAATCCATCTCCAGTGAAAGCAAGCTTACTTCCTATGGTTCTTTGATTTTCAAAAATCACTCCCAGTGAATCATGATCACTCCGATGATATTCAAATATTTTCTAACGGTCATGTCCTCGAGTGTATTACAGGTGTACTCCACTACCACCCACATGACAAGCAACTGAACACACCACTCAAACGGCAACTAATCGTGGGCAGCAGTGAAACTCATAAATAACCATCAACATGAAAAGTGGAAAACAAATACTGTTGCATCTGTCAGAAGCACAATGAATCAATGAACAAATTCACAACGGTCCTCAAAGCTCCTGATATATATGTCCAGCCATTCGAAAATCAAGATGGAGAATGAACAACGCTTGAACACACTACAAACAATACATTCATAAGTGCTTCGTCTCTTATCAACTCTTCATCTGTACTTCAGTTTTCATCTATATACTCTGTGAGAGAGATTTGTCAATCATACATGCTTTATTTCTGATAGTGATAACTTAAGGTTGATGAACCTTAAGTTAGGATTTGAGATTACCTTGTGTAAGGGGGAGCGATTGTCCAAAGAGAGGAACTTGATGTTGTACTGAGGTGCCAAGAACCCACTGAATCTTGGAAGATACAGTGAAAGGCTCAGAAGGATTTCTGAGGACTGGACATAGGTCAAGTGATTGAGACCGAACCAGTATAAACCCCTGTGTGAACTTCGGTGATATCTCTTCCTACTTATAACTGTGTTTTAAAGTTTCATAAATTTTTTTAACTATTTGATTATTCTGTAATCACCTAATTCACCCCCCCTCTTGGGTGAAAGGCTCGATCTAACACATTGAATCTAAGATGTGTCTAAGATTCAATAAATACAATGTTCAATCTAGGGTGGACGGATTTTATATATATGATATAAAATTCAAGAAAAAGGAAAAGAAAAATAATAATATTATGTGTGTGTGTTTTTTTTTCCGACATACATACATACATACATACATACATATATATATATATATATATATATATGTGTGTGTGTGTGTGTGTGTGTGTGTGTGTGTGTGTGTGTGTGTATGTATGTATGTATGTATGTGTATGTATGTATATATATGTATGTATATATATGTATGTATATGTATATATGTATATGTATATATATGATATACTTATATATATTATATACTTATATATGATAATATTATTATATTGTGTTAGTTTTAAATTTATTTTATCTGATAAATTAAATTTAATAACTGACATGATAAATATATAGTATCTCAGATTAATTTATAAAGATAAATTAAATCTATTGACTCTTTATTCGGATTAAATAAATAAGTTAAATTAAAACTGTTGAACAAATTTAATTAAATCAAATTTATTTAATTAGCTTATAAAAAAATTCAATATTAATTGATATAATATGGATTTCAAAATTAATTAAGATTAATTTTGAAGATCTAAGATAGCCTTCATTAGTTATGAAAAAAATGAAGGGTTAGAGAAACCCTAGGGCAGAAGAGAAATAAAGAGCTGCAAGAAAACCCTAGAGAGGCATTGGATGCACTAGCTGTAGATACTAGTAGAGAGAGCTGATTCGAATAATTGGCTCCTCATGATCGAAAAGACAAAACTTTAAAAGGTACGACTTTAACTACTCGTTTTAAACGATGATTAATAGATCCGTGTTTAGGATTGGGAAAAATTTTAAACATTTAATTTCTTCCGATGTGCCTTTCAATCCCAACAGGAACAAGTCCAATAGGGAGGGTCCGCTCCAAGAGCAAGTGAGGCCTATTGGAATTAAACTCACTAGGCTACAAACCTCGACTAAGTCCATAGTTTCCATTATAGTGTACAGTCAACCCACTAACCAAGAAGAGACTTCAAGATCTGAGATAGTAGGAATGATTACACCTAATTAGATCTAAGAATATCATAACCAACGAATTTGGAGGGGCGAGTATAAACCAATCGAATAACACTTCCCCAGAACACATCCAGACTTCTCCTCATCTTTTATTCTTCGCTTATTTCTCTCCGGTAGTTCGACGTTGTAATACTCAACCTTTCATACCATCTTTTGACCTTTTGTCGCCTGTAATCACAATCAACAAATTATCAATAATATCATCTTTTATTTTTTTATTACTATCTTTTTTGAAATCGCATGTTGTTGGTGACCTAATAATTAAAATCTCTTATGACCAAATTTTGGTTAAACAATTTGGTGCCAACCATGGGAACCCAACGAAAATTTTTTTGAAAAAAAACCTTTCTTTTCATCCTTTCCTTTATTTTTCTCTGCCCTACTAACCATGGCAGAATAAGTTGCTAGTCACGAGGTAAGCGTCATTGAGTTTGCAATGTTGGTAAAAGATCAAATTGCTTAAATTGCCGTATAAGCCAGACTAGTTCCATAACACCCGGAACATTTCACGCAGCAGCAAGAGTGGCTCCAATGCCTAGAAAAGGAGAATTCAACCTTGCAGGAACAAGTGGTCTCACTTATCGTACATGTTACTTCAAGCTCGTGTCCATCTAGACAGTTCTCCTCCACAGTCGTTCTACTCATCCAACCATGGGAGATGCCCCTATCGACGAACTAACCAAGTCCAGAAGGTAATAACACTGTGAATATGATCCCTACTAATGAAACTCATATTGCAGGTCCTAATGACAGTAAAACAAATCCACAAGCCAGTGAGGAAGCACCTCGTACCGATCAAGAATGGCCTCAGACGGGTTAAAGAGACCCCTATGCTGATCAGGAGGGCCCCTAAGCTGGTTAGAAAGGTCCTCATAATGCGATAGGTGCCCATGGTATATCTAACACTAAAACCTAAAAGGCGACCACCGATCCACCAATAGTGGACGTACCACCTTCTAGCTCGTCAGATGATAGGGGATGGAAAAGGAGATGCTTGGAGTTGGAAGCCATAATACTACGATTGCTTGGCGTACTATCGCTGATGAAGAAAAGCACCTTTAATAGCTTTGTAGACACCTTGTTTACTGATGACATAACATTGGTTGAGATGCCTAAAAAATTTACTTTCCCTTATATAAGACACTATTTTGGCTTAACTGATCCAGATAAACACATGGCGCAGTACCAGCAAAGGATGCATACCATAAAAATTCTAAGAGAGTTGCGTAACGCTTGTATGTGCAAAGGTTTTGGGTCGAGCTTAGTTGGACTAGCCTTGAGATGGTTTACCAACCTACTAACTAACTTGGTAGGTTCATTTACAAATTTGAATGACTTGTTTTTCCAGCAATTTTCCAGTAGCTTGAAACTTGAAAAACAACCGAATGACCTCTATAAAGTTGTCTAAGGGAAACATGAGTCACTGCATGATTTTGTTAGTAGGTTCAAACAGGAGAAAATCAACATCCCAAATTGTGACATTGTGACTGCTATTACGACATTCAGGAAAGGTCTACTCCCTAACTCTGATTTGTACAGGGAACTAACTAAGTACACATGCCATACCATGAATGATGTATTTGCACGAGCCTAGGCTCAAATCAAATAAGATGAGGATGAAGTGAATGCTAGCCAAACCCGCCACTAGAATTATTAGCCCTTGGATAGAAGAAATCGGAACCTAAGACATACTAACCATAATTGGAGGGTAGAGTCGTACCTAACGATACCACTAAGAGAGGAAGAAAACTAACAGTGTGACGGCTCCACCCTACTAGGCACTCCCACCAAGGATATAGGAGTATAACTTCTCAGTCAAATTTGGTGAGTTAATACAAACCCTTACAAACATAGGCGATATGGTGAAGTGCACCCTAAAACCAAGAAGCTAGCGGACTAGTGGGACAGATCTAAATGGTGTAAATTCCATTCTGATCATGGCCATCAGACAACGGACTATATTGCACTTAAGTTGGAAGTAGCAGAACTCCTTACACGGGAACACCTGACGCATTTATTAACCAATAAAGGTAAAGCTACTTTGTCAAATAACGGTACTAACCATGTGGGTTCATTACTAGTTGAGCCACCCAAGAATCCAAGAACTATCAACTGCATAATGAGAGGCTTAGAGATCAGTAACGTCACCTACTTGGCAGCTAAGCTCCATGCGAGACTCTTGCTAAAGGATCTTAACCAGGAACACATTAAGGATGAATGTACTAGCTAAGAGGATGGTTAAATTATGTTCTCTAAGGACGAGATGAATGAGCTGGACTATCCACATGATGACGCATTGGTAATCTCTTTGTTCTTGGGTAATTTTGATATTAAACGTGTGCTGGTTGATTCAGGTAGTTCATTCAATATCATATACTTGAAGATGGTCAAGGAAATGGGAGTGGAATCCCATATCGTTTGTACACCATCTATGATAGCCTTTGGCAATGGAACACCAGATAAGACCATTGGAGAAATAACATTCCTAACCTACCTAGTGGGATTGAACGTACCATTCAAATATCATGTGATGGATTGTTTGTCGATGTACAACATATTGTTGGGAAGGCCATAGATCTATAAGATGAAGGTCATGCCATCCACCCTTCATAAGGTAGTGAAGTTACAGACCCCTTGGGGGGTACATAAAATCAAAGGAAATCAAAGGGTAGCTATGGAATATTACCAGATGACCTTGAAACCTACAGAAAAGCAGTTTACATAGCAATTATAGGACCTACCACTACAGAAAAATAGAACCAGCCCAGGATTGAAAACTTGATAAAGTGCACATTGATATTGATTATCCAAAAAGGAGGGTCTACGTAAGGGTAGACCTACCACTTGATATAAGAGGTATGTTAATCCTGTTGTTAACTAACAATATTGATTGCTTTGCTTGGTTACATGTGAATATAATAGGTATAGACCTTGAGGTGATAACACACCAGTTGAATGTCGACCCGTCATACAAACCAGTCAAGTAGAAGTATCATAAGTTCGCATCAGAAATGAATCAGATTATAAACAAGGGAGTACAAAAACTCCTAAACATTGGGTCGGTAAGAGAGGTTCAGTACCTTTACTGGCTTGCTAACGTAGTGGTCATACAAAAAAAGAACGATAAGCATCAGGTATGTATAGACTTTACTGATTTGAACAAAGAATGTCTAAAAGATTATTTCCCATTACCGCACCTTGATTCTTTGGTTGCCACATCTGGACATGAATTATTGAGTTTTATATATGCCTTTTCTGGTCATGACCAAATCCTAATGCACCCTAATGATGAAGAGAAAACGGCTTTTATAATTGAGCGATGTATTTATTGCTATAAAGTTATACCTTTTAGACTAAAGAATGTAGGATCAACCTACCAAAGGTTGGTTAATAAGATGTTTGCAGTACAGATAGGTAAAACCATAGAAGTATACATTGACAACATGCTTATAAAGTCCCTCCATACAGACCAGCATGTGACACATCTTGAAGAAACCTTCAATTTACTTCATAAGCATAACATGAAGCTGAACCCAGAGAAATGTTTATTTGGAATTACCTGAAGGATGTTCCTAGGGTATCTAATATCGCATAGGGGGATCGAGGACAATTTGAGCCAGATCAAAGCCGTAATCGACATACTATCCCTAAGGTGCGCCAAAGACGTTCGGAAGCTAACAAGTCAAGTAGTGACCTCAAGTAGATTAATCTCTAGATTATTTGAGAAGTGCCACTTATTCTTTAATGCCTTAAGGAAGAACAAGGGCTTTGCATAGAGAAAAGAATGTGAAATGCTCTCCAACAGTTGAAACAGTATCTAACTAACACAACATTGCTGTCAAAACCAAAGGAAGGTGAAACACTGTACATTTACTTGGTTGTGTCACCTAAGTTGTTAGTGTTATTCTGGTCAGAGATGAGGAAGGTAAGAGACACCCCACATATCACACAAGTAAGGCCCTTCTAGACACCAAAACTAGGTACTCTCTACTTGAAAAACTAACTTTATCACTTGTTTCCCACATCAAAAAAGCTTAGCCCTTACTTTCAGTGCCACCCCATTACGGTGGTAACTACTTACCCTTTAAAGAATGTATTGCATAAATCAAACCTATCAGGTAGGTTAGTCAAGTGGTTTGTGGAACTAAGTGAATTTGATATAACCTACTTATCATGCACTATAATAAAATACCAAGTCCTAATAAACTTTATAGCTGATTTTAGTCCAGACATACAGTTAGATGCTGATAAAGAATTACTAAGTATAAGTGGTGAAACCAAGACTTAAAGTGGACATTGTATATGGATGGTTCGTTATATTTAAAGGGAATGGGGTTAGGCATAGTGTTAAAATCTCCAGGTGGTGACATTATACAACAGTCTGTATGTTTTGGTTTCAGAGCTACTAATAATGAGATAGAGTACGGAGCTTTGATTATAGGTTTGTAACTTACAAAAGATTGGAAGCTTGGTACAACTCACCGCTGGTCTCAAAGAAGCTAGGTGGTATATACTAGACAAAAGACCTATGCGTGAAAACCTACCATAAGCTGGCGACCTCTTTGGTTAAAAGTTTCTAGAGTTCTAAATAACTCAGGTTGGTAGGGATGATAACCAAGAAGCCAGCTTACTAGCTAATTTGGGATCCCAATGATTCCCGATAGTTCACCTATGATTCTCGATGATCCACCCAAGCTTAGGTATGATATATTCAAATAATCTAATGTGGGATTAGAGGTCCCCTATTCTATGATACTTGTATAATGACGCCCTCCGAGAATATAGGAATGAGACTCCTAGGGTGAAGGTTTGAGTCGCTAAATTCTATATTCTGGACGACAAACTATACAAAAGATCATATGTGGGACCAGTCATGAGGTACGTTAGACCATAAAAGGCCAGTTACATACTGAGAGAAATTCACGAAGGGGAGTATAGAGACCATATAGGGAGAAGGAGCTCGGTATGCAAGATGCTTAGATTTGGATATTTTTTGCCTACCTTGCAGAAAGATGCTATTACCTTAGTCAAGAAGTATGATAGATGTTAGAAGTTTACCAACATGATGTACCAACCACTTGAAATGTTACATACCATCGCATCAACTTGGCCATTCATAAAGTAAGGAATGGATATAGTTGGAAAACTACCCATGGCTCTGAAAAGATTTTTACATATTGGTATTAACAAACTACTTTACCAAGTGAGTTGAGGTAGAGTCATATATACAGGTACAAGAACCTGACGTTATTGACTTTGTCTGGAAGAATATTGTTTGTAGGTTCGAACTACCAAAAGAGATGGTTTGTGACAATAAGTCCTAATTCATATATCATAAGTTCAAAAATTTCTACCAAAAATGGGGAATAAAGCTATACTTCTCTACCCCACTTAACCCTAAGTCCAACATACAAGAAGGATCATGCAATAAGTTCATCATTAACTTACTAAAGAAAAGGCTCAACAAGGCAAAGGGCAGATGGGTTAAAGAGCTCCCTTTAGTCTTATGGGCATATCGAACCACCTCTCGCATATCAACAGGGGAGATGCCCTTTTTCTTAGTATACGGATCTGGAGCAATTATTCGAGTTGAGGTTAGAATGCCCTCTTTACAGTATAGTTGGGCAGGCAAAGAGTCTAACAGAAAAGCTATAACTGATGAGCTAGACTTACTTGACGAGCTCTAGGAATAAGCCTTGATTAGACTCGTAACGTACCAACAGAAGATAGCCAAGTACTCTAAGAAGAACATACGCACTAGATAGTTCAAAGTGAGGGACTGGGTTATATGGAGAGTCTTTCAGAACACTAAAGAGACAAGCGATAGTAAGTTAGGTTCGACGTATGAAGGTCCCTATCGAGTAACTAAGATAGTTGGACAAGGCACTTACTAAGTGACAAGAATCGAAAACCCATTCAACAAAGCTGGAACACCATACACCTTAAAAGGTATGATTTTTAAGTTTCTATTCTTCCAATTTAGCTATTATATTTTCATGTTTACTAACCTCATGGGCAAGACACAAAAACATATCCACACCATAATTGCAACCATAATGTACGATCTACACTTTAAGCTATGTGGTCTAGTTGTATTTAGTAAATTTGATACCAAAAGCCCCGCCATCTATTCATTTACACTTTCACAGGTTTCCTTAATGAAAGGTCTTAAGAGTTCAATTTTTCACAGTTTACACACTAACTATGTAGTTGTGGTTCTTTGTTTAAAGCTTGGTAGTGACAAACTTTACAAAGTAATGTATCACTTTAATTTTCACTCCGTAACTTATTAGTGGAATGGAAAACGTGTTTTTTTATCTCATGAATGTCTCAACTCCACACGACCAACTTACTTACTTACTTACCAAACTATGCTTAGCATGTCGAACTAATGCTCCAAGCATAATCCTACACCAATGATGCACCATATTAACTACAAGTGCTCTACTCTGACTCTCTTAAGGATGGAAGGCCTAGCCTTAGGGACGTCCCATGGTGGAACAAACATTGGGCCACAAAGATTTGATGTACAAACTTACCTACTAATAGTGTATACTTAGTAGGGCACTAATAAACTATGTACTAACACACTAAATAGTTTGGAGGATTAGGCCCTTTGTCAACACAATAAAATTGGAAATTTAAAAAACACTTGCAATCAATTACTTAAGCATTTATGAGGGGCCATGACGCTCATAAGGTGCCGGCCTTACTAACCATAAAGGGATATAAATGCCAATAGTTAACATAAGTCTAGGGCAAGAGGATGCCCCAAAAAGCCATATCCGGCTAAAATAATGCCCAATATGGGCCCCTGAAATCATAGTTGAAAAAGCGTACATCCCCATCAGTATTCGTCATCTCTAGCACCGGCTGCAGGATCACCATCAACACCAACCCTAGCGCCATTCCTAGCATGAGTCGTTGATCCATCCTCTACAGCACCTACAGGGCCGTAATCTTCGAGTTTACAATCATACATCGCATCATACTTAATGATGGAAGTGTTAGGGTCCTACATTGCTATCTTATCCTTCTTAAATCTTTATGAGCTAGGCGCAAGTTCTAAAATAAGACTGTTTGCCAATCTCCTTCAGCTGCTACTTCAAAGCACCGTTCTCATCCTCCAGGGTTGATTGATTGTGCTTGGATTTACTAAGCTCCTTTAAAAGATGCTCCATGTGTGTTTTGCGCTTAAATTGTATGTCTAGCAAGCATACTACCTCCTGTGGAATTTTTAGGTTGGTCCTCTCATTCTCGAATGATTGGGATAGTAGCTGGTAGACCTCATTCTTCAAAAACAAAAAGCCTTGGAAACCCTACATACTAAGAAGAAGTGCTAAGGAACATGGTAAGCCACGAACAAGACGAAAGGAGCGGAACCTTTAATAGAGGACCTGGGTAATGTATGATGTCATCAAATTTGATAGACCTTGTGCTCTTAACTTGGCCAAATCATTAGGAATAATAGGAGACATAGCACGAGAAGTGCCTGAGCTGCGTCAGATACCTACGAGACTGTACTAGGGAACTATAGGTTGAAATTCTTATAATGAATTACCACTAATGATTTTGTGCTTTTTGCTAGGCTTAGCCATGCCCTTGCCCTTGCTTTGGACTTTATAATCTTCTGGAACTAATAATGCTCAATCGAGGTAGGATCCAAGCTAGATACTAGTCTTGGAATGAAGCCTTGGCCTCATTTTATTTATGCTAGGAAGCTTGAAAGGCTTTGCCTTCATAATCGATTCGACTAAAATAGAAAGTGTAGAAATAAACACAATATTGGCCCAACGTAAAGGACTATGAAAGGTACAATAATATTAGAACCTTACTTAGAGGGGTGTACTTTAGGTCCAACAAAGCCGGGCACTCTCTCTTAGAGGCATGGATAAGCAAGATACATCTTGTCCTCTCCTTGTCACAACCTTCCAACGCCTTTCTGTTCTTGCTAACGTCTGCAGTAACACCATTTAATTACTTAGAGGAATATACACTTACCAAGGATTAGAGTAAGAACGGGGACTCACTAGTAGGGTTCTATCTGGTACTTATTCCTAAACCATCTTCAGCCAAGTAAGAGTAGGCCACAAATATATATCTTTCCTCACATCCGCGATCGTTAAATCTGACTCCCCTTAATGGGAGCATAATGTTTGGTCTTACCAGATAGAGTATACATCCCTTAGTTCCTTATGATAAGATAATAGGATTGTGGTAAATCTTCCATTAAAAATTCAACATCTTCTATTGAAAATTCAACATCTTCTTGCCTAGCTAAGACCTTTAAAGACATGGTGACACACCACATATATGGTGTTAATTAAGAAGGAGCGATATCAAAATGGCTACACGGTCTTATTATCAAGGATGGCAGAGGAACACAAGTTACATACCTAAAGGACTTGACATACATAGCAGCCCAAACTTCTGAGTACGAGTCAGCTCTTTCATTTGGTAGAGAGACTCCCATGTGAATGTCCTCAGGTATGCCATATATTCTACGGATGTTTCTAAGACCCTTACAATCTACGATGGATGCTACAGACCCTTCTAACATGCTAGTATTCTTGGGGACCACGGTTATATTTTGATCCCTCATACTAGCCAAGTCCAATTTATGACTAGACATAAGTTCAACCTCAGGATCCCCTTCATTATGGCCAGTGATACTCACAGACGAACTATCCAACTCCAACATAGTAACTTACATGAAGCAAGACAAATAGCACTTAAGGCTTGAAGGCTACATAAAATGACGGGTGCAAATGATCCAAGCCAGAGAATGGTAAAAAAAAGCTTAACAAGTTTGAGGATTTATGAAATTAATATCGGAGCAAAGGAAAAGAAAAAGAAAACCTAAAAATCAAGCCAAACCCTAACTCTTTTGGTTCCAAAGAAGAGAGTTAATGGAATGATGAACTATGACCATCAGCCCCATAAATCAAAGAAAGAATGAAGCAAAGAGGAGAAAGGAAATACCTTTATAGAACCTCGTCAAGGGAAAGTTAGAATATTGAAAGCCTTTGGTTTTTCCTTGCAAAGTTTCAATCAGAACCCATGCATGACTTAAACAAATGAAACAGGAAAGCACTAAAGAAACGAAATGATATAGAGGCATGGGAGAAATCGCCCAATGGGAGTTAAGTAATTGATAGAAGACTTGCAAAGGCCTCAAGAAGGAATACTTGGCGTAGAGGAAGGTTTGAATGGGGTCGTTAGATCTGGGGATACGTTCGACGAACAAGATTGAGTCATACTCCCCAAGTCAATAGCTTATTAGACTTAGGGAGCGGGGACTTACTTCATACTTAGAATCTGATATGTTAGGCCTATGAGGATGGAATAAGTCCAACAAGGAGGGTCCAATCCAAGGGTGAGCGAGGCATATCGGAAGTAAACTCACTAGGCTGCAAAACTCGTCTAAGTCCATAGTTTCCATCAAAGTGTCCAGTCAACCCACTAACCAAGAAGAGACTTGAAGATTGGAGATAGTAGGAACGGTTACACCTACTTAGATCCGAGAATATTGAATCTAGAGGGGCGAGTATAGACCAATCAAATACCAATTCCCTGGGAAACATTTAGACTTCTCCTCATATGCTATTCTTCGCTTATTTCTCTCCTCTGGTTTGATGCTGTAATACTCAACCTTTCATACCATCTTTTAATCTTTTATCATGTGTAATCAAAATCAAAGAATTATCAATAATATCATCTTCTCTTATTAAAAGCATGATCAACATCACATCCTCTACTGATAACATTAATAGCCTCCAAACAAAACGTAATTATAAGAATCTTCTTGTAATTTGTGGTCTAACATAGATTAAGACTATTAATGAAACCTATTAATTCTGCAATAACCTAGGAACAAACGTAAGTTTGTAGCTAAAACCACAAATCCACATATTCTTTTGGTCTTCACACAGGCCAATATGTATGTACAACTAGGCCACTTCCACTGTTGGGTAGAGAGGACCCATCCGCTTCTAGCTTGATGTGATTGTCTTAGGGAGTGCTAGTATGTTTCCCATTCGAGGAATTACATGTGTAAATAGTACAATTACATAGAAAATATTTATCTGAACAGGCACGAAATAAGCTAGCATTCACATTTAGGTGAACACCATCCTTTGATAAGCTAAAGGCTTTGCAATACTGAGTCACCCATCTTCTCACAAGGTGGGTGTACTCTAGTGAGTCGATCAATGATTAATTATTTAGGGAAGCCAACTAATCTGTATCATTCCCTTCAATCAATGAGCCCTTTCGAACCCTTGAATTAGGTCGGTAAGTGAGCTATTCAACTCTAACCAATTTTCAAACCAAAAGGAAGTATGCTGCCATTACCAATTTTTCTTCCTTACATTATTACAGACATGGCTTTTAATGTCCAAAAAGTTAGGGACACTTATGTCAAGGATGTAGTAAAGTTAGGAAATGACGTCAATATAAAAAAGGGATGCTATAAGCGTTTCACTTACGGTGTCCTAAATTTAATAAAGGGACATTGTGAAGGTCTTTAACATTTTCCTATCAATAGCCATCAGAAAGAAGGTAGAAGAAGACCAAAAACATAACAGCGGTAGAAATATTAATGAAATAGAAACCATAAATTACAGATGACAGTCAATAAAATTACATATCTAGTATTTGAACTCCAAATCCAAAATCTACACAATAATAACTCCAAAGCCAAAATCTCACAGGTAGAAGATGATAACAATAAGAGGAATCAGTTGCGAAAAACTTATCTGCTTTGTTATTGAAATTCATTTTCACGTAATGGTGAATAGAGAGGAGCGACAGGGATAGTTGAACCTCATCTTCTTGGCGAGAACGTGGTCCAAGATGCATATTTCAGAATCTCGATTTGCAAGCCATAACAACACAAGTTAAAAGATAAAATAGAAGGGAAACCCAAAAGGGGAGAGAGAGAGAGAGAAGATAAAATAATAAAAAATGATGATAAAACATAATAGATATGGAGGCAAAAAAGAGAGAGAAGATGAAGAAGCAAGAGTTAAAAGAGCGGGAAGAAGTAAGAAGTCTCGGATTAGAGGAGGAAGAAACTAAGAAGAAAAATTTTTCTTAGCAAAAAGAAAAACGAAGCACACACACAAGGTCGAAGAAGGCAAAATTCCTGCGTTCTAAATGTAAATAGGGACGCGCTTTTGGCATCCCTAATTTATTCAAGGACGCCAAAGTTACCTTTGGCGTCTCTAATATTTGGGATGCCAAAGGTCTACCTTTGGCGTCCCTAATATTATGGACGCCAAAGGTGGAACTTTGGTCCTACCTTTGGTATTAAGGTCGCCAAAGGTGGATTTTTGGCATCCGTTTTTAGAATTGGGACGCCTAATCTTTTAAAACTCATGTACAGAATTATAAAAATATCATCGCCTTTATTTTTTACTTTCCTTTTTAAAAAACGGACGTCTTTTAGAATAGTAAAATATATATTTTGTAGTAGTATTAACCCATTCTTAATTAAGGAGTTCTAAATCACACAAATGTCTCTGCAACTCCAAGTATTTGAATTTAATCGTTTATTTGAAAACACTTGTTGTAAATTATTATATTATTAAAATAAAATGATAATGATACTACCTCTAGTCCTAAATATAAGATCCATATAATTTTTTTTGGAGAGATTAAGAAAGTTAAATAATTTATTTTAAAGTACTTATATCTATCATTTTTTTCTCTAAATTAAATTAATTAGTCTAACTTATAAACTAAAATATATTCTAATGGTATACAATATATATGTATTATAATTAAGTAATATATTTATCTTTTTAATCTCTAAAAAAAATCAACTGGATCTTATTTAGGATTGGATGAAGTATTATTATTTTATTGTATATTGAAATATTGATAGGATTATTGATTTCTCTCTCTCTAAAGATTTCCTTACAATCCCACAAAGGTTAACATTTAATTAATTTGAGGCCAAAAAGTATATATAGAAGGAAGCAACCTCGGTGTCTTAAATGAATAAAGAAATAGATTCCATGACAACCCGATTTTAGTCTTTTATCCAACAAGAAAATTGTTGGTTTATGAGAACACCATATTTTATAATAATAAATATAAAGCTATGAATAACGCTAGAATCTAAGAGACAACAGCCTTATATTTCGTAGGAAGCTTCCTTGACAAATCACATCTATCCCCTTGGACGACAACTTTTTGGCCACGAAAGTGTCTGCGATGGTGTCCATGCACACAATCATTTATAATTAGCTGGTCAGATTTGAGAATTATCGACGGCTTCGGGGTTCATGAGGGCTTGTATGTCTCTAACCTTAAAAAAAACTTATAGAAATACTTGAAAACCATCTATCAATAAAATTTTCACATCTATGGTGAAATTTAAACTTATGATTTTATCGGTTATAAGTCAAATCCTTATCATCTAAAACAATGTTTGTTGGTTAGGTTTAATTAAATATAACTCTTTTAATTTAACATAAAAAGTTTTAAAACATGACATTACTTTAGAAAAAAATTGTGTTTATTACAATTGATTCATCGATCTTGAATATTAAATAATGAACAATGTAATATTTGCAGTATTTAATAAAATATTTTGATCTTTTAAGTTATTTTTGGGAGATCTTTATGTATTGAACTTTTCTATCTAAGACTTTATGAATAATTATTCTATATATCTAGTTGGAAACAAACCACAACAAGATGAAACGAAACACTCGAGTTCTCGTTAAAGCATACAAACAGTTATATAAGTTGTTGATATACCAAACACTGGCCCGCCATCATCTTCCAGGAAGGTGCAATTCAATTCAACTATACTTTTCTCATAATTCTGACAAAAAAGTATTAAAAAAAAAAAGACATGTCCACGAGCCTCGAGTGAGTGTATATAATACACACACACACAAGTATGTATGTATGTATGAGTGTGTGTGTGTGTTAAAAAATGTTATGAATATCATGTGCCAATAACAGAAGAGATTAAAGGCAAAGAAGATAATCTAAGAAACTTTTTTTATGTATTTTTTATTTGATATTAAAAAATAATGTAATTGTTTGAATGTATTATTATATGATCGAATTTTCTATAAAAATTATGCATTATATTTTTCATTAAGAATTTAGTAAGAAATAGGTAAATACCCCTATATTTAGATCTGAGAAAACCATTACATGGAATTGTGATTGAAATAAAAGAAATAGATTTACAATGAAAAAGATGAAAAATGAATATTATCTTAATTTTAATGATATTCTACAAACTTGTAATTGAGTTTCTTAAATTTACAAAATTTTCAATTTATTTTTCCTTAAATTTTATTTGCACTTCTCTTAAGCTATGTTGACATAGTCATCAATTGCATATTACTGTTAGCTTAATATGTATAAGATTTATGACACTAAATATGATGAAAATGTAGATAAGGAAGTAAGTCAAGTAACGTTAACTTTATAAAATATTGATAAAAATGAAATAACAATAACAAGGGCTTAGTTAAATATCATTCAAGCCATAAGAATTTCATAAAAAAAATTTAAATACAAGAATAAAATTGAAAAATGAATGAAATTTGAAAGGCCAAAATGATCCCCGAATAAATTACAAATAGTACTAGTAATATGAGATTTTTTCCATGTAATTTACTACAATAGTTTATATATATATATATATATATATATAAATAATATTTTTCTGGTAAAATGAAGCATCATCCCATACTATTTGGATAATTAGCGCATTCCTATCAGCTAATCTGTGTAAGTGACTTTTATAAAATAATATGATACTTTAATGTTAAGCAATATATTCACCATTTTACCAAAATCAGCATCAAATTTTCAAATTAAATTGGTTGATTGAGCCAGCTTAATACATATTTATTAAGCTCCTATCATAATCTAAGCTGCGTAAGTGGCTTAAATAAAATAATACTTTATTTTTAAGCAAGCTAATTCACCATTCATTCACCAACAATTATCAACAAACGACTGTGTTTTAATCTTAATTTTCTTGCTGTTCACACTTGAAAAGTTCCGTCTTTTATCTATTATCATGTCTGATAGTACTATAACTCATGTGCCTAACTTATTTATTGAAGATATTAATTAGAATGCTTCAGAATATTTTGAGCAGTATGTTCCTGATAACACATGACCTGTTTGATCTCGCGTTCTGAAAAACAAACAAAAAATATTTAAAAAATTTTTTGGAAATAAAAAGGAGCAGAATATCTTTTCGAACTTTTTTCTGTCGCTTTTTTTCCTGCAAAATTAGAGAACAGGTGTAAACATTGTATTTTCATTAAGAGAAATTATATAAATATAGAAAATCATTCTTTATCGTCGCTCTATTTCACCATTTTAGATATATTTTCCAAAACAATGATTCAAATAGATTTTTACTTTTTTGTTTTTAAAACTTATTCTTAGAAGTTATGCTACAGATTATTCTAACAACATAAAAATAGATAATAGAATCAAACAAGCCCCTATCTTTTTAGGCATTCTTTGACTTACTATAATAATAAAATAATATTCAAGCAGTCCTAATGGAATTTCCTTGCGAAGTACAAAATCATTCTCTTTAAAGAATTCATTCATATGCTACCTTTATCTAGGTGCTCTCTGTGTTTTACACAGTCTTTTATTAAAAAAAAAAAACTCCTATCTTTTATATGACTGACTTTGCTAATAATAATAATAGCATAACGTTTGAGTTGAGTGGAGAGCTTCAGTCTCCATAGGGGAGAGAGCTTAATTAGGAGGAAAATATTGCCCATATATACATCATTTGAGATCTCATTTATTAAATAAAAAACCTTTTTACATTAACTTTGAAATTAAAATCACCAAAGTGTTAATGTTTTAAAAATACTGTGGCTTATTATAAATATTGATATATTGTTACTAAATGTTTTACAATTTATAAAAATAAAATTTAGACAAACAAACAAAGTTAAGTTACAAACGAAATTGAAGTAGATTATAATCCAAATGGCTTGCATCAGATTATAAATACATAAATACACAAAGAATTTCTTACCTAGGTTTCATTTTTATAAATATCACAAATTAGATTAATAGATAGGTTTGCACTAATCATGCACAAAGTTTTCTAAATATTTTTTGATTATATTTATTATTCATTAATTATTGAAATAAAACAATTAGTAAAGATAATAATTAAGCCAACTGATATGAAAAGGCTTGTATTTATCATTTTATTTAATTAATTTATAGATTTTAACATAAATTAATATGAACTCATTGATCTGGTTATACATATTTATAAATTCATGTGTTGATATATTTTTGAATAAAACATGAAATGCAATATATTAACAATATTATGTGGTCTGATTTCTACAATAATTAAGAATATATATATATATATAATTGGAATAATTCCTTTTGAGTTTTGAAAAAAGTGCACACACTTTATCCTTTAATTTTTCATCTTCTAGTTTTTTAATTTCATAAAGTGACTTCCTAGTCCTCTAATCTCTCTCTATTTGTTTTTTTTTTTTTGGTGCGACCTGACTAGCCCTCTAATCTTGAAACCATTAGTTTCATTAAAAAAAATTGATATTAAAATTTTAAATATTTACAAAACATTCTCAAATGCTAGTATATATATTAACTTTATATTTTTAAAATTACATTGATTGATGCAAACAAAATCATCATTTTAGACTAACGGTATTAGGGTTAGAAAATTGAAAAAAAAAAAACTTTACAAAATTAAGGGATAAAACTGAACCTTTACATAAAATTAGATTGTCGAATGTATCATTTTGTGATTTCTTTCTTATGCTGCAAAACATTTTTTTTTTCTTGATATAGCTATCTCACCCGATAAGATTCGAGTATAGTCTCAACTAGGAGTAACTCTCCACGGTACTTTAAAAAAAAAACACCAGGAATAACTCTCCAATATATATATATATATATTTACTTAAATGATTCCTTCATTTTGGCGGGAAAGTTGAACACACCAGGACCACCAGATAGCCGGCAATTTGAAAGCATAATGTTTAATATAACTGCTACTACTTTCTCACTGAAATCCTCTCAGTCACTATTTCGGGGAAAATCCAAACAAAGGGAACCCATTTTTCCTATCTATCCACAGTTACGTACCTTATCACATTATATAAATATTGCAATTTAATTACACACAGTAGTGATTATGAGACCTGAAAAAGGATAAACTAGACTTGCTATAGCCAGCTGCAACTGCAACTATAGTACCAACAAGTTGTTATTATTTGAACCCCCAAACGAAATTAATTCACAAGAATTCAAACTGGTAATATATATATATTTAAGTCAATGTTACTATATAACACCATGTTTATAACCTGGGAATTAAAGTTGGGGAGAAAGTTACAAGTAGAGAGATAGGTCGAATATAGTATTAATTGATTCCGAACCATGCATGCAGATTCATATGTATAGCTAGTTTTCGTTGTCTTTCATGCACTTTATTTTTTACTACCCACTTGAGAAAAACAGTGTCCTTGATGCTGTTGTGTTTTGATGATATGGCTTTTGCTGGAAATAATCTGGCGGGGACACCGCCACCGTCACCGATGATGATGACTGGATTCCTGAATCCGGCGAGGACCCTTCTGCAGAAAGTCACAGATATCAGTTAAAAGTAGAGTTGATAATTGATAATATAAGTGGTGCTCATTTACTGCTCGTTTATAATAGGATCAGAACCTTTAAAAATAGATATTTACGGTATAACCTAAATTTAATTCCAAACAAACAATTAGAAAGGGAAGAAGAGATCAAAGACGCTTTAATATATAATTTACTTGCTGCAATGTCCAAAGTAGAATTGCGAGGCTTTTCGAGGTGAGATTTCTGGATTTCTTGATGAGGTGGTTGTTGAGTTTTTCTTCTGCGACGATTATGATCTGCCAATCTTTTCCTGCAGCTTCGTTTTCCGTTATCAAACTCCGAAAGAAGATGAAACCTGTAAGAACCATATAATAATTATATCCACACTATAATTAAATAAATGAATATATTTTAAGATAATCATGAATTATATATGAATGGTTACCGTTAATAATAATAATAAGAATACAGCTGAAATTGACATTTTGATTCTACCCATAACAAAAAAGAGTGGAAAACAATGCAGTGCGTAAGCTGAAAGAAAGAAGAGAAGATTTTTAGAAAATCGGAAAGACCGAAGTGTCCTCGGGATTCCACCATCTATCCCTGCTTGCCCAGTCTCACAAGGGCATTTTCGTCTCTGAGTTCACAAAGTTACAGTGAGGGTTCTTGTTTCCATTTAAGAAACCCAGTAATGATTTCTTCAAATTTAAAATTTTGAGCAAGTCATTAGACTAAGTTTATTACTTCAGATAAGTAAGTTTAATGAGTTTAATTCTGATGAAGCTACCATAAGAAGCAAAAGGGCAAAGAGTAGGAAAAGGAAAAGCGAGGGGAAATTTGATCTGGACGTAAATGCCCTCGGGATCAGTCCTTGTACGACGGAAGCACAACAACACAAATGATTGGCAGTGAGAGGAGGGGACAGAACCGAGGAGCATTTTCGTCAATTCCCTCACGACAACAACCTGCTGCATTGCTGGCAGAATCGCTGAGTCAACCCGGCGGCGATCACGGTGGCAGCTTTGGAGTGAAACTCGCACACCTTGTGTCGGCGGTGATAGTGCTTCGCGTGAGAGAGATCGGCATTACATCCCTCGGCTTGGCATCTCGGCGAGTTGTTGCTAAACAACATCGTTGAACCTGGTTCAAACGGCCTGGGCCGGCGGTAGAGCTGGTTCACAAAGTCGTCCTCGGAGCTGGAGAAGTATGTTCGGCCACCGAGGTTGAGTCCAATTCGAGACGCCGAGAAGTCCATGGGCCGGACCACGTCCTCGGACTTGGGCACCCCCAGAAGCCCACCGCCGGCGTTCACTGGAGGGAGCGGGTCAAGGGAGAACATGGAATGAGGAGGCTGAGCCGGTTGTGGTGGCGGTGGAGAAGGGAAATGCGACGAGGACGCGACGGAGAAGGCGCGTGTGTCGAAGAGAGAATGTTGTTGTTGTTGGTGGTGGATATGGTGGTGATGGGGTTGCGAGTAAAATTGTTGGTGGTGGTGTACGAGAGAGAAATCGGGGGTGGTGGTGGTCGGTGTGGGTCCTGGTGGAGCTTGAGAAATAAGGTGGTCGGGTAAGAACAGGTGAGAATTGTAGTGGTCGAAGATTTGCCGGTGCGTTTGTTCGGAATCTGATGCGGCTGCAGCGGCTGCCGTGGCTGCAGCTTCGTCGTTTCCGGTGAGCATTATCGTAGACGGATTTCCCCATTCATAATCCAACATCTTCTCCGACCAGCTGTAAGTGAAACAAACACAAGGTATTTAGCTCAGTAATTACAGACTCTATATTATATAGCAGAAGAATGGTGGGTTTTAAAGACCAGACCTATGAAATTCAGAGAAGAAGAAGATGAAGGAGAGAACTGGGATCAGAAATATGGGGAAATCATGAAGTGTTTTATTTCTTTTGCTGGTGGGTGTTTAAAAGATCTCACTTTGGGCCTCTAAAAGCTGAATTCTTTTGTCCCCTTCTTCTCTGTTTTTTTTTTTTGGTAACTTCCCCTTCTTCTCTTTAGGTGTGAGTGTGGAGTGCGCATTCGTGCTCATGGTAGTATTGAGTAAGTAATTTCTTATTACTTATTTCTATTACGAGATCTCAATCTTTAATATGAACGGTGAAAGTTTAAAATTTTTAATTTTTAATTTTTAATTTTAAATAATAAATTTATTTTTATAAAAAGTGAAAATTATAAGATTATTTTTATTTTTAATTCTGTATATAATAAAATAGATTTTTATATAAAATATTAAATTAAATTAAATTAAAAGTGTACCGTTTAAAATTAATCTAAACATAAAAATAGGTGATGAGTACAATTTTATTCATTAAAATGATAAGCGAAAAATGTGAAAAATGTGCTGCCGTGTGAGTGAGAGGTGCGGAGGAAACTGAGTTATGAGGCGGCTTGTGGAGAAAGAGGGCGATTGGTGGTGAAGTGTACCGGACAGTGGATGAAATTACCATTTTGACCCGGAGATAATCCGCATATTGCGACAACAGCCATGTAATTTCGCACCTCCTGCTGTCTTCCTCTTTTCCCCTGCTCTTACAGTTGCTTTGTTTCACTTTTTCCTCAATCCTAATGATAATAAGGGGTAACGTGTAATTTTAATAATAAAATTTATTTGAAGAGTATTTATTATAAATAAATTTTAGACGAGGTAAAAATAATAACGAATAATTAAAAATAGTGTAAATTTAAATAAAATCGTTAAATTTAATTTAATTTTTTTAAGGATTTTTTCCTTTTATAATTAAATAACGTTAAGTTAAATTTAACGGTTTTATTAAATTTACACCATTTTTAATTGTTTATTGTTATTTTTGTTCCTCTTAAAATTTATTTGTGTTAAACACCTCTGAGATAAAACTATATTATTAAAATTACATCTTAATTCGAATAATAATAATAGTTAATATGAGTATCACGGTGTTGAGCCTAATAATCCCTCTCACATGAGACGTATTCCCAACAACCATAATACAATACATTTAAGTCGTTTTTACTTTATACAAAACTTCATTTTCATCTCTCTCTCTCTCTCTCTCTGTTTTTTTTTTTTTTTTTAATGCGTATCCGGTATACCAAGTTGTAGAGGCCTATAAAGAGGGCGACGCTCCTAAACTAGACGCTCCATTAACAACCTAAGATTCAAACACTAGATATTGTTTAAGGGCTGACTAGATATTGTTTAGGGGCCGACCACCAGACCAATTTTATTTTAGTTTTCATCTCTTAATTTTGTAAAACATCTTTTTAGTTTTCTAACATTAAATTTTGTTGATATGATTATTTAATTATATCATATTCAAACATTCTCAAACCCATTATATCATAAGAAGTTTGAACATTCTGTGGTTCTTTCTTAAGGAAGCGTTACCCTATGCTTTCAATTTTTTTTGAATTTAACCTAAAGTGGTGTTTCCTTGAGGAAGTGTCACAGGAAGTTAAGGAAGCGTCACTCTAAACCATTTTTTTAAAAAAAATAATTTTTTTCCATATTTTTCTTTTAGAACCTTATAATTATAGTTAATAACACATTTTAACACACATTTCCATATCTACAACAAAATGAAGAAAAACAAACCACAATCAAATAACTCCAAAATAATATAAATTAAAAAATAACTAATTAATAAAATCACTACTAAGTAAAATGTAAGTGTTAAAAATAAATAATTATTTTATTTATGTAACTCATCAATGTTAACAATTACTACAAAAAATAAAAATTATAACAACTATATATCTTCACATACAACCTATATATAATAACATTTAATTTTATCTCATTTATTTTTTGTCATATAAAAATGAGAATAATTCTTTTTGATTTCATAATAAATTAAATATAAAATATATTGAGAAAATTAAACTATTAACTACTGATAAAATTATATTTGTAAGCTAAAAAATAAAAAAAAAAACTTACAGTATATAGGAAGTTTGTATAGAGTGAGCAGAAACCTCAAGTACAATACCTGAAAAAAAATTAATAAAGGAAAAATATAAAGACAAAGTTTCATAGATGTTTAAAAAAAAGTGGTTAAAAAGATAATGTGTTGTACGTAGCTTCAAAATATATATAAAAAAAAGGAAAAAATGAGTGGGTACGACTTACAGGATAAAATGAAACTATAAGAGTGATGAAATGAGACTAAGAGGGGGAAGGAGTGGAGTCAGTTTGGTGTAAGAAATGAGACAAAAGAAATTAGGCAGGAGTGCCGAAAATAAAAAGAGGAGGAGGAGGAAATGTAGGAACTAAGAGGATAAGGGTGATGACATGTGTTGGATGAAGAGTGAAGACTAAGAGGATAAAGGTGATGGAAGCAAATTGCGGGAGAGAGAATGGTTTGAATTTTTTTAAAAAAAATAATATTTTGTGTGGCGCTTGCTAGGCTAAGTGCCATACAAAGTACGTAGCAGATGTAACACTTCTTTGAACAAGCGTCACAACTGCTGCTTCAATTTTTATTTTAAAAAAAACACTTTAGATGACGTTTTTTCAAGGAAGCGCCATCTAAAGTCACCAGGAATCAAGGAAGCTTACCTAAAATATTTTTTTAAAAAAAATCTAGAAGAAGCTGTAAAGAAATGCCATAAAAGGTGTGCCACTAATCCTTATTTTTGTAGTAGTGTTTTGAGTGACTATATATTTATAAATTTCATACAATTTTTTTTGTTAATTATGATAAATTATGAACGATGATAAATTTATAAAATTTTAATTATTTTTATTTAAAATATATTTAAACCAAATTGTTGTTATTTTTATATTTTAATCATCTAATCATATACTTTTAATGGCTATTTATTAATAAAATAAACTCTTACAAATTTTAGATCCAAATTTTACGATATGAGTTTATCCCAAGGAACAAAAAATCAGACCGTTTAATGAACTGGTCATGACACATGTTCAAAGGTCAATGGGTCAATGAGGGTCTAACCGGTGGTCGGACCGGTCTTATTAAAATATTACAATTTATTAGTATTAGTTATGGTGGTACCTATACTTATGCAATGATATCTCTTTTTCTATAATTAATTAATTATTAGATCTCCTCAAAATCTTCTTTTTTTTATATTTATTATTTCTTTATCTTCTTTTCTCTTCATCTTGGTCTTCAAATTTTCATTTTTTTCATAAAAAGTAGTACAATATAGTAGTTAGAGGAATAAAAAAATGTATTTCACAAAAAAAAAAGATTAAAAAATGCGACCGGTCCAACCACCGGTTTTTACCGGTTCAAACCGATTTACTGGCTGATGCTTGAATCGGATCGGACCACTGACCAATCACTAGTTTATTCTGTTGAACTAGTCGGTTTGATTCGATTTTTTGTATCACTACCTATTACAAATTTGCTTAAATTTCTAAGTTTAACAACCTTAGGTTGAACTAATAATCCGATCTTTTTTTAAATTTTTTTGACATGTTTAATTTTTTTTGACTAATTTTTTTTTTTTTTCAAAAGAAATTTCTGGTTAAGTGAAGTTTTAAGGGTTAAGGTTCATTTTTATTCTAGAAGTTATCATAAAATCCTAATTTTATCTTGAAAGTTTTATTTAGAGAAATGTCATCCCGAAAACATTAAAAATGAAACAATGTCGAAAATATTGAAAATAAAGCAATATTGACCCAAATAATTAAAAAATTTATTTTTGAGTGTTTAATTAACCTGTTTCAGTGCCCATCGAAAGGATAGGAACCAAGAGCTCGTCCATATTTAGATCTAAATGATTTATATTTGATTTTTTTAAAACGGGTGATTTATGAATTAATTTTTTTAAAAAAATATATTAGTTAAAAGATTATTTTTATTTTAAATTCTATACCTATTAAATTATTTTTTTTAAAAAAAATAATAATTAAAAAAATAAAAATCTAGACCGTCCAAGGAAACTGATTCCCCAACATAACATGCAACCTCATCATCATCTGGCCACTTCCTCTTTCTCTCTCTTCCCCTCACCGTGTGACTCCAGCCATATCAGCCCCTTCTTCTTCACAGGCGATTTCCTTTCTTTGCCTTTCCTCTTCCCGATCGTGCTCCGGAGTCCATGCCGACGATGGCACCGGCAAGCACGGAGGGAGAAGGCTTCTTTACTATTACACACTAAGGAGGCCATATTTGCATTTTTCTTTCATTTCTATTTCTTCTCACACAGCCGCCATTGAAGGCCTTGGGTTTCAGAAGAAGGCGTGGGGCTTAGAAGAATATATGTTTCTTAATGCTTGGATCTAAGTTTTTTCTACTGTTTCTGGAATCCTCTTCAATAATCTGTAGTAACAGAAATCCTCTCCTCTCAACAGTAGCTTAACGAGTTTCTGTTCGTTTTCTGATTTGATATTGCCTTGGGGTTTTAGAAGAAGGCTTCTTAATTGATGTTTTTTAATGGTCGAATCTAAGTTTTATCCATCGTTTATTATTCTTTAGCTTTATTCTACAGTTTGTGCTGTGAATCATTTTAGTTCTCATATCTGAAAATTTTTAGTTGTTAATTATCATGATTTTGCTTCATCAGGAATTTTGCCTTGGATCTAGTTCTTGGACCTTTTGGTTAGTGGAGGAGGGAGAGGGGGAAGGAGAAGAAGAAGATGGTGAGTTGTGATGGTGCTGTGGAGAAATGAGATGCCTTGTAACTGCCACTTATATGCAGAGAGATTGGTTAAACATGGGATTTAAAGGTCAAAATTAAACATAACTAACGGTCAAGCTACATTGCTTCGTTTTTACCACTTTTTAAGTGACATTGCTCAAACAAAAAAAGAAAAAACTTTTGGGACAAAAAGTGAAATTTTTTTAGACCACTTTGGAGATAAAAATGGAGATTAACCTTAGTTCAATTGGTTTTGATAATAACCATATTGTTTACTCTTGTCAGTCGTAATATTAATAGTAATTTTAATCAATTTGATTTTGAGGAATTAATTGTTCTTTTGAAATAGAATCGTTCTTCATACATGTCCAAAAATTAAGAAATCGATTGGTATTTAAATCTTCTGACTCTTGTTTATTTTTCTCATAATTTATCATTATTCCACGCACTAGTATAAAATATATATTTTACATTTATTTTTTACACTTGATCAAAAATGTCATATATAGAAAGTGTGATCGGTGACATTTTCGTAAATAAAAGAAGATGAACGAACTTTCTACACGTTTTTAAAACACAACACGTGTAGAAAGTAAATTTAAAATATTTTTATTTAATAAATTAGCATTTTCAGATTTATTTTTAGAATCAAGCACGATTAATATAGCTTTAATTTTATTTTAAAATGTTAACAATTTTCTAAAAATTAAATAATTAAGTTTCTACACGGGTTGGACTTCCAACCCGTGTAGAAAATTTATTTTTTACATGAGTTGGAAGCCCAACCCGTGTGAAAAAAAAATACTTTCTACAAGGGTTGGGCCTCCAACCCGTATAGAAAGTGGGTTGTTAAAAAAAAATTTCAGTCTCGTGCCTTTGTGACACGCTAGAAGCTCAATCTCACTATCTCTCTCGCTCACTCATTCACTCGCTATGGGAGATTTCAGTGGCAACACCAAGCTTTTTCACTCAGGTTTCCTCGCTCCCTCTCGGCTTTTCATTCCGTTCGTAATAATTTTTCAAGTCTTTCTTAGATTTGGTTTTAATTTTAAGGAGTATCTTCCTCTTGCTTAGATTTGGTTTTCACTCAAGTTTCCTCCCTCCCTCTTGGCTTTTCATTCTGTTTGTAAGGGATCTTTGTTGCTTTCAGTCAACCTCCACTGTTGAGTGTCGTTGAGGTCTTTATGCACTTAATTACACTATACCCAACTACTTTATAACCTAAATATTCCCCCTCCCAATCAAGCTGTGTCCCCAAGCCTAGCTGAACTTCCACTTACAACTTTGTCTTTAGCTTTGTTATTTCCCTTTGTTTTGTGTCTGCGTGCACGCGTGGGTTTATATAATTGGTTACAATACAAAGGCCATCATAGAAATTCGTCGTGATTCTAAACTATGCCCTTCTTGTCAAATGCCTATTTCCTGAACTGAAGGTTGCAACAAAATGGTGTGTGGTAATTGTGGCCAATATTTCTGTTACCGCTGCAACAAAGCACTTGCTGAATCTGATCCTTATGGACATTTCAGGTATTGGTTCTTAAAATAGCTTGAAATTCCTTCTACAAGCACAAAATTCTTTTATTTACTAGGTTTATATAGATCTTATTTTTTATTCATTGTTCCCACAAGAAATGGTGGAGGCTTGGCAAGAACGCATAAACCACCGTCAGGTGGTGGCACAGATGCAAGCAAAACTCCTTAATGAACGAGGCCAACGTTGTCCTAATTGCCGTCAATTTAATGCAAAGGTGTGTGAAGCTTTCTGGTTGTTACTTATCATATTATAATGAAAAATTATCATTGTGTTGCTTAATTCATAGAATATATGAGATAATTGAGACAATCAATTTAAATAGCCAATGATGAACTTAATCTTTTTCAAGCAAATAACATCAACATGTCTTTGAAGTACTAAAATCATGGTTATTAAATTGAGATACGAATCGTGAATAGAAAAGTCTATTTTTAGAATCGTGAATCGAAACGTATCGTGAATCGTAAGATTCATGATTAATTATTTAGAATGATATAAATGTAATGTTTATATAAGAGAACATCATAAGTTTGTAATATTAGCATTTTAAAGGCAAATAACACTTCAAATGTCATAAAATTAACATTTAAATTTTAAAGAGTAAACATTAAAAATTAAAATGACAAATAGTCCTAAAGATAAATTGATAAAAGGAAATATATAGGGCACAATATCTTGATTTGATAAAAGGAAATACTTATAATCTTTTTTGTTCGCAATTTTATTAATTAAATTAAAGAAATAATATATAATTAGATCCCATAAATTATGAAAATCACTTGGTCTAAATAAATTTCGATTGAAATATATCAAATATCATGAATTCATGATAATTGATAAATACTAGATTTAGATATTTTATATATAATAATTTATCTATAATCTTTTTTTCTTAAAAAAAGTAATCATATTTGATAGGATTTCTATTGTTTCCTTTTTTCACAGAATAGGCAATAGTGAAACAATAGAAAACGAAAAGGAAAGACGGAAATACGTAGGAAAATCTCAAAAAAAAAAGAAAAAGGTGAAGGGGGACCAGGTCTCGCCCAGATCTGACCCGGATGTGAGCGTGACCCGTCATCTTCTGCGACGGGTGATTCTCGTCGGAATCGCGATTCAGGCGATTCCGACGAGAATCACGCGATACAGCGTCGATTCTCGTCCAAATTAATTCCCTTGTCCGAGTCGCATCGCTGGATGTCGGTTTGGGATCGATTCGTACGATCCAAATCGTGATTCCTACGATTCTAATAACACTGACTGAAATACAGAAAAGAAAAATGAAAGGTAGTTCTGGATTCTAAAAATATTTTATTCTTACCATTGTTTACATTATCTTTGATATCAATACAGATCCAAAATGTGGGTTATATAGTAAAATATGAGCTTTTTAATTTTTTTTTTCTTTTGACTCTGATCATCTCATTCAATGTATGTGAGATACATAACATGCTTTAGAAACTTTAATTAAGCTTGTTATTAAGGATAAAATTGAAAACTATTAACGTTGTTTGATATATAAAACTAACTAATTTTCATAAAATATCTAAATTAGCACTACTATAGATTCATCTATATATGACAAGCCATATTTAACGGTTTTAATGAAACCGTTTACTATGCAGAGGTGGAGTTTCGAGAAGCACATATAAAACATTTTTTTTAAAGACAAACCGTTAGGTGTATGAGAACATATTTAACAATTTTATAGTTCAACCGTTATATTTTAGTTTGATTTTTTGAAAAAAAATGGTATCTTTTATTTAACAGCTGTTTGTGAAAAACCATCAAATATAGGTGATTTGTATTTGATGGTTGTTCAAAAAAAAAAAACCATCATACATAATATATTTAACGGTTGTTTAATAACAATAGTTAAATATACTTTTTTAAAAACACCTCCCTGATCTATTTTCGTCCGACATTTGAAACTTATAGAGTTATATAGAGCTCACTTTTACACCTCTGCTGACTCCATTCTGACTCCTCCACCACCATTTCACTCTCCCCCATTGCTCCCTTGGTGGTTTTGCTCCCTTCTTGTTCGTCGTTCACCATTAGTGGGTTTTTGGGTGCTCTTACAAGTGGTGTCTAGGTTGGTTTCTTTTTCTAGTTTTCGTGGGTTTGGTGTTTGAGCTATTCTCTTCTTGCTATAGGGGAGTTCAATTGAGTTTCTCGTACTATATAATGGTTTTTCAGCTTATTTTTTGGATATTGATTTGGGTAAAGAGTATATAAAGATTATTTTTTTTTGAGTGATTTTCAGGGTTTTTAAACTTGAACCGGACCAAAAACTTGCCAACCGGCTTGTAAACCGGTCTGGTATTATTTTATTTTTAAAAAAATCAATTTTTTTAATTTTTCTTTAGAATTTTATATTAATAAGTCTAAAATCTTCAATGTCTCATTAGTTTTGTCCCGATTTAGCTCTGATAAGACCCATTAACCTTTGACCCAGTATTCCAACTGGTTCAGTGCCCGATCCAGGTTTCAAAACCTTGGTGATTTGGGTTCGATGTTTGAGTGATTGTTACTAGAGTCATTATTTGTTAGTATTGATTTGGGTAAATAGTATATAAAGATATTTTTTTGAGTAATTTTAAGCTTTTGTTGATTCTAAAGTGATTATTTGTTAATATTGATTTGAGCAAAGAGTATGTAAAGATTCTTTTTAAAGTGATTTTAAGTGTTTATTGTTACTAACGTAGTTATTTGTTAGTATTGATTTAGGTAAAGAGTATATAAAGATTGTTTTTTTGTATATGTTCTAAATAGATATTCCAGATAAAGAATGGATGTCTAGTACTCGTATATCAAAGGAGTACTAAGATGGAATGGGGGGATTTCATAAGGTTTGTGATTCATAATAATGCTGATGATCGCGGTTTCGTTATTTGTCCTTGCGTCAAGTATGGCATTGTGAAGCGTGTTGATCCAAACAATTTTGAGATGCACTTAGTGATGTATGAAACTGATCAGACTTATACATGTTGGAAAAAAACATAGAGAGAAGGATGTGGGCAGCAGTGCTAGTCAGCCAAATTTGGACAGGTGTAAATCACCTAATTTTGACATAAGTACATGTGAGGTCGATCGTCTTAAAGATATAGCTAATGTAATTGAAGCGGAATTCAATGAAAGCCCAGAAAAATTTGAGAGAGGATGAAGAGCAATGCAGAGAAGCCTTTACATGAGAATTGTACTAAGTTCACATTATTATCTATAATATATGAACTTGTACAACTGGAAAAAAAATATGGGTTAAGTGACTCAAGCTTCACAAAATTGCTTTTGTTTTTTAGAAGAATGCTACTACCGGGAAATGATTTACAAACCAAGACTTATGATGCAAAACAAGTGTTGTGCACCATTGTTTTGAGTTATGAAAAGATACATGCTTGTCCTAACGATTGTATTCAATTTAGAAAAGAATATGAATTTTTAACTGAGTGTTCTCTGTGTTCTGCCTCACGCTATCAAGCGAATAGGAAGAGTTCAAAGAAGGGGTTATGATATTTTCCAATTATACCTAGATTTAGACACTTTTATAGCCATGCAATTGATGGAAAAAAATTAAGGTGGCATGTGGATGAAAGGATTTAAGACGGAATGCTTCTGCATCCTGTAGACACTGCGGAATAGACTAAGTTTGATTTTGAGTATCATGAATTTGCTGAAGAAACAAGAAACCTCTGCCTAGAACTTACTATTGATGGGATGAACCCATTTAGGATGCAGAGCAGTATCCACAGTACATGTCCGGTTATATTGTTTATATATAACCTTCCTCTATGGTTCTCGAAGAAACGAAAGTATATGATATTATCAATTCTAATCTCAAGGCTAAGGTAACCAATGAATGACATAGATATCTATCTTGCGCCACTAATTGAAGACTTGAAGAAGTTGTAGAACAAAAGGGAGGCTGTGTATGATGCTCACCAAAAAGAAACATTTAATATGAAGGCCATGTTGTTTGACACAATTAATGACTTTCCTCTGTACGGTAATTTGTCACGTTACAACATTAAAGGCTAACTTGGATGACCGATTTGTGAATAGGGTACACAATCGATCAGGTTGAAGCATGGTATAAAGAATTCCTATATAGGACATCGCAGATGGTTGCAAAAGGTCATCCATATCGCCGTATGAGAAAATACTTCAATGGGGAATCAGATGAAAGGATAGCACATGAACCTTTGACTGGTGATAAGGCTTTTGAAAAAAATGAGACATACAACTATAAATTTAGGAAGCTATTTGGGAAATATGTTGCAAAAAGCAGGTGGAAGAAAATGTCTATTTTCTTTTATCTTCCATATTGGAGTTCCCTTAATGTTAGACATTTTATTGATGTCATGTCATTAAGAAAAATGTGTGTGAGAGTCTTTTTGAAACATTACTCCATATTCCTTGGAAGATGAAGGATGACATAAATGCAAGACTAGATATGGTTGAGATGAGAATATGAGAGGAATTGACACTAAAGGAGAGGAGATCTCATACATTCCTTCACCCAGCTGCTTTCACACTATCTAAACAAGAAAAAAAAGAAGTTTTTGTGAGTTTCTTGCTTCCGTGGGTTACTCATAAAACATTAGAAATCTTGTGTCAATAAAGGACTTGAACCTGAAGGGTTTGAAATCACACGATTGCCATGTGTTGATAGAAATCTTTATTCTAGTAGCAATACAGGTATTTTACTTGATAAGGTGCAAGCTACGATCATGAAACTCTGTTTCTTCTTCAAGTCATAGTGTAATAGGCTGATTGACCCCAAGAAATTGCTAAGGTTACAAACCTGAATCGTGACTACTTTGTGTGAGATGGATATTTTTTCCCTCCATCTTTCTTTGACATAATAGTGTATCTAACTGTTTACCTGTTTAAAGAGGTATAACTGTGTGGCCCATTCTATATGAGATGGATATACCTAGTCGAGCACAAGATTAAGGAGCTAAAAGGATATGTGAAAACCCGGAGTCGACCAGAGGGTTGCATTGTTGAATGGTACATTTGTGAAGAGGCGGCTGAATTCTGTACTGATTACTTGAAAGATACATGTGATATTGGCCTTCTAGTGTCTTGATATAAAGGAAGACATCTGGATAATGATTGATGGTAAAGAAAGTTATCGTTATCTCAAACCAATACTGGGAGCAAGCACACCTATATGTACTTCACAACTCCGAAAGGATTGACGAGTATGTAAGTATTCATATGGTTGAACCTAGGAAGGAAAACCCCAACAGAGTATAGAGTTGGCATGTCAAGGAACATAATAAACAATTCACAGCATGGTTGAAGCAGCATGTGGATGCCAATAAAAAGTAATGTTCTTGGCACGTGGTCCAAATAGACATGTGCTTTTTTTCTCAAGTTACATCATCAATGAATACACCTTCTACACTAAAGAGGACGATTCCCAAGCAAAATACAAAATAGTGGGGTAACTTTTATTGCTAACACCATGTATGTATCAAGTGAAAAAGATAAGAATCTTATTTACGCCAATATTTCATACTTTGGCATGGTTAAGCATATTTGGGAGTTGGATTACGTAGGATTTCATGTTTTGGTTTTCAGGTGCAAGTAGGTTGACAATAATAATGCTTTTGAAAGTGGATAAGTTAGGGTTGATACAATTGAATTTGAAAAAGAAATGGTATAAAGAAGAGCCTTCCATTTGGCTTCTCAATCTAAACAAGTTTTCTATGTTCTTGATCCTTCTAATAAAGAATGGTCTATTGTTTTGTTATCAAATAAAATAAATGAGGATGCTGGAGGTGAATTTAGTGAGAATGATCCTTTTCCAAGGGTTGTCACTTGAAACACAATTCAATAAGGACGTTGCTTTGTATGTTTGGCATGACCACAATAAATGAATTTGGATATCAAAGAGGGGTCAGCTGCTTCGCAAATTAAAGAAAATAATTGTAACTAAAAATAGCATTAAAATTACTAAGACTAGGAAAAGAAAAGGGAACACTCGATCATATGTATATTCCCTTACCTTAGCTTTGATGTATTTATAAATATTGTATAGATAGAATTCGATGATTTTTTTTAAGTTGTTGGAACTTGTTGGCTGGGATTGGTTTTTTTTTTTGTGCGCGCGCGCGTGCATACATCCAGCCAAAATTGGATTTGTTTGGGTGTTTGATATGTATATGTTGTTTCTATAGGTTATTTTACAAGGGGCTGACCGAAAGTGAGCCCCCAAATTTTTTTAAAAAAATTTGTCACACATACTTAAGGGTTATTTGATAATAACTGTCATATATTCTTAGTATATAATGGTTTTTTACATATAACCGTCAAATAAATCCTTTCCTATGGTGACAAATAATTTACTGTTCATCATTTAAGTGTTAAGTATTATATAAAATATATCACATTTTTTACTAAAAAACCGTTAAATATAGATTGCTATATGTAATAGTCATGGTCTTACAACTGTTAAATATAGTCCACTATACATAACAGTTGTGTTTGAAAACCCGTAAAATATAGTGCCCAATATTTAACGGTAAAAAACTTTTATATGTAAATATTTGATGCTATTTTTTTTAAAAAAAACTGTTATATATAGATAAATCTATAGTAATATAGTTAGAATTGGGTAATGCCATTAACTTGGGAGGCCTACCATCTATGCATTCCTCTTTAGTCTACTTGATATCTGGCCAAAGGGTAGTGCATTGTCATGTTGAAGTGTTTTTGTGCTCATACACTAATGATCAGGTTTTTTTATAAGCACATCTATTCTTATATTTGAGGTAATTCTTTTTGAGGCGCAGTTGAAATCTAAATATGGATACCTTTTCAAGTAAGGATTCAAATCTTAGTTTACTACGTTGTGAGGGATTAACTTCTTCTACTAGACCTAACCCCTATTAGTCGTCATTGTAATGTTAGGAGTTAGATAATTAATTTATAAATATTAAAAAAAATTAGTTAAGTTAGTTATTTGTAAAAAAAAATATGTATTAATTTTCTTAAAGTACTCGTTATAATCATTTGCATAAAAAACTACTCCTTCGATGGAAAACCTTCTTAATATGTGCAATTAATAAGTTGAGTTTAAGAAAAAAATATGAATTTGGAAGATAAAGTAGGTTAGATCTTATTTTAAAATAAAAACAAACATCTTTATTAACTCTTATATTTAAAATAACTTGCCAACACGCTTGTGGTTGGTGTAGTGGCATGTTAGGCACCCTATGGTAGCACTGATAATGGCTTGGAAACCCCTTGATTAGAATTATAACAAGAGGGAGTATAAATTCAAGAGATAAAATAAATCGAGTTTTTATATTTAGGATTAAATAAGTAAACTCTCCAATTAGCTCTAATATTTAAGACGGGAGGAAGGAGGCATGCACGTGTGTTATGTTTTGTGTTAAACTCTATGTTCATTATTTGAATGAATTCTCTCACGTTATTTTTTTGTTTTGGGTTGCTTTCATGAGCACTGCGCCTACACCTCTTTTGTTTTGTTTTACGATAATTTGAAAGCGACTCTTAATTCAATCTGCAATTGCTTCTGTTTATTTGTTTTCGTGTAATTACTTGTTTTACATATTCCCCTTCTTGACTCTCAAAAGCCACGTGATTGTTCCTGTAAACTAACTTTATAGACTTCTAATTAATTTGGCCATTACAACAACAATATTAAAACCAAACAGAAAAAGAAAAGTCAAATAAAAATGTTTTACATATTAGGGTTAGCTTTGATGATAGATGATGAAATTCATTAGTTTGGTTTTGTTTTCAATTTACTTTAATTTTAGTTCGCATGAAAAATACTCAATATAATAATTTTTCTATCCCCTATTTTTTTTATGTATGACGAAGTGTTGTTTAAATCAATTTAATTAATAAACTAATTATTAATTTTATATTTATTTTTGTTTAGATAAAATCTAAAGCATATAATTTCTTATAAATCAACTTATTGACAATGGTATCATCATTTCGAACATATCTGAGATGTAAATATATGGATATTTTGATTTTTGACATAAATATGCATTACATTACAAATTAACTTATGATGCAAAGGGATTTAAAAAACTGATTAAAATATTGTTAACTTATTTTTTTTTCTTAAAATATTTTTGTAACAATATTGTTAAATAAACAAGCATTTTTTGCCATTAAATACAAGGCCAGGACTAAGAGTTATGGAGAAGGAAAACAAAATTAAGTCTTATTAACAATCACAACATCTTTATGTATGAAAAACACAATCAAAACATCTTTATACGAGTGTTAAGAACCCTATAGTAATCAGTATTAAAGTGATAAACACAATGAGAATGCTAATAGTTATACCAAAGTTGCTATTTGATATACTCAAGTTGTCAATGACGCCTAATGGGAGTAGTTGCTAATTGCTATACTCAAGTTGTCAATGACGCTTATTAGACATTGTTGACAAGTTCAACATAGGCAATGACAACTTTAAAATAGAAATTGACAACTTAAGCCCCTCCCCGACCTGACCTATCCTCCCCCTCTGGCGTCCACCCCTCCACCCACCTCAACTGCTCACTGTATCCCCCTCCGGCATCCCCTTCTATCTCATCTTCTCCCTTCCTCGATGGCTTCTACTACTACCGCAAGACACAAACAAAAACCTAGCAAACCATAAATCAGATCACAAGAGAAATAAAGAGATAGAGAGAGAAACATAAAAGAGAATAGTCCATTTAATTCACCATCACTTCCTTCTACATAACCCTCATCCTCATCCTCCTCCTCGACTAATCTCTCTCTCTCTCTCTTTCACCATGTCAAGTCACGCTTTGGTCAGAAACCCAAGCGAAGAAAAGGCTCGTCGGCTTTTTCTTCTTCATCTTCCACTGACCCTTCCGCCACGAGTTTTGCTTCTACTGTGGTGGCTCCATTGATTAGCCCTTAAATCCGCCATGAGTTTTGCTTCTGATGCAGTAGTAGATCGACTAATCTGTATGAAGAAGACTAAGTTTGAGGAAAGGAGAAGATGAGATAGAAATGGATGTTGGAGGGAGAGGCAATAAGCAATAGAGATGGGTGGCAGAGTTGGATGTGGGTGGTGGAGGTGAATGCCGACGGGGGATGGAAATAGAAAGAAAGTGGAGAGAGAAGAAATAGTGAGACATAGAGAGAAGAAAGAGGAGGGCACTTTAAGTCTTTTCACTTAAACTTTGATATCATAGATTCCTACTAGCTAACCTCTTTGTCCTACTAGTACAAAATATAGATTTTACACCCATTTTTTACACTTGACAAAATAGGACACATGTAGAAAGTGTGACCGGTGACATTTTCGTAAATATAGGAAGATGAATGAATTTTCTACACGTGTTAGAAAGACAACACATGTAGAAAGTAAATTTTTTAAAAAAGTATTTCATAAATTTTCATTTTTTAAATGTATTTTTTGAAATTATGTATGATTCATGCCTTTAATTTTATTTTAAAATGTTTTAATTTTTTTTTAAAAATAAATAATGACTTTCTACATGTGTTAGAATCCCAACACGTGTAGAAAGTCATTTTAAGTTTAATTTTTTTTAAAAAAATATTATCACTTTCTACACGGGTTGGATGTCCAACCCGTGTAGGAAGTCTGTTATCTACATGGGTTGGATCTAACTGGTGTAGAAAATAGACTTTCTACACTTATGGGCTCCCAACCGATATAAAAAGTATCTTAATTTTATTTTAAAAAATTTTTAATTTTTTTAAAATAAATGATTACTTTCTACACGGGTTGGAACCCAACCCGTATAGAAAGTATTTTAATTTTTTTAAAAATTAATAATTACTTTTTATACGGGTTGGGTTCGGTTGGGAGCCCAACCCGTGTAGAAAGTGAGTTTCTACACCGGTTGGGACCCAACCGGTGTAGAAAGTTGTATTGTTAAAAAAAAAATTTACTCCCAGCGCCCTTTTTTCCTCAAACCCGTCAATGCATCTTCAATCTTCAATTATTTTCTTCAACCTCTGATAATTCCAAGCTGCCACGGAGCCATCGCCGACCGATTCGATTTCTTCTACAACCAAGGCCGTGAAAATTTCTTCTCCTCTCGGATCTAGAAGTACAACTCCACAGTGTTCCGAACCAACATGCTGCCCAGCCCTTTCAACGCCTCCGATCTGAGAGTTGTCACCGTCCTCGACGCCGCTAGCTTCTACGTCCTCTTCGACACATCGAAGGTCGAGAAGCATGACATCTTCACAAAAACTTACATGCCGTCCATCGCCTCAAGGACTTACAACAATAGAGCAAATCGTTTAATAAGCTCACTGACCGCGTCGAGGACCGCCAGCTCGACTCTACTTGCGTCCAAGAGGTTCCTCCCGGTCTCCTTAATATTTATTCTTTTATTCTACATTTTCTTTTCTTGGAAATAAAAAATTGTAAGAATCTGTTATTAAATTGAGCGATGGAGGCTTGGCGTATAATGATTAGGGCAGTGTGTTCTAATTCATCTCTTACATTCGTTAATGATTTATTGCATTTATGTGAAGGTGATGAAAAGTAATGCGAAAAAGTAATCCATCTATACCATTTAGAATCCATTTTGGAGGGTTTTGTTAGAGTGTCCCTTCCGCCTCCTTATTTTTGTTATTTAGTAGAAATGTTAAGAGTCCTGGGTGTTGGAATATGATACTGGGAGTGAATCAAGGATAAAGCTTTTATGATCGGATTATAAGTTATGTGAATATTAGAATTGTGATCCTAACGTGGGGTTTATATGAACTATGGACTCTACGATCCCTAAAGATTTTTCTCACAAACCTTATTTTTGGGCCACAATCTTCCTATACAACTTAAAATTCTAGATGATACTGAGAATGAATCAATGGTTTTCCTATTGTTATGATCACTTGTTACTTGATAATTTGTTTGGTAAGTGTACTGTATAACATCTTTCAGGTATCTTAGAAATGGCTAAGTCGCAATTATATGGTGTCATCTAATGCTGCGAAGAGGTAAGCCTTTCTTTTTGTTCTTGTTTAAAAATGATATATCAGCAGGACTTCTATTCATGCTCTTAAGGCGTAATTTTACTAGTAGTTGAAAGTTTTTTTTCCTTTTAAATTATATATAGGTTGCTTCAGGAGTTTGTTCAAAAGCATGGAACTGGATTTAAAGTGATATACAAGTTGTTCGGCTGGTTAAAGAGTGATTCTCCAAGTTACCATGTAAGGCTTGTTACTGGCCCCAAGCTTGCAGGTATATTCATTCTGCAACCCTTAAAAACACTGGTTGTTCTAGATTATGATGGATATTCACCTCCAAAATATATTCAGATTAGCAATAATCTGGTAGAGTGTAAGTCTAACTTAATAACTACAGAGAAAATAGCAGAAAGCACATGTTGTTCTAGATTGTTTCACTTTGACTGTGTCCACAGGCATTAGAGTACTCCTGTTATATATCATGGTTGGGTTGTATTCAAGTATATATCATATTTACTTGGTTATATTTGGCTCCTTTTGTACTGCACTACCTCAACTAAAATTATGCCTTGAAATTCTACTTAAATTAACTGTGCAAATGTTTGGGTTGAAATGGATTTGTTGTGCTTACATTACTAAACTATCATACAATGCACTACAAAATTAACTCATCTAATATATTATGGCGTCATATTGTCTTTACTCTGCCTATGATTCTTTTATTTTCCATTTTCCCATTGAGGTTATAGAGTCATTTAGCAACTGATTCTGCAAAACCTGGATTAGTTTAGTAAACTGGGAATAGATTCTTATTATTCTCACTTGTCATTTGACATTAACAGCCTGGATTAGTTTAGTAAATTTGGAATAGATTCTTATTATTCTCACTTGTCATTTGACATTAACAGCTTAGTTAAGCTATTCATTTTACTTCTAAAATGGAGTAGTTTGTAAACATTTAGGGCTAAGAATGATGTGGAACCAATATTAGAATCTCATTTCTTTTTTATGCAGAAGCACAGAAGGAATTTAATGGTAGTTGCTTAGTTCAGGTTTATAGTGTGCAAGCTAGCATTCCAAAGGATGCAGCTGTGATTTGGAATGCAGAATTTATTCAAGCAGAGGAGCTCTTCAAGCAGCCTTCCTCAGTAGACAATTGTTTGAGAGATAATAGGTGGGTGCATTGTGATATTTCAAATTTGGATATTTGGTGTTTCTAATGTTCTAAAGTCTATTTGTTAATAGTTATTGATTGTCAAGTTCACCAATGGAAGTTCCCAAAATGGGTGTTAGATTCTTAGGTTGGGTGAATTCAATAACAAGGGTCTATTGGAATTGAACCACTGTTAGAGACCCAAGATTCTATTTTATCGTCTATTCTTTCACCTTTCACATTTTTCCTATTTCTTGTGAAGGAATAGATTGTTTTACTTGTATGACTTAGATGTCTTGTATTTCTTGAAAAAATTATTTGATTGATGGGATTTGGTATGATACTTATGAGATCAATGAGATTCTTACATTTCTTTTAAAAATTAAGGAAAAATGTTTTTGAAGACTTACTTCTTTTTAGATCAACTGGAAGAGACAACTTTAAAATTGAATAATTTCTATGACCTATTAAAATGATTTTATTGCCATCCAAATTTTTTGGATCAATATTTAATAAGCAGTCCCAATATTAAGATCTCAATCTTATTGTGGACGCCTTATAGTGACTAATTATTGTCAATTTCAATTCTTAGCGTTCCTATGTTTCAGCAAAGAGTGCACCCAATTGAAGTTTTACTAATCAAATATCACTCTGCCCATTACTTAGTATTCTTTCTGTGCACACGTGTCATATATCAGTCCTTGAATATATGATGTCCTTTTTCATTTTTTTCGTTACAATTTGGAGACATTTCTGGGGCTCTCTCAGTACTGACTTCTATATTTGTTAGGTTCTGTGGTATTTCAAATTCTTTGGTTCATCGGGATGTGGACAGCACAGAATCATTTCCTACTGCTCAACAAGCAAAACCTGCAGCAGGCCTGGGCATCCAGGGATCCATTCCCAAAGTTGCTCCCAAATCACATAATGTGGTAAAAGATGTCAAAACTGAAAGCCATAGTACAGTAAATACAAGAACGTCTGAGCATGCCAATAAACCTGAAGATAAAGAAAAAGGCCTTCTTCCCCTTGGCAAGCAAAACATAGAGAAGGACGTACAAGAGAGTGAGAGGGGGAGGTGAGAGATAATGAAAACAATTGAAGGCTGTAAAGTAGTTGCAAACTACATGAGAGAAATAAGAACCTATGTTCACATTGCAATTGATCATCGAAACACATGTTAGCTTATATTGTTTTCCTTGCTTAGCTTATCTAATTTCTTCATTGGTTGGCAGATTTTGCTAGAGAACACTAAGGAGCTAATGTTTCGGTGTGGTGTATAGCTGTCTACATGAGAGACTTTGTTTTGTTTTTGTTGTCCTTTCATTGGATAACATTTCAAGACTTGAGTGGTCAATATTTGGTCATGCATCTACCAAGACCTGGTCAAGTTGTCTTTTCAGCATTTTTACCACAACCTGGTATTAGACTTAACTTTGATTGTATAAATTTTATTGTAAAAGTTGATATAGCTTTGTTAATATTTTGGATTGAAATTTACAAAAAAATTGATATTTCATATTAGTTTTGTTGTAATTATTTTTATTTGTCAGGTGTTTGGTTGTTTGATGTAAACGGGTTTGTAGAATAATAAATAAATAATTTTTTTTTTACAAAAAATGAGTTTCTACACTTAACTAACATGAAGAGGTGTAGAAAGTGAGACTTTCTACACCTGACGTGAGATGTCACGTGTAGAAAGTCTACTTTCTACACCTTACTTGATATGTCACGTGTAAAAAGTGAGATTTTCAACATCTTACCTCTCACGTCAGGTGTAGAAAGTCCGAACTTTCTACACCTGTTTTACGTCAAGTGTAAAAAGTCTTTTCTGCACTAGTGGCCTGTTCATTTCTTATCAAACCTTTTGGGGTTTTAAAAGTTCAAATGGTATTTATGTTTCTTTTTTCCTATTTTTTATTGTATTAATCAGTAGAGAGTCAAATGAAATTTTTTCATTAATGGTAGGGATCTTAGGACCCTTTTCTCATTAAGATGTGATCCTTCTAGATAGTGTGTAATATAGATTATTTTATCTTAAACAGCAAGTTAGAGTATTCCAGAAGGCCTTTTGTTTTTCTATTTTTTTTTTATATTTTTGCATACAATGTTTTATGTATTTTATTTAATTAGTGTTTTAGGCTCTAATAGCTTATAATGGGCCTTTAGGCTTAGGATATCAATTAGGGTTTTCAAGAGCTATAGCTTATAAATACTTCAATATGTACTTTATTTAGGAGAGATGTTTGAATGATTGAGAAATGAGAATTTTTTTTCTTTTCTTGTGAGCTTTACTTGCATCTTTTTATTCTTATAAGATTATTCTGACTATATCAAGAGATTGATCATCCTTATGGTATCTTCATGGCTAAAGTTGTAAGAGATTGATTCTCTAAAGTGCTTAGGGTTACAAGAGATATGCTCTCTTGGGGTCTCATTCATATTCTCCCATTTTGTTTTCTAACTGCCGTACCAACCTTCATAAAGTGGCATCAAAGCAAGCTCAGGTTCTCTAGATTTCAAATTTTATTCTTTTGTGTTTTTTCTTTTATCTTGTTGTCTTCCATCTCCATTGCTTCCATCTTCCTGTTATACCTTACGTTATTTCTTCCTTCCTTCTATCATTTTATTTTTTTCTCCTATTGCTCTCCTCTTCCACCCATTGTTTGTGTTTACGTGACTTTGTTTGCACTTGTGTAGTAGTAAAAAAAATTGGTGAAAAAAAGGTGCAATCAGGCTAAAAAAATATATGAGAAGGAAAAAACAAAAGAAATTGTGCACATAAAAAAAAGGAAAAAGATATTTAAATACCACTTCAACTTCCAAAACCTAGAAAACCCCATTAAAACTTGCAAAGGACAGAGAAGGGATGGGGTGAGAATTTGGGTTTTTGATGTTTTGGCTTAAAGACCAAAATGCCCTTAAGACTCACTTAAAGATCAATTGAGTAATGAGATTGACAAAAACAATAATATTTTTGACAAAAACCATAATGGTTTTGATAAAATCAATAAGTACTGACAAAATGTGTGAAATGATTGGCTAAGAGTTGTGGGCTGTGACTAATTGAGTAATAGAATTTATTAAAACAGTAATGGTTTTAACAAAATTCGTAATGGTTTTGACAAAATCAATAAGTATTGACAAAATGTGTGAAAGAATTGGCTAAGAGTTTTGAGCTATGACCAGTTAAGTAATGAGATTGACTAAAACATTAATGATTTTGACAAAATTTATAATGGTTTTGACAAAATCAATAAGCATTAACAAAATGTGTGAAAGGATTGGCCAAGAGTTTTGGACTATGACTAATTCAATAATAAGATTTACTAAAACATAATGATTTTGACAAAAATTGTAATGTTTTTAATAAATTCGTTAGCTACTGACAAAATCAGTAAATGCATTGACTAATTTTGTTAATGGTACTGATAAACTTAATGATAATTACAAGTGCAGTGATGGCATTGGAAAAAAAACTAGAAATGTTTATGACAACAACTTCTTTGACCTGGTAATGCCGCATCTATAATCCAATCTCAAAAATGAAAGCCTCATCACATTCATTTATCACCTACTTACCCTCAGAAAAACCATTTTTGTTGTCGTCACTGCTACAAAACATATTAGCAAAGGAGCATGAATCCTTTGAACTCACCATATAATCACCGATGACCTCCTCATCACCCTCGTCTTTGGAGTCACCAATAAAAAGATGATCCAGCATCAGGGTCATGGATAGCCTCGAGAGACTGAGACCAGGTCGGGAGTCAACGACCTGCAAAGAGGTGAGGTGGGCGTTGTCGATGACGTCAGAGGATTTGAGCTTGTGGGCGCCTTCGGCAGGCATTACAATGGGGGAGGTCACACTTGCCGGAGAACAAAACGATTGGATCTGAGATTTATAGGGAGATGCCGAAGAGCTGGGATTTGAGATCTGAAGCAGGGAAGGAGATGACGGGAAGAGGGAGAGAGGGAAGAGGGGCGAGATCAAGGAAGAGGAAGAGAGTGCCGAGGAAAGAGAGAGAGGGAGAAAGGGTGAAGTTTTGATTTGAAGGGCATTTTATAAAAAGCCTATATTCCCCCCTCAATCCCCTCATTGTCATTTTTAAATATTAATAAACTTGTCTGAGTTTTGACAATTCACATGGTATTTATGTGTCTTTTTCCCTTAAAAAAATGAAGAAAAAAGGGTGTTCTTAACTTCTTGTGTAGGGGAAAAAAAGTCAAAATATCTGGAAATTTGAAAAAACGATTCTAGTTGTTAGGTTGAAATTGGAAGATTATAGGAAAGTTTACTAATTTCAGAGGTAACTGTTAATCTCCAATCATTTATTATAAGCTTCAAATTTGTGAATGGATGTGTCTTAAAATATAGACTTCATTTTAGATTTGGTTGAATATTTATTGTGTTTTTTTCCTACTTTACCTCTTATTTATTGCATTTATTCTCTCTTACTTGCCCTCTTTACATATAATGGTATAGTTGAAAAAATAATACTTAAGTCACAAGTAATTTCCTAAATCTTGAAATTTTGGTGGTAAGATTCATACTTTCCTATTTCTTTCTCACTACAACAAAAATAGGGAATAGTGACGCATCTTTTGTGACACTTCTTTAAATAAGTGTCTTATGATTTTTTTTTAAACTAAGCGTCATAGCTGTTTGGGGGTCTTAGGTAGCGCTTGCTTGACCAAGTCCTACTTAAGGTGTTTTTTTTTAAATTGAAATAGTAGCTATGGCGTTTGCTCAAAGAAATCTCACAGCTGCTACCCACTTTGTGTGACACTTGGCTTAGTAAACGCCACACAAAGTAATTTTTTTCAAACATTTTTCTCTCCTATGATCTACTTCTATCACATTTATTCTCTTAGTCTTCACTCTTCATCCAACACGTACAATCACTCCTTATCCTCTTAGTCCCCACATTTTCTTCTTCTCCTCTTTTTGTCACTCATCACAGTCCCTATTTCAATCGGCACTTCCTCCTCATTTTTTTGTTCCATCACTTCTCACATTTTCTCCTTCTCCTCTTTTCATTTTTGGCACTTCCTCCTCATTTATTTGGTCTCATTTCTTATACTAAACCAATCCTACTCCTCCTCCCTTTTGGTCTCATTTCATCTTCCTTATAGTTTCATTTTGTTTTATAAGTACGTATCCACTCACTTTCCTTTTATTAAATATATTAAAGCTACTTAAAATACATTGTCTTCTTAACCACCCTTTTTCTTTTTCCTTTTTATTTTTAAACATGCATGCAACTTTGTCTTTCTATTTTTTCTTTATTAATTTTTTTTTCAAGTGTTGTGCTTGAGGTTTCAATTCACTCTATTCAAACTTCCTATATAATATAAGTTTTTTTTTAAATTTTTGAGCTTACAAATCTAATTTAATTAGTAGTTAATAGTTTAATTTTCTCAATATTTTATATTTAATTTATTATGAAATCTAAAAAAATTATTCTCATTTTTATATGCTGAAAAATAAACGAGATAAAATTAAATTTTATTATATGTAGGTTGTATGTGAAGATATGTAATAGTTATAATTTTTAGTTGTTGTAGTCATTATTAACATTAATGAGTTGCATAAGTAAAATAATTATTTATTTTTAGCACCTGTATTTTACTTAGTAGTGATTTTGTTAAATAGTTATTTGTTAATTTATATTATTTTGGAGTTATTTGATTATGGTTTACTTTTCTTTATTTTGTTGTGGATATAGAAATGTGTTTAAAATGTGTTATCAATTATAATTATAGGGTTCTAAAAGAAAAATATAAAAAAAAATTATTTTTTAAAAAATAATACTTCTTGTGGCACTTCCTTATAAAAGTGTCACATGAAAATGTTTTTTTTAAAAAAATATATAGACTTCTTGTGGCGCTTCTTTAAGGAACCGCCACAAAAAGTTTTTTTTTTAATATATACATACTATGATGCTTCCAAGCACCACAACTTCTTTTAGTAATGTGATATGTAACATTTCCTAAGCGTCACAATTAGTTTAAAAATAAGTGTCATATATCTACCCTTTTTTATAGTAGTGTCTCCTTTCTCTCGTCTAGTATCCTATTTAGATCTATTTCCTTTTTCATAATACTTTTCTAACTTGGAGGGAAAATAAGAAACTAAATAGGAAACTAGAAGGGAGAAATGATGTAGAAATAGGAAAGTATACCCGAGTTAAAAAAATTTAGGAAATTACTTGTAAAGGAAACTCTTCACAGATTTAGTAACTTGCAAAAGGATTAAATCTTTTAATAAGAGTTAAAATCAATGAAAATAGGAAAGTAGTGACTACCTCTCATATTAGTAAACTTTCCTCCAATCTTGCAATCTTTGAAAGAGGGAACTTAATAGAAATAAGAAAGTAGCAGTTACCTCTAAAATTAGGAAACTTTCCTATGTAGTCTTGCAATTTCCAATCCTGCAACTTGACTCATGTTTCTTTCTTTCTTTCTTTCTTTTTTTCGATTCACTTCTTTCCAGCACAGGAACACCTTTTTCCTTTTGTTGTGCACATTTTTTTTTTCGTTTTTACCTTCATTTTTCTTGTTTTTTTTAGCCCAACTGAACCTTTTTTATGAATTATTTTCGGTACTACAAAAAAGAAAACAAAGTTACACATACACAAACAATGGGTGGAAGAGCAGAGAAGAAGAGAGAAAAAAACAAAATGATGAAAAGAAGGAAGAAAGAACGCAAAGGAAACAGGAAGATGGAAACAATGAAGATAGAAACAACATGATAAAAGAAAAGCACAAAAGAATATAACTCTATGAGTTTGTTTGGAATAGCGGTTGAAAATTTCATAAGTGCTTATGAATTGTAATTCACGGAATACGAAGTAACTTTTACGGTCTACGAGATAAATATGTGGAGGAGATTTGTCTCGATTTACGTGAATCGGGCTTATATAATAAGCCCGATTCAAAATCGCTCAACCAAACAAGCACATAGTAAGTATGACTCTGATACCAATTGATATGAGGATTGGTATAGATCAACTAGAAAACAAGTATGAGAATCGGAAAACCCCGAGAGAACTTATTTCTTATAACTCCAAACACAAAAATTGGGATAGATGATTGGATTAAGACCTTAACTAAGCTTGTTTCTTACAACTTTAACTACGAAGACACTACAACAATGATCAATCACTTAATATATCATAGTATTCTCACGAGAATACAATGATACAAGTAAAACTCGTACAAAGAAAAGCTCCAATGAGTATGCTCCAACAAATATCAGTGAGTTTGTTCTAATGACCTCTGCTGATTTTCAATAGCTTGAAGGATATGTGCATGTGATTAAAAGCAATCTTCATGTAATCCTGTCATTATATAAAATGGTAATGAAACATATTCTTGGAATGCTTCTTGGGTGCTGGTACTTGATTTTGTGACTGAAGAAAATCCACTGTACTCTGAGTGTGCTGAATGGCTTGTTGAGGATCATATTTTCTTCCTGCAAAATCCACTGTATATGTTACATAACCTCTCTGATTAATGTCAACAAAATTTTAAAAATATTATACTACATTCAGTCATTAATATAAGATCTAGTTAACTAATTTAAATAGATTAAAAAAAGATAAATAAATTACTTGATTATAATATATGTTACATAACCTCTCTGAAATACTTATGTGTATAATTATATATCAGTTTATAATTCAAACAAATTAGTTTAGTGAAAAATAATAAATATTGGCGATAAAATGAAAAAAGAGGTATTATATTAATGACCAAAGTTCATTTTTAAACGAAATATTATAGTTAGGATTGGAAGTAATATTAATTTAAAGAATAGAGAAGAAATATTTATAATATAATTAAAACGGCTTTTTAACAGAAAAATTTATTATGAAATTTTGTTAAAGGAGAATATCGCACAAAGTACCACTGAAATTTGTATCTCATATTGGTCCCACGAAATGTCTTATATTTTCACTGCAGCCCTTATGAACTTGTTTTGAAATTAAGTTTATTTGTCAAATGACAATATTGTCCTTACATTTATTTTTTAAAAAATAAAAAATCTTTCCACTGTCTATCAACGGAGTTCTGGCATTAATCATTGGAGCTCCGGCGATGACCGCATCAAAATTATTGGGAAGGGGATAATATAAGATCAATGACTACTTCACTTTAAGAAATAACAACATGTATCGAAAAAAGAAAGAAAGAAATAACAACAACTATTTTGAAATAACAATCAAGACATCTCTTTATTAAATATACAAATGTTGGACAAAGTTAAATAATTGTAACACCATTTTCTATAGCGGAACCTTCCCAATGTTTACTCACACTTATCTTATACAATAAAGTCTAATCACTTTAAGAAGACATATAAAATTATGCTTGAGCAAAAAGAAAATTATTGCGTGTAAGTGCTGCTTAAAGTGAATATACATCGAAATTGAAATCCAAAGTAATGAAAAAGCCATCGCAAGCTATCAAGAATTAGACAAAAAAGGCTGGTAGAAGTACTCCATAATTTGATCACATCGCTGTTAATTAAGAACGTATATGCTTTACCTAAAGTTGGTGATTTTAACTTCCATTTCGAGCTACATATTTATCATTTTAAACCAAAATAAGAGTTTCTCGGTGGGTGGTTTTATCCTTTTCTATGTTTTTTGTTTTTTTCCATTGTAGCTTCTGATTTCCTAAACTTAAAATTTCCGTTTGCTATTTCTAGATTCAAGGGTTTTTTATTTTTCTTTTGATTGAGTTTTCTAGTTTATGGTTTATTGGTTTCTTAGCTCATGTATGTGTTTTGATTATATAGGTTAATTTTTCAATTTATTTAATAATTTGGTACTTGATGATGGCTATGAAATTTCAAAAAACTTTCCTGTTCCCATAGCTCTTTCAATTTTCAGGACAAAACTACTCTTTAACCAAAAATTTTAAAAAAACAAAGTTGACGTGAATGTCAAGCGAGCCTACTACCTCAACATAATTAATTTATTTCCGATCGTCCATTTAAATCCGTATTACCCCACTTTTTTATTTCTCCCTCGTAATTTTTGTTCCTAAAGTAATCTTATTATGTTGCCACGACCTTGAATGGTGCATTAATCTTTTGAATGATACCACCGCTTCGAAAACTTTTGGTGCTCAGTGCCAATTCGTAAAACCTTTCAGAGCATTTAAACCATTTAACCCTAAAATTTACATCTTTAACATACTCATAGTCCATAAGTATCGGTAAGCGTTATCCAAGTCCGGAAACATATTTTCCTATGATATAAAGGCAAGCAAAGAGACTGAAATAGTATATAGATTAAAAATCCATGTCCTCGTTTCATTTTTCGTTAAATAAATTCATCATATTCCAAGAAAAACAAAGGTTCATTTCTTAGAGCTAAGCCATGTAATATTTGTGGTGAGAAACACAACGGGGAAAAATCATCAGCCACACAATAAAAATGTGTCTGCACTGACATTTACAAGAAAACTCCTGAGAACATTGTTAACATTTGCAAGGGTGCAAACGGACCCATAAGGATAAATTAGGGTTATCAAATAGCAAAGCCTAAGAGATGAAAATTTACATAACCTAAATAAAAAACCTACAGGAATGAAAAACTCAGTGTGAACTGTCAGAGACCCAGCCTGAGACAATACCATCATCTACTGGTTTCGGACCCCCACAAGACCTTGAAACTGATTCGAAAAGCTTTTCGATTTCTGGGGCGCATCTTATGAACGACCTATTCCAAAAGTTATATCTGGGGTTCTGGAAATGACACAAAGCAAGTGCAAATTAAGATTTTGAAGCCAAAGAAATGGAATGAGTATACTATATATATAATAATAATAATACACCAGAGAGAAGGAAAGAATACCTTGATCAGCTCAATGAAAGTGATGAGCAGGCCCCATGGATGGGGTCGATTAACAATAAGGCGTTCTAACAAGACTCTAGTAATTTGTTCTTGAATGATTTCCTGCCATGCAAAACATGAAATATTCAGTTAGCTAAAACATGCATTGCTCCCAAATCACAAGGATCTTGAGTCTGATCATTTACCATATGAACATGTTTCATAAACATTACTAGCTAATATACAACTGAGCTTCTCAAGGCCAAAAAGAAACGGAAAACCAACAGTTGGGCGCAAATATCCATAAGATTAAGATATCTTGACATTTCACAAGAAATTTGACTGAAGTCTTCTGTTGAGATGGCGCCATTGCATGAGTAAAGAGAACATAAGAATAATTTCAAAACTCCAGAAATTTTCACAAGATGAGGCACATGGGAATGGCTCCGGAAACATTAATGGGAGTAATTTAAAAATCAAGGGGCAAAAGTGTTGTTTGGCCCTACCCTAAAGCAGATAAATAATGAAACAAGGGTATTTATTATTATTTTTAAAGAAAAAAGTGCTAAGAGATTGCCATCCCACAACCATCTGAATCACTAGCAAAGTGAAGGTCCAAGACTTCAGATATGACAACAGACAGACAGCACCTACACAATAAGCATTTTGTCCAAAAGTATTGTGATTAAGTTTTAACATAAAAAAAGGTCAGAAATATATGTTCACCTGGTTTGATTCAGCAAATAAGTACAGAAGGATGAATGAAAAGTAGTGCGTGTGAGTATTTGGGTAACGTAGTTGATTTGCAATAGCATTCAGGAAAAGGTAGCGCCCCTCGGTATCCAAGTCCACAATTAGAGTCTTGAAAATATCCAACGCAGCACCAACAGAAAATACAGACAAAGGAAATGCCCCTGCAGCCGATTGTGCATGGGGAGTTCTTCCCTGCAATTGCTGGATGGCCTGACAAGATAATAGCCCAGACAGAAACAAAGAAATAAGAACTTACTTAAGGCATGAGATAGCTAAACAGGGATTCACAATCACAAGATCCCCAGCACTTGAAACAAACCGCTTCCTCAAAGCCACAACTTATTTACATTAGAAAATAAAAATATTCCAATTCTTAAACCTTTTAGAAGTTTCTAAATGTTTTTAAGGGGAAAACTAGGTTCACCCTGTTTTATGAATAACTAGGTTCACCCTGTTTTATGAATTTCAAATATCCAATCCTTTGCTTCACTAGCTAATAAAAAGGTCACAACCTCACTGTTGTGAATAAATATATAAAGTAGCAAGAATCAATTTCTTTTTCATCATATACATTACTCGCATCAGTTTATTAAAATATTATAAATCAAATGATTATGCCACTTAGGACCGGGTCAGGTGGAAAGGATGATGCAGTATATGGCAGCTGTACAAGTTAAAAGTCAAGTCATCCTAACGTATCAAAAACAATCAAGAGAGGGTAAATCCAAACAGCACAAATCTCTATTAAGTAGTTGATAAAAAAACAAACAGTCGAAGATGCTTTAACAAAACTCTACACTCCTGAAAATCAACAAAATTTTATCACATTGAAATTTTAAAAAACAACATACCTGCATTCCAACGTATAACACTAATGAGTTTATCAATGGAACATTGTAACGGGTCCCAGCAGAGGCAGCTTCATTAGGTGGGAGGAGCACCTTCTGCTTTAGTTCAGACAAAAATTGAGAACCCTGTTGCTTTGTCTGCAGATATTTGATCAAATTAATTATGAATCAGTTTGGAGAAAGGAGAGCCAACAATATAGGAAATTAAAAATGCACCTTGCTTTTTTTTTTTTATAAATATCTCAATGGAAGCAAACCAAAATGCTAGCTTCGTCATCAATTCATTATAAAATAAAATCACAAGGTGGGGTGTTACCTTCAGATATTCATCTACATCAGCCTTCATCTGCTTAGCCTTGAGTGCTGCATCAACCTCCGAAAAGATTCGAGGGGATAAAGTTATTTCTTGAAGCAAATCAATCTGCAAAAGAAAGCAGAAAAGGCAGCTATGTCATGCCAATATTCAATACTGTGACCAAGAAAGAAAAAGTAGAAACAAGATGAGTTTTGAAAGACCTTTAGATTAGGCGTGGATGGATCTGGTAGCCTCATACTACGAGGAAATGCACTTAAAATGATATTTCGCATTTGTATGCAGCTAGGAGGAATAACATCACAGAAGGTAAAATGATAATCACACAAGAACTCGGGGAAGTCATGAAGTAGCACTAGGAGCACCCTAAGTGTGCCTTTATAGAGAAAATGAACCTGATGAACAAAAAGGAAAGAGAAGACAGAAAATATATACAAATGAGACTCATTATCACGCTTTCACCATAGAGCTAAGGAATAAGAGAAGGATACAGTTACAAACCGGCACTCCAAGTTCAGCATGCCTCAAAAAAGGCTCCATGAATTGGAACAAATCTACAAGCAACCTTTGAATGTAAGGCCAACCTTTCTGACCATTACCAGTCAACATCTTTGGTAAGAAACTCCTATGACTTGTCAACTCAAGCCATGCAAAGCTGTAAAAAATGTTTAAAAAACATTATATGAGAAACATACCATCACAATATCATACTGACAGAATCCCAAAGTTATATAAAGAATAATATATGAATTTGTTACTTCAAAAAAAAAAAAAAAACCTTAGCGAGTTCCAAACAAAAGATAAATGCACCAGTAATACCAAAATAAGAAAATATTAACGATTCAGAGAAACAAGAAGAGATGCTATTGTGCAGAGAACAAAGTATAACTAGGGTTACTGGGAACTACTGAGCATTATTTTTTTTTTGCATTTGTAGGTCTACTATATATATATATTTTTTGCCAATTTGTAGGTCTACTATATAAGTTAACTGCTAGGGATACTTTTTTATATACTCTCGTCAGCTATAGGGATTCTAATAAAATCCTCCTAAGGCATGGGCCTATGGAGTCTCCTCACTTGTGAAGGAATTAGAACTTCATTCAATAGTGTTTCTCCCAGCATTTGTTTTGTGATCATTCGACATGGTATTAAAGAAACAGGAAACATCATCCAACTTCTGTGTTTCTCATTCATATTTGGAGGCCTTCAATCACCTCTGTCTAGTACAAAATCTAGAATTTTCTTCCTCATTAACCCATCCCTAAGTCATCATCATTTGGCTTCAAATCAGACCAAATATATCAGAAACCTTCATACATCATCTTCTAGCCCAACCCAGGAAGCCAGAACTCCAGAACCACCACCATGCACTACCAAGCGCTGGTGCCAGTCCACTCACATGACAACACGTGAGGGAACATGAGCCCCTACCCCTCCTCCACATATTTCCATTTCAAGAAATACCTAAATGATGGCCATTCTAGTAAACCAGCCAGTTCACATCACTGCACAGTAAATAAAGGCATAATTTGCATATTCAGTAACAAATTCCTGGTTAAATTTAACCAGACCCTAAGGATGAGGAACTCAAAACAATAACATCAAGCACAAATACATGATTTTGTCAAGGAAATAACTGACATAGATAACACCCACAGGCAAATAATTACTGACTGGCTAGTCATTTGATTCAGAAATTGCAAATGTTGCCAACAACAATAACAACAACAAAGCCTTTGTCCCACTAGGTGGGGTTGGCTACATGGATCGCACGACGCCATTATGCTGTGTCAAAAACCATAGATTTCGATATATTATTAATTAGAAGACCTCTCTCTATGACCTCATTGAGCGTTTGTTTCGGCCTTCTTCGACCTCGTCTAATAGAACTCCATCCTGCTTGATCTACCCTTCTCACCGGAGCACTCAAAGGCCTACGCTGAACATGTCCAAACCACCTTAAACGATTTTCTACCATTTTTTCTTCAATAGGAGCCACTCCCACTCGTTCACGTATATGAGTATTACGAATCTTGTCTTTTCTTGTATGGTCACTCATCCATCTCAACATCCTCATCTCAACAACTCCCATTTTATGCTCATGTTGTCCCTTTAAAGTCCAACATTCACTACCATATAGCATTGCTGGTCTTATAGCAGTCCGATAGAACTTTCTTTTTACCTTATTAGTTACTTTATGATCACAAATAACTCCAATAGCTTTTCTTCATTTATACCATCCGGCCTAAATTATGTGATCGACATCTCCATCAATTTCACCATCTTGTTGTATAATTGATCCTAAATATCCAAATTTTGTCACTTGTGGGATGCCTTGCCCTCCCAATTTAACTTCCACTTCCCTTTGGCTTTGTCCTTTATCAAACTTGTAATACATATATTCAATTTTGTTGCTACTAAGATGAAAGCCCCTCAATTCCAAAGTCTGTCTCCATATCTCAAGTTTAGAATTAATATCTTCTCTGGATTCAGCCAACAGAACTATATCATCCACAAAAAACATGCATGTAGGGATCTCCTTCTTTATAGGCTCAGTTAAAACATCTATCACTAGGTTGAACAAATAAGGACTCAACGCTGATCCCTGATGTAGTTCAATCCTTATAGGAAAGTCTTTTGTAACACCTCCAGGCATTCTAACATTGGTTGTAACCCCTTCATATATGTCCTGAATGGCTTTGATATAAGCAACCCTCACCCCCTTCTTTTCCAAGGCTTACCAAAGTACATCTCTTGGCACCCGGTCATACGCTTTTTCCAAATCAATGAAGACCATATGCAAATATCTTCCCTTGCTCCTATACTTTTCCATTAGCCTCCTTAATAAATAAATCACTTCTGTTGTAGACCTTCCTGACATGAATCTAAATTGGTTTTCAGCGATATCCGTCTCCAACCTTAATCTGTGTTTAATCACTTTTTCCCACAATTTCATAGTATGACTCATTAGCTTAATTCCTCTATAGTTTGCACAATTCTGAATATCCCCTTTATTCTTATAAATAGGAATCAAAGTATTTTTTCTCCACTCATCAGGCATTTTCTTGGTTCGTAGGAACAAAACTGAATACTAAATGCAGAAACAAATGTTTACCCAAAAGCAAATAATATTCCAATACTAAAACTCTTCCAGAATAATAAAGTTCAACAGCCATTGGAGAATTAATATATTCTAAGAGTCAAACCTGAATCCAGGAACGTTGAGGGGCTGCAAAGCATGAAATGCGTTGGCAAAAGCAATCAAAATCTGCAGTACAGAAAACATTAGTTAAACATGCATGATTGTCTTGAAAATTAAGCTAGTATAGCTTCGCAGTTAAAAACTACAAAATGACAATTTTCCCAACTAATCAAAACAACTAGAGAAGGGTACCACCAAAGTCACCAAAGATTGTCCAGAAAAGCTTTCTATAAAATCCTTTGCTAAAAAAAGTCAGACCGAGTGCTTCATATAAACTGACAATGCTAACATCACATAACACAGACACTTCATGGTTTCTATTCAGTTACTAATTTATGTTATGCATTCATTCCCCACCATGAGACATCACAATTTTAATGATCAATCTATTTATTGGCATTGCTTCACAGTATTTAGAAACAAGAAAAATAGAGGTGTTTCATAACAAGGTTATCAAATCGAATACGAATTGTGAATGGAAAGTCTATTTTCAGAATCGTGAATCGAAACGTATTGTGAATTTGTAAGATTCATGACCAATTTTAATAATGTAAATTTTATACAAGAAAACATCAAAGGCTTGTACATATTATCATTTTAAAGGCAAATAACACTTTAGGAAACAAGAAATAAAAAATAGGGTTTTGATTGGGACAAGTTAGAGGAAATAAGGGATAATCATAGAAGTAAGAAAAAATTCTTAAATAAATCTGGACAAAATCAGAAAATGAAAATGAAGAAAGGGGTTTTTCTAGATTGTAAAACTTTCATCTAGAATAGCAAGAATTGCAGGAATCACGGCAATTCTGCGATTCCGGCTTGTATCGTTCCTGAAATCGCAAGATACATGCATAAGTAAGATACATCAACAGATTCATATCTTTCCCACTTGTTTTTGAATCGAATCATAAATACGACTCGAAATTCATTGGATTCTGATAACCATGTTTCATAATTCATAGGAGAAATTTACTATGGCCACAGAACTTAGTTTAAAACATATATTGGCCCAACACAATTTACTTCTAAACTTCATTTGTCATTTTCACTTGAAACAGCTTCTGTGAAATCGTTTGAACAAAGCATAGAGAACAAAACATTTTGGATTAATGAATTCACTTCTACACAATTATCTGAAATATAAATGGTTCAGATTCATGTGATAAATCATATATATGACGTTCCTATTCTATACAAAGATTTTGAAAATAGTTGAAGAGAAATTCAAAAAGGAAAAAATGACAAATACCTGAAGGTTTGCACCATCAGTAACAGGCTCAAGTGAACCCAGGTCATGCAGCCAATTAATGAACAATCTGAAAAATGGCCTAGGATTGAAAGATGCCTTCTTTTCCTCAGCATCTTTTCGAATGAATCTGACAGTCACTGCCAGAATCTGAAATGGACCACGGAACATTAATGCACCACATTTTAAAAATGAATTCTCAAGGAGGAAGAATGATTGATGCAAATTTGTATGTTACAAACCTTGGGAAGAAGAAAGATTTTGCTTGATCCCTGCTTCAGAAACAGTCAAATTACTCAATAGTTTGTTATAACCTTTTTAACAAGAAAATAAAAGGGGACATAGTTGTCACCTTTAATGTTGTATAGACAAGCTTAGCAAAAATATCAATTGCAAGAAATGACATTGTGTGCATTTGTTGAGGAGATTGCAGTGCTCCTGAATTAATCACCTCAGAAGATAGGCAATGTGCAACAGCCAGTTCCTGAGGGGGAAAAAGAAAAGTTCAATAATTATAATCCTCATTTGGGAAGGATGTTTGATTGCATGAAGAATGAGATGCTACCATCAAAATCCTGAAAAAACGATCAGTTATGTCATCGCCCTTGAGTAAACCATTCTGATTCAATTGTAAGATGAAATGGGCAGCAGCTGCATCATTTGCCCCAGGAAGGTCACATATCCTGTACCATTCTGCAAACAACATGGACACCTACAATGAATTTAACAGCAAGTCAGTACTGTGAAAATGTTCTTAAAGGATGTATAAATCTATAAATATTCTGAAATATCGTATTCATAGCTTGACCCAGTCAATCACAATTCCGTGCTTGCCCACAAAAAATAAAATTCACCAACAAAAAAAAAAAAAGAATATACTTTATTTGAAATATCATTTCCTAACTAATATAGAATTGAACTACAAACTATATTTCACATTAAGCTACACAGTATACTTCAGAACAAAAGTTAGAATATGGTTTTCATGAGGCTTACATGGAAGTGAAACTCTAAGCCACCTTAAAGCAGCTTATCTTATTGTTCTATAAAACATTTTGAAAATAACTAATTAAGATTCCAAAATAATAATAAACTCCACTTCTATAAGTTTCTCAACAACCCCGCTCAAAGGAAAAATATAAGATACATTTTAGTCCATTAATACTACTACACACATAAAAGAAAAAATGTAAAGATATCTCATCAAAATTAAACAATGTAAAGTCAAGCGTGAAATTAAGATAAATTAAAAAAAGGAATTTTCTCAGCATTTCAACTTGTGACGAATCCAAAAATCAATTTGCTTCTAATTTAGAAGCTACATTTAACTCATGTAAAAGCGTTGTAAGCAAATGTATGATTTTTTTATAACATAAAACAAGCACATAATATAAGACGTACAGACAAACAACAGAATATGAAACAATCTGCCAACTTATAGGACATCATACCTGCTCACGGAACTCGCGGAATCCAGCAGGATCTGGTTCAACAGATTCAACGCTGTTAAATTCCTCCCTGCTAGCAAGTGGACCAGGACTCTGTTTTTCACAAGGGAGCATATGGAAAAAAAGGGTTCAGGACAGTTATAAGCAAAATATTTTCCTACCAATAATAGGACAGTGACTGTTGAATTATGCGTTTCCTCAAACCTTTTTGTCTCTGGATTGTTTATTCTTATCTTCTTTTCCTGTACCAATGGCAGATAACGAAGCTGCATTAGCAGCAGGATTCTTGATCATCTCTACCAGCTGCTGTAATGATTCAGGTGATCCAGGCTTTGTAGAAAGCTGCAAAATATGTAATGGCGTAGGAACTCAGGCACTGAGCAATCTGGAAACCAACACAAAAACAAATACAAACCTTTGCCAAAGCATCAACAAGATTGTGAAATTCTGAGATAAGCTTGGGTTCCTCAGCGACCAAGGTTTGAAGAAGAGAAATAGAAAACTCCATTGCAGCCTCTGCACATCATCCAATGTGTCAGTTGCATTAAATTTAACATTAATGATAAAAAGATAGAGTCAGCCAACTTACTGTTCCTGCCCCCATCAATCAGTTTTGCCATATGAACGTTGTATTCAGCAAGGTTTAGCAATTCATTACGGATAAGACCAATGGTAATATCTTTATTAAATTTCCTTTCTTCTTCAGAATAAATTACCTGCAACAAATTACACAATAAAACAACAGATTTTATGGTAAGGGTACAATACAAGATGCTGAAATAATCATCGCCATGAAAGATAATAGGATAACACAAGTCAGACGTCAAGCTTTATTTCCAAGAAAAGAGAGATAGAATATATCACAAGTAATAAAGAATGTCTATAAATATATGGAATCCTTCAGCCATTTCATTCATTTAACTGAAGTCAACATTATTTCCTCTCCTTCAAAAGTAAGAATGAAGAGTGGAAACCATGCTTAACAGAATAAATGTCAATCCAACAAATATTTATTGCAGGTTCAGTATATCATATACAAAATTCAGTCACCAGATATTAGCTCATGTGGTAAGAGTAGAAGGTGTGTTATGTGGTATTGATAAGTGCCATGTGGATAGTCTTACAAGGGTTGCATGTGTATTCAACTATATTCTGGTTAGTTTGTTAGATCAGAATATGAGCCAAGTCAGTATGTAAGCTTACATGTGTATTGTTTCCAAGTTGTTGAATGAGAATTTCCTTCTCGATTTCTCTTTCTTTCTCTCTCTCGATTTTCTGTACCAGTATGGACAGTATCCTAAATTCGAGCCCTCTCGGTGCAACCAAAACCTTGAAGAAATTATAATTTAAAAGGGAAGAAAATCATACCCAACTAGTAAGTTCCTTCACAGCAAGCTTGCAAACATCACGAATTGCAGTCAGAATTGCAAGATGAGCACCCACGTGATTGTTGTTTGATAAGTTCTCATATAAACTTTTAAAAACCTGTTGGAAACAACATCTAGTCATTTTCCTTAATGAAAGATAACATACACAAGGCAGATGAGAGGACTATGAAAGCAGTGAAACTACCAAGAAACTAGCAAACAATGAATAAAATTCAAAAACAATAGTACTCCGAGTAAAAGACAGCACACCTTTTGAGCCACAGCTAAGGCTGCCTCATCTCTACTAACACATCTCAGAATAATTTCAGGAACCTCAGAAATGACTCCCTAAACAAAAGTCAAAATCCAAGCAAATACAGAAGTTACAATATGCAGGAAAGAAAATTTTAAATGAATGCTTTTAAATTAGCGTGGGGAAAAAAAAAACAAAGGAAAGATATAAATTCATGATTGACCTAACAGCAGATATTGAATAATTTAAAAATATACCTGGATTTCAGCTTCTACAGAATCATTACAGATCAAAGCCTCCAACTGAAAACAATTAAATGAAGAGCGTTAATAAACATTGAGAATAAACTTCAAATTCTGATAGCAGTACCCAAAACAAATCACGATGCATAGCACAGCAAGCCCTTCAGAGATAGCAATTTCCAGAGACACCCTCCACAAAAAGAGAAATAAAAGTTGGAAGAAAAGCAACACAATTCCCACAAGTTTGGCTTGAACAAATCTATATATAGAACTATCATCATTCCCTCAGTAAATTGGTTTTCAACGTATGCAATATCCTGCCAAGCATTTGTCACATTAAGGATTAATTTAAAAGCCTATATAGGAATAACACCAAGCTGCTTAGAAGCTAGATCAAAGCTTACCAATTTGAATACTCATTTCAAGTGCACATGATTTTTTTTCATAGAGATGAACACAGCACAAAAGTGGAGTCTTTTGGCAAAGCAAAAGAAAGAATTATTGGCAAGTAAAATTGCTCTAAATTATTAAAAACATGAGATGCGGACACTTTGGTGTTAGTTGTTACTTGTTAGATGTGCTATATTAATTGAGAATTAAAAATTAGGGATAAGGTATATAGTTAGTGTTTTTATTGCAGTTGTCTGGATATTTGTTATCTCTATCCTGGATAATTATTTACCAGCTGAGTTTAATTTCTTTGCTTTGTAAAGCCAAGGATATAATAAAGAACCATAAAGCATGAGATATTTAAAAAAAAAAAAAACTGATACTCAAGTTTGTTTCAGGAATACTGAGTGGTTAAATTAAACTGTCAGAGATACGCAGTAGGAAATAGAAATAACTGTAAATCAAAACCTTTTGTGCAACAACTTGGTATTTTTCAAGGGCATCCCTTGTCGTGAGAGAAGGCTCAGAGACACCACTTCCGATGCGCTCCACTACTGACGAAGCTTGTGGCTGTGAAGATGCTCCAGATTCCTTGCAAGAGATCAAAATAACATTTAGATGCCAAAATATTATACATCAGAAGCGCATTCATCAAGGATGTTTATATAAATATCTTACTTTCACAACATCAGAAGAGTCATGCAACTCAGGTGTGGATGCAGCTGAAGGATAGGCAGCAAGAGAATCATTCTCTACACTATGCTGGGGAACACCATCAGCTCCTCTGAGGTGAATTGAGGGAGGAGCACTGAACCATGAACAGAATTGTCATAAAAATGATTTCAAATAAAAAGAATGTAAAGGAAATCAACAAAATAAATAACATGAGAACCTGAAGTGTGAAGCCAAATTTGACTCTGCTACATCATCTGACAATCGAGCGACTGCTTCATATCCTGTGCTTCCAGGGCCCACTGAGTAACCTGGATTAACGGGGCCTGATCCAGGACCAAAGGTTCCCGTGAGTCCAGCACTGCCAGATTGTACACCAACACCCCCAGGCATAGAATGAGAGCTCTGACTAGACTGGTTTTGCCACGGAAGCCGAACAAAGTCCTAATATAAAAAACGTAAGCAACCAGAAATTCAGTAAACTATTCCTAACATATAACCACTCTACCAACAATTTAGAATACAGAAGTTAGCAGGTTAAATACCTCATAGACACGTTGCTGTTGTATTGACAATTGACCAGGTTTTGGACGAAGTGGCTCAGGGACACCACCCATAGAACCTTGTGTATACAAGTTTGCATCAAAAAATGTTGGACCCATACCCTCTCGATGCTTCCTTCTCAAAGAAAGCTGCTGACCTATCTCTGCATCAATTGTGCTTATTGCCTGCAAAATAGTGAATACCACCAAAAGCCCACAGACCATTATACAACCTTGTGAAAAGTATGACATTTGTTGCACTATGCATTTCTTAAACTTCTATGGGGATCTAGTACATTTTCACCCTGAACATAAACAAATTTCAATTATACAGCTAAGTTTTTCATTTTTCTGTAATCAGAACTTAAATATACAACGCAGGATCAATTTCCTGCTAAGGCTTCAACATAGTAAAACATAAATGCAAAGCCCCTCAATGAAATTAAAAAGGAAAATTTTCCTATGATGAACAAATGAGACAAATAATTCAATGGTTTGAAAATATTTCTTGAAGCAGATACAAAATTGTTGTTATTTTGACTTCCCTTTTTTTACAAATTGATGGTTTATGCATTATACAGCACCAAATTGTAAGTAAAAATACATTATAATCATCCTGGATTGACCCAGGAATTAGTTCGACATTTATAATCCAAGTTAGAATATTTCATTATAATCAGTAGTTTAGAGATGGTTTGCACCAGATTCTAAGAGTGAAAACTAAATCAAAGCATCTGAGAAAATTACAATTTACAGATAAGAACAAAAGCACAAAAGCAGAGTCGCATCCAACCATAAAAAAACACTGAGCTATATATGGACATAAATAAAAAGAACCATTCATTTTGTCCAAGGCATGTTATAAATATAGAGTTATGTTACTGAAACATTACCTAAATCATTCAGAGAACATAACAAAGACTCAATTGACAAAAACAAGCACAACAAAGTCATTATTGTCAACCCCAAAGAGCCAAGAACATATTTGGAAGTTAAAAAAAGTTCCCACTACTGCTATACAATTAGCAGAACTAACCTTTTCAGTAGCAGCCTGTTCAATGACAGCACAACCAAGATCAAGATTATCATTGGTAACAAGTTGTACTGCTTGTTCAAGAATTTCATTTGCAATATTTAAACCCTGAAGTGAAGTCCTCAGTTGACTTGATATTGATGCACGTAAAGGTTCCTGTAAAAAACCAGAGTACCAATATGGAACAAGTAATTAAATCATGGCATAATAAAGTATGACATCATAAAGAACTTTGTTATATTTTATTTTGACTACAGGTTAAAATAAATAGTGATATTTCCAAGCTTTACCTTGCATGTGACATGAGCCAGACTCCCAGCCAAACTTGCAACCATCAGGTGTGCAGCATTTAATATACGTGTCTCATCTGATTCCATGGCATAATCCTATGATTGAGTGAATTTGACAAAATGAAAACAGAAAAGTCAGAACAAAGTTTGCCGACAAAGGCTTCCAATTTAAAGGAAGATCAAAATAGTTCTTCTCTATCTACTGCACAGAACATGAATAAGATACTTGGTTCCTTCCAAATAACATCTGTCAATCCCCAACCACATGAACCAGCTACAATCTTAAACAATGCAAGAGATTATAAACTAGCGGAAAACCTTGATTTATCTCTTAAGAAAGCCCCTTCTAACCTTGTCACATCTCCTATGCTATTATGACCAGACTTCAAAAACCATGACTACAACAACTTTGGCACAAAAAGTTAATTTTTATGAGCTCCAAAAACTACTCACACTAATACCACATGGATTATAGACTTTGAAACTTCTGACCACATGATAGACTAATATCAGTCATTCTCATTGTATACACCATGTGTTGGAAATTAAAACAAAAAACAAAAAATTGCTGCTGGTTTTTTAGCTTTTGTTGCTGGTAAAGGAATCAGTGCTTAATGAATCAAAGCTGACTTCTATACTGTCCATGATTTAATAAGCTTGAATTGCTCAGTTAACTTCCATTCATCTCATTACGTGTTTCAAGACCTATATAAGACAAAAATTGTATCTTATTTATTATGCCAGCACTATTTTTTCTCCAACATGGTTGATAAACATTCAACAGATCTTACTGCTTCCCAACTTCAAAACACAATTGTTAATATGAACTTTATATTTCACATGAAAGAACAAGTATTTACAGTTTAAAGGACTAAATGACAAGAATCAGGTAAAACTTGCAAGGTGTAAAACACAACAACTAGCTAAATCTAATAGAAGAATGGAATTTTTTTTAACTTTGCCAGAATTGAAAATGTGAGATTTCAAAGCCAAGAAACCATCATTAAGGCTCCATTGAGATTCCAACCTTTAAAACAAGTTCTTTTGTTGTTTGTGTTGCTATGGAAACACTACGCTGCACAATACCAGATACGATTTCTTTGATAGCCCTATCCATTGCAATTGGAACCACTCTGTTGCATACATATAAAAGGGCGCACACAGAAGGTCAGATCTTCTGAGATTCACAAGAGAAGTAAACAACCATAGTGAGAATGCCAAACCTCTGAAAATGCATTTGCAAACCCAAACTATTAAGCTTCTGATTGATAACAACATGAGTCCCAATGTTAGGTATTGCCGTTGGAACCTACAAACACAAGCAGCAGCCAAGTCATTTGTGCATAAAAAGGAGTGTACTGTGAAGCTATACATGGTCCAACAGAAAGGAAAAAGGCCCTGGTTCAGTGGGTTCCAAACCTGGCTCATAGAGAAAGGCATTGAGGATGAAGAAAGTCCTTGAGCAACAGTAAGTTGATCAGACAAGCCCAAAGCTGCTACCTTCTCTTCTTCCATTAATGACCCAGTAGAGAGATGAAGAGGCGCAGCATACTATTCCATTGAATAACAAAAATGTTAAACAAAAAGAACTATAGTATTTCAAAATACCACAAAATATTAAGAGAACAAACCTGTGACAACAAGTGGGTATGTCCCCCAGTATTAGATGGATTAGTAACTTCAAGTGGTAGTTCAACTTGATTTACTGGGGATACAAGGCCTGATTTAAGATCAGTCATTATTTGTGTTTGGGATGCCCCCACATCTTTATTAGAGAAATCAGGATTTCCATCAACTTCTCTTTTACGATCCTTCAGGAGAGAAGTCGGTGTGATATCTTTCATATCTACAGCAAGATTTTTTAATAAAACCTGGATACCGCAACTTGAAAATGTAAGTGACAGAAACTTATGCTAATAAACACTACTCTATGACAAAAAAATGAACACCAAATCTACCTCGATATCAAACTTGAGGTTCATTTTTAAGTTGGGCATTGAATATATCTCAGCAAGTAATCCAAGAATTCCCATGGTCCAAGGATTAGGAGGTTGATATGCAAGACTACTTTGGCATGGCTCCAGGATCTACGACATCCAATTGAACATAAAATAAAGATTTTTTGAAATGAATAAAATAACAGTAGATTAAATCTAACTATCATTATGTAGTCCATATTATCAACAACTATAAAACATACCTTCGAAGTAAATGGAATAACTGCAATCATCAGCCCCTTCTCATACGCCTACAAAATTTGAAAATCAGTGGAAAAGAATTGATAGAACACAGGAAATTTTATCAACGAAATATTCCAAAAAGGAAAAAGCAAATGGTAAACCAAAGTGCCATCGGACGTTAGTATTTACATAATATAGATATTACCTCTATAATCAAAGACTTAGGGTCAATTTCACGAGCCCGCAAAACTTGATTCCTTCCAATTGTTAGCTTTCCTAGCCAGCTGCCCAGATTTTTCAGCAAAGAGCGTTCTTCGGAGCTTGACTTTATAAGCTCCGATCCTAACAGAACCTGAAGAGGACATAAATGCCAATTATTGGTTTAAATTTTCAATTTCAATAATTCATGACTTTCAAAGAAAAAAAAATAGCTCAAAACCTTGCAATTCTCGTAAGTTGCTTGGACAATTTCTCTAATCAAAGGCTTCGAATTAATTTTGTCCAAGAATTTCAGGTATAAGTCATGGAAATTTGGCTCAATGCTTGCTCTGTCGAGATGTTAGTGGAAAATGATATAAGTAAACATATTACAAGTACAAATCCATTTAGCTCTATATTCAGTTATCTCCATGAATTACAACAGCAAGTAGGAAGAAAAAGCAACTTCAGATATTTCATTCTTGCATTCTTAAAAATAAACACCACTAAATCTACTGTACTTATCAGCTAATACAACAAATCATTTTGTATTCCGAGGCTGTACTGAATTTTATCTATTAACTCAAGTAACTGATCCTATATCCATGCACATTGAATCAACATAAAACAGAGTTAGAAATTGCATAATGTGGATTTCTCAAGTATTCTGACCTTTTCATAACCATATATTGGGCAAACCAGGGATAGTACTGCTCTTTCAAAACTTCAGTAAACTCTTTTGCTTTTGCTTCAACATTAGTAGCAGAAATATTATTGATTATGAATGATATTTTGTCCTGAACCTCTGATCCTGGAGCCTGATAACAGAATTCAGAAACAATGAATGAACAAATAATCCCAAACCTGCAGTAATTAAAAAACTAAAGCAGACAGCAGGAAGAAAAGCTTGAAACATATGACAATCCTTATAGTCAGATAGTAGGACATTCAAGAATCCACATGAATGATATATCTCAATGAAAACACAAAGAACAGCCATTGTCAACAATTTTCTATAATAAGGAATAAGAAATAGTGCAGAACCTCGATGGGAGTTTCTCTTTTCTCAGCTGCTGCAACAAGCGTTTCAATGTTCAAAGCAGAACCAAACCCTACAAATGAGGAAAACCAGATAAACAAATCACAACTTCTAAAAATAAGAACGGGCTATAAAATATTCTTAACGTAAAAGTATGCATCATTCTAAAGTAACAGAAATATACTGGTAGATGTAGCTCCACGTGAAGGGCGAACAAATCCAGGAGAGGATGATAGCATTGACGGGGTGCTGACTGTGCTATGTATCTGCAAATATAGGAACAAAACAAACAAAGGTAACGATAATGGATGCCAAAGACAGATCACAACACTCAGAGTTTAAAGATATGAACAGTGGATACAATGGCAGTACCTTATTGGTTCCAGAAGTATCACCAGATGTAACTACAGAAGATTGCCCGACAGAGGATAATAGAGGTTTAACATCAATTGATGAAACTGCAGAGGCTTTATGACGATCATCTAAGGCAATCTCACGTCTTTGTTGAAGCTGTTGTAATGCAAGTTGCTGTCCAGGTTGCATTATACTAGACCCATTAAACTGCTACAAGGACACAGTAAAGAAAAAATGTAAACTGAAATGGCATATAAGAAATAAGAACAGTGGTTGAAAGGAGAACCATGTAGCTTCTTTATTTTAAAGAAACATTCACAAGAACCTATTGCACCTCTTCTCTTTCCACCCAATGCTTATTTTCTCTTCATCTACCTTAAATACTCATAATGCATTTACTTGATAAATGTAGAGGATTCGGATCCAAGGAAAATTGACAGTGTTTAAATAGGTTTCTAAAAAAGGCATTTAGAAACCTGTTGCAGAAACTGTCAGACATAAATGGCAAATAAGGGCAACAGAAAATAAAGAAAAGGCCATCCATCTGCCTCCCACTCAAGCAAATGACTAACCCAGGTAGCGAGAACAGCTTAGCCTCATTACACTTGGGAGAAGTGAAAGCGTTCACCAAGGTATCACTCATTTACAATCAATAATACAACACCAACATTCTATTTAAGGAGTTAAGGACACAAACTACTTGTAACGGATAACAATCAAACACTCCTGATCAAAAAGCTACACTCAAAACAACTACCATATTCTACGACCACAAATTAAGAAATCAAATTAGCTAAACAGTTTGTGCAGGGGATACAAAAGATAGGCCTCTCAAGGCCTCTTCATAGTGAGGATGGCAGTGAAAGTGGGAAAAATAGAAAACTACTTGCTCAAATCATCAATATTGTCATCAAAACAAATCATCAACAGATGATGCCTACTAGTTTTGAACATTTTCAAATTGAAGGTCCCAGCTGGTTAGACTACCATAACTCATTCATCATAATACATTATTCTAACAAATCATAAAAGAGAGGAGAGGGGGGAATTTACTGCTTACCTCCACGTGCCCTGAGGTAGTTGCAATAGAGTTATGATTATTAATAGCAGAAGGATGGTTAATCCCATCCATTTCTGCATGACCTGATGAAATTCTGGCTAGAGCCTGCTCAATGAAAGCTACTATTTCTGCGTGTGTACTGCGCAAATGAGATATTTGAAGAATATGATTGCAGTATTGCGGCCACTCAATCAGACGATCAACAAACTGCTCCAATGCCAGACTTCCAAATAGAAACATCTGCATATAAATGCCGTCAATTTTTTTGGCCTTAAAGACTGTCATTTTTTACATGAGATGAAAACTAGCAAAAATGTCATCAACCCAATCCAAACCTTTGAATCAGCAGGTTTGCGCAATGCATCAAGAACACAACGAAGAGCAATCCCAAGACTGAGATGAGTTACAAGCTGATGCTTGATCAAAGAACCTGGTCATGTTCAAAGTCTTTTAATAAAATGAAAGCAAATTAAATATTAAAACAAACACATTTTCCCAAAAAAAGAATAATTATCCTTATGCAAGCTTTTGCATACTCAAATCTACTGTAACTTTTGGAGATCTATACCTTCTGCTATTTTTTTTTTTTCAGATTTATGGTGTAATTAGTTAGCAATATTGTTCCTAATTAGCTTCCTAGATTTTTCTCCAAATTCTCTTCAACAAAAGCATTCACAATTATTCATAATGACAAATTTGGACCCTCAAAAATAAAGATTTTTAAGAGTCTGATGTAATTTGTGACCATTATTTATGACCAAACATGCTTATCATGGACGTTATTCCCAGAGACAATTGAATGTTGCCCAGAATTTTACAAACGCCCATACCTAGATCCAAATTCAGTTCTAACCAGTATAAAGATCTTCAGAAGTGACAATGCAAAAAAGACACCTCAATACATCCACTGAACTGCCTAAACAACAATGGAATCCTACACCATACTCTCTGTCGGAGACCCATGGGGCTTCAGTTTTCAGACCTTTCTCCAGTATTGGCGATTTTCTATATTTCTGTTATTCATTTTTTTTTCCAGATTTACATGAGTTAGCAATATTGCCTCTTTAGCTTCCTATATTTTATCCTTAGTTTTCTCCTCCGCACCATCAAGTAGCACTGTTGCAGCTAATCTGTTATGATTTGTCCAGCATCATTAATTAAGCATTTCCCTTTATTCATATAGCCTCACTCCTGTTGTATTGTTTGCCTCTTCTCTCACAATAAATATTCATAAATATGCTATATGCTATTAACAAATAACCAAGCACAAATAAAACACCTCGTAAAAAGGTTAAGAAACTTCAAAACAATGACATCAAGAGCAGCATAACAAATTTTCACACAAACACAATTCAGTGTCTATCAAATAGCTATTCCATAGAATGTCACAAATGAATGCTGAAGTTGTCATGTACCACATTAACACAAATCACATTAATAATGATGATTCTCAAACCACATTGATAATGATGATTCTCAAACCACTAATGAAGACTTGAGACGATTCCATCATCTGCAGGATCAAAAGTAAAACTCACCAAAGAGAACTGCAGCAATTTTGAGTTGCCTCTCAGGATACTTTGGGAAAAACCTATACTCCTCAAACAAATTAGCTATCATACATTCAAAAATAGATTGCTCCCTGTTAATTCACGCAAAAGTGTCCAGGCCATTAGTGATTAACCATTGATCAGACTAGATAATATCTCAACATTGAACTAATGGCATCTCAAAACTAATTTGCAGATTGTAGCTCCACAGACAAATTCAATTTACTAAGAATATTCATGACATGCTTCAATCATTAAAAATGGCATCAGTTGAAGTTGCATTTGAACATATTTTAAATTTTTTCAACAAATCAATTGGCAAGAGGTGACTTTCATTTTAAAAAATTCAAGAGGTAATATCCTAAGTTAGGAGACACCCTAGTCAACAGGGCTCAAAGATACAACCCTGAAGGGCTACTAACATTTCCAAATGGAGCCCAATCAAAACAAAAGGTTCAAAATCATAGCATTCAGTGTAAATTTATGAGCTCCGCAACAATGACAAACCAACAATACTACTTGTTGATGATAAAGTTGACATATAATTCACAATTGTATCATACAGAATACTAGAGAAGCAATTAACACAGAAAATTTAAAACTGAAGGGACAGGGACTCAATTCAAATATGAAATCTGGATGTTTATTCTTCCTTGAATAAAGGTTAGAAAGATATATTATAAACAGAATAAAAAGCAATGATAAGAAAACTCCCCAAAAAATATGCCTCCATAATTAAGCAGTGAAATTCTTTTCCTAAATATATTGGATCAGTTAAGTCCAATAAATGCAACCCAATCAACCATATGTAATATCATTAACAGGGGTCACCTCTTCACAGAAGATTCTTTGAATCGAGCAAGCATCTGAACCATCGCATCAATGGTTAACTGACTAGAAAACATCTGATGAAAGTATGAGTTTGCTTCTGTCTCAATGTCATCCGCATATCCATCAGAAGATGAATCAGCAGTCCCACTGCTTTGCAACCTTGGATTTGAGTCCATAATAGATGCCCGTAACCTTTCCAGCTCCTCAGAAAGTTGGCTAGAGGAAATCAAGCCAGAGTGACTTTTAAGAACCTGAAGATGAACTTGGTCATTTTCCAAGCTTGATAGAATTGAATAAGGTATGGAAACCAACCAACAAAAAAAAGCGCAAAATAACGCAGAACCTTCAAGAAAGTAGGTGTCGTCTCTGCATACAGATTCAGAACAGTAGACTGATGAAAAGAATTGCTAGACAAGTTCCGTGATCCCCCAAAATGGGTATCTTTTAAGAACTTCAGGCACTCCTGAAAAATAAACCAGCCAACATGAACCCTTTCCATCTAAATTAATTCCATGCATTAGCAAATTATAACAGACGTGAACATAAGAAGCAGAAAATAGTACTGGTACTCCCCATAAAACACAAATGGCAGGACTGAAAATGTGTGAGGGGGCAAAATTTACCTCAAAAAATACATCTTTGTGAATAGTCAGATTGTTAATCAACCACTTCTCAAGATCAAGAAATTCTTTTCTTGAGGCGAGGGCAGCCAACCTTATACCAGAAAAGGCAGGGATGATCTCCAATATTGACTGTAGAATCTACAAAACAAATTATAATTAGCAAAAGAAAATAGAAAAGCTGCAGATTAGCAATCAAAATTAAAACTCCTCAATGGAAATGAAATTTGGCTTTAGATGAGATCATCAAACTGAAGTTCTAGACAAATCACAAATCAATATATCCTTCCACCCATCATAACAATCAATATAAAACATCCATACTAGATACCTTTAGCTCTTGGCAGATGTCCACAATTCTTGTAGTGCTCTCTATGTCATTGTTTTGAGAATCTATGATACCCTGCAACACTAGATTGGGATTAACATGCCAAAGGTGCAGAATCATACCACTGCCAACCACATTTTTTAACATTATGGGGAAAACAATCAGAGACACTTCATGTTGGAGAAGGTTGTACGTAGTCTGCAACAAGAAATATGGCCTTAACATCAAAATAGGTGTATAAAAATGAATATTATATAAACCAGAAGAAAACAATCCAGTAAATTGTACATTAATATGTGCCAACCCAAGAAGCAAGATTTCAGGACAGTGTTTGAGAGGATAATCAAGGATTGATCTAACAGAACTAGCATGACCCCTTTCAGCTAGCTGGCATAATACATCAAACAAGTCCAGACACACCCATGCATGATTTGCATGTCCGGATTGAAGCTTGTGGCCATGAATTGCATCAACATACTCCTGCAAGAAAATCTGTTACTCATAGAAGCCTATAGAGATAGAAACAAGAAACAGAAACCAAGTACACAGAGTATCATACCAATTGCCTGGCAGAGTGGACAAAGGTAAATACTTCTGGTGGTGCTGATGCAGCAAATTTTAGAAAAGATAGCTGGCCCTCAGTATTCTTCCACACAGACCCACAAATGGCATTAAGAGGAAATGGCTCCTGCAATGCTCAGATTCAAGCAGTCAGAATTCCCTGTGGAAGATTTTGTTGCTAAAAGTGACAACCATGAGGGGAAGAATTACAAGCATTCGTCCACATTTTTATAACATACCTTGCAGGCATGCTTATATACAGACATGAGGAATGAAAAAGCTTCTTCACTAGGAACAAAAAATCCTTCATAATCAAGATTCTCAACTATTCTTGTCCAATTAATTCCAGGTGCCTGTATACAGTAAGAACAGAAGAAGAAAACAACTAACTTCATAAATTCACACACCCATAATTGAAATAAAAGATACCAGAATAAGCCATGGTTATTCACCAGATGCTTGATCGTATCTATTAGCACATCAATATTCCAAGAATTCAGTGGTGGCAACTCAGACAAAGTGCTATAACCAAGGGCCATGCTAAAATTTAGGAATGAACTCTGACTGTCCTCCATCCCAGCATGAGTCCGAGCAATAGAACCAAGCAATTTAGCAAGGGTATCCTCAGTTAAAGGTAAGAAAAGTGAAAAAATTTCCCTGCACTGTGAGGTGCTAACAGTGCACCCATATCCCAGTTCCTTCACAATATCTCCCATGTTCATTTCCTTTTGTATGTCCGCTAAAATAGCATCAAAGTCATTCTCTTCACCCTTGTGTAACAGCTCCATATTCCTGTGAAGCATAGGGGAAGCTATTAAGGATACAAGTAGTAATATTTTATATATATATAAAGTAGCATCATCATGAAGAGCTTGAACAGCACAAGATAACTAAATAGATTACCACCTTAAGAAGTTGGGGTCATGCACCTCATCAGGCAGCAATGGAGTCAAAACAAAAGGTGGTGTTTCTTTTAATTGAACTAATGATAACATCTGCATAAAGGAATCCACATGCTTGGAGAGGCCCTCAGTGCGATTTAGGAACATGACAATACTTTGAATTTGCTCAGAACAACTCAAAGAGGTAGGATTGGCACAAAGTTCCTCAATCTGAGCCACACAAAAGTTCTTACCTGAACAAGAACAAGAAGTCAAGTAGTATCCTTGATAACCAACAATAAATGGTAAAAAAGAAAATCGCCATCAAACCAATATTTCTAAGAGAGATTCCTTTCATTTTAGGCAGAGTAAAAGGTTAGACAGAAAACCAAAATAGGAATTAACTTTATGCTTACCACAAAGCCTAGTGTCAACATTGTCAGAATCAGATAAAGCGAGACCAATGGTTATTTTCTCCAATAAAGACAACTGCAATCCACTAGAAAACTTTTCTAGGAAGCTTTCACTGATTTCTATAGTCTTCAGTGACTCAGAAAACACTGTACTGAAGTTAGGTTTGCCCAGGAGGTACTTGGTGACTGCCGCAAGAACAGGCACCTGAGGCATGTCCTTAAGATCATTTCTGACAAAATTCAGGTGATCCAAGCACGTTTGTAGAAGTAAAATGCTTCCACCAGTTCCATGTTCAGTGAACTGAATGTAAGAAACAATTTAAAGAACTGATCTAGTCAGATAGTTCAACCAAAATACAAACAGAAAAGAAAAGGGAAAAGGAAGCAATTCTACTCAAGTCCTCCAGGGAGATTATTTTAAAAGGGAAAATGAAAGACGTTTAAACTAACTGAACCGCAAAAGAGATTAAAGGAATGCATGGTGCACAAACTAATCATGTTTAAAATCAAAATATAGTAAAATGAAGATAATAAGAACATGATGAAAGATACCATTCAAAATGGGGTACAACGTATAGCAGAAACCTTATAGTTTGCCCTCAGGTAAAGCAGCGGTGAATTTAAAGAGTGCGACCTCCAGATATTCTATATTTAACTGCCCACCATTGACAAACCACTCACCAGAGTCACACAGAAACCTAGAGACTATAGTATTCTTCAACATTTCCCTATGAGCAAGCAACACTGACTTTTAAGGTTTTTCCTCATCAAAAGATCTCACTGGTCAACCTCATGCGAATAAAATCCATACACAACAGCAAATATAACGAATAAAGAGCTCCAGTCCTAACAGTTCAAGGCTAGCTGCCTCTCTAACACATAGCTCATGATTTAAGCATCACCTTCTCCACGATGTCAAATGGAAGATTTTTATGAATCTTTAGATTGCCTCTCCTTTCCATGTTAAGATCATTGTGCATAATAAAGTAGGTATAAAGAACTATATTAAAACATGCTAGGAATAGAAAAAAAATATATCAACATTTTTTTCGAAGTTTGACTAGACCAGTTACTTATGTTAACTATAATAAGGTGAATATGAGAGAAAAGCAGCATTGCCTTGTTTAAGTGAACTAATTGCCGCAGAAAGTAATTCCACTGATGTACAGAGCACAATCAATATAAAACCAAACAACCATTAGTCAGTCGTCACACACTTGCCTATCACCAAAAGAAACACAAACACTTCCAGATTAGGACTAACAATATTTTTGTTTCACCATGAATCACATGTTCATTTCAACATGGCAGGACCATATTTTCTGAAACCCCACACCCAACAGAGAAAATTTACCCCATCTACACAATGGAGACCAAGATTACAGCGTAACTTCGGATAACAACGAGCATAAGTAAGCCAGAGAAAGAAAAAAGAACAAAGAAAGCAAATCAATCGGCGAAAATGCAATCCTATCCCACAAATGAAAAGGGATACCTGACAAAGTTCCTGGAAAATAGAGTCGAAGTTGACTTCGTTCAAGCTCTGAAGCAGGAACCGAATCTGATTCGAAACAAGCGAGGAAAACTTCGTCATGGTGACAACACAGATTGCGCTGTAGGGCTTTCAGGAGTAATGATGAAGAGAAAATGAGCAATCGATTTGATTATAATAACCAGAGTAGGGTTTCAAAGCAGAGAGATGAATTTTGTTCGCGATGTGAGGTTTTGCGTAGGGGAAAGTGGTCGTCGCTGAGCAAGGTTTTATTCGTCATTTCCGCGCTCGTGGGCCCCAACATCACCCACGTCCCGCGATAAATCATGTATTGAGAGCTTTGCGGGATTCTAGCGTTCACTGTGATTCTGACGGAAAAAATAAAATAAAATATTCACTACATTCGGATGAGCAAAAGAAAATTTTGATGGACAAAAGTGGGGTCCCAATGGCATTTACAAGATCTCTATTCTTAAAAATTAATAATTAATTGAAAATAATAAACGGATTAATAATGATGCAATAATATAGATTTGGAGTTATGAGAGTTCCAAAATTTGCTTTCATCTTAGTTTAGTCCCACATGTTTGAAATTATAAGTATTAGTCTCTCTATGATCAAAATAATCTATATTTTTATTGAATTATAGAAATCGATATTTTAAACGAAATGAAATTTAAAGGATTAAATTTATGGTTTAAAACTTGAGATATTAAAACTAAAATGAGAATAAATTTAAGAAATCAAAAATTATATTCACACTATAGGATATATGTATCTCTTTATCTTAACAATGAGTTGGCAAAATCACGGAGTTTAGAATTTTGCTGTGGCAATTTTGTGAATCAAATTCAAGTTTCACAATAGGAGTAGTATTTAAATATCAAGTATGAAGATAATTTATTAAATATTTGAAAATAAACTATATTATTAAAAATAAAAAGTTGTTTTGGGTTCAAAACTAATAAATATATCCAATTTTAAATATTTGTCAAATAGAAAAAATTTCATCTTGAAAATGAGTTATCATAATTTTGTACTTCTAAACTGGTTTGCCACAAACTCACAATTTCATTATCTAAAGATAATTTATATGAGGGCAAATATTAAAAAATAATCTAGTCCTCCTCAGAAAATGAATTGTCATCTTTTTGCTTTGAGGTTCATGATCATAACTGTTATTTAAATATAAATATTAATTAATTATGAAGATAATTCACTTATGTGTTATAATATAAATGCATGCCAAAAAAAAATTGGTATAAAAACGAAGTGTTATCATAGAAATGGTGTCCCACCTACTAACGTAGATTAGTAAATATTGGACTGAAGCATCTTGGGTCTAAGTCGGCCCACTTTAATTCGTTATTCAGCCAAAGCATGGGCCTTCTTATTGAGAGTTCTTGTGACGCCCTTAATCCACACTCTGAAATGGAGCAAGGGCACAAGCTAGTGGCCATTTCGTATAAGAGAAATACTTACATATTTCATGAGTATCATATCATCTAAACTATATATCTAATAAAAATATAACAACTTATATCATTTTAATTTTGGTTGACAAGTGACTCATGAAAAATTCACTTTTATGTTTGTTTTTAAGAAAAATATGAGTTCATCATTTTGTTTTAGTTTTTTTTTCTAAAATCATGATGTGTATTTTTATTGAAAACAGATTAAAATGTAAATTTTTTCAAATGATTCGTCTACCAACTATGATTAAAATGATCTGAATCGTTATATTATTATCAAATAAAGTTTAGATTACGTGATATTCTTAGAGTATGTAAGTATTTCTCTGGGAAGCAATGATGATGTGCATCTCACAATGACAAAGCCTATTTTAACGGGGGGAAGATGGTTTTTGTTGAAGTACTATGAGCTACCTTTCTATGATAATAAATTCCTCCTTCAACAACAAAACAACATTTTCAATATGGTCAAGTTAGGAGGGGAGACAAATCAGAGAGGGTGCTATGCATATATATATTTTTTTTTTCCAGATAACATAACTATGTAGGGATTATGGATCAATGACATTCAACTAAGGTTTTCTGAACCTTATGCCAAAAAGGCTCAAATCTCTGAAGAATGAGGTTTTATTCAAGGGACAATCATGGAATGAGTAGTGTTGTGGTTGTAGCTCTTAAATCCGGCTACTCACGGGTAGGTTCATGTTTTTTTTAGCTTTCTTTAATAATAAGGCTCAATCCCATGAGCACAAAATGGGTAATATTGTGCTTGATGGATTGTCTCCGAGGCTGCTCATCTTAAATCATGGACCTAATTTCTCAATTCCAACGTGCATACTGACTGTTCCTTTAATGAGACAGGATATCCCATATTTCATGTCCAAATTCATAACTTATAATATACACATCCAATTTCTGTGTTCTATTATTTAAGTTAAAGCTTTAAAGTCTTTTAAAGGAAAAATTCACATTACAATATACACATTCTTTTTTGGCTTTATGGAGGACTATGCATGTGCAACACTAGTTCCTATTTGTTGTTGATGGACACATGAGCCGGAATGAATAGTGAAGCTCATGATGGCATGAACCCCATCAAGTCAATGGAGCTGGTGGATAATTAATGTTTTGGAAAGCAAACTAACAAGTTTTGTTTACCTAACCATACTAGAAACTAGGTGATTACCCTTTCATTTGCGAGATATATTCGGGCCCACAAAGCCTAGATGAAATCTCTCCTTACAAACCGACTTAGAACAGCAATGAGTGAGAAAGCTAAAGTCATCACAAATCACTTATGCATGCTCAAGTAGGAAGGAAAATAGAATAGATCTACCAGATAGAAGACAAAAAGAAGAACAAATTACATAGCCAAGACTGATAATGCTAAGCATCTTTTAATTAAAACCACCCAAATCGAAATTGAGAAGAAAAAATCCACCTTTAAAAGCAAGCCAAAATGAGAGGCAATAAGAGAGTATAAAATTCCTTCAGTAAATCAAAAACTTGTATCCAAGAAGTAAAATATAGGAAAGAAATTTGACCAATAGGTAGTTTCAAAGACCTGGGATATACTACTAATTAGAGAAACCTTGAAGAAACCAGATACCATGGTCCAGAATAAAGGAACGGTCCTCAGCACTAGAGAAGTGAAGAACACAATAATCTTGAAAACGTTGAATAATAAAAACACGATCTTTAACCTCCTAATGTAAATCAATTAAAGATTGAAGCTTTCGAACATGAATAAACCTAGGAGATAGGATTCTTGCAAACAAAATATGGGCACGACAATAAGATAATCGAGGGAAGATGCAGTGGAGAATGGAACCAGTTTCAATGCTCATTGAAGATGAGCACTGAGAGCTCTTTATCTTTGTAGATCGTTTAAATCTAATTTGAATGATTTAAAGCTTGTTTGGGATGGCTTATGAAGAGTTTATAAGTATTTTTCACGTAAATTGAAAAAAAAATTTCTCTTACATACTTACCTCGTATACTATAAATCATAATTAAAAAGTTGTTTTTAAAGGCTCTAGTTGCTATTCCGAACAAGCACTTAGATTGATTTTTTTTATTTTTAATTTTTTAAAAAAACATATTTTAACATGTATGAAATCTAAAATAAAGGTAATCTCTTAATTGTCAGTTTTTTAAAAAAATGATTTTTTGATTTAAAAATCATTAGTTGAAAATCTTATATCTAAACCATTGAAATTTTATTTGAATTGTCATATCTTACTACAGTTAATAGATCTCAGTACTCATCACAATGATAAGCACTGAAACTAGTTCCAGTGAGAATAGGATGACATGACGGCAAGAAGCTAAAGAGCAATCAAACAAAGGAGAAAGAAACACCACCACCACAAAGATTGAGCAAGATGGAAAAGATCTTGAAATCCAAGCGTAAGCGAAAAAGTAGCTAGAGCAATGCCTTAATAGAGAGACTTCTCTCCTTCCCACCTCCCCTCCACTTGTTGTGATGAGCATAAAGCAAACTATAACACCAGAAGCGATATAGGAAATATGTTTCTTTTTATATATTACTCTTATTTATAAGTGGACAAATGAGAGAGTAATAATAAGAAAAATAATGAAAGAGAGTTGTATGCATAGGAAAATTTAATATGGGATAACATTGGTAAAAATGCATTTGATACTCAAACAATCACAAAAATGACCTTACAAGTAGAGCAAACCAATTTTAAAAAAAGACTTTATAAATAGGGAGGATGGATGTAGTGTGGATATATATGTACACATTTATATTCCTGGTGTAAGTGATGTCTACAAAATACGTCTTGAAAGTGCAAATTGACACACAATTATTGGAAATGGGTAACAACAAAAGAGGAACTTTAATACATCAACACAATTGGTGCCCACCAAAAGAAGGTATGTTAGACAATATATTAATGGCTCTGTCATTCCTGATGGTTAAGAAACATGTAATGGTGTAACAATAGCCACATAGGGCAACTAGTTTATTTGGTTTTTGCTACAACCTGGGAAATTTCCTATTAGCCATAGCAGAAGTGCGTGGGATTATTAGAGGACTAGGACTTTGTTGGTTTAATGGATTTTAAAAATATCCACATATTCGGTAATTATGTAGGGCTATTAATTTAATCACAAGAAAAATATTAATATGATCCATAGGAATTGGAATGTGTCTTTTCATTTCATGTATAGAGAAATCTAATATACCGCCAATAGTTTAGTTAGAAAAAGTCATGAATTAGATATTGTATTGAATTCCTTTAATAAAAAACCACCTTTTGTTTAAAGGTGCGTGGTAGTTGATGAAGGAGTTTCTTGTTGTTAAATTTTTCATTATACTTTATATTTAGATTTTAATGATAGTTTTCGTCACTCTCCATTAACAAAACTATCAACACTAGAAAAAAGGCTTTTAAAACCGGTTGAAATTAGTATTTTTGACCGGGTTTAAATATGGTCTTATATCGACCGATTTAAAAGATTTGGCAACTCTAGAGTTGTGTCTGGAAGCTACATGTCCCTCCAAAAATTCTACAATTCTTGTGGAGAATGCTGAATGAAGCTCTAGCTATAAGGGCAGCTCTATACAAAAGGAAATGTTGCCAAACTGATTTATGCCCTATCTGTAGTGAAGAACCTTAGACCATAGAGCATATGATCTTGCTTTATCATTGGGCAAGTAAATACTGGTTTGGAAGTTCTCTGGCATTAAGAATTAATAGGCAGCAAATTACTAGTATTAAAAGGTGGTGTAAAGAGCTGCTGACATGTAATAGAATTGATGAAAGAAGCAAGGCATTAGTGGCTACAGTATGCTGGGGTCTATGGAAAGCTAGGTGTGATAATGTGCTTAATGGAATAAAGGTAGATGTAGAAGGTGTACTAAATGTTGCATCTATGTTGGTGAATGAAGTTTAAAGGGGGAAGCACGACACTAATGCTAGTATATGCAGAAGAAAGAATTTGAGGCTGGAAATGAAAGATTACTAGGAACCTCCTTTGGAAGTGAAGATAAAAATTAACATAGATGGAGATTTTTTAAGATAGAGTGGGAAGGCTGGTATTGGCATAGTGTGTAGAAATAGTACAGGGGAGAATACCTGGGTGGTTTGGGGAAGTTGGTGGATGTTTCTAGTGCACTAGAGGTTGAATGTGTGGCTATGATGGAGGCATTGCTGATTGGAGACAGATTTGGTAATCAACAGTTATGCTTGAATCAGATTGTGAGGTGCTGATAAAGCATGTTATAGAAAAATCTGTGGAAGGTGTAGAGTGTTAATGTATACCTATCTTGAAGGGGATTCTAGCAATCATTGAGAAGAGGCCAAGTATTGAGATTTCCTTAGTTGCTCGCCAAGGGAATTTAGTTGCAGATTTGCTTGCAGTTGTGAGTAGTAGAGAGTTGGAGCCCAATGGGTGGCTAGCAATAGCACCACCTCTCTTGGTTGAGATTTTACTGGCTGTCTCAGTGGATTGTAGGAAGTCTACCCATTTTACTGCTTCTAGTAATACAACAAGGGAAGGAATTGGCTAGGGAAAAGATAGCAGCTTAATATGTACTAAGTATTTTATTGGGCTTTGTTTGTTTGTTTTTTTTAGGTATGTGGTAAGTTGTATGTAGGATTTTTTGAGCATTTTTTGTTGTGGCTATTAGTGATTGTAATTGATTTTTTTGTGATTAATAAAATTGACTCTTTTTTGGCAAAAAACACCACCTTTTGTTCAAAGGTGCGTGGTGGTTGATGAAGGAGTTTCTTGTTGTTAAATTTTTCATTATACTTCATATTTAGATTTTAATTATAGTTTCCATAACTCTCCATTAAAAAAACTATCAACCTTAAAAAAAAGGCTTTTAAAATTAGTTGAAATTAGTATTTTTGACCTGATTTAGATCTGGTCTTTATATCAACCGATTTAAGAAATCCGTCCTTATTAAGATCGGACCTACGATTAGTCTTAAATCCACTTTATCATACCGGTTGGATAGATAATTGTAATACTCCAAATTTTGGGACTAGAGGCTGGAGAATAAGCCTAAATAAAGTAGACTACTAAGGCTATTTTAGTAAAAGTCCTAGGAATGAATATGAAATATAATGGCTTATAGAAAATTGTGTTGGAATAAAGTATGAATTTTGGTGCGAATTAGTCGAAAGAAAGTACCCGATTCCTTTAGGATGTGTCAGAATGACATCAAACCCAACCCAGATCTAAATGAAAAGGGAAATGGTGTCTAGAAAGAATTAAGAAAGAGAATTGAAAGAATTAATGGCACAAGAATTAATATTGCCATGATCATAGGTAAAAAAGTCAATTGCCACTTGATCTTGAGGTTAAAACTGGAAACCAAAATGAAGGGCCAAGATTTAGTATCATGAGGTTCAAAAAGCAATTTAACTCCCTGCTTTCCCGTTGTCAAAAACGTCCAAAGAGGGGCCAAAGAGGAAGGAAGGAAATCTTAGTCAAAATGGCAAACCACTTAGAAGACCAAAGTCCAACTTGGACCAACACATATAAAAGCAATTGGTCAACAAATTACCTCTTCCATTGGGCTCTTGAATTTTGGTTATGACCAAAAAGAGAGAGAAGGAATATATAAATAAAGTCATCTTTAAATTCCTTGACAAGTCCAAAAAGAAAGAAAATAAGAAGAGAAGAGAAGTCAATAAGACTTGCGATTGGTTACAACTTGAAAAGTTTGACCAAAAGGCAATATTTCAAGAACACTTTAGTCAATAATTCCTCTCTCATTTTGAAGATCAATTTCGGTCAAGAATGAAGAAAGAGAAGGGATTAGGAGTTTAATTAACCAAGCCTCCTTTGGTTAAGTAACCATCCACTTTTTCAAGAAGCCATAAATTGATGACACATGGACTTTTCTTTTCACTCTTAGGAAATTTTTGGCCAAGTATTTTGTATGGGTTAAAGCTAAATGATTTAAACAAATATTTCACTCTTTAAAACATCAAAAATTTGGCCAACACTCAAAAAATGGAGAAAAGAAGAGAAAATGAAAAAGGAAAGAGAAAGAAGAACAAAGAAGTAAGATAAGTGTTCTTGCTTCATTTTCACCTTCCAAATCACCTTTATTACTCTTGAGGTCTTCATGAATGTTATTCTTCTTACTAATATCTCCATTTCTATGATTTTAATATCTTGAGAAGAGGTGTTTTGTGCAGTCTATAAAATACCAAAGTTGGAAAACTCAAGAACATGCCATAAAAAGTGAAATAGGTGAGTATAAGCTTCATTTTGACCTAAGTATTGTGTTGTTTGGTAGAATTTTTGGATCTTGTTTGTTCTGCTCTAATTTCATCCAAATAGTGTATTTAAAGTTTCATTATGCTTTGCTCATATACATGTGATTATATGAGGTTTTGGAAGCATATAAACCTAGTATAGTGAATACATTGTGGATTAATGAATTTTTGCCTTGTGACCTAATTTTTGGTCAAAATAGGGCATAAAGAAGAAGTATGATTTTTTTTGTTTTTGAGGTCTCCAATGGATTCCTTGTGTAAAATTATGAATAAGTTGTTGGTATGGCTTTAGAAAGAATGGATTTAAAATCCAAAAAGTGGAATGTTGCTGCCTAATTAGGGTTCTACATGGCAGTCTATTTGTGTGGTATTTTTGGGTAATAGAATGTTATCTAATGGCCATAAAACTTTCCATAATGAAAGTAGACATATCAAGCTTTAATTTGATAGGTCATTTGTGCTATTTGGGCCAATACACTAAGAATTATGAATTTTTGAAGTTAGTTATGGAATCTAGAAAGAATTATAAGGCAGAGTCCAAAGAATGGTAATTATGGAATGATGTGAGTCCAGTTGGCTAATGACAATATATTTTCCTGAAACTAGACTTAATAAGGGTCATATGGCCTTTAGAACCATTGTAATTGGACTTTTGTACAAAAGATATGAATTTTCAAAGTTGGTTGAAAATTCTACTAGCTTTTAATAAATATGCGAAATTAAAAAGGTAATGGTACAGTGTAATTATCTTGAACTCTAAGGGTAGAAATAAGTACTTTGGGTTAGTTTGACCAGATTGACTCTTCATTTGACTTAGTATATTAACCCTAATAATATGATTATATATCTAGGGTTATAAGAAGTCAAAAAAAGAGAAGAATGAAAGAATTTCCAAGAAGGTCCAAGGGTTGGAAGAAAATGGCACAAGAAGAAGGACCCTAGTCTACAAGGTAGTAAACTTACTTAACTTGCATATATTTGATGTGTATGTTGTGTATTGATTTGCAATATTATTTTGCTTGATTATATGAAATATGTATGAATGAATGAAGCTCTGTTTCTGTTCTTACTGTGGCCATATGTATGTTGTATGAAACATTGAGCATGCAGATGTCATTATGTAAACATGAGCCTATGTAAGACAAGCATATAATGCACTAACATTCATCTTGTATGCATTTTTAGTATTATTTGCTACCAAGATTCCTCAAATCTTACCCTCCCCTACCATCCATATAGGTCCGTGAGCAGGATAGAGAATAATGCTTGAAGATGATTCAGAAGGAAAGAAGACGAAGATTGAAGACTGAATTGTGTTTAGATTACTGTGTGTATCATTATTTACACATAGAGAATATTTATTTGTAAGAATATACATATTTGAATTAAGCCGTATTAGGATCATTGAGAATAAGAATTAACTATGATATTTGGTAAGAATAATGGCTAAATAAGTAATTAACCCCTAAGGAATTAAAGAACATCACTTCCTTGTACGTAATAAAGGGGTATGTAAGAATGGTCTTACATAACCAGTGTTAAAAAATTTTAATTTATAATAAAAATGCCTACTTTAAGACTCGGTAATTTCATACCCGATCTAAAAAGTGAGCATTTTTTTAAATGTACGATTTATTTTATTTCACAGAAGCCTTATTGGATATTATTATATTTAAAAATTATATTATGCAATATAAATTATACAAATAATCCTAAAAATACAAATGCAATCAATATAAAAAATAATTATAACTAATAACCATTAATCTAAGCCATATATAATGAGATAATTACTTAATCTTAATTCTAACCTTTGTTCTTTCAAGGTATACTTTTTTTACTTGCATTTTCCTCACGTGCAAAGGTGTTAGATAATTTTTTAGTGTTGGATTTAGTAAATGCAATTTTAAGCCCAACATATGCATGTTGTTAACACATGATTCATATTGTGAAGATCCCTATAGTTGAATGCTGCTATCAATGGATTGGTTGCTAGGTTATCATACTTATAGATTTTGACTCTTATGGACCTCAAATATGCAACATGCATGCTTCTGTGCTACCCCAATCTTAGGTGATAAAGAAGAATATTATTATTTAATGAAGCTAAGTATAATAGAGTTAATATACAAATATAAGAACTAGATTTTATACGTCAATATGATCTCGTGTGGAGGTTTTGGTTGAGAAAGAGACTAAAGTGAAGGCCAATAATAAGAAAGTAACACACTATGTGGAAATACTAGTGACGATGTAATGATTAATAACTCTAAATTGGTTGATGAAAAACATTGGTCAGATGATCATTACTTGAAAGGATAAATTTGTTGGACTAGGTGGTAATCCAATTCAACGAATTTTTCCTTTTAAGGATTGATCACCCGGCCTATATTTTTCATTGTCTAATTTAGACGTCTTAATCATCAACTCATTACTAGTAATTCTACTTAATCGGGTCGCTTCTTATTATTGGTCTTTACTTTGATTTTCATATCAAACAAGACCTTATAACACGACTAAATTTAACCATATAAAATAGAATTATCAAGTTTATATATCAACTATGTTAGATTCAGCTTCATTAAATAAGATACTCCATTTTTATCACCTAAAACTGATGTAGGCCAGAGTTATATTCTATCTGAACTCTCAAAATAGTCAAAATATCTAAGGTTAGTAAACTTAGCTCCTAATCTAAGGGTTGCAGCAATCGACTATTGTTAGATATAATTAGTTTTGATGATGTCAAATATAGATACCAAATATTAAGAGCAAAAAGTTTACATAATGTACTTATTTTATACTTTGACTAACTACTGTGTTTTATGTGAAATATATTGTAGAATAGTCAAGAAAAAGAAGAAGATATCTAGTTGGGTTATGGAGAATGATCATCAAGAGGAAAATCAAGAAGTAAGAGATTAAAGAAAGAAGAACTTGTAAGATCTAATGAGAATATCAAGTTTCAAGTTCTTAGATTTGATATTCGAAGTTTAAAGATCAAATGGAAGTTGGAATGGCTCAATTCAAAGTTAAAATACCCAATCTGGAAGCTTTTCCATGTTCACTCGAGTGAAATTCCAATATCACTTGAGTGTCACTTCTTTACTTGAGTGATACCTCATTTTCACTTGAGTGACAACTTTGGAAGTGATTTTTTTTTATTCACTCGAGTGAATTGAAGGATTACTCGAGTGATTATTAATTTTCAGCATACTTTGTTGTGCTCTATTTTCGTTCAGCATGAGTGAGGTTCAGTAATTCGGTCATATCTCCCAAATCATAACTCCGATTAAGCTAAAACTTATTGTATATGAAACTATACTTTCAATGCATCACATAGACACCAAAATCAACATCAAATGAGTTCAGATGAAAGAGATACAAGTAATGGAAGATGACATTTAAATCACCACTATATTCCAAAATAGGTTCGGTATTTTGGACATATCTTCCAACTACAAGTCCAATTGAGTTGAAACTGGTTGCACATGAAACTAGACTTAAAGAGATTTATATGAAGAGGTCATGTGTCAAATTTTTCAGTTATATCCAAAGCGGTATAGCTTCTGGAAGTTGGTGCTCAAAAATTCAAACACTGTCTAGAACAGTAGATACTCTTTGGATTATAACTTGTAAAATACAATGAGTTTGGAGCTGATTCTTTTTGCATTGGAATATAGAAGGTAATAGATTTCTGATGATGGGTCATTACTTGGATTCAAAATATGTAGATTACTCGAAGTGACCACTCAAGTGATACTTGAGGTCATTCGAGTGATGAATCCTAGAAAGTCAGAAGAACTCGAGTTTGGAAACAGAACTCGAGTTATGGTCATATGAAAACTTGAATTGGAAAAATGAACTATCGTGAGTTTCTGGCAGAGACACATGAAGTCATGGCAACCAGGATGAGAACTCGAGTTCGCCTTGAAAACTCGAGTCATGTTTGAAGAGAACTTGAGTTGACTGCTCAAACTCTCATAAGTTTTAAGCAGAAACTTATCCAAAAAGTGAAGTTGTCACAAGAACTCGAGTTTGGTTGCAAAACTTGAGTTGTGGACCAAAAGGAACTCGAGTTTGGGGTTGAAAACTCGAGTTCATCAGTTACTGAAGTAGAACAAGTTACAGAATTGCAGAGAACAATCCGAATATAGTTAAATGTTATCTATCCATTATGTTTTCACTTGTTACTATACTTAAACATCAAATAATATATATTTCAAGTGTGAAACATGAAATTAAATATTCGGATTACATCTTCAAATACGAAGGTCACTCATGCCTAACATCGTCAAACGAAGTGATGAGTCCCAGAAAGTAGAAATCCAGTCTTTGACTAATGATTTAACACATTTATGAATAATACTTCATTATATTAATGTTTGATGTATTATTACAGAAAAACAACAAAGAGATCATGCAGTAAGGAAAAACTACTTTATGGAAGTGGAGCGTCTACCGACGTAATGGCTAGTTTTTCAAATGCGCTTAACGGTCAAATGAAGCAATGAGACTTTAACGAACAAATGCCCAACAACAGTTATCTTCTACAACTTAAATATAAATATGGTAGCATTCAAAGAAGAGTCAAGTACGACGAGAACAAAAACATGCTGATATCATGAGTCATCCATCTCAAACACTCTATGCTATTCTCTATTTTCTATATCATGTATATTTGAGAGTGTGATCATTTGTATTGTAATTTAGTGAGTATTTTATCCACTCTGTGAGAGAGTTTGTAAACACTTATACTTCTAAGTTGATCTCAAGGTAGAGAAACCTTAAAATGATTGATTTCCTTACAGGAGAAGCTGTAGAGAGAATTCTCGGTAAGACTTTTTGCTCGTAAGACTTACAAGATGCAAGAAATAGAGAACATTGATGTTCGTAAGACTTACAAGGGTGTAAGCAGGAGATAACGTTGCTGCTCATAAGACTTGCACGGGTAAGCGGAAGAGAAATGTCTTCAGGATTGCTCTGCTCGTAAGACTTGCCATAAGGGGGAGTGAACATTACAGTGTGTGAAGAAGAGTAACTCCATAAGAGATTTGTAAAAGGCTTCACAAATGCCCAGCTAAACTTGCGGGATTGTAAAGGCTTTTCTTGTGCCCGAATAAATAAGAAGATAGTGGATTGAAAATCTCAGGAGGAGCTTAGGGATTTGATGTAGGTCATCGTGGATTGGACTAAACTAGGATAAATCACAGTTTGCATCTTCTCTTCCCTAAGCTTTTACATTTCCAGTATATATGATTTAAATAGTTGCTTATGATTGTATACTTCCATACATATTGAGTAAATAAGATGTGAAAACGATTTGAAAGATTTTAATTTCTTATCGTACACCTAATTCACCTCCCCTCTTAAGTGTCAGCTAATTCTAACAACTATAAGGATTGTAACATCCTAATTTTTAATTCTAGAATTTGAGTAATATTGAATGAGATTGTTTCATGATAATTGAAATTTTTATCATGTAATTATTTAAACGAGGAGATGAAATTATGTCATCTTATTAACAAAATCCCATGTTATAATTTTTAGAAAAATGATAAAAAAATAATAATGTGGGTAAGTTGGGATAAATAAATGCAATAAATATATCACTTAAAAATTTATAGATTTAAATATTAGGTAGTTTGATTAAATATTATTAAAATTAAATTACGGATATTTTACGAGTAAATGAAAATGTAATAAAATCATGGAAAAAAATAAAAATAAAAATAAAAATGTAATTAAAAATAAATAAAGATGAGGAAGGAATAAAATATAATTTATATGAAAAATATATAAAAAGGATAGAGGGGCGGATGAGACAATATGGGTCTCACCTACAATTGTCAAAACAATATACCCCTCCCCATTCATTCTAACTTCCACAACTCCCCTGGTCCTTTCATTTTTTTTTAATTATATTCCCTTCACTTTCTATTTTTTCCCCTCCTTCCTCCTTGATTTCCAGTAGTGCCGAAAGAGAGAGAGAGAGAGGGGAGTGAGTAAAAGAGATTAGGTGTGGGGTTTTTCTACCGTACTTGGCAATATTTCTTCCTTCTATTATATTTATTTTCTTCTCTTTTATTTTCAGTTTTGATTGGGAAAAATTAGTGCTTGATATATTTTGAATCTTAAGGCTCCTAGTTTATTATTCTCATATTTGTGGAGTTATTGGAGTTAGAATAAGAGTTGTATGATTTAGATTATTGCTTGAATGATTGGTTTGAGGAAACTAGAGTTAGGGTTTGATTAAGAAATTTGTGAATTATGATGTTGAGGCTATTATATTGAAATTTCATGATATATTTTAGCTTATTGGGGTTTATATTGATGATTGAATGTATTGTTTTTTTTTTGGGAGTTTGTGATGAAATGAAAGTATTTATGACTTTGGGTAAATCTTTAAAGGTTGGAATTTTGGAGTTTTAAAGGATTTGAAGAAATAGATATTATTAGAGTTAATTAAGGATTTTAATGAGTGAAATAGAGTGAAAAATTATAAGATTTTGAATGAGATTATGAATGGAGGAATTGATTTCATGAGTTAATCTTGAGTACGTGTAAGGTGTTCGATAAAATGCTTGGAAAGAAATAGCCTTATTTGAATAAGTGTCTTTATAGCATTTTTCTAGTGGAGGATAATTTAGATCTTTAATAGAATTATTATTGAAATGGAGGATTGAGGATTTGTAGTGAAAATAGAGATTTTTCTTAAGGAGTTAAAATTAATAAGGAATATGGGGCTTTAGTTACTAATTGGATGTTATTATATTAATTACTATTGTATTGATGAATGATTTTGTTTGCAATGTAGATTGACCTGGTTGAGCTTGTTAGACTTGGATATTTCCAAGTTTGGTTTCGTGCCAAGAACATGAGAAAACCACTTTTCAATTTACCTTGTATACTTGTTGAGGTTATTATAAGTGTATGATAGTATTTTCAAATTATATAAGTATATATTATAGTATTTTAATATGAAAAATGTGTGTGTGTGTGTGTGTGTGTGTATGTGTAAAATGTATGGTTGTGAGTAAACTTCTTAGTTAAGTGGGCTTAAATTGTTTATCTTATGATTATAATATTGTTGATGCATAGCAATGAATGTCGAATATGAGAATAAATTATTGATTTTGAAATTGTGATGTTGAGATGTTGAATCATGTATTGAAGTGTATGGGATTGTGGTGAGATATAATGGTAGGAGGTTTGATTCTTCTATACCATATAGTATAGCTACCACTGTACGCACAATGGATGGCTTTAACATTTTCAAGGCTTTAAGTATCACCCATCCTTTACCCAGGTTAAAGGTCAGCTCAAGGGATGTGACACCTTTTCATATTCGAGGGAAAGGGAACCCATGGTCCAATATGAGTTCTGTAGCCTTTGGTCGGGCTGCACCTCATTATTGGAGAGTTTGGTGTAGTCTTGTTATAGAGACAAATCCAATTATGAGTTGTAGCCCATAGGTTCTTTCAACTGTTATAAGGAGGGTTAAGGGAGTTCTACGTATATTAAATTATTTCTTCAACTATTATTGTTTCTGGAAAACTGTTGATACTTTATGTTATGTGAACGTATATTTTGTTTGCTTAACTATCTTGTAATCATTCTCTACATACTTATTAAATTGGAATTGTAGTTACTAGGTCTGTGTGACTTACCTCATGGTTTATTATATTTTTCAGATGAGAATTCAGGATTTGACTTCAAGGGGAATACATCGAGGCTGAATTTGACCTGACTATCTTGTATGCCTCATTTTATTCACATGTGCTTATATAATATATATTGCCAAACATTAGGGCCTTTTTAATATATTTCACATATTTTGACCATTCCGTTGCATACTTGGTCTTGTGCTATGGGCAGAGACCCCTTGATACTATTTTATTATGGTTGTTGTTTTGCTATGGGCTGAGCCCAAATGTTTTGGTGAGTGAAATGAATTAAGATATTCAGATTTAGTTATATTGTTTTTTACAATGGGTTGTGGTGTCAATAAAAGGGCTACAAATGCCCTAATCCATTGAGAATATAGTGACTATGACTTTGGAATTCCAATTTTAAATGCTGAAACTATATTATGACAATTACGTGGTTAAATACTTAACTCCTAATAACCACGGTAGATTTTTATATAACGGATTTTATCATATTCTACCATGGTTGACTTTTCCAAAGTATTTAAAGGAATCTTTTATAACTGTGGTAGGTTTATGTATTGGTTTCTTTGTCTTCTACCATAGTAGTACTTAATGTTTTAATAAGTTGTTAAAAATATTTAATTATACAATAATTAAAGGAGGTGGTTACAAGGATGGCCCACGATACGAACCGGGTATCAATAGCACCCACACGTCTGGGTTGAAATTATAGTCGACACTCTCACCCAATACTAATAATGATCTAAGCCCTTTCAAAGAGAGGGTATCCAAACAAACAAAAAATTGAAAAGAATAAAGGCATGTCAAACAAGATTCAATTAACATACATGTACGCAAACTTGTCTATGAAATTCATAAAGATTGGATTTGTGAAGCTTGTCATTATTATAATGATACAATGAAAGTGCATTATTATCATAATCACAAGTTTCACAATCCTAACCATAACAAATTCTATGGATAAAAGTTTCCGTATACTAACTATAACAACCACAAAATATACAACCAGCAGAAAAAATGTAAACTTTCATGTATTACAAAAAAAAACATATAAGAAGACAATAAGCATAAAATGAATATCATATATTATACATGTGGAAGGAAGGTTTTTTTTTTCATTTTCCAAGTCATATAAGAAGGGCTTTCACGTATTTGCAACCTTAAATTGTGTTCATATGATCCCTTATTTTCAATTACAGTAAGTTACATATTAGTTAGATTATTTAATGTTCTTCTCATGTGTACAAAAACATAAGTGATAGCTATAAAAACCACTTAACTTTGATCTTTTCACGTCTTTTCGGTGCTCTTCACATGAGTGTCAAATATCTATTTAGCACTTATTCCCACTCAACTTTGCTCATTGCTCCAAATGCTATACAACTAGTGAATATGTGTTGTACATAATATAATTACTTCACAGGTAATGTACAACATGTTAGAACCAGCTTATACCCAAGAGGGGGTAAATTGGGTATAAGATAAAACTTAAGAACTTTAAAAATCTTTTTTGTATATTAGTGAAAGCAACAATTATGAAAGTAATGAATCATAAATCAATAGTCAGTTATTTAAATAATATATGATGTAAATATAAGAGCTTATGGAAAATAATATGCAAACTGTGATTTATCTTAGTTCGGTCTAATCCACGATGACCTACGTCCAGTCCACAAGCTCCTCATAAGATTTTTAATCTATTATCTTCTTGTTTAATCTGGGCACAAGAGAAGCCTCTACAAACCCACAAGTTTACCAGGGCACTTGTGAAGCCTTTTACAAATCTCTCACCAAGTAACTCCCCCTTACGCACTGTAATGTTACAACCGAGTTACTCCCCCTTACGGCAAGTCTTATGAGCAGAACAATTCCTAAGACATTTCTCTCCTGCTCACCTATGCAAGTCTTATGAGTAGCAACATTCTCTCTTGCTTACACCCCTGTAAGTCTTATGGGCAGCAACGTTCTCTACTGCTTGCACCTTGTAAGTATTACAAGCAGAAAGTCTTACCAGGAATTCTCTCTATAGCTTCCTCTGTAAAGAAATCAACCTTCTCAAGGTCCCTTTACCTTGAGATCAATTAAGAAATACAACTGAAAGTGTTTATAGACTCTCTCACAGAGTGGATATGATAATCACTGAATTATAATACAAATAATCACTCTCTCTAAGGTAAATGATATTGAAGCTAGATAAACAAAGAGTATTCGGGTTAAAGTGGATGATTCATGATCTTATCATTTTGGCATTGTTGCTCTTTGTGTTCTTACACTTTGAATGATTTTCTATCTATAGTTGTTGAATATCGATGACCATTGTAAGCATTCATTCGTTAGAGTCCCGTTGCTTCTTTTGACCACTCTTCGTATTTGAAAAACTAGCCGTTACGTTCGGTAGACGCTCTGCTCCCGTAAAATAGCTTTTCTTCTCTTCCCAAGATCTTCTCATTGCTTTGCTAGAAAAATAGTTTAAACACTAATATAATGAAGTGTTAGAATGATTAGAAGCAATAAGAATGAGTTACATAATCATTCCAATGATTTTTCAGAAGTTAAGAAGCATTGCTCTGTTTTCTGGGAAACATCACTCGAGTGATCCAAGGTCATCACTCGAGTGGTTACTCGAGTGATATATCCATTTTGACTCTAAATGTGGCAAATTAACTAATACAAGAAAGCTCTTACCATCTATATTCCAATGCAAAAAGAATCAGCTCCAAATTCATTGTATTCTACAAGTTATGATGCAAATAGTATCTACTGTTCTAAACAATGTTTGAATTTTTGAGCATCAAATTCTAGAAGGCATACCACTTTGAATATAACTCTAAATTTGACACATGACCTATCTATAGAAATCTCTTTAAGTCTAGTTTTATATGAATAATTGTCAACTCAATTAGACGTGTGGTTTGGGAGATATGTCCAAAATACGAAATCCATTTTGGAAAATAGTGGTGATTTGAATGTCATCTTCCAAAAATCATATCTATTTTATATGAACTCCTTTGAAGTTGATATTAGAGTCTATATGACGTATTAGAAGTCTAGTTTTATATGAAACAAGTTTCAACTCAATCGGATGTGTGGTTGTAGAGATATGTCCAAAATACCGAACCTCGGTCAAGTTGAACGAAAACATAGCACAACAGAGTGTTGATGCATTACTCGAGTGATCACTTGAGTGATCATCTATGGAGGTGCCATAACTTTTATATAAGTCATTTTTAGCTTTCTATTGACTCATTCTAACTTCAATTTGACCATAGAAACCTCTAGTATCACTTCTAGTGCTTGAATCTTGATATTCCATTAGTTATTGCAAATTCTTCTTTCTTCAATCTCTTTCTTCTTGATTTTTCTCTTGATGATCATTCTCCATAACCCAATTAGATAGCTTCTTTATTTTCTTATCTTCAATCTTTCTCGTTTTTTGTGTGACTAATCTACAAGATATTTCACATTAAATATAGTAGTTAGTCAATGTAGGAGATAAGCATATTATGCAAACTTTTTGCTCTTAATATTTGGCATCTATATTTAACATCATCAAAACTAATCACATCTAACATTCTCCCCTTTTTTGATGATGACAAATCCTTTAAGAAAAATATGTGTGAATATGACTATACAAATTGAATGCAACATATTTTTCTTGCCTTTCTCTCCCCTTATTTGAAAGTAATTTCATTTTTAATGTGATGTAAATGAAAAATGGTTTTCATTTTTCAAATTTGAAATAATTTTAAGATGTTTTCAAGAAAAATTTCATAATTAAAGCTAATTGAAATCAAATATATGCAAAGTATTCTCAAAATATAAAGAGAGAGGGTTTAGAAATGCTCATTTGGATTTGACAAGCTAATGATAGATCTATGAAGTCCAGTTCACCATACTTTCGCTATGCAACTCTGGGTGGTAAGATTGATGTTTAGGAGAATGAGAGGTGGAAGGTGATTGAAGTACTGGCTTCTCAAGTAGTGTCTGAATGAATATAGTTTGTACTCAGACGATATGAGGTAGTTATGTGATATTTGAATAAGTTTAATTCTCTGCTCATAACTCTTTAGGATGCTACTAAAATCATCTTGGTTTGTGCCTCTTGTTACTTGGAATGTTGTTACCAATATATTTCCCTTGATTGATCGTTAAAGCATCTTTCCTTAAATTTAATAGTTTCTTCTTATAGTACATTGAAGAATGTTCTTATACACAACAAATTTAAATCTTTCTTGCAAAGAAAATGGTTAGTTCAATCAAGTAATAAAAGGTTTCCTTTTTATAAGGTATATGCAAATAAGATCATGGAAAGAAAATATATGAGTAACTCATCATCAAAACTAATCAATTGAGAGTGAATGCAAATGAGTATGCTATAATGATTTTCTTTAAATAAAGGAGATAAGCTTTTAAGATATAAAACACATGTGAATGTAAAGCTCCTCCTTAATGAATGCATGGCTTAAAAAATCGTTATAAAGAATAGAGTTAAAAACTCTCATAGATTTGAAAATCATTGGAAGAACTTTGTAGAGAAATTGAGCATGAAATTCTGAAGATTTGGTGAGAAATCAAGTTTTGAAAATGATGATGCTATTTAGGAGCTTTAACAGCTATTCCCTAATATTACTTGAGTGATCTTACTCTAGTGCTCACTCGAGTGATGCAACTTAGAGAATTTGAATTAAGAAAGAATACAATACCTCACTTAAGTAATGTCGTAATTACTCGAGTATAGTCCTCTGTAGTCCATTGTTGCATCATTGGCTAGTCATTGTCTGATTATGTGATCTAAAGGTGTAGTCTCTGTGGGACACTTAAGAGCAGGGACAACAAGATGAGCTTGGAGTAAGACTTCATATTCATCCATCCTCTTAATATGTACCTCTTGTTTAGCAAACACTATCTGGAAATTTTGATTTCACCATAGCACATAGCACCCTTTCTCTGTCATCCACCATCTCGATGAGCTTTTTTATTGGTATTAGTAATCTCAAATGAGATCTTCTAAAGATCAGTCTATCTGAATGGTGGATCCAATAAATGAGTGTCTAGGTGATCTAGCTCTTACTAAGGTGTTAGATTCATCATCTTTGGGTGCCTTAACCTTTACTCTATCTCTTGCTTCTTAAATAGAACTTTGAAGTTTTGGTTTACAGTTTCCTCATCTTATCATTCATTGAAATGATGATCTCAACATTGTTTGTAGCAAGTTCATTGTGAAATTACTGAAGCTCCTCTCTCAGATAGCCCTAGATAGATAGACCAAAGAATGAAGGACCAAGGGGACTAGCTCTAATAGAATACTGTGTCTCATCTATCCTTGAAGTCTCAGCTTCCACCCTTTACCTTTTTCTTATAAAGCTCTTGTGAAACAGGGAGAGGGAATTGAATCTTTATCCTCTGAATGTGCAGCCTTTCAAATTTTGGAATCTTAAGTAATGACTCATTTGGTCCAAGTATCAAATCTTTAGAAATAGTTGAACCCAATTGAGGATAAAGAATATGAGTGGACTTAAGTATCTATATATATTGATATCAGAGAAGATGTTTTCTATAATGTTCCCCTTCTCCTTGGCCTTAAATTGAACTCAGATGGGGCTACTAAGAGGTCTTCCTCCTCCTTCTCTTTTTCTGACTGCATCACTAGCTAGTCACTTGCTAGTGATAGGGTGTTACTTGAGTGATACCATAGATTCTGAGTGCATTACAGATAACTCGAGTGCACTTCCTTTTCTTCACGGTTCCAAATCTCTTGGGTACAAACTCTCATGGCATAACTCTCAGGACTTGAGTGCATCACTCCTCAGAACTTGAGTGCTTTAATCTAAACTTGAGTATACTTCATATCAACTGATCTTGGCACGTCTCTGGAACAAACTCTCATTCCAGAACTCTCATCACTCGATTGCATATCAGATGTTTGCGGGAGTATAAATAGTGGACTCAACAACATGATCCATTCATTTTTAACTTCAAATATGGAAAATGAATGATCATTAGAAATCTTTTGTTATTTATACTCTAATGCAAAAGGAATCACCTCCAAACTCATTGAATTCTCCAAGTTATGACTCAATGAGTGTAGATAGTGTATGTATTTTTGTGCATCAACTTCTAGAAGTCATACCATATTTAATATGACTCTAAATTTGACATATTATATATTCATGGAAATTTCTTTGAGTCTACTTTCATATGGCACCAGTCTCAGCTCAATTGGACGTGTAGTTTGGGAGATATATCCAAAATATAAAAGTTGTTCTAGAATATGACGGTGATTTGAAGTTCCACTTCAAACATTCATATCGGCTTCATCTGAGCTCCTTTCATGTTTGTTCTGGTGTCAAACTGACGCATTAGGAGTCTGTTTTCATATGTCACTGGTTTCATCTCCATCGGAGTTGTGGTTGTGGAGATATGGTTGAATAACCAAAGTTAACTTAAGCTGAATGTAAAACAGGGATGAACTAAGTATACTTTTATTCATACTGAACTCGAGTTCTAATCCCCAAACTCGAGTTCTAGCCCATTTTTGCAGTTGTGAACAGTGTCAAACTCGAGTTATCAATATCCAACTCGAGTGCAAAACTTGGGAATCATTTGGAGTCGTTTCTGCCAAGAACTCTCATGAAGAACGCCTTCAACTCGAGTGCTACAATGCCCAGAACTCGAGTTCTACTATTCAAACTCGAGTGCTACAGTTTTCTCGTTGCTAAGTACCTGGTTGCTACAGTGTCTGACTGCTACAGTGAAATGCTACAGTACCAAAACTACTACAGTACACTTGAATTCCCTTATGAGCATAGAAACATCCAGTATTTCCTCTAGGAGCTTGAATCTTGATATTCCCATTAGTTCCTTCAAGTGTTTGCTTCTCCAATCTCTTTCTTTCTTTGCTTGACTATTCTATAAGATATGTAACATTAAATAAAGTAGTTAGTCAATATAGGAGATGAATATATTATGCAAACTTTTTTCTCTTAATATCTTATATCTATATTTGACATCATCAAAACTAATCATATCTAACAAGAAAGACATCATGGTGGCTGAAGGCGATGAAGAGAGGAAGAGTGCGAGCAGGACTAAAAGAGGTTAGAGATGAAGACTAAGTGTGAAAGTGAGTATATATACTTAAGGCAACATTTTCTAGACCGGTTGTCATTAAAGACCAGTGTCAATAACCTTTTCTTGATCGGTTTTCATAAAAGAACAGTGTCAATATGTTAAAAACATTTTTAATTCATAACGGCATTGTCTTTCAAATCATTTGGTCTAAAATGTAATTTTTAGAATATAGTATAAAATTTTAGAAACAAGAACTTTCACCTAAAGGTCGAAACTTTGTCATCAACAGATTAATAATATGAGATAAATGATGATAATCAACAAGAAATATCAAAAGACATAAAATATATAAACTTTTTTTTATTAATCATCGCTTGAAGGTGGTAGTATAAATGCATGAAATTATCAAAATTACATCAAAATATTATATAATATGATGATGATTGGTAAAATAACAGCTACATCAAAATATTATAAAAATAGGGTTCTTGATGTCAAACCCCTTAATATTTTGACATTTATCAAAGTATTAATGCACAGTTCAATGGGCATACATAAATAAAAAAATTATACTGATATACAATTTTTGATTACATTACAGGAAGTCCCTACAGGGTTTGTACATAACAAATTACAAAACCCAAAATACATAAAAGGGACACAGTTCACCAACTCGAAACTCTTGCTCCGGACTGGAACCCTTAGTTTCCAGTGATCATATCCTTTCCCTTAGAGCCTCCTCTTCTTGCTGAATAAATTTTAAATTATGGAAAGGGGTGAGATTTAAATGAATCCTAGTAGTAATAAACTATCAATCATATAAAATGCGAAAGATAAACATGCAATGCAACATATATGATGCAACAAATAATTATGTTGTGCACATGTCTATTAATGTTTAGTATCAAAGCAATGATTTTGTCCGGATCAAAATGAGCCCTTTATCCCTACTTGCTCATCAGTGATCACATTGTAATTCTGCTTGGCGTTTAGATACAAATAACTATTTGTACCCTACTGACCTTATTGTATGCTTAATTCAGGATCATATGTTGTTATGACCCCTACTTGCTTTAATGTTCGTAAGCATATGTTGTTTTGTCCGTACTTGTTAATCACCTCAGATGGGTCCTACTGGCCTCATGGTACGTGTATTTTTCCTACACCACAGCGAGGAATTATGCCATACCTAGGCTGGGTACCTGCCAGCCCTAGAGATACTTTTGTTTTTCCCTTAAGGTGGTACTTGTACTTTTCTCACACCCAACTCTAGGAATTACTACCAAACACATGTCATTGCACAGAACATGGAAAACAATGTATATTAACAATCACATAGAATATGAGAGATAGAGTTACTACTTGAACTTCTTTCCAATTGTCTATCTACTATCAATCCTTTAACTTTTGTCCGGCTCTGGCAAATGTTAAATCCTAAAATTCCAAATTTTTAACAAATGAGTTATTACTCATTCACACCTTATTCTAAGACTCATAGAGTTGGTTATCTTTACCCAAAAATGTATAATTACCAAAATGGCCCTAGGGAATCTGGTCTAATTCTCTTTATACCCGGTATTTTTATACTTTTTTAAAAATTATAACCCAAGCTATTCCTACATAATTTCACATGTAGAATCCATTTTTTACCTCAATTTTGACAAAATTATATTGCATTTTTAGTTTTACCCTTGACAACCACCAATTAGGGTTTTAGGGGCAAAAATGTCATTTCGCACCCTAAAGCCTTCAAACTCCATTTTTCACATATACCCCACACAATTTTCCATTCTAGACACAATGGAATCATCAAATCCATCAAAATCCAGCTCTAAAACCCAGAAATAAGCCTTGGAAGAAATTCTGAAATTTTTGACAAATGTAAGATTTTCAATTTCCATTCAACCAAACATCTTCTTTTTACTTCTAATTACTTGTTTAACCACTTAAACACCTCTTGAACATGATTAATGAAAAATTGGACAACATATCCCCTTAGGGTTCATGCATCCCAAACCACAAAACCAAGCCAATCCAAGCCACGCAATCAATCAAAACACTAACAATAAACATAAATCATCAAGATAAATCAAGCTTTCAAGCTTACCTTGATTTCCTCTTTGCTTCTCTCTCTAGACGCCACCTTCCCTTCTTCTTTTCTTTTGATTTTCTTCTTTTTTTTGCATGATTTCAAGAAGGATATGAAGATCAGAGAAGGTTTACAAGAGATTAAAGGCAATAACAAGCAATTTCAACTATTACTTACCTAGTTTTGCCTTCTTGAATCTCTTGGCACTTCCTTCTAGCTCTTAGTTTTCCAAACTCTCTCTCTCTCTCTTCTCCTTTTAGTTCTAGCAGAAATATGGCCCAAGAAAGGTTGAAATGCCTTTAAACAAATATCATCTTTCACCTCCTTAAAATAATATTTGCTTATTGCAATTTTTACACGTCATGAATTCTTTATTATTTCTTTTTCCATATGGCATATCCATCTTCCATATGGCATGATATGTGAAAAAATCATATGCTCTCTTGTTCCTCTCCCTCTTGACCGACTTTCCTTGATATTTTAGGGAAAATATTGATTTCTTTATGTCTTTCTTAGCCAAAAATTTCATATAATCACTATTTCCACTATTTGGCTACTTTAAGTACACCAAAATTCACGATTTTACTCCATTGAATATAATATTCAAGGATTTTTGGCGAGTAAAATCTAGGATATTACACTTGAAACTCAGGCTTTTAGAAGATCATCTTCATTCCAGGAGCCTCACCGCGCCTAGTCTAAATGGTCGGCAATGTCATTCAACATCACCGATAACTTCTCCAATCATTTGGAGAAGTGATTTTGTCTCGCCACGACCTCCATAATCGTGCCCTAGAGGTAAAAGATGGCCTCAACAATTTCTTCTAACGTTGAAAGTGGATAGGGATACAAAAAAGAACTGCCGGTAGCTGTCGCCAAAGGAGGATAAGGGGAACATTACCTCTTTGATCTTAGCATCAGTGGAAGTGTTGCCACTCAAACAAGAAAGAGAGAAGTAGAAAGGAACTTTTGAATTTGAAATACAAAAAACCCTTAATCTTCCTCTTCTTTCCCTTATTGTTGATAGTGCGAAGTATCATCAAGAGGCTTATGAGGTGTTTATCGATACGATCCACCCTTGCATGGAGGTACGACAGAAGCAGTTTTGATCACTAGTACATAAAATACTTTTTACATGTGACGGAAAGGACTTTTTACACCTGACATAAAACACGTGCAAAAACAATAGGTGTAGAAAATCCAGACTTTCTACATGTGTCATAAACCATGTGTTGAAAGTCCCACTTTCTACACCTGACCTACCGCGTCAGATGTAGAAAGTCTGAAAAGTGGGACTTTCTACACTTGACTGAGACATGACTTGAGAGGTCACGTGTAGAAAGTCCACACTTTCTACACGTGACTTCTCAAGTCAGGTATAGAAGTTCTACACCTGACTTGAGAGGTCATGTGTAGAAAGTATGGACTTTCTACACGTGACCTCTCACGTCAGGTGTAGAAAGTGGTGTAGTGAGACTTTCTACACCTGACTTCAGAGGTCACGTGTAGAAAGTCTCACTTTCTACACTTGACCTCTTACGTCAGGTGTAGAAACTCATTTTTGAAAAAAAAATTAATTTTTATTTTTATATAAACTCATTTACATAATAATAAACAAAAAAACACCTGATAAAAAAAATTACAACAAAACTAATGTGAAATATCAAATTCCATCCAAAATATTAACAAAGCCATATGAAGGTACACAAACTTGGCCTCATTTTTACAACGAAATTTGTACAGTTAAAGTCAAACCCAATACCAAACAGTGACAATAAAATTCAACATGTCTAATACCAAATAGTTATTAACTTTACAAGTTTAACATTACACTCACAAGTTTGTGATCTCTAAAAAATAAGTTGCCCAATGTGTGGGAACATCATCAATGTCCTCTTTAGAATCACAAACTTGGCATTGCCTAATTACAAAAGTAAGCAGGGCACCCCTAAGACTCAAAGTCACACATGTGTGATATGTGGACTTAAGAAAAAATAGTCAAGAACAAAATAAAATAAAATAGAAACATGAACTTTAAAAGAACAAATAGTTCCATACATACATATATACATACAAATCACTTCAATCACCCCAAGACTTCAAAGGACATCAGGGAAAAAAAAACAAACAACATGAAATAAAAAAACCAAATAAAAAATGGCATTTATGCGTCTTTGTTGCCCAGATGCAATATGAAAATGAAAAAAAATTGTAGCACGTGTGTCTTCAGAAATATATATAGATAGATCATACTCACCAGTGACTATAAGGGAATCCGTGAAGCCACAGCAGCGAACCAATGACCCACGAGTATGATTATGGCCGAACCCCAAACCAGCGAAACTTCCCACGAGCCATAAACAGAATGAAAAGGAGCAACAACAGAACCACAAACTGAGACAAAAATGGAGGAAAAACGAGCATGTTACAATCATCAGTTGGGTCAGGATACACACAAAGAAAAAAAAGGAAAAACATTACCAGTTGGGTCAGGATATACCGTGCTTCCCTTTATGTGCTCAAAGGTTCCGATGAAGAACAAGAATGAAACGCAGATGAGAGAAAGACGAGACAATAATAGAGTTTTTAGTACTTACCTTAGTCTAGATCTAAGCTTGTATGTGGATTAGAGCTCACCCTCTTCCTTCTTTCCAACAAATTCCTTTCCGACTGTCACTCTCGCTCTCTCTTCACTCTTGCCGGCCGAAAAGAGAAATGAAATGTAGAAAGTGAGGGAGTGTTTAGGGTGTGTGTTGTTTTGGCAGGTTTGCTGAAAGATAGCTGGCGGGAGTTTAAATTTTTTTTATTTGCTTTCTACACCGGTTGGGGGTCCAACCGGTGTAGAAAGTAATTATCTACACCGGTTGGACCCCAAACCGGTGTAGATAGTGCATTATCTACACTGGTTAGAAGTCCAACCGGTGTAGAAATCATTATCTACACCGGTTGGACCCCAAACCGGTGTAGATAGTGCATTATCTACACTGGTTGGGAGTCCAACCGGTGTAGAAATCATTATCTACACCGGTTGGACCTCCAAACAGTGTATAAATATTTCTACACGACTTGGGCCCCCAACCCGTGTTGAAACTTTTTTTACACCGGTTGGAGGTCCAACCGGTGTAGAAAGTCTTAAACAATTCCTTTTCAATTTTTTTCAAAAAAATAAAAAAATTTCAAAATAAAATTAAATGCATTTATGTTAAAGAAAAAATATTTTAAATTTACTTTCTACACGTGTTGTCCTTTCAACACGTGTTGAAAGTTCCTTCATCTTCTTATATTTACGAAAATGCCACCGGTCACACTTTCTACATGTGTTATATTTAGTCAAGTGTAAAATATGGGTGTAAAATCTATATTTTGTGCTAGTGGATAAAGGTGGCGGTGGAGGTTGTAGAGGAGGAGAAGGAAAATGAGAATGAATAGAATTAGCCATAACGCGTACCATATTGATATTCTAGAGAGGAAAGGAAGATGAACTGAATCTGAAGAAACAAAAGCAATGAGGAGTTTAAATGGACAAGACAAATAAATATTACTTCTATTGAAGTGGCCTCAGATTTCGAAGAGATGCGTAGTTATAAAGTATACCTTGGAAACTGAATAAACCTTGAAACATTTAACACAGGGTATAAAGAAATGATGATATCTAAAAGGATATTTACGCCGGATGTATAAGCGTTCGCTCTAACAAGAATTTAAATGTTTAAATCTTTTTAATATTTAATACTTATTGACACTGCATTACTTTACAATTAGTCTAGAAAACATTATTTAGACCACACGTAAGCACGATCGGTGTTAAGTTGTATCAATATTTACAAAAATGTTATAGGTAATACTTTTTAAACCTTCTCTGCCTATAGAGGTCTAGATGTAGTGGTCTTAGAGGTAATTGTTTTTCTAGTAGTGTACATATACATATAGCTACCTGATGAGTTGTGTTACAAATAATACAAGAGTTAGGATGAAAAAATATCCCTGAGATTTTACTAAAAGTGTGTCTTGTCCAATATATATACACTTTTTGGATGTGTGAACAAGAACATTAAAAATGGGAGTAAAATGTCAAAAATGTTAAACATGACCTAATACCATTGCATATGCAAATGCAAAAATAGTGTGGGTTTCACCACAAAAAATAATGGCGTCAAGTTATACTCTCATTTTGAATATTCATATGTATTTTTACTCTTAAAAACATATATGGGGTTGAACACACACCGTTGGTAAAAGTTAAGGATATATTTTCACCTCAACCCATTAATACAAATCTCTCAATATCGGATTAAATTAACTAAATTATTTATATAGTGGCTTCGAGCTTTAAATGTTGTGCATTAGAGAAAGAGAATTGACTAAGCAGAAGCATGTGGATCGGAGAAGCATTATTATTATCGCTAGATCTTACAATTGAACCTTTGCTTGTAAGTTGGACAATGAAAGGCAGAGAGGAAGGTATAAATATGAATGAAGAGAGAAGCCAATTGATATGAATGCATGTGACTCGTAATGTTGAAGATGGATTAGAAAGAAAGCAAGGTTTTGGACACAGATGATGAAGACCACCTCTACCTATTGGGTCATCATGTGTTTTTCCTTCATCCCCAAATTTGGATCACATGAAAGTTAGACCAACTTCTTAAATAAATGAAAGAGATTTGGATTATATATATATATATATATATGATAACCATATATACTTATGCTATTGTAATGTAGTTAGCTAGGAGAGGACAATGTTGCTGATAATAAACAGAATTACATAACTATTAGGTGGATAATTTCTCTATATATTTATTTTATGTTTTACACCGCCACACTAATTAATAAACACGTACACACAGTATGTATTTGCATGGGAATCAGTTTTGGTGCTTATTAATTTGATGGGCACTATAACCTCATCAAATTTGAAGGATGGGGGAGATTTATTTTTTTTGAAATTATGATTTTTAAATAAAAATTCATTTTTTTAAAAAATAATAACTAAAATATTATCTTTATTTTAAATTATGTACGTATTAAAATATTTTTTTTAAAAAAATAAAATAAAAATATTCAAATCTGAACCTCCATACCATATCTAGACAATATAGATTTAACGGGTTTATGGTGTCCAATTTTAAGGCACGGAAACAGGTTCCATATTTGCATGTTTAGATGTATTAATTTAGTTATTTTGAGACAAATTTAAATATGAATTAATTTTATTTTTTATCTTCTTTTTTAATGCATCGATTTTATATTACTTAGGGAAAGAGTATTAACCTATTATATAATTAGTCATACCAATACAATGTTATATATACAAAAACATTTATGTTTTGAAAACAAAACTAATTAAAAATACCCACATATAGTTGATTTAATAGTGTAAAACTCAGCTAAATCCCTCTAGATGTTGAGTTCAAGTCCTAGAGGAAACATCTGTAGGGAAAAAAGTAGCCATGAACCCCAAATCAAATGACAATATCAAAAAAATTAAAATTTTTATAACTTTTTTTATTAATTAAATTAAAATTATTGGCATCATTCTCCCAAAGAGTTAATATATGCATGCCCAAAAAAGAATTAATATATGCATGCGTTGGCCAAAAAAATTTAACATATGCATTCATGATGCATGCATGCATGAGAAACAAAAAGAACTAATATCATACTATATTTTTAATTTCTTGAGACCACAATCATAACTTACAAAAAATGTTATATAATTAATTTTTTAGTTATCTACTTTTTATTATGATTGAAAATATATTTATTATTATTTTTGTAATAAAAATTTTTAATATATAATTTATATTTATATTTTTTAAATGTGTAAAAATAAATTGGTGGAATAAAAAAGTATAAAAAATAACCTACTGGCAAAATTAAAAACTGTTCTAGTTATAAATTAAGAAAGTTTAAACTATTTAATAATTATAAAAAATACAATTTATTAGACTTTTGACATATTTATCAAAATAAAATATAAAATTTACAAGAAGTCAAACTAATAATAAATTACATCCGATCAAGGATAACTTCTTTATTAAGTTTTATTTCAATATATTAATAGCCAAAATGAGATCCAGGAGACTGGAGGCTGCATCAGCTTTTGTACTTATGAAGAGAAAGATCATTTTTTTTTGGACAATGAAATATCAAAATTTACACATTAGCTAGGAGTCAAAAAAAAAAAACAGTACAACAAAAAAACTTGTCATATAAATATCAATACAGTTCCATGACATATAAATGAATGGCTTAGAAACCACCAGCACTGGACAACTCTCTGTACCTTTCTTAATTGTCAACAGAACTGAACAGTAACACAGACACAACCTTTTTCTTAGATTTCCGACAATATTATTTTTTATTAACAAAATTAAATAATTAAAAAAATAAATTAAATCTTTTGAAGGTACTATCCAAGGTACGTGATAAAGTTCTAGTTGCATAAGACCTTTCCTTTGACTGAGACAATAATAGAGATATGTGAGGGCCAAAGCATTTAAAGGGCCTTTCAATGAATCTGCAAAAGCAAGCAGCCTTAGGTACCATGAATTCTTCCCTCAAAAGCAAACCATATGCATTCAATTATCTCTCTCTCTCCCAAACACCCCCCTCCTATCTCATCTATAACCTCTTCCCACAGCTACAACATAATGGAAAAGAAAAAGAAGTCAAAAGAAACAAGACTAAAATAATTAATTAAGCTCACTAATAAATGATTTTCAAAAAACCAAACCACCGTGTTTTTTTTTTAAATTACTTTTGGATGGTAGAATGTCATCCTAAATAGACTTTTAGTAAATGTTATATAAGTATTTCTGTAAGTTTTTTTTTTTAAATCTAGAGGCATGTATTGATGCTGGTAATTCTTCGAAATAAAATTGATCACCCAAAGAAAAGAAAAAGCCTTATTCTTTTTCGTTCTATATATCACCCAGAATTCATTATGTCTATAATTAACTTTAGCAAACCAATTTAATTTATTACGCCAGAAATTTGTCATTATCTAAATTTGTTAGCCTTAATAATTAACGTTGAAGGAAAGTAATTAATTGTTAGCAAAATGTAGAAAGAGCTTGAAACTCTCATGCCATAGATTATCCACGGAGGAGTACTATTTAAAAATAAAAAAAAATTATTACATAGTTTAATTCACACTACTAGAAAGCTTTAAAAACTAACAAAATCCACTCAAAAACACGCTACTTGCGAGCTGCTTCTATAATACTATCTCTAAAGCTTGAGATCATTGAACTAACTATATAACTGCCTTAAAACTTTCTTCTTGATTTTAGACCCTTTTGTTTTATTTCTCTTCTTCTTCTTCCTTCTATCTAGCTAACACATAACATCCTTGAGAAGCTTGTACCTACGTGTGTTCTGACGTGGCGAAGGCGCGCCGGCGGTCTTTCCCTTATCGGAGCCGCTGCCGCCACTCTGATCGTCACGATCATGATGATGATGATGATGTTGTTGCTGCTGCTTAACCTTCTCACTCGAATATTCAGACCTACTGGCAGTTGATCCGACGTCGTTTCCAGCAGTCGAAACAGTTGATCTCCTAGGATTATTATAAGAGCCACTGTGTCTGGCGTTCTTCTCTTCCCTTTGGCACCAATCACACAGTTCAATTTCAGCGACTTCTCCATAGTAGTTGCTGCAATACCTGAACAAAGAGTTAAAGATTTAACTTTGATTTAGATCAAACCATTGAATAATAAACATTAAAAACAAAAGGAGGCAGAGAGATCGCTATTATTGATAAGTGTTTGTGTGTGAGAGAAGATAATAATAAGAGGCATAATATATATATACGAGTGCTGGAAGCGATGGTGGCATTTGTTGCAGCGAAAGAGCTTGTCTGGGAAACCAATATCACCGCACAAGCAGCAAACTGTTTGAAAATCTGCCATCTTTATTAAGCTGAGAATGAAAGATCTCGCGAGGGTGAAGATTAACAAGGAGGAAGAAGAAGAAGAAGAAGATAATTCGAGAAGAGCCCACAAGACATACACAGAGAAATAAGAAAGGAGATACACACAAAGGTTAATTTCAGGATTCAGGATTATAGAGAGAGAAAATACTTTAAGGGGGAACGAGCAGAATCAATCGAGAGAAAAGGGGGGGGGGGGGAGACAGAGACAGAGCGTGTATTTATATAGGGAAAAGGAGGATGTATAGTAATTTGATCAGTCGGTACCTGTGAATCAAAGGGCGGCCCAGTACTTGGGAGAGTCTGGGAGGGTCAGCTTTACACTCAGCCTTACGCAAGTGAAGAGGATATTTTAAGGAGTTCAACCGGTGACCTCTAGTTTATGTGCCATCAATATGTACCATTTCTATAAAATTTACCCTCTAGTCGGTATATGAAAAATAATATAAAAAATAATATAGAAGACATGAGGGCGGCTAATTTAGCGTATTTAGATAATTAATAGTTAAATTTAATTAAAATAATAATTATAACAAAATTGCTTCAAATTAATACTTTTATGACAAAATTACTAGCGTTTAACCCAATAATTTATTAATTTTGTATTAATATTGATGAAAATCAAACAGAGGGATACGGATAGATCATAGGTGGCTAGCAGTCGTTATCAGTTGGGGCAGGCTGAGAGCGTGAGAGTGTGAGGAAGTGGATGATGAAAAGACGGTTAACCCATGACTGAGGTAGCTTGATTATCAGTTTCTACCTATTACCCTCTCTTTATTTTCTCACTTATTGACTTTTTGTCCTCTGTACCCTCTGGCAATTGTTAATTAATTCCCTCATTAATTTAATGCCTGCCACAGTTCTTGTGTCCACAAAATTTAAGGCACAGAATATATATTAAAAGAAAAAGATAGAATGAAAAGATACGATGCATATATATAATAATTTTTTATTCAATGTGCGTAGTATTATTATGATCAAATTTTTTTTGAGTTAAAATGGGTAACTCTGCAATTTTATCTTTTATAATTTTATAGAATTAAACTCGAATTCTTGTCCTTAAACGGTTATAACCACTTTTACTAGGACAAGTATATTTTTTATTAGTGATGAATTATATTATGAAATCTTTGTTATATGATATGTGATCTTCGGAGGGGTTGGATATGGTTCAGGTAGATTATTATGCTACTGTGTGGTGAGGTTGCTATTCAAAATTATAGCTAGCTCATTTGTGTACACCAAAGCTCTAAAGGCTTTGATACCCTGCTTATTCTCCGAGGGGTTACTATGTCTCACTTTTTCTACAAGGGACTGTCATGCTTGTTCTATGAGGGACTTCCCCACTTGTTCTACGAGCTATGTAAGGAATCCCATGGTTTGGTTGTGTTATTTGTGGAGTTTTTATAATCCACTTCACATAATGAGTGAGCTATTTTAGTAACTAGTGACGTATATCTTAGTCTATGGGTTCGTCAATCGATGGAAAGAAGGCAATATAAGCGAGGTTGTTAATGGGAGGTTATGGGTACCATGATTTTATTTAAGTTTGTGTACCATGATTTTGCTTGTTACTAGTACCATGATTATGTTGAGTGAGTGTACCATGAATATGTCTGAGCTTGTGCACCATGAGTATTATTCTGAGTAATACACATGTATGTTTTATAACAGTCCCACTAGACACCTCACGAACATTATTAACTTAATTAGTGTATGTAATATGTAGGATTGTTGATTATTAAGACGTTTCTCTCACCTTATGGTTTAACATTTTTTCAAATGAGAACTCCGAGCTGGGATGTCAGGGAAAGCTCAAACTAAGTAAAGCTACATTAATTGTTGATTTGCAGCATCTTCCCCATTTTAGGTTTATGTTGGATTTTATATACACCCATATCTAGGACGCATTTGCATTTGCATTTGATTTTTGTTTTTGTCTTTCGACACAGTGAAGGTGGTTGTTTGCGCAGCAAATCTTGTTGGATTTTGGGTTTTAATTTTGTTTAATAATTTTATTGCTAAAAGTATGCTGGTAATTTTAATAGTTGTTTACTTAATAATACAAAAATTTCTAGGAAAATTTAGGGAAAAGTCCCCTATTGAAAATTTAATTGGTGAGAAGCACTTGACAAATTTTTATACACACAAAGTATTAATACTCTAAGAATTTTGTACACAAAGAATACTAATACTCTAACACTACTACAGAAAATACATTTTACTACCTAGAAAATGTCTCATTTTAAAAAAGGGAAGTAAAAAGAAAAAGCGGTGACATTTTCATAATATTGGAGGGAGAGTCTGAGTTTTAGGCGTCCCAAGTGTTGTTAAGGACGCCTAAAGGTCCATTTAGGCGTCCCTTTTAATTTTGGGACGCCTAAAGGCACCCTTTAGGCATCCTAAAAATCAACTAAAGTAGATTTTGGCGTTGATTATCTTGCTTTAGGCGTCCCAAGTTTGAATTTGGAATGCCTAAAGGCAACTGTGCATATCAGACAAGTGTCTAACATTGCACAGCCCCCCTAAAGCTCCCCCTCCCTCTTCAGTCAAACTGCCCTTGACCATCCCAAGCTCCGTCCCATTCTCTCCTCTCCGTCTTCCCTCCTTCATTCTTCACCTGTCCCAAACTCCGTCTCCCTCTCTCACCGTCGGCTTCACCCTCCAGCTATCACCGTCATGTTTCTCTCCCCCTCTCACCGTCAGCTTCTCCCTCCCTCTATCACCATTATTTTTCTCTCCCCCTCTCACTGTCGGTGTGCTCCCTCCGACGTGCTCCCTCCCTCCCTCACCTAATTTTTTATCTCCCTCTCTCACCATCGGTGTCCTCCCTCCCTCTCTCATGGTGTAGCTACCTCCGAACCTCCTCCCTCTCCTTCTCCCTCTCTCTCTCAAGCTGTCGTGGAGGCCCCTCCCTCCAATGCCACTCACGGTATTTTAAAGGTAAGGTAGCGCACTCACAACTCTTTATACAGTCTTTTATTGCTGCAAACATCTTGGATTGATCTATCACTTTATATCAGTGTCGTTTGAAACTATGTGTGTTTGTGTATTGGGGTGTGAGCTGGAGCTATACTTATAAATCAACTGGATTACTGTTTTACCCCTGCCTGGACTCGTTTGCTTATGTTACATTATGTTTTTTAAACATTAATTAATTGTTGTGCAGTTTCCTAAACATAATACAATTATGTGATATGTGTGTTTAATTAGTATTTTAATGGGCAGAACTTTTGACCTACAGCTGGTAAAACAGGCCAGCTCGAGCCCATTGGGCTTACGGCTCTCGTTTATAAACAGGTTGGCATTTTGCTAGCTCGAGCCTGTTTAGACGGGCTAATGGGCCGTTTTTTTTTAATTTATTTTTTTTAAAAAAATTTCACTCCCTTTCTCTTTCATCCACTCATGTCATACTTATTTTCTTTTATACATTCGTGCTATGAAACAAATTTCGTTCTTTCTTTTTTTTTCATCTACTCACATCACAAAAACATATGAACACAATTTTTTTTTAAATTTAATAATTTAAAATAAATAAATAAAATATGAAAAAGTGTCAAATAAAAAAAATTAGGAAGCATTTAAACACAACATCACTGAGAACAGAAAACTTTGAGATCTAACTTATTTAAAAAATATAAGATTTTTTTTATTTTTTTAAATAGTTAAACGGGCCTGCCCGTTTAGCCCGAATAATAAACGGGCTTGAATTTTTAGGCCCGAGCCCGCTTATTTGGCCGGGCCATATTACCGGTACTATTTCGACCAAACTTGCACCCAAAGAAGTAGTGAAGGTATGAGACCTTATGCCCCATCTTTGACACTTTCAAAATAATAGACGTAGGACTTTGATTATTTGCATTGTGATATCATGACATGTCATTGAGTGATATATATACGAGTATGGAACTGGAGCAATCATGTACATATATTCATGAAGCATAAATATTTAGATAGGAATTAATGTTTATCACTATTGAATGTATATATTTCCCTTTATTACTTTGCAGTTTGGGGCGTTGTGCTTTGATATTATTCTTTAATTTAGCTTCCCCTTTACTTCAGCAAATCAAGAAATTTTTGTTCGGATAAAAACAAAAAAGAGACTTCTGTCATTATTAAAGGTTAGCATGTATTATTTATTGTGTTCATAAATACCAATATTTTTATTGATGTTGTTCTATGCCCTCATTTGTTGGTATTTGCATTTATCTTTCTGTGGTTTAATTAGTCTATTCAAAATGATGAGTGCCATATAAATAAAGCTTAAATAAGATATAACACAATAATGCAAGTTGAAATATAATAAATATTAGCTTTTTGTCGTTTAATTTTTTCTTTTGATTATTTTAATTTCTATTACTAATTATATGTTTTAAATTTAACATGTTGCAAGTTGAATTTTAAATATTACCTTACTTTGTTAGCCACACGAGTTTTTTGAATTTTTAAAATTTATTATAAGTTTAAAATATTTTAGGACTTCCCTTTGACTTTTTTAATTCCCTAAAGAAAAATTGCTGGATTAAATTGTTGATAGTGTCCTAAATTGCCTCAGTTTGTTTTGTTTGAATTAAGCTGAACTGGTTTGTTATTGAAATTTTGGGATGTCTTACTTTTAAAGGAAAATGCTGCCAAACTTTTTTTTTTGAAAAAAGTGATAAAAGGAAATCTCATTGTTGACAATTGTTCTAAACTTGAGTGTTATTGAGAATGACTTAGGTGGTAACAAAATGGTTGGATGAATGCTTTGAAAACTAGTGAAGAATATGAGAATGGAGTGGAAGAGTTTATTGAATTTGTTAGAAGGAATACTCCAATAAAAAATGGGATGTATTTTTGTCTTTGTGTCAATTGTTTAAATGAGAGTCGATGGGATGTTGATGTTATAAAGGACCACCTATTGTGTGATGGAATAAGTCTTCGATACACAAGGTAGATATGGCATGGTGAGGAAGTAATTAATTATCCATCGCATAAGAGGGAATTTATGAATGTGATAGATGAAGATAGAATGGAGAAAATGATTCACGATGTTGAGGTAGAATCCTTTATGCAATCGTATAAATATGAAAGCCTATGGAGTGATGTAGAGACACCTTTGTACCTTTGGAGTAAGTACACATGGCTGATAGGAACATTGCATTTGTTCAACTTGAAGGCAACTTGTGGGTGGACCGATAGTAGTTTCACATTGCTTCTTGAATTGTTGTCTGAGATGTTTCCAGATGATAATATACTTCTAAACCGTATGTATGAGGCTAAGAAAATCTTGTTTATGATATGTATGGAGTATAAAAAGATACATGATTGCCCAAATGACTGTGTATTGTACAGAAAGGAGTATGAAGGTCTTAGTGAGTGTCTTAAGTGTAAAACGTCACGATACAAAGTGAAATAAGATGGTGGTTGTGGAAAAGGGACAACTAAAAGGAAACCTTCAAAAGTGTTATGGTATCTTCCAATAATACCGCGGTTTAAGTATTTGTTTGCGAGTGCAACAAAAGTGAAGAAGTTGAGATGGCATTCTGATGAGAGAATATCTGACACAAAATATCTTCGGTACCCGGTTGACTCTTTACAGTGGAAGAAATAGATGAAATATTCCCTCAATTTGGCAGCAAGTTGTAATACCCTGAATTTCGGGATAAGAGGCTTAAAATTAAGCATATATTAAGTAGATTGCTAGATCCCAGTTTAGCCAATGTCCTAGCGAGGCATGGTATAATTTTCCAAAATTCCTTTATATCCTAAGATATTAAAGGGAATATTATGGTGAGCTGAAGGGCTCGGGGAAAATATGAAAGGTAAGAGCAAAATGGTCATTTGACCAATGAGATTATTTCCCTATTATTGTTGTCCAATTCAGTTAAATGGAGAGGGAAATAATATAAAGAAGCCAAAAATGGTTTATTATGATAAATCATTAAAGGTGAGGGCAAAATGGTAATTTTTTCATAAGATGAGAAATGATGGTTTTTCCCTAATATTCCCAATGATTTGTGTTAAATGGGAATTTAAAAAGAGCGAAATGACTACTTGATAATTAAAAACATATGTGGTGAATTATTATCAAGCAAAGTCAAAGAGCCAGAAGCTTAAGGCTTAGGTCAACCACTTGTGTAGTGACATAATGGGATAATTTGAGAGTAATATTTCTCTCTATTGATCTCATTATTATTAATGGATGAAGAAGCATGAAAGGAAATGGAATTGTCATGCAAGAAAGTTAAGGAAGTGGACTAATGATGTATAGCCACTTAGATGACTTTATTAAGTCATCATCCATCATTCTTTTTATTCTCTTCCTTTCATTTAAATCAGAAAGGAAAGAGAAATCAGAAACGAGGAAGAGAACAAACGAGAACGGAGAGGCGGTGGAGAGAGAGGAGAGAGAAAACTTGAGATCGCCGGAACTTTATCGAAACGGCATTTTATCTCCAAGTACCCAGTACAAACATTCTTCTACTCATCCCGAGCTTTGATTCTGTGGTTTTGGATTCTCATTTGGAGATGGTTGGTACCGTCTCACCTGCCGGAGCGTAGCCGGAATTCCAAACCGGATTTAGAAACTTGTAGAGGTAAGCATAAGCTTCCTTCTGAACATTTTGGTTTATCGTCTGAATGAGTAATATGGGAGTTAGGTACTGTTCATATCTCATTCAATTAGTGTTTTGGAAGTTGAAACGATGTCCAATGGATATCTAAATGGCTAATCAGCAGAAAAGAGGGCATTAAGCCTAAGAAAGAGAGAAACCAACACAACTCTTCTGAGAACTCTATATTGGTCGCCTTGTGTGTGGCATGATGAAAGGGTTATAATTTCATCAATTGGATGGTTCCATTGAGTTTGGAAGAGCAAATTGTATAGGGTTCATGTTGATGATGAAGTGGGAAAAGGCCTAGAGGGTGAAATGACCAAATTACCCTTATAGCTCTAAATAGGGGCTGTTAAGGGGTATTTCTATCATTCGGGCCTGAATTTGACTAATATGAAGTCATAAATGAATTCTACACGTGAAATTGTGTAGAATTGGCCCAGGTCGTAATTCCTGAAAAAGTACAGTTAAGTCGTGCTTCCGGGGGCATTTTGGTAATTTAATGTAATTGGGCTAAGTTATCAACTAATATGAGTCTAGAATATTATAAGGATGAGTAGTGACTCATTAAATGCATTTGGAATTCTAGGACTTGACCGATGGTGGTGCCCGAGCCAGAGCAAGGACGATGGTTTGAGAACGGACGTGAAGTCCGACAGGTAGTGAACTTACCTTACATGCATGTATGTGATATGTAAAGCCGGTAAAACAGGTCCAACCCATAGGCTCAACCTGCTTCACAGGGTTAGGGTTGGAGGAATTTCGGCTCGTGCGGCCTGCACCGATCAACCTGCTGGTTGATGCGGGCTGGCCCGCAGGTTATTCGGGTTGGCCCGTGGTTTTTTTACAAGGCCATCCCATAGACCATATGTTTGTAGGCTATCTTCTTTAACAAAAAAAAAGTCCGCCCAAGCTCACTGTCCAAGCCCAGTCCAAGAAGTCAGCATCACGTATCTCTCGCCTCTCGGTCTCACTCTGATTGTCTCACTCCACGCCCATTCATCATTCAAAAATCGAAATCATGTCTCTCAAATCTCAATCTCTATTCTCTGAATCTCTACCCTAATCGTATTCGGCGTTCGACCAAGCGGAGTTGCAGTGTGCCAGTCGCCTCTCGCCATCCCCGGCTATCGCCTTGCTCAGCCTCAGTGTTTGCTTGTTGGCCGTCCCTTTCTCTGTTGCTACACCTTCATAAGTCGTCGCTGGTCTCATAGAGTTACAGGTAGTGTGAAAAATTTATTAAGTTATAATATAAATCTTTAGCATGAGATTTGTTCTTGTGTATGACAGATTCGCCCCAAAAAACACCCTATTTTAGTGTAGTAATTTTTTCTATCTTGTTATATTTCTGAGAACTCATCCTGTTAAATCTAAATCATTCCACCCACAGATATGTATGATTTGAATTCTCATATTTCCTAGTCTAATATATGAAAAATTAGAATTAGAATGCGGCTAATTTGTATATATGTTGTATTGCTGTTAGACATTTCCGAATGTGTGGTTACTCAATACTCAATAGTCACTGATAGTTCCATACTTCGTCTTCTATTTTGTTATTTGATGCATCAATTGGGTTTAATCTTGAAATAGTTTAATATAACAACATTAAATTTCAAGTTTGGGATTTAGTTAGGACTTGACACTCGAGCAACTTTTTTGTCATATTTTGTGTTAGTCCATGTTTATTCTTTTCGCATTTATTCTTTTTGCTTGTAGGAATTGTTTCCTATTCTGATGGCTTCCCTTGCTTGAAACAGGTAGGCAAACAATTGGTCCAGATTTATTAATAAACCTCATATAAAACTAAAACTCTACTCTATGATTACAATATCATGTCCAGCTTCTGCAACATATTGCGTGTCTGTCTATCTTTGGATAGTCTTATTATAGTAACCCTAATATTTTCTTTTTTGATAGTCTTCTTATATAATAAATAATAGTAATCCTAATATTTTCTTATTTGATTATTAAGTCTTAACTAACATTGCATATGTTTTTGTGTCATTGGTTTTGACGTTTTGCATTATATTTCAAAAACAAACTAAGAAATGATGGATTCTTATGCTATAAAGGAAGGTCCAAGTGGTGATAATCAACAAGATAGTAAAAAAATTGTTGTAGAAGCCATAGATGTACGATCACAAGCACAACTGGTAAGGGAAGTACCTATCTCTACTGTCTCTGCGCAAGATTTGGAAGATGATTCAAGTTAAAAAGGGAAAAAGAGAACCACATTTGAGGCTTATAAGTATTTTACTAAACTTAAAGTAGAAGGTAAAGAAAAAGGCAAAATTTAAGGGGTGTGGTAAAGAATATTTAGTTGGAAGTAGGGATTATAGGACTTCAACCCTTAGACGCCTATAAGTATTTGCAATTCACTCCCAAAGTATAAAGATGTTGGTTCTATGATGATAGACCAAGAAGCGAAACTCAGAGCTAGATAAATTGATCATAGTATAGCTAGGGAAAAGCTTGTGTTTGTTATCATTAAACATGATCTCCCCTATTCCTTTGTTGAGTATGATGCAATTAAGGATTTCCTCACTTATCTAAATCCTGATTACAAATGCATTTCTAGGAAAACTGTTGTTATGGATGTATGGAATTTCTTTCTTAATCAGAAAGAGATCATAAGGAAAACAATAATGAACAGCCTTGGTAGAGTGTGTTTAACTTCTGATTGTTGGACTTCAATAACAAGTGAAGGATATTTTTGTTTGACTGCTCATTTTGTTGATGATAAATGGAAACTGAATAGCAAAATTATTACTTTCTCTAAGATGGATCCTCCTCATTCCGGTGTTGAATTAGCTACAAGAGCACACGAGATATTGATTCTTTTGGGTAATAGCTTGATATGGGGATTTTTTTCATGTTAGGTGTTGTGCCCATATCTTGAATCTCATAGTTCAAGAGGGCTTAAAAGTAACTAGTGAAGCTGTTCATAAGATTAGGGAGAGTGTTAGATATGTGAAGCAATCTCAAGCGCACTTAATAAATTTCAAGAAATGTATTGATCATGTTGGGGGGATTGATACATCAGTTAGTTTGAGGTTAGATGTTCCAACTAGATGAAATTCTACCCATACAATGCTTGGAAGTGCCCTTAAATATCGTTGTGCTTTTGCTTATTTGTCTATTATTGATTCCAATTATCATCATTGTCTAACAAACCAAGAGTGGCCTAGAGTAGAGGCGATGCGCTCATTCTTGGAGCCATTTGCACTTTAACGAACTCATTTTCGGGGTCCTCATATCCTACATGTAACATGTATTTCATGCAGATATCAAAAATTGAGTTAATATTAAAAGCTTATGTGGAACATGATGATCTTGTGATTCAAGATATGGCTTTGAGAATGCTTGAAAAGTTTGACAAATATTGGAGTAATTATAGTGACATTCTTTCTCTTACTATTATTCTTGATCCACGTATGAAGTTGAATGTCATTAAGTTTTGTTATGTAAAACTTGATCCCTTAAATTGTGATATCAAGGTTAAACACATTAAGGGGAAGTTATATTATGTGTTTAATAAGTATAGTGATGTAGGAACTTCATCATCATCTTCCATCTCATTTGTTGGGTCCTCTTCAAGTAATAGTCACGAAGCCTCATCCCAAGCATATTCAACAACCATTCATCCCTCTTCCTCTTCCTCCAAAAGTGATGAAGACAACTACTTGTTTGTTTTGCTGTAAGCTTCCAATTCTTGAATATCTCATTTTCTTTCTTTAATGTTATATTCATTTGATTAGAATTATAGTAATACCTTACTTTTAATATTATATGATGTAGGATTATCTTGAGAGCTTGAGCAAACATACCACAACGATGTGTAAATCTGAATTGGACAATTATTTGGAAGAACGAACACTTGATCCCACATTATATGTAAAATTCAATGTTTTGGATTATTGGAGAACTAACTCACCTCGTTTTCCACGTCTTGCAAGGATGGCTTGTGATATTCTTAGCATTCCAATTTCTACAGTTGCTAGCGAATCAGCTTTTAGTATTGGTTTACGAGTTCTCACTAAGTATCGAAGTAGCCTCCTTCCAGAGAATGTTCAAGCTCTTATTTGTACTCGTAATTGGATGCTTAGTTTTCCTAGTAGTGGTAATATGTGCCCATTTAGTATTTACCTTATACTTGCAACATCAAAGTTTATAATTGAGGAATTTATAAAGTATGAACTATTTAAACTAACATTTTTTCCCATTTTATGGCATATGGTAGATGCATCTGAGCTTGAGGAAAAGGAGGAAAATATTAATGTTATGGCTGCTTTAGATGCTACTTCACCATATCATATGAGCTGACGTTTGTTTTAATGCCTTTTGTTTTCAACGTTTTTGAAGGATTTAAGGTTCTGTCATTATGTTGATTTGGTTGAGCCATTGTGGACTTGAGGAGGTTGTGGTTGTTGTAATGTCATGTATAAATGACCTGTGTGTTTGCCTGGATGAACTTTTAGAATTTAGGGAATTAGGGCTGCTATGAATTGTATATGGACAAAATGCCAAATGGATGATTTCTAATTATAGTTGGGCCCAAAAATGAGTAGGTTATGTTGGGCTCAAAAAAAAAGGTTCTACTTCTACCTTTTGCATTATATGCTTTTAATGGTTCATCAATCATGTTTAAATTTAATGTCATGCAAAATAGTAAAAGAGGAAAAATAAAAAAAAATGTGGGCTACGGGCTGGCCCGCAAACCCGCATGTGCGGGTTAGGGTTGGTATTTTCCTAACTCGTTTCAGTGTGGGCCGCACAGGCCCGCACCATTCAGCCCAAGGGTTGGCCCATATTACCGGCTCTAGTGATATATATATGTTTACATTGTTGTATGTGAATGCTTGATTAATTAATGTCTTGTTATGTTATATGATGGCTATGAGTATGTTGTAACATGAGCATGCATGAAGATGTCATTAGATTGGCATGATTTTATGAATAGCAAGTATGTCATGCATCAAATATATATCTTACATGCATAGTGGTATGTTTACTACTGAGATTCTCTCGAATCTCACTCCTTCCAACCAACCATTTAGATAGGTGAAGATGTATTAAGGAGATATGAAGTTGAAGTGAAAATTAAAGCACAAGGCGCCATCTTCTATATTCGTGTAAAGGTTGTATTAGCCATGAGATTATACATTTTTTGTATGTGTATAAATGTTGTAAAGCATAGAATCGCTCTAGTTTGACTAAAGGAGAATGGCTTTTAGTTTAATTATAGTAATCGCTTGCACACTATGATATTATGAAACTAAGAGCCGATGTTGTATTAGTGACATGGTGAATCTTGTGGAAATGTGTTTAAAGTATTCTACCCTTTTGAAAACACTCACAGCCCTAGGTTCAAATCCTGAGTTGAGAGCGAGGATTTACAAACGATTTTGTATGATTTTGTATGTTGGGTAGTCCAGGTCAAATCCTGGTTCCACAACAGATTTTACTATTTATTTATACTCATTTGGAGTATTAGAAGAAGGGTGTCACACTAGCCGAGAAACCTTCAGCTTGTCCTTTATATAGATGGAATCAATCTGTATAGAACTCTTACTAGCACACATATTTCGTAGCCAATGCTCTTTGTAATATACAACTTACCTCCCTGGCTATGTATGAAACGCAAGTATGTGATGCTTTCTATGATGATCTCTGGACTAAAACAGCTAGGGAATGATATCAATGTTTACTTGGCGCCTTTAATTAAGGACTTGAAAAAGTTGTGAGAGGAAGGTGTAGAAGTGTTTGATGCATATATGAAGGAGTCCTTCAAGCTATGTGCAATGATTTTCACCACGATAAATGACTTCCCTAAATACGGAAACTTGTTAGGGTACAGTGTGAAGGGGCATAAAGCATGTATGCTCTGTGAAGCAGACACACACTTCCATCAACTTAAGCATGAAAAAAATGGTCTACCTTGGTCACAGGAGGTTTCTTCATCGGTTCCACCCATATCATAGGTTAAGAAAACTTTTAACGGCTTACCGGAGTATGGAATAACTCCAAAGGCATTAACCGGGGAGGAAGTTTATAGTCGGGTGGAACGTATCAATGTCACCTTCAGTAAAAATCAAAGGATTGTGGGTGAGAAGAACATATGGAAGAAGAGATCAATTTTCTTTAATCTTCTATATTGGTGTAGTCTTGATGTGAGACATAGTATTGATGTGATACATGTGGAGAAAAATGTTTATGATAGTCTTTGCCAGTATGCTTTTACACATACCAAGGAAGACTAAGGATGGAATTAGTATGAGACTAGACCTTGTTGATATAGGAATAAGAGAACGGTTACATCCACAACTAAGAGATGATAGTAGGAGGGCATACATGTGTTAGATATGATTAGTTTTGATGATGTCAAATATAGATATAAGATATTAAGAGCAAAAAGTTTGCATAATGTATTAATCTCTAATATTGACTAACTACTATATTTAATGTTGCATATCTTATAGATTAGTCAAGCAATGCAAGAAAGAGATTGGAGAAATAAGAATTTATAAGAATTAATGGAATATCAAGATTCAAGCTCCTAGGAGAAATATCATATGTTTCTATGCTCATAAGGGAATTCAAAAGTACTGTAGCAGATAACTGTTTGGACTGTAGCAATATGTACTATAGAAAAGGCACTGTAGCGGTCAGACACTGTAGCAACTAGGCACTGTAGCACTCGAGTTTGAATAGTGGAACTCGAGTTCTGGGCACTGTAGCACTCAAGTTCAGGAAGTTCTCCATGAGAGTTTTGCTCAGAAACGACTCCGGATGATTCCCAAGTTTTACACTTGAGTTGGATATGGAAAACTTGAGTTTGCACTGTTCACAACTGTAAAAATAGGCTAGAACTTGAGTTTGATCTTCAGAACTCGAGTTCAGATGGAAAAACAACATACTATGTTCATCCCTGTTTTACGTTTAGTTTGGGCGAGCTTCAGTAATTTAATCATATCTCCCAAACCACAGCTTCGATTGAGATGAAACCAGTGGCAAATGAAACTAGACTCATAATACGTCCATTTGAAACTAGAATCAACATCAAAGAATCTCCTGTGAGGTAGATATAGATGTTTAAAGTTGAAATTAAAAATACTATCATATTCAGGAACAGTTTTCGTATTTTGGACATATCTCTCAAACTATAGGTCCAAATGAGTTCAAACTGGTGCCATATGAAAGTAGGCTCAAAGAGATTTCTATGCATATATAATATGTCAAATTTAGAGTCATATTTAATTCTTTATATCTTTTAGAAGTTGATGCTCAAAAATACATATGTTGTTTACACTCATCGGATCATATCTTGGAGAATACAATGAGTTTGGAGCTGATTCCTTTTGCATTGGAATATAAACAATAAGAGCTCTCTAATGATCAATCATTTATCATACTTGGAGTCAAAAATGAACTGATCATATTTTGAGTCCACTGTTCGACGCCCGCAAGATGTTCCAGATGCACTTGAGTCATGCGATTTCTAAAGTGAGAGTTTGTTCCAGAGATGTACCAAGATCAGTTGATATGAAGTGTACTTGAGTTTGGAGGCAAGCACTCTAGTTCCGTACGGTGTTGCACTCAAGTTGTGAGAGTATGGCCATGAGAGTTTGTTGGGAATCGTACACGCAGCGGAAAAATTAACCCTTTAAAACCTCGATTCCCAATCGTGGATCTATCAAAGACGTCTAAATCGAGTAGTTAGAATAGTACCTTTATGTTTCTCGTGCTTTCGATCTATAGGAGTCAACACCTCTGGTCGCCTCCCTCTTTATGTTTCTCGTGCTTTCGATCTATAGGAGTCAACACCTCTGGTCGCCTCCCTCTACCGGTATCCACACGAACAAGACCCAATTCGGCAGCGTGCTAGCGCCTCCAAGATGTCTCTCTAGGGTTTCTCGCGGCTCTACAAGTTCTTCGTACGGCCTAGGGTTCTCTAACCCTTCAAATTTTTATATATCTGATGTGTGCCGTATTTGAATTTCAAATTAATCTTAATTAATTTGAAATTCAAATTAAATCAAATAAATCTGATTTAAATCTGTCAAACAGATTTATTTTATCATATTCATTTAATTTAATTAAAGAACCAATAGATTTAATTTATCTTTATAAATTAAATCTAAGATATGATATCTTTATTAGCTTTAATTATTTAATTTATCAAATAAATTAAATATAAAACTAACATCTTATAATAATATTATAATCTATATATATTATTATTATATTTTTTCGAATTTATATATATATATATATACACACACATATATATATATGTATATATATATATATCCATATATATATATATACATATATATATATATATAATTCATCAACCCTAGGTCAAATATTATATTCATTGAATCTTAGACACATCTTAGATTCAATGAATCTGGACATCATAGCTCGTGTTGGGCTATTCTTGTGTGCGACCCTGTAGGCCCACATGAAGTTGGCAGTGGGCCAAAACTATTCTAGCCCACAAGTCGCAAGCGGCCTCTAGCAAGACATTGCGACTACCCAATTCACATGAGGATCGATGATACGATGCAACCTTTTTTATACAACCATGTCATGTCCCTTTTTGTCACACGATATTTCGGTCAAGGATGAGGCATGGACAACGTCATCCTCCTGTTCCTGACCATCACTTTCCCGATTCCTGAGTAGCCTGAAATTAGAAATGGAAACTCCTTCCCATTACAGTATGGCCATACATTTCTCAGACTCACTCATCGAGGGGCCCAATAATATCTCTCACTAATGTGAGGGACAAATTCCATCTTGATCACTCACATTCCTCTTCATGAAAACTCCTAAGCCCGATTGTAGCCTTTATCATCACCCGGTCAAAGGTGACTTTTGACTAGGTCAAAACTTAGCAAGTTTCATGCAGGAATCTATGATGATCTCAGGTCAGAGGGCTCTGCGACATGATTATATGTATGAGATAAGCTTATGACTTAATCCATGCAACTTTCTCATAGCGGGTCGGTCCAGCACCTTATACTCCTATAAGTGCCTAAGACATTGATTTGTATCTCTATACCTCATCAAAGTCATACTGGTCTTATTTCATCTTTGCTCCCGCATAGATAATTGACCAGGGACATTTAGGATAATCTTTATAGTTCATCCAAGGATACAATTATCATAGTAAACATGCAAATGATATGATAAAAATAAGGAGAAATTCTTAAATAACAATAATGTTTAAGGTACAATGATTGGCCCTTAGGGCACAATTTCCAACAGAGTTTATACTAGAGAGCCTTAATGCTGTGAAAGAATCGTTGCACTCAAGTCTTCAAATAAAAACTCGAGTTCTGTATAGCATTAGCACTCGAGTCATGAAAGTTCTGACGTAAGAGTTTATGCCCGAGAGATTTACAACTGGGAAGAAATGAGGTACACTCGAGTTCCTTGGCATGCACTCGAGTTCTCAATCAACAATGCACATGAAATCAGCAACGCACTCGAGTTCCCATCTATGCACTCGAGTTTAGAGAGTAAAGACAAGAAGTTTATTCTAGAGACAGCCAAATCCTGAAGAGATCACGATGCACTCGAGTTCGTCAGTTAGCACTTGAGTTCTGAGTCATTTTGTACTCGAGTTCCAGAAGTGCACTCTTATGAGTTCATGGCCGAGACTACCTGAAGACGTGGAAACATCACTATACACTCAAGTTGCTTAGTGTGAACTCGAGTTTGGCAGACGAAGAAGCAAAGTAAATTACAGTGATCGATCCGAACATATTTAAATGTTGTCCAATGATTATGCTTTCACTTGTTATCACTCTTAGACTTGGTTTAAGGTTTATTCCAAGTGTAAGACAGGTTTGCAACATTCGGATAGACAAAATGCATGAAGAAGTCAAAAAACGCCGGACACAACAAAATGGGCAACTGTCACTACACATGGGTCCGACATGCTCCATAACACTCTGCCACACATTCTGATAGCCCATAAAGAATTCAAATGCCCATACCATTCTCCAGTAGATATATTGCAATATGGATAGAGAAGCTCAACGGGAAGAAGTATGCTCAACGGACAAACGAAGCAGTGCAACTCCAACAGAAATTGAAGAAGTATCTGTTTTAGCATCATATGGGATTACAACTGGAAAATATCTAAATGGGCTTAACGGTCAAATAAATCAGCAGACTCTAATTAACGGATATTGCAACGGTCATCTTCCAATACTCATCTATATATATATATGTGAAAAGATTCAAAGCCAAGAGAGAGCATGCGACAAAAACAAATTGATGGAGGGACCAGAACCCAACTATGCTAACATGATGTTGTCATAAGTCTTCACCTTACATACTCTCTGTTCTTATCTGTTTATACTATAATGTACATTTGAGAGTGAATATTTGTATTGTACTTCAGTGAGCATTTCATCTACTCTGTGAGAGAGTCTATAAACACTGCATATATACTTCTGTATTAATCTCAAGGTAGAGGGACCTTGAGAGGGTTGATTACCTTATGGGGAAGTTATAGAGAGAATTGCTAATAAGATTTTCTGCTCATAAGACTTACAAGGTGTAAGTAGTAGAGAACGTTGCTGCTCGTAAGACTTACAGTGGTGTAAGCAGGAGAGAACGTTGCTGCTCGTAAGACTTGCACGAGTAAGCAGGAGAGAAATATCTTTGGGATTGCTTTACTCAACTTATCGTAAGAGGGTGTAAACCTTACAGTGTGTAAGGGGGAGTAACTTTGTAAGAATTGTAGCGGCTGTTCTTGTGCCCGATTAAACAAGAAGATAGTAGATTGGAAATCTCAGGAGGAGCCTGGGGACTAAACGTAGGTCATCGTGGATTGGACCGAAACAGGATAAATTACAGTTTGCATATTATCTTCCCTAAGCTTTTACATTTTTAGCATATATGATCTATATATCTGCATATGATTTTATAGTTCCATATGTATTGATTTGATAAGTTGAGAAAAGATTTTAAAAGATCAGACTTTATTATCGTACACCCAATTCACCCCCTCTTGGGTGTCAGCCAGGTCTAACAACATGGAGGCAGCAACATATAGCTATCAAAAGCAGAAAAAAGAAGTTTGTGTGGGTGTTTGCATGAAATTAAGGTTCCATAAGGGTATTCTTCTAATGTGAGCATTTATGTGTCAATGGACGATTTCAAGTTAGTGGGAATGAAGTCACATGACTATCATGTGTTAATGCAACAACTATTACCAGTAGCTATTAGTGGCATTATGAAAGATGAAGTGCGAACTACTGTAACAAGATTGAGTTTTTCTTTAATGTTATCTATAACAAAGCTATTGACACTGAAAAGTTGTATGAACTGGAAAATGAGGGTTATATTATTTTGTCCTAACTAGAGATGCATTTTTCTCCTTCATTTTTTGATATAATGGTGCATTTGATAGTTCATTTGGTAAGGGAGGTAAGGCTCTGCAGTCCAGTTTATCTGAGGTGAATGTACCCTTTCGAGTGATACATGAAGATCTTAAAAGGATGCTTTTAAAAATCCTTATCGACCTGAAGCCTCAAATAGTTGAGAAATATGTAGTTGAAGAGGCTATCGACTTTTGCAAAGATTATCTATCGGGGAAGAAGGAATAATCTTAGCATGAAGAGCAGAGAAGCAAGGGAACACGAGGACTAAAAGTGATGAATGTGAGTCATGAAGAGGTGTTGCAAGCACATTTGTATATCTGAATAATATGAAAGAAGTTCAACCATACATATATGAACACAAAAAGAGTTTGAAGAACATAAATCCAAAGAAGGTGACATGCATATAGCTATTGAGCAAAACAAGACATTCGTAGAGTGGTTTGAGGAGAAGGTTTCGCATGAGACTGGTATATCTGAGACAATCGAGTGGCTAGCTTAGGGGCCTTCATTTCAGGTTATTACTTGGACCGGTTATGATATAAACAAGTATTCCTTCTACATAAAAGACCAAGATGACAGAAGTACCATTCAAAATAGTAGGGTGATGGTAGAAGTTGAAGCCATGTATTTTTCCAGTTCCATAGACAAAAACTCCATATTAGCATCCATGGCTTATTATGGAGTTATAGAAGAAATATGGGAGATAACCTACTACAACTTTAAAGTTGCTTTATTCAAATGTAAGTGGGTTAGCAATACTGTTGTGGTAATATATCAACAATTTGGATTTATCTCAGTCGATCTTCGAAGAGTTGGTTATAGAGATGAGCCCTTTATTCTAGCAAGCCAGGCGAAACAAGTGTTTTATGTCACAGATCCTACAAATAATAAAATGTCCATTGTACTTCAAAGTAAAAAAGCAAAAGTATGGTGATCCAACCTTCAACCTTGATGACACACCATCTTTCACAACAAATCCACCTAAAGTAAGTGAAGTAGAATTGATAGATGATGAAGAATATGCTACAAGAAATTATCATTGTGAAGTAATATGGGAAACAATATAGAGTAAGACCTTTACTTAGAAAATTGTATTATGTGCTTTACTTAGAAAATAGTATTGTGTGCTTTTTTTTCTTAATTCTTGTTAGTTTATTCATTTAATTGCAATTTATTTACCTCTCTGACAATGATTTTTGTGTTAACAGGAATATGGATAGTTCTAGTGACTTACAAAGTGATAGGGAGAATCAAATGGAAAGAGGTAAACTCGTTGCAAGAAGAACTAGAGGCGTTACAAAGATGCCTGCATTGGCTACACATCATCAACATAAAAAGGATAGGCTGCATGTGGACTTCAATGCCAACATGAATCCACTTGGTCCTAAGGAAGACCATTTTATTAACTATTTAGGCTATTTGGGTCGAAGCAAAATTTGCATCATCTATGACAATTGGAAGTTGGTTCCCCAGAAAATGAAAGCCATGATTTGGCAACAAATTTTGGTATATAAGTTTCGATACATCTGCATTTGGATATTTATTCCTATTGCTTCAAATATAATTTTCTTTATTCCTGCAGCAAACATTTGATTTACCAGATACCAGGGAGATGTACAAGCACTGGATGGGGGAGGTTTGTCTATGATGGAAAGATTTCAGAAACAAGCTTACACAAAGGTACATTCGAGGGGTAAAGAGAGGTTAGGACCCATGTCGAGAATATTCATATTTGTCTCTAGAGGACTGGAGGTTGTTTGTAACATCACGAGAAGATCCTCAATTTTTGGTAAACTTTCTTTTATCATAGTATAGAACTTTTTATTTCAATATACTTTACATTATTGACTTGTTTGTCATTGTTTTCCTTCCACAAGAAGTAAGTGCAACAAATGCAGAAAGTAAATCAGTATCAGCATTGCATGTCTCGTGGTAGTTATCGGAAGCTTGAGTGGAGGATGATGTAAGAAGAGTTAGAGAAAATGAAGGAAGTAGCCAAATTAGATCCTAGCGTTGTTGTGTAGGCCCTAGCTCTTCCTCCGCGTCACAAAAAATATAAAGCAGTGAGGAATAAGGGTGGGAAGTTTATAAATCCGGCTGTTGCTAAGGTTGCCGTGAGGATTGTAAGTAGTTAAAGCATAAGTATTTAATTTTGAAATTCTTTCATATTGGTAGTTAATTTTCATTTACGATAAATTGCATGCTACACAGGATGAACTCAAAGATCAGACCAGCCAAGGTTCGTTCACTCTAAGTAGATGGATGGACATATTGTCAATAATGATTGGGAAGGCTGATAATCTCGGTTGTGTTTGAGGGGAGCCAAGGGGAGTTGTTATCGTGAAGTTTTTTGGATGAGCCTCACATAATTAGTCACAAGCTGAACCCAGTAGAAAGCTTGTGGCCAAGATCGAATAAGAGCTCGAGGTCAAACTTCACGACAAAGAAAGTTGAACCCAATATCTCGAAGTTGGTAGAGCTACGTGATGAAATGTGATCTATAATTCAGCCGGAGAAGGAAAATGAGCATCGCAAAACTCAAGAATCCCCGGCCTTCCCCAGCGCCAAAGAAAGTTATAACCCGCTGGAGTAACCCCTTGACCAGCCTTCTCCCATTCTGGAGTTGGGAGAACCTTGTATCCTCTATTTGGATGCCCCACTGCTTCATGTTGTTTCTGATGTTCTTATTCACACACAAGCTACTACCCACCATTATAAGAAAATTCCACAGCATTTACGTAGGGTGACTATGACATGTATTCGAGAGGGGAAGAAGGTGTAGTTGTCCCTGTTCTTGATGTAGAGGTTGCCACGCTGGGTCAGGTGATAAGATCTTTCATCCTTTGGCTTCAAAATCTTATTAGCACGTCGACAACACCTCTAATAGTAGAAACTGCCTTACAATTACTTAGCATCTGTTGGCATCCTACTAATAATCTTTTTTTTATGTTCTGATAATAGGATGAGCAAAATGCGGTGAAATGGACCCTCTTGGTATGACTACAATAGCTTAACAAATTATTCGTCAGATCGATTTACAGATGCATTCAGGGATTGTAGGCCTAACATTGACGTATCCCTTCACGATTAACAATAAAGATCTCAGGGAGTTCATCCATTTGGAGAAGATAAATGTAGGATGGGTGAAACTTGCAATATGGTTAGTTTTCTTCCTTCAATTAATGCAGTGGTTTTTTTTGTTTCATACGTTCAATAATTCATTTATCATTTTATTTCTATTTTAGGTCCTTCCACCACATATGCATCGAGATGGGAAGATAAGATTTATACAGATACTTGTGTCTGGAAAATATGACACGAGATATTAATACTTTGGAAGCAAGGACAAGCTATATGGGCTACGAATGGGAGAGACCAAATTTCGTTGTTATCTAGCATCAATTGTTCAATGGTACGTATTTTAATTTTGATTTTTTAAGAAGTTTAAGAAATAATTGCCTTGTCATCTAACTTCATTTTAATCTATTTGTTGTTGTAGTTACCATTGGAGTCTGTGTGTTGTTTGTCCTCACCTTAACACCATCTATTGGTTTGATTCCTTGCGTAAAAAGTCAAACAAGGAAACAAAATCTGTCTTCGAAACATAAGTTATTTTGTTTCTATTTCATTGATTTCTCGATTTAAATGAATTGTTCTAATTTCTAGGGTTTTACATTTCAATGATAGTACGACCCAGACATATAAATTCCTTGGTGGGTCACACGAGGGTTAAACTATAAGAGACCATAAGTATTTTTATCCAAAAGTACGTGGTTTCAATTTAAATTCGTTGAGTGACAATTTTTTTAGATATAACTTTATTGATTTTAACCAATTTGTTTTTTTATAGTGCCCTCGACAACTAGAGGCCATTGAATACGGCTACTACGTTATGCTTTACATGTATAACATCATTCAGAGCGGAGTTACAAGTGATTTTCAATAGGTAATCGAATGATAATATTTTGGGTATTGTAATTGAATTGTTAATTAATTCTTTCACTTTATTGATTTTATCTAAGCTTATTTTCTAATTTGCAGATTTTTTATGATGAGGCTACCTACTTACATGAAGACATTAATTTGATCAGAGACTTTTTGGCTGGGCAGCTTCTTCAACACATAGATAAGTAAAAGTGAATTTTATGTTAGTTAGTGTAGTTGTGTAGTAGACAACATTTTTGACACTTTGTGGTGGTTCTTGTATATAGTATATGGTTGTAGGAGTTAATTAGCTAGTGCTGGATATTTCCTTATCATTTGTAAGGAGATTGTGGTTTATTTTTCGATCCTATTTTTGTGGTTTTGAATTGCTGGGCATCGAAAAATATAAATTTTTTTAAAAATACTTTTTACATCCATAGACAAAAGGGACGTCTAAAGACACTTTAGGCGTCCCTTTCTTAACGGACGTTATTTCCTTTGTTTACTACGTCGCTCGTATAAACGTCCCCCTATAAAAGGACGTTAAAAGACCTTAAAAATGGACGTTAAAAGTAATTTTTGTAGTAGTATAATTAGCTTCTTCTAACCAACCAATTTACTAATAGGGATCACTTTATCTACTCTATTAGTAGTATTAGTAGTTCTAACTGTATTCTTTTCATGTAAGAGCATCTTTATCCTTCAGTGAGAATCACCATTTTTGTACCGGAGCTCTGACTCCTTTTAATCTATTTTATGAGTGTGTAATCGGTGATTTGGGTAGAACAATGGAAGTAGAGATGAATAAGCAGAACAATTTTAAGCTAGATTAGGACGTTGAAGAGTTGAAGAATGTGGGTTTGGCAGTGGTCGGCAAGCTCGTAGCGTTGAGACCGGTGAATCAAAATATAGTTTGAAAAGTGATTGAGCATAGTTGGAATGTGAAAAGGTAAGTTTGAGATTGGCTTTGTTGATTATTTCATTTTTACATTTCATTTTAGGACTCAGCCAGATATAATCAAGTCTTAAGAGCTAGTCCGTGGGCAGTTGATGGTTTTCAACTGAATCTTCATCCATGGTCACCTTGGTTAATCATGAAAGAAGTGATTACTACGAAGTTTATTTATTGGATCCAAGTACATGATCTTCTCCTTAAAGTAATGACGAGGAATAACATTGTTAAAACTGGTAGTGCTGTGGGTGAGGTGATTTACTTTGAGGATCCTAAAATAGATGATCTAGTTTTTAGAATGTTTGTGTAAATTAGAGTCCAAGTAGATCTTACTAAACCTTTAATAGCTGGTTTGTGGGTGCCAAGACTCGATTTTGACAGGGTATGGGTTCTTATTCATTATAAGAAACTCTAGAACTTCTGTTATAATTGTGGAATTATTGACCATGATTTTAAGAGTTATGGAGCAGAAAGGGTATATTAGAGTTTGATCCTTCTCAGCCTATATCCTCAGCGGTGCTAAGGGTTAATCCAGTTAAGACAATCGTTGTGGTGGTGGTGATTCGCGATAGTGAATACACGTCAACTCTGATGAACTCAATGCATGATACTTCATCATCTCGCAAGAACATAGAGGAAAACCAATCATGTATAGGGCTTGAAAGATGTTGGGCAATTATAAAAGGCATAGAACAAAAGGAAATTCACCAGGATAGATGGCATGAAGGAAAAGGTAGTGTGAACGCATCTAAGGGCTTATTTGCAACTGTTTTAATGGATATGCCAAACTGGTTGATGAGTGGTATGAATTGTGAGTAAGTAACCAGCCCAGTTAAAAGAGTGAAAGATGCAGAGGAGCTGATTGTTAGGCAATTGAGTCTAGTTCAAGCAATCAAGGAAAAGGAAGCAAGCTAAAGTCTCTATAAGTAGCAAAGCCCAGGTCGTAAGTTATGCAAAACAACTTTATTCATGGAATCTTTAAAGCTACAGCGAGTCCACAACAATGAACCGTATATTGTTGAGTTACCTTAGGAGAAGGAGGATGATGGCGGGAGCAGGTTGTCTGTGCTTTGATGTTTAATACCTCAATTAATATAACACCTTATATTTACACTCATTATGATAAGTTTTTCACAGCAAATTCAAACCCCTAGGCAATGTTTGCACATCAATCTCCAATTCTCTTTCGTATTTCCCCCTATGCATATCTTCATATATTCTTCACCTATACATATCATACCTATATAGTTAGGTGAGGAAGGAGTGAGATTCAAGCGAATCTCAGTAGTAAACAATGCTAACTATATATGCAAGACAATGCTTAGTGTATGATATGCTTGCTTACACAAATTTATACAAACATAATGCCATACGCATGCTCAATGTTTTACACATTATACCTATGGCCACAACATAAGTAAAAACAGAGCTTCAATTATTCATATATATTCCACACAATTCATAAAAGCAATAACAGATACCAATACACAAGCACACACATATCAAATACATGCAAGTTAGGAAAGTTTAACTACCTTGTATCTTTATGCTTCTTCTAGTTCCCTTTTTCCTCCAACCATATCGGAGTTGCTTGAAGCATCTTCCATTCTTCTTTTTCCTTGACTTCTTGTAGCCCTAGATAATTACCATATTATTAGAGCCATGATAAATGAATACCTAATGTAACTATCATAGCCCCAAGTGCTTAACTTAACCCTTGGAGTTCTCATTTATTACAATATACCCTTATTCTCTTAATTTCGCACATTAGTCAAAAGCTGACAGAATTTTCAACCAATTTTGAAAATTCATATCTTGACCTAGGAATTTCTAATTAAGGTGGCTACAAATTATTTGTGTCAATTATTAAATCTATTTTAAGTAAAAATGCTTCCTACTACCACCTATCCACGAACCATTCCCAGTTTTTAATTATCCCCATATTGCCAGAAAATCTTTCCAGCTTTAAGGGTCCAACTTCAAACACTCTAACTCCTAGTGTACTAATCCAAATCACATATATTATATATCAAATTAAATTATATCATGTCTAATATTATTATGGAAATTTTCATGACCATTGAATAACATTTGGTCACTCAAAAACACGCCACATGTAAACTGCTTCCCAGAAACCTAACTCTGGTAGTACTATGTTCAATTCCAAATTTAGAGTTTTCAATCCAACCCTTCTAAAATCATATCCACACCATAAATGCACACAATTTTACCCAAGGAATCTATTAGAAACCTCAAATTTAGCAAAATCAAATTATTTCCCTTTGCCCTTCATCTAACTGAATAGAATCACACAAGACAACAATCCATTATTTTGCATTATCAACCACAAACTAGTCTCATGTGCTTCCCAAACATCATATAACCACATGCATATGACTAAAGCATCATGAAACCCTAAAAACCCTAAATGAAATAAAATAGGTCAGTAAGGAAAAGTCCCAAGAATTTAGCCAAACAACTCAATATATAGCTCAAAATAAAGCTCTTTCACCTCTTGCTCTTTCTTGAGCTCTTTTCTTCTTCAACTTTGGCTCTTGTAAGATGACTCAAAACACCTCCCTTTAAAATATAAAACTATAGAAATGAAGCTCTCATCAAGGAGAATAATGTTTATGAAGAGGTTTTGAGCATAAGAGGTGAAAATGAGACAAGATCACTTACATCTCTTCTTTGTTCTTCAAACTTCACCTTTCTTTTCCCTTCTATTTCCTCCATTTTGGTCATCACTTTTAGAGTGAAATGAGAGAGTGAATGTTTGATTTATTAATCCTCCACTCATTTAAACACTTGGCCAAAAATGCAAGGGAAATTGGAGAAAAGAGTGATGTGTCATAAAGTTGTGGAGTCTTGCAAAAAGTTATCTAGTTAATTAACTAAAGTGAGTTTGGTTATCTTAACTTCACTCCTTCCCTCTCTCTTCTTCTTGACCAAATTTTCTCCTCCAAAAAGTGAGGATGTGTATTCATCAAGTGTTCACTTTCTCTCTTGACTTCTTGACCAAATTTTCTCCTCATAAAAGGTGAGCATAAGTTGACTACACTCTTCCTTCTTGTGGTATGCTTTTTGGCCTAAATGTTTGACTCAAGGAGAGGGATTATATTGATCAAAATCTCTCTCTCTTTCCTCTTTGTCTTCGATGTCCAACATGCACAAAAGTGAGGAAATATATTGTTTAAATTCTCACTCTCCTTTGCTTTTATGTCCAAGCCACTTTTGTTGACTTTTCAACTCATTTTTTATTTGGCAAAAAATGCTCCTTCTTAATTAATTTTGAGCCAAGTTTTTTTATCTCCCTCTTTCTTCTCTTTTTGTCCAAAATGGCGCTAAATTATTGGATAAATAAGAGCTTCTTGCTTTATGTCCAAAAGACCATTTTGCCCTTACATTTTTCCAATTTTAGCACATATGCTCAAATCTGCCAGAATTTTCTTCAATATTTGAAAATTCATAACTAATTGTACATATGTCCAATTATGATTATTCCAAACGCTATATGACCCCTGATTAGTCTAGTTTAATGGAAAAATATAACCATTACACTTCTAGATGCATATCAATATAGTATCTCACTTTATTGATCACTTCCCCAGAATTTGCCAATTTTTCCAAGCCAAACTTTAAAAATGTAGAACTTCTAGCATACACCTCCAAATGACACAAATTACATATAAAATTAAATTTTATCATGTCTACTTTTAGACTGGAAAGTTTCACAATTTTGGACATCATTTTTCTATTTAAAAATGTCGTACAAACTGACTTCCTTGTACAAAACACACACTGGCAGTATTATTCCAACTCTTGAAATTCAAATCTATTCTTTCTAGACACCATTTCCCTTTTAATTTGGATCCAAGTTAGGTTCTATGTCATCCTTACACATCCTAAAGGATTCAGGTATTTTCTTCCGACTAATTTGCACCAAAATCCAAATTCTATTCCAAGTGCGGTTTCTATCATTCATCCTATTTCTCATGCATTCCAAGGACTCTTGCTAAACCAGAGCTTAGTAGTCCACTTGATTCAGGCTTATCCTTAAGCCTCTAATCCCAAAATTTAGGATATTACAATTAACTTACGAGGTAACCTAAATCAAGGAGCTTGAAAGGGTTCAATGAAAGAGAAGTTTAGAGAAAGTGGAGGAATTTCTTGGTTCAAAGAGGCTAAAACATATTGAAAAGGTGGAAATCTCTTTCCAAATAAATTCATATATTCAACTGTCTTTCTCTGAAGGGTTTAGTTATATTCCAAAAGAAAAAAGAAAAATCGCAAGGCTAAAGTGTCAGTTCAAGTGCTTGTTTGGGTTTGGTGGAAGTGTTGATTGTAGAGGCTCAATCGATGATATAGAAGAAAGAGGTACCTGAAGAAGGTTTTGTATTCATTGTTGAAAGGTTTGGTAGTTAGCCACAATTGAACACCAGGTCATTATAAGTCTCTTTAGTTAGAGCTGTTAAGGGTTAGGGTCACCCTTGACAGGTAAGAACATGAGGTTTTTATGTGAAAAGTATATACCCTCCCTAGTTTTTCTGATGGAAACTAGGGTAAATATTAAAAAAGTAGAATAAAGTAGTAAAAGCTTTAAATTTTAGAATAAGTTTTATATAGAGCCTATTGTGACTAGTGGGGGACTTGCTTTATGGTGGAAGGAAGGGATGCAAATTGAAGTTACCATTGCAAGCAAAAATTTTATTCACTTGAAGATTGCGGCTGGCTTGGATCCAATTCTGGGTTTTGTGACTTTGATCTATGGTCCTCTAAAAGAAAATCATAGAGGTAGTTGGTGAAGAAGACTTAGTGGCTTGAATCCTGGACCAAGCTCTTTTTGGTTATGTGTTTGAGATTTTAATGAGCTACTCTGAGTTTGAAAAGGAAGAAGGGCGTACGAGGTCTTTGAGATCATTTGAGGATTTTTAATCTTTTATGTCCTCATGTGATATGGTTGATCTTGGTTATAAGGATCTTAGCTTCACTTAGTCAAATAACATATGGGCAGAGAAGATAATATTCGGGAGTGAGTTGACAAAGTAATCTGTAATAGATGCTGGAGGGAGTTATGTCTAGATGCTCAAGTAAAAGTGGCTATAGCTATATTTTGCTGAATGCTCAAGGTGAAGTAGTGCATATGTATTTCCATTTAGGTTATGTAAAATCAATACTTGGGAGTGAAACAAATATTGTCCATTAAGCTATTTTCATATACAAAGATTGAGATTTGAGATATCTGGAAGTAGAATTTGATTGTTTGTAGTTGATCAATATTGTGAATTCTCATGCTTCTCATCCTGAATGGACAGAAAATTTATTAGTTTCAGACTTGTGATTTATCTTTCGTTCTTGTAAAGAGTATTCATTATCTTTTGTTCCTAGGAGTTGTAATTTGGTGGCCGATTGGTTATCCAAATTTGGTTGTTAGGGGTTGAGTCCTTATGGGTGAGATTTATATTCCCCATCCCCTTTTTTGATATACTTAGCAAGGAAAAATTGGGATGTAAGCAAGGTATTGGATGATGCCTTTACTTTTAAATGAATGATATAACTTAATTTTGACAAAAAAAAATACTAATAGGGGACTTTCCCCAATTTTCCCAAATTTGTTTTACTACCAAACTCCCCCTCCTTAGGTCTACTTGAGAATGCCTCTTCATTTGTTGGTATAGCTGGCAAACCTCTAATCTAGTGAGCTTCTTTAAGGATAAGAGATGAGGCATAATCTTTGATAATATTATTTATTATTTTGTTCATGAAACTCAAAATATTTGCAATAACTCTTTCTTCCACCTTTTGATTTTTTTTGTAATGGATCATATATTTGTTCTAGTGTCTTCTATATATAATATCCGCTTTGTACCTTATGGATGGAGTAGAACTCAGGCAGAAGATTTTTCGGATGCAAAAATTATCTACAGGTAAGTATCAATCCTTGTTTACAATATTGTGAACCTATGGAGAGGGCTTTGGTATATTTTTACATTATTCGGATGCCTAGATTATTGTGATATGAATGTATAGGGAGGGGTGTGGTTTTTTCCAATAGAATGATGATGAAATGGGAGGGAGATACAAAGATGTGATCAACAATAGCCTTGGTCATGTGGATCGATTATATGATAGTAATATAAGGCTGAGGAGAAGAAGGGATGAGCCAGGAGTAGCTAGTTATGTTGAAGATGATATTGTTTCCATTTATGCCAACATGTAGAAGAATGAAAGAAGACTGAGGCTACCTTTTTGTGCATTGTTGTTGACTTGGGTGTTTATTTTTGCTTTCATTGTGTGTTAAATGATGGTGGATTTTGGATCCATTCTAATGTTTCATGTAAAATCTACCGAGGGGGAAGGATTAATGTAAGAGTTGGGAAGTAGTATGAGTTTTTGCTTCAAGAGTTGAAATCATTTGAAACTAAGTGCAATGAATTTAGAAAAATATCATACCATCATATTTTAAATGGAAATAATGAAAAATGAGCTTGGAAAAAAATGATATTGAAAAAATGAGCTTCAAAAAAAGAGATTGGAAAATCGAGCTTGCTAAGGTATTAATAGTATTCTTAGGTAGCATTTATACAAAGGGTGTACGTATTATGACCTAATACAGTGAATTATTGGAAATGACTATTAAATATCATGTAGAACTAGAACAATTTAGGTTCCATGTAGAATAAAGTGAATGGTGATCAAAGAAAAAAGGAACACTTAATAACCTAATACAAGTTAACATCACAATTGACCATTACATATCACATGGCAGTTTAAAACAAGAGATGACATCTTAACACCTAATTCTAATTGCCATCACCTAAAATATGGCTATCAATAAATAGGACAACAAAATAGTCACAACATGAGTTTTCTCTCTTATTAGGTACATCATAAGTTAGTCAAGTATGACTCACTTGGTACAAAATAAGCCAAAATGAGACCTAGAGCAATCCTAAACTCCTATTAAGTACATCATTAGTTAGCCCTTCCTCGTCTTATGGTAGACTTCTTCCTAGTTCCATAACTATTAATCATCTTATCCTTATATGCTAGAAGTTGTAAGGTAATCATTGCTTTTTGTCCTCTCTACATAAGCCTTGGAAGATTGAATGGCAGGTCAGAAGGGGTGGAAACACTTGCTCTAACACCTTGAAACTTGACTTCCCGAGACCTATGGCTTTGTGAGGATGCAGACATGAACCTTGTGGTCCTTATTGTTATCTCATTTGGCATGGGGAATCTAGTTGCAAGGTCTTCATATTGGTACATGTACTCTTTAGGCATCTCGTCATATACAACAATTTACAAACTCATGCAAGGCTATAAAATGACAAATAAAATTAAGTTATATGGTGAATTTAATTCTTGTCAAATGAAGACATAAATTTATTGCATTTACTTTACACAATAAGTCCAGTGTCCCCACCAATGCGAACTCCCATGCCACTTTCAACTCGACTCTTGTAGAAAGCCTATCCAGTACGTGGTCTTGAGGTGGTTTGAGATTGTTATGTACTGATATTAGATTAGTCAGTCTGAGAACTCTTTCGCCTACTAATCTTTGGCCTAGGGGTACTTGATTGTAGTTCCTGCAATAAGAGATTGTTTTTTTATTAGCAAGTTAGCATATCAAAATTGGAAAAAAAATAGTAATGAAACACTCACATCTTTGCATGTGGCTCTATTGTGGCCTTTTGGTAGACCTGCAGCTGGCCTTCAACCCAGTCTAGCAAATAAACAAAAGATTTAATATAGAGAAAGTGAAACTGAGTTACATTAGAAACTCAAAGTTAGATTTAAAAATAGTATAAGAACCTATTTAGAACTTGTAAAATACAAAAACTAATTTGAAAATAAGGAAATAACTTGTTCTACTCATGAGACCAAAGTAAATAAATATTTCCATGACACATCGAGTTACATAATACATTCTACTAAAATAAGGAAACAACATGTATAGAGACCAAAGTAAGTAAATCTTTCCATAACACGTTCTATTAAAACCCATTCACATAATCTAAATGAGGACATGTTCTAGCTTCAGTGACATAATCAAAACAAAATGAGTTACAACACTACTTATGAAACCCTTAGCAAAATATCAACAACAATTAAAAACTGTGCCATAATCGGTAATTAACAAAAACTACAGTAAAAACAAAGAAAATAAAAAGAAATACCTTAGTAGCATTGAAGCAGACATACATACGGGTGAACACTCTCCTTCCACCTTCAAGCACCTCCTTGCTAATTTCAACAAAAACATCCAATCCAAGATTAAAAGTCCTCAACTCATGACAAAAAGACTCTAGCTTCTTAAACTCACCAACATAATCCCTTCCATCTCTTGAAAAATCATCTTCTTTGGTCTTCTACATTTGTAAATGCTTACATACAGTATCAACTCATCTTGAACATCCTTCTTCATATTGGCCACCTTCTGTTGTGGCCTTTCTTGCACCTTATTTCTTGCAATACGAAGCCAACCACTTCATAAAAGCCCTATAATTCTTGTATACCCTACTGCAACTATGCTTTAGCATTAAATTCTTCACATAGAGCCCTATGTTGGATCCATCTTTAGAGGCATAAAGTTCAAAAGGATAACCTTTCTTACAAACAACCCTCCCTCTTAATGGCTCACATTTTTAAGGTGTAATTTCGCTACAGCCTTTATTGCATACCTATCTAAAGCTATAAGTAAGTCCTCCTTGTATGCATATGTAGAACCCAATATAAAAAAAGGTTTCCCATTGGGCCCAATATTTTATTCTCTCCCTCTTACTTCTGGTAAAGGCCTATGTCTACTAATTAGGCCCAACTCATCCTCATATTCCTCATCTTTATAGTCACTCCCATGCTTACCCTCATCCACTGAGACCTTAGCATCTTTCAAGAAAAAATCCTCATCCTCACTATCACTATTACTATCACCCATGCTCATATTCATCAGATTCCCCATCACCTTCATCTAAGTCCCCATCACCTCCATACTCTTAACCTTTACTTGCAATTAAGTTTTCATTCTCTCCATTATCATATAATGTTTCAACCACTTCCACATCAGTTGGCTCACTACTAACACCCTCAACTGGCTCCCCAATAGCTTTTAGTTCAAGCCTTTCACCTAAAAAGGGGGGTGAATTGGGTGATCTTAAGAATTTTAAACTTCAACATAAATCAAGTAAAGAGAGAAGAGCTAGAGAGATATCATCAAAGGTGGACACAAGTGATTTATACTCGTTCAGTCCAATCCACTTGACCTTCATCCAGTCCCTAGTAACCCTTTCTTATATTTTCACTATCTTTCCAAGATTCATAGGGCTCTTAGTGCCTCAGTACAAGCAAGTTCTTCTTCAAAGAACACTCACTCCCTCTTACACTTTTCATTCAATGCTCACTCAAGGTTCTACTACCTTAAGTATCTCAGCCTAAGTAAATGCTTTAGTATATTCTCTCACAAGAGTAAATAAATGATCACTGAAGTACAAACTCACACAAAGATTAAACTTTGAGACTTAGCAATAAATGTAACAGTAAATGCATAGTGTTCATTAGTTTCTTTGTCTTCAATACTCTTCTATTTATAGTGTGAGAATATTTGAAGACCGTTGTTCTTGAATGTAGCCGTTGGAGTGTTAGGTTTTTGCTTCTGTTCATTAAGCATGTTAGATTGTCCTATTTGTCATTTGATTTAGCCATCAGATACAAAGAGGATTTGAAGCGTGTATACTCTCGGTGCATTTAATGCTCTAAAAAAGTGTTTTTTTTCTAATCTTAGTTTAATCTTTGATTAAACACCTGAATATGATCAAGCACTGGTATAATGAAGTGTTAGTCCCATTAGAAGCAATTATAATAAGTTTAGGATAGATTTGAATGAGTATCAAGATCTACGAGATGTTGTTTTATTTTATGAAACTACATTACTCAAGTAGTCACTTGAGTGATCTTCACTTAGTCAATTTGAAAAAAAAGTCATATCATTGGTTGGCTTACTGTGGTGATATGGTAGTGATGTATAAATATAGGATCACTCGAGTGATTTTGTTTCTTTTAAAAACATATCACTATGTACTTCACTGTGGTGAACTGGTGGTGATGATTGCAACAGGATCACTCGAGTGATCTTATTTCTTTTTCTTTTAAAAGGAAACAGATCACCGGATAGTATCATTATGGTGCAGTGGTAGTGAAGATCTTTTTACACATTACTCAAGTAATCTTATCTTACAAAATTTTTTAAAAATATTTAGCACTACCAGAGTCACTGTGGTGTTGTGTTAGTGATACACTTTTTCACACATCACTTGAGTGGTTACTTATGAATCTTCTCTTATAAAATTTTTTAGAAGGTTGATCACAAGACTAGGTCACTGTGGTAAAGTAATAGGATGAAAATTTAACATATCACTCGAGTGGACACTCAAGTGATCTTCTCTTTAAAATATTTTTTAGAAAATTGATCACTAGGAAGGATCACTATGGTGAAGTGATAGTGATGACAATTTTAAAACATCACTAGAATGGTTACTTGAGTGATCTAGTTTGAATTCTCTTTTCAGAAAGTTAATCACTATATGGTTTATTATGAGGTCTGATAGTGATACACTTTGTATTTCATCATTCGAGTAGTCACTTGGGTGATTCTTTGGGAAAATGTTTTTCAGAAATTAGATCACTATCTTTGTCACCATGGTGGAGTAGAAGTGATGAAATTTTTTTGCATTACTCGAGTGATCACTTGAGTGATCTTAGGTCTAATTAGTTTAATACTTCTATTGAGCACTGTGGTGATCTTTTCTTTTTTTTCAAAACACGTTACTCAAGTGGTTACTCAATTGATCAATTGAGATTTTCATAAAACACTCCATCACTGTTTAAGAAATAAGATAATCAAGTTTTGGCATATCACTCGAGTGGTCACTTGAGTTCTCATAATTGTTATTCAAAAACATTTTAAATCAATGTGCCTTCTCCAAAAAAACTATCTTAATCTTTCTTAAGCTTTTTTATCATAAAAAACATATGATATAACATTCTCCTTTTTTTTATGATGGCAAAACCTAATTGAGCTAGTCCTTTTTTAAAATCATTTTGTAAAAGTTGTTAAGATTTTGAAATGCATCTCATAAACCATTAATACTAACCCATTCTACTTTGAGAAGCACAAAATCAGCAATTGAAACTTAAAATATTAGGAGAAAACACCTTTACTCAATTTGCTGCATAATTTCATGGTATATAAAGTTAGAACCAGCCAAAAGCATGTGCATACTATCATAGGAAATATTAAGGCAATACATATACACAGAAGGAATTCATAGCAAAAAAGATCACAACATGAACATATATATCATAATTCAAAGATTCAAAGTAGAAGAAGATAACTTTGACAATTTTGACAGACTCTACATGGCAGTATCATCTCCATCACCACCCCAAGGATCAATACTTGAAATTCATAATCCCTATTGGCTCTTTAGGCCTTAGAATCCTGTATATCTTCTCTGGGTTGAGCTTTGCAGGTGCTTGAATTGGTGGTTTCTTAATCCCTAACCATTTGTTAATTCTAGAGGGTGAAATCAGAAACTTTTCCCCTCCCACAGTGGCTTCCAACTCTTCTTCAATCACATACCTACTATCAGAACAATATTTAAATGGTTCCAAATAGCAATAGAAATGGCTCACAATCTTAGGACAATAAGGTAAATTAATAGACAACTAAGGTATATATTGACTAAGATATAGAGACAAATCAAGCTTCAAAGTATCTAATAACATTTGTAGGTTGACATAAAACATCTTACAAATTTTCATTGTTGCAAAGTGTGTCTTAAACTTCTTCGAATCATCAAGTTCATTAGCAATAAAACTAGGTGGTGCTACTAGAAGATCCTCTTCATCTTCTTCTTCATTGTCTCCTTGTTGCCCAACTTCAATCCTAGGAGACATCACTAGTGAAGTTGGACTAGAAGAAGGTCTAGCATTGTTTCTTAGAATGCTCTATCTTAGTCTCGTCGAAACTCCTAAAGTCAGTTCTTTTAAGCATATTGGCTATTACTTTATTGATCCGAGCATTGTAATTAGCTTCCTGTCTGTATCTTTCAATCCATGAGGGCGTATTTGAGTCAGAGTCAGAGTCAGATAGAGTAGGAGGAGCTTTTGATTTACCTCCCACTTTTAGACTTACCGTGGTTGCTTTTGTTATAGACCTTGTTGCTCTAGACTCTTGAATAAAAATCTCTTTAACTTTATGATGTGGTTCTGGAGGAGTTATGTCTTGAACCTTAGGCCGAGAATGCTTCTTCAGCTTAGACTCATTGTTTTTCTTGGATTTCTTAGTAGGAGGAGGAGATGGAGATCAAGATGGCTCTTCTTCTTCAAATGTAGTAGTCTTGGTTCTTGCCATGTCTATTGATTGCCCAAAAAACTTAGAATTCTCTAATTTTGATTCCTAACTTGGTTAGATTAGAGGATTTGGGAAATTGTTTGGGTGAAATTTAAGGTAAAAGCAAAAGGGTTTTGGTCACAAGGTGATGTATAATGATTTGAGAAGAGTTAAGATCAGAGTACTAATAGTAGACCTCATAGTGATTTTATGAAAATGACACTGCCAACAGAAATTAAAAACCCCTGGCCCCTGACGTCACTTGAGTGATGACCTAAGTGATCATATTATGCCATCACTCAAGTAATACTGCCCAAAAAATCAAAGTAAGATGAAATCATGATGCCTGACTTTTATAACTCGTAATTACTTGATAATAAGTTCCATTTGATGGAGTCGACTATATTTCATCACTTATTGACTTCATTAGCTTAATATTGGGATAATAAAAAATTACTTTAGCTTTATGGTGATTATCACTTAAGGGATCACTTGAGTGATTCATGTCTGTTCGTCTTCTCTCAAATTTCCAGTTTCCTTGCTTTAGATCTTGGACATTGCAATGACCTCTTCTTCTAGCACTACTTCCATCATCACTCGAGTAGTCAATCGAATAATGTTGGTCATCACTAGAAAACATCACCATGGTGATGTTATAGTAATGGCCATTTTGTTTACCTTTGTTTTCAATATCCGCAAACAAAGTATTTTTAACTTCCTATAAAACAACTTTCTAGACCCTACGTTGCTTAAGTTAGTTTAAAAATCATTAAAACATATATAATAAAAAATTAAAATGTAAGATTTGAAAGAATTTCCTTACAATTAATTGGAATTTACCATTCCCAATTCTCTTCGTAAGTACAAGAATTGATCTTTGGCAAGTGGTTTTGTGAAAATATTTTCCAATTGAAGATGTGTGGGTATGAAAAACACTTTAACATCCTTCTCTTACACATGATCTCTAATGAAGTGATGCTTTATGTCAATATGTTAGGTTCTTGAATATTGAACAGGGTTCTTAGCTAAGATAATTGTGCTTGTATTGTCACAATAGATTGGCATCTCCTTGAGATGGATGCATAGATCTTGAAGTTGTTGTTTAAGTTATAAAACATGGGCACAATAACTTGAAGCTGCTATGTACTTAGCTTCACTAGAAGATAATGACACTATGTTTTTCTTCTTGCTGAACCATGATACTATAGACCTTCTGAGAAATTAGCATTGGCCACTGGTACTCGTTCTATTAGTTTTGTATCCATTATGGTCATAATCCGAGTATACCATCAAATATTCATTACCACCTTTATGATACCAAATCCCAAGCTCAGCCGTGTTTGCCATATATCTGAAAATCCTCTTCATTGTTTTAGCATGTGATTCTTTAGGTGCTGAATGATATCTTGCATACATGCCAACGCTAAATTGAATGTTTAGTTTGCTTGTTGCCAAATAGAATAGTTAACTAATCATTCCTCTAAATTTAGTGATATTGAAGTTAACTCCTTTGACATCAATATCTAATAGAGTTGTTGAGCTCATTGTTGTGTTGACTCTATTTATGTGATCCATACCATACTTCTTCAAAAGTTCTTTGAGATATTTGGTCTAGGTGATAAATATCCCTTTCTTCCTTTGCTTGATTTACAATCTAAGGAAGAAGTCAAATTCTCCCATTATAGACATTTCAAATTCTCCCTGCATTATCTTAGAAAATTCTTAACAAAAAGATTCATTAGTAGCATCAAAGATAATGTTATCAACATAAATTTGAACAATCAAGATATCATGCTTTTTATGTTTGATGAATAATATTATATGTACTTTGCCTCTAAGAAGCCTTGATCTATGAGAAACTTACTGAGACATTCATACCAAGCTCTTGAGCTTGTTTGAGACCATAAAGTGCTTTCTTAAGTCTAAACACATGATCGAGTTTGGTTACATCTTCAAAACTAAGTGGCTGTTTTATATAGACTTCTTCTATAATATAACCATTTAGGAAAGAATTCTTGACATCCATTTGATAGATTTTGAATCCTTTAATGCAATAAAAGGCTAAGAGTAATCATATGGCCTCTAATCTAGCTATTGGAGCATAATTTCCTCATAATCAATTCCTCCTTCTTGATTGTAGCCTTTGGCCACCAATCTTGCCTTGTTTCAAACAATGATTGTGGATTCATCAAGCTTGTTCTTAAATACCCATTTGCTGCCAATGACCGATGATCTTTAAGCCGGGGTACCAAAATCTAAACTTGATTTCTCACAAATTGATTTAACTCTTCCTGCATTGCTAACACCTAATCATTTTCTAAAAGGGCTTCCTCAATTCTTGAAGGCTCTATCTCAAAAATAAAGGTAGATAAACTAACTCCATTCATAACTTTATTTCTAGTTTTTACTCCCTTTCTAACATCACCTAATAGGCATACCTTTCTCATTTTGGACCTTTTTAGCAAAAATAACAAATTCATCAAATGTTTCATCTTTTGAGGAAAGAAATATAGTCCAAGTAAATCTATAATAGTCATCAACTATCACTAATGTGTAGAGATTACCACCAAGACTATTTACTCTAACTGGTCTAACTAAATCCATGTGGAGTAGTTGGAGTGGTTTCTTTGTTGAGACTACCTTCTTAGATTTGAAGGAGGACTTTGTTGGTTTCCTTTTTTACAAGAGTCACAAATTGCATTATCTTTAAATTAAAGTTTAGGAAGACTAATAACTAAATCATTTTTTATTAGTTTTCCTAGTTGGTTGATGTTGACATGAGCAAATCTCTTATGCCATAAACAATTTTCATCGGCATTACTCAGAAAACAATTTTTCAGAAACATTAGTATTTATATCAAGAGTATAACAGTTACCATCTCTTGAAGCTCTTATCTTGATTTTGAGATCATCTTTGTTGATTTGAAATCCTTCTTGATCATAATGAAGCATTCTTTTGAATCAAAGATGACCCAAGTTTCTCTGTCAGTGCTATGGCTTACACTAAGTAGATTGTGACACAATTATTCTATATAGTAGACATCTTTGATTTGAACTCCATCTTTTTTTGCCAACTTCACCAATTCCAGCAATCTTCTCAAATTGATTGCCTCCATCTTTTGGTTCCATTATGGTGAATTTGTTCTTGTCACCGGGTATGTGTCTCAAGCATCTAATGTTAATATACCATTTACTTGTCTTTGATGCTTTGAGACAAACCTATAATAAAAAGCAATCAAGTTTTAGGTACCTACACTTTCTTGAGTCATTTGTGGTTATTTTGAATCATTCTTATCACATGTGATTCTTTTGGAACCCATCTATAAGTGCTTATTATTCCTTCTTTTTTATGATAATAAGAAGTATAATGTCATTTTCTATTGCAAAAATTATAATGACTAAAATGATTAGATATATGCACAAAATATTGAAAATAATTGAGATAAGTTTTACCGCTCTTCTTCTTTTTACCCTTCTTCTTATCCAAATCTGGATCATACCCAATACCGGATTTATCATTTATAAGCCTTTGAGCCTTCAAGATAACCTTGAGCATTTCACTTCCCTTGGTGAATTTCTCAAGTGTCTTTGTAAAGTCAATGTTCTTTTTCTTCAAAGCTTGACATGTTTAACATAAGACATCATATGGCTCCTTGAGTTGGTCTTCAAGGAGTTTAACTCTCCTTTTGGAACTGAAAAATTTAGAATGTAAAGCATTATATTCATATTGTAATTCATCATAAGTATGTTCATAGTCCATTACATCCTCTGTGTTTGATTCTTCCTTTTAGGCTATCAAACATATGTTGGCAACCTCTTCATCATCACTCTCTTCTTATAAAGATCTATCTTCTTAATTACAGAGACATAGTCTTTCTTCTTCCCAAACTTATTATTCTTCTTCTCTTTGTTCTTTAGGTAGAGAGGACATTCTAATTTGATATGTCCAAACTTGTTGCTCTCAAAGCAAATGATTGGATCTTTTGCTTATCTTCTAGCACTTGGACCTCCTTTCTAGAACTTATTAAATCCTTGGTCTTTACAGTAGAATTTCTTGAATCTTCTGACAATCATTTCCATTTCTTCATCTTCAACCTCCTCTTCTTCTTCTGGTTCCTTTTCTTTGATAGCATTGAGAGCGAGTCCCTTCTTTTTCTTCTTGTCCATTTCAGTCAGTTCTTTTTTGAACTTTAACTTTCCTTCATACTCGATAAGACTTCAAATAAGGCTAGTACTAACCCTATGGATTCTCCTTTGGCTTCCCATTCACTTGTGAGAATGTTAAGATTTTTTCTCACTTGGGATCTTTGGTCATATGTTTTACCAAGAGCATCAAGTTGATTAACAAAGTATGTGTATCTCAGCTTAAACTCTGAGATGATTTCTCCAGCCTTCATCAGGAACAAGTTATACTTCATGGTGAGAGTATTAACTCTATTTTCTTTGATTTTGAAGGTTCCTTCATAAGCTATTTCAAGAGCTTCCCACATGTCTTTGGCAGAGGGAAGAGTACAAATTTTGAAATACTCTTTCTGACTTAAGGCACTTTAAATCATCAAGATGGCCTTGCTATTGAGAGTTACCAGTTTCTTGTTATTGTCATCAAACTCATCTGGTGTCTTTAGAATCATTCTTTCTCTTTCTCTCTTCATAGGAGCATATTCCCATCTTGTATGACTTTCCAGAGTCCATACTCATTTACTATTGTGAACACTTTGAATTTAGCTTTCCAGAATGATAAATTTTCTCCACAAAATCCTGGTGGTTTGGTAATCAAATCTCTATAAGGAAGTATATCTTCACTCATGCTTGTTATATGATCCTTCTTAGGCTATTAAACCAAAAAAATAAGAATACCAAATGCTAGTTCAAGCATTTCACTTAAAAGGGGGATGAATTGGAATTGGATGATTTTAAGAATTTTAAACTTTAACACAAATCAAGTAAAGAGAGAAAAGTTAGAGAGATATCACCAAAAGTGAACACAAGAGATTTATACTGGTTCAGTTTAATCCAATTAACCTACGTTCAATCCCTAGAAAGCCTTGTTGAGATTTCCACTATCTTTCCAATATTTATAGGGCTCTTGGTACCTCAGTACAAGCAATTTCTTCTTCAAACAACACTTTCTCCCCTTACAATTTTCAATCAATGCCCACTCAAGGTCCTACTACCTTAAGTATCTCAGCTGAAGTAAGTGCTTAAGTATATTCTCTCATAAGAGTAAATAAATGATCACTAAAGTACAAATTCATACAAAGATTGAGCTTTAAGACTTAGCAATGAATGTAACAATAAATACATAGTGTTCGTTGGTTGCTTCATCTTCAATGCTCTTTTATTTATAGTGTGAGAATATTTGAAGATCGCTGCTCTTGAATGTAGTTGTTGGACTATTAGGTCTTTGCTTCTGTAAATTGAGCATGTTAGATTGTCCCTTTTGTCCTTTAATTTAACTATTAGAGACAAAGATTATTTAAAGCATGTATAAGCTCAATGCATAATGCTCTGACACAAAAATACTTTTTGCTAATCTTGGTTTATCTTTAATTAAAGCACCTATAATATGATCAAGCACTGGTATAATGAAGTGTTATTCCAAGTAGAAGCAATTAGAATAAGTTTAAGATAGATTTGAATGGGTATCAAGATTTACAAGATGTTATTCTGTTTTCTGAAACTGCATCACTCGAGTGATCTTCACTTAGTCAATTTGAAAACAAGTTAGATCATTGGTTGGCTCACTATGGTTTTATAGTGGAGATTTATAAAAATAGGATCACTTGAGTGATCTTATTTCTTCAAAAAACATATCACTTTGTACTTCACTGTGGTGAACTAGTGGTGATGATTGCAATAGGATCTCTCAAGTGATCTTGTTTCTTTTTTTTTTTAAAAAAAGGAAATAGATCACCAGATAGTATCACTATGGTACAGTGGTAGTAATTCACTTTTTACACATCACTCGAGTGGTCACTCTAGTGATCTTGTCTTAGAAACTTTTTCAAACATACTGAGTACTACCAGAGTCACTATGGTGTTGTGTTAGTTATGCACTTTTTTCACACATCAATCAAGTGGTCACTCGAGTGATCTTTTCTTAGAAAAATTTTCAGAAGGCTGACCACTAGAACAAATCATTGTGATGAAATGATAGTGATGAAAATTTAAAACATCACTCGAGTGGTGAATATAATGATCTTCCCTTTGAAATATATTTTAGAAAATTAATCACTAGGAAGGATCATTGTGGTGAAGTGATAGTGATGACATTTAAAACATCACTTGAGTGGCCACTTGTCAAACCCTTTAATATTTTGATATTTGTAGAGTAACAAATGCATAGTTCATAGGGCATACAAGAATAGCGGAAATATACTGATATCAAGTGCTTGTTTACATTCCAAGAAATCCCTATAGGGCTTGAAAAATATATACAGAGTCCCAAAAGAAACAAACTAAAACTAAAGATAACCAACAGCAAGTCCTGCTTGAATAGGACCTTCAGTTGCCGGTATTTACGGTTTTACCCTTAGAGTCGCTACTTTTTGTTGGAATATTTTTGAATGTTGAAAAAGGGTGAGATTCAAATAAATCTAAATAGTAACATGCAATCAGTCATATAAAATACTATAAATAAATATGCAATGCATCATGTAATGCAACATGAAAATTCATACTGTTTTGTGTGTATGCATATTGTTCAAGGCCAAACGATTGTTTGGATCCCCTACTTGTTTGTGTACCTCTGTTAGATCCCATACCACAACTAGGTAATGTGACCCGGGCACTGTGTTCATATCACAGAAGATGGCATACACAAAGCATATAAACATTCACATAGTGTATGAAAAATAAAGTTACTACCTTAAATCCTTTTTTCCGCTCTATCCCTTGTTTCGGCTTGGGCAATTGTCAATCCCTATAAATCAAAGTTCACAAGTAACTGGTTATTTCTTGCTTCACTATTTTCTTTTAATCACATTTTGTTAGTTATCTAACATAGTTACAGTAGTTTCTGTATAGTGCATTTTCGCAGGTTTCCCAGAAACTGCCAGTTTTTCAGTCAATTTTAAAAATTCATAACTAAATTTAGGAAACTCCAAATTGATTGCTTCCAAATTCCATGTAAATATATTTAATTTTAATTTCATATAAAAATATCCAAATCTAGCCATTACAGCCACAGAATTCTCAAAAATGTGTCAAACCTTCTCTGTTCCAGATTTCATTCTAGAAAGAGGGCATAACTTTGAAAAATCATATCTTTTATTCCACTCCATTGGTCCAAAAATTATTTTGTACCTATCAAATTAAAGTCTGAATGTCTAATTTAAGTATGTAAAATTTCATAAGATTTGGACTAGGTTTGACTATTGAAAAACACCTCACAACCGACCTGCTTCCAGAAAACAAATCAAACAACACTTTTTCCTTAACTTCCAAAAATTCCATATTTATACACAATTATCCAAAAATCACAACCACATATTTTACCATACAATTTTCCGTGTAGAATCCAATGGAATCATCAAAAACATAAAATTCTAGCTCCCTCCCCTGTTTCCAGGTTTGGCTGAAAATGGTAAAAGAAAAGGAAAAATTGTGTTTTCTTGATTCCATTTGGTTAACAACTTCCTTTTCACTTGTAATCCCATGATTAGCCACTTAAACACTTATTAATCATGATTAGGGTTAATTTGGGCAACATAACACCTTAGGGTTTCAACATCCCAAATCATGAAAACTAACCAATACAAACCACCAAAGCAACAATATTCACCTTGCATCAACATGAAAATCAAGGTTTTTGAGATTATATCTTGATTCTCTCTCTTTCTTCAAATTTTCATCCAGCCCTCTGCTTCTTTCCCTTGATTTGTGCTTACTACAAAGGTTATTCAAGATGGCGTAGAGATTATAGAGAGTTATTCATAAATTTGGAAGCAAGAGTACATGGATTTCACACTAACTTACCTTGATCTTTGCTCTTAAACCTTTGCTCTTTCTCTTGCCTTCTATGTTCTCAAAGCTCTCTCTCTCTCTCTCTCTCTTTCTCTTGCTCTCTTGTTTGGCCAAAAATGTATCTTGAAAAAGGGATGAGAGCTCTTAAAAAATATCCTCATCCGCCTCCTCAATTTATATTAGGGAGAATGCCAAAAAAATACCATTTAAATTTCAAAATCCCGTTAACAAGTTCGGTAATGGGATTAACAAGAATGGTAATGCAATTAACAAATCATTTTATTGTTAAATCACCTATTTAGGATTTTGAAGTTTAAATGGTATTTTTTTAGAATTCTCCCTTTATATTATTTAATTGCCTTTTATCACATGCCAATTTATTATGCCTTATCTCCTTTAACTTGTTCATAAATTGTCTTCTCTTTCCTCTCTCCCAAAATGACGTAAATGAGGCTATTGAATAAACCAAATATACCTCTTCAATTAGCTTCATTCAAATCTTGTAGTGACCATGTAAGAGCTTTTTACTACAAACTTGTTTTTGACTTTTCAAAGTTCACTTTTGCTTAACTAAAATGCTTCACTTATGGCATTTGGATTTCAATCATTAATTCCCTTTGTCTCTTACCAAAAGTGACGAAACTGAGCTCTTGAAGAAACCAAACATGCTTCTTCAATTACCTCTTGAAAGTTACACTTAATGGCCATTAATTCCTTACATCACTTTTTGACTTTTCAACTTTAATTTTACTTGGTTAAAAATTGTTCCCTCTTGCTTTAATTTAAGCGAAGCATTTTATTTTCCCTCTTCCTCTCACCTTTTTTGGACATTCCATGCCTAAGAAAAAGGGAAAATATGGATTTTAATTTTTATTAGCTAAATAACTATTTTGTCCATATATTTTTGTGATTTATTGTATTAAATCATGACTTCTTCCTTTTTCTCTCTTTTTGGCTGAAACTTGACCTACACATTGGGCCAATAATTGTGCTCTTGCATGCTCCTGTTTAGGTTACAATACTAGGCCTTTAAGTAGATAAAATTTGCACACTGTGTCTTAGCTTACCCAATTGTATGTAACCACCGATTGTAGTGTTTTTGTCATTTTTTATGCACCATAATTCACAATTTTATTCCATTAAATGTCACAAATACATACAAGAAATATTGGTGAATAAAAAGTGGGATGTTACACCATTAGAGTGAGCTAGTTTGAAATCTCTTTTTACAAAGTTGATCACCAGATGATTCACTTTAGTGGTCTAGTAGTGATGCACTTTGTATCTGATCACTCAAGTGGTTCTTTAGAAAAACGTTTTCCAAAAATCAGATCACTATCTTGGTTACTATGATGGAGTAGAAGTGATGAAAAATTTTTGTATCACTCAAGTGGTCATTTAAGTGGTCTTATGTCTAATTAGTTTAGTATTTCCAATAAGCACTATGGTGATCTTTTCATTTTTCAAAACACATCACTTGAGTGGTTACTCGAGTGATCAACTGAGATTTTCATAAAATGTTTCATCACTATTTAAGAAATAAGATAACTAAGTTTTGCCACATCACTCAAGTGGTTACTCCAGTGATAGAGTGATTTTTTTCATAACTGTATTTCAAAAATGTTTTAAATCAATGTGCCTTCTCCAAAACACTTTCTTAATCTTTCTTAAGCTTGATTATCATCAAAACATAGGATCTAACAATAACATCATTTACCTTCTTCCTAAAGTCGCACAAGTTTTTTTCCTAATTATATCTAAATAAGTTTTTCTCTCCTCCCAAAATGCCTCATCCCCGCCATCACCTTTCTCCTCTGTATGAACAACTTCTCTGAACTTACCCCCCACATTCTTCACTTACAGATACATGGGAATTCAAAATCAATTCAGTTATACTTTAATACTTACCCCGTAGAATCTTTTTCGTTTCTTCAACCATATTATTTGCATTGTCAAAATCACAAAAAAAAAATGAGTGAAGGTACAAATTTAGGAATAAACAATATTGCTATTTACATCCATAAGAACTATCTATTTTTGATTTACAAAGTAACAATAATCAATTGTTTTGGTAGCAATTTTAACAATGATGTTACCCATCCTTTATTTTGGTAGCAATAAACAATATCGCTATATGCATTGACAAGTAATAATTGGGTAACAATATTATTAAAATTGCTATCAAAGCAATTGATTATCACTATTTTGTGAACCGAAAATATATAATTTTTATGTATGTATATAGCGACTTTGTTTATTCCTAAATTTACATCTTCACTCCCAAAAAAATTTCTCCAAGCCCCACGATTTTCCGCCACTGCCTGATAGAACACCACCATCGAGTCCCCCACTGCCATTCGAAGTCCTGTAACCAAAACCTTACATTAATTCAAAAAACCCTTTTACCCACAAATAAACAAACTGAGGGCTATATCGGGAAACCACTGTGGAAAGCATAAGGAAATAAAACAAACACACAAATTTTCCAAACAATATGAGATTCCATACCTCTTAGATCCGGATGATTGTCTACTTTGTTTTCTTTACGAATCTCGTACGCAATTCAGAGCACATGCGCCCCACTTCCTCTTTCTCGCAGTCGACACTTTTGAAATCCTAAATGAATCCTCTGCTCTTGATTTTATCTGACCTAAACCCGCCTTTCTTTGCCAACTCAACAGTCCTCGTTCATGTGGCTAACATGTTATTTGACAGAGTATTGTTTTTAACACGCTACTGTGTCCATTTAATAGTCAATGTTAGGTCATTATGAGAGCAAGATTGCTACATTTTAATATTTTTAAAGTGACATTGAGACAAAAATAACTTTCAAGGCTACATAGAGATTTTGCAATACTTTTATAACGGATTTGCACCTTAACACTATTACAAATTTACTTCATGTCTTTCTTTTGTTTAAAGCTAGATAAAAATATTTTCTCTTAAAAATTTATCTGACTTTAAAAGGTAGTTGTTTTCAATAAAAAAAAATCATCTACCCCTAGTTACAAATCTCAATTTTTACTTGTTACATCTCTAATTTGCATTATTGCTCAGGCTTATTAGACCCAGACCGGACCGGCAACCAACCGGTAAACCGGTCCGGGTCAATTTTTTTTTATTTTTTTAAAAAAATAATTTTTTATTTATTTTTCCTTTAGAATTTCATACTAATAAGCCTAAAATTTTTAATTTCTCACCAGTTTGGCCCCGGTATAGCTCCGATCTAACCCACTGACCCTTGACCCAGTACCCCGACCGGTTCAATGACCGGTCCGGATTTGATAACCTTATTATTGCTCAATTATCATTACTTGACGTGTCATACTTGTTGATTGAAAAACAAAAGCGCCTCTAGTAATGTGGGGTGGTGGATGAGAAAGCACTGTCAAATAATTCTGAGAAACAATATGACAGTTATTTAAAACAACAGTTAAATAGTTGAAGTTAATGTTTGACGGTTTTTCTTTTGAAAAATCATCAAAATTGTATATTTGTTACTTGTTTTTGAATAAGTAAAGAGTAGTTTCAATCAAAATACAGTCTGAACCCTCATTCCCTTTCATTTTTCACAAGACGCGACAGCTTCTTCATATATTATTATCTCTTGGCTGCCATCAAAACTTGTTTTCCGCTTAAACCCACCTCTAAACTTTTTGGCAAAACAATCCATCAAGGACTCACCCTACTCTTGATATTAAACTATTCCTTTTTCCTTTTAGTATTACCCCAAATAAGTTGAGTTCATTATAGTTAAACATGAATCTCCAACTCTTACAATTTAATTCATCTAATAAATTTCTAATGAAATTTCTTATGCAGTTCTGATTTAAATACTTTTTGGTATTACAATGGGAATTACAAGGGCATTATTGTAATAGGCTGCCTAGTGAGAAAGCATGTGGAGCAAGCCCAAGACGATCCGAAGAATAAGATATGAAGGGGAGCACCATCAAGTTCTAGAATTTTTTATTTTGATTTTTTCCTTTTTAGATCTGACCTTCACTTTTCTCATTTCTAAATTTCGTATGCTTGGTGCTACGGAATTTAGTTCGACACATGGAATGAGCTAAACATTTTATTCAAACAAATATAAAACCAGAATAAATGGTTTTATGTGTATTACCAATTATTCAAATAGGTTGGGGTAAAATAATGAACTCCGATACTAATGAACTCTATCAAAGAGTTATTTATCAGTATAATACTCTTATTTATCTATTAACAAGTAGATCGATGCCTGAGGAATTAGTAATGTGTCAGAAGAAATTGGTACAAGAAGCTGTAGATACACTTCTTGATAATGGAATCTGCGGGCAACCAATGAGGGGTGATCATGATAAGATTTACAAGTTATTTTCAGATATAATTGAATAGGCAAACGTGTGTGAGGAACATAAAGAGTTGTTTATCATCCACTTCTGCCTCATTTAATTGGCATTTTTTTATCATATGCTTCAAAAAATCTGTCATGTACTTCCTACGGCTTCATCGGTTTTTCATTTTTTTTTTCCCATTTCATTGCTAAATTTGGGCGACATTACTGCTTTTTTGACACTTACAGATGACATGGCCCCTTTGCAAAAACTTCTGAGGTAAAAATAACTAACAAAGAAAGAATATCATACCCACCAAAAATCATACGTGATAAAATGTCTGAGGTGGTATCCGTCCATCTAGTTGTGGTTCGAGTCGAGTGACATCGTTCCAAGTCAAAAAAGGAACAATGCAAAAGGAGATTTAATGACATTATATATTTAAACAAAACATGCGACTATAAACAATAATAAAGATCCCAAAAGGCTGCTAAGTGATGTCCAAAAAGTAGCATTATAAAAATAATGCATAAAGTTACTTACTGCTCATAGATATGAAATAACAAAATCCATCCACACGTGATGGTCCCAACTATTGGGGCTCTTATTTGCACGCTTACTTAGTGCATAATCACTACATAATCCACACCTTAATTGGCAGCATACTAATAATCATTTCATTGCCTCACTAGAGTCATCCTTTCTTTCTAGGGTGGGGGACAAAAATTAGACTTTAGATGTCAATCTAAGCCTGAATCTAGTTAGTCAACAAACATAATCATCTCTACTATCAGAAAGTGACATCAAGTCAAACATTCTTTTATAGAGAGAGGATGAGAGAAAGAAGAGGCTATATGATAGAGTTTTGGATAATTACCCTTATAGGTACTCTTTAAAAGCACTCTTCAGCACAATTCTTCCACTACTATGCATGAACCAGTATACAGTCAGTGTCAAAATATCTTGTTGGCTTGTCTAAATGAAAAACATAAACGTCTCTTTCCTGTCTTTTTCCTTCACATGTAAGTGGTTAGGTTGAAAAAAATAAAGAAAACCAAGGGTGGGAAATTGAAAGATATGAATCCACATGGACTCAGTATCTGCATTCCATTAAATACACAGGAAAATATAGACAGATAATACAAACAGCATAGTAAAATCTATTCGAAATTTCACCCAGTCAACAAAGTTCAGCTCCACAAGCAGAGAATGCATTATACAGATGCATCAATACTGATTTAAACAAAGTGGAGTTATAATAGAAAGAAATCACTGGAAGAAAAAAAAGAGAGAAAGAGAGAGACCCTAGGTCTAATGTAACAAAAGATAATATAACAAACAAACTCCTTTGCAAAACTATAACTATTTCCATAAGGTCAAATAGTTATTTGAATGAAAATAAAGCGAATTCAATTAGTAAGTAAACCCCTAGTAATGTAAGATAATTTGATTAGATTAAAGAAACTTTTTTTTTTAAAACATCCTAATCACCTTCCTTAATTTCCTTCATCTTTATCTTAGTTGATTATTATTGAGGGAGCATCAATAAAGTAAATTAGGAGTAAATTGACAAATATGAGAAATTGGTTTTACATTTAGAACTAAGATCAACACTTCAATTAGATCCTACATTAAGGACCATAGGAGTATTAAAGATGAGGGGGGCAAACATTATGGCTTCAAGCAAACAAAACCGGTAATTAAGCAGAAAAATTACGTGGCTAAATAATTATCTAGTGAGCCTTTCCAGGAGCTTCTAGCTCAAACTCAACACTGGATTAATATCAATCTATCCATAATTTTATAATAAATAAAAAAACCATGTGCATTGTATGAATGAAGTCTCAAACTCTTTTGGAAACTAAAAGCTATTCCAAGCAAGTTCTTACTCATTACAAATGAACAACGTGCATCAAGGGTATTGGTGCTATACTTAAAGCTTAGACAAAAATAGAATTTAGGGGAAACTCGCATACTTTACTCCCATGAACTAAGCCGTCATTATAAAATTGGTACATATTACAAAATCCATAACATAGTTGCCTAAAACATAAAATATAACAAAACACCCCCTGAGAAATTTGTCTGTTACTTCTAGTTCTGTTCTTTGCAGACCGACCATATCTAGGAAATCTGAGGGGCCCAATTGACAATGCTGTGCAATGGAGTTTGAGTGCGTAAATTAAAATAAAATATTAATATCTTAATTGTGCTGTAATTGTGGGATTAAATATTATCACACTAATTAAACCATCTCAATCTCTTTTTTTATATGATTGTACTCAAGGAATGAAATAAACAATACTAAAGATTGAGAGTAGAGGCGATAAAGAAGTGCAGGGACCCCATTAATCAGGGGCAGCATGCCTATATATAACGCATATCAAAACAGAAAATATTCTTATAGTTGTTGGGAAGCTCAAAGTTCAAACATATTCTTAGACTTCACATCCATATTATGAGCCAAATATGCAAACCAATCGTAAGTAAGCTTAATGACCTTTTGGGCTCCTTTTATTAAAAGGAAAAAAAGGTACAAGGGCCATAAACCAGCCCATAAACGTTGAAAGAAAAGCCGAAAATGGAAAGAATGGATCCATTACGGAAAAAAATTGAAAAAATAAAGATAGAAATAGTCCTTGGGACCCTCTTGATTTGAAAAAGAAGACAAAGAAATAGTCTGAACTGCCAGAATCAGTAAGGGGCAGTTAAGGCTCCATAAAGATGGGAAGCATGACATTAAGATGTGATTGGACTACGTCAACTAATCTCATCAATGTATTCCCTCCCTAGTTATGTGCAATGAATGCGAACAATTTGCTCCTAAAAGATTTTCTTTGTGGTCCAAAGTTTGCTTCCAATTTAATATCAAGAAAGAAAATTGTGATACCTGAAATGTGTGACTAGCACCTCATCCAATGAATGTTTGCTTCAGCTTCAAGACGTGAAATTGGGAAGATGATCAGCCATGTTAAGAGTGTGTCGGCCTTGATTATCTTCAATGATCAACTAGAAAGAAAAGGTAACTAGGATTACCAGTAGAAATGAAGGATTGAAGAAGGAACTGAGAGGCTCTAACACCATTACAGGAACTCTTAAAATCTCTTGTATTGAAATGTTACACAACACACGGTATTTATAGATGTAAGGCAGCTTATTCTAGGAAGTAGGATTTGCCACTAAGGGCATAAGAGACTTATGACTATTATACACATGCCCTAAAAAAAATTACATATGTACACTTCTTTTAGCAGTACTGAACACTGAATGTACGCATACAGTGATAATAAAGATCACACTCATTCTTTCCAGGTATAGGGGGCACGATCCACAACTAAATAATCTCCTCTAATATCCTTTACAACTCGGATGTCATCGTCGAGGTACACAGTGTCAAACCTGCAAAATGGGAAGTACAAATAAAGGATACTGAAATATAAATTATGTCTTTTACCTCCTCTGCTTAGACCCTTTGTCTACCCAGACTCTGAATTCAAGAGGCAGAGGTCAGAATGATATGAGAACAGAATTATTAAGGAAGACAAAAACATTTTTAGACTAGAAAACATAATAAATAATGATTTAGATGAAAAAGACTAACCTTGAGATTCAAATAACATATAAACATTTTTAGGCTGAAATCTTCGCCAACCAAGTATAACCATCTAGTTAAAAATAACTGTATATATATACGAGTATCACCATCATACTATCAAAGAACACTTCAGCTCAAAAGTTCAAGTTAAGAACATGAATACTTTTATTATAGGACAGATTTAGGCACAGACTCTAGGCATTATCCATGAAGTTTTTTGATAAAAAATATAGCACGCAAATAATTTTTTTATAACTTAGCACCATGTGATTTTGTGAAAGGAACTCGTTTGAATTTTTTTTCATAGGTTTCAGTGAGAGAACTAGACAGCAAAAGCAAGGAAAATGACAAAAATTTTGTCCTTTACTATAATCTCTAACATGCCCATAAAAAGTCTTGAGCTTTAAGTGTAGACAAAATATCATACTTTACTATTTGGTATGTTGACGGGAATGGAGTGAAAACGTAAAATGAAATGAAAAAGTTACTTGGATGTGAAATGTCTATTATACCCCTGAATAAAAAAGTAAAAAGAAAAAAAGAAAAGAAGTTACTGTTAAGCAACTACTGTGGGTCCCATGCATTGCAAGAGCTTGAGATATGAGTTATATTGTTGATTATTGATTACTTATGAATGGTACAGCTTATTAAAATTATTATATGTATATAGATAAAGATGATAATAGGAGCCTTCAAGATATTATATATTACATTTTTCATGCAATGGAAGCAAAGGTTCTTCCTCTAGAGTAACCAAAAGGCCAGTAAGAGAATTGGAGAAGGCATGGATCAAACTCCTGACCACTTGATCACAAAAACCCTCGTAAGAAAGATAACTTCAACTCAATTTTAAGAAGTGAACGCTTACAAATAGCCTTATTTCTAGTGAAAACCATGACATTTGGCAAATAACAAGATCATATGTCAAGAGGACAAGGGGATTCAGGACACTGATCAAGTGCATAAAGCTTTTAATGTAGAAGTTAGCAACGTTCAAGAGATGCTGGGAACAATAGTGAAAAATACATCACTTTAAAGATAGAGGGGCCTTAAGAACTATAGTTATCTAATTCACTTCCACAAACCCACCTTTCTGAAAGCCTTACATTGAAACATGCATATAGGTGTGTCCATCTTTCTTCATGATTTTTTTTTTTTTTTTTACACATTTACCACAAATAAACTTTCAAATTTCATGAAAGCTTAGAATGTTATACCCTAACTTTTCCTCAAATACCTCTGTCCATCTAAGTCCTAATGTTCAGCAAACAAAGCAAATACAGGTGATAACCAGTTAAGGAACCACAAAGGGAAAAATATTAAGCAATGATAAGTCTATAGAAGTGAATATTTGTAGTCAAGCAGTTCTGGCCCCTACCAATGAAGCTCAAGGAGATTCCCTTTTCTCCATCGGCATAATTAATAGAACAATCATAGTTGACGTATAGAAAGACCATTATAAGCATGACATACCTTAGTATCAAAAAGTGAGAAAAAGAAAAAAAAAATCATTTAGTTCGTTTGTAAAGTTAAAACATGAACCAAAATCACTTCAGCTATCATACAAGGTCGAATTACTCACCAGCCCTGTCCAAATGGCGGCAGCGGAATTTCCCAGTTCTTCCCTCGTAAAACTGCGCTAGTAAATCTGAAACAACCAATATCAGTGCGAATCAGAAAGGGAAAAAAAATAAAATAACAGAAAATAAAAGGGAAAGGAAGATGATAAATCCAAAGTTGGACTCTGATTTATTATAATCCCAATGCTGTCTATCAAAACAGTGTCTTCACTTATGTGTTTTCCTTGCAAAATACTATAACCAAACAACAGATATTCAAGTCAATGCCAAACAAAACAACAGGAACGCTCATCATGCACCTGAAATTCACTCTCTGTGACGACGTAATCTCGATATTGGACCGAACAAAGAAAACTCCATCGGGAGGAAAAGTAATCACATTGTTCAATGTTCTATTCTGAACATCGATCACCTGCAAAACATCACCAGCTTGGGTACCAAACAAGTAAGCCTTCTCAATTATGAAGAGTTGCTCTTTCTCCGTGGTCCAAAGCAACCTCCACGTTACCGAGAGGGAATCACCAGTGGTGATGGAACCAGCGGCCAAGGCAGCCATTGCATCGATCGCTTCAACAATTTGAGATCTCTTTTCTGGATCATTCTGGGTCTTAAGGCCACGGTCCTGGTCTGCAATTAGGCTCAGAAGGTCATGTTTGGCAGATTGTGTTTGGGTTGTGATGGAGGAAGAACATGTGAATTTTGCAGAGTGAGCATGAACAGATTTAGGGTTTTGAAATTTGAACGGCTTGGGAAGCAGGAGGGTTGTGGTCGCAGCCATGGAGTATTATGTATGGCATATTGGGTAACACTGAAGAATTTATGGTTGCAAAGTGCCCTGTCACGTTCCATTTCCTGGTGCAATATTTTGGTTTATTTTTGTTCTTTAGCTAGATGGAAACATTTGGCTATGGAGAAACGGGGAATCATATTCTTGTGAGCACGTGCCAAGCACGTGTTTATTGACAAGGTGGGCAGCAAAGGAAGTTCAGAGACCAAGGGGCGTTTAGGTACTTCTCTGTTTTTTTTTTTTTTAAATAAAAAACACGAAACCCGTCAGCTCTATCCTTTATCTAGATCCAACATCCTCTGTAGCCCATATGGGACTTCGTTGACCAAGTGAAAACTAGGGAAAATCGAGAAACTTTGCTTTGCCAACCAATCCGTAGCTATATTACTCCATCGGCACACCTGCTTAACTTCAACAGTCCAAGAGCGACTGATGAGCTGTTTAACTTCGCGGATAAGGTTAATATCTGCATGGGTATCAACCACGCCTTCCATGATCGCCCGAATTGCTTCCTCTGAGTCACACTCTAAAATAACCTGACGGAGGCCTAGATCCCATGCCAATTTGAGACCATGAATACAGCCCCATAACTCAGCAGTAAGACAATCCCCATCCTGGCCTTTAAACATGAAGCCTTTAATCCAGTTACCTAAATAATCTCGGAATACTCCACCACAGGAAACCTCATGGGTCAGGTATGAATACGCCCCATCCACGTTAAGCTTGATAAAACCTAGGATCGGTTTCATCCATCTCGCTACTTTAGTAGGTATTGGCTGAGGTGCTAGCTTACTTTTACAAAACCTTGCATGAGCCTCTTGCATGCTACACACCATTGCACGAACACTCATGATAATAGTATTGTTTGAGAGTAACTTATTTTCAAACACATGAAGATTCCGACGTCTCCAGATCCACCAACAAGTTAACGCAAATACTACACTCCACTCTGCATCCTCTTTTCTTTTTGCAAATGTCAGATTCCAGCGAAACCAAGAGGAGAAATACAGCGACATGAACCGGTTCCATACCTGTGGGTTTACTAGCTTCTTCCACAGTTGAAGTGTATTTTCACAGTCTCAAAGCACGTGCGCCAGGTCTTCTGAGCATGTCCTACAAACTGTGCACAAATCATCTGCACATAATCCTCTTTTCCGACGAGAAGCATTTGTCAGCAGTCGTTTATGCGTTGTTGACCATAGAAATAACCGGCATCTCTCAAGCACTCAAAGCTTCCACAATTTTCCCCATAAAGGATCCATTGTTGTAGTCTCATTGATTAATTTCTCATAGGAAAATTTCATCGTGAAGCTTCCAGACTTCTCCCCCTTCCACCTCACATCTCCTTGTCGCATAACCTATATACCTGATCGTACCTGATCCCAAGTCTTTTTAATTCCAGACCATATATTGGAACCATAACGGTTTTTTTCCTATTATAGGAAATACATCCATGCCACATCGATATTTGTCCCTGACAACTTTAACCCAAAACTCGTCACGTTTCTTTACAAGGTTCATCTAATCTTCATTAGCTATGAGTGGTTTTGGTGCTTTGCATGTCGAAGCCCATGTCCACCTCTTTTTTTTGGCTTGCAGATAGTATCCTATGCAACCAATGGTATACAGCGGTGTTCATCCGTACTACCCCACAGAAAATTCCTATTGTGTTTATGAAGCGTTGCATGCATACTTGGTGGGAGCAGGTTAGTTTGCATGACGTAGCCCGGGATAGCAGAAGTAACCAAAGAAATTAGAGTACTACGTCTTGCTAAAGAAATAGAATTCACTTTCCACTTGGTAAACTATGCTCTAACCTTATCAACAATATCAGCAAAAGTGTCCTTGGTAACCCGTTGGTGATGGAGAGGCACACCAAGATACTTACCCAAATCACTTGATTGTGTAAAGCCCAACAGTGCACTAATCTCACTACATCTAGTGTGGTTCATATGCCTTGAAAAGAACACTCTAGTCTTAGCCGAGTTAACTTTTAAACCAGAGCTCTCACAAAATCTCTTCATACACTGGCTAATTATCTCAGCTTGCTGAATAGAGGCTTCTCCAAACAACATTATGTCATCAGCAAACACTAAATGAGATATAGGTGGTCCCTTCTTTTTCAACCGTATGGGCTTCCAGTTTTGGAGGTCAATTGCCTCTTGAATCAAATAGGTCAATTTTTCCATGCATATGACAAATAGGTAGGGAGAGATAGGGTCCCCTTGACGTACCCCTCTAGTTAGGGAAAATGTATCCGCTTTATCCCCATTCCACAGTAGCTGCATATTAGACGTGGAGACACAACTCGAAATTACTTCAATAACATTCTTTGGGAGGTTAATTTCATACAGATATTTTTCCAGGAAAGCCCAGTTTACCCGATCATTCGCTTTCTCTAGATCAATTTTAACTGCCATAAAACCTTTCCTTTCCATCATATTCCTCATAGAATGAATTACTTCTTGAGCCACAATAATATTATCACTACTATGACGACCAGGGACAAAACTACACTGATTCGGAGCAATTATCTTTGGCATAAAAGTTTTTAATCTATTCACAAGGATCTTAGTGATCACCTGTAAATCACATTACATAAACTAATCGGCCGAAGATCTCTCAAAGTTTCAGGTGGGTCCTTCTTTGGAATGAGAACAATCAATGTTCCATTAATATCCCTGATATCATGTGGGTTAGCAAATAAGTGTTTAATAAATTTTATAACCGCATGGCCTACCGTATTCCATTGATTTTGATAAAATAAAGCATTGAATCCATCAAGACCTGGTGACTTCAGAGCCCCCATACTAAAAATGGCTTATTTAACCTCAGCATCAGTAACTTGCCCTCCACACTGTGCTATTTATGATCTTCTATATATGGGAAATTCACTCTACACTCCAGAGTTGGCCTACTCACCTGTTCTTCCATCAATAACCTGGCAAAAACATTGGTGGCCATATTCTTTATATCAGCAACTTCATATATCCATTCCATATCCTCACTTTGGATGGCTTCTATACGATTTACTTTACGTCGCCCATTCGCTCAGCCATGGAAATATCGAGTGTTACAGTCCCCGAAAACTGACCACTCCAGTCTTGCTTTTTTAGCCCAAATAAGAGATTCCTGATGCAAAACAGCTTTAAGTTCCCTCCAAAGCCTAAACTGCAACTCTTCAAGCCTTGTCGTCATTCCTCTACTAGATACTGCATTATCAATACCATCCAGGCGTCTTAGTAGCTCTCTCTTTCTTCTTTCCGTGTGTCCAAACACATTACGATTCCATTCTGAACATGCATCTGCAAACTTTTTAATATTCACATTCCAATTCTCCTCTTCGTTCCATTCTTGTTTAACAAACTCATCAAAGTTCTCATGGAGAACCCATGACGCAATAAATCTAAAAGGTCTGTTTGGTCATTCCTGAAGCGTCCTCTGTTCTGTGCATACTAAAAGTGGCCTATGATCGGACTCAAAGAATGGCATGTGAGAAACCACAACATCCGGAAACCTTCTAATCCAATCTTCATTAGTGACCACCCGATCTAGACTAGCCTAAGTGTTTCCTCTTTTCCAAGTAAACTCAGGACCCACATGTCCCACATCAATCATGTTCATATGCTCAACCCAACTCGTGAAGTCCCGATCATGATGGAGATGATGCATTGCCAAAGAATGACGTTCACTGTCAAGAAGCATTGTATTAAAGTCACCCCCACTATCCATGCCCCCTGAGTACTTTCATGTACCCGCCTCAGCTCACTCCACAACACCTGGCGTGAGTTACTTTGTGGACTTGCATATACCACAGTCAACCACTAATACATGTCAACATTCGACATGATTTTCAGATGAATATATTGTGCATGCTGCTCAATAGCACTAATTGTCACTGAACTATCATCCCACATACACCATAACCCTCCACTAAAACATTCTGCATCCACCATAACAGAGTGTTGGAACCCAAGCTGATCTACATGTTTACAAATCTTCTTGTTGTCACAGCGAGTTTCAAGAATTGCTAGAAAATCCAATCTATAGTGTTTTTTAAGGTCACGAACTAGAGTAGGAAAACTCTGAGAGCCCGTACCTCTGACATTCCAGATCATTAGGATCATAAAACCAAATTATTGGGTTGGTGGTTTGGCGCATCCTCCACCTGGATCGTATCCTCTTCGATCATAGATTCATCCATTTTATTGTTAGTAGTGGCCTAGCCATACTCCATAAATTTTACATCCTCGCATATCTCACGTATTTGACCCACATTTCTCCCAAGATGCTCTATGTCTTCAAGATGGTTTGGGTTATCCTCCCTTATATGAACACTTGAGGTTTCCTTGTGAGTATTCAGCCCAGCTTCCTCATCTTGTAAGACCGTAAATGGATTATTTATCTCATTGGGTTTTTTAGCTAGGCCCAAATAATGTGACCTTCTTATTCTCTCACGTGCTGGAGGTTGGTTTTCCTTTCCTTTAGATTTTATTTTGGTAACACCTTTCCTCTTTGAACCCATTGGGACCCACTCCGTAAACTGTGCATTTAAATCCTTGGAGCTACTAGCTTTATTATTATCCATTGACTTCAAGCCACTCCTATTCTTTCCTTTTTCCTTATCCTCTGATTTTCCCTCCTTGATTTTATCCTCTTTTTTGACCACCTTCCCTTTAACCGTAGTTATCCCGTGATTCATTCCCAACAAATCCTCCTTCTTCAAAGCTCCCCAAAAATCCTGCCTTAATAACTATATGTGCCTATATAGGTTGATCGTTGTTTGTGCGACGTCAACCGTCACCGGTTGCTCTGCCACATGTGACTCACCTAAACCTTGTTCCACCTCCTTCGCCTTCTCCACTACACCATCCTTTGTCCAACTCCCCCTTCCTTCATCTTCGGTATTGCTTGCTTCTGTGGACAATCACTTTTTGTAATACCCTGAATTTTGGGATTAAATGCTTAAGGTTTAGCTTGGATTAAGTGGACTGCTAGACCCCGGTTTGGAAAATGTCTAAGTAAGGAATGATATATTTCCCAAAATTCCTTAATATCTGTGGGTATTAAATGGAAATAAAAATGTAAGGGAAAAATGGTAATTTTTTCAAAAGATAAGAAATGATGGTTTTCCCTAATATTCCCAATGATTTGAGTTGAATGTGAATTAAAATGAGAGAAATGACTACTTGATGATTAATAAGCCCAAGCGGGTGAATTATTATCAAGTAAAGTCAATAAGCAGATAAGCTCAAGGCTTCGGTTGACCACTTGAGGTGATGTAATGGGATAATTTGAGAGTGAATTATGCTCTCTTATTTCTCATTAATATTAATGGAATGATGAAGGAAAAGAGAAAGGAAACTTGTTGTGCAAGAAATGAGATAGGTGGACTAATTGAGTAAGGGCCACCTGGAAGATTTAATTAAATCATTATTCCTTCATATTCCTTTATTCTCATTCTTTCCTGTGTATGAATCAGAATTAAAAGGGAAAGGAAAGAGAAATGGAACAGATGAGAACGAGAAAGGAAGAACGAGAAGAAAGAGAAAACTATAATTCGCTGGAACTCTACCGAAACGATGTTTTCTTTCTAAGTACCCAGTACAAATATTACTCTACTCATCCCGAGCATCGATTATATGGTTTTGAATTCTCGTTTGGAGATGGTTGGTGCTGTCTCACCGGCCGGAGCGTGGCCAGAATTCTGAACCGAATTTAGAAAGGCGTAGAGGTAAGCGTAAGCTTCCTTTCTACCATTTCGGTTTATCATTTGGATGAGTATTTTAAGAGTAGGGTACTGTTCATCTCTCATTCTATTTGTGTTTTGGGGGCCGAAATGAGGTCCAATGGATGTCTAAATGGCTAATCATGTAATAAAGAATAGAAAGGAGGGTATTAAGTCAAAGAAAGGGAGGAACCGACACAACTCTTCTAAGAACTCTATATTAGCTGCCTGAGGTGTGGCATGAGCAAAGAGTTGGAATTTCATCGATTGGATGATTCCATTGAATTCAGAAGAGCAAATGTGTAGAGTTCATGTTGATGACGAAGTGAGAAAAGGCCTGGAGTGTGAAATGACCAAATTACTCCTTAAAGGCTCTAAGTAAGGGCTATCAAGTGTATTTTTGTCATTTGGGCCTGAATTTGACTAACCTGAAGTCATAAATGGATTCTACACATGAAATTGTGTAGGATTGGCCCACGTTGTAATTTTTGTAAAAGTACAGTTAGACTGGGCTTCCAGGGGCATTTTGGTAATTTAGCGTAATTGGGCTAAGTTATCAACTGAAAAACGAGTCTAGAATGTTATATGGATGAGTAGTGACTCATTAAATGTATTTGGACTTCTAGGACTCGATGGATGGTCATGCCCGAACCGAAGCAAGGACGAAGGTTTGAGAAAGGACATGAAGTCCTACAGATAGGGAACTTACCTTTCATGCATGTGTATGATATGTATGTCTTGCATTGATTATGTGACTGCTTTGCCTATTCGTGTTGAACATGTTGATTGATTGAAGCTTTGTTCTATTTGTGCAATGGCCATTTGTATGTCATAACATCGAGCACGCAGCATGTCATTATGTTGGCATGAAATAGTGTAGGCAAGCATGTCATGCATTCATATGTATCTTCTATGCATAGTGGTGCCGTTCGCTACTGAGATTCTCTCGAATCTCACTCCTCCCAAACAACCATTGTAGATAGGTTGAAGAGTACCGGAGAAGTGCACGGAGGAGATATGAAAATGAGTGAAGATTGAAACGCAAGGCGCTATCTTCTGTATTTGGTATAAAGGTTGTATTGGTTTTGTGTTTATACATTTGATGTATATGTGTATATATGAATATATTAATGTTGTATAAGCAGATGATCACTCTAATGTAAATAAAGAGAACGGCTTTTAATTTATTAAAGTAATCTCTAGTTTACTCTGATTAAATGGAACTAAGAGCCGGTGAGGTAATGTAAGGAATGGTGTTTCACTTTTTTGGTGGCCATATTTCCCACAATGGAAGCAAACCATATGCAATCATTCATATACTATGGGTCTGTCTTCCCCAAAAGCATAAAAAGTTGGAAGCAATGGCCGATGTAGATCCAGCTCCATACAAATACGAGCAAATCCACCTTTATCATATATTGAAGTAGAACGATCGATCTTTATCGTTTTGCCAACCAAATTTCCTATCCTTCGAATTGATTCCACGCTATAGAATTCCATTGGAAGGTCAGGAACCTATACCCAAGCAGCAATACTTCTTTAATGATCAGTCTCCCAGGGATTGAAGTTAGGTCTCCATCTTTGCACTAATATGTAATGATCTTCTATCATCCACGGACCCTCTTGGTAGGCATAATCACGGTCCTCCTTCTTGGTAAAAGAAACAATACAATAGCCATTACTTAAAGGAATTGTCTTTATTAGTGCTTGAGGCTTCCATATTCGATTAATCCGATCCCTTATAATATACATGGGAATCTCGGCCCCCAAAACCTTGATTATTAGAGATTTCATCCATGGTCTACACCAGTTTGTGTACTCCTCCTTTGTCACTATCAAAATCGGTTTCTTTACGTTCATCATCCCTTCCCCCACTTCCTCACTCTCCGACTCCTCCAAATCCTCCTGATCCCTCTCAATGTTATTCATCTTGTTAAAATAAGCCTTCCACCCATGCACAATATCCTCCTCATCATCATGTATTACAAGGAACCCTGCTACCCCTGGTGATAGTAGCTTATCTCGATAAGACGACAAATTTTCTCACCGACGCAGATGTAGATTTTCAAAGCTTGAACCACCCCTTCTGAACCCTTGTTTCCATCATGTCGACCAAAAACAAAGCCTTCAGCATTCCCATGCTCTGAAAACTTATCCTTCTCATGACCACCTCCGCGCTCGCCATACTCCCTTGTTTCGCCATCGCCGCCGGCCCCCCTTGCACCACTTGCCCTCTATCTCACAGTTGCACTCGCCACCCCCTTAGCACCCCTTGCCCTCTGTCTCACCTCTGCACTCACCATTTTTGCCAACTCAGTATTCTATAAAAAAATTTAGCCTTCTTGCTTCAACAAATTGTTGATCTAATAGTTAATTTGTTAGCGTTTAGGTAGTTCTAAAAAGCGCTCTTTTTTTTATTAACAAGTACAAAAAAAGTTTCGTATATTTATTTTGTAAATCCTAAAAGTATTTTTAAAAAACTAAAATAAATTGGCACAAAAAATGGAATTAACCCTATCATTCTCCCTGCCGTCCTAAATATATGATATATTTATCTAATTTGATTAGATTGAGGAAATTAGCTATGTTAGTTAATATGATATGTATTTTCTAAAATACCCTACTCATCTTTCTTAATTCACTCATTTCTTCTTCTCCTTAATTGTTGTTAAGAGAGCAATAATTGGGTAAATTAAGAAAAAAAAATTAATAAATATAGAAACATGAAAATTACAAGCATGTCCCAAACAAGAGGCAAAATGAAAAAATGGTCCATTGAAATCTCAAAATGAAAAAATGGTCCCAAAAACTTGTTAATAAAGCCTATAGACCTGTTAATGGGACAATTTTTTCAATTTGAAATTTCAATGCACCATTTTTTCATTTTGCTTCTTATTTGAAACCTAATTGTAATTTTCCCTATAAAAACTATATTTATGATCAAAATCAACTCCCCAATATGTTTTATATCAAGGGCAAAGGGAGTAATATATAAGAAATTTCACTTAAGGAACACTATATCAAATAGCAAATTAAGGGTCTTGGGTAGAATAAAATTAAATTCCGTAGGTGAAAAAGACATTGAAACCCTTGCTATATTATTTTAAGAAAATGATAAATCATCGACAAAGATGACCACTGGTCCTCGACACTTTCACTTTTAAATGAGTTGTTAATTTCCATATATTTCTTGTTAATTACCTAATTTTTGTTATTAATCCTCTTATTTCACTTGTTAATTAGACTTAGACACTTCTTTTCTTTTTTGTTAATTCCTTATGTTTCTTTGTTAATGGCATAATTTTTGTTATTAATCTCCTTATTCAAGTTGTTAAAATAGACCTTGATACTTGCATTTGATTTTTCTCTCCATCATTACAAACGGGGCCAAGAGTTTATTCTCAACAAGTTTGGAAGTAGCTTGCCTCACGACATTTCTCAACAAGGATTTAATATCTTGTGCATAGTTAGCATCAGAAGGATCGCCTAAGCTTGCAGCGGTTTAAGTTAGAGTTTCCTATTCAATGTATGGATATTTTGACAACTGGCTTTTAAGATCTGCCTCTCAATTGTAAGAGGTGCTTTCTTGACTTGAACAAAGGTTTATGAAACGACTCTGGACTTGAGACTATTACTTTTCAAGACTTGGACCATAAAAAATTTCCACTTCTAAATATTACTTTTTTTCAAAATTCAAACTTTTGGTCTCTTCTTTATGGGGTTGAGGCCGCTTACAAGCTCATCTAACAGCTTGTTGGCAGTGTAGAGGTGTTTTCTTGATGAAAACATGTTGTGAACATGCCTCAACAGGTTGTTCCTGCTTTTATCTTCTTTTCTTTAAGCATATGCATGCCTTTTTATTTAAAAAAATATAAAACAGAAGAGAATAAAAGCAAGAACAGCTAAAGCTTGGCACAAATTTGGAATGGCCCATAGGGAAGTTGAAACAGGTTCCCTAGCTGCCTTTAAAGTTAGGCCGTGATTAAAATTGAATGGTTAGAATTAATATTAATATAGTTTTATGTTTTTATAATTTTTCCCATTTTAGCATGTATATAACTTAAAACGAAAAATAATCTTCTAATTATTGGTTTGTCAAAAAAATAAAAAATAAAAAAGGTTTTATGGAAACATGGTAAATTAAAAATTGTAAATCTACTATCTAGAACATTCTAAATCCCACTCGTTACAACGAAACACACCATTTACATTGCTAGAATACTGAAAATCACTCCTTTAGGTCAGTCTCAAGTCCGACGACTAGTCAGGCCAGAAGTCTTGAAAGCCTAAGGAGCTTCAACTGAATTGGTCTATCCCACATTTCTGGTAAAGCAAATAGCATAGCCAAGCCTACATGCAGACTTAAATATCAGTTAATATAATATTTGATCCTTATAGTTTACTTTCATTTTAGATTTTATTCTTATAATTTTAAATCATAGGTTTTAGTCCTTTAAGTTTATTTCTGTCTTAAATATTAGTCTCTATATTTTAATAAAAACCTGGACCATGTTACCCCTTAAGAGACCAAAATCAAAATAAGGACAAACTATAACTACCAAACACGATGACTGTATTATCATTAACTTCAACAATTGATTCCTATTAGTTTTGGAGATTCAGTTTTCCATTCATAGATGACAATATCAAAGCTAAGAAAATCATGCTTGAAGAAGTACTTTGACATGAATTTAAATCAACAGGTATTGAAGATTGAGACAGCTCAATTATCAAGGTAGTTTGTGTATACAACATCAATGTGTGCTTCTTACGTGTCCCACTCTTTCCCTCAAACCTTTGTCCTTCAAATTGAACTTATCTAACAAAAGTGAGTAGACCTCCATTGACAACAAAAAGTAAATCCCTACTTCCCCACCCCCACCCCCCCCCCCCACACCCAAAAAAAAAGGGTAAATTCCGTGAAATATACAAGTAGCAAAGGAATTGAATTATTACTATGGTTACCAGTCATGGTGAAATTATTTGGAAACTTAATTGCCCATCCAACAAGAGAAGGCTAATATAGAATTTTGTCAAACTGAGATGCCATAGTTGCTAATTTTTGAGACCTCTTTCGTCAAGGTATTCCTTTCATTCTTTGCCTCGGAAGCAAGCTTGGAAACCTGCCAGCCAGGGTGCAAATCAGTATTTGCTATGGCGGAATAGAATGTTAAATTGTAAAGGACGGTGCAGAAAGTTTGTACACTTACTGAGTCAATAAATGGCTATTACCTTAAAAGCAACATAGCAGTTATATCTATTGTAATACCCTTATCTACGGCTACCAGCTCTTTGTGCAGAAAAGTTTGAAACAAAATAGAACTTATGCATGTGAAACATTTTGGTCAAATTATACCTTGCTCTTATAGTTTCAACAAAATTTTAATTTAGTCCCCGCTATTTGTTTTCATGTAATTTTGGGCAAAAAGTTTCAAAGCATTTGGAAAAAAGGCCCCACCCTCTAAGACCATCAAAATGCCCCCAACTCAGTTCCCATGTGGAAAATTAAAGATCGATGAGGCATGTTGTGACAAGTAATCTTTATATAAAGGGATAACAAGGTTTGACAAATCAGATGCAACTTAACACATCAAATAATGAATCTTCCCAAACTAACATAATTTACTACCACTACTAACATAACTTACTACTACTGCTAACACATCAAATAATGAATTTTAAAAGCGACACCAATTAACTCTTTACAACTTTTGTTTAGTGAAATACGTGAACAGCATCCTGACAGCAGAAAATTTACCTGTAATCGGAAATGAGATGCTTCTCTTTTAGGAAGATCTCCAAGGATATCTTTTAAGCCTAGTACAGCCAAAAAAAAAAAAAGAGCCAGGTCAAGGAGACTAGGGTGTATGATCACCAGCATAGTTTATTGACATGCAACAGTTCCTTACCAAAGAAGATATCATATTTTGCATACCTCCGGCCTTTCTTTCAATTTTATATGCTGATTGAATCACACTTTGGATTTGTTTCCCAGCTTGTCTGTAACAAAATCACAAATATGAATAAAAAACATATACAATGACTTACAAAGTAGATTTTACAGTTTTACATCCTTAAGTTGCAAACCTCAGCTTTGTTCTTCCACGTAAGAATTCCTCTTCCGCATGTAATGCCCTCTTCTGAAAACAATGACAAATACCATGAATAGCAGACTTTATTTTACTGTTTACTTGGAATAGACTTAAACAAAGTGCAGTTTCTCCCGTTACTTTCTCAAAAGTCAACATTAATCCATAAGAATAAAAAGGAAAACGCAATGACCATTCTTCTCAATAATTTATCCCAAGGGCATTTCGAGGTATGAGAGGCATGGACTTTGGCTGAGATCAGACAAAGCAAACCCTTTTGAGATTAACATCATAACCCAAGTTCTCCATTGGATTGCCTATTAGTTCTCTACTGTTAGTGTTAAAGGTAAGCAGCTGAGGTTAGAAAATGAATAGTTCTTAACAGATTTTAAGGCTCCAACAACATTATTCTATAAGAATTTGATCATTGTTTTATGGCAATATCAGAGTTGTTTTTATCTTCATGTCACTTATTGCAAATATTCTCTAAGATAGGATTAGAGACTAGGTGTTGAGTGTATAGCATTTGTTAGCCTTTATTTTTCTCCAATGCACCCTGTTTATATTCTCTAGCCTTTGACATCTACAATGCTATCAATCAAGGAAAAAATCATTCAGTTTTCTCAAATCCACATATCTATTTTCAACTTCTTAGATAGTTGACTACTTTAGTTCAGAGCTTTTCACCTTACACCTACAAAGTCTAAATTAATACATTAAATAAATGGAACAAAACTATTGCAACATTAAGAGTTTATATGGATCTTGAAACTTAACCTCTAACTTTTCACTTTCAGCCTTTAAAGATTCAATTAATTGCCGCAGCTCTCCCACTTGCACAGTAGCTCTTTTAATCAAGGCCTACAACCAGTAACAAATATATCATTAATAATCCTGGTAATTATCATGCAATGTCTTTTACACTTCCGACACAGTCCAAGATTCATCCAAACATTCCATGAATAACAATCAAATTATTAAGCATTCAGATACAGAGAAAGTGACAATTTGTCCAATATTTGATTACAAATAATTCCAAAATGTGTATTAAAAAATACATAAGAGAACATCATGTAAGAAAATAAGGGGGGGGGGAATGAATGCTTGAGCCAGGAACATTCTAGACAATAAAATCAAAACTCAAAATATTGCCACACAATGATCAATCATGATACTCCAAATACTTAGTAGTGAAATGATTTTACATAGTGGTTGAGATGGAATAAATTCCAGCATCAAATTACTAAAGGCATGGAAAGGCCAATTCAGTATTAAAGCATTCACTTTGCAGTTATCTATAATTATTGATTGTAACTACTCCTCTAGTCCTTAATATAAGACATATTTGGGGAGTTGATCTTTGTTCTAAATATAAGATACAATTTTCATATTTGTCAATCTTTTCCTAATTTACCTCTATTGTTCCTAATTTACCTCTATTGATGCTCCCTCAACAATAATCAAGGAGGAGAGGAAATGGGGGAATTAAGAAAGATGGGTAGGGTGTTTTAGAAAATATATATTGTATTAACTAACTAAATTAACTTCCTTAATCTAATTAAATTAAGTAAATATGTCTCATATTAAGGACCGAAGAAGTAATTAGGAAGATTATTCTGTAATTATTAGTCATCAACGCATTGTCTTTGTGTCCTCACCATAAATCATAAGTTTATGCAGAATTTACCTAGCTCTACATAGAAACCTCAGATCTCTCTAGCTGAGCCCCTCTTCTACATGGTTGGCTTCTATTTGAGCTGTTTGGTGCATTTTTCATGGTATTAAACCTCTAGTGCTCATGGGAAAAATTATTTAACTCTTAAACTTTTTTATATTATAGATCACTATATCTGACCTTGTTGCAGCCTCTTCAAACCCCAATGTGGATGCTCTGGCCCCCAAAGTATGTACTTTTCTCACCCCCTTTTTAGGAATTCCCAGAATTGTGCTTGTGGAGGTCTAGTTCCTTGGACAAGGCTGTGAGGATCACTTGATGACAAAAGTGGAAGATGTTGCCAAAAAAGAATGGCCAACTTGGAAGAAAAAAGACCACCAGTTATTCTCTCTATTGTGGCAATCAATCGATTGTAAATTGTGGCACCCTTGCACAATTATAAAACCTGTCACACCTTTTGACAAAAGGCCACATCCAAGTTCACTACCAAGTCTCTATCAGTTACTTTGTTTAATTTAAACCAGCTCAATATAATTGACAAAAAACCTACTGTACAGAGATTGGATTGGGGAGATAAGAGTTCAATGAATTGATTCCTATAACCTTAGATACTAAGGAACAAGTGCAGCAAGGCAACAAATTCTTTATGGTGCTCATCCTTGCATCTTTTAAAGTAGACTTCGCCCTTATTCACAACCAAATTCTCTCACTAGTTGTTCAACCTTTGGGCAACATATTTTGCAAAATTTGACTATCCAGCCCACTGAAATGACACCAATTGAGACCACCAATCTTTCTCCACTGCATTTAACTGCAACAAGAATCATGGCCACTGGGGGGCCTTCTAATGGAACAAGAATTACACAAATTCCCAAGTCTAGGTTTTTTAGCTAATGAGGTGGCCAAAGGAGACTAAAACAGGACGTTGCAACTAACTGGTCACTGGGAATGAGGAGGAGGGAGAGACTCGTCAATTAGAGTGAATATATAGGAAATTTAAGGATCACAGGATGCAAGGGAGATTCAGCTTTAGGTGGAGTGCCTCTGGCATCTCAAAAGCTGGAGAATGTTGCATTTGAGCTCTTATTCTGTAATTTTAGTGTTGCATTACTGTTGATTTGCATCCTTGTCACGAGGGTATGAAAGGGCTCCTATTAGCTGAGGATCCTATTTGCTGCCACGAGTGTATGAAGGGACTTCACCATTTTGTTACCTTTATTCAATGCTATTTAGACGATATCATCAGTATTTTATGGAATTCTATCAAACACAAATATGATTTGTGCTGCTACTGCACTTCAGCACGTATATTTATCCTTTTTAAGATAGTAAAAACATATAGGTCATTACTCACCTCTTCACTAACAAAAAGGCGCAATGCATTGTAGTACATAAATCGGCGTGGCCCTGTGACATAAACAAATGTAAAGAAAAACACATATATAGAATTAAACATGTTGGAAATTTACATAGTTCAAACTGAACACGGCCAAAGGTTCACAGGTAGGCATGGCCACAATATAAAAAGTTCGTATCATTATAGTCAAAATAAACATCATAACAACAATGGCTACTTCCTTTCATCATTATATTCCAAATGCAATGCAGGATTGCAAGATTCGCCCTGCATTGATTGTCTAGAAAACACAAATTAGTATAGAGTTGACACTTACTTTTAAGTACAACAAAACTCAAGGCAGCAGTAGCCCCACAAGTAATAATTGGATGAGAAGCTGCAATATGAACACCCTCTGCAATGGAAAAGTAAAACACAAGTGTCTGAATCATGAAGGTATTAACAGATGAACCTACATTACTTCGGTAGCAATTAAATCAGTAGAACAAACAAATAACAAACCTTTGATCTTTCCAAATAAAAGTTCCTCATAAGCACTATAATCAGACTTGAGATCATGCAAAGCACCCTACAATTACATTGATATTAAAAAGAAAATAACCAAAAACAACAAAAGAAGCCTGATTAGTTAGCTGGGGAATGTCAATGCCCCTGAAAATATGTTTGATTCATTGCAATTATTTTGCCAAAATTAGCAAATATTCGCATTACAAAAATAAATTCCACAAATGATGAAATGCAAAATTCAAAATTTTGAGTCATCACTCGAAATATCATGTGAAGAAAACAAAAACAGAAGATAGATGCGAACTAAACAACAAGCAAAGTTAATAAAGAAGATAAATTAATTCAATTATGAGATATCACATCAAATTCTAAATGACTGATTCTAAATTTTTTTTTTTTTTTACCATAATCCTTTTTTGTCGGGGCCCAAACAAAACAAATGATGAACTTACCAAGACCTGTTGAGAATGCGCCGAGGATGTGGACCGAATCTGAGAAAGCCTGGATTTAGAATACTCGAGAGCAGAATCGAGGGCGTCGTTGAAGGCCTTGTGATAGAGCTGAGCTTGCTGAACAGCGTAATCAAAGAATGGCGTCGTTTCATCTAGGGTTTTCAGGGTGTTGCTTGTGGGATGTGTGGCTGATGATAATGAAGGTTCTGCATCCGATGGCTCCGCCGTAGTTGTTGCCATGGTTGGAGGTGCGATGTGACCTGACATCCAGGTCTTCTCTTCCTCTACTATCGAGCTAGGCGCGTTGGCTCAAGGCGAATCAGACGCAGAGCAAGAGACAAGGACGGGAACTGGATCGGCTGCCCATCCTTAGCGATATGCAGCCTGCCCAGCTCTTCACGGTTTCCGTCAGATTAATCCAACGGTCAAAAGCTGCCGACAATATGCCCGAGCGTTTTTTTAATTTTTTTTTACTAAAATATACATAATGTGCTCATTTGAAATAGCGATTAGAGTCTTCAAAAATAACTTTTCAATCGTAATTTATGGAATATGAGATAAGTATATGAGAGGAGTATTGTCTCGACTTATATGCATAATCACTTATAACCCTTCTAAAAGTTAAACTAAACATGCTAATGTTGTCTAAGATATGAGTTAAAGGGCAAAAGTATTTGGAAAAATCTCATTTAAAATAGGAAAATTTTAAATTAGGTCAATAAATCCTTATTTAAGATACTAACTCAATTTAAAATTTTAAAATATAGATAAAACAACTTTAATATCCTTCACTCTCTCCTCTTATACTTTTTCTATGTAACTTATGTTTCACAATAAATAATATATATATATATATATATATATATATATATATATATATATATATATATACACACACACACGAATGAGAGGACTTTTTTCATGTTCTGCAGGTGTAATCAATATTAATTAATGGGAAAAAATACAAAAAAAAAAAACATCGTCAACAACGGAGTCATGCAAAAATTGCGCAAGACATTTACATCACAAGCACGATTGCAGATCTCCCTTATAAATAGTTTTGATACCTTACTCCAGAAAAGGAAATCTCATACACTAACTAGTCAAACCAAATCCTACAAATCAACAAAATAATGAAGAGGGGGAAAATAAGTTGACTGATTATAGGTTCATTTGGATTAGCTTATGGAAGCTCCATAAGTGCTTATAAATCGTGATTCACGGAATACGAAGTAACTTTTACTATTTACGAGGTTAATTTTACGATCTACGAAGTAAATATGTGGAGAAGATTTATCTCAATTTACATAAATCGGGCTTATAAAATAAATCCGATTATATATTGAATTTCTAAACATGCTATATAGCAATTGAAGGGAGCGGAGTTGGATGCAGAAGTGTTTGACCTTGAAGTTTGATGTAGTTGAAGCTGTTTTTTTCTCTCCAATTATTCTTGATGATCCTTGTAAAACATGAACAATTTCTTTGATTATCATATTTTATTTTATTATATATTAATGTTGATATATATTAAAAAATATAAGCTACATAACAATGAAATCTTTTAAGAGTAGAGGGCATCAAAGTCATTTTACACATATTTTAAAATCTTAATTTGGGTTAATGACTCAATTAAGGATTTGTTAAATTTACCAACCTGATTCAGAATTTTCCTATTTTAAATAGCTTTATATGTGGTTTTCCCAAAGTATTTTTCAAAGACAGCTTGCTAAAGTATTTTTTTTTTTTTTGCAGTATCTTGAAGTATTTTTTAAGGTATGCTTTTTTTTTTTTTGTAATTTTACACTTAACACTCTAGATAATTTATAGTGGTGGATACCCTTAAAAGGTACTTCAGGATGTTGGATGCACTAAAAAATAATTTATAGTACTAGACACACTTAAAAAAATATTTCAGGTGGTAGGTGTACCAGAAAAATATTTCAAGATAATGGATACATCATAAAATATTTTAGGATATTGAATGCACCTAAAAAAATATTTCAACGTGCTGGATACACCTTATGTAATACCCCACTTTTCACCAATACTTTTGTATGTATATTTGATATATATATTTAGAGAAATGAAATGGTGAAATGTGGTAAGCATAAATTTGTGGAATTTTTCAAATCGCTGGTTACACGTGAATTGACCGAGAAAGGATATAAAGAGGCAATTAATGTACAATTAAAGGCCTATTATTGTAACTAAAAATTTGAGAAATTAAATGATATGAATGATGGCTTCATTTAAGTGTGAAAATAGGGTTAAGTCAAAGAAATGAGTAAAAAATGATTTATTACGATAAATCATAAAATGCAGGGGCAAAACGGTAATTTTTCCATAAAGTGGGAAATAATTATTTTCCCTAATATTCCCATTAATTTTAGTTAAATGTGAATTAAAAAGAGGAAAATGACTACTTGATCATTAATAAACCAATTTTGGTGAATTATTGTCAAGAATGGTCAAATAGTCAAAAAGTCAAAGACTTGGTCAACAAGTTATAAGGTAGCAATGAGATAATTTGATATCAATAGTTTCCTCTTCAATTCTCATTATTTTCGGCTGAAACATGAAGGGAAATGGGAAATAGAAATTAAAATGAATAAATGGAATTTATGGACTAATGGAAAGTTACCACTTATGCATTACTTTGACTAAACCTAATATATCATTAATTCCCTTATCTCTTCAGCCTCATTTCATGATCAGAACTGATTCAGCAAAAGTAAGAGAGAGCTGAGGTGATGAAGGAGAAGGAAGAGGCTAGGGCCCATCATAATTCATGGTAAGAAGTTGCTACTGAAACAACCATTTCTCACAAACAACAATTATCCAATACAGTTATACAAAATCAATAATAATTTTTTTTCAATACATATCAGATTTTAGGACACAAACTCACCTACAAACTCTCTCAAAACATATCGAAGTTTAAGGCACAAACTTGCCTACAAACTCACTACAGAGAAATTTATTATTCTGATCTCACATCACAATTAACCCACAAGTCTTAAAATTTCACACAAAACAATTTTCAGTACAACTGTGGTTGTGGGTCCATCAAAATATCATAGTACGCAACATAAGGCTTCAGCCCTAACAATAGTTAAATATTTATCCCAACACAGTTACTCAACAGTAAAAAAAATGTAGCATTCCAGAAACATGAGGACCCTATAATGGTAATATAGAAATTAACACAACACCAATACCAAAAGAGGCCTACAAGATTCTCAACGTCTATGCCTCTGGTTGCTTCCCTTGGCCTCTAGCCATATTAGAGGTCTCGCTTGAAAAATTATTTATAATGACGGGGTGAGACATAAAGTCTCAGTAACCAAAATCAATTTACAAAATATGCAGGGAAGGATTGTAAGTCAGAGAAGTAGGTTTAACTGACATAATAAAAATAATAATATTCTCATAATTCAAAACTTAACATAATATAAACAATGAATAAAACAATCATCTCTCATCCATCCTGCTCCTCCTTATCTCCTCTGGACTGGTACAGTTATCAGTGCTAGTATACCCGACCAAAGGTTAGCTGTCACATCAAGAATACTGCCCCCTCCCATACTACCACCAATATGTTAGAACTGGCTGACACCCAAGAGGGGTGAATTGGGTGTATAATAAGAAAGTCTGATACTTAAAAATCTTTTCGCAGATTGTAAACTTAGTATATATGGAAGCATCAATTATGTAAAACGTATATGCTGGAAATATAAAAGCTTAGGGAAGAGAATGTGCAAACTGTGATTTATCCTGGTTCGGTCCAATCCACGATGACCTACGTCCAGTCCCCAGGCTCCTCCTGAGATTTCCAATCCACTATCTTCTTGTTTAATCAGGCACAAGAAAAGCCTTTACAAATTCATAAGAGTTACTCCCCCTTACACACTGTAAGGTTTACTCCTTCTTACAGCAAGTCGAGCAAAGCAATCCTAAAGTCCTTTCTCTCTTGCTTACCCATGCAAGTCTTATGAGCAGCAACGTTCTCTCCTGCTTACACCACTGTAAGTCTTACGAGCAGCAACGCTCTCTACTGCTTACACCTTGTAAGTCTTACAAGCAGAAAGTACTACTAGCAATTCTCTCTACAACTTTCCTGTAAGGTAATCAGCCCTCTCAAGGTCCCTCTACCTTGAGATCAATACAAAAGTATAGATGGTGTGTTTACAGACTCTCTCACAGAGTAGATAAATGCTCACTGAAGTACAATGAAAATATTCTCACTCTCAATTATACATGATATAGAAGATGAAGTAGAGCAAAGAGTGGTCAGAGGTAGAAGACTTAGAATATCAGCATGTTCATGTACTCATTGTGTTGCTTGTTGTTCTGTGTTTGAATCTTCTCCTATTTGTAGCTGAGTTGTGGAAGATGACCGTTGTAAACATCCATCCGTTAGAGTCTGTTGATTCATTTGACCGTTGAACCCATTTGGATATTTTCCTGTTGTAATCTCATCTGATGCTTAGACAGACACTACTTCATCTTCGGTTGGAGTCCCATTGCTTTGCACGGTCGTTGAGTGTATTTAAATATTTTCCCGTTGATCGTGCTCTGACATATGCTTCAGCGTTTCTTACAGTTTGCCCATTGGTCTGACAGATGCAATAGTATTTGTCTTTCGTTACTTATGAATTTTGCTACCGCCCACGAATAGTTGTCATTTAATATTGATCTGTGTAAGCCATGTGATCGGTAGTGCATAACACCTGTAAATCCACTCAGAGAAATAGCCGTTAGAAAATATCACTCGGGTGATTAAAGACTTCACTGGAAGTGATTTCAGAAAATGGAAGAATCATTGGAAGTCAACTTGATTTCACTGGAGGTGATTTTGATAAAACAATTAACTCTTGACTACATAAGCATTTCACCGGCAGTAATCTTGATTTCTGGATGTGACTGTCATTGGAAGTGATTCTGATTCAGTGAAGAGTGTACTGAGTGATCATAGATGCTGGCAAGAAGTTAATCTGATAAAACTTCATATAAGTTGATCTTGGCATGTCTCTGGAAGTGATCTGCAAAATCAACATAATCACTCGCTTGGATATTATCTAATAGAAAGTGAACTGAGGCATACTGGCTTTCACTGGAGGTGCATTCTGGTTCACTGTAAGTGATTTGATCTTCACGGAAGTTATTCTGATTCAAACTGATATACTGTCACTGGAACTATGAAGAGTGAATTGAGTAATCACTGACTGTAAGTGATATGAGGTAACTGATATTTGACTGGGAGTGATCAAGTATGGTGCTGGAGGTGATCAGTTGAAACGAACGATCACTTGAGTGGAGTTCATGTCACCGGAAGTGATTTTCAAAACAGTCAAATATTCCTGAAGTGATTTTGCCTTGCACTGGAAGTGATCTTGAAATTTCCATGTTTCACTCGAGTGAATTTGGAATCACTGGAAGTGTTTTTGTAAATAGTGATTTCTTCTTGCAGTGATTTTGAATCCACTGGAAGTGATTTGGAAAATTTCAGGTATCACTCGAGTGATTCAAGATCACTGGAAGTGATTTGGCAAATAGTGAAATATTCTTGCAGTGATTTTTGATTCACTGGAAGTGATTTGGAAACTTGGCGCATCACTCGAGTGATTTGGCATTCACTGGAAGTGATTTACAAAACAGTGTATTTTTCTTCCGGTGATTTCAGGCGCACTGGAAGTGATTTGGCAAAGTTGGGATATCACTCGAGTGATTTGAAGATCACTGGAAGTGAAATGGAAAAGCTGAGATATCACTGGAAGTGATTTGGAGATCACTGGAAGTGATTTGGCAAAGTTGAGATATCACTCGAGTGATTTGGAGATCACTGGAAGTGAAATCTGAAACAGTGAATTTTTCTTGCAGTGATTTTTCGATCACTGGAAGTGAAATGCCATATCACTCGAGTGATTTGCCAAATCACTCGAGTGATCCGTTTCCAGATCTTCAGTAAATAGAGGTCAACTTCCAGATGCCATAACTCTTCGAATATGACTCCAAAATTTCTGTATTATATATCAATGGAACGCCCTGGAAGTCTACTTTCATATGGCACTGGTTTCAGCTCAATACGATCAGTGGTTTGAGAGTTATAGCCAAAATACTAAGACTGTTCCAGAAAGTGACGCTGTCATAAAGGTCAAATTAGAACACTTATATCTCCCTCATATGAGCTCCTTTGATGTTGGTTCTGGTGTCAAAATGACGCATTGGGAGTCTAGTTTCATATTCAATTGGTTTCGTCTCATTTGGAGTTGTATTGTGAGAGATATGATCAAATAACCAGACCTCGCTCAGCTGGACGAAGCACAGACTCTGAAATGCTGAACATCACTCGAGTGATTTGCTGAATCACTCGAGTGATTCCTCAAATCACTCGAGTGATTTGTTAAAAATCACTCTGCTACAGTTCCAAATAGTGCCAAACAGTGCCAATTGCTACAGTAACCGTATTGCTACAGTACCCACTGCTACAGTACCCATAAAAACTTGAATCTTCATATTTTTCATTAATTCTTGCAAGTTCCTTATTCCTCAATTTCTTTCTTCCATTGCTTGACTAATCTACAATATATGCAACATCAAATAGTTAGTCAATGTATTAGAAAAGTATACTATGCAAGCTTCTTATTCTTAATATTTGACATCTATATTTGTCATCATCAAAACTAATCATATCTAACACAATATACCGTAACAGGGAGGTGTCCGCCCAAAACACTCAACTCCAAATCTGGGCCAGGATTGAGAGAGCCGATAGGCACACAATTCACCATATCTCTTCCACACAACCTAACATATCCCGTAATATACAAATAATAAATTAATACAGCTTTCAAAAACAATTAGGAGAATTCTAAATTCTTATACAACATATCCATCACAACAGTAACAATTTAATAATAATTTTCACTTATATATGTAAATTGGAAAATACACTGCTTCATTGAATAAATTCATATTCAGATATAAATATAATCTTGCAAAACACATACAAGTAATATAGATAAAAGTAAGGTTTATAAAACACCTTATAGTCCAAAGCAAGCATACAAAATAAATTAACCTCGGTTACCTTGATTCCAAGCTTAAGCTTAATTTGGATAGTAAAACCCGTGCAATCATCGATCACAAGAAAACTCTACTTTATTAATGTAGATACCAATTAACCACAATAACAATAAAATAATTAATTTACATAATTTAACTCCTACAAACCAATTTTCTCTATAACTATTATCCTTAATTATTCCAATTTCCTTAAAAATCCTTAATCATAGATCATTCCTCATAAACCTAAAGAACTCATTAAAATCTTTAAATAACCTTTAACATACCTATAATTACAAAATCCTCAATATCAACTTTTTAAATAATTAAATCTTTTTTTATAATTTATATGGGTATAATCCAATTATTAAACAAATCCTAAAATTTCTACATAATTAAAATCATATCAAATTCTAATTTAAATATTAAATCCTAACTCATATTTTCCACAGAGCTCAGATCTTACAAAAAAAACCGATTAAAATCTCAATAATACCTCCAATATTCCAAATAAATTATTTAAATAAATTTTGATCGGTAAAAATGCCCTATGAAAATTGAGTTATATCCTATTTATAAAAGAAATTAATTATAAAATCACATAACAACCAAATAATAAATCTAAATCAGATAAAATTAATTATTAATTATTCTCTACATTTCTACAGTCTTATATTGACAAAACTTAAAACTTGTCTAAAATCATATCCCCAAAATATTATCTAACTAGCATAAAATCACTATCATAGGAAAGAGAAAATTATTTAGAATATATTTCATAAAAGAAGCTTTATGATTATAAGAGAGTTTACGTACCTTATTGATCCTCAAATAACCAAAAATACACCTATCAGGACCTCACCCTCTCTTCTCTTCATGAAACACTTCACCTGTGTGAAGTGTTTAGCTGAGGGGGTATTATAAATACCCCCTTCCTCTTCATGCTTTAGCGCCATCAGGGGCAAAAGCAAATAAAATATTTTATTTTTTTAAGATAAGGGGTGGACCTCCTTAACTATTCATGTTGGTAGGCGCTGTTTCGGCGGCTACCAACTTTGAATTTTTTTTTAATTTTATATTATTATATTATTTTATTATATGATATTATTTTATTATTTTATTAATTAAATTTTAATTTATAATTTTTTTTCCAAAAAATTTCTATTAAATTATACTTATCTCCAAATTATAATTATACCAAAGTATAATTATATCCTAAAATAAAAATAAGGATGTTACAGCTACCTTGTGTCTTAAGCTTCCTAATTTCTCCATAACCTCTCCTCCTCACTTCTCCACCCTTGGAACCATGTTATTTCAACTGATTCAAGAGTTGGAGAGAGAGAAGCAAAAACGTGCAGGAGAGAGAAAGTGCAAGAAATCAAGAGGTAACTTCTTAAACTTGTTCCTCTTGGTTGATTAATGCTATTAGAATTGTTCTTGGCTTGATTATGGTTGATTTGATACAAGATAATTCAAGAAAACCTATGAGACCTTAATATACAAGTGTCTCTAAATCAAGTCCAATGAATGTCTAAATAGTTAATAGTTTGATTATAAGTAGAAAGGAGGTGATTAAGCTAAAGAAAATGAGAAACTGACACAACTTTTCTGGGAACCTAAATTCCCTTCCCTGTGTTGGACGTGGTAGATGAGTGGGAATTTGATAATTCCGATGCTTCCATTGGGTTTAGGAGGCAAAATTATGTAGGGTCTATGTTGACCATAAAGTGAGAAAAGCCACAGAAAGTGAAATGACCGAATTACCCTTTAAAAACTATAACTAAGGGATTTCAAAGGCATTTTCGTCATTTAGGCTTGATTTTGACCAATCCGAGGTTGAAATGGATTCTACACACAAAATTGTGTAGGATTAGCCTAAGTTATAAATTTTGATAGAGTGGAGTGAGACCGGGTACAAAGGGGACAAACTGGGTCTCTAAGAGTATTTTGGTAATTTAGCACTTTTAGGCTAAGTTTACCAATGTTATAAGTTTAGAATGATACATGGATGAGTAATGACTCATTTATGGTATATTTGGGTATTCCAGGACTTGACAACCATTTGGAACGCAGAACTTGCCCGAGCTTGAACAAGTGAAAAGAAGTTGCTAGAGGAGAACAACCAGGTAGTAACTTGTCTTCATATGACATAACATGCATTGTGTGTTGTTTGAAATCATCACAAAATTTCTAACACGTTTTAATTATGTGGGGTGAATACCCGAGGCCTATATTTGCGCGGGTTGACACTCAAGTTATAATGTTCATAGTTGCACGAGCGGTGCCCGGGGCCTATTGCGCGGGTACCCCTCAGGGCCAAGTAACTTGCCTAGCCCTATGGTAATTTATGAATTGCATTAAATGCATTGAATGATGTTGTGATAATTTTATTGATTGATGAGTGTGAAGTATGCTTTGTATGTTATCTTTATATGTTTGACATGTGTTACTACTGAGATTCCTCTGAATCTCACCATTTTTCTCCAAAAACCACCTTTAGTACAGGGAGAAAGCTCGAGGGGCAAGAAGAAGGTAAGCGGCGATGACTAGAGGTCGAGGCACATAAGACTTTGGTCATTTAGTTGTCTAGTCCATATGTCTTTTTGGATTTTGAATTGTAAATGATGTATATGTTGTAAAGATAACCTAGTGAATGAATGGTAGAAAATTAGTAGTTTTGCTTCCTATCGCTAATGAAATGTGTATGTGGGATGGATTATATAAAGTCGGCAGAGGTTCACTTACAAACTCTGATGAATAAGAATAAAAAGGGAAAACCGGTGAGTCTTAACAAGTTAATGAAGTTTTATGAAAATGATTATGAAAACTTTATCACCCTTTCAGCTCTAGGTTCAAATCCCAGGTTGAGGTTGAGGATTTTATAAGTACTTTCGGAAGTTGGGTGTTCCGGGTTCAAATCTTGGTCTCTCGAGTTATTTCGCTACTCTTTTGTACTCTATTGTAGCTAAAAGGAATGAGGTATCACACATTAACCCTTTAGGTGTGTTTAGTTGGAGGAGAGAGGAAGGAAACGAAGGGTAGCTGTTTCCCTCTCCACATTTGATTTAAAATTTTGTAGGGGAAGGGACCTAAAATATTCCATACCTCCCCCTCCTACACCCTCATTTTTGCTCCTCTCTAAATTGGGGGTTTTAAAGGAGAGCTAAAATTTTGTATCATTTTGCCCTTATACTTTATGTGATATTTTAATAATACACATGATGAAAAATATTATGATAACTAAAAATATCGTTATTAATAAAATATTTCATTATAAAATAAATTTAAAATAAAAATATATTACAATAAAAAATTATTACCATTAAAAAATGTAGGGTTAAGGTGCAATTTTAGCAACAAAGTTTTATCAAAGGGGCATCTGGTACAAATAAGTTTGAGAATGAGCAAAAATAACAATGAACAATTAAAAATGGTGCAAATTTAACAAAATCGTTAAATTTGCACCTTATTTATTATTCATTGTTATTTTCACCCCTTTTAAAATTTATTTGTGCCAAATGCCCCTCAAACAAAACTTTGTTGCTAAAATTGCACCTTAACCCAAAAATGTATTTGATATAAAAGGACAACAAGAAAGAACTGGACAAATAATTTACCAATAAAAAGAAATAAAAGAAGTAACTTAAAAAGAAAACAAAAGAATATTATAAATGGCCTGTCATATAAGATCAGAAACTGATGATTTATTCAGAATACTAAAACCTTCAGTGTAAAAGGAACAAAACCAAAATAAAACTTCCAAGAATATGATGAATGTATTAGAAGAATTAAAAGAATTGAATGAAGATGAAATAGAAAAAATTATGGGATAAGAAGAAAAAGAAAATTTAAAAGAAATACAAAGAGAATTTGCATGTATTTTAATACCCCACTTTTTCACTAATATTTATTATATGCATATTTGTGAGGTTTAATGGAATAAAATGGTGAATTGTAGTGCACATAAATTTATAGAAATATTTTAATCTCCGGTTACACATAATTTGGCCAAGTAAGGACACGAAGAGGCAATTAATGTCCACTTAAAGGCCTAATATTGTAACCAAAGCTTGAGCATAAAATGACACAAATAATGGCTTCATACAAGTGTCAAAATTTGGTCAAACCAAAGGAAAGGAGTAAGAAATGATTTATTTCGATAAATCATAAAATGTAAGGGCAAAACAGTAATTTTGTCATAAAACAAGAAATAATTATTTCCCCCCAATATTCCTAATAATTTTAGTTAAATGAGAATTAAAAAGAGGAAAATGGCTAATTGATAATTAATAAGCCTATTTTGGTGTATTATTATCAATAACAGTCAAAGAGTCAAAAAGTCAAAAGTTCAAAGGTCAACAATTTACGAGATGGAATTAGGATAATTCATAATCAACATATTTCCTCTTATTTCTCATGCATTTACCGTGGATAAAGAAGGGGAAAATGGAAATGAAATAATGGATAAAAAGTAAAGCTATTGACCAATAGGAAGCTTCCACTTGTAAAGCCCTTTAACCAATTCATTACAATACCATTCTCTTTATCTTTTCATCCTCATTCTCGTGCAAAATTAGACCAAAGGAGAGAGAGGGAGCTGCTGGACGAAGGAAGCTCAAGAACAAAGAAGGGCTTAGGGTTTTCCAAAAATCTAAGGTAAGAAGTTGTAATCTTGAAGTTTAAGCTTTCTAATCACTCTATAACCTCTCCTAATCTCTTCTACTCTATCAAATTCATGGATTCAAGACTAAATCCCAAGAGAAGAGTAGGAATCAAGAGGTAAACTTCCAAACTTGCTTCTCTTGCCTTTGTTGTTGTTGTTGGCTTGGAATTGGTTGTTTTGTAGAGATTGGATAATGAAACCCTAAGGGTTCTTGCTACTCAAATTCCCTTTAAACATGTCTAATGAGTGTTTAAATAGCTAATCATGTGATTAGAAGTAGAAATGAAGTGATTAAGTAAGAGAAAACAAGAAAATAACATGTTACTCTTAAGAATCCTATTTTCTGCCTTGTTCATGAAGTGGAGAAGAAGTAGAAATTTGATAATTTTGATGCTTCCATTAGCTTTAAATGGAAAAATTGTGTAGTTATGCAAGTTTTCATGATTTTTGGATGCTTGTATATGAATTTGGGAATTTATGAAGTGTATGTGTGCATGTTGACAATCTGCCGTGTCTGGAATAGTATGTTTGTACGTGGTATTTCAGGGGCCAAAATTTATCCAAAAATTCTAAAACTTTTCAGAATCAAATTAGAGACATATAGCTTTAATTTTATAGGTAGTTTGTAATTTTTGGACTAGTGGATTCAGAGTTATGAATTTTCAAAGTTTGGTCTCGTTTCTGGAACCCAATCTGAACCAGTTGAGGTTTGGTGAATTTTTGGGAATTTCATGTTGTTATCTTCCATAAAATGATATTTTTACTTGAAAATATACTTAAATATGGTTACCATGTGCTTGAAACCAATCAATTTGGAGTTTTCTAGAATTATTTATAATTCTTGAAAGTTGGACATTGAATCTAGAAGCTAACCTGAGACAGACCTATTGTGACGTGAGTTTGTCTCACCAAATGAATTCCAATATCCATAAAATTTTCCAGAAAAAAGTAGAACCAAAAATATTTAATTTGATGGGTAATTTTTAATAATTAGAAAAGTATATTGGGAGATATAAATTTTTAAAGTTTAGTAAGGATTTTGGATGCTGTCTTAGGACAGTGATGAGTAATTCTGAAATCTGGAATTATGTACGTGGAGACTGAATGAGTAATCATTTTTTATATAAATTAGACTTAATATGGGTCACATAGGACTTTGAAGCACCTCATTTATAATTTTTTAGAATTATTTATGATTTTTTAAAGTTGAATGAAAAATCCTGTCAGCATGTAGGCTATGCAAATTTAATGGACTTTGAGCTAAAAATAGTAAAGGTGAACTTTAAATGTAAAGATTAGTATTTGGGCCTAGTGTAACCACATTAATTACTTAATTGGGTCTAAGCACTAACCCAAATGACAACCAACTTGATTAATTAGATTATGCAACTATTAGATGGAATAATAATCTATCGTCCGTAAATTCTAATTATAGGACCTAATAGCTGTCTGGAGCTTAAGACTTGCCCGAGCTCTAAGAAATGGTTGGACGTTGCTCAAGGGAAGCTGCCAAGTAGTAAATTGTCTTTCATATGTTTATAATATACATTATATGTTGTGTGAAATCATCATAAATTGTTTGACACATTTTGATTATGCGGGGTGGACGCCCGGGGCCTATCTGCATTGGTGGAATCTTAGGCCGATATAATGTTCATTAATGCATTAGTGGGTGCTCGAGGCCTATTTGCGCGGGTATCTCTCGGGGCCTTTAACATACTTAGCGCTACGGTAGTTTATGAACTGCATGTGATGCACTGAATGATGTTGTGATAATTCTGTTGTATGATGTCTGCGTAGCATGCTCTGTGATGTTATATTTATATGATTGACACTACGTTATTAATGAGATTCTTTTGAATCTCACTCTTTTTTAAAAGCCCATCTACAATATATGGAGAGAGCTCAAGGGGCAAGAAGAAGGTAAATGGGGACGACTAGAGGCTTGAATGCTGAAGACTTTAGTTTCACTGGTTGTCTGTTATGTGTACTTTGCATATTTTGGATATGTATATATTATAAATAGCTTGTAACTCTGATATGTTACAATAGTTAAAATGGTAATGCCAGTAGACGATTTAGAGAATGGTTTAGTTATGTTATGCTTCCGATCGCTAACGAAACATAATTAAGGTATGAAATATGAGAACTAAGCAGAGAATCGCTCACAAAAGCTGATAAAATGAAAAGAAGAGCATGTTAAGACTTAGTGAGATAGTGAATGTTTGTGAAAATGCTTTGAGAAATTTTATTACCCTAAAAAATCATTTCCAATCTCAGGTTCAAGTCCTGAGATAGGTTTGGAATTTGTGAAAGTTTTTTGCTATTTCTTAATCCGGGACTTAATTCTGGCTTCATGAACGATTTTACTACTCTTTTGTACTCATATGAGGCTATAGGAAATGAGGTATCACATGTATCACAACTATAGGAAATTCAAAAGCACAAATAAGTATGCAACAAGGACAAGAAACAAATAATCAACAAAGTTTTGATGTTCCAAGTATAAATAGCCAAGAATATAATACAAATGATGCTTGGGAAAATACAGTAATTAATGGGATAAGTATAGAAGAAGAAGCAGAAATAAATAATTTATATCACAAATAGCCATTAAGATCACCTGATATGCTATTTGAAACAATATTTAAAACATTTAGTAATTCACGATTTATGCCAAAACCTATGGAACAATATGAAACTAGACAAATACCAAATTTAGGAATATGGCTAGATTTAGATTGTAATTTAGACAATAAAAAAGATTAGAAGAATGGACAAAATCCTAATTAATAGCATTAATGGGAAGAAATATTGAGACTAACATAGCAAGTATTTTAGGAGACACAAGCTTTTATAGGAAATGTACAAAATTGAAAGAAGAGAAAAACACATGAATTCAGAGAACAAGAAAAAACAATAACTGAACCATATCAAAATAGAAAATAATTTTATACATTAATAATAAGATTGTATGAACAATTATCAATAAATGAATTTATAGGAAGAAGGGTAGGAGCAAATGAAACAAAAAAAAAAAAATAGAAAAAGCTATTATGAAATTACATTAGATAGAAATATGTTTTGATCCTAAATATTTCAACTAGTATATTGTGAATATAAAAAATATTATTATGAAGCAAGATTACAAACTTATGAATCATAAAAATTTTATATGGAATTATTTTATAGAAAACTTTCAAGAGTGATATCAGAAACTATAATAGAAGATTATAATATAGCTTTCGGACAAAAAAATGATTTAATACCATTTATTAATACTATGGGAAGAACAAAATATTTTCTAAGAGAATATTTATCAGATAAATGTCAACAAGCGTAGCGAAATATGAAGTATTATAAAACCAATAAAATGATATTAAAATGTGGAGAATTTGAGACACCTCATTGATGGGAATGTAAACTAGGAAAATAAAAAGAAGAAAGACAGGTAAAACTAAATATAAGTTTAAAAAATATCCTAAAGAAAAATTTTAGTCAAAATATGAGCCCAGAAAATATTTTAAGAAAGGAAAAAGGAAAATAAATTATAACAAAAGACCAATAAAATGTAAATGTTATAATTGTAGAAACATTGGTCATATATCTACTAATTAGAACAAGCTTATGAATATGATCTAGAACCTTTAGAATTTGATGAAGCTATATATAGTGAAATAGATAGCTCAAAAATATAAATATATAAATTAAAAAATATAAGTGATTTCTCATATTGTGAATATGAATATTTATCTATTGAAGAATAATGTCAATTTTATATGATGAATGTAGTAAATGATGGAGAATGATCCAGTATTACAGAATATGATGAATTTGAAGAATATAGAAATGTTTCAAAAGGAACATCAGAAAAGAATAACATTTAATAAAAAATAATAAAATAAAATAAATAAAAATAGACGTGAAATTAGACAAAATAAAAAAATGAGAATTTTATGAATAAGGTAAGTAGAATATTAAAATCAAAGAAAAATGAAAAAAGTTCTTGTGTAGTATTAGAAAAGAAATATAATAAAGAATCAACATTAACAAAAGGATTATTAAGGATACCACTAATAAATAAAACATTAGTAGAAAATGAAATATCTAAATTACCATTTAAAGACAAAATCACATAAATATATATAGTAGGAATTCAATTATTAGTAAAAGCCTATTTTAAAGAAGGAATATACTCCTCTGTAGAATTATTAATAACAAATGGAAGAATAATAAGTAATGTTCAAGATAGTATATTGGGAATATTAACAAGAAATTTAATATATCAAAAATTAAAGTTTACATTAAATACGAATTTTGCAATGTCTAGAGCAAATGAACATATGAATAAATCCATAATAATATATCATAAATTATGAGGAGTAAGATTATTACCAAGAGTAAGAACAATAATTATAACATCCATGATTGGATTAGTATTTACTAATGAACATAAAATATATAAAAAATCTCATGAAAAATAACTAGAGATAAATATTTTATGCTAGTACTACAAGAAGTTCCATTAGATCCCACTAATGTAACTATTCCACAATAATTACAAATAGAACTAGATAATACAATAAACTATCATGAAACCATGCCAAGAAGAATAGAAACTAATAATAATATAGGACAAAAATTATTAAGAATAAATACACTATCAACATCGACCTTGGATATAAATATAAATCCACAATGACATAGTATAGATTATCCTAGACCAATAACAAGAAAATGATTATCTATAACTTTACGTTTGAGGAGTAATATATATGATAATTATCAAAGAAATTTATTAGCAAAAATACTAATAAATTCAAACTTAGCACAAATAAGGCCAAGAACACAACAAATAGATTTAACTCAATCTAATAATTATATAAGACTAGAAGTTAAAAGAGATGCAATATAGGTAGAAATAATAGCATTAACAGATGAAGGTAAAGAAAAAAATTATATTGAATTAAATTATACTGAAAGTAATTTAGAAATAACAAAAGAAAGAACTAAAACAAATTCTATATTAAGATTTAATAAAAGAGATGTAATAGATATTAAATTATGGGTAGAAGACAATAATGAAAAAAATATATATAGTAATATTAGCAAAAGATTTTCTACAGCAAGTAAAGCCTTATAGAATACAAGAGGACATAATAATATTAAACTAAATTATCAAACAATAGTAATTCCAAAAATTAAATGAGGCCCTTATACCATATATTGGTCAAATTCAATTATAAAAAATATAGATCTCGAAAATATCATACACTTGTAGATATATGAGCAAATCTAACTATAGCAAAAGATAATGTTGTACCACCAGAACTATGGAAGAAGAAAAATAAAATATTAAAATTGGAATGTACATGAAAATAAATACATATGATAGAACTAGAAGCAAAAAGTATACTTGTGCAAATAGGAGAATATGAATTATTAAAATAATAATTAAATCAATATAATGAATCATCATGTAATGTAATATTAGGACTAGATTTCCTTAAACAATATTATCCAATACATCTAGTAAATAAAGCCTTAGTATTGACCACATCCTGTAAACATGAAGCATGTGGAATAAGAATAATTAGACCTTATAGAAGAAAAGATGAAAAGTTTCAAAAGAAAACAAATGATAATGAAGTACAATTTTTGAAGAATAATAAATCAGTAGAAATACAACATATGTTAGCAACTTTAACCATTATAAAAGTAAAAAAAATCGAACAAAGACTTTTAGATAATTATAGTGATAATCCATTAAATCATTGGAAAAAATCAAAACCATTAGCAAAAATAGAATTAAAAGACTATAGTAAAGAAATAAATTATAAACATTATCCAAGGACTGAATAAGATAAAAAATAATTTTTTATGCATATTAATGAAATGAAACAATATAATTTAATCAGAGGAAGCGGATCAGAATATTCATCACCATCAATAATAGTAATAAAACACAGTGAAGAAAAAAAAGGAAAATCAAGAATGGTAATAAACTATAAAAAATTAAATAATTTAGTAATAAGAAATAGATATCCTATTCCTAAAATAAATCTTTTATTTAATATAATTAGAGGAAAAACAATATATAGTAAATTTGATTGTAAATCAGGATTTTTCTAAATAAAATTATAAGAAGAAAGTAAAAAATATATTGCTTTTAGCACTTTTGAAGAATTATATGAATGTAATGTATTGCCTATCAGATTTCATAATAGTCCAAGTATATTTCAAGAATATCTATCAAAAATATTATTGTCAATAAATAATTATGCATTAATATATATTGATGATATATTAATATGGAAAAATCCCATTAAAAGCCTTTTAAAATACATAAATCTTGAATAAAGCTTCTAAATTTAACAAATTCTAAGTCACGACAACAAGCCCAATTCAAAATTTTAGAATTGAATTATTTTACTTGTATCCCCATCTTCTCTCTCCGATCCTTTTCTGAGCTAGTACTCGTCTAATTCCAATTATTTGTTTTCTGTAAGACCTCATTTCCTCATCCATCTCTCTCTCCTCTCTCCATCTTCCTCATCTCATTCATCCATGGCTAAATTTTTTTGCTACTTTTATTGTTATATTGCTCATTTTTGCAAATACTTGATTCCGATCCATTGCAGTTTTCCCACGCGCGCTAAATTTCATAGGATCCATTCTTAATCCTTATTTTTCCCATTGATCCACTCTAACAAGTTTCTTCCATGGACTTATAGTAACCTTACAATTTCTCACTTGTAAAAAAGTCCTTTCTTAAATTAACATGGAAGAGGAAAAAAAATTAGAATATTCCTTGTTCAGTCTTTAAGCAGAAAAAAAATTAGCCTATACCTAAATGTGAAGCTGGGCGGTGGATGAATGAGACAAGAGAGAGCAAGGAGAGAGAGATGATGGAGGGAATTAACGAGGTCTTGTAGAAGAAAGCAGAGATTCCAAATGGGAAGAGTACTGGCCTGGGGAAAAAATCCATTAGTACAAGACAAATATATAAGGAGCAAGAGGGATACAAGTAAAATCACCTAATTTCGAAATCCTGAATTGAGTCAGTTGTCTTCATTTAAAATCTGTTAAATTTAGGAGCCTGATTCGAGATTTAGATATTTCAAAAGACTTTTAATGAGATTTTCCCTATTAATATTCTCTAATAATGCAGAAGAACATGAAAATCATTTACATAAATTTGTTACATTGATAGAACAAAAATGATTAAATATATCACCAAAGAAGGAAAAATTAAGAAAAACAAGAATCCCCTTCTTAAGACAATATATATCTTCAAATGGAATAGAATTATAAGAATATATAAGTAAAATTTTTTTAGAATTCCCATAAATAAAAAATAAAAAGGATTTATAATCCTTCTTAGAACTAATAAATCAAGCAAGAAATTATATACCTAATTTAGCTAAATTAACCGCAAAAATAATCTAAATTAGTAGGAGAAAAGACTAAATGGATATGGGATAAAGAAACCCAAAGAATAATAACTCAAATAAAACAATTATGCCAACATTTACCTAAGTTGACTATCCCTATAAATAATAATGTAAAATGGATCAAATATACAGATGCTTCAGAAAACTACTGGAGAGCAACATTATATCATGAAGATAAAGAAGAAAGAGAAATAATAACCACATATTCAAATGGAAAATTTGATGAAGCTTAGACTAAATATCATTTTAATTGGAAAGGATTTTTAGCAATGGTAAAAGCAGTAGAAAAATTTGAATTATTTGTAGTAAATACAAGATTTACAATAAAGAACTGATAATACTCAAGTAAAATATTGGTTAAATAAAGGAATTAGAATAAATAAATTAAGTAATAAAATGTTGATTAAATGGAAAAGTTATTTATCTTATTATGATTATGATATTGAGCATATTAAATGGCAGAATAATTTGGTTGCTAATTATTTGAGTAGATGAAATGAAGTAAAAGAATAACCAGTAACGATGATTCTTTTAAAGAATCACCAACTCTAGAACAAGTAATATTAAAGATCAATATTCTTGAGATGAATATAAGTCTTCTAAGCAGCCGAGTAAATATGAGTATCCAGAACTTGCCAAGTTCTATTGCAATATATATTCGCAGGTTGAAGAATTGTACAAGTAGATAGAAGTTATTGAAAGATCAATATCAAGAAATATATTTGTAACTGATGTTGTAGTACAAACAGAAGAAAGCCAAATATAAAAAATTCTAGCCTAACCAAGAGTTGTGCCATTATTAGAAATAATAAAAACCAACAAGCCCAAGAAAAAACCCCAGAAAGGCTTACAACCTCAAAACCTTCCTCTTATGAAGCCTCCTTTGAAACACCATAGCAATATAAGTTAAAAGCTCCTTATTCACATATTAAACCATTTATCCTTATCTACTAGAACCATAAAAAATGTGTCTTATTATGCCTTTAATAAAACCATCATATATATGAGAACATCACCCAGTCTTGTAAAAACCTTATATGGATATGGCCTAATTCAGACTATTTATCCCTTGCCCAGTATGAAAGAAATCTCAGAATTACCCAAGTCTATTAGAGATGCTGTAAAACACTATTTCAGAATAGTAACCCAATATACAGTATTTATTAGATGTTATTTCACTATAGTCGAAATAACTCCAGATAAATTTTATCCACCAATAAATCTGATAAGATTATCAAGCACCAAAAAACCTATAGAATATGATCCAGTAAAGAAAGAAGATATTCAAGATGATGAAGATTTCCAATACCGAGTATCATCTATAAGAGCCCAAGATTACAACAAAATATTCCAGAAGATGGACAGAACTATAACTTCTGAAGAAGCCTAATGGGTCTACTTCATAGGCCCAACAACTTGTATATACTTAGTAGGGAGAGTAAGCAGACAAGTAAAAATTTTCCTACAATGGTATGACAGGATAAAAATGAATAAGATGAATAATCCTAAAGATACTAAAAGAAAAATATGCCAAGTATTATCAGATTATGCCAACCATAAATTAATTATTGTGCCGACAGAGAAAGGACATAAAAAGATTATGAAGAACCATTAGTAGATATGAATATCCTATAGTAACTGCTAGCTGTTATGGAAGTATATATCAACGAAGAAGAATACAAGCAAACATGATAAGGTAGAAGAAAAAGAAAAAGTAAAAACCAAAACGCAAAAAAGAAGAAGACAAGGAGACAAAATAAGGTAGAAGAAAAAGCAAGAAGAAGAAGACAAGAAGAAGGACAAGACATCTATGCAATAATGTAATAATGCACTCAGAATTGGGAATGCCTTGCTCTATATAAAGACATGTAAACTCTCTTAAAAGGCATTGATCGAAATTTGAATTATCGAGAGCTCAAAAATATAAATAGTTCTCTCTATAATCTCATTTCTCAATAAGAAATTCTTATTCCTATACACAGTGTTCTTAGATTTCAAACTCTCTTCAAGTACTATATCAATATTAAAGCAGCAGACATATAAGGTATATTTGTGTAACTAAACTCTCTATAGAGATCAGGGAGGTAGTATTATATTAATTCAAAAAGTAATGATCCTATAAAGAAACTACTGGTTATATGTCCATATAGACAGGAAGCTAGTTACGCCTCCAGTAGGAAACGAAGGAAGGCTATGCAATGGGGAAGGTTTGAGCTCCAGTAGGTAAGCTCTATAACAGTATCTCTGTATGAAAGAGGATAGAGATCTTTCTATCACCTGGATCATTATCGGTCAAACAGTGGTATACTATATTAAGGCTTAAGATGCTAAAATAACCTTCAACTTTTATCAAAAGTGTAAAATAAATCATAAACTATTTTTTGAAGTAAAAGTAACCATAAATTTTCAAAGTTGGGTCAAAACTATTAAATTCAATTAGCTTCCATTTATTACAATGGAAAAAAATTAATATTTTGGCTCTTAAAGTTATAACTCACTTACTTATAACTTAATCCTTGAACTTTTGACTTACTTGTAACCCAGTCTTTGATGTTTTTGAAACATTCTATGTGGCAAAAAAAGAAGAAGTTAAAATACTTTTAAAAATTTTTTAGGTGGATTTTACATAAATTAGAAAAATAAAAAATAACATCTTGTCCTTACCAACTCGCATCCCTATATGCCTCTATTTTCCAAAAACCTCACTAGGAACCCATGACATGAATGACAGATCCTTTATAAGCATTAAGGGCAGTGGACAACTTAGATTGGAGAACAATTTGAAGCTACTTATGATGTTTTTAACTCTGATAAAGCTCCCAAGTATGCAAGAAAAAACCATTTTGGAATAAGAGATTTCTTAACTTTTGAAGATAATGATGAATAGCTTGGAAGAAGATGAGATTAGAATAAGTTAAAGCACACCCACTTCGTAATATATTTGGCATACAATCTCTCCTTTTGAAGATAACTGTAGATTCTTTGCATAATGCTCATAATTTTGAAGGCCCTTTAATATAAGAGAATTGATCTCACTATATACTTGAAAGGGCTTCTAAAGGATATGTCATGTACACCGCAGATGGCTAGCGAGGTTTCTGGAAAATAGAGGCTTAAGGGAATGTGAGTTAGTGGGGGAAGGGAACTTTGTTTTTTATTTTTTAATTTATATAAAATCCACCTAAGCAGTATTTAAACATTTTTTGCCACATAGAATGACTCAGAAACATCAGAGACTGAGTTGCAAGTGAGTCAAAAGTTCAGAAACTAAGTCATAAGTGAACCATAACTTTAACGGCCAAAAGATTAAATTTTCCCATTGTAATAAATAAAAGTTAGTTGGGTTTAACAGTTTTGCCTCAATTTTAAAAGTTTATGGTTACTTTTGTTTCAAAAAATAGGTTATGGTTACTATTGCACTTTTGATAAAATTGAAGATTATTTTAGCACATTAACCCTTTTATATTAATTATAAAAATATCTTTATATTAATTAAATACGGGGTAAATTAATTTATATAACATATAAATAAAATAATAAATATTTTAAGGTAAAAATGATAAATTAGTATCATTCCTTCCCTCCCATCTCCTATTAAACTAAATAAGGGATCATTAAAATCCTCTCACCCCATCTCCCCACCAACAAAATAAAACAAGGTAACCCCCTAGCTTTTCTATCCATCCCCTCCCATTCCATCCACTCTCTTCAAACCAAAAAGGCCCTTTGTATTTCCATCAAGTTTCATTTTAGTTATTAACGTTTATAAAGTGCATTTTTAGTCCTTTAATCTGAACCTCATTAGTCTCATCTAACGGAAAATGTTAACTCATTAAATTTAAGTGATGATTGTGTAATTGAATGTTGACAAAATATTCACAATTATAGATTTTTTTCATTTTAAAATTTTAATTTACATAGTTTAAAGTATAAAATTTTTTATTAAAAAGGTTAAAATGCAAACTTGTGCTTTGTCAGTGTTTAATTGAACAATCATTATTTAAGTTTGATGAGCCAACCTTTTTTACTAGATGAGACTGATGGTGTTAAGATCGAATAACTTAAATACACTTTATAAATTTATGGAACTCAAATATGGCTTTTTACAAATATAAAGGAGTAAAGGTATATTTTACTTTTTTTATCAGCATATCACTAAATATTAGCTATCCGCAAGACCACACCTACAAAAGGCTTCAAAATCCATCATGACGTAGTTGAGAGAAATCAATGCCAACATCTCAAACTTATTAGAACATTTATTTTAAAAAAAGTAAGCAAACATATATCTCATATACCTGGAATTTACATGAATGCTATTACTTTAATGTAAAAGCATCATAAAATAAAGTAATACAAAATATCAATAATATGGGTGCAAGAGGAAAAAAATCACTTTTTATGGATGCCTTTCCTTTTACAAAGTAGAGCTTTTCTAATCCTGCTCTGATCTCTCAAAAAAGGAAAGTCGATTCTCTCTTTTCTCCTCATGCTAAGCGAACTAAGCTCGTCTCTTTGTGTTCCAAGTTCTATGATCCTAGCCGCAAGCGATCCAAGTTAGTCTCTTCGAGCATCGATGAACCTCCTGTAATATCCCAAATTTTATTTATCAAAAATATTTGTATATTTATTTATACTAAAAGGAATAATATAGTGAATTTTAGTGAATTGACAATAGCCAAAATTTTGGGGATAGTGATTACATGGAATTTTGAATAAATTAAGACATAAGTTCAATTTTTGTCTTGATAAAGGCCTACCATTGAAGCCCAAAATTAAGTTGGAAGGGCACAATTTTTGGCCCAATTTATAATGAAAATTTCAGCCAAAACAAAAAGGGAAGAAGGATAAACTTGGTACAAAAATTCAAGAAAATATAAGGGTAAAATAGTCATTTGGATAAATAAAAATTAAATGCCAATATTTCCCCTTTCTTTATGATTTTGGACGGCCAAGAATGTAAAAGCAAGGAAAAAAATGGTTGGAACACCTTGCATGCCATGTGGAAGCCTTGTGTGCCATATAGAAAAAGGAAGAAGAAAAAGTAAGGACATGTGTGAAAATTGACAATAAAATATTATATTTTAAGGAGGCGGAGGTGGATATTTTTAAGAGCTTATTATGCTCTTTCAAGACCCCATATTTGTTCAGATTTCAAGAGAAGAGAGAGAGAGAGGTTGAAGAAAAACAAAAAGTAAAGAGAAAGAGTAAGAGATCAAGAAGCAAATCAGGGTGAGTTGGTAGTAAAAAATTATATGTTCTTGCCTTTAAACTCATGAAAACCTTGAAATCATGCAAAGCAAGAAGAAAATCAAAGGAAAAAGAGAGAGGAAGGTGGTGGTTTAGAGCGAGAAAGAAGAAGAAAACAAGGTAAGCTTGAGAACTTGATTTCTCTTATTAATTCATGATTGTTGTTGGTGGTTTGTGATGGTTATTAGCTTGGTTAGTCTTGAATTTGTGACTTGGGATGCATGAACCCTAAGGGTAGGTACTTTCCAATTTGTCATTAATCATGTTGAAGAGGTGTTTAAGTAATTAGAAGTGAAAAGAATGTATTTTGTTGAAAGAAATCAAGAAACTTCAAATTTTTCCCAATTTTTCTAGAGTTTCGTCCATACCTATTTTAGGTGTGTTTGAGCTGGAATTTGATTATTCCATTGTATTTAGAATGAAAAATTGTGCAAGAAACATGTGAAAAATGAAGTGTGGATGCTTTATGGTGTAAAATGACAATTTTGCTCCTAAACCTAAACTTTGTCGTTGTCAAGGGTAATTTTGGGAATGCAGTATGATTTTTTAAAAATTGAGGTAAAAAATGCATTCTACACGTGAAACTGTATAGGAATAGACCGGGTTATAATTTTTAGAAAAGTATAAATATACCGGGTATAAATGGAATTAAATCGGATTCCTTAGGGGCATTTTGGTCATTTTATGTTTTTGAGTAAAGATAACCAACTATATGAGTCTAGGAATAAAGCATGAATGAGTAATAACTCATGTATTATGAAGTTGGAATTTTAGGACTTGATATTTGCCTGAGCCGGACGAAAAGTTAAAGGACCATTATTAGTTAGGCATGGAAAGGAGTCTATGTAGTAACTCTATCTCTCATATTCTATGTGATTGTTAATATGCATTGTTTGCCATATTTTGTTAATGACATGTGAATGGCAGTAATTCCTAGATCTGGGTGTGGGAAAAGCACAAGTACCACCCTGCGGGAAAAGCACAAGTACCTCTAGGGCCAGCAGGTACCCAGTGTAGGTAGGTCAGTGGCAAGTACGGATAGAAAGGCATCTTCTCTGGAACAATTATAGCAAGTAGGGGTCATACAGTTATATGATCCTAAACAGAGTATGCAGTGAGGATAGTAGGGGATAAATAATCATTTGTACCTGAAGAGAGCATGCAGTGAGGCTAGTAGGGGATAAACAGTCATTTGTACCTGAACACTGAGCAGAATAGCATTGTGATCACTGATTCGCAAGTAGGAAAAATGGCCATTTTGATCTGGAAAAAATTATTGTTTGATCCTGAACATTGATTGACAAACATTTGCACAACGTTATTATCCGCTTCATCATATGCTGCATTGCATGTTTATCTTTCGCGTTTTATATGATTGATAGCATGTTACTATTAGGGATTCGTTTGAATCTCACATTTTTCATAATTCAAAATTTATTCAGCAAGAAGAAGCGGCTCTAAGGGCATGGATGTGGTCACTGGCAACTGAGGGTTCCGGTCTAGAGAAAGAGTTTAAAGTTGGTTATTTGTGTCCTATTTATGTATTTTAGGTTTTATAATTTTCTATGTATAAACCCTATGAGGGTTTCCTGTAATGTAATCAAGAATTTTATATAAGTATAATTTCGCTGTTTTTATATGCCCATTGAACTGCGCATTAATACTCTGATAAATGTCAAAATATTAAGGGGTTTGACATTTTTGGTATCAGAGCATGCGGTTTTGGTAGCAACAGAATAGTATACTGATATGATCTTAATTATGTTATAACGGGAAATATGACCGATAGGAGGTGTTAGAGGAGTAAATCATCATTGTCGGTAAATCAATTTTTAGAGGACTAGAGGATTCCTGGAGGGCAGCCAATACGATCATATTGAGTAGGGGATAGTCCTAGGAGGCTGCGAACCCCAAGTAAGCGGGTGTGGCAAAAGCCAGTGTACGGGCCCCAACCCAAACTAAAGCCAACAATTAGTTCCTCTATTGGTGATACCGGGCAGCTGCTGTTAAATAGGTCGAAGTTGGATCCACACAGTATTGCTAGTTCTAGGCTAGAACCCATACACGTGAGATATGATCTACAAGTGTATTAGGAGTAGTGGGGGTATGTCAGGATCCTGTATATGTGGACTCTCTATGTTCGTGATACCCCGATGCCCTAGTACACATAATTTTTGCGTGACGTGGGTACACTATACTGGGATCATGGATTTCTCGGTGTAGATTTTCCAAATGATATTTGGATCTGTACAATGCTATACTTCTTTTTCGAATACTGCATTTTAGGCCCGGAAGAAGAATGAGATTATAGAACGGGGTCCGTATGATAACTTTGTTGCCTTCATGGAACACATCACAAAGTATGTGTTCAATTACATGTGTCGGTACTTATCTATGGTTTATATACAGTTTCTGATCGGCTGGAGATAGTTGGCATGACTAGTTGGGATGAGGGCAGTTCTAGCTACCGATGCTCTTTACAACAGTACATCAAGGTTAATCATGCTCGACCCAAGGAAATGGAAGAATGGGTGATCTTCTGAGAAGTTTTGAAAATGTGAAGTCATGTGATACAAAAGAGTAGAAACATGTTGTATAGTCATATATAGGCTATATATTATTAAAAACCTTAAATTGCTGTGAAAACCTACTGTATGTTATTATTGGAGTATCTGTATGTCTAAATTCTTGTGAAATGACAAAAATGCCCTTATGAATATGTGGAATTTACCTCCTCCTTATCTTTAAGTAATGAGATATAAAGATGGTGAGACAAAAAGGTAGTGGTGCTGAGTAGGGTCAGGGAGCTAGATCTGACCTAATACATCAGATAATTGGCATGTGGACGAAGCAACGTACAATGATATATGATCTGAGTGACAAGTTACGGAGGTGTATCAAAAACAATATGTAGATAGGGAAAGGGAGAAAACCATCCTAGTAGATAGGAGAATGAGCTTAATCAACCTGAGAATCCTGTTCAGGAGCATCTTCCAATTAGACTTGTTGTTGAGGCTGAGAGTCTGTAGACATGGATATCTCAATTTTGCTAGCAACAACCTCTTGCCTTTCGAGGAAAGTTTGATCCTCAGGTGGTAGAGGATTGGTTTGTTAGAATTGGCTGACACTCAAGAAGGGGTAAATTGGGTGTACGATAAAAACTTAAGAACTTTGAAATTCTTTTTATATCTTATAAAATCAATAAGTACTAAGAAAATGAATTATAAAACTATAATCAGTTAGTTAAATCTCATATGCTGGAAATTTAAGAGTTTAAGGAAGAGAAGGTGCAAACTATATTTTATCCTAGTTCAGTCCAATTCACGATGACCTACGTCCAGTCCCCAGGCTCCTCCTGAGATTTCCAATCTACTATCTTCTATTTTAACCGGGCATAAGAAAAGCCTCTACAATCCCACAAGTTTATCTGGGCACTTGTGAAGCCGTATACAAATCTCTCACCGAGATACTTCCCCTTACTCATCGTAAGGATACAACCTTTATGATGAAGGATTACAATCAATCTTCTCTCTTAGAAGTGAATAAGATGAATACTAAAGTACATTACAAATAATCTTGTTCTCAATGGTAAATTATATGAATACTAAGAAAACAGAGAGCAAATGAGATGCATAAAGTATCAGCATTTTGACAGTGTAGGTGTAAAACTCTTGTCTTCGACTTTGAATGCTTTTCAATTTATAGTTGATGTAGCTCAGATGACTGTTGGAGATGTTAAAGTATCTATTAGGCATGATGGTCTTTCCGTTGTGATTTTATCGCTTTATAGAAATATGACCGTTGGAGATTCTGACACAAATTGATTTTTGGCTGTTGATCACCTATAATCCTCATGTAAACATGATTAGTGATGATTAGGAATGATTAGAAGCAACATAATCAAGGTTTAAATGAGTTTGTAAGATTATGGAGAAATCCGAGACGGTGATTAAGAGAATCTGTGATCAGCATCACTCAAGTGCATGAAATATAACTTGGGTGATCTTCTGTTGAGATACACTGCACTCTTGGTTCATCAGAGAGTGACTTGCTGAAGTCTTATGAGTCACCAGCTATCACTTGAGTGACATCTTACCTACTCGAGTGAGCTTTGTCTATAACCTATTGAGTTATCTTGAGTGACTTGCAAAAGACTGCAAGAGACTTGTTATTACTCGAGTGAACTCTATCTAAAACTTGCTGAGCTGCCATGAGTGACTTGTGCAGAGAGTGGAAGTGGATGTTGTCACTCAGGTGAATGCATAATCACCCAAGTTAATTCCTTATGTAACTTGCATATCTATCATGAGTGACTTGAGAAACATCTCCGAGTAATATACTTTACTCGAGTGGTTGTTCTTCATAACCTTCAGAGAACCTGCGAGTGATTTGTGAAACACTTGCAAGTGAGCTTTTTCCATTTGAGTGGATACTTATTCACTCGAGTGACCATTCAACATAAATTTCATAAAACCTGCGAGTGACTTGCAGAAACCTTGCAAGTGATGCTGAATAACTCTCAATTACTCGAGTGGCATAAATAATCACTCGAGTGATCTGCTTCCAACTCTCAAATCACCTTGCGAGTCACCTGCAAATTCCTGCGAGTTAACGCCATCACTTGAGTGTTCATTTATCAACATGAGTGAACTTGTATAGCCTCAGATGAGTAACTTGTGAGATTCTTCAAATTTGGAAAATGATTTACTATTGGAAAGCTCTTACCGTCTACATTCTACTACAAAAAGAATCAGCTCTAAACTCATTGTATTTTACAAGTTATGATCCAAATAGTGTAGATAATGTATGTATTTTCGAGCATCAACTTCCAAAAGCCATACTGCTTTGAATATAACTCCAAATTTGATATATTATATATCCATAGAAATATATTTAAGTCTAGTTTCATATGCCACCATTTTTAACTCAATTGGACTTTTAGTTTGGGAGATATGTCCAAAATATCAAACTTGTTCTAAAAAGTGACAATGATTTGAAGGTAAACTTTAAAAATTCATATCTTCTGAATCTAAGCTCCTTTTAGCTTGATCTTAGTGTCAAAATGATGCATTGGAAGTATAGTTTCATATGCCATAGTTTCATCTCAACCGGAGTTGTGGTTTGAGAGATATGACTGAATTACTAAACCTCGTCCATGCTAAACGAAGAATAGAGCTGAACAGAATAGCTAGAAATTGATATTATACTCGAGTGATTGATGTTCCACTCAAGTAAGCCATTAAAAGTTCACTTCACTCGAGTGAAAATGAGATATCACTCAAGTGAAGAGGTGTCACTCGAGTGATATGGAAATTTTACTTAAGTGAACATCTAAAAACCTTAGATTGAGTATTTTAACTCCGAATTGATCTATTCAAACTTCTATTTGATCATCCAGACTTCTAATATCAAATCTATGAACTTGAATATTGATATTTCCATTATATTTTGCAAGTTCTTCTTTCTTCATAATCCAACTCAACTAGATAGCTTCTTTATTTTCTTAAATATCTTCAATCTTTTTTTTTCTTCCTCTTAATCAATCCAACTTAATATCTTCTTTCTTAATCTTCTTCTTAATCATTCTCCATAATTTAACATGATATCTTATAATCTACATTAAATATAGCAGTTAGTCAATGTAGGAGATAAATATATTATACAAACTTTTTGCTCTTAATATTTGGCATCTAAATTTGACATCATCAAAACTAATTATATCTAACCTGGTTGTCTCGTATGGAGAAAATTTTTTGAATCATGGAATGCTCAAATAATATCAAAGGTTAGCTAGCAATCTATAAATTAGAGGGTGATGCAAACAGATGGTGGAAAGACACTAAGATGATTCAGCAAGCCTGAAATATTCCTATCACATGGGAATTATTTTAGGAATAGTTCAATATATATATATAATACTCCCCTTATCAATTCAAATTGTTGAAGAAATTGAGTTTATCACTATCTAGCATGATGAAAAAGAAAGTTTAGATGAATACTTGGTTTGTTACATCCAATTGTCTCGATATTCTTCTTACTTGAGATATCTGAATGATGAGGGTGGGAGTCAGATATGATTAGTCTCTAAGCAATTCACATAATTTAATAAAGCAGTGGAGAAATGTCAGATTACTGAAAGCAACTTACTGAATTTGTGCACGAACAAAAATACCGATAATAGAGGAGTATCTGGTAGTGGGAGTTCTCCCCAAAAAGGTAAGTATTCGGGAGGCTCATCTAAAGGAAATGAAAAAAAAACCCTACCATTTTGGTAACCACGGTAATCAGAAACCCTATGGAAATAGAACATGTTGGCATTATGGCAAGCCCTATCATTCTGGAGGCCATGTAGTGCTCCAGCTAGACCATGAATCTATTATAATTGTCAGCAACTGAGGCATTTAACCAAAACTATCCATGAAAACAAATGAACAGAGGATCAGAGGCAGAGAACTCAGGGTAGAGTCTTTTTACGAATCAAGAGGAGGCCAGAAAGTCTCCAGAACTGATCTAAGGTATGGTTTTACTTAATGGTAATTCCGTACAAGTGTTGTATGATTTAGGTGCTAGTCATTCCTTTATTGCATATGACTGTGTGAGATGGCTAGACTTAAGTGTGCATTAATTACTCTATGATTGGTTGTGTCTATACCCACTGGTGTAAGATCCATTACAACCAATATTTATTGAATTTTATAATAAACGCCGAAAGACATAAATTAGTGGTGGATTTGAATTGCTTACCATTGCATGAATTAGTAATTCTTGGAAATGATTGGTTGGTGGAGAATAATGTTATGTTAGATTGAGGAAAAAGGGGTTATTTACCTAATTTGCAATAATACATATAAGTCCAGAAGCCAACCTTAATTTTCTTTTAGAAGCTAAAGCTGAGAAATGTCTGCATAAAGGTTGTTAGGGGTACATGATATTTTACTCCATGCGGTTAGAGGCTGGAGTAGCACTTGAAAATATTCCAATAATAAATGAGTTCCCTGCAATGTTCCAGAAGATATCAGTAGATTACCTCCAGAAAGGGAAGTGGAGTTTGTAAGTGAGATTAAGCCTGGAGCAAGACCAATGCCCAAAGCCTTATACGAAATAGCTTTAAATGAAATGACAGAATTGAAAAGTAGATTGAGGAGCTATTAAAGAAAAGGGTTTATCAAGCCCAATGTTTCACTATGGGAGCTCCAGTGCTCTTTGCCAAAATTAGAAAGGCAGAAGTCCGACAATTACGGGCAGTATCCTGGAACAGCTGGAAGGCTGAAATAAAATGAACTGTGTCTTGAGAATTTTGCTATGAATTGTATGTCCTATGAATGTGAAACTTGACCGGTTAGGTCTTGTGAATTATTGAGAATTAATAATATTTTTGTGCATTCACAAAGCAAAGCAGAACATGAAAAGCATTTGAAAATAGTGCTGAGCACATTGAGCGATAAACAACTCTGTGCCAAGCTAAGAAAATGTGAGTTTTGGCTTTCAAAAGTTAAATTTATGGGCCATGTAGTCTTATAAGAAAGGGTCTCGGTAGATCCCAGTAAAGTGGAAGCATTACTGAACTGGAAAAAGCCCGAGAATGTTGCTGAAATACGCAGTTTTCTGGGTCTTACCGGTTATTACAGATGATTTATACAAAATTTCTCCATAATTGTTTGCTTATGATAAGGCTGACATGAACAACTCAACATTTTGGGTGGGATGATGGTTGTGAAAGGAGCTTCACAGAGCTGAGGGTGAGATTGACAATAGTATCAGTATTGATAATCCCCAATCTACAGTTGACCTGTGTGGTCTATAGTGATGTGAACAAGCATGGATTAGGATATGTCCTAATGCATTAAGGCAGAATTATGACATATGCCTCTCATCAGCTGAAGCCTCACGAACTAAAGCATCCCACTCATGAATCTTTAGATAGCAACAACTGTGTTCACTGGAAATCTAGAGGTATTATCTCTACGAGGTAACCGTAGATTTGTACTGCAACCACAAGTTTTATGACCAGAAAGAGTTGAGCATAAGATAGTGAAGATGGATGGAGTTGCTTAAAAATTTCAACCTGGAAATTAAATACAATCCAGGAAAGGCTAATATAGTTGCAAATACATTGAGCCGTAAGACAGTGTAGGTGGCAGCCCTAATGATTTAAAGGTAAAAAATGATTAAGGATTTCAGATATCTGAATCTGTCTAATTAGATTTTGATCAGTGGCAAAGTGTTAGTTAAGCAGAAAATGACCTGAGAACAACGATAGATGAAGTAAAGAAATTTTTGCTCTCATATCTTATGTAATGGTTCCGCATGTATGTGTTTACCATCGAGTATATTCGTATTATAAAAATATGTTAGGCAGTAAGACTTATTGGGCCAGTACGTCCTTAGGCCATAAGACCTTATGTGCAATCAAGGCAGGGTCGTAAGACCTGTTGTACAATCCGAATTTGAGATTCTAGGAAGTGTCTCGAAAAGGTTGTAAAGCTTGAGAATGATTGGACAGTTAGTCCTAAGGTAATAAGACTCGTAAGTACAAGCTGCACCGAGATTAACCTGGGGCATCTTGAGCCAGGTAGGCTTAAGGCAGAAAGCCTGTAAGTGCACCTTGTATGAGGAACTACCCTGGGCTATAAGACCTAATGAATATCTAGTGGCAAATGGGCAATATGTCATGTGATTTCCCATTGGACTGTGTTATGTAATTACTGAATGCTGAGTAATTGATTATCATTAGATGGTTTGTTTTTGTATGCTTCGTGAACATTACAAGGAAAAGTAAGGATGTCCCGTGTGGTTTTTGATGGCCAATAATGGAAAAGCAAGAAAAAAAATGGCTAGAACACCTTACATGCCATGTGGAAGCCTTGTGTGCCATATGGAAAAACGAAGAAGAAAAAGTAAGGACATATGTGAAAATTTTCAATAAAGTATTATATTTTAAGGAGGTGGAGGTGGATATTTTTAAGAGAGTATTATGCTCTTTCAAGACCCCATTTTTGTTCAGATTTCAAGAGAGGGGAGAGAGAGAGATGTTAAAGAAAAACAAAGAGCAAAGAGAAAGAGCAAGAGATCAAGAAGCAAATCAAGGTGAGTTGATAGTAAAAATTCATGTTCTTGCCTTTAAACTCATGGAAACATTCTCTAATCTTCATATCCTTCTTGAAGTCATGCAAAGCAGGAAGAAAATCAAAGGAAAAAGAGAGAGAAAGGTGGCGGTTTAGAGCGAGAAATAAAAAGAAAACAAGGTAAGCTTGAGAACTTGATTTCTCTTGTTAATTCATGATTGTTGTTGGTGGTTTGTGATAGTTTTTGGCTTGGTTAGTCTTGAATTTGTGATTTGGGATACATGAACCTTAAGGGGAGGTGCTATCCAATTTGTCATTAATCATGTTGAAGAGGTGTTTAAGTGATTAAACAAGTGATTAGAAATGAAAAGAATGTATTTTGTTGAAAGAAATCAAGAATCTTCAATTTTTTTTAGATTTTCATCTAGACTTGTTTTGGGTGTGTTTGAGCTGGAATTTGATGGATTTGATGATTACATTGTGTTTAGAATGAAAAATTGTGTATGAAACATGTGAAAAATGAAGTGTGGAGGCTTTAGGATGTGAAATGACAATTTTACCCCTAAAACCCTAACTTTGTGGCTGTCAAGGATAATTCTGGAAATGCAGTGTGATTTTGTCAAAAATGGATTCGAGACACGAAATTGTGTAGGAATAGTCTGGGTCATAATTTTTGAAAAAATACAAATATACCGGGTATAAAAGGAATTAGACTGGATTCTCTAGGGGCATTTTGGTCATTTTGCTTTTTCGAGTAAAGATAACCAACTATTTGAGTTTGGAAATAAAGCATAAATGAACTCATTTATTATGAATGAAATTTTAGGACTTGATATTTACCCAAGACGAACGAAATGTTGAAGGACTAATATTAGTTAGGAACGGAAAGGAGTCAAGGTAGTAATTCTATCTCTCATATTCTATGTGATTGTTAATATGCATTGTCTGCCATATTCTGTTAATGACATGTGAATAGAAGTAATTCCTAGAGCTAGGTGTGGGAAAAGCACAAGTACCTCTAGGGCCAGCAGGTACCCAGTGTATGTAGGCCAGTGGCAAGTACGGATAGAAAGGCATCTTCTCTGGAACAATTATAGCAAGTATGGGTCATACAGTCATATGATCCTGAACAGAGCATGTAGTGAGGCTAGTAGGGGACAAACAATCATTTGTACCTGAACGCCGAGCAGAATAACATTATGATCACTAATTGGCAAGTAAGGACAAGTGGCCATTTTGATCAAGAAAAAATCGTTGTTTGATCCTGAACATTGTTTGATAGACATGTGCACAGCATTATTATATGTTGCATCATATGCTGTATTGCATGTTTATCTTTCGTATCTTATATGATTGATAGCATGTTACTACTGAGGATTCATTTGAATCTTATCCTTTCCATAATTCAAAATTTATTCAATAAGAAGAAGCGGCTCTAAGGGCAAGGATGTGGTCACCGACAACTGAGGGTTTTGGTCCAAAACAAGAGTTTAGAGTTGGTTATCTGTGTTCTATTTATGTATTTCAGGTTTTATAATTTGCTATGTATAAACCCAGTGGGGATTTCCTGTAATATAATCAAGAATTTTACATTTGTATAATTTTGCTATTTCTGTATGCCCATTGAACTGCACGTTAATACTTTGATAAATGTCAAAATATTAAGGGGTTTGACACCTCCCATTTCTTACTCAAGAATTTGAAGAAAAGCAAAGAGTCATCATGCCTTCCTCTATTCTTGGCGATACAAAGGCAATCCCATACTTCCTCCAATTACCGTTTAGGGGCTTTGAAGTTTTGCTCTTCTTGCCAACAATGATAGCGATCCTTTTTCTTTGGTGCTTGGTATCTACTCCTTTTAACTAAGGTGCTTAGATATAATAACATGGGTCTCTGTCTCTTTACTAAGAAACGTCCATAGGATGCATCGTCATGCTTATGTTCTAGGTTTTGACGAAGCTTGTGCCAAAAAGCTCCATGCATGTGGATGATTTTGTTGAGGGCCTTTGAAAATACATTTGCTCGTAATAATACATTTAACCAAATCATTTTGAAACTAACCAATCCAATTAGAGTTCCATAAATGATTAATTATGATAGAAAAGATTTAAACCAAACTTTCTAAAATACTTCATGGTTATAAGGATTTAAAACCACTAATGAAACTAACCATGATACAAAAGAGTGAATCTATAATTCACTCAAACTACTATTCAAATTATTCATACAAATAAAAACACATTTTGTACAAGACTAACAGGTTGACCACATCAAGATTTATGACACAAAACCTACCTATAAACCCACTATAGTAAATTAAGACTTTGGGCACAATAATTATGAACAAGGATGCACAACCCAAAAGCCTTCCCAATAACACTGAACCCTAAAACAAGGTTTTCACAAAAATGTCCAACAAGTTTATGTAGTGGATCCACTAACAACACCCGAGTATTCAAGTAAAGGAATCAGGCCTAATAAAGTCTACATAGTTACCAAATAACAATTATCCAAAATACCATGCATTATAAAACATAATTATAGGCCCTAGATGGCAATATAATAATCATTACAATACCAATACCAAAAAGAGGCCTACAAGGCTACTGGCGCCTATACCTCTAGTTGCTTCCCTTTACCTTTATCAGAAATAGAAGGCTCGCCTGAAAAATGTTAACAACAACAAGACATAAAGTTCTAGTAACCAAAATCATTTTATAACATATGCAGGATAGGAATACAAGTTAGAGAAGTATGTGTGTGTGTGTGTGTGTGTATATATATATATATAGACACTATTTGCTACCGCAAGTGCACGGATCGCGTCAAATAATAGAGTGATAAGTAAAGATCGTTCCCACGAGGACTATGACAAAAGCGAGCTAACTAATGCAACTATGTTCTTAATTAGGTGAATGAAATCATTTGGATTTGATCAAGTTGAATAAAGATTTTTGATGAAAACAACAAAGCAAACAATGAAAATTGGGAAAACTGGGTTTGACTTCAAGAGATCATAAGCTTAGGATTACTTCTTTCCCATTGTTTTTCACAAAACTATGTAATTATCCACTTATGTTGGTTAAATGAGTTTATATGCTAGTGAAATGTTCTAAAATCATCAACCAAGCTCTCTCAAGTCAAGATTGATTTTTAATCTTCATTAAAAATATTCAATCTCTTGTTCATAATTAATGAAAATCATCTTTCCAAAGCAATCCTTCAATAGACTATGCTAGGTTGTTAGATATATCTCTATTCTAACAACAAACCATCCATTTAATCCCTAAACTTCAAGTCTAACATGATTTTTCTTAAGTTCTACAATCAAAATAACTCTCTCAAGCATCTTCCAATTGAACTATTATATTCATGTGGTGATCAAGCACAAGATAGTATTAAGTACAAAGAAAAATCATAATATATACTCATTAACCAACAAAAACAAGATAATCTAGTAGTTTAAATCCATACAATGGATAAAAGTAATCCTAAATGAGAGTGTTTAGTTATTTATAGTTTGTACATGCCAAAACTTTAACACAAAAACATAACCCATATCAACAAAGTGAAAGAAAAAGGAAGAAGAATGAGAAAAACCAAGGATTTAAGCCCCAAATATCCTCTTAGACTTCAACCTAACCTCAATATTCTTCAAGAGGCCAAAACCCTAGCACCTAAAGCTCCGAAGAACACTTGAAAACTACTGAATAACCTATTTTCGGCCTAACCCTTCCTTAAAAACCCACCATATGCGTTTTAGTAAGTAAAACACAAGGTTGTACTGTTTGTCATGTGCTTCGGCACACTTTCATGTGCTAAAGCACATGACACAGTAAGCTCAAATCTCTGTTGGCTTCAGCCAAAGGTCAAGTGCTGAAGCATATGACACAGTAAGTTATGACCCCGTCTACTTCAACACACGTCATTGGCCAAAGCATATCACACATTGAGTTTAGATCTCCATTTGCTTCAGTGCATGTATTGTTGGCTGAAGCCAACAACACAACAACTTCCTCATAATCCTTAAACTTTCTTTGATCTTTGAGAGCTTTTATGTCTTGTCATCTTCCACCTACAAGGAGAAGGACTTCATAAGATTTCATGAGCTATGTAACTTTAACAAATAATCCTAATTATGTGCATTTAACTCATGATTTAAAATTTTTTTTTGTTCTATCGCATTTTCTTCTATACTCTCTTTATATGCATAATTTGTACCCAAAAGTAAGTGAAAAGAGAAGAAAATGTGGTAGAATGTTATCGATTTCTATGAGTTAACACACCCCCAAACTTAAGCTTTTACTTGTCCTCAAGCAAACAAGTATATCCTCACTGAATGAATCAATTACTCATCATTTATGTATGAATGAATTATCCTCATCATCTGCTCAAGTAATTATATTAAACAAGAAATGAATACAATATACAAAGATGAAATCTTCATAGATTTAAAACATACTTTTTAAGAATTCTTAAGTGTGTATGTGTGAATGGAGTCAACATTCATTCCTTTTGCTAGTTAAAGTTTAAACAACACTTTAAATCATATACCAATATTCAAACAAATAATTTTATCACCCCCTAATTCCTTCCTCTTTTCTTCTAATTCACTCCACTTAACTTAAAAATCAAAGGGACTTTTCTTAGCTTGTAATAAGGCCAGGGGTATAGGTTTTTAAAAGAAAAGGTAAAGGATAATCAATCAAATACCTTAAGATAGGTGATAGCTATTCAAGGACTTTTTTTCTTTTCTCATGAAACATACTCCCCTCAAACTTGAACCAAATTGATGTTTTCATATCAAGCCTTCTTTGTAAGCATATCTTCATTTCCTTTTTTTTTGTGAATATTTTGGCTTGATTTCTATACATTGTGAACCTTTTTTTTTTACTTTCTACATCCCTTTTCCAATATTTTATAACTTTGTATAACATCATCACATTCCACCACCCAATCACTTATCATCTATCTCAAAGCAAGGGAATCATGGTTTTTCACATTGGCTAAAGTAAGTAGGTGTTGGGGTTTTTTTTTCAATAAGAATCTTTAATTGATTTTTCAAAAGGCTCAAAATCAGTTTTAAAAGGAAATCACATCAATTAGGTAAGTTTAAAAGGCTCAATCGCATTTTATGAACTGCCCTAATCATTTTTTAAATCTTATGAAATAAATCAAAAGTTTTGAGGAATTCCAAAGAGGATTCTAAAATCATAAATTTTAAACAAAGGTATATAACCTAATTTACCACAAAGCCCTTTAACAGGCACATCCACAACAAATTTAACTCCAACAATGCATAAATTACTTAAAAACTCTTGATCAACATGTTTTATCACTATAATGCACTCATCAATACATATTAATAAAAATTTCCTACCCAATATAACATTTAGAGTAGTAATTTATATCATTGGATCATCCAAACAATATTTGACAAATAACCAAAACTAACAGCTCATTTTCAATTTTTTTTTTCATAAACAAAAACTTAAGTATGATAAATCTTAAGTGTAATACCCCATTTTGCACCAATAAATTTATGTGTATATTTGATATATATTTAGTGGAATAAAATGGTAAAAAATAATGAGAATGTAATTATGTGAATTTATGAAAAATATTCCAATCGCCGGTTACGCGTAAATTGGCCGAATAAGGGTATAAGAGATCGGTAAAGGCCCAATATGGTAACCAAAATTCAAAAAATTTAATAATATGGTTAATGGCCTCATTTAAGCATCAAAATGGGGTTAAGCCAAAAAAATGGGCGGAAAATGATTTATTCCGGTAAATCATAAATGTAGGGGTAAAACGGTAATTTTGCCAAAAAATGGAAAATAATTATTTTTCCTCAAATTCCCAATGATTTGAGCTAAATGAGAATTAAAAAGAGCAAAATGACTAATTGATCATTAATGGATCAATTTTGGTGAATTATTGTGAAAAATGGTCAAATGGTAAAAAAGTCAATTACTTGGTCAACAAGTTACAAGTTGGCACAATGAGATAATTGGAGAACCAATATTTCCCTATAATTCTCATGTGATTTTCGGCTGAATACAAAAGGGAAAAGAGAGATTTGATTAATTAATGAATAATTGCAATTGTGGACCACTTGTATTGTGACATGTGTGCAATTAATTAAACCCAAATGTCTTATATCATACAATTCTCATCCTTTAACTTCTCATTCCCGCACGAACAGACCTAAAGACCAAGAGTGAGTGAGCTGAAGAATGAAGAAGAGCTAGGGATCCTCTAAGATTAAGGTAAGGTGCTTGAACCTTGTAATTAGAGGTTTCTAATCCTTCTATAGTCTCTCTTCCTCATCTCCTTCTCATCAATCTCCATGATGAGCAGCTGAAACAAACGCAAGAAGGAGAGAGAGAAAACGTCCAGGAGAGAGAAAGTCCAAGAAATCAAGAGGTAACTTCCAAAACTTGTTCCTCTTGCTTGATTAAGGTTAATGAAGTTGTTTTGGGCTTGATTATGTTTCATTTGATGTGAGATAATTGAGAAAAACCAAAGTGAACAAAATGTGGAAATGCCTTTAAATCAAGTCCAATGATTGCCTAATCAATTAATATTATGAGGATAAGTAGAAAGAAGACGATTAAGCTAAAGAAAACGGGATTCCGACACAACTTTTCTGGGAATTTATTTTCCCTTCATTGTGTTGGAATGAGCAAATGAGTGGAATTTGACTAATTCGATGCTTCCATTAGATTCAGGAGGCCGAATTGTGTAGGGTCTATGTTCACCTCGAGGTGAGAAAAGGCCCGGAGAGCGAAATGACAAAACTGCCATTTCTAAGCCTTATTTGAGGGCTGTCAAGGGTATTTTCGTCATTTGAGCTTGATTTTGGCCAATTCGAGGTTGGTAAGGGATTCTACACGTGAAATTGTGTAGAAATAGCCTAAATCATGATTTTGAGAAAAATACTAATAATGAGGACCTAAGGGGTATTTTGGTAATTTGGCACCAATAGACTAAATTTACCAATGATATGAGTTTGGAAAGGTGTATGGATGAGTAATAACTCATTTATGATGTTTGGTGATTTCAGGATTTAACAACCAGTTTGGCCTCAGAATTGCCCGAGCTTGAACCAAGTGTGGAAAGTTGCGTAGAATAGAAATCAGGTAGTAATCGTCTTCATATAACATAGCATGCATATGTGTGATGTGTTATCATCAAACGTCTAACATGTTTAGATTATGCAGAGTAATCACCCGGGGCCTATCTTTGTGTTGATACTCAGGCGATAATATTCATATTGCACGAGCGGTGCTCGGGGCCTATCTTTGCGCGGGTACCCCTCGGGGCCAAGTCCTTGTCTAACGCTAGCATGGTTTATGAATTGCATGAAAATGACACTAAATAATGTTATGATGATTTGATTGATGATTGTATGATGAGCATGCTATATATGTGTTATCTTGTATGTTATATGTGTTACTACTGAGATTCCTGTGAATCTCATTCTTTTTCCAAAACAAATCTCCAGTACAGGGAGGGAGCTCGCGGGGTAAAGAGAAGGTAAATGACGATGAGTCAAGGCCGAGCAGCGGAAGAAATTAGGCTAGGTTGTCAAGCTTTTGTGATGTATTTTAAGAACCTTATGAGTATTTTGAGTTGCAATATGAATTGTGTATAAATGTGTTCATATGTGAATATGTATATCCAGCAGAGGCATTGTATGGAGTTTGTTTTCAGATACAATGTTTTCTCTCATATATTCTAATGATCATAGCTTACAATATATATAGGCTCAAATGGAGAGCCCTCATAAAGAGAGGAATTAAGAGGAATTATGGAGAGGATTACAATCATAATAACTTAAGGCTATAATCAAGGGATATGATAGGATAGAGGGAATCAAGGGATCCTAATTTTATTTCCTAATATTCTAACACTCCCCCTCAAGCTGAAGAATATATGTCAATCATTCCCAGCTTGCATCGAAATTCTTCAAATTTGGCTCTACCCAGAGGTTTAGTCATTACATCAGCAATTTGATCTTCAGATCGTATGTAGGTCAAAGTCATAATGCCCGCTTCCACTTTCTCTTTAATAAAGTGCCTGTCTATTTCAACATGCTTTGTTCGATCATGATGGACAGTGTTTCTCGTCATCTCAATGCTAGATTGGTTGTCACACCAGACTTGCATTGGGCCTTCATATGGAATTCCCAATTCTTTTAGTAACCTGATAATCCAGAGTCCTTCACATGTTCCATCATTCACAGCTCTTAGTTCTACTTCTGTACTACTTTTTGACACTACATTTTTCTTCTTACTTCGCCAAGTTACCAAATTTCCCCACACATATGTGCAATATCCTGATATTGACCTTCTAGTTTCCCTATCTCTTGCATGGTCTGCATCAGTGTAGATTTCTAAGTTTATGGCCGTGCCTTTCTTGAAGAAGATTCCTCTCCCTGGATTGAATTTTAGATAACTCAGGATTCTATATACAGTTGTCATATGCTCTACCTGTGGTTGGTGCATGAACTGACTTACTGCTCCAACTGCATAGCTGATATCTGGATGTGTGTGGATTAGGTATATCAGCTTTCCCACAAGGCGCCAGTATTGTTCTGAGTTAACTGGGACACCCTTAGGAAATAAAATTAGGATCCCTTGATTCCCGCTATCCTATCATATCCCTTGATTATAGCCTTAAGTTATTATGATTGTAATCCTCTCCATAATTCCTCTTAATTCCTCTCTTTATGAGGGCTCTCCATATGTGCCTATATATATTGTAAGCTATGATCATTAGAATATATGAGAGAAAACATTGTCTCTAAAAATATGGTATCAGAGCCTAGTTGAAAAACGGCAGAGACCTTCCGGTGAGGCACAGTGAAAACACGGCAGAGAGAGAGAGTGAACGTGGGGTCCATGCACACCCAGATCTCATGAACGGCGACGAGTGGGTGTACACCGCCAGCACGGGAAGAACCACAAGGCGCCGATCGGCGGATCCTAGGAAGCCCAGTGCGATCGGAGCGGCGCATGACCTCCATTAGTGGTAAGTTCCTGGAATGTTAGATTGCAGGTAAGTGCCTGAACAAATAGAACATTGTGAAGTCGTAGTGAATTAGATAGTGTGACTGTGCCAATTCCTTCGACTTTGGTGAACACCCCATTAGTGACTTTGACTCGAAGGGTCTCAGAACACAGTTTGAGAGTTGTAAATAAGGTTCGATTACCAGTCATATGATCTGTGGCTCCTGAATCGACTATCCATGTATCATCGCTAGTCCGTAAAGTATTAAGGGCTATAATAGAATTACCTGATTGGACCAAGTTAACACTAGGCAATGAGTTGGACTTATTTTGTTTCTCAAGTAGTTGACGAAGCATCTGCAGTTCCTCCCCACTTAATGGAGTATCTTCAACTTTCTGTTCAGTTGAGGTAAGATGTCCCTGTGGTTTGCCAGATGATGGCTTACCGTGTAGTTTCCAACATTCGTCCTTGATGTGACCCTTTTTCTTACAATAATTGTACCACTTGTTTTTTCGTTCCTCTTGTGGTCCTCGTACTGTTAGGGCTGAGCTCTCAATCGGATTTGGGCTGTTTTGATTTAGGAGTTTCCTGCTTTCTTCGAATTGCACATGATTGACGACATCAAATAGGTGTGGTAGGGGTTTGATCCCCATGATTCTGCCCCGTATCTCCTCAAATGAATCATTAAGGCTAAGGAGAAAATCATAGACTCTCCCTTCTTCCACTATCTTCTTATATAATTGTGCATCTTCCACATTTTTCCATGGGTGAACTTCAAACAAGTCTTGTTGTTGCCAGAGTTTTACCAGCGCGTTATAGTATTCGGTTACTGTCAGATTGCCTTGTCTCATATCTCAAAGTTGTCGCTTCAAATGGATTAAGGCAGCAGTATTATCCAGAGAGGAATAGATTCTTCTGGCTGCATCCCAAATTTCTTTTGCAGTGTTTGCCAGGAGATAGCCTTCACTAATATCAACAGTCATGGAGTTACAAAGCCACGTCATAACTTGGTTGTTTTCAGCAAACCACGTATCAAAGTTTAGGTTATCTGGGGCTGGTTGTGGGGCTGCCCCATTGATGTACTTTTCCTTCCTTTTTCCACGGATATACCTCAATACACTTTGGGACCATTGTAGGTAATTCCTTCCATTAAACCTATGGTTAATAACCATACTTTGAGGTTCTGGAAGTTCTAATGGCATTAAGGTACTGATGATAGTGGATGAAGATGAGTAGCTGTTTGAAGAAGTCATTGGGATGTATTCCGATTTTAGACACATTTGTAGGGACAGAACCGAACAAAGGAGGGAATTCTGAGGGATTCATGTTTCTGGACAACCGGCCACCGGAAAACATTGTAGACGACGGCGTGTGGGGTTCACGCGCCGGTGCTGTGGTGGAGCGTGGAGGTCACGCGCCGCTCCGATCGCGCTGGGCTTCCTGGGATCCGCCGATCGGCACCTTGCGGTTCTTCCCGTGCCGGCGGTGTGCACCCACTCGCCGCCGTTCACGAGATCTGGGTGTGCATGGACCCCACGTTCACTCTCTCTCTCTCTGCCGTGTTTTCACTGTGCCTCACTGGAAGGTCTCTGCCGTTTTTCAACCAGGCTTTGATACCATGTTTTCAGAGACAATGTTTTCTCTCATATATTCTAATGATCATAGCTTACAATATATATAGGCTCAAATGGAGAGCCCTCATAAAGAGAGGAATTAAGAGGAATTATGGAGAGGATTACAATTATAATAACTTAAGGCTATAATCAAGGGATATGATAGGATAGAGGGAATCAAGGGATCCTAATTTTATTTCCTAATATTCTAACAGAGTTTCTAGCATTTTCCGTACTCAGATGTTTATAGTCGGTGAGTATTAGCTAATTAGTACTCTACCGTAGTGTTGGGAAATAAGGTATCACATTAAACATTCCAACAATTTCCTAACAAAACTTGTTCCAAAAATTGTTCTGTGCACTCATTTCATTCAAAATTTTTCAGAATTTCGGTTCCAAATTTACAAGCATTTTCAAAATTGAAGCACTCTCACTCCCAAACTTAAAATTGACAATGTCCTCATTATCAACTGAAAAGATGAGAAAAGAGTCATTACCTGTATAGAAACATTCACATCCTTAAGAACCAGTATGAGGCTCTCAATAGTCTGATTAAAACCTGTGCATGTTTACAACAAGAGCCATTAATGTATCACACATTACAAAGCAAGATTAAGCAATATGTACAATAAGTCATGCAAGTCATATATCTTGAAAGCATAGTAGTTCACTGAAAAGCAAGGCGTTTCATAAAACGTCCAAAAATATATCCATATGTTTAGCATTTCAGATCATCACCAACAACATAGAAAAATCCACAAGATAACTATCAATGGTTAATTCATAAAATAAGCTGAAGTATTAAAGTGACCAATAGTAGCCACCACAAAAAAAAATCAATCAGCAGTTAAAGACCAGCCATCAATAGCTGATCCCCAAACACAGCACTGCATGCACAATCACATCAAAATTCTAGTCCTTACCAACAAAATCCTAATCTAGAAGCAAAGTCAAGTCAGAAATATAAAGTAGGACAATATCTAGGAGAAACAGTGTCAATCACCATTATCCTCATCCAGGTCATACTCAGAGCTAGATGTAGCTTCCATGCCCCTTCTATCCCCCATAACTTCATCTTCACTATTGCTCTCTTCATCCTCTTCAGTATGGTCGGTCTCATCATTATCGCTGTTTTCTTCCTTATCTACACCACCTTCCCTATTCTCGAGGAGATTTACCCCAACCATATTGGTATGTGAAGATTCAGGAGTATCCATGGGAAAACCTTAAAAGACAACAAGCTGAATGAAAAGATCATAAAGCTTATCCAACTTTCTATCCACATTATCGACTTTCATATAAAGCTCATTTAGTTGTTGCATTTTAGGGGAATGAGGTTTAACTTTCCTAGCTCGCATCTGACACCTAATGGTAGGATTCTTGTGGGAGAGGACATAGGTATAATTAAAAGCATGACAAGGCTTAAATTTTGGATTTGAGTTCATTTGTAAAACCTTGGCTTTGAGGAACAAGTCTGAGATCAAGTAAGGAAAGATTAGCTTGTGAGAGTAAGACCAACTACAAGAATTCATAGCCTGGTGCATTATTTCCTCCAATTTAACAGGCTGATTGATTTTGAGGAGAAAGATAAGGAGGCAAGAGTTTCTGGTGAGTCTAGTTGTATGGCTAGTAGGGGAAATATTGTTGGTAACTAGATGCATCTAGCATTTAGCCTTAGGAGTCAAATCAGCTCTGGCCAGATATCGCTCATTATTATTCGGAGCAAACCAGGTATCTTCACCGCCAAGAACTAACTCTGTAGCTATTTAAGTGTAAGGGAAGTCAGCTTTGGCATCCTTCAGCTTTGCATACATACAGTTCTCAGCAGCAACTACCGGAAAACCATAGAATTCCCGGATATCATCTGGGTCCATAAATAACTGCTTTTTTCTTAGCCTGACACACCCATTGTAGTAGGCAACATGAAGGTAGTATTGGCGAACAAACAAGGCATTACCATGCTTCCGCTTGCCAAGCAACTTACTCAACCCATTAGCCTTGGCTTGGTTGTAAAACTTATAGTCTGAAGATTTGACAAATTCCCTCTCATGGAGGAATTTTCTTGCATTAATCTTTCTCTCCACATCTTGGACTGTAGCTTTCGGGGGATTACGGGTTCTTGGTTTTCACTTCTTGCTAGGTGCCATGGTCTGCAAAGAGAAAAGCAAGACAAACACATGCACAAATAACACTCAACAACAATGAGAATTAAACAAAAAGAAAAGAAGAGAAAACCGAACTAAAACTATCCTAAAAGAAAGGAAAGATACCCCCAAAATTAAATTCTAGCTAAACCAAAACTATCGACTGTGATTCCAAACCTAATCCTATTCCTCACTGCCTTTTAATACTACAAATGAGCTTATATTAGCTATAAAAACCAGTTTAACAAAATGATGGCTAATGTTGATGCAACTGGCTTAAGCAAAGTTAGTATTGAAGTTCTTGAGAGTGTAGGCAAAAAAGGCTACCCTTGTGAACTTCAAAACTTTGAATTAATATCAAATCACTCAAAGAATTTCAGAACCTATTCACTTAAGGCAAGCACAAAGTAAGGCTAATGTAACCAATCATGTTTAAAGCCATTTAAAACTTGAGACAGGTTTGTCATAGCCAATCCAAGATCTATTTTGCAGTAGCAACCATTAACAATGGCAATTATATATCCTCACAAGCATTTTACATTGCAGCACCGGATTCAAATGGAAAATTGTTCATGTAAGATCATGAAGGTGCAATCATAAGTTCTTAAACCTTTTGAAATTAAATACTTGGTCTATAATTGAAATAAAAAAAAAGGTTTCAGAACTTAATCACACGCTTAAGTTCTCAGTTTAGCAAAACATGTCCAGAACCATGCTATCACAATGAGATCTAACCAAATCATGCCTTCCAGAGATTATTTTAAGCAAACACTCAATAGTAATTGCATAGAATAAAGTAACCTCAGAATGCAAAATAATTTGACCAACACTCAGTCGCCACTGTGTAAAATCATGTGTCTTGTGCAAGAAATCCTCAGTAATTTCTCTTTAGATAAACCTCAAATAACATATCTAATTCAAGGCTAAATTTCAACAAGCAGAGGCACACTACTCAATCCAATCAGCCTCAATAAACCAGAAAGAGAACTTTGCCCAACAAGCACATTTGGGCAAAATTAAAGTATGAAAACTGGGAATTAGGATTAAAAAGGGTTTGCTACAGAGAGCTAATGTGAGAAAATATCAGCAAAGTTGATTTCCTCATTTAATTGAAGCAGTAGCAATTGAAACCATAAGCTTTAAATTGCATAATTCAATAACAATGTCTAACTTCTTGTGAAACTGGGTAACACAATAGGGAATGCAATTTCATCCGTTTGTAAGAAGTGTAGTCAAAGGGTTCCCTTGTGAAATAATACCACAATTGCCAAAAATTTTAGAACTTATCAAAGCTTGGTAAAGTGCATGCTTGATCAGTTTATCATGCATAACATGATTTGCTCTAAGCATAAACAGAACATATAAACATGCTTGAGAGGAAATGCAACTTCTTGAAAACTTTATAAATCCTAAAATGCAATGAGGCAGTTTGCAACATATGGAGTTTAGGCAAAACATGGGTTCGAACAAGAGAGAACTCTCTTCCATTTACACATCAGTATGTAAAAGGAAATTGAAAACTCCAAAAATTAAGTACACATGAAGAACATAATTCCACAGCATACATAGATTGTAAAGATCAAACCTTAGAACTAGTACCAAATGATTTAAAGAATTTCATAACTTAATCACTTGAATCTTGCACAAATATGAAACTATCAAGTAGCCAAACATTTTTGAAATACTTTGAAAATTTGAGACAACTTCTTGGCAGCTAGTTTAAAACTCATCCGCACAAGCAATCATCAGCAATTGCTATTATCTTTCCTCAAGTCATGCAGCCATTCAGTCATGAATTATTAAATTAGAAAAATTTCTCATAACCAGCACATGTAGGCTAATTAGAAAAGTAATGAAAATAGCTCCCAATGAACAAAATGACATCCAGAGACCATATTTATTTTGAAAATTCAGTCCAGAAATTTGTGAAATTTAATCCCAAAAAGCTTGTAAACACAAAGGCCTCATTAGTATGTATATGGACACGCAGACACTTCACATTTCAATTCATTTCACTTTTGAGTCAAGTACCAAGAAAATGCAGTATAGGAGTTTATGCAAATATCAACAACAAGAATTTCAGAGAATAAAGCTTCCCATAGAATCAATTTTGTTAAGTCAAATGATAGTCTCAATGCTCTCCATATCAGCAATTCACAAGTACAACATACAGCAGCAACCAGAATAGTGAAAATGTGCCAGGCAAAGTAGTTCAAATTCAATAATGGTGCATTCAAATTCTCAGCAAGACAAATTCACTATCGGATTAAAGGAACAAATTAAAACTAAAGCTAGCTGAACAAAGCAATAACTAACTCCTTCAGCCATCTTTGAAATTCAAACTTAAGCTTAACATGCTCATGTACTAAATCCCAGCAACAAAGTTTTCAGATTTCGACCCTATCAAATACACACCGCTAATCTACCCAAAATCCAATCTAACAAAGGGAAAAAGGCATGAGCTTTACCTCAGAGAAGAAGAAGCATAGAACTGGAACTGGGATAACGAGCTTAATCACAGTGAAATAGGGCAGAATGCCAAGAACTAGACTGAAACACGCTGCTGAGTTATGATGGCAGTGACTTAGAGTTAAGATCATCAGAAAACATAGATTCCAGTGAAAATGATAATTAGGAGAAAGATTGAGGGTGAAAGAGAGAGAGTAGCCGCTGGAAAGGGAAGGTGGCGGAGGATGGAGGGAAAAAGATAGTGATGGGGAACGGTGGAGTAAAGGGGTAGATGGCGCTGAAGCTTGTGATTCTGGTGGCCACACTACTCCAACACTGGAGAGGTGAAGATGAAAGTGGGGAGTTATCGATTTTGGCTGTGAAAGCGAGAGAGAGCAATGGGAAATCCACAAAGACTGGTGACGGTGCCAGAAACTGTGATTTCGGTGACGTTGAAGGTAGAGCAATAATGAGATGGAGGTAGGAGTGGATGGATTCCAGTGACAAAAGATGATGAAGAGAGGACAAGGTGAATCGAAGTTAGGGCTTTCGGTAAATGAGATCAGAGTGTTCTAGAGGCTGCGAAGGGAAATTGAAAGAAGGTTACTGGAAATGTTACTTCACAGGAACAACGATGATGAATAATGGTGGTAGGCTGATGATTCCAGTTATGTAAATAGATTAAGAGAGATTATGGAAGAAGGTTAAGGTTTGGCAGAGGAGAGGGTGAAATTCTGAAGTTGAAGAAGTGAAGGTCGACTGGGGGCAAATAGAGGATTAGGGTTTGAGTTGGGGAGGAAATTACCTTTGGAAATTGGGGATTTGAATTTAGGAATGAATGTGGACCCAATGGTGAGCCAAATTCATAAAGGTAGAGTGAGAATGAGATGTAAAAATTAAGGGTAAAGAAGAAAAATCATCTCTAAGATTTTGTGCTTTTTTTTAATTAACTTTTTATATATATATTTTTTTTATTTTTTATATACTATAACACACACACATGTATATATGTATATATATGTATGTATATATGTGTTTCTATATGTATATGTATGTGTGTCTATATATATATATATATATATGTATGTGTCCGTATGTGTATATATATGTAATATTTTTTTAGTTATTAATTTTTTTATTTTTTTAATAATTTACACAAATGTCCTAATAAAAAGCTACCAATAAGAGTATAATGGCTTCAACATACAACTTATGTGCTCAAGCCATTAACACAGAGAGCATCTATGAGAATTGGCTTCAGCACACACACATATATATATGTATATATATGTATGTATATATGTGTGTCTATATAATATATATATATGTATGTATGTATGTATGTATGTATATGTATGTGTGTGTGTGTGTATAAGTATGTATGTATGTGTCCATGTGTGTATATATATGTAATATTTTTTTAGTTATTAATTTTTTATTTTTTATAATAATTTACACAAATGTCCTAATAAAAAGCTACCAATAAGAGTATACTGGCTTCAGTATACAACTTATGTGCTGAAGCTATTAACACAAAGAGCAGTTATGTGAATTGGCTTTGCTTTAGCTAAAACCTTGCTTGCTGAAACTTATAACATAGAGAGCAAAAACCTCCAAATGAGAAAAATGAGCTTCAGCCAACACCATGTACATTACACAGTGAGCAAAATTCTTAAAAAAAACACCAGATTGGCTTTAGCACACAACTTGTTAGCCGAAGCTAATTTTTGACAGACTCACAATTAGCAAAATAGATATCACAACCAAATCAAAATCTCACTCCAACACCATGAAACAAGTATCATGCATTCATTCAAACACCAAAATCAACTTATCAAATCCAAACTCCCTATCACACAGAAAATACATCATGAACATGAGGATTATGAAAAAATTTCACTAGCATTCTTATACTTTTCAAGACATGAAACACAACCACCACAAGTTCATGTCATACATAATTCAAATGGGAGTCAAAATCAGCCACATTCTTAAGGTAGCCTTAATACTACCCAAAATTGAGCAATAATCATATATGCACTCAAAAATCTTATATATGAGCTCATAGTCAAGTGGACTTCCCTAAAATGCATTCCATCTCTTTCTTGGAAATTCCCTCTCAGCTCATACAACCTCTCTCCTAGCTTCAACAGTCAAGTTCCAAGATGGGAAACCTTTCCTTCCTACAAAACAAAAAGATCAAACATAAATCTACCAAAACACACCAAAAACACAAAAATGACAAAAGATTGAGTTAAGAACTTGGGTTGCCTCTCAAGAAGCGCTTAATTTATAGTCTTTAGCTTGACTCTTCATCTTGTCAAGTGGAATCAATGAGGGGTAGAGTGATGGTTTGCCTCTCAACTGTACCACCCCAATAATGCTTTAAACGTTGTCCATTGACCTTGAATTGCTCACCATCTTGTCCTTGCAGCTCTACCATACCCTGATCAAAGACTTGAACCACAATGAAAGGTCCTAACCATCTACACTTTAACTTTCTTGAAAAAAAATCTTTAACTTAGAGTTGTATAGGAGCACTCGTTGACCTGGCTTAAAAGACTTAGGGATAATCTTCTTGTCATGCCACTGCTTGGTTTTCTCCTTGTAAAACTTAGAACTTTCATAAGCATGGAAGCGAAATTCGTCAAGTTCATTGAGTTACAAGAGCCTCTTGTCACCCACTTCTTTTTCATCAAAATTCAACTTTTTAATTGTCCAATAGGTATTATGTTCCAACTCTACAGGAAGATAACAAGCTTTCCTAAAAACTAGCCAGTAGGGAGACATACCGATAGGTGTCTTGTAAGCGGTGCGATAGGCCCATAGTGCATCATCTAACTTCATGGACCAATCCTTTTGAGTGATACCCACAATTTTGTTAAGGATTTTCTTAATTTCTCTATTGGAGATTTCAGCTTGACCATTCGTCTGAGGATGGTAAGATAAAGAAACCTTGTGTCTCACTCCATACTTCTTCAAAAGAGATTTAAATTGATGGTTGTAAAAGTGGGTGCCTCCATCACTAATAATAGCCCTTGGAGCACCGAAGTAAGTGAAATATTATTTTTCATGAATTTGACCATCACTTTAGCATCATTTATTGGGGAAGCAATGACCTCAACCTATTTAGACACATAATCCACTACTACAAGAATGTATTGATTGTTGAAGGACTTGGGAAAATGTCCCATAAAGTCAATTCCCCATACATTAAATAATTCAACTTCTAACATGCTATTAAGTTGCATGTCATTTCTCCTAGAGATATTACCAACCCTTTGACACCATGCACAACATAGATCAAATTTATAAGCATCCTTAAATAAGGATGGCCAGAAAAATCCAGATTGTAAAACTTTTGCAATAGGCTTGTTACCACAAAAGTGACTTCCATACTCAGATGAATGGCAACACTTCAATACATCTTGTTGCTCACTTTCTTGAACACATCTTCTAATCAACTGATCAACATAATAGTGAAATAAGAAGGGTTCTTCCTAACAATAGAACTTGACATCATGTAAGAACTTCTTTCGTTGGTGATAGCTCAAGTCCTTAGAAATAATACCACTTACAAGGTAATTTACTATGTCGGTATACTAAGGAGTTTCAGAATAACTCACTAGAAAGAGTTTATTGTTTGGAAAAGTTTCATGAGTGGGTAGATCTCCATCATGTTGAGCTTCTTAACTCAACCTAGATAAGTGGTCGACAACTTGATTTTTAGAGCCCTTTCAATCAACAATCTCATGATCAAATTCTTGTAAGAGCAAAACCCATCGAATTAGCCTTGCTTTAGAGTTCTTCTTACTAAAGAGGTACCTTAGTGTGGAATGATCAGTATGGACAACCACCTTGGCACTAATCAAGTAAAGCCGGAACTTGGCAAATGCACACACTACAGCCAAAAGCTCTTTCTCAGTGGTAGTGTTGTTTTCTTGAGCATTATCAAGTGTTTTTCTCGTATAGTAAATAAGATTGAAGACTTTATCTTTTTTTGCCTAAGTACAGATCCTACAACATAATTACTAGTATCACACATCACTATAAAGGGTAAACTCCAATCTGAAGCTATGATGATAGGAGCGGTTACAAGTTTTCGTTTCAATTCTTTAAATGCTTTCATGCATCATCAAACTTAAACTCATCATCCTTCTCAAGTAAAGCACAGAGTAGCTTAGTAATTTTAAAAAATCCTTTATGAACCTCCTATAGAATCCAGTATGGCCTAAAAAGCTTCTCACACCTTTGATATTGGTAGGTGAAGGAAGTTATTCAATCACCTCTATCTTTGCCTGATCAACTTTTAAACCATTCTTGGAAACACGGTGGCCAAACACAATGCCTTCTTTCACCATAAAATGACATTTCTCACAATTGAGCATAAGATTAGTATCTTCATACCATTTCAAGACTTAAGCTAGGTTGGCTAAGAATTCTTTATATGAATCGCTAAACACAGTGAATTCATTGATGAATACTTCCATGGTGTGCTCTATCATATCAACAAAAATGGCCATCATATACCATTGAAATGTAGCCGGTGTATTGCAAAGGCCAAAGGGCATGTGCTTGAAAGTGAAGGTACCATATGGGTATGTAAATGTAGTCTTCAGGAGCAATTGTTATTTAGTTGTATCCAAAATAACCATCAAGAAAACAAAAGAACTCCCTTCCTGCTAGTTTTTCCAACATCTGATCAATGAAAGGCAATGAAAAATGATCCTTGCGAGTAGCCGTATTAAGCTTACGATAGTCCATGCAAACCCTCCACCCGGTAATAGTGTGAGTGGGGATGAGTTCATTGTGGGTGTTAGCCACTACAGTCATACCGCCCTTTTTGGGGACGTATTTGACTAGGCTCACCCAAGAACTATCAGAGATAGGATACACAATGCTAGCATTGAGCCATTTAAGAAGTTCCTTCTTTATTACTTCTTTCATAATGCGATTGAGTCATCTTTGATGTTCAATGGAAGAATTATGATTCTCTTCCAAAAAGATATTGTGCATGCACATAGAGAGACTAATGCCCTTGATATTAGCGATTGTCTACCTAATAGCTTTCTTATGAGCTTTCAAGACTTCAACTAACTGCTCCTCTTATTGAATAGTAAGATCTGAAGCAATAATCATCAGACGATTCTTATTGGAACCCAGATAAGCATAACATAAATGAGATGGCAATACCTTCAGTTCAAGTGAAGGTGGTTCCTCTAGAGAAGATTTCAACTTTGGTCTATCAGTTGAACCCAAATCAAGTGACTTAAATGGTATCCTCCATCTAGGATAAGGGGTTGAAGCATCCATAATAGCCTTGCACTCCATTACATCCAAACCCTTAGACTCAACATCAAGAAGAGTAGCTTTAAGTAGATCTTCAATCACAAAGGTCTCAAATTCCTCTTATGTGATAAGACCAATTAGATCAAGAAAGAAACACTCTTCATGCACATGAGGAGTCTTCATCAATTGACTCATATTAAAGGTAACTTGCTCTCTGCTATCCTCAAAGTCAAGTCACCTTTTTCTATATCTATCAAAGTTCTAACAGTTGCTAACAATGGCCTTCCTAACAACAAAGGCATTTCTCTATCAAGATCAAAGTCAAGAACAATGAAATCAACAGGAAATATGAACTTATCAACCTTGACTAATACATCCTCAATAATCCCTTTAGGATAAGACAAGCTTCTATCGGCCAATTGCAAGGTAACCATGGTAGGTCGAGCATCTCTTAATCCCAACTTGTTTAATACAGACAAAGGTATAAAATTGACACTTGAACCAAGATCACATAAACTATTACCTAATAATTTACCTCCAATATGACAAGGGATAGAGAAACTACCGGGATCCTTCAACTTAGGTGGAAGTTGCTTGATAACATCGGTGAAGCTTTTGGTGACGGCCACCATCTCAAACTCATTGAACCTTGTTTTCTTTGTAAGGACATCTTTCATGAACTTGGCATATTTAGGCATTTTCTCTAAGACTTCCGTAAAGGGAATGTTGATATGCAACTGTTTGAACATCTTAATAAACTTCTTGAATTGCTTATCTTCTTAGTGTTTCTTGAGCCTTTGTGGAAAAGAAGGTGGTGGAACATATCATGGAGGAGAAGTATTGGTCTTTCTCTTCTTCTCATCCATATTTTCAGGAGCAACGGGCTTGCTTTGCACCACATCATCTAGATTCTCCTCAGTTTGTTTTTTCTTCTTACTATCCTCTTCTTTGACCACAATGTCTTCATCAACCTCTTCATCATGGTTAAGGTGTTCAACAACATGGTCTTTAGGCTTTGTAGCAGCCTTACTTGAATTGGGAACATTGGGTAGAGTCTTGCCACTACATAGAGTGAGAGCCTTGCATTCTTCTTTACCTTCCCGCTTAGGATTAGGAATAGTATCACTTGGAAGATCATTTCTTGGTTGAGCACTCAAGTGTGAAGCAATTTATCCCATTTGTATCTCAAGATTCTTGATTGCCGTGTCATAAAGAGAAACCATGCCAATTAAGCCTTCTTGACCTTTGAGAAGTTGCCTCAAAAGTTTTTTTGTCTCAGAATCACCCTCTTGTGGCTTTTGTGGGTGCTCAAAGCCCGGTGGACACATTGGCTTACTAGTAGACGTATAGTGTTAATTGGGTTCTCACTAGGTCCATTCTTCCAAGAGAAGTTGGGATGATCCCTCATACCCTTATTGTAGGTATTAGAGTAAGGGTTGCCACGTGTATATCTTTGATTATTGTTCAAATAATTCACCGACTCCATAGTATGATGACATTCTTCATAGGAGTGGGCTTCTCCACATATTTCACAAGAAGGACTTAGCGCTTGGATATCATTCACATTCTTAGAAGAATTTCTCTCTATCTTCAACTTGAGTTGATCGAATCTCTTAGCCATTGCTTCAAGTTGAGCAACAATTTCCTTAGACATAATTGAACCACTTAAAGGACTTGGTTCCTTATATGTTCGATATATAGAGCGTGATTTTTTAGATTGTTGCAAGGAACTAGAAGCAATATCCTCATATAACTGTAATATATCAAAAACCCACATCTTACCAATTCCACCATTGGAGGCATTATTGAGCATATTTGAGGTGGACATATCCAATCCTACTGCAAAGGCTTCAAGCAAGACATAGGTCTTTTGTTCATGATTGAGATAATTGCACCACATAACCTTGAATTGCTCCCATGCTTCATGGAAGTGTTCGCCTAGCTCTTATTGGAAACCCAAGAGTTCAGCTCTTTGAGCAGCCTGTGTACCCCTTGGAATGAACCTTGCCTTGAATTTGGATGCCATTTCATCCCAAGTAGTGATTGAGTTAGGAGGTAGAGCGGTAAGCCAAGACCTTGCCTTCTTATCAAGTGATAGGGGGAAGAGTCTCAATTTGAGCTCATTCGAAGTTACTCCTTGAAATTTGAAGTTCTCACATACTTGTACAAAATGTGTTAAATAGTCAGTAGGATCTTCATTATGAGTTCCCAAACATAAGCTAATCATTTGGAGCATTTGAATCATGATTGGTTTCAACTCAAAATTTTAAGCTTGAATAGCAGGGAACTAGATACTAAATTGATAGGTAGAGCTTTCTTACTCCATGTACTTATCCAAAGTACGCTCCAAATCATCATCATAGGATTGGCCATATTGTAATATGGATGAGGATGAGGCAGTGGTCTCAGTTGTTCTAGTACTGGTAAAGGTTCAGGTCCTTAGATAGGTTGCAATGGAGTGGAGTCTCCGGTTCAGTTTCAAAATCTTCAAAAAATATTCTTCAACCACTCCCTCAAGAACGACTTCCAAATCAGTTTGTATACAAAGCACGAATACCTACAATTCAAATTAAATATCCTACAACGAGTATCAAACTTATCAACAAGTAAGACAAAACTAATGAAAACAAGAAAAAGAACTATAGCTATCACTATACTTAAAAACAAAACATATTAAGAAAGTGAAATAAGAAGAGGAAAATGATTCAAGCGTAATCAAGCATACAATTACACTAATTAACTCAAGAGACTTTAGTCAATAGTCCCCGACAACGGTGCCAAAAACTTGTTCGCTACCGCAAGTGCATGGATCACGTCAAGTAATAGAGTGACAAGTAAATATCATTCCCATGAGGACTATGACAAAAGTGAGCTAACTAATGCAACTATGTTCTTAATTAGGTAAAATGAAATCATTTGGATTTGATCAAGTTGAATAAAGCTTTTTTATGAAAACAACAAAGCAAACAATGAAAATTGGGAAAATTAGGTTCAACTTTAAGAGATTAAAAGCTTAGGATTACTTCTTCGCTATTATATTTCACAAACCTATATAATTATCCACTTATGTTAGTTAAATGAATTTATATGCCAGTCAAAGGTTCTAAAATCATCAACAAAACTCTCTCAAGTCAAGATTGATTTTTAATCTTCATTAAAAATATTCAATCTCTTATTTATAATTAATGAAAATCATCTTTCTAAAGCAATCATTCAATAGACTAAGCTAGGTTGTTAGATATATCTATATTCTAACAACAAACCATCCATTTAATCCCTAAACTTTAAGTCTAACATGATTTTTCTTAAGTTCTACAATCAAAATAGTTCTCTCAAGCATCTTCCAATTGAACTATTCTATTCATGTGGTGATCAAGCACAAGATAGCATTACGTACAAAGAAAAATCATAATATATTGTCATTAACCAACAAAAGCAAGATAATATAGTAGTTTAAATCCATACAATAGGTAAAAGTAATCCTAAATGAGAGTGTTTAGCTACTCATATTATGTACATGCCAAAACTTCAACACAAAAACATAACCCATATCAGCAAAGTGAAAGAAAAAGGAAGAAGAATGAGAAAAACCAAGGATTTAAGCCCCAAAATCTCCTCTTAGACTTCAACCCAACCTCAATATTCTTCAAGACGCCAAAACCCTAGCACCTAAAGCTCTAAAGAACACTTGAAAACTGTCGAATGACCTAATTTTGGCCTAACCCTTCCTTAAAAACCCTCCACATGCGTTTCAGCAAGTAAAACACAAGGTTGTACTGTTTGTCATGTGCTTCTCAGATCTCCATTGGCTTCAACCAAGGGTTAAGTATTGAAGCATATGACACAGAAAGTTCTGACCCCGCCTGCTTTAGCATACATGTCATTGGCCGAAGCATATCACACAGTGATTTTAGATCTTTATTTGCTTCAGCGCATGTATTGTTGGCTAAAGCCAACAACACAGTAGCTTCCTTCTAATACAAAAACTTTCTTTGATATTTGAGAGCTTTTATGACTTGACGTCTTCCACCTACAAGGAGAAGGACTTCATAAGATTTCATGAGCTCTTTAACTTTAACAAATAATCCTAATTATGTGCATTTAACTCATGATTTAAACTTTTATTTTGTTCTATCACATTTTCTTCTATACTCTATATATATGCATAATTTGTACCCAAAAGTAAGTGAAAAGAGAAGAAATATGCTAGAATGTTATCGATTTCTTTGAGTTAACAGACACACATATATTCAATTTAACAATCCTTACAAAACAATGTACTATAATACTTGTGTGTATACCCACCCATCCACCATACTCCTCCTTATAACTTTAGGACACGTTACAGCCTATCAGTGCTAGTATACCCAGTCAAAGGTTAACTAGTTACTTCAAAAATACTTCTCTCCTATGCCATTACCAATATACCGTAACAGGGAGGTGTCCCCAAAACACTCCGCTCAAATTTGAGTTAGGAATGAAAGAGCCGATGGGCACACAAATACTCTATATCTCTACCATATAATTTTCAAAAACCTTTTGCATCAATACAATTCCTAAAATACATTTCCATCACATTATATCTATCAGTACAAGCATTACAACCTTATTTACACAATTCAATTACTCACATATAATTTGAAAGTACATTGCTTCACTGAACAAGTTCATATACAAAAGTGCATAATATTTTCCAAATCACATTTAAATTTCATAAAGAATATAAGTTTAAGGAAACACGTTACAGTCTAAAACAAACAGAAAAAAACACATTACAGTTTAAAACAAACAGAAAAAATAAATTAACCCTAGTTACCTCAACTCAAAGCTTAACCTTTACTTGAAGAACTAAGTACAAGCGATCACCGGTCACAAGAAGCTTTGCATTAATAATATAGATACCTAATCAATCACAAGCAATAATAAAAGGAAAAAATTATACAATTCATCTTCCAAAAACCAAAATTCTTGTACAACCATTATCCTTAACATCCTAATTTCCTTAACAATCCTTAACCTCAACAAACCAATATCATAAATCACTTTTCATAAGCTCAAATTACTTATTAAATATATTAGTTAACCTCAATAACATTCCCTTCTATCAATCACTCAATTTCACTACTCAAATTTTCACCTTCAACATACCCATTATCACAATATCATCAATATTAATATTCTAAATCGATTAACCCTCTTTTCTAACTTATATAAGCATAGCCAATCATTAAACAACTCCTCAAACCATATATTACCATATTATCACAACCCCTAACTCAAATATCAAACCCTAGATCATAATCTAATTAACTCCAAATTTAACAAAAATAAATCAATTAAACCTTTAATATACTTCATATACACTATTATAGAATTGCCAATATATGACAGCTATTATCGACCATAAATCATAGTTACAAACCATCATATATGCGGGCACTATGTATGCTCGACACATATAAATAATGGTTCCAAACAGTGATATATTCAATATCTTTTATAACGGTTCTAATATAACACCCATAATGTATTTAGGCTTGGTGAAGCTATTATGTGCATTATGTAGGCATAATAAAAAAAATGCTCAAGTAAACAACCATTATATAATTAGTAATGCTGGTATAATATATAACAATCTCACATAAACAACCGTTACTTATTCAGTAGCATACATAATGGTTTTTATGTAAGAACTATGATTTTCAATAACAATAAATAACGGTCTTGCATAGAGAACCATTATTTATTTATAACATAAATAAGAGTTTGTAAGTAAGAACCGTGCACTTTTATAATATATGACAATTTTTCTATAATAACTGTGATGTATAGATGTTAAATTCTTCAAATGAGTTTTTGAGCTAGTTGAACTCGTTTGTATATAATAGAATAGTACCTCCCACAATGAGTTGCCATGCAATTTATGATGGATTAAGACGTTCCAGGCTTTGTGGGAAGAATCAATGGCAATTGTTGACCTATTTTTATGATAATGTAACTGTTAACCTATAATTATATCTTTTCATAAGAATTAATCTTGTAAAACAAAGACTGAGGGGAAAAATGAATATCCTTATAAGAAAAGGAACAAGGGGTATACAAACCCTTTCCTATAGGGATATTCATTTTTTTCTTTCACTCAGTCATTGTTTTCCTGGCTCTATTATTGTAAAGAGACATAAGGTACAAGTCAACACTTACATTATTAGATATATAGGTAAGGACTGCAATTGATTCTAGCCACAAAGCCTAGAAAATCTTGATCGGTCCCAAATTGCATGGTTACTCAATGTGGGAAGTACTACTCGATTAGATAGAGTCAAGTCTAAGCAGCTCAGAAACTCTCACATTGAGGAATCTATGACAGATCCTACATTGTCAAATTTCATAGCTTTAACTTGGTGCCACTTGGTCAATACAAAAAAAAGAACTATTCTCTTAGGGGATCCATATCTCTAGAAGTTACTCTAAAAAAATCAATAAAGTAGGAACCTTTAATCAAAGCAATAGGTTGACAACTTCTTGTAACCAGAAAAGAAGCTTCGATTAGATCAATAATGGCTTTTCCAAAAAAACATAACTTCACAAAAGCAATTTAATGTCACCTTGAATATTTTATTGCGTCATGACTTCACAAAAGCTGGTATTCACTTGTCCATATATGACTCTTGGTACAACCGAACTAGTTTTTTCATCACATCCTTATTGATCTTTTTGGAAGTAACTTCTAGAGATATGGATACCTTCAATCAAAGTAATGGATTGTCAATTTCCTGTAATAGGAAAGGGACCTTCGATTAGAGTAATGAGTTTTCCAAAAAATATAAATTCATAAAAGCAATTTAATATCACCTTAAATGCTTTACTATATTGTGATTTCACAAAGGCAACCCAATTGGTCAGGTTGAGTATTGTAGATAACAGAAGAGGAATATTCTATTAGAGCAATATGTTTTCCAAAAAAAAAGAGCACAACTAATTTCAAAACCTAGCTATATAACATAAAGTGAATGCATAATGGATAATGCCAAATAGATGAGGGAGCTCATACCTACAAATAAGGAGAACATGGCACTAAAAGAATGCAAACTAGCTAATGTAATATCCCACTTTTCACCAATACCTTTTGTATGTGAATTTGTGATATTTAGTGGAATAAAATGGTGAAATATAGTGTGTATGAATTTATGTGAATTTATGGAAACTATTCTAATAGTCGGTTACACGTAATTTGGCCGAATAAGGATACAAATAGGTAATTAATGCACAATTAAAGGCCTATTATTGTAATCGAAAATGTGAGAAATTAAATGATATGAATGATTGCCTCATTTGAGTGTCAAAATAGGGATAAGCCGAAGAAAAGAGTGAAAAATGATTTATTTTGGTAAATCATGAATTGGAAGGGCAAAACGGTAATTTTTTTCATAAAATGGGAAATAATTATTTTTCCCTAATATTCCCAATAATTTGAGCTAAATGGGAATAAAAAATAGATAAATGACTACTTGATCATTAATAAACTAATTTTGGTAAATTATTCTCAAAAATGGTCAAATAGTCAAAAAGTCAACGACTTGGTCAACACGTTACAAAGTGGCAACGAGATATTGGAGATCTATATTTCCCTTATAGTTCTCATGCATATTTTCAGCTGACATGAGGCAAGAAAAGGGATATGGAATTAAAAATGAGAAAATGACAAATTGGAATAATCATAAAGTGCCACATGTATTATACTAATTAACCCTTTATTATATCATTCCTTTCTTCATTCCTTCAGCTCCATTTTCACGATCATAACTGAAATAGTAGGAGTGAGAGAAAGATGAGGCGGTGAAGAGAAGAGAGAGAGATAGGGTTCATCCCAGATCAAGGTAAAAGGCTTATACCTTGTGTTTTAAGCTACATAATCCCTCCATAACATCTTCTCCTCACTTCTCTACCATTGGAACCATGGAATTTCAGCTGAATCAAGAGTTAGAGAGAGAGACAAAAATGTGTAGGAGAGAGAAAGTGCAAGAAATCAAGAGGTAACTTCTCAAACGTGTTCCTCTTGCTTGATTAATGCTATTAGAGTTGTTCTTGGCTTGATTTTGGGTGTTTTAGTACAAGATAATTCAAGAAAAAATATGAGACCTTAGGATAAAAGTGTCTCTAAATCAAGTCCTATGAATTTCTAAATAGTTAATACTTTGATTATAAGTAGAAAGGAGGTGATTAGGCTAAAGAAAACGAGAATCTGACACAACTTTTCTAGGAATCCTTTAGGGTGGCCCTGTGTTGGACATGGAAAATTAGTAGGAATTTGATAATTCTGATGCTTCCATTGAGTTTAGGAGAAAAAATTGTGTAGGGTCTATGTTGACCACGAAGTGAGAAAAGCCACAGAAAGTGAAATGACAGAATTACCTTTTAAAAGCCTTAATCAAGAGCTGTTAAGGGAATTTTCGTCATTTGGGCTTGATTTTGACAAATTCGAGGTTAAAAATGGATTATACACGTGAAATTATATAGGAATAGCTCAAGATATGAATTTGGTAAAGTGGGATGAGATTGGGTACATAAAGGGTAAGCCGGGTCTCTAAGGGTATTTTGGTAATTTAGCACTTTTAGGCCAAGTTTACCAATGTTATGAGTTTGAAATAGTACATAAATGAGTAATGAATCATTTATGGTATATTTGAAGATTTCAGGACTTGACAACCGCTCAGGATTCAGTACTTGCCCGAGCTTGAACTAAGTGAGAAAAGTTGCACAAGATGAGCAACCAGGTAGTAACTTGTCTTCATATGACATAGCATGCATTGTGTGTTGTTTGAAATCATTACAAAATGTCTAACACGTTTTGATTATGCGGGGGTGATCACACGGGGCCTATCTTTGCGCGGGTTGACACTCAAGTTATAATGTTCATATTTGCATGAGCGGGGCCAGGGCCTATTGCGCGGGTACCCCTCGGGGCCAAGTAACTCGCCTAGCACTACGATAGTTTATGAATTGCATTAAATGCACTTAATGATGTTATGATGATTTTTTTGATTGATGAGTGTAAAGCATGCTCTGTATGTTATCTCTATATGTTTGACATGTGTTACTACTGAGATTTCTCAGAATCTCACCCTTTTTCTCCAAAACCCATCTTCAGTATAGGGAGGAAGCTCAAGGGGCAAGGAGAAGATAAGCGACGATGAATTGGGATGGATTATATTAAGTTGATAGAGGTATGCTCACAAACTTTGATGTATAATAACAAAGGGAAAATCGGTGAGTCTTAACGAGTTAGTGAAGTTTTATGAAAATGATTGTGAAAACTTCATCACCCTCTCAGCTCTAGGTTCATATCCCAAGTTGAGGTAGGGGAATTTATAAGTATTTTTGGAAGTTGGATGTTCCGGGTTCAAATCCTGGTCTCCCGAATCATTTCACTACTCTTTTGTACTCTACCATGGCTAAAAGAAATGAGGTATCACAACTAAGGCTCACGAATGAAAACATGAGTTTGGCAAGTAGAAGAAACTTGCACAACAATCATTGAGATAAGTGTCAAGTACACTCACTAGCACGGTTGTCGCTGAGAAGTCAGACCAAGGCTTTTGATGGTAGGTTCGACTAAAAATGACCCTCGATGGTTAGAAAAGACAACAAGAGTAGTAGGGTTACAATATTAGATGGTTTCGTTCGACTAGACTAAGTGTCAAGTATATTATGTTTTACACATTTAAATAGAAAATGAATTATAGGAGTTGCCTAAGACATTACATCATGGTTTTTTTTGTAATAACCGTGAGGTATGTTTTTTTGAAAAGCCTATAGTTAACAGTTTTATCATAAGAATCGTTATTTATTTGATAACATTTATTACGGTTCTTTGTTAATAACTGTGAGGTATATTATATTTTTTAACTTTTTTGGGCTACTAGTGCCTAGATAATTACATTTTTATATTTTATAAAAATAGAACAAAAAAAGATCACCCTTTGGTGACTTCTTTCTTGATAGGTAATTTGAGGTCTACTACTAATTTTGGAAATTTTATTTCCTTCAATTTAAATGAATCAAAAGTTTTAAAAATTCGCAGCATACCTTACATCATCACGCTACTCGTCATCAAGGAGTAGCATGAATCATTTGAGAGTATGTCAGGATTATGGTGGCCATTCTTATGCTCATCAAGAATGAGATTAGCCTTTCCTATTAATAATTGACAAATATCCAGCCAGCCTCCTCACCTTATGGTTAATGCGTTATGCATGACTCATCATTACCTCCACTTGAGGGTGCAGAGGATGTGGAGGCGGAGGAGGAGGTAGAGATTATGTAGGAGGAGTAGAAGAATGAGAAAAAGGTAGAGGAGGAGGATGACGCTAAGGGTTTTCTAGCAAGTCTACAACATGGCACTTCATCTTAGTGATTGAGAGAATAAAGGAGGACAATGAAGAAATAGCATAAAAAATAGGAAAATGAAGAGTTTAAATAGATTGGAAGTGACAAGGTAGAACTATCATTACATATGTTTAAAGTTGAAGAGAAACAGTCGCTAAGGGTGGGTAATGAATAGGTACTTGGTTCTCTTGCTTGATCATTGAAGAAAGAAAAAGCATGTACAGAGTATTATCATCAACGAGGGGAAGGGGAAAGGTTTCGAACTTTAGTTGATATTAGTAAAATGAAAGGGTACATGGTTCTTGTGCAGTCAAACCATCATGGTGTTTATTGTTTCATGATGATTTTTGCTTAAGAACCATCACTCTTATGAGATAATATATGTTGGTTACTATTTACAACCATTATGTATTTGCATGGTATTCTAATAAGTGATGGGTGTTACTTAATAAATGTTATGTATTTGACATTGTTTTTAAATTTTGGTAGTTGATTATGCAACCACCATTTTACAAACAAAAAAAAACATGTAAATAAACAAACTAAAAATAAAAAGTTATGAAAGTGTTTTAAGAATCTGATGCATCATTAGATTCTTTATTTTCTAGTAACTTGTCCACCTTCTCGTTCATATAGCGAATAAGAAAGATAAGTTCCTTCAAGCACTAGTCTAGCATCCTTATTCTTGTAGGTAAACTGTAATATCTCAAATTTTAATTACCAAAATTCTTTAAATATTTGATTATACTCAATGGAATAAAATAGTGAATTTTGTTGCACTTGAAGTAACCAAAATACTGGAAATGGTAATTTTGTGAATTTTTTGGCTAAGAAAGACATAAAGTCTAATTTTTGTCTGGACAAAGGCCTAATATTGAAGCCTAAAATGAAGAAGGGTAGAGCACAAATTTTGGCCCAATTATCTTGTAACAATTCGGCCAAAAGAAAGGGAAAAGGAAGAAGACACAAGATGATACAAAAATCACAAAAATGTATGGGCAAAATGGTCATTTGCCATTAAAGCAAGAAGTCATTTATTTTTCCCTTTTTATTGGGATATTTTCATCCAAAATAGAAAAGAAAGAGGGAAAATAATTATTTGGATATTAATGGTGTCATGTAGATGCATTTTTATCCAAGTTTAAAAAGATGACACAAAAGTCAAATTAACATATGTTAATTTGCAATTAAATACTAATATTTTTAAGGAGGTAGAAGGAGATATTTAAATATTTATTTATCTCTTCCAAAGCCTCATATTTATGTCCAACAAAAGAAGGGAAAGAGAAAATAATACTTGGCTATAAATGGTGCCTTTTGGAAGCCATTAGAGACAAGTTCAAAAAGATGAAGCAATTAGTCAAAAATCACATGACTAATTAGCAATAAAATAATATTATTGAGGAGGTAGAAGAGTGATATTTTTAAGAGCTCTTATCTCTTTTCTAAGAGCCATTGCTGTCCAAATATAAGAAGCAAGAGAGGGAGAGTATTGTTAGAAATTATGCCCTAGGGGCCAATCATTGCACTTTGAACATTGTTATTCAATGAATTTCTCTATTTAGTTATCACATTATTAGCATGTTCACTGTGATAAATGTATCCTTGGATAAATCATAATGATTGTCCTAAATGCCCCTGGTTGGTCATCTATGTGGGAGCAAATATAAAATAAAACCAATATGACTTTGATAAGGTATGGGGATATGAATCAAATTCTTAGGCATTTGTAGGAGTACAAGGTGTTAAACCGACCCGCTGAGAGAAAGCTGTATGGATCAAGTCATAAGATTATTTCATGTATAATCACGTATACCCTTTGACCTGAGATTATCATGGATTCCTATATGAGAGTCTCTAAGCTTTGACCTAGTCAAAAGTCACCTTTGACGGGGTGATGATAAATGCTACAATCGGGCTTAGTGGTTTTCATGCAGAGGAATGTAAATGGTCAAGATGGAATTTGTTCCTCACATTAGTAGAGACATATTACTGGGCTCCTCGATGAGTAAGTTTGAGAAATGTATGGCCATATTATAATGGAAAGGAGTTTCCATTTCTATAGTCAAACTACTTAAGGATCGAGAAAGTAATGGTCAAGAAAAGGAGGATGACATTATCCATGCCTCAACCTTGGCCGAAGTATCGTGTAACGAAAGGGATGTGATATGGTTGTATGATAGGTTGTATCGTATTATCGATCCTCATATGAATTGGGTAGTCATAATGTCTTGCTAGAGGCCGCTTGCGACTTACGGGTTAGTACATTTATTGGCCCACTCCCAACTTTGTATGGGCCTACAGGGTCAAACACAAGAATAGTCCAACACGAGCTATAATGTTCAGATTCATTGAATCTAAAATGCGTCTAAGATTCAATGAATATAATATTTAATTTAGGGTGGATGAATTATATATATATATACATGTTGTGTGAATATTTACTTGATAAATATTTATATGTGTGTGTGTGTGTATATATATATATATATTTGAAAAATAAAATTAATAATATACATATATGTATTTTTGAAATACATACATACATACACATATATACATACATACATACATATATATATATATATATATATATATATATATAATATTATTTAATAATATATATTATATATGAAAATATTATTATATGGTGTATATATATAGATATTATATGATAATATCTCAGAACTAATTTATAAATATAAATTAAATCTAATTCCATTGGTTCTTTATTCTAATTAAATAAATAGGTTAAATTAAAACTGTTGGACAGATTTAATTAAACTAGATTTATTTAATTAGCTTATCAAAACAATTAAGTATTTATTGATATGATAAGGATTTTTGAAATTAATTAGGATTAATTTCAAAAAAACCAATATCCATCATAAAATAGATAACATTGACTAGTTATAAAAGGTGAGAGCTAGGGTTTTCTACAGATGATGAAGAAATAGAAAGCCGTAAGAAAACCCTAGAGGGGCATTGGAGGTGCTAGCACGCTGTTGGTGTTGAGTCATGTTCGTGTATATACCAGTAGCGGGAGCTGATCTGAGTAGTTGGCTCCTCAAGATCGACAAAGGCAAAACTCAAAAGGTATGATTCTTTCTAACTCGATTTAAATGTCATTGATAGATTCACAATTGGGATTGATAAACTTTCACAATTTTAAATTCTTAATTCTTCCGTTGTGTGCCAACCAATCCCAACATTGGCATCAGAGACAGGTTCAATTATGTATTTAAATTGAGTTTGAGTGATTATTGTGTGCTTATATATGTGATATATAAGTTGAACATGTTTTTAAAAGGATTGGATTGGAAATCCAAAGATTGAAGTTAAAGTAGTAGCACTACCATATTTCTTTTTCTGGAGGCAGTGTAATTGTGACGAATTTTTGAATGAACAAATCTTATCCAATAATCATAAAAATTTATAGAATGAAAGTAGACATCTTTATATTTAATTTGATATATAATATGTGTCATTTGGGTCATATATTAAGATATATGAATTTTTGAAGTTAGGCTTCGAATCTAGAACGTTTTCTATGACAGTATGGATTAATTGGAGTTTTGGGAATAGTGGGCATATAATTTTCTAAAAGATATATTTTTTGTAAAAAATTGACTTAATGAGGGTCACATAGAACTTTGAACCACTGCAATTAGATTTTTCCAGATTTAATTATGATTTTTTAAATTAAGGTGAAAAATATGACAGTTTAGCGGGATTGCCGTAGCTAACTGTTCGTAGCTTGATTTAACATAATTACAACATTTATTGCTTTTTATATTGTATAAACTATTCCTTGTTGTGGTTTATTTCTCAAAGTTGTTTGGATATTGTAAACAACATGGCTTTAATTTTACAAGGGATGTAATATTTAAATATGGCCAGCGTGCCGTGCCTTCCTCTAAATAGTCTCGATGTACATTCTTTTCTCATCTCACTCCCCTCGTATGTTTAAACTAGGTTTCTCTCAATGTATTTCTTTTTCTTATTTAGAGAAGTCATCTCACTGGCTTGGGAGGATTTTAGGTTAGGTGAGCCATATTGTGTCACGTTTGAATTATACTTTTGATTAGATTATTGCATGCATACTTTTATGTTTATATGTATTTATTTGTATGAGATACATCCATAATTGCATTCATATAAACAAAACTAATTGATTAAGCTCTCTGAATAAAATCTTAAGTCATAATGCCGTCAATTAATGAATACTTGTCAAAACCTAGATCGCTCAATTGTAGGCTCCAAAGAGATCTGGAACTTATAGAGGCTTATGAGATGATTGTGCATCTCAAGGAAATGTTATAGCAATAGGTAAGGCAAGAGAGGTATGAGACCATAAAGGCTTTAAGTTCCTTCAAAATGCCTGAAGGTGCATCAGTTAGCACTCATGTCTTAAGAATGAAAGGCTACATTGATCACCTTGAGAGGCTTAGATTTCCCATGAGCCAGGAGTTAGGCACATATTTGATTTTGAACTTACTCCCAAAAAATTATGACTAGTTTGTTATGAACTACAATATGAACAACATGGAGAAATCAATTTTTAAATTACATGGGATGCTTAAAACTACAGAGTAAAGCATTAAGAAAAGGACTAGAACTGTTTTGACGGTTCAGAAAGGAAAGGGTATGAAAAGGAAATGTAAGGGCAAGGGTAAGGGTAATGGCTCAGGTGGTAAGACAAAAGTGTCAAACAAGCCCGAAACTATGCCTACAGCCAAGAAGGCAAAGCCTCTAAAGGAAGGAATATGCTTCTTGTAATACCTTATTCCCAATAGCCCATATGAGTATCAAAGAGTAGTGAAATCATTCGTGGGACCAGGATTCGACCTCGGATTACCTAATCTTCTAAAACATTCACAAATCCTCAATCTCAACTCAGGAGTTGAACCTAGGGTTGAGCGGTTTTTTCAAAGGGTAGAAAACTTTTCAAATATTTCCACATGTTTCACTACATCACTAAGTCTCATCGGCTCTTAATTACATTACGTCAGAGTATGCTAGTGATTTTCCTTTAATTCAATTAGAGCTACTCTCTGCTCAAACTTAATTTGTTAAATTACATACATAGAATATATAGCCACATAAGGCTATCATAGCGTCTAATCATATAAAAACTAAAATATACATTATCATCTTCAATCCACTACTACTTCCTCTGCGTGGAGACCTCTTCTCTTTTCCATGCACACCTCCTGTGTTCACCTGTTTGAATGGTTGGTTGGGAGGAATGAGATTCGAAGAATCTCAGTAGAAAACAGTGTTAACCATTGCATACAAGAAATGCTTTGTACATGACATGCTTGCTTACATAAATTCATGCCAACATGATGACATATATGTATGCTCAATGCTTAACATGTTACACTAATGGCCATAGTATAAATAGAAAAAGAGCTTCACTCATTCACATATGTTTCATACAATTCACCAAAGCAATCAACATATCAATATACAAGCACATATATCAAGCTATGCAAGTTAGGAAGGTTTACTACCTTTCAGACTTTATGTCCTCCTCTTATACCTTGATCTTCCAACCATTGCTTCTTCTTTGTCACTTCATGGCCCTAGATAACCAATCATATCATTAGAGCCATAATTTAAAGCTCTATTCGACCCTCTTTAAATCTACTTTCAAGGAAAATATAGTCATAAGCTATATGTACACACATTAACATAGAATTCCCCTTTTCTAGTCTCTGTTTCAGAATTTCAGTCTTACATGACTAATTTTAAAAATTCACTATTAATTCGAGAAAACTCCAAATTGAGTGGTTCTCAATTTTGGACATCACAACAATAAAATTCCCAAGCTTTCGCCAAACATCATTGTTGTAGATTTCTTTCAAAAAAACAGGGCCAAACTTCAAAAATTCACATCTCCCAACATAATTGTCCAAAAATTACAAACTACCTATAATATTAAATCTCTATGTCTATAATTTAATCATGAAAATTTTTAGAACTTTTAAACAAGGTTTACTCATTGAAATAGCTCACACAACATCACTGTTCAGACTGGGTAGAATCAACAACATGCACACACTTAGTTCATAAATCTCCAAATTCATATACAAGCATGGAAAAATTATGAACACTTTCTTACCTACACAATTTTTCCTCCTAAAGCCAATGGAAGCATCAAAATTATCAAATTCTTACTCCTTCTATACGAAACAGTACAGGGCAGATTCAAAGATTCCCGTAAGTAGTTTGTTGTTTTCTCGTTTTCTCTTGCCTAATCACTTCCTTTCTACTTATAATCAAATGATTAGCTATTTAGACATCCATTAGACATCATTTAGCCATTGAAAACAACTTTTTTATGAGAATAAATAGTACCCAACTCACCATATACTCATCCAAACAATAAAGCAATCGATTCAAAAGGAAGCTTATGCTTACCTCTACACGTTTCTATAGACGTTTTGGAATTCCAACAACAGTCTGACCAGTGAGATGGCACCAACCACCTCCAAACAAGAATCTAAAACCGTAGAAATGAAGCTCACCATGAGTAGAAGAATTTTCATGAAGGGCACTTTGAGAGAAGACGCCGATTTGACAGTGTTTTGGTGAACTGAAGTTTCTCTTTCTTCCTTTCTCCATTTTTGTCCAACTCTCTTTTCTCTCTATTTCTAATTTTTACACACAAGAATGAGGAAGAATATGATGAAATTATGGTTAAATGAATTAACCAATTCACTTTGCCAAGTGTCAAGCTCCCATTGGTCAGAAAATCCCATTTTCGCACATAATGCTAAACTTGGCAGGATTTTCATCAAATTTTGAAAATTCATATCTAATTATGTAGATATTCAATTGCGGTGGTTCTAAAGGATATGTGACCCTTATTGAGTCTAGGTTTAAGAAAAAATATAAATTTTGGCAAATTTGAATCTCACTCTTCCTAGAATTTTAATCTTTGGACGCTACCACAGAAAATAGCCAGTTTTGCTAGGCTAAATTCAAAAATTCATTCCTCTTTGTGTACAACTCCAAATAACTTATATAACCTATCAAATTAAATATTTATAAGTCTAATTTCATTCTAGAAAGTTTCATAATTTTTTGACATCATTTACCCATTGAAAAAATGTTACACAATCACCACTGCTACACCGAAAATTTTATCGGTAGCAATACTACTTTGTGTTCTACTTTACTATATTCTGTGTGACTTCTAATTACTTTATTTTTGTTACTCCTAATGCTCTTTAATACCCGTAAGGGTATAAATAAATTTAGGGAATAAAACCATGTCTTACTAGGATACTTGTTAAACCAGGGCTTATCAGTCCTCTTGATCTAGGTTTTATTTCAAGCCTCTCGTCCCAAAATTTGGGATATTATACTTCTTCTACAATGAACCCGTTCATTGAAAGAGAAATTACAAACTCTATCTTGAAGATCTGGAAAGACCAAAATGGATCAAGTTAAACGATTTGAATCCGACGACATACCTATGGCATTATCGTCCAGGCCATATAAATGAGAAACGCATTTCTAAACTCCATCAAGATGGATTTCTCAACTCATTTGATTTTGAATCATATGACATGTGTAAGTCTTGTTTATTAGGAAAGATGACAAATGCTTCTTTTACTGGGCATAGTGAGAGGGCCATTGATTTATTGTGCCTCATACATATAGATGTATGTGGACTACTGAATATAGCTGCCAGAAGAGGTTATATGTACTTCATTACATTTATAGATGACTTTAGTAGATATAGATATATCTATCTAATGAAACATAAATCTGAATCTTTTGAAATGTTCAAAATATTCCAAAATGAATTATAAAACCAACTTGGAAAAACAATTAAAGCACTTCAATCTGATTGAGGTGGTGAGCCAAGAGTTCATTGACCATCTTAAGAGTTGTAGAATAATCTCACAACTAACTCCTCCAAGAGCTCTATAATGGAATGATGTTTTTGAGCGGAGGAATCGAATACTATTAGATATGGCTCGATCTATGATGAGTTCAACAAATCTTCCACCATCCTTTTGAGGGCATGCCCTAGACACAGCTGCGTTCACACTAAATCGTGTTTCATATAAGGCAGTTGAAAAGACACCATACGAGATATGGACTGGGAAGAAACTTAGTTTATCTTTTCTCAAAATTTGGGAATGTGAGGTTTATGTTAAGCAACAAACCTCTAATAAATTAGCGCCTAAATCCTCAAAGTGCCTTTTTGTGGGGTATCTTAAGGAAACAAAGGGATACTATGTCTACAATCTCATCGATAACAAATTGTTTGTAATCCATAATGGTATCTTTCTAGAAAGAAAGTTTATTCTAAAAGAACCAGTGGGAGCAAGGTACATCTCGAAGAAGTTCAAGAGTTACAAGATATTACAGAACCACAGATGGAAAACAAAGAAGACTAACAACAAGTTATTGAGCCTCTTTAAATAACACAACGCCCACAAAGGTCTGATAAGACAATACATCAGCCTCAGAGATATGGATTTCTGATTACTGGAAGTCGTAATGTATTGCTCATTAAGCAGAATAAGCCAACCACCTATCAAGAAGCCATAGTAAAACCAAACTTTAAGAAATGGCTAAATACCATGAAGTTTGAAATGCAATCCATGTACGAAAATCAGGTATGGACATTAGTCGATCCACCTGAAGGTGTAAACCATTGGGTGCAATTGGGTTTTCAAGGAGAAAACCGATATGGATAGCAAAGTAAATATATTCAAGGCACGACTGGTTGCAAAAGAATTTACTCAAGCTCATAGTGTAGACTATGATGAAACCTTTTCTCCAGTTGCAATGGCCAAATCAATTAGAATCCTTCTTATAATTGCAGCATATTATGACTATGAAATATGGCAGATGGACGTCAAAACATCCTTCCTTAATGGAAAGCTTCTTGAGGATGTGTACATGACACAACTTGAAGGTTTTGTAGGTCCAAAGGACTCTGATAAGGTATGCAAGCTTCAAAGATCCATTTATGGATTGAAGCAAGCATCTCGGAGCTGGAATCATCGTTTTGATGAAGTAGTCAAAAAGTTTGGCTTCATTCAAATAATCCATGAACCTTGTGTTTACCAGAAGGTTAGTGGGATCATAGTTGTATTTTTAGTACTTTATGTAGATGACATCCTACTCATTAGGAATGACATTCCTGCCTTACAGAATGTCAAGTTTTGATTAGGGAAGTCTTTCTTGATGAAAGACTTAGGCGAAGCCACTTACATCCTAGGGATTAGGATATATAGAGATAGATCCAAGAGGCTAATGGCCTAAGTCAGAGCATATATATATACAAGATACTGCATAGGTTCAGTATGCATGATTCAAAAAGGGGTTACATGCTCATGTCTCATGCCATCCATCTTTGTAAGGATCTGTGTCCTAGTACACCTGATCAGCGAGATCACATGAGCAAGGTTCCATATGCCTCGGTCATTAGATGCATCATGTATACCATGTTATGTACTCAACCAGATGTCTCATTTGCCTTAAGTATGACTAGCAGATATCGACAAGATCCTAGTAAGGGTCGTTGGACTGCTGTCAAGAATATCCTAAGTACCTGAGAAGAACTAAGGGCTTATTCTTGGCATATAGTGGATTGGATGATAAACTTTGTGTAACTAGTTACACGGATGCAAGTTTCTAAAATGACCAAGATGATCTTAGATCACAAACTAGATATATATTCCTTTTAAATAGTGGTACAGTAAGCTGGAAGAGCTCTAAGTAGAGTACTGTAGCAGATTATGTGACGAAAGTTGAGTATATAGCAGCATCAGATGCAGCTAAGGAAGCTGTTTGGATCAGAGAGTTCATTATTGAACTGGGGCTGGTGCCTACCATCTCATATCCAATAGATTTGTTCTATGATAATAGCAGAGCTATTGCACAGACTACAGAGACTAGGTCACATCAAAGGACCAAGCATATACTCAAACGATTTAATCTTATCAGAGAAATCAATGAAAGAGGTGATATAAAAAAATGCAAAGTATCAAGAGAAGATAATGTTGCTGATCCTCTTAACAAGAAGCTTGCACAGTCAAAACATGAGCGTCATGTTAGGACAATATGAATTAGGTAATTAATGATTGTACCTAATGCAAGTGGGAGGATGTTGGAAATTGTGCCATAAGAGCCAATCATTGTACTTTGAACATTATTATTCAATGAATTTATCCATTTGATTATCAAATTATTCGCATGTTCACTGTGATAACTGTATCCTTGGATAAATCATAATGATTGTCCTAAATATCCCTTGTCGGTCATCTATATGGGAGTAAAGATGAAATAAAACCAGTATGACTTTGATAAGGTATGGGGATACGAATCAAAATCTTAGGAACTTGTAGGAGTACAATATGTTAGACCGACCCGCTATGAGAAAGCTGCATGGACAAGTCATAAGCTTATCTCATGTATAACCACGTCACTATACCCTTTGACCTGAGATTATCATGGATTCCTATATGAGAGTCGCTAAGCTTTAACCTAGTCAAAAGTCACCTTTGACCAGGTGATGATAAATGCTACAATTGGGCTTAGTGGTTTTCATGCAGATGAATGTGAATGATCAAGATAGAATTTGTCCCTCACATTAGTAGAGAGATATTATTAGGCCCCTCGATGAGTAAGTTTCAGAAATGTATGGCCATACTATAATGGAAAGGAGTTTCCATTTCTATAGTCAGACTACTTAAGGATCAAGAAATTAATGGTCAAGAAAAGGAGGATGACATTATCCATGCTTCAACCTTGGCCGAAATATCGTGTGACGAAAGGGATGTGATATGGTTGTATGATAGGTTGTATCGTATTATCAATCCTCATATGAATTGGATAATCGTAATGTCTTGCTAGAGGCCGCTTGCAACTTATGGGTTAGTACAATTATTGGCCTACTGAGTATGGGTCTACAAGGCCGCACACAAGAATAGCCCAACATGAGTTATATAATGTCCAGACTCATTGAATCTAAGATGCGTCTAAGATTCAATTAATACAATATTTAATCTAGGGTGGACGAATTTTATACATATACATGTTGTGTGAATATTTACTTGATAAATATGTATATGTGTATATATATTTATTTATATTTGGAAAATAAAATTAATAATATACATATATGTATTCTTAAAATACATACATACATACATATAGAATATATATTATTTGATAATATATATTATATATGATAATATTATTATATTGTGTATATATATAGATATTATATGATAATATCTCAGATTTAATTTATAAAGATAAATTAAATATAATTCCATTGGTTCTTTATTCTAATTAAATAAATAGGTTAAATTAAAACTGTTAGAAATATTTAATTAAACTAGATTTATTTAATTAGCTTATCAAAATAATTAAGTATTAATTGATATGATAAGGATTTTCAAAATTAATTAAGATTAATTTGAAAAATCCAATATCCATCATAAAATAGATAACACTGACTAGTTATAAAATGTGAGAGCTAGGGTTTTTTACAGATGATGAAAAAATAAAGAGCCGCAAGAAAATCCTAGAGGAGCATTAGAGGTGCTAGCACGCTTCTGGTATTTGGTCTTGTTCATGTGTATACTAGTAGAGGGAGCTGATATGAGTAATTTTTTCCTTAAGATCGAAAAAGGCAAAACACAAAAGGTATGACTCTTTTTAACTTAATTTAAATGCCCGTTAATAGATTCGCAATTGGGATTGGTAAACTTTTGCATTTTTAATTTTTAATTCTTCTGATGTGTGCCTACCAATCCCAACAAGTATGTCTTGAAACATAGAGAATAAGAGAGAAGGTGCAAGATCAAGAAACCAAACATGGTAGGTTTGGTTGTGAATTTCCACTTGTTTATGCCTTTTAATTCATGGAAAATCTCTCCTAATCCCTATGCTTTCTTGAAATACACATGTAGCAAGGCAAAAACAAGAGCAAGAAGGAGAAGAAAAGGATGGTTTTGGAAGGCTTAGAGAGAGAAACAAGAGGTAATCACAAACAACCTTGTTTTCTTGTTGATTCAAGGTGTATATTGTTGTTGTGGTTGAGATTTGTGGCTTTGGTTGGCTTGATTTCATGATTAGGATTAACAAATCCTAAGGGAATGTACTGCCCAAATTTTGGTTAATCATATTTAAGAGGTGTTTAAGTGGTTAAACAAGTTATTAGAAGTGAAAGGAAGGAGTTTAGTGAATGGAATCATGAAACATAATTTTCCCAAATATTTCCAAATTTTCGTCCAGACCTGTTTTAGGTGTGTTTAGGCTAGAATTTCATAGATTTGATTATTCCATTGTGTTCTACATGAAAAACTATGTAGGAATAGCTTCTAGCTATAAATTCTAGATTATTGGAATTAAACCCCAAAAATTTGAAATGTAAACTGTACTGCCAGTGTCATTTTCTAAGTGGCAGTATTATTTAATGTGTTTTTGAATAGGAAAAAGATGTCTAATGATTATGAAATTTTTCATAATAAAAGTAGACTTATCAAGATTTAATTTGATACATCATATAAGTCATTTAGACCTGTACACTAAGAGTTATGTATTTTTGAAGTCAGCCAAATGAAACTGGCATGTTTTTATGGTAGTGTCCAATAAATGATAATTCTCGAATTCTGTGCATCCATTTGTCTAAGGACAATATTTTCCCTCAAAAGTAGACTTAATAAGGGTCACATAGCCTTTGAAACTACTACAATTAGACATTTGTAAATAAATATATTAATTTTTAACGTTTGATGAAAATTCTGCCAACTTTTAGAAAATATGTGAAATTAAAAGAAAAGGTAATGGCACAATGTAATTACCTTGAATTCTAAGGGTAAAAATAACCACCTATATGAGCTTAGAATAAGGTATGAATGAGTAATAACTCATTTGTTACCAATGTGGGAATTTTAAGATTTCACTCTAGCCCAAGCCAGACAAAAATTAAAGGACCAAAAATAGCCACTATTGCAAAAATCACATTTTAGATCGGTTAAAAAAGACATTTTAGACCGGTTCTGGATCAGGTCTTGATACAGCTGATCTAAAAAGTATCTAACTTTTTAGACTGGTTAAAAAGCCGGTCTAAAATATATATTTTTAAGACTGATTCTTAGACAACATGTCTTAAATCTGACAAACAGAGGCGTTCTTGTGGATTAAAATTTAATCTTAAGACCGGTTCTATTGAGAACCGGTCCAAAATAACTGCTACTTTAAGACCGTTTTTGTAAATAACCGGTCTTAAATATTAATTTAAGACCGGTTATCACAAGAACCAGTCTTAAAGTATCAGTTATTTAAGACTGGTTATTTACAAAACCGGTCTTAAAGTATAGAATATTAAGACCGGTTCTTAATATAACCGGTCTTAAATATTACTTTAAGACCCGTTCTTATGAGAACCGGTCTAAATTTGTTTTTTTCAGTTTTGTTGTTTCAATCTTGTTACCGAGGCAGTAAGCCATATTTAACAACAATCTCCTCTCCACACACACAAGAAACAACACATGCTTGTATATTCACAATCAGAAGAAGTGACAACCCTCACCTCTCAACAATCATAGAATGAACATTATGAGTAAAATTCACTTCCAATGACAACCAATAACACATGATAAACTTGTTAAATTCTCAGCAACAGTACAATATGAACAATTTATAATCATCAGGCTTTACAGAGAAATGAAAAAAATGGAAGAAAATTTACAATAGTGATCTCATGCCTGTATTGACATCCATCTAGTATGACCAATATCCAAGAAATTGTCCTGAGCAGAGATATATATAAACCAAGTTAGATATATAGGAAAAGCATAAGTATTATTAGAACAACATAAGATCACATTCAAAAACTTACTAATCTTGTAAAAGCTCATATATGAATTCCGCACAACAACGGCGGATGAAATCAATATCTTCTTCAGGAAAGGGATCAACAGTAAATTAGATATTTTACTTCGTTAATGTTTCCGATTGCTACATTTTTATATTATCTTGAGGAAGAAGACTTAGCACTCAACATGTACAAATTAGCTACTGTTATCAGAATCTTTCTTCGTCAAGCACAAAACAGGTATCTCTTAACACCCGTGCACATAAGGGATCCAGTTTCATACAGGTATTTTTTGTGTTTATTGACTTTTTTTATTGTTCAGTTCTTAAATTGGTTAGCCAATCAGGAGCTTGAACGATCATCATACATAAGAGATCTAATACAGCTGGTATTAGAACAGGAAAATCGACTTTATCAAAGTACACCACCAGAATTTAGGAACAAAGATAGGTATCTGAAGTTCCTACAGTTTGTTCTTTTTATTATAGCTGCTTTATAAGTAATTTAATGTCTGTACATGATTTAAATTATAAAAAGATATTAAGAAGAACATAATTAATTGGTGAACAGTCATGTAAGCCTGGTATAGGTTTGACTACAGAACAAACAGAGTTAGGGGAACCAGCACAGGTAGGAGATAAGATCCTCATAAGGCATAATAACGTTATTATTGAACAATTAATTGATATCAGGCAACTCTTAGGGGTCTTAGTTGTTCAAACAACTCGTGATCAACAGGAAAAGGCCTTATTAATACAGGTCACAAAACAAATTAAATCCTTTAACCCCTAAACTTTTCTAAAACCCCTTTGCATCAGAGTCGCAATGAAGCATGGTGGGTAATAAAGATACAGATTGTAAAGATACATTTTCTATTTATATGAAGAATTAATAAAATGAGACAGGGGAAATTACCTGAATGTAGTGACCTTGGAGGCTTGAGGAGCAGGAGGAGAGGGGTTACACCAGCCTCACGATAGCGTATAAACTCACGGCCTACACGATGGTGACTCATGGCGGAGTACTTCATGGAACAGGGTCGTCAAACGGAGGAGGGAGTATTGTTAAATAATGGGAATATGAATTAAAAAAGGAGAAGGAGGTGTGGCAGCGACGGCGGCTGGAGTAGTGGCCGAGGATGATGGGGAACACTCACCGGAGAAAAAGGCGAATAACTCAAATGGTGATATTTCGCGGCTGTGTGGAATGAGAGAGAAAATGAAATATAAGGCTATTAGTTTGAAAAGAAGAGTTTTAAGACCGGTTATCTAAATAACCGGTCTTAAAATCATTTAAGACCGGTTATTTAGATAATCAGTCTAAATAATTAGTTTTAAGACCGGTTGTAAATAAACCGGACTTAAAAATATACTGATTTTTAACTTTGAATTTTAATTCCATATTTAAGACTGGTTATTTAATAACCGGTCTTAATAATAACGTGATTTTTTTTTCAACAAAATTATTTTGATTTTGAGATCGGTTGTTTATATAACCGGTCTAAATAATTTTTTTAGACCGGTTTTTCAGACAACCAGTCTAAAACATTGCTTTTAATTACGAAATTGCCACCGCGTGTTTCTTTTAGACCTTATCCACAATAACCGGTTTAAATAATGCGGTCTAAAAACGCTATTTTGCACTAGTGAGCTAGGCAATTGGAAAGGAATCTAGGTAGTAACTTTATCCCTCATACTCCATGCGATTGTTAATATGCATTGTTTGCCATATTCTGTGCAATGATATGTGTAAGAAATAAGTATCCTAGAGCTGGATGTGGGAAAAGCACAAGTACCACCTTAAGGGAAAAGCAAAAATACATATTGGCCAGTGTGTATCCAGCCTAGGCCACCAATGTGATAGATGATAATTCCTCACTGTGGTGTGGGAAAAGCATAAGTACCACCCCATGGGAAAAACACAAGTACAATGAGTCCAGTTGGACCTAGCTGAGGTGATTGACGAGTACATATAAAACAACATCTACTCCGGAACATTAAAGCAAGTAGGGGTCATAACAGCATATGATCCTGAATTGAGCATGTAGTAAGGTCAGTAGGGTGCAAATAGTTATTTGTATTTGAACACCAAGTAGAATTGCAATGTGATCACTGATGATCAAGTAGGGATAAAGCAATCATTTTGATGTTTACAAAATCATCGCTTTGATCTTAAACATTGACAGACATGTGCACATCATAAATGCTGCATTGCATGTTTTTCTTTCGTATTTTATATGATTGATAGTATATTTCTACTGAGATTTGATTGAATCTCATCCTTTCCATAATTAAAAATTAATTCAGCTAGTGGAAGTGGATTAAAAGGCAAAGCAGTAGATACCGGCAGTTGAAAGTCTGGTGTTGATCAAGAAATATTTTGTTGGTTATCTAGTGATCTTTCTAGGTAATTTTAGGATTTTTTTTGTATTATGTACAAACCTTGTGGGGATTTCCTGTAATGAAATCAAGAATTTTATATCAGTATAATTTTGCTATTTCTGTATGCCTATTGAACTATGCATTAATACTATGATAAATGTTAAAATATTAAGGGGTTTGACATAAACCTAGACCATATGATGGAGCTTGTAGGTCGCATAAGTAAGCCTTTTAATGCTTGTTGGTGGAACTCGGTTTTTCCTGGATGATGAATTAGAAGTTGTCTTGTGTTTGTCCATCATTTTAGTGAAAAACAAAAGCTTGTAGTTAGCTGTGAGAAGTTGAAATGGAAGTGGAGTTCAATTAAATAAAGAGGGTTTTATAGATAACTGAGTCGATTACATCCTTTAGTATTAAAGATCATTATATTTTATAAATGCTGACATTTATTTCTTAATAACTGTTAGGAAATGAAATTGTATTATAATAAGTGATGGGTTTTATTTAATAACTGTCATGTATTTAACATAGTTTTTAAATTTTGGTGTGTGGTTGCATAATCAACCACCATATTGCACACAAAAAATTAAAAATAAAAAGACAATTTAAAAAACCAAAAAATAAAAAGTTATGAAGATGAAGAATTTGATGCATCATTAGATTCTTCATTCTCTAGTAATTTGTTGGCCTTCTCGTCTAGAGAGTGAACAAAAGAGGTAAATTTTTTAATTTTTATTTTTTTTAATTTTTGTGTGTGTAATATCATGGAAGTGGAATGGAAAGGGTTTAGTGGATTATGAGTTAAATGAACGTGTCTTCATAAATTTTTGTCTATGGAATTTTGTGATGATTGGATTTGTGAAACATGTCATTATAAGAATGATAAAATTTCAATGAAATTGTATCATTCTCATATAACAAGTTTTTCAAATCCAATCATTGCGAATAACATTGACAACCAAAGAAAATATCATGATGAAGAGCGTGTAGAGGAAGAGCTGCGTGCAGGGTTTATATAGGTGAATTTAATTAGAGATTTATGAAAAGGTACATTAAATAAAAGTAGATTGGGGACAATTTTTTGAAAGTTTACATAATGGTTGTTTCTTAAGAAAGGTTGTTTTTGTCATTCATAATTTATAGTCAATTGTTACGACCATTATGTTTTTGTTTTTCGCTAATAAAAGGTTGGATGACAAATCATTTGTAATTGTTACATAACGGTTGTTTTGTAAAACTGTCATTTTGTGATTTAATAAATGACGGTTAATAATTACAACCGTTATATTTTAATTTTCACTGATATCAGAGTGAAAGACAAATCGTTTGTAATTATTACATAACAGTTATGTCATAAGAACCGTCCTTGTTGTATTCAAAAAATGATAGCTATTAACTACAACCGTTATATTTGTGTTTTCGTGAATTTCGCCTTTTAATACATGCCAATGTGCATATTTAATTGTTAAGTTTTAGCGTTATATATTTTTGTGCAACCTCTACTTCGACATACATGACATTTATTTGTTGTAACCATTATTTATTAAGTATTATATATGTACGTATATATAGTAGTGATAACTCATTTAAACCAAAGAGATTCAGTGAGATCATCACCCATTTCAAAAATCTCAAGAGTCCTAAGATTTCAAAATTCCCAAATATGAAAATCTAAGAAAGAATGAGACAAATCAAGGTAGAATCACTTACTTGGGTGTTAGGAAGCTTGAATACACTCCTAATAGACCGAAAATACAAATGCTAGCTGTGGGGACCCTCAGGCTATGATACCAAAACATGTAGCGACCGTCCTTATGAACATAAATCTATCTTATGCTTTGATACCAAAAACTGTGGCGTCCCTATATCCGATATGGAAAATACTCAGAGTCGCGATAGCGCGGAATACAATAGCCATTAAAACAATAATCATAGCGCTAATATACTAATATAATGACACGATAATGCTTGATATATATATATACAACCGTCTCATAGGGGTATACAAAATAGTTACAAACCTTAAAATATATTATGAAGTCTTCAGATAACCAACATCTCTTTTTGTATTAGTTCGCCACCTCCAGTTGACGGAAATCACTTTCATACTCCTCGAGCCGTTGCCTGCTGCTGGAAAATTACATTTTTATGGAAAGGGTGAGATTCGGGGGAATCTCAGTAGTAGCATGCTTACATACAAATAGAATGTGAAAATAGATATGCAATGTCATGGCATGTAAGATGATCGAACGTTTATGTGTACACTAGCCCAAGGTCAAACTTTCATCTGCACCTTGGTCGACTTGGTACCCCTATTGGGTCCTCGACCACAACATGGCGGAATGGTGTGTCTAGGACACTAGCTCATGTTACGATGTATGACATTCATGATTAGTATCACATATAAAGGATGTACTACCTGGACTAATGACCTTTCCTTGCTTTCGGCTCATCTGTGGGTATATCCTAAAATACACATTTAGGATAAAAATGAGTTATTGATTGCTCGTAACTCATTCCAGACTCATAGTGTTGGTTATCATAGCTCATAGTTGTAGAATTACCAAAATACCCCTAAGACTTGGCTTATGCCCATTTGTACCCAATTACTTGCACTTTACCCAAAATATTGACTTGAGGTGATTCTACACAATTTCATGTGTAGAATCCATTGATGACTTTAGTTTACTCAAATTCAGGCCCTAATGATGAAAATACTCCTTGACATCCATTTCTTAGTGCTTTAAGGGCAATTCAGTCATTTCACACCCTATGCCTCTTCTTACTTCGACATCAACATGAACCTGACTCATTTTTCTCTTCTGAACTCAATGGAATCATCCAATTGATGAAATTCCAATTCTATCTTCATGCCACACAACTAGCAGCAACTATTGAGTTCTCAGAAGAGTTATGTCGGTTCTTCGTGTTCTCTTGCCTAAACATATCATTTTTACTTCTAATCACATGATTAACTAGTTAGGTAAGCACTAGATATCATTTAGACCCTTAAATCATTAGTTGAACGAGAAGTGAACAGTACCCGACTTCCACCATACTCATCCAATCAACAAACCGAAATGGTCAGAAGGAAGCATAAGCTTACCTTAACTCGTTTATGAATTTGATTCGGAATTCCGGCGACACTTTGGCCGGAGATACGGCACTAACGACCTCCAATCAAGAATACGAAACCATAGAATTGTAGCTTGTGATGAGTTGAACAATATTTGTGAAGGGTACTTGGAGATAAGACGCCGTTTAGATAGCGTTTCGGCCTTCTGAAGATTTCTCTCTCTTCTCTCTCTCCTTCATTCTCGTTTCTCCATTCTTGTTCTCTGTTTTCTCTCGTTCTGATCTGTTTTTCTGAATGAATCAGATTAAATGGATGAAGAATAATATTGATGAGTCATTAAAAGTGACTCTTATGTGGTCAAATTTATTAGTCCACTTCTTTAACTTTCTTGCGTGATAATTCACTTCCTTTGTCTTGCTTCTTCATCCACTAAAATATTGAGATACATAGAGAGAATTATCATTCTCAAACTATCACATTATACCACCTTACAAGTGGTTAATTGTAGCCTTATGCTTCATGGCTCTTGACTTTTCTTGCGTATTAATTTACTTAGAGTTCGTTTCCCTCCTTTTTAATTCCCATCTCACTCAAATCATTGGGAAAAATACTCATTTCTTGCTTTATAGAAAATTACTATTTTTCCCTTACATTATTCTCCATTGGAAAATCATCACACGATCACGACCACCACATAGTAATTCGCTGGTAGGAACACTACCTTGCTTTATAATATAATTATGTCGTGTGTGTATCCTAATTGCTTCATTTTGTCATTCCTTGCGTTCCTTAATACCCCCAAGATATCAAGAAATAGTAGAAATTTACTCGCGCCTATTTGTGACACTGGCCAAACTAGGGCCTAATAGTTTACTTGAGTTAGGCTTATTCTCAGTTCCCTTGTCTTAAAATTTGGGGTGTTATACTAACAGAGGCTAAATGTTTTCTCCCTCATTTTTCTCTGATTTCGTGCACCCAAAACTCTATTTATAAAAATATGTGACATTAACACCTAGGCCCTTATTTGAGCGCTTAGGCACTAGAGCTCTCCCTCAGTCTCAGTCAGTGCTTGGGCCTTCATTTGGGCGCCTGAGCTCGAAAACTATCTTTATCATTTCCCACATTTTTATATCTTATTCCAATATTTCTTACTTCCGTATGTCTATACACTTGAATACAATAATTAAACTACTCCAAAACTTCCTTCATAATCTCTAATATTTCATCAATAATTAATCACTTAATTACTCAATTTCCACCCAAATCATTACTTAATTAACACTAAATATTGGTATTAAAATTTAGGATTTTACAACTCTTCCCACCAAAATAGGAATTTTGTCCCCAAAATTCACATCAAGCAAAGAAAGCACAATCACACATACATTACAAACCACAATTCCAACAAAATCAAAACCAATACAAACAACCATGCAATGAAATTAATATTACACTCCACATAGGCTACCACAACAACATCTACCTACACAAACAAATTTGGGAAGTCAAGCCTCATTTGTACCTCGGTTTCTACCAATTCTTCAATCTCTAGTTGCTGAACTTAGTGTGGAGCTTGAATTTAGTTCTATGCTTGCCTCTTCTATCTCGAAGCTCGTTGCTAATTGTTTTGTTGTTATTTATTTATTTTTTACTTCCTATTGTATAGGGTAGACTAGGATTGTGATTTATCTAGCAATTCTTGAGTTAATCCCAAGAAGCCCCAGTAGATCTTAGTCTTTTTATGTAACTTATGTGATCCTTTTAATAAATTGTCTTTTAATAAAAAAAAAACAAAGTAGAGCTTTTACTTATAAGTTGAGTCATATGGGTTAAGATAATAATCATGGTAATAATGTTCAGGGAAAACTAATTCAAAAATCCTTATAATTTGTTTCAATTTTAAATTAGATTCATGTAATTTATTTTTGTTTGAATTGTGTTCTTATAACTTGATCAACGTTATAGGTACTCATCCTTAAGGATAAAATTAATTGATGTTAATTTACAAAATTTCACAAAGTTCATGAAATTTTGTTTCATTCCATTTAATAGCATTTTAACACTTGTACATTTTCATAAATGAAATTTCATAAAAGGCATAAACTAAAATTATTGGATCAAACAATAAGGCCTAATTCGAATAAAATAAACTATAGGGATATAATTTAAAATTGAGGTAAACTATAAGTTCATGCGAGTTAATTTTCTCTAATATTTTAAACTTATATAATAACTTAAAATTAATTAAGATAATATACTTAAGGGCGATTTTTTTATGAGTAATCAAAATGATATGTCATACATACATTTACAAAAAAAAATAAATAAATAAACAAAGATAGGGACCTGATTTAAAATTAGGGTAAGTTATAAGTATACGTGAATCAATTTTCTATAATAACTTTAACTTAAATAATAAATCATTATAATAACTTAAATTTAATTAATATAATAGATACAAGAGAGATAAACATGATGCAATGTGTACATGCTCAAACATGGCTTAGGCTAACACCGTTTGTCCTCTTAATGAGATACTACAATTTTGTGGACCATAACTATCGAAGGCCCAAAATAATCACACGTTTGTATAAAAATTCGTTTATCAAAAGTACATTTGATCCTAAAAAGGATCAGGGCACTTTGAGGCGCACTTTTGACATCTGGAAACCTTAGAGAATCATTACCGTTAAAGCTCACAAATTGATCAAACCAAAATTCATTTGGAAGTTCTTTAGCTTTCATAAATTTTAAGAATTCATAATTAATCCCAAAAAATCACAAAAAGTGGTTAATCCTTGGAAAAGTTAATGTTCATTTGGTAAAATTCCATTTTTCCATATTTTTTGTGCTAACTTCTAAAACTTATAACTTTGTAAATACACGTCCAATTTACTTGCTCTAGAAATCAGTGTTTCTACTAACCCTTTTTTTTTCACTTCCTCTTCACTAAATTTCTAGATCATTGGATTAGTTTTTAATTGTTGATATTTGAAACTATATTAAAAATATTATTTTAATATTAACTATTAAATTATAATAATATTTTTATAGAATAAATCTCAACCATTAAAAACCAATATTAAAAACCAATATGATAAAAAAAAATTGAGTGGAAAAGAAGTAGAGGGAGAGTTTAGTGATGCACCTTTTGCTGGTAGAAGCGTCGCCACGCGTGGAAGAGAAAGCCAACATGTAACATTGGACACGTGCCATAAGGAATTGGGGATGGGTTTCATTTCTACATCAGTTCGTCGGGAAGCACCAGCTCCGTTAAGCAATGCACCAAAACTATCGCCGCAGCAACCATGATTCTGTTTGCCGTAGTAGACCATTCGCAAAAACTCTTGTTCTCTGTCTATTATTACCATCATTTTTAATTAGATTATTAAATTAACTTATTGATCAGATAAAAATGGGCCTCTTTTCATGTTATATTTGTATTTGATAGTTGAGACTATTTAGATTCAATTGGAATTATTTAAATTTCTAGGCCAGTAAGTTGAATGTTATTCTGAACTATATACATTAAATTTATATGTCATTTATGCTATTATTTGGGTGTAGTAAAAGAAAATAGGGAAAATTGTCCAAAAATACTTCATTAAAAACTTATTTGCTAAATGAGATCTTCACGTGCAAACAATCTTCCCATATGTAAAAAATATTCCCTTGTGTTCAAAAAATATTCCCTATGTTTAATATATATTCCCTATGTATTTGTGAAAAATATTCCCTTATGTGTAAAATATTCTCTAGGTCCCATTTAATAAATAAATTTTTAATAATGTCTTTATGAGCAATTCTCCAAAGAAAATAATCTGCGATTCTTTTCAGGAAATTTAATAATATAATGAATGTGAATTTCATGTATCATAAAGAGTTTTGAAAAGTTTCACGGTTCATATTTTTATCAATATTATAATATGTTGGAATTCTTTTATACATATACATACATATATAAGAAAATTGCACTTTGATAACGGTTTTAAAAATTCCCGGTTTGAATTGTGATACCCTCTTTCCAACAGTTTCAAATGAGTACAAATGAGTAGTGAAAACCATTGTGGAACCAGGATTTAGATCTGGACTACCTAACGTTCCAAAACGTTCATAAATTCTCACTCTCAACCCAAGATTTGAAACTAAGGTCGAGAGGGATTTTCAAGGGTAGTAAACCTTTCAGTCATTTCCACAAGATTCACCACATCATTAATACCTCATCAGCTCTTAGTTTCAAAATATCAGAGTATGCGAGCGTCATACTTTAATTAAATTAGAACTATTTTCTGCTTAAACTTCATTCATACATTCTTATACATAAAATGTGTAATCGCATAAAACTACTAAACAATTACACCAATACAAATAGTAGTGCCTCGCACTACGATCTTCACTTCACCTTCGCAATTCCTCCTCACATATCTCCAGGCATTCTTCACCTGTACTCAAAACCTATATGGTTGGGGGGGAGTGAGATTCGAGAGAATCTCAGTAGCAAATAATATCACTATGCATGTAAGATATATATATGATGCATGACATACTTGCCTCTCATACTTCATGCCAACATAATGACATATCTGCATGCTCAATGTTATGACATACTCATGGCCATCACATAAATATAACAGAGCTTCAATCAATCAAGTATGCTCAATATAAATAGGCAAAACAGTCACATACAGCAATGCAAACACATACATATCAAATACATATAGGTTAGGTAAGTTCATTACCTCTTTGACTTCGCTTCCTTCCTCAAACCATTGTCTTTGCTCCGGCTCGGGCACGACCGTCTGGTCCTACAATTCTCAAATGTACAATAAATGAGTTATTACTCATCCATGTATCACTCCAAACTCGTATTATTGGTTAACTGAGTGTAACAATGCTAAATTACCAAAATGTCCAGAGACCCGGCCTATGCCCCTTATACCCAGTCCAACTGTACCATACCAGAAATTATGACCCGGTTTAGTTCTACACAATTTCTCGTGTAGAATCCATTTCTGATCTCAGATTGGTCAAATTCATGCCCAAATGATAAAAATACCATTGACAGCCCTTAATTAGACCTTTAAGGCGTAATTTAGTCATTTCACACTCTAGGCCTTTTCTCACTTCATCATCAACATGAACCCTACATAATTTACCCTTCTAAACTCATTAGAATCATCCAATTGGTGAAATTCTAACTCATGGCTCACGCCATATATAAGGCAGCCAATAGAGTTCTCAGAAGAGTTATGTTGGATTCTTCCTTTCTCTTGCCTAAACACTTCCTTTTTACTTCTAATCATATGATTATCTATTTAGGCAAGGCATTGGACATCATTTGGACCTCAAAAATACTCTTTGAACGAGACATGAATAGTACCTAACTTCTAAAATAATCATCCAAACAACGAACCAATAGGTTCAAAAGGAAGCTTACGCTTACCTCTATACGTTTCTATATTTGGTTCGGAATTCAGGTAGCACTCCAGCCGGCGAGATGTACCAACCATCTCCAAACGAGAATATGAAACTGCAGAAATGAAGTTCAGGATGATTAGAAGAATGTTTGTAAAGGGAACTTTGAGAGAAGACGTCGTTTTGACAGTGTTTCGGCGGCTGGAAGTTTTCTCTCTCTTCCTCTCTCTCTCTCGTTCTCGTTCGTCCATTCTCATTTTCTCGTCCAGTCTCTCTCTCTCTCTCTCTTTGGTTCTGATCTGAACGAAATAATAAGAAGAGAGGGATGAAAATGATGATTTAAATGAATCATCCAAGTGGTCATACCCCATTAGTCCACTTCTTTAACTTTCTTGCATGATAATTCATTTCCCTTTTCATGCTTCTTCATCCACTGAAAATAATGAGATATGAGAGATGAACATTACTCTCAAACTTTCTCATTATACCACCTTACAAGTGGTTAACCAAAGCCTTAAGCTTTCCCACTCATTGACTTCCCTTGATAATAATTCACTAAACTAGGCTCATTAATTATCAAGCAGTCATTTTCCACATTTTAATTCCCATTCAACTGAAATTATTAGAAATATTAGGGAAAACCCATCATTTCTTGTCTTATGGCAAAATTACCATTTTACCCTTACGTTTTATGATTTATCAAAATAAATCATTTCTTGCTCCTTGAAAGATGTCACACAAACACGACTGCCACATAAGGAAATCATGGTAACAACATTACTTTGTGTTCCAATTCACTATGTCGTGTGTGACTCTTAATTGCATCGTTTTATTATTCCCCGAGCTCTTAGCTCACCATAATATTTTCTTCTTAATATCCAAGGATATAAAGGAATTTTGGAAAATAATACCATGCCTCGCCAGGACATTTACTAAATTGAGGTCTAGTTGTTCCCTTAATCCAGGATAAATCTTAAGCCTCTGGTCCTAAAATTTGGGATATTACATAAATTGCCCACCAAGAGCAAATAATCATATAAAATATGACATTATCTTTAAAAATCAAGTAGGACACTTTTTTTTGGTTAAAAAAGTTTAAGCGAATTGGATCATTAGACTCACCAGTGTCAAGACAAGCATCAAGGTTAAGAGAATATTTATAAATGTACTTATGGCTATAGGGGACCCTTTCTTGACTCTAGGGCTTTTCTCTTTCTCGATTCTCATGCCAAGCTTCTACGCGTAACGATGGAAGACACAAGTCAACGGAAATCTCCACCGGATCGGATAAATAAACCTCCCAAAGCAATTCAGAAGAAGAAGAAGAAGGTTAATGATATCCCTCAAGCTATTATGGATGGTTACATGGAGGAAAATGAGGATGATCCTACCTCATTAACAGCTAAAAAGTTTGACCAAATGCAACCAAACTATAGGGAGGAGACCAACTGTTACAAGGGTGTGCATGTCCTCTCGTATAAGCAACTACCGACAGGTTTTGATGGAATGGCAATGGTGGAAACTGCATGGAAACCGATGATCTCTTCTACGAAGACGATGACATCTTCTAGCCCTTCCCTGAACCCTCAGAGGAAATCAAGAAGCTTATGAATATCTACCTGGTAGTCCCCATTTGTCAGGAAGAGTTTAATGAATGATGCAAGCCTTAGAATTAATCATTGATTATCACTATTCTAGGAAAGAGATTTAACCTCGATATGCTCAAGAGCTTCTTGCCTTGCATCTGGGGTTTCTCAGATTTTGACTTGGTAGATGTTCCTAATAACTATTTTTTAGTAAAGTTCACCAATATTGATCTTTGGAGGGAACATTACCATAAGTTACATTATGGAGGTCCTTAGGTGATCGCCCAACATTATGTCCTTGTTCAAAGATGGACGTCGTATTTTAACCCTTAAGCAACCAGTTTAGCTGTCTAGTCTTTTGGGTCAGAATCCCAAACACTATTATAATCAATAATGTATAACTCGAATGGATGAACGTATTAGAAGACCACTCAGAGTTGATCCCCACATACTGTTAGACCATATGGCTAAGGATGAAAAAGTGTAGAGGGGTATATACGCACGACTATGTGTAGAGTTGGATCTATAAAAGTAACTCATCCCAAGAATTGTTGCTTCTGACGATGTTTTCAATTTCTAATATGAGGGACTCAAGCTTATTTGCTTCGAGTATGGTAGACATGGCCATCAGAGGGAAGAATGCCCATAGGAACATAGCACTAGCATAAATCAGGAAGAACATGGTGCAGCTCGTCAAGGTACAACATCAACTGAGAAATGACCGAAAAAGGAGAATCTGGCGTCAAAGGACCTCTTTGGTCCATGGATGATATGATGAAAGCTAGCAAATCTTGAATATTGAGGGAAATTTCCTAGAGAGGGGATCAGCATATGGGTCAGAAAGATGTCAAATCATCAAATAAGGGAGGCAGAAAGGAGCCTGTGCCAGCTAAGCAGTCACGTTGCGCAGCCTTGGCAAAAAGTGAGGAAGAAGAAAATGAGGATAGGGGTACGAGGTATTTCATGCAAGAGTAAAAGGTCAACTCTGACAAGGGAACGTTGGTGTTGTGCAAGCAAAGAAAAAGAAGGTTTTATCTTTGCCTGCTACCAGCAGTGCTGTGACAAAGACGAATAGGGGCTTCAAAATCAAATTAAAGACAAAAGTTGAGGTTGTAGGCTAGGGTAAGGAGAATAAGAGGCCCAATCCAAATGGGAAGGTTAGGGGCATCTGTGAAGGCCAAGATCAGCCAAGGGTCTAAATCAAAAGGAAAACAAGAAGGCCAAAATGTGCAAAGTGAGCCCAAAGCGGCAAGCAAAAGAGGACACATAATTATTATTGGAAACATAGGCTAAGTAACCCAAATGCAGAGGGACCCTTCCCCCAAGATAGACATATAAGAAGTATATAACCCTGAACTTCCAGACCAATTGAGCCCTGAGATCTAAATCTCTATCCCACACCATAATCACAACGAGCATCATCCTAGCAGAGGAGCTCAATTACCACTAAAACCACCGAACCCTCCCACGGAGCAGGCACAATCAGACATTGGTGAAGACGAGAATCTTATAGTCTTTCTTGGATGATGATGATCTATTAGATGAATATGAAATTGTGCCCGAGACCAATTGGTTAAGCTAAGTACTTCTTCCCTCTTTTTCTCTTTAGTTTTAATGATTTTAGTAAGTTGGAATTGCAGGGGGCTGGTGCCCGAGCCTTCTTAATTCTTGTTAAAAGATATTCGAACTAGACCAGGGTTGAAGCTACAGGATTTTCTTGGGGGATTTGGGTATTATGGAATGATAATGACTTTTCGGTCGACTATGTTACATTAAGTGAACAATTCCTCTACAATAAAATTTGTAACATCAACCTTCAGAAGTGGTTCTTTGCTATGTTTGTCTTTGGGGAAACCACACAGAGGTGATATACCAAATTGTGGAAATTAATCTAAGCCATTGCGGACACCATTGTGGATGCATGGATTCTTCTTGGTGATTTTAATGCTTACCAACCTCCCCACTATAAACGTGGAGGGACTCCTTCTTCTAATTTCTCTATAGTGGAATTCAATGACTACATTATGGATTATGGACTCCTTGAGATCAATGGGACATGAGATTGTTTCACTTAGGAGTGAGAAGGGGTGAAAGAGAAACTAGATTAGGTCCTATGTAATCTCACTTGGGAGCAGACATACCCTTAATCCACGGTGTGTCATGATCTCAAGTACAAGTCCAACCACAACGTCATAATGTTATCTTGCTTAAGACATCCTTTCCTTGACAAACCATGAAGCGGTTCCACTACCAGGTGGCTTGGCTTCTGGAAGATAGATTCTAAAATATCACAGAAAAAGTATGGGAAAATAAGTTATGGGAATAAGGGGTTACTTGCTTTTAGGAGAACGCTACTCGATGGAATCACAAGAAGGTGTAAATGGCTAAAATGGGGAGATAGGAATACAAGTTTCTTTCACGCGTCAACCATTGTCAAGCAAAGGAAACAGAGGATTAATGACATGAAGGATGAGTCAGGTTCTTGGGTGCAAAAGCTTGAAGCATTTAAACAAATGGCCAGTAGCTACTATAAGAACCTTTATTCTTGTGATCAAGTGGTATTAAGTGATAATTTTTAGCTGAATAAATTTCTCCATTTTATCTCACCAATTGGATTGGTCGAACAGAGTATTTTTTGGTATAAAAATAAAAAATGCAACCTTCTCTATTGGAGCATTCAAAGCTCTAGGACCTGATGGGCTTCAAGGATACTTCTTCCAAACACAGTTGGAAAAAGCATGCTGGTGAAGGAGGCTTCCCAAAATCCTAGCTCGATCAAAGAGGTCAACCAGACGAATATCATGCTTATCCCAAAAGTAGAGAATCCCATTCTCTCAAAGAAATGCGCCCCATATCCCTCTGTAATGTGAGCTTTAAAGTGGTTACAAAGTTACTTGCTAACTAGCTTCAATCAATCATGAGTAACCTCGTTGGTGAACAACAATATAGCTTTATTGCAAACAGATCTAGCTGTGATAACATAATTATTACCCAGGAAATCATTCATACCATACTAATGAAGCCTGGTAGGAAAGTATATATGGCAGTGAAAGTGGATATGGAAAAGGCTTATGACCGCTTGGACTGGAGATTCCTCCAGGACACCCTCAAGTGTATCGAGATCCTGGACAAAATCATTTAGCTGATCATGTGCTACACCATGACAGCTACTATATGGGTACTTTGGAATGGTAATAAGGGACTGGCTTTCTCTCCATCTAAAGGTGTTCGCTAGGGAGATCCCCTTAGTCCTTACCTTTTTATCCTTTGTATGGAAAGGTTGGGACACCTTATTAATGATGAGTACAACAATGGGAGCTGGAAGATGATGAAATTTAAAAACAATGGTCCCCATATCTCTTATCTCTTCTTTACTGATGACTTCATCTTCTTCACTGAGGCGTCTAAGGGGTAAATGTGTAAGATCAAGTAAGTGATAAGGAGATTTTTCTAGATATTCGGGCATATAATTAACATGAACAAATCAAAAGCTTGTTTCTCTAGGAATGTTTATGTTAACCATACAATGAACCTGAGTCAATTATTAGGAATTGGTATAACACTAGACTTGGAAAATACTTAGGAGTCCCTCTAATACACTTAAGAGTCATAAAAGAGACTTTCAGTCATATCACCTAGAAGGTCTGTTCCAGACTTTTAGCTTGGAAAGGGAGACACCTTAGCATGGAAGGAAGAATAGTCCTAATGAAAGCGGTCCCTTCTTACCAAATGCAATCCACCCTCCTACCTAAGGGGTTACTCAATTACATTGAAAAAAAGTAAGTCGGAACTTTCTGTGGTGCCAATACGAGCATGGTAACAAAATTTACCTGATTGCATGGCATAAGATCATAAAAAGCAAGAAAGTCAGTGGGTTTGGCGTTCATGATCTTGAAAAATAGAAAAGAGCTTTTATCATGAAGCTCTGCTGGGGGATGATAGTAAAGCCAGATGCGCTATAGGTTAAGTGCTTGCGATCCAAATATGAATGTGGGATCAAAGGATTCCTAAGATTACCAAATGGAAGGCTCAATCCCTGACATGGCAAGGGATATGTGAAGTATATGAGTCTTTTATAAAAAGGCGTAGGGAAAAGATTTAACAATGGTTTGGAGACTAGCTTCTAGTAAGACCTTTGGTCACCAATGGTTTCGCCTGTTCAAATGTAAATATGAACCATATTAACCCCATAGGACCTATTAAAAACTTCATTCTCCTTTCTGATCACTAGAACTATACCAAGTAGGATCAGTTTTTGCCTCAATGGGTCAGCAACACCTTTAGAAAGGTGAAACCTCCCTCTAATGATAGCGAACATACTTTTCTGTTGGCGAGGCGCCTCGGATGGCAATTTTTCTATAAAAGTAGCCTACAACTTCATTCTTCAAATTGTAAGTGAATCTCATGACCTGTTCTGGGGTAAGATTTGGTGTGACCAAGTGCTGTAAAAAATTAAATTCCTTATGTGGTAAGCTTGCATGAGAGAATTATGACCAATTCCCTTAGAGCCAAGAGAGGTATTGTGATCTCCGGAGTGTGTCCTTTGAGTTGTCCTAGAGAGGAGAGTGTACTACATACATTAAGAGACTATGTGAGGTCTAGAAATTCTTTATTAAACCTAAACATTATATGGTGTTTTTCTCTTGTCATTTACAGAATTGGGTAAAGTGGAATGTGAAGCACAATCCAGGAAAAAATTGCTTCTCATGATGGCCTTGGTCTAGGGTTTTTAGCATTATATCTTGGCTGATTTGGAAAAATGGGTGCAAGCAATTATTTGACTCCCAAGTCACTTCAGTCAGAAAAGTTACACAATAGGTACTCTATCTCTTAATGGAGCAGGGGATCAAGGAGAAAATCAACCACCCAATCTTCTAAGGAGACTCGGCAAACGATCACCCTGGAAGGCTTCACTACCAGGTATGATTAGACTTGATGTTGATGTGTCGGTTAGGGATCACCATACTATAGCTTGTGGTAGTCTACTGCAAGATGCTATGGCAACTAGATCATGGGTTTCAAGTAAAACTTAGGCTGCTACCCGGTGACAGTAATAGAGATTTTAGCGATTAAGGCGGGGCTATAAGTCTTCCAACAGTTGAACCTCAAAGACATACAAGTATATTTAGATTCATTGGATGCACTGAATATTTTGCTAAAAGATAGTGAACCTAATCACCTACTGAGAATAGAGATTGAAGAAGCAAGTAACCTTATTTATGAGGATTGGTCAGTGAAAATCTCCCACGCTTGCAGGGAAGCCATTGCATGTGCCAATATTTTGGCATGAGAAGCCCACTCCTTATGTGACCAGATTGTTCTTCTCCCAGAAGTGCCTCTAAGTTGTAGACAACGACTCCCACAAGATAAGTAAGCTGTTAAGGTTTTTCAGCATCAGATTCACTAGATTAGCTAGCCACCTTCAAGCTTAAGCTTGTAATTTATAATTTTAAAAAAGGAGTACTTAAAACTCACTCATTAACAAAATCTTTACATCGATAGCGGGATTTTTACTCATGATCTTGGGAGTTATGAGTCAACTCTTAATCAATTTAATGAAACTTTGTTAGGTAAAGTGCCATACTTTTTGAAATGAGTAATTATTGTCCCTAACATAAACTATAAAATCCTTTCTTTAAAACTCGATTATTTGTATGCTTAAATTAAATCTTGGAATAATCAAAATACTATGAAAAAATAGGAAAGATTTGAACCTAAAGGTCTACCATTGTAGAAAAAATTCCCATATTTACTTTTCAAGTATTAAATACTGGTATCAAAAGATTCTCTTTTAAATCAAAGCTAACCATGATAGAAAATGATTTAACTAACTTATTTGAAAAAACCTATTATGGTTAAAAAGGATTTAAACCACTTAATGATCTTATCTATGATAGAAAAGAGACCAATTAAACATTTAAAAATCTATCATGGATAATAAAACTCTTCTAATCATTTTGCAAACTAAACCATAATTAATCAATACACTTGGGCCTTAAGCTTCTCGAGCCTATAATATCATATTCAATAATAGGCATAAATAATGAAATCATCTTTCATATAACAGCAAAACATATTTCCAACATATGATTAGCTGAAGTTATTTGGTTTATCAGACGGTGTTGGTTTCTTTAAAGAAAAGCTCTGCTCTCATTCCTCCCTTAAGGGAAGAAAATGATTTACTTATGAGAAGTTCTAAGAAGATAAAGAATGGATCAATATCACCATGCACAAGCTATATGTAGGAACAATTGCTGAAGTTAAAAGAAACTGGGAAGAATTTTTAGACAGATGGGTAGTCCTTTGCGAAAAAAATGAAAGGTATTAACAATGGCAATAAGCACCTTATATGAGAATCACATCAATCTTAGGATAAGGAGATGGAAGAGCCTATTTGTAAGATTCACGAAGACCTCAATAGGAACTTTCCAACCTTCTCATTCTTTGTAAAAATGAAAAAATGATTATATAAGACTTGGAGAAAGGCAGTTATAGTAAAACTACTGGGGAGACATATTAGCTATAAGGAATTACTATCCAGGTTACAAACACTTTGGGCTAAGAGAGGTGTGGTTAGTTTGATCAATATTGGAAATGAATATTATATAGTAAAGCTCTCTAATAAGGATGATTATTTCAATGCTTTAACTGGTGACCCTTGGATGGTGTATGACCATTACTTAACAGTGAGACCTTGAGAGCCAAAGTTTAAGTCAGGAAGAGCTACAATTGATTAATATGGCCTCATATGCTTAAATTTTGGATTTATAGTATTAAGCAAAAGGTTATATCTATACTTCTGGGTTAGGTCAGCTTTACTTAACTAGTACCAATAGACAATATGGGGGAAGAAGCACTACATTTAGGAATCAACAACACAAAAACTTTGTCAAAAATTATCCCTTATATGTAGGACTGCTAAATGTTTTTCTAAAATGTCATAATGAAGAGACATTGATAATAAGAGGTAATTGGATTGGGGAAACTATTAAGGTTTGTTAGACCTGGCTGACACCCAAGAGGGGGGTGAATTGTGTATACGATAATAAAGTCTGATCTTTTAAAATCTTTTCGCAACTTATCAAATCAATACATATGAAACTATAAAATCATATGCATATATATAGATCATATATGCTGGAAATGTAAAAGCTTAGGGAAGAGAATATGCAAACTGTAATTTATCCTGGTTCGGTCCAATCTACTATGACCTACGTCCAGTCCCCAGGCTCCTCCTGAGATTTCTAATCTACTATCTTCTTGTTTAATCGGGCACAAGAAAAGATGCTACAACACACAAGTTTAACCGGGGCACTTGTGTAGCCTACTACAGAGTTACTCTCCCTCACACACTGCAAGGTTCACTCCCCCTTACAACAAGTCTTACGAGCAGAGCAATCCCGAAGACCTTTCTCTCCTGCTTACCCGTGCAAGTCTTACGAGCAGAAAGTCTAACCGGCAATTCTCTCTACAGCTTCCCTCATAAGGAAATCAACCCTCTCAAGGACCCTCTACCTTGAGTTCAATATAGAAGTATAGATGAAGTGTTTACAGGGATATGTCTAACATACCAAATTTGTTTTGAAATATAATGGTGATTTGAAGTTCCACTTCAAATATTCATATATGCTTCATCGGAGCTCCTTTGATGTTGTTTCTGGTGTCAAAATGACACATTGGGAGTCTAGTTTCATATTCCACTAGTTTTATCTCAATCGGAGGTGTGGTTTGGGAGATATGATTGAATTACTGAAGTTTTCCCAGGCTGATCGTAGAACAGGGATGAACAGAGTATGTTGTTTTTCCATCTGAACTTGAGTTCTAAGGATCAAACTCGAGTTCTGGCCTATTTTTACAGTTGTGAACAGTACAAACTCGAGTTTTACAAGGCTAACTCGAGTGCAAAACTTGGGAATCATATGAAGATCATTTCTGACCAAAACTTGCATGCAAAACTCCTTCAACTCGAGTGCTACAGTTCTCGCTGCTACAGTACCTGGTTGCTACAGTATCTGACCACTATAATGAAATGCTACAGTGCAAAAACAGTACCACTGCTACAGTACTACTTGAATTCCCTTCTGAGCATATAAACATTCAGTATTTTCTCTAGGAGCTTGAATCTTGACATTCCCATTAATTCTTTCAAGTGCTTGTTTCTCCAATCTCTTTCTTACTTTACTTGACTAATCTATAAGATATGCAACATTAAATATAGTAGTTAGTCAATATTGGAGATTAATGCATTATGCAAACTTTTTGCTCTTAATATCTTATATCTATATTTGACATCATCAAAACTAATCATATCTAACATTCTCCCCCTTTTTTATGATGACAAATCTTATAAGAAAAATATGTACAAATGTGATGACTTGTACAAATATTATGTAACATATTTTTCTTGCCTCTCTCTCCCCCTATTTGTTATTAGCAAAAAGTTTGAGGGATAAGGAATACATGCTTATAGAGAGAGATATATATAAATAAATTTGAAATTTCTTTCTCTCTATTAATCAAAACAAATGTGTCTAGAAAACAATTTTCTCTCCTCCCCCTTTATGTTTTAATGTGATGCAAATGAAAGATAATTTTCATATGTTTTAAATATACACATTTAAAGATGTTTTCATGATCAAAGTAAATTGGAGAGCAAAAGGAATATGCACAATGTCCTTAAAAATATAAAGAGATAGGGTTTAGAAATGCTCATTTAGATTTGGCAAGCTGATGATAGATTCATGAAGTCCGGTCCACTACACTTTCACTGTAGAACTCCAATGATGTCTCCAGGATGTTCTTGCTAAGTTGAGCTTCTGTTCGATATTTTTATCACATATGGCTAATGCTCATTTGTATTGGCATAGGGCTTTATATTTCTCCAGGATGTCTCCAGGGTTAATGTTGCAGCCAATATTTCTCTTGATTGATCATCAAAGTATATGTCCACAAGGTTATATTCTCCTTTTAGTGTGTAGAGGAATGATGATCTTGCATAGGGCAAATTCTCCTATCATAAGTTAAAACATTCTTACAAGGAGAATGGTTAGTGCAATCAAGTATTAACAATTTCCTTTCTATAAACTATATGCAAATTAAGAACAAGATAAGAAAATGGATAAGTATCTCATCATCAAAACTAACCAATTGAGGGTAAATACAAATGAGTATACTATAATGATTTTCTTCAAATAAAGGAGATAAGCTTTTAAGATATAACACATGTGAATATGAAGCTCCCCCTTAATGTATGCATGATCTTAAAAATTATCATGAGAAATATAGTTAAAAACTCTTATGGATTTGGAAAACCATTGAAAACTTTGAGTGTGAAAATCGAAAGATTTAGTGAGGAATCAATTTTTTTGAAAATGATGATGCTATTCATGGATTTTAATAATTGTACTCCAATATCACTCGATCCTCACTTTAGTGCTTACTCAAGAGATGCAAATCAAAGGATTTGGATTAAGAAGGGATACAATACCTTACTCGAGTAATGTCGTAATCACTCGAGTCATAATCCTCTGTAAGACACTTAAGGATACCAAGATGAGTTTGAAATACGGTCTTATGTGCATCCATTAGCTTAGTACGTGCCCCTTGCTCATCTCATCAAATTTGATGCATCTTATATCACATATTTTGTTTTTGCTTATATTACAACACTGCCAATCATGCCTCCTTTGTTAACCTTTGATCCTTTTTATCCGGAAGTAGAGCATTTTGGTCAACACCTACAAAAGTATAAATACATGCTCCTTCTTTGGTACTCAAATTCTCTTGGGTCCATAATATTAGATGTAATAACTCTTATGCTCTTATACAATTGAAACAAATGATTTTTGAGCAAAGAGTATCATAATCCAACAATGATTAAAGTATAATTTTACCCAATAAGTAAATTCATGCAATTGAATCATAAAGGGTAATGAGCAAATGATATCAATTAGGAATGATGTTTTCCAATGATCAATGACAACTTGTAAGTACACTTTATGTTGAAAATGTGCCATCGATATAGTTTTCATGCAATCTATGTAAGCTGGTTCAAAAGAGTAGAAAATCAATCCATATTGACCAACTTTCATGAAATTAAAAATCATGAATGAAAATATGCAAATTGTTTCAAAATCTCAAATGTTCTTTCAAATCATGAACATGCATTATGGCATTAAGATTTTGAATGTATGAAAACTCATTTATGAAATTTGTTAAATATCCATGCTTATGCTAAAAATGGTAGAAGTCAATAGTTTAAGTATATACATGTACAAAAGGCTACTCTTTTTAAAGAACAACTAAGATAGCATGTTAGACATTGGAGTTAACATGTTTGAGAATCTTTCCAAGAGCAAAAGTCATATGAAAAGGAGTTAGCCAAAAGTGGCTTAACTAGATACACATATATAAGCACAATGACTTTGCTATAGATCAATTGATAATCTTGTCTCTTAGAATTGTGTCAAGAAATATATGATCATTCATGGGAAGAATTTGAATACAAGGTTCTAGTTACTCAAAAATAGATGAATACAAATGTTGATGTAATTGAGTAACAAGATGAGTATAAGGATTTATAGATGATGAAGAACATACTCATTAGTTCAAATGACTAGAGTTCTAAAATATCATCCTAATATGTTATTCCAATATAATGATTAATGCATTCACATTTAATACATTAATGAACATTCATAATGCTTGGAATAACTTAAGCAAAAAAAGGGTTTATGCATTAGGAACAAGGCTCTTCAAGAAATCAGTTCCTTTTTAGGATATAAACTTAAAACTTATATAGATGCTTAACTTATTAGACATGAGGTCTAACAAATTAGAAAATAAGGATTGAGGAGTTCAAGCTTATCATAACATATTGAAGATCAATGATCAATATGTGAATGATAGGAAAATATTCTGGAGGATGAATTTGAAGCATTTCTGACATTTAGTATACAAGAATATTAACTTCCAATTTTGAAAATGCAAACAAAATATGAATAATTTTCAGATCATGTGTATGCATTTTTATAAACAAGATGGACTGAAATTCAAGTAAAATTTTAACATATGCATTTCAAACTCAAATTCATAGAAAGATTATGCACAATTTTATTTTCAGATTAATTTCTAATGACATGCAATTATGAGGAAGTAGTTATCATTCAAAATGAGTTGGAAAGAATGAGTGCAATGACTAAATTTTGGAAAATGATTTGAAAAACTTGCATGCAAAACTCCTTCAACTCGAGTGTTACAGTGCCCAGAACTTGAGTTTTACTATTCAAACTCGAGTGCTATAATTCTCGTTGCTACAGTACCTGGTTGCTACAGTGTCTGACCGCTATAATGAAATGCTACAGTGCAAAAACAGTACCACTACTACAGTACCACTTGAATTCCCTTCTGAGCATATAAACATTCAGTATTTTCTCTAGGAGCTTGAATATTGATATTTCCATTAATTCTTTCAAGTGCTTATTTCTCCAATCTCTTTCTTGCTTTACTTGACTAATCTATAAGATATGCAACATTAAATATAGTAGTTAGTCAATATTGGAGATTAATACATTATGCAAACTTTTTACTCTTAATATCTTATATCTATATTTGACATCATCAAAACTAATCATATCTAACAAGGTTGACATGAATACTTCTTGCCAATTGAGGGGCCACTATGCTAGAATATGTGTGCTAGTTGATTTGGGGAAACAACTGATGTCTAGGATTTACATAGATAGAGAGGACTACTATCTGGAGTAAGAAGCTTTTAAATATGTTGAAAGGAAGAAGCAGTCACTTTTGGCTAGATTAAATGGCATTAATAAATCTAGCTCCTACCTATACTTTATAGTAATGTGTAAACTGGAGGGGGAATTATAAATAGAGTTGGATAATACTTTAAAATTAGAGGAGATTAAATAGTTTCAGAAATCCCATACCAAGTGGGTAACTACTATGCGAAGAAAGAAAAATAGAGTTATTACTCTAAAACATGATTATGGTAGGTGGATTGAAGAAGAAGGGGAATTGAAGGCTCTCATGATTAATTACTTCAAAACTCTTTACTGTGATGACGGTGTAGATCTAGATTTTATCCTAACAAGTAACTAAATTTTTGAAGATTGAGGAGGGAAGGCTGGCTATTCTAGGTAATGTACCTACTGATAATGAGATTAGAGATGCCATTGTTTCTATAGGTAATCATAAGGCGCCGGGGTTTGATGGCTTCTCGCCAATATTTTATAAAAGCAATTGGAATGTTGTAGGTCAATCCATTTGTAGATTTGTTAAAGGTGTTTTTGAAGGGAATGTCGAAGTTGATGATTTCAAATAAAACTTTAATCTCTTGAATTCCTAAAAGATATAGTCCTGAGATGGTGAATCGTTTTTATCTTATATCTCTGTGTTTTGTTCAGTACTAATGGCTTACTAAAGTTATCATGAATAGATTGAAGGGAATAATAGATGAATTGATATCGCCTTTGCAATCAAGTTTTATAAAAGGAAGGCATATTAAGGATAATAATATTGTGGGACAAGAAATCCTTCATGTTATGAACAAGGCTAGAGGAAGAAAGGGTATGATCATATTTAGTGGAATTTTTTGAACAAAGTTTTACTTGAGGTGGGGTTGGAGAAGAAATTTGTTAATTTAATCCTTTCTTGTGTCTCATCTATTGCTTACAATGTCATTTGGAATGGGTCGCAAACCAAATTCTTTTATCCTAGTAGGGGTTTAAGACTAGGGGACCTTATTTCTCCTTTTCTATTTGTGCTATATATGGATAAGTGGTCACACATGATCTATGATGTAGTCAACAATAGAGAGTGACTAATGATCTATGTTACAAAGGATGGACCAAGTGTGTCTCACCTCATGTTTACAAATGATCTTGTATTATTTGGTAGTGCAATTGAGTCTCAAGCGGTATGTATGATGCAATGTGTTGATTAACTATCAACTAATGCATGGCATAGTACTTGGTCTCATATATCAAATAAGTGTACCCATTGCAACTCGAGTTTTGAAGATACACTTCACATACTTCGCGATTGTGTTTATGCTAAAGTTGTTTGGTTAAATCTTCTTGATCCCATGTATGTCTCCTCTTTCTTTGAGGCTCTATTGCAATATTGGATAGCATATAATCTTAAGAGAAACATGGGAAGAGATACTGATTGTTATTGGAAATTATTGTAGGGAGTTATTATATGGAAGCTATGGTTATGGAGGAATCATGTTATCTTTAATGAAGATGTTGAGAAATTGGTAGATCCCACAAGAATTATCTTGAGTACCTGGTATAGCTTTGTGCATGTTACTGATACAAAGGTAAAAGATAATGGTTTAGTTGCCTAAATCTCATGTTTTTGGAGAGCTCCCTCTAATGGCTGGGTTGAGCTTAACATAGATGGGGCTGTAATTGCTTCTTCCTTACAAGCTAAATGTGGTGGGGTTCTAAGGGACCATAATGGAACTTGGATAACTAGTTTTTCTCATAGAATTGGCTTATGTAATGATTTCCAAGATGAGAAATAGGCTATCTTTTAAGGATTAAAATTAGCCTAGGATTGTGGCTTCAAGAAAGTAATACTGGAATCTGATGCAAAAGAAGTTATTGGACTTATTTCAAGAGGGAATGGAGTAAGCATCTCCCTGTTACTACATCAAATTTAAACCATGTTGGGCTTGGATTGGGAGGTGCAATTGTTATATATCGAGTTGAATCGTGTTGTAGATGCATTAGCAACAAGTGGAATAAACCAAGCTGCTCTATTAGATGACTATCCTTTATAAATTAGGACACTAGTAGATAATGATTATATGAGATTAAGTTCCCCACTTGTTTAATTTTGTTTGATGTAAGAAAGGCTTTACCTTCACTTATACCCTAAAAAACACATTTTCAATATCATGAAATATCAAAATATGCATTTGCGGATCCACAACATCATTTAACAAAATCTCTAAAGGCCTTTGACCTTCTACTAGCTTACTAACTAGCGATAGTTAATCAAGAGTATAAGTAAATTAGAGTTTACAAACTATGGGTCTTATGAGTAGTAATATACATAATTTCAAACACAAATAAACATAAGAGGATATACAATGATATCACAATATCAAGCCTCAAGAGCTTTCCCTGAAGTCTCAACATGGGAACTATCATCTTAAAAGTGTTAAGGGCAACAAGGTGAGATAAAAGCCTCAGTAATCAACTATCCAACTCATCAAAAATGCTAATATGTGCTCGTGAGGTGCCAAGTTGAACAATTTATCTTAACAAAGTATTAGAGATATAATTCACAAAATCCCGTATTATAAATTTTATATAATAAATTCCCATGTTGCCTCACATCAATCCAACCGAACCACTTTATTTTCACCAACTAGACATAGAGGCTAAGTTACTATCTATGTCACTCGCAACTCAAAAGCTCACTAGTCATGTGATGAGGACCTACCAAAATCTATATAGAACATACCCAGACAATAGGTCCTTTTCCCTCATTGAACTAGTGGAGTAGTCCCTCGTTGAACCAGTAGGACAATAAAAAGCCAACTATTATGCACTAATGGAGGCTACACCACGTGATGAAACAAACTGCTCTATCTCATCCCAATCTAAACAACCATAACAATAATTATCAATAAATAAATCAACGAGAATTTTCCAATATTTTCACATTCATATGATATTCAAATTATTTTCATATATATGCCATAGTATCTCAATTCTCAACACACACACACACATATATGTATATGTGTGTATAGATGTGCGTGTGCGCGCACGCACTTGTGTCTATATATATACACATATATGTATGTATATAGACACATACACACACATGTGTGTGTGTGTGTATGTATTTGTGCATATATATGTATACATACATGTATATATACATATATATGTAAAGAGGAAAGTGGTTACCTCTCACCAAGTAAGGATATTTTACCACAAATCAAAGCCTCATGCTCAACACCAACAAATTAAAATTCAATCTACACAATTTACATCACCACCATAATTGGTTTACAACTAATTAAGTGGTTAGAAATAACAATTAGAGATTCTTTATCCTACTAGAGTCCCAAATCTCAATTCTTGATCAACAGTTATCCATTTCATAACTTAGGATTTCACTTCAAGAATTTATAAATAATTTCATACATCTCCAAAAATTATAAATTTGGACTCTATAAAAAGCTTAAGATGTCTACTTTCAAATGCAAAAAGAATTACTCAAACATAGTACCATTTGATCCTAAAAAATTCTTAAATTCCAAAAATTGTTCACAATGACTAAAGGTATGACTTCCAATATCCTTAGTAATTCTATGCCTCAAACACCAAAATTTGACAAAATAATACCTCATTTTCTTTGATAATCAACTCTAAATTATGTCCAACCTCAGTATTAAGAATTGGGATGTTATATAAACAATCTATATATAGGAGATAATAGTTATTCCATATATGACTTCAAGAGAAATTCTTGCATACAGCCTGTTGGTGGGATTAGCTCTTTGAGGAGTACAAAAATGAAGAAAAAAATAGTGCACAATATCTTCAAGGCATGGGTAACATTTCCTTTAAGATTAATTCGTCCCCACCTATTCCTATATAATAAAATGCAAGTGGATTGAAGGGTGAATTTCTTGCAAGATACAATGAATGCCCTTAAGTATGGATTCTACTCCCAACACTCAAGTCAAGACAACAACGGCTTTTACAAAGTGATAATTTGACTTTATCTCTATGTGCACTCAAAGAAAAAGACAATGAGTTTGATATCTTATTTTATGGTGTGATGTTTATTGCATCTTATATAAAAAAATGAAGTTTAGGTGTAGGGTATTTATAGCCCATGAAGTGATATCTTGAAGTGGTGCCTCTCAAAGTAATACCTCTTCAATTAAAAGTCATAACCATTTGTTAGATTCATGGATACTATATGTTGATTCATGAACAGGCATTAAAAGAGTTATACATTTATAATATGTATAGTTTTCTTATAAAAACCATAACCTTTGACCAAGTAGTGGTTACCACACCTCTAGTTATCTTTCACATGTGTCTTTAGGAACTAAAAAGATATAACCTCAGTGACCTTTAATTTTGTAACTCCCTACACAACTCTTCACATAAATCCCTTAATTTATAAGAACATGACTTTACAATAAATACATCTCTTTATTTTAAAATATTTCAACAATCCTCCACCATTTTAAAATGATCACAAACTCTTATCACTTTGGAAATTTCATATTCTCAGTAAAGGTATTCTGAGGATTTGAACCTTTACCTAAGTAAAACATGGCTTTACCTATTCAAAATAATATGGTAGACTAAGCTTTGAACTAGCTATCCCATATGAACATGAGTACATAAATTACATATGGGATCTTAGGTCATTGTGTGCCACTTTAAATGAGATGTTTATGCATGTCCTTATATTTCTATCCTTTTTATGAGAGCTTTTAGAGTCAAGCTCTTAGACTCTTAGAAGTGGCTCTACTTTACTTTCTTATAGGTGGACTTCGTCAAGAGTATCACCATGATAAATGCTCTAGCAAATAGATGCTTACAAGTCTATTAAGAGCCAAATTAGAGCTTAACCTAACCCCTTTAGTCTCATGGACCACCAAGCACTTTTTAACCTGGGATGTATTAAAAAGTCAAGTACTTGCAATCACTTTGATAGCATACTTTCACCGCTGAACTCAAAACTTGATATGATGATCAAGTATGAATTGGGTTTCCACTATTAGTGATCAATGTTTATAGGGATTCAATCATATCCCTTATATATATTTTTAACATCATATCCCTTGTCAGACTTTTCATCAAAGAATGTGCTAAATTTAATTCAGATCTTATATAACTAATGGATATTATTCCATTTAAAATCAAATCTTTCATATAGTTATGTTTTAGGCCAATATGTCGTGACTTCCCATTATAAACGTGGCTATAAGCCCTAGCCGAATAGATTGACTATCACAATGAATAGATATTAGAGTCAACTTCATACAAGAGTCAAATAATGAAGAACTATAACAACAACCAAAGTTATTAACATGTTACCAACAAATCATGACCCATTTGCTATTATTAAATTCACCATAGTCAAATATGTAAATATAGTTTATAGTTCTATCATTCCCTCTTTTCTCTAAGTTCTTATGAAACTATCCTTCCTCTACTATATGTACCTTCTCATGATACTTTGTCATGAGTATTGGTGCCTTTTGTATCATGAATCTTTTGCCATACTCCTCTTTCAAGAGAAGATAATCCCCTAGTTGCTCAAGAGAGATTTATTTTTTATGTTCAATTAATAATTTTTTCAAGTCTTTCCATTGAAGGAGGAAGTTTATTTATGATTGATGAGACAATAATAAATTCATCCATATGCATGTTATTTGTTTGGAATTATTCAAACCATGTTCAATTCATGCATCTATTCCATAATAAAGTTTTGTCAATCATTCTAATTAAAATTAGAACACAACACAACAATTATCAACTCATCTAATTGACAATAAAATTTCTCATGATAATTATCAATCTAGTAAATTCAAAATCTATTATGGTTCTTATAACTTTATAATCATGATCATGATTCCATGATTCCACAAGCCAACAAAACACAAAATTTAAGCAAAATAATTGCATCAAACCAATCATAAATCAACCTCATAAATCTATAGACCATTTTGAATAAAGAAAATAAAATATGTACTTATCTGTCTCATTTTTTAGAGGTTGAATGAATTCAAGATGACTCCTTTATAAAGTTCCTGAATCAAATCATCCATTTCTTCTAGCAAGCAAAATTGGTGCCATCTTAGGAAGTCTCCTTTTTCAGATCTTTTCAACTTCTCAAAGTTTGCATACAACTCCTTCAAATATGCCAATTGTATTCACGAATTAGGCCTAAAGATTGTTGGTGGCATTGGTTCATTGAGGAGTACAAGACAAAGAGATTAAGAAGAAATTAATGCTCAATGTCTTTAAGGTGTAGGCAACACTCTCTTTTAGGCTTAATTTTCCCCCACCTATTCCTATATAATAGGGTACAAGTTGGATTTGCAAGAAAATTTCCTATAGGTTAAAATGAAGATACTTGAGTATAGATTGCACTCCCAATACTTGAGATTAATCTCTTTTTTGTGTGGTGTGATGCCTATTGCATCTAACATAACAAATGAAGTTATGGTGTAGGGTATTTATAGACCATAAAGTGACGTCTTGAAATGGTGCTTCTTGAAGCAACACATTTTCAATTAAAAGTGTGAACACCCTATTTTGTCTGGGCCCTTCACAAAAAATAATAAGAAAATGACATTGATGGTGATTGGATTATAATTGAAATTTGAAAAATGATCATCACTAATGGTGATTGTCTTGAAATTGAGGTTTGTAATAAATGATAATAAATTTCAAAATAATTCATCTCATTGATGTTGATTAAGGTTTAGATTAGGAAATTTAGTGTGGAGTCATTGTGGAGGGAAAAATAGAAATTAAAAAATATAAAAATATCTCTAATTTATGTTGATAGGTTTAAATTAGGAAATTGCTTATGGGAAAAAAAATAAAAAAAATCTCTCCTAATGATGGTGATTAGGTTTAAAATTAGGAAGTTTCACTAAACAAAAAAAATTTAAAAAATGAAAAAAAATCTCTCATTGATGGTGATTAGGTCAAGTTAGGAAGTTTTATTAACATAAAATAAAATAAAAATTCAAAAATGAAAATTCAAAAAAGAAGGAGTATTTATGAAGAAAACCTTACCTTGAGACATTAAAAGGGGGAACAATAGGAAGAAGAAGGAAGGTGATGTTAGCTTTATCCAAACCACTAGACAGCCCCAAGCAATACATCAAGGTGGTAATTATGGGTTTTGGCAGATGAAGAATGATTTGATACCAAATAGGCAAGGTCAAGTCAGAAGACGAAGGAATTGGTAGTAGCAAGATAATTTTCAATGGCCATATTTTGGCGTGACAAATATTGAGCTATATCGCCAAATTTTAGAATCCCAACTATTAGGGCCTTATACTTACAAGAAACCTCAACCACTGTACCCCGCTTGGTATGACTCCAATGTTCGATGTGAATATCATATAGGCTCTCTGAGGCACTCTATAGAGGTCTATGCAACATTTAAGATGAATGTATTACACTTAATTGATTCTAATCACATTTAATTGAAGAAGAACGGCATCTCTACTATCAATGCCAATCCTCTTCCAAGCCACATAAACCAAGTAAATGCTATTGATGAAATTGAGTTCCAAGGATCCCTTACCTGTAGGAGAAGATATCTATGCCCATTTAAAGGTAGAAGGTTATAAGCCTCGAAAGGAGAAAGAAGTAGGTATGGTAGAAAAGAGACATGTCGAGTTCGTTGTTAAAAAAACCATATGAAAAAAGAAATTCCAATATTGTCTCTTTCATCATCTTGACACCATTGCAACAACCTTTAGTGACCATTAAGGTACCGACCCCTTTTTCATATTAGAGTATATGTGCCTTACCATAGAGGTATAACGGTATTGTTGAGAGCCCCTCAAGGCACGTAATGGTAGCGAATGCCAGTAAGGAACTAATGGATCACCCAACAAGAGTCACACGAAGCGGGAAAGCTTATCTGCCATAAAAATGTTGGACCTTCAAAGAAAGGAAAGCAAGCTAATGTTAATATTCCATCAATTTCTGGTTTAAAAGAGATGGAAAAGAATAATGAATGCTTTACTATCTCCATATCATGTAGATGGAGATTACATCAGGGAATTTTTCGTCAAGAAGGCTGGCAATTCAATACACGTATTCCTCATGTATTGATGAAGGCGTACTTGTAAAATCCTAAAGAGGCTGATTAGATAGTTCCTTTGGATCTTCGGTCTAGCATCAAACTAGATGATTGGAGAAATTTTGTCATCTCACGTCGTGACCTGACATTCCAAGTAATTGTTATTCACGATTCATTAGACCTATATGTATATGTTTAATATTAACTTGAGTGTTGTGTGTTTTCATAGGAATTAAGCCGGGTGGATAGGAGGAGGGTGAAGAATAATAAGTATCCCTATAAGGGAGAGTGAAAGGGTATAGTCGGAATACTGAAAAGTTGGCTACTGATAGTGGGAATGGTATTAGACCTCCCCGTCATGAACTTTGGTCAGTAGCATGGCAAAATAAAGATGATTCTTATGAAGATCCCCAGGTGAAGAGGTCATTGATAAAATGGTAAGTATTAATATTAGTCCCTGATTTATAGAAGTAATTGTTGGACATTATGCCCTAGGGGCCAATCATTGTACTTTGAACATTATTAATTAATGAATTTCTCCATCTTGCTATCATATTATTCGTATGTTTACTGTGATAATTGTATCCTTGGATGAATTATAAGGACTGTCTTAAATGTTCTTGGTCGGTCATCTATGTGGGAGCAAAGTTGAAATAAGACCAGTATGACTTTGACAAGGTAAGGAGATACGAATCAAAGTCTTAGGCACTTGTAAGAATACAAGGTGCTGGACCGACCCGCTATGAAAAAGCTACATAGATGAAGTCATAAGCTTATCTCATGTATAACCATGTCAATATGCCCTTTAACCTCAGATTATCATGGATTCCTACATGAAAGTCACTAATCTTTGACCTAGTCAAAAGTCACCTTTGACCGGGTGATGATAAAGGCTACAATCAGGTTTGGTGGTTTTCATGCAGAGGAATGTGAATAGTCAAGATGGAATTTTTCCCTCACATTAGTAGAGAGATATTACTGCAAAAACTTGTCCGTAAGTCCGCAAGTGCACGGGTCGCGCCAAGTAATAAAGTGATGAGTAAGATATCGTTCCCACGAGGATTTGGTTCTAAAACCCGGTTAAGTAGCGATTATCGCACTTTCGCCTAATTCGAGTTGGACAATTATCACGGTGGAGGAAAAACATAATTATAAACTAAAAAAAGAAAATATAAACAAGTGATTCATGGACTTAAAAAGGATAATGCAGTGGAAGTTATGATTGTTTATCCCCCTTTCATTTCATAGGTACTCATTCAAATCCCCACGATATGAGATCTCGAGGATCGATTTTGCTAACCAAGGTAACTAATTAACCCATAAGTGCTCTCTCAAGTCTCCAAATAGGTGTTTAGCTTATTTAGTTCATTAATCTCTTAATTGAAGAATTAAACCCAGCCTACATTGCAGAACCTATGTGGCTGTGTGGGGTCAATGAGTGTATCTCTACCTCATCAACAAAACCATCCATCTAACCCCTGGATTTCAAGATCCCACATGATTAAACTCAAGTTCTACACTCAATCTAGCCCTCTCAGGCGTCAACCAAGCAAACCCAACAACCTCATTGGTGATCAATCAACAAGGAGCATTAAGAATATAGTTAAATCAACATAAACCAACCATTCAACGTGAATATAAAGGGGAAATGAGTACTTAATCCATACAAGGGTTCAAAAGAATCTAAACAATAAAACTCTAGCTATACATGTTCATAAAACCCAGAAGAAACAGGGCATAAATCAGTTACAAAGAAGAACAAAGGGGAAAGACAGCAGAAAGAGAAGAAAAACCAAGAGGAGAAGCTCAAATCTCTTCAAATCTTCAACATCTAGCCCAATCTCCACCTCCAAGCTCCAAACCCTAGCAGAGGATTGCCTCCATGGTGCTTCCCAAGTCCATAATGAGTCTCTGCTTTAAGGTTTTGGTATTTATATGCCCTAAAAATCTATTCTGAATCAAAACACGTAGCTGCAGAATTCGGGCATTGGCCGCGGCCAAAATCTTTCTGAAAGATGTTTAGCCGCGACCAAAGATTGGTTGGCCACGGCCAAACATCCTTGATGATGTTGACCGCGGCCAAGCTTCCATATGAAGCTTTTTGGCCTTCTTTATCCTTTTCTTGCTCTTCCATGGTGCTTTGACTTCCTTAGCTCCATTCCCACTTCTTGATCATCCTCTGATGCCTCCAATGATTCCTTTGTTGCTCCAATATTAACCTATCAACACAATGAAATCTATAAAAACATTGTTGATGTGATTTTAATACAATTATGGGGCTTAAACAGAGAAATTACACCTTTTTATCATCAATACCCCTGGGCACATTACCTTTGCACATTTATCATCAATTATTTATGAATTTACCCAAACTAAAGGTAATTATTCTACTTTGACAGGAATTTCATGATGTTAACACCACCCAAACTTAAACTATTACTCGTCCTCGAGTAAAACCTATCGGGTAATAAAAGAGCTAGATTAATTAATCATTGACTTATAGCACATGTATGATGTTATCCTCATTGGATACTCAAGATGTTATACTCTATAGGAAAAACAATGAAATATAATGGAATGTAAGATTTATAAATTAAAACAAGTTTCTCAAAAAACTTTCAAAATGTGTGTGTTTGAGGAGAGTTGGACAAAAATTGTCTTATAGATATCAAGATCAAATGCAATACTTCAATATGTATAAATCAAACTCAATATCATATCTTTAAATACTCACATCATCCTATCTCTCCAAATAGATCTTTCCACACAATTTCAAAATCAATAGGACTTTATAAGCTTGTAATGTGGTTAGTGGTTAAGCTTCTTAAAAGAATGGGAAAAAATAGATGATTCAAATCTCTTGAGATAATATGACAGTACATAACTCCTTTCTTTTCACTACACAAAATTTTTTTTTTCAGAAGTCTAAGCACTCCCCCAAACTTATCTCAAATTGAATTCCTTGCACTCCAATTCTTATTGAATTTAATATCTTTCTTTTTCTTTTTCTTCTTCTTCTTTTCTCTTCTTTATATATATATATATATATATATATATATATATCACAGAGGAATGAAAACAAGCTAACAACTATACACTATATTCCTTATACCCAGGTTTTCAATACATGGCTCTTTTAACTCCCATACCAATCCTCACCAAATCATCATTCATCTCAAGATTAGGGTAATTCATGGTTTTTCAAGATGCAAAGGTTAAGGTTTAGTGTAGGTTTTCAAAAATAAAAATTATATAGTTTTTTTAAGGCTCAAATGGGGTGCAAATGAAATAATTATCATAGGTAAGCTTGAAAGGCACAATCACATTTGAAAGAACATGCCCATATCATTTTTAAAAAATGTGTGAAATTTTCATTTCATTTCAAGATATTCCAATGTGAGTTCTAAATTTCTTCAATGATGAAGGAATATACACACCAATTTACTACAAAATCTCCCAACAAAAGCATTCAAATCATTCCCAACTCTTGTGCATTGTGTTTATTTCAAAAGCATTCAAGAAACAAGCTTTAAAATCTAAATCATGCAATAAAAAATATTTACTATCATTTCCCATAAATCATAAAATCTAAGCATCCTTTCTATCATTGGATCATACATTCATTATCATAGATAATTAATCAATCTAACTCATCTTTTCAAAACAGAGGACAAGAAATAGTCACATTTATAAACTTGAAATCCTTGTCAAATAAGCCAAACACACCCACACCCCCAAACTTAAAGTTGACAGTGTCCTCACTGTTACAAGGGGAAACTAAGGGTCTTCTCTCATGCAAGAATACATTCAACAATAACAATAACAATGCAAGAGAAGGATGGGGGAAAGGAGTTATGAAAAAGAGTGAGAAAAATTGAGGGATAATTTTTTTTTACCGCGGCCAAAATATCTCTAACCCCAATTTGGCCGCAGCCAAGATCTTCAGACCCCCTTTTTATACAGTTTCATATTTTTGCACTCAATTTTCACACATTGGAGCATATTTAACATGATCAAAGGTTTAAGCAATGCAAAATTTAATATCCAAAGCAATCCAAAACAATAAGCATACTTTGATCAGAGGTGAAAGAAGTGGTAATAACAATACAGGGTATGTCTGTATGATATCAAATTCAATAAAAGCATGGTAAACACGAGACTTCCCTGAAAATATTCATCTAGCACCTAATTGCTCCATCCTTCCTTCGTTTCATGTACTTTCTACACTTGTCTTCTCTGGGTTTTTATTCTCATCATGGGTTGCCTCCCAAGAAGCGCTAAATTTATAATCTTCAGCCAGACTATCCTACAAAACCACTAATCATAAGTATCGAAAATCATGATCACCACATCTTCATTCCTCTTCAAGCAGAGAGTTTGAAGATGTATGGGTGTTTATGAATCACCTGTACTTCATCAATCATCAGTAATTTCAAAGTACAAGTGCTTAAAAAATTAAAAGAAAGAAAAACACACTTATTCACAAAAACACAATTAGAAACCGCTAAAAAATTAGAACACCCAACAAAATCTACATAGCTCTCATCAGTAAGAACCAAAACAAAATCAACCTGACTCTCATCAGTAAGAGTCACAACAACAGTAGGAGAATCAAGATCATAGATTGTAGAAGGGATTTCTTCTTTGATTTCCAGTTCAACAACAGAAGTTTGAGTTTCCAAGATTGAAACCACAGCTGAATAATTTGTATTCTCCTCCTCCATATTAGTTTCCAATACAAAATCATCCTCAGAAGTGTTGCAAATAGTTGACAACACTTCCTCACTCCCCATAGTTACTTGTTCACTTGAGTTTTCATGAAAATTTTCATTTTGTTGCAAAAACTCAAGTGTAGAAGCTATTTCACTCACATGCACTGTTAGATTTTCAAGAGAAACTGCATGTTCGTGAAATGTCTTCTTTGTCCAATCCCTCATTTCAGTTACATTATCAAGAATACACTGAAGCTTATCCTCTATTGAAGGCTTCTTTTCATGAATGGGGATGGATTCATTTTCATAAGAATGAAGTGACATATGAGGATGTAATGTATGTGAAGAAAAAGAATTAGAATCCCAAGACAACGAATGATTTTGATTTCCATGGACACTAAAATTATTACCATACAAATTAGTTTGAGCCTCCATGTAATCCCAGGTTGAAAAATGAGGGCATTGCTCACTATAATGATTATTTCCACAATGATTACAACAAATGTACTCATATTGAGCATTAGAAACATAAGGGTAATAATAAGAATTGGGATAATAATTATCATGTGCAAATCCACCACTTGATTTATTAAACCACCAAGGATTCTCCATATACAAAGAATGAAATCAAAATAACTAAAAGAACAAAAACAGAAAAACAGAATAATCACATATCAAAAATAGAGAAAAATCAGCAAAAATAGAAAAATGCAGCAGAAAGAAGAAATCAGTATAAACAAGAAAATGCAACAGCAAATATATACAAAACTCAAGCTTAAGCTAGTAGTGCTCTAATCAAGATCAACCAAAGGCGGTTCTGGCACAAAAATCCCCGGCAACGGCGCCAAAAACTTGTCCGCAAGTGCACGAGTCACGCCAAGTAATAAAGTGATGAGTAAGATATCGTTCCCACGAGGATTTGGTTCTAAAACCCGGTTAAGTAGCGATTATCGCATTTTCGCCTAATTCGAGTTGGACAATTATCATAGTAGAGGAAAAACATAATTATAAACTAAAAAAAGAAAATATAAACAAGTAATTCATGGGATTAAAAAGGATAATGCAGTGGAAGTTAGGATTGTTTATCGCCCTTTCATTTCATTGGTACTCATTTAAATCCCCACGATATGAGCTCTCAAGGATGGATTATACTAACCAAGGTAACTAATTTACCCATAAGTGCTCTCTCAAGTCTCCGAAAAGGTGTTTAGCTTAATTAGTTCATTAATCTCTTAATTGAAGAATTAAACCCAGCCTACATTGCAGAACCTATGTGGCTGTGTAGGGTTAATGAGTGTATCTCTACCTCATCAACAAAACCATCCATCCAACCCCTGGATTTCAAGATCCCACATGATTAAACTCAAGTTCTACACTCAATCTAGCCCTCTCAGGCGTCAACCAAGCAAACCCAACAACCTCATTGGTGATCAATCAACAAGGAGCATTAAGAATAGAGTTAAATCAGCATAAACCAACCATTCAACATGAATATAAAGGGGAAATGAGTACTTAATCCATACAAGGGTTCAAAAGAATCTAAACAATAAAACTCTAGCTATACATGTTCATAAAACCCAGAAGAAACAGGGCATAAATCAGTTACAAAGAAGAACAAAGGGGAAAGACAGCAGAAAGAGAAGAAAAACCAAGAGGAGAAGCTCAAATCTCTTCAAATCTTTAACATCTAGCCCAATCTCCACCTCCAAGCTCCAAACCCTAGCAGAGGATTGCCTCCATGGTGCTTCCCAAGTCCAGAATGAGTCTCTGCTTTAAAGTTTTGGTATTTATATGCCCTAAAAATCTGTTCTGAATCAAAATGAATAGCTGCAGAATTCGGGCGTTGGCCGCGACCAAACATTCTTGATGATGTTAGCTGCGGCCAAGCTTCCATATAAAGCTTTTTGGCCTTCTTCATCATTTTCTTATTCTTCCATGGTGCTTTGACTTCCTTAGCTCCATTCCCACTTCTTGATCATCCTTTAATTCCTCCAATGACTCCTTTGTGGCTCCAATATTAACTTATCAACAAATGAAATCTATAAAAATAGTGTTCATGTGATTTTAATACAATTATGGGGCTTAAACAGAGAAATTACACATTTTTATCATCAATACCCTTGGGCACATTATCTTTGCACATTTATCATCAATTATCTATGAATTTACCCAAAATATATGCAAAACTAAAGATAATTATGCTACTTTGACAGGATTTTCATGATGTTAACAGCCCCTCGATGAGTAAGTTTTAGAAATATATGGCCATACTACGATAGAAATGAGTTTTCATTTCTATTATTAGACTACTCAGGAATCAGAAGAGTAATGGTCTAGAACAGGAGGATAACATTATCCATGCCTCATCATTGGCCGAAATATCGTGTGACAATAGGGATGTAACATGGTTGTATGTCAGGTTGCATCGTGTTAATGATGCTCATATGAATTGTGTAGTCGTAATATCTTGCTAGAGGCCGCTTGTGACTTGTGGGCTAGTGCAGTTATTGGCCTACTGCCAACTTCGTATAGGCCTACAGGGTCGCACACAAGAATAGCCCAATACGAGCTATAATGTCCAGATTCATTGAATCTATGATTTTTCTATGATTCAATAAATACAATGTTTAATCTAGGGTAGACGAATTATATATATATATATAATATAATATTTGAAAAGGAAAATAATAATAATATTATTACACACACACACACTATATGGTGTTAGTTTCAAATTTAATTTTATTTGATAAATTAAATAATTAACATTGATAGAGATATAATATCTCATATTTAATTTATAAAGATAAATTAAATCTAATTCCATTGACTCTTTATTCAGATTAAATAAATAGATTAAATTAAAATTGTTGGACATATTTAATTAAACCGAATTTATTTAATTAGCTCATCAAAAAATTAAGTGTTAATTGATTTCAAAATAATTAAGATTAATTTTAAAGATCCAATAGTTATAAAAATGAAGGGCTAGATAGATCCTAGTATGAATGAGAAATAGAGAGTCGCAAGAAAAACCCTAGAGAGGCATTGGAGGCACTAACACGCTGACCGTGTTGAAGTCATATTCATATGGATATCGGTAGAGGAAGCTGATCTAAGGTGTTGGTTCTTAGAGATCGAAAAGGAAAAATGCAAAAAGTACAATTAAAAATACTCGATTTAAATACCATTGATAGATCTGCAATTGGGATTGGTGAACTTTTGTAATTTTAAATTCTTCCGTTGTGTGTTCTAATCTCAACAGTAACAAACTTCAATTAACTATCAATTTAACATTATTGTTAAATGCACAACAATCTATGTCCTAAAACGTTACAGCATAGGGGGCTTCCTTTCTGCGGATGAGGACGTATTGGTAAAGACATTGGGGACTGACCATCCTGGTCTTCTTCAGGGTGCCGACTTTAGATTGACCAAGACAAAATATTATGGTCACCTACAACCTCAAAGAAATAACTGAGATGAAAAGTATGAAAAGCCCTAAAAACAATATGATGAAATGTAGGAACAAAAACTATTTCTCATACAAGAGTTGATAAAGGAGCATATTATGAAGCATCAAAGGGAAATAGAAGCCTAAGTATTAGAGGCAGCTACACATTTCCCGCATGATCTGCTTGAGGATTTGGTGGATGTTGAGAGTATTTTGTCGATAGCCCTAGACACCATATAGTTGCAACTAGCTACTTATTCAACTGCCTAGAGGATAACACACTTCATAACAAGCCTATCCCTCCTGAGCATGTGAAGGTACAAATAAGTTATCTGCTCCTTGTGCCCACCAAAGACATAAATATAGTGGGAGGGGCTATAGGTAGCTTCGTTATGTGGCCTCGCCTCTACTAAAAGTATGGAAGACTGTCTCTAAAAAGAAGTTGGCCGCTCAAAAGAAGCTACCCACCAATCAGTCTAAGCCCCTCAATCAGTCCAAACCCCCCACTTCCAAGACCCTTAATTAGTCCAAGACTCCACTTTCAAGACCCCCACTCAGTCTAAGAAGAGGAAGCATGTAACACTCTAAATTTTGAGACAAGAGGATTGAGAATAAGTCTAACTCAAGTAAACTACTAAGCCCAGTTTAGCAAGTATCTCAGTAAGGAATAATTTTATTCTCTAAAATTAAAGGGAATTGAATAGAAAATTAGAGAGCATAATAAGTGATAAAACAAGGCAATTAGGGGTCTCATACAACATAATTATATTTGGAACACAAAAGAGATTTGCTGCTAATGAGTTTTCCAGCAAGGCAGCTATGTTGTATGACATTTTTCAATGGGAAAATGATTTCAAAAAATTCTGAAAATTTTCAGAATAAAAGTAGACTTATCAAAATTTAATTTAATAGGTCATATAAGACATTTGGAGCTGTACATAAAGAGTTATGTATTTTTGAAGTTAGCCCAAAAAACTGATGATTTTTAGTGGTAGCGTCCAAAAACAAACATTATGGGAATTTTGATCTTCTAGTTGGCTACATTATATATTTTTTCTTAAAAATAGTCTTCATAAGGGTCACATAGCCTTTATAACCACCCCAATTGGATATCTAGACAATTAGTTATGAATTTTCAAAGTTTGATAAAAATTTTGCCCAGTTTTTCCTCAAGTGCAAAAATGAAAATAAATGTATGGGCAAAATGGTCATTTGACCAACAAAGCAAGAAGCAATTATTTTTTCCAACATTTGGGAGATATTTCGATCAAATGAACAAATGGAGAGGAAATGGATATTAGCTATTATATATATGTCATGGAAACAATTTGACAAATTCATAAAAAGATGATGACTTGGTCAACAATTACAACTAAAGAGAGATATTCAAGAAGCTGTTGTCTCCTTCTTTCCTTCCATATTTTGGATGAATTAGGGAGCAAGGAAGGGAAATTAATACTTGGCCCATATTTAATCTAAGAGGAATGAATTATAGCCAAGTATTGTATGCACATGCACAATTAGATATTAAACAATAATATTATCAAAAGCAAGAGAGATATTTTGGCAAACCATTAACCCTTCTCTTCCTCATTATTTTGGTCAAAAAGAAAGGAAAGAGGAACATATTCAATTGGTTATATTTATTCAAAAAGAAGAAAAACAAGAGCCAATTAAAAGGAAGCACATGTTATTCTAGTAAAAAGCAAGAAGGGATATTATTCATAAAGCTTCATTATCTCTATTGCTTCTTCATTTTCATCCAACACACCAAAGCAAGAGAGAGACATGAGCTTGAAGAGATCAAGAACAACAAGAGGGCTATAGGGTTTCAAGAGCCAAACTTAAGGTAAGAGCATGTAAATCAAATGCTTATGCCTTCTAAACCACTTAGAACTTCCTCTAACCTCTTCTTCTTCTTGAAATTCATGTTTATCAAGCTAAATCAAGAGAGAAGAGAGAGAGGAAAGAGGCTTTCTAGAGAGATAAAGTGGTGCAATCAAGAGGTAATCTCATAAACTTGAACCTCTTGTGTTATAAGATGTTGTTGTGGTTGTTATTCTAGAATTTGGCTTGGTTTTCATTGGTTTTGTAAATTTGGGAAGATGAAACCCTAAGAGGAAATTCTGCCAAAATTTCCCCAAATCATGTTCAATTAGTGTTTAAGTGATTAAACAAGTGATTAGAGGTGAAAAGAAGGAGGTTTATGGATTTAAAATCAAGGAACAACATTTTCCCTTAATTTTCTAGATTTGGTCCTGGGGCATCTTCGTCCTGTTTGGTCTAGAATTTCATCAATTTGATGGTTCCATTAAGTTTATAAGGGAAAATTTTGTAGGGTTCATGTAGACTGCGAAGTGAGAAAAGCCCTAGAATGTGAAATGACTAAACTACCCTTAAAACCCTAAGTTAAGGGCTGTAAAGGGTAAAATTGTAATTTGGGCCTGATTTTGACTAATTTCTGGTCTAAAATGGATTCTACATGCAAAATTGTGTTGGATTAACCTAGGTCATGATTTTTGGAATAGTATAATTTGACCGGGTACAAAGGGGCTTAGACCGGGTTTCCAGGGGTATTTTGGTAATTTTGCAATTTTGATTCAAGATAATCAACACAATGAATTTAGAATGAGTTATGAATAAATACTAACTCATGTATCCTAAATTTGTAATTTTAGGATATACCGATAGCCCGAGCCGGAGACGAAACTTGACCGATTGATAGGCAAGGAAAGGGCGTTCCAGGTAGTAACTTCTTATTCTTACATATACTATGTGATTCCTATTATGAATTTCATTCATTGTAACATGAGCTAGTGTTCAAGACACACCAATTCACCATGTTGTGGTAAGGGACCCAACAGGGGCACCAAGTAGACCAAGGTGCCGACATATCATTTGTCCTTGGGCAAGTGTATACATAGTTTCGATCATCTTACATGACATGACATAACATATCTATTTTTGCATTCTATATGTTTGAAAGTATGTTACTACTGAGATTCTCTGAATCTCACCCTTTCCATAAATATATAAAGTTTCCAGCAGTAGGCAACAACTTGAAGGGCAGAATGGTAATTTCTGGAAACTGGAGGTTCCAAGCTAGTACGAGATGAGGCATTGGTTATCTGAAGACCTTTCTATTTGTTTAAGGTATGTAATATTCTGTACACCTTTATGGGGAATTCTGTATGTAATCAAGCAATATTGTTTCAATGTATCAGTCTATTTATGTTATTTCTATGTGCCCACTGAGCTACGTAATTGTTACTCTGAGCAATATCAATAATAAGACAAGATCTTACAAAGCATCCCACCCCTAATGATCAATCCGGGAAGAAGTCTTCCTCGTAGAATAAGATCATTAGTCAATATGCTCGGAAGTCTCTCTAGGAGTGCATTGACAAGTGCTTTGCTTTAGACCCATGTCCAATGATCAAATTTGAGAGAGAGGTCTTTGACCTACTATACTAAGTGGAAGCTATAACTGAAAAGCTTGTTTCTAAGATCCTGAACAAGGATATGGCAAGTTCAATGTTTGGTACTCCTTTATGAAGTATTTCTTCAATTGTGATTGAATAGTTGGCTACTTAGATTTTTTATTACATTTTGATATGTTGGTTTTGATATTTTAGGCACATGTACTATAATTATCTCGTCCCTCACAACCTCTAGGATAAGATAAAGTTCATCCACCCAGACCTAAGCAATAACCAGGGTAATGACATGAAGGAAGATGTCAAACAACGTCGTGCGAGGTTTCTCAGGGATGAATTCCTGAGGAGGGTGTCAGACAAAAGTGACACTTACTTCTTGGTACCTTACATTCAAGGGTAGGACATCATTAACTCTGCTTGAATTAGTTTGTATTTATTTTGTAATTTTCCTAATGGTGTGATATGATCTATTATTGTACTTAGGAACTACTGGATGCACATAGTCGTAAATCAAATGCACAAAAAGATTTGATACTATGACTCTATGAATTGTAGACACGAGACCATATATGTAGGAGACTTTCAATCAGTAAGTTATTCATTCATCATCTCTTATAATTTATTTTATCTTGCATGTATATGTATATATAATTTTATATTGTATCTTTTCAGAGCGGTCTACACTTACTGCACTCAAAATGGTCTCGAGTGCACTAAGAACAAGCTGACTAATGGCACTTATAGATGCTTCTTCCAATGGCTGTGTCTGAAGGTATATATATTATTCTCCAATGATTATAATATTAATAAATTGATGAAGCACCCAATATATATATATATATATATATATATATATATATATATATATATTTGTGTGTGTGTGACTGACAAATTTTTCTTCTCATTTCTTAATTTATAGTGCCTAAAGCAACTAAACAACAACAACGATTATATGTATTACATGATGCAGTATATGAAGGACATTATCACTCACGGTCCTCAAAATATTGATACAATAAATGATATTATATGCTCAATTCATTCATATATACATTTGGTCAACTATATATATTACAATATCAAACTTTCATTTTGTTTCCTTTTGCACACAATATTTTGATGCCTCTTGCATGATGTTTAGCAACTCACAAATGGAAGAAATTGCTAAAGAGTTGGCGACATCTATGCTACATCAGTGGGAGAGTAAATACATATAGAATGACCATAAATTTCTATATATTGATTATTTGTTTTTTTAAGTTTTGGTTTTAATAGTATATATATGTATATGAATGACTGTAAATATATTCTGATTTATTGTATTGTTCTCTATATGAATGAATGTAAATATATATTATGATTTGTTCTGTACAAATGTATATGTAAGGGGATATCGAAAGCAGAAACACCCCCTTAATTTATTTAAAAGAATTTAGCTTCGATAAATCACGATTATTATCTAACAACTATTATTTATGTCAACTATATATAATGGTTGTTAAAGAAGAACCGTTATATATGACATCATAAATAATGGTTGTTATCTAACAACCATTATTTATCTAAACTATATATAACGGTTTTTAAAGCAGAATTTGTTATGTATGATGTAAGCATTACCATATATTATGATGGTTGTTGACGTATGCCCGTTAATTATTATCACAACAATAGGCATATCAGGGCCTCACCAAGCCTCAATACATAACGGGTATTATATTATAACCGTTATAATAGGTCTATAATAAATAGCGGTTTGTAACCATAATATAACTGCGTCGAGCTTTTATAGCGCCAACATATATGACAATTCGAAACCGTGAAGTATGGTAGTTAATAACTATCATGTATCTCAGTTTATGTAGTAGTGAAATTACAGTTAGTGATAATCAAGCAGCACATAATAATTCTTGAATTATATAATATGTTGGCTATTCATGAAGAATCTTCTAGTTCTTCAATGGATGTCAATACATAATTTTCAATAGTTTGTATTATATATATGACTTGGATAATCAAACAAGTCATGCTAACAATAAATTTATTTTTAATCAGTAAACTTATGATTTATTGTAACATATTATTAACCAATAACAAAAAAGTTTCAGTTTTCATAAGTTATTGATTTAAAATCTTAATATGACATCCATTTTTGGGAGACCAGTTGCCTTTGTTAAGAAGTATATGAGTAGAGAGCTTTTCAATATTAACTCACACTTGTATTCTAATAATCTCCCCTTCTAGTGTAAGTCTTATAAATATACTTCCCTTATTTTTGTATTTCAAAATGGTAATCAAGTTATAGTAAGTTAATAACTTATCTTACACTTGGAAACCCAAATGATTCATAGTTCACATACTATCATGGATTCCAATCCAATTGGGCTATCACTTTCATACCCTTTAACGAATTAAAGCTTTTATGTAAATTTATGGATCATAAATTTTCATGATCAATACTTCTTCTGCAAAAAAAAATTATATTCTAGTTCTTTATAAACTAACATATAATATGGCATTTCTATATAACTTAAATACTTATTAATAATAATATAATTCAATTTAATTTCTTTTGATGCATATTCAAAGTATATCTTCCAACCCATAAAGAATATGAAGAGATTCATGATCAAAATACGACCACATTGCAATGATTTATGATGTTTGGGGGACAAAGTAACATGAATAAAATTAATTTGAGAGGAATGTAAAGACAAGTGCATTATAATACAAAATAATGAACAATTATGATATTTATAATCTTCTTTCAAACTATTTAAATTACACACATTACAAAAATGATTTTCACCAACAAATCAAAATTAGTATCACCTATTCATAATGAAATTTGTCATAAAAATAAATTCTCATTCTCTCAATTCAAAAGTGGCATAAATATATGATTTTTTTGTTTCACATAAATATATAATTTTTTCATAAATGTCACATAAAACTAATTTGGTTCCAATATATACATCACATCATATAGCATATCATGGTTATGTATAAAACTTACACATATCTTATGATAATGCTAGAGAGTAGAAGAAATAACAAGACAAGAAATTGGAAAAGAAGACAATGGCTTTATCAAAATTGCAGAGTATGTATTTGTATGCCAACAATAATGTAATGTTTGAAAATTAAGAAAGGATAACACATATAAGTAAGGCAACATAGTAGTGCTCAAGAGGACAAAAGAGATAGAAGACAAAACTAAAATGACAAGTAGGGATAAAAAAATAAAAAAAAGTACCTTCATGTTGAGGTATATGAATTGAATGTTTGATGGGAAATTTATGGGGCAATAAAGAAGCACAAATCCCAGAAGAAAATAGAGGTAGGTTTGGGCTTGATATGATAAACTCCATTGATGTACGAGTAATATTCACATACACCATATACTTAAATTTACAAATCAATTATACAATTATAAATAAAGAAGAGAATTAAACAATTTAATTGTACAATTGAAAGTTATTTGAATAAATACAAGAAACCCTCTAATTTAGGAGTTATAGATCATAATGACATTAACCATGAAGTGGAATCCTAAAAGATCATTAATTTATAAACATCCACACACCATAATGTTTAAATTTGCAAATAAATTGGCACTATATATTAAAATTTCAAAATGATTAATAATTAATTTTTAGTCTATTTGATTTCATATGTCACTTAGAACACTTATCAATATCACAATATCATATACTTATAATAATTTATATCACACAAGTTAATTACAATAAATTTAAACGATAATAAAATAAATTAAACATCATATAGCCTTTTGGGCTTATGATTATTTCCCTTTTCCTTTAAAATAAATTTGGGCATCTTTTTCCATAACTTGTTGCCTCTTATGATTTTTCTAATAACATCTCATGGTATTTTTAGCTTCACAACCGTTTTGGCATTTGCTTTTAATAAATTGATACTAGGGGTGTTTAAAGTGTTTCGATTCTGGTCATCCTAGCACGGTCTTGGACATTTTGATCCCAGAATCTCTTGTCCTGTCCAGCATCGTGACTAGGACAAACTATGACCGGGATGGGATTATCCATGAGAGCCTGGTCCCAATCCCAGTAATTTTTTTATTACCTCAAATAAATTTTTCCTTTTATTTTTATATTTTTTACCCCATAAATTAAGTTATTCTTTGATAAGATGTGTATCACATCATTAGTTCGAGTTTAACCGATTCTAATTCTAACTATATTCTATATAAAGATAATAATGAATATAATAATAATAATAATAATAATAATAATAACAATAAAATGTTATTCTTCAACTTTAAATCAATTTATGTAATTATTATGGCCTTATTAGTTATTAAATGATCACTTTAAAAAATAAAATAAGGAGAATTTAACTAATATAATATTTTTTTAAGTTTATTTTTTAAAGAAAATAAATCACAATTTTCCGATCTAGTCCCAATACTACCGGGACTGGGATGCAAATTGCACCCTGGCAAAAAACAAGGACCGAGAACTGGGATTAGGGCATCGCGGTCCCGTCCTAGGTTTTGAACACCCTTAATTGATACATATTTGGCCATGTGGCTTCTTGCCATTTTGTAACATTTGCTAATATATAATATTATTTTGATGACTATAAAGACATTATTTTTCAATGATTATGGCAAGGAAAAATATTATTGACTTTCAGTTATCAACTTTTACATTGTAATATGGTAATAGTCATTATTATTCTCATGCATATGTCTTGTGCTTTCATTTTAATGGCACATTATCAATTTGGTCTTCTGGACCATTAAATTCTTTCATTATCAATTTGGTCTTCAAGACCACAAAAAAATCTTTGAAAGCTACAAGCTTTGTTTTTTTTCGTGCTGATAACGTGTTATAGAAATAAAGAAAATACAATAGATGATATGAGATGAGGGATATGAAGAAAGATAAGAGATAAATGAAGAGAAAGATGGAGTGATTCTTATTCACATGGATACTTATAATGTGTATTACAAAGCCTCTATTTATAGGTCTCCAACCTCAACCAAGAGTTACATAGAATAAATAAAAAAAATGAATTCTTATGTGTGCAATAAGTAACCTTTGAGTTATGAGAATAAAAACTCCTAAAAGCTACTCAATAGAGAGGTTATAGAGTAAAGGATATAAAAGGCCAAGAGCTGGGATAGTTTATGAACATCCACATCATATAATATTTATAATAGTTGTAATATTGGTTTTAAAAATATTTTTTCATAGTGTAAGAAAATAAGGAGAGAGAATAGGCTAGCATACCGGGGTAAATCCACATTCGAATCCGGGTCAAAGCTCTAATGCTCCATTAATTGAATGTAATAATGCTCATGCAATTATTAGACTACTAGATTATAATTAGAATTGGCACAATAGATTATCAGAACAAGAAAGATGGTAGGAGAGAAGATAGATTGCCAGATAGCTCAATGGCAGGGATAGATTATAACTGAAGGAGACACACCGGTAGAAAAATGACTTTTTAGATCGGGTAAAAATGACTTTTTAGACCGTTTCAGATGAGGTCTTGATGTAACCGGTCTAAAAAGTTAATTTTTAGACCGGTTATGTGGATAACCGGTCTAAAAATACTTTTAAGACCGGTTATCCAAATAACCGGTCTAAAAAGTGACTTTTTGGACTGGTTATCGACATAACCGGTCTTAAAAGTTCTTTTTAGATCGGTTATTCAAATAACCGGTCTAAAAAGTGTCTTTTTTTGCTAGTCCATTAATTACGTTAGTTTACTCAATCTGTACATATACTAAAAGCATGCTTCCAAGGCCATACTTATAATTACTTATAACGAATATATCCTGGTGGAGTCATACTTGAAGAACCCAATGAGCACAACTCAGGAATCTTGCAACACCCAGTGCAAATATATAATGAGATGTGAATGGCTCAACAATATGAAATAAATATTAGGAAATGAGTTAGAAAAGAAAGTAATTAGATTGCAGGTTGGAAGATAATTTTTATTTAAGAAATTTTGTCAGAGAATAAATATTTAGAAACAGGGCAAATGACGGAAGAAAACACTAACCTTGGCCCCTAGTGAAGAATCCAATTTGTAAACTCTCTCAGATAACGCAATCGTAAGCCTGAAGCCAATATGAGTATAAAAATTTGCAATAGAAATTGATCTGAAGTATATGACGGTAGCTAGTCTAAAGTATGTATAAAACTAATTAAGTAGAGCGTTTACCTTTAACCAATCGGAGGGAAGAAAAGCCGAGCCTTTTGGTAATAGATTCCACCGTACCTCTGCGTTGACGGCGGAGATGGCCAAGGATAAAGGAGCGATGTGGGAAGGAGGAGCTGCCGCGGCACGAGAGAGGGGTTTACAAGAAGCTTGATGAGTATCATATTTCAAAGTTGAAATTAGGCTCGAGCTAAGGCCGTGAGAAAGGATTTTAAGTATTAGGGAAGACTTTTAAGACCGGTTATTTGACAAAACTAGTCTTAAAAAGTTCATCTTTTAGACCGGTTATAACTAATAACCGGTCTTAAAAATAAAAAATATTTAATTTTTTAATTCCGCATCTTTTAGACCGGTTATCATCAGCAACCGGTCTAAAAAGTTTTATCTTTTAGACCGGTTATTAGTGACAACTGGTCTAAAAAGTCTTATAATTTTTTATTTTTTAAGTAATTTTATATTTTTAGACCGGTTCTTTGGATAACCAGTCTAAATAATATCTTTTAGACCAGTTATTTTAAGAACCGATCTAAAAAATTCTTTATAATTACAAAACTGCCACTAGTCATATTTTTTAGATCTTATCCGCAATAACCGGTCTAAATGATGTGGTCTAAAAAGGTTATTTTGCACTAGTGACACCTCCTATTTATAGTGGTTTAATGTGGCCACTAATTAAGAAGTAATATGCACTCCTTCTTGCCTTCCAAGTTAGTAATCAAGAGAATTAATTCTCAATTAATTTCCTAAATTATGATGACTTAATTCTCAATTAACAATCTCATAATTAATACTAACTTATTTCCAAATCCATAATTAATGCTTATTTGTTTCTTATTTGATTAGGCTACTTGAACCCAAAGTTCAACATCTCCTACTCGCACTTGATGGGCCTCTCATTGTGTGTCTATTACTCTTTCATGTTTCATACTTGGCATCTATCGTGACCACGTGGGCAAAATGTCTTCAAAAATTTGGTGATTTTGATACTAGAAATCCATTATATCATATCAGCATCCAAGGACACCCTTTATAAATATGTAAGCTATCTATTTGTTACCTCAGATGCCCCAAATTCTCCCATACACATTTCTCATGGTACAACTAATCCCTCTCAAGTTAATATGTTGATTAACTCATATTGCCTTTCATGCATATAGTATTTGCACTTACTAGTTACATAAAGAACTAGTAAGGGGTCAACCACAGACACTAACACATGTTATATATCTAGAAGTAAATCTTCCTTTTTGACTAAACATCAATATGTCTTGACTTGGTCACTTTCTGATAAGTAAAATATTTACATATTTATTTTCCATTATATGATGATTTTGTGGATGATATTTGAGCTAAATGTAATCAATTTGGATGTAATAAATAATGATTTTCTTGCAGCTACAGACAGTATCGCATTAAGAAGAATTAAAGAAGCTATTAAGGGGAAATTTTATTGTTCATAAGGTACTGTAGCGAGATCATTTTAGCGTACTGTAGCGGTCGGTGATGTAGATGTGGGACGGTTCGGGGCGGTTCACTGTAGCGAGTAGGTGGTCGATTTACTGTAGCAGTGTGGTTCACTGTAGGGTCGGGTGGTGTATACATGGGACGGTTCGGTGTGGTTCGCTGTAGCAGTCGGTTCACTGTAGTAGTGTGGTTCACTGTAGCGGTCCGAAAATGAAGCCTACAAATAGAGCTTCTTAGCACCCTAAAATGGAGGAGAAGGAAGAGAGAAAGAGAGAGCTTCTATTTTAGAGAGAGTTGTTATTTTTAGAATTTATTTCTTGCATTTTTTTACTTCTTGCATGCCTCCTATATGGATGGTTTTACCTCCTATATGGAAGGCCTTGGTAGTCCTCCTTTATGGATGGTATAGGTTGCCACCTATATGGAAGGTTTTACCTCCTATATGGTAGGCTAGATTTTCCATTTTCATGCATCTTATAGTTGTATTTTTATGTTTTTGTAATTAACTTTTATGCAATATTTATGATGTTTGTAATTTATTTTGTTTTTGTTTTTAATTTTATCATGAGCTAAATTTTCCTTTTCCTAGGGTGATGACGTAGCTTACTAATGACGGATTCAATCTTAACTTATTAAATCTAGTTTTAATTTTTCCTTCATGATTGAGTTTTAATTATTGTTCTTACTACTTTCAATTGATTGGCCACCTTTTGGATGATTTTAATATGTATGTTGAGACCAGAAGGAGATGCATGTGTGTGGATCCTATAATTAAAATCATAATTTGTATATGAAATAGGAATATATTCATATAGGTTGTGTAGTCTTAATGAATTCTATAAATCTTAATGTATGATTAATTGCTTAAATTCATATAGAAATATACTGAGTTAGCAATTAATTATAGAATTACTTAACCTTGGAAGAGGCTAGTAATTAAATTAGGGAAACTCGACTATCAATGCATGTGGAATAAATTGGATTAGAATAGATAAGTGATTCAATCCATAATTTGTTAAGTGAAATCTAATCCCTAGGGCCTTTTCTCATATTTGTTTTCATATCACTTATATTCATATTTCATCATTTTTATCTTGCAATCTCAATCATAACTAATCGTTCGACTAAATAGTACTAAAATTACCAATTTTGGTACTTAGTGAACAATCCTCGTGGGAACGATACTCTATTTACTTCTATATTACTTGTTCACGACAGAGTACACTTGCACTTTCTAAATACACCATCCTACACTCATAACAAGTTTTTGGCATCGTTGCCGGGGATTGTTGTCATTAATATCAATACCAAGTAATTTTAATACTAATTTGGTCTTCATATTACATTTTTTTTCTTTTTGGTGTCTTTTGTTTTTTTTTCAGGTTTTTGCTTAGTACATGACCAGATCGAAGAAGACTGAATTACAACCTTGTGATTCTGAGATTGAGAGAACTCGTCAAAGAAATCAGAGAGTTTAAAAGCAATCTACTTCAATCAATTCAATGGCAAATTTGGAAGGAGAAGCCGCATATACCAAAAACACTCTGTGACTATGCAACACCAATAGTCATGGAGACAATTTTTGGAATCAGAAAACCACCAGTAGCAGCCAACAATTTTGAAATTAAGCCTGCATTTATCCAGTTGGTACAAGCAAATCAGTTCGGTGGTTTATCAACAGAAGATCCCAACACACATATAGCCAGCTTCTTAGAAATCTGCGACACATTCAAGCATAATAGTGTTACTGATGATGCCATTAAACTTAGAATTGTCCCTTTCTCACTTAGGGATAAGGCTAAGAGCTAGTTACACTATCTACCAGTGGGAAGCATAACTACATAGGATGCCTTGGCATATAAATTTTTGGCGAAATACTTTCCGTTAGGAAAAACTGCTAAATTGAGGAATGAAATTACCTCATTTTCCCAGTATGAACTATAAAGCTTCTATAAAGCTTGGGAAAGATACAAGAAGTTGTTAAGGAGATGTCCTCATTATGGGTTACTAGATTGGTGGACACTACAAACATTCTATAATGGGATGACGCATACCACTAGAATTCTTGTAAATGTTGCAGCTGGAGGATCTTTAATGGGAAAAAATCTAGATGATGCCTGCAATTTACTTGAGGAAATGGCGGCTAATGCATACCAATGACCTTCTGAACGTCACAATTCAAATAGGGTACTTGGAGTGCATGAATTAGATATCCTTACAACTTTGTGTTCTCAAGTTGTATCTATATCCAAGCAAGTGAGCTCATTGACAAGCCAAGCAAATGCAATCAGTACTCCTCATGAAACATGTGATCGATATGGAGGACCTCATATGAGTATGTAAAGTCAAGATGTACACTCATCCATGCCTTCTCAATTGGAGCAAGCTCATTACATCGAATATCAAAGAAATAACCCATTCTCAAACACTTATAATCCAGGTTGGCGAAATCATCCAAACTTTGGCTGGAGGAATAATCAAAATGTGTTCAAGCCGCAAGGGAACTACCAGCAACAAGCTTTTCAACCACCAAATCCACCACAACAAAAAGTGAATGTGGAAGTGCACTGGCTCAACTAACCATGAATACATCTCAATTCATGGCTAGGAATGACGCAACACTTAAAAGCCAGAAAAGCCTCAATAAAGAACTTGGAGATCCAAATAGGCCAAATTGAAAATATGCTGAATTCCAGACAACTAGGTATGCTTCCAAGTGACACTGAAAAAGACCCAAGAGTGCATGTGAAGGCCATTGCATTAAGGAGTGGGAAAGAATTGAAAGATCCTGTAATTCTACATAAGAATGACGGAGAAAAGAAAGAAAGTGAAGAAGAACATAAAGATGAAGCACAGAAACCTCAAGAGTATGATGTGGTACCAGGAAGAATAAGCTTTCCAGATAACCCTCCTTCATATGTACTACCAGTTCCATACCCTCAGAGACTTATGAAGGCAAAGCTAGACAAGCAGTTTAAAAGGTTTCTGGAGGTTTTCAAAAACTTACATATCAACATTCCTTTTGCAGACGCTCTTGCCCAAATGCCCAGTTATGCAAAATTCATGAAGGATATTCTCTTAAATAAGCGTAAGCTAGAGGAATTTGAGACAGTTGTACTTACTAAGGAGTGCAATGCCATTCTGTAAAAGAAACTACCACAAAAGTTGAAAGATCCAGGAAGCTTATGCATTTATCTGTCTACAGAAAACTTGGTCTTGGAGAGGTGAAGCCTACTATAGTTTCACTACTTCAGTTGATCGATCAATTAAACATCCACGGGGTGTCTTAGAAGATGTTCTGGTAAATGTGGACAAACTCATATTTCCAGCTCATTTCATCATACTCGACATGGAAGAAGATCAAGAAATTCCTATCATTCTTGGGAGGCCATTCCTAGCAACTGGGAGAACTTTAATAGATGTGCAACAGGGAAAGTTAACCTTGCGAGTTCAAGATGATCAAGTATCTTTCAACATTTTTAAGGCTTTATCCTTTCTAAATGAAGGCGATACCTGTTACAGAGTAAATACATTGACCAGCTGCACAAAAGATGTGGTGAACGAAATCTGCATGAATCAACCATTAGCAATGGGAATGGTAGATGTATCAAAATCTACAAATCCTGAAGTCTTGGAAAATATTAGGTACCTTGATGTAAATTCCCCAATTTTTATCAAGAAACCATTTAAAGATTTGGAAGAGAGGCCAAGTAAGCCGGTACCATCAGTAGAAAATCCACCAGAACTGGAGTTGAAAACATTACCATCCCACTTAAAGTATGCTTATCTGGGAGAAAATTCAACATTACCAGTGATCGTATCTACAACTCTTAATCCCGAAAAGAAGAAAATTTATTAAGAGTTATAAAAGAGTATAAAACAACATTTGGATGGTCGATAGCTAATATAAGAGGAATCAATCCTTCCATTTGTATGCATAAGATCTTAATGAAAGATAATTACAAGCTATCAGTTGAGCACCAGAGAAGACTTAATCCGAATATAAAGGAGGTGGTGAGAAAAGAGGTAATAAAGTGGCTGGATGCTGGTATAATTTACCTAATCTCTGACAGTCAATGGGTTAGTTTAGTTCAAGTTGTGCCAAATAAGGGTGGAATGATAGTGGTGCCTAATGAGAAAAATGAAATGATTCTATAATGAACGGTGACGGGATAGAGAGTGTGCATTAACTACAGAAAGCTCAACAAAGCCACTAGAAAAGACCACTTCCCGTTGTCATTTATAGACCAGATGCTTGACAGACTAGCTGGGAAAGCCTACTATTGTTTTCTAGACGGGTACACAGGATATAATCAAATCACAATTGCACTTGAGGATCAAGAGAAAACAACTTTTACATGTCTATATGGCACATTTGCTTTCAAAAAAATATCATTTGGTCTATGTAATGCACCAGCAACATTTCAAAGGAGTATGATGGCGATCTTCTCAGATATGGTGGAGAAATTAATTGAGGTGTTCATGGATGATTTCTCAATCTTTGGAGAATCATATGATAATTGTCTTGCAAACCTAGCAAAAGTCTTATAAAGCTGTGTGGAGACAAATCTAGTTAGAAATTGGGAGAAATGTCATTTCATGGTGAAAGAAGGAATTGTGCTAGGTCACAAGGTATCTAATCGAGGCATTGAAGTAGACCGAGCCAAGATTGAAACAATTGAAAAGCTACCAACTCCCTCCTCAAAAAAGGGCATTCAGAGCTTCTTGGGACAGGTGAGCTTCTACAGAAGATTCATCAAGGACTACTCAAAAATCACAAAACCACTTTACATGTTGTTGGAGAAAAATGTTCCCTTTGTGTTTAATGAGGAATGTTTATCAGCCTTCCAAACTCTAAAAAGAGCCTTGACGTCTGACCAATTATCATAGCTCTATATTGGAATCTTCTATTTGAAATGATGTGTGATGCAAGTGATTATGCAGTCGGAGATGTTGTAGGTCAAAGAAGAGGCAAGGTTTTCATGCCATCTATTATGCTAGCAGGATACTCTCAGACGCACAACTAAATTATGCAACAACAGAAAAGGAGCTATTAGCAGTAGTATTTTCATTTGACAAATTCAAAGCCTACTTAATCGGGTCAAAGGTCATTGTCTGGACGAACCACTCAGCAATCAAATACTTGATCTAGAAGAAAGATGATAAGCTAAGATTGATCAGATGGGTACTTTTGTTACAAGAATTTGACTTGGAAATCAAAGACAAAAAAGGGACCGAGAATCTCATTACACATCATCTTTCTCGGTTAGAGCCATCTGAACAAAAGAGAGAATCATCAATCCAGAAGAATTTCCCGGATGAGCAACTCTTTGCCATGTAATCACAATTCACCCCGTGGTATGCTGATTTTGTAAATTATTTGGCAAGCGGAGTAATGCCTTATGAACTTTCTAAAGTGAAAAAGAAGAAGTTTCTAGCTGATATAAGGCATTACTTTTGGGAAGATCCTTTCTTATATAAACAATGCCCCGATCAAATTATCAGGCGATGTTTTCCTGAGGAAGAAACGGCCAGCATCTTAAATCACTGCCATTCATCCCCATATGGTGGTCATTTTAGAGTAAATATAATAGCTACTAAAGTCCTTCAGTCTGGGTTTTACTGGCATACACTCTTCAAGGATGCCCAAAGAATTGTGACAACCTGTGATAGATGTCAAAGTACGGGAAATATCTCAAGGAGACATGAAGCCTCTCTAACTAACATCTTAGAAGTTGAGCTTTTTAATATATGGGGGATCAATTTTATAGGGCCTTTTCCATCATCATTCAGTAATCAATTTATTTTAGTAGCTGTTGATTATGTATCCAAGTAGGTTGAAGCAGCTGCTTTTCCTACAAATGATTCTCGAGTTGTTGTGAAATTTTTGAGGAAAACTATTTTCACAAGATTTGGAGTACCTAGAGCTATTATCAGTGATAGAAGAAAGCATTTTTGTAATCAACAACTTCAATCTGTGTTACCTAAATATGGAGTCACTTATAAGGTTGCAACTCCATATCATCCACAAACTAGCGGGCAAGTGGAAATCTCAAACAGAGAACTGAAATGGATCTTAGAGAAGACGATGAATTCTAATCGGAAGGACTGGGCAAGGAAATTGGATGATGCACTTTGGGCTTATTGAACTACTTTTAAGACACCAATTGGTACATCCCCATATCAATTGGTCTACGGAAAAGCATGTCACCTTCTAGTAGAAATGGAGCACAGAGCATATTGGGCAATCAAATCCTTAAATTTTGACTTAAAGGCGGCTGGTGAGAAAAGATTTCTCCAACTCAATGAGCTTGAAGAATTTAGACAACAAGCTTATGAGAATGCCAAGTTATACAAGGAGAAGACAAAAATGTGGCATGTCAGAAGAATTATGAGGAGAGAGTTCACACCGAGACAAAAAGTGCTACTGTATAACTTAAGGTTAAAGCTCTTTCCAGGAAAGCTGATATCAAGGTGTTCAGGACCTTTTACTGTGATTCAAACATGGCCATATAGAGCTGTTGAGATTCAAGATGGTGATCGAAAATTCAAAGTGAATGAGCAAAGGCTGAAAGAGTATAATGACGGTGTACTCAACACTTTGAAAACTGTCATCACTTTTGAGGAAACAACAGGTAAGTCCTAAACTAAAAAAAATTAAAATAAAATAAAATAAAAAATAAAAAAATTATTGGTTTGGTCTTTATCTAGCTAAAGATGTTATAGAAGGGTGGCTATTTAGGAGGCAACCCAAAACTTCTTTTCCTTACTCTTTCATTTTTCTTTCTTACTCACTGAAGCACACAACACTGCATCTTTAAATTTTAGTCTCATCATGGAGGAAATTCTTGCAAAGCTTAAGAACAGGTTCCCTACTCTTCCCAAAGATGTGCTCAAGAAGATCTATAGTTGTCGACTTGAAAGAATGAAGACATTCAAGCGTTTAGGCCTTCCTAAGGATGTTTGCTGGATCATTGAAGCTAAGGTACATTTAATAGGTGAGATTCATGAGTCATTTATTAAACATATGCCAGGTATGAGAAGAAGCTCTTACTCCAAAAAGAGAAGAGCTAAAAGAATGAAGGTCTGTCCTAAATGTGCAAGATGGAATTGTGATCAGTGTTATAGAAGCAAAGGTATGGTTTCTATAAGTCGAGAAGATAAAATTAAATTCATAAAGGATGGACTGAGTAAGGAGTCACTGGGTAATATCATTCAAACTCTTGAGATGCATCCTAGTGGTGATGTTTATCATGTTCTTCTTGATTTATTAGACATATTCAACAAAGAAAAAGAGCGCTGCCTGTTAGATATGATTAGTTTTGATGATGTCAAATATAGATATCAGATATTAAGAGTAAAAAGTTTGCTTAATATATTAATCTCCTATATTGACTAACTATTATATTTAATGTTATATAGATAAGTCAAGCAATACAAGAAAGAGATTGGAGAAAGAAGAATTTATAGGAACTAATGGGAATATCAAGATTCAAGCTCCTAGAGGAAATACTGAATGTTTCTATGCTCAGAAGGGAATTAAGGAGTACTGTAGCAGTGTACTATTTTACACTGTAGCATTTTCACTGTAGCGATCAGATACTATAGCAACCAGGTACTGTAACAGCGAGAAGACTGTAACACTCGAGTTCAGGAAGTTCTCCATGAGAGTTTTGCTCAGAAACGATCTCTGGATGTGTCCCAAGTTGTGCACTCGAGTTGGTCTTAATAAACTTGAGTTGGTACTGTTCATAGCTGCAGAAATGGGCTAGAACTCAAGTTCGGGGATTAGAACTCGAGTTTGGTATGAACAAAAGTGTACTCTGTTCATCCCTATTTTACGTTTAGTTTGGGCGAGCTTCAGTAATTCAATCATATCTCCCAAACCACATCTCTGATTGAGATGAAACTAATGACATATGAAAGTAGACTCATAATGCATACTTTTGAAACTAGAATAAACATTAAAGAAACTTAGATGAGGTAGATATGGATGTTTGAAGTTGAAATTTAAAACACCATCATATTCAGGAACAGTTTTCGTATTTTGGACATATCTCTCAAACGACAGGTCCAAATTAGTTCAAACTAGTTCCATATGAAAGTAGACTTAAAGATATTTCCATGCATATATAATATTTCAAATTTGGAGTCATATTCAATGCATTATAGCTTCTGGAAGTTGATGCTAAAAAATACATATGTTGTCTACACTCATTGAGTCATAACTTGGAGAATACAATGAGTTTAGAGCTGATTCCTTTTGCATTGGAATGTAAACAACAAGAAATCTATAATGATTAATCATTTATCATACTTGGAGTCAAGAATGAATTGATCATATTTTGAGTCCACTGTTCACTCTCTCACAGGTATTGCACAAAAGCTAAAGTTAAACACATCAACTCGAGTTCAGGATGAAGCACTCGAGTTCTAGGATGAGATACACTCGAGTCCTGAGAGTGTGGCCATGAAATTTTATACCTGAGAGGTTTGAAGCACTAAAGTATTTAAGAAGCACTCGAGTTTACAGACATGCACTCGAGTCATGAAGTATGTTTGCACTCGAGTTCTAAGAGTGTGGCCATGAGAGTTTATACCCGAGAGTCTTGTGATGAGAGGGACAAGTTATGCACTCGAGTCCTATAGCATGCACTCGAGTCCTTTAGAGATTTGTACTCAAGTTCAGTTTGATACTTCCGAGAGTCTCAACCACAGAACGTTGCAGAAACTTGAAAACACATGACACACTCGAGTTCATAGTGCAGCACTCGAGTTCTGAAGCAAAGTGCACTCGAGTTCCAGAAGTTCACTCTTACGAGTTTATGGCCGAGACCACTTAAATGCAGTGAAACATCATCACGCACTCGAGTTTCATCGTGAGAACTCAAGTTCGCCAGTAACTGAAGTTGAGTGAATTTCAGAGATCAATCCGGATATGGTTAAACATCATTTAATCATTATGGCTTCACTTGTTTCTATACTTAAACATCATTTGACATATATTTCAAGTGTGAAATAGGAGATCAAACGTTTGGGTTGCATCTTTAAGTTCGAAGGTGACTCATGGCAAATATCATCACACGAAGAGATAATTCCCAGAATACAGAATTCAGTTTTTGATTATTAATCCAATGTATTCATGACTAATACTTCATTGTATCAGTGGTTGAAGTGTTTCTCCAGATTAACAATGAAGATTTCATGGGAAAAGGCAAAAAGATGTTTGACAAAAGTGGAGCGTCCGACAACGACTCTCTCTCTCTCATTGCTTTACAACTGTTACGTATTATCAATGCACTATCCATGAAATGGTAAACGACGGACCAATATTCAACGACAACAAATCATGGGCAACAATCATATTCAACAAACGGATTAACAAACTACCTAACACTGAAGCATCTGTCGGATAAATGGTCAAACGAAGAAATGGGACTCCAACGGATGAATGTCAACAATGGTTATATTCTGAAAAGATGGACAGAGAAGCTCAACGGGAAGAAGAAATCACAACGGTCCTTTTCTATAACTCAGCTATAAATAGAAGAGGATTCAAACACAGAGACAACAGCGTACAGAAGAAAGAAAAACATAAGCATGTTGATATCATGAGTCTTCCGCCTATTGCACTCTCTGTTCTTATCTGTTTTATATATAATGTATATTTGAGAGTGAATATTTGTATTGTACTTCAGTGAGCATTTATCTACTCTGTGAGAGAGTCTATAAGCAACTTTATCTATACTTCTATATTAAACTCAAGGTAGAGGGACCTTGAGAGGGTTGATTACCTTACGGGGAAGCTGTAGGGAGTATTGCTCTGCTCGTAAGACTTGCCGTAAGGGGGAGTAAACCTTACAGTGTGTGAGGGAGAGTAACTCCGTAGTAGGCTATACAAGTGCCCGGTTAAACTTGTGTGTTGTAGCAGCTTTTCTTGTGCCTGGTTAAACAAGAAGATAGTAGATTGGAAATCTCAGGAGGAGCCTGGGGACTGGACGTAGGTCATCGTGGATTGGACCGAACCAGGATAAATTACAGTTTGCAAATTCTCTTTCCTAAGCTTTTACATTTCCAGCATATAAGATTTACATGACTGCTTATGATTTTATACTTCCATATATATTGATTTGATAAACTGCAAAAAGATTTTAGAGGATCATACTTTATTATCATACACCCAATTCACCCCTTCTTGGGTGTCAGCCAGGTCTAACACTACCGTCTTGGGAATCTGACGTCAAAAGACCATATTTGCCAGTTTTTAAGAAAATTGGATGGGTAGCAAATCCTTGATTCATAGAAAGTGTTTAAGCCGTTACTGGACGTAAAACCAGAGGAAGATGTGAGCCACAATCACAACTACTGTATATAATCTTGTTTTTTTCTAATTTGTCTTATATTTTTCAGTAACTTTTGACTTTCTTTACCCACTTTACTTAATTTCTTTTCATAGTGGCCCACTGGTCATTCGTGTCAGAAACTTTGTTCAAACTTTTTTGAAAAATTTGTGATTTTCATGATTTTGTTGTCGCTATTTTTGTAATATAAATATGCAATCTTCCATTTGTAAAAACACAAAATGTTTTAGAGGAAAAGAAAAATGAGTAGTATAACACTAAAATGTAGATTTAAATCTATCTGCATTTTTTGTGAAACTGACTTGGGAAAGGATGGAGAGTTTATACCTGTAGCAAAGGAATTGGGACATGCATTAGCAGCTAAAAAGATTAACTTCATCTACAGGAGAGGTATCCAGGGCTTAAGAGCAAGTATGGTCATTGCTGCAACCATTAATGGTAGCAAAGGTTTGTGTATAAGGGTGAAGGAGTTAGAAGATCAAATCTTCTCCTTAGGGCAAGAGTTAGAGGTCGGTTTTAAGCCTGTCTAAATGAACGGGACATATGTTTTACCGTGCTGATGCTTTTATCGTTCTACCCAATGGTTTTGAAACGTTGGATGGGATCTCTAGCATTGCATATTGGGCTAAATTGAACTTTCATAAAAAAACCATTAGGATTGTTAAATGTTAATGGTTTTTATGATAAACTACTATCTTTTCTAGATCATACTGTGAAAACAGGATTCATACCCCAAGCGACTCGCCATTCCATAATTTCTGCTCTAACTGCTGAGCAACTACTGGATCAAATGCAAGCCTATTAACCTAAACCAGATCCATTGGTCAAGCAAATAGGTGGGCAATCTTCAGAAAGTAGTTAGAAGTAGGATCCAGATACCACTCTCCGGTTGTAATTTTCTTTTATCTTATGGTTTTACTCTTAGCATTTTGGTTTAATTTATTGTGTGTTTAGGTTGTTAAAAAAACATTTCTTTAATCGTTAGAAGCAATTGAGGACAATGTCTGATTTAGGTTGGGGGATGATTATAAAAAAATTATGTAAAAAAAGCATAGTTTCTCTATTAGATAGTTAGTTAGTAAAACCATTAAATGCATGGGGTATACATAGATGGCAGAGTAAATAGTTATTCTTAACTTTTGAGACGCATCTTATTAGTTGCATTTTTTTCTATTTCATCTTATAAAAAAAAAGAGGTTTGACCTAATAAAAAAACTTTAAAGTGCTTTTCAATGATTTTAAGAAGTATATAAGTTTGAAGCATGGATCAATTGAGTTTAGAGATTTTATAGCATGATTGAACAACTGATTGTTGAATTTGGTGATGAATTTTGAGATTGAATAAGCTCAATTTGAAAGTCCCTAACCGTGAGCTTTTAAGCCTATATGATCAATAATGATTATCTTTCTTGTGTGTGATATTCACCTATTAAGTTGTCACTCTAGAACTTTCTTTAAATCTGGTTGAAATTACATGTCACATGCACATTCAAAAATGATAAAGGCATTCATTTTGTTTAGCCAAAGCCAAATAGCCAACCTTGCAATTATATCATTGATAAGCCCCTTTGAGCCTGATTGATTATTTCTTTATTCTCAACCCATTAATATGTGTTTAATGATATATCAAGTGCTTTTACTTAATTCAAAAGATTAACAGAGCATTTGAAATTTTTGTGAAATGGGCTTTTGATAAGTGTGGGGGTCTATATATCATCAACTATAAAATTGCAGAAGTTATAAAAAAAGAAAAAAAAGAGATATTTAGTATTTGAATAAAAATTGTGGGTTATTGTGATTAGATAGGTCTATTCATAAGATGACCCATTTTTCAATTGCTCTATTTACTTCGTAAATATAGCCCTTTATATCACATTTTACATTCCTTTTACCTTCGCCCCATTACAACCCTTAATAAGTCCTTTTGATTTGAATTATGCATGTGAATTAGGTAGTGGAGATTGATATTTTTGGCAAGCTTATGGTAGTGCAATTTTTTCAGGTGAATTTGAGCTAAACACTTACCCTTAAATACTTGAGAGATCGTGAGGATGAGTCACAATTATAAATTTGGTTCATTCACTTTCAAATGAAGTTACTAGTTTATACTTTTGTTGATTCAAGAATATTATGATCTCTTTATTATTCAATTCCGTCCTTATTTATAACCTGGCACTTCTGATTTTATTGGAAGTACTTATTATTCAATCCTTCTTGTCCGAGGACATCCAAGAGCTGAGTGTGGGGGAATTTAATAAGTAAAATATTTTCATATTTATTTTCCCTACGATATTTGAGCTTAATGTAATCAATTTGGGTGTAATTAATAAATAAATAAATAAATAATTTTCTTGCAGCTACAGACAGTACCGCATTAAGAATAATTAAAGAAGGCATTAAGGGAAATTTTACTATTTATACGGCATTGTATCATATACGACACTGTAGAAAAATACGGAACTGTAGCAGGGTACGGTAGCAGTATGAAAATGAAGCCTATAAATAGAGCTTCTTGGTACCCTAAATGGAGGAGAAGGAAGAGAGAGAGAGAGAGAGCTTCTATTTTAGAGAGACAGTTGTTATTTTTAGAATTTATTTCTTGCATTTTTTACTTCTTGCATACCTCCTACATGGATGGTTTTACCTCCTATATGGAAGGCCTAGGTAGTCCTCCTTTATGGATGGTATAGGTTGCCACCTACATGAAAGGTTTTACCTCCTATATGGTAGGCTAGATTTTCCATTTTCATGCATCTTATAGTTGTATTTTTATGTTTTTGTAATTAAATTTTATGCAATATTTATGATGTTTGTAATTTAGTTTGGTTTTGTTTTTAATTTTATCATGAGCTAAATTTTCCTTTTCCTAGGGTGATGACGTAGCTTACTAATAACGGATTAAATCTTAACTTATTAAATCTAGTTTTAAGTTTTCCTTCATGATTGAGTTTTAATTATTGTTCTTACTGCTTTCAATTGATTGGCCACCTTTTAGATGATTTTAATATGCATGTTGAGACCGGAAGGAGATGCATGTGTGTAGATCCTATAATTAAAATCATAATTTGCATGTGAAATATGAATATATTCATATGCGTTGTGTAGTCTTAATGAGTTCCATAAATCTTAATGCATGATTAATTGCTTAAATTCATATAGGAATATAGTGGGTTAGCAATTAATTATAGAATTACTTAACCTTGGAAGAGGCTAGTAATTAAATTAGGGAAACTCGACTATCAATGCATGTGGAATAAATTGGACTAGAATAGATAAGTGATTCAATCCTGAATTTGGTAAGTGAAATCTAATTCCTAGGGTTTTTTCTCATATTTGTTTTCATATCACTTGTATTCATATTTCATCATTTTTATCTTGCAATCTCAATCATAACTAATCGACCGACTAAATAGTACTAAGATTACCAATTTTGGTACTTAGTGATCAATCTTCGTGGGAACGATACTCTATTTACTTCTATATTACTTGTTTATGACAGTGTATACTTGCACTTTCTAAATACACCATCCTACACTCGTAACACTTTCCTAGTTTTTACTTGTCTGGCCAAATCGTGTGTGATCATAGAGCTTCAACTAAAGTAGCTGTCACCAAACCAAGCTTTCATAATGCCGCCTAAGTCTTAAGGGCGTGGAAGGATTTTTCCTTCCTGGGACTCACACCGTAGTAAGCCAGGGATCTTTTACCTACGTCCCATGTTGCAGTCTTATCTCTCAAGCATATGAAGTATGAATTGCATGCTACGGTGAACGTTTTGTGGTGCACATCGATTTCTTTCTCTTTTACCGTACAAACATTAGTTCTAAAATATACTCAACATTTGAACTAGAACTTTCTTTTTCACAATATCTCATTTGTGAAAAGATTTATTTGCCTGGCTACAGGTCTGTATTCATGCTTCGATCTATTTTCTGTGTATATATATACATATTGATCTTATCTCAATTTAACTGAGGCGACTCTAACGCAAAGATTGTTCTTAACCATCTTATAGTGATCAATTGCTTATCTTACCATCACATGTCCCCTGCAAAACGTAGGAAGACGGTTGTTCGTGTGAGTGAACTAACGTTTTCTAACCTGTACGACATACAACATTGTATACCTTAGATGATTTACTCATAACATACATATTATTTATTTTAACTTCATATAAAAGAAGTTCAAGGCCTTTTATTTTATTTTATGCCCCTAGATCTTTACTAACTCAATAAATATCAAGCTACGGGCTCAATAAGGGGATCTACCAACATTTTGTCAGCAAAATAACATTGAACTATTGCTTTCCTTCTTTGAAAAGCATATCTCTCATAGAGATGCATCAAATGTGTGTTTTACCTTGTTGTGATACTTAGGATCCACATCATAAGATGTTTTTGTTTGGATCCTTCTATCCACCTTTCATTTCCAGTTACTCCTGAAAAATTCTCTAGCCATATGGCTCCTTGAATGATGGCAGAACATGCTTTGTATTCTAATTCCATGGATAATAGAAATTTATTATCTATTTATTTACTCTACTACCATTTTCCTAGGTTTTGTATTGGAGTATCATTTCAAAGGTAAGTTGTTGCCTTGACAACTCAATTCATGGTTATTCTCATAATCTTTTTCACAAATGACCCAAAACAAAGTAGCTTCCAAGTCTGAAAAAAAAACATTTGGTCTTATATACACCAATGTGTACATTCATGTTACCAACCATATTCTTACTATGAGACTCTATCCACTTTTTCTGCATTGGATTCCTTGTAGGACATGTAACCTCTTTAGGTTTGTGCCCTTGACTTCAGGGGTGTCCATGGGTTTGCAGTTTAGCATACTGAGATACCTAAAGATCACACTTGTACTTGTCTTAGGTGGAAAAGGCTGTACATTCCTTATGCAACCTCTATTTATCTTGTCATTCAAGATATGTTTTGTTCAACCCATGATCTTTCAACTCAAAATTTAAGAAAAACTCTGATCCTTTGTTCCTTTAACTTCCTTGACACTTGTTTCAGCTAAACATATGTCATTTGATATAGGACAACTTCACAAAGAATCATCTTAAGTTTGTTTGGCACTCATGCAATGTTCTTCGATTATCTTAAATTTGGCAAGGCTTTCACCTTGTGAAACCTTATATACTACTATCGGATGATTATTTCTATGAAGCCCTCAAGCTACTTCATTTAGAGTTCATAATCTAATTCCCAAATTGGAAAGGTCTTCACATCATCTTGATGTAATTTCAAGACTAAGCTTGTTGTCATAGCAAATATTGGCTGTTTAGAGTCAAAAATGCACAACAGGAAATCTTCCCATTGTAGTACCCCCTTAGCCACTAAATGTTTTAGGTTTTATATGCCCCTTATGGATTTGTGAACCCATTTGTTCCCAATCGCCTTTTGGCTATGTGACAAATAAGCCTAAAACATTTACTTGGCTAATGTCAAAAAAAGAATCCACATCGTTTTGCATGACACTTTGCAATTTTTCTTAATAGGTCCTTCTAGTGTGATGCGATCCACAATCAGCAAGTTGTCTCTTCAAATTCAAGTGATGATCTTCAACTTCAAACAATCATTTTCAATTCCAGCTGGTCCAATCAGATTAGAGTGATTCAAGAGGCTAATGTAAATCAGATGGCAGTTGGATCAACAATTCTAGATAAAGATGCTAAAAACGTCATTAATTTTATATTGGCTACAAATGGAGATACTAATCAAGTTTTAGGCATGTAGACTTCAAAAGAAAGAGCTTGTACCTAGTACTATATATAGGAGGACTTATTTAGGTCTAACTAAGCACATTTTGGGCCTTGATTGCTGATTATATTTTATGAATTTTATTTGTGCAAAAATTATTAGATAATTGGCATATTTGACTTTTGGGTTTTCTAATTAATTAATTGTATTAAGTTTTAGTTTCTATTTTCTAGGATGCATTTAATGCAATTAGGGTTTTTGAATACTTCTCTTTAAATACCTTGTAACCCTTCATTGGAGGAGAGACTTTTAGATTTGCTTATTGAATGAAAGGTTGTATTTTTCTGCACCTTGTTTCTTGAGAGTGTATTCTCTATAGGGTTCTTCTTAGAACTAACAGACTTATCAAAGCTTGATCAACCTTGTGGCATCTTCCAACACTTCAGGTCCTTGTTCTTTTCTTCTCAAGGGTTCAAGTGGATCATCGATCTGTGTTTAGCTTTCTTAGGGTATGTATATTTAGATTGGTTGTGGGTTCGTGGGATCATCCCTTATAGGCTCGCACCATCTTGGTATCAGATTTTCAAATCTAAACTTAGGTCATATCTTTCTATTCTTTATTTCAATTTTTGTTTTAGGTCTGGTTCTTTGTTCTTGAGTCTTTTCGTTTAGGTCATCAGTGTTTGTGTCTGAAATTGTTGCTTCTATTCATCAATCTTTTTTTTATGTTTTTCGACATTTAGTGAGTCTTTTTCATATTTCAAAATATCTTCTTTCATCTCATTTTGGAATCATTTCAATCCGATTTATCATTGGTGAGTTCTATCCATTTTAATATAGTCATGTTTTTGGAAATTTTCTGTGTCTGTTCATCTTCATTTTTCCAAAACGTCACCAAATATTATGTCCTTATTTGACCACTTTTACTTTTTGTTTTCCATCGTTTAATAAGTCATTTTCATTGTTTATAATCTCTTCTTTCCATTCGTTTTGGTTTCATCTTAATCCAAAATTTCTGTAGCAGGTTATGATCTTTTCAAAATGGACACTTTTTTAAAAATTTATGGGTTCAGATTTTCTCGAGACTGTTTGTGATAGATTGTCATTTAAACTCCTAATTTCCCTCAATTCCATTTTCCAATACTCACTTTGATATTCCATATTTCTAAGTGTTGGCTTGATTTCTGCAAATTGTGATTGCATTGATTAAATTGCTTAGGTTTTTAAAGAGTCTCAAGAGGAATATAAGAGTGGGAAAATGGAAAAAGTGACATACATCAATTTAAAAGCCAAATTTGAGTTAAACACGAGTGACACTAAACTTGTTTGAGTGAAACATTTGAGTAGAGTAGTGAGGTCCCTTTTTCTCTGAATCTAACTTTTTAGGTACCATCAATATGCATGATGAAAAAGAAATTCAAAGACATCTTCAATCCTTGTTAAGAGGATTGCAGAAGTTTAATGCTGAAAATGACCAATGGATGTCTAGACACAACTCCAGATAAAAAAGCGAATTCTAAAGAAAGATGCAGAAGTTGAAACAAGGCTCCAGAGCGTTGATGAATAGTTTCAAGAGATGGAATTAGCTTTGATTAGAGACGAAGTGAAAGAAACTTCAAAAGCCACTAAGGATTGTTTTGTAAATGGGCTTAATCCTGAATTAGCTTGTTTTGTAATGACCCTAGCCTTCTTGGATATTGATATTTTGGTTCAGTTTATTACTGAGTATGAGCAAAAGATCAAGCGACAAAGGTGTTCAGAAAGTAGCTGCAATTCAAAAGAGATTGAAAGCTTGATTGTTACAGCCCCTAATGATGAGTTAGAGCCAGGCAAAGAGGAAGAAGAACCTAATGTTGAAAATCAAGTTGAGAAGTGTGAAGAATACCTTCTTGTTCCAAGTATCAATCTTGTGATTGAAGAAGTTCCTCTCAATCATGAAAAGAAAAGTGAAAAAAATGAGTGAGAGCAATTTTTGTGAAATTGTTCTTAAGACAAAGATTCATCTTGAGAGAAAAAGAGACATTAAAAGCATTAAGTATTGTCAAAGTAAGGAGAGTAAAAGTGAGTTTGAAAGAGAAAAAACTATTGAGAGTATAAAGTGTTTTCAGAATAAAGATTGTGAAAAATTGAGTGAAAAGAAAGATGAAAAGAGTTGTGAGAAAAGTAAGGTTAAGAGTGACTGCAAGGATATTTCTTTAGTTACTAATGATCTTAATCATTATTTGCCTTGTGATTTTGATATGTCCCAGGTGTTCTTGGATTTGATTCCTAAGAAGCCACCTGATGGATTCTTATCTTCAAGAAGCATTGAATCTTCATCTCCTTTAAGTGGCATTGAAAAACATTCTTGTTCTCTAAAGTGTTATTATATGCATATTGCAGCTTGTTTTGATGATACTCTTATATGCACCAACAATCTTGATGAGCATTTGAAACCTCTACAATATGTGCTTAAAGTTTTGGGAAAGGAACAATTGTTTTCAAATATGGAAAATTCTGATCGTTGCATGGAAAACATTGATTTTCTTTGTTATGTGCATTTACTTGGTCAAGGTAAGCTTAACAAGAGACATGCGAGCTGGTTGAAATTTATTGAGACATTCCCATATGTTGTCAAATACAAGAAAGGTGAAGATTCGAGGATGAATCCTTTTGAGGAGAGAGGGAATGATACGATCCACAATCAGCAAGTTGTCTCTTCAAATTCAAGTGATGACTCTTCGAATTCAAACGATCATTTTCAAATTCCAGCTAGTCCAATCAAAAGATCAAGAGCTAAAATATTTAAGGAAGCATTGATTGGACTGATTCAAGAGGCTAATGTAAATCAGATGGCAGTTGGATCAACAATTCTGGATAAAGATGCTGAAAATGTCATTAATTTCATATGGGCTGCAAATGGAGATACTAATCAAGTTTTGGGCTTAGAGACTTCAAAACAAAGAGCTTGAACCTAGTACTATATATGGGAGGACTCATTTGGGCCTAACTAAGAACATTTTGGGCCTTGATTGCTGATTATATTTTATGAATTTTATTTGTGCGAAAATTATTAGATAATTAGCATATTTGACTTTTGAGTTTTCTAATTAATTAATTGTATTAAGTTGTAGTTTCTATTTTCTAGGATGCATTTAATGCAATTAGGGTTTTTTTAATACTTCTCTTTAAATACCTTGTAACCCTTCATTTGGAGGAGAGACTTTTAGACTTAATTATTGAATGAAAGGTTGCATTTTTCTACATCTTGTTTCTTGAGAGTGATTCTCTCTAAGGGTCTTCTTATAACTAACAGACTTATCAAGGCTTGATCAACCTTGTGACGTCTTCCAACACTTCAGATCCTTATTCTTTCGTACTCAAGGGTTCAAGTGGATCATCGATCTATGTTTAGCTTTCTTAGGGTGCGTATATTCAGATTGGTTGTAGGTTCCTGGGATCTTCCCTTGTGGGTTTGCACCATAGTACCTTTTGGACCCTTATAGGTAGTCATCATCGCTTCTAAATGATGAAGAAAACATTCAATCTATTAAGGAATCTATCTCATTATTGTCATTTGCTGAATGACATTTTACTCTGAGGTGGATTTTATAGGATTCTCTTTCTTATGTATTGGTGAGGTATTCTTGTAATTTACCTCTTACCTCTTTCATCATGAAAATGGTGTCAACCCTCCTACTCGGATCAGTGAACTTAGGAACACTTAGTTATTCCTTGTTACTATTAACCTCTTAAAGAGGTTTTTGTGTGATCAATGCTCGTTTCCTGCTAGGAAATTTGTGTTCTATGAATGTTACATTCCTTGGTTTCTCAATCACTGAGCTGTCATCATTTTCACTTATGAAGACGTATCGTTTCAAATTCTTAGGTCATCTCATGAAGACGTACATTTTATGCCTTGGCCCCAGTCTTCCATACTCATATAAAGAATTATGGATATTAAGTTGCTGACCCTTATTGTCTTAACGTGTTTAGGCCTGGTTTGAGGTCTATCCAAAATTCACAAGGTTTGGTTGTAACTGACTTGGAGGGTATTTGGTTAAGTGTAAAGACAATAGTTATGAGTTTACGTACCAACATATGGCTAGTAGTTTCACTTGTGCTATTGTTTACTCAACTATGTGAAGGAAAGGTTTATCTCTCTATTTCAACAACTCTATTATGTTGAAGGGTTCTAGGTATTGATAGTTTTTTAACAGTCCCTTTCTTGTACACATAGCATCTTGAGCTAATCAAACGGGTGTTCTTATCCCTTTGTTAGTTTAGAAGGTCTTATCCTTTTAACATAACTGTATTTCGAGTAAACATCCATGACATTAATGAAACACTAAACTCTATGTACTGCCCTCACTTTATTGGTTCACAAACGTCATAGTTTGCTAATTGCAGAGGATGTGTTCTCAAAATTGTTTCCTTATCTTTATTGCCAGTTAGACTAAGTTGTTAGCTACTCACAGGGATATTCATCATTTAGCACACATTCCTTAGAAAATTATCTTTTGCTAGTTTGATCATTCCTTTTGATCAATGTGTGCATGTGGCAAGAAATGGAATTGTTATCCCTAAAAGGAAACATCAAATCCAACAAAGGATTTGAGAGTCATAGTCCCATCGATCTTCAACTAAAGAGATAACAAAGATGTGATTTTATCGCTAGCATATTGCATGGAGTGAATCATGGTGGTTTATATGTGCAAAGTTAACATGCAAGTTCCAATCCTTTGATTCTTTCTTGCTTTTTATCTGACATGAAGCCATATGCTTCTATGAAACATCTACTATTCATGTGGATTGTTTCTTCTACAACCTTTAAAGGATTATCAATATAGAATTTTCTTCTTTGTATAAAACATTATTGACCTCCTCTAGATCAAGTTTACCTCATATGTTTCTTCCCCTCAAGCTTAGAGGATGAATCCTCCTACTCTTTAGCTAAGTTCGTTTGACTGATAGATCTCAGATCCCTCAGTCTTTCATGCTCAAGTTCAATATGGGGAACCACATTGCTGAAGGTCACAATGTACATTGATGGGTAGTATTCACTTTCGTATACTCCCACTCTTTGGAAGACATAGCTTACTCCTACTCACTGAGAGACATGCTTACTCCCACTTAATAGGAGATGTCTTATAACAATATACACTTGTTGTTTGGTAGAAAGAACTTGTCTTGTATATGTCAATATCTTAATTTGACATTTGCCTCAAGTGTTGCCTAAACGACATGTTAGGACTTAATACACCATGTTAAAAATTAACTTAGTTTTAACTTTATAGAAGAAGATTGTCAATTTCACCACCTTCCAATGCTATCCACACTGTCTGGATAAAGTTATATTAATTATATTGGCATAAATATGAGAAATCTTGTTCTTTCTATGCCTGATAGCATAAGCTTTCTATTTCCTTCGGGGTGCTTCATCCTCTAGATGCTAAAGAATAGTTTGTATGATGTCCTTGACATATCATTCTTCCTAAATGTAAGAGATTTAAGAGTTTCAAACCCCATTGATATCTCTATTAAGCTTGTCTTTATAGGCTCAGTCAAATAGACTTGGACATAATTTGGTCACTTAGATGATTATGGTATACAAATTATATTTGTTTGTTCAAATAAGATATAGGATAATTAGATAACAAGTTCACTAGTTTCATGTTCAGGAGACAACTATGTTCACTCTCATCCCACTCATGCTAATTAGCTCATCACCCTTTTAACCATGGCCTTTATTGAACACATTCCCCTTTGGATTCCTGGGTACATTCCTGAAACTCCCACTCAATCAAAGCAATTATTAGAATAAGACAGTAACATAATAAAAACATTAATGTTCATGGAAAGAAGAGAATATGCTCAATTCAATTCTAAAAATCAAAGAATATAACCATAAATTCAATAAAGAAAGAATATTTAAAAACACATAAAAATTTTCCTCATATCTCATAACTAGGTTCTCCCTCTCATAGGCCCTTCTGACCATATGAACTCATGTAGAATCTTGCTACAATGTCAAGATCATCTTAGCCATGTTTACATCCACTGTCTTGGATGTATTTACAGCATACCTCCCACTTAATGAGATGATTCCTACATCTTTATCTATCTTGTCCTTTGTCACAACATTTGTGATAAAAGGTTGATTCAGAAGTCAGTGCTTCAATCCTAACTAATTCAATGGGGTTAGAAGCATGGGAAGATTTATTATTATTTAATAATTCTAAGTTGTTGTAAGTTTCATATTTTATCTCTAAGAATTTGAGTCAATGTTCGATAGGGTCTTATATTCAAAACTCATTTGAATAATTTTCCCATTTTAAAGAATCTTTCAACATTAATCTTATGTTTGCAGCTGAAATACTCTTAATAAGTAAACCAACTAATCCCAAAAAAACAATAGAATCAATGTAGACTCAATTTCAACGTTTTTGGGAATCTCCAAGTATACATAAACACCTTTTTGACTCAAATCAAATCCAAACATGCTCCAAATATATGAAAATTATATATCAAATTGAAGCTCTTTGTAAGACCTCACTTCATTATTGATATTAATCAGAGTAGAAATTGCTTAGTTTAGTGGGCATATAGGAATAGCATAAATACTGATATTATTGATACAATATACTTGTTTATATACAAGAATTCCCCATAGAAGTGTACAAAATAATTAAAAACATTAAACTAATTAAACATCTTCAAATAACCAGCTGCTTCTCCTCTCGTACCAGTTTGGAACTTCAGTTGTCAGAAATTTACAGTTCTGCCCTTTTGAGCCACTGCTTGCTGTTCAAAACTTTATACATTTATGGAAACGATGATATTCAAAGAATCTCAGTAGTAACATATAATCAAACATATACGATGTGAAAATAAATATGTCATACACCATATTATGTAAGATGCAAACTCATGTTGTGTGCACAATGTCCAAGGCCAAACGATTATTTGCAACCATGGCTTAACTCGTGTCCAAGGTCAAATGACTCTTTGAACCCCTGGCTTATTGCGTGTACCATCACTGGATCCCAGATCATAACTAAGTTGTGTGCCCTCGGCACTATCATGTTGCAGAAGATGGCATACACAAAGCACATAAATAATCACATTGTGCATGAATGAAAGTGTTACTACCTGAAATGTGCCCTTTCCTTGCCTGTCTATCAGTCCAGCTTTGTCTACCCGGCTCGTGCTTTTGATATATCCTAAAATTTCAAAATTAGGATAAATGAGTTATTATTTATTCATAACTCATTATAAACTCAATGTGTTAGTTATCTTGACTTAAAACTACAAAATTACTAAAATATCCTTGGGGACTTGGTGAATCCTTTTGTACCCGGTCAAACTGTACTTCACCAAAATTTATCACCTGGGAAAATTCTACACAATTTCATGTATAGAATCCATTTTTGACCTTAGATTAGTCAAATTCTAGCCTAAATTATAGATTTACCCTTGACAACCCCTAACTTAGGGTTTTAAGGGTAATTTCGTCGTTTCATATTCTAGGGCCTTTATACTTCATATTATACATGTTCCCTGCAAAAGTTTCCATTCTAAACCCAATGTAATCATCAAAACCATGAAATTCCAACTCTAACCCTCCCAAATAGGTATGGCCGAAATTAAAAATTTGTAAGGAAAAATGTGCCTTCTTGATTTCAATCCATAAACCTCTTTCTTTTCACTTCTAATCACATGTTTACCCACTTAAACACCTTTTAAACATGATTTGTGTGAATTTTGGAAGAACCTCCCCTTAAGGTTTCAACATCCTAAAATCACAAAACCATGAAAACAAAGCCACAAATCCAATCCAACACCAACAACCAACAAGAATCAACAAGAGGAGCAAGGTTTATGGTTTTACCTTTGATTTCTCTTATTTTTCTCTCTAGCTGTGGGTTTTCTCTCTCTTATTCCTCTTAATTTTTCTTGCTAAACATGTATTTCAAGATGGCATAGAGATTAGAGAGAGTGATCATGAAGAAAAAGGTAAGAACAGGTGTAAATTACTTGTAGCTTACCTTGATTTTGCCTCTTGAATTCATATGCCTCTCTCTTGTTCTTGTGTTCTTCAAAATCCTCTCTCTCTCTCCTTGCTCTTATGTTTGGATGAAAATGAGCTCTTGAAAGAGCAAAATTGGCTTCTTGAATAAGACATTTCCACCTCTTTAAGATATATTATTTTAATTGGAATTAACATGTGTTATTTGACTTTTCCCTTCATCTTTTTATACTTTGCCATTAATCCTTCCATGTGGCACAATTTGTGCCCAAGTAAATATTTCTCTTTCTTTATCCCATATTGGCCAAAAATATCTCTATAATGTGGAGAAAATAATTGCTTCTTGCTTTAGTGGCCAAATGACCATTTTGCCTATACATTTATTTTCATTTTCGCACTTGCTGAAAAATTGGGCAGAATTTTAATCAAACTTTGAAAATTCATATCTAATTTTATAAATGTACAATTGGTATTTTTCTAAAGGCTATGTAACCATTATTAAGTCTATTTTTAAGTAAAAATATAGAATTTAGCCAAATGGAAGCTCAGCATTCCCATAATTGCCATTTTTGGACACTGCCATAGAAACTTACCAGTTTTACTGGGGTAACTTCAAAAATACATAACTCCTTGTGTACAGCTCTAAATGACTTATATGACCTATAAAATTGAATATCTATAAGCCTACTTTCACTTTGGAAAATTTCATAGGCATTGGACACCATTTTTCCCATTTAAAATTGCCACACAATCATACTACCACGCAGGGAAACATACTGGCAGTAAATCTCAATTCTTACAATTTGAGTATGACCCCTAATTGACTTGTTTTGTCACTTAATGTGCTTTTCAATTCACCATTTTATTCCCATTAATGCCACCAAGGTATAAGGAATTTTAGGGAATAAAATTATGCCTTTCCTGGGCCACTTGCTAAACCGGGGCTTTACAGTCCACTTGATTCAAGCTTATTCTCAAGCCTCTAGTCCCAAAATTTGGGATGTTACACTCTCGAATTTAGATATTTTTAGGAACAAACCGTGTCTCAATCAGAGATCTCATGCGCCCACACGCGCCCCTAGAAGGTGTATGGATCAAAACATCCTGAAATTTAGAAAATTCCAGTGAAGTCCACTCTCAGCAGAGGCGTGTGTACGCCACGTGCCACCTTGCAGCTATCCGCCATTGACACACATAGGCTTCTCTGACTACACGCGCCGTCTTCTCTCCTAAGGTGCTTGCCACGTGTCAAACAGTAGCCCTAGTGGGACCTATGCACCACTTGTTAATGTTTTGAATATTTAAAAAAAACAGGTCAACGGTTAACCGTTGACTGGTTAAAGTCAACAAGAAGTACTTGACTGAGACCAGATGATGTGGCGCTAACATGTCTCAGTCTACGTGGCTAGTCGATGGATTATGTGGCTTGATGTTGACCGTTAACGTGGCCTCAATGACGCATCACTGAATACTGACGTGGCACATGCTTATTGGTCCATACGGATTGGTTGACTGATGACGTGGCGTATTTACTGCCACTTTATCATCTTCAACCTCCAGCTGGGTCAACTTGACCCGGTTGGAGGTCCGACAGGTCATCTAGACCCGCAAACTTTGGAAGGTAATATCTTTCTCATTTTAGTTCCATTTTTCACGTTATTGGTGTCATTAGAATTGTCACTGAACAAACTACAAATCTATAGCTTTTATTTGATCTAAAAACACCTTTTTCAGTGATCAAATCATGAGTTAAGTGGCTTTGGTGACAAGCCGACTCCGTTTAACGCGTTCTAAATGTCATTGGAATAGTCTCTTCGAGCTGTACACACCCATAGCCTTACCTTAGGCTAAAAAACTCAGTTTCAAAAACCCAATTTGTTTACCGACGTCGACGGCACTCCGTAACATGACTTGGATATGTGTTATCTATGCTTGAAGAGCTTTTCTAGCTTTTGAGGGTTAAATTCTTTTGTTTTTTATTCCACATAGGTTTCAAACTCAAATTTTATTAAATCGAAGAAGTGAGGAGGTGAAGTATGAGGAGTATAGACTAATATAGATACATGCTCAAGTATAAGCAAAAAAACCCATATCACCAAACTCATGTATGCATAAAAAAAATATATTCTTATTGACATGATGGAGTAAAAAACACACACATACATCCATGTGAATAAAGGAACTACATGTATATCACATATACGCATGAGCTTGGAAGCACACAGATAACATATTTAATATTTAAAGTTCATGCTTAGAATAATTTCAAGCAACAATATAAGGCTTGAAATAGAATGAGAGGGAGAATAACACATTATATAACCTCATTTGTATATATAAAAAAAATACTAAGAGGCAATTAAACTCGCATACATGCATATATACTGTCATAGAACAATTTTTTTTAAATATTAAATCTCTACATTTCATGTTGGGATCAACGCGCATGTATATAGGAGAAATAATGAATATATGTATGCTTAGCTAACATATTTATATGCATGCGAATATGTGGGAGAGAAGAGAAAAACTTGCATACATTAATATCATATATTCAAATATGAAAAACACGGTGAAATAATAAAAATATGATGTGGATATAAACAAATTAGATCGCATGCTTGTTCACAAAGAATAATCATAGCCTCAAGATCAACAAGCTTCGATGCCAATGTAAGAAAATATAAGGAGATGGAAGAGACTAGCATACCGGGGCAAATCCACGTTCGGATTTGGGTCAAAGCTACAATACTCTATTAATTGAACAAAATAATGCTCACACAATTACTAGACTACTAGAACCTAATTAGGATTGTCACAGCAGATCACCAAAATAAGAAAGATGGTAGGAGAGAAAAGAGATTGCCAGATAGTTCAATGGCAGGGATAGATTATAACTGAAGGAGGCACCTCCTATTTATAGTGGTTTAATGTAGCAACTAATTAGGAAGTATTGTGCACTCCTTCTTGCCTTCCAAATTACTAATCAAGAGAATTAACTCAATTAATTTTTTGAATTATGATGACTTGATTCTCAATTAACAATCTCATAATTAATATTAACTTATTTATAGATCCATAATTAATGCTGATTTGTTTCTTATTTGATTAGACTACTTGTATCCTAATCAAATAGTCCAGTCCATCAAAGGCGAACTTGGACCCAAAGTTCAACACACAGAAAAAAAAATAGGTGATAAGGAGGAAGAAAATAAAGGAATAGGAAAATCCCTCCCTTCGTCTCACCTCTCATCACCTCCATTATAATCTCTCCCCTCCCCTCTGCTTGAACCAAACATGCCCTAAGAAATTGAGTTTAATATTTTAATATTTATTTAATTAAATATTTATTTAATTGTTTTTCTGAAAAGGGGAGATAAGATAAACCACAAAAGCTGGTCCCAAATTCCAGCAATGTATATACTGAATACATAGTTGCAATTGATGGCTTTTACTAATGATATTGTTGCATCAGTAGAGTGTCAGCCAGTTATTTTGATTTTTTTCAAATGGGCCAACTCCCAAATCAATTAATTAATCAGAAAAGTTGTGGGAATAAATCACACGCCTATATATTAAAATGAGTATGAGTTTTCTTTTCCAGATTGCAAAAATGATATTAGGGTCCTACGAAATAAATGTGAAGATGATTACAAAATAATGAGTAAAAAATACTCCCTCTGGTCTTTAGTAAATGACATATTTAAGAAGTTGATATTAATTCTAAATATATTATATATTTTACATATTTGTCAAATTTTTTCTAATTGACCCCTATTGATACACCCTCAATAATAATTAAGGAGGAGATGAAATGATAAAATTAAGCAAGATGATTAGAGTGCTTTAGAAAATATATGTTGTATTAACTAATTTAACTAACTTCTTTAATCTAATTAAATTAGATAAATATATTTTATATTAAGGACCGAAGGGAATAATAAATATGAGAGTCACAGTTACAAATCAAGCATTTAATTTTTCTTTGGATCACTCCCATTGATGTGCAGTTGAAGCCTGAAGCCGTATTTGCAACGTTTTGAACCAATACATTGCAAGTTAGTTTTTAATAGTAAATATTTTTAAACCTAACAATTATTAAATCCATATTTTCATATGTACGTGAGATTTTCACAGTTTCTATATTGGACTATCCATAATAAAGTTATATTCTTATGATTTTATTACATGTAAGTAGCATATAATATTATGATATTATTTATAGTGCATTCAAAATTCTAATATTATTTTCCTAATGCACCCCCGCACCCTTTGATATTATTTTTCAGTTACATCCATCACCTCAATTTTATTTATGATTTAGGGAGTTGGATTCACAATAAATAAGAATAATGTGTTGAAAACACCATAAAAATAACATTATGGTACTTAACTTGATACACCATAAATAAGATTAAAGTGCATGATGTAACAAGGAAATAACATATGTTAGAAGTTACTTTAACCTTGTATTATTTATTATTTTTCATATTTTAAATTTTTATTTGAGCAAATATAAAAATTAAACATAAAAAATATTCTTGACAAAAAAAACATCAAAATATTCTTTCTGTAATTTTTTAAAAATAAATTTATAACTAAAAAAGTTAAAAATATATATACCGTGAAAATTAAATTTAAATTTCAACTTATAAATTTTTTAAAAAAATAAATCTAAACAATTTAGAGATCCCCTCCTAGAGATAGGACCTTTTGCATGCATCTTCCTTTATACCACCCAATTATATCATGGTCCCATATGGCCATATGGGTATGCGATATTAAATGAATCCCTACTTTGAATTTTCGTGTTAATTTTGCACGTCTTCGAACAAAATTTATTTTTGATTTTGGAAGAATTTATGAAATATTATTTGTTTGTTTGAATTTGATCCCAACTTTTTAGTTCCATTCTTTGAATATCTGTTTTCCAAATATATGATGTTAAACCGTCAAAATTGAATGTACACTACTCATTGTAACAGAATGAATGTTCACCTCATTAGAAACGATGGAATGGATGTCCATATTTAGCCCTACATGGGAAATATGACAGCTAATAGATTTTCGTTAATTAATAAATTAATAAATCTCAAATTAAAAGTAATATTTAGCACCCTAGTGTTATTTATGAGTTGCATCCGACATTCTAATCTTATTTATATCACATCCAACACATTGGTATTATTATTTTTGTTAAAATGCAATTATCATTAAAGAAAAAGATAATATATCATATGTCTACAATCACCGTAGAACATGATTGTAGAGAGGTAATCAGACAACCTCCTACTTTTAAGACTCGACCTACCTGACCATGATGGAAATAGGATAGCAACATGGATATATCTTTATACAAAACATTGTTATGCTTATCTAAGTCTAAAACAGGGGGAAGGATTTGTTTCTTGTAACAATAGATTATGAGGAATCTATCATCATGATCTAGAAATAGTGTAGACTTTGAAATCCATATCAAAGCTCCTCAAAGGCACTGTCTCCAGAAATCTCTTCAACTATCAACCTAGTTGAGTTCCTCAATCACAATGGTAAGAACGAAGAGACCTCAAATGGAAAAGAATCGTCTCATCCGAAGAAGAAGAAGAAGGTGAAGGTATCAAAATCTTTGAAGAGCCCAAAGTTCAAGCCAAAGGTTCAATCTTCCGAAGCGAGACCGAAAGTAAAGGGGGTCGTAATCAAGGAACCCGCTATGTCTTAACCAACTTCAAAGCCCGTATCCACTGGAAAAGGGAAAGAAAAGGAGGTTCCTACTCGAGAAGCCAATATTCAGGCCAAACAGTTTATGGCTAGTCTCGACACTGCATTTCAGAGATTTGTGTCTCAAAGCCAAAGCCAGTCAGAGCTTCCACACAAATCCAGATACATCACTCCATCTCAAGAAGCCACTACTAGTCAGAGTAACCCAGCTGCCTCTGGGTCAGCAAGTACCACTCCATCATAGTTGGCCGAAGAAGCACAGTTACTAGTTCCTCCACCAAATTTCATCACCAAGGAACTTGAGATATCTGATTAGAAAGCATTCAGCACTGATTACGGTAACATATCCTTTTCCCCCTGTGTTTATGTGGAGTTGGAGAAATTGAAATCAGAATGTAATGTGGATTTGTCCCCGTATTTAGATCAATTTGCACCATTATTAAGGATTAGGATTGTTTATTGCCCCACTGTGGTCAAAGTATTTTATTTTCACATGAAGATAGTTGATGAGCATGATAAGTCGGGAGTGATTGTAGAGGAGGTACTTATGACCACTGTGAGAGGTAAATCTATTCGCCTCACGGCTTACCTGATTAATACATATCTGGGGATTGAGAATGGCCCCTCTGGTCCTTTCAAGGAATTTTCAGAATCTGAGATTTTTTGAACTCTGAAGCAAAGAGAAGAGTTGGGACCCCTTATGTTTGCTCCTGGATCTATGAACAATGAATTCAGACTTGTATAGTACATATACTCTCGAAGCCTAGTTAACAAAGGGAAGAACTTCTCTCACTTCACCGGAAAGGATTTCCAGTTGATGACTTCTATCATTTCGAAGGAACTAAGGAATATTGGAGCATGGATCCTCAATGAGATACGTCAATTTAGATTTCACTCCAACATGACATCTACCATTCCTTTTCCTTCACTGGTTTTCTATATTCTCTTTCTGCACAATGTTTGGTATTTGAATTCGGGGGGAAAAACCAATTTCTATAGAAAGGTTTGGGAAGATTCATTTATCTAAGATGAAGATTTCATTTACAGAGGCTAGTGGTTAATCAAAGCCGAAGAAAGTAAAGAGGATAGAGACTTTACCCTCTAAGGAAAATAAGGCCCAGTCATCTCAAGCAGGGTCCCTTGCTGATGCTCCTTCCTTCCTCAAGGATAGCATACAGTCATATTTCTAAGAGGCTATGAAGACTGCTATCCAGACATCTCATGATTTTCTTCTTGGTAAAATAGAACAATCTTAGGAGTCATTCCTTTAGAAGGTCTAGTAGTTCAATGAAGCCTTGGTTAACAAAATAGATTACCATATCAAGCTTGTGGTTGAAGGCTTAAACTACAATTACAACCTTCTCTTTAAACAACAAGAAGAATAGATTGAGAGGTTGTAGAGGTTAGAGACCAATATGAGGACTCATCTAGGTATTTCTTTTCTTGAACCATCCTGGCCTTTACTCCATCTCCACAGATTGTCACTTTCTCTACTCCTACTTCATCTCATATCCCTGACATAGCTACCACCTCCACCACCATCCCTACCACTGCTTCCATCTCGATCGGTATTGTACCTATTGTGGATCCTGTGTTTACTCCTGCTTCTCCTACTTCCGCTGTGTAGGGCTATCATTCTTCTTCCAGCTCTGAATAGGCCATCTTTATTGAACCTGAACCTACCTTCAACCCTCAGGCTAACTCCACTTCCTCCTCTGACACTACCTCTCCCAACTTTGATCCAATGACTGCTCTAGTTATTTATACTATTCCACCCTGTACTTTCACTTTCCCTTCCCTTTTTCCTGATGACAAAAGAGGGAGAAGAGTAGTATTTAGTTGCTGATATGTTCTGATTATGCTTGTGAAGCTTATGACCATGTTATGTTCATGTTCAGTTCTATTTATGCTCTGTTCTACCATTTCTCATGAAACTAACTTAAACTATCTGATGTATTTGCATACTTCATAAGATATTTGCATTTTATACTAATGTGTGTTTTCTGTTGTTGCCAAATCATTTTTCAAACATATTAAAGCTCCCGAACATATTCAAGTTTTGTCATCATAAAAAATGGGGAGAATGTTAGTTCTCAAATTATGTTTTGATGATAACAAACCTTGATAGTCAATAAGGACTTGATGATTCAAGTTACTTAAGTGAGTTTCTGGGCACTTGAGTGAATGAAGTATTTTTGAATCAAAACTTGAATCAGAAAAGTTACTCACTTTCAGTTATTTGAGATAATCACTCGAGTGACAGGTAATGTACTCAAGTGATTATCCTAACTTTCAGTGATTTTGCAAGTCACTCGTTGAAAAATGACAAGTGATGCAAAATCACTCGAGTGATTCTTTCTCACCTACAGAATTTTAGCAAGTCACTCACAAGTTTTCTGAAAGTTATAATCAGAGGTCACTTGAGTGAATAAGTGACCACTCGAGTAACAGTGATCACTTGCACTATTTTCTCAAGTCACTCGCAAATATTTTAGCAAGTTGTAACTCTGCACTTGAGTTTATCAGTAGGTACTTGAGTTATAAACATTGCAAGAAGTAACTTCAAACTGATGTACTCGAGTTCAGGATGAGCACTTGAGTTCTAATGTGAAGTGAACTCGAGTCCTGGAAGTTTTTCAATAAGACTTTATGCCTGAGAGTTTTTATGTTATGCAAACCTGGTGGAGAACTCAAGTTCTCAATGAGCACTCGAGTTCTGGACATTAACTCGCGGTGCTGTGCAGGTAACTTGTGATAGCTTTGTAAGTTATTATCAAAGCTCACTCGAGTGAGTAAATTATCACTCGAGTGATGACAAGCATCTTGCGAGGATTCAACAAGTGACTCTCTAATAAACTAAGAGTGATATTCTTCTAGAACTCAAGGTACTCGAGTTACACTGTATAGCACTTGAGTGATGAGCATCCACTCAAGTGTTTCTGGATCACACTCAAGTGCAAGTTCATTGTCTCTTTAAAAATCAATGCCTTGATAAATTTAAAACTCAAAATGAACATCATTAAGCATTAATTCTTACTTATTCATCAATTCAATACTACTAATCATTTACATGTACAAGTTTCAAGAGCTTAAACCATAGAGCTGATTCAAATTTATCAAAAGCAGATTTGTTGTCAGAAGCATAAAATACTCAGCATAAAAATAGAGCAGAGACCGGAAGGATTTTGTCTGAAGATTTATTATAGTAGAGACAAAAGCAACTGGATGAAAAAATCCCTCAACGGCTCTAAGGCAATATAACGGAAAGTTTAAATACTCACAACGGTTAATGCATATTGCCTATAAATAACCATGCATTCAATACAGAGGAACTAATGAAGCCAACGAACAATCTTTCTTCATTTATTGCTTAGTTCATTCTCTGTAATATTCTCTAATATTCATTTAGATCTTTAGTGATTATTTATTTGATCTGTGAGAGAGAGTCATTACCGAATATCCTTCAACTCGATAAAATCTCAAAGTAGTGAGACCTTAAGTATGGTAGTAGAATTACAACATGTAAGAGGAAGTGAGTCCTATTGAGGATTATTCATTGTTAATATGTTGTACTGTAGTGCCAAGAACTCATAGAATCTTGAAAGAATAGTGAGAACTCAGAGACGATCTGAGGACTGGACGTAGGTCAGAGAGTTAAGACAGAACCATTATAATATGTTGTGTACTCTATAGTGACATTTTTCTTACTCTAATTCTCTAAAGTATTTTCCGATCAGTCTTATTTAAATAATTTTCTTAATATCACTCAATTCACCCCCCCCTCTTGGATGAAAGTTGACACTAACAAATATAAGTATGATACATGTGCCTGAAATGCCAAAACCAACAAATCAAAATGTAATTAAAGTTCTAAGCGGCTGACTATTAAATCACAATTGAAGAAATACCAAATAAAGAAGTTAACAGAGCTTGTACTTGTCATCTCTTTGTTCAACACCTCAGAAACAAACTCTTGGCTTACACCATCCTATTGATCCTCTTGGTCAAAGGCATCTCTCTTAAATTTGATCATTCGAAATGGGTCTAAAGCGAAGATCTTGTCAGTGAACTTTTGGAGGGACTTATAGGCAGATTGACCAACAAGCCTAGTATATGAGGAAGAATTCTTCTCATATTAATCATTAAGGGTAGGATGCTTACTCTTCTCAAATTGAGTAAGGTTCTTAGAAGTGGGGGGCTTGGACTGATTTAGAGTCTTGGAAGTGGAGGGCTTGGATTGATTGGGGAGCTTAGAATGAGTTGGGGGCTTGGTCTAAGTGGGTAGCTTATTTTGAGTGGCTGACTTCTTTTGAGTCGAGGTCATACTCTAAGTAGACAACGAGTCCACACAACGAAACTACCCGTAGCCCCTCCTGTTGTATCTACGTATTTGGTAGGTAAAGAGAGTGGATAACTGGGGGGTCAATGTTGGTGTTAATTTGTACCTTCACATGCTTACGAGGAATAGGCTCGTTATAAAGCATGTTATTCTCCATTAGGTTGAACATGCAGCCAATTGCAAATGTGGGGTGTCCATGACTATCGGCAAACACTCAACACCCACCAAACCCTGAGGCAGATCATTGGAGAAATGTGTAGCTGCCTCTAGTACTTGGGCTGTCATTCCCCCTTGTTGCTTTGTAGAATGCTCCTTCATCAACTCTTATATGAGAAACCGTATTTGCTTCTGCATTTCATCACACTATTTCTGGAGCTTTTCATACTTTTCGTCCTGGTTATTTCTTCGAGGTACCACTGACCATAATATTTTGTCTTGGTCAATCCAAAGCCAGTACCCCTAAAATGATCGGGATGGTCAGGCCCTAATGTCTTAGCCAATACGTCCTTATTCGCAAAAATGCAACACCTCTATGTTGTAACTTCTTGGGACATGGCTTGCTGTGCATTTAACAATAATGTTAATATTGATAGTTAATTGAAGACATTACTTTTATGAATTGGGGACTAATATTAATACTTACCATTTTCTTGACCATATCTTTCACCTAAGGATCATCATAAGAGTCATCTTTATTTTGCCTTACCATTGATTAAAGTTCATAACGGGGAGGTCTACTATCATCCCCACTCTTAGCAGCCAACTTTTTAGCAATTTGAGCATACCCCATTTACCCTCCTTTGTATGAATACTTTTTGTTCTTCACCCTCTCCCTATTTACCCGGCTTAATTCATAAGAAAACACACAACACTCTAGTTAATATTAAACAGATACATGTAAGCCTTATAAATTGTGAATAACAATTACTTGGAATGCCAGATTATGATGTGAGATGACAAATTCTCTCTAATCATGCGGTTTGATGGTGGACCCAAAATCCACTAGAACTTCTATCTCATCAGCCTCTTAAGGATTATTCAAATCGCTTTCGTTAATGCATGATAGAATGTGTGTAGTGGTTGGCTAGCCTTCTTGATAACAAATTCATTGCTGGACTTTTTTGTCTATATGATATGCAAATTGCAAAGCACACAATTTGAGTTAAAATATGTTATAAAGTAATTAGCAGGCATATATACCTTACTTTGATATTGTCTTAAATAACATCTCCATAATCTCCCTATACTCAACAGTAATTACCCACTATGATAGAAACGTTAGTCCTTACTGTTAAGCTGATATAGCTGATGAAGTGTGATGGCTCAAGAGGTTGACCATCATTGTTCCATGTCACATGAAATTTTCTCCCCAAAGACTTTGCTTCATTCACAAAAGTCAAGACACAGTGACCCCTCCTTACAATATCCTGCACTCGTTCTTACCCTTTTATGGGGTCTTGTTTCTAGGTTTCTTAGGGACAATATCAGTGCCAATGGGAATGCTAGTACTAGGAACATTATTGGAGCTAGAGGCACTATCAAAACTAGGAGCATTATCACTACTACAAGAAGTAGAAGTAGTCATTTTAAGTACAAAACAAAACTCGTTCAATCAACCATAGGGAACAAAGCAATGGGTTTTTCAGAAAAGCATGATGTACAGCTATGGTCAAAACCTAGCTAGGTAAGACTAAGTGAAAAATAAGGAGAATGTGGAATACAGAGTGGAGAATGAAAAATACAGAAGAGAAATCATACCTTAAAAAAATTAAAGGAGAACAGAGCATGTGAAGAAATGCGACTTAGCTAGGGCTTTGAAACGAAAAAAGTGAGGCAATCAAAACGAATAGCGTGGCTATCAGACCAAAGTTCAAAGAAAGTAGTAGATGATGTGGTTTTCCTGAAAGTGACTTTCGATAGCCAAAAAAGTCAAACGGAGTTGTGGGGTTCCAAGGATGGTGGCTAACGTTCGACCAAAAACAATCTTGTTAAGTGTAATAACTTGGGAAAATAAAGTGGCGTGAGATAGTGGGTGTTTTAAAAGACTTGACAAAACTTGCTTATGATTATAAGTTTAGAACCGTTATGAAAGATGACATTTTTCTTATGGTTCTTAATTTACAACCTTAATGAACCTTTGAATGGAAGTTCACTATTATAACATCACAATCATTAGGTTTTATAAATGGTGGCGGGTTTTCTCAATGAACCTTTGATTGAAAGTTCACGGTTTTAACATTACTATCATTATTTTTTGTAAACAGTAAAGGGCTTTCTTAGTGAACCTTTGAACGAGAGTTCATGGTTTTAACATTATAATCATTAGGTTTTGTAAATAGTGATGGTGATTTTTTAATAACATTAGGTATTCGACATAGTATTTTAAAAAGTGACAGGTTTTACATAATAACCATACATATTTGAATTTTTTAATAATTTTTAAAGTTGATTATTCAATCCCATAGTGCAAAAAAAGAAAAAGAAAATAAAAGTACAAACGAGAGAGGACAGTTCCTTTAAGCACTTGTCCATGCGTCCTTGCTTTCCCATGTAACTAATGAAAAACAGAAATTAGAAGTTAGAATCGAAGTAAATGGAAAAGGGTTTCACGGGTTACCCAGCAGATTGTGTCCTTTGGAATAAAAAGGGCTATGTTATAGAGCCAAATGTGTTGTTATAAATTTCCACTGTTAACATAAGTAACAATTATTTACTAATAATCATGTACATCCCTTGTAAAATGCCTAAATTAGTAATTGTTGTTTACTAATAACCATGAAGAGATAATTTTTTTTAAATAATATTTTTGGGCTATATTGCCCTAACTATTAATTATTTTTAATAATTAAAAAATAAAAAAAGTAGTGGTGGTTTTCAGTCATCACCATTATTGTTGTCCTCCTCCTCCTGCCCCTCCCTCTCGCTCGGCACATCATTAACATCTGAGGAAGGAGATGAAGGGTTTGACTAGAAGTGATCATATACAATCTAATTGTGATAAAGAATGAGGTTCAACTTCCTGTTTAAACTGTAGGCGTGTCTAGCGAGATGCCTTATCAAGCAGTTAAGGCTAGCCAAAGTCAGTAGCAAAGCCTCTATTTGAGGAGGAGACAGAAGAGAAGATAGTGGTGTAAGAGGAGGAGGAGGGGGAGGAGCTTTTAAAGGTAGTGACGGTGGTGGAAGATGAGGGGCTTGTGGAGGAGGAGGGTCAGGATGACAAAGAGGAGGAGGAGGAGGGCGACATATAGAGGAGAAGGAGGACGAATGGAAAGAGCTCTCTGTCATCTAACCATGATAAGGGAGATAAGGATGATGTTATGAAAAGGTACTTTTTAGAACCATGTTTATCAGTTGTAACCGTTATGTTTAAGTGTTATAGATGTGTAAATATGTAGTAGTGACATTTTCTTCATCGTCCTCCTCTATTCTCTTAATTATCATGGTGAAACGACACATTGAAGAATTACTAGACAATCTTCCCCTCTAACCTCTAGCACCTTATCCTTCCCATACTCCTCCCCCAACCTCCACCTTTACTTCCTCTTCCTCCTCCTCCCCTTCAACCACCACCTCGTCATCTTTCTCCTGATGATTCAAATCACTCCTCTGTTAAGGATGATCGGTAGATTTTACTTTTTTCTATTTTTAGCTTTATTTTTTAACAATATATTAATGTAATTATTTGGGTACCAATATAAAAAAATAATAACATGCCTCACGAAGTCACGGTTATTTAAAAAAATTAACAACATGCCACACAACTATTTAAAGATAATTATGATAAAAGTAATACAATAATTAGAGGTTCTTACCAAATAACCATTATGTAAGCACTTAAAAACTACTTAACGGGGCTTTATTTGAAAACTATGTAATCAGTTTGACATTTGTAAACTTTTGCATTCAAAACTTAGCTCTGTGTGTGTGTGTATCCTTTTTCATATAGGAGTCTGTAGAAGCCAGTGGTAGAAAGCTAAATCGAGTTGGAGTTCCCCTTGCTATCAGTATAGGTTTAAGCGTTCATTCAACCTTAGAGTTTTTATCCTTCAACTTCTAGGTTGACATAAGGTTCATGATTTTTCTTTCCTTGTACATTTTGGTGAATTTATTCTAAGCATGGATGAATATTGGATTTTGCTTGGGGTATTTGTTTCTAAATGATTTATGCTAGATGGGGTTCTAGAATAAGCAGTGAATGTATGTCGATAAGCTATCCAAAGACTACTAGGATATGATAATAGATTTCCTTGAATTTGTATTTACGCATAATCCCCCAAGTGATAAGTTGATTCTTTTCCCCTACATAAAGTGTGGCAATGTATAGTGGTTTGATAGAGAAAATTATTTGTCGTACTTAGTGATTAATGGAATCAACCCTACTTATACATGTTGAACGAGGCATGGGGAGACGAGCAGTGGGGCGGTTGAACATATGCAAAGTTGTATGCATCACCTGATTTCAATACAAGTGCATTTGAGGCAGATGGTCTTGATGATATGGGCAATGCGTTAGAAGTAGACCTCTGGGATTGTCTTAAAATGTTAGAAACTTTGAAGGGTAATGCAATAAAGCCATTGTATGAGAGGTGCACTAACTTTACCTTATTGAGTGCTATGTTGATATTGTATAAGTTGAAGGTAAAAAGTGAATGGATTGATATGAGCTTCACATAATTGCTGCTATTTTGAATCTAAAGCTGCCAACAAAAAAAGTTCTTCCACCTAAAACATATGTCGTAAAGAAGATGTCACACTCCATCAGCCTTAGCTATGAGAAGATATATGCTTGCCCCAACAATTGTGTCTTATTCAGAAATAAACATAAATCACTAACTCATTGTCCAATGTGTGAGAAACCACACGACCAACTAACTAGAAAGAACTTGAATAAAGTGTTATGATATTCTCCCATTATACCTAGATTTAAACGCCTTCATAACAATGTTGAAGATGCCAAAAATTTAAGGTGGCATGCAGATAAAAGGATTGATGACATCATGCTTCGATCCTGTTGATTCTCCAGAATGGAAGAAGTTTGATCTGAACCACCCCAAATTCATTGAAGATGATAGGAACCTATGTCCTGCGTTAGCTATTGAAGGGATAAACCCATTAGGGATACAAAGCAGTACCCATAGTACATGACCAATAATTTTGTTTATATATAACCTTCCACTATGGCTCTACATGAAGAGCAAGTACTCTATGTTGTTCATGCTAATCTCAGGGCCCAAGCAACCTGAGAATGACATAGATGTCTACTTGTCTCCACTAATTGAATACTTAGCTTGAAGCATTTATGGGATGATTAGGCCATGGTGTATGATGATCACAAGGAAGAATTGTTCAAGTTGAGAGCCATGCTCTTTGGCACTATAATGACTTTGCTACATAGGGTAATTTGTCAGGATACAACCTAAAAAGGCTAACTTGGATGTCCAATTTATGGATTGAAAAGACCTTTTATCACAAACAACAATTATCCATAATGGTCTATCAAAACTTGATTAATCAGAAATAATTGAAAACCATTTGTTAAAAAAAACACATTAAGGTACAAAACATAAATATTTTCCACAAACTCACTACAGAAAATCCATCACTTTGGGCAAAATTAAAAAAATAGAAGAAAACATAGCCCATGAGTTTTTCTAATACTGAACTCCCACAACAAAGGGTCTACACAAAATAATTTCCAACATAATATATAATTGTGGATCCACTAAAATATTAGAGTATACAAAATGAGGCTTCAAGCCCAACAATATTTAAATAGTTATCCAAAACAATAAATATAGTATTTCAAAAATATGAGGGACAATACATTAATCAATACATCACAATATAACAAGAGGCCTACAAGAGTACTTATGCCTATGCCTCTAGATACTTCCTTTGGCCTCTAGCAGGATTTAAGGTCTTGCTTGAAAAACAACAACAACAGGGTGAGACATAAAGTTCCGATAACCAAAATCAATTTACAACATATGTAGAGTAGGAATGTAAGTTAGAGAAGTAGGTTTACACACACACACAAAACACTTATTTATTTAAAAATCATCCCACCCACCCACCATACTCCATCATATTACCTCGTTGGACATGTTACAACCTATCAGTACTTGAATACCCGACTAAATGTTAGCTAGTCACTTTAAGAATATTGCCCCCTCCCATGCCACCATCGATATATTGTAACAAGGAGATGTTCACCTAAAATACTCAACTCAAATGTAGGCCAAGAATGAAAGAGCCGATAGGCACATAGGTTCTCTATTACCCCTACTACATAGTCCCAAAATATCCCAAAACACTAAACATATATATATATATATATATATATATATGTAGACACATATACATTTTTCAAAACCTTTCACATCAATACAACTCCTTAAATACATTTCCTTCAAAATATATTCATCAATACAAATACCACAATCTTGTATATATAAACCAAAAACTCGTATATAATTTGAAAGTCCACTACTTCACTAAATGAAATTCATATACAAAAGTACATAGGATTTTCCAAATCATAGTTAAGTTTCATAAAGAAAATAAGGTTTAGAAAACACCTTACAGTCTAGGATAAGCATATGAAATAAGTTAATCCCATTGCCTTAACTTCAAGTTCAACCTTTACTTGAAGAGCCACACGAGCTATCACCGGTCACAAGAAAGCTCTACATTATCACTATAGATACACAAGTCAAACACAAACAAGCTTATAAAATAATTAATACAACTTAGCTCCCAATAACTCAATTTCATTAACAACCCTTAACCTCATCAATCTAAGATCACAAATTACTTCTCGTGAGCCTAACTCACTTATTAAAATCTTTACATAACCTCAACATCCAAAGTCCCTTAGCACATTCCAATAGCCCAATTTACTCATTAGAAACTTTAATCATCCTCCAAATCATTTTCACATATCAATTACCCAATTTCACAATTCAAAGTTTCACCTCCAATATACCCATATTCACAAATCCATCAATATTAACATTCTAAACTGATTAAACCTTTTTTCTAACTCATAAACATAACTCAATCATTGAACGACTCCTCAAACCTTTACCTCATCAAAATCATTGCAAACCCTAACCTAAATATCAAATCCTAGCTCAAAATCTCATATAACTCAAAAATCTAAAAAAACTAAACCAATTAGACCTTTAATCTACTCCATATAACTCATTTAAAATAAAGAGATTCATTGAAATCATCACCTATTTTAAAAAATCTCAAGAACCCTAAGATTTCAAAATCCCTAAATCTAAAAATCTTAGAATGAGAGAAATCAAGTTAGGAATACTTACTTTGATGTTTAGAAGCCTTAAAAAGAACCCAAAGACCGAAAACATCAAGCCCTAGCAGAGCCAAGATGCTCCCCTTCAAAACACCTCTGAAAAAAATCTCATCTTGACATGATTTTATAACCTAAAAATCGATGTGTACATTTACTTCAACGAATATGTTGCTCATTGAAGCAAATGACACAGAGGGAACCTTTGCGTTTATGTGTCATTTGCTTTGGCAAACATGTTGTTCACTAAAACCAATGACATTGAGGAGAAAGGGAAATTTAAAAAATTCATATATAATTCTACATATTTTAAAAATTTACAAATTAAGACTTTGTCGAAAGCTTGAGATGTCTATTTTCTAATGCAAAAAGAAGCATTTAAAAATATTATCATTGGATCCTAAAAAATTCCCAAATTCTAAAGCTGTTTAAAAAGTCTGTGTTTTGGATTAGCTTTTGGAGAATAGCTTTTACGATTTACGAGGGAAGTATGTGAAAAGAGTTTTGTCCCGATTTGCAAAAAATAGCTTGTGAAACCATAGTTTAAGAAGCTACCAAACATTCTTATATTACTTCCAATCATTGTTTTTAGTATTTCTAAGCCTCAAACATCCAAATTCTGTCTCTTAATACCTCAATCTCATTAATAATCAAAACTTACTTAGGTCTAAACTTCAATATTACAATTTGGGATGTTACACAAAGAGGGTACACATTCAATTAGATTGAAACATGGCATGAAGAATTCCTACATGGAACATCGAAGATGGATACGTCGAAATCATCCTTACTGATATTTAAAAAATATTTTAATGGGTAGTGGCAAGGCACCAACTATAGTATATGGCATTCTATAGTCACATCTAATTCCTCCTTCTATATCAAGTCTTGCTCGAGGCTTGAATACCCTTTAAGCCATTTACGGTAGGGAGTTCTATTGAGTTTAGCCACAAAGCCAGGAACTGATCCATCTCAAATTGCATGTCTATACTTGATGTGGGAGGTTATGTTCTATTATAAAGTCAAGTCCAACAAGCAAAGCAGAAACTATATCTCATGCATATATTATATATAGGTTTTAAACTTTTGGTTTTAATGTATATATATACATGAATGACTGTAAACATATATCTACAAATACAAATTTATGTACAATTTCATTCTGTATAATATTGCATGTAAGGGTATCGAAAAGGAGAAGCCCCCACTTTTTAAAAAGAAAAAATGCTTCAAAATTTAACAGTTCTTACATAAAGACCGTTATTTATGTCTATACTATATATTATGGTTGTTTAATTAAACCCTTAGCATTTTTATCAAATGCATAACAATTGGAATATAACACCCGTTATGTATGTCTAAACTATGTATTAACAGTTTTTGTGAAAAAACCGTTGTATATGTTACAGAATATAAAACGATTATTTACTTGAGATCGTTATGTATTATGCCATCATTACTATATATATGTAACGGTTGTTTTCGTGAGCACGTTTTTTGTTATGCCAGCATTATGCATATCATAACCTCACCAAACCTCAATACAGAATTGGTATATATTAGAACCATTATAATAGATATTGAATAAATTATGATTTGGAATCGTTATTTATCTACTTTGAACATATATAGTACCTTCATATATGAAGGTTTGGAATTGTCATGTATGGTCAATAATAATCCTCATATATGTGTGATTCTTTAGTAGTGGCTCTTGCCTTCTCTTCTCTTTTCAAATATTCTGGGGCATTTTGGTATTTGACAACATTCATAAATCCCAAATTGATCCTCTTGAACCGATTTGGAATATGTTGATATATAGGGAAGCCGATTTTGGATTTCAACATGTCAAATGGATTTATAGGATATTTTTCCTAAATTATACACCCAATTTCTAAAATCCATTATGATGCATTCATTTTCACTTGGGTAATTTAAAGCCACCTGGATGAAAGAACAAAGCAACTCTTCTTTCATGTACTTGTCTTTTTGTTCTTTAACAATAATTGTAATCTCTCTCTCCCTACACTCTTTTATACGCCCCTTACTCCACTCTTGCTTTGCAGTATATTCCCCCAAGTTGCGCTTTTTCAAAAGAGAGCAATTATTTCTGAAACTAGCAAACTCCTTTCCTCTATTGTTCCTTCACGTGGACTAGATTCGCATTCGCCCTTTGCCTCTTTTCCTTCTAAAATAAAATCCAGAACCCCATTTTCTTTCTCTTCTTGCAACAAAACTTAACAAAGATTTTCCCCCTCTTTTTAAGAATTTCTTCTCCGAATGAGCCAGTGTGTTCCTAGCTGGGATTTGGATGAAAATCCCACAGCCCCAAGGGTGCCTCTTCGTTCAAATTCCAATTCTCCTGCTCCTGATGTTCCCATGTATACTTACTGTTCTCTTGGTTTTGTTCGAAGAAGTTCGAATTTGAATCTTTGCAAAATTACATGGAATAATGAATCTAATGATGATGGGATTTCCTGGTATTTAATTCGTGCAGGTTAGATTACGAAGTTGCGGAGCTAAGATGGGAAAATGGACAGCTCTCAATGCATGGTTTGGGTTTGCCCAAAGTATCAGAGAAAACCACGGCGGAGGCGGCGGCTAGGTCAACAACCCCTTCTTCCAAGTACACATGGGACAAGCCTCGCGGAAGTGGCACCTTGGAGTCCATTGTCAACCAAGCCACTAGATTTCCCCACCGTGGCAAATCCATATTCGACGTCGGCGACGCGGCTGACGGAGATGACTTAGTGCCGTGGTTTGATCCACAAAGAGCGGCGGCTGCCGCCGTAATGGCTGCCACTGCTTCGGCTGCGGCGAATACCATGGCCATGGATGGCATGGTGCCTTGTTCAAACCGTACGGACGAGCAGCGAACCACGCAAGTTATGGACTCTGTGCCCTGTGGTGGCACACTTGGCAGGGGCATGTTGGGCTATTCCACACGTGTGGGGTCTTTTAGTGGCCCCGCCAAACAAGATGACGAGGCGGTGTTGGCAGCGAAACGCGCGAGTGTGGCGCGTGTGCCGGTGGGTCCTGAGTGGAGTGGCAGAGATCCAAGTGTGAGTGGAAGCGCCACGTGTGGAAGAGAAAGCCAGCGCGTGACGTTGGACACATGCGAGAAGGAATCAGGGATGGGTTTCATTTCCACCTCCATGGGCTCGCCGGAAAATACTGACTCCGCTAAGCACTGCACCAAGACTACCGCCACCGACGACCACGATTCTTTTTGCCATAGCAAACCACAGGTGAAGTCTCTTGTTCTCACTGCATGTTTGTTTTATCTTTGTACAAGTACTTTTACAGCGTTTAAAGATAATATATGAGAAAATTTTTATTTCAATTCATAGAATAATTTTAAAAAAATATTTTTCTGTGCATCAAAGTGAATTTGAATATCATAAAAAGTTTTAAAAATTTTCAAGGTTCATATATATTTTATCAATATCATAATATGTTAGAAATCTTTTATACATATAGATATATATGTGTGTGTCTGTGTTCTATTAAAAAATGGGCACGCTTTCTTACGGCCTGTTATAAAAAATCGTACTTTGACAATCTTTTTGAAAAATAAAGTGAGATCCTTTTTGAAATGAGGAATCATTGTACGTCAACACAAACTATATATAGAAGATTACAAGTCTCGTTGGCAAACATTAAAAAAAAGCACTTTTTTCCTTCAAAATTTGTTTGGTAAGAATGAAACCAAACATTTAAAAAATTTAAAAAACATTTTTTTAATGTAAAATTTGGTATGTTTGGATAGTCTCTATAAATATTTTTTAATCATGATTTATGGAATATGAGGTAATTTTTACTGTCTACGAGGTAAATATGTAGATAAGTTTTATCTTGATGTACGTAAATCGGACTTATGCATAAGCATAAGTCCAACCAAACGAGGAAAAAATGATTTTTGTGACTCAAAACCATGATTTTGAAAAAAACTATTTTTTTTTAAATTTTTGGATAATTGAAATCCATGGGTAGTTGATTTTTTGGGTAGTTTTCCAATTTTTTCCAAATCCTTCAATTCCAAAACGTTGCTATCTCTGTTGCTCTAGATGAAAAAAATGGAATAAATAATAATAATAATATATTCCTTTTTTTTCTATTTAGAAAACTTTCAATTATTATTGTTATTTTTTTAAATTTTAAAACTTTTATTTTAAATTGAAATCCTACAAACGATGCCCTAAATTAATATATCCTAAAATCTCAAAAGAATCCCTTTAATTTAGTATTACCTAGCTTTGCATGCCATTCTAATTTAATTCAGATTTTAAGTTATGTTATAAAAAGATCACTCTTTTTTTTTACACAAGCTTATCCCAAAAGCTAAGATAAATACTCCATTCATCTTAATTTTTTTCAGAATCTCTATTCTTATTTTCTCATTTACGCGATATCATATTTACATTAGAAATAAAACTATTTATAAAATATAGTATTATTTAACTTCCTTAATTTTTTTTAAAAAATGTCAAATCTATCTTATATTTAGGACATAAGAGAATACTTATTTCGATCTAAAATATAATATTATTTTGGATAATTACTGTTTGTAAATAATTTTTTAGTATATAAAATTTATTAATACATATATATTTGAGCTATTTTTTTATCATGTTACATAATTGACTAACGTTATAATTTTAATTTTTTTAGGAAAATTTAATTTATTTTGAAATTTAATGTTAAAAATATGTAAAATAAAATCTTACATTTTATATGTAATTATCATAAAAGCTAATGTACATTTTGATAATTTGAGCATGAAAAAGTTATTCTGAAAACAATATCCACACAATATCATTTTATTAAAATCATTTTTTTTACAGAATCTATTATGCTCAGAATCTATTTTGAAAAACCTTTTTTTCACTTTTTTTTCTAAAAATTATTCTTAAAAGCTATATAAACTATATATATTTATATATACACACGCGCGCCATATCTGACTTCAACTCCCATGTCAGATTATCTTACTTTATCCTTGTTAAGGTTTACTGCATATGGTTAAACTTTACTTTAATAAAAATTAATTAATTGATAAAATAGTTATAATATTGTTTTTTTTTAAATACAGAAAGAGACAGGTGATGAGAAGGACGAAAAGAAAGGAATAGGAAAATCCTCAGTGTCCACTAAAAGAAGTAGGGCTGCTGATATACACAACAAATCTGAAAGGGTGTGTGCCTTTCTCTCTTTTTTTAAGCAATTGAATTTATTATTGTAATATTTATTTAATATTTAATTAAATATTTATTTATTGGTTTTTTAGAAAAGAAGAGATAAGATCAACCAGAGGATGAAGACATTGCAAAAGCTGGTCCCAAATTCCAGCAAGGTATATACTAAATACATAGTTGCAATTGATGGCTTTATTACTAATGACAGTGTTGTATCAGTAGAGTGTCAGCTAGTTATTTTGATTTCTTTAAATGGTCCCAACTCCCAAATTTTCATTTTCAATCAATTAATTAATCAGAAATTGTGAGAATAAATCATATGCTATTTATTCTTAAAAATGAGTATGAGATTTGTTCTTCTAATTAAATTACAAAAATGATATTAGAGTCCTAATAATTAAATGTAATGATGATTACAATACTGATTGAAATATAGTAAAGGCATTCATATTTGGTCATCTAGTTTAATGCGAGATTTTTATTTCATTTTTTAGTTTTAAAAAGTATCTTTTTAGTCCTATAACCACTAATATTGCTAGTATGTCAAATGATAATTGTTTTGTAAGAATTTTTATTATTTTAAAAATTAAACTTAATATATCAATATTTGAAAATATTATGTCAACATTTAATTTTTTTAAACCTAACAATTATTAAATTCATATTTTAGGATCTAAGTTTGATTCCACTTTCTAAATATGGACTGTCCATAATAAAAATAGATGGTCATGATTTTATTATTTATTATTTTTCATATTTTAAATTTTTATTTCAGCAAATATACAACTTGAAACATAAAAATATTCCTGACAAAAGACATGAAAATATTCTAGCTGCAACTTTTTTAAAAAATAAAGTTTTAACTTACAAAATTAAAAATATATATGCCATGTAAATTAAATTTAAACTGTTCAGATTCAAATTATAAAATTAAAAAAGAAAAAAATAAATCTAAGCAATTTAGATAGATCCCCTCCTAAAGATAGAGGAGGACCATAGCTTTTGTTATGCATCTTCCTACCTAATTATATATTGGTCCCATATGAGCACTCGACATTAAATATGAATCCCCACTTTGAATGTGCGTGTTAATTTTGCAGGTCTTCAAACAAAACAGTTTCATACAAATTTATTTAGATTTTTTATTGGAAGAATTTATGAAATATTTCTTTTGTTGAATTTGATCCCAATTTTTTAATTTGTTCCATTTAAACATCCTTTTCGAAACATCTTTTCTCATCTTATCTTAAACCGTCAAAATTGAATGTACACTAGTCCACCTCATTAGAAACGATGGAATGGATGTCCACATTTAAACCTTACATGGGAAAATTATAGCTAATATATTTTTAAATAAATAAATAAATCTAAATTTTAAATTTCGCATAGAGCGTGGCATACACTTTAGGAAATTAAAATACATCGAGGTACCATAAATTAACATAAGTTACAATACAAAATTTTCAAGTAAGGATATTAGCATCATTGTGTCATTTTAATTTTAGATCATTTCTATAATTTAACTACTCTTTATAAATCCTGATAAGCTAGTAAGAAATGCTTTATATTTTGCATGGAATGAAGTATATAACATAAAAATGTGAAAACAAACTTTTAAGGGTATGGAGGAAAATTTTTTGAGTTGGATTAAAAAAAAATTAGAGAAATGAGATTTAAAAATTTTAATAAAGGGAATCAGTTAAATAAAAATAATAATAATAATTAATTAGAAGTTTTTTTAAAGATGAGTACCTCTACGTAGGTGTGTATGTGTATATATTTTCAAGTCAGATGAGTAGACATAGATTTGGATTGAGGAGACAGCAGTGGGCTTGATAAAATGTGGTTCAAAACTTTGCTTACAAAGAGATGGATATGGGAATAATAGGGCAGTGTTTGTCAGCCACACATTTTGCTGCCCACAAAACTCTCTGTAACGCATAGTAACACTTTGACATTGGGGTGTTAGGTGAGGTGACATCCAACTGCTCCCATATAAAGCCCTTTCTAGTGGTAGGCCCTTGTCTATATGATTTGTTGCCTCAACCTGTCATTCAACAAAACCCTCCAAATTCTCTGTCTTTCTAAAACATTAATAAGCTGTTATTTACTATCCCTTCTCACTAATATAAGATTTAGTAGAGGGTTTGGATTTGGTCCCTAATCAGTTGTGTGCCATATTTATCATTTTTTTCCCTTTAAACTATCCAATTAATTGTATATGTAAAGGGGGGTTTGTATCAAGTGGTGGCCTTAATGTAAATGATTTAAGAATCTATCTTAGAAAAACAAACACACATTTTTTAATAAATAATTAATTTAACTAATTTTTTAATCTATTTAAATTAGTTAAATATATCTTATATTAAGGATCAATGTAATATCTATTTTCAAAGTTAATTACTCCCTTAGGTGTCATACATAGGAGCTAATTGAGAATTTTGTTTTTGACCTAAATATAAGATTTCAATTTACTTTGTATTCTAAATTTCTAATTTTTTTTCTAAATTTTCTATATTGATTGTATATATTAAAAGGGGGTTTTATCAATGGAGATAGTGATCAAAGGGGGAAAGTTTAGGAATACAAATAACTAACTTAATTAATGTCTTCAATATAAATAAATTAGTTAAATAGCTCTTATATTTAGAATATGACAGACTAACACTCATTCTTTTCAAGAATATTTTGAATTTATAATTTAAAAAACATAAATAAAAAAGTTTTGAAAGTTACTGATTATAAAATTCAGGTGCATTTGAGATTTTCGGATGTTAAGGGGGTTCGTCTTTAATTTTCCCTTTTTATTGTAGATTATTTTCATAATATATTGTAATTATGATTTTGGGACTGAAGTAAAAAATAGTTCATTATTATTGATTTCAGACAGATAAAGCTTCAATGCTGGATGAAGTGATAGAGTATCTAAAGCAGTTGCAAGCACAAGTGCAAGTGATGAGTAAAATGAATATGTCAGCCATGATGCTACCAATGGCCATGCAACAACAGCTTCAAATGGCTATGATGACTCCCATGGGCATGGGTATGGGCATGGGTTTGGGAATGGGAATTGACATGAATACCCTTGGCCGTCATGCTAATAACATCAGCATCCCGCCGGTGTTTCATCCTCCGGCGGCATTCATGCCTTTGGCTTTATGGGATGCCTCACTTGGCACTGATCGATCAACAACGGAGATGCCTAACCCATTATCCACATTTTTTGGAGGGCAACCACAGGTGATAATTCTTACTTCTCCCTCCTATTCTTAATATGTATGTATGAATGAATTAAATAATTAATTTATAGAGATTAATAAGATTAATTATATCTATCAAAAAAGTATATTGATTTCGCCAAAATACCCTTTTAATTATCTTTATTGAATACTATACTTTCTTGATAAAACCCCCCTAACATGTATTAGGGATAGTTTAGGGAAAAATTAGAGATTTGAAAAATAAAATAGATTAATATCTTATATATATATATTTCAGATAAGAGGAAAAATTTTATTTAATTATTCATATTATGTTTTCATCATTCATAAATAATATTCTCCCATGCCTGGTCATAAATGTTAGAATTAGAGAACTACTAATTTGCAACAATTAAAAAAAATTAGTTAAATAGGTTACGTGTTAACTTCCACATGGTATCATCTTCATTATTTACATAACTACTCCCTTGGTGACAAATATGCTTATATATGTAACTAATGCTAAGAGTTTAGGGTAAATGGATTTAGGAACCAATGAAGTATGCATTACTGTAATTTTTATATTTTATTTTGAAACAATGTTAGTGGTTAACTTTCTAGCTTTTAGGAGTAAAAGAAAAATCATGATGAATTATTAAGATAATTGGGGTTATTATTGAAATCAATGAATCAATCAAATCAATTGAAAAAGCCGCGATATATAATTGCACTTTGTTTGATAGTAAAATGACAGATTTGATTTCTTACCTGTTAATATGCCCCTGCCATCTTTCCATTATTGGAGAAATATTTACAAACTTTTTGAGAGTGCCATGTTATTTGTGCTCTAGCTAATGGAAAGCTTTCAATAATCACATGGTGGAACTCGTACTTGTTTAAGACTTTTATTTATCTACCCTATATCCGCGTGCACCCTCTCCAATTTTAATTTTAGGGTTAACAGATAAAAATGTCTATTTGTTTTTTTAAAAAAATATCCAACACTAAATATTTTTATTGAGTGTAAAAATGCTCATGAATTTTTTAAAAGGGGGCAAAAATGCCCACGCCGTTAAATGACACTAACGTCCGTTATGTGGGACCCATAATATTATTTTTTAAAGTACAAAAATATCCATGAATTTTATTTTTGGGTGCAAAAAAGCCCATGAACTTCTTAAAATGGGGCAAAAATGCTCATGAACATTTATTTTATATGTGTGTGTGTGTTTTTTTTTAATTTTTTAGATAAAATATTTTAGGCAATATTAAACAAGTTGTAATTAAGCCTGACTAAGTTACTATATTGCCTAAAATATTTTATCTACATCATGAAAGTTGTAATTACATATTTTTTTTATTGGTAAAAAAATTACAATTTTTTTTTAGTAATTAAAAACATTGATCGAACTTAATAACAAAAATATCTATGTAAATAAAGCAATTTCAAAATAATTCTTTTTTTTATAAAAAAATGTAATTACAATTCTCATAATGTAGATAAAATATTTTGGGCAATGTAATAACTTAGTCACGCTTAATTACAACTTGTCTAATATTGCCCAAAAATTTTATCTAAAAAATTAAACACACACACAGATATGTGTGTGTGTGTGTGAGCATTTTTACCACATTTTGAGAAGTTTATGAGTATTTTTGCACCTTAAAAAATAGTATTGTGGGTCTCACATAACGGACGTTAGTGTCATTTAACGGCGTTGGCATTTTTGCCCTCTTTTGGAAAGTTCATGAGCACAACCTAATGAAAGTATTTGGTGTTGGATGCTCTTTTGAAAAAATCATATGGGCATTTTTGCCCTTTAACCCTTAATTTTATACCGGCCATCAATTCTCTCTCTCTCTCTCTCTTTATATATATGTATGTATGTATGTATCTCTCTCTCTATATATGTATATGTATATATTATCTCTCCCCCAAATGAAACTTCATCCACCCCTTTTTTTAGTTCAGGAAACTGTGCAAAAAAAAAATATTGGATTAATATTATTGTTTATCTTTACAGTTTGATTGAATTTTTGTTTTAATCTATGTTGTTTCCAATTGTTAGTTTTGGTTCATATAATTTTTTAAAGACTTGGTTAGAGTTTATGTATAGAGATCAAAACCAAAACTTATTAGAAATATAGAGACTAAAGATTAAATTCAAATCAAATTCTAATGATATATAGTAACAAAAACCAACAATTTAAAACTATCAAAACTAAAATTAATTAATCAAATTATAAGGATGTACCATGTTGGTGCTGACCCATAGTAATATTTCGGCAGCAAAGGTATGTTATCAATCAACAAATTAAAGTATGAAGGAAATAAAATACTTTTGTAAACACAAGCTTTCTTTAGTAAACCATATTTAAGTTAAAAAAAAGACCCCACTTGATATTTCGTTTACCAAAGTATGCTTATAACTTTTGCATGTAACGTAAAATAAACCATCAAAAGGAAGAAAAATTTAAACATTTGAGAGAGAATACAGGGGATGGATTGTAAAATATAAATTAAAACATCCATAAGATTACAAAATTTAAATTTTTTACGTAATTATTTAAAATTTGAGAATTGGAAATTCAAGAAATAAACATAAAATAGAAATTAATCGGGTGGAAGTAGTGTTCTATGACGGGAAGAGAGGGGAAAAAATTAAAAATGAACAGAGTTGTATATATCATGTGATTTAGAGGCTTTCCATTAGTTAAAGATCACATGACATGGTATCCTTAGAATACCTAATAATTTCTCCCATTGTTGCCAATCTGTAAGATTTAAGGTTCTGTAAACCTAAAGTATATCTCTTTTGAGCCTTTAGATGCAATTAATTTAAACTTTCTTTTATTTAAAAAAAAATGCCTTATCACAAGGTTCCAATTAGAAGTTGTCCACATACATTCGTTACTTTATAATGAAGGTCCTAACTAACACACACACAGAGACAGAGATATATATCCTATATAGCAAACCAACTCAAGGTAATAATTGTGACCTCTTTGATTAACATTTTGGGAGACTGATATATATATATATATATATATATATATATATATATATATATATCACATGCATGGAAAAATAAACATCCATTATTTATTGTAGTTAAGCATTTCACGTAGATTTTGTTATAAAATATTAATAATGGGTGTGTGGGTCTCCCTTCCATATGGGGAGGGCTAGGTTAGGGGTAATTTATTTTTAAAAAAGTATTATTATATATCTTAACTATTTTTGTTTGAGTTTATGTGAGGATAAGAAATATTATTATTTGATGACATTATATTCAAGGATATATACTAAAAACAAACATTAATAATTTATGCAGCCTATGACCATGGATGCATACATTAGGATGGTTGCCATGTATCAGCAGCTATACCAACAACCTCCAGCTTCAAATTCCAAGGGCTAATTAGAGAATAATATAATATTACAGCTTCATTTATTTGTTGCCTTTTTTTTTTTTTTTTGTGGGAAGGATAAATGAGAATGTTGACTAAACGTCTTTTGATCTTAATCAAAAGTTCATACTAATTGCCACAAACTTGTGTTTGTATTTTTATATTTATGTAATATGTCCAGATCTTGTCCCCCCCCCCCCCACTTGTTGAGCCCTCTTTGATTTTTGCATTGTTTTTCTCCTTTGTATTTACAGAGCATTTGAAGAATTTAGAGTAGCGAAAGGGGTTTTTTATGACACCTTAGTTGGATAAAAACTCATTTGGGATTTCAAACCAATCATGTATGAAAGCCAACAGTGACATTTTTCATTCAAGCACTCAAATCCTTATCGTCATTTAATAATTTAAATCCATAAGGTTCAACCATTGGACCTTAGCCTTCAAAACCATTCAAATTTGCCACTACATAATGGCACCCAAACATAGTCTGAAAAATACTATAAGAGTATTGGACATAACAAAACGACTCACAAGATAAATAACCGGGAGTTGTTTTAGATCAATTTCACTCTAGATGTGTAAAAAAAGAGCAATGTCACCCCATACCAATAAAAATGTTATTGATCAATGTTAGTTTTTTAATAATTAGAGTGATTTTGCCTTTTTTTTTGTTTTAATATTTTAGGGAAAATTGATTCAAAAAAACTTTCAGATATTCAGCTCATATACAAAAATTTTTGAGGTAAAATTAGACCTTAACCCATAAAAGTATCATAGGCTACTGACTATGAGATTTAACGTCCCACTAAACGTAATTCATTAAAACATACACAAGCAAATTCTATCCCAAACATGATTTCCAGCAAAAAGAATCTCCTAATGATTAGTTTGAGTGAATATTGGCTAGAATTGTATGAAATGAATAGTTACTCATAAAATCTATAAATAGAACCTTTGTACAATTCTTGTTTAACAAGAAAAAAAATTTCTAAGTACGTGAAAAGAGAAACATATTTACGATGAATTGATTCATTTGCTCACATCTTGTATGTCTTATCAAAAGCTTTAATGTATGTATCTTAATTACTTTGTGAGGGAAATCTTTGCTTATATTTTATCATTTCTTTGAGCTATTCTCTAGGTGGATATCCTAAAGGAATTTTTGACGCTTGAGAAATCTTGAGAGATTTGTGATCACATCTTGTAAGAGTAAGTGTGAGGTGTGGAGTTCCTCAAGATATATATTTTGGGAATAATAGAAAATCTCAAGTAAGGAGCTTAGTGATTAGATGCAGGCTCAAGTGATTAGAGTTGAATCTATTAGAATACATTAAGAGGGTTCTGCATCGATTAGTTGGACATTGAATTGAAGGTATATAAAGTTTTAGGTAAGTTCTGTCCATTGATTTAAATCATTTTAATAGGAATACCAACCTAATACATATCTAAATCACTAAAGTTCAATTGGCTTCTGTGACTTATTCTTGTCTTCTTTTCTACCTCATTTCTTCATCTCTATTTTAAGCTCCATCAATGGAAACATTGAGTTTGTTCTTCAAGATGCCCAATTCACTACGTTGTTGACCATATTGAAAACCCATAGAAGAAAAGAGGACAATGAAAGGGAAGTGGATGAATTGGCTGACTTATTATAGACAACGTTCAAGGGAAAAACACTTGAGAAAAGCTTCAGAGATAGGGAGTAAGGAAGCTTCAAACCAGTAAGACTGAAGAAGATATAAATGGACTAATGAGAAGAATGAAATTATGAAAATACTGAGTTAAGAGGAGAGGAGAAAAATCATAATGCAACCTATTTGCTGATTGGAAGAAGACACGGTGAACCAAGAAGAACCAGGTGCAATGAACATATTAGTTTATTTGATTCACAAGTATATACTATTTATTAATAATTTAGAAAATAGATAGTAGTACTAATGAAAAATAATTCTACCTCTATTTTTTAATATAAGAGCTAGTTGAAGATTGTGTTTGGTTTTAGATATAAGATGTCAGTCCACTTTGTCTCCCAAATTAATAATTTTTTCCTAAAGTATCCCTATTAATTGCACACATTAAGAAGTTTTTGTCCAAAAGTAGTCATGATGGAAGACTGTATTTTAGAAAAAACAACATATATTGATTACAAATAATTAACATAACTGTAATAATAGAGAGTGAAATATATTCTGAATGACTTGTTTATTTATGTACAAAAGAGATGTATATATACATGGAATGGTAGCTTAGGTATTAATGGCTCATAATGATAATAATTTCCTAGTAACCCCCTGATTATAATTACTAATTGGAAGCTATAGTAATTGATTATATGTTATTTACATTAATGGTTATTCCTAACCCTTCCCCTCAAGTTGGAGAATAGATGTTAATCAAACCCAACTTATTATAAAGATAGTCAATACAAGTCACATTCATGGCCTTAGTTTATCGCCCAATTGATCATTAGACCGCACATGCCTTATAAAAATAAAGTTCTCCTTGATCCTATCTCAAACAAAGTGGCAGTTAATCTCAATGTGTTTCATACTTTCATGGAATATATAGTTTGAGGCTATGTGTAGAACAACTTTATTATTATTCCACAACTTTGCTGGTAATGATGTGGCGAAGTCAACCTACTTCAATAACTGGTAATTTTATTAATCTATCCAAATTAGTTAATTAACTCTTATATTAAGGAGTAGAAATAGTAGCTCTTAATACATATAATATGTTGGGGAGGGAAGGGGGAGGTTTAGATTTATGAGACCCGGCCCTAACCAACTAAGGCAAGCCAGAAGGCTAATTTTTGTTTTTGGAATTTTAGGTATTCTAATTTTGTTTCTTCTTCTTTTTCTTTGTTTTTCTTACCTAAATAAAATGTATGTAAAAAAGAAAACTGGGGCTTTGAGCACGTGCAACAAAAATCACATGAACAACAAGAACATTGAGATGTTGCTGGACGGAAATCAACCACAAATTCAAATAAAATAAAATAAAATCATTGCCAAGGAAATAAAATGAAAAATGCATGAAGCGCAGGATATTTCTGTTTCCTCAACAAGAAATATAAGCTTGCCTCAGAACAACAGTTCATTCACCCAATTTAGGTTATTTCACGTTTTGTTGGAATCAAAAGTTCTCGTGCCAAACTTACACTGATAGTGTGGGCCTGTGTGTGTTCTAGCTCCATATGTGTTATACTTTAAATAGGTTCTTGAAGTACATGGACTTTAAAGTACAAAGGCGATCGAGTGCCAATAATATAAAGTTTAGAAGCTACGTTGGTAAAAAGAAATAAATAATACCCCTTCGGGTTTAAACGTAAGACCTAATTTAGGGAGGGTAAATTTTGGTCCTAAATTAAAAACCTTTTCCATTCTATCTAATATATATATATATATATATATCACTTTTTTAAATTAATTTTCTTTCTTTATAAATTGATATATAAATTAATGTATTGTTGTGAAACTTGCAAGTTGACTTTATGAGTTTAACATTTTTATATTTCTAACTTAAAAATTCGAATTGAGTCACTAGTAAACTTGTGCCAGTTGTAAACTCGGTTAAATTCACGAGTTTATACGCTGAGTTTACCGTGTTTACATTTCTAACTCACAAAACCATATTAACTAATTCTTAAAATTGTGTTAATTTTTTCTATTTTATCATACTCAGTGACTTTATATATGAATTTTATAAAAATTTCTTTGTCAAATATGATAAATTATGAATGTTGATGGATTTAATTTAAATTATTTAGATTTAAAATATATTTAAATCAAATTATTGTCATTTTTTATATTTTACTTATTTATTTATAGACTATTAATACCTATTTAATTATAAAAGTAAAGTTTTACGAGTTTACAACTTGAGTTCAAGATATGAGTTTATATCATTGTCACGAGTTTATTTAACATCGTAAGTTTGATAGCTGATGCCTGCTTTTGTCGTTAAAGCAATCATTTAAACAAGGTCCCAATTAATTATGTACTTTAGGGTCAACCTAAGTCATTCTCTTAAGGAGAAAGCTATGTGTTTTCTTTAGGATTGATTTTTAAGTGACAAAAGATGCAATAGAATGGACTTAAACTAGAATGCAAGATACTACTACCTAAATGCAATTAAACTAATTAAATGCAATAATGCAATTGACTCTAAAACCTATATGAGAATGAGACTAATCTATATGAGAGAATGTATTTTGGGGGGGGTTTATGAAAAAGAAATTAAAATCCTAAGCAAACAGATTAAGAAAAGGCAAGACAAACAATAAAGATTTAATTCAGTTATGATGATGAATGAGACAATTTAGGATTCACATGGAGTTAACTTTCTTAGCCCAAATTAATTAATTAGACCAAAGGGAGGTTGATGAAAGATTGGAATTAATAAATCTAATCACCTAATTGAAACATGGGAAACCCTCAAGCTCAATAACACTTACTCCACTAGAAAACTCATGATGAAATAAGCGATGGTTAATTAAACTCATTAAAATCAATCACAATTAATTTCAAAATAATTTTGGAAATCTTGTTTACAATTGTCCAATTGAACAACTAGACAATTAACCAACCCAATTAAAAAATAAAGAGGATAAACCAAATTGACAATTAAACTAATAATGATAACTCAATTAATAATTCAATTGACAACCAAGGATTTGCAAACGAAAATTCCAGCAAATGTCTTAACCATAAAATATTCTAAAATATCAATTCAATCCAAAAGAGATATGTTTACAATCTAAAACTAGATTGTTTTCAATTAATACAACTCAAAATTATTTAAAACTAAATAACCTCAAGTCTTGAATTAAAAAGAAAAAAAAGGAAAGACACTCCCTTGTGGTTTTTGAAGTGTAAACTCCTAAGCCTTAGCTTTCTCCATGCTCCTCCCAAATTGCCTCCCAAAATAACTCAAGCTGCCATGGACTTATTCTCTCCTCCAAGCTCCACCCAATTCGTTATAGCCATGAGGGAAAGTTGAGAAGAATTGATGAATCAATTGCCTCGGTTTTTACCACTACAAAAAACATGTAATTTCCGATGGAATTTGTGACGGAATTAAGGTTTTTTGCGACAAATTTCCATCCTAAACCATTTTGTGACGGAATTTTTGATGGAAAAAATTTCATCACAAATAGTGCCGTCGATTTGTGATGGAATATGACTTTCCTTCTCAAATTGTGATGGATTTTTCGACTAAAATTCCCTCGTAATTTGAGACGGAATTTGCGACGGAACTTTCCATGGCAACTTACAAGGGCATTTGCGACGGAAAAAATTCCATCGCAAATTGTGAGGGAATTTGTGTTGGAACAAATTATGTCTCAAATTACAAGGGAATTTGCAACAAAACTTTCCGTGGCACTTGTGAGGGAATTTTCCATGGAAATTGCGATGGAATTTGTTCCGTTGCAAATTCCCTCACAATCTATGACGTATTTTTTCCGTCGCTATTTCCGTGGCAAATTTTCCTACGCCATTTTTCAACAGAAACCTCCGGCGTAGCCACCACCAACCACCGCCACCTCACCTCTGATCACCTGTGTCTTGATCAACCGCCGTGTATCCCGGTCAACTACCACATATCACCCTCCATCGTGTGCCACGTGTCGCCCTCAATTTGTGACGTAAATATTATATATAATTAAACATTACAATTTAGTTTCCTTATTTTTGTTATGTAAATATTATATCTAAATTTTTATTATTAATATCTTTTTTTATTCATTTTATTATAATAGTGCTGTCAATTTGCGACGGAATATGACTTTACTTCTCAAATTGAGACAGATTTTCCGATGGAAATTCCCTCGCAATTTGAGACGGAATTTTCCGTGGCAACTTGTGAGGGCATTTGCGACGGAAAAAATTTCATCGTAAATTGTAATGGAATTTGCAACAGAACAAATTCTGTCTCAAATTATGAGGGAATTTGGAACAGAACTTTCTGTGGCACTTGTGAGGGAATTTTCCAAGGAAAATCTGTGGCAAATTGTGATGGAATTTGTTTTGTCGCAAATTCCCTCCTAATTTGCGACAGAATTTTTTCCGTCGCTAATTCCGTGGCAAATTTGCCTACGCCATTTTTCATCAAAAACCTCTGGCCGGCAACTGCCACCGCCGACCACCGACACCTTGCCTTCGACCGCCTATGTCTTGGTCAACCGCCGCGTGTCCTGGTCAACAGCCATATGTCACCCTCCATCGTGTCGCCCTTCGTCGCCCGCCATGTGTCGATAGCATAAATTGGTTACATTTTGTGACCAAGTTGAGATTCAAAGCCATGACTTCTCACACGTGTGCCAGTATCTTTGCCAGTTGAGCTAGGAAGAACCTGCGTGATTTAAATGTAAAATCATACATATATATATATATAAACATTAGAATTTATTTTCTTTATTTTTGTTACATAAATATTATATCTAAATTTTTATTATTAATATCTTTTTTTATTCATTTCATTATGTTTTTTATTTTTATTGTATTTATAAAATTTGTATTTGTATTTGTATATAATATATTATCAAATATATATATTTCAATAATAAATATGAATTAATAATTTTTTTATTTATATTATAATTTAATACTTTTTTGTCAAAAATTATATTATAATTTAATAATAATTTAAAATTTAAATTATAATATAATTAATATATAATAATTAGATTAATCATTAATTAAATAAATCATAATAAAAAAATAATTAACATATTTCCGACGGAATTTTCTACGAATAAATTTTGTCAAATTTTCCAACGGAATTTCCATCTGTAATTCCGTGAAAAACGTTACATTAAGATTTGCGATAGAATTTCCTACGGACATTTTCCATCTGAAACTTTCTGACGGAATTTCCGACAATCTTTAGACGATTTTAAGTAAATATATTAAGTATACATTTTACTATATTTCACATACCCACACACACAAACGTTTTCTGGAAAGTTTTATATTGATGCAAAACCGTTTTATGAAATTTTAAGTGCCTTTTGCATCTTTTTTCTAAAATATCCATAGAAGTATATGAAATTTACATACTTCTTGTCAGAAAATAGTAATAAATATTACTAATTCATATTAAATAATAAAAACTTAAAAATTGAAATATTAACTAAATTATTTTCTAAAAAATCACATTTATGTGTTAAGAAAAATCATTCTAGTTTAAGTTAATATTGGTAAAAATGAGTTTTATTTCAATGATACTATCATGGCATGACATGCTTGAATTATTTTTTGATTATTCTCTTAGAAAACAAAAAAATTCATTTGATTTAACATATATTAATGTTGACATATAGATGCATAAAATCATAAAGCAATAATATTTGGCCAAAAACGTTACGTTAGGCTTTGCGACGGAATTTCCGACGGAATTCCCATTTGGAGCTTGTTATGATTCTCCGAGACTCAATTCATACAACACAACTAATTAATATCTGGTCATTCTAACAGTAATGGTTATATGTTAGTCTTATTTTAAAAAAAGAAAATCTACTTAATCTTTCTAATTTTACGTAAGTTTTTATTTTGATCTCTTAATTATTAATGAAGTCAATACGCTTATAAATTTCAATATGATCTATTTTAAATTGTAGAATACTAATTAATTTGTTTTCTAAGATGCTAAAAATAAAAAATTACCTATTGATAAAATTTTTTTAAAACTCAATCCTTTGAATATTTTGGTACAAAATGCATTGTATATGATATGAATTCAATTTTCCATATGATTATCATAATAATTAAAATTTAAACTCTTAATAAATATGAATTCCCTCTCTCTCTCTTTTTCAGATGCGGTGATTATATCATTTTATGCTCTCAATCAAGAAGATTAAGAAAAATTAGGTATAATGATTAAAACGGTGAAGCTCACTTGTAGATCTACAATCCAGCTTCAAGAATTATCAATTCAGATTTCTAAAAATCTCTTAAAAGCTCATTGATAGATTTTAAAATCTGCAATTCAACTTCAAGGATGATCGTTTTTCAAAAACGTTGGTTAGCATAAACCTTTTTTATTTCCGTTTTTCCTACCAACCTAATAAAGATTTCTCAAGAAAGTCATAAATTTGAAAATTAGTAAGAAGAAGAAATGTAGGGAAGATGATAATTAATACATAATAAATAGAATAATCATTAATTAAATAAATCATAATAAAAATATTAAAAAAATTAATTAATATATATTTCTAACGGAATTTGAGACGGAAATTTCTGACGAAAAATTTTCATTGCAAATTTAGTCAGAAATTTCGATTTGCGACGGAATTTCCGACAGAATTTTTCTGTGGAAATTTCCGTTGATAATTCCGTCAGAAATTCCGAGTTGCGACGGAATTTCTGACAGACTTTTTTCCGTGGGAAATTTCTGTTGCAAATTTTGATCTTTTTGTTGAAAAATTTCCGTCGCAAATTCCGATGGTTTTTGGACGACTTTTGCGATGGAATTTTTTTCCGTCTCAAATTCTGTTGGAAATGGACGGTTTTTTTGTAGTGTACACATACAATGGAGAAATATGAATGAGTTGAAGCATTTAATGGGTTGTGGAGCTGGGCTTGTAAGACCTCGCTTCATTATTGATATTGCTTAGAGTAGCACTTGCGTAGATTAGTGGGCACATAGAAATAGTATAAATATACTGATATTATTGAAATAATATTGCTTGTTTATATACAGGCATTCCCAATAGGGGTGTACATAATAATACAGACCTTAAAATAAATACAAGGTCATCAGATAACCTACGCCTCCTCTCGTATTGGCCCAGAATCTTTCGTTGCCGGTAATTACGATTATACCTTTTGAGTTGCTGCCTGCTGCTGGAAACTTTACATGTTTATGGAAAGGGTGAGATTCGGGAGAATCTCAGTAGTAACATACTTTCAAACATATAGAATGCAAAAATATATATGTTATGTCATGTCATGTAAGATGATTGAAATTATGTGTACATTTGCCCAAGGCCAAACGACAAGTTTGCACTTTGGTTTACTTGGCGCCCTTGTTGGGTCCCTGACCACAACATGAAAAATTAGTGTGTCTAGGACACTAGCTCATGTTACAATGAATGACATATACAAACATAATATAAATCATATAGTATATGTAAGAAGAAGTTACTACCTGCAACGTGCCCTTTCCTTGCCTGTCAATTGGTCTAGCTCTATTTTCTGCTCGGGCTATCGGTATATCCTAAAATTACAAATTTAGGATAAATGAGTTATTGTTTATTCATAACTCATTCTAAACTCATTGTGTTGGTTATCTAGACTCAAAAATGCAAAATTACCAAAATACCCATAGGGACCTGATCTACGCCCCTTTGTACTTAGTCAAATTGTACTATTCTAAAAATCATGACCCAGGATAATCCTACACAATTTTACATTTATAATCCATTTTTGACCTCAGATTAGTCAAAATCAGGCCTAAATTATGAAATTACCCTTAGTAGCCCCTAACTTAGGGTTTTAAGGGTAGTTTGGTCATTTCGCATTCTAGGGCTTTTCTCACTTTGCAGTCTCCATGAACCCTACACAATTTTCCATTTTAAACTCAATGGAACCATCAAATTGATGAAATTTTGGACTAAACAGGATGAAAATGCCCCTGGACCAAATTTGGAAAATTGAGGGAGAATGTTGTTTTCTTGTTTTCAATCTATAAACCTTCTCCTTTTTTTTTACCTCTAATCACATGTTTAATCACTTAAAAACCTTTCCCCCATGATTATTAGAAATTGGGTAGCATAACCCCTTAAGGTTTGAGCTTCCCAAAATCACAAATCAAGCCAAAACAACCATAACAACAACAACTACCAAGAACCATCAATAATCAACAAAAGAAGCTAAGCTCTTAAGTTTACCTTGGATTCTTTGGCTTTCTCTCTCTAAAATTTCACTGTTCACTCTCCCTTCTCTCTTAATTTTTCTTGAAAAACATGGATTTCAAGGAGGAGAAGAGGTTAGGAGAGGTTGTAGAGTGATTAGAATAGAAGAATCACCAAGTTTTGCAAGTTCTTAACTTGATTTATGCTTTAAAACCCTAGCTTCTTCTTTCTTGTATTCTTGAGCTTTTGAACTCTCTCTCTCTCTATCTTGGTTCAGTTTGGACAAAATGAAGATGAAGAGAAAGAGATGATGAAGGCTTAATTAAATCTCCTTTTGCTTTATACATTTAGTTGCTTGTGATAGGCTATAATTTTTTTTCCTTCTTGAATGAATATATTCACCAAGAAAATATATATATATATATATATATATATATATATATATATATATATATATATATATATATATATATATATATATATCCCTTCCAATTCCCTTTTGTTGACCGAAATATGGAAGGAGTGAAGGGGATAATAGATTCTTCAAAATATCAACTCTTGCTTTTTGAATAACATAATTTAATGGCTAATTAGCATATGTCAATTTACTTGGTCAATAAAGTTCCTTCATGAATAAATTATGGCCTAGTATTAATTCCATTTAACGTCAAGAGGGGCTGATGAAGAAGTCAAAGAATGCTTTTACAATATCTCTCATCTTGCACTTTAACTAAGATTACTTTTAGTTACAATTGTTGACTAAATTCATCACCTCTTGAATTATTTTGGACTAAGTAATTAAATTTCTTTTTCTCCTTGCTAGCTGACCAAATTGCTCCCAAAGAAAATAGAAAAAATAAGCTTCTTTCTTTATTGGTCAAATGACCATTTTGCCTTTATAGTTTTTTGTGATTTTCGCACTTAATACAAAACTGGACAGAATTTTCATCATACTTTGAAAATTCATATCTAATTGTAAAAATGTCCAATTGGCATGCTTTCAAAGGCTATGTGACCCTTATTAAATCTAGTTTTAAGAAAAAAAATATAACATTTGGCCAAATGGAAGCTCAACATTCCCAGAATTATTGTATTTGGACGCTGCCTCTGAAATTTTCCAGTTTTACTAGGCTAAATTAAAAAATGCATAATTCCTCGTGTACAGATCCAAATAATCCATATGACCTATCACATTAAAGATTAATAAGTCTACTTTCATTTTAGAAATTTTTATAATTTTTGGACATCATTTTTCTATTTAAAAATGTCATATAATCATGACTGCCACATGAAGAAACACACTGGCAACAAATTTCATTTGTGTTCCCAATATAGTCTTGTCATGTGACCACTCATTGCCTTATTTTGTCACTTAATGCACTCTTTAATACACCATTTTATTTCCTTTTGATGCCACTAAAGGTGTAAATAATTTTAAGGAATAAAATTATGCTTCCCTGGGACACTTGCTCAACCAAGGCTTAGCAGTCCATTTGTTTCAGGCTTATTCTCAAGCCTTTATCCCAAAACTTGGATGTTATAGGGCCCGTAGCTAGAGAAAGGGAATGAGAATTGATGATAATTGTTTTCTCTAAGGGTGTGTTTGGTTTAAGGGAAAGGGAGAGTATGTTATTTTGTTTGGTTTGTCAGAAAGGAGGGAGGGGAAGGGATCCTTAGTATAAAATAAAAGGAGGAAAGGGAATTTAATTTAAAATTTCCCCTCCCCTCCCCTCCCCTCCAACCAAACACACCCTAAGTGACGTCCCTTGGTGAATATGGAAGATTTCCAGCATCAACTTCAGTGGTTGCGTCGGTCTTTGGGGGTTCCCCCTTTCGCATCCGTGAGTGCATACTTTAATAGTGGTAGCAGCTAGGTTAATGGGAGGAAAAGAGAGCCTTGGGGTCCAAACTTGAGCTCATTAAAATATAAGTAGCCCAATAACATCCAACTATTAGATTCTCTTTTAGCCTCTAAGAAAAATTCTGCACCGTAAGATCTTCTAATATGCTTTTCCTTGCTCTGTAAGAATTAAATAAATAGTGATCTATTATATATTTGGAAATATTATTCAATCACAAGATAAGAATCAGAATATTAACAATTTAAGCTAAATAATCTCATAATTGATTCATATTTATATTATTTCCTAAGATTGACTAACAATCCAAATATTATTTAATAAATCCAAATTAGCCTAAAATAGTCCCAAAATAAATGAATAAGGTGAGATAAAATATATTAAATTTAGGATTTATTAATTCCTCCACACTTATCATTTGCACACCTTGGCAAAACAAAACAAAAAACAAAAGCTTAAAAAGGTGAATGTTCCAATTACAAGTAAAAAGTAAACTAAAGCATTTCAGCACCTCTTACCTAAGTGATTTTCTCAAGAATCAAGAAAACAAACTTCATGGCAATTTACTCGACAAAGGGGAACCTAAGCTAGAAATCCCTCACCAAGGATAATGTGTATATCACTCATCACTCAAAAGTGTATAGGCTTGTGTTTACACTAAAATCTACCCCTATCCAATACTCTTTCAATTGGTTTGACAAGAATCTAAGTTCTCCACCACTAGCAAAGCAAATGCAAACATAAATCCAAAGGACTTTTATTAGGTTGTAATAGGGCTAAGGTTGAGAGAGAAAGGGTATAGTATTTGAGAAAATAAATTTGAATATCTTAGAGGATAAAGAGAATGATGCAATAGAGAATATGGGATATAAGAAACCAAACAAAACCTGAACTGAGTCATTTCTTTCTTTCTTTTTTTTTCAACTTTCTTAGGTCGTTATATATATGTTCTTTTAATGTGAACCTTTATATTGGTGATACAAAGTCCCAGTTACTCAAACATTTATAACTCAATTAGCACCAAGATGCTACTAGCACGCTCATAGCTCTTACTGGTCGTTCGACGCGAAGATCAATATTGGTGATAAAGACCCCTGGTTACTATACATAGTTCAAACAAGCAGAATGGAATCTTATTGCATTTTTTTCCTTCTTTTTCAAGATAATCTTCCATACCTTTCACAATGACTTCATAATCTTATACATGTTCTTCCATCCAAAATAGATATAACGCAATGCTCTTCAATTCCCATGACATTCAAAAGGGTAGGGATTTTTTTTGCGGCTATGGGTGTAGACAAAATGGAAAAAATATAGGCTCAAATGAGCTAAACAAAGGATATATGTATGAAAAGGGTAGGCTTTTTGGCTTATCTAGCTAACATGAAATGAATGCTTTTATTATCTTTATAAATGCAAATACATAAAATGTGGCTTCAAATAAGATTCAAGTCAAGTTCTAGATCAAGTAAAGAGATTGGGGTACACACTCTAAAAAAAATTATATACATTAGGCTCGAAATCTCACTAGGTCATATGATTACTAGCCTAAATCTACCAAAGTCAATTTCATTGCCAAATAGTCTACTAGCTCAAAACATGATTAATCACTTTTCAAATCAAGAATGCATCATACTAAAGTCACTTAGAACTTGCAATTTTAACATTAAAAATTTTTCTTTCTTTTCATGAAAACAAGAAACTAAAACCAAAGTAAAAACCAAAATATTTTTCTTTTTCTCATTTTAAAAACAAAGAACAAAAACCAAAAGTAAGAATAGAATCCCTTCCCCATACTTAAATCTTGCATTGTCCTCAATGCAAAAGATAGATCTAACCAATAACAACAAGCAATGCAAGTAAAAGAGGAAGGAATAATACGACCGGACTATCAAAAGCTTGAAGATCCAAAGGAAGTAGCATAATCACAGTGATGTCCTCTTTTGATGTTTAGCATAATCTAAAGGAATACGACCAGACTATCAAAAACTTTATTGATTTTATGCAAGTAGCATAATTGGACTATCTCTATTGTCTGGTTGTAGGTCACATGAAAGCACTAGTAATGTCCTCTTTTGATGTTAAGCAAACATCTCCATTTTTAAGATCTGCAGATAACATTTCAGCTCAAGTATAGAAGGTGTTGGGATGGGAGGAATCAATCCATGTACTTGCATAAAATCATAGCACCAAGTAGTATCTTATCCCATATAGATATAATCAATAAAATTGGATTTATCAAGAATCAAGGAATATCCTAAAAGAAATTGATCAACAGAAAGTGTTGGAACTTCTAGATACTTTGAACAACCCACAAAATCAATATGACTCTCCTCATCAGCAGCTATGTCACTAGCTATAATCACAGGAAGTGTCTCGTCCTTCCCTAAATAGGCATATTTCAATGAGTATGGAATGACTGTAACTCTAAGGATGGAGCTTGTTCAATTGAAGGTATTAACGGCTTCAAATCAACGTCAGTCAAACTAGAAACCTGCACAACAAATTCATAGATAGAAGAGCAAAATTTCCCACCTTGGGGAGATCAGTAGAAACTGCAAGAGAAAAAGAATCAACAAATGCATTATAGTCTACATCAATAGTGCCATCAGTAGCACTTATGTTAGATATAGAATTAGAATTAGAAATCTCCCCATCAGAAACATGATCAATGCTAATCAATAACTCAGAATCATGTAGTGAAAATAAATCAATTTTATCCATGGCATCATCATACTAGGTAACTGGGAAAGTCCATCAGAATCAATAAAAGTAGTAGATACATGATCACTAGAATCATTACTGCCACTAACAGGCATAGAAGCATCATGTCTAGAATGTTTTAAAATTTCAATACCATCGATGAAAATATCAATATCAGCAATATCAAGATCATCACATGTATCACAACTATCAATTTCAGCACATGAACAAGAGATAGTATCATCTAAGCTAACAATATCACAAGATCTTCTAAGTATGCTATCTTTAAGATCTACAACAGAATCATCCATAATAGCATCAATAATACTAACATCTATCTATGCACAATCATCAGGGGGATGTCTTATAGATTCAAGCACATCAAATCTAATAGTTTCACCAGTAAATTCCATAGTAAGGCTACTAACATGCACATCTATCATAGCTCTAGCAGTTTTAAGGAAGGGTCTGCCTAAAATCAAAGATGAATGTCCTTTATGTCTAAACCTACCATAATCTAGTCTGGAGGGAATATGAAATCTTTTACCTTAACCAAGATGTCCGATAAGATACCTTCCGGAACTGTGCAACGTCTGTCAGCAAGGGATGCAACAAGATTTGTGGGCTTAAGCTCTACACCCTTGAGTTGATTGAAGACTGATTTTGACATAACGTTAATAGCTGCTCCCAAATCTACTAAGGCATTTGAGAATTCAATGTTACCAATAGTTTAAGGTATAAGAAAGCTACCAGGATCATTGCACTTCATTGGCATTGGCATTTGATAAAGAGAAGAGACAACTACCCCTAGGTTAACCTTGCCTTTGTGCTTAAACTTTCTCTTTATAGTGCACAATTCCTTTAAGACTTTGCATATTTAGGCACTTGTGCGACTAGGTCAACTAGGGGAACATTGATCACCACCTTCTTGAATATATCATAGACTTTATCAAACATTTCAAATTCCTTCTTTCTCTTTTCAGCCTTAGCTACCAAAGTAGGAAAGGGCAGGGCGTGCTTGATCATTTTCTTTCCTTCATCATCCTTTTCTCTTTCTTTATGAGGCACCACTTGTGTTTATGATAAAGTGGATTGATCCTGTGATGTGGAAGTAGAAGGAAAGTCTTCAATAACTACCTTGTCTTTTAAAGTATTTATGGTAATAGGATCTGTAGAGGGGATTATTTTCTACGTCAGAGAGATATAGCATTAACTCCACCAATATTAGGATTCTATTGAGTTCTAACATTTGTATTGGTTACCACTTAAGATGGAAGCTTTTATGAACCTTGACTCTATACATTATTAAATGCATTAGATAATTGTCCAATCTGAGTTTAAAGAGTCTGAATTTCTTGTCTTTATTGTTGTTGCATTAGGATTTTCATCATAGCATCTATCTTGCTTTCTAATTTTAAACCTTTATCTTAGACTAGTATTGATTGTCTAACTTGTTGAAACATATTGCTACTAGAATTTCTGCTTTAATTGACTTGTGCTTGCTGAGGTTGGTCATTTCCATATCAAAGATTTGGATGGTTAGCCATCCAGGATTATATGTATTGGAGTAAGGATCATATTTTTAGCCACCTTAAGTCATATTCTTAGAAGGGTATATCGTATTATAAGATTCAGCTCCATCATTCAGGTAGGGGCAAGAGTTAGTACCATGAGTAGCTAGAGAGCAAATAGAATAGAGTGGTCCTATTAGAGCAGAAGAGTTGTGGGGTAAAAGAAGTAGAGGGCACCATAGGATTGACTATATTAGAAGAATTTTGCATATGGGGCATTGCCATGTTTTTCACAGCAAATGCAAGCCTATCAATTTTGCACTTTAGGCAAGAATCAGAATTGGAAGAAAGAAATCACACTTTATTAACTTTTACTTGTTATCTAAAACCAAATTGTTGGCTATTCTCAGCTTTCTTTTCAGTCAATTCCTAAGCATCATCAACAGTCAAGTGAAGAAGTGCACCTCCGGTAGCCGAATCTAACAAATCTTTCTTTAGAGGTAAGAGCCCTTCATGAAAGTATTGGATTAGTAATATATCCGGAATTTTTTTGTGAAGACAACTAGAATATAGCATTTTAAAATACTCCAGATATTTATATAAGGATTGCCTAATCATTTTTCGACATCCACATATGTCCTTCCTGATAGATGAAATGCGAGAGGCTAGGAAATACTTTTCTAAGAACAATTTCTTCAATTGGTTCCATGAAGTAATAAATCCAGGAGGTAAGCGAAGCAACCAATTTTTAGCAAATCCTTCTAAAGAGAATGGGAAGGCACACATCTTAATTTGATCTTCAGTCATATCAACAGGTTTCATAGCAGTGCAAACCATGTGAAACATCTTCAACTGATTGTATGATTTCTTACCTTAAAGGCCATTAAATTTTGTGAAAGTGTATTAATCCAGATTTCAACTCAAAATTCGTATTAATATTAGGATAATTTATGCACCAATTTTGAAAATATAGATAAGATGAAACCAATTCTTTCATGGTCATAGCAAGATAAAAAATATGAGTATTTGCATTTGTATTTGCATTAATAACAATGTTACTACTATCCATATCGATCTTAGAATAAGAAGATTCAACAATGGGCTTATCAAAGGAACTACTGCCTACAAGAGTACTAGCTCTAGTTCTTCTTTATTGGTGAAATGTCCTCTCAATCTCAAGATCAAATTCAAACAATTTTTTAGAAGAGGATGGGGTCATGCAATAAACAACTGCCTACAAAGTCACCTAAAAACTCAAACCTAAAGCCTAACCATTGCTCCCTGGCAACGACGCCAAAATTAATGTCTGCTTCTATCATTAAAGCAATCAATTAAACTAGGTCCCAATTAATTATGTAGTTTAGTGTCAACTTAGGTCATTCTTCCAAGGAGCAAGCTATGAGTTTTCTTTAGGATTGATTTTTGAGTGACAAAAGATGCAATGGAATTGACCTAAACTAGAATGCAAGACACTACTACTTAAATACAATTAAACTAATTAAATGCAATAATACAATTAACTCTAAAACCTATATGAGAATAGGACTAATTTATATGAGATTGAATGTAATTTTGGGGGTTGTTTTTGAAAAAGAAATTAAAATCCTAAGCAAAAAGATTAAGAAAAAGCAAGACAAACAACAAAGATTTAATTTAATTATGATGATGAAGGGGACAACTTAGGATTCACATGGAGTTAACTTTCTTAGCCCAAATTAATTAATTAGACCAAAGGAAGGTTGATGAATGATTGGAATTAATAAATTTAATCAACTAATTAAAACATGGAAAACCCTCAAGCTCAATAATACTTACTCCACCAGAAAACTCATGAAGAAATAAGTGATGATTAATTAAACTCATTTAAATCAATCACAATTAATTTCAAAATAATTTTAGAAATCTTGTTTACAATTGTCCAATTGAACAACTAGACAATTAACCAACCCAATTAAACAATCAAGAGGATAAACCAAATTCACAATTAAATTAATAATAAAAACTCAATTGATAATCTAATTGACAACCAAAAGTTTGCAAACAAAAATTTCAGCAATTGTCTCAAACACAAAATATTCCAAAATATCAATCAAATCTAAAAGAGATATGCCTACAATATAAAACTTGATTTTTCTCAATTAATACAACTCAAAATCATTTAAAATTAAATAACCTTAAGTCTTAAATTAACAAGAAAAAAGGAAGGACACTCCCTTTTAGTCTTCAAGTGTAAGCTTTTAGGCCTTAACTTCATCCTTGCTCTTCCCAAGTTGCCTCTCAAAATAACTCAAGCTGCCATGGACTTATTCTCTCCTCCAAGCTCCACGCAATTCGTCATAGCCATGAGGGAAAGTTGAGAAGAATTGATGAATCAATTGCCTCGGTTTCTACACATACAATGGAGAAATATGAATGAGTTGAAGCATTAATGGGTTGTGGAGGTAGGCCCTTAGCTAGAGAAAGGGAATGAGAATTGATGATAATTTTTTTCTCTAAGTAACGTCCCTTAGTGAATATGGAAGAATTTCCATCACCAATTTGAGTGACTACGTCAGTCTCTACGGGTTCCCCCTTTCACGTCCGTGAGTGCATGCTTTAAGAGTAGCAGCAGTTAGGTTAATGGGAGGAAGAGAGAGTCTTAGGGTCCAAACTTGAGCCCATTAAAATTTAAGTAACCCAATAAAATTCAACTATTAGATTATCTTTTAGCTTCCAAGAAAAATTCTACACTGTAAGATCTTCTAATATGCTTTTCCTTACCCTGCAAGAATTAAATAAAATTATGATCTATCATATATTTGGAAATATTATTTAATCACAAGATGGAAATCAAAATATTAACAATTTAAACTAAATAGTCTCATAATTTATTCAGATTTATATTATTTCCTAAGATTGGCTAAAAATCCAAATATTATCTAATAAATCCAAATTAACCTAAAATAGTTCCCAGTCCCTACTGGCCACACTGTGTTCATTGTTCAAGATCAAATGACTGTTTGAGTCCTACTTGCTGTAATGTTTTAGAATAGACAACTACTTTTCCATACTTGTCTCACTATCTTAGCTGTGATACCTCATTTCCTAAACCTCAGATGAGTGCAAAAGAGTAGCAAAATCATTTGTGAAGTCAGGATCGGGTCCCGGACTAAGTAATCTCGAAAAACGTTCATAAATTCCAAACCTATCACAGGATTTGAACCTGGGATTGGAAAGGAGTTTTTGAGAGTAATAAAATTTTCTCAAAACAATTTCACAAACATTCACTATCTCACTAAGTCTCACCAGTTCTTATTTCCATTTTATCAGAGTTTGCGAGTGATTCTCTGCTTAATTTTCATGTTTCATACCTTAGTTAAGTTTCGTTAGCGATCACAAGCATAATACAGCCAAAGTGTCTCTTTACTAGTCTACTGACATTGCTAGTCTCACTATTGTAGCATGTTAGAGCTATAGACTATTTATACTATATACAAATCCAAAATAGTAAAAGTACGTTAAAACTGACAACCAACAAAAGAAAGAATGAAGTCCCTTGCATTCCCCATCTTCAATCGTCCGTATTTACCTTCTTTTTGTCCCTAGAGCTCTCTCCCTGTACTGTAGATGGTTTATGGAAAAGAGTGAGATTCAAAGAATCTCAGTAGTAACAGTGTGATAATCATACATATATAGCATCATGAAGTATGCTACACAGTCATCATACAACATAATTATCACAACAACATTCAGTGCATTACATGCAGTTCATGAACAACCAAAGTGCTAGGTATATTAACGGCCCTGAAGGATACCCACTCGTGCATTACAGAACGTTATTGGCCCGAGCGTCTACCCATGCAGAAAAGCCTCGGGCGACCACTCCGCATAACCAGAACGTGTCAGACAATTCATGATGATTTCACACAACATACAGTGTACTTTATAAATGTACGAAAGACAAGTTACTACCTGGTTGTTTTCCTTTACCAACTTCCTTCTGCTTGTCGGAGCTCAGCAATGTCTTAAGCTTTAAAGGGCTGTTAGGTCCTATAATTGGAATTTACGAACAATAAGTCATTGTTTAATCCAATCTTTTGATATAATGTAAACTAAACTATTCTTGGTTTAATTTGTTGGTTGTCATTTGAGTCACTTAGGTAGTCCCAACAAAGGCCTGTGGGTTGGGAAACAACATACCAACCAACACCTCTTGGAAAATATGAAATATTGAAAATTTTGGGTCTTGGCCGCAGCCAAAAACAGGTCAGTAACATTTTGGCCGCGACTAAGAAAATCTTCTGGCCGCGGCCAAGAATTCTCTGTTTCTTAACCAAACTTCAAAAAATCATAACTAAATCTAGAAAAATCAAAATAGGCTTAATGCACTCAAATAAATTCAGTATGCCATGTAATTAGGCATTGCTCCAGAAATTCCCAGTTTTTAATACCCAAACTTTAGAAGCTCATAACTCCCAAAGTACTTATCCAAAATTCACAAAATACCTATCAAATTAAAGTATTTGTGTCTTATTTACAACTGGAAAGTTTCTGAATTTTCAGACAAGGTTTACCCCTTGAATTATCATGCACAATAATTTTGTTCAAGATAGACAAATTTAACCACATATTCATACAAAATTCTTAAATTTCCAAATTAATATAGAAGTATCCAAAAATCATGAACACTGGCATACCTAGACAATTTTTCCTTCCAAAACCAATGGAATCATCAAAATTATCAAATTCCCTCATCTTCATCATGTCACAGTATATGAAGGAAATTAAGATTCTTAGAAAAAGTTTGTTGTTTTCTCATTTTCTCTTGCTTAATCACTTCTTTGCTACTTCGAATCAAATGATTAGCTATCTACACTCTTATTAGACATGATTAGAATTCATTTAAATAGCAGGATACCCTTGGGGTTCCATCATCCAATCATCACAAATCAACAAAATCCAAGTCAAGAACAACAACAACAAAGGTGCAAGGAGCAAGTTCTTGAAGTTTACCTTGGATTTCTTGTTGTCTCTCTCTCTATAGGATGTTTTTACCTCTCTCTCCAAAGCTCTTGAACCAGCTGGAAATCCATAGTTCCAAAGGTATAGAAGTAATTAGAAGAGACTATGGAAGGATTTAGAAGCAAGAATCACAAGACTTTGCAAATTATACCTTAGATGTTGGAAGAACCCTAAGCTTTCTTGTGTTTCTTTGCCCTTCACGTTCAGATTTTCCCCTTTCCTCTTCGCTAATCACTTAGCACGAAAATGAGGATGAAGAATGAGGAAAATATGAAGGTTTAATGACTTAAGGGGTCTTCCAAAATTGCTTTACACTTGGCAACTTCCTATTGGTCCAAATCATATGGTTTTTATTTAATTATTTCCATTTCCATTTCCCTTTTCCTTCTCATTTCTACCAAAATGCATGAGAATTAGAGGAGTATATATTGTTCTTGATATATCTCATAGTACCATCTTGCATTTTATTGACCAATGTCTTATGTCTTTGCTTTTTAACTTCTTTTTCAAGCTTTAATTTTCCTTTGGTAATAATATTCTAAAATGGACTTAATAATTACCAAGTGGCCATTTCCTATTTTTAATTTCCATTTAATTAAAATTATTGGGAATATTGAAGAAAAATATTTATTTCCTTATTTTATGGCAAAATTACCATTTTACCCCTATATTTCACGATTTACCGAAATGAATTATTTCTTGCTTATTCCTTTGGTCTAGTCTTATTTTTGAAACTTGAATAAAACCATTATTTGTGCCATCTCATGCTCACATTTCTTGGTTACAATATTAGGCCTTTAAGTGGGAATTAATTGCCTCTTTGTGTTCCAAATTGGCCAAATTATGTGTAACCGTCAATTGGAATATTTCTGTGAATTTATACATGCCTCAATTCACCATTTTATTCCACTAAATATCACAAATATATAAAAGAAATATTGGTGAAAGAAATGGGGTATTACATCAGCTGGGTTCCACTTGGCCTTATGGTACTTGTGTTTTTCCCACTGGATGGTACTTGTGCTTTTCCTACACCACAGCTAGGTTTTGTAATGTGCAATTCATATAACAGAACATGGCAACACAAAGCATATAAAAAATCATATAGTGTATGAAAGATAGAGTTACTTCCTAGAATCCTTTCCAGCTGCTAGCTAATCTGATATAATAATTCTTTATCCAGCTCGAGCAAATGCCAAATCCTAAAATTCTAAATTTATAATAAATGAGTTATTACTCATTCATTTCTTATTCCTAAACTCATATAGTTGGTTATCTCTATCAAAAACGCGTAATTATCAAAATGCTCCTAGGAATCCGGTCTAATTCCCTTTATACCTGATATAATTGTACTTTACCAAAAATTATGACCTGGGCTATTCCTATACAATTTTACATGTAGAATCTATTTTTGACCTCAGTTTTATCAAAATCGCACTCCATTTCCCAAAATACCCTTGGCAGCCACATATTAGGGTTTTAGGGGTAAAGTTGTCATTTCACATCTTAAAGCCTCTATACTCTATTTTTTACATGTTCCCTACACAAGTTTTCATTATAAACACAATGGAATAATCAAATCCATCAAATTCCAGCCCAAACACTAAAAAATACCCCCAGACTGAAATTTAATAAAATTGGGAAAATTGGAGTTTCATGTTTTCTCTCAACACAACACCTTTTCACCTTATATTACTTCTTGAACCCTTTAATTAAACTTCCTACATGATTAATCAAAATTTGGGCAGCACCTATCCTTAGGGTTTATGTCTTCCAAATAACAAAATCATAACAACTAAGCCAACCAATCAACCAAATCACTAACAAAAACTACAAATCAACAAGTATTATGACAAGGTTTCATGGTTTACCTCTTGATTTCTCTTCTTTCTTCAAAATTTTTCCTCCTCTCCTTCTTGTTTCTCCTTGATTTTCTTCTTGCTTTATGTGATTTCAAGAAGGATATGAGGATTAGAAGAGGTTTTTAAGAGTTTAGAGATAAGATCAAGTAGAATTTGGACCCAAACTTACCAGGTTCTTTCTTAAATCATTGTCTCTTCCCTTTGTTCTTTGTTCTTCAACTTGCTTTCTCTCTCTCTCTTTTCTCTTGTTGGCCAAAAATATGGCCCTTGGAAGAGCTAAGTGGCTTCTTGAAATATCCATTTCCACTTCCTTAAAAATAATATTTTTAATGGATTTTTGCACATGTCTTTGAATATTTTATTTATTCTTTTTCTACTTGGCCAATATTGCTTTCGTATGGCATATTTTCTATTGAAGTTTTTATTTTCTTTCTTTCCTTTCTCCTTTGGCCGAATTTAGCCCTTACAATTGAAGAAATCAAGTGATTTTTTGCTTTATTAGCCAAATGACCATTTTACCCTTACATTTCTTCAATTTTTTGAATTAAATTTTGTCTTCCTTTTTCCCTTTTTGTTTTTGGCCAAAATTTACATAATAATTTGGGCTGAAAATTGTGCTATTCTCTTCTTCATTTTGGGCTACAATATTAGGCCTTTAAGGAGATAAAAATTGGGCTTTTATGTCTTAACTTGGCCAAAATTTCATGTAACCTCTACTTCCAATATTTTTCCATTTCAAGAGCACTCAAAATTCACCATTTTATTCCATTTAATGTAACAAATGTACAAGAAATTTTGGTAAATAAAATTTGGGATGTTACACAAATGAGTGGGTAAAATATTAAAAGTAAGATAATTAGCCAAGTTCATAGACCATGGCTCCCTAATAGAAAAAGCAAGTAAAGTCTCTTTCGGAAAGTTATCACAAGTGGCATTAGAATTTACCAAACAATGTGAATCAAGTGAAAACCTACTTAGATGAACTACCCCTTGATTTTTGGTTCCACACATATCTTTTATCTCCAAAATCAAATTCTTACATAAGTGTCAGCCAACATATAAGGCACGGTTGCAAGACTCATGTACACAATATGATACGAAAATTAAAGAACAAAAACTGAAAAAATAGGAAATTTGTTCAACTAAAACCCTAAAGAGCTTGCTTTTTATATCCTTAGTTATGTAAAGGCCCCACAATGAGTTTATCAAACTCTTATAGCCTACATGTATTCTATAAAGAATACAAAGACATAAGTAAACACTTGTTAAAGAAAATTCTTGCACGGGGATAATGTAAGGTTTAAGTGTGAGGGAAGGGTTTGATGTGTGTCTTTTTTCTTGTTCTTTTTCATCAATGTAGATGAGTTTTGGATTTTTAAATTCCATAGTTTTAGATTTTTAAGAAGATGAGTTTGAAGTGGCAAAGATGGAAAAAAAGTAGAGAAAGCAAGAACAAGTTAGCATAGGGAGAAAAGGTAACAAAGAACTGCATCTTAAGAAAAAATGATTATTTTAATGGTTTATGAGTCGATTTATGGCCTTAAAAACTTGGTATTGTGGTGGTGGAGGTGGTTGTTGTTGTGAGCTTACTTTTCAAGTATTTTGATTATTTTGGGAACTCAATTTAATAAGGGGAAACGCTGCCAAATTTTTTATATAATTCTCACTTGATTAGTTAAGGATTTAATTATAGAGATATCGTTATTAATCAAGATTTAAGCCATTTAAAGTTACTCCCTCCAATATTTGATGTAAGACCTATTTACCTAATTTGTTATATTAAGGAATATTTAACTTAGTTAATATGACAGTTTTTCCTAAAACATTCTAATTATCTTCTTTAATTCTCTCAATCTATCTCTTACCTGATTATTATTAAGGGAGCACCGATAAAGGTAAATTAGAAAAATATTGAAAAATATGATAAAAAGATCGTATATTACAGATCAAGATCAACTCCTAGTTAGGTTCTATATTAAGGATTGGAGGGAGTACTTGAAAACCAAGCAAATGTGGTCAAAATATAATTACAATTTTGAAAAATTTTAAGGTATCTCTTGGCCAAGCATATGGACATAGGAATAATTTTTTTGTGGCTAATCTAAGCTCATATATGGACTCCTCATGAAAACTTGATAACCAAGAGAATAATTTTGAAAGCTCAAAATAAAAAGGTGAAATTTTAGGTCAAAGAGAACAAATAAGAGTAGTCTTGAGATGTTAGTGTTTTCAATGATTTCAATTAAGTTAACTATTTATGCATGATTTTTTTCTCAAATTGTAATTGTTTAAAAAAAAAGATCTAATTTACATTTTCATGGCCCATATACAATAATCCCCTAAACTAGGAGCTAGATATGGTGATTATTGACCTTCAAATTATTTGGTTAAAGTGGAGGAAGTTATGGTGTGAACATGAATAAATAATGACATATATGTTGCATAATTACCTACCCCTTCATGTTATTATTGTCTTGTTGTTTTAGTTTATGAGAAATGATTTTACGATTTACAAGATAAGTATGTGAAAGAGCTTTGCTTTAGTTTGTGGAAAAGTGCTTAAAAAAGTTTTTTTCTAGTTTCCCAAACAAGTACTTAGACTTCCTAATATTAGTATTAATATATAACCATTTGGTTTTATTTATAAGTTACTTTTAACATATTGTACACAAACCAAGAAAAATTTTAAACTTCCTTAACTCTGTCTTAAAATTCAACAACTTTCCACATTTATCCCTATGTATATACATTATATTCAATGAGAACAAATTCAATAGTCAACACCATAATAAGAAACCATTTGGTATAACGGAATTAAGCCCATGGAAATGGAAATAGAGGCCAATTTCATGCTTTGATCATGTTTGGTATGATGGAATTAGAAAAAAATTTCATTTCCATGTAGAAGCTAATTGATGCCAATTCCATCAATGGCTTCCATAAAAACTGCTCAGTTTTGTAATTCTATCTCCTTATTTCCACACACTGCCCTTTCACTTTCAACCTCAACAACCGTCTCTTTCTACCTCCTAACCCGCCACGACCTTCTCCCCCACCCACCACAACCGTCAGCGACCTTCTCCCCCACCCACTACAACCGCTGGCGATCTTCTTCTCTACCCACCAACAACCTTCTTCTCCACCTACTACAACCATCGGCGATCTTTTTTGACTTCATCTTCTTCCTCTTTTCCCCCAACCTCCACTGATGAACTATGCCCAACCTTCATTTTCTCCATAAGATCGACGTCGTCCCTAACCTCCTTCTCATGTTTTCTCTACTTATTTGCCTTCGATTTTCTAGATCTACAACTTTGTCGACCCCCCAAATTTTCTTTGATTTTGTAGATCTATTTGAGTTTTATGTGATTTGGATTTTATGATTTGTTCTTCTCATATTGTCTGTGATTTTCATTACTCAATAGTTTCGATTATTGATGCTTTTTTCATGGTTGCCAAAGGTATGGCAAGTAGTCGGAAGTTACATAAGGCTGAAGGTTTTTTCGGTTAAAAGAATACTTACAAGGAAATTTTGGTCCTTTGATATAAAAATTAAGTCTCATATCCATATCCATCTCTATATCCATTTTCATGTTTATCAAAATCAATTCCAGCATACCAAATAAGCTGTAAATGAATGATAAAATTGTACATTTATTGAAAAGAATCAATTATGTGAGTTATAAATAAAACCAAAAAAATTTCTTCTCTTCCCTACCCTTTAAAGAGTACTATAGGATTAATACAAACCATGTGGTAATTCGTATAATTTAAATTTCATGATGAATGCTGCTCATATCTCATACTATGTGGCAATGTATAAAAAATAATGAACAATAAATTTTTTTACAACTTTTAGTTTTATTTTAGTATTAGTTTAAAGAATATAAAAATAATACAATTTATTCGTTTATATTTACTTTCATATAGGTACATTAAGAAATTAATAAATTTTCAATAAGGATGATACATTTTTTTTTGTTTGAAATTCTTTGTTGCATCATAATCATATAGTACTGAGGGCCCATTTAGTTCAGGGAAAATTGGATTTTCCCGTTAGCGGCATCCGTTTGGTTCACCATTTCAATGGGAAAATATTTTCTTGGGCCCACCAATTTTCAGCCATATAATTGAAAATGGGTTCCCACAAAAATTGGTGGGAACCAATTTTCAAGTGAGGAGGCAAAATGCCTAAAGACACAAAAGTCCCTTGATGTGACCTTGAATGTGAAATGAAAAGGTAATTAGGTCCCATGGACATTTAAGTAATATTTTTACTCCAAGGAAAAATGGACTTTTTGCTTATTTTTCTATCTCATTTTCTTCAAACCAAACAAAAAGTTTCCTATCAACCCATTTTCTTTTCCAATGTAAGCCTAACACCTATGTGGGAAAATATTTTTTATTCCTTTCCATTCCACTACTTTCCAATCTTTTCTTTGATCAAAACAAGCCCTAAAGGACCTTGCTACTTTTACGTTATAGCAACTAGTCAATTGCTACACAAACAAAACTTTTGTAGGGTCTGAAAAAGAAAAAATAAATTAGCACTAAAGAATTCAAACAATTCTAGAAAGATGTACATTAATTAAATCATATGAAAGATGACAAAAGAAATGTTAAATAAAATTAACACTTTAAGGTAAAATGGCTTAATTATTAAAATTCATTGGGTTAATATAATCTTTGGTCGCTCAAGTTTGTCCTCATTTTGGTTTTGGTCCCTCAAGTTTCATTTTATTTCAAACATTGGTCCTTATAACTCAATAAATACCTTGACCATTTTGCCCCTACAGGGACTAAAACCTATGGTTTGAAACTTGAGGAACAAAAGATGATATTAACATTACAAAAAATTCACTTCTTTGTAGCGATTAAAATGGGTATTTGTAGCAGTTTTAATAGCTACAAATGCCTGTAGTAGCGGTTGGGTAAACTGCTACAACGTCCAAACGTTGCAAGTGTTTTTGTAGCGGTTAGCAAGAATCGCTATGCATGTCACAATAACCGCCACTGTATTTGTAGTGGTTGATGTCACCCACTACAACGTGCATTCGTAGTTACATATTATAGGAGAAAATGTTATTTCAATATCGGGGATTATAAATTTTTGAAACTTTTTTTTAGTGGTTGGTCAACCGATACAAATATTGGTGCCAAATTTTTTCCCAAAATTTGGAAAAATTGGTGCCAACATTTGTAGCAGTTAACTAACCATTATTATATATATTTAATATTAAGTGTGTGTAGGTAATAAGGATTTAGGTTCTCCATTAGTTTATGAAATTGAAGTTGAAGATGTTGTTTGGTTAGTGGAAGGAACCTTCAATATCTGTAGAAGGAATAAAATAAAGAAGCAAAGTATCTATAAGTATTATATGAAGAAGCAAAATAAAATGAAATGTTTAATTGTAAGATTTGAGGAAAAAAATTACTATCTTTTGCTCAGTTTTCATCTGCAGGTCAGGAAAAAAAACAAGAGAGGAGAGGGGTGGGAAGAAATGGAAGAGAGTAAGAAATGAGGTGTGGTGGGGGTATTTATAGGGATTAGCGTGATGTTTGTAGCAGTTAAGGTAAAGGTTCTTATAGAGGTTCATATTTGTAGAATTTTTTTTGTATTTTGTAGTGGTTTAATTGGAATTTAAAATATATATATATATATAATTGAGCTTTACAAGAACAAAAGTTATATTTTTTTAATCATTCTTCATTGCAATCCCTACAAAAAATGTATGGAGAAAATATTAGTGTTGAGTGTATTATTTTGTACAAAAAGTATATGTAAATTAAATGATAATAAAGTGTAACTTTTAAAAATGCACCAAAATATAGGTAAATTATCATCACCTTCGGGGGAGAAGTTTTCAAAAGTTGCAGGCTAGAATGGCTCACTATCGTTGGCAATGTTATCACCATCACCCATGTCATAAAAGTCTCAAGGCTTTAAATGAACCACCATATTCCAATCTTGTGGCTCTCGTCCTTGACTTAATAACATGGTGTGCCTCTGTGGCTAGAATATATGGCTCATCATCTTTAGATTGACCTACGTAAATTGGCCAGGATAAATTTATTGATGTATAAATTTATTGATGTTATGCCTAACGTCAGTTGTGAGTCCCAAGAAGTTGTCGTATTTGCCTACAGATACTTGAAGAGCATCATGGTGAAATGGTCTTGGTAATTTAGTTCGATAACATGAACAAGCTTTCCAAAATAAGGGACGCCTTTGAATTGCATGTTGCCGTCACTGCTGCTCGCATAACTCCTTGTACTAAAGGCGCCATAAACACCCGAGTTTTGAGTTAGCAATCCTTGATCTCATGCAACCGTGTAAAACTTGAAATCATTAACATTGTATGCTGTGAACCTTATTGCATGGTTAAGCAGGCTGATTGCGAGAGCTTGAAATATGGTGAGTATGGGTTGTAGTCATTTAGTATTCAGTGCACAAACCAACTTGGGAATTCTCTGTAAAGCTTTTTATCAATTTTGGAAGATTTTTGTGGACAAATCCTAAGTTGACACTTCACATGACTTTTGAATTCCCTACAATTAATCATGAGAAGCGAACGTGAAATGTACAAAAAAATATAGACTAACAACATATTAAGGTACAATTCTTACCGAAGGAAGGGATCAATTTGACTATAATTAATCAAGACATGTCTATATGCTTGGAACTTCTCAGTTGCAGTTAGTTTGAAGTTCTCACTTCCTCCAACTAGTTTACCAAGAGGGATTAAAAACTCTCTTGATGATGTCTCAGGTTTAGGACAATCATCTACGTGAGATCGGTTGAAAGATGTCTCAATATCATTAAAGTATATTGAACAAAAATACAGGACCTCATCCCTTATATAACCTTCAATTATAGAACCTTCTGGCTACACCTTATCCCTTACGTAAGATTTCAATTTTCCAAGGAACCTATACATTTAAAAACAAAAAATGTTAATAAATGTTGAAATGTGCAAACAAAAAATTAGAATTTAATTAAGAACATATGTAAAATGAGTACCTCTCCATAGGATATATCCATCAATATTGAAATAGGCCAGCTAGCTTTGTTTCATGAACAAGGTGGACTGTCAGGTGAACTATCACAGTGAAAAAAGACAGTGAAAATATTATCTTTAAATGACAAAGCATAAGAATGATTTTGTGTTATAGCTGATCAAGATCTCAACGATTAAAACCTTGGAACACAATTTTTGAAAGAAAGAACATAGCTCCACCAAAACTATGGATACATCAAAAGGTAGTGTAGTTTTTATTACTAGTAGAAGTAATTGTTGCATAAGAACATGTAAGTCATGACTCTTCAGCCCATCACCCTTTCAATCCTGCATGTCAATACATCGTGAAATGTTGCTAGAGTACCCATTAGGAACTTTTATTTTCTTTAAAGTCACGAGGAAGATTTCCTTGTTCAGTTTTGTGAGGGTGAATTTTTCTAGTTGAATTGTTCATGCTCATCTTGCCATATGTCTTCACGAACTCCCATAGCCCATAAATCTTTCCTCTCTTGAAGATGATCTCTTGACTTGTTGGCTTCATTCAACAGCATGTATAGCATATTATCGCATAATTGTTTTTTCAATATACATTATATCAAGACTATGTCGAAGTGAATAAGATTTCTAATATGGAAGAGTGAATAAGATGCTTATCTTCTGCCATTACTAAGGCTCATAAGTAGAAGTCATGTTCGTCTTTCTCCCTGCTTGTGCTGCATCATCATTTTTCTCAAACTCAAATTCAGCATCCTGAAGCTGTAGTAAGATATATGTATAGGATAAAGTTTAGGGAGGTCCTCTTTTTTCCAGTTTCCCATTGAAACGATTCTGTTGTAATCTAAACTTGTGCTACCATAAAAAAACCTCTAATAACCCATGAAGCACCACTTTTGACTGTAAGGAAGGCGCATTGAGTCAAATTCAAAATTCCAAGCTAGACATGTCTTCCTAATATACACATTCCACCTGGATAATGTTCCCAGCTCAGGAAAGTCACTTATCATACATATCAAGGCTACACGCAACTTGAACAGTGTCTTCTCGTAAGCATCATATGTCTCGATGCCAAATTCCACAAGTACAACAATTATTGAATACGTGGTTGGAGATATACATCAATGTCATAGAAAAAAATGAAGGAGCTCTATTCATACACATCCAGGGGGCAAGTTGTATGAAACTAAAACTACTGGCCAAATACTGTAACTTGTGCTAAGATTTCTAAATGGATTAAAACCGTCACTCGCCAAAGCAAGCCGAACATTTCTAGGGTCAGCCATTAAAGCTGGAAAGTCTTAGTTGAACACTTTCTTGCATCCCATGGATACTATCTTCATTCTTGTCAACTTCATGTCACTTCATATGCTTAGTTGTTTTAGACGATATAAACAATCTTTATAACCTTGGCTTTAGAAGAAAGTTCCTGAGAATCTTTACAGGTTTCTTCTTCTGCTTTTTCCCCTTTCGAATTATCTTATACCTCGATGTGTAACATCACTTACAAGTCTCCTTGATAGCATCATCTCCTCAATAAATCATACAAATGCATCAATTTTTTGTTATTTTAAGCCCAATCTATTAATAATCTTCTTGGTCTCATAGAACATTATGGAAAACTCCATATTTGGGAATGCATATTATAATAATTCCAGCAATATAGACTTTTTCTTATCAGTGATTCCACACAAGTACTTGATATGATACAATTTGATCAAAAAAAGAAAATTTTGAGTATTTTCCAACATCATGATACAGAGGAAGATTTGATTAATCTATTAGGCGAAAAAAATCTCGAGCTGCTTCGTTCCTGAAAAACACAGGGTCTGAACTCCACACTTCTTCATTGAAGTTGTCATCATGAACACCAAAGGCATAACAAACAACATCATTAACAGGATCATCTTGATATACTTGAACTCCTACTTGTGAACTTCTAGGAAAAGCATCATATCTCATACTGGGTTTCTCACTATGAACTCCCTAAAACCTATAATCTTCTGGGAAAGGCTTTATAAACAAATGTTCCCTGACAACTTCTCTTGTATGTCACTTCTTAAACTTGCATTTGGGACATGGACATATGATCTTACCATTACATCTAGCATAAGAGGTTGCAAAATCTAAGAAATTATTTGATCTTGCCAAATATGCTAGAGAATTGCATGACAACTTTATCCATGACTTATCCATAGCTAGTATAAAAAGTTATCAAAGAAGATGAGTGAAGATAGAATTTTGAGTTTTTTGAATGACGTATATATGGATGATTAAATTCAAACTTCTCCAATGTTCAACATTTTGTAGCGGTTGTAAAACTGTTACCCAAACTACTACAAAGTGTTTACTTTGTAGCAATTTAGGGGCAACAACAGCTACAAGCGTCATGACCATTGGCGAGCTTTAAAATTTTCAAATTTCAAACACATACACTTTGTAGCGGTTAAGGAACAATAATCGCTACAAATTTCATGATCGTTAGTGGGCATTAAAATTTTCAAATTCCAAACGTATACACTTTGTAATGGTTTGAGTAGCGGTTATACAATCACTACAAATATAAGTTTTTTTAAAAATATGAATTACTATTTGCAGTGGTTTCTAGGCTTCAATCTCTACAAACACTTATTATGGAAATAGTAATTATTTAAACAAGTGAAATTATTTTTTAGATTCCTTAAAGGCTTAAACTATTCTAGATTCCTACATCGAGTAAACTATTTCAAATAGTTACATCACGTTAACTATTTCAAATAATCACATTGCGTAAACCATTTGTACCCATAAACCATTACGTGTGCTTGGATGATTAAATTCAAACTTCTCCAACGTTCAACTTTTTTCAGATTTCTTATTATGTAATCACTTATTATGGAAACAGTAATTATTTAAACAAGTGAAATTATTTTTTAGATTTCTTAAAGGCTTAAACTATTACAGATTCCTACATCGCATAAACTATTTCAAATAATTACATCACGTTAAATATTTCAAATAATCACATTGCGTAAACCATTTGTACCCGTAAAATATTCATACTTGGATGACTAAATTCAAACTTCTCCAACGTTCAACATTTTGTAGTAGTTGTAAAAATGTTACCCAAACTACTACAAATTGTATACTTTATAGTGGTCACTTTATAGCAGTTTAGGGGCAACAACCTCTACAAACATCATGACCATTGGTGGGCTTTAAAATTTTCAAATTTCAGACACATACTTTGTAGCGGTTAAAGGACAATAACCGCTACAAACTTCACGACCATTAGCGGGCGTTAAAATTTTCAAATTTCAAATACATACACTTTGTAGTGGTTTGAGTAACGGTTATACAACCGCTATAAATATAAATTTTTTTTAAAATATAAATTACTATTTTTAGCAGTTTCTAGGATCCAATCGCTACAAACACTTATTATGGAAACAATAATTATTTAAACAAGTGAAATTATTTTTCAGATTCCTTAAAGGCTTAAACTATTCTAGATTCCTACATCACGTAAACTAATTCAAATAATTACATCATGTTAATTATTTCAAAAAATCACATCGTGTAAACCATTTGTACCCATAAACTATTTCAAATAATTACATCGCATAAAAAATGTGCAACCATAAATGTATAACTATAAAATTGTTCAAACTTCAAAGAAGAAAATGTTTCAAAGTCCAAAAATGAAAAAAACTAAGTATTTCACAGTCCAAAACACAAATAAAAATATCTAAGGAAGTAGTTGCTCATCAAGTCCTCTATCAGGGGTAGCAGGATCACGGTCGTGACCAGAATTAACAGCATCATCATCATGGGTAGGATCAAGGGCCTAGTAAATAGGCTACTGAAAGACGAATATAGGGACTAGCAGAACCTCTGAAATAGGCTCGATAAGAAACAACCTCTCCTAGGAATTGGATAACACTGCGTTCGTGATTTCCCACCACTGGGTTTGCTGGGAATAAAATAGATCATCCCACACCTGGATCTACTAGGATATCATAGACTATGCCCTGACAAACTCTGCATAAATCTCCTCAATAGTTTCCTGGCTCAGCCTTCTGGCTCCAGAGGTCCCTGTTTGAGAGGTGCTAACATCAGGTACGCTGATCTTACCATAGACTATGTTAGGCCTGGTGCCTAACCCCATACCCCTATGGTGTCTAGGGTGCTCAACTAGGCCCAGAGTAGCTTTCATAGGTGCAGTAGGATCCACAATTGACCCCTGTGACTCCATTGTCTAGGATTAACTCAGCTCAGCCTGTGTCTGCTGAATCCGCTCCTGCCGCACACTTTTTATGAAACAATTATTAAGAAATTTAATTTAATTAAATTAAAAAAATAAAAAAAACAATTTATATATCTTATAATGGCTTCCTTTTTCTGCTGAGAGGTTGCAGTCCTATCCCGGTGTCTGTACGCGATAGTGAATAACTCCCCGTGATCCATTTGATAGTTCTCTTGCTCAACCTTCTTCTCCTAAAATAATTAAAACAATAAATTATTATTATGAACAATCAAACAATAAATTTATAATATAAAGCTAATATCAATTTAATTGTAAAAAATACCAATTCACTGTAAGTCACAAAAAATGTCTTCGATCCTGCCGTATGATGGATTTTTTGGTGCCCTCAGCTCCTAGTGTTTCCTAGAAAAAGAGCCTATAAAAATAGTAAAATATTAATATTTTTTATATTTCCTTCTAAATAATTATTATTGAAAAATATTACATGTCCTTTTGGGCTCCTACTGTACTGGACAAATCTTGCCCAGTTATTGGGTGGGATGCCGCTAGACACGGCCTCTATCAACTACATTGAACTCTAAGGGTAAAGATAACCAACTACATGAATTTAGAAATAAGTCATAAATGAGTAATAACTCATTTATTATAAATTTAGAATTTTAGGATTTGATATTTGTCGAGCCGGACCGAAAATTAAGGACTGATAGAAGCTAGGAAAGGAAAGGAGTAAGGTAGTAACTATATATCTCATATTCTATGTGATTGTTAATATGAATTGTTTGCCATATTTTGTGCAATGATATGTGAATGGTGCTAATTCCTAAAGCTGGGTGTGGAAAAAGCATAAGTACTATCTTAAGGGAAAAGCATAAATACCGCTAGGGCTTGCAGGTACCTAGTCTAGGTAAGCCAGTGGAAAGTATGAACAGAACAACATGTGCTTTAAAATATTATAGCACGTATGGGTCATAAAAGCATATAATCCTAAAATTGAGCATGCAGTAAGGTTAGTAGAGGATAAACAGTCATTTATACCTGAACACCAAGCAGAAAAATATTATGATCACTGATTAGAAAGTAGGGACAAACGGCCATTTTGATTTGAACAAAATCATCGTTTGATCCTGAACATTAATTGACAGACATAAGCACAATATTATTGTTTACTGCATCATATGTTACATTGCATGTCTATCTTTCACATTTTATATGATTGATTGTTGTTACAACCAAGATTCATTGAATCTCACCCCTTTCCATAAATAATATTTATTCAGTAAAAGGTAGTGGCTCTAAAGATAAAGAGGTGGACACCGGCCATTGAAGGATCCGGTCCTGATGAAGAATTTTGTGTTAGTTATCTTTACACTTTTCATGTAAATTTAGGTATGATAGTTAACTATGTATAAACCCTGTGGGGAACTTCCTGTAATGTAATCAAGAATTTTATATCAGTACATTATACTATTTTTGTATGCCTTTTAAACTATGCGTTATTACTCTAATAAATGTCAAAATGTTAAGGGGTTTGACATTTTTAGTATTAGAGCATGTGGTTTTGGAATTGGCAGAATTATGTAATGATATAATCTTGATTATGTTGTAACAGGAGTTATGAGTTGTAGGCAATGTCAGAGGGATATATCCCTATCGTTTGTGAACCAACCTTCGAGGGATCAACTGACATCCAAGGAGCAATCAGCTCAACCGCACCGGGTAGAGGGGTCCTAGGGTACTTCATACCCCAAGGAAGCGTGTATGGCCCAGGCCAGTTTATAGACCACAACCTAGACTAGAGCCAACAATTAGTTCTTCTGTTGATGATACGAATAGCCACTGTTAGATGGATCTGAGTCAGACCCCTACAATGTCACTAGTTCCCAGGAAGAGCCGGCACATACTAGACCTACGGCCAGATGAGGAGCTATAGGGGTACGTCAATAACCTGTATAGGCAGGCTACCATATTTGTCACTTTTTGATGGCTCAGTACATGTAGTTTCTGTACGATGTAGATATATTATTCTGGGACCAAGGATTCCTTGGGATATTATTCTCAGAGATTATTAGATTCGAACGGCAATGTATTTCTTCCCAGATACAACATTATGGGCCTGGAAGAAAAATGACATTATGGAACGGGGCCCAAGGGATAACTTTACTAATTTTGAGGAGCACATGACAGAATACGTACCGTGATATATGTACATGTACTGATATGTGCCTCATATACAGTTTTTTGTCGTTCAAAGATGGTCAACACGACTATTTAGGACATAGGCAGTCATAGAGTACTGTTGTTTGAGAATGGTTAGAGCCAGTACCAGTACTTTTGTACCAGTACAGTAGAGTTAATCGTGCTTAGCCCAGGGAAATAGAAGGATGGGTGACCCCCTGGGAAGTTTGATGAAGAGTTAAACTATGTAGTAAAATCCTATTATACAGTATCTCATAGGTTGTATATTATTAAAATATTTCCTTAAACTACTGTAAATGTATGTTGCATGTTACTTTTGGACTATCTATGTATTTTAATTTTATGAAATAACAGAAATTCCCTTATGAATATATTAAATTTATTTCTTCCTTATTTCAATATAGTGAATTATAAAGATGGTGAGGCAAGGAGGAAGAAGCGCGAGCTGAGGTCAGGAAGCAAGACCCGACCCAATGCAACAAATTTTGGGTATGCTTATTGAACAACGTACTATGACTCATGATCTGAGAGATGAGATGCATGAAGTGTAGCAGAAATAGGAGGCAAATAGGGAAAGAGCAAACAACCCTGGCGAACCGGAGAATATACCTAATCATCCTGAGAGTCCTATACAGGAGCAGCCTCCAAACAGACTTATTGAGGCTGAGAGTTTGTAGACATGGGTAACCAGATTCAGTCAACAACAATCACTTGTATTTTGAGGGAAGTTTGACCCTCAAGCACCAGAGGACTGATTGTCTCGTCTAAAGAAAATCTTCAGAATCCTGGAATGTTTGGATGACATAAAAGCGCATTTGGTGATTTACAAACTAGAAGGAGACGCTGACAAGTGGTGGAAAAACACCAAGATGATCATGCAGGCACGAAATATCTCTCTCACTTGGGAATTTTTCCAGGAACAATTCAATGAAAAATATTTCCCCTGGTCGGTTCGAATAGCAAAGGAAACTGAATTCATAACCATCTATTAGGATGAAAAAGAGAGTTTTGATGAGTACCTGCACGTTACATTCAACCATCTTGATACTCTTCATATTTGAGGTTTCAGGATGACAAAGGCTAGAGTTTTGACATGATGATTCGGGGGTTGAGGCCAGAGCTGAAAGAAAAACTGGTTTCCAAATAGTTCACTAAATTCAATAGGGTGGTAGAGGAATGCTGAATCACTAAGAGCAACTTGTTGAATTTGTATACGAACAAAAAGATTGGCAGCAAGGGAGCCTTAGGAAGTGGGAGTTCTTCGTAAAAACGTAAAAAATTGGGAGGACCATCCAGAGGGAATGATAAGAAACCATACCATCCTGGTAATCCGGTAATCAAAAGGGAGTTCTTCCCAAAAACGTAAAAACTTGGGAGGACCATCCAGAGGGAATGATAAGAAACCATACCATCCTGGTAATCCGGTAATCAAAAGCCTTCTGGGAATAGAACTTGTTGGCACTGTGGCAGGCCCTACCATCTTGGTAGGCCTTGCGGTCTAATCTATTTTAAATGCCAGCAAACAGGGAATTATGATGTCAATTGCCTACATTAACGAAAAATGTAGGAGCCAAGGCAGAGAGCTCTGGGAAGGGTCTTTACTATGACACAAGAGAAGGCTAAGAAGTCCCCAAAGCTAATCCAAGGTATGGTTCTACTTAATAGTAATTCTGTACAAGTATTATATGATTCGGGTCCTAGTCATTCTTTTGTTGCACATGACTGTATGAGATGAATAGGCCTGAGTATACATTAATTACCATATGACCTGGTAGTGTCCACACCCACTGGTACAAAATTTGAAACCACCAATGTTTGTTTAAACTATATAATTAATGCTGAAGGATATGAATAAACAGTAGATTTGATTTGTTTACCACTTCATAAGCTAGAGGTGATCATCGGTATTGATTGGTTAACGGCGAACAATGTTCTGCTAAATTGTGGAAATAAGAGGGTGATCTATCCCAATCCACAATCACGCACCGGTCTAGAAACCAATCTTAATTTTCTTTCCGCAGCTGAGGCTAAGAGAAGTTTGCATAAGGGTTGTCAGGTATATATAGTGTTCTTTTCTATGTAGTCAGAGGTTGGAATAACACTTGAGAATATCCCCTTAGTAAATGAGTTTCTAGAGGTGTTCCAAGTGATATTAGTAGATTACCTCCAGAAAGGGAAGTGGAATTTACAATTAGGACTAAGCCTGGAGCGGGACTAATATCTAAAACCCCATACAGAATGGCTCCAAATGAAATGGCAAAACTAAAGAAGCAGATTGAGGAGCTACTAAAGAAACATCCAACCAAGTGTTTCACTATTGAGAGCTCCAGTGCTTTTTGTCAAAAAGAAAGACAGAAGCTTGTGCTTTTGTATTGATTACAGGGAGCTGAATAAGGTGACCGTCAAGAAAAAATATCCACTCCCTAGAATTGATAATTTACTCGATCAGTTATTTAATTCCTACATATTTTCAAAAAGTAATTTAAGGTCAGGGTATCATCAACTTCGGGTAAAAGCAGAAGATGTACCAAAGACCGCATTTAGAACCAAATATGGGCATTATGAATTTCTGGTAATGTCATTTGGACTGAAAAATGCACCTGCAGTATTCATGGACTACATGAATTATTTTTTTGTCTAGATGGAGTAGTCTTTATTGATGATATACTTGTGTATTCATGAAGCAAAGCAGAACATGAAAAGCATTTAAGAAAAGTGCTAGGCATATTGAGAGATAAGCAACTCTATGCCAAATCAAGTAAGTATGAGTTTTGGCTTTCATAAGTTAAATTTCTAGGCCATATAGTCTCACAAGAAGGGGTCTCGATGGATCCCAGCAAAGTGGAAGCAGTACTAAACTGGAAGAGGCCAGAGAATGTTACTGAAATACACAGTTTTCTGAGTCTTGCTGGTTATTACAGATGATTTATACAGAATTTCTCTATAATAGCATTACCTTTAGCAATGTTAACAAGAAAGACTCAACATTTTGTATGGGACAAAGTTTGGGAGAAGAGCTTCCTAAAGCTGAAGGAGAGATTGACAATAATACTAGTGCTGATAATCCCCAATTTACAATTGACTATGTGGTCTATAGTGATGCAAGCAAGCATGGATTGAGATGTGTCCTGATGCAATAGGACAGAGTTGTGGCATATACCTCTCGTCAGCTGAAGCCTCACGAACTAAATTATCCTACTCATGATCTTGAGTTAGCAGTAATTGTATTTGCATTGAAAATATGGAGACATTACCTCTATGGAGCAACTGTAAAGCTGTACTGCGACTACAAGAGTTTGAAATATTTATACGATAAAAAAGAATTGAATATAAGACAATGCAGATGGATAGAGTTTCTTAAAAATTATAACCTGGAGATTAAATACCATCCAGGAAAGGCTAATATAGTGGTAGATGCATTAAGCCGAAAGGCAGTACAGGTGGAAGCCTTAAGATATAAGAGTAAAAGCTGATCGAGGATTTTAGAGATCTCAATCTGTCTAATCAGATTCTGATCAGTAACAGTCATGTTAGTTAGGTAGAAAATGACCTGAGAGTAGAGATTGAGAAACTCAGATGCATGATGAAAGAGTATAGACAATCAGAAGCATGATTGAGAAGAGTGAAACTCAAGAATATGACTTATCACCAAGTAGACAAGTCAGATACAGAAATCAAATATATGTTCCACCCCAGGCTGAGTTGAGACATAGATCCTGGAAGAGGCACACAAGAGTAAATATACTTTGCATCCATAAGCAATTAAAATGTATCATGATTTGAAGTCCATGTATTGGTGGCCAGGGATGAAAAGAGATGTGACAGAATTTGTGGCTTATTGTCTCACTTGTCAGAAGGTAAAAGTTAAGCATCAACGACCATCAGGGATCTTACAAACCCCTGAGATTCCTGAGTGGAAATGGGAAAGTATTACTATATATTTTGTGACAAAATTACCTAAGGTTAGAAATCATGTTGCAATTTGGGTAATTGTTTATCGATTCACAAAGACAACCTATTTCCTACTGATTAGCATCAACTATTCTCCTGATAACCTAGCAGTGATTTATATCAAGGAAATTGTACGATTGCATGATACGCCAAAGAATATAATTTCTAATTGAGATCCTTGATTTACTTCCAAGTTTTGGAGGTCATGAGGCTTTAGGTACCAAACTCAGATTAGTATAACCTATCATCCTCAGACATACGAAAAAATAGAAAGAACAATAAAAATGCTAGAAGATATGTTGAGAGCGTGTGTATTGGATTTCAAATGAAGTTAGGATCGATTCCTTCCTCTAGCAAAGTTTGCATATAATAAAAGCTATCATTCTAGTATTCAAATGGCTCTATATGAAGTATTGTATAGAAGGAAATGTCAATTGCCGTTATATTGGGCAGAACTGTCTGAGAGGAAGTTGTATAGGCCAAACATAGTCCATCAAATGATAGAGCAAATCAAACTGATTAAGAAAAGATTGTTAGATGTTCAAAGCAAACAAAAAAGTTATGCTGATAAGAGGCGGAAGCCTTTAGAATTTACAGTCAGAGATCATGTGTTTCTGAAAGTTTCACCAGTTACTGGGATTGGTAGGGCATTGAAAGCAAACAAGTTAAGCCCTAAGTACATAGGTCCATTTGAAATCTTATTGAGAATTGGGCCAGTAGTATACCAGATAGCTTTACCCCCAAATTTGAGCAGATTGTATAATGTCTTTTATGTCTGCCAACTGAAGAAATATCAACCCGACCCTGAGCACGTAATCAAGTATGAAGATATTGATATGCGAGATGATCTCACATACAAGGTTAAACCTGACCAAATTATTGATTGGAAGGAAAAACAACTCAGGCACAGGAGTATTCCATTTGTAAAAGTGGTTTAGAAGGGATTATCTCTTAGAGATTCCACTTGGGAGATGGAAGAAGACATGCAAAGGCGTTACCTGAAATTTATGAATATGCCTGTATAACAAATTTCAGGGACAAAATTTTATTAACGATGTGAGAGCTGTAATATCCCAAATTATATTCACCAAAATTTCTTGTACATTTAATTATATTCAATGGAATAAAATGGTGAATTTTGGTACATTTGAAGTAGCCAAAATGTTGGCAATAGTGATTATATGGAATTTATGGCTAAGAAAGACATAAAGTCCAATTTTTGTCTTGACAAATGCCTAATACCTAAGCCTAAAATTAAGTATGGAAGAGAGAAAATATTGTCCCAATTATTAATGAGAATTTCAGCCAAAATGGAGAGGAAAGGAAGACGACACAATTTAATACAACAATTGGAAAAAAATGTAAGGGCAAATTGGTCATTTAGCCAATAAGACAAGAAGCTTTTATTTTTCCATTTAATTGGGGGTAATTTTGGGACAAAAAAGAAATAAAGGGGAGGAAAATAATTATTTGGTCATAAATTGTGACATGTAGAGACCAATTGAGCCAAGTAAAAAGAAGAAGAAGAAGAGCAAAAAGCCAATTAATCATGTGATAATTAGTAATTAAATAATATTATTTATGGAGGTGGAAGATGATATTTTTAAGAGCAGTTATCCTCTTCCAAAGGGCCAAGATTTTTTGTTAAAAAGATAAGAGAAGAGGAAAGAGAAGCTAGCCAAATTAAATCAAACCATAGTTAGGCAATTAACCATGACTTTTGCAAGATGTCATGACCTATTAACACATGCCTTTTTCTTGGCTTCCCTTGATGAATTTTGGCCAAGCATTAAGAGTAGAGGGAAGAGGAAATTTCAGACTTATTACACTCTCTCTCACTCTCATAAAAGTAAGCCATAAGCTCCAAGGAAAGAGAAATAAGATAAGAGAAAGAGACAAGCTTATTGCTCCATTTTCACCAGGTAAATCACCTTTCTAATTCAAAAACTCTTCATGAATATTGTTTCCCTCTTCAAGAGCTTCATTTCTATGTCTTTTTTATTTGAAGAAAATGTTTTTTGAGCCATCTTGCAAGAGCAAAAGTTGGAAGATCAAGAAAAGAACTTAAGAAAGAGCAAGAGGTGAGAAAGAGCATCATTTTGGCATATATGTTGCCTTGTTTGGTTGAGTTTTGGGGAATTTTTATTTCTGCCCTAATTTCTTCATGTAGGGTTTATTAGGGTTCATGAAGATTTGACCATATACATGTGATTATATGTTATTTTGGAAGCATATAAGCTAAGTTTGGTGGTTAAATTGTGAATTGTTGAGAGGAACCCTAATTTTTTGATCTGAATAGGACATTAAGAAGGAATGGAAATTTGATCATTTTTATATTACCATTATGTTCTACATGAAAAATGGTGTGGAAATAGGTCCTGGTTATAAATTCTAAGTTATTGGAACACAAATTGAAAGTTGTAATGTTGATAATTCAATTAGGGTTTCCTTATATGACAGAGGTTTGCACTATATTTTGAGTAACTGAATGGTTTCCAATGCCTATGATATTTTTTAGAATGAAATAGGACTTGATAAGATTTAACTTAATAGGTCATATAGGTCATTTGGACCTGTATACTAAGAGCTATGTATTTTTTAAGTTAGCCAAGTAAAACTGGCAAGTTTCTATGACAGTGTCACATAAATGATAATTATAGAATGGTGACCACCTAATTGGCTAAATTGAATATTTTTCCTTCAAAATATACTTAATAAGGGTTATATAGTCTTTGTAAGCACTACAATTGAATATTTTTACACAAAAATATGAATTTTCAAAGTTTGATAAAAATTCTGCCAGCTTTTAGTAAATGTACGAAATTAAAAAAGGTAATGGCACAATGTAATTACCTTTAACTCTAAGGGTAAAGATAACCAACTGCATGAATTTAGAAATAAGTCATGAATGAATAATAACTCATTTATTATAAATTTGAAATTTTAGGATTTGATATTTGCCGAGCCGGACCTGAAATTAAGAACCAATAGAAGCTAGGCAAGGAAAGGAGTAAGGTAGTAACTCTATCTCTCATATTCTATATGATTGTTAATTGTGTAATATCTTATTTCCAATAGCCCTAGAAGAGTTCAAATGAGTAGTGAAATTGTTTGTGAGACCAGAATTCGAACATGGATTACTCTCTTGAAAAGGTTCACAAATCCCCAATCTCAACTCAGGAGTTGAACCTAGGGTTGAGAGGGTTTTTCAGAGGTAAACAAAAACTTTTCAACATTTCTATAACTTTCACCACATCATCAAAACTCATTGGCTGATAATTTTGTTAGATCAGAGTATATGCGAGCATCTTACCTTTAATTTAACTAGAGCTCCTCTCTGCTCAACTTCATGTGTTTATTTACAGACATACAATATATAACCACATACGGCAATCAAATCCCTAAATCGATTACAATAGAGTGCCTTGCTTTGTCAATCTTTCATTCTTCCTCGCAATACCCCTTTGCGCATTTCCCTGCATTCTTTACTTATCTGAATGGTTGGTTTGGGGAGACTGAGATTCAAAGGAATCTCAGTAGTAAACAATACCACTATGCATGTAAAATATATAGTTAATGCATGACATGCTTGCCATTCATAAAATCATGCCAATAATGACATCCATATGCTCAATGTTATACATATTCATGGACATCATATAAACATCACAGAGCTCCAATCAATAAACATGTTCAACATAATTAGGAAAAGCAGTCACATAAACACAATGCACAAACATACATATCATATACATGCAGGCAAGGTAAGTTCACTACCTGTTGGACTTTGTGTCCTCCTCTTGTATCTTGATCTTCCAACCATTACTTCTTCTTTGTCACTTTATGGCTCTAGATAGGTGATTACATCATTAAATCCATGAAAAATAAATTCCCAATGGACCACATTAGCCTTAAAGGCTTTCTTTCACCCTTAGAGTTCATACCAATTACATTTGTGCCATTAAGTCTTAAATTCACATAAGACATAAAGCTGACAGATTTTTCACCTAAATTTGAAAAATCACATCTTTTATCACACTTGTCCAAAAATTAAAAAATACCTATCAAGTTAAAGATATATGTCTCTAATTTAATTCTAGAAAGTTTCAGAATTTTTGGATAAGGTTTTCCCTATGAAACATTTCGCACAACATCATTGTTTTTTATTCTTTCCAAAAAACAGGGCATATATTCAACAATTCATATCTCCTACTATACTTATCAAACAATTACAAAATACCTATCCCATTAAACCTCCATGTCTCTACTTTAATCCTGAAAATTTTTAGAATTTTTGGACAAGGTTTAGACTTTGAAATATCACGCCCAACACTTACTGCCACACAGGGCAGATTAAGCAATATGCACACATATACTTCATAATTTCCCAAATTTATATACAAGCATCCAAAATTCATAAACACTTGCATACCTACACAATTTTGCCTCCTAAAGCCAATGGAAGCATCAAAATTATCAAATTTTCAGTCCTTCCCCACAAAATAGCCAGAACAGAAAATCAAAGTTCTCAGGAAGAGTTTGTCGGTTTCTTATTTTCTTTGGCTTAATCTCTTCCTTTCTACTTCTAATCAAATGATTATCTATTTAGACATCCATTGGATATCGTTTAACCATTAAAAATATCTTTTAAAACCATTCATGAATAGTACCCGACCTTCCCATAACTCATCCAAACAACAAATCAATATGTTAAAAAGGAAGCTTACGCTTACCTCTACCCATTTCAGCAAACGGTTCAGAATTTCGGTAATACTCTGACCGGTGAGATATTACCAACCACCTCCAAATGAAAGTATGAAACTGTAGAAATAAAGCTCGCGATGAGTAGAAGAAGTTTCCTGAAGAGTACTTTGAGAGAGGATGCCGATTCGACAGTGTTTTGGAGCCTTGAAATTTCTCTCTCATCTCCCTCCATTTTTTGTCAGATTTTTCTCTCTCTCATTTCTAGTTTTCTACATGAAAAATGGCTAGAGAAGATGATGGTTTAATGGTTAAATGAGATTTTAATTGACTTTTCCATGTGTCAAGCTATGATTGGTCCAAAATTCCAATTTTCGCATATAATATCCAATCTGGCAGAATTTTCATTAAAATTTGAAAATTCATATCTAATTTTACAAATGTCTAATTGGAGTGATTTTAAAGGATATACGACTCTCATTGAATCTAGTTTTATATGACTTATATGACATAAATTTAAAGCTTGATAAGTCTACTTTCATTTTGGAAATTTTCATAATTTTTCAAAATCATTTACCCATTGAAAAATGTCATACAATCATCACTGTTACACCGGGAATTTCACCGGTGGCAAAATCACTTTGTGTTCCATTTTACTATATTATGTGTGACTTCCAATTGCTTTGTTTTGTTATTCCCTAAGCTCTTTTGCTCACCAATATAATTCCTTTTAATATCTAAGGATATAAAGGAATTTTGGGAAATAATACTATACCTCACTATGACATTTACCAAACAGGGGTCTAGTGGTCCCCTTTAATCCAAGCTAAATCTTAAGCCTCTAGTCTCAAAATTCGGGATATTACATATTGTTTGCCATGTTATGTGTAATGATATGTGAACGGTGGTAATTCCTAAAGCTGGGTGTGAGAAAAGTACAAGTATCACCCTGAGGGAAAAGCACAAGTACCTCTAAGGCCAGCAGTTACCCAATCTAGGTAAGCCAGTGGCAAGTTTAAACAAAACAACATCTGCTCTGAAATATTATAGCAAGTAGGGGTCATAAAAGCATATGATCCTAAAACTAAGCATACATTAAGGCCAGTAGAGGACAAACAATTATTTGTACCTGAACGCCAAGCAAAAAAGCATTGTGATAACTGATTGGCAAGTAGGGACAAACAACCATTTTGATCCGGACAAAATCGTCGTTTGATCCTGAACATTGATTGACAGGCATGTGCACGGCATTATTGTTTATTGCATTATATACTACATTGCATATTTATCTTTCACATTTTATATAATTGATTGCTTGTTACTACTAGATTTGTTTGAATCTCACCCCTTTCCATAAATAATATTTATTCAACAAACGGAAGCGGCTCGCTCTAATGGCAAAGAGGTAGATACCGGCCACTGAAGGATCCGATCTTGATGAATAATTTTGTGTTGGTTATCTTTGCGCTTTTCATGTAATTTTGGGTCTGATAGTTAACTATGTACAAACCCTATAGGGAACTTCCTGTAATGTAATCAAGAATTTTATATTAGTATATTATACTATTTTTGTATGCCCATTGAATTGTGCATTATTACTCTGATAAATGTCAAAATGTTAAGGGGTTTGACAGATTTCTTGGAATATAATCAAGTACTTTATATCAGTATGTTTATGCTATTTTTGTATGCCCACTAAACTATGCATTGATACTCTGTTAAATGTTGAATTATTGAGGGGTTTGACGCTAACCTCGAGTCCCTAACTCTTTAGATGTTTGAGCAAAACCTCAAATTTGAAGAAAACTTCTCAAAGCTTGTGCAGGAAACGATTTTGCTAAAAGTGGTAAAATGAGGGGTGGCAGCATTTATATAGCTTTGTGATTTGTAGCAGTTCTCCCTAAAATCGCTTCAAATAATGAAACCCTACCTCGACCAATGTGATACTTTGTAGCGATTGTCCTAAAACCGCTACAAAGTTGCAACCCTTTGCATTATGTAGTGGTTATTACCTTAATAACCGCCACAAACCGCGAAATAATTTGTAGTGGTTTGAGTAAACCATTACAAAGTTGCAACCTTTTGCATTTTGTAGCGGTTTTCCCTTGTTAACAATTACAAACAAGTACCGCATTTTGTGGCGATTAGTATGCTTCAACTACTACTAAGTAATCGTTGCAACTATAATGACAATTAGCGCCACATTTTGTAATGGTTTTTTTTATGTAACCACTATACAAATTACCGTCTCTTACCAGGGTACCATTTGGCGCGAGTCATACAATTACAAATTTGTAGCAGTTTCCTTTAAAATCGCTACAAATTCTAATATTTGTAGTAGTTTTTTGCAACTATTACAATTTAATCGCTACGAAATGACAGTTTTTTTTGTAGTGTAACCCTTATTTCTTTGTTAATTAGCTACTTTGTAATCCTCACATACTATTTTGATGGTTTCTTGTAGAAGCATATACATAGTGAGATGTACAAAAAGTTAGTTTCTTACAATGTGACAAATTAATAAAGGTTCGAGTCCCTTTTGAAAGAGTATGCCTATATTTAGTATTCGACAATACCTCAAACAAAATATTTTTTTATAGGAGGATATATGTGCTTGTAAAAAATTGGTATTTTATGATAAAAGCAATTCCTCGGTTTATTTAAATAAATTAAACAAAGTATTAATTTATTTAGTTATTCAGTTACAAATATGTCAATTGTCTTATTGTAAACGTTTCTTAACTTTAATGCTACGTTTTTTTAAAAAATAAATTACATCAAGGGTATAATCATTTTTGTAAATGGTTTTTGTCTCTTCCAATAAGTGTGTTTCTAAGGATTTGAACTTATATTATCCTCCTAATAGGGAAGAGGTCACTTAACACCTCAACCGACAACTTATTAGTAACATTAAGCCTATGTTTGCCATCACGTTGAGAAGCAAACAATTTCTGTTGGAAAGCAAGAAATTTGTTGAAGCTGCAAAATGATGTTGGCGTCAGCTTTTAGGCAAACTGACTTTTTGATAAAAAACCACGTTAAAGTTAAAATAACGTTTCTAACTTTAGACTTTTTAAATTTTTGTTTTTCTACACATATAAACTTCCTAAATGAATTAATCCAAAAAGTTTCTTTCAAATTAATTTTTTATAAAATCATATTTATACATAAATTAGATTACACTAATTAACTTTTATTTCAATTTCGGTTTACAAAAATCAATTGGGATACAAGTTACTTTTTCATACACCAATTCAAACAAGCCCTGAATCATTCCATATGTAAATACAATTACACTAATTAAATATCACATTAGTGACCATTTTCTTTTGATAGTATTAATAAAGGGAAAATCCCATATAAAGCTATTTAAAATAGAAAAATTATAAATCAGGTGGGTAAATTCAGCAAATCCTTAATTAAGTCATTAACCTAATTTAGAATTTTAAAATGTAGGTAAAATGACTTTAATCCCCTCTCCTCTTTAGTCTTTAACTTATGTGTGTGCATATATCAACATTAATATTTAATAAAATAAAATATGATTCATCTATATTTTAAATATATTAATTATCATAATAAGGAAAAATGTACTATGTTTTAAAACAAGGAGTTCATTTTATTAACATGAACAGTTTTTTTCCTAAAAAAATTAGAAAAAAGACAAAAAAAGAAATTTGAAATTGTAAAATTTTAAATCAGGGATTTTTCAAAATGAGTTGTGAATTGTTTATCAAATTTTGTTATTTCCTTATCAACTCTTGGCAACAAACTTGATTTAAAATTTTATAATTTTAAAGTTCTTTTTCCAAAACACTATATTATATGTCGCTATAAAAATATTTTTTTAATAAATATATTAAGTATAAATTTTACTATATTTGTTTCATATCTACACTTTTTTTGGAAAGTTCTATATTTCAATATGTAAAACATTTTATGAAATTTTAAGTGCATTTAATATCTTTTTATCTTAAATATCCTTAAAAGTATGTCAAATTTACACGTCAAGAAAATTAAAAATCATTTAGTTGATATTAATGATATTGTGATGGCATGTGTTACATTTTTTATTTTTTTTAAAATTATTCTTGATGATTATTTTAGAGCACAAAAAATTCTTTTGATTTAGTAAATAATATTTTATTTAGTTATATATCAATGTTTTTATATAGAAAAAATAAATTCATAGACCAATAAAACTCTTTTAAAAGGTGAGAGAAGAGAAAAGATGACATTAAAGTCATTTTACCCAAATTTTGAAATCCTAAATTGGGTAAATAACCCAATTAAGGATTTGTAAAATTTACCAAATTTATTTAAATTTTTTCTATTTTAGGTAGCTTTATATGGAATTCTCTCATTAATAAATGATACTCTAAAAATGATGAAAATATACAAAATGTATCACTTTGAAGCTTTTTTAAAGCATTCGACTTTTGTAATTTTTATCTCTAAAATTGTAGTCAATGAATGGCATATTGATGTTACAAGTTGCACCTATATCCTCTTTTTGTTTGTAGCAAAAGAAGAAAAGGTTTATGCCATAATTATAAGGAACGTGCACCTATATATCAAAACATGAGTTTGTCATGTAAAATTACTTTTTCTTACTCGTTTCTTTTGAATCGTCGATCCCCACAACCATATTTCTACAAAAATAAAAAAACACACAAAATTTTTTGTATCACTGCCCCATTTGGCCAAACAATTGTCGTCTCCCCTATGTTTTCTATCCCTTCTTTGATCACTCAAACATGGAATCAGTTTGGGAGCTCATTATTTTGATGAGCATCTATACCTAATTAGATCTAAGCCATCCATAATTGATTTGAACCATCCATATTTGATTTTTTTTAAACAACAATTTTTTAAATAAAATTATTTTTTTGTAAAAAATAATAATTATGATATTATCTTTATTTTATATTATATGCCTATTAAAACATTTTTTTAAAAAGGATATTTAAAAATAATCATATTTAGAATATCCAGATCTGATTGGGTACAGGGGCTCCTCAAAGTCACGAGCACCCAAAACCGTTCTCTCAAAACACCCCCCCCTAACTTCAATATATGTTGGCTCGGCGAGCCAAGCCGGTCGAGTCAAAGCCCAGACTACAGCAAAGACAGTACCTCTCTAATGTGTCTACGTGGCCTTACGTAGGGGGAAAGGTTGCTCCTTCTTTTTATACAAGACTGAGTTAAACACTCTGTGACGTTGATCAACCCTTCACCGTTGGATCCAAGCTGATAAATCATTAACCGTTGGATTCAAATCTGAACATTTCATGCGCATGTCTTGTTTCTTCGTTGGACCCCACCGCAGTTTTTTCCAGTGAGAAATCTCCGTCCCTACCAACATAAATTCCCCGCTCGACCCCTAGGTACCACGATTTCTTCTTCTCCTTTCTCTCTCTCTCTAGATTACTTTCTCTCTCTACAAGCTGATGACAAAATGAAGCTCCCACTTATTAAAGCAACCCGCCATAAACAGTACTATTTTCATTTAACTTTTTTCCCATTATAAAAAGGCCCCCCATCCGCCAAATCTCTTCATTCCCATCACACACCAATTACAACACACATTATCACTGAGTTGTACTCAACCAAAATACGAACCTTCTTCGTCTTTTTCTCTCTCTCTCTGATAGATTGCCCATAACATACAATGAGGCTCGTCATGAGACCTCCAAAAATCCTTCTTTCTCCGACCACAACCTCAAGCAACCATGTCCTTAAACCCATGTGCATAACCTTCACCCATGAACCGACCAAGCCCAACAACACCTTGTCCATGTCCGAGGTAGTAAAAAAGTTGGAGAAATTGGTAAACCCCGATGAACATACTAAACTCTCATCATCCTCTTCGTCTCCGTCTTCTTCTTTGTCAGCTTCTTCGTTGTCATCGTCACGGTTTAAGGTCAGGCAAGAGGAGCTACGAAAGAGGTGGATGGAGTACCAAGGATACAGCGACTGGGAGGGGATGTTAGACCCATTGGACGAGAATCTCCGAGCCGAGATTCTCCGGTACGGGCATTTCGTCGAGGCTGCGTATAAATCATTCGAGTTTGATCCTTCATCTCCTTCCTATGCCACTTGTAAATACTCAAAGAACAGGCTCTTTGATGGCTGTGGCTTTTCTAGTACAGGGTACAAGGTTACCAAGCACCTACGTGCAACCTCAGGCATCCAGCTACCTCGTTGGATCGAAAAAGCACCCAACTGGGTCGCCACAAATTCCAGCTATATCGGCTACATAGCCGTCTGCGACAACAAAGAAGAAATAAAACGACTTGGTCGGCGAGACGTTGTTATCGCTTTCCGAGGAACAACAACATGTTTAGAATGGCTTGAGAATTTGCGAGCCACCCTCACCCACCTTCCTTGTACTACCACAGAGATCGACGAAAGTGATGCCATGGTGGAAAGTGGGTTCCTGAGTTTATACACTTCTTCTACGCCGTCGTGCTTGAGCCTCCAACAGATGGTTCGCGAGGAGGTTCGCCGGATTATTCAAACCTATGGCGGCGACGGGGACGTTCCGCTGAGCTTAACCATCACCGGGCACAGCCTTGGGGCGGCGCTAGCGATACTCACGGCGTACGATATACAGACGACGTTCGACCGGCCGACGCCAATGGTGACGGTGATATCGTTCGGAGGGCCACGGGTGGGCGACCGGAGCTTCAGGGAGAAGCTAGAGAGGCAAGGGACGAAGGTTTTACGTATAGTGAACTCAGACGACGTGATCACGAAGGTGCCAGGGTTTGTATTTGATGACGTCGGAGGGAATATCTGTGCTGACGTGGTGGCCGATGGGAACGCCAACGTGGCGGGGCTGCCAAGTTGGATACAGAAGCGGGCGGAGGATGCTCAGTGGGTGTACGCGGAGGTCGGGAAGGAGCTCCGGTTAAGTAGCAGGGATTCTCCGTACCTCAGAAGTTTCAACGTTGCCACGTGTCACGAGCTTGACACCTATCTTCATCTCGTCGATGGTTTTGTTAGTTCTAGGTGTCCATTTCGAACCACCGCAAAAAGATTCCTCCGCCGGTGAAACTAAAGTTTTTTCCCTATATTTATATTATATATTACATTATGTATACAATTTAGGAGTCAGGAGAGAGCTTTACCATACAAATTTAAGAGTGTGGTACCCCAGGCCTAACATTCAGGAAAATAGAATGTAATTAAAAAGTAATAAAAAGAAGCAGATATAAAGTTGTTGATAAATGTATGTGTACAAGTAAATCATATCGTAGACATTCTTTGATGAGGGGGGAAAAAAGCAAAAAGTGACAATTCCAAAGGGCAATAATTGGAGACTATATAACCTGGCAGTCGTCAGAAAATACCGTAAGCATTATTGTTTTGCTTTTAAAACCAAAAAGTTTCATTTAGGTATAACTAAAACTAAAATAAAATGTTACCTACATTTTCTTGTCCAAAATAGTACACTAAGATGAATTAGCCATTTTATTTATTTTTTACAAAAGTGATACTAATCAAAAATTATTTAAATAATATGCATTTATAATATATTTTTTGTAAATATATTACTATTATTATATATAAACTTTAATTTTTTGTGTGTATTGCAATTGCACCACACTAAAAAAAAACATTGTCTGTCAGTAGCGGTTAACTCGAGCGAATTTTTTTTTGTAGTGCCAACTCTTAAAAAAATAGCAAATGAAAGCGATATCATTAATAATTGTTCAAAAGTCAATAATAAATTTTTCGTCAAAGTCTATATATAATTTACAGGGCCAACCTAGTTTTACAAGAGGAGAGGGACCATTCCCATCCTCTTTCCCTTCGTTCTTTTTCTAACCATTATATTGACAGTTCAACGGTTCAAGTTTTAATCTTTTCTCTAAAGTGATTATTAAGATTTTAAATTATACAAAATAACTAATAAAAATAAAAATACTAAACTTTAGTCTTAATAGTTTAAAAATGAATTAAAAATCTAAAAAATATTTTATAAATAATTTTACAAAATTAAAAATATGAAATGTTGATATAATGTTTAAAATAAGAGAATGTGAGGGGAAGATAAGAGACCCTCTTCTATCATTTTTTTTATAAGTACATGTAATTTTTTATTAGCGATAATTCTATTTGAGATATGGTTAAGTACTAAATGTTATCACCTCTCTCCCAGTGAGAATTCAAAATATTGGCCCCCAGATTATATTATTAGAGACTAACATCTTCTTTTATACTCCACCCTGTTGGTATTTTTTAAGAGTGAAAAGCTAATTAAACATATCATTTCAATGTAATATCATTCAAAATATATATAAAATATATATATATAAATCTCGTTCAATGATGGATCGGCAACAAGGTTTCGCCATTCAAACTTAATCTTTTAAATAAAATAATTCCAATAAACAAAATCCATATATAAATAGCCAAAAAGGTATTTATGATTATCTGTTTTTTAATCATCTAACGCATGCCAAAGAAAAGGTTGGTGTCACAGTTCGCAGGTCATACATTAGCCATATTATATTGAAATGACCTTGAAAAGGCAAAACTTGTTTGGTTATGGTATATATAGTGAAATGAATAGCGTGCTTCAATAATAATATGAACCATATGATCTTATTGACCAATAACCATAACTCTATATATTCTAAGATAATTCTTATTTCTCAGTGCACAATATATTTACACGCGCACACACAGCACCGACCCTAACGTGTAAAAATAAGAACACTTTCTGCTACAAGTAATCTCCTTCTTTCTCCTCTCTTTGTTATTCTACTAAGGCAACACTTACCTAACTGTGCGCCGTCCATACCAAACCCCACACGGGCGTCGGTTTCGTGTGGAATTACCAAAACAACCTTGACTTTTAATTTATACTTTCTCCAAATGATCATCTTCGTGTTCTTCGCAATGGCCCCAAACTGACATGGGAGGCGGTGATCATGTTATTGATGAAGAACTCGAAGAATGTGACTTTTTCATGTATATGTAAAAGACGCAAGATTATTTAGTCTTTTCCTCTCACTTTTCTCGTGACTTTTTTATCCAAATTACAATTACAATATAACATAGCCAATGAGAAGAGTTATGTTTCTTGAATTACAAAAAGATTAATAATACATTAATCTCTCTTCAGTTTTAATTTGTTAAATTTTTTATTGGAGAACGATACTACCAGTCTATCATTAGATAATAAAATTAAACAAGATTACATATCCAAAAGGAACATAATTTCTTTTTTTTCTCTCTCGCTAAAATTATAGAGACCATAATTTTCTTTTTCAAAATCTACACTTAAATTCAAAGTTTAACACTGTCAAGAATATTTTGTTAGACACTTTTAATTATCTAATTTTATTATTTGAAATTATGTTAAAAATTAATTATTAATTTGATGCCCTCAAAATATACTTTCCTCTCTCAATGCCTAATTTAAATAATTTAAATAATTAATTATGGTATAATCTATAAAAAATATTTGGTTAAAGTATACTTTTGGTCTTTTAAATTTAGATGGGATTCCATTTTATTTATTTCACTTTAAGAAGTGTGTTTTTATTTCTTTTAAGTTAACACTATTAACTTCTCTAACAAAAAAAATGATGAGTTAACAAATTTAAAATGATGACATATTCAAATTTTAATTCTTTAATATAATTACTTTCATATATTAAGATATGTCGGCATTTAAATTTACTGAGTCAACATTTTAAATTTGTTGACTCAACATTTTTTGTTAGTAAGATTAACTGTACTAACTTAAAAGGACTAAAATGGAACATTGGCTAAATTTAAATGACCAAAAATATACTTTAGTCAAAATATTTAATTAAAGTTAATAAAATTTCAAGTAAAACAAAAATAAATTGGATCGACATAGCAATATAAAAATAAATTTTATTGACCAATTTATTCATTTTTAGATTAAAATTATAATTCATTAAGGTTTTTTTTTGTGTATTATTAATAACTAAGTAAGTATGTCTAAAGATGTGTGCGTTAAAATTACTTTTTGGTAATCTAAATGATTTTTAAACCATGTTTATGTTAAAGAGGAGTATTTATTTTGATCCAAAGTATTTGATTTTGATAGCTAATTTTAGGGGGATAAGAATTCAATCATAAAAAAGGGGCAAAGAGTTCCTCCATTACTTTCCTTCTCATCCACTTCTCCTATACTTCTCATTTTAATAATCTCGACTCTAAAATTAAAAGGTACATAACAAAAAATTTACTGCCTATTTATTGGACGGATAAAGGTTGTCTCTACTTCTCTTCCCATCCATTTTCCCTCCACCTCTCATCTCAATCATTTCTAATTGATAAATTTTTTGTTACGTAACTTCTAATTTTATGGGAGGTTTGCAGTCATTTATGATTTGTGAATATTATTTGTTATAAACTTTGTAATTACTTATTTATATTTTGTATTTGTCATTGTGACGCTTTTTAGTTTTGATTTATGTGTAAGCATGTAATTTTTCTATCTGCACATTTAGCAATATTGATATTAATATAAAATAATATTTCTATAAAAGATCATGCTGTTTGCAAGGTAAGAAGCTTTATATTCAATTGGGCTGCTTCTACTATATATATATATATATATATATATATATATATATATTTCATTTCTATATTTTTCGCAATTTTTGTTGCACTAATCCACTACACTTTAATAGGGTTTAAAATGTCAGAAAGGTGAGTAAACAATCTCATTTGCCTTGGCTATGTTGATAATAGTTTGATATATCTTTGTAAATACGCCCTCCGTTCTTTAAGATAAGACCCAATTTACTTTTTAAGAAAAATTAAAAATGCTAGATAAATTATTTAATTATAGCATATACTGTGTATCATTAGATTATATATTATTTTATAAGTTGGACAAATTAGTTTGGAGGAAAACAATAAATATAAATACTTTAAAATAATATTTATTTTTTTCTTAATCTCTATAAAAAAATTAACTGGGTCTGTGTAACTTCTAACTAGGTTTTCCAGAAAAAAAAAATCCGAATTTTGCATAGCTGAGTGTCAAAAAGTTTTATAGCAAGTACTCGAGATTTGAAAGAATGGTTTTGATTACCCAAGAAAATGATGAATTTGGTGTTTTTCAAGGTTTTTAAAGTGTAAAAACAGTTTGAAAGACAACAAATTGGCGTGATATAAAATAAAGGACAAATAAAAACTGTAATACAAATCAATTTTGGAGTGAGAATAAATATTGAAAACACAATGTATCTTGAATAGAGAATGAGGATTCAGGTTTGCTCGGTAGGCGTTTTTTTTTTTTTCGCGACTTTTGGCAAATTTTGTTTCCTCTGCCGCATGAAGAATTTTCTCGCTTCCTATGAAGAATTTTGTTTCCTATTGTGTTGTGTGTTCAGTTAAAGCAGCTCGTCTCTGTTAGTAAAAAAAATTAATTTAATTAATTAACTTTTTTATATTTTTTTATTTATATATGTGTTTTGTAAATTATTTGTGTATTGGTTGGGTTGCTGATTTTTTAAATTGTTAACATTTTATGCTATACTTTTATGTAGTAAAATTTAATTTTGTAATTGATGACTCGAGTTGATCTTTGAATATCTGCTAGTTGAATTTGAATTAATTTACACGTGAAGAGAGTAATTTTATGTTGGAACATACTATACTTGAGTTGACTACAAATCTATCATTATGCATGAAAATTAATAACTACAAAATACAATTATAAATTATAAAATAAAATTAAGTGATTCCTACTACTCCTCCGGTCTTTAGTATAAAACATATTTTGAAAGTTGATCCTGGTCTTAAATATAAGACATGATTTTCATATGTTTTAATTTTTTTCTCAATTTTCCCCTATTGATGCTCCTCAATAATAATTAAAGAGAAGAAGAAATGAGAGAATTAAAGAGGATGATTATGGTGTTTTAAAAATTGCATGTCATATTAATTAATTCAACTAATTTTTTTAATCTAATCAAAGTAGGTAAATATATGGGAAAATTCCACCAAAAAAAATGCATGTGAAAATGGAAAAGGATTATGTCAAATCCCAAAACAGTCAGGTGTCAGTACGGACAAGGAATGTGAGAGTTTGAAATTTCAGCGAAAAGACAATTTTATCCTTCATCTCTCCCTCCCTCTCAACTCAGAATAATAATACTGGACTATTGATTAACAACACCGTCTTCTTCATTAACAACTCCAAGGATAAATTTCAAATTAACAAGTTTTAGGGGTCAACAACAACACCGTATTTTAGATGACGGTATTGTTAATCAAGAGCCCGGTGTTATTATTCCGAGTTGAGAGGGAGGGAGAGTTGAAGGGTAAAATTATTTTTTTGCCGAAAAATCCCAGATTCCTTATCCGTACTGACACCTAACTGATTTGAGATTTGACATATTTATTATACTGACCTGTCCTTTTCTATTTTTACATGTATTTTTCTGAAATTTTCCCTAAATATATTTTATAGTAAAAATTGAAAGAAGTATTAAATTAAAAGTTGAAAATGTAAACAATAAAAACCATTATACTGACGTGGAGTTTCTGAAACAATGATAAAGATCATAGATGGCTTGGGGCCCACAATCAGTGGGGCTATCAAAAAATGTCACATGATTGTCACATGAATTTAAGAATAATCAAAGAGATTCCACCGACACCGAGACATTCCATTGTATTCACATCATTCTGTTGCTTTCAGCTCTATATAGGAACAAGTTAAAGATGCACAAAGAGAAGTTCCTTGAAAACGTCATAATAAGTTAACCAAAATTGGAAGGCTTCCTACAAACATGGCCATTTGAAAAAATGAGGGACAACAAATTTTTGAAACACATAAAATAATCAATAATCCATGTTTCAAACTGGGCTGCAACTACAAGCTGCATGTCCAAACTTATATCAGAAATTTTTAAAGGAATAATATTATAACTGAAAAACGCTGCATTTCTCTCTTAACTAGTCTCACTGAGGAAAGTTCAAAGCATCCAATTATCTAGGTAACCTAAGAAAATGGTGCTAGACTGTTAGAATTAAACTCAATGTATAAAATAGAACTGGGATGCATTATGGAGCGAACCAGCAACATCACGTCCAAATGAATTGGCAATGTAAAGGGAAAAAATAATGTATTGAACCTATGGATGCTTTTTTCTTGTTTCTCATATAATTAGCAGACTCGAATGAATGTGTAGTGACTAACCGTCCGTCCAATGGAATGCTATTTTAAGAGGGCAATGATTTTCAGTAAGCATATCTAACTAATCCCTAGGCCTCCTAATTAGAGTTAATAGAGTCAACACAAGATAGCCAACCAAACATAGAAAAGCTACCCGTTCCAGTATATTGTCAAAGCAGGCTTTCTTTTCAAGGTTGATTTGAGCTATGGTGAGGGGTTTAATCGAAAACAACAAAAGTTAAAAGGACAAAAGAGTGAGTAGTACGAATATTTTCATCAATTGTCATCCGAGTCATGGATTGGAGAGCATATTTATCCCTAGCATAAAAACAACAATGAGGGGAAACTACCTAAAGCCTTTTTGAAATAAAGGATAATTTCAGTGCTGAGACTTTAAAATATAAACACTTTACCCTCCCCAATCAATAAACATCACCAAAAAGAAATTGCAAAATAGAAAGAAATGGAATTTTAGGATTTAAGAATTTAGGGGTAAATGAAGGCCAAAAATCATGTAAGAGAGGAATTGAAGATAATTGTGAAGTATTACCTGACAATTATGTGACACTTTTAAACACTAGGTTTGGTTTGAGCAAAGGGATTAGACCGAGTAGATCACAAAAAGGGCAAATTGAATTTAAATACTACCTTATTCAAAAAGAACTCTGGGTAGAATCATCTTGATTTTAAAGCCACTATTGCAAAAAACACTTTTTAGACCGGTTAAAAAATACATTTTAGACCGGTTTTGGAAATGGTCTTGATACAACCGATTTAAAAAGTATGTGACTTTTTAGACCGGTTTAAAGTCATAACTTTTAAGACCGGTTGTGATCACAACCGGTCTCAAAAGTCTGACAATAAGACCATAAACTACAAAAGACGACCTTTAAGACTGGTTTGTTGATAACCGGTCTTAAAAATACCGGTCTTAAAAATACATTATTTTTAAGACCGGTTGTCAATAAAACCGGTCTTAAAATAACCTTTAAGAACAAAAACGGTCTTAAAAATATGATTTTTTTAATTATTATTTTTGGTTTCAACCTTGCCCAGGCCAGTAAGTTGTTTTAACGACAATCCCCTTTCCACACAAGCAACAACACATATATATTAACAATCAGAAGCAATAACAGCAGCATTACTATACCCACATTTCACAGAAGCAACATTATCAATAAAAATAATTCAAAATCAATATATTCAATTCCAATGACAACTGATAACACATTATCAACTCATTCAATTTTCAGCAACAATATCAACAATTTATCATCATCAGGCATTTTGAAACACAATAAAGCACAATTTAACAATGATAAAAGGAAAATCTCAACATTGTGCACTTTCAATTCCAAAACTTATAAGGAAAAGGGGGAGAAGAAAAATTTCTCATTATGTGCAAAAAATTCCTAAGCTTTACAGAAAAGTGGAAGAAAATATACAATAGTGATCTCATGACTGTATCAGCAACCACAACTAGAATCACCAATATCCCAGAAATTGTCCTAAGCAGAGATATAAGCCAAGTTAGATATGAAAACCATAAGTATTATTATAACAACATTGGATTAAAAAACTTAATAATCTTGTAAAAGCTCATAGATGAATTCAGCACAACAGTTGCGGATGAAATCAATATCTTCTTCAGGAAAGAGATCAGCAAGATCAAACATCTGTATGTATAACACAAGCCAAACAAAACATTAACTTACTAACTTAAAAACAATAAAATAATACAATATTTTTGAAATATACATTTATTACCTCTTCGGTAAAATCAGTCGTGCCTAGGCTGATAATATTATAAATTTGCCTCAAAATATAAAGACCACATAAGTTGGACCCCGGTGGTTGCCTACGGCTCTAAAAAAGAACATGACATCATCAAAGTATAGCTTATGGAACACATCTTAAAGAAAACAAATATGTACTAACCTTTGACGTGATCTATGTAGGGTCTTTTAAGTTACGAACATGCTTACCACACTTAGCGTGTAAGAATGTCCGCATAGCCCTATCATCAAAATCATAAAGATTACTTATCTTGCATACAAACTTTGCACACAAAAGGTAATAAAGCAAGAAAATTTACGAGTTCACGGTCTTCTTCAAGTCACTTCTCGGTTTCAAGTGGAGGGAGCATAGAATGATGACTGTGTAACTAGCCTTACACAAAAAAACCAATTGCCAATTATCCCTTTAAAAAAAAGAGATGAATGTTAAGCAAATATAAAGCATTATATGTGTTTTGGAATATAAATTTGTTTCTTACCCATGCACATAAGGAAGCAAGAAACAGTCAGTTTCTGTTTCACTGAGCCTCTCTGATAAGTATCTATGTCTGATGGCAGAAGTGGTCCCTTTCTCTTGGGCTTGATGAGGGCACATGAATCCAAATTTATCGCTTTTCCCATAGGAGACCAACCTACAATTCATGTACCTGCAATAACGCAAGCACACAAATCAAAGTTAAACAGCGTAATTTTTAAAATATTTACTCCTAATTGAAGAAGATACTTACATTAAAAATAGTTGAACAATCCCAACCGTAAGATATTTTCTAGGAGTGACCAGGGACATTAAATCTTCCCTATCAATATAGCATGTTGCCCCTGACTTCCCAACAGCTGAATCCGTAGGCCAACTTCTTGGTAGGAAGGCTATATCGTATTCCACAGAATCACTTGCTGCATGAAATTCAATGGAGGCTGTGAAACTTTATGAGGGAAGGGAGCTGGACTTGGGGCTCTGATCGGGGATTCCGCAGCTCGAACAGAAACAAGGTTCTTCGGCCATGATATGAAAGTACCCAGGATATCGCTCACAATCTTGAACTCCTCAGAAGGGATAGGTACAGGTGCGTCTGCGATGATAACCTCTTCAACTGACACCCTAACTTGATCATCTGTCATTTACTGGTGGTGAACAGTTGATCCTAGGTTATGCACACTCCCCGCGCAACTAACCGTCTCAGAGGATCCTTGACAATAATGTCACAAGGCTCAACAATTTCTTTTCTAGGACCCTCTGATGACTGCCTAATATTGCAACAACTCCCTTTAGTGATCTGCTTTATAGGATCTAGCGAATGTGCCCAGGGAGCACTGGTATCTTGTCTAGTACTGACCATGGCATACACTTCTTCTTTCATCTTGCTTTACCGGGCATCCAATAGTGCATCAAATGATGCTTGTGCCTCTGCCCTTGCTTCTGCCCTCGCAGTGGCCAACATACGCTCCAATTCATCTCTCGTCATCACATTTAAGGAATAGCGTGAGGGGGCTCCAAAGTAATCCTTTATGCCCACCCCTCCTTCAACTCCCCTGAAACAGCCTGGATGCTCACGTTTTCCAGTAGCAACTGTGAGGATATCATCCCTCCCTTCCGTCTTAAAGGATCCTTCGACTTGCTTTTTATGAAGTTCATTTTGTGAGATATATAGAGAAGACACATAAGTAATGAAACATGTTTACTAAATAGTTAATAACAACAACGATACTTACAATTTTTTCACCGACTATACGAGACTGTTCACTTATATATGACCCATTACTCTTTCGGCAAGCATGCAACCACAATTCTTCGCGTCGTAGTGGAGATGGTGGAAAAAGAAGAATAGAAGGATCGGATTGAGATGCTTCCTCCAATCTCTTCCGTTTGGTCGCCAACAAGTCCTTTTCGGCCTTTGCGTATCCCCCACGAGATATTGTATGGGGGCAATCATTCTTCCTACTACTCTCTTGTGCCTTTTGCCTTCTTGCCTACAAATAAGAAATTCAGACAAAAAAAGGTTACAATCAGTATAGACGATTGATAAAAAAATAAAATAGAAAATAAGTTAACTCACCAAAGGCTCTGGAGTAGTTCGAAGCCTCAAAAACTCTTGCCAGGTGGCTTCATCGATATATGAATACTTGCTGCATGTAGTAGGGTGAGACTTACCAGCTTCCACCTCGATATGCACGTAATTGTTGGCAAGATTCATCTTGAACTTCCTCCAGCGCTCACAACAATACATCATAGTCTTGTTGTACAAGACTTCACTCAGAGGGACGTTATAGGTGAGCTATTATGCATGCGTTAACACAGTTAGTGACAAATTTGATAATTACAACATGCAGAAGAGAACTTTATACCTGAATAGTATCCTAAATATGCTGCTTCACTTTTTTGTCAACATTTCTCCACTCCTCTATCAAGATACTAGGCTTATTGCGTGCTAGGATGCCGACGAAACTCCTATATCAGCTTGCATTAGGCCCAATTGGTTTCTAATATTGATCAAACTCAATCGGTATCTTTTCACCGACACTCCGAATGAAGGTAACGTCTCTCAACCGTGTGGCCCTCCTACCCCTCCTTATGAACTGGTTACTCGGCTCACTTTGATTATGGCTCTGATTAATACTCGCTGGCTTGCTTTGATGAGCACTAGCTGACTCCTGAACCTCCTCACTAGGACGCCTCGGATTCGTCATTATCCTGTTAAGACAAATCATTAAGTTAGTAAGCTATAAAATAACTGTATATATAATCTAGATATAACTCATAATGATCATTACTTTAGATAGATAGCTAACTTTTAAAGTAGATTTATAAAGAGATATCCTCTCATATCCCTTCATGATGATCATTTCTTATGTCGTGTTCATTATATGTTTCATCTTCTTCGTTCAATTCAGGAAGACCCCTGGAAAAAGAAGGAGTCTCGAGAAGATCATAATTTAAGCGACTTTCCTTATTAGTATCAAAGACCATTTTTCCTTAGAGAGCTACAGACCACATTTTATTTACCTGATGAGTAATATAGAACACTTGTTTTGCCTGATCTACCATAATGAAAGGTTCATCTCTAAAACTTCTACTATTCAGATCTACTAATGTAAATCCTAATTGATCAATCTTCACACCATTATTGACATCAACCCACTTACATTTGAAAATGGAAAATTTAATTTTAACATAGTCAACCACCAAAATCTCCTTAATAACCCCATAATAAGGTATGACTGCCAATTTAGGGTTCTTATCTTTTGAATTAGAGAAGTGCATAGATTCAGGCACTAACATAACACCACTGTTCTGGACAGTGGTCCTATCATCCAGGGACTTCATGTAAAAGGTATAACCATTGATCACAAATGAAGTCCAACTTATGACATCAACCTCAGGACCATGTGCTAGCCATTTAATTGTATCAGAAAAAAAATTCTTCTCCGTCAACCTTATGTTTGAACCAATGTGAAAAATTCTTATATTTTCCCTAATTAGCCTTTGTTCAGTTATCCGACTGTTTGCTTTTCGTACAATTTATTTATAAGCATTCATGTAATCTTGAACAACATCAACATTATTCAAGATGTACAAGTAGACTTGTTGTAATTCATCAGGATCCACACTCTTTACTGTAGCCCTGCATCTACCCCCTTCTTCATTATGGCGTTTAGGAAGGTCAATATGTCTTACATTTGACAAATAATGTTGACAAAAGTCCATAGCTTCTTCAGAAACATATTTCTGAACAATAGATGCTTCAAGCCGGTTATGGTTCTTCACATACCCTTTTAGAATTTTCATAGTTCTTTCAATTGTGTATATCCACTGGAAATAGATAGGGCCACACAAATTTATCTCCCTCACTAGATAAACAATTAGATGTACCATGATGTCAAAAAAAGAAGGAAGAAAAAGCTTTTCAAGCTAACACAAGATCAAGTATCCTTCATTTTCCAATTCATCTTATCTTTCCGTCTCAATGACTTTACTACAAATTGCATTGAAGAAGAAACAAAGTTTAGTCAAAATATGTTGAAGATCATATTCGACAATGCCTCGAATAGCTACTGGGAGTAGTTGTTGCATTAATACATGACAATCATGAGATTTTAGCCCTACTAACTTCAAGTCTTTCATCGACACAAGCTTCTTAAAATTTGACAAATACCCTGACGGAACTTTGATTCCATGTAAACACTCACAAAAACTTATTTTCTCATCCTTGAACAAAGTATGACAAGCTGGAGGATAAAAGGTTCTCTTACCATGTAGCCTCAGATGCAAGTCTTCTCGTATTCCCATTTCTTACAAATCTAATCTTGCCTTTACGTCATCCTTAGAACTACATTGTATGTTGAGCAATGTCTCAATAATACTATCACATACATTTTTCTCCACATTCATGAAGTCAATACAGTATCTCACATCAAGATTGCGCTAATATGGAAGATTGAAGAAGACTGACATCTTTTTCCATAATTTTTTCTCATTTTTACTCTTTGTAGCCTTACCGAAGATATCATTGATATTTTGTACCTTTTTCATAAAATTTCTCCCCAGTTAATGCCTCTGGAGCATCTTCAAACTCTTAGCCACTAAAAAAGGCTTTATTTAATCTACGATATGGGTGGCCCCGTCTAAGGAATTTTCTATGACCAAGATAAACAGTCTTTCTTCCATGTTGAAGTTGATGGTAGCATGTGCCTTCTTCACAAATCGGACATGCTTTGTGGCCTTTAATGCTATATCCTGACAAGTTTCCATATGTAGAGAAGTCATTTATAGTACAAAAGATCATGGCTCGCATTTTAAAAATATCTTTCTTGTTAGCGTCAAAAACATCGACACCTTCATCCCACAACTCTTTCAAGTCTTCAATCAAGGGTTCTAGGTAAACATCTATGTCATTTCTGGGTTGTTTTGGTCCCAAAATCAACATAGATAACATGATGTATTTTAGTTTCATGCATAACAAAGGAGATAAGTTGTAAATTACCAACAGAATAGGCCATGAACTATGTATACTGCTTAGGCTACCATAAGGATTCATACCACCTGTGCTAAGCTCAAGTCTAAGGTTTCTAGGTTCTTCGCCGAAGGTAGGAAATAATCGATCAATTTTCTTCCATTGAGAAGAATCAGCCGGATGTCGAAGCTTTCCATCAGAAATCCTCTCATCCGCATGCCATCTAAAATTTGTGGCATCAATTTCATTAGCAAACAGGTGTTTGAACCTCGGTATGATTGGAAGATACCACAATACTTTTGGAGGGGCCTTATTTGATTTGTACCTGGGGGTTTCACATATCAGACACTGCTGCTTCTCTTCATGCTCTTTTCTGTACAATATGCAATCATTAGGGCCTGCATGAATCTTTTTATACTTCATCCTTAGTGGACACATTATTTTCTTAGCATCATAGTATCAGCAAGGCATCACGTTATCATCTGGAAGCATGTCGTTAAAGGCCTCAAGTGTTTTTGAAAAACTTTTATCGCTCCATCCATATCATGCTTTCAAACTTACCAATTTTCAATACTGCTTTCAACAATTGGTATTTTGTGCACCCTGGGTACAGCGGCTTCTCAACATCATTGCACATATTACCATATGCATGTGATTGCTCAAAAGCCTCTTCTCCTACATCACAAATAATATCCTCCATCCGATCATCCAAATTAGTGTTATTATCATCAAAGGCTACTCCCCCTTGTTGAACTACGCTTGGAATTTCTAATTCTTCACCATGTCATACCTATACTGTATAACTCTTACAAAATCTATCACAAATTAAATGAGTATATATATCTGTAGCACTTAGTCGCTTCTCATTCAAACATTGTACACAACGACAATAGAACATCCCACTATCATTACCGAAATTTCTTCTAGCAAATTCCAAAAAATCTCTCACCCCATTATCATATTCAACACTAGTCCGTTTAACATTTACCCAACTACGATCCATATATTTCAACACCTTTTTTTTGCTTCTCTTCTGTATATTTTTTCCCCTGGAAAAGGCAGGAGTATGATGAGAGTATAAAATCATTACACTCATCAAGTTACCTGTTTAATAGAATTCTTCATAAGATGTAATTACAGTCTGTTCCATTTTCTTCAAGTAATTTTTTCCTTTCACAGAGTTCTTATTTCTATTCAAGGGACCACTACAATTATATCTGATTTTAAAGATATAAATAATGAAATTGATAGACTCAAGAAAGAAAATGATTCAATAGATTAAACAGGTTTATAACATCTTCAAGGGACCACTTCAACATATTCAATAGAAAGAAATTGATAAACAACCCAATTATATCTTCAACAAATTCAACAGAAAGAAATTGATATGCAAAATGAGAAAAGTCAAGCACTTGTGATTGAATAGATTCATAAGATCCAAATCCGTATATCACAGACCATATCATCAAAGAATTAACTGAGATAGAGGATAAATTACTCTTACCTGGAGGTAGTGACCTTCGATTGTGGCTGAGGAGTAGGAGGAGCGGCGGTTGCAGCGGCTGGAGAACACGGACGAGATAATGGTGAAAAGATAGCACACAGTCGGAGATTCCGCGGCAACGGGTGCAATGACCGGAAGGCGGGAGGATTTTAGGTCTGAAAATAGAGAAGGAGGAGGCGGCGGTGGCGGTAGCGGTGGCTGGAGAAGAGGGCGGAGAAAATGGTGGAATATGACCGGAGAAAAAGGTGCATAGCTGAGATGAAGCTTTCGCGGCAGTGGAAATGATGGGGAGGGAAACAAAATGGAGGGGGATTAAGTTTGAATTTCTTGACTTTTAAAACCGGTTATCCAAATAACCGGTCTTAAAATTACTTTTAAGACCGGTTATCCAAATAACCGGTCTTAAAATTACTTTTAAGACCGGTTATTAGGATAACTGGTCGTAAAAGTCCACTACTTAAGACCGGTTATAAGATAACCGGTCTTAAATAGGGGACTTTTAAGACCGGTTATATATAACCGGTCTTAAAAGCATACCAGATTTTTTTTTTTAATTTTTTCAGTTAATTTTTAGACCGGTTCTAAATGATGACCAGTTTAAAAAATGGTATATTTTAGACCGGTTTTTATTTTAACCGGTCTAAAAAATTTTTAAAAAAATATTTTCTTTTTAAATAATTTTTATTTCTGTTATTTTTAAGACCGGTTATTTAAATAATCGGTCTAAATAATTTTTTTAAAACCGGTTTTTTTAAAAAACCGGTCTTAGAAGTTTCTCTTAATTACAAATTGCCACCACGTTTTTCTTTTAGACTTTTCCCGCGAAAACCGGTCTAAATGTGGCGATCTAAGTATACTTTTTTGTACTAGTGAGTTTTGATCCAGATTAATTGGTTGCTCAAATATCTAATAATAGAATTTTTTAAAAAAAGTGTCAAACACCTAAGGGCCTAAAGGGTTATTAAAAAAATACCACATGCGACCTTTCGTTCCATTTACCACTTTTGTAGTGGTTTGTGTGGACCATTACTAAATTTTGGTAATAGATTTCCTAAAATCACTACGTACCAAGTTTGTTACCATTCTTGAACCTTCATATTTTCTTACAATTATAGTAGTGATTTGCCATAATCTCAACTAATTAAGTTTTGTGGTTTAGTCGAACCAGCTGCGATAACAAAATTTAGTAATAGTTACTTCAAAATCGCTACTAATGAGTTGCTATTAACCCCATTTAAGTATTGGGAGCCCTGTAAGTTTATTATGCTTTAGTGGTCCCTTGATGTTGAGCATGTTTCTTTATAGTGGTTTTTAGCATGTTGGCAAGTTATTGTGGACGCATGGTATGATGGTTGTGGAGTCTTAGTCATGAGTTTTTGCTAGATTTTGATGTGGATTCAATGTTTGACGTTTATTATAATTGAGTGTCATTACATTTTAGAAAGGTTGACCCTAGAGGATCAAATTTTGATTGATATGGTTTTAGATTCGTGTTAAGGTTCATGTTGGGGGTTGCTTTTGCATTTGAAATTTGTTGAAGTTAGTTTTGGTAACCTTTTGAAAGGTTTTGGTTGATTTTGGGTTGGCTTGAGAATGCTTTCTTTTTTTAGTTTCAATTATAAATAGTTTGAAATTTTTTTTAATATTCAAATTTTGGCAACATTGGTGTTTGGTGTCCATCATTGTCATATGAAATTGGTTTGTGATATGATTTGGTCTAATATTATTGTTAGGTCATATATAATATGCATACAGATCTATAGGCTTTTATGAATCACTCAAATTTGAGCTCCATATATAATCGGAGTTATATATATGTATATATGGTCTTCAGAATTTCGTCATTAGAAGTTAGTTTGCCACCACAAATGGCCTCTTGGGTGTTGTGAAAGTGGAATATGATAAGAGAGCAACTTTATCAAAGCAAAGGTCTACGACAATTTTTTGATCTCCACGAATATTTCAGGTTCTTGTTATCTTCAATATTATTCCAGTTGATCTTTCTCTAACTGTTTTTTTTCCCTAGATGGCTAATTGACTGAGTCTAACTCGAGCATTATCGGGCCTAATTAACAGTAGTTCTCTCAGAGACATTTTTCTGTATTCATATGGATACCAACTTGAGACTTCATATTTAAGCGGCTAAAACCTATTGTTGGTATTTCTTTTAACTTTCTAAGAATTAGTAATTACTCCCTTAATCCGGTCTTTAATATAAGATATATTTATCTATTTTTTATTAAATTAAAGAAATTAGTTAAATTAGTTAATATGACATGTATTTTTTTAAAACATCATAGTCATATTCCTTACACTACTACAGAATGTAGATTTTACGTCCCTACAAGATGTCCCTTTCTAAAAGAGGGAAGTAAAAAATAAAGACGGTGACATTTTTGTAATTCTGGGTGAAAATTGAGTAACTTTAGACGTCTTTTTTTGAAAAATGGACGCCTAAAGTCGACTTTAAACGTCCCTTTTTAAAAAAGAGACGTCTAGTTTTAAAAAAATATTAAAAGAATTTTTTTTTACTTTATACTTCTCTTTTTCAAAAAGGGAAGTATAAAATAAAATAAAAATTAATTTTTTTATTTTTTAAAAAAACTTTAGGCATCCATTTTTCAAAAGGGACGCATAAAGTAAAAAAAATTAATTTTTTTAATTATTTTTTTAAACTTTAGGTGTCCATTTTTCAAAAAGGTACGCCTAAAGTAAAAAAATTAATTTTTTTAAACTTTAGACGTCCCTTTTTCAAAAAGGGACGTCTAAAGTCAATTTCTTTTTACTTTAGACGTCCCAAATTCAAAAAAGGGACGTGTAAAGATAACATTACTCTCTTTTTAAGGTTATGTCTACCCCCGCAAGTTAGCTTCCTCGATTAAAATTTTAAAACTCTTATTTTCTCTTGAAGTTGCTTCTTCCACAACTCTCTTGAAGCTCATTTTCCACCATAACTCTCCCTCTCACTCCCTCTCATTATCTTTGCTCTTTTTTGAAGGTCGTCCTCCTCTATCTCCACCACCATCCTCTACCGTCTTCCTCTCTTACTCTCCAATGTTGAAGCTCGTCGCCATTGTCCTTCCTCGATCTTTGATGCTATTGGTTCCTCCTCCCTCCCTCTCTTGCCGTTGGCCTCCCTCCTCCCTCTCCTATTATGGCCAAAATGTATGGATAATTACTTTTTCTTTTTATATACTAAGTTTTGAACTGGGATTATTGTATATGTATTTTGTTGTGTTAAGATTTAGATTTATCTTCATTGTAGATTTATCATCCTTCACCAATATTAATCTGTAAGGAGATTTTGGTTTATGAAGAACTGTTCGATCTTGTTTCCATAGATTTTAATTGTTAGGCAGTGAAAAATATAATCAATTTTTTTTAAAAAAACTAAACTTTAAACGTCTCTTTTTTAATGAACGTCGTATCCTGAATTTTTTACGTCTCTGGCATAAGCGTCCCCCTATTTTTAGACGTTAAAATGACTAAAAAATGGACGTTAAAAGTGTTTTGTGTAGTAGTGTTAATTCACTCATTTCTTCTTTTCCTTAATTATTATTGATGGAGTGTCAATAAGGGTGAATTAGAAAAATATTAACAAATATAAAAAATATGTCTTGTATTTAGGATTAAGACGAACTCCCTAAATAGTTCTTATATTATGGACCAAAGGGAGTACAAGTTTAACTTTATAAACTATGTTTATAGGTGCTTTGAGGGTTTAGTTTGGTTTAAATGTCAACCCTTCAAACAAAGTGTTGAGTTACGATTAACAAGTAATCCCTCTTTGCCTTAGCCTTTCTCTTAAATATAAGGAGTTATGAAAAGAATAACCACACAAGATTATGAACTTTGATTTCCACTCATTGTGTCTATCTAGCTAGCACTAGGAGAGATGGTGACACAAAAGAAAAAGTGATGTGATACATACATACATACACACGCGAGAGTGAATGTCATCGATGGTTTACTAAAGTAAATTTTTATATTGTATTTAAAAATAATAAAAATAATAAATTATAAGGCATCTTAATTCTATTTTTTTTTTCACGTAAAATAATATCTTGAATTCTAAGTGGATAAATTCTAATATCATCAATTAGATGACGTACGTGAACTTAATTCTTTTACTTTTGTCAATAGACATTTGCATGAATTTAATTGATATATTTATAGATTATTCCATTAATGAATATACTAATTACTATATGTATTATATTACAAGGTAAACTTTTCGTGAACAGTAATGCATAGAATCATATCCACACGTAAGATGTTGCATGATGATATGGTTTTACATATTTTTCTTGTTTTCAAGTCTTTTTCAAAGTCAAGATCTTGGATATCCCACTATAGGACCTCTTCAAAAAGTCATCTATATTGTCCTAGATAAGAAAGTATAATATGTGTGTGTTATTCAAACATTGTGTCTGTGATGTAACTGTCCACTTATAAACAATGTTAAAATTGTTTAGGGTAGGGAACGGGGCCTTCTATTTTCCCTATTGTCTAAATGTAATACAGATTATTTATATTTTTTATTCGATCTCATAAATTATATATAATTAAAGAATTAGTCACATTATTTATTACTTGATACTTTTTATTAAGTTTATTTTTGATATTGATAACAATGTTAATATTAATATTATTTTAATTATAAAAACTTTTGATATCATTTTTCAATATAGAATATGCGGGAACTGAAATATTTACACAAAAGTATCAAAATATATTAATTAAGAATATTCTAGATCCTTTCATCATCTTCCACCACTTCTCTTGGAAGAGGCATACAAATAGTATTACTACAACCTATATATGTATGTATGTGTGTAGACACACATATATACATATATTATTGGATTAAAATGCAAATCCGCCTCTTAATTATTCGTGAAATTTTTATGTTGTCCTGAAAGTTTTGTTGGCCTCAATTTCTCCCCTAAGTTAATCGTTGTTTGTTTGTCTTAATATCCCTTGTGGTACTCTCACTTGGCACCCAATAATCCAACTCAACCACTTCATTATTAGAGCTGGGAATTAGGGCCGGCCCTTTAAGGACCGGCTCTATAGGGCTTGAGGTAAGAAAAATTGTTCTTTTTCAAAGTCCGGCCCGAGAGCATGAGGGCCAGGGCCGGAAGCTATTTTCACAAGATTTAACTACACATCTACAAGCCTCATGCAATAAAATAAATACAATTATTAATTCATAATCAAAGGTAAAAAATAATGTCCACAAATAACTTACAGTCTCATACAAAGTATAAGATGACAAGAAGCTAAACACTCTAAGCAATATGAGTATGATGATTATCATTTTCATCTTCTTCGCCACTATTATTAATTTCAAGAAAATTCAATTGTGCTTTACTTTGAGTAGTAGGGTCTGCTTGAGGGATAAAAATATCAAGAATTTCTTCTATCACATCATGAATACATCCATGATCTTTATCTGTAACAAATAATAAACCAAAATGATAAATAACTCTATAACAAATATAAAATACAAATAAATTAGTAAATTACCATCATATGTGAAATTTTGGAGTAAATAAGAAATATATAATGTATTTTTCTTATAAAATAAGAAATATCTTTTATAAACTTTTAATTTTTAGGATTCTTAATACAAAATATTCTTATGAAATTTAATTCTAAAAAAGATAATAACAATTAAATATTTGCAACATCATCAATAAAACATAAAAAATCAATAATATTATTATCATATAAATAATTTTAAAAAATAAAAAAAATATATAAGGGTTTAAAGGGCTGGTCCGTGGCCCTACAAGGCTAACCTTTTTTGGCCCGTTTTCAGTTTTGAGGCTAAAATCTTAAGCCCTGCCTTTATAAATTCATGGCCTAAAAGGACCGGCCCGACGGGCTCGGCCCGTTTTCCCGGCCCTACTTATTATTGGAATATGTTAAATTACTTAAATACCCTTTTCCCATAACATTCTTTCTCCTCACGATCGACAGACTATCTTCCCACTCCACAACGGCTTCCTCTCCCCCCCACCCCCTCCCCCCCAAAAACGACTGCTTCCTCTTCACCGTTGCTGGCATCGCGTTATCTTCCCCTATAGATGCCTTCCTCTCCTCCGTTGCCGGCATGGCCCTCTCTTTCCCCTACAGACGCCTTCCTCTCCACCGTCATCGGCATCACTCTCTCTTTCCCCTCTAGGTGCCTTCCTCTATGCCATCGCTAACATCCCTCTCTCTTCCTCTTCCTCCTCTCTCTACGAATCAGATCTCCCTCCCCGACCCAGTTCTCCAAACCTTAAGACAATCCAACACTACATCGTCGTCGTTTTCTATTGCTCGTCAGCTACTTATCTGAGCTGGTCGTGTTGGACTTCTCAGCAGTGGGCTGTAGAACTAATTTTGGAATCTCTCTTTCCCATCATTGAAACTCTTCTCCTCTTTTTTATTACACCGATTTTCTTCATACAAAATAGTCTAACTATGAAAATGCTATATTTTACAGTTTTTTTGGCCATATTTCACTGTCAAATAACAGGTATTATATTTGACGATTAAACAATAATTAAAATTAAAGCTTCAAGTAATAAGGTTACAGAGTTGACCGAGGATGTTACTACATTTAGAGCTATTAAAATCAAATAAGATCACATCAATGTGGTGGTATAGGACATTCAACACTTGATTAAGGTATTTCTTTCTTTTATTGTTTTAATTGTTACTCTTCTAGTTTCTAGATAAGCTCAATTTATTGCCTTTAAGTTTGCTTTTTTTTAAAATTCACTATAGAACTCGTTAATGTTATTAATATCATTTTGTTCTTTGTAAAAAAAGGGTTGGACTAACACATGATTGGGTAGGGCCTAAAAGGGGCTGGCTCTTTAGAGACCACATGTCATAAAATCTACCTATAATAAAGTTTGGCCTTCAAATATGCATGTTTAGGGCTAGTCAACAAGCTTTTGCGCCATTTTATTAAAACAAGTTATATCCCTCCGTGTGTTACACGAAGGAGTATTGTACCTGAAAGTGTTAATTGTTATAGTAGTATATGCAAAGATGTAATGTTAGGTACTATGATTACCAAAATATGTTGATAGGGGAATAAACATGTGACATTAATGTTAAAAGTCAAATGGAATTAATTTGATAATCATTGTAAAAAAATGTCCGAAATTTTTTTTTGCTATGAAGAGAAAAACATTTACACCCCATGTTTTATAGCCTCCAAATGCCTATTAGGTGATTATGTTTTGTGATTCATGACTTGATGTCTATTTTCGAATTCAATCAAATCGAATTCATGATTTAATGTATATTGTCAAATTTAATTTACCTTATCCTCAAACTCTAATTATAAAAGTTGGGAATTAAATAGGTATAATATTCCAATAAATTCAAATAACTTGGAAACGGAATGCATAATTTTAGTCCACAGTTATTATTAAAGAAGTCAAACTTTATGGAGTAAAGAAAAATTGTTTATAATAGGGAATAATTTGTAATGATTTTTCAAAAAATGAAATTGCTTTAATGAGTTTTAACTGAATGAGTATTAATGTAATTACGCATTGATTAACTTAATTATGTGATTACCCGACTCGTATTTGTAAAACATGTTTTTAAGCGGGTATTACAAGATTTCATTTATAAAGTTGATGATTGATTTAATATGTTTCGACCATTTTGAAATATAAAAAATAAAACAATAAATCTCCTAAAAATTCATAATTTAAATGATAAATATTAATAATGTAAAGTGTAGAATTATTGTAAACTCTCAAAACTAATACAAATCAAACTACAAATACTTATGGTGTGTCCTAAAAACCTCAAACACTGATACGGGATCAAATAATTCTTGTAGACAGAGAAAATGTGATAGGCTATCCTTCTAGTTGCATAGTGTCACGGTGATTGAGTCTGATTATTAGTAGTAGTAAATAATAGTGAATTAGTGATAGGTTATTATTGTAGGAAAAAATTGATAGTTTATTATTGTTTTTATAATCCATTAAATTTCACTACTACAAAAAATAAAAGTTGTGGCGCTTATAACAATAATATTTGTGGCACTTGACAAGCGTCACATATTCCAACACCATTAAAACAAACTGCGGCGCTCCAACACAATGGCTACAACATCTAATATTTTTTTAATTAAAATAACAAAGGGTGACGCTTATTAAAAGAAGATCCACAACTGGTTAGGAACTTCTTAATAAGCGCCACCCTATATATATATATATATATATATATATATAATATAATTTTATTGTTTGTCGTGTGTTGAAATATTTTTTTTATATTCTAATAGAAAGCGTCACCCTAGGTATATTTTTTTAATATTTTTTTATTGTCTATCGTGTTTTAATTTTTTTTTAAAATTTAATTGGACGTAGGGTGGCGTTTTCTTCAAAAAGCGTCACCCTAGGTTTTTTTTAATATAATTTTTTTATTTTTTTTCGTATATTAATTTTTTTTATATTTTAATTGGACCTAGGGTGGCACTTTATTAAAAAGGCGCCACCCTAGGTTTTTTTATAATTTTTTTATTGCCTACCCTTTTTTATTTTTATTTGACTTAGGGTGGCGCTTATTTAAGAAAGCGCCACCCTAGACATTTTTTTTAAATGAATATTGCTATATTTTTATCAGATCTTGCCTATATCATGACAGTGAAAATAAAAATTTCTATACCCAAGCTAACCACAATGGAATAACTAAAAATTGATACAAACATATAGCAAATTAACAAAATCACCTCTAAATATATATTTACTCAATTGTGAATATAAGACAGTAATTAATTCAACTACTTAAATCCATAATAACAAAAATAGAAAAATAAACAACCTAGCACCTTTATATAGTATTGCTAGCCAGAATAGTGTCTGAGCACATATTTACACCATTCCTTGATGAGTTCATTGATTTGATTGTCAGTCAAACTATCAAAACGCTGATCTTCATAATACTACACCGATACAATGATGCAGACAATGAATTAAAATTACTAAGCATTAATTATCAGACAATTAATTAAATACAAAACACAATATGAATTGTACAAAAATGACTTACTTTTGGTGGAACCTGAAGCTGATCATGAGTAATTACATCATTCATAAATTTCATTATATAATACCCGCAATCATTGTTATTGGGTTGGAAAGGGCACTGCAACGATATAATAAAATAGTTAACTAAAATTTTTAATAAAATTTTGTTGAAATCAAAATACAATTAAATTCCTATATCAGTACCTGTATCTTCTTCCAGGTATAGCTTTGGGCAGGATCTGCAGATCTAGAAAAGCTCAAGCTGATGCTCTATATGTAGTTAATGCACTAAGAAAACAAATAAATATTGATTATGTTGGGGTATTCAATGGCTTGCATAAATATATATTTACACACACATATACATACGTATATATGCTTATCTATTAATCAACCGCAACAAATGAGAATGGTCTGAAGGAACACCTCCACTTAAAGGATCTATATAATAAATGTGAGGGCCAGAAGGCGTCGCTACATTGATCACAATCAAGATCCAATGTGCCCTAAAATATTTTGAAAGTTTTTCTTCAGTGATGCATGATATAGTAAAAGTGATACAGTACATAAATGTAAAGTGAAATATGACTACTAATAATAACTTTATTACCCCGTATTGTATGGCACCAGAAATAACATATTTTGGTTTGCTCTTTGTCTAAAGTATTATTTTAGATAATTGGAATGAGCATTGAGATCTACTCTACCCCCGTGTTGTCCAATAAAATAAGGGTTGACAAAGGAGAACTGGACCTTGTGTGCGTCTACCAAGATGTCATAGTACAAATTCCTTTACAAAGAACAAGAAATGTGATGACGAAAAAAAATTAAAAGATGAATAATAATAACAGCGATAAATGATGATAATAAAGTACCTAATTCAAATATTGATGACCGAAGCACCGAGCCAACCACGATTAAAAATTTCGCCCAACACATCAGTAGTAATATATTCAGCTATGCCCTGAACACCGTATATGTTTCTATCAAATGGTAATGACACACTTTCTTTGTGTATCAACTTAGGTGCAATGGATGGCAACAGATCGCAATATGAGATCATTTGTTTTATGCTCTGTTGGCTATCTGAGGCTTTGGAATTCAGCTGTGTGCTCAAACACTTTGAGACCTTGCCATGCAGTTGAACTTGTTTTCCTTTAGAATGTTCAACCTGTAAAAACAAAGTGTGAAATTAAATGATGTAGTGCATAGGAAAAATAGAAGGAATCGCAAATGAACTACCTTCTGACATGGCTCTATCAAACATATTGGCCAAGCAATATAACTGCCTACAACATCTTTAACCATTGTCTCATCGTCTAGAGAAGGGATGGGTAATAGCACATCATCATCCGTGCATACTTCGAACCTTACTTGGATTGTGTTCTCCGGCAATGGTAAATTATGGAAGGTATCATTATCTGTCTTGTAGGCAACAGCCACCACAACTTTGATTAAACCTATTGGATCATATGTAGTTCTTAAATGAGTAAACAACTTTGATTAATGACCCTAGAAGAAGGTGTTACATGAGGGAGGTTTTCATTTTTAGCCCCTTAAATTTAAAAAGTATACTTTTATTCCTTTAATTTGAATGCCCTTAGTTTTATTAAGGGAAAATTCAAAGTCAGCAATCATAACTGATGACTATGTAACTAAGGGCTGGCATTCTAATATTTAATTTTTATTATATGTAAATAAAAAATAGTTTAGTTAAAAAATAGTTATGGAATTAAAATAAACCTTGATGTAAACTTAAAGAACCAAACATATACATTAACTTTTTTTTGAAGTATTTTACTTCTAAATATTTTGTATGTTTGAAAAGTGATTTTGTAGTATAAAAGTTGATAAAATAATAAATTATTTATCATTTTTTTGTTCAAAAAATAATTATTTATATTTTTTTTATGACCCTCCTAAAATAAAAATAATAAAACTTGGGGGATTTTAGGTTTTGATACTATAGATATTATATTTGAAGCCCATAAATTCTAGAAATTTCAAATAATTAAAGATAAAGGTTAATCCTTGGTGGGAATTAATTTTTTTTGTGTTAATCATGATCGGTATCCCTCTTTGATTTCTTTTTATACTAATTACCAAATATGTTGTTTTATGGTCAATGAAATGAGGAGTTAAGAAAGCGATAATGGTAAAAAATTTTAAATTTATATTAGTATGTCAATTCATTCTTGATTCTTGAGCAATGTTCCCTAATTCCTTATTTTTTTATTTTTTTAATTAAGCTAATTAGCCATTATTATTACTAGTATAGGCCTTGGTTAAATGATATCGAGGCACATGAAAAAAACATTAACTAAAAATAATGATAAATATATAAAATTATTAAAATTAAAAAAAATATCAAAAAAAGGCAGGGTCTCAATCATATTAAAAAAACAACAAAGACATATAAAAAACAATAAAAGATAAACTTACAGATTTGCAGTGGGGACCAAATGCTTTGATCAAAAAGGGAGCTTCTGGCTGTGGGGACACTTCACGGAAGTAAAACAGTGAGCTGAGAGAGTTGATCAGACGCTAGCATATTGAAACTAAGCAATAATAAATGAAGTCCATAAAAAAGAAGACCTAATTATAAGGGAAGAGGTGACTATGAATATAAGAGACCCACCTTAGAAGCTGAGAGATGGGGAAGGGAGGGAGCTGAGGGCGAACCACACGCGCGAGCTAAGGGAGCATTGAGACGGGGGAGGGAGGGAGCTGAGGGTTCATAAGAGCTTAGAGATGGGGGAGGGAGCTGGGGGCTGAGGGAGCAGGCGGCGGTAAGCTAAGGGCTGGAGGGAAGGGAGCTAGGGGGAGCAAGCTGAGGGCTGAGGAAGCAGTAGGCGGCGGCTGTCGCTGAGGGAGTTAGGGGAAACAAGCTGAGGTCTGAGCTGAGGGGAGTGTGGGGTCGGTGTGGTAAGTTGTGGGGTATTGATTAATTAGGTCAGTTGGATGGAGGTGGAGGGAATTGATTGAATTAATGGCGGTTGAATTTCAGACATTGGGTGGCACTTGGTTCAATAAGCGCCACCCAATCACATTATATAATTATATATTTATATTGATTAATCTATTACAATATATAAATTAATATAATTATATTACATATTAAATATATAATATTAATATTTATTAATTTAATCAATAAAAATTTAAAAGTAGACATTGGGTGGCGCTTGATTCAATAAGCTTCACTCGATCAAATTTTTTCATTAAATATTTATATAATTATACAAAAAAATTAAAGATTATATTTTTTAATAAAATATTTGTATTAATTAATTTATTAGAATGAATTAAAATGAGACGAATTTAATTATATTAATATTAATAACTTATAATTTAATTAAAAAATTTAATATTTAGATACAGAGATGACTTTAATTTATAAAATTAAAATTTGAAATAAATGCAGTAATCTATTAAAATATATAAATTAATATAATTATTTTACATATTAAATATATAATATTAATATTTATTAATTTAATCAATAAAAATTTAAAAGTAGACATTGGGTAGCGCTTGATTCAATAAGCGCCGCTCGATCAAATTTTTTCATTAAATATTTATATTAAGTATTTAATTATAAAAATTAATATTATTCATATATATTTATTAATTAATATAATTATACTAAAAATAAAAAAATTATTTTTTTAATAAAATATTTGTATTAATTAATTTATTAGAATGAGATTACTTTAATTATATTAGTATTAATATCTTATCATTTAATGAAAAAATTTAAAAATTAGATGCGGAGATGACTTTAACTTATAAAATTAAAATGAGAAATAAATGTAAGATAAATGCAATAATATATTACAATATATAAATTAATATCATTATATTAATTATTAAATATATAATATTAACATTTATTAATTAATTAATATAAAAATTTATATTATTCATATATATTTATTAATTAATATAATTATACTAATATCATTAAGGAATATAATTATATTAATATATTTATATTAATTAATATATACTTAATTTAATATTTAATATAATGATATTAATTTATATATTGTAATAGATTATTGCATTTATCTTGCATTAATTTCTCGTTTTAATTTTATAAAATTAAAGTCATCTCCGCATCTAATTTTTTATTTCTTTTATAATTAAATTATAATATATTAATATTAATATTATATATTTAATAACTAAAATAGTTATATTAATTTATATCATTAAAGAGTATATACTTCTACTAAATTATGTATTGTAAAAAAATATTCATTAAATTATATATTAAATTTATTTCTATTTTCATTCAATTTATTATAAATTTTTTATATAATATTATAATTTATAATTTATAATTTTTTATTTTATTATATATTTTAATATTTATAATCAATTAAATATGTATAATTTTGATTTCAATAAAAGAAACTATATAAATAATAATAATATCTTTAGTAGAAACTTTACAAAAATTGTAAAATAGAAAGACTATTGGGTGACACTTATTTGAATAAGTGTCACAGCTTCTTTTAATTTTATTTTTTTAATTTAATTTTTTAAAAAATACATTAGGTGGCGCTTTTTTAAAGAAGCGCCTCCTAATGTTAGTAGACAGCTGTGACACTTATTTAAATAAGCGCCACCTAATGTATTTTTGCAAAAAAAATTTAAAAAACAACAAAATTAATTAAAGCTGTGACACTTATTTAACTAAGCGTCACAAAAGGTGCGCAACTAAATTTATAATTTGTAGTAGTGTTTTAATAATAAAAAACATACACATTTAAATGAGTTGGCCCTAAGCTTTAATGGGTTGACCCTTTTATTTTTTAGCTCTAAAAGATTATCCCTTTTAAACCAAGTTGCCTCCACTCGGGTTTAAAGAGGCTAGCTTGACGGGTTAGGCACTTTTGATGGATATAACTACATTGGCGTGATGATTTTCAAAATAACCATAATGTATTTGCTTAATTTTTTTTTAAAAAAAGTAGGGAGATGCTTGTTCGCACCACAAGTGCACGAGTCATGCTAAGTAATAAAATGATAAGTAGAGTATCATTTTCATGAGGATTTAATTTCAAAACCACATCAAGTATTGATTATCACACTTTCACCTAATTTAAGTGAAACAAATATCAATAGTAAAGAAAAATTATTTTAAAAATTAGAAAGTAAGTAAAAATAAGTTATTCATAGACTACTAGGATAAAAATGCTCTAGGATTATTTATCCCCCTTGAATTTCAAAAGTACTCATTCAAATCCCTACAATATTTTCTTCTTAATGAGAGATTATGCTAGCCAAGGATACTAAATAGGGGCTTAGTTTAATTAATTCCTTAACCTCTTAATTAATTAATTAATTAATCCCCCAATTTTCATTGTGAACCCTATATTAACAAAATCATCCATTTAACTCATAGATTTCAAGTTTTCACATGATTAAACTCAAATTCTATACTCAACCTAACTTCTCAAGCATCAATCAAGGGAACACAATAATCTCATTGGTAGCTAATCAACAAGAAGTATTAAGCACAAAGTAGAATCAACATAATCACATCATCAATCACAAATATAAAGGGGAAATGAATACTTAATCCATAAAAGAGGTCAAAATAATCCAAGAATCAAAGTTCTAGTTAGACATGGTTTGATATACAAGAGATTCAACTACTTTAAACCACAAATACATCAACCCAAACAATAAAAACTATAAAAAGAGGAGAAAGATCAGAAAAAAAAAATTACACTACAAAAAATGACAATTCGTAGCAATACATTTGTAGTGGTTGAAAAAAAACCGCTACAAATATAGGAATTTGTAGCAATTTTAGGCTAAACCGCTACAAATTTGCAATGGTCTGACTCGCACCATGTGGCGTGGGGTTAAGGGAACGTGTTTTTGTAGATGTTAAGAAGAAAAAACCGCTACTAATATTGGCACCAAATTTTCCGCGGTTACTTTGTAATAGTTAACACATAATAACCGCTCTAAATTTGGTACCAGCTTGGTGCCACAAGGCACGGAGCTGGCATGACTATTATGGCAGTTACTTTGTAGCGGTTATAGTGACAATAACAGCTACAGAATGCAAAGGGCCGTCTATTTGTAGCGGTTACAAGATCTTTATAGCTGTTATATCTTATAACTTCTATAGAATGCAAAGCTTCTGTTGGTTTGTAGCAATTTTGTAGCGATTATAATAACCACTACAAATTTTTAACGTTAACCAAGGTTTATTGTAGTGGTTTCTTTGATAACCACTATAAAATCCTGCGGTATAAAAGGCGCTTAACCCCTCATTTTCGTACTTTTGGCAATTTCAATGATCACACCTGCTCTCTTAGATTTTCCTTTAGATCTTTCTGCTCAAGATTTTTTTACAGAGTTTTCCAGTTGAGGTTGGTAAAATTTAAGTCATTTATTTCATTTTTTTGACTATTATTGTATAATTGATATAAATTTTTTAAATTTTTTAAATTTTTTCCGGCTATGACTTCCGAGCGAGACAAGGGGAAGGGAAGGAGCCTGAGCTTCCCCTAGACTTATTATATGGGGGAGTAGCAGTAGCCTAGGAGGGGGCGGTGGGGGGCAGCGCGGAGGTAGATATATGCCATCCAGCAGGTGACTGCGTTGCCATAACAATTGGCCCCACAGGAGGCGTCCCCATAGCAAACAGGCCCACAGGAGGGGGCCCCACTGGAGGTGCCTGTTCAGCCAGAGGGGGTGGCCTAAGTGTTACTGATTATAATGAGAATGAGGAATTTGACTTTGAGATTCCTCTCAGAGACGTGGAGCAGTTCCTGGATGAGGAGGAGGCTCAGGACCAAAATAACCTATGACGATCGTCTTTCTAGTAGACAAGTTTCGAGGTGCAAGTGCAAGGTAAATTTAATTAATATTTTAATAAATTTAATATTTAAATTCAATAGGTTGGATCCTAATTTAATTAATGTATGTGGTGAGTTGTGCAAATGAGCAAGGAACATTTCGACGAGGAGGTTGGACGTGGTCAGTCTCAATAGCATGGATTGGACACTACGTATCGTAGTTTCGTGGAATGAAGCCACAAACCAGTCGATTGAGAACAGGGGTCAACTGTTCAACCACTATCTAAATGAGTTGGGCTTGAATTGGATATGGTTGTTAGGATTGGTAGGCACACAACGGAAGAATTAAAATTTTAAAATTGCAAAAGCTTACCAATCCCAATTACGGATCTATCAACGACATTTAAATCAAGTTAGAAAGAGTTGTACCTTTTTGAGTTTTTCCTTTTCGATCTTAAGGAGCCAACTACTCAGATCAGCTCCCTCTACTGGTATCCACACAAACACGACCCAACACCGGCAGCGTGCTAGCGCCTCCAATGCCACTTTAGGGTTTTCTGGCGGCTCTCCATTTTTTCATCATCCGTAGAAAACCCTAGCTCTCACCTTTTATAACTATTAGGGTTATCTATTTTATGATGGATATTTGAAAATTAATCTTAATTAATTTCAAAATCCTTATCATATCAATTAACACTTAATTGTTTTGATAAGCTAATTAAATAAATATGGTTTAATTAAATATGTCCAACAGTTTTAATTTAACCTATTTATTTAATTAGAATAAAGAGCCAATCGAATTAGATTTAATTTATCTTTATAAATTAAATCTGAGATATTATCATATAATATCTTTATATATACACAATATAATAATATTATCATATATTTAATATATACTATCAAATAATATATATTATATATATATATATAATATATAATATTATCATATTACAAACAATATAATATTATCATATATATAATATATGTTATCAAATAATATACATTTTATATATAATATAATATTTTCATATAATATATATTATCAAATAATATATATTATATATGTATTTATGTATTTCAAAAATACATGTGTGTATATAATATTATTAATTTTCTTTTCAAAATATAAATATATATACACACACATATAAATATTTATCAAATAAATATTCACACAACATGTGTATATAATAAATATATATTTAAAATTTGTTCACCCTAGATTAAACATTGTATTCATTGAATCTTAGACGCATCTTAGATTCAATGAATCTAGACATTATAGCTCATGTTGGGCTATTCTTGTGTGTGACCCTGTAGGCCCATACGAAGTTGGCAGTGGGCTAATGACTATACCAACCCACAAGTCGTAAGCGGCCTCTAGCAAGACATTACGACTACCCAATTCATATGAGGATCGACAATATGATACAACCTGTCATATAACCATATCACGTCCCTTTTTTCATACGATATTTCGGTCAAAGATGAGGCATGGAGAATGTCATCCTCCTATTCCTGACCATTACTTTCTCGATCCTTGAGTAGTCTGACTATAGAAATGGAAACTCTTCCATCGTAGTATGGCCATACATTTTTTCAAACTCACTCATCGAGGGGCCCAGTAATATCTCTCTACTAATGTGAGGGACAAATTCCATCTTGACCATTCGCATTCCTCTGCATGAAAACCACTAAACCCGATTGTAGCCTTTATCATCACCCGGTTAAAGGTGACTTTTGACTAAGTCAAAGCTTAGTAACTCTCATGTAGGAATCCATGATGATCTCAGGTCAAGGGTATTATGACGTGGTTATACATGAGATAAGCTTATGACTTGATCCATGCAGCTTTCTCATAGCGGGTCGGTCTAGCACCTTGTACTCCTACAAGTGCCTAAGACTTTGATTCGTATCCTCATACCTTATCAAAGTCATACTGGTCTTATTTCATCTTTGCTCCCACATAGATGACCGACTAGGGACATTTAGGACAATCATTATGATTTATCCAAGGATACAGTTATCACAGTGAACATGCGAATAATGTGATAACTAAATGAAGAAATTCATTTAATAACAATTATTCAAAGTACAATGATTGGCCCCTAGGGCACAATTTCCAACATCCTCTCACATGCACTAGGTACAATCATTAGTTCATCTAATTCACATTGTCCTAACATGACCCTCATGTTTTGCCTGTGCAAGCTGCTTAGAAAGAGGATTAGCAACATTGTCTTCTCCAGCTACTTTACATATTTTTTATATCACCTCTATAATTGATTTCTCTGATAAGATAAAATCTCCTGAGTATATGTTTGGTCCTCAATAGCTTCGCTATTGTCACATAACAAATCTATTGGATTTAGGATGGTAGGTACCATCTTTAGTTCAATAACGAACTTTCTAATCCAAGCGGTTTCTTTAGTTGCATCTGATGCTGCTATATACTCAGCTTCTATTGCAGAATCTTTTATAGTACTTTACTTATAGCTTTTCTAGCTTACTACACCACTATTCAAAAGGAATATATATCTAGATTGCAATCTATGATCCTCTAGGTCAGTTTGGGAACTTGTATCTGTATAACCAATTACACAGAGCTCATCATCCAATCCACTATATTCCAAGAATAAGTCATTAGTTATTCTCAGGTGCTTTAGGATATTCTTGACAGCAGTCCAATGACCTCACTACTCTAACTTAGGCCTATTAGCCTCTTAGATCTATCTCTATAGATCCTAATCTCTAGGATATAAAGGGCTTTACCTGGGTCTTTCATTGAGAAAGACTTCCCTAACTAAGACTTGACACTCTGCAAGGTAGGAATGTCATTCCCAATGAGTAGGATGTCATTTGCATAAAGCACTAGAAATATAATCGTGCTCCCACTAACCTTCTTGTAAACACAAGGTTTATCGATGTTTTGAATGAATTCAAACTCTTTGACTACTTCATCAAAACAATAATTTCAACTTCGAGATGCTTGCTTTATTCCATAAATGGATCTTTGAAGCTTGCATACTTTAACAAAATTCTTTGGACGCACGAAACCTTCAGGTTGTGTCATGTATACATCCTCAAGGAGCTTTCCATTAAGGAAGGCCGTTTTGACGTCCATCTACCATATTTCATAGTCATAATATGATGCAATGGCAAGCAGGATTCTGATTGATTTGGCCATTGCAACTGGGGAAAACGTTTCATCATAGTCTACACCATGAGTTTGAGTGAATCCTTTTACAACCAGTCGTGCCTTGAAGACATTTATCTTGCTATCCATGTCAGTTTTCTCCTTAAAAACCTGATTGCACTCAATGGTTTTACACCTTTGAGTGGATCAAAAACTAAGGTCCATACCTAATTGTCGTACATGGATTGCATTTCAGACATCATGGCATTTAGTCATTTCTTAGAGTTTAGTCCCATTATGGCTTCTAGATAGGCAATTGGCTTATTCTACTCAATGAACAACACATTACGACTTCCAATAATCAGAAATCCATATCTCTGAGGCTGATGTCGTGTCCTATCAAACCTTTGTGGGCCTTGTGTTACTTGAGGAGGCTCAACAACTTGTTGTTAGTCTTCTCTGTTTTCCACTTGTGGTTATGTGGTATCTTGTGACTCTCAAACTTTTCGAGATGTACCTTTCTCCCACTGGTTCTTTTAGAGATAAACTCCCTTTCTAGAAAGATACCGTTTTGGATAATAAACACTTTATTATCGGTGGGATTATAGACATAGTATCCCTTAGTTTCCTTAGGATACCCCATAAAAAGGCACTTTGAGGATTTGTGTGATAATTTATTAGAGGCTTGTTGCTTAACATAAACCTCACATCCCCAAATTTTGAGAAAAGACAAACTGAGATTCTTCCCAGTCCATATTACATATGGTGTCTTTCCAACTACCTTCGATGGAACACGATTTAGTGTGAACGCAGCTATTTCTAAGGCATGGCCCCAAAAGGACGGTAGAAGATCTATTTAACTCATCATATATCGAACTATATCTAATAGTGTTCGATTCTTCTGCTTAGAAACGTCATTCCATTGTGGTGTTTCTAGAGGATTTAATTGTGAGACTATCTCATAACTCTTAAGATGGTCAATAAACTCTTGGCTTAAATATTCACCACCTCGATCAGATCGAAGTGCTTTAATTATTTTGCCAAGTTGGTTTTTGTACTTTATTTGGAATATTTTGAACATTTCAAAAGATTCAAATTTACGTTTCATTATATAGATATATCAATATCTACTAAAGTCATCCACAAATGTAATAAAGTACATATAACCTCCTCTGGCAGCTGTATTCATTAGTTCACATACATCTGTATGTGTGAGGCCCAATAAATCAGTGGCCCTCTTACTATACCCAGTAAAAGGTGCCTCTGTCATCTTTCCTAATAAGCAAGATTCACATGTATCATATGATTCAAAATCAAATGATTTAAGAAAATCCATCTTGATGGAGTTTAGAAATGTGTTTCTCATTTATATAGCGTAGATGATAATGCCATAGGAAAGTTGGATTCAAATCGATTAACTTGATCCTTTTTGGTTTTTCTTCTCAGATCTTTGAGGTAGAGTTTGCAATTTCTCTTCCAATGAACGGTTTCATTGTAGAAGAAGCATACTCCTTCCTTTGGCAGCTTTACCTTCTTGGCTATAGGCTTAGTTTCGGGCTTGTTTGACTCTTTGGTCTTACCACCTGAGCCATTACCCTTTCCTTGCCCATGCCTTTCCTTTTAATACCATTTCCATTTTGAACCATCAAAACAATGCTAGGCTTTTCTAAATGTTATGCTCAATAGCTTTGAGCATCCCATGTAATTTAGAAGTTGATTTCTCCATGTTGTTCATGTTATAGTTCATGACAAATCGGTCATAACTTTCAGGAGTGAGTTCAAGATCAAATCTATAGCTAACTCCTGGCTCATGGGAAATCCAAGCCTCTCAAGGTCATCAATATAGCTTTTCATCTTTAACATATGAATACTAATTGATGCACCTTCAGCCATCTTGTAGGAATGTAAGGCCTTTGTGGTATCATACCTCTCTTGCCTTGCCTATTGCTGGAATATTTCCTTGAGATGCACAATTATCTCATGAGCCTCTAAAAGTTCTATATCTCTTTGGAGCTCTAGAACCATAGTGGCAAGCATTAGGCAACCTACATTCATAGAGTCATCCTTATGCTTCGTGTAAGCATCTTTCTGAGCTCTTGGAGCATTAGTTGCAGGCTCTTTAGGAATAGGTTGATCTAAAACATATGCCTTTGTTTCCTACTTGAGAACAATTCTCAAGTTCCTAAACCAGTCAAGAAAGTTTGTCCTTCTCAAGGACTAATCGCAATGATAGTCTAGTAGTGTTACTAGTCGACATGATTCTACAATTAAAATATGCAAAGTTATTTTGTAATCTCCAACTAAATTAACAACCCTCAATGCTATAATTAGTAGGCTAAGATCCATATTTCGCTTAAATTTAAGTCCGTTTTGGCAGGACGCTTAAATTCAAGTTATTTAGGTAGGTAACCTCTTTACCAATTACATCATATGTAACTCTTAGATCTTTATGGGATTCGATCATTATATGATCTAGCATGTTTAATCCCATCTAATGCCTTGAGACCCAAAACCATTTTTCTAATCTCAATTAAGTCAAAACAATAATGAATCATTGTGAGTAGCACCATTACTTACGCTTGTTTCACCAAGATAACTCAAATGCATCCACTTTGGTGGAACCTACAATTGAGCGATCTAGGTTTTAACAAGTATTCATTAATTGATGGCATTATGACTTAAGATTTTATTTAGAGGGCTTAATCAATTACTTTTGTTTATATGAATGCAATCGTGGTTGTATCTCATACAAATAAATACATATAAACGCAAAAGTATGTATGCAATGATTTAATCAAGAGCATAATTCAAACGTGACACAACATGGCTTGCCTAACCTAAAATCCTCCCAAGCCAATGAGAGGAATTCTCTAAATAAGAAAAATAAATACATTGAGAGAAACCTCATTTAAACATACGAAAGGAGTGAGATGAGAAGAGAATGTACATCGAGACTATTTAGAGGAAGGCACAGCACGCAGGCGTATTCAAATATTACAACTCTTGTAAAAACTAAAGCCATGTTGTTCACCATACCCAAAAAATTTGGAGAAGTAAACCACAACAATCAACAATTCATACAATATGAAAAGTAATAAATGTCGTGATTGAGCTATGAAAAATTAGCTACGGCATTCCCGCTAAGTTGTCAGATTTTTCATCTTAATTTGAAAAATCATAATTAAATCTAAAAAAATCCAATTGTAGTGGTTCAAAGCTCTATTTGACCGTCTTTAAGTATATTTTTAATGAAAAATTTAATTTTCATAAAATTATATGTCCACTATTCCTGAAACACTAATTAATCTTCACTGCTAGAGAAAACGTCACAGATTCAAAGCCTAACTTCAAAAATTGATATCTCCTAATGTACTGATCTAAATTGCATATATTATATATCAAATTAAAGCTTAGGATGTCTACTTTCATTCTGGAAATTTTCAGGATTATTAGATAACATTTGTGCATTCAAAAATTCGTCACAATCATACTGCCTCTAAAAAAAACGAAAATCTGCAGCACTACTACTATGACTTCAATCTTTCTAAAATCATGTTCCACTTATATATCACATATATAAGCACACAATAAGTACTAAAACTCAATTTAAATGCACAATTGACCTGGCTCTGATACCACTGTTAGGATTGGTAGGGACACAGCGGAAGAATTAAAATTTTAAAATTGCAAAAGTTTACCAATCCTAATTGCGGATCTATCAACGGCATTTAAATCAAGTTAGAAAGAGTCGTACCTTTTTGAGTTTTTCCTTTTCGATTTTAAGGAGCCAACTACTCAGATCAGCTCCCTCTACTGTTATCCACACGAACACGACCCAACACCGTCAGCATGCTAGCGCGTCCAATGCCCCTCTAGGGTTTTCTGGCGGCTCTCCATTTTTTCATCATCCGTAGGAAACCCTAGCTCTCACCTTTTATAACTATTAGGGTTATCTATTTTATGATGGATATTTGAAAATTAATCTTAATTAATTTCAAAATCCTTATCATATCAATTAACACTTAATTGTTTTGATAAAGCTAATTAAATAAATATGGTTTAATTAAATATGTCCAACAGTTTTAATTTAACCTATTTATTTAATTAGAATAAAGAGCCAATCGAATTAGATTTAATTTATCTTTATAAATTAAATCTGAGATATTATCATATAATATCTTTATATATACACAATATAATAATATTATCATATATTTAATATATATTATCAAATAATATTATATATATATATAATATATATATAATATTATCATACTACAAACAATATAATATTATCATATATATAATATATTATCAAATAATATACATTTTACATATAATATAATATTTTCATATAATATATTATCAAATAATATATATTATATATGTATTTCAAAAATACATGTGTGTATATAATATTATTAATTTTCTTTTCAAAATATAAATATATATACACACACATATAAATATTTATCAAATAAATATTCACACAACATGTGTATATAATAAATATATATTTAAAATTTGTTCACCCTAGATTAAACATTGTATTCATTGAATCTTAGACGCATCTTAGATTCAATGAATCTAGACATTATAGCTCATGTTGGGCTATTCTTGTGTGTGACCCTGTAGGCCCATACGAAGTTGGCAGTGGGCTAATGACTATACCAACCCACAAGTCGTAAGCGGCCTCTAGCAAGACATTATGACTACCCAATTCATATGAGGATCGACAATACGATACAACCTGTCATATAACCATATCACGTCCCTTTTGTCACACGATATTTCGGTCAAAGATGAGGCATGGAGAATGTCATCCTCCTATTCCTGACCGTTACTTTCTCGATCCCTGAGTAGTCTGACTATAGAAATGGAAACTCCTTTCCATCGTAGTATGGCCATACATTTTTTCAAACTCACTCATCGAGGGGCCCAGTAATATCACTCTACTAATGTGAGGGACAAATTTCATCTTGACCATTCATATTCCTCTGTATGAAAACCACTAAACCCGATTGTAGCCTTTATCATCACCCGGTTAAAGGTGACTTTTGACTAAGTCAAAGCTTAGTAACTCTCATGTAGGAATCCATGATGATCTCAGGTCAAGGGTATTATGACGTGGTTATACATGAGATAAGCTTATGACTTGATCCATGCAGCTTTCTCATAGCGGGTCGGTCTAGCACCTTGTACTCCTACAAGTGCCTAAAACTTTGATTCGTATCCTCATACCTTATCAAAGTCATACTGGTCTTATTTCATCTTTGCTCCCACATAGATGACCGACTAGAGACATTTAGGACAATCATTATGATTTATCCAAGGATACAATTATCACAGTGAACATGCGAATAATGTGATAACTAAATGAAGAAATTCATTTAATAACAATTATTCAAAGTACAATGATTGGCCCTTAGGGCACAATTTCCAACAATGGTTCCCCATATACTTTAATAACTGGAAGAATGTTCCGACGGGGCCGAAGGATCTAGCGTGGAACGTGGCAATGAAGGTAATTAATTTTATTTAATTATTATTAATTAATTACATAATTAATTTCTTTTAATTATTATTTATTAATTATTATTTAATTATTCTTTATTCTATGGTATTACATGATAGGTTTGCCATCCGGGACAACAAGAAGAGGTACACACTGATGAAGATAGGAGACGACTGGAAGAATATGAGGAATCGTCTCTTCCATACTATGAATAAGGATGGGATGATACCTCTGCAGCAACTGATCGAGAACGTCCCGGACAGTATCCTACCTAATGACTAGGCATGTTTTGTCTAGTACAGGAAGAGCCTAGAGGGATAGGTATTTTTTTTATAATTATAATTTTTGAATATTTTATGTTTTGTTAATTTTATTTCATATTTATTAATTTTTTATATTTTTTCATACTTTTATTTTTTTATACATGCTCTTTCTCAGAGAAATACGAGGAGCTAAGGGCAGCAGAGGATTCATTACACGGCTGGATCAAAGACATTTACTATTGAATTGGTAATTTTTGTACAATATCAATTAATTTTAGCTTTATATTATAAATTTATTGTTTTATTGTTTATAAACTAATTTAATGTTTTTATTGTTTTAGGAGAGGAAGGCTTAGGAGGAAAACCGTTGGACGGACTACGGGGAGTTATTCACAGTCACCCACAAACATTAGGATGGGACTCCAACGTCTCAACAGGAAGAGGAGGCCATTGTAAGATAATATTTTGTTTGATTTATTGTTTATAAAATTAATTTATTGTTAATTACAATAATAATTAAAACTTTCATAAAATGGTAAGAGGGAATTCAGCAGTCTTAGGCTGAGATGAGAGAGACCTAGACCTAGGAGTCACAGGGGTCTGTGGACTCTACTGCGCCACTGAAAGCTAGTATGGGACTAGTTGAGAACCCTGGCCACTTGAGTGGGATAGCGATAGGTGCCAGGCCTAGCATGGTCTATAGCAGGAGCAGTGGCTCTAAGGCGGGCACCTCTTGAGCACGGACATCTAAAGGAGGAGACTATTGAGGAGATCCGTTTGGAGGTTGCTAGGGCACATGCCGTGATGGCCCAGCAGATGCACAAGTAGGCTAATTTCTAATACATGCAGTAGACATAGTGGCGGGAGATCACGAACTCAGTGTTCTATCAGTCATAGAGTTGCCTATTCCCTGATGACTCCCTAGGTTCGTTGTGCAACCGCCGCCTCTTCCTGCCAATGATGGTGCTATTGACTTTATTCAGGCCCGTCATCTGCCTGCCCCTGAGAGAGGACTTGATGGTCAACTCGATGATCCTTCCCCCCTTAGACAGAACCTGTTGATCAAGCTTCTGATAATTAGCTTAGTTCATTTAGGACATTTTATTTCATTTTATAACAGTTGTAAAAAAGTCATTAATTGTAATTTCTATTTAATTTTATGTTAATTACTTGTGGTTCTTATTTAATTAAGTTTTATTTTACAAATTTGTACAAAAATTTGAAAACAAATAGCTGAACTTTGTACTGGTTCTCGTACATATAACCACTACAAAATTTATACCTTTGTAGCGGTTCTTTATAAAGAACCGCTACAAATTATCAACCTTTGTAGCGGTTGGGTTCAAGAAACTGCTACAAAGTGTTACACGGTCATGAACTTTAGTAGCGGTTATTTCCAAGTAACTGCTACAAATTGTTAAAACATTTGTATCGGTTATATCTGTGTAACCGCTACAAAATGTTACACATTTGAATTTTAAATTTTGAATTTTTCATTCCCACCAATGATCACAAAAGTTTGTAGCTTTTTTTTTCTATAACTGCTATAAAATAATTATAGATTGTATCGGTTATTGAAACCAAAACTGCTACAAATATGAGATAGTAGCGGTTGTGGTAGCGGTTTTTTAACCGCTACAATTGTTTGAACGTTGGAAAACTTCAATTTAAGCTTCCAGGCATGCATCATTCGCTCTTCACTCATCTTGTTTGTTAAATTTTTTCCACTAACTATGGATAAATCATGGATCAAGTTACCACGTAATTATCCAACTTATTTATATGGATTAAACAACTTCGTAGATTTTGCTTACTCTCACACCAAATGTAATGGGAAGATCGTATGTCTATGTCAGAGATGCAATTTCAAAAAGTGGCATACATGAGAAGTTGTTAAGGAACATTTGCTTGTGAAGCCTTTCCTAGAAGAGTATATGTTCTGGGGAGTTCATGGTGAGAAGGCCGGTATGATATATGATAATGATCTTTCTCGAAGTTCACAAGTAGGAGTTTAAGTAAATCAAGATGATCTTGTTAATAATGATGTGCGTGATGCGTTTGGTTTTTAGAACGAAAACTTCAACAAAAAAATGCAGGGTTCAGAGCCTGAGTTCTTGAGGAAAGAAGCAACGCGGAATTTTTTCAGCCTAATGGATGACACAGATCATCCTTTATATCAAGGTTGTCGAAAATACTCAAAATTATCTTTCTTGATCAAATTGTATCATATCAAGTGCTTGTGTGGAATCACAAATAAGGGAATGTCAATGTTGATGGAATCATTACAAGATGTGTTCCTCGATGCGGAGATTCCCACATCGTTCTACGAGGCCAAGAAGATTATTAACAGATTGGGCTTGAACTATCAGAAAATTGATGCATGCCCCAATGATTGTATGCTATATTGGGGAGATGATGATAGCAGGGAGACTTGTAAGCCATGTCACACATCGAGGTACAAGACAATTTAGAAGGGGAAAAAGTATAAGAAGAAACCTGCAAAGATTCTCAAGTACTTTCATTTGAAGCCGCAGTTACAAAGATTATTTATGTTGTCCAAAATAGCTGAGCACATGAGGTGGCATAAGGTTGATAAGAATGAAGATGGTAAATTAAGACATCCACAGGATGTAGAAGCATGGAAAGCGTTCAACTTTGAATTTCCATCTTTCGCGGCTGACCTTAGAAATGTTTGGTTTGCTTTGGCAAACAACAATTTTAATCTCTTTGGGAATCTTAGTACAAGTTACAATATTTGGCCAGTAGTCTTAGTTCCCTACAAATTACCCCCTGGATGTGTATGAAACAAAGCTCCTTCATTTTATTTATGATCATCTTAGGCAAAAAGTCACCAGGTAATGACATCGATGTGTATTTCCAACCGCTTATTGCAGAATTGTTGGAATGGTGGCATGTCAACATCGAGACATATGATGCATATTATAAGTCACTGTTCAACTTGCGTGTAGCCTTGATGTGGACCATAAGTAAATTTCCTGGGCTTGGAATGTTATCTAGGTGAAATATACATATTAGGACGGCGTGTCCAATTTGCAATTTTGACTCTGCCGCAGTGCGCCTTCCTTACAGTCAAAAGTGGTGCTTCATAGGTCAATAGAGGTTTCTCGATGGTAAGCACAAATTTATTTTTCAATGGAATCGTTTCAATAGGAAACTAGAAAAAAGAAGACCCCCTCAAACTTTAACTAGTGTAGACATCTTACAGCAGCTTCAGGACGTTGAATTCGAGTTTAGAAAAGCGACGATTCAGCAATAGCAAGGCGAAAGAGTAGAATGACTACTTTGGCTTCTGCACCTCAGCAATAGCGGAAGATAATAATTTTTTTCACTCTTCCATATTGAAAATCTAATTTACTTTAACACAGTCTTGATGTCAAGCACATTGAAAAAAATGTATGCGATAATGTGCTATACACACCGCTTAATAAAGTCAACAAGTCAAAAGATCATATTCAAAGCAAGGAAAGATTTATGGGCCATGGGAGTTCGTAAAGACGTGTGGCCAGATGAACATGTCAAATTTCAACCGACAAAGTTCACCCTTACAAAACCAAACAAGAAAGTCTTCCTAGCGATGTTGAAGAAAATAAAAGTTCCTAATGGCTATTCAAGCAACATTTCGCGATGTATTGACATGTAGGCTCGAAAGGTTGCTGGCTTGAAGAGTCATGACTTACATGTTCTTATGCAACAGTTACTTCCACTGGCTATAAAGAAAGCACTTCCTCCCGATGTGTCCATCGTTTTAATAGAGATGTGCTCCTTCTTTTGGAGGTTGTATTCTAAGGTTTTGATCGTTGAGGAGCTCAATTAGCTACAGTCCAAAATCATTCTTACACGTTGTCATTTAGAGATGATCGTTCCTCCCTCATTTTTCACTGTGATGGTTCACCTAACAGTCCACCTTATTCATGAAACAAAGCTCGCTGACCCAATTCAATATCGATGGATGTATCCTATTGAGAGGTACTCATTTTACATATGTGCGTCATCATTACTTTCTAAATTTGCTAGTCACCCATTTAAGCATTTGATATCATTTTTCCCTATTTACTTTATAGGTTTCTTGGAAAATTGAAATTTTAGAGAATTCCCAAATTAGTTTATGTGTAGAGTATTAAATGACCACAACACATACTCACCAAATTTCAGAGCCCTCACAATCGACCCTCTTGACCATGCAAAAAGGTTTACAGAATACAATATCAATGGTTTCAAGTTTTGCACGATATAATGAGATCAAGGATTGCAAACTTAAATTTTGGGTGTTTTTGACACATTTGGGATAAGGAGTTATGCGAGCAGCAGTGACGGAAACATGCAGTTTAGAGGTATCCCTTACTATGGAAAGCTTCTTGATGTCGTCGAACTAAATTACTAAGGCCGTTTCACCATTACGTTGTTCAAGTATTTGTGGGCAAATACGACAACTTCCCGAGGACTCACATTTGACGATTTAGGCATCACATTAGTAAATTTCTCATGGCCAATTCACACCGATTAATTTGAAGATGATGAGCCATATATTTGCCTCAAAGGCACACCAGGTTTATTATTATGTCGAGGATGAGAAACACAGGGATTGGAACATGGTGGTTTACTTAAAACCTTGAGACCTTTACGATATGGGTGATAGTGACAACATCACCTTCGAGAGTGAGACATTCCATCCCGCTAATTTCGAAAACTTCTTCCTTAAAGGCGATGACAATTTACCTATAGTTCGATGAGTTTTTATAAGTTCACATTATTTAAATTTAATTTTTCTGCACAATAATACCACACTAACATTTTCTCCACAAAAATTTGTAGGGATGGCGACGAAGAATGATTAAGTTGAAGCATGCTTTTATTCTTGTAAATTTTAATTTATATTTTAGAAAAAAAATTCTGATCAATATTTATAGTGGTTATACAATTGCTACAAATTCACAAAAATCGCTACAAAATTATGAACCGCTACAAATAATGACACACAAACCAATACAAAAACAGTAACACTAACCGCTACAAGAGTCACACATATACCTATAAATATTCCCACCCCAAATCTTTTCATATAATTCTTCATTTCTTTACTCTCTTCTTCTCTTCAATTTTCTCTCATCTAGGAATTGTTTTTCAACAGCCCAAGATCTAAGTAAGGTGATCAAATATGGTATTTTTTTTTCAATTTTTTCATCTCAACATTTTTTCCTACTTATAATATTAACACTAATTATTTTTTTCTCCCATAAATTAACAGACGGTTCTTTAACATTTTTAATGTTCCTTCCATAATGATCCACATCTAGTAGATAAAAAAATAAGTACTTATTACCTATAAATGCACAATATTACCTACAATTTCTCAATATTATGTATATAAATTTTATATTCATCTAACTCAATTTAATCATTTTCTCAAATAATAACTATTATCAGTCAAATTATTTAAATAATAAACTTGTTAAAACGATATTATAACAATTGAATCAAATTATTAAATAATTTTTTTTTTCAATTTTTCCAAATATTTGTAGCGGTTCTAAAACCGCTACAAAGTTAAAAGTGAAATTGAATAGTATATTTAATTTTTGGCGCAACTTTTGAAATTTCATCTTAATATAGTAGCAGTTCTCTAACCGCTACAAATGTCTTAGCGCCATTTTTTAAAAATTCAAATTTCAACTTAGTATATTTTTTTCATCTATTCCATGACCGGAACAGGGGGGGATACACGTTACACCACGATTTTGAATCAGAAGAGAGATTTCAAGAAATGGCAGATCTATTCACTCTATCAATAACCGAGCCGGATCTGGTGTATCATAAGGGATTTGCCTTTTCTATTGATTCCTCCGGATTGGATTGCCATTGTGTCTTGACTTTCTAAACTCCTTTCCAACTTCTTATGCATTAATTTGAGCTTTAAATAGCTCCATATAAGGCTCAAATGATAATATATCAAAACATGAAAGTCTATAAAATTCGGAGTTGATGAAATATAGCAAAATGCACCCTTAACCAAGAATTCTATCACTTTAATCCAAGTATCAACTAGACACGTTTTCCTTGCAGCTGTATCCCTATATATGCATGAACTCACCCAAAAGTGCAAGAAACTATAGGAAAATGTGCTAAAATGATATGACTTTCTTGAGGTTAATGATTACAAAGCCCCTTGAATTTCTTATATACAAGCTATATACACTTAACTAGAAACATTCCAACAAAAACAACCAGAAACAAAAATAAGAAACACAATTACAATATCCAAAATCTATATATACATTCAATCAAAAGTCTAAAATAAAAAAAAATGTACACAATATTTTATCCAAATTAGGAAACATAAGTTATACATTCAACCATGATTTACACATTTGTTTACTAATACTTCAACACCCGGCCGATTCTTCTCAATAGAAGACAATAAACCAAATGTTTCTTCAACTTGGTAGTGAGCAAAAAAACCTTCTATCAACCCTTAAAGAAATCTCAGTAGCACACATAGGGTATGACCATCTCCTGTTAATTTACAACTTACCTATTTTGGTTATTTATGAAACACAATAATATCATGTTTTTTTAATGACTCTGGGGCCAAAACACCCACGAGAAACAATATTGATGTCTACTTGACACCTTTAATTGGGGACTTGAAAATGATTTGGAATGAAGGTGTAGATGTATGCATATAAGTAAGAGTCCTTTAAAATATGTCTTATGATCTTCACCATGTTAATTAAATGACTTTCTAACATATGAAAACTTGTCAAGATATAGAGCTAAGGGGTATAAAGCATGTCTTATATGTGAAGAAAACACACACTATCACAAAATTATTGAGCATAGGAGGAAGATTGCCTACCGTAGTCAAAGGGGATTTCTTGGTTGATACAATCCTCACTATAGATTAAAGAAGGTGTCGTTCTATATTTTCAGTATCATCGTCAACTTAAGAAGGTAGAGTGTGGACAGTATGTCATCTGTCCACATGCATTAGATTATTCTAATTGGGAGTGTTGACAAATTACATGAGGTAATTACATATGTGATCTCATTAATAATAATTTTATCAAATGGTTTGGCTATTTTGAATATAATTGTTGCCTATTAATTCTTGTGTTGATTGATTTCAATTTATAGATATTTCATAACCCAGAACCACATACAAGCTAGGATATTGATGACATTCGAGACAATTTGTCACAATACATGCATCAAGAGAGAGAAGTGGAAACAAAGTTAGCTTTTTTTTTTTCACTAACTAATGTACAGCTTTAGGTCATAGCTTACTTAGGCTGGATATTGGTTTTAGGTTAATTGTGATTACTTTATAGTTGCATTAGTTGAGATAGCTTTCAATTTTTTTTAAAAAAATTTCAACAAGCATTTATACCCACGTGTTGGGCGAGGTGAATATAACTCTATGTAAAATTAAAAGAAAATTTTATAAGCCTCCACCTAAAGAGAAAATCATTTAAAAAAAATAATACAGGAAAAATATAAAAATAAACTACATTACCCAAAATTAAGGGATGTGTTGCTGAAGGTAGGATTTCTCCATACGCATGGATATAGTCAGAATTATGCTAAGGGATTGAAGTTAAACGCAGCAAATCTCTCTAGATGCATTAATAAAATAGTAGAAATTATTAAACTCAATATAATTCAACAATAATAAACCAAATTAAAAAAGTAATAAAAGTGTTTAAACCAAATTGAAAAATGGAATTCTTGGGTATTTTTGGAAAATGCCTATTACGTGATTGTGATTCATGACTCATAATTTTGGTATAATTTTTCATATCTTGATTAGTAATATCATAATTTTAATTATTTGGGTATTAATATCCCAATAACTACAATTTCATCTCATATTGTATTTTTTTTCTTTTTCAAATTCAATTTACTTTATTACCTTATCTTTAAAATAGGTTAATTCTATTTTCAAATTTAATTTAATTTATTACTTTATCTTCAAACCCCAATAATAAAAACTGAGAATTAAATGGGAATAATATCCCAATAAATTTGAATAATTTGGAAATATAATGCATAATTTTAATGAATGAGCGTAAATATAATTGTGTGTGTATAAATTTAATGATGTGATTACCTGACCTTTTTTTAGTTAAATGGATTTTAAGGGGGTATTACAAGATTTCATATATAAAATTGATTGATTGATTGATAATTCAGACTGTTCGTATGGATTTTGGCTAACAAAATTTATAGTTCATTATTTTTTTTTGTTAGTTATAGAATTATACTCCCTCCTCTTTTTAATATAAAATATATTTATTGAATTTGAATTTGATTTATACTCTGAGATATAATATAATGAAACATAATATATGGTAAATTATATAACTTATTTAGCTTCCTTAATATCTTTAAAAAAGTTAATTGAGTCTTATATTTAAGACAAAAAGCAGTATAATTGGAAAGGTCCGTAATATTTGCACTATTATTTTTTTGCCATTATTTTTTTCTTTTGTTATGCGGGTTTATATATATGTTTGTTCCTCAGTTACTTTTTATTCCGTTTTGTTTGGTTTTTAATCGGTGCATATATTATGGGATTTCAATAATGGAAAGGTCCGTTTCTTTTTCGGCATCGACAATATTAAAATATTTCAATATTCATAATAATATATGTTATTTTTATACCTACCACATCTATATAATTTTTCATTTTATAAAAAAAATGTAAGTTGTTAAGAATAAATATTACTATTTAAAATTGATTGTCAAACTCGCTGGTTCAACTAAAATTCCAAATGAGAACATATACTTTTAACGTGAAATTTTACGAGTATTATAAAATTGTAAGAATTTTTTTTAAAAATCATAAATTATAAAGTAATAATATTAAATATGCCATCTATTAATTTTGAAATTTGTTATACTCAATTGTAGAAATTTCCATCAAACTTATATATAAATTATATTAGCATAATTAAATTCAAAAATATTTCATTCAAAAACTTAGAGGAAAGGACAAAAATGAACCTCCTTCAATTGAGGTAAAAACTTCAATATTTAAGACGGATTATGCCTTTGTATTGTTACGATATTGTGCCCTTTCCGTTTTATAAGAAGAAATTTTTGGAGTGTGTTCTTTTTTGGCAAGAGTTGCTTAGAAGTTGTCTCAATTTATTTTTTTAATTTATCCCATTTAATTACTTATTTTTCTCATATCATTATATTGTATTTAATTCTATTAAATTCTCTTTCCACTACACATTCTCTTTCTTTCACATAAATGAAAGTATTTTTGGAGACTGAATTTCCCTACTAAGTAAAGTGCTTAGCAAGGAGCGCTAACTTCATCAATGGTTAGGATGAAGTTAGCGACTAAACACTTTACATGATTAGTAGAAAACCAAGTTCCATTTTTGATAAAATAGTTACATTATTTTATATATATTTATTTTCTCTAATTAATTTTAACCAACATTCCAAATAAATATAGTTTGTTTCTTATGAAAAAGAAGAGTGGGATGATCATGTTATCATGACTCTTGCCTTTTACGTTAAACCTAAATTTAGGTAACTCTTCGGTTCCTTTTTTTTAAAAAAAAAAAAATTTAGTACCACTCAATGGTGAAAAGAAAGTTGCTTTTATATCGATAAATTAAAAAGACTTTTTTAACACCAATTCATAAATTAGTGTAGAAAGTGTGAGACTTTTAACATCAATTATTTAACCGATGTAAAACTAATTCTACAACAAAAATAACCGATGTAAAATTAATTCTAAAACAATTGAATCCATCGATAGATTGCATAATATTTAGAATTGAAGTACATTATTCAACAGTACTTTCAAGTTTTTCTAATATATTTAGTATTTTGAAATATTTTATATTCATCTAATATCCTAAAATATTTCTTAAGTGTGTCTATCACTCTAAGATATTTTAAAGAGCAATTTTAACCTTATCATTAAATCTCAAAAATGTTTTTAAATGAAGACCATCCATCATCTTAAACTATTTTTTCATATCAACTTTAGGACTTTGGACACGCTTAAAAAAATATTTTAGGGTGTTGGATGAACAACAAAATATTTTAGGGTACTGATCGCATATGAAAAAATATTTGAAGGCTTATGAAAAATCATAAAATATTTTAGGATATTGGACCTATTAGGAGAAATAATTTAGAGTATTGGATGCATATTATCTCTAATATTTAAATAGTAAATAAATCAAAGACCAAAGCTTTTTTTATACTTTGAACTGGTATATAGGGCACTTTTTTTTTGTATCCTTAATAGGTATCTGAGTTACTCCAACTTTTTTACCAGTCGAATTTATCCCCTTTTCTTCCTCCTGTTTCTCAACAACTTTGTTCCTCCTCCTCTCTTTTTTTCCCCGTTCTCTCTTTTGAGCAGAGTCATGTATATATTATTTCTAAAAATGTAATGCATGTTATATAAAAACTTTAATCATGTGATATTATTAACTGAAATAATTGAACAATAATAGAACAACAAAAAGCAAAAACAGTACCTGTTGTTTCATGGCACACAAACCAGCTTCCTTTTGCAAAGACAACAATTCAAAGATGAGCTTATCTTGGTGTGGATTGGTGGACATTATATCTTGGCCGGAAATTGAACATCGACCATAAGAATTAAAAATGCAAAAGTAATTTATGACTCAAAACATGATTTATTCAGATTAAACATACATATAGGCAAACACAGATATGGATATCTAAGATAGGCCACATATATATTTTCTTCGGTTTTTCCTCATCCTTTTTCGGAGTCAAAAACTTTGAAAATTTCAGCGTCCATCATTGCCGCCCGTATAATATGGTCTGTATCTCTTAGGCCCCACCAACCGTCGAATTTATTATTGCGTCTTATTATATAACTAAAAATTATAGATACACGCATGTGATCCATACACACTCCCATCGCTTTGTGCAAGTCACTTTCAATATGATTGATTAAATTAATAAAAAAACCTAAAATTCATTAACTTCGTATTAAACTTTAATAAGTTTCCCAATTTGTCCTATTAAGTATGCATATCTTGCCTCTATTTTAATAACATACCACATTTAGTATGGGGTAATGAGTAAACTTATAAGAAAAGTTAATGACATATCTTATAAATAGAATAAAAAAATTTATTCTCTCTTTATAATAAATACGACCAAAGCAATATATATTTAATATCATAAAACTCATAAATTTAAGTAAATTTGCGATAATAACATACATTTAGAGCATAGACTCAGATGTTAAACTTGTAAGAGTTTACCTATATCAATATATAGTTATTAAAAGTATATGGTTATATGAGTAAAATATAAAAAATGACACCATCAATTCAATTCAAATATATTTTAAATTCAAGTTATTGAATTTTTAAATAAAACATTATATTATAAAGTAAAAATAAAATGATCAAAATACAAGTCAATGGGAGAGTCCCATGGAGAGAACCCTTTAAGAATAAAGAAATATCATGAGAAGGTATTAAATCATCAAAATTGAATACACTATATTCAAACTTTATCATACTCAGCATACAATTTTTTTATAAAGTTCAAAGGTTGTATTAATATTAGTTTATGCCTTTTAGTTTTTAATTTTCATTAGGGCAGGTCCTCCTACACGTTCTGTAAACTGAGTTTTACACTTTTATCTTCCTAACTATGTGTTCGACTTGCTGATTATAACATCCCGAACTTTTATTCTAGTATGTATGTGTGTGTGTGTGTGTGGAGATTGAGTATCTAGAGATTTCATATTTAGGTATTTAATGTTTAATAATAATCCTACAATTATTTAAAGAAACAAAATCTATCTAAGGTAGCACTACTACAAATAAATATAATTGTAACGCTTATTTTAATATTATTTGTGGCGCTTAACAAACACCACATATCCTAATGACACTAAAAGAAGCCGTGACGCTACCCACAAGTACCACAACATGTATATAAATTTTTTTATTTAAATATCATCTAGGGTAGCGCTTTCTTGAGGAAGCGCCACAGGAAGTTTGGCGCTTCCTCAAAGAAGTGACATCCTAGGCATTTTTAAATTTTTTATTATTTTTTTTAAAAAAATTATTTTTCTTAAAATTTTTTGAAAAAAGGGCCTAGGAGGCCTTTTTTTTAAAAAGGGCCTAGGAGGCCTTTTTTTTAAAAAGGGCCTAGGAGGCCTTTTTTTAAAAAAAATAATTCTTTTAAAAAAATATTTTAAAAAAATTAAAAAAGGCCTACACTTACTTGAGGAATCGCTACCCTAGGCCCTTTTTTAATTTTTTTTAAAAATTTATTTTTTAAAATTTTTTTTGAAAAAGGTCTAGGATGGCGCTTCCTTGAGGAAGCGCTAGCACTTCCTTAAAGAAGTATCACCTTAGATCATTTTTTTAAAAAAATAATTTTTTTCGTATTTTTCTTTTATAAACCTATAATTATAATTAATAATACACTTTAAACATATTTTTATATCTCTACAACAAAATGAAGGAAAACAAATCAAAATCAAAATCAAATAACTCCAAAATGATATAAATTAACAAATAATTAATTAACAAAATCACTACTAAGTAAAATACAAGTGTTAAAAATAAATAATTATATTATTTATGCAACTCATCAATATAATGTTAACAATTATTGCAACAATAAAAAATTATAACTACTACATATCTTCACATATAACCTATATATAATAACATTTAATTTTTTCTCATTTATTTTTCGGCATACAAAAATGAGAATAATTTTTTTAGATTTCATCATAAATTAAATATAAAATGTATTAAGAAAATTAAACTATTAACTACTAATAAAATTATATTTGTAAGCTTAAAATTTATTAAAAAAAACTTACAGTAAAGAGGAAGCTTGAACAGAGTGAGTGGAAATTTTAAACACAACACCTGGAAAAAAATTAATAAAGGAAAAAGAGAAAGACAAAGTTACATATATGTTTAAATTAAAAAAATGGTTAACAAGACAATGTGTTATACGTAGCTTCAAAATATAAAAAAAAAAAAGAAAAAAAATGAGTGGGTACAACTTACATGACGAAATGAAATTATAAGGAGGATGAAATGAGACCAAGAGGGAGAAGGAGTAGGGTCAGTTTGGTGTAAGAAATGGAACAAAAAAAATGAGCAAGGAGTGTCGCAAAAATAAAAAGAGGAGGAAGAGAAAATGTGAGAAGTGATGGAACAAAAAAATGAGATAAGTGTAAATCAAACTTTTGAATGGTCATGAGTAGAGGATGTAACACCCCAAATTTTAGGACAAGAGAATTGAAAATAAGCCTACAATAAGTGGACTGTGAAGCTCCAGTTTAGCAAGTGTCCCAGTAAGGCACGATTTTAATCCCTACAATTCTTAACACCTTTGGTGGCATCAAAGGGAAATAAAATGGTGAATTAAAGAGCACATTAAGTGACACAACAAGACAATGAGTGGTCACACAACAAGACTATGTTGGGAACCCAAATAAAATTTGTCTCCAGTGTGTTTCTCTACATGGCAGTCATGATTGTGTGACATTTTTCAATGGACAAATGATTTCCAAAAATCATGAAAATTTTTAGAATGAAATTAGACTTATCAAGCTTTAATTTGATAGGTCATATAAGTCATTTGGAGTTGTACACAAAAATAAATGAATTTTTGAAGTTAGCCCATCGAAATTAATTATTTTCAAGGATAATATTTAAATATTAAAATTCTGGGAAGAGTGAGCTTCCAATTGGCCAAATTTTATATTTTATCTTCAAACTAAACTCAATAAGGGTCGCATAGCCTTTGGAATCACTCCAATTGGATATTTTTACAATTAGATATGAATTTTCAAAGTTAATGAAAAATCTGCAGAATTTGGTATTTTGTGCGAAAATTCATTATTTAGGCCAATCAAGTGTTGACACGTGGCAGATGAGAAACCGATCCATTTATCCATTAAATCATCATCTTCCTCCTTATTTTTCATGGAGAAAATCACCAGAAGAGAGAGAAAGAGATCAGGCGAAAATGGAAGAGGAGGAGAGAGAAAATTCTTTCCTCCGAAACACTGCCGAAACGACATCCTCTCTCAAAGTGCCCTTCAGGAAACTTCCTCTACTCATCAAGATCTTCATTTCTATGGTTTCGGATTTTTATTTGGAGGTGTTTGGTGCCGTCTCCCTTGCCGGAATATTGCCAAAATTCCGAACCGTTTGTGGAAACGGGTAGAGGTAAGCGTAAGCTTCCTTTTTAACCGATTGATTTGTTGTTTGGATGAGTTTTGGGAAGGTTAGGTACTGTTCATACTGGTTTAAATTAGTGTTTTCAATGGCTAAATCATGTCTAATGAGTGTTTAAATAGGTAATTACTTGACTAGAAGTAGAAAGGAAGAGATTAAGCCAAAGAAAACAAGAAAACAACATATTACACCTAAGAATCTGATTTTCTGCCCTGTTTTGATGTGGAGAAGAAGTAAGAATTTGATGATTTTAATACTTCCATTGGCTTTAGGAGGAAAAATTGTGTAGGTATACAAGTGTTCATGATTTTTGGATGCTTGTATATGAATTGGGAATTTTTGGAAATTGATGAATAAATGCTGTGTAATTCGTTGTCTGGAAGCAGTGTTGTTGTGCGCGCGTTTTCAATGGGAAAAACTTGTCTAAAAGTTCTGAAACTTTCCAGTTTAAAATTATAGATATAGACCTTTAATTTGATAGGCCATAATGGTTAATTGGACAAGTATGCTATGAGATATAAATTTTTGAAGTTGTACCCTGTTTCTAGAATGAAATATGGAACAGTGCCTGTTTGAAGAATTTATGGGAAAATTATGACAATAAAATTCATACCAAAGTATTTTTATATAAAACTACACTTAAATGGCTTCAAATAGAGCTTTTAAACACTTCAATTGGAGTTCTATAGAATTAATTATGATTTTCCAAAGTTTGGTCAAAAATGCTGGTAGATTGAGTACCATGCGAATTTAAGGAAGAAATTGGCCAAATGTAATTGGAATGAACTCCAATGGTAAAAGTAAACCTATAGGGCTAATGTGGGCCATTGGGTATTCACTTTTCATGGCTCTAATAATGTTATCACTTGCCTACGGCCATGAAGTGATAAAGAATGAGCAATGGTTGGCGGATTAAGGGACAAGAAGAGAAGAACATAAAGTCCGAGAGGTAGTGAACTTACCTTTTCTGCATGTATGTGATATGTATGTCTTGCATTGATTATGTGACTTCTTTGCCTATTTGTGTGGAACATGTATGATTGGTTGAAGCTCTGTTATATTTGTGCAATGGCCATATGTATGTCATAACATCGAGCATGCAGCATGTCATTATGTTGGCATGAAATAGTGTAGGCAAGTATGTCATGCATTCATATATATCTGGCATGCAAAGTGGTAATGTTTGCTACTGAGATTCTCTCGAATCTCACCCCTCCCAAACAAGCATTCAGACAGGTGAGCGTTGGAAACGTGCTGAGATCAGAAAAGATGTATGCACGAAGATGAATGTTGCTGGTTGTTTGAAGACCTTTTAGTTATTAAGGTATGTAAATATTAGGTAAACCCCTGGTGGGGAAACTTTTGTATTATAATCAAGCAATATTGTATTAATATTATCAGTATATTTATGCTATTCCTGTGTGCCAACTGAACTATACATTGCTACTCTGAGTAAGTTCAGTAATAAGGGATATATGAGGCGAGTCATCACAGAGGGGAAGGAGGAAATGTGAGAACTAAAAGGATAAGGGTGATGAAACGTGTTGGATAAAGATTGAAGACTAAGAGGATAAAGGTGATGGAAGCAGATTGCGGGAGAGAGAAGGGTTTGAATTTTTTTTTAAGAAAATAATACTTTGTGTGGTGCTTGTTAGGCTAAGTGCCACATAAAGTACGTAGTAGCTGTGACACTTCCCTAAACAAGCGCCACAGCTATTGCATCAATTTTTATTTTTTTTAAAAAAACATTTTAGGTGGCGCTTCCTTTTAAAGTCACTAAGAAGCTGTGACGCTTTCTCAAGGAAGCGCCACCTAAAGTATTTTTTAAATTTTTTTTAAAAAATCTGGAAGAAACGCCACAAAAGGTGCGCCACTAATACCTATTTTTATAGTAGTGTAGATTATTTTCAAAGGATATGATTCCAAGACATAATTTTTGAAAAAAAAGTACTCCTAAAGTCCATAATATAGTGCATTTTAATTAATTTATAAGAAATAAGAAATGACAGCTAACTCGTTAAATATATCACATATTGAGATTTTTTCCATTTTTACCCTTATTGTAAAATGTGTTTGAAAATTTATTGAGTAGTCAAAATTTGGAAATAGGCATTAATTACAAGGAGAAAACTGAAAAATGAGTATTAATTATCTTACAAATGTTTTATATTTTGGAGTTGGACCATGCAGTCTTACCCTTACAATTGGAGAGGCTGAATATTAAGATTTAAGATCTTATATTAAGTAGAAATATTTAAGATACTTTTATTATATGAATAATAATATATACACACTAGTGTTATTAAACCTAAACCACTCCAGCCGGTTCGGCTTGGAAACCAGAGAACTAGTCAGTAAACTAGTCTAATCCAGACATCAACCTGGTCTACTGCTTTTTAAATCAATTTTTTTATTTTATTCAAAATTTCATATTAATAACCTTCAAATCTTCACTTTCTCACTAGTTTTGCCTTGGGTTAGCTCCGCCTTGACCGATTAATCCTTACCCAGTACCCTAGTTTGTTCAGTGGCCGGTCCATATTTAATAACTTTGATACTCACATATAACACACACACACACACACACACACATATGTATGTGTGTGAGATCAAAAAGAGAGAGAAATGAATATTTAGAAAAATAAAAGAAATTAAATGTAGTAAATATTTATCATTAAGAAAAAGAAAAAATAGATAATATTAGTATGATTAAATAAAATTATTTAAAATATATGTAATTATACAAGCAAAAGAAATTAGATGGGTAAAAGAACGAATAAATGAAGAAAAAATAAATAAAGAAATTAAAGGAATAGCATTTGAAAATAAAATAATAGTAGTAGTAGTGACAACAACAAGCACTTCTACAAAAATAAGGATAGTAGTGCACCTTTTGTGGCACTTCTTTAAAGAAGTGTCATGACTTCTTCTAGATATTTTTAAAAAAAAACACTTTATGTGGCGCTTCCTTAAGGAAGCACCACAACTTTCTAGTTATTTTAAGTAAAGAAGTACCACCTAAAGTGTTTTTTTTAAAAAAAAGTAAAAATTGAAACAGCAGCTGTTGCGCTTGCTTAAGAAAGTGTCACAAATGTCACATACTTTGTGTGGCACTTAGCTTAGCAAGTCCCACACAAAGTATTTTTTTAAAAAAAAAATTCAAACCCTTTTCTTCCCTGCAATTTGCTTCACCTTTATCTTCTTAGTCTCCACTTTCAATCCAACACGTGTCATCACCCTTATCCTCTTAGTTCTTACATTTCATTCTTCTCCTCTCTTTGTCACTAATTACCACCCTCACTTCGATATGCACTTCCCTCATTTCTTTGTTCCATCACTTCTCACATTCCCTCCTCATTCTCTTTCTATTTTTGGTACTCATGCTTCATTTCTTTTGTCCAATTTCTTGTACCAAACTGACCCCACTCATTCTCCCTCTTGGTCTTATTTCATCCTCCTTATAGTTTCATTTCGTCTTGTAAGTCGTTCCCACTCATTTTTTCCTTTTTTTTTAATATTTTGAAGCTACGTACATCATATTATCTTCTTAACCACATTTTTTAAAACATCTATACAACATTGTCCTTCTCCTTTTCCTTTATTAATTTTTTTTTCAAGTGTTGTATTTGAGGTTTCAGCTCACTCTATTCAAACTTCCTATATACTGTAATTTTTTTTAGCTTCTGAACTTACAAATATAATTTTATTAGTAGTTAATAGTTTAATTTTCTTAATATATTTTATATTTAATTTATTATAAAATATGAAAAAAATTATTATCATTTTTATATGCCAAAAAATAAATGAGATAAAATTAAATGTTATTATATATATGTTGTATGTGAAGATATGTAGTAGTTATAATTTTTGGTTGTTGTAGTAATTGTTAATGTTAGAAATCCCATAATTTCAGCTATATCATATCTCTAAATCATATCCTTGATTTTAGGCTGCCTGGATTAGGAAAGATTATGATTGTATTTTTCATTATTTCTCATTAATCCTCATTAATGTGTATGATCTCATTCAGCCTATATATATGTACCGAAAACCACCGTATAGTATGAAGTAAACGAATAAATTTGTCTTTCCAGTCTAATATGGTATCAAACCCGGAAAGACGCTCCACCGTCGGAGAGAACGCCGGCGGATCTGAGAAATGGTGAGGAAAGAGAAAAACACAAGCGAGAGAGAGTGACGGGCAACAGGGAGGTGGTCTACCTAGATCTGGTGCACGCCGGCGCGTTGGCTCACACCGCCCACCCAGAGGCTGTTGGACGGCACTGACCAGCAAAACCCAGAGGAGCGGCGGCAATCTGACCGGCGCGTGACACCCACGCGCCGTCGCCGACGACGGTTTCCGGCGACCTGATCCCAGAATCATGAATCCCTCTGACTTTCCTCCTCTTTTCGGTTCTATCCCTGGAAGTTCCATCCAAATGAAGACCACTCCAACCGTACTCATGTCCGGTACCACTCCTGACACTCAACACTCATCTTCCTCCTCAAACTCCTCCACTACCCACAATACTGTGATAGCACCAGAATACTCAGACACTCAGATTATGGCCATTAACCATCGGTTCAATGGCAGAAACTATCTTCAGTGGTCTCAAAGTATCCTAAGGTATATCCGTGGTAAGCGAAAGGAGAAGTATATTAATGGGGTAGCACCTCAACCAGCCCCTAATGATCCAACTTTTGATACGTGGTTTGCTGAAAACAACCAAGTTATGACTTGGTTGTGTAACTCTATGACTGTGGAAATTAGTGAAGGTTATCTCCTAGCGAATACTGCGAAGGAAATCTGGGACGCTGCTCGAATGACGTACTCATCCCTTGATAATACCGCTGCATTAATTCATTTGAAACGCCAACTTCGAGATTTGCGACAAGGCAACTTGACCGGGACTGAGTATTACAATGCCCTGTTAAAACTCTGGCAACAACAGGACCTTTTTGAAGTGCACCCATGGAAAAACGTCGAAGATGCTCAATTGTATCGGAAGATCGTGGAAGAAGGAAGAATCTATGACTTCCTCCTTGGGCTTAATGACGGTTTTGAGGAGATAAGAGGCAGAATCATGGGACTGAAACCCTTACCTCACTTGTTTGATGTCGTTAATCATGTACAGTTTGAAGAAAGTAGAAAGCTATTAAATCAAAGCAAGCCAAGCCAAAATAAAAGTTCAGCTCTTGCAACAAAAGGACCACAAGAGGAACGTAGACCCAACAAGTGGTGCAACTACTGCAAGAAGAAGGGCCACGTCAAAGAGGAGTGTTGGAAACTGCATGGTAAGCCAGCAACCAACAAACAAAGCCATCAAACTGCCACTGAGCAGAAGACTACTGATGCTGATTCCTTAAGCCACGAAGAACTACAGATGCTTCGCAGGATACTGGACAAACAAAACAAGTCTAACTCTGTACCCACTGTCAACCTGGTTCAATAAGGTAATTCCATTATAGCCCTTAATACCGTATGTACTAGTAACAATACATGGATTATGGATTCAGGGGCAACAGACCACATGACAGGCAATCACACCTTATTTACCACTCTCAAATTGTGCCCTGAGAATCTTCGTGTCAAAGTTGCCAATGGCGTGTACACTAAAGTTGAAGGGATTGGCACTGTTATACTATCTAAGTCTCTGAGAATATATAATGTCCTCTTTGTGCCTGCCCTTACTTGCAATCTAATCTCTGTTTGTAAATTAACCAAAGGTCGTATATGCCGAGTAATCTTTGATGATGATTGTTGTCTTTTTCAGGATTTAAACTCGGGGAAGACGATTGGGACTTCTAGAGAGTGGGATGGACTTTTCTACCTAGAGAGATCAACGTTGCAGAATAAAGACAATGGACATACATGTAAGGCACTGGCAAGCTCAAGTTCTCAAGAGAAAGATGTACTTTTATGGCATTGTCGCTCTAGCCATCCTAGTTTTGATTATATGAAACATGTGTTTCCAAGTTTATTCAATAAAAATTCTGTTCCCTTTCATTGTGAAACCTGTCAATTCGCTAAACATACACGCTCCTCCTATCCAAAACAGTCCTATCGACCCACCACCCCATTCCAACTAGTCCATAGTGATATTGGGGCCCAGCAAGAACAAAAACCCAGACCAATGAGAAATGGTTTGTTACTTTCATTGATGATCACACTAGGGTCACATGGGTATACTTGATGAAAAAAAATCCGAAGTAGCTCAAGTTTTCCAAAATTTCCATAACTTCGTAAAAACCCAATTCCAAACCCCCATTAAAGTTCTCCGCAGTGATAATGGAAGAGAGTACCTAAGTACCACATTTAAAGAATTCATTGATCAGCAATGTATTCACCATCAAACATCTTGTCCTTATACACCTCAGCAAAATGGGGTAGCGGAACGTAAGAACCGTCACTTGTTGGAGGTAACCAGAACGCTACTCATGGAACGCAATGTGCCTACATCCTTCTGGGGAGATGCAGTCTTGACTGCAGCTTACCTTATCAACCGAATGCCCTCCAAAATCCTCAATTATGCCACTCCTGTCCAAACACTCCTTACCACGTTTCCTAATTGCCCTCTCGTAAACCCATTGCCTTAGAAAGTATTCGGTTGTGTTGTCTTTGTCCATACCCATGATGGAAGCAAATTTGAGGCACGGTCCCGAAAGTGTATATTTCTCGGGTACTCCTCCACTCAAAAAGGCTATAAATGCTACTGTCCTACCTTAAAGAAACTGTTTGTCTCCAAAGATACCATATTCTATGAGGAGGATGCATATTATCCCAAATTACCCATTCAGGGGGAGTACTCTGATTTTGAATGGCTAATTTCACAAGAACCTTCACAAGAATCCGCTAATACCTTATCTCCCATGGACACCTCACCACCAGTTCCTGATATCTTACCTACTTCACCTCCTGACACCACTAACGTCTTACCTTCCATACCTCCCAATACCAACCCCAATGAACCGGAAACACAGATCACAACTAGGATGGGTGAAGAAGGTGGATCAGAGGGAGATACCAGACAACAATCTCAGGAGACAGGAAGAAATGCCAATCCCACTCTAAGGAACGACCATGACTCCAACCCGAGAATAGATCCTGAGGAGATTGGGTGGCCTATTGCACTTAGAAAAGGGGTAAGGTCCTGTACTCAACATCCGATTCAACGGTTTGTTTCATATGGTAACCTGTCTGCCAAGATGCAGAGCTTTGTTGTAAACAGTGCACAGATTAACATTCCAAACTCCTTCAACCAAGCCATGGCTGACCCAAAGTGGAAACAAGCGGCGGAAGAAGAGTTAAAAGCACTTGAGGAAAGTAAAACATGGAAAATTGTACCTTGCCCTTTAGGAAAGAAACCTGTAGAATGTAAGTGGATATTTACCCCAAAGTTTAATCCTGATGGCAGCATCAACAAGTATAAGGCTAGACTAGTTGCAAAAGGATATACTTAGACTTATGGAATCGATTACCAAGAGACCTTTGCTCCAGTAGCCAAGTTTAACACAATCCAAGTACTGTTGTCAATTGCAGCTAACTTGGACTGGTCATTGCATCAATTAGACATAAAAAATGCATTTCTAAATGGAGACTTGGAGGAAGAGGTCTATATGGAGGTTCCAGATGGAATCCCTGCACCAAGTGGGTTAGTCTGCAAGCTTAATAAGTCACTGTATGGACTAAAGCAATCCCCACGGGCATGGTTTGGCCGTTTCAACAAGGCAATAAAGAAACTTGGGTATAGACAAGGGCAAGCAGATGATACACTGTTTACCAAGCACGAGGATGGATGAGTTACTATCCTGATAGTCTATGTTGATGATATAGTCATTACAGGAAATGATGAGAACTCTATTGCCCAACTAAAAAGGGACCTGTCACATGAATTCTAGGTCAAGGATCTCAGCCAAATGAGATACTTCCTGGGTATGGAAGTGGCAAGAACAAAACGGGGCATAAATGTATCACAACGTAAGTACACTTTAGACCTCCTGCATGAGACAGGAATGTTAGGAGCACAACCTGAAGGAACACCAATGGAAGAAGGGTATCATCTAGAGATCAAAAAGGATGGTGTCCCAGTTGACTCAGAACGATACAGAAGACTTGTGGGAAAGCTGATATACCTAACCCACACACGTCCAGATATCAGCTATGCAGTTGGGATAGTAAGTCAATTTATGCATCAACCACAGGTAGAGCACATGACTGCTGTATATAGAATCTTGAGTTATCTGAAGCTCAACCCAGGAAGAGGTATTTGCTTCAAGAAGAACACAGCCAAAAGCCTAGAAGTCTACACAGATGCTGACCATGCAAGAGACAGGGAAACTAGAAGGTCAATTTCAGGGTACTGCACATATGTGTGGGGAAATCTGGTAACATGGAGAAGTAAGAAACAAACTGTAGTATCAAAGAGCAGTGCAGAAGCAGAGCTAAGAGCAGTAAACGATGGAACATGTGAAGGACTTTAGGTTATCAGGCTACTGAAAGAATTGGGAATTCCATACGAAGGCCCCATGCAGGTCTTGTGTGACAACACATCCAGTATTGAGATGACGAGAAACACTATTTACTATGATCAAACTAAACATGTTGAGATAGGCAGACACTTTATTAAAGAGAAGGTTGAAGCAGGCATTATGAACCTATCTTACATACGATCTGAAGATCATATTGCAGATGTAATGACTAAACCGCTAGGAAGAGCTATGTTTGAAGGATTTCGGTGCAAGCTGGGAATGATTGACATATACTCTCCAGCTTGAGGGGGAGTGTTGGAAATCCCATAATTTCAGCTATATCATATCTCTAAATCATATCCCTGATTTTAGGCTGCTTGGATTAGGAAAGATTATGATTGTATTTTTCATTATTTCCCATTAATCCTCATTAATGTGTATGATCCCATTCAACCTATATATATGTACCGAAAACCACCGTATAGTATGAAGTAAACGAATACAATTGTCTTTCCAGTCTAATAGTTAACATTGATAAGTTGCATAAATAAAATAATTATTTATTTTTAACACTTGTATTTTTCTTAGTAGTGATTTTGTTAATTAGTTATTTGTTAATATATATCATTTTAGAGTTATTTGATTGTGGTTTTCTTTTCTTTATTTTGTTGTAGATATGAAAATATGTTTAAAGTATGTTATTAACTATAATTATAGGATTTTTTAAAAAATAAATATAAATTATTTTTTAGAAAAAAGGGTCTAGGGTAATGCTTCCTTAAGATTAAATGCAAAAAAAAAAAGAAAGCCTAGGGTGGCGCTTCCTTAAGGTGGTATTTAAAACACAAACACACGCTGTGACGCTTGTGGATAACGCTACAACTTCTTTTTTATTGATATTGGGATATGTGACGCCTGTCAAGTGTCACAAATAATATTAAAATAAGCGTTACACCTATATTTATTTATAATAATAAAGAATAATAAAATGAGAGGGGTGAAAAGGAGCCATGTGTTTTTTATTTTGGGTGGGGGGAGGCTATGGAGGGATGAAAAATATCCCTCCAGCTGCTATATGCTCATATATTCATACAAATAGTTTGACTATAAGAAAGGCAACCGTGTGAAGTTGATATTTGCCCAATGAGAACGTTATAAATTGTAAAGAATGGCGTTTCATATAAGGCATCTTTAAGGAATGCATATAAACAAATACAATTAGTTAATATCCTTAAGGCATTTCAACTTTTTCAAATATTTATTTCATTAAATACAATTGCCTATGTTAATGATAAATAAGCACAATTAAGGAGGTCAAATTGTTATTATATTTTTTGCATATGTTATAGGTATTTTCATGATGAACACATTAATTACTCTTAATGTTTACAAAATGTTGTATAAATTTAAATATAAGACCTTTAAAACAATGCCTAGTAACGGAGAGAATACATTAACAGTTTAACAAGTTCCCCCGTATCCATATCCTTCCTTGCTTTATCTACATTTTCTTTTTTGTTTTTCTTTCTTTACGTCATATATATTTTTTTTAAAAAAATTTGATTATTCCTTTTTTCTCTCTCCTGAAACGAATTTAGAGAAGTTAAAAAACAGAAAGAGCCGAAAAAGGAACAGTGCCGTTCCTATCGAATGGTAATGGAAGTCAATTCCGTCAATCCCATCAATTGGCAAGTATTGGTTTGGTAAGGACCCACATAACCCCTACTCCCTAATCCGTTAGTTCAAACGTCATGACATCCAAGTTATATGTATTAAAATATTTGTAAGTAAATAAAAATTGTTGGCTAAAAAAGGTAAATTAGAATTTTAAAAAATAAGTTACATTTGTTATGACCAGAAAAGGACAAAATTTATTAGAAGAGGAAATCAAAAATGTAGTTTTCTAGTACTTGATTAAAATGATATTCTCTAATAAATATGATAAAACTCTTAAAAGTATGTATATTGAATAATGACAAAGAGTATAGATAAATATATGGATATGTGCATAGATGAAGAGATCACAACAAATCTCTAATTAGAAATATCCTGAAGCTATCGTAATCTAGATTTGGAATTCTAATCCTAACTACTTAAAGATACTAATAGTATATAATAATAGTAACCATAATAATAATAATAAGATATTATTCTGCACTCCACCTCAAGTTGGCGCATGTAGATTGATAATGCCCAACTCACTTCTAAAGTACTCAAATTGAGCTTTCCCTAACTCCTTGGTGAAGACATTTGCAAGTTGCTCTTTTGTCCAAATCTTTGTTGGTTCTATCTCCTTCGACTGGGCTCGTTCTTTTACAAAATAACAGTCCATTTCAAGATGCTTCGTTCGTTCATGAAAGATGGATTCATAGTGATGTGTAGAGCTGCTAGATTTTCATGATACAGAGTAGTTTCACTACTTTGTTCTACTCCCAACTCCTTAACCAACCACCTTAGTCATAATAAGCTCACTCATTGTTGTACTACTCACGGTTGCAGTCACATCATCATACCAAGATAGTGAGGGTGGCAAGTCAACTATATAATCTCTCATATGCTTGGGAGTTGTCCTAGCACGTTGTTCTCTCCTTGGCTCTGTAATATCCCAAATTTTGGGACTAAAGACTAGAGAATAAGCCTAAATTAAGTGGACTACTAGACCTCATTTTAGCAAATATCCCTATGAGGCATGTTTAAATTCCCCAAAATTCCTTTATATCCTTAGATATTAAAAGGAATTATATTGATGAGCTAAAGAGCTCGGGGAATAACAAAACGAAGTGATTGGAAGTCACACACAACATACTGAAGTGAAATACAAAGTATTGTTGCTATCGGTGAAATTCCCGATATGGCAGTCGAGTTTGTGTGGCATATTTCAAGGGGAAAATGATATCCAAATATTATGAAACTTTCCAGAATAAAATTATACTTATCAAGCTTTAATTTGATAGGTCATATAAGTCATTTGGAGCTGTACACAAAGATAAATGAATTTTCGAAGTTAGCCTAGTGAAATTAACTATTTTCTGGGGCAGCATCCAAAGATTAAAATTCTGGAAAGAGTGAGCTTTCAATTGGCCAAAGATTATATTTTTTTCTTTAAACTAGACTTAATGAGGGTCGCATAGCCTTTAGAAACACCCCAATTGGACATTTGTAAAATTAGATATGAATTTTCAAAGTTTAATGAAAATTCTGTTACTTTTGCAATTAAGTGCGAAAATTTAATTTCTAGGCCAATAAGATTGTGACACGTGGTAAACCAATTTAACCACCCATTTAGTGAATAAATCATCTTCTTTTCCAGCCAATTTTCATGCAGAAAGAACCAGAAGAGAGAGAGAGAAGCTACATAAAGAAAATGGAGAAAGGGAAGGAGAGAAACTTTGAGCCACTAAAACACTACCGAAATGGCGTCATCTCTTGAAGTGCCCTTCATGAACGTTCCTCTACTCATCGAGAGCTTTATTTCTATGGTTTTAGATTTTCTTTTGGAGGTGTTTGGCGCCATCTCACCGGCCGGAGTGTTGCAAGAATTCCGAACCGTTTGTGGAAACGGGTAGAGGTAAACGTAAGCTTCCCTTTTATCCGATTGGTTTGTTGTTTGGATGAGTATAGAGGAAGTTGTGTACTATTCATGAATGGTTTAAAATGGTGTTTTCAATGGCTAAATCATATCTAATGAGTGTTTAAATAGTTAATCACTTGATTAGAAGTAGAAAGAAAGAGATTAAGCCAAAGAAAACATAAAACTGACAAACTATTCTCGAGAACCCTGATTTTTTTGTGCTGTGTTGTCATGGAAGAGGAGTTGGAATTTAATGAATTTGATGCTTCCATTGGATTTAGGAAGCAAAATTGTGTAGGTATGAAAGTGTTCGTGAATTTTGGATGCTTGTATATGAATTTAGAGAATTATGAACTAAATGTGTGTATGTTGTGAAATCTGTTTGGAGGCAGTGTCCTTGTGACATGTTTTTGAAGGTATGAATGTTGTCCAATGATAATGAAAATTTCTAGAATTAAAGTAGACATGATAAGATTTAAACTGATATGTAATATGAAAGATTTGGACAAGTATGCTAGAAGTTATGAGTTTTAAAATCTGGTCATATGAATTTGGATAATTCTGGGGCAGTGTCCAATTGAATTGACCTCTGTGATTATATGAGTTGATTTAGCTTGTGCCTATATTTTTCTCATACATCAGACTTAAAGAGGGTTCCATAGAACTTGGAAGCACCTCATTTCAATGTTTTTGGATTTAGTTATGATTTTTACAAGTTTGGCCAAGAATCAGAATGGTGAAATTCTGAACAGCGAGATTCTTGGCCGCGGCCAAAATGTTTCTGTCTGGTTTTTTTCCGCAGTCAAAATCCCCAAATTTCAAGATTTCATTTTTTTGAGGAAAATTGACCTATTTAACCCTTCCTAGCTTCTTGGGCCTTAGTATACACTTCTAATGACTCACAATCATGTCTCTAATAATGTAATTGGGTATCTAGGGCCATGGAGAAGTCAAGAAAGAAGAGGAATGTAAGAATTTCCAAGAAGCTCCGATGGTTGGAAGAAAAAGGAACAATTCTAGAAAGACATAAGTCTACAAGGTAGTAAACTTACTTACTTTAATGTATGTGATGTTTATACTGTGTATTGATTTGCTGTATTACTTTGCTTGATTATGTGAAGCATGTATGAATGAGTGGAGCTCTGTTTCTGTTTTTACTATGGCCATAAGTATGTTGCACGAAACATTGAACATGCAGAATATCATTATGAGAACATAAGCCTATGTAAGGCAATCATATCATGCACTAGCATTCATCTTACATGCATTGTTTGTAATGTTTACTACTGAGATTCTCTCGAATCTCACTCTCCCCCACCAACCATATAGGTTCGTGAGCATGCAGGATAGAAAATAATGCATAAAGATGATTTAGAAGGAAAGAAGATGAAGAATTGAAGACCAAATTATGTTTAGAATACTGTGTGTATAATTATTTGCGCACAGAGAATATTTGGTTGTAAGAATACATGCGAATTTGAATCAAGTCGTAATTGGCTAAGTCTATGCTTGGGCGTGCAATAGTGCCTATAACATCTTTAAAAGGGAAGCATTACTCAAAGAATGTCACACCTTATAATATAAAAACCTTCTTATCTATGTCAAAAACTTTATAGCCCTTTTGTCTAAGTGGGTACCCAATGAAAACACTATTTCTCCCCCTCACCTCAAACTTATCAGAGTTGGTCAAGTCTTGCACATACGGGAAACAACCTAACACCTTTAGGTGATCATTACTAACCTTCTTTCTCGTGATAACTTCATAGGATATTTGATTCCTAATGGCTATGATAGGCAATCTATTAATGATGTGCTATCTACCCATAATTCCTTCAACATATTTGCGTGAATTCGTAGAGCTCATGCTATCTCAACAATATACTTGTGCTTGCGTTCAACCATACCTTTTTGTTGTGGTATTTACGTACATGATGTTTAATTCTGAACTACTATTTGTTCTCAATCACTTAAATCTCTTGTTATGTTGTGTTTTTGCCATGTTCATGAATTTCATCAAAAGGTCACTCATCTCTGATTTTTTTTTTGATAGAAAATGAAAAACTACAATAAAACACCTCAGGGATTAACCTCCTGAGTCAAACAACATTCTCAATTCTTTCTCATCAGTAAATAAAAAACTCCTAATAGTATCAGGAGGTGAATCAGTGATATGGATGTCCATCGTCATTCTCTGCGCTTCCCTAGCCATAGCATCAGCCACCATGTTAACTTCTCTAATACACCATAATAGCTCCACTTCCCATTGTCTATTCAACAAAGAACAAACCTCCTCGAAAATTTGAAAATCAGGATGTTCTTGAGGCACCGTATTTTGAATCAGCTCCATGACTTCTGTAGAATCACACTCAAGTAAAATTCGTCTGTATCCTCTATCCCAAGCAATTTTAAGACCCCACAAAACACCCCAAGCTTCAGCTGATACCACAGTCCCTTGCCCAATTCGGTACATAAACCCCTGCAAGAACTTTCCATTATGATCTCTTAATACACCTCCACAAGTGCACAATCCAGAGTTCTCATTCCTTGATCCATCAGTATTAATTTTCATCCATCCAGGCGGTGGAGGTTTCCAATGTGGATTACTCCTCTCCTCATGTTGATTTTGGAGCAGATTCATATTGCCCCATGATAAGCAAGCACGAGTACGGGCTAAAATGTTAGTACTACTCCAAGTAACATTATTAAAGCAGCGCTCATTTCTAGCCAACCAGATATTCCTGCATATGATTGTAAACCAAAGGCGAAACTCGAATCCCTGTACTATATCCTTTCGTCCCAGACACCATGCAAGCCATTCCTTCCTGTCTCATATGTTGAAAAACAGCTCATGCCATTCAGGCGGCAAAAAACCCTTCCAGAGATCAGAAATCATCGGGCAGTCTCGTAGGACATGGAAAATCGACTCATGTGAAATATTGCATATTCCACAATTTCCTGTTGGATGTCCGCCATTATGGAATCGTATCAAATTTGTCATTAGACGGCCATGAGAACATAACCATAAGAAAGTACGATACCTCTGAGGGACTTTTAATTTCCAAACATTTCTCCACCAGTATTTGTCATGATGCTGTGGTTTACCCATTAAGTGTTTATAAGCCGAACTAAGCGAGAAATTTCCATCAGAAGACCATCTCCATGCCGGAAAATCATGACCGTGTAAAAGAGGAATATTAACTCGTCTGATAGCTGCACAAACATGCCTTGGTAGAAGATGCTCAAACTTACTATCATCCCACTGTCCCGAGGGGGTGATGCAATCAGCCACTCTCCATTCAATAATGTCTCTAGACAAAGGCTGGATTATAAACGTCTCCAGCTTATCCAAATGTGGTACCCACATGTCCTTCCAGAAATAAATGCTCAAGCCGTTATTAACTCTCCATGATATACTATCTTTGACTTTCTCCCAGCTATTCCGGATACCTCTCCACGTATTAGACTCACATCTGCGCTTCCCAACTTTAGGAATAATATCATTGCCAGCTTTATACTTTTCACGTAGAAACTTGACCCAGAGCAAGTCATGTCTATTAATCATACCCCATCCAAGCTTCATCATGAAAGCTTTATTTTGATCGCGAACTTTCCTAAGACCCAGACCACCATCTTCCTTATGTTTACAAACTGAATCCCAGGATACTAGGTGAGGTTTTCTGTTGGTTGAGCTACTCCCCCAGATGAAATTACGACATCGTTTGTCAATTTCATCACAAGTACTCAAAGGAAGAGGAACAGTCTGCATAGCATAAGAAGGCATAGATGATAAAACAGAAGACACAAGAGTATGCCTAGCCGCCATTGATAACATGTTGGACTTCCAATTAACCAGACGAACATCCATCTTATTCAGGAGGAAGTTATACGTTGTCTTAGAGCTCCGTTCAAGTAAGATAGGCATTCCCAAATATTTACCAAGATTCGACGTCGGAATAAAGTTCAAAAAGTCACTGATTTCCTTACACCTGTTATGATTCACATTCTTAGAGAAATAAATTCTTGATTTTCCAGCATTCACTTTCTGACCTGAAATATCACAGAAATCATCCAAGATGGCCTTCACCACCCCCGCTTGTTCAAGGTCTGCCTCTGCAAACAAAATGAGGTCATCAGCAAAAAATAAATGAGAGACAGGAGTACCTTTTTTAGAGAGCCTAAATGGTTGCCAGTCCCCATCTTCTACTGCAGTCTGAATGAGATGCCCCAGTCTTTCCATCATGATTACAAATAAATAAGGCGATATAGGATCACCCTGACGCACTCCACGAGAAGGGAAAAATATTTTTGAAGCCACACCACTCCAAAGCATTTGCATTTGGGGCGTCGTCATACAAGCTTGGATAACTTTAAGGATATAGTCAGGGATATTAAGCTCTCTTAAACAAGCTGTGATAAAACTCCATCTAACACGATCATACGCCTTCTCCAGATCAATCTTTATGGCCATGAAACCCTTTTTCCTCTTTAAAGACTTCATAGAGTGGATAATTTCCTAAACTAATATGATATTGTCCGTGCTTTGACGTCCTTTCACAAAACTGCATTGATTTGGGGCTATCACTAAAGGCATGACACCCTTAAATCTATTAGTTATAACTTTAGTAACAATCTTGTACACAACATTGCACAAACTTATAGGACGAAAATCACGAAACGTCTCAGGATGTTCTACCTTAGGTATAAGAACAATTTGAGTTCCATTAATCTGTCGAATAAGCGTAGGATCATTGAAAATTTTTTTCACTAAATCAATCACAGACGTTCCCACCGTTTCCCATTGGCTCTGGTAAAAAAGAGGATTGAATCCGTCAGGTCCTGGCGCTTTCAGAGGCCCCATATCAAACAAAGCACTTTTGATCTCTTTATCTTCAACAGATCTCCCCAAAATACGCAGATTCACATCATCAATTCTGGGATAAGTACACCCAAAAACCAAGGATCCAGTATACGTATTAGTCTCCATATAAAGATCTTCAAAATACTTGCTTCCCATTCTCATAATTTCTGTAGCATCATATGTCCACTCCCCAGATTCAAGTTTCAAAGCTTCTATTTTATTCCTTCTCCGTCTCCCATTAGCCAGAGTATGAAAGTATTTAGTATTACGATCACCATCCACATACCAAGTAGCCCTGGAATATTGAAGCCACATAACTTCTTCCCGCGCCAAAAGCTTTTCAAGCTCACTCCATAGCTCCCCTCTTAATTTATCCAAACTCTCCGAGATACCAACTGAAGCCATCTTATTATTAATACCATTTAATCTTCTATATAAAATGTCTTTCATATAGGAAATATTACCAAATACCTCCTTATTCCATAACCTCAAATCCTCAGTAAACTGTTTAACAGATCCGCACCAATCATCTTTCACCTCCCATCTTGTCTGTACAAAGCTCTTGAAGTCTTCATGCATAACCCAGGGGGCAAAAAATCTAAAAGGTTTCCGTTTCTTTTCAGAAAAGACATGAGAATTAGTATTCACCAGAACCGGACAATGATCAGATTTAAATTTAGGTAGGTGCGTAACAGTGGCATTAGGATAATTAGTAAACCAGCATTTATCCACCAAAGCTCTATCAATTCTGCTATGACTCGTAGCATTGCCCCAAGTAAATTGGGGACCATTAAAACCAATGTCTAGAAGCTCACTACCCACAAGCCAATTCCGGAAAAACCTATCAATGCCCGAATTATCCCTGTTATTCTTACTCCAACGTTCATGGGGACAAGAAGTAGCATTAAAATCTCCTATCACTACCCAGCCACCAATAACCAATTGTTGAATACCCTCAAGAATATGCCACAAACGGCGTCTATTAATCATATTAGGGTGCCCATAAACCACAGTCAGCGACCACTCATCACTTTTACCTTGATTCACTATACCGTGAATAAATTGATCACCTGATCCAATCACAGAAAAATTCAAAGTAGAATCCCAGAATAACCATATACCTCCACTGAAGCCCTGAGCTTCAACCACATGCATATGCGTCCATCCCAGTTTCCTAGCAATGAGATTAGCTTTAATTCCCGGCTGTCTAGGTTCAAGCAGTGCAAAGAAATTAACACCATGTCTGGCAACTATATCACCAAGTAACCTGTGAAAAGAGGCACTACCGGCACCCCGAGTATTCCAAGTCATAATAATCATAAAATTAATAAAATTAATGAAAAGCAAAAGGAAAAAGCACAACCAAACCAAGCATTATTGAGACATATGTCCCTGTTGCTCATCCCCGACACCGCTCATCTCCACGTCATCAACATTTCCAGAAGAATTCATTAGATTAACAAAATTCTTCCCTCCATCTGCGCCTGGATCAAGAGGATTTGATGCTCCTAATCTGATATTGGAAGGAATGGGATCTGTGTAATTATTTTTAAAGACTAACCCCCCTTCCGCATTAGCATTACGTGACAACCCTGCTTCTCGAGGCAAACTGTGAGGATTCAACATAGAAGAGTCTACTTGAGTTTTAGCTTGCTGAATTTTCGGATCCCTACTCAAAGTTCCTTGGGATGTTCCCACTTCAATTTCTTTCTTCTTAGTTACCTGGATACCCTGTATTTTATTCAACTTGTTTAGATGCCCAGCATTATTCACAGAATCAGAATTCCTCTCCTTTAATCCTACATTTAAAATATCTGATCCACTAGTTGCCTTTGATTTCCCTTTTGATTCCCGTACTCTCTCTCCTTGCTTAAAATTGACATGGCTCTTCCCCTGATGTATACTAACATCGTTATCTCCATCATTCATTCCTATATTATCAGTATTAAGAGCTTCAAACCGTGATCCTCCTGTCATATTTCGAGAACGAACATCACGCCTAGGCTCACGGCCAGAATTGCTATTGCCTACGTTTGAAATCCGTTGCCCCCTTTTCCGACGTGGTGCGACCATCCATTCTCCATATATTCCATCCTTCGTCTCAGAGCATACTGGTGGTTGTGTTTCATCTACAGGGACTAACTGGTTCTCTATGCCTGACAATTTTAATGTGCTTATTGATTGATTCTTAGTACAATGTTCCATGTCATGACCATACCGTCCGCATGAGAAACAAATCATGTGTAAACCCTCATAAACAATCTTCTTCTCTTTCCCATTAATCATTAAGGACGGGAGTAAGGGTGCACTCAAATCAACTTCAACGCATATTCGAGCAAAACGGCCTTTAGTTTGGCTAAGAGTGTTTGTATCAACTTTCAAAACCCGTCCAATCTGGCTTCCCACTACATATAAAATACCCTTATCATAAAAATCCACAGGGAATTTAGGAATTCTTACCCATGCTGCTATTTTGGAGACCTCACTAGCATCAGGATCAAATTCTGACTTCCATGGTTGTACTGCGAGATAATGATCCATGTATACCCAAGGTCCACCTGTTAACGCGAAATCATAGTCCTCCTCATTGCTCAAGCGTACCAGGAAATATCCGGAACCTATCTCAATAGTTTCGACCTCCCCTCTACGTCCCCACAGTTGTTGTAGTTTTCGACCCAATTGATCCTCACGCACCATCCTTCCAAGGAGTCTAACGAATAGCGAAGTCGCCCATTTCCGTGCTAACTTCTTTTTGAACTCCGGAGATACAATAATGTTTGGTCCTTTTTGTGTCATCTCCACTTCAATTCTCGACTTCCATCCATCTCCTCTCCACCACTCCTCATCTTCATCTGAAGCTTGATTTAATGTCTGATTTTCAATACATGCTTCCTTATATGATCGTCTAGTCTCCTCCGGTATAGTAGTTTTCTCTCTAATAGGATCATCACTCATCCAGTCTTCAACTCTTGGGATTAAAGATTGTTTATGTGTGAACTCTTCATTATCATCACGAACTTTCTTCCTTCCACGTTCCAAAGTATCAATCTCCTCAATCTTTTTTTCTGGATTCCCTCTCTCACGACTGCGTTCTCTTTCTCGTTCACTCATCTTCAGCAGCCCCAAGCCTTCCTGCCAGAGGCTTTGGCCAAAGACCCGTCAAAACTTACAGCTCCACAGAAGAACCAGTATTACAGGAATTTCTCTTCAGCAACAAACAGCAGAAAAAAAGTAAATGAAACCGCTAACTCAACGGCAAAAAAATTGCCGAGAACAGCAAATCTGTCCGAGCTTATGGGAGCAACAGTAGCAAATCAGAGAATTTTCCAGCGAAGGACAGATCGGACAGTAAAGAACACAGCAGATCTGCAGAGATAGAAGTTCACCGGCGAAGAAACACAGCTTCTGGTCGCGCAGTGAGCTCTCACCAGCAACACCCAGACCAGCTGCGCAGTGATGACGCCGATAATGAAGAAGCTACCGACCACAGCGTCCACTTAGACTGATTGGACCGTGAAGAAAGCAGATCTGCAGAGACAGAATTTCACCGGAGAAGAAACACAGTTTCCGGCCGTGCAATGAGATCTCACCAGCAACACCCAGACTAGCCGCACAGTAATGATGCCGACGATGAAGAAGCTACCGAACACAGCGTCCTGAACCACCGAGAAGACAGGACCGTTGAACGCCAAACGGTATTTTTGCTTTTTATCCACACTTTTTAAGACACACTCATCTCTGATTTGTATTTCAATAAATAGACCCAAGTAACTCTGCTAAAATCATCAATAATAGTGAGAAAGTATGGAGCCCCTATTAACGAAGGGACCTTATATGGTCTCCATATATCACAATGGATTAAATCAAAATAAGAAATACTCTTTATTGAACTATCTTCAAATGACAGTCTAGTTTGCTTTGCCTTATTACAATAATCATAGATTTCTTTATTGGGTGTGTTTGGATTAGCTTATTTCTCACCTTAAGGGCTTACAGCAAGGAAGAAGGCCAATTCAATTGGAGAGGTGAATTATTGGGTGTTTGTGTGGGCTTTTAAATTAAGAGCTTATAAGAAAAAAAGCCACTTTTCATTTAAGCTGAAATAGATAGCTTTTGGCTTAAATTAAGAGCTTATAAGAAATTTCCAAACTGATGTAGACTCTAGGATGCAGAAAATAAGAATATAGTTAATGTAGATAATAGTCAAGATCAAGAGCTATTGTCAACAAATGATCCTTAGACATCTTTAACCCAAATAAATCATATTTGTGACACCATCAAGGACTTAATTGTACATGACATTTAATTTGATTAGTTATGTTATATTTGACTGTATAAAAAACTTTAACTTTGTATTATTTCTAATTTATTTGCATTTTCATTGCAATTTAATTATCTATTTTACCATTGTCAAATATGATTAAATATATTTTTCTCATTTTTCATATATTTTACAATTTTTTATTTTAAATATCATAAAAGTCACTTATGCAAAAGCTAAACAAAACACATTTCACTTTTATAAAAGTACTTATCCAATCGCCAATCCAAACATAAATAACTTACACAATTTAACTTTTACCCAATCTAACTTATCCATAAGTCACTTTTCAAATAAGTCACTTTTCTCACCGCTCATCCAAACACACTCATTTTCTAAACAAAAGTTAATGATTTTCATCTTTTCTTTTGAAGCATGCTCCAGCCTCCAATGCCACAATCGTGAATACCTTGGTCTTTGTGCCATTAGTACAACTCTTTTCCCTTGTGTTGATCCTAGAATGTAGAGCCCATCATGGTATCTCCCCATTCCAATCACATTGTTCGTGCGTAAGTCTATTATTATGCACAAGTTCTTAACAAAGAGAAATACAAGATCATCGTCATGAGTGAGTTTACCAACTGACAAAAGATTACACTTAAAATCCATTATTTTTAAAACTTCTTCGAGCAACATTCCTTTCTATAATTTTAGGTTTCCAGATGACTTCACCAGTATCCTTTGGCCATTTGACATTAGCATAAGCAAGTACATTCTACTCCTTTGATTTAATAAAAATTTATCCTCATGAATTGTGTGCTCATTTGCCCCTGCATCTATTACCTATACTTTATTAGAGTTAAAGTTCATTAAGTGCTTACTTGCTATGTTTGCCACAGGTTGGTTTGATGACCCAGTGGCGAGAGCCTTCTGTCTGTTCATCTCACTAGAGCCTGATCTGTCTCATTACTCTCTATTTGTCTTTGTCCAATTGGAAGGATAACCTATGATTTCATAGTATTTATCCTTGGTATGTCCAATCTTCTGACAGTGCCCACATCGAGGTTTTTCTTTCCTCTCATCCTTATCATTCTTCATGTTTTGCACCTAAAAGGCTATAGTCTTAGGGTTTGTTCGACGTAACACATATATGTGTCTTTGTTTCTCATCTTCTGAGACCAAGTGATATGCTACCCCTACATTTATCAAGGGTTTTATGCTATGGATATGGGTTTTAACTGTCGTAAATTTCTTATCTAATCCCATGAGAAACTCATACAATTGTTTCTTGTCTTTGGCATCCATTATGTGCTTCTTAATGTCACATTTACAACTCTCGCATGTACACCTTAGTGGAGGTGTCAAAGACGTTACCTCATTTTAATACTACAAAAAACATAATATGTGGTGCTTATTTTTAAGAATATTATGACGCTTGGGAAGTGCCATAAAAGAAAGCTATGGCACTTCTTGAATCTATGGAAGTGTCATAGCTTGTTTCTGTTTTTTTAAATAGCTTCCTATAGCGCTTCCCCAGGAAAGTGCCATAGGAAGTGCATAGGGTGACTTCCTATGGTGCTTCCTTATGTTTATACTTCCTATGGCGCTTCTTGGAGAAGGGCCATAGGAAGTGATACTTTCTATGTTTAAAAGAAATAATTTTACATAATTTTTTTCCTAATGAACTTTATATTTTATAGTACAAATTCACAGCCAAATGAACTAAACTAAACCAGAATCAAACCAAACCAGAATGAAATAACTCCACAAAAATAACTACATTGAGAAAATTAAACTAGTAAGCTCAAAAATTAAAAAAAACTTATAGTGTATAGGATGTTTAACAAGAGAGAGTTGTAACTTCAAGCAAATAACTGAAAAAAAATTATAAGTACACATAAAACTACAAGCTAAGATTCATGACAGATTTTAAACTTAAAATAAATAAAAAGAAACTATAGTGCCAATCAACGAAAGCTTTTGTATTAAAAAAAAGAAAAAAAAATACTTATAAGGGAGCTTTTGTAGAAGGAGACAATAAGAAGAAAAAAGCTTCTGAGATTTGGGAGACACGAGAGACTTGGGCGACAGAGCAATGACTTCCGCATTTGGATTTGTACGTGCCAGTTACAATACAAAATTAAAATATAGAGAGAAATTAAAATCATAAAAGAAATTGAATATGTTATGTTGCGAATCTGGTGTTCCTAAGACATTTCTCTTCATTTTCGGAAGGGGAGGAGGATTGAGTTTAGGGTTAAGATCAGGAGCGAAGGCTCCAATTTAAAAGGAAAAGGAAAAAGGGTCACCGGAGAAGACTTTTATTTTATTTTATTTTTAAAATACATATGGCAGCTATGACACTTGACCAGGAAAGTGCCATAGCTATCCAATAACCCCTTGTATGGCGCTTCCTAGGCAAGTGCCATACAAGGGGTCTATTTTTTTTAAATATAACCCCTTGTATGGCGCTTTCTGAGCAAGTGCCATACAAGGGGTCATTGTTTTTTTTTTAAAATAATCCCTTGTATGGAGCTTCCCTAGGAAAGCACCATATAAGGTATTGGACAATTATGATACTTTCCTGGTCAACCGCCATAGCTGCCACATTTTTTTTAAAAAAAATAGAAGTCTCATTCGGCACTTATTTAAAGAAGTTTAATAAGATTAGCGTCGCTGAATCTATATTTTATAATAGTGTAAAGCGCCTTTAACTTAGTGTTGTAGGACATCACATATTGTTTGTCTTGTCGAAGGCATGCTATATCATTGTCGAAGTTTGTACGCCCTAAGAGCACTACCCTTCCCAAAGCATTCCTCAAGGTCCAACCATATCTCCATCCTCGTTTGAGTGTACCTGATGGTCTTTCGAAGCTCCTTGTTTATTTCACTCTTGAGCCATCCTTTCACCATGGCATCACATCAAATCCAATTTGAAATATTGGTTGAATCGATCATAGGCTTCTTGACCGAACCATTAACAAACCCAAACTTGTTTTTAGCCAAGAGCGCATTTGTCATGTCCACCACCCATTCTAAATAGTTAGTCTTGCTCAGCAACTCATCAATGAAAACTTGCCCACTCAAAGCCATCTCTCTCAGTGTTTATTCTCTCTCTCTCTCTCTCTAAGCGCTTTATCTCATGTTCAAAAACCTTATGCTCAGGTAACATGATAAACCTAATGAAGCTTTCCAAAGTATGTATATTGAATAATGACAAAGAGTACATATGAATATAGAGGCATGTGCATAGATGACGAGATCGCATCAAATCTCTAACTGGAAATATCCTGAATTTATCGTGATCTAGATTTGGAATTCTAATCATAACACTTAAAGATGATGATGATGATGATCATAATAATAATAAGAGATTATTCTTCATTCTCAATAAGGTCGTTGAAAGAAACTAAACAAATATTCAATTGCAATGTCATTTACTCTTAATCACAATGCCAAAAATATTTTTTTTTAAATTTTCCTTTTTGTTTATTGGGTACTCATATCCTTCTATTGGTGGCAAGCTTGTTCGAGGCAAGCTCATTCCACTGTATCCAATCCTTATTAGTTATTTTCTTATATTTTGTATTATTTCTACATTTAGATGTATATGTCAAATTTGACCTTACATTGCTTTAAGGGGGAATTTCAAACATTTCCATCTTTGCTGATCACGAGCTAGCAATAAATGGGCTAGTGAATTATGCAGGCATTAACAAAAGAAATGTAATAATACTATACAACATTAATATATTAATATACTTTAGGTAAAATATTGAACATCGATATAGGGATATGGTTATAGTAAGTTTACTATTTATTATCTTCCATTTTAAATTTATATGACCTAATATTATACTACAAATTAGATCTTACATTTAAGACTAGAGAAATATTAAATAATGATTTAACTTTGAGTGTGTCCTGCCTGCTTTGGACTGGCCTATGCTAAGAGAATAATTACGAACAAATTTGTTTGTTAAATGAATAAGTAAAAGTTGAAAACATAATAGTCACTTTTCACACTTTATGAAAAAGAATTGAAACAACCAACATGTGTTAGTTTTAATAGGAGGAGTGTTGGCCGCTTAAATATAAAGTCTTCAGTTTAAATCCATATGAATTGAGACAATATCTTTGGGAGAAGTTTCCCTTATATAACCTAGTCATATATTCAAATAAAAAAAAAAGAATTCAAACTTATGGCAAAGAAAAGGAAAAAAAAAATTTAAACAAATAAAAAAAATAGAAGAATGAGATGGACGGAATTCCCCCGGGGCAAAACTAGGGGAAATGCCAGTATGAGACCAAATGGATCCATTCGCCCGAAGCCCATGAAGGGTCCAATGTAGCCTGTAGCGTCTATTATTGAAGCGAACAATAAACTATTTTAGCACTAACGAATCGACTTCTTGTATAGAGAACTCATCATGCGGTTTGATATTTATTTATTTTACTTAATTTTGCAAATTAGTTTTCATTATTGTTATTTGAACTCGGTGCTTAGAGAGAAACATTTGCACTGTGTTTTTTTAACCTTTTTTCTCATTTTTTAAAAATTTAAACCATTTTTTACTAATTTTATCATGGGGGCTTCTAATTAAGAAAAGCCATTTAGTTTATAGTGGTTTGCATTTTCTGTTTCTTTTTTTTTTTTTGGGGTGTTCTATGAAAGTTTTCATCTTTTGGGACAAAAAACCACATCAACTTATTAGTTGAAGTCGTGGCATGAAGTTTGACCAGAGATTTGAAAGACTTGTCCTGAAGAATTTTGAATATGGAAGAGATTAGTTATGTACTTAGTTCGGCATAAATTAAAAATCACAATGCAAACTTCAGTAATGATTCACAGCAGATAATACCAAAGAAAAAGATAGAGTATTCTTATTTTTTAACCAATAGTTTCTATGAGATAGGAAGTAGTAGTATGACGAAGATAATTTATTTAGGATCCAGAAAACTGTCGTCTGATTTTACTGGGAGGTTATGTATTTTCTTTTAATAATGAAAAATAACTAGTTATCTGTCTTAAACTTTTTTAATAAAGTGATCAAATATAGTAATAAAACGTTAGTTGATTATAAAAATATAGTACACAAAAGCGACCTCACATATTAGACACCAACTTATAAAAAAGTATACAAGATTGAACATAAAAGGGCTTAAGACACTATTGCTAAAATAACTCTAACTAACAGTCAAAATTAAAATTTAAAAATTAAATTAATTATTTTCAATTAAGTAATTAATGTAATTTAACCATATTTGGTTCATGACTTGGTTAGCCAGGTCCATAATTAAAGATGGGTCAAAATTTAAAGTGCAACGTGTCCCATTACTTTGACTTTCTCATCATGATGTTCAGAGGGAAATTATTATTATATGTAATATAAAAAGCAATATAATGATTGTATGAAGTAATAGTGCGGCAGATTTTGAAATCTAATAATGCTATCCATTTATCAGATCAATACTCATTTTAGAAAACAAAGATTATTCCTCCCCAAAAAATAATACATCTGATGTGTGAATATGTGAGACAATATAAAATAGCTTTTTCTATTTGATTGTAGTGTTTCCCAAACAAACACTAACCGAAAGCTAACACAGTCAGAGCCACGGCTTGATTGTGAGGAAGGTTGAGATTAAAAACATACAACATAGTACAAATATGTATAATACATGCTTAGTTAGTACAAATATATATAATACACGCTTAGTTCCCCTGCCTTAGTCTCTGAAGATGTAGAACCTAACTTTTTTCCTCTAGCTTAACATCCGCTACCCCTCCTCTACCCAAAACAACATTGTTTTGGGTGAAAATTATTGGCATTGAACACTTTTGTTTAAAAGTAGCGTCTATTGTATCGATTAAAAAAAGTAGCATATGTTAGAAACATAGCCACATAAGGAGATCTGTGTCAAACTCTTTAACATTTCGATATTTGCAGAGTATTAAGTGCATAGTTCATAAGGCATACAGAAATAGCATAAACATATTGATATTAAGTGCTTGTTTACAATATAGAAAAATACCCGTAGGGTTTGAAAATATGTACAGAATGTTCAAAAGAAGCAAAAGTACAGTAATAGATAACCAATAGTAGCCTCTAATGCACCAGGACTCTACTCCTCGGTAGCCATTACTTTGCCTTTCGAGCTGCCAGCTTCCGCTGTGATATTTTTGGATGTTGAAAAATGGTGAGATTCAAGTAAATCTCAGTAGTAATAGACAATTTGATATATAGAATACGGAAATAGTTATGTAATGCACCATGTTATGTAAGATGCGAATTCAAACAATATTGTGTGCACACTGTTCAAGGCCAAACGACTGTTTGCAATCTTGCCTTAACTCTGCGACTTCGTTGGGTCCCATACCACAACTAAGCTAATGTTCCCTATGCACTGTCATGTAACAGAAAATGACATGCATAAAACATACAATTATCACATAAAAGAAAGAGTTACTATCTAACTTCTTTTTCATCTCTTTTGTCTAATACTCTTGTTCCGGGTCTGTCTATTATCAATTCCTATAAATTAAAGTGTACAAGTAACTAATTATTACTTGCATTACTACTTCCTTTTAATTATATTCTATTGGTTATCTAATGCAGTTACAGTAATTTATGCACAGTATAATTCTGCACAATGAAGTTTCACTGTTTCCAAAAAACTGTTATATTTTCAGTCAACTTTGAAAAATCATAATTAATTATAGGAAATTTCAAATTGATTGGTTCTAAAGCCTATGTACAGTTGTTTAAGTTTAGTCTCATGTAAATGTACCTAAGTCTGACCATTATACTCACATCATTCTCAAAAATTTGCCAAACCTCATTTGTTCCAGATTGTATTCCAAAAACAGGGTTCAACTTTGAAATTCCATATCTTTTAATCTACTAGTCCAAAAGTTATGATCCTCTTTTCATTCGTGAATTAATCCTAGCCAAATAAATTCATTTTTCTCTCACTTTTCCTTGTTGACCGAAAATTAAAAGAGAAAAGGAAATAAAAATGGCTTCTTGAATTTCCAATAATTCCCTTTTAATTACAATATATTATTGCAATTCTTACCATGTGCTTTTCTTTTATAACATCATTTCTTCTATTTGGCTTTAAAATAGTTCCACATGGCATTGTTGTCTTCCAAGTATTTATTTTCCCTCCCTTTTTTCTTTATTTAGCCGAAAATATTAAGAGGAAAGGGAAAAATAAATTAATTCTTGCTTTGTTGTCAAATTACCATTTTGTCACTACATTTTTGTGATTTATTGAAATAAATCATGGCTTGCTCTTCTTCCCTTGTTTTTGGACAAATTTTTAACACTTATATTGGCCTAATATTTGTGTTTTTCCATACTCCAATTTAGATTACAATGTTAGGCTTTTCAGTGGACCATAGTTGCTCCTTTGTGTCATAACCTAGCCAAGTTGTGTGTTACCATCGATTGGAGTGTTTATCACTTTATATATATCACAATTCACCATTTTATTCTATTAAATGTATCAATTACGTAAAGGGAATATTGGTGAGTAAAAATGAGATGTTACAGTATGAATTAGGTATCACAAAATGTTTGCATATTAAGCATATACATCAAATTGTTAGATTCCATGTTTTAATGATACCAAAGCTTAAAGAAAGTGTTTTGCAGAAGTAACATCGGCTTACAATGTGTTTAAAGTATTTTCAAACTTATAGTTATAAGATTTTGTGAAAAAGCTTGAAGTACTTTGTCAATCAAGTGACTACTCAAATTGTAACACCTGTCCATAGACCCTTTTGTATTGTACTGCAAAAACATTACTGGCTTAGGGGATCGTTACTTAGGCTCCCAAACCTAGACTTACACTTTTTCTTATGGGGTCACTATTCATTTGGTAAGCCGTATTTACCGTATTACTTTTTTCACGGGGTTACTTTTCAATTCTTTGCTCCATTCATTACTATCAGAGTTTTTCTCTACTTATTAATTCATTTAACTAATGGGCTCGTATTGTGTGATTACCCATTCCTAGTTCAATTATTGCGCTTACAAGACAATTCATCTGTGAATCATGCAGATTATACAATTAATCACTTCTAATGTCAATTACACAACGGAACAACCCATAAAATAATTGTTCTCTTCTTCATCACAATTTCTTCTTCTAATACAGCGTCATGCACTCCTCTTTTGTGCTCATCTACCTATACGGTTGGTTGGGGGAGGGTGAGATTCGGGGGAATCTCAGTAGAAAATAATACCACTATGTATGCAAGATATATATTTAATGCATGACATACTTTCCTTACATAAATACATGCCAACGTATTGACATATTTGCATGCTCAATGTTACAACATACTCATAGCCATAGTATACAAATATAAGCAGAACTTCAATCATTCAATCATGCTTAACACAATTAGGAAAAGCAATAACATAGATCAATGTACAAGCATACATATTAAGTACGTGCAGATTAGGTAAGTTCACTATCTTTGGTCTTTGTGTCCTTCTCTTATACATTTTCTTCCAACCACTGAAGTTGCTTGAAGAATCTTCTATCCTCTCATTTGTCATCTCATGGCCCTAGATACATAACCATATGATTAGAGCCATGCCAATTGAGTGTCCAATGTGGCTACATTAGCTTTTAAGACATGTCTCTTATCTTTGGCCCCATACTTGTCTCAAATTACTTTAGATGCCACAAATTCTTAGGTCCACCTAATCTGCAAGATTTTTCACCCAACTTTGAAAACTCATAATTAAAAATGTAAGACTTTAAATAAGGTGGTTTAAAGTCCTAGGTGACCTCATTAATTCTATTTTAAGGGAAAAATACTTCTCACTGGTAAATACATGCACAATGTTCTATAATTATCAATCAATCTTTGCTTGACTAGAAAACATTCCAGATTCAATACCTAACTTAAAAAATTCATATATCTTAATATACTGACCCAAATGGCATATATTACCTATTAAATTAAATCTTAGCATGTATACTTTTATTCTGGAAAGTTTTATGGCAATTGGATAAGATTTGTTCATTCAAAACTCGTCACAAGCTAATTGCCTCTAGAAAACAAAATCTGGCAATACTATATCAAAGTTTCAACTTTTAGTTTTTCATTCCAATTCATTCAAGACTATAACCAGGATTTATTCCCACACCGTTTTTCATGTAGAATCCATTAAAGACCTCAAAAACCTAAAAATCAAACTTCTTCACTAGCTTCTGGTTATGGCTGAACCGAACACCCAAACTAGTTAAAATTAAGTTTGCATTTTTAACCACTAACTAGTCTTTTATTATCATCAAACACATTATTTCATCATATTTAAACTTAAATCACCATTAGGCCCCAAAATCTCCTCTTGGAAGAAATATATGTGCCCCAAGAGATTCAGAAAATTCATCAAAACCTCAAGACAATCGATTCAAAATGAAGCTTAGGCTTACCTCTTCACGCTTCTACAATTGGTTCGGAATTTCGGCGACACTCTGACTAACTAAACGGCACAAAACACCTTTGATTAGAAAACTAATACCATAAAAAGAAAGCTCTCAGTGAGGAGAATAATGTTTGTGAAGGGCTTATCGGTCGAAAACGACGATTCGGGTTGGAATCGGCTCTGAAGCTCAAGAACTTTTACTATTCATCCATCTTCTCTCTTCTTTCTATTTTCTTGGATTTTTCATATTTTGCTCCCCCCTCCTTGCTTGGCCGAATAGATAAAGGGACTTAAAGGGTTGAGATTTGATCTTAATTTGTCCCAAGCTCCTTAAGGTGATATGTGTCAAGTGATCTATCTATAAGATGATATGTGTTCTTGACACATCTTCTTTTCTCTTTCCTCTCTCTCTAGGTGTCCTTTCTTGTCAGGGGTAGGAGAGGCCTAATGAATTCCCATGACTCTCGAGTTTGGTGTTTGGGAAAGTCAAGTACGTGACCGGGCCGGAGACTGATGGATTCCCCAGACTCAGAGGCTAGGTGGCGTCTTCTGAAGGTGCTAACACAAAAGGCAAAAAGCAAGTGCCATTATGAGGGAAACTTGTCACCTTCCTATCAAGCTAACACAAAAGTCAAGTGGTACTTTGTCATGATGAGAGGACACTTATCAATTTCTTATGGTGCCAACCATAAAGTGAAATAATTATTAGCCATCATTACTTGCTTTATTAAAGTTACTTTAATAAAATTACTTTAATGAAGTTACTTTTATCGGTGTTTAATCGGGATCTTACTCAACTTTTCCCCAAAATGGTACTCAAGATTTACTCGAGATTGTATCACGTATATCGAAACCTGCCAAATGACGCCATGTGCACTTGTGTCCCATAAGATAGTGCCAACTGCCCTTTTGCCCCCTAAAGGCGCGACATGTACTCAAGTACATGTATTAGTCTATTTCTATGACTAAACTAAAACCTTAGAGCCCTTATATAACTGATAAAATCATTGTCTACCCATATATAGTCCCTATAAATCATTCTACTCCCCAAATAGAGCTGGGAATCAGGGCCGGCCCTTGACGTGCCAGGGCCTAAAAGAGCCGGCCCTACAGGGCCCAATGTAAGAAAAATTACCGTTTTTCAAAGGCCGGCTCGAGAGCATGAGGGCCAGGGCCGGCCTGCAGGGCCTGAAGCTATTACACAAGATTTAACTACACGTCTACACGCCTCATGCAATAAAACAAATACTGTTACTAATTCATATTCAAAGGTACAAAATAGTATCCATAAATAATTCACAATCCGCACAAAAGTATAAGAAAGCAAGAAGTTAAATACTCTTAGCAACATGAGTATGACGACTATCATTTTCATTTTCTTCACCACTATCATCAATTTCAAGAAAATTTGATTGTGCTTCAGTTTGAGTAGTAAGCTCTACTTGAGGGTAAAAATATCAAGAATTTCTTCTCCCAAATCATGAATATATTCATAATCTTTATCTACAACAAAGAATAATCTAAAAAGACAAATAACTCTATAAAAAAAATAAAATACAAATAAATTAGTAAATTACCATCATATGTGAAACTTTAGAGTAAATAAGAAATATCTAACGTATTTTTTTTATAAAATAAGAAATATCTTTTATAAATTTTTTATTTTTATGATTCTTAATACAAAATATTCTTATGAAACTTAATTTTAAAAAAGATAATAACAACTAAATATTTTCAACATCATTAACAAAATATAAAAGATCAATAATATTATTATCATATAAATAATTTTAAAAAATAAAAAATATATCAGGGCCTAAAGGCCGGCCCTTTTAAGCCCTCGGCCCTACAGGACTGGCCCTTTTAGGCCCGTGTTCACTTTTTAAGTAAAATTCTCAAGCCCGGCCCTTGTAAATTCAGGGCCTAAACGGGCCGGCCCGACGGGCTCGGCCCGTTTTCCCGGCTCTATCCCCAAATATTCTTGAGACTCTTAGTACACTCAGCCCTGGTAGTCTACCTGATTCAGACTTAGTCTTAAATTTCTAATCCTAAAATTTAGGATATTACATAAGTGAAGTGTTAAAAATGTCTCTTTTATATATCAAATAGTGAAGGAGTAAATTATGAAGTTTTCTAATTGGTCACTCTAGTGACCAGTCAAGTGATGTGTTTTTCAAAAAATCCTTCAGTACAAAACCTACTGGAAGTGACCACTTAATGATTACTTGAGTGATGCTTCAATTTGTCATCACTTCTACTACATCATGATGATTTTGATAGTGATCTTATTTATGAAAGAATACTTTCAAAAAGGATCACTCAAGTGATATTTTCAAAATTGCATCACTTTCAGTCCACCATAGTGATTTAGCCAGTAGTTAGAGTTTTTCTAAGCATTTTCAAAGTTGATCACTTAAGTGACACTCGAGTAATGCATTCAAATTCACATCACTTCCATTTAACCACAGTGAGCTAGCCAATGACCATTTTTTCTTGAAAAGTGATCAATAAAATATTTGCATATTTATTTTCACTTATATGAAGATTTTTTGGATGATATTTCAGCTTAATATAATGAATTTAAATGTAATTGATAAATAAATAATGATTTTATATAAAATAGAATTTATTGAAAAATACTAAATTTTAACCTTATTTTAGTTTTCAGGCAATATCTGGAGCTCTAGATGTCAGATTAGAACGTTCTTTATATGGATAGAAAGCTAAGAAAAATTCCTACAACTTTCATGTTGAGGATAAAACCCAGTTCTTCCTTTAATAGCTTTGAATTTTACTTATAAGTTGATTATAAGAATTTATCTAAGTCTGATCTTTGCCTACTAATCTGGCCATAATTGGAGCTGCAAATTTTGAAATGAGGAGCTTTGACATGAATTTTTAATGTAAGATCTAGATCTACAACTTTCATGAGGACAAAAATGTAAGATTCCACCGTTTTAATTGTTAAAAGTTGGCTACAATCAAGGATCAAGGTGGTCCCAAGTTCAACATTGGTGGCTCAAAGTCAAGATTCTTACCTAACAAGTGGAAATTTTTACACCCCATTCATCTATAAATAGAGGAGTGGAAGACATATGGGGACACACCATCTTAGATTTTAATTTCATGCATTATATTGTTCTTGCATGCCTCCTTCTTGGAAGGCTTAAGTAGTCCTCCTTTATGGATGGTATAGGTTGTTCCCTACATAAAAGGTTTTACATCCTATAAGGAAGGCTAGTCTTTTCTATTTTCATGCATCTTGTAGTTGTATATTTATATTTTAGAATTTAATAATCAAGTTTTATGCAATGTTTATGAAGTTTTCAATTTATTTTGGTGTTGTTTTTAATTTCATCATGAGCTAAATTTTCATTTTCCTAGGGTGATGATGTAGCTTACTAATGAAGGATTGAATCTTAACTTATTAAATCTAGTTCTAATTTTTTATTCATGATTGAGTTTTGATTATTGTTCTTAATGCTTTCAATTAATTGACCATCTTATAAATGATTTTAATATGCATGTTGAGACCGAAAGGAGATGCATGTCTGTAGATCCTATAATTAAAACCAAAACTTGCATATGAAATAGGAATATATTCATATAGGTTATGCAGTCTTAATGAGTTCTATGAATCTTAATGCATGATTAATTGTTTTAATTCATATAGGGATATGTTGGATTAGCAATTAATTATAGAATTGCTTGACCTTGGAAGAGGCTTGTAATTAAATTAGGGAAACTCGACTATCAATCGTGTGGAATAAATTATACTAGAAGAGATAGGTGATTCAATCCGAAAATTGGCTAAGTGAAATATGATCTCTAAGGCATTTTCTTTTATTTATCTTCATATCAATTGCATTCATATTCAGTCATTATTATTTTGTAATCTCAATCACCAACTAATTGATTGAGTAAATAGAGTTAAAATTACCAACTTTGGTACTTAGTGATCAATCCTCGTGGGAACGATACTCTACTCACTTCTATATTACTTGTTTATGATAGTTTACACATCCATCTATACATTGTAACAAGTTTTTGGTGCCGTTGCTGGGGACTGTTGTCAGTAATATCAATACTAAGTAATTTTAATACTAATTTGGTTTTCATATTATATTGTTTTCTTTTGGGTGTCTTGTATTTCTTTTCATGCTTTTGCTTAGTGATGACCAGATCGAAGGAGACTGAATTACAACCTTTTGATTCTGAGATTGAGAGAACTTGTCGAAGAAATCAAAGAGTTCAAAAGTAGTCTACTTCAATCATAAGCAATCCAATGGAAAATCTAACAGGAGAAGCAACAAATACCAAAACACTCCGTGACTATGCAACACCAATAGTCATGTAGACAACTTCTGGAATCATAAAAACGCTAGTAGCAGCCAATAATTTTTGAAATCAAGCCTGCAATTATCCAGATGGTGCAATCAAATCAGTTCGGTGGTTTACCAATAGAAGATCCTAACACACATATAGCCAGCTTCCTAGAAATTTGTGACACATTCAAGCATAATGGTGTTACTGATGATGCCATTAGGCTTAGACTTTTCCTTTTTTCACTTAGGGATAAGGCTAAGAGTTGGTTACACTCTCTACCAATGGGAAGCATAACTACATGGGATGCCTTAGCACATAAATTTTTGGCAAAATACTTTCCTTCAGGAAAACTGTTAAATTGAGGAATGAAATTTCCTCATTTGCTCATCATGAACTAGAAAGCCTCTATGAAGCCTGGGAAAGATACAAGAAGTTGCTATGAAGATGTCCTTATTATGGGTTACCAGATTGGTGGCAACTGTAAACATTCTATAATGAGATGACCCATACCACCAGAATTCTTATAGATGCTGTAGCTGGAGGATCTTTAATGGGAAAAAGTCTAGATGATACCTACAATCTACTTGAGGAGATGACAACCAATTCATACCAATGGCCTTTTGAACATAACATTTCAAAGAAAGTACTTAGAGTGCATGAGCTGGATATCCTTACAACTTTGTCTTCTCAAATTGTATTTATATCCAAGCAAGTGAGCTTATTAACAAACTAAGTAAATGTAATCAACACTCCTTATGAAACCTATGATCGATGTGGAGGACCTCATGTGAGCATAAAATGTCAAGAAGGACACCCATCTATGCCTTCTCAGTCTGAGCAAGCTTATTACATTGGAAATCAAAGAAATAACCCATTCTCAAACACTTACAGTCCAAGTTGGCGGAATCATTCAAACTTTGGTTGGAGTAATAATCAAAATATGTTCAAGCCGTAAGGGAACTACCAACAACAAGCTCTTCATCCACTAAATCCACCACAATAGAAAGTGAATGCAAAATATTTACTGGCTCAACTAACCATAAATACATCTCAATTCATGGCTTGGATTAACGGAGCACTTAAAAGCCAAGAAGCCTCAATAAAGAACTTAGAGATTCAAATAGGCCAAATTGTAAATATGTTGAATTCTAGACAACCAGGTACTTTTCCAAGTGACATTGAAAGAAACTAATATGAATGGGGAATACGGATTGGCTAGAAAGCAAGTTTAAAGACACAAACGGGATGAATGATCAAAGGTAGGACCTTAAGAGAACCTGTCTCTTACAACCCTAGCCATAAAGACACCACAAGGATGATCATTCCTTGATACAGTCAGAGTATTCACATGAGAATACAAGCATGCAAGCAAAGCTCACACAAGAGAAATAAAATTCTCAAAGAATAAAATTCTTATTCATATCATTATCATCTTTTCCCTCCAGTACAAAAAAACATAGCCTTCATATATAGGCAACAAAAGAACACTTTAAGAACTCTAAACCTAGTCATAAATGCAATAAATGGTGTTTTAATGATAATTGATTGCCTTAGTTGGCACCATTCAAGCCTAAATACATTAGGGAATTACTTAGTCTTCAAAACTAAGTCAGCTACCTAAAAATAGGAAACTAATTAAAAATGAAACTAAATCATATTAAATTAGATTTGATGCATAAAGATGCCTTCTAGATGCTTCTTGAGTTGTCTTGGACATCACTTATAATCCTCCACCAAGGCACATGCTTGTCATATGGTATTTTAAGTGAATCCTTGAATCTGGATTGCACATGGGCCTTGTACATCATCATGTTAGGTTTATTGCTTTATGTTATACCAATTTTATGGATCTTCACGCTTTGCCACGTGCTCAAGCTTCTAGGTGTTATAAAAGCATGCATATGGGCTTGAATATGCATGATTATGGCTTCATTTGCACCCTTAACATATATACTAACATTATGGGCCATTAATGAAGCAAATTGAAGCCTAAATATTTGCTCCAGCCTCTCGAATAGCTAACTCTTTTCTAGGCTTCTAGTAATTAGTCCCTTGATGTCATGTAGATGATCTTGGGCTTACTTAGAATCTTCTTGTATGATATAGAAAACATCTTGTTCATTGTATGTGCCACCTATGATGTGTTTGCCATGGATGATGCCACCTTCGTTGCCAACTTGGATGCCTTGTTCAACAACATATAAGACGCCACTTGTACCTCTATCATTCCCAAGAGAGCATATAAAGGCCATTGCATTAAGGAGTGTGAAAGAATAGAAAGATCTTGTAATGAAAAAGAAGAATGACGGAAAAAAGAAAGAAAGTGAAGAAGAACAGAAGGAGGAAGTACAAAAACCTAAAGAGGATGATGTGCTACCAGGAAGAATCAGCTTTCCAAATAACCCTCCTCTATATATACCACCAGTTCTGTACCCTCAGAGACTTGTAAAGGCAAAGCTAGACAAGCAGTTTGGAAAGTTTCTGGAGGTTTTTAAAAAGTTACATATCAACATCCCTTTTGCAGATGCTCTTGCTCAAATTCCCAGTTATGTAAAATTCATGAAGGATATTCTCTCAAATAAGCGTAAACTGGAGGAATTTGAGATAGTTGTACTTACTAAGGAGTGCATTGCTATTCTAGAAAAGAAATTACCACCAAAGTTGAAAGATCCAGGAAGCTTTTGCATTCATTTCACCATAGGTCAATGTAACTTTGAAAGAGTACTTTGTGACCTAGGAGCAAGTGTAAATCTCATACCTCTATCTACCTACAAAAAATTGGTCTTAGACAGGTGAAGCCTACCATAGTTTCATTACTTCTAGCTGACTGGTCAATAAAAATCCAAGGGGTGTCTTAGAAAATGTTCTGGAGAAGGTGGACAAACTCATATTTTCAGCTGATTTCATCATACTCGACATGGAAGAAGACCAAGAAATTCCTATCATTCTTTGGAGGCCATTCCTAACAACTGGGAGAACTTCAATAGATGTACAATAGGGAAAGTTAACCTTAATACGTGGTGAATAGAACCTGCATAGATCAACCATTAGCAATGGGAATGGTAGATGTATCAAAATCTACTAATTTTGAAGTCTTGGAGCATATTAGGTACCTTGATGCAATTCCCCAATTTTTATTAAAAAATCATTTGAAGATTTGGGAGAAAGGCCGAGTAAGTTGGTATCATCAGTAGAAAAACTACCAGAATTGAAGTTGAAAACACTACCATTTTACTTAAAATATGCTTATTTGGGAGAAAATTCAACATTACCAGTGATCGTCTCTGTAGCACTTACTCCCCAAAAAGAAGAAAAGTTATTAAGAGTTCTAAGGGAGTATAAAACAACATTTGGATGGTCGATAGCTAATATAAGAGGAATTAGTCATTCCTTTGTATGTATAAGATCCTAATGGAAGATAACTACAAGCCATCAGTCGAGTACCAGAGAAAACTCAATCCAAATATGAATGCTAGTAATAAAGTGGTTGAATGCTAGTATAATCTATCCATTCTTTGACAGTCAATGGGTAAGTCCAGTTCAAGTTGTGCCAAAGAAGGGTGGAATGATAGTGGTTCCTATTAAGAAAAATAAACTGATTCTACAACAAATGGTGATGAGTTGGAGAGTGTGCATTGACTATAAAAAGCTTAACAAAGCCACTAGAAAAGATCACTTCCCTATGCCATTTATAGACCAGATGCTTGACGAACTAGCTGGGAAAGCCTATTATTGTTTTTTAGACAGGTACACAGGATAAAATCAAATTACAATTACACTTGAGGATTAAGAGAAAACAACTTCTACATGTCCATATGGCACATTTGCTTTCAGAAAGATGCCATTTGGTCTATGTAATACACTAGAAACATTTTAAAGGAGTATGATGGAGATCTTTAGATATGGTAGAGAAATTCATTGAGGTGTTCATGGATGATTCCTCAATTTTTGGAGAATTATATGATCACTGTCTTGTAAATCTGGTAAAAGTCTTACAACATTGTATGGAGAAAAATTTAGTTCTAAATTGGTAGAAATGTCATTTCATGGAAAAAGAAGGAATCATGTTGGGTCACAAGGTATCTGATCAAGGCATTGAAGTAGACCGAGCCAAGATTAAAACAATTGAAAAGATTCCACCTCCCTTTTCAATTAAGGGCATTCAGAGCTTCTTAGGACATGCGGGCTTTTATAGAAGATTCATCAAGGACTTCTTAAAAATCACAAAGTCACTTTACATGCTTTTAGCGAAAAACACTTCCTGTGTGTTTAATGAGGAATGTTTATTAGCATTCCAAACTCTAAAAAGAGCATTGACGTCTGCACCAGTTATTATGGCTCCAGATTGGAACCTTCCATTCAAAATGATATGTGATACAAGTGATTATGCAGTCGGAGTTGTTTTAGGCCAAAGAAGAGGCAAGGTTTCTCATGCCATCTATTATGCTAGTAGGACACTCTCAAATGTACATCTGAATTATGCAACAAAAGAAAAGTAGCTTTTAGCAGTGGTGTTTACATTTGAAAAATTCAGAGCCTACTTGATCGGGTCAAAAGTCATTATCTGGATGGACTACTCAGCAATCAAATACTTGATCGAAAAGAAATATGATAAGCCTAGATTGATTAGGTGAATGCTTCTGCTACAAAAATTTGACTTAGAAATCAAAGACAAAAAAGGGACCGATAATCTCATTGTAGATTATCTTTCTCGGTTAGAGCTATTTAAACAAAAGAAAGAATCACCAATCCAAGAGAATTTCCTGGATGAGTAACTCTTTGTCATGCAATCACAGCCCACCCCTTGGTATGCTGATTTGGTAAATTATTTGGCAAGCGGAGTAATGCCTTATGAACTTTCTAAAGTGTAAAAGAAGAAGTTTCTAGCTGATGTAAGGCATTACCTTTGGGAGGATCCTTTCTTATATAAATAATATCCAGATCGAATCATCAGGTGATGTGTTCCTAAGGAAGAAATGGCCAGCATCTTAAATCATTATCATTCATCCCCATATGGTGATCATTTTAGAGCAAATAGAATAGCTACTAAAGTCATTCAATATAGGTTTTACTGGCCTATACTTTTCAAAGACGCCCACATGAATATGACAACCTGTGACAAATATCAAAGAACGAGAAATATCTTAAAGAAACATGAAGCCCCTTTAACTAACATCTTAAAAGTTGAGATTTTTGATGTATAGGGGATCAATTTTATAGGGCCTTTCCCATCCTCAATTTTATAGCCCTTTAACAAAGTTCTTATTCATATCATTATTAACTAGCATTCATATTTGGATTGATTATGTCTCTAAATGGGTTGAAGTAGCTGTTTTCCTACAAATGATTCTCGAGTGGTTGTGAAGTTTTTGAGGAAAAATATTTTTACAAGATTTGGAGTGCCTAGAGCTATTATCAGTGATGAAGGAAGGCATTTTTACAATCAACAACTTTAATCTGTATTAGCTAAATATGGAGTTACTCATAAGGTTGCAACTCCATATCATCCACAAACTAGCGGGCAAGTGGAAATCTTAAATAGAGAATTGAAATAGATCTTAGAGAAGATGGTGAATTCTAATCGGAAGGATTGGGAAAGGAAATTAGATAATGTACTTTGGGCTTATAGAACTGCCTTTAAGATACCAATTGGTACATTCCCATATCAATTGGTCTACGGAAAAATATGCCATCTTCCAGTAGAAATGGAGCATAGAGCATATTGGGCAATAAAAGCCTTAAATTTTTACTTAAAGGCAATTGGTGAGAAGAGACTTCTCCAACTAAATGAACTTGAATAATTCAGACAACAAGCTTATGAGAATGCCAAGTTCTACAAGGAGAAGACAAAAATGTGGCATGACAAAAGAATTTTGAGGAGAGAGTTCACGTCGGGACAAAAAGTGTTGTTATATAACTCAAGGTTAAAGCTCTTTCTAGGAAAGTTGAGATCAAGGTGGTTAGGACCTTTTACTGTGGTTCAAGTATTTCCATATGGAACAGTAGAGATTCAAGATGGCGATAAAAAATTCAAATTGAACTGGCAAAGGTTGAAAGAGTATAATGACGGTGCACTCAATACTTTGAAAACTGTCATCACATTTAAGGAACTAACAGGTAAGCTCTAAACCCAAAAAAAAGGAAAAAAAAGTCAATTGGCTTGGTTTTTGTCTAGCTAAAGACGTTAAATAAGGGCGGCTATTTGGGAGGCAACCCAAAACTTCTTTTCCTTTCGTATTAATCTTTCTTTCATACTTATTGAAGCACATTGCACTACATTAAAAATTGTAATTTTCATCATTTTTATGGAGTAATCTCTTGCAAAACTTAAAACCAGGTTCCTCACTCTTCCTAAAGATATGCTCAGGAAGATCTATAGTTGTTGACTTGAAAGAATAAAGATATTCAAGCATAGGGTATGCAAAGATGACAAAACAAAGAGTTATTCTTAACTTTTGAGACACATCTTATTAGTTTCATATTTTTGTTTCATCTTAAAAAAAATTGTCTAGGTGATTTTCAATGATTTTAAGAAGTATACAAGTTCTAAGCATGAATCAATTGAATTTAGAGATTTCATAGTATGATTGAACAATTGATTGTTGAGATTGGTGATAAATGTTGAGATTGAATGAGTTGAATTTGAAAGCCCCTGACTGTGAGCTTGAGCCTATTTGATTAATAATAATTCTTTTTCTTGTATGTAATATTTACCTATTAAGTTGTCACTCTAGAACTTGCTTTAAATCTGGTTGAGATTACATGTCACATGCACATTAAAAAATGATAAAGGCATTCATTTTCTTTCTTTAGTCAGATCCAAATAGCCAACCTTGCAATTATATCGTTGATAAGCCCCTTTGAGCCTAATTGATTGTTTCTTTATTCTCAACCAATTAACATGTATCTTAATGATATATCAAGTTCTTTTACCTAATTCAGAAGATTAGCAGAGCATTTGAAATTCTTGTGAAATGGGCTTTTAACAAGTGTGAGGGGGTGTATATATCATCAACTATAGAATTGTAGAAGTTACACAAAGAAAAAAGAAAAAAGAAAAAAAAAGTAAAAAAAAGAAAAAAAGAAAAGAAAAGAGATTAAGTATTTGAATTAAAATTGTGGGTTGTGGTGATGAGATAAATTTATTCATAAGATGACCCATTTTTCAATTGCTCTCTTTACTTCTTAAATTTAGCCCTTCATATAACATTTTACATTTCTTTTACCTTAACCCCATTACAACCCTTAATAAGTCCTTTTGATTTGAATTATGCATGTGAATTAGGTAGTGGAGATTGAGATTTTTAGCAAGCTTTTGATAGTGCAATTTTTTCAGGTGAATTTGAGCGAAACACTTATCCTTAAACACTTGAGAGATTGAGAGAATGTGTCACAATTATGAATTTGGTTTATTTATTTTCAAATAAAGTTACCATTTTATACTTTTTTTGATTCATGAATACTATGATATCTTTATTATTCAATTGTGTTCTTGCTTATAGCTTTATACTTTTGATTTTGTTGAAAGCGCAGTAAGAACTTATTAGTCACTCCTTATTGTCTGAGGACATCCAAAAGCTAAGTGTGGGGGAATTTGATAAGTAAAATATTTGCATATTTATTTTCCCCTATATGAAGATTTTTCAGATGATATTTGAGCTTAATGTAATGTAAATTATAAATAAATAATGATTTGACATAAAATAGAATTCATTGAAAAATATTAAAATTTGACCCTATTTCAGTTTTTAGGCAATATCTGGAGCTCTAGATATTAGATTTTAATGTTCTTTATATGGATAGAAAGCTAAGAAACATTCCTACAACTTTCATGTTAAGGTTAAAACCCATTTTTATAACACCCCAAATTTTAGGACAAGAGAATTGAAAATAAGCCTACAATAAGTGGACTGTGAAGCTCCAGTTTAGCAAGTGTCCCAGTAAGGCACGATTTTAATCCCTACAATTCTTAACACCTTTGGTAGCATCAAAGGGAAATAAAATGGTGAATTAAAGAGCACATTAAATGACAAAACAAGATAATGAGTGGTCACACAACAAGACTATGTTGGGAACCCAAATGAAATTTGCCTCCAGTGTGTTTCTCTACATGGCAGTCATGATTGTGTGACATTTTTCAATGGACAAATGATTTCAAACAATCATGAAAATTTCCAGAATGAAAGTAGACTTATCAAGCTTTAATAGAATAGGTCATATGAGTCATTTAGAGTTGTACACAAAGAGAAATGAATTTTTGAAGTTAGCCCAGCGAAATTAATTATTTTATGGGGCAGCATCCAAAGATTAAAGTTATGGAAAGAGTGAACTTTTAATTGGCCAAATTTATATTTTTTCCTTCCAAATAGACTCAAAAAGGGTCACATAGCCTTTGGAATCACTCCAATTGGACATTTGTACAATTAGATATGAATTTTCAAAGTTAATGAAAAATCTGCATAATTTGGTATTTTGTGCGAAAATTCATTATTTGGGCCAATCAAGTGTTGACACGTGGCAGATGAGAAACTGATCCATTTATCTATTAAATCATCATCTTCCTCCTCATTTTTCACAGAAAAGCACCAGAAGAGAGAGAAAGTGATCATGCGAAAATGGAGGAGGAGGAGAGAGAAAATTATTTTCTCCGAAACACTGCCGAAACGGCATCCTCTCTCAAAGTACCCTTCAGGAAACTTTCTCTACTCATCGAAATCTTCATTCCTAAGGTTTCGGATTTTCATTTGGAGGTATTTGGTGCCGTCTCCCTTGCCGGAGTATTGCCAGAATTCCGAACCGTTTGTGGAAACGGGTAGAGGTAAGCGTAAGCTTCCTTTTTTAACCGATTGATTTGTTGTTTGGATGAGTAAATTGGAAGTTGGGGACTGTTCATGACTGGTTTTAAAGGATGTTTTAATGGCTAAATTATTTCTAATGAGTATTTAAATAGCTAATCATTTGATTAGGAGTAGCAAGGAAGTGATTAGGCAAGAGAAAACAAGAAAACAACATATTGCACCTAAGAATCTGATTTTCTTCCCTGTTTTGACATGGAGAAGGAGTAAGCATTTGATAATTTTGATGCTTCCATTGGCTTTAGGAGGAAAAATTGTGTAGGCATGCAAGTGTTCATGATTTTTGGATGCTTGTATATAAATTTGGGAATTTATAAAGCATATGTGTTCATAGTGTTGATTTGTCTTGTCTGAAGCATTGTTACTGTGCGTGATAATTCAAGGAACAAACCTTGTCTGAAAATTCCGAAACTTTCCAGATGAAAAGTAGACACAAAGACCTTTAATTTTATAGGTCATAATGCTCAATTGGATTTATGTGCTAGAAGTTCTATGTTTTTGAAGTTAGGTCATGAAACTGGAAGTTTCTGGAATAGTATGTTTGTGCGTGATGTTTCAGGGACCAAACCTTATCCAAAAATTCTCAAAATTTCCAGAACTAAATTAGAGATATAGGGCTTTAATTTGATGGGTTTAGGGTTTAGGGTTTAGGGTAGTTTGTAATTTTTGGACAAGTATGTTGGGAGATATGGATTGTTGAATGTCTTCCTTGTTTTCTGGAAAGAATCTGAAACAGTTGGTGTTTGGAAAATTTCTGGGAATGGTGTAGTGGTGGCATTTAAAATCGAGTATTTTTATATAAAATTAAACTTAAAGGGATTCAAATAGAGATATGAACCACCTCAATTGGAGTTCTATAGAATTAATTATGATTTTTCAAAATTTGGTCAAAAATGCTGGTAGTTTGATTACCATGCGAATTTAAGTAAGAAATTGGCCAAATATAATTGGAATGAGCTCCAAGGGTGAAAAGTAAGCCTATAGGGCTAATGTGGGCCATTGGGCATTCACTTTTCATAACTCTAATGATGTTATCACTTGCCTAGGGCCATGAAGTGATAAAGAAGGAGCAATGGTTGGCAGATCAAGGGACAAGAAGAGAAGGACATAAAGTCCGAGAGGTAGTGAACTTACCTTTTCTGCATGTATGTGATATGTATGTCTTGCATTGATTATGTAACTACTTTGCCTATTTGTGTGGAACATGTATGATTGGATGAAGCTCTGTTATATTTGTGCAATGGCCATATGTATGTCATAACATCGAGCATGCAGCATGTCATTATGTTGGCATGAAATAGTGTAGGCAATCATGTCATGCATTCATATATATCGGGCATGCATAGTGGTAATGTTTGCTACTGAGATTCTCTCGAATCTCACCCCTCCCAAACAACCATTCAGACAAGTGAGCATTGAAAACGTGCTGAGATCAGAAAAGAGGTATGCACGAAGAAGAATGTTGCTGGTTGTTTGAATACCTTTTAGTTATTAAGGTCTGTAAATATTAGGTAAACCCCTAGTGGGGGAAAATTTTGTATTATAATCAAGAAATATTGTATTAATATTATCAGTATATTTATGTTATTCCTGTGTGCCCACTGAACTACGCATTGCTACTCTGAGTAAGGTCAATAATAAGGGATATATGAGGCGGGTCTTTACAATTTTTGCCTTTAAGAGCTTTGAATTTTACTTAGAAGTTGAGCACATGAATTTGTCCAAGTCTAACCTTTGCCCACTAATTTGGACAAAAATGGATCTGAAAATGTTGAAATGAGGAGCTCTTATATGTGTTTTCAAGCTAAGATTGACATCTACAACTTTAATGAAGACAAAAATGTGAGATTCCACCATTTTAATTGTCAAAAGTTGGTTGCAATCAAGGATCAAGGTGGTCACAAGTTTAACATTGGTGGCTTAAAGTCAATATTCGTACCTAACAAGTGAAAATTTTTACATCTCATTCATCTATAAATAGAGGAGTGGAAGACACAAGGGGACACACCATCTTAGAGTTTAATTTCATGCAGTATATTGTTCTTGTATGCCTCCTTCTTGAAAGGCTTAGGTAGTCCTCCTTTATGGATGGTATAGGTTGCTCCTTACATGGAAGGTTTTGCCTCCTATAAGGAAGGCTAGTTTTTTTTTTCCATTTTCATGCATCTTGTAGTTGTATCTTTATGTTTTAGAATTTAGGGTTAATATAACTTTTGGTCCTTGAAGTTTGGTTCAATTTTGGTTTTGGTCCCTCAAGTTTGAAATCGGTGGTTTTGGTCCCTGAAATTTGATCCAATTTTGGTTTTGGTCCCTCAAGTTTAAAATCAGTGGTTTTAGTCCCTGAAGTTTAGCCCGATTTTGGTTTTAGTCCCTCAAGTTTGGCCAATTTTGTTTTTGGTCCCTTAAGTTTAAAATAATATATCAAGTCCTTTTTAAATTTGAGGGACCAAAACCAAAATTGGCCAAAGTTCAAGGACCAAAACCACTGATTTCAAACTTGAGGGACCAAAACCAAAATTGGATCAAACTTCAGGGACCAAAACCACCGATTTTAAACTTGAAGGACCAAAACCAAAATTGGACCAAACTTTAGGGACCAAAAGTTATATTAACCCTAGAATTTAATAATCAAGTTTTATGCAATGTTTATGAAATTTTCAATTTATTTTGGTGTTGTTTTTAATTTCATCATGAGCTAAAATTTCATTTTCCTAGGGTGATGATGTAGCTTACTAATGACGGATTGAATCTTAACTTATTAAATCTAGTTCTAATTTTTTATGGGAGAATTGTTAAAAAACACCTTGCAAGCAAATTAATTGCTCATTGCTACCATTGCACACGGTGGGTGGTATATTGCACATGGGTGGATGATATTTTGCATATAAGGGATGGTGTTTGCACTTTCGCAGGGATGCTTTTTGCACATGTGGATGCTGATTACATATGATAGATGCTTGCTTGCACATTGGTACCATTTAGCAATTAATTTGTTTAAAAGGTATTTTTTAACCATTTTCCCATTTTTTATTCATGATTGAATTTTGATTATTGTTCTTAATGCTTTTAATTAATTGGCCATCTTATAAATGATTTTAATATGCATGTTGAGACCGGAAGGAGATGCATGTGTGTAGATCCTATAATTAAAACCATAACTTGCATATGAAATAGGAATATATTCGTATAGGTTATGCAGTCTTAATGAGTTCTATGAATCTTAATGCATGATTAATTTTTTTAATTCATATAGGGATATATTGGATTAGTAATTAACTATAGAATTGCTTGACCTTAGAAGAGGCTTGTAATTAAATTAGGGAAACTCGACTATCAATCGTGTGGAATAAATTATACTAGAATAGATACGTGATTCAATCCGAAATTGGCTAAGTGAAATAAAATCTCTAAGGCATTTTCTCTTATTTATCTTCATATCAATTTCATTCATATTCAGTCATTATTATTTTGTAATCTCAATCACCAACTAATTGATTGAGTAAATATAGTTAAAATTACCAACTTTGGTACTTAGTGATCAATCCTCGTGGGAACGATACTCGACTCACTTTTATAGTACTTGTTTACGACAGTGTACACTTATACTTTTTAATAAAACCATCTATACATCGTAACAAAAAGAATTTCAAGATGATCACTTACGTGATGTATCAAAATGTTCATCACTTACACTATACCGCAGTGCTTTATTAAGTGATCAAGTTTTCTAAAAACTATGCTTGAAAAGATCACTCGAGGGACCCTGGCAATTCTGTGTCACTTGCACAACACCACAGTGACTTGGCATTGCTCAGTATTTTTGAAAAAATGTTTTACAAAAAGATTACTTGAGTGACCTGAAAGAAGTGCATCATCACTTTTACTGCACCATAATGAGGCAGCTGGTGATCTTTTTTCTCCTGAATTGAGAACAAACATGATCACCCGAGTGACCACTCAAGTGACCCTATTTCTACTCATCCCTTTCTCATCACCATAGTGAAGCCAAGAAGTTATCTGTTATGTTTTCAAAACTACGTTTTTGAACAAAGTGAAAATTACTTGAGTGATGCAGTTACTCAAACAAAACGTCTAAGAAATCTTAAGACTCATTCAAATCACTTCTAAACATGTTACTTTTACTTCTAACTGATTCTAAACTTTACTAAAGTGATGTTTAAACATGTTTCAGGTGCTTAATCAAGGATTAATGTAAGATTATCAAAAAGCACTTCTATGTCAAATGCATTTAATGCTCTGAGCTTCTACCAACTAAAATTTTCTTTATATCCAACGGCTAATTCAAAATACAAAGGGAATGACCTGACATACACTCAACAAATATATTCAAATAAGCAATTGTCATCACCTATCATCACTATAAAAAGAAGAGTATTGAAGACTGATAAACTAACATTTTGTATGCATTTATTGTTCTATTCATTGCTAAATTTTGAGCTCTTTTTCTATGTAATTTTGATTTTTAGTGATTATTCATTTACTCTTAGTGAGAGAGTTTTTATTGAATCATTTATTATAGTTAAGTTACTTAAGGTAGTGAGACCTCGAGTGTGGGCATTGATTGTAAAGTGTAAGGGGGCATGAGTGTTCCTAGTGAAAGAACTTGTTTGTACCAAGACACTAAGAGCCTGATAAATCTTGGGACGATAGTAAAACTCTCAGAAAAGCTTTTGAGGACTGGACGTAGGTCAAGTGGATTGGACCGAACCAGTATAAATCTCTTGTGTCAATCTTTGGTGACATTCTTCTAACTCTACTATCTTTATTAAGTTTTTCTGTGAATTTAAATTTTAATATCACCCAATTCGCCCTCTCTTAGGTGAAAGGCTTGAACTAATATAAATGATCTTAGAAACTCATCCAGAGTAAGTGTGAATTGAGAATATAAAGATGAAGATGAAGAAAAACAATGCACAAGAAGTTTATCTTGGTTCAGTCTCTCCACAAACAAACGTTTAGTCCTTGGAAACATATAAACTGAAAATTACATAGATCGATGTTTCAGGAGATAAAAAAATTATTGTAAACAATATTGGAGGTGCATGCATTGCTTCTCAACAATGAAGCAAACTTATGTAGATAAGAAAAGCAAATAACAATGATCATGTGCTTACTGACTTGATTACGTACCAAAAAAAACAAAGGTTTGTCCACTTCTATTTGTTTTTCACCCATTCCTATCACGCCAGCTTGAGGCTTAAGGTGAGTACACATTTTTGTCATTTTTAAGTAACTGCTATTCATCACATGGTACTGGCATTCACTGGACACATATCTTTCATTTTTTTCACCTCTTTAATCGATAAATGTTAAGCAATGATTCATTATTTACTAGGAAAGTTCATAAATTATTTTGGGGCTATATCATATTATCATGTTTATTAGACTCTAGTGCACATATTTATGATTAGTTTGAATCAGGAGTGCTTGCATGGAATTAACAAGTGTAAAAAGGTGTAAAATTTTCATAATATAGTGATCAATTGTTGCTAATTGATTCTTGGGATAAATGATGCCAACTTATCTTTACTTTCATAGCAGGGCACTTGGAAATTGGAGCCAAGAAGGAGGACAAAAGGATGATGCAACACAAGAATCAAAGATGTCTCTGTGTGGTTCGATGTAAGGAACAAGCAATTACTATAACTTTGGGCTCATTTGGTTCAATCTGATTACACCCTGCATTGCAGTGCAATGCGATATAATGGTAATGCTATGCAATATTAATTACAGGGCTAGTGTTTGGTTTGAATTTTAAGCAAGGTACAATGATTTATTATTTTAATAATTATTTAAAATACAAAGTCTATTTTACCCTTACTATAATCTTTGTAAAATAAAATAGTTAAGAGCTATCACGCTACCTCATCTTAAATGTTACGTTATCTCTACTACAAAAAAATAGCATTTTAGTGACGTAAATTAGCGAAGGAAAATTTTTCGTCACTAATATTAGTGACAGAATTAGTGACGGATTACTGACGAAAATTAGTGAAGAAAAAAATATGTTGCTAATTTTTGTCACTAAATAAATTTATCGAAGAATTAGGGACAAACAGAATTCCGTCACAAATTAGAGACGGATTAGTGAGAGAAATAATTCGTCGCTAATTTTCGTCACTAAATGAATTTAGTGATAGACGAAATTCTGTCACAAATTAGCGACATAATTACAGACGGATTAGTGACGGAAATTATTCCGTGGCTAATCCGTCATAAATTATTTTTATTAATAAATTTGTCACTAATTCCGTCTCTAATCCGTTGCTAAACCCATTGCTAATTTCCGTCACTAATTCCGTCTCTAATCCGTTGCTAAACCCATTGCTAATTTCCGTCACTAAATTCTATCATTAATTCTGTCTCTAACCCGTCGCTAATTTCGGTTACTAAATTCCGTCACTAATTCTATCGCTAATATTTTGCTAATTTCCTTCACTAATTCTTTCCATCACTAAATCTGTCGCTAAATTGAAATTTACAAATTGTGATCATTTAGAATAAATATCAAATAATTATTTGAATATATTTTCAATAAAAAAAAATTGATATTTCCTCAAGTAGGTGGCATCATCGTTATCATCTCATCATTAAAACTTATTGAGATGAGGAACAAATTCTTAAGAAACACACTTATGTTTTATAAAATGGATTTACCTTGTGACTTTGTATTAAGTAAACAAATATGAAGATAATATATAGTCTACTCTCATTTAAAATTAACATAATAAATGAAGAAAGACTTGTATAAACATCAATATATTGACTGAATAATACATGATCGAAACTAGTGATTGTAATATGGATGTATAGGCATACACCTCCATTTATGTTTCTTTAACCAAGCTAATGTTGAAGGGAATTTGAAATTTGAATGATCAAGTAATTAAATGAAATCAAAATGAAAATTGAATCAAAAGAATTATTTTATAACATATAATCTCTTGTTAAAGTCGTTTGACCATGTCATCAAATGATCATATAAGATTAGGTTTGACAACATCCTACAAAATGTAGGACCAGATTTCAACTTATCATATAAAGTACCTAGACTGTTAATAAATATAATAGTATATACATATTGAGAACTTGAAGTTAGTCACAAGCAATAATAAACATTATACATACATACAGCGGTGACTTTTCTTGTCGTCGTCAAAGGTTAGTTTCAGCAGTAACTTTTTTGTCGCCACTAAGAGTCTTTTCAATTTTTTAAATTTTTTTTAAAGAATTTAACTATCATCATATTTAAACATATAAATGTTAGTAATTTGTTATGAAGAAAATAAAGTATTCCTACGTGTTGTTGAGTTAAGGAGATAACATGTCACAAAATATCAATTCTTATGATACCACATGTCCTCATAATTTTAAAGGACAAAATTAATTACAATTCAAAAGTGATTAAATTCAAATTATTATATTTTTTATCCCTTAATAATTAAATTCAATTCTTTTCCTCAAATATATCCAGATAAAAAAATAAGTATCATTGCCTCTCAAATATTCCAAATCATCATCTTTTCAATATCTATTCAAAGAAATCAAGCCATGTCATAATCTTTTATCCAATATTTTAGTTATACAATTTGAAAGTTTCACTCTAATTTAGAAAAGTAAAGTAAAATATATTTAATGAGTTAAAAAAATGAGAACTAGACCCAATCTCTAACCAATTTTATTTTGAGTTGATAATATACGGGCACTTCGTCGTTATATGTTTCACATTATTTTTTTTAAATTTATTGAAGTTATATTATTAAGGTTATAATTTTTCTACTAAAAATTTTCTTAATTAGTTTTTATATCTAGATGTGTGAGAAAAATCATACCCTAAAAATATTAACATATGCATTCCCTCCACTCATAAAGATTAAAACATATTTCCCCTCCAAAAATTTTATAATTCCCTCCATTATTTTTAGCGCCTATTTTTCCGCTTACCCCCGCCCTTTCTTTCATTCACAGAAAAATTATTTTAGGGTGTGTTTGGTTCAACGGAGGTTAGGTTAGGTGATATTTATTTAAGTTAGGTTAGGGGAGGTTATAATTTTGTTTGTTCAAAAAGAGGGGAGGAGAGGGGAGGTGAGGTGAGGTTTCATGTTGGGTTCAGAAGGGGAGGTAAGGGGAGTTTATTATAAGTGGACAAAAATACCCTTCTACATATTTGTCTTCTTCTTTTACAATGTATTATTAATAATCACTAATCCATTGTTCCAAGTCCTTCCTAATGTCTTTCATTACTGATTTAACTTCTGGATCTATCTCAGCATTGTAAGATTCCAAAAACCTGTGGGACCATTTCTTTGTGTGCTATCAATATTCCTTCCGTGACTTTTTGCCAGCTTTAACAGAACCACTACAACTTGGTGTTAGTCTTTCTTCTACATACCTCAAAGTAACTTGCTCTAAGTTCACTTCTTTTTAATAAAACCTACCCATCACTCATCATTCTCTTCATCTTTTTCCCTCTATTTTGACAGATACAAAGTGAAATAAAAAAAAAATCCAGTACCCATAGAACATATATAAAACAACACTTGTACATTAAAGAGATAATTGTATATATTGCACAACAACTTACATCCTTACATAAAAATCATAAGTTTCCATATGGTTAGCAAGCTACACAAATCTGATATTACTAATTCTTTCAAAATGATGCCTTTTGAAGTAGGAAGAAGGATATGTCCTGGCTATAATTTGGCCCTGCTTCATTTGGAGACTAGATACAGAATCATCAACCACCTATAAAGGCACCAATTTCAAGTTCTTAAACCAAAAGAGTTAAAGAGAAATTAATGAATAGGAGGAGGAGGGACAACCACAAGAATTTTCCAAAGTGACCAATTCTAAATAGCCTTTCTATAGAGAACTCAACCTTGGAAGGAAGAAAATGAAAAAACATAATTTCCATAGATAATGCTAGACATTTATTATTGCATATGATGCAATGAATGATATGCTATGGAGCCAGTTTACATATCATCATATACTAGACTCATCCCATGACTAACATGATAACAATGAAGATAAAAGGTGAAACTAAAATTTTCCAAAATGGAAATTAGGAACCCACCACCAGTTGCCATTCGACCAGAACTTTGTCTAACTTGCCCAATGTTGCTACGCTCCTCATGCTGTTATAAGACATGCATATGCAAGCCTATTATTAATACACATGAACGCACTTGAAGGAAATGATCCAAACATGAATTCTGATATACAAATGAAAACTCTTAACTTTTTTAAGGCAGTCTACAGGGGAAAATATAAGCCTGACAATGGTATCAATTCCAAGTAACATATAAAGAAACACATAAATTACTAAAATTCAAAAACAATTATTGTTGCCAATATTTGGAAGACACCTGAAAATAAGAGGAAGATCTAGGAACTTCAGTAGGATTAGAGGGACGCTTAGGTGGCTCATTGTAATAATTTTGTTTCTTGTCAGTATCTTTGTTTAGAGCCTGCGCTTCTTGCTTGGGATCATGTGTTAGAACTTGCTGACACCCAAGAGGGGGGATGAATTGGGTGTATGGTAAGAATATATGATCTTTTAAAATCTTTTCATAGATTGTTAACTCAGTATATATATGGAAGTATAAAATCACAAGTAATTATATAAATTGTATATGCTGGAAATATAAAAGCTTAGAGAAGAGAATGTGCAAACTGTGACTTATCCTGGTTCAGTCCAATCCACGATGACCTACGTCCAGTCCTCAGGCTCCTCCTGATATTTCCAATCCACTATCTTCTTGTTTAATCGGGCACAAGAAAAGCCTCTACAAATCTCTTATGAAACTACTCCCCCTTACATATTGTAAGATTTACTCCCTCTTACGGCAAGTCGAGCAAAGCAATCCCAAAGACCTTTCTCTCTTGCTTATCCGTACAAGTCTTACGAGCAACAACGTTCTCTCCTGCTTACACTATTGTAAGTCTTACGAGCAGCAACGTTCTCTATTGCTTGCACCTTGTAAGTCTTACGAGCAGAAAGTTTTACTGACAATTCACTCTACAACTTCCCCCGTAAGGTGATCAATCCTCTCAAGGTCTCTCTTCCTTGAGAACACTCCTAAAATACAAATGAAGTGTTTACAAGCTCTCTCACAGAGTGGTAAAATGCTCACTGAAGTACAATGTAAATATTTTCACTCTGAATTATACATGACAAGGAAAACAGATATTAACGGAGAGTATGAGAGATGAAGACTCATGACAATAGCAAGTTAGCAGTTGGGTTCTCGTTACTTCATCGTATCTGTTCACTCGTGTGTATCTCAGTTCGATGTAGTCTCTCTTTTCTGGTTTTCGAAAGATTGAGCTTATATAGTAGAAGCTATGAGAGCCGTTGTGTCTATTCAAATATTTTCCCATTAAAGGCCCATCGTGTGTCTGATAGATACTTCAGCATTTTTCATTAATCTGACAGATGCTTTAGCCGTTGCTTACAATTAGCACGTTGCTGGTTATTTGTTGAATATTTCTAGTACCCATGATTATTTGCCGTTGAATGTTGTTCCGATGAGTGGTAGTGGATAACACATGTAATATACTCAGGAAAAATAGCCGTTAGAGAATATTTTAAATATCATTCGAGTGATTATACATTTCACTGGGAGTGATTTCTCAGAAGTAACATTTACTCGGGTGAATTTTAACTTCACTGGCAGTGATTTCTGAAAACTTGAGAATCACCGGAACTGAACTTGATTTCACTGGTGGTTATTTTCAGAAAATAATATTCCACTAATAGTGATCTTGTCTTGGAAGTGATTATGATTCTCTAGCAGTGATTTTCACAAACACAGTATTTTTTTGGCAGTGTCTTGCGTGATTACTGGAAGTGACTTTCTCAAGACAGTATTTTACTCGAATGTTTAGACAACTTCTGGAGGTGTTTCTGATAAAAACAGTGAATCACTCGAGCTATCAGTAAATTCTTTAGCGATGATATTAATTCACTTGAGTGCATCATTAATTCATTGAAGGTAATCTCCATGAAACAACATTTCACTTGGATGGCTCACAATATTACTCTGGTGATTTCATATTTCTGTCAAGCCTGAAAGTGATTCATCAAAATCACCACATCACTTGAGTTATTAGTTCATTCACTGATATCTCACAAACAAAAGATCACTTGAGTGGATATCAGTTCATTGGAAGCAATCTGGTGCATATTGGTATTCTCTGGAAGTGATCAGTGGAGGTGATCTGAAGAAGTTTAATATTCACCTGAAGTGTTTCAGCATCCACTGGAAGTGATATTGCAACATTCAGAGATTACTCGAGTGGAATTCATATCACTGGAAGTGATTTTCGAAACAATGAATTTTTCTTGCAGTGATTTGGCTTGCACTGGAAGTGATTATGAAAAAGCTCATATCACTCGAGTGAATTCCATATCACTGGAAGTGAATTTGCAAACAGAGAATTTTTCTTGCAGTGATTCTAGCTCGCACTGGAAGTGATCCTAGAAAATCTCATATCACTCGAGTGAATTTCATATCATTGGAAGTGAATTTACAAACAGTGAATTTTTCTTACAGTGATTCTGGTGCCACTCGAGTGATCTGCCATCTGACGAATTTCACTCGAGTAATTATTAAAGATCACTTGAGTGATCTTCCTGATCACTCGAGTGATTATGCAAATCACTCGGGTGCTCTCTGTTCAGATCACTTGAACTCGTAGCTCCACTTTCGACAACAAACATGGGTCAAATTTTTAGATGGCATAACTCTTTGAATTTAAATCCAAAATTGGCTTATTATATATCAATGGAAAGATATTTAAGTCTAGTTTCATATGCCACAGGTATCAGATTAATCGGATCTATGGTTTGAGAGTTATGGCCAAAATACCAAACATATTCTAGAAAGTGACGCTGATTTAAGTTTCATATTGAAACACTCATATCTACTTTATATGAACTCCTTTAATATTGATTCTGGTGTAAACATGATGCATTGGAAATCTAGTTTCATATGCAACTAGTTTCGTCTCAATCAGAGTTGTATTTGGAGAGATATGATCGAATAACCAGAGCTCGCTCAGCTGGACGAAAAATAGAGCATGAAATACTGAACATCATTCGAGTGAATAGTGAATCACTTCAAGTGAATTTCACTATTTCTAGAATCACTCGAGTGGTTTTGGAAAATCACTCAAGTGATTGTTAAAATCACCTGATTACTACAGTGCGCTACAGTGACATACGCTATAGTAACCGTATGCTATAGTGCCAACTGCTATAGTGCCGTTGAACTTGAATCTTGATGATTTTCATTAATTCTTGCAAGTTTTTCATTCCTCAATTTCTTTCTTCCATTGCTTGACTAATCTACAAGATATATAATATTAAATATAGTAGTTAGTCAATATATTAGAGAAGTATACTATGCAAACTTTTTGCTCTTAATATTTGACATCTATATTTGTTATCATCAAAACTAATCATATCTAACATCATGACCTAAAGGGGCCTCAACATGCAGCTGCTATTGGTGTTTCTGATCCCGTTCATTGTGGTTTCCAATTCTGAAGGAGAGACGACGCGATCTATACAACAAACGGTTGGAGGAGCAACCGATGATGCCTGCAGAAGCAGGCAGCGGCTGGAGCAGAGGCCCGAGAAGAAGCTGAAATATGAAGGCGCGAAGGAGACATGCTTCACAGTAGTAAAGAGTAAGAAGAAAAATGGAATGCAGAGAGAAAGGGGATTTTTAGAGGTGAAGGGTAGTGTTGGAATATTAGAAAATTGCCACTGGCAATTTAGTCACTGTTGGACACAAATATTTTCTCCCCTAGAAAAAACCCCAAATCTGAAGGTTTTGTAAGGGAGGGAAGGTGGCTACTAAAAGAAAAAAAATCATCCCTCCCCTAACCTCCCCTCCTTCCAACCAAATACTTATTTTTAATCTCAAACCCTCTCCTCCCCTCCCTTCTCCTAATAAAACCTCCAACCAAACACTGCCTTAACCTTTCCTGCTCTTCCTCCACACCACCAAACTTTTCCTTTGTTCGACGGCTCCCCCCAACAAACCGCAACCTTCACCTTCTCTAATCTTCAAATCTTGACTTCTCCATGACCTAAGCTGCCTCGGCGTCTCCTCCCAAAACCATAAGCTCCACCTTCTCTGAGATCGATTTGTTGCTCCTAAAAAGCCAAGCTTCACTTTCTTCGACTTCCATCTACTTCTCGGATTCTATCTGCTGCTCCTGAGCTTACCTACCAGAGGTGATGTCCACCATTATTGGTGAAATTTCATAAGGCTATCATGCGACCTGTTTTCAGCGGGTGAGGTTTTGTGCCATTTGTTCCTTAGAATGGAAAGAAAAGGTATATATAATTTTATAATTTTGAAATTACTAGTAGGATTGATTAGGAACTAACTCTGAAGAAGCAGCTTTTGTTAAATTTGAATGAAAGCTATGCCATGATTTCTGTTAATTTTTCTCTATGCCAAATTATTAAAGATTATCTTACGTGACACCTGCCAATTTTAAGCACGCACTTGTTTCTTCTTAAGCTCTTCGGTATGTACTATTCAACTTTAAAGCAGTTGCATGTTATTTTGCAATGTAACTTGTGGAATTTTCACTTTTTGATATCTTTTAGGTTATAATGCATTTTATGGTTCATTAATTCCTTTGTATAAATTAAATATCGTGTTTTTAATTTAATTTTTTTTTATGTTTAACCTAGACGCCAAAAGTACCATTATTAACAAAGGATATTTGTTCACATATATTGGGTTCACAAAAATATTTTTTTTGTTGCCTAATCAAATATGGTGTGGCATCAAGTTTGCTGAAGGGAAGTAGTTTGATAGTTTTCTTTAACTCCATCAAACACCTTTCAGGTGAAATTATGATCTAATTGACAGTGGTGGGGAAGAGTGACTGGAACTAGGTACATTACTTTCTTTGTCTTTGCTAGAGCATCTTGATATTCAGTTATATAGAATTTGTTCTGAAAAATGTTAGGAACTCTGATTGTTTTTTAGAGGGAGTCCAGAATTACTTCTGGAAGAAGCAACACTTATGTGACTTTTTCCTAAAGGTGATTTTGAGGAGATCCAAATATTGTTTTGGACCCCTTAAATTTATTTAGCATAACTCTCGAGATATTTTGTATGTGTATTTTGGTCGAAGTTGATACTATATAGAAAATAATCATTTGGCTGCTCCTTTGTTGTGTCTAAATTGTTCCTATTCACCTATCCTGCTTCAATAAAAGTTATTGGATCTCAATTATTTTCTTATGATCTCTAGTTGGTTGAGTAGTTCCTAGCACGAAGTTCCCCCTGTGGTTAGTTACCCGTATACTTGTAATATTCTGGTCATATGCATTTTTTTTAACAAACTTCTATTGAATTAATGGCTGCTTGAAAGAGTCGAAAATGGTTCTATCTAATTATGATGCAAGAGGATATGTTCTCAAATGGTTCTATCTAATTACCCTTTCTTGTGAATTTGCTATAACTATCTTTTATGCAATTTTTCACGTTTCCATGTGCTATATATCTTAGCATTGGTAAACATAGGTTAGGGTCTATGGCATAAAGTGTAAAAATATTTCTAACAACAATGAATGACCTCCTTTATGATGATTTGTTTTTTGGAAAATTTATAATTAGATGGAAAGCTTCTATCATGCAGATCAAAGTAAGAAAGTTTCATTATCTACAAAGATCGTTTTACATCAGTTGATCCTTTTTTTTTTTTTTTTGCTAATCTGCCCATGCTCTACAGTTTTGAACCGTGCCCTTGCTGGGCATGTGTTGATTCTTAATATCAACAAATTATGTACGTTTTAAATTAGAAAAAAGGGGGAGCAGCCTTGTTTTCCTTGAAAAGGGTAACAACCTTTGATCACATAGCTACTACTTTTTCTTGTGTCTGTTGAGTAAGTTAAACTTGATAATTGCTTATGAACAAATATTTTCGCCTGACTCTTGTACAACTGGAACTTTCTAGCTGATTGTTTAGGAGTAGAGGGAGTACCCACTCCTCCAATTTTTCTGTGGAGTTCACTTTTGTATCAGTTTTGATTCACAATCTTCTTCATGCATCCTTCTGCTGATATACAATTTTTATAATTTCTTAGGACTTATAAATGGGCTGAAACTGAGCTTGGGACAAAATGGGGAGACAAGTGGGAGGAGAGGTTTTTTAAAGGCTTAGGTACACGACATGGGGAAACATGGTATGTATCTCCTGCCAACGAATGCATGTTGTCATGATGATTTTAGTGGTTTTAGTTTCTGTCTATCACAATTGTTTTCTTTTTCTTTTTTGATGTCCATTAACTAATAAAGTTAATCACCAAGATCTTGATTAATCTGGTTCAAACTCAATGCCTACAGCTGTGAGTTTAGGAAGGCATATTTTCATTTTTGTTGTCAATCTATTAAAATGGACAGAAAGTAATGACATTGTTGGTCCTGTTCACCAAACATTACGCGTCCTCTATTTTTTCCCCATTATTTTAATTTGAGTCATTTCCTTCATATACAATGCATTTTCTTAATTAATAACAAAGAAAGTGGGGCTTCTCATTCTTCTTACCATGCTTCATGTTGGAAGCATTAGCAGCCATAATAAGAGTACCCTGCTTGGTGTGTGGCTGGCTTCTTCTCTCTCCTTTTTCATCGTCTATGATACATTTAATACATATGCTTAAAAATATTACTGACATACAATAAAATAGATTGGATTTATAAGCAAGCAAACATTGCAATTCCAACCAATTGGCTTGGATTTCCAAATGCAATAGGATTAGTACTTAGTAGGTTTATCTTTTAAGATGTTTTTTTTTCATTTTCTGTTTTTTTATCTTATTTAGTTTTTTATGGCTATAGGTTGCTGCTTCCTACTTAGATATGGTGTTGGAGAAGCATAAGAAAATTTTGGGCAATCAAATCGGTATGTTACATATAAATATATGGCTTGCCTTTCATTTCTTTTTCTTTTCTCAATATGAAATCATAGTTTTTGTATTGGTGTTCTATAGTCAAGAGCCTAGCGTTCAAACACAATCTTCTACAATGGTTTGAGTGATTAACAATGCATGGCTACAAGAGCAACTGAAGAAGGGGCACCAACCCCACTATAAGTCAGTCCAAGAAAAAAATTTTCCAAATATTTTATTACTAAATTAGATATTTATGGGTTGTGGAAAATTATTGAGATATGTGTTGCAATTTAGTGTTGATTGCTTGATGAGTTTGTTTGATATGGTTGATAGAAAAATTTGTGTACTTTTGCACATTATATACATTTTAATGTGAGTACTTTTGTTGCTTTTATAGTTGTTAACTTACTATCATTTTATAATTTTGTTTGAATTTATTTTTATTTTCCATCCATTTATTACCACTTTCGGTTCTTTTACCATTATTAGGGTTGACTTAATTGTAAAAAAAAAAGCGACGGAAATAGGCATTAGAGATGGAAATTCAAAACAATATAAATATCAAATAACAAAAAAAAAGCAATGCATTAGTAATGGAAATTTCGTCGCTAATTAGTCATGAAAATTCCGTCCCTAACTCTAGCTATATTAGCAATGGAATTAGTGACGGAATTTTTGTCGCTAAAAGATTAGCGACGGAACAATGACGGAAAATCATTCGTCTGTAAAAAGGGCATTACTAATTCGTTTAGCGATGGAAAAAAAATTCCGTCGTTAATTAGAGACGAAATTAGTGACAGAAATTCCGTTGCTACATTAGTGACAGATTTAGTGATGGAATTTATGTCGCTAATGTAGCGATGGAATTTTCGTTACTAATTTCATCTCTAATTAACGACACAAATTTTTTTCCCATCGCTAAACGAATTAGTAACGCCCTTTTTACAGACGGACGATTTTCTATCATTGTTCTATCGTTAATCTTTTAGCGATGGAATTTGCGATAGAATTTCTGTCGCTAAATAGATTAGCGATGAAATTTCCGTCGCTAATATTGATTTTTTTGGTAGTGTCACTGAGGATAGTCAAATGGTGATGGTTGTGGTGGTGGAGGATGGTAAAGGTGCTGTGGTGGTGGTGGAAAAAGGTGGTGATAGCAATAACAATGGAGGAAGAGGTAGTGGCAAATATGACAGGGGTGACGATGGTGAGGGTGGAGAAGGAGGAGGTAGTGGCGCCAGCGCAAGCGATAGTAGAGGAGGAGGTTGTGGTGGCTGTAGTGATAATGTATGGTATACGAGAAGGTTGTGATGGCGAGCGACGACAATGGTGGACATAGTGGTGATGAGATTTGGTCGAGGAAGAGGAGGTCATGGTGGCAGTGGAGGCAATCACAATAGAGGAGAAGGTAGTGGTGGCGGAGGGAAAAGGAGTAGGAAGAGGTAGTAGCGGCAGCAATGGTAGGGGGTGGCAGGGGAGGAGGAGGAGGTTGTGTCAGCGACGGGGGGTAGTCGATGGCGGTGGAGGAGTAGGAGGTAATGGCGGTTGTGGCAGGTGGGGGGGAGGAGGAGGTAGTGGCAGGTGGGGGGGAGGAGGAGGTAGTGGCGGCGGCAGCAGTAGGGGAAGAGAAGGTAGTGGCGGCGTTGGTGGTGGCAGCAGGTGGAGGTGAAGGCGGTGAAGGAGGAGGAAGAGGTAGTGGCGTGATGTGATGTGACTAAGTGAAAAGATATAAGTAAAATAAAGATAAGTGAAACTAAAGGATAAATTGAACTTTTTTAACCATGCAATGGGATGGTAATGAGGATTCACAGGGAGGAGGTATTAATGAAGATCACCAATATTTTGGTAATCATCATTACCATGGTAAACCCTATTACCATGCTAAAGAGCAACTAAACACTCTTTTCTTGGTAATATAATCATGATTACCATTGTAGGCATGCAATGGGGTTAAACCAAATGGGCTCTTTGTGTTTTAGCATCACATAGCACCAATCCTAATCCTAAACTAGGGGGTGTTCATGAGGGCCAAATGCCTGCAATGCTTGCCCGAGCCCAGTAAAAATACCCCTACACTACTATTTGTAAATATTTTACGACCAATAGTTTACGGTTTAAGAGGAAACTGTGGAATATCAAGAGGTGAAGATTGTATAAAGGAATACTTTAGGATTGTTAAGATAAACCGTAAACTATTTTGAAAAATATTTTACAGTTTTAATAAATGACAGGTTAAATATATTTTTGATTTTTTAAAAGTATTCTCAAATACTTCACAGTCTAGTATGTAAAACCATGAAGTTTTGATAAAAATATTTCACGGTTGCGTTTCAACAACCGTGAAACTTATACATTTCATTATTGTTAAAATTAAAACATGAACTATTGGCTTTTAAAACCCCTTTATGACCCTATTCAACATGGTTTCAAAATTCACTCTACTCCTCTGTGCTCTCGCCAAACACCTTCAACCAATCTTTTCTAGCATCTCCACCATTATTTTGGGTTCTATTGTTGTTGTTGGCGTTCATGAAGGCTTCATCATTGCTTGTGAAGGCGTTTGACATCCATGGTTCGGGGTTCTAGATTCAAAGCTCTATTTTTAATCCCATGACCAACAAGATGAGCACTTGTTGCCCTTAACTCGCTATAAACTCCAAATTCGAACTTTAAATAGCTATTTCTGGAATATTTGTTCATTTGTTGGTGGTTAGGGGTTGTTCTAGGTTCTGGCTTATGGGTTTGATACTGCGGGTTCATTCTAGATTATGGGTGTTGTACTTAGTGTTTAGTTGTTAATTGAATAAAGCATATTTGAACTAGAGTGCACGTATATGATTCTATGGGTTGGTTATGTGACTTGTGGATGCTATGACTTGGTGTTGTTGTTGAAGTTGGTTTGCTCTATTGCTTTGTTATTGTCAAGTATTCTGAAAAGGGTTTTTAAAGAATTATTTTGAAGTTTTATGAGTTGGTTTATGACCGCGAAAGATTAATTATGATTGCTGTTGTTGAAACGCTTGATTCTTAAGTGATGTTGTAATTTTGGAATGCCATTTTCCTAGGGAGGTGCTGCTGTAGTATTGTTAAGTGATGATTTTTCAACTCTAGGGAAACTTTGTTGCTTAAACTTTGTGTCTTCTATTTGAATTGTTAGACTAGTCCTAGTGATTGCTAAAACTTTGTGGTTGAAACACTGCTGGTGTTGATGATTTTGTAACTTTTGGGAAAGTGAGAATTTAAGGGGATGTGCTTACAAGTGTTTTAGGAGTTTAAGAATGTATGATAAAAATGAAATATTTATGAGCCAATTTCCTTTTGAATGATTTTTCAGGTTAATATATGGAGACTTTTGATAGTGGCTCAAGTATTGTCATGAAATTCATGAGGGACATAGTCACTCACAATCCCGCCTCAATTAATACTAAGGGGTGGGGGTGGGGGTGGGGGTGTGTGTGTTTAAGTTAAATTAAAAGCCAACTAATATATATTTTAACATATTTAATTTTTTTTTGCATGCAGTACTTTGAGGAGACTTTAATTTTTGTAAGCAATATTCATTGAGGTGGAGTTAGATATAGAGTAGCCATTTTTTTGTCATAGAAGAGTTTGCTATGAAGAGGGAGTTAGCTATGACTATTTTTGTCAAATAGTTGTTGCAGAACAAATTTAGCTATAGAGTAGTCATTTTTTAGTTTATGTTAGGTCCTTAATTTAGTTATTTCAGATTTGGATATGATTATATTGTTTAAATTTTTTGGATATGCTAGGTTCTTAGTTTTCTGTGTTAATTTACTTCACGGTCGTTGAATGTTTTGTCCTACATTTAACAGTCAATGGCTAAAAACAGTTAAGCTTACATCACATAAATAATGGTTTTATTTGAACATCCGTAAAATATAGAACCCTTTTTTTTTTTTCCATCCGTAAAATATAGAACCCTGTATTTTACAATTGACAACCATAAAATATTGATATTTAGTGCTAAGATATTTAACGGTGGGAAAAAAGTAAAATATTGCTAAAAACAACAGTGAAATATAAACAATTATATAGTAGTGCCAACTCAGCCCAAAAAATATCCTCAAAATCATATGGGCATATTCATGTCGAGCCAAATATCATTATTTGATAAAATCACTGCCTTACCCTTTTGGCCATGTCCAAAGTATATATATAAATGTAATACACACACATATATTAATTATTTAACAGAATTCAATAAGTATTTACTGATCATTCAATTAGAATATAATGAAAGGTTAAGGTGCAGATTTAGTAAAGAACTATTTTTTAAAGTACACCCAACACAACTAGCTATTTTAGGGTGCAAAAATAGACATTATTAATTTTTATAGTACAAAAGTAGACATTATGATTTTTTTGGAGCAAAAATAGAAATTTTGTTATCTATTTTGGGGTGCAAAAATTACTATTTTTGCTGAAAAAAAAATTCATAATGTCTACTTTTACACCCTAAAAATTTATAATGTCTATGTTTGCACCCTAAAATAGTTAGTTGTGTTGGGTGCACTTTGAGAAATAGTTCATTGCTATTTTTGCACCTTAACCCTATAATGAATAAACAGATTTTATATTTACTCAGCAAATATGCATACATTTTTCATAAATATATTTAATTAAAAAATAGATAAATTGAGTTCTTTAGAAATAAATGAATATTAAATTGTAAGAAAATAATATCTACTAAACCAATTTGTTTTATAATCTAAACATTAAAATCTAGAAAGGACTATTATGTAGAATTTTTTTTTATGATATATCAAACTATAATTGTTTATCATATATTTTTTTAACGCTTCATTATTTTCTCAATTATAGGAAGATTTTTTGGTATGGAAGCCAGTCTTGCCCAGCTCGAAATAACTTAGGCTTTATCGAACAAGGCTGTGCAACATGCTACATTTTTCAACCTATTCATCTTTTAGGCTGAGCATCAAGCAAGGTCCTATCCTAAACTACCTTTTTTTTTTTTTTACCAAAACCTGGCTCCTCTCTTGGAGATGAGGAAGATGGTTTGAGCTCATGTGCTACGTTAGGAGAGTCCTAGTTTCAATTAATTTGCTCATTTGTACCTATGATTTTCAAGTTTTAAGAGTTTCATTTGTATTTTGAGACTCAGATTATGTTAGTAATCTTTGTTTGGATTGATATATTTGTGTTGAGATTGGATAATTACCGTAGTTTGATTGATTAGATATAAATATATCTTTTTGTTATGTTCAACTACATTGTTTGGCATATTAGTGTGCAAATAATATGATTACGTTATTGTTTAATGGATTAAATCCCATTATATTAATCGAGTTAGGATATCCATCCATAAATTCTTAACGGTCAAGGTGATATGAGTTCATTGTTTTTATTGAATTGATGAGTATAATGTCTCTCCTAATACTAGCATGCACTTAGCCATAATCGTAAAAATAACTTACCTTAGTGTTAACCATGATTAAAAAAGAACGATATACTTACATCACGGAATGTCTATAATGGTTAAGAGAACCAAATTCAATTAGTCACATGCAAAACGTAAATGGGGACCACACCCCTTATTAACAACAATATAATTCATTAAATTAACTCTGGAAGCTGTCATTTACAAATAATACCTCATAGTACTTAGACTAATTTACTCATGAACAAAAAATTGATTACTCAAACTCAAATACTCATAATAAACTAATAGCGAATAAATCACACGCGATCCCATAACAGCATAATTAATTGAAATACTAAAAAAAATAAAGCATGCAATCATGTCCTGTTGTGGCAATATGCATAAATTAACATATATAACTCAAAAAAAGATGGAGGTGTTATGCGTCGATGATGTAACTTTACCCCTCCTGAGCCTACCTTGACGTCCCTCCTCTAAAACTCTTACCTGGAAAACTTGTCAAAGTAACAAAATGATACCACCATCTCAGTAACCAACTGTCCTACCTACCACAAACACCAGCAAATTTTAAAGAAAAGATCATAGTACTCATTAATTCAAATATTAAAACATATTTATAAACCAGGTCCCACAAGGCAGTTTTCATGAAATTAATTTGTAACAAAACTTGTAGCTAGAGTCCAAAATTTGAAAAATATGGAGTCGCTATCAAAATTTTAAAAAAGGGCAATTTTGGAAACCTTTTTAAAAAATGATAAATATGGTCTACAAAAACCAATTAGAGTTCGAGAGTTGATTGTATGTAAAGATGGTGTTAGGCATCTCACAACATCCGTTTATTAGAATGGTTACCATAAGTCAATTATTTAAAAATAAATATGCCCTTTTTAATTTTATTATAATTACCTAAAAAATAAATAAAATAATATTTGCAAAAAAAAACTAAGGAGAAAAGAATGTTTATTTGCATAAATGAAAAAAAAAGGAAAAATATATATATTTACAAAATAGCATGTCATTTTGTTGGTGTTTCTTAGGAAAATGTTTATTTAATTTAGGGCAAATGTGCAAATTTAGCAATGAACAATTTCGCTGTGAGCACCCATAAGACTTAATTATTTTCAAGTACAAAAGTAGATACAAACAATTTATTTGAGAGTAGATATAACAACATTGTTAAGGAGACTTAACTTCTGTTATTTTTTACACTATGTTTTTCGTTCAACATGGTAAAGGTTTGGTATTTGGGATATATCTCTGCAACCACATGCTTGATTGAGGTGAATCTTTTTTCATATGAAACTAGACTTCCAGTGTATCACATAGACACCAAGATCAATGTAAAGAAGTTTATATGAAAGAGATATGAGTTCTAGAAGATGACATTTAAATCACCGCTGTATTCTAGAATATGTTCGGTATTTTAGACATATCTCCCCAACCACATGTCCAATTGAGCTGAAACTTGCTGCATATGAAACTATACTTAAATATCTTTCTATGGATAGGTCATATGTTAAATTTGGAGTTACATTCAAAGTGTTATTCCTTCTATAAATTGACATTCAAAAATTCAAACACTATCTAGAACAGTAGACACTATTTTGATCATAACTTTTAGAATACAATGAGTTTGGAGCTGATTTTCTTTGCATTAGATTGTGGACGGCAAGAGCTTTCTGATGAAAGGTCATTTGACATACTTGGAGTTAAAATGAGTAGATCACCCAAAGTGATCACTCTAGTGATGACTTAAGATCATTCGAGTGTTGAGTCGCTGGAAGCTAGAAATTTAGTCTCTGATCATTGTTTCAATATATTCTTGTCTAACACTTCATTGTATTAGTGTTTGAATTATTTTTATAGAAAAAAAAGAAGGGATCATGCAGTAAAGAAAAGCTATTTCACGGAGCATCCGACATAACGGCTAGTTTTTCAAATACGAAGAACAGTCAAACGAAGCAACATGACTCTAATGGACGAATGCTTACAACGATCATATTTTTGAAAGCCTCAATGGGAAGAAGAAAATATCGACGGTCATCAATCTTCATTAACCATAAATAAAAGAGCATTCAAAGAAGAGATGGATACTCAGAGAACAGAGCGATGACGCCAACATGCGAATATCATGAGTCATCTACTTTGACCTAAACACTCTCTATTATTTTGGAGCTTCTATATTACTTACCTTTCAGAGAGTGATTATTTGTATTGTACTTCAGTGAGTATCATATCCACTCTGAGAGAGTCTATAAAAACTTTCACACTACAAAAAAATGACTTTCAGTGGCGACAAAAGTCACCACTGAAAGTCTAAAAGTCACTGCCGAAGGTTTTCAGTGGCGACAAAAAGTCATCGCCAAGTCGTTGCTGTTGCGATTGTGGCTGAAAGTTTTGGCAGCGACAAATATAGTCGCCGCTGAAAGTATACTTTCAGCGACGACAAATGTCGCTGCCAAAGAGGTACTTTCAGCAGTGACTTTAAATGTCGCCGCTAAAAGTCAACATTTAAAAAATAAGGAAAAAAATAATAAATAAAGCCACGTCAGCATTTATTCCACCTATCACTTGTCATACCAGCCCATGTCACCACCCACCTGCCACATTATATGCCACATCATCGCCATATGCCACTTTGTGCCACATTATCACTCCATATTTTCTCCTCCCAAATATTCCTCCACCAAGTTTGAACCCCCCACCTCTTGAATGTTGTCTTGAGCCTCAACCATGTGAGCTATGATGAAATCCCATACACACACATAACTGAATATTAATTATATATATATATATATATATAATGATATTCATATCTAAAATTACGTATAAAAAATATATTCATATAAACATATATATAAAATATAATATAATATAAATATCTATTTATTAATATAATATTTATAATATTTCCACATAGATAAAAATGTTGATTAATTAATATAATATTATTAATTTGATAAATTTTATTTTTTATATTGAGTGTATAATATTATATAATAAATGAATAAATGATTTTTCATTTAATTTATATCTAAAAAATAAAAAAATTATTATATAAAAAATAAAGAAAAATAAAGCATTAAATAATACTAATCAAAATATTTTTTAAAAAAACATACTCTAAGATATTCAAAGTTATTGAGGATAAGATGTTATCTATCAAATCAATAATACAATAATAAGATATTAAATAATATCCTTAAGATCCTATTTGACAATTCATATATAGAATAATATCCTAAGAGGGAAACTACTAATAAATCTAAAATATGCTTTTGATTATTCAATTTATATAAAAGATTAAAGTTATAGTTAGAAGCCCTCTTAAATAAGATCTTTTATTTGTCTTCTTCCATGACCTAAAATCATTAACAAAATTGTCCTCCATGTAGAGAGAATTGCTAGTAGAACTTTCTACTCACAAGACTTACAAGGTGCAAGCAGTAGAGAACGTTGCTGCTCGTAAGACTTACAGTGGTGTAAGCAGGAGAGAACGTTGCTGCTCATAAGACTTGCACAGGTAAGCAAGAGAGAAAGGACTTTGGGATTGCTTTGCTCAACTTACCGTAAGAGGGTGACCTTACAGTGTGTAAGGGGGAGTAACTTCATAAGAGATTTGTAGAGGCTTTTCTTGTGCCCAATTAAACAAGAAGATAGTGGATTGGAAATCTCAGGAGGAGCCTGGGGACTGGACGTAGGTCATCGTGGATTGGACCGAACCAGGATAAATCACAGTTTGCATATTCTCTTCCCTAAGGTTTTACATTTCCAGCATATATGATTTACATATCAGCTTATGTTTCTATACTTCCACATGTATTGATTTGATAAGTTGCGAAAAGATTTTAAAAGATCATACTTTCTTATCACACACCCAATTCACCCCCCCTCTTGGGTGTCAGCCAGTTCTAACATTTGGTATCAGAGCTTGGGCTCTTGTTTAAAGGACTTAACCGTCTCAAGAGTTACAATGGCTGACTTTGGGTATTTTGTGCTTCCAGAAGGTTTTGATTATACTATTCCACCTCTTTTGAAAGATATTGATTTTTGGTTCTGGAAAGCTAGAATGACTAGTTTTATAAAAGTCTATGATTTTGATATGTGGAATGTTTTTACAAATGCTTTTGATCATAAACCTAGAAAGGATTGGACAGACAAAGAAAAGAAAATGTTTTCATTGAATATTAGAGCAATGCAGTTTCTGTATAATGCCGTGACTAAAAATGATTTTGAGAAAATTAGATTTTGCTCTAATGCTAAAGATATTTGGGATACACTTGATTCTATATACACTTCTAACAAGCGTGTTGAAGTTGAAAGTGTTGACAGTTCATGTGAAATTACAAGTTACGCATCTATGGTATATGAACGATTGGAAGTTACGGATGAAAATGGAGACATCACACAACACTTCCATACAGTCAACATGAATAGACAAGGAAATGAGGATTCCCATAAAGAGCTCAGTATAGACGATCATGACAAATCATCCTCTAGAGCTCAAGATAAACTTGAGGTAACAAGTTCCAATTCTTCCTATGATCTTTGTAAAACTAAGTTTCAAATCTTACATAAAACTGTTTTTACACCAATTGTTGATTCTACTGTGAAAAGAAAAATTGTCTTCAAATATGCTGGAAACTTATATGTGAAGAAAGATTGTAGGCAAACTGGATGTTTTAAATTGTCTTCCCACAAACAACCCAATGCTTGCATAAAATCTCATACGGCATATCATTTTAGAATATGCAATTATTGTGGTAAGATTGGTCATATTTCTCACACATGCCAAGTTAGAAGAAATCCTAATGTGAGAAATAAATATGTTTGGGTTCCGAAAGGACATATAAAGTCTAATACTAACAATCAAGGACCCAAGATATGTGGGTACCAAAATGTCCATCTAGTACCTTGTGTATGCAGGATGATCACAAAAGAAATGGACATAAGGATACAGAGAAAATGAAGAAGACGCCAAGAGGTTCTCATGTACCAACAAAGAAGTGTGCATCATCACAAAAGAGAACTCTCGGAGTATCCATTGCTAGAACTACAAGGTATAATCACGGAAAGAAGCAATGGAGAAAAGGCGTATGTTCTTCCTCAAGAATGAACTATCATAAAGAGCCATTCAACTATCTTGAGCAGAACAAGAAAAGGAAAATCTCTCAGGTATCAAACATAAAACTTTTGAAGTCTATATCTTTTGAGAGAGCTTTGCAGACACTCTTAGAAACACATATGAATGATCAACATAACTGAAAGAGACAGTGGGTAAGCAAAGCCAATCCTCCAAGTGCTTAAAGTAAAGGTATACAATGATAAAACCTCCTATATTGTTATCTTTAATATTTATTGAGGTTTATACACGTTACCTTAGGAATGAGCATTGCAAACTATCTTAGAAATATGTTTTCAAATCATTTGAAAAACTCATCTTGTAAACTTATTTACAAAGGGATTACAATGTTCAATAGTTTAGTTCTTTATGCATACACGCATGTTTCAAAACTCTTCTTATGCATAAAGTCATCAATTTATTATATTTAATTGTTATGATTTAATTATACTCATAGAGTATGTGAATTTTGTTATGATTCCTATGAGCTAACCATATGTGGATCCAAGTAAAACTGGATACCTTAGGAAGAAAAAGGGTTATACGGTTTTTAGGAAGAAGAAATGAATGTCATGCTCTCGGTCAGTAAAACAAGGATGAATAGAGCATACATGAATTTTGAGGAGAACATGCAGTAAAGCTTGAATCAAATGCATGGGTTACTCAAGTGATCGTGGAGGATTTGAGTACAAAGAAACAAGAAATTGGAAATTAACTTGGGTGTCTACAAGTTACACTCAAGCCAGGTACGATGTATCAGTATGTAAAACTTTCTGCAGAATTTGAGTGTCATGACTTTGCTTTCAAAACTTCTTGTAGCACTCGTTCTTTCCAACTCAAATTGAGTGATAAATACTTGTTCATTACTGCACATCATTAGCATTTATGGCTTTCAAAATGTTTCATATTTCTAAATGGACCGAAAGTGAAATTGTACATAATCTCCTTATGTATTTGAGTTTGAAATACACAATTCAAGAATTTGCTCAGATCTCAATTCATCCTATTTATTAACGTGCATACATTCATATATTTTCTTCATTCAAATCGGTTTCAAAATTGGAAGTCAATATATTTATACTAAGATGTCGGAAATGCTTCAAAACCATTCGTTAGAGTTTTTCCTCTTCATTCACATATTATTTCATGATCATGAACTTGTTGCAGCTTGAACTTCTCAATCTTTATTTTCTAACGAGTTAGGCCTTATGTTTAACAAGTTAAACTATCTATATGAGTTTCAAGTATATTCTCCAGAAAAGAATTCATTATGTGAAAATCTTGCAGTTAATGTATAGAACTTTATTACAGAAGCTCGTTAATGCATTAACTGGGGAATGACATGAATATTTAAGATCTCTAATCATTTGGTCCAATGAGTATGTGCTTTATCATCTATACACCACTATGCTCATTTTGTTACTCAAATGCATCAACATTTGTTTTAATCTATTTTTGAGTAACTAGAGCCTTGTATTCAAATTCTTGCCATGAATGATCATATATATTTTGACACAATTCTAATTGTCAAGATTATCTATTGATCAGTAGCTAAGTCATTGTGCTTATATATGTCTATATAGTTAAGCCCCTTCTGGCTAATTCATTTTCATATGACTTTTGCTCTTAAAAAATTCTCCAACATTTTTTTTCTGAGGAGCAACATGTTATCTTAGTTGAATTCTAATGTGAAGCTTTATGACACAAGGTTTATATCTATTGACTTCCACTATTTTTAGCAAAAGTATTGATATTTAACAAACTGCATAAATGTACATTCGAAATCTTAACATCATAATGCATATTCATGATTTGGAAAGACATTTGAGATTTTGAAACAGATTGCATATCTCATTATCATTTATGGAAAATATTCTCGATTTATCATTTCATAAAAGTTGATCATTATGAATAGATTCACTACTCTCTTTATTCGACTTATATGAATTGCTTGACAATCTTATCAATGACATATTCTCTATATAAAGTGTGTTTATAAATTGTCATTGATCTTTGAAAATTATCACTCTTGGTATCACTTGATCGTTATAATTTATGATTCAATGATTTGAATTTACTGAGTAAAATTATATTTTGGTCTGTATTGGTTCATGATACTCTTTACTGAAATATCATATGATGCACTTGTATAAGAGCATAAGAGTTATTCTATAGAACCAAGAGGAGTTGGGTACCAAAGTATCTAAAGAGTGATATTGAAGAAATACGGGTGGATCAAGCAAACGAAGCAGACACATCTATGAAACGCTTGATTACATTGCTTGATATTGACATCAAAGAAGCATATTGTGACATCACTTAATCAGGGAATCATATTCAAAAGAAAGATGTCAAAGTGATATTAAGTCTGATTCATCTTCAAGTAGCAGATACCTTCACAAATCCTTGCGAAAGATCAATTGGGAATGATTAATCCCAATAAGTTGAGAGAATATTTGTTGCTTATAATGTCTCTATATTTGTTCATATGCTTGACGATTACTGTACTAACTTAAGCATCAAGGTATGAATAAATTTGTACTCAAATAGAAGATGTTATCACTTGAGTGATAATGATGTTACAGGTAGGTAACTCAAGTGTTCTCAGTCAAGCACTCAAATGAGGTAAGTGATTGGAGTAAGTTGTGAAGTAACGCTGGACATTAGTGATTTTTTATAACTTCACTCGAGTGAATTGTTGCTATCACCCGAGTGATACAGGTTCAGAAGGAAATCACTCGAGTGAATGGCAAAATCACTCGAGTGAATCTCTGGAATGAAAGAGAAAATCTCAGATTATATCAGTTATTTTTCTATTGACCGTTTATTTTCAAAATTATCATCATCTTTCTACTGATAAAAATCTCTGAAATTCTCTTAAATTCAGTATTCCTTCTTATGCAAACTATCAACTTCATTTCCTCATAAATAATTTCAAACACTTCCCAATTACTCATGCATCATTTTCAAAATGGGACTAAATCTTCAAAATTAAATGCTTTATATCTCTACACAGTTTCCTCAATGGTTGTTCAAATCCATGAGAGTTCTTAATTGAATTCGTCATATTTATTAAAGTCATGCACTCATTAAGGGGGAGCTTCACATTCACATGTGTTTCATATCTTAAAAGCTTATCTCCTTGATTTAGAAAATCATTATACCATACTCATCTGTATTCACCTTCAATTGATTAGTTTTGATGATGAGATACTTATACCTTTTCTTTTCTTCATCCTAATTTGCATATATTTTATAGAAAGGAAATTGTTAATACTTGATTGCACTAACCTTTCTCCTTGCAAGAATATTTTTAACTTATGACAGGAGAATTTGCTCTATGAGAAGATCATTCCTCAACACAAACACCAAAAGGAGAATATATCAACCTTGAGGACATATACTGTGATAATCAATCAAGAGAAATATATTGGCTACAACATTCAAAGCCCTATGCCAATACAAAGGAACATTAGCCATATGTGATAAAAATATGGAAGATAAGCTCAAGAGCATCCTGGAGACATCCTCATAATAGTACAACGAAAGTGTGATGGACTGGACTTCATGGATCTATCATCAACTTGCCAAATCCAACTGAGCATTTCTAAAACTCATCTCTTTATATTTTGAGAACATTATGCATTTTTCCTCAATATGCCTTGATGATGAAAACATCTTTAAATGTGCATATTTTGAAAAATGTGAAAACTATTTTTGTACCATATTCAAATATCATTACTTTTAAAAAAGGGGAGAGAAAATTGTTTATTTTGATTAATGGAGAAAATGACATTTCAAATGTATTTTCATAATAACTTCTCCATGAAACTTTCTTCTTTATACTTCAAACTTTTTGCTAATGTCAAATAGGGGGAGAGAAATGGAAAAATATGTTGCATTCAATTTGTCTATTCACATTCAAGCATATTTTTCTTTAAGGATTTGCCATCATCAAAAAGGGGGAGAATGTTAGATATGATTAGTTTTGATGATGCCAAATATATATATCAAATATTATGAAAGCCAAAGTTTGCATAGTATACTTTTCTAATACATTGACTAACTATTTGATATTGCATATATTGTAGATTAGTTAAGCAATGGAAGAAATAAATTGAGGAATGAAGAACTTGCAAGAATAAATGAAAAAATAGCAAATTTCAAGCTCCACGGTTACTGTAGCAGTAGTACTGTAGCATATGGTTACTGTAGCAGCAGCACTGTAGCATACGGTTACTGTAGCATTTTCACTGTAGCTACTGCAGCATCACTGTAGCAATCAAGTGATTTTGGAAATCACTCGAGTGATGTTGAGAATCACTCGAGTGATTTTCGGAACAGTGAAAATCACTTGCAGTGATTCACAGATCACTCGAGTGATTTTCATGCCCTGTTCTTCGTCCAGCTGAGCGAGGTCTGGTTATTTGATCATAACTCTCTCAATACAAATCCAATTGAGACCAAACCAGTTGCATATGAAACTAGACTCCCAATGCGTCATTTTGACACCAGAAAAAACATCAAAGGAGCTCAGATGAGGGAGATATCAGTGTTTGAATTTGGGATTCATATCAGCGTCACTTTCTGGAACAGACTGGGTATTTTGGCTATAACTCTCAAACCACAGATCCAATTGAGCTGAAACCGGTGCCATATGAAACTAGACCTCAAGAGCGTTCCATTGATATATAATACATAATTTTTGGAGTCATATTCAAAGAGTTATGGCATCTGGAAAGTTACCCCTGTTTGCTGAAGAATTAGAAACGCAGCTGAAGTGATCTGAACAACAACAGATCACTCGAGTGATATTCAAGATCACTCGAGTAATCGCTGAAATCACTCGAGTGCTTGCGGAAAATTACAGATCACTCGAGTGATATGGGAAATCACTCGAGTGATCCGCAATTTCACTTCCAGTGATCGCGAAATCACTGCAAGAAAAATTCACTGTTTTGAAAATCACTTCCAGTGATTCTGAATCACTCGAGTGATCCGCCAAATCACTTCCAGTGATTGTGAATCACTCGAGTGATCAGGCTAATCACTTCCAGTGATTTTGTTTTCACTTCCAGAAAATCCCACCGCTTTGCTAATCACTTCCAGTGATTCTTAATCACTCGAGTGATGCGCCAAATCACTTCCAGTGATTCTAAATCACTCGAGTGATGAAGCAAATCACTTCCAGTGATTAGGATTTCACTTCAAGAAAATTTTACTGTTCACCAAATCACTTCCAGTGATCATGAATCACTCGAGTGATATTTGAAATATTACATATCACTTCCAGTGAATTGGAAATCACTCCAAGAAGAAATCAATGTTTACAAAATCACTTCCAGTGATTCCAAATTCACTCGAGTGAAATATGAAAATTCCAATATCACTTCCAGTGAACCAGCAATCACTGTCAGAAATATTCAAAGGTTTCAAAATCATTTCCAAACACATTATATTCACTTCCAATGACAGTCACATCCAGAAATCAAGATTACTGCCGGTGAAATGCTTATGCAGTCAAGAGTTAATTGTTTTATCAAAATCACCTCCAGTGAAATCAAGTTGACTTCCAATGATTCTTCCATTTTCTGAAATCACTTCCAGTGAAGTCTTTAATCACCCGAGTGATATTTTCTAACGGCTATTTCTCTGAGTGGATTTACAGGTGTTATGCACTACCGATCACATGGCTTACACGGATCAATATTCAAACGACAACTATTCGTGGGCGGTAGCAAAATTCATAAGTAACGGAAGACAAATACTATTGCATCTGTCAGACCAATGGACAAACTGTAAGAAACGCTGAAGCATTTGTCAGAGCACCACGATCAATGGGCATAACCGTTAAACTTTCTGTCTGAGCACACGATCAGCTTACAACGGGAAAATATTTGAATAGACACAACGGCTCTCACAGCTTCTGCTATATAAGCTCAATCTTTCAAAAATCAGATGAGAGAGACAACATCGAACTGAGATACACACGAGCAAGCTGAAACACGAGAACCCAACTACGCCAACATGCTGTTATCATAAGTCTTCACCTCACATACTCTCTGCTCTTATCAGTTTACAATATCATGTACATTTGAGAGTGAATATTTGTATTGTACTTCAGTGAGTATCCTATCTACTCTGTAAGAGAGTTTGTAAATCCTTACAAATATATTTCTGTATTGAACTCAAGGTAAAGGGACCTTGAGAGGGTTGATTACCTTACGGGAAAGTTGTAGAGAGAATTGCTAGTAGAACTTTCTACTCACAAGACTTACAAGGTGCAAGCAGTAGAGAACGTTGCTGCTCGTAAGACTTACAGTGGTGTAAGCAGGAGAGAACGTTGCTGCTCATAAGACTTGCACAGGTAAGCAAGAGAGAAAGGACTTTGGGATTGCTTTGCTCAACTTACCGTAAGAGGGTGACCTTACAGTGTGTAAGGGGGAGTAACTTCATAAGAGATTTGTAGAGGCTTTTCTTGTGCCCGATTAAACAAGAAGATAGTGGATTGGAAATCTCAGGAGGAGCCTGGGGACTGGACGTAGGTCATCGTGGATTGGACCGAACCAGGATAAATCACAGTTTGCATATTCTCTTCCCTAAGGTTTTACATTTCCAGCATATATGATTTACATATCAGCTTATGTTTCTATACTTCCACATGTATTGATTTGATAAGTTGCGAAAAGATTTTAAAAGATCATACTTTCTTATCACACACCCAATTCACCCCCCCTCTTGGGTGTCAGCCAGTTCTAACACTCCAGAGTCCTATGATATTTTTTAGATAAAAAGTATCATTACATAAAATCTATCTATAAGGATATCTTAATCAAGGTATGAAAGAACAAAAAATCTCATATAACCTAATATATGAACCATTCACATTCTTTTTAACTAACATTCGTTAAATTGTGTTTTTATTAGAGTGTGTGATTTAGAAAGTTATTTTGCCAAACTATAATAGCATATGAGAAGCACATATTCTTTAACTTATTTTATTCTTTTTTGAAGCATAGCATTTTTCTTTCATTCTTGTTTTGCAACTATGAGGTAGAAAGAAATTGGGTTGAATCATATACATAATTTATAATTAAATAAGTGTAGATTCTAAGCTATATTTAATTTAATTTATCAATATTTTATACAAAATTAATTAACTTTCATATATTTTATTCTCTTCAATTGATTATAATCATACAATAAAAACTACAAATATATTTTTTATATTGTAGATATTAAATTAGTTAGAATTTTTTAAGTACACACAACAACGATAAAGAAATAAAAATTGAAATATTTAATTTACTCCTTCACTATTCATGTTTGTGTATAATAAAATTATGGATGCACCATTCATTTTAAATCAAAATGCCAATTTAAACATAACCCTTGTGAAAATGAAAACTTATGACCTTATTTTATTTATTCATGATAAGTATCATATGTAATATTTTGAGAGATTAAATATTATATTTAAAAATATTTTTTGATGAGAAAAAAATTAATTGAAAAAACTGATACTTTTGGTAGCAACAATAAATGTCGCCGCTGAAAGTCACACTTTTAGCGGTCACAAGAAAAAGTTTCCACTGAAAGTGTGACTTTCAGGAGTGACAATATATGGCGCTACTAAAAGTTTAACAAAAGAATCTCTTTCAATGGCGAAAATAAGAGTTGCCATTAAAAGAATCTCTTTCAACGGCAACAATAAAAGTCGTCGCTAAAAGTCACACTTTTAGCAGCGACAATAGATGTCGCTGCTGAAAGTCAAACTTTCAGCAGCGATAATAAGAGTCGCCACTGAAAAGGTCACTTTTAGCAACGACTCTTCTTGTCGCCACTAAAAGTCAAGTTTTGGCGGCGACTTTTTAGAGTCGCCGCTGAAAGTAGTCGCCAAAAGCCATTTTTTTGTAGTGTCAATTGTATCTCTGAATTGATCTCACTGTAGAGGGACCTTGAAAGGGTTGATTTCCTTTTAGGGGAACCTGTAGAGAGAATTCGTGGTAAGACTTTCTACTCGTAAGACTTACAAGGTGTAAGCTGTAGAGAGAATTCCTGGTAAGACTTTCTGCTCGTAAGACTTACAAGGTGCAAGCAGTATAGAATGTTGCTACTCGTAAGACTTACAGGGATGTAAGCAGGAGAGAACATTGCTGCTCGTAAGACTTGCACGGGTAAGGGGGAGAGGAAGATCTTCGTAATTTCTCTACTCGTAAGACTTGCCGTAAAGGGGATCGGAATAACTCGACTGTAACCTTACGGTGTGTAAGGGGGAGTAACTTTATATGAGATTTGTAAAAGACTTCACAAGTGTCTTCCTAAACTTATGGGTTTGCAGCGGCTTTTCTTGTGATCAGATAAACAAGAAGATAGTGGATTGAAAATCTCAGAAGGAGCCTAGGGACTGGACGTAGGTCATCATGGATTAGACCAAACCAAGATAAATTACAGTTTACATATTCTCTTCCCTAAGCTCTTATATTTCTAGCATATATTATTTAAATAACTGACTGTTGATTTATGATTCATTACCTTCATAATTGTTGTTTTCACTAATATGTAATAAGATTTTCAAAGTTCTTAATTTTTATCTTACATCCAAATCACCCCCTTTTTGGGTGTCAGCCGGTTCTAACATTTGGTATCAGAGCTTGAGCTATTGTTTAAAAGATTTAACCGTCTCAAGAGTTATCAATAGTTGATTTTGTGTGTTTTATGCCTTCAAAAAGTTTTGATTATACAATCCCACCTCTTTTAAAAGATATTGATTTTTGGTTTTAGAAAGCTAGAATGATTAGTTTTATTAAAGCATCTGATTTTGATATGTGGAATGGTTTTACAAATGCTTTTGATCACAAACTAAGAAAAGATTGGACTGAAAAAGAAAAGAAAATTTTTTCGTTAAACATTAGAGCAATGAGGATTCTCTATAGTGCTATGATAGAAAATGATTTTGAGAAAATTAGATTTTTTTTTCTCTAATGCTAAAGATATCTAGGATACTCTTGATTCTATATAAACTTCTAACAAGTGTGTTGAAGTTGAAAGTGTTGACAATTTATGTGAAACTATAAGTTGCGCATCTACTGTTCATGAACAATTGGAAGTTAACAATGAAGAAGGAAAATCATAGAACACTTCCATGATACAGTCAACACGGATAGACAAGAAGAAGAGGATTCTCGAAAAGAGCTCATTATAGACAAAAATGAAAAATCATTCTCTGGAGCTCAAGATGAACTTAAGGTAAAAAGTTCCAATTTTTCTTGTACATTTAAGAAAAACAATTTTGAAAGTTTGCATAAAATTGTTTTCCAACCAATTGTTAATTCTATTGAGAAAAGCAAAAATGTTTTCAATCATGCTGGAAATTTATGTATGAAGAAATATTTTAGGCAAACTAAATATTTGAGATTGCCTTCCTTCAAACAACACAATACTTGCATAAAACCTCATAATGCATATCATTATATTATTTGCAATTATTGTGGTAAATCGGGTCATATTTCTCACAAATGTTATATTAGAAGAAATTCTAATGTGAGAAATAAATATGTTTGGGTTCCAAAAGGACATGTAAGGTCTAATACTAACAATCAAGGACCCAAGCATATGTGGGTACCAAAATGTCCATCTAGTACTTTATGTGTGCATATTGATTACAAGAAGAATGGACGTAAAAGTACAGAGAAGATGAAGAAGAAGTCAAGAGATTCTCATGTACCAATAAAGAGGTTCATATAATCTATATCGAAAAGGAGAACTCTTAGAACATCCATTGCTGAAGCTACAAAGTATTGGATAAAAGGAGTATGTTCCACCTCAAGGAAAGGCTATTATAGAGTACCATTCAACTACGTTAAGGTGAACAAGGAAAAGATGATCTCTCAAGCATTAGGTAAAAGACTCATAGAGTATAGATCTTTTAATAGAAGATTGCTGGCACCTAAAGCAAGGGATTCAAACTATCAACATTACATAAAGATGCATTGGGTGAGCAAAGGCAATCCTTGAAACACTTAAGGTAAAAGTATACAATGGTAAAACCTCATACACGATTATCTTTAATATTTATTGAGGTTTATACCTTGTTACCTTAGAAATGAGCATTGCAAATTATTTTGAAAATATGTTTTCACATCCCTTAGAAAATTCATTTAATCAATTCATAAAGGGATTGCAAGGTTCAATAGTTTAACTCTTTATGCATTCACACATACTTCAAAAGTAAATATTTTTATGCATAAATTTATGTTTAATTCATTATGCTCAATTTCCTCAAATTAACTAAACTCTTAGAGCATGTGAATTATGGTTTCTACAAGCTAACCCAGAGTGGATCCAAGTAAAGTTGGATACCGAAGGAAGAAAAAGGGTTATATGGTTTTGTAGGAATAAGAAAGGAAGAGTTTCATCTCAAGATTATTACTTCCTGGATAAATAAATCATTTCTTGAGGAAGCTAAACATGTAATGCTTAACCTTGATGTTGAACATGCCAAAGGAGACAACACTTGAGATATCACTATAAGTACCTAGCCAGTAAAGAAGAAAGAAAAGATACATAGTATAGCATCACTCGAGTGACCACTTAAGTGATCATCATCACTACGTGATAGCTGAGAGTGGATATCAGAGTGATAAAACTAGCTAGAGGCGAAAGTCATGAAATTATGCACAGCTAAACTTCAAAGGATAATTTTTTGAGTAATTACGAGATTGCTCGAGTAAGGTATTATTTTCTTACTCTATCAAAATGTTCAGAGTAATTTTTACTCAAGGTCTTAAAGATAAAATTCATATTGCAACATCATTTTTCATTATCACTCAAAGATTCATCCCTAGTGTTCACACTATACCTTTTCTTATCTTGTGAACTAATTTGAGTGGTAAATAATAGCTCATTACTGCATATCATTAGCAATTAATCATTTATTGTTTTCAAAATGTTTTTAGATTGCTAAATAGAACGAAAGTGAAATTTTGCATAATCTTTCTATATATTTGAGTTTAGAACGCACATTTCAAAAATTTGCCTAGATTTCAATCCATTATGTTTATAAAAGTTCATACACATACATGGCTTGAAAATTATTCATTTTTTGTTTGTATTCAAATTGGTTTGAAAATTGGAAGTTAATATTTTTGTGTATCAAAAGTCAGAAATGCTTCAACTCTACTCGCTAGAGTTTTCCCCATCATCATGTTATTCCTGCTATCACATGCTTGAACTCTTCTACCTTACTTTCTAACAAGTTAGACCTCATGTTTAACAAGTTGATCATCTATGAATTTCAAGTCTATTTCCTATAAAATAATTCAATTTGTAAAAGCCTTATACCTAATGCATAAATTGTTATTGGCTGAGTTATTTTAAGCATTATGAATGCTTATTAATGCATTGAATCTTAATGTATTAGCTATTATAATGGAATGACTTATTAATATTTTAAAACTCTAGTCCTTTGGACAAATGAGTACGTGCTTCATTGTCCATAAATCATTGTACTCATTTTGTTGCTCAAATGCATTAACATTTGTCTTCATCCATTTTCGAGTAACTAGAGCCTTATACTTAAAGTCTTGCCTTGAATGTTCATATATTTCAAGACACAACTCTAAGAGGAAAGATTATCTCTTGGTTAATAGAAAAGTCATTATGTTTATATATGTCTATCAAGTTAAGAGCTTTTTGGCTAAATCATTTTCCATATGACTCTTGCTCTTGGGAAAATTCTCAAACATGTTAACTCCAATGTCTAACATGTTAGCTTAGTTGTTATCTAAGAGAAGCTTTCTTATATATTTTTTTACTATTAACTTTCACCATTTTTAACATAAGCATCAATTGTAAACATGTTTCATAAATGAGTTTTCATACATTCAAAATCTTAATGCCATAATGCATATTCATGATTCGAAAGAACATTTGAAATTTTGAAACAATTTGCATATTTCATTCCTGGAAAAATTTATTTCATTCATAATTTATCATTTCATAAAAGTTGGTCATTATGGATAGATTCTCTACTCTCTTGATCCGACTTAAATGAATTGCATGAAAATCATATCAATGATATAATTTCTACATAAAATGTATTTAAAAATGTCATTGATAATTGAAAATCATCATTATTGCTATCATTTGTTTGTTACCCTTTATGATGTAATGACTTGAATTTATTTAATTAGGTAAAATTTTATTTCGGTCTTTGTTGTTTAATAATGCTCTTTGCTTAAATATATCTGATTTAATTATATAAGAGCATAAGAATTGTTATGTTTAATGTTGTATGGACCCAAGAGAAACTTGGGTACTAAAGAGAATTTATACTTTTGCAAGAGTTAACCAAGATGCTCTGCTTTTGAGTACAAAGGTGAGAAGCTAACAGAGTAGGTGTGACTGACAGTGTTGTAGTGTGAGTAGAAGTAGAATATGTGGTATCACTCAAGTGATCACTCAAGTAACACCTCATCACTAGTAAGTGACTAGCTAGTGATGTAGTCAGAGAAAGAGAAAGAGAAGGAAGACATCTTAGTAGCCCCAGCTAAGTTTAATTCAAGGCCAAGGAGAAGAGGAACATTGGAGAAACCATCTTCTTTGAGATCAACAAATATAGATATATAAGTCCACTCATATTCTTTATCCTCAATTGGTGCACTATTTCTAAGGATTTGGTACTTAAAACCAAACAAGCCATTACTTAAGAATCCAAAATTTGAAGGGATGCACATTCATAGGATGAAGATTTAATTTCCTCTCCCTGTTTCACAAGAGCTAGATTGAGCTTTAGAAGATCTCATTTAAGATTACCAATACCAATGAGAAGCTCATCGAGATAGTAGATGACAGAGTAAGGGAGCTAAGTACAAATCAGAATTTTTAGATAATGATTGACAAAAGGTGTAATACCCAACTTTTTACACCAATATTCCTTGTACATATTTGTGATACTTATTGGAATAAAATGGTGAATTGTGGTGTACACAAAATGATGAAAGCACTTCAATTGGTAGTTACATATAATTGGCTAAGTTAAGACACAAATGTGTAAGTTTTGTCTACTTAAAGGCCTAATATTGTAACTTTAATTGGAGCATAAAATGATATAAATATTGGCCCAAATATATTGCATCAATTTTGGCCAAAACAAGGAGAAAGGAAGGAAGACATGATTTAATACAAAAATCATAAGATGTAAGGGAAAAAGCGTAATTTGCCAAAAATGTAAGAAGCAATTAATATTTCCCATTTTCCTTGACATTTGCGGTCAAGAAAGTGAAATATTGGAGAAATCAAATACATGGTCTAAAATGAATCAAGAAGGGAGCAATTTTGACCAATTAAAAGTTGGTGTTGAAAAGTCAAAAAAGTAATTGTCATTTAAGAGCTCTTTGTATACTAATTGCAAGGAAAAACATGAAGACATTATGAGATTTCAAGATGGAAGGTACGGTTAAAAAGACAAAAGCAAAGGGGAGTATGTACATTTATATACTTGTTGGTCATATTAAAGGAAAAAAAGGTAATATGACTTTGACCAATTACTTGAGATAAGTCTAAAGGCAAAAGCAAGAAGTAAAATAATTTCCTGTTTCCTCTACACATTTCGGTCAATTATAGGGCAAGCAAGAGAATTGATGTGTGGCCAAGATTAATTGAGAAAGGAAAAAAAAGAGAAGCAACCAATCATAGGCATGTACATGTAAAAGTAAGGAAGCAAGAAGAGATATGGTGATTAAGTTGTCATGATTCTCTTCCATCTTCTTCATTTAAGTAAAACATAACCAGAGAGAGAGAGAGAGAGAGAGAGAGAGAGAGCTTAAGCATATTTCAAGAGCACTTGAAGAGATTAGGGTTTCCAAGCCAAGAATCAAAGGTAAGAAGCTTGTAATCTTGAAGTTTTTGTCTCCTAATCACATTATAACCTCTCCTAACCTCCTCTACTCCATTAAATCCATGATTTTCAAGATAAATCAAGGTTGTAGAGAGAGAGAGAGAGAGTCAGAAAATATGTAGAGATAGAAAGATTTGGAACCAAAAGGTCATCACCAAAAGTTGATTCATTTAGCTTGTTTGATGTTATTGGTGGATATTGCCTTGTTTTCTCTTGATTTTCAAAAAAGGGATGAAGCAAAACCTAAGGAAAATGATGCCCAAATTTCCTCTATACATGTCCATTTAGTGTTTAAATGGTTAATTATGTGATTAGAAGTGGTAAGGAGGTAATTAAGAAATAGAAAATAAGAAAACAAAATAATCTTCTTAAGAATCCTAACCTTATGTTTTGAATAGGATGAGATGAAGGAGTGGAAATTTGGTAATTTTGATAATTCAATTGGCTTTAGAAGGAAACATTGTGTATGTATGCAAGTTTTCATGATTTTTGGATGCTTGTATATGAATTTGGAATTTTTGAAAGTTGTGAAGTAGATGTTGTGTAATTTGTTTTTTGAAAGCAGTGTGATTGTAATGTGTTTTTCATCAGCCAAACTTGGTCTAAAAATTCTAAAAATTTTCAGAATTAAGTTAGAGATATATACCTTTAATTTGATAGGTATTTTGTAATTTTTGGACAAGTAGGCTAAAAGATATGATTTTTCAAAGTTATGCTATGTTTCTGAAAGAAAATCTAGAACAGGTTGTTTGGACACAGTCTTGGAGTTATTTAGTTTTGATTTCTAGAATTTGGTAATTCTGTAAAATTATACTGAAATAGCTTTACATAGAATTTGAAACCACTCAATTTGGAGTTCCCTAAATTTAATGGAGAATTTTGAAAGTTGACCCAAAAGCTGGTAGAATTGAGAACAAGGGTTATGAAAAAATGTAATGGCATAAAAGTCATTAAGTTGAACTTTGAAAGTGAAGTTAATCAACTTGGGATAGTTTGACCACCTTGACTTTTCTTTTGGCATAATATACTAACTTTAATGACAACAAACTTGACTAATTGGATGATGTAAGTATTAGACGAAATAATAACCTGTCATTTTTAAATTCTAATTATAGGACCTAATAGCTGTCTAGAAGCTAAGACATGCCCGAGCTCAGGGAAGCAATTAGATATCGCTCCATGGAAGTGACCAGGTAGTAACTTGTCTTTCATATATTTAAAAGATACACTGTATGTTTTGTGTGTTCATTATGAATTGTCTGACACATTCTGGTTAAACGGGGTGGTCGCCTGGGGCCTTTTTGCGCGGGTAGACTTTCGAGCCAATAACCTTCTATGATGCACGAGTGGATGCTCGAGGCCAATTTGTGCGAGTATCCCTCGGGGCCTTGTGATATACCAGCGCTATAGTGATATATGAACTGCATGTGATGTACTGAATGATGTTGTGATGATTCTGTTATATGATGACTGAGTGGCATACTTTGTGATGTTATATCTGTATGATTGACACTATATTACTACAGAGACTCTTTTAAATCTCACTATTTTTCAAAACCAATTTATAGTACAGGGAGACAGGTCGAGGGGAGAGAAGGTAAATACGGACTGCTATAGGCTGGATAGAGAAAGACCTAAACTTTCTGTTGGTTGTCTGTTCTTAATATTTTGGAACTATAAATTATGTACATAACTATACAACCCTGACTACAGTATGGTAGTGGAACTGGTAATGTTGATAGGCTAGTAAAAGTGATGTGCTTAAACAAAAATGATGGTTTAGCTAAATTACTCTTCCGTTCGCTAACGAAACATAACTAAGGTATGGAACATGAGAACTAAGAAGAGAATCCCTCACAAACTCTGATAAAATGAAAAGAAGAGCTGATGAGACTTAGTAAGGTAGTTAATGTTTGTGAAATTGTTTGGGAAAAATTTTATTATTTTAAAAAATCCTTTCTAATCCCAGGTTTAAATCCAGAGGTAGGTTTGTAATTTGTGAATATTTTTCAAAGCTTGCTTAATCTGGGGCTGGATCTTGGTTTCACAAATGATAGTACTAGTCTTTTGTACTCATTTAAGGCTATTGGACATAAGGTGGCACAATTTTGGTATCAGAGTATTGATTCTGGAAACAGTAGGTACTTGTTAGAGTCCTTTGCTTATGTTGATAAGTTCTAACCTTTCGTTAGCTGCTTTATGTTAGGAAGTATGTCTGACAGAAGAAGTACATATATGCAGATATATATTTGATGTAGTACTAACTTGGTGTTCATTCTTAATAGTGAAAAGGAACAATGGTGTGATATAGACTAGGGGGAAATGTACCACCAAATCCTGAACTCGAGAATAACTGGAGGCCTGATCTTATGTGATAACTTCTCGGGATGCTGACTTAACAGCAAGCTATGATTCAAGACTTACGAGAAGAAGTCTGGGAACTAAGAGAAAGGCTAAATGTTGATGGGGCACAACCTGGAAACCCAGCAGGTAATAACCCAGAAGGGAACAACCCTGAAGGGAATTACCCAGAAACGAAACTACCCTAAAGGGAATCCAGAAGGGGAACAACCTCAAAGTGAGGAGCAGTCACAGTTGCATGAGGTGAACCCAGAGCTTCCTATAGTTCCAGAATAGGAAGAGGATACTCTCCAGTATTGGATTCCCAAATTCATCAAGTACCAGCCTTTGGTATTCAAAGGGAGATTTGATCTACAGGCTGCTGAGAACTGGTTGAACCAGTTAGAGAAGATCTTTCAGGTACTGGATGCCCTATAGAGATGAAGGCCATAATGGATATCTATAAGCTGGAAGGCAATGTTGATTGTTGGTGGAAGAATATAATGCTTGTACTACATGCCCAGAATATCCTGCTGACCTATGAGTTATTCTAGGAGAAATTTAATGAGAAATACTTCCCGAGGTCAGTGAGGCTTGAGAAGGAAAGAGAATTCCTAGCAATCTAACAAGGTGACAACAAGACTTTTGATGAATACCTGTATTGGTTCATTCAATTTTCCTATTACTCTTCCTACCTGAAATTCAAAGACAATGAGGAGTGGAGCTCTGATATGCTGATTTGGGGAATGAAGCCAGAAATGGAAGAGAAGCTTGTTGCTTGGTAGTTCATTGAATTCAATAAGGCCGTGGAAGTCTGCTAACTAACCGAAGTTAACCTCAAAAGAGTGCATGCTGGTAAAGGTACTAGCCAAAAAGGTGGGCCTAGTAAGGGGGATACGTTCCAAAAGCACTAGGGACATGGATTCCCACAAAAGGGAGACAACAAAAAGCCCTTTTAGTCTGGGAATCGCAGCAGCCAAAATTATCCAAATTTCTGAAACATGTTTTCATTGTAGCAAGTCTTATCCAAGACGACGCTGTAATCTTCCTATACGCCAAGTAATTTGTTATGCATGTCGAAGCTAGGCGAGTTGGCAGTGAATTATCCTGAGCAAGAAGCACCACAACCTATTGAGCCCAAACAGAAGAATCAGGGTGGAGTATTTTCCTTGACCAAAGAAGAAGCAAGAAGTCTCCTGAGCTGGTTTAAGGTAAAATCCTTCTTAATGGTAGTTTGTTGCAAGCCTTATATGATTCAAGTGCTAGTCACTCCTTAATTGCTTATAACTATTCTAAGTGCCTAGGATTGCATGTGTATAAATTTCTATTTAACTTGATTGTATCAATACTGATGGGTGTAAAAACTATGACTTTCGATGCTTGTTTGATCTGTATAATAAACGTTAAGAGGTATAAGTCTACAGTGGATTTGATTTGTTTACCACTCCAAAAACTTGAAGTTATACTATGTTTTGATTGATTGATGGAAAATAATATGCTGCTGGATTACAAGAACAAGAGGATAATATATCCTACTTAGCGGGAGGTCGATAATAGAGATGCTAGTCTGAACTTCCTCTCATTGGCAGAAGCTGAGAAATGCCTGAGGAGGGGATGCTAGGGATATATCGTGTTCCTTTTCGTGCAGGAGGAGACAAAAACAACCCTGTAAGACATTCCAGTTGTAAGAAAATTTCTTAATGGTTTCTGGATGATCTTAATGGCTTGCCTCTAGAAAGAGAAGTGTAATTCGTGATCGAGATCATGCCTGGAGCTGGGTCTATATCAAAAGCCTCGTACTGAATGGCTCCAAATGAGATGGTTAAGCTAAATTTAAGGAATTGATTGACAAAGGGTTCATTCAACATAGTGTCTCACTGTGGGGAGCTCTGATGCTATTCATCATGAAGAAGGACAGGAGCCTGAGGGTATGTATTGATTACAGAGAGCTAAACAAGGTAACCGTCAAGAACAAGTACCCGCTTCCCCATATTGATGACCTTTTAGATTAATTATCTGGAGTGAGTATGTTCTCGAAGATTGATCTAAGGTTAGGATATCATCAGCTACGTGTGAAAGCAGAAGACATACCAAAGACTGCTTTCAGAACTCGGTATGGGCACTATGAGTTCTTGGTAATTCCTTTTGGGGTAACCAATGCACCAGTCGTGTTTATAGACTATATGAATTGTATCTTTCATTAATATTTAGATCAGTTCGCTGTAGTCTTCATCAATGACATTCTGATATACTTGAAGAATAGAGAAGAACATGAGGAACACTTAAGGATCATGCTAGGTATTATGCGGGAAAGGCAACTCTATGTGAAGTTAAGAAAATGTGAGTTTAGGCTTTTAGAAGTCAGATTTCTGGGCCACGTTATCTCACAAGAAAGGGTTGTAATAGATCACAGTAAGGTGGAAGCAGTATTAGACTAGAAAAGGGCAGAAACTGTAGCTGAGATACACAGTTTTCTAGGTCTAGTTGGCATTACCATATATTCATTCAAAACTTCTCTTGGATTGCCTTGCCATTGACCAAGCTCATGCAAAAAGATCGACCGTTCAAGTGGGACGATCAATATGAGAAGAGCTTCATGGAGCTGAAGGAGAGGTTGACAACTGCACCCGTGTTGATTATCCTTGATCCTAAGTTGACCTATATGGTCTATAATGATGCTTGCAAGTAGGGACTAGGATGTGTCCTGATGTAATAGGGTAAAGTGGTGGCCTATGCCTCTCGACAGCTGAAGCCTCGTGAGATGAATTATCCTACACATGATTTGGAGCTGGCAGCAATTGTATTTAGGCTTAAAATCTAGCGACACTACCTATTTGGGGTGGTTGTTAAACTGTACTACGAGCACAAAAGTCTTAAGTATCTATATGATCAGAAAGAGCTCAATATGAGACAACGCATGTAGATAGAGTTGCTAAAAGACAACAACTTGGAGATAAAGTATCACCCGGGAAAAGCTAATGTCGTTGCTAATGCTCTTAGTCAGAAGGCGATACAGGTGGCAGCTATGATGGTACAGGAGAGGAAAACGCTTCACCTAGGGATGGTAAAGATGTACCATGACTTGAAAGTGATATACTAGTAGCCTATATTAAAGAAAGTTGTGACAGAATATATGGCATGATGTCTTACTTGCCAGAAGGTAAAGATTGAGCACCAGAAACTGTCAGGATTGCTTCAGAGTCCTGAGATTCCAGAGTGGAAGTGGGAGAGTGTAACCATGGATCTTGTGGTAGGGTTACCCAAAATCCAGAATCATGATGCGATTTGGGTGATTGTTGATCATTTCATGAAGTTAGTACATTTCATATCGATCAACGCCAGCTATTCTCTCGATAAACTGGTAAAGATTTATATCAGGGAGATAGTGAGACACCATAGGATACCAAAAGAGTATAATTTTTTACAAAGATCCTCGCTTAACTTCAAGATTTTGGAGATCTCTTTATGAAGCTCAAGGCACTAAACTAAAATTCAGTACAGCCTATCATCCCTAGACGGATAGACAGATAGAGAAAACCATATAGACACTGGAAGATATGCTAAGAGCGTGTGTGATGGACTTCAAGGGAAGTTGAGATCACTACCTTCCACTTACAGAATTCGCTTACAACAATAGCTATCATGCGAGAATTCAGATGGCTCCGTGTGAAGCACTGTACAGAAGGAAGTGTTAATCCCCTCTCTACTGGATAGAATTATCAAAAAGAAGATTGTATGGGATGGATGTAGTATATCAGACTATTGAGTATATCAAAGTTATCAAGAAGAGTCTGATTACAGCCTAGAGCCAGTAAAAGAGCTATATCGATAAGCGGGGAAAATCGTTAGAGTTCCAGGTTGGCGATCACGTATTTCTGAAAGTTTCACCTGTCACTGGTGTCGGAAGGGCGATATATTGGCCCAAATATATTGCATCAATTTCAGCCAAAATAAGGAGAAAGGAAGGAATACATGATTTAATACAAAAATCATAAGATGTAAGGGCAAAAGGGTAATTTGTCAAAAATTTAAGAAGCAATTAATATTTTCCATTTTCCTTGACATTTTTGGCCAAGCAAAGGAAATATTAGAGAAATCAAATGCATGGTATAAATTGAATCAAGAAGGGAGCAATTTTGGCCAATTAAAAGTTGGTGTTGAAAAGTCAAAAAAATAATTGTCATTTAAGAGCTCTTTGTATACTAATTGCAAGGAAAATCATGAAGACATCTTGAGACCTTTTCTCTTGCCATTTCAAAATGGAAGCTACGGTCAAAAAAATAAAAGCAGGGGGGAGTATGTACATTTATATACTTGTTGGTCATATTAAAGGAAAAAAAAGGTAATATGACTTTGACCAATTACTTGAGATAAGTCTAAAGGCAAAAGCAAGAAGTAAATTAATTTCCTCTTTCCTCTACACATTTCGTTCAATTATAGGAATGTACATGTAAAAGTAAGGAAGCAAGAAAAGATATGGTGATTAAGTTGTCATGATTCTCTTCCATCTTCTTCATTTAAATAAAACATAACCAAAAAGAGAGAGAGAGAGAGAGCTCAAGCATATTTCAAGAGCACTTGAAGAGATTAGGGTTTCCAAGCCAAGAATCAAAAGTAAGAAGCTTGTAAAGTTTGTGTCTCCTAATCACTCTATAACCTCTTCTAACCTCCTCTACTCCATTAAATCTAGCATTTTCAAGATAAATCAAGTGTGTAGAGAGAGAGAAAGAGTTAGAACCAAGAGTTAATCACCAAAACTTGATTCATTTGGCTTGTTTGATGTTGTTGGTAGATATTGCCTTATTTTCTCTTGATTTTCAAAAATGGGTAGAAGAAAAACCTAAGGGAAATGCTGCCCAAATTTCCTATAAACATGTTCATTTAATGTTTAAATGGTTAATCATGTGATTAGAAGTGGTAAGGAGGTGATTAAGCAAGAGAAAACAACATAATCTTCTTAAGAACCCTAACCTTCTATTATGAACAAGACATGATGAAGAGTAGGAATTTCATAATTTTGATGACTCAATTGGCTTCATAAGGAAAAATTGTATAGGTATGCAAGTTTTCATAATTTTTGGATGCTTGTATATGAATTTGGAATTTTTGAAAGTTGTGAAGTAGATGCTATGTAGTTCGTTTTCTGGAAGCAGTGTGGTTGTAACGTGTTTTTCATTAGCCAAACTTGGTCCAAAAATTATGAAACTTTCCAGAATTGAGTTAGAGATATATAAATTTAATTTGATAGGTATTTTATAATTTTTGGATAAGTAGGATAAAAGATATGATTTTTCAAATTTATGCCCTGTTTCTGGAAGAAAATCTAGAATAGGTTGGTTTGGAAATATTCTTGGAGTTATCTAGTTGTGATTACCAAAATTTGGTAATTTTATGTCTAATTATATTGAAATATATTTACATAGAATTTAGAACCACTCAATTTGGAGTTCCCTAGAATTAATGGTGACTTTTGGAATTTGACCCAAAAGCTGGCAGAATTGAGAACAAGGGTTATGAAAAATGGCATAAAAGTAATTAAGTTGAAATTTGGAAGTGGAGTTAATCAACTTCGGATAGTTTGACCACCTTGACTTTACTTTTGGAATAATATACTAACTTTAATGATAACCAACTTGACTAATTGGATTATGCAAGTATTAGATGAAATAATAACATGTTGTCCCTAAATTCTAATTATTGGACCTAATAACTGTCTGGAAGCTAAGACCTGCCTGAGCTCAGAGAAGCAATTAGATATTGCTCTAGGGAAGTGATCAGGTAGTAACTTGTCTTTAATATATTTATAAGATATACTATATATTTTGTGTGTTCATCATGAATTGTCTGACACATTTTGGTTATACGGGGTGGTCGCCTGGGGCCTTTTTTCGTGGGTGGACGCTCGAGCCAATAACATTATGTAATGCATGAGTGGATGCATGTGGCCTATTTACGCGGGTATCCCTCGGGGCCTTGGGATATACCTAGCGCTATAGTGATATATGAACTGCATGTAATGCACTGAATGTTGTTGTGATGATTCTATTGTATGATGACTGTGTGACATGCTTTGTGATGTTATATCTATATGATTGGAACTATGTTACTATTGAGATTCTTTCAAATCTCACTATTTTTTAAAACCAATTTACAGTACAGGGAGACAGCTTGAGGGGCAAGAAGGTAAATGCGGACCGCTAGAGGCTGGATAGAGAAAGACTTCAACTTTTTAATATTTTGGGATATTTTGGAACTATAAATGATGTACATAACTATGTAACCATGACAATAGTATGGTAGTGGAACTGGTAATGCCAGTAGGCTAGTAAAAGTGTAGTGCTTAAATGAAAATGGCATTTTAGCCAACTTACTCTTACGATCACTAACTTATTATAACTAAGGTATGGATTGTGAGAACTAAGCAGAGAATCGCTCGCAAACTCTGATAAAATTGAAAAGAAGAGTCAGTGAGACTTAGTGAGATAATGAATGTTTGTCAAATTATTTGGGAAAAAATTTATTACTCTAAAAAATCCTTTCCAATCCCAAGTTCAAATCCTAAGGTAGGTTTGAAATTTGTGAACGTTTTCTGAAGCTTGTTTAATTTGAGGTTGGATCCTTGTTTCACAAATGATAGTACTACTCTTTTGTACTCATTTAAGACTATTGGACATAGGGTGTCATAAAAGGCACATGCTAAGAGGATGAATGAATATGAAGTCTTTCTCCAAGCTCATCTTACTATCTCTGCTTCTGAGTGTTCTACAAAGACTACACCTTCAGATCACATCATCAGACAATGAATAGCCAATGATGCATTAATAGATTACAGAGGACTATACTCAAGTAATTACGATATTACTCTAGTGGGGTATTGTATTCTTTCTTAATTCAAATTCTCTAAGTTGCATTACTTAAAGCGAACACTTGAGTGATGATTCGAGTAATACTTGGGTATAACCATTAAAACCCCTTAATAACATCATCATTTTCAAAACTTGATTTCGTACTAAATCTTTTGACTTCCATACTCAATTTCTCTACAAAGTTTTCAATGATTTTTAAAATCCATGAGAGTTTTTAACTCTATTCCTCATAATAGTTTTTTTAGACCATGCATTCGTTAAGGGGGAGCTTCACATTCACATGTGTTTTATATCTTAAAAGCTTATCTCCTTTATTTGAAGAAAATCATTATAGTATACTCATATGCATTCACTCTCAATTGATTAGTTTTGATAATGAGTCACTCATATATTTTCTTTACATGATCTTAATTTGCATATACTTTATAGAAAGGAAACTTTTGATACTTGATTGCACTAAGCATTCTCCTTGCAAGATTTAATTTACTTATAACAAGAGAATTTGCTCTATACTTGATCACTCATCAACACTCTAAAAAGAGTATATATCAACTTTGAGGACATATGCTTTGACGCTCAATCAAGGAAAATATATTGGTTGGAACATTTAAAGCAACGGACTTCATGGAGCACTTAATCATCTTTCCCAATCTAAATAAGCATTTCTATACACTCTCTCTTTCTATTTTGAGAATACTTTGCATATCTTTAATTATGAAAGTTTTCTTGAAAACATCAAATTGTTTCAAATTTGAAAAGTGAAACCCATGTTTCATTTGCATCACATTAAAAATGAAATTACTTTCAAATAGGGGAAAAAGAAAATTGTTTTCTTAACACATTCATTTTGATTAATGCAGAGAAAGGAACTTCTAATTTGTTTTCATTTTTACTTCTCCACAAGGATTTGTTCCCTATACTTCAAAATTTTTGCTAATGTCAAATAAGGGGAGAGAAATGCAAGAAAAATATGTTGCATTCAATTTATGTAGTCATATTCACACATAATTTTCTTTAAGGATTTTCCATCATCAATAAAGGGGAGAATGTTATATAGGATTAGTTTTGATGATGTCAAATATAGATGCCAAATATTAAGGACAAAAATTTTGCAAAATATACCTATCTCCTACATTGACTAACTACTATATTTTATGTGAAATATCTTGTAGATTAGTCAAACAAAAGAAAGAGGAAGATTGAAGATAGTCAAGAAAATAAAGAAGATATCTAATTGGGTTATGGAGAATGATCATCAAAAGGAAAATCAAGAAGAAAGAGATTGAAAAAAGAACTTGCAAGAACTAATGGTAATATCAAGATTCAAGTTCTTAGAAGTGATACTGGAGGTTTCTATGGTCAAATTGAAGTTGGAATGAGTCAAACTTTTTATCAAATGCACTTCACAAATTGATATAATCATGTTGATGTGGATTATTTAATGCGCTCTAGTTTTAGAGGAAAACTCTAGTTGTGCTTAATGATGAACTCGAGTCTAGTTGAAGAACTCGAGTTTCACCTGAAATTTTTAGGTTAACTCTTGCAAGTTAAGGCTAACACTTGAGCTATGGGCTATGAAAAAAGTCAAAAACTACACCAAATTGATGAACTCAAGTTTGGAGGAAAACTCAAGTTTTGTCATTGAAGAGAACTCGAGTCCAGGAAGTTTACTCCTGCGAGTTTTTGGTAGAGACTTGTGAAATTATAGTGACCAGGCTTAGAACTCGAGTTTTCCATGAGAACTCGAGTTCTACATGTTGGAGAACTTGAGTCTTAAAAGATAACTCTTACAAGTTCTATCCAAAAGTAGACTCAGAAAGTTGAACTATTTGAAGAACTCAAGTTTTAGATCAAAACTCAATTTTTGGTCTAAAGGAACTCAAGTTGGCTATTTAATTATCGCAAGTTTCATGCAGAAGCTAAGTCAGAAATTGAAACTCTTTAATGAACTTGAGTTTTGTCATAAAACTCAAGTTATACACTAAGGAGAACTCGAGTTTGTGAAGTTAAATTTTGTGAGTTTTTGGCAGAGACATTTGATGTTATGGTGACCAGGTTCATAACTTGAGTTTTCCATTTGAACTCAAGTTTGTACTGTAGCACTTCAAGATAGCACTGTAGTACTTCAAGTTGTGACTATTGAACTCGAGTTGGCTCTGTAGCACTTCAAGTTTTTGGAAGAAACCTTCTGAAGTTATGTTACCCAAGAAGAGAACTTGAGTTTGGATTGGAGAAAACTCAAGTTTGATAACAAAACTCGAGTTGGCACTGTAACACTTCAAGTTTTTGGCAGAAACCTTCTGAAGTTATGTTACCCAAGAAGAGAACTTGAGTTTGGATTGAGAACTTGAGTTTGGATTGGAGAAAACTCAAGTTTGATAACAAAACTCGAGTTGGCACTGTTCAAACATGCAAAAATTAGAGACAACTCGAGTTTGAACTGAGAACTCGAGTTTGGATTGGAGAAAACTGGAGTTTCACAATAAAACTCAAGTTGGCACTGTAAAAAATAGAGAGAACTCGAGTTTGGACTAAGAACTTAAGTTTAGATTGGAGAAAACTTAAGTTGGCAGTAAAACTCGAGCTATGTATGCACTCTGTTGTACTATGTTTTTCATTCAGAATGGTAAAGGTTCAATATTTAGGACATATCTCTCCAACCACATGTCCGATTGAGTTGAAATTTTTTTCATATGAAACTAGACTTCCAATGTGTCATATAGACACTAAGATCAACATCAAAGGATTTCATATGAAAGAGATATGAGTTTTGGAATCTAACATTAAAATCACCGCTGTATTCCAAAATAAGTTCGGTATTTTGGACATATCTCCCCAAACACACTTCTAATTGAGCTGAAACTTATTGCATATAAAACTAGACTTAAACATATTTCTATGGATAGGTCATGTGTCAAATTTTGAGTTATATTCAAAGCGGTATGCTTTCTGGAAGTTGACATTCAAAAATTCAAACATTAGCTAGAACAGTAGACACTATTTTGATCATAACTTTCAGAATACAATGGTTTGGAGCTTATTCTCTTTGCATTGGAAGGTGGAGGGCAAGAGCTTTCTGATGATAGGTCATTTGACATACTTGGAGTCAAAACAAGTAGTCACTCAAAGTGTTCACTCAAGTGATGACTTGAGATCATTCGAGTGTTAAGTCGCAGTAAGCCAAAAATTCAATCTTTGATCATTGTTTCAATATATTCATGTTTAACACTTCATTGTATTAGTGTTTGAAGTATTTTTACAAAAAAACAAAGAGGAGATCATGTAGTGAGGAATAGCTACTTCACGGAGCATGAGGAGCGTCTGACGTAACAGCTAGTTTTTCAAATACGAAGAACGGTCAAACGAAGCAACATAACTCTAATGGATGAATGCTTACAACAATCTTATTTTTGAAACCTTAATGGAAAGAAGAAAATCTCAACGGTCATCGATCTTCATCAACTAAATAGAAGAGCATTCTAATAAGAGACGAACACATAGAGAATAGAGTGACAACACTAACATACGAATATCATGAGTCATCCACTTTGACCCAAATACTGTTATTTTGTAGCTTATATATTACTTACCTTTGAGAGAGTGATAATTTGTATTGTACTTTAGTGAGTATCATATCCACTCTGAGAAAGTCTGTAAGCACTTTCAATTGTATCTCTGAATTGATCTCACGGTAGAAGGACATTGAGAGGGTTGATTTCCTTTTAGGGGAAACTGTAGAAAGAATTCATGGTAAGACTTTTTGATCATAAGACTTATAAGGTGCAAGAAATAGAGAACGTTGTTGCTCGTAAGACTTACAGGAGTGTAAGCAGGAGAGAACGTTGTTGCTTGTAAGACTTGCACGGGTAAGTAGGAAAGAAAGGTCTTTGGAATTGCTTTGCTCGTAAGACTTGGCGTAATGGGGAGTAACTCGACTATAACCTTACAGTGCATAAGGGGGAATAACTCTATATGAGATTTGTAAAAGGCTTCACAAGTGCCCGGCTAAACTTGTGGGTTTGTAGTGGGTTTTCTTGAGCTAGGATAAACAAGAAAATAGTGGATTGAAAATCTCAGGAAGAGCCTAGGGACTAGATGTAGGTCATTGTAGATTGGACCAAATCAAGATAAATCACAATTTACATATTCTCTTCCCTAAGCTCTTATATTTTCCAATATATAATATTTAAATAACTTATTGTTGATTTATGATTCATTACCTTCATAATTGTTTCTTTAACTAATATGCAAAAAGATTTTCAAAGTTCTTAAGTTTTATCTTACACCTAATTCGCCCACTCTTGGGTATCAGCCGATTCTAATAGAAATTATCTCCATAGGGTTTAAGTGATATTTTTCCGTTAAAAAACTATTAAAATAAGAGAGAGAGAAGATTGATGGGACCCACAGTACAAAAAGTAATAGAAGTTAAGTCTTCTTCACAGCGTTGCTATATCTACTCCCAAATAAATTGTTTATGTCTACTTTTACACCTGAAAATAGTTAAGTCTTCTAGATGCTCATAGTGAAATTTTTTATTGCTAAATTTGTACCTTCACCCTTTAATTTATTTGAGAAAATTATTTTCTTATTTTTTTGCTTTTTATTTTTTTAAGAAAATTCCTTATTTTCTTATTTGAAAAGATTTTGAATTAAACTTCCTGCGAAGGTTCTAATAACCTCACATGGAAGAATAATCTTCTTTATGCCTACAGAGGGTCCAAAAACCTCACATGACATAAAAATAATTTGAAATTGATTTTACTTATTTTTTATAAAAAGAGAATTTTTTAATTTTATTTTCAATCATAAAAAAGGGGTCAAAATATATTTTTTTTGAAAAAGAACCTTGTGTAAACTAATTAGTATACTTGTGATATGCTCTAAAAATCACACATAAGGCATTACAAAAAGACATCAAATTACCGATGGAATTTCATTTTTCTGATGGAATTACCGATAGAAATGAAATTACTGTAACATCCTTATTTTTATTTTTATGATATAATTATTATTAAGAAATAATTATTTATGAAAAATAGATTTAGTAGGTAATTATTGAAATAAAAAAAGGGGTTTAGTTAAAATATGATTTTTTTTAAAAAAAAAAGAAAAGAAAAGAAAAGGAATTAGTAATATATAATAAAAATAAAAAAAATATAAGTAAAGGAGCACGTAGCCCCTTTACTAATCCTGGGGGGAATATTAAATATACTCCCTACATCATTTTTCTCCACCCCCCAGTTGGTAGCGTGAGAGAGAGTACGAGAGTGAGAGGTAGAGAATATTGCTTGATACCATCCTTCTTCTTCATTCTAGGTTCTTTATCTTGGATTGTAACTAAACTCACTTCTTTTCAACAAATTTTATTCATGAAAGTTATTCCATGTAATTTTCTCTTTCTATTGATGGTAACATTATGTTGAATGGTGAACATTTTAGGGTTAGTATTTTGGGAGAGTTTTGACAATAAATGACTATGGATATGTATAGAGTAATTAATAGTTAATTTTAATCGATTTGGATTTATTATTTGGTTGTCTTATTATTTGATAATGAATTTCTCTTTAAAAACATATTATAAATTATTTTTAGGGTGTTCTTGCCAATTGAATTTGGGTTAAATCATTTATTTAAGTTATTGGAGGTATTATTGAAATTTTAATCAATTTAGTTTGTTAGATTTGAGTTAAATGAAATTATAAGTTAGGATTTGATATTAATTTGTTGTGTGGAGGTTTAAAGAGTTACTTAATAATTGGGTTATGCTCATATAATTTAGAAAAGAGATTTCATTAGTCTAGGATGTGCATATGGATGATTGAATGACTTAAATTAGAGGTTCATGATGAAATGTGAATTTTAAAATTTTGGGACGAAACTTTGAGTATTGAAAATTGGGTGTTTTTGAAGAAATTGAGGGGATATTTATAGTCTAATGATTCTAATATGTAAGAAAGAATTTGTAATACCTCATTTCCTAACGCTACAGTAGAGTATCCACTAGCCAAAATACTCACCGTATTTTTTAACTTCATTTCATTTTTTCCTTTTCGTTACGAAACATCAGAGCTGTGAGCAATACTTCTGTCAATATGAATATTTACATATATTCACATACATACACAATTCACTAGATTTACTTATCCTTATAACACAAAACATGCCATCTATCTCTCCTACTTCATATACAAACCCAAAACTCATGAAATTCTTAAACTACACAATAGGAATGAGACAACCATAACTAAGTTCTTCCGCCACTCAGCCTCAACTCGTCATCATTTACCTTCTATTTGCCCCGTGAGCTTCTTTCCTGTACTAGCGATTTGTTTTTGGGAAAAAGGGTAAGATTAATAGGAATCTCAATAGTAACACAATCATACATATAAGATAACACACACAAGCATGCTTTATACTTCATTAATCAACAAAATCATTATAACATTATTAGTGCATCTCATGCAATTCATAAACTGACTTAGCACTAGACAGGTTCTCGGTAGATGCAATTCATATACTGACTTAGTGCTAGACAGGTTCTCCATAGATGCAATTCATATACTGACTTAGCGCTATACAGGTTCTCGATCCCGAGGGACACCCGTACATAGATAGGCTTCGGGCACCGCTCGTGCAATTATGAACATTTTTGCTTGAGTGTTAGCCCGTCCAAAATAGGCCCCGGGTGATCACTCCACTCAATCTAAACATGTTAGACATTTTAGAGACAATATCAAACAATACATATGCATTTCATATCATATAAAGACGGTTACTACCTGGTTGTACTTTTATGCGACTTTTCCCACTTAATCAAGCTCGGGCAAGTATTAAGGCCAGATCGGTTGTCAAGTCCTGAAATCTTCAAATACCACAAATGAGTTATTACTCATCCATGCATCGTTCCAAACTCATATTATTGGTAAATTTAGCCGAACGTGCCAAATTACCCCTTAAATCCTGATTATCTGTATTTTACTCAAAATCATGACTTAAGCCATTTCTACGTATTTTCATGTGTATAATTCATTTTTAACCTCAAATTGGCCAAAATCAAGCCTGAATGACAAAAATACCATTGACAACCCTCAAATAAGGCTTATAAGGGGTAATTTTGTCATTTCACCCTCTGAGGCTTTTCTCGCTTCATGGTCAACATAGACCCTACATAATTTTACCTCCTAAATATAATGGAAGCATCGAAATTATCAAATTCTTATCCATTTACCACGTCCAACATAGGGAAGGGGATTTAAATTCCCAAAAAAGTTGTGTCGGATTCTCGTTTTCTTTAGCCTAATCACCTCCTTTCTACTTATAACCAATATATTAACTAGTTAGACATTTATTGGACTTGATTATAGACATTTTCATATTATGGTCTCTTTGACTTTCTTCAATTATCTTATGCCAAATGAATCATAATCAAGCACAAAACAACTCTACTAGCATCTATCAAGAAAGAGGAACAAGTTTGGGAAGTTACCTCATGATTTCTTCAACTTTCTCTCTCCTACTCATTCTTGACTCTCTCTCTCTCTCTAACTCTTAATTTAGATGCTCAACAAGGATTCCAAGGGTAGGGAGATGAGGAGGAAAGGTTAAGGAGGGATTATGAACCTTAAATCACAAGGTAGCAACCTCTTACCTTGATTTCCAAGCAACCCTAGCTTCTCCTTCTCTCTTTCATTCTTCACATTCTCAGCTCTCACTCTCCCTCTTTCTGATTCATTTTTGTGCAAGAATGAGGATTGAAGATGAAGGAATAAATGATATAATGAAGGGTTAATTAGTTCAACACATGTGGCACATAATCATTAGTCTAAAAATGTATTATTCCTTAATTAATTCCATTTATCTTCATACTCCCTCATTCCAGCCAAAATCCCACAAGAAATATAAGGAAAATCTGAATCTCCAATATCCAATTGTGCCACCTCGTTACTTGTTGACCAAGTCATTTACTTTTTGACTATTTGACCATTCTTAACAATAATTTACCAAAATTGGTTTATTTATGATCATGTATTCATTTTAATCTTTTTAATTCCCATTTAACTCAAATTAGTAGGAATATTAGGGAAAAATAATTATTTCCCATTTTAAGGTAAAATTACTATTTTGCCCCTACTTTTACGATTTATTGAAATAAATTAGTTTTCACTCATTTCTTTGGCTTACCCTCATTTTGACATTCAAATAAGGCCATAATTTATGTTACTTAATTTTCCTTAATTTTGGTTATCATAATAGGGCCTTAATTTGTGCATTATCACCTCTTTAGGTCCTTGTTCGGCCATTTTACATGTAACCGGCAATTGGAATATTTTCCATAAATTCACATAAATTCATACGCACCACATTTCACATTTTTCCACTAAATATATTCCAAATATATTCAAAAAGAGTGTTGGTGAAAATGGGGTATTACATAATTAATAGAAGGAAGAAACGAAATTGAAATGATGATTTTAAGAAATAGTTGAGTATGTGATTTTTCTTAAGTATTTAAAATGAAACAATTTTTAGGGATTTAAATTATGAATGGAGGGAATTATTACTATTGATAATTTAGTGAAATACAATTGTTGGATGATAAATATATGATTGAAATAGAGAATAGAAAAATTGAGTTATGGTAGAAAATTGAGAATTTTGGGAATTTGTGCTTAAGTGAACAATTTGAAGGTTAAATAAATATTTGAAATAGAATTCAATTTTTGAGATAGATTTTGAGTTCATATTGATAATGTGATTAATGGAAATAAAGTTTGATAATGTGGTTGATTTGGAATGGCTATAGTAATAGTTGGGACTTCTAAAATGACTTTAAGCCTCTAAATTGTTTTTGTTAACTACTCAATTATTTTGAATACTAAATTGTGATTCCAATTTATTGTTATCGATTGATTTATAAATTGTGGTTAAGCTTAGAGCTTGGATTCTTACTGTAAACTTAGCTTTGGCAAGAAGTACCAATTTTCACTTGTTATGTGTGTTGGTATGTATAACACCCCATTTTTAATCAACATTATTCCTCTTATGTAGTTAATACATTTGATGGAATAAAATGGTGTATTGTGGTGTGCATAAATTTACAGAAATATTCTAATCGCCGATTACACATAACTCGGCCAAGCAGGGACACGTAGAAGTAATTAATATCCACTTAAAGGCCTACTATTGTAACCAAAATTGGAACATAAAATTGCATAAATAATGGCCTAATATTAGTGTTAAAAATTCAGCCAAACCAAAGGAAAGGAGTAAGAAATGTGATGCGTGCTCTGTCGCTAAAGCAATCAATTAAACTCGGTCTTAATTAATTATGTAGTTTAAGGTCAACCTAGGTCATTCTCCTAATGAGCAAGCTATGAGTTTTCTTTAGGATTGGTTTTTAAATGACAAAAGGTGTAGTGGAATGGACCTAAACTAGAATGCAAGACATTACTACCTAAATGCAATTAAACTAATTAAATACAATAATGCAATTGACTCTAAAACCTACATGAGATTAGACTAATCTATATGAGGTTGAATGTAATTTTTGGTGGGGTTTTTTTATGAAAGAGAAATTAAATTCCTAAGCAAAATATTGATTAAAAGTAAGACAAACAACGAAGGTCTAGTTCAGTTATGATGATAAAGGGGACAACTTAGGATTCACATGGAGTTAATTTTCTTAGCTCAAATTAGTTAATTAGACCAAAGGGAGGTTGATGAAAGATTGAAAATAATAAATCTAATCACCAAATTGAAACATGAGAAACCCTCAAGTTCAACAACACCTAATCCACTAGTAAACTCATAATGGAAAAAGTGCTAGTTAATTAAATCCATTAAAACAAGTCAAAATAGTTTAAGATAGTTTTGGGAATCATGTTCACAATTGCCTAATTAAACAATTCGATAATTAACCAACCTAATTAAACAATCAAGAGGTTAATTCCAAATTGACAATTAAATTAATAATGAGAACTCAATTAATAAATTAATTGACAATTAAAGTGTTTGCAAACAAAAATTCAAATAACCATTTAAGCATAAATCAAACCCAAATTATCAATTTAATCCAAATCAAATAATAAGTCTACAATCTAAAACTAGATTGTTCTCAATAAAACAACTCAAAATTATCTAAAACTAAATAATCTCAAGTCTTGAGACAAATTGATAAAAAGAAAGACACTCCCTTATGGTCTTTAAGTGTAAGCTCCTAGGCCTTAACTTCCTCTAGACTCATCCTAAGTTGTCTCCCAAAAGAGCTCACGCTACTAGGAATTTTTTCTCCCCAAGCTGCTTCTTACCCAGCATGAACATAGTTTGACTGAAGATGAATCACTTGGCGAATGTAAATTGAAGGGAATTGGATGATAGTATTGGTGTGAGTGGGTCCCGTGGATATGAATCAAGGAAGAAGAATGGTCAAACAATGAACATGGCTGAGTGTGAATGGAAAGGGAAAACAATTGGATTATGTGAATGTAGGCATATGGTGATGAATAGTGCGCCGAATAGGAAAGCTAAGTTTTAGTATGCTCTCTTCATCTGGTGGCTAGGTTAATTAATAGGAGGATGAGAGAGTCTTGAGGTCTAAATTTGGGCCCATTAAAATTCAAATAGCCCAATGAAATCCAACCATTAGATTCTTGTTTAATTTCCAAGAAAAATTATGCACCATAGGATCTTTCTAATATGTTTTTTCTTGCCCTGCAAGAATAAAATAAAATCGTGATCTATCATATATATTTGGAAATATTTTTCAATCACCAGATACTAATCAGAATATTAACAATTTAAACTGAATAATCTCATATTTTATTTAGATTTTATATTATTTCCTAAGATTGGCTAATAATCCAAATATTATCTATTCAATCCAAATTAGCCTAAAATAATCCTCAAAATAAATGAATAAGATGGGATAAAATATACAAAATTTGGGCTTTATCAAAATGATTTATTTAATAAATTATAAAATGTAAGGGTAAAGGGGTAATTTTTCCATAAAACAAGAAGCAATTATTTTCCCCTAATATTCCTAATAATTTTGGCCAAATGAGAATTTAAAAGGAAAAAATGGCCACTTGGTAATTAATAAGCCTATTTTAGAGCATTATTACTAAGGAAAAATCAAAGTTGGAAAAAAAGTCAACAAATGCAACTAAAGTAACATTTGTAAGAAGCAATTTTTGGGAGATGTAAGAAGTAATTAAATGCTGCATATATATATATATATACACATATATACATATATATACATATATATACATACATATCTACATATATACATATATACATACATATATACATATATACATACATATATACATATATACATACATATATATATATATATATATACATATATATTCATTTCCTTTATGGTTTCAGTCATCCAAGGAGAAAAAGAAGCAACACACACACACACACAAAAGTAGCAACATACTTTAACTAGGAGTTTCAAGAAGCATTGAACATATTTTGGTCAACAAAAGAAAGAGATAGAGAAACATATATATACTCTCCCATCTCTCATTAAATTTGGCTGATCAATGGAAATAACAAGGGAAAATGAAATTATTTCTAATATTAGACAAAAACACAATTTTTGGACCAATATGAAACAACCACATGAAAATCAAGTTTGGATATTTCTTTAAATCATCATCCCTCTTCTTTCCATCTTCATTTTTGGTGAAAAATTGAAACAAAGAGAGAGGAAGAGCTCAAGCATATTCAAAGAAGCAAGGACAAGCAAAGAGCTAGGGTTTCATCTATCTAAGGTAAGAACTTGCAAAACCTTATTATTTTTGCCTCCTAATCACACTAGAACCTCTCCTAACCTCCTCTACTCCATTAAACCCATGGTTTCCAAGATAAATCAAGAGCTTAAATAGAGAAGTAAATTTCATCCATTAGAGAGAAGGAGCAAGAATCAAGAGGTAAACTTCAAAACTTGCTTCTCTTGCCTTGTTGGATGTTGTTGGTGGATATTGGCTTGTTTTCTCTTATTTTCAAATTATGGGCTAAAGCTAAACCTTAGGGAAATGCTACCTATATTTCCTCTAAACATGTCCATTTAGTGTTTAAGTAGCTAATCATGTGATTAGAAGTAGAAAGGAAGTGATTAAGCAAGAGAAAACAAGAAAACAACATAATCCTCCTAAGAACCCTAACTTTCTATTCTGGCCATGACATGATAAAGGAGTGGGAATTTTATGATTCTAAGGATTCCATTGACTTTATAAGGAAAAATTGTGTAGGTATGCAAGTTTTCATGAATTTTGGATGTTTGTATGACAATTTGGAAATATATGGAGTGTGTATGTACATGTTGTTTGATCTGCTCCTGTGTGGCAGTGATGTTGTGTGAGGTATTTCATGGATCAAACCTTGTTCAAAAATTCTAAAAATTGATAGGATTAAATTATAGATATATATATTTAATTGGATTGGTATTTTGTAATTTTTTGGACAAGTACATTGGGAGATATGAATTTTTGAAGTTATGCCCTGTTTTCTGGAAAGAAATTTGGAACAATGATGCTTAACGAATTACTAGGAATGATATGACTACAGTAAGCAAACCTAATTATTTTTCCTCAAATTTAAATTGAAGTATTTTCAATTAGGCTCTAAAATCAGTTAAAATTTATTTTTTTAGAATTAATTATGAATTTCTAAATTTGACTAAAAAATCTGCCAGTTTCTGGAAAACAGTGAAACTGCACTGTATAGAATTGTATTGTACAGAAACTATTATAACTATATTAAATAAATAGAAGTATTCAATTTAAAAGTAGTAATGCTATACGTAATAACCAATTAATTGTAACTTTGATTTTGAAAGGAATTGAACATAGCCCGAGTCGGAAACAAAGTCTTGGATGATTTGGGAAATTTGAAAAAGACTTAGGTAGTAACTTCTTCTTACATATATTATGTGATTCCTATTATGTTTGCATATGCCATTCACTGTAACATGAGCTACTATGTTTGATACACTAATCTGCATGTTGTGGTCAGGGACCCAACAGGGGCACCGAGTAGATCAAGGTGCAGACATATAGTTTGGCCTTAGGCAAGTGTACACATATAGTTTGATCATCTTACATGACATGATATTACATATCTATTTTCGCATTCTATATGTTGTAAGTATGTTGCTATTGAGATTTCGTCGAATCTCATTCTTTTTCAAAACAAAACTGTACAACTAAAGCGGGTGACTCGAAAGGGAAGATGGTGGCTCCTGATGATTAGGATCCCGGAGCTCTCTATTGGTGCTATAATTATTTTTGCATGTAATTTTAGCCACTTTTGAATGCTCTATACATTTATACATATTTATCAAACCTTGATGGAATTCTCCTGTAATGTAAACATGTACTTAATATCAGTATGTTTCTGCTGTTTCTGTATGCCTTACGGAACTAAGTGCTTAATATGCTACGATTATTGAAATGTTAAGGGGTTTAACAATATGCTATTTGAGAGTATTTTTGAAATTGTTTATATGAAAATATTTTATTGATATTGATAAGATATTTCAATGAGTACTTTGAAATGTTTATTGAGATTGAGAAAGTTATTTTGATATTCATGAGTATTTTAATAGAAATTACCTAGTGAAACCTTATGATTTGAATTGTGATCAGAAACTGGCTCACTGGTTTAATGAGGGGCTGTGACACCCTACTAATTCAATAAAGGGGAAAAGACCAATGGTCCGAGCATTTACTCTGTCAATCTTGGTTGATCCTCATCACATGACCAAAGAGTTTTTTGAGTGGCTAGTGATATGGATAATAACTTAGCCCATGGGTCTAGTTAGCTGAAATAAGGCGGTTCTGTTGGATTGATAGGAGGCAACTTGAAAATTGTGATATGGAAAGTGTGATTTGTTCAAAGTAAATTGTGATATAAAAATTGTGATATGAAATTTGCGCTAAGTATTGTGATATAGAAATTGTGATATAAAATTTGTGCAAAGTAATTTGTGACATAGAAATTTGTGATATGGAACTTGTGATATTGAATTTTGTCAATTTTATCTCCAATATTTTGATATATAAACTGTTGTACTTGCCACCTCATGAGTACATATCAGCATGTGAAATGATTTGGATATCTTGTAACTGAGACTTTTATCGCATCCTATTGATTTAACATTTTTCAGGTAATAGTTCTTCTGCTAGTCAGTTGAGGAAGGCTTTCGAAGCTTGATTATTATGATAATCTTTGTAAAGCTTTCTCCTTTTTACTTATGTAGTGAATTGTTGTTTTATTGCTACTATAGGGTTCATGTTCCATACTCTGATATGATATTATGGTTTGGATTATATTATTTTCTATCATGGATAGGTAACTCAAGTTGATATTTGAGAAGATTGTTTTTTAAGTGTTATAATAATTGAGTTTGATATTGGGCTTGTGGTCGATTGATTATATTATGAACTTTAAGAAGCCTAAGGCCCAAGTTTATTGAATAACTATGGTTTAGTTTGTGAAGCGATGAGAAGAGTTTTATTATCTATGATAAATTTTAAATAACTAGTTTATTCTTTTCCATGTTGGATAGATCTTTCAAGTGATTAAATCCCTTTATTACCATAATAGTGTTTTAAAATGGTTAGTTGAAAAATTTTCCTACCATGGTTTACTTTTAAAAGATGGGTTGTACTCTTTTTTACTATCGTAGACCTTTAGACTTAAGCTTTTCTCTTTTATGCCATAATGTCGTAAATTATCAGAATATTTGATTAAGTGTATGAAGAATTGAGTTTTAAGGGATTTTACAATTACTGACGGAATTACCAATAGAATTTCCCACAAAAAATTATTGATGGATTACTAATGGAAAATTTTGTTGGTAATTTAGTATTATTTTTAAAAAAATAAAATTCACATTTTCCGTCGATAATTTAGTATTATTTTTAAAAAAATAAAAATAAAAAGCCACTGGCATTGTAGACATCACCGAAGACCACAAACCTTAGACTTCTCGCTCGAGTTTTGATGCCTTTGTCAGTTGAGCTATTTGATCTTACATTATTTATTCACATAATAATATATATAATATAACAATAAAAAAAATAATATTAAGCATATATTTATATATAATTATATATTTCATTTTTATAATATTAAATTTAAAATTTTTTAATCTCTTATTTTCATTGAAATATTTATTATTAATATAATATATATTTAATAATTATATTAAATATTAATAAATAGAGTTGAATCAATTCAATGCAAATGCTAGAATAATCAACATGCATATTCATGAAACAATCAATTGGTTGAGAATAGAAACATGAAACCTCTTTTCATATGTTTGGGTTTTTGTATCGCAACAAAAGTGATTTATCTCTCTTGCAATTTCATTTGTCTTTCACCTTGAACCTCCATCCATATTCAAACCCTTTGTAGGTCCTTTCTCTTTCAGCTTATTTCTCTACCAAAAAATTCTTGTGTGTCTTACTTCAATCTTTGTCCCCCTATTCATAGTCTTAGTAAGATTTTTCTCATAAATTCTCCCTTTTTATTTATTTTTTTTTTATATTTTTTGTTGATAAAATTTCCTAACTTGACTTAGTCACCATCAGTAAAAGATTTTTTAATTTTTTTTAATGAAACTTCCTAAATTTAAACCTAATCACTATCAATGAGAGTGTTTTTTTTAATTTTTTATTTTTTTAATGAGATTTCCTAATTTACTCCTATCAACATAATGAGAGATATTTTTTGTATTTTTAATATTTTTTTCCACAATGATTTCACACTAAATTCTCTTAACCTAAATATCAATAAGCATCAATGAGATGAATTATTTTGAAATTTATTATTGTCTATTACAAACCTCAATTGTAAGACAATCACCATTAATGATGATCATTTTTCATATTTCAATTACAATCCAATCGCCATCAATGCATTTGCTTATTAATTTAGATGTGTAAGCATCAAGAGGGATTTTTTTTTTCATTTTTCATTTTTTCATTTTTTATTATTTTTTGAATTGGGTCTAGACATAATGAGGTATATATAAAACTCATAATATAATCCAATAATAGTTTAATGTACTTATACAGTTGAGAAAGACTCATAAACATATATTGAAATGCATAATTGATAAAAAAAACCAATTACATTTTATCAGAGTTACCAAATTAAGTCCAAAAACATAAAATTGCTTTATTTTTAGAGATGATTACTTCATTAGAAGGCTCTCGTTGCATAGAGAAAAGTTTGTGAAATGAGTTATGTGATCACTAAAAGTTGAGTATGAAAACTCATAATTTAACCTCTGGTAAAATTCTTCTTAAAAATATTCTTATACTACTTAAATAACTCTACATCTACTAAATGAGAAACTTGTGCTAGGAGAAGTATATACACAAAGATTCAGGTGACATTAAGAACATCAAAATATTCTTACATATGACATTTTATAATCTTAAGATATTTACAACATCAGGTTCCATATCATTATCAAATATTTTCAATCAAATCAAAATAGCTACAAGGATTATATATATATATATATATATATATATATATATATATATATGTATGTATGTATGTATGTATGTATGTATGTATGTATGTATATGTATATACCAATAACTGACAGACAGGGTTTAGGAACTCATAATCAGAACATAAGAGAAGCATTCCAGAGGTTGACCGAAAATGAATCGGGTTATGGAAGAATCTATGCCCTCTTTCATGCATAGATGCTGTTACAGAGCACCCCTCATATGGGTCTCAGACCTTCCTCCTTCATATCATCTCAGCACAGCTTTCCTTTGTTTCCTATCAGAGGTGTAACTAGAATATTTTCCTTATAGTAGTGATTATAAGAACCTAAACTCTGTAATCCTTTATCGGACCATACTCATTTAGATTCTGATAAAACTACTTTCCTAAATCCCCATTAGAAAATTAGTTACACACACCTTATTATGAGCTTTCCAAAATTATGTTATTGTTGCCGGAGGCTTCCACATAGAATTACTGAAGAGAGATTTGATTGAAAGTAAAAAAAATTTACAAGAGAACTGAGAGCTCGAAAACTCAAAACTTCAAACTAGGAAGTCTAGAATTCGATTGCCCCCTTCAGAGTATTGCAAGGCTTTATATAAAGTTGGCATTCCAACCCTGGTTACATAACTCGAGTTACTTTTATAAACTCTAGTTTACAAGAATCTTACTATACTTGTCTTCTTTTCTTCTCCTTTTTATCTTGTTGGCCAATTCCTTTTGTCTTCTTTTGCCATAATTTCTCTTTTTTATCTTCAAAATCTGATCTCTAATCTTCTTTTCTTCTTTCTTCATCTGCTTTAGTCACTTTCTTATCTTCTTTATTTGTCTTCTTATCCTTTATAATCCATCAGCTTTTTCTTTATCTGCCACCTTCTTTTCTTTCTTGTCTTCTTCTCCTGATTTCTTCATAGCAAATTAGGATCTAGAGGACTCGACTGTCCTTTTCTGCTTTTTCTTATTCTTTACAATAATTACATTTATGGCATAGATATTAAGATAACAATTTGCATATCATTTGCCTTATTTCTTTAGTGTTTTCCATTACATTACTTTTGATCTTCTCATACCAGTTATAGAAAATCTTATCAAAACCATTTCTATTTTTCTTGAGAGAATATATACAATTTATGTTACTTGTATGATATACCCAAGGGATTTCATCTGGACTTACAACATTTCTATATATTCATCTCTTGGAAATTATATTATAATCCTGTACTCTTATATTTGAAACTTTAAAACTAAATTCTTTATCATCTTTGATTTGTTCTTTTAATTCTGGTTTATACTCAATCAGCTTCTTAGTAGTTCCAAGTTTGATCAGATTTATTGGACTGTAAAACTTATCTGGAGTTATTTCAGTTACATTTGAATAACATCTAATGAATACTTGGTATTGAGTTATAATCTCAAAATATGTCTTTACATCATTTCTTAATTGAATTGGTAATTCTGCAACTTCCTCTATGGTTGCTGAAGGATAAATTGTCTAAATTAATCTATAACTATATAAAATCTTTACAATACTGGGAGGTGTTCCTAGATAAATAATAGCTTTATTGAAGGCATAATGAGATACATATTTGATGGTCTTATGGGAGAGAATTAATTAGTTTTGTTTCTGGAAAATAAGTTTATAGTAATTGTATTGTTAAGGTAAGTCGAAAATAGTAGAGGCAGAGGTCTTTTTTGAAGTGGTTGCATTAGTTTTATTAGCTAAAGAGGTTTTATAAGATGGACTAGGGACTTCTTTTTCATTTTCTTGTTGAGCTTTTCGTCCTTTTATGATCTTGGCTAAAGGGACCATTCCTTTTTCTTTTCCTTTTGGGCTTATGGTTTGGATCCTGATGACCTAATTACTTGGCTTGGTACTAACTAGGTAGAAGACCCAGACTGGGTAGATAACCCAATTATTTGTGATTCCTAGTCATTATTCTTTTTCTTTGTTGAAGGTTCCTGAATAGGTTCCTTCTTATTCATCTTTTCCTCAACCTTCTCAAGATGTGAATATATGTCATTTACAGTCTCAGTCAGATTAGTGACGGAATTAGAAAAACTCTGAACACTATTACTAACTTGACTTCTTAATAGACTCGTATTCATCTCAAGAACATGAATTTTCATTACAAGATTAGTAATTATTGGACTTTCTTCCTGATATTGATACTCCATAGGCATCCTGCTTACAGGACTATTATTCATCGTTTTATTCACTGAATCCCTCTGCTCATATAATCAGCAATAAGATTATTCTGACCTTCAATATATTCAACTTCATAATCATAATATGACAAATCACAGTGCCATTTAATCAACATCTTATTACTTAATTTTCCATTTCTTATCCAATTATTCAACCAATTCTTTACTTGAGTATTATTGGTTCTAATTATAAATTTAGTATTTACTATAAATAATTTAAATTTTTCTACGGCATATTTTATTGTAAGAAATTCTTTCCAATTCGAACGATATTTACTTTGATATTCATTAAATTTCCCACTAGTATATCTATTTATTCTTTCTTTACCTTCTTTTTCTTCAAAATGTAGAGCTGCTCCCCAATAATTATCTGAATCATCTGCATATATTATCCATTTTATATTTTCTTCTAAAGGTATAGTTAACTTAGGTAAAATTTTACATAGTTGTTTTATCTCTTCTACTATTTTTTGAGTTTCATTATTCCAATTCCATAAAGTCTTTTCCCTAGCTAATTTTACACAGATGTTAGTTTGGATAAATTAGGAATATAATTTCTTGCTTGATTTACTAACCCTAAAAATGATTGAAGTTCCTTTTTCTTATTAATAACAAGAAATTATAATACTTTTTTACTTATATTGTAACACCCCAAATTTTAGGACAAGAGGACTGAGAATAAGCCTACAATAAGTGGACTGCTAAGCGCTGGTTTAGCAAGTATCCCTGTAAGGCACGATTTTAATCCCTACAATTCTTAACAATTTTGGTGGCATCAAAAAGAAATAAAATGGTACATTAAAGAGCACATTAAGTGAGAAAACAAGATAATGAGTGGTCACACAATAAGACTATGTTGGGAACTCAAATGAAATTTGCCGCCAGTGTGTTTCTCTACATGGCAATCATGATTGTGTGACATTTTTCAATGGACAAATGATTTCCAAAAATCATGAAACTTTCCAGAATGAAATTAGACTTATCAAGATTTAATTTGATAGGTCATATAAGCCATTTGGAGTTGTACACAAAGAGATATATATTTTTGAAGTTAGCCCAGTGAAACTAACGATTTTCAGTGGCAGCGTCCAAAAACAATAATTCTGGGAATGTTGAGCTTCAAATTGACTAAAGGCTATATTCTTACTTAAAACTAGAATTAATAAGGGTCACATAGCCTTTAGAACCACCCCCAATTGGATTTTTATACAATTAGTTATAAATTTTTAAAGTTTGGTGAAAATTCTGGCCAGGTTTTCACTATATGCGAAAATTACAAAATGTAAGGGAAAAATGATCATTTGACAAATAAAAGTCAGTAGCCATTTATTTTCCCTTTAATTGAGATGAATTATTGCTAAAGTAAGGAGCAAGAAAGGGGAATAAATATACTTGGCTATAACAAATTCATGAGGAAAACAAAATGATGAGAGCCAATCACAAGCAAGCACATGTATTAAAGCAAAAGGCAAGGAGGATATTATGATTAAGTCTTGATCTCTTATCTTCCTTTTTTCTAACAGCCACCTCACGTCAATATGAGAAAGAGGAAAGGAAAATTAATTGACTTAATGAATATTAATGCAAGAAGTAAAATTATGGCCAAGGAAAAATGGACACATGTTCATTTGCATTAAACAAGTAGTATTCTAATAAAGCAAGAGAGATATTGTGAAAGCACATTTATTTCTTGCTCTTGCATTCATTTGGTCAACAATTGTAGGCCAAATAAGGAGATGACAACTTGAGTTTGAGGAGCATATTCGTATGGCATAAGGAAGGAAAGAGAAAAGATGATGACATAAAGTAAAGTCACATGGTTAATTAGCAATTTAATATAATACTTGAGGAGGTGAGTTGGGATATTTTTATAAGACCATTATCCATTCTTTCTCTTTCATTTCATTCAGCTGAAGTTAAATAGAGAGAGAGTGAGTCTAAATACTTGAAGAAGCACAAGAAGGGTCTTAAGGTTCCAAGAACAAAGATCAAGGTAAGAGGCATGAAAACTTAGTGATTTTGCTCTCTAATCACCTTGGAACCATTTCTAAGCTCTTCTCCTCCTTGAAATCCATGTTTTTCAAGATAACTCAAGAGATAAGAGATAGTGAACAGTGACATTTTAGAGAGATAAATCTAAGGAATCTAAGGTAAACTCAAGAACCTAGCTTCTTTTGTTGATTATTGATGGTTCTTGGTAGTAGTTCTTGTTGTTGTGGTTGTTTTGGCTTGATTTGTAATTTTGGGAAGCTCAAACCCTAAGGGGTTATGCTGCCCAATTTCCTAATAATCATGGGAGAAATGTGTTTAAGTGATTAAACATGGGATTACAAGTGAAAAGGAAGTGATTAATGAAGTGAAATCATGAAACTTCCATTTTCCCCTAAAAATTTCCAGATTTCATCCAGTAGCTGTTTCATTATGTTAGAGCTGGATTTTGGTATTTTTAATGATTCCATTGGGTTTATAATGAAAAATTGTGTAGGGTTCATGGAGACTGCGAAGTGAGAAAAGCCCTAGAATGTGAAATGACTAAACTACCCTTAAAACCCCAAGTTAGGGGCTGCCAAGGGTAATTTCATAATTTGGGCCTGATTTTGACTAATCTAAGGTCAAAAATGGATTCCACACGTGAAATTGTGTAGGATTAGCCCAGGTCATGATTTTTAGAATAGTACAATTTGACCGGGTACAAAGGGGCGTGGACCGGCTCTCAGGGGTATTTTTGTAATTTTATATTTTTGAGTCAAGATAACCAACACAATGAGTTTAGCATGAGTTATGAATAAATAATAAATCATTTATCCTAAATTTAATATTTTAGGATATACCGACAGCTTGAGCCGGATACGGAGCTGGACTAATTAACAGGCAAGGAAATGGCACATTCCAAGTAGTAACTTCTTCCTACGTATACTATGTGATTACTAAATGTTGTATATGTCATTCACTGTAACATGAGCTAGTGTCTTTGATACACCAATTTTCCATGTTATGGTCAGGGACCCAACAAGGGTGTCAAGTAAACCAAGGTGCAGACATATAGTTTGGCCTTGGGCAAATGTACACATAGTTTCGATCATCTTACATGACATGGTATAGCATATCTATTTTTGCATTCTATATGTTTGAAAGCATGTTACTATTGAGATTCTCCCAAATCTCACCCTTTCCATAAACATTTAAAGTTTCTAGCAGCAGACAACGGCTCAAAGAGCATAATCGTAATTACTGGTGACGGAAGGTTCCGGGCCATTACGAGAGGAGGCGTTGGTTATCTAAAGACCTTTATATTAGTTAAGGTTTGTATTATTTTGTACACCCCTATGGGGAATTCTGTATGTAATCAAGCAATATTGTTTCAATATATCAGTATATTTATGCTATTTCTATATGCCCACTGAGCTACACAATTGCTACTCTGAGCAATATCAATAATAAAACGGGGTCTTACATATATGATCATGTAATTCTATTCCATCTTTTGATTTTATTTATCCTAAGAAAGGTATATGTGTCTTTCTTAATTCAGCTTTCTTGGGTGATATATTTAATCATTTTTCTTCTACTAATGTCATAAACTGTTCTAAATGTTTCTCATGTTCTTCCTTATTTTTTGAAAATATTAGTATATCATCTATATATATTACAAAGAAATCTCTTATTGGTAATAATAACTTTGAAACATACTCTTGAAATATACTTGGGCTATTATGAAATCCCATCTGCGGAACATTCCATTCATATAATCCCTCTGATGTACTAAAAGCAGTATATTTTTTACTTTCTTCTTCTAACTTTATTTGAAAAAATCCTGATTTACGATCATATTTACTTAATATTGTCTTCCTCTTATTAAGTTAAACAATAATTCCATTTTTGGTATAGGATGTCTATTCCTTACTGCTATATCATTTAACTAGCTTGTGCTCCCCCGTGCGTTGCACAAGATGCTTGTAATTGGTGAACAATACTATACTTAATGCTATGAATTCAGTCATATGAAACCATTCTCTTCAATATATAATATAATAAAATCAAGGATTACAAAAAGGACCATCTAAATTCAACTTGTAGAAGACTCTCACAATTATACTCCAATGATCAGTATCATCACTCAACTCTTTAAGAGAAGAATTGGGTGCCATCATAAGCAAATAACGTACTTTTTTGAAATGAAATGATATCAAGTGTTATTAAAATCGTGAGATCAGAAGCTAATAATAATCACATATAAATACTTGAACTGATAGTCTAATTTGAGCGGGGAATAAAATTCAAAGTATAATTTTCATGCCCGCTAATATGTTGAAGTTTTGAATTTCAACATTACCAATATCCGGCGAGGACTAATTACCTATTGATCACTACAACTCATTGAACCCATCAAGCATGATGTAAAGTTAGCTATGGGGTTAGGGGGACTAAATGATAATGGTGACCATTATTCGTAATGATTACACGTTACAATATTTTTGCGCGTTAATTATCTTTCAGTAAGGCACTAAGCCTCCTATGACAATAATAATGATACATACTTGATCGATAATGCTCATTTAGGATTTAGAAATTCATTTATTTCCTACGTCCTTAGCTTTTCCATATTTCTTGGGTTTACAGCTAAGCACCAGCGAATCTTTTCATATTTTATTTCTTTGCATGTGCACTAATTTCAGATGCCAGTGTTAATCTATTTATTCACGCTCCCCTATATGCTGCCATTTGTCAAAAGATGCATGTATAATTAAATCAAGCATCAATGGCTCTTTTTGACCAAGTGGATTCATACGAAAATTAAAAGCAAGCACCTGCCTTATTGTCTCCTCTATCATTTCTCTTATTCCGTGTAAAAAGAATCTACGCTATTTGTGAAGTAGTTAATTGCTGGACAACAAATTGTCCTATTTATAAGAGCTTAATAACCAAATTATACAATTTAAGAAAGCAGTTAAAGTTAGTAAAAAATAATAAGATGAAAATGGGCAACAAACTGTCATATTTATAAGAGCTTAATAACCGAATTACACAGTTTAAGAAAGTAGTTAAAGTTAGTAAAAAGTAATAAGATGAAACAAAAATATATAACTAATAAGATGTGTCTCAAGAGTTAAGAATAATTCTTTTCTCTATCATCTTTGCACACCTCATGCATCTAATAGTTTTACTAACTAACTATCTAATGGAGAAATGAGACGTTTTCTTTTAACAACCGAAGAGTGGTATCTGGATTCTGCTTCTAAAAGTTATCTGAAGATTGCCCACCTATTTGCTTGACTAATAGATAACAGATTTGTATAGTAGTTGTGATTATGGGTTATATCTTCCCCTGGTTTTATATCTAGTAACGACTTAAATGTTTTCTATGAATCAAGGATTTGCTTCCTATCCAGTTTTCTTATAAGCTAGCAAACAAGGTCTTTTAATGTCAGATTCCAAGATAGTAGCGCTCTTTTTTGTTGTTGAATAAGTTCATTAAATCAAGAAGAATACCATGAACATCACCGTTAGGATGCGTCTTAAGAGTTTAAATAATATCATCCAATGAATCCTTACTCATTCCATCCTTTATGAATTGAATTTTATCTTCTAGATTTATAGAAACCATACCTTTACTCTGACAGCGCTTCACATGTCCACCTTGCGCATTTATGACAGACCTTCATTTTTTAGCTCTTCTCTTTTTAGAAGAAGAACTTCTTCCCATTCCTGGCATATAGGTTTAATAAATGACTCATGAATCTCACCTGCTAAACGTACCTTAGCTTCAATAATCCAACATACATCCTTAGGAAGGCCCAAATGCTTGAATGTCTTCATTCTTTCAAGTTGATAGCTATAGATCTTCCTGAGCACATTTTTAGGAAGAGTGGGGAACATGTTTTTAAGCTTTGTAAGAGATTCCTCCATGAAACTGAAACTGAAATTAGAATTTTTGAATTTGAATATGGTGTAATTTGGGCGGTGAGTGAAATTGGAAGTATAATTTTCATACCCGCCAATATGTTGAAATTTTGAATTTCAACATTGCCAATATCTGTTGAAACCTGCAAATTAGATGGTGATAAGAAAGAGAGATAAAGAGAGAAAGAGAGAGATGAGATTTGGATGTGTAATGTGAAGAGCATAGATGGGAAACACAGAGAGAGGGGAATGACAGTATGTGGATGCACCGAAAGCATATTTGTCTGCAACGTCTGTCTTTCTCTGCCAATTTCAAATCATGAAAACTTACATCATGACGTGTGGGAGTGTAAATGCCATGTTTTATGGCTTTAGACCATCCCCATGCCTTCATCATAACGAGTCCCACTTTCCCTTCTCTTTTCGGTCTCTGCTTTCATTTCAGTCAAAAAGCTTCATTATCATTGCTTTCTATGAACCTTCAATTTCATCACTTGATGTCACATTTAAGCCACTTCACATTTCTTGTGTTCATTTTTAATTTCAAACTTTGTTAGCTTTAAAAAATGCACAATTAAAATAAAAAATTACACCATCCTTTATTACAACGCACCTTTTAGAAGTTTATTTAAATGATGAATTGATTGATGTGGTTCCCTCCAATTTTAGTGTGATTCAAAGTCAATTTCAAGACTTAGAGTCTGCAATAATACAGATGCAGAAAGTCTGTAGCAAAGCAAAACAAAGTCACCTCAAATACTGACATGTTATCTATATAAGAGAGATAAACAGACATGCGACAAACATGCAAAAATGGGATAATTATATTAATTGTATATATATATTGTAGGGTCCATTTCCCCACTGATAAGCAAAATAGCTGCACATTTATTTTCCCTTATATGAAGCATTTTCTGGATGACATTTGAGCTTAATGTAATGAATTTGAGTGTAATTAATAAATAAAAAATGATTTGACATAAAATAGAATTGAATGGAAAATACTAAATTTTGACCCTGCTTCAGTTTTTAAAAAATATCTAGAGCTCTAGATGTCAAATTGGGACGTTCTTTATATGGATAGAAATCTGAGAAAATTTCCTACAACTTTTATGTTGAGGTGAAAACTCAGTTTTGTCTTTAAGAGCTCTGAATTTTGCTTAGAAGTTGAGCACTTGATTCTGTCCAGGTCTGACCTTTGTCTACTAATTTGACCATAACTGGAGCCACAAATGTTGAAATGAGGAGCTCTCATATGAGTTTTTAAGCTAAGATCCAGATCTACAACTTTTATGAAGATAACAAAGTGAGATTCCAACATTTTAACTTCCAAACATTAGCTGCAATCAATGAGCAATGCGGTCACAAAGTCAATATTGGTGGCTTAGAGTCAAGATTCTTACCAAACATGTGGAAATTCTTACACCCAATTCATCTATAAATAGAGGAGTTCAAGGCATAAGGAAGGACACCATCTTAGAGTTTAATTTCATGCATTTTTATTATTCTTGCATACCTCCTACATGGAAGGTTTAGGTAGTCCTCCTTTATGGATGATATAGGTTGCCTTCTACATGGAAGGTTTTACCTCTTATATGGAAGGCTAGATTTTTCTATTTTCATGCATCTTGTAGTTGTATCTTTATATTTTAGAATTTAATAATCATGTTTTCTATAATATTTATGAATTTTTCAATTTATTTTGGTTTTGTTTTTAATTTCATCATGAGCTAAATTTTCATTTTCCTAGGGTGATGACGTAGCTTACTAATGACGGATTGAATCTTAACTTATTAAATCTAGTTTTAATTTTTCCTTCATAATTAGTTTTAATTATTTTTATTAATGCTTTCAATTGATTGGCCACCTTTTGGATGATCTCAATATGCATGTTGAGACCGGAAGGAGATACATGTGTGTGGATCCTATAATTAAAACCATAATTTTCATATGAAATAGAAATATATTCATATGGGTTGTGTAGTCTTAATTGAGTTCCATAAATCTTAATGCATGATTGATTGCTTAAATTCATATAGGAATATATTGGGTTAGCAATTAATTATAGAATTACTTGACCTTGGAAGAGGCTAGTAATTAAAATAGGAAAACTCGACTATCAATCATGTGGAATAAATTGGACTAGAATAGATAAGTGATTCAATCCGTAGTTTGCTAAGTGAAATCTAATCCCTAAGGCTTTTTTCTCATATTTGTCTTTATAACAATTGCATTTTCATTTAATCATTTTTATCTTGCAATCTCAACAACCAACTAATCAATCGGCTAAATAATATTAAAATTATCAATTTTGGTACTTAGTGATCAATCCTCGTGGGAACGATACTCTACTCACCTTTATATTACTTGTTTATGATAGTGTATACTTGTACTTCTAAATACATCATCCTACACTCATAAAAAGTTTTTGGCGCCGTTGCCGGGGATTGTTGTAATTATATCAATACCAAGTAATTTTAATACTAATTTGGTCTTTACATTACATTTGTTTTCTTTTTAGTGTCTTTTGTTTCTTTTCAGGCTTTTTCTTAGTATATGACAAGATCGAAGAAGACTAAATTACAACCTTGTGATTCAGAGATCAAAAGAACTTGTCAAAGAAATCGGAGAATACGAAAGCAGTCTACTTCAATCAATTCGATGGAAAATCCGGAGGGAGAAACAGCAGATACCAAAATACTCTGTGACTATGCAACACCAACAGTCATAGGGACAACTTCTGGAATCAGAAAACCGCTAGTAGTAGCTAATAATTTTGAACTTAAGCCTGCAATTATCTAGATGATGTAAGCAATTCAGTTCGGTGGTTTACCAACAGAAGATCCCAACACACATATAGCCAGCTTCCTAGAAATTTGTAACACATTCAAATATAATGGTGTTACTGATGATGCCATTAGAATTAACTTTTGCCTTTCTTACTCAGGGATAAGGCTAAGAGCTTTCTATACTCTCTACCAGTGGGAAGCATAACTACATGAGATGCCTTAGCATAAAATTTTTTGGCAAAATACTTTCCTTCAAGAAGAACAACTAAATTGAGGAATGAAATTACCTCATTTTCCTAGCATGAACTAGAAAGCCTCTATAAAGCATGGGAAAGATACAAGGAGTTCCTAAGGAGATGTCCTCATCATGGGTTACCAGATTGGTGGCAATTACACTTATTCTATAATGGGATGACGCATACAACCAGAATTCTTGTAGATGCTGCAGCTGGAGAATCTTTTATGGGAAAGAGTCTAGAAGATGCTTACAATCTTCTTGAGGAGATGGTAGCTAATGCATACCAATGGCCTTCTGAACGTCATGTTTCAAAGAAAGTGGTTGCAGTGCACGAGCTGGATATCCTTACAACTTTGTCTTCTCAAGTTGCATCTATATCTAAGTAAGTGAACTCATTGACAAGTCAAGCAAATGCAATCAGCACTCCTCATGAAACCTCTGATCGATATGGAGAACCTCATGTGAGCACGCAATGCCAATAAGGACACCCATCCATGCCTTCTCAGTCTGAGCAAGCTCATTACATTGGAAATCAAAGATATGATCCATTCTCAAACACTTACAATCCAGGTTGGCGGAACCATCCAAACTTTAGCTGGAAGAATAATCAAAATGTGTTCAAACCGTAAGGGAAATACCAGCAACAAGCTCTTCAACCACCGAATCCACCACAACAGAAAGTGAATATAGAAGATGCACTGGCTCAACTAACCATGAATACATCTCAATTTATGGCTAGGACTGATGCAACATTCAAAACCCAGGAAGCCTCAATAAAGAACTTGGAGATTCAGATGGGCCAAATTGCAAATATGCTGAACTCCAGACAACCAGGTACTCTTCCGAGTGACACTGAAAAAAAAATCCAAGAGAGCATGTAAAGGCCGTTGCATTAAGGAGTGGGAAAGAATTGAAAGATCCTGTAATTCAACAGAAGAAAGATGAAAAAAAGAAAGAAAGTGAAGAAGAACAAAAAGAGGAAGTATATAATCCTTAAGAGGATGATGTGGTACCAGGAAGAATCAACTTTCTAGATAATCCTCCTCCATATGTACCACAAGTTCCATATCCTCAGAGACTTGTGAAGGCAAAGCAAGACAAGCAGTTTAAAAAGTTTCTGGAGGTTTTCAAAAAGCTACATATCAACATCCCTTTTGCAGATGCTCTTGCCTAAATGCCCAGCTATGCAAAATTCATGAAAGATATTCTTTCAAATAAGCGTAAACTGGAGGAATTCGAGATAGTTGCACTTACTGAGGAGTGCAGTGCTATTCTGCAAAAGAAACTACCACCAAAGCTTAAAGATCCAGGAAGCTTTTGCATACTTTGAACCATAGGTCAATGCAACTTTGAAAGAGCACTTTGTGACCTAGGAGCAAGTGTAAATCTCATGCCTCTATCCGTTTATAGAAAACTCAATCTAGGAAAGGTGAAGCCTACCACTGTTTCATTACTTCTAGCTGACTTATCAATAAAACATCCGAGGGGTGTCTTAGAAGATGTTCTGGTGAAAAAGGACAAACTCATATTCCCAGCTGATTTCATCATTCTCGACATGAAAGAAGATCAAGAAATTCCTATCATTCTTGGGAGGTCATTCCTAGCAATTGGGAGAACTTTAATAGATGTGCAACAGGGAAAGTTAACCTTGCGAGTTCAAGATGATCAAGTATCTTTCAACATTTTTAAGGCTTTATCCTTTCTAAATGAAGGTGATGCCTGTTACAGAGGAGATACATTAACCAGCTACACAAAAGACGTGGTGAACGAAATCTGCATGGATCAACCATTAGCAATGGGAATGGTAGATGTATCAAAATCTACTAATCCTGAAGTCTTTGAGCATATTAGGTTTCTTGATGCAAATTCTCCAATTTTTATCAAGAAACCATTTGAAGATTTGGGAGAAAGACTGAGTAAGCCGGTATCATCAGTAGAAAAGCCACCAGAACTGGAGTTGAAAACACTACCATCCCACTTAAAGTATGCTTATCTTGGAGAAAACTCAACATTACCAGTGATTATCTCTGCAGCTCTTACTCCCGAAAAAGAAGAAAAGTTATTAAGAGTACTAAGGGAGTATAAAACAACATTTGGATGGTCGATAGCTGATATAAAAGGAATCAGTCCTTCCATTTGTATGCATAAGATCCTAATGGAAGATAACTATAAGCCATCATTTGAGCACCAGAGAAGACTCAATCCAAATATGAAGGAGGTGGTAAGAAAGGAGGTAATAAAGTGGCTGGATGCTGGTATAATCTACCCAATCTCTGACAATTAGTAGGTAAGTCCAGTTCAAGTTGTGCCAAAGAAAGGTGGAATGGCGGTGGTGCCTAATGAAAAAAATGAATTGATTCCACAATGAACAATGACGGGCTAGAGAGTGTGCATTGATTACAGAAAGCTCAACAAAGCTACTAGAAAAGATCACTTTCCACTGCCATTTATAGACCAAATGCTTGATAGATTATCTGGGAAAGCCTACTACTGTTTTTTGGATGGGTACACAGGATATAATCAAATTACAATTACACCTGAAGATCAAGAGAAAACAACTTTTATATGTCCATATGGCACATTTTGCTTTCAGAAAAATGCCATTTGGTCTATGTAATGCACCAGCAACATTTCAAAGGAGTATGATGGCGATCTTCTCAAATATGGTGGAAAAATTCATTGAGGTGTTCATGGATGATTTCTCAATCTTTGCAGAATCATATGATCACTGTCTTGCAAACCTGGCAAAAGTCTTACAACGTTGCGTGGAGATAAATTTGGTTCTAAATTGGGAGAAATGCCATTTCATAGTGAAAGAAGGAACTGTGCTGGGTCACAAGGTATCTGATCGAGGCATTGAAGTGGACCGAGCCAAGGTTGAAACAATTGAAAAGTTACCACCTCCATCCTCAATCAAGGGCATTCAGAGTTTTTTAGGACTGCGGGTTTCTATAGAAGATTCATCCAGGACTTCTCAAAAATCACAAAACCACTTTGCATTTTGTTGGAGAAAAATATTCCCTTTATGTTTAATGAGGAATGTTTATTAGCCTTCCAAACTCTAAAAAGAGCCTTGACGTCTGCACCAGTTATCATAGCTCCATATTGGAATCTTCCATTTGAAATGATGTGTGATGCAAGTGATTATGCAGTCGGAGCTGTTTTAGGCCAAAGAAGAGGCAAGGTTTTTCATGCCATCTATTACGCTAGCAGGACACTCTCAGACGCACAACTGAATTATGCAACAACAGAAAAGGAGCTGTTAGCAGTAGTATTTGCATTTGACAAATTTAGAGCCTACTTGATCGGGTCAAAGGTCATTGTCTAGATGTACCATTCAGCAATCAAATACTTGATCAAAAAGAAAGATGCTAAGCCAAGATTGATCAGACGGGTACTTTTGTTATAAGAATTTAACTTGGAAATCAAAGACAAAAAAGGGACCGAGAATCTCATTGCAGATCATCTTTCTCGGTTAAAGCCATCTGAACAAAAGAGAGAATCACCAATCCAGGAGAATTTTCTGGATGAGCAACTCTTTGCCATGCAATCACAATTCATCCCGTGGTATGCTGATTTTGTAAATTATTTGGCAAGTGGAGTAATGCCTTATGAACTTTCTAAAGTGCAAAAGAAAAAGTTTCTAGCTGATATGAGGCATTAGATTTAGGAGGATCCTTTCTTATATAAACAATGCTAAGATTGAATTATCAGACGATGTGTTCCTGAGGAAGAAATGGCCAGCATCTTAAATCAATGCCATTCATCCCCATATGGTGGTCATTTTGGAGCAAATCGAACAGCTACTAAAGTCCTTCAATTTGGGTTTTACTGGCCTACACTTTTCAAGGACGCCCATAAGATTGTGACAACCTGTGATAGATGTCAAAGAACGGGAAATATCTCAAGGAGACATGAAGCCCCTCTAACTAACATCTTAGAAGTTGAGCTTTTTGATGCATTGGGGATCGATTTTATGGGTCCTTTTCCATCCTCATTCAGTAATCAATTTATTTTAGTAGCTGTTGATTATGTATCCAAGTAGGTTGAAGGAGCTGCTTTTCCTACAAATGATTCTTGAGTAGTTATGAATTTTTTGAGGAAAACTATTTTCACAAGATTTGGAGTGCCCAGAGCTATTATCAGTGTTGAGGGAAGCATTTTTGCAATCAATAGCTTCAATCTATGTTAGCTAAATATGGAGTCACTCATAAGGTTGCAACTCCATATCATCCACAAACTAGCGGGCAAGTGGAAATCTCAAACAAAGAACTGAAATGGATCTTAAAGAAGACGGTGAATTCTAATCGGAAGGACTGGGCAAGGAATTGGATGATGCACTTTGGGCTTATCGAACTACTTTTAAGACACCAATTGGTACATCCCCATATCAATTAGTCTATAAAAAAGCATGTCACCTTCCAGTAGAAATGGAGCACAAAGAATATTGCGCAATTAAAGCCTTAAATTTTGACTTAAAGGAGGCTTGTGAGAAAAGACTTCTCCAACTCAATGAGCTTAAAGAATTCAGACAACAAGCTTATGAGAATGCCAAGTTATACAAGGAGAAGACAAAAATATGGCATGACAGAAGAATTATGAGGAGAGAGTTCACACCGGGACAAAAAGTACTGCTGTATAACTCAAGGTTAAAGCTCTTTCCGGGAAAGTTGAGATCAAGGTAGTTAGGACCTTTTACTGTGGTTCAAGTATGGTCATATGGAGCAGTGGAGATTCAAGATGGTGATCGAAATTCAAAGTGAACGAGCAAAGGCTGAAAGAGTATAATGACGGTGCGTTTAACACTTTGAAAACTATCATCACTTTTGAGGAAACAACAGGTAAGTCTTAAAAAAAATAAAAATAAAAAAATAAATTTTTTTTGTTTGGTCTTTGTCTAGCTAAAGACGTTAAAGAAGGGCAGCTATTTGGGAGGCAACCTAAAATTTTTTTTCCTACTCTTTCATTTTTCTTTCCTACTCACTAAAGCACTTTGCACTGCATCCTTAAATTTTGGTCCTTATCATTGTCATGGAAGAATTTCTTGCAAATCTCAAGAACAGGTTTCCTACTCTTCCCAAGGATGTGCTTAGGAAGATCTATAGATGTCGACTTGAAAGAATGAAAACATTCAAGCGTTTAGGCCTTCCTGAGGATGTCCGCTGGATCATTGAAGCTAAGGTACGTTTAATAGGTAAGATTCATGAATCATTTATTAAACCAATGCCAGGAATGGGAAGAAGCTCTTATTCCAAAAAGAGAAGAGCTAAAAGAATGAAGGTTTCTCCTAGATATGAAAGGTGGAATTGTGATCAGCATTGTCGAAGCAAAGGTATGGTTTCAATAAATCGAGGAGATAAAATTCAATTTTATAAAGGATGGACTGAGTAAGGAGTCATTGGATGATATCATTCAAACTCTTGAGACGCATCCTAGTGGTGATGTTCATCGTGTACTTCTCGGTTTTTTTGACATATTCAACAAAGAAAAAGAGCGCTATCATCTTGGGAATCTGACGTTAAAAGACCCTGTTTTCTAGTTTATAAGAAAACTTGATGGGAAGCAAATCCTCGATTCATAGAAAGTGTTTAAGCCGTTACTGGACGTAAAACCAGAGGAAGATGTGAGCCACAATCACAACTACTGTACATAATCATGCTTTTGTCTAATCTGTCGTATATTTTCAGTAACTTTTTGAATTTCATTACTCCTTTTGTTTAATTTCTTCACGTAACGGCTACCGGTCATTGGTGTCAGATATTTTTTTCAAACTTGTTGGAAAAATGTCTGATTTGTATGATCTTGTTGTCGTTGTTTTAGTAGTATAAATATGTATTTTTTCACTTATAAAAACAAAAAAAATGTCTAAGAGAAAAATAGAGAGCAAGGGTGTCACCAAAAAATGTAGATTTACATCTATTTGCATTTTCAGTGAAACTGACTAAGGAAAGGGTGGAGAGTTTATACCTGTAGCGCAGGAACTAGGACGTGCATTAGCTGCTAGGAAGATCAATTTTGTATACGGGGGAGGACTCCAGGGCTTGAAGTTAAGTATGGCTATTCCTGCAACCATTAATGGTAGCAAGGGTTTGTGTGTAAGGGTGAAGGAGTTAGAACATCACATCTTCTTCTTAGGGCAAGAGTTAGAAGTTTCAAGCCTACCTGAACGAATGGGACATATGTTCTACCGTGCTTAAGCTTTTATCGCTTTACCCGGTGGTTTGGAAACATTGGATGGGATCTCGAGCGTTACATATTGGGCTAAACTTAACTTTCACAAAAAGTCATTAGGATTGCTAAATATTAATGGTTTTTATGATAACCTGTTGTCTTTTCTTGATCATGCTATGGAAACAAGATTCATACCCCAAGCGACTCGTCATTCCATCATTTCTGCACCAACTGCTAATCAACTACTTGATAAACTGTAAACCTATGAACCTACACCAGATCTATTACTAAAAGAAAAAGGTGGGCAGTCCTCAGATAGCAGTCAGAAGCATAATCCAGATACCACTCTCCGGTTGTAAACTTTCCTCAATCTTAATGGTTTTACTCTTAGCATTTTAGTTTACTTTATTGTTTGTTTATGTTTTTAAAAAAATGTCTCTAATCTTTAGAAGACATTGAGGATAATGCCTGATTTAGGTTGGGGGAGAAAAAAAAGTATAGTTTCTCCATTAAATAGTTAGTTAGTAAAACCATTAGATGCATGGGGTGTGAAAAGATGGCAGAGTAAAGAGTTATTCTTAACTCTTGAGACGCATTTTATTAGTTGCATTTTTTTCTTTCTTTCTGTTTCATCTAAAAAAAAGAGGTCTGAAAAAAAAAATTTATGAGTATTTTTCAATGATTTTAAGAAGTATATAAGTTTGAAGCATGGAGCAATTGAGTGTAGAGATTTTATAGCATGATTGAACAACTGATTGTTGGATTTGGTGATGAATTTTGAGATTGAATGAGCTGAATTTGAAAGTACCTAACCGTGAGTTTTTGAGCCTATATGATCAATAATGATTATCATTCTTGTGTGTGATATTCATCTATTGAGTTGTTACTCTAGAACTTGCTTCAAATCTGGTTGAAATTACATGTCACATGCACATTCAAAAATGATAAAGGCATTCATTTTCTTTAGCCAGAGCCAAAAAGCCAACCTTACAATTACACCATTGATAAGCCCCTTTGAGCCTGATTGATTATTTCTTTATTGTCAACCTATTAATGTGTTTTAATGATATATCAAGTGCTCTCTTACTTAGTTCAAAAAGATTAACAAAGTATTTGAAATCTTTGAGAAATGGGCTTTTGACAAGTGTGGGGGTGTGTATATTATCAACTGTAGAATTGCAAAAAAAAAAAGAGAAAAAGAAAAAAAAAGAGAAGTAAAAAAAGAAAAAAAGAAAAAGAGGATATTTAGTTTTGGAATAAAAATAGTGGGTTGCCATGATAAGTCTATTCATAAGATGGCCCATTTTTCAAATGCTCTGTTTATTTCTTAGATGTAACCCTTTATATCACTATTTACATTCCTTTTACCCTAGCCCCATTACAACCTTCAATAAGTCCTTTTGATTTAAATTATGCATGTGAATTTGGTAGTGGAGATTGAGATTTTTAGCAAGCTTATAGTAGTGCAACTTTTTCAGGTGAATTTGAGCGAAACACTTACCCTTAAACACATGAGAGATTGAGAGGACGAGTTACAATTATGAATTTGGTTCATTCATTTTCAAATGAGGTTACCAGTTTATACTTTTGTTGATTCAAGAATACTATGATATCTTTATTCTTTAATTGTGTCCTTGTTTATAACTTGACACTTCTGATTTTGTTGGAAGCACTTATTAGTCAATCCTTCTTGTCCGAGGACGTCCAAGAACTAAGTGTGGGGAAATTTGATAAGTAAAATATCTGCACATTTATTTTCCCTTATATGAAGCATTTTTTGGATGACATTTGAGCTTAATGTAATGAATTTGGGTGTAATTGATAAATAAATAATGATTTGACATAAAATAGAATTCAATAGAAAATACTAAATTTTGACCCTTTTTTCAGTTTTTAGGAAATATCTGGAGCTCTAGATGTCGAATTGGGATGTTCTTTATATGGATAGAAAGCTGAGAAAATTTCCTACAACTTTTATGCTGAGGTAAAAACCCAGTTCTATCCTTAAGAGCTCTGAATTTTGCTTAGAAGTTGAGCACGTGATTTTGTCTAGGTTTGACCTTTGTCCACTAATTTGACTATAACTGGAGCCACAAATGTTGAAATGAGGAGCTCTTATATGCGTTTTCAAGCTAAGATCCATATCTACAACTTTCATGAGACAACAAAGTGATATTCCAACGTTTTAATTGCCAAACATTAGCTACAATTAATGAGCAGGTGGTCACAAAGTCAATATTTGTGGCTTAGAGTCAAGATTCTTACCTAACATGTGGAAATTCTTACACCCAATTCATCTATAAATAGAGGAGTTCAAGGTACAAGGAAGGACACCATCTTAGAGTTTAATTTCATGCATTTTTATTATTCTTGCATACCTCCTACATGGAAGGTTTAGGTAGTCCTCATTTATGGATGGTATAGATTGCCTCCTACATGGAAGGTTTTACCTCCTATATGAAAGGCTAGATATTTCTATTTTCATGCATCTTGTAGTTGTATATTTATGTTTTAGAATTTAATAATCATGTTTTCTACAATATTTATGAAGTTTTCAATTTATTTTGGTTTTGTTTTTAATTTCATCATGAGCTAAATTTTCATTTTCCTAGGATGATGACGTAGCTTACTAATGACGGATTGAATCTTAACTTATTAAATCTAGTTTTAATTTTTCCTTCATAATTAGTTTTAATTATTTTTCTTAATGCTTTCAATTGATTGGCCACTTTTTGGATGATCTCAATATGCATGTTGAGACCGGAAGGAGATACATATGTGTGGATCCTATAATTAAAACCATAATTTTCATATGAAATAGGAATATATTCATATTGGTTGTGTAGTCTTAATTGAGTTCCATAAATCTTAATGCATGATTGATTGCTTAAATTCATATAGGAATATATTGTGTTAGCAATTAATTATAGAATTACTTGACCTTGGAAGAGGCTAGTAACTAAAATAAGGAAACTCGACTATCAGTCATGTGGAATAAATTGGACTAGAATAGATAAGTGATTCAATCCGTAGTTTGCTAAGTGAAATATAATCCCTATGGCCTTTTTCTCATATTTGTCTTTATAACAATTGCATTTTCATTTTATCATTTTTATCTTGCAATCTCAACCACCAACTAATTGATCGGCTAAATAGTATTAAAATTATCAATTTTGGTACTTAGTGATCAATCCTCGTGGGAACGATACTCTACTCACCATAATTAAGTTTCAAACAAAATAGAGAAACAAAAATAAAATAAAATAACTCCCCTGTGTATTTTATTGAACTCTTATTGCGTAGAAGCAAAGCAATCTAGCCAAAAATAGTCACTACATAACCCAACACAAGCTGCCAAAAACTCTAGTCATTTAAAAAACTGCAAATTCTCTGCCGAAAATCTGCAAATCCCGCCGGAAACTAGATAACTTCACCAGAGAAACACAAACAACGCCAAAACTTATAGAAAATATAACAAGGAATAATGTTTTGGTATTTGAATGAGGAATGGATGGTGGTAGGAACAAGATAAGACTCGCTGAAAAACAGAGTACTTCGTCGGAAACTGGAAATGATGAAGATGCGATAAAGGTGGAGGTGGTTTGTTTCTGGTTTTGAGCTCTCTTTCCTTTCTTCCTTAGGGCACTCCTTCTGTTGAAAGAAAACCTCAGCTATAGTTGTTCATCGGCATTGAAAGTCACCGGAAGTGGGGGTCGGATATAGAAAGAAACCTTGCTTGGGGAAGCGAAAATGGAAATGAGAAAGATAAAGATGAAGAAAAAAGAAGAGGAGAGAGAGAGAGAATGCGTTGAGTTATATATTGAGGGAAAATATTTGATTTATGTATTGATTTTGTAGTAGGAAGTTTGGTATGAATTAAGAATTTGAACTTCCTATTCCCGCTCATAGCCTACCAGCCAGAAGGAGTTTTTCTCTTGCATATGGCTTTCATGGATCCCGATGCTTGGCCTAAATGGCTTATGAACAGTTATTAGGAGAAGAGTTATTATATTACTATTGATTCTTTATAATTTATAATCATTCTTGACTTCCTCTTTTTTGTTCACTATGATTCATTACTATTATTGCTGGTGACAAATATTTTGATCTACTTTCTCTAATTAAATCATTTTTTTCATTTCTTCTATGTGCATTATAAATTCTTTTTTATCATTTTCTGTCCACAGATATAGTTTACAATTTATTTCTTTACTATAATATTTTAATTTTATTTTAGCTAAATGTTTTGATTTTTTCCAATGAATTAAAGGATTATCACTATAATTATTTATTAATCTTTGCTTGGTATTTTTTTATTTAAATTCTATTATTTGTATTGGTTGCTAACATATGTTGTATTTTTGCTGGATTATTATTAGGTAAAAACTATACTTCATTCTCTTTTACTTTTCTTTGAAATTTTTCATCTTTTCTTCTAGAAGGTTTTTCTATTCTTACTCCCCATACTTCATGTTTACAAGGAGTTATTAATATTAAAGCTTTTTTAATCATATGCAAAGGATAATATTGTTCTAAGAAATCTAATCCTAATATTACATCACATGACGATTTATTATACTGATTTGATTCTTTTATTAATAATTCATATTGTCCTATTTGAAAATTTATATTCTAAGCTTCTAATTCAATCATATGAATTTCCTTTCCTGCACTTTCCATTATTAACATAACTTTTTTCTTCTTCCATAATTCGGGTGGTAATACATTATATTTTGCTACAGTTAAATTTCCTTGTGTCTATTAAAGCATGATATTTTCTTGCTTTGTATTTTTTATAATTAAATTTTACCAAAATATAATATAAATTTCTTCCCTTTTAAACTCTTGATAATAATTCTAATTTATTTTTATAATATTTATTGAGTCTTCTTCTTTCTACTATTATTCCAACATTTCTTCTATATTCTTCTACAAATTGTTCCAGATTATTGAAATACATTTCCCTTAATCTTCTTTTATCTTCCTTAGTTACTCCATCCAATTTATGTATTAGATGTTTTATAAAACTTTTATCTACACTTGGTACTTTTACTATTTGACTATCATTAGACATATAATAATCAGCCATTTAAGACTTTTGGTATTATAATTGTTACATAATTTATATTAATAATTATCCTATCAGATTGTATTCTATATGGTCTTACATTATTAAGAAAATCTTTTGCTAATATTATTGGATAACCTAATTGGTCTTTATACCTAACTTTATTTCCATAATATCTCTATTATTAAATCTTATTATAGAATTTTTTTTCTTCCTTTTTCAGTTATTTCTATATTATTATCAACATATAATAAATCAAGTAAACTTTATTCTTGAATTTCATCTACTTTTGCTCTTATTTTTATCCATGTATTTTCTTTTTTAATTTCTAGATTTATAATATTCTGTCTTAGTAAACTTATATTACTTATTGGTCTTATTTCTTCCATATTAGTAGTTATAGGTATTTCTGCTAATAAATTTCTCTAATAATCATAATTAAAACTTTGAGTTCTTACAAATCTTCCTCTACCGCTTGTAGGTCTTACATTTTCTATGCTTAACCTATTGAGAGTTATGTTTATATTAAGATTCGATGTTATTGGGGTATTTACTTTTAATGATCTTTGTCCTAATACATCATTAGTTTCTATTCTTCTAGGCATTCTATTATGATAATTAATTGTATTGTCTAATTCTATTTTTAATTATTCAAGTAATGTAATATTAATTGGATCTATAGGTAATTATTTTAATGTTGGCATAAAATGTTTTTCTATACTAATTCTTCCTTGTGATTTATTATAAATCTTATGTTCATTTGTAAATACTAATCCTATCATAGCAGTTATACTTATAGTTCTTGCTCTTGGTAATAATTTTATTCCCCCTAATTTATGGTATATTAATATTGATTGATCTATATGTTCATCATTTTTTTGATATTGTGAAATTAGTATTTAATGTAAATTTTAATTTCTGACATATTAAATTTCCTAACAATATTCCTAATATACTATCTTGTACACTATTGATTATTCTTCCATCTGTTATTAATATTTCTATTGGTGAATTTATTCCTTCTCTAAAATAAGTTTTTACTAAAATTTGTACTCCTGCTATATATATTTCTGTTACTTCATCTTTAAATGTTAATTTAGATATTTTACTTTCTATTAATGGTTTACATATTAATTGTATTCTTAATACTCCTTCTATTAATGTTGATTCTATAGGGTATTTCTTTTCTAAGACTACACAATGTCTCTTATTAATTTTCTTTGATTTTAGTATCTTACTTTATGCATAAATGTTTCATTTTGCAATTCTTCAGATTTCATATTTAATTTTATATCTTTGATTTTATCATATTGTTTTTTATTAAAAGTCATTTTTTTTCTACTGATCCTTCTGGTATATTTCTAGATTCTTTGTATTCTTCATTTTCCATATTTTCTTCATTATTATTACTTAGATTGACCTTCTTTGGTAACATTCATCATATAGAATTGATATTCTTCTTCTAATGATAAGTATTCAGATTCATCTTCTGATGTTTCATATTCACTTACTTCTTTTAATTTATATATCTCAATTTCAGGATTTTCTATATCACTATATATTGGTTCTTTACATTCTAAAGGCTCTAAATCATATTCTTCTGCAATTTCTAATATTTTCATATTCTTTTCATTTCTTGGTTTTTTACATTCTCTAAATATATATCCTAATTTTTCACAATTATAACATCTACACTTTCTTGATTTTTTACTATAATCTATTTTCTTTTTTCCTTTATTAAAATATTTTCTAGGTTCATATTTCCTATAAAATTTCTTTTGGATATTTCTTAAACTTAACTATTTTATTTTTCTTAATTTCTTTTCTGGTTTACATCCCCATTTATGAGGTATTTCTAATTTTGCACATTTTAATAACTTATGTAGACACACACACACACACACATGTATGTATATACATATTTGTAGATATCTATATATACATATAAGTATTACATATAATACACACACACAGATATATATATATATGTGTGTGTGTATCCTACTTCCATGTTCTTCTATAACAAGTTAGGTAAATCATGTAAACCAATATTTTTTTTAAAAAAAGTAAGAGGTAAATCATAGCATTTTAGTATATTGTTAACATATAGTAAAACATCAAACATGAGTAGTGTTATTAATTAAAAAAATGAATGAATGCTCAAGCGCATATTGGATTGCTTCAACAATCTTTCTAATAGAATCATATCAACGACTCAATAAAATTGCATCAACAATTTCTGTGTCTTGGCATCAATAAGTTAGCATACCAATAAGTCAATAAAATCGTTTCAACAATTTCTAATACTTGGCATCAACCAAAGTCCTTATTGCTAAGTAAGCCAGATTCTACCATAGCCTTGCAAGTCATTTTCAAAATCAACTTGATGAATTCGCATCTTTAAGGAAAGGAACAGTTCCTACCTGGGAATGTTGTATGGCTCACATGAGGGTCCCTGAAGTGAACCGGCAATGATCTCTAGAGCTTGACATTAACCAAGTTCCTTATTTCTAGGTAAGCCAACTTCCACCAACATTATTAGTCATTTTTCATATAACTAAACATTCATAAATTCACACGAGTGAATGCAATTAATCTTCATGAAGAACATACATTTATAATTTGATAAGCATTTATAGATAAATAAATGAAACAACATTAAAACTAATTACCTTTTACCCTACTTCAAAATCACCTTGTGAACTATAAGACTAAGATTTATTCCTTCTTACTTTCAATGGAATCAACCCATTTGCCTCACCATGCAACATGAGATTAGAATGAACTGGTGGAGTTATGAGATAAAAGTGGGTGTGCCAAGTAGAAACAAGTTCCACATTGCTTGGGGGGAGAGAGTACAAGTGTATATATTATACTTTGTGCTAGTAAATTGGCTAAGAGGAAGAGTTGGCTCGCTTACACAATAACAGGCCACTAGGAGGCAACACTACTACAAAAAGGGGTTTTAACGTCCCTATTTTGGGCTTTTTAATGTCCCTTTACGGTAGGACGCCTATTCGAGGGACATAGTAAACAAAGACATCAGGCGTCCCTAATGGCCTTGGGGACGCCTAAAGTCGTCAACGCCATTTAAATCTTGACCTTAAAGCCGCCTGTACACATCCAACCACCCAATTAAGCTAGAAAATTTGAAAGACGGCCTAGATTTTTTGACAAAGGCCAACAGAGTTTTAGTAAATCATGTTAGGTAGGAACTAAAATATACTGAGGTTTGATCACACGACGTCTATGTAAGTGTAGTTTCTCTTGCTAATTAAAGGGTCACCGGAATGATAGCAGGCAGTGAGAAGAGAGGAGGTGTAGTAAGTAACAAGAGAGAAGAGAATCATCACAGCAGGTCCTACAATCCATCCCAATGAACTATATCCTAGGCCAAAGACAGCACACCGGAGCCTATGATGGCAGTTATGATATGGCGCTAGTCGTCCAAACAGTCCCTATTTTAGAAATCGTAAACCAAATGAGCCAAAAAGAGAGAAAAAAATGGATCAGTTGAACAATGAAATCGAGGAACATACCAGTTCGTTTGAGACGTCTATCGTCAGTGAAGCACATGGACCAGCCTTGAGGAGCAACATCAATAGTGACTTGAAATATCTTGGAGAGGCCGTTCTCAACCATCCTGGATGTGGAAAGAAGGCACCCGAGTTATTAGCTGGCGGGGGGTGGGGGGCTGTCGCAGGTGTTTTTGGGGGGGCTGTATGTGTGTGTGTGTCTATTTTTGTTGGGGGCTGTGTGTGTGTGTCTGTTTTGAAGGGGCTTGGGGATGTATGTGTGATATGTCTTTTGGGGGGGTGGGGTGGGTTTAGGCATCCCCACCCAATTTGCGGATGCCTAAAATGTTTTGGGGACGCATAAAGTATAGGCATGCGCTTGTCATAGCTGTCATTTCAAGGACATCCATGACTATTTTTAGGCGTCCCCATTTTGTATGCGGACACCTAAAACTTAGACTTTATGCATCCCCAAAATCTTTTGGGAAGCCTAAAGTATTAGGTGCCATTTTGAAGACTCTTAGGCTTCCCATCTATGGTTTGGGACGCCTAAAATGACTTTAGGTATCCTTATCTTGACTTAGGACGCATAAAGTCTTAAAATTTCTTTCCAAAATTACATAAATGACACCGTCTTAACTTTTTACTTCCCTTTTAAAATAAAGGGACATCTTTTAGGGTAGTAAAATTTATTTTCTGTAGTAGTGCAAACACAATGAAAATCCAGGGGAATTCCACCTTACACATGATTTAAATATTGGCCAGGCACTTTTTATCAAAATATTTTTTGAGAAATTCTAAAATTTATTATGTGAAAATGGCTTTCTGGAGAAACCCAGTTTTTGAAGCTTCTAAATTTGATAGCTTGAAGTTTCGGTTACAAGGGCCTTAAATCATATTTTATTTTGCTTTAACTGGTTATCTTCTCCAACATTTAAATTTTTAATTTTGACTTCATTTCCTCTCAATGTTTAGAAATTGAAGTCTTCATTGCCTCTCAACGTTCAAAACGGAAGATCTTATTACACCTAAAGTTTGTATTATAGGGGTGTCGCTTCCAATTAGCTGATGGTTGCAAAATAGCTCTTAAGGACAGTATTCTTGGATGTGACTTGGATTACACAATATATTTTTAGGAACTAAGCCAACAATCTTAAGAGCTATTATGGCTTCTATTCCTCCAGCTAGTTTCGAAGCTAACAATGATGTTGCTTTTGAAGCTAACAACACTAGTGCTAATTCTAACCCAATGATAGTGCCTATGTCAAGACAGTTTCCAAACATTTCCAATATAGAGCAATTTTAAGGGAAGAACTCCAAATGTTGGCAAGAACGTGTCTACCCTGTTCTTGATTTGCATGGAGTTGTTGGTGTGCTTATACAACCTATACCTTCCCCAAATGTTGACCAAGCCCAGAAGAATACTTGGGCATATGCTAACAAGGTCTGTAGATACACTTTCATTATTACTTTATCTAATGATCTATCTAATTTGTACCATGTCTACAAAGAAGCAAACAAGATATGAGGATCGCTTATCCTCAAGTATACTGCTAAGGATGCTGGAAAGTAGAAGTTTGTGATAGGAAAATTTTACAAGTGGGAGATGACAAATGACAAAGACATCAAGCTCTATATCAATGAGTACCATAAGTTGAATGAGGAGCTTCGAGCTAAGATGATCAGTTTGCTAGATGAGTTCATGGCTGGTGAACTGATTAAGAAGCTGCCAGATTGATGGAAAGACTACAATAAACAATTGAAACACAAACAGAAGCAATTGTCTCTGAATGAGTTGATCACTTATATCATCATTGAAGAAACAAACTGAAAGGCTATACAAGCTATAAATGGAAGAGAAATAGCTGCTAAAGCAAAACAAGTTGAGGAAAAGCCGCACAATAAAAGGTACGACCCTAAAAACAAAAAGAACAAAAATAAGAAATCTTACTACAAGCCAAAGGATACTAACCCCAAGAAGAAAATGGAGAGTTTCTTTATCTGTGGAAAATCAGGTCATTATGTAACGTAGTGTAGGAAAAGGGTTAAATAAGATAACTCTCAAAGGGGTAGAAATCCTCCTAAGCCAAATGTGAATTTAGTTAAAGGAGATGATAACAGTGATGAAGAAATCACCGGAGGAAAATGGTTTTTTAGACCGGGTAAAAATAACTTTTTAGACCGGTTTTAGATAAGGTCTTGATACAGTCAGTCTACAAGTGTGATACTTTTCATAACCGGTCTAAAAAAGACTTTTAAGACCGGTTATGTGGATAACCGGTCTAAAAAGTTAAGCATACAAACATAATCAATGGATTTAAAAAAAAATTAAGAGACTTTTTAGATCGGTTATTTAAATAACCGGTCTAAAAAAGACTTTTAAGACCGGTTATTTAAATAACCGGTCTAAAAAGTTAAGCATAAAAACATAATTAATGGACTCAAAAAAAAAATTAAGACACTTTTTAGACCGGTTATTTAAATAACCGGTCTAAAAAGTGTCTTAATTTTTTTTTTTTGAGTCCATTAATTATGTTTTTATGATTAGTCTGTATATATCCTAAAAGCATGCTTCCAAGGTCATACTTATAGTTACTAATCACGAATATATCTTGGTGGAGTCATACATGAAGAACACAATAAGCATAACTCAGAAATATTGCAACACCCAGTGCAAATACATAATGAGCTGTGAATGGCTCAAAAATATGAAATAATATTAGGAAATAAGTTAAAAAATAAAGTAATTAGAATGCAAGTTGGAAGATAATTTTTGTTTAAGAAATTTTTTCAGAGAATAAATATTTAGAAACAAGGCAAATGACAAAAGAAAACACTAACATTAGCCCCTAATGAAGAATCCAATTTGTAACCTTTCTCAGATGTCGCAATCGTAAACCTGAAACAAATATGATTATAAATTTTTGTAATAGAAATCGATCTGAAATATATGACAGTATCTACTCTGAAGTATGTATAAAACTAATTAAGTATAGCGCTTATCTTAAACCAATCGGAGGGAAGAAAAGCCGAGCTTTATGATGATGGATTCCACCGTACCTCTGCGTTGACGATGAAGATGGTCAAGGATGGAGGAGCGATGTGGGAAAGAGGAGTTGTTACGGCATGAGGGAGGAGTTTATAAGAAACTTGATGAGTATCAGATTTCAAAGTTGAAATTAGGTGCGAGATAAAGCCGCGAAGATTTTAAATTTTAGGGCGGACTTTAAAGACCGGTTATTTAACAAAACCAGTCTTAAAAGTGTTCACCTTTAGACCGGTTTTAACTAATAACCGATCTTAAAAATAAAAAAAATTAATTTTTTAATTTCGCATCTTTTAGACCGGTTATCATCAACAACCGGTCTAAAAAGTTTTATCTTTTAGACCGGTTATTAGTGACAACCGGTCTAAAAAGTCTTAAAATTTTTTAATTTTTAATTAATTTTATATTTTTAGACCTGTTTTTTGGATAACCGGTCTAAATAATATCTTTTAGACCAGTTATTTTAAGAACCGGTCTAAAAATGTTTTTACAATTACGAAACTGCCACCAAAGAGATGTTTAACTCCTTTGAAGAAAGGGGAAGACTACATTTATCTGGCTGACTCTTAAAATGTTAATGTTCAAGGAAAAGGGAAGGTGGTACTAAAGCTCACATCCGGAAAGACCTTGGTGCTGAACGACATGTTGTATGTACTTGAAATTAGATCTAATGTCAAACCCCTTAACATTTTGATATTCGTAGAGTATTAAGCGCATAGTTCTATAGGGCATAAAGAAAAGCGAAAATATACAGATATTAAGTGTTTGTTTACATTACAAAAGAATCCCCGCAGGGTTTGAAAAATAGTTACGAATGTACAAAGCATTCACAAAGAAACAAAAGCGCAATTACAGATAACCAGAATTAGCTTCAGATTGCACCGGGACCATAATCCCGAGTAACCACCTCCTTGCCTTTTGCTAGCCTCAGATGTAAGGTTTTTTAGGTTGAAAAAGGGTGAGATTCGAGAGAATTTCAGTAGTTACAGACATTTCAAACATATAAAATGCAATAATAAATGTGTAATGTTTCATGTCATGTAAGATGCTAACTCGTGCTGTATGCATATTGTCCAAGGCTAAACTAATGTTTGCACCCCGGCTTATCTCATGCCTAAGGTCAAACGACATGTTTGAATCCCCGACTTGTTCGCGTGCATCATCACTGGACCCCATATCACATCTAGGCTAATGTCATGTTACAGAAGATGGCATATACCAACTTATAGATAATTACATAGTATATGAAAGAAAGTGCTACTACCTGACTCCTTTTTCAGTTTTTGGGTATGTCCTAAACTTGTTCCAGCTCGGCTATTTCCAATTCCTATAAAATTATAGTTACAAGTAACTGGTTATTACTTGCACTATTACTACATTTTAATTATAGTTTCTACACAGTACAATTATACACAGTGCTGTTTTACTACTTTCCAGAAACTGAAAGATTTTTTAGTCAACTTTGAAAATTTATAATCAATTCTACAAAATTTCAATTTGACTGACTCCAAAGCCTAAATGAAGCTATTTAAATTTAAATTTTTATAAGATACATAAATTTGACCAATAGATTCATATCATTCCCAGAAATTCACAAAGTACCACTGCTTCTGATTGCATTCCAGAAACATGGCACAATCTTTGAAAATCCACATCTCCCAATGTACTATTTCAAAAATTACAAAATACCTATCAAATTAAACCTATATGTCTTTAATTTAATATTGAAAAAAATCATAATTTTTAGACAAGTTTTGTCCCACAAAATACATTGAACAATGTCACTGCCTCACAGGAGGTAGATTAAACAACATAACATACAACTTCATAAATTCCCAAATTTGTATACCAACATCCAAAAATCATGAACTCACGTAGAACTACAAAATTTTTCCTTCTAAAACCAATGGAAATATTAGAATTTCAAAATTCCAATCTGTTAGATGTGATTAGTTTTAATGATGACAAATATAGATGTCAAATATTAAGAGAACAAAAGTTTGCATAATATACTTCTCTAGTACATTGACTAACTACTATTTAATATTGCATATATTGTAGATTAGTCAAGCTATTGAAGAAAGAAATTGAGGAATGAAGAACTTACAAGAATTAATGAAAAATATGAAGATTCAAGTTCTATGGTACTGTAGCAGTGGGCACTGTAGCATACGGTACTTTAGCATATTTCACTGTAGCTTACTGTAGCAGTACTGTAGCATCGAGTGATTTTAATAATCACTCAAGTGATTTTCTGAATCACTCGAGTGATTCTGGAAATAGTAAAAATCACTCGAGTGATTCACTAATTCACTCGAGTAATGTTCAGCGTTTTATGCTCTATTGTTCGTCCAGCTAAGCGAGGTTTGGTTATTTGATTATATCTCTCAAAATACAACTCCGATGGAGACCAAAATAGTTGCATATGAAAATAGACTCCCAACGCGTCATTTTGAAATAAGAGGAAATATGAAAGGAGCTCAGATGAAGGAGATATAAGTGTTGGAATTTGGCCTTCATATCAGCGTCACTTTCTGGAACAGATTTTGTATTTTGACCATAACTCTCAAACTACAGATCCGATTGAGCTGAAACTAGTGCCATATGAAACTAGACTTCAAGAGCTTTCCATTGATATATAATACAGAAATTTTATAGTAATATTCCAAGAGTTATGTCATCTGAAAGTTTACCCTTGTTTGCTGAAGAACTGGAAACGCGATAAAGAGATAAAGTGATCTGAACAACAGATCACTCGAGTGATTTTTAGTAATCACTCGAGTGATATGCCAGAAATTGCAGATCACTGGAGTGATTCCAGAATTCACTCGAGTGATATAGCTTATTCCGCAAATCACTTCCAGTGCGAGCTTAATCACTGCAAGAAAAAATCACTGTTCTGAATTTTACTTCCAGTGATCTCCAAATCACTCGAGTGATATCTCAGTTTTGCCAAATCATTTCCAGTTATGTCAAATCACTGTTCTGAAATCACCGGAAGAAAAATACACTATTTTGGAAATCACTTCTAGTGATGTCAGATCACTCGAGTGATATTTAAAATTTTTCAGATTCACTTCCAGTTGATTGAAAATCACTGCAAGAAAAATTCATTGTTTGCAAAATCACTTCCAGTTATGCCAAATTCACTCGAGTGATATATGAAATTTTTCATATCACTTCCAGTGGTTGCTGAATCACTTCCGGTGAATATTAAAATTCCTCATATCACCTCCACTGCCGTAACTGATCATTTCCAGAGAATACCAACATACACCAGATCACTTCCAATGAACTGATATGCCATTTTCTCAGTTTCACTTCCAGTCTCAGATCACTTCCAGTCAAGTATCATCTGTTAGAGCAAGCTTTTCACCCAAGAGGGGGTGAATTGGGTGATTACAAAATAATCGGAAATTTAAATTCAATGTATAAAACTTAAAGCACAATTAATGAAGGAAGAGATATCACCGAGATTCACACAGAGATTTATACTGGTTCGGTCTCAACCACTTGACCTACGTCCAGTCCTCAGAAATCCTTCTGAGCCTTTCACTATATCTTCCAAGATTCAGTGGGTTCTTGGCACCACAGTACAAACAGCAAGTTCCTCTAGACACTCGCTCCCCCTTACACAAGGTAATCTCAAATCCCTACTCAAGGTTCCTCAACCTTAAGTTATCACTATTGGAAATGATTAAGTATGACTGACAAATCTCTCTCACAGAGTATGTAGATAAAAACTGAAGTACAGACGAAAGCTTGAAGCACTCGTAATGATATTGCTTGTAGAGTACTCAGGCGTTTTTCTTCGTTGTTGTATTTTTTGAATGGCTGGACATATATAATGGAACCTTTGAATACCGTTGTAAATATGTCCGTTGATTCAAAAATGCTTCTGTCAAATGTAACAACATTTGTCTTCCATTACTTCTGAAGTTCTTCTACTACCATGAATAGTTGTCGTTTGAGTGGAGTGTTCAGTTGCATGTCAAGTGCGTGATAGTGGAGTACAGCTGTAACACACTTATGAATATAACCGTTAAGAAATATTTGTATCTCAACAGATTAATATGGATCACTGGAAGTGTTTTATAAAAGAAACAGTAATAAGACCATCGAGAGTGATCTTGTTTTCGCAACTGAGTAGTAAAATGATATACCATATGATTTTGATAGCAATTTGTAGAAATAAGAAATAACAGAATTTCACTAGCAAAATCAGTTGTTGTTTATGAAAGTAAATGCAAATGGATCATAGTGTATGCAGGAAAGTGTATACTGGAACAATAAATCATTATATGAGAAAATGCAATATCACTGGAAGTGAATATAATAACACTGGGAGTGATTTTGAAATCGTTGAAAACTTCTGTCAGTGATTGCTGGTTCACTTGAAGTGATATTGAAATTTCCATGTTTCACTCGAGTGAATTTGGAATCACTGGAAGTGATTTTGTAAATAGTGATTTCTTCTTGGAGTGATTTCCAATTCACTGGAAGTGATTTGCAACTTTTCAAATATCACTCGAGTGATTCAAGATCACTGGAAGTGATTTGGTAAACAGTGAAATATTCTTGCAGTGATTTTGAATCCACTGGAAGTGATTTGCAACATTTCAAACTTCACTCGAGTGATTCAGGATCACTGGTAGTGATTTGGCAAACAGTGAAATATTCTTGCAGTGATTTCCAATTCACTGGAAGTGATTCAGCGAAAGTGCAACATCACTCGAGTGATTCAGGATTACTGGAAGTAATTTGGAATTCTTTGCGCATCACTCGAGTGATCTGGCATTCACTGGAAGTGATTTTCAAAACAGTGAATTTTTCTTGTAGTGATTTATGGATCACTGGGAGTGATTATGCGGATCACTCGAGTGATTTTGCATTTCACTCGAGTGATCTTTCATTTTTCCAAATCACTCGAGTGATTTCAGTGATCACTCGAGTGATCTTGAATATCACTCGAGTGATTAACTAAATCACTCGAGTAATCTTAGACAGATCACCAGAATTACTTCCTTTACTGATAATTAATCCATGAGCTTCCAAAACATGATTTGTTATCATCAAAACATGAAATCTAACATTCTCCCCCTTTTTAATGATGACAAAACATATTATATGATCAAGTTCAAAATTTTGATTTTCTAGCAAACTTTACTTGATCTTTTTCAAAAATTTTGCAACAATTTTGACTAGCAATAACTAAGAGGAATTGTTTTAAAGATTTAGAGTTTTTGACCTTTTAGAAAATAAAAGATGTTAGTTCAAAGTTCAAAAACTATTATAAGCAGAAATTAAACATGCACATATGAAGTAACTTCTTGCTTTTCTTGAGATCATTTTGGCAGCTGCAATACATTAAGATTTTCATGAGATCATGTTGGCTGCTGCAATCATAAACACAGATGCATTAATATTTTCATGAGATCATTTTGGCTACTGCAAATATAAATGCATATTCTCATTAGATTAGAATCAAGTACATGTCAGTTCTGAAAAGCATACAAGCTACACAATTACATGACAAGTACTACAAAATAAAATACATATGAACCAAAAGAAAAAACATATGATCATATCAGTTCTTCTCCCCCTTTTTGGCATCATCTAAAGGAGAGGAAGACGGTGTAGATGCCAGAGTGGATGCAGAAGCAAAGAAGGAAGTAGGTGGAACATATGGAATAATTGAAAGCTGTGCAAGAGACTGGAAGGAAAAAGTGGTAGAAGATAGTTCAAGAGGAGTGGTGGAAGTGGAGTGAGTAGGTCCTATAACCTCTGTGGTGGCTTCCTCAGCTTCAATTTCCTCAGTATGAGAACTGGAAGCAGTGTGATATGAGGAAGATGATGGAGTCTGGAGAATGGGGTCAACCTGTGGAATATCACCAGCAGGAATAGGGTCAGAGATAAAGGTTGTGGGAGGTGCATGAGGAGTGTCTGAAGGAATAATGGGAGGAATGATGGGAGGATCAGAAAGTGAAATATCTAGAACTGAAGAGTCTGATGGAGGAGGTACATGTGAGGTGGTAGGTGGTAAGTCAGGGAAGGGAATATGAAGGTGAGTCCTGAGAGCATCCTCAATCCTCTGAATCCTCTGTGTCTGTTCTGTCTGGCGCTCAAAAAGTAAGTTGAAGTTATGATTCACTGCTGCTACTAATACTGTAATTTGATCGTTGACTTGATCAATCAGTTGAGCGTTAGACTTCTTCAACTGAGTAACAGCAGACTGGATTGCTTCCTGAATATATGTCTGAAGAGCAGCCTGAGTGAAAGAAGGACCATGAGAGACTGCCCTGGAAGACTGAGCCTCATCCATCTTTGAAGGTGAAGGATCCATCCTCTGAGGAACTCTCTGGCTTGCCTCAGGAGGTGGTGAATGGTGTCTCTGAGGCTGTGAAGATGCTCCAGCTGGAATGGTAATTCCCATCCGAGTGAGGTGAATCTTCCCAAACTTAGGAATCCTCACAATATCTCCCTCAGGTGTCAAATGCCAAATATTGTTCATGGAAAGTATGTAGGACACAAGCTGAGGATATGGAATGGTAGTAGACCTAGAGGAGTGAAACCTGAACCTCTTCATTTCTTGAAAAATGAGTTCCCCCACATTTCTTCTTTCTCTTGTCATAAGAGATGCCATCATCTGAAGATCCTTCCCCGTGATATGAGTGAAATTATTTGCCTTGTTAACCATGCTACGGGAATAAATGTAGAACAAGGCTCTCTGGTCATTGGTAAGAGAGGCTGGGGAAGTTGGTAAAGGCACACCAGGCTGTCCTGGTCTAAAGATGTCAATCAACTCATGAATATTAAAGACTCGTGGAAGCTTCATAGGTACATCTTCTATGCCTAGATAAGTGTTTATAAGGTCTCCAGATAGTAAGACTTTTTGATCTCTTATGCTTGTCTCAATTCTCTCAACAATGATATTTCCTTGGCTATCTTTTACATCAGCAATTTTCATGTTACAGTAAAAGTATTTGACAACCAAAGGATTGTAGGACATTCTCAGTCTCAGCCATGGTTCATATTGTTTCGGATAAGGGGTAGATCAATATGAAATTTATGTTTCAGTTCTTCCAAGTCAACCCACACAACAGGACAAAAGGTTCTTTTGGAAAAATGTGAGGCAAACACAATGGAGTTCAAAATGCTGAGATTACCAGTGTTATACCCAGGAGGAGGTTCAAGAAGTTCAGCGGTTTTGTCAACCAGGGACTCAGATTGTCGACTACCAGTGGCTTGACTTGCATACCGTGACTTCTGAGGAACTGAGACTGCTAAGATATTGATAGCCCGTGTGATTTTCCTTTGCAAAGTGGACTCTTGGATGTTTGCTTCTCGCTGTTTTTCTTTCCCTTTCCCTTTCATGCTGGTATGCGAACGGGTAGCCATTCCTGTTGGTTCCTCAATCCGAATTCCTTTGGGTCTTTGTCTGGGTGGATTGGGTTCTGGTTCAGAGGGTGCTTTTAGCCTCTTAGATGGTGGTGAAGGTGGAGGAGATTGCCCGGGCCTTTTGGTTCTTGCCATGGGTACCGACGCTTGAAGAGACGAGAGATTTGACGCTGGGTAATTGTCGGAAATGAGAGGCGAGATTATGACTGAAATGGACTTGCTTTAGAGGAGTTTTATCGGTTAAGGAGAGTAAAGAGGATTTCTGTTACTAGGTTCAAGAGGTTTTAAGGAATTTGAGAGGATTTCAGCGAGTGGAGGTGACGGTTTGAAGGAAGTGAACAGTCGCGAGAGAGAAAACTGATATAATAAAAAAAATTTAACATTCACTCGAGTGATTTTGGGTTTCACTCGAGTGAAGTATAAAAATCACTCAAGTGAAGTCCAAAATTACTTCACAGAAGCTAAAGACACGCTGTAACTCCAAGATAATTAATTAAAACACTTTATGAGACTTACCTGTAATAAGATTATCAATCTAATTGCTTGATTTACCTGAGGTTGTTGTATTTCACTGTTCACTCACTCGAGTTGGTCTTTTATCATCACCTGAGTATTTTCCTTTCTGTTTGTCCCTGTTATTTGAAGGTATTACAGAGCATCCTGCAAAACAACTTTGTAGATCCTCCGATGCTTAAGTTAGTAATGGGATCATCAAAATAATATGAAATCAACATTTATAAAGATTAAACAACTCACAATTCATTGGGATTTACCATTCCCAATTCCCTTCGTATATGCATGAATTATTCTCGGGCAAGAGGTTTGGTGAAAATATCAGCTAATTGCAAGTGTATAGGTATGAATAACACCTTGACATCTCTTTTCTGAATATGATCTCTAATGAAGTGATGTCTCATATCAATATGCTTGGTCCTTGAATGCTGTACAGGATTTTTCGCCAAGCTTATTGTACTGGTGTTGTCACAGTAAATAGGAATTTCTTTAAGATATATGCCAAGATCCTGAAGTTGCTGTTTTAGCCACAGTACTTATGCACAACAGCTTGAGGCTGCTATGTATTATGCTTCCGTTGAAGATAATGATACTGTAGTTTGTTTCTTACTGAACCAAGAAACAACTGCGCCTCCAAGGAATTGACATTGCCCACTTGTGCTCTTCCTATCTGTTTTATAGCCACCATGATCAGAGTCAGAATAGGAAACTAAATATGCATTACCTCTTTTGGGATACCATATACCCAACTCTTTTGTGCCTGCCAGATATCTGAAAATTCGTTTCACTAATTCAGCATGTGACACTTTGGGGCATGACTGAAATCTTGCACATAGACCAACACTGAACTGAATGTCAGGTCTGCTGGCTGTGAGATAGAGTAATGATCCAATCATTCCTCGATATTGAGTTATGTTGAAGTCAACTCCTTTTTCATCAGCATCCATCAGTATGGTTGAACTCATAGGTGTATCGGTACCATTAGCTTCATCCAATCCAAACTTCTTGAGCAATTCTTGAAGATATTTGGTCTGTGATATGAATATTCCATTCTTCCTTTGTTTAATTTGTAAACCCAGAAAGAAAGTCAATTCTCCCATCAATGACATTTCAAATTCTCCCTGCATTATCTCAGAGAATTCTTTACACAAAGAATCATTAGTAGCTCCGAATATAATATCATCAACATAAATCTGAACTACCAAAATATCATTTAGTTTTCGTTTTATAAATAAAGTTGTATCGACTTTTCCTCGAGTAAAACCAACTTCGATGAGAAATTTGCTCAACCTTTCGTACCAGGCTCTAGGAGCTTGTTTCAAACCATATAAGGCTTTCTTGAGTTTGAAAACATGATTTGGTTTGGATACGTCTTCAAATCCTGGAGGTTGTTCTACATAAACTTCCTCCTTGATGTACCCATTTAAGAAAGCACTTTTCACATCCATTTGATATAATTTGAATTCTTTGATGCATGCAAAGGCTAAGAGTACTCGTATAGCTTCCAATCTTGCTACTGGAGCATATGTTTCCTCATAATCAATTCCTTCTTCCTGATTATAGCCTTTGGCAACCAATCTAGCCTTGTTTATGATAATAGCTGCGGATTCATCAAGTTTGTTCTTGAATACCCATTTAGTGCCAATAACCGAGTGGTCTTTAGGCTGGGGCACTAAATCCCAAACTTGATTTCTGTCAAATTGATTTAACTCTTCTTGCAATGCTAACACCCAATCATTATATGATAGGGCTTCTTCAATGTTAGAAGGTTCTAATTGAGAAATGAATGCTGAAAAACTCACTTCGTTTAAAACTTTGTTTCTAGTTTTGACTCCTTCATTAACTCCACCTATCACTTGATCTATAGGATGACTCTTGATGTATTTCCAGGCTTGAGGTTGATCTGGATTACTTAGTTCAACTTCTTTTTCAAAATTGTCAACCTCAAGATTTGGAGAGTTAATAGATGGTTGGTTTCTAGTTATCTCATCATCAAAGTTTTTACTAGAGGATACATATTCATCGAATACAACATGAATTGATTCTTCTACAACACATGTTCGTTTATTAAAAACTCTAAATGCTTTACTTTGATTTGAATATCCTAGGAAAAGTCCCTCATCAGCCTTAGAATCAAACTTTCCAAGATTATCTTTACCGTTGTTATGAATAAAGCACTTACAGCCAAATATGTGTAGATGAGCGAGGTTTGGTTTTCGTCCCTTGTAGAGTTCATATGGTGCCTTTCCAAGTTTGGTTCTGACATATGCTCTATTTGAGATATAGCATGCAGTGCTCATTACGTCTGCCCAGAAGACTTGAGACACATTCTTTTCATTGAGCATTGCTCTAGTCATATCTGTAAGAACTCTATTCTTCCTTTCCACGACACCATTCTGTTGTGGAGTTCTTGGTGCTGAAAAATTGTGATCGATGCCATTTGTATCACAATATTCTGCAAATGCTTGATTATCAAATTCTTCACCATGATCAGTCCTGATTCCTGTAATTGACATACCTTTCTCATTTTGCACTTTCTTGGCAAAGGCAATAAATTTACAAAAAGTTTCATCTTTGGATGACAGAAATATATTCCAGGTAAATCTAGAGAAATCATCAACAATAAAAAATGTGTACAAGTTTCCACCGAGACTCTTAACTCTTGCTGGACCAATCAGATCCATATGCAATAGTTGAAGTGGTCTGTTAGTGGTAATTTCAGTTTTTGGTTTAAAGGAAGATTTAGTTTGCTTACCTCTTTGACAAGCATCATAGACTAAATCATTCTTGAAATTAACATTAGGTAGTCCAATTACCAAATCCTTTTTGAGTAACTTTCCTAATTGATGCATATTAACATGGGCAAGTCGCTTATGCCAAAGCCAACTCTCATCAGTGTTACTCAGAAGGCAATTTTCAGAAATACTTTCATTCATATCAAGAGTATAGCAGTTACCTTCCCTTTTTGCCTTGAGTTTGGTCTTCAACTTTTTCTTTTCAATTTGCAGATCCTTCTTGCTGACTATCAGGCATTCTTCTGAATCAAATATTACCCAGTTGTCTTTATCCGTGCTTTGGCTTACACTTAATAGATTATGACATAAGCCTTCAACGTAATATACGTCTTTGATTTTATCCTTGACTTCCCCAAGCCCTGCTATCCTTCCAGTTTGATTTCAGCCAAATTTCACCTTGCCACCTTCCTTAGGTACTAATGTGGTGAAGTTCTCAGGATCACCAGTCATATGTCTTGAACATCCACTATCTATATACCATTTGTTTGATTTGGATGTTCTGAGACAAACCTGCAGTTAAGGATAATTAAGTTTTAGGTACCCATATCTTTTTGGGTCCTTTTATGTTAGTACAGATAACTTCTTGTCCATGAACCTTCTTAGGTATCCATTTATAGGTTCCTATAATTCCTTTCTTTTTATGAAAACACGAAGAAGTGTAATGTCCTTTTCTATTGCAGTAATTACAATAAGCATAAGGATTAGATGTGTGCACAGAACGTGTGAAATAACTTAGATAGGATTTACTTCTTACCTTTTCTTTTGTCTAGGTTCGGATCATATCCTATACCAGACTTATCATTCACATGACGTTGTGTTTTTAAAATAACATTTAACATTTCACTTCCTTTTGTAAACTTTTAGAGAGTTTTAGTAAGATCAATATTTTTCTTTTCAAAAGACAAACACCTTTCGCAATCTCTATCCAAAGGGTTTTTAATTCTTTCTTCAAGAAATTTGTTTATCTTTTTACAAGCAATCAAAGTATTAACAATTTTGACAAATTCAGAATGTAAAGCATCATATTCATTTTGTAATTCATCATATGTAGGGTCAAAATTCTTTACCTCCTCGTCTGTTTCTTTTTAAGCAACCAGGCATATATTGGCTGTCTCCTCATTATCGCTTTCTTCATCTGAGGAGCTATCTCCTCATATTGCAGAAATAAATGCCTTCTTTCTGTTGAAGGATTTGAAGTTTCTCTTTTCTTTATTTTTCTGTAATAGCTCCGGACATTCTGATTTGATATGTCCCGGTTTACCACATTCATAGCAGATGATTTCCTTGGCGTCTCTTCTGCCACTTGTTCCACCTCTTTGTAAATTTCTGAATCCTTGGCCTTTATAGAATTTCTTGAATCTTCTGATCATCAGGCCTATTTCATCATCATCGATCTCCTCTTCTTCTTCTTGGTTTTCTGCCTTTGTTTTTGTCACACTCAGTGCAAGACTTTTCCTCCTCCTATCGCCAACTTCTTCTAGTTCTCGTTTGAATTTTAGTTTGCTTTCATATTCTGAAAGACTTCCAAACAGAGAAGCTACAGACTGCATTGATTCTCCTTTGGCCTCCTCTATTGCTGTGACTTTCGCTTCCCATTCTTTGGAGAGTATATTTAGTATTTTTCTTACTTGGACATTCTGATCATAGAATTTTCCAAGTGCTGCAAGTTGATTAACAATGTAAGTATATCTAAGTTCAAATTCAGCTATTGACTCACCTTCCTTCATACGGAGTAGATCAAACTCTGTAGTTAGAGTGTTGACTCGATTTTCTTTTATTCCAGATGTTCCTTCATGAGCTACTTCAAGCGCTTGCCACATTTCTTTAGCAGTCTGAAGTGTACAGATTCTGAAGTATTCTTTTTGACTTAGTGCACTCTGAATCATTAAAATTGCTTTGCTATTGAGAGTCACTAGCCTTTTGTCATTGTCATCAAATTCTGCTGGAGAATTAGGAACTTTTCGAGATTCTTCAGTCTTTGTAGGCACATAGTTTCCAGTTTCAATCACATCCCATAGTCCGTATTCTGTAGCCATTACGAATACACGAAACTTAGCTTTCCAGAAGGAAACATGTTCACCACTGAAACCAGGTGGTCTAGTGATAGAAGCTCCGTCAGGAAGGATTGCTTCACCCATGCTTGCCATCGGATCCTTCTAAGGTTGTTAAACCTGAATTAGAAGACCTGCACTCTGATACCAAATGTTAGAGCAAGCTTTTCACCCAAGAGGGGGGGTGAATTGGGTGATTACAAAATAATCGAAAATTTAAATTCAATGTATAAAACTTAAAGCACAATTAATGAAGGAAGAGATATCACCGGGATTCACACAGAGATTTATACTGGTTCGGTCTCAACCACTTGACCTACGTCCAGTCCTCAGAAATCCTTCTGAGCCTTTCACTATATCTTCTAAGATTCAGTGGGTTCTTGGCACCACAGTACAAACAGCAAGTTCCTCTAGACACTCGCTCCCCCTTACACAAGGTAATCTCAAATCCCTACTCAAGGTTCCTCAACCTTAAGTTATCACTATTGGAAATGATTAAGTATGACTGACAAATCTCTCTCACAGAGTATGTAGATAAAAACTGAAGTACAGATGAAAGCTTGAAGCACTCGTAATGATATTGCTTGTAGAGTACTCAGGCGTTTTTCTTCGTTGTTGTATTTTTTGAATGGCTGGACATATATAATGGAACCTTTGAATACCGTTGTAAATATGTCCGTTGATTCAAAAATGCTTCTGTCAAATGTAACAACATTTGTCTTCCATTACTTCTGAAGTTCTTCTGCTACCATGAATAGTTGTCGTTTGAGTGGAGTGTTCAGTTGCATGTCAAGTGCGTGATAGTGGAGTACAGTTGTAACACACTTATAAATATAACCGTTAAGAAATATTTGTATCTCAACAGATTAATATGGATCACTGGAAGTGTTTTATAAAAGAAACAGTAATAAGACCATCGAGAGTGGTCTTGTTTTCGCAACTGAGTAGTAAAATGATATGCCATATGATTTTGATAGCAATTTGGAGAAATCAGAAATAACAGAATTTCACTAGCAAAATCAGTTGTTGTTTATGAAAGTAAATGCAAATAGATCATAGTGTATGCAGGAAAGTGTATACTGGAACAATAAATCATTATATGAGAAAATACAATATCACTGGAAGTGAATATAATAACACTGGGAGTGATTTTGAAATCGTTGAAAACTTCTGTCAGTGATTGCTGGTTCACTTGAAGTGATATTGAAATTTCCATGTTTCACTCGAGTGAATTTGGAATCACTGGAAGTGATTTTGTAAATAGTGATTTCTTCTTAGAGTGATTTCCAATTCACTGGAAGTGATTTGCAACTTTTCAAATATCACTCGAGTGATTCAAGATCACTGGAAGTGATTTGGTAAATAGTGAAATATTCTTGCAGTGATTTTGAATCCACTGGAAGTGATTTGCAACATTTCAAACTTCACTCGAGTGATTCAGGATCACTGGAAGTGATTTGGCAAATAGTGAAATATTCTTGCAGTGATTTCCAATTCACTGGAAGTGATTCAGCGAAAGTGCAACTCACTCTTGTGATTTAGGATCACTGGAAGTGATTTAGAATTCTTAGCGCATCACTCGAGTGATCTGGCATTCACTGGAAGTGATTTTCAAAACAGTGAATTTTTCTTGCAGTGAATTTTCAATCACTGGAAGTGATTTGGTGAATCACTCGAGTGATTCAGGATCACTGGAAGTGATTTGGAAAACTTGGCGCATCACTCGAGTGATCTGAGCTTCACTAGAAGTGATTTTCAAAACAGTGAATTTTTCTTGTAGTGATTTATTGATCACTGGGAGTGATTATGCAGATCACTCGAGTGATTTTGCATTTCACTCGAGTGATCTTTCATTTTTCCAAATCACTCGAGTGATTTTGCATTTCACTCGAGTGATCTGTCATTTTTCCAAATCACTCGAGTGATTTCAGTGATCACTCGAGTGATCTTGAATATCACTCAAGTGATTAACTAAATCACTCGAGTGATCTTGCACAGATCACCAGAATTACTTCCTTTACTGATAATTAATCCATGAGCTTCCAAAACATGATTTGTTATCATCAAAACATGAAATCTAACATCATCCAATCAATGATATGCTTACTCTTACAAAGCTACTGCCAGTGAAATGCTTCTGTAAATCACTTCCAAAAGTATGACAGAAACAAGAAAACAACTTAAATGATTTCATGGTATACTCGAGGGATGCTGATCACTGCCAGTCAAATATTATCTTCTAAAAGTCACCTCCAGTGAAATCAAGTTTACTTCCAGTGATTCTTTAGTTTTTTAAGATCACTGCCAGTGAAGTCTGTAATCACCTGAGTGATGTTTTCTAACGGCTATTTCTCTAAGTGGATTTATAGGTGTTATGCACTACCGATCACATGGCATACACGGATCAATATTCAGCGATAACTAATCATGGGCACTAGCAATATTCAACAAACTTCCTAATGCTGAAGCATCTGTCAGACCAATGGGTAAACTGTAAGAAACGTTGAAGCATATGTCAGAGCATGATCAACGGGAAAATATTTAAATACACTTAACGACCATACAAAGCAATAGGACTCCAACTGAAAATGAAGCAGTGTTTGTCTAAGCATCAGATGGGATTACAACAGGAAAATATCCGAATGGGCTCAACGGTCAAATGAATCAACAGACTCTAACGGATGGATGTTTACAATGGTCATCTTCCACAACTCAGCTATAAATAGGAGAGGATTCAAACACAGAAGAATGGACAATACAATGAGAACATGAACATGCTGATATCCTAAGTCTTTTGCCTCCAACCACTCTTTGCTCTACTTCGTCTTCTACATTATGTATATTTGAGAGAGTGAAAATATTTTTTATATTGTACTTCAGTGAGTATCATATCTACTCTGTGAGAGAGTATGTAAATCCTTACAAATATACTTCTGTATTGATCTCAAGGTAAAGGGACCTTGAGAGGGTTGATTATCTTACGGGGAAGCTGTAAGGAGTATTGCTCTACTCGTAAGACTTGTCGTAAGGGGGAGTAAACCTTACAGTGTGTGAGGGAGAGTAACTCCATAGTAGGCTACACAAGTGCCTGGTTAAACTTGTGTGTTGTAGTACCTTTTTCTTGTGCCCGGTTAAACAAGAAGATAGTAGATTGGAAATCTCAGGAGGAGACTGGGGGCTGGATGTAGGTCATCATGGATTGGACCAAACTAGGATAAATCACAGTTTGCATATTCTCTTCCCTAAGCTTTTACATTTCCAGCATATATGATTTACATATCTTCTTATTTTTCTATACTTCCGCATGTATTAATTTGATAAGTTGCGAAAAGATTTAAAAGATCATACTTTCTTATCGCGCACCCAATTCACCCCCCTCTTGGGTGTCAGCCAGTTCTAACACAATCCTACCCTCAAGTTCTATCTCTAGCCGAAACAAGGGTTTTAAGGAGAGAAATGATGTTTTCTTGATTTCTCTTGCTTAATCACCTCCTCACCATTTCTAATCACATTATTAATCATTTAAAAACTAAATGAATATGTTTAGAGGAAATTTTGGTAGCACTTTCCCTAGGGTTTGCTTTACCCCAAATTCACAAATCAAGAAAAAAATAAGGAAAAACCACCAACAACCACAACACTAACATCAAACAAGGCAAGAAAAGCAAGTTTTGAAGTTTACCTCTTGATTTCAACTCTTTCTCTCTCTTGGATGAAATTTCTCTCTCCCTCTAAACTCTTGATTTTCCTTGAAAAACATGGATTTCATGGAGGAGAAGATGTTAGAAGTGGTTATAGTGAGATTACGAAGCAAAATCATCAACATTTTAAGCTTCTTACCTTTGATCTTGCACTTGGAATCCTAAGCTCTCCTTAATGTGTTCTTATCTCTTTGAACTCTCTCTTTCTCCTTTTTGCTTCAGCTAATCGAAGTGGAAGAGGAAGAGGAGAGGTATATTGCTTTAAAATGTCACTTTTGGGCTTATGTCATAATGTGTTAATAGAAATTACAAAGGCAATTTTCCCTTGGCTTATCTTTTTCCTTCCTTTTCTTAATTAATGTAGGCCACAAAATATTTCTCTCCTCCCTTCCTCTTTGACCGAAAGTGTAGAGGAAAAAGGGAGTATTCATTGCTTCTTGAATCACCTTAAAATTGCTTCTTCTAATATGACTAATCAAGGTCATACTACTTTTGTTATTTTTGACTTTTTGACCTTTTTCCCTTCTTGATTTAATATGAGCTAACCATATATATATATACATATATATATATACATATATATATATATATATATATATATATATATATATATATCCCCTTTGCTTCTCTCTTTTTGACCGTGAATAAAAGAGGAAAAAGGAAATAGAATTTGTCTCTTGAATGATCTCATAATTGCTTCTTCCATATATTTAGTCACAGTCCTATTGCTTTTTGACTTCTTACTTTAATATTCACCAAATGAATATATGTTTCTTGCTCCTCTCTTTGGTGACCAAAATATGAGAAGAAAGAAGGAGTTAATACTCCTTGGAATATCTATTTGCTTTATATATGTGATTGTCTTTGATTGGTCAAGAGGTTTTTGTTTTCTTCCTTCATGTTCTAATTATTTCCAAGTAAATATCCCTTGCTTGCCTCTTGCTTGACCAAAAATATAGAGGAAAAGGGAACATTCAATTGCTTCTTACAATATCTCATAATGACATCTTCTAATACCACTTAAATGTTACTACTTTTCACTTTTGCAACTAAATCTTCCCCTTGGTAATAATACTCCAAAATGAAATTATTATTTACCAAGTAGCCATTTATCTCTTTTGCTTCCCCCGTTGACCAAAATTATTGAACAAATTTGGGAAAAAATATTTACTTCTTGTGTTATGGCAAATTACAAATTTGCCATTACATTTTTGTGATTTATTGTAATAAATCATTTATTGCTCTTCTTCCCTTGATTTGGCCAAATTTATGACACTATTATTGGGCTATTATTTGTGTCATTTTATGCTCTAACTTAGGTTACCATATTAGGCCTTTAAGTGGACATTTGTTGTTCATTTGTGTCCTTGCTTGGTCATGTTGTATGTGACTGGAAATTGTAATGTTTCTGACAATTGATGTGTACCACAATACACCATGTTATTCCATTAAACATATCAATTATATAAATGAAATATTGGTGATTCAAAATAGGTTGTTACAACTAACTTGGTCTCTATAGTGTTGCTTGGTAAAGCTAGGGTTAGGGTGTGTTTTGAGTCTGACAGGATTGTCATTACCAAGAACAATGTTCTTATTGGAAAGGGCTATTGTAATATTGCTGAAATGAATGAGAATACATCTTCATATGCTTACTTGGTTAATTCTTTTGATGTGTGGCATGCTAGATTAGGAGATGTTCATAAATCTTATATTAAAAGATTGTAAAATATTGAGTTGATTTCTAAAACTAAAAATGATTTTCAAGAGTATGAAGTTTGTTTAGAAACTAAGCTAAAAAAGCACATTTTTCTACTCAAAGAGAAACTGAGTTGTTAGCTTTAATTTATACTGATTTAGGAGATTTAAAACAAATTAAGACAGAAGTGGTACATGGTATTATATTACTTTTAATTTATTGACGAATTTTCAAAATATATAAATTGTATTTGATGAGGAATAAATATAAGCCTTTTGAAAAATTTATTTTGAACAAGGCAAAAGTAGAAAATCAATTGAATAAAAAGATCAAAGGGTCCAGGTTAGATAGAGGAGGAGAATATTTATTATTAAATGATTTTTGTGAAAAAGAAAGGATAATTCATGGAGTAACTCCTCCTTATTCACTTGAATTTAATGTGTTGCAAAAAGGAAAAATATAACTTTAAAAGAAATGACAAATGCTTTGCTTATGAGTTATGCTACAATGAATAACCTGTAGGGTGAAGCCTTGTTATTTGCTGTTTTTTACAAAACAAAATACCTCACAGGAAAACTAAAAAGATGCCTTATGAGCTATGGAAAGGTTTTTGTACCTAACCTTCAATATTTGAAAGTGTGGGGCTGTCTTGTTAAAGTTTTACCACCTGATTCTAAAAAGAGGAAAATTGGTTCTAAAATTTTTGATTTCATGTTTATTAGTTATGCTTAACAAAGTGTTGCTTATCATTTTCTGGTTTTGAAAAGTGATGTTTTATATCATAAAACACTTGGTGAAACAAAAGATGCATAGTTTTTTGTACATATTTTTCCTTTAAAGGTTGAGCATATTCCTAAAACAGTTGAAAATTCTTCTTCTTTTAAATAAAATTTGAACAAAGTTTTGGTTGAAGATTTAAGGAGAAGTAAAAGATAAAGAAAACAAACATGTTTTGGAGATGATTTTTATACTTACTTGGTACAAGATGATCCCAAAAATTTTTATGAAGTTATTTCTTCTCCAGATGAATCTTTTTGGAAAGAGGCTATAAAACCTTAAATTGATTCTTTGAATTAAAACAAAACGTGGGTTTTGGTAGACTTACCTCCAGGAGCAAAGCCTGTGGTTCTAAATGGGTTTTAAGGAGAATGTATTTTCCTGATGGAACTATTGATAAATATAAGGCTAGGTTGGCAGCTAAAAAATATACTCAAAAAGAAAATGTTGACTATTTCAAAACCTTCTCTCCTGTAATTAGGATTTCTTTTGTTATAATCGTAATTGCCTTAGCTTCTATCTATAAACTTTTCATTCATCAAATGGACATTAAACATCTTTTTTAAGTGGTGATTTAGAAGAAGGGATTTATATGGTGCAACTTGAAAGCTGTATTATTCTTGAGAAAAAAAACAAAGTTTGTAAGCTTGTTAAATCTTTGTATGGTTTGAAATAAGCACCTAAATAATGGCATGAAAAACTAGACCAAGTTTTGTTAAGTGGTGGTTTCTATGCTCTTGAGGTAGAAAAATGTGTTTATACAAAGCTTGTAAATGGTGATTGTGGATGACATGTTTATCTTTGGTACTAGCATGGGTGTTATGCTTGAGACAAAACATTTTCTTTCTTCTAATTATGATATAAAATATTTAGTTGAAGCAAAAGTAATTTTAGGTGTTAAGATCATAAAGAATGATAATGGCATCATACTTTCTCAAGAACATTATGATGAGAAAATTCTAAGAAAGTTTGAACTATTTGATAAGTCTCCTATGAATACTCCTTATAGTTCTAATGTGTGTTTAAAGAAAAAAGGAGGATATCCAATCACTCAATCTAAATATGCATAGATTATTGAAAGTATGTTGCATTTAATGAACTATATCAGGTTGTGTGTAGATTGAGCAAATATACTCATTGTCCAAGTAATAAACATTGGAAGGCCAGGTAAGGGTATTTGTAACATCCCAAATTTCAGATACCAAAATTTATGTATACCATTAGGGTATTAAAGGGAATAAAATGGTGAATTAAAGAGTATAGGAAATGAAAAAATAAGACAATTAGTGGTCACACACAACATGATTATGTTGAAACACAAATTGTAAGAATTGAGATTTGCTGCCAATGTGTTTTCCTGCGTGGTAGTCTTGTTAGGTGACATTTCAAAAAGGAAAATGATGTCCAATGCCTATGAAATTTTCCAGAATGAAAGTATACTTTTCAAGCTTTAATTTGATAGGTCATATAAGTCATTTGGAGCTATACACAAAGAGTTATTTATTTTTTGAAGTTAACCTAGTAAAACTGGAAAGTTTCTGTGATAATTGGCAAGTTAACCTAGTAAGTGGATATTTAAAAGGAATTTATCCATTTCAAAAGCCTCATCTTTCATCCAACTAGAACAAGAGAAAAAGGAAGGAGCCAAAAGGTCAAATATCTCATGATAATTGGCAATTATATATTATATTTCAAAGAGGTGCAATATTATATTTAATAAGATCATCATTTACTTTTTGAAGAGCCATTTTTATATGACATGTGCAAGGGGAAAGAGAAAATAATACTTGTCTTATAATAAAGAATGTGGGAGCATTTTAGACCAAGTATAAAATATGATGAATTAGGTCATCAAACACATACAAAAATTACAATTCAATATTAATTTTTAAAGGAGATGGATGATGATATTTATTAAAGAATCTTACCTCTTTCTCTTGGTCATATTTCATCCAAACATATGAAACAAGAGAGAGAGAGAAAGAGAGCTAAACAAAAATGAAGAACAAGAAGAGAGTGCAAGATCAAAAGGAAAACAAGGTGAGTTCTAGGTGATTTTTCACTTGTTTTTACTTTAAAATTCATGTCAACTCTCTCTAATCTCTATTCCTTCTTGAAATACACATATAGTAAGAACCAAATCAAGAGAAAAGGAGGAGGAAGGCCCACGGTTTTGTGAAGAAAAGAGAGAGTAGCAAAGGTAATCCAATAAACCTTGTCATCTTGTTGATTCAAGGTGTTTTGTTGTAGTTGTTGTTAATTTATGGCTTTGGTTGGTTTATTTTCATGATTGGGATGCACAAACCCTAAGGGAAGGTGCTACCCAAATCTGGAATAATTATGTGTAAGAGATGTTTAATGGGTTAAACAAGTGATTAAAGATTGAAAGAAGGTGATTAATGGAATGGAATCAAGAAACTTCAATTTTCCTAATTTATTGTGATTTTTTTCCAAACTTGTTTTTACTATGTTTGGATTAGATTTTAGTATTTTTGATGATTCCATTGGGTTTATAATGGAAAATTGTGTAGGGAACATGTACAATATGAAGCATAAAGGCCCTAAAATGTGTAATGACAAAATTACCCTTAAAACCCCAAGTTAGGGGCTGTTAGGGGTATTTTCATAATTTAGGCATGAATTAGACTAATCTAAGGTCAAAAATGGATTCTACATGCGAAATTATGTAGGATTAGCCTATGTCATAATTTTTGGTAAAGTACAGTTGGATTAGGTCCATAGGGGCATTTTGGTCATTTAGCATTTTAAAGCTAAGATAACCAACACAATGAGTTTAGAATGAGTTATGAATAAATAATAACTCATGTATCCTAAATTTGGAATTTAAGGATATCAAGCCTGATAGACAGAGCTGGACCAATAGACAAATAAGGAAAGGGGCACATTTCAGGTAGTAACTCTTTCTTTCATACTCTATGTGAATAATTGTATGCTTTGTATATGACATCTTTTGTAACATGATAGTACTTAGGGCATATGACCTAGCTGTGATTTGGTATCCAGCGATAGTACACGAGTTAAGCCAGGGTAGCAAATAGTCGTTTGGCCTTGGATAGTGTGCACAAAACATTATATGAGTTCACATCTTACATAACATGGTACTTTAAATATTTATTTTCACATTCTCTATGTATGATTGTATGTTACTACTAAGATTTTTTAAATCTCACCCTTTCCATAAATATATAAAGTTTTCAATGGCAGGCAATGGCTCAAAGGGTAGGACTGTAATTACCAGCAACTGAAGGTTCTAGTCCAGATTAGGAGGTCGGAGCAGTTGGTTATCTAAATGTCTTTTATTATTTTAAGGTTTTCAATTATGAAGTATGAACCCCTGCAGGAAATTTCTATAATATAATCAAGCAATATTGTATCAATGATATCATTATATTTATGTTATTCCTATGTGCCCGATGAACTGCGCATTACTACTCTGGTTAAATCAATAGTGAGGACCATGTAAAGCGGCGTCTTACGGCATTGAGATACATGAGAGGTATCATGAATTATGGTATTCATTATAGTAGATTTCCTAATGTATTGGAAGGATACAGTGATGCTAACTGGATCTTAGATTCAAAGGAGAGCAAGTCTACTAGTGGCTATGTTTTCACTCTTGGTGGTGGTACTGTAACGTGGAAGTTAGTCAAACAAGCTATCTTAAATAATCCCTCAAGGGATTCTAAATTTATTACTATGGAGTTGGCTAGTATTGAGGCTGAGTGGTTGAAAATCTTCTTGACAAATATCCTACTAGGTGAAAAACCAATACCATCAGTGTCTTTACATTGTAAAAGCCAATATGCGATAGCTATGAATAAAAATAAAACTTTTAATGGTAAAGGTAGACATATTTTATTGAGACATAATATTACAAGGTAGCTTGCAGTGACCTAGCGAATCCATTTACAAAACCCCTAGGAAAAAACAAATGTTTGATTCATCGAGGGGAATGGGACTTAAGCAGATACAAAATTAACAACGATGACAACCCAACCTCTACGATTGGTGATCCTATGAAGCAGGTTCAATGGGTAAGAAGAAGTCATGTGTTAGTTCTGCTAGTACTAAAGTAAAATTGTTAGTCCTTTCCTATGATGTCAAGAAAGTGCTAGGATGCATTTTAGTAAGGATGAGCAAAGGTCTTAATGATTTCATAATCCTATAGGATAGTATGCTCATTATAGGTACATTTCATGAAATTACCTCTATGATTGTGAAGTCGAGTTGCCCCCATGAGATCGTGGAAAATCTCTAGAGTATTTGTTATACACCAGGCTAATATGGGGATATAATATGACTCTTAATACCTCTAGTATACACCTAAGAGCTATTGGACCACCAACATCTCTGTATACTAAGTGTTATTAGTTTAGCTCTAGTTTTAAGTCCATAGGACCACCATATACAATGGTTCTATCCAAGTGTACAACTCAACTAAAGGTGTTTCTTTTGACACATATGGGGATTATTGGAGTTATGAGATAAAAGTAGGTGGGTCAAATAGGAATAATTCTCACATTGCTTAGGAGAGAGAGAATACAAGTACATATATTATACCTTATGGTTTTGAGTAGGTAAATCATCCAAGACGAAGAATGGGCTTACACACACAATAACAGGCCACCAAGAGGCAAACGCAGTAGAAATTCGGCAATTACCCCTTGTGCATGAGTAAAATATGGACTCGTCACTTTTTATCAAATCTAACCATAAAGTACCCTTCACAAAACCTTCTTTTACTCGTCCCAAGCTTCATTTCTATGATTTCAGATTTTCATTTAGAGGTAGTTGGTGCCGTCTCACAGACCAGAGTACTACCGGATTTTTGAACCGACTGCGGAAATGCGTATAGGTAAGCGTAAGCTTCCTTTTAAACCGATTAGTTTGTTCTTTGGATAAGTTTTATGGGGGTGTGGTACTATTCATTTTTTCCAAGGGTTATTTTTAAGGTTTAATCATAGTTCAATCATGTATTTATGGTAAGGTTATGATTTACGATGATATTGAACAAAGTTGTTGGACAAAATTCTGTTGGGTCAAAAGGGAAGGGGCTGAAGCTTTACAATTTTGATGATTTTGATCATCCAATTGCGTTCTCTATGAAAAATTTTGTAACAATAGCCTTGGTTATAAATTTTAGATCATTAGAACACAAGTTGTAACTTTACAAATTTCTGTCCTGTTAAGGTTCCTACATGGCAGTCATTTTGTGTGATGTTTTTGAGTGACTGAATGATGTCCAAATCTTGTGACAATTTTAAATATAAAATTAGACTTATCAATCTTTAATTTGATAGGTCATAATAGTCAATTGGATTTGTATGCTGGAAGTTCTATATTTTTAAATTTTGGTCATGAAAAACTGGCAATTCTGGAGTAGTGTCTAATAAAAGGAACTCTACCATGTGTGTACATATAGCTTATGGCTATTATTTACCTAACAATTATACTTAAATAGGATCACGTAGCACTTGGAACCACCTTATTTGGAATTTTGTGGATTTAGTTATGATTTTTACAAATTCGACCAAGAATCAGGAAAGGGAAATCTGGACGGCTAGGTTCTTGGCAACTGCCAAAAAGTTTTTGACCTATTTTGGTCATGGTCAAGACCCAAATTTTTCCATATTTCATATTTTTCAAGAGGTGTTTATTGATATGGTGTTTCCTAACTTCATAAGCCTTTTTTGGGACTCCCAAGTACTACCTTAGTGACTCAAATGACAACCAACAAGCTAAACCAAGAATAAATTAGTTTACATTATACCAAAAAGGATTGGATTAAGTAATAACTCGTCATCCATAATTCAAATTATAGGACTTATGGCTGTCCGAAGTCTAAGATCTATTCAAGCTCAGAGAAGCAATTGGATATCGCTCAAGGGAAACGATCAGGTATTAACTTTGTCTTTCATATGTTGTAAGATACATTGCGTGTTTTGTAGATTCATCATGAATTGTCTGACACATTCTGTTTATGTGCGAGTGGATGCCCGGGGTCTATTCCACAGGTAACACTTGGGGCCTTGTGATATACCTAGCGCTATGATGGTATGTGAACTGCATGCATGTTATGCTCTTAATATTGTGGTGATGATTTTGTTATATGATGACTGTGTGGCATGCTTTGTGATATTGTATCTATATGATTGACTATCTATTACTATTAAGATGCTTTTAAATCTCACCCTTTTTCTATAGACCAATTTACAGTACAGACTAGTAGCTCAAAAGACAAGAGGGTAGGTATGGACAGCTAGAGGATGATGCTATATAATCTATTTTCTTTGTTGGTTGTCTGTTTCTAGTATTTTTGGATATTATGATCTATATAAGGTGTGTATAACTTTGTAATCTTAATGACAGTACAATGGAAGAACTAGTAATGCCGGTAGCCTAGTAAATGGATAGTAATCTATATCGGGTTAACACTTCCGAACAAAAAGAAACTATGACTAAAGTATGAAATATGAGACTTAAGAAGAGAATCGCACCCATACTCTGATATGATGAAACTAAGAGCCGATGAGACTTAGTAACGTAGTGAAACTTGTGAAAATAATTGAAAATTTTCTTACCCTCTTAAAAAAACCCTCTTAACCCTAAGTTCAACTCCTGAGTTGAGATTGGGGATTTGTGAATATTTTTGAAAGTTGGGTAATCTGGGTTCAAATCCTTGTTTTACAATTGATTTCACAACTATTTTGTGCTCATCTGACGTATGAGATATAAGGTGTGACAATTTGGCATCAAAGTTGGTTATTAAGATGGTTGTAATTCACCACTGTGATCGGGGTTCTCTAGGGTTCCTCATCTTAAGTCAGGGAAAAACCTAGATTTTTTCCCCTGTGTTATAAGAACATATAAAGGGGCTATACCAAGAAGTTGGTACTACTTATATTTCCCTGTAGAGGAAATACCAAGCATCTCCGAGGAGGCTAGCATGTCATACTAAGATTGAGTTATGTATAAGATATTGATACCCAGTGAAAAATGGTAAACGAGCACTGATACCCTAGATACCATTGGAACTCTGTAGTTAAGCGTGCTTAGGAGAGAGAAATCCCGGGATGGGTGACCCCCTAGGAAGTACCTTAGAAATATGAAACCTTTTGCTTAAAGGTTTGAGATTCTGATTAGAAGTTCTAAGATGACATAAAGAATGATTAGAGGCATAGAGATGATGAAGCAAGTATTAATCTTTGAGCTGAACCATTTTGTTGCAGTAAGTACTGTGAGGAAAAGTTTATTTGATGAGGTTATGGAGACTTGAGGCATAGTGATTGTTTTAAGGTTTCTCTGTGCTACGTATTGATCTTTAGTAATATCGTCGTGATAAAGGAATAGAGATATAATATATGGTGATACATGATGAGTGGTGATTATGACGTATATCTATCCTATTGGATCTAATCTAATGATACTAAAGGTTGAGGATAGATTTGGATCAAATCTAAGCTGAAATAGTACTTAGGTCGAAATGAGAATTAGGTTACACTACGGTTTTATTTCATAATAGAAGTTTGAACATTGTGAACCTTGTGGATGATGTTGAACCTTCAGTCATGTTTTAAGGATATTACCCAAAAATCGTGAAGGTTAGAATAGGTGCTATTGATTTTAATTCTTAGCGCACCTATTGGATATAATTGGGTATAATTGAATTATAACCTGAGAATCAATTGCAATAGTTGAATTGATTGTCCAAGACTTTGAAATGGCCTGAATGGCTTGAGGTAATAAAATGTAGTACAAAAAGGTGTATGAGGTTTCTGGAAGTTACTAGTTGCTAATCTAGCATAGGAAAAGATCTTAATAATAGAATATTCATTTAGAGTTGTGATTATACCTGGACTGAGACCAATATCAAAAGTCTATATAAACTGACCCTATATGAGATGGTGAAATTAAAAAAGCAGATTGCATAACTAGTAGAAGAGTGGGACCTTATAATAATTGGATTAACGTTACAATGGTACTTCCATTTAAAGATGACCAGCTGGAAAGAGCTACCTACGGAGAATTCTGATTGGAGAGGGCTACCCATGGGGAGTTCTGATTAGAAAAGGCTACCTACGGGGAGATTTGATCAGAGAGGGCTACCTATGGAGGGTTCTGACTGGAGGAGTTGACTAGTTAGGTGACTGAGTGAAGCACCAAGTGTAGTACCAAAGTATGCAGCCACCATGATGTTGAACCATAGTGTGCAGTCGTTGTGATGACAAACCGTGGAGTGAAGCCGCCGTGACATTAAAATCATATAGTAGAGCTACGAGAATGTTGACTCTCAATAGAGGTGCATTTTAATAAGTCTTTCATCAAATAGGTTTCTTTAAGATGAGGGTTGTGTGACCCAGCAAATTGCCATGAGGTGGTCCAGTGTCGATTGATGAAAGAGATTAAGAAAGAACAGGCTCGACGGTATAAATGAAAGTAACTCTTGCCTCATATCTTATGTAATGGTTCTACATGTATGTGTTTATCATCGAGTATATTTGTGTTATGAATATACTGTAGGCGGTAAGACCTATTGGGCCAGTATGTCCTTAGGCAGTCAGACCTGACGAGCAGAGACCTGAGGCCATAAGTCCCGTAATGCCAATGGCATGGGGTGATTCCCTGGGCAGTAAGACATAATGAGCATTTAGAATTTATGGGGTGGCCGCCCGTAGCCTATTTGCGTGGGTGGACGCCTAGGCCATGGAGATTTCTGTTATGCACGAGCAGTCGCCCGGGGCTTTTCTGCGCGGGTAGACACTCAGGGCCATGGAAACTCCGTTATGCATGAGTGGAATCCCATAGCCTATTATACGGGTGAACACTAAGGGTCATGTGACTTGTAGGACTAATGCTCCAGTAGTTGGCATTATGCTATATGCTAATATGCCAAATGCTATTGTGATAATTGTTGTGATGATGGTGTGTTTAGCCTGCTTTATGAACATTAGATTAGAGTATGAATGGCTTAAGTAGTAAGAGATAGAGCCTGTAATGAATTCAAAACACCTAATGGATTATGTGTCCTAGGTAGCTAGACTCAATATGTATTCAGCAATGATGATGGAGTGTATGTCCTGAGGCAATAAGACCTGATGGACTAGTAAGTCCTTAGGAAGATAAAATGTAATGTGTTAGAGAATTGTGTCGAGTATAGGCTCAAGGATGTAAGGCCCACTGTACAGGTTTGCATGGGGTACAGGCCCTGGGCCATAAGACATGTATGCCTATCACGATGACATTAGACTAGTGTGTCCAAAGTATAACTTGAGGTTACCAGACCTTATTCGGATTGTATTAGGTTGTAGCATGTAATAGTAAGACCTGTAAGTACGTAAGGCATAAGGCTGTGTTCCTAGGTGGTAAGACCAGAATACCAAGCATTGTAAGAGTAGAATGAGTCATTAGGCTTGATATGCTTATAGTGTGATTCGAGCAGAGTCCCAAAGAGGCTGTAAGGCTTGGTATGCATACTGAGTTATCCAGGTAGTATTCTAAAGAGGCAATGAGGCCTATTCAACCAAGCGCTGTGGGGATGGACCGGTAGGTCTGGTGTATGAATGCTACATACCATGTATTGAATGAATAAGAATGCTAAGAGATTATTACTGAATAATATCTAAGGTTTTATTTAGACTATGATGATTTAAATTGCATGCTTGATAAGCCTGCCTAAGAAAGGGATAGACTAAATGTCTAGAATGATACTATGAGGTATAGATGTTCAAAATTTTGAGGACGACATTTATTGAATGGGGGATAATTGTAAAATTCTAAATTTTAGGCCTAGAGACTTGAGGAAACGTCTGTATCAAGTGTAATATCCCAAATTTTGGGACAAGAGGCTTGAGATTAAGCCTATATTAAGTGGACTGCAAGACCCTGGTTTAGCAAATGTCCTAGCAAGGCATGATATTATTTCCCAAAATTTATTTATATATTTGGATAAAAAAGGAAATATTATGGTGAGTTAAAAAGCTCAGGGAAAATAATGCAAAGGACAAAATAGTCATTTGACTAATGAGAGGCTAGTAGCCATTATTTCCCTATTATTGATGCCCAGACTAGTCAAATATGAAGGGAGATAATAAAAAGGGGCAATAAATGATTTATTGCGATAAATCATAAAAGGTAAGGGAAAAATGGTAATTTTGTCATAAGATGAGAAATGAGGATTTTTACCTAATATCCCCAATGATTTGAGTTGAATGTGAATTAAAAAGAGGGAAAATGACTACTTGGTAATTAATGAGCCTATGTAGGTGAATTATTATCAAGCAAAGTCAAAGAGCCAAAAAGCTTAAGGCTTTGGTCGACCACTTAAGGTGGTATAATGGGATAGTTTGAGAGTGAATTATACTCTCTTATTTCTTATTAATATTAGTGGAATGATGAAGGAAAAGAGAAATAAAACTTGTTATGCAAGTAATGAGATAGTTAGACTAATTGGTGGTGAGCCACTTTGATGACTCGTTAAAAGTCATCATCCTTCATCATTTATTCTCATTCTTTCCTGCATTCAGATTAGAACCAAAGAGAGAATGAGAATGAATAGAGAGAACGGAGGAGAAAGAAAAGAGAGAGAAAACTTCTATCCGCTGGAACTCTACCGAAACGGTGTCTTCTCTCAAAGTACCTAGTACAAACGTTCTTCTACTCATCTCGAGCTTCATTTTTGTGATTTCGAATTCTCATTTGGACGTGGTTGATGCCGTCTCGTCGGCCAGAGTGTCGCTGGAATTCCGAACCGGATTCGGAAGCGTGTAGAGGTAAGCATAAGCCTCCTTCTGAACCTATTAGTTTATCATTTGGGTGAGCAGTATAGGAGTTAGGTATTGTTCATCTCTCGTTTAATCAGTGTTTTGGAGGCTGAAATGATGCCCAATAGATGTCTAAATGGCTAATCATGTAATTAGAAGTAGAAAGGAGGGTATTAAGCCAAAGAAAGGGAGAAACCGAAACAACTCTTTTGAGAACTCTAAATTGGATGCCTTGGGTGTGGCATGAGGCAAGAGTTGGAATTTCATTGATTGGATGATTCCATTGAGTTTAGAAGAGCAAATTGTGTAGGGTTCATGTTGAAGGGAAAGTGAGAAAAGGCCTAGAGGGTGAAATGACCAAATTACCCTTATATCTCTAAATAGGGGCTGTCAAGGGATATTTCCATCATTTAGGGCCTGAATTTGACTAATCTACAGTCATAAATAGATTCTACACGCAAAATTGTATAAAATTGGCCCAGGTCATAATTTATGAGAAAGTATAGTTGGGCCGGGCTTTCGGGGCATTTTGGTAATTTAGCATAGTTGGGCTAAGTTATCCACTAGAATGAGTCTAGAATGATGCATAGATGAGTAATGAATCTTTCATTGTATACTTGGTATTTAAGACTCGACGAATGGTGCCCGAGCTAGAGCAAGGACGATGATTTGAGGATGGACGCAAAGTTCGAAAGGTAATGAACTTACTTGCCTGCATGTTTATGATATGTAATTTTGCATTTAGTATGTGACTGCTTTGCCTATTTGTGTTGAACATATTTGATTGATTGAAGCTCTATTATATTTGTGCAATGGCTATATGTATGTTATAACATTAAGCATGCAACATGTCATTATGTTAGCATGAAATAGTTTAGGCAAGCATGTCATGCATTCATATATATCTTTCATGCATAGTGGTATTTTTTACTATTGAGATTCTCTCGAATCTCACTCTTCCCAACCAACCATTTAGACAGGTTGAAGGGTGCAGGGAGATATGCACAGAGGAGGATATCAGAGGTGAAGTGAAAAATGTAGTGTGAGGCACTACTAATTGTATTTAATGTAAGATTATGTGTATTTATACATTGATGTATCTGTAGATGAACGTATGAATGAATGAGTTTAGCAGAGAATGACTCTAATAGAATAGCTCTTAGTTTATTTAAAGTAAAACACTCACATACTCTGATTTAATGGAACTAAGAGCCACTGAGTTGAGGTGACGTAGTGACTCTTGTGGAAATGTCTTTAAAGTTGTCTACCCCTTTGAAAACCCTCTCAGTCTTATATTCAAATCCTGAGTTGAGAGCGATGATTTATGAACATTATTAGATGTTGGGTAGTCCAGGGTTAAATCCTGGTTCCACAATCGATTTCACAGTCATTTATTCTCATTTGGAGCATTGGAAATAGGGTATCACATCAAGCAAACGATTAAGCCTAGTTTGGGAAGAGTCCTAAGAATGATGAGATATGAAAAGACTCTTAGGGTCTCTGAGATTTAGACCTACTAGGAAGAGAGCTCAATATTATAGGAAGTACAATTAAAATGTCAATGCAGATGTGCACAGAACACAAATACAGTGCCAATATGTGGTAGAAAGATCCCACCCAGTTATGCCATGAGGTAAGGGACTAATTAGTTGGGGGAAATAGACCGGTGTAGGTATGTAAATACCATTTTTAGGGTAAACATATGTACCCTTTGTTTTTAGAGTGAACGTTGATACGTTGCTCCAAGACAGGCCTATATACATACTCCGATCTGGTGTCATTTGACAGGCTTCGATATACGTGTCGTATCAGCACCATCACATATGAGCATAAATCTATCGATATATCCTAAAATTACACATTTAGGATAAATGAGTTATTAGCTGCTCGTAACTCACTCTAGACTCATAGTGTTGGTTATCATGGCTTATGGTTGTATAATTACCAAAATACCCCTAAGACTTAGCTTATGCCCATTTGTACCCAAAATATTAACTTGAGGTGATCCTACACAATTTTGCATGTACAATCCATTAGTGACTTTGTTTTACTCAAATTCAGGCCCTAAATGATGAAAATACCCTTAACAGCCATTTCTTAGTACTTTAAGGGTAATTAGGTCATTTCACACACCAAGCCTTTTCTCACTCCGACATCAACATGAAACTTACTCATTTTTTCTCTTCTGAACTCAATGGAATCATTAAATTGATGAAATTCCAATTCCTTCATCATGCCACATAATTAGTAGAAATTATGAGTTCTCAGAAGAGTTGTGCCGGTTTCTCGTTCTGTCTTGCCTAAACATGTCCTTTTTACTTCAAATCACATGATTAACTAGTTAGGCAATCATTAGATGTCGTTTGGACCATTAAGACACATAATTGAATGAGATATGAATAGTACCCAACTTCTCCTATAGTCATCCAATCAATAAACAGAAATGGTAAAAAGAAAGCATATGCTTACCTTAACTCATTTATGAATTCGATTCAGAATTCCAGTGACACTCCGACCGGCGAGACGGCACCAATGACCTCCAATCAAGAATTCAAATCCATAGAATTGTAGCTCGTGATAAGTAGAAGAATGTTAGAGAAGGGTACTTGGAGAGAAGACGCCATTTTGATTAGAGATTTGGCGCTCCAATCGATTTCTCTCTCTTCTCTCTCTCCTCCGTTCTCGTCTCTGTTCTATTTATGCGTTCTCTTTCTTCATTTCTTTCATTCTTTTTGTGTTCTTATCTGATTCATTGCACGCAGGGAATTAATGAGAAAGGATTATGAGTCATTAAAATATGGCTCTTATGTGGCTATACTCATTAGTCCACTTCTTTAGCTTTCTTGCATGATAATTCATCTCCTTTGTCATGCATCTTCATCCAATAAAATAGTAAGCTTCATAGAGAGAATTATTATTCTCAAACTACCTCATTGTACCACCTTCATGTAGTTAATCGTAGCTTTTTGCTTCACGTCTCTTTGTCTTTTCTTGGGTATTAATTTACTTAGTATTTGTTTCCCTCCTTTTTAGTTCCCATCTCATTAAAATCATAGGGAAAAATACTCATTTTTTGCTTTATGGCAAACTTACTATTTTTCCCTTACGTTATAGGTGACAATTACATGTGCCTATTTGTCACACTGGCCAAACCAGGGCCTAATAGTTCTCTTAAATTAGGTTTATTCTCAATTTCCTTGTCTTAAAATTTAGGGTGTTACATGTCGTAGTCCCAAGCAAAACCCAAGTAAGTAATGATTAGCCATGATGACATAACTTTTGTGTTGGCTTCTTGAGAAAGTAACACATGTCTCTTAAAGTACACAAAATCATGACAAGTATCATCCTTACTTTTTGATTGGCATAATTAGAAGGTGACACTTGTCCCTTATCATGAAGTATCTTTTTTGCCTTTTTGTTGGCATTCTAAGATGATGACATGTAGCACAAAAGTCAGGGGAAATTCATCAGTCTCCAGTCTGATCACCTGACTAACTTTCTTGAACACCGAGTCCGGGATCCGGGGAAAATCATCAGACTCCTATTGTCCCTGACAAAAAAAAAGACAGCTAAAAACCCAAGAAAATATGAGGGACCCACTTTATTAAAGGAAGTGACACGTGTCACCAAACCAGTGAATCACTGGACAAATGGCACCAAAATAACTTGACACTTAGCATGATTATTCCAAGGCTCCTCCCTAGCCATAAATTTTGGCCGGCTACCAAAAATGGGCAGAAAAATCAAGAAAAAACACCACAAAATTAAAAAAAGGAGAGAGAAAAGATGAATAGTATTTTCTAAGAACTTCAACTAGACAAAACACTACCGAATCGGCATTTTCTCTTAAAGTACCCTTAACAAACCTTCTTTTACTCATCCTAAGTTTTATTGCTACAGTTTTAAATTTTCATTTGAGGTGGTTGGTGCCATTTCACCGACCAGAGTACTGCTAAATTCTGAACCGACTGCGGAATCGCGAATAGTTAAGCTTAAGCTTCCATTTGAACTGATTGGTTTATTGTTTAGATGAGTTTTTTTGGGGGTGTGGTACTGTTTATTTTTCATCTAAGGGGTATTTTTGAGGTTTAATGATAGTTCAATCATGTATTTATGGTTACATTATCATTTATGATAATATTGGATCAAGTTGTTGGACAAAATTCTATTTTGGTAATTTTGGTTAATTAATGGTTTTGTTGGGTCAAAAGAGAAGGGACTAAAGCTTTAGGATTTTGATGATTTTTATCATCCCATTGTGTTTTGCATGAAAAATTATATGGAAATAACATTGGTTATAAATTTTGGATCATTGGAACACAAGTTGTAACTTTACAAATTTCTGTTTTGTTAAGGTTCCTGTGTAGCAATCATTTTGTGTGGTATTTTTGAGTGACTGAATGATGTCCAAATCTTGTGAAACTTTCCAGTCTAAAAGTAGACTTATCAAGATTTAATTTGATAGGTCATAATAGTCAATTAGATTAGTATGCTGTAAGTTCTATATTTTTAAATTTTGGTCATGAAAAACTGTCAATTTTGGAGCAATGTCCAATAAAAGGAACATCTGTATCTGTGTGTGTACATTTAGCTTATGGATATATTTTTTCCTAAAATTAGACTTAAATAGGTCACATAGCACTTGGAAACACCTCATTGGGAATTTTGTGGATTTAGTTATGATTCTTACAAGTTTAACCAATAATCAGGAAAGGGAAATCTGGACGACTAGGTTCTTGGCTGCGGCTAAAAAGTTTCTAACCCATTTGTTGCCACAACTAAGACAATAATTTTTCCATATTTCATATTTTCTAAGAAGTGTTGATTGGTATGGTCTTTCCTAATCTTATAGGCCTTTATTGGGACTTCCAAAAGCTACCTAAGTAACTCAAATGACAACCAACAAGCTATACTAAGAATAAATTAGCTTACCTTATACCAAAAATGATTGGATTAAGTAATAACTCATCATCCATAATTCTAAATATAGGACTTGACAGTTGTTCCGAGTCTAAGACTTGGCTAAGCTCAGGGAAGCAATTGGATATCGCTCAAGGGAAACAACTAGGTAGTAACTTTGTCTTTCATATGTTATAAGATACACAGCATGTTTTGTAGATTCATCATGAATTGTCTGACACATTCTGTTTATATGCTAGTGGATGCCTGGGGCCAATTGTATGGGTAACACTCGGGGCCTTGTGATATACCTAGTTCTATGATGGTATGTAAACTGCATGTTATGGTTTGAATGTTGTGGTGATGATTATGTTTTATGATGATTGTGTGGCATGCTCTGTGATATTGTATCTATATGATTGACTATCTGTTACTATTAAGATTCTTTTGAATCTTACCCTTTTTCAATAAACTAATTTATACTACAGGCTAGTAGCTTAAAGGGTAAGAGGGAAGACATCTAAATGATGATACTGCATAATCTATTTTCTTTATTGGTTGTCTGTTTCTAGTATTTTTGGATATTATGATCTGTATAAGGTGTGTATAACTTTGTAATCTTGACGACAGTACAGTGGAAGAACTAGTAATGCCGGTAGCCTAGTAAATGGATAGTAATCTATATTTGTTTAACGCTTCCAGACAAAAGGAAACTATAACTAAAGTATGAAATGTGAGACTTAAGTAGAGAATCTCTCGCATACTCTGATATGATGAAACTAAGAGCCGATGAGACTTAGTGATGTAGTGAAACTTGTGAAAATAATTGAAAAGTTTTTTACCCTTTAAAAAAAATCCTATCAACCCTAGGTTCAACTCCTGAGTTGAGATTAGGGATTTGTGAATATTTTTGGAAGTTGGGTAATCTGGGTTCAAATCCTTGTTCTACAACTGATTTCACTACTCTTTTGTGCTTATCTAAGTGTATGAGATATAAGGTGTGACACTTCTAATCAGCCAGTGTTTGCAAAATAGCTCTTAAGGATAGTGTCCTTGGAAGTGACCTGGATTATAGAGTGTATTTTTCAAGAACTACACCAACAAGAACATGCCATGAGTTTCTTTTTCTCCCTCTGGTTGAACTTTTCTTGAGCACACCATCCAAAGGATTTGATTTAAGGAAACTAATATTTATATGATGATATAATAGGCTAAATTTACCCCATTAAGCCTATTTTCTTAATCCAGTATATCCTAATCAATTTAAATAAAGTATACAAATGTTTTCATATATTTATATTTAAATATACATAAGCATATTTAAATATATTTTTAAGATGTACATTAGGACATTATGTTTAATCAATTATATATGTATATATATTAACTAACTGATGGTCATATTTTTTCTTAAAAATTTCATTAAATATCTCACTATATGAAGGAGTGTAGTACATGGCTACAGATGTAGGGAGAAATGGTAAACCAAGTACTAAAGGAATCTGCACATTCCCCCTCATGGTCTAACTCAAGGAGAGGCAGATGTTGAATATTTTACATATAGTCCTAGACATCATATAATTTCAACGGTTTCATGTACAACTACCCGGAAGATAAAATGATTCATAATGAGCATATTCCCTCTATGCATGAGAAGGTAGAGCTCAAGACCAACATGGACCCTAACTATCAGCTCATGTGCCCATAACAAATGTAGATATAATAGGAGAGGCTATAGGTGGCCTTTGTTGCATGGCCTGACCATTTAATTTAGGTATGCAAGCTATAGAAGAAGTACACCACTCAAAAGAAGCCCTCCAAGTCCAAGAAGAGAAAGCACATCTCACTCAATGATCGATCCAGTCACAATTCATGCTCACAAAATAATCCTGTTAATTAATATGGTCGAACACTCCTCAAGGAGTTCATTGAAAGTTCTTTACTTCAAGGCTAGAGCTAGAGTTTTTGATGATCCAGTTTGAGCCACAGGTCTTTAATGAAGAGAGGTAAACGGAATGTGTAAACTAAGAGATTGTTGATAAGGTCCTAAATAAGGAGCTGATAAGTATAAACTCCTTCAACTTCTTTATTGGGTGTTTCTTCAACTGTGATTAATTAGTTAGTTATTTATAAATTTGAGTATATTTTTGATATGTTGGTTTCAGCATTTTGGGCACTTATACCAAACTTTTATCCTCCTATACGACCTCTACAAGAAGATCAAGTTCATCCCCCTTAATGATATCAATAACCAAAGTGAGGGCATGAAAGATGATCAAATCTCAAGTTAAGTTTCTAGTAGATAACTTGATTAGGAGGGTGCCAAAAAAAATGCAACACTTACTTATTGGTGCCTTACATGTAAGGGTAGGTACATCATTAACTTTTCTTAAATTATGTTTTATTTATTTTGTAATTGTCTTTATGGTGTGATCTATTATTATACTTAGTGAACATTGGATGCTGATAGTACTAAATCCATACCGTAAAAAGATTTAGTACTATGACTCTCTTGGTAGGGATCCAAAGAAAAGATCATTCATGCAGGAGACATTCAACTAGTAAGTTATCCATTCTTCATCTTTTATAATTAAGTTCATCTTGCATGTTTCTATAGATATAAATTTGTTATTGTCTCTTCACATTATGTTGTCCAAGTACCATACACAAAATAACCTTGAATGCAACAATTGCAAGCTTACTGGTGGCTGCTTCAAAAACATCTTCCAATGGCTGGGAGAAAAGGTATATATATTATTCATCAATAATTTTAATATTAAATTGAAGCACACATATAGTTCTTATATGATTGACTGGCACATTTTCCTTCTCATTTCTTTATAGTGCCAATGGCAACCAGAACACAACAACGATTGTGGGTACTATGTGATGTGATTCATAAAGACATAATCACACAAGATCATAATAATATTGATTCTGCAAAGGTGTGTGTGGGTGTGGGTGTGTGTACATACATACGTACTCTCATTCGTTATTAGTCAGCTATATATTATAATATCTAACTTCATATATTATTTCCTTTTACATACCATATTTTAAGGATACCTACTGCACGACATATAGCCTATCACAAATGAAAGAAGTGGTTGAAGAGTTGGCGACAACTCTACAACTTTAGTAACATGGGGGAATCTACTTTAAATAACTGCAAATGTGTGTGTGTGTGTGTGTAATGGTTTATCTATTTTAAAATTTTTGTTTTAATAGTGTATATACATAATGTAAAAATATTATGATTTGCTGTATTGTTGTACATATAAGTTACTGTAAATATATATTCTGATTCATTTTATACAAATGTATATGCAAAGGGGATATTGAAAAAAGGACCCCCTCCCCCTAATTTCTTAAAATAATTTAGCTTTGATACATCCCAATTGTTACTTCACAACCATTATTTATGTCAACTATATATAACGATGATAAACCATGATTTTAAGGTGCTTAAAGATCTTAATTAATATGATTTTGATGGATTAATTGGGGAATAAATGTATTAATTGATATTTGAAGTGGTAGAATGATTTTGGTAGTTAATTAGTGTTAAAATGGTGATTCTAGTAGCTTTTGGAAGTTCTAGTATGTTGTGTAGGTATAGGGATTGAAGTGTGAATAGAGAAAGTTTGCTCAGTGTAAGCACAAAATATGCAGGGACTAAAGGGTAAAAATGAAAAAGTTTACTGGGACATATTATAGAAGAGGCAAAGCTTGCATTTGAAGATTTGACACCAATATTGCAAAACGACACCATTTCAAGTGATGGAAAGGAAATAGACTCCATTGGAAGTACAATTCTATCAAAAATGGAAAGGAGATTCTCTCATAAGTGGAATTGCAATTCTATCTATGCAAAATTGAAACTCAAATGAATTTGAGGCGTGGGAAGGAAGAAAAAGTGAATTATTGGTAAAGAGAAGGAGCATTTTACATAATGTAGAAGTTGAAGATTGAGCTGGAACTAGTTAGAAGGAGAGAAACATATTTGGTTCGAGGAGTATCAGATCATCTTAACTTAAATAAGGAGAAGTGTTATTCATTTAAGATAACTGGAAATGAGAAACACTATGAGGGACAATTATTATAGAATCTAGAGTCCGAGTGGTAGCATTTGCGAAGAAGGAAAAGATGATGTCAATCTGTCTTCAAAATCATGAAGTTGAGGAGATCACGATGGTATTGCTTAGCTAATTTTATTTCTTCATCTTGGAAGAGAATTCTCTCAGAGCTGCTAAGCCTAAAGAATATTTAATTAGGAAGTGTCCTTTGATTCTTCTTTTCTATTACACTGATTCACATCAAATTTATGTTATTCAAGTTGTTGCTCGTGTGTGACAATAATTGTTTAAGTCTGTGATGAAATTATGTGTCAATTGTGTTGATTTTTGTATTGAGACTTGATTCAAGTTCATAATCTTATTTCTTGTAGCTTTTTTTATGGATCTAGATTGGTGAAATCTGACTTGTGAAGCTAATGAATAATTTTAGATGAATTCTTGATATCATGCTCAAATATCTGTAATCTTCTTCTTATTTTTTAGTTAGATTACTAAGTTTGTGATTTGATACTTGAAGAAATTAAAGATAAGAGTAAACTGGTAACTAACATTGCATCAATGAAGAGAGGAATGGTTTCCTAAGATGAAGTAAGAAATATGATAGAAACTACTTTGAGTGATAGATTTCCTAAGTCAAACTGAGTAGGAAGAATAGGACTTAAAGCTACTCCTTATATTAGGATCATTAGTTTATCATTAAATCATTGGATCAACTAATTTGTTTTGTTTTAGTCTACTTAGATCACTAATTTGCAAATGCTAAGAGACCCATCCTAGGTTGCTCTCCACTATCCTATCTAGGGTTTTAATCTAGTAATTTTAATGGCTATACCACAAGCTAATCAAACGATTGTTTAAATAAAGTCATTAGCATTAATATAAATGCATAATGATTTTTCTGAAAGAACCATTATGTATATTACTAGATATATAACGGTTGTTAACATGAGACCATTTTGTATATTACCAACATTACTAATTATATGAAGGTTTTTTAAGTATGCCCAATATTTATTATCACAACATTGCACATATCATGGCCTCACTAAGGCTTAATATATAATGGGTGTTATATTAGAACAGTTATAATAAACATTGAATAGATCATGATTTAGAACTATTATGTATCCACACCGAGCATTTATAGGAACAAGTTATTAGGATGTTACATTATAAGTAAGTAAAGTAGTAAACAAAGCGAGAATTTTGAAACTTTAATTTTGTTTTGATATAAATTATGTTTTGAAAGAAAAAATATCTTATGATGAAACTCAAGGTATGAAACTCGACTAGCAAGATATACACATAAACTCTGCACCATCTTCATGTTAACACCAACAAGGCATATGACTCAAGTTATGAGAAGTATTGACTTGAGTTAAAACAAAACAAATTAATATGATTTATATATTTAAGAGTATACTCTTTATTTATCCTACAAAATAACTCTTTTTTAGTTTTATTATCATCAAAACATAGAGTCTAACAAACTCGACGTAGGTCACATGGTTTAGACCAAACTTGTATTAATTCGTTATGTGCTCTTCTCCTCACTTGCTTAGAAATTAATATCAGTAATATCCTCCCAAATATATCTATTTATCTTTTGGTATTTTCATTTCAATATTTGGTTAAATTTTCTTATTATATATCAGCAACAGCGTCAAGGTTAATCAAACAATATGGAGTCTTTTGAAAAGTGGTAGAGAAAGTCAAAAGGGAACCCTCAATGAAATTATTGAGCAAAATCTTTTGGTTAACAATCTATCTAAAGACTTGATTGATAGAGTACAATGGCAAAATGTGACCCATATAGTCGATCCCATCTTGTCCAAAATGAGGATTTTTTTTGTTTTTGTTGTTGTTGTTATATAGCAACTAATTCATTCATCTTTTGTGTCTGTTCTACACTAATAGAGTTGATCATAACCAAACCATTAACTTAATTAGTCAATCTGACCTAGTTTGGCTTCTAAGATCGAGTTAGAGTTGATTGTATCTCTTCTTATAATATCATATTACTTATCCAAAACAACTGTTAATAATACTACCATGGTAGAAAAGAGAAAATGTTATACAAAGAGACCATAGTAGAAAGGATTTCAATTTAGCATTCATATACTAACTATGGTAGAAAAAGAGTTCAATTAACCATTTGAAGATACTATCATAGTTATAAATAGTTCCTTATCAAAATAGAAATTAATCATGATAGAAAAGATTTGAGCTTAAACCTTAAAAATACATGTCATGGTTAAAAAGAATTAATGCTACTTAAAATATCCTTCTGAGTTTCCATGATAGAAAAGAGTGAAACGAAAATTAATGCTATCATGGATAATAAAACTTTTCTACATTGACCACATACTATACCCCTTGAAATAACGCACACCCACCTAGCAAGATCATTAAAATAAAACCTACATCTATAACACCATTCCAAGCAACATTTAGCCCTTAAGCTTCTCAAAACTCAAAATATAGCATTCCACCACAGGCTCTATCATCATCACATTTATGAATAACAATGTTTCTCAAACATTAATAAGGCTAAGAGTCAAATATTAATAAGGAAACTAGTGCATCCACTAAACCACATGCATAATTCTTCAGGCCTCAAGCCTTCTATACCAGCATTCCAATCAGTAACAATTCAAAAAATATATATAACACTAAATCAAAGTATACAAAGTAAGCTCTGTTGTGGTAATATACAAGAATTCTACACACACACACAAAGAGAATGAGTTATTTCAAAAATTATCACAATAATGAGGCTTCTAAATCAAAGTATACAAAATGAGCTTTGTTGTGGTAACATACAAGAATTCTACAACAAAAAAAAGAATGAGTTAATTTAAAGATTATCACAATAATGAGGCTTCTGAAGTATTCCCTAAAAAACTTGCACAAGAACTATCACAAAAAATGTCAAGTTAAATAGGGTGAGACAAATGCCTCAATAACCTTTAGTCTAACTCATCATATATACCAATATGCTCTCATAAGGTGCCAAATGAGATAGTAAGCAAAATAGAACAATAAGTGTCATTTTTTATTTCTCCAATATAATCAATCATGTGGACTCCCATAAACCACATCCCTCCTTATGGGGATGATTAAAAGTTAAGAAGACCTATCCCTCACTATAGAAGGTGAAGAAAAAGCTAAGAGGGCTTATCCCTCTCCATTGAGGATGAAATAGAGCTAATCATCATTCATTAATAGAGCCTTATCATGTGATAGAAAGGACTCAAATTACACTCACTAAATCCCAACCATTTCCCATCATTATTAACAATTCACAAGATAATCATTTCCAACAAGTTCTCACAACTTCATCTATATTTGCATGCGTTCTAAATGTTACACTTAATTCAATTCCAAATCCCACTATACTAGTTTAACATAATAGTATATCAACATAATTCAAATTCAAATATAACTAATAGCATTCCATAATTTTAATAACCAAAATCACTCATAAACAACATATTAGTAGTATGCAGCAAGTGGAAAGTGGTTATTTTTTTCAAAGTAAAGTGGATTACCAATAACAATCAACAACTCTGTGCTCAAGTCACCAAATATAATCAATCTACATAATCAAACAAATATCACCACACATTCGCATACAAATTAATTAAGTGGTTAACAATAACAAACTAGAGGCTATACACCCTTCAAAAAACTCAATCCTTACACAAACCATAACCAATCATTTCAATACTAAAATTTATCACCCAATAGCTCAAACAACTCATCTAAACTATTTATCAACTTCTAATTAGTCCAATCAATCAAAATCCCCATTTGCAACCTCAAAATATTCATTTGTGAAATTCAAGCTTAATCAACAAACTAAATCCTTTTTTCGATAACAAAATAAATCAATTCAACATCAAATCTAACTCATATAAATATAATCCTAGCATCAAGCCTCAATTGACATAGCTGTTAGAATATCATTATTTAATGTACTTCAATATAACATTAAACTTAGGAGCGGAAATAGCCTAAGATAGGCTAGGTCTTACCTAAATAAGCCTAGGCTTGCAATAAAGATTTAAAGCTTGAGCACGAGCCTTCAAAAGGCCTAATAAGGCCTAAGCTTGCTTAAAGGCCTACATAAAATAAAAGCCTTCAAAGCTTATGCCTTCAAATTTATATATAACCCTTCAAGCCTATTTTGCAATCTTACATTATGTCTTAAAAGCCTAACATTTATTCACGTTGTAATATAAGGTCTTAGTAAGTAAAAGAAATGAATTCCTAGTGAAAATAGTTGTCCGAGTAAGTAGGAATAAGAAAAACTAATCACCTATTGACTAATGAGATATTTTCAAAAATCAACCAAGCATAACAAACAGGAGGTAAAATTGGATTTTATCTTTTATTTTTCACACTTAAATGTGGACAAACTCCTCTTACTAAGATCATAATACTTCATTTGGCACTAAAATAAACTCATCACAATTATTATTCTTTAGTGGACAATGCAAATCAAAAGAGAAGGATTGAGTTAGCATTTCCATCTCAAATAATCAAAGAAAAGAGGTAGGGGTGAATTATTGATGTAAATGCAAAGTTTGAGTATGTATGTGAATGATGATAGGATGCGAAACTTAGGATCAAGGCTGAATTGTAAATTTATAATTAATTTATAAAATTATTTAGATGATATTATATATACTTATATACTGACAAAAATTAAAAAAAGTTAAATAGGCTAGGCATGGCCTATTTATCTAAATAGGCCTAAGCCTAACCTATTTACTAAATAGGCTAGGCAAGGCTTTATGTTAGGGGTCTAACCTATTTCCATCCCTAATCAAACCTTAGGTCAAATCTTCATAAACTATGAAATATAACAAAACCAAATTGATTAAACATCTTCTTTAGTCCTAATAGTCCATTTAAAGTCAACATATTTGGTCAAAATTTCATAAATTTTGAAATTAACACAAGGGAGAGTAGAAAGGTAGCCGAAAAACTCAACGGTTGTGGTAAGAAATAACTTGGGCACCCCCTATTTATAGCATCAGGAAAAATAATATTTTATGAAGGTGTAATCACTCATATTTTAAGAAACTTTCACTACTGTAGATTTGTGTATATTTCACGGTTTGTTTTACCTATATTGAACCGTTAAATATCCGAACACTAAATATTTATATTTAATAGTTGTTAACAGTTGCAAATTATTAAATATAGGGCCATATATTTAACAGTTGTTTCAATAAAATCGTTATTTATAGGGCACTATATTTCACGGTTCTTAGTCAATGACTGTTAAATATAGTAAACAATATTCAACGATTTTTCACAAAAAACTGTAAAATATTTTATACAATACTTAACGGTTAATATTGTGAATGGTAAAGTATTTATCACTAAGTTAAAAGGAGTTTATTTGGCAGTTCTTCGTCTATAAGGGTAAAATATAAGTTACACTTGACGGTTATTTCGAATAACCGGGATATATTGTTTGTAATACTTGGCAGTTATTGCCAAATAACTGCGAAGTATACGAGACCAATTTTTTAAAAATAATTAGGGGGCTCACTTTTGATCAGCCCCTGCAAAATTACCTATAAAAACAACTTATATATACACCAAACACCTAAACAGATCCAATTCTGGTTAAATGTATAACAATATACAAAATAACAAATTCCAACAAGTGCCAACAAATTAAAACATATCATCCAATACTATTTATATAATTATGAGTTCAATACTAATATGGATGAAGTGCATGTACATAGGGAGCTATATAGATCTATACACCGAGCAGTAAATGACTATCACTATTAGAACTATGTATCAGAAGGAAGATTTATTTGTAATAAGTTCACAAAAAACACAAGATCATCATTAAGATCATTTAAGTCAAACAATGATTAACACAAAGCATAGTTAAATAAAGCAATAAAGATAAGGGAATTTACATGATCAAGTGCATTTTCCTAGCCAGTCTTACTAATTATAATGTTATTTTTAGTAACAATTGTTTTCTTTAATTTGTGAAGCAACTTCCCCCTCTTTGAAATACAAATTCCTTCTTGTGGTCATGACTAACGTGCAAAGCATCATCTACGTTGAATTGTGTTTTCAAATGACGTCCCTTTAAAAGGATCATCCTCAGCTGGATTGTCTTCACCTCCTGCATCCTCATTTGTTTTATTTGATAACAAAATGATAGACCATTATTTATTAGCAGGATCAGGAATATAGAACACCTACTTAGCTTGAGAAGCCAAAATGAAAGGCTTTTCTTTATAAACCTGCTTATTCAAATTCAATTGTGTCAACCCTGACTCATCCAATTTCAAAGCACTATGACTATCAACCCCACTTACATTTGAATTCTGGAACTTGAAATCATATGTAATCCAACACCCAAATGTGCTCAATCACCCTAAAGTATGACATATTCGCATAGATAGGATTCTTATCTCTTGCACTTGATACATGCATAGTGCGTGTTAACAATAATAGTGACCCTGCTATTTTGCATTTTACTCCAGGCATCCTGGTTTTTAGTGTAGAAGGTGTGTCCATTTATGACGTAGCTTGAGAAAGAAAGCACATATTTGTTTAGTCCATGTGCCAAGAATATTAGTTTCTCAATAACTGAATTATGATCAACTTTGTACTTGTCATCCACATACTGCTTCAACCATATTGTGAATTATTTATTACGTTATTTGGCATATTAAATTTGTACTATGTTGGGGTTTCCCTCCTAAGCTCATCCATAAGAATACCTACATACTTATCAATATCTTCAGAGTTATGAAGTGCATATAGGTGTGCTTGCTCCTATTGTTGGTTTGAGATAGGGATAACTTTCACTTCCATTAACCCTAATCTAGATGTCCTTCCTTTATGCTAAGACACTGGAAGGCCAATATCACATGCATCTTTCAAGTAATCAAACAGGATTTAGCAACCTCTTCACAAATGTACCGTTTAATAATGCAACCCTCTAGCTAGCTCTGATTTTTCACATAGCCTTTCAGGTCCTTTATCTTGGGATCGGCTGGGTATATCCATCACATATAGACTAGGCTACACAACTCTACCTCTCTAATCAAGTGAACAATTAAGTACACATTTATGTCAAAGAAAGATGGTAGAAAAAAAACATTTCCAGATCACACAATATAGTCACGATTTTTGTTTGTAATCTTGATAATTTCTTGGGGGGCAATCACTCTATTAAACAGTCACTTGAAGAAGAAAAATAGCTTCATTATCGCAGCTAGTACCTTATCAGGTAAAATACCTTCATTGTTACCAAAATAAAGTTTTCCATCAATACTTGGCAATCATGTGATTTCAAACCCATCAGCTTTAAGTCCTTCATTGACATAAGGTTTCTAATATTTGACAAGTAAATTGTAGGCACTTTCACTACAAAAAGAAACTCACAAAATTTTTTTTCTTCTTTAGATAGTGTGAAAGCCACTGGCTGAAAGAATATATAAGATTCTCTCTCCTTCAATGCCAATTCCTCCATTATTCCAATCTCAATAATGTCTAGTCTTGCATTTATGCCATCAAGAAATATGGAGTAACGTCCCAGAAATACTTTCACACACATTTTTCTCAATATGCATGATATCTAGAAAATGTCTAACATTAAGGGAATTCCAATATGGCATATAAAAAAACTGACCTTTTCTTCCACCCTCTTGTCTTAACATATTTCCCAAAAAACTTCAAAAAGTTATAGTCTATATGTTTCGTTTTGTTCAAAAACCTCCTCACTATTCAATGGTTCAAGTGCCATCCTTTCCTCTGAATCCCTATTAAAGTATTTTCTCATACGGCATTACGAATGATCCTTCTGCAACCATCTATGATGTCCCATATAGTAACTCTTCATTGTAAAAACTTGCATTTACACTCGTTCTGGTGAGTTTTATGCAGCGAATTTAAACCACTAAGCAATGTTCGTTTATAATGCTTTTCAAATCCCAACCTCAAAACAGGATTTGAACCTGTAGTTGAGTGGGCTTTTTTTATAATTAAAAAATTAGGGGAAGGGCATTCTAGTGGTTCGCAACTTTATTGTTATTCATCATTTCTTATCATTTCCCTTTAATTCAATTAAGGTAATTCTCTGCCCAAACTTAGTTCATTCATTTACATACACAACTGTGTAACCACACAAGGCTACCAAAGTATCTAAGTTTAATACAAAATAATAGATGTATTCTCATCTACAATCCACCACTGCATTCCTCTACATGCAGACCTCTTCTCTATTCTCAGCACACCTCATGTGTTCAGCTGTCTAAATAGTTGGTTGGGGAGGGTGAGATTCGGGGAGATCTCAATAGTAAACAATTACCATAATGCATGCATGATATATGCTAAGTGCATGATATGTTAGCCTTATCTAGATACATGCCACATAATGATATTTTTTCGTGCTCAATGTTTCATATAACATACTCATGGCCATAGCTAAACAGAAGTATAGCTTCATCATTCAAATATGCTCTACACAATCAAGTAAAGCAATCACATACATCACTACACAAGCATAAATATCAAATACATGCAAGTAGGGTAAGTTCACTACCTTTTGGACTTTACGTCCTCCTCTTGTAACTTGACCTTCCAACCATCACCTCTTCTTTCTCACTTCATGGCCCTAGATAAGTACTGACATTATTAGAACCATGAAAAATGAATGCCTAATGGGCTATATTAGACTTAAAGGCTTACTTTCACCTTTGAAGTTCATACTAATTACATTTGGCCCTTTCCTTCTTAAATTCACATGGTAGCCAAAAGTTGTCAGCATTCTAACCAAATTTTGAAAAATCATAATTAATTCTATAGAACTTAAAATGGGTTAGTTCTAGGTTCTGTGAAAATATATTTAAGTACCATTTCAATAAAATATCACAGAGCACTAATATTAACTAAAAATTCTAGAAAATTCTTCAAATCCAGTCTGTCCAAGATTTCATCCTAGATTTCAGGTCAAATTTTGAAAAATCATAAATCTCAATACACATATCCAAATGACACATAATACCTATCACATTATAGTATAGAAACAACCTCAAATGTTTATTCAAACTCATATGTTTTACAATAACATTGGTACACCTATTTATACTACTCAAGAGAACAAAAAAATGCTCATTAAAATAATATAAGAGTCAATAAATATTGCTACCAACTCCTTTGCCGACCACTAACCCTCCAGCTGAAACTTGCCAATGCTTGCCGACGTTTTCCGTTGCATTCACACTAGCTGACTCTGTTTTTTATTCACACTCCCTCTGCCTTTGTCTCCCGTGGCACATTAAAGCATAGGATGTCTACTTTCATCTTGTAAAATATCATGCAATTTGGATTAGGTTTGTCTACTTAAAAACATTCCACAACAATACTGGTTTCCAGAAATGAATCTGGCAAGCAACAACTCAAACTTTCCAAAATTCTAGAATTATGTGTAATCTTCCAAAAATCAATACCACATGTTTTCCAACATAATTTTCCATTATAAACACAATGGAATCATCAAAATGATCAAATTCTCATTTCTTCTTAATGCCATGTTCAGACTAGAATTTTAGGGTTTTCTACAACAAGCAACTAATTCACAACTTAATCATCAAACATACTTTATATGCTTCCTAAACATCATATGACCACTTGTATATGATCAAAGCATCATGAAACCCCAAGAACCCTAAATAAATGGAAATATGGCCGCAAGAGAAAACCCATAAAAATCGACCAACAAACACAATATATACATCAAATTAAAGCTTAAGCTCACCTCTTTCATTTTCTAGGGCTTGTTCTTGATTTCTCCAACTTTGGTATTTTGTAGATAGCATAAAACACCTCCTTTCAAGAAGCTAAAACCATAGAAATGAATCTCTTAATGAGAGAAACAACTTTTATAAAGACCTCAAGAGCAATAGAAGTGGTTTAGAAGATAAAAATCAAGCTAGAAGATCATACATTATTCTTTGTTCTTCAATGTTCTACTTTCTCTTTCTTTTTCTTTTTATCTCTTCTTTTCTCTATTTTTCCCATTTGTTTGTGGCAGCTAGCCGATTTTAAGAGTGTGTGAGAGAGAATGGTCTAATATTCATTTATGCCTCCTTGCAATTTACTTGGTCACAATTTTCCTATAACATGTGCGGTCAAAATTATGACTTCTTGAAAAAGGTTAAAGTTAATTAACCTTTTTGACTTTGGTTACATTAACTACCTCATTCCCTCTTCCTTCTCACTTGACCGAAATATGTCTTCAAAAAGGAAGGAAAAAATATGGACCAAGTATTCTTGCAAACTAAATTTCAAGCCTAGCCACAATTGTTGACTTTTCAAACGGAAAAAGTGAAGCAATGAATTAATTACATTCTCCTTCCTTCTCCCTCTTAACTTGGACGAAATTCACCATCCAAAAAGGAGTTCAAATTGTTGACCAATTACTTTCTAAAAATCTTTCTTTTTTTTTACTTTCCAAGTCGTAACCAATAGCAAGTTTTGTTTACTTTTATACTTTTCTTCATTTTCGTACATAGATTAAAAAGTGACAAAATTTTCATCAAACTTTAAAAAAATCATATCTTTATTTATAGATGTCCAATTGATATGGTTCCAAGTACTATGTGACCCTCATTAAGTCTAGTTTTGAGGAACAATATAGCCTTTAGTCAACCAGACACTCAAAATTTCCAAAATTACCATTTTTGGACGCTACCACAGAAACTTGCTAGTTTCACTTTGCTAAATTCAAAAATACATAACTCTATGTGTACAGCTCCAAATAACTTATAAGACCTATCAAATTAAAGCTTGATAAGCCTACTTTCATTATGAAATATTTCTCAATTTTTGAACATCATTTTCCTATTTAAAAGCGTCATGCAAACTGACTGCCCTACACAGGATACATCCAGACAACATTATTCCAACTTTTGGAATTCAAATCCATTATTCTTATTATGCCTTTAAGGGACACTTACTAGATTGGGGCTTAGCTGTCCACTTGATTCGAATTTATCCTCAATCCTCTAATCCTAAAATTTAGGGTATTACGGTCATATCATGCTTTAACTTAATCGGCTGTGTACCCTCTTAACAAATTGGTTATCCAAGTTAGCCTTTAATTTTATACCATGATAAATTACCTTACGCAAGAAAGTCATTGATTGTACTAAACATCATGGCTTTCATATTGAATTTTTCTTTCTTGTAAGCATCATAAATAGGCTCCTTTTTGTCCCACAACTTCTTTAAGTCTTCAATTAGTGGTACAAGGTATAACATCTATGTCATTCCCCGATTACCTTGGCCCTAAGATCAGAATTGACAACATCATCTACTTCTATTTCATTCCATATGGGTTCATCCCATCATTAGAAAATGCTAGGCAGAGGCTTCTTGGTTCGTTAGTAAAGTCAAGATACTCAAAGTCAAACTTACTCCATTCTACATAATCAATAAATACCAAAGTATGTTGTCTTGAATCCTTTCATCCATATGCCACCTTAAAAGTTTCACATCTTGTCTATTCCATACAAGCATTTAAATCTAGGTATAATTGGAAAATATCATAACGCCTTCTTTGAACTCTTCTCATTCTCTTAGTACCATAAGGCACAACATTAAGGACACTCAATTAATGATTCATATTATTTTCTAAACATAATACAATCGTTGGGGCAAGCATGTGTCTTTTCATAACTCAAGCTAGTGGTACGCATTACTTGTTTTGCATCATAAGTCTTGGTTGGCATATCATTTTCCAGTGGTATCATTCTTCTCAAAACTGCAAGAAATTATGTGAAGCATTTGTTACTTCACCTATTTTTTGGTTTCAAGTTGTACAAGTACAATACTAAATATAATAATGTGAACTCAGTACAATTCTCGTACAAAGGCTTCTCTGCATTGCTCTTCATCCTCTTAAACTTATCTGGGCATTCACTAAATTCTAGTTTAATTGCATCAGCCATATCTTGAAGACAATTAGCCTCAAATGTAATTGTTTCGAAATCAGGTGATTTACACCTTTCCAAATTCAACCAACTAGTACCGCTGCCAACATCTGTCTCCCTATCTTTTATCCAACAAGTATAACTCTAATCAATTCCATACATCACTAAGTGTGACTCACAACTATCTAGGTCAACAAGCTTCATAATGCCACATATGACGTAAGGCCAAATAATCATACCGTGATCGTCGACACTTTTATGAACCACAAACCTTATGAAATCACCCACCCTATCCTAGTGCTCCTTCGATAGACGATTGGTAGACAACCATTCTTTATTTTCACTCCCCAATCTAGAGCAAATCATGTATGTAAAGGGAAATGTGATAACAATTTAATAAAATCACTTAAAAAAATAATTTTTAGAAACTTTATTCAAATCAATACTAATGAATAACAACTTTATTGACAACAAACACTTAAAAACATTGCAAAACACTATGCATATGCAAAATCACTCTAAAAAAACAAACTTTGCATACTCTTTACTCAAATCAATACTAACTAATAACAACTTTAATAACAGTAAATACTTAAAATCAGTGGCAAAACCCTATACACATACAAAATCACATGCAAAATAATTTTTACATACTCTTTAATAAAATTAATACTAACAAATATTAACTTTAATAATTACAAACACTTAAAATTAGTGCCAAAACCTACGCATAAACAAAATCTCTCAAACCACAATCTTTACATACTCTTTACTCAAATCACTATCAAAAAACAAGCTCAAAAATAACTAGTAGGAGAAACTAAACTGAACTCACCTTTAAGAAGAAGAGACAAGCTCAAAACCTAAACTCATGAACTCAAAAAGAAGAAACCAACCCAAACACTACTAGTAGGAGCACCCATGAACCTAGAATAAGTCCAGAACCTATAAAACCCATGAACCCACGAACAATGAAAGATGAAGGAGAACTACGAAGGAGAAAAGAGTAAAACCACTAAGGGGATGATTGAGGATAATGAAATGGTGTAGAAAAGCCAAAATCGACTTGTCGAACACTACAAAAAATTTTCTATTTTGTAATGGTTAAAAAGTAGGATTTGTAACAGTTCAAATCGCTATAAATAGTAGTAGTAGCGGTTTGGCAAATTGCTACAAAACACAACATGGCAAACAGTTTTATAGTAGTTTTAAAGAATTGTTACTCATGTCAATAAAACTACTGCTACCTATATAGCAGTTTTGTTAAAATGCTACCATATGTGTTTGTAGATTAGTCTTTGTAGGAGCATCGTGTAGCAATTAATGAACCGCTACAACTGTCATTTGAATTTTAGGGATTAATATTTTCTAAAATGTCTTTTGTAACTTTATAAAACTGCTACAAATACAGTACAAAAAATTTTTTACCAAAATTTTGGTATGGTAGGAAATGAAATTTGAAAATTTTGCTCCAACATTTAATTTTTGAAATTTGAAAATATGGCACAAGAAATTTGTAGTAGTTAGCCAACCACTACTAATGTTTAATGAAATTTTAAATTGTCACGCCTAAAATTTAGATTCGCATTTTAAATTTAACTTTGTAGTAGTTGTTGTAACTACTACTAAGTATTGCACAATTACAAAAAAATTTACGTGAATAATTTTATAAAAAAAATCAGTATTATTTTGGAAGGTTGTATAATAAATAACGATTTAAATTATACTAATTATTATTTGAGGAGAATTATTAAATTAAGTGCGATGAGTATGAGTATTATATTTATTATTAAGAAACACAATGTGTAGTTAATAATGATTTAGGTTCTTCACATTATGAAATTGAAGTTGAAGATGAAGAGACATATTTTTTTATGGAAGAAATGTTGAAAATGTGGAGGTAGGAAGCATGCTTGAATTTCTGTAGAAGGAAAAACAATAATTAGTATAAAAATTTGTAGAAAAATGAATTTACCTTAGAAGTTGTTCATGTAAATGATTTAAAGAAGGAAACGAAAAGTGAGAGAGAAGAAGGGTTGAAAGAAATGGAAGAAATGAGAAATGATGTGTGGTGAATTATTTATAGGGATCAAGCAAGATGTTTATAGCAGTTGAGGTTATGGGTTTTGTATTGGTTTGCGTTTGCGTTTGTAGCTATTTTGTGGTGCTACAAATATTAATGAGAAACTTTTTTAAGAAAATAAAAATTGATTGCTTTACAAGCACAAAAGTGATTATTTCTTAATCATTCATTGTCACCATCCCTGAAGAAAAAATTATGTAGAAAATGTTGGTATTGAGTATATGATTTTATATTAAAAAAATACATTCAAATTAAGTGATAATAAAGTGTAACTTATAAAAACACACCTAACTCTAGATAAATTGCCATCACCTTCAAGGCAGATGTTGCCAAAATAGGCGGGTTGGAAGGGCTTACTCTCGTAGATGATGTTATCACCATCGCCCATGTTATAAAGGTCTCGAGGCTCTAAGTAAACCACCATATTCCAATCTATGTGCCTTTTATCCTCTACATAAGAAACCTGGTGTGCCTTTAAGGAACTATATATGGCTCATCATCTTCAAATTGACTATGTGAATTAGCCTGGAGAAATTTACTGATGTGATGCATAATTGTCAGTTGTGAGTCCCTGTTTAATTATTGCATTTGCCTATAAACACTTGAAGAGTGTTACGGTGAAATAGCCTTGGTAATCTAGTTCGATGACATTGATAAGCTTTCCATAATAAGGGACACCTCTAAACTACATGTTACTATCATTGCTTCTCTCGTAACTCCCCGTCCTAAAGGTGCTATAAACTTCCAAGTTTTAGGTTAGCAATCCTTGATCTCGTGAAACCATGTAAGACTTGAGACCAATGACATTGTGTATAGTAAACCTTCTTACATGGTCAAGCAGGACAATTATGAGAGCTTTGAAATTTGGCAAGTGTGATTCGTTGTCATTTCGTATTCGGTACGTAAACCAACTTAGGAATCTCTGTGGACCTTTTTATCAATTTCAAATGATGTTTATGTATAAATCCTTTTTATCAATTTAGTATTCGGTGCGCAAACCGACTTAGGAACTTCCACTGTAAGACCTCGCTTCATTATTGATATTGCTCAGAGTAGCAATTGCATAGCTCAGTGGGCACACAGAAATAGCATAAATATATTGATATATTGAAACAATATTACTTGATTACATACAGGATTCCCCATAGGAGTGTACAGAATAATTACAAACCTTAAACAAATAGATATGTCTTTAGATAACCAACGCCTCCTCTCATATTGGCTCGGAACCTCCAATTTCCAAAAATTACCGTTCTACCCTTTGAGCTGCTGCCTACTGCTGGAAACTTTACACATTTATGGAAAGGGTGAGATTTGGAGAATCTCAGTAGTAACATAATTTCAAACATATAGAATGAAAAAATAGATATGTTATGTCATGTCATGTAAGATGATCAAAACTATGTGTACACTTGCCCAATGATAAACAATATGTTTGCACCTTGGTATACTTGGCGCCCCTGTTGGGTCCCTGACCACAATATGGTGAATTGGTGTGTCAAATACACTAGCTCATATTACATTGAGTGACGTATACAACATTTAGTAATCACATAGTATACGTAAGAAGAAGTTACTACCTAGAACATGCTCTTTCCTTGCTTGTCAATTGGTCCAGCTCTATCTTCGGCTCGGGCTATCAGTATATCCTAAAATTACAAATTTAGGATACATGAGTTATTATTTATTCATAACTCATACTAAACTCATTGTGTTGGCTATCTTGAATCAAAATTGTAAAATTATCAAAATACCCCTGGGAACCCAGTGTATGCCCCTTTGTACCCGGTCAAATTGTACTATTCCAAAAATCATGACCCGGGCTAATCCTATAGAATTTGTGTGTAGAATCCATTTTTGACCTCAAATTAGTCAAAATCAGGCCCAAATTACAATTTTACCCTTGGCAGCCCCTAACTTAGAGTTTTAAGGGTAGCTTGGTCATTTCGCATTCTAGGGCTTTTCTCACTTCACAGTCTACATGAACCCTACACAATTTTCCCTTCTAAACTCATTGTAACCATCAAATTGGTGAAATTCCATAACAAACATGACAAAAATGCCCATAGCTGAAAATCACTAAATGTGGGGGAAAATGTGTTTTCTTGATTTCAATCCATAAACCTCATTTTTTACACCTCTAACCACTTGTTTAATCACTTAAACACTAGTTGAACATGATTTGGGGAAATTTTGGCAGCATTTCCCCTTAGGTTTTCATCTTCCCAAATTTAGAAAACCAAGCCAAATTCAAGAACAACAATTACAACAACATCTTATAACACAAGAGGTTCAAGTTTATGAGATTACCTCTTGATTACACCACTTTCTCTCTCTAGAAAGCATCTTCCCTCTCTCACTTATCTATTGATTTAGCTTGATAAACATTAATTTCAAGAAGAAGAAGAGGTTAGAGGAAGTTCTAAGTGGTTTAGAAGGCATAAGCACTTGATTTACATGCTCTTACCTTGAATTTTTGGCTCTTGAAACCCTAGAGCCCTCTTGGTGTTCTTGACCTCTTCAAGCTCATCTCTCTCTCTTGCTCTGGTGTGTTGGACGAAAATGAAGAAGCAATAGAGATAATGAAGCTTTATGAATAATATCCCTTCTTGCTTTTTTACTAGAATAACATGTGCTCCCTTTTAATTGGCTCTTGTTTTTCTTCTTTTTGAATAAATATAACCAATTGAATATGTTCCTCTTTCCTTTATTTTTGACCGAAATAATGAGGAAGAGAAGGGTTAATGGTTTGCTAAAACATCTCTCTTGCTTTTGATAATATTATTGTTTAATATCTAATTGTGCATGTGCATACAATACTTAGCTATAATTCCTTCCTCTTATATTAAATATGGGCCAAGTATTAATTTCCCTTCCTTGCTCCCCAATTCAGCAGAAATATGGAAGGAAAGAAGGAGACAATAGCTTCTTGAATATCACTCTTTAGTTGTAATTGTTGACCAAGCCATCATCTTTTTATAACTTGGTCAAATTGTCTCCATGACATATATATATAATAGCTAATATTCATTTCCTCTCCATTTATTCATTTGACCAAAATATCTCCCAAATGTTGGAGAAAATAATTGATTCTTGCTTTGTTGGTCAAATGACCATTTTTCCCATACATTTATTTTCATTTTCGCACTTAGTGAAAAACTTAGCATAATTTTCATCAAACTTTAAAAATTCATAACTAATTGTATAGATATCCAATTGGGGTATTTTCAAAGGATATGTGACCCTTATTAAGACTAGTTTTAAGGAAAAGTATAGTATTTAGCCAATTGGAAGCTCAACATTTCCAAAATTTTTGTTTTCGGACACTGCCACTAAAAATCACCAGTTTTTCTGGGCTAACTTCAAAAATATATAACTCTTTGTGTACAGCTCCAAATGGCTTATATAACCTATCAAATTAAATCTTGATAAGTCTAATTTTATTCTAGAAAGTTTCAAAATTTTTTGACATCACTGTCCTATTAAAAAATGTCACACAACATAGCTTCCTTGCTAGAAAACTCATAGCAGCAAATCTCTTTTGGGTTCCAAATATAATTATGTTGTATGAGACCCCTAATTGCCTTGTTTTATCACTTATTGTGCTCTCTAATTTTCCATTCAATTCTCTTTAATTTTAGAGAATAAAATTATTCCTTACTAAGATACTTGTTAAACTGGAACTTAGTAGTTTACTTGAGTCAGGCTTATTCTCAATCATCTTGTCTCAAAATTTGAGGTGTTACATCCACGGCCTGTAAACCTTTCCTTACTTGAAGATGATCTTTTGACTTACTGGATTCATTTAGCAATGTGTAGAGCATGTTATCACACACATTTTTTTCAATGTACATAATATCAAGATTGTGGCGTAGCAAATTACATTTCTAATATTGAAGAGTGAAGAAGATACTTATCTTCCACCATTGTTGAGGCTCAGTAGCAGAAGTCCAGTTAGTCTTTCTCCCTGCATGTACTGCATCGTCATTTTTTCCTAAATCAAATTTAATATCTTAAAGCTGCTATAAGATATATGATGTAAACATACCAATTCAATGTATGTGACAGCAAATGTCTTCGATCCTACCGTGTGATAGATCTTCTGGTGCCCTCATCTCCTATTGTTTTTTCTTAAAAAGAGCCAACCAAAAAAAAATTAACATTTAATTTTGTTATAATTTTTAATATTTCCTTCAAAAAAATAATTATTAAAAAATTACCTTTGCTTCTTGCCTCCTCTTATACTGGACAAATATTGCCCAGTCATTAGATGGAATGCCACCTGGCACGTTCTCCATCAACTATTGTAGGGGCATCATCCCATTTTTATCATACTAGTAGTAGAGACGATTTCTCTTATTCTTCCACCCATCCTTTATATTTATCAAGTCGTACCACTTTCTTTTGTCTTGTATGGAAAACTTATCGTATATCACTAAATAAATTATAGTTAATTTATTAACAATTAAATAAATTATACTTAAATATATAAAATTAATTAAAATAAAAATTAAATCAATTATAATTAATTATATTTGATTAAATATATAAAATTAATTACTTTCACAACCTTATGCCACGCGTCATCCTTTAGCATCTTAGGCATCTTCTTCTAGTCCTAGAAATGGATAGAGAACCAGACCCAATTCGAGCCCAAGCCAGAGAGAAAGAAGTTGAATAGATGATTGTCACTCTCAATTGGTTGGTCCGTGAGGTCATTTCACAGAACTACTCTCGAATTGATTTGTCGCAGTCACTTCTAGCCTCCTGTTGGTCAGGTTCCCCTACTCATTTACATAATTAATTAAATATAATTTCAAATTTAAAATGCTTTAATTAAAATAATAACTAGTTAACTAAATTACTTACCTTAAACCTGCACATCAAATCTAGTCACCCGTGAAGATAACCATCGTGGATGATTCTGGTCCCTATCCTCCTTGGCTTAAGGAACTGCTCCACATTGCTCAGGGGAATATTGATCTCAAAATCTTCCTTTTGTAGTCCTCAACACTAATATCAACCACCCTTGATGCATTAAAACCCTCTGCTGAGGTCTTAAGCTATTGTGGCGCTTCTACTGAGGTTGCAAGATATAGTGGCGTAGGGTCTTGTCGCCCCTTGGGGTGCTCACACCCATGACTACTGTTCCCTTGTTGAAGAGGTCATCTGGGGGACGCTCAAGATAAGCCTTCCCTTTCCCCTTGTCTCTCCTAGAAGATGTTATAACTACAATTATTCACTTTTCCAAATTAAAACAAATTTAATTGATTATAATATGAAAAAGAAAATTAATTCTCAAGGACAAAATAAATTCATAATATTATCACAATATTATAATAATAATATCAATATAACCAAACAAAATAAAAATACTATATTTTTTAAAAACCTATTTAAAAATGCATGGACAAAAAAGATTCAATAAAAAAAATATAAACATGCCAAATACACTCAGTAACTCATAAATATTACAAAAGCATACTTAAATGATAATAAAATTTCTAAAAACAAATCTACTTAGCTCAAAAATGAAATAAAATAAGTAACTTTACTAACCTTGATTGCCTAGCTGCTTAAGACTTTGAACAAAACCTTAGATCTAATGAAAACTTCCCAGGGCACGCACGGAAAATGATTTTGGCGAAAGTGGTAAAATGAGCAGTAGTAGTGTTTATATAGCAACCTAATTTGTAGTGAATGTCCCTAAAACTGCTACATCAACCACTACAAATCACCTCGGTATACCTGACACTTTGTAGCGGTTCATAGGAACCACTACAAACCAGCAGCCATTTGTCTTCTATAACAGTTTATCTGATATAACCACTATAAATTAACAGCTATAAATGTGGCATCAAGCTAGCACTACATTTTCTAGCGATTTATTTAATTCAAGTGCTACAAATTAACCACTACAAATATTGCGTCAGCTTCATTTTCTAGTGGTTTATCTGATCCAACTACTATAAATTACTACGGCTTACCAATGTGCCACTTGGTGTAAGTCATACCATTGTACATGTCACTACAAAAAATAGTTAATTCTCGACTGAATTAGCCAGAACAAAATTTTTCCAACAGAATCATTTCATTGCTAAATTACCCATGGAATATATATATATATATATATATATATATATATATATATATATATATATATATATATATATATCATAACACATGTTCATTTCAGCGCAACAAGCGAAGGCACACATGCGAGGGCATGAGGACACACGGTGGTCGTCGATGATGAGGTGGTGGCCGCCGGCAATGGGTAGGTTATGAGGTGGCCTCCTACGACTGTGACACACGACTTCTCTTGTGAATCTCCATGTGGCTTTTCAAAATTAAGAAATAAAAATAAATAATTTTTTGACGAAATTCAATTATGTTGCAAATTTCTGTCAGAAATTCTATCAAAAATTTGTGATGGAATTATTTGCTACAGTTCTTTCACTGACATAATGTATTATGTCAGAAATTCCATGGCAAATTCCATTATAAATTCAGTTTTTTTTGTAGTGTTTATAGTTGTTTTCCTTAAAACTACTATAATCCCTTACATTTGTAGCAGTTTTTTTCAACCGCTTCAAAGTAACCACAACGTAACTAAGAAGTAGTTCTTCTTTTGGTAGTGGAAGATGCTAGGAGTAAGCTCTCTATAACTTATAACTTTCAAATGTCAAATAAAAATGGGTGGCGAAGGGGTTTTTTAAAGACTATACTTAACGGTTATTCAGTAATAACCGTGAAATAGATTATAGTTTGTAACACCCCAAATTTTAAGACAAGAGAACTAAGAATAAGCCTAATTTAAGAAAACTACTAGGCCCTGATTTGGCCAGTGTCACAAATAGGCACGAGTAAATTTCCACTATTTCTTGATACCTTGGGGGTATTAAAGAGCATAGGGAATGACAAAATGAAGCAATTGGAGCACACACATGACATAATTATGTTATAAATCAAGGTAGTATTCCTACCAGCGAATATCTATGTGGTGGTCGCGATCGTGTGATGATTTTCCAATGAGGAATAACGTAAGGGAAAAATAATAATTTTGCCATAAAGCAAGAAATGAGTATTTTTCCTAATGATTGTAATGAGATGGGAACTAAAAAGGAAGGGAAACAAATACTAAGTGAATTAATATCCAAGAAAAGACAAAGAGCCATTAACCAAAGGCTACGAGTAACCACATTTAAGGTGGTACAATGGGTACAATGGGATAGTTTGAGAAAAATAATTCTCTCTATGAGTCTCACTAATTTATTGGATGAAGAAGCATGACAAAGAAGATGAATTATTATGCAAGAAAGCTAAAGAAGTGGACTAATGATTATAGCCACATAAGAGCCATTTTTAATGACTCATCATCCATTCTATTTCATTTCCCCTGCGTGCCATTTGATAAGAATGTAGAAAGGGAGCAAAAAAAGAGAACAGAATGAGAAAATGAAAGAACACAGTGAGAACGAGAACGAACACAGAGGAGAGAGAGAAGAGAGAGAAATCTTTGGAGTGCTAAATCTCTATCAAAACGGCGTCTTCTCTCCAAGTACCATTCTCTAATATTCTTCTACTCATCATGAGCTTCGATTCTATGGATTTGGATACTTGATTGGAGGTCGTTGGTGCTGTCTCGCCGATCGGAGTGTCGCCGAAATTCCAAACCGAATTCATAAACGAGTTAAGGTAAGCGTATGCTTCCTTTCTACCATTTCGGTTTGTTGATTGGATGAGTATAGGATAAGTTGGGTACTATTTATCTCTCATTTAATTATATGTTTTAACGGTCTAAACGATATCTAATGCTTGTCTAACTAGTTAATCATGTAGTTAGAACTAAAAAGGAGATTATTAGGCAAGACAGAATGAGAAACCGGTACAACTCTTCCGAGAACTCATAATTGCTACTAATTGTGTGGCATGATGAAGGAATTGGAATTTCATCAATTGGATGATTTCATTAAGTTCAGAAGAGCAAAATGAGTAAGTCTCATGTTGATGACGGAGTGAGAAAAGGCCTGGTGTGTGAAATGACCGAATTGCCCTTAAAGTACTAATTAATGGCTGTCAAGGGATATTTTTGTCATTTAGGTCCTAAATTTGAGTAAACCAAGGTCACCAATGGATTATACACACGAAATTGTGTAGGATTGACGTAAGTCATAATTTAGAGTGAAGTGCAATAGACCTGATATAAATGGGCATAAGCTATGTCTTAGGGGTATTTTGGTAATTATACATCTATGAGTCATGATAACCAACACAAGGAGTTGAGAATGAGTTACAGGAAATCAATAATTCATTTATCCTAAATATGTAATTTTAGGATATATCGATAGACGAGCCGGAATCGGAGCTGGACCAAGGACGAGCAAGGAAATGTCATATTCCAGGTAGTACATCCTTCATACTTATACTATGTGATACTAAATCATGAATGTCATACATTGTAACATGAGCTAGTGTCCTAGACACACCATTCTGCCATGTTGTGGTCATGGACCCAATAAGGGTACCAAGTCGACCAAGTTGCAGACGTAAGTTTGGCCTTGGGCTAGAGTACACACGAAAAGTCGATCATCTTACATGTCATGACATTGCATATCTATTTTCGCATTCTATTTGTATGTAAACATGTTACTACTAAGATTCTCTCGAATCTCACCATTTCCATAAATACGCAAGTTTCTAGCAATTGTCGATGGCTCGATAAGCGAGGAGGACGATTCCGTCAACTAGAGGTTGCGGACTAGTGCAAGAAGATGATGTTGGTTATCTAAAGGCTATGTATGATTTTAAGGTCTGTAAATAGTTGTAAACCCCTATTATGAAAACTATGTAGCATTATCAAGCATTATTATCATTATTGTTGTTGTAATAATATCAGTATAGTTATTCTATTGCTATGTGCCCTATGCTGTGTAATCGCGACTTTGAGTAATATAAGTGATAGGATGAGAGTCCCTATAATTCTTCTGCATTATGCTACTCTAAGCACTGTCCCATAAGGGGACAAGTGTGCTACATTTTTTGTATTAAGGGTCGTGACACATTTTGGTATCAGTGCATAAGATAGATTTATGCTCATATGTGACGGGACCTAACATAGTTTACGGTTATTTATAATCAACCGTTAAATATATGTGAACCATATTTTACGATTGTACCCATACAACTATCAAGTAAACGAACCCATTTTTTGTTCAAAAGAAACAAACTAATATATTACGGTTGTAGTATAAAATCATCAAATATTTGCTCTTATACTTGATAGTTGTTTAAAAAAAACTATTGTATATTTCTTTCCCTTAACTCCGCCTCTTTATATTTAATATTTTAGAAAACCAACATAATTCTTTCTTGTTCATCAATTGACAATCTTATAAGAAATGTAATATTGTATATAATAAATTAAATAGTAACTTTATCTATATTAGGTAGGAAACCCTATTAAATAGCTCAGCCCATCAAGGGTTGATCCATAGTCTGACAAAGGCTGCGTTTTTCTTTTGGTGGTTAATTTCATGACACAAAATTATTTTGCATCAATTTCATAATAATTCAAAAAAAAAAATTCTTCTCTCATTTTACTACTTCATTGGTAATCACTTGTACCACTATAATATATGAGACATTTTTTGTATTCGACATATAGTTTTCCTCTCTCTCTCTCTCTCTCTTTTTTTTTTTTTGTAAATATATAGTTGCCATAGGGTTGGGTCCCTGTTGATTTTTCAGTCTTGTGGTTCTTGAATGCACATAGAAAGTTCGGAGACACTCATAATTTTAACACGCAAAAATAAAATTATTTCGTGTGATTTAGATTTAAATCTTTTCGATTGACATTCATTATGTCAACGTTATCAGGCTAGACTATGACTTTGTCATTTGCCAGCAAATGATCCTCCTCGATCAACACATTCAAACGGACTCAGATTTATACCTTATTCGCTTTTCTTTTTTCTTTTTCTTTTTCTTTTTCCTTTTCCTTTTCTTTTTCTTTTTATCTCTCAAAAAAGCAAATGCTGATAAATGGAAGCTTTAAAAGGAAACTTTTATGGTGCAATATAAAGGTGAATTTGGCCAAATAGTGCTTTTTTACCTAATTGAATTTCATTACAGAATAAAGGGAGGATGAACCTCTAGTGCAAGAGAATATCACTCATCTTATATAAAATTAAATTAACGAATATATATATACATATATACTCCTTCTAATTATTTACATAAGATTTATTTTAATAAAAAAATTGAACCACAAAGTGGATTTAAGCCCTTGAGGTATTACTTAACTTTTAAAATAAGTAACAAAACTGACAGCATATATATATATATATGGACTGTGAGAAGTGTTCGGCTGCTATATATAGATATATATGGACTGTGAGAAGTGTTCGGCTGCTTTTAAAGATGGCATGAATATATTGTCAAAGAAAGTTAGATTGTTGACGTTATATTATTTTTGGACCTTCGAATCTTAAAAGAAAGAAATTCAATCAATTAATTAAAAAATGAGTCTGACTTCTTAAATGTTGAATTTTTGAGGTAAGTCACTTTTCCCCACATCAATAATCGGTACCAGTACACTGGTTTTTCACTTTTTAGTACGGCTCATGCCTCCTTAATTGGATAGATTCTTCTTTATTTTCAAACCCAACTTCTCAGTTCACCTGGTGCATGTACACGTTGCCATTAAAACCCATAGAATCAATTAACCTTGTAAGGAAAAACCAGAACTTGAAACGTGCAATGATGACCTCTCCACAAATGCTAAGAACGCTAACAAATTTGAAATGAATAACTAGCTGTTTAAATAATACATTAAAAAAACTTCTATCAAGTGAAAAAATACTGAAGATGATTTCCAAAACAAAATTGAAAACAAGCAAAAAAATGCGAGAGAAGCTGAGTGTGATAACTCCCCAATTCATTTTCTTTTAAGAATCCTATCTTATAAATATTATTGAGTTTATTTTATGATTTTTCCTTTATAGTTTTGATAAATTCAATAATACCCAATATTGGAATTGAGCTTTGGCCGGAATTGAAAATGTTTCCGATCGGGGAATAAACAAAGCAGGATGGTGTTACTATTTTATCTACTTCATATATAAGAGATGTTAATTAGTTGTCTACAATTTAATCTTCATTTTAGGATTAATATAATACTTGGTCCTTATAATTTGCCCTCATTTTGGTTTCCCTATAGTTTCAAACCATTTTTTGGTCTATCAAGTTTATTTTTGTCTAAAATATTAGTCCCTATATTTTAATAAAAAACTTATACCATTTTGTCACTTGAGGGACCGAAACATATAGTTTAAAATTATAAAGGTCATAACTAAAATAAGGTCAAACGGTAAGGACCAAACATTCTATTAAGGGTTAAGATGCAATTTTACCAACAAAATTTTTCCCGAAAAACCTATGGTACAAATAAGTTTTAGAAATGACAAAAATACCAATAAACAATTTAAAAGGGCACAAATTCTCCAAAATCGTTAAATTTCATTAAACGCTGGTAGTGTTTTCTTCTCTTATAATTTAGTGGACGTTTGATCAAATTTAATGATTTTATGAATTTTCACCCTTTTAAATATTTATTAATATTTTTGCCCCTTCTAAAACTTATTTATACTAAACGCTCCTAAAAAAAACTTTATTAGTAAAATTGCAAATTAACCCTTATATTAACCATTTATTGACAAGTGCAACTTTTTTTAATTTCTACTGATTAAAATTAATAAAAATATATTAATTGTTCATATAAAATTTAAATGCCCCATATATTTGCTAGAAAACAACAACACAACGGAAAATTCCAACTCAAGGAACCGATCATTTTGAGTGATATATCAAATTCAAGCCTTTTAAGAATTGACAAAAAACCAAATTGCCTACCCTTTCTATTTGAAGTCCACTTTTATTGATCTTCGGTTAGCATAGCTTATTTATTGATATGACCATTAAAGAGTCATTGATAAAATAGTCTTGACAATGATAGGGTGGAAGAAAATATAATTGAAAAATAAACAGAAATGCCAATTATAAATATCAAAATGAAAATACAAATAATTAAAAAGGACAACCACTTCTTTTGCGAGAGGCAAGATATATTATTGCCATGACTTTTCTGCTTGAAGAGGATATATGAGTGTGTGTGTGTGGATCACTTTGGACGAATGATGTCCTCCGAGAGTGCAACATCAAAAACTTATGCTTCTATTTCTTCCCATCTATAGTGACCTTAGAGACACACGCACTCTACTCGTTTAAGCCTTTCATTCGCGTAAATGACTTTCATTCAAAGAATTCCACTAGCGTCTCTCTGCGACATTATTTTTAATTTTCGTAACGAAAATTCAGTACATATTCAGTACTGTTTCCAACTATTTCAAATTTAAGCATCATCATGCTGCAAATTTTGTATCTCTCTATTACTTTTTTTTTATTCTTCTAAAAGATTGAATATGAGAACCTGCTTACTATCAATAGGCATCATTTATTTATAAACATGGGGGTTCATCTAGTCTAATATTTTTTATTTCCTTTGATCCTAAATATACGAAAATTCAGTACATATTCAGTACTGTTTCCAACTATTTCAAATTTAAGCATCATCATGCTGCAAATTTTGTATCTCTCTATTACTTTTTTTTATTCTTCTAAAAGATTGAATATGAGAACCTGCTTACTATCAATAGCCATCATTTATTTATAAACATGGGGGTTCATCTAGTCTAATATTTTTTATTTCCTTTGATCCTAAATATAGAAGCTAGATAACTAATTTATATAGAGTGAGAAAATTAATTAAGTTAATTATTCCCTTCTATCCTAAAGAACCCATGTCAATTATTTGTATCGGATACTATTCCATTAATGAAAAAAACCAACCCTTAATATGTAAAATCAATAAAGAGAATTTAAGAAAAAAATTATAAATTTGGCAGATAGAGTATATTGGGGTTTTACTAAAATCAAAGCACACACTCCTATTAACTTTTACATTTTGGACTAGAGTACAGTATTGTATTTTAAGAGAAATATTACACTCATGTCCTCATATAGTTTGTCTCAAGCAAAATTTTACGATGTAGTGTCTTCCTTTTCAAATATACTTGTGTCTTAATTATTGTTGTGGAATTTTAAAGTAGTTTGTTTCTTTCAAGCATGCTTGTAATTGATGCTACTGATTCAATGAGGTACTTTAATTCTTTTCAAGCATGCTTGTATATACTGTTTTTTGTTGTACATTGTATAATATACGCATTGGTGAAGGGTTGATGAGATGATGACGATATGATATAGTGACCACATGGTTTGCTTCCACTTCACGCACAGTGGTTGGCCTCTTGTAGGGCCATGTTCCCTCATACATATTTGGATAGGTTTGTAGAGGGTGAACATATGATAGTAATCTGTAGGGCCCCGTTCCTTAATACTCAACTGACTAGTTTTGTAGAAGAGGAACTTGGAGCAATGACACCTCCTGGTTTAGGCTTTTAAGGAGAGAAGTCATAGTATGGGCTTGGGTTCTTTACTTTTGACCGGGTATATCTCGAGCACTAGAGTAGCTTTGCTTGATACAGTCTATGGTTTCAGTCAGCAGTATAAAGTTAGACTGAGCAATAATGGAGGCAGCATGCATTGCATAATAACGTGTTTTGCATATAATTGTTATGAGTTATAATGTGATATTCAATGCTAATAATAGGAGAGGATAATGATACAACTATGCCTAATTTATGATTGCTTGTATTTGTTTGTTTGTATGTACATGGTAGAATTCTAGGTTATAATCTTCATCCCAGATAGTATCGCACGCTTTCATCTTCATTGCATATTCGTCCTCATGCCAGGTAGCAGAGTAAACTTGTTTTGTCCTATTGATTGTCTTCAGATGCTTTATCTTGTATTGTTGTTAGGGTCTTTGGCTGTGGATTCTAGTTTCTGATATATATGTGTGTGTATAGATTTTTTTTATTCGATTTTCTGATATATATTGTATAATTGTGTTATCGGGTTGTTGGACTGGTATACATTTTTTTTAATACAAATAAGTTTAGGTGAGTTGGGTCCGAGGGCTCACAAAGGCTAAAGTATGCCTCCAGGCTCAATGAATGCTTATAGGGGTACTTGCAAATCACCCACTAATAAGGTTTTCACATCGATAGAATTAAACCCACAACCTTATGGTTATAAGCCAATCCCTTATCAACTGGATCAACATTTGTTGGTCCACTGGCACCGATATATTAGTCTTTGTTCTGTGTGTAGATGCATGCTCTTATATTATTATGTTATTTGGTTCCACTTTCTAAGGCGCGCGTGTGTATATATTATATATATATATATATATATATATATATATATATATATATATATATATATATATATAAGGCTAAAATACATAAAACTCCCACAATTTTAGGTCAATTGCATATCACCTCCCTAATATTTGAAAGTTTAAATTAAAGACTTTAATGTTTTATGTTTGGACTATCAACTCGTTTGCTATTAAAATTTCTGTTGAAGTTAACCGTTTTTGCCGTATAATAATTTTTATATTTTTTTAGTATATATCATGTCATTTAAAAAATAAAATTTGAAATATAACATGTAATTTTAATTATTCATATTTTTTATTTTAAAATAACATGATCAAATAAATACTTTTAACATGTTTTAAGTATTTTATAATTTTTAAATATTTTAGGTATTTTAAAAATATTTAAAATAGCATGTCAAGTGGTATTCTTTAAATGACAATGACATGGTATATGATACACAAATAAAAAATTTTAACATAACAAAAAACCCGTTAACTTTAACATTAAGATAGTTGATAATCAAAATATAAAATACTAGGGTCCTTAAATTAAACTTTTAAACGGAAGAGGTTAAATGCAACTGATTAAAAGTTTAATGGTTATATACATACATACATACATACATACATACATATATATAGATATATATGTATGTATGTATGTATGTATGTATGTATGTATGTATATGTATATATATATGTGTTTGTGTGTGTGTGTGTGTGTATTGTTATGTATTGTGCTGTGTATTCTACTGCTTTAGTTTGTGCATAATTAAAAAAATAGCAAGGAGCTTTCATTAAAGCTGTACATAAAAACTAGAAACAATGGAACACAACAAGGAAAAGTTTTTTTATCAGTAATTTCCAACGGATTATTAACATAATTTCATCAGTAATTTGTCAATAAAATTACAAATGGAAAATTCCGTCAGTAATTTCATCAGAAAATAGAATTTTTGACAAAATTACCTCCGTTGGTAATTACCATCGGAATTTCATCAGAATATTTTTTTAAATTATTATTATATTATAATAATCTATATGATATAATAATATAATAATTTATTAAAATAAAAAATTATATTTTATGTAAACAAAAAAATATTATCGATACAAATAAAAATAAAAGATATAATAAATTATTAAATTGAATATAATTTAATAAAATATTATATATATATATATATATATATATATATATATATATATAATTTCATAAATAAAAATATTACAGGTTCTTTTTAGCTCAATTAGTTAAGGCTTCAGCACCCGCATATGGACTCATGGTGGCAACAACATATAGAGGGCATAGGTCACAAGTTGCAGCTGGTCGAAGGGGGTGAAGGGGGTGTCTGGCAGTGGCAGCCAGTCAGAGGGGGTGGACGGTGGCGAAAGAAAAGAAATTAGCAACGGACTTTTCCAAGGGAAAATTCCGCCAATAATTTCTAACAAAATTGAAACTTTGTTAGTAAACCAATTTGTCACATCAAATTTAGCAACAGAATGGATTTCATTGGTAATTCTGTTTCCGTTGGTAAATATTCCATTAGGAAATTGAAATTTTGTCGGTAATTTGATATTTTTAGAGTTAAATGTTAATTTAAAATATCCAAAATCTACATACATTCAAGGATTAGAGTGGAAAACTATCTATGAACTTTTACCTAAAGTGTGTTCAACACCATATACTTTTCGAATATGCAAAAATACTTATGAGCATTTAAAATGCGATCAAAAATTAATGTCAAAACCGTTAAATATAACCTAACACAGTTACTTTGTGGTGGGGGTTCATGCTATTTTTGCATATACATATATAATAGTATTAGATTATATTTAATGATTCTGACATTTTTGCTCATATCTTAAATATTCATAGATAATTTCACATCTCCAAAAAGTATATGGTGTTGACTTTTGGTAAAACTCATAGGTATTTTTACACCTTATTTCTACATTTAAACTCTAATATCCAAAATCTACATATATACCCACATATTAATCAACCAAAAGTTTCCAATGTCCAGAGTTAAGAACATATATAAGTATAATACATTACTAGTATTGAAATTTAGATATATGTGTAGGTTCAAGCTGTCTTTTTATCAAAATGACTTGTACCAATCGATAGGATGCACCTCCCCTTCTATATACCTTTAATCCATTGCCTACATTTTCAATGTGACAAATTCTAATATTATTCATATTTCTTTTTTCTTTCTTTTTTTTTCATTTTAGTTTTTTCCCTTTCATCTTGGCTTGTACGTTTCTTTATCTCTAGGCTTCAAGTCCACAATATTCTTTTTTTTCCTTGTTTTTTTCTTTTTTGTTCAATATTCTTTTTCCTTCTTTTCTTTTCTTTATATAGGTGTCACATTGATCGGATGGCTCTAATACCATGTTGAAATTTATATACATGTGTGTGTAAGTTGAGGCAGCCTTTCTATCAAAATGACTTAAGCCAATTGATAGGATATACCTCCACTATTACAAAAAAAACACAGTTGTAGCGCTTATTTTTATAATAGTTGTAGTGCTTACAAAGTGCCACCTATCACATTGCCACTAAAAGAAGCTATGGTAGTTCTATAAGCACCACAGTATATATTTTTTATTTTTTCAAAAAAATACCCTTTTTTAGGAAGCTCCACAGGAAGTCAGGAAGGTCAGACTTCCTGTGGCGTTTACTAAATGAAGTTCCACAAGAAGTGGAATTTTTTAAAAACAAAATTGCTTTCTATGGCACTTTTTCAAGGAAGCACAAAAGGAAGTATTTTTTTAAATAATTTTTTCATATTTTTAATTTAGAACCCTATAATAACAGTCGACAACAAACTTTAAACACAAATTTCTATATCCGCAGCAAAATGAAGAAAAGCAAACCACAATGAAATAACTCCAAAATGATACAATAAATAACTAATTAACAAAACAACTACTAAATGTATTTACAACAATTGTGAATGAAATAAAGCAAATTCTACTCAAATAAACAACACAACAATAGGAAAGAAATAATCTAGCTAGTTAAATAGTAGCTAGCTAGAGCATTGCTTGAACACAATTCCTCATGACTTCATTGACTTGATGGTCAGTCAAACTGTCACAATGTTGATCTTCATAATACTACATATATACAATCATGCACACAATAATTAACATCACTAAAAATTAATCATCATACACTACTCAATTAAATTTAAAACATAATACGAATTGCAACTAGAATGACTTACTTTTGAAGGAACAAAAGACTGATCATGAGTAATTACATCATTCATAAATTTCATGATGTAATACACTCAATCATTGTTATTGGGAAGGAAAGGGTACTGCAAAAATATAATGAAGTAGTTAACTCAATTTTTGAATAAAAATTGTTTAAAAACAAAATTTTAGTAAATTCATATATCAATACACGTATCTTCTTCCAGACATACCTATTGATAGGGTCAGCAGCTTTATAATAGTTTAAGGGGGTAGAGGCTCTATATCTAGTCAATGCACTAGCAAAACAAATAGAAAAAGACTACTTTAGGTTATTTAATCACACACGCAAATATTTACACATACACGCGTATACTTACCTGTTGAATAATCACAACATATCAGGTAGATTTTCTGAAAGACCTCTAATTAGAGGATCCAGATAGTAAATGCGAGGACTAGAAGGTTCCAATGGATTGATAAAAATCAATATCCCTGTAGGAAAGGGTACTGCAACTATATAATTAAGTAGTTAACTCAATTTTTGAATAAAAGTTGTTTAATAACAAAATTTGAGTAAATTCATATATCAATACCCATATTTTCTTCCATATACAACTATTGACAGGGCCAGCAGCTTTAGAATAGTTTAAAGAGGCAAAGGCTCTATATGTAGTCAATTCACTAACAAAACAAATAGAAACAAACTACTATAGTTTATTCAATCACACATGCAAATATTTACACACACACACGTGTACACTTACCTATTGAACAATCGCAACATATCAGGTCGGTTTTCTGGAAGACCTCCAATTAAAGGATCCATATGATAAATACAAGGGCCTGAAGGTTACACTAGATTCATAACAATCATAATCCAATTTGCCTTAAAATATTTTTTAAAAAAATTTTCAACAATCATGTTATGGTAAAAGTTAAACAATAAAAAGCATACGTTTACTAATAACTTACCTTGCATTATATGGCACTAGAAATAGCATATTTAGTTTTTCTTTCTTTCTAAAATAATATTTTAGATTATTGGATTATTCATTAAGATCTACTCTGCCCTTGTGCTGTCCAACGAGATAACAGTTGACAAATGAGAATTCGATCCTTCATGTAACTAATAAGATGTCATAGTACAAGTGCCTTTATAAAACACAAACTATGTGATTAAAACCAAAAAAATTGAAAAATCAATAAAGTAAGTTGTTGAAGGATTGGTGGTGAGTATAAATGGGTTTTCTCTAATAGGGCTCATCATGAACGAGGCTTGTCGTGTATGAAGGTATGCTGAGAATGGACTCCATCACCCAGTATGGTGGAGGAAAAGAGAGGTCTCTTGAGCGCGTATTGCGATAAGAGGCAAGAGAGCAAACAGATGGAGGAGGAAGTGGAGGATTCGAGTAGAAGGAAGAGAAAGGTTGGGATGAATGGTATGGCTTTCATGGGAAACATCAGCTTGAGGCCAAGAGCAGAAGGCTGGATGGAGAAGGAAGATGCGCCGGTGTCGACGAAATCGTATAGAGAATCGTTGCTTAGAAATGTTGGCTCGAAGGTCTTTTAGTGGCAATGGTCAAAGGATGAAGAGGAAAAGGAGGTTAAAGATTATGGAGCTGGTATGGATTTTGATAGAGTTTTGAATTCGGGTGAAGGTATCTCAGTGGACTGTTCAAATCCTCTGTGTTCGAAATTCTATTTAGATGAGAAGGAGAGAGAGCGGCTGGTAAAACCGTTTCGATATACTCTGATTATGAAATTTATAGGAAGGAGACCAGTGTATAGGTTCATGCTGATGAAATTGAAGCAATTGTAGGCTTGGAAGGGTGAGATTGATATCTTTGATATGGAGAATGACTTCTTCTTGGTCACATTTCAAGACAGAGGGGATTACATGGATGCACTGACGGGAGGACCGTGGGTAATAGCAGATGTTTATCTGAGTGTTGCTCGATGGCGTTCTGAATTCAACCCGAGGCAGGAAAAGATTAACTCATTGATTGTATGGGTAAGAATTCTGGACTAGCCTACTCCATAGTTTGATAAAAAATTTCTATTGAACTTAGGAAATGTTATAGGAAAGGCCATTAGATTGGATATTCATACATCTTAGAGAACTAGGGGGAGATTTGCAAGGTTGTGTGTAGAGTTAGACTTGACAAAACCTCTTGTTCTTAAATTTGTTGTTTATGGGCAAGTGTTATCTGTGGTTTATGAGAGTATGGGGCTCCTATGTAAAAAGTGTGGTTGTTTTGGGCATGTAATGGGTCAATGTGATGATTTCAATAGGAAGAAAGGAGAGATGCAGAGCATTTATGTAGGAGGTAATAAGGGGGTAAATGAGAAGGAGGGGGCCGAGTTGGCCAAAGATGGATTATGGAAGACAGTGCAGAAGGGGAGGAAGATAAGGAGAGGTGTAGAGTATGAACAGGGGCAGCAGAGGGGATCTAGGTTTTCAGTGTTGGAAGTGGTTGAGCCTCAAGTTCAAAATGAATTAATGCAAGAAAGTACTAAGAAGGAGGTGTTAAGGGAAGTATCTAATTCCCAAGGACATCAGGGGGATAAAAGAGAAATGAAGAAGAAGCAGAACATAGAAAAATAGGGGAAGCATATAGCATCGATGAGCAGTGGAAGGACTGTGAATCAAGCTGATTGGAAGGAAAAGGTGTTAAAGTTAAAAATTAAAACACAGGAGCTTAAGGCAGTAGGTAAGAGTGGGGAGAGTTTAAATAAGAGTCATAAGTGTGATGAAGTTGAGTATGTTGTAGAAACAAATATGGAGGAGGTTGAGGAGGGATGGGCTGAGGTGTTTAATAAGGATTTATTGGATCCAGGAGAGTGGGGGAAGGTGGATATGGAGTTGGGATAACAAGGTGTAGAAGAGGAAGATAATGAAATCGAATGCTCTGAGATGAATGCGAAGATGGGAGTGTCTACTCCTTATCTTGGTGCAGATAATTAAGGTATGTATGATTGAGTATAAGGGTTAACCATGAAGATTATAATATGGAATTTTAGAGGAGTGGCGAGCAGAGAGACTGCAGCTGCTTTAAAGGAGTTAAGAAGAAGGTATAGAGTTGATATTATGGCTATATTAGAACCACGAATAAGTAGGACTAATTCTAGTAGGATGATAAAAAAAATGGGGGCTTAAGAACTCATTAGAATAGAAGCTGAGGGGTTTTTAGGAGGAATTTGGTGTATTTGGGATATGGAAGATGTTAAAGTAGAATTATTGATTAAAGACATATAGTTCATACATTGCAGAATACAGATTGGGGATGATAAAATGTTGTTCACTGTTGTATATACAAGTCCAAATGTACAAGTAAGGAATCAAATGTGGAGGAGATTTGGAGAATTAGTAGAGAATGTACAGGAGCCATGGTTGATAGGAGGGGATTTTAATGAAATTAAGACATCGTTGGAGCAAAAAGGAGGGGGCGTATAAATGCAGCTCAATGTAATAAATTCAATTATTGGATTAACTCCTATAGTTTAATAGATATTGATGTGAAAGGGCCACTATATACATGGAAAGGGCCTAAATGGGATAGGTTGGAACATGTATACAAGAGACTGGATAGGTGTTTGAGTAACACTTTATGGCAGCAACATTTTGTAGATGATGTAGTAAAAGTTATTCCAAGAGTGTGCTCTGATCATCATCCTTTAGTAATTGACTTGCATCTAGAAAATTATAATGGAGACAGAAGAATATTTAGAAACTTGGCTGTGTGGCAACTACATGAGCAGTTTGATGATTTGTTGAGGAGTTGTTGGAGAGGTAAGGAGGAAGTGAGAGGGAATCTGTGTAGACTAAGACATAATTTGAAAACATGGAATAGGGATGTGTTTGGGAGGATTGAGAAAAGAAAGAAAAGGTTGTTAAGTAGGTTGCAAGGGGTTCAAAATTCTATGGAGAGACATTCGAATCCTTTCCTTATACAACTTGAGCAGGAGCTTGAGGCGGATCTACTGGATACTTTGAATCAAGAAGAATTATTATGGTTCCAAAAGGCTAAAGGGAAGTGGATTGAAAGGGGGACAGAAACATAAAGTATTATCATGCAAAAATATTAGTGCGAAGACGGAGGAGCAACATAAAAATGCTAAAGAATAATGAGGGAGTTTGGATTGAGAATGAGGAGGATATTACAGGGTTATTTCAGATCTTCTATAAACAGCTATTTGCAGAAGAAGTTTCTGACAGAGGGTGGATTATCACTAATTAACGGTGGGGAGAGGTGGATCAAGGGACATTAAGGGGTTTGTGTAGAGAAGTTTCAAGAGAAGAGGTAAGAAGGGCATTTTTTCAAATGGGTGGATTTAAAGCCCCTGGAGAAGATGGATTTCCAGCAATACTTTATCATGAAAATTGGCAAGTGGTTGGAAACTTTGTTTGTGATTATGTTCCAAAGATGTGGAGAGAGCCGGAGATGATTAGAGAAGCTAATAAGATATTGTTGGTGCTAATTCCAAAAACAGAGAAGCCAAAAAAGGTGAGTGAATTTAGACCTATTGCTTTATGTAATGTTCTTTATAAATGTCTGTCTAAAATATTAGTCAATCGAATGAAAGGGTTGATGGATAAGTTACTGTCTTCGTTTCAAACTGGCTTTGTTCCAAAGCGAAGCATCCATGATAATATAATTATAGCTAAAGAAATGGTCCACTCCATGAATAAAATGTAAGGAAAAAAGGGGTACGTGGCGATAAAGATTGATTTAGAAGAGGCCTATGATAGAATATCATAGACCTTTATAGATGAAGTGTTGATAGAAATTGGGTTGAAGGAGCAAGTGAGAAAGGTGATAATGGGTTGTATTAGTTCAACAACAATAAATGTGATGTGGAATGAAGCTAAAAATGATGAATTTATTCCAGCAAGAGGGCTAAGGCAAGGAGATCCTTTGTCTCCATACTTGTTTTTTTTAGGGATGGAGAAATCATCTCACATGATTGTTGATTGTGTGAACATGAAGAAATGGATTCCATTGTGAATGGGTAGAAGGGGCACGACAATATCGCATCTTTTATTTGCTGATGACCTTTTGTGAGGCAAATAAAGAGAAAATCAGTACAATAATGGGAGTGTTAGAGGAATTGGGGAGGATTTCTGGAGAAAAGATCAACAGACAGAAGACATGTATTGTTTTCTCAAAGAATACAAATAGACCACAAAAGGAGATATGTGACATCTAAGGTTTTAGGAGGATGGATGATCTAGGAAGATATCTAGAGGCATATGTTACTAAAGTAAGAAGTATAAGAGGGAAGTTTCAGTTTATGTTGGATAAAATGCAGAATAAACTAAGTGGTTGGAAGAAGCAAACACTTTCTTTAGCTAGAAGACTTACTCTAGTGAAATCAGTCACTAATCAGATGGCTATTTATTATATGCAAACTCACATATTCCTATTGAAGTTGGGCAGCAGATGGTTAAAATACAAAGGGAGTTTGTATGAGGAATGGAGGAAGGGAAGCGGACGATCCCAACTGTGAGTTGGGAAGTTCTGCGTTTGCCTAAGGAAAGAGGATGATATGGGCTAAAGGAGCTAGGAATTATGGATGATGCACTTTTGGGGAGAATTGGATGGAACCTGATTGCTAAACATGAAAATCTTTGCTCACTAGTGTTGAAAGGGAAATATGGGAAAAGGATGGACGAAAGCAAGGAATGCATTTTCAAGAATGCAGATTCAAATATTTCAAAGAATGTAGGAAGATTGTGGCCAGATCTGAATGATAATATGAAATGGGAGCTGGGACATAGAAGAATGGCTAGCTTTTGGTTAGATAAGTGGGTTGATGATGGGAGTAAAATGATTAATTATTGTGTGGGTCTATTAAAGGAAGAGGAAAGGATGTACACTATGAGAGAATTGGTTAGTCCCAATGGTGATTGGAATCACCGAAAGTTGTCGGAGCTTGTGACATAAGAAGGGTGTGAGTTAATAAGAGCAGTGCCACCACCTTGTGATGCTTTTAGAACTAATAAATTAAAATGGGGGTCCAATTTAAAAAACAATTATGTTGTTTCAAAAATGTATATGAAGTTGAGAGAGGAAAAAGGAACCAATGAGGAGGTTTGGCGGTTGGTTTGGAAATGGAAGGGACCTCGTAGAAAACAAGTTTTCCTATGGCTTGCTGTTCATAATAGGCTGCTTACAGGGGAACGAAGAAGACAACTAGTTGGGTATTCTGGATTATGCTTTAAGAATTATGGGGAACTAGAAACACTTACACATGTATTGAGATATTGTACAATTGCTAGGATGGTGTGGGTGGATCTGGGAATAAGAGGTGAAGAGGCATAATTTTACAAGCTTGAGAGAAAAGAATGGATGAAGAAGAATTTAAGTAGTAAGGATGAAGAATGGAAGTTAATTTTTGGCGTAACATGTTGGAGGCTATGGTATTTCAGTAATATGTCTCTTTGTACGGAGGACTATCAACTTCCAGCAAACTTAAAACCCCTATTATGAGATATGTTCTTGACCTTCAAGCACAGAATCAGAGGTACGGGGGAAGAGGATACAGGAGGGTTATGCAGAATATATGTTGGGAAGCTCCGGATGAAAGTTAGGTAAAGTTGAATGTGGATAGTGCATATAAAAAAATGCTGGTAGAGCTGGTTGTAGGGGCTTGCTTCAGGGGAGTGATGGTTGCTGGATTAAAGGCTTTACCAAAATGCTTGGAAATTGTTTAGCAATAAAGGCTGACTTATGGGGTGCAATAACAAGGCTGGAAATGGCTGGTAAAGTAAAGGTAAAAAATATGATTCTAGAAAGTTACTCTTCTGCACTTGTATATATGATTGAACAGGTGATTCATGGTATAGAAGTTGATAGTAGTCTGTTAAAACTTGTAAAGAGTCAGTTAGCTGTATTCTTAAATTTTAGAGCCCAACATGTATACAGGGAGGGAAATATGTGTGCTGACCTCCTAGCAAATATAAGCCTAGAACAGGAAAACTTGGTGGTGATGTATGATGAGCCACCTTTACAGATTAGTCATTATTTGTATAGGGACGTTGTAGGGGTGGCATACCCTCGATCAATATTGAATAATAAATAGGGCGTGAGCCCGCTTTTCACCAAAAAAAACTAAAAAATTGAATGATAAATAATAATAATAATAGTGATAAAAGATGATGATAAAGTACTCAATCCAGATGTTTATAACTGAAGTACTAAGCCATCTACAACTAAATATTTCATCCAACTCATCACCATTAATATGATCAGCTATACCATGAGTACTGCAGATGTCTCTATCAAAATGTAATTGCAGACCTCCTTTCACTGATCAAATTAGGTGCAATCAATTCCAATTGATCGCGATATGAGGTCATTTATCTTTTGCTCTGTTGTTTAGCTTAGGCTTTGGACTTTAGTTGTGTTGCCGAATACTTTGAATTATTGCCATACAGTTGAATTTGTTTTCCTTTAAACTGTCTAACCTGTAAAAATTATAAAATTAAATCATGTAGTTTTAGATGGAAGTGTATAGGAAAAGTACAAGGAATTGTAAATGAACTACCTTCTAATATCGCTCTATTAGACCTATTGGCCAAGCAACATAGCCACCTACAACATCTTTCACCATTGTTTCTTTATTTGGAGAAGGGATCGGTAAGAGCACATCTTCATTCGTGTAGATGTCAACCCTTACTCGGAGTGTGTTATTGAGTAATAGTGAATTGTACAGTATATCATTATTGGTATTGTATGCAATACCCATAGCAACTGCGTGATTGAAAGATTGATAGACATATAACTTATACGTCGACTCGCCTTATAGAAAATAGAATGAATATATTAAGGTACACTAGTTTATAATGTAACAAAAAGTTAACTAGATAAGAAATTAATTATCAAAGAAAGAGGGACTTTAGGCATGGAAGTACAACTATCTCTCACACTTGAACTATCACATATTGGAACATTTTGTGTTGCCCTATATTACACGAAGTGATCAATTTATTTCCTCAACTGCGCATTTTGTTCTTGCATCAAATGCATTTATTCATGAAATTGTTCTTACATTTGATGATTGAGCAATTCATCTCCTCTAGCAACAGCAAAAAGTCACTTTTGTTGGAGCGCTTCTGATGTCTGAAGTATAATGTTTGTGTGACTGTAAAACCAATACCCGAACATGACCATCTTACTTAGGTACTCCTAATGCTCTGCTCATCAAATCATCGCGACCAACATATCATGCCAACTCAGGCTCCTCTTGTGTCATTTATCACTATCAAAAAAAGAATTACAATAATATTAGTTATTATAAATCAAAATCATTTAAGTAAAACTAATTTTTTATTGTACGCATAATCCAATACTTACACAATATTCTACAACTCTCCTTGCTTCTTCAATAAGAATCTCTCCTTGTTTGTTAGTGCAACTGGCCACACACAAATCATGTCGTAGTATTTGTGTAATATCTTAATTTGATTCTTCTATCTGCATATCAAATTTAGTTGAAGTTAAAAATTAGTCATACAAATTAGATACATATATAAGAAATAATCACTACTTCTTACATTTTTTTTCTATTTGTTCATATGATACAGTTCCTTGTGTGTACCGGTATGCCATGTTGGTCGCGTTGGAGTGATTTTTTTCACTTAACTCTTGTTTAGATCCAAATGATTCATATCAATAAATACTAATTACAAATAGATTACAAGTACTAGGTAAAGTCTAATAGTATAATACCTAGAATTCCTGAGTTATATGTGTTTTAAAAACCTCATCCCAAATTTCTTTAGTGATGATTCCTTTAAAGAAATCTGGCGGTGTAGGAATGATATTCTCATTATCATCCCTCATGAATAATTTTACCATATCAGCATGAAACTTTCTCATAAGTTTACCATATTTTCTTATCACGAAGTTCTTTTGATCATCACCCTTAATAATAAAACAGCTCTGAAACAAAAAGTGAAACATAATTTGTTAGATTGTAATTAATGTGTTACCTGGACTTCACCCCATATTTCATCCCCATATTGTTTCATCGCCCATCTCCAATCTTGAATTGTAATAGGGACTCTGTCTTGAACTATAGTCTCAATGAAACTATTGAAGAAGCTACTATTCGATCTACTTAGGTTTCCATTTTCATTCCATTCCAGTTCTAACTTAATTCTCTTGCTTCTCAATTTGATCAACCTGCCCATAATGTTCCTACCACAAGTTATGCTCTCCACAAATATTTCTCTAGCATCATCATTTTTATATGGTGAATCCATACTCCTGCAAGTTAAATAAACCAAATAAAACATTAGTGCACAGTGACAATCATGTCAATGAAAGTAAATTAATTTGAAATATATGAATACATCTAAAACATACAAGTAAAAAAAGTCAAGGAACTCATTATCTTTTGCTTTTTCTTGTTTGATTCTTCTTGAATTGAAAATTGTGTTTCTCTTGAGTCTCCTAGTAGTATGAATTGATAAACTGACCCAAGTCCCCTATTCGTAATCATGTCTCATGTATAAGGGTTCATCTTTATCCTCATCTTCATCTACACTAATATCTTCTGACCCCAAAATGTCAAAAGAAGGATCATCATCAACAATATTCAAATATTCATTACTTTTCTCATCAGCTTATTCTTAATGATTCTTGTTTGATAGGAGTACAATAGATCAATTCATTTAGCAAGATTCAGAATGAAAAACACTTATTCTGCTTATGATGCTAAAATAAAAGGATCCTCTTTATACCAAACTTTAGAAGGATCCACTTAAACAAAGCCTAACTCATCTGTCTGCAATCCACTGTTGTTGTAAACCCACTTACATTTAAAGACAAGGACCCTCAATATAAAGTAATCTAACTCTCATGCGTTCAATGACACCAAAGTATGACAATGGTGCATAGAGTAGGTATATGTCTTTAGTACTGAATCTATGCTAAGAATCAGCAACAAGTGTTTCCCCACTATTCTGCATTATGCTCCTTGTATCATGGTCATGTGCATAGAATGTGTACTTGTTGATTGCATAATATAGTTAAGCTCAATCCCTATGATAGCCATATTAGTTTTTTAGAAACTGAATCAGAATTCCTCTCCATCTCATCATTAATGAGCTTTTTTAACCAACTTGAAAATTTTGATTGTATTCTTTTGTTATCAAATTTTCATTCCTATCACTATATAATTGTCGAAGAGAATCCTTGTGTTATTCAACATACAGTTCAACCTCATCAATATTATGTAGCACATATAAGTGAGCTTGCTCCCATTCAATCATTGATATCCTTATTACGCCCCTCCCACTTGTTCCTTTCCCTAATCTTCACCCATCATGATGAGACTTAAGGATCCCTACAAGGTCAACATTTAATAGAAAATCAGCACAAAAGTCACTTGCTTCTTCAACCATGTACCTTTTAGCAATAAAACCCTCTAATCAATATCTATTTTTCACACACCTTTTTAAAATTTTCATAAATCGCTCATTTGAGTACATCCATCTTAAATACATTAAACCGCACAATTGAACATCTTTAACCAAGTGTACGATTAGATGGACCATGATGTCAAAAAAAAGAGGTGAAAAATACATTTCAATTTCACACTACAAACAATTAGCCTTTGCGAATATTGCATCTTGGTTAAATCATCCACTTTACTGTAAATCAACTTGAAAAACATATAAAGTTTAGTTATGGTGTTTCTTACATTTTTAGGTAAAATTGATTGTATACCAACCGGTAAGAAATTCTACAGGAGCACATGACAATCATGAGATTTATGGTTTTTTAACTTTAATTCTTTTACTGATACAAGGTTCTTTATATTTGAAGAGTAGCCCTCTGGAACTTTAATTCCTTATAGAAACTCACAAAACAATTTTTTCTCTTTCCTAAATAAAGTGTAAACCGCTAGAGGTAGAAAAGTACGGTTCCTTTGCTTAACTAATGCCAACTCTTCTCTTATTCTCAAGTTCACCAAATCCAACATCGCATTGACACTATCCTTACTTTTTTTCTTGCATATTGAGCAACGTGCCAATTAGACTATCGCAAATATTTTTTTCTATGTGCATCACATCAAGAAAACGTCTCACTTATAAGAACTTCTAATATGGGAGTTCAAAGAAAATAGATTTTTTCTTCTAACCACTTGTCCTAATTTGTTTTGCAAAAGGCTTGCCAAAATTGTTATCCAAGTGGTTTACCTTTTCAAAATCCTGAGCACTGGTCAACATCTTTGGTAGGCTACCTTTATTTGAGTCACCATTGAAAGCCTTTTTGTACTTCCTTCAACTATACTTTGATGGTAAGAATCTTCAAAGTCCTATGTAGACATTTTTCTTACAATGATCTAGTCATACTGAATGAGTGTCATCTTCACATATAGGGCACACACAATATCCTTTGACACTGTATCCAAATAAATTACATAAGAAGAGAAATCATTAATTCTGCCAAATAACCTGGCTTTCAAAGTGAAACTTTCTTTCCTATACCCATCATACACATTGACGCCTTCTTCCCAAAGTAGCTTAAAATCATCAATTAAAGAAGCTAAGTATACATTTATATCATTCTCAGGTTGTATTAGCCTAGAAATTAATATGAACAACATCATAAACTTACGTTTCATGATCAAGTGTGGAGGAAGGCTATAAATCATTACTATCATCAGCCATGTGCTGTGTGTATAAATTTGAACACCGTGTGGGTTGATTCCATCAGTTAATAGTACAAGGCATATATTCCTTACTTCATTCGCAAAGTCAATGTACTCATAATCAATTTTTTCCATTAAGGAGCATCTGCAAGGTGCCTGATACGTAAAATATTTTCATATTTATTTTCCGTTATATGATATTTTTGTGGATGATATTTGAGCTTAATGTAATGAATTTAGGTGTAATTGATAAATAAATAATGATTTTCTTTAGTACCGTAGCTATTCACTGTTCATACGAAATACTATTCATACAGTACTGTATAAATTCACTATTTATACGACTGTAGCAGCCGTTGTAGCGCGATTGGTGGAATGCAGTTGGTGAGAAGTGGTCACTGTCGTATCACTGTAGCAGTTACTATAGCACCCAAATTGAAGCCTATAAATAGAGGTTCTTGGTAGCCTAAAGAGGAAGGAGGAAAAAAAAGGAAGAGAGAGAGAGAGAGAGTTGTTATTTTTAGAATTTATTTCTTACATTTTTTTTACTTCTTGCATGCCTCCTACATGGATGCTTTTACCTCCTATATAGAAGGCTAGATAGTCATTTCATGCATTATATTACTTTTTGTATGCCTCCTACATAAAAGGTTTTACCTCCTATATGGAAAGCTAGATTTTACATTTTCATACATCTTATAGTTGTATTTTTATGTTTTTGTAATTAATTTTTATGTAATGTTTATGATGTTTTTATTTTATGTTTGTGTTGTTTTTAATTTCATTACGAGATAATTTTCCTTTTCCTAGGGTGATGACGTAGCTTTCTAACGAAGGATTGAATCTAACTTATTAAATCTAGTTATAATTTTTCCTTCATGATTGAGTTTTAATTATTGTTCTTAATACTTTCAATTGACTGGCCACCTTTTGAATGATTTCAATATGTATGTTGAGACTGGAAGGAGATGCATGTGTGTGGATCTAATAATTAAAACCATAATCTACATATGAAATAGGAATATATCCATATGGGTTGTGTAGTCTTAATGAGTTCCATAAATCTTAATGTATGATTAATTGCTTAAATTCATATAGGAATATATCGGGTTAGTATTTAATTATAGAATTACTTTACCTTGGAAGAGGCTAGTAATTAAATTAGAGAAACTCAACTATCAAGCATGTGGAATAAATTGGACTAGAATAGATAAGTGATTCAATCTGGAATTTATCAAGTGAAATCTAATCCCTAAGGCTTTCTCTTATATTCATATTTCATCATTTTTATTTTGCAATCTCAATCACAACTAATCGATCGGCTAAATAGAACTAAGATTACCAACTTTGGTACTTAGTGATCAATCCTTGTGGGAACGATACTCAACTCACTTCTATATTACTTTACTACGACAGTGTACACTTGCACTTTTTAAATACACCATCCTACATACTCGTAACAAGTATTTGGCGCCGTTCCCAAGGATTGTTATCATTAATATCAATACCAATTAATTTTAATACTAATTTGGTCTTCATATTGCATTTGTTTTCTTTTTAGTGTCTTGTGTTTCTTTTCAGGCTTTTGCTTAGTACATGACCAGATCGAAGAAGACTGAATTACAACCTTGTGATTCTGAGATCGAGAGAACTTGTCAAAGAAATTGGAGAGTTCGATAGCAGTCTACTTCATTCAATTCAATGGCAAATCCGGAAGGAGACGCAGCAGATACAAAAACACTCCGTGACTATGCAACACCAACAGTCATGGAGACAACTTCTGGAATCAGAAACCCACCAGTAGCAGCCAACAAGTTTGAAATCAAGCATGCAATTATCTAGATAGTGCAAGCAAAAAATTCGGTAGTTTATCAACAGAAGATCCTAACACACATATAGCCAGCTTCTTAGAAATTTGTGACACATTCAAGCATAGTGGTATTACTGATAATGCCATTAGACATAGACTTTTCCCTTTCTCACTCAGGGATAAGGCTAAGATTTTTTTACACTCTCTACCAATAGGAAACATAACTACATGGGATGCTTTGGCACATAAAGTTTTGGCAAAATAATTTTCATCAGGAAAAACTGCTAGATTGAGGAATGAATTACCTCATTTTCCCAGCATGAACTAGAAAGCCTCTATGAAGCCTGGGAAAGATATAAGGAGTTTCTAAGGAGATGTCATCATCATGGGTTACCAGATTGGTGGGTACTGCAAACATTCTACAATGGGATGAAACATACCACCAGAATTCTTGTAGATGCTACAGCTGGAGGATCTTTAATGGGAAAAAGTCTAGATGATGCCTATAATTTACTTGAGGAGATGGCGGCCAATGCATACCAATGGCCTTCTGAACGTCACAATTCAAAGAGGGTACTTTGAGTGCATGAGCTGGATATTCTTACAACTTTGTCTTCTCAAGTTGCATTTATATCTAAGCAAGTGAGCTCATTGACAAGCCAAGTAAATGCAATCACTACTCCTCATGAAACTTGTGATCGATATGGAGGACCTCATATGAGCACGCAAATTCAAGAGGGACACTCATCTATGCCTTCTCAGTTAGAGCAACCTCATTACATTGGAAATCAAAGAAATGACCCATTCTCAAACACTTACAATCCAGGTTGATAGAATCATCCAAACTTTGGTTGGAGGAATAATCAAAATGTGTTCAAGCCGCAAGGGAACTACCAGCAACAAGCTCTTCAACCACCAAATCTACCACAACAGAAAATGAATATAGAAGAAGTACTAGCTCAACTAACTATGGATACATCTCAATTCATGGCTAGGAATGATGTAACACTCAGAAGCCACAAAGCCTCAATAAAGAACTTGGAGATCCAAATGGGCCAAATTGAAAATATGCTGAATTTCAAACAACCAGGTACTCTTCCAAGTGACATTGAAAAAAACCCAATAGAGCATGTGAAGGTCATTGCATTAAGAAGTGTGAAAGAATTGAAAGATCCTGTAATTCAACATAAGAATGAAAGAGAAAAGAAAGAAAGTGAAGAAGAACAGAAGGAGAAAGCACAGAAACCTCAAGAGGATGATGTGATACCAGGAAGAATGAGCTTTCCAGATAACCCTCCTCCATATGTACCACCAGTTCCATACCCCTAGAGACTTGTGAAGGCAAGCTAGACAGGTAGTTTAAAAAGTTTTTGGAGGTTTTCAAAAAGCTACATATTAACATCCCTTTTGTAGATGCTCTTGACCAAATACCCAGTTATGCAAAATTCATGAAGGATATTCTCTCAAATAAGGGTAAGCTGGAGGAATTTGAGACAGTTGCACTTACTGAGGAGTGTAGTGTCATTCTGCAAAAGAAATTACCACCAATGCTGAAAGATCTAGAAAGCTTTTGCATAGCTTGCACCATAGGTCAATGTAACTTTAAAAGAGCACTTTGTGACCTAGGAGCAAGTGTAAATCTCATGCCTCTATCTGTTTATAGAAAGCTCAGTCTCGGAGAGGTGAAGCCTACCACAGTTTCACTACTTCTAGCTGATCGATCAATTAAACATCCAAGAGGTCTCTTAGAAGATGTTTTGGTGAAGGTAGACAAAGTCATATTCCCAGCTGATTTCATCATACTTGATATAGAAGAAGACCAAGAAATTCCTATCATTCTTGGGAGGCCATTTCTAGCAACTGGGAGAACATTAATAGATGTGCAATAGCAAAAGTTAACCTTGCGAGCTCAAGATGATCAAGTATCTTTCAACATTTTTAAGGCTTGGTCCTTTCCAAATGAAGGTGAGACCTATTATAGAGTAGATACATTGACCATCTGCACAAAAGACATGGTGAGCGAAAGATGTATGGATCAACCATTTGCAATGGGAATGGTAGATGCATCAAAATCTACTAATCCTAAAGTACACAAAGCATATTGGGCAATCAAAGCCTTAAATTTTGAGACAAAGGAAGCTGGTAAGAAGAGACGTCTCTAATTTAATGATCTTGAATAATTCCAATGTTTTGGAACCCGGACCAGACCGACCTGGTTTGGTACTTTTTTTATATTTTTTTAAAAATCAATTTTTTTTAAATTTTTCTTTATAATTTCATATTAATAAGCCTAAAATATTTAATTTCTCACCGGTTTGACCCCGGTTTAGCTCCGGTTTGACTCCGATCTGACCCACTAACCCTTGACCCAGTACCCCGACCGGTTCAATGATCGATCTGAGTTTCAGAACCTTGAATAATTCAGACAACACGCTTATGAGAATGCCAAGTTATACAAGGAAAAGACACAAATGTGGCATGAGAGAAGAATTCTGAGGAGAGAGTTCAAACTGGGACAAAAAGTGATGTTGTATAACTCAAGGTTAAAGCTCTTTCCGGGAAAGTTGAGATCAAAATGGTCAAGACCTTTTACTATGGTTCAAACATGGCTATATAGAATTATGGAGATTCAAGATGGATATCAAAAATTCAAAGTGAATAAGCAAAGGCTGAAAGAGTATAATGGCGGTGTGCTCAACACTTTGAAAACTGTCATTACATTCAAGGAACAAACAGGTAAGTCATAAACTTTAAATAATAATAATAATAATAATAATAATTTAAAAAAAAGTAAAAAAAATTAATTGGTTTGGTTTTTGTCTAGCTAAAGACGTTAAAGAAGGGTGGATATTTGGGAGACAGCTCAAAACTTCTTTTCTTACTCTTTCATTTTTCTTTCCTACTCACTGAAGCACACATCACTGCATCTTTAAATTTTAGTCTCATCACGGAGGAAATTCTTGTAAAGCTTAAGAACAGGTTCCCCACTCTTCCCAAAGATGTGTTTAGGAAGATCTATAGCTAACGACTTGAAAGAATGAAGACATTCAAGCGTTTAGGCCTTCCTGAGGATGTCCGCTGGATCATTGAAGCTAAGGTACATTTAATAGGTGAGATTCATGAGTCATTTATTAAACCTATGCCAGGTATGGGAAGAAGCTCTTACTCCAAAAAGAGAAGATCTAAAAGAATACAGGTCTGCCCTCAATGTCCAAGGTGGAACTATGATCAGCATTGTCAGAGCAAAGGTATGGTTTCTATAAATCGAGAAGATAAAATTCAATTTATAAGATGGACTGAGTAAGGAGTCATTGGATGATATCATTTAGACTCTTGAGATGTATCCTAGTGGTGATGTTCATCGTGTTCTTCTTGATTTATTAGATATATTCAACAAAGAAAAAGAGCGCTACCATGTTGGGAATCTGACGTTAAAAGACCATATTTGCTAGTTTATAAGAAAACTTGATGGGAAGCAAATCCTCGATTCATTGAAAGCGTTTAAGCCATTACTGGACGTAAAATCAGAGGAAGATGTGAGCCACAATCACAACTACTGTGCATAATCTTGCTTTTGTCTAATTTGTCTTCTCTTTTTCAGTAACTTTTGACTTTCTTTACTCACTTTACTTAATTTCTTCGCGCAGTGGCCCACTGGTCATTTGTGTCAGAAATTTTTTCAAACTTTTTTGAAAAATGTGTGATTTCCATGATTTAGTTGTCACTGTTTTTGTAATTTAAATATGCAATCTTCCATTTGTAAAAACACAAAATGTTTGAGAGAGAGAAAAAAGAGGAGTGGTATCACTCTAAAATGTAGATTTACATCTATCTGTATTTTTGGTTAAACTGATTTGGGAAAGGATGGAGAGTTTATACCTATAGCAAAGGAACTGGAACGTGCATTAGAAGTTAGAAAGATCAACTTCATCTATGGGGGAGGTATCCAGGGCCCTCAGAGCAAGTGTGGCCATTGCTGCAACCATTAACGGTAGTAAAGGTTTGTGTGTAAAGGTAAAGGAGTTGGAAAATCACATCTTCTCTTTAGGGAAAGAGTTAGAGGTTTCAAGTCTACATGAACGAATGGGACGTATGGTTCTACCGTGCTGATGCTTTTATCGCTCTACCCGGTGTTTTTGAAACATTTGATGGGAAATCTAGCATTGCATATTGGGCTAAAATGAACTTTCACAAAAAAAACCATTAGGATTGTTAAATGTTAATGGTTTTTATGATAAACTGTTATCTTTTCTTGATCATACTGTGGAAATAGGATTCATGCCCCAAAAGACTTGTCATTCCATAATTTTTGCTCTAACTACGGATCAACTACTGGATCAAATGCAAGCCTGTGAACCTAAGCCAGATCCATTAGTCAAGCAAGTAGGTGGGCAATCTTCTGAAAGTAGTCAGAAGAAGGATCTAGATACCACTCTCCGGTTATAACTTTCCTTTATCTTATGGTTTTACTCTTAGCATTTTGGTTTACTTTATTGTGTGTTTAGGTTGTTTAAACAAAACCTTCTTTAATCTTTAGAAGACATTGAGGAGAATGTCTGATTTAGGTTGGGGGAGGATTATAAAAAAAAAGTTATGTTAAAAAAAAAGAAGAAGAAGCATAGTTTCTCTATTAGATAGTTAGTTAGTAGAACCATTAGATACATGGGGTAAGAAAAGATGGCAGAGTAAAGAGTTATTCTTAACTCTTGAGACGCATCTTGTTAGTTGCATACTTTTTCTTTGTTTGTTTTGTTTCATAAAAAAAATTAGGTCCAAAAAAAAATTCTGCATAGGTGCTTTTCAATGATTGAAAGAAGTATATAAGTTTGAAGTATGGATCAATTGAATTTTAAAAAATTGATAACATGAAAGAACAACTGATTGTTGGGATTGGTGATGAATTTTGAGAGATTAAATGAGCTAAATTTGAAAAGCCCTTGACCGTGAGCTTTTGAGCCTATTTGATTAATAATGATTATCTTTCTTGTGTGTGATGTTCACCTACTAAGTTGTCAATCTATAATTTGCTCTAAATCTATTTGAAAATACATGTCACATGCATATTTAGAAATGATAAAGGCATTCATTTTCTTTAGCCAGAGCCAAATAGCCAACATTGCAATTATACCATTGATAAGCTCCTTTGAGCCTAATTGATTATTTTTTTATTCTCAACCCATTAACATGTGTTTTAATGATATATCAAGTGTTTTTACCTAATTCGAAAGATTAGCAGAGCATATGAAATTTTTGTTAAATGGGCTTTTGATAAGTGTGGGGGTGTATATATCATCAACTGTAAAATTGCAGAAGTTATGTTTTCAAAAAAAAGAAAAAAAAAGAAAGAAAGAAAAAATGTAAAGTATCTAAATTTTGGGTTGGTGTGATGAGATAAGTCTATTCATAAGATGACTCATGTTTCAATTGCTCTGTTTACTTCTTAAATATAACCATTCATATCACTATTTATATTCCTTTTACCCTAGCCCCATTACAACGCTCAATAAGTCCTTTTGATTTGAATTATGCATGTGAATTAGATAATAGAGATTAAGATGTTTAGCAAGCTTATGGTAGTGCAATTTTTTCAAGTGAATTTGAGCGAAACACTTACCCTTGAATACTTGAGAGAGATTGAAAGAATGAGTCATAATTCGGTTCATTCATTTTCAAATAAAATTATCAATTTCTACTTTTGTCAATTCATGAAGGCTATGATCTATTTATTCTTCAATTGTGTTCTTGTTTATGACTTAACACTTCTGATTTTGTTGGAAGCACTTATTAGTCACTCCTTATTGTCCGAGGATGTCCAAGAGTTAAGTATGGGGTAATTTGATACGTAAAATATTTTCATATTTATTTTCCCTTATATGATATTTTTGTGGAAGATATTTGAGCTTAATGTAATAAATTTGGATGCAATTGATAAATAAATAATGATTTTCTTCAGTACCATAGCTATTCACTGTTCATATGGTACTGTAGCAATTCAATGTTTTATACGGTACTGTAGCAGTTGCTTTAACGAGGTTGTTGAAGTGCGGTTGGTTAAACGAAATTGGTGAGAAGTGTCACGGTAGCGTTTCATTGTGGTGTCACTGTAGCAGTTACTGTAGCACGCGAATTGAAGCCTATAAATAGAGGTTATTGGCAGCCTAAAGAGGAAGGAGGAAAAACGAAGAAGGAAGAGAGAGAGAGAGCTTCTATTTTAGAGTGAGAGTTGTTATTTTTAGAATTTATTTATTACATTTTTTTTACTTCTTGCATGCCTCCTACATGGATGGTTTTACTTCCCATATAGAAGGCTAGATAGTCATTTCTTGCATTATATTACTTTTTGTATGCCTCCTGCATTGATGGTTTTACCTCCTATATGGAAGGCTAGATAGTCATTTCATGCATTATATTACTTTTTATATGCCTCCTACATGGAAGGCTAGATTTTACATTTTTATACATCTTACAGTTGTATTTTATGTTTTTGTAATTAATTTTTATGCAATGTTTATGATGTTTTAATTTTATGTTTTTTTTGTTTTCAATTTCATTATAAGCTAATTTTCCTTTTCCTAGGGTGATGACGTAGCTTACAAATAACGGATTGAATCTAACTTATTAAATCTAGTTGTAATTTTTCCTTCGAGATTGAGTTTTAATTAGTGTTCTTAATGCTTTCAATTGATTGACCAACTTTTGAATGATTTCAATATGTATGTTAAGATCGGAAGGAGATGCATGTGTGTGGATCCTATAATTAAAACCATAATCTGCATATGAAATAGGAATATATTCATATGGGTTGTGTAGTCTTAATGAGTTCCATAAATCTTAATGCATGATTAATTGCTTAAATTCATATAGGAATATATTGGGTTAGCAATTAATTTTAGAATTACTTGACCTTAAAAGAGGCTAGTAATTAAATTAGGGAAACTCGACTATCAATCATGTGGAATAAATTGGATTAGAATAGATAAGTGATTCAATCAGGAATTTATTATGTGAAATCTAATCCCTAGGGCTTTCTCTTATATTTGTCTTTATATCATTTGTGTTCATATTTCATCATTTTTATTTTGCAATCTCAATCACAACTAATCGATCGGCTAAATAGTACTAAGATTACCAATTTTGGTACTTAGTGATCAATACTCGTGGGAATGATACTCAACTCATTTCTATATTACTTGATTACGACAGTGTACACTTGCACTTTATAAATACACCATCCTACACACTCGTAACAGTGCCTAAGCTTCGTGTCTTCAATGCTTTCATCTACATGTCATGCTAACTGCTTATCAATCTCTGCATTACTATATAGTCGTTTAAATCTCAGAATAATGGAAAAATACTATAGAACCTTTAAAGGACTTTTTCCTTTCTTCTTCCCTTATCGAGATGCATTGTATTTAGGGTACTTCTCTAACATTGCATATTGATTCCGAAATAATATGCAATCGTTAGGGCAAACATGTATCTTCTCATAACACATACTAGTTGTAGAGCAAAGAATTCATTTTGCCCCATATGTCTTGGTAAGAAGTACATTTTCTTCTGGAAGCATATCTTGTAAAAGTTCAAGTAGTGTTGTGAAACCCGAATCATTGAATCTATAGCGCGCTTTAAAGTTGTACAATTTCAAGACTACTAACAATCTTGTGTATGTAGCAACTACCGGTATATAATATTAACATTTTGATACTCGCAGAGTAATAAGTGCAAATTTATGTAGGGCATATAGAAACAACAGAATCATACTGATACTAAGTACATATTTACATTACAAGGGAATCCCCACAAGGTTTGAAAAAAATATTTACAAATGTACAGATCATTCATAAAAAAACAAAAGTGCAATTACAGATAACCAGAATCAGCTTCAAATTGCAATGGGACCCTAATCCCAGGTAACCACCTCCTTGCCTTTCGAGCTGCTAGCCTCAGCTACTGTAAGGTTTTTCAGTTTCAAAAAAAAGGTGACATTCGAGAGAATCTCAGTAGTAACAGACATTTCAAACATATAAAATGCAACAATAAATATGCAATGTGTCATGTCATGTAAGATGCTAACTCATGCTGTATGCATACTGTCCAAGGCCAAACTAATGTTTCCACTCCAGCTTAACTCGTGTCTAAGGTCAAACGACATGTTTGAATCCCCGATTTATTCACGTGCACCATCGCTGGATCCCAGATCATTGCTAGGCTAACGTCATGTTATAGAAAATGGCATACATTAACATATAGATAATTATATAGTATATGAAAGAAAGTGCTATTACCTGACTCTTTTTTCAGTTTCTGGGTTTGTCCTAAACCTATTCCGGCTTGGCTATTTTAAATTCCTATAAAATTATAGTTACAAGTAACTTGTTATTACTTGCACTATTATTGTATCTTAATTACAGTTTACTAGTTATCTATCACAGTTATAACAGTTTATACACAATACAACTCTGCACAGTGCAGTTTCACTGTTTCCATAAACTGGCATATTTTCAGTCAACTTTGGAAATTCATAATTAATTATAAAAAAATCAGTATGACTGATTCTAAAGCCTAAATGAAGATATTTAAATGTAAATTTGTATAAAAATACTTAGGTTTGACCACTGCATTCATATCATTCTCAGAAATTCTCCAAATACCACTTTTCCAGATTGCATTCCAAAAACAAGGCACAATATTTGAAAATCCATATCTCCCAATGTACTTGTCCAAAAATTATAAAATACCTATAAAATTAAAGATGTATATCTCCAATTTAATCCTACCAAGTTTTAGAATTTTTTTGATAAGTTTTGACCCATGAAATATATTACAAATTGTCACTGACTCGTAGGAACAAATCAAACAACATTGTATTTGCACTTCATAAATTTCTAAATTTGTATACACACATCCAAAAATCATGAACACATGCATACCTACAAAATTTTTCCTTCTAAAGCCAATAGAATCATCATAATTACAAAATTCCAGCTCCCTCCTTAGGTTCTACCTCTGACCAAAACAGGGGTCCTAAGAAGGAACATGTTGGTTTCTTGTTTTCTCTTGCTTAATCACTTCTAATCACATGATTAACTACTTAAACACTAAATGAACATGTTTAGAGGGAATTTTGACAGAATTTCCCCTAGGGTTTACTTCAGCCCATTTTTGAAAAATAAGAGAAAATCAAGGCAAATTTCACAACAACAACCACAACAACATTATATAAGACAAGAGGATCAAGTTTTGGTGATTACCTCTTGATTCCAACTCTTTCTCTCTCTACACCCTTGATTTGTCTTGCTAAACATGGATTTCATGGAGGAGAAAAGGTTAGAAGTAGTTATAGAGAGATTAGGAAGCAAAATCACAAGGTTTTCATACTTCTTACCTTTGATCTTGCACTTGGAACCCTAAGACCTTCTTCTCTTGCTCTTAGAGTATTTGAAGCTCTTCCTCTCTCTTTGTTTCAGATTTTGGCCGAAAATGATGAGAGGAAAGAGAAGGAAATGGCTTTTGTAATGTCTTATTTGTTTATGTCATAATATGTGTTAATAAACATAACTTATGCAAAATTACTTGGTTCATTTTTTTTCTTCCTTTTCTTGCTTTAAATGTGGCCACACAATTGATTTCTCTTCCTTGCCCTTTTTTTGACTGGAAGTGTAGAGGAAAAAGGGATATTGATTTGCTTCTTGTATTATCTTAAAGTTTCATTTTCTAAGTTGTCAAAATTGATCATATTGCTTTTTGACCTTTTTCCCTTTTTGCTTTAATTGTTTTCAAGTAAACATATATATTCCCTTAAACATTTCTCTTTTCCACCGAAATTGCAAAGAAAAAGAAGGGAATAAATAGCTTCTTGCAATTCCAACAATTGCTTCTTACAAATATTAACTTTAGTTGACATTGTTGACTTTTTTTTTTAACTTTAATTTTTCTTGGTAATAATACTCCAAATTTTGTTTATTAATTACCAAGTAATCATTTTTCTCTTTTTATTTCCCCCTTGTCCAAAATTATTAGGAGAAATAGGGAAAAAATTTGTTTGTTATTTTATTGGAAAATTACCATTTTAGCCTTACATTTTTATGATTTATTGTAATAAATCATTTCTTGCTCAGTGTCCTTACTAGGCCAAGTTATGTATAACTGGCAATTGGAATGTTTCTGATAATTGATGTACATCATAATTCACCATTTTATTCCATTAATTGTATTAGTTACATAGGAGGAATATTGGTGACTAAAAATTGGGTGTTACATAATGGTTTTCCTACATCACCTTTCAACTTCTTAAATTTTTTAGGACAGTTATGAGCAAGTGCCACACAAAGGCTGCATGTGAGGGGCTTGTGTGACCAAGTGCCACACAAGCTCAACCACCAGCTGTGGTGTTTCCTCAAAGAAGCGCCATAACTGTTTTAAAATGTTTTAAACAAGCACCACATAAGCACCTAATATGCTATGGAGTTTACTTCCCTTTTTAAAAAAATTATAAAATAAGAAGAAGCTATGGCCCTTCTTTAAAGAAACACCACAAAACGTGTGCCGTTATTCCCTATTTTTATAGTAGTGCTCACTTTTTTATATATCTTTAATTCAATGGCTAACTTTTTAATGTGTGGCATATTCTAATAACTAGGAGATGTTATACTTTTTCAAGACTATCCGAAGTCATTAATTCACTGAAACTTCATCAACCCCTACCTGAGTATCTTATTAAAGGCCTCTTTTCTATACAATGACTTCTAACTGTTTTAGAAAACTAGAATATCCTCTTAATCATATTTATTATATATACTCATATATGTTCATAATTATATATGTTCCTGTTATATGTTGATTTTCTAACATTGAAGTTTGGTTGAATATATGCAGATTTTTTATATTGTAATACTTTCACCATACCTTAATATTAGATTCACTTTGTAAATCAAGTAGTTCTTCGTTCAAGTGGGTCTTATATATTAAAAACTAGAGATGGCTAGTATTAATTTTTTGCCTTGCTATGTTTGAATGTTTCTATTTATTATTGCATATATAGCTTTAATGATGCAAGGGGTTGGTCTTCAAGATATATACCTCATGATATTTTTAAAATATGCAGAAATACTTTACAGTTATTAAAAAAATGCAGCAAATATATAATAATTACTTGACAGTTATACTAAAAGACTATTAAGTAAGTCTATTTATTATTTGACGTTTTTATAGTTAAATTGTAATATATATATATATATCCTTTTTTGATAAGTAAGAATCGTCAAGTATTGGATCAATTGTTCAAAGTTTAAATGACGCATGCATATTATAATCATCAATCTATCAACTATATATTAGAAAAGTTGTAAAACCCGCTAAATAACCCGATTAGCACAAAACTAGGTTGGATAATAAAGTTATACAAAATGATGACATGTGATTAATGGAGATTGCATACAATGAGGGCAATAAGATGAATTTGAAATTAGACGTAAAATAAAGAATCATAATTATATTAACATTTATGTTTATGTGTTCCATAAGAAGCAAGAAATAATCAATCAACTATATACTAGAAAAGTTGTAAAACCCGCTAAATAACCCGATTAGCACAAAACCAATTTGAAATTAGATATAAAATAAGGAATCATAATTACATTAACATTTATATTTACATATTCCATAAGAGGTAAGAAATTCACCCTCCATGATTTGAGGAATCTCCACAACTAATTTTGATTTAATGGGATAAATGAAATTTAAATTTAGACAATAAATCAGGAATCATAATTATATTAATAATAATATCATTATGATCCAAGCATACCCAATCATAGTACCTTCAAACATGGGTTTGATTTACACACCTTCAAAAATGATGAGATGTGATTAATGTGGTTTGCATATAAGGAAGGAAGTAAGTTGAATTTGAAATTAGATGTAAAATAAGGAATCATAATTATATTAATAATTACATTTACCTTTAAAAATTCCATAATTACTAATTTTGGTTTAATGTTCAATTCTCCTCATCACTTCTCGTGCATGAAATTCCATAAATTATATTAATAATTAATAAAATTAATACAGTAATGCAACTTTACCATCAAGGTCAACCAAGTCATGCTAAAAATTTGGTTATTACAATAAATTTAAACTTATCAATCTATATAACTTATATCAATTTATATCAATCATCAATCATTTACTGTAATAACACGTAATTGAGGATTTGGCTACAATAAAAGCAACGATTGTAAAGCTCAGCCTGGGATGAATAATTATCATATACAGCATACGAGTATTACCGCTAAGTAGCATTAACAAAGGCAATGGTAGACACTACTCATGAACTACTCAAATATGTCAATGATAGCAAGGAAACCTGGTGCATTATAGTTTGAGTGCTCAGGAAATGGTTAATGGTGAAAAAGAACCCACCATTTGAGGTCTGGAAAATTGGTATGATTTTAGTTGACGAGCAAGTAAGTAAATAGTGTAGTTCACGTATTCGCTAAAGGGATTTTTTAAGTGTGGCCCTTAAATCGACTTACTTGATGAAAACAGTGTGATCAAATCAAGGCTTCTATTCTTCAGAAAGGATAGCTCAAACGATACACCAAAGATTTAATAAAGGGTTTGGTCTACAAGTTCGAGAACTTTGCAATCTTGGCCAACAATGATGATTACAAAACATGTGCACACCGATGGAAGATTGTGCTCCACTTGAATACACTTTTTGAGAAATGCAACTTCCTAATCTCTCAACACTCATTCAGTCTTGTCCCAATTAATGACATCGCCAATGAAGAAGACAAAAAAAACGAGCTCATTCGTAAGTATACCTTCCTAGCATTGTCTTTATTTAATCAGTTGTATGCTAACTAGGACATCATTTTCATCCTGATGTGATAGGCTTCCTACAAGCATATGGAAGATTGGTTGATCATAGAAGAGACTCCGACACAAAGAAGAAATTAGTTTTCACAATTCTTGATCATAAGGAACATAATTTTTACATTTAACATTAATCCATCAAATGTATAACACCTGTTGCTAAAAGAGTTCATCATCATCATATTATCATTCATGAGCAGTGAAGTTTGAGTCAACATAACTATGTATGGGGAGGTCACAGTCAAAGCCTTTGGGGACAGGACGTGTAATACCCCAAATTTTAGGATTAAAGGCTTGAGGTTTAGCCTGGCTTAAGTGAACTGCTAGACTCCGGTTTAGCGAATGTCCAAGCAAGAAATGATATTTATCCCAAAATTCATTAATATATTTGGATATTAAAAAAGAAATAAAAGGTAAGGGCAAAATGGTAATTTTTCCAAAAGAGGAGAAATGATGGTTTTTCCCTAATATTCCCAATAAGTTGAGTTGAATGAAATTAAAAGGAGGAAAATGACTACTTGGTAATTAACAAGCCTATGTGGGCAAATCATTATCAAGGAAAGTCAATAAGCGGAGAAGCTTAAGGCTTCGGTTGACCACTTAAGGTGTTGTAATGAGATAATTTGATAGTGAATTATACTCTCTTATTTCTCATTAATATTGGTGGAATGATGAAGGAAAAGAGAAATGAAACTTGTTGTGCAAGAAATGAGATAGGTGGACTAATTGAGTAAAGGCCACCGGATGATTTATTAAGTCATCACCCTTCATCAATTCTTATTCTCATCTCGTGTGGATTAAAAGGGGCAAGAAGGAAAGAGAAACAGAACATATCAGAACGAGAAAGAGAAAGAGAACGAACGAGAATGAGAACACAGAAGAGAGAGAGAAGAGAGAGAAAGTTGTGATTTGCAGGAACTCGACCGAAATAGCGTTTTCTCTCCCAGTACAAACATTCTTCTACTCATCCTGAGCTTTGATTCTATGGTTTTGGATTCTCGTTTGGAGATGGTTGGTGTCGTCTCGCCAGCCGAAGCGTCGCCAGAATTTCGAACCGAATTCAGAAAGGCGTAGAGGTAAGCGTAAGCTTCCTTTCTACCATTTCGGTTTGTCGTTTGGATGAGTATTTTGAGAGTATGGTACTGTTCATCTCTCTTTCTATCAGTGTTTTAAAGGCCGAAACGATGTCCAATAGATGTCTAAACAGCTAATCATGTAATAAGAAGTAGAAAGGAAGATATTAAGTCAAAGAAATGGAGGAACCGACACAACTCTTCTGAGAACTCTATATTGGCTGTCATGCGTGGAGTATGAGTCATGAGTTGGAATTTCATCAATGGAATTATTCCATTGAGTTCAGAAGAGAAAATTGTGTAGGGTTCATGTTGATGAAGAAGTGAGAAAAGGCCTAGAGTGTGAAATGACTAAATTACCCCTTAAAGGCTCTAAGTAAGGGCTGTCAAAGGAATTTCTGTCATTCAAGCTTGAATTTGACTAATCTGAAGTCATAAATGGATTCTACACGTGAAATTGTGTAGGATTGGCCCATCTTGTAATTTCTGTAAGAGTACAGTTGGGCCGGGCTTCCAAGGGCATTTTGGTAATTTAGCGTAATTGAGCTAAGTTATAAACTGAAAACGAGTCTAGAATGTTATAAGGATGAGTAGTGACTCATGTATGCTATGTTTGGGAATTCTAGGACTCGAAGAATGGACGTGCTCGAACCGGAGCAAAGACGAAGGATTGAGGACGGATGTGAAGTCCGACAGGTAGTGAACTTGTCTTTCCTGCATATGTATGATATGTATGTCTTGCATTAATTATGTGACTGATGTGCCTATTCGTGTTGAACATGTTGATTGATTGAAGCTCTGTTATATTTGTGCAATGGCCATATGTATGTCATAACATTGAGCATGCAGCATATCATTATGTTGGCATCAGATTTGGTAGGCAAGCATGTCATGCATTCATATGTATCTGCCATGCATAGTGGTACTGTTCACTACTGAGATTCTCTCAAATCTTACTCCTCCCAACAACAATAGTGACAGGTTGATGGATGCATGAAAGTAAACACGGAGGAGATATGGAGACGTGAAGTGAAGAAGGGACTGTAGTGCGAGGCACTACATTTGTATTTCATGTATATATGTATGTATAAGCATGTATGAATGATTGTTGTTAAAGCAGAGAACCGCTCTAATGTAATAAGAGGATCGCTCTAGCATAAAGAAAGAGAATGGCTTTTAGTTTATTTAAATTATCGCTCACTTACTCTGATATGTGGAACTAAGAGCCGGTGAGGTATTGTAAGGAAGGGTGTTTCAAGACGAAAGATCTAGATGTGCCTATCATAGTTGTCATACGGTTTGCTAGGATTTCAAAGAATAAAAGTATTATATGTTTGTAACAGTACCATCACAATTTGTTTTATTTCATTTTACTTACATATTTTTTTGTTCAAGATTATAGAGACATATGTAATGCCTTCACTGCAACACAAGTTTTCTTCAATCTAAACTTTCCAGAGGTCAAGAACTTTCATGACAGGTAAAATCTTTATTTTATGCATGCTTATAGTGTGTTTGAGTTCTTATTATATAAAATGTACATAGTATTAAAACGTACATGTCACATTACTTCACAGGCCACCAGTGCACCTGAGGCAAGCTAGCTAGGCTTTCACACGGACTTTCTCCAACATATAAATTGAGATTAAAAGTGACTCACTCTTACCATTCCTAGTCAGAATTATTCTAAATGAAATATCCAAATTATCAAAGGTAAATAGTTTCCATTTTAACTAATCGTATGTTTTTAAGTAAGTGTTTGGGAAGCCATGAAACCGTGGTTTTAAAAGCCCTTTTCTACAAGCTGAGACAAAAATATTATTGCATACTTACCTTGTAAATCATAAAAGTTATTCTTCAAAAGATAATACAAATGCACACTTAATACTTACTAACTTATGTTCTTGAGATGTGCAACTTAGAAATCTAAAATTATTGCCAAGGTAACCATACAAAAGCTTGAGACAACAAACAATTGGTACTATGGTAGATGTCCATATGATAAGAAACCAATCTATGAGGGTGTTAAGTTGATGTGTAAGTCATGTCATAAGGAAGTGCTTATAATCGAGCCCAAGTAGGCTAAAATTGCAGTCTACCACCACAAAAAAGCATCAAATTAGTGACATAATTTAGTAACTGAAATTCCATCACTAATCAGTTTAGAGACGGAAATTAGCAATGGAACCATATTAGTGATGGAATTAGCAATGGAATTAGTTCCGTCGGTAAAAGTATCATTACTAATTGATTAGTGACGAAAGTTTGAATTCCGTCACTAATTTGTAACGGATTAGCGACAGAAAATTTTCATCGCTAATTAGTGACGGAAATTTCCGTCACTAAATTCTTTCTCAAAATAATTTTTTTATATAATTTAAAGTGACACATGTCCTCACCACGAGCCTCCACATGTTCCTCGCAAGCAACCACCACATGTACCCATTGCCGGCCACCGCCACCTTATCTCCAGCCGCCACATGTCACCCTCCACTGTGTGCCATCTGTCACCCTCCGTCACCCACCACGTGTCCATATCACAAATCACAAATTGGATGCATATGTCACCAAGTTGGGATTCAAAGCTATGACCTCTCATGCGCGTGACAGTGCATTTGCCAGTTGAGCTAGGAAAAACCTGTGTGATTTAAATGCAAGATCATATATATATATATATATATATATATATATATATATATATTATTAAATATTACAATTTAGTTTTCTTATTTTTACATAAATATTCTATCTAAATTTTTATTATTAATATCTTTTTTATTCATTTTATTATATTTTTTATTGTATTTATAAAATTTTCATTTTTATTTGTATATAATATATTATTAAATGTGTGTGTGTGTGTGTGTGTTTTATTAAATATGTGTGTGTGTGTGTGTGTGTGTTATAATTTCAATTTCAATAATAAATATGAATTAATAATTTTTTTTATTTATATTATAATTTAAATTTTAAAATTAAATAATCTAAAAATTTGTAATTATGAAAAATATATAATTATTGAAAAATTTAACTATTATAAAATTTAATTTTTTTATTTAACAAAATAAAATAATTTGAAGAGATTATACAAAAATTTTATTATTCAATGTTGTGAGTTAGAAACAGAATATTTTTGTTGCAAAATATTTTGTGACGGAAATTAGTGACAATTAGCGACGGAAATTAGCGACAGAAAAATTCCGTCGCTAATGTCGTTACAAAACATTTAGTGATAGAAATTAGAAACAGATTAGCGACGAAAATCAAAGACAAAAAATTTCAGTCGCTAATTCGATTACAAAATATTTTAGACAAAAATTAGTGACAGATTAGGGACGGAAATTAGTAACAGAATTTTTTCGTCACTTATTTCCATCTCTAACTTTTTTATGACGGAATTAAAGACATATTAGTGACGAAATTTAGTGACGGAATTTTATTCCCTCACTAATTTTAGTGAAGGAATTTGTGACGGATTAGTGACGGATTAGCGATGGAATGAAATTCCATTGCTAAATTTCATCACTAATTCTCTATTTTTGTGTGGTGTACATTCATCAACCACGTGTTTACAACATACTATAATTTATTAACTTAATGAATAATGACTTAATCATTAATGATTAATGATAATATTTGAACTGTTATTTCTAATAGGTTCAAGGTTCATTACGTAGTATTTGATTCCACTGCAAAGTGTTCCATACTAATGTTCAATAGTCAAGTACCTGAGCTCTTAGGTTGTATGGAAGCTGACCTTAAGAAGAAGGTAGTGAATGTTTGGAAGTCTTATTAATACTTATATAAATTTGAAAATGGTTATTTTTTATCAAAATGACCGTTCCAACAAAAAACCTTTCAATTTTAGGCAAGGGCTTCTTCCTTCTCCAAAGAGTTAATTATTGGAGCTGTTGGAAGGGAGATTATGGTTAGGCTAAAGGTGAAGGATTACAATATAAGATATCCTGCGAGTAGAATGAGTGTCTCATACTTTAGTTTAAAGAAGGACATTCTTGAAAACTTCACATATACTGGTGGCAATGTCATTGAGAAAGTAAGCAATCTACATAATACGCCATTAATAAATATTCCACATTCACCCAACTCATCATGGTAATTTATAATAGTATTGAGCTTCATAGGTATTAGAGTTGACCTCCTTTCCTTTTGTTTGTTAATTTTCCTTCCCAGGTTTCACCATTGGAGTCATCTACATCAAGATCATTAGAACACAGTATGAGCGATGACAAGGTACGGGATGAAGATGGCATAACCAAAACTCATATGGTGACTCCTATGACGGCTGCATCAAAGAGAAAAGAAATTGAAACAAGTGGACTGGTTGAAATTGATGATATTGGGCTATCCAAATTGTCAACTCCCAGCTTTAGTACCACCAAACCAACCAAGAACATCAAACAAGAAAAATAAGCCTTGCTCTTTCCATTAGAGTGTCTTCCAGATTTTAATTTTTCGTTGAATAATTTTGTTTGTGGGTCTTACTCATTCCGAATTTCAAATTCTAAAAGTGTTTAGAGATTGCTTAACTCTCATGCTTTGGTGGATAACTATTATTTTGATAGTACTTAGGAAATTTAAGAGGAAAAGATAAAACTAGAGTCAGAATCTGAAACTCTAGGCCAAGACAAGGATATTTTTGGATAATATATTTCATACCATAATACACCTTACAATGTCTTTAAATAGACTTACAAAGAAATAACTGGCTATAATAGGATAAGAACAACCCATTAACTACTGAAAATTGCTAACAACAGGCAATAACCATAATAAACTTCTCTAAAACTACTTTATTCTACACGAGACCTCAGGTATATATACACCAACAAGGGTCATGGATTCCTATCATACTTTCAATTAGAGTGTTTATCTAATATTCATTAACTTATTTGTCTTCAACCTTTTTTCCTATGTGATTGGAGAGTTGTATATTTGTATCCAATTAAAAATGATGTCATTATAAAACAACCTTTTCGTACAAGTCAATAAAATGAGAAAACCCTGCGTAAACTTATAATTTATCATTACTAAAAATTAAAGCAATAATTATAAATTATATCAGAAAAAAAGGATTAGCACATTATATTTTAGTTAACGTAATGCTCTCCTATTTTCCACCACTCTATCAGCAATGCTCTCCTAAATTTCACCGCATGTCATGCAAACAAAGAAGGAACACTTTTGTTACGCTCTTGGTTCTAAATTTGTCTACCCTTAAATATGATAATGACCATTAATATTAAAAGGTAACTTAAATGTTAAAAAAATATCAATCCTACTATAAAGGCATTTAATAATATTCAAATTTAAACATAATGCTCTCTTATTTTTCAGCACTAAATCAACAATGCTGAGTAAAAACATATAGAAGGGAGTAAGTTAGATTTCAAGTTAGACATTAAATTAGGAATCATGATTATATTAATTATGTTAATAATTATTTTACGTGTTTCATGCATAAACGAGAAATTCACATTTCATGATTGTAGGGATCTTCATAACTAAATTGGGTTTAGCGGATTATTGCGTTTTTTATTGTTAAGGTGGAAAATCACACTATCAAAATTGTCCATACGCAATTATTGAGGTTTGAATATAATAAATATAGTAAACTAAATTTCAAATTAGGCGTTCAATTAGGAAATTATAATTCTAATAATGATTATATAATCACCATTAATTTCAAATTTGTCCCCTTTTGTTGAATATGATAATCACCGTTAATATTACAAGTTATCTTACATGTTAATAAAAAATATTAATTCTGCTTTAAAGGCATTTAATAATATTCATGATTTAACCTCTCCAATTTTCCAGCACTTTATCAGCAATGCTAATTGAAAACGGAAGGAAAGGATTAAGTTGGATTTGAAGTTAGATGTTAAATTAGGAATCATAATTATATTAATTATATTAATAATTATATTTACGTGTTCCATGCATAAACAAGAAATTCACCTTCCATGATTGTAGGATCTCTATAACTAATTTGAGTTTAAGGGGTTGAAAATCACACCGTCAAAATTGTTCATACATAATTATTGGGGTTTAAATATAATAAAAGAAGTAAATTGAATTTCAAATTAGGCGTTTAATTAGGAAAACATAATTATAATAATTATATAATCACCATTAATTTCAAGTTTTTTCATCTTTAAATATGATAATCACCACTAATAATAAATGTGTTCATAAATGTTAATAAAAAATATTAATTCAGTTATAAAGGCATTTAATAATATTCAAATTTACACTCTCCAATTTTTCAGCACTCTATCAGCAATACTGATTAAAAACAGAAGGAATGGAGTAAGTTGGATTTGAAGTTAGACATTAAATTATGAATCATAATTATATTAATTATATTTACGTATTCCATGCATAAATGAGAAATTCATCTTCCGTGATTGTAGGGATCTCCATAACTAATTTGGATTTAATGGATTAAAAATCACACCATCTCCATAACTAATTTGGATTTAATGGATTAAAAATCACACCATCAAAATTGTTCATGTGTAGTTATTGGGATTTGAATATAATAAAGGAAGTAAATTACCTTCCATGATTGTGGGATCTCCATAATTTACATTAACAATAATAATTTATATAAAAAATTAAACCTTGTTTATTAATGCTAAATCACGTAATTACACATTTTGCGAAAATGACTCTTCTTTTGGTTTTCACAACATCAATCACCCGCTTTGCGTTAATTCCTTATCTTAATGATACCATATTTGATAACACATATAACTGATTGTTAAATGGATATTTTTCCATTAATTTCTCACTTTCCACCTTTTAATGACTTTCATATTTGATGCCCATTTTTTAACAACAATATAATATAATAGGAGTCTCATTCAATGCCCAAATTTCAATGATTACATATCTCTATTCCTTCTTCTATCAATACCATGTTGGGAATTTCAAAAATTCTATTTATTGGGATATTAATGCCATTATGAATCATTTTACATTAATATATTAATTACACGGTCTGTATAAAACAATAAATATAGAAGCCAATTGATACACTAAAAAACATTCATCATTCAAAACGGTGACAAAACTTGAACAATTAACCAAAAGGAGCAAGTGCAAGTGGAATTGCCTTACAATTGAATGGTGAGTTCAAATATATAGAGATATAATGAAGTGTAATTGTCCCTTTGGAGGTAAATGTATTATAATGGGAGGGGATTTCAGACAAATATTGCCTGTGATCCCAAGAGGTAGATGCGCATGTATTGTCAACTTGAGCATAAATTCTTCTCATTTATGGGGTCATTGTAAGTTGTTCCAACATACCAAGAACATGTAGTTATCTTCAAGTTCATTAGCAGATAATTCAAAGATGAAGCAATTCTCTGGCTTTTGGATGTTGGTAATGGCCGGATTGGTTTGTCACATGATGGAATGGCAGAGATAGAAATACAAGCAGAATTTTTAATTCTAAACTATCATAATCCTCTACAATAGATCTCGAATCTACATATCCTAATCTCCTTCATCATCTATCTTATTCTAAATATCTTACTAATAGGGCTATTTTGTCAACAACAGTAGAAGTTGTAGAGCAAATCAACAACTACATGTGTGCCTTATGGCCTTGTGATGCTGTTGAATATTTTAGCTCTAATTATGTGAGTTCGGCATATCGAGGTTGTGCATCATTTCAAGAGATGTTCACTATAGAATTCTTGAACACAATAAAATGCTCTCTGGCTTACCTCCATATAGGCTTGCATTGAAACTTGGAGTACCCATAATGCTCGTGAGAAATATAGATCACGCTACGGGACTCTGCAATGGAACCAAGCTGAAGGTCGCATTTCTTGGGAAACACTTTATTAAAGCAATCGCACTCAATGGTACAAGTGCAAGTCAATAGGTTATAATCCACCGAATGAGTTTAAATCCATCAGAGTCTAAACTCCTGTTCACATTAACGCATAGGAAATTTCCCATCATACAATCACTAGTGTAAAATAGTCTTTTTAGACTGTATTATTTAGACCGCTTATTACGGATAAGGTCTAAAAAATATGACTGGTGGCAGTTTCATAATTATAAAGAATTTTTTAGACCGGTTCTTAAAATAACCGGTCTAAAAGATATTATTTAGACCGGTTATCCAAACAACCGGTCTAAAAATATAAAATTAATTAAAAATTAAAAAATTTTAAGACTTTTTAGACCAGTTGTCACTAATAACCGGTCTAAAAGATAAAACTTTTTAGACCAATTGTTGATGATAACCGGTCTAAAAGATGTGAAATTAAAAAATTAATTTTTTTTATTTTTAAGATCGATTATTAGTTATAACCGGTCTAAAGGTGAACATTTTTAAGACCGGTTTTGTCAAATAACCGGTCTTAAAAGTCCGCCCTAAAATTTAAAATCTTCTCTTGCGGCTTTATCTCGCGCCTAATTTCAACTTTAAAATCTGATACTCATCAAGTTTCTTATAAACTCCTCCCTCGTGCCGTAGCAACTCCTCCTTCCCACAGCGCTCCTCCATCCTTGACCATCTCCGCCGTCAACGCAGAGGTACGGTGGAATCCATTATCATAAAGCTCGGCTTTTCTTCCCTCGGATTGGTTTAAGATAAATGCTCTACTTAATTAGTTTTATATATACTTCAGAGTAGATACCGTCATATATTTCAGATCGATTTCTATTACAAAAATTTATACTCATATTTGTTTCAGGTTTACGATTGCGACATCTGAGAAAGTTTATAAATTGGATTCTTCATTAGGGGCTGAGGTTAGTGTTTTCTTTTATCATTTGCCTTATTTCTAAATATTTATTCTCCGACAAAATTTCTTAAACAAAAATTATCTTCCAACTTGCGTTCTGATTACTTTATTTTCTAACTTATTTCCTAATATTATTTCATATTGTTGAGCCATTCACAGCTCATTATGTATTTGCACTGGGTGTTGCAAGATTTCTGAGTTGTGCTTATTGTGTTCTTCAGGTATGACTCCACCAAGATATATTCGTGATTAGTAACTATAAGTATGACCTTGGAAGCATGCTTTTAGGATATTTACAGACTAAGTATATTAACATAATCAATAGACTCGCAAAAAAAAACAAAGACACTTTTTAGACCGGTTATTTAAATAACCGGACTAAAAAAGACTTTTAAGACCGGTTATGTGGATAACCGGTCTAAAAAGTCTTTTTTAGACCTATTATTTAAATAACCGGTCTAAAAAGTGTCTTTATTTTTATTTTATTTTTTGAGTCCATTGATTATGCTAGTATACTTAACTTTTTAGATCGGTTATCCACATAACCGGTCTTAAAAGTCTTTTTTAAATAACCTGTCTAAAAAGTGTCTTTATTTTTTTTTAGAGTCCATTGATTATGTTAGTATACTTAACTTTTTAGACCGGTTATCCACATAACCAGTATTAAAAGTCTTTTTTAGACGGGTTATTCAAATAACCAGTCTAAAAAATCACACTTTTTAAACCTGTTGTTGGAATAACCAGTCTAAGAAGTCACTTTTTAGACTGGTTTTTGGACAACCGGTCTAAAAAGTATCACACTTTTTAGACCGGCTGTATCAAGACCTCATCTAAAACCGGTCTAAAAAGTTATTTTTACCCGGTCTAAAAAATCATTTTTCCACTGGTGTATCGTTTGCTATGACGATCAATAAAAGTCAGAGACAATTAATGACTAACATTGGATTATACCTACGTAGCTTGTCTTCACATATAGTCAGTTATATGTTCCTTTATCGAGGGTCAAATCAATGGACGGCATCAAGATTTTAATACTTGATTCAGACCAAAAAAAAAACCCATCAAGACAACCAATGTGATTTATAGATAAATTTTTCCAAATATTATGTAAAAGTCATTTTTGGTTGGAAGATTCTTTCAGTGATATATTTAGTGAATAACAAAAAATGTAGTCATTTTATCTTTGCTTTATCAAATTTTGCGTTGCAAATAGCCTTTCATTTATTAATTTATTAACATTCTGTTGACAGATAAGGATGATAATAAGTTCCAAAAAATGCTCCCTAATAAGTTGATATATAAGCATGTACTTAATCAATCCTTTATGCATTTATGAGCTAAAAATTCAGTTTTAAAGATATATAAATAAATGCATTAGAGTTCTAAAAATTAATTCTGCAATGTATCATTAACAGAATTCACGTCTCCGTGCAACGCATGGGGGTTAATACTAGTTTAGTATGAAAATTGGAGAAAAAATTGACATACAAGTCGCTTTAATTTTACCTCATTTTTAATTAAGTCCTTGTAGTTTTTTCCTTTATATTCGGTCCTCATAGCTTTCTTAATTATGTGTATTAATTGGTCCCTACAGCTTTCTTAATTATATGTAATAATTGGTCCCTATACTCATAATTCATTACTTAGTAAGATAAATGACGTTGGTCGCTGAAGATATAATTCTCCCTTAGCATACACCTAAATTAATTTTCCACTTGAATCTAAATAAAATAGAAACGTACCACCTTATAGATTAATATATAGATGCAAAAACAAGTTATGAATATATACTTTTGCTAATATTAAATGAATTTTATTCTAACATTTTATTTTTAAAAATCTCCTTGTTTTGCATTTTGTGACAACTTATATATCGCATATTCAATATTACACTAGCCCTAACTAGCATATTAGAGGATTAAGGAGCAAATTTTCCCCTTAATTTTCTTTAGGAGCAATAGTGTTACCTCATAAGTTTTTTTAAGTTCAATGTTGTCTTAGAAGTGTTAAAATAAAATAATGTTACCTCTTATTATTAAAAAGCTAATGGTTAACATCAATTTTTTAATGATCAATGTTAGTTTTTTAATAGTATGAGGCAATATTGTTACATTTGAAACTTTCGGGGTAACATTAATCCTGAAAATCCTTTTTGGATAACATTTCTCTTCAGCGAAAACTTTTAGGACAAATGTGAGCCTTAACCCTAATCCTTTTTGGATAACATTTCTCCTCAGCGAAAACTTTCAGGACAAATATGAGCCTTAACCCTATCAATTATGAGCATAAAGATTAATGTTTATAACTGAAAAACTGTATGGACTCAGAAAATATTACAGAGATATGATTAAAAATTAATTGACTAAAAATCTAAGAATTAACAAATTATTTTTTTTTCAAAATTTTTATAATGAGACTCGTATGCTTATATCTCTTCTCCGTTTTATTTATATGGCTTGACATTGTAGCCTTCGTGCGTGTATGAAGGAAGCTATTTTTACATGCTATTTTTACATACTATTTTTATAGAAGAAATAATCCTTTCTTCTTAAGGTAAGATCTATTTATCTAATTGAGTTAGAAAAATTAAGGAAGCTAAATACTTTACTTAATTTTAACATATATGAAGTGATCTCTCCAGAATACTTTCATGTAACACTAGTTTATGCATCAATTTATAAGTGAGATAAACTTACTTGTGGAAAAATGATAAATATAAGAGAAAAATTAAAATAGATAAATGTCTTACATTTAGGATAAAAGTCCACCCCTAAGCTCTAGATCCTATATTTAAGGTCAGATGAGTAATACATATCAAGAATAAAGAGAAATACTTGTATACTTTAGAAGTGTCATATCATCTAAACTATGTCGTCTAATGAAAATACAATAACTTATATCATTTTAATTCTAATTAACTAATGACTCATATGAAATAATTCACATTTTATTTTATTTAATATTGGCTTATCATTTTGTTTTTTCTTTTCAAATTAAGATGTTCATTTATCTTAAAAACAAAATAAAATGTGAATTATTTCATACTAGTCATCAACCAATTAAAATAAAAATAATATGATCGGTTGTATTTTCATTAAGAAGAGTTCAGGATCAACAATCAGCTATAGAAGCGCCACAATTGGCGTTGACATGTCAAGGATGACTCAACATCAAATTTGTTAAAAGGTCTGGCAATTATTAGGCCAAAAAACACTTCGGCTTATGAGGGAAATTATATTATTATACTAGTAGTAGTAATTGTCAAAAAAAAAATAGTAATAGCCTCCAAAACTTGTTACAACGATTAACAATTACAGTACCTTTGCAACCATCTTTCTATAATTTTTTTTTTTAATATTATCACCATCTTTCTAGAATTCACAACTCTATTATAGCACATTTATACATTATAATTATCCTTTTAAAATTTACAAATTTTTTTTAGAAAATAAAGTTGAATTTTTTAAAAGAAATGGAACAAAACCATTTTCAAGACTCCGGATTACCAAATCACAATTATGTCATATCATATTTTCAACCATCATACATTGATTTACAAGTGAAAAAATCAGAATCGTTTGATGTCTCGATTGATGTCTCTATTTTTTCTCTATTTAATATGTCCATCATTAAATCAAATTTTAATGGTTGTGATTTATTCTATTTATCATAATAGATTTTTATTTGTTTGGTGTCTCAATCTAAACATGGATTTTGTCAATTAAATAGCTCCATGTATAACTATCCTATTAGAATTCATTATTTCATTATAACAAACTCACTAATATCATTAAGAAATTTACTCATCAAATGTATATGCATCGGAAGATTAACTACTATCACATGAAAATAACCCTTACTAATCAGATTTAAACGCCAAGTACTCTGTCAATTTCTTAATTATATACGAATAAAGGTAGGGTTGACTCTGGTGTTTGCGATAACACTTTGCCACCAATTGCCGTACGTGGTGGAGAGAAGAGGTTTTTTTTTCCTTTTTTTAATTATTTTTAAAAAAAGAAAGGCATGTATGTAAATATAATTGATTTTTAATTTAATTATAATCCCTTGAAACTTAAATGAGATTTCTCTGTTATAACAATAGATTTAACTAAAATTGCAATTAAAAAACTAATATAGAAATAGAAGGGTACGAAATACAACCCAAAGCTAAATATTTCAAATCAAAATAATATTTTCAAGCTATATTACGGTATTACCAAAGTGGCTTGCTGCAAATTTAGATTTTTTTAGATAGATTGTGTGACAATAATTTTGAAATGTAATATTTGTAATACCCCGAATTTTGGGATTAAAGGTTTGAGGTTTAGCCTAAATTAAGTGGACTGCTAGACCCTGGTTTAGCAAATGTCCAAATGAGGAATGATATATTTCCCAAAATTCTTTAATATCTTTGGATATTAAAAAGGAAATAAAAGGTGAGGGCAAAATGGTAATTTTGCCAAAAGATAAGAAATGATGGTTTTTCCCTAATATTCCCTATGATTTGAGTTGGATGGAAATTAAAAGGAGGGAAATGACTGCTTAATGATTAATAAGTCCAAGCGGATGAATTATTATCAAGTAAAGTCAATAAGTGGAGAAGCTTAAGGCTTCGGTTGACCACTTAAGGTGGTATAATAGGATAATTTGAGAGTGAATTATGCTCTCTTAATTCTCTTTAATATTGGTGGAATGATGAAGGCAAAGAGAAATGAAACTTGTTATGCAAGTAATGAGATAGTTGAATCAATTGGTGGCAAGCCACTTGGATGATTTTAATTAATCATCATCCTTCATAATCAATTATCGTTCTTTCTTGCGGTCAAATTAAAAGGGAAAGGGAAGAGAAATAGATCAGAATGAGAAAGAGAAAGAGAACGGAAAGAACAAGAGAGACGGACGAAGAATGAGAGGAGAGAGAGAAAACTATAATTCGCCGGAACTAGACCGAAATGGCGTTTTCTCTCAAAGTTCCCAGCACAAACATTACTCCACTCATCCCAAGCTTCGATTCTATGGTTTCGAATTCTCATTTAGAGATGGTTGGTGCCATCTCGTCGGCCGGAGCGTCTCCGGAATTCCGAACCGAATTCAGAAGCGTGTAGAGGTAAGCGTAAGCTTTCTTTCTACCATTTCGGTTTGTCATTTGGATGAGTATTTTGAGAGTAGGATATTGTTCACCTCTCGTTCTATTTGTGTTTTAGGGGCTAAAATGATGTTCAATGGATGTCTAAACTGCTAATCATGTAATAAGAAGTAGAAAGGAAGATATTAAGACAAAGAAAGGGAGGAAACGACACAACTCTTATAAAAACTCTATATGGGTTGTCATGCGTGTGGCGTAAGCCATGAGTTGAAATTTCATCAATTGGATGATTCCATTGAGTTCAGAAGAGCAAATTGTGTAGGCTTCATGTTGATGATGAGGTGAGAAAAGGCCTGGGGAGTGAAATGACCGAATTACCCCTTTTAGCTCTAAATAAGGGCTATCAAGGGTATTTTTGTCATTCGGGCCTGAATTTGACTGATCTGAAGTCATAAATGGATTCTACACATGAAATTGTATAGGATTGGACCATGTTGTAATTTCTGTAAAAGTACAGTCGGGCCGGGCTTTCGGGGGCATTTTGGTAATTTAGCGTAATTGGACTAAGTTATCAACTGAAAACGAGTCTAGAATGTTATATGGATGAGTAGTGACTCATTAAATGTATTTTGAATTCTAGGACTCGACGAATGGACGTGCCCGAACCGGAGCAAAGACGAAGGTTTGAGGAAGGACATGAAGTCCTACAGGTAGTGAACTTACATTTCCTACATGTGTGTGATATGTATGTTTATGCATTGATTATGTGACTGTTTTTCCTATTTGTGTGGAACATATTTGATTCATTGAAGCTCTGTTATATTTGTACATTGGCCATTGGTATGTCATAACATTGAGCACGCAGCATGTCATTATGTTGGCATGAAATAGTGTAGGCAAGCATGTCATGCATTCATATATATCTACATGCATAGTGGTATTGTTTGCTACTGAGATTCTCTCGAATCTCACTCCTCCCAAACAACCATTTTAGACAGGTTGAAGGAAGCATGAAGTTATGCTCGGAGGAGGAATTGCTGAGGAGAAGATCGTTTAATGTAATGGATTTACATTTGATAGCCTTGTGTGGCTTGGAGTATATGTGTAAGTATAAGCATGTATGAATGATTGTTGTTAAAGTAGAGAATCGCTCTAATGTAATAAAAGAAACGCTCACTATTACAAAAATCACTTTTTAGACCGGTTAAAAAAGACATTTTAGACCGGTTCTGGATCAGGTCTTGATACAGCCGGTCTAAAAAGTATTTAATTTTCTAAAATATGAAATTTTAAGACCGGTTCTACAACAACCGGTCTTAAAGTTTAACTAACGGAAAGGGTAGGGATATTTCAATACTTTTAATATCGGTTTTTTATGAACCGGTCTTAAAAAAATAGGACTTTGAGACCGGTTCTAACTTTAACCGGTCTTAAATTGATACTTAAGACCGGTTCTTAAGGAAACCGGTCTTAAAAGTTTACTTCTTTAAGACCGGTTCTCTTAAGAATCGGTCTTAAATATCAATTTAAGACCGGTTAGCTTTAGAATCGGTCTTAAAGTTTAATCTTTTAAGACCGGTCTTCAATTTAACCGGTCTTAAATTCATATTTAAGACCTGTTCTTATTTGGAACCGGTCTAAAAATTGTGTGTTTTTTTTTTTATTTTATTTGTTTCAATCTTACCCAGGTCAGTAAGCCATATTCAACGACAATCCCCTCTGTGCCACATTACATACACAAGCAACAACACATGCATATATATATTGACAATCAGAAGCAGTGACAACAGCATTTTTATTTCCAAAAACAATTGGTATTTCTCAGAATGCAAACTTGCTCCAAATTTAAAATCATGAAGCCTAAAATCCTTATTAGTTCCCCTTTCCCTCTTTTGTTAAATATGACCATAGTTATCGTAATTGGTATGAACCTATAAATGTCAGTCTGTTCAAGGGAAAAACACTTGGCACTTACAACCCTCGACTCTCAACAATCACAAAATGAACATTATGAAAAAAAATCATTGAAAACAAACACATTCAATTCCAATGACTACCAATAACACATGATCAACTTATTCAATTCTCAGAAACAGTACAATATTAACAATTTATAATTATCAGGTATTTTGAACCACAGCACCAAAATTAAACAATGATAGCAGGAAAATCGCGACATTGTGTGAACTTGCAATCAAAAAGCTTGTAAAGAGAAGCAGGAGAAGAAATATTTATCATTATATGGAAAAAATTCCTAAGCTTTACAGAGAAATGAAAAAAGTGGAGGAAAATTTATAATAGTGATCTCATGCCTGAATCGACAACCAACTAGTATCACCAATATCCAAGAAATTGTCCTGAACAGAGATATAAACCAAGTTAGATATATATGAAAACCATAAGTATTATTAGAACAACATAGGATCGGATTCAAAAACTTATTAATCTTGTAAAAACTCATAGATGAATTCAGCAATACATTTTCGGATGAAATCAATATCTTCTTCAGGAAAGGGATCAGCAAGATCAAATATCTGTATGTATAACATCGAAGCCAAAAAAACCATTAACTTACTAACTTAAAAAAAATAAAGTAATAAAAAATTTTGAAATATACATTTATTACCTCCTCGGTAAAGTCAGTCGTGCCTAGGCTGATAATATTGTAAATTTGCCTCAACATATAAAGACCATATAAGTTGGAGCCCGATGGTTGCCTACGGGTCTGAAAAAGAACATGATATCATCAAAGCAAGTATAAAAGCATAGCTTATGGAACGCATCTTAAAGAAAACAAATATGTACTAACCTTTGGCATGATCCATGTAGGGTCTTTTAAGTCACGAACATGCCTACCACACTTAGCGTGTAGGAAAGTCTGCATAGCCCTATGATCAAAATCACAAAGATTACTTATTATGCACACAAACTTTGCACACAAAAGGTAATAAAGTAAGAAAACTTACTAGTTCATGGTCTTCTTCAAGTCACTCCCCGGTTTGAAGTGGAGGGAGCATAGGAGGATCACTGTGTAACTAGCCTTACACAGAATAACCAATTGCCAATGATCCCTTAAAAAAGAGATGAATGTTAAGCAAATATAAAGCATTATATGTGTTTTGGAATATAAATTTGATGTTTCTTACCCATGCACATAAGGAACCAAGAAATAGTCTGTTTCTAATTCACTGAGCCTCTCTGATAAATATCTATGTCTGATGGCAGAAGTGGTCTCTTTCTCCGTGGCATGAGCTGGGCACATGAATCCAAATTTATCGCTCTGCCTAGAGGAAACCAACCTACGATTCATGTACCTACAAAAATGGAAGCACACAAATTATAGTTAAACAGCGTAATTTTTAAGATATTTACTTCCAATTGAAGAAGATACTTACATCAAAAAAAGCTGGACAATCGCAATTGTAAGATTTTGTCTAAGAGCGACCATGGACATTAAATCATCCCTCTCAAGATAGCATGCCACCCCTGATGGCCTAACAGCTGAATCCATAGGCCAATTTCTAGCCGGGAAAGATGTATCAAATGCCATTAGAATCACTTGCTGCATCACATTCAGTAGTGGAGGCTGTAAAACTTCACGAGGGAAGGGAGCTGGACTTGGGGCTCTGATCAGGGAATCCGCAGCTCCAACAGAAACAAGGTTCTTCAGCCATGATATGAAGGTACCCAAGACATCGGCCATAATCTTGAACACCTTAAAAGGGATAGGGACAGGTGTGTCTGCAATGATAACCTCCTCAACTGACACCCTAACCTGATCATCTGTCATCTGGAGGCAGTGAACAGTTGATCTTAGGTTGTGCACACTCCCCCGTGCAACTAACTATCTCAGAGGATCCTCAACATATAATTCACAAGGCTCGGCATTGTCCTTTCCAGGACCCTCTGATGACTGTTCCACATTGCAACAACTCCCTTTGGTGCTCTGCTTATGGCGATCGAGCGGCTGTGCCTGGGCAGGAGCGGTATCTTTTCTTGTGCTCACCATGGCATATAACTCGTCCTTCATCTTGCTCAACCGGGCATCCAATAGTGCATCAAATGATGCTTCTGCCTCGGCCCTTGCTTCTGCCCTCGTAGTGGCCAACATACGCTCCAATTCGTCTCTCGTGACCACGTTAGAGGAGGAACTGCGTGAGGAGGATCCAAAGTAATCCTCTATACCTACCCCTCCTCCAACTACCCTGACGCGCCTGGATGCTCACGTTTTCCAGTAGCAACCATAAGAATGTCATTCCTCCCCTCCAACTTGAAGGATCCATCGGCTTGCTTTTTTTATGTTCCCCCTGTGAGATATACAAAAAACACACATTAGTAATAAAACATGTTTATTAAATAGTTAATAAGAACAACGATACTTACAATTTTTTCACCGACTATACGAGACTGGTCACTCGTATAATATCCACCACTCTTCCGGCGAGCATGCAACCACAACTCTTCACGCCCTACTAACTTCAAGTCTTTCATCGACACAAGCTTCTTAAAATTTGAAGAATACCCTGAGGGAACTTTGATGCCATGTCAACACTCACAAAAACTTCGTTTCTCTTCCTTAGACAAAGTATGAGAAGCTGGAGGACAAAAAGTTCTCTTACCATATGGCTTAGGATGTAAGTCTGCCCGTATTCCCATTTCTTGCAAATCTAATCTTGCCTTAATGACATCCTTAGAACTTCCTTGTATGTTGAGTAGTGTCCCAACAATAATATCACACACGTTTTTCTCTACATGTATGAAATCAATACAGTGTCTGACATCAAGATTCTGCCAATATGGAAGGTTAAAGAAAACATACCTCTTTTTCCATATATTTTTTTCATTTCGACTCTTTGAAGTCTTACCGAAGATGACATTGATATTTTTGACCTTTTCATACACTTTCTCCCCAGTCAAAGCCTCTGGAGCATCTTCAAACTCTTGGCTACCAAAAAATGCATTCTTTAATCTGCGATATGGGTGGCCCCGTCTAAGGAATCTCCTATGACCAAGATAAACAGTATTTCTTCCATGTTGAAGTTGATGGTAGCATGTGCCTTCTTCACAAATAGGACAAGCTTTGTAGCCTTTAACGCTATATCCTAACAAGTTTCCATAAGCAGGGAAGTCGTTTATAGTATAAAAGATCAAGGCTCGCATTTTAAACATCTCCTTCTTGTTTGCGTCAAAAACATCGACACCTTCCTCCCATAACTCTTTCAAGTCTTCGATCAGGGGTTCTAAGTAAACTGATTAGCTCGTTTGGCCAAGCTTTTATCAATCGGGCTTATATAATAAGCCCGATTTACGTAAATCGATATAAATCTCCTCCACATATTTACCTCGTAGACCGTAAAAGCACCTTGTAGACCGTAAAAGCTACTTCGTAAACCGTAAAAGCTACTCTGTATTCCGTGAATCACGATTTATAAGCACTTATGGAGCTTCCATAAGCTAATCCAAACGAGCTAATATATGTCATTTCCGGGTTGTTTTGGTCCCGAAATCAACATAGACACCATGATGTACTTTCGTTTCATACATAACAAAGGAGATAAGTTGTAAATTACCAACAGAACAGGCCATGAACTATGTATACTACTTAGGCTACCGTAAGGATTCATTCCATCCGTGCTAAGCCCAAGCCTAAGATTCCTAGGCTCTTTGCCGAAGTCAGGAAACAACTGATTAATTTTCTTCCACTGAGAAGAATCAACTGGATGTCGAAGCTTTCCATCGGAAATCCTCTCATCCGTTTGCCATCTCAAATTTTTGGCATCAATTTGATTAGCAAACAACCGTTTGAACCTCGATATGATAGGAAGATACCACAACACTTTTGCAGGGGCCTTATTTGATTTGTACCTGGGGGTTTCACATATCGGACACTGCTCTTTCTCTGTATGCTCTTTTTCGTACAATATACAATCATTAGGGCATGCATGGATCTTTTTATACTTTATCCCTAGTGGATACAGTATTTTCTTAGCATCATAGTATCGGCAAGGAAGCACGTTATCATCTGGAAGCATGTCCTTGAAGGCCTCAAGTGCTTCTGAAAAACTCTTGTGGCTCCATCCATGCCATGCTTTCAAGCTTACCAATTTCAATACAGCTTTCAACAATTGGTATTTTGTGCACCCCGGATACAGCAGCTTCTCAGCATCACTGCACATATTACCATATGCATATGATTGCTCAAAAGCCTCTTCTCCTACATCACGAATAATATCATCTATCTGATCATTCAGAACCGTGTCATTATCATCAAAGGCGACCCCCCTTGTTGAGTTGCGCTTGGAATTTCTATTTCTTCACCATGCCATACATATATTGTATAACTCTTACAAAATCCTTCACAAATTAAATGTGTATATATATCTGCAGCACTAAGTCGCTTCACATTCAGACATTCTACACAAGGACAATAGAACATCCCACTATCATCATTATCAGAATTTCTTCTAGAAAATTCTAAAAAATCCCTCACCCCATTATCATATTCAACACTAGTCCGTTTAGCGTTTATCCAACTACGATCCATATATTTCAACACCTTTTTTTTTCTTCTCTTCTGTATATTAACTCCCCTAGAAAAGGTAAGAGTATGATGAGAGTATGAAAAGGTTACACTTATCAATTTATCTATTTTAACAGAATTCTTCATTAGAATTTCGCATAAGATATAATTGCAGTCTGTTCTATTTTCTTCAAGTAATATGGAAAATGTATCAACATACACTAGCAATTTCAGGACTTAATTTAGACCACATACACAAGAATTGCTTTAGTCTAAACCTCAAATTACCTCTCAAATTTAGTTTCAAAACTAACTGAACATTATGTAACAATTTTCTAATCAGTCATTCATGAGCATACATGCCAGGAAATTTGACACAATAACTTAAGCATTCCAGAGACTATGAAAACTAGCAATTATCAGTACCCTAATCCTCAAATAATCAAATCACACCAGTTCAGGCCACCGTTAATTAAGCTTCACCAATTAATTTCCATCAGAGTAAATGTCATTTTTTCTCCATTTCTGTGTTAATTTCTAGTTCAATTATAGTAGAGATTCTTCTTGGATAGATAGTGAATACTAAATTTCTGTTTATACGAAGGATTTAGACAGGGGACATTACCTGTTTGAAGTAACCTTGGACCGTGGCTTGAGGAGCAGGAGGAGAGGGGTTGCAGTGGCTGGAGAACACGCCGGAGCGAGATAAAGGCTGGTGAAATAAGAAGCTTAGCCGGCCTTAACAATGGTACTCACGGCGGACTTTTTCCCAGCAACGGCCAGACGAACGGGGAAGGAGGGAGTATTTTTAAACGGCACAGAACAGAAAATGGAGAAGGAGGTGGAAGCGGTGGTGACGGCTAGAGCAGTGGCCGGAGAATAAGGGGGAATATCACCGGAGATCTTGCACTTGAGCTGAAATGAACTTTCACGGCTGTGGAAGGAGAGTGGGAGGGAAATGAAATGTGCTGATGAAATGAGTTTCGCAGCCGGTTAGGTTTGAATTATTAGACTTTTAAGACCGGTTATCACCAGTTATTTAACTAACTGGTCTTAAAGTTCCACAATTTAAGACCGGTTGTCTAAATATTAAGACCGGTTATTTAGACAACCGGTCTAAATAATTAATTTTAACAACATAGATTTTAATTTGAATTATATTAGATATTTAAGACCGGTTATTTAAGAATCAGTATTAAATTATTGACTTTTAAGACCCGTTATTTAAATAACCGGTCTTAATAATAACGTGATTTTTTTATTCATTTTAAATATTTTTTTTGTAAATAACCGGTCTAAATAAGTTTTTTTAGACCGGTTTTTTTAACAACCGGTCTAAAAAATTGATTCTAATTACGAAATTGTCTCCTCGTGTTTCTTTTAGACCTTATCCGCAATATGATGCGATCTAAAAAGCCTATTTTGCACTAGTGGCTCTAGCGTAAATAAATAGAGCGCCTTTTAGTTATTTAAAATAATCGCTCGCTTACTCTGATATGTGGAACTAAGAGCCGGTGAGGTATTGTAAGGAAGGGTGTTTCAATATTTTATCCTTTAAATTCTAACAAAAATAAAATAAATTTATACATTAGTGAAATTAACATTAGGGAAAATGCCATCCGTAAATTATAACTTAAATTGTTTTATTCTATTTTTAATTTTCCTTGTAATTTACAAAATAAAATATTATAATTTGAAAATTGAATTTTGCTTTCAACTAGTGGAATATAATGTTTTCAATTCCACTCATGCTCATGTTTTGTTTTCGAACACATAAATTGCTAAAGGTCATTGATATACTTATTGATTCGTAGAAACAAATTAGGAATTATTAATTATTTATTCATATGTCGCATAAATAGAAAAGTAATACTACTGTAGCTTTAATATGTTTTCTTTCTCAAATAATAAGCAAATATGGTAGGACATTTGCATATTGCATTTATTAAAAAATTAGGTAAAAGTTTATTTCCAATACTTTAACTTTATATAAGATTCCGTTTTGGTTCTTTAAATTTATAAATTGTTCTTTCAATCCTTTAATCCCAATTAACAATCTTAACAGAAAAATTGCTGCTATAGAAATTTTAAATGTTGGATAAAATATTCTCAAATGTAAACATGTTATTGTTAAATTTTAAAAATAATAATGATTAGCCGAAAAAATCTACTCTGTGACCAAACTAAAAATATGATAATTTATAAAATTAAGGGACAAAACTAAAACTTTGTGTCAAGTTAAATCACCAAATATGCACTTTTAATTAGCCGAAAAATTATGTTCTTGGATTTGTGAGGGAAAAAAATTAATTTTATGATAAATATTATAATATTTTCTTAAAATAAATATTTTTATCATAAACTTTACAAATTAAGTCTTGGTTTGATTTCCGTGACTGTTAATATAAATTTGTGTGCGCGTTTAGACACACGCGCCCCTCTTGTCATTAGTTGAGTGCACACTCATTTCACTAGAATTTGCTGATGTTACGTTTACTATGAATATGAAACCTTCACAGATAGAAAAGGTATAACACCTTTATCTATTAAAGGATAATAATAATAATAATAAAAGAAAATTATTGCGTGCGGTTATTATATACATTGAACCAGGTGATCGATCAAAGGTTAGGTTCAAGTCAACTAATAATCTTAAAGTAAATCAAATTTCTTGAAGTTCTTCGATTGAAATCGAAATAAAGGAAGAAAAAAAAATAAAGAATGTTATAATTTATAAAAGTTAATTTCATGAGATCTACGTGGAAAGATGGCATTAGACTGAAACATAATCCCCCACACACACCCATATATATATATATATATAGACACACACATATATACACATAAAGAAAGTGACGAAACATTAATATAATTGATCGCAAACCCACATCATATTTTTATACATCTGTTATCTTCTAAATTTGGAATATTCAAATTGGGTTAAAACATGAATTCTCTTTTTAAAAAGTAAACGCATAATCGTCCTATTACTTTATAACAATAAATTTAAACACTCCAAATTTTTAATTTGTTTTGAAGTGCTGCACAGATATCATACTTTCTTTACCTTATTGTCATGAATTTTTGCCTTGGAGAATAATTATTCCTCTTGCTTTTGTATAAAGTATTTCCGGGCTACTAGCTACCACAACTAATCCATACATGTATCATACTTTTTTTTTTTTTTGCTTATTTTCATGAATGTTTGCCTCCAAGAATAATTATTGTTTTTTGATTTCGCATCTAGTATCCGTAGGCCACTAAATGCCACAACTAATTCAAATCAAAGTTATGGCTGATGGTTAGGTAAATCCTTTCTCAAAAGTGCTCTCTCTCCGAGATTTAAATCCCTAATATTGCAAGTTTAGTTTGTTTTTGAACTTGGTTAAGTGCCACTAAGCCAACTCATTGTAGATTCTTTTAGAGAATATTGATTGAATAAAGGCTAGGTTATTTTGTGTACTCCAAATTTTATGATTTTTGTTTATTTTTATTATAGGCTGTAATTCCTTGTACCACTACCAAAAGTCACCTCTTGTCATGCTTTTTCCTTCTTTCCTCTCATATTTCCATATAGAATGATAGTATCTCACTTTAATAAGTCTCAAAATTCAAAAGTCAATTGATGAATCATGAAGCAGATCAATGATGAGATAATTATATTTATCAAAATTAGTTCTTAGCATTGCTTGAGGACTTGAAATTTGACTTATGGGTAAAAGATTTTCCTTCTACTAATAGTAATAGTTATATTTTCAAGTGATAAAGATACACCTAACATCTTTTGTCAATTATTATACTCAACTTTTGATAAGAAATTTCATTACTCAAAAGGAGGTATAATATAATACACTTTCTGCTAAAAATGTCCATTATTTGTTTTACTTTCATAATCCTCCATTTAAGTTTAGAGAAAGAAAATACTGAGCAATATAAAATAAAATAGAGAAATAACCCATTTTTTATGTATAAATTGAATGACCCTAAAATTTATAATTTTTCAATTTTTTAAAACGGTGACACCTCACCACCTAGTATCCGGCGTCTTTTTTGGACTCTAGCTTTCTCACCTGGTTCAGCTATATGAGCAACCGACTAATCCTGGCTTAAGGAGTGAGAGTGCGTCATTTAATAAGTTATCCCCTCTCTCGACAAGGAACTAATTATCATATGTTTAATTTTTTTATTCATTAATAAAACTAATTATCATGTGTTTTTTCATGGATTAATAAAACTACAATCTTAATAACAATTTTTTAAAATGTTGATAGTAACTTTTCACAAATTTCATAGTAAATCTCCATCTCCATATATATAGTAAATCTCCCAAGAAAGAAAATAAAACAAAAAATAAAAACCTTTTGGAGTGTGGAGTGAAGAACATCATTTCCATCACTTCAATATTACTACCTCCATTATAAACTACATGGCTCACTCATCAACCCCATCAACAATACCTACCTATTTCTCAATTGTTGTTAGGATCACGCTTCATTATTGATATTTCAAAGTTTATTTAAATCAAAAAACGTTTAATTTTAACCACAGTAAATCTCATTCATTTTATAAAATATTTTTCAAAGGAATTACATTCATTATAAAAATAATGAATTTCACTTTGGTACTCGTCAGTTGCTTCCGCCCCTTTAAAAGAATATGAATATCCAGCTTAAACTAATTAAAATCCAATATTATCTTTTGATAAAAAAAAATATTCAATATTATCTATTTGGGAAAAAATTCTTTTTTTATGTAATTTTATATAATTTTTTTCCCAAAATTTTTATAAAGTGTCTTTGTATTTTTGAAATTAAAGGTTTATAAAGCATACTCCATTAACTCTCAAATAGTACTTTTTGAATCACTCATTGTTATTTTAAAAAATTAAAATTAATATGTCAGTATTAAAAATATTTTGTCAACATTAACCCCATTTTTTTTATTAATAAAACCAATGGTACTTAGAGTTAGAGAATTAAAAAGATACTTTTAAAAATTAATGGATGAAAATAAAATTGTGTAAAGCTAAAAGGTCAAAGATTTATATATATATCACAATTGAGATTAATAATTATAGGGTGTTTGGTTCCAGCTAGCAAGGCTCAAATTTATAGTTTTGATAGGAAAATTTGACAAGAATTTTTTAGGATAGATTTGGGGGGAGAATATGACTTCTACGCTAAAAGTGACTTTAAAGATAAAACAATTTTAGTGCCACTTGATATTTTTTTGCATTTAAATTTTTTTAAACTAATTTTTTAATATATCATGTAAACAATTTTCTATCAAACTATTTTTTATAACAATTTATCTAAATATAAATAATATTATATTAATTTATTTTTTTAATCTAATTTAATTTTGTAAAAACAGGTTGATATACAAGTAATTTTTTTAAACGTTAATCCAATCAAACCCTAAAATATATTACATGACAACACAAGCATGTGCTAGTGAATAAAAGCACAAAAAATTTTATTATTTTAATTAATAAAAGAAGAAACACATATATTGATGTGACACATAATTTCTGGTGAAATTTTATTGGAAACCCACCCACACAAACACACATGTACACATGTAATTCGGTTTCTTGTGAAGCCATAATCATGATTCTTGAGAAGTTTCCATCTCCTACGTAGCTGGGCATCATAATGCGTCCAATTTATGATTGGGAATACTGTTTATTTGAGTCTTCTTTATGGATCCATTTATATCCAACATCCATTTACTCTACATTTCTCTCAAGTAAATAATCATTATTTGAAAGAATCGCATTGCTCCAATATACATACACACTCATTATTTATTTTCTTGCATAAAACAAAAATGGACAAATAGAAAGATCTATCACATCAATATCATATTGTATTTTTTTTAAATAAATAAATCCTAGCCCATGATTTTCATAAATAGATCCATTAACTGCTTTATTTAACAATTACCAAAAAAAAACGGACTAATTTTATTAATTCAATGTCTGTGTAGAGTGTATTTATAAAAGTAATGCTGTTTGGCTAGTGCATATTTAATTTGATTTTATGTTGGAAACTATCAACGAAAATTGTGATTTTAAATAATGTTTTTTTTATATTTATTCTGGTCCTATTTATAAATTTTAAATAAATATATTACATAACTCAAAATGTTGTTAAAATTGGTTAACAACAACAAATATGTAAAAAAATGTAACTTATTTGTTCAAAACGCCCTTATTTATGGGGAGAGTGACTGGTGGAGAGAATGAGTTAAAAAAGGAAAGAGAATTAGTGAATAAAAAATTTATATAAGAGAGACATATAATTAATTATGGATAAAAAATGAAAAAAAAATATAACAAATGTTCAGATATTTTCAAAGTAAACCTTATAAAATAATCAAGCATATTCAAAAATTGAAGCCTATTTAGGACAAGAAAGAGTATATATTATGAGAGTTTGAATGCTAAAATCATTACACACGCTTATGCTCCTGTTACAGATAAGTTAGCCTCTGTGGCCTAGAGGCACAACCATTGAAAGTTGAAACCCAAAAAGGACTATATGGAGGACCCAAATTTATCATGCCTTGTTTAACTTTTGTAAGCAATCAAATTAATTGATCTTTCATGGTTTGAAACAAGGTGATCTATTCATCAAAATTTGAATGGCCATAGTAATTTTAGAAAAATAATATTCTTGAAAATATATTAATCTAATATTTTGGTTACTAATGTAGCTGAGAAATATGGATTATTTCCATATTTCTTGGTCATGTATAAAACTTGTTTAAAAAGGCTTGTTACTATATTATTTTTTCAAAGTCAAATCAAGATAATTTGACTCATTAATTTTTTAAATATTCTTGACTGCATTAACTAAGTACATGTATTTCTTCTACTTCCTTTTTTAATACTCCCTCTATGCTTATTATAGAACCCCTTCTAGAAAGTTTTTTGTGGTATTAAATATAAGACCCTATACAAAAATTCAATAGCATTTAATTCTTCTTTCTCATTAATACTCTTATTAAGTACTCCCTCCGTCCCTATTTATAAGATCTCATTTTTTGAATAGGCTTAACCTCTTTTTATAAGATCCTACATCTTTGAGTTTTATGACTAATAAGTACACTTTTACTTATTTTACCCTCAATTAATTGAAATAGGTTTTATATTGGAAAGTACTCAATAATAATTGTTTGCCATTTTAATAGACAAACTACTTTTCTAAGCCTTGTGAAGTAGTTAGAAGGGTCCAATATTATAGACTAGAAGGAGTATATATATCTGTATGAAAATTTTTCATTGTTAATACTATGATTTTGTTTAGGTATACAAGAAATTAGAGTTAAAGTCCAATTTTACCTCAACTTTTCAAGTAGAAGTTATGTGCATCTAGAAATTTTCGTTTGATCAATTTCACCCTTAAAGTATTTATAAAGGAGTAAAATTACCCTAACTATTAAAAACTAACAAAATCAGTTAAAAATATTTAACATTGACGGTTAATATTTTTAACAATTAGGGTTGACATTTACTCCATTTTTAATACTTCTGGGTAAAATTAATCAAACAAAAAAATTTAAATACTTTTAGTATCTATACAAAAATTATTTAGATAAAATTGGATCTTAACACTAAAATTCAATAATTACTCAATGGCTATGAGGGAGGGAATCTACCATATTCAACCATATATATTGTCAAATGTATTTTCAAAAATGTACAGTTCTTTATATGCTCTGAAATCCAAGCTTCTGTTCAAAAATAATATTTAAAAAAAATTTAAAAAATCACGGCCACGCTCGGGCTGCTGGGTACTGCTTCCTTTTTGTAGTGCAACAAGGGCACGTCGAGCTCACAAAATCATTTACTAGAAGAAGATACGTCTTAAGATCATGACACGTGGCAAGATCTAAGTTCTTAAGATATGGAGACCCTCTGCTACTAAGTCTCAATTCTTGCCCTACATCTGCATAAACCCACCGCAGGTCCTCCACGCGCTTATGCAGCCACCCAGGTATCCTTCCTACGTGGGCCACCCCATCGCCTGCTACGTCATCACTTCTAGCCACGAACCCCGGCACTTTCGTAATAACATCATCGGAGTTAACTATTCTAAGAATCTTGGTCCCACTTTGCTCCAACCGCCGCCGGAAACTCTCGTTCCCCACGCGCGGGCCTCCAAAAGAAACCACCGTCACCATTGGCGCATTGTTGTTGAATGTGGTGGCTATATCGTACGCGCTTAGAATCGCGAGTGCGGCTCCTAGACTGTGACCAGTTAGCGTCAAGCTTAATGGCTCATCTCCGTAAGATTGGATAATCTTCTTAACCTCTTCTCTCACCATTTCCCGCAAACTTGCAGTCCTTGGTGTCTTCGATGTGTAAAGACTTAAAAACCCTTTCTCCACCATGGCTTCTCCTCCTTTACCTCCCATGTCTTCCGGCAAACTGGTCAAGGCGGCGCGTGCATTTTCCAACCACTCCAAGCAAGTGCTCGTCCCTCTCAGAGAGATCACGACATCGCGTCGGCCGAGCCTTGCGATCTCCTCCTTGTCCTGACACACCGCCACGTAACCTATCCAGCTACACAAACTAAACTTCCATGGCACTTTATCAACCCACTTCGGCAAGCGGATCCCGCATGTCGCTCGGAGGTTTCTCGTTATCCTGTACCCAGACTCCTGAATCCCCGATCGGCTCAGGAGCGAGCGCTTGGGGAACCGGCTCATGGCATACGTCGGAGATGACATGTCGAAGTCGAAGGAACGATACGCCGCCTCAACGAACTGGCCGTATCGCAGGATCTCGTGGCGGAGGGTATCATCGAGAGGGTCAAGCATGCCGTCCCAGTTGCTGATCCCTTGGTACTGCATCCATTTTCGGCCAAGCTTCCTCAAGTCGCATTGCCCCGGCGAGTCATGCTTGAGCCGACTCCACGAGAGCTGGGACTTCTTGAATGGCAAGTTCGTGGTGGTGGCTGCAGCGGCCTTGAATTGGAAGAGATCAGGTAAGGAGGTATTAGGCAAAGAAGTCGATGAAGGTTGGTGAGAAGCTCGAAGAGGAAGCCTCATAGTAGTGAAGAAGAAAGAGAGAAAGCAGACTCTAGTGGAGATAGATGCCTCACTCTCTTTGGTTTATGAATTATGATCCCATGAGTGTGTTATATGGTTAATAATTACCATTGCATTTATATGTGTGTGTGTATTATATATGTAAATATAATGAAAAAGGCTAAGGACGTGGACGGTGCGGGAGAGAGAGAGAGGAATAGTTGGGGGGGGGAGTAACTGAAAAACGGCTACGGATTGAGGGAAGGAAAGATGAGTGACGTAAGTGGAGGTGGGTCCCACAGATCAGAATGTTGAAGATAACGACAAGTAGCTTTCCGCCCACAGGGGCAACGTGAAATTTTCAAAGACTTCAACCAAGGTACATAGGCCTTTTGGCCAAAAAAAAAAAACCAAGGTACATAGGCCGCGTTAGAGAGTAACCATCAAGGAGCGTGAAATATATATATATATATATGAATAAAGCTATATGTTAAGCAGTTAAGCACCAACAGGCTCAACACATAAATCCGAACATAACACGTCGGCCAGGAAACTCGGTGGAATGATAAAATGAGTCAACCAAGAATATATACAAACTCTTACTACTTATTATTCCGCGAGCTGTCAGATATAATAGAATAATATTTTTTCCCTTTATGGTGAAAATTAGTTCATTATTCTAGTTTATATATTATTTTATGTAAAAAGAATATATTATTGGGAAAAAAAACAAAAGAGGCTCCATGAATTAGTTCTTATATAAGTGTTGCTGAGCACTAAGGTAAAAAAAAATTATTGGTATTTAAAATTTAAAACCACCACCTAGGATGCTGACTAAGTGACTATATTATGAAAAGAATTACGGAAATGAATTTATTCCTGGCTGAAAAGGTATGAAGTTATTAAGAATTTTATTATAAAATAAAAAAATATAGAAACACATTTTATAGAAATTTATAAGATTAATTATAGTTACATACATACACACACATATAGCTAAAATGCACAAAACTAAACCTGACCTTTCGTTTAATTGTGTGTCACCCACTCACCTTTATCTATTTGGCAGAAGGGAGATGGAGGGGAAGGGAGTGGGGGGAAATTTTTATGAGTTAGATTTTAAAAAATTATAGAAGTATGGTTATAAAATTTTAATAAAAATAAGATGTAAAATAAAAATGTAAGAAAAATTAACTAAAAACTTACAACCCCACTTCTTCAATTTTTTTAAATTCAAGTTATAAAAATTTTCCCTCCCCTCCCTTCCCCTCCAAATCCCTCGTATCCAAGAGCCTTTTAAAAGTTTAAATATGATCTAATATTTTATGTTTTGATCATTAAGTACCATACTGTTAAAGCTAACAGTTTATGCTAAGTCAAAATTTTTGTATTTTTTATATGACATGTCATTTATAAAGAACATTTTGCGTACATGTAATTTTCAATACTTTATATTTTATATTTGATTTAAGAAAGGTTTGGCCAGTTTATCTTCTCCCTCATAAAATCCTTTTCTTCATAAAATATACAGAAAAGGAGGACAAACTCTTAGAGCCATAAAAGTAGAGCCAGATGGAGAACTCATTCCTGACGTAAACACCTTAATATTTACCATTATCATAGTTCAACTGATGACCTACCTTAATATAGATAATATATGTGTGTATTTAATGTACAACATATACTCATTATTCATTAGTTAACAGTAATATAATTTCCTTTTTTATATAGATATACCATATTTTATCCAGGATAAAAATGAATTTTATTAAAAAATAATTTAATTTGTTTTTCCTTTTTAATTTCATTTTAGTATATATTTTACTAATAAACTAACATAGAGGGATTTTTATAGGAAAATACAAAAGACATATAGGGATATCTTACAACAGAAAGTGACAATCAATACCTCACTACTCCCTCGGTATCATTTCATCACTTTTTCTTTGGCCAAATTTATTCTTCCATTATTCAATTTATTTTCTTTTCTATTCTCTGGTAATTGCAAGAATAGCATTTGAAACTTTTATTGGTACAAGCTATTTACTTATTTTTGTCTTTCCTTACATTAATAATTAATAAGAAGACAATATAATTCAGTATAGGATGACACATCTTTCATTGAAAAAAACCATATACGTATGGCCACTTGCTGCTTTTACATGTACCATCTCTAGTTCTTTTTTCTTTTTCTTTTTTTTTTGGTAATAATAAGGGTTTTCCTTCTAAGCTTAGAGGGCAAAGGATTTTTACTTCTCCTAATAAGTGAACTTCGCGAGATTCGAACTTTTATTCTCTTCTTTATCGGGGTGAGGCCATTTACCACCTCAACCAATAATCTCTAGTTCTTAATATAAGAATTAATTGACTTTCTTTTTTGGAGAGATTAAGAAAGCTAAATAAATTACTTAATCATAGTATATGTTGTATATCATTAGATTATATATCAGTTTATAAGTCAGAGAAATTAATTTGGAGAAAAACAATAAATATAAATACTTTAATATAATTTATTTTGCTTTCTTAATCTCTCCAAAAAAATCAACTAAATTTTATATTAAGGACGGGAGGGAGTAGCAAATAATCATGAAATAGAAGCAATAAATTAAAGTATCCTTGTTTATATCCTTTAATCTTGTTTATGTTTTCCTCTTAATCCTTCTCTTTCAATGTGATTAATAAATGTATGAATGTAAGATATGGGATTTAGATCTGTCACACCAATCTAACAAGGATTTATATCTTCTAAAATATGGGATTTATCTTATAATGGTTTAGATTATTGTAATTTGTAAGGCTCATAATGCAGAAGAGATAAAGAAATGCATCAATAACGTAATATACATAATTGGATTTTTCTTTTGAGATCGTAGGATTATCCTCTGCCAATATTTCTCTCTGGTATTGAAAACCAAGATTAAAATTATTCTAACTAGATAATTTATTTCATAAACAAAGGCTAAGAATTAAGCATGTAGATATTTGTTTATGAGACGAGATGCATTTTTACCACTCATGCCAACCATTGTAAAAATTAGAATCCTTAACATTATTATATTATTTAGGGTTAAAGGCCATTTTTACCCCGAAAATATTCACCGAGGGCTTATTTTTCCCTGTAAGTTTTTGGAGAACCAATTTTATCCCGGAAGTGTCAAATTTGGAGTAATTTTGCCCTGACTGTTATCTCCGTTAAGTTTGACCGTTATTTGATAAAATTCGGGCCAAATTTGCTCATAAATAAAAACTTACAGGAAAAATTTACACCTTAACAAAAATAACATGAATGACAAAATTGCTTTGTAAGTTTTAACTTAGGAGCAAATTTGTCCAAAATTTGGTCAACTAGCTATCAAACTTAACTGTGATAATGGCCAGAGCAAAATTGCTCCAAATTTAACACTTTCGAGACAAAATTGGTACTCAAAAAACTTCCGGAGCAACATTGGCCATTGGTGAATACTTCCGGGGCAAAAATGGCCTTTAACCCTATTATTTATGCTCAAAAAATTATTATATTATTTTTAATAGATATTTTTCTGCATTATATGTACCACATGGTAAATTGTTGATTTGGCTCTTAAAGAAGGTAATTATTGTTTGAGATTTTAAAAGACCGGAAGGTTGTGACAATACAAATTTCGCTCTCTCTTATTTCATAATACAAAGGGGCTTTTCTAGGATTAATTATAGGTATGCATAATTTTTTATTTGTCAGCTTCATATTCTTCCAAATTGTTTGACTAGCTACTGCTAGTAAACAAATTATTTATGATGGGATTATCATTCTTTTTCTGTGCAAAAGATTATTATTTCAGATGAAATTCATAATTGTGATATGGGAAAATCATTTTTAGGCGCCATTTAGTTGGTTTAAAATATTAAGGAATTGTTTGGCACAATTATGACACACATAAAGCTCTTACAAAGCTGTTTCATGGTTCAAGTTTATAGAGGATTATTTTAGCCAGCTTCTGGAAATGTTATGTCTCAATCTTTTGTGTACATTTTGAAGACATCTATTTAGGTGGGAGATCTTTATTTTTTTAGCTTCGGTAGGGTATCTACCGGAGCAAGTCCGATGACTAATCCCTTATGTATTGTCAAGCCCAAGATAGGAGCAACTATTTTAAGCTAATTTTCTCCATACATATCGCCCCAAGGATTGAATCCAGGGTTAGAGCGTTTAAGGGAACGCAAGCCCTTTCCCACTTACGCCAACTCATGTTGGTAAAGTGGGAGATCTTTGACTAACAAATTAAAGCAAGAAGCATATCTAAGGAACTTAAAAATGGGCATGTTATCTTCAGGCGTGGATTAGTCATTTTACTTTATTTAATGATTTGTTATTTTTGGAAAACTTTTGGGCTTGTACAATGAAACCTTATGTCTACTTTTCGAAATTTTTGCTATTGTCACAACCGGTCGGTATTTTCAAATACCGAATAAAAGTGTGAGTAAAAAAAAAGTGAAAGTAAGGCATTTATTTAAAAGGTAAATAAGAGAAAAGAATTCAGGATAAGTTATTACAGTTGAAGACAAGAGTAGATAGAGGAAAAAGTCAACTGTAACATCTTTAAAATTAGAACCCAGAGTTGAGACAGCTTGCCTCGGCTAGTATGGCCTTCACCGATGCGAGTTAGCCATAAACGAAAGAGTGACTCTCTGTGTCACTCTCTTTAGCGAGTATGTTACTTGCCGAGGAGTATGACACAGCGAGAGCACTCCTCCTCTCCGTGTGACTCGTTTTGGCGAATAATGTACTCGCCTGTCAAATTTTATAAATAAAATAGGTTTGTCTCAGCCTCATTCTTTTCATAAATTTTAACACAGAAAGAGAAGAGCTCTGCTACTAGGGTTTCGCCTAGAGGACTCTTAAGGGTTCTAAATCATCAGGTAAGTGTTCCTAACCCTCTCTCTTTCTTCTTCTTGTTAGATTAAGGTAATCTTGTGATCTAATCTAGGGTTTGAGAACCTCATATCGGGGATTTTTCTAAAAGATTGTATTCCAAGGGTTCTAAATCATTGGATTCTTTGATATACATGCTAGAATAGTTGTGATGTCATACTAATTAAGAATGAAAACCACCGTAATTCTTCAATAATGATGATAACATGATAGTATGTGATTGATGATGTATAGTATGATGATATATGATTGATGATGCCCATGTCGTGTAACGATAAATGATAACCTCAAATAGAGTTATATGCATAGAGGGAGGATGTACAGAGAACTGTTATATATGTGTTATGTGACCACATGGCATGACGTTGTGTCTTGATTGTGCATCATATATAGTTAACAATAGTTAGTAGACCAGTATTCCTTGATGTGACACTTTAATGGCTAGCATGTAGTATTCTTGAAGTACCAGGAAGTATTCCTGAGAGCAGTATTCCCTACTTGAGGAACTTATAGTCTCTTGTGTGCTCTATAAAATTTTGACCAATCTACACTACAATTGTGGAGAGCTTGTGAGAGTAACTTTATGAGTCAAATGAGTTAAACTTAGTCCATGGATTCAATCAGCGGAAATAAGAAGGACATAATGATGGTACAAGGTAATAATTGAACAATTGATATGCTTTACTAATCAGCGGAAATAAGAAGGACATAATGATGGTGCAAGGTAATAATTGAACAATTGATATGCTTTACTATATAGCCTCTACTTATATATATGTTTGTCAATATCTATTTCTTTATTGCTCTGGCACTATTACAAAAAATATTTTTAATGTCACTAATTAATGTCCATTTTTAAAAAGGAGGTGGTGCCATTTTTAAAATTTTGGCTTGTCTTTTTAATGATTGTTTTTGAAAAATAGTGAAAGTGACATTCAACGACTGTTTTGATAAACAGTCGTTGAAAGTGACACTTTCAACGACTGCTTTTCAAAAACAGTCGTGAAATGTGACTTTCCACGACTATTTTTAAAAACAGTCGTTGAAAATTATATATTAATATTCCCAGCCCGGATTTGTTTTAATCTCAATCGTATCTCTTCTCCTAGTCGCGCCTCTCCCTCTCAAATCCACCTTTGAGCCCTAATCCTACCTCCAATCACATCATATGGCCCCCTCTCTGACCCCTCCTCTTCGACCCCAGACACGACCTTCGCCCTATTCTCCTACCTCAATCACGACCTTCACCCTCCTCTCTACCAGCGTTATCGCGACCCCTCTCCTCCTCTGCGTCTCTCTGATAATCAGGAACATACTCAGTTTATGCTCAAGTGTATGATGTGCGTGGATCTTTAGCACTTCCATCCTTTGAACAAAGTAGCAACATTTGCTTGAGTGTTATTGAGGTTGTAATGATAGCCTAGAAGATCAAGTATTTCCCAGAGCTTGAGAGTGTTTGCAAAGCACTTGAGGTTTTTCTCCTCTCCTCTTTATATTTAATTTTTTTGTTATCATTTTTGGAAGTTGAATGGCAATTATATTTGGGGTTTACTTCCTGAAATGAAAAGTTTGAAACTTTGTTTGAATGTTTCTCGTTGGAATTTTGTTTGAAATATATGTTAGTTGATGTTTAAGCATAGTATCAAGTGAAAACATAATGGATAAATAAAATTTAACCATATATTCAAATTATTCTTTGTAACTCTGTAACTTGTTCCGCTTCAATGACTGATGAACTCAAGATCTTGCTGTAAACTTGAGTTCTCATTGCACACTTGAGTTCCCACCAATTATGCATGTCCGAGCAGTGTTAAACTTCAAGTGGTTTCTGGAGATTGTGTAAAGAATTTTTCTCCAAACTTGAGTTCTTAGTCCAAACTCGAGTTCCTTGTCTGTTTTTCAAAGTTATGACTCAAGTTCTTCACATAAACTCGAGTTTTAGTGTTGTCGGCATCTCTTCGGTTTGTCTCTACCAAGAACTCGCAAGAGTTCATTTCACAAACTCGAGTTCTCTCCTGACCAGAACTCGAGTTCTCTCAGTACTTCAAGTTTCTGACTAAGTTTCTGATTAAGACTTGCTGGAGTTCAACTTTCTAACTCAAGTTTCTTTTTCACACGAACTCGAGTTTTTCTTCTAAACTCGAGTTCTCCAGGTAGTTCAAGTTTTTGATTAGCTCTTTTGGATAAAACTTGCAGAAGTTAAAATGTCAACTCAAGTTCCTTTCTTACCAGAACTCGAGTTTTGATCTAAAACTCGAGTTCTCCAAGTATTGCAAAATTCTGAACAAGTCTCTAGATAAAACTCGCGGGAGTGCAAATGCCAACTCGAGTTCATGTTGGGCCAAAACTTGAGTTCTATCACAAAACTCGAGTTTTTCCCCAGAACTCGAGTTCTAAACAAGTTTTTTTAAAAAAAAAAAGGTTACAATGACTGTTTTTGCAAAAACAGTGAAAAATAGTCTTTATATGTTAACTTACAACGAATATTTTTGTAAAAACAGTCATTGTAAGTCTCTTATAACTATTGTTTTAAAATGATCATCTATTTTAAAACTTTTAACAACACTCACATACACGTCTCCCTGAAAACAGTCATCTAAATGGCATAAAAGCGGACGTTAAAAGTCTCTTCTGTAGTATTGTGTTGATATCTTCTGCTTGTTAGTCCTACTTGGCACCGTGCATGAGTAGTGTTGGTAGGTGAGGTTAGTAGGAATTATATTATCACTACAAAAAAACATAAAATTAGCGACATAATTTCATTCCATCACCAATTCCTCACAAATTACGTCACTAAAATTAGAGACAAAATTTTTCCGTCACTAAATTAGTCATGAATTAGCAATGGAATTACATTCCATCTTTAAATTTTTTTACTAATTCCATCATTAAAAATTAGCGATGTAAATTAATTCCGTCACTAAATTAGTGACAGATTCGTTAAATTCCGTCACTAATCCGTCTCTAATTCTATTAGCGACGGAAATCGGAAACATTCCGTCACTAATTTTCATCACTAATAATTAGATTTTTTTTCATAATTATAATTTTTTTAAATAATTTAAATTTCAAATTTCAAATTGTTACAAATTTATAATATAAATATTAAAATTAATAAATAAAAATTATGAATTCATATTTATTTTTGAAATTGAAATTATAATATAATATATTTGAATTTTTAATAATATATTATATGCAAATACAAATATAAATTTTGTAAATACAAACAAGAAAATAAAATATATAATAAAATGAATAAAAAAATATATTAATAATAAAAATTTAGGTAGAATATTTACATAAAATAAAATAAAAAGACTAAATTGAAATATTTAATAATATATTAATTTTTTTTATTTCTATTTTTGTTTGCAAAGCAAAATGTGTGTGTGTGTGTGTGATTATTCATTTAAATTTCACAGATTCTCCTTAACTCAATTGGCAAACGCACTGGTACATGCGTGAGAAGTCATGGCTTCGAATTTCAACTTGGTCACAACATGCAACCAATTTGTGACTTAGACATGTAGCGCGCGATGGAGTGTGACACGTGGCGTGCGATGAAGGGTGAAATGCGACGGTTGACTGGGACACGTGGTGGCTGGAGGCGAGGTGGCAGTGGCTGATGGGGACACATGGCTGGAGGTGGGTACACGTGGCGGCCGCCGGTGAGGGACATGTGAAGGCTCATGGTAAGGACATGTGGCAATTTAAATTATATAAAAAAAATATTTTGCGATGGATTAGAGATGGAAATTCCGTCGCTAATTAGAAACGAAATTTTCCGTCACTAATCCATCACAAATTACCGACGAAATTCAAAATTCTGTCGCTAATCAATTAGTAATGATCTTTTTATCGATGGAATAAATTATGTCGCTAATATGGTTCTGTCGCTAATCCTTCTCTAATTTCTGTCACTAAACTAATTAGTGACGGAATTTCCGTTACTAAATTATGTTACTAATTTGATGTTTTTGTTTTGTAGTGTACTAATACAGTGGTATCACTCTATTATTCTCCACATTTTTCAGTTGAGACCATAAGGGACAATGCGACTAGAAAGGCACTCGAGGCTTGAGGCTGCGGCTATGAATAGCGCTTCGTATTTGTTTGCTTTCCTTTGTTGCCATATGTAGAACTTGCATCATGAATTATTATTGTTGAACTTTATCTACTTTATTGTTTTGGAATTTTAGTGGTGGACGGCTAGAAGCTTAGGATTCATTTGAGATTATTTGTTTGTCTAGATTTGAGACTGCTTTTATGATTTATGGCATAGACCTGGCTAAATTATATTGGTGTGAACTGTGGGCCAGAGGCATGGAGCTCTCTTTGGTTATGATATGCCACAGGGGCGTGTTTACTATTTTTTGCATGTACTTACTTGAAAGGTTTTTAATTAACCATAATAGTCCAATATATGTTCGCTCCTTGTCTATCATGGTTAAGAATTATGAAAAGTGATGTCATGAAGTTATAACATCGATAGTTGGTGAGGAGCCGATTATTTTCTATCAAGGTAATCCCCAAAAAATTTTCAAAATTACGTTAAGAGTATGGTATAGTAGATAGGATGTTACAACAACCTGTAGGCACCATGGGATAATTTGTCATAGGCAAAGTAATTAAGTAGTTTCAAAATAGATTTTACTTGAAAATATACTAAGTTCACTAATCTATGTATATATCATTGTTGTTATGCTGTGTTTATATTTTTATACGTGTTAGTCCCACTTGGCACCTTATGGGTGGTGCTGATAGATGGGGTGTCTAAAGATTATGTTATTAAGATAGTAATCTCAATATATTACCTTCAATATTTTTCAGGTGATAACTCGAGAGGAGGCACAACTGGGGGGAGGCACCGGAGGCTTGAAGCTTCTACCTAGAGAAGCTTTAACTTACCTTCTGTTATTGCCTTGATGAACCTTATTGCTACAGTCAGAGATTTACATGACTTTGCCTTGAAATATACATCAATTATTCTATTTTCCGTAATTTATGTTGAGATTCCGTAGTGGATGGACGGAGGCTTAAGATTTATTTTGAGTTTATTCCTTCATTTCTATGGATCTTGTGGATTTGCATTTATGGTTTATGACTGAGACTAGAATATATATTTGAACTTATGAGTTAAGTCCCTTTTTCATTATAAACTGCGAATTAACAAGTGATCATCGAATCAAACCCTATTAATAATGTTGTTGGGTCGCATTCCTTTCTAACATGGTTATCGTTTTGTTTCGAGTTTGGAAAGGAAAGGAAAAAGTTTAAGTTAAAATTAATAGGGTTAAAGTGTAAATTTGTTCCGAAAGTATTCGTTGAGAAGTAATATTACCTCGACAGTTTTTTAAGGTTCAATGCCACTCCCCCCGGAAAATTTAAAAACATAGTAATAATATTGCCACATACCATTAAAAAGCTAACGTTGACCATTAACTTTTTAATGGTAAACGGTAACATTGCTCTATTTTAATATTTCAGAAGCAACATTGGACCTAAAAAAACTTCAACAACATTGCTTCTCAACGAAAACTTTTAAGACAAATTTACACATTAACCCAAATTAATTAGTTTACTCTTTTGCTTCTATGGGAATACAATCTAATTGTCATAAATATGCTAATGCCCCGTTTGGTACTATGAAAGGGTTTTTTATGGAACTGGAACTGGAACTGGAAATGGAATTAGAAGTGGAACTAAAAATAGAAGTAAGAATAAAAGTGTGTTTGGTATAATCATGGAAGTATGGTATAATTTTTAATTTATATATTTATTTTAAATATGAAATGACCAAACTACCATTATACAAAAAAAACCCAGCCTCTTCCTCCAACAACCTCAAGACCCTAACCGGCGATCACTGTGAAATCCACCGCAGCCACCATCAACAATCAGATTTTACAACAAAAAGAAGAAATCAAACCCCTACAAGTAAAAAAATCAAGCCATATTTCATTTGTTGTGGATCAGAGGTTGTAGAACTAGAAATCAAGCAAAATCTCCTCAAGAAATTGAAGATCAATGAAACCAAAAATCGAAGGAAGAAATCAACCCATAGATGAAGGTTGTGGATCAATATGAAGATTAAAGCTTGCAAATCTCCTCCATCCTCACCAATATCAAAGTGAAGTGAGATCAAAGAGAGTGAGATGGTGACGAATGCGGACAACGAAGAGGGAGGTTACAGGTTAAAGAGAGAGGGAGCAGCGGAGGTTGAAGAAGACGATATGGGGGCGACAGAGAGCGACAGTAATAGAGGTTGAAGAATATGGGATGGACACGACCGAGGTTGGCGGCGGCGACAGAGGATGAGGACAACGAAGGCAGTTGCTGGAAAAAAAAACGAAGGCAGTAGAAAAGGGAAGGGCAAATGGGGAAATTGTGTGATGGAATTAAAGGAGGAAGTCACTTCTTATGGGTGAGTGATGGAAGTCACTTCCATCAAGAAGTCACTTCCATTACACCAAACATCTAATAAGCTAATTTTTACTTCTACTCCCACTTCCACTTCCTTCTCCCTAATTCCATGCTCCCAAAGGTAGCGTAAGAGTCTAGAGGTTTGAGGTAAGATGCTTAACCTCACGATATAATTTGAATTCTCAACCAATTAAAAGAAGAGCTCATATTTAATACCTGACAATACTTTAAATAAAATTACTTTCAATTGGAGGATAATTGTATCTATACATGAAAAATATTTACTTCATTTCCCCATTGAACCATAATTGAATTGGATTGCACATTAACCATGAATAAATTGCGCAAGAGTTAGACTGATGAGATTCAATGAATGAGTACAAGTCAATTCAATTATTAAGATTCATTTTCAAAGGGGATCGAAAAGCGTGAGGGAAGGATCTTCTCTTCTCTTATCCCAAGAAACGTCTCTCTCCCCTTTTTCTTTTTAAACTTTTCTCTCGTAGTCAAGGGAAGAAACTCAGGTTGGAAAATAAATTCAGATATTTCGATGTTAATTCAACATAATTTTATTAGCATTGTATCTTATGATATAAAGCAAGAGTAATAGGAAACATTCATGTCCATGAGATTTTTTTTTTTCCTTTCTCTTTGCTTCTTTCTTTCTCACAAAATTTCTCACATTTCAGGTGGAGAAGACCCAAATACATGGACCCAGAATGTACCTAGTGAATTAGCCTTTCTAGCTTCATCACTATTTGCGGCTCTTTTCTAAAAAGAAAAGTAATCTTTTTTTTATTTAAATTCAACAACGGGATCAAAAATTACTTTCAACCAAATAAAAAGAAGAAAAGAAAAAATTATTCCAACAAAACCACCGTGCAAAAAAATTATTACAAAAATATTTTCTCGAACAGTGAAAAATCTAGGACCAAAATTTTTCCCTGTTGTCCCTTTCCCTTACTCTTACCGCTGCCTCCTTTTTCTTTCAAACACATTATCATGTAGATCAATGGCATGTGTGTGTCTATGTATATAATATGACAAAAATTATCACCAAGTGCCTAATAAAGACTGTCTGGGGTCGTTACAATTTAATCAGTCGTCTTATATTTGAGTCCTGGGTATGCAGTTTCCAATAATTATTCAGAGTTAGCAAAGTTCCTCATTATCGGTCAATATTCACTCAAAGCGAGCTATTCGATCGCTAGTAGCGTTAGAAACCATTGGGGAAAAAAAAACTAGTTGAAGAAAAATGCTGGAATTTTCTTATCATCAGAAACTTCAAATGTTAAATGAAATCAGGGTTATCCCATAATGAGCAAAACATTTTCAGTACTTTATTTGTAATATTTTCAATTATAAAAAAAGGGAAACAAAGCATTCCGGCCACAAAAGCTACTATTAATTGAATCATCGTTGAACAATGCGCGTTCATTACAAAGCAAATATTAAAATTTTCTTTTGGTCCATGATGAACTGCAGAATTGATGAGCACATTTTTCAAACTACCGAATGAACTTCGTTGTTAAAATCATTATTACCAATTAACAAATTAGATTTGTGGGTCCCAGCCGCAAGTGGCAACGTACTGTAGTGCTTAAACAAGACTCTGTCAAAACTTAAAAGTTGTGTGTGTGGGTGAGACTTGAGAGAGAGGAATGTTTTTTCCTCATCCCTACTTTAAATTTGTATTTATAATTTCAAGTGGGGGTATTTTCATCAAATTATATAAAAAAATTAAAATATAGAATAAATATCAAATTATATTATCCTACTTTTTAAGAGAAGATTGCAGTTAAATAGTAAGATATTTATTACAATATTTATGTCATGTTCTTTTCTTTTCTGTTCAGATTTTGTATTGTTCATGTGCGCCTTTTTTAAATATATATTATTTTCCACCCTTTTGTCATCCATAGCATGAATTAGATTCTTAGTCATCTTATTGGGTTAAGGCTAACTTCCTCGAAGCTAGTTATGACGTAGAAGGAATAGATTTGCTGGCTAATTAATTAATTAGTCAGTCAGTTAAAATTTAATTATTGAACTTCCAGATCTTAGAAAGTTTTATTGAACGTGGTACGGTTTGATATCATTCTAATAATCAATGATGCAAAGTTTGAACGATGAGATCAGCAAAAAAGTGATCTGAATGATATATATATAGAGAAGACAGCTCAGATTTGGATTTGGATTGGTAAAAGAGATCGTGCATGGGATTTGGATCAAGTTAATAAATATCATATGGTGAATAATTGTTGGGTGCTTATAGTTCTATAATATTCTTTGAAGCTAATCTTCAAGTTTACGAAGTTCCGTGATGATAATCATTGAAGATCAAATATGCATCTAGAGTACTTTCAAGTTCCCACGTTATTGGTGCTCATCATTGTTGTTAAACTTGAGAGTTGATTCACATGCTATATTTCTAATTTACGAAACTGTATTAACTCACTTTTATTTTAATTACAAATTCGGTTGAACTCGCAAATTCTCTTAATAAGTTTACCGTTTATTTCATTAATTTCTAACTTATAAAATTATGTCAACTTTTACTCTTAAATTTATACTAATTTTTTTGATTTGATCATGTTTAGTGACTTCATATATCAAGTTCATAGAAATGTTTTTGTTGAATATGATAATTCTTGAATCTTTATTAATTTAATTTTAATAGTTTGGATGAAAATATATTTAAATTAAATTGTTATGATTGTTTATATTTTAATGATTTAAATATATACTTTTGATAGTTATTTATTAACAAAAATTACTATTAAATTTACAATATGAGTTTATACGTTATTGTCAAGAGTTTGTTTAAATTGTGAATTTGACAACCTTGGCCCTCATTATCTAGAAGTATTTTATATTAAATAGATATCGCTAATAATGGTTTAAAAAAATTAAGGTTAATCTAATATAGAATTTTTTTTTTATTATATATTTGATAAACCATAAATTGCATAGTACTCAATTTTTTGCACAGACAAATTAAGATTATTTTTCGACTTTTATGGATTTTTTTAAATTAATTAGATTATTGTAATGGAAGAGAAATTACTAAATTAATATAGTTTTTATTTTTACATATTGAAAATTAAAAAAATCATTTTACTATCCTTGACTAGTTTTAATTGATTTTGGTGATTTTTCACAAACTTTATTACTCCCTCCTATTCTTAATATAAAATATGTTTAGAGAGTTAATCTTAGTCCAAATATCAGACATAGTTTTCATATTTATTATTATTTTCCTAAGTTACCCCTATTAATGCTCCTTTAATAATAATCAATGAGGAAATGGAAAGGGAGAACTAAGGTAGATGACTAGGTTGTTTTAAAAAATATGTGTTATATTAATTAGTTTAATTAATTTCTTTAATTTAATTAAATTAGATAAATATGTTGTATATTAATGACTGGGAGTAACTTTTGATAAATTATCAATTGGTGGGTCAATTTGTTTTTTCTTTTTTTGGGTCAACCTGGAATTAGTCACTTCAATAATCTTCGATGGTTATACGGGTGTAAAAAATATGGACGATCAAATAAAATTTTAAGTATAGTACTGTATAATTTAGCAGAACATAAATTTAAGACTTTTTTTTTCTTACGACAATTAGCCTCAATAAAATATATACTGTGATCTAGGGATATCCATGGACCGGACCAGATTGGGTTGGGCCTCAGCCGGAGGTCTGGTCCTTATAGGACCTTAAGCTGGACAAGTCAACCCGAGGTCCGGTCTGGTCCAGCACTAACCCGAGCTCGGGCTAGACCAGACCGGTCCAGTGGACTGCCTGGACCAGTCCAGGACCTATTTTAATTTTGTTCTCCCCCTTGTTTGGATTGATGCAGTGAGCTAGGGACAATGGAAAAATGCATAATAATACCTATAATTAGGAAAAATATATCACAAAATTATTTGAGTTTTGAAGATTAAAAAAAATTATACAAGATATTTTTTTAAAAAAAAAATCGGGTCGGACCGGACTAGACCGAAGGGTCTGAACCCTTGACCCGATGTCTGATCCGACTCGATCAGTCTGGTCCGTTCTGGTCTGTTCAAAGTGTCTTGGACTAATTTTTTGCCTTCCGGACCGGGCCGGGTTGGACCGGACTACCCAGACCACCAGATTTTTTAGACATCCCTGCTGTGATCCTATGTAGGTAATAGCCTGTAATAGGCATCACTTATCCAAAAATGTTTTCTTAAATAAAAGCATAAAGTGTCCATTAATTTAACACGAGGAAAAACTGAAATTTTCCAATTAATTAGAGGGTCTCAGCTTCTAAAGTGGCTTCTAAAGTGGATATATTAAAACTGGACCACCCAATATGCCTTTATGATTGCAGATATTATTCATATATGGCCTGTGATGGTCGGTATATTGTAAGGATCATATCAATGGCAATATATAATACTTACAGTAAAACTTAAAATAATATAATAATCTTAAATTGCTATGGATATATAGATTCTTCAAATGTTTATCCAAAACCTGTAATTCTTTTAAATTTTCAATTTTTTTGTTACTTTTTTCCTATAATTTAATCTTCTCTTAAAGTATGATATAAATTTAGGGGAAAAAAGTTAAAGATCTATATTGTTGGCCTAGGAATCACGTCACAGATATAAAACAAGAATTTCAGCATCTTCCACTTTGATCCACTATTAGATGAAAAATTGGGTTAAGATGTATATAGCACCTTCGTGTATTTTTCATCTAAAATATTTTGTGGTATTTCTAACACCCTGAAGTATCACCTTAATGTATTTTTTTTAGATGCACCCATTATTTTAAATTATGTTTTGGTGCATCCAACACTTGAAATATTTTTTCAAGTGTATCCAACATCTTAAATTATTTAAATTATTAAATACAAAATTGTACAAAAAGTACTTTAGAATGACAGGCGCACCTGAAAAAATATTTTAGAATGATGAATGTACTATAAAATATTTTAGGGTACTGGACACATATAAAAAAATATTTTAGATTACTAGGTGTACCTTGATACATGAAAGTATGATTATTTGGTACATGATTATTGATTGAAATTCTGAAATACAAAAGAAAGATAGCAGTTTGCACGGTATTGAAGGACAAGTTTTTAGGAAAAGATTTTTTTTTTTGGGGGCTAAGATATATGTGTTATTATATTAGAAGCAATCATATTCAAAACATTATGGACACCAAATACGAGCATATCTCCCACATGAAATTCAAATTTTAATTCATTACATTATGGGGAACTAGTCAATTTCAATTGACCCAATCTTAGTGGTTAGTTTTTAAGAAGAGGGAAAATGAATTTGGGGGTCATGAATGGTGGAAAAAAGAATATTGTCTTTAAAAAAAAAAGAAGGAAAACATAAACATTTTTGATATATAGAGAAACCATTGAAAAAGCTTTGTCCCAAGTGGTCAGGTATGCAAAGATCAAACCAAACTCCCCCTTTTTTGAAGGTTTTTTTTTTTTTGAAAAAAAAAGAGCTTCCTCTTGTTTCAAATATAGGACAAGTTAGTTAGTATTTTTTTTTTTTTTGTTATAAAAATTTTCAGAAGGAGGTTGGGCTCACTTACGATCTAAGGACAAGAAGAAATCTCCCTTCCTCCTATGCGATATCAATGTTGGGCAGAGCAAGCCGTCAATTACTATCAAGCGTTTACCTAGACACCCAATAGTTAGGATGCCTCCCTAAACGCCACGATGGAGGATCAAACCTTCTCCCTATTGGTAAGAAGGTGCAATCCTTGCCACTGAATCCACACCCACGGACGATGGGTTAGTTAGTATTTTTTGTTGGAACACAAAACAAGCCCAAAGAGAAGAAGCCCAATAGTAATAGAAATACACCCTAATGATAACTAAGGATATCTAGATTATATGGAGAGCCCAAATGATATACTCGTATTTAGTGCTCAAAGTCTAGCTTATATTAAATAGTTTCACCAGGATCAATTTTTTTTTTTTTTTTTAGTTTTGTCTTTGCCTGAATCTTTAATTGGTCAAGTAATAAAAACAAGACAACCAGATCCATCTGCCTTGCTCTTGAAAGATTATTCACCAAAATGTCTCCAGCAAAATTTTCACGTGTACATAATTAACTCACTTCACTGAAGAAAGGCGTTGAATCCAATCTCTGAAAAAGAGCAATGTTAATTTGTGATGCTTTATGTATAGATGGAAAACCCATTTGATGATATTGATTTGTTACTTATTCATTGAATGGGCTTTGCTCTGAGCCTCTGACTATGATTCCATTGTTGCAATTTTTATCACTACTGCTATAGAATTATAATTAACTGATGCTTCATACTTAACGGTTATTTCGGATCATCGTTAAATAAGTTGAGGCAAAGATTGGGGGAAAGATTTATTATTTGACAATTAGCTTATTAACTGTTCAGTATTGTAGAAAAATAATTTATGGTTATTTTTAAAAAACCGTCATTGATGTGCCTTGTTTTTAGGCTCTCAAATTAAACTGCATTAGAGACTCAGAGTATTGCAACTCGGGTTGTTGATTGTCAAAGTCTTTAGCCTTAGTCTACAAATTATGCGAGAATCAGAGTGCAAAAATACCTTTTTATCTACATAGATTGATTTAACTGAGAGAACTTAAAAAGAAAAAAACATAAAACAAATTTGCTCTTTTTACCCTTAATTTAATACAAAGAGGTTTTCTATAAAATAATCATAATAAATATATTTTAACCTAATAATCATGATAAAATTCTTTAAATAGAGATAAAATAATATGATAAAATAGGGATATATCAAACTCTCTCACACTTAAACCCTTTTGTACTTTTGGGTAAAGTGATGAATTGTAAAATTATCTTAAAAATATAAATATATGCAATTAGAGAAGTCAATCATATTCAAGCATGAAAATGATGAATAATCAATCATATCTTTCAATTCAACTAAAGTCACGACTAATAATTTTAAGAGATAAAATTATAAACACGGTTAAGACAATGGAATATAATATAAGAAAGTCTCTTAAGAATATAAGTGTTTCCCTTATTTCACCTTTATGGAAGTTCTTTAGTGTTGGTTTTTTTTTTTATATATATACATATCCAAGGTGATTTTATGGGGTTATTTCTCTCACACTAACTCAGATTAGGCCTACTATATGCTTGTTATAATTATAATCACTACCACCTCTTAAATGTGCATTAAAAAATCAAGAGGCCTTTTCCACTTGTAATGTTGGGGGTATGCCACATGGAATGCATGAAGAAAGTAGTAATGTTATACATGCAAAAAAAGTGAGCAACATCCAAAATTATAATAGCTGTATATAAGAGGAAAACCATTTTCCAAATACCAATACTTTCTCTCAATTTTTAATTTAGAAGTGTTTTTCTCTGTTAATTAAATAATTTAATTTCACTTTGTTAGCAATGTTAGCTCTTAAACAGGGGCTAATGATAGTAAGAGAGAAAAGTTATTGTGACTAATGGTGCTAATGGAGCAAAATTATAGTTTTAATTAAGATAAAAAAATCGCATAGGTACCAATTAAAAATACAGAAAATGTATAGATACCTACAAAATAGTTTTTCCTATATGTAAGTAGTGATGTTGTGAAAATAAAATTACATGCATTATAACTTGAGATAATATAATGAAATTTAAGAAAAGTGATGGGCTCAATGGATAGTAAAAGATAACGATAATTTTGTGTCTTGTGCTTAGGATATATAAGGGGTCTAGGATATGAATGTCTCTATTATTTTAAAGAATGATATATGTGAAAAGTAGCTCTAAAAAGAATTAAAACAAGTTTTGAAGAATTATTAGTGTAAAAGGCTAATCACACAATTTCAGAAAATTTATATCTCAAAGAATCCTCATGACAAGGCTATCCTCTTATGAGAGGTTCACAATGGCCAACTGATGAAGTATAACTGGTCACAAAGCATTTATTTTACTTGTTTTTAAGTTTAATTCTCAAAATATAATAAATTAAAATATCACAATCAACCATGAATATAAAAGATCCATGCTCATAAGTTAAATCAAAACAATTTTATAATTTTTTTTATATAATATTAAAAGATTGCAGTAGCCTACATATTAGATCTTCTATGTATATCACACCTTTTAACCAAAAATTTGAAAACATTACCCCTTTTTATAAGATTTGGGAATCACGCCATTTATGTTTAATCTCTTCGCCATACTTACCCTTTTCTTTCGTTATCCTCAATGCAAAATAATGAATTATGTGTTAAGAATGTAGCAAAGGGAAAAAGGGTATGTGGCCAAATGATTAGGGAGTTATATTTTATTCATTTGTAATATTTACTACCTAAAATTAAAACTACTTAAATCTATTTTTACTACTGGATGAGTTCTTTCAAACTCATCAATTTACTTACAACACATTAAGTATATTAAAAATTTATGATTTTAGTGGAAACTGAACGTGAATTGAAATTAAAAAATAAAATTTTTTTTTAGCAAATTTTAGTCTAGTTTCTGTTAATAAATTGTTGGAAGATATATATATATTCAAACTAAATCCCTTAAAACCATTTTTATTGATTTAAAATTCATCATTTATAAAATTAAATGATGAATAAAAAATTTGTTGATCATCACACCAGAATCACCTGATTTACATAACCCTGGTGATGTATCATTGAATATCATGTCAAATTATATGATTCATAACTAGTTAGCTTTCTGACAAGCTTGTTATAGCGGTTCAAGATCGAGGCCTAATAATATCAACAACAACAACAACAATAATTTTCTTCCTATATGTATATATTTGATGTGAACCCAAGTATTTTTAAATCACTTTTGGAATTGAAACTAATTTGTGTTGACCTTTTAAGTCTTTAAAGTATAACCATCCTAAGTATATTTTCTGATATTACAATTTATGTTATCTTTTTTATGGGTTGAGACAACCACCGCTTCAACCAATAATTTATTAATTACATATATGTGTCTATTATGTTTAAAATATTTTCTTAAGAGTATTCAGATCCTATTTTCTAGCTGACCAAACAATGGTTTAGGATATACTAGCTAGTAGGAGCAGCATCTGAATAGTGCTTGCTAGTTGGGAATAATTTAAGCGGTAAAAAAAATCAATAATGTCTAAAATTATGGCCTTTAAATTTATTATAAAATTATATTTTTATAGAAAATTTAGGATGTGTTTGGTTGGAGGGTAGGGAAAATTTTGAATTAAATTTTTTTTTCCTTCTTTTATTTTATATTAAGGATCCCCTCCCCTCTTTTCCTCTCTTTCGAAAAACCAATCAAAATAACATACAATTCCCTCCTCTCAAACCAAACACAACCTTAAAGAAAATGCTGTAAAATGGGACAAAGAGAAAAATATTGCTGTTGGGGTACAACCACATGTGGAATGGACCTTTATTGCATTATTTTTGCAACTTGGCCGTTTTTAATATTTATTATAGGTATATACACCCGTTAAACATACTTTATAAATGTTTATTTCCAGATATTTTAACATCTCTTTTTAAATATTCTATATAATTTTTATCCAATGTTCAATGCACAAATTAAATTACTGTAAAATTAAATGAAAATCAATTATTAGAAGCAATTTGATATCAATGACATTGGTAAAAAACACTATTTCAAAGATTTTGCAAAATAGCGTATAAATACAATAAGAGATAATAATAAAATCCCTCATCCTATCTAGTACACATATTAGAAATATTTGAATAGGTTTGCAGGATATGTGTCAGATTATTACTCTATTTATAAGGTTTGAATCCAATAACTAAATTCAAATGAAAAAAAAATCCAATAACTAAATACTAAATAGTACTACTATTAAATTATACTTTTTGACTTAAGAAGAGGAAATGCAGGCGAACAAGGGGGAAAAAAGGATTTAGATTCTTCCCATACCATTCTTATCATTCTCCTCTCCTCTACCCTTCTTTTTCCTTTCTTATTATTAGATCAAAATTTCAACGGTTCATATTTAATATCTTATAAAAATATTATCATAGAGTATAACTTTTTCCCTATTTTTTTCACAGACTGTTCAAATCAAATTTTAGCAGTTTAATTTTATTTTTATATTTTAAATAAAATTATAATAATATTTTTATAAAATATTAAATATAGATTGTTTAGATTTTGATGCAACAGTGTAGAAAGGAAGATGAAGGAGGAGAAAATGATGGGAATGGTATAAGAGAGAATTAAAAAATAAGGGAACCCTTTTTCTGCGGTTAACCAGTAGCCCCCACCACAGCTTGCTTGTTTCTGCATGTGATTGAAGTTTTTAGGAAAATTATAGATTATGACCTTGAATTTAAAATGTTTATTGTAAAAAGGAAAATTTATGGGGGAAAACCCCTTGATGAAATGTTTATTGACCAAAAGTACTTAAAATTTGTTTAAGGGCTCATATCCTTCCGTGTACATCATTGTTATTTATTTGTATGCAACATTTTTTTAACTATATTTAAAAGACAGAATGAAAGAATTTTTTATATAAATGTAGATAAGTCATACACAATTGAAAAAGAGTTACGCTCACTGAAAATCAGTTACACAGATCATATTTCAAAGGTAAAATAAAAGATATTTGCTTATTGAGGGAGATGTGTTGCTCATAACTAAAGAAGAGTCACATCTGTTAAATATGACTTGACACAAGTTCTTATACATATTTTAGATACCTTTGGATAATAATTATTTTAATGGGGGATTTTTCAACAATTTTTCCTTATAATTAAAATTGCTAACAAATAATTAATTAATTCTTGAACAATCATATACAAGATTGAAGTATAGATTTCCAAAATGACAAGATTAAAATATTTATTTTCATGAGTTTTATTATACAATGTATTCATTTATTCACGAAGTTAATTTTTTTTTTCTCTTTTAAACCTTTAACATATCAGATAAATTTTAAAAATTTTCAAAATAAATATATATACATGACCTTGAGGAATAATTGTGCCAACACACACACACACTCCGGTCTTATTTATAAGAATTCAATAACTGGATTACGCGGTTTAAAATGTAGTTAAAGTTAGTTAAAAACAATAAACATCTATGAAATAAATATTTTTTTTAAATATGCTCTTATTTATAAAAGGCAAGTAAAAAATAAAAATAGATTAAATATCTTTATCATTAACCTTTTAATTAATGTAATATATATATATATATATATATATATATATATATATATATATATATAAAAGGGATAAAACTAAAAAAAATTAATTAACTATTCAGATAACTCTTATTACATTTTTATAAAAAATTAAGATAATTTAAATTTTAAATTCTTTTAAAAAAAGTATAAGGAAGTACATTGCTGGGGCGCCAACTTTCATTCATATTTATTCATCAATGTGTGTTTGTCCATATTAGCTGTCTGCCTCAAACTCTCAATTAACACCTCATCTATTTGACAAATTTTAACACGCTAGGCCCCACTTCAAAAGGTCTCGTGCCTATGATGTCTTTTACTAATTGGATCTAGAATTATTTGAAAAAATTTGAAAAATTATAATAACTGAAGGCCATGACAATATTTATATTTTATAGTTTATTAGTTAAAATGATAAATTTAAAAAAATTCAAAATTTAACAAAAAAAATTTTCAAAAATAAAAAATTACACATAAAATAGTAAAGTTCATTAAGAACAATCTAGTTAAATTGATTATTTGTGTCACTTCTCAAAAAATAGCTTCTAATGAGAGTATCAAATGTGGCAAAAATGAGTGAGAAAAAACAACAAAATCAACAAGAATAACTAAGGGAAAATGTCATTTAAATACCATACGAACTTACAAAACTTACAAAAGTCTGTTAACACTTTAAAATAACTTAAATTTTACATACATCAAATTAAGATTTTAAAGTGTTGACACTTTTATCATTTTGCCCCTCATTTAAAAAAATAAAAAAGGCCTCTTGTTGGAATACCACCAATGGCTGCCGGGCAGCGGCAGGCGACTGACAGCTAGGACCCCTTGGTGGTTAGAGCTCCGGCCGCCAGCTCTTAGAGCTTCAACATAAGGGCCTTTTTTTTAGGGATTTTTTTTTTAAAAAAAAAAGATTCTAAAGGGGGCAGGAGTGAGATCAAACTCACCTCACCCCTTTTACAAAAGGGCTTGGTAGCCTAAGCTCTTTTGACATACACATATTTATATATATATATATAAGATAAATGAAGGCATAATGGTGTTAACAAAATTAGTAATGGAAATGACAAAATCCATAATGGTTTTGACATAATGGATAATGGGAATGACAACTAGCGCATGACTTCCTCACTAAATGTGTGAAAGTGTTAGCCCAGAGGAAGGCTCTAACAAAATCACTAATGTGAATGACTTAATCCGTAATGTTTTTGTTAGAGCATCTCTATGGGGCAACACTTTCACATATTTTGTAAGAAATGTATATCCATTTTGTCAAAATCATTAAGGGTTTAGTCATTCCTATTAGTGAATTTGTCTAAGCCCCATTGTGAGCCAACACTTTCACACATTTTATGAGGAATGTATATCCATTTTGTCAAAACAATTAAAGGTTTAGTCATTCTCATTAGTAAATTTGTCAAAGCCTTCTTTTGGGCCAACGCTTTCACACATTTGGTGAGGAGATCATGCGCTAGCTGTCATTCCCATTATTTATTTTGTCATAACTATTATGGATTTTGTCATTTTCATTACTGATGTTGTTAACGTCATTATGCCTTCATTTATGTTATACATATACATACATACATACATACATATATATATATATATATCAAAGGAGCTTAGGCCACCAAGCCTCTTTGTAAAAAGGGTGGGGTGGGTTCGATCTCACCTTTGCCCCCTTTAAAACCTTTTTTTTTAAAAAAAATGCCCCTACGTCGGAACCCTTGTTGTCGCCTGTCAGAGCTCCGACCGTCGGGGGGTCCCAGCCGCCAACGGTGGTACTTTGGTAAGGGTCTTTTTTATTTTTTAATTGAGGGGTAAAATGGTAAAAGTGTCAACACTTTAAAATTCTAATTTGATACCTGTCATCTTTAAAATATTTTGAAGTGTTAACATATTTTTATGGTTTTTGTAAGTATTACATGGTATTTAAATGACATTTTTCCAATAACTAACATAAGGAAAAAATATCAAATTGTAAAAATTGTAACCAAAGAAAATTTCAATTATTAAATTTTTCTTGTCATCGTTGCTATTTCCCCTTTGTCGTCGTTGCTTTAACCACATTCATTATTCCAGCTGACGATGGTTGTCAACTCAATAATTTAAGTTTATTTGGGATAGGTTTTGAAAGATTTATAAATATTTTTTATATAAATCGAAATAAAACTCTTATGATATATTTATTTTGTATATCATAAATCACGATTGAAAAGTTATTTTTAAATGTTTCAATCGCTATTTCAAACAAATAAAATAATTGCCCCCACTTTTTATGTTAATTCATTTTAAACTCATTCTCTAGGGATGAAATTGATAATAATCATGAAAATTATATTCACTCCCGTCCTTTTTATAAGATACTAATTTGATCCTATATATAATGCAAGGAGAGAGAAAATTTTAGGTCCTATTTATAAGATACCTCATTAAAATTTTAAGATAAATATACAATTCAATATTTATTTATGTTGACTTTATTTCTATTTAATATTATATATATTAAATAAAAATAAAGTTAGAAAGTTATTAAATTTTAATATTTTATACTAAAGTTATTCTCTTCACAATGACAGTACAGTAAAAAGTGTGAAGGATCAAGGAGGGCAGCAACTTTTCTCATAAAATCTCTCCACTTGTAAAGACTTTCCTACTTTATCTTTCTCCCCGGTTTTCTTTCTTATCCAAGCAGAGGAAAACTCCCTTTCTCCCATATTTTCCATCTTACTTTTCTCTCATCTCCCATTTTCTCTCAATCCAAGTAAGGTCTTAAGATTTTTCTTAGTCTATGTGAAAAATTGTGAATGTGCCTTCTAAATAGGATAAGAGGAGTACTAACAACCAAATTGAGTTATTCAATAGTTAGTTAAAAATAGTTAAGTGCAATAAATATATATAAAATGAAACTTATTTTTCAAAAATACCATCATTTATGTGAAAGAGAGAGAATTAAATACAATAATAAAATAAAAAGTTCGTAAGAAACTTTTTCAAACATCTCCCAGTATCTTATAAAAAAGGAACAAAGCATAGTCAAGAATAGTTTCTTAAAAGCAACGGAGGGAGTGGTAAAATAGTACAAATACAATAAATACAAGTAAAATACGAGAGTGAATGGGGTAGACAATTATAGTAAAATACAAATAATAAATACAAGTAAAATAAGAGATACACACACTTTGTATCGCGTAAATGAAGCATTGTTTAACTTTGATCTTTGCTCTTTAATCTTGGATTTGTATTTGTGGGGAAATTTGATGATCCAAAAGAAAATCAAAATGAGTGTAATTTATTGATAAACTGAAAGACTTGCAGATTTTCTAATACAGTATTGCAAGAAACTCCCTGTACAAAAATACCAACCCCATTCCCTTTAAAATTACCACAAAAAAAACGTGGAACCACAAAATTCTTCATATTTACATTTCAATAGCACATCCCAAAAATAATTTCAAGAAGACCCTACTACGAATATGAATGTGATCCCAAATAGAACCACCCGCCGCCGGGGGGGGGGGGACCCAAAAACTAACTAGCTGATGGCATATGAATGTGTACAAACCGTCTCAAGAGCCTCAGTGAATAGAGAAGAAAAACTTGCCAATGCCTGAAAAACTCCAGGCAAACCAGTTTGCAGATTGTTAAGAGTCATTGCTCTCGTTACCTCCACAGCCTTAGAATGCTTCAGCATCTCATCCTCAACCCGCCTCTGGCAGGAGGTGAGCTCCAGTTTCTTTTCGGCGAGCGGGTCTCGGGCATCCAAGCCTTGCCCGCCATCTGACACGGAGGCAGGGAGACCTATACCTACCATAGAGTAGGAATTGTAATACTTCCTCTCTAAGTTTCGCAGAGAGGAGGCTTTCTTGTCAAGTTCTTTCGATGCGGTCTCAGTGCCCTTCTTGATCTTGAGCTCCTCGGTTTGCTTGACAGAGATCACGTGAACAACGTTGATAAAGCTTTTGATGGCTTCAGATGCAACCGTGTCAGGGACACGTTCGAGTGCAAGCTTCCATTCATCACAGAATGCGAATGCATCGGAGGGTTCCTTGCTGCTGTTGACGTTGTCGTTACAGACTGGAATAAGGCTGAGCTTGAACCAGCCATGCAGGGACAGGATGAAGCCCCTCTGGAATTTGATGAGACGACAAAAATTGGAATGCCAGGCCGAAACAGCCGACTCAAGATCGCGAGTTGCCTGGCGGTGCAATTCAGAAGTTGAGTCACCTCGGCGAGATTGGTTCACAAGCCCACGGACTTGTTGCACAATGTTGCTTTGGATTTCATGGTACTGGTGCATTGATCTCCACATGTACATCAGTCTACATTTTGCATATCACAAACATCAGTGCAAATTACAAATTCAGTAAGTAGATGCATCTTTGAGACAAATTATAAAGGAAACTACTACTTAGCTGTTTCACAGGTAAGCAATGAAAGTGGCATGCTTCAGTAGACATTGGTGCAAATAGACCCATGAATAGATAAATCGATCCTCAAAAATTGTCACTGTTACGCTCTAATCTCATGCCAAGAACCTATCTTTTATATGCACTATTAAAAAAGTTCAAAAATAAACTTGAAACTTCATATAATGAGCAAAGTTGCCAGCCACCCTTTGGTTAATGACAGGCAATAGCAAAACTGTTAGTTCAGTCATAGACCGCGTAAAAGTTAGTATACAATTAGCCAATAATATTGAACAGGATATATTCATATGTTTCCTTTGCCAAAAAGGAAAAAAAAAAAGTACAAGGATAATTCACCAGCCTATGATCACATCAAAATCAATTTGGTCATCAAGTATTAATTTGGAAGCTAAATCCCAACTAAATGATTGGTCACAATTACAATGTTTTTACCCATCATTATCAAGCTATCATATTTACATAAAATCCTCTGGTTTTTCATATAAGCAAGGCTGACCTTGTATAAAGATTTGAAACAATTTATTAAAATGGATGCCTAATAAAAATGACATTGATTAGAAAAAATAATCCGTAAGTAGTTCCAATTCCAAAGAAAGCAGAGTCGCACCATAGAAAACTCCAACACACCTAACTCTATCAATATATTGATATTTGAAAAAAAAAAGAATAATAATAATAATAAAGGGGCCTAAAATTTAAACACAACATTACATTTTGACAGGTGTAGTGGTGGGCCAAGGACTGAATTTAAAAGCTAGACAGTACTTAGACAGCCCAGTACATTACGGCACATGCACTTATACAGAGATGATGAAGCAAGTTGCTTAGCAGACCAGAAGGCCATAATGCTTTCAACCACCATGTCCAACTATTTCTCTGATTCACACACTAGCATCTTTCACACGGCAAAATCCTTTCCCCTTGCAACAAATTTCGGAACAAATTCCTCATTCACTGTATAACAAACTACCCAAAAAACAAGGGGGAAGATAGGATTCAATGATTCTCTCGCATACCCCCACTTATATTTCCTTTTTTTTTCAAGCAAACAAGCAATAACAACCCAGATACATGACAGTGAATTGTTGTTACATTATCACAACATAACAAGAAACCCATAATTATTGACAATGTCTTCCACTATGAAATCCCCACAATCTCATTTAATTCATCTATTGACCCAATAAGTACAAATAACGATCTACTACAAAATTTAGGACCAAATGAAGATATCATAGTTCATTCATATACAGCATCAAGCCCCATATAAGTGAATTAATACGTCAGATCAAATTTTGAACAAATTATCTCTAATGGCTAATTGTCACGAACATGACTCTTTAGCTATCCTCTCATACTATGAGCAAGTAAATCAGTTAAATCGATAGTAGAATTTAAAAGACTTACCCATGACAAAATTGAACAAGCTGAGGAACAAGATCAGAGTCTCTAAGGCCAATAATGGCAGTTGAGGTAGTAGACACGGCCTGAGAAGTGACAATAATGAGTGATTGTAGCCTCGTTATAGAAGCCTTGGTTTTGCTGATCTTTGCTTCATCCTCTCCTTTGTATTCCTGACTCTGCAGAGCTGACAGTTTCTTTTCATGTTCAATCTTCACCCCTTCCCTAGCCTAGATAGATGCATTTAGTATTATGTTGTATTCATCAGAGTGCGTCATCTTAAAAACACATGGTGTCACCAAAAAAACAGACATGGTTTTAGCTAAAAATAAATGCCACAGGTCGTAACCAACCCATCTTCAGTTTGGTAAAAGGACCGGTCAAACTGCTCAACAGAATTTTAATTCCAGAAATCACTTTATGGTTATGGGTGCATGTCCCAAGAAACCAGCCCTTTTTTCAGGTTAATAAATCCACGCATGTTACATCAAAAACTATATCCCCCATTCATATTCAATCAATCAATCACATATAGGACAATATAAATATCAATCAATATAAAATAGAAAATGGAAAAACATGTTTATTATATATAGATATAGGAAAAATACTTTTTAACTAATGGATTTCAATATTATCCTATGGCACCATCTTAGTTTAACATTCCTAAAGTTATTAGTGGGATTAGAATCTTAAAAAAATAGTTTTTTAATTGTGATTTGAGTGTTATCTCGAATTACGTGTTATTACTTGTATAAACACGATGTTTAAAAGCTTTTCCAAACACTCAAAACACAAGATGATAACAAGTTTTCCAAGAGGGTAAGATTGGGAGTTCCAACAATCAATCCATAATTTGGTAAAGATAAAAGGCTCGTTTGGATTAGCTTATAGAAGCTCCATAAGTACTTATAAATCATAATTTACAGAATATGAAGTAACTTTTACAATTTACGAGGTTACTTTTACGATCTACGAGGTAAATATATGGAGGAAATTTATCTCGATTTATATAAATCAGGCTTATAAAATAAACCCGATTGAAAACAGAGTTTCCAAACATGCTATATACATATATTACAAAACCGATTTTCCTCGTGGGGAGGTATCACAAAAAGAGGTGAAAAAAGCTAGGGGTATTGCAGTCATTTCGGCAACACAGTAAACAATGGAAGTTAGACCGAAAGAGACTCATTAAAGTAGGTAGGAGGGCCGTCCAAAGGTTATAATCGTCAATCCACACTGATCAAGCGGGGTCTTTTCCACACTAAACAGTCAAACCCTGCGGTGGCCTTACGCTACTACCCATAAGTCTAACCTTGGTGCAGATGCTAGTCATTTCCTTTACCCCTTTGTCTCGAAAATAACAGTGATTTTCATTAAAATAGAAAAAGAAAAACTACTTTCCCAATATAAAAAAAATTGAAAACGCCCAATAACATCCCGGAAATTAAGCTAGAAGTTAAAAAAATGGGATCTGGCTTCTCCTTTTCCTTTTCCAATTTTAACGGTTCATATTTTTCTTTTATTATAGAAATAATAATATTATTATAAAAATATTATTATTATATTAAATCTAGATGGGGCCGAGAAAGAAATAGAAAAAAGAGGGGGAAGAAAAAGAAGGAAAGCCTGATAAAAAAAACTACCTTCACTTCCTCATACAGCTTCTTCTCCCACGCCAAAAGCCTCTCCAATGTGGAGCACAGACTCTTCGGACCGCCAGGTTCTTCTAGCGAACCGGTATCCAGCTGATACTTCACTGCCAATGGCGGTTTTGAGGTCCAGCTCGAGCTTAGATTGCTTAAGATACTGCTTGAATGATACACAGTTTCTGTAAATCAGAACCCTCATTCGTTAGAGTTGGAATGAATAATAACAGCAAAATATCAATCCAACAGAACAATTAACTTGATGCATTGGTTTAAAGTTCAAATTAACCCACATTTTCCCAGCAACCAAGCAAATCCCAGAAAATTGAGGCAAAAATTGTATGGAAAATACTTGAATTCAAAGTGAAGGAAGTACTCTAGACAGCCCAGATTTGAAAGTTTCCAGCAACATTGGAAGGGATAATTAACTTACTCCTCAATTGCCTGAAACTCCGATCAAGCTGGGCTCTACTTATCTCGAGCAACTCCGATATCTGATCTCCTGCCATTGCTGCCTTATCAAAGTTCTCTTTGATGGCTTCCACGATCTCCTTCAAGTCCTTATGCCTTACCACCATTTTCATGTCCATCACGTCCCTAGTCCGATAACTAGCCGACGACCCAGCATCGTCAAACTTCTCCATCTTACTTGAAGTCCTCGGAATCTTTGGAGCAGCCGGTGCTGTGACGGTGGACGCTCCGGTGACGGATTCCGCCCGCACCGACCCGAAATTTGAACGCGTCCCGATCTCGGACCTCGAATCCGCATCCCCTTCCTCCTCATCGGAAGAGCTCGTCGTGCTATAGTGGTCGCCCCACTCGCTACATTGAACCTCCTCCCGCTCTGTCTCAGTGTACTCCTGATCGTGAAGCTGATGATGTTGATGAAGCTTTTGGCCTTGAAGAGGCTCTTGCTTTGAGTTGAAAAAATCGTACTCGGATCTCTCAGTATCTTCATCATCGGATTCTTCGTTGTCCAAGTGATGCGATGTATCATTTTCAATTTTCTGACTCATTGATTGTTGAGACTGTTGTGCTCGGTTCCGGAAGTATTCCGAACTAGGAGGAGAAGGAGGATAGAAATTCTCCCAGTTCCAAACAGAAGAGGTTTGAGATGGCGTACTCGAATAGGTAGAATTTGCTTGGTACGCAGTAGGGAAGAATCCAGAAGGGAAATTTGATGCCTGGCTTCGAGGTGAGGAAGACGGACTCGATTCGGAAAGAATGTGCGGGAGTTTCGGCGGTAGCTTCCGGCGGCGATGATTGAAGGAACCGATACTAGAGGAAGAGAGTATATGAGGTAGTTTGGAACTAGCTATGGTAGGAGAAGACGGCGAAAACGGAGGCGGCGGAGGAGGATGGAGAGAAGGAGAGGGAGAGGGAGCAACCCGAGGCGGCGGATGATACTCAGAGGCCGAACTCGCCGCCGCCGTCGCTGCCGCCGCCGCATACGGCGGAGGATATGGGTTGAGGAAAACCGTGGGAGTGTTACCAGAGACCGAAAGAGGTTCTCCAGCGGCGAACGTGCAAAGGGCGGAACCAGTGAGGCGGAGCGACCGACAATAGTCGGAGTGCGCGGCAGCGAGGTGGTGGCGCGCGTAGACTGCCTCTTTCATAAGGCGTCGCCGCTCCTTGCACCGCCGCACAGTGTCCTCGTTGTCGAGCTTGGACGCCGTGCAACCCATTTCACTTCACTTCACTTCACCGGAGCAATAACTGTAATATAACCACTATATCTCTTGTACAGCTACAAAATACTAGCAGATATATCTATACTACAACATGAATAGGCGTGGGTTAAGGCGGCGGAGGACGGTGGAGCCGGATTTGGGAAAAATAGGCTTAAAAGTGAAGGAAGGAAGAAGAAAGGAAAGGGGTTATAATAGTGTGCTTGAGCTGGCCTTTGAAGTTTGGAGGTTTCAGTACTGTGAAAGTGTGCCAATGTTGGCGTTGCTTTCTTTCATTTTCATTTTCTCCTTCCAGTCTCAACTTTTTTTGTCTGTTTTCAACGAAAATTAAAATTTACTATTTTTTTATTACAATTAAATTTTAAGTTAAAAGATAATTTTATTCTAAAAATTTGAATCCAATGGTAATTTTATGTTAAAAGTATTAAAAAAAAGAATAATTTTGTTTTGGTCATTATCCTCATTAATTTTAAATATTAGTTTATCAAATATGTTAAATTATTAATCTATATATCATTCACGTCATTTTTTTAATGTATAAATTTATTCTGAAAATCCATGTGTCATCTACGTCATTTTTATTAAGTTAGATTTAAGATTTTCAGAATAAATTTGCATCTTAACAAAAATCAAGTGAACCACATATAAAATATTATCTTAGCATATTTAGTTAACTAATGACAAAATTAATTGAAATAATGGTGAGGGTAAAATTACTCCATTTCTAACACTTTCTAAATAAAATTGCCTTTAAAAAAACTTCTGAGATAAAATTACGTCTCCGTACAAACTTCCTAAACAAAATAGGCGGTTAATCCTAAATTTTACTATGGACCCTGCTTTTGTTTTAGGGTTTGGTGGGGAAAAAAGGGGAAAATTATAAGAAAATATCATTTAAAATTTAAAATATTAAATTAGTAATTTGATAAAAACTTAAGTTGTCAATCCTATTATTTTTTTTGTCAATCACATTATTCTTATTATTAACAAAACCAATTTAAATTTTTAAAGTTTAAGTGATATTTTTTTAGGATTTAAAAAAAAACTAGTGATGCTTGATTAGTGGGAATTTCTTAATAATATTTGGTTACTGTGGTCATTGATGATTTTCTCTTTTAATTTGGGGAATTTTTAATTTGATTTTTGCTCATGGCATCTGGGGCTGGCTGTGTCCACGACCCCAAAAAAAACAGTGTACAGTTCGCATCCTTACTTTATTTTTTTCTTCCTCCTGCCTTTCTGTCTCCTGCATGGGATTAAAATATTCTGCTAAATTTAATGGTTAAGAAGACTAAATTTTTGTTTAGATAAATTATCAGATATTCAGACTAAAATAAGAGTACTAAGTTATATAAATAAACGGAAGAATTCTAAAAAAATATCATTTAAATTTTAAAATCTCAAATAGGTGATTTAACAATAAAATGATTTGTTAATTGCATTACCATTTTTGTTAACTCCATTATTGAACTTGTTAACGGGATTTTGAAATTTAAATGGTATTTTTTTAGCATTCTCTCTAAATAAATATTGTATATTTGTTTATGATTTAATAAAATACTAGGGGCTGTTTGGTTCGAAGAGAGGGAAGGAAAAGTGAACAAAAAATTTTATTTAGATTGAAAAAAATTAGAGAAGTAGAGTGGAAACTTTTTAACTAATGTTTCTTATTTTTTTTATCATACAACTTCTTTTATTAAAATTTTAAATTTTATTTTCTTAAATTCAACTTAAAAAAATATTTACTTTCCTCTTTTTCCTGCAAATCTCTCATTCCAACCAGGCCTTCAAGAGCTTCCAAAATTAAGATACTCCTTCTGTGTAATGTAATGCACAAAAGACATGACTTGAAAAGTTTTCAAAAATTGTGACTATCTTATGAAAGTAGATAATCTCCTTTTATTTTTTAAATTTTATAAAATTACTGTTTTAATATTTTATAAATTTTTTTTTATTTTATCTATATTTTAGTTATAAATTGTGCTAATTAGATTTTAACTGTTTAAATTTATTTAGTTATATTTATAATAGTAATTTTATAAGATATTAAATCTAAATCATCTTTTTTTTACTCTGAAGTTAGATATGAGACTATGAAAATAAATAGGAAAAGGAAAGAACTCATACCATTTTTAACATCTAAATATGTAAAGAAAAGTATTCAAGAAAAATAAAAAGATTAAAAACCTAATAAAAAATTCACTATTATGATTATGAATAATTCGATTTCATCTGGAATACATAATAGTAGTGATTATTTCTTCCTTATATTAGCGTTTGTTTATTTATTTATTTATTTGGACCTTTCTAGATGTTTTTTTTTTTAATATTTAGATGAGACGTGGGGAGCTAAGTTGTTTCTCTTTATATAAATGCTTTTCTTTTTTATGAATTCATTTTTAAAATTTTAACTATTAAGTAAGCAAATAAGGAAAGGTATACCATACTTGCAATGCCAGAATTAGATAAAACACGTTGTTTAACAAACAAATGAAACATGCCTCAAGCATGTGGTCATAGCTCATAGCTTAAAATGGCATCAATTTTAATAATATTATATGAAGTTCAAGCCGACCTAAACACTATTACCAAATCTCATATAAAAAACTGAAAGTAGTAATATGTTTGATCATCTTTTTTTAATTTTTTAATTTCAAAACCTATTTGTTTCAACATTATAATTACAACATAACCTTAAATAATTTATAATTTATAACATCTCTAAATAATAAATATTTTTCAAAAGCTTCTAAATAATTTAGCCACCACATTTTTTCCCTAAATTAAATAAATGCATGGTCGATAGCCTTGTAATCTGGTAACATAGAGCAACCCTATAATTGGGAGATCACAATTTTGATCCTGTTTCTAATTTCAGACCACAAGGGCGTATGGCTCTAATTTTAAAAAAAAAAAATGCATGAAGATCTTTAAACACTAAAGAGCAGGGTCTTTAACGAAAAAATAAATATTGAAAATAAATAAAATTAGAAAAATTTGTATTGCTTTACATGTAATAGATTATTTTTTTTCACCGAATTCAATAATAATATAGAGAGGATTAGAGGAAATCCCTTCTTTCCTCATCTAAAAGGAACTTTATTTTTTCTCAGAGAGGCTCTTATATTTTTTCTTTATGAAAATGACGAAATATAAGTGAAATTAATACAATAATATAATGGAAATGAAGAAGACAAGACATAACTATTTATTTTTCCAAAAAAAAAGACAACTATTTTATTTTCCTTATAAGAATATATATTTTTAAAATTGAAGAAAGTTGTCTCAAGCATCAAAACTTCTACAAAATTTTATTTATTTGTATACATAAAGACATCGAAAATTTGGACTCTATATATATATATATAATTGGTACGTTCATCTCCTTTGTTTATTTATGATTTACAAGAATTAAAAATGTAATGCGTTTTAACTTGTGGAATTGAGAATATCGTATTTGAACAAATGTGAGAGATAATTTTTTTTTCTTCTTATTGAATTTATTATCTGAATTATTGATTTATATATATGCACACACAACACACGCATTACAGGCAAATTTTGGCCTTGTAAGACATGACATGGTTATGTTGCAAGCAACAATAAATGCAGACGAAAAGAATAATGTAGCCTTATAATTAGCTCTAACTTACAAATAAAGCATATTGCTTGTTGGATAGCTTAAATTGAACACTCATCTTTTAACTACCTGATTCAACAATATATCCTTATTTTTGAAAACTTGTATGATGAAATTGAAATGAATTAATTTTTGAGATAGGGATTTGTAATTTTTACAGTAATTATTTTTTGTCTTGGTGGACATGTTAGAGTGCTTCAAATTATGCTACTTAACAAATGAAGGGTACATTGGCTATATAATAGGCGAGATGGAAGTGTGTATACATTGCTAATAGATTAGTTAATATTTGAGTATTATTAGGCAGAAAGAGATCATGTTATTTTTCCACTTTCTCCTTTTTTTCTCAATCTCATCTCTACCATTTAGATTAAAATATGGATAGTTTAAATTTAATATTTTATAAAATTATTATTATAATTTTTTATAAATTAATTTTTATTTTATTTGTATTGTAGTTATAAATTGTGTAGATTACATTTTGACCTAAATTTATAAACATGCTTATGTGAAGTTCCTTATTTCTATTTTGTCAAATTTTTCAATTATATTTGGCCATGTGTCTTATTTTTAAATTATTATTATTTAATTATAAACCTATATAAAAAAATAGGACACATAGTCATGTGTGATTAGAGAACTTGATGTAATGAATATAAGGAACCTGATATAAGCAAGGTTCTGAAACTCGGACTGGACACTGAACCGGTCAGGATATTAGGTCAAGAGTCAGTGGGTCAGATCAGAAACAAACCGGGGCCAAACCGGTAATAAATTGAATATTTTAAGTTTATTAATATGAAATTCAAAAAAATAATAATAAAATTGATTGAGTGTAAAAGTGAAACTGTGAAATGTAAATGAAGTCATGAACAATTAAGTGATTTGATTCACTGATTAGAGGCACGGAGCTCGATGTAAATTAAAGTTTGAATTAAAAAAAATGGTTAACCCGGGTCAATTCGACCGAATCAGGACGGGTTTACCGGGTCAACCCATAACCCTAGGTTAATCAATAAACTGGACCGGTTTTTCAGCCAGTCCAATTTAGATTCCAAAACACTGGATATAAGTATAGCCCTTAAACTTATTTATTTATTTATGTTTATAATAATAATTTTTTGAAATATTAAATGTCAGTCATTCATTTTTTTAATCTAAGAGTGGATATATGATTATGAAAAAAAGAAAGAAAGAAACAGGAAAATGAGAGAACACATACCCATAATTATTGGAAACATTTCCCTTAACGTTATATATATATATATATATATTTGTCGATTAACGTTTTTTATATTTACACATACTTAAATTTAAGACCCCATAAGTTAGCAACCAAAAACACCTTCTGATATGACTAATTACCATCAAAAGAACATGATTTTTTTTTGGGAGGGGTGTTTGTACGCCAAAAAAAAACAGCTTTAAACAAAATTCGTATGTGTCATATTTTACGAATGCATTGTCATAAATCAAACCATAAAATGATTATTTCACAGGTTTCTCTTAAAACATTGTCTCGAAAATTTGTCTCATGACTTGTATGAGATTTATTAGCAATTTTGAGGTGATTTATTCATAATCTTTTGGGATTTATTAACATTATCTTTAAAATTTGTCTCAGAATTCTTTTTTCCCTTTTCTTCTTATAATCCCATCTCTACCTTTAAATATAAAAAATGATTTAAATTTAATATTTTCTATAATTATTATTATAGTATTTTATAAAGTATTTTTTTAACTTTGTTTGTTTTTCTGTTATGAACTATGTAGATCTAATGATTTAAGTATATTTGTATTCTATACTTTTTTTAGAAAAAAACTGTGGATTTGCATAACCTGTTATGTCTAAATTCATGCGGGGTAAGTGCTATTATAAAGGTTTTTTTTTCCTGCCAACTATATATTATAAATTTAAAAATTAATGTTTCTTTTATATTTTTATTTTACACATAAGAATATAATTATTTTTTTCTCTCAATCATTGCACTTAAGAATTTTGTATAAAATTATTGGGCATCGCCGCTTACCTATAAAAGTTCATCTTTGTTTATTTGTTCTATTAATTTTATAACCCGTGGCCGTGGAAAGCATCTTATTATATCACTATCATGATTGCTTGGCAACCACATGTAAAATAGTTATTGTTTTTGTCTTCAGTTGGATGGTTCCCTCACACAATACAACAAACAATGTCCGAACTGTTTGAAGCTGTAGATCCATAAATGATGTGTTTTTCAATCTTATACAATATTATTCATTTTTCATCTTTGATACTGAAATGATCAATTTTTTTAAAAAAATTATATTTATTATTAGATTAAAGTATATGTTTGGTCTTGCATCAAGTCTTAATTTATTTCCTTAAGTTTATAAAATATAGTTTTAGTCATTTAATCTTAACACTTAATTTTCTTAATGAAAAATGCTAACTCAATGAATACAAATTTAAATGATGTCTTTGTTATTAAATTTAAGGGGTTAAAATTAAAATAAAAGATAAAATATTATATGAAAGTATTAAAATTTAAGCATGCATTGTCATTATTTAAATTCATTGAGTCATTATTTTCTGTTAATAAGACTAAATGTGTAAAAAATGTCTAAAAATATACTTCAAGCTTTCATTATTATAAATTACTTCAAAATCAAGTTAGATTGGGTCTTAACTTGGATAAATTCTCATCATAATTTTTTTGGGTAATGTGAAATTTTTTACTTAAGGTATATTGAGGTCTTTTTGTTACCACTCAGCTAGTACCTAAATGATTCAATTTAAAGAAAAAGGACTTAATATTCAGGGGCAAAAGCCATTTTAATTTTTTAAGTTAAATTTCATGCTTCCTTCGGTCCTTAATATAAGACATATTTAGAAAGTTGGTATGGGTCCTAAATATAAGATATAATTTTCATATTTATCATTCTTTTCCTAATTTACCATTATTGATACTCCCTCAACAATAATCAATGAGGAGATGGAATGTGGAATTAAAATAGATGACTAGGATATTTTAGAAAATATATGTCATATTAACTAATTTAACTAATTTCCTTAATCTAATCAAATTAGATAAATATATCTTATATAAAGAACCAAAAAGAATATTATAGTGATTCTCTGTCGGTCTCTGATTATTATTTATGTCTAATAAAACATATCAAAGCGCATTATTGATGCTTGGTCTCTAAATCTAAGTGAGTCATAATTTTGTCCATTAAACTTTGTTTCAAACACTAGTTATTTATTTTGGCCTTTGAAGAAAGAGTGTGGCTTTGTAAAGGGATAAAGAGTAAAATTAAGATAAACAGTTAAAAACAATAACAAAAATAAAAAAGGCAAAAGGAATGATAGAGGACAATTCAGAAACACATTTGATTTAACATCCTTTGATTTTTTTTTAAATGACATGGACAATTCACAAATTGTACTCTTCCCACTCACAAAGTGGCAAGGTTCATTATCCTTCGATTTATCAATAAGCTCCTTTGAAGATAATGATCTTTTGATAGATGGGACTACATTCACTGGAACTCATTTGTGTTGTTTTTTCCTATTCAAATTAGATACTCCCTCTTGTATTTGGAGTAGCTCACCTAGTCGTATCATTCTGAGTAGACAAAACGTAGCCTTGTTTAACGCTATTCTTGCCAAGATGTTACCCACGTACCCAACGAAGTTTATCCTTGCCATTACAAAGTGAAAGTAGTGTTTTGAGAATTTTATTAGTTACTCTTAGAGAGTAAATGTCTTTAATATAGAGGCTCATTCTAACAAGGTGAAGGCCAACAGTTAGGATTATAAATAAAAAGATCGGAAACCTTTTGTATCATGAGATTACATCCATAGGTCATTAGAGGTTGTGATCTAAACCAATAGAGTTTCCCAAGCCAACATGCCATTGAAAGTTTTGAAAAATGAGGTTTGTTGATTTCAAAATACATTTTCAGAACTAAGAAGCATTGTATGGTCCTTTTTTTTTTTCCAGCTTACAACCTGAAGAGGTTTCCAAATATTTGTTTTTCAAAGTATTTGGAAGAAGAGAATGGGTTTTGGCTGACGCACTCCTCTAAATTAGCTAGTATGATTAAGGGAAAATTATAGTCAGATCTTAAATAAGAGGTAAAATAAAAAAATGATCCAATTAGCAACTTTAAAAGTAGGTTATTAATAAGTTCAGGAGTTTTATTGACAGGTTCTTGAGACCATTTTTTTATTTTGAGATTTTAAAGGACAATTTTTTCATTTTTTCTCGTGTTTAAGACCTGACTATAATTTTCTCTATAATTAAACTAGATTCATACAATTCGTAGATCGTAAATCCTTCTTAAGTCGATGTATTCTTCCATTCTAATAATCAAATCTCCAGAAAAAAAAATTGGCAAGTCTATCAATTATTTGCACACTTTTTTGGGAAGTTTTGCGTATGAGAGCAAATGAATGTTAGAGGAAGAGGACACAGATTTCATGAGAGTTAATCTCAAAACTTGATAGAGAAGCTTGGATTTTCAAAAAGCAGTTCTCCAATCTATATCTTCCATTCTGTTTAAAATAGATGAAACTTCTTATATTGCATTAATATATTTTTTTCTTGCCTTTTCCTCAAGAAAAAAAAGTTAGATTTAACTATGATGATTATAGTTTTGATAATTTTTTAATATCATATATTTATAATTCAATTTCTATTCAAGATTTTCATTTACCAATTGTTAATTAGGACTAAAAAATTGATGAGTAAAATCACCAGATTTCATAGACGAACTATTTTATGAAAATGTTTCAACTTTCAAATTCTCTTGGCGCCAATTAGTTTGACTACACTTTTTTTTTTTTTTACCTGGTAATGGGAAAACATAAAACTAAGTGAACAATAAATAAAGCGTGGAGGCAGATTGAAGTGTTGAAGAAACTAAGAAAGTATGAATATTCCCCATAATAAGTGGATCCTTTTGAAGCAAAGCAAAAGAGAAAAAGAAAAAAGTTTTGGTGTGGAAAAGGTTGAAAGGGTCATTTTCCTATTCGCTTCCTACCTTTTCTAAATGCTTTTAATTTGGATCGTTTTTAGTATTTTTTTTTCTAGGATTAATTGTATTTTTTATTCCAAAAACTTTTGAAGATGCATAGTTTTAATAATTAATAATTATTTAAAAAAATTATTTATAGATTTAGAAATAAGTTGTTGTTGTTCTGTAAAGTAAGAATCTATATTCGTTAAATCTACAACTTAAAATTCTCAATGTTACAAAAGTTTATCTATTTAGAAGGATAATAAATTTTATAAAGTCTTGTAATAATTAAATAAAATTACAATTTTTGCATATAAAACTATCTAGCATTTGATACTGCTGATTTTATGTTTGAGCATTGTTGAGTTTAAATATGGGATGACTCTGTTTGTGCTATTTTTTTTCTTTTTTTTTTCTAAATCCGAATCAATAATATAGTATTATAGTATTTTTATTTTAACTATAAAATTGAAACTCTTGACCTGACAAAAAAAACTAATGATTTTATTCCACTCTATCTAAAATTAATAAAATAACTATAATTAAACAAAAAGTTTCCTCATAGTAACTTATTTCTTTAATAATTGCCACTTGAAAAGGATTTTGAATGTTCGATATATGAAGTATTCAGTTTTTAATCTAAAGAGTTATAGGTATTAAAAAATTATTTTCATTCATTTAAATAAAAGAAACTCTTCCATTAGAATTAAATATTTATAAAACTTAGGTAAAATTAAAATGTACTAAACTTGTTAAACATGCATTACCCATTTCTTCTTCATCTTAATATAAAAAAAAAATCAATTTTCGATATATCATCTCCACCTAGTTACAACTATTTCTAAATATTAAAGTTAGTACTAAATTTAGGCTTTAAGTAACTTTTCTAAAGTTTACGAAGATCTTTTTATTAAAATTTGACCGTAAATGTACATTTTTAACATTACTAAATGTTATATTTATTTAATTTTTAGTCTATAAAATTTGATTATGAAGATGCAATTTTTCTTAACTCTATCTTTTTAATTTAACTTTTAAAAATTTGTTTGAATAGAAGGTTAACCATTAAACCATGTTCTGCAGTTAAAGTTAACGGCATAACGTAACAGAGTGAAAGTAGCTTTTAATTTGTTTGCTTTGGGCTTTACAAATAGGACCCAGCTTTGTCATTCGTAGAGAGTATCCGATTCTTCACAAAAGCATTGCGACGTTCCTCTCAAGATATTCGTTTTTCGTTCCCTTCATTTTTGCGATTATTTTGCTCATTTTTCTTTTTTTAAGCATAAAAAATTTGGAAATTATCAAAACACCGAATGAAAGGTGTATTTAATGGAAGAAAACGATTATAAATAAAACACCGGAGGTTTTTATTCTCATTTCCTTCACGTTCACTGTTTCTTCCATTTTTACAAATATATTTGGTCTTTTTTTTTCTATATTCCTCTCTTCAAGTTTTTTCCCCTTTACAGTTAGGAAATCATGTGGGATTTGATTATCTAAAATGTCATGTCAATGGCTTTTTAATTTTTTTTTTCCAGTTAAAAGATGTAGATCTAGCTTATCGCTAATTGATGCTAATGAAGATTTGGAACGGATTTATAAAATGTTGGGAAAACGAATTTCTTTTTAAGAAAAAGATTAGTATATGTTAAAGTAAGTTAAAGATTGGTCTAAAATCATATGCCTAAAATTATTTTTTTAAATTTATCAAAAATTAAGGTTACTTTCTAGAGGCAGTTTATTATGACTTAACTTTTATGATGGAATAATATGTATTTTTTAAATTTAGGGGAATTAAGTTCGACCAGGTCAAGATATATTTTACAACTTAAATATAATTTTACACATAATTCACTAACAAATTATTCATATCGGTTGTAAAATTCAAATGTGTATAAAATTAGTCCGTCCTTAATTCCTAACACCATCATTTTGCCATCAGCAACTTCTTCACCTAATTAAAGAATAAAAATCATTAATTAACATGATGACTCTATTATAATAAAAGCCCACATGATTGCTAACTGGAAAAGGGAAAAAATATGCAGAAGAATATAGAATATGTAGGTGAACAACTGAAAGAAAAAAAAAATAGAACGTTAAGGGAAAAGTCAGACCAATAAAAGGAAAAAAAAAAGAACATGAATAAAAGGACATTGTTCTTTATTCTTGATTGGTTATTATTTTTTTTTGGTATAATAATCACAGATTAGTCAGAATTTTGGACAAAATTTTTATCATCAGTTGATTGGTTTTTTTTCCCCACTCCTTTTTTTTCTTCTTTTCTTTTTTGGTTGAAAAATAAAATCCTTTTTCTATTATATGGTGGACTTTTACTTTGGCTCCTTAAACACTTGGCATCGAGTTTGAGCACTTGGTATTGAGTTTGAGCTTTGAGTATAGGAAAAAGTTAATGGGACACTCTAATCCTTTAAGTGGAACTCATTAGGCCGGATCAAATTAATCAATTGCTCGGATAACTGATAACACAATTTAAAAAAAAGTATAGAATATTGGTAGCTCTGTCATAATTAAAAAAACAAAAGAAAAGGATGTTTTTTACCCATGAAAAAGTGTTCAACTAGCACTCAATGGACGTAAAACCTAATCCCTAGAAATAATATAGCTCAAGGGAGTGATTGAAAATTGTTGAAATAGTAGCCATATATGTCTTGTTTTGTTTTGTTGTTGTTGTTTTTTTTAAATTGCAGCCATTGTCTTTTTGAAAAGCTCGCATAATATAAGAGGTCCCATTGATGACATTGAATTAAAGCCACACGAGACATGCGTAAGAGAGCACTATGAAGATAAGGTGTGAATCATAATCATCACATCTTGATTTCATTCGTCGAGTACTTTCCCCTTAAATGACGGGGACAAGGGGAAAAAACAATTTTTTTTAAAATAAAAAATAGTATGTTAATGTGTATATAAAAGTTCCATCTAAATAGAAGTTAACAAAACTGTGTTACAATATGGAATTTTTTTATATATTATAAAACACATTAAAAATGAGTTTATGCTAATTTTGTTGGGATTTAGGCACATACAAAATGGAATAAAATTTAAATTTTTTGCCAAAGCCCTAAATGATCTATGAGCATTGCTTAAATTGAATTCGAGGAATGATGACTTGTCAAATTGAACTTACAATCTGATTTTCAAGTCTTTGTTTGGTAACTCATATTGTCAAAGGAATAACAAGATTATTGTTAAGTTATTGTTGTAACTAATTTCTGTTGTAATGAGTATTAGTTGTATAATTGAGTCACAATATTAGTCCATTCATTTTGTATATATACATGCACTTATCAATAATAAAGTAAGTTTATTTTTTCTCCAAAATTACTCTTGTATCATGGTATCAAAGCCTTCTGATTTTTTTAACCCAGTTTCTCTCTCTCTTCATTTCGGACTTATCTTTTCCTTTCCCTTCTCATTTCTTTTGAACCCTAATCTCGTTTCGATTCCATCTCTTCTTTCCTCTTTGAACCCTAACCTCCTCTTCCATGGCTACTAATTCAATCACCGATCAAACTAGTCCCTATTATATCCATCCAAATAAGAATCCTACCTTGGTTCTCGTCACTCCCCCTCTCGATGGTTCCAACTACCATACCTAGGCTCACGCTATGAAGATGACCCATCTCTCCAAGAACAAATTGAAATCTGTCGATGGATCTATTTCTCTGCCATCGGTCGGTGATTGATCCTTTGTACTCTGCATGTGAACGATGCAACAACTTGGTTCAAGGTTTGATTTTGAAATCTCTTTCTCCTAGTATTGCTAAAAGCATCATCTGGTTTGATCGTGCGTCAGAGATTTGGAATGATATGTGCTCACGGTTTTCTTAGACCGATCTCTTTCGCATTGCCGACCTTCAGGAGGAGATCTACAACCTCAAGCAAGGCAGCCTCTGTGTAAGTGATTACTACACTCACTTGAAAATTTTATGGGATGAGCTTTCAAATATCAGACCTCTTAAAGCATGTGATTGTGGTTATACTTCTGTTGCTCTTCATCATCGTGATGAAGATTATGTCATTCATTTTTTGAAGGGTTTAAATGAGCAGTATATGTCTATGAAATCCCAAATAATGCTTCTGGACCCCTTACCCCCGATTAATAGGGTCTTTTCTTTAGTTCTGGAACAAGAACGTGAATTACATGTTGCTCCTGATGTTAAGGTTTTATTAGCTGCTAAACCTTCATGACCTGTACATTCCGGTTCTTGTCAATATAAGCTTTGTACTTATTGTGGTAAGCCTCGTCATACTGAGGAAACTTGCTATCGCAAGCATGGCTTTCCACTTGGTTTCAGATTTCGCTCCTCTGGTTCCTCCGCTGGTCATACTTCTGTGGTCAATAATGTGGCTACTCAAGGTTTTGCTCATGTTCAAGCACCTGTCTCTATTCAGGTAGCCTCTCCTATTGGATTATCATCTTCTCCCATTCTTCCTCAGCTTTCTCCTGATCAATATAACAAACTTCTTTCATTGTTAAACTCCTCTGATTCAACCCCTGCCACTACTTCTGTCACAGCTCCTGTTTCCACGTCTGTCATCAACCATGTCCATATGTACACTTCTGCTCCTCTCACAGGTATTTGCAATTCAATTGCTTCCACTTCTTCTAATTGGATCATTGATTCAGGGGAAACTGATCATGTTTGTTTTTCCCTTCCTTTGTTTTCCTCTTATCATCCTATTACCCCTATATCTATTAGTCTTCCTACTGGTTCTAATGCTATTGCTACTATTTCAGGAACAATCATTCTTTCTTCCTCTTTAGTATTGCACAATGTTCTATACCTTCCTTCTTTTACTTTCAACATCATTTCAGTATCCCGTCTTACTTCTTCTCTTCATTATTCTCTCACTTTTCATCTTCTTGTCAGATTCACTCACTCTAACTTTCGCTGATGATTAGTACAACTAAGCTCATTGCAGGGCTATACATTTACAATGCAAATATACAAGGTTTGTCTCCCTCTTCACAACCGCACTTGGCCCTTATTGCTACTGACTCGACCTTTTCTTTATGGCATCATCGCTTTGATCATGTTTCTGATTTTGTTTTTTCCTTATTACAAAAACAAATTCCTGCTATTACAAGTACTCTGCGTTCCCTTCCTTGTGATACTTGCCTTTTTGCTAGGCAAAAATGCCTTTCATTTCCTGTAAGCACATCTTCTAGTAATAAAATTTTTGATCTCATTCATGCTGATATTTGGGGACCTTTTTCTATTCCTTTTGTTCAAGATTTTTGTTATTTTTTAACTGCTATAGATGATTTTTCTCTTTATACATGGATTTTCTTCCTTAAAACTAAATCTGATGCTCGCCTTCAACTTAAAAATTTTATTTCCTTAATTAAAACTCAATTTTCTACTTCCTTAAAATTTTTACGCACAAATAATGGTCCATAATTTCAAATACCTGCATTTTTTTTGCTTTCAAGGGGATAATTTATCAAACCTCATGTGTTGCTACTCATCAGTAAAATGGTTTGGTTGAAAGAAAACACCAACATCTCCTAAATGTTACTCGGGCATTACTTTTTCAATCACATCTTCCTATTGTTTATTGGCCTTTTGCTATTATGCATGCAGCCTATATCATTAATAGGCTTCTTACTCCATTACTTCACAATTTTACTCCCTTTGAGAAATTGCATTCTTTTCCTCCTTCTTATGATAGTCTTAAAGTTTTTGGTTCATTATGTTTTGCATCTATTCTTTCTCACTCTAGATCCAAGTTTGATTCTCGTGCAAGAAAATGTGTTTTCTTAGGCATTCCTTATAGTTCCAAGGCTTATACTTTACTAGATTTGACTTCTCATCAAATAATTTTATCTAGAGATGTTGTTTTTCATGAATTGGTTTTTCCTTACATTAATGGCATTATCACTCCACCACCTTCTCCTCTCATTCCTTCTATACAGACTGTCCCTTCTTTCCTGGATGATGATTCTCTCTTACCAGCCTCTACTTCTCCTCCTACTTCATCACCTTCCTCTATTCCTTTTTTCTCTCCTTCTTCCCCTGCTTCTTTTTCCTCATCCTTTCTTATAGACTCTCCTGCCTTACCTTCTGTTTCTCATACTTTACCTTCTCTTCGTCGTTCCACCAGACTACATCATCTACCTACATATTTGCAAGATTATCACTGTACCCTCTCTTCAGCTTGTGTCCAATCATAAGCTCAAGGTACTCCTATGTATCCTTTATCCTTTGTCTTATCTTATTCTTCTCTTTCCTCTAACTATAAGTAATTTTTTTCTGTCTGTTTCTTATGTTCCTGATCCTACTACCTATAAACAAGTTGTTAAAAATCCAGTTTAGAGAGATGCCATGTCCAAAAAATTATTGCTCTTGAACATAATCAGACCTAGGTACTCACTTCTTTACCACCGGATAAGCAAACCATTGGTTGTAAATGGGTCTATCGTACTAAATTCAAAGCTAATGGTGAGATTGAACACCATAAAGCCTGTTTAGTTGCAAAAGGTTATATACAAACTGAGGGTATAGATTATTTTGATAGTTTTTCCCCTGTGGCCAAAATGATTATCCTTCATTTACTCCTTTCTATTGCTGCTGCTAAAGGATGGTTTTTACATCAATTAAATGTTAATAATGCATTTTTGCTTGGTGATTTACATGAAGAGGTATATATGGATCTCCCTCCTGGTTTTATACCATTTGCCCCTAATCTGATTTGTAAACTACAAAAGTCCATTTATTGCTTAAAATAGGCCAGTAGGCAATGATATTGTTAACATCATGAAATTCCTGTCAAAATGGCACATTTACCTTTAGTTTTGCATACATTTTAGATAAATTCATAGATAATTGATGATAAATGTGCAAAGGTAATGTGCCCAGGGGTATTGATGATAAAAAGGTGTAATTTCTTTGTTTAAGCCCCATAATTGTATTAAAATTACATCAACACTATTTTTATAGATTTCATTATGTTGATAGGTTAATATTAGAGCCACAAAAGAGTCATTGGAGGCACCAAAGGATGTTCAAGAAGTGGGAATGAAGCTAAGGAAGTCAAAGCAGCATGGAAGAGCAATAAAAGGGTGAAGAAGGCCAAAAAGCTTCTTATGGAAGCTTGGTTGCGGCCAAAGAGGTTCCAGAAACTTTTTGGCTACGGCCAAAATCCGTTCAGAAACTTTTTGGCCACGGTCAATATTCTTTGGCTATGGCCAAACAACCTCCAGAGACATTTTGGCCGCGGCCAACGCCCGAAAACAGTAGAAACATGTTTTGATGACAGCACGGATTCAATGGCCTATAAATAAGAAATTAACGCATCAGAGCCTCATTCTGGACCTAGGAGGCACCGTAGAGACAATGCTCTACTAGGGTTTGGAGCTTGGAGGTGGAGATTGGGATAGATGTTGAAGATTTGAAGAGATTTGAGCTTCTCCTCTTAGTTTTTTCTCTCCTTCTGCTATCTTTCCCTTTTGTTCTGCTTTGTAACTGATGTATGCCCTGTTTTTTCTTGGTTTTATGAACATGTTTAGCTAGAGTTTTATTGTTTGGATTGTTTTAAACCCTTGTATGGATTAAGTACTCATTTCCCCTTTATATTTATGTTGAATGGTTGGTTTGTGTTGATTTCACTCTATTCTTAATACTCCTTGTTGGTTGGCCACCAATGAGGCTGTTGGGTTCACTTTGTTGATGCTTCAGAGGGTTAGATTGAGTATAGAACTTGAGTTTAATCGTGTGGGAACTTGAAATCCATGGTTGGATGGATGGTTTTGTTGATGAGGTAGAGATACACTCATTGACCTCACATAACCACATAGGTTCTGCAATGTAGGATGGGTTTAATTCTTCAGTTAAGAGATTAATAAACTAATTAAGCTAAACATCTATTTGGAGACTTGAGAGAGAACTTATGGGTAAATTAGTTACCTTTGTTAGCATAATCCATCCTTGAGAGCTCATATTGTGGGGATATGAATGAGTACCTTTGAAATACAAGGGGGATAAACAATCCTAACTTCTACTGCATTATCCTTTTAAGTCCATGAATCACTTGTTTATATTTTCTTTTTAGTTTATAATTCTATTTTGCTCCACTGTGAAAATTGTCCAACTCGAATTAGGCGAAAGTGTGATAATCGCTACTTAACCAAGTTTTGGAACCAAATCCTCATGGGAACAATATCTTACTCATCACTTTAATACTTGACGTGACCCGTGCACTTGCGGTAGCGGACAGATGCTAAGCTCTCTATTGTTTTTCTTTCTTATGGTTATTCTCAGTTTGTTTCAGACCATTCTCTGTTCTTCAAGGCTTCTTCTTTATCATTTACTGTTATTCTGGTCTATGTGGATGATGTTATTCTTGCTAGAAATAACATTTCAGAAATTACCTATGTTAAGCAACAATTAGACCAAGCTTTTACAATTAAAGATCTTGGTGAGTTACGTTATTTCCTTAGTCTTGAGCTAGCTAGAACTAAATAAGGCATTTTTCTTTCTCAACGAAAATTTGCTCTTGAACTTCTTAAGGATTCTGGTTATTTGGCATGTAAACCATATACTACTCCTATGGATCCACATTTAAAATTTTATTATCATCATGGTACACCTTTAAGTAATCCTTAGGTTTATCGTCGTCTTAGTGGTCATTTACAATACCTGAGCACTACTAGACCAGATCTAAGTTTTGCTACCCAGCAACTCAGTCAATTTATGTCTGATCTTAGGGATATACATCTTCAGGCTGCTCATAGGGTTCTATGTTATCTAAAATATTCCCTTGATGCTGGTTTATTTCTGTCTTCATCTTTTGATTTACAATTGCGTTGCTTTAGTGATTCTGACTGGGCTGGATGTGTTGATTCTCGAAGGTCTATCATAGGTTTTGCAATTTTTCTAGGCTCTTCTCTTATATCATGGAAAGCCAAGAAGCAATCTACTATTTCTAAGTCCTCTTCTGAAGCAGAATATAGAGCTTTAAATGCTACTACATGTGAAGCTTAATGGATTTTATATCTCTTGATTGATTTTCATATTTCTCATATTGATCCAGCACTAATCTATTGTGAAAATCAGTCTGCCATCGAAATAGCAGCAAATCCCACCTTCCATGAAAGGACTAAACCCATTGAATTGGATTGTCACTTAGTATTTGAGAAGCTTCAAGCCAAGATTATTCATCTTCTCTTTGTTCGGTCTATAGATTAACTTGCTGATGTCTTTACCAAAATTTTACATCCAACTCGGTTTCATGAACTCATTTCCAAGCTGGGCATGCAAAATATTCATGCTCCAGCTTGCGGGGGGTGTCAAGGGAATAACAAGATTATTGTTAAGTTATTGTTGTAACTAATTTCTATTGTAACGAGTATTAGTTGTATAGTTGAGTCACAATATTAGTCCATTCATTTTGTATATATACATGCACTTATCAATAATAAAGTAAGTTCATTTTTCTCCACAATTACTCTTGTATCACATATCATAGTTGTTGTTCCTTGAATGAATACACCCTCTACCAGCATATCCACATGAATGAAATCACAAACACAAACGGTGTGTTAACACCTTTTCTCCAACCACAATTGGTTCTCTCATCCAAAAACATATTTTTTCTCTGTGAGACTAATTCCCTCCACTCTTTCTCATAACTTCTCTCTCTTTATCTTTTTATGTTATCATTTGATATCTGGTTCAGGGTTCGCAGTTGTCCCTCCTGTCACCACAACTCATAGAAATCTAACGGGGTCTTACACCACTAAGTCAACTCTGTGTTGGTGGTTTTTGATTTTGATGCACGTGAGATAAGTGTGCTGGCTATATTAATATATGTAAGGACATTGGTTAAAGGGAGTTATAATGGGGGTGTAATGGATGGGTTAAGTTGAATATTGATGGGGTTGTTAAGGGCCAGCCTAAAAGTGCAGGTTGTAGCTATTATGCAATCCACCTCATGGATTGTAATGTTTGTTGTATAGAGATACTATAGGCTTTGTTAGCCCTACATTTAAAGGGCATTGGATACACCGATGAGATCAAGTAGTATTAGAGTCATCTGAAAAGAGGTAAAGGAAGTCCAAAACGAACACTAAATAAGAATATATATCAAGATCTTTGGGTTAATAATCTATTTAAATATCTAGTTTTTGATAGAGTACAATGGCATCATGCGATCTATATTGCTGACCCTACCTAGTGGGATAAAGCTTTGTTGTTGTTGTAGCCCTATTTTACACAAGAGAGAGAGACCCCATATTTACTATCACTTAGATTGGGCATACCTTTCACTAAGATTAACCCTTATTTAACTTCAACCTCATATTTAAATTAAAGAATAAATTATATACAAATTTTTCTTTAAATAGAGATATAATATTTATCCTATAATAAAATATCTAAGTAAAAATTATGTATATCATATTTGTAACACGAATTCATATATCATATTTTTGTAAAGATAGAGTGTTAAACACTAAGAACCTAGTTTTCTTATGGAGAGCACCAATAGTCTCACGATGCTTCCTACGTTAGAGGAGGCAAACACTATGGAAAGGAGATGAAAGGTGAAGACGGGGCATGGACATAATTTGAATGAACAAGCCAGTTCTCTAATAGGGGGAGTCGAAAGAAGACATAACATAAGATTTGCATTGGGTAAAACTTATTGTTATTGTAATATCCCAAATTTTTGGACAAGAGGCTTGAGATTAAGCCTGGATTAAGTGGACTACTAAACCTCGATTTAGCAATTGTCCTAGTAAGGCATAATTGTATTCCCCAAAATTCCTTTATACCCTTTGGGTATAAAAAGGTAATATTATGGTGAATTAAAGAGTTTGGGGTAATGACAAAATAATGCAATAAGAAGTCACACACAATATAGTTAATTGGAATACAAAGTAGTGTTGCTACCGATGAATTTTGTTGATGTCCAAAAATTTTGAAACTTTCCGGAATGAAAGTATACTTATCAAAATTTAATTTGATAGGTCATATGAGTTATTTGGAGCTGTACACAAAGATTTATGTATTTTTGAAGTAAGCCTAGTGAAATTGGCATTTTTAAGTGTCAGCTTCTAAAAATGAGAATTCTGGGAATGATGCGCTTCTATTTAGCCAAAGGTTATATTTTTCCTTGAAATTAGACTTAATAAAAATCACATAGCCTTTAGAACCATCCCAATTAGATATCTACACAATTAGATATAAATTTTTAAAGTTTGATAAAAATTCTGCCCAGTTTTGCTTTAAGTGCGAAAATGGAAGAAAATGTAAGGGGGAAATGGTCATTTGACCAATAAAAGTAAGAAGCCATTATTTTCCCTTTAATTTCTGTCCAATTCAGGACAATGAGGAGGGAAATAAAGGAAATGATTTATATCAATAAATCATAAAACGTAAGGGCAAAACGGTAATTTTGCCATTAAACAATAAATAATTATTTTTCTCTAATATTCCCAATAATGTTAGTTAAATAGGAATTAAGAAGATGGAAATGGCTACTTGGTAATTAATAAGCCTATTGTGGTGAATTATTAAGGAAAGTCAAAGAGTCAAAAAACATAAGGCTTTGGTCGACCACTTGCAAGATAACATAATGGGATAATGCAAGAGTAATATATACTCTCATTTCTCATGCATTTTCGGTAGACCAAGAGCAAGCAAAAAGGGAAATGGAATTATTTGAAATATCATGCAAGAAATTCAAAGAATTGGACCAATGGAAAGTTGGCATATGTAAAGCCATTTGACCAATTCATTTTATCATCATCTCTTCATCTTTCTCCATTTATTCTTGTGTAAAACCTGAACCAAAGGAGAGAGAGAGAGAGCTGCTAGACGAAGAGAACAAGAGAAGAGGAGTTTAAGAGATCAAGGCACAAATCAAGGTAAGAAGCATGAAAACCTTGTGATTAAGCTTCATAATCTCTCTACCACCTCTTCTAACCTCTTCTTTTACCTTAATTGAAGTTGTTGTTAATGTTATTGGTGGATATGGTGTTGTTTTCTCTTGTTTTCTAACTTTGGGATGAAATTGAACTATAGGGAAGACCCTGTAACGGCCCTCCAACTAGGCCCACTGCAACGGCACTCGGCTCACGCTGCAGCGACACGGGAGTCGTTGTCCCCACCCTTAAGGGGATTTACTCTCCTGGACTCCACGCCCAGGAGACGCCTCCCCAAGGGCTTGAACACTCAACCTGGGGCTTAAGTTGAGTCCTAAGAGCCACTTGGTAACCACTTGCATGAGAATCAAATGTGACACCTCTTTTTCAATACCTCACCGGCTCTTAGTTCCATTAAATCAGAGTATGCGAGTGCTTTAATTTTAATTAAAATAAAAGTCGTTCTCTATTTAAATTAGAACGATTCTCTGCTTTTCCAACATTCATACATGCATTTACATACATTAATATATAAATACACATAATCGTACATCAAATACAAATAGTAGTGCCTTGTACTACGATCTTCTCTTCACTTCCATATCTCCTCCATGTATCTTCACCTGTCTAAAATGGTTGTTTGGGAGGAGTGAGATTCGAGAGAATCTCAGTAGCAAACATACTAACATATGCATACAAGAAATGCTATGTGCATGACATGCTAGCTCTCATAAATCCATACCAACATAATGACATATATGCATGCTCAATGCTTAACACGTTACATAATGGCCATAGTATAAACAAACAGAGCTTCACTTATTCAATATGCTTCATACAATTCATCAAAGCATACAACACATCATTGCACAAGCACACACATCAAGATATGCAAGTTAAAGATGTTTACTACTTGTCGAACTTCACGTCCGTCCTCAATCCTTTGTCTTTGCTCCGGCTCGGGTACCATTCGTCGAGTCCTGAATTCCAAGTATACAATAAATGAGTCACTACTCATCCATGTATCATTCTAGACTCATTATTAGTTGATAACTTAGCCCAATTATGCTAAATTACCAAAATGCCCCTGGAAGCCTAGCCAACTGTACCTTCTCAGAAATTATGACATGGGCCAATCCAATACAATTTCATGTGTTGAATCCATTTATGACTTTAGATTAGTTAAATTCAGGCCCAAATGATGGAAATACCCCTTGACGACCCCTAATTAGAGCTATAAGGGTAATTTGGTCATTTCACCCTCTAGGCCTTTTCTCACTTCATCATCAACATGAACCCTACACAATTTACTCTTCTGAACTCAATAGAATCATCCAATCGATGAAATTCTAATTTTATCCTCATGCCTCACCCTAGGCAACCAATTTAGAGTTCTTAGAAGAATTCTGTCGATTTCTCCCATTCTTTGGCTTAATACCCTCATTTCTACTTCTAATTACATAATTATTCATTTAGACATCCATTGGACATCGTTTTCAGCCTCCAAAATACTGATTGAATGAGAGATGAACAGTACCCAACTCTCATAATACTAGAGCCGGGAAAACGGGCCGAGCCCGTCGGGCCGGCCCGTTTAGGCTCTGAATTTACAAGGGCTGGGCTTGAGAATTTTGCTTAAAAAGTGAACGTGGGCCTAAAAGGGTTAGCCCTGTAAGGCCGAAGGCCTAAAAGGGCCGGCCCTTTAGGCCCTGATATATTTTTTATTTATAAAAATTATTTATATGATAATAATATTATTGATCTTTTATATTTTGTTAATGATGTTGAAAATATTTAGTTGTTATTATCTTTTTTAAAATTAAGTTTCATAAGAATATTTTGTATTAAGAATCATAAAAATAAAAAATTTATAAAATATATTTCTTATTTTATAAGAAAAATACGTTAGATATTTCTTATTTACTCTAAAGTTTTACATATGATGGTAATTTACTAATTTATTTGTATTTTTATGTTTTTTATAGAGTTATTTGTCATTTTAGATTATTATTTGTTGTAGATAAAGATTATGAATATATTCATGATTTGGGAGAAGAAATTCTTGATATTTTTACCCTCAAGTAGAGCCTACTACTCAAACTGAAGCACAATCAAATTTTTTTGAAATTGATGATAGTGGTGAAGAAGATGAAAATGATAGTCGTCATACTCATGTTGTTTAGAGTATTTAACTTCTTGCCTTCTTATACTTTTGTGCGGATTGTGAATTATTTGTGGATACTATTTTTTACCTTTGAATATGAATTAGTAACAATATTTGTTTTATTGCATGAGGCGTGTAGACGTGTAGTTAAATCTTGTGTAAATAGCTTCAGGCCCTGGCCCTCATGCTCTCGGGCCGGGCTTTAAAAAATGGAAATTTTTCTTACCTCAGGCCCTATAGGGCCGGCCCTATAGGGCCGGCCCTTTTAGGCCCTGGCCAGTCAAGGGCCAGCCCTGTAGGGCCGGGCCGGCCCTGATTCCCAGCTCTACATAATACTCATCAAAACGACAAACCAAAATGTTCAGAAGGAAGCTACGCTTACCTTTACACGCTTCTGAATTCAGTTCGGAATTCTAGCGATACTCTGGCTGGTAAGATGGCACCAAACACCTCCAAACGAAAATATGAAACCACAAAAATGAAACTCAGGATGAGTAGAAGAACGTTTATACTGGGTACTTTAAGAGAAGACGCTGTTTCGGTAGAGTTTCGATGATTACAAGTTTTCTCTCTCTTCTCTCTCTCCTCCGTTCTCTGGTTCTCGTCCGTTCTCATTATTTCTCTTTCTTTCTCTCTTTCTCGTTTTAATTCAAATGGCAGGAAAGAATGAGAATAAAAGGAATATGAAGGATGATGATTTAATAAATTATCTAAGTGGCTTACCACCAATTGGCACAACTATCTCATTACTTGTATAACAAGTTTCATTTCTCCTTTCCTTCATCATTCCACTAATTATTAATGAGAAATAAGGGAGTATCATTTACTCTCAAACTATCCTATTATGCCACCTTAAGTGGTCGACCAAAGCCTTAAGCTTTTAGCTCTTTGACTTTCCTTAATAATAATTCACCCACATAGGCTCATTAATTACCAAGTAGTCATTTTCCCTCTTTTTAATTCCCATACCACTCAAATTATAGGGAATATTAGGAAAAAATCCTCATTTTTCATCTTATGGAAAAATTACCATTTTGCCCTCACCTTTTATGATTTATCGCAATAAACCATTTCTTGTCCCTTTCTTTTATTTCCCTCTTCATTAACTCATTTGGGTATCGATAATAGGGAAATAATGGCTGCTAGCCATTCATTAGTCAAATGACCATTTTGGTCCTTGCATTATTTTTTCCCGAGCTCTTTAGCTCACCATGATATTCCTTTTAATATCCAAAGATATAAAGGAATTTTGGGAAATAATACAATACCTTGCCAGGGAATTCTCTAAATTAGGGTCTAGTAGTCCCCTTAATCTAGACTTAATCTCAAGCCTTTTGTCCTAAAATTCAGGATATTACAGACCCGGTCTCCGCCCCTTTGTACCCGGTCCAACTGTACTTTACCAAAAATTATGACTCAAGCTAATCCTACACAATTTTGCATGTAAAATCCATTTTTTTACCTCAGATTGGTCAAATTCAGGGTCAAATAACAAAAATAACCTTGGGAGCCCCCTACTTAGAGTTTTAAGGGTAGTTTGATCATTTCACATTCTATGGCTCTTCTCACTTCACCCTCAACATGAACCCTACACAAATTTTTCCTTTTAAACTCAATGGAAGTATCAGAATTATCAAATTCCAACTCTTTCTTCATGACACACACAGGGCGGCAAATTTAGAATTCTCAGAAAAGTTATGTTGGTTTCTTGCTTTCTCTTGCTTAATCACTTCCTTTCTACTTCTAATCACATGATCAATTATTTAAACACTAAATAGACATGTTTAGAGGGAATTTGAGTAGCATTCTGGGGGCATTTTGGTAATTTAGAATTGTTAAGCTAAGTTAACCAATAATATGAGTTTGGAATAGTACATGGATGAGTAATAACTCATTTATTGTATATTTAGGAATTTTAGGACCCGACAGTTATGCCCGAGCTGGATCGAAGATAGTAGATCAAGGAGTGGCAATTAAGGTAGTGACCTTTCCTAACTTGCATAACTTGATATGTGTGCTTGTGTATTGATGTGTTATTTGCTTTGATGAATTGAATGAAGCATATGTGAATGATTGAAGCTCTTTTTGTTTATACTATGGCCATTAGTGTAACATGTTAAGCATCGAGCATGCATATATGTCATTATGTTGGCATGAATATGTGAGAGCAAGCATGTCATGCACAAAGAATTTCTTGTATGCATTTGTTAACATTGTTTACTACTGAGATTCTCTCGAATCTCACTCTTCCTCACCCAACCATATAGGTATATTAAGTATAGGTGAAGAATGCATGGAGGTATACAAAAGGGAAATATGAAGGAAGAGTTGAAGATTGAGGTTTAAGGCATTATTTTGTAATTGGTTTAGACTCTTTGGTAGCCTTATGCGGCTACACATTTTATGTATATAAATGTATGAATGAAGTTGAGCATAGAATAGCCTTATTTGAATTAAAAGAAATGACAAGAAAATCGCTAGTGTACTTTGATATATTGAAACTAGGAGCCAATGAGACTTAATGACGTAGTGAAACTTGTGGAAATAATTGAAAAGTTTTCTAGCCTCTGAAAAAACCCTGTCAACCCTAGATTCAACTCCTGAGTTGAGATTGGAGATTTGTGAACGTTTTGTGAAAGTTAGGTAGTCCGGGTTCAAATCCTGGTTCTACAACTGATTTCACTACTTATTTGTACTCATTTGAGACTATTGGAAATAAGGTATTATAGTTATGTTCTCTTTCATTATAGGCATGATTTACATTTTATGTTTATGGTTTTTTGTGTGCCTTAACACATTTTTTTAGCTATGTATTTATGCTCCTATGTATTGGATAAAACTCGTTACTATGTTCTCCTTCATTATATATAGGTATGATTTGTATTCTCCATTCATGCTTATTAAATTGGATAATATTAGATATTGGATTATAGTAGCTGATAAGCAGGAAAGAATTGAATATTTTTATACTTGGGTGTAGGAAATTAGTCTTTTTTGCTACTACTATTGCTTTGCATATAATAAGTTTTGGTAAAGCTTATTCATTTGTTGTGAAACTAGTTATTCATTTGTTTGAAGAATTTGAGTTGTTATAGTTAAATGTAATTATTAATATGTCTATATTATGTATTTCTATAATAGTCCACAATCGGGACATCTATCCTTGTATTATTTGTCTACAATGTTTATAAATAGAAACACACATGTTCAGAGCATTCATTTTAGAGCCTATTATTTTGGCTAAAGTATATATTTCATCCTTTATGTTTGCATTAAGGTTCATTTTAATCCCTTATGTTTAAAAAGTACATTTTTAGTCCTTCAGTCTTAACACCGTTAGTCTCATCTAACGGAAAATGTTGATTCATCAAGTCATATTATTATTTTAGCAAATAAATATTTTAATTAAAATAATAATAATAGGAGAAAAAAATCTCAATTTTAATTTATTTTTCATATGCTCTCCCCATCTAAATCCTTCTCTTACCGCCAACATCCTCCTCCTCTATGAATCTTCAATGGCCACCTGACCATGGCATTTTTTCCTCAAAACTTTGTTGTCCTCATGAGCTCCAACAAGAATTTTTAGCACTAAGTTTTGTACTTGGAGATATATTCTGGCAATTCAGTAGCAAAATTTTAAGGGCAAAAATCCACATATAAACATTGGAATTAGAGGGACAAATGGAAAGCACTGTGTAGTAACGATAGATTGTGCATTAAAATCCCTGAGTTCCTACCACATCCTACCATGGGAGAAACTGTTCAAGATTTCTATGTTGGCTTTTATGAATTAGAAACTCAAAGGTTGGAATAACTATGATGTATATGTTCCTTATTCAATCTTTAATGGCTTTTTCAAGATTCATGGAGGAAGATGACATTGCCGGAGACAGGTGACAGGTCTCCTATTGGTAAAGCCGTAAAGGGGAGCAGATGAAAAAACTAATTAAAAATTGAGAATTTTTTCACTATTATTATTTTAATTAAAATATGTATTTGTTAAAAAATTTGATTTATGTCACAGCCAGCTAGGATTAAAATAATAATGTGATTTGATGAGTCAGCATTTTCTGTTAGATGAGATTAATGGTGTTAAGACTAAAAGACTAAAAATGCACTTTTTAAACATAAGAGACTAAAATGAATCTTGATGCAAACATAAAGGACTAAATGTATACTTTAGCTCAATTATTTTATTACATTATGCCTTGGTATTAGAGCATATTTGTTAGAAATATCATCATATCACAGGAACTTCACCAGCAAACAAAACCTTAATGCTTCCACAGTCGCCCTTGAAAACCCTATTATTCTGTCTCTCAACCACAACCGTCACCTACCCTACCTCTCACATCAAACTCCATTATCACCTTAGTCTTACGGTCACCTACACCTGCCTCACTTGCTTCGCTCACTTTACCCTAGACTAACATTACTCTTCCCTTCTTCTTCACCTTCGTTCTCAACCTTAGCCATAACTTCTCATCTTTATCCCTCTAGCATTGTCCACTACTCAAACACCTTCCCTTTCCTTTAATCGTCGTCCTCCTTCACCAACTTCACTCCTTCGTCATCCATCTCAATCCTAGTCACTAGTACTATACTCCTATACCCCTTTTTGTTTGCTAGTCAATATATACTATTGATTTCCTATCACTATTATGCTCCATAGTTACCAAATGTAGTCATATGACCCGTTCCTCTTTTAAGCTCATTGAATCAAGCTAGTTCTATTAAGCTGGACAGTGACAACTGTCTTACCTAGGAATCCACCACAATGCCCATTATTCAAGGCCAACTACTTGAAGGCTACATTCAAGGGACTAAGGCAGTGCCTTTTGAGTATGTGCTTGATGCAACAAAGCAAGTTTATCCTAATTTAGCATACGGTAAGTGGCAGGTAACTGATTAAATACTACTTGGTTGGCTATTTGGAACCATGATTGCTGAGCTTGTATCATAGATGATCCATTAGAAGACTATTATTGCACTTTGGAAGGCCGTTATAGCATTTTTTGGGGCCAACATAAAGTCCCTATCACCTATTTGAAAGGTGAATTTTAGCATACCAGGAAAGGGTCCTCAAAGATGAGAGACTATTTAACCAAGATGAAATCTCTATCAAACAATTTGAAACTTGTTAGTTCACCATTGTTAATCACTGATCTTATTACTTAAACACTTATCACATTTACATGCTAAATACACACCTATTATGGTGATGTTGTCTAAAAAGGAAAATATGAGTTGGTCTGATCTTTAGTCTAAGTTGCTCACTTATGAATCAAGAATAGAACAACTTTAGGGTGCTTCACAAGCATCTTTATCAACTGCCTTTACTAATATGTCTTCTCAACAAAACAACTCAACTCAGAATTGATCATCAAACTGGTGAAGCAGAGGTGGTCATCGAGGTAGAAGCAGAGGTGGTCACTTCTATAATAGTGGAAGTAGAATGCAAGACAAGGACAAGCTATTTTGTTATGTATGTCACAAGACAGATTATGAAGTACACCATTGCTTTCATTGATATAACAAGAATTACAAGAGACCTTTCCAAAATGAAAATGCCTCTCCACATGTGGCTACACTAGAGACTACTAGTGATATGGCTTGGTACCTTAACACTGGTGCTACACATTATGTGACACACACTCTTGATAATGTCAAGTCCAATGATGTTACTTTAGGTATAAATTCTCTTTCAGTGGGTAATAGAGCTCCGATTAGTGTTATACATATTAAAAATTCTAAACTGAATTGTGATAATCCATCTATATCTCTTAAGCTCAATAATGTTCTTGTTGTACCCATAAGAGCTAAGAACTTGATAAGTGGTTATAAGCTCACTAATGATAATTCTGATGTGTTTGTTGAGATTCACTCACATGATTTCTTTGTGAAGGACAAGAGACAACATAAGGTCTTGCTTCAAGAAACTGCAATACAGGGAACTACACGAGGCTTATACAAGATTGATAATGTTGTGATTCCTGCTAATATTACTACTGCAAGTTTTATTTCTAGTAAGAATAAATCTTAGGAAGAAGGTAAATGTCAATCAAGTATGTTTCTTTCTGTCTTAGAATCATGGAATAAGAGACTTGGAAACCCTAGTAGAGATGTATTACGAAAAGCCCTTACTGAATGTAATACTTCTTTTAATATTAATCAAGATATTTGTTTTTGTGAATCATGTCAACTTGGAAAGTCTCATCGTATTCATTTTACATCCTCTCCGTCTCATGCTGCACATTCTTTAGATTTAACTCATATAGAACTTTGGGGTCCAACACTTATTAAATCTGTTGTTGGTTACAAGTACTATTAGTTTTTTTTGGATGATCATAGTAGACACACCTGGATATATCATTTGAAAACTAAAGATGATGCTCTTTATGCTTTTAAACATTTCAAAAACATGGTTAAAAATTAGCTTGATAGTAAAATTAAAGTGGTTCAAAGTAATTGGGGTGGAGAGTTTCTAGTTTTTCCATATGTACTTGATAAATATGGAATCCTCTTTTAACATTCTTGTCCACACACCTCTACTCAAAATGGTATAGTATAACACAAGCATAGGCATATAGTAGAGATGGGACTTACCCTGCTTGCTGAAGCAAAAAATGCCAATGTCATATTGGTGGGAAGCTTTTTCTACTGTTGTTTATCTCATAAATAGGCTACCTACTATTGTTTATAACATTTATCACCATTTGAGGTGCTGTATAACAAGAAACTATATTACAGTGGATGTAACGTTTCAGATGTGCTTGTTTCCCTTGTCTTTGTCCTTATAATCTGAACCAACTTCAATTTCACAGCACCAAGTATGTTTTTATTGGTTATAATGGTTCACATAAAGGCTACAAGTGCCTTAGTTCTATTGGTCGTATTTATATTTCTCATCATATTGTTCTTAACGAAGATGACTACCCTTTTTCCTATGGTTTCTTAAATTTAGTATACAACTCACAAGAGGAATTGGTGCATTTTACTGATGTTCTTCCATTAGCATATAGTTCTCTGTTGCAAATTCTTATTATTAATGAATCACCCTATGCAGCAACCAAATCTATCTCTGTAGTATCAATTTTATCTGTTGCAGCAACTATGCCACTCTCTGCGGTGCCAATTTAATTTGCAATAATCAATAAGCAAACATTCTTGATCATTCTTTGAGTTCAGCCTCTCTTTGAAACATTTCTACTATAGGTCTTAAAGATACCAAGAAGCCGATAAGTATTGATCATTCTGCCACTAGACAATCTCCTACAGTTCCATTAGATATAGTAACATAGCAGCATGTATCGGCAAACTAAGAACCTCCACAGGAATAACAATTTGGTCAAAATATTCACCCTATGTAGACTAGAAGTAAAAAAGTGGATCTTTAAGCTGAAAACTCCATGTATTAGGCTTAGTCATATATTTAAACATGTTCCTCAGACTGCTGAAGAAGCTTTGGCTCAACCATTATAGAAACAAGCTATGATAGAAGAGTTTATGGATATGTATAAAATTCAAACTTGGACTCTCATTCCTTGACTAATAAGACAAAATATAGTTGAAAATAAATGGGTATTTGAGCCTAAGTTCAATCTCGATGGGTCTCTTGCAAAGAGGAAAGAGAGACTTGTTACAAAGGGCTTCCAACAAACTAAAGGTATTGATTTCTATGATACATTCAGTCCAGTTATTAAGTCAAGTACCATTAGAGTCATCTTGACAATTGTTTTTGTGTTGAATTGGGAAATTAAGCAGCTTGAAATTAACAACGCTTTTCTTAATGGTTTTCTATCCAAACCAGTATACGTGGAACTACCAAAAGGTTTTATTAATTCATCTAAACCTCATTATGTGTGAAAATTATCTAAGGCACTTTATGGTCTCAAACAAGCACTAAGGGCTTGGTTTGATAGATTTAGAGGTGTATTCTTAAGTTAGGGTTTTACTAATTCTAAGAGTGACATATAACTCTTCATTTATTCTGATAAAACTCAAATTCTCATGATCCTTATCTATATGGATGATATCTTAGTCACAAGCAGTAATTCTTATAGCCTTAAATGTTTTTTAGAAAGATTACACAATATTTTCTCATTAAAGGATCTTGGATTACTACATTATTTCCTAGGTATTACAGGTTATCGAGACAGAACTGGTCTCTATCTTTCACAATGAAAATACATCTGTGACGTTCTTGAGAGATTTCACATAAGTAAAGCATCACCATGTCAAACACCTATGGCTTCACATAAATCTCTCTCAGCTTATTCAAGGGAACTTCTAGATAATCTATTTGAATATAGAAGTGTAGTTAATGCTTTGCAATATTTGTGCAATACCCAGCCAGATATTTCCTTTAGTATGGGCAAACTAAGCCAGTTTCTGTCACAACTGACAACAAAATATTGGAAGGTAGTACAAAGGGTATTGTGATATCTAAGAGGACTACATATTATGGCTTACACAATAAACCCTCAACCTTGTTACATATAGTTGCATGCTCTGATGCAGATATTGCCTATTGTCCTGATGACATGCAATTAGTTGGAGGATATTGCATATTTCTTGGTCATTTACTTGTGACATAGTGATCTAAGAAACAACTGGTGGTAACAAGATCCAGCATCGAATCAAAATATCGGTCCTTCTCAAACAGAGCTACTAAATTAAAGTGGATTACATCTCTGATGAGTGAACTTAAACTCAAGATAAAGAGAATACCTACAATCTGGTGTGATAATACTAGTGATGCCTCACTAGTGTTAAATCCAGTTCTTTATGCCAAAATAAAACACATCAAAATAGATGTGTATTTTGTCTGAGATCATGTTTTGTCTAAGTCCCTAAGTGTTCAATATGTTCCAACAGAATTTCAGGTTGCAAATTGCCTTACCAAGCTATTACATAATGCTAGATTTTTCTATCTTCAAGATAAGCTGGGTGTTACTGTTACACTAGCAAAGAAACCGCAACAAAATCAACAACATGAGATGAATAAAGAAAAGAAGAAGCAGAAGAGAAAAGAGGTTCAAAGAAAAGGAGGGAGTTAAATGTAATTATTAATATGCATATTGTGTAAATGTCTATATTCTGTATTTCTAGAATAGTCCATAATCAGGACTGTTATCAACGCATTATTTGTCCACAGTATTTATAAATAGAAACATACAGGTCCAGAGCATTCATTATGGAGCCTATTATTTTATTACATTTGTGACTATTATAGTGATTGATTATGTGTATGATGGACTTGTTTTTATTTTTCAAATCCATTATAGATAAATAGCGAATGATAATGGCTTGAGTAATTATAATCCTACTCAGCCAACCAATGCAACTAAGAATGAGAATAATCAAAAAGAGGCAAATCCCATCTAGAGGGAGCTCTGTACCATGAAAGAGGTTAATAATAAAGCAGGGCCTAGGGGGAAAAGTTTCTAGTGACATGTAACAGGAAAGGGAAAGCAATGAATTTTGATAAGTTTATCAACTACATTTGGGCAATGAAAAAGAGTAATGTGCCCATCACTTTACAGAATTAGAAGAAGGAAGATCAAGCATTGCCTGACGTTATTTTGGAATTTGCATTGTTTAACCAAGGTCCCTCACCTTAACTACTTGAATTATGTATTTTGCAATCAAGATTTAAGATTCATCGAAGTCAGAAAAACTAGGTTTTTGAGAATTCAAATGCTTTCTCAGCATAAAGACAAAAAGAAGCATAGTTTATACATGTGCATAGTCCTGTACAACATCTTGGTACGAGGATGATGATGAGATGCATAAAGCAAAAAAATGGTTAAGGGCGATATTGCTCATTTTTTAATAATTACATAGTGATATTGAACCAATGAAAATTTTCAGATATCCACAGTTCCTTTGTGAAAACATTTAAGACAAAATTACACCTTAACCCATTTTTAAAAAATCAAACCGTTCATCTAAGTAGAGATGTTCCTTTATTTCCTATATATAATGGACAGAAGTCAAGAATCAGGTAAAAATTTGTATTTAATATATTTGTATTTATTTTTTTATTTTTTAAATAAAACTCGATATTATCTTTTTTTTGTTGACAAAAAAGAAACAATATATGTATGCAATCTGTAAGTAAAACACTATATGTAACCGCTATAAAGGAGGCACCAGGTTGACGACAAATGATGCGAAGCTAGCGTGGCGGTTACTTTGTAGCGGTTACTATTAATAAAACCACTACAAATAAGGCGCTAGCTTGGTGCCACATGGCATGAATTTGGTGCGCCTATTGCAGCGATTACTTTACAGTAGTTACTGTTAATAAAACCGCTACAAATGAGGTGCCAATGGCGCGAATTTAACACGCCTATTGTAGCAGTTACTTTACAGTGGTTACTATTAATAAAATCGCTACAAATGAGGCACCAGCTTGGTGACACATGGCGCGAATTCAGAGCGCATATTGTAGCGGTTACTGTTACGTTCAACATACAGATGCAAAGAGGCATATATTGTAGCAGTTATGGTTAATCGCTACAAAGTATGCATATTTATAGCGGTTTTATCTTATAACCGCTACAGAAGTCAAACAGTCTTAATAGCTTTGATGGTTACTTATATCATTGGTGAAGAATTTCATTCTCAAGCGTCTTCTGAAAGATTGTACAGAGATACAAAGATATGAAGGATCATATTCTGTTATCGGTGAAGAATTTGCAGCATGAAGCTAAACATTGGTTTCAAAGTAGTTGCCAACGCATGAAAAAATGCAAATGGCCTGTGATTGGTATCATATTACTTATCACCAAACAAGGAAAACTCAGACAACTAGAGCTCTCCTGGTTATATGGCTTGTGATACGTAACATGATGCCAAGCATAGGATATTAGCATTTTTTCATGTAGTTGGTAACTACTTTCAAACCGATTTTTATCTTCATGTTGCAAATTTTTCCGATAACTGAAAGTTTGTAGTGGTTATACATACAAACCGCTATAGAATGAAACTTTATAGCGGTTATTGTGACGTTAACAACTAAAGAATGCAAAGAGCCGCATCCTTAGTATCAATTTTATAGCGGTTATAGCTTATAACCGCTACAAAAAGAGAAAAGGGTCTCTAGGTTGGTAGCGGTTATTTGTTACCGCTACAAATGGTGTCAACCGAGAATGTCAATGGGTTGTATATTTATAGCAGTTTTTGGGGTGAAACCGCTACAGAATGTCAACTATCTTTTCATTTATAGCAGATTTTAGGTATAACCGCTATGGAATTTTTCACCGCTACAAATTGTTACATTTCCAGAGGTATGTATAGTGGTTAATGTAGCGGTTCTTGAAAAAACTGCTATAAAGTGAAGCGGTATATATACCCAGCACCTCCCTCATTTTTCACATTTTTCCATTTTGACTTTTGACGCTTCTCTAAGATATTTCCTTTAAATTTGAGATTTCAATATGGCTTCAAGAGATAAGGGGAAGGGGAAGGAGGCTGAGCTTCCCCCCAAAGTGCTTCTGCGAGGTAGCTGCAGCATAGCAGGGGGCAGTGGCAAGGGGCAATACGGAGGGAGGGTGACAATGCTATAGCAGATGGCCCCACAACAGCCACATGAGGGAGCCCACCATAGCCACAGCAGACGGTCCTACAAGAGGGGACCGCACCACAGGTCCCTCCTGCTATTTAACTAGAGGGAGGTAAGCTCAATGTGAGTGACTATGACGAGGATGAGGAGTTGAACATCAACATTACAATCAGTAAGTTGGAGCGGTTCCTAGATGAAGAGGACGCGGGGGAGCAGAACAACCCACAACGGTCATCTTCCTGGTCGACCGGGTTTGAGGTGCAGATCCAAGGTAAATGTAATTTTTTATTTAATAAATTAAATATTTAAATTCATTTTGTTAAATGTGAATTTAAATTTAACTAACTTATGTGGTAAATTGTGCAGATGAGCAGGGGAACATTTCTACTAGGAGGCTGGACGTGATCGGTTTAAACAGCCTAGACCGGCCACTACAAGTTGTTGTTCCATGGAATGAGGCCACGGACCAGCCATGGACAATGGGGGTCACCTATTCAACCGCTACCTGAATGAGCTGGGCTCAAATTAGATAAAGTTCCCTATTTACTTCAAGACATGGAAGAACGTTCCGAAGGGGCTGAAGGATTTGACGTAGGATGAGGTGGTTAAGGTAATTAATAATTGTATTTAATTATATTAAATGATTTTGTAATTAATTTTATAATTATTATTTATTAATTTTGTTTTGAAAATAATTTTATTTAAATATTTTTTATTTAATTGTATTACAGGTTAAGTTTACCGTCTGGGATAACAAGAAGAGGTACACGCTGATTAGGATGGGCGACGGCTGGAAGAACATGAGGAATCGTCTCTTCTACATCAAGAATAAGGATGGGATGATTCCTCTGCATCAGTTGATCGAGGATGTCCTGAACAGTATCCCTTCCAATGGTTGGGCGAGTTTTTTCCAGTTCAAGAGGAGTCCAAAGGCACATGTATTTTTTTAATAACTAATTTTATTGTTTTAATGTTTTATAATAATTATTAATTTTTGGTAACTTAAAAGTTGTTTTTTTTCTTGTAGACTCTTTCTCAGAGAAACACAAGGAGTTGAGGGCAGCAAATGATCCACCAAACAGCTGGAACAAAATCATTTACTATGACTTATAGTGAATTGGTACTTTTTTACAATTTTAGTTAATTTTACCTTAATATTAATAATTTAATTTCAATTAAATTTTTATAATATTAATTTAATGTTTTCATTGTTTCAGGAGAGAAAGGCTTAAAAGGAGAACCGCTGAACGGATTACGGAGAGTTATTCACGCTGACACATAGGCACTGGGATGGGACTCCGACGTCTCAGCAGGCAGAGGAGGCTATTGTAAGTATAATAATTTCAATTATTGTTAATAAAATGTTTATAACAATTAATTTATTGTTAATAACAATAATAATACTAACTTGTTTGATAAAATTGCAGGAGCAGATTCGGCAGTCCCAGGCTGAGCTGCGGGTGACCCAGACCCAGGAGTCACAGGGGTATATGGACCCCACTACGCCACTAAAAGTTGGTCTAGGACCAGTCGAGCACCCAGGGTATGTGAAGGGGATAGGGTTGGCACCAAACCCAATATGGTTTATGGGAGGAGTGGCGGCTCTGAGTCAAGAACCTCTCGTGCAAGAGCGTCCATGAGCAGACGTCTGAGGGAAGAGACTATTGAGGAGATCTTGTTAGAGGTTTCAAGGGCATCTACCGTGATGGTACAGTAGATGCAGGAGCAGGCCGATTACTATTACGTGCAGCAGACGCAGTGATGGGAGATCATGAACTCCATACTCGACATAGCATGGAGTTGCATATTCCCTGATGAGGCGTTCCCAGAGGTCCCCTCCATCCCGAGGTTCATTGTGCAGCCGCCTCCTCCTCGATTCGATAATAGTGCTATTGACTCTACACAGACCTGTCATCCACCCGCCCCTAAGACAGGATCTAATGGCCCGCCCGATGACGGTGCCTCCCTTAGACAGGACCTGCTGATCAAGCTCCTGATAGTTAGTTTAGTTTATTTAGGATATTTTTTTCTTTTTTTAACAATTGTAATTACTTTTTTACATTTTATAACATTTTATAGTTTAGTTAATTTAATTTTTTTTCATTTCGTTAAGTTGTTTTATTTTATGTTAATTATGTTATTTAATTTTGTGTGAAAAAACAACTTTGAAAAAAAAATAAAAAAAACAGCTAACATTTTTAGCGGTTCTCATACATATAACCGTTACCAAATTGAACTTTGTAGTAGTTCTAAAAAATATAACCACTACAACGTGTTACATAATTAAATTTTAAATTTTTCATTCCCACCAACGATCATAAAAATTGGTAGCGGTTAAGTCTCTTCACCACTACAAAGCTTAACAATTAGTAGCAGTTCTATAACAGTAACCACTACTAATTGTTACACATTTGAATTTTCAAGCTGTCAATCCCACCAACAGTCATGAAACTTTGTAGCTGTTATAATTGTAAAACTGTTACAATATGTTAATCATTTGAATTTTGAATTTGTCATTACTGCCAACGGTCATTAAAATTAGTAGCGATTATAGTTGTGTAATCACTACAACCTGTTAATCATTTGAATTTTGAATCTATTATTCCCACCAACGGTCATTAAATTTTGTAGCAGTTTTGTTACGTAACCGCTACAAAATATCATAAAGTAGCAGTTTAGGTAGCGGTTTTTCAACCGCTACAAATGTTTGAACATTGGAAAACTTCAACTTAAGCTTCCGAGCACACATCATTCTCTCTTCACTCATCTTGTTTGCTAAATTTTTTCTACTAGCTATGGATAAATCATGGATCAAATTGCCACGCAATTCTCCAGCTTTTTTGTACGAACTAAACAACTTCTTGGATTTCGCTTACGCTCACGCTAGCTGTAATGGAAAGATCGTATGTCCGTGTCAGATATGTAAGTTCAAGAAGTTGCATATATGAGAAGTTATTAAGGAACATTTACTTGTGAAGCCTTTTCCAGAAGAGTATACGTTCTGAGGGGTTCATGGTAAGAAGGCCGGTATGAGATACGATAATGCTCTTCCTCAAAGTTCATAAGTAGGAGTTCAAGTAGATAAAGATGATCCTGTTAATGATGTTGTGCGTGATTCGTTTGGTTTTCAAGACGACAAATTCAAAGAAGAAGTGCAGGGTTCAGAGCCTATGTTCTTAAGGAATGAAGCAGCACGGGATTTTTTTAGCATAATGGATGACGTAGATCTTCCTTTATATCAAGGTTGTCGAAAATACTCGAAATCATCTTTCTTGATCAAATTGTATCGTATCAAGTACTTGTGTGGAATCAAAGATAAGGCAATTTCGATGTTGCTGGAATTATTACAAGATGTGATCCCTGACGCAGAGATTCTTATATCGTTATATAAGGCAAAGAAGATTATTAATAGATTGGGCTTGAACTACCAGAAAATTGATGCGTGCCCCAAAGATTGTATGCTGTATTGGGGAGATAATGTTAGCAAGGAGGATTGCAAGCAATATCACACATCGAGGTACAAGACAATTCAGAAGGAAAAAAAGCAGAAGAAGAAACCTACAAAGATTCTCAGGTACTTTTCTTTGAAGCCGCGGTTATAAAGATTGTTTATGTCGCCTAAAACAGCTAAGCACATGAGGTGGCATGACGTTGATAAGAATGAAGATGGTAAATTAAGGTATCCACTGGATGCAAAAGCCTGGAAATCGTTCGACTTTGAATTTCTATCACCGCTGACCTTAGAAATGTTTAGCTTGCTTTAGCGACCGACGGTTTTAATTCCTTTTGGAATCTTAGCACAAGTTACAGTATTTGGCCGGTAGTCTTAGTTACCAACAACTTGCCCCTGGATATGTATGAAACAAAGCTTCTTCATTTTGTCTATGATCATCCTAGGCAAAAAGGCACCGGGTAATGACATCGATATATATCTCCAACCGCTTATTATGGAATTGCTGGACTTGTGACAAGTCGGCATCAAGACATATGATGTGTATGAGAAGTCACTGTTTAACTTGCATGCAGCCTTGATGTAGACTATAAATGACTTTTCTGGGTTTGGAACATTATCCGAGTGAAATGTGCATATTGGGACGGCATGTCCAGTTTGCAATTTTGACTCTAACGTGTACGCCTTCCCTACAATCGAAAGTAGTACTTCATGCGTCATTGGAGGTTTCTTGAAGGTAAGCACAAGTTTAGATTGCAATGGAATCATTTAAATGGGAAACCAGAAAAAAGAGGATCTCCTTAGACTTTATCTTATGAAGACATCTTACAGCAGCTTCAGGACGTTGAATTCAAGTTTGGAAAAAGTGACGATTCAGCAACAGTAGGGAGAAAGAGTGGAGGACTACTTCGACTTATGCACCTCAGCAGTGGAGGAAGATAAGCATTTTCTTCACTCTTCCATATGGGAAATCTAATTTACTTCGACACAGTCTTGATATCATGCACATTGAAAAAAAATGTATGCGACAATATGCTATATGTGTTGCTTAATGAACCCGGCAAGTCAAAAGATTATCTTCAAGCGAGGAAAGATTTATGGGACATGGGAGTTCGTGAAGACGCGTGGTAAAGATGAGCATGATAAATTTCAACCGGAAAAGTTCACCCTCATAAAACCAAACAAGGAAGTCTTCCCAGAGATGTTGAAAAAAATAAAAGTTCCTAATGGTTATTCAAGCAAAATTTCATGTTGTATTGACATGTAGGCTCAAAAGGTTGTTGTCCTGAAGAATCATGACTCGCATGTTCTTATGCAACAGTTACTTCCGCTGGCTATAAAGAATGCACTTCCTCCTGATGTGTCCATCGTTTTGGTGGAGTTGTGCTCCTTCTTTTGGAAGTTGTGTTCTAAGGTATTAATCTTTGAGGAGCTTGATCAGCTGCAGTCTAGAATCATTCTTACACTTTTTCATTTGGAGATGATCTTTCCTCCCTCCTTTTTCACTGTGATGGTTCACCTAACAGTCTACCTTGTTCATGAAACAAAGCTTGCTAGCCCAGTTCAATATCGATGGATGTATCCTATTGAAAGGTACTCATCTTACATATGTGTGTCATCATTACTTTTTAAATTTGATAGTTGCCCATTTCACCATTTAATATCATTTTTCTCTCTTTACTTTATAGGTTTCTTGGCAAATTCAAATCTTACGTAAGGAATAAGGTATGGCCAGAAGGTTCTATAGCTGAAGATTATATAAGGGATGAGGTCCTGTATTTCTGCTCAAGGTACTTTGATGACATTGAGATGGCTTTCAACCGATTGCCTCATGAAGACGATTGTCCTGAACCTGAGCCAACATCAAAAAAGTTGTTAATCTCTCGTGTTAGTAAACTAGTTGGAGGAAATGAGAACTTCAAACTAACAGCAACTAATAAGTTGCAAGCATATAGACATGTCTTGATTAATTGCACTCAAGTTGAACCCTTCCTTCAGTAAGAATTGTACACTCATATGTTATTCTACAACTATGCTTACATTTTTTATTTACATTTCATGATCGTCTTCCCATAATTAATTACAGGGAATTCAGAAGTCATGTGAAGCGTTAACTCAGGATCCGAATACAAACATCCTCCAAAGTTGATAAAAAGGTTCACAGAGAATTCTCAAACTGGTTTGCACGCAGAATATTAAATGATCACAACTCACACTCACCATATTTCAGAGCCATCGCAATCAGCCTTATTGACAATGCAAAAGGTTTACAGCATACAATGTCAATGGTTTCAAGTTTTGCACGGTATCACGAGATCAAGGATTACAAACTTAAAATTTTGGTGTTTTTGGCACCTTTAGGACAAGGAGTTATGCGAGCAGCAGTGACACCAACATGTAGTTCAGAGGTGTCCCTTACTATGGAAAGATTCTTGATGCTATCCAACTAAATTACCAAGGTCGTTTCACCGTTACGCTGTTCTAGTGTTTGTAGGCAAATACGACAACTTCCAAGGGACTCACAACTAACGATTTAGGCATCACATCAATAAATTTCTCCCATCCAATTCATATCAGTCAATCTGCAGATGGTGAGCCCTATATTCTTGCCTTAGAGGCACACCAGATTTATTATGTTAAGGACGAGAGGCACATAGATTGGAACATGGTGGTTTACTTAAAGCCTCGAGACCTTTACAACATGGGTGATAGTGACAACATCACCTATAAGAGTGAGTCATTTCATCCCACCAATTTCAAAAACTTCTTTCCCGAAGGCGATGACAATTTACCTATAATTCGATGAGTTTTTATAAGTTCACATAATTTAAATTTAATTTTTCTACACAATAATACCTTAACATTTCCTCTACAAAATTTTTGTAGGGATGACGACGAAAAATGATTAAGTGGAACCGTGATTTTGTTCTTGTAAACTTTAATTTATATTTTTTAAAAAAAATATGACTAATATTTGTAGCGGTTATAAAACCGTTACAAAATTAAAAAAAAAAAAGCTACAAACAATGACACTTGAACTGCTACAAACATAAACCACTACAAAAACCGCTACAAGAGTTATGCAGATTTCTATAAATACCCACATACCAACTCTTTTCATACACTTCTCTATTTCTTTACTTCCTTCTTCTCTCTCGTTTTTTCTCACTTAGGAATTTTTTCTCAAGAGCCCAAGATCTAAGTTAGGTGTTCAAATATGGTAAATTTCTTTATCAATTCTTTCATCTCAACATTTTTTAATTACTTATTATATTCATACTAATTATTTTTTTTTCAGAAATTAACGGACTATTCCTCAACATTCTTAATGTTCCTTCCATAATGATCAACATCGAGACAACAAAATAAGTACTTATTACCTATAAATGCATAATATTACGTACAATTTCTCAATTTTATGTATATAAATTTTATATTTATGTAATTCAATTTAATCATTCTTCTCAAATAATAACTACTATTGGTCAAGTTATATAAATAATAAACTTGTTAAAACGATATTATAACAATTGAATTAAATTATTGGATAATTTTTTTTATTTTCTCAAATATTTGTGGCGGTTATTAAACTGCCACAAACTTAAAAGTGAAATTGAATAACCGATTAAATTTTTGGTGCCACTCTTGAAATTTCATACTAATTTAAACTGCTTCAAACTTCTTGACACCATTTTTTACAAAATTCACATTTCAACTTAGTAGCGGTTTTGCAACCGCGACAAACTGGATACAAAATTTTCATTTTCATTTTCCCGCCATGGAAAATTGGTGGCTCAACATTTATAGCGTTTCTCTAACCGCTACAACAGTCTTGGCATCATTTTTTAAAAATTCACATTTTAACTTAATAGCGGTTGTAAAACTACTACAAAGATTTCAACATTTGTAGCTTGTTTTTAACCGCTACAACATTGTCATATAATATGTTAAGTTCATCGACTATTGTAGCAATGTGTACAAACCACTACTAATTCAGTAGCAATTGTTATCATTGAGTAGCGGTTATATGAAACCGCTACAAAATCGCTTGCAACAGTAAGTTTTATAGCGATTTTTTAAACCGCTACTAATGTTGTTTGTAACAGTTACAACTGCTATAAAACACATTTTTAACCGCTACTAAATGATAGTTTTTTTGTAGTGTATAATCTTTATATGACATTAAAATAAATTAACAAAAATTTGAATCTTTCCATTCTATGAGCAGTTTTATCGATTTTTAATGTGAACTCTCAAAATCAAAAATAATTAATTTTGTAGAAGACTATACTAGAGGTGTTTGACCCAATCCCTGTATACCCACTAATTTAATTTTTTTAAATAGCTTATTCACTTCTCTTTAGTTGGGATAAGTTGTCTCCTTTTCTTTTTCTCTCTTTTTACCCTTTCTTTTCTGATCCTAATCATTATATCAATTTCATCAGAATTTTTTATATTACTAAATCTAAACCAATGGTAAGGATGAGAAAAGAGGAGTAAGGGAGGCAAAAAGGACAGGCACCAGGTCCCTTTTGTTGATGTTTCATGAACAATTCTAAGCTTCGATGTACTGAGTTTCTGTTTAAAAAATTGAGGGTTCTTCTGTGTTGTTATTGTATGCTTTCTTCGGTTCATGAAATGTCTCAAATAGGATGTTTTATATGGTTTTTATTTTTTAATATCCTATATACGTCACGCATACCCGTGTTTTTGTGAGTTGGTTATTCATATAGACACCCCTCTTACATATCCTTATGCGGCGAGAGATTTTCTCACATAGCTAGGGTTGGTTTTATATTAATATATAGAGAAATTTTTGTTAAAAACCTGATTTGTCACGTCATTTATAACATAATCAATTAAAATACAAAAAATTAATTAATATTAATTCTAATTGGCTGCTCATGTGATTCATATTTTTTTAAAAAAAATCATTCACTTAATAAAGATTTCACAAGTAATGAAAAAGTAAACTTGTGAAATCTTTTAATTTTATTAAAGTTAGCTAAAGTATACTTTTAGTTATTTAATTTTACATGAGGCATATTTTTAGGGCCTGTTTGGGATCTCATTGGGGAGGGGAAAAAGCTCATTTGAAGGAAAAAACTCATTTGACATCTGTGGACGCGTTTGTGAACACATTAGCTTTTAATGGGCTTTTAGAAAAAAAAACTACTTTTTTTAGAAGCTCATTGAAGTAGCTTCTGGTTTTTTTTCACTGGGTTTAGAAAAAAAAGCCACTTCTCATACTGCTAATCCAAACACAAATCACATCAACAATATGATTTTTTTTCTATTTGGCTTCTATAATAGCCACATTAAAAAAAGTCACTTTTCCACTGTGTTCTCAAACATGCACTTAGTCACTTAACTTTATAAAGTACATTTTTGGTCTTATAATTCTAACACCGTTAATGTTTCCAACGGAAAACGCTGACGCAACAAGCTTAAGTAATAACTGTATAATTAAATGCTATTGATCTTAAATTTAATATATATGTAAATTAAAAAATATCTAAAAACCTAATGAAACAATAAATATCAAAACCTTGATTGTATTTAAAAACATTTAGTTTAAAAATCTAAATATCAAGTTGGCATATATATATATATATACATCAAAACCTTGATTTGTTGGTAGCAATTTGTCAATTTATTTTAGTTTAATAATATAAATATATTATATTAAAAAATTAAAAGTTAAATATGTTTTTGTCAGCTGCACAGTCATACCTTGAATTTGCTGCGTCAATAGTTTTTGTTAACAACATTAACGGTGTTAGAAATATACGACCAAAAGTATACTTTATAAAGGTAAGGGACGAAAAGTATACCTTATATAAAACTTCAGAGACTAAAAGTATACTTTAGTCTTTTATTAAAATGATAGCTACTATTTAGGAGGTATGCTAAATCAGATCATGAGTTGTTGTATTTTAATATATTAGACCACAAATGATGTGGCAAATCATGTTCATCAAACAATTTGTGTTTACCTAAAATTTTAACCAACATTATGATTTAATCAGGTTCATCCAACAAATCATGTACTCCCTTTGATCCTTATTATAAGGCATCCCCAACTAACAATTCTTACAAATCAATAAAAATAGTTAAAGTCATTAAATTTGTCCTAAAATTTAAGTAATTTTCAATATTAACCCTACTAATTGCACTAAACTCTAATATCATACTAATTATTACTCTCACCCACTTACCCTTATTAATTATGGGCATACATGAAAAAAATATATTTAATGCTCTTTAAAAACAAGCAAGTGCCTTATAAAAAGGATCAAATACACTTATTAGTTGGTGTCTTATAATAAGGATCAGAAGGAATACATTTGTTGTATGTTTATTGCTTTCAACTAATTTTAACCAACATTATGATTTACGTTATTTGAGTAATTATTATACTTGCATATAGGACGAGAGGAAGTATTATGCAAATTTTGTTCTAATGGGTATAGTATATATTAAATAAGAGTAAAGTTATAATTAGGGGTGTTCAAAACCCAAGACGGGATTGGGATACCCCCCCAATCCAGGTTTCCAATCCCGGTTTTTGGCCAAGATGAAAATTACATCCCGGTCCCGATTTGTTTATGGTCCCCGTTGTCCCAGGAAGGGGATCGGGAAATCCCCATTTTTTAAAAAAAAATATTATTATATTAGTTAAATTCTCCATATTCTATTGTTTAAAGTGATTATTTAACAATTAAAAAAGTCATTATAATTATACAAATTAATTTAGAATTGGATAATAACATTTTATCATCATCATCATCTTCTTCGTTATTATCTAATTTATACATGATATAACTATGATTAGTATTATAATATATACTATTTTACTCCAACTAAAGATACACATCTTATCAAATGATACTTAATTTATGGGATAAAAAATAAAAAAATAAAAGAATAACTTAATTTATAAGTTAAAAAATAAATAAATAATGGGACCTGGAATGAGATCTCAATGGTGATTCGGTTCCCTTCCTAGTCATAGTTCCAATATATCCTGGTCCCGACTGGGATGAGAAATTCTTGAGATCAAAATGTCCGGGACCGGCTAAGACAACAGAGACCGGGATACTTTGAACACCCTTAATTATAATGTAGTTAAATTTTAAAATATAATTAATGGAATTTAATATTTTTCTTAATTTTGATAAAAGTTATTTGAAGTGCCTTATAAGAATTAAAAAGATTTGGATGAGTATGATGTAGCAAGTGCATTTATTAAGTGAGCTACGAGCTCAATGGGAGATAAACCGGGATGAGCAAGAATGAAGGAGTCTGTCTCTGTGACGCAAGCCAAGGCTGGAGATAAGCGGGAAGCTAACATGTCGACGACACTTATAGTGAGAAGGAATATTTTTAATATAAAATTTATTTATTTTATTTACAAAAGTTTAATTAAATTAGTTAATATGAATTTTTTTATTTAAAACATCATAATCTTCTTTCTTAATTCTCTCAATTTCTCTCCTACTTAATTATTGTTGAAGAAGTATTAATATATGTAAATTCAGAAAAGATTGATAAATATGATAAATAGATTTTATATTTAGCATTAAGATCAAATCCCCACTTAACTATGTACATTAACCACAAGAGGGAGTATTTCTTCAATTCCTTTCGTTTATTTCTTTTGTTTTTTTATACCGAAATTACATTATGATCATGATTACTTAATAGTATATAATCTCCTCAAAAATGACAAGTGCTATATCACAAACTCTCTGCAATTTTAATATGAAGAAATTTAAAATGATGCAATCCAAAACACCATTAGTAAACATAGTTACCCCTCCAAAACACTATCAGATGAATATACATACTCCTAGTGTTCATCCATCCAGGCATTTAAATATAAGAGAATATTTTGTTTGTTTTTGTCTAAATTATAAGAAATAGACTCTATATATATTGTTGGGGCTTCTTGCTCAAATGACACAAAGCATCTTTCTTAAGTCTTTATTAAAAGTGTGAGGTTATAAGTTTGAATCATCTTTATAGAATTTAACGGGTAGGTGAATTATGAAGGAGAAAAACAGAGAAAGTTCATGTGAGTGATTTAATTATATTATTTCAATTTTATCCTTCATTAATATGTTATAAAAAAAAGTAGTAATTAAAAATATTTAATTATAAGGAAGAAGTTCTTATATTTAAGGGGAATTTATGAGCAGAACTTTTAATTTTTGACATATTTAAGAAGGATGATCACTTTTTCTTAGTTTTAAAGAGAAAGTTATAATGTGTTCATTACATTCAACATCGGAAAATATATCTAATTAATTATGACAAATTGATTTTCAAATTTGAATATTGATAGGTTTTAATTGGAGTACTTTATCTCAAGTTAGTTTTTGAAAAAAAATAAGATTTGAATTTTCAAATTATTCAATAATTTTGTTTAATTAGATACTGAATTTCATGGCTAATAAAGCATACAATAATACAATAGATTAACCACCCCTCATGAAGATTCATCTCTTATACAACGTGTGGAGATTGATCAAAGGTATAAAAATAAGTAGTAGCTAGATCCTCTACTTTTTATCATTCTCATTTTCTTGTCAGTACATCATCTCTATCATTAGATCAAAACATGGATGGTTAAGATTAAATATGTTATAAAAATATTATTATAATATTTTATAAATAAATTTTTTATTTTATCTATATTACAATTATGACTTATATAGATTATATTTTAATAATTTAAAATTTATTATGTTTATTACAACAATTTTATAAAATATTAAATCTAAATTATTTATTTTTTTATCTAAAGATGAATATGAGATTTTGAGAATGAAATGAGTAAAAAGAAAATGAAAGAACCATAACCCATAAAAATAACATTTCAGGAAAGTTTCCCTATATAATCCACTAAGGATTTTCTCTACAAGATGAGGTGGTAAAACCCTCCAATCCCCATAAATGGCTAGCCTACTATAATAAAAGACGTCCTCAAGGATTTATTTGATATGAGGGATTTAGAAATAAAAAATAGAAAAGAAAATTTTTATAATTTAAATTTAAAAAATTTAAAAAATAGAATTATAAAATTTTAATAAAAAGAATATGTAAAGATAAAAAGGTTAAAAAAATTAATTTAAAACTTATAAACTCCATTTATTTTATTTTTTTTTTAAATTTGACCCACTTGTTTTTCCTCCCACCCACTTTTTTCCTCCTCTCATTTCAATACTATCAGTGATAGTCTATCACAAGTCACAACCCCTCAAACAACAATATTTCTGGAACTTGAGGCCCAACACAAGAAGTTTTCATTTTTAGATTTCGTTTTTGAGTTTTTTCACACAATTCACGTAGCGCTGGTAAAATTTAACCAATTGGAATTCGAGCAGCCGAAGAAAAGAAATGAAAGTGACACAATGGCACGAGTTGGGTCCACCAGAAGAAAATTAGGCCACTTTGAAAATTTTAAAAGTCCTATTGATCAGGAAATTAAACCTGCATCGATGTGGGAGTTAAAAGCAGTGGGTCCCGTGTCTTCCTTTTTAGAAGGAAACAAATACAAATGGCATCAATTTCTTTGGATTTCTGTCCCCACCCCTACTTTCCTCTTGCCTTTCAGCTTTTTAGGCACTGTTTGGCTGCTCAAAACTCTTGGGAGCTTCATTTACATTTTACGATAAATTTATAACGGAAAATCAAGCAAAAGAACTTCAAAAATAATTATGGATAAAATGGTATTTTGAATAATCATAATGTTAAGAAAGTGTTAGACTTGATTGTTCTTTTTGAAATTAAAATTAATGACACAAATAACCTAAAAATATTTTTTTTTTTAAACAAAGCAACTCTCATCCCAACCTGCTGCTAGTGGCCACTAATGACATAACCTGCCCGTGTTAGAATTCCAGCAACAGTAATTATTGGTAAAGTAATAAGGTTTATTAAGAAATTTAAGATATTTTATTTGATTTTAATAACTTTCACTTACTAAATAAAAAATATAAATTATTATATTTTTTATAAATTTTATTAAAAAATTTATAATATTTTATTAGATTTTAACACCTTTCGTTTATTAAGTCATAAATCCAAATAAAAGTCATTAGTGGTTGGTAGTCAGCGGGTGGGGGTTACTTTTTTTTTTAAATATCTTTGAAGGTATTTATGTTATTTATTTTTAATTTCAAAATAGATAAATAAGGACTAACACTTATATAATATTATAAATATTTAAAACACTATTTTATATCTTTTACTATTTTTAAAGTTCTTTTTCTGTCTCTTTTCCGATTTATTATTTTTGAGAACACAATTTTTTCTCTTTTTTTTCCTTTTAAATCCTTTCAAACTTTTTTATTTTTATTTTGGAAATATGTGTTTTTATTATCTTATACTCCCTTGGACCTTATATATAAGATAGATTTTTTAGGTTGACATTGTCCTACTTAATATAGTGATATAACATATCAATTATCACTCAGTATCAATTATCTCCTGCATGCATCTTTTTTTCTAATAATTCTCTCTTTTGTTCGCTCTCTCTTACTTCATAAATAAGAGTTTTATTTAAAAACACAATACATTTTAATATATATATTTATTGTCTTTAATTAATTTAGAATAATTTTTAATATATATATATATATTATATAATATTATAAATATTTAAAACACTATTTTATATCTTTTACTATTTTTAAAGTTCTTTTTCTGTCTCTCTTCCGATTTATTATTTTTGAGAACACAATTTTTTCTATTTTTTTCCTTTTAAATCCTTTCAAACTTTTTTATTTTTATTTTGGAAATATGTGTTTTTATTATCTTATACTCCCTTGGACCTTATATATAAGATAGAGTTTTTAGGTTGACATTGTCCTACTTAATATAGTGATATAACATATCAATTATCACTCAGTATTAATTATCTCCTGCATGCATCTTTTTTTCTAATAATTCTCTCTTTTGTTCGCTCTCTCTTACTTCATAAATAAGAGTTTTATTTAAAAACACAATACATTTTTATATATATTTATTGTCTTTAATTAATTTAGAATAATTTTTAATATATATATATATATATATATATATATATATATATATAATATTGGTTATTTATATAATATATAAATAACAGAAGGAGAATATTCTTTAGATATTTTTTAATATAATTTTTATCGATATTTTATAAAAAAAATTATGAGTTTTTTAGGAATAAGACAAAATTATATTAAGAAAATAAGAATATTGTATAGTACAATAAGGTAATGTGTAGATAAAATTCTTAAAGAACCTAAGAAAAGAAAATAATGACACAACTTTAACAGAGATATGAGAAAATTCACGAAGTAATGATAAGATTTCCTGCTAAATTAACGTAGATAAAAGAGTAAAATCAGCAAGATCAAATGAAGAACTTCTGGACATAGTTACTCAGTTAGTACTATCTTGGACCCCACATCTATTGGAATGTTGGTTATGAAGCATCCGATCACTGATTTAAGTACTTCGAAATGGTAACATGTTAATTGTTAAAATATACTAAAAAAGCATATATCGCGAGACACGAGTTCCACGTAGACTTTTGAAATTAAAGTCATTTTTCTACTCTTTAATTTGCAGAAAATCCGTCCCTGTTTTAATCGAAAAATGCCTTTCTCATCTTCAATAATATATGCACTCTTCCTTCCATGCTTTTAAATTTTCACCAATAAAGTTTAATGTCTAGCATGAAAGATATATTCTTTAGTTTCTATTTTGTTATATGGATTTTTTTTTTTTAGTTAAGTTGCATTTTAGCATACTAAAATGATTTTTGATGCAATTTTTCTTTTTAAAGTAATTTTAAGAGAGCTATCAATATTCTAAAATAATTTTTTACACAATTTTATTTTTAAAATATTTTTTTTAACAGCACTCAACACCTAAAACTTTTTTTTTTTTTTGTGTAATTTTGGTCATGAAATTTTAAGGGTTCATATAGTGTTAAGGTGCTCATTGGCACTTATAAGAAAATACTTTAATAGCAAAATTTCACTACAAATTACTTAGGATGCTGGGAAACCCTGAAAAAAAAAATACTTTAAACATATAATTGTATTAAAAATTACTTTACAATATTAATACTAATGCTAGAAAAATATTTTAGGGTGTTAGATCAATATCAATCCAATTTTCTTTACCATTCTGTGGGTTTTCTTCCATCTATTGCGGTGACCTTCGATGGCCCAGAAAGATTTTTTGCGATCTTAATTTCTTTAATTATATATATATATATATATATATATATATATATATATATATGCAATAGTTCTTTGTCATCATTAGTTTCCTTCCAGAGTCCTTTCTGCCAATTAATTTTTTTAAGTGGGTCCTTATTATACCCAATTTTTTAAAAGGAGAGCATAACAAAATTTGTACAAAAAGACATTTTAAATATTATTTGGATGGTACAATTAATCATCACCTCTGACCTCTGTACCAGCTGTGCATCAATAAAAAAAAATATTGGTCCACATTAGAATAAGCTACTATTTTCCATCCGTTATCCTAGTTTGAACGAAGAGAAAAATAGGCGAAGGAAATATCAAGAATAAAAATTTTTAAAATAATAAAAAATACTTGCTATTTTTAAAATTTTTCCTTCCTAGTTTTATTTCTCTTTTAATTTTCTCTACCTCTAAACATAGGGTTAATATAATATCCACCTTAGGGAAGGACGATGGAGATGCTCATATAGATCTGGCTAATTTTGTATTGTTTTTCCTTGTTGCGTTTTGGTTCGTTAATCAAGGCTAGTTTGCATCTTTAGTTTGGTTAATTAGGCCTAATTTTTATCTTCAGTTTCATTTTCAGAGACAGCTGTTGTTTTAGTTCTGTTATAGACATTGCACTCCTGATGATTCTCCTTTTAATGAATTTTCTTGTTGGAAAAAAAAAATCGACTTTAATTGTTGTTCAATTCTTTCATTAAATTAGATCTTATATTAAAAGTTAAAGATATATAATATTATAATACTGAACGTTATAATTTTTTTCATGAATGATATATTAAGATGTAAAACAAAATAATACTATTTCTAACTATAAACCTAGGATTTAGTTTAAAGTGCAATTTCCACTCTAAATTAAGTCCTACTTTTAGAATGGGAAATCGTGACTTTTCGGCATACGGCACCAAATTCAACAGTGACAGGACAACAACGTCCACCATTGTGAGGAGTGAAGAGGAAGGCAACAGCAGAGAAAGAGAAGCAGATTGAGCTTTAGCCTATGTTTGATTTGATAGTTATTAATTATAAATTAAATGAAATAAGAGAAAAATTGTCCATATAAAAATATTTGTCCTCCCCTCCCCTCCTATACCAAACATAATACTATTAAAATCCCTCCCCTCCCCTCTCTTTTTGTCAACCCAAACAAGGTAAAAGAAAATCCCTCTCAAACCCTCCCCTCCCCTCCATTTAAATCCCTCCCCTCCATCGAGCCAAACATAGCCTTAGTGTCTGTTTAGTATAAGGGGAAGGGAGGGGAGGGGAGGGGAATTGGGGGATTTTACTCCCCTCCCCTTGTTTGGATAACGAAAAATTTTAGGAGGGGAGGGAAAATTTTCTAAAATTAACCCTCCCCTCCCCTCCTAACCCTCCCCTCCAAAAGTGGGGGAATTTGGAGGGAAATGTTAATATTTGAATTCAAATTGACTAATATGTCCATGTCATTTTAAAATATTCTCACAATACCCTTCTCATTATTTAATTACAAAATTATAATTTTATATAGTCAATGTCATTTATAATTATATTTATTTAATTTTTATAATTATAAAATTATAATTTTATGTATTAAATTTCTTATATAATTATATTTTATTAAATATGTTAGAAATTTATTAATTACAAATTAAATGAAATAAGAGTAAAGTTGTCCATATAAAAATATTTCTCTTCCCCTCCCTTCCTATACCAAACATGATACTATTAAAATCCCTCCCCTCCCATCTCTTTTTGTCAACCCAAACAAGATAAAATAAAATCCCTCTTAAACCATCTACTCCCCTCCTCTCCATTAAAATCTCTCCCCTCTTCTTCTTTCTATCGAGCCAAATATAGTGTTAAAGTTTTTGGGAAGATAGAGTTAAAGGGTCTTTGAAGTCTATAAAGGGGCTTTAATTGGTTATACATTTAACCGGCAGAAAGTAATTATTATTTTTTTCATTTTTTTATAAATTTTTAAATGTTCTACACCGTTTGCTTAGACCTACATAACCGGCATATATTGAGAGTAATTACTTTTTAGGCTAAAGTAATTCTTTAGGTTCATATGATGTATACTTTTTGTCTTTTAATCCTATAATTTTATGAAGTATACTTTTAATTCTATAATTATAATATCGTTAATGTTGTTAATGAAAAATGATGACGCAACAAACTGAAATAATGACCGTGTAATTAAATTCTATTAATTTAAAATTTAAAATACATGTAAATTGAAAAATATCTAAACATCTAATAAAGCAATCAATATCAAAACCTCGATCGCTTTAAAAAAATTTAGTTTAGTTATCTAAATATATTAGTTTAATAATCTAAATATCAAAATCTCGATTTCATTTATAATGATGTGTAATTTTATTTTAGTTTGATAATATAAATATATTATATTAAAAAGTTAAAACTTAGATATACTTTGTCAGCTATATATTTATCACTTGAATTTGTTACATCAATATTTTTCATTAACAACATTAACGGTGTTAGAAATATAAAAATAAAATTATACTTGACAATGTTAAATGATTAAAAGTATGCCTTATATAAAACTTAAAGAATTAAAAGTATATTTTAACTTACTTTTTAATATTCTTTTTCTTAAATTTTAAAGCTATCTACATCTCTGTTGCATGTAAAAGCCAGTGTTGAAGGATACGTTGCCTCTAGACTTGTAATGTATCTTTGGGCATAATGGATTCCAGTATTTATTGGGGGGGGGGGGGAAGACAGTGTTGAAAGTGTTTTATTACATCGGTTAAATTTATAACAGGTATATAAAATTAATATGATATGATAGTCACATTTTCCTCAAATCTCTAAATTATAAGAAAAATAAGGAAAGAAAGAAAAGATACATGATAGTCTTCTCTCTTAATCCCTTTATTCAATGGAGATCCCAACCAAAACAAAATATTCCTTTCAATCCTTAATATAAGATTTATTTATCTAATTTAATTAAATTAAATAATTTTGTTAAATTAATTAATATGATTCGTTTTTTCTAAAAACACTCTAATATTTTTTCTTAATTCCCTTCATCTTTTTCTTATTTGATTATTATTGAAGGAGTATCAATAATAATAAATTAGTGAAAGATTGATAAAAATAAGAAATATATTTTATATTTAGGACTAATATCAATTTTTTAATGAGTTCTTATATTAAGGATCAAATGGGGGTATGTTGAAAAAAAAAATGAATGTTGACAATAGACTTGGTTAAAATAGGAGATGATATGCAAGATATAACAAAGTTAAAAAAAATTCATATGCATGTGAAAGGACAAGTAGAAATAAAGATAAGTATAAACATTATGTGCTTGTTTGGTAGAGCGATCTTGAATCAGACTTATTATATAAGCCCGATTCACGTAAATCGAGACAAATCTCCTCCACATATTTATCTCGTAGACCGTGAAAGCACCTCGTAGACCGTAAAAGCACCTCGTACCGTAAAAGCTACTTCGTATTCTGTGAATTACAATTCATAAGCACTTATGAAATTTTCAACCACTATTCCAAACAAACTCTATAATACAATTTTTATGATAGAAATAGAAACCTAACCTTACGCACAAAGATAAATGGCCCCATATTGAAGATACCCATCCCTACACACAAAACCAGACTGCCCCATTTAGATATGGATGTGAATATGTGATATTTTTAAAACTAAAACGGTGAAAAGTTTGTTTAACAATTTTATTAGCTAAAAAGATATGAATTTGACTATTTTTACGTTACTTTCTCTAACGAAATCTTGTAGAGTACTGATATTTTATGCATGAAAATATATTAAGTCATCCTAATCAATAAAATTTATAAAGACGGATTTTTCAGCCTCCTTCTGTAACTACGTACAAGGGGAACGGCCAGCTATCTCTCTATTTATTTATTTTTATTTTGAATGAAAATCTGTAAAACAGAGAAAGAAAAATAAAACCCAACTTTCTCTTATCATTCCTCTCTCATCAACAACAAAATGTGTGGGTTAAAATATGAGTACATGCGGTACTCAACTCTAAATCTCCACAATAAAATTAGGCGGGTGAGCTTTTATAACATTTTATTCTTAATATTTAGTTAGCAATTGTGTAATATATAATGAACAATAGCAAAATTAACATGATACGTATTAAGTTATATGCACTCCCTTGAGCAAACATTACAGCAAACACTAGCGCAAATTAATTAAAGTTATAATGAACAATAGCAAAATTAACATGATACATATTAAGTTATATTACTTCCTCTTTTTTATATACGCAGAAATAAAGTTGTTAAATTAGTATTTTATGCCAGTGAAAATAACAAAAAAGCAAATTAATCAGATTTGCAATAACAAATTAAATAAAAACAATTGTGAAGTGGCTTGTCATTCATTCAATTTTCTCCCTTGACAGAAAAAACCTCCACATTTTCATTTCTTATCTTATTTAATTTTTCCCATCTTCGTGGACTGAACTACAAAACAAATTAAAGTCTCCTTTTCTCATACCACTAAATTGCATTGATGACCCAAAACATTTACCATTCTATAAGGACTATAATCCCAAGAGAAAAAAAATATAAGACAAAGGTCATGCAATATGATAAATATGAAGTGTATATATCCGAATTAATTGATTTTTTTTTTTGACAAAAATGATTTATTTTGAATTAATCTTGATCGTTCAATATTAATCTAAATGGATTCATATTAATTAATATGGGATATTTGTATTTGTATTAAGGTTAAGATGGATTAATCTTGATCATTCAATATTAATTAATATGATTATTTGCCAGATCTTTTATTAATACCATATTGGGATTTTTTTTCCTAAAATAAATGCTCCCTCCAATTCTTAATTTAAGAGTTAGATTACTACTTTATAGGTATTAATGAAATTAATGAAATTAATTTATAATTAAATATGTATTGATTTCCCTAAAATACCCTAGTTAATCACATGTTTAAGAATTACCTTTTGATAGAAATCCTTTTAATATGTGTCATAAATATAAATACTTTAGAGATAAAGTGGATTTATGTCTTAGATTTAAGGCTAAATCATACAAAACCCCATGAATTTTGGGCAGTTATATATAACTCCCATAACATTTTAAAGTTTAAATTTAACATGCTTGATATTTTATTTTGTTATTATGGACCATTTGCTGTTAATTTACGCTTATTTTTTTTTATAAAAATTACCACGTCAAATTAAAATTATTAGCGGCAAATTTTGACGTGGCATTTTCTGTATAAAGGATAACAGCAAATTAATGGCAATGGGTTCATAATAACAAAACAAAATATTAGGGATATTAATTTTAAATTTTAAAATATCATATAAGTTATATACAACTGTGTCAAAATTTAAAATGTTTTATATAATTTAACTTATATTTAATATCAAAATAAACTATTCGTCTAACTCATTCTCTGGGAGAAGATATAATATATATATATATATATATATATATATATATATATATATATATATTTATGTGGACATGTTTTGTTGCATTGATATGAGAGCATGGAGAAAGAAAGAGTTGAAAAGCAAGAAGCCTGCAGCATGCTATTTTCTTCCACATGGGAATACCCCACTGTGAACCAACGGCCTATGAGGACGAATTTATATTATGGTATTGAAACTGGATATTGAATTAGTTGAGATATTAAATTAATGATTAATAGTTTAGACTGAAGTTGGGATCAAACCAAGATCAATATATATATATATATATATATATATATATATATATATATAATTTAAATATTCATGTTTACTATTCAAAAACTATATAAGAGATAAGAGTTTTTTTTTCAACCAATAGTTCAATATAACCTCATGAACCTAATACTCATAGAAATATCATTAAGTACATAAGGTTTTTTCTCTAGCCAATGCTAAAAGTATTTCACAATCTTTTTAAAGTTTTTTGCAAATACAAAAATTTTAGGGAAATAATTTTTTTTAAAAAAAGTTAAAACAATTTCTTTTAGAGTAAAAAAAAAAGAGCAACACGTAACTAGACTGGGTCACACCGGATCAACTCTGGATTGACCAATTTAGTTGACCCCGGTTCAGACTAGACTGGTTTTCGGTCTGAACTCTGAACAGTCTCATCTGATTGGAATTTTAATACAATAATTTACATACATTGGCTTCTGCGTGGGCCCCACCACGTTTACAATTGCAAAACAGCTAGCAATAGAAAAGGGAAAAATAACTTCTTGTCTAACCCGAAAACTAATAATCCTTTTTACTGGATATGGTTGAAAATTTTAAAAATATTTTTTAATTATGATTTACGAAATACGAAATAAATTAAAGAATGAGAATTATTTCGATTTATGTGTCCAAATTCATAAATAATTTTCAATGTTGATAATAAGCTAAAACAAACATGGTTTTTGTCTGAATTCTCTATGAAATCAAACTAACAAATAGCTCATATATATCATTTTCATTATTTTGACATTACGTGTAAGTGGCTTACCACTTACCATATAATTTAGTCCTCCTTTACTACCACATTATATTTAGGGTAAAAGTATATAAACAAGAGAAATATAACATGTCACTAGGCTCTATCCTATGTATCTTTATTTGAGATGGAGGCAGGTGAATAAAGGCAGGTTTAGCTAATTTAGATGGTTAAAGTATATATTTAAAGAAATTATAAAAAAGTATATATTTAATCCTTTAAGTTCATATCAAATTTTAATTTAGTCTCTTAAATTTATAAAGTGTATTTTAATTTAGTTCTTAATTTTAACACTATTCATATTATTAATCAAAAAATATGTTTACTCATCGAATTTAAATGATATAGCATGTATAAATTTTAATCCTTTAAAATAATATTTTGTATTTTACATTACAACATAAAAGTATTGTATTTTTATACTATATTTTAATTTTAATCTATCAAATTTAATTGTAGAGTCATCATTTAAATTTGTTGAGTCAACATTTTTTGTTAATAAGATTGATGATGTTAAGATAAAAAGATTAAAAATATATTTTATAAATTTAAATGATTGAATGAAAACTTGATGCAAACTTAAACACGGAAACATATACTTTAACCCATTTTGATTCTACAATTGTATAAATGGGACTGTGCAGTTCTCCTCAAGTGATTTTTAAATTCACAATACTTGACCTAGCTACTTCTGTTGGAAAATTCCCCAAATTTTGTTTAGTCACGAGATTTGTTGAGATATATATAATTTCTTTTATGCTTCCTGGATGCGACAATAAGTAGAATACGTACATGCTTATAATAAATTAATTCACACAATTTTTATGCTTAAAGCAATATAACAGCCAAAAATCAGTTACTTGCATACAATTTCATATAGCCTTTACCTTTGGAAATTTGAATTCAGTCGTTTGCTTCATGAGGAATATAATGAAGCAATGTCCTGAAGTGATAATTTTGTGGAATTATTTGAAATGATTACTTTTATCTCTTGGATTTGTTGCCATTGTTCAGATTGTGTCATCAGGATATGAAATAACAAATAGAACGTGCATAACAATCAGTTCACCGACCGCATAATCTAATGGTACCTCCTGTCCTTTATTTTTTTATTTATAAGTTAATATATAATCTAATAATACACAATATATATTATAATTAAAGAATTTATTTAGTTTTCTTAACTTCTTAAAAGAAAAAATTAACTGACTCTTATATTAAGAATTATCTGAAAAAGTTATAAGACTAAGTCTTTATATTTCCCCTATTTCAATAGATTGTGATTCACTCAATTACTCATCATGAGGCACACTCTGTTCTTGTCATAACCAAGGCAAGCCATTAATTATGTCACAATCTGATTGCTAGAAATGCCACAATTTTTTAACTATTTATGGAATATTTTATTGTGAATAAGTATATATGAAACCCACACCTTTCTTTGTTCTTTCACTAGCCCTTCAAGGGAGACATGTGAGCGTACCAAATCTCGAACCCCGCAGTATATTATTGTATGTTCATAGAGAAAGAGAACTAACATTCTCATTAGTGAAATTGGTAACTCGTCCTAATTAATACACACAAAGTATTAATAGTTTTTCTATCTCAAGCAATTTGCTATTCTTAGGTCTCTACAAGTTTCCACAAGCATTCTTGGGTCACTGCAATTTAATAAATTATACTCAATCTGATTATTAATATAATATATATTTACCTAATTTGATTAGATTAAAAAAATTAGTTAATATGACATGTATTTTCTAAAACAGATTAGTCATCTTTCCTAATTCCTTTTTTCTTCCTTCTCTTTGATTATCATTGAGCGAACCTTAATATAAAGGTAAATTAAAAAAATATTGACGAATATAAAAAATATGTCTTATGTTATTTATGACCAATATCAACTCTCTAAATATATCTTATATTAAACATAGACGGGAGTATGAATTAAAAGTATCCAACTAAATCTCCTTGAAATCCCTTGACTATTCGAATTCATCTCTTTTTCTATTTCACTCATCTTTTGAAGTTCAATTTTTAGCACCTCTCTAATTAGTGGAAAATAACGTGATCAAAACTTCTTTCTTACGTTTACAAGCACTAATAGGTCTAGTTTTCAGGATGCTACAATAAGTCAAAGAGAGGACAACAACATTGCAACGGTATCCAATTGTACCGTGAGATTGCAATCTTGTGCATCTCTAGTACGGGTGCTGCTATCTATAGTGCACCTTCTAGTCGTAAAAGACACCAAAAAAAAAAAAAATAGTAAGAGTGAGTAAAATGATTTACTTTGGTCCTAATATAAGATACTACTTCGTGATTTAAATATAAGAGTTAGACATGATGTTTATTTTGATATTTAATTATAAGACCCCAATCCACGTTGTTATATATACTTATAATTTGTATTCTAAAATATCCCTATTAATTATACATTGTAAAAGGTGTTTCATGAAAGGGAGTATATAACTACTTTAACTAACTTCATTAATATTCACAAAAGAGTTATTTAGCTCTCATATTAAAGACTAAAGATAGTATTTCAATCCATTTTGTCTTATGTGATTGCATATAGAGGGTTTTCTTCAATGGAGTAGTATGCCATACAAATGATGAAAGATGGTACTTTATACAAACTAACATGTTTTTTTAACAAATAACTAATGTAATTAATTTTTTTATTAATATCTTGCAAATGAATTATTTAATTAACTCTATTGTGTTTATGTTTGATGGGGAGACCTATGTTCATCATTAGATTCTAGGTGATATAATTCTCTGTTACGGTACGGACGATTGCTCTTTTGTTTCAAACGAATGGAGGTAGAGTGGGTGTTTGAAATAAACGTCACTCATCGAAGCAGGCCGATTTTTGGGGTCATTGTCATCGCCGTCCACGGTGGAATCAGAGGGTACTAGGAGGAGAAAGGAAGAACAAAGGTGGAGAGGAAGATGACATTGAAATGGCTTCTTGTTGAAGAAAGAACAGATGTGAAGAGGAAGATGAGGCTGAAATGGCTTCAAGCAACATAAAGAACGTTATAGGATTGGGTAGGTATTTCAGATTTGGATCCAGAATCTGTACTGAAACAACATGGGGCTATAGATTACATGTCAAATAACGGGCCCAAAATATATTAATCTATCACTTTGCTTAATCTGGATCAAAGTCTAGAATAGTTCATGACCTTTATTTATAGGCCCATGAGTATAATAAATTAAATATATAAGAAACCCAATGAGTATTCACAAAGATCTCTAAAATCTTAACTACCCAAGTTTTAGATATAGCTGCTAGAAAATTGGGAAGCATAAAAGTATTTTTTTCTTCTTCTATAAATTAAGACAAAATTCTTCTCATATATTTATCTATATCACTATAAAATCATTTTTAAAAAGTTAGAACAAACAAGCACTTTTAGAAGAAAGTGATAAAATTTATTTTAGAGTTAGATTTTTGAAAAAATAGCTTATGGAAAAGAAGAAAGTTTTGCTTCTGAAAAATTATGGTTGTCTTATGAAACCATGGTTTTGTCATAATAATCACTTTTTCCCTTTTAATGGATGATTGGGTATTTTTCTGGGAAACCATGGTTTACCTTAAAAAGTGCTTTATTTTTTTCATTTTACCCAAATAATGAAAAAAAGTCATTTCTAACTCTATACCTCTCGTAATACACACGAATGTCTACTTGAGGTTGCCACCAGCCGTGAAATTTTCACTGAATTTTCTTCTCCTTTCTCACTAATTAAAATTTGAGTAAAATACTCTAATTACCCTTCTATTTTATCTTAATTACAAAAATCTCTCCTCTATTTTAAAAATATACGCTTAAGTCCAAACTATTAACACCGTTAATAACATTTTAAAAAGATTGTAAAAAATACTTTTAATTAAAATTATACAAAAAATTAAAATTTATTTACTAATTTACCTTTAATACTAAATCTCAAATTTTTCAGGATAGTTTGTAAATATCATATAGACTTTTAAAAATTCGAGTAAGTTCTTTAAATGTCTGTAAAAAAAATATGAAAAATTTAAATTTAAATGACTCGTGCAATCTCTCAAAACTATATGGTTAATTATATTCTTATAGAAAAAATATATGTTTGATATATATTTTTAGTCATCTAAGAAACTAAAAATAAATAAATTTTCATAAATACAATGAAAAGTTAAAATTATCATTTTTATAATCTCAAAATTAATAAATTTTAATACATTAGAAAGTTAGAAAACATATTAGAATTAGTTTTTGGTGGTATAAAATTTTGTTTGGCCATATATATATATATATAATGTTAAAAAGAGGTATTTTGGTTTAAAAAAAATTCAAAATTCAAACTTAACACTCAATTAATAATCTGGGTGGATAAAAATAGAATCTAAAAAATATAAGGGATGTTTATAAAACATATATTTCAATTTTAAAGAACATCTATATATAATTTTTCAAAATAGATGGGAAATCTGTATAATTAAGGCAAAACAAAAAAATGGTTAGATTATTTTACTCTTAATGTTTTCACGAGCAAATATGTGAGAATTCTTTTTTAAGAAGATAAGATACTCCACAAAATCCATTGATTAATTGTGATTGATTTCGGAGGCAAAAAATTTTAATTGTGATAGATCTACCACAATCTCTCCCAATATCTCAATGAGATAACATATGATTTGGATTTAAATACAGTAAATCAAATCATATATGTTCGTGATATCGGATAACAAATTAAATCATGCATGATTTATTCTAGAAATTTGATTTAGATTTAAACACATCAAATCAAATCATATATTTACAATATCTAGATTATTCGGATAATATAAATGAAATCTCTTATTCAGTTTATACTATATTTAATTTGGTAAATTTCCTTGTTAAATATTCCTACCCATCAAGGATAGATCTGTAGTCTAACAAAAACATTTGTTAAGGACAGATTTCTTACTGACAAAATTTTCAAAGCAATTAGACGGCTAGCTGGCGTGGCTTGAATCCTAGGCCTGGCTAAGGCTTTTACATAACATCAATGCACACACAGTACTGAAGCATACTCAATAATAAATTGTTTTATGACAAGGGACTTTCAGTTTTTTAATACTTCATTATTTTAGTCATGACACTATAGAAATGGCGTCTCTGAAACTTGAGATGTGAACAAATAGAAGTTTTCAGAAGAAACATGTAAAGCCTTTTAGAATTAAATATCTCTATCTGCTCAGTTGTCTCTGAACTTTCAGGATTGAAGTCACTTCGAGAAATTGGTCCATAATATTGACTTCAACCTTCAAAACCTGCTGCCATTCTTTTTATTTAAGGCAACTACTTACATGTTTGTTTGTTTCACAAGAAAAACCAGATCATCAAATTTGCCTTTTTCTCTATTGGATTTTTCTACATATTGTATCTTTTGGTGTTCAGATGGTGAGCCTTAAACCATCAGAAAAGTTGCTATCATGCGATGTGGAGGTTATTCTGAAAATAGCCTCTCAGCATGCTGGGAATATAACTATGTATATCTATCTATCTCTCCTCGGATCTCACATGATGGGATGAGAGCTTTATTCACTGCACATCTTTAGGTGTTTCTTATCTCACAGCTCATTTAATAATTAGATTAGAAACAAAGATGGTTTCTTCCTTGTCCAATAGTCGAAACAAAGCTGGCTTTCCAATATAATGTTTGGTGGACCAGACATGTGATATATATACGTGTGTGTATATATGTGTGTGTAGCATGGCAAGATTTGAGGTGGTATCTCTAGAATTTGATCTCTAACTCTATGACCATACAACAACTTATTAATGATATAAAATATCATGCAGAAAATAGTACTTAATTGATCTTTCAGATCTTTCTTTAAATTTCTTAACCAAAGTTATGAATGCAGGTGAATCTGCAGACTGGGCAGTGCAACTTGGAATAACCCGCATCTTTATAAGTTGACATTTAGCCAACCCCAGCCCACCACTTTTATGTATCATGCATGTAATGGATTGTGTAGCATAGAATAAATTCCCTCCTCCTTTTCTTGGAGGTAAAAAAAATTTAAAATTAGTATCACCATCTTGAATTATATAAATTTTGCAAGAGACCAAGTTTTTTTTTTGAATTCAACGCTAACGTACATGTTAACGCTCTTACACATTTAATACTTTATTGATTGAATTATAAATTAATTAATAAACAATATTAAACACCTGAAGGTGCATCTATCTGATACAGAAAAAATAAAATAAAACGAAACCCAAAAAAAAAAATATTTTCCTTATTAGAGACAAAGGGTACCTTTTGGAACATGCTAGGTATACAATTCATTTTGTGGCTCCTACTTTAATTTCTGGGCAAGTAAACTATTAATTGTTTCGTGTATGTTTTGAGGTGAAGGTAGCTTTCAATGTACGTACTAGTAGTAGCTATTAGATAACATATAAAAGCCCACAGTGCACCCATATACAGTTATGAACTTGGTTGTGATAAAGGCGAACATAAAGTTAAGAGCTTTTGGATGAGTTATTGTATAAAGGTGATGTTTTGGAGCTGGAATTTTGTGATCATACCTTGAAAATTTTAAAAATAAAAATATATAGTTGAACGGTTGGTTGGCACACATCTTATTTTGCTGAATATATATATATATATATATATATATATATATATATTAAAAGCTGTCTTTCAAAAGTAATTAAAAGGAAAAATATTACAAATGTGTACCCTGAATTCAAGCTTATGTTCTCTTTTTTACAGGAACGAGACCACTTACTATTACAATCAATAACTTTCTAGTTACCAATGATATAATTTTTAATTTGATTCTATCTCTAACTATCTCTTTGTCTCATATTAACATCAATTTTCAGTTTTGGTATACAACAATAATAACAACAAAACATTTATCCCATTAGATGGGGTCGGCTACATAGATCGCACAACGTCATTGTGCCCTATCGAAAACCATATTTTTAGATATATTATTAATTAAAAGATCACTCTCTATGATCTCATTGCACAATTATGAATATCCCTTTTATTTTTATAAATAGAGATCAAAGTACTTTTTCTCCACTCATCCGACATTTTCTTGGATTGTAAAATCTCATTAAATAATTTTGTGAGCCATAACACATCCTTTTCATCAAAACATTTCTAAACTTTAATAGGAATGCCATCAGGTCTAACAGCTTTACCATTTTTCATTTTCTTAAGAGCTTCATTAACCCCACCAACTCGAATCTTGCGGTAAAATGACAAATTGAGATCACCTTCTAGAGTTGTCAAATATTCTCAATCACAAGGTGACCCCCCTCCATCATTGAATAGCTTATAAAAGTAGGCTTTCCACCTATTTTTAATATCTCTATTAGTAACCATAACTTTGTCTTATTCATCCTTTATATACTTCACTTGGTCCAAGTCTCTTGATTTTCTCTCTTTGTTCTTTGCGATCTTGTAAATCCTACACTCTCTTGCTTTTGTCCCTAACTCCTTATAAAACTCCTCATATACTTTATTACAAGCTTTATTTATTGTCTTCTTAGTCTCCCTTTTAGTTAAATGATACATTTCCCAATTTTCAACATTATTACACAAGTATATAGCTTTAAAACAATCTTTCTTATACTTGACTTTCTTTTGAACAGTCTCATCCCGCCACCAAGTCTCCTTATCTTACCGACCAAAATCTTTTGATTCTCCCAAAATTGCTTTAGCAACCTTTTGAACCTTTTTAGACATATTCTCTTACATGATACTAGCATTTCTTTGTAACTCTTATTCCCACTCTTCCAAAAGAGTTCTCTTAAAAATCTCATACTTCTCCCCCTTTAATTGCCACCACTTGACCCTTGGGTTTAAAACTTGTCGTCGCTTTTATTTTACACACTTAATATTCACATCAAGAACCAAAACCCTATGTTGTGTTGTCACACCATCCCTAGGGATCACTTTACAGTTAATACAAAGTCTTCTATAAGGATTCCTTACAAAAAAGAAGTCAATCTGTGTCCTGGACACTCCACTATTGTATGTTGTTAAATGCTCCTCCTGTTTCTTAAAGCAAGTGCTGACAATCTTGAGTTTATATGCAGGGAGAAATCAATAATAGATTGACCTTCATTATTAAGCACCCTAAATCCAAAACCACCATGAGCCCTTGCTTGAGGTCCTATCTCCTTACCAATATGTTCATTAAGATCTCTTCCAATAAAAATATTTTCCGTTAGTGGAATACTCTGAATTAGTCTCCTCATATCTTCTCAGAACTTTTCATTAAGATGTGCTTCTACTCCTACTTGAGATGCATATGTACTGATAATGTTTATAGTATTCTTCCCAATAATCATTCTTAAGGAAATGATGATATTCTCAACCCTCTTAACTTCCACCACATGCTTCCTCCATTCATTATGGGTGATGATACCAATATCATTCCTTCTATTGACATTTCATGTATACCAAAGCTTAAAATCATTCATTTTCTAAGACCTTTCTCCTGACCATTTAGTTTTCTAGAGGCACAAGATATTAATTTTTCGATCATTCATTATGCCTACCACCTCCCAAGATTTGTCATTCAAAGTCCTAATATTCTAAGTGCCAAATCTGATCTTGCTCTCATGAACTAGCTTCATTAGCCACCTCATTTTAGTATACTTGAATAGCAATTGACAACTCATTTTAGTAGAAAATCACTTATTTAGGATTTTGATTACAGGCTCGTTTGGATTAGCTTATGGAAGCTCCATAAGTGCTTATAAATCGTGATTCACGGAATACGAAGTAACTTTTACGGTTTACGAGGTTGCTTTTACGGTCTACGAGGTAAATATGTGGAGGAGATTTATCTCGATTTACGTAAATCGAGCTTATAAAATAAGCCCGATTATTGATAGAGTTTCCAAACAAGCAATAATACGGAAAGTAAAGAGTTCAGGGAATGCAGAGAGTGTGATTTCATTGAGATTTCTCCACCATTATTAGAATATAATTAAGTTATGTGTATTGTTAGTGTGCAGTGGTCCAGTATTTCTGTTAGTGGCTCAATAGTGTTAACTGTAAAATCTTGTGGAATATTTCCTTATGTATAGGTGTCATGTAATCATAAGTTCTTTTTACAGTTTTACAACTGTAATTATTCTCTAGAATGTTGTATTGACATCATATATATGAAGACGTTGAGCACATTGTAATTCAGTGATTCAGCTCATACACAATACCCTACTTTTTTATCTTGGTATCAGAGCAATGATTGACTCTTCCTCGTCCATTGATTTTGGTTCTTGCCCAAATGCTAAGTCCTACTCTCTCTTCAGTTCTTTGAGCCAAACCACATCAATCAAGCTGGATCGTGCTAATTTTCTGGTTTGGGAATCCATTGTTCTTCCTTTAATTGAAGGAAATCAACTTGAGGGTCACATTGACGACACACTAAGTGCTCTACCAAATCTCATTCTTTATACTGTGGGAAACAGAGCTAATCTTGCTTACTCTAAGTGGTTTTCGGTTGATCGAATGCTGGTAGGATGGTTAAGAAACACAAGGACTCAGGATGTCAGTGCTTAGCTTCTCCATTGTCAAACTGCTGAAGAATTGTGGAATGGAGCCAGAGATCTCACATGTGCATCGACCAAGGCACGAGTGATGGTCATGAAAAATGAGTTACACAACACCTGGAAAAATGCGCTGAAAATGGAAGAATATCTGAACAAAATGAAGAATCTCGATGATGAACTTGCTCTTGATGGTTACCCGATAGCAATGGATGATCTTATTCTTCATACTCTCAATGGTTTGGATGCAGAGTACAATGCAATCATTATCAAACTTGTCGATAAATTTGATCTGACTTAGGTCGATGCTTAGGTGGCTTTACTCTCTTTCGAGACATGACTTAATTAGTTGAATCATTATTCCTATTACTAATGTTGGTACTTTGCATATATATATATATATATATATATATATATATATATATATATATATATAAAGTTACACTATTAAGTTAATTATCAGTGAATCCAGACTTACACTAACATATTTATATATACTTTGTACATATTTGGGTGCATACATGAGTGTACTTAATTAATCTCAAGGCTTTGAGTGTAACTTATATAAGAGTGACCTAATTATATATATATATATATATATATATATATATATATATATATATATTATGAGTAATGAATGAAATCTAAACATAAAGTAAATATATAAAAACTTAAACGTGAACAATAACGTAAATATATATATTATTACTAATAAAATTAAGAAAAATAATGTTAAAACCTTGGACGGCGCTTTCCTGGGGAAGCGTCATCCAAGGCTTACCACCAGCCATGACGCTTTGCTACAAAGCGTCATAGCTGACACTTGATTTTTTATTTTTTTTAAAGAAAAATCTTTGATGACGCTTTTTTAAGAAAGTGCCATAAAAAACTAACACTAAGCTATGACGCTTATAATAAAAAGCATTGTAGCTTCTTCTTGTTTTTAAGAAAAAATAATTATCCATGGCGTTGCTTTAAAGAAGCGTCATTAGAGGTGTGCCATTAAAAGCCTCTTTTGTAGTAGTGTCACTTCTATTAATATGCTTGCTATATTAGTCTGTATATTCCTTCCTATTAAAGCTATTAATTGTGATTTAGTCCATTCTTCTAATCATTTTTTATTATCTAAATTTAGTCATATTCTTGAATTAGAAATTTGTCTAATTTCATATTGGTCTATAGGTGGTGGCATAAATCCTGAATTATTTGGTGTTTTGAATTTTGCTTCAAATAATATATTCTCTTTTTCTTTTAAAGGTTCTTTGTGATATAAATTATTTGATTATGCTTTTTCTTCTCTACTAATTTCATTATTTTCTATCATACTTGGTTCGGCGTTAGTTATATTATATTATGAATTATTTATACTGGGTGTGTTGAATCTTGGTTGATTATTTGATTCTTGGATATTTAATTGTGCTTCAATATGTTGAAACTCTCTTCTTATTTCTTCCAAATTTTCTTCTTCTTTTCCCATTATATATCTTCTATTTCTTCTTCCTCTAATTCTTCTAAAACATTCATCATATTTATTGAGATTTTGCTATTACTTTGTTCTTTTTCTACTGATGATCTTAATATTTCAAATAATTCATCAGTTTTTGATCATATATAACATGTTATTTCTGATATTCTATTACTTTCTATTTGATCCCTTTCTTTTACTTATTCTTGTTTATAAATTATATGACAAGTTTTTCTTGTTGTCTTTTTAAATCTATTTTTTGAATTTCATCAAATATAGTCCATAAGTTTTTGTTAATTTCTTATTGTCCTTTTTGGATTTCTTCTGTTATAATTCTTGTTTGTTTTATATTTTCATCCATTGTTTGCTTTTTTACTTGTTCTTTAGTTATTTCTAGCTTTTCAAATTCTTCTAATGCTTTCATCATATTTATCTATATATTATTCTGAATTGATTCTAATTTTTGTTCTATTCCTGATGCTTTCATAATTTGTTTAATATTTCCTTTTTATATAATCTAATTCATTTGTATTCTTTCTTATTTTTTTTATATCATATAATTTTTATTCCATAGGTTTGTCTATTTCTAATAATTGTTCTAATCTATATATTGGTTGTTCTTTTAATATTTTATATTATATTTTACTTCTTCAGGTATTTTTTTTTATTATTTCATCTAATGTATATACTTTTAACCAATCTTCAATATTTATGTTTATATAAGATCCTAATTGTAACACCCCAAATTTTGGGACAACAAGATTGAGAATAAGCCTGCAATAAGTGGACTGCTAAGCCCCTGTTTAGTAAGTGTCCCAGTAAGACATGATTTTAATCCCTACAATTCTTAACACCTTTGGTGGCATCGAAGGGAAATAAAATGGTGTGTTAAAGAGCGCATTAAGTGACAAAAACAAGACAATGAGTGGTCACACAACAATACTATGTTGGGAACATAAATGAAATTTGCTTCCAGTGTGTTTCTCCACATGGCATCCATGTTGTGTGATATTTTTAAATAGGCAAATGATATCCAAAAATTATGAAACTTTCCAGAATGAAAGTAGACTTATCAAGCTTTAATTTAATAGGTCATATAAGTCATATGAATTTGTAAACAAAGAGATATGTATTTTTGAATTTAGCCCATTGAAACTGGCGATTTTCAGTTGCAGCATCCAAAAATAATAATTCTGGAAAGTTTGAGCTTCTATTTTTCTAAAGGCTACATTTTTCGTAATACTAGACTTGATAAGGGTCACATAACCTTTGGAACCACCCCAATTGTATATTTATTCAATTAGTTATGAATTTTCAAAGTTTGGTAAAAATTCTGCCCAATTTTCAGCTAGTGCGAAAATAGCAATAAATGTAAGGGAAAATTGGTCATTTGACCAATGAAAGCAAGAAGCCATCATTTTCCCCTTTTCTTGGAAAGCAATTCGGTTAAAATGGGAGAGTGGAAGGTAAATTAATACTTGGTTCACATTAAACTTAAATTTAAAGCATTCTTTTAGCCAAGCAAAGGTGGTGGAAAAGTCAAAAAGTGAGGCAAGGGTTATTAAGTGGCTTATTCAAGAAGCCAATTTTGAGCTTCCAAAGGGCCACATACATTTCCAAATGTAAAGAGAAAAGGAAGTAAATTTCCTTGGCCATAATTAATTCAAAAAGAAAGAATAGCCAAGTAAATCATGCATGTGGTCAAAAAACATTAAGCAATATTATGTCATAAAACAAGAGTTGATATTTTGAAGAAGCTCTTATCTCTTATCTCTTCATCCATTTCGGTCAAACAAAGAGGAAAACAAGGGGAATTTATTTATTAGGCATATATATTAATTCAAGAGGAAAAACAAGAGCCAATCACAAGCAAGCACATGTTAAAAACAAAAAGCAAGAAGGGGATAATTGAATAAAGCTAATATCCCTAATCTTCTCTTTCATTTTCGGCTGAAGCAACAACAATAGAGAGAGAAGAGAGTTCAAAGAAGCAAAGGCAAGGAAGAAGAGCAAGGTTTCAAGAAGCTAAACCAAGGTGAGTCACTAGTGATTTCCACTTGTTCTTGCCCTCTAAATTCACCTAGAACCTCTTCTAATCTCTTCTCTATCTCAAATACCATGTTTAGCAAGAAAAATCAAGAGGAGTAAGAGAGAGGAAAATCACATCCTAGAGAGAGAAAGAAGAGAAATCAAGGGTAATCTCAAGAACCTTGATTATCTTGTTGATTATGTTGTTGTTGGCTTGATTTGTGGTTGTTTTGACTTGATTTATAATTTTGGGATGTGTAAATCCTAAAGGGAGGTGCTGCCCAAATTTACACTAATCATGATTAAGGGGTGTTTAATGATTTAAACAAGTGATTAGAGGTGTAAAGAAGGAGGTTTATGGATTGAAATCAAGAAAACACATTTTCTCTCACATTTAGTGATTTCAGCCAGGGGAATTTTCATCCTGTTTGGTCTATAATTTCATCAATTTGATGGTTCCATTAAGTTTAGAAGATAAAATTGTGTAGGGTTCATGTAGAATGCGAAGTGAGAAAAGCCCTAGAACGCGAAATGACCAAACTACCTTTAAAACCCTAAGTTAGGGGCTGCCAAGGGTAAAATTGTAATTTGGGCCTGATTTTGACTTATTTGAGGTCAAAAATGGATTCTACACGTAAAATTGTGTAGGATTAGCCTGGGTCATAGTTTTTGGTGAAGTACAATTGGATCGGGTCCCCAAGGGTATTTTCGTAATTTTGTGGTTTTGAGTCAACATAACCAACACAACGAGTTTAGAATGAGTTATGAATAAATAATAACTCATGTATCCTAAATTTTTAATTTTAGGATATACCGATAGCTCGAGCCGGATGCGGAGCTGGACCGTTTGACAGGCAAGGAAATGGCGTTCCAGGTAGTAACACTTTCTTTCATGCACTATGTGATTATCTATATGTGTTGAGTATGAAATTCTCTGTAACATGAGTCAAGTGTCTTGGACACACCAATTTTCCAAGTTGTAGTCAAGGACCCAACAAGGGCGCTAAGTAGACCAGGGTGCAAACATATCGTTTGACTTTGGGCAAGTGTACACACTTAGTTTGATCATCTTACATGACATGGTGCATGACATATTTATTTTCATATCGTATATGCTAGACTACTAGTTACTACTGAGATTCCTCCGAATCTCACCCTTTTCCATAAACATGTAAAGTTTCCGGCAGCAGGCAGCAGCTCGAAAGGCAGAACGGTAATTTCTGAAAAATGAAGGTTCTGGGCCAGTACAAGAGGAGGCATTGGTTATTTGAAGTCCTTTCTATTTTTTTATGATCTGTAATTATTATGTACACCCCTATGGGAAATTCTGTATGTAATCAAGCAATATAGTCTCAATATATGATAATATTCATGCTATTTTATGTGCCCACTGAGCTACGCTAATGCTACTCTGAGTAATATCAATAATGAAGTGAGGTCTTACACTAATTGCTTCATTAAATACATATTCATCCAATTTAATTGGTTATACATACAATCTCCATCTCCTCCTAATATACATGGAGTAAACATGCATCTATCTTCATTTTCTATAGGTATATATGAACTTTCTAGTAATTTATTAGTTTATATTTCATATATTCTTGGTTCTATGTTTTTATTATATTCATGATGCTTACTCTTCTAAAACTTATTCAAAAACCAAACTAAAGATTTAAACTAAAGATTCTATATGTTCTTCGAATTCCAAATAAACTTAGTAAAACAAAATGAACTGATTTAAAAAACTTTCAACAATAAAGGTAATCACAACAAATAAAATTTTATAAACTAGGAATTAAGGATTCGTCTAGTCTCTCCTCAAGCTCTAATACCATAACTTGACAGATGGGGTATATGCTCATAACAAACAGTAAGCCATAATCATATAAACAACAAATCAATGGTTGACCATAAATGATCTGGGTGATTGAAGGATCTCTGTCCTCTTTCATACAGAGATATTGTTACAGAACCTCCCTCTTGGGGTTCAGACCTTCTCCATTCAGACCATCACAGCACAGCCTTCCTTCGTTTCCTACTAAAGGCGTAGCTAGCTAATTATTAATATAAAAATAGCTTCCAATTTGTATGACTATATAACCAGTAACCCCTTTATAGGATCATTATTGATTAAATGCTAGGTTCATTCTTAATTCCTATGAGAAAAATTTAGTTACTCATACCTTAGTTGTCATTCTTCAAGATATAATTGTTGTTTACTAACACTGAAAAGTAATAACACCCTTTTAAGAACACTCAAAGAAATTATAGAAAGCTAGATATATTGATTGCTTGTGGTTTCAAATGAAGATTACAGGACTTTATATAGAGCCGTACATTTTCTAGCAACCATAGTTACTTTACAAAAGGTAACTAATTATTCTTCTACTTCAATTATTCTTCCACTTCCTCGTGTCTCCCAGGCTTCACGGGTTCTTTGTCTTCTTCTTCCTCCACATCTTCTTTCTTATCTTATCTTTTTACTTTTTCTTCATTTTTCTTCTTTGTCTTCTTCTACCGACACTTCTTTTTCACAGAAAGTTGAGATCTATTGGTGTGATTCCCTATTCTCTTTGTAGTCTTTCTTCATCATTACAATAATTACAATGGTGCTTAATGTAATATGATAATATATGACAAATCTTCTTTCTTGTTTCTTCAGGATTCTCCATCTAATTCTGCTTTATTCTGTCATACCAATTATTGAATGATTTTCTTGTCTACCCTTTTGTCCTATAGAGTATATACACGTCGTTGGGTGTACATAATATACCCATTGGGCTTCTTCTGTAAATAAAGTTCTGTTCATTTCTTGGAATATTATTTGGTAATATTGGGCTCTTATAGAAGATACCCGATATTGAAATCCTTCATCTTCTTGGATGTCTTCTTTAATATCTGGCTCATACTCAATCAGCTTCTTAGTTGTTCCCAATCTGATTAAATTTATTGGATGATAGAATTTGTCTGGAGTTACTTCTGCTACTGTCGAATAACACCTTATAAATATTATGTGTTGGGTTACTATGCCAAAATAATGTTTTAGGGCATCTCTTATTGATAGTTCATATATTTGCTTCAAAGATGGTGAAGAATAGATGGTCTGGATTAAACCATAACTATACAAGGTTTTTACAATTCTGGGTGGAGTTCCTGGATATATAATAGCTTTATTGAAAGCACAATGGGATATATATTTAATTGCTTTATGGGATAAGGATAATTGGTTTAATTTCTGGACAAGGATTTTATAGAACTCATATTGTTTGGGAGTCTTAAAGGCTGCATTAGATGTGGTTCTTGATAATGATGGTTTTTCTTGGGCTGGTTTTTGGAATTTTTGGATTTGGACTTCTTTTTTCTTTTTCTTGGGCTTTCTAGGCTTTTCGGCTTTTTATAATTTTGCTAAAGGAATAACTTTGTTTGGATTATTTGGGCTTTTGGATCTTGATGACCCAAATATTTGACTTTAAACAGCTACAAATATTTGTGATATACATGTCTGGACTGTAGCATCATCCACATATATAGTTCTAGACGTGGATCTTTCATTGGACTCCACTTTATTCATCATGTTCTCAATCTGAGAATATATGTCTACAATAAAGTCTGATATATTTATAACAGAATTTGATACATTCTGAATACTCGAGCTTACTTGATTGTTGAGAAGGTTAATATTCATTTCAAGAATATTCACCTTCATTATTAATTGATTTTAATACTGATGATTCTTCATTATTGGTCTTAATATTTCCTGTATCCATCTGTTCAATAATAAGCAACAAGATTATTTTGTCCTTTTATATATTCTACCTCATAATTATAATAAGATAAATCACTTAACCATTTTATTACTTAACTTATTATTTCCTATTCCTTTACTTAGCCATGTTTTTACTTGGGTATTATCTATTCTTATTATAAATCTTGCATTTACTATGAACAATTCAAATTTTTCCACTGCCTTTACTACTGCATAAAATTATTTCCAATTAAAATGATATTTACTCTGAGTCTCATTAAACTTTCCACTTAAATATCTAATTATTTTTTCTTCTCCATTTTTGTCTTCATGATATAAGGCTATACCACAATAATTATATGAAGAATCTATATATATGACCCAATTTATATCTTCATTTATAGGTATAGTTAGTTTTGGTAAATTCTGACATAATATTTTTATCTTATCTACTACTTCTTGGGTTTATTTATTCCATTTTCAAATAGTTTTTCCTCTTGCTAATTTAGATATTTTAGTTGTCAATTTTGATAAATTCAGTATATAGTTTCTGGTTTGATTTACTAATCCTAAAAATTATTGTAATCCTTTTTTATCATTTATTTTTAGAAATTCTAATACTTTTTGACTTATATGTTTCTACAATTCTATTCCATCTTTTGATATAATTTGTCCTATGAAAGGTATTCTTGTTTTTCTTAATTCAACTTTTTTAGGTGATATATTCAATCTTTTTTCTTCTATTAGTGTTACAAATTTATTTAAGTGATCTTCATGTTCTTTTTCATCTTTTGAAAATATCAATATATCATCAATATATATTACTACAAAATCTCTTATTGATAACAATAATTTTGACATATATTCTTGAAATATACTTGGACTATTATGGAATCTCATCGGCAATACATTCCATTTATATAATCCTTCTAAAGTACTAAAAGCCATATACTTTTTGCTTTCTTCTTCCAATTTAATTTGAAAAAATCCTGACTTACAATCAAACTTACTAAATATTGTTTTTCCTCTTATTAGATTAAATAGCAAATCCATTTTAGGTATAGGATATCTATTTCTTATTGCTAAATCATTTAATTTTTTATAATTTATTATCATTTTAGATTTTCCTCTTCTTTCTTCACTATGTTTTATTACTATCGTTACTAATGATGAATATTCTGATCTACTTTCTCTTATTAAATTATAATTTTGTCATTTTATTTCTTTACTGTAATCTTTTAATTCTATTTTGACTAATGATTTAGATTTATTCCAATGAATTAATGGATTATCATTGTAATTATCTAATAATCTTTTTTCTATTGTTTTTTACTTCTATTATAGCTAATATTGCTAACATATGCTGAATTTCTATAAGTTGATTATTCTGCAAAAATTGTACTTCATTATCACTTTTTTTTCTGAAATTTTTTGTCTTTTCTTTTATATGGTTTAGTTATGCTTATACCCCATGCTTCATGTTTACATGGCATTGTTAATATTAATGCTTTCTTTATCATATGTATTGGATAATTTTATTCTAAAAAATTTAGTCCCAAATTATATCGCGTGATGGTTTGTTATACTGGTTTAATTCTTGAATTAATAATTCATATTCTCCTATTTGTATATTTATATTTTTTGCTTTTAATTATATCATGTGTATTTCTTTTTCCTACACTTTCCATTCTTAATATTCAATTTTTTCTCTTCTATAATTCGGGTGGTAATAAATTATATTTTGTTACTAATAAATTTGCTCAAACATCTACTAGAGCTTGATACTTTCTATATCTATATTTTTTATAATTAAATTTAATTAATATATAGTATAAGGGTATCATTTTATCATATATTTATACTCTTGATAATAGTTCTAATTTATTCTTGAAATATTTCCTGAGAAGTCTCCTGCCATTTATTCATCTAATAGTCTGATTATAGACCATGGGTAATTGTTCTATATTATTTTGTATAATTTCTTTTAGTATATCTTTATCTTTTTTATTTAATCTATCTAGTCTTTTTATTAAGAATTTTAGAAAACTTTTGTTTGCACTTGGTATAATTACTCTTTGATTTCCTTTCATATAATAGTTGGTCATGATTGTTCTGTTGTTGTTATTCATTTAACTTTGGGAAAAAAGACAAATAAATACCACATCAACTTTCAAAACGTAGAAAAGAAGTCCCTTAACACATGTAAAGGAGAAAGAGGAGATGGGGTGGGAATCTGGGTTTTTCATGTTTGGGAGAAAAGACCAAAAAGCCCATATTACTCAATCATTTTACACATATTATTAGTACTTATTGATTTTGTTAAAACCATTACTCTTTTAGTCAATTTCGTTACACAATTGGACACAAGCCAAAATTATTAATTTTGTAAAAATCATTATAGATTTCATTAACACCACTATTCATTTTGTCAATTTCATTACTCAATTGGTCACAACCCAAAACTCTATCAATCCTTCTATACATATTGTCAATACTTACGGATTTTGTCAAAACCATTACTCTTTTAGTCAATCTCATTACTCAATTGGTCATAATCTAAAATTATTGATTTCGTCAAAATCATTACAGATTTTGTCAACACCACAATTCATTTCGTCAATCAAATTACTCTATTGGTCACAACCCAAAACTCTTTATCAATCATTTTACACATATTGTCAGTACTTATTGATTTTTTTCAAAATCATTACTCTTTTAGTCAATCTTGTATGAAGCAATTCAATTTCAAAATCAAATACCAAAACGATATTTTTTTGCTTCCAAGAACCAAATACCAAAACCAGTAGAGAGGGGAAGAACAATGAATCCTTTTACTTATTGTATTTAAAAGCCTAGATTTTTTTATCAATTGACATAGGTATACCAATGGACCTGGATGTTTCGACAGAAGAGGAAAAGGGAGAAGAATCGTCATCCATATTGGCAATATTGTTAGCAGAGTCAAATGTTATTCCACCTGGATCTTCGATTTGCTGCTATGTCCGATGGCCAATGTTAAATCTCTCGGCATTGGTGTTATTCCACCGAGAGAACCGAACCTCCATCGGCAGCTGATGCTGTTGAAGTTAGGAAGAATTGGGGTTAAGGTCTGCAACAGGAAAGGGAATTGGATTGCTAACTTCCTCCATCCAAAGGAACCGTTGCCGACGGTGTTCAGTTTCAAAGATGAAGAGGAGAGAGAAGAAAGTGAGAAATAGGAAGAAGAAAGAGGAGGGCATTTTTATCTTTTCACTCAAACTTTTATATTTCAGATTCCTACCAGAGAACCTCTATGTCATTTGTAAGTGTTAATAGACTTTTTGGGTTTTAGAAGTTTATATGGTATTTATTTGTCTTTTTCCCTTTAACTTTTAGGATTATTATTGTTTGATAGTTTATGTTAATTATTATTCTATCTTCTTGTATTCTATAAGGCTTTACTTGTCTTAAGAAATATTTTGCTAATATTATTTTATATTCATTATCATCATTTTCTTTTACCCATAATTTAATATCTATTATATCCCTTTTGTTAAATCTTAATATAGCTTTTGTTTTATTTGCCTCTTCTGCTACTTTTAAATTATTTTCAGTATAGTTTAAGTTAATATAACTTTTTTCCTTTTCTTCATTTACTAATGCTAATATTTCTACACATATAGCATCTTTTTTAATTTCTAATTTTATATAATTATTAGATTGAGTCAAATCTAATTGTTGCGTTCTAGGCCTTATTTGTGTTAAATTTGAAGTTATAGATATTTCTGCTAATAAATTTCTTTGATAACTATAATCTATATTTTCTCTTAAACTTGCAGTTCTAACCAATCCTCTTTTAGTTATTGGTATTGGATAATCTAGGCTTAATCTTTGTGGATTTATATTTATATTTAAGTTTGATGTAGATGATGTATTTATTCTTAATAATCTTTGTCCAATATTGTCATTTGTTTCAGTTCTTCTTGGATTATTTATTTGATAATTTATAATGTTGTCTAATTCTATTTCTAATTGTTTTGGGATAGTTATATTAATCGAATCTATAGGAATTTCTTGTAATATATGCATAGATTATTTTTCTATATTTATTCTTCCTTGTGATTTATTATATATTTTATGTTCATATGTAAATATTAGTCCTACCATTACTGTTATTGTTAAACCCCTTAATATTTCGATATTTGCAGCGCGATAAGCATAAAGTTCCATAAGGCATACAGAAACTGCGGAAACATATTGATATTAAATACAAGTTTACATTACAGGAGGATTCCCCACAGGGTTTGATAAATATATATACAAATGTACAGATCATTCAAAAATATCTAAAGTGCATGCAAAACAACTATAGCAGCAACGAAAAGCTCCGGGACCCTAATCACTGATAGCCACCGACTTGTCTTTTGAGCTGCCCACTTCAGCTGAAATGTTTTGTTTTGAAAAAGAATGAGATTCGAGGGAATCTCAATAGCAACATGCTTACAAACATATGTAATGCGAAATAGATATGCAATATCATGTCATGTAAAATGATCGAAACTATATGTGTGTACACTTGCCTAAGGTCAAACTACATGTCTGCCCCTTGGTCTACTTGGTGCCCTTGTTGGGTCCCTGACCACAATATGACAAATTGGTGTGTCCATGACATTAGCTCATATTACAGCGAATGCCATATACAATCATAATAGGCATCACATAATTTATGTAAGAAGAAATTACTACCTGGTTTCTTTTTTCTAGCAACTTTTTCCCGTTTATCAGAGCTCAGGCAAGTCTTAGACTTCGGACAGTCACCAAGTCCTACAATTCCCAAATACACTATAGATGAGTTATTACTCATTCATACCTTACTCTAATCTCATGCTATTGGTAAACTCATCTTTACAATGCTAAATTATCAAAATGCCTTTGTAGACCCGGTCGGTCTACATGTACTTTATTCAAAATTATGACTCGGGATAATTTTACATAATTTCGCATGTAGAATCCATTTTTGACTTTAGATTGGTCAAAATCAGGCCCAAATAAGAAAAATGCCCTTGACAACCCTTACTTAGAGCTTTTAAGGGTAATTTGGTTATTTCACATTCTAGGGCTTTTCTCACTTCATCATCAACATATACTCTACACAATTTTATCTTATAAACCCAATGGAAGCATCAGAATTATCAAATTCCTGCTCCTTTAACACACCTAACACAGGGCAACCAAATAGGATTCCCAGAAAAGTTAGGTCGGTTTCTTGTTTTCTCTTGCCTAATTACCTCTTTTCTACTTATAATCACATGATTAGATATTTAGACATTCCTTGGACATGGTCTAGAGAAACTTGGAAAGCAAGGTCCCTTGGGTTTCTTCATCTAACTTTCAAAAAACATCCAAAACCAAGCCAAGAACAACAATAATAGCATCAATCAAGCAAGAGGAACAAGTTTGTAATGTTACCTCTTGATTTCCACCTCTTTCTCTCTCTACTCGTTTTCTTCCTCTCTCCCCAAAGCCTTGACTTATCTTGAATACCATGGATTCAAAGGAGGAGAGGTTATGGAGGGATTAGGAAGCTTAAACCACAAGATTATAAGCATTTTACCTTGGATTTTGAAGAACCCTAGCTTTGGTATGCTTTAATCCTCTCCACATTCTCAACAACTCTCTCTCACTCTTTTGGTTCAGTTCAGCATGAGGATGAGAATGAATAATGAAGAAATGGATATATATTAAGTTACTCAAATAGCTTAACATAGGTGGCTATTCTCTATTGGTCCATAATGTCATTTCTTGTATAATTATTTCATTTCCCTTTTATGCTTCTTCATTCCACCGAAAAGCATAAGGAAAGAGAGGGAAATATTGATCTTAAGCTATCCCATTGTCATCTTGCAAGTTGTTGACTTTTGGACCTTTAACTTTCGACTATTTAACCTTCCTTGATAATAATTCACCAAAATAGGCTTATTAATTATCAAGTAGCTATTTCCCTCTTTTTAGTTCCCATATAACTGAAATTATTAGGAATATTAGGGAAAAATAATAATTTCCTACTTTATGGAAAAATTACCGTTTTGCCCCTACATTTTTCCTTACTCCTTTTCTTTGGTTTGGCTGATTTTTGACATGTATATTAGGCCATTAATCATATCATTTTATGTTCCAATTTTGGTTACAATAGTAGGCCTTTATGTGGAAATTAATTGCTCTTTTTTGTTCTTACTTGGTCAAGTTGTATGTAATCGACAATTGGAATATTACTGTAAATTTATGCACACCACAATTCACCATTTTATTCCTTTAAATGTATTAATCACATAGGTGGAATATTGATGATTAAAAATGGGGTGTTACAGTTATACTTATTGTTCTAGCTCTTGGTAATTATTTTATTTCTCCTAATTTGTGATATATTATTATAGACTGATTCATATGTTCATCATTTCTAGATATTGCAAAATTTGTATTTAGTGTAAATTTTAATTTTTGATATATTAAATTTTCTGTTAATACTCCTAATATATTGTCTTGTATACTACTTATTTTTCTTTCATATGTTATTAATAATTCTACGGGTGAATCTATTCCTTCTTTGTAATAAGCTTTAACTAATATTTGTACTCCTATAATATATATCTCAGTTATTTTATCTTTAAATAGTAATTTAGATATTTTGTTTTTATTAGTGCTTTACTTATTAAAGGTATTTTTAATACTCTTTCAGGTAATATTAACTCTATAGGGTGTTTCTTTTCTAAGACTACACAATGACTCTTTCTACTTTTCTTTGATTTTAATATCTTACTTAACTCATAAAATTTTCATTTTTTAATTTTTTTGGTTTCAAATCCAGTTTTATATCATTTATCTTATCATATTGTTTTTTATTAAAAGTCATTCTTCTTTCTATTGATCCTTCCGAAACATTTTTATATTCTTCAAATTCTTCATATCCATTGTTACTAGTTCCTTTTCCATCATTTACTATATTTATCATATAAATTTGATATTCTTCCTTAATAGATAAATAATCAAATTCATCTTCTACTGAGAAATCACTTTATAATTTATAATTTATATATTTCTATTTCTGGATTATCTATATCACTATAAATTGTTTTGTCAAATTCTAAAGATTCTAATTCATGTTCATAGGCTTGTTCTAATATATTCATAATTTTCTTTTTTAATGACTTTGGACAATTATTAGATATATGTCCTATTTTACCAGAATTAATTTAATGATAATATACTTTTATTTATAATAATATTTTTTAATTTAAATGTTATAATCATATGATAATTTTTATTCATAAATATATACTTTTTATATATGAATTATTTGTTTAATATTATATTTTTAATTATAATAATTTTTGTATAATAATATATTTGTATTTTATAATAAAATATTTTAATAACGATAATAATATTTTTATTTATCATAATATTTCTTTTCATAGGCATTATTGAAATATTAGATAAGTTATAAGGGTAGCGTGGTCTAACATTTTAATACCCCTCCAAAAACACCTAATTTGAAAAAGTCAAAATATGAATGTTGGAGAGGAGCTTCTATTCAAAATTTCAACCCAATTGAGGCAAGTATTTCAATGTAATTTTCTGCATCCACAATCTTGTGTCTTCCTTGACGAGAACTGAGACTCTCTAGACTCAGTCACAATTCTTAATTGGTTGGATATACGTATTCTATAGCATGTGCCTACTTTGTCTTCTTCTTTTTTTTTTGGTCAAACCTACTTTGTCTTCCAAAAATTAAAATATAAACGGAAAATATCTTTATGCAGATATATTAAACGCAGTGTGAATCAAAGCAATAGAGGCATTATATGAAATATGTTATGAACATCTAGCGCCAGAAAAATTATCTGCACCACCAATTCAGCCGGTCCAAGCCGACAAAGACCGACAAACTTCACAGAAATAAAACGGTTCAAACAAAAATTCTGAAATACAGCTAGTAACAAGTTTTACTTCCCTTTGTTTTTTCCTTCTCCTAAGCTCACAATGATTTTGTGGTGGAACAGATGAGAACTCCATTAAAGAAGTAACCTTTGTCTCCAAAAGCAGAGGATATTCTCAGAGGATGCATGCCATGAATAAAAGTTAGGCAAGCTTCTAACACACCCATCCAATGAGCTCCTTTATCTACTACTCTCTTCAAGATAGTGGATGCCGCCTCCTGCACTCATCCCAAAGTCATGATCAGTCATGTAAGAAATATGTGGTACCGACGCAACACATTTTTAGTTCAATTTCCTCCTATGATATTTACTTGTTGCAATTCCTTCCCATCAACAAGGCATGACCTCAAACTAGTTTCAAATTAAGAACACAAAAATAAAGGGAAAATGGGGCTGGAGGAGAGCCTGCTCAATACATTGAATAAAGTATTCAAACACCAAAAAATTGAGCCAAAAAGAAAAAACTGTCATTACAATTTTTGGTTCCTATAATCTGCCCTCATTTTGGTTTTGGTCTCTTAAAGGACAAAATAATCTAGGTTTTTATTAAAATATAAGCTTGAAGGACCAAAAACCTATGGTTTGAAGCTATAGGGGTTAAAATCAAAATGAGGACAAACTATAAAGACCAAACTTTGTATTAATCCAAAAATTACAAGATACAGTATGGAGAACCAACCAGGAATCAAAACTAAACCACTTTTTTCTTTTCTCATGGGGTGTTATTGCCATTAGGTGACATCATCCAGATCAACTAACACGCACATAACCAAAATTTTGTCAAAGACAATCTAGTCAAATACTTCGATGCACATAAAGCTCTCTCAAATTACCTTTTAGGTCGGCTTCGATCTTCCTCATAGTCCATCACTCCACCAGATTCAGAGTTGATCTCCTCATGCCCTCGAAAGTCAATGTCGGCCTGCTGACAGGGTGCAACTTCTGCCACAAAGTAAGTAAGACACATCGACCAATATATCCCAGCATTTGTATTAAGACTAAATCTAATAACATGAGATCAACTAGTAGAGAAAAAAAGGCAGTTATCTAAGCAAACAAGTCTTGTACTTTTTTTACCATCCTAAACAGACTGTAGATGCCTCCAAAGTATTGCATGGAATAAATTTCAATTTAACCCAAGACTGTAGAGTATATATGTATGGCTAAAACATTCATAACTGAAGACTAGTTTAATTACCATTGTGATAATAGTGCATTTAACAACACATAGAAAACAAATAATGAAGCACAAAGCTAGTTTCAATAATTCAAAAATTCCCAAGTTCAATTTATTCCTCAGTAGCTCTATAATAATATTTAAAACAAAATGGGGGGAAGAAAACTCCTACATGGACATGGCCATTACATATTCAGATTTTATACTTATATACTATTTTTTTTCTCCTATATATCTGTTTCCCTCCTTGATGGAGGTGCATTGTATAGCCTCATACTCTCTTTCGGAGACCCAGCTACCTCATGATCCCAATTAGATATGCATCGTAAAGATGCTAAGAAAACGGAGCCAAACCAAACCTTTAAGTTGATTTGGTTTTACCAAAATTTGGAATGACTCCATCGGTTCTACACCAACTCTTCATATGCAGTTTAGTCCAAAATAAAACAAATATAACAGGTCAACTTATCAGAACCAATCAAACATAGAAAACTGATGTTTTTATTATTCTGTAAACCTTGCCCGTTAGATGAATTTGATTCTGTATGATTATTCTTTTGTGATATTTGTAGGAATTAATAATTAATATATTATAAGTTAATATATTAGGATAGATTTTTTTGAGTTGTTAGTTTGAATTATGTGAGTCAATTGTAAATATATTAGATTAGATTTTATTAGGTCAGATTTTATTTCCATTAAAATCTCAACTAACCTGATTAGTGTGTGTATATTTAGTACTCTAATCAATGAATAATCAGTTTGGTGATTCATAATTAATCTCTAAATCTCATATTTTAGGAGTTAGAGCAAACCCAAGCTCCTATTCGTCAGATACGAGTGACCGAGAGACCACCACGAGCGCTCGTTAGCTAGACACGAGCAACCAAGAGTGAGAGATCAGCCCGACACGAGCGACTGAGTGCGAGAGACCCTTCAGCCTGACGCGAGCGACCAGGTGTGAGTGATCCACCAACTACGGTCCCATTCGATTTCCTGTCAGGCTTTCGCAACTCGACACCACCAGCTCCGCCGCCGGCGACGTCGCACATCCCTACGAGGAGAAGAGCTCCACCAACTCGTCATCGCCAAAATCAAACGCAACTTATGGCATCGTCACAACCGACTGTGTCGTCAAGCAAGATACCCAGCGAGCCCACACCTTCCTCTTCTTCGACGGTCGACTCCCTCAGTCATAGTGCCTACCACCCCACTGTCAACCTTGAACTTCCGGCAGTTCTGATCATTCTGTAAAGACTCGCCGGCAAGGAAAACTTTCGAGAATGGGCTCAGTCAATTCGCCTTGATGTTGTTGGTAGGGACAACTCGACATTCTTACTAGGACCACCGCTACTCCTCCTATAACCGATGAACCAACCCATCAAAAGTGGCAGTCCGAAAACACGATGGTCTCCTCGTGGCTCATCAACACAATGTCACCTGGTCTCCAGAAAAGCTTCATGTTCCTTCCAACAGCACACAACATCTGGGTGGCAGTCACCGAAGCATATGGAGATGGAGCGAATGACTCGTTGATCATTGACTTAAAACAAAAGGTTTGGGATCCTAAACAAAATTCTCTTCCTCTAAGTGGATATTATCTGCAGAAGACGGTATTAGGGCAAGAAATTGACCTTATAAACGACGAGGTTGAATGCTACCCCACACACGCAGCCACCTACCAGATACATATCTCTAGAGAATGCCTTTTTGAATTATTGGCAAGCTTGAATCCGACCTTAGATGATGTCCGAGGTAGGATACTTGCTCAAAATCCCCTTTTGTACATACTACATTTGCTATTCTTCGAGATGAACAAAACCGGAAGAAAGTGATGCTCAGGGGGACCCATGTACAACCTGAATCTTTTGCACTCGTAACCAGAACCAGTGAACAAAGGAAAAATAAACCCAAGCCAACGTGTGATCACTGCAAGAAGGTTAAGCACACAAAGGATATATGCTGGGAAATTCATGGTAAACCAACAAATTGGAAACCAAAAAGAGGCAGAGGTCGTGGCTATGTGGCTGAGACTACTGCATTGGAGGACAATGAATCTCCACCACCTAACACCTTAAGTCTGATTCTTTGAATGACTCACTACGTTAGAAGGTACTCCTCACACTACGAAACAGCCAAGTGCCACTATAGCCTAGCGAGGTAATTTTTCTATTGCATTTACTACTGCTGAAGGTATGACTTCTCAAAATTCTTGGATTGTTGATTCCGGTGCATGTGATCACATGACCGATGACATCACATTATTCTTTAATTAAATGCCAACCAATAAAAGACTTACAGTAAAAATTGTTAATGCCTCTCATTCAATCGTTGCTAGTATTGGAAGTGTGAAGATGTCTAATACAATAACTCTTCACGCCGTTCTACATGTCCCGAACCTAAAATGCAATTTGTTATCTGAGGGAAAATTAGCAAAAGATATACACTGCCATGCTAACTTCTCTGCCACTGATTGTGTTTTCCAGGATTTGCTGACGAGGACGATGATTGGAGTTTCTAAGGAGTTTGAAGGGCTTTATTATCTAGTTAATTGTGTCAATAAAGGTGTCAAACTTCGCAATCATGTGTCTTCCTCTAGGACTAGTGATTTTGAATTGTGGCACAAACAAACGGACACCCAAATTTTCATTTTATGATGAAGTTGTTCCCATCTATTTCTTCTAATCAAATCTCTACTGAATTTCATTGTGATTCGTGTGAACGTGCTAAACATCACCGAACTTCTTTTTCGAATAATCCTTACATAGCGTCTCAACCATTCACTATAATTCACAGTAATTTGTGGGGTCCTTTCCGAATTTCCAATAGGTCCCACACAAAGTGGTTCATCAGCTTTATTGATGATCACACCCGAGTATGTTGGGTATATCTACTAAAAGAAAAAAATAGATGTATAAGAAATCTACGTCAATTTTCACACCATGATTCAAAATCAGTTTAAAACTACCATCCAAATACTTCATACAGACAACGGCACTGAGTATTTCAACCAACCCTTTTTCAAATTCCTCACAGCTCATGGTATTCTCCATAAAAGTACTTGTCCCCATAGTCCCCAACAAAACGGTGTGGTTGAAAGAAAAAATAGACACGTCTTAGAAACTGCCCAAACTATCATGTTCAATAGTAACACTCCTAAATACCATTGGGATGATGCCATTCTTATAGCCACCTTCCTTGTCAACCGTCTTCCTAGCAAACCACTGTCTTATCGCACCCCTTACAGGTCCTTCGCAGCCACTACAATCAGCCCTACCTTGAAAACTCCTTACCATTACGGGTCTTTGGCTGTCTCTCATATATCTACCTTCACCATACCAGCAAATTAGATCCTCGATCCGTTAGGTGTATATTTTTGGGCTACTCAATTACACAAAAAGGGTACAAATGTTATGATCCAATCACTAAACGGCTATACATTACCTGTGATGTCACCTTTTATGAAAATATCTCATTCTATTCTCCGCCTGAAATTCAGGGGGAGAATGGTACCCGAAATGAATTTCAGGCTACACACCAATTAGAGCCAACCCACTTCCATAAGTACACACCTGAACCTAAACCCATACACACACCTGAAGCAGCCGAAATAGTCCCTAGACCAAATAAAGAAAATACTAATCGAGGGGGAGACACTTGCAACACCTTGAAAGTCTATAAATGCAGACACAAAACAGAGATTGCCCCTCAACAACTTGCACACTCCATGAGTCTGAACCACAAGCAGATCTAGGAAGACTGCAACCTGTGAGCCAAAAGACTCCAACACAAAGTGACATCAACCTTCCAATTGCAGTCAGGAAGCAACCCAGAACATGCACCAGACATCCAATTGAGAGGTATGTGTCATATCAGGCTCTTTTATCCAAATATAGTGCTTTTGCATCTCATCTCGACAACGTCAGAATCCCTAACAATATAGACGAAGCACTAGCTAGTCCAGAATGGAGACAAGCAGCCATAGAAGAGATGAAAGCCTTAGAAACTAATAACATGTGGGACGTAGTGGATAAACCTAAAGGAACAAAACCAGTAGGCTGCAAGTAGGTGTTCACGCCTAAATACAAAGCTGATGGAAGCTTTGACAAATACAAAGCAAGACTAGTTGCAAAAGGGTTCTCATAGGTATATGGCAAGGACTACACTGAAAAATTTTCTCAAGTAGCAAAACTAAACACTATACAGATATTACTCGCACTAGCCATGAATTTGGACTGGTCACTACATCAAATGGACATAAAAAACGCATTCCTTAATGGGGATCTGAAGGAACAAGTTTATATGAAGATGCCTCCAAGGTTCCCAGGAAAAAAGGGAGATCAGATATGCAAATTAAGAAAGTCACTATATGGATTGAAGCAATCCCCACAAGCCTGGTTTGAGCGATTTACTCATGTATTGAAGACACAGGGCTATACACAGGGACAAAGTGATCATACTCTCTTCTTTAAGCAAATAAAGGGGAGAATGACAATCCCTGCAGTATATATAGATGACATAGTACTCACTGGTGACAATGAAGATGAAATAAACAGGATAAAGGCTCTAAACCAAGAATTTCAAGTAAAAGATCTAGATGAGATGAAATATTTCCTTGGAATAGAGGTGGCTCGTTTTGCCAAAGGAATCTATATTTCACAAAGGAAATATATTCTTGACCTTCTCAAGGAAACAAGAATGTTGGGTTGTAGACCTAGTAGTACTCCAATCAAGGTTGTAAAGATCGATGACGGTGAAGACCTAGGCAAAGATGTGGATGTGGGAAAATACCAGCGTATGGTAGGAAAGTTGATTTACCTATCACATATACGCCCTGGCATTGCATTTGTTGTTAGTATGGTAAGTCAACATTCCCATGGCCATAAACAAAAACACCTGAATGAAGTATACAGAATTCTTAGGTACATAAAAAGCTCACCAGGAAGAGGACTCTTATTCAAGAAAACTAATGAGAGAAATGTTAGAATGTTCACTGATGCTGATTGGACAGATGACCAGGAAGATAGAAAATCTACCTCTAGATATTGCACATTTGTGTGGGGCAATCTGGTTATCTAGCGCATTAAGAAACAGAATGTAGTAGCTAGAAGCAGTGCTGAGGCTGAGTTTCGAGCCATAGCACTTGGCATTTGTGAAGGTATCTAGGTTAAAAAAGTGCTTGAAGAGCTTAAACTGAGTATGAACTTGCCTATAAAGATGTATTCTGATAAGATGGCGCACATCAACATATGACACAACCCTACCAGCATGAGAGAATGAAACATGTGGAGATTGATAAACACTACATTCGTGAGAAAATAGATGATGGGATAATCGATCTCAGATATATACCATCACAGCAGCGGACAGTAGACATCCTTACTAAAGGACTTACTATCGACAAATTTGAATTCCTAGTTGGGAAGTTGGAGATGATCGATATCTATACTTTAACTTGAGGGGAGTATAGGAATTAATAATTAATATATTATGAGTTAAAATATTAGGAGAGATTTTCCGAGTTGTTAGTTCGAATTATGTGGGTCAATTATAAATATATTAGATTAAATTTTATTAGGTCAGATTTTATTTCCATTAAAATCTCAACTACCCTGATTAGTGTGTGTGTGTGTTCAGTATTCTAACCAATGAATAATCAACTTGGTGATTCATAATTAATCTCTAAATCTCCTACAATATTTTTGGACCTTAGAATGATATTCTAGTCTTCGAGTTAAAAACCAAAACATTATAAGCCATGGACATCCAAATTTTGTGACAGACAGCAATAATGCATAATAGAAGCTTATATACAAATATATATCTGAGCGAAGATTTACTGAGTTGGTAGCACATAATTGTTTGACAAACATTTTTGGCATTCGAACCTTGTTTGAGCTAATAGAAGTTGAGAAGGCTTTATATAAATGAATTACACACCAAACTCTTGTATGAATAGTGAAAGTTGAAATTGTAGTTCTCCCATTTAACATTAGTGTCGTACTTTTGTCATGAAAAAATACTACGAAAAACTTCAAGATGAGCCCAGATTTGCAAGTATGAAGTGGTTCATCTCTTTCATCCTCCTCTTCTTGAGAGCATGTGTTATATAAAGAATATTCTGTTGTGAAGGGTAGTTAAGTCAGTCAGTTAGGGCTTATGTTTGTTATTCTGTTTTAAGTAATAATTGACAGTTAGTTAGTTGAGGTGGTTAGAAGGGGTGTAGGTGAGATTAGTAGCCCTCAAGCTATTGTATAGATCAGATTTGCAATTTTGTTCATCAATAGTAGGGTACTATTCAGAAAATTCCCCTGTTTCTTCTCTATCTCTCTCTGTTATTATTCTTTCTTTCTTTCTATCTATTACCATATCAGCATGTATATGAGTATGTGCATGAGGCGGGTGGAACATGAGTACCGCCATACAGAACTCAAGACAATCTGTGCTAAACTAATTGCAGAGTACAAATACACAAACTTCAGAATAAATTAAAAATCTTTTACAAATGTCAGTACAAGCCATTTAATCAAAACTGTCCTGCCTAAATTGAACGTAAAGAAGCAAATGAATTAAAGATCAATCCCAGGAGACAACCTACTAAAGGGGAAATTGCCAACAACGATTCAAATTACATACATGTTTCTGATGGGTCATTCTCTTATCCATGCGAGTAAAGCAAATCACCAATTATGAATGACATAGGCATGATATTAAATTCAACCGACCTTGAAAATTAACTTCTTCACTTCTTCTGCCTTTTCTTCCACATCCTTCTTGTGCTTCTTGTCCAACTCACTCATTGTATCAGCCCATTTTATCTTTTCTTGAATTGAAGAAAGCATATTATCTGATGTAGACAACCTGGGTTTCCAATAAATAACAAAATGTTTGATGTGAAGCCAACCCTTAATATTTTACAACAGGAATTCCACACGACATTGACATCAGAAGAACAAAGAAAAAGAATAATGGAGATATTTATCATTTAGAGAAGCTAAAAGAAAAGGACAGCGACAGTACCAAAAGAGGTTGAATCCAGTCTACTAAGAAAAATGAAATAAAAATTTCCAAGCTTGATAAATGATTTCAAACCAACTATAAGTGAACTTGGATTCTTTACAGACTAAACTTAATTAAAAATAGTATTTTTGAATAAAACCTCAGTAGAAAGTGACTTAAAGCTTTGATTTGATCTAAACCTATCTAGCAAGGTATAACGAGACTAGTTAACATTACCAATTAGAGAGTGTATGTATCATATTTCCCAGCTGACCAGGTCTCAAGTCCCTCCCCGCTGCAAATTGGACCTAAAGTTCAACATCAGAGATCAGCAAATTTTCTGACAGAGGACACAACAAACGCAACAGCAGAAATGAAAAAGAAGCCAGACAAATTATGAAAGAGATCCTGAGCTGGGACCTCAAAACATCTTCTCAGTTGATCCAGCTTTCCTCTGACTATGCCCTGATAAAAGCAATAAGGGTTGACATTAGCCAGCTACTTATGATGATAATTGTCTCGAAATTCACAATTCATTCAATGATTTTCCCACATTACCAGAATAGTGCTAAAAAAATAAGGAAAGAACTCCAGAAAGATAATTTTCAAGCATAAGAAGATTAAAAGAGCATCATAAATTGACAATAAGAATCATATTAATCTCCTACAATCAGCAAGCAATCTGTAACACCTTATTATTGTAGAAAATTGAAGATTAATAAAACTATCAGCAAAATTGTAAAATAAAAAGGCTATTTGTTGTTAGTCCTTGAATAGGCAAATGCCAACAAAACATCTAGAAGGAAAGCAGAATCCAGAGTACATTGCATGGATCCAGCAAGACTAATTATTGATATCCAGGATACCATCATCAATAACAGAATAGATGCTGACCAGGATCATGGGATGCAAGAACTTCTGCCTAGATATGGGGCAGAATCTTGTTCACCTCATTAAGGTGAAAATGGAGCAATTGAGAACATAGCTGAAAAGCACCAAGTGTAACATGCCGATGAATGATTTTCTCTTGACAATCTAGCATTGACGCATTGGTGGCAATGGGTGCCCAAAAACGCATAGAAAACATTTTCAAGGGTCTTTCAAAAGACCACAAACTGTTTATCACATATCCTTGGATCATGCAAATATTGCTCCCAATGCAAGAGCACGACCTAGAAGGTGTGGAAGAGCAAGACTCAAACCTCGAAGGGGTTGCTGAAGCAGTGCTAGCCTAAAAGTATTTTTGTTAATCAAAGACACAGCAATATTAACTGTCGCTGCTGTGGCATGATTGACAATGCAGTTGGAGATTGCTGGCATTTTGATGAATACTTCCAAGCAATCCCAATCATTGATAATACTGCTGCATCCACCTCAAAGCAGTCTAGAAAACGTCCTACTGCACTGTTAGCCACATTTAAATCAATGGCTGACTGTACATATTTTGATTCTAGAGCCACAAGCCACATCACAGATGATTCCTCAGATGTGGAGGAGTCAGTGCCAAATAGTGGGGCAAAGCAAATGTTGATAGGAGATGAAACAGGTTTGCTTGTTAAGAACATTGAACATTCATTCATTTGCACAAAGTATCGTACTACCCTTAATCTTTCTAATAAACTCCATTTCCCTTGCTTAACCAAGAATCTCATAAGTATTTAAAAATTGTGTTTTGACAATAATGTTGGAATTGAATTCCACTGTCAGATTTGTCTCATAAGGGATCAAACAACTAGAGAATTTGTTATGAAGGAGCATAATGTTTCTAACAAATTTGAAGTTTGCAAAGCATGCTATCAGGGTAAATCCCAGAAAAAACCCTTTTATCTTCTAATACAGAATACATTAAACCACTTCAGCACGCCTATAAAGTGAATGTAGCTTGAAAACTCTTCTCTAGATTTAATAGGTGTACACATGATTCACAAGGATTAAACCCGTTGAACTAGATCAGACGCATTTACATAAAATGAATGTACAGTGCCCTGTTTCTATTGGCACCAAGATTTCAGGCTTATGTTATGTAATTAATAAAAATAAATGTAAAACAGTTTAGTTAATTAGTGCTAGGGTAGAGGAGAGAGAGGCCTATAGTGTATATGATTAAGTCACAAGGGCCAAAACACACGTTGAATCTGATTTAGTAAAGTATTACTCATCTCCTTCTACCACTCTTCTCTTCCCTCTTCATCTCCAACTTGCACATCAGTTTAGCAGGTTCAACTGTCTTCCTCCAACAGTTGAGAAGCTACAACAGAAAAGAAGTCTTCTCAAGCTCAAGCTCAGGTGATGAGCTACATCTAACAGGAAGAACTAGTTCAGGTTTTGTTCAATTACCCCTAGGCTACACCGTTAAGTGACATCTTGAGTGCACTTCTGATCACAACAGAAAATCCCATACTACATGTGAGGACCAAGCACATTGAACTTAAGTAGCACTTTGTGAGGAGAAAGCTACAAAGAAATACAAGGGAAGCATACACCAGCCTCTTGTCACAGTTCGTTTATGGAATGACAAATGTAATTTCAAGTACGCTATTTAATCAATTCAAGCACATCTGGATGTAGAAGAGGGATAAACAAATTACTTTGAATAGAGGGAAGATGTTAGAGACAATGAAGCAATTCAAGTGTGATACCCATATTCAGTTAAATATCAGTTTGAGTATTACTCTGCTCTACATATACCAAAGCACTTCATCATTAATAATACAATGACTTCTTCACCGATCTCTCCCCCAGTAGTTCTCTATCTCTGACATATCCCAAACACCTCCTAGGAAAAGAATTCCATTCAAAATGAGATCAACACACATGAATTACTTCAGGAACATAGGCAACATGAGGTTCTATTCCCTGACTAATTACAGTCAATCTTTTATTGAGTTTGAGGGGTTGAAGACACTACAAGTGTTATGAGGAAATTACAAATGCTTAGGAAATTAGGGTAAGGGTAGTTAGGGAACTGGGACAAAAAGGGGAAACTAGGGTATTTGGCTAATATTTCTAATATAAGTACGAAGCTGTGTATGGATTTGGCAGAAAAATGAATGAATACTTTGGCCATTGTTGTTTTGAGGCTTCTGAGCATACCTATTTATTATAGAAATATTAACCAAATATCCTAATTGCTCCTTCTTGTCTCAATTAATCTAGCCACCCTCACCTAATTTCCTAATTACTCGTAATTCCCAAATGAAGAAAGAGAATTTCTCAAATTATTGGAATGTGTTGGGAATCAACTGATAAAACACCGGATAAAAGCTGAATATTTCAATATCTGATTAAAACAATGATCTTCCAACCCAGTGGGAGAAGGAAGCTGGTTACAAAATGAGAACACACTCAACAGATTCTGACCTAGCTGTTCGAGAGGCTAGCGCTCTCCTACTCACTCTCTTCCTATTCCATACCATTCCTCCTCTCCTAATATTAGTTAAATAAAGGCAGAACAAAGTGGACAGCACAGGACCCCAAAAGAAATAACCTCGTACAAGGATAAAGGATATTCTAGTAAAGCATGTTAGGTCTGCTTAATACAAAAATAATAAGGGGCTGCAAGTCAACACCTAGATATTCCGAAGGCATTTGTGTCGTTGGTTTGACTCTGCTTATGTTTTCTTTTGTAAATATTCTTGACCAGGGCAGACCTATCAGAATGTGTTGAACTCCTCAAGATAATGATGATAGAATACTTAGCCATAGTTCATAAGTTTCTTTCTTTGCAGCCTATGATACAGGGTAGTTTTAACAACTTTCCCATGGAGGTTTTCTCTAGCCATTGCTCGGGTGTCTTCAATGGATTAAAAGTGGAATTGGGCCGTTCTTGAATTAGTTTTCCCCACTTTTGCTTCATTGTCTTGTAATCTCTTTCTCCTTCTCCTTAAAGACATTATTTTATATCATTACAGAAATTCTAGTAATAAAGTATTGATCCTAAAAAGGGCATTCCGTTTATCAGAACAAAACAACAAATGAGAATACAAATATATTAAGCACATTTGAGCAGAAACGTAATTTCTGAGAGGAAGTGATGCCTACCGCATACATGCACTCATTAATTAGAAAATCTTCTAGTTCACGGACATTGGTCACATCCAATTCCTGCATTAATTGGTCATAAGGCAGCACCTGGAAGAAAACTGAATAGGTAAATCTGTGATGACTGATAAATGATTGCATGCGAGAAGACAAGCACTAACAGCTAGACCAAAACTGAATAATTTTTAGGTTGTGTCTCAACCAGATTATTTTCCATGCGAGCATATGGAAGAAAGAACACACCAATGATGATAGAATCCAGTACAGAATAAAAATAACATCCAGGGAGGAGATGGTTGAGACAATAAGGTTCCTTGACTACTACAAAGCATGTAACTCTAGCTATGTTGGTCAATAACCAAACAGTGAGACATATCCAATCTCAATGATCAAGAAAAGAGAAGTGGGGCTTTCAGTTAACCACTAGAACACATGAATAAGGAAACAACAGATTCTAAGGCTCTTGCTAAGTAGAAGTCATTAGACTGAAGCTCAGTACTCAATAGGATCAACAATAATGACATGACATAGGTTCATAGAACCAAGACAGTGTTTTACACATACATAGAGTAAATTATTTGACATTTCCAGGGATCATTGAGGATGTCCACTATCCTTGTAACAATATCTCAAGAGTCAAGACAACTTCCGATAGTTTTGGGAAGAAGAAAAGCAAAATGCTGCAGTGATTTTCTGTTTTCAGAATACTAAGATGTTAATTGGAAACAACTGCGAACAATTTTAAGGGTGTTCCATAGAATCTTCAGTAATTGCAGGACAGTATGATGGTTATGGTCTCTCTAGAGTAATTTCCTGCTTTTGTTTTAAAAAGATTGTCACTGTCAGACATACAGAAAGGCTCAGCAGCTTTGCTGTATTCTTGACTTCCTAGTTTTTGAGATTTGGATAAGGTGTTCCTTTCCCTTTCAATGTTCTTCTCTTCTTTTAGGAGGATATATTATCTCATTTGCAATATCTTTGTCTAGTAAATCTTCTTATTTTATTAATAAAAATAACAATAGTTTAATAATATTGTTACTCATTAAGCCAAAAACAGCAAGACCAGAAATCCATATGTTTACCTGACTTTTCCAAATTTATCATAGATTTAGAGGGCACCATCATACCTTGTTAGTCTCAGCTAGTGTAAGAACTGTGAGTTGCTTTAGCTTGAGGATCTGATCAGGTGTCAATTGTGGAAGATGGCCAGCATTACCTACAAACCAATTGTTTTTTCAGACAAGCTCCACTATGATATTCTATAAACAGTTTACATCCTCAAGGATGTGTTAAACAACTCATTTTGAGTTCTTTTGAGTAATTGAAATAGGAATTGATGTCATACAACGTCAAAAAAGAGGAGAATATTAGAAATAGGAATTTCCTATTTCCTATTCAAATAATTTACAAACATAAAAATGGACAAGAGTATAGTCACATGATCCTTAATGTGAAGATAACCTCTCAAAGGGAAAATTGCTGTCATATACAACATCAAATAACAACCTGTTTTAACGAATATTGAACAATAAGAGGATGTCCATCAATTGACCCTAATGGCTAATGAATATAAGGATATAATAGGAAAGAACAACTATTAAAATGACCATATTCATATCTAATAGGAAAAGTGAACCTATAGGAATGCTTAGAGGCCATAAAGATGCTTCGCTAATCACTAGGTCAAGTCCTTTTTATCACCATCATTTTAGTTCAGTACATTAATCATTTCCTCAGACAACTTAAAGAACTGAATACTACAAGAGCACACAGAGGCCCAAACACAGGCATGTTTGTGAGAGTGCATGGTACTACAAATGGCTGCTTTTAAATTTCCAGTACAAAAATAATTCAGTAGATCTGATCTTTTTCATTGTCAACAATCATAAGTTGGGATAATAAGTATTTCCCTCAAAAGTGAGCATGGTGAGATTACATCTGACTATAAGAAAAATGCCACCGGAAAGACACTCACACAGACATTTAAATTCTCAGACTAATATAACCTCCCTTATAGCAAAGATGGTATCTGTTGGAAGAGCTCACAAGTGACAACCCAACTTAAACAAAATTAAATTAGTTTCTGTTCTCCTTTTCATTTCTCTATTTTTATTTAGTCTCTGATTGTAATTTTTCATTTTTTTTGTTTTTCTGTCTTAATTAGATAAATCAGAATCAATTTTTAATTAGATTTAAATATTATGATAGATACCTAGAGCAAAAATAACCCCTAGCAACCTCTACGTATATCGTCCTTGATGATCAATAATCAATAAGTTTTTAAAGCTGAGTCCTCAATTGCTCACCCTATCAACATCCCATATTCTACATTGCCCAACAGTCATCACCAATTTTTAAGAATCCAAGAAACAAGAAATACAATTTTCCAATGCAAACATTTACTTTCTAAACACAACCAGTCATCACAAGGTTCACATCCTAATAGCTTAACACTGATAAAAGTTCACTTTTGCTGCACTTGACCATCCAGTAGGAGATTCGACATAGTAAATATAAGAATGGATCAATTTTATCTCACCAGTATCCTTCAGAACTTTTGAAAATTTCATTTGATACTATTCTTTCAAAATTAAGGTTAAATGTTTAGCGTTGCCAATCATTTATAGCTCTCTTTCCATCCAAACCTTCTTTTCCTCTCTGTTTCACTACATGAGTTCCATTTAATGCAGCTCCACATCAACCAGAACAATGGTGAGATATAACATTGATCATTCAATGCCCATGATAACAGAGATAAGAAATGGCAGTGGGATTTTGTGAAGAATCTCAATCATAATTAATTTGAATTTTGTGAAGAATCTCAATCATCATTACTTCATGGAAACCATTCTCAGTACTAACTATATCCATGTAATCTTTCAACACCCAAAAGCAGCTGAACATATAAGCCAGAACAATATTGTTACATTCTCTTCTGAGAAGCACCAATGCCGAATCCTCCAATAATGGAGTTTTATGGAATTTATCTTATACTTGCATAAAATAAGGCACTTACTAAATTGCAGCAAGAATGGAACATTATCGCAGTCACCACCACTTTATACTCAACAAATAATATCAATAAAGTAACAATAATCTGTAACGGGTGATAAGCAGAAACATGAATCCTTAGGCTTACTCTTGTAATCACTCCATGTGCCATATGCAAACAATCGTAGCACGTCAAGGTAGACAGAATGTTCAGTTCCTTCAAGCTGCATGATTTATGAATGGAAAAATCATAGGAATTAATTAAGAATGAACTATATAAGAAGTACTAACTAGTAAGTAAAAGAAGTGCAACTTCACAGGTTGTACTAACTATTATGTAATGAATAAAAGTATGGGGATTCACAAGTACACCTAAGTGAAACAACTGATTGCCCACCAATCCCCGTGAAATATATAAAAAGCGCTTTATTTGGTCGTCCACTAATCTCCCGTGAAATATATAAAAAAAAGAAATGATATCAACAAAATCATATTTACAGGAGCCAGTGGAAAATGAAACTTCTGTTTTTAAGAAATTTTATCCCTAGCTCTCGAAATTCAAAACAAACAAGTCATCAACATATTCCTATTTCCCTATAATTTTAGGAGAAATGCCTTGACAGGATGAAGCTTCCCGAAGTGGCACTATCTTACTGTTTAACAATCAACATCTTGAAAAACTTCATGAGGCAAAAGGTTTGAAATATCCAACTCATACACTTGCTACCAGGACATAGCAACCTAAATTTTCAATAGGGATGAAACTCACATGTGATGCCAATGTTACAAGACTTGAGCATAAATTAGAAAGAACACAAACGGAAGCGAAAATAAATTCAATAAAATTCAAATAAAGTGACCAAAGACCACGAGAGTGTAGGAAAGAATTATCATATGCGGCATAAAATATGAAAACCACATAAGTTAGAGGGAAAAATAATTCTATTTCCCTCGAAGTACAACCCTTAGAGCAGAATAAAAAAATTGGGAAAAGGTACAAAGCAGAAATTCCAGATCACTGATACATGTACGAACCTCTACAACATTGGGGACGGCCAGAATCTCAGAAAAAGCGAAGAGAGAAGGGTGAGAAGTGCCTTCAACAACCACAGTACCGAGCGCCAAACCCTTAGAAGTAGAGGCTTGCTTGACGAAGTGATCGATGAAATCCGCTTGCTTTTGTTCGATATCCATCTCAGGCTAGACAACGAGAGAAACCAGCGATTTGGGGATTGACGCTTATGCTTCTGCAATGAGAAGCGAGAACTTGAGGAGCAAGGCCCTCTTGCAGAAGGCTCTCGGTTTGTAAATACCGCTCCCGTGATTCAATTATAATAGTTGTTATAATTGTTTAATTATATTTCACCCCAAAAAAATAGTTTAATTATAAATGTTGAGTTCATTAAATATTTGTTAATTGTTAATTTTATAGTTAATTAATTAAAAAAACTAGAGGGCTTTTTTTTCTACATAAGTCAAATAATGTAATTTGATTTATTTTGATTAGCTTTGGAAAGAAAATCTGTTTAATACAATGAAACTTGTTCAGTAATTAATCAAAATAATTAATGTGTAAATTTGTTCGGTAAGTTTCATTAAGAAGCAATGTTAACTTTGAATTTTTTTTAAATTTAATGTTACCTCAGAAATGTTAAAATGGAACAATGTTTCCGGTTAAAAAATTAACAGTCAATGTACATTTTTTAATAGTCAACGTTAGTTTTTTAATAGTATAAGACAATTACTACGTTTTAAAACCTTTCGAGTGACATTAAATCTAAAAAATTTTCAGGACAACATTTCTTTTCAACGAAAACTTTAAACATAAATTTACACATTAATCCTAATTAAAAAAGTAAGTATAGAGGTGAAATGACGGCATATAACATAAAATTTATTAAATAATACATATTTATATTATAGGTACATAAAGTTGATAATTTTAAAATAAATACAGTAAATAAATTGGAAAAAAGGGTTAAGGTACAAATTTAACAATAAGTTTTGTCTGAGAGGTGTCTCGCGCAAAGAAGTTTTAAAAGAGGCAAAAATAATAATGAACAATTAAAAATTGTGCAAATTTAACAAAACCTTTAAATTTGACCTAATGTTGTTAAGAGTTTTCTTCTCTTATAATTTAACTTTGTTAGGTTAAATTTAACAGTTTTGTTAAATTTGCACCTTTTTTTATTGCTCATTATTATTTTTTCCTTTTTCAAAACTTATTTGTATCAGACGCCCCTTAATTAAAACTTTGTTACTAAAATTGCACATTAGCCCTAAAAAATTAATTAATTTAATATTAGGAAAAATTTAAAAATGCTAAAATAATTAATTAAATATATTTAAGGAATAAAAATAACAAATTCAGTATTATATCCTTTACACCAATCAATATTTAATGATAGGTCCACATCAGACAATTAATGATATTTCAACCCTCAACATATAATATTCCCTTTCGTTCTTAATATGATATTAAGTTTGTAGTGCAACTACAAAATAAATTTTATATTATTATATTATAAATTAAATCTTATATTAATGATTAAAAATAAAATATATATAGACTATATTAGAAAGGGGATATTATGAGAAGCTTCCGTAAAAATTCTAAACATGTAGATATATATAGAAATACATTCATTAACGGACTTTATCTTTTATTTTTACCACAACATGCCTCTTCCCATAGTAAAAGCAACAAAAGTTGTCACCCCAGAAGCTTATTAAACCCAATAAGTTAGTTATCAAAAAGTCAATCCAAATATCATTAAGGCTCTATTTAGGAAGGTCGTAGGGGCAAAACAAAAGCTCAGTTGCGTGAAAAAGCTGACAAAAGTCCAGTTGACACATATCTCATCTGTTTGGGTTGGCGATTGATTGCACTGGGCTTATAAAAAAAATAGCTGCTCAAATAAACTGATTGCAGGTGCTTCTCAAGTGCGTGAAGAAGCAGCTTCTTGAGTGGTGTGAGGCGGCTAGAGGATGAGAACACCCGTATGTACTGTACTCTATTATTTCTTAGGAGTTTCCAACTATGAATGCCATTGCCATTTACTCTCTGAATCATATTATCTATGATCCTTGGTTGGCTACTTTCAACCCCCAACCCATGTGAGATCACTCACCCATACTCGTGCCTGATGTATTTTCTCCTGTCCTTTTTACTAGCTTCCACTAAAAGGTGTTTTTATGTTTTATGAGATGTTTTAAGGAGCTTTAAAATATGTTTTTTCCCATACACTACCATACTCATCTCGTCTTGTTTATAGGACAAAATGCATTTTTTATCTTATTTATAAGACACTTTATTAATTTTTAATATAAATGTATAATTTTACCCATAATTTATTTTTAGTTTATTTATTAATGATCCACTTAATGTATGCATTTTATTTTAAATACAACTTTATCAATCTTATAATTAAGTACTTTAGTGCATTTTCCTTTTTTTAAAATAATAATTGAACTTTTTGTATTTTATCAAATTTTAATTTTTCACTTCAATTATCACAACATGTGTGGTGTGTGTGTGTGTAGACACACATATATGTATGTATGTAGTATTCAATAAGATTCATGTTATTTTCAGTCATTGTTCATCTAAACAGGTTTTTCAAATACTAATCCAAACAGGTTTAAGGTTAGAAAAAAAACCACTTCTACCACCGCCAATCTAAACACAAATCATATTTACTGATTTTTATCATATCTGACTTTTGCAAAAGTCAGATTGCAAAAAAAAATGATTTTCCACCGCTAATCCAAACAAGCACTAAAAAGCAAAAAGTTACTTTTGATTGTTGGGATGTATGTTTGGCTCAAAACGTGATCCCAAACATACCCTAAATATGCTAGGCTCATGTTGAGGCCTATTTAGTCAAATAAGTCAAATCTATGTTTACCAAGCCAAGCTAGTTTAGAGCTTTTTTAATTTTCACTATTATATATGATTATATATAATTTAAATCAAATTCATAAATTATTTATAATTATCTTTCACACATAAGCTCAACCCTTTCATTCATTGGTTGCTTACAACTATCTCTCTTTTCTTCAATCGCTCAAAATGACAATACTAGCTAACTCTCTTTCTTTTGATTTTGTTTCGTTCATTAAAGTGATTGCTGTAAGTTTATTTTAGTGATGCTTAAATGAAATATTATAATCTCAATAGAAAGAGTTTGTTCCAATTTCTGTTGGAAAAGCAAAAGAGGTAATATATCCACTTTTACGTGTCACTTAGCTTGTTGTGCTGGGTTGATTTTAGAAAATATACCTCAGTAGTCAATAGATAATTGATTTTCCTTATATATACTTGCTCGAGCAACTATTGTCAATAAGTATTTTTTTCCTTATTAAACTCTTATATTGCATGTGATAATTGTAACACCCCAATTCTCAATCATAAACAATTCCCCTTATGTATTTGATGTCCTTAATGGAATTATATGGTGAATGGTGATGAGCATGAAATTTTTCATAATATTTCAATTGTTGGATAATTATAATTTAGCCAAAGCAAAGGACAAGACGCAAGAAATGATTTATCGGATTAAATCATGATTTGAGGGGCAAAATCGTAATTTTGTCAAAAAGTGGGAAACGATTATTTTTCCCTAATTCATCCAAAAATATCAATTATATGGGATCCGAAAAGAGGGAAATGACTACTTGATAACAAATAAATCTATTTTTGGAGAATTATTATCAAGAAAGGTCAACTAGTTAAAAGTCAATAACTTGGTCAACAAATTACAAGTTGACACAATGGGGTAATTGGATATTCATATTTTCTCTCTATTCTCATGTATCTCACATGGAATGGTGAAGCAAAGAAGGGAAATGAGATTTGTGGACCAATGGAATAGTGCCACCCATGTTAGGTTAATTATTTAACTTAACTTAATATTTATATATATATTCCCTTCATTTATCCATTCTTCATTCCATTTCCCATGATGATCTGAATCAAAACATAACGCAAGAACGAGCGAGAGTGAGACGCAAGAACGAGAAGTTAGGTTTGAATTCAGAATCAAGGTAAGAAGCTTGGAACTTCTGGTTTAAGCTTCCTAAACTCTCTATGATCACTCTTGCTCATCTCTCCATCTTTGTATCCATGTTTGCTCAGCGTTTTCAAGAGGAGAGAGAAAGTTGTGAAACTCAAAGGTAACTCTCTAAGCTTGATTCTATAGCTTATATGGATGCTATTAAAGCTATTTATGGTTTGGTTTGGTTGTTATTATGAGTGGAAGATGAAGAAAACTAAAAGACTTTGAAATTCAAGTTTCTCCAAACATTAACCAATGATCTTTTTAATAGTTAATAAGTTGTCTATAAGTACAAATGAGATGATTAAGATAATCGAACGAGAAACCGACACAATTTTTCTGAGAATCTAAAATCTGAACCCTGTCATGAATATGATAAAGGATATGTAATTTGGAAATTCTAAAGTTCCTAATGGGTTTAAATAATAAAATTGTGTAGGGTTTATGTTGACGACTTAGTGAGAAAAACTCCAGAAAGAGAAATGACATAATAAGCCTTAAAATGTAATTGAAAGAGTCACTAATGACATTTTTATCATTTGGCCATGAATTTGACCAATCTGAGGTCAAATATGGATTCTACACGTGAATTTGTGTAGGAATAGCCCGTGTCATGAATTATGGTAAGGACCGGATAGACCGGGGCTACAGGGGCATTTTGGTAAATTGTCATCGTTCAGCTAAGATAACCATTGTTATGGAATTGAAGTAAGTTCAAATGAGTAGTAACTCATATATGGTAGTTGGATTTTATAGGACTTGAGGACGGTCTTAAGTTTGAGACTTGCCTGAGCTTCGAAGAACGTGTAAAGACACCGGGAAAACTAACAGGTAGTAGCTTCCTTCATATTTATACTATGTGATGCCAATTATGGATGTCATACATTGTAGCATTAGCTAGTGTCATAAACACAACTAATTTTCCATGTTGTGGTCATGAACCCAACAGGGGCACTAAGTCAACCAAGGTGCAGATGTAAGTTTGGCCTTGGGCTAGTGTACACACTCACGTTCGATCATCTTACATGTCATAACATTGCATATCTACTTTTCGCATTTTATTTGTATGTAAGATTCTTGCTACTAAGATTCTCCGAATCTCATTCTTTCCCACAACAGAACCATTTCAACTAAAGCAGGAAGCTCTAAAGGCAAAGCAGCGGCTACCGGTGATTAGGATCCCAGAGTTTATTTCTTTTGGTTTAGTCCTCTTGATGCATGTATATATATGTGTGTGTGTGTGTATTAATGTAAGCAAACCCTTATGGGTAACCTCCAGTGATGTAAACTAATATCTTATATTTTGTAAGTTTTTCAAGCTTTTGTTGTGCTGTATACTTGTATGCTACCTAATATGCTTGTAACCGTGACTAATTATGGTTTTAAAAAAAGGGCGTGACAATAATGGTTCCAAGACTTATGAGGGATAACATAAGGGGGGTGCTCGCGCGTGTGTGAGTGTGTGTGTGGTTCAACAGAGGGGAGGATATGGGAGATTGATTAAATGTAGGTGGGGGTGGGGTGGTCATAAGTTCTATTTGGTTGGAAAAAAAAAATGAAGGGCATGTTTGGTTTCTTATTTATCTAAGAAGGGTAGGGGAGAAAAAATAATTACAAGTTGATAGATATACCATTATCTCTTTATTTATATATTTTCTTTCTTTTTAACAATTTTTATACCAAAATTATTATTTCTTAATTTATGAATCTTATGAAACTTGATACTCACTTATATATGATAATGATAAAAAAAATTATATAAATTTGGAAAGATCATTTTAGTAATACAACTATGTTATCTCATCAATTTATATGGGTTTTTCTTTTTTTTAAAAAAACAATCTATTGCCTATCTAAAAGAAGATAAAACTAAGAAAATAGAAAAAATGATAAAATTTTAATATCCTATCTTATTAATTTTATAATATAGCTTTCCCTTCATTATTATTTTATAATATTTAATATTTATACAAGAATTATCATAAATAAAAGACTTCTTATTCTCTAACCTCTACCCTAGCAGCAACCCTCCTCCTCCCATTGACAGCAACCACAAACCCAAGCCCAAAGGCTCTGTTTGGTATGAGGTATTGTGAGGTATAGACTGGGATTGGATCAGGAATTGAATCAAAATATATAGTTTTGTATGAAGGACTACAGATAACAAGGGATTGGAAGTACCATGAAAGTGGAATTGCTGCAAAACCACCTCCCCCTAGTATTGTGCTTTCAATCTCTAGACTGTGAAATTGTAGAGACAAAAATATCATTGATTAAAATATTTTCTAGACAAAAATAACCCCCTGATTTTAGCCAATAATCCAACCCTCTCAAATAATCACAGGATTTTGAAACCCGGATCGGACTAGCCGGTTCGGACCGGGAACCAGCCAGTCTGGTCCGGAAACCAGTCAAATCCACTATTTTTTAGAAACAAAATCAATTTTTTTTAATTTTCCTTTAGAATTTCATATTAATAGGTCTAAAATATTCAATTTTTCACTGGTTTGGCCCTGATTTAGCTCTGGTTTGACTTTGATCTGACCCACTGACCCTTGACTCAGTACTCTGATTGGTTCAATGATCGGTCCAGGTTTCAAAACCTTGCATAATCACTCCCTCTGCTTTTTTCTCGCTAACGACATAATTAGTGACTATATATTAAATAAGATTAACAAAATTATTCCCTCTAACTATTACTTCGTATCGAACATGTTTTTAAAGCATCAATCTCAATTCTAATCCCAGTCCCAATTCCAATCTCAATCCATCAAAATTCAGTGCCACATACCAAACTGGGCCAAAGATCAGCTACAAATCCACAGGCACAAAGATCCAAAGGATAGTTATGGATTGTGGTGGTTTTCCTTCGACCTAATTCATTAATCAAATCTGGTTAAAATTAGATGGATTTGAGAGAGGAAATCTCATGAATTAGGAGAAGCACAACGTGAAGGAGGTCATGCTCTATGATATTGTGAAACATTGAAAGGTTAAGATATGGAGGAGTAGGCCACGACAGTCAGAGGAGCAACTTGCAATGAGAACAGGTAAGAGAGACAAGAGGGGGAACTTGGAATATTTAAAAATTAGCATGGCTAATTGAATCCAAATGTGGCATAATGTTTCTCATCCTTAAAAAAAACCCCACTTTTGGAGGTTAGGAGAGAGAGAAAGAGGTGGGTGAGGAAAAAGACAAAAATTCCTATCATCCTTCCTTTTCATTTTTTCCAACCAAATACATTTTTAAGGTATGAGCTTTCAAGTCTATTTAAAGACCTATATTTAGAGTTTTGTTGTTGTTAAGCACGAATTTCTTAATTTGAGGCAATCTTGTTTGAGGCACCAACAATTACTAAATATGAGCATCTCTTAATAGAAAATCATGATTATTAAAATCGGACCAACTGGTTTGACCACAAAACAATGAATCGGTCACCAAACTAGTCCAATCTGACCGGTTGTAACACCATTTCTAATTAACACTAAACTTAACGTGATTTTAAAAATTTCTTTAAAGATAATCTTGAAATGAGTTCCTCAAATCAACAATCCAAATTAAGTAAATAAACATTCTAGGTCCTCAACACTCTATTAAAAGAGTGAAATTATATATTCTAAGTAAATTCATATATAGCATGATGTAATAGGCAAAATTCCCTAAATGTGGTAATAAAAATGAAATAAGCAGTAACCGCTAGCTACTCATTAATGTAGCCATGATATCGTACTTTTGTCGCTAAAGCAATCAATTAAACTGGGACCAACTAATAATGCAATATAGTGGCAACCTAGGTCATTAATTCTCCCAAGGAGCAATCTATGAGTTTTCTTTAAAATTGAATTTAGGTGATGAAAAATGCAATGGAATGAACATAAACTAAAATGCAAGACTCTGCTACCTAAATGAATGCAAATGTAATTTTTGGGGGGGTTTGTAAAAGAGGAATTAAAATGCTAAACAAAAATATTAAGAAAAAGCAAAACAAACAACGAAGGTTTAGTTCGATTATGATGATAAAGGGGACAACTTATGATTCACATGAAGTTAACTTTCTTAGCCTAAATTAATTAATCAGACCAAAGGGAGATTGATGAATGGTTGAAATTAATAAATTTAATTACCTACTTGAAACATGGGAAACTCTCAAGTTCAATAACACTTATTCCACTAGAAAACTCACAATAAAAGAAGTGCTAGTTAATTAAATCCATTAAAACTAGTCAAAATAATTCAAGATAGTTTTGGAAATCATGTTCACAATTGCCTAATTAAACAATTCAACAATTAACTAACTTAATTAAACAATCAAGAGGTTAAACCCAAACTGACAATTAAAATAATAACGAAAACTCAATTAATAAATTAATTGACAATTAACAGGTTTGCAAACAAAAATTCTAATAAATATTTAAGCATAAATCAAATCCAAATTATCAATTTAATCCAAATCAAATAATAAGTCTACAATCTAAAATTAGATTGTTCTCAATAAAACTACTCAAAATTATATAAAACTAAATAATCTTAAGTCTTGAATCAAATTAATAAAAAGAAAGACACTCCCTTATAATTTTTAAGTATAAACTTTTAGGCCTTAAGTTCCTCCACGCTCATCTTAAATTGTCTCTCAGAAGATCTCACGCAGCCATGAATTTTTCTCCTTTTCCTCTCATCCCCAATCGCATCACAGCCACAAGGAGATATTGATAATGGTTGTTGAATTCAAATTGCCTCTTGTCACAGGGCATGCAAAGACGTGGATGAATTGATTAATATATACCCTTGCGTGGCTATTCGTGAGTGGAAGAGGGAAAGGTGTGAAAATAATGCATAATTGGCATGAGTCCTCTTCCGTCAGTGTGTGTGCGTGTTGCAGCGAATCCGAAGCTCTCCTCCATCTCGTCCTTACGTGTCTTTTTATAATGAGGCAATTAGATTAATTAATGAGAGTGAGGGAGAGCCTTGAGGTCTAAATTTAAGCCCATTAAAATTTAAATAGCCCAATAAAATTAAATCATCAGATTCTATTTTAGCTTCCAAGAAAAATTCTGTATCGTAGGATCTTTTAATCTACTCTTCCTTACCCTACAAGAATAAAATAAAATCGTGATCTATCATATATTTAGAAATATTTTTTCAATCATGAGATAGCAATCAGAATATTAATAATTCAAACTAATAATCTCAGATTTTTATTTAGATTTTATATTATTTCCTAAGATTGGCTAATAATCTAAATATTATCTAAATCCAAATTAGCCTAAAATAGTCCCTAAAATAAATGAATAAGGTGGGATAAAATATATTAAATTTGGGATTTATCAAGCCACATCATCATATGCCTTCCTAGTTGCTCCTACCCTCGAACCCTCACCTAAAAAAATGTGAGAAGTAACGAGATGAGGCCACTGTCTCAGTCACGTAATCACTACCCACCTTACTTAACTGCACCAGTCGTGGGGTGCTAGGTGAGACTAGTATACAAACATGTCAAGCAGATATATTAGGCAGAAATGCAAGCATATATAATAAGTAAGAGGTCAAGTAGATATACTAATAAAAAAATATGATCATATTCATTCATATTCTCAAAAAACATTTACTTACAACACAACATATTGTTTTACAAAATGTAATTATGCATGATTACTCTTTATCTTTCATTAATCTCTAACCATCCTTATATCCTTCTTATTTCCTCGAACTAAACCCATGGATAAAGTACTTTTCATATTTCTGGTTTACCCTCACAAGCTCTCCGTAAGTGTGATGTAGACCGGCCAAAGTACTACAGAGCATACAAGGGATCATGTGTTCCTCCATAGGGTTACTGACCAGGCCCCTGGATTACTACCCTATAAAATATATGTCAGCTAGTGATGCACAATAATCAAACTTGCGACCTGCCATGTGGTATTCAGTTTTTATCAATCACAAATTCATTCACTACCTCTTCCATTTATATCATTATTTTCAAGAGGTTTTCATATCCTCATACTCATACATTCCAATTCATAACATATAATCCACAAGTTATAACATAGGCATACATTCTTTATTTAGTTAATCAGCAACATATGAACAATGCAGAATCTTAGTGCATCACATACATAACACATATATTCATCAAGTCCATACTCAGAAATACATCGCACCGGTAGTTCAATTGCCCATACAGGGCCACTCACAAGGCATGAATCACAAAGATACTAAAAATAGTTCGGTTCACGCATTCATACCTATAGTTATCTCTAATAATTCTATAAATCAATATATCCAGTTTTATGATTCATACAAAGGTCCCACAAGGCTTTGTTGGTTATAAAAAAAAACAAGGTTCATACAAGTTTTACTCATTCTAGGCTAGTAAAGTTTTTCAAAAAAAACCCACGAGCAGTAATGATAAATAAGATAGATAGAACCTCATTATCTAGCATTCTTTAAATTTCAGCCAAGGAAAATCCTTATCCCAAAGCTCAGAGTAACGAAAAATTTAATTAATGCAATTTTTTTAGCAATATTAGATGTTTATAATTTCTTCTCTATTGAGTTGCTCATAATTTCCTATGAATAGGAAATATTATATTAGAATTATATCAGATTTGAGAATTTGGATCACGTGAGCGTTAGAGTTAAAATAATTTTAAAAATGTCATACAATTTTTTAAAAAATGAGTTAAAATATTTAAAAAGTGATATTTACATTCTTCGTAGGGAGGATATGATTTATTTGTTTCTTTTCTTAAGATTATGATTAGAGATGATTGTGTAGACATAATCTAAAGATTAAAATTTGATTCGATAAAATGTGAAGCTAAAAATTAAAGAAACGACCAAATTATTATATATAAAAAAATTAAAGGGAGGAGAACTTGGATTTATGTTCAGTGATCAAATCATTTTTGTTATTTATCTTCTTTTTAATTTATGTTCTCTTTTTGCAACAAAGTTGCATCTCTTTTTGTTATTTATCTTCTATTTTAATTTATCTCCTACCATATGGAATGTGAGAATATGGTAACAGTTAAAATAATAAAGATAAAAAATAAAATATGCTCAACAAATAAAGATAGATAATCTATCTATCTTATTTTTAAAAACATGGTTGAAAACAAACACCATAATGTGCCATGTCATCTTAAATTTTCTCTCTAATGAAATTGTGCTTTTTCTAAAATTGTCTACTATAATAACTATCGTAGCACCAATTACCCATGTTTTTTAATTACCTGCTGATAGCTACCTTGAGCCAAATAGATTTTATTTTTTATTACCTATTTTGAAAATATTTTATTTTATAAATGTATTATTTTCCCCTACTATACTACCCTTCTAAATTTAAGATTCCAAATTAACTACCTCCCAATATCTCGAACAAATGCCACGTTTTCTTCCTCCTTATTTCGAATTTATTTTTAGAATATTTTATTTTATAACTTTATTTGATTCTTCAGGTTTAGAAGTTAAGATTTCAAAATATTTCGTAACCACTCTTTAACTAAATTTTAATACTTTCTCTTAACTCCCTTTGTTTGGGATACTCGGTTTATTCACATTTTTTTATCAGAGATACTTGGTTAACCACATAGTTAAGATTCATACTATAACCACTCTCACAATCTTCTACTCCCACTATCCCTCATTATCGAGTGCTTTATAGAAAGCTGCCCATCAATATATTTCTCAATTCTTAATTTCTGTCATATTTATCTATTTGAGTATTTTTTTTTCTAATTGTTAAAGTGTTTTGATTTGGGCAACTTTCTTCTTCTCCATCCGTCACAGAAACCACTAATGCAAACTTGGGTGTCGATCAAAATGTGAATCGGCCTCCATATGTTCTTTCAAATGTCTCTAAGTGCCCAAAAGAATGTGGAGCAAACAAGCCGCCATGTCAGTTTCTTTTTTGAACCATTTTATATTTTCATGGTGAATGACTGAATGTTCATTAGATATGATGAACATTTGCTAGTTGTCTGAATATCAGGTACAAGGTCAGTAGGAGGCTTCACACATTGCTAATGAAGAAGGATTATTTAGAGCATTTTGTAAAGGCAAATTTGTGACCATCGCTCATTGTCTGTATGAATGTAACTTTTGATGTTCTTTATGTAATCTGTATGCGGTTGAGTAGTTATCACTCATTTATTTAGCCTGTGCACATTTTAACTTTTGTCATGTTGCTGCTAATATCTTCGCCCTTTTTTTTTGGGGGGGGGGGTCCAATAGGAGCAGGCATAACTGTTGCCTTTGCCACATATCCTTTGGATCTTGTGACAACACACTTGCATCACATGTAATTAGAAATTATTGTGTCATGTAAGAATTTTTGGGGATACTTTTCAGGCATATGGTTGCAAGGGGCAATGAATTTTTATGTTCAGTTTGAATTTCTATGTTCGGCATCTTGATTCTTCTGTCTGATTGTTTTTTTTTTTTTTTGAGATACTAATGCATGATAAAGTCCATCTTTTCCCATTGGGATAGTGTTTTGTTAATAATCTGGTAGTTAAAAAAGCTTCTCAAAAGATTTATTTTGGATAACTTTGTCATGAATTATTTATTTAGTATTATGTATTTATTCAAAATATCTAAAAAAATAGATAAGAATAATTCTTAAATTCAAATAGAAATAATTGTTAGGTAAATTATTATGATTTTTAAATTTAAATTTGAATAACACATAAGAAGTTAAGATAGTGGTAAAAAATAATAAAATTCAAAATTCAAAAGTAAATAAGAATTCTACATCTAAAATTCAAAATAAGTTAAAATAATTTAACCAATATAAAAAAAGTGAAAATTGCGCAGGTCCTACAATGAGCGTCATATGGGAGCAAGTATTTGCTTGAAATTAATAGCATACCAATATATAAATAATAAAATTTATTACAAAAAATTGAAAACCACACGGATATCATCAATTCATAAGGGACACATGTTCGTTTTCTCATTTAGTAAAAACAATTTCTAAGCTTTTAAAGCATAAAAAAAAAACAATTTCTAACAAAGGGGTTAGAGTTTAATGAATGCTTTATGTAACTTCATAATCAATTTTTTTTCCTGAGTACTTAATTAATTGATTAATTTTATGAGTTGCAAATTAATGAAAGAATTTATAGAATTTGCATATTGGGATAATGATTTTCCTTTGTTTATGTAGCATTTCGACCCATTATTCTTTCAAAATATTTCCTAACAAATAATTTTAGGATCTAAACAGCATAGAACTATTACTTAATTTTGTTTCCTAACTACATAATTAATTGCTTAATTTTATAAGCTGCAAATTAATGAAAGAATTTATAGAATTCACATATTGGGTATTTGGATGAATGATTTTCCTTTGTTTATGTAAATGATGTTGAGCACAATTCAAAATTATATTTTCTTCAGCATTTTGACAAATTATTCTTTTAAAATATTTCGTGCTAGATAATTTTAGGAAAACAATATAATATAGAGCTATTTTTTTTAATGTTCCAAACTATTTTTATGTTACATAAGTGACCACTTATTTGTGCCGGTGCGGAGGCCTGTACTAATTATCTTGAATGCATGAGTTCAAAAGTAATCTCTAATTTTTCTCTTTCCGTTAATATTAGATAATTATCTTTATAAAATTTGATTATTTGGATTGTTAAAAATTTAGGTAAGCTAAAAAAGCTATCATAATCATGAGAAATTTTATTAAGCTATCATGGCTATATATATATGAGGATTTAATATTTAAATTTTTGTAATAAATTAAATATTTTAATTTATCCCATCCACGTTTAGTCTTTAATTAATTTTGGATTTTAAAAATGAATAAGAAAATTATAATAATGCAACAAGCAAGGGTGGCCACATATAATAATAGTAATATTAAATAGTTTAATTTATCAAACATAAAACACTACTCTGTGGCCTTCAAATGGGCATTTAACTTATCATAAAGTTACATATTATCAATATCTTTTTTTTTTTTGAACAAGTGGGCCTCCTATTATGGCCCACTTGTCGCGTTGAGCACTACCAATGCGATTCATATTATATAGGTAATAAAAATTATACTATTTAATTATTGAATTAAATATATGAGTTTCAACTAAACCCGTTATTTAAATTTTTCAATAAATTACAAAATTTTTTAAATTAGGTAAATAAATATCAGCGAGCTAGTTAGTTACGATCATAGATAACACGAAGATCACAGTAGAGAGTATAAATGTTAAATTTTAAATAAGTTCAAAATTTAAACAAATTAAAGTATCAGTCGTCGTTGGATTTTTTTGCCAACAATCGTGTAAGATAATTGATAAAGGAATGGCTTATCTCTTCATTAAATAAAATAATAAACTAAAATTTTTAGATGAATGATCAATTAATTAATTGTAGAAATAATAAACAACTCATCATGTTATCTAAAGCCGGGAAAACGGGCCGAACCCATCAGGCTAGCCTATTTAGGCCTTAAATTTACAAGGGCCAAGTTTAAGATTTTTGTCTCAAAAGTGAAAACGGACCTAAAAGGGCCAGCCCTGTAAGGCCGAGGGCCTAAAAGGGTCGGCCTTGTAGGGCTATGGGCCAGCCCTTTTAGGCCTGTATATATATTTTTAAAAAATTATTTATATGATAATAATATTATTGATTTTTTATATTTTGTAGATGATGTTGCAAATATTTAGTTATTCTTATTTGTTTTAGAATTAAGTTTCATAAGAATATCTTGTATTAAAAATCTTAAAAATTAAAAATCTATAAAAGCTATTTCTTATTTTATAAGAAAAATACATTAGATATTTCTTATTTACCCCAAAGTTTCACATATGATAGTAATTTACTAATTTATTTGTATTTGTAATAGATTTATTTATCATTTTGGTTTATTATTTGTTGCATATAAAGATTATGGATGTATTCATGATGCGGGAGAAGAAATTCTTGATAGTTTCACCCTTTAAGTAGAGCCTACTACTCACAGTAAAACATAATCAAATTTCCTTAAAATTGATGATAGTAACAAAGAAGATGAAAATAACAGTCGTCATACTTATGTTGTTTAAAGTGTCTAACTTCTTGCCTTCTTATGCTTTGTGTGAGACAGTGAGTTATTTGTTGATACTATTTTTTACATTTGATTATGAATTAGTAACTGTATTTATTTTATTACATAAGGCGTGCAAACATATAGTTAAATCTTATGAAAATGGTTTCCGGCTCTAGCCCGCGTGCTCTTGAGCCGGATTTTAAAAAATAATAATTTTTCTTACCTCAAATCATATAAAGTCGGTCCTAATTCCCAGCTCTAATGTTATCAATACTTCTTTTTCATTATCCGTTTTATTTTCTTAACTTATTTGCGTCCTCTCCTCTCTCTCTCTCTCTCTCTCTCTATATATATATATATATATATATATATATATATATATATAGTTACAATTATGACGACTTTCTTTTGCCAGAAAAGTTATAACGACTTAGGGTAATTATCCGTATATATATACATATTTAGCATAATTGAACTGATGTAGAGAACAGAAGTTAATTTTAGTCTTCCCCTCATTATACCCTCTTCTTCTTTTTTGTTTTTCCTCTTGGTTTTTCGCCTCGGAGAGAAATTGAAGATATGAAGAACACTAGTCTCATGATCGGAAGGAAGAGGAGAACAGGGGACGAGGAAGTGACGTGGCAGCCACCAGAGGAAGGTTGGTGCAAAATGAACGTCGAAGCTGTTTGCACTAACGCATCGGGCACACAACTGATTAGGGCTTGCGGAGGACTCTTGAGAAATTACCAAGGAACATTCCTACAAGGCTTTATGATGAAGACTAGTGAACCCGTGTCTGATCATACGCCGTCCACGAGCAACAACAACCTGAGTAATGCTCAACTTTGGGGATGTATGCTGGGGTTGAAGGTTGCCTGGGACTCCGGCATTAGAATGCTTGTCATCGAGACAACGAACTCCGCATTGGCAGCGATACAGAAGACAGCCGGCCACCAAGCGGTGGCCGGAGACTTAAGGATGGAGATGGAGATTCAACAATTGTTGGGGAGAGAGTGGGAAGTAAGAGTTTTGGTGGTTAAGTGTGAATCCAATCTTGCTGCTTATAACTTGGCTCAGAACGCACTCTCTTGCATGCCCGGTTTCCATATGCTTCATTCTTTGCCTCAACATCTTCATGAAGTCGTGCTTCAAGAAGTTCATCTACCACCTGAGAATATTAAAAAAATTAAATAAAATAAATGGTAACTAACGTATATATCCATATTACTGACCTCTAATGTCAATTTTTGTTGAGACTTGTGGGCCAAACAAATTTCGATACTTATTTGTTAGTTGTTATTATTAATACGTTATTCATATATGTTATTAGTCTTGGTTTCTTTTTTAGGGTTTAATTAGGGTTTTGCAGTCACCATGTATACTTCCAACAGCGAATTCTTGTTGTGCCATTGCGGTTATATTAATTAACGCCAGCGTGAAATTTGTTAGGATTTTCATTTCGTTTTCTTTTATTTTTTGGTCTTTTTGTTTTTGACAACTGATTTTGTTAGGATTTCTCGGCTCTTCTGATTTTTGACTATATGCAATTGAGCCTGAAGAGTTGAATCTCCTGGCCTGGGTAGTGGGTAGTTTGCTTCTGCTATTAAGTATTGAATTATTTTTTTATTTTTTTAAATTTGACTGCTAATTGGAAATTAAAGAGAGGGACCATTTCTCTTAGTTAAAAATTGAAATATTTATATTTATACATTTATATATTTTATTTCTCTAAATTGCCTCTAATCATTTTTATTTCCCAACAAGTTGTTTGTTCGAGTTATTTAACTTCTATTCATTTTCTTGTGTTTTTATTTTCATACTCATAATTCAATTCATCATCAGATAAAGAGAATGAAATGTTAATGTAGTTTAAAGGGTCGCAACAATACATATAGTATAAGATTAAAATTTATATTGGTTTGATCATCACTACAAAAAAACCGTCAATTTCCGACGGAATTTGAGACGGAAAAAAATTTAGTCTCAAAAGTCATCCAAATTCCGTCGGAAATTCCATCAGAAAATTTCCGACGGAGTTTGCGACGGAATTTTCCTTAGAAAAGTCCGTAGGAAATTCCGTTGCAAATATATATTTATTAATTTTTTAAAATTTTTTATTATGATTTATCTAATATATATATATATTTTGCATTTCAATCTCACAGGTTCTTCCTAGCTCCACTGGCAAAGGCACTAGCACACGCGTGAGAGGTCATGGCTTCGAATCCCAACTCAGTCACAAAATGCAACAAATTTGAGCTATCGACACGTGGCGGATGACCGGGACATGTGGCGGTTGACCAAGACATAGGCGGTCGGAGGCGAGGTAGTAGTGGTAGGTGATGGGTACGCGTGGTGACTGCCGACCTGTGGTGGCGACTGTCGGCTGGAGGTTTCTGTTGAAAAATGGCGTAGACAAATTTGCCACGGAATTTGCCATTGAATTTGAGACGGAATTTGTTCCGTCTCAAATTGCGAGGGAAAATTCCGTGGCAAATTCTGCCTCAATTTGAGATTGAAATTTTTTCCGTCGGAAATTCCGTCACAAAATGGTTTGCGACGGAATTCCGTCGCAAAAAGCCTCTGTTCCGTCAGAAAATCCATCGAAAATTGCCTGTTTTTTTGTAGTGCATGTTCATCTACAATTAAATCAATGAATTACGAACCAATATTTTCATTTATTAAATTATCAATTCAAATTACTCATTGCTATTTTTTAATTTTTTAATAATATTGATAAAAAATAAATATGTTTGTTTACATTCAAGATAGAGGATGAATTTAAAAATAAAAATAAAATAGTATAAAATGTTAGCAAATTACATTTTCAAAATTTTATGGCTATTTGATATTAATTTAAAATTTTTGTTTAATTGACTGTAGAGGATAAATTTTAAACAATCGTATGAAATGTTTGGAATCATATAGTGAAAATATTAATTTGATATGATTAGTTATTTGTATAAATATAAATATTTTAAATTTTAATTGAGAGGGTTTGTTAGGGAGGATGTAGGGAGTTTAGTTAGGGGCAATTTAATATTTATATATTTATAATTTGGCTTTTAATCCTTCTAAATAATTCTAGTTTTTAAGATCCTTCTTGGTAAATATTATTCCCTTCAGGTCCCTCTTTCGAATTTTCCATAATTTTTAATTATATTTTTTTTTGTAAAAAATATAGATTTTGTTCATTTAAGATTAAGAAAAACTTAAAAACAACTTTTAAATGTTTTATTGTTTCTTTATTTTTTTTTTCCCCTAATTTTTCTTTTCACCCGTGGTTATCAGTTCTCTAACCGCTCTCTGTCTTCTCCGAGTTGATCTTAAAAATAAGTATTATAAATAAGTTTTTATTCTAAAGAAATATCTGTCTTCCTAGGGAGCCTTCTTTCTTTATTCAGTGGTGGCACTCAAAGTGTTAGTAATAGGAATGGAGTACTGAGGCTATTAGTATTTATGTTTAAGGTTATTGGTAGCTCATTCCAGCCAACTACAATGGATTTGATGAGATCTTGCGCAACAGCAGTGTGTTCTATTATTCTGTTCCTTCCCATGCACCTCTGGCTTATACCTCTGGTATGAGTGAGTTCAGAAAATGTATAGACTAGTCAAATCTCAGTTCTGTCATTTAACATGGACCAAGTTTCATGTGGTCTAATAATCACAGATTTCTACTCTGGTCTTTGAGCACTTGGATCGAGCTTTTATGTAACTATTCTTGGTTGCAATTTTTCCTCTCACATCGGTGAATACCCCTCCCTGGCTTTGGCAACTTCAGATTATTGTCCTCTTAACACTACTATAAAAAAAAAAGGAAGTTGTAGCACTTCTTTTTTATGCCATCGCTGCAAAAACAAATTGTAGCGCTTCCGTAAGCGTTACACCTTGTATTTTATTTTTTTAAAAAAAATAATAGCTCCTGTAGTGCTTGCCTATTATTTTTTTTAAAAAAAATTATATAAATTTTAGAAAAAATTATAGTCAAGTTTTAAGTAAGAGACAAAATGAAAAAATAATCACTTAAAATCTCAAAATAAAAAAATGGTCTCATTGACAACTCCAGGAGCGGGTCATTGACGAGTCTAAAAGTTCTATTGACAATTTCTTGGAATCATTTTTTTATTTTGAGATTTTAAGGGACCATTTTTTCATTTTATATCTTGTTTAGGACTTGACTGTAATTTTCCCTAAATTTTATTATTATTGTAACTACTACATATTTTCATATATAGCCTATATTAACAGTAAATTCAATCTTAATTAATTTTCAGCATATATAAATGATAATATTTTTTCATATTTCAAATAAAATTAATATAAAAAATATATTGAATAAATTAAAATATATGCTACTAATAAAATTAAATTTGTAAACTTAAAAAAAATAAAAAAAAACTTATAATGTATTTGAAGCTTATAGATCTAAAACTTCAAAGAGAGCTCAAACTTCAAACGCCATCTAAAAAAAAAAAGTACAAAGAGGTAAAAAAGGATAGACAAAAAAAAATGAACTTTGGTTTTGAGTTGGAAGAAGACAAGGGAAATGAGGAGTGATATAGACAGGAAATGAAAAAAGGACAAGAAATGGGTAGTGGGGACGAAGAGGGAAAATGTGAAGAGAGGGAAGTGAGGATAAAGAAGAGAAATAAAGGGTCTGTTTTGTATATTGGAATTAATTTTGATGGATATGAAAATAGAAATGGAAATAAAAATATAGTTTAAAAGTGTGTTTGGTATGTACATGGAATTCAAATATTATTTTTATTTAATATTTATATTTAAAATGTAAAATTACCAATATACCAACTTAAGAAAGTGGAATGAGATAAAACCATTGTTACTAAACCCGGACCGGACCGTTTTTTTAATAATTTTTTTTTAAAAAAATTCATATTAATAAGACTAAAATATTCAATTTCTCATCGGTTTAGCCCTGATTTAGCTCCAGTCTGACCCACTAACCTTTGACCTAGTACCTTGAGTGCTCCAGTTCGTTTTTTTTTATAAAAAAATATTTTTATTTTTTTTTAAAAAAATTCATATTAATAAGCCTAAAATATTCAATTTCTCACTGGTTTGGCCCTAGTTTAGCTTCAATTTGACTCCAATCTGACCTACTAACCCTTTACCCAGTATCCTGAACGGTTCAGTGACCAGTCCAAGTTTAATAACCTTGGATAAAACCATGCAAGTTGAAGGGCAAAAATGGATTTAAGTATATGGAATTGCAAATCTTTGCTTTTTGGGTGGAAGCCAATTTGATGGAATTGAAGAGATTTGGCTTCCACATGGAATTGCAAAAATTTCCAATTCCATCATACCAAACAAACTTAGGCATGTAATTGATATCCAATTTCAATTACATACCCCCCAATTCCATCATACCAAACATGCCAAAAGTGAAGGAAGGAGGGAGAGAGGGAGTGGGGAAGCACAATGGTGATAAAGGTGTGATGTGTGGTTGGGGAGTGAAGTTAGGGCTCGTTTGATACAAGAAAAATTTGAGGAGGGAAAGGAACTTAGAGAAGGGAAGGAAAGGGAAAGGAAGATAGTAAGAGGTGATGGAAAATGGGTTGAGGGAAGATGAGTTGTTTGGTATGAAGAAGATTGAGAGAAGTTGGGAAAAAAAAAGAGAAACACTCGTTTTACCCTAAAAGTAAATTAATAGAATATATTAATCAAATTTATATTGCAATTTATACATTAAATAATTAATAGTATAATAATTTAAAATTAAATAAAATGAATAAATTATAAATTATAATTTAAATAAAAAAAATATTTTATTTATTAATGAAATTGAATTTTATTTCTATAGAATGAAATTCAAATTTATTAAAAAAATCAAATTTATTGATGAAATTCAAATTTGCAAGGCAGGAATCCTGAAATTTGCTTATCACATTCGAATTTGCTAAATAAATTTTGTTTGACCCTATTTTAATTTTCAAGATTCCCACCTTTTAATTTAAATTTTTTAGGGATATATTTGTCTTTCGGATATTCCTTTTCACGAAAGAACTTGTATTCCTACCAATTTTAATGAGATCTTATCTTCTCACCTTTAAAAGAACATTAATGGGCCCCGAAACTTGAGTTCCTTAGAAAATTGAGTTATTTCAAATAAAAGAACTTGTTCATATTCTCTTATCTTCCCACCTCTTCTACGTACCAAACATACCTTTAGAAGTTAGAGTTTTTATTTTTTTGAAAAAGGAAACAATCCTTCCTCATCTGTTAGGGTATTTTTTTAAAAATAATTAAGAGCTTTTGTAGCACTTGCATCCTGCTCACGCAAGTGCTACAAAAGGCTACTATTTTTTTTTTTTTTTGTAAAAGTAATTCACTAGCAAGTGCTACGGAAGGCCCATGAGAAGCCATAACATGCCACTTTTTTTTCTTAAAATAAAAAGAGGAAGAAGAAGAAGCTGTAGCACTTCGTTAACAAAATGTGCACCATTTTTTCCCCGTACATTCTCTCAAAAAATCCCAACATTCACTGTCCTTCTTCAAGAAGGAAATTTGAAGATTATTGGTTTCATTTTCCAGAAGCTAAATTAATCATTCATGATAGCTGGACACAAGAGGTAAGAGGCTCTTCTAGCTTCCATGTTCATTCTAAATTGTCCAAGACTCACTAAAAAAAAAAAGACTTTTAGCAGTGACTAAAGTAGAAAAATCACCACTGAAAGTTTTCAGTGGTAACCTTTTGTCGCCGCTAGGTCGTCGACGTTACGATTGTGGCTGAAAATATAGACAACGACTCTGTGACTAGAAATTGCCCTTTCAAAATTGGCTTATTCTTCTCATAATTATTGCATATGACCAAGAAATGTCAATTACTTTCCCCTCCTCAATAAATAATGAAATATTTAACAATATGTATGCTTCAGAAATGAAAGATCCAAACCACCCTATCCTTATTCTTAAAATTCAATTGCAGAAAATACATCCCTATAGCCGAAGTTTTCATCATGATAACAATGTGGCAAACTAAAAGTTACTTTTCATCATATATACATGCTTGATTAATATATGGAATATCATTTTTGTAGATCTGATATAAAAGAATCTACATGTGTGACTACTTTTAGGGCTATTTACTGACTAAAAAAGGGTTAAAGAGGGTCAAAGAAAAAAATATAAGGAGGCTGTGTTGTTAAGTGCATGAACAGGAAAAAGTGTTAGAATGGCTGGTGGTGGGAGTGAGTGAGTGACCCACAATATGGTAATAGGTAGGCTAATGCATAAGAGTAAGAAGAACCAGCTCTGTCCCACATCCATGTGGTTCTGAAACTGAAATCTAAAATCTGAAAATTCATTGTCTTTATATATGTTCCTTGTTATTCATGTCCCACGCTGTTTTTGTCAAACTAAAATCTAAACATTGACCCATGAATTTAATAACAAACATATATAATTTAACTACTGGAAGCATCAAGCCTTGTTGTCAAACATGTTTTACATATTTTATGCATATCTGCTGTTACTTTTAATAATTTCGTGTGTGTGAGTGTGTGTGTATTTAACACCTGTAACTAGCTTACAAAGTGACTACAAAAACCCATAATACAGACATGCTCAGATCAACTGCTTCAGTATTCTGCAATACTATTTAGTTACAAAATATTAGTGTCATGCAAAAGTTCAAAATTTTCTGAATTGTGTTAGACTTTGCATATTATTTTCAGAATTTGCACATATAGCTCAAATCAGCTGTAAATATATATAACTCGTGCATTGATTAATTAACCATGGTATATTCAAATATGAGGCATTGTTGGGTCCAGTGACCAAGTGGAGCACGTGACTAATGTTAGCCAAGATTCAAGCCATTAACATCATCTTCTTGTTCTAAATGGTACCAGAAAAATTGAAGAAAATAGAAGAGGAAAAGTGGAAGGGAAGAAGAAAAGGGGTCACAGTTACCTAGTGAAGACAAAGAAGAAGTCAATTGAAGCAGGGAAGCAGCACCGGAGAAGGGACCTACTGGTTCAAACGTTCCTCGCGTTCCTCTGGTTCCTTCGTGCTCTCGAAGAAGAGATGGTAGAATCTGAGAATCTTGCTTGTGGTGGCTACTAGGTCATCCCTATTTCCAATTCCTTCTAAGATAGAGTTAGATTTAGTTAAACCTAGAAGAATACATCTTTGGAGTGAATTTGTTCTCCGCAAATTTCATCTTCACTGGGAAGAGGGAATTGAAATTTGGGAGCGGCACACTCTGAAATTTAGACCGGTATGTTTGGATAGCCTTTATAAGTATTTTTTAATCATGATTTATGGAATACGATGTAGTTTTTACAGTCTATAAAATAAATATGTGGAAAAATTTTATCTCGATTTACGTAAATCGGACTTATACATAAATATAAACCCAACCTTCTCAAGTTCGATCTCCCATGGGTGCTTCTTTCTTTTTTTTCCCCATAAAATTTAACCCCCAGTGAAAGCTAAAAAAATGTCCTTGCACAATCGAACTCCAAACCAAATACTACTTTTTCATGAATAAAAACAAAGCACCTGCAGCGTGCAATTTGTAATTTAAGACAAACAAAAATAAAAAATGCATGATATAATAAATCATAAATAACTATATTTAAAATAAAAAATATAAATATAAATATAAATATAAATATCAATTTATTATTTAATTATATTATCTCACTCAATTATATTATTTATTTCTTGTACCTCTCTAAGCAAACATTTATTGTCATAAAACATTACTATATATCTTTTTAGTTAACCATTGTAACATAAAGGGAGAATTCTAATTAAATCTTTCTAAAATAGTAAAATCTAAATTCAGTCTTACACTTTCAGCAAATTTTAATCAGGTCGTGAGTCCTAATTAGAGATTTTAGAACGTTGTTGAAAGACCATAATACCCTTATTCAGTTAAAAAATGAATATTTTTATTTTGTAAATTCTCATATACTTTTAATCCTAAGAATCTACGCTTTTTTGAATCATTAAAATCATTGGGATCTCAACTTTTAGTCAACTTGCAATAGCATTGAATCTTAAGTTCTAACAATTTCTCTTTAACTCTAATAGTTGGAATCTAATAGTTGGAATCATTGGGATCTCAACTTTTAGTCTACCTTATTTTTCTTAGTTTCTTCAGCATTGGCATTTAAAATTTGATTTTCTTTTAATAGTGTTTTGGAATTTCCTTCCTTACTGTTAATCCAAATGATCGATTTATTGAAAGGGTTCATATGTATTGAATTCGATGAAAGGGTCCATATGAATTTGATGAAAGATCAATTCAAAAGAATGTCACCTCGTTTATGAATTGGATATGGAAGGGTCCATATGTATTTAATTCTTATCCGAGTGATTGAACCCTTCATTCATTGAGATCAATTCAAAGCATTAGGAAATTCATTTTAAATGGAAAACAAGCTCCATATGTATTGGCTACAACAAAGCAGCCAGATCAAGGCCTTTAATTGATCACCAATATTATTTTTCAATATTATTTTTTATCCACGAGATCTCATAACGGGGGAGAGGAGAGTTGAAGAGCAACTGAGACGGATATTTTACTAAAAAAAAATGAGACCCACAAAAAAATAGCAAAAGGACATATTAATCAAATTTATAAATTTATAAATCCCTAATAAGGTCTACCGAGCTTATTAGAGATTTGTTCAAAGTTCATACCTGATTTAGAATTTAGGTATTTTAAATGAGATTTTCCCTAACATAAATTTAATTACAAATAAAACTATATCCTCTCATGAACTAAATAATATTTTTCCTCTCAAATATACTAATTACCTTTCTCTTACAACCCATATACAAACTCCATCTCTCACTCCCCCTCTCCCTATCTCACAAATACATATTCCCTCTCTTACACTTCCTCCTCTTTAATTTTTCCTCCCTCACACACTACCACACAAATTATCTCTTTAACTATGTGTCTTACACAATACCACACATAATTACACACACCACAATATATTATCTCTCTAACTCTCCTCCATACACACACTTCACCCCGGCCCTCCTCTCTCTCTTACATAAACACACCACATTATATTATTTCTCTAACTCTCTCACTTCCACAACAATGTGTAAAATTATTTTATTTATTAATGACATATTACATTAATGAATATATGTATTAAAAATATCAAAAAATTTTAAATAAAGACTTAAGTAATAAAAATTAAAAGGAGCATACTTTATGCGGCGACCAAAAGTTGCCACTGAATACTATTTTCTGTGGCGACAATAAAAAGTCGTCACTGAAAGTGATCACTTCAGCGGTGACAATGTTAGTCGCCGCTGATACTCTACATTTTCAATGGTGACATAAATGTCACCACTTAAAAGTTATACCTTCTGCGACAACATCATATTAACCATTTTAGTAGCGACAAAAATTGGCATCGCTGAATGGTTAGCTTTCAGCGGCGACTCAGTTTGTCGCTGCTAAAAGTCGTCACTGAAAATAAATTTTTTTGTGGTGACTGTCTTCGTTAATCAAATGGAGCCATTTAAACATTGGAAATCTCTCTAAGTGAAGTGGGATTCATCTGATGACTTCCCATTTTTAACATATTTGAGATATATTTTTATATATTTAGGAAGTCATCAATGCTAAATTAAAAATATTTTCTTGATATTTTAAGAGATACTGGGTGCACCATTGGTATGATTTCAACTTAGAATATAAGTTTCCAAGTTTAGGAAAGAAAAATAATAATAGGAAGTTAAAAAAAAGAAAGAAAAGGATTAAGTTGTTGTTGTTGTTGTTGCTGCTGCTACTACTACTATTATTCTTTTATTTTTTTTGTGGATGAGGACCACATTGTTTTGGAATAGAAGAAAGGAAACTTAATATTTAAAGGGGAGGCACGACTTGATTGATATGAAAGAAGGAGTCCGCGGCATTCAGAGACAAACTTGGTCGCCTTCTTCAATCAAAAAAGAGAGAAAAAAAGTAGTTCAACTTTCATTTTTCTTCTTCTTCTTCTTCATGGGAGGACGAGAGGACTGTGGAGAAGAAAAGAGACCAGAGTAGCTGATTGGACAAAGGTGTAGCTGGAGCTTAAAGATGAGTCTTTGAATAAATGCTCTGTCTCTTTTCTTTTCTATTTTCTTGAGATTTTGGATTATGAGTTTGTTGTTGTCTTCTTTAGTTATGTTTAGCTAGTTTGTTTCTCAACCTAGAGGAGCTATGAATTTATGGGTGGATTAGACTTTGTGTTCATTGTTTAGTTATAATTAATATTAATTTTGGTTACTTAATCTTGTTTAGCTTTATTTATTTAGTGAATGGCTATCATTGAATATGAATTTAAGCATTAGGATCTATCTTGACAAAGGAAATTTTAATTAGGCTTTGAGATTAAGTACTATGAGATTAGACTATGATTTAATTTACGATTAGTAGGATAGACATATACCTAATGGCCCCATATAATTGTAAAAGAGTGTGTTCAAGTTATCTTGCCTCTTAAGTAATTACGTTAGACATAACAATTTATACTTAAGAAAGGGTTGTGAGTGGACCGACATGCACTTATAACTATTTATATTCAAGATTAACAGAATTGACATTATGGCTAATTTTATTAGTGAAATCAAGGTTTATGATAATAAGGGACTAAGACTCTGAATTACTCATTTGATAATTGTGGTAGTTAGTTCATTTATTTTGGTTTTAATTTCTTGTCACCTATTTAAAGTCAATTTGGATTGCTCAACTTAAACAAAAGTGTAAAAGAATTGCTTAATTGAATTCTTAATACCAAATCCTCGTGGGAACAATACTTTATTCACTGTTTGTTATTTGATATGGCCCATATACTTATGGAGTCTTAGGCTATAATTTTTTTTCCTATCACCATCTCAATTCAGGTATCCTCTTTACTAAGGGTGTTCAAAATCTGGGACGGGACCCAGATACCCCAATCCTAGTTCCCATCTTAGTTTTTGGCCAGGATGCAATTTGCATCCCGGTCCTGATAGTATAGGGACATGATAGGGAAATCCGGAATTTTTTTAAAAAAATAAACTTAAAAATATCATTATATTAGTTGAATTCTTCATATTATATTGTTTAAAGCGATTATTTAACAACTAATAAGGTCATAATAATTATACAAATTGATTTAGAGTTAAAGAATAGCATATTTATCATCATCATCATCATCTTTATCTTCATCTTCATCTTTGTTATTATCTTTATATAGTATATAGCTAGGATTAATATCATGATATATGTGGTTTAACTCCAACTAAAGATCTGATACACATCTTATCAAATGATAACTTAATTTATGGGGTAAAAAACACAAAAATAAAAAATTGGGATTGGAATGGGATCTCAAGGGTGATCCTAGTTCCCGTCCTGGTCCTGGTCCCAATATGTCCTAGCCTTGGGTGGTCCTAGCCCGGTCCTAGATAGAAAGAGAGATTCTGGGATCAAAATGTTTAAGACCGGGACACTTTGAACATCATTGCTCCTTGCCTTCAAATAATCAATTTCTAGATGAAGTAAGGAATATTAAGCATGCTCTTGGGTTCTTGTATGATTATGAGTCCAGTTATTAAGCTCAATGAGCATAACTAAAATGGCATGCTGAGGGAGAAAGGAATACAAAGTTTTTTCATGCTATGGTTAATAAAAGAAAGGCACATAATACTATTACCTCTCTTAGAAAGTAAGATGATAGTTAGACTAATAATCAAGCTGAATTAATGTTTATGGCTCAAGATTATTTTCAATCTATATTTTTAGATTAAGAGCTAACTGATTACAATGATATTCTTAATGGTTTTTCAGCTTTCTATGCCTATACTTTCATAGGAAGATATTAATCTTCTCACAGCTCTTCTATTAGACTCTAAGAGTAAAGATGCTATTTTCAGTCTTTCAAAAGGAAGTGCTTAAGGGCAAGTTGGTTTTCATGCAGACTTCTATCACAAATACTGGTCCTTATTACATCATGATATTTTCTCTATGGTTAGATCATTTTGGGATTCTGAACACCTTTTGAATTCGCTAAATAAAACTACAATTATCCTAATTCCAAAGTTTGACCATCTATAATGCCTTAGAGATCTGAGACCTATCAATCTATGTAATGTTTCTTACAAAATAATTCTAAAGTCCTCTGTCTAAGGTAGAAAAAGGTCCTACCTAATTACATTACTCACACTCAGAATGCCTTTCTCCCTGGTAGACTCATATATGACAATATATTGCTCTTAGCCAACCTAATGCATCAGGTTCATAATGTAAGGGAATGATGGAGGAAGATAGCAACACTTAAAATTGATTTTGCAAAGGCATTTGATAAACTTTCTTGGAATTTTATTTTTGTTGTTATGTGTTGTATGAGGTTTCCTCATAAATGGATTAGTTTAATTTATCAATGCATTTCAACAGTCAAATACCAAGTGCAGATTAATGGCCATTTATCATAACCTTTTAAGCTCATAAAAGGTATAAGGCAAGATGATCCTTTATCGCCTTGTCTTTTTATGTTGGATGCTAATGTTTTACCATGTCTCATCTCCTATTTTAAAAGATCAAATGTTTGGAAAAGGATCAAAATCTGTTAGTTTGCATAGCATGTTTCTCACTTATTCTATGCAGATGATTCAACTCTTTTCTTTGAATGTTCTTAATCTAATATGGAATCGGTGAAGCTTACATTAGACACATATTGCGTTTGGTCAAGGCATGATGACATTAACAAGTTAAAATCTTCTTTAATTTTTAGTCCTAGTGTGCCTTACTCTACTAAACAACAAATTTCTCAGTTTCTAACAGTAGGATTCTCTCTAGACTTGGGAAGTATTTAGGTACTTAGGTTGATCCAGGTCGATATGGAAAAATGTACTTGTGTATGGAAAAATGTAAATCGGTGAAGCTTACATTAGACACATATTGCGTTTGGTCAAGGCATGATGACATTAACAAGTTAAAATCGTCTTTAATTTTTAGTCCTAGTGTGCCTTACTCTACTAAACAACAAATTTCTCAGTTTCTAACAGTAGGATTCTCTCTAGACTTGGGAAGTATTTAGGTACTTAGGTTGATCCAGGTCGATATGGAAAAATGTACTTGTGTATGGAAAGAGTATCCCTTTCTCAAGCTTCTAGGCTTTCGTTAGTAAAATCCATTTTATCAGTGGCTAATATTCATGTCCTCTCTGGTATCAAGCTACCTGACTTCATCTGTCACTGCATTGATATGCTTTATGTGAACTTCTTCTGGGGATCAAAAGGGGATAAGCATAAAATTCATCTAGCTAGCAATGAGAAACTTTTTTAGCCCCTTCAAGAGGGAGGATTAGGCCTCAGACTAACAAAATGCATTAATAAAGCATTGCTAGCTAAATAGTTATGGCACCTTTTGAATGCTTCAGACTCTTCTCTCATGGGCTCTACTTTAGGAAGGAAATATATCAACTCAACTCAGGCGCCATTATTAAAAAAATCCTTATAATGCCTCTTGGATATGGAAAGGAATTCTTGACATTGTGGATATTATTATTAGCAAACAAGAATGGTTAATTGGATTAGGGTTAAATGTTTCACTCAACCACCCTCTGTGGTGGTCCATATACCAAGGATTGGCTACTTCATCTTTGTCTAAAGTAGCTGATCTTTTATTATATACCTCATTTAATTGGTGTCCAATTCAATGGAATAAGCCTCTTGTTCTTTAGTTATATCCAGTTTCAATTGCTAATATTATACTTTCATCTCATACATCTTTTTCTAAAGTAGCTGATTGTTTCTCATAGACTAACAACTCTTCAGGATAATACATAGCTCACCAAGGTTTTCAGATAAGTCTTCATAACCACTTTCCTAATCTATTGGTCAACAACAATTTTTGGAAACTTTATAGTCCATTTCATTACCATATGAGCATCTACTTCTAATATGGAAACTTTATAACTATGCTCTACCTTCTGGAGATACCCTGCACAAACATCACCTGCAAGTTTCCATTCAGTGTGCTTTTGGATGTGATCATTAAGAAACTTTAGATTATCTTTTCCTTTATTGCCCTTACTCACAGGCCATATCATTTAGTCTTTCATCATTGCGCTTCTTGTCTCTACTTTTATCCAATTCATACCTTGTCTTCAATCCCTACTACTTCAATTTCATTGTGATGGCAGGAGTGATCTTCTTCACTTAGTCCTTGTTCTTATAAATTATATCTAGTATAGATGTAATTAGGCCTTGCATGAGGGGAAATTATTCATCCTAAGATTGTAATCAAGAAAATTAAAGGTTTAGTCCAATTTTCGAACTTAGCTTTCTCAGGCACGAGGAGCATAGGTATTTCAAATGATCAAAACTATTCTCCTCAGCTAGTTAGTTATGTACCTAACATTGGTTGGGTTATTTGCTTTATGAAATTAAAGAGTAAGCCCCATATCTTTTGTTATGGTGTAATTCTAAGGAATGGTTCAGTACTCTACTCTAGTAGTTTAAATGGCAGAGACAAAATGCATAATCAGCCTTCTTCTACTTTCTTTTCCTACGTGTAACTTTATCTTGGATAGCCAACTCCACAATCTCAAATCTTATGCATGAACTGCAAATTATCTGTGTAAAGAAAGAATTCATCCATAGTGCAACCATTCGAATGCCGCCATCAAACCCAATATTCATAGATATAGTAGAACTACTAAAAGGATTCAGTAGAAGGTCCCTTGTAATATATTTCTCCCATCATAGAGTATGCATTATAAACTCCTTCTTGCCTTTAAAATAAATATATTATCATTTTATCAAAAAAAATTTATGTTTTTAAAATTTTTAAGCACAATTTCTTAGAATAATTATCCAAACATATTTTTTTTATTTTTTTTATTTTCACAACTTATTTTAAAAAATAATGTTATAAAACTATTCTAAAAGCATAAAACAGAAATGTCTGAATTTTTTATTCAATAATTTTCATTTTTTCACCGAATATACTAATGGGTTTCTTCTGAAACTATAGATTGAGCATAGATGTCAGATGGTCCAAATCGTTGACCATGTACGTAAGCTATCAATTTTTTTTGGCTGAAAATTGGATTTCATTCACAAAACAAGAATATTTACATTAAGAATACTATTATTATGCCTTTTCATCAATCTCCTCCTATTGTGTACAAAGAGGAGATTGATCAAGTTATTAGTTAGAAGATATTTTATACATAAAATAAAAAAAGAGCTTTTAGGAAAAAGGGCTCTACAAGGGTTTACGGGAGGAACTGACATTGCCTATGTGACAGTGGTTTGTGAGGCTTCATCGCTTACTGCAATGGGGAAATAAAGCGGGACCTTGTTTCATGTCTTGCGGAATGAGATCAAGTGAGCTGGGAAGTCCTTTAGGAGGGTCATCTCTATCCTTAAGGGTGACAAAGGTTGATAGGAAGGAGGGTTTGGATCATAATCGGAAGAAGGTACGTCAAGGAAATGGGCAATTCTCAGGTGGTGTTTTGCTGAAGCCGCGAATAGAGGATTGGATGGAAGAAGAGGTTGAGAAGAAGGATCATTTGTTGTATCAGGATTTGCTTATAAAGAACATGTTTCCATCATGGTGTGATCTAGATGATAATTCAGATGAGAAAGATAATGAGATTCAGACTGGATTTGACGATATTGAGGAACCTAATAAGGGGATTGCAGTTGATCTGAGCAATCTGCTATGTTTGAATTTTATATTTGATGATCTTGAGAAGGAATGATTGATGAAGCCTTTTAGGAAAATGTTGATTATGAAGCTATTGGAAGCTACTCCAAATTATGATTTTATGTGTAGAAGGTTTAGGCAGATGATGGCTAGAGCTGGTCAAATTAGGATTTGGGATATAACAAATGACTTTTGCTTGGTAAATTTTCAGATTCAAGAGGATTATGACATAGTGCTAACTGGTGGTCCGTGGGTGATTGCTTATTGCTACTTGAGTGTGATGCATTAGAAAGCTGACTTCGATCTAAAAGAGGAGGTAGTAGACAGGGTGGGGGCTTGGGTAAGGCTTCATGACTTACCAGCTACTCATTATGATAAGAAATTTCTATTTCATTGGGAAAATGCCATTGGAAAGGCAGTTAGAGTAGATACCCCAACTGCACAAAGGAATAGGGGAAAATTTGTAAGGCTGTTTATTGAGTTGGATTTTTCTAAACCTTTAATACCATCTTCTGGTATTGAAGGTAAGGTTTACTCTATTGAATATGAATGTATGAGTTTGTTGTGCCTACACTGTGGTAGATTTAGGCATGTTAAAGAGACATGTGAAGACTGGTTAAGCTTGAGGAAGGGAAAGGAGAGAAGTACGACTAAGAATAAAGAGGCGAATAAGGAGGAAGAAGTAGATGAAGTGCAGGAAGTGGAGGAGATAGAAAGCTCATGGAAGGTTGTCTAGAGGCCATAACAACAACAAAAAGTGCAAAATGGTATGGATATGTGAAGTGCAATAACAAATTTACAGTACTGAATGATAAGTTGGAAGAGCAATAAGAGGATAAGCCCCTAACTGATATTACAAATAAGGGAAAAGGGCAAGGAAGGTAAGCCAGAAGAAATGTGAGTGAGTATGGGAAGAGTAATGAGGTTGAGCGTCGAAGACAAGGAAGGGGACGTATAGAGGGAATTAACTTTGACACCTAAATAAAAGGTGTAAGGAGTCAGTGGGTTTATAAAAAGAGGCCGGTTGAAGTTAAAGATTATGCAAAAGGACAAATGGACTCTACATGAATGGTAGTAAATGAAGTAGATATTGCAAAAGGAAAATTCAAAGAGGACAACATAGAAGAGGGGGAGATTCGAAGTGGAAATGAAGGGTCCTGGGCTAATCACTCTTGATTTAATTTGTTTATTATAAAGATAATAATTTGGAATTGTCGTGGAGTGGCTAGTAAAGGATTTGCTAGCTCTATGAGGAGTTTATGTAAGGATTTTAGACCGGATATGGTTGTCTTACTAGAACTAAGAATAAGTGGTAGTAGAGCCAGACGAGTTGTTAAAATTTTGGGGCTTGATTTTTTGGAAATATAAGAGGCTTGAGGATTTCCCCGGGGGGGGGGGGTGTGTGGGTATTTAGATAATGTGGAAGGATGTTGGATTAAATTTGAAGGTTATTGAAAAGCATGAACAATTTATGCATTTATGCTTTGATATGGGTATGGAAGGGAAATGGTTTTTAACAGGGTTTATGCACACCCATGGGAGGAGGGACGTGAAGGATTATAGAGGAATATTAATAGAATAGGTGAACATATGGTGGTGAAGTGGTTGATAGTGGGTGATTTCAATGAAATTGCAGAACTGAGGGAGCAAAAAGGGGGAGCTCGAGTAAATATTCTCAAATGTAATAAGTTTAAAAGAAGAATTGAAAAATAGGGTTTGATGGAAGTTGAGATGAAGGGTCTTCTTTTCACATGGAAGGGACTAAAAGGGAGAGGATATGATAGATTATATAAAAGATTAGACAGATGTTTATGTAATATACAATAGCAGTGCAGGTTTTCAAATGCTAAGGGCTATGTAGATGCGGGAATTTTGTTGGATTACCACCCTCTAATAATTGGTACAGACCCTAAGAGGTATTATAGTAGAAGGAGACCATTCAGATTTAAGGCTGCATGGCTCACTTATGTGAATTTTAAGGAGTTTTTAACTGAAAAATGGAATAAGGAGATTGACACACCATCTGCACTCTGGAGATTACAAGGATATCTCTGTCATTGGAACAAATCTGTGTTTAGTAGAATTAAAGTAAAAAAATGGATTTGAATTAGAGATTAGGAGAGGTTCAAAAAAGAAGGGAGGATGAAGGTAATGGGCAACCTGAATAAATAGAGAAGCAAATGCAGATTAAGCTTACAAAAGTCTCGAAGCAAGAAGAAATTTTATGGTACCAGAAGTCTAGGGGGAGATGGATTGATCAAGGATATAGAAATATAAGGTATTATCATATGAAAACCCGAGTGAGAAGAAGGATGAATAAGGTAGTGATGCTAAAAGATAATGATAGCAACTAGGTAACAAAAGAGGAGAATATGAGAGTACTTGCTAGAGATTTTTACAAAACATTGTTTCAAGAGGAGTTGCAGGTTAGGCAGTAGCATTTAACAGAGCAAAGATGGGGGTATATTGAGGAGGAAGTGTTACGAAGGGTTGAGAAGGAGTTGTAAATAGAAGAGATAAGAAGGGCCTTTTTTGATATGAGGCCTTTCAAGGCACCAGGAGAGGATTGGTATCATGCTGTGTTTTTTCAACAAAATTGGGATATAATTAGGAGCATCGTGTGTGAGTATATCAAAGCACTATGGAATAATCCCAATAGGGTCCAGGAAATTAATAAGACCTTGCTTGTATTAGTGCCAAAGATAGATAGCCCAGAAGTAGTGGCGCACTTCTGTCCTACTGCACTATGTAACGTGATTTATAAGGGGTTAACTAAGATCCTTGTTTATAGACTAAGATGATTAATTGACAGACTAGTCTTTCCCTATCAAGCTAGTTTCATACCAGGGCAAGGCATACATGACAATATTATTATTCCGAAGGAGGATGAACACATGATGAATCGCATGAGAGGAGGTAAAGGGTATTTGGCTATTAAGATAGACCTAGACAAGGCGTATGATCGTATGAATTGGAACTTTATTATTAATGTGTTGATTGAAATAGGTATCCCTAATCATATTGTGAATGTGGTTCAATTTTGCTTACCCACTGTGAGTATGGTTGTATTATGGAACGGGGACAAGGGGGAGTCTTTTTGTCCTTCTAGAGGGGTGAGACAAGGTGACCCTTTGTCTCCATACCTATTTGTGTTAGGTATGGAAAAGCTATCTCATTTGATAGCGAATATTATAAGAAAAAAAAGTGGAATCCTATCAGGGTTGGAAAGAAGAGTTGTTCCTATATTTCATCTAATGTTTGCAGATGTTCTCATCATATTTTGTAAAGTGGAATTAGGTCAATTTTGTAATATGACGGATTGTCTTAACATGTTTGGAGAGATTTCAAGACACAAAGTTAATAATCAGAAGTCAAGTATTTATTTCTCTCGCAATGTCTCTAGAAGCAAACAAGATGAGTTATGTCATGTATCTGGATTTCAGTGTAAGGAAGAATTGGGGTTGTATTTAGGTGCATACATCACTAACAGACATGTGAGAAGAAATAAATTTCAATTAATTATTAATAAGGTGAAATGGAAGCTTTGTGGCTGGAAGAAAAGATGTTTATCCTTAGCTGGGAGGCTAACATTAGTGCAATAAGTTACATCACAAATGGCATGTATTATATGCAGCATGAGTAACTACTAACTGAAGTTTGTATAGAACTAGAGAAGCTGCAGAGAGATCTTATATGGGGTTCTACAGAAGAAAAAAGAAAACTACACGCTTTGAGTTGGGAGACCTTATGTTTGCCTAAGGAGCAAGGAGGTTTTAGGATAAAAGAGTTAACTAGTATGAATAAAGCGCTTCTTGATAGAGTAGCTTGGAATATTTTGGCCAAACCTGATAGCCTTTGTGCCAGTATTTTGAAAACGACATATGGAAGGGGGATTGACTTATATTCTGAAGTTATAGTGAAAAGGTAGGACTCGAGCTTGTGGAAAAACTTGGCTTCTATATGGAAGGATATTTTAAAACAGATGGCTTGGGAGTGTGGTGATGGAAGGACTATTAATTTTTGGAGAGATGTTTGGTTAGATGATGGAGGGTGTTTATCAAAGAGATCTATAAGAAAGCCGGAGGGTAGATTAGTGGAGTGTAAAGTGAAGGATCTAGTAAATGAAAGGGGTAAGTGAAAATTTATTTTTTTGAAAGATTATTTGTCAGAATAAGATATGTTGAGATTACGTAGGGTGCCAACTCCATATGAAGGTGATGGGGTAGACACTATTAGATGGAGGGGAGGAGGAGATAGCAAAGTTAATGTCTCTGATATGTATAAGAAGCTAAGAGGTGATTTGGGGGTACCGGTAGACAATATTTAGAGGAAAATCTATAGGTAGAAGGGTCATTGCAGAGTGCAAGTACAAATTTGGATAGGAATGCATGACAAACTTCTAACAAGCAGTAGTAGAGCAAAGAATTATGGGAGGATCTCTAATATGTAATAGGTGTCATGAAGGTGAAGAAGATCTCAAACATGCTTTAAGAGATTGTAAGGTTGAAAAGGAGGTATAGAGGGCTGTAAGTGGTACCAGAATTGAAGATGCTTTTTTCAGGTTGCAATATAAGCATTGGATAGCAGAAAAATTTAGGAAACAGGAGGAATGAGTCAAGATCTTTGCTGTCACCTGTTGGTGGCAATGGCAATGGCACAATAAAATTTTGTTTGAGGAGGGATTTGTTTTCCCTCTGCACCTGAAATAAAAATAAAGCATTATGTTTGGGAGCTGGTGAACTTATCTAAGTTTTGTTCTCCTGTAGCGGCAAGGAAGAAAAGGCGAGAAGTTAGATGGGAGTTGCCACATGATGGGTGGGTAAAATTAAACTTTGATGGGGGTAGTGGAGGGTAGCTCTGGACTTGCAAGAAGTGGTGGCTTACTTAGGGGTAGTAGAGGAAGATGGTTAAGGGGCTATATGAAGAAGATTAGAGCATGTAATGCATGATGAGTTATAGGGGGCTTTGGGGGGTCTGGAGTTAGCAAAAGAGATAGGAGTTACTTAGTTAATTGTGGAAGGTGACTCACAAACTGTTATATCAGGATTTGCTGCGCTAAAAGAGGACTTCGGTGTTAGAAATGGCTTATTGGGATGCATTTAAAAAGTACTATGCTCAGATTGGAATGTAGTGTTTCAGCATACATATAGGGAAGGAAATCAAGTTGTTGATAGATTGGCTAACCTAAGCCTGCAAAAGGATTTTAGTGTTATGCATTTATATAGTCCTATTGAGGATTTACAAGAACTATTGTTGAATGATGTAATGGGTATACTTACCCAAGAGAAGTTCAATTGCAGTAATGAATGACAGGGTTTTCCCCGTTTTACCCAAAAAAAGAAGAGAGAAACGTTGATTAAAGAGATAAAAATCACCCCTATCATGTGGGAGTATTTGGCTAATATGCCAGCCAGCATCATGGTTTTCCTATTATTATGGGCAACCACAACCTGCCAATCCCTATTCAAAATATATCTAACTTCCTCAACCACATCCCTTAAAGGGTGGTCCCTATCACAACCTCTAAAGAGTATAGTTAATTGCTTAAATATAGTTAAAAAGCAAATGAATTTTCCTACATCCCCTAGACTAACATAAGTTGAGCCAATGTATGCATCCAATAAGTTCCATGATAGCTAGAGGAATACTCGTTGGTTTACAACTAAAACCACACAGCCACAAGTCATTTTTGTTCTAAACATATCCACAACATCTACTTCGGCTGCCACTTGGCAAAACCAAACCATCCACCAAGAGTTTAACAAATTCTTCCTCATTACAAAGGCTTACATTATTTAGTAAGATGCTTTTATCCTGGTGATTTGAAACTCTACGTAGGTCTTGATCTAAACAAGGTTTGAAGAAATTGGAGATTGCCGAAAGACTCACCTCTAAATTACTATTGCCAAAAAAGTTTATTGTATCAAGCTACCTATATATCCCAGCATATATAGCTAAAGATAGTTTCCCATTTCACCTTCTTGGTAGACTGCATTCCCGCTTCATGGATGAGGTTCCATTTAACCCACTCTGATCCCTACAAGGAAAAGATCTGGTCCCATTTTTCTCTTTTCACTATTACTTTCCAGCATTCAGTCGCTACTGGGCAATCCCACAGTAGGTGCATTGAGTCTTCTATTTGGTCTCCATCATACGCACATGCTATAGTAGTACCAATACCTCTTATCATCCGAAGTTGAGTAGTATGCACCCTTTCATGAACAAACAACCACATGAATGATTTGATCTTCTTTAGTAAGGTCCACCTCTACAGGATCTTCCAGATATTGTCTCCATTTTGCTGGGTACCTGTAATTAAGAAAAGATAGGCATATTTGATAGAAAAAAAACCATCAGTGGATAGTTTCCAATATATTTTATCCTCTCCTCTTTCCTCACAGGGTGGGTGTGCACAGATAATTCAATGAACAAATGGTTGTTGGAGCCAATATTGTACTTTCACTTTATTCGACTCTCCATTAGCCAAAACATAATCAGCTACCCATTCATTTCTATTAATGTAACCTTTAAAGCCAGGTATGAAATCAATGAGAGGAACATTCATTTCCTACCAGTTATCAAACCAAAAAGAAGTGGACTGCCCTTTTCCTATTTTCCTCTCAAGTCCTACTCTAAACTTCTTCCAAACATCATAAATGCTCCTCTAAGTGAGAGAAGAGTTCTGCTTCTTTTTTAACGAAAGGCATGTCTTTCTCACCATAATTATATTTAGCTTTGAGAACTCGTACCTATAAAGAATCCCTTTTATGAATGAGGCCTCAATATAGCTTCATGATTAAAGCTTTATTTGCTTCTTTAGCTTTTTAATCCCCAAGCCTCCTGCATGTTTCTCCTAGACAACAGGTGGAGTTTGCGACACTACTCGATGTCACCCTTTAGAAGTATTATATGGTAGCTTGATGATTGAGTCAGAATTGAGATCAATATATTTGATTTTTAAAGTCATTCCTAATAGAGATAAAGATTCTACTGAAAGAACTCGCCAGAGTTGCTTGGCTAAAAGAGCTTGATTAACAAATTTGAAAGGCCTTTGACCTAATCCACCCTTATCTAATGGTTGAAAAAGAGAGTATTTGCGAAGCAGATAAATTTTCCTTTTATCACTATTAGTCCTCCAAAAAATTAACACAACAAGAATAAATTTTATCACACACATATTGAGGAAGGCTAATATATAAAAGCACATGAGTATTCACAACCGCCAATGTGGATTTAATCAAAATTAGCCTTGAAGCTTATGAGAGGAGCTTAATTTGTCAAGCATTGGTTCTTTTCTCCACAAAATTAGTAACTTGTTGATAATGACATCTTTACTTCTACCAAGGTCAATCCAGGTTTTAAGATACTTTCCCAACTTTAATTCAAAGCGAAGCCCCAGTAATTTGGACAAGAAGGTCTTTTGAGAAAAGAGGACATTGGGGCTAAATACAAGAAAAGATTTAGAATTATTCCAATACTGTCCAGACCACATTGCATACACTTGTTTAGGACCATCTTAATCGAACACAAGTTTAAAGCATTACTCTTAAAAAAAACAGAGATCATTAGCATATGTCATATGTGAGATAAGTTGAGCCTATTGACAAATTTTAATGCCTTTCTAAAGTTTCGATGATTCTAATTTAGAAATCATGCATGGGAGGATATTGGCTGCCAAGATGTAAATGTAAGGTGATAAAGGATCACCTTTGTCTGATTCCTCTATTAGGAAACATAGCATTGGATAATTTTCCATTGAACTAAATTTGATATTGAATGGTAGATAAACACTGGTTAATCATATTCACCTATTTCTTAAGAAAATTCATGCTTCTTAAAATAGTTATAATAAAATTCTAGGAGAGTTTATCAAAAGCTTTGGAAAAATCTACATTGAGCTGCTATTTTCTTCCTGTATACCTTGGAAGAGTGAATTTGAGACATTATATCAAATGACATGAGGATATTGTCAAAAATTAACCTCCCCTTAAGAAAAGCACATTGATTTTTAGAAATAATTCTAGATAGAGAAGCCTTAAATCGATTATTTAGGACTTTAGAAATAATCTTATATGTGACATTACAAAGACTTATTGGCTTAAAGTCCCTGAAGTCATGAGGTCTTTTAGTTTTTGGCAATAGGATGATGACATACTTATTTATTGATTTAAGTAAATACTCTATCTGCTAGAAATGATTCACCATAGAAATTATGTCTGAACCTACCATATCCCAGTGTTTTTGGAAGAAATGAGCATGGAAGCCATCAACACTCGGTGTACTGTCTTTAAGGAGGTTGAAGACTGTATTTTTTATTTCAAGATTAGATAAGGGCATTATCAATTGATCAATTTCATCAGATGATAAGGTAGGAATAGGGAAGGTGTTGAAAACCAGCCATAATATCTTCCATAGAAGCTTGATGCGGTTCTTGTTATAAACCTTGAAAGTGAGATAAAGACATCTTAGATAACTCAATTTCATTACAAGTCCATTGACCATCCTATTTAAGCATACATGTAATTAAGTTTAAAGATGATCTCTTATTCACTGCTGAATGGAAGCATGCAGTGTTCCATTCCCCTTTGGAGATTCATTTTATCTTAGCTCTTTAAGCCTAAAAACTTGCTTCACAATCATAGAGAAGTGATGCTTGGTATCTTGAAAGACTTGTAATTTATTAGAATCTAGAATTCTTTTTAGAGAAATTTCCTTAGAAATATCACCTAACAATTGTTCTACTTGAGAAATTCTAGAAGGTAAATTGCCTATGTGGTGTCGACTCTAATGAGAAAGGGTTTGTAGAATTCTTTGCATCTTTGAATGAACTCTAAAGGATGGAGAACATGTAGCTTGTTGCATCCAGCAGCTTCTGAGGATTACTTCATATTCTTGGAATAAGAACCAATAATTTTTAATTTAAATCTTCTTTGCTTATTTTTCTTGAAGTAATTTTTAGATGAAAATAAGATAGGGCTGTGATCAGAGGCTGCTATTAGAAGAGTGATAACAGTCGAAGATGGAAAAGCTTGCAACCCTTCAAAATTACAAAAAAGCCATATCTATCCTTTCAAAGATAGCATTCTCATCCTTTTTGTTATTGGTCCATGTAAAAGCAGGGCCATGTTGAGAGGTATGCATCAAATTTTCTTTTTCCTGATGCTGGTGAAATAAGGAAATGCTACTAGAAGTGCTAGAACCTCCAAATTTTTCATCACTTGACATAATTTGGTTGAAATCTCCTATTATTAACCAAGGTAAAGAGACAGAGGCACATATAAAAATAAAATGAATAGCAAGGCAAAATACAAATAATGTAATTTATTTAAAAGACATTTGAAAATTACACTGGTTTGAACATGCATCACATAGGGCCATATTTATAGTCTAAGTGAGGACCATGGAATGTGAACACATGTTCATGCTAAAAAGAATTTACAAAAAATTATCACATATTTTAGAGCTAAATATAAGCTCATGGTAAGTCTAATGGACCATGCACTGGGATGCGTTTAGTGTCACCAAGTTATAGAAACATTAGATGGAGCATAATAATGTCAAGTGAAAAACAAGCTCGTCATAATATAGTTACACCTTCATATGCAACCTTGCCATTCACTTTATGTGGCAGGAAGTTCTCAATTATGTTTTGTTGCAATGACCACCAACAAAAGCCAAGAACAAAGCCTGCAAAGTTTCAGATTATGCCTCCCTCGTGCTACATTTACTTGCAGGAAATTATATGTGGTTGTATCTCATGTTCATAGAAATGAAGGCTTGAAGATACTTTCTTTGCTCTTTTTGAAAGAAACAATTACCAAAATTCAGTAGTTCAAAATATTAGTTAAAAACAATAAATCCATAAGATATATATTTTTCTTCCAAATATATACCCCCATCCTGTTTACTATAAAAGTCACTTCTAGAATAATGGTTTGGTTTACAATATAAGTTACTTGGAGATCAATTAATATTTATTTGTTAATTTTGCCTCTGTAGTTGGTGTTTAAACACAACCCATAGAATTTTTTTTCTCTCCTTCAAAATCTGATTTAATATAAGTAAAGTTGGAACTTTCTTTCAATTTAAGATAAATTTAAAGAGTTTGCTACCATTTTTGGTTTTGATGAATTAGTTGAAGTGAGTTATATTATAGACCAGAGGGGTATACCCTTATTTATAAAGAAAGTACATGAGAGATAAAAAATGAAAATTTATTGTAGAAAGATGATGCTTGTCATTTGTCATATATTTACAGGTTTAAAAATTTTCAAACAAAAATGATTTATTCTTTATATTAAGACACGCCCTTTAAAAAGAGATTGTTCCATAGGAAAAAACATTAATTTTAGACTAATAAAAACCCAACAAATAGCAGTTGCAATATTCGGTTACAATATCATACAGAAAGAAAGTGGTATTTTATGTGCACATGTCGGGAAAGAAAGCCCAATATTGATGCAGCAAACAACATATCTATCCTAACCACATGGAACATTGGTTTGTATAGCAAATCAAGAATTTAAATCCAAGTGATTCGCCCATATTGAATGGCGCAGCGCGCGGGGTTCTGGTCTGGTCTAGTTAGAAAGGAAAATTGGCCCCTCCTTCCCATTCGGGATCTGAGTCCGCGAGTTCCTAAATCGAGCCCCTTGGATCTCGACTTACAATTGGGGCAACCACGACTGGATTGCACTACTGTGAGTGCTGCGACACAGCTTCGTTAACGAAGGCAAGCCGAATCATCTTCGTAATACCTAGTTTCCTTCATTCATCTCAGCTCCTATCATGGGAGAACGGAACCGAAGCCTTAAACAAGTTCAAAATTCTCGCAGCCCCAAAATGGCTCTTTGGTGGTTCTTTCTTGTAGCTGTCTGCCTGAAAGTTCTTCTTTTCCCTTCCTATCGCAGCACAGATTTTGAGGTCCATCGCAACTGGCTGGCATTGACTCACTCTCTTCCACTCTCACAATGGTACTTTGATGAGACAAGTCCGTGGACTCTTGATTATCCACCATTTTTTGCATATTTTGAACGCTTCCTGTCTTTTTTCTCTAACCTGGTTGATCGGCAAATAGTGCATCTTCAGGAGGGGCTGGATTATAGCTCAAACACGGTGATTTATTTTCAAAGAGCCACTGTAATACTGTCTGATTTGTGTCTTCTTTTTGGGGTCTACAGAATGACTAAGAATCTTGATTCAAGAAGGAAAATGTTGCTCTGTTTACTGGTTATTTGGTCGCCAATGCTATTTATAGTGGACCATATGCATTTTCAGTACAATGGATTTCTCATTGGGATTCTGTTGATTTCACTTTCATATTTGGAGGAAGGGAGGGATGTGTTGGGTGGCCTTGTTTTTGCTGCTCTTTTGTGCTTTAAGCATTTATTTCTTGTGGCAGCGCCAGTCTATTTCATTTATTTGTTGAGGCACTACTGCCGGGGTGGAATGCTTAAAGGCATTAGTCGGTTCTTGTTTTTGGGAGCTTTGGTTATAGCAGTCATAGCAGCTGCATTTGGGCCATTTATCTACCTTGGGCAGGTAATTGCACCTTCTACGTAATCTGTGGCGATTTTGTAGCCCGCATAAATCACTGCATCAGCCAATTTAGGATTATTGACATGTAACCGAAGAACAATAGAGAAATTTTTGATGAATTACTGATCTTTAATTTACCAAGATCACTTCTCTCTCTCACATGCACAAAGAAAGGGAGAAGAGATGTCTGCAAGGCTTATTCCTGCAATGTCTTAATTTATTGTGGATGAAAATGTAACTTTCTGGACTCTGGTTTGTTATCCATTTCAATGGTGGAAAGGTAAATTCTTGAACATAGATGGAGAAGGTCAAGTGGACTGCAAAACCTTATCAAGATAACCAGTTCTGTGAACCAGAAAAAGCTGCAAGCAACAAATCTAAAATAAACAAGGCTCTTTAACTGTCAAAGTTAAGCTTCAATAATTGATACTACGCACCGGTGGTCTTTGCAAAGAATTATGCTATTATTCTGTTTACCGATAGTACATTAGCAACTTTTTAACCCAAGTGAGGTAGACTATATTTACTTCTCCCAGTTCTGGGTAGATAAGACTATATTTACTTCACTCAACTCCATTACATGTACAACTTTTTCCTCTGGTTTTCTTAATGATTATTCAGATGTTAAAATGCAGATATATCAAGTTATCCACAGAATGTTTCCATTTGGAAGGGGGCTTTGCCATGCATACTGGGCCCCCAACTTCTGGGTGTTTTATATCATCTTAGACAAAGGGCTTGCTTTCATGCTCAGAAAACTTGGTTTCAAAATTCCGATACCCACAGCTTCATTCACCGGTGGGCTTGTAGGAGATGCCTCGCCATTTTCTGTATTACCCCAGGTATGCTTCAAGTGAATAAAATTTGGCTGCAATCCAGGGGGAAAATGCAATCATGTCATCTTCATCTAGCTGATAATGTGGTTGCATTAAAACAGATTGTTCATTTTAGTTGCTATCTACATTATGCTTCCCATTGTTATTTAAAGCTGGGGGGTTGGTGGGATGGAGGAGGCAAGTAAAGGTGCAGACGACAAAGTGGATCAACCTGTTTGTCCTTCATCATCCTCACCATCGTCCTTGGTTTTCTCTGGGAGAGAGGGTGATGAGGCAAAATGGTTATTGGAACCCAATCCTTGGGCCAGTTCCATAATTTTTTATGGAAATCAGTTCCTTGGGAAGTGTCTTCAAGCATACCAAACACAAATTTTGAGTTCCACTCCCACTTCCCTTAACACCCCCCCCCAAAAAAAAAAAAAAAATCCCTGCTACCAAATGAGACATTAATCATTGAAAGTTTTTCAAATGCAGTAATTCAATTGACATTATTGGTTGTTGACAGGTGGTTTTGCATAATTGTTAAAAGGGATGGTTAAGTTGTTTTGATGAGTGTAGCTATGCTTTAATCATCCTATTTTGAGTATCATTGAAGTATTCATCTTTTAGTTGACCAGTCCGACCAATCTGCAGGTCACCCCCTTGTTAACGCTAACAATGGTTGTGCTTGCTCTATCTCCTTGTCTTATCAAGGCTTGGAAGAAACCCCAGCAGCATATGATTTCCAGATGGATAGCCTATGCTTACACATGTAGTTTTCTTTTCGGGTGGCATGTGCATGAGAAGGCATCACTCCATTTTGTCATACCCCTTGCATTTGTTGCGGTTCAAACTCTGGATGATGCTAGGCATTACTTTTTGCTGTCAATAGGTATGCTTCTTTGCATTCATCTGTTTGCTAGATTTTGAAATGCCCCCTGGAGGGTGGTTTTCACCCCTCTTATGTAACAGCAGAAAAATCATCGATAAGTAAAATCAAAAGTAATATAAAACACATTTTGGTTGAATATGTGTCTCTAGTTGTCTTTAGTCATTTATCAATTAGAAATGCTTTTAATATCAACAAAGGGCACTCCAACTCCACCTTACGCTATTAATTGAAGGCTTTCGTTAGTTTTCATTATAATATCTGACATGCTGCTCACCTAGGGAGTCCTTTGGACTTGAAGCGTGGAAATAGTCACATAAATAGACTCATCGTACATAGTAATAGAATTTCAACTTGTGAAGAACGGGGATGGAAAAAATCAAACTCTTAACTACTCAATTTTAGACTCTAACCATGCATAGAGCTATTTCATGTAGCCTAGATTATTGAGTGAAGGCCTATATATTACATCTTAACCCTTTTTGGTTGAACACCAAATTAATTTCCCACCTTGTGGTTAAAGTGTACCCATTCAACATCTTGGTTATTGTTCTACCACCACCTAACCAACCTATGTTAGTTTGCTTCTTAAAAATCATCAGAAAACAAAAGCTTTTCTATTGTTTATTCTGTTTTGCCATGAATGACAAATACAAAATATATAGGACAGCTAGCCAAACAGCCTCATTATGAGAGACAGACATCACTATGACTTGGGAACAAAGCCTTATAGCCATCATAGCTTATAACCAAAACTACAACGTCAATAAATCAATAAATTCTATTTAGTTCTCACTATTGCTTAAGGAACTGGGACCCCCCATGTCACTTAATTTCTGTCAACATCCGAATTTTAATTGCCATAATCTCATGAATATTTAATTGATGAATTATTTTTAGAGTTACAACAGAGTAAAAGGGTGAGTGTTACGTGTCAATTCCATAGGTAGCTTACGTGTCACTTCTGTTATAGTTGTTAAATAGTTCTCCATTTATGGTTGGTTAGTTCTATAAATACGAGAGGCTATGTAAAGAGAAGTTGTTGAATAAGATCTAAATCCTTCTCTCTCTCTCTCTCTCGCATCCCGATACTTCTTTGGCCTGTACCAGTGAGACTATGGAGCATGATTTTTGGTTTGAGTCACTGTGCCTCAACATCCAAATTTTAACTATAATAATCACATGATCTTATGGATTGAGTCATTATGAGGCACAATTTTTGGATTGAGTCACAAGAAAGCTTTCGTGTATTCAAGCATATTCTTGTTACATTAATAGCATTGTCTGATTCCCTGATTTTGGGGATGGAGCAGGTCTACAATAATGTGTTAGAAGTTGGCATTGTAAATAATATAGTTATTTGGGCTTTAACAATGAACAATTTCGTTATGATCACTTATAAGAACTATATATTTTCGGTGCAACAAGTAGACATAAATAATTTATTTCGGAGCAGATATAGCAACGCCTTTAATGAGACTTAACTTTTATTACTTTTTGCACTGAGTCCCACCAGCCTTCTCTCTCTCTCTCTATTATTTTAATATTTTGTAATAGGAAAATATCACTTAGACCCCATGCAAACAATTTTATTTCAATTAACATCCAAAAGATTCTGAAAGTTCATGACACCCTCTTAGGTCAAAATCAAATTAAGTTTTGTCAGTAAAAAGACAATAATACCCTTATTTCATCTTATTTTCAATAAGAGCATTTATAAAATAAATATGGGTATTTTTAAAACAAATAACGATATTTACAAGACAAACATGTGAAAGATTTTGATCTTTCACTTATTTATCTTGTAAATATTTTTATTTTAAAAAAAATGCAAATGCTCTTGTGAAAAAAATAAAGTAAGGGTATTATTGTTTTTTCACTGAAAAAATGAATTTCATTTTGACTCAAGGGAGTGCAGTAAAATTTTATAATCTTTTGGAGGTTAACTGAAATAAAATTATTTGCACGAGTTCTAAGTGATATTTTCTTATTAAAAAAATATTAAAATAATAGAGACAAAAGACTGGTGGGACCCACAGTGCAAAAAAGTAATAGAAATTGAGTCTCCTTAATAGTATTGTTATATCTGCTTCCAAGCAAAATGTTTGTGGCTACTTTTTGCACTAAAAATAGAAGGTTCTTGTGAGTGCTTATAGTGAAATTGTTCATTGCTAAATTTACACATTCGCTCTAGCTATTTTAGTTATTTCATTATTAATCAATACCCTAATTGTAATTTTATTTCTTATAGTAGCCTTATGTAGATGCCAATGTTATTTATTACTCCCTCTGTTTCTTAATATAGGAACCCATTGGGGAGTTACTCTTGATCCTAAATATAAAACATATTTCCTATATTTGTCAATCTTTTCCTAATTTACCCATATTGATGCTCCTTCAACGATAATTAAGTTAGAGAGAGATTGAGAGAATTAAGGAAAATGATTAAAGATGTTTTAGAAATATTAACTAACTTTCTCAATTTAATTAAATTAGTTTAATAGATCTTATATTAAGGACGGGGGAATAGAATTGAACTAACCATAGAACTAGTTGATACATTGCATTATTGACTAGGCTATGAATTTGCTATTCTCTATCGAATGTTTGCATTTACTTGGACAGAGTATAATTAGTTGATAGCCATGCAAAAATTGCTAGGCATATCATTTGGATATGAATGCTTATGCTTTATTTTTGTTCTGAACTTCACTTGGGTTACGTGTTTAAATGTGCAGTATCCTGCTATTCATTATTCCCACTACTATTTGAGGCACAAGAATATCCAATCAAAGTTCTGTTGCTCCTGCTGCACTCCATTTTGATGTGGTTAGGTTTTTCAGTTCAATTTTCTGATGATAACGATACCGAAACATCAAGAACACCTTCGGAGAAAAGAGTCTGTTTGATTGGGTCGATTGGGAAGAGTTACTTGGCAGGTCTTGTGGTTGTAGAAATTTGGGGGCAATTTTTACATCCTCTATTTTTGGGTGATAAACTTCCATTCCTACCTCTTATGTTAATATCTATTTATTGTGCTTTTGGTATCATGTACTCTTGGATTTGGCAGTTACAATCCATAGTCAAATCCCCATGAAGTTTTGTAACTTGGATTTTTCTATGATTATGCACAATCATTGCATTTAAAGATTAAGGTCAGAAAGAATTCCTTGTTCTCAACTATTTTCTTGTCAACTTTTTACTCTAAACCGTATCGAATGTGATCAATTTGTGATTGCAGAGCATTTAAGTTCAGTTTTGTTTGTGAACTTATAAATCAAAATAACGACATTGTTTTGTTTTAGGAATGGTAATTGATGGACAATATTGCATTAGTCGATCTTGTATAGCATTAGCCAGCTCATTGACTGACTCGAAATATCGTTGTGCCGGTTTGCTTAATTCGTGCCCTGACTTAGCTCGAGGCTAACCTAGGTTTGGATCCCTGGTTTATTGGCGAAGATTGGGGAAAATCATTTTGTTGAAAATCTTATTAGCGAGAATAACCTAAAAAATTTATACATAAAAAATATGATTACTTTACAAATTTTGTTTACATAGAAATGACGTTCTAATTTAGCTGCTCTTACTAATAGAATCTTACAATGGAGGACTTTTTTTCCAATTTTCCCTTTCTTTTGTCAACCAATATATCAACATATTAATAAAATATAAAAGATTATTATTCAAAATTCCGATTGTGATGCCAACTGCCAAGGAAGGTTTAAAAACACCACCGAATGTATCGTCTATTTGGTTAGTTATTAGGTTTGGACCAAGGACAAGTTCAAAAGTAGAATAATCTTTTTTTTTTTTTTTTTGTTATTTGCATAGTAACAAATTATTTACCCTTATTTGGGTTATTTGTCAGGAGGTGATGTTCATAAATTTAAACGATAATTAACACCTTAGTACTTGCGAACTGGATTAACGTGCTAATCATAACACTTGGAAAAATCATTTTGAAGGCTTTCAGGTTTTTTTGGTTTTTGCGCACAGATGCTAACTTCCAATTTGAAAGATCATTGGCTTCACTAGTTTTAAGCAAAAACAAGCTCTCACTCTAACAAACAAGAGTTACTAAAGACACTCAATAAAACAATGCAAGTGCAATGTCTTTCGTGTAGTCTTCTAACTTTAATCTATGTTGTCATTAACTCACAGCAAATTATGGCGTTTGTTTCACTAGCATCTACAATTTTTAGATCGTGGACAGACTCATCCACTTCATGGCAAGCAAATGCTAATGGGCTTCATGTTTTGAATAAGTCCAACAAAAACCCAGGAAAACAGTTAAACGTATCGGTTAAAGTCAACAAATAATGGTCTTGAGCTTCAGAACAAGAGAGGGCGTGAGAAACCATATTTCCAAACAAAACTGAGTAGGCAGATATATTTAAGAAATTAAACTCAGCAACATGTTTTTCCAGCGTGACATACCCCCAAAGGTCAGATACAGTTAAAGAGAAGTGACGATTAAAAAAGCTAGAGGGAAGAGGAAGATGAGATCATGAGAAGAACAACCTAAATTTACATTTCAAGGCATAAATTTAGATTTCAGATAACCTGCTAATAGAGAGGAAATCCAACTAGCATAGTTCTTTTCCTGCTTTAGAAGGGAAGAAAGCACATAACCCAAAATTGAAACAAGGGGCAAGTTTTGTCAGCAGGAACAAGCAAAATCTCACTTGGCACCCAAGGTTGGGAACTGCCCAGGATCTTGAATCAATGGAGCTTGCACATTGTGGCTCGCATTGCCACCATAACCCGATCTGAAACCGCGCCCGCGTCCCCGACCACGGCCACCTGGGCTATAGTACCTCTCTCCTTCAGCAGGCTTCAGAAACTCATTTATGCTGACAGACTGAGAGCAAGAAGCAAGATATGATGAATTTAGCAAGAACGAGATAATCAGGAGGGAACAAAAGCAATATGAAATAAACCATGTTATAATGCTAAATATATTTCTTCATAAATCACATGACTATCAAAATTACAGATCACCACAGGAAAACAGTCATCAGCAACCCAGAAGAGCAAGCTTGACAATGGAACCAAAGCACATTAATTATGAAATGAAAACTCATTGATTCGCAGTTCGGGAAGAAATGCAGGGGAATAGCTGAATGCAACAAGGACTTTAAAGAGGACAAAAAAAAAAACAGAGGTAACATGCCAATAATCCACTTGCAATCTAAATCAACTCTGTTTTTTGTAATATATATTAACACAGGCTATGCGGATACATAGAAATTATGATATAAAATACTGCCTACAGTCCTTCAAATAAGATCTAGTTTGAAGAACCGAAGATAGTTTTGAACTGAAAAAATGTTCCTTTCAAACAAAATATACAAATCTCCCTCATTTTTTCTAAAATTACAAGGAGCTCCTGTCCATTTTAGATTATACATGCTCCTTCCCTAAAACCAAAAGCTCAATGACGTTTTAGTCCATTTTAATTATTTCAAAGAAATACTCTACATTAACGTAAATACTTTATTTAACCCTCAATAGTCCTAAAAGCATTATATTACATTTAATTTAAAAATAAATGCACCCTCATTGAACAAAGACAACAAAAACGATTATATGCAATGTGGTCAAACCTTCTTAGATCTCTCTTCCTTCTCAAAAGCGTCTTTGCGCTTATCCTTCTCAGATCCCTAAAAGGGAGAAGAATGTCGAGTGTCAAAAGGTATCATGAGGCATTCCCAATCTAACATGAATAACTAGAAATCAGAATGGGAAAAGAAGGCCAAATTGATTTTACCAATTTGATGAAGACATCATCATTGTCTTTCTTGCTTGACAGCTGTTGCATGGATTCAAAATCTTTAGTGTCAACTTTTCTCTCCTCAGTCTTTAGTGCTAGCAAGGCCTTCCTTTTTTCTTCCAGCACTTTCTCATATTCCTCCAAAGTCATCTCCTACCAAACACCACGTTATTTAAAATTTATTGATAAAATAAATAGAATACAAGATGGATCACGGAGACATACAGGTTACCATTTAACTTATATTCATAAACCATACAGCACATTGCATAAACCCCTCCCTACATCTCCCAAAAATAGGAAAAAGAAAAAGTAAAACCACCTAAAACATCTCATGCAATGCTTAGACATTAACTTATCAGATACAAGGAAAAAAAATACTGAGCTTTAATGATTTATTACATTACATTCAATAAACAAAGAAACTTTTGCTTAAAAGTAATTCAATATACATCATTGGCACTTAATCGTCCATGCATAATTTCTTGTACTGGCACCAGTAGGACATAGCATATAATAACTTTTCTGTGGATCTTAACAGAGTAGAGTTCTTTGAGGAAGCAGAAGCGGCGGATGGAAGAAAACACATTGAATGAAATAGGACACTCACCTTATCCTCAGGCTCTTTTTCTTCAGCTCCATTATCAGGACTCTCCTTGTTGTCATCCGCTACATCTTCCTCAGCAGGCTTCTCATCACTCAAATTCTTCTCATTGTCATTCACAACTTCCTCAGTTGGCCTACGAAGATGACATTCAGAAAGGAAATGCAACGAACATCAATGAAAACCTCATAAAAATAGAAAACAGAATATTTTAATTTGTGTTCCCACAGCCTAGATTTTGTACTAAGGGATTATAAACTATAATGCTTACTGCACAAGTTCATCTGTTGGTGTTCCCCAGTTACCACGCCCGGCACCTTCACGCTTGAACTCATTCCTGCAATTAGAAAAGGACATATCAATGATGGAAGCTACAGAAATTTAGGAAATCAAAGATAGGGAAAATGCAAACCCGCGTCCAGTGCCACTGCGGCGATCAAACATCCTTCTTGGGCGTCCCTCTTCACCAACTTCTTCATTGCTGAATCCGCCACGACGACCACCACGGAAAGAGCCACGTGATCCACCTACAGACTTCCCAGGTTCTCCATCTACAAGAGGACCTTGACCGGCAAGACCTCCACTGCCACTGAATGAGTTCTCATCATTGGAAAAATCTCGGTTAAATCCCCTTCCTCCACGACCACGACCATATCCACTGCCACCTCGACCACCTCCACGGCCTCCACGAGAAGCTTCATTTCTTGACTCCCTCACTAGATAAAACATGTTTAAAATGTCAACAATGAAATCACAATTAGAAAGGGCATTAATTAAAGCTAAGAGATATACAACTGATTTTAAAAGCAGTCAGATGATCTATTATTCGAGTGATAAGTCACAAACAAAAACAAGAGTTTAAGATAAATATCACCTTTACACAATGGGAGGCTAAGGAATCAGTAATAAAGAAAATAATGAACATTATTAAAATAAAATGATGTATGAACACAAGTGTCAGTAGAAATAATCAATAATCAGTCACTATTACATAAAGTAATTTATCGAAACGCAATGCTGACTTGGAACTAAAAAAATTTAGTACAAAGGGTCAGGACCAAAATCCAAAAGACCACATTAACAGAACCTCTAACAGAATACAATTGCATAATTTCAGAACGCCTAAAATCAAAACAATCCCATTCTTAATAACATCAGAAACCAACTAAATAGGACGCGCTCCATCACATAAAAGTTAATCAGAAGCTCACCAGCCTGAGATGGGGGGAGGGGCTTCGTGGGCAACTGAGCCGGCTTGTTCTGCTGAGACAGAGCACGAGCTCCCGGTTTGCCGTGGTCCTGCCCAGGAGCTTTCTTGGCTGCAGTCACAACCTTCTGCTCCTCAGCCACGATTAGCTGCAACGGGTCCTCAGCGTCATCACCCAACAAATCAAAAGGGTTCAAGGTCGCCATTACAGATTACAGTAATACAGATATGAACCCACTTCTCAAAAGTGTTATACCAAAGAGGAAGCGACCAGTAAACCCTATAAAAGTAAGAATTCCATGGAACGCCTCATAGATTCAGGGATGAACAAAATCGAAACGGAAGAAAGAACGGAAAAACCCTAGCCGCAAGGAGAGTGTAGGGCGTCCGAAAGTGAAAAGTGACCCAACCTCATCTCAACTGAGAATTTATTTGCAAGTGGACTGAGACACTGGGCCGCATTAGCCCTAGCTTATTAAGAAAATTAATTTTTTTTTATAATAATGATAAAGTTAAAAAATTTAAAAATTAAAAGATGAGTCCGAGTTGGGTGGAAAAACTAAAATTATATCTCATCTAAGAGAAATCACTAGGGATCGATATCAATAATATCATCTTAATGCAACATATAATTAGAGGTGAGATTCGGTTTTTGGGTTTTTCGCTTCGCTTAATAACTGAATTAATCAAATTATTTATTTATTATTTATAAAATAATATATATATATAAATAAATTTTATAAAAAGATTACTTTTTATCCTTGAGATTATATTTAGAGGAAAATATATAAAAATAATCAAATAGATTTAAAATATCTATGGATTTTATCTAATATAATTAAAAATCTACACCTATTTAATTATACAAAAAGCATTTATCCAATAATATCTGTTAAATATAAATATATTATATATATTTCTGTTTTAACCGAATTAGTTTTTTAATAACCGTAAACCTAAACAAAAATTCTTAAAAAATAAAATCGAATCTTTAACCGAAATTGAGTTCGGTTTAGTCTGGTTCTAATCCTAATTTGGTTCCCCTATATGTAATAATGATTAATTAGGGTTTTTAGCATGGTCCTTAGATCCGGTCTTTTTTATTATTTGTTTTAAAAAATGATTTTTTTCTTTAGAATTTCATATTAATAATCTTAAAATCTTCAATTTCTCACTGGTTTAGCTCTAGGTTAGCCCTGATTTGACTCCGATTTAACCCACTGACTCTTGACCCAGTACCTTGACTGGTTCAGTGGCCGGTTCAGGTTTAATTACCTTAGTTTTTAGATCTTTCATATATTTAGTATTATTTGAGAATATTTAGTTTTGATTTTAATTTGATTATTATCTTTTATAATTAACTATCATTTGCATTTAATTTTATATTTTTAGAATGTCTATCATCAATTCCTAGAGTTATTTGAGTTCTATAAACAACATTTGGTTTGCACATCTTAAAATTAAATAAAATTAATTATTGAGTTTTCTTTCTCCTCTCAGTTTCTCTCATCCTTCTACTTATTTAGTTTCCGGTCTTTTTTTGTCATTCTCCCACTTATTCTCTCTTTTCCCATTCCTAGTCATGTGTTACATCTATATCTATACGTTTTTGCCAACCATCATATGTATGTGTACATATAATATATTCTTTGTTAAAAGAATCTATTGGATGAAATAAAATAAGAGAAAGTCCTTGAAAAAAAAAACTCCAAAGTTTCAAAATATCAAATCAGTGATTATCTATTAAAATGAACTGTAATTTTTTTATCAAGCATCATGAATGCGTTATCAATTGTATGAAACAAACCTTGTTTTTGGATTTTGAAATTTTGGAGATATTTTTCTGAAATTTTCTCACAAAATAATTATGCCTTTATGTTTTCAATTGAAATACATTACTTTGTTGGGAAAAAAACCAAAGAAATACATTCTTTCTTCACAAGTTAATTGCATTATCTTTTGATGGCCTTCATGGTCTTCCATTGCTGTATCTCTGGAAAAAATGAAATTCCCTCGTAAAGGGATCAACATAATTCATCAATGTGTGTTTATAGTGCAATATCATATCATGCTTAATGGTTGGATCATTCACTCCATAGCTCTAAAATGTGGTATAAGCTATGGAGATCATTTCTCTTTATATTCGTATATCATTGCCTCTAGCATCTTGTCTAGCCTAATTTTAAAGCTAGAGATGTGATGAGTCTTGGATCAGCCCAAAGACATAATGGACCCAAAAACTTGATTATTGCATTACCACACAAAACGTATACAACATTCAATATCTACATCTCTACATTATTACACTCTGTTTACACACACATATAGCACACAACCCATGTTATCCAGGCTCTAACATATACAATTACCATTATACCTTTACTCACACTCCCCCTCAAGTTTGTGAACTAAACAAATTAACAGTCCTTAACTTGCACAACAACTTCCTTTGAACATCTCTACTTACAACCTTTGTCAAAAGGTCTGCTTGTTGCTCCCTTGACCTAACATGTTGTAGGTCTATCAGCCGGCTTTCCTACTTCTCCCTTATGAAGTGGCAATCAATCTCAATATGCTTAGTGCACTCGTGATACACAGGATTCGCAGCAATGTGTATTGCCGCTTGGCTATCGCAGAAAATCTTCACGGGACCTCCATGCAGAATGCGCAAATCCTTCAGCAACCCAAGTGCCCAAACAATCTCCGATGTTGCTATGCTAAGGGCTCTATACTCTGCCGCTGCTGACTGTAACACCTCGAACCAAATAATAAAATACTTAACCAAAGCATTTGACATATCGTCAATAGGATGTTCAACATCTAAATCATTAAAATACAAAATCAGTTCAAATGAAACCCACATCACAGTGTTAAATCAAGTTCTCAAAATATTTCAGCAAGATAAAATAAAATGCGGAAGTTTAGGGTCATGACAAATAATAACAACATAACATATGGTCTAAGAGCACAAAAGAGCCTTCAAGGCTCACTCCATAGGTGCCTTCCCTTACTCCCTACTAGAACAATCACCTAATACAAGACTATTTATCAAGACTATTACTAATTTAATTATGTATCATAATCCTCATACAAGACTATTACTAATTTAATTATCATCATGTCAATATGTATATCCATCATAACAAATAATATATAATTATGCAATATGCAAAATGCAACCTCCCTTATATCACCTTCCATCCTTATTCTACTGACTGAAGCCATAGGCTAACACATTGTCCAACAGAAACTCATCAATTTGACTGGATTGTCTTAAGCTCACCAGTTCTTAAGATGCACCCGGCCAAAGGTGTAGAGCTTAAGTCTGGACTATGGCGTCCCTCCTTAAAAGAATACAACTAAGGAGGTGTCATGTGTCCCACAGCTTCAATGCAATTCCGGCCAAAGGAAAACATGGAAGAAGGGGCCCTAACAAGTGTCATCCACTGTGCACCGAGTGATGGCATACCACGTGGTAAAATATCTCAACATACAAATTCCTCCTTACTCCAACCCATCATAAATACAACTGTCATAACAGTTATATTTAATCATCAATAAATATAAATAAAAGACAATGCATAATAAATCATACTTCCATTCATATTAAATATTATCAATTTTCAAATATGCCTAAAAGGAACGAAAAATCTAGGAATACATTAATTATAATTAAATTATTAACTATGTGAATAAAATTGAGTTATAAAGAAATTTCATTATGACATTATTTACTTGAGAATTTACAATTACATACACATATAACTATAATTCAGTCCATTTTTTTTAAAAAAATAGTTATTCACAATCATACACAATTTACAAGTATATGGAAGAATATTCTGAGTTACCTCTACTCCCTAACTCATAGGTAAGCACACCAGAGCTACTCCAAAGCTCTTAATAAGAGTATACAAATCACACACATAAACATCTATTAATATACTAATTAAAACTATTATAAAGCTACTCCAAAACATGAGTATAGTTTTAAAGCTCCCCTCTAAAAATCTGACCTAGTTATCCAGACCAAGATATTTCCTATAAAAAAATTTATGCCTAATTGAAAACAAAAATTATCTTCTTTACATATAAAAGTACTTGAACATGAAAACCTAATACATTTAATTATTTATTTGTTGCTAGTGAAAGGCGTTCCTTTTTTTTTCATGAAGATATAAGAAGGAATTTTTTTTTAGTAGTAGCTAATGAATATAATAGGCTCCGTTGGGTAAAAAAGTTATATATGTGTGGAAAGAGAGAAAGATATATGATAAGGAATTTTAAAAGGGAAAATGGTTAAAAAATACCTTTTAAGCAAATTAATTGCTAAATGGTACCAATGTGCAAGCAAGCATCCATCATGTACAATCAGCATCCACATGTGCAAAAAGCATCCCTGTGAAAGTGCAAACACCATCCCTTATGTGTAAAATATCATCCACCCGTGTGCAACATACCACCCACCGTGTGCAATGGTAGCAATGAGCAATTAATTTGCTTGCAAGGTGTTTTTTAACAATTCTCCCATTTTAAAACCTGCTACCATAAAAAAAAGTGAAGAAAAAGACAATGGATATGAAAAGTTTTATAAATCAAGGATACATATATAGACAGTACGTACATACCTGCATATAATATTGCATTATATATTAAAGGAATAAAAAAAGTAAAAAGCTACGGAAACTAAAACATGAAAGCTGCAATAAAAATAAATAAAAATTGGGTAATGGGTTCTTATTGATGGAAGAAGAATGAATAAATAAATAATGTAAATTACATAATATAAGGATGAGAGGAACACTGTGGATTTGGAGAAAAATAATATACACACAAACCCAAATTTACAACCCCTCAAAGTTGATAGAAATATGGACACACACACACAAACTCACACACGCAAAAATCGGGAATTCAAGAAGTAGAGATATTTATTTATATAAACTGACACACACCCACAAACAGTAAAAGAGAGAAGGCAATGAGTATAAAAATTGAACATAATAGGCATACACACACAGAAGAATAGTGGAGTAAGAGAGAGTTAGTTGACAAAGACAATCATTATTAAAACAACTAGGTGGTGCTCCCTTGTGCGTTGCACAGGTGCTTGAACTTGTAGAACAAATTTATGCTAAATAGTTTAATTTTGCATGAAATAAATCCTTGTACAAAATACATTAAATTAATCTTAACTAATGATAACATATGTATATTAGAACAAAATGAAATATGCATAAGAAGTATATACATATAATGATAACATATGTACATATGATAAGGTTATGATAACATATGTTTCATTAATCTTAAATTGTTTTGTCATTAATTGATCCATGCTTAAAACATATATGCTTCTTAAAATGATTGAAAAACACCTGGACAATAATTTTTTAGGTCGAACCCTTTTTTTAAGATGAAATAAAAACATACAACTAATAAGAAGCGTCTCAAGATTTAAAAATAATTATTTACTCTGTCATCTTTGTACAACCCATGCATCTAATGGCTTTACTAACTAACTATATAATGGAGAAAGTTACAACCGGAGAGTGTGATATCTGGATTTTGCTTCTGAATGCTATCTGAATATTGCCTATCTATTTGCTTGACTAATCGATCTGATTTGGGTTCATAGATTTGCAGTTGATGAATTAGCTGATCAGTAGTTGGTACATAAATTATAGTATGGCGAGTCGCTTGAGGTATGAATCTCATTTCCACAGCATGGTCAAAAAAAGACAACAAATCATTATAAAAATCATTAACATTTAACAATCCTAATGGTTTTTTGTGAGAATTTAGTTTAACCCAGTATGCAACGCTAGAAATCTCATCCAACGTTTCCAAACCACCGAGTAGAGCGATAAAAGCTTTAGCATGGTAGAACATATGTCCCATTCATTTAGGCAAGCTCGAAACCTGCAACACCTGTCCAAGAGAAAAGATGTGACCGTCTAACTCCTTCACACGAACATTCAAACCATTGTATCCATTAATGATTGCAGGAATGGTCATACTTCCCCTTAGGCCCTGGATGCCTCCCCTATATACAAAATTGATCTTTCTAATAGCTAATGCATTTCTAAGTTCTCTTGCTACAGGTAGAAACTCTCTATCATTTCCTAAGTTAGTTTTACCAAAAATGCAGATAGATTTCAATCTACATTTTAGTGTTATACTCTTTTTCTCTTCTTCACTCTCAGACATTTTGTGTTTACGCTTTTTCTCTTCTTTACTCTTAGACATTTTGTGTTTACAAGTGGAAGAGTAGATATTTATACTAATAAAGTAGCGACAACAACATCATGTAAATCATGCAATTTTCAAAGAAGTTTGAAAAAATTTCTGACACAATTGACTGGTGTAATGTTGAGTGAAGAAGTTAAACAAAACGTGTAAAAAAAGTCAAAATTTACTGACAAGAAAAAACAAATAAGACAAAACCGATTTTAGTGTGATTCAAATTTTTGAATTTTGAAACTGAAACTGGAATTGAAGTTTTTGAATTTAAATAAGGTGTAATTTGGGCGGGGAATGAAGTTGGAAGTAAGATTTTCATGCCCACCAATATGTTGAAGTTTTGAATTTCAACATTGCCAATATCCCGCTAAAACCTGCAAATTAGTTAGTGATAGGAAAGAGATATAGAAACAATAGAGAGATGGGAATGGCAGTATGGGGATGCATCGAAAACATATTTGTTTGCAACATCCATCTCTCTCTCTGCCAATTTCAAATCATGAAAACTTACGTCATGACTTGTAGGAGTGTAAATGTCATGTTTTGTGGCTTTAGGACCATCCTCATGCCTTCATCATGACGAGTCCCACTTTCCTTCTTGATATAAGAATATATGCTAATTTTTTCCTACCTAAACTATGACTTTCTTTCCATTACATTACCTACTTTTTTGACATTTAAACTTTTTTCCCCCTGAAAGGTAATAGCTAGAAGAAGCAAGGGGAATGGAGGAGTTGAAATTTTCAACAACTTTGTTAAATTTTGATCCACGTACCCAACTTTCTTGAATATCTGACCACATTATGGTGTTTGGCTTGAGATCATATTTGATTACGCCAAGTAATAATGACAATAATGGAAAATGTAATCATATTTGATTACGCCAATTTTGTACTCTTCATATTTGTTTAAACATATAAGCCAAAATTTTTAATTTTATCAGGTAAAAAAAAGGTTTAAATTTTTATAACTATTTGAGATCAATTAGTTAATACCTTATTTTTACAATTTGGTTTAATTTGATGATATTGTATTATTTTGGATAAATCATTTATGTGATGTTTTCATTACTAAATTAAGTGTTAATATTATTGTTGATCCTCATAGTTGGATCAAATTTTAGTTTTAGTTTCTATAGTTTCAAATTGTTAATTTTAATTTGATACCTACAATTTTAATAGGATTTTAAAAAGATTTGATTTGAGTTTTAGTTTCAAGAGTTTCAAATTGTTTAGTTTTAATGTAGTGGTTCAAAAAAGTTATGAATTACATGGTCAATTTTCATATTTAAAGCAACAATTTCATAAAACACTTTTAAGATATTTAATAACTACCATACCATAACTGAGAATGCTGGTGTTCATAGCTTGATATAGGATAAATCACTTTATATAACACGAGCAAATATTTTATTTAGCAAATCCCATCAACTTGAGAACTTTCAACAATAATAATTATGATTATGTATAATAATTTTTACATTAGAGATAATAAAATATTCGATCTAATATATTCATAGTAACAACATTTTAATTTTCAATAAACACAGGTCTTGATAATCATTGTGATTCATAAAGTCTTTTTAAATCACTGTGAAAGTCATCATCTCCACATTCAAACAAATAACACGCTGTAGCTAATTGCCTTAAATCACACACTCACATATTATTATTGCTAATAAAATTTTACTTTTTCATAGCTAACTGCCTTCAATCCACTCTTCCACATTCAAACAAATAACACTCTATAACTAATAAAATACGTCTCAAGAGTTAATCTTTACTCTATCATCTTTGTATACCCATGTATCTAATGTTTTTATTAACTAACTATAATAGAGAAAGTTACAATCGGACAGTGGTATCTGGATTCTGCTTCTGATTGCTATATAAATATTGCTCACCTGTTTGTTTAACTAATGGATTTGATTTGGGTTCATAGATTTACAGTTGATCAATCAGCTTGATTTGCTTCCCATCCAGCTTTCTTATAAACTCATAAACATAGTCTTTTAATGTCAGATTCTCAAGACAGTAGCGCTCTTTTTCTTTAGTAAATACATTCATTAAATTGAGAAGAACAACGTGAACTTCACCACTAGGATGCGTATCAAGAGTCAAAATAATATCATCCAATAACTCCTTAATCAGTCAATCCTTTATGAATTAAATTTTATCTTCTTGATTTATAGAAACCATACATTTACTCTGACAACGGTCATCACATGTCCACCTTGCACATCTATGGTAGACCTTCATTTTTTTTTGCTCTTCTCTTCTTAGAGTAAGAACTTCTTCCCATTTCTGACATAGGTTTAATAAATGACTCATGAATCTCACCTACTAAACATACCTTAGCTTCAATGATCCAGCATACATCTTCAGGTAGGTCCAAACGCTTGAATGTCTTCATTCTTTCAAGTCGATAGATATAGATATTCCTGAGCACATCTTTGAGAAGAGTGGGGAACTTGTTTTTAAGCTTTGGAAGATATTCCTCCATGAAAATGATGAAAAATAAAGTTTCCGACGAGATGATAAGGAAGAATGGAGATGATAAGGAGAAGATGCTAAAGATAATGATCAGATAGAGATGATGCACATGCAGATAAAGGAAAAAGAAGAAGAGAGAGAGAGAGAGAATGTGTTGTGTTGAGCGGATGCTTTTGGTTTGGTATTGTGGAAGTAGGTAATGTTTTTAAGTAGAAGTTTCATGGTGCTATTGTGGGATCTGAATTTAAATTTCAAATTCAAATAGGGGCAGATATGTTGGTTAGTGGGAAGAAGCTAATGAACAATACTTGTTCTTTTTTAATATGTTCCTCATCTTATACTTACTTTTTACATATTATATTTAGCTATTTTAGTTGAACTGAACATGGAAGATTCGCCAATTGGACCTTTTAGAACATATGATGATCAAAATGTACTATTTAATAATATTGTAATAGAAAAATTATCATTAGATCAACAACATGAAATAGCTATTTAAATTTGTCATCACTTTCAATTTCTTATACACTTTTTCAAATTTTAGTTGTCTTGTGTTGTGTTTTGAATAAAATGTATCTATTTTATAAATCAAATTGGCAATAAAAAAAGTATCATATCTTCTTAAGTTGATAATTTACTAATTAGTAATGAAATTTTTCTTTACTCACTACTAATTAGTAAATTATCAACTTAAGACATGATGTTTTTTTCTATTCTCTACTAAATTAGCATGTACAAAAATTAGCATATGTTCTTATATCAAATTTGTTGCATATAAAAAAAATAATAAACATGACATGGACACTTTTCAATCATCTCAAATTTTCTTTTCTATTTTAAAAATTACTGTTCATACTTTTGACTGTAAAAGCCATTAAATTTTAATTTATTTTTACATGAATAAGAAAGCCCACATGCTGTAGGGTCTACCACGTGTTGTGTGTTCAGATTTCTTCCTCCAGTTATTGCTTTTGTTCCCACCCCTTCCATTTCTACTTGATATGATGAAAGATCCTATTGTCCTATTGAATATTTTTAAAAGAAGATTAAAAAAGGTAAATAAATTATTTAATTATATCATATGTTATATATTATTATATTATATATTAGTTTATAAGTCAGATAAATTATTTTAATAAAATAAATATAAAAATAAATTATTTTAAATAATTTAATTATTATTATTATCAATCTCTATTAATTTATCGGATAAAAATATTTATTTATTTTAAATTAAAATTCTATAATTTCCAACATTACTATCTTTAATATAAAATTATTAATTATTGTAAGGATAAAAAATATTATTTATGTTAAATTAAATTCTAGAATAAAAAATATATTTAATGTAAAAGTATTTAATTTGAAGGATAAAAAAATATTTTTATTTTGAATTAAATTCTATAATTTCCAATGTTAAAATCTTTAACCTAAAATTATTAATTATTTTAAGGATAAACAAATTTCCAACGTAACTTTTTCAAGAGAAAGTTAAAGGTAGAAGAATAACCTACAAAAGTTTGAAAATATTTTTGTTTTAAATTAAATTCTAGAATTTCCAACGTTAAAATATTTAACATACCATTATTAATTAGTTTAAGGATAAACAAATTTCCAATGTAACTTTTTCAAGAGAAAGTTAAAGGTAGACTAATAACCTATAAAAGTTTGAAGAAGAAAATAAAGCATAACCTAATTTATCTTGGTATTTAAATAGAGACAAATGAATATGATTAAGACAATAGAAAATGAGCAACATCCTTCATGATGATATTGGATGAAGCTTCAAGGACTTTTCGTTCAAGAGACGATCCTTTATTATTTGTACAAATATCCAAAGGAGCTCTGAATGAGAATAGTTTTATATCTATAATCTAAAAGTATCAATTTTAATGGATAACAAATATTATTTATTTTCAAATACTGTTTTCTTTTAATTTTTCTGTCTTGAAATTCCATGATTTTGCCCTATTTCTGTCTATTTATTGATGAGCTTGGCTGTTTCAGTCAGACTTTAACATAACTAAAGATTTCCAATAATTGGAATTCCATGCCAGATGAATAAATTATTTCTTTGTCAACTATAGTTACTTAACATGAGTTACTTTTTGAAAAAAATTGTATAACTTTAGTCATTTGGTCTTTTACCTGTTGGCCATCTTCTTCCTTTATCTCCTTCTATTTTCTTCTAGCTAACAATAATTGCGTTCTTGATGAGGTAATTCTCTATGTACAATAGGAAATTAACAATTAAATAATATGAAACTTAATTATGACCTATAAAATATTTTAAGTGTGGGTTTGAAATGATGGAATGTCATATGTCTTGATTATGTTAAAATTTAAATTTTTTAAATTAATTCAGTTGGGGTAGGGCTCTAAACTAAAAAACACACATGATTCTCTTTGAAAATAAATCCATCTTTTTTTGTGGCTATATTTTTAATATATCCTTAGTTCTTGCGTGCTAGTGTGCTACAACACACACAATCTCTCTCTCATCATGTTATTTTAGGGTTTGCTATAATTCTGAGTTTTTTTTAATAATTATATGAGGATGTGATGTGACTTTGAAACCATACACACTAGATTATAGAAACCAAATTTGGGTTTGCTTAGTCAGGGGCCGGTAGGAATATTTCAACATTTTCCCATTAAATTTGGATGAGATTACTCTTTATTATATTTTTATGACAATATTGCTTTTCCATGGAAAAAATTAATTTACGTCTAAATTTTAATTGCAACTCAATTTCTCTTAAATTTTTAGGAAGATTTTTTTGACATTAATATGCCAAAATATTTTATTTATTTTTTATTGAAACCTCAAAATATAAATCTTACAGCATTACATAAAATATATCTTTCCACCTCAAAAAAAATAAAGATCTTAAATTTAAATATCCAATTAATCATGGGACAAGATTAATCATTTTCACATATAGTCTAATATATGTACATGAAATGGTCAATGGAGTGGGTATGAGACAGTTGGATGTTGCAGGGTTTGAAAAACATATTGTTGGCAAACAAAATAAAAAAAATAAAAAGAATAATTTATTCAAATTGCAAAGAAAACAGAACCTGGAATTTTGGCATTTATTATACACTCTAATTTATTGTACATGCTAATTTAGTAGAGAATAGAAAAGAAGTATCATGTCTTCTTAAATTGATAATTTATTAATTAGTAAGGAGAGTTATCTATGTAATTTTGGAATATTTTTAAGAGATTATAAGGATGTAAGATCAAATTAATTTGAGAGTCAAAATATTTCTACCACGTGAGGGAGCATAAAGATCTAGGGAAATAGTTTATTACTTAGAGGTAGAAAACTTCAAATGGGATCCCGTACATAGCAATGTTAATAGAAAACAAAGATGACAGCCACGTGAAAGTAGAGGCTAATATTACAGGAAAATACCCTTTCTTGTCAAATTTCTCATATAGCCGCACACATAATTTTATTTTCCTCAATCATCATTACTTTCTTCACGGCAGCCGGTAAGAGTCTTCCATCACCACACCACTACCATCTCCATCCCTTCACCTTCCTCTTCTTTTAGGCTCTGGTGAACCACGTCACTTTGAAAGAGAGACTGGAGAGGTTGGAGGCACCAAACCACCCACACCACCATTATCGTCACCTCCTCTGCTCCAGTACCACCTCCAGTGAACTTATTTCACCATTAACCACTACCGTCGGACTTTCTCTTTCCGGCCCCCATTTCTGGTGACCCACTCACACCAATAACCATCGTAACTGTCTTCAACTTCCTTCAACACCATCGTCGATCATCCGAGCATCATCACCTCTTCCTTCCTCCTCCTTCTTCCTCCTCCCCGGCGACTTCACCTTCACTATTTTCAGCAAGAGTCTTCCATCACCATACCACCACCATCTCCATCCCTTCACCAGAAAGGTTGGAGGCACCAGACCACCCACACCACCATCAAAGCTCATACTCGGAAATCATGGAAAAAGAAGGTTGGAGGCACCAGACCACCCACACCGCCAATGACTCTGAGAGAGAGAGCAGGGAGGAGCAGAGGAAGAAGAAAGAAGAGGGAAGGGGTGCGGGAAAGAAAAAGTTTTTTCTTATTTATTAAGTACGAAATGTAAACAATTTGAATTTGAATTTGAATCACAAAGGCGGGATTTTTTCTTTGGAAGACATTGTAAGTGGCTTATGAACAGTGAATGTAGCTTATGAATAGTGATTGGGAGAAGAGATTATATATATATATTGATGGTGAAGGAAGAACAAAGAAATTGATTGAAAAGACTTTTTATCCAGTAGAGAAAGCAGAGCACGAAGAGCAAAAGGAAAGAAGAAGAGAGAAGAAAAGTAACCTAATAGTGCGGCACCTAGGGTTGTTCAAAGTAAGAAAATACGGTATATATATAGGAGAAAGAATTAGGGTTAGGGTTTGACCCTCCCATTAAAATAATATATTATTATTTTTAAATAATAAAATAATAGTAGTATAATATTTATTGTTCACGCATTTTTTTTGAGTTTTATATTACTTATTTCAATAATAAGATATATTTACTCACACATTTAAAAATAATTATTTTAATGAAATATTTTCCTTTGTACTACTACTACTACTATTATTATTATTATTATTATTATTATTATTAAAGAAGTATTTAGAACTTGACACTTCTTTTAAATTATTAATTTATTTTATATTCTTTGCCTAAATAAAATATAAACTACAACTAATTCTAAGTGATTAAAAATAAAGGATGTTACAAACGACTTTGACACCGTGCTCTGTTTCTTTGTTTTCCACATGACAAGTGACCCTCCAAGCTTTAGCAGGTAGCCAGTGATCGACCTCTTGGTGGTCTTGCAACTTGCCCAGTCACCATCACAATAACACTTAAGTGCTAAGTCACCATCTGTACTCAATAGCACCCCAAAACCAGGACTGCCCTTTAAGTATCGAACCACACTTATTGATGCTGCATAGTGCCCCTTTAATGGCTGTTGCATAAATTGACTAAGGGTCTGCACAACAAAAGAGATATCAAGGCTTGTCATGGTCAAATATATAAGTTTACCTACCAATTTTCTATATCGATCTGGATGCTTATACAAATCCTCTCTTCTATCCTTCCCTTCTCTATAAGCCATTAGCTTCACATTCTGTGCAATTGACACATCATATGGCTTACATCCGCTCTTTCATGTTTCAGATAACAAATCAAGAACATACTTCCTTTGGCACAAAATAATACCTTTATCTGACTTAGCTACTTCAATCCCAAGAAAGTATTTCATTTGTCATAAGTCCTTAAACTTAAAATGGTTATGCAGCAGAGTTTTAATTTCAGATATACCTTTTTCAGAACTTCCTGTGATCAACAAGTCATCTACATACACAAGAACATACACTATACCATCACCATATTCTTTAATGAATAGAGAGCAGTCATTCCTACTTTGTGAAAAACCACCTTGTCTTGAGGCTTGTTTCAAGCCATAAAGAGACTTCCTCAGCCTACATACCATAACCTCCCCCTTACTATCAAATCCTGGGGGTATACACATGTAGACTTCCTCATTCAAATCACCCTGCAGAAACGCATTATGTACATCCATTTGATGTAATTTCTACTTATTAACAGCAGCCAATTTAAGTACAAAGCGAATAGTAAGCATTTTAACAACTGGAGAAAATGTTTCATAATAATCAATACTTTCTCTCTGGCTATATCATTTTGCTACTAGCCTAGCCTTATACTTTTCTATCTTACTGTCTGAGTTGTACTTAATCTTGTATAACCATTTACACCCTATAGGTTTCTTTCCTTTAGGGACTGGCACAATCTCCCAAGTGTGATTGTTCTTAAGGGCACTGATTTCTGCATCCATGGCTTTAACCCATTCAGGATTTTGGATTGCCTTACCGTAGTTCATTGGTTCTGCTGCAGAGTCAATAGAACACATAAAAGACATGTGGTGAGAGGTAACACTATCATAAGAAATATAGTCCCCAATCGGATACTTATACTTGCCCTTGTACTTGCCTTGAGTTCCTGTGGTAAAAGTAGAGCATACATAGTCAGAGGACCATATAGGGGGTCTCTTATTTCTCACAGGCCGTGATGTACTTGGATCTGAACTGACCTCGTTATTTGAATTTTCTCGGGGGTTAATTAAGGTTTTTTTGTTAGTTATACCAACTGATTCATTAACATTCAAGGTTTGATTATTAGGAGTCCCCATGAGGTCCTCACACTCAAACCGAAACATGTTCTTTAATTCTCCAAAAATTTCAAGCTGTCCTTTATCAACGTTATATTTAAAGGGATATTTATCCTCTATGAAACTTACATGCCTACTGACAAACAACCTATTATCTTTAGGATCAAACAAGAGAAATCCCTTCTTATTCTCGGGATATCCAAGAAATATGCAGGGGATTGCCCTTGCCCGTAGCTTATCATTGTTGGTTAAATATGTAACGAATGCAATACATTCAAAAACTATCAAATTAGATAAATCAAGTTTAGTTTTATAGACTACTTCAAACGGAGATTGATATCATAGGACCTTAGAGGGAATTCTATTTACTAAATAACATGCCACTCTCACACATTCCCCCAGTACTCTATAGGCACAACAGATTGAATTATTAAACTCCTAGTAACTTGCATAATAGTTTTATGTTTTCTCTCTACAATCCCATTTTGCTCAGGAGTGTGAGGACATGTTGATTCATGTACAATTACTTTTTCCTGGAAATAAGACTTCAATTCGTTGTTTGTGAACTTAATGACATTATCGCTACGAACACGTTTAATGGGAACAGAAAATTGAGTTAAAACATATGCACAGAAACTTTTAATGCAAGCAATTGTGGTGGATTTAGAACTCATAAGAAATATCCAAGTAGATAAAGAGAAATAATCCACAATAGTTAAGAAATAGCGATAACCTTGATATGTTGGGGTTTTATAAGGTCCCCATACATCCACATGAACAAGTTCAAAACATCTCTTATTCTTAATGTGACTACGATTAAAAGGGAATTTAGTTTTAGATTGAACACAAACTGAACAATCTTTATTCATGTGTAAATCCTTATCATTGACAACATCTAGGTGTTTCATTACAATAATGGGGGCATGTCCTAACCTACGGTGCCACAAGTCAGTACATGGCAATTTATTCATATCACTACTATTCTCAAGAGTATGAAATGTATTAATACTGTCATGTTTCCTTTTAATTTTCAACAGGTATAGTCCCCTGATTTCTTTACCAATCAGCTTCATCCTCCCATCCTGAAGGCCCTGCATCAAACAGAGATAGGGAAAGAATGAAGCCATACAATTATGTTCCTTAGTGAACTTAGAGACATCTATCAAGTTGAATTGAAGTTGGGGAGCATACAAGACATTGCTTAGTATTATATCATTAGCAATCCTAGCACTGCCTATGTGAGTAACAGGAACATGCCTTCCATTAGGTATTGTAATAGTCTTAATAGGGCCATTATACTGCCTGTAAACACTTAACAGACCTAAATCTCCTACCATGTGTGTTGTAGCACCAGAGTCGATAATCCAATTATTACCAATTATAGATGAATTAGGAATAGTCAAACATGTACCGGATAAGGCATACACTGTTGACTCCTCATCCTGCTTCAGCAGCTCCAATATCTTCTCATACTAGGCTTGTATGAATGTAGGAGCCAAGAGGTTGGTTGTTCCTGCCAATACCTCCTCGATGGGTGTTGGGGAGTCTTTAGCTCCCTGACTGGTTTCCTTGGTCTTCCTGCCTCGAAAGTTTGGAGGATAGCCAATGATCTGGTAGCAATTCTCCTTGGTATGTCCCTACTTACGGCAATGAGAGCAATCTAATCCATTACCCCCACGGCCTCTCCCCCTTCCTCGACCTCTCCCCTTTGCTACTATGGAAATATCGTCAGAGGAGGAGGATAATTTCTCAGAGTTGGCAATAGAGCGTTGGGTCTCATCTTGCACAACCATGCCATACGCATCATTGACGGAAGGCAACGAGGTCATAAGGAGGATCTGACTCCTTGCTTGGCTGTAAGAATCATCAAGCCCAAGCAAGAACTAGAGAAGCTGATGTTCTTGGATCATGCCCCCTTGGGCCTTGGACGCTTCACACTTATAGGACGGAAGGGAGAGAAATGATGATTGCTCCTCCCAAAGCTCTCGGAAGCATGAAAAATAGATCGAAACAGAGGATCCCCCTTGTCGAAGGGAGGTAATTTCACGATGAAGGGCAAAGATGCGCATACCATTCTTTTTTTTCAAACCTTTCCCGGAGATCATTCCACACGAGATACGCGTTGTCGAAGAACACAATGTCGTTAGATTATTCTTTGGAAATAGAACCGATCAACCAAGAAAGCACCACAGCATTGCAACGCTTCTACTGAACGTGCAACGGTGCCTCAAAGGAATCTTTCAAACAGCTTCCGTCGTTGAACCCTAATTTTTGACAACTTTAAGCGTGATCTTCATCCTACCGCTCCACACCATGTAATTCTCCGTGCCGGTGAGGACATGAGGGACAAGCGCCATCTCCTGCATTTCTGACGGGTGGAGATAAAGCGGATGGGTAAACGGTAATGTCGTAGTGGAGAGAGCTTCCTTGTCTCTGCTCATGATTAAGGCTAGTGAGTTTCAAAGTTGAGTTGGGTGAATTATTGAAATACATTGATTGAGTCTAAGCCTGGGCACTTTGATACCATGATGAGTCTTGGATCAGCCCAAAGACATAATGGATCCAAAAACATGATTCTTGCATTACCACACAAAACGTATACAACATTCAATATCTACCTCTCTACATTATTACACTTTGTTTACACACATATATAGCACACAACCCGTGCTATCTAGGCCCTAACATATACAATTACCATTATACCCTTACTTACAAGATGACAAACCACTAGAAAGGAATAAAAGATTAGTCAAGACTCTCATCTTTTTTACTCAAATGACTCTATTTTTCATAGAGATTTATAGATATTGTTTTGAGATAGCTAAATCTAATTTGAATTTATATTATTCTTCTAGTTAAGAAATTAATAAGAATGACCACATAGTTCTCTTTAGCCCAAACATTAATCATGCTCTAAAGATGGATTTTGCTGGGATTTACTTATTGTTCTTTTTTATTTTTATGGCTCATCTTGAACTTGATACAAATTCATGAAATTGACTCTAATTGAATAATGGAGTCTATTTGTCTTTGGATTTCATCCCCCTTCTCCCTCCAATATATTTTAAACAATTCATAAATTATGACAATACAACTCATCTTAAAACTTCGTACGTGTTAATTAATTTCCCTCCCCTCCTCCTTATCTATGATAATTTTGTGAAATTATACAATCCATAAATCATGAGCAATACAATCCAAAGTGCTTAGTCATTATGATTCTTCTCTTTTCGATCCTTTGATGATGCCTTATTAATTTCTAAGACCTACTTGCATAAGACTCGTTGTTTAAAATTACTCAGACCATCCAAATATAAGATTTTAACATGTTAGCGCAAGCGTTTCAACCAAGAGGGGGTGAATTGGGTGATAATTAAAATTTAATTAAAATTTAACAAATAATGAAAATTTAATGAAATAACAAGTTCAAGAGTTAGAGAGATTTCACCAAAGTATACACCAGGGATTATACTGGTTCGGTCTCAACAATTCTGACTTGCGTCTAGTCCTCAGATTCTTCTTAAGCTTTTCATTATCACCTCCAAGATTCACTGGGTTCTTAGCAACGTTTTACAAAGCAAGTTTCTACTCAGCACACTTCGCTCCCTTTTACACGATGTAAGATGATACCTAACTTAAGGTCCCACCACCTTAAGTTATCTCTCAATAAATAGTATTGAGTTTAAAGTAATTCTCTCTCAAAGAGTAGATGAAATAATCACTGAAGTATAATAATATAGAATGAACAATAAAAACAGAGCACTTAATACATAAATGAATGTTTGTCAGTTCGGTGGTTGCTCCGTTTTGAATGCACTCGTATTTATAGTTGCAGTGATTTTAATAACCGCTGTGAGAAATTCCATTTGTCCGTTACTCAATAAATGCTTCTCAAGATATTCTTTATAATATTTGGATATAGTCATTATAGCAGAGAAAATGTGTTGGTTGGAGTTCGGCTTAGCATTAAATGCTTCTGACACAATATCTATTTTTCTTGGAATTCAAATATTTGATAAATAAATTACCTGAAACTTGCTTAAACAGATGTTAATAATGAAAGAGAATAACAATAAGAAAGATTATCACTTTTAACAAAAGCTCTACTAATTTCACAGATTTTGGTGTAATGCATTGTTTTCTAGAAAATGAGAAGTATTCAAATATTAACATTACTATCAGGATAAAATACTTTTTTCTTAGTTAAGGACTATTCGAATAGTTACCTTACTATTCGAATAGTATTGAATATTTCTGAACTGAGACTATTCGAATAGTATGTACTACTATTCGAATAGTTCATTTTAAAATATGGATAATTTTATCATGATAACTTAACACACTATTCAAACACTCTTTATCTTATGAATTGAAAACAACGGTTTATCATATCTTGATACTATTCGAATAGTTGCCTTACTATTCGAATAGTCTTATACTTTGTTATTGAAGAATTATCCTGAAGTATTCTATTGCTATTCGGATAATATTCTGAAGTTGGATTTTGGCAAACAATCATGTTAAGATAAAATGCTATTCGAATAGTCAAATGACTATTCGAATACTCTTGTAATATTATGATAATTTTCAAAGTATTTGGATAATCCTAATTTTTTGGTTTTGAAATACTATTCGGATAATTAGCTTACTATTCGAATCGTAAACTTACTATTCAAATAGTTATCCTATTATCCGGATAACTTTTTTATAACTGAACTTGAAAGCAACAGGCAATTCGGATAAAACTTTGGTTATTCGAATACTTCTCTTAAAATAGTTTTGGAAAGCTTTGTTAAACATACTATTCAAATAGTCAAATGAGTATTCGAAAACTATATACTTACAATAGTATTTCAGTATTCGAATAACTCAAGCACTATTATGATAGTACTCTGACTATTTGGATAGTCTGAGAACTATCAGAATAGTTGCTAGCTGAGAATAGTCTTTACTATTGGAATAGTAATATGACTATTCGTATAGTCCACACTATAAAAACTTATCAGCAGAAATGTAACACATTATCCGAATAAACTAAGTCTTATTATCATCAAAACTCTGAATCTAACATAACACCATAATAAATAAGGGATAACTAATATGCATGTCATTATAGTTTCAACCAATTTTTAATTAGATCTCTATAGTTTTTTTCCTTTTTATTGGGTCCTTGTACTTTCACTTGTTTTCTATCATGTCCTTATGGTTTTACATGATATTTAATTGGGTTTTTGTAATTTTTTATATATTCAATAAATTCTAATAATATCATAGTATAAATATAAAAATATTATTATGTATAATATTATTAAATATTTATTTTTTAATTATAAAATTTGAATTGTGATAATAATTATTTTAAAATAGAATAAAATTATAATTAATTAATTAATAATTTCTAGTTAAAATAATTATATTAAATATTTCTCCAATTATACAATTATTAATTTATTACTAGTAATATATAGGAAAAATTCCAGAAAAAATACCATGGAAAATAGGAAAGGACAAGTCAATGCTTTGAAATTGCAAAATCACATGTCAGTACGGTGGAGGAATCTAAGATTATGAAATCTCGGTGAAAAGACGCCATTGCCCTTCAGCTCTCCCTCTCTCTCAGCTCGGAATAACAATATCGGTCTCTTTATTAATAACACAGTCTTCTTCATTAACAACTCCATTTTCTTTTTTCATAACTTCGTATCTTAAGAAAGTCGAGTTGTTAATGTAAAATATGATGTTGTTAATAAAGAGAGAGGTGTTGTTATTGGCCTATGAAATAAGAAAGTGAAGTTATTAATGTAAAATATGGCGTTGTTAATATAGAGGCGTGTATTGTTATTGGCCTCTGAAACTTATGAATTTTTTGTCTTTGAAAGAAGAAAGTAGAGTTGTTAATGTAGAATACTGTGTTATTAATAAAAAGGCCGGTGTTGTTATTCCGAGCTAAGAGAGAGGGAAAGCTGAAGGGCAATAGTATCTTTTCGCCGAAATTTCAAAATCCTATATTCTTCTACTGTACTGACATGAGATTTCGTAATTTCGAAGCACTAATTTGTCATTTCCTATTTTTCATGGTATTTTTCTGGAATTTTTCCTAATATATATTTCATTTATTTGTTTTCCAATTAAATTAATAAATTAAAATATAAAAATTTATAAGGACCTAATTAAAATTCTGTGAAATAATAAGGATCTGATAAAAAGAGAAAAAAAAAACTATAAAGACCTTCTTAAAAAAATGTGAATGTATAAGGACCAGTTAAAAAAAATTATAAAGACCTAATTAAAAAATTATTGAAGCTATAACGACCTGTAGATTAATTATTTCAATAAATTATTGTTATAATTTATTTTCTTTGTAGTTTATTTATGGCTTTCACAGCATGCCCTTTTATACGTATCATCAGTCTTAATTGATACTACACACACCCCGAGCACTGCATACACTTGATATGATGAATTACAAAACTGTCCAATAATATAATCCTTGCTAATACCATCAGACTGAGCAAATAGACAGCGCCCAAAAATAAACCAACCCAAAAAAATGTTATTTACCAGTTGATATACAGAGCCAATCGGTGCCAAAGTTCTTGGATTCTAAAACATGAAGGAGTAGTACAAATACCTAATATGCAAGTTAATGGCGATCACAAAGCATGGGCAATTTTACCAAACAAAATGGCAATGTCACTTGAATATAGTCACCATCACTTATCCCAACGAGAGAGAGAGCCTTTGAGGCAGTCATTTCTGATGTACAATGCTGAAAAACAGGTACCTTTTTTATTTCTTTAAAATATTTGCAGAGGCAGGGTTCTAAAAAGGGTCATATAGACCTTGGAGGTAGAGGAGGCAGAATGCTTGCAGCTTATTTGATTTTGTTATAAAAAATAAAAAAAAATTTTGTTTGAAAAACTGTTTTCAATAAGTTATTTAAAAAAAAACAAAAACAGTTTTACGCCGCCTATTATCGACATTACACTACCCGTGACAACCATCGACATGTCAATGCCCGTGACGGTTGCCGCCACGTCATTTCAAAAATAGATTTTTTAAAACAATTATCCAAATAGATTTTTTTTGTTTTCAAAAATTACCACTCTGGTCTTATAAATATTTCAAAAATAAATTTTTTAAAACAATTATCCAAATAGATTTTTTTTGTTTTCAAAAATTACCACTCTGGTCTTATAAATAAATTCAAATTAATTAACTCTCATATATTAAAGAGTGTTAGTTAACTAATTAATTATGCGCTAAATTTTAAATTTTGCTCTTATCTATGATTAGTGCCAAAAGTTAACATATATAAATTCTTTTTGTTTATTGCAATTAATAGGGGCATAAACATAAGAAACACAATTATTACTCTAAAACTAGAATTATAATAAAGATCAAAAATTTTAGTCAAAATAGACTTATAAATAGGATCCCAGAGATAATTGTCTTTTACAACAATTTTATAAAACTGTTTTCTTAAAAAAAAAAACAGAAAACAGATCCACCTCTGAACTTGGACTGCTTTCTGCATAGGGTTGGCTTTCTCTCTGCTGCTCACCATTTTTTTATTTGCTGTGGCTGTATACCCACTGCCAAGGAATATCAATTTGGTTTCATGTTTGATATGTAGAGTAGATTATATACTAGATACAGGCAGGAAATGAGGCTGCGAGCATAAATAACTCTTATGCTTCTCCTACTACAAAAAGCATCAAAGTTAAAAAAACACACAAGGCATCGTATGTTTCATTAATAATTGAATTGAATTTCGCAAAATCTCAAGTTCACTGAAGAAAATCACATTGAGAAAGGATTTTTCTATAAATTAAAGATTGATCAATTATCCTTAAGTTCTTATTTATTTGACCAGATTTTGGACATTTTGACTGAGCACGTTCAAGAGGAAATCTCAAGTGTATGTTCTTTGCTTTATTTTCCTTGTGATAGTCTGTTTGTTTCATTGTTATTTAGTTTTAGCTTGAGAGAGAGGATGTGTCTGTAGACTTTGAGTGTGTTTTCCTTTGATGACATTGGAGATTGGAGTCTGTGGTTGCTTTTGGCATTATTAATACTGTAGAAAGTTGTTAGGTGATTGTATAGGAATTATAAATTTTATTTATTTCTTTTTTTTCCCCCTAACCATAGGTATCTTTTTATTGAAGGCAGTATCGAGTACTAAATATGGGCACTTCTCTTCCAACAAAAATTCAAACATTAATTTGTCACATTGTGAGACCTTTAAAAGTGTTTATTCACGTAAGTCGAGACAAAACTCATCTCACATACTTATCTCATATACCGTAAATCACGATTGAAAAAATGCTTTTGAAGACTTCAATCGCTATTTCAAACAAGTACATAATTGTAGAAATTATTGGACCATTGTTATAGAGCCTTAAGGCTACTTAAAGCCCATAATAGGGCTTAGGAACCAATTGTATGAGGATTCTTTCAGTATATTTCTAAATTAATAGATAGATTAGGCCCATGCCTATTTTTAAGCCTATTTAGATAAAAAGACTATACCTATTTTTATAAGATTTAATCTACAAGGTTGACCTATTTAAGTTTTTTAATTTATACCACTCATTTCGGTCATTTTTATAAGCAACTTTTACCTTTATTGCACAAAACAAACTGACGGTTAAGATTAGTTAAAAACAATAAATGTGTTAAAAATGTCATATTTCTTCCAAATATGCCCCTATTTATGAAAAGAGCATAGTAGAAAGAATGAGTAACAAATATAAGAGAGTATAAGTATAAAATATGAAAGAGAATGTGTAATAAATGAGTAGGTGAAATAGAATTAGTGGTGAGTAGGGGATAATAAATATAAAGATTTGTATTTAATAGGGGTAGAAAAGGAAAATGTAGTTTGACTTTTGTGACAAGAGAAGAAAGTTGCTTATAAAAAGTATCAACCCCAAGAAAGAGAAAGTTGCTTATAAAAAAGACTGGAGAGAGTATTATTCAATTCCATATAATGTAATCTAAATAATTCTATAAATTATTTATAAAATTACTAACTTAGCTTTAATTCTAAATTTCACACACATTCAACCTTGCATTCATTAATATTCATCCCCACATCTCTTTTATTCTATCGCTCGATATGGCAATGCTAGCTCACTCCCTCTCTCCTGATTTACATTGTATGCTAAAACATAATAATTACTGTAAGTTTATTTTAGTGTCTAATGAAATATTATAATCTTGATAGGAGGAGTTTGTTCCATTTTATGTGGGAAAAGGAAAAGAGGTAAAATATAGTTTTACATGTTGCTTGTTATGCTTGGTCGATTTTAGAAAATATATCTCATTAGTTAACAAACAATTGGCTTTTCTTATTCCTACTTGTTCGGACAACTATTGTCACTATGAATTCTTTTCCTTTTCTTACTAAACTCTTATATTTGTTAGATTTCATGTTTTGATGATAACAAATCATGTTTTGGAAGCTCATGGATTAATTACCAGCAAAGCAATCAATTCTGGTGATCTGTGCAAGATCACTCGAGTGATCGCTGAAATCACTCGAGTGATTGCGAAAAATAACAGATCACTCGAGTGATATGGGAAATCACTCGAGTGATCCGCAATTTCACTTCCAGTGATCGCGAAATCACTGTAAGAAAATTTCACTGTTTTGAAAATCACTTCCAGTGATTCTGAATCACTCGAGTGATGCGCCAAATCACTTCCAGTGATTGTGAATCACTCGAGTGATACGGCTAATCACTTCCAGTGATTGTGATTTCACTTCAAGAAAATTCCACGGTTTTGCAAATCACTTCCAGTGATTCTGAATCACTCGAGTGATGCGCCAAATCACTTCCAGTGATTGTGAATCACTCGAGTGATACGGCCAATCACTTCCAGTGATCTAGAATTCACTTCAAGAAAATTTCACTGTTTTTCAAATCACTTCCAGTGATCCTCAATCACTCGAGTGATGTTGTATTTTCGCTGAATCACTTCCAGTGAATTGGAAATCACTGCAAGAATATTTCACTGTTCACCAAATCACTTCCAGTGATCTTGAATCACTCGAGTGAAGTTTGAAAAGTTGCAAATCACTTCCAGTGAATTGGAAATCACTCCAAGAAGAAATCACTATTTACAAAATCACTTCCAGTGATTCCAAATTCACTCGAGTGAAATATGTAATTTCCAATATCACTTCCAGTGAACCAGCAATCACTGACAGAAGTTTTCAAAGTTTTCAAAATCACTCCCAATGACATTATATTCACTTCCAGTGATATTGCTCTTGCTCATATAATGATCTATTGTTTCCATGTGCTTTTACCTCAACTGATTTTGCTAGTGAAATTCTATTATTACTGATTTCTCCAAAAAGCTATCAAAATCATATGGTATATCATTTTAATACTTAGTTGCGAAAATAGGATCACTCTCTATGGTTTTATTCTGTCACTTTTTATAAAACACCTCCAGTGATCCATATTAATTTGTTGAGATACAAATATTGCTTAACGGTTATATTCATAAGTGTGTTACAGCTGTACTCCACATCACGCACTTGACTTGTAACTGAACACTCCACTCAAACGAAAACTATTCATGGTAGCAGCAGAAATTCAAAAGTAACGGAAGACAAATGCTGTTACATTTGTTAGAAGCATCTTTGAATCAACGGGCAAATTTACAACGGTCTTCAAGTGGTTCTATTATATATGTCCAGCCATTTGAAAAATACAACAACGAAGAAAAACGCCTGAATACTCCACAAGCGATATCCTCACAAAAGCTTCAGTTCATCATTTGTGCTTCAGTTCTTATCTACATACTCTGTGAGAGAGATTTGTCATTCATACTTAATTATTTTCAATAGAGTTAACTTAAGGTTGAGGAACCTTAAGTAGGGATTTGTGATTACCTTGTGTAAGGGGGAGCGAGTGTCTAGAGGAACTTGCTGGTTGTACTGTGGTGCCAAGAACCCACTGAATCTTGGAAGATATAGTGAAAAGCTCAGAAGGATTTCTGAGGACTGGACGTAGGTCAAGTGGTTGAGACCGAACCAGTATAAATCTCTGTGTGAATCTCGGTGATATCTCTTCCTTTCATTAACTGTGCTTTAAGTTTTATAAATTGAATTTAAGCTTTCGATTATTTTGTTATCACCCAATTCACCCCCCTCTTGGGTGAAAAGCTTGCTCTAACAATATTATGATGAAAGTGGATCTATCCTATACTTTTAAGGTGAGTCAATAGCTGAATTTGAACTTAGATATACTCACATTGTTAATCAACTTGCAACACTTGGAAAATTCTATGATCAGAATGTCCAAGTAAGAAAAATACTAAATATTCTCTCCAAATAATGGGAAGCGAAAGTCACAGCAATAGAGGAAGCCAAAGGAGAATCAATGCAGTCTGTAGCTTCTCTGTTTGGAAGCCTTTCAGAATATGAAAGCAAACAAAAATTCAAACGAGAATTAGAAGAAGTTGGCGACAGGAGGAAGAAAAGTCTTGCACTGAGTGTAACAAAAACAAAGGCAGAAAACCAGGAAGAAGAAGAGGAGATCGATGATGATGAAATGGGCCTGATGATCAGAAGATTCAAAAAATTCTACAGAGGCCAAGGATTCAGAAATTTTCAAAGAGGTGGAACAAGTGGCAAAAGAGACGCCAAGGAAATCATCTGCTATGAATGTGGTAAACCGGGACATATCAAATCAGAATGTCCGGAGCTATTGCAGAAAAATAAAGAAAAGAGAAACTTTAAATCCTTCAACAGAAAGAAGGCATTTGTTTCTGCAATATGGGGAGATAGCTCCTCAGAAGAAGAAGAAAGCGATAATGAGGAGACATCCAATATATGTCTGGTTGCTCAAAAAGAAACAGACGAGGAGGTAATGAATTCTGACCCTACATATGATGAGTTACAAAATGAATATGATGCTTTACATTCTGAATTTATCAAAATTGTTAATACTTTGATTGCCTGTAAAAAGAGAAACAAATTTCTTGAAGAAAGAATTAAAAACCCTTTGGAAAGAGATTGCGAAAGGTGTTTGTCTTTTGAAAAGAAAAATATTGATCTTACTAAAACTCTTGAAAAATTTACAAAAGGAAGTGAAATGTTAAATGTTATTTTAAAAGCACAACGTCATGTGAATGATAAGTCTGGTATAGGATATGATCCGAACCTAGACAAAAGAAAAGGTAAGAAGAAAACAGGAAGTAAATCCTATCTAAGTTATTTCACACGTTCTGTGCACACATCTAATCCTTTTGCCTATTGTAATTACTGCAATAGAAAAGGACATTATACTTCTTCGTGTTTTCATAAAAAGAAAGGAATTATAGGAACCTATAAATGGATACCTAAGAAGATTCATGAACAAGAAGTTATTTGTACTAACCCAAAAGGACCCAAAAAGATATGGGTACCTAAAACTTAATTATCCTTAACTGCATGTTTGTCTCAGAACATCCAAATCAACCAAATGGTATATAGATAGTGGATGTTTAAGACATATGACTGGTGATCCTGAGAACTTCACCACATTAGTACCTAAGGAAGGTGGCAAGGTGAAATTTGGAGGAAATCAAACTAGAAGGATAGCAGGACTTGGGGAAGTCAAAGATAAAATCAAAGACGTATATTACGTTGAAGGTTTATGTCACAATCTATTAAGTGTAAGTCAAAGCACGGATAAAGACAACTGGGTAATATTTCATTTAGAAGAATGTCTGATAGTCAGCAAGAAGGATCTGCAAATTGAAAAGAAAAAGTTGAAGACCAAACTCAAGGTAAAAAGGGAAGGTAACTGCTATACTCTTGATATGAATGAAAATATTTCCGAAAATTGCCTTCTGAGTAACACTGACGAGAGTTGGCTTTGGCATAAGTGACTTGCTCATGTTAATATGCATCAATTACAAAAGTTACTCAAAAAGGATTTGGTAATTGGACTACCTAATGTTAATTTCAAGAATGATTTAGTCTGTGATGCTTGTCAAAGAGGTAAACAAACTAAATCTTCCTTTAAAACAAAAACTGAAATTACCACTAACAGACCACTTCAACTATTGCATATGGATCTGATTGGTCCAGCAAGAGTTAAGAGTCTCGGTGGAAACTTGTACACATTTGTTATTGTTGATGATTTCTCTAGATTTACCTGGAATATATTTCTATCATCCAAAGATGAAACTTTTTATAAATTTATTACCTTTGCCAAGAAAGTGAAAAATGAGAAAGGTATGTCAATTGCAGGAATCAGGACAGATCATGGTGGAGAATTTGATAATCAAGCATTTGCAGAATACTGTGATTCAAATGGCATCGATCACAATTTTTCAGCACCAAGAACTCCACAACAGAATGGTGTAGTGGAAAGAAAGAATAGAGTTCTTACAGACATGACTAGAGCAATGCTCAACGAAAAGAATGTCTCTCAAGTCTTCTGGGTAGACGCAATGAGCACTGCATGCTACATCTCAAATAGAGCATATGTCAGAACCAAACTTGGAAAAACACCATATGAACTTTACAAGGGACGGAAACCAAACCTTGCTCATCTACACATATTTGGCTGTAAGTGCTTTATTCATAACAACGGTAAAGATAATCTTGGAAAATTTGATTCTAAGGCTGATGAGGGACTTTTCCTAGGATATTCAAATCATAGTAAAGCATTTAGAGTTTTTAATAAACGAACATGTGTTGTTGAAGAATCAATTCATGTTGTATTCGATGAATATGTATCCTCTAGTAAAAACTTTGATGATGAGATAACTAGAAACCAACCATCTATTAACTCTTCAAATCTTGAAGATGACGATTGTGAAAAAGAAGTTGAACTGAGTAATTCAGATCAACCTCGTGCCTGGAAATACATCAAGAGTCATCCTCTAGATCAAGTAATAGGTGGAGTTAATGAAGGTGTCAAAACTAGAAACAAGGTTTTAAACTAAGTAAGTTTTTCTGCATTCATTTCTCAATTAGAACCTTCTAACATTGAAGAAGCCCTATCAGATAATGATTGGGTGTTAGCAATGCAAGAAGAGTTAAATCAATTTGACAGAAATCAAGTTTGGGATTTGGTGCCCCAGCCTAAAGACTACTCGGTTATTGGCACTAAATGGGTATTCAAGAACAAACTTGATGAATCCGCAGCTATTATCAGAAACAAGGCAAGATTGGTTGCCAAAGGCTACAATCAGGAAGAAGGAATTGATTATGAGGAAACATATGCTCCAGTAGCAAGATTGGAAGCTATACGAGTACTCTTAGCCTTTGCATGTATCAAAGGATTCAAATTATATCAAATGGATGTGAAAAGTGCTTTCTTAAATGGGTACATCAAGGAGGAAGTTTATGTAGAACAACTTCCTGGCTTTGAAGACGTATCCAAACCAGATCATGTTTTCAAACTCAAGAAAGCCTTATATGGTTTGAAACAAGCTCCTAGAGCTTGGTACGAAAGGTTGAGCAAATTTCTCATCGAATTTGGTTTTACTCGAGGAAAAGTCGATACAACTTTATTTATAAAACGAAAACTAAGTGATATTTTGGTAGTTCAGATTTATGTTGATGATATTATATTCGGATCTACTAATGACTCCTTGTGTAAAGAATTTTCTGAGATAATGCAGGGAGAATTTGAAATGTCATTAATGGGAGAATTGACCTTCTTTCTTGGTTTACAAATTAAACAAAGGAAGAATGAAATATTCATATCACAGACCAAATATCTTCAAGAATTGCTCAAGAAGTCTGGATTGGATGACGCTAATGGTACAGATACACCTATGAGCTCAACCGTACTGATGGATGCTGATGAAAAAGGAGTTGACTTCAACATAACTCAATATCGAGGAATGATTGGATCATTACTCTATCTCACAACCAGCAGACCTGATATCCAGTTCAGTGTTGGTCTATGTGCAAGATTTCAGTCATGTCCTAAAGTGTCACATGCTGAATTAGTGAAACGAATTTTCAGATATCTCGCAGGCACAAAAGAGCTGGGTATATGGTATCCCAAAAAGGGTAATGAATATTTAGTAGCCTATTCTGACTCTGATCATGGTGGCTATAAAACAGATAGGAAGAGCACAAGTGGGCAATGTCAATTCCTTGGAGGCGCAGTTGTTTCTTGGTTCAGTAAGAAACAAACTACAGTATCATTATCTTCAACGGAAGCAGAATACATAGCAGCCTCAAGCTGTTGTGCACAAGTACTGTGGCTAAAACAGCAACTTCAGGATCTTGGCATATATCTTAAAGAAATTCCTATTTACTGTGACAACACCAGTACAATAAGTTTGGCGAAAAATCCTGTACAGCATTCAAGGACCAAGCATATTGATGTGAGACATCACTTCATTAGAGATCATATTCAGAAAAGAGATGTCAAGGTGTTATTCATACCCACACACTTGCAATTAGCTGATATCTTCATCAAACCTCTTGCCCGAGAACAATTCATGCACATACGAAGGGAATTGGGAATGGTAAATCCCAATGAATTGTAAGTTGTTTAATCTTTATAAATATTGATTTCATATTGTTTTGATGATCCCATTACTAACTTAAGCATCAGAGTATCTACAAAGTTGTTTTGCAGGATGCTCTGTAATATCCTCAAGTAACAGGGACAAACAGAGAGGATGACAGTGGAGTAAGTGAAAAGTGAAACACTGCAATCACAGGTAAATTAGATAATTAAATTAATAAATTTGTCACTGGTAAGTCACATGAGTATTTTAATTATTAATTTTGGAGTTACAATATGGTTTGAGATTCTGTGAAGTGTTTTTGTACTTCACTCGAGTGATTTTTATATTTCACTCGAGTGAAAACCAAAATCACTCGAATGAATGTTAAAAATCACTCGAGTGAATGTTAAAAATCACTCGAGTGAATGTTAAAAACTCTGTTATATCAGTTTTTCTCTCTCGCGACTGTTCACTCTCTTCAAACCGTCACCTCCACTCGCTGAAATCCTCTCATTTTCCTTGAAACCTCTTGAACCCAGTAACGGAAACCTTCTTTACTACTCTTAACCGACAAATCCCCTCAAAAGCCAGCCCATTTCAGTTTAAAGTCTTCCTCCCTTTTCCGTCAGTTTCGCCCTTCATTCCCGACAGTCTCCTTTTCGCTTTTCTCTCGCCATTTGCTTCCGACAGTCTACCAAGCGTCAAAATTTCAGTCTACCCAGCGTCAAAACCTTCACCTCCACCAAGTGTCGGTACCTATGGCAAGAACAAAAAGGCCCGGGCAATCTCCTCCACCTCCACCTCCACCTCCGTCTAAAAAGGCGAAAGCCCCCGCTGAACCAGAACCCAATCCACCCAGACCAAGACCCAAGGGGATTCGGATTGAGGAACCAACGAGAATGGCTACCCGTTCGCATACCAGCATAAAAGGGAAAGGGAAAGAAAAACAGCGAGAAGCAGATGTCCAAGAGTCTACCTTGCAAAGAAAAATCTCACGGGCAGTGAATATCTTGGCAGCCTCAGTTCCTCAGAAGTCACGGTATGCAAGTCAAGCCACTGGTAGTCGTCAATCTGGATCTCTGGCTGAAGAAACCACAGAACTCCTTGAACCTCCTTCTGGATTTAACACTGGTAATCTCAGTATCTTGAACTCCATTGTGTTTGCCTCACACTTTGCCAAAAGAACCTTCTGTCCTGTTGTGTGGGTTGATTTGGAGGAACTAAAACAGAAATTTCATATTGATCTAACCCCATATTTGAAACAATATGAACCTTGGCTGAGATTGAGAATGTCATACAACCCTTTGGTTGTCAAATATTTTTACTGTAACATGAAGACTGTTGATGTAAAGGATGACCAAGGAAACATCATTGCTGAGAGAATTGAAACAAGTATTAGAGATCAGAAAATTCTTCTGTCTGGGGATCTTATCAACACCTATCTAGGCATAGAGGATGCTCCCATGAGGCCTCCACGTGTCTTTAATATTCATGAATTAGTTGATATCTTTAGACCAGGACAGCCTGGTGTGCCTTTACCCAATTCCCCAGCCTCTCTTACTAACAACCAGAGAGCCTTATTCTACATTTACTCCCGTAGCATGGTTAACAAAGCAAAAAATTTCACTCATATCACGGGGAAGGATCTTCAGATGATGGCTTCTCTTATGACAAGGGAAAGAAGAAACGTGGGGGAACTCATTTTTCAAGAGATGAAGAGGTTCAGATTTCACTCCTCCAGGTCTACTACTATTCCCTATCCTCAGCTTGTGTCTTACATTCTTTCCATACACAACATTTGGCATTTGACACCTGAGGGAGATATTGTGAGGATTCCTAAGTTTGGGAAAATCCACCTCACTCGGATGGGAATTACCATTCCTGCTGGAGCATCTTCACAACAGAGACACCATTCACCTCCTCCTGAGGCTAGCCAGAGAGAACCTCAGAGGATGGACCCTTCACCCTCCAAGATGGATGAGGCACAATCCTCTAGAGCAGTCTCCCATGGTCCCTCTTTTACTCAGGCTGCTATTCAGACGTATATCCAGGAGGCCATTCAGTCTGCAGTCACTCAGTTGAAGAACTCTAACGCTCAACTGATTGATCAAGTCAATAATCAAGTGACAATCTTAGTGGAAGCAGTGGATCATAACTCCAATCTCCTCTTTGAGCGCCTGACTGAGCAGACACAGAGAATTCAGAGGATTGAGGATGCTCTCAGGACTCACCTTCATATCCCCTTCCCTGACTTACCACCTGCCTCCTCACAACCTCCTCCATCAGATTCTTCAGTTCCAGAGATTTCACTTTCTGATCCTCCCATCATTCCTCCCATTATTCCTTCAGACACTCCTCCAGCACCTCCCACAACCTTTATCTCTGATCCTATTTCTGCTGGTGATATTCCACACACTGACCCCATTCTCCAGACTCCATCATCTTCTTCACATCATACTGCTTCTAGTTCTCATACTGAGGAAATTATAGCTGAGGAAGCCACCACAGAGGTCATAGGACCTACTCACTCCACTTCCACCACTCCTCTTGAGCCATCTCCTACCACATTTTCCTTCCAATCTCCTCCACAACTTTCCATTATTCCATATGTTCCACCTACCTCCTTCTTTGCTTCTGCATCCACTCAAGCCTCTACACCGTCTACCTCTCCTTTAGATGATGCCAAAAAGGGGGAGAAGAGCTTATATGATATGATATATTTTCTTTTGATGCATATGTGTTCTAGTTTGTAAGAGCTGATATGATATGATATATTTTCTTTTGATGCATATGTGTTCTAGTTTGTAATTCCAAGTTATGTATTTTACTTTTCCAAGAACTTGTCATTGTGTAGCTTGTGTAATCTGAACTGACTCTAATCTAATGGAAATATGAGTTTATGATATGATCTCATGAAATTTTTAATGCATCTGTGTTTATGATTGCAGTAGCCAACATGATCTCATGGAAATCCTAGTGTATTGCAGCCGCCAAAATGATTTCAAAAAAATCACTTCTTATGTGCATTTTCTGTTTACAATGGTTTTTGAACTTTGAACTTACATCTTTTACTTTCCAAAGGTCAAAAACTCTTAATCTTTTAAACAAACTCATCTTAGCAATTGCAAATCAAAATTAGTGCAAAAGTTTTCAAAAAGATCAAGTAAAGTGTATTAGAAAATCAAAATCTTAAACTTGATCATATGATATGTTTTGTCATCATCAAAAAGGGGGAGAATGTTAGATTTCATGTTTTGATGATAACAAATCATGTTTTGGAAGCTCATGGATTAATTACCAGCAAAGCAATCAATTCTGGTGATCTGTGCAAGATCACTCGAGTGATCGTTGAAATCACTCGAGTGATTGCGAAAAATAACAGATCACTCGAGTGATATGGGAAATCACTCGAGTGATCCGCAATTTCACTTCCAGTGATCGCGAAATCACTGTAAGAAAATTTCACTGTTTTGAAAATCACTTCCAGTGATTCTGAATCACTCGAGTGATGCGCCAAATCACTTCCAGTGATTGTGAATCACTCGAGTGATACGGCTAATCACTTCCAGTGATTGTGATTTCACTTCAAGAAAATTCCACGGTTTTGCAAATCACTTCCAGTGATTCTGAATCACTCGAGTGATGCGCCAAATCACTTCCAGTGATTGTGAATCACTCGAGTGATACGGCCAATCACTTCCAGTGATCTAGAATTCACTTCAAGAAAATTTCACTGTTTTTCAAATCACTTCCAGTGATCCTCAATCACTCGAGTGATGTTGTATTTTCGCTGAATCACTTCCAGTGAATTGGAAATCACTGCAAGAATATTTCACTGTTCACCAAATCACTTCCAGTGATCTTGAATCACTCGAGTGAAGTTTGAAAAGTTGCAAATCACTTCCAGTGAATTGGAAATCACTCCAAGAAGAAATCACTATTTACAAAATCACTTCCAGTGATTCCAAATTCACTCGAGTGAAATATGTAATTTCCAATATCACTTCCAGTGAACCAGCAATCACTGACAGAAGTTTTCAAAGTTTTCAAAATCACTCCCAATGACATTATATTCACTTCCAGTGATATTGCTCTTGCTCATATAATGATCTATTGTTTCCATGTGCTTTTACCTCAACTGATTTTGCTAGTGAAATTCTATTATTACTGATTTCTCCAAAAAGCTATCAAAATCATATGGTATATCATTTTAATACTTAGTTGCGAAAATAGGATCACTCTCTATGGTTTTATTCTGTCACTTTTTATAAAACACCTCCAGTGATCCATATTAATTTGTTGAGATACAAATATTGCTTAACGGTTATATTCATAAGTGTGTTACAGCTGTACTCCACATCACGCACTTGACTTGTAACTGAACACTCCACTCAAACGAAAACTATTCATGGTAGCAGCAGAAATTCAAAAGTAACGGAAGACAAATGCTGTTACATTTGTTAGAAGCATCTTTGAATCAACGGGCAAATTTACAACGGTCTTCAAGTGGTTCTATTATATATGTCCAGCCATTTGAAAAATACAACAACGAAGAAAAACGCCTGAATACTCCACAAGCAATATCCTCACAAAAGCTTCAGTTCATCATTTGTGCTTCAGTTCTTATCTACATACTCTGTGAGAGAGATTTGTCATTCATACTTAATTATTTTCAATAGAGTTAACTTAAGGTTGAGGAACCTTAAGTAGGGATTTGTGATTACCTTGTGTAAGGGGGAGCGAGTGTCTAGAGGAACTTGCTGGTTGTACTGTGGTGCCAAGAACCCACTGAATCTTGGAAGATATAGTGAAAAGCTCAGAAGGATTTCTGAGGACTGGACGTAGGTCAAGTGGTTGAGACCGAACCAGTATAAATCTCTGTGTGAATCTCGGTGATATCTCTTCCTTTCATTAACTGTGCTTTAAGTTTTATAAATTGAATTTAAGCTTTCGATTATTTTGTTATCACCCAATTCACCCCCCTCTTGGGTGAAAAGCTTGCTCTAACAATATTATGATGAAAGTGGATCTATCCTATACTTTTAAGACATAACATATGATTGTAAATAGGTTTGAAGTGTTATATATGAATTTGGGGAATAGACTTTTAATCTTATTTAAAGGCCTACATTTTATGTAGGACTTTGAAAAGACTTTCAGACCTTGTTAGATGTAACATCCCAAATTTTGGGACTAGATGCTTGAGAATAAGCCTGAATCAAGTGGATTGTTAAGCCTCGATTTAGCAAGTGTCTCAAGAAGGCATAATTATGTTCCCTAAAATTTCTTATACCTTTTTGACATTCAAGGGAATAAAATGGTGAATTAAAGAGCATAGGAAATGATAAAACAAGGAAATTAGTGGTCACACACAACATGATTATGTTTGGAACACAAATTGTAAGAATTTAGATTTGTTGCCGGTGTGTTTTCTTGCGTGGCAGTCTTGTTGTGTGACATTTTTAAATAGGAAAATGATGTCCAATGCCTATAAAATTTTTTAGAATAAAAGTAGACTTATCATGCTTTAATTTGATAGGTCATATAAGTCATTTAGAGCTATACACTAAGAATTGTGTATTTTTGAAGTTAGCCTAGTAAAACTGGCAAGCTTCTGTGATAACGTCCAACAAATGATATTATGAGAATTCTAAGCATTTAGTTGGCTAAAGGATATATTTTTCCTTAAAAATATAGTTAATAAGGGTCACATATCCTTTGGAACCACACTAATTGGACATCTATAAATAAAGATATGAATTTTCAAAGTTTGATGAAAATTCTTTCAAATTTCCAGCAAAGTGCGAAAATGGGAAAAAATATATGGGCAAAATGGTCATTTGATCATAAAGAAAGAAGCTAATTATTTTTTCCCTTTAGTTGGGGGATATTTTCGGCCAACATGCAAGAGAGAAGAGGAAATAGTTGATTGGCCACAAATGATGCCACATGGAAGGATTAATGACCAAGTATAAAAAGATGAAGTCAAAAGTCAAATTAGCATGTGTAAATTAGCAATTAAATATAATATTTTGAGGAGGTGTATGATGATATTTTTATAAGACCATTATCTCTTTCTCTTGGCCATATTTCGGCTAACACAATGAAAATGGAGAGAGGGAGTGTCTTCAAAAACACAAGAACAAGAGAGAAAGAGTAAGGTGTAAGGAGCCAAATCAAGGTAAGTTACAAGTAATTTCCACTTGTTCTTACCTTCTTCTTCATGATAACTCTCTCATATCTCTATTCCTTCTTGAAATACACTTGTAGCAAGCAAAACAAGAGCAAGAAGGAGGAGAGAGAGGACATCTAGAGAGAGAAAGAAAAGGAATCAAAGCTAAAGCCATAAAACCTTGTTATCTTGTTTGATTCAAGGTTGTTGTTATTGTCTTAGTTGATTATTGGCTTTATTTTGGCTTTGTTTATGATTTGATAATACCAAACCCTAAGGGGAAATGCTGCCCAAATTCACACTAATCATGTTTAAAAGGGGTTTACATGATTAAATATGTGATTAGAGGTGAAAAGAAGAAGTTAAATGGATTGAAAACAAACAACATTATTTTCCCTCATAATTCATGATTTTCGGCCATACCTGTTTGGGAGGGTTAGAGCTAGAATTTCATGATTTTGATGATTCTATTGGATTTATAATGAAAAATTGTGTAGGGAACATGTAAAGTTTGAAGTATAAAGGCCTAGAATGTAAAATGAAAAAATTATACTTATAACCCTAATTAGCGTAGCAATGCGTAGTTCAGCAGGCACATATGAATAGTATAAATATACTGATATCATTGATACAATATTGCTTGATTATAATACAGAAATTCCCCAGAGGGGTATGTAGACGGGTGTTGACATCAGGCTTTTTGAAGGCCCAGGTCTTGAATCTCTATTGCAGGCCCAACCTATTTAAGTAAATGGGTTAAGGTGTAGATTTTATCAATAATGTTTTACCAAATGCACATATGACACAATTAAATTTTGTTGAGGGAAAAATTACACGCAAACATTTTAAAATTGGGCAAAAGTAACGATAAGTGGCAAAACGTCCATTTTGGGGGGGGGAACAAAGTCGTCCACACCATCTCTTTAACTCTCACCCTCACCCTTCCACTCCCCCCCTCCTCACCCCTTCTCCTCCTTACACGCATCCCTCAACTTTAACTCCAGAACTTTCATCAAACAACTCACCTTCTCACTTTAATCCTATTTTATTATTTTAATTCACATCTCCCCCTACCTAATTAAATTCCAATAGATTGCCTTAAAAAATCCTTCAAGTCCTATTATTCATCTTCGAAGGGCTCCCAGCCCCATCATCTGCTTCGCTTTTATCCTGCTGCACTGGTCTGACCACTTCATACTCATCATCATCTTCTTCCAAATCAGGAATTCCCTCCTCCTCTCTTATTTCCTTCAATTCCTAGCTCACTCTATATTGAGAATAAAGTCCCTCCTCATTAAAACAAGAGTTTTCAAAATCCCTGCTCATACAACTGGGAAGGGCCAGCATTATGCTTCAAATATGTAGCAGCTGGAAAGGAAATGGACTCTAGGGATATGATGGGTCAATATAAGTGAAAGGGGGAGGGTGAAAAGGATGGTCCCCGATGCCGTTGTCATCATTGTGCTAATCAGAGTTAAAGTGAGGGGGCAAATGGAGTTGTTGGAGTGAAAGAGTAATAGATTGGAGGGAGTTGAGGTAGGAGAGGTAAGCAAAAGAGAGAGCATAGGAGTTACGAATGGTTTCATGGAGAAAGGCGCAATGTTAACAACAAAGGGTGACGACAGGGAGATCATTGAGGTTGGAGGAGGCGCAACCTATTGAGGAATGTATGCTAGCGAATAGGAGTAGCTTGCCGTTAGGTTTGTGAGAGGGAAAGGAGCGAGTGAGAGAGAGGAAGGGTGGGAGTGAAATTGAAAGAGATGACATTGACATGGGAGAGAACATTTCCCTTACTTTATGGGCCTCACCAGAATGAACGTTTTGTTTGAGCTGATCGTATCGTTACTTTTACCCCATTTTAAAATGTTTGTGTGTAATTTTACCCCAACAAAACTTAATTGTGTTAGATGTACCTTTAGTAAAACATTAGTGTTAAATTTACACTTTAACCCTAAAGTAAAGTCTAGCCTTTTTACAACCCTAATAGAAAAGCATTAGAAGTTATTTGTAATCATAGTGTACTTTAGTAATTAAGCTTAAAGATAAGTTTTATTTAACTACTGTAAAACCATCGATGTTATATAGTATTGAATAGGGTATCAAATGAACCACAAGAGCAAATAATTAAGATAGCGAAGGTGATATTAAGATGAATGTATGATCTAGTAAGATTTGTAATACTTATATATAAAGAATATAAGAGCGTAATAGTCGAAATCATGATTTCATTAGAACCTGTTTGATGTACATATATCACAAAGCCATGATATTGGGCCTTCCTACAGCCCCATAGTCACGTGCTGCCTCACGTGCCTCATTAATCTTCGTGGCACTTCAACTCTATCAATATACAAAAAAGTTTATTCAAGAGATAATTGTAGAAAATAGTCTAAGATATGATCTGAATTTCTGCAAAGATATTAACGGAGGTGCCGTTGAATGGGATATATATGTACTTTCTTAGCCTCTCTTTCTATTTTTACAATTTTTCTAAATTTTACTTTATAAACCATTTGCATCCCTCTCTTTTACTTCCACCCTACAATTTACTATGCACCTATTTTGATTTCTTATACGGACGGACCAACGCATTGAAATTCATCACCAATTTGGGACTTAAAAAAGTCCATTTACTACTTACTCATGAGTGTTTAGAAATCCATTAGGCTTTAATGGATTTTAGGTTAGAAAGTGGCTTTTTTTAATAAGTTTTCACATGCAGCTTTAGCTTTTAGACAATGAGCTTTTATTCTTGGAAATAGTATTAATTGGCATTCAAACCTCACCAATCCTTACAGCTCTCTCATTTCCGTCTCTCATTCCTCACCAAAAGTTCTCAGTTCTCTCCTTCCTCTTCTATGTTTTCTCAGCAACTACAGAGCCTTCAACAACTTTTTTTATTTTAAAAAATTTTATTTACATTTTTTATTTTAATTGGCATTCAACAAATTTTTTTATTTTAAAAATTTTATTTACATTTTTTAATATCAATTATAACAATATATATATAGTATTCAACAATGTTGATGCTCTTTTCAGCCATTTTTCATCTAAATGGGCTTTTCAAACGCTAATCCAAGTAGGTTTAAGGTAAAAAAAAAAGTCACTTCTCCCACCGCCAATCCAAACACAAATCATATTAACAATATGACTTTTTTTCCATTTAGCTTCTGTAAAAGCCACATTAAAAAATGCTATTTTTCCACTGCGGTCCCAAACAGACACTAACAATTCCGCTACTATTTTTGTATGTTCTTAATTTTCTTTTGAGTTATTTCTCCTTAAAAGACATATATTAATTAGGAAACCATAAAAATAAGTTTTCACAGATATATTTTCTAGAAAAAAAAATTCAACTAGCAAAGTACTCTCTCTTTTTTGAAAATATTATAATTTTAACTTGCAAAAAAATTGTTCAAGTGTTTCAACAGAGAATGTCAACTATAAGATATAAAAATAGATACAATTCATGCTCATGACGAAATGTAACAAGACAATTGTTATCAACTAACGATATATAAAATCAATATATTAATATGGTAATATCCATTTCCTCCATCCGTATCCCGCCACTTTTCACTGAGGTCCTTCTAAAAATTAATATAGCGCTAAATGGGAATAAAAAACACTGCAACAACAACAATATAAGTTAAAATAAAATATTTACAAGTAATGACAAATTTTTTTAAAAAATTAACCTAAGTAATTGAAAACGGACCAAATTGAAATGGACGACTCTCTAATTAGCTTAAAAAGTTACATAAAAATTATCACTAAAAGTTGGCATTCATCAGTCAAGCAAATTGTGGATTTATCAGACTACAAAAGGAAAATAAAATTATATGTTGTTATAAAAAAATTAAGGAAATAAGATAATTAATCAGAGCTACAAAAGGAAAAGGAGGTTCTCCACAGACCACATCTTTAATTTGAAGATTCGAAAAATATATTATTAAGGAGATAACGTTCAAAAAACACGAAGAAGGACACACACACATAATCCAAGAGCTTAATTGTTGAGTGGTGAAAGAGATTTTCTTTCTTCGAACAAAAATGACTTTTTTATTTTTGGTAAATTTAACTAAATTTGTTAATTAATTAATGACGATGTTGTTTAAGAAAATTAAAAATTAAAACAACAAAAAGATATGCACACAAAATTAAGCCAGGAGAATAATTGATTGAGATATGATGAATGATTAATAATTTATGGCTCGTGATTTTTTTAGGAAGAATTATATTCATGTCCTGTTTAAAAAAAATAAAAAATTGATTTTATGAAGATATTAATCATACTTTTAAATTTATCAATTCATATCATTAAAATTATTAATCAGACAATTTTTTCATTTCTTCTGTAATTTGTTTTTTTAAATCCTTATTGAATCGCAATCAATTGACTGACATAAAAGATTGCATACATGTCGGTCAATAAAGTAAAACAGTTTGCTTTTTTCTGGCCAATATATATATATATATATATATATATATATATCATATTCAAGTTTTATTATATAACTTTGGGTTATATCCATTTTTATTCTGAAAATATTTATTGGGGTCAATTTTAACTCAAAATTTTTTTAAAGACTAATTTTATTTCAGAAGTGTTAAATTTGGAATAACTTTATCCTTATTGTTATCTCCATTAAGTTTGACTGTTAGTTGACTAAATTTTAGGACAAATTTATTTCAAAGTGAAAATTTTCACATCAAAATTGTACCTTAACAAAAATGATATAGATGACAAAATTGCCCTAGAAGTTTTAACTTGGGAGCAAATTTGCTCAAAATTTGGTCAACTAACGGTTAAACATAACAGCGATAACAGTCAGGGCAAAATTGCTCCAAATTTGACATTTCTGATATAAAATTGGCTCTCAAAAAACTTTCAGGTAAAAAATGACCTTTAATCCTATAATTTTTTGTGAAAGTTTTTTAACTATTTGTTCAGTCGGTCTTCTTTTGTTTCTGGGAAAAATCAATAAGGATTCATTGAATTAAGGAATGCAATATATTTCCAATTGGAATTTGAATTTTAAAGATTGAGGAAATTAATTGAGTCTTATCTTACAAAATAAAACCTTCTTTTATGTTAGACTTTGGATCTAGGTCTACCTTTGATATGCCAGACTATTTGATTGGGAAATACAAATAATCTCAATTAAATGAGAAAACAAAGCACCATTTCAGTATTGATTATGGATTGAGAAGAAAAATCATATTAATGGATGATTTGTTAATGCAAATCAGTATTGATTGTTGATTTGTTTAATTGATAAGAAAGACTCGGTTGATTATGGAATTAATTAGCCATTAATTACCAGATTGTGGCTTAGAGGGCAAGTTTAGGTGTTCTCACTAAACCCCTATAAATAAAGGTTGTCCCTTACTTGTTTTCTCATTTTTGTCATAAAACTTTTTGACAATCTCTTCCCTCCCACCATTTTTTCTTATTCTGGTGCATTACTATGCAAACCCATATCAGGTTTCAGAAGTCTAATTATTGTGTGTGCTCTGATTACCCTGATTCGACTCAACCCGGTAAGCATTTAACTCCTCCCTATCTATATTTTCCAACAATTTATTTCTAGCATGAATTATTAAATCAAATAAATCAATTGCTATATATATATTTCAATACAAATTCAATGGGGTTCTTGAATGATTTAAAACTAGGCAAACAAATAGGGATGATCAAGGAAGCACAAAGAGAGTCGTATAACTATGAGACGCAGATTTTGGAACGATGGAGAAAACTAATCGAATGAAATTTCATCACATGATGATATCAAAACTCCAAGGTTGCTATAATCTTATTGTTTTGTCTCTTCTCTTGTTGGTTTTGCCTTTGAATCTGTTTATTTATCTCTGTATATGCATGTGAGGTTATGTGGTTTCTAACTTTCTATTTGAACGTTATAGTGTGAAATTTTCAAAAATGGATCGCATCTAAGGGATACGAATTGTACACTTCACTCAAGAACTCCAGCTAATCCTATATAAGCTTTTCTGAAATTAGCTTTATCTTAAAGAAATATTTTTCTCTTCATGCAAACAACAGAGATGTGTGTATATTGCCATAAGTAATTTCATCTATACGAATGTAACAATATATTAGAGAAAAAGAGGGATGTGTGTGTGTGTGAAATGTCCAGTTACATATCATGAAGAAACCACGACTATATAAGCAGACAAAGCACTGAAGCCTCAAGGTGAAAGAGAAACAAAAAAATAAGTGGGGATGAGAGAATGAGAATGTATATATATATATATATATATATATATAGACACGTGTGTATGTGTACTGACATATATAAGTATATATATAAGTGTGTGTGAATTAAAGTTGGAGTTGTTCATAGCCTTAAATGTGAGTATCATCAAAAGGAAGTAAGTTGGGAATTTGAGCAAACTCATAAATCAAGCCTTCTAAATTTGAAAACCCACCCAAGTAGCCACCTGTAGCCATTTCTTTCCTGCAAAGTCCAACTTCTTCCTCCTCCTCCTTCATGACCAATTTAGGCTTGTGGGAGGTTTGGTTGACGTTCGATCTTGTTGTCTCTCAATGTTTTGTAGCTGTTGGCATCTTTTGGTGGCCATGCTTTTCAGCAGACAGTTTTCCAGTTAGCCTCTACACAAGTTCTCCAAAATTGCCAACATTGGTCTTGATGATCTTTAGTGCAAATATGTGAATTATGCGTACCTTGGGCTTCGTTTTCTCTCTTGCATTTGATGTTTGATGTCAAATGTAAGAGAAAAATTCACTGGCAATAGTGAAAATGAAGCCCAAGTTACGCATAATTTACATATATGCACTGAAGATTATCAAGATTGATGTTGGCAACCTCCAAGAACTTATGCAAAGGCTAACCAGAAAACCGTATGCTGAAAAAATGGCCATACCAAAAGATGCCAACAGCAGCAGCAATACATCGAGAGATAGCAAGATTGAACGTCGGCCAAACCTCCCACAAACCTTAAATGGTTACGAAGGAGGAGGAGGAAGAAGTTGGACTTTGCAGGTAAGAAATGTCTACAAGTGGCTACTTGGATGGATTTTAAGATTTAGAAGGCTTTGTTTCCGAGTTTGCTCAAATTCCCAGCTTGCTTCCTTTTGATGATACTCATATGCAAGGCTATAAACAACTCCAACTTTAATTCGCGTGCGCGCACACGCACACATACACATATATACGTCCCCGCACACACACACACACAACTATTATAATGCTAATATGTACATTCTGATTCTCTCCTCCCCACTTATTTTTAATTTCTCTTTCACCTGGAGGCTTCACTTCTTTGTGTGCTTATATAGTGGTTTCTTTATGATATGTAATTGGACACACTATTATTAGATTCGGACATATATAACACTTAATAAATAACGGTTACGACAAATAAACGCATGTATGTCAAGCAGGAGGTAAGATTCTGGAAAAAATTTTATTTGGCAATACATTACGATTATTTATAAAGAATCGTTAAGTATCGTGTTATATAAAAAAATTTTTTGACAATACGGTTCTTCACAATAACCATTGAATAATTTAATAATATATTAATATATTCTTTATTGATATATTAATTAATATTATGGACCATATATTACAGTTCTTCACAAAGAATCGTTAAGTATTCTTTCATATAAAAAGGCGGGATTTTGAAAAATAACAAATATAAGGAGGCGTGATTTTTTTAAAAAAAATTTATTTGATGCAACTCTTCTAACATATTTTTAAACATTTCCAAGCTTCCCTAGTGGGTCTCATGACTCTTCTTTTCATGGGTTTTGCTTTGCCTCTACAAGTTCCATTCTCTACTACTAACATGGATCTTCACTTTGCAGCTCCTTTCTCTCATGATTCTTCCTTGAGTAAGTTTTCATTTTTTTCAATTAATATTTTTAGTTTTATTTTATTTTTTTTATATAATGAGAACTCACTAGTTGAAGTTTAAAGTTGTAGGATTGTCTACAAAGAAGAATCAGAGACAAAAAGCAATATCTAATTTCTGATGATGGCCGTTGATTTAAAGATAAAAACAAAGAAAAAACATTGAAGAAAAGTAGGGAACACGAAAAAAACGATGAGGTAAAATGGTAAAATTTTAATTATTGTTTTATTGCCATAAAAATAATTCTGATTACTCTTAATTTTTTCTCCTAATTTTTAGTAGCTTGTTGAATCACGACCTACTTGAATGTTTACCCTCTCACATTCCTAATCTTTAGTAGGTATGTTGAAATTAGATCCCAATTTACTCAAACTTTAATAGTTACTGGAACTTTGAATTAGTGATACGTGATCGGCAATTTACAACAAAGACATTATAGAATATTGTAGATTTTTTAAAGAGATTTTCTTTTAGAATTCAAGAAACTATAAGATAATGTTCTAGAGTATTTAAGTGATTAATTTCTTTTATATTGTGGGATGCTTATCTATAATGTATTGAATTTTGAATATTATAAATAAAATTTTTTATTTAATACTATTGCCTTATTATTATCAATGATTATATTATGTTTTATATAATAAATATTAACAAAAAAAGTAAATAAAAATAAATAATAAATAATAACTATACATAATAAAAAATAAAAATCAATACATTACAGTTATTAATAAATAACCGTTATATATGTCCTCATTATATTACTATGCATATATAATGATTTGGAGTTGAATATGTATAGTGCCCGCATATATGAAGGTTCGAAACCATAATTTATCGCCGATAATAACCGTTATATATTAGTGATTTTGTAGTAGTGGCATTTCATATATTTGTGTGTATGTGTGTGTGTCTATATATATATATATATTGTAAAAGTACTACTCTAACCTCCTTTAAATATTGTCTTAATTACACTGACCTATCCCTCTATTTTAAAAATATACATTTAAGTTCAAAATCTTAACACCGTCAAGAGTATTCGAAATAAGTATTTTTTTAATTTATTTTTTTATTAAATTAATTTTTAACTAATTTACCCTTCATCATACTAAATCTATATTTTTGGTTAAAATTGTTATAAGTAATTTAAGATTTTTATTTTTTCTATTCATTTTCCATAATTTTAATTTTCATTTTTCCAATATACTTATTTAAAATTATAAATTATGTTAGGACATAAATTTAATTAAATTAGTTAATGTATATATAAAAAATTGATTGAAAATTTTGTTAATCCTTTTAACAAATATATGCAAACTGAGTGGGTTTAAAAATGTTTTAGAAAAAATATTGTTCAAAACTTATAAATTATAAATTTAAATAACTTACATAATCTGTTAGGCAAACTTATTTCATTTATACTCTAGGATAATATAAAATATATTTAAAATATTTTCTTAAACCCTTTAAAAGAAATCAAAACAAATAAGTTTTAATAAACGTGATAAATAATAAAAAATTAGAAATTTTATAACATAACAAATATTAATAAATTTTATAGTATATTAAATTTTTTCATTTATATATATTATAAATATAATTTTTTTGGCTGTACAATTGTTTTGGAAAATATGAATTTTTAAATAATTGTTATGTAAAATAGGGGTATTTTTGTCAAAATTAAAATCTATGAGTCATACTTATCGGTTGGATAGATGAAAATAAAATTTAAAAAATACAACGGAGGTTTGTGTAATATGTATTTTAATTATAAGGGAGGTTTATATAGGTTTAAAAAAAAGAGAAGAGGTTTCTGTAATTTAGGTAAAATAGAAGGGTTTTAATGTATTTTATTCATATATATCCCTCTTTTTTTCTAAGAGAAACATACACCATCATTCCCTTCATTTACTCTAAATTACAAAAACCCCCCATCTACTTTGAAAACTTATATAAATCTCCCTTAAAATCATAATATATATGACATAAACCTCTCTTCTAGTTTTGATATTTAACTCTATTGACCTAACCGTTAGTTGATTGTTAAATCATAGCATTGATGTATCATTTTGACCAAAATACTCTTCCTTAATGTAAATATTACTAAATAATCAATTAATTACCTTTCTTTATTCAATAATAAAAAAAATTTTAATATATATTTTTAATTTTTTGTCATATTGTTAAATTGATTTCCATATCACAAAGTTAATTGAATGTACAATTATAAACTTTTTTTTTCAATAAATTTAAATGTTTGATCCCTTTATTTTTTAAAAAACTTGCTTATTATGTAATCTTTTAAATGCACATGTTGGCTAAAATGTTTTAACCGACAAGAAAACTAAGAATGGCACTCAAAGAAGCTATTGAATCATTGTTACACGAATTGGTCGGGAAACCGGTCCGGTTTTTTTTTTTAAAAAAAATTAATAATAAAAAATGATTTTTTTAATTTTTTTAGAATTTCATATTAGTAAGCCTAAAATATTCAATTTCTCACCGGTTTGGCCAGGTTTAGCTCCAGTTTGTCTCCGGTCTAACCCATTGACTTTTAACTCAATATCCCGACTGATTCAGTGATCGGTCTGAGTTTAATAACCTTGATTGAATGTGATCTATTTGTACTTTTTTAGCCTCTTTTTTTTTTACAATTTTTTTTAAATTTTACTTTATAAACCATTTGCATCCCTCTCTTTTAATTCTTCCTCCCTACAATTTACTATACACCTATTTTGATTTCTTATATCGACCAACATCAATGAAATTCGTCAACAATTTCCACCTTAGCTACCCCTATATAACAATTCCACAAAAAATACCATTCTGTATATTCTTTATTTTTTTGAGTTATTTCTCCTTAAAAAAACATATATTAATTAAGAAACCATAAAAATAAGTTTTCACAGATATATTTTCTTAAAAAAAAAATCAACTAGCAAAGTAGTCTCTCTTTTTTGAAAATATTATAACTTGCAAAAAAGTTGTTCCAGTGTTTCCACAGAGAAATGTCAAATATAAGATATAAAAATAGAAATAAATAGGCATTCTCCCCGTACATTGCACGGGTCAATGGATTTTGCATTTTTTTTTGGGAAGAGATTATAGATTATTTGGGTACGGAGATGCAAATTTAGAGTGCTTTGCAATAAGTGTAGAGCCGGTAAAACGGGCCAACCTACGGGTTGTGGATTGGCCCGCATCAACCAACGGACCACACGGTGCGGGCTCGTGCGGGCCGCACTTTTGCGGGCTGGCAAAATACCAACCCTAATCCGCAGTGTGCGGGTTGCGGGCCAGCCCGCGGGCCCGCATTTAAAAAAAAATAATTTTTATATTTTTTTAAGACGGCTGAAAATACGATATACATATATGTGAATTATTAAATTTATCTTCATAACAACAATTATTCCCCTTATAAACATTTAAAAATATAATCCATAATTCAAAAGATAAATTTATTAAATCTATCAAAGTTTATACATAAAATCATCTTCAAACAACCAATATATAATAATTTTGTTTAAAAAAGAAGTGAAAATGTTAATATTTTTTCTATTTGGATTGAGAGGTACCAAAATGGGAATGGATAAATTATAGGTTTTGTAAAATTATTATATATAAAAAATTTTTTTTGCGGGCCAACCCGTGGGCCTGTGTGGCCCGCATTTTTACTGGTTGAGATTTTTTCAACTCTAACCCTGTTCTAACCCGCGGGCTCGTAGGTTTGACCCGTATTACCGGCTCTAAATAAGTGCATGATGCAAAATCATTTCTTTTCTTGAAAATTATGCACGTTAATTTGTTGAGCTTGCTTTCTTGGGTGTTGAGTCATTGGTTGTATTTAAATTTTGTCAGCAAACTATGGCTGAATCCAAGTGGCCTTTTTAACGATCAATTTTTTTAAGGACGTTTATTTAACAGAATGTAACATAATGTTTTATTTTTTTAAAAAATCAAGACTTCAACTAACAGTGTTACAAAAAATCAATTCCTTTATCACAAATTATCAAAATCAACTAATGGTTCCAAAAAAACTAAACCCGTTACTATAGGTTTTGCAAAGATATGTTATAATAGTATAGCAGGTGGCATTTTCCAATAGGTGTTTCAAGTCGATTTTTTTATATATATTTGATAGTTTATGAAGAATATTAAATGTTTTCCTCTATATTTTTTTTTGTAGATATTCATAGAAAAACATATATGGAAGATTATTTTTTCCTATTTCAATTTGTTAATTTGTGATTTTTCTATTCAAGATTTGTTCAAGATTTTTTTATTTATTTATTTTATATATGGAAGATTATTTTTCCCTAATTCACTGATTGTGGGTATTTTGACTAAAGAAAAATATGACTGGGATGGAGAGACATTTTATCTAAGGCATATTTTAAAATTTTTTGTATTTTCAATTAAATGTAAAACAAATTATTTCTCCCACTTGTTAATAACAAACTAAACATGTTAATGGTAATAAATATTGTATTGCATCCCATTGTAGTACCAAGGGAGTCTTCTATTGAACCAAATAGGCCCCAAGTCACCGACGACAATGTGGAAAAAAAAACTTAATTCTATCATTACAAATCATGTCATGTCAACAAAAGGGATAAAAAATTACTTGTGTAAAAAAGAGCTCAATTCATTTATTGTAAATTCAATGAGGTTTAGTATAACATATGAAGCCATATACAAACCAAAACTAAAAAAAAGATAGATGTTATATAGCTCTTTTGACTATTTCAATTCATGTCTTTTCATTTTCTAAGATAGTTTTTTTTTAAAGGATGACTTTTGAACTTTAAGGATAACTGTTTTCTTTTTTATATTAAAAGATGGTTTTGGACTTCAAAAATAAATGTTAAATAATAATGAATAATAAAGGTTGTTGAAAAAACTGACCGTTGAATAAAACCAGATCAAATGCAACATAATAAATAATAAGATATATTAAAATAAACCGAACCAATACCGAAATCTATTTTAAAAAAACCACCGTCACTACAAGTTTTTAAGAAATATAATAGTTTGATGCTCATGACAAAATATAATAAGAAAACTGTTATCAAGTAATGATATATAAAATCGATATATTAATATAGATTTGATCCATGATCTCCTCTTCCTACTACTAATGTTTCCATCGTCAAACAGAGCACCAGGCAATCTCCACCACTAGATTTATGTTTTGTCAGAATTAAATTGTTTGCTTGGGAACACTATCACTATGCTATGAGCTCAATTATTAATAATTTCTTATTATAATTTGAATTAAAGTAATAGTATGCATATCAAACAAGTAATGGTAGCATTGAGTTTAATGTTCCAGTCACGCCGACTTTGAAAGTCTTATCAGAAGTCCAAGTTTTAAACCCAACCCCTAAAGGGACGGTCTATCTGGTTTTGTCTCAAATCGTAAAAGTTACATATCTTGTAGACGAAGGAGACTGAGCTGAAGCTGGGGTTGGTGAGGTGCGGGAGATTTAGTGCGTGTTTGGGAATTTGATGGAGAAGTGTGTTTTTTTAATGGGGCTTTTGTAAAAACCCATTTGAATAAAAATTAGATTGTAAATGTGATTTATGTTTGTATTGGCAGTGAGAGAATTGATTTTTTTTAAAGAACCTGTTTGGATTAGCGTTTAAAAAACCCGTTTGGATAAGAAATGACTGAAAATGGCATGAACTTTGTTCAATATTACGTATATATTGTTTGTGTATATATTATTATAATTGATGTTAAAAAATATAAATAAAATTTTTTAAGATAAAAAGTTAAATAATTATTGAAAAAAAAGAAAAATACACTGAAGCACTTAATTTAAAAAAGGATAAATATATATTTCAATCAGAATCTTATACATGAAGTGAATCATAATTGAACCCTATCAAGTTTGTCTACCCCTAACAAGTTCGTCTCTAATTATGTCACGAATATGATTCATGTGTTACATCCCAAAAATTTTTGCCAGATCATAAGTTACAAATATGAGTCTCTATTGCATCTAAAACTTTCATGTTTGTAACTCATTTTTAACCAAAAAAATTTCGTACTTAATACTTATTAAATTGATCTTTTTAATATCATTTTTCCTAAAATAAAAAGTGATGTAAATTATAAAAAGTGATGAGAAGCTAGGACCAAAAGATATATATGGTAGTCTTATGAAAAAAAGCTACTTTTTAAACTAAAGCCCATTAACATTTAATATGTTTCCAAACATTAAATTTTAACCCAAATGAATCTTTTTTGATCTTAAATGAGATTCCAAACAGACCTTTAGCCGGCGAAGTAGAGGGCTAGGTGACAAAAAATAAAGGATAGCAAAATCGTGTTTGTGACTATTACCTTAGAGGGTGATATAGATCCTTTTTTATTTTATTAGGGATCAAATTGCATCCTAAAATATTTTAGGATGTTGGATGTATCTAAAAAATATTTTAGGGTATTAGATGCATTTTAATCCTAAAAATTACCACTAAAATTTTGGATTCATTAGTCAAGCAAATTGTGGATTTATCTGACTAATTGACTATGAGAAAGAAAGGAAATTATATGCTGTGATAAAAAAATTAAAGAAATAAGATAATTACTCAGAGCTACAAAAGGAAAATGAGGTTCTCCACATACCACATCTTTAATTTGAAGATTAAAAAAAGAGGGAGAAATGTAAATGCAGAGAGATAAATGAAAGAGAGAAGATGTACATCCTTCATATAAATAAAGATAAATATGAAAAAAATATTTATTTAATGCTTTTCTTATTTTATGATAATGAGCTACAATTGATTTATAAAAAAGGATAGAGTAGCACTCCTTTTTATTCAAAATATAAAACCCAAACCTTGAAAGGTGTGATTTTTTTATAAGAGTCATTTTTCTTTTTTTCTCACCATTTAATATTTTTTTTAATTTTATCTCTAATTAATTATAAGTGTCTCTTATCTATTTTTTCTACTCATTCTCTCTCATCTCTATTTCCACTTATTCTCTCTCCTACTCACCCTTTTTATAAATAGGGATTTTTTATGTAAGTAAGTTATATCTTTTTACATATTTATTATCTTTAACTAACTTTTCTAATTACATGATTTAATTATTGGACTTTTATATTTTGAGCCAAAAGTAGGATATAATTAAGGAGATAACATTCAAAAGCACCAAGAAGGACACGGACAGAGCTTAATTGATGATGAGTACTTGAGTGTCGAAGGAGAACCTTTTTTTTTTTTTTGCAAAGTAAACGGAAGATCTTAATTTATTAATGACGACATTGTTTAAAAAAAACAAAATAAAAATAAAAACAACGAAAATATATGCACGCGAAATAGGAACTTTTTAGGTAAGTAAGTTATATCTTTTTTGTTTGTTTGTTTAATGAATGATTCATAATTAATTATTGGCTTGTGATAATTTTTTTCTCGAAGTCCTGCACAATCCACAATCAATTTGATTGAGACTAATTGTATGCTCATTATGTTGGTCAATAAAGTAAACAAAATTTGCTCCTTTTTTTGTTATTCGTGACAAAATTTACTCTCTCTCGCATTTATATATCTGCATTCGGGTTTTATTATATAATTTTTTTTATGGAAATTTTTTTATTGTTCTTTTTTATGAAAGTTTTATCTATCTGCTTTTCATTTGGTCTTCTTTTGTTTTAGGGGGAAATTGCTAATGATTCATTTAACTAATGTGTGCAATATTTTCGACTGGAATTCAAATTTTTAAGATTGAGGAAATTAAACCTAGTATTATATTACAAAGTAAAATTTTCCTTTATGTAGGACTTTGAGTTTAGATTCGCTCTTGATGTGTCAGACTATTTGATTGAGAAAAAAAATCCAAATCAAATGAGAAGACAAATCATCATTACAGCATGATTGCAGATTGAGAAGACAAATCATATTAATGGATGATTTGTCAATGCAAATCAGCATTGATTACTAATTTTCTTAATTGACAAGCAAGACTCAATTTATTATGAAATCAATCAGACATTAATTGTCTGATTGTGGTTTAGAGGGCAAGTTGAGGTGGTCTCACCATACACCCATAAATAGAGGTTGCCCATTTACTTGTTTTCTCATCCATGCTATTAAACTTTTTGGCAATCTCTTCCCTCCTACCATCTTTCTTATTATGATGCATGTTATGCAAACTTAGACTAGATTCTTGTAGTCTAATACTTGTTTAAGCTCCAATTACTTGAATTTGACCTGACCAGGGAGCATCTCACTCTTCCCTCTATATTTTCTAACATTTTATTTCCAGCATGAATTATTAAATTAAATAAATCAATTGCTAAACATACATACATATATACTTCAATACAAATTCATGAGGTACAAAAAGGGATAGTCAAGGAATTATAGAGAAAGTTGTATAACTAAGAGACTCAAATTTTGGAGCAATGGAGAAAACTGATCGAATGGAACTTCATCACATGATGATATCAAAACTCCAAAGTTGCTATAATCTTATTGTTTTGTCTCTTCTCTTGTTGGTTTTGCCTTTGAATTTGTTCATTTATCTCTGTCTGCGCGTGAGGTTCCGTGGTTTCTAACTTTCTATTTGAACATTTTAGTGTGAAATTTTCAAAAATGGATTGGACCGTTGGATGGGGATGTGAATTGTTTACTTCACTAAAAAATTCTAGCTAATCCTAGATGAACTTCTCTGAAATTAGCTTTATGTCGAAGAAATATTATTCTCTTCATGCAAACAATAGAATATTATATATGAATGTAATAGTATATTAGAGAATACCAACTTTAAGCATACCGCCGTAAGTAATTTCATCTATACAAATGTAACAGTATATTAGAGAAAAAATGTGTGTGTATGAAATGTCTAGTTACATATCATAAAGAAACCACTATATAATAAGCACACAAAGAAGTGAAGCCTCCAGGTGCAAGAGAATCCAAAAATAAATGGGAGGGGAGAATGAGAATTTATATATTATCATTATGATACACACACTCATATGTATGCATATGTAAATTAAAGTTGGAGTTATTCATAGCCTTTAATGTGAGTATCATCGAAAGGAAGCAAGTTGTGAATTTGAACAAACTCAGAACAAAGCCTTCTAAATATGAAAATCCACCCAAATAGCCACCTGCAAACGTTTCTTCCCTGCAAAGCCCAACTTCTTCTAATTCTTCCTCCTTCATGACCATTTTAGGCTCACAGGAGGTTCAGCTGAGTTCGATCTTGTTGTCTTGCTGTTGCTGTTGGCATCTTTTGGTGGCCATATTTTTAGCAGACGGTTCTCTGGTTAGCCTTTGCACAAGTTCTCGGAAGTTGCTGACATCAGTCTTGATGATCTCTGGTGCAAATAAGTGAATTATGCATACCTTAGGCTTTGCTTTTTCTCTTGCATTTGACGTTTGACTTCAAATTGAGAAGATGAATTTGCAGGCAATAGCGAAAATGAAACCTAATGTATGCACTATTCACATATTTGCAACAGAGATCATCAAGAACAATGTCGACAACTTCTGAGAACTTGTGCAGAGGCTAACCGGAAAACAGTCTGCTGAAAAACATGGCCACCAAAAGTTGCCAACAGCGGCAACACAATTTTTTTTCAAGTTTGCTCAAATTCCTAGCTTGATTCCTTTCGATGCTACTCTCATTCAAGGCTATGAACAACTCCAACTTTAATTTATACACACACACACTCATACTTATAAGGTATCTCTCTCTATCTCACACACATATATATTATAATGATAATATATACATTCCGATTCTCCCCTCCCCACTTTTTTTTTTTTTGAAAAATTACATTCAGGTTTTAGATAAGAGAAAAAAAAAATTCCTTGAAATCTCAAAATCAACAAAAAGTCATATGTGACTTTTTTGTAATAAATTTCAATTCCGTTGACAAGTCCATAGGTGTCTGTTGACAAGTCCAGGAGGCGTCATTGACAAGTCTAGGAGCGTCAATTGATAATTTCAGAGGTGTTCATTGACAAGTTCATGATAGAAATTTATTACAAAAAAATCTCAGGATTTTTTTGACAATTTTGAGATTTTAAGGAATTTTTTTTCATTTTTTATCTTGTTTATGACCTGAATGTAATTTTTCCTTTTTTTTGTTTCGTTTCTCTTTTACTTGGAGTTCCAATGCTCTTGTAAAGACTCCATAATTTCCTTGGGATGTTAAAGAGTAGTTGTAAAGTGTGGTCTTATGCCTAGGATGCCATACTAGACGACATTGGGAGACCATATAAAATCACATTAACAAGTCCTGACAATGTTATATAAATGTATGTGCAATAATAAAATATAACTTAAAATATTATTTTTGCTCTAAAAGTATTCACCTGAGTTTTGTTGAGGCTAAAGGCCATGAGCCTCTAGGCTCCCAAAAGCGTATACGATGGCGGCGGCAATACGATGGTGGAGTAATACTTGCCCGAAGCAGTACCATCAGGGTGAGACCAATGAAAGAGGGAGATGTTGAAAATTGAAATAGAGGAGAAAGGTGAGGAAGAGGCTGGTTTAGCAAAACAAAAATGAAAGGAAAATATACGTGGAGCACCCCCTTGACACGTGGCTTGCCAAACCTTGCATCTTGGAGCCAAGGATTTTTGAGCTGCTACTTAAAAAAAAAAAAAGGGTGACATTGTCATGTTTTTAACACTTTAGGACAACGTTGAGTCAAGGATTTTCAGATACTCATAGCTTCTCTACAAATACTTTTAAGGTAAAATTGATGATTGACCCTTACTTAGGTGTTTGAATGGTTTGGATTCCTACTAAAAAGCACAATAGGTACAACTATTTATAATATTTTAATTTATCTTTTTTTTTGACAAACAAACAGTACTACTTAAAGTTATGAATAGGGCAATGTCTTTCCTAAATTATTTACAACATATATAATACATCTAATCTAATTTGAAAAGAAATGAGAAAATGATTATATTGTCCATCTAACTTCTGTACTTCTAATCGGTTGTTAGTAGTACTAAATACCGGTGGATTAATCTAAAAAAAAAACACCCACACTTCTCATTGATCTGCTACTCTTTTATCTGCGGGCTATACAAATCAAAGCTAAATGATTCTAATATAAAAGTTTTAAAAGATTGTGATATTAAACTGGCAAATAAATAAATTTGATCTGAAAAATAAAAAAATTACACAAAGTAGAGGGATGAAAAGTGGAAAAATCAATCTAATAAATTGTCAAATGTTATATTATTCAAAATATTACACTTCAATTTTATTTGATGAATCGCATGATACAGAAAATGCTACAAAATTTGAGACCAATTTTCCCTTCTTTTTTCCTAGCAAAAATAATGGTGTTGGCAGCCACAAAAAGAACAGGAAAAAAGAAAGAGAGAAGAAAACCACTTTTCTCTTTTCAGGCCTTTGGAACCTCCAAAAAAGAGGTTCTCAATCTTTTATCTTCATCAAATAAATAATCTCTTGCTTGTCCTTAAAATCCAGGTAAAACTGTAAGATCTGCTATTCCTGTAGGGAGTTCAGCAATTGCTTTAAGCAGAGCTAGTCTGTTCCTTCTGATTTTATCATCATCCTACATGATAAAATAGGAAATTAGGCCACATTTTCCCCGTATTTTCGGGAATATTTTACCATTATCCAACAAAAAAAAAACTAGAAGTATCAATGGCTGTAGATTTCAGAATCACGTATGCTTAAAATGGCTTGATTTATTTGAATTAGATGAAAGAGCGCCTAGTACAGAGACAACTGCAGCAAGTTTGTCACTAGAATTCCTTATAATCAGCAAAGAAAATGAACCATATTAAAATATGTGATTAAAAAAGTTTGAGAACAGACAATTGAGATAAAGAATCAGAGATTTATGATGTCAATATATTAATAAATCACATAAAAATATAAACAGGTGAACACTCTTGTTTTACCGCTTCTTTAGCATTTATTAATGTAATTGTTCTTTTTTCAAACTCTATAAATTATAACAAAATGAATAAATAAATCACAGTGTAATTAAATGCTGAGTTCTGATGACCTCAACTATCGTAGGCATGTGTTATTTCTAGACTAGGTTTGTATTCAGTTTATTAAAACAATCGTCAAATATTGAGAACCAGAATTACTATTAGACAGTTCTTCAACTGAACTGGGTATTATAAATGTCATGATATATCTGAGAGCAAAGCTAACATACCACCATCACAAAGACATGGTTGAAGAAATCCTCAAGTGGCTGCATCAATTCAGATGAAACTTCAATAAAATTATCGATCTCGAGACCTGTACAGTGAAGGAAACCCCAATATCATTCTTGATCAACAGATATGTATAACAAATCCCCATTTCTACAGAGGGGGGATAATCTAATTATATGAAAACAATTGCGAACCAGTCAAAGAAACAAAAATAGTCTAGCAAACACATACGGAAATGATATTATCAAACATCAATAATACCTGGATTAATTCTGTTCTTAACTGACAAAAATGTGTTCCATAAACCCCTCTCTTCTTCTGTTTCAAAGGCAGCTTCATCCACCTAATCAGATGGTTTTAGATGCAGTTGAAAATTTATAGCCATTTCTTCATTATGTAGCATCAATTGTATGATAAACAAATATGAACTAAAAACAGTACTCCTTCCGATCTTTAATGTAAGATATATTTACCTAATTTGATTAGATTAAGCGAGGTAGTTAATATGACATGTATTTTCTAAAATACCCTAGTCATCTTCAATTCCTTCATTTCATTCCCTCTGCTCCTTGATTATTGTTGAGGAAGTATCAATAGGGGTAAATTGGGAAAATATTGACAAATATGAAAATTTTATCTTATATTTAGAACCAAGATCAATTCCCTAAATATGTCTTATATTAAAGACCGGAGGAGTATATACTTATCAACCAGCACCCAAAATCCATCTAATAAACCAAATAATGTGATTCATTTGCAATAGTCATTGGGAGTTTTACATAATTAGATCGGATCCTTAATAAACTAAATAATGCAATTCATTTGCAAACAGCCTGGTTCATTGAACTAATAACAAATTATCTTTGGACACCTCTAAAGTCTTTACAATAATGAAGAACTAAAAAATTAAAGAAAAAACCTCTGTCATGGGGGTCTTGATTCTTGTTGATGGTTTGTGCCCTTAGAAACATTAACTTTTAGAAATACATTAAATTATTTTTGTTAAAATTTAATTGGTAATCTACCTTACTTGACAAATCTATTATACTTTATGAAAGAAACCTTAATATTTCTTTTGGCCAGGAGAAAAAAAAACCTTAATATGAACTTCTTCCTTTCCACGGACAATTCTTGTTGGTCGAGAATATGCTTCAACAACTTTTGAAAAAAGCTCGCCTCTTGATAGTTCTTCCATCTACAACAACCATTGTTAGCCATCAACATGAAAAATAGTTTAATAAAAAAATGAAGATAATATTCTCCATTTTACAGAGAAACCAAGTACAAGGACAAAAACTAGTTAAGATCCGAAAATAATCTTCTCCCTCGAATCAAGGAGTCATCTTGTTTTTAGGGTATTCTACTCACCATAAAGTCAGATCTATATAGACGTAATGTTCTTTGAACAAATACTTTTCTATTCCAAAACTGATATTTGGGACCAGAATACAGCCAAGGAAAAAATAAGTGGAACCAAAAAAGTGAAAATCCTTTGAGCTCTAAGCCTCGAAAGAAGAAACCCTTACATTGTACCGAAAAAAAAAAGGGAGCCTAGAGTTTACTTTAGGCGTATTAGAAAGATAAAGCAATGCCAAACTGACCAAGAACCATTAGGTTTTTGCCTTTTGCATTACATTAATATGATAGAGCTCTCAAATCTCATGTACTATAGGCCCTAATTCTGTTTACCTTAAATGCTGATTTTGCTGCTAGACAAGGCAAGTTTGCCCGCTCAGCAAGGACAGAACGAACTACTTCTGCACTTATTCCCTTGTCAACCTGTCACAAAATTGTGATATAATGTTAAAATTCACCTGGCCATTGAGTCAGAATATATTTTATCTGAAACATAACAGAAAGATCTAATGCAATGAAATAGAAAGTAAGTACTATATGCGAAAATGCACATTTTCTTCTGACCATCATTGTTTAAGAAGCATTTTATCTGGCCATATACTGAAATAAAGTGAGCATTGTACATGTTACCATAAGATAATCGGGTAAATAATTATACATTGACTATTCCCTCTTGTTCTCTCTCGAATTATCAAGTTTCAAATATTGGTATCCCTCAGAGTTTAACGCAGAGAAACAATCGCCACTATTAAATAATTAATGATAATACGAGAGATCACATATTAAAAATCAAGCAAATAACTATTTTATGAATACATACCAGGTATTGCTCCAATCTCCGAGTAACAAATTGATGCACCTAAAGGTGATATCATAATAATCAGATTTTGGTAAAACAAAATATAAAAGCAACGACAAAGACTACCAAGGTCTCAAACTGGAATCTTGCACTGCCAGTGTGTGTGTATGATATACATAAAATATTATGAATTTTTTTTTTAAAAAAAACAACTTCGAGTCTTTTTTTATTCTCAATGTATGAAAGAGCATAGTCAGATATATACTCTCAAGTCTCTTCCTCTCGAAGTTGCCTGAACTCCATCTCACACGCTTTCACTTGCGTAATGGAATACAACTATGAGTAGCTATTAAAAAATTGCACATTAAGTTGGCCCAATTTATTAACAGCCAATGGTATGATTTTTTTCCTTTTTCATTTTTTGGGGAGATTAAAATATAAGAAAATAAAAACAAAATAAAAAAGTCAAAACAGTTACACATAAAAAGTAAAAAAGAGCATCGAACTGATTTATCTACAATAAAGAGTAGAGGACTTCCATCTTACATCATCAATTACACTAGGATCAACTTTAATGGGTTGGCCATTTGCTGCAAGTTCCAGGGCCAGTTTAAAATCTAGGTTTTTATTTTTTTCCACCAGCAGCTGTACCTGAATTAAATAATAGAAAGCACCACAGTTAGCACAAGTATTTGGCTTTCTATATATAAAGTGTACATATAATAATACACTTACAAGACCATATGAGATTCTCCGCAGACCGAATGGGTCATTTGCGGAACTAGGTTGACAACCAGCAGCAAATAAACCAACCAGGCTATCTAATCTGCATGACAACAATCATATCAAGTAAGGTGCATAACAAAGCATATGACAGATTCACCAAACAACAACAGCAGCAGCAATAACAACATTAATCACACACCCAAAATATATATTGTGGGAATATTATGTAAATATGTTAGGACCACTTTTCAAAACCTAGGAAGATACATGATAATGGAAAGGCACCTTTTGTTGGTCAGAACTATTACTTGCCGTTTGGAAAAGGAAATAGAGAACTCAGGGATAGGGGTTATGTTGGGGACCTTGGGAGTTGCTTTTTGGCTCTTATTTAGCCACTGCCATGAGTTGGGAGAGGCAGGACTTATTTTGTATTTTGAGTGAGGTGAGGAGAGCTTCTGATCTCTCGAAAGTCAGATTGGGGGTGGAGGAAGATATCATCTTTCTTCATTTTATCTTTCAGTTTCAGTGTGCTAGCTCTTTTATATTTTTTGTGAGCTTAGAGTAAGTTATCTGCTGCAATTCTTCCTTTTGTTCTTGAGGAGGAAATATTTTGTGGAATCAATATCAGTTTCAACAATATTTCCTACTGTTCTATCTTGGGTCTTAACAGTTTCATACCTCTTGAAGTGTGAAATAATCGCTAAAAACAGACAGGAAAAGATTGACACTAAAATTCTCACCTATCAGCAATTGCCAAAACTGTTCCAGCATCACTTTTGGGAAGAATGTCACCAGAAAATCTAGGAAGGGTGATCTCAAACAGGGCATCTGCAATCTGCAAGGTATGGGGTAACAAGGTTGTGTATAAATATAATTATAATTAACAAACATAAATACAAGGAAAACAAAATGGACAATTGACTGGCACGGAAACACATAAATGCAACTCTTTATGTTAACAAATAGAATAGTAAGAAAGCTTTCAGCAAGATAAACAACCTGCTCTGAGTATCCATCCTCAAGAGCATAGTGACGCCCCATAATTCCTGAAAGTGATGTAAATTCAGTGACAACAGCAGTGGCTAGATCAGACATAGCAAGTGATGCAGCATCCGGAACAATTAGATGCACGTCCTCACTGACTTCCAAGAATAAACACAGTTTAGAAACCACGTTTTCGACACGGTTCATCTTATCCAGCATGGTTCCAAGTTTTTCCTGTTTGTTGTATTGGATGTTAGGAAGAAAGACTATTACAAGTTATAAAATTTTAATAAAGAGAATATGAAAGATAAAAAAATAAGAAAAATTAATTAAACACTTTTAACCCCACTTCTCTAATTTTCTTAAATCCAACTCATAAAAATCCCTCATATCATACCAAATAGCCCCTAATGGATGGTGAAGTAACTTACACATAAAAAAGGCAGACCCCAGTGCCAAGCGGCTCCCGCACAATGCGGGCTCAGGGGAATGAGACCCTATATGTACGCAGCCTTACCTTGGCATTATTGCCAAGAGACTGTTTCCAAGGCTCGAACCTTGGACCTGGGAGCGAAAAGCCAGCGCACTCACCAGTTGCGCCAAGGCCCGCCTTCAAGTAACTTACACATGCATTTCCTATAATCTTTTATAGTGATATTGTCTGAAGATTGATTTTACCCATGTTTTGATTGAAATATGAATTATGAACTTCTAACAAAGTTGTTTGTCCACTTGAGAAGAAAATAAAATTAAGAAGACATTTTTCTTCAACATTCAAATTATGTGACAAGATATTAGGTCTTTTATTATTCATTCGTATGGGTCAAGTGTGAAGTCTTGAACAACTTACATGAAAGAGAATATTCTTTAGTTGATTTCGAAATTCTGAAAATCTTTTATGTCTGTCCATCTCATAGAAGAATTTGGCATCTTCATAGCGAGCCCTGAAAATGCAAACAGTTTAATGTGGATGGATTAGAATCTCCATAAATGAACATAATAACATGATGTCAAAACAAACAGCATTAAGCAAATAAAGAGAGGTTGGTTCTGAAGAACAAGCATCAGATGCAAAATATTTAGCTTTATTGTTCTTAAAAAAAGCACAGAATCCAATAAGCACAAATGTACAGGCCCTACAGCCTATATCTCAAACATTCTGTCCAAATAAAAGCAGTCTATTATATAAGTACAAGTGCAAAACAATGAACATAGTCATTAATACTTATGATATGAATATAGACTCTAAAATGCACATCGTTCACACAGTTATATTAGACTGCATACAATTTTAAAGCACTATATAACATTTGTTAATTGACAGATGAATACCTAAGCACAGCCTCATTTCCTCTCCTTACAACAGCTTCATTGATTGCTCCATTTGCAACCTAACGAAGATCTCATGTCACTCAACAGATGAAAAATTAACCATTCAATCGTTCTACAAGATTAGGAATCTAACCAGAACTCACAGCAATAAAGTATGGCAACAATCCTCCATTTTCATCACATACAGCAAAATACTTTTGGTGCTTTTGCATAACCTGCAGGAGACGTACACAGTAGTTACTTACCTTTTTCACAAGTCTTCAAAATTTGATGCTTGCACAGAATGGTATCAATTTTTCCATTAAAGAACATCCGGTCCATTTCAAAATGGAATTCCTTGCAATGCTCAGGATTAGCTAAGCACAAACCTTGTGAAATGATATCGCATGTGATAAGGGATTGAGTTTGCATGCTCATCAGTCTGGATTGTTTTGATTAAAAATGGACGTTCTAGATTTAATGTTATTTCACTTATAAATTTTTAATAACTTTTTAACTGTAATAGATGCACAATCTACCATCTAAAATAAAGATAATATTCTAAATGTTACTATGTTAAAAAAAGAGGGTGAGTGGGGTGAGTGGCGCAATGGTAAGGTTGTGTCATATGACTTATGAGGTCATGAGTTCAAATCTTAGAAACAGACTCTTCGATTGTGGGGGTAAGGTTGTGTACATCTATCCCTTCTCAGACCTCACCTAGTGGGAGCCTTGTGTGATGGGCCACCCTTTTTATTCTAAACATTATTGTGTAAAAAAACAATACAACAAGCAGCCTTACTGCACTAGACGAGATCGACTACATAGATTATATTACACCAATATACTCTATTAACAACCTAATGTTTAGATATACCATTTACCAAAAGGCCAATTTCAATAACTTCTTTAAGTGTTCTTGGTCTACCTCTACCTCTTATCCCAAGAATTAACATATTTTGTTTAATCCTCCTCACCAACTTAAATGTTTTCCTACCAATTTCTCCTCAATAGAAGCCACTCCAACATTTCCCCACATATGATCATGTTGAATCTTATCTATTTCTGTATTAATAGATATGCATTTCAACATCCCCATCTCCACCATCCCTATTTTTTTTTCTTATTGTCCCTTCGAAGTCTAGCATTCACTACCATATGGTATTGCCATAAGATACAACTTTCCTTTAAACTTGTTAGGTACTTTAGATTGAACGATGTGCCTCAAATATTTTATTGTTTATTAATTAATTATTCTGCCTATTAGTATTTTATCTCCCTTATCAAGTCATATTTTATTTATTTATTTATTTTATTTTATCCTTTAAGGGATTCAGACAGATTTAACCTAGATTTTTTTTAAAAAAATTAAAAGTGAAAGAAATATATATTAAAACATAAACGATAAGTACATCAAGCATATATAGAAACTGGTGAGACACATGACCACAAACAATATAAGACATGTAATACGAGTAAGACACTTTGAGCCCATTTCTACTTAAAACAACAACGCATCATGGGCCCTACAATATAATAGATTCACCCCCCCCCCCCACAAAAAAAAAAAAAGACTAAATCCATAGAACCAGGAAAGGCACATTATGCAGATCAGCTTCTAGAAACTCCACATAACAGGCTGACATGCAGCTAAACTACAAACCCAAGAGGAAAAGTGTGCCAAACCATAGTGCACAACCACTATGCCAAGTCTCAAGAGGAAAGCTATGAGCACCAACCGTAAAATGGCGTGAATGAAGGTGACTAACAAAGGAAACCTCTCAACATCTACCATTGAAGTTGAAGAAAACTAAACAAATCACGAGGAACCAATTCCCTTAAATTCATGGAAATCATCCATACCTACCACATGCATATTCAACATAATCTGTATGAGAGTGAGGAATAAAATGATACAACAATGAACTTCCAGTTGCATAAGCAACACCTTGGTCCAAAAACAAAACAAAGGATTTGCAGAAGAAGCCGACTCCAAATAGGGCAAAAACCAGCATTTGCCAAAACAATGGCTGTAGTGAATTGGATTTTACCTCATTCCAACAAGTTGTGTCTCAAAGTAATGCAGAATATGAGTATAGAGCACTAGCGCAAGCCATTTGTAAGGGCCCAATTTGGCCTCTTAGACTTTCGAAGGAACTAAAAACAGGTACAAAGGGACCTATCAAGCTCTTCTGTGACAAGATGGTAGAAAGATCAAGTCCACCATGATAGGACTAAGCATATAGAGATTGACAGCCATTCTATCATAGAGAAAATTGAAGCCAAAGATAGTAGAGGTACTGTAAAACTTGAGTGGCAGATTTGATTACAAAATGACTTCCATGTGAAGAGTTTGAGGCACTCATTAGCAAGCTGAGCATGGTGAACATATTCAGCTCAACTTGAGGGCAAGTGTTGAACAGTGTCTCAAGTAGATTATTATTTATTTATAATGGTATCGTGTAATCCATATAGCCGACCCCGCCTAGTAGGATAAGCCTTTATTGTTGTTATTTACTATTCTGTTTAGTAGTATTTTATCTGTTAAAATTTCCTATATCAAGTTAGATTTATTTTATTTTATCCTTTAAGGGATTTAAATTGATTTAACCTAGATTATTATCCACGTTAGAAGGCAGGCTTGCTGCCTCAAGTATGTCTATATAAACACTAAACGTCAAAGAATAAAATACAAAGAACTGAGGAGAATGAATATACTCAGCCGTTCTCAACACTTTCTAATAACAAATATCTCCCATTGCCTTTCTCCATTTTAACTATGTTCCTTGTATTCTATGTGTATCACATCAATTTTACCGTCATTATGTATTATTGATTGTTATGTTTTTGAAAAATAACCTAAAAACTTTGAATTTGAATCATCCAAATTAGATTTAGAAAGGTGGGGGGGGGGGGAGGTGGTTGGTGGAGCAGGGCAGTTCTTGGATATGGGAGAAGCAAGTGGAGATGGTAGTAAATGGATCATCACCACACTGCCCATTATGCATCAATTTGCATGATATAATGTTTAATTTATACAAGTTCTTAGTTCCCAACACTATAAATAGCTACTGTAGGTACTTTATTATCAGCTGAAGCATTTGTTTCTTTCCTTGTACTTGGAAGATTATCCTAACTATTACAACTTTTGAAAGAGCTCGTACTTTTCTAGAAGAGTTTGCTATCAATAAAGTTCGGAGACATACAAAGGAAAAATAAATAATAATAATAATAATCATCAACATATACTCTGCATGCAGCTTTTAAACTAAAAAAGGCGGGCCCAGTGCCAAGCGGCTCCCGCACAATGCGGGCTAAGGGAAAGGAGACCCTATATGTACGCAGCCTTACCCTGGCATTATTGCCAAGAGGCTGTTTCCAGGGCTCGAACCTTGGACCTGGGGGCGGAAAGCCAGCGCACCCACCAGTTGCTCCAAGGCCCGCCTTCGCAGCTTTTAAACTAAAATTGTAAGAAAATTTTGTGACTTTGAAGCAAAAAGAAACCATCCAAATTGACTACGAATAGTTAAGAGCTCAACCCACCATAGTCAGAAGATCTTTAGGAAGCTCCAGAAAAGACTCTTTAAATTGTCCAAGCACTGGAACAGGCGCCTCAATAAGATTTGCAACCTATAATTTGATTTAGATAGCTATTTTTAAAACTGAAAATTTAAATATATAAAAGAGAAATTAACATCAACTACCTCATCAAGAAGCCCATTCGGAATAAATATTTGACCATTTACACTTTCTGCTAGTGTACGACATTTCTCCAATATTATACCTTTTCGCCCCTGCAAAATCGGGCAATAAAGTTTAGCTACTTGAAACACACATAATCTCATTTTTTTCTTAAAAAAAAATCCCATCGCTACCTCTATTGCAACATTAATTCCAGCAATTTTAATAGCATCTGCATAAGATTCAGCACTTTCTACCTGCAAAAGTTTTAACCATTCTGTTTCTACCTTACTTGATCAATGAAACCCAAGTAACCAGGATATTTCTCTCTCATAATCTCTCTCAAACAGACAAAAGTAGACACTCCACAAATTGATACACACACACAAACACACATGAAGAAATTGAGGTACCAGAGAAACACTTGATCTCATAATACATTGAAAAGTGTATTAATTTAGCAAACGACAAAATGGAAAGAAGATATTTAGGTAAGCAATGGAAAGATTATCAAAAACATTTTCCAATTGACAAATGCGAGCATTATAGTCTTAGGCAAGCACCTGGACAACAGCTGAAGAAGTATTACGAAGACCACAAGATAAGTTTCCACTACACCATAGAAACATGCATGTTAGGAATCATAAATTCATCAGAAAATAAATATAGAATTAAAAGGGACTTGAAGTAATAAAAATTCCTTTAGATTTAGATCTAGAAAAGCCTTTTGGTTCATTATTTCTATTTTATCAATTTTATAGATATGTCATCATGTACCAAGTTGCCTAATTACATTTGAAAAACATCCAATCAAAGCAATTGCCCTTATGCATAACCTATCAAACGCAACGGAAACCCTTAGAATATTTGTTAAAGGTTAGTAGTTAGTAGATGGTAGATGGTAGATGGCAGCCTTTATTGCACAAGTATTTATAAATAGCTTTGTATTCTTGGTCTTTTATATCAATACAAACTACACTTTCTCAAAATTTTGTAATGAATCTAGCTATAGCAAGTTGCCAACTGAAACACTGAAAATTGGCTAGAGAAGTCTATTCTATAACTTGCAAACTGCCGAGCTTCAGGACAGCATTATATTTAAGCTACAAATATCAATTGGCTATATATGAAACACATAGAGAAACACACGCACACATGCATGCACACAGATATAGCACACATAGATGGCTTTCACAAAAATTTGGTGAAAGCAATTCAAATTCAAATGAATTTGTATATGTTATGCTAGAACAAAATCAATTTCATGCGAACATCAAAATAAAAAAAAATAAAAAAAGAAAGAAAGAAAAGAATGAATGACATTGTGATGTGACTTAGATGAAGGAGAGATGATGGGGGTGAGGTAGATATTATCCAAAGACTGTGAACTACCTTATTAGCCCAGCAAACATAAATGGGACTACTACATCCCCATGCATGGCCAAAATCCAACGTATAGGCCTGCTAAATATTACCTACAAATAAAATACAAACAAAACATTACATAACCAACTGATTCAAATATCTCTAGGGAAACCAGCATAAATTGTAATTCTGTTTTAGTTATAACTTTGAGGGTCAAAGGTTGTTAAGTGCTTATTAGCCCAAAAAACGGTTCCTTGCTGCATTCCATTGCTTAGCAATTGAAGGAACTTGACAAATGAATATGATCTGAGAAAGGTGTTGAGAATTATGTTAACGAATACTCTAATGCTATATAAGCATTGAGAACCTCAATTTATAGGGCATAGAGCTAAGGAGAATTTCCAATAGTATCCTTCATGCTCAAGAACATGTGCAATAGTGTATTAAGGGTTAAATTATTTACAATAGATTCAACAACTGCTAGCCTTATTCCACTAGACGAGGTTACAATAAACTCAATAAAGAAATAAAATAAATAGCACAGTAGAAACAACTATTGTGATTATTTTCAAATATTCCAATAAGGTTATAAAGATAAAATATTAATGAACTTCTTATCTATATTCATGACCAGAGGAGGTATATATACAAGAGAGATGAGCCTCACTATTAATGGCTCATAATGGCGTAATAATACCTAATAGAATCATATGATACATATTATATGCTATTTACATTTGTAAAGATATGATCTTGATTATAGGAATTGATTTAGGATCTGATTTGATTGTATCCCTGATTCACTGGGCTCCTCATGTATGCCCTTATGTGTATATATTCTATAATCCTGACATTATACAATAAATTCATTTTACAGCTTTTTATGGTATCATAGTTGTCACCCAAGCTTTTTGCTTCCACTGCATTTTTTATGGCTGCCACTAGTCTCTCTGTCAGAGCAGTACCATTCATTTAAGGTTTCTCGACTCCTCTCTTCGTTAGAACACACGCTTGTCAAGGAGACTCAGCAAGTTCTGATTGGCCCATCACCGAAATATTGTCTCCATCCGGCGGGCACATGAGCCTCATGCACCTTCTCAATTTCCTGCATTCTGCCACGTGCCAGCATGTGACTCGCTTTTCCGGTGAGTTCTCAACAGGCTCAATAGGAGCAACTAGGAATCATGAGCTTTCTCACTGGTCTTCCGTTTGAGTATGAGACAATTTGCTCTCAAATTTTATCTAGTTCTGATATCTTTACTCTTCAGGAAGTATTTTCTTGCGTGATGCGAACTAAGAGCCTCTCCCCACCACCTTCAAACACCTCTACTAGCGCTCTAGCCAGTTGATGCCAAACTGATAATTGGAGTCCATCTAACTGTGGTGTCTCAAGGCAAGGGGGAGCTAATCAGGAACCTAGTGGAGTTGTGTGTTATTATTGTAAGTAATCAGGCCATACCAAACGTACCTGTCACAAGTTACCAAACAAACAGCAAAGAAATAACTATGGGCATGTGGCATCATTGAATGATGACAAGGTTACATTTTCTGCTACTGGGCACCCAGTTTTATAAGTACTATCAAGAGCCACAGAAATCTGCCACGCCACCTAAAAGTGCTCTTGCTGCAACAGGTAGCAATGATACTTGTCTCTTCTTCTTTGAAGTTGATCATAGATTAAGGAGCCATTGACCATATGATAGGTAAACATAGTCTCTTCTCCACTTACGATTCTTACACCAATCCATCCAGTATCACAATTGCTAATGGTTCCTATTCTCGAGTACTTGATTCTGGCACTGTTAAGCTTACTCTTTTATCCACTTATTATCGCTGCTTGATGTCACTAACCTTGCTTTCAATCTCCTTTCTCCCAATAAACTCACTCGTCAATTAAGTTGTTTGTCTCACTTTTTCTTGATTGTTGCTTGATTCAAGATATCACGACGAAGAAGATTATTGATAGAGGCTATGAATTTAGTGGGCATTATTTCCTTGATGATCAGGGGCCTCGTTCAGATGCTTGCTCCACAATTTTACTCCCTTTAAAGCACATTGTCATTTATCTTTGTCTTCTGATGAAAAGATTTATCCCCAGTTTCATCACTTAATCATCTTTTGATTGTGAATTATAAAGATAGATATGATTTAGGATCTAATCATAGGAGCCAATTTAGGATCTAAAGTCATTACTCAATTACATCCCTAATCTCTTGGAATCACATTTAAAGCTCCTCTTGTATATATTATGTAACAATTGCTCTCTGGAAAACAAGTCATTCAGATTATATCTCTCTAGACTTGCATGGTATCAAAGCTCTAGGATTGCTCTATGTTTTTTGAATTTCTTAGCCCTTTTTTGCCGTCTACACAGTAGTATATAGCGTCCATTTGACCAGCGCATGGCATCCATGTGCTTGGCCTGCAGCGCTCTTCTGCCAGCACATAAAGGTGCGCCCATGGCCTTCTCCGCCAATGATCAATTTCCTCGACATTGACTTCACTTTTTCTGAGTATGTGTGGTGGTTTTGTGCTCTGAAGTTTGAGTTTGGTAACCAGGTTCTTCCCTCTCCATGTTTCCAGCGTGTTTTCGAGTGTGTTTTTGGCTTCGGTGTGTCGTATTATGCTCTATTTTTCATCTCCAAGTATTGTGCTTTGGATCCTTCTATTTTCAGTAGATCATTTTTTTCATTTATCTTGGCTTTTCCATTGTTGTTTGGTTGTTTAGTCCCCTGTGAGACTATTCTGCTTCTCAGATTAGTGTTGTTTGGTCCCTTGTGAGACCCTCCTGTTGTTGCTAATCCTTCTTGTGCTTCTTTTAAGGCTTCTCTTTGTTATGTTCTTTTCAATGGCTGACTCTAAGATTGGTTTTACTCCTGAGGTTGTTCCTGTTGTCACTAAAATCACTTATTGCAAGCTCAATTGGACCAATTATTTAGATTGGAGTTAAGTTGTCCGTATGTACCTATTGAGCATTAAGAAGGCGGATCATTTGACTGAGGCTCCTCCTATTGATGATTCCCGTAAAGCTTGGGCAAGGGTTGACACTAGACTATTGCAAATTGAAAACTCTATTGAGTGAAATTCTTCCCTCAATCAATCACTACGAGTCGGTTAAGGAACTGATGGAGTATTCAAAGTACAAGGAAAGGAAATATCTCTCATGTTTACGAGGTTTGCAAAGCCTTCTACCGTGCAGAAAAACAAGTCCAACTACTAAAGGCTTATTTTATGCACTTCAAATGCATTTATGAGGAGATGAAGATTTTAATGCCTCTTGCCACTAACCTTAAGGCACAACTAGATAAATAGGAACAACTAGCAACCATAAGCTTCCTCATTGGTCTCCCATTTGAATATGAGACAGTTTGTTCTCAAATTTTATCTAGTTTTAAGATATCTACTCTTCAGGATGTGTTTTCTCGCGCGCTATGCACTGAGAGCATCTTCAACCACCTTCTAGCACCTCTGTTAGTGCTTTAGCTAGTCAAGGCAACTTTGATAACCGGAACTCCTACAACTAGGATGTCTCATGACAAGGGGGATCTCTTTAAGACTCAGGTGGGATTGTTTGCTACTACTGTAAAGAACCAGGTCATACTAAACGTACGTGTTGCAAGTTGCAAAATAAACAACAACGAAATATTTTTGCGAATATACATTGTCAACGACAACAAGATTCATGGTTATGCTATTAAGTATGCCTAGTCCTCTAAGCATCAAGAATCACTAAAGTCTGTTGCACCATCATCGAGTGCTCTTGCTACCACAGGTAACCATGATTCTTGCCTTGTCTCTTTTCCCTCAAAGTGGACCATAGATTCAAGTGCCATTGACAATACGATAGGTAATCATCATCTCTTTTCTATTTATGATCCTTTTGCCAACCCATCTAGTAACACAGTTGCCAACTGTTCCTATTTTTGTGTTCTTTGCTCTGGCATTGTTAATCCTACTTCTATCCACTAATCAAGCATCATTAATGTCTCTGATCTTGCTTTTAATCTACTTTCGCCTAGTAAACTCACCCCCCAGTTAAATTGTTTTATCTGACTCTTTCTTGACCATTACTTGATTCAAGATCTCACAACGAAGCAGATTATTGGTAGAGGCTATGAATCTGGCAGCTATTATTGGGAGAAAGGAAATTGAATGCAAGGTCAAGAACATCTAGCACAGATGATAAGGAAGTAAAAGGGGTAGAGGTTACAGAGCCAAAACCAAGGACATAGGAGTAGGAGCCATTAGCAATAGTGATATTTGATGGGTTGGCATAAGAATAGTAAGAAGAGAAGAGATGATGGTTACCTATCCTATGATTCGTGGCACCTAAATCTATGATCCACTTTGAAGAAGAAGAGACAAGTGTCATTTTTACCTGTTTAGTAAGAGCACTCACAAGTGGCATGGCTGATCTCAAAGACTCTTGATACTTAGTCATCAGTCGATGATGCCACATATGCAAAGTAATTTGTTGCTATATATTTTGCAACTTCATCAATTGGATATTAAAAATACTTTCTTAAATGGTGATCTTCTTGAGGAGGTTTACATGGAGCAACCACCTGGTTTTATTGCTTAAGGGAAGTGTAGGAAGGTATGCCATCTCCATAAATCTTTATATGGTTTGAAGTAGGGTCCTCAAGGTTGGTTTGACAGGTTTAGCATGGTGGTTAAGTAGTTTGGTCTGAATCAGAGTAAGTATGATCATTTTGTGTTTTATCAGCAGAGGATGCTGGCATGATACTCTTAATGGTATACGTTGATTACATTGTTATTACAGGGAGCAATACTTCAAGAATCTCATCGCTAAAGGCCCTCCTGAATTCTCATTTCCAAACAAAGGATTTGGGTCACTTAAAATATTTTCTTGGGATCGAGGTTATGAGAAGCAAGAAAGGCATTCTCTTGACATAGAGGAAATATGTTCTGGATCTACTAAAGGAGATCGGGAAACTTGGGGCAGAACCAAGTAGCTTCTCCTTGATTCCCAATCCGTTTTTGGACATTGATGATAGCATACCGTTTGATGAGGTACCTGAGGATGTAAGAAAAAAGGTTGATCCTGAGAAGATCAAGCCGTTTGCCTACCTGAGAGATACCGTAGATTGATTGGGAAGTTGAACTATCTCACGGTGACTCGCCCTCATGTGACCTTTCCAATGAGTGTACTTAACCAATTTATGACAGTACTGACCGTTGCTTAGTAGGAAGATTTGGAGCATGTCTTACATTACCTGAAGGGCTCACTTGATTGTTGTATACTCTATACAAATCACGGTCACACCAAGATTGAGTGTTTTTGTGATGCAGATCATGTTGGGTCAAAGCTACCAAGAGATCTATCAGTAGATACTGCATGCTTGTGGGTGGAAATTTAGTCTCCTGGAGGAGTAAGAAGCAGGATGTGGTTTCACGATCTAGTGCAGAAGCTAGCCATGGCTCAGTCAGTACAGGAAATTGTGTGGATTCACTAGTTGATCTTACCACGTCATTACCTACGAAACTGCGGTGTGATAACAAAGCTGCTTCGCACATAGCCTATGTTTCATGAACAAACAAAACACTTTGAGATTGACTGTCACTTTGTACGGGATAAAATCAAGGAAAACTTCATTTCTACAGGACATGTGAGGTCTAGCGATCAATTAGGTGACTTGTTAACTAAAGCCCTGAATAGGACTCGGGTTGACTATCTTTATAATAAGTTGGGCATGATTAACAGTTACACTCCAACTTGAAGGGGAGTGTTAGGTAGTGTTAGGTAGGAAACATAATATAAATAACCCTATGGCATACATGAATGTGAATGAATTTGAGAAGACAACTTTCTCTATTTCTCTCTCTCTCTCTAGCTTAACTCCGCCTATGTTTATAGCCGGTCCCAAGCCCGGGTAAAGGAGGAGAGTTGTGTTAGGCCCCGACAGCCAACGTAAAACCCTGTCGAATCTTTATGAACATGGATCAACGAAGAAATTGTGCTAATGCTAGGTCATTGCCTGTAAGTAACGCGCTGTATGGCTCGAGTACAGTGAGAAGTGAGCGAGAGCCGCTGCATCGTCGCCCGGATGTAGTGTTAAATGAGCAAGGGCTACCGCTTTCTTCTGAACGGAGGCGGCTAAAGAAGCTAGTTCATGAAAACAAGATCAGATTTGGCACTTGGAACATTGGGACTTTGAGCGGCAAATCTTGGGAGGTGGTGGGAGTAATGAAGGATCATAAGATTAATATCCTGTGTCTCCAGGAAACTAAATGGTCAGGAGAAAGGTCTAGAGAAATTAATGGTTTTAAGCTCTGGTACACAGGAAAGGTCAATGGACAGAATGGTGTTGGTATCATTGCTGACAAGGAATGGAGGAAGAATGTGGTGGACGTTAAGAGGATTGAGGACATAATTATTTCCTTAAGAATGATTGTTGGAAAGGATACTATTAACATTATCAGTGCTAGTGCGTATGCACCTCAAGTAGGGGCAGAAGTACATCTTAAGGAAAAATTCTGGGAAGATTTGGAGGGACTAATTCAGAGTATCCCACTAACTGAAAAGATTTTTATTGGAGGAGATCTTAATGGACATGTTGGTAAGGAGGTAGGACCTCATGCAAGAGCGCATGGTGGTTTTGGATTTGGGTTGCTCAATAATGAAGGTTAATCTATTATTGATTTCTCCCTCGCATATGATTTCAAGATTGTCAACACTTGTTTTAAGAAGCGAGAGGAGCATTTAATAACATACAAGAATGGAGCCGCGAGGTCACAGATCGACTTCTTCTTGGTAAGGAATTCTAATAGACGATTTTGTACTAACTGTAAAGTGATCCCTAGGGATGGCGTGATAGCACAACATAGGGTTCTGGTCTTTGATGTGAATATTAAGTATGTAAAACAAAAAAGCCAGCAAGTTTTAAACCCAAGGGTCAGGTGGTGGCAATTGAAAGGGGAAAAAAAGGAGATTTTTAAGAAAACTCTCTTGGAGGAGGGGGAGTGGGAGTTGCAAAGAAATCCTCATATCAGGTGGGAGAATATGTCTAAAAAAGTCCAGCAAGTTGCTAAAGCAATTCTGGGAGAATCAAAAGGTCTTGGTCAACAAGATAAGGAGACTTGGTGGTGGGATGAGACTGTTCAAGAGAAAACCAAGCATAAGAAAGATTGTTTTAAAGCCATACACTTATGTAATAATGTTGAAAATTGGGAAAAATATCGTATGGCTAAAAAGGAGACTAAAAAGGCAGTGAGTGAAGCTTGTAATAAAGCATATGAAGAGTTTTATAAGGAGTTAGGGACAAAGGCAGGAGAACGTAAGATTTACAAGATCAAAAAGAACAAGGAGAGAAAATCAAGAGACTTGGACCAAGTGAGGTGTATAAAGGATGAAGAAGGAAAAGTTTTGGTTACTGATGGAGATATTAAGGATAGGTGGGAAGCCTACTTTTATAAGTTGTTGGAGAAGGGTCGCATTGTGACTTGAAAGATTTGACTACTCGAGAAGGTGACCTCAATTTATCATTTTATCGCAGGATTCGAATTGGCGAGGTTAAAGAAGCTCTTAAGAAGATGGAAACTGGTAAAGCTGTCGGACCTTATGGTATTCCAATTGAAGTTTGGAAATGTTTGGGCGAGGAGGGTGTGTCGTGGCTCACAAAATTATTTAATGAGATCTTACGAACCAAGAAAATGCCAGATGAGTAGAGGAAAAGTACTTTGGTTCCTATTTATAAGAATAAAGGGGATATTCAAAATTGCGCAAACTATAGAGGAATTAAGCTAGTGAGTCATACAATGAAATTGTGGGAAAAAATGTTGAGGTTGGAGACTGATGTTGCTGAAAACCAATTTGGATTCACGTCAGGAAGGTCTACAACAGAAGCGATTTATTTATTAAGGGGGATAATGGAAAGGTATAGGAGCAAAGGAAGAGATTTACACATGGTCTTCATTGATTTGGAGAAAGCTTATGACCGGGTGCCAAAAGATGTGCTTTGGAAAGCCTTGAAAAAGAAGGGGGTGAGGGTTGCATATATCAAAGCCATTCAAGATATGTATGCGGGGGTTACAACCAATGTTAGAACGTCTGGAGGTGTTACAAAGGACTTCCCTATAAGGATTGGACTACATCAGGGATCAGCTTTAAGTCCTTATTTGTTTAACCTAGTAATAGACGTCCTAATTGAACCTATAAAAGAGAAGATCCCTAAATGCATGCTTTTTGCAGATGATATAGTGCTATTGGCTGAATCTAGGGAAGAAATTAACTCCAAACTTGAGATATGGAGGCGGACTTTGGAATTGAGAGGTTTTCGTCTTAGTAGGAGCAAAACTGAATATATGCATTGCAAATTTGATAAGAGACAAAGTCAAAGTGAAGTGGAAGTTAAATTGGGTGGGCAAGTCATCCCCGCAAGTGACAAAATTTAGATATTTGGGATCAATTATACAACAAGATGGTGAGGTGGATGGAGACGTCAATCACAGAATTCAAGCCGGATGGTATAAATGGAGAAAAGCTACGGGAGTTATTTGTGATCGTAAAGTACCTAATAAGGTAAAAGGAAAATTCTACCGCACTGCTATAAGACCAGCAATGCTATATGGTAGTGAATGTTGGGCTTTAAAGGGATATCATGAACATAAAATGGGGGTAGCTGAGATGAGGATGTTAAGATGGATGTGTGGCGATACAAGAAAGGACAAGATTCGTAACACTCGTATATGTGATCGTGTTGGAGTGGCCCCTATTGACGAAAAAATGGTAGAAAATCGTTTGAGATGGTTTGGACATGTTCAGCGAAGGCCATTGAGTGCTCCGGTGAGAAGGGTTGATCAAGCAGTATGGAGTTCTGTCAAACGAGGTCGAGAAAGACCGAAACGAATGCTCAATGAGGTCATTGAGAGAGACCTTTTAATTAATAATATATCAAAATCTATGGTCTTTGATAGAGCACAATGGCATCGTGCGATCCATGTAGCCGACCCCACCTAATGAGATAAAGGGTTTATTGTTGTTGTTGTCTCTCTCTCTAGCTTACAGTTTTCAAAAGAGAATGCTTAATCCTCCTCATTGTACTTTTTTCGTCACCTAATTTCTTTTATCAAGAAAATTGAATAAACACTTTCAACCAAACCAATGAGGACCTATAATCTTGCACATACACACAAAAGTTTACCATTTCAGAAAAAGGGCATTAAAGTAGAGGCTAGGCTCATGCTAAGTTCAAATTGCATTGAAATTCATTAAACACCTTCAAAATAATAAAATTATATTGTCTTGATAATACCAAAGCAGCTTAAAACAACAACAAATTAGGTTTTTTTTAATATTTAGGCTTCAAACTGCCCTATTCATATTCATGAATGAAGTTCAAGAGAAAAAGGTAGAAAATTGTTTGAGGTAGTTTGAACAAAGAAAGTCATTCAGTGCACTAGTTCAGAAGGTTGATCAATGTAGTCCTCTAAAAAGAGGTCCGGGAAGACCGAAACGAATACTCAACGAGGTTATAGAGCGGGATCTTTTGATTCATAATCTATCCAAAGATTTAGTTTTCGAATGAGCACAATGGTGTTATGCGATCCATTTAGCCGACCCCACCTAGTGGGATAAAGCTTTGATGTTGTTGTAAGTTTTGGTTCCAGGTAGAACTTCAAAATAATAGACAAATCAAGATACTAACTCATTGCCAATAAAGATATTATACGCCGAGTTTAGATTATAATCCAAACCAAAAGGGCTAATTATGAGGTCATTAAGAATTTTGCCAATAAGGCTTTACTAGAGTCACATTTTGTAGAAACTCATAAAAGTGTTCTAGCTTTAGCCTTATAATTTGTGTGCAAACAAAAGCGCATTACTCTCTGAATGACTTGGGAAGCTGCATACCTGAGAATTCCAGCGCATTGTCTTTGCGAAAGATATTTTAGCAATAGTACCAGGCAAATCTTCAGACAAAACCTATTAACAGTATTAGAGTAAATCATATGAAGGTAGGGTACACTAAATATATACACATGAAGAGAAACAAGAGAGTAAAACCTAATAAATGCTAATAATTAAGCAAAAAGGCGCATATTTTCACTCCCCCTCAAATTGGATCATAAACATTGATCATGTCCAACTTGCTTATACATTCATCAAAATTCTCTCAAGGAAGTCCATTGCTAAGAACACTGGCAACTTTCTTCTTTGATGGAACATATATTAGGCACACAAATCCACTCTTAGTCTTTTCCATGATGAAATGTCTGTCCACTTCAACATTTTTTATTCTATCCTCTGTCTAACTCTCTTTTCTCTCAGATTCCCTCCCTTTCTCTCCCTTTTCCCTATCTTTGTCTTACCCAGATTATCCTTCTATTACAGTGTTTAACTCAAAGCTCAGTCAGACTTGAAACAAATTTACTCTCCCGAAGAATGTATAATTAAATTTTTTTCCAGGTATATAGTACTTTTCAGTTAGTGGGTTAGGCCTATTGTTGTTGATGTTGATGTGTACTTGTGATACTTTCAGCAAAAAGACAAAGCTGGCAGAGATCTCCTAAATTACAAGAAAAATGTTTTCAAGCTGTCCCTTTCTATAAAGCTCCAAATCGGATATTGCTTCATTCCAATGTAATGCTCCAACAAAGATCTTGGGTTAAACGAACCATTTAAAGCTTTAAAAGAATAAAATTTTAATGAATTTCCAGCATATAATTTCAATAAACACTAGTGCACATTTTTAATGTAATACTAATCAGTCAAAATATATTACTATAAATAATGCATCCAAAATGATCATAAGAAAATGCAACAGCTAGATTCCAACAAAAAATATTTGAAAACCTCCAAGGCATGTCTTGAGGCCTCCTTTACACGAGCATAAACATATTCTGTTTTTCCTGCAATACCAAAAACCACATTGAATAATTATCCAGATTATAGCCTTATTATAATGAGAGTTTAAAATGACCAGAGAAAAAAGTACAATGAAATGCTCGATAATCATATTATGACAAGTTTTGCAAACAAATAATTCTCATGAGCCCATAGCTGCACACAAAATAAGTATCAAGACGTATAGATATGGTGTAACAAGTGAAGCAACAAAAGCTTAGCCTCTAGACTCACCATCAACCTTTTTGTATATCAAGTCTAGTGGGACAGAATATCTGCGAGAAAACCCTTCAATGGCCTGGTACAAGAAATATCTAAATTAAGGACGACTTTTTGGACCCAAATTTAATGTATGAATAACAAGCACAGCAAAGACCTTTGTTGGATTTCCTTGTTCATCAAATGCTTTCGATACAGGAGGCCCTCGAACCTCAACCTCCTTTTCTGCTTGCTTAGAGCAAAGATTTTCAACAGCGACCTGTGAATTTGACAATAAAGTATGGATAATTATCACAGTTGGAACTTGAAACATCACAAAAATGTGTTGAAAAACTTATAAAATGAGTATCACAAAAATTGCTCTAAAAAACATAAGCCTGTACAACTCAAGCATTTGTCCATATAATCCTGAACAATAATACAGGGGCATTTATACATAAGAAAAACTTGAATGTGCCCATTAGTAGTTACGCTATGATCAGAAAATAACAATCAAAATCAAGATTTATGAGTACACATGGCTGGATTTCTCATTCCCACTCTATACCATGAAAGCGGAGGTGAAGAAGTGCCTATGTTATTTTATTCCTTAATAACTCTTAAATACTAAGGCCTTAATACAGGCAGAAAAATACCGAGGCTAACCCTAGGACTCAAGATTCTAATATCTTAGGTTTAGTTTATGAGATATATAAGATATGATAAGATTTAAAATCTATATCTAATCCTAGGGTATACATAATTAAATGTTGAAAGTCAGAGATTCTTTTTCCGTGATGTGTGCGTATTTCTACAGTTAGCATGATATTGCTGACCATTGCCATTAATCACTCTCATTTTGTCTCTCCATTTCTCCGTGTGTTTTGGCATTTTTGTTGCTATGTTTTTGTTATATAATTAGATGTAATCTCTCATTTTCGATATATCAATGAAATCAAGACTCTAAGAGCCAATATGGTATCAGAGATATGCTAGAGACACTCCACGGCCAAGTCAGAGTGGCGAAAGACCTGAGACACGGCGGAAATCCGACGGATGACGCAAAACAGAAGCAGCAACTGAAGATCACTTCTCGACAACCAAGGGCGCGTTGAAGCACACCGCCACCATAGGGATGACCGGAAACCACCGATCGGCGGAACCCAGAAGTCTGACGGTGATCTGACCGGCGCGTGACATTCACACGCCTTCACAGCCCTCTGCGCATGAACATCACGCACCACCACATTTGTCGACGCGTGAGCTACACGCGCCTCCTCTACAGTACTCTTCGGCGACCTTTTCCTTCAGAATATGGATCCCTCTGAGTTTCCTCCTTGTGAACCTAAGTGAATAAAAGAGATACATACATTCATATGCATAAGGGATATATATACACACAAGTAGGAGGCCTTGGACTACATAGGCCCATTATGAATTAGAAGCCCTAATACATATTAAATACATTAACACTCCCCCTCAAGTTGGAGCATAGATGTCAATTAAGCCCAACTTGTTACAAAGATAATCAACTCGAACCCCATTTAGTGCCTTAATCAAGAGATCACCCAATTGGTCGCTAGACTTCACATGTCCTGTAGATATAAAATTCTCCTTGATTTTATCGCGTACAAAGTGACAGTCAATCTCAATGTGTTTTGTACGTTCATGAAACACAGAATTGGAGGCTATGTGCAAGGCAGCTTTATTATCACACCATAATTTTGCAGGCAATGAGGTGGTGAGACCAACTTCCTTCATTAACTGGTGAATCCACACAATCTCTTGTACTGACTGAGCCATAGCTCTATACTCAGCTTCTGCACTAGATCTAGAGGCTACATTCTGCTTCTTGCTCTTCCAAGACACTAAATTCCCACCCACAAATACACAATATCCTGTAGTGGATCTCCTGGTAGCCTTTGAGCCTGCAAAATCTGCATCACAAAAACACTCAATTTTGTTGTGGCCATGATTTGTGTAGAGTATACCACGACCAGGTGAGTCCTTCAAGTAATGTAAGACATGTTCCAATGCTTCCCACTGAGCAACAGTTGGTGCTGTCATAAATTGGCTTAGTACACTAACTGGAAAAGTCACATCAGGACGAGTTACTGTGAGATAGTTCAACTTTCCGATTAGTCTTCGGTATCTTTCAGGATACGCAAATGGTTTGATCTTTTCAGGATTAACCTTTTTCCTTACATCCTCGGGAAGCTTGTCAAACGGTATGCTGTCATCAATGTCCAAAAAAGGATTAGGAATCATGGGAAAGCTGCTTGGTGCTGCTCCAAGTTTTCCGGTTTCTTTTAGCAAATCAAGAACATATTTCCTTTGTGTTAAGAGAATGCCCTTCTTGCTTCTCATAACCTCAATTCCAAGAAAATATTTCAATGAATCCAAATCTTTCGTTTGAAATTGAGAATTAAAAAAGGCCTTGAGTGATGAGATTCCACAGTATTGCTACCCGTAATAACAATGTCATCAACATATACCACTAGGAGAATCATTCCAGCATCTGTCTGTTGATAAAACACAGAGTGATCACACTTACTCTGATTTAGGCCAAACATTTTAACCACAACTAAACCTATCAAACCAAGCACGAGGGCTCTGTTTCAAACCATATAAAGACTTCTTAAGATGGCATACCTTCCCTCGCTCCCCCTGAGCAACAAAACCAGGTGGTTGCTCCATGTATACCTCCTCAAGCAGGTCACCATTCAAGAAGGCATTTTTAACGTCTAACTGATGGAGATCCCAACCATACGTGGCTGCCATAGAGATAAAGAGACGGACAGAAGATAGTTTTGCCACAGGGGAGAAGGTTTCTGAATAGTCCACACCATAAGTCTGAGCATAACCCTTGGCAACTAGTCGAGCTTTCAAACGTTCTAAAGTCTCATCAGCTTTCGTTTTAATAGTGAACACCCACTTACACCCAATAGCCTTCTTGCCCGGAGGTAGATCAACGAGAGTCTAGGTACCAGCCATATCAAGGGCCATCAGTTCTTCTTCCATCGCAATACGCCAACCAGGATGGACTAAGGCTTAGTGGAGAGTAGTAGGAACGGTGAGGGAGTCTAAGGAGTTGATGAAGGAGTAGGAGGAAGGAGATAGGCGGTTATAGGAAACACAAGATGAGATAGGATAGGTACAAGTACGCTTACCTTTACGTAAGGCAATGGGCAAGTCGTCAGAAGACTCAAAGGTAGCTGACATTGAGGCTGAACCAAGATCAGGGGTATCTGTAGAAGTAGAGGAAATAGGCACTGTGTCGACAGTAGGGTTAAGAAGTGTGAGTTCTAGATCAGACGTCGAAACGGGCATTGGAGGGGTATGAACATGATCGACGACATTACTATCCTTGGTACGTCTGTGATAAACATGAGTGAGAGGTGGTGACACAAGTGGCGGAACAGATGCTTGCACTGGTGGTACCTGAACTGCATACACTAAAAGATCATCAAAACTTTCGGCAATACCAGTCGATCGTGGTGGGACAGGAAAGAATGGAGTGGACTCATGGAAGGTAACATCAACAGACACAAGGTAACGACGAAGAGTGGGAGAGTAACAGCGATAACCCTTCTAAACCCTAGAATACCCAAGAAAGACACACTTGAGAGATTTTGGATCAAGTTTTGAAACAGTGGGACGAACATCTCGAACAAAACAAACGCAACCAAAAATTTTTGGTTCAATGGGGAATAAGGGGTTGGACGGAAACAAAGTTGTATATGGAGTGTCTCTACTCAAAACAGGAGAGGGCATACGATTAATAAGAAAGCACGCAGTGGATATAGCATCGGCCCAGAAAGGTTTAGGGACTTGCATTTGGAACATTAAAGCCCGTGCCACTTCTAATAAGTGCCGGTTTTTACGTTCCGCAACACCATTTTGAGCTGGTGTATCGGCACAAGAGGACTGATGAATCATGCCATGTTGTAGCATATAATCTTGAAATTGTGCAGAAAAATATTCTTTAGCATTGTCACTCCATAAGATTTTCACAGAGACACCAAACTGAGTTTTAATTTCAGCACAAAAATTACAAAAGTGAGAGAACAACTCTGAACGATTCTTCATTAAATAAAGCCAGGTAGTTCGAGAATAATCATCAACAAAAGTAACAAAATAACGAAAGTCAAGCTTAGACTCAACTGGACATGGTCCCCAAATATCAGAATGAACTAAAGAAAAAGGGGACATAGCCCGTGTATTGAACCGAGGTGGCAAGTGAACACGGTGATGTTTAGCAAATTGACATGACTCACACTGTAAAGACGACACATGAGAAAACTGAGGATACATCCGTTTTAAGGAGGACAATGACAAGTGACCTAGGCGACAATGAACATCAAAAGGAGACACACCACCAGAACAAGCAGCTGGACGAGGCACTCGATCATCAAGGAAGTAATGACCACCAGATTCATACCCCCTACCAATAATGCGCTTCGTCGTGAGATCCTGGATCAAACAATGGTCAGGAAAAAATGAAATAAAACAGTTCAATTGGCGAGTAAGTCTACTAGGAGACAAAAGATTAAACACAAGGTCAGGAACATTAAGAACAGATGACATAGAAATAGACTGGGTAGGTTTAACAGTGCCAGTTCCAAGAACACGGGAGTTTGAGCCATTGGCAACTGTTATGGAAGAATGGTTGGCATAAGGCGTATATTCTGAGAACAAATGGTGGTTACCTGTCATATGATCAGTAGCACCGGAATCGATCATCCACTTCGAGGAGGAAGTAGCAAGACATGAATTGAGGTTACCTGTAGCAAGTGCACTAGGAGTGGATGAAGCATTGTCAGAGGTATCGGAGGATTGAGCCATATGAACTGATCCATGGCGCTGTAATTTATTTTGTAACTTCTGACAATGACGCTTAGTATGACCAGGTTCCTTACAATAATAGCAGACAGCCTGATTGTTTCCTAGTCTTGAGAGGCCTTGACTCCTGTTAGCACTAGAGACAGGATTCGTAGTAACAGTTGCTTGTCGCGACACATCTTGGTTCCTGTAGTTAATAGGACCACGGCTAGCTAAAGCACTAGCATTAGGATTAAAAGTAGGTTGAGACAAGCTATCAGCTCGCAACACACGAGAGTACACATCCTGAAGCGAAGGAAGCTCAGAACTAGACAAAATCTGAGATCGAATTGTCTCATAAGCTGGATCAAGGGCTGTAAGGAAGCTAATAATTGCTTGTTTTTCCATATTGTTCACTTGTACCTGAAGATCAGATGTGGGTGGCATTAACATTTTCATTTCCTCATACATTCGTTTAAAGTCCATGAAGAAATTCTTCAGGGAGCGGCCCTGTTGCTTAGCACGATAAAAACCTTTACAGACATCGTGTATTCGAGTAATGTTCCCTTTTCCAGAATACAAAAACTCTAGGTAATCCATAAGCTCTTTGACTGTATTGCAATGACTAACAGAGGAAAGAATGTCACTGTCAATAGAGTTCTGAATTTGTAAGAAAAGACGAGCATCAGCTCTAGCCCATGCTAATTTAGGATCATCTCGAGGAGGTGGTTCAGTCAAATGACCTTCCTTTTTCAATACTCAGCAAATACATCCGAACAGTCTTACTCCAATCCACATAATTTGTCCAGTTTAATTTATGATCAGTAATTTTATTAGAAACCGGGACAAATTCAGTAGTCATACTAGGCTTAGAGTCCACCATAAAGAAAGAACAGACCCACGGAATTGATAGGACTAAGACTAAATCAGAGTAACAAGCCACAAACTATCACAAAATCCAAATATCCAACAGATAGCAGGCTAAAATATCAACCCAGAGGTAAAATATCCCAAATGTGATTTGAACATCCTCCAATAACAAAGAGACAATATAGCAGAAAATATCACCCTAGTGACCAAATCACAAGTTCCAGCACAAAACCAACAGAACTCAGTCACCAAAAAAAACGAAGAAATATGTCAGAAATTACCAGAGACATTGAATAAGCAGTCAAGAAGTAAATGGTGCACCAGACAAATCAGAAAAGTTGCTGCAACAGTACAGAAGCCCAGTAAAACGTGGCAGAAGAGAGTCCAGAACTTGAACCCACAACACAAACCCCATTAAAGAACGTTGCAGAGAGTTAGTCGACCACAAAGGAAGAAAACGCTGCTAGAACCGTTGAGTCACGCGCCGGAGAAGAGCTGCTGTGTGGGTGGTGCGTGTAATTCACGCGCCGTCACAAACCACCGGAAACTGACCGGACCACCTGGGTTTGGCCGGTCTGGGGACGAAGGTAGCACTGAGCCGGCGTGTGTCTGTAGAGGGACGGAGAATAGCTGCTGTGTGTCAGGCGCGTGTAGGTCACGCGCCGTCCAAGCGCCGTCGGAAGATAACCAGACCACCTGGGTTTGGCCGGTCTGGGGACAGGGATACCACTGAGCCAGCGCGTTTCTGTAGAAAGACAGCGTAACAAAATGCAACACTCTCCTCCCTCTCCCGCTCTCACTGTACAGTATACCAAGAAAGAACTGAACGCACAGAAGCAGTGAGCACACAACAAATAAACCCTAGAATTTTCCCAGCTCTGATACCATGTGAACCTAAGTGAATAAAAGAGATACATACATTCATATGCATAAGGGATATATATACACACAAGTAGGAGGCCTTGGACTACATAAGCCCATTATGAATTAGAAGCCCTAATACATATGAAATACATTAACACTCCTGTTTTTGGCTCTATTCCTAGAAATCTAGTCACAACAAGGGTCAATCCAATGGCATTAATGACTGGTACAAATCCACAAACTCAAAGCTCTTCTTCACCTTCCAATACTTCTGTTACTGGTAATACGGTGACAACTCCAGATCCACCGGATAATCAGATTATGGCCATTAGTCACAGGTTCAATGGGCAAAATTATCTCCAGAGGTCCAAAACTGTGCTAAGGTATATCCGTGGAAAGAGAAAGGAGAAATACATAAATGGAGCAGCACCCCAACTTGATCCAAATGATCCAAGTTTTGACACATGGTTTGCTAAAAACAATCAAGTTATGACTTGGTTGTGTAATTCTATGACTGATGACATTAGTGAAAGTTATCTCCTAGCAGATACAGCAAAGGAAATCTGGGATGCAACAAGAGAAACTTATTCTTCCCTTGACAACACTGCTGCACTGCTTCATCTAAAACGATGACTTCAAGATTTGAGACAAGGTAACTTAACAGTTACAGAATACTATAATGCCTTGATGAAACTCTGGCAACAACAAGATCTCTACGATGTACATCCATGGGATACAGTCAAAGATGCCAAGTTACATAGAAAACTAACAGAAGAAGGAAGAGTCTATGATTTCCTTCTTGGACTCAATGATTCATTTGAGTAAATAAGAGGTCGAATTATGGGATTAAAGCCCATGCCTTCTCTTCGAGAAGTTGTCAATCATGTGCAGTTTGAGGAGAGTCAGAAACTCCTAGATCAAAGCAGCGGCAGCTCCAACACAAGTAAAAGTTCAGCTCTTGTTATAAGAGGACAAAAAGACAAACGAAGAAATAAAAAATGGTGCGCTTACTGCAAGAAAAAGGGGCATATCAAAGAGGAATGCTGGAAGCTGCATGGCAAGCCATCAACCAAGCAAACAATACTCCTCTTCTAATATCACTACAACTGAGCAGAAAACAGGAGATATTGATTTCTTGAGTCAAGAAGAAATACAGATGTTTCGCCAGATGCTGGACAAGCAGAACAAGTCCAATACTGTTCCTAGTGTGAATCTAGCCCAATTAGGTAATTATGTTGTAGCTCTCAACACAATGATGACTAGTAAAGATACTTGGATTGTTGACTCAGGAGCCACTGACCATTTGACGGGTAACAAATCTTTAATTCACAACCTGAAACTCTGTCATGAACACCTTAAAGTAAAAGTTGCTAACGGTGTTTTCACAAGGGTCGAAGGAATAGGAACGGTCATATTATCTGATGACTCAGAAATAAAAAATATTTTGTTTGTACCTGCACTCACCTGTAATCTAATATTTGTAAGTCAGCTTACTAAAGGACAAACATGCCGAATAATTTCCAAGAGTGATCTTTGTATCTTTCAGGATTTAAAATCGAGGAGGACGATTGGGACTTCTAGAGAATGGGATGGACTATACTACCTTGAAGGATCCAGCTTGCAAAATGGAAGGAAGGCAAGAAAAGCACTGGTTAGCTCCAACACTCAAAATCATGATGTACTGTTGTGGCATTGTCGCTCAGGTCACCCTAGTTTTGAGTACATGAAGCATGTATTTCCCACTCCATTTAAAAATTCCACTCCTTTTCATTGTGAAACTTGCCAGTTTGCCAAGCAAACTAGAACCTCATATCCTAGACAGCCTTATACACCCTCCTCACCATTCACATTAATCCATAATGACATTTAGGGTCCTGCACGAGTAAAAACTCTTACCAATGCAAAGTGGTTTGTCACTTTCATAGATGATCACACTAGAACTACTTGGGTATATTTAATGAAAGACAAATCTGAAATAGCCAAAGTATTTCAGAACTTCTATACCTTTGTACGCACACAGTTTAACACATCCATTAAGGTACTACGAAATGATAATGCCAAGGAATATTTGAGCAACACCTTTAAAGAATTTCTTGATCAACAAGGAATTTATCACCAAACTTTATGCCCTTATACCCCTCAACAAAATAGAGTGGCCGAGAGAAAGAATCTTCACTTATTGGAAGTAACCCGAACCTTATTGATGGAACGAAATGTTCCCACCATCTTCTAGGGTGATGTTGTACTCACTGCAGCTTATCTCATTAACCGTATGCCATCCAGAATTCTCAATTACAACACACTGATTCAAACACTCCTTGAACACTTTCCAAATTGTCCACTCATTAATACATTACCCCCAAAAGTGTTTGGTTGTGTTGTCTTTGTCCACAAAAATGATGGCAATAAATTTGCTGCTCGAGCAGATAGATGTATATTCCTTGGCTACTCATCTACTCAAAAAGGGTATAAATGCTACTGTCCTACTTCCAAGAAGATTATTATTTCTCGAGATACTGTACTCTTGGAAGAAGCATATTATCCTAAATTACCCATTCAAGGGGAGTACATTGATATTAAATGGCTAATCCCGGAAGAAAACAAATCCACAGACTTATCACCACCATCCAAACCTAACCATATAGTCACCATTGACCCATTTGCTTCAACAAACCAACCTAGTCCTATCCAACGAGATTCTGAATCTGAACATAGCCCAATCCAATATGAATCTACACCTAATGAACTGCAAGCACATGTTGACAACAATTCAGGGTTGGATACTGAATCACAACAAAAGGAAGAGTCCAGGCTACAAATTAGAGATGAACCAAGCACTGGTAGTACTATCTCTCCTATTCAAAGGAACGACCATGAATTCAATTCAGGATTAAATCCTGAAGAACTAGGTTGGCCTATTGCATTAAGAAAAGGGGTAAGAGCTTGTACTCAACATCCAATTCAACGTTTTGTTTCATACGGTAACTTGTCTGCAAAAATGCAAAGTTTTGTTGTGAACAGTACACAGATAAAAGCTCCTGACTCATTTCAACAAGCTATGGCTAATCCAAATTGGAAAAAAGCTGCAGAAGAGGAGTTGGGGCACTCAAAGACAATGAAACATGGGAGATTACAACTCTTCCCAAAGGCAAGAAACCAGTTGGATGTAGGTGGATCTTCACCTCAAAATTCAATCCTGATGGTAGTATCAACAAATACAAGGCGAGACTTGTTGCAAAAGGCTATACCCAGACGTATGGCATCGATTATCAGGAGACATTTGCTCCAGTGGCTAAGCTTAATACCATCCAAGTGCTACTGTCAATTGTAGCTAATTTGGATTGGTCACTACACCAGCTGGATGTGAAAAATGCATTTCTGAATGGAAATTTGGAAGAAGAAGTATACATGGAGATTCCATATGGAATTTCAGCTCCTAACAATTACGTGTGCAAACTCAACAAGTCTTTGGATGGACTTAAACAGTCACCTAGGGCATGGTTTGGCAGATTCACCAAAACAATGAAAGGACTTGGATATACCCAGGGACAAGCAGATGACACATTGTTCATCAAACGTGTTAATGACAAAGTCACCATCTTGATAGTCTATGTTGATGACATAGTCATAACCGGAAATGATGAAGGATCCATTGCTCAGCTAAAACAGAATTTGTCAACTGAGTTCCAAATAAAAGATCTTGGGACATATGAGGTATTTCCTAGGCATGAAGGTGACAAGAACTAAAAAGGGTATCAATGTATCTCAGCAAAAGTACACACTAGACCTGTTACACGAAACAGGAATGTTAGGCGCACAACCTGAAGGAACACCGATGGAAGAAGGCTGTCATTTGGAAATTGAACCAAATGGTGTCCCAGTCAACTCAGAACGATACAAAAGACTTGTCGAGAAACTCATATACTTAATTCACACAAGCCTAGACATTAGCCATGCAGTTGGAATAGTAAGTCAATTCATGCACCAACCACAGGAAGAACATATGGCTGCAGTATATAGAATCCTGAGTTATTTGAAATTTAATCCTGGAAGAGGAATCTTTTTCAAAAAAGGAACTACTAGAAACATCGAAATCTACACCGATGCAAATCATGCAAGGGACAGAGAGACTAAAAGATCCATCTCAGGATATTGTACATATGTGTGGGGAAATCTGGTTACATGGAGATGCAAGAAACAGACTATGGTATCAACAAGTAGTGAAGAAGCAGAATTAAGAGCAGTTAACAAAGGAGTATGCGAAGGAATTTGGATTATCAGGTTATTAAAGGAGTTGGGAATTCCACATGAGGGACCAATACAAATTTGGTGCGACAACAAGGCTAGCATCAAAATGGTTGAGAATCCGGTTTATCATGATAGAACAAAACATGTTGAGATAGACAGGCACTTTATTAAGGAGAAAATTGAAGCAGGTATATCATGAGATTGTCTTACATCATATCAGAAGATCAGATTGCATATATAATGACAAAACCACTTAGCAGAGCTAAATTTGAAGGATTACGATGCAAGCTGGGAATGATAGACATATACTCTCCAGCTTGAAGGGGAGTGTTGAAAGTCAGAGATTCTTTTTCGGTGATGTGTGCGTATTTCTACTGTTAGCATGATATTGCTGACCATTGCCATTAATCACTTTCATTTTGTCTCTCCATTTCTCCGTGTGTTTTGGCATTTTTGTTGCTCTGTTTTTGTTATATAATCAGATGTAATCTCTCATTTTCGATATATCAATGAAATCAAGGCTCTAAGAGCCAATATTAAAGAATTAAAGAAATAATAAAAACAAAAAATTACAAAAATCAATTAATAAAGTCTCTCAACAGGTAGAATTATGAAGAGCAAATAATTCCCATCCGAACCTCTTCCTAAAAATCAAAGTTTGGGTCATTGCCCGATTTATCAGAAACAAGTAAAAATAAGCATCCTTGTGAAATAAAATTTTCTAGATTTTTGTTAGTCAAATTCACAGCTGTAGTGGCATCCCAACCAGATTTGAGCCGTAAGTGATTTACATATCCTTATGCCATAAAGCAGTCATATTGAAAGGAAAACATCATTATTTAGCCCACAAAGCAAAGTTTTTTATGCTACATAGGAATTAGGGATTAGGGATAGAATCAAGCAATTACTTCACCATGGAATTAGGGATAGAATCTTTATTTCTTTTATCTGTTTCTGCTAGTTGACTAAGGAATTAAGGATAGAATCAAGCGATTACTAATCCCTTAAGTTTTGTGATATCTAGTCCACACATTTTTTGTCTTTCCCATATTGGTTTCACCCTATGTATGCAAATACATGAAAATCATTGTGTTTGAACTAGCAATGGGACAAATCATTTAGCTTCAATTATTTTCTTTCAAATGATGCAATAATCCATCACAGTAGTTAGTATAAGCAAATATTTTACAAAACAAAGGTAACAGCTTCATTATTCAAACTCATGAGAGACATGCAAAGGATCTATAAAGAAGAGTAAAGGTTCAATAGGAAGCATATTAGGCATACCACTAATCTACGTGGGGTACCAAAAGCTTGCACTTCACCGTGGTCTAACCTTTGCTTCTCAAGTAATTGCAACATCAAATCCTTGAGCTACAATAACAAGCAGAATAGAATAAATAAATAACAGTGATGGGATATTATAAGTTTATCTAGCTATAGAAAGAAATGAGAGAAACAGTTACATTGAAAACAAAAATCCAGAACAGAAAAAACTGATAAACAATTCCATCTATGATTCAGATGAAAATAAGTTATACTTGCTTGCTTGCATCAACAACATCTTGAGGTGGCATCTCTTCAGTTCCAATTTCAATGACAAATGGTCTAGATTGATCATGCACCTAAAACAAAAGAAAGATTTGAATTACACAACCTTATTGATAAACACATCTAAGGGCAGTAACTGCAAATTAAACAAAACAGAAAACAGGAACAGGAAAGAAGAAAACTGTGAACTAGGGCTCATATGGAAATTTTGCAGCTTTACAACAGACATTATGCTATAAATACTCCAAAAGATCCACTGTTGAAATCCTAAAATTGTCTGGTAACATTGCATAAAAAAAGCTGTAGATTGCATTTTCATCAGTAAATTATTAGTTAAAAATCATTGTAAACTCCCATCTAACATTACAAATGTAAATAGATGCTAGCAAATAAATCATGTTAACAGCAGGGGGAAACAGCATACAAAAAACTATATTTTACAGTCAACAAGCACCAAAAGCACAAGCCACATAATTTCCATGAGTCCTTACACGTAATAAATCACATAATTCAAATGATGATTTCTTCACTAGAGTGGAGGAAGAACTCATAATTCCTCGCCATTAAATTGTGTGATATTAACTTGATAATTTATGAAACTATTCCCTCCAGTCCTATGTATAAGTTACACTCTTTAAGATGGGGCTGGTTCTATATACAAGTTACACTTTCTTTTTGTCAAAAATTTTAATCTACTCTTTCCATTTTTACCCCCATTAAATGCATGATTGTACAATAATTACCTCCACTCATTCTCTCACTTACTCTCCCCATAAATAAGGGTATATTTGGAAAAGAAAATACATCTCGTATACATTCATTGTTTTTAACTAATATTTTGATCTATGTGATTTGGTTAGTCGTTACTTAAATATAGAATTGGAGGGAGTAAAAGACAGTGTAATGAACGAATCAGATTTATCATTTAAGCATGGAATAAATCAAGTTAATATTTGAAAAAAAATATGCCATACAATATATATATATATATATATATATGATTTTGCAGTCAACGAACCACATAATTCCCATGAGTCCTTACTTGCAATAAATCACATAATTCCAGCTATGACTTCTTTGGTTGAGTGAAAGTGGAAGAACTCAATTCCTTGTCATTAAATTTGTTTGATAGTAACTTAATAATTTAGAAAATTAGAAGAAACTGTAATAAACAGATCAGATTTATCATTAAAGCATGGAAGAAAGTGATAGACACAGTTTTCAAATCTAAGAGTTTTATCAAATGAAAGTAAGGGTAGATAGCAAGGGAAGTCGCCATCCTGTCAATTTGAAGCTTCTAACATTCTCTAACATGGTTGTGAAATCAGAGACAAATGTAATCTGAATTGTGTGTGTATTTATAATCAGAAAAGGGGTATATATACATGAGTAAGGAGCCTAGACATTAATGACTCATAATGACAATAATTCCCTAATTATAATCCCCTGATTATCAGCTATACTAATTACCCTGATTACATACTATTTACATTAATGACAATTCCTAACACTCCCCCTCAAGTTGGAGTATAGATATTAATGAAATCCAACTTGTTACAAAGATAGTCAACCCAAGTCCCATTAAGAGCTTTAGCAAGTAGTCACCCAATTGGTCATCAGATTGCACATGCCCTAAAGAAATAAAGCTTTCCTTGATCTTATCTTGAACACAGTAACAATCAATCTCAATGTATTTTGTACGTTCATGAAACAAAGAGTTGGAAGCTATATGTAGAGCGGCTTTATTATCACAAAAGACATAATTCAATGTCAGTCTGGTCATAATTCTTGTATAGTATACCACGACCTAGAGATCCCTTCAAGTAGTATAAGACATGTTCTAAGGCTTCCCATTGTTTAATAGTCGGCACTATCATGAACTAGCTAAGCACACTGACAGGAAAAGTGATATCAGGGCAAGTCACAGTATACAACAACAACAACAAAGCCTTTATCCCACTAGGTGGGGTCGGCTACATGGATCGCACGACGCCATTGTGCTCTATCAAAGACCATAGATTTCGATATATTATTAATTAAAAGGTCTCTCTCAATGACCTCATTAAGCGTTCGTTTCGGTCTTCCTCGACCTCGTTTGACAGGACTCCATACTGCTTCATCAACCCTTCTCACTGGAGCACTCAATGGCCTTCGCTGAACATGTCCAAACCATCTCAAACGATTTTCTACCATTTTTTCGTCAATAGGGGCCACTCCAACACGATCACGTATATGAGTGTTACGAATCTTGTCCTTTCTTGTATGGCCACACATCCATCTTAACATCCTTATCTCAGCTACCCCCATTTTATGTTCATGATTTCCCTTTAAAGCCCAACATTCACTACCATATAGCATTGCTAGCCTTATCGCAGTGCGGTAGAATTTTCCTTTTACCTTATTAGGTACCTTACGATCACAAATAACTCCCGTAGCTTTTCTCCATTTATACCATCCGGCTTGAATTCTGTAATTGACGTCTCCATCCACCTCACCATCTTGTTGTATAATTGATCCCAAATATCTAAATTTTGTCACTTGCGGGATGACTTGCCCACCTAATTTAACTTCCACTTCACTTTGACATTGTCTCTTATCAAATTTGCAATGCATATATTCAGTTTTGCTCCTACTAAGACAAAAACCTCTCAATTCCAAAGTCTGCCTCCATATCTCAAGTTTGGAGTTAATTTCTTCCCTAGATTCAGCCAACAACACTATATCATCCGCAAAAAGCATGCATTTAGGGATCTCCTCTTTTATAGGTTCAATTAGGACGTCTATCACTAGGTTAAACAAATAAGGACTTAAAGCTGATCCTTGATGTAGTCCAATCCTTATAGGGAAGTCCTTTGTAACACCTCCAGACGTTCTAACATTGGTTGTAACCCCCGCATACATATCTTGAATGGCTTTAATATATGCAATCCTCACCCCCTTCTTTTCCAAGGCTTTCCAAAGCACATCTCTTGACACCCGGTCATAAGCTTTCTCCAAATCAATAAAGACCATATGTAAATCTCTTCCTTTACTCCTATACTTTTCCATTATCCCCCTTAATAAATAAATCGCTTCTGTTGTAGACCTTCCTGACATGAATCCAAATTGGTTTTCAGCAACATCATTCTCCAACCTCAACCTATATTCAATCACTTTTTCCCACAATTTCATTGTATGACTCATTAGCTTAATTCCTCTATAGTTTGCGCAATTCTGAATATCCCCTTTATTTTTATAAATAGGAACCAAAGTACTTTTCCTCCACTCATCTGGCATTTTCTTGGTTCGTAAGATCTCATTAAATAATTTTGTGAGCCACGACACACCCTCCTCGCCCAAACATTTCCAAACTTCAATTGGAATACCATCAGGTCCGACAGCTTTACCGGTTTCCATCTTCTTAAGAGCTTCTTTAACCTCGCCAATTCGAATCCTGCGATAAAATGAAAAATTGAGGTCACCTTCTCGAGTTGTCAAATCTTCCAAGTCACAATGCGACCCTTCTCCACTATCATTAAACAACTTATAAAAGTAGGCTTCCCACCTATCCTTAATATCTCCATCAGTAACCAAAACTTTTCCTTCTTCATCCTTTATACACCTCACTTGGTCCAAGTCTCTTGATTTTCTCTCCTTGTTCTTTGCGATCTTGTAAATCTTACGCTCTCCTGCCTTTGTCCCTAACTCCTTATAAAACTCTTTATATGCTTTATTACGAGCTTCACTCACTGCCTTTTTAGTCTCTTTTTTAGCCATACGATATTTTTCCCAATTTTCAGCATTATTACATAAGTGTATGGCTTTAAAACAATCTTTCTTATGCTTGGTTTTCTCTTGAACAGTCTCATCCCACCACCAAGTCTCCTTATCTTGCCGACCAAGACCTTTTGATTCTCCCAAAATTGCTATAGCAACCTGTTGAACCTTTTTAGACATATTCTCCCACATGATATTAGGATTTCTTTGCAACTCCCACTCCCCCTCCTCCAAGAGGGCAAGTCACAGTATGATAGTTCAATTTTCCATTCAGTCCATGATACCTCTGAGGATTCTCAAATGGTTTGCACTTCCCGGGGTTAAGCATGCTCTTCACATCTTCAGGTAACTCTTCAAATGACATGGTCCCATCAGCATCTAGAAATGGATTAAGAACTATAGGGAAACTACTTGGTGCAGCACCAAGTTTCCCTGTTTCCTTTAGCAAATCAAGGACATATTTCCTCTATGTTAAGAAAATGCCTTTCTTGCTCCTCATAACATCTATTTTCAAAAAGTACACCAGCAGGCCCAAAGCCTTTGTTGGAAAATGAGAGTTGATGAAGGTCTTAAGCGACAAGATTCCTGAGGTGTTACCACCCATAATCACAATGTCATCAACATACACAACTAAGAGAATCATGTCTGCCTCCATTCGTTGGTATATACAGAATGGCCACACTTACTTTGACTCATGCCAAATTTTTGAATAACAGAGCTAAACTCGTCATACCAAGCACACGGACTTTGCTTTAGGCCATATAAGGATTTATTTAAACGGCATACCTTCCCATGCTCCCCCTAACCAACAAAACCAGGTGGTTGCTCCATATAAACCTCCTCATGAAGGTAGCCATTTAAGAAAGCATTTTTAACATCCAGCTAAAGGAATTCCCAATTGTAGGTGGCTACCAGAGAGATGAAGAGGTGAATAGATGATAGTTTCACCACCAGGGGAGAATATTTCAGAGTAATCAATACCATAAGTCTAGGCATATCCCCTAGCAACAAGCCGAGCCTTCAGACATTCCAGGGTGTCATCTGCTTTTGTTTTAATTGTGAACACCCACTTACACCGAATAGCCTTCTTTCTTGTAGGTAAATAAACTAAAGTCCAGTACCTGCCATATCAAGGGCAATCATCTCTACTTCCATCGCATCACGCCAAATAGGGTGAGTTAAGGCTTGATGGAGAGTCTTGGGGACAGTAATGAAGTTTAAGGATAAGGAGCAAGAAACAAAAGACGAAATAAGATAGGTGCAAGTACGTTTACAAAGGGCAATAGAAAAAATCAAGGGAAGGATCAGGCACAAGGACAGTGTCTGCTTCAAGTGCAGGAACAGAAGAAGGGACAAGCTTTAAAACTGTGTCCGACTCAGGTACTGTGTCGGGCTCTTTGACGGGCTCGGAATCATAACTGAATTTAGGAGTTAGATCAGATTACGAAGACTGGAGGGACATGATCTGGATTAGCCACACTACTTTCACTGGGACGTCTACTATAAATGTGGCCAACTAGTGGTTGAACAGGTGCTTGAGCCCGATACACTAAGAGATTGTCCTCCTTGTTGGTGGAAGGAGAAAAAGTAGACTAAAAGAATGGAATAGACTCGATAAAAGTGATATCTGCAGACACAAGGTACCGATGAAGAGTGTAGGGCCATGATGTGGATTAGCCAAGCTACTTTCACTAGGACGGGACTTCTACTATAGACATGATTGACTGGTAGCTGAACAGGTGCTTGAGCTAGTGGTGATTGAGCCTGATACACTAAAAGATTGTCCTCCTCGTTAGTGGAAGTAGGAGAGGTGGACTAGAAGAATGGAATAGGCTCATGAAAAGTGATATCTGCAAACACAAGGTACCAATGAAGAGTGGGAGAAAAATAACGATAACCCTTTTGAACTTGTGAATACCTAAGGAAGACACATTTGAGAGACTTGAGGTCGAGTTTGGAAATGGTAGGACGGACGTCTCATACAACGCACAAATAACCAAAGATTCTAGGGTCAATAGGAAACAAGGGTTTGGGAGGAAAGAGAATGGAATACTAAATGTCACCATTGAGTACAAAGGAAGGCATGCGATTGATAAGAAAGCAAGCAAATGACACGGCATTCATCCAAAGAGGTTTGGGAACATGCATATGAAACATGAGGGCCCTCGTGTCAACTATTTGCTTCCTTATCAATCACATGCCCTCCTCTATTCTTGATGATGACACTCCATATTCCATTCTCTTTCCCTCCATACCATCGTTTCCTATTAAGAGCGATCAGAAACTCATATGTTATTACGATCAAATGTGATACATAAATAGAGGAGTTTAGGGTTTTGGAATACCCATACAATCCGCAACAATAAAATCAGAATAAAATCAGAAAATATTGATCCCAATACTAGGAATTTAACCTAGATTTGGGATCTGCTTCAATGGGCTTAGGGTTAAGCCCCCAAGCGGCCGCCAACACCTACTGACCCCAAAATCATTAATTATATCTGTTTTGTGCACGATGTCTGTCCCACCATTTCTAAATTGGACCCCAAGTCTCTTGAATGTGTCTTTCTTGGGTAGTCCCTAGGTTCAAAAGGGTTATCATTGCTTTTGTCCTATTTTTTATTATTATCTTGTGTCTACAGATGTCACATTTCATGTGTCTACTCCATTCTTTCCATCCACCTTTCCTCCTTCCCCTGACGAGGTAGACGATCTCTTAGTGTATCAGGTCCAATCACCACCGATTCAAGCACATGTTCAGCCACTCGGTCACATCTACACAGACGCTCTAGGGTAAGTAGCGTGGCTGATCCACATCATCGCCCTCCCATGTCCACTTCGTTGTCGAATCAGACTCCTAAATTTAGTACTCCTAACTCCAAGCTTTCCAATGTGCCGACCCTTCTGCGCTTACTCGAGCCAGACACTATCCCTGCACCTAACACTTTTGTGCTTGTCCGTGCACCAATCCTTGCTCTAGGAGAAAGTGAGCATCTCAAAAGTATAAACGATGGCTGCAAGCTTTTGAGAATCCAGAGGATGCTTCTAAGGACCCTTTAAGGGTTAAAACCTAAGACATGACTGCTTTAACCATAAGAAATAAAGTCTAAAGAATACCAACCTATGATACCATTTGAGAGAGTTACATAAGAATAGAAAGAATAGGGAAAGGTTGGGAAAAGGAGGGAAGAAGAGAGAATAGAGAAGAGAGGGAGAAAGAAGAGACAGAAGGGAAATACTATTACATCACTTGTTCACTAATCACAAGTCTCTTTACAACTTACACAATCACCCTTATTTATAGGCCTAATGGCTTGTTAACTAATTCTAACTCACTCACTCCTTTTATTACAATAACATATCAATACCTCCTCCCCAAAAGACTGTTGCCCTAAAGGATCAAGTAAACATAAATTTGCACCAAACCAGAGCCAAGTAACATATTAATTCATTCTCCCTTAAACCATTCATTAACCAGAATCCTTGCAAGAGGTCCTTGAAGTAATAATGCCCATTCTTGCAATAGCATGTCACCGAGGATACCCATAGAAATTGTGAGACCCAATTGCAATGGTATTGGGCTTTTTCCTTTAATGCCAGTGCCATCTTTAAAGCCCATATACCCGTTTGGTATTACCACCCCTAACAAGGCTGCTACCTTATGCTCAATCCTCTCTAAAATTGATGGCAGTGTTATTTTTCCAATACGGCACCTATCGCTCTCAATTGTTGAGCAATGCTATGGAACTTGTCTCCATCAAAAGACATGCACTGCGTCATTTGTTTGGATATCTAGGTTAAAAGGTTTTTGAATATTGGCCAATGTTGTACCCAAGGCTAGAAAGGTGGTGGTCGAGGAGCATAAGTCTCTAATACTAGTGTTACATAAGAATATAACGAATACTGAAAGATGAGGAAAAGGAGGACAGAAGAGAGAATAGAGAAGAGACAGAATGAAAATTTTGTTCCATCTTCACTAATCACAAGTCTCTTTACAACTTTTACCCCATCACCCTTATTTATAGGCCTCATGACTTGTTAAAGTAATTCTAACTAACTCCTTTTATTACAATTACATATCATGGAGAGAATAGATGATATTCTCTTATATTGTTCTTGTATAATTAGTAAAACCTAATTAAAAGGAAAACTACATAAATATGTTATCGACAAAGATTATCAATTATTTATCCATGATTTAAATATCTCAAGACACATGAAACAAGACGCAAGAGTTATTATTGACATAATAAAAATTGAACAACCTTTCAAAAAATGAAGATGAAAACATTGATAATTTATAAAGAAGCAGCAGCATTCTTGGAAAGGGATGAATGGATAAATATTAACATCAAAATTTTGGGCAATGAAAAATTGAAAAGTAACTCAGTTTACCCACATATCCAAACTAACCTTATCAACTGCAGCCACCAAAACTTCTTTTGGCAATGATAAATTTTCAGGTTCAGAGATGAGACCAAGTGGGTAGCCAAGTGACTCCCTTGTCTTCAACCAAAGTTGTGCACATTGACGAGCTAAACTGAAGCAAACACAATGCATGTAAAGAATAAGGAAATGCAGAATATCAACAAGAAATTTAAAAGCCAAAATATCAAGAAGAAACAAACTAATATAACATATAATTTCAAAATATAAAAAGCTAAAATCCTCAAAAAAAAACAACTAAGAATCAAAGGAAGAATGTTTTGATGAGTGAATGGACAACACAGAAACCTCGTTATTGAAAAGGAGAGCACACCCATGGGGAAAACATAAATATTCCCTGTTGAAATTTAAGGCTGCAGTGGTGTGTACAGTTGAAGATTAGGAATAGTCGAGAGTTGCTGCACCTAGGGAAAATGCAGCTGCACCTCATTCAGTTTAAAGAAAATGGCGGTCAGATAGATTTGGTGGAGCCATTGGAGTGTAGGGATTAAGAGGAAAACAGTACAATGCACCTTAAGTCTCGTTGCATGCTACTAAGGGCATAGGCGAGTTGTCATCTGAGGGTGCAGGGGTTTTTGGGAAAAAATGATTCTTCAAATTCTCATTAATAGTGGGAGTACCCATGAATTATTGGATATACAAACAGTAAAGAGGTTGACTGATGAATTCGATCTAAATAGAGCTGGTGGAGGAAGTAGAAGGCCTTCAAGTCTTTGGAATGATTTTAATTGGAGGATGCAGGGGCAAGAATTTGAGGCTCATTTCAAGATTATTCCACAAGGGGAATGATGTGATACTATGGAATTTTTGTATAAAGGATGGATCATTTTGTAGACAATAAATACCCCTAGTTGATTGAAGCTAGTTACTGAGAAAAAAATAGCTCGAGTGGAGGAAGAAAAGGCTCGGTTTTATCTCATACAAGCTATAGGGAAAGCGCAGACATGATACGGTGCTTTACTTTGTGTTTTTTTCTTTTTGACTTACAGTAACGAGGTTAAGAATCAGTAATCTGAGGGCGTCCAGCTATTAATAAAGAAGTATGTTGAGTTGAGAAATATCTACTTGCACTGCACCCAAAATAAAGGGTATTAGTGTCTTAATATGTTTATAGCACAAATACTGATATTGATTGAGGGATCAATTGTATACAGACATCTACCATAATGTTCAATGTAACTTCTTTCTCTCCCTCACATCGGCTATCCCTATTTCCTAGAAATCCCCAATCAAAACAAGTAAAAGAACAGGAACTGCAGAATTATCATGTTTAAGATGATGGCTAAGAAAAACATATAACCATGTTCACAAATTTATAAAACATAGTCACCATTAAAACAAAATGGAGCAATTACATAGTTGCTTTAAAGTTACCATACAAATTAAGTAGCATTACCTACGCATACGACCAAAGTATCGGGCACGTTCTGTTACACCAACAAAGCCTCTTGAGTCCAAGATGTTAAATGCATGAGATGTTTTCAGAAGCTGATCATACCTAGCATACAAAATTAACATCAGAAGACAAGACAAGGGAAGTAACAATAGCACATCTGCCAAAGGCAATTAAAGGCGGCCAACAAGATATTTGAAAAAAATTAAAATGTCATCAAACGTACGCAGGGATTGGGAGACCTAAAGCAAGTAAAGAGCGTGCTTCCTCCTCAAAGAAATCAAAATGTTTCTGCACATGATCAACACCGGCATGCTCCAAATAATATGAACTCATTTCCTTCCTATGGAGGGTAAACAAAATACATTATTCATCTTAGTGCAACGCAATTTCAAGATAAGGGAAACTAACATGAGAGGGTCAGAATTTTGAGAACTTGAAAATTATACTTGCAAGTCACAACTCTTAGGTCCACATAAATATGTGCCACTGTCAAATGAGATCTCAATTCATGATTTCAACAGTCAAGTTTTCACAGATGAAACTATCACAACTGGAATAAAGAAAATCACCAAGTCTGATGAAGTGCATGAGTGGCAGAAAAAAGAGATGAAAAAGAAAAAGAAAAAATGCATTATGGATATTTCAAAGTCAAATCACATCCTTCAAGGTACTGTGATGACAATTCAGAAGCTATAAATATTCCTTTTTACTAAAATCAACTTGTATGCAGACATAAATAACTAAGTTGGTTAATATAACACATTTGTTGTTACAGAAGTTAGCTAGTTAGAGTACTTAAATAAATATCCTTCATATTGGGTAATAGATAAAGCGGTTTATGAAGTAATGAAGTTCTGGATTCCATGCCTTTCTCTATTCTCTCTTCTATTTTTCAATTCTCTTCTCACATGCAACAATCATCTATACCAGCCATAGGGGAATGGAGACAACCAGTATCTCTCAATTGTACAATTATACATTTTCTCCAAAAACATCACAGTGATCATCTTCCACCATCAAAATCACTTTTTTTAATTAAATTCCTTTTTGTTCTGCATACCAAACCATCCCTGGTATTGTATTAGGACAGCTTGTCCTACTCCGATACACCTAGCACACCCTACTTTTTATTAATAACTTCTAATAGTTTAAATAAGTTCAAGCCAAGAGAAAAACCATTCAACAAGAAGAGTCTTCAACTAAGGAGTATCTTATAGCATGATACAATAAAATGAAACAAGAACCAGAAAAAATAGAAAGGAAAGAAGTCAAAAAAATTTCGTTTCATCCATCTTTCACCAAAAAGCATAAAAGAGAGAACATGATTGAATGGCAAGCAGTAAGAGAAAAGAGGTACTCGCTCTCCAAGAACAATTCTCCATATGTAATCGCATCAGAATATTTAATTTTCTTGAAGTGGTCAACTCCCTGTCACAAAATTTGGGAAGCTTTCCTTAAGTAGTTTAAAATGTAAAAACGGTTAAATGTTGAAAAAGAAAATAAACCAGCATACCTGAAGCAACATGAGGATACGTTCAAGACCATAAGTGATTTCAACAGAAATAGGTGATAGCTGGAGACTTCCAGCCTGGGGAGAGAAATATTTACATAAACATGCATGCATATATATGGGGGCAGAGAGGAGATAAGAACATTATAATGGAGAAGCATTCAAAACGTTTTATGCAACAAAAACAAGTGAGCCTAAACCAAGAACATATGATTAGAGAACAAAACTGAAGTACAACATTTATACGCTTAAAATGACAAAGTATTTTGTTATTCCAGTGAAATAAAACATACCTGCTGGAAGTACGTGAATTGAGTAATCTCCATCCCATCCATCCAAACTTCCCAGCCCAAACCCCAAGCACCAAGAACCTAGATAAATTTTCAATTTAGCATAAAATGTCAAGACCGTATCAATAGAGAGACGATTGATTAACCATCCAACCAACTTGAAAAAAGAAAAATTAAATGCATCTCAATGAGTCAAATTAAAATCAGAACTACATTACCGGACTCTCCCAGTTGTCCTCCACGAATCGTATGTCATGTGAAGTGACATCAATACCTATCACAGATATGTGCCATCTATGAGTTCAGATCAAAAGTAGAAATTTTAGGGGATTTAAAACAAAGAACAGAAAGATTTGTCTCATACTTCTTGTTTCTACAGTTTTAAGTAACCAATATAAAATTAGAATCATGCCCCACAGAGAGGCATGCCTTATAACCCTATAGAAGGAAAATTGATTGGTGCATGAGAGGATGCAGTGAGGCCTGTGGCAGGGTTAAAAAGGGAATCGCGGGCTTGGATTGTGAATTCAGGTGCGACTCATCATATGACATACAACTAGTCTCTATTCAGTGAAATTAAACCATGAGGCGGAATTTATATTAAAGTTGCTTGTGGCACTTATTCTAGAGCTTTAGGAATTGGCACTGTTAAAATTACTCCAGAAATAACTCTGGTTGATGTGCTGTAGTCTATTATCAATTACAAGGGTGACAAAAACCAACAAATGCAGTATTAATATGTTCTCTACCAATTGTATTTTTTCAGGAACTGAGCTTGAGGAGGACGATTGGCAATGCAGAGGAGTATGAAGAGTTATATTATCTTGAAGGTTAACATGAACCAAAAGGGAAGATGGTTTTTTCTGCATGTGTTTTGAATAAGAATTGATGCTGACACATTATAGAATAGGTCATCCTAGTTTCAATAATATGTCAGTTGTTTCCAAATTTATAAAATAAAAATTATAGTTCTCTTCATTGTGATTATGTCAATTAGCAAAGCACACGCGCAACACTTACTCTCCTAAACCACATGAGCCTTTTCAACCTTTTTAGTTCTCTGTTTTCATGGCATTTTCCGTTTAGCTGTGTAAAGAAATGCTTGTAAAGTAAAGCAAAACGACTAAAAACATTAAGAAAACAAGTCAAAGAAGATAGTGCTTTCTACCTAAACGAAAACGGTGTCATCCTTTAGAATATAGTATATATTTAAGAAGCCAAACAAATATGGAGATTTTAAATATGAAAGTCTTGTACATTGTTCAAGCTAAAACAACAAGAATGACCTATCGGTTATCAACCAAAAAATATGGTAAATGAACATAGTTTCATGTATGATTATCTATCCAAAGCTTCTTCAGCTTTCACATGTTATTTCATGATGTCCTTGCAAGGTTTTCATCCAACTTTTCATGGAATTTTTTTTTTAGTTGCGCAAAGAAATGCTTGTAAAGCAATGCAAAATGAATAAAAAGCATTAAAAAAATTCAAAGAAGATTAAGTGCTTTCTACCTAAAGCTGATAGGCTGTGAATAAAAAGATCCTGAGAATTTCCAGGATCAGGCTTCAAAATTACCTACAATAAAAAAAGTATCAAATATTAATGGCATATGCAGACTCGGATTTTAATAGAAAGTTAGTCAAATAACTTGAATTCTGAAGTTGATGGCAATATCAAACTTGACCTGAAATTGAGTGTGTCTTTGAAGCCTGTTTGGGTTTTCCCCATATCGACTATCATCAGGGCGGATACTAGGTTCAACATACCTTCCAACATGAAAACAAAAATTAACAAAAACTTCAATTCTAGGACCCTTGAAGTCTTCCTCACTCATCTTTAAAAATTGAAGATGACAAAAAATTGAAATGAAAAAAACCTTAAAGTGAGATGTGATAAGAATCTTGTTCTCCATGACAAAATGAAGCATATTAAAATTGACAGAAATTTCATCAAAGAGAAAGTTGAATCTAAGTTAACTGAAATGTTTTATCCAATCTCAAGTTGTTGACATCTTAACAGATGTATTTCCAAGGATCAACTTTGATGAATTATGCAGCATGCTGGGACGATCAATACTGGTTTCTCAGCTTGAGGAGGAGTGTTGAAAGTGGGCCTATTATTTGGACTTTTAAGTTTACCTTTACTAAATATTTTTATAATTTTTGTATCAAAAAAATATTTTTATAATTTATTCATTGTGTTAATTTTATGTTTTATTTTTGTTTTCTTAGTAACCCTTACTTTTTAGGCTGATTAGTGTGAATTTCATCATCCCAAAACCTTATTTATTACTTCCTCCGTCCCCCATATATTCCTTATTCTTTCTACAGTTAGCATCATATTCATCTTCAAAACTGTTCCTGGAGACTTTTTTCTACTGAACCAGATGTTGAAAAATTGGATATGCACACTGATAAATAAACATATAAATCATACTTACGCAACATTCCATGGCTCCGGACCAAGAACCCTTAAGTATGTAAGTGGATTCATAGTCCCAGCACCAACCTGGTTAATATAGGAAAATAATCAATGTTAACACATGATACAAATTAGTCCCCAAGCAGATAGAACTAACAAGCTCTCTTTAGCAAAAGAAGAAATCAAATAACAAAAGTAAAGACAACCAAATGCAAATTGAAGTACATAAGCATCAAAAGAGTAGTGGTACTTTTTACCCAAAAAAAGAGTAGCAGTATCATGCAGTAGTGGTTTTCTAGCCCACCAAGCACCATGCATAGGATGAAATCTAGGCTGCCCCATATACATTCCCCGGGCAGCAAACCCAAGAATTGATCCCATGAAGTACAAGATTGGAATGAACAATATCTCCAACTTATAGTATAGACCAAGACGCTTTACATTACAAATAAAAAGTAGCTTGACTTTGAAAATCAGATCAGAATCATAATAATCCTGATATTATTTTTTCACATCATGGAAATATCCAATTTAAAAAATATATATAACAAACTGCCATTTTCCGTAAGGATAAAACAGTCTGTTATTCACAGTTTAAATAAATTGTATAATTATGTAAAGAAATATTTGAGCCCCAAAAAAATTATAACATTCCAAGAATACCTGAACATTATTGTAAAGAAAATGCCACAAGTGCACCAAATATGAATTAGGTAAGTTCTTTGGTTTGAATAATGCTGTGGAACCTGGACTTCTCGTTACCCCCTGCCCAAACTATATTTCATGTTCTGAACTTAAAGCTAAATAATCAGGTAGGGAAGGTATCAAGGCAATTAAAAGAAATGGAGCAATATTAATGTTTTGTTTGGACGAGGGGAAAAAACAGGAGAAAAGAAAATAGAGGGGAGAGAAAATGGTGAGAAGAAAAAAGTGAAAAGAAAATCTTTTTTCTTATTTTCTTTGGATAAACAAGAGAAAACACAGAGAGAAAAAAACGACTAATTTTGCAAATGATAACAATATGAGATTTCATATCTAACCTCAAATTATGCAAAAGCCATTTTTATAAATGTTTTGGAAACAAAAATGAACGATGTGATTCAACGAAATGTATTAAGAAAAATTTACATAATTTACTCCATAATGTGTATTATGTGTGCAGAGACATGTTTTATTTTTCAAAAATAAATAAACATACCCAAACACTATTTCCTATGTATAGTTGTACCTTTTAAATGTGAAAAGAGTCCTATAGAAAAAATCAAAATAAAACTGTTAATTCAACTCACTTTGTCATGTATTTTCTTAACAAAATCAACTAATTTAAACGAGATTGTATATAAAATGTAGAAACAAAAATACAGTGTACAGGATTTGTTTTCTAATCTCACTATAACATAGTTTTCCTCGGTTCACACAGGTCCTAAGATGCTAATTAAAAAGTGTAAACTAAAGGAGGAAAAATCCATGAAGAAGCCATGCAGAAAGGGTTGAGTATGAGTAGGCAGAGGAGAATGAGGGGTGGCTGAAGGGCTCGTTTTGGAAATGGCATTCTCTCTCCAAAATCTCTCCACTTTTGTAACCGAAAAAAAATGGAGAGAAAACATGTCTCATGCTCTTTTTCTGCCCCATTTTTCTTTCTCTGTCCTCTCGTATGTGTATCCAAATAGGAAAAAAAGTTTTATCTCCTAACTTTCTATTTGCCTCTATTTTTTCTCCCCATTTCCACGTTCAAAGATCAAACATAGGACAATTTTTATTTTTTTTGGGGGGAGGGGAGGGGCGCAAATGTAAACAGCCAATGAACATTACCTCTGTGTTGCTACATTGCATTATGGCACATCCCACAGAAGCCCAATATTCCTGCAATGGCGATTGTAATAACCAGTCAAAAAACAGGGGGGGAAACACTTTTCAACTGGCGTTTTATTCGCTGCATATAACAATAACAGTAGAGCAAAGGGGATCCTCTGAAATGAGTTCCGCCTGAAGTGTCTGAGAATTGAGCAACTAGGAAGTTTGTCACAGCAACGAACAAGATGAGGCATGGAAGGATCATAAATTGGGTCAGACCACCCAGGATAAACTGGAGAAATCCGAACGTCCCCACATGAACCTCAATTTCCATAACTACAACCCATGGACAAGAATTTTCGCAACCCCCTCATCCGTTCGATCACTAAAACCTACATTTTTCATAACTTGAGAACCAAATGGATAATTTTTAATAGGACCGAGTGACGACGCTCCATCTCGTCCGCTGCTGTGACTAAAGGGCTCGGAACAATCAATTCAAAGGATCCGTTCCCAACACAAGCATCGTCAGAAGTTAGTTACAAGACCTGAAGGCGCTGAATGGCTTGCTGAAAAGTAAGCACAGAACCTTTCTCAGTCAGGCTCTTCGGCTCCGTAGAAGAATGCCGCGAAATCGAGGCAGCGCCAATGGCAGAGACAGTGGCACTGGTGAATTGACGGCGGGAGGGTGGCGACAATAACCCATTGGCCGCGACTTTGCCGGCGCGGAGCACCAAGAGGTGGGAAGAGTGGGGCTTGAGAACCGAGACGACTAAGGGAAGGGCCAGGATAGCCATGGCCAGTGACTCCGAGGAGGCACGACAGATAGCAGTAGACTTTGCAGTCCAACGAATGCGAAATCAAGGAAGGGGATAAGACGATAGGGTTGAAGTGTTTAACTTCAGCCGTTACCCCAGGCTCACAACGGTCGGAATCGGAACACGTCTAAATTACTCCTATTTAAGTCAAATTTATATTTTGTCCTATAGTTTCAGCTACTTTATAAAAAAAATTTTATTATACGAATAAGGGTTTCCCTTAAAATTAGAAGGATAAGGGTTTTCACCTTTTTTTTAATAAGTGTTTTTTTTTAATTTGAATTTGTATTCTCCTTTGAAACCCTTTACTACCTCAATCAACAATTTTTTGATCGTTCAATCAACAACCTGAATTTAAATTTATGCATGTTTGAGAAGCAATAAAATCATGTTTCATAAAATCTTTTTCGCAAGCAGAAATAAAACTCTTATCCCACACTGCATGAGACAAAACCAGAGTTACAACCCTATGGTTTTTTATGTAAAATTTTTTATCCAAGAGAAACTAAAAGTAGATAAATAAAAGGTTTACAAAACAAGGCCAAGAAATAATTTAACACCAGTGAATGAAAAATCATAAAGTAAATGTAAAATATTTCATTAAATAATCTTTTAATACATTAATTAGTCCACGTGGCATGATACAAGGTTTAAAAACCATTTATATGATGACATGGAAATGGCAACCTGATATAATATAAGGTTTAAAAACCGTTTGCTAAGATAAAAAAATAACTGTCAATTTTTTTTTGGGGGGGAGTGTAACTTTACCTTTAGCCTATAGGAAGCATTTGTTCTTGGTTATCATTTCCAAATGTGACTTTTCCTTTTCTTTCCATGATATATGCTAGGAGATGTCACCAATCGTATATCTTGAACAACCACTATCAAAATACCATTTACCACATGCGGTTTTTATAGTATACCTGCAAAACAAATTTCATTTTTATTTAATTACTTAACTCATTTTCAATCATTTCTTGTTAGTGGTAGACCGTGGGTTGGTGCGAGTTGTGCAGCCACACTTTCACAAGCTGGGAAATCATCAAACCTAGCTTTCATGTGCAGGTTCTCAGGCCAACTCGCAGCCCTCACATTTTTTTAAAAAAAAATCCCCTATTTTTTTACATAAATTTTTCCCTTATTTTTTCTACTATGTCTGAAGAGCCTCGTACACTATATTCTAACACATATAATATAACTTATATATAAGCCATCAAGGTTACAAAAAATCCTAAAATTTACCAAACAGAACATAGTGAAAGTGAAATGGGCTAGAGTTTCTTTACACTTTGAGCTAATAGGCTTCAAAACAACATATTAGAGAATACTTCATAAGTTCACCTCAGCATTTATTAAAAAAAATTGCAAGCTAACCCGTAGGTTAGACAATGCGAACTTGTGCCCCGCATTTTTTCAGGCCCCAAAAGCCTTAACCCTAACCCTATCATAACCCACGGACTACGAGTTGAGCCTATTTTACCTGCTCTAGTTAGTAGAACGGGAAAGGGGAAGGAGACAAGAGAGAGAATACAAGAGAGAAGGGGTAGGGAGAAAAGAGAGAAGAAGAGAGGGTGAAGGACAATAGAAGAGGAGGTAGCAATTAGATGAACAGAGTGGGAAGAGAACGGAGACTCAAATTCAATTCATCAAGCCATAATGAGTCGATGTGTTATTTATAGGTCTCATCCTAACCCTACTAATTATATTAATGACAAAATATTCTATAATGCAATTATAACAAATGAGAATTGATTACAAAATATTCTATAATTCTAAATTCAATAAAAATAACAATTAATACTAAAAGATAGCTACCAAATCAACATTAAAACCAAATATTTTCTAATAATAATAAATAATTTATATAAAAAATCCTAATTAATCATATCTTATCAGGAACCCTTAAAGCCACTTCATAGTTCGAACTTCATAGTATTTTTCAGACCAACTTTATAAAAACACTTTTTTGTTGATCCGAAATCATTTTTCGATTCTCTCTGCCTCTAACAAACTTGGCAAGTTTATTATTAAACCTTCTTTTTCCGAAACCAACTTCTCACAACAAGAAATGAGGGAGCCGTTTGATTTTCCAAAAAAAGATAATTTCTTTTTCAAAGACTATTATCCTCTTTTACTATTGAAAAATCATTTTAAATAGAAGCAAGTTTCTTTTTAATTAAAACAAGAGTTTTCGGTAAAACAAGAAACTAATTATGGTGTTCATCAAAAGCATTTTTTTCTAATTCTTTATGAGATATATATAAATCATTTAGGTTCATAATGTTGTAAATAATGTGTGTGTGGGTGTGTGAAACGAAGAGTCTCACATTGCATTGGATTATGGGTTATGTGTAATAATAAGTTATCTTGGGATAATAAATGGATCAAAAAAAATAATAGTCTTGCTCGCATACAACAGGCTACCAGAAACTGAGTTGAAATCCGATAATTTCCCCCTCTATTATGTGCAAGTCAAACGTGGTACTAGACACTATTTATAAGAAACATCTCTCTAATTAATCTACCACTTTAGTCATCATTATGTGTCTTCAATGTTTGTAATTGGCTTCTTTAATAATCTTAAATCATTATTAAGTGAGTTAATGACTATTTAAAACTGCTCATTTAATTGAGTTCACCTTAGCTTAATGTTCATTAACCGATGAGTTAATTGTCATTAAACATATTTAAGTGTCCCCGTGTCCATGTGATCCACGGCCTGGAAAAGGATCATGATTCATGAGACTGAAATTCATTTTATCCTACTCCAAGCTTTCTAGCAACTCATTGTTGTTTTGCAGCACCAACATTATATACATCATTTTTTTCTCCTATTGCCATCAAACTCAAGTTGGCCTCTTCTTCATTAGCTTTCTCCTCATCATTTTTTGAATATATATCCATTATAAATAAGATTATAGCTGTTGTAAAACCTAAAAAACTTATTATGAAAAAGTATTTTTTAACAACTATGGGTCTGCTTGGAATCCCATTTGGGATAAAAAAAAAGTTCATTTGGGATCTATAAGCTCATTTGGGTTAAAGTTTAATGTTTGGAAACCCATTAAATGTTAATGGGCTTTAACTTAAAAAGTAGCTTTTTTTCAAAAGCTACCACATATAGCTTTTGGTCCCAACTTCTCATCGTTTTTTTATAATTTGCATCACTTTTTATTTTAGGATAAATGATATTAAAAAGATAAGTATTAAGTATGAATTTTTTTTGGTTAAAAATGAGTTACAAACATAAGAGTTTTAGTTGCAATAGAGACTCATTTGTAACCTATGATATGGCAAAAAATTTTGGAATGTAACTATAGTTAAATTTAACTTTTAGGAATTAAATGTAATTTTTTTTCTTCTGTTGTTTTTTTAAGAAAAAAATCATCCTTATCTTCATCACACATGAATCATATTCGTGACATGATCAAAGAAGAACTTGTTAGGGGTAAATGAACTTAATAAGGGTAGATGATCCAATTATGATTCACTTTATGTATAAGATTCTGATTGAAATATATATTTATTTTTTTAAAATTAAATGTTTCAGTGTATTTTTCTTATTTCAATAATTATTTAAACTTTTTATTTTAAAAAATTTTATTTATATTTTTAACATCAATTATAATAATATATATACAAACAATATATACGTAGTATTGAATAAGGTTCATGCCTTTTTCAGTCATTTCTTATCCAAACGGGCTTTTAAAATTTTAATCCAAACATGTTCCTTAAAAAAAAGTCATTTCTTCCACCGCCAATCTAAATACAAATCACATTTACAACTTGACTTTTTTTCAAATAGACTTTTGTAAAAGCCCCATTAAAAAAAAAGTCATTTCTCTACCGAATTCCCAAACAGACACTATATCAAGAGCTTATTTGAAATAGTATTTCCCACCCACAAATTCACTGCTCTATTGAAAAAAGCCACTTTCAATCAATAGGCAATATTTAGGTTTGCGCCATTGATTATCGTGCTTCAGCCCAAAAGTTCAGCGGATGCTAAAGAATTTTTTTTTTTTTTTGGGGCTTCTCAAGGTGTTATGGTGCATTGGTTGACGCACAACAGGCGCATGAGATATATGTGAGGAAGAAAAACTAATATTAAATGAAATAAATATGAATAAAAAGATTTTAATCAGTAGAAAGTGAGAGATTGATGCCTTAAAGTGAGGAATTAATGGGTGTCACTTTTTATTTTTATAATTTAAATTTTAATATTTTGTTAAAATTAATAAATATCTCATTAACTGTTTCTTAGTAGGGAAAATTGGAAATAAATCCCCATTTGAGAAATTAATTTGGAAATAAGACCTAATAAAAAGTAAAGTCTTAAACCCTTGCTTGGATTGAGAGAAAACAAGGGAGGAAAGAAAACTAGGGAGAAAAATGGAGAGAGAAATTGGTTTTTTCATGTTTGGATGTGGAAAGAAAAGTAAGATAAAAGAAAAATAGGGAGGAAAATGGTATGTGGGGCCCACAAAATGTTTTCCCCAACTCTTCTCTCCAAATTTGGAGAGATTTGGAGGAGAAAACTTTTTTCCTTTCTCTACCCCTCTTCCTCTTTCATCACGTCACGTATGAAACTGGAGGATAGAGGAGGATAATAAAACTTAGGTTATGAAAACTCTTTTTTTCTTATCTGTTGCCCACTTTTTTATTTTATAAATGTTAATTTAATTTTTTTCCCATCTCATTTCCTATTTATTTTTAAATTTATTTTATTAAATTCTCTCACCTAAATTCATATATTGGTCCAAAAGTATTGAAATCATCTCCTACAATAAATAAAATTTTGTGAGAAATTAATTTAAATATCTTTATCTACTTTTACTTAACCACATTATTTTTTTCTTAAAATTGAGATTAAATCCTTAAAATTTAATCTCATTTTGAACATGACACATACAAGGATATTTTAGTCATTTAGATATTTGCTCATTTTCTTTCCTCCTTATCTTCTCTCATCCATCCAAGCAAAAGAGGGGATGATACATTCTCTCCAATTTTCTCTTCTTTCCATTTTCTTTCCTCCTATTTTCTTTCATTCTAATTTTTCTCCCCATCCAAGCAAAGCGTTAAGGTCCTTTGAGAGAAATAAGTAACCATATGAAATGATCACTCTACCCCAGATGAAATAATGATCTAACCTTTCACCTTTCGCCCTTCCCCCTATTAGGTCTCTCACTACCAACCACTCCCTTATCGTGTCCTTTGTCTTTCCAATTTCACCTTTCAAAAACTCTATATCCCCTCAAGCAAACTCCAACAATGAATAATGCTGATTCCAACAGCTAATAACATGGACTTCCATTTTACAACCCCATATCAGATATAGCGACCTCCTTTATCGTCGCTGCACTTGCTTTCTTCACTCCCCCTTTCTTTGATCCTTGTTGCCGCTCCTTCTCTCCTTTGCCCTCTTAACTTGGTTAAGAACCAAAATCAAATTTCAAAAAGAAAAATAATAGATCTTGTGTAGTGGCAAGCTATGACAAATTTGGGATGGAGGGAGACAAAGAGAGAGATGAAGGTGAACCATGGCAAATCGGTAAAATAGAAGGTGAACCATGAATTACAATTGACCTTCCACAAATTGCAACTAAGCTTCTAGGAATTGCAATTAAGCTTCCTTAGTATGTAAATTAAGTTAAAATGTAAGTGAACTTTCACGAATTGCTAATAACCTTCCGGTGTGAAAATTAAGTTAAAGTGAAAATACAAATAACCTTTCACAAATTTCAAATATCCTTCCTCGAATTGCAACTAAACTTTTGTGGTGTGCAAATTAAGTTAAAATGCAAGTAACCTTCCCTCAAATGCAAATATAAATGCAAGTGACATTTCACGAATTGTAAATGATCTTTTGTATTGTGAAATTAAGTTAGAATATAAATGCAAATAGTCTTTCATGAATTGCAAATGACCTTTCATAAACTACAATTGAGCTTCCAAAAATTGCAACTGAGCTTCCGTGGTGTGCAATTTTGTCATTTTCTCTATATATTTATTTCTCCTAAAAGACCACAAATTCTAGGTGCCAATGCCTAATTAATTCCCAATTAGGGACTTTTGGCCAATTTTCCCTTCGTAGTATTTATAATTTTTTCTAATAATTGCCTTAACTATTTTTATAATTTTAATTTTAATACTTCTTTTAAAATTATCACATTATATATATATAATATAAATTTTTATTAACCATAATTACATCAAGTTTCTTATATCCATTATATTTAGTTTCTCTATCATACATGACCAAGTGTCATATTATTTTGTTATATAAAGTTATAGTTAAATGATAATATTTAAAAAATAGGATATAATGGTGTGATTCGAGAACTCGATATAATGGATATATACTTAAAATTGTTGATAAGCCATCCTCAACAATTTTAACTACATTATTTTCAACACAAATGAATCGTACTCGTGACACAATCAAAAATCAAATTGTACAGATAAGTGATTTCTAATTTATATACATTTGTACTCAATAAAAATATTTAATTAAGTGTTTTAAATTTTTTTATAACAAATTAACTATTTTTATTTTATATAATTTTAATTTTTATCTTAAGTTATCACTGTATATAATATGTATTATTATTTAATAAGATTTATGTCATTTTCCATATAAACTTACTTTTTAAATTATCATCTAAACAAGTTTCAATTTGAAAAAAAATGTCATTTCTGCTACCACCAATCCAAATGTATATAAATTACATTACACTATCTAACTTCTATCTTAACTTAAGTTTTCAAAATTCAAATTGAAAAAAAGTTATTTATCCCCGCCAATTAAAATAGGCACTAAATAGTGCCAAAAGTAGTTAACATCACGTGCTTACTCTAAGTATGGAAGTTAATATATTAAGTGTGAAATATTTGAAAGCAATCTTTTGAAAACACACTCATTAATGTGTTAATTAAGCATGGTTAGCGCATTAAACATGTTTCAAAGAGAAATGTGAGTTAGGATAGATGCTTTTAATCTTATTTGAGTTACTTAGGCCGTATGATTCCATTTTTAAAAACTGTTTTTTATTTTTAAAAACAAGAAAAAAAATAAAACAAGGAAAAACTGTTTTCAATGAATTGTTTTTAAAATAAAAAAATATTTATTTTTAAAAACTAAGAAATAAAACATATTTTAGGTGTTTTCTTATTTTTATTTTACTATTTTTTTTAAGCCGCCACTTGTTTACTATATACATATACACTACACACCATTGGCGTCGGCCATTGTTATGTTACCATTTGTGATGGTCATTACCACCACATTATTTCAAAAATATATTATTTTAAAATAATTATTCAAATAATTTTTTTGTTTTTTATTTTCAAAACTTGTTTTAAAAAATAATTTTATAAAACTATTTTGGTAAAAAAAAAAAAAGGAAAACAAAAACAAGCAGGCCATACTCGGATCCACGTCAAAATGCAAAAAAAAAAAAAAAAACCTATCAAAAACCACTCCCTAACAATCAGCTAAAAAGTCCAATTGTAACCCAAGCATGTAATCACATCACCCAACTCAAGGCCCAAATTGGCTAAGACATCCGAACACTTGTCACTTTCTCTGGGAGAATGAACCACAACTATTTGTCATTCACCCACCATCACCCCATTTCCCCACTGTCAATTGACTATAAGATAAAATTAATTTTTTAGAGTGATTAAATAAATAAATTAAATTATTTTAAAATATTTATATTTATATTTTTTTCTAAACTAATTAGTTTGACTAATAAATGGATATATAATTTAAGGATACACAATATATAATATGATTAAGTAACTTATTTAACTTCTCTAATCTCTCCAAAAAAATTAAACTTTATTTTATATTTAGGACCACATGAAGTAATATTAAGAAAAATAAATAAATTACTATTTTTTTGGGAATATAGATTATTTAACTATAACACATGTTATATGATCTTTTTTGAAATACTTGTATATTTTTTGCTAAACTGAAATACCTACATATATCATTAGTTAATTATGTTTTATATTTATGGGAGGAGGTAGTATGTTTTTGTCCTTTTTTTAACACTAAAACTATTAATCTCAAATATTTCTTTTTGTGCCAATTATTTTTATTTCTTAAAATTAAACCTGATATGTCATCATTTGAGAATATCTCATGAACATTTGAGGTCTTAAAAAACATTATATTTTTTTACTATTAAGGGATGAATAAAACCTTGCATAAAGATATATGACCAAAGGTGCAATTTAGTATTTATATTTTTTTTATGTGTGTATATATATTATGTGACATTTTATATATAATATTTTCTCCTGTACAGCTTTGGATGGCACACCCAAAGTGACCCCTTTTTGACCACATTGGTTTGACTTCCACATATTCATTCTTAGTCAAATTCGGAATCCTTCAGGAAAAAAAGTAACACACGCAAATGATAATTTTTTTTTTTGAAAAGGAAATTTTTTATTTAAGTATTTGCTAGATTAAGTTCTTCAACCTTTGCTAAATAGATTATCGTCTTCTCATCGCGATAATTTGAATGAGGAATAAGGAATTTAACATTTCTTAAGTAGGGTTAAAAAATTCAGAAAATAAATCACATGGTTGCCTCAACTATAATTTGAGAAGACACAGTTCTCCTAAAACTATATTTTTTATAATTATATACGCGCTTCCGTCTTGGAGAAAAATACTCGAAATCTCCATTACGTGACAGGAACAGGTAAATTAAGATATATATCATTTTCATTTGTCACTTTACAGTGTGGAATATAAACATGTGTTAGTTATCGCCTTCTCTAGAAAGAATCTTCACATATTGTATAAATTCAAACTTCGAGCCTTTTATATAACTTTTTGTGGGTCCAAAGGTTATATACACATAGTCCCCAACTAACACATTTCGTTAACATGACGTCACATATTCAATAATGGGAAAATTACACTGTGGTCTCAAGAAAGTGAAAATACGAAGAATTAATCCCACGAAATGACATAATTACTCTCAAGTCTCATGGGACTAATTTGTAATAAATTGAAATTAGAAAATGACCTAAATAGCCCTATAACATAAATAGAGAGAGGCATGGGCAAAATCTGGCAGAAGCAGAAGAAACAAGTCAGTAATTGGGGGAAAAACTGAATGCAATGGTGTGAGCAAGTTTGAAGAGTAAGGTGAGATCTTGATGCCAATGCCTCTCTTATCTTCATTATTCCATTTGGTTCATGGTTTCTGTTCAGCCATACAAACAGATTTTGAGGTTTTATTGATGAATGTACGCTTTGGTTGAAAAAAAGGGAAAAAACTGTCATCTTTTGTGATTATTAGTTTGTATTATACTTGTAAAATATGAAGGTTGACCTAGGTAAATGCAATGGATATGTTTTGGGTGTGGTTTCAATGTATTTGGGTATAGTTTAGTATGTTGTGTTTTTGCTGTTAGTATGCTCTGTTTTTTGCGTTTATTGTGGATGTTTCTGTAAAAGAAGGGTTAATGAATGAAAATGAAGGTGAAAAGTTAGTGATTATATAACCTGATGGCGAAGGAAAAATGAGTTGTTAATGGATGCAGCGACAGCTGTTAATATGGCTACTAAACTTGTTAATGACAACTATAGATAGTAGTTAAATGTTTTATCTTCGTTTTGGTTGGAAAAAGGGAAAAATATGTCATCTTGTGTGGGTATTTTCTCTATTATACTTGTAAACTATCAAGGTAGACCTAGGCATATGCAATGGATATACTTTGGGTGTGGTTTCAATGTGTTTGGGTGTAGTTGAGTATGCTCTATTTTCAATGTGACTATGCTCTGTTTTCACTGAGTATGCTCTGTTTTTGGGTTTATTTTGGTGTGTTTCTGTAAAATAAGGGATAAGAAATGAAGATGATGGTGAGAGGTTTGTGGTTATATAACCTGATGGCGAAGGAAAAATATGTTGTTAATGGCTGCAGCGACAGTTGTTAATATAGCTACCGAACTTGTTGATGACAACTGTAGGTAACATTTAAATGTTTAACTTGGGGTGTGACGATTTTTTGGTAATGGTTTGAAAATTTGCTATGTTTTTTGGTATTTTCAGCTGTTTGAACTCATTAAAAGTTAGAGGCAATGAACAAGGTGTAAAAGTTGTATGGGTGGAAGTCCTGATGTACTAAGTCAAAATATCTTGTTAACAGATGCATCGATAGTTGTTAATACAGGTAGCAAACTTTTTAATGACAACTGTATTGTACATGTGGACAGCTGTGATGACTAGCACACGGGGCAAGAGTCTATTATGTTTTCTTCATATAGAGGGAAGATTTGTAGTTAGTGAAGATGGGATAAACTGACAACGAATGTAGCGGAGTCATTCAACGCTTGGGTATTGAAAGAGAAGAAGCATAATGTTGATGTTTTCATCAATGAGCATAGATAAAAATTAGCCAAGAAGATGGTTGAAGCCGACTGTTTTTTTCAAATTCTTCATCGATTGAAGCCCAATTTGTTTAAGGAGGAGGACAAAATTGACAAGGGCGTGATGTGGGCGAAAATGCATGTGCAAGCAGACACGTAAGTTGGTTTGTAATTCTATTACTTTTACTACATTGCCATATGTTTGATCTGGTTTGTCATTTATTTCACTCATAAATGCAGGGATTCGTGTAGTGTACACGTGTTGTCATGGTTACAGATGTGGGATGGCACTGTGCAAGGTGAAGACAGTTACATAATACCTTTCTACTCTAAAGGTGACCTCCATGAAATGAAGGTTGGGTTGTTGTGGTGGCTAGTTACCCATCCTCAGAACACACAAGCCGAAAAAGTGCTATCATAGTTCAAGACGTACATAAGAGGAGGAGAACCCACTGACCATGCTGATTTACATTGTATATCCCAGTAGTTGTTAAATGAGTATGATAGTCTGGCTAACACTGCATTCCTTCAAGGCTCTTGAAAAATTTACTTGCACAAATATCAGTGTTGTACAATTAGATTCTAATATTATGTCGTTGAACATAAAATTTTTATTGTGGCATATTGATGGGTTAATGAGTTAGATGTATCATTTTGCAAGATGTTTTGGATAAATCCTTGAAACTCATTAGTGAATTTGAGGCTAATAGAAGTAGTTATTATGATGTTTTTCTCTTGGCTTTAGAATCAACCTTACCAGTACACTTTATGCTTGGTACATGTGGATATAGATTTATTAAATTTATTGAAAATTTTGTGCATTGAATTTTGATGTCGCTCTGGGCAACTCAGATTTTAATGGTCATGAGACAATTGTGGTGTTATCTTTGATGCAATATTTTAATGTAATATTTCATACAATATTTGAACAAATCATATGTGTCCCACTGTTGTGAATTGTTCTTTATGTGTGTAGAAATGCAAACTTATTCGTTGCATGGGATACATTATGAGAGACAAAAGCTATAATGCAAGTGTTGTTAGAGAATGATCTTTACACTCCAATTCAAATTACTCTTAAATTATTCAAAATTCAATGACTTAATGATTGAATAATTAAACGCAAATAACCATCCCATAATGACAACCTAAAAGGTACTATTCATGGTGTCTCTTGACAAGTCTTAATGGTTACACTGACAAGTCATAGAGCCTCTATTGACAACTCATGCAGCCTCCAATGACAAGCTATGGTGCCTCTAGTGATAAGTTGTGGTGCCTCCATTGACAAGCTATCGTGCCTCTACTGACAAGTCATGGTCCCTCCAATGAAAAGTCGTGGAGCCGCCATTGACAAGTCCTGGTGCCTCCATTGACAAGTCTTGGAGCCTTGACTGACAAGTCCTGGAGCCTCCACTAACAAGTCCTGGAGCCTCCACTGACAAGTCTTGGAGGCTCAAGAAATCCTGAAGGTTGGACTCACAACTCTTGGATCCTCCACTGCCAAGTCATGATGCCTTCATTGACAAGTCGTGGTACCTCCACTGACAAGTCATGGAGCCTTGACTGACAAGTCCTGAAGCCTTCACTAACAAGTCATAGTGCCTCAATTGACAAGTCTTAGAGGCTCAAGAAGTCCTGAAGGTTGCACTAACAACTCATGGATCTTCCATTGACAAGTCCTGGACCATTCATTGATAATTCAGGGAGCCTCCAATGACAACATATGGAGGCTCTACTGACAAGACATAGACCCTCTATTGACAACTGAATTTACATTAGATTACAAACTTCCAGAACTGATAGTGGAGTTCAACAATGTACACATAATTGCATATGAATATATTAAAAATTGTAGGGGCGTCCATTGACAAGTGAATGTGCATCCACTGACTACTTCATGTCTATATATTGACAACTTAATTTATATCAGATTACATATTTGTAGAACTCATAGTAGAATCCAAATATTTAAAAATAACTGCATATATATGTATGTACATATGTACATACATATGTATGTACATATATATAGATATGTACATACATATATATATTAACAACTGCAGCGGTGTCCATTGACAAATCAAAGTGCATCCATTGACAACTTCGTGTCCATTTATTGACAACTGAATTTACATCAGCTTACAAATTTCTGAAAATGAAAGTTGGATACAAAACCATAGTATATCCAACCTTCATTTACATCTGAAAATGCATATATAAGGCACTAACAACAAATTCACAGACCCTCCCCAAAAAACAAGTAGTCTGGATTTTTATACATTAAGATTTACAAAAAAATATTATACAATGCACATACCAAAAACAAAAGAACCTAAGCCACCATAATTGATCAGCTTGGATTAGGATTGTTGCAAGTCTTAACAGTGTGACCAGCCTCATTGCACCTCTCACAATGATAAACCCTTTTGTTTTGAAATTAAGATTCAATTCTTCTTTTTTTGGGCCTTCTCGGGGCTCTTCTAGTGATTAGTGGTCACAATAAATTTTGTGTCATCAGCTGTGTCACAGTAAGGGATTCAAGACAGGGGCAATCACACGTTGCTACATGCCTCATATGATTTGTATATATCTTTTGTTGGGCAGAAAGTTTGTAGCTGTCATCAACATACGAGTACACACTACGATGAACTAACTTGATTGCAGCACATGCATGTGAACAAGGGATTATGCTCATCTGCCATGCCAAGCAAGTGTATGTGTTAGCTGTGAGGTCAACTGTTAGATTGCAGACTCGGTTGTTACACGTTGTTGAAATTGAAATCATATCATCACCATAATATTGACACTCCATATTCTCAGCCCCCTTGACTTCTTCCATCAACTTGGACTCAATATTGGGCCCAATCTCATTCTTCCAATTTATCATAGTTGTTTCACATGCAACCATCTTCTTGACTAATTTTTATCTATGCTCATTGATGAAAACATCAACATTATGCTTCTTCTCTTTCAATACCCAAGCGTTGAATGACTCCGCTACATTCGTTGTCAGTTTATCCCATCTTCACTAACTACAAATCTTCCCTCTATATGAAGAAAACATAATAGACTCTTGCCCCGTGTGCTAGTCATCACAGCTGTCCACATGTACAATACAGTTGTCATTAAAAAGTTTACTACATGTATTAACAACTATCGCTGCATCTGTTAACAAGATATTTTGACTTAGTACATCAGGACTTCCACCCATACAACTTTTACACCTTGTTCATTGCCTCTAACTTTTAATGAGTTCAAACAGCTGAAAATATCAAAAAACATAGCAAATTTTCAAACCATTACCAAAAAATCGTCACACCCCAAGTTAAACATTTAAATGTTACCTACAGTTGTCATCAACAAGTTCAGTAGCTATATTAACAACTGTCGCTGCAGCCATTAACAACATATTTTTCCTTCGCCATCAGGTTATATAACCACAAACCTCTCACCATCATCTTCATTCATTATCCCTTATTTTACAGAAACACACAAAAATAAACCCAAAAACAGAGCATACTCAGTGAAAACAGAGCATAGTCACATTGAAAATAGAGCATACTCAACTACACCCAAACACATTGAAACCACACCCAAAGTATATCCATTGCATATGCCTAGGTCTACCTTGATAGTTTACAAGTATAATAGAGAAAATACCCACACAAGATGACATATTTTCCCCTTTTTCCAACCAAAACGAAGATAAAACATTTAACTACTATCTATAGTTGTCATTAACAAGTTTAGTAGCCATATTAACAGCTGTCGCTGCATCCATTAACAACACATTTTTCCTTCGCCATCAGGTTATATAATCACTAACTTTTCACCTTCATTTTCATTCATTAACCCTTCTTTTACAGAAACATCCACAATAAACGTAAAAAACAGAGCATACTAACAGCAAAAACACAACATACTAAATTATACACAAACACATTGAAACCACACCCAAAACATATCCATTGCATTTACCTAGGTCAACCTTCATATTTTACAAGTATAATACAAACTAATAATCACAAAAGATGACAGTTTTTTCCCTTTTTTTCAACCAAAGCGTACATTCATCAACAAAACCTCAAAATCTGTTTGTATGGCTGAACAGAAACCATGAACCAAATGGAATAATGAAGATAAGAGAGGCATTGACATCAAGATCTCACCTTACTCTTCAAACTTGCTCACACCATTGCATTCAGTTTTTCCCCCATTACTGACTTGTTTCTTCTGCTTCTGCCAGATTTTGCCCATGCCTCTCTCTATTTATGTTATAGGGCTATTTAGGTCATTTTCTAATTCCAATTTATTACAAATTAGTCCCATGAGACTTGAGAGTAATTATGTAATTTCGTGGGACAATTCTTCGTATTTTCGCTTTTTTAGGACTACAGTGTAATTTTCTGTTCAATAATTAATACCTCTATATCGATAAGTACGGGTTCAAATACTCTTACATATAAATGAAAAACCATTAGTCATGAGTTGTTATTGATTTATAAGTCAATTATACTATATTTCATTGGGATAAAAAAATCTTTAAATATCATTTAATTTTGCCTTAAATTTTAATAGTGTTATAACTTTATTCATTTCTAATATCAAATATGCCCTGTGAGAACAAATAGACACTATAATATGAGAAACTTAATGGGCTGCTCATAAATAAGGCCCAAAAAATTTTCTCACTCTGGCATCCTGCCTTATAAAAAAGATTAGAGAAGTGTTATTGGAAGACTTTCACATTGATAAAAATGTAATCCCACTCAAATCTAGATTAGTCAATAACATCAATACTCGTGCAAAGCTCACCCAAGAGTTTCTAATTGAGTGATTAAAATATTATATTAATATTTTAATATATATGTTAATATAGTATATATTATTATTACTTTATATATATTAATACATATTAAGAAATATATATCTTTTAATTATAAAATTAATGAGATATAATGCTAAAATTAATAAAATTATCCTTTATATATATATATATATATATATATATATATATAATATTTTATTATCATATATAAGTGAGGTAACGTATATTTGAAATTCAAAAATTAAGAAATAGTAAATATAATATATATCATTGTAAAAGAAGAAAGGAAAAAAAAATCTAAAATGGTCATAAAAATATATTTATCAATTTATAATTAACTCCATCTTCATAGATCAAACAAAACAAAGGTTTGCAATTATGAAAATACGGGGTTAAAGTGTCAAACAAATACCTGATGCTAAATAATTTATCACCAAAAAGAATATATTTATGATCCTATTCACACAATTCCAAGCCAATCATAAACAATTCGAATTCAGATTACATATTGCTTGGAATTGAACTCTTCTTACAACCAAAACGAACATACAATAATTGTGTCTACTTTTCCACAATTCCAAGCAAAAACATAGATACATAAGCAGCCAACGTAGACCAGATAAAGAAAGGCATGGCGGCCAATGGCAAAAAAATGTAAGTCAACTTAAGAACTCACAATAATTATTTAATTACAATAATCATCTTGTTCTAGAAATCAACTTGCTTTTTTTTTCTTTTTTTTGTGTGGCATTTTTGGTTTTCCCATGATATATCTATTAAACTTTCCAAGTCAAAAAGGGCTACAATACATCTCAATATGCATTAGGTAGGGACATGCCAAACTGGACCACCACTACGTCAAATTATAACCACTCACTACTTTATTATTTCCCCCCCAATAATTTATTCAATTTAACAAAGTTAGTGGCAGAAGATATTAAAAAAACCATATGGGGGAGTAGGTAGTTCAATTCATGTATATATATAGGCCCTTCTTTCTCAACCAAAGCCAACACATCATCATCATCCTCAAGTCTTTTGCTAACAATAATTAAGCTTTTTAAAGAGAAGAAGGAGAAGAAGAAGAAGAAAGAAGATGGCTAGGTCTTCCTTGATGGCTGCTTCTTCTTTGGTGGTTCTGCTTCTTCTGGTTGTTCCTTGTGTGTTTGGAACAGACTTTACTGTTGGTGACTCCGCTGGATGGGGTCTTTCTGGGAGTTATGACACTTGGGCTTCTGGAAAAACTTTCACTGTTGGTGACAATCTTGGTGAGTTTCTGATAATAATAATCCAAACCCTTTATGAATGTTACTCTTTAATTATAACTCCAATAGATTTTGTCTTACGTATTACAAGGAGTTAATAAGTATCATCGTTTATTAATGATAGAATTTTTGTTACAAGGAAACTCTGTTTCCTATGAACTCATCAAAATCACAGTATGAGAGTTTTCTTGAATCTTGAATCATGAGATGGCACTACCTGTTACTCTTCTCGGTTCTTATATTTCTTGTTCAATTTCTTCTTTAATGGGTCTTATATAGGAGAGGTAAATGATTTTTTAATAAATATATATATTACAGTAAGATTAAGGTACTGATTTTCTTGTCATGTTTGACTGTATTAAGTGGTATTATATAAGAACAATAACATCATATGTCCACACTCTGTTTTTATTTGTTTTTGCAAACTCTGTTTTTCTGCGTTTTTTCATTGATTTGAGTTATCAACTTTTTATTAATTACACTAAAATTTTGACCAATTTTTTTAGTAAGTGTCTGTTTGGTAGGAGAAAAATTGAGGGGAGGAAAAATTTTATTGAACTCGATTTAAAAAAAATTGAAAAAATGAAGTTTAAAGCTTTTAATTATCTTATCTTACACTTTATCTTATATCTTTTTTTTATTAAAATTTTATAACTCCACCTACTCATTTCTTTTAAATCGGGACATATTGAAATTTACCCTTCATTTCATTTCCCTTCTCACCAAACAGACCCCATGTAACTGTAATTGATTGATTTTCCTCTCCAATAACACACGCTAATGGAATAAATTATTATATGTTGATTTTATTTTTGGCAACTAGTGTTCAACTATGACAGCAGCCATGGAGTTGACCAAGTCAATGAGAATGACTACAACAGTTGCAGCAGTAGCAATGCCCTCAAGACCTACAGTGGTGGCAACACAAAAATTCCTTTGACCACTGCTGGCAAAATGTACTTCATTTGCCCAACTATAGGCCATTGTGGTTCTGGCATGAAGCTCGCCATCAACGTTGTCGCTTCCAGCTCCACCCCCACCACTCCCACCACCCCGTCAACCCCGAAAACTCCATCAACACCGTCTACTCCATCCACTAACTCTCCAAATACCACCTCCCCACCCCCGCCGTCCGGCAGTGGGGCAGTTGGCGGGCTTGGAGGTGTTAAGGAGCTGATGGGATCATTGGTTGTGTCATTGTTGATCTTGGTTTTGATGTGCTAGGAAAGAGGCAGTGCTATTTATTTTTTTTGTACTTGTTTTAATTATTAAATGAAGATGATGATGGTGATTATGATCATCATGTTCCTAGTTTGTTTGAATTTGTGTGATTTGTATTCAATGAGGAGGATAGATTTTATGTTGACATATATTTCATATATATCTTTTAAATGAATAAATTTTGTTCATATTTTAATGATGAATTGGTAACTAGTATTATTTTTTCCATCAAATTTTAAATTGCTTACAAAAATATTTATAAATTGATCACAAATAAAATTCTTATATTGACAAGTTGAAAGTTCATATTTTTATAGGACATGAAATTTGTTTTATAGATGAAATCAATTTGGGAAAATTCTAAAAAAATACCATTTAAACTTTAAAATCTTAAATAGGTGATTTAACAATAAAATAATTTATTAATTGCATTACCATTCTTATTAATCTCATTACCGAACTTGTTAACGGGATTTTGAAGTTTAAATTGTATTTTTTTGACATTCTCCCAATCAATTTTTTTTAAATTATTCTTATTTATGTAAGCAAGTATGTACCTACTCTATAGAACCAATCACATTGCTACATCTGGCCTTGGTTTGGTCGCCAGTACAGCTCAAGTGACGTGATGGATTCTCATTCTATGTTTGTTTTTTTGGAAAGTAACAAAACTAACATGCACATATTCCTACTTTATTATTAATTATTAATTAATAATGACATAGTATTTTCAATTCATTTCATTATCAAATAGAAGACTTTTGATACCCAAGCGTTGTCCAGATTCATTCACACTTCACAGGTTCATTTCTGGTCTTTCTCGAATGGATAATGAATTGAAGATGAAAACAAACATAGCAATCCCAAATCAATTTATTGGTGGGGAAAGAATGAGTCATTATTCTTGCTAACTTTTTTAAAAAATAAAAATATATTGGAATATATTTTAATGGTGGGCTGGTGGCTGACATGGGTTCTCTCATTTTCTTAATGAGTGATCAAAGATTCCCTTCTTCATTTTTAGGTACAAAGCAAAGTGAAAACTGTCAAATAAAATTCACAATTGTAAAATTTATTACCTAAATATATATGAAATTTGTTCATTGATTTGGGTGGCACTTACCTCCAATGAGTGCAATTTTTTTCTATATACATGTAATTTATCTTCAACAACATATAAAATAGAAGACATTCACACATAGTTTAAAATATATTATATATAGTTAAAAAAGAGTTGCATCTGTTTAAGATGAGATAAACTGATCAATCAAGAACTTTATCTTTTATTGCACAGTATAAAATAAAAGAGTTGCACTCTTTTAATTTATTTCTTCGTTTTGACTAAACGCACATATATTCCTATTAGTGACAATATTGTCTGAGATATACAAGTGAAAAAGACTTACAGTTGCACCCACTCAAATACTCTTTTTTATTTTTTGCTGAGTACAATAATATTTTTATTAGAGATTATTTTATTTGAGACATTATATTAAACATGAGCACATTTTTTTATTAATGATTCAAATCTTAATTCATCAACTAATTCTTCCCATTAAACTCAACCTTTTCCGCAAGAGATATATTCTCTTAGGTCAATTATTTGTTTTAAGGCCAATTTAATTATATATAGTCTTACCAACCCAAGCTTTAATTTAATAATTTTTAAGAAATGTTGAAAGCAAAGTCTAAAAATGACTCCCCGCCGGTGGCTATGCTAACGACTCCTCCATTTATATTCTTTTTGGGTTTATAATCACATCATTCATTTGGTCAAACACGACCCGCGACGATCATATATATCTCGTCTTGTTCCTCATGCGAATCTTTTTTGCAAACAAATATATTAAAATTTCAATTTTTAATTTCTAAACTATACTTTGATCTCTTGAACATGTTTATATTTTTCTCTAATTTTATTTTTTTATCAGATCTTTTAATAAATCTTTTTAATCCATTTTTATGAAGTGCACATACAATAAAGTTTTATGTTAAATTCATTTTTATAAAACATGCAAACAAATATATTAAAAGTATATATAGAACTAACTCTCTCACTTTTTTGCCAACAAATAACTTTCCCTTGGCATGAAAAATTAACAATATGTTCCTATAAAGTTTTTCATTTATGCAGAAAACTTCCTAAATACTAATATAATGTTTCAAGAGTGAAATGTGAAAGAAAAATTAAAAATGACTTGAAAAACATTTACAGATTATTCAGAATTCAAGAAACAGATTTTCACAAAATAAAAAGTTAAATTGAGAGAAGAATCCTTTTCGTTTGACGTATAACGTTTCAGTTACAATGTAATGTGTACTAACAAATTAAACTATACCATAATATTAAGCATTCGGCGTAGATTTTAAAATTGATAGTAAAAAAATGTTTACATTGATAACAACATTATTATTAATTAACAAACATTAAATATTGAAAATGATTCTGCATACTTCAACCTATAAATCACTTTAAAAAAAAGTTGTATATATGACAGAAAAGAACAACTTATGCCAACCAACATGCCTCCAGAAGTGAGTATATTAAACAACAATTGAGATATGATGTATTTGATACAGAGCACATCTGGCTTATTCTTATAATTTATTTAATGTATCCATTGATTGTGGAAGAAACTAATTAAAAAGATAAAAAATATAAAGTCTTAAAAATTAAGCACAGTCCCCAATAAAATACTATTTATTAAATAATCATCCATTATCTCCTCCACCAACTCACCCTATCTTAAAAAAATTGGTCTATGTACATAAAAGTCATGAGTTGGTGACAGATGGTCCATGCAAGCCAAGTGAGGCTGTATTTTGTTCCAAAAATTTTTTTTTGTCACGCAACTTTTCATTTTCCCCATATTTTTAAAAATGACCCTAATTTGAGCTTTAAAAAAAATACCTCAATCGAAAGGGATTTCATAGTACTTGTTTTTTTTTTCAATTTATTTGTATAGCCTTTTTTTCTTATTAAATTAAACTCTTGCAGTGCTTTTAAAATGCTTTCCGTCCTAACCATTGCCAAAACAATTCGAGTTTAGAATGCTGGAGGCTGGGTGAGCATGATGTTTCAAAAATGTTACTCCCTTGATCCGATTATTAATATAATTAAAATTTATTTATTTAATTTAATTATATTAAAGAAGTGAATTAAGTTAGTTAATATGACAAAATTTTTTTTTCTAAAATATGTTAATCATCTTCCTTAATTTCCTCATTCCCTCTCCTTTTTAATTATTGTTGATAGAGTATCAAAAATGATAAATTAAAAAAATATTAATAAATTTAAAAAAAATACTATAATTAAGATCAAAATCAACTTTTCAATAGAGACAGGAGGGAGTATAAGGAAAATGTTTAAAATAATAATATAAAGTTATAAGGACTAAAATGAAGGGGAACGAATATACAGAGCTAAATTTAAAGACAAAAATTGAAGAGCAGTACATGAACTAAATTGTAAATAAGGGATTGCGGGATCCTTTTGTGCAAAAAGCTCATATTTTAGGGTAAAAAATGGACGTTGGGTAGCATGATAAATCTTTTACAGGTGCGTATGCTAATATAAATAGGACATGCTTGTTTTAACTTTTTTACTTTTTAGAGCTCTTTTTATGATTTATAAAAAAATATATAAAAGAAATTTTATCTCAATTTAAAGGTAATATTAAAAAAAAACTTTTTATTTTGAAGCACCCAAACGAGTATTTGGAATGAATAAAATAAGTCATCAAATTACTAAAATGTCCTTTTGGATAAATGAGTTTTCGTCGGGGTAACAAAAGCCCACAACCAAGAACAAGATACCACTACTCAATAAATATACAATACATCTGTGCCACTAACTGTCTAAATCTAAGTCATTTATAAGAAAAAAAATTTAGTTCAAAATATAAGTCGTTTGTCAGATAATTAATGATATTTTTTCAATATTACCTCTGTTTAATATCTATTGAAAAGAGAAAAAGAAGAGAAATGTGTAAAAATCATTTATAAAGATAGATAAAAAAATTGAATAAGGACAAATATAAAATTTTTTATCAATTTAATGGATGCATTCCTTTAAATGTGAGAATGTAAAAGAAATGACTTAAGGATAAAACGATAGATTCAAAGTTTGAATGTTAAGAGTATACCCAAAATACCAATAAAGTATAGAGATTAGCATGTATGAGATGCTTTTGAGAAAGATAATTACCAATAAAGTGTAAAGATTAGCACGTATGAGATGCTTTTGATAAAGGTAAATTACCTTTCTCAAAAACATATCATACGTGGTAATCTCTACATTTTATTGGTATTTTGGGTATACCCTAAAGTATGATTTACATTCAAACTTTGAATCTACTACTCTATACCTAAATGTAAGATACTTATATTTTATTCTCACATATCAAGGTATGCATCCATTACAATTGATAAAATTTTATATATTTGTCCTTATTAAATTTTTTGGGATCTATTTTCACACTCCTCTCTCATCTTTCTCTCTTTCCAATAAAAATTAAATATAGATAAAATTTTAAAAAATGTTATTTAATACCCCACAAATCATTGTAGTACATACATTATAGTTATTGAGTACCTTGTTCTTGTTGTCAGCCTTTGAGGAAAACTCATTTTTCCAATAGGATATTGTAGTAATTTGATGGCTTACTTTACTCAGTCTTAATAGATTACTACAGAAAATATTTTTAACGTTCATTTTTTATCTTTTTAATATTTAAAAATAGAGGGATATTTATGACAAAGACGTAGAAAAATTAAGATACGGTATCCATTAAAAAAATGATGTTGTAAGTAACCTACCTATGGCGTCCCTTTTTTTAAAAAGGGACTCCGTAAGTGGGTTTAGACGTTTATTTTTTAAAAAATGGATGTCTAAATTTTGTTTTTCTTTAAAAAAATCGTTTAAATTTTTCACTGCCCAACAATTAGAATCTACAGAAACAGGATCGAACAATTTTTCATTAATCAAAATGTCCTTACAAATAGTAAGAGACATCCAGCACTAGCTAATTAAATTGTTAACTCCTACTAATACAATGTATAGTAATTATCACGAAGTGCCGAAAAGTTGTCCACGTAACTACTAACTAATAAAAATAAACTTATCAGTCATAATCAATTTATCACAAAATGCCAGAAGGGAAACTCAAAATCCGAAAATGATTAATGTTGGTGAAGGATGATAAATCAACATACATCTATAATGATAATAAATTTAAATACCAGCACCAACAAAATGCATCTACAATAATCCTAGTTCATAACTTAGTCCATAAAAAGAAAAAATAATTAATCATACCTTTTGGTAACGGTGGGAGAGGGAAGGAGGAGGAACCAACAGAATCAAAAATTGAGGAGGGACGATGGCAACGAGCTTCAACAGTGGAAAGGGAGAGAGGAGGACGGCGGAGGATGGTGGTGGAAAGAGAGGAGGACGACCTTCAAAAGAGAGTGACAGTAATGAGAGGGAGTGAGAGAGAGTGATGGTGAAAGAAGAAGAATCAAGAGAGTGATAGTGGAATGAGGTGCTTCAAGAGAGAATGAGAGTTTTGAATAGAGGAAGCTAACATATGGGGGTTGGTATGACTTTGGAGGGAGTGATGTCAATGCCAATTTCACTGACATTCATTACCTTCAGGTGTCCCAAATTAAGAAAGGGACGCCTAAAGTGTCTAAAACCTTTAGGCATCCCAAATTCAAATTGGAACGCTTAAAGCTATCCAATTCCCACACAGAATTACAAAAAGGCCACCGCCTTTATTTTATGCTTTCCTTTTTTAAAAACGGACGTTCTTTGGGGAAGTAAAATATATATCTTGTAGTAGTGATACCTCTTTGCTTTAACTTTATATAAGTATTTTTATAATTTACAAAATAAATATATAAAAAGAGTCTTATTTCAACTTATAGAAAATGACATTTGAAACTATAGTTTAGTCGTTTTCCAAGCAAATACTTACTACTCAATAATTCACTAATCACTATGCTGAGGATCTCATATTAGCATATGGACCTGCCCATAAGGATTTTTTTAAAAAAGATTTCTCATGCTACCTAGGTTCATCTTTTACTCTAAATATGAGCTTCTTGCACAAAAGGATCTCGCAATCCCTTAAGGTTTGTTTGGTTTAAAAGAGGGGAGGGGACGATAGGGAAAGAGATGTGAGGGAATTTTAATATTATCTTAATTGGATTGATGAGAAGAGAGGGAATGTGAGGAATTTTAATGTTATCCTATTTAGTTTAGGAAAAAAGAAAAAAAAATATTTTTATATAGATAACTTTACCCTTATTTTATTAAAGTGTTTATTTTTCAAACATATTTAATAAAATATTATTTAATATAGGAGTTATAATTTTACAATTATCAAAATTAAATAAATAAAATTGCAATAACACTTAATACCCCCCTCTCACTCTGTCTCACACACACACTATATAAATATATATAATATATAAATATAATATAGATACAATAATACAATATAGCATTTTAAAACAGGCAAGTGCCATTAATCCTGCTACGAAAAATTACGTGAGGTGAAGCCACCGTCCCCACCCTGCGCGATGGAAGTCTAGAACCACCAGATGACCTGAAGATGCCACCGTTGCGGGTCTGTTCGATGACCAGAGAATGGTACCACTCCTACCCCAACCCATTGATCCAATCCCAAATCCACAAGACTAGCCATTTCCTCCACTGTCATCTCTTCTTTCTCATTCCAACCATTAGATCCATCCACCATCTCTTCTCCATTTAAGTTCTTGTACAGAATAAAAGTGACGCCGGAACAAACGATGGTCGACGATGATTCACGGAGAACATGACGCGACAGTGGTGAAGGCGAGCTGTTAGGTGATGGACATGGTGACGCGTGGAGAGGGTGGGGGAAGAGAGTAGGGTAGGTTGGGAATATTAAAAGTCAATATGGGTATAATGGGCAATACAAGTCAAAATATTACCACTTTCTAATTTTTTTTTGGGAGAATTGCTAAAAAAAACCTTATAAGCAAATTAATTGCTTATTGCTACCATTGCACACGGTGGGTGGTATGTTGCACATGGGCGGATGCTATGTTGCACACTAGGGATGATATTTGCACTTTCGCAGGGATGCTTTTTGCACATGTGGATGCTGATTGCACATGGTGGATGCTTGCTTGCACATTGGTACCATTTAGCAATTAATTTTCTTAAATGGTATTTTTTAACCATTTTCCCTTTTTTTTTGGGGACGGTTTTGAGGGGAATTTTAGAAAAATTTTAAGAAAATTTCCCCTCCTTATTTAAATTTTTTGTGTTGTTAATCAAAGAGTGGGGAATAAAATCCCTTCCCTCTTTTCTAGTTTTAAGGGGAATGAGAGAAAAATTTCAAGAAGATTTCTCCTCCATGTTTAAAATTTTTAAGAGAACAAAATCTCTCCCCTTCTTCCCCTTTTTTGGAGAACGAGAGACAAATTTCAAGAATATTCCCCCTCCTTATTTAAATTTTTTGTGTTGTCAAATCAAAAGGAGGGGGAATAAAATCTATCCTCTGCCCTTAAACCAAATAAACTTTTATTTAAAAATTTAGTTCATGTACTTCTCTTACTTCAATTTTTTGTCTTTACATTTAGCTCCACATATATATGATCCCTTCATTTTTGGTCACTTTACATTATTATTTTAAGCATTTTCCCTATAGCATTTTTGAAACATCCGTCCTCTAGCTACACTCGAGTTTATAGTCTCAAAATATGACATGTTATAATTGGTTTTCGCAATAATGGTTAGATAGGAAAGCATTTTAAAAGTTTAATTTAAGAAAAAACAAAAAGGCTATAAAAGTCAATTTAAAAAAAAACAAGTACTATGAAATCCGATATCATTGAGGTATTTGTTTTTAAAGCTCAAATTAGGGTCATCTTTAAAAGCAGGAGAAAATGAAAAGTTGCGTGTACACAAAAATTCCATGGAAAGGGGGAAAAAAAAAACAGCCTCAACTGGCTGGCATTGACCATCTCTCAATTACATATACCAATTTTTTTTTAAGATAGGGTGAGTTGGTGGTAGAGTTAATGGATGATTATTTAATAAATATATTATTGTTGAGGAATGTACTTAATTTTTAAGGGTCTGTTTGGAAATATATTATAAGGGGTTAGAAGCTTATTTAGAGGGTAAAAACTCATTTGTCATCTGCAGACACGTTAGCTTTTACTGGGCTTTAAAAAAAAGCTACTATTTTTAGAAGATCATTGAAGTAGCTTCTAACTTTTTTTCACTGGGTTTAAAAAAAAAGTCACTTCTCTCACTGCCAATTCAAACACAAATCACATTTACAATATAAATTTTTTTCAATTTGACTTTTACAAAAACCACATTAAAAAAAAATCAATTTTCCACCACTAATCCAATCAGCACCAAGACTTTATATGTTTTTATTTTTTAATTAGTTTCTTCCACAGGCAATGGATACATTAATAAAAAAAAGGGGAATTTGTCAGATGTGCCCTGGATCAAATACGTCGTATCTCAAATGTTCTTTAATACTCGCTCCTAGACGCATGTTAGTTGGCATAAGTTGTTCTTTTTCGTAATATATGCCATCATTTTTTTTTTAAAAAAAGTGATTTATAGGTTAAAGTGTTGGAATATTTTAAAATGAGAAGATACATTTTTTATAAAGTAATGTTTATTAAGTTAAGGAATTTATATAAAGAGTTATTAGGAGTTATAATATTAAAAGTCACAAATGTTATATTTGTTCAATTTCTAGAGACCCATGTGACAAGTTATAGCTAAAGATGTGGCAGCCACCACTTAGTAAAAAATTATGTTGTGTTTATGAGAAAACTCCACGTGATATAAATGTTTAACTCTTTATATGTTTATTCATGAATCAATATATGAGATTCATGAATTTAATAAATCGTTATGACTTTTAATTGAAGAGGTTTTGCTTCAAAATGCATCACTTTATGACCTATAAATACCCAGTACCATCAATCATTTTGACAGATCAAAAATCACACAATAAGAAATCAAATGCTTTTGTCCTTGAGTGCACACAAATATAAATTCAAATTATTATTTTGTAAAAGCCATTGTTGCCTTACTTGAGTATTGAGAGTGCAATCTATACTCAATGGTCTTCATTGTATCATGTAGGAAATTCACCCGTCAATCCAACTTATAGGTATAGGTGGGGGTGAATTGAGCCTATATAAAAGTGTTGGTCATGCTTTGAAGACATTGTGCACTACTTTCTTCTTCATCTCTTATTCTTATACTCCTCATAGATCGAACCCCTCGAACAATCTTTAGGTTGAATTCCGTGAATCCAAATGGCATCTTTGAGGAAGTGGACTACAAATTTTGTCAAGTCAGAAAGATTTGATGGCGGTAACTTCCTAAGATGGCAAAAGAAGATGAAGTTTCTCTTGACAACACTAAATGTTGCATATGTTCTTGTCACTCCCAAACCTTAAGAAGGAGAAGAAGAGACTTTGGCTCAAATAAGAGAGAGACAAAAATGGGAGAATGATTACTTCATCTACTCAGGGCATGTCCTCAATGGGCTCGATGATGCTCTCTTTGATGTGTATCAAGACTTAACCTCTACACTACTACAAGATATATATTTTACTACCCCAAAAGACGTCCGTCTTTCAAAAAGGGAAGTAAAAAATAAATGATGTGACATTTTTGTAATTTTGTATGTCAGTTTTAACAAATTAGGTATCCCAATTTCAAAAACAAACGCCAAAAGTAGTGTCCTATATTCCCAAATATTAATATTGAATATTAGATTGGCGTCCCTAATTTAATTAGTGATACCATCTATTTCCTATGGCGTCCCTAATTTAAATAGGGACGTCAAAAGTGATTTCACTTTTTAAAAGCTGATTATTGTTGTCCCTATTTACATTGAGGACACAGAAAGCTTGCCTTCTTCGAACTTAAATACATACATTGCTAAAAAATTCTATTATAAAACGCACCACCCTCATTGCTCTTCCTTTCCTTTCTCTCTTGGCCCCTTCAACATTTCTCAATTTATCTGAGAGGAGTTGCAGAGAGAGACCCATACTCCATAGATTCAAATGGCTTCTTTCAATTATTCCTTCGGTGTTCTCGCCATCCTCCCCGTTCTCATCCTCTCTCTCATCATGACCTTCGGTGCTCCTATCAGTGACAGTAATCTCTCTCTTCATCACATCTCAAATCTAACATGTCAGCCTCTGTTTACATTCTCTTTGTATTTGGATCTGATTCTCCTGTCTATTTATTATCATTATTATAATAATATAATTTCTTTTCCTTTTTCATAATTAGATCTAGTACGGTGCATGTGAAGATGAAGATAATGGATTTTTGGATTCAGAAGTTTGACTAAAGGTGTGCACTGTTCAACATCACTATGCACACTATTGTTCATCATCATTGTTCACGCGATTGTTTACTATTACTGTTCATGCTTTGAAAAACTTATGGCGTCTGTTTTTAGAAAGGGACACCATAAGTCCCTTACAATGTCCCTTTTTTAATGGACGTTGCTTCTAGATTTTATTACATCGCTCACATAGGCGTCCTTTTGAAAAGGGATGTAGAAAAAGCCTAAAAACGGATGTTAAAAGTGCTTTTTATAGTAGTGCTATAAAAGAACTCTGGGATAAACTCGAAGCAAGATCCATGGAAGAGGATGCCACAAGCAAGAAGTTTCTTGTTTCTTGTTTCTTGTTTTAATAACTATAAAATGATTGATGGAAGATCTATCATGGAGCAATAGGATGAAATAGAACATATTGTGAATAATATTAAACAACATAAAATAAATATGAATGAATCTTTTATTGTCCCTTCAATTATAGACAAACTTCCTCCTTCATGGAAAGACTTCAAAAAGAGTCTTAAACATAAAAAGGAAGATACTTCTTTCGAGCAGTTGGGGAATTTCCTTTGTTTGGAAGAAGAATTAAGAAAGCAGGATGATGCTAAAGATATTAATGCTCATGAAAAAGTCCATATGGTGGAGGAAGAATATGCTCATAAGATTACTAAGAAAAGAGGGAAGGAGAAAGATAAATCCCAATAATAAGATCACAAGAATAAAAGGAAGAGAGGTAATTGCTAATTTTGTGGAAATGGTAGACATTAGAAGAATGAGTGTTGTCTCTTAAAAAGAAAAGAAAGAGAATAGTTCTTCCAAAAAAAGTGACAATCTTGTGGTAGTAATTTCTAAGATCCACCTAGTTGACAATGATGAGTCATGATGGATGGACACTAGTGTAACTAGCCATGTGTGCAAAAACAAAAACTCTTTCAAGACACTAAAGGGTTGTTTGGTATGAAGGGAAGGGAGGGAAAGTGGGTAGAGGGAAAAAAATTTTTAAAGTTGGATTTTTTTTAAAAAAATTTCTTACTCCGTTATCTTACATCTTTTTATCAAAATTTAATAACCACATTTCTCCAATTTTTTTAAATTCAACTTATAAAATTTTTCCTTCCCCTCCCCTCTAAACCCCTCTTACCAAATAGACCCTAAGGAAACAAGAAGGAGATGTGCTTTACATGGGAAAATGTTTAATTGTTCAAGTGAATGTAAAAGGGACTATGGAAATTGAATTCACTTCAGGGAAAATTCTTACTTTAAGATATATCTATTATGTACCAGAAGTTAGAAAGAATTTAATTTTGGTACCCTTACCTAATAAGTTTGGGTTTAAGTTTGTATTTGAGGGAGACAAGTTTGTTCTCACTAAGGGTGGAATGTCTATAGGCTAGGGTTATTCTTGTGAGAACATGTTCAAGTGTAATATTGTTAAAGTTAATAATAGTATTTACAATTATGCTTATATTGTGATTTATGGCATTATCATCTGGGTCATGTTAATTTTGGTAAATTAAATAATATAATGAATCTAGAATTGATTCCAAACATAGCTAGTAACCATGAGTCTTGCACTACATGCATGTTAACTAAATAACAAGGTATCCTTTCCCTAAACTAGAAAGAAGTTCTAAATTATTAGAATTAATTCAATCCGATGTTTGTGATTTGTATGGCTGGCCTACTTTAGATGGTAAAATTTTTTTTTTCTGACTTTCATTGATGATTGAAATATATTTGGTTATGTTTATTGCATGTTTGGATTAGCGGTATGAAAAAAGGCTTATTTCAACCGGGCTTATGCAAAAGTGCGATTGGTATAAGTGCGATTGTTGAATGTGATTTATGTTTGGATTGGAGATTGCTTAAGTGCTTATTAAGCATTACATAAGTGCTTTTGATGTTTATATGGGTAAAAGATAAAAATATATATCTAATATTATAATATATCTGATATTATAAAAAATATATCTACTTTTCCCACTTAAATTAAAATGGAAGGAGACAGTAAGGAATTACATTGTACCGAAGCACGCAAAGAAACAAGTGATCATTAAAGCCAAAAAACAAAGGGAAAAAGTAGATGCAAGGTAACGATTCTAAACACCGTTTCTTGGACAACAATATTCAGTTGTAGAAGATCCATAAAACCATACTAGTTGCAGAACAAGCATCAGAATAAGTTTTGGGCATATGAAAAACCTAATTGTTACTATCTAATTCAAAAAAACACATCACGATGGGTAAGCCTATTAACCAAGCAATCGGCCTTATTTTTGGGTTGCAACACTTAAACAAACATGAACATAGTAAAGCACATCTTTAATATTTCTACTCTCATTGTTTATGATGTTACATACAACTGACCAAAAATTGAAATGCAAGAATTTGAAGCTGTTAATTAGCTTTTTGTTTGTGAAGTTCTACGTCAGGTATTCTTCCGGAGATCCCATCACACCGATGATTACTTTGTATGCACCCACCTCACAAACAAAAATTTGTGGAACACTTTTCTTGACTTGGCATGGCCCCCTGACGACACAGCTGATTCAAGAAGTGCACTTCCATTCAAACAAAAATTTGGAGCTCACAAGCTAGCCCGTTTATGAAGCCCTTTTCAAAAATACTGTAACCAAACATAGGAAAATCTGATTCACGATGGCCAAGCCCGATTGCATGGGAATCGGGCTTATTCTCTGATTCTAACGCTCTGCCAAACATTACTTAAAATAACAAGGTATCATTTCCCTAAAGTAGAAAGAAGTTCTAAATTATTAGAATTAATTCAATCTGATGTTTGTGATTTGTAGGGCTGGCCTACTTTAGATGGTAAAAAATATTTTATGACTTTCATTGATGATTGAAAATATATTTGGTTATGTTTATTTAATGCATTCAAAGGATGAAGTCTTAGACGAATTTAAGATCTTTAAAACCTATGATTCTAATTAAAACCTATGGTTTTAATTTCTTCATGTTTCTTGTTGTGCGAACTTGAGAAAAGATTGAAAAGTATTCACATGTTTGTTTAATTTAGAAAATGACCTCAAAACATTTGAAGAGGCTATGAAGTCTCAAGATGCAACCTTTTGTAAAGAGGTTGTACAAGATGAAATGGAATCAATAATGGGAAATTTAACTTGGAAACTAGTAGACCTCCCTGTTGGTTCTAAACCTATTGGTTGTAAATGGATTTTCGAAAGGAAATTAAAGGTAGATCGATCTATAGATAAATATAAAGCTAGGTTGGTTACTAAGGGCTTTACATAAAAGGAAGTCTTTGATTATTTTGATCCATATGCACCGGTTGTAAGGATTTCCACTATTAGCGTGTTTATAGCACTTGCTTCCATATATAATCTTGTTATCCCTCAAAAGGATGTTAAAACAACTTTCCTTAATGAAAATTTGGAAAAAAAGGTGTATATGACACAACTGGAAGGGTTTGTAGTTCCTGGTCAATAACATAAAGTTTGTAAATTAATTAAGTCTCTTTATAGACTTAAACAAGCCCTTAAACAATGGCATGAAAAGTTTGATGAAATTGTTTTAGCAAATAGGTATAGAATCATTGAATCTAACAAATGTGTTTATAGTAAGTTTCATAATAGAAAATGTGTCATTATTTGTTTATATGTAGATATGTAGATGATATGTTTATTTTTGGTACCGATCTGGACGAAGTAAATAAAAACAAACAAATTATTATATGATAATTTTAACATGAAAGATATGAGAAAGGCATATTTCATACTATGAATCAAGATTATTAGAGATAATAACTGTCTTGGACTTTCCCAGTCTTATTACATTGAGAAAATATTAAAGAAATTTGATTGTTATAATTGTTGTCTTGTTTCTACTCTATTTGATTCTAGTATGAGTTTAGTACCAAATAAAGGTTGTCTTATGAGACAACACAAATATTCAAAGGTGATTAGATGCTTGATGCACGCTATGACATATATAAGACCAAACATAGCATATGATGTGGGAAGATTAAGTAGATACACAAGTAATTCAAGTATGACACACTGGTATATAGTGGAAAGAGTGTTAAAGTAATTGAAAGGAACGATTAACTAGAGTTTAACTTATAGTGATAATCATTTAATTTTGCAAGGATATACATATACTAGTTGGATAACTTACTCAGAGGATAATACATCCACAAGTAGATGGGTCTACACCCTTGGTGCGAGTGCTATTTTATGGGGGGTCAAAGAAATATACCTGTAAAGCAGATTTTGCTACAGACTTTAAGTTTATAGCACTGGTTGCAAGTAGTAAGGAAGTGAAATGGTTAAGAACCTTGTTGTTTGAAATTCCTATATGGTCGAAGACAATGACACTAATATCTATTCATTGTGATAATCAATATGCTCTTGCAAGGGCTTTTAATCAAGTTTATATTGGAAAGTCGCGACATATTGGCCTAAGGCATAATTATATGAAAGATTTGATTTTGAACTGAGTAATTCGCATTAGCTATATAATATATGAATTAAATCTTGCAGATCCTTTGAGAAATGTTTGACAAGGGATTTAGTGTTAAAAACATCAAACGGGATGGGGTTGAAGCCTTATAAACTTTGATGAAAAATAGTGGAAACCCAACCCACACTTGACCATTAAATCAAGTCATGAGTTCAGTGGTAAAAGTATGCTATCAGAGTGATTGCAAGTACTTGACTTTTAATATATCACAAGTTAAAAAGTATTTGGTAACCATGAGACTAGAAAGGGGTAGGTTGAGCCTCAAATTGGCTGTTAATAGATTTGTAAACATATATTTGCTGGAGCATTTATCATGGTAATGATCTTGAATGAGTCTACCTATATGAGAATGAAGTGATGCCACTTCTAAGAATCTAAGGGCTTGACTTTGAAAAGTTCTCATGAAAAGGATACGAACACAAAGCCATGAATAAATGTGTTATTTAAAGTGGCATACAATGCCCGAGATCCCATGCATAATTTATGCACACATGTTCATATGGGATAATTGGTTCAAAGCTTAGTCTACCATATTATTTCTAATGGATGAAACCATGTCTTACTTAAGTAAATGATTAAATAATCAAGATACCTTTACTGACAATATGAGTTTTTCGAAGTGATAAGAGTTTGTGATCATTTTAAAATGGTGAGAGATTGTTGGAATATTTTAAAATGAAGATATGTATTTTTTAGAAAGTAATATTCATTAAATTAAGGGATTTATATGAAGGGTTGTGTAAGGAGTTAAAACACTAAAAGTCACAAAGGTTATATCTGTTCTGTTTCTAGAGACACAAGTGAAAGGTTAGAAATGTGGCAGCCACCATTTGATAAAAAGTTGTGTTGTATTTATGAGAAAACTCTACATAATATAAATGTATAACTTTTCATATGTCTATTTATGAATCAACATATGAAATTCATGAATTTAACAAATTATTATGACTTTTAATTAAAGAGGTGTTGCTTTAAGAGGTACCACTTCATGACCTGTAAATACCAAGCACCATCAATTATTCTAACAAATCAGAAATCACATAATAAGAGATCAAATTCATTGCTTTCGTCCTTGAATGAACACAAAGATAAAGTCAAATTATCATTTTGTAAAAGCTATTGTTGTCTTGCTTGGGTATTGAAAGTGTAATACATACTCAATAATTTTCATTTTATCTTGCAGGAAATTCGCTTGTCAATCCAACTTGCACCGTATAAGATATGTCTAGGTGAGGGGGGGATTAAGTTTAAAGGAAAGTGTTGCATATGCCTTAAAGGCATTGTGCACTACTTTTTTATTCATCTTTTATTCTTGTACTCCTCAAAGATCCAACTACTACAAAAAAACAATATTTTAGTAGAGGTTAAAAAGGTGTATTTGTAGCCGTTTTAAACGCTACAAACAACATTATTAGTGGTTCACAAAACCACTATAAAAATTGTTGTTGCAAGAGTTTTTGTAGTGGTTTGTCCACACCGCTACAATAGTCGAATGGAGTCAACACATTATCTGATAACATTGTAGTGGTTAACAAATCGCTACAAACTTTGGAAACAACGTTTTAGCAGTTACATAACTGCTATTAAAGTGAAATGTGAATTTTTTATGAATGGCACTAATAAATTTGTAATGGTTATACAACTGCTACAAAATTATGTTTATGGCAGGATATGAAAATTTTAACTCTAGTTTGTAGCGGTTAGATAACCGCTACTAAGTTGAAATATGAATTTTTTTAAAACTGGTGCCAATTATTTTGTAGCGGTTATATAACCGCTACTAAATGAAATTTTAAAAGTAGCGCCACAAAAATTAAACAATTTTTTAATTTCACTGTTAACGTTGTAGCGATTCTAATAACTGCTACAAATATTTTGGAAAGTAAAAAAGATATCCAATAATTTAATTAAATTGTCATAGTATCATTTTAACAAATTGATTATTTATATAACTGGATCGATATTAGTTATTATTTGAGAAGAATAATTGAATTGAATTACATTGGGAAAAGAGAAAGATTAAATTGAGTTACATAAATATAAAATTTATATACATATTAATGAGAAAGTATGGGTAATATTATGGATATATAGGTAATTAGTACTTATTTTGTTGCCTTCTAGACGTAGATGTTTTAGAAGAAATATTTTTTAGGAATAATCTGTTAATTTCTGCAAAAAAAAAGTATGAATATTATAAGAAGGAAAAAAATGGAGATGAAAGAATTGATAAAAAATTTATCATATTTGATCACCTTACTTAGATCTTGAGCTCCTGAAAGAAAAAAAATTTCTAGATGAGAAAAAACAAGAGAGAAGAAGGGAGTAAAGAAATAGAAAAGTGTATGAAGAGAGTTTGTGTGGGGGTATTTATAGGGATCTGTGTGACTCTTATAACAGTTAATGTCACGAAGTTTGTAGCGGTTTTACTGCCTTTGTAGCGGTTATGTAACGACTACAAATTTTAGTCTATTTTTTTAATTATATTAATCAAAATTTAGAAGAACAAAATTATGGTTCCACTTAATCATTCTTCTTCGCCATAACTACAAAAGTTACGTGGAAGAAATGTTAGTGTGATATTGTTGTGTAGAAATATTAAATTTAAATAATGTGAACTTATAAAAATTCATCGAACTATAGGTAAATTATCATCGCCTTCAGGGAAGAAGTTTTCGAAGTTGACGGGATGAAATGACTCACTCTTGTAGGTGATGTTGTCACTATCACCCATGTTATAAAGGTCTCGAGGCTTTAAATGAACCACCATGTTCCAATCCTTATACCTCTCGTCCTCGACATAATAAACCTGGCAGAGGCAAGAATATAGGACTCATCACTTCAGATTGATCGGTGTGAATTAGACGAGAGAAATTTACTGATGTGATGCCTAAATTATCTGTTGTGAGTCCCCGGAAAGTTGTCGTATTTGCCCACAAACACATGACAAGCGTAACAGTGAAACATCGTTGGTAATTTAGTTCGATGACATCAAGAAACTTTCCATAGTAAGGAATACCTCCTAATTGCATGTTGCCGTCATTGCTGCTCACATAACTCCTTGTCCTAAAGGTGCCAAAAACACCTAAATTTTGAGTTTGCAATCCTTGATCTCGTGATACCGTGCAAAACCTGAAACCATTAACATTGTATGTTGTAAACCTTTTTGCATGGTCAAGAATGCCGATTGTGAGGACTTTGAACTCTGGTGAGTGTGTGTTGTGATCATTTAATATTATACGCATAAACCAGTCTGTGAAATCTCGCAACTGCTACTAAAATCATTTGTTTTTTTTTGTTTTTTCCATAATTGTTTTTTCAAACAAAATTAAATAACAAAATTAATATAAAATTAAAAAAACTTTGTAAAATAAAACAAAATTAAATTAGCTAAGCATTTTTTGACAATTGTTAAAAAAAGAAAAAAAATCCCAAATAAACTCAACTAACTATTAGGAACCTGATCAGCAGGTCCTGTCTTAGGTGGGGCACCGTCACCAAGCTGGCCATGAGGTCCTATCTCAGGGGCAGGCAGACGACAGGCTTGAGCAAAGTCAACAGTATCATCATATGATGGAAGGTGAGGCAGCTGAACAACAAACCTCGAGATAGGGGGACCTTTGAGAATGCCTTATCAGGGAACAAGCGACTCTACGCCTTATCGAGCATGGAGTTCGTGATATCCCACAATTGCGTTTGCTGTGTGTAGATGAAATCTGCCTGCTCTTGTATCTATTATGCCATCACAACAGATTCCCTCGCAACCTCAAACCGAATGTCCTCAATAGTCTACTCCCTCGGACGTTTTCTCTTAGACGTTCATGCTTGAGAGGGTCCCGCCTCAGAGCCACCGCTCCTCCCATAGACTATGCTGGGTCTAGCGCCTAACCCTATCACCCTCACGCGCCCAAGGTGCTCGACCGGTCTCAAACCAGCTTTTAGTGGTGCAGTAGGGTCCACAGACTCCTGAGACTCTTGGGTCTATGTCTTTCTCAGCTCAGCTTGGGACTGTTGAATCTGCGTCAGCAATTTTATGCAACAAGTTATTATAATTATTATTAATAATAAATTAGTTGTTCTAAACATTTTATTAAAAATAATTGTAATTATTATACTTATAATGGCATCCTCTGCCTATTGAGACGTAGTAGTCCCATCCCAGTGCCTATGTGTCACTATGAATAACTCTTTATAATCCGTCTGACGGTTCTCCTCCTGAGCCAACTGCTCCTGAAACAATGAGAATATTAAATTAATATTATAAATATTTAATTGAAATTTAATTATTAATATTAATGTAAAATTAACTGAAACTGTAAAAACGTACCAATTCGCTGTAGGTCACAACAAATGTTTTCAATTCAGTCGTGGCGGATCTTCTACTGCTGTCGGCTCTTCATGTTTCTCTGAGAAAGAGCTTACAAAAATTATGAAAGTAATAATTATTAAAAAAACATTTAAACAACAAAAATTGCTCAAATAAAAGTTGTTAAAAAAAATACCTGCGCCTCTTGATTCCTCCTGTACTGGACAAAACTCACATAGTCATTTGGTGGGACGCCGTCCGAGATGTCCTTGATCAGCTGCTACAGAGGAATCGTCTCATCCCTATTCTTGATGTGGTAGAGACAATTCCTTCTGTTCTTCCAGCTGTCACCCATCTTCATCAGCGTGTATCTCTTCCTGCTATCCCGGACGACAAACCTATCCTATAATATAATTAAATAAAAAATATTTAAATATGATTATTTCGAAAACATTAAATTTAAAAATAATGTAGTTAATTAAAAATCATTTAATATAATTAAATGAAATTATTAATTACCTTAACTGCCTGATCCCAAGCTAGATCATTCGGCCCCTTCGGAACGTTCATCCATGTCCTGAAGTGAACGGGGAACCGTATCCAATTCGAGCCCAGCTCATTCAAGTAGTGATTGAACATATGATCCTCATTGTCGATGGGTTGGTCCCTGGGCTCATTCCACGTAACAACAACTTGTAATCTTCGGTCCATGCTGTTCAGACCGGTCACATCAAGCCTCCTTGTGGAAATGTTCCCTCGCTCATCTGCATAATTTACCATATACGTTAATTAAATTTAAATTCATATTTAACAAAACTGTATTAAAAGAAAAGTATAAATACTTATAAAACAGTTTTCCCAATATCTTAAGTATAACAAATTTGAAGATAAAAAGATGGCAAATATTGAAAAAAAGACTATAAAAATATTTAAATTAAATAATAAATAAATAATTACATTTTTCCTTGCACTTAAACCTTAAACCCAGTCGACCGGGAAGGTGACTGTCGTGGGTGGTTCTGATCCCGCGCGTCCTCTTGATCTAGGAATCGCTCCAACTTGCTGAGAGGAATGTTGTCTAAGTTGAACATTCATTATTCTTGTCTGTGTTGTCCAGATTAATCTCACCTCCCTCGACCTGTGGTGAGGTTCCCTCCCGTGGGGCTGTCTGCTGTTACTGTGGTGGTCCACCTTCAGTGGCTATGATGGGCCCCCTCCTGTGGTTGCGGTAGGCTATCTGCTATGTTGTGGTCCCCCTTACTCTACGCTGACCCCTGCCATGACTCTCGGATCTGCTGCTGCTACCATGTAGAAGCGATCTAGGGGTCGCATAACCTCCTTCCCTTTCCCCTATCTCCTGAAGTCATATAAAAATTTAAAATTTGAAGGAAACATCTCAGAGAAGTGTAAAAAAAAAAGGCAAAATATGAAAAAGGAAGAAGGCGGGGTTTTAAATACTACTGACATTTGTAGCGTTTTTTTTGCAAAATCGCTACCTGCACCATTACAAATTCAACTTATTCATTTAATGTGTTAAAATTTTTGTAGTGGTTATACTAAAAACCACAAATTTAATGTCCGTTAAAATATTGTAGTGGTTTCACATAGAAACCGCCATAAATATAAAGACCGTTGAGATTATCTGTTCACAAAATTTGTAGCGGTTACAAAATAACCGCTACTAACCTAAGGACCATTTATTTCCTGTAGCGGGTTAAGGTACATTTTGGATTCTGTACATTTTGTAGCAGTTTGTTTGTATAACCACTACTAACGGTCAGTTATATGAAATAAATTGTAGCATAAAGCTAAACATTGGTTTGAAAGTGGTTACCAACCATATGAAAAAATGTAAATGTTTTGTGCTTGGTATCATATTACGTAATATGATAACATGATATAAATCATAGGCCATTTCCATTCTTTCATGTGTTGGCAACCACTTTGAAACCAATGCTTAGCATCATGCTACAAATTCTTCCCTTCGTATCTCTGAGTCTCTGTACAAGGTCTTATATATAGGCTTCACCTTTGTAGCGGTTTTCGCCATAATCGCTACAACGGTGCAATATTGTTTGAATTTTGTAGTGGTTTATCCCTTAACTGTTATAAATAAATCGTGCTTTGAATTCTGTAATGGTTAGAATAGCAGTAACCGCTCAAAATGCGCCAGCTTCGTGCCACATCGCGCTAAGCTTGTGCCTACTTTGTAGCAATTTATTTAGCTATAACTGCTACAAAATAAACCGCAACAATGGCGTGAAGCTGGCGCTAAATTTGTAACGTTTACTATTTAATTAACCGCTACAAATTTCATTCTCCAACCTCGCCATTTAGTGGGAGGCTTACCGTTACAAATCGGTAGTGGTTTAGCCTATAACTGCGGCAAATCTTAAGATTTGTCGTCTTTTTTTTTTTAGTGAGCCCCTCCATGATAAATTATATAGAATCATTTTCAATATTTAATTTTTGATAATAAATAATAATGTTGTTATCAATTTAAACATTTTTTACTTCATCATCAGTTAAAACATTTACGCATTATGGTATAGTTTGTTTTATGAGGTCGAACGAAAATGAATCTTCTCTCAAAATTTCTTAAAAAATATTAAATTAAAGCTTGGGTTGGTAAGAGAATATATAATTGAATTGGACTTAGGCGTTCGGACATTTGAAAGCAAATAATTGACCTAAAAGAATATAACCCTTGCGGAAAAGGTGGAGTCTAGTTTGAATCCTTATTAAAAGATTATTAAAAGATGCGCTCACATGTCTTAAATAAGATTATCTATAATAAAAACATATTTATACTAAGTGAAAAACAAAAAATAAAAAAGCATATAACTTTTAAAAAGAGTTAACTTTTATTTTCTATGGTGCAACAAAATTGTTAGTGTTTGAGTGGTTGCAACTATAACTCTTGTGTGCCTCAAATGATATTGCCAATAATAGGAATACACGGGCGCTTAACCAAAACAAATAAATTAATTTAAAGAGTACAACTCTTTTATTTTTTTACTGTGTAACTATTCTTTAATTATGTACGACATATACTAAACTACATGCAAATGTCTTATATTTCATTAATATATAGTTGAAGAAAAAATGTGTGTGTGTGTAGAGAGAGAGAGAGAGAGAGTAATTGTACTCATTGAAGATAAATGCCACATGAATTGATGAACAAATTTCATATATATTTAGGTAATAAATTTTATAATAAAGATTTTTTTTTGAGAATTTGCACTTTGCTTTGTACCTAAAAATGAAGAAGGGATTAATCTTTGATCACTCATTAAAAAAGTGAGAACCCATGACAGCCACCACTAAGTATAGCAAAATAAGTGTGTGTCTATATATATATATATATTGCCTTCAAGTAAGTTGAAATATATACGAGTGAAATGCTCTAATCTCTTTTGAGTTTGTCTTAATTATAAGATCATCCCTATATTTTGAAAACATGCACTTAAGTCTAAACCATTAACTCCAGTAAAAATATTGAAAAAAAATATTTTAAAAAATTTTAATTACTACCCTTCATCATTCTGTTTTTTTTAGTTGAAAGTTTTTTTTAGATGAATACCCTTCATCATTCTAAATCCCAAAATTTTAGTTAAAATTATTTTGAAGCAATTAATAGTTTTATATTTCATTGTATTTGTTCCTTTTCGCACATTTATTTATTTTTGCCAGTTTGGGACAAAAATTCAAGTAATCTAGTCAACGTAGACATAGAAATTTGATTAATACGTACTTAACTGAATATATTTATAACTGTTTATGGCATAAATTGTGTTTAAAAATTTAAAATATAAATTATTTATTTGACCTCTTAAATTTATGTCATTTATACTATATGACAAAAATATGTATTTGAAATATGTTTTCAATCCTTTAAAAGAAATACTTGCTCAGCTCCTATTTATAAGAGCTAAATAATCGAATTACATGATTTAAGAAAGCAGTTAAAATGAGTTAAAAAGTATTAAGTATGTCTAAAATAAAATTTATTTTTCAAAAATGCCCTTATTTATGAGGGGAAAATAAGAGAGATAAATAAAGTAAATATGAGTATCACTAACTTTTAATTAATACAATACATATAATTAATTAGGAATATAAATGAAAAAAGACTCATAAATTATCAGACAACTTTTGTCGGGCTCTTATAAAAAAGACTGAAGAGAGTAGTAAATAAATTTCAATAAATTTAATGAAATGATTAAATTATAAAATTTATAATACAATAAAATAATAAATTTTATAAAAACATATATGTATTAGCTAGAATTTTTTAACATTGTATAAAAATTATTATTTTCTGTAATATAAAAAAATTATTTTCTACAAATAATTTTTATATTGAATGAGGGTGTTTTAGTCAAAACAAAGTTTGAGAGTCAGATTTAATAGTCAACTAATAATTTGAGTGGATGGAAATGAGATTTTAAAAATATGAGGGAGATTTATGTAACACGAATCTTAATTTTAAAAAAGAAAAAGGAAAATAGAAATCTCATTGTTCAATATCTTATCGTGGTGGTGGTGTTGTTGTTATTTTATTTTGGTATTTCATAACTTGAAATGGGAGATTCTTAGTCCTCAATCTGATTGTTCAATATCTTCCCTAGCTGTATTTACATTACTTGTAAGAAATTTAACCGTCAGTATGAATTGACCTTGAGTAGATTCTTAAGTAGGTGCCTCCCATCTCCCTCCTATTATAACCAACAAAGCCCTTTTCAATGTCTAGCATGTGAGCAACTCAATTCTTGTTATTCTCCTTTCTAATTCGCCACCCTCCAATTTATTCAAATAGGTAAATAGTATTAGTTCATAATGAAGATACAGTACACAGTTTTTAATTATTCGAGTTAAAGGTTTTGATGGTAAAATATAGGTATCAATATGGCCGGAGGAATTAGGAGTAGTTATTGGGTGGTTTACTTTTGACCAAAGAAAAGAAAATTGGGTGGTTTACGGGTTAAAGTATTATTTACAACAACACTCATTCATTAAAATGATTATAAGTTGGTTCTCTTGATTGTTTATTTACAAATATGGTTCTCTTGATATAATAGGACTATTAATTATACGCTTCTTTTTCCTGTTCATTACCTTCAAACTGCCAAGTTAATTATAGGAATGAAAAAGAAATTGAAATGGATTTCCATGGGTTCCTTCTATTTTATCATTTCTATATTGCTTCTAGTCTTTTGTAGATTGTACAGTGAGGAGAATGGGGATGAGAGAATGCCTTAATTGTCACGAATCTATTTGCAGAGATTTAATTAAGTGCTAAAACCTAGTTTTCCTCTTTCTTTTACTTTTAGTTGGGACAATATCTGAAGAGAATGATGAGGGGTAGGTTTTATTAAAAAGAACTAAACTTGGAGCAAGTTACTTTGAGGCATGTAGGAGAGAGAGTAACACCAAGTTCTTTCACATGATTTTCCATGAAGTTTGTTATGTTTTTTTTTTTTTTGCACTTTTGTATCTATTGCTTGTAAAGATTGTTGCTTTCTCTTTCCAGAAAGTGTTTTCTGTAGAATCACAAGGTTATGTGCCAAATTATGATATTTGTCTTTGTGTAATTATTAGACACATATTAGAATGGGTGTCAATTTTGTTAATTTAGTAAATTCAAATTTCATTTCGTAAAAAAAATTCCAATTTAAGGGGTATTCTCGGAATTTTAGATTTTCTTCCCATAGCCACCACTTCATTTACTGGCTACCAAACATCTTATTTTGCCTTAACCTATGGTCCATTTCTATGTCTACCAAACAGCACATTCCCTTCAGGTTCCCTCCCCATTCACTCCCTTTCCTTTCCATTCCCTCCTCAAACTTTCCGCATACCAAAAGGGGCCTTGGTTCTTAATTTTCAAAGTGCCCGCTATCTGTCCCTCCTTCTCTCATCTCTTTATTATCTTTCAAAACCTTTGGCATCGGAATCTCTTCATCCCTTCCCATTTTTTTTCTTCGTTTGGCATTGGAAGTGAGGACGATGAGGAGGCAAAAAAGAGGATGCAAAGAAGATGAGGCAGAGAAGAGAGGACGCAACGGTGATGCTTCCACCGTCGTCGTCGATCTCCACAAAGCAAGCCAATGGACTGGAGATGGAGACCTTCAAAGAAATACAAAGCACCAAAATGATCTGTGTAGCATAAGAGGAGGAAGTGGATGCAGGTAAAAACCTTTCTTATTCTTCATCCACTACTATTGCTTTGATTATTCATGGATGGTTTTGATAGGATCAACGGGTTCGTAGATTAGGGTTTTATTTGGTTTTTTTGGGCCATGTTTCATCTGAGGAAGAGGTTGTTTAGTGTTCATAAAATGCAGGTGTGTATTTATTTTGATAGGTAACTTTAATTTTAACTATAGAATACTTTTACGGACTATCTTTCAGGATGATGGTGAACAGAGAAAGAATTGTCAAGATGGGAGAAGCATGATTCATCGTCGATGATTAAGGAGACCAAGGAAGAAGAAACTGATGAAGAGGAGGGGAGCTTTGTGTTTAGACTTTAGAGGGAACAGAACTTGCCAAATGTTATTTGTTTTTACCTTTTCTCCGTATGATAACTTCATTAACTAATGGGTATCCTTTCTGACTCTGATAAATGATAATGCAGGCTTTTGTTTGTGATTAATCATTAATTAATTAAGGTCTATCAGTTCGTTTTCAAGAGAAGGAAAAATAAATGTGTTAAAAGGAAGGAGAGAGAGACCCAAAGAAAGGAAAAGGCATAAATTAAAAAAATGAAAGGTTTGTAATCTTCCTCCCATCTTCCCTTTATTTCTGTCCTCTCCCCTTATTCCCATTCCTTCTATTTTCATTCTAGAATGGTAGATCAATTAAAGAACATGTTACAACAGTTTTCTTTTTGTATTTCTGCAGGCTACTTTGGTTTCTGGCAAATAGGTTATGGACTATCCATAGAGGAAACTGTTGGCATGAGAAGTTATAATGCTCTCTTGCACAACTCAAGAGACCCTTGATTTATCTCAAGAAGCCTTCAAATAAGCCTTTCCTTGTGATTTTGAGGGGGAAGTGATCAACCATATATGACTCTCCTTTATGATTGTCTTGCTTATGCATCAATAATATCACACACATACACTTCTAATTTCTTCTAAAGTGCTTTTCACAATTCTTAGTAAATTGCATATGAACTTTTTTTTAATGTTAAAAATAATCAAACTAACCCCAGCTGTACACACGCATATATAATTCATGTCTGGGTATAGGATTTTTTAGCATTCATTGCATTAACAGGATTCTTCTCCGTAATTTAAAATATATAATTGAATAACTTTTTGTTTTCAAGGCTTGCTATGGTTTTCTAAGATCTGTTTTTGAAAGTGGTGCCAAGGGATATGAGGTTTGCTCGGGAGTACCCATCTTTGAACTGCGCCTTGTAGCAATTTTGCTTTAGATAGATGGTAATTACTGTTTGATTTGTGCGTAGGTCATTGTCGATGGAAATTGATGGCTCAAAGAGCTAAGTCCATGAAGTTCAAGGTTATTGTTACTTCTAAGACATCATTTTCACTTTATTGTCAGGTTATAATTATGCTGTATAAAGGTGTTGGGGTTGTGAAGTCATGGGGTGGTGTGGGGTTGATCATTCAGGCGTGAGAGAGAAAAAGCCATGGGCTTGGTCAAATAAGAGCAAAAACACTGCATTGTTTCCATATCTATACCTGTCATGACCTGAAAATAATAAAGTGGAAATGATGATAGTATATTTTGAAGAAGAAAATGAGGTAGAGAGGGGGAAAGCGAGAGGGGCCAGAGCCAGGGAAAATCTTTACTTGTAACATTGAGTGGTTATAGCGTGGCAGAGTGCTCTGTAAACTTACAATATAATAAATGTGTTATATTTTTAGAGGTGTATTATTCATGCTTCTGAATGACTGGAAAAGGGTTGGCAAAAAAAAAAAAAAAAAGAAAGAAAAAAAAAACAAGATTGACTGGAAAAGGGGAGGAATGTAAACGTTATTCACAACTCTCCTTTTTAATTGCAGCAACATTTGACAAATGAGGGTTGCCTAACCTGTGACATATAGTGTGCTTTTATCTTCTCAAATGGACTGCACATGGCTTAGAAACAAACTTTTGCTTGGTCCAGCTATCAATATGTAAAAGTAATTGTTTAAATGGTGACAAAAGCTTACAAAAGGCAAAATGTCACGTGAAGTGGTAATTGCAGTGTAGCAGCCTTTGTTGTTCAGCAGCTATCTATTTGAAAAGTTAGAAATATAGTAAGGAGATAAGAGATGTGAGTAAAAAAACTTGATGGAGAAATAGATGCACTTGGTTATAAATGCTCTTATGAATGCCACAAAGGCCAAAAGGGATAGGCGGAACTTGCTTGCTAACTAAAGTAAGGTCTTTCTACTTAAAAATTTACACATGTTTTCATGCAGCTTTAGTTGCTTGATAGCTCCATGAGGTGGAATGGAAAATATCTTGCATCCTTCTGCTTTGTGTGCTATTAAAGATCTCCACATTAGGAAGGAAATTACCATCTTAAGTTTTTTAATGCAAAGACTCCCTCGTGACCACTTCAAGTTCGTTGGATTGATGACCTTGACCAGCTGGTAATCGTACTCGGCAAGTAACTAATAAAGTTTAACCCCCTTGTCTTTTCCAGGTTAAAAGAAAGATAAAATGAAGGACTATATATCAAGTGAAAAAATAAAGCTCAAATTGTGTTATTTTAACTTGAAAGTAGCAAAATATGGACTGACAAACATGACAGTAATAAGAATTCATTTTTTAAGATACTAAAATATGTTTGCACTAACCAATATAATCTGACATTATTAAAGTTGACATGCACCACACTTAATTTAACAAAGGTAAATGGTGCTGTGCTAACCAGTCTAACTCACGGCCAAATTTGTGTTTTGCACCAAATCAATATCAGTAAATGTTAGTGGAATATGTTTTTCCTCAAAAACAAGCTGTGATTAGCTAAAAATGGAATTTCTGAAAAGGGCCCTTCAAACATGGATGACAAGCTAAAAATGACTAGACACTTATTTTGCTTTTGTTTATAGTATGTTCATCTCTTCCTATTGGTATGCAAGAAATTTGGCAGGACCTCAACCTGCACATACCCTTTTTGGGAAAATGGGTCTCCACTTTTTGACGAGTTATCAGAAAAGGTATGGTTTATTTTTGTCAATACATGCTACCTAAGCTGGGCCCAGATTGATTTCGTAAATTGAGTCATGGTAGTCATAAACTGGTATTCAAATCAGACTGAAAAAAGCCAAAACCAAATTTTTTTTGAAACCAAATTTATCTGCTTGCTTGTATAAAAATATCTGCCATTTCTCTATGAACACCTGCAATCTTCCTTCTAACATACTTATCTGTTTTGAAAAATTAATAATTGTTATTGGAATTATCTGCAATTGGTGATACAAAAAATATCCCGCTCTTTTCAAAACGGCAACTGGGTGCATACATTCTACTGATATATCAGCACTGAACCTTGATAACAAAAAGTTCATAATTTGTTGTGTGATATCTGGTTTATGCTCTTATCCCTTGGTTGTTGGTTAATATCCATTGTTGAAATCTGTCCATTTCAGCTTTACTACTTTATCTGATACCGAGAAGTGTCATCAAAGGTGTTCAACGCAAGACACATCATATTTTGTCCATATGAGTTTAACGAGATCTGAAAAAGGTTAGCTTCATTATGCCTCATAACATTCTGTCTTAATTTGAAAGTCATGTCTGCAAGGTACCTTAAATATTTATTGTTAACCAGATATATGGACCAGGCTCTTCTTACTGCAGAAAACAACATTATTGAGAGGTTACTTTCATATTATAATGTCTTTGATGATTTGACCATTCTTCTTGTTTTTTTTTTTGGTCCTTTTGAGGCCTATCTGAAATGTTAAAATGACGCATGCATGAAGAGGCACATATGACATTTAATTATACACTTACATGGCTTTTTTGCATTAGCCAATAGTTCAGGTCCTCTAAGAATGAAAATTGTCCGAGATTATGTTTTACATCTGCTAATAACATTTTGTCATTGTGTTATAAATGCTCTTGGCATTGCAGCCACATTATCCTGCCTTGTGAAACTGTTTTTCAACCTTAGCATTTGCAGATTCCTTAATCATGTTAAAACTGAATTCTGCTATCATTATGTCAACTTGATAGCCTACCTGCCTCATAACAGATAAGGGGAGGGTAAAACAAATAGTTTAGGACCTGCCTCATAATAGTTCAGGACCTCTAAGAATGAAAATTGTCCGAGATTATGTTTTACATCTGTTAATAACATTTTGTCATTGTGTTATAAATGCTCTTGGCATTGCAGCCACATTATCCTACCCTGTGAAACTGTTTTTCAACCTTAGCATTTGCAGATTCCTTAATCATGTTAAAACTGAATTATGCTATCATTGTGTCAACTTGATTGCCTACCTGCCTCGTAACAGATAAGGGGAGGGTAAAACAAATAGTTTAGGACCTGCCTCATAATAGTTCAGGTCCTCTAAGAATGAAAATTGTCCGAGATTATGTTTTACATCTGCTAATAACATTTTGTCATTGTGTTATAAATGCTCTTGGCATTGCAGCCACATTATCTTGCCTTGTGAAACTGTTTTTCAACCTTAGCATTTGCAGATTCCTTAATCACGTTAAAACTGAATTCTGCTATCATTTTGTCAACTTGATTGCCTACCTGCTTCGTAGCAATGATTAAACAAAGAAGCAATGGTGACTCAGTGAGGTCTGCTGCTAAGGCATCGATCTTCGTGTAAGGCTGAACTCTAGCTTTGGCGAATCAATTAGTTAGCTTTTAGAGTTGTGAGGGTGTGAACTCATCATGATTTTGGAATTCTCGGACCATTGCTATGCACTGCCAAATTATCTTCTAGCTGTCAAAGCTAGAGTTCATATTGGTTGGTCATTCATTATGCTGATATTTTTGCAGAGCGATACAGTATGCTCTGCTAAAAGTCTGAAACAAGTTGAAGGTAACATCTTTATCTAATTCTTTTCTTTGTATTATAAGAATGATATTTTGTTTTTCCATGGATGCTGATTTATGTCAAGACTTGTATACGCTTGAAGGATGGTGACTAACTTTGTCGCTACTACAAGGGTACTTGGGGTCGAAAATATGAGGGAAGCATTATGGCTTCACCTACCTATACTTAAAGTTGATGTTTTTGTACATCCCATTTTTCGTTAATTGTATTTTATTGGCTTTTGGGGTGTGTTGCATTATTTGTTTGATTGCTATTTCAATGTAAGTCTTATGATACTCAACAAGTATGATTAAATATTTGCTGAATGGGTGAACTTATTTCTTAACAGAAACTAAATGTGGGAGAGGAACCTGGTGAGGAAGAACATCACTATCAACAAAAGAGAAGGGCAATCCCATGGGGAAAGTGATGCTGAAACAAATGTTGATTACAAGGAGATTTTCAAGAATTTCAGTGAATGATTCTCCGTTGTTGTACTATTTAAATTTATTCTTCCTTGATGTTCCTTAATCTAATTCCAATTTTTTGGTTCGGGCAAGAGAGGCGATCACCATACGTGAGTAAAATTAGGTGGAGTTTGATCCAAGAACGGGCAATCTCAGACGCGCGAGTCTCTCTCTTTTTAGAGCTACAGATATGACACTCTAGCATGCTTTTCAGTCCAAATGGGGCGACTCTTTTCTGTGTCGATACAGGCGGGAGAAGTAAGTTTTTTGGGTGGGAGAAGTAAGTTTTTTGGGTAGGAGAAGTGGTTAATTGTTGTTTGTGAAGTTTGATTTCACGGAAAAGCCTAAGTTTGATGTGTCCTTTATTTGATTAGCAGTATACTTGCTTAGGTATCCCACTTTTTTTTTTTTTTTGTTAGTTTTCGGTTAGGTACTTTGCAATGAAGTTATGCTTCGGTTAAAAATATATCTTGGAAACACATTAAATATTTTAAATAAAACTATAGTTGCTTCTGAAACAACTGTAGGGTTTGAATTATATCTAATTCAATGTAATGTATTTTGCTAATTAAATAAAACCAGAGTTGCTTCCAATGTTATATTTCGAATGACTCATATATTTTCATTACTTTCTTATTTTTAAACTCTGATTATACCCTGCAGTGATGTAAGCGTAAGAAGCAACTTTTTTTTCTGTAGAAACGGTAGTTAATGTCTATGAAGCTTGATTTTATGAAAAAACCAAAGTTTGGTGTTAGTTGTATGTTTGCTTATGTATCTTGGTTTTTTAAGTCAAGTCTTAGAGTACTTTCGTTTTTTTCTTTTCGGCCAAACTGGTTAAGTACTTTCTAATGAAGATATATTTCCTGTTAAAAATCGCTCCCCACTTAATGTGAGGGGTGTTCATGAAAATTTATCTTGAAAGTTTAGAGATTTAAAGAATTTTACGGAAATGCAAGTTAATATTTAGATGGATATATGATATATTAGCTCCATAAAGTTCACATTCGTTCACTGTAGATAACATATTGATTAAAAAAAACAAAGAAAGAAAGAAAGACTTCTCTACAAAATTAGTGACTTCCAGTAAAGGAGATTATTAGCAATGTGGGGAAAGAATCATCCTTTAACAAGCGTACCCAAAACAAACATCCTTAAATCGAAGAGAGAAAAATTCAGTATTTCAGGACAATGGAAATGAAATTTTGAATTGGACAATAACGATCATACCCTAGGGAAGAGGAAGCTAAAATCCTAACATATTACAACACAATTTTTGTAGTTTTACTGCAGTTTTAAGCATTAAGGTACTTAAATAACTTTTAATTTTTTTGTGAAAAGTGTAACACTAACCATAAATATTATAAAAAAAAGTAAAAATAACTATGACGATAAAGTTTATTAATGTGAGTTTTTTAAAAAAGGGACATTTAAAGTGACTTTTTACGTTTGTTTTAGATAAGAAAACTTGTGTTACTTACATAGACGTCCCCCTAAAAAAGGATATGGAAATGTTAAAACAAACAGACGTTAAAATTATTTTCTGTAGTAGTGATAAACGACCATTCAAGCCGATCATGCGCTTTCTCAAGGTCTACCTTAACTACCGTCTTGATTCTTGTGGAGTATATAACTTCCGGGGCAATAATGATACTGTCACTACTCTATCTCTCAGCTATGAAGTTACACTGGTGATCACCCACAATCTTTTCCATTATATCCCGAAGGGGATGGCTTAAAATCTTTATAATAATCTTGTAGCTCACACTGCATAATGTTGGTCTTGTTAAGATCCTTAACTCTGTATGGATCATCAGAGAACTCTTTCACCAATTTGCAAATTGAGTTCCTCACTAAATTGCAGTACTTCTGATGAAACATAGCTTGTATCCCATCTCCTCACATACACAAACACACGCCATAATACCATTGCTAATTTAATATTCTCTGTGTGCGTGCGTGGCATTAAAAACATAACATAATACTATTAGAAAAAATTTGAATACATACACAAACACGCATCATAATTTTATTCCTCTGTATCTTACTCGAACTAATCTCAATATAACAACAATTAATTTCATAATTTTATAGTATCACTTTACTAAGAAAAAGGTTATGTGTGTATTTTATTATAATATATACTATTGTGGTTAGAAGTATTTGGGTTATTCGTAAGTTTAAAAGTAGGGGAAGGAAAAAGAACAAGAGAGGGGGAGAGATAGAGGGCATTGCTCAAGAAGTGTCAGAAATAACCAGACTTTGGTTTTGTAGTATTACTGAGTAGCATTTGAGAACAAGACTAGACAAAATGAAGTTGACAAAGGAAAACAAGAAGAGAAGGAAACACACACTGGATTCATAATACTAACGTCCCAAAATAGGGTATAGAGTTGACACCCAAAAAAAAAAAAAGAAAGAAAGAAACCATCACCACGACACAAGAGCTGCTTTTCTCTCACTCAGCCTCTTGCTCTGATTCATATTCCACTCTCTGGCGCTTTCGAGTGTCTTTTCCCCTCGACCACCACCACCGGAGCGACCACCCTTCCCGCTGGACGAGGCCTTCCCTCTAGATATGCGCCTCCCTGCAGGGTTGCTCCACACTGCAGAGGGCCGCTCCCTGCAGGGCTGCCCCTCCCTAAAGGGCTGCTCCTCATTGTAGTAGGGGCGTTCACTGCAGGGCTGCCCCTCCCACTAGTCCCACCAGAGGAGACCGCCGCCCTGCCGCTTGAGGGCATCACCGGAGTTGGCTCTGCTATTTGCTAAATCAAAATTGAGCCCCCTGCTTGGAGCTGAAAGCGCATTTCTTGCACCACAATGCTGATCCCTGATATGGCTTTCACAGTTAGCCACGACTCACCCATTTCGCAGCGTTGAAAACAAAGAAGGAAATACACGTACGTATCTTGAAGGTCGTGCTTATCCTCTAGGGCCTAGGCTAAGTAGGGCTTATATAGGAGAAACCCTCAAGAATAATATTTTAAGAAAAAGGAATAATAAAAATTTTTTCATATACACAAATAATTTCTAAACTCATCTGCACCTTTTTATCATCTTAACCCCTGATAAATAAATTACGTCAAAAATAATGCTTTGCACAGTAAATAGTAATAAATGGATGGTTTCTATATTACTCTAATATTTATATTATGCCTATTTTGGGAAATTGAACCAAAAGAAACTCCAACCATATTGACTTGATTCAGACTCTCGACTCAACCTCTGATACCAAGTGTTATCAGACAATGATACTCTGATACCAAGCCTTAGAAGCAAGTGGAAGTATGCAATATGTAAAGATATGCTATGCTTAGAATGATAGAGATGGATATATCAATCACATTTGTACCCTTGATGGATTGGAAATTCAAAACCATGTTGGCTTTGATACCAAACTTTTAGAGTAATACGGTATTAGATATTGGTCTTCCAGTCTTTTATGACTTTGTTGTCCACAATTGTGAACTAGACCAGAATCATACACTTCCTAGATGCAGGACATATTATTACTTCTCTTTAAAAGATGTTCGACTTTAAATATTTCAACAGAGGTAGGATTCAAACTTGTATTTGCTCTGATATCAAACCTCAGGAAAGTAGCGGTATTAGGCATGGGTCTACTAGTCTATGGAGAAAAATGTTAAGAACCTATATATATGTCCATCGCCAACATAGTAAGCTTCATCCATGGTTCCTTTATGTCTATTGCTAAGTCTTATCGTTCGTGCCAGCGATGTCGGCAACAATACTTAGAGACATATTTTGAAATATCAATTATGGCTTGCCACACATAAAGCAAGAAAGACGACTTATATCACTTTTCCAGAGTACTACGACTTCTTCCCATCCAGGTCCAGCAGGAGTATCCTCTTTCTGATCGCTGCAAGAGTTATCTCACCTGCTTTCCTCGTCGTGGATCTCACTACCAACATCTAGCCAGAGTACACCAGTGCTACCTTGAGCCTTGATGTCATATGCAATTTTGGGCTCCAGGCACAATACTAGTAACCATGAATCATTCTTGGTAAAGCTTGAATTGCTTCTGGTGTTAGACGATTCCGAGTGCATCCAAGACGAAGAGATTCGCCCATGGGTTATTATGTCTATCATAAAGTGTAGGATGTCAATGACAATATAATGGAACATAGAGAGAGCGATAGAGATGGCACAATTTTTAAAAATAAGCTTCTATAGATAATAGTCACAAGTCCTAAACAAAGGATAAACAACAAAAGCAAATAAAAAATCCCAACCATCAATAGTGATAATTAAATTATCAGTAAAATAGCTTATCTCAAAAAAATTAACTAAAAGCAACTCCAACAAAATAGACAGGACTCAGACTCTCGACTCAACCTCTGATACCATGTGGTATCAAACACTGATACTCTAATACCAAGCCTTAGGAACAAGTAAAAGTATGGAATATGCAATGATATGCTTAGAATGAGAGAGATGAACATATTGATCACATTTGTACCCTTGATAGATTGGAAATGTTGGCTCCGATACCAAACTTTAGGAGTGAAGCGGTATCAAACGTGGATTTGCCAGTCTTCTATGACTTTGAGGTCTACAACGATGAACCGAATCCACACTCCCACCTAGATGCGGAATATATCATTTCCTATTCTTAAAGGAGGTTCAACTTTGAATATTTTAATGGAGGTAGGAGTCAAACCCGTGCTTGCTCTAATAACATTCTTTAGGAACATTTTACCATGTACAGACAATTTGTAAATCATATGATACATAATAAAAAAATAAAACTATTACATGGAAAAAAATATTTAACTTCAACCTGATTGTTAGATTTTCAAATCATAAAACATTAAGTTCTTATTTAAACTTTTTAAAGACATTATTTCCTTATTTAAACTTTTAAAAGTTAGGGAGGTAATTTGTAATTGACCCAATTAGTTAGGGGAAAAAACATTAGGTCTTTATTTAAATTTTTAGAAGTTAGGGAAGTAATTTGTAACTAACCCAATTAGTAAACAAAAAAAAAAAAAAAAAAAAAAACAAAATTGTGAGAAGCAAAGGAAATTAATATCCCTCCAACTTTTAATATAAGACATATTTAAAAAAATTAATCTTGATTCTAATTATAAGATAAAGTTTTCATATTTATCAATCTTTTCCTAATTTACCCCTATGATGCTTCTTCAAAAATAATCAAGGAAGAGGAGAAACGAAGGAAGATAACTAATATTTTAAAAAATACATGTTATATTAACTAACTTAACTAATTTTTTTAATCTAACTAAATTACATAAATATACCTTATATTAAGAATCAGAGAAAATATTATTTTCTTTTCTAGAGCATTAAATATGTAGAAACAATGGGAGAGTGCATTAGACAGGATATTGATAACTCTTTCACTAATACTGTATTATAATCTCTTTATTTTAAATATAATTCTTCTTTTTATCAAAAAGGAAATTGTGGGTTTGATAAGAATTTGATTATTATTTTATATTTATATTGGTATGTTATAAAATAAAGCAATTAAATAGACAAAAAATGGAAAATATAGAACAATAGGAAATGAATAATTATAGGAAAAAATAGATATTAATAACAAAAAAATTATTATGATCAATTTGCTGCAAAAATTTCTCTGCGAGATGCTTCTCATCAATGATGAATCCTGTGATTAATCCATGAAGTAATTTAGGCCCCACAACAACATAGACAAGTGGAGTTGCAAAAGGCAGAGCCTAGGTTGAGTTTTTTTTATGCCACTTCTTCCCAATTTGACTCAGATGTCTTCCATCACCAATAATCACCACACGAACAAACTCCGTCTTTAAAATGGTGATAGCGATTAACATCCCTAACAGAAATTTCCCTCTCTGTGATTTTTGATATGAACTTGATAGCAACATGGCAATCCTCACAGATCTTGAGATTCTTTGTTATCAAAATCCTCGCTCCCGGCGGTGTGCTTATGAGTCCAAATGCAATAGCTAGCCTCTCACTGTGACTGCACACCATATGAGTTTTCTCATCTTCCTCAACATCATGGAAGACAGATCCAGTATCTGGCACATATCCAGATTCTCTCATTAGTGCTTCCAGCCTCTTCAGCTCTGCATATATCGCGTCTGAATTTGGATGAGAAACATCACCAGAAAGAAATGGATGGACTTTGTTTTTCACTTCAATCCAGCTACAAGCTGTGCTTTTCTTTATTCCTTTATCAATCATTAAATTCCTTAACCTTGCAACTCCTTCCCACTTACCAGATTGAGCATACATGTTTGATAAAATCACATAGTGTCCACCGTCTTCAGGTTCTAGTTCAATTAACTTCTCCAATGCTAGCTCTGCCAACTCCATATTCTTATGAATCTTGCATGAGTTCAGCAGAGCACCCCATACACCAGAGTCTGGCATTACCTTCATCTGTGTTATGAGGTCATAAGCCTCGTCAATTTGGCCACAGTGACCAAGAAGATCAACCATACATGTGTAATGCTGGACCGTGGGATTGATACAGTAATCTCTCACCATCATGTTGAAGAAGGCACGCCCCTCATCAAGCAAGCCGCCTCGGCTGCAAGCTGCAAGAACACCAACAAAGGTGATGTGATCTGGGTGAGCCTCTTTCCTCATTTCCTCAAATAAGTCCAAAGCTTCAATGGTATGGCCATGCATGGCAAAACCAGCAATGATGGCATTCCAAGATACAACCCTTTTCTCCCTTAGACGCTTGAACAAATTATGAGCGACATTTACAGAACCACATTTTGCATACATATCTAGTAAAGCAGTTTTGACCCTGTCATTGGAATGAAACCCATGTCTCCAACTAAATCCATGGATTTCCCTTCCATGAGGAAGACAAGAAATGTCAGCAGAAGATGAAATCACAGTGACAAGAGTTGCCTCAGTAGGTTTCACACCTCTTGCCGCCATTTCACTGCACAAAGAGAGTGATTCATCAGCATGTCCATTTTGAGCATAAGCAGCAAGCATGGAATTCCATAATACAGCATCTCTAACAACAATTTTATCAAACACTTGACGAGCATCTCCCACACAGCCACATTTCGCATACATGTCAATAAGAGCAGCACCTACAAACACATCTGTCTCCCATCCAGTGCGTAACACACATTCATGAATATTTCTTCCATCTGCAATCGCAGAAAGTGCAGAGCATGCCTTTAACACAAAGGGGAAAGTAAAATTATCTGGCTTTAGCCCATGATCAAGCATCTGGTAGAAAAGCAATATCGCAACTTCATAGGGCCCATTCCATGCATAGCCCCGAATCAGAATATTCCACAAAAATAAATTCCCTTTGAGAATTCTATCAAACAGGTTCTGGGCATAGCGTAGAGAGTTGCATACAGAGTAAAGATTAACCAACTTAGTGGCTAAATCTTGATCATAACCAATTCCCAATTGGCATATTTGGGCATGAATCTGTATCCCAGGTCGGATCGCCTTGCTAGCTATACAAGATTTGAGGAGAGACGCATAATGGAAGGGTAGTGGTTGTAGTGGATAAGAAGAATCAACTTGGAGTTTATGAGTAGAAGGGGTCAGCAGAGGCTTGGGGTGATTGGCAAATGAGTGATATGACAACTCTTGGTAGAAACAAGGAGAAGCAAAGAAGAGGTTGAGCAGAGAGGAGAACGAAGACAAGGATGTCGAGATTCTGTTGATCTTATAATGAATGAAGTAGAAAGTCATTTGATTTCTCAAAGAACTGACAAAAATTGAGCTGATAATGAAGCTTTAGTCATAGTGTCAAAAGCTCACAACCTAGGCAGGACATGACTTAAGAGTGTCATTGTCGCATCAAATGCATGCCATAATCCCTGGTCAAAGACAATGTCAACTGCATTTTTATCAAAATACTATATTAAAAAAAGTACTCAAATCCAACACCGTGGAAAGTATTTACCAATATCGTATAAAAGAAATTGTTCATGCCAAGAATGATTTTACTTTTAAGAACTTAAACACGTCAAGAACAAATTCATATTGTCTCTCCCCCCTGTCACATCACCTGTTTAATGGAACTTTAAATCTAACAAGAACAATGAAAAATCTCAAATGAGAAGTCGTGAGATCGGACATAAGCTCAAGTGGTGGATGACATGTGGGAATATTGCATGAGTTGGGGAATCTTGCTGGGTTTGAGGTGAGAGAAAAAGTGAAATCGTTCCCTAGGTGAGCCATTTCATTTTTCCATTAAACAAGTGACATGACGAGAGAGAGAAGGTGAACTCATTCTTGGCGTGAACAAGTTCCTCATATAAAAGTAAAATCATTCTTGGTGTGAACGAGTAGTATATCAGTAAATACTTTTTACCAAATAAGTTGAGTAATTTTTTTACTGTATATAGTATTTTGATAAAAGTACCCAATGCCAACTGATCATTTTATAGACGAAAAACCTTATATATAAATTTATATTTAAAATTACAAGCCAAAGATTTATACTTAAAACTAAAATATATCATTGAATATTGAATTGAGTGAAGTCACTTGATTTCTTTTAAACATAATGAGAGCTCCATCCTAATCAACCTAACAATACACAAGTATAAAAATCGTTCACTGCAAATTTAACCCTTAGGATCCCTTATTAAGATGTTGTGGTTTAACATGTTCACAAATAAGCCATGTCTACAGCAAGTATGGCACAAATAAACATGCAACCAATGCAAAACATAAGAAATAATGATTATGCTACCTTTTCCTTCCCCCTTTCCTGATATCTTCTAGGTGGACTAGGGCATATATCAAAAACTCTAATTAATAAACACACAGGAAAGGTAAATTTACATATATTGATACACATTATTAGCAAATATAATTTCCCCTAAGCCCCAAATTCTAATTCTCAATAAGCATTCTTTGTTATTTTACTTTGATTTTTCCACTTACTTGTACTTTGTTTTAAAATTCTTTCCTCATGCCACTCCTACCTAATTTCATAAGAATTTTGTTTCAAATCTTGAAATTATAAAACTCCAGCCCTTATCTCAAATACTTCCCTTGGCCAAGATATGCAGATAAATGCGTAAATCCCCACTTATGTGAATAATGTTTCTAAACCAGTAGTCTTGAAACTCCCCCTACACAATTTTCCATTATAAGTTAATTGGAAGGCTCAATTTGAGCAAAACTTATCTCTTAGGAGCTCAATAGGATGCTAGACGAACAGGGGAATGGATAAGAATTCATGGAATTTAATACTATTTCCCTTGAACACATGTTAGGAGCTTCTACACATGGATTAGGTGCATCAAAATAATTCAGAACTCTTATTCCTCACTTTTACACCTCAAATAGTAGCATTTGTCTTAAATTTCTGCCTTCAATTTCAGATTCAACAATCATTCATCTTCATACATTAAAACAGCATTTATAGTATTATACAACTACCTTGGCACTTGGTTTTCTTAGCCCCCCCAAAGTTTGGACAGCCCCTTTCATGGGTTCTGAAATTATTCTCCAGACTTAAGAAAATGTTTACATTATCATTCTAAAGCCTCCAAGAATATTTTAATCATTTGGAATACTCGCTAGGCATTGAGAAGTATTAAACAACAAACTTTAATAAGTCTTTATCTTCCAATCTCAAACAGAACCATATGAAGGCATTTAATCACATACGTTGCTTTATATCATCTCTACAAGCTCTAACTCATGTCTAAATATGCTAGCTTCACTTGAATATAATTTACAACATGCAATATAACATTAAAACAGTAAAGGGAAGTTTAATCGGTTTCAATTCCTAAATTTCAACTTCATTAGCATAAATTTAATCGTCATTTAAATGCCACTAACTATGGTTTATATAGCTAAGCCACCTATTAATCACAAGGAAGTATCAACCAGAACTTTTGCAGATTCACAAGTCATAACCTCAAAAATTCACTACAACACACCACAGCAGCTCATGCGCGTGTGCATCAAAGTATATGTGTATTTATCATTTTCTTTTCCTCTCTTCTTATCAAAACCAACGCTATACACTAGAACAGGGAGCATCTAGTTTAAAATCACCTCCCTTCTCATCACAATCAACGTGCACAAAAATACACACATATCTGCATCATATAACTCATTAGGCTATACCCATTTATTTTAATTCCATAAGGAAACAACAACAACGCCACTCACACTTCGAAAAGCATGCCAAGGAACTCGAACAGCAACATTCAAAAGCATACATTCTTATACAATCTCATAACTCGCTCATACAAGCTTTAATCTATGCCAGACCATACCCATCTCAAAAAGTAATTGACTTCTCCCTCAATCGAACCAGATTTCAATCGGTATAATCACCCCGAACAACAACGATTGAGGAAAATGAAGGTGGCCGAAGATTTAGGAGACTTACTTTAGTCAAGGATCAAACTTGCATTTGGGTATGTAGCCGCACATTTCTTCCTCCTCCTCTCCGTCCCTCCGAACTCTCTCAGGGCTTCTCTCACTCCCTCAAGAGTCAAGCGCTCTCTTTGTTTCTTCTGATGCATCCCGCAAACCCGGGGAGGGATGTGTTACAGTGTGAACCGGGGCCAAGGGTCATTGGACTATTTTGCCCTTCTAACATAGTTTTGTTTTCCATTATATTGGAAAAATCAAATAAACCCAAAAAAATTAATCATTAATACTTTATAATGATTTTTTTTTTCTTTAATCACGTTTAGACCAAAAAATTTTAGGTCAAAAAATAATACTTCATCTGATCCTTAATATAAGATCTATTTACCTAATTTGATTATATTAAGGAAGTTAATAAAATTAGTTAATATGACATATATTTTCTTAAATGTCCTAGTCATCTTTCTTAATTTCTTAATTCCATTTTCTCATTGATTATTGTTGATGGACCATCAATAAGGTTAAATTAGAAAATGGTTGCCAAAAATAAAAATATTATCTTATATTTAAGACTAAGATCAATTCTCTAAATTTATCTTATATTAAGCACAAGAGGAGAAAGTATCTAACTATTTTTCTTGAATTATTAAAAAAAAATGCTAGTAACTCCTGAAAATATAGCTTTATGATTATGTGTAACGCGTAACTCTTTTTGAGATTTCTATAAACTCTCTTATTTTCTAAAATAATTCTCTATATTTTTTCTTATATTTTTAACATTTATATTAAAAAATAATAAATATGAAGATAAAAGAAATTAAGTTGCATTGATTGGCATGGTTTACTGCCAAACTTTTTTTTTTCTTTTTATGTAACTAGAGGCTTCTCCTTGTGTGATGCATGGGTTATGTATTATGTGATATAAATTTTAAAATATGATCATGAAGAACTATCTCTATTGTTTCAAAATTTATGATTGTTGCACGTTTAAATACTTTTTTTTGTTAGTTCCTTTTTTTAAGTGGTGTAAGTTATCTAGTAAAAACCAAGTAGTTGTTTTTTTATCAATAGGAAGAAGTTTTTTTTTTCCAAATAATCATATGGGTGGTTGATGTATCAGGTTTGAAGTATGTAGGTTTTATATATATAGGGTCAATGAGCATTTTTGCCTTGAAAATTTTCATTGAGGGGACAAATTTGTTTCGAAAGTGTAAAAAAATGGAGCAATTTTGCCATGAAAGTTATTTCAGTTAATTTTGACTATTAGTTGACCAAATATTATGAGTTGGCAATCCATATATCATCCATATTATTTTTGTTAAAGTGGAAATTTGCGTCAAAAGTTCATGTGTCATCTATTAAGATCTTTTTTCTAAGTTAGATTTAAAACCTCCGGGATAAATTTGTACCTTTAAAAAATGACGTGGATGACATATAGACTGTCACATCAGCATATTTGGTCAACCAATAGTTAAAATTAATTGGGATAACGGCTAAAGCAAATTTGCTCCATTTTGTTCATTTTCGGGGTAAAATTGCCTTTTCGTGAAAACTTCCGGAGCAAAAATGACCATTAACCCTTTATATGTGTGTGTGTGTGTGTGTGTGTCACCATTTTATTCCAAGGAGATTTCATTTTCCCCCTAAAAAAAATCATTTTATTACTACTGAGATTCGTATGAATCTTACCCCTTTCCACAAATTTAAAATTTATTCAGCTAAAGGAAGCAGCTCCAAAAGCAAGGAGGTAGATACTGGCAACTGAGAATTTTTGGTCTTGTCCAAGCGTTGGTGTTGGTTATCTGTAGTTTTATATCATCTTCTGGGATTTGTAAATATTACGTATAAACCCTGTGGGGATTCCTGTAATATAATCAAGTACTTTATATCAGTATGTTTATGTTATTTATGTTCACCCACTGAACTGCACATTGTTACTCTTATGAGTGTCAAAATATTAAGGGGTTTGATAATTTACCCATATTAATGCTCCCTCAATAATCAAGCTAAGGGGAAGAGAGAACCACTACAAAAAGACATCAAATTAGTGACATAATTTAGTGATGGAAATTCCGTCACTAATCAGTTTAGTGACATAAATTAGTGACGGAACTAGATTAGCGATGAAATTTATCCCGTCAGTAAAAATACGTTACTAATTGATTAGTGACAGAATTGTGACGGAAATTTTCCGTCACTAATCCGTCGCAAAATTGGAATAGGTTATCGCCTAAATTAGCGACAGATTAGGGACGAAATTTTTTGTCCTTAATCCGTCGTAAAAAAATTTTTTATATAATTTAAATTTCCACATGTCCTCACCAAGTGCCTCCACATATACCCACCACCGGCCATATGTCCCCTATCAGCCACCACCACCACTTGCCTCTAGTTGCCACATATCCCTATCATCCGCCACCACCCCAGCACTACATGTCACCTGCCATGTGTTCACGTTACAAATTGGTTGCATTTTGTGACCAAGTTGTGATTCGAAGCTATGACCTCTCATGCCAATGCCAGTGCCTTTTTGCCGGTTGACCTAATAAGAATATGTGTGATTTAAATGCAAAATCATATATACAAAATAGAAATATAAATTTTAATATACTATTAAATATTTCAATTTAGTTTTCTTATTTTATTTTATGTAAATATTCTACCTAAATTTTTATTATTAATATTTTTTTTATTCATTTTATTTTTTTGTTTTAATTTTTAAAATATTTATTTTTATTTGTATATAATATATTATTAAAAATTCACACATACACACAATTTCATTTTCAATAATAAATATGAATTAATAATTTGTATTTATTTATATGAATATTATATTATAATTTTATAATAATTTAAAATTTAAATTATTTAAAAATTTATAATTATGAAAAAAATATAATTATTGAGAAAATTAGATATTATAAAATTTAATTTTTTTTATTTAACAAAATCAGATAATTTAGAGAGATTATAAAAAAGTTTAATCATTCTATATTGTAAGTTAGCAATGGAATTTTTTGTCACCAATATGTAACAAAATATTTAGTAACAAAAATTAGTGACGGAATCTTTCCGTCATTAATTTTTCTTACAAAATAGCTTGTGATTGAATTAGCGACAAAAATTAGGGATATAAAAATTCAATCCCTAATAATTTCATTACCAACTATTTTGTGACGGAAATTAGTGATGGACTAGCGATAGAATTTAGTGATGAACTTTTTTTAGTTGTAAATTTCTGTCACAAATCAGTTTGCGATGGAAATTAGTGACTGAAAAATTCTGTTGTTAATTCCGTCACAAAATATTTTTGTCAGAAATTAGTAACGGATTAGAGATAGAAATTAGTGATGGAATTTGTCCGTCACTAATTTTTTTATGATGGAATTAGAGACGGATTAGTGTGTCGCTAATCCGTCACTAAGTTCCATCGCTAGTTTTAGTGACGGGTTTTATGAGGATAGTGACGGAATGAAACTCCATCACTAATTCTCTATTTTTTTTGTAGTGATTCCTTCTTCCCTCTGTCTTGATCCCTCTGCCTTTTGCCTTCATTTTTCTCCCAATTTTCCTCTCAAATCTCCTCCCTTAAAATCTTTTCAAGGTTGGTGATGTGATTGCTTCAATATTTGCGATGACGGTATTTTTAAGGCCAGTGATTCATGTTGGAGATTCCAATTTTTGGAGTTGGGGTGATAAGTTTCCTTCGGTTCTTCATTCTCTTCGAAATAAAAAAAGATGACTTATTAAACATTAATTCATACAGTTTTTTAGCTTTTGTATTTTTGCACACAAAAAATTTTATAATTATTTTTGCACTTTTGATATAAGTTGATAGCTATTTTAACATCTTAACCCTTCATTAAAAGACTTAAAGTAACAGATGTTGGAGATCATTAACGCTATGGTCACTTTTGTTGTCTTTTATAATGTTCATAGTTACTTTTGTAAAAAAAAAACAAGGTTTATGATTACAATACTACAAAAGAGAGATTTAGTGGCACCCCTTTTATGGCACTTCTTTAAAGAAGTGCTATAGATATATGTTTTTTTGTAAAAAAAATGTTTAAAGGCTTTGAAGCTTCCTATTATAAGTGTTATAGCTAGTGTTAAGCTTGTGTGGAACTTTTTTAAACAAGCACCACACAAGGTCTTTATTTTTGTAATAATAATAATAATAATAAATAAAGTGCTAGCTATAGCACTTTCTTAGGCAAGCGTCATAGCTGGCCTTATTTTTTCTTAAAAAAATTAAGTCTTCCTTCGAAGGCGCTTGCCTACCTTCAAAGGCGCTTTCTTCCAAGACCCAATAGCTTGGCCAATTTTTTTTTTGGGAATTTAAGTAACATTGTGTGAGATTTATTAATCAACTCGAGGTTTGGAGTAAATTAAATTCATTACTTGAATTCTAGAAATATAATATTTGAAAAATGAATGAAATATAATTGAAAATTTACAGGAAAAATCCTAAAACAAGATAAATGGAGCTAAATTGTATTTTTTTAAATTAAGGTATCAAATTATTTCTTATGAAGTAATAGGTACAAAATTTAAAAAGAAGCAAATAATTACTAATATTGATTTGAGTTGAATAAAAGCATTTTTATGAAAATTAGGATTTATCATGTGATTATTGGAATAAGGAGAAATTTACTCAAAATAGATAGGAACATCATATGTGGTTGTTTTATTTCATTAGATAGAAACACCTGAATGCTCCTCGCTGTTGGTTTGTAAGTGCCAGCAAAGATAAAGATGCTCGTATTTAAGATATCACTATGAAGAGATGGTGTGACATATACTGGATAATATGTTCATCTTTATTTACTTTTGCTGAGGCTTATTTGATTTTTTGTCTTTCATTATTATGTATCCAAGTTTTGTAAACTTGGCTATTATAGCATTTTGGTTAAATATCACTAAAAAAAATGTTGGATTTAAGTTTACAAAAGTTGACTTTATTTCACCAAGTCATTGTGGGTTTGAAACTTAAGGTGTCCACAATCTTTAAACTAGTTTCTTTTCTTTCTTTTGTTTTTTATGAAGATTGAGATGTTGAATTATCTATTGCAAAGCTTCCATTTGTTTAAAAAAAATCAAGGGAAGCAATGGTTTTTGCAATGCAAGCACCAAAGCTTCCATATCTGCCATTATTTTAATTTCTTTTAAAAAATAAAGGGAAGCAATGCCGCTTGCCATACAAGTGTCAAAGCTTCCCTTTGTTTAAAAAGAAATCAAGGGAAGTAATGCGCCTTGTATGGTGCCTGCTCACCAAGCGCTATACAAAGTACTTTAAAAAATTTCACAAGCCCACCATACAAAGTACTTTAAAAAATTTCACAAGCCTGCCATTTTCGTCTTCTCGTGTACCCTCCAACTCTCCATTTCCTAGAACTTAATTGGTCCACCATCTTATATCCCTTCAGTCCCCACTTTTGTTGCAGTACGAAATTTAGTCTCCCACATATTTTTTTCCTTCTTGTCTCAACCTCCTATACAGAAGTTCCCTAGCTTGTAATTCTTTTTTTTATACAAAAGCTTAAGTCCGTGTATTTTAAATTTAATTGACAAGTGTCTAAACTAATTGATTTTTAGTGATTTTAATTCGTTGTGTGCATGATTATTTATGTAGTATTATGAAGATCAACGTTTTACCCAGTTGACTGACCAACAAGTGGATAAAATCATTGAGGAATGGTGTGAATATATAGTCAAACAATTAACTAATATTTAGGTATGTAGGTTGTTTCTTACCTATTCTTGTGTTGTTTATTCACTTAAAATTATTTGTACATTACAATTATTGTAATTAAATACATTTACTATATTTTATGAATTAGTTTTTTGTTTTGAGTTATTTCATGTTACTGTAGATTATATTTGTCAATTGTTGTGGATTTGGACAGTCAATACAAAGGGTTTCACTAGGAAAAAGAAACAATTATGCAAAATTATTTTTTGAAAAAAAAGACCTCTTATGATGTTTCCTTAGGAAGCGCCATAGGAAGTGCATAGTGTATATACTTCCTATGGCACTTCCATTAGAAGGGCTATGGGAAGTGCATGACTTTCTATGGCCCTTCCTAGAAGCGCCATAGGAAGCTATAAAAAAAAGAAGAAAGAAACAAGATATGACGCTTCAATAGATTTAAGAAGCATCATAGTTTTCTTTTATAGCGCTAGAAGCTATGGCGATTCCTAAGCGCAATAATATTCTTAAAAATAAGCGTCATATATTGTGTTTTTTATAGTAGTGTTACTTTTCACTTTTGGTATACGTTAATGACTATTTTATCATGTTAACCCTATATTATTTGATTATATATAAGTTTATAAGTCAGATAAGTTAGGTTGGGGTACAATGATAAATATAAATACTTTAAAGTAATTTATTTGATTTATTTAATCTCCCCAAATTAATTAGCTGAATCTTATATTAAGGACAAGTGATAGTAAAATGTCAATAATGGTGGTGATAGAGGAAGGATGATTCATGGAATGATAAAATTGTTAACCATGAGTTTTATTTTACATGAATCGTGTGTTAACAAAATATTGGAGTCAAAATATAAGAATTGCCCGTTGATGGGTTGGAATATATGAAACTTTTGTTGCGAAAATGTTGAAAAGGATATGTATGCATATAAGAATAATAATATCCATTTTGTATAGGTAATCCTTAAACTTGGAGATGATTTTGCAATTGACCAAAACTAGAAATTCTATTAGTTTAAGATATATTTAATGGATGGGCCATTTTTTTGACCAAGTTTTCTTTTGCCATTGATTCTTAAAGAGATAGATTTAATGTCAACATGTAACATAATTACAGAATATAGCTTATATTGATAACACACCAACCTATAACAGATTATCAAAATACTAAACTTTTTCTTTATCACATTTTGATCATCAAGATGCGATCAGCATTGAAAAAGTGGATAAACAGGACTCATATTAGGATTAAATATTCCCCAATTTTGCTCCACAATCCCTTCCTTCTGGTCCTCATTGAACATCGCAAATATGAAGGCATCAACAGCTTGTGCTGGCTTTCTTGGAGTACCCTTACCACTTTGCAGAAACCCTAAAAGCTTTTGATTATAAGTTTGAGCTTTCTCTACGCTTGTAAATGGCTCATTCCCTTTTGTAGGCCATCCTGTTTCAGCCACCAAAATAGTCACATTCCCAAATCCTATCTTCTCCATTGCTGCATTAACTACATCAACCATAGCTTCAAACATACTGTAATATTTCAAGTTTCCATCTACCACTGGATCCGGGGCTTGAAAAGTTGCATACTCAAAGGAAACATGTTCAGGGTCTGACGCATAAGCCATGTAAGGGTATACATTGATCATAAGAGGTGCTTCGGTTTCAGCCAAAAAACTTGATACCTCTCTCATTACTTCCACAATCTCATCCGAAAACACACCATTTGAAGGAGGGTATCCGTTTCGGAGACCCGCCATAGAGATCGGTGTTGTGACTCTGATACCACTTGTTGGGTTGATAGCATTGTGAATGTTTTGCATGGCTTGTGACACTAATGTGGCTTCAGCTCCTGGGATGACTTCACTCCCCACGCTTATCCATTGGATGCTGACGTCATTTGCATAAGGTGCCACGTTGGTGCTCACCCATTGGCTGGCCACTGATGGGCTTGAAGCTAGGGCTTGAAGGTCTTTGTTTTTAACTCCAAGGGTTACTTTAAGGTTTGAGCCTCTTAGGGCTTCCAATGTGTCATGGCTTGGATCATAGAGACGAATTGATTGAATGCCACATTGCTTATAAAGAGCTATTACTTGTGGTGGAGGTGGAAGGTTGTCTGCGACACGACCATAATTTACACCAATGCCCCCTTATATGTATTTAATTTGAATCAGATAACAAGGGTAAGTTTGTAATTTAATAGTAATTAAAAATAAACTTAAATAAACAAAAATAAACATTGGTTGAAAGAGAACGAAGAATTTGTGCTCAATTAGTATGTATGTTGCTTAATTACACAAAATTGTCATAAATGCTAATTAAATGTCAAACATTTAAAACTTGATCGATACTGAATATATATATATATATATATATATATATATATATATATATATAAACTTGATGTTAAAATACCCTTAAATGCTCCAAACACGTAATTAAGTCTCAGTTGCATAGCCTTAATGGGATTTAGGTGACTGAAGTGTTTAAAGAAATTACACGCATGAAAATAATATAGAGAAAATTGGTCTTTTAGTCGCTCAATCTCTCTTGGATTGATTGATTGACCAATGTGTAATATTCTCAATCTTTTTTATTAATAGAATTAAAATGATCTTTAGATTGGTCAGAAAATGCATTCAATTCGCTAGAATATACTATTACTTGAATGAAACTAATCCTGTGAAATCATATATTAATATATATGTAGTGAAAATATATGACTCAATGATAAAAAATCAGTTTATATACAAAATTAAAAACTTAAAGAGATTCATTACGATTTTTTATCATCAAGAAAATCATCTTCATATTGGTCAAACTTTAAAGTTTAGGGTTGATACAATTTTTAGTCTCTCAAATTTCATTTTATTTAAAATATTGATCTCGATAAACCCATAGTTTAAAACTTAAAAGACTAAAAATTGTTACTGTATTTAAAAAAAACAATTAACTAGTGACAGAGGAATTATATCACTAATTAATTAGTAACAGTTTATTGGATGATGAAATCATACAATTTCGTATTTAAATTCCGTCACTAATCCACTGTTAGTTTGTGTAGTAACTAAATCTAATTTGCAAACAATAATCTATGGGCATGAATGATTGAAATGATAGGAGAAATATAGTTAAAGAAGAGACCATACCAACTGAGATAGGCATAAGAATTGTAAAGAGTAAAGCCACTGTTACAAACATGAATCTGATCCACCATGAATCCATCATTATGATCATCAAGTTAGTTTTCCCACCCTGAGCAATATAACTTTAAAGATACTCTGAAATACATTTCTCATTCTTCCTTTGGTGTGGACGTGTATATATATACTACATATACGCACTCTTGTTGACACACATTAAATTGCAATATTATTCAGAGTTTGAAATAATTAGTGTCACAATAATAACATTAAATGCAGAGTTCTCTTGAAATTAATAGGTAACTAACTACTACTTATATTAAATTAGCGTCCAAACTGTTACAAAAAAAAAGCATCCAAACAAAGATGTCTAGTAATCCTCCCAATCCTTTTCATAAGGAATAATTATCAAAATCACGCACTGCAAAATATACGTTAAAAGCAATAAATTTGTCACTTATGCACCCTTCTTTCCAAGTATTCCCTTATTAAAAAGGAGTGTATATGAGAGATAATGAGTGACATATATTTAATGAGGACAAAAATAGAAAGATCAATTTAAGATTTATGACAAATAAGATTTTTTCCTTATATTACTCCCTCTTGTCCTTTTTATAAGAGCCCAATAACTAATTACACAGTTTAAGAAAGTGGTTAAAATTAGTTAAAAATAATAAATGTGTCTAAATAAACTTTTTTTTTTCTAATTATGCCCTTATTTATGAGGGATAAGCTAGTAAGGGAGAGAAATAGAGTAAATCTAGATATCACTAACTTTTTAATTAATGCAATTCATATAATTAATTAGGGGTAAAAGGGGAAAAAAATATTAAATGTTTAGACAATTCTTGTCCAGCTTTTATAAAAAGGACCAAGGTGATTTAAATTTTGGGCTCTTATAAAAGAACAGAAAGGAGTAATAAGTATCACCTTTATGAGAGAGAATATTTCTTATAACAAAAACTGAAGGGAGTAGTATTTAGTTTGAAAATATTTATTTTTCTAATAATATATGCTGCAAATACAGTAGGGACTCGAACTTTGGTTCGCTGCATTATGAGAGACTAGTCCCTTGATCCAACCCTATTGGTACGTATGCTGCAAATTATATGAACAGTTCAATCAAGGTATATGAATGATAAAGGCTCTCTAGAGGGGAAAAAAGGAACAATAAAGGCCCATATAATGATATAAATGATGTAGGCCGAAAATAGCACTGGCAAAAAAATACAATAGAACCATGTTACTATATTTTGAATCATAGTTGGGAGATGTGTGCACATTTAGTGTCTGAAAGTGCTTCGAGCAGGATTGCCTCCAATAGGAGAATTCATATGCCTGAAAAAAAAGCCTAATATATATGTGTGTTTTGTTGAAGGTATATATTTGAATATATTATAAACTTTATTGTGTGCACTATTATAATTTTTACACTTTGGACTTGCGATTAATATTTTTCAAAATTTAAAGTGCAAATAGTTTTTCACCCATCTAATAAATGTGTTTTTAAGATTCAAACATGTGTTATCTTCTTTACCACCTCAACCAACCAGTTGTTGGTTGTTCACACTATTAATTTATTTTCAGCTTATTATGCATTTATAATATTGTGATTTATGACATACAATACAAGTATTACAAAGTGATGGGAGATGTAAAAAGACGAGTCCCTAAAAGAAAAAAAGAGTTCAAATTCGATGCTTGTTTTTAATTTTAAGGGTGAAGTGTAAAAATGCCTATGATCTTTTTCAAAAAGAGCTATTGACACCATAAAAAAAATTTTTGTTAAAAAATGCCTATATAATTTTAAAAATGGGGCTTAAATGCTACACTCGTCACTTTGATATATGTTGACTGTTTGTTAGAAAAAAATTGACCAAATCAGATGACGTATACGGTGAGTTGGCGAAGTGTGTTTAAAAAATATGACCATAGATGAAAAAAACTACTTGGGTTAGATTGAAGCCTTCTCCTTCTAGTGTCACACGTCTTCTTTAACTACGTTACCATAATCTCTAGTCTCGCCTTCCTATCGAATCCTTCCTTATCTTTGAATCTGCAGGGTGAATCCACCCAAGGCTTTCACACTTATGAGGACCACATGGCAGAGAGGAGTGAAAAGGAGCTGACTATCGTGCCCTCCAAGCTTCTACGATCCATCAACCCTTAACCTTCTCACTTAACTCTATTCCATCAAGTCCTTTTCTCATAAGTGTCCCTACTTTAACTCCCTTATTTCCACTCACCATACTATGCCGGTGCTGCCATAACACAACCTTGATCCTTCCGTCGTCAGCAACAACCTCTTGGTCATCATGCCTTTACATAACACCAAACCTTCTTCTCTATTTCCCTTCAATCGTAAAATAATATGAGATAAGGATCAAATATAGATTAATACTGTGTTTGGATTATTTAAGTTTTCTAACTCTTCACCTAACTCTGCATAATAGGGAAGCAAAGCACATTTATTCAATGGAAAGCCAAACATGTTATACCATTTGTTTTGGCCACTTTTCCTCCTTATTGGAAGTGCGCTGCTACATGAAATTAAACTAAGTTCTTTCAAAATTTAGATTATTTAATTGAAGTTGTTGTTGATTTAATTTTGAAAATAAAATATATATTGTGCTACCATGATGGTGGTGGTTTTTATGTTTTAGGACAATAAATAAAAGTGTGAGAGAAATAAAACAATGAAGAGATCATGTTGCTTCCAAATATGGGGGGCTAAGTTTTGGCAATTGGCAACGTCTCTAAGACAAAAAGTGGCATTGTTGATTGACGAACTTGCTTCAACAATTGTAGAAGGGAAATGGAGAAGAAGAAGGTTTGGTATATTTTTGGAGGAAGAAGTAGAGAAGACACAATTCGTTCTTGCATCATTGAAGATGAAGGTTAGTTGCCAATGCTGCTGTCGTTGCACCGCTCGATGTTGTCGAAGGTAGCATGAAAGAAAAATTTGAAAGGGGTTGAAATTAGGGTAAAAAGGGGAAAGCCTGCCACATCTTATAGCCAAAATAATGAGGTGGAAGACAGTTGGATAAATTGTGGGACCCACACTTAAAATATAATGTCTATTTGGCCACTTTGATGGCAGTTGTATTTTTGTACCATTTTAGAGTCTTGATTGGAATTTTTGAACCAAAAATTTGTTTATGGTGCTAGTAGCTCTTTTTGAAAAAGATCATAGACATTTTTGCTCCTTCGCCCTAATTTTAAATATTCAAAAATCATTTTCACTTTTAATTTAATAAGGTTGACATGTTAGGAAGAATAGAAAATTGTATTCGGATCAAGATCTAGAATGATAGGATCTATAGAGTCATGCAAAGTATAAAGGAGGAGGAAAGATGGAGGATAAAATTTGAATTCCAAATTATCAATAATCTGGGACCTTTTTTTTATTTAATTAATTAAGATGACAAATATGGATGACAGTTTGATAGACTAAACGAAGGAGTCATAGTATTCTAATAGGGTGAATGATTTTTTTGACTTTGGTAAAAAATGCTAATGATGATAGGGGGAGGTTTTGTTGCCCTTTTATGAAATGTTAAATTTAATGAAACACGATGAAGTGTTGCGTGCTACTTAATTTGTGAAGGGTTTTACAAGAGTTACACATATGATAATATGTGTATTGATGCATAAAAATCTCTATAAATCTATAATCGATGTGCCAAAAATACCAACAGATGAATACGTTGTTGGAATTGGTAAGCTTGTACATAAATAGAGCGACAATTTTACATAATTGCTTGAGTTGTTCAAGGACATGATTGTGGAAGAAGATGTGCTACTAGGTCGCTACTGTGATACCAAGAAGGTATTATATTCATTGGGCATGAAATATAAAAAAATAAATGCATGTCTAAATGATTACATATTGTATAAAAAAAGATTTTGAAGGGGAGTACAAGTGTTTGATATGAGAGACTCCAAGGTATAAATTACACACATTCTCAAAGAAGCATAGTATGTTTGGAGAGATTCATGATTAAAGAGAAATTACTAAATTAATGACAAATATGCCCCTTTTAATCCTAATGTAATGCAATTACTCTTAATCCAAATTAATCACAATTTAATTCATTAAAGCCCACAAAATATGATAAGAACTATAATTTAAGGCTCCACATATGAATACGACCTAGATTTTATCATTGTACCACAATCCTTGTATTTGGTTACAATTTCTTTGATAGGGCCCAATGCATGTAGGAACAAGTTTTCATTAGTTACCTACAATTGGACATGCTTATCTTTCTTCTTTTTAGGCATATGTATATTTTCTTTGTCCCCATTTATTCTGCTCCACATTTGGTTTTGGGATTGGACAGATAAATTCAACTTGTTATCGCTCTTCCTCTATACTCTTATCCTCCTTCCCCCTAATTTGCAAGCTTTTCATCTTCCACTTTGACCTCTATTCTTTTCCTTCTCTTGTTATTTTATTAATGAAGATAGAAAATAGTATGCAAAAAATGAAAATCTAACCGGTAATGCAATGATGATGTTGAGGTAAGAAGCTCTGCCAACAAACGCAACAACAATCATGAGAAGGGAGATGAGTTTGCTTGTGGGGGTTGCAGGAGAGTCTATGAGAGAGTTTGAGAAAAATGTTGAGGTATGTTGAGAAGTAGACAACAATACTAGAGAGAGATAGAATCAAATGTATTAGAGAGAGATTATGATTGACAAATATTTGATTTAGATTACTAATTCAAATTCAAAATTTGAATTTAGGAAAATTAATTATTTAATCTTTATAGTTTAACCAAGTTTGCTACTCAATCCATATAGTTTGACTTGTTGTAACTCTGTTCTTATAGTTTCATAATTTTTTTTAGAAAACACCTAAGTCAACCATAACGCATCCTATGTGGCATTGGTTTTGGCATCCTAATAAGCCTGTGCCAGCAAAAATTATGGTTTCTCTTTTCTCTATCGTCTTCTTCTATCATATCCATTGTTCCCTTCTTCTACCTCTTCTTGTTCATCTTCTTTGTCAAACTCTTCTTGTAGCATAGAGGGGCGAAATACTTGCCATTGTGAAAATTAAAATTGTGCAATCCAAACAAATCTTTCAAGTCATTAAAAATCCCAATTCAAAATATTCATTTGGGCAAAAGGATGAACCAATTTCAGAACCTTTTTTTCTAGAGTTTATTCATTGATCTCTGTCTTTCTTAAATTAAAGAAGTGATATTTTATACTATCTCTGGTCACTATAGCCAAGGCGTTGCAAGATTTGATTTTGAAATCAAATCTCTATTCTCATTTCTTACTAAGAGAACATAGTTCACTTGGGGATTCCTGCCAGTACCACAGTTTGGCTAAGAGAATAGGATTCAATGGACTTTATTATTGTTCTAGATGTGTGTGGATCTATGGGCGGTCAAAAACTTCAGATGATGAAACACTCAATGCGAGAAGTGATTTTCCTTGATTGGTTCCATTGATCGTCTCTCAATTTTCGCCTTCTCATTGGGCTCTAAGATCGTTATCCTTCTAGCTTAACTGTAAGTGCATGGATCGTCACGAGTAGTATAATAATATTGTTTCCATGATGACTAAGACAAAAACAAGTTAATTATCTCAATTAAGTTGTCAATTAGGTTGAGTGAGAATGCTTTAAGATTTACTTTATTTAAGGAAAAAGTATAATTGAGAATTTTAAAGTTAAAACTTTCTTCAAGATATGAGGAGCCTAAGATTATTATTCCTCTCGTATTTCAATAGTATTTAATTAGATTCCCCTTTTTATTTGAATCGTACAATCATTTATGCTAACCAATGACACTATTATACCTATAAGTGCTTTCTCAAGCTCCAAATAGGTGTTTAATTCAATTAATAGATTGATCTGTTAATAAATTAATCAAACCCAATTTCTAAATCAAGTCCCTTTTTTATTTACTATGTAAGGCTAATAAGTGCATCTCTACCTTATTAACAAACCACCCATTCAACTCGCCAATCTCAAGTCCTCTCAATTTAGCTCTTTTAAGCATCAACCAAGTAAACTAATCAATCTCATTGGTTTCCAATCAACAAGAAGCATTAAGAATAGTGTAAAATCAACATAAAACAACTTTAATCATAAATAAAAGAAGAGAAATAAGTACTTCATCCACATGAGGATTCAAATAATCCTAGAGCAAAAATATTTAGTTACTCATAGTCATAATCAAATCCATCCCAATCCAATAATAATCCACAACAAAATAAGAGTTAACTAAAAGGAAAGAGAATAAATCAATAAAACCAAAAAATTGAGCCTCATATCTTTTCTAAGCTTCAATGGCTTCCGATTCTCCACAACGTCCTCTAGTTTAGTTCACAATGGCACTTTTGGGCTTCAAATTAGTCACCTCCACAGTCCTCCCATCCTCCCGTGAAGATGATGACAGAACCTGACTGTCTCTCCCCTTACTTGCCAAAAGAAGCTAAACCTCTATATATATGTTAGGTTTCTAGATCCTCATTCCATAAAGTGCAATATCCCTTTAGCAAAATAAAATCAAACAAAAAGATAAAAAATGGATAATGATAATGATGATGATAATGATAATAAAACTACAATATCTTTTCCTTTTTTTCTTAAATTATGATTTTTATCCTTAATATCAAAATCATTAGTTTTATCCTAAACTTTGATATTTATAATTAAATCCCCTAAATCATATACCAAATTGAGGTCTTATCAAAATCTCACTCAAATATCTTTAATTTAGCATAGATGACTCTCAAATATATTAAAATATACCTTAAATTTATCCAAAAATAGAGAGTCATCAAAGATTAATTTTCCATTATAGAGAATGACTAGTAGTGGCTAAAGATTGACGTCATCCTCATCTTGCACGGTTAAGTTCTCACTAGTTTATTCCTACGACTTCTCTCACTTGGAAAACCTACGCCGTTCTGTGAGATTCTAAGAGGCTTAATGATTTCTGCTACTACAGGTAGATTTTGGTTGAGAAGAGGGAGAAAAATGTGGAGGTGGATGAAAAAGAAAGGAACGGTACAACAAATGAAGATGACGGAAATGTGAGAAGCCGAATTTTTGTTGACATGGGGTTGAATAAGATGCTAAAACCAGTGCCATTTAGGATGGATTATGAGTGACTTAGGTGTTTTTCAAAAATTATGAAATTATATGGATTGAGTTGCTACGAGTCAAACTATAAGGATGCATACTTTGTGAAACTATAAGGATTAAATACAATTAAATATACTACTACAAATTTGTCTATATTTAATGGTTATTTTTATTTAACATTTTACAATTGTTAAATATCTAAATGTTAAATGTTTATATATAACGATTTTTAACCATTAACTATTGGACCCTATATTTTGATTTTTTTTCAAAAACAACCGTTATTTATAGGGCACTATATTTAACGATTATAAGACAATTGTTAGAACTCTTGTTTTGATTATAACAAATCTTAGGATTATTGTTTTTACAGAAGTAAAATGTTTTTTGAAACAATTATATTGGCTTTTTTAATTTAGTGATGTAAAACACTCGAGTGAAGATATATCACTAGAGTGATAGTTGCTAACTTTATCACTAGAGAGTAACTAGCTAGTGAATGATTGATTTTGTGAAAACTTGTCAAAGCACTCAAGTGCTAGAAGTGTCAGTCGAGTAATGATATGTAATTTCATATCACTGCCCAAGTATCAACCAATGACCAATCTATTTTCATTTTACAAATAAAAGATCACTCGAGTGATAATAAGTCACTAGAGTAATGTCCTTATTTTCAAATCAATCACTAATAAGGAACCTGACAGTGACTCAATGGCTTTATGAAAATTTTAGCTAAGCATCGAGTGAGAAATATATCATTCGAGTGATGTTCAAATATCTTAAAAACCTGATAGTGATGACTTAAGCCTGCTTTTGAATATTGGCGAATCACTAGAGTGCAACAAGGTCACTTGAGTGATGTTCGTAAAACTAAGTCATCACTTCTCAGTAATCGGATTGTGATAAGTTTTGTTTTTAAGTTAAAAAAGATGAATCACTCCACTCCAATGCCATAGAGATCACTCAAGTGGAATCTTTCATCATTAAGAAGTTACCAGATAGTGACCCATATTTTTACCAAGTTACTCTAAGTGAAGTCTAACTACTCCAGTATGCTTATATAACATTTCAGCCAATACCTCTTTGGTGAGATGCAACATCACTCGAGTGATAAGGTGTCATTCCAGTGATATTGATATTAGTCTTTTGAATTCAGCGTCTCAGAAACATTGATACCTATTCTAAGTGTGATAGAATCTTACAATGATACTTCTTACTATTCCTAAACATTACTAATCACACTTATGTATAAGTTTTAGGTGTTTAAATATGAATTAAACTCAAAATCACATAAAACACTTTTGTGTCAAAAGCATTAAATGCAATGAAGCTCATCTAATCCAAATACTCTCTTTCACCAACGGCTATATCATCTCTCTAATGGACATATCCAAATGCTTTAACGGTCATTAATTTATTCCAACATATAAATACAGAATCATTCAAGAAGGAGCCAACTACCTACGGCAAACCTTGTTATCTTGTTTGATTCAAGGTTGTTGTTCTTATTGTGATTGATTATTGGCTTTATTTTGGTTTGGTTTGTGATTTGGGAATGCCAAATCCTAAAGGAAGGTGCTGCCCAAATTTATACAAATCATTTTAAATAAGTGTTTAAATGGCTAAACATGTGATTAGGAGTAAAAAGGAAGGAGTTTAAAGGGTTAAATCAAGAAAACACATTTTTTCTTTCTCCTTGGTATGTTTCAGTTAGTGCTGAAACTATAGGAAGGAGCTGGAATTTCATCAATTTGATGGTTCCATTGTGTTTAGAAGAGAAAATTGTGTAGCGTTCATGTGGATTGTGAAATATGAAAAGCCCTAAAATGTGAAATGACACAATTACCCTTAAAACCCCAAGTTAAGGGTTGTCAATGGTAAATATGTAATTTAGGCTGGAATTTGAATAATTTGAGGTCAAAAATGGATTCTACATGTGAAATTGCATACGATTAGCCTGGGTCACAATTTTGGGTAAAGTATAGTTGGGCCGGGTACAAAAAGGGCATCGATTGAGTCGCCATGGGCATTTTAGTCATTTAGCATTTTTGAGTCAAGATAACCAACACATTGAGTTTAAAATGAGTTATGGATAAATAATAACTCATTTATTCTGAATTTGAAATTTTAGGATGCAGCAGTAGCCCGAGCCGGATAGATAGAGATAGATCAATAGACAGGCAGGGAAAGAGCACGTTCTAGGTAGTAACACTTTCTTTCATGCACTATGTGTTTGTTGTATGTTTAAGTATGCCATCTTCTGTAACATGAGAATTGTGTCTTGGACATGCATATTAGCTTAGTTGCAGTCTGGGACCCAATAGAGGCGTAGAGTTAAGCTGGGGTTGCAAACAGTCGTTTGACCTAGGACAATGTGCACACAACATTTTATCATTTTACAATACATGATGTATGACATATTTATTTTCACATCGTATATGTTTGATTGCTTGTTATTAATGAAATTCTTTGAATAAAATCTTTTCCATAAATGTATAAATATTTCAACAGCAGGCAATGACTTAAAAGGCAGAACTGTAATTTCCGGCAGCGGAGGGTTTTGGACTAGTAGAAGAGTGGACGTTGGTTATCTGAAGACCTTTTTTCCGTTTTAAGGTTTGTAATCGTTATGTACACCCCCCTGTGGGGAATTCCTGTATATGAATAAGCATTTGTTTCAATAATATCAATATTTTTATGCTATTCTTATGTGTCCAGTGAACTGCGCAATTGCTACTTTGGTTATTCTCAACCTTAAGGGGTATGTAAGGCGGGGTCTTACAAGCTCTCTGTAACTGGTAGGTTTCAATTGTTGAACGAAAATAGGTTTGGGGGGTTTAAAGAGTATACTTAACAGTTGTTATTAAACAATTATTAAGTATATTATATTTGACAATTGTTAACAACCATCAAATATATCTCATCTATATTTGATGGATTTTCACAAACAACCATTAAATAAAACATACCATTTTTTCTAATATATAACAGTTGTAGTATAAAACCGTTAAATATTTTCTCCTATACTTAACGGTTGTTTTGAAAAACTGTTATATATATCATTCCCGAAACTTCACCTCAGCATATTTCTCGATTTCACTAAAACCATTAAGTATGGGACGTCAAATATAGACAAGTCTGTAGTAGTGATTGTTAATTTTCCCTTTGAATTTTGATAAGAGTGTTTAGGTTTGAAATTAAAGTTGAAGTTGTGAGAAATGCATGTGCATAGGGAAGATGCATGTGTGAATGAACCTAGAGAAATGAATTGTCTTGGTGTTAAATATTGAATAACTAACTCTTCAAACAATACAAATAACCATTAATAACTTGAATCGGGATTCTATCCATGGCACCACCCATCCTTTACCTCTCCCATACCCAAAACTATACCATTTTGGGTTTCAATTGGGAGGGTGTTCCACCCTTTTTTTTAAAAAATAATATTGAAGGTCCTCAAGTATTTTTTTATTAGTACCCAATGTTCTAAAGTATTTTTTGTCCATTATGTAGCATAAAATAACTTTTTAGGAACACCCAGTATTTAACAAGATGCAACATGCATTATTTTTTCACTGACACTCTGTATCTTAAATTTATTTTTATCACATTCAACACCTTAAATTATCTTCTAGTTGCAATAAGAAGCCTCTAAAATGTTTTTCTAGTGGTAATGAGCACCATAAATTTAGGATACTGAGTGTTGGATGTGCAAAAAATTAGTTTAAGATATGATATGCTTTTGAAAAAAAATACTTCTAGGTGCAGCTTGTCAGATACTGGGTGCTCCTAACAAATTATTTTATACTACATATTGGACAAAAAATATTTTAGAATATTGGGTACTAATAAAAAAAAGACTTGAGGGCCTTCAATAGAAAAAATCTGAAATCTTAATAACTTGTATTAAAAACACACTCTCCATATTGGACAAATCATAGACCAACATGTAGATGAGGTCAACACATGAGTTGACCCAATGAAAAAGTTTACAGGGATTTAGAGAAATAAGTTGATTGAGTGATGATTGGTAATTAATTGATGAGAAAATGACAAAAAAAATATTGTCAAAATATGTAAAATATGTAAAAGATAAATAAAGATGGTGAATTTAAATAATTTTAAATTGACTAATTTAAAATTTTGATATGTAACAAATGTGTGATATTATATAAGTGTCCTTACTTTTTTTTTTTAAAAAAAAATCTCTAAAACCCCTTGCCGGCCACCAGCTAAGGCTTGTCACTGAGGCTCCAGTGTCCTTGCTGATGACTGGCCATCGGAGCTCCGGTGCTGGCGACTGGTGATTGGAGCTTCAGCAGCCTAATATATTTGTTTGAATTTCTCAAGCAAAAGTTGTCAATATAGATACTTGAGTTATTAATAGTGATACTAAAGTTGTAAACAGTAGCCTAATATTTTTTTTGAATTTTTTAAGTAAAAATTGTCAATATTGATACTTGAGTTGTTAATAGTCATACTAAAGTTATAAATGAGGGTATTTGTTGAATATTTTCTAATAACTTTCACCAAAGCTCAAGCGGCCTAATATCTTTTTTGCATTTCTCAAGCAAAAATTGTCAATATTGATACTTGAGTTGTTAATAATGATACTAAAGTTATAAATGGAGCATTTGTTCAATATTTCCCAATAACTTTCACCGGAGCTCCAACGGGCTAATATTTTTTTTTTGAATTTCTTAGGAAAAAGTTGTCAAAATAAATGCCCGAGTCCTTAATAGTTATACTAAAGTTTTTAGTATCATTATTAACGACTTAGGCGTCTATATTTACAACTTTTACCTCAGAAATTATATATTAAGTCGTCAAATCTCTGGTCACCAGTCATCGACACCCAAGCTCTGGCAACTAGTCATTGACATGGATATTAGAGCTTCAGTGATAAGCCATTGTTGGCGATCACTGGAGCCCTAGGTTTTAGGGATTTTTGTAAAAAAATAAAAAGTAAAGGCAATTATATAATTTCACACATTTGTCAACATCTCAAAATTCAAAATCAATTAATTTAGGATTATTGAAATTTACTATTCTTATTTATCTTTGACGTATTTTGACATTATTTTTCTATCATTTTCCCTTAATTGATTGATGTTCATTTATTTGACCGAATTAAAATAAATGAATTATAGTCAATTTTACACAAGTAGCTAGTTAACAACTAGGCCACTCTATTGCCCATTCCAATTAGCCATGGGATGGATTGCTACATGAACCTAAGCACAAATTACTTTATTAATAGGATTAAGTTGCATAGTTTTTTTTTTTAAGAAAAACACAACAACCTAAGTAATTCTTTTTTTTTTTTTTTGGCTAACAACAACCTAGAGTAATTTTATAGGATAGTGAAGTCTACTAAAACAGATGAATTAGCGCACACAAGTAGTTACAGATGAATTAGTAGATGAAGAGGGTGTTTGGGACAATTTTTCTGCATCGGGTTTATTATATAAACCCGATTCACATAAATCGAGATAAATCTTCTTCGCATATTTATCTCGTAGGCCGTAAAAGCACATCGTAGACTGTAAAAGTACCTCATAGATCATAAAAATTACATCGTAGACTATAAAAATTACTTCGTATTATGTGAATCACAATTCATAAACACTTATAGAACTTGCATAAGCTAATCTAAACAAGCTTCAACTTAACAGAAAGATTTCGCACACCGCACGCAAGTAGTATCACTAATAAAGAGGAAAAAATATTCCGGGATAAGAAATCAGCTAAAGTCGTGTGAAGCATCCCGAACTATAAGGTGGAAATCAGTGTTCTTCAATTTCATTTTCCTCTCTCTCCCTGCCCCAAATTCGAACATGCACTCGCCGTCTCTTCACCTCACAAAGGCCTTCACCACCCACCACTGTGACCACCACTTGCTAGGATTCCATCGCTCTGCCTATTCCACTCACAACCTGTTCTCCTCACTCTCGTCTTCACTCTGTTGCTTTCCAATCCCTAGTTCTCGAAGGCTTGTCGTTCGGGCCCAGAAACCCCATAACAACTCTGGTCCCAAAGAGAGGGTGCGAATAAGGGGCAAGAAGGACAATGTCTGGAGTATTGACAACGACCTCGCGAATGCCGCAGCGGAGAAAGAGAAGGCGAGAACCAGTCGGAGGAAGCAGAAGGGAAGAAAGATGGTGAAGAGGAAGCGAGGTAGGGGTGGTAGATTCTTAGTCTCTGGGGCTATGTTGATGGAGGTTGAAATAGTTCTTCAAACTCAGGTATGCTCAAGTGGGTACAATTTTGGCCAATTTTTGGAAAAAAGGTGGATGCATTTTAGTGAGTGGACAAAGCGATGATTTGGACGCTAAGATGTTATAAAAATATAGCTATGAAGATAGCAATTAGAATAACACATGGTATTCCTGACAAGTCTGCATGAAATTTGGAATTTTATTTGTTTCCTTATGAATGAAGATTCCTGGGATGGGAAGGAGAAAGAAATCTGCCATTTATATGCTATGAATCTCAAAGTACTCCTGTGAAAGGGGAAAAAACAGTGAGTACCATTTCCAATGTGCCTTATGTTTTGCTTTTTCATTTTTGCTGGATTTGTTTGGACATTCAAATGACTGAGGACCGATGATATATTAAGTGAAAAACATAACAATGAGACTTTCTTTGAATTATTTTATTTCTGGACAAATTCAAATAAGGCATTCCCAAAATTTGGATGAACTTTTTTGGGTCCAGTCCTTCATATAAAAATTTGTTTTGCTATATTTGTTATTCAAGGTTTGTATTAAATGTAGAATGATTTGTACTTCATATTGCTATTTGGGAGTGGAATGTGACAAAAATGACTTTTTCAGGAACCTGTAATAAAACCAGTTTGGAATACATTTGCTAGCAGTGTCAGTGGGATTTGGAAGGGTGTAGGTGCAGTATTTTCTCCTATTACTGCTGAAATGGAGCCAGTTGAAATAGGCAAAAGGAATGAAAACCTATATGACTGCTATACCCTTTCCCGCATTGAGGCAGTGCCATCACCTTCTGGTAGATCGACATCTCAAATTCAGAGAAAAATTAATTGGGTGACTTTGAACCCTTTTGGTGAAACATTGCAGCGTGCTGAAGGCAATGGTGTAACTAAAGAAGGATCTGGAGATGATGGTTCCCCTTTACTTACAAAGGAAAAGATCAGTGAAAATGCAACAAGCACTGTGTTGCCTACATTTGAGTCCTTTGACTTTGAAAGAAGTGATGTGATGGAAGAAGATGTTATGGAATGTGAACCAGGCCTTGTTTATTTTGAAGTAAGAAGTTCCCTTTTCATGCTAGCATAGATTTCTTTGTAGACGTCAAGTTATTTTTCATAACCAGGACCCATGATTATATTGTTGTATTGGTGTTATATTTTATTGACTTCCGTTCACCATGGGATATGTAACCTATGTTCATCACTATGACTTACAAGAAAATAATATTATTTTTAATGATTATGTGAACTAAAGACCTATCTAACTATTTTCACAATACAAAAAAAATCCTGAATTTTCTGTCACAGTAATTGAAACCTGTTTATTCTCAACTTCTTTATGTGTATGGGCTTTATTTTTCCCTGTTCTATTTGGTCCTTCCTATCCTTATTGGTTGATGTTGGAATTGATGAAGAGCAGCGCTAAACTCTCTTGGTATACAATTTTCATAGTTACGGCAGTGGAAATATAATGTTGGTTAATGTTAATTGAGGCACATATAATGTTAAGATTTGCCAAAAATATTCGCTTCCATAACTTTAAAGTGTGTCCTAGCTTCGAAAAAGAGGATGCTTAGTTGTAAAGAAATATATATCAGCAGTTGTTAGGCTACCATGATACTTGGCAAGAATCTACTACTGCACTCATTGTTATTCAAGCATTCTTTGTGACAGTTGATGGAAAACTTAATTTCTCCAACTTTGTTCTTTGATGCAGTTTATTACCTATGAAATTCTTTTTTCTAATTGAACGATTTATTGTATCTTTTGTGAATGGTTGACAAAGCATACTGTCGTTACTTGCTAGTTGTGTGGTGACATCAAGTGTTGTGTGATATTTTTACTTGGGTCACTCGCTCCCTTCTGTCTGATTTGTGGGCTTCCATGCTCTGAAAGCTCAAGTCTCCTTTGCATCCAAATATAACTTTTGTAATAATATAATCATGAAAATATTGTAAAAGTCTACAAAATTAACGAGGAAGACAATTATTTTATGTAAGGCGTGTTTAACTGTGAAAGCTGCAGCTGTTTATCTATTCATACGGCGACTGAGACTGTAAGGTGGATCATAGGTCCATAGGGTGCAGTACAAGCGCATCATTTCTAATTTCTTATTGCTTGCCCGGATATAGAGATTGTATATAACAGACTCTTAACTTAAACCTAGCATAAAAAACTTGCAATTGAAAGAGAATAACTTGTAAAACAACTTAATGAACAATATTCCTTATATGGTGTGGTAGAACAATAGGGACACTGTTATATAATAATAATAATAATAATAATATAAAGTTAGGTGCTGATAGTTATAGGGCTAGCCGTTAGGTCCATTAGAGTCTATAAATAAGACGTCCTTTAATTGTAATTACTCATACTCTGAGGTGATATGATTAGTGCGTTGCTCAGTTCCCCTTTCTCTAAGTCTCTTCTCCTATTCTCTCTCTATTCTGCCTCTCTTATTCCCCTGTCCTTCTCTCATTCCCCACTCTCTTTCTCTATTCTATTCCCTCTTTCTCTCTCATGTCTTAAGTCCTAACTATAATCATACAACAGGTTCACTATATCTCACTTTAGCCTGATAGCTTGCTCTGTAGGGTGTCTTAACAAGAAAAAGACAATCATTTAGTCCTGCGAATCATGTTATTGTGCATGCATGGTTTGATATGAAATTGAATGAATAGGGTCGCCTCTTATGGTATCCCATTAGGGTTACTCATATTCTTTAATCAAAGTTTAAATAAATTAATCCTATGAAATTATCTTTGTTAACAATCTATCCAAAGATTTGGTTGTTGATAGATCACAACGGTGCCATGCAATCCATGTAGCTGACCCCACCTTATGAGATATGGCTTGTTGTTGTTGTTATGATCTTGTATCTTTTTGCTAGGGATCTGTCAGGTTGAAAATTAGGACTCTATATGTGATTAACTCACTTTGTATCCCATTTATCTGTTTTACTTATAGAAGAAAGGACTGTTTATATTTTGTTCCATGGTTGGTCAATGTGGTGCATCTTTAAATATAAGGGAGATTGTTATTTTAACTAGAATCTTACAAATTGGGAGAGTGTTATTTATCCGAACTCCTAGCATCAAATGGATCCTTTGATCTATAATCATGTAATTCAAAATCTTTCCAGGGTGCAGAGTGTAATTTACCCTAAATCCTAATATCAAACGAATCATGTGAGATGCATAACAATGTTTACTGTCTATATAGTCTTTGTAAATATAACACTCTTTCTGTTAAGACAATCATTCTGTTAATAATTATGGCTATTAAACTGCAGGATGGATCTTACTCTAGAGGTCCTGTAGATATCCCTTTGGGTGAGATTGACGATTCAACTTATTATCTCACTCCAACTTACAAGTTCGAACAAGTAAGTTCAGCATCTTACTTATTGTGTCAATTTTGTCTTGCATAGGTCAAGCATTAGTAATTAGTTTAGCGGCTTCAGTCATGGATTTGACTTGCGTGGAACAAATATGGATAAAGTTGTATTGACAAAATGGAAAATTGGATAGATTTCTTGGTTCTGCTTAATCATTACGAGGATGCAACTGTTTTTATTGATGAGACAACGCACAAGTGTCTGTTACTTTTGCTTAGTCAATAAAGAATTGTCACTTCTGCTTAGTCAATAAAGAATGCATCTGTTTTTGTTGATGACAATGCCTACGTGTTGTGTATGCCTACAATTCTGTGAAATCAATACATACTTAATTGATCAACCACTCTGAACCTTTTTAACAATTTGTCTTGTTAAATTGTTCCAAAACTCAACTTTTTCCAGACTTCCTAAAACAATGATGGCCATTTCTATATTAGGTTTATCTCTTCATGTTAATTGTCTTCTGTAAGTGTGGCTTTTTAGTTGCTCCTTTGATTATGAAAATTTGTGGTTAACTAATCGCAAACATTTGAGGAACATATGATATTTTTGTTCCTTATCTTTCCTTGTCCAATTATTTTTGGGTAGTTTCATTAGTCATCACAAGTTTTCAAGTCCTTTCTCATGTCGGTGGGTTGATAGCCTCATTGAATGTAAATATAAAGCTCTTGATATTTATAAATGTTTTTGAGTTAGATTGAAATGTGTTGCACTTCATTATTTGGAGTTTGTCTTTTCCTATTATTTGAAATCCGGAAGATTATATTGCAAACCAGAAGAAAGCTGTTTTTAATCTCACACGAATTTTTCATATATAGTGCTTGGTTAAAGGCTGCCACAAAAGGATTCGTATTGTCCATACCATAGAATTCATAGATGGTGGTTCAGACATACAGATTCTGAGGGTTGCCGTCTATGAAGAAGAATGGGTTAGTCCTGCCAATATCAAAGACCCAAGGTACATTTGTTTTATTTTCTTCGTAAAGAAGTCTACCTTTGTGCCTGCAAAGCACTTTTATCTGAAAAATATAAACATGACAAGACATCAACTATGGGCAAGACAATTCCACAAAATTCAAATTACCGTGCAAAATGTAAGAAATATAATTAAAATGTACATTATATCTTGAATGCTTGTTTGTTCTTTAATTTCTTTCTGCCTTCTATTGCTGCATCAAATTCTGTACTTCGATCCGTTTTTACATGCAGAATGAAATAGGGAATAGAATTAGAACATGATCTTATGATTGAAAAATGTCTTTTATGTCTCTGTGGATGGAAAAACACATTTTGTGTGTGTGTGTTTCTTTTTGTGCAATAAAAAGAAGGGTCAATACGATGTTTGGTTTTTATGGCTTGCCCTCATTTTAGTTCAAACCATAAGTTTTGGCCCCCTCAAGGGACAAATGGTCCAGATTGTTTTTCTTAAAATATAGAATCTTGAGAGATTAAAATCTATGGTTTGAAATTATGAGGATGAAAACAAAGAATGAAGGCAAATTATAAGAACCAAACATTTTGATCCTAAAAAGTTTATTTTCTGTGTATCTTCAACTCTTCCCCCGTCATTCCTCCCTTGAGTTTAAAGCAATAACTAATGCCGGCCCCATACTGAACAGTGATTTGGAGTTTGATGTAAAGCCATTATCTCAAAGAAAACGAACCAGACCATCAGAGGTGATTGGGTCTTGGAAGGTCTTTGAAGTCAGTGCAACTCCAGTGTTTGGAGACGACAATATGATGGAAGCCGGCAATGGTACCCCGTATGTGTACCTTTGTACAGAGACTTTGAAAAAGAGGCACATCCCAGAGAGTGCCAATTCTTTTGGAGAAGAAGAGATGCTAGACTTGCAGGATGTAACCATGCTTTGGCTTCCCGGTGGCGTCACGTGCTATGTGGATATCAGTAAGGATGGTATTCTTTGTATTGGAGTTGGATGGTACTCTGATGAAGGAATAAATCTGGTAATGGAGAGAGATTATGGAGTGGATGGAAAACTAAACGAAGTGCGATGGAAGTCAGAGGTAAAGAGAAGATGGGCTAATCCTCCACCTGTATAAATTCTCTTACAAATTTTGTTACTGGCATGTATGTTGTTTGAGGATTAATGAATATTTAAATGTTGTATTGTCAATGCAAAAAGGTTGACACGAAAAAGGCATGCTTGTGAAGGTTGGCAGACCTTGGTAATTTTCATGGTTCATTCAACATACAAAATAAATTTTTTTTAAAAAAAAGAAAATACCACTTGAATCAGGTAATTAAGGCCGGATTGGATTCGCCGGTGTGGCCAAAAAATCGATGAACTTGTCGGTAAAAAAGTCTGGTTCAAGTGTCAAACCAATTCACTTTTTTTTTTTGAAAAAAATTGATTTTTATCTTTTTTAGAATTTTATATTAATAATTTTGAAATCTTCATTTTCTCACCAATTTGGTATTGTGTTAGCTTTGGTTTGACTCTGTTATGACTTAATGACCTTTAATCCAGTATCCTGGTTGGTTCAATAGCCAGTTTATGTTTAATAACCTTAACTTGAACTTCAAAATCTAAAATCAATGATTTCTTATTAAAATGAGCTGTTAATTATTATATTTTTTTAGTTAATACTCTATGCTTGTGTAGGTAATAAGAATGATTTAAAATTTTGAAGTTTAAATAGCATTTTCTTGTCTTTTTTTTCTCAGAAAAAATGAAAGAAGTGGACAACAAAATAAAAGAAAAGTATAATTTTGAATTCTTTAAAGGGTTTTTTATATTTAAAAAATGAAAAATAAATACTGAGTGATGATTATAATAAACATTCCATAGTGAAAATAGGAAGTTTGTAGTATAACGTTAAATTTGAGCTTCTGTTCCTAACATTACCTTGAGTCCTTGAAGGAATTTTGCGTCGGAGTAAAGAAATGGTTAAATTATACAAAATCTTTATAAATTTTGAGTTAGTTGCATATAACCCTTATAATATTTTAAAGTTTAAATTTAACCTCCGACCTTTTACTTATTTTTTATTATTAACCCCCTATCGTTACCTTACAGTTATCTTTTTGATAAAAATTGCCGTGTCAAATTGAGATATGACACATGGCAGTCTATATAAATTACTTAGTTTCATAAAACCCCCAACTTTGACTATTTACAAATAATCCCTTGAATTTTGATCAATTACAAATAACCTCCTTGATATTTTAAAATTAAATTTTAATTCCCTTAAAATTTTTGATTTGTAATATTAAAAATGTCATTACTTTTATCATTTTAACAAGTTTATTAAGATTTTTACTATTATTTGTCAATTAAAATATCTTTTTTGTATGGAAAAAATTAGAATAATAATATTTAAAAAATATAAAAATAAATGTTGAACCTTTGATTTGATAAAAAATATGTATTACTAATAAAGAATTAATGAAGGCGAAAGTTGTCCTCTAATACAAATGTAATATTTAAATTTAATTATCCAAAGAAAATATTTAACACAAATCATGATATTTTTATACTATCAATTCTCAATTATCCCAAAAAAACACATAAATGTTATATAAATGATGAAATTTTTTAAAAAATATTATTCTTATTTTTTTCCATACAAAAAGCTATTTTAATTGACAAATGATAGTAAAAATCTTAATAAATTTATTAAAATGATAAAAGTAATGACATAGGGTTTAATATTATAAATCAAGGTTTTTAAGGGAGTTAAACTTAAATTTTGAAATGTTAGGGAGTTATGTATAACTGATTAAAGTTTAGAAAGTTATATGTAACTGGTTAAAATTTAGAGGGGTTATTTGTAACTAAGGTTATTTGTAACTAGTCAAAATTCAGATGTCACTTGCCAAATCTTAATCTCATATGAAAATTTTTCGTTAAAAAGATAACGGTCAGTTAGCGGCAATGAGTTAATAATATAAAAGTAAAAGGTCGAGGTTAAATTTAAACATTGAAATGTCAGGGGGTTACATGTAACTGACACAAAGTTGAGGATTTTTTTGGGGTATAATTTAGCCTAAAATAATTATGTGAATTGATATTAATTCCCATAGTTGTAACTTGAAAATGGAATGGGTAAAAATTTTTGAAGAAATATTCTAAAATAATATAGAAAAATATCTCATTTAAATTCTTAATGAAAAAAGAATAAAAAAAAGAAAATAAATAGATATTTTAAATAAGAACAATGGTTAAAAATATCTCACATTTTTTATTTGTGTGTCTTATATCTTCAAATATGTGAAAATGGTTTCTGTTTCTCACATAATTAAATATATGTTACATATAATTGAAGAAGAGTTGTACTTGCTAAAGATATGTTGCACTTGGGTCTTTAATTAAATTTTAGATAAATTTTGCAACAGGAGATTTTTCAACAATTTTCCCTTTAAATTAACTATATTACGAAAACTTATAATCATTACCAACCTTACCTTAAAAAAATATAATCATGACCAAAGTTATAAAACTTAATACTTTAGTTATTGATAGTTATTGATAGGTTAGTCTCTAGTTCAAAGTGGTTTGAGAATGCATTTAATCAAATAAAAAAATGTAATTGATATTTCATGATTAAAAATAAGGTAAATATGCAATTCTACTTATAAATATTTGCTAGGAGAGCAACCAACATAATAAACATTTTTTTTGATATAAAAGTTATCTGAACATTAAAACGTAGCACAATAATGCCATTTCTGTTAAGTGGGTGGATGTTTACCATTAAAATAAAACGTTTGACCATTTGTCTGATGCGTGTGGTGAGCTATCGATGACGTGCAAGTTTGTAAGGGTCAAACGTATTATAATTCATCTTACTTTCATTTCTCTCTCTTACCATCCCCCTCTCAGATGGCCTCTCTCCCTTTTCCTCTGTTTTCTCTGATTTTGATTCTGTTTGCTTCTTGCTCACATTTTCTGGCAAAATCAACTACTTATTGGGATGATATAGAGGCTTTGAAGCAACTCAAGAACGGCCTTCACAATGCTTCTGGTGCGACGATGTCATCTTCATGTCGAGTCGGGTCACTGAAATCACACTCGTCCAGGTGGGTTATGCTGGCTCACTCGCATCCTCATCCTGGATTCCTGAGTCTAACAACTAGATCCAAGATCAAAGCAGAGCAGACAGCCATGATGAATTTTGTCTTCTCTTTCCTTTTCTTCTGCATGTCTCTCTATTACTTCCTCCTCTCACAAATCAACCTTCTTATATTGCTTCCTTATTCTGATTACAAAATATTCCCCTTAATGTTGCAGGAATTAGAGCCTCAGCAATCAGCCACATGGAAGGAGTAATATCTTAAATTTTGGGAATAGAGACTTGAGGACAAGCCTGTATCGGGCAAGCGACTAAACCCAGTTCAAGAAGAATCCTAAGAATGTTGAGAGATAGAAAGACTCTCGAGTACTATGTGATCCAGCCTTACCGGACAGAGGCCCAGTATGCGTAGGTAGTAATATTAAAGTATCGGTGTAGATGTGCACATGACACATATACACTGCCATTAGTTTGATAGAAAGATGCCACCTAGCTATGTCATAATTTTGGGAATTAGAGCCTCATCAATAAGCCACATGAAAGGAGTAATACCCAAATTTTGGGAATAGAGACTTAAGGACAAGCCTGTATCAGGCAAACAACTAAACCCAATTCGGGAAGAGTCCCAAGAATGTCGAAAGATAGAAAGACTCTCGAGGACTATGTGATCCGGTCCTACGAGACAGAGGGCCCATTATACGTAGGCAGTAGGATTAAAGTATCGGTGCAGATGTGCATAGGACACATATATGGTGCCATTGGGTTGATGGAAAGATACACCCAGCTATGTTATAAGGTATAGGACTGATTGGTCGAAAAAAATATGCCATTATAGGTGTGCACATGGCATTTTCAGGGTGGACATGTGCGCCCTGCGTTTTTGGAAAAGACACTGGTATGTGGCGTTATGTGGGGCCCACACACACACACACTTTCTAACCTAGCGTCATTTGGTGGGCCTCAGTATACGTGAAGCAATCACAAGGAGAATCCTGAGTAAGCACCGATAAAGTAACTTTATTAAAGTAGCTTTAATAAAGTAAGTCATGATTACTAATGATGATACCACTTTATGGTTGGCACACAAGAAAATAACAAGTGTTCTCTCATCATGACAAGGTACCAATCAACTTTTGTGCTTGATTAATGACAAGGTGACAAGTGTCCCTCATGATGACACTTGCTTTTCACCTTTTGTGTTGGCATCTCTAGAACGCGCCACCTAGCTCCTGAGTCCAGGGAATTCATCCGTCCCCGCCTCAGCCATGTACTTGACTTTTCCGAACATTAAACCCCTGAGAGTTAAGGGAATTCATCAGGCTTCTCCTTCCTTTGACTAAAGTGACACCTAATAAGAGAGATATAAGGGAAAGATGATGCTTGAAGGACACATGTCATCTTATAGCTTAATCACTTTGCCACATGTCACTTTAAGAAGCAATCAAGAGCAAGATTAAATCCTCACCCTCTATTCTCCTTTATTATATCGTCCAAGAGCCAAAAAGAAAAGAAAAGAAGAGAAAGATTATAAGAAAATTGAAAGAAGAGATTAGGAGAGTGAATATTAAAAATTCCAGAATTCCCGAGCTGATTCTGACTTTGTGACACCGTTTTCAGCCGGTAGAGCCTTTACGAATGTTGTTCCTATTGGCGAGAGCAATATTTCTATGGTTTCAGATTCTTGATCAGGGGTGTTTGGTGCCGTCTAGCTAGCTGGAGTACTGTCGGAATCAAGAACTGGTTATGGAATCAAGTAGAGGTATGTATAAGCTCTGATTTGAGCCGAGAATATTCTGAGATTTTATTGAGTTTTAGTGAACCCCTGATTTTCGGCCAGAACAAGAACTTGGAGAAAGAATATGATTTTGGTATTTTTGAGGTTAGAAATAGATTTTACACAGAAAATTGTGTCGAAATAGATTGTGAACATGATTTTAGAAGGGTTGGATTGAAAACCCAAAGATTGAAATTAAAGTAGTAGTGCTGCCAGATTTCGTTTTCTGGAGGCAGTCTTATTTTGATGAGTTTTTGAATGATCAAATATTGTATAATGGTTATGAAACTTTCCAAAATAGTAGTAAACCTTTCAAACTTTAATTTGATAGGTAATATGTGCAATTTAGGTCAGTACATTAAGAGATATGAATTTTTGAAATTAGTTGCTTCAAGATTATGTTTCTGGAAGTCATTGCTTTTGGAAATTTTGAAAAATAAAACATGACAAAAAATTATGAAATTTTTAGATTTGAAGTAGACATCATAATCTTTAATTTGATATATAATATGTGTCATTTGAGTTTGTATATTGTGAGATATGATTCGTTAAAATTTAGGCATTTAATCTGGAAAGAATCCTCAGTTAGTATTGTTGCTCGAGGTTTTTGGAACTGTGTGACCATAATAGACAGCAAGAGATAATTTTTTTTAAAAATAGACTTAAATAGGGTCACATAAAACTTTGAACCACCCCATTTGGAGTTTCCTATATTAAGTTATGATTTTTTAAAGTTAGGTGAAAAATCTAGTAGTTTAGGTGGACTTACGAAATTGTGGCATTTAAGGTAATTTGAGACAAGTATAGGTCCAAATATAGGAGTAATGCTCTAGAGGCTAAAGTTGTTCCATTGGACATTCATTTGTCATGGCTCTAATAATGTGAATATGTATCTAGGGCCATGAGATGGCAAAGGAGAGGAAATGGAAGGTTTCCCAAGCAACTACACTGGTTGGAAGAAAATGCACAAGATGAGGACCTAAGTCTAAAAGGTAATAAAACTTTCCTGACTTGTATTTACTTGATATGTATGCTTATGTTTTGATGTGTATGCCTGCTTTGATGAATTGTATGGAACATATGTGAATGATCGAAACTTTGTTTCTAACTATACTATGTCCATGAATATGTTGTATGACACATGGAACATGCATATGTCATTATGCTAGAATGAATTTGTGTAAGCAAGCATATCATGTATTTAACTTGTATCTTGCATGCTTAGTTAACAAAGTTTGCTACTGAGATTCCCTCGAATCTCATTCTCCCCCAATCAACCATTAGGCAGGTGAGTACATGAGAGAAATGCAGCACGATGTGCAAGATAAAGAAGTTATAATGAAAAGTTGAAGAGTTATATATACGCGCTAATCCGTTATGTAAATATTAATGTTTTAAATGGTTAATTGTCTAACCCGCATGATGGATGGATGTTTTCCGAAGTGAAATAAATGAACTAAGAATGAGTAATCGTGTGGTACAAGTCTATTAGTTGAATAAACAGAGTAATTAATAAACATGTTAAAAACTTTGATAATAATGAATGAAGCGAAAAATTATATAATAATCTTGTAAACAAAGTAATCTAATAAATATGGTTTTACAGAATCAATAGTAACCCCAAAATTAAATTGTAAGTTTAAATTTAAGGGCCTAAGTAAGATTTTCCTTAAACCGGTAATGCATCCGCAACTTATAACGAAGGGTATAGGACAGGTGTTACATATGGCTATGTAAATTGGAGAAACAAGCCCTCTGTGAGAGTTCATCATGGCGGCAATCAGTGATTCCCGAGCCCCTCTCCAACTTGACCCATCTTTGCAGGGTTGCTCTCTCCGGGGAATTTGTTTGGCAGTGAGATTCCCTCTTCCATTGGCTTCCTCTCGAAACTTGGATGCGACCTGACTCAGACTTCTAATTTTAAAAATCATTAATGACGCCACTTTGATTCATGAACAATCTGGGAGCAACCGTTATTCAAAATTAAATTTCAATTCAACAAAATTATATTGAAAAAGATTGACTTTTGCCAAATAATAAGAATGATGGCAATAATGTGAACAGGTTCTGGTAGGGATTCCGGTGGACAGAGGTCTAGGATCCGTTGGTAACGAATACTTAAGACTAACTTTACCATCTCCTGTTCAGTGAGGATTTTGGTGGACAGAGGTATAGGTTCAATCGAAAAGATACAAAGAAGCAGCGTTTCAATCAACGATCGAGAAGCAATCGCCTACGATGGACAAGTCGCGTAACATTCCGGCATGAAACTCACTATTATAAGACTTCTGGTAGACACGACGACGGAGGCAACGCAATTCTCTGGCCCACTACTAGGTGTTAACCTATCGGAGAAAGAGCAGGAGATGGCATTAGATGACAAGTATTTCGCGCAATTCTACGATCAACACAACGTCGTAGACCGAATCGCATACAAGGAGAAGCACGTGGCGAACTTGGTGGAGAAGTTCTCAATGCTAAAATCATTTCACCAAAATTTTCTGATTATTTATTTTAGGTGTAATTTTAATAATAAATTTTTTTTAGGAACATTGAGGACCATTAAGTTTTTTTGTTGGTAAAATTTGGAGAGGGATTTCTCCATTGATTCCTCTATCTATTTCTTTTTCATTAAATGTCTTCACCATTATATTATATTTTAATGTTTGGAATTTAATGTTACATAAAAATATTAGGGTTAAGGTGCAAATTTACCAATGAAGTTTTACCGAAGGAGCGTCTGACACATTTATCTTTTGTTGGGTGCAAAAATACCCACGAACAATTAAAAAGGGTGCAAATTTACCAATGCCGTTAAATTTGACCTAACGCCGTTAGGGGTTTTCTTCTCTTATAATTTAACGCCGTTAGGTCAAATTTAACGGCATTGGTAAATTTGCACCATTTTTAATTATTCGTGGGTATTTTTGCACCCAACAAAAGATAAATGTGCCAGGCGCTCATTCGGTAAAACTTCATTGATAAATTTGCACCTTAACCCAAAATATTAATATAAGATCAAATTTTAACCATTAAAACTTGATCCACTAATAAAACCATTCAATAGAAAAAAGAAGAAGAAAAAAAAGATATAGTGTGGAATCAATAGAGGTTCTTTTCCAGCTATAATGTACATAAAGTTTTGAAGTTTTGAAAATGGTGGAAGTTTGAGGCTGCATGAAATTTTTCTGACTAGTCCCTTTAACTTATTTCTAGGGAAAAATAAAAGAGCAACTTCACAGGTGTGCTAGCTTAATTTTGTTGATTGTGGGTAATTGTTTGTTGGTTTCGGTGGATATTTTGGGTTGGACCAACAACTGGAGTTACAGCGGCTGCATTCCACCACCAACACATTCTGAGAGCTGCAGCCATAAAAGCTCCAATGGCTTCGTGTCCCACTTAACCCTCTCATCCACATCCCTTAGCTTCTACCCTTCGAATTATCAACCCTCACTTTTATCTCCCATCGACTTCTTTAATGGAGGAGGACAATCAAGTTATTTCACTGCCACCTTGTTTGGTAAACATTAATGGAGTCAGAGCACACCGGTAAGGACGATCGAGATGGGGGTGGGATGCTCAGTCAAATTCTAAATTTTATGTACATTTGAGAATCCAAAAAAACTTAATAGTGTCATATGCCTCCCCTCTTAGAAAAATTCGTCGTTAAGTTAAAATTGCATCTTTACCTTTTTTTTTAAATGCCATTTCAATTTTGATTATACATGTTAGCATCACTGTTTAACTTTTTTAAACCACTGTCGCCGGCTCACCATACGCGTCAGCAGAAATGGTCAAAAGTTTAATTCTCACGGTCAATATCCATCAAATTAACCGAAATAACATTATTGGGCTATTTTTAACATAAATAATATTTATTGTGCTAGTAGCTCTTCTGAAAAATATTTATTGGTAGAATTATACCTTTACTCAAATTACATAAAAGGTTATATGTAACTTATCTTTACCTATGTGTAAAAGTATTGTGTTTTACACATAGTTGAGGATAGATTTACATATAAATGAAGAGTTACATTTACTAAAAATATGTTGCACTTGGGTCGTTCATTAAATTTTAGGTAAATTTGAGCAATATATTTTGCAATAAGAGTTTTTTCCATTGTTCTGGAACTCGGGTCGGACCAGCCAGTTTGGCCCGGGAACCGGTAAACCAGTGTCTGAACCGATCCGGTTCGATGACCGGACCGGTTCTGTATTTTTTTATTTTTAAAAAATCAATTTTTTTAAATTTTTCTTTAGAATTTCATATTTATAAGTCTAAAATATTTAATTTCTCACCGGTTTGACCCCGGTTTAGCTCCGGTTTGACTCCGATTTGACCCACTGACCCTTGACCTAGTACCTCGACCGATTCAGTGACCGGTCCAGTTTTCAGAACCTTGGTTTTTTCAACAACTTTTCCTTTAAATAAAATATATTATGGAATATCTATAATCATTACCAACTTCACCCAAACAAAAAACTATAATAATAACCCAAGTGATAAAATTTAGATCATTGATAAGCCTCCAAATGGATTAGTTTCATGTTTAAAGTGACTTGAGAATGAATATTGTTGATCAAAGAAAAAAAATATGTCACTGATACTTCATAATTACAAATAATACTTAATATAGTTTCTATATGGTGCATACCAAAGCCAATTGCATAAAAAGTAAGAATTTCATACAAATTTGTTTGCAGTTTTTTATTTTTAAACTGACCCTTTTCTTATAATGATAATCATCGAAATTCATTTCATGTCACAAAATAATATTTAAAGAATAGCCCTGATGTTAAAGAGGGGAAAAGTTGATTAGAAGGCATAGCAATGAGTCAAAAATGTCTGATTAATTATTATTCTTAAATTTTGCTATGCATTCAGTTAGAACAGAGGCTTGTGATTACTCTTCTAATCTGGAGTTAGAAGTGGCATTCTTAAAGATGATGCTTAAAGAAGTAGTTTGAGGCCACATGACATAAGATGTCACCAACCTCCTTCTTTCTTCATTAATTTTGTGCAAGAAGGGTTAAGGGCTAAAAGAAACACAAATTTGGATAAATAAGAAAAAAAGACAGATTGTGTTTCAGGTGGACAGTGAGATTTCAATATTGTAATTCAAGGGCTAGAAATATGCCAACCAAGTAAATGGGAAAGTAACACTAGTACAAAAAATGTGTTTTAGACTGGAACATTTAAACCGGTTATAGAGGATAAGGTTTAAAAGATATGATCGGTAGCATTTTCATAATTAAAACGCTACGTATGAGACTGGTTATATTAATATAAGGTCTAAAAAAATTATTTAGACCGGTTTTTTAAAGAACCATTTTAAAAAGGTAAAACAATTATATATGTAATATATTTACTAGACCGTTGTAATTATAATAGGTCTAATATATTTTCTTAATTAAAACAAAATTAAAAAATAAAATTTTTATTACTTTTTAGGCTGGTTATCTTTCATGACAGGTCTAAAAAATTAGGATTTTAAGACTGGTGATATAAGGAACCGGCCTAAAAAGCCAAGGAAACAAAAATATTAAAAAATCCTTTCTTTCAAGATAGGTTGTGTCAAACAACTAGTCTTAAATAATGTATTTTAAGACTGGTTATTAGACAACCCGTCTAAAAAGATATGGGAAAAAATATTAAAAAATATTTTCTTTTAAAACCAGTTGTTGAACACAACCAGTCTTAAATATTGTATTTTAAGACGGTTATTTTAAAACCAGTCTTAAAGATAATCTTTTAAGACCGGTTATTTTAAATAACCGGTCTGAAAAATCTTCCCCAAAATTTCAGATCTCGCGCTCATTTCCCAGTCTTCCCCTAGAAGTCTCTTCCTTCCCTTAATGTTCCTCCACCCTTAACTATCGCCAGTACGGTGGATTGCATTCCCAGTCACTTCTCCGTTGTTAACCAAAGCTACCGTTGCTCCTTCCCATGCTACCATTGCTTGCCGCCTTTGGGTTTCTTCCTTAAGGTCAGTTTCTTCCTCAAACTCCTCCTTCCTACTCTCTTCCATTTTTAACCAACGCCGCCGGTGGACACAGTGGTATGATGGACTTTCATTTCAGGCCACGTCACTTCTTCATTATTAACCAACGGGTTTGGCTTTTTCTGTTGCTTCTCCGTTCAGTTCTTCTCAGACTCCAAATAATTATGAGATACATTTTCCTTTTCCTGTTGCTTGCTCTAATGCTTTTTCCATTGCTTGATTTCCTTGGCAGAAATATCTGAATCGGTTTCAAAAAAAATGAGCATTTCTTCCCTCGCGCAATATTTCCAACATACATTACAATAGAAATTGATATTGCATATATTTAACATGTGTTGGTAGTTTACATTACCTGAATATTATTAGATCATAACCAAACCCAACTACCAACATATGGAAAACACATTTAATTAGACAAAAAAAATTAATTATTCATCCTTGGCAGCTGGCTCACGAGAATGCCTTGTGCTCCAGTAAACTAAGCTCTGAATGAACGAATATATTCCTTGTGAGATTATGTAGTAAAAGTAGCTTACTTTATGCTTTAGTTTTAAGTCAGTACCCTCTCTTCCTGTATGTTAGTGTCACTTAAGTAGTTGCAAACTGAGTTTGCATTGTCGTATTATGTGTAGTGGACTTCACCTAGTGAGATAAGGCTTCGTTATGTTATGTACACATTAAGGACTCGAAAAATCTGTCATGTATCTATTTTGTGACCAGTGACATTGTTGTGTAGTGCTTGTGTTTCTTCAATGTCTTTGAAGAATAATTGTGACAATGTTTTTGATCCAAAACTTGTGAGAGTGAGAATTTAGACTTGAGTGCATTAGGCTTTAGAATCGAGTGTGACACAAGAACTCGAGTGCATCTCATTCTTTTGATTTCTGACTAAGTCTTTGGAAGAAACTCGTGGGAGTGCATTTGTTAACTTGAGTACATGCTAGGAACTAGAGTTCTTCACTTGTTCTTCATGGTGCCAAAACTCTCGGGTACAAACTCTCATCCCAGAACTCTAAAGACTTGAGTGCATTTCTCCTCAGAACTCAAGTGCTTCATATGAACTCAAGTGCAATGGTTTCTAGCATGTACATAATTCAAGTATCAGATAAAACTTTAATAGAATTTACACTAAAATATGCTTACTGGACTAGAGTGCAACTACCAAACTCAAGTTCATTTTACTCAAAACTTGAGTGCATGCACTTAAACTCGAGTGTACCAGCAGATTGGTAGATTATATCAACGTGATTTTATGCAATTCTTTCTTTAGTAAATTTAACATATTGTACTTTGTTAAATTTGAGCATTTCCTTGCAAGACATGTGTTTATGCTTGTGTGAGAGTTTGTGCAAAGAAAATAAGGTTTAGGACCCATGATGCGTATGTTAAGAGCAATGCTATGTACTTGTTCATTATTATTTAGTAGTTAAACTAGGTAGTTGGTGAGTGTAATGATTGCATGCTCTCATCATACTCCAGCCGTTTCCAGGTGAAAAAATAGAAAAGAAAAATATGTTGAAATATATGGATCGTACTTGGATAAAAGCTAAATAGAAGAGTGTTGAATATGATAATAAGGTGGGGGTTTTAGACTTTGCTAGAAGAAATACCAATGATGACAGTGTGATGTTTTATTGCCTTTGTGTAGAATGTTTGAATGAGAAGCAACTAAGTGCTATAAATATATATACACATTTAATTTGTGAAGGATTTTGTAAGAGTTATACAGTATATGTATAGCATGGTGAAGAATTAGAAATGCAAACTTTATCTCAACAGGGGGAGTGGCCTTTGATGACAATGACACAGATCTGGATCATCAGATAAATGATATTATTTGTGATATAGGAGAAGAGGCTTTTGAGCAATCACATGATACGGTAATATGTTCATTGATGTTGAGAAGTTGCTATACCCGGGGTATACAAAATACCAATTGTTGAAAGCAGTATTGAAATTGGTAAGCTTGAAAGCACGATATAGATGGAGCGACAAGAGTGTTTCAGAAACGCTTGAGGCCTTTAAGGACATGCTTCCAGATGATAATATGCTACCTTACCGATACTATGATGCTAAGAAAATATTGTGTCCACTAGGGATGAAGTATAGAAAGATCCATGCATGCCTTAATGATTGGATATTGTATAGAAAAAAACATGAAGAGAAGTAGCAGTGTCTGATATGTGAAACCCTGAGGTACAAATCAAATAAGGCCCCTACAAAAGTGTTGTGGTATATTCCAATCATATCGAGGTTTAAGCACTTGTTTGTTAATAAAATTGATGCCAAAAATTTGAGATGGCATGCAGATGAGAGGATTTCATATGGAAAGCTTCGACATCCGGGTGATTCTTTTCAATAGAAGAAAATTGATCAATTATTTTATAACTTTGATGAAGAACCTAGGAACCTTAGGCTTGAGCTTAGCATGGATGACATGAATCCTTATGGTAGCCTAATTAGTATACATAGTTATGCAAAGGCCGAAGAAGACTTGTTGGTGGCCAAACAGAAGAGATTGGAAGAAGCATCTCAATCCGATCCTTCTATTCTTCTTTCTCTATTATCTTCAATATGTCACGAAGAAATATGGTTGTTTGCTCGCCAAAAGAGTAGTGGGTCTTACATGAGTGAACAATCTTATGTAGTAGGTGAAAAAATTGTAAGTATCGTTGTTATTATTAACTATTTAGTAAACAGGTTTCATTACTTATGGGTGTTATCTGTATCTTATAGGAGGAACTTCAAAAAAAAAAGCTGAGAGATCCTTTAGGTTGGAGGGGAGGAATGATATCCTAATAGTTGTTATTGGAAAACATGAGCATCCAAGTCGTGTCAGGGGAGTTGAAAGAGGGGTAGGCATAAGGCATTACTTTGAAGCCCCCTCCTGCCATTCCTTAAGCATGGTGACTAGGGAGGAAATGAAGCATATGTTGGCCACTGCAAGGTTGAAGCAAGGGTCGAGGCAAAAGCATCATTTGATACACTATTAGATGCTCGGTTAAGCAAGATGAGGGAGGAAATAATTGCCATTGTGAGCACAAGACAAGATACCAGTGCTCCCCAGGCACAATCACTTGCTCTTAATAAGCAAAGCACTAAAGGGAGTTGTTGTAATATTGGGCAGTTATCAGAGGGACTTGGAAAAGAAATTGTTGAGCCTTGTGACAGTTTTGTCTAGAATTTGTTAGATCCGGCTGACACCCAAGAGGGGAGTGAATTGGGTGTAAGATAAAAACTTTAAAAACTTTGAAAATCTTTTCGCATCTCAATGAAAAAAAATAAGTAAGAAAGTAATTAGGCATAAATCAACAGCTAGTCATTTAAGTAATGTATGCTGGAAATATAAGAGTTAAGGAAGAAAGGATGCAAACTATGATTTATCCTGTTTCGGTCCAATCCTTGATGACCTATGTCCAGTCTCCAAGCTTCACTTGAGATTTTTAATCCACTATCTTCTTGTTTAAACCAGGCATAAGAGAAGCCTCTACAATCCCACAAGTTTAGCTGGGCACTTGTGAAGCCATTTATAAATCTCTTACAGAGATACTCCCCTTACTCACCGTAAGGACACAACCTTTATGATGAAGAATTATAATGAATCTTCTCTCTCATAAGTGCATAAAATGAACACTGAAGTATATTACAAATAATCTCACTCTCAATGGTAAATTATTTGAATACTGTGAAGACAAAAAGCAAATGAGATGAATATCAGAGTATAAGCATTTTGGCAGCGTGTTTGCAAGCTCTTATCTTTGACTTTGAATACTTAGCAATTTATAGTTGAGGTAGCTCACATGAACGTTGGAGATGATGAAGTATCTGTTAGGCAAGTTGGTCTTCTCGTAGTTGTGATTTGTTGTGTTAGATATGATTAGTTTTAATGATGATAAATATAGATGTCAAATATTAAGCATAAGAAGTTTGCATAGTATACTTTTCTAATACATTGACTAACTATTTGATGTTGCATATATTGTAGATTAGTCAAGCAATGGAAGAAAGAAATTGAGGAATGAAGAACTTGCAAGAATTAATGAAAAATATGAAGATTTAAGTTTTATGGGTACTGTAGCAGTGGGCACTATAGCATACGGTTACTGTAGCATATTTCACTGTAGCATCGAGTGATTTTAACAATCACTCGAGTGATTTCAGAATCACTCGAGTGATTCTGAAAATCACTTACAGTGATTCACTGTTCACTCGAGTGATTTTCAGTTTTTCAGACTCTATTTTTTGTCCAGCTGAGCGAGGCCTGGTTATTTGATCATATCTCTCAAAATAAAACTCCGATTGAGACCAAACCATTTGCATATAAAAATAGACTCCCAATGAGTCATTTTGAAATAATAAAAAATATCAAAGGAGTTCAGATGAAGGAGATATAAGTGTTCGAATCTGACCTTCATATCAGCGTCACTCTCTGGAACAGGTTCGGTATTTTGGCTATAACTCTCAAACCACTGATCCTATTGAGCTGAAACTAGTGCCATATGAAAATATACTTCAAGAGCTTTCCATTGATATATAATATAGAAATTTTGGAGCTATATTAGAAGATTTATGCCATCTGTAATTTGACCCCTGTTTGCTGTCGAATTGGAAGTAAAGTTTCGAGTCCAAGTGATCTGAACAGAGAGCACCCGAGTGATTTTTATAATCACTCGAGTGATCATTAATAAACACTCGAGTGAAATACATCAGAATGCATATCACTTCCAGTGGCGCAGAAATCACCGGAGGAATTTTTCACTGTTTGCAATTTCACTTCCAGTGATATCAAAATCACTTGAGTGATATGAGATTTTTCAGAATCACTTCCAATGAATCAAAAATCATTGCAAGAAAAATTAACTGTTCTCATTTTCACTGCCAGTGTAGTTGAATTCACTCGAGTGATTAGTCATTTCTACAGATCACTTCCAGTGCAAGGCGAAATCACTTCAGGAATATTTTATTGTTTTGAAATCACTTCCGGTGACATGAATTTTACTCGAGTGATCGTCCATTTTAGCTGATCACCTCCAGCACCGTTCTTGATCACTCCCAGTGATAATATCAGTATACCTCAGATCACTACCAGTCAGATATTATATGATCAAGTGATATGATGTTTTTTGACAGAAGAAGCCTGAACGCACTGCCAGTGAATCCTAACTGAATCAATATTGCTTCCGGTGAATCTCTATTAGCTTGAATGATTTGCTTGTTCCTTGAAACCACTTTCTGTCAGATAATATCCTGATATGCTTATTTTGGTTCATCACTGTCAGTGCATTAAAATGCACTCAAGTAATATACTTACTCTTACAATGTCATTGCCAGTGAAATACTTATGCAGTCGAGTGGTCTATTGTTTTTATCAAAATCACCTCCAGTGAAGTGACACCTCACTCAAGTGAATTGAGATCACCGCCACAGAATTTACTGATTGCTCGAGTGATTCATTGTTCTTATCAGAAACACCTCCAGAAGCTGTCTGAACATTCGAGTAAAATACTGTAGAAAAGTATTGTGTTTATGAAAATCACTACTAGAGAATCAAAATCACTTTCAAGACAAGATCACTGCTAGTGGAATATTATTTTCTAAAAATAACCACCAGTGAAATCAAGTTCAGTTCCGGTAATTCTCCAGATTTCAGAAATCACTTCCAGTGAAGTTAAAATTCACCCGAGTGAAATATTGCTTCTAAGAAAATACTCCCAGTGAAATGTATAATCACTCGAGTGATATTTAAAAGATTCTCTAATGGCTATTTTCTGTCAGTGTATTACAGATGTTATCTACTACCACTCATCGAAACAACATTCGACAGCAACTAGTCATAAGCACTAGCAATATTCAACAAATAACCAATAACGTGCTAATTATAAGCAATGACTGAAGCATCTGTCAGATCAATAGAAAACACTGAAGTACCTGTCAAACACACGATGGGCTTTCAACGGAAAAATATTTGAATGCTCCAACGGCTCTCAACCTATCTTATATAAACCGAAGCATTCAAGAAGAAGAGATAGAGATTTACAGAGAAATACTACAGCGAACAAAAATGATGAAGTAACGAGTACCCAACTGCCAATATGCTGCTGTCATGAATCTTCATCTCTCATACTCTCCGTTAATATCTGTTTTCATTGTCATGTACATTTGAGAGTTAATATTTGTATTGTACTTTAGTGAGTATCCTATCTACTCTATGAGAGAGTCTGTGAATCCTTACAAATATACTTCTGTATTGAACTCAAGGTAGAGAGACCTTGAGAGGGTTGATTACCTTACGGGAAAGTTGTAGAGAGAATTGCTAGTAGTACTTTCTGCTCGTAAGACTTACAAGGTGCAAGCAGTAGAGAACGTTGCTGCTTGTAAGACTTACACGGGTAAGCAAGAGAGAAAGGATTTTGGGATTGCTTTGCTCAACTTACCATAAGAGGGTGTAAACCTTACAGTAAGTAAGGGGGAGTAACTTCGTAAGAGATTTGTAGAGGCCTTTCTTGTGCCCGGTTAAACAAGAAGATAGTGGATTGGAAATCTCAGGAGGAGCCTGGGGACTGGACGTAGGTCATCGTGGATTGGACCGAACCAGGATAAATCACAGTTTGCATATATGACCAGCTTACATTTCCAGCATATATGATTTACATATAAGCTTATGTTTCTATACTTCCGCATGTATTGATTTGATAAGTTGCGAAAAGATTTTAAAAGATCATACTTTCTTATCACACACCCAATTCACCCCCTCTTGGGTGTCAGCCAGTTCTAACATGTTGCTTTATAGAAATATGACCATTGGAGATTCTGACATAAATTGCTTTTCAGCCCTTAAGCTCTAATCCATCTTCAATCACCTATAATCCTCATGTAAACTTAATTAGTGATAATTAGGAATAATTAGAAGCAACATAATCAACATTTAAATGAGTTTGCAAGATTATGGAGAAATCCGAGACGGTGATTTTTAAAAGACGCTGAACCTGCACTTGAGTGGAAGTAGGATCACTTGAATAGATGACTATCACTTGGGTGAATATGTATCACTTGAGTGAAAACTAAGTTATACTCTTGATCTTATTAGAAGGTGACTTGCTGAGTATCGCGAGTTACAAGATATTACTCGAGTGGCATCTGTTCACTCGAGTGATCTTTACCTTTAACTTCCTGAGCAATTGCAAGTCACTTGCATACATATGTAGAGTGAATGTTTGTCACTCAAGTGAATGCTTGTCACTCGAGTGAGCTCCTGTTGTAACTTGCTCATCTGTTGTAACTTCTTGGTTGTTGATGAAGAAGGAGTTGATTACAACATAACCCAGTATCGAGGGATGATTGGATCATTACTCTACCTTACATCTAGCAGACTAGACATTTAATTTAGTTTTGGTTTGTGTGCAAGATATCAATCGTACCCAAAAGTATCACATGCTGAAGCAGTAAAGCGAATTTTCAGATATCTTGCAGACACGAAAAAATTGGGTACATGGTATCCCAAAAGAGGTAATGAATATCTAGTCGCATTTTCAAATTCTGATCATGGTGGTTATAAAACTGATAAAAAGAGTACAAATGGGCAATACCAATTTCTTAGAGGTGCAGTTGTTTCTTAGTCAACAGGAAACAAACTACAGTGTCCTTATCTTCAACAGAAACAGAATATATAGCAGCCTTAAGTAGTTGTGCACAAGTATTGTGACTAAAACAACAATTACAGGACCTTGGCATTTTTTTCAAGGAAATTCCCATCTACTGTGACAACACCAGTACAATACGTTTGGCGAAAAATCCTGTACAACACTTAAGAACCAAACATATTGATGTGAGACATCATTTCACTAGAGATCATATTCAAAAGAAATATGTCAAGGCATTGTTTATTCCAACATATCTGCAATTAGTAGATATTTTTACTAAACCTCTCGCCAGAGAATGGTTCATGTACATACGGAGAGAATTGAGAATGGTAAATCCAAATGAATTATAAGTTGTTTAGATTTTATAAATGTTGATTTCATAATGTTTTGATGGCTCTATAACTAACTTAAGCATAGGAGTTTCTAGTTATTTGTTTTACAGGATGCTCTGCTCCCTCTTTGAATAACAGAGATAAACAAAGAAGAAAACACTCGGGTAATGTTAAAAGTTCACTTGAGAATGGAAAAATAAATGTACTATGATCAAGTGATCATTTATGAGAAATCAGACTAACAATATTATTGTATAGGTAGATCTCGAGTAATTTCAGTCAAAATACTTGAGTAAGGTAAGCAGTTAAAACGTTTTTGGGTTTTTGTGAAGTAATTTTGGACCTCACTTGAGTGATTTTTCCAATTCACGAGAGTGAAAACCAAAATCACTTGAGTGAATGTCAAAATTCCTGATTATATCAGCTTTTTCTCCTGCGACTGTTAATTCCACTCTCATCGTCTCGGATTCACTAGCTCAAACACTCCCAAACTCTCTGCAACCACTCTCTCTTTCAAACCCAGAAATCTAAGAGATCAAAGCCTAAATCTCTTTGTATCACTAATAAATCATCCTCCATCAGATTTCTTCAAACCATACTCTTGTTCTTGCTTCTCCGACAGAATGCTAACATTCATTTCTTCTAGAAATGGCCAGAACCAAAAGACCCATTCAATGTCCACCCTCTTCTCCGCCCTCTCCTCTGTCTAAGAAGCCAAAGACGACATCTCCACAAGAACCCGAAGCTCAGACTATTCTAAAATCTAAAGGGATTCATATTGAAGAAACAACAGGGATTGTGACAAGGTCTCAAGCAGGCTTTAGGGGAAAAGGGAAAGAGAAACAACGAGAAGCAGACATTCAAGACTCTACATTGCAATCAAAAATAGCTCGCGCTGTGAATATCCTTACTGCTTCTATTCCTCAGAAGTCTCGATATAGTTCTAAATCTCAAGCCTCTAATAGTCATATTCCTTTTGGTTTTACGTTTAAAGAAACTCTTAAACTTCTTGATCCTCCTCCTGGGTTTAATACAGGAAATCTCTGAATTTTTAACTCCATTGTGTTTACTTCCCAATTTGCCAAGAGGGATTTATGCCCTGTTGTTTGGGTAGATTTAGCTGAGCTCAAAAAGGAATTTCATCTTGACTTGTCTACATATTTGAAGCACTATGAACCGTGGCTAAAACTAAGAATGTCTTACAATCCCTTGGTTGTTAAGCATTTTTACTGTAATATGAAGATTACCGATGTAAAGGATAGCCATGGGAATGTCATTATAGAGAGAATTGAAACAGATGTCAAAGATCAGAAAATTCTGTTGTTTGGAGATCTGATAAACACTTACATAGGCATAGAGGAAGTTCCTGTGAATCCTCCCCAAGTCTTTCATATTCATGAGTTGATATTTTTAGACCAGGATAGCCTGGTGTGCCTTTACCCTATACTCTAATAGCCCTGACCAATGATCAGAGAGCCTTATTTTATATTTACTCTAGTAGCATGGTTAACAAGGCAAAGAACTTTACTCACATTACTAGGAAGAATCTTCAGATGATAGCGTCTCTCATAACTAAAGAAAGGAGAAATGTGGGTGAGCTTATTTTTCATAAAATAAAGAGGTTCAAATTTCATCACTCCTCCAAGTCTACTACAATTCCTTATCCTCAGCTTGTATCCTACATGCTCTATATGCATAACATTTAGCACTTGACACCTGGAGGGGACATAATAAGGATCCCCAAGTTTGGGAAGATTCACCTGATATGGATGAGAATCATTATACTAGTTGGAGCTGCTTCACAGATTCAGAGTCATCATTGACCACTTCTTGAGACAAGCCAGAGAGATCCTCAGACTAAGAAGATGGACCCTTCACCCTCCAAGATGGATGAAGCTCAGTCATCCAGAGCTGTGTCTCCTGGTCCTTCCTTCACTCAGGTTGCTCTTTAGACATATATTCAGGATGCCATCCAGTCTATTGTATCTCAGTTGAAGAAATCTAACACTAATTTGATTAACCAAGTCAACTACCAAGTTAAAGTGTTAGTAGAGGCGATGAACCATAACTTCAACATCCTTTTTGATCTCCAGGAAGATCAAACATAGAGGATCCAGGGGATTGAGGATGCACTCAGGACTCACCTTTACATTCCTTTTACTAACCCTCTAACAGCTACCACATCTGTACCTCCTACCTCAAACCCTCCTCTTCTAGACCCTTCACTCTTTGACCCTCTTATCATTCCTTTAGACACTCTTCCTCTTGCACCTTCCACATCTTTTATCTCTAACCCTATCTCAGCTGGTGATCTTCCACAGGGAGATCCCATCCTCCAGACCTCATCATCTTCATCATATCATACCTCTTCCAGCTCACATGCTGAGGAGATTGTCGTTGATGATACTGCTATATAAATCATAGGGCCTACTCATTCCACTGACACCACTATTGTTAAGCCCTCCTCTACGACCTTTTACTTCTAGTCTCCTGCCCAACTCTCACTCATTCCATATGCTCCACCCATTTCCTTCTTTGTCTCTGTATCTACCCAGCCACCAGTACCTTCTGTCTCTCCTTTTATTCCTGATGATGCCAAAGAGAGGGAGAAGAGGTGATATGATCATCTATGTGTCTTTATATTATGTCATGTTTTTCCTTGTTGTTCTTAAGCTTTGCACTAACTATGTAATTGTAAACAGCGTCTGATATAATGAGAATATGGTTTTAATTAGTTTGTGCTTGATTTTGCAGCTATCTATATTTTCACATGGAAAGCAAGAAAATTTGTTTTCAACAATTTATTCTTTATTTTATAGTTTAATGTGCATGTTCAGTTAACTATAATTTAATTGTAAACAGTTTTCATCTCATGCTTTTGTAGTTCAGTTTTGATTATGTGATAGTTCACTTTTAATGGTTTAACATATGATTTTGAACTTTGAACTAAAATTGTGAATCTTGCAATATGATTGTTTCATTCAAAAATTTTAGTCTTCTGCAGTGGTGAAGTTGTCTCAAAACTTTTGAAAATGATCAAGTAATTTTTGAGAAAATTGGATTTTGGAAATGATCATATAGTAAGTTTTGTCATCATCAAAAAGGGGGAGAATGTTAGATTTCATGTTTTGATGATAACAAATCTTGATTTGGATATTCCTGGATTTGATTAAAACAAATACATTAGCAAAGGAAGTGAGAAAAGTGATCTGAGTAAGATCACTCAAGTGATTTATGTCATCACTCAAGTGATTAGGAAGATCACTTGAGTGATCATTAAAAATCACGAGTGATATGCAAAAGTGAACAAATTACTTGAGTGATCCATGAAATAACTCAAGTGATTATGTTTATTTCCTAAATCACTCCCAGTGCAAGCTAAAATCACTTCAGGAAAAATTCACTGTTCTAAATTTCACTTCCAATGATATCTGAGTTTTGCAAAATCACTTCCAGTGGCTCTGAAATCACCGGAAGAAAACTTCACTGTTTTGAAAATCACTCCCAGTGATATTTATTTCACTTGAGTGATCTCTGAACTTTTCAGAATCACCTCTAGTAGATTGAAAATCACCAGAAGAAAAATTTACTATTTTGAAAATCACTCCTAATGGCTTGTAATTCACTTGAGTGATATATAAACTTCTCAAAATCACTTCCAGTAGACTTGTAATCACTTGTGGAAAGTTTCACTATTCTCCAAATCACTTCCAGTGATATCAAATTCACTCTAGTGATATGATAATTTCTCAGTTTCATTTCCAGTGATCACGCAATGGCAGTTTCTATAAATCACTGCTAGTGAATCAAGAATCACTTCCAAACAAGATCACCGCTAGTGGGATATTATTTGGATAAGATCATTGGTTTGTGAAAAACATCTCCAGTTAATTCAAAATCATTGTAGAGAAACATCACCATACATGCATAGAAGTAAATATCTGATTTTTGGAATTCACTGCTAGTGAAATTGCAATTCACTCGAGTGATTTACTGTGCTGAGAAAATTACTCCCAGTGAATCACAAGATTACTCTACGGATATTTAAAAATATTATCAAACAACTATTCCTTTGAGTGTATTACAGGTATACTCCACTACCACCCTCATGACAAGCAACCGAACAATACTCAACAACAACTAACCATGGGCAATAGCAATATTCAACCAACAACCATCAACGTGCTAATTGAAAACAACACTAGTGCATCTGTCAGAAGCATAATTGATCAACAGGAAAATATCTACAAAATCACAACGGTCCTCAAAGCTTTTGATATATAAGCCCAGTCATTCGAAAATCAAAGGACACAAGACAACGCTTAAACACACTACAAACAATATACTCATAAGTGCTTTGTCTCTTATTTCTTCACCTATACTTCAGTATTCATCCATATACTCTGTGAGAGAGATCTGTCAGTCTAAACCTATTATTTCCGATAGTGATAACTTAAGGTTGAGGAACTTTAAGTTAGGATTTGAGATTACCTTGTGTAAGGGGGAGCGAGTGTCCAAAGAGGAACTTGCTGTTGTACTGAGGTGTCAAGAACCCACTGAATCTTGGAAGATATGGTGAAAGACTCAAAAGGATTTCTGAGGATTGGACGTAGGTCAAGTGATTGTGGTCGAACCAATATAAATTCATGTGTCCACTTCGGTGATATCTCTCCTTACTTATAACTGTACTTTAACGTTTCATAATTTTTATTAAGTATCCGTTTATTTTGTAATTACCCAATTCATCTCCCTCTTGGGTGATAAGCTTACTATAACACTACCAATTGTACTTAAAGTCTTTACCTCCTTTTCATCATCAAAATCAAGGGAATACTCAGGGAGGATCCCATCAAAGGAATAGTCACTTGCCATATCTGACCAATAATTGTTTAACAAGAAGAAAAAAATTTTCAGAAATTATTTTAAAATATTTCAAGCCCAAAAACAACTCAAAAACGTAAATTAAACATACTAAATAATTTCCAAAACAAACATATAGCATATCAAAATAAAGATCATGAATCTAGGAATTTTCAAGGCTAAAAAGATCCCCAAAAAAATCCCTGCACGCGCTCTTACGCGCCCTCAAAGGTTTCTAGGTGAAAATTCATGAAAAATTAAAAATATCCGAGAAGCCCACTCTCGGTTATAGGTGCGTGTGCTTCACATGCTACCTCAGGCACTTCATTTTGCCAAGGTTGCTATGGCACTAAACTCTCATATCGATGCACTGAGTCTGACAGTATACTTATATAGCCCATATAGCCTTAGGTTAGTTCCCACGCACCAAGAAAAAAACAAAAAAAATTAATAATAATAATTTTTTTGGGAAATTGGGTTGGGCCAATTTGGGTCGATCAAACTAGCCCAGTTTACTTTTGATTGGGTTTTGGGTCTGTTTAACCCGAAACTTAGCTCCTCCCACTAGCCAAAATGACGTTATTTTGGTTAGTGTAAAACGCCGTCATTTCATTTAATGAAACAGCTGCGTTTGGGGAGCATAGGTCAAAACGATGTCCTTTTGGCCTCCCTTGGGTCGTCTTCAACCTCTAGCCGGGTTGTTGTGACCCGACACGACCCGCCACCTTCTTTCCTTGATATCTCCCTCATCCAGCCTCCGTTTCAAGTGATTATGGTGTTGTTGGGATTGTGCCCTCGAGTACTTGGCATTCATCACCTTTTTTTCCACAAAAAAGCTCACATTTTCAAAGACCGATTCTTGAAGAACGTCGGCCACCGTCGTTTTCACTCAGAAACATGGTCTAGCTTCGTTCCTTCTTACATTTTATGATCTCATACACTTATTTATTCATTCATGTTGTTGTTTTCTAATTCACACAATGTTAGAAGCAAACAACCATTTGAGAACAGAGGGAGGAAAAATAAAAGAAGAGAGAATGAGCATATTGAACTTTGAAAAAGAAATATGCATCATAAGAATATTCTTGCATTATGAATATAATTATTGAGATGAAAATGTAGCATGCATTTGAATGAAAATATAGCATGTGAAGCAGAAATTTTAATCAGAGGAGAGAGAGAAACAAAGCAGAGAGAGAATAATACAAGTTCATACATGCTTTTGGACAGAATAGAATCTCAGGAAGCATGCATATATATTCATAATAGCAGTGGAAAAAAGAGAAAAAAATATGAACATGTACAAGAAGGAAATAAAACAAAACGCATGTGAATATTATTTTACATACACAAACATACATATATATTATCATGGCAGAACACACATATAAGATACAGCCATAAAATCAAGTATGCTTTGATACCAATATAGGAAAAATATGAATAGATAGATGGAAGAAACGACTACCAGGTCAAGTTGAATCCGAGTAGTAAGAGCTCACGTAAGTATTAAACTACTAGAGCCTAGTTGGGGTTGGCATAGCAGTATACTAGAACAAGCAAGATGGTAGGAGAGAAGAGAGATTGCTGAATGTTCAATGGCAGGGATGATTTTATAACTTAAGGAGGCACATCCTATTTATAGTGGTTCAAGGTGGCCACTAACTAAGAAATAATGCGTACCCCTTCTTGCCTTCCAAGTTAGTAATTAGGAGAATCAATTCTTAATTAATTTCCTGAATTATGATGACTTGTTGATTAATTAACAATCTCTTAATTAATACTAACTTGTTTTTTCGATCCATAATTAATGCTGATTTATTTTTTATTTTCTTAGGCTACTTGTATCCTAATCAAATAGTCCAGCTCATCAAGGGTGGACTTGGACCAAAGTCTAACATCTGCAATAATTGCTCTGAATCTTTATAGCTATGGAAGTGGAAGAAACCACTGGGGTAAACCAAAATGAGAGTATTTGTAAAAGGTACTATGTTTTAACTAAAAAAAAGAAGAAGAAAACATACAGATCATATTTAAGTTCGAAAATTAAAAACTTACAATGTATAGCAAGTTTAAGAAAGCAGAGTTGAAACTTCAAGTAAATACCTGAAAAAAACAATTAAGTATACATATAAGGTTCATGAAATATTTTAACTAAGAAAAAGAAGAAAAAAACATACAGATTTAAGCTTTTATATATATATATATATATATATATATATATATATATATATATATAATACTTACAAGCTAAAAGACTTCTGTAGAAAATAGGGACCAAGATAATAGAGTAGAGACTGAAGGAATAAGACAAGATCGTGGAATAATAGAGCTCTAGGAAATTGAGAGCTAAAGAGTGCGCGATGAAAATAATAATGGCGGGCTGGTGCAAAGTTAAAATAAAACCTTATTATATAAGCGCGCAGCATATAAAGTTTGAAGAAGCTTAGGCGCTTTTCTAACAAGCGTCATAACTTTCAATAATTAAAAGAACAATAATCATAATTAAACAAATGTCGTTGAAGGAAAATAAATATATATAACTTTAAAAGAAATATATAATAATATATACAATATAATATTATAATATATATATATATATATATATATATAAAATTTAATATTACAATATTATATACATAATATTATTTAATAGTATATAATCTAATATATTATTTTGATATATATTGCCTCGGTTAAGCAATATATTGCCTCAGCTTGCCTTTAGCCGGCGCTTTTCAAAAAGCGCCGGCTAAAGGTGGCCTCAGCTCCGGTGCTTCCTGATGAAGCACCGGATAAAGGCCTCAGCCTTTAGCCGACGCTTTTCCAAAAGCGCCGGTTAAATATATACATCTTAAACCTTGGCCGGCACTTTACGTTAAAGCGCCGTCCAAGGTTAATTATTTACCCTTTTTTATTTTTTTAAAAAATAACTTAACATACTTTTTTGCAATCCTTTTAGATCTGACATTCATCTCTCATGCTTCATTTATACTTAATATACTTTTTTTAGTTTTTACTTTGTTTAATTTTACATCATAATTAAAAGTCAATTTTAAATTATATCTTTGAAAATAATTATCAGATGTAACCAACCCAATTTTAAATATTATGGATAAAAAATTATATATATATATATATATATATATATATATATATATATATATATATATATATATATATATATATAATTGCCTTGGTTTTACGGCCAAGGTAATAATATATTGAATTTCCTTTATTAAGCAATTGCCAAAATGGCAATTGCCTAAACCAGCGCTTTTGGTTAAGGCAATATTTTTATTGCCTTAACCAGCGCTTTTGATAAGTGTTGGTTGAGGTAATAAACATTTATTGCCTTACCCGGCGTTTTTCTAAAAACACCGGTTAAGGCACTAAATTTTTTTTGAGACAATTATGATTTTTTAAAAATTTTAAGAATCTTATTAAGCATTTTTCAAGAAAGCATCAACTAAAGTGCATTTTTTTTGCTGATAACTTTTTTTTCTGTAGACTATTCCTATTACTAAAGTGAAAATTTCATTCAACATTTTTTTAGATAAAGTGTTTGTATAGCTTTTATTAATTTATTTTTAAATATTTACTTCATTTATTTTAATTCATAATTAAAGGATTAGAAAGAGAAGGAGTAGGAATCAAGAGGTAAACTTCAAAATTTGCTTCTCTTGGCTTGATTGAAGTTGTTATTGATGTTATTGGTGGCTATTGTGTTGATTTCTCTTGTTTTTGGAAAAAATGGGCCGAAGCTAAACTATGGGAAATGATGTCCAATTTCCCTATAAACATTTATATTTAGTGTTTAAATAGTTAATCATGTGATTAGAAGTAGAAAGGAAGTGATTAAGTAAGATAAAGAAAGAAACCAACATAACTCTCCTAAGAACCCTGATTTTCTGTCATGTTCATGACATGGAGAAGGAGTAGTAATTTGGTTATTTATGATTACATTGGCTTTATAAGGTAAAATTGTGTAGGTATGTAAGTGTTCATGATTTTTGGATCCTTGTATATGAATTTGGGAATTTATGAAGTGTATGTGTGCATGTTATTAATATGCCCTGTCTGGAACAATAATGTTGTAGGTGGTGTTTTATAGGTCAAACCTTGTGCTAAAATTCCGAAACTTTCCAAAACTAAATTATAGACATAGAGCTTTAATTTGATAGGTATCTTGTAATTTTTGGAGAAGTACATTAGGAGATATGAATTGTTAAAGCTATAGCTTGTTTTCTAGAGAGAAATCTGGAATAGTGATGTTTGGAAAACTTTTAGGAATTTTGTGGTTGTAGTGGCTAAAATTGAGTATTTTTATGTAAAATTATATTGAAATATCTTTACATATAATTTGGAACCACTCAATTTAAAGTTTCCTAGAATTAATGGTGAATTTTTAAAATTAAGCAAAAGGCTAGTAGATTTGAGAACAATTGTAGAAATAACCAACTTGGGATGGTTGGGCCACCTTGACGTTGGTTTTAGCTTAGTATACTAACATTAATGACAACCAACTTGACTAATTGTATTATGTAAGTATTGGACAGAATAATAATCTGACATCCGTAAATTCCAATTATAGGATGTAACAGCAATTCGAAGATTGAGACTTGCCCGAGCTGAGACAAACAAGAGGAAATTGCTAAAGAAAAGCAGTTAGGTAGTAACTTGTCTCTCATATATTTATAATATGCATTGTATGTTGTGTGAAATCATCATGAATTGCCTAGCACATTCTGGTTATGCTTAGTGGTCACCCGGGGCCTTTCTGCGCTGGTGGATGTTGGAGCCAATAACGTTCTGTGATGCATGAGTAGATGCCTGAGGCCTTTCTACTTGGGTATCCCTCAGGGCCATTGAATTTACCTAGCGCTATGGTAGTTTATGAACTACATGTAACATACTGAATACTGTTGTGATAATTCTGTTGTATGATAATTGTATAGCATGCTTTGTGATGTTATATATGTATGATCGGCACTATGTTACTACTGAGATTCTTTTAAATCTCACTCTTTTTCTATAAACATATCTACAATACAGGGAGATAGTTTAAGGGGCAAGAAGAAGGTAAGTGCAGATGGCTAGAGGCTTGAATGCTAAAGACTTTAGTTTGGCTGGTTGTCTGTTATGTGTACTTTGTATATTTTGGACATGTATATATTATAAATAGCTTGTAACTCTAACATGTTACAATAGTTAAACTGGTAATACCAGTAGACTAGTAAAAGAATGGTTTAGTTATATCACAACTCTGATCACAATGAAACATAATTAAGGTATGGAATGTCAGAACTAAGCAGAGAATCGCTTGCAAACTCTGATAAAACGGAAAGAAGAGCGCAGTGAGACTTAGTGAGATAGTGAATATTTGTGAAAATGGTTTGATAAATTTTACTACACTAAAAAATCCTTTCCAATCCCAGGTTCAAGTCTTGAGATAGGTTTAGAATTTGTAGAAGTTTTTCAGTATTTATTATGTGGTTGATCATGGAACTCGTACTTAACCCCAGGTTGAGTGTTTAAGCCTTAGGGAGGCATATTAAATCCTCAAGGGGGAGGACAATACTTGGCCTTCTGAGCCCCAATAGGGTAGAAGTTAGTCCGGACTGCCAGTCTGGTGGCAGAGGGTCATCCGTTACATACCACACCAGCCTCTAACAACTCAGTAGCCAATTTCTCAATAACATCTTTTTATGCCGCTAAATATCTGTACAACTTTAATGAAATTAGATTTATGCCCTCTTCTAACACTATAAGGTAGTTGTGCCCTAGTCTAATTGGTGGTAGACTTTTGGGCTCATCAAATATGCCTTGGAAAGCCTTTAGAAACCCCTGAATCTCTGCTAGTAGTTCAGAATCAGAATCCTTAATAGTAAAATAACTTATCCTATCGCCATTCACTTCAACCAGTTGCATAAGGAATATTTGCTCCTCCTTAAGGTAGCTTGTTTCCACCCTTTTTGGTGCTATGATTCTTAAGGAATAGGGAACATTATCCTGCAACTTCACTTGTTGTCCATCCCTCCAAAAATACATAAATAATGACTCATAATCCCAAAATGCATTATTTATACTCTTGAGCCATTGCAAACCCATCACCACATCATATGTATGTAACTCTATTATTCAAAAATCAAAAGAGAATTCCAAACCTTGCATCTTCCATTGAAACCCATGCCATACTCCATAAACCTTTAATTTACCTCCACCTGCAATTTCCACACATGCAGAAGGTTTATGCTCTTGCCAACCCAGCTTTATGCATGTATCCAGATTCAAAAATCATAAGTGCTCCCACTATCAATGAGAATCTGTATTTGGTGTTTTCTAGCAGTACCCATAACTCTCAAAGCCTCATCCTTATCAGTTCCCTTCATAGTGTGCAAGGAAATTTTAGGTTGCTCTGTTTCTACCTAATACACAAACCCTGCTGCTTCAGAGACCTCCCAACTATCCAAAACTTCCTCATCATCAAGTAAGACTAGGTTGAGTTGCATCTTCTGCCACTGTAGAAACTTAAAGTCCCTAGAGAATTTCCTATAGTAGAAGAAACACAAGTTATTCACTCGATGCTCTGCCTCCTCTTTTACAGTCAGGGCCTTCACTAGCTGAGTAACAGTTCTGGGGATAAAAATGGAATTCTGCATATTTAATGTGGGTTTCTGGTCTTTCCATTGAGTCCTAGTGGATAAAGACCCGGTCTTGTAGTTATGGTTGGTATTGATCTGCATGTAGATAAAGAGCTTGGCCATAAGTTCCCAAACCCCAGCCTCAGTGTCTTATCCATGCCTATTCTTGTGGCTTTACGATTAATAACAATTTCTTGGGTGTGGGCTAGACGGCGAGCTTCTTGAAGATTTCTTGGATTAAAGAAACGTATCAAATCTTTGATTTCATCCTGCAAGGTACCTATGTAAGCGTCAACCAGGTACTCCTCGGTCAAATCCAATTTCACCGTGACCTGGTCAAACTTGGTATTAAATTCGGTAAACATTCCTATTTACTGCAAATGTGTGAAATCAGTCATGGGTGTTTCCAATGGCTACTCAAACATTTCTCGGAGCAGCGTCACATACGTGATCCACATCGGGGGTTGTCACCAGTGTTGTTCTATCGCCCTGTGCCATTGAAACCGGTTATCATCGAGGTGCATAAATGCCATAGTCACCTTCAACACTTCGGGAGTTTCGTCAATCGTAAAGAACTGTTCGACCTTAACAATCCAGGTATCCATATCTTGCCCTATGTACTTCAGGAATTCCATTTTTATGAATTGTATGGGTTTTGGGTACTGGTTTCTGCCATTTCCTCTGCTGTAATAAAATTCTAGCACTCGATTTTGCCCATTCTAGTTAATTCTTTGGACTACGACCACCATAGTTGTGAGTTCTTGAGTCAAGGTATTGAAGTTTTATTAAATTTGTTGCTAGCTATCTTGGATTCCTCTCTGAACAATCTGCAACTCATCTCAGTAGCCTTAAACCAATTCATGGAGGGATTTAAATGATTCTTGGAGATTGTCAACAGTGGCCAACTTCTGTTCGATGACCAGGAACCTGTCTTCAATCATTCTTAAGTTTTCTTTTAACCGTGTTTCCACCATTAGCATCAACATGAGAAGCCAATAACCAAGGCTGAGAATGTAGAGCTCTAATACTACTGATAAACTATTGTAATCTGAATATTTCTGGATTTTGGGGATTAGGTCAGAATAGAAGGGAATTAGGAGATGAGAGAAGAGGGAGTAGAAGAGAGTAGAGATGAAGAGATAGAGAAAATAGAGTAGTAGAACAGATTAGCTGAATAGTACAGGTTGTTATTACTGCCAAAAATCAGTTCTGTACATCAATTATTGTCATATATATAGGTAGTAACCTTCTCATCACCTAATGAAGTAGTCTAGTTATAATACTTCACTAATCAGGGGTATAGTAGTAATTAGGCACGGTTAAGGCCATGTTTGGCTAATGTCACTCTTAAACAGCTAGTGCCCCTAATGGTTAATCCCGCTCACCTAATTAACTAATACAACTAACTTTCAAAATATTTCAATTACAATATCATATCATCAACGTTATTAACTAAAACATAATCAAGGGCTCTTGTTGTTGAATGTAATGATAATGAGAAACTGATTATGGTACTGCTATAATATTAAGATTACTATATACAAGCAGAAATTATTTGTAGCAAAGTCTTGAAGAACAAGCTCAAGTTCACCCTCGTGGTATTGAATATAAGATCCATGCGTTATTAAATGTATCTATAACAACCTCTGATATTGACAAATGATGCTTCACATGGTTTTGTTCCTTTTGTTAGGGTTAAGGTTTTTGATATTTTTGAGGATGTTACTGGACCAAACAACTTATGAGCATTAAGGAATTGACATGGTTCATTGTGAGGAGAATATCCGAGCCTAGAAGCCAAGTGCAATTTATCTGTGAGAATATTAGTCAAGTTTCTATTAGCTAGCTTTGTTGATATATATATTTTTAGGATAAAATTTAGGCTAAGTTGCTTGTATTCATTAGGTCAAGTTCATAAGTAATATTACAAGAGCATACTAATTTTAACAATTAACAATAGCAAAATAACAAAAGTGTCCACATAAAAATTTACAAATCCTAATTTTAACAACTAACAATAGCAAAAAAAAAAGTGTTTATATGAAAATTTATAAATACTAATTTTAACAACTAACAATAGCAAAATAATAAGTGTTTATATAAAAATTTACAAATCCTAATTTTAATAACTAACAATAGCAAAAGAATAAGTGTTTATATGAAAATTTATAAATACTAATTTTAACAACTAACAATAGCAAAATAACAAGTGTCCATATGAAAATTTACAAATCCTAATTTTAATAACTAACAATAGCAAAAAAACAAGTGTTTATATGAAAATTTATAAATACTAATTTTAACAATTAACAATAGAAAAATAACAAGTGTCCATATAAAAATTTACAAATTCTAATTTAACAACTAACAATAACAAAATAACAAGTGTCCAAATAAAAATTAACAAATCTTAATTTTAACAACTAATAATAGTAAAACAACAAGTATACGTCCTCATAAACATTTATAAATCCTAATTTATAACAAATATCCACATAAAAATTTACAGATCCTAATTCACATTATATGGGCTGATATATGAATTTACGAGTATTCATAAATAAATTTATGAGGGTTCATATGCATTTTAACAACTAACATCTATGTCAAAAAATTGAATTCGCCCAACAAAATTTGACTTATGTTTTATTCTTACTTTTATTAGTGTGTTGTTGATGAAGTTAACAAATGTACTCTTCACATACCCTTGTAATGTTGCTCTACATCTACGTTAGAAAACTGAATTCGCCCAACAAAATTTCAATAACTTTTCAAGAATCAGTCAGAGAGAAGTTATTTATTCTATAGAAAATAACTAAGAAATAATGATTTTGTTTATTTTTTTCTTTTTTTTAAGAAAAAAAGACATTTAAATACCACTTCAACTTCCAAAACCAAGAAAAGCCCATTAAAACTTCCAAAGGACAGAGAATGGATGGGTGGGAATATGGGTTTTTGATGTTTTGATTTAAAGACCAAAATGCCCTTAAGACTCGCTTAAAGATTAATTGAGCAATGAGATTGACTAAAACAGTAATGTTTTTGACAAAAATCATAATGGTTTTGACAAAATCAATAAGTATTGACACAATGTGTGAAATAATTGGCCAATAGTTGTGAGATGTGACCAATTAAGTAATGGGATTGATTAAAACAATAATGATTTTGACAAAATTCATAGTAGCTTTGACAAAATCAATAAGTACTGATAAAATGTGTAAAAAGATTGGCCAAGGGTTTTAGGCTATAACCATTTAAATGATGTGATTAACTAAAACATTAATAATTTTGACAAAATACGTAATGGTTTTGATAAAATCAATAAATATTAGCAAAATGTGTGAATGGATTGACTAAGAGTTTTGAGTTATGACCAATTGATTAATGTGATTGACTAAAACATTAATGATTTTGACAAAAAATGTAATGATTTTGATAAAATCCTTACGGACTGACAAAATGAATAAATGCGTTGACTAATTTTGTTAACAATATTGACAAGTTTAGTAATGGTAATGACAAGTGCAGTGATGGCGTTGAGAAAAAAAAACTAGAAATGTTAATGACAACAACTTCTTCAACTTGGTAATGTCGCATCTGCAATCCAATCTCATAAATAAAAGCATTATCACATTCATTATAACCCAATCACCCTCAAAAAAACCATTTTCGTCTTCATCACTGCTATGAAACATATCAACAAAGGAGTATGAATCCTTCGAACTCACCGTATAATCACCGATAACCTCCTCATCACCTTCGTCTTTAGAGTCATCAACAACAAGATGATCCAACATCTGGGTCACAGATAGCCCTGAGAGACTGAGAGCAAGTCGAGCGCAATGACCTGCCAAGAGGTGAGGCGGGCGTTGTCGACAACGTTAGAGGATTTGAGATCTGAAGCGGGGGAAGTAGATGACAGGAAGAGGAAGAGAGGGGAGAGTTCGCTGAAGAGGAAGAGAGTGCGAAGGAAAGAGAGAGGGGTGAGAGCGCGGAAGAGGAAGAGAGTGACGGGAAGAGGGGTGAAGTTTTGATTTAAGGGCCATTTTGGTCATTTGGTACAAACATAAAAATCACAAATTCCCCCTCAATCCCCTCTTTGTCATTTGCAATCCCCTCTTTGTCATTTGTAGTGTTAATAGATTTTTCTAGATTTTGACAATTCACATGATATTTATATATCTTTTTCACTTTTTTAAAATATTGTATAAAATTATTTTTTTTAAAAGTTAGAAAAATATATTCAAATTATTTTTTTTAAAAAAATAAAAATCTACTTTTGAAGTGATGCGACAGTTGGATGGTCGTCGCATGCAATATGGTATCAATTGTATAGGTGGTGGCCTCAAAAAATAAAAAATAAGAAAACAAAACACAAAAAACAGATAAAAATTGTTTTGGTTTTTTAGTTTTTTAAAAAATGAATATTTTTTATTTTTAAAAATAAATTATTAAAAATAGTTTTTTTAAAAAGTTTTAAAAACAAGATCAAACCTGCACAATATTTTTTTAAGAATTGGTAATATAGCCACCTCATTCTAAGCTTTGTTGCTTTCTATCTTTAAAAAAATAGTGTAGCAAAATTGAATATTGAAATTTTTTTTTGTGAATGAATCTAAAGGAGACTCTATATTATGCTACATAATTTCTTAGCTAGTACAATTTGTGAGCGTAAACAAGGTTGCAGCACCTTTTAGATCTTGATCTTCAACTTGTTAAATGCAATTATCCTCCTCATTTACTATTCCATTTTCTATCTTGAACAAGATCGCTTCATCATCACGGTATATAATAGTAAAAAAAAAAAAAAAGCTTAATCACCGTAATGACATTGCTAACATTAAAAATCACGGTAGCAATTTCATATTAAAAGTTGAAATTTTAAGGGATAAATTTATATTTTGAAATGTTAGGTGGTTATCTATAACTTGTCAAAGTTCTGGAAGTTTTATAAAATTAATAACTTAAATAAGATGCCATGTAGAATACCACATAATTTTTATTAATCTAACATGATAATTTTTATTAAAAAAATAACAACAGTGTTTATAATAAAAATAAAAGATTAGGAAGGTTAAATTTAAACTTTAAAATGTCATAGTGGTTATTGCAATTAACTTAAAGTTTAAGGAATTTTATATAATTTAGCCTAATTAAAACTTTAAAAATGCAGTTACTGTGAGATAAAATTCAGAGAATTTTAATCAAGTCAAAATTATAGGTTTAAGTACACTAAATTCAAGTTTTGGGACTTAGTGACTATAGTGCGAAATCTATAGATACCAACTAAATCTCCGTGTGTCTATATATATATATAATGTATTCTCCCAAAGAAATTGCTACCAAATGATTAATTTTTATTAGTAAAGTATTGGCCAGGTTGTTTCTTTCCAAAGAAGAAAGTGGTTGTTTCATTTTTTCGGGAAAATTATTTTTAGTATTAGTGTTATAATCTAACTTCCTGTTGTATATAATCTAATGTTCTTGCTCCCTCGTATTAAAAATATAAACCATATACAATTAAGCACCAGTCGGAATAAAATTTGCAGGGAAATTTCAAATAAGTTGCAAAACTTTGCGTGCCTTTTAAATTGAAACTTTGCAGCCCCAACCCCTCACAGCCAGTACGTCACCAATAATTAAGGATGGCACTGAAGGCTTAAAGCAACTTCAAAAGTAGTGGCACCTCCGAATTTTCAGTATATGTTATTTCCTTCACTACCAAAAAAAAAAAACATATTATTGTCACCAGAAAATAAATTTTTCGACAGAATTACCAATAGAAAAAAGTTCCATCTGCAATTACCGGTAGATTGCAGACGGAATTTCGTCAGTAATCTGTATGTAAAATTTATAATTTCTTAATATTATATTTTAGTAATTTATATAATAAAATAAAATAATAAAAAAACAAAATAACATACAAAGAATTATAAATATAAATATAAATACTTAAAAATCATAAAAATTTTTTTAACACATTATATTAAATAATATATAAAAATATAAATATAAATACTTAAACATCACAAAAATTAATTTTAATATATTATATTAAATATTCATTATATTAAATATTTAATTAATATATTAAATTTATATTATACTAATAATAAATATTTACTTCAAATAAGAAAATAAAAAATTTTAAATAATATAATACATATATTTAATATTATATTTATGTTTAATTGTTATATTATATATATGTGTATATATATAATAGTATGTGATTAAATAATGTTAGGTCAAAATAGCTCAACTGGAAAAGTCATAAAAAACGCAGGCAAGAGGTTGAAGGTTCAGTGAACAATTATCATTTTGTCAGTAATTTCAAATGGAATTGAAATTCTGTCACTAGACCAATTTGCCACGCATTTTTTTAGTGAGATAACGAATTCCGTCGGTAATTCAGTTTCCATCCTGTAGTGCTTCTGCACTGCCATTCTAGGAACATTGTTCCAACATTTACTATTTTTGTCGTCTTTTTCTGTTTTATGTCCTTTGCCGTGGCGAATGACTTGCCACTGCGGCGAAAATTTCCAAATTTTGAAAAATGAGTTTATGTTTATTGGATTGTGTGCTAGTAGTTGGTTAGATGCTTTAGGACTTATGCTTGTGACAATGTTATTGTGGATCTACAGATGTTGCAAGATCGTCTGTTATGGTTTATTCGATTCATCTTTTGTTTCATTTGGAAACTTGGATTCAGAGCCAGAGGCTCAGAAACATAAATCTTGATTTATGATACAAGAATCCTCAGGAAATAAAATCCATTTTATCCATGATAGAGCCCTTATATATGATTTGCTCTTTTCTATCATGGAAAATAGTTGGAAGTATAGTTTATTCCTTTCTAATATATATTGATAGTGTCGATGTGATACTATATCGTTTCTTTCTATCAAGGTTAGCCGTTTGAAAAGCAGCTTCATTCTTTTAACCATGGTAGGATTCTAATTGGTTGATTTGCTTCTTCTTTTTGTATCATGAACTCTTGTTACTATGGTAGACTTTTTATGTAGTTGTTTTCCTTTTCCACCATAGTATCTTTTATGTGTAAAAATAGTTAAGCATGCGGCAATATTTAGGACATTATTCCACTTGAGGAAAATCTAATAAGAGACACTACTATAAGATATATAGATTTTTACTGCTTTAAAGGACATTCATTTTTCAAAAAGGAAACTAAAAAATAAATATGGTGGTATTTTTATAATTTTAGGAAGGAACTGGGTAGCTTTAGGTATTCTTAAATTAAATTGAGATGTCTAAAGTGTGGATTTAGGCCTCCCAAAACAAAAAAGACTCCTAAAAGCACACATTAGGTGTCCCAATTAAAGTTTGGGACACCTAAAGTGTATGCTTTTGGCTTCCCTTTTTTTTTTACTCCTAAAAGCAACTTTAGATGGCTCAATCGATGTTTGGAACACCTAAATCTACATTTTAGGCGTTTCAATTTAATCTAGGGACGTCTAAAGTGTGGCATTAGGCATCCCAAAGTATATATGGGTCGTCTAAAAGATTTAAAAAAGCTACCAAATGCATGTCAATCAAAACTGATGGCTGAACAACACCATCCCTCCCGTCACTCCCTTCCGTACTCTCATCACTTTTTCTCTCTTTAGCTCTTTCACTCTCGTGTCTCACATAATCACTCTCATCACTTCTCTCTTGAAGAAGCTTGCTCGTCAATCTCTACTCTTGAAGCTCCTCCTTCCTTTCCGTCACTCTCTTGACGTTGTTGGTCTCTTAAAGCTCCTCCTTCCATCGTCACTCTCATCTACTCTCTCTTGAAACTCATCACTCTCTTGATTTTGTTGGTCTGTTGAAGCTCCTCTCTTGGCGCCATTGGTCTCTTGCCTTTCACCGTCACTCTTTCTTGGTCCCTCCTCCCTCTCCCACTGTCACCAAAAGGTAAGGTTTTGTTTGGCTCTTTTTTTTTTTTTTTTTTGCCAACAGTGAGGACATGTCAATCAACAATATTTTTAAATATTATTATCCCTATTTACTTCATTATGCATTGAATTTCTTTTCTAATTTCTTACAAAAACATATAAAAAAATCCCTTAAAAAGTGTATGCAGGGAGTAAGTTATTCTAAGTTAAATTAATAGTAATAAATTTGATAACGACGGATAATAACATCACTTTTAATGTTTTATCTATATAGTGCTAGTATTAAAATTCATTGTAAGCCACGCTATTTTTAAGTCATGAGTAGTTGGGTTTGTAGTGTGAAACTATGTAATATAAGTTATTACTAAAATGAAGAACGATAAATTAGTAAAATACTTTAATTAAAATATAAAACTGTTGTTGCAAATGGGCTAGACATCTTAGTGAAGTTGAGATAATAAAAAATGCAGTGAAACATAATTGTTGGGATGATAAACTCTAATCATATGCACCCAGAATCAGTATAAAATGAGGTAATCATCATGTGACTTTAACCTGCCACGTATTGTTTCTCACAAACTCGATTTCTGTTTGGCAAAAAAATTGGGAAAAACATTTATTATGCATATGACACTATTTGATTTTATTTATTAAGTTTGTGAATTTGACGTATTACTTATTGTGTTTAGAAGTATTAATTGTCATAATATTATTGTTGGTGTGGTAAAGGTTAATTATGTTATCTCTTAATGTCAGTTTTCCTATATGCAATATATGTAAAATGTTCATGGTGATTTAGAATTAGACTATGATAATGTCAATGTGGATACATATCATTCAGTAGTAGATGTATTATTGTGTTTGGAAGTAATAATTGCCATAATAGTATATATGATATATTGAAATGCTATCCAAAAACCTAAAATTACTGATGAATTAAGAAAACGAAAATTCAGGTTGAATTATATACTCTTCATAAGACTTAATTATAAAAAGTATAATTTCCTCTAACTTTTTGTTTTATGTTGGTATTCATTAAATCATATTATTATTTTTAATATAATAATATTTTTTCTGACCATATGTGTGTTACATACAATATAACAAATAAAATTATTGATATTATTCAACATTACCACTATTAGTAAGCATGTCACAGTAAGTAATTGTGTCAAACTTCATTTGTGTGTGTGTATGTGTGTTTTTTTTTTTTGGATAAAATGTAGGGCTTGTTCTTTTTTTTTATAAAAAAAATATTTTTATGTTTTTAAAACAAACATAAAAGTTGATTGGTAATGGAAAACTAAATCAAAAGTATGTTTGTAATTTGAGTTCAAAATTTAATAAACAAAGTTTCATTCTTTTAATGCAATTGTTGGATTAAATTGCTGATATTATCCTAAATTGTCTCAATGAGTTAGTTTTGTTTAAATTAAGCTGAAATGGTTTGTTATTGAAATTTTGGGATGTCTCGCTTTTAAGAGGAAATGCTGCCAAATTTTTTTAAGAAAAATCAATAAAAGACAATCTCATCATTAACAATTGTTATAAACTTGAGTGTTGTTGGAAATGACTTAGATAACAATAAAATTGATCATAGTTGGATGAATGCTTTGAAAAGTAGTGAAAAATATGAGAATGAGGTGAAAGAGTTTATTGATTTTGCTAGAAATAATACTCATTCAAAAAATGGATGTATTTTTGCCCTTGTGTCAATTGTTTAAATGAGAATCGATGGGATGTTGATATTATAAAGGATCACCTACTTTGTGATGGAATAAATCTTCGATACACAAGGTGGATATGGCATAGTAAGGAAGTAACTGATTTTCCGTTGCACAAGAAGGAAGTTGTGTGTGACACCTTACTTTCAATACCCCAAATGAGCATAAATGACTAGTGAAATCGATTATGAAACTAGGATTAAACCCCGATCTACCCAATGTTTGAAAATGTTCATAAATTCTTGCCCTCAACTCAGGATTTAAACCTAAGGCTGAGAGGGTTTTTTGAAGGGTATAATACTTTAAATACATTTCCACAAGATTCACTACGTCACTAATTACTCATTGGCTCTTAGTTCCATTACAATCAGAGTATATGAGTGTTTTACTTTAAATCAAACTAAAAGTAATTCTTTATTTAAACTAGAGCGATTCTCTACTTATTCATTCATTCATACATTCATATACATATATATCAAATGTATAACCATAAATAATCTTGCATCAACTACAAATGGTAGTGCCTTGCACTACGGTCTTCACCTCACCTCTACAATCCTCCTTCGTGCATATCTCCCTACACCCTTCAACCTGTATAAATGGTTAGTTCGGAGGAATGAGATTCGAGAGAATCTCAGTAGTAAACATTACCATTATGCATGCAAGATATATATAAATGCATGATATGATTGCCTACACTATTTCATGCCAACATAATGACAAGTTGCGTGCTCAATGTTATGACATACATATGGCCATTGTACAAATATAACAGAGCTTTAATCAATCAAACATGTTCAATACAAATAGGAAAAGCAGTCACATAATCAATGCAAGACATACATATCAACTACATGCAGGCAAGGTAAGTTTACTACCTTGTGGATCACTATCCTTCCTTTGTTACCTCTTTTTCCAACCATTGAAGCTTCTTAGAAATTCTTCCATTCCTCTTCTTTCTTGACTTCTCCATGGCCCTAAATACCCAATCACATCATTAGAGCCATGATTGTGAGTCATTAGAAGTGTATATTAAGGCCTAAAAAGCTAGGGAGGGATAAATAGGTCAATTTTCATCAAAAACATGAAATCTTGGAATTTGGGGGTTTTGACCGTAGCTAAAAAGGGCTGGCCACGGCCAAAATCAGGTCAGAAACATTTTGGCCGCGGCCAAGAACCTGGCCACATCGATTTCAACTTCCTGATTCTTGGTCGAAATTTTAAAAATCATAACTAAATTCAAAAACATTCAAATTGAGTAGTTTAAGGCTCTATTTGACCCTCTTCAAGTCATATTTAAGGGGAAAATATACCCATAAGCTAAATGCACTCACATAAGTACAGAGTTCCCTTTAGTTGGACACTGCTCCAGAATTGCCTAGTTTTACATGACCAAAATTTGAAAAATCATAACTCCTAGTGTACTACTCCAAATCCTTCATATTACATATCATTTTAAAGCTCATTATGTATTCTTTTAATTCAAAAATTTTCATGGTCATTGGATAACATTTGATCACTCAAAAACACATCATAATGACACTGTTCAGACAGGACAAAATCAACAACATGCACACACTTAGTTCATAAATCTCCAAATTCATATACAAGCATCCAAAAATCATGAACACATGTATACCTACACAATCTTTCCTCCTAAAGCCAATGGAAGCACCAAAATTATTAAATTCCTACTCCTCTTCTGCGACACACATAGAATAGAAAATCAGAGTTCTCATATAGAGTTTGTCAATTTCTTGATTTCTCTTGCTTAATCACTTCCTTTCTACTTCTAATCAAATGATTAGCTATTTAGACATCTTTTGGACATCGTTTAGCCATTGAAAGACCATTTTTTATGAGAATGAACAGTACTCAACTCCCCATATACTCATCTAAACAACAAACCAATCGGTTCAAAAGGAAGCTTATGCTTACTTCTACACGTTTCCGTAGACGGTTTGGAATTTCGGCAACACTCCAGCCAGTGAGATGACGCCAAACATCTCCAAATGAGAATCCAAAACCATAGAAATGAAGCTCACGATGAGTAGAAGAATGTTCGTGAAGGGCACTTTGAGAGAAGACGTTGATTCGGCAGTGTTTTGGTAGACTGAAGTTTCTCTCTCTTCCTTTCTCCATTTTCATCCAACTCTCTTCTCTCTCTATTTCTGATTTCTGCATGTAGGAATGAGGAAGAAGGTGATGAAAGAATGGTTAAATGAATTTACCAATTCACTTTGCCAAGTGTTAGGCTCCTATTGGTCCAAAAATCCCATTTTCGCATATAATGATAAACTTGGCAAAATTTTCATCAAATTTTAAAAATTCATATCTAATTGTTTAGATATCCAATTGGGATGGTTTCAAAGGCTATGTGATCTTTATTAAGTCTAGTTGTAATGAAAAATATAAACTTTAGCTAATTTGAATCTCACTCTTTTTGAAATTTTAATATTTGGACACTGCCATAGAAAATGCCAGTTTCATTGGGCTAATTTTAAAAATTCATTTCTCTTTGTGTACAACTCCAAATAAATCATATAACCCATCCAATTAAAGTTTGATAAGTATAATTTAATTTTGAAAAGTTTTATAATTTTTTAGACATCATTTTCCCCTTGAAAGATGCTACACAAATATGACTGTCACACTGGGAATTTCACCGGTAGAAATACTACTTTGTGTTTCACTTTACTATGCTGTGTGTGACTTATAATTGCATTATTTTGTCATTCCCAATGCTCTTTATATTCATCATAATATTCTCTTTAATATCCCAAGGATATAAAGGAATTTTGGGGAATACAACCATGCCTCACTAGGACATTTGTTAAACTGGGGTCTGTTAGATTTCATGTTTTGATGATAACAAATCATGTTTTGGAAGCTCATGGATTAAATATCAGCAAAGGAAGTAATTCTGGTGATCTGTGCAAGATCACTGAGTGATTTAGTTAATCACTCGAGTGATATTCACGATCACTCGAGTGATCGCTGAAATCACTCAAGTGATTTGGGAAATTTACAGATCACTCGAGTAAAATGCGAAATCACTCGAGTGATCCGCATAATCACTCCCAGTGATCGATAAATCACTGCAAGAAAAATTCACTGTTTTGAAAATCACTTCCAGTTAAGCTCAGATCACTCGAGTGATGCGCCAAGTTTTCCAAATCACTTCCAGTGATCCTGAATGACTCGAGTGATGCGCCAAATCACTTCCAGTGATTGAAAATTCACTGCAAGAAAAATTCACTGTTTTGAAAATCACTTCCAGTGAATGCCAGATCACTCGAGTGATACCTGAAGAATTTCAAAACACTTCCAGTGATCCTAAATCACTCAAGTGATGTTGTGTTTTCGCTGAATCACTTCCAGTGAATTGGAAATCACTGCAAGAATATTTCACTGTTTGCCAAATCACTTCTAGTGATCTTGAATCACTCGAGTGATGTTTAAAAAGTTCCAAATCACTTCCAGTGGATTCAAAATCACTGTAAGAAGAAATCACGATTTACAAAATCACTTCCAGTGATTCCAAATTCACTCGAGTGGAATATGGAAATTTCATGATCACTTCCAGAAGGTTTGTAATCACTGTGAGAAAATCTTAACACTTTCAAATTCACTTCCAGTGATATTGCATTTTCTCCAATAATGAATTATTACTCCAGTAAACACTTTTAATCATACAATGTGATCCATTTGCTATTACTCCCATGAAAGCCAGTAGCTTTTGTTAGTTAGTCTTTGATATTAATAATTATTACTGAATGCTCTAGATTGCTGTCAAAATCATATGGTATATTATTTTACTACTCAGTTGCGAAAACAAGATCACTCCCGATGGTTTTATTGATTCTTCAGAAAACACTTCCAGTGAATCATATTATTATGTGGATATACAAATATTTTCTAACGGTGATATTCACAAGTGTGTTACAGCTGTACTCCACCATCACGCACTTGACGAGTAACTGAACTCTCCATTCAAACGACAACTATTCGTGGGCGGTAGCAAAATTCATAAATAACGGAAAGACAAATACTGGTGCATTTGTCATAAGCACATTTGAATCAACGAACAAATTTACAACGGTCTTCAAAGGTTCTATTCTATATGTCCAGGCATTCGAAAAATACAACAACGAAGAGAAACGCCTGAATACTCTACAAGCAATATCATTACAAGTGCTTCAAGCTTTCGTCTGTACTTCAGTTTTTATCTACATACTCTGTGAGAGAGATTTGTCAGTCATACTTAATCATTTCCAATAGTGATAACTTAAGGTTGAGGAACCTTGAGTAGGGATTTGAGATTACCTTGTGTAAGGGCGAGCGAGTGTCTAGAGGAACTTGCTGTTTGTACTGTGGTGCCAAGAACCCACTGAATCTTGGAAGATATAGTGAAAGGCTCAGAAGGATTTCTGAGGACTGGACGTAGGTCAACTGGTTGAGACCGAACCAGTATAAATCTCTGTGTGAATCCCGGTGATATCTCTTCCTTTTATTTATTGTGCTTGAAGTTTTATAAATTGATTTTAAATCTCTGATAATTTTGCAATCACCCAATTCACCCCCCTCTTGGGTGAAAAAATTGCTCTAACAGGGTCTAGCAGTCTATTTAATATAGGTTTAATCTCAAACCTCTTGTCCCAAAATTTGGGATATTACAGTTCTCTCCCCGTTCAATATATTTTGTCCTCAAAATATTGAATGTCACAAGGTACTATTTGTACCTTAAATGTAGAGTTCCGGCGCTTTAGCCTCCTTGGTACTCTCCCATATTATATTGTATGCATACCAAGCCTTACGCTCATACAACTTCTAAGACACTGGATACTCCGGCTTTACAACCTAGAGGATTCACCCCTTATGCCATAGGCATCTTAGGCTCACTGCCTCAGCCACAATATGTTACAATCTAAATGTTCTGTCAATCTCAATATATATTTTCTGGACACATCGGTCCATGTCACGACGCTAGGTAATAACCACAGCGCTTAGACATATAGGTCTTACAGCCCAAGGACACAGCACTATGCAAACTTGCATATTGGGTCTTATTTCCTTAAGCCCATACTCGGCTCCATTCTCAATCATATCTCATACTTTGCCAGCCTTTCAGGTCTTATGGCCTTAGGACATTCAATCCATCACCTTTGCTGAATAACAGCTCTCTCACTCAGCCCACTGCAGAGCTACCCTCTTAGGCGCCCCTTACAGCCGTACAGAGATTCAGCCCACACCCCCTAACTCACCAGGACTGAGTGTGGTAAACTTGTGGAATAACTACTCATCGAGTCTAGCTACCTAGAACATATTGTTCACTAGGTACTTGAACTCATTTCAGGCTCCATCTCTTGCTGCTCAACTCATTCAAATTCTTATGTAATGTTCACGAAGCATGACAAACAAACCATCATCATCACAATCATCAAAGAGCATTTGGCACGTTAGCATATAGCTTAACGGCATCCACTGGACTTTTATCCCACAAGTCACATGGCCCCAAGTGTTCACCCGCGTAAAGATAGGTATCGAGATTCTACTTGTACGCAACAGAAGTTTCCATGGCTCCGAGTGTCCACTCGAGTAAAGATAGGCCCCGAGCAACTACTAGTGCATAATAGAAATCTCTGTGGTATCTACACGAGCAAAGATAGGCCCCAGGCAACCACCTGCAACTCATGAATACTCATTAGGTCTTACTGCCCAGAGAATCACCCTTATGTCGTAGACATCACGGGTCTTACAGCCTCAGCCTCTGCTCATCATGTTTGACTGCCTAAGGACACATGGGTCCAAATAGGTCTTACTTCCTATCGTATATTCCTAACACGAATATATCTAATGGTACACACATACATGCAGAACCACTATAGCTTCATATTGCTAAGCCTATTCTTCCTTAATCTCTTTCATCATTTGGGACTAGTGTACCCAATGATGATTCAATGGGTCACAAATCTTCTCTCAAGGAAACTTATTCGATGGAAGACTCATTATAATATACTACCATTGAGAATCAACGTTCCCGTAGCTCTACTCCACAGTTTTAATGTCACGACAGCTTCACGCCACAGTTTGTTATCACGGTGGTTGCATACTATAGTTTGACATCACGGTGGCTTCACACTACGGTATTAACTCGGTGCTTTACTTAGTCATCTGACTAGTCACCCCCCGGGTCAAACCCTCTGTAGGTAGCCCTTTCCGATCAGATATCCCCGTAGGTAGCCTTTTCCAATCAGAACTCTCCGTAAGTAGCCCTCTCCGATCAGAATCCTTTGTAGGTAGCTCTATTCGATTAGTCGTCTCCAATGGAAGAACCACTGTAATGGAAATACAAATCTCATAAGGTCCTTCTTCTCTAGTAGTTATGTCATCTGCTCTCTCTCTCTCTAATTTCTACCATCTCATCTGGGGTCAATTTATTTGGACTTTTGATATTGGTCCCACTCCAGGAAATAATCATAACTCTAAGGGAATATTATATGATTAAGATCTTTCCCTATGCTAGATTAACAACTAGCAACCTCTAAAAACCTTATACACATTTTTGTATTATATTCTAGCACCTCAAGCCACTTAGGCTATTTCAAATTCCTGGAGAATCAATTTAACTATTGTAATTGATTCTCAGATTAAGATTATACTCTTAGAACCTTAACATCACCTAAGTCAAAAAAATAAGGTTTCCTCAATTATACCCAATTGGAAAGCTAAGAATCAAAATCAATAGCACATATTCTAACCTTCACGGTTTTCGGGTAATATCCTCAAAACCTTACTGAAGATCCAACATTATCCACAAGGTTTGCAAGGTTCAATCTTCCATCATGGAATAGAACCAAAGTATAACCTAATTCACATTTTGACCTAAGTACTATTCCAGCTTAGATCTGATCCAACCTATCATCAACCTTTAGTATTTATCAATTCGGATCCTTTAGGATCGATATATGTCATAATCACCACTTATCATGTATCACCGTACATCATACCTATATACCTTTAACCCCATGGGTTACTAAGGATTATTATTTAGCATGGAGAACTCTCAAAACAATCACTATGCCTCAAGTTTCCATAATCCAATCAAATAAACTTTTTTGAACAGTAATCACTACAACAGAAATGGTTCGGATCAAAGATCAAAACTTACTTTATCATCTCCATGCCTCTAATCATTTCTTAGATAATCTAAGAATCTCTATTCAAAGTTCCAAACCTTTAATCAAAAGATTTGAAACTTTCCCCAGCACTTCTCAGGGTCACCCATCCTGGGTTTCCCTCACCTAAGCACGCTTAACCGTGGAGTTTTGATGTGATCCAGGGTATCAGTGCTAGCACCATACTATATGTCACTAGGTATCAGTAGCTCATACATACCTCAACTACAACATGACATGTTAGGAAAGTCTCTTACAATGTCCTAAAGTCTCTAAAGAAAACATTGCACAAAGTCAAATTTCCATATTCAGCATAATAGCCCTGCACTCGAGTTTGAACTCATGAACTCGAGTTCAGGTTTCCACTCTAGCGAGTTCCTTCCCAAGATCACCTGATCCCCGAGAATTTAATCCATGAACTCGAGTTCTTCATCCACAGCTAAATTCACTTCAGAAATCAATCCAATTCCAACCATCTAATCCTTGTTTTTCCTATGATTATCCTCTTTAGACATAGTTTCATCAACCATGACTCCTAACACAAGGGTTATAACCACTTTGTCATGGGCTTAGAGTCCGACGCAGCTTACAGCGCCTGTGCGGCATCCTAAGGGTACCACTTCCCTCAGTGACCAGCCTTACCAGATACGGTGCCAACTGGTTTCACCCTGCCATGGGCTCATCAGGGGGACAGCATCAGCCCTAGACCAGTTGAATCCTTAGATTGACTTCAGCCCCTCATAGTGAGACCTTAGTGTCTAAGGAGAATAACGCCCAAATACTAATGTCGCCCTCCCATCACTCGATGGCAAGACTAGATGGCTTGTCTTTTATTTGGTCTTACACGGTCATGCCAAACAGGTCGTGACATTCTCCCCTATCCAACATCTAGCACACTCTCGTGCTAGGGGAGAGAAGGATTTTACCTAAGGATCCACCTCGAACCAGCTGATGTAAGACTTGCTAGGATGGTGGCACTTGTGACGGTCACAGCCCTTCCCACCAAACCTTCATAGGTGCTTAGCGCCCCGCCTTATATAGGCCCTAAAACCCCTGACAAGCTCTCACACCCAACCAGATGATGCCCTCCATCGCCAAGTAGGGGTCCATCCCATTCCATCCACGGGAGGCCACCACACTGAGCGTAGAGTGAGGTAGGCTCTGATACCACTTTATCACGGGATTAGAGTCCGGCACAGCTTACAACATAAGCAGAGAACTCCAACAAATATCCATTATTACTAGAATCAACGCTCTAATACCATAAATGTGACACCTTACTTTCAATGCCCCAAATGAGTATAAATAACTAGTGAAATCGATTATGAAACTAGGATTAAACCCCGATCTACCCAATGTTTGAAAATGTTCATAAATTATTGCCCTCAACTCAGGATTTAAACATAAGGCTGAGAGGGTTTTTCGAAGGGTAGAATACTTTAAATACATTTTCACAAGATTCACTATGTCAATAATGACTCATTGGCTCTTAGTTCCATTACAATCAGAGTATACGAGCGTTTTACTTTAAATCAAACTAAAAGTAATTCTCTATTTAAACTAGAGCGATTCTCTACTTATTCATTCATTCATACATTCATATACATATATATCAAATATATAACCATAAATAATATTGCATCAAATACAAATGGTAGTGCCTTACTCCATGGTCTTTACCTTACCTCTACAATCCTTGGACGCTGCCACAGAAAATAGCCAGTTTTGCTGGGCTAATTTCAAAAATTCATTTCTCTTTGTGTACAGCTCTAAATAACTCATATAGCCTATCAAATTAAAGTTTGATAAGTCTACTTTATTTTTGAAAATTTTCATATTTAGACATCATTTACCCCTTGAAAGATGCCACACAAACACGACTGCCATATCAGGAATTTCACCGATAGCAACACTACTTTCTGTTTTACTTTACTATATTGTTTGTGACTTCTAATTGCATTATTTTATCATTCCCAATGCTCTTTAAATTCATCATAATATTCCCTTTAATATCCCAAGGATATAGAGAAATTTTAGGGAATACAATCATACCCCACTAGGACATTTGCTAAACTTGGGTCTAGCAGTTCACTTAATATAGGTTGAATCTTAAACCTCTTGTCCCAAAATTTGGGATATTACATTATGGATGTCATAAATGAAGATAGCATAGATAAAATGATTCACGATGTTGAGGTAGAATCCTTTATGCAATCGTATGAATATGACAGTCTAGGGAGTGATGCAGGGACACCGTTGTACCTTAGGAGTAAGTACACACAGTTGACAGGAACCTTACATTTAGTCAACTTAAAAGCAACTTGTAGGTGAACTGAAAGTAGTTTCACATTGTTACTTGAATTGTTATGTGATGTGTTTCTAATTTGCAGATTTTTTATGATGAAATTTCCTACTTATATGAAGGCATTAATTTGATTAAAGACATTTTGACTGGACATCTTCTTCAATACATAGATCAGTAGAAAACTTTTTATATTAGTTAGTAGTTGTGTAGTTGACAACTTTTTGATACTTTGTGGTGATTATTGTACATAGTATTAACTAGTAGGAGCTAACACTTTAACTAGCTAATGCTAGATATTTCCTTATTATTTGTAACAATATTATGGTTTATAAATAATTCTTCAATCCAAATTCTGTAGTTTTTAATTGTTAGATAGTAAAATATATAAATAAATATTTAAAAAAAACTTTGAACATCTATAAAAGAAAATGGACGTCATAACTGACTTCAGATATCCTTTTTTCTAAAAAGAGATGCCTAAAGTGAAAGTCCATTTATCCAAAAGGGACGCCTAAAGTGTTCACTTTAGGTGTCCCTTTTTCAACGGAGGTTATTGTCATATTTTACTACGTCGCTCATATAGGTGTCCCCTATAAAAAGACGTAAAAAAGAGCTTAAAAACATATGTTAACAGTACTTTTCTATAGTAGTGAGAATCCCATGGTTAAAGCTTCATGGTCGCCAAGCATGCGAAGAGGGAGATTAAGGATCAAATTTTTTAAACTTTCTTGTTACTTGTAAATCTAAGGTGAAAAAAAAGTAAGGTAGATGTTATACGGATATGCTACCTCAGCATTATTGGTCAACTAACATTCGACCATTCAAATATGTTAAAGCATAAGGCAATATTGATCATATTTTAACATTTATAGGTGATATTGATCATAAAAAGGCTCCCAGATAACTACAGCTCATACTAGAAAATTTCAGAAATAAAATTGGTCCTTGACCCATACAGACTGGGACAAGGCAAGATGTTCTAAAGGTTATTCCATGTCTCGTCACAGCCTCGATTCTATTTTGGCATTGCTCCATCTTGTCCTGCAAGCTTTTGAGCTAAGATGATCGAGGTCACAGGGTAGACTTGAATACCACTATTTTAGCCAATGCCCAAATTATTTGTTAAAATACTATTCATAAAGAAGATTACGGTTTGAAAATAGCTTCATTCTTTCAACCATAGGATAAAGGTGTGCTTGGAAACACGTTTGGGCTATCTAAACATACAGTGAGGGAAAAAATCCCAGTGGATTAGCTTGAAGTATGTTTGGGTTCACGGTTATTTTCACTGAGCTTTTTTTATTAACGCAACTTTTTTTATAAGCCCAACCTACCTGCTTTTCCTGCCGCATGGTGTGGAACAAATATCTTCTCTCTTCTCTGTCTTCAGCTCACTCTCTCCACTATCTTCTCTGCTTTACACCTTCTTCCTCATCACTTTTGATGTGGTTGCTCCCTCGTTGACACTCCCTCAAAATCGGTGGCTTCTATCTGTGGATTACCGGTGAGAAGGCTAGCAGGTCTGTGCCTGGAGGGTGGAGTGATGGTGTTTGTCCCGGTTGTTCTTTGGCCACACAATCCAACCAGATCCCAAATCCTGTATTGGTAAGTGGCAACAATGTGTTTTCCTCCTTGCATGTTGGTGGTTTCATTGATCTGAGGGTAAATCTTGTTTGATTGCGTCGAGTGTTGGTGGTGGCGACGTGGTGGTTGTATGATCTATGTGTTCTTGGTCTTTTCATCATCGCCATCTGTTGGGGTTACCGTGTGTTGGGCAGATCCGTGGTTGGGTGACCTGATCTCTTCTTGCTAGATATTATTGGGTGGCCGGAAAAATTCAAACCGCCAGAGCTGTGGCCGTCAGGTGGGTCCGTTATTTCATTTTTTTTTTCAATGGTTATTATGCGACACTGGCATCACACTTGTTTTCCCTCCCGTCTGGTATCACCCATATGTTCCCTTGGCTTGAGGTCGCCGTTGCACAGTGTCACGGTGGCCAAAATTACTGTAGCAGCTGAAAACTAAGCTCTGCTATTCTTGTTTTAGCTATAACTCTATTTTTGTTCTTATTTTCGCTGCAACTTTGTACTGGTTTTGCCGAAAATGTGTGTGAAAGAAGCATCAGATTTGTGTTTCTGCTAATCCTACCTCACATTTCTTTAAACCATCATCATGGTAATTGAAGCCGATATCTCATGAATCAATATGTACTAAATTGATCGAAGATACTCTGTTTTTTCATATAATTGTTATTTTCTCATCCATTTCCCTGTTGCCAATTTCATTTGCTCTATGTATACTGCAGCTGCCGAAAATGAACCTTGGGTATTCTTGTTGTTGCTATAACTATTTTTTTCTTCTTTTTGTTGGCACTTCTGTTGAGACCCATAATTCGATGGGGGGAAACAAAACTAGAACACAGTGATGTTAATTATATGCTAAAGATATATTCATTTTAATTAATATTAATATTATAGCAATTATGTTAATGGGCGTATGAAAGGGATAATATACATCAATAAATGATGATGAAAGGCTTGATTCATTGTTTCACATGTCAGACCATTTGATATGTCTCTTTATTTAAAAATAAAGCAAAAGAAGTAAAGAAAACAACAATTCAATAATAAATGAAAGCAAAAGCATCTACTAGACAAATAAAACTAAAATTCACCTAATTTATGGATTTCTGTCTATTTTCTTGTTTTGGAAAAGAATGGAGATGGAATAATTTTAATGGTTTTTCATTTGAAATTAAGCATCATTTGAGATCCTACCTACTTATCCTTGTTAGGTGCTTCTTGGTGCAGCTATCTGTGTGTCTTCCTATTTTTTCACAAAGCGTAGTTATTATTTGGTTTGCTATTTTATTTATTTATTTATCACGCTTAAACCACTCAATTAACGTAATTGAAGCTTTACTATTTTCCTTTGCATTGAAGCTAGACGTTTTTAATGAATCCTTGTTAAATAAAGTAGGGTAAAATAGTAGGGAATGATTGGGTGTTATTTGGGATTTTCAAGATTAGTCGTTATCTCTAAGGAGAGATTAATGATGTTCCATTCTTCTTCACGAATATAAGGCCCATATTTCACTCTTTACTTTTCTCCACTCTATTGATGCTTTGTTCTTTCTTTTTTATTGTTAATCTTAATCTAAATATAATACATGATTTTATATTTATTAATATTTTACTAATTTATCTATTTGGAGGCCACTCAACAATAATCAAATGTGTGAGAAAATGAGGAAATTAAAGAAGATAATTCGAGTATTTTAGAAAATAGACTTTATATTAACTAACTTGACTAATTTTTTAATCTAATCAAATTAAGTATAAATAAGAAAAGAGGGAGTATCGTCCATCAATTTTTTAATAATGTACATATAACTTCATAGGCTGTAGGTAGCATTCTGATTGAAATGTATATTTATCCTTTTTTTAATTAAGTATTTTAGTGTATTTTTCTTCTTTTTCAATAATAATTGATTTTTTTTATTTTATAAAATTTTATTTACATTTTTTCACATCAATTATAACAATATATACAAACAATATATATATATGTAGTATTCAATAAGGTTCATGCCCTTTTTAGTCATTTTTCATCTAAACAGACTTTTCAAACGCTAATTCAAATAGGTTCAAGGTTAAAAAAAACCACTTCTGTCACCGCTAATCCAAACATAAATCACATTTATAATATGACTTGTTTTTTTTCAAACTCACTTATGCAAAAGTCAGATTGGAAAAAAAAGCCGATTTTCCACCGTTAATCCAAGCATGCACTAAATAGTCTTCTAAGGTTGGTTTGCTTCTTTTTCTTATCATGGATCCCCCACACACACACCTGCGTAAATAATGAGGCAGGAGGATGGTCTTGTGTCCCATCTCAGCACAAGCAAAGAGGAATGAGGTAGGAGGGTCTTAGTCCCCACTCAGACCCAATTCTACTCCTCGTATCCTTAATATAAAGATACATGGCCATTTGGATAAAAAAAAGGTTGAAAAGGAATGAAATAAAAAGGAAAATAATGGAAATAAATAAAAAATATTTTTTCACATAGATGTTTGGTTTGTATTGAAAAAGAAAATAGGTTTATAGGAAAATTTTTGTTTGATTTAAGGAAAATGAGTTAAAAGACCATTTGGGACATACTCATCTTTTTATATCACATCTAATGTCACATTAAGGGATTTTTGTGTCTTTAAGCATTTTTTTCTACCTACTTAAAAATTTGTTCCCACCAATCAATTTTCAATCAAATGATTGAAAATTGGTGGGTCAAAAAAAATATTTTCTGATGGAAACGGCTACGGCCGGTGGGAAAATCCAATTTTCCCTTTTTCTCCTCTCATTTTCCTTGAACCAAATAGGTTCCTAGTTGACTTTTTTTAAAAAAAAAATTATAGAAGTTAAATAAGTTAGTTAATTATAGTGTATGTTATGTATCATTCAATTATATATTAGTACATAAGTTAGATAAATTAATTTAGTATAAAAAAAATAAATATTAATACTTTAAAATAATTTATTTAAATTCTTTAATTTCTAAAAAAAATTAATTATATCTTATATTAAGAAAGTAGGAGTTTTATGCTATTGTTCTCTCCTGTCTTGCAAATTTCTGGGTCAAGATGATCGAAGCTTGGACAAAATAGGACAGACTTGAATGCCCTATTTTAGCCAACGCCACAATTATTTACTAAAATACCATTCATAAAAAAATGGATTTTGTTTTGAAAAAATTAATCATTGTTCCAAATAAAATAACTACACACATGATACATAGAAATTTTGAGGAATTAAATTTCTTACCACAAGTTTGATTTATAAATATTGTGATTTGACTTGTAAATATAAATTATTAAATTTAATTATAAATATACAAATTCAACTTATAAATATATTTTTTTTAAAAAAATAGTTTCTTTTTAGAATTTATGTATAATTTTTCCTTTCCTTAGGGGAATTGTGTGTATTCATTGTACAATAATTGTGTATACACTCGTTGGATGATAACAGCCATGAAGTTAAAGACGAAACAAAGCCATACATTAACCATTACACCAAAAAAAAAAAGGCCATATATTCAACATTGCATCAAAAAGTCAAATCCTTCACTCAACTTGGCCTATAAATACTTCGTCACTGTGCTGACTTCTCTTCGCAGAGAGCGATCAGAACGAAAAAACTTTAAAGGTCAGTTTCACTGAGAGGTTTTCAAACTTTAGAATGGCTGTCGGAGGTTTCGCCGTTGATGCTCCGTCCAACGCTGCCGTGGACGGCAAGATAACCCTCTCCGTCTTCATCACCTGCATCGTTGCAGCATCTAGTGGGCTCATTTTTGGATACGACATCGGAATTTCAGGTTTCTAATTTGCTTCTTTATTTTTTTTCTTCTCTCTTTCTGGTTCATTATCTCTTACGGCTTCCAATTTAATTTGCTTGATCTGCTTCATCTTCAATATCTTCCACAGTATCTGGCAAAAAAAAAAAAAAAACAATCTTCCACAGTAGTAGACAGAAAAAGTGAGAAACAGTAGGAAATGATGATGTAGATCTATCGCGGTAGCTATACTTCAGTTAATTAATTAACTTAAAATGTGTGTGTGTCTATTGTTTTCTATGAATTTTAAATTATTTCTAAATCACTAAAGTAAATTATTGTATTTTAACGTGATTTTTATTACATAAGGAGATAAAGACTTAAAATATGACTTTCATAACCTTGAGAATAGGCATAGATAATATGTAAATAACTATAGTAAATTATTTTTCTGATCATATTCATAAGGTAGAGGGAAAAAATTCATTAAATAGGGCTAAAGTTGTAGGTTTACGAAATTTAATATTTTCTCTTAATTGACGTAAAATATGTTAGAGGTAAGAGTATTGTATTGGCTGTTAGAGAGAGAGGGAGAGAGAGAGAGAGAGTATTGAATTTCATGATAGACAATGTAATTTTCATTACATGAATAGACAAACACTTAAAATATAACTCTCATAACCTCGTGAATAGGCATACTGCTTTTTTTTTTTTTTTTTTTTTTTTTGCCAATAAGGCATAGTCCATATTGAATGTTAGATTTTATTTACACTTTTTTTTTTCCTGGCCAACATTTTAGGTATTATGACTACATAAAGAGACATTTATTATATTAAAGGTTTCAAGATACACAGTCGATGTGATGTGATATGGTATGGTATCAATTATCTAACATAAAGGAATATAATAATTATAGTCATAATTAATTAGATTGATTTCCTTGGTCATAACTCATAATTATATTAGTGGCTATACTACAATAGTACAACTTTAGTTCAGTACATCTAAATATTTAATTTAATACAAATAGATGGCTTTGATGAGGTAGCAAGTCCTATTTAATTAAGTAATTATGGTTTATATTTTGAAACATTTCATGGGTCTAGATATTATAAACTTTCTTCGAACAGAAAAAAAAATATTATAAACTTTTAAAACGGCCCATGCCTCTTCCCATGTGATCATAAGGCTACATCAACTTTATTATAAAAAAAATTTGTCAGAAAAAAACTTTATTATAAAATCTATAATTTTTTAGATCTTGATTTTAAAAATTGGTACTAAAACATTTTTTTTCCAAATTTTAAATTCTTGCAAATAATTTGTTGGATATTCACTAGTTTCCAATAACAAGAGTTGTATTTATAACTAAAATATATAAGGCACAACTATTTAATAAAAAAATTTAAGGTGTTATCTTATCTGTAAATAAAAATATAATTTAAGCAGTTGACTGTCCCTCAAATTAAATATTATATGTTATTATTTAGAAGGGAAAAAAATATTGTATTGTTTAACTAAGTTTTTAAATATCCACGGATTATTCGTATAGCTTTTATATTAATAATAAAAATGGGACCAAGTAAATCATTATGTGCAGTGACTTTTTATTTAATAATAATTAAATTTTATTTGTCATGCCTTCATCTTCATCTGCCAAATTTGGTTCACCAACTTGACCCAAACCAAACATTCCAAGTATTCAACGACGAAACTGCGAAAGTTTGTTGTGCGCTGTCCCAGTCACTAAATGACAAACGTAAAGGTGTTACTTAGTGGTTTACACGTGGGCATGCGTATGGGCATGAGGGGATCACGTGCGCACTTTGAAATATATATAACCTCTAGTGCTAAACAGAACAACCTAATACTTTTTTATCGGAATAATTTTTTTTTTTTTATCGGACATAGAACAACCAAATACTTGGTATAGCAAATGTAACAACATGTTATATATTTTTTATTTCTTCTTTTTTTAACAATAAACCCTAAAATTAGAATAGTTGGTTATTCGGATACAAGTTAATAGTGTAAAAAAATAGAATAGCCTTTATAAATATCAAGAAAATTAGTTAAATTAGTTATTTGTAATAATTGTATATTGATTTCACTAAAATATTATTTTTAATTATGAGGATTGGAATTACCACTTAATGAAAATTCTCTTATTATGTGGAGTCAATATATATACTTTAAAAAAAATTATAAATTTAAGAGATATGAATTGTGATATTATAATTAAGATGAAACTGATTTCCTTGTTTGATTTTATATTAGGCATAGGAGGGAATATTTTATAATAATCAGTAATCACATCACTTTATGGGTGAAAATATTATATATATATCTCACAAATACCAAATTATATTCTTCCTAATTAAGTTATAATTATTGTTATTTATTTCAAGATCGTTTTATACAAACAAATAATAACCATCACGATGATTTCACTTACAAAACCATTTTCAAGGCATATGTCATTGTCGTCCAGATTTGTATATTATCAAAAGTAGAGAGGGAGAACGATATTTGAGGATCATAGATTGAATTAATTTCATTTTAGGACTAAAATATCTGTGAAAATTCTAAATCATAACCAAAAGTCCAAAATTCTTTAATAACTTGAGGCTAGAAATGAGTTTGCTCAAACGCCTTTATCATCTCATAAAAAAATATAAATCAAGAAAAAATAATAATATTAAATTAGAGGAATCGAAAAATGGACAAATTAAATTTTGATTTTTTAAGTATAAAATGAGATATGTGAATTGCAAATTAATACCCCAAAAAAAATTAAAATAATGGAATATTAGTGCTAAAAATTTTCAAATGGAAAAATAAATTTAAATTATCAATTTTTTTCTATTTCCAAAAATTTGATACTAATGTTCCCTAATTTGAAACTTCGTAAACACTAATTATAACTAATATTTCTCAATTTTCATAAAAAATAATATTTCTCAATTTATAATAAAAATGAAAATCAAACTTGTCAAATATTTTGTATCTTTTGTGATTTAATTGTTATTTTCTGAATTTATAATTTTCTATGTCATAATTTGCAACTCATATTTATATTTTATTTGTTTGCCGGAACATATTTCTATTTTATTAATGAGGGTATTTTAATAATAAACTCATGGTTGCATTCAAGTCAGTAAAAAAACTTTAGTCTTCATTTGAAATTTACAAATCTTTTAATCTCCACTAAAATGAAATTAATTCTATCTTTTAGTCCTCAAATATATTTTTTTTGGAAATTTTCTCTTAGACTATAGGCATTAAAAAAAGTACATGCCATATATTTTTTAAGAAAATTAAAGGATATTTTTGTTTTAAAAGTTCTCACAGAAGAACCTTTATTGCTAGTATATTTGATATGGTTAAATATTCCATTATGTCCCCTCATTTCCTCTTGAGACATTCAATAAAATTGGAATGATATATTTTTCTTCATTACTTTCTTTTTTTTCTTCCTATATAATACTAAACCAAATATAAAGGATAACTAACTATGGATCAATTAATTGAATCTTATTGCCTTCCGAAAATTAAACTTGCATTCATATAACAATATTTAACCATATCAAATACACAATTAACATTATATTAATGTCATAGAAAGACTATATGAACTATAGATATCGAAGTTCATATACTAATCAGAAAAAAAATTATTTACTCTGAATATGCATGGATTCTTCTATAGTCATCACAAGTATTAATAACCCCCCCCCCAAAAAAAAAAAAAACCACAAATACACTATGTCAAAAGATCATACCCGGTAGATATCTTCTCCTACTTTTAATTAGTACTGGTACAATAAGGAGAGAAAAGATAGTTATAAGGTCCTTGTAGTTCAACTGATTTTCATAAGGTTTCCATAATTTTTTTCTATTTATAGTATTATTATAACTTTAATTTACATATTTTTAATCAACTTCCCATAATTTTTTTTCTTCTTTCTATTGAATTCTTATAGTTTTATTTGATTTTAACCAGATCCTTATAGTTTTAGGTCACTAATAAAAAGACAAAAAACAAAAAACAAAAGCCTGATTAAAAATAAAGTGAAATCATAAGAACCTAATAAAAGAGAAAAAAACTTTCAGGACCTAATTAATCAAAATAGGTAAAACTATAAATATAGGATTAAAAAAATGAGCGTGATTAACTAAAAATCAGATGATGAAATTATAAGGAATTGCATATTGATCATCCCTAAATTTAATTATGTGTGTGTGTCGTGTCGTTCTACTTATGGAAAGTATGTTAAATTTCATCACGCTAACTCAATTTTTTCTTCTATTTTCAAAAAATATGCAAATATGAATTTTAGGAGGTGTGACTACTATGACACCATTTCTAAAGAAGTTCTTCCCAGTCATACTGAAGAAGGCTAGCAGTGCTAAAACAAACATATACTGTGTGTATGACAGTCAGATTTTGACCTTGTTCACATCGTCACTATACTTGGCCGGGTTGGTTTCGTCTCTCGTAGCAAGCCGCGTGACGGCCATGATCGGTCGGCGAAACATCATGCTCTTAGGTGGTTGCACCTTCCTCGTCGGTGGCGCCGTTAATGGAGGTGCTCAAAATATTGCTATGCTCATATTTGGTCGTATATTGCTTGGCCTTGGGGTCGGTTTCACTAATCAAGTAAGTACCATGTCAGCATAATTTTTATATTATGTTTTGGAGGATTTAAATGTTCCTATTAAAACTTCACTAATTCCATATCTTTCATTTATCTGTGTCCCTCTTATCTTAACCCAATCCATCGTTACATCAACTTACAATGAAGAAATACTCTGTTTTAGTCTCTAAATATAAGAGCTATTTATATTAATTAGGAGGTTTATTATTTAGATTCTAAATATAAATTCTTAATTCATTTTATCATTTAAATTTATAACTTTTCCCTAAATCATCCTTATTTATGGGACATATGTTAAGAGAATCTCTTTTAAGAGGTAGTTTCATTGTAAATGATTTTTTTTACAAGGGTTAAGGCCCAATTTCAAAAGTTTTTAGATGAGTTGTGAGTATCTGGAAGTTTTTGTTTGGTCAATTTTTTCTTAGAAGCTAAGTATTAATAAAAGAAGCAATGTCACCTCTAGCTATTAAAAATATTAACTATCAATATTAACTTTTTAAATGTTAAAACAACTTTGTTTATTTTTTAATACTTCTGGAGAATTTTCAGTACACACAAACTTAATATCAAATTGGATCTTAATCTTTTTTTCATAATTAATTAATTAATTTACTTGACAAATTAGTTATATAGTTCCTAAATTTAGAATAAGAGGAATAATTGTTGCTATAAATCTTTATTGTTGCCAAGGGAGAGGTATCTCCATTGATTTTCTTCTCCATTTACTCTATATTGAGTGTATATATCGTTAGATCAACTTTTAATGATTGAAATTTAATAATATATAAAAAATATCATTATATTAAAAACTTATCATAATAAATCTCAATTATTGAAAATTAATCTAATAATAGATACACTCAATTAAAAAATAAAAAAAAATTAATAGAAACACCCTCCTCCAGTTGCCAATGGCTCTATGGCTTAGTACATAAATAAAAGCAGCGGGTTTAATCCTACTTGTAAAATATGTGCCTAATTCTTTTATAACATTGACATTAATGAAGGCAGCACCCCTGTACCTATCAGAGATAGCTCCACCCAAATGGCGAGGCGCGTTCAACACTGGATTTCAGTTCTTCATAGCCATCGGAGTGGTCGTAGCCAACTGTCTCAACTACGCCGTCTCCAAACACTCCTGGGGATGGCGCGTGTCTCTCGGCTTCGCGGTCGCACCGGCCGCCATCATGACGGTCGGGGCCTTCTTCATCACCGACACGCCCAACAGCCTGGTCCAACGTGGCAAGATAGACGAGGCAATGAGTGCCCTCCGTAAAGTAAGGAAGTCCACTGCTGACGTGGAAGCTGAGCTGGACGACCTTGTCAAAATGTCTGAGAAGTCCAAGGCTCTTCAACAAGAGCCCTTCACAGCGATATTTGAGAGAAAATATCGGCCTCATCTGGTGATGGCCTTTTGCATCCCATTTTTCCAGCAGCTCACTGGCATTAATGTCGTTGCCTTTTATTCGGCGAATCTGTTTCAGTCTGTGGGCCTTGGAAACGACGCCGCTTTGCTCTCGACTATTGTTTTGGGACTTGTTAACCTTGGATCCATAGTGGTGTCCACCTTCATAGTTGATCGCTTCGGTCGAAGATTGTTGTTCCTCGAAGGGGGTATTCATATGTTGGTCTGTCAGGTATGAAAATGAAACCATGTATACTCATTTAATTACAAAATACTGAATCCAGTCTTTAATATATTATCTTGTCTTAGTGCACATTGCACTATAAACGAGCTCTTATATTAAAGGTTAGAAATATCACACTATTATCTTTTATCTTTATTAATATAAGATTTCGTTTATCTTATAATTTATTATTATAAACGAAATGTTATATTAAAGATATGATGGGTAGCATGTCACAAGCACACACATTAACAAAGCTATCTATAAAACCCATTTGACATTGAAACATTTTTCAATGAATTTTTTCTTGAAAAATTCCCTAATTACATAAATTTATTATCCAAATTTAATGCAACCCTTCTTCAACAATATATAAAACAAAAGAAATTTATACATAGTTAAAGTAGATTGCATACAGATAAAGAAGAGCTGTATCAACTCAAGGAGAGCCATTGAATAATAAATTTTGTAAGGAGAGATTTTTCAGCAATTTTTTTTTAAAAAAACTGACTTTCAGTCTGTCTAATTGTATAATGTATTATTTAATGAATTTTCATTTTTTTTTTGCATCATTTACTTACAATAATGAACTACTACTTTCATCTATGAGTTCCTTTTTTATAGATAAATTTATCTACAAGTTCTTCACATAATAATTTGTAAATTGGTTTGGGGACCATATTTATACAACTCTCTAATCTTTAGAGCAGCACACCCTTATTGAATATTGATTTTGCTTTATTTTCTAAGCAAACACTTTCTTCACTCACCACGATTGTTTTTGACCATCGAAGGGTTTTATTTTTTTTAAATTGTGACCAATTATTATTTTATGAAGATTGCGGTGGCTGTGCTGCTCGCACTCTCGGACAGCACGCAGCATCTACCAAAGGGCAGTGCAATATCAGTACTGGTGCTATTATGCTCGTACGCTGCGGGATTCGGGTGGTCGTGGGGCCCACTGAGTTGGCTCGTTCCGAGTGAAATTTTCCCCATGAAGATTAGAAGCACAGGACAAAGCATCAGTGTGGCCGTTAACTTCGTGACAACATTTGTGCTGTCTCAGACGTTTTTGACGATGCTGTGTCACTTCCGATACGGTGCGTTTTTGTTCTTCGCCGGATGGATCGCTGTGATGACCATCTTCGTTGGGCTTTTCTTGCCGGAGACCAAAGGAATACCGTTGGAGTCTATGTATGCAGTGTGGGGGAAACATTGGTTTTGGCATCGCTTTGTTGTTAAAGATGATGTCCATGACATAGGGTCGCCACCCAGAGTAAGAGGTATTCCTACTTAGTCAAAGGTCACGGGTTCCATTATTTGGGAATGCAACAACGCAAGTGGTAGGATCGTTGGTCGAATTAGTTTTATCATATCCTGATCAATATTAGTTTGGTTTTACAATTCCCTAAAGGGTTGGCCAAGATACAAAGTGCTCATGAAAAAAAAAAAATGATAGCCATGATCATAATAATATCATGATATGACACTTAATTTCAATGTTTTTATTATGATGAGAATTTGCATGTGTTTATCTTTTATGTTATAGAAATTCCATCTACGGCTAAATATAGTTATTTTTTTAATCGATGAAGCAATATAAGGGTTCTTTAGGTTATTATCACGTTGGAAAGTATTCTGTTAGCTTTATTTTCCATGAGATACAATCTAAATGTGATTTTATTCTTAAGTTAAATTATATAAAACCTTTAAATCAGCTTTCTTAATATTTTAAATTTTAAATTTAACTCTTTGATCTTTTATCGTTTTATTATAGACCCCTTACCATTAACTTACTATCATCTTTTTTGATGAAAAGTGTCATGTTAGATTAGTAAAAAATACATGATATCCTACATGGCATAATATGTAAATTAGTAATTTTATAAAAGGAAAAAGACACATAAAGACCAATAAAAATAGTAAAGTATAGAGAGGCTATTTCAATTTCAAAATCCTATAACATGTGAGTACCCAATTTATCCTTTTTAAAATTCAAAGAAAATGACAAAATTGCCATTATACATTTTTTTTTAAAAAAAGTAACACCCCACTCCTATCGGCAGTCGGTTGTTGGCAATGTATCCCACTGGGGCCAGAGCTCCAGTGGCTGGCCAGCTGCTGGCACTAGAGCTCGGACAAGAATATTTATTACCAAAGTGTTGGAGGTGGGGTTTGAACCCCAACCACCATTTAATTTGGTTGCACAAGATGTAATGGCCACTAAAGGTTTACAAAACAAATTATATATAAAAAAAAAGCACACGCATACGCACGCACACGCACATGATAACTTTGGATTCTTAACCCAAGCTCATTGACAAGTTTTATTAAGCAATTTATCACATTTTGTTAAGTTTTGACAACTTTCGTTTACCAAGTAAAAAATTTACACTATCATGCTATTGACAAGTTTTGTTAACTAATTTACCACTTTACATTAGGTTTTGACAACTTTCATCTACCAAGTAAAAAATTGACACTATCAAGCCATTAACAAGTTTTGTTAATGAATTCACCACTTTTCATTAGGTTTTGACAACTTTCTTTCACCAAAATTGTGAATGACTTGATAGTTTCAATTTTTTATTTGGTAGAAGAAAGTTATCAAAACCTAATCAAAAGTGGCGAACTTCATGACTAAACTTGTTAATGGCTTGATAGTGTCAATTTTTTACTTGGTAGATGAAATTTGTCAAAGCCTAATGAAAAAAGTGTGAATTCCTTAACAAAATTTTTCAATGGCATGATACTATAATTTTTTTACTTATTAAACAAAAGTTGTCAAAATCTAATGAAAAGTGGTGAATTCCTTAACAAAAATTGGTGTGAGCGCGTGACTGTATGCGTGTGTGCGTGCATGTAATTTATCTTGAAAGCCTTTGATGGCCCAATGGCCACCAACATTTTGGGTAGCCAAAGTGGTGGAGTTTAATAAATATTCCCACCGGAGCTTCGCACTAGTGGGGTATGTCGTCGACAACCGGCTACTGGTGGGGCGGTTAATGTTATTTTTTAAAAAATATGTGTAAGGGCAATTTTTCCATTTTCTTTTAATTTCAAAATGGACAAATTAAGAACTCACATGTTATATGGATATTGGAATTGGAATCACCTCTCACTATTACAGAAATCGTGATATATTACAGTTATCAACTGTCATACATAACGATTCTTGACTGTCATCTATGCGGGCACTATAAAATTTTCACGTAGATACATTATGATTCTAAATCGTTATTTATTCCAAACCTATTATAACGGTTATAATATAACACCCATTATGTATTGAGACTCGGTGAGACTATGATATGCCAATTGCTTTGATAATAATTAACTAGCACACATAAACAACCATTATAATATATGATAATGTTTACATAATAAATAATTGTTCCAATTTAACGACTATTATATATTTACTAACATATATAACAGTTCTTTCCAAACACCTATTATATCTTTTTCACATAAATAGCGGTTGTTAGGTAACAACCGTTATTTATTGAAGCTAATTTTTTTTGGGTTGGGGGGGTTCTGCTTTTGAGATCCCCCTGCATATACATTTAAATAATGAATCACAATATATATATATATATAGACACACACACACACACACATATATAACTAACATTTTCATTCATATATAGAACAAAACAACAAATTAGAATATATTTACAGTCATTCATGTATACACTATTAAAACCCAAAACATTAAAACAAATTAAACAAATCATCAGCATATATAAATTTACAGTTATACTATGTATTATTTACGCTCCAACTGATGTTTCATAGATGTGGGCCAACTCTTTAGCCACTTCTTCCATTTGTGAGTTGGTAAACATCGTGTAGGAGGCATTAAAATATTGTGCAGAAAGGAAACAACAAATGACAGTTAGATATTGTAATATATAGCTGACCAAGTGTATATATGAACAAATTGAGTATATAATATATCTTATCAGTATCAATATTTTTAGGACCGTTGATGATGATGTCCTTCATGTACTGCATCACATAATACCCACAATCTCTGATCATTTTCTGTTGCCTTGGGCACTATAAAGAAATTAGAAGAAAAATTTGTCAGTAAGTCAGATATATAAACTATATATGTGCTTCAATTTAATATTATAGTAATTGGTGAATAACACATACATGTCCCTTCGGACACAACCATTGGAAGAAGAAATCTCCAGCTTCTATTAATGAGCTTGTTTTTGTTGCACTCGAGACCATTTTGAGTGGAATAAGCGTAGATAGCTCTAAGAAGATACAATATCAAATTATATATACATAAACTTGCAAGATGAACTGGATTATAAGAGATGATGAATGAATAATTTACTGGTTGAAAGTATGCTACATATATGGTCTCCTGTCTTGAGCCTCACTTATAGAGTCATAAAACCAAATCGTTTTGCGATTTGGGTATACCACTATGAGCATCCAGTGCTCCCTAAGTACAATAATATATCACACTATCAAGATAGTTACAAAATAAATAAAAATTAATTTAAGCATAGTTAATGATGTTCCCACCCTTCAATGGAAGGTGTAAAGAAGTAAGTGCCACTTCCTTCTGGCACCCTCCTAATGAATTCATCCCCTAGAAACCTTACCTGCTATTACTTGAGATCTTCCTTCATGCCTTCTTCCTGGTTATTGATTTGGTTAGAGCAGATGAACTTGATCTTGTCTTGTAGGCCACAAGGGACAAGATAGTTATGGTACAGATGCCTAAAATGTCAAAATCAACATATCAAAATGTAATCAAAATTATAAGTAGCCAAATATTCAATCACAGTTGAAGAAATACCTCATAAAGAAGTTGACAGACCTTGTATTTTTCATGTCCTCATTCTGCACCTTAGAAACAAGCTTGTGGCTTATAGCTTCCTTTTGGTTTTCTTGGTTGAGGACCTCTGTCTCAAAATTGATACGTACAAATGGTTCTGAAGCTAAGATCTTGCCAATGAACTCTTAGAGGCACTTCCGGGCAGACTAACCAATGTGCTTATTCTGTGAGGAAGACTTCTTGGAATGATTGGAGGTAGGATTTTTCCTCTTGTTGGATTGATTAGGGGTCTTTGACTAATTGGGGGGATTAGACTGATTGGGGGTATTGAAAGTAAGGGGCTTAGATTGTTTATGGGACTTGGACTGATCAATGAGGGCTTGGAGCAATTGGGGGGCTTGGACTTATTGGTGTGCAGCTTCTTTTGAACAACCCACTTCTTTTTGGTGGGGGGCTTTCAAACTCTAAGTAGAAGGTAAGACCAAGCAATGAAGTTGCTTGTAGCCACTCCTACTATATCTATTTGTTTGGTAGGCATAGGGAGAGGGTAGTTGGGGTCGGTGTTAATTTTTACCTTTACATGCTCAAGAGGGATAGGTTTGTTATGAAGCATTTTATCCTCAAGGCGGTTGAACATGCGGCCCATTGTAACTATATGATGTCCAGAGCTATTAAAGCCATACCTAAGTTTAAAGAAAGTAGTGAATGATATGGCTTGGTGCGGCACAAGTGGTTACCAGGTGACTCTTAAGGCTTGTACTTACCCCCAGGTTGAGCCTTCGAGCCCTGTGGAGACGTATTAAATCCCCGTAGGGAGGGGACAGTTCCTGGTTAGGAAAAGATCTCAGTGAGGTGGGGTGACTCAGTCCGGCACCGCTAGAGACCCTGGTGGGAGACGGCCATGGGCCTAGAAACCCCAAAAGAGACGCCGTGCCGTTACATAAAAAAGTAGCAGTCTGATTTGTCCGAGCAATGGGTCCGTTTAATAGTGCCGTAATTTATTGAATGTCCAACGGGCCAAATCGAAACGGAAGGCATGACCGGATCAGGTGATTATAAGCCCATACCCAGAACTATCGTCCAAAAGTTGTAAGGAAAAAAAAAAAAGGAAAAAAGTGGTCCTTTTTGTGTAAAAAAAAAACAATGGTCGTTTGAGTTCGCCGATTCAAGTTCCCGTCGTTTGCCTGAGAGTGTGTCGAGTCGCTAGTCTGTACTCTCTATTCACTTTCTTTGCTGCAAATACAATGGCTTCAAAATCTTCTCGATTCTGGGAGCATTATGGCTATGATTTTCTGTTGGGATCGATAGCTGCTTTCTATTTGCTCATGGTGCCATATACCAAGGTTGAGGAAAGTTTCAATGTTCAGGTCGGTTTCGACTTTTCTCTTTCCCATCCTTTGCATTTGTTTGGTGGGGAATTATTTGTCAGAAAATGGCATAGTAGAAGCTTGCTTTGTGGGGGTGATTTAAATTTGATAAATTGTTTCTGTTTTGAACTCAAGTGGAAAAGGAAGAGGGGTAAATGAATTATGGAATTGATATGCTGATCACAAGCTTAGAGGGTTAGGGGCACTTGTATATGAAAAGAAAAGCTTCAAACGGAGGAATTGAATGATGTATATTAACTTGCGCATTATATTCAATAATGTGATTCCTTTTCAAGGAGCTTCTCTTTGGTAAAACTGTAGTGACTGTTCTCATTTGTTCTTCTGCTGTTTCTAGGAATCCCAAAGTGTTATTTTTGATGTATGAATTTGAATCTGGCATCCCTTTCTTTTATTTTTCCTTGTTACCCTTTTCTCTTTTCTTTCTTTCTTTATTTCTTTCTGTTTTTTTGTAAATATTGGAATATACGAAGATGCAGTTTGAGTTACATACCCAGAGTGCAGTTAATTGCTTTATCCATGTTGGAGGCATCTTGAAAGTCTTCATCAAATGGACAACTTATTACTGTATGGCTTGGCTTTGGTAAAGTCTTGCATTTCTGACCGTTTGCTCATTTTGTTTTGTTGGGTTCATCAAGGCAATGCATGATATTCTTTATCATCGGCATCACTTGGATAATGTGGGTCTAGTTTCTTATATCTATTGGTACAATTCTATAATTTATATAAAGTTTGCTTTTGCTGGAATTTTGAGTGAATTTGTTCAATTTTGTGTTCTATTAATAGTATGATCATCTGGAATTCCCTGGGGTAGTTCCTCGCACTTTCATTGGTAAGCTTTATAATTTATTTCTTTTTTCTTTTCATTTAGTCTAAAAGATTTTTGCTTTGTTATTATGAAGAATATTCTATATGGAAATATTTATATTAAGACACTAGAGTGGTCTAATGGTAGACTTGTTTTCAACCACTAGGGTGATCAAATGGTAACAGATGTGAGCTCTTAGGTTCAAACCTTTGTTCCACAATCTAATAATAAAATGAGATCTATATCATGTGATTCTAGGGAGATTAAGCATTTTGGTCCTGTTGCTATCTTCACATTATTATTAAAAAAAACCAAAGTAGATCGCTGTGACTCATGAAACTGTAAACTTATTTGTATGTCATATAAACCAAAATATAACTTGGTATACATTACTTTATATGTCATAATGAAAAACGAAGTAAGTTCCTTTCTGAAGAAATAAACCAATCTTTGCATGTCATATAACTTGGTATACATGTCTTGTTATGCACAGGGCTGCCATTTTTTGTTGTTCAATTCAGGATTAGAAACAGAATAATCTGCATTTTCATCTTTGATCTGATTGTTTGCTATGAGTTTTGCTGAAGCTATGCAACTTTTGTGACTACTAAATTTCACCTCTAGGGTTTTGGATTTTGTTATTCTTTAGGTGCCTTGCTTGTGTCACTTCTTGCAGCTCCATTTGTGATGATTATGAGCTTCCTGCAGTTGCCAAAGTTTTACGGTCTTTTATTGGGTAACTTTCTTTCCCCATATTTGACATAATCAATGCACATCAAACCATTTTTTTGTCATGGTTAATCTTTCGTTAACATACTCCCATTGTTTTTTCTTTAAAAAAATGAATGAAACAAAGATGCCAATTTATCATTGGCAACACTTCTTTATATTTCTTTCCTTACTTTTCTACTAAAAACTAATCTAATGTGTTCTTATTGTTTGTACCTAGTTCGAATGGCTCTCGGATGCATCATATTATATACACTAAGGTTCTTTCGTCGTCAGGTACTTGATTTTTTATTCTTCAAGACCCCTGCCTCTCAATTGTCAATCCTTATAAACTTTGGACCTTTCACCACCAGGAATATGTGGTGTAATCAAAGGCATTCGCCTCAGCGCCTAAGGCTCTGAGGTGAGGTGCTAAACCAGTCCAGCACCTCTCGCGTATGAGAGGTGTTTCCTTCAATGAGGTACCAAAAAAGGTCCTTTTGTGCCCTCTCCTTTCTGACTGGTATGTGTCTTGGCTGGCTTACTCATTTGAAGCAATGAGCTAAATCTGATTTCAGAAGCTACTAAAACACAACCTGAAAAGTCTGGCCCAATGTTTTGTACTTAAGAGTATAGGGTGAAGTAGTAGTTCTCGTAAAACACTATTCAAGCTATTAGTTTTTTAGGGTTTTGTAGCATGTAATTCTAAATCTCACCGCATGCACTATGTTCTTTTTATTTTTAATTTTTAATTTTTTTTAACACTCCTAATTTGAAGAAACTATTATTTATGTTGGAATCAAAGACTTAGCCAGTCACTCTAGATATATGGTTGATATCCTTGTTATCTCTCCAAAGTTCTTCATCAATACCTATTCTATTATCTTGTCCTTTATTTATATTTTACTTCTTTTAGGGTGGGGTTATGGATGCCGAGTCTGTTATGGTGATGGTGATAGTTTGTTTTTGCTGTTGGTTTTGTTGTCAAGGGAAGTTGGGGCTACAGTTTGTAGTTTGACTGGGGGTGTTGTGATAGTTCAGACCATGAAAATTGTGTATTGAAGAATTTGGTTGGCACTTTGCTCTATGGTGAGTGAAGATTTTGATGCCGAAAGAGATTGTTTATTCCACTGAAAAGTATTGCTGTTTATAGGCACAAACTCTAGACAATAAATATGGGATTTGACTGAAATCAAAGGGATAAAATTGAAACTGAAAATCAGATGAAAATTTTCTCGATAAATGATGATGAGAATTGGGGAAACTTCCAGAAAAATACTCTGGTAATTTCAAAGTCCCGAATCAGTTTTGTTTACAATATGCTTAGTTATTTACTACACTTGATGAGCAAATGACAACACGTTTTAGTGGGGGAATAATTGATTTGGGATTTTCAAATTTGAAGGTTTTATTGGGATTTTCCCTAATAAAGTAATAATTGCATAAAATCAGTGAATCGGATCAGCATTATTCTCAACCAAATAGAAGAAAATATCTTTGGCTCTCTTTGCCCTAATAGCTTGCCAACAATGAGTAACCCAAGTTGTGGATATTGAGTAAAAGAAATTTAAATAACATACAAAAGAAGTCAGCCAAAAACTTCTTTAAGCTGTGTCATTTTATTTGATTATATGGGTGAGGAAAGCAGTTGAGAGAATGTCAAGACATCTTTTTGTGGTAAACAATGAGTTCTGACAAAACCTAAAAGCTATAAACAAGTCAATTTGGGAAACGGAAGTGAGAGTTGTTTTTACCGTTTGAAAGTTAGTTTGCAAATGTACTTTTAGCAAACTGTAAATCCAAAACACACTTAGTTTTGCTCATCTGGAAGCCTTCTTTGTGATACTTACTTAATTCTCGTTCATTTTTTCCTTTGTTATGCAGATAAGAGATAAATTTGGGCATCAAGTAGAAGCCTTCTTTGTGATACTTACTGCAATTCAGTTTCACTTGCTATTCTATTCCACGCGCCCGCTTCCTAACATACTTGCTTTGGGTGTAGGTAAGTGCTTGGAGCATGACTCTTCAACAGTTCTTTGCTCCTGTTTCTCCTACTGATAATTGACAATACAATGCATTACAATACAAAAGGGACAGACCCTGTTTACTGGAAGTTCATGGGGATAATTAATTGACAATTTCATGTCTGACAAAATTACCTTGTAGTGTTTGAGATTGTCTTATTTTTAGTCGTTGGAGGACTCCTTAACCTCTAGGTAGTTTTAGATTCTTCTCTTTTGTATAAAATCCCTTTATACATAAAAATATGTTTCAATGAAAATATTGTTGTCAGTTGGACTTATGATGAACCTTAAATTCTCCATTTGCACAGCTTTGATTCTAAAATTGGCAAGCCTAATGCATTTTTTTCCTACTTTACTTCAAAGTTTTGTTGATTCTCTACAAAAATTTTCAAATGTTTTTTCTTATATTCCACTCTGTAATTAATTTTTGTTTCTAGAATTTTTGTGAGTATTTGGTGATGTACTTTCTACTTTGCAGTCAATTTGGCATATGGATATTGGTTCAAGGGGAACTTTTATGCAGCGCTAAACTTTCTGGTATATATGTCATATTGTTTCATTTTGGTATCAAATGCAAAATCTTAATTCTCTTGAATGTTAATAAGTGTGGAGATTCTAGAAATTCAGATTTTTTTTTTATTCCAGTGCACAAAGCATGTAGTTGACCCCTCCTAGTGGGATAAGGCTGCTTCTTGTTGTTGTTGTACAAAGCATGTAAAATAGGGAGAGGAAGCTCCATGATTCATGATGTTCTGATATTATTCCTCTTAAACTTGACCCTTCTATCCTTGCATACAACTGGAAGAAGAAACTTAAAGTCTCAGAGGTCTTTTAATGAAGGAACAACATTGTTTATTTGTCGCCAGATGTTTAAGTGTATATTATGATGAGTTTTTTATTTATTAATGTGCTGTCATGTGTATAGGAGTCTAGATGTTGTGCTGTCATTAATTGAAGTAGTTGGTTATGAGTCAGTTATCCAATTAATCTCTGTATTCCATGTATATGTAATAGATCTGGCATAATGAAACGTGATGTATCCTACAGAAAATATTGTGAAGATTCTCCTTCAGCTTTGTTCAAATATGAATAACAGATTCTGATTCATATTCTATTAAAGATTTCCTTTTCACTAATTGTCTTTCCTACATAATTTTGACCCAACTTTATTGCATTCTTCATCCTGAAGAATAAGGGAGAAAATGCCAAAAGCAACTAGGAAATAATAACAGTAAAGGCAAATGATTTTTTTTTTTTTTGGAAAAAACGACAGAGCATAGTATCGGTGAAACAAAGATAGCCACAGATGGACACAAAGCTGCTAGTTTTTGGTCCTCATTAATGCACCTTATATGAATCCAATGCTTGCCAATACTTGCCCTCAAGTTGAAGCATTTATGTTGATCTATCCCTAGTTTGCCATTCAACTATTCAAATGTCACTCTCAAGAGTTCCCTTGTCATCAAGTCTGCCACTCGAGAGTTAGAGGATATATAATCCATATCAATGATTTCTGAATCTATTTCCTCTCATTAAATGCTTGTTGATCTCCATATGCTTGTTCATTGATGATGTATTCAATTCTGTGCAATCTTGATACTGGCTGTATTGTCACACCATACCTTCATAGGTATTGAGACATTCAATCTGGGTCCCTTTATTGGCATTTCTTTACAAATTCCTAGAGCCAAGGTTCTGTACTCAACTTTTGCACTCCTCATCACCTCAACTAGTTGCTTCTTCCTCCAAGTGACTAATGCCCAAACCTAGGTACAATACCTAGAAAGACCCTTTCTAAGTGACTGGCTTGGCAGTTTGCATTTGTATGCATTAACACACTTTTGGTGTTGCCTTAAGAAAAAACTATCCTTTGCTTGGTGTCATCTTTAGATCCATCTTGTGTTCCTTTTGTGGTTCGCTTATAAATTGATTCATTACACTTATGAGGAAACTGATGTTAGATCAGGTATGTGATAGGTAAATCAATCTCCCTACAAGTCTCTGGTATCTTGTATCAACAGGCATTCCTTCTTGCATTTGTCCTAGCTTGTTAGTGGCCTCTATAGGAGATTTTGCTTGATTTTCTCCTTGTATCCAAGTCTCTTAGAAAATTCATAGTTTTTGCGGTTGTGAAGATATCCTGTAAATAAAGGTAAGTGTGGAGGTTTTACGTGAAGGGGAGTCTCATGAACTTGATGTTTTTTGTCCGAAAGTAGCTTTTTATCTCTTGGGATTAGCTTGATAACTTATTGGTAGGGCCTTTGATATTTTTTCAGTTTTGGGTTTTGTCCATGTTCATATTGCACCCAAAGATGATGATTGGTCCAATATTTGTGATGTTGGATTTGAATCATAGAAGTTGGAAAGAAACAGAGTAATGCAAGTTGTGACTTTGACATCTTAATCTTCTAATGATGGATGGATGACTGAAAATGATTGTATTGAAGAGCAGATTGAATTAGATGGTGAAAGAATTACTACTATGTTGGTTTTGTTCATAGAATTACATTGGAGAGCAGATTGAATATTTGTAATATTTGACTTGAATCATGGAAGTAGGAAAGAAACAGCATAATGCAAGTTGTGACTTGGACATATCTTGATCCTCTGATGATGGATGGGATGGATGACTGAAAATGATTGTATTGGAGAGGAGATTGAATTAGATGGTGACAGCATTACTACTATACTGCTTATGATTGAGAATCACATTTGAATTATGTCTATGCTTTAACCACTCTAAATTTGATTTAGATAACTTTGGCTCCATTGATGGTGAATCTTGGTTTGATTGAGGAGGTAGAAAAGATGTAGGTAATGCTGGTACTTGAGATGATACTTGAGCTGCTGATTAACTTATCAACTCATTTTTCTTTTTCTTTCATTTGAAATAATAATTTTTTGATTTGTCCATTTATGTATATATTTTGTTCACACAGTAGTCTTGCATAAGTAAATTGCATGTTTGAGGGTTTTCTTTTCATAATTAAATATGTTATATTTTGTCTTTAATACTTAATGTTGGTAAAGCTCTTTGACATCTCTGAATTAATATTTTGGTATTTTCTTGATGAGCAGATTTTTGCTACTACTGTGTTCAGATGTGATATACTGTTGCTTCTTTGCCCCCTTGGGCTACAGCTTCTGTTGGTATGTTGCTTTCTTCTATAAATTATTTTTTATTTTGATTTGTCTTTTCCTCTAATGCACAACATAGTTTCTGTATCTTGTTCTTGTCAACTTGTGACATCGCAGACCTTTATGTCATATATATCTGGCTATGCTTATTGTTTGTCAAGTAGTAGAATTCTTGAATTCTTCTGTTGCCGCCTTTTTCTTCTCTACATCTATGTTTTCTTGTCTTTATGTTTTGTGTGGTTTTAGGTGGTTTCGCTTTAGGATATGCACATGGAACATGTTACTGTTTGATTATCATTTGGTTGGTTTTGGCATTCTTTATTTTTATCTTATGTTTCTTTTTTCTTCCTTTGATGTTTAGCAGTACTTAAAATTGAATGGTAAAATTTCATTTCTTTTCCTGTCCATAGCAATTAGTGTACTAATTTCCTTCATTTTGAACGATACTCTTTTCTTATAGAATTTTTGAGTGAAATCCTTGATTATAGACTTTTAACTCAGCTAACCAATGTGGGATTGGTCGAGGTGGTAGGCACCTTGGCTTGTAACCAGAGGTATCGGTTTTGATCCTTGGGCTTGGAAAAAAACCTTGTCGGGGGAACCTCTACCCCCTTTGAGATACCTTAGTCGGGCCGGGTTGGATTAGTCGGGTTCCTAGTAATAGAGTCTGGATAATGGTGGCTCCATCTTAACCAAAAAACAAAAAACTTGGCTGTTATTTTCTTTGAATCTTCCTCTTGTTTTCTATCCCCTAATCCATATATTACTGTGAAATAGTTCAAGCTGTTGTGACTATTTGAATTTTAAATTTTAAATTATAATGAAGCTTTGTGCCTAATAAGAATCATATCTTGAAGGGAAGACTAGAGAGATTTCGTTATGGGATGCCCTGAAATGCTGCATTGGGATGGCCTTTTTCAGTATAGGTTGGTGAAGCAAACTTTTTGAATTCATGTTAATAAAAAATTATCTTATGTGTTCAATAATTGCCATGCAAGAATTCTTTTATAACCTTTTTTAATGTTCTGACCTTGAGGCTCTTGTGCCTAAAACAGGTCTTACTATGTTGATTGATTCAATTTTCTGGAAGAGGTTATTGTGGCCTGAATTTGAAGTATTTTGGTTTAACTCGGTACTTAACAGGAGTTCTGAGTGGGGTGTATCCTTATTCAAAGTTTATTTTATTGCACAAATGTATAGCTCTAGAATGTAAACATTTATGTTCTATATATCTATGCCCTAAGTTCATTCTGAATGCTCTAGCATCATGAAGCCAGAACTTAAAGGGAAAGTTTCTCTTTATTTTGTTTGTAGCTTTGCTTATGGGGCTTGTTGTAATATATTGAAGACCCTTCCTAGGTACAAGTTATTGATAGTTGGCCTCCCTTCAACGTTCCATCAATGAATCTTCAAGTGACAATCTTTGACATAGCTTCACGGTCAACAGCCTAACTTTCACGCAACTAAATTAAAATCATACTTTCTTTCAGTTTTTCTTAATCTATTGAATGGAAAATGTGCTAGAATCCCTTTTTGCACACTGGCTCTTGCAGGCTGAAATACTGCATTTTATTCCCAATCTTTTGTAATATACAATGATAATGGGCTTTTTGACTGTTCCATTGATATTTTGCACATTTTTGCCTTATTGGTAACAGTGCTTTTATTTCATACTCAAACCATGGTAGTTGCTTAAATTTTCATCCATATTCTCTTTTAACTTTTCATAATATTTTTCCCTTCTGCAATTGATCATTTATTTCCTTTACAATATTTGTTTAGAGGCACGCTTTCCATTGGTACTTCTCCTCAGCACTCCCTCGTTCACTGCTTGCTGCATATCCTCTTTCACTGGTAGGTATTGGGAATAAAAAATATGTCACCTATGATATTGCGTTGGCTGATTATATAGGTCCCCAACTTGGCATATGTTTCCATTGACCTGATTAATACAATTCTTTTGACAAGGACCCTTTTTGGGTATTCCTTTTCAGAAACATGAGTTTATATTCCCAACTGTCATATTTGAAGTGGAACCCAAAATTTTATTCTTATGGTATCAATTATTTCTGAGCTAACTATATTAATCTTAGAGTGTTTCATGTCTACGTGCTTTCAGAATTTCATTTCTGATTTATTACAGTGCTAATGGAAGATGTCAGAGAGAGTTCACTAACTAAATGCTTAACCCCTTCATTCTAACCCATTTCCTCTCTCTCTCTCACACATCCCTGCACTAGCATATTCTGTCTTTCTCTCTCTCACATATCACACACTTCACGTGGCTCATCATATTCTTAATTACATAACTTGTTTTTAAGATTTCATTTAATATTTTAGAAGACTATTTAGTTTGGGTAGTCATGTTAGAAGGAAATTGGAGATGGACCTTCTTATGTGATAAACATAGCTTTATTCTGATATACAGAATAGGAGAATAGTGTATAGAAGTAATGGAAAATATGAAGTATATTGCTATGTTGAGGGCAAGGAAGTTCTTGGGGATAAGGCATATGAAAATAGTCACTTTTTGTCAGTTGTGTTGTTTTCTTGTTATGTTAAAAAAAAAAAAAAATCATTGTGAGGTTATCTATTCTAATGGCCATCAATGAGCGTCACTAACTTGCATTCATTTTCTAAAGAAATATCATCATCATAAGGAATATGGAGATGCCTTGTATCTTTGTAATTAGGACAAGAGAGAGATAGAGAGAGAAGAGAATTGAGAAAGGGAGAGGAATGGGAGAGAAAGTGAGATTAAGAGAGTAAAGAGAGAATAATAGAGTAGGGATGAGAGGGACTGAAACGGGATTATGCCATGTGTTACAAGATAGGAGTTTACATCTATTTATAGGCACTAATGACTCTAATGACTAATCTCTTCTGTTATTTATTAACTAACTCCTATAACTAGCTAATCTGTTATTTATTTTTACAATTATAAATCAATGTCAATGAACAGTGAATAGATATGATTAGAGTGATGGATGTCAAGATTAGACAATGTGCTTTTAAGTAATTGCCAATCTGCTTGTAGTACTAGAGGTAACTTTCTTCCTCTTCCTCAACCAAAAATAACCAAGAACAGAAAGGAGTATAAAAAAGAGTGCTGAAAAATAAAATACCATCACTTTTCCTAATTTGGCTGGTTGTCTTCTTTTCAGCTCAGTCTTTTTCTAGATAGAAGGGTTCGATCTTTCATTTTCCCAGTTCTTTCCTTTATTCTGATTTACTCCAAGCTTCCCCACAAGGTAGGATAGTATTGAATTACGCATGTTTTATATTTTAAACATTGTTGCAAAGTCATTTTTATTGATGCTGCAGGAGCTTCGTTTTATCATAAGCTCAGTTCCAATATTTAACCTGTCTGCTTCAATCGCAGCTAGCAGAATGTAAGATCATGTTGCTCTGTATTTCGGTCTGAAATATAACATGTTGGAGCCTTTTAGGCAAAATGTGTTGCTGTTTCAATAGTCATTTTCAGGAAATATGTATACTCATTTATCCTAAGTTTGTTTTTGCTTCTGTTTTTGTATATTTCCAAGTTGCAACATTTTTATGGTTTTTTAAAAACTTGACACCTTAACCTTCTACGTATCTCTCAACTTGTTCCCAAGTCACTCAAACTATCAAGTCCTGGTCAACCTTTGATCCCATTTTGAGTAAATGATAGCTATGTAACCATTTTCTGACTAAGGTTTTTTTTTTATCAAAGGTTCTTTCTAATTTAGACTCAATGTATAAATATAAACAATTTCAATGACCCCAATCCATTAAATCAGAGTTTTAAAGGACTATAGTGAATTCGTCTTTTTGTGGGAACTGTATTGTAATCGAGTAAGTTTAAGTGCATATACATTTATAAAGGAGATTTGGAAGTGGAAGAGGCCTCGTTTACATGTTTTATTGGTCATTTACTTTTTCATGTTATGAGTCACTAAGTGATGTGAGTTGTTCCAGTTTCAACAATAAGAAGAAGCCTTTCTGGAACTTGCTTTTCTTCATTTTGGTGGGACTATTGTTAATAAGGTTGGCCTACAAGTGATTATGTTTTGTTGGTGATGGTTGTATTCTTCATTTTGTACTTACTTTTACATCTTGTAGTGTAGCATTCTCCATCACAACTTTCATGGCATCATACTGGAATTATCCTAGCGGGCATGCCTTAAAAGAATTGCATCAAATTGGTGAGTACATGATTCTTAAAATGTTACTCTCTCCAGTCTTTAATATAAGATAAATTTACCTAATTTGATTAGATTAAGAAAGTTAGTTAAATTAGTTAATGTGACGTGTATTTTCTAAAACACCCTGGTTACCTTCCTTAATTCTCTCATCTTTCCTCCTTGATTTAGAATCATCAATAGGGTAAATTAGGAAAAGATTGACAAGAAAAATATGTCTTATTTAGGACCATGATCAAACTCTCCAAACATGTCTTATTTTAAGGACCGGAGGGAGAGTACACTTGCTACTCCATGGGAAGCCAGAAACTACTGGAGGAAAACTATTGTTATATGTCCTCAGTGTCGAATGATGATAGAATCTGTTTAAGAATCGAGAAAAAGGAAGGATTTCTTTAGGTATCCTTAGAATCAAAATCTAAGTCTTAGAACTTTCCCAAACCTGAAGGAGAATCTCCTGAGTATTACTGAATAACTTGTGTATTTAATATCCTTCAATACATAAGAAGCAGCTTTTATTCATGATTGAAAATAACTAAGATCTTAATAAAAGGACAACACAGCACTTAATCAGCCCTTATTTGTCAACATGCCATATTATAAAACTATTAAGACAACACATCATTTTATACAATTACTAATATAAATATGGCCTAATTTCGAACTTTAGCCTTCTTATGGTATGTTAGCGATGAAACTTCATGATTAAGAATCTGTCAGATGGTGCTCGGACAATTCTAGTAGTATTGAATTGATGGTAAGGTACTCAATTGCTTGTAAATTGGGGGAATTTTGTTCGATTAAAAAGAACATGACAATATATTTCAATGGCAATGTCTATATACCAAATGAATTTTGACATTGATTTTCCAATGCTTGAATGTTTACAGTTTTTTGGTCGTTGTTCTTAGCAGGTGTTCTTAATGATACAAATGAACAGTGGGTTCACATTGACACCTTTTCAGCCATGAATGGTATATCCCGCTTTTGTGAAAGTGATTCTCCCTGGAGGTATAGTAAGTTTATTTCTTGTATATTATGCCTTTATGTAGAAGCTCTTGGTATTTGTGGTATTTTCCAGAGACGGACCTATTCATAATCCTACGGAGGCAGCTGGCATCACTGCACAGTTAACAATAGAATATAGCTATAGAAAGGAAATTTTTAATGTGTCAATTAAAATGCTATAATATCATTTAAGCAAAGCCAATAACTATGGAAGAATGCAAACAGATTTTATTTTTATTTTTTTTGACCTAGAAGAATACATACAGTCTGATATATATTACAAATGAAAGATTTTAGAGTACTGTTATCATAGGCTATTACAAATTCAAAGTAGATATCATAATTTACTGAAAACATAACTATAAAACTGAAACAGTTAACTCCTACAGATAATTCATCTTACAAAGAACTGTTATTGAATGAGTAGACACAAGCTATTTTCGGGTTCAAGTATGTATTGTAAAATTATTTTCTAGGCTTTGTTGTTCTATTTAGTCTCTTGTAGGTTTGTGAGGCCTTTTGTCTAGGCGCAGGTTGCTACTTCTCAGATGCTGTTCCTGTTGCCTCTTTCTTGTTCTCTTTTTGTTATGCACGTTAGACAAGGTAGTGTATGTAAATGTAAACACAAGTTAAAGATTGTATTCATGGAGATTTTGGTGCAGAATATTTTAGTACTAAACATTACTTCTATTTTTTTTTGTTTAAAAAAATATTGAGCAACTCCAAACCCAATGAGAGTACAAGCAATTTATGAATGATAAACTAAATTCCCAAGAGAAAATTAAATTTGGAATTTGGCAGTGCCGCTTCTTTGTTCATGTTGCAATTATACGAGAGTCAAAGATTCAGTTGCGCTTATTAGTGTTGTTAGGTTTTATTAACAACATACTTCTAAGGTATTTTTTAAATGTTTGTTGTGTGACATTGAACTTTCAAAATAATTAAATGTGTTCTCTCTTTTGTAGATATTCTAAAGAAGAACAAATAAGCTTGCAGGAATTCCACGGGAGCAATTTTACTTTTCTTATAAAGTGAGTTCTTTCTCCGTAGCTATTTTCTCTTTATTCTAGAAATGGTACAGTGGGGTCACATGTTTAAATCCTGGAAACAACCTCTCCAACTGTAGGGGTAAGGCTGCATACATTTATCTTTCCCTATACCCCACCTGATGGGAGCGGGGGCTGCCCCCTTTTTTTTCCCTAGAAATGGTTCCGCGGATGCAAATTTTGTGTCAATGCTAAGTGTTTACAATGAATTATTTGGTATATCTTATATATATATTTTTAAAAAATATATTTAACAGCGAACACCCAGTGGTTGATGGATTCAAGTGTCTATTCAGCGAAGATGGGTTTGTTAGAGCTCGTTTTAGACTTGAATTTCTGCCGATTGTACTGGTCAGTAGTAGCAATGAACTCAAAAATTGAATGCTCTATTGCCTTTTAAAATGTAGTTTTATATGATGTTAATCCCCTGCAGGTTAAAGAGCCCAAAGTGTATGTCCATGGAAATCTGGAAAACCAAATGATTGTTCAAAAACATTGGCCAGGCTGCTCATAATCCTTCCTATTAGTTTCGAGCAGTTAATGAGAATCAAACTGGTGGGTTTTGTTTGGAGAAAATGTTCCGTTTGTATGATAGTTGATATCATATAGTATTTTAAATTGATTTATCAGTATTGTCTCTCCATATTTATTAATATATATATTTAAGTATCATACTTACTCGACTATCAACTCTGGATTCATTCATGGTGTAGCAAGTTGATTATGTATGTGTGTTTTGAATTACTTGCTTTGACATTTCAATGCGGAGAGAAGGAACAAAAAGTCTTTATAACTATTGATATAACCTTTATGAAATTAATATTTTTTAACACACACATCTATATATATGCACGCACCAGTGAGTTCATGGCAAGGTATAAAAAATCAGACATCAAAATGGTGAAGGCAATGTGTGGTTTAAGGGTAAGTGGTCAAACCGATAATATTAAAATAATATAATTTAATTGAGGAGTGTAAAAATATTCATATTTAATTAAAAAAATATTTAAATATAACTTAGAAATATATTTGAAATTAAAAAAAGCTTAGAAAAGTGTATAAAAACACACAAGCTTGGAAAAGAATAATAACATCATAAGTAAAATAAAATACCCGTCAAAAAAATTTGAACATTTTAAAATAAAAGAATAAAGAATGCTTTTTCTTTCATCTAAAAAAATGCAAGCCTCTAGTTCGCATGCTTTTGAAACCTACCCCAGCGTCTAATTGTCTCCTCAAACATGGAACTGCGCAATGTAATTAATTACATATTACTCTCCCAATGCATCAGACTATCACGTTCCAATTTTCACTTTTACTCTATCCCTTCCTTTCCCTGAGGGCTTGTTTGGTTCAAAGGGTGGGGATGGAACTGGAGGGGGATAAAGGAAAAGGTGGGAGATTATCGTATTTAGTTTGGTTGGAGGAGAAAGAAGGGAAGGAATGTTTAATTATTCTTTGTTTGGTTCAAAAGGGAATGAGAGAGGAGATAACAACTAGTTTGCCATTTTACTCGTATATATTTGATTATATTTTTTTACTTATATAAGTTAGCTTAAAATTAATTTAAAATTCAACATTCATCTCAACTTAAATATCATAATCCCAACCGGTGGCCTTAAGCATCAACTAGCGAGCACTCGTTATATAAAAAAAATAAAAAGAAAATAAAAACATTAACTGAAAAAACAAATGAAAGCTTACACAAGAAAGAATCAAAAGAGGAATGAGTTACTAAGTGAAGACTTATGGTAGTGGCGGAGGACAAGACTTGTAGCACTAGAATAAAACTGATGAAAACAAGAGTACAAGACCCACTAGGAAAGCACAAAAAAATAAAAGAATTTTTGAGAATGAGTTTAAAAAGTTGCATTAAATAAAGTTTTTTCAGAATCTCAACTTCTTATATTTAGTATTTTTTTCATAATCCTGCCTTTTTATTAAAGAATACTTAATAGTTCTTAGTGAAAAATCATAACGTATTATCAAATAAATTTTTTTAGAATCTTCCCTTCTTATATTTGATATTTTTTAGAATCTCGCCTTTATTTATATTTCGGAATACTTAATGGTTCTTAATGAAGAACCTTAATGTATTGTGAAATAATTTTTTTTTCCAAATCTCGCCTCCTTTATATTAAAGAATACTTAACGATTCTTTGTGAAGAACCGTAATATATTGTCAATTTTTTAAGGTCATGCCTCCTTATATATGATATCTTTCATAATCTCACTTTTATTTATATTAAAGAATACTTAATGGTTCTTTGTGAAAAACCGTAATGTATTGTCAAATTATATTTTTCAGGATCATGCTCCCTTATATATGATATCTTTCAGAATGTCGCTTTTATTTATATTAAAGAATATTTCATAGTTATTAGTGAAGAACTGTAATGTATTGCCAAATTATATTTTTCAGAATCATGCTCCCTTATATGTGATATCTTTCAAAATGTCACTTTTATTTTTATTAAATAATACTTAACGGTTATTTCTAAAGAACCATTATGTATTGTCAAATAATTTTTTTATAGTTAAGTATTCTTAAAGAATATATAACGGTTCATTATGAAGAATTGTCAAATATTTTTAAATAATTTTTTAAAAAATCATGACATCTTATATATGATAGTTATTATTTTTAACCCTTAAGTATTCTTAAAAAAGACAAGTAATTAGGAATCACACTTTACAGTTAATTATTATGACCGTTATATATTTGTTTTTGCTTATATAAAGTTGTGAAGATGAATCGTTTAAAAGTGTTATATAACAGTTATTTTGTAAGATCCATCGTTTTTGTTGGTAAATATATAACGGTTAATAATTACAATCGTTATATTTTTGTTTTTGTGAATTCCGCCTCTCAATATATAACTGTACACATATTTAACCATTATGTTTTAGTGTTATAGATTGTTGTGCAACCTCTACCTCAATATATGTAACATTTATTTACTATAAACATTATTTATTAAGCATTATATATGTGCAAATCTATAATAATGAGACGTGTTCAACGCAACAAGTGCATGAATTGCGCTCCTAAGCTTAATTAACATTAGTTCTCTTAATTCTTTTCTAAATGTAGGGAGTGACTTTATATATAATTATAGATTTGCAATATGTTAGAGTTCAAAGAGTTTCAAAAAGTCAAAATATTAGGGAATATAAACTAAAGTTTAGGGACTGATACTATTGTGTGAAAACTATAGATACCAAATGATTAATTTTTCATATGTGTGCATTCTCCCAAAGAATTTGCTCCCAAATGATTAATTTTCATTGGTAAGGTATTAGCCTGGGTGGTTCTTTCCATAGAAGAAAGCGGCTGTTTCACTTTTTTCATGTAAATTGGAATGCCATCCTGAAAAAAATATCGAACCAGTATGGCTAGTTCTTTTCAAAGAATCTGATTAGATATTATTTTCAAGTATTTTCATCCATCATCATGTTCTTTTCTATATATCTACCAACAAGTTCAGATTAATTTCCTATTTTTTTGTTATAGTAGCTTGGATGTTATTGTATAACCTATGCTCTAGCTTCCCATATAGGTTCAATAGGTGTAGGTAACGATATTAGCTTGTTTGGTTGGGTTTATGCTTATGTATAAGCTCGATTTACGTAAATCGAGATAAAACTCCTTCACATATTTTCGTTGTAGACCGTAAAAGCTACCTCGTAGACCTTAAAAGCTACCCCGTATTCTGTAAATCACAATTGAAAAGTATTTATGGAGGTTAACCAAACATACTAGATAATTCATATGAATTTATCATTAAAAAAACAAATAATTCATATGTATTAATAATTTACAGTTGTCATATTTCGTGCATTGTCAATAGTTAATCTTAAAAGTTAAAAGTTTGTAGAAAATCTAATGGTTTAGTTTAAATGAGCCAATTTAATTCTAATAAGCTCAAAAATTTTATATATAAAGCTCTCTTATTTTCCTATAGAAATTAACCGAGCGGCACATTAGACATGCTCTCATTGATAGGTAATGCTCACACCATCACCTTCAATTCTTTCTTTTGTGTAGTAATCCCTTCGGCCATACACCTCCGACAACCCTTTCATTAATATATTGATTTCTCCCATTCTCTTATTGTGTCACACACCATAAAACCACAAATCTTCACCCCTCAACATATAAATCCTCAGGCCACCTCACTATCCTTCATCTACTATCATTGTTCTCATGGCCGTTAGTTGTTTTGGTCTATGAAAGAAGGATGAAATTGATGGTAGCTTAATTGAGATTATTTGGGTAGACAACTTTCGACAAGCATGGAGAAAGCTGATGTTTATGACTTATACTTAAAAACCATAAGGAAGTGATTTTTCATTTATCTTTTTTATTTCTTTAAAAAAAGATAAACTAGATTTTATATTTAGGACCGAAGGTAGTATTAAATGTTATCGTCTGGAAAAATAAATAAATAAATAAATATTATTGTAAATATAAAATTATTTAATTAGTTCACATATGTTAAGAAATGCTTTCAACTAAAAAGGTGAAGCGTGTGATAAAAGTAAATACTCCTTTGCATTTCAAACGTAAAAGATATTTATCTATAACTTATCTATTTATAATTTATCTATTATATATACTTGGGTGAAAGTGAGAGGGATCTTGCTTGGAAAAATAGCCCTTTTAAATCGTAACAAAAAATTACCACCTCCATCCCTCTTTATAAGTAAAAGATAAAATGTTTAAAAAAATAATAGAAGTTATTTGCCCTTGGAGAGGGAAATCTGTGATGTGGCAATTCCCTAAAAACGTTGTATCCTATCTTTCACTTACCTCCTCTATAAATAATAAAGGCATATTTGAGAATATATATCCTTCTTACATATATTGTATCAACTGATTTTAACCAATTTCTTAATTTACATAATTCAATTATTTGTCACTTATAAAAAGTAAAATGTAGGTCCTTTAGTAAGTAATTGAAGGCACATGGAAGAGGAACAAATACTCACATGCTCTTCAATCAATCAATGCAATTCCCACTTTTCTTTTCAAGCAATCTTCCACCTTCTGCTTTCTCCTTATCCTCTTCGATTCTCTTCATCCCCCATACCTAATTATTTGGCCCCTTCTCTTCCATTTATCATCCAATTTCAAACTCCGTTATTTAAAGAGTACGAATCCTTCAACAAAGGAGTACGAATCCTTATGACTCGCCGTATAATCACCGATGACCTCCTCACCACCTTCATCTTTAGAGTCATCAATAACAAGATGATCCAGCATCTAGGTCACGGATAGCCCTGAAAGACTGAGACCAGGTCGAGCGTCAACGACCTGCCAAGAGGTGAGGCGGGCATTGCCGACGACGTCAGAGGATTTGAAATCTGAAGCGGAGGAAGGAGATGATGGGAAGAGGGAGAGAGGGGCGAGTTCGGGGAAGAGGAAGAGAGTGCCGAGGAAAGACAGAGAGGGAGAGAGGGTGAAGTTTTGATTTGAGGGGCATTTTGATCATTTGGTATAAATATAAAAAATCCAAATTCCCCTTCAATCCCCTCTTTGTCATTTGCAATCCCCTCTTTGTCATTTGTAGTGTTAATAGACTTTTCTAGATTTTGACAATTCACATGATATTTATGTGTCTTTTTTTCTTGTTTAAAACAATTGTATAAAATTATTTTTTAAAAAAATTAGAAAATATATTCAGATATTTTTTTTAAAAAAAATCTACTTTTAAAGTGATGTTACAGTTGGATGGTTGTTGCATGCAGTGTGGTATTAATAGTGTAGGTAGCGGCCTCAAAAAATAAAAAATAAAAAAAATAAAAACACAATATATATTGGTTTTTTAGTTTTTAAAAAACTGAACTTTTTTTTTAAAAAAAACAACTTATTAAAAATAGTTTTTTAAACAATTTTTATAATTTTTTGTTTTTAAAAATAAAAAAACTATTGTTAAAAACAAGATCAAACCTGCACAATATTTTTTTAAGAATTGGTACTATAGCCACCTCATTCTAAGCTTTGTTGCTTTCTATCTTTAAAAAAATATTGTAGCAAAATTGAATATTGAAAAGTTTTTTTGTGAAGGAATCTAAAGGAGACTCTATATTATGCTACATAATTTCTAAGTTAGTACAATTTGTGAGCGTAAACACGGTTGCAGCTTCTTTTAGATCTTGATCTTCAACTTGTTGAATGCAATTAACCTCCTCATTTACTATTCCATTTAGTATTAGTGTTATAATCTAACTTCATGTTGTATATAATCTAATGTTCTTGCTCCCTCGTATTAAAAATATAAACCATATACAATTAAGCACAAGTCGGAATAAAATTTGTAGGGAGATTTCAAATAAGTTGCAAAACTTTGCGTGCCTTTTGAATTGAAACTTTGCAGCCCCAACCCCACACCCATTATTTCACCAATAATTAAGGATGGCACTGAAGGCTTAAAGCAACTTTAAAAGTAGTGGCTCCTCCGAATTTTCAGTTATGTTATGATTCCTTCATTACAAAAAAAAAAAAAAACATTATTGCCAACAGAAAATAAATTATCTGACGGAATTACCAATAAGAAAAAGTTCCATATGGAATTATCGATAGATTACCGACGGAATTTCGTCAGTAATCTATAGGTAAAATTTATAATTTTTAATATTATATTTAAATAATTTATATAATATAATAATAAGAAAATAAAATATAAAAAATATAAATACTTAAATATCAGAAAAATAATTTTAATACATTATATTAAATAATATAAAAAAATATAAATATAAATAATTAAATATCAAAAAAAATAATTTTAATATATTATATTAAATATTTAATTAATATATTAAATTTATATTATATTAATAATAAATATTTAATTAAAATAAGAAAGTAAAAAAATTTAAATAATATATTATATATATTTAATATTAATATTATATTTATTTTTAATTGTTATATTATATATATGTGTATATGTATAATATTATGTGAAAAAATAACACACAAAGTCAAAACAGCTCAACTGAAAAAGGCATCAAAAATCACACGAGATGTCGAAGGTTCAGTGAACAATTATCATTTTGACAATAATTTCAAATTGAATTGAAATTCCGTCACTAAACCAATTTGCCATGCATTTTTTAGCGACATAACGAATTCCATCGGTAATTCAGTTTCCATCTTGTAGTGCTACTACACTGCCATTCTAGGAACATTGTTCCAACATTTACTATTTTTGCCGTCTTTTTCTGTTTTATGTCCTTTGCCGTGGCAAATGACTTGGCCACTGCGGCGAAAATTTCCAAATTTTGAAAAAAGAGTTTATGTTTATTGGATTGTCTGCTAGTAGTTGGTTAGAGGCTTTAGGACTTATGCTTGTGACAATGTTATTGTGGATCTACAGATGTTGCAAGATCGTCTGTTATGGTTTATTCGATTCATCTTTTGTTTCATCATTTGAAAACTTGGATTTAGAGCCAGAGGCTCAGAAATATAAATCTTAATTTATGATACAAGATAGAGCCCTTGTATATGACTTGCACTTTTCTATCATGGATAATAGTTGGAAGTATAGTTTATTCCTTTCTAATATATATTGATAGTGTCGATGTGATATTATATCGTTTCTTTCTATCAAGGTTAGCCGTTTGAAAAGCAGCTTCATTCTTTTAACCATAGTGGGATTCTAATTGGTTGATTTGCTTCTGTTTTTTTTATCATGAACTCTTGTTACTATGGTAGACTTTTTATGTAATTGTTTTCCTTTTCTACCATAGTATTTTTTATATGTGTAAAAATAGTTAAGCATGCGGTAATATTTAGGACATCATTCCACTTGAGGAAAACCTAATAAGAGACGCTACTATAAGATATAGATTCTACTACTCCAAAGGAAGCCCGTTTTTCAAAAAGAGAAGTAAAAAACAAATGCGGTGACATTTTTATAATTCTAAGGGAATTTGGTAACTTTAGATGTCCCTAAATTGAATTGGGACGCCTAAAGTGTGGATTTAGGCGTTCCAAACTTCAATTAGGATACTTTAGGAATCCCAATTGAAGTTTGAGACGCCTAAAGTGTGTGCTTTTGGCGTCCCTAAAAGCAACTTTATTTATACTAATTGATGTTTGAGACGCCTAAATCCATACTTTAGGTGTCCCAATTAAATTTAGGGACGCCTAAAGTGTGGCTTTAGGCATCCCAAAATGTATATGGTACGCCTAAAGGATTTTAAAAAGCCACCCAATGCATTTCAGTCAAAATTGACTTGTTGAACAACACCGTTGCTCCCTCCAAACTCTCATCACTTCTTCTCTCTTAAGCTCCTTCACTCTCGTGTCTCACATAATCACTCTTGTCACTTCTCTCTTGAAGAAGCTAGCTCATCACTCTTTACTCTTGAAGCTTCTCCTTCCTTTTCGTCACTCTCTTGACGTCGTTGGTCTCTTGAAGCTCCTTCTTCCACTACCACTCTCGTCTAGTCTCTCTTGAAACTCGTCACTCTCTTGACGTCGTTGGTCTATTGAAGCTCCTCGCTTGACACCATTGGTCTCTTGTTTTTCACCGTTACTCTTTCTTGGTCCCTCCTCCCTCTCCACTGTCACCAAAAGGTAAGGTTTTGTTTGGCTTTTTTTTTGGGTCAACAGTGAGGGTATCTCAATCAACAATATTTTTAAATATTATTATTTCTCTTTACTTTAATATGCATTAAATTTCTTTCCTAATTTCTGACTAAAACATAAAAAAAAAATCCCCTAAAAAGTGTATGCAGGGAGTAAGTTATTCTAATTTAAATTAATAGTAATAAATTTGATAACAAAGGATAATAACATCACTTATAATGTTTTATCTATATAGTACTAGTATTAAAATTCATTAGTAAGCCTCACTATTTTTAAGTCATGAGTAGTTGGGTTTGTAATTGTTAGAATCCATGTTTTGATGCTAATAAATAATAATGAATTGTTTTGCAAAGGAATGATCAAGTTTAATCAAGAACATTGAGTTATATTGGTTAATGAAGGAATCTCACAAACTAGAAATTTCATGTTCTGGAAAATAGCTAATGCACTTGAGTTTTGGAAGGAAACTCGAGTTCTGATTGATGAAGAACTCGAGTTTGACAACTGCACTCGAGTTTGGTATGTAAATTTCAATATAACTCTTGCAAGTTTTAGCTAACACTCAAGTTGTGAATATTACATAAATGAATTCAAACTGATGCACTTGAGTTTTGGAAGAGAAATCGAGTTATGACTTGAAGAGAACTCGAGTCCTGGAAGTTTGCTTTAAGAGTTTCTGCTCAAGAGTTTTGTAGTTATGAAGACTAGGTAGAGAACTCGAATTTACAGTGAGAACTCGAGTTCTGAACAGAAGTGAACTCAAGTTGGGAAAAGAACTCTCGCAAGTTTCATATAGTAGCATAGTCAGAAACTTGAAACATTATGAAGAACTTGAGTTTGGGTTTAAAACTCGAGTTTTGGTGTGAAGTGAACTCAAGTCTGGTTCTTAACTCTGGCAAGTTTTAATCATAAGCTCAGCCATAAATTGAAGTTATCTCAAGAACTCGAGTTTTGAGATAAAACTCGAGTTGTGGACCAAGCTGCACTCGAGTCTGCATTTGCACTCCCGCGAGTTTTATCCAGAGACTTGTTCAGAATCATGTAACTTCCAAAGATTTCGAGTTTGAGAGCAAAACTCGAGTTCTGGTGAAAAAGTAACTTGAGTGAGCTTTTGAACTTCCGCAAGTTTTTATCCAGAGATTTGGTCAGAATGATGAAGTTCCTGGAGAACTTGAGTTTGGTGGTAAAACTTGAGTTCTGGTCATAAAGAAACTCGAGTTTGGATTTGCACTTCCGCAAGTTTTATTCAGAGAAACATTCAAATGTAGGCAATCTAGGAAGACCTTGAGTTTGAGATCAAAACTTGAGTTATGGTAAAAGGAAAACTCGATTTTATAATTTAACTCCAGCAAATTCCAACCAGAGACTCATACAGAAAACTTGAAGTACAAGGAGAACTCGATTTTATAATTTAACTCCAGCAAATTCCAACCAGAGACTCATACAGAAAACTTGAAGTACAAGGAGAACTCGAGTTTATAGGTAGAACTCGAGTTTTGGACACTTTAGCACTCGAGTTTGAGACTGAACTCTCGTGAGTTCTTGGTAGAGACAACCTGAAGAAGTGCTGACAATACTAAAAACTCGAGTTTTAGATGAGAACTTGAGTTAGGGTCTTTGAAAATCAGATGAAGAACTCGAGTCTTGAGTATGAACTTGAGTTGATCAAATACAGAAGCTGAATGTATTGCAGAATTACAGAGATCAATCCGAATATGGTTAAATGTCATTTATTCATTATGTTTTCACTTGTTATTATATCTAAACGTCAACTAACATATATTTCAAGTGTGAAACAGAATATTAAACATTTGGATTCAAATGAGAGAGTTAATCATGGCGAACATCGTCACTCAAAGTGATGAGTCCCAGAACGCAAAAATTTAGTCTTTGATTATTGATCCAATATATTTCCTTACGGGGGAAGCTGTAAAGAGAATTACTAGTAAGACTTTCTGCTCGTAAGACTTACAAGGTGCAAGCAGTAGAGAACGTTACTGCTTGTAAGACTTACAGGGGTGTAAGCAGGAGAGAACGTTGCTGCTCGTAAGACTTGCACGAGTAAGTGGGAGATAAAGGTCTTCAGGATTGCTCTGATCGTAAGACTTGCCGTAATTGGGAGTGAACCTTATAGTGTGTAAGGGAGAGTAACTCCGTAATAGGCTTCACAAGTGCCCGGCTAAACTTGTGGGTTATAAAGGCTTTTCTTGTACCCGGATAAACAAGAACATAGCGGATTGAAAATCTCAGGAGGAACCTAGGGACTAGACGTAGGTCATCGTGAATTTAACTGAACCAAGATAAATCACAGTTTGCATATTCTCTTTTATAAGCTTTTATATTTCCAGCATATACAATTTAGGTAATTGCTTGTGATTTTATACTTCCATACTTGTTGTTTTAATAAGATGCAAAAATATTTTAAAAGATCTTAATTTCTTATCGTACACCCAATTCACCTCCTCTTGGGTGTCAGCCGGTTTTAAGAGTAATGTGAGACTATGTAATATAAGTTAACACTAAAATGAAGAATGATAAATTAGTAAAATACTTTAATTAAAATATAAGACCGTTGTTGCAAATGGGCTAGACATCTTAGTGAATTTGAGATAATCAGAAATGTAGTGAAACATAATTATTGGGATGATAAACTCTAATCATATGCACCCAGAATCAGTATAAAATGAGGTAATCATCATGTGATTCTAACCTGCCACATATTGATTCTCACAAACTTGATTTCTGTTTGGCCAAGAAATTGTGAACAATATTTATTATGCATATGACACTATTCGATTTTATTCATTGAGTTTGTGAATTTGACGTATTACTTATTGTGTTTAGAAGTATTAATTGCCTTAATATTATTGTTGGTGTGGTAAAGGTTAATTTATGTTGTCTCTTAATGTCAATTTTCCTATATGCAATGTATGTATGTAGAATGCTCTTGGTGATTTAGAATTGGACTATGATAATGTCAATATGGATACATATCGTTTAGTAGTATATATATTGTTATATTTGGGAGTATTAATTGCCATAATAGTATATATGACATATTGAAATGATATCCAAAATCCTAAAATTACTGATGAATTAAGAAAACAAAATTTCAGGTTCAATTATATACTCTTTATGAGGCTTAATTGTAAAAAGTATAATTTCCTCTAGTTTTTTTGTTTTATGTTGGTATTCATTAAATAATAATATTATTTTTGATGTAATAGTATTTTTTCTGACCATATGTGTATTTCATACAATATAACAAATAAAAATATTGGCATTATTCAACATTACCACTATTAGTAAGCATGTCACAGTAAGTAATTTTGTCAAACTTGATATGTGTGTGTGTGTGTTTTTTTTATAAGATGTAGGGCTTTTTTTTATAAAAAATATTTTTATGTTTTTTAAACAAACACAAAAGTTGATTGGTAATGGCAAACTAAATGAAAATCATGTTTGTAATTTGACTTCAAAATTTAATGAACAAAGTTTCATTCCTTTAATGAAATTGTTGGATTAAATTGTTGATATTGTCCTAAATTGTCTCAATTAGTTAGTTTTGTTTAAATTAAGCTGAAATGGTTTGTTATTGAAATTTTGAGATGTCTCACTTTTAAGGGGAAATGCTGCCAAATTTTTTTTAAGAAATTAGTAAAATGCAATCACATCGTTGACAATTATTATAAACTTGAGTGTTGTTGGAAATGGCTTTGGTGGCAATAAAATGGATCATCGTTGGATGAATACTTTGAGAACTAGTGAAGAATATAAGAATGAGGTGAAATAGTCTATTGATTTTGCTAGAAGGAATGCTCTTTCAAAAAATGGCATATATTGTTGTCCTTATGTCAATTGTTTAAATGAGAATCGACGGGATGTTGATATTATAAGGGATCACCTACTTGGTGATGGAATAAATCTTTGATACACAAGGTGGATATGGCATGGTGAGGAAGTAACTGATTGTCTGTCGCACAAGAAGAAAGTTGTGGATGTCATAAATGAAGATAGAATGGATAAAATGATTCACGATGTTGAGGTAGAATCCTTTGCACAATCACATGAATATGAAAACCTGCTGAGTGATGCAAAGACACCGTTGTACCCTAGAAGTAAGTACACACAATTGACAGGAACCTTACATTTGGTCAACTTAAAGGCAACTTGTGAGTAGACCGATAGTAGTTTCACATTGCTGCTTGAATTGTTGTGTGATATTTTTCTAATTTGCAGATTTTTTATGATGAAGATGCCTATTTATATGAAAACATTAATTTGATCAGAGGCCTTATGGCCGGACATCTTCTTCAGCACATAGATCAGTAAAGTTTATTTTTATATTAGTTAGTAGTTGTGTAGTAGACAACTTTTTGACACTTTGTGGTGGTCATTGTATATAGTATTAGCTAATAGGAGTTAACATTTAAATTAGCTAGTGCTGAATATTTCCTTACTATTTGTAAGAACATTGTGGTTTATGAATAATTCTTTGATTCTATTTCTGTAGTTTTTAATTGCTAGGCAGTGAAAAATAAAAATAAATTTTTTTTAAAAAAACATTTGAACGTCTGTAAAGAAAAATGTCAGCATAACAGATTTTAGGCGGCCTTTGTTCAAAAAAGAGACAGCTAAAGTGAAAGTCCCTTTATCTAAAAGAGATGCCTAAAGTGTCCATTTTAGGCCTCCCGTTTTGGAAAAGGGACGCCTAAAGTCACTCAAGGCGTCCATTTTTCAACGGACGTTATTGTCATATTTTATTATATTACTCACATAGGCGTCCCTTTATAAAAGGATGTAAAAAGGGCATAAAAACATATGTTAAAAGTGTTTTCTGTAATAGTGAGAATTACGAGGTTAAAGCTTCATAGCCACCAAGCATGAGAAGAGGGAGATTAAGGATCCAATTTTTCAAACTTTTTTGTTACTTGTAAATCTAAGGTGAAAAAAGAAAGATGGATGTTACATGGTCATGCTACCTTTACATTATCGGTCAACTAATATTTGACCATTCAAATACCTTAAAGAATAAGGTAACATTGATTATATTTTAACATTTCTAGGTGATATTGATCATAAAAAAGCTCCCATATAACTACAGCTCATACTAGAAAATTTTCGAAATAAAATTGGTCCTTGACCCTACACACACCGAGACAAGGCAAGATGTTCTAAGGGTTGTTCCATGTCTCGTCACAGCCTCGATTCTATTTTGGCATTGCTCTATCTTGTCCTGCAAACTTTCGAGCTGAGATGATCGAGGTCACAAGGCAGAGTTGAATACTACTATTTTAGCCAATGCCCAAATTATTTGCTAAAATACTATTCATAAAGAAGATTGCTTTTTGAAATAGATTTTTACCATAGGATAAATAGCCTTCTGAGGTTGGTTTGCTTCTTTTTCTTATCATGGACCTTAACGCCACACACACGGTTGAAAATTGGTGGGCTAAAAAAAATATTTTTTTGACAGATATGATGAATCAAACGGCTGTGGGGAAATCCAATTTTTTCTTTCCCTCCTCTCATTTTTCCTTAAACCAAATGGGTTCATAGTTGACTTTTTTTTTAAAGAAATTATGGGAGTTAAATAAGTTAGTTAATTATAACGTATGTCATACATCATTTAATTATATATCAGTTCATAAGTTAGATAAATTAATTTAGTATAAAAAAGATAAATATTAATACTTTAAAATAATTTATTTAACTTCCTTAATCTCTCTAAAAAAATTAACTATGTCTTATATTAAGAACCATAGGAGTATTGTGCTATTACCCTCTCTTGTCTTGCAAATTTCTGGGTCAAGATGATCGAAGCTAGGACAAAATAAGACAGACTTGAACACCCCTATTTTGGCCAACGCGACAATTATTTACTAAAATACAATTCATAAAAAAAAAGGATTTTGTTTTGAGAAAATTAATCATTGTTCCAAATAAAATAACTACATACATAGAAATTTTGAGGAATTAAATTTCTTACCACAAGTTTAATTTTTTAATATTTTTTAAAATTAATTTCTTATTAGAATTTATGTATAATTTTTCCTTTCCTTAGGGGGAATTGTGTATACACTCGTTGGATGATAATAGGCATGAAGTTAAAGACGAAATAAAGCCATACATTAACCATTACAAAAAAAAAAAAAAAAAACAAACAAAAAGGCCATACATTTCTCATCAAAAAGTCAAATCCTTCACTCAACTTGGCCTATAAATACTTCGTTACTGTGCTGATTTCTCTTCGCAGAGAGCAATCAGAACGAAATAACTCTAAGGTGAGTTTCACTGAGAGGTTTTCAAACTTTAGAATGGCTGTCGGAGGTTTCGCCGTTGATGCTTCGTCCAACGCTGCCGTGGACGGCAAGATAACTCTCTCCGTCTTCATCACCTGCATCGTTGCAGCATCTAGTGGGCTCATTTTTGGATACGACATCGGAATTTCAGGTTTCTAATTTGCTACTTTCTTTTTCTTTTCTCTTTCTGGTCATTATCTCTCTTACGGCTTCCAATTTAATTTGCTTGGTCTGCTTCGACTTCAATATCTTCCACAGTATCTGGCCAAAAAAAAAAAAAAAAATCTTCCACAGTAGTAGACAGAAAAAGTGAAAAACAGTAGGAAATGATGATATAGATCTATCGCGTTAACTATACTTCAGTTAAGTAATTAACTTAAAATGTGTGTGTATCGTCTCTTATGAATTTTAAATTATTTGTAAATTACTATAGTAAATTATTGTATTTTAACGTCATTTTTATTACATAAGGAGATAAAGACTTAAAATATGACTTTCATGACCTTGAGAATAGGCATAGATAATATGTAAATAACTATAGTATTTTTCCGATCATATTCATAAGGTAGAGAAAAAAAAAATCATTAAATAGGGCTAAAGTTGTAGGTTTACGAAATCAAATATTTTTCTAAATTTACGTAAAATATGTTAGAGGTAGTTCACTACAAAAAAATAGGTAATTTCTGATATATTTTCTTATGGAATTTGTGACGGAATGGAGGTTTTTTGTGACGGAATTTCCGAAGAAAAAAATTCCATTGGAAATAGTGCCGTCGCAAATTGATTTGCGACGGAATATGACTTTTCGTCTCAAATTGCGATAGATTTTCCAACGGAAATTTCCTCGCAATTTGAGACGGAACTTTCTGTGGCAAATTACGAGCAAATTCTCTCGCAATTCCTTCACAAATTCCGTGGCAAATTTGCCTATGCCATTTTTCAACGAAAACCTCTAGCCGGCAGCTGCTACTGGCTGGCAACTGCCACTCAAACCTCGCCTTCGACTGCCTATGTCTTGGTCAACCGCCGCGTGTCCCGGTCAACTGCCATATGTCACCCTCCATTGTGTGCTACGTGTCGCCCTCCGTCGTCGGTCACCTGTCAATAGCACAAATTAGTTGCATTTTTTGACCAAGTTGAGATTCGAAGCCATGACCTCTCACACGTGTACCACTAACTTTGCCAGTTGAGGTAGGAAGAACCTGTGTGATTTAAATACAAAATTATAATATATATATATATATATATATATATATATATATATATATATATATATATTTTGATAATATATTATATACAAATACAAATTTTATAAATACAATAAAAATAAAATGAATAAAAAAGATATTAATAATAAAAATTTAGATATAATATTTACGTAACAAAAATAAGGAAACTAAGTTGTAATGTTTAATAATATATATATATATATATATATATATATATATAATAAATATGAATTAATGATGTTTTTATTTATATTATAATTTAATACTTTTTTTTGAAAATTATATTATAATTTAATAATAATTTAAATTTTAAATTATAATATAGTTAATATATAATAATTAGATTAATCATTAATTAAATAAATCACAATATAAAATTTTTAAAAAAATTAATTAACACATATTTCTGACAGAATTTTTTACGAATAAATTTTGTCAAATTTTTTGATGGAATTTTCATTTGTAATTCCGTAAAAAACGTTACGTTAGGATTTGCGACAGAATTTCCTACGGACATTTTCCATCGAAAACTTTTTGATGGAATTTCCGACGATTTTTAGACGATTTTAAGTAAATATATTAAGTATACATTTTACTATATTTCACACACCCACGCACATTGAGGTTTTTTTGGAAAGTTTTATATTGATGTAAACCGTTTTATGAAATTTTAAGTGCTTTTTGCATCTTTTTTTTAAAATATCCATAGAAGTATATGAAATTTACATGTTGTTTGTCAGAAAATAATAATTAATATTACTAATTCATAGTAAATAATAAAAAACTTAAAAATTGAAATATTAACTAAATTATTTTCTAAAAAAATCACATTTATGTGTTAAGAAAAATCATTCTAGTTTAAGCTAATATTGGTAAAAATGAGTTTTATTTCAATGATACTATCATGGCATGACATGTTTGAATTATTTTTTGATTATTCTCTTAGAAAAAAAAATCATTTGATTTAACATATATTAATATTGATATATAGAGGTATAAAATCATAAAGCAATAATATTTGGCAACAAACGTTACATTAGCCTTTGCGACGGAATTTCTAACGGAATTCCTATTTAGAGTTTGTTATGATTCTCCCAGATTCAATTCATACCACACAACTAATTAATATTTGATCATTCTATCAGTAATGGTTATATGTTAGTTTTATTTTTAAAAAAGAAAATCTACTTAATTTTTCTAATTTTACGTAAGTTTTTATTTTAATCTCTTAATTATTAATGAAATCAATATGCTTACAAATTTCAATGGGATCTATTTTAAATTATAGAATACTAATTATTTTTTTTCTAAGATGCTAAAAATAAAAAATTATGTATCGATAGAATTTTTTTTAAAACTCAATCCTTTGAATATTTTGGTACAAAATGTACTGTATATGATACGAATTCAATTTTCCATATGATTCTCATAATAATTAAAATTTAAACTCTTAATAAATATAAATCCCCCCTCTCTCTCTTTTTTCCAGATGTATTGATTATATCATTTTATACTCTCAATCAAGAAGATTAAGAAAAATTAGGTATGAGGATTAAAATGGTGAAGCTTACTTGTAGATATATATACAATTCAGCTTAAAAAATTATCAATTCAGATTTCTGAAACTCTCTTAAAAGCAAGGAACAAAAAACCGGACCGGTCAATGAACCGGTCACAGCACTGGTTTAAGGGTTAATGGTTCAACCGGGGTTGAACCGGTGGTCGAACCGGTGGTCAAACCTGTCATATTAAAATATTATAATTTATTAATGGTAAAGATCTTTAGGTAAAAAATGCTTAAAATATATTAGTATTAGTTATGATGCCTATATTTATATAATGACATCTCTTTTCCTATAATTAATTAATTATTATATCCTCTCAAAATCATTTTTTTTAGATTTATTCTTTTTTTACTTACTTTTCTCTTCATCTTGGTCTTCAAACTTTCATTTTTTCCTAAAAAATAATGCCCAATAGTAGATAGAAGAATAAAAAAATGTATTTTATTTAAAAAAAAAAAGGCAAACCGGTCAAACCGGTCGAACCACCGGTTTTGACCGGTTCGACTGGGTCGAACCGGTTCACCAGTTTTTGCCTCGAACCGGACCGGATCACCAGCCGGTCACCGGTCGGACCGGTTGAACCGGCCGGTCCGGTCCGGTTTTTTTTCCCATGCTTAAAAGCTTATTGATAGATTTTAAAATCTGCAATAATGCAACTTCAAAGACTGATCATTTCTCAAAAACGTTGGCTAGCATAAACCTTTTTTTTTTTCACTTTTCCTACCAACCAAACAAAGATTTCTCAAGAAAGTCAAAAACTTGAAAATTAGTGAGAAGAAGAAATGCAGGGAAGATACAAGAATAATTAATATATTATAAATAGATTAATCATTAATTAAATAAATTATAATAAAAAAATAAAAAAAATTAATTAATACCTATTTCCGACGGAATTTGAGAAGGAAAATTTCCGTCGCAAATTCAGTCAGAAATTTTGATTTCCGATGGAATTTTTCCATGGGAAATTTCTATTGCAAATTCTGATTTTTTTTGGTGAAAAATTTTCGTCGAAAATTTCGATTTGCAACGGAATTTTTCTGTGGGAAATTCCGTCGGAAATTCTGATTTGCGACGGAATTTCCGTGGCAAATTTTGTCAGAAAATTTGTGACGGAATTTCCGACAGTTTTTGGATGACTTTTGAGATATAATTTTTTTCTGTCACAAATTCCGTCGGAAATGGAAATTTTTTTGTAGTGATTTATAAATAGAATTAGAGGAGTATTGTATTTTCTGTTAAAAAAAAAGAGGAGTATTGTATTTCATGATAGACAATGTAATTTTCATTACATGAATAGACAAACACTTAAAATATAACTCTCATAGCCTCGTGAATAGGCATTGTCCATATTGAATGTTGGATTTTATTTAGACTTTTTTTTTTCCTGGCCAACATTTTAGGCATTATAACTACATAAAGATACATTTATTATATTAAAGGTTTCAAGATACACAGTCGATGTGATGTGATATGTTATGGTATCAATTATCTAACATAAAGGAATATAATAATTATAGTCATAATTAATTAGATTGATTTCCTTGGTCATAACTCATAATTATATTAGTGACTATACTAAAACAGTACAACTTTAGTTCATGTACATCTAAATATTTAATACAAATACATGGCTTTGATGAGGTAGCTAGTCCTATTTAATTAAGTAATTATGGTTTATATTTTGAAACATTTCATGGGGTCTAAATATTATAAACTTTCTTCGAACAGAAAAAAATATTATAAACTTTTAAAATGGCCCATGCCTCTTCCCATGTGGTCATAAGCCTACATCAAAATTATTATAAAATATTTTTTGTCAGAAAAAAATTATTATAAAATCTATAATATATTAGATCTTGATTTTAAAAATTGGTACTAAAACATTTTTTCCAAATTTTAAATTCTTGCAAATAATTTGTTGGATATTCACTGATTTCCAATTACAGGAGTTGTATTTATAACTAAAATATATAAGGCACAACTATTTAATAAAAAAATTTAAGGTGTTATCTTATCTGTAAATAAAAATATAATTTAAGCAGTTGACTGTCCCTCAAATTAAATATTATATTGTATTATTTAGAAGGGAAAAAATATTGTATTTTTTAACTAATTTTTTAAATATCCTCGGATTATTCGTATAGCTTTTATATTAATAATAAAAACGGGACCAAGTAAATCATTATGTGCAGTCACTTTTTATTTAATAATAGTTTAATTTTGTTTGTCATGCCTTCATCTTCGTCCGCCGAAGTTGGTCCACTAACTTGACGCAAAACATTCGAGTATTCAACCACGAAACTGCGTTAAGTTTGTTGTGCGCTGTCCCAGTCACTAAATGACAAACGTACAGTATTACTTAGTGGTTTACACGTGGGCACGCGTATAGGCATGAGGGGATCACGTGAGCACTTTGAAATATATATAACCTCTAGTGTTAAATAGAACAACCAAATACTTTTTGATCGGATTTTTTTTTTATCGGAAATAGAACAACCAAATACTTGGTATAGCAAATGTAAGAACATGTTATATATTTTTTTCATCTCTTCTAGAAGAGTCATTCTTGGGAGGAGTAACCATAAACACTAAAATTAGAATAGTCCATTGATTGTTCGGATACAAGTTGATGATATAAAAAAAAAATTGAAATTACCACTTAATGAAAATTACCTTATTATGTGTAGTCAATATATATATTTAAAAAAAAATTATAAATTCAGAAGATAAAATAAATTATAATATTATAATTAGGATCAAACTGATTTCCTTTGTCTTGCTTTTATATTAGGCATAGGAGGGAATATTTTATAAAAATCAGTACACACATCACTTTATGGGTGAAAATAATATATATATATATATATATATATATATATATATATATATATATATATATATCAGAAATACCAAATTATATTCTTCCTAATTAAGTTATAATTATTGTTATTTATTTCAAGATCGTTTTATACAAACAAATAATAACCATCACGCTGATTTCACTTACAAAACCATTTTCAAGGTATATGGCATTGTTGTCCAGATTTGTATATTATCCAAAGTAGATAGGGAGAACGATATTTGAGGATCAAAGATTGAATTAATTTCATTTTAGGACTAAAAGATCTGTGAAAATTCTAAATCATAACTAAAAAGTCCAAAATTCTTTAATAACTTGAGGCTAGAAATGAGTTTACTAAAACGCCTTTATCATCTCATAAAAAATTGTAAATCAAGAAAAAATAGTATTAAATTAGAGGAATCCAAAAATGGACAAATTAAATTTTGATTTTTAAGTATAAAATGAGATATATGAATTGAAAATTAATACCCAAAAAATAAACATAATGGAATATTAGTGCTAAATATTTTCAAATGGAAAAAAATTAAATTATCAAAAAATTTTCTATTTTCAAATTGTTTCTATTTCCAAAAATTTGATACTAATGTTCCCTAATTTGAAACTTCGTAAACACTAATTATAACTAATATTTCTCAATTTTCATAAAAAACTAATATTTCTCAATTTATAATAAAATGAAAATCAAACTTGTCAAATATTTTGTATCTTTTTCGATTTAATAGTTATTTTTTCTGAATTTATAATTTTCTATGTCATAATTTGCAACTCATATTTCTATTTTATTAATGAGGGTATTTTAATAATAAACTCATGGTTGCATTAAAAGACAATTCTGCTTTGAATGTTCTCCCAGAAGAACCTTTATTGCTACTATATTTGATATATGGTTAAGTATTCCATTATGTCCCCTCATTTCCTCTTGGGACATTCAATAAAATTGGAATCATATATTTTTCTTCATTACTTTCTTTTTTTCTACCTATATAATACTAAACCAAATATAAGGGATAACTAACTATGGATCACTAAATTGAAACTTCGAAAATTAAACTTGCATTCATATAACAGTATTTAATTAACCATATCACATACACAATTAACACTATATTAATGTCACAAACACACACACACACACACATCAAAGTTCATAGATTAATTAGAAAAAAATATTTACTTTGAATATGCATGGGTTCTTCTATAGTCATCACAAAAATTAATAAGCCAAAAAAAAAAAACTATGTGAAAAGAAGAGAAGAGATAGTTATTAAGTCCTTGTAGGTCAACTGATTTTAACAAGGTTTCTGTAATTTTTCTATTTATAGCATTCTTATAACTTTAATTTACATATTTTTAATCAACTTCTCATAATTTTTTATGCTTTTTTATCGAATTCTTATAATTTTGCTTGATTTTTAATCAGATTCTTATAGTTTTAAGTCATTGATAAAAAAAAAAACTATAAGAACCTGATTAAAAATAAAGTGAAATCATAAGAGCATAATAAAAGAGAAAAAATTTTCAGGACCTAATTAATCAAAACAGGTAAAACTATAAATATATGATAAAAAAGAAAATAAAAATAAGATCATGATTAACTAAAAATCAGATGATGAAATTATAAGGAATTGCATATTGATTATCCCTAAACTTAATTATGTGTGTGTGTGGGGTTTTGCTACTGAAAGTATGTTAAATTTCATCACGCTAACTCAATTTTTTCCTCTATTTTCAAAAAATATGCAAATATGAATTTCAGAAGGTGTGACTATGACACCATTTCTAAAGAAGTTCTTCCCAGCAATACTGAAGAAGGCTAGCAGTGCTAAAACAAACATATACTGTCTGTGTGTCAGTCAGATTTTGACATTGTTCACATCGTTACTATACTTGGCTGGGTTGGTTTCGTCTCTCGTAGCGAGCCGAGTGACGGTCATGATCGGTCGGCGAAACATCATGCTCTTAGGTGGTTGCATCTTCCTCGTCGGTGGCGCCATTAGTGGAGGTGCTCAAAATATTGCTATGCTCATATTGGGTCGAATATTGCTTGGCCTTGGGGTCGGTTTCACTAATCAAGTAAGTACCATGTGAGCATAATTTTTATGTTATGTTTTGGAGGATATGAATGTTCCTATTAGAACTCCACTAATTCCTTATCTTTCATTTATCTGTGTCCCTCTTATCTTAGACCCAACCCATCATTACATCAACTTACAACAAAGAAATACTCCGTTTTAGTCTCTAAATGTAGGAGCTATTTATATTAATTAGAAGGTTTATTATTTAGATTATAAATATAAATTCTTAGTTTTATTTATCTTTTAAATTTATAACTTTTCTCCAAATCATCCTTATTTATTGGACATATGTTAAGAGAGTCTCTTTCAATAGATAATTTTAATGCAAATGATTTTTTTACAAGGGTTAAGGTCAAATTTCGTAAGTTTTTGCATGAATAGTGAGTATCCGGAAGTTTTTGTTTGATCAATTTTTCTTATAAGTATTAAGAAAAGAAGCAATATCACTTCTAAGCATTAAAAATATTAACCGTCAATGTTAACTTTTTAAATGTTAGAACAAATTTACTCATGTTTTAATACTTTTTGAAAACTATCGAGTACACACAAACTTTAATATAAAATTGGACCTTAATCTTTTTTCATAAATAATTAATTAATTTACTTGACAAATTAGTTATATAGTTCCTAAATTTAGAATAAGAGGAATAATTATTGCCATAAATCTTTATGATTGTCAATGGAGAGAATGTCTCCATTAATTTTTCTCTCTATTTACTCTTCATTGAGTGTATATACTATTAAATCAATTTTCAATGGTTAAAATTTAATAATATATATAAAATATCATTATATTAAAAATCTATCATCGTAAATTTTAATGACTGGAAGTTAATCTAATAATAAATATACCAAATAAAAAGTAAATGGGGAGGAAATCAATAGAGATACAATGGGTCTATGGCTTATTACATAAAAGCTACGAGCTTAATCCTACTTGTAAAATATGTGCCTAATTCTTTTATAACATTGACATTAATGAAGGCAGCACCCCTGTACCTATCAGAGATAGCTCCACCCAAATGGCGAGGCGCTTTCAACACTGGATTTCAGTTCTTCATAGCCGTCGGGGTGGTCGTAGCCAACTGTCTCAACTACGCCGTCTCCAATCACTCCTGGGGATGGCGAGTGTCTCTCGGCTTCGCGGTCGCACCGGTCGCCATCATGACGGTCGGGGCCTTCTTCATCACCGACACGCCCAACAGCCTGGTCCAACGTGGCAAGATAGACGAGGCAAGGAGTGCCCTCGGTAAAGTGAGGAAGTCCACTACTGACGTGGAAGCTGAGCTGGACGACCTTGTCAAAATGTCTGAGAAGTCCAAGGCTCTTCAACAAGAGCCCTTCACAACGATATTTGAGAGAAAATATCGGCCTCATCTGGTGATGGCCTTTTGCATCCCATTTTTCCAGCAGCTCACTGGCATTAATGTCGTCGCCTTTTATTCGGCGAATCTGTTTCAGTCTTTGGGCCTTGGAAACGACGCCGCTTTGCTCTCAACTATTGTTTTGGGACTTGTTAACCTTGGATCTGTAATGGTGTCCACCTTCATAGTTGATCGCTTCGGTCGAAGATTGTTGTTCCTCGAAGGGGGTATTCATATGTTGGTCTGTCAGGTATGAAAATGAAACCATGCATACTCATTTAGTTACAAATTTCTGATTCTGTACTTAATATATTATCTTGCTTGTCGTGCACATTGCACTAAACGAGCTCTTATATTAAAGATTAGAGATAATGCACTACTACATTCTATTTTTAATATAAGATTTTGTTTATCTTACAATTTATTATTATAAACGAAATCTTAGATCAAGGATATGATTGGTAGCATGTCACAAACACACACAATAACAAAGCTATCTATAAAACCCATTTGACATTGAAACATTTTTCAATGAAAAAATTTCTGAAAAATTCCCTAATTTCAAAATTTATTATCCAAATTATACTAAATTTTTTTCAACAATCTGAATGTAATATATATCTTCTGTATCTGCAACTATTCTTCCAAAGTATATAAAATAAAAGACATTTGTACATGGTTAAAGATAGATGGCATATGGATAAAGAAGAGCTAAGTCAGCTCAAGGAGAGCCACTGAATAATAAATTTTGTAAGGAGAGATTTTTCAGCAATTTTTTTTTAAAAACTGATTTTCAATCTGTCTAATTGTATAATTTATTATTTAATGAATTTTCATTTTTTTTTTGCATCAATATGAGTTCTTTTTTTTTATAGATAATTTTTTCTATAAGTTCTTCACATAATAATTTGTAAATTGGTTTGGGGACCATAAATATACAACTCTCTAACTACGACCTTTAGAACAGCACACCCTTATTGAATATTGATTTTGCTTTATTTTCTAAGCGAACACTTTCTTCACTCACCCCCGTTGTTTTTTTACCATCGAAGGTTTTTTTTTTTGAAACAGCAGGACTGTATTATTGTATGGGTATTATTTTTCGTATCCCTCTGTTTTTTTTTTTTTAAATTGTGACCAATTATTATTTTATGAAGATTGCGGTGGCTGTGCTGCTCGCACTCTCGGACAGCACACAGCATCTACCAAAGGGCAGTGTGATATCAGTACTTGTGCTATTATGCTTGTACACTGCTGGGTTCGGGTGGTCGTGGGGCCCACTGAGTTGGCTCGTTCCGAGTGAAATTTTCCCCATGAAGATTAGAAGCACGGGACAAAGCATCAGTGTAGCCGTTAACTTCGTGACAACATTTGTGCTGTCTCAAACGTTTTTGACGATGCTGTGTCACTTCCGATACGGTGCGTTTTTGTTCTTCGCCGGATGGATCGCTGTGATGACCATCTTCGTTGGGCTGTTCTTGCCGGAGACCAAAGGAATACCGTTGGAATCTATGTATGCAGTGTGGGAGAGACATTGGTTTTGGCATCGCTTTGTTGATAAAGATGATGTCCATGACATAGGGTCACCACCCAAAGTAAGAGGTACTCCAATTTAGTCAAAGGTCGCGAGTTCGATTCTTTGAAATACAACAACGCAAGTGGTAGGATATCATGTCATGATCAAGATTAGTTTGCTTTGCAATTCTCTAAAGAGTTAACCAAGTTACAAGGTACTCATGGGGAAAAAATGATGAAGGCAATGATCATAGTAATTATCATAATAATATCATGATATGTCACTTAATTTCTATGTCTTTATTATGATGAGAACTTGCATTTGTTTATCTTTTATGTTATAGAAATTCCATCTACGGCTAAATATAGTTATTTTTTTTTTATTGATGAAGCAATATAATTGTTCTTTATTTGTTATCACTTTGGAAAGTATTCTGTTAGCTTTATTTTCCATGAGATACAATCTAAGTGTGATTTTATTTTTAAGCTAAATTATATAAAACCTTTGAATTAGCTCCACTAACATTATTTTAAATTTTAAATTTAACCCTATGACCTTTTATTATTTTATTATGGAACCCTTACCATTAACTTACTATTATTTTTTTAATAAAAATTGTCACGTTAGATTAATAAAAAAAATACATGGCATTCTACATTAGATTAATTTGCATAAAACCCCTACGAACTTTAGATGATTAAGTCAATGGGGTTATATGCATATGATCTAAAGTTTAGATATTGAGTTATAATTATGAGAAATATTTATATATTTTAGGAATACCACGTCATGTGAACTCTATCCAATGAAAATATAACAACTCAAATCATTTTAATCCTAATTGGCTGATGACTTATCTAAATAATTCAAATTTTATCTTGTTTTTAAGAAAAACATCTTAATTTAAAAAACCACTAAAAAAAATGATACACCAATGTTTTCTTAAGAATAATATAAAATTTAAATTTTTCAGATGAGTCATCAGTCAATAAGATTAAAATAATTTGAATTACTATGTTTTCATTGGATAAAGTTCATATGACGTAAGACTCCTAAAATATGTAAGTATTTCTCTATAATTACTAAGTCAAGATTATAATTCCTTAAAACCATTTATCTCTAGTTTTCTTGATTAATGAATATTCCTAAACTCTAAAAAATAAACCCTCATCAAGAAAATATTGAAGATCCACTCCATTGATTAGTATGCAATTTTTATCAAATTTATGACTTCTTCATCTTTAAAGAACATTTCTAAATGGAGAGAGTAAATAATTCAAATTATAAATTTGAATATAAACCGCAAATCTTTAACCACAATGAAATCAAAGTTTGATACATTGAATTCTCAATCCTAATCTAGGAAATCGTTAAAAACATATACTAAAAAAAGATTAAACATCATAACTTCCCTTGTAGTCTTGAAATTCAAGCCACATCTGTCAAGAGAGTGTATAGCCATGAATAGCTATGGAAGAAAACATGGTTGATGAAAAAGAAGAGGAAGGCGTGATGAAGAAGAGAATAGTTGTTAGAAGATATCAATCATATACTTGCTGTTTAGAATCTATAAAATTCTTTTCTGATCGAGATGGCGATGAGTAAGAACAGAGGCAACAGAAGAGTGGGCGAGGGGTCACATGGTGATGGTAGAGGAGAAAGTTGAAGAGAGCAAAGAGGAGGGAAGGACAAGGTGAACATATGTGAGGATATTCCCATGCCAGGTTTTGTGTTTGGCTCGATAAGCAAACCCCGAGTGCAAGGGGAAGCAAAGAAGATAAAAACGGACACCAGTAATGTGCGAAGAAGAGTTATGGATAGATCGTATCAGGATAAACTGATCACTCCAGGGCATGCAGGTTTTCTAATACGTCACAGGGAGGAGGATGACATCGTGAATGGCTAGAAGAAATTCTTTAGCAGAAAGAATGATGAAGGCAGTGTGGCGACTCAGGAGGATTGCTTGCAGGAGGAAGAATGGTATGGTCGCATTAATGATCGTAGAACCCCATCCCTAAAGATGATGTCGAAACAATACGTTGTGTGGTGTAGGCCATAGATGAATTCTCTAATTATTAAGGTGCTTGGAGCTGATATCCCAATGTATATAATTAGAGATAGAATTCATCGCATGTAGATGCTAGTATATTTGATGAAATGATGCCATTGAGTAATGGATATTGCATTGTTTCATTCACTAAAAAAGAAGACAGGGATTTAGCTTTCCAAGAAGGACTATGGATGATTCATGACCACTATTTGATTGTCTAGGGTTGGCACTCAAATTTTAATCTATGGAAGGATGATGTACAGAGGAAGATAACCGTATGGATATGCCTTCCAGACCTGCCAATGGAATTCTACAACGTTAAATCATTAAATATCATTGGGAATATGGTTGGGAAAACACTTAAGATTGATCGGTCTACTTCTATCTATGATAAAGGAGGTTTTATGAGGATTTGTGTAGAGGTTGACCTTCATCAACCTTTGTTACCCACATTTGAGATTTTTGGTGAAGACATGCTAATAGTCTATGAAGGCCTTTATCAAGTTTGCTTTCATTGAGGCAAATATGGCCACCAAAAGGCTGCATGTCCGATTAGGTTGAATGAGATTGAGGAGAACAATAACATAGATAATGGAGGGAGGAATCAAGCTTCAGGAACAATGAAGACATGCTCTGACTATAACATCCCAAATTTGGGGGCTAGAGGCTTGAGAATAAGCCTGAATCAAAAAATGGTATCAAAAAATTATGAAAATTTTCATAATGAAATTAGACTTATCAAGCTTTAATTTGATAGGTCATATAAGTCATTTGGATCGTTCACAAGGAATTATATATTTTTAAAGTTAGCCCAGTGAAACTAACAATTTTCTATAGCAGCATCCAAAAGCAATAATTCTGGGAATGTTGATCTTCTAGTTAACCAAATGTTATATTTTTTTCTTAAAAATAAACTTAATAAGAGTCACATAGTAGTTAAAACCACCCCAATTGGATATCTATACAATTAGATATGAATTTTCAAATATTGATGAAAATTCTGCCAATTTTTCCAGCAAGTACGAAAATGGAAGAAAATGTATGGGTAAAATGATCATTTGACCATAAAGTAAGAAGTCATATATTTTTCCCTTTCCCTCATGAGGTTGGAAGGTCAAAAAGGGGAGAAATAAGGGAATAAATATTTGAGTTAAACATGCTAAGAGTTAGAGCAATTCTAGCGAAGTAAGAGTGTAGTTGAAAAGTCAAACATTGTAGGCAAATACTTACAACCAAAAGTAATGTGTGGGGAGGTAAATGAAGTCAAATTAAAAGACTTCTTTGACTCCCTTTAACAGCCTTGTTCACATCAAAATGGAAAGATAAAGGAGAAAACAAATACTTGGCCTATATTTAAAGAAGAGGAATGAAAAATGGCCAAGTAAAAACAACACATGGCAATTAGCAATAAATAATATTATTACATAAAGAAATTGATGATATTTTGAAGATCTATTTATCTCTTTTGCCTCTTCATTATTTTGGCTAGCATATGAACAAGAGAGAGAGGGAGTGTTTCATGAAGCAAAGGCAAAGAGAAAGAGTAAGAATTCAAGAAGCAAGATCAAGGTGAGTTTGGCTATGAAATTCACTTATTCTTGCCTTCTTCATCATGACAACTCTCGCCTATTCTCTATTCCTTCTTGAACACAGTTGTAGCAAGAAAAAACAAGAGCAAGAGGAGGAGCGAGGTGGCGGTTTCAGAGAGAGAGAGAAAAGAAATCAAAGGTAAAGCCATAAACCTTGTTATCTTGTTTGATTCAAGGTTGTTGTTGTTGCTTTGGTTGATTTGTGGCTTTGTATTGGTTGATTTTGAAATTTGGGAATGCCAAACTCTAAGGGGATGTGCTGCCCAATTTTCTATTAATCATGTTTAAAAGGTGTTTAAGAGGTTAAATAAGTGATTAGAGGTCAAATGAATGTGATTAATGGAATGAAATCAAGAAACTTCAATTTTTCCAATGTTTTGTAATTTTTGTCTAGACCTGTTCTCACTGTGTTTGGATTGTATTTTTGTGCTTTTTATGATTCCATTAGGTTTATAATGAAAAATTGTGTAGGGTATATGTATAATATGGAGTATAAAGGCCCTATAATGTGAAATGACACAAATATCCTTAAAACCCTAAGTTATGGGTTGTCAAGGGTAATTTTATAATTTGGACTTGAATTTGACCAATATGAGATAAAAAATGGATTCTATATGTCAATTTGTGTAGGATTAGCCCAGGTCATAAATTTTGGTAAAGTACAGTTAGATCGGGTACAAAGGGACTTAGACTGGGTCCCCAGGGGTATTTTGGTAATTTAGAATTTTTGAGTCAAGATAACCAATACAATGAGTTTAGAATGAGTTATGAGTAAATAATAACTCATTTATCCTAAATTTGAAATTTTAGGATATATCAGTAGCTCGAGTTGGATACAGAGTTGGACCGATTAACAGGCACGGAAAGGGCACGCTCCAAATAGTAACACTTTCTTTCATGTACTATGTGATTAATATATGATTTATTATGCCATATTTTGTGACATGAGCATAGTGCTAGGGGCACATTAGCCTATCTGTGATATGGGATCCAGCGATGGTGCATGCGAATAAGCCAGGGTTGCAAACAGTTGTTTGGCTTTGGACAGTGTACATATAATAGTCTATCATCTTACATAACATGGTGCATGACATATTTATTTTCATATCGTATATGTCTGATTATATGTTACTACTAAGATTCCCTGAATCTCACCCTTTCCATCAATGTATGAAGTTTCCAGCAGCAGGAAGCAGCTCAAAGGGTAAAACTGTAATTTCTGGCAACTGAAGGTTCGGACCAATACAAGAGGCAACAGTTGGTTATCTGAATGCATTTTATTTATTTTAAGGTTTGTATTATTCTGTACACCCCTATGAGGAATTGTTATATATAAACAAGCATGTTGTATCAATAATATCAGTATTTATGCTATTCCTATATGCCCACTGAACTATGCAATTGCTACTCTAATTAATATCAATATTAAGATGGGGTCTTACAGTGACGGCATGACGGAGGTGACTATAAGAGGGACTATGGTGGTTATCTGCAAGACATTGAAGGAGGACAACCTGTATGAGAAAATTTAGATCTTGTGCCGTGATTTCAGGAGTAGGAAGGGTGCAAAGATAATTGTGGGATTTGATTGTGAAGCTAAAAATGAGGGTGATATTAAAAGAAGTGAAGATAAGAAGTTGGGAAATCGGGGCACTGTTATGTGTAAGGCTAAAGAAGACAAAGTTTTAAAGGTGAATGATATGAATAATCGGGAAGCATTCAAAGAAGGAAAAACCATTATTTGGAGTAGATCCTAGTATCTAATAAAAGGAAGCTTGAAGTCTAACCTACACGTAAGGTGAAAGAGAATTGTAATCCTTCAAAAGAAAATTTGAAAGTGGGGGGCCCTAATGTGAAATCAAGTTTGAGTAATAGGAAGTCCAATAGCTTGAATCCTTTTTCCATCTTGGCTGACCATATTGTAGACACATTAATAGATAATGGGCTCTTCAAGTCAATGGTTATGGATTTAAATGAGTCTAATATGCAGGGAAGAAGGCCAGTGGATAATTCTATAACATGTGAATCTGTAAATACAAGTGGGAGTAGTGCTATTAAATTGCAACAATGCATAGATTTGCATGGGAATACACTGCATAAAGACACAATAATGGCAGAGAATGACAAGGATCAAGTTGTAAAGTTAATGCTCAAACCCTCCCAACGGTTTCCTCATGATTAGAGTGACATAGAATACAAGAGGAATAGGTGATCGGAGGTTCCCGACCCTTGTTTGAGATTTAAAGAAGCACTACCAAATTAACTTATTGGCTGTTTTGGAAACGTGGTGTGATAAACAATTTTTGGCAATGAGAATTGAGAAAATAAGATTCAATAACTCAGCTATTTGTTACGAGTGTAGGATGATGTATTTAGAAGTGCAAGTGTACACTGTCGTAATCAAGTAATATAGAAGTGAGTAGAGTATCGTTCCCACTAGGATTGATCACTAAGTACCAAAATTGGTAATTTTAATTCTATTTAGTCGGTTGATTAATTGTGATTGAGATTGCAAGATAGAAATGATGAAATATGAATACAAGTGATATAAAGACAAATATGAGAAAAAGCCCTAGGGATTAGATTTCACTTAATAAATTCCAGATTGAATCACTTATCTATTCTAGTCCAATTTATTCCACATGATTGATAGTCGAGTTTCCCTATTTTAATTACTAGCCTTTTCCAAGGTCAAGTAATTCTATAATTAATTGCTAACCCAATATATTCCTATATGAATTTAAGCAATCAATCATGCATTAAGATTTATGGAACTCAATTAAGATTACACAACCCATATGAATATATTCCTATTTCATATGCAAATTATGGTTTTAATTATAGGATCCACACACATGTATCTCCTTCCGATCTCAACATGCATATTAAAATCATCCAAAAGGTGGCCAATCAATTGTAAGCATTAAGAGCAATAATTAAAACGCAATCATGAAGGAAAAATTAAAACTAGATTTAATAAGTTAAGATTCAATCCGTCATTAGTAAGCTACGTCATCACCCTAGGAAAAGGAAAATTTAGCTCATGACAAAATTAAAAACAAAACCAAAATATATTACAAACATCATAAATATTGCATAAAAATTAATTACAAAAACATAAAAATACAACTACAAGATGCATGAAAATGGAAAATCTAGCCTACCATATAGGAGGTAAAACCATTCATGTAGGTGGCAACCTATACCATCCATAAAGGAGGACTACCTAGGCCTTCCATATAGGAGGTAAAACCATCCATGTAGGAGGCATGCAAGAAGTAAAAAAATGCAAGAAATAAATTCTAAAAATAACAACTCTCTCTCTAAAATAGAAATTCTCTCTCTCTTCCTTCCTCCTCCTTTTAGGGTGCCAAGAAGCTCTATTTATAGGCTTCATTTTCGGACTACTACAGTATTTTTCTACAGTGATTTTTCTACAGTGAACCGCACTGCTACAGTGAACCGACTACCCACTTGCTACAGTGAGCCGACTACTACAGGAACCGCATTGAACCGCCCCACTTCCACACACACCGACCGCTACAGTACAACGCAATGGTCCGCTACAGTACCAGACATGAACAGTCACAGTGAATAGTACCGCATGAATAGTAACTTCCCCTTAAATGCCTTCTTTAATTCTTCTTAATCTGGTACTGTCCATGACTGCAAGAAAATCATTATTTATTTATTAATTACACCCAAATTGATTACATTCAGCTCAAATATAGTCCACAAAATCATCATATAAGGGAAAATAAATATGCAAATATTTTACTTATCACTATTATTGATTCGGATGGATATAGTGGGGGGATATGGTGCTTGTGGGACTCAACAATTCAGGATTTGATAGTACTAGAAAGACATCGTCAATTTTTACATGTCTATATATCATCTCCAACGACCCCTCCATGGGTGCTCACTATAGTATATGCTAGCTTCAACATTAATGGAAGACGCAACCTATGGGGTGATTTGTCTCGCATTGCATATACTATACAGGGAGCATGGATTGTGGGTGGTGATATGAATGCAACAATCTATACTAATGAGAGGAAATCCACATCACCCTGTGGTCTCTCAAATGACAAAGATTTTTCCTCCTGGGTAGAGAAAGAGAACTTGATGGATGTAAGATTTGTGGGACCTTCCTTCATATGGGATAGAGGTTTAACCGAGGCACAACTTGATCATTTCCTTACCAATAAGAATTGGATGCAGTTGTTTCCCAATGCCACCCACCTTTCCTTCTTTAAATCTAGCCATCGTCCTCTCTTGTTGAAAATGGCAGTAACGGAAGGAAATACTAGTCATAATTGACCGTTTAAATTCATTGCCTCATGGGTCCTTCATGATGACTTTGAATAATTAGTTAGATGAGAATAGAAGACTAACAACACTTGGGATGGAAATATAGGTAGCTTCACTCAAGCTTGTAAGATGTGGAATAAAAACATTTTTGGCCATATCGAGGTGAGGAAACGTAAGCTTCTTCGTCCGCTTGATGGACTAAATGCAGCCATTACTTGCAGAGGCATTGATAGTAAGTTAGAGGATCTACAATTTTAACTCTAGAAGGAATTAGAAGATGTTGTATTGCAGGATTCTTTGCTATGGGCACAAAAAGCAAGGGCAGAATGGACAATTTATGGAGACAGAAACTCTAAATATTTCCATGCTCAGGAAAACAGGCGAAGAAAAGTTAATAAGATGAATGCCATTAAAAATGAAGCTGGTAATGCAGATATTATTAAACCAATGGTAGTTCAATACTTCTTAACATTATTTACAAAAGAAATCTATAACCAAGAAGAACTTGACTGCAGTGTAACTTATCCATCTATTAACTAAGATGAATTGAGGTAGTGTGAGAGAGTAGTTTATGATGATGGTTTAAGTGCGCTATTTTACCAATCTCGATAGGACATGGTACGTACTTTTATGCTTAATTATATTCATTACTTACTAAGGAATCCATCAAAATTTGACACATCAATAGTACCCTTCTAGTCCCCATTCCAAAAAAGGACAATCTTGAAATGTTGCGTGATCTTCATCTTATTAGTCTATGTAATGTGATCTACAAGGTGGTTACGAAGGTGATTGTCAACAGGCTTAAGGCAGTACTTCCTAAAATAATTTCTCCCAACCAATGTAGCTTTATGCCAAGAAGACATAGTAGTGATAATATTATTGTTGCACAGGAGGTGATTCATTTTATGAGAATCATGAAAGGGAAGAAAGGCTTCATGGCAGTTAAAATTGATTTGGAAAAAGCCTATGATCGTGTTAGCTGGGAGTTTCTCAATAATTTCTTAAGAGAGTTGAATTTTCCTTAACATACTATTAATGTGATCTTTAGCTGTGTATCCACAGCTTAAATGCAGCTTTTATGGAATGAGAGTAAATTTGAGATCTTTCACACTTCGAGAGGCATGCGCTAGGGAGAACCTATTTTGCCTTATCTATTTGTGATTTGCATGGAAAAATTGGCTCACCTAATCCAAATGCACAGTTCTGATGGATCTTAGAAGCCAATCCGCCTAACCAAAACATGACCTTCAATTTCACATATATTCTTTGCTGATGATATTATTCTGTTTACTGAAGCTACAGGTCAGCAAGCTGAGGTAATGAAGCATTGTTTGGACAGGTTTTTTAGATGTTTAGGACTTAAGGTTAATGCCGCCAACACTAGAGTTTACTTATCTACCAACATTAATCACAACATTCAAACTGAAATTAGTGGGATGCTTGGTTTTACTTCCATGGGTGACTTGGGTCGATACCTTGGTGTCAACCTTCATCATGAGAGAACCTTTGTAAATGTAGTTGATAAAGTGAAGAAAAGTCTTGCTACTTAGAAAGTTAACTCTCTGTCCATGGTTGAGTGAACTACCCTTATTAATTCGGTTACCACGACCATTCCCAATTATGTGATACAGACAAACTACATGCCAACTCCAACTTGGGAAGAGTTAAACAAGCAAAATAGAAATTTTCTTTGAGGGGCACTAATAATAAGAGAAAGATTTACCTGGTGGTATGGTAAGAAGTTTGCAAATCTAAAAAGACATAAGGTTTGGGCATTCGACATGCCATATACCAGAATCATGCCTTCCTTATGAAACTTGGATGGAACCTTGTTAAAAGGCAAGATACTTTATGGGTTAAAGTGATATGAGATAAATACAAAAGCGGGAATGACATACTCCCGAAGATTAAGGCTAAGAAACCAGGCTTGAATATTTGGTTAGGAATTAAAGCAATATGGGCACATATGGAGAAAGATGTGGAAGTAGTAGAAGGCAGCAATGTTCAATGGAAAGGATCCAAAGATGGCCTACTCTATGTGAAATCAGTATACACAACACTACTTGCAGATATAAGAGACTATGACCTGATTTGGGAAAGGATTTGGCGAGTTAAAGTCCCAGAACGGTGTAGACACTTTATATGGCTAGTCATGAGGAAAAGGCTATTAACTAATACATCTAGACGGGTATGAGGATTGATTTAAGAGGATTGGTGTCTAGCATGATTAGATTATGTAGAAGACATGCTTCACGTGTTGCGTGACTATGATTAAGCTAGATTTGTCTGGCGCAATCTGGTTAAAATATTTGTACTGCAAAGGTTTTTCTCCCTTGATAGTTGTGCATGGCTTCAATGGAACCTATCCAAACAACATGCGAGTACGGAGGATGATTGGGCCACCACTTTCACCATCACGTATTGGTGGCTATGTTAGAGACGTAACTTATTTGCGTTTGAAGGAAGAAGTGTCTTAAGCAATACTTTCAGTTGGAACATTCATGCCTTGGTGTTAAGTTCTCGAGAGGTCTCTGAGTCACTGTTTGTACCAAAGAGAAGGAATGATGTTACAAGTATTCCAACATGCAGATGGGAACTACCACCATAAGGTTTGTTAAAGCTTAACGTTGATAGGGCTTACTCTCACTTAACCAACAATATTGCATGTGGGGGCGTGTTATGTGACACAAGGGGTGAGTTCATAGAGGATTTACATGTCGCCTAAAAGGGGGAGACGTACTAATAGCTGAACTATGGGGATGCTTACACGACATGAGGATTGCTTGGGACCTGGGTTACCGAGATGTTATCTTGGAATCTGACTCTATGGAGGTGGTTGGGTTGCTACTTAGGAATGGACATGATACACATGAGGATTGCAACGTCATTGATGAAGCACAGTCACTGCTATAATGAAATTAGAGTGTTTATGTGAGGCATATCAGTAGGAATGCTAATGAGCCAACAGAGTACCTAACAAAAGTAGGACTATCTGTACTGTCAGGTTTTCATAACTTGTACTAGTCATCCAATGAGATGCACATACAACTGGCAGTGGATAAAGGATAGTTTTCCCAATTCCTCATGTTGCTATCAAAAAAAGAAGAGAATATGTATTGATGTATGCATTTGATAGTGTTATTTGGGAGAGGCTATGGAGGATTGTGCAATCATTTTGTCTTGCAAAAACCTTATAGTAGAGGACAAGTATGTTGGGAGCCAAAATTCCATGAAATGCATATGGGGATTTTGTTAAACACACATCATTAGTTGACTTAATAGATGTGGTATTTTTATACAATTTAAAAAACCTTATATGTTTTTTTACGTTGTTTTCTTGATTGACATGTTTTCTAAATGGTCTATATGGTTGACTTAATGATCACAATAATTTTTGCATCATTTCAAAAACCTCATAGATACTTTTACACTCGAGAAATATTTATGTAGTGTTTAGCTCATACTTGATAAAAGTTTATGAGTGGTTTTGCAATTTTGTGCATTATTATAAGTACTTGTTTGATAAATAAAATTATTAAATTAAATGAGTTTTTTTTCACTAAACACTTGTATCCTCTTATGGGAAGCAATCGTGTTTGAGGTTTTGTAGGGTACTAAATGTGGGCATCTCTTTGTATTAGGATTCAAACCTTGATTTACTACAGTATAAGTGACTAGCCTCTTTTTTTTTGGCTAGGCAAGTGTATCTTCCTATTAAAGGCAATCCTATTTAAGACATTGTCAGATACTAATTGTAGACACCTCTCCCAACAGAGATTTGAATATTTATTCATCAAGTTGTGATGGACTAATCCCTTCCATTCCACTAGACCAAACCCCATTGGTAGGAATAGTCTCTTTTAATATGTTGAGGGTAGGAATCTGATTCGTCCTAGTATTTGTCCATTTAATAGTGCTATAATTTATTGAATGTCCAGCGGGTAAAATGGAAACAAAAGGCATAACTGATTGTTTTTTATTGGCTCACAGTAGCTCCTGACCCATTTCACTGTAGACCCAGAACTATCATCCAAAAGTTGTGAGGTAAAAAATCAACATATCTACTAATACTCTTCCACCAAAGCTGATTGCTTTTTATTGGCTCACAGTAGCTCCTAACCCATTTCATTATTCATAAGGTGGAAACGGCTTTCCTTTAAAAAACACCTCTGGCTCCATGCCGAGCTAGCAGGTTGGAGTAAGGGCGGTCGGCTCAGTGACCATTTGAATTTCGGTTCCAATTTTTCAAAAGTTCCCTCATGTTGTTGTCTGTTTATACTGTTCTATCCCCCTACATATGTCATCATATAAATCCTTCCCTATGTCTTGCATTTATTGACCATTAGTAAACCTCTTTCCATCATCTTCTCTGTTTATCGCATCCCCTTGCAAGTTGTCTTTTCTGACATAATGAGGACCTTGGTTCAAGGTTACCTTGACGTGATGGCATAGCTTCGATCAAGACGATGCCATATTGTGTGTGGTGGAAGGCTTGACATAGTTGGTAGGTTGACGGACATTTCCATGGACGGTTAATTATGTGAAGCATTATCAAGTCTGTAGTTTCACATTTATTCAGCTTCCCATACTCTACGGCTATTGTGTTTGTTAGCTTAGTGTTTTGTAGTTATGTTATGTCAGCTCTTTTCTCATTGCATGTGTTTGTTACATTTAGGTTTGTTAGATATGATTAGTTTTGATGATGACAAATATAGATATCAAATATTATGAGAGCAAAAGTTTGCATAATATACTTATCTCTTATATTGACTAACTATTATATTTAATGTTGTATATCTTATAGATTAGTCAAAGAGATTGGAGAATGAAGAGCTTTAAGAATTAATGGGAATATCAAGATTCAAGCTTCTAGAAGAAATACTGGATGTTTCTATGCTCATAAGGGAATTAAGAAGTTACTGTAGCAGTTACTGTTTGGCACCGTAGCATTGTAGCAATACGATTATTGTAGCATCGAGTGATTTTAATAATCACTCGAGTGATTCTGGAAAAAATAAAAATCACTCGAGTGATTCTCTAATTCACTCGAGTGATGTTCAGTGTTTCATACTCTGTTGTTCGTCCAGCTGAGCGAGGTCTGGTTATTTGATCATATCTCTCTAAATACAACTCCGATTAAGACCAAACTAGTTGCATATGAAAATAGACTCACAATGAGTCATTTAGACACCTGAAGCAACATCAAAGGAGCTCATATGAAGGAGATATAAGTGTTCGAATCTGGCCTTCACATCAGCGTCACTCTCTAGAACAGGTTTGGTATTTTGGCTATAACTCTCAAATCACTGATCCTATTGAGCTGAAACCAGTGCCATATGAAACAAGACTTCAAGAGATTTCTATTGATATATAATATAGAAATTTTGGAGCCATATTCGAAGAGTTATGTCATCTAGAAGTTTACCTCTGTTTGCTGAAGAACTGGAAACGCAACAACGAAGTAAAAGTGATATGAAGAATAGATCACTCGAGTGATTCCAGAATTTACTCGAGTGATATGGCAAATCACTTCCAGTGGCGCCGGAATCGCTGCAGGAATTTTTCACTATTCCAGATTTCACTTCCAGTTATCCTGAATCACTCAAGTGATTTGTGATTTCCGCCAAATCACTTCCAGTGATCTCCAAATCACTCGAGTGATATCTCAATTTTGCCAAATCACTTCCAGTGCGCCTGAAATCACTGCAAGAAAAATTCACTGTTTGTAAAATCACTTCCAGTGATGCCAAAATCACTCGAATGATTATGTTGTTTTCGAAGATCACTTCCAGTGGATGCTGAATCACTTCCAGTGAATCAAAAATCACTGCAAGAAAAATTCACTGTTCTCATTTTCACTCCCAGTGCAGTTGAATTCACTTGAGTGATTAGTCATTTCTGCAGATCACTTCCAATGCAAGGCGAAATCACTTCAGGAATATTTTACTGTTTTGAAAATCACTTCCAGTGACATGAATTTCACTCGAGTGATCGTCCATTTCAGCTGATAACCTCCAGCACAGTTCTTGATCACTCCCAGTGATAATATCAGTATACCTCAAATCACTACCAGTAAGATATTATATGATCAAGTGATATGATGTTTTTTGACAGAAGAAACCTGAACGCACTGCCAGTGAATTCCAACTGAATCAGTATTGCTTCCGGTGAATCTCAATCAGGTTGAATGATTTGCTTGTTTCTTAAAATTGCTTTCTGTCGACTGATATGCCATTTTCTCAGTTTCACTTCCAGTCTCAGATCACTTCCAGTCAAGTATCATCCAGTCAATGATATGCCAGTGAAATGCTTCTGTAAATCACTTCCAGAAGTATGACAGAAATAAGGAAACAAGTCAAATGATTTCATGGTACACTCGAGGGATGATAATCATTGCTAGTGGAATATTATCTTTTGAAAATCACCTCTAGAGAAATCAAGTTTACTTCCAGTGATTCTTTAGTTTTCAAGATCACTGCCAGTGAAGTCTGTAATCACCCGAGTGATGTTTTCTAACGGCTATTTCTCTGAGTGCTTTTACAGGTGTTATGCACTACCGATCACATGGCATACACAGATCAATATTCAGCAACAACAAATCATGGGCAGAAACAATATTCAACAAACAACTCAACGAACGTGCAAACAGAAAGCAACTGTATGAATCATCTGTCAGAAGCATAAACAAATTACAATGGGAAATACTGAAGCATCTGTCAGAGAACCACGATCAATGGGCATAACCGTTGAACTTTTTGTCTGAGCACACGATCAGCTTACAGCGGGAAAATATTTGAATAGACACAACGGCTCTCACAGCTTCTACTATATAAGCTCAATCTTTCAAAAATCAGAAAAGAGAGATAACATTGAATTGAGATACACACGACCAAACTGAAACACGAGAACCCAACTATGCCAACATGCTGTTATCATAAGTCTTCCACCTCACATACTCTTTGTGCTTGTCTGTTTTCTACATCATGTATTTGGAGAGTGAAAATATTTGTATTGTACTTCAGTGAGCATTCATACACTCTGTGAGAGAGCTTGTAAACACTTCATCTGTATTTCAGAAGTGTTCTCAAGGTAGAGGGACCTTGAGAAGATTGATCAACTTACGGGATAAGTTGTAGAGTGAATTGTCAGAGACTTTCTGATCATAAGACTTACAAGGTGCAAGCAGTAGAGAACGTTGCTGCTCGTAAGACTTACAGTGGTGTAAGCAGGAGAGAACGTTGCTGCTCATAAGACTTGCACGGTTAAGCAGGAGAGAAATGTCTTTGGATTGCTTTGCTCGACTTGCTGTAAGAAGGAGTAAACCTTACATTGTGTAAGGGGGAGTTACTCTTGTGAATTTGTATAGGCTTATCTTGTGCCCAGTTAAACAAGAACATAGTAGATTGGAAATATCAGGAGGAGCCTGGGGACTGGACGTAGGTAATCGTGGATTGGACCGAACCAGGATAAATCACAGTTTGCATATTCTCTTCTCTAGGATTTTACATTTCCAGCATATATGATTTACATATCTGCTTATGTTTCTATACTTCCATATGTATTGATTTGATAAGTTGCGAAAAGATTTTAAAAGATCATACTTTCTTATCGCACACCCAATTCACCCCCCCTCTTGGGTGTCAGCCAGTTCTAACAAGGTTGTCCAACACGAGGCATCAGTCAATTCTTCAATTATTGTGGTATGGAGATTGGACCTTCCATGGATAAGATACACTATGGAGTACTCAAAAGTAGCCTCATACTCAAGCTTGACCGCATAATATTGCATGAGTTTTGTAGTTCATTTATTCTTGTAACAAACAATGGGAAGGAAATGATTTCCATGGAAGTTCAAAAAAGTAGGGACATTGAGTTAGTCATTTTTTAGTCATGAAATATTATGGGTACATTTAACTTTTTTATGTTCATTCAGTTTCCACTCAAGTTCAGATGGTAACTTATTTTGTTTTTATGCTTTCTTAGAATACTCTTTATGTTGGAACAAAAGTGTTGGTTAGTGTTATGTCAGATCTTAAGTGGCGATTTGGAGATGATGGTATCTTGTGAGGTGAACGAATACTGAATGCTCTATAGACCAAGAGTAGTGTACATTTTTGTAGTACGATTGTTGTGAGAGGTGGTAATGTTTAAACAGTTAAACATGTTGTGATAGGTTATAGTCTCTAAGTCTTGTATTTTAACTTTGTCGATTGTTGTAACTTAAGTGAAGATAGGTTTTTTTAGTTTTTTTCCTCTTATATTTATGTTTAACTATGGTTCCTTTCATGTTATCTCATGAAACCCCTAGCCTTCTATGCTTCATGTTGGTACATTATAAGTGAAAGGTGTACTGGAAGTTATCGAAAAGAACACTAAGGATACAAATTTTAACATCAAGTCTGAATTTTTAAGGACAGAGGAATGGGTCAAAGAGAAACAGAGACTAAACCAACTTAATGAACATTTTAGCTCAAACTAAACCAAACATAAACTTAACTTGGAAATGCAACGACTAAAGAGAAACTTAACCCGGATTATATGAAACCTGACGTACAAACATACATAAACTTAATATTGGACACCACACATACATAAAATAAAAAGAGGTTGTTTCTATTGAAATAAAAACAAGGAGATATAATTTCTTGGGGCATGTTTCACTTAGTTTGGTTCATGTTTTGCCTCACTCATGAATCCAAATTCCCCAGTGTAGTTACAGTAGGCAAAGGCAAGCTTACATGTGATTCATTCATATCAATGATTTAATTTTGTTGGATTAAGGCCATTCCATTAAGTCTTCCATGATAGGGACGGATAGGTGTGATCTTTATATAGCTATGACTTAGGATATTTTGAATGAAAATCCCTTCATCTGATCCACTTTGCATCTTAACTCTTATGTAAGGTATGAAATGTAAGATGAGATTCAAGTACTCTATGTGATACCTGAAGCTATGAGGGTCTGATTCTTCCTATTTAGGACTTTTTAAGACTTGTGTTTTCATGATACCATACAAGCATCAAAAGAGGGAATATCTTGATAAATAAAACCTCAAAGAGCCAGGCATGATCTTGCCTCTGTGAATGCCATGACTTGCCATATTTCCTCACCAAAGTCATAGCTGGCAAAAACAATCAGAGGGCCGCATGTAATATTAAGTGAACTGACCCCACTTTTCCTCTATGCACGCAACATCCTATATAACTCATTTTTTGAGAAAGTTTGGAAGGCACTCATTGTTGATCGTTGCTGATGAGAAAAGGAGAAGGCTATTATTCAGACAAGTTTTCGTAAGGAAAATGTGCACTAAGATTATGATGCTTATATAGAAAATGTTTATTACTTTCTCACTGGCATGTATAGTGAAGCTGTTGGTTTTATACAATGTCCTTTTATGTGAAATGGCAGTATCTATTAGTTAAGGAACTTATAGCAAGTTAAGTATATATATATATATAGATTATTGTATATTTGGGTTTGTGTTCTTGTGATCCAATATGGGACACTTATATGCCATATCCATTGGTTAATGTCTGTATGTCAGATGTCAAGGCTTGAACTCATGTCAAATGGTTAATAACCAAGACTTAATTTGGATGCGATTTCTCTTTCCTTTATATGATCATGCCATGCATATGGAAGTGCCATTAAAAAACATGTAAGCTCTGTTGTTCTATTACTGAAATATTTTTAGTGATTGTGCATACCCTTGAACCAAGTTGACTAAGAGCCATTAACCTTACATCATTATCTGAATTCTATTTGTACTTAACCAAGATTCCTTCAACTGACATCTGACAACCTAGCTATAAATTGGGAAGATACATCCCTCTTAGGAAGAAGAAGATATCATGATCAGATCTGGAAAGCCCTGTCATTGTATATCTATATGTTGTCTTCCTTATCTCTCAGTTTTTTTACTTAGCAAATAAGCAATGAGGTAGTTACTTTTATTCATGAAAGTATGATAAGAACAACAGATATCCATGCCATCTAACATATCTTTAAAGACAATTATACGTTCAGGCCATTATAAATGTGTTTCATTTTCTTAGTTCCTAATTCTGCATTTTTTTTTCAGTTCCCTCTACCATGTAATATTATTTCTGCTTTTTTCCTAAGGGTCCTATCTGCTAACCCACTCATTAACTTCACCAAGCACACAGCCCTCCCAATTTTCAGTTGATTTTGTTATATCGTTTCTAATATTATTTCTTCTTTTTCTTGAAGGTATTCATTACTCATTCATGTTCTTCAAAAACCAAGATATGTTAGAAACGATATTGGATTTTTGAATTTGAAATACATTGCTGCTAATTCAGCAACTTAGAGTACATACTGATTAAAATGTCTTTAAGTTAAAGAAGAAAATTTAAATATAGTACCTAGAGGTCTATAACTAAATGCTTAATTGTTAACCTTTGTTAAAAAAGAACATAAATAAAGATGATCCATGAGATAATAAGCGCAGTGCAAAGTTCCTTCTTTAGTTGGAAAACCCTTTCCCTGGCTATATGGAAAAATGAGCTATTGAATAGGTGGGCAATCCTATATTCATATAAGCTGTATTAAGAAATGAGCTATTGAATAGTACTGTGTTTGACATAGCTTGCATTAATTTATTGTTGACCATTAGCATGAATTGAAGCTTTCAAAGTCCTGTTATTAAGAGAATAGGTTTATTCAATAATAAGTCCGCATCTATAGTTGTTTTCCATATGCCATATTGTATAACAGTATATAAATGATCATATATAAAGGGACTCTATCAATTGGTTATACTTATTTAGTAATATGTCAGTAAATATGTAAATGGTACAATTGCCATTGATTAAATCAACTTCCTATTTCAATATAAATTACCATAACATCCTATCGTTTGATGCATCTTTAGTTCTTCATGTAACCACTAAATTGAGTTATAAACTTCATTTTGTTGTCATAGATGTTGCTAAATCATGAATCCCAATTCATGATAGTGTATAATGATTCAGTACCTCCCAATTTAGAACCAGATTTGTCTCTACATAGCGTTGTAAGACTTTTGCCAGGTTTGCAAGACAGTGATCATATGATTCTCCAAAGATTGAGAAATCATCCATAAATACCTGAATGAATTTCTCCACCATATCTGAGAAGATCGCCATCATACTTTTTTGAAATGTTGCTGGTGCATTACATAGACCAAATGGCATTTTTCTGAAAACAAATGTACCATATGGACATGTAAAAGTTGTTTTCTCTTGATCCTCAAGTGCAATTGTAATATCATGTGTACCTTTCTAGAAAACAATAGTAGGCTTTCCCAGCTAGTCTGTCAAGCATCTGGTCTATAAATGGCAGCGGGAAGTGGTCTTTTCTAGTGGCTTTGTTGAGCTTTTTGTAGTCAATGCATACTCTCCATCCCGTCACTGTTCGTTGTGGAATCAATTCATTTTTCTCATTAGGCACCACTGTCATTCCACCCTTCTTTGGCATAACTTGAACTAGACTTACCCATTGACTGTCAGAGATTGGGTAAATTATACCAGCATCCAGCCACTTTATTACCTCTTTTCTCACCACCTCCTTCATATTCGGATTAAGTCTTCTCTGGTGCTCAACTAATGGCTTGTAGTTATCTTCCATTAAGATCTTATGCATACAAATGGAAGGACTGATTCCTCTTATATCAGCTATCGACCATCCAAATGTTGTTTTATACTCTCTTAGAACTTTTAATAACTTTTCTTCTTTTTTGAGACTAAGAGCTGCAGAGACGATCATTGGTAATGTTGAATTTTCTCCCAGATAAGCATACTTTAAATAGGATGGTAATGTTTTCAACTCTAGTTCTGGTGGATTTTCTACTGATGGTACCAGCTTACTTGGCCTCTCTCCCAAATCTTTAAATGGTTTCTTGATAAAAATTGGGGAATTTGCATCAAGGTACCTAATTTGCTTCAAGACTTTAGGATTAGTATATTTTGATACATTCCCATTGCTAATGGTTGATTCATGCAGATTTCTTTCACTACGTCTTCAATGTATCACAAGGTTAACTTTCCCTGTTGCACATCTATTAAAGTTATCCCAGTTGCTAGGAATGACCTCCCAAGAATGATAGGAATTTCTTGATCTTCTTCCATGTCGAGTACGATGAAATCAGCTGGAAATATGAGTTTGTCCACCTTCACTAGAACATCTTCTAAGACACCCATCGGATGTTTTATTGATCGGTCAGCTAGAAGTAATGAAACAGTGATAGGCTTCACCTCTCTAAGACCAAGTTTTTTGTAGACAGATAAAAGCATGAGATTTACACTTGCTCTCAGGTCACAAAGTGCTCTTTCAAAGTTACATTGACCTATGGTGCAAGGTATGCAAAAGCTTCCTGGATCTTTCAGCTTTGGTGGTAGTTTCTTTTACAGAATGGCACTGCACTCCTTAGTAAGTGCAACTGTCTCAAATTCCTCCAGCTTACGCTTATTTGAGAGAATATCCTTCATGAATTTTGCATAACTAGGCATTTGTGCAAGAGTGTCTACAAAAGGAATGTTGATATGTAACTTTTTTAACACCTCCAGAAACTTTGAAAACTGCTTGTCTAGCTTTGCCTTTACAAGTCTCTGAGGGTATGGAACTGGTGGTACATATAGAGGAGGGTTATCTGGAAAGCTCATTCTTCCTAGTACCACATCATCCTCTTGAGGTTTCTGTGCTTCCTCCTTCTGTTCTTCTTCACTTTCTTTCTTTTCTCCGTCATTCTTATGTAGAATTATAGGATCTTTCAATTCTCTCCAACTCCTTAATGCAATGGCCTTCACATGCTCTCTTGGGTTTTTTCAGTATCACTTCGAAGAGTACTTGGTTGTCTGGAATTTAGCATATTTTCAATTTGGCCCATTTGGATCTCCAAGTTCTTTATTGAGGCTTCCTAGCTTTTAAGTGTTGCGTTAGTCCTAGCCATGAATTAAGATGTATTCATGGTTAGTTGAGCTAGTGCATCTTCCACATTTACTTTTTGTTGTGGTAGATTTGGTGGTTGAAGAGCTTGTTGCTGGTAGTTCCCTTACGGCTTGAACACATTTTGATTATTCATCTAGCCAAAGTTTGGATTATTCCACCAACCTGGATTATAAGTGTTTGAGAATGGGCCATTTCTTTGATTTCCAATTTAACGAGCTTGCTCCGACTGAGAAGGCATGTATGAGTGTCCATCTTGACTTTGTGTACTCATATGAGGTCCTCCATATCGATCACAAGTTTCATGAGGAGTACTGATTGCATTTGCTTGGCTTGTCAATAAGCTCACTTGCTTAGATATAGATGCAACTTGAGAAGATAAAGTTGTAAGGATATCCAGCTCGTGCACTCCAAGTACCTTCTTTGGATTATGACGTTTAGAAAGCCATTGGTATGTATTGGCTGCCATCTCCTCAAGTAAATTATAGGCATTATCTATATTTTTTCCTATTAATGATCCTCCAGCTGCAGCATCTACCAGAATTCGGGTGGTATGCGTCATCCAATTATAGAATGTTTGCAGTGTTCACCAATCTGGTAACCCATGATGAGAAAATCTCCTTAACAACTCTTTGTATATTTCCCAGGCTTCATAGAGGATTTCTAGTTCATGCTGGGAAAATGAGGTAATTTCATTCCTCAATTTAGCAGTTTTTCCTGATGGTAAGTATTTCGTCAAAAATTTATGTGCCAAGGCATCCTATGTAGTTATGCTTCCCACTTGTAGAGAATGTAACCAACTCTTTGCCTTATCCCTGAGTAAGAAAGGGAAAAGTCTAAGTCTAATGGCATCATCAGTAACACCATTATGCTTGAATGTGTCGCATATTCTAAGAAGCTGGCTATATGTGTGCTAGGATCTTCTGTTGATAAACCACCAAACTGATTTGCTTGCACCATCTGGATAATTGCAGGCTTGATTTCAAAATTGTTAGCTGCTACTAGTGGGTTTCTAATTCCAAAAGTTATCTCCATGACTGTTGGTGTTGCATAGTCACGGAGTGTTTTGGTATATGTTGCTTCTCCTTCCAGATTTTCCATTGAATTGATTGAAGTAGACTACTTTTGAACTCTCTGATTTCTTCGACAAGTTCTCTCGATCTCAGAATCACAAGGTTGTAATTCAGTCTTCTTCGATCTGGTCATGTACTAAGCAAAAATATGAAAAGAAACGAAAGACACCAAAAAGAAAACAAATGTAATATGAAGACCAAATTAGTATTAAAATTACTTGGTATTGATATTAATGACAACAATCCCCGGCAACGGCAACGGTGCCAAAAACTTATTACGAGTGTAGGGTGGTGTATTTAGAAAGTGCAAATGTACACTGTCGTAAACAAGTAATATAGAAGTGAGTAGAGTATCGTTCCCACGAGGATTGATCACTAAGTACCAAAATTGATAATTTTAATTCTATTTGATCGATCGATTAGTTGTGATTGAGATTGCAAGATAAAAATGATGAAATATGAATGCAAGAGATATGTAGACAAATATGAGAAAAAGTTCTAGGGATTAGATTTCACTTAACAAATTCCGTATTAAATCACTTATCCATTCTAGTACAATTTATTCCACATGATTGATAGTCGAGTTTCCCTAATTTAATTACTAGCCTCTTCCAAGGTCAAGTAATTCTATAATTAATTGTTAACCCAATATATTCCTATATGAATTTAAGCAATTAATCATGCATTAAGATTTATGGAACTCATTAAGACTACACAACCCATATGAATATATTCCTATTTCATATGCAAATTATGGTTTTAATTATAGGATCCACACACATGCATCTCCTTACGGTCTCAACATGCATATTAAAATCAGCCAAAAGGTGTCTAGTAATTGAAAGGATTAAGAACAATAATTAAAACTCAATCATGAAGGAAAAATTAAAACTAGAGTTAATAAGTTAAGATTCAATCCGTCATTAGTAAGATATATCATTACCCTAGGAAAAGGAAAATTAGCTCATGATGAAATTAAAAACAAAACAAACATAAAATAAAAACATCATAAATATTGCATAAAAATTAATTACAAAAAGATAAAAAAATACAACTAATAGATGCATGAAAATGGAAAATCTAGCCTACCATATAGAGGTAAAATCTTCCATATAGGTGGCAACCTACACCATCTATAAAGATGGACTACCTAGGCCTTCCATATAGGAGGTAAAACCATCCATGTAGGAGGCATGCAAGAAGTAAAAAATGTAAGAAATAAATTCTAAAATAACAATTCTCTCTCTAAAATAAAAGCTCTCTCTCTCTCTCTCTTCCTTCCTCCTAATTTTAGGATGCCAAGAACCTCTATTTATAGGCTTCAATTTTCGGGTGCTACAGTAAAAACGCACTGGAACAGTGAAAAAGCACTTCTGCACCAACGCTACAGTGAATCCGCTACAATGTATTTTGCTATAATACCGTATGAACAATTTTGCTACAGTCATCCCTTAAAAAAATCTTCTCAATATTTTCTTAATATGGTATTGTATGGCCTGTCAAAAAAATCATTATTTATTTATCTATTACACCCAAATTCATTATATTAAACTCAAATATTGTCCCCAAAATAATCATATAAGAGAAAATAAATATGCAACTATTTTACTTATTAATGGTGAACACGGAAAAAGGAGACATCTACACTAATCCATTGAGACCAAGCAAGCTACAGTAAGGACAAGAGGAATTATGGTGATATCTAATCCTTACCCTATTTTGTGTTTATATGAATTATTTTAGGTAATGAATATTTTTCCGTTATTGCATTCATTTAGCAATCAAATCTTTGATGATCGTCAAATTATTTACAGATTGCTAAATAAACCAAAAGTGAAATTGTGCATAACCGTTCTATGAGTTTTTCTTTTAAATGCACAACTCTAAAACTTGTTCTGATTTTCAATTCACTTTGTCTTATAAAAATGCATACATATGTTTTTTAAAAAAATATTCATACTTTGATTGCATTTAAATGATTTAAAAATTAGAACTTAATATCTTTGTATACTTAACATTAGAAATGCTTCAAATTTATCCACCAGAAATGCATTTAAACAATTCACTTTGATTGCACATCAGAAATACTAAACTTAATATCATTGACATATTGATCATTGATCTTAAACGTGTTATACATTGCTTGAACTCCTTAGTTTTTATTCTCTAACATGTTAGACCTCATGTCTAACAAGTTAAACATTTATATGAGTCTCAAACTAATATCCTAGAAAAGAATTTAATTCATGAAAAACCTTGTTCCTTATGCATAAATTATCAGTGGCTGAGTTACTCCGAATATTATGAATGTTCATTGATGTATTGAATGATAATGCATTAATCATTATATTGGAATAACTTATATTCTAGAACTCTAGTCATTTGAACTAATGAGTATGTGCTTCATCATCCGTAAATCCTTATACTCATTTTATTGCTTAAATGTATTAACATTTGTCTTCATTCATTTTTGAGTAACTAAAGCCTTATATTGAAATTATTTCCTTGAACATTCATATATTTTAAGACACGGCTCTAAAAAGCAAGATTATTTATTGGTCAATAACAAAGTCACTACGCTTATATAAGTCTATCAAGCTAAGTCCTTTCTGGCTAATTCCTTATCCTTATGACCTTTGCACTTGGGAAAATTCTTCAATGGTTAACATAAATTGAAGCATTCTGACATATTAACATCTTCAACCATGCTTAACACAAGTATCAATTTTAAACATATTTCAAAAATGAATTTTCATATCTTCAAATTTTCAATTTTATAATGAATTATGATTATTTGAAAATTATGAAATTTGAAATAATATTTCCTCATCATTCCTGACAAACTTGATCTCACTGATGAGGTTCATATCAATGAGATATTTTCGATATGAAGTATACTTACAAATTATCATTGTGAAAACTACATTCTTAGTTTCATCTATTTGGTGTCCTTTATATATGAATTAATTGGATAGTCATATAATTCTACTTCTTGTTGATACTATGTGATCAGATATAATATGGTTCAATTATGTAAGAGCAAGTATAAGAGTTATTATGACTAATATTAAGTGGACCAAGAGCAATCGGGAACCAAAGAGGATGTATTTTTTATTTATTTTCAGGAGTACTCTATTATCGCATTAATAAACAGAGAAGAGTTAACTTGCAGGTGCACTCAAGTGATCATGAAGGTGAGACATTTTCACTTGGGTGACCTTTAATCAACTTGAGTGATAAATAAACTCAACATACAAATATATGCGATAACCGAGAAGAGGAGAAGCTAACTCTAGTAAAGCACCCAAGTGATAAAGGGCTTACTCGAGTGAAGCACTCAAGTGAACTACTTTGGCACCCGAGTAGAGAAGAATTTTTCAAAGAAATAGAAGTCAAAAAAGGATATCACTTGAGTGGAAACCACATCACTCGAGTGAACTCTAAGAGTTAACTTTCAGGAAGTCTCGAGTGTTCTCTTTACACATTCTAGTGAGGTATTTCAGCTTTTAATTGAAAATGCACTCAAGTGACATAGGATTCACCTAAGTGAAGCTTCATCACTTGAGTGATACCTTACTCACTCAAGTGGAAACCTAAATCAGCAAAGCATATTAGTAACTGATGCGTCTCTTTGTCTCATTCCATCTCGCACCCTTTCGTATTTTTTTTAAAACACCTCTCAAGTTTTTCAATCTACAAATTGATAACCATTAGACCGTTGTTTTTCTATTAATTCCCTCGGTCTCTCCACTCCCTAGTATCATCATCAAATATTCATTATGTTGTTAATATCTTTAATACTCTTAACATCATATAAAGCATAGGTATCTTCTTCAAGCCAATTTCAAGTTGTATATCTTATCTTGAAAACTTCATTTTATGAAATATACTAATGCTTTCAAAACTAGCTTGCATTGAGTATGAGCTGACAATTTTTAAAGGATGTTACTGATTGAGCAAATGAGTGAAATAAATAATCTCTTAGTCAAGACATTAATTAGAAGACACTTGAAGTTATCTACATGAACCAAGAAGATGAGCTACGTCAAGAAGAATTGGAAAGAAGACAAGGAGTGAAATGTTATTTTCATCACTTCAAGCAAGATTTGAATCCTATCTATCCAAGTGTTCTAATTCTCATACACAATTCCTCTACAAAGCTTCCAATGACCTTTTCAATTCAGGGATAGTTCTTAACTATAGTCTTCATATTTTTAAGTCATGCATTCATCAAGGGGGAGCTTCACATTCACATCTTAACAGCTGATCTCCCATTTTTTTAAAAGAAAATATTTTTAGCATACTCATTTGCATTTATTCTCAGTTGATTAGTTTTGATGATCAGTTACGTTTATATTTTCCTTTCATTATCTTAATTTGAAAATAGAAATGAATGTTTTTATACTTGATTTCTCTAATAATTCTCTTCTGCAAGAAAGGTTCAAACTTGTGACAGGGGAATTCATTATGCGCACTACAAGGAGAAACAATCAAAATTAAGGAAAGATGCTTCAATGATCAATCAAGACAAATATACTGAAGGCAACCTTTAAAGCAACCACACATATAAAGGAAGAGGAATGCCTCTTGGAGCTAGTTGAGATATGCTCTACAAAAGAGTGTTATGAAGAAGAGGCAAAGGATGGAAGCTAGGACTTCAAGGATAGATGAGGGACATTCCTTAGCCCATCTGAGAAAGGAGCTTTAAGGTTTTCACACAGATTGCCACCAACAATACTGAGTACTGACCATATTCAATCATTTGAGACATCACTTGAGAAGCCAGTACTTCAATCCCATTTCACGTCTCAGAGGCATCATACATCAAGTTGTCGAATCTACATGAGCATTTCTAAACTCTATCTACTTATATTTTTTATAATAGTTTGCATATCTTTGATTTCAATTTGCTTTGATTATGAAAGTTTTGTTGAAAATCTCTCTAAATTGTGTCAAACTTGTTTTATGAAAACTTTCTTTCATTCCCATCACATTAAAAAAAATGAAATTACTTTCAAATAGGGGAAGAGATAATTGTTTTCTTGACAACTTCATTTTGATTGATGAAGAGAAAGGCGGCTCTAATTTATTTTCATATTTCTTTCTCTATAAGCTTTTGTTTCTTAAAGTTTTTGCTGATGTCAAATAGGGGGAGAGAAAGGCAAGAAAAATGTTCTTATTTTTCAAACGGGATTTGTCATCATCAAGAAGGGAGAGAATGTTATATTTGATTAGTTTTGATAATGTCAAATATAAATATTAAATATTTAGAGCAAAAAGTTTGCATTATATTTATCTCCTACCTTAACTTGATTAACTGCTATATTTAATGTAGATTAGAAAATATCAAGTTGAATTAGGGAGAATAATCAAAAAGAAAATTAAGAAAAAAGTTATTTGGATTGATCAAGATGAAGATGAAGAAAAAGATTGAAGATATTCAAGAAAACAAATAAGCTATCTAGTTGAGTTGGGTTATGAAGAATTATCAAGAAGAAAGAAAAAGAAGAACTTGCAAAATATAATGGGAATATCAATATTCAAGTTCATAGATTTGATATTGGAAGTCTGGATGATCAAATGGAAGCTTGAATTGATTAATTCGAAGTTAAAATACTCGATCAAGAGGTTTTTGGATGTTCACTAGAGTGAAATTTCAATATCACTCGAGTGACACCTCTTCACTTGAGTGATATCTCATTTTCACTCGAGTGAAGTAAATTTTTAATGATTCATTCGAGTACAACATGTGCCACTCGAGTGGAAATGTATTTTCAGCTACTCTGTTCAGCTATGTTCTTTGTTCTGTATGGACAAGGTTCGGTAATTTAGTCATATCTCCCAAACCACAACTTTGATTGAGACGAAACCAGTGGCATATGAAAGTAGACTTCTAATGTGTCATTTTGAAATCCAATTAAAGCTTAAAGGATCTTAGATGAAGGATATATGAATTTTTGAATTTGACCTTCAAATCACTATCACTTTCCAGACCAGATTTGATATTTTGGACATAACTCCCAAATTACAAATCCAATTGAGCTAAAACTGGTGCCATATAAAACTAGACTTAAAGAGATTTCCATGGATATATAATATGTCAAATTTGGAGTTATATTCAAAGGGGTATGATCACTAGAATTTGGTGTTCAAAAATGCATACACAATCTACACTCTTTGATCATAACTTGCAACATACAATTGACTTGGAGCTTATTCTTTTTAGATTTGAATATAAATGATAAGAGCTTTTTGATAATGGGTCATTTGCCATATTTAGAGCCAAATTGTATAACTAACTTGAAGTGAACACTTGAGTGATACTTACGAGTGAGTGATGATCCCAACCTTCAGTTTTTCAAGTCATTCATCTGAGGATGTATAAGTTCACTCGAGTTGATAGATGAACACTCGAGTGATGGTGTTAACTCGCAAGAATTTGAAGGTTACTCGCAAGAGTGAATAAGTATCCACTCGAGTGACAAGAGATCACCCACAGACTCTAGAAAGTCACTTGCGACTTTTCCAAGAGTTGAGTTGAAGAGACACTCGAGTGAATAAGAAGCCACTCGAGTGGCTATGTCCACTTTTTGTTTTCAAAAGTCAATCGCTGATTTTTTAAAGGTTATGAGAAATGATCACTCGAGTGAAATGTTCTCACTCGCCAGTTACCAGAAGGTTATGAAGAGCACTCACTCGAGTGAATAAGTGATCACTTGAGTGAAGTAAGTCACTCTCAGCTCTTGCATAAGTCATTCGTATCAAATGAGGAAATTATATCAGAAGTTCACCCAAGTGACAAGCAATCACCCAAGTTTCAAATCATTCACTCTCCATCTGTATGCAAGCAACTCATGATACTCAACAAGTCACCTTCTGATAAGATCAAGAGTGCAACTTAGTTTTCACTCAAGTGATACATATTCACCCAAGTGATAGTCATCCACTCAAGTGATCCTACTTCCACTCAGGTGCAGGTTCAGCGCCTTTTGAAAATCACCGTCTTGGATTTCTCCATAATCTTGCAAACTCATTTAAACGTTGATTATGTTGCTTCTAATTATTCCTAATCATCACTAATCAAGTTTATAGGTGATTGAAGATGGATTAGAGCTTAACGGCTAAAAAGCAATTTATGTCAGAAACTTCAACGGTCATATTTCTAAAGCAACAAAATCAGAGCGAGAAGACCATCGTGCCTAACGAATACTTCAACATCTTCAACAGTTATCTAAGCTACATCAACTATAAATTGAAAAGCATTCAAAGTCAAACATAAGAGCTTGCACCTACGCTGTCAAAATGCCAATGCTATGATATTCATGTCATTTTCTCTCTGTTTTCTCAGTATTCGTATAATTTACCATTGAGAGTGAGATTATTTATAATGTACTTTAGTGTTTATCTTATTCACTTATGAGAGAGAAGATTGATTATAATCCTTCATCATAAAGGTTGTATCCTTACGGTGAGTAAGGGGGAGTATCTCGGTGAGAGATTTATAAACGGCTTCACAAGTGCCTGGCTAAACTTGTCGGATTGTAGAGGCTTTTCTTGTGCCCATTTAAACAAAAAGATAGTGGATTGGAAATCTCAGGAGGAGCATGAGGATTGGACGTAAATCATCAAAGATTGGACTGAACCAGGATAAACCATAATTGCATCTTCTCTTCCCTAAGCTTTTATATTTTCCAGCATATGTAATTTAAATGACTGATTGTTGATTTATGCCTGTCTACTTTCATCCTTATCGTTTTCACTAAGATGCGAAAAGATTTTTAAAATTCTTAAGTTTTTATCTTACACCCAATTCACCCCACTCTTGAGTGTAAGCCGGATCTAACACCATCCAATGTTACAAATGAGATATGGCCATAGTTCAGCAATATGTTTCCATAGAGCTAAATCTGAACTTTTAACTTTGCATTCTTTTACCCAATAACGCCTCATTCATTACCCTCATATGCCTAATTCCAAAACCCCCTTCCTCCTTTGATCTACATACATCCTCCTAGCTTATAGCATGAATCTTCCTCCTATCAACACTTGACCCCCAAATGAAATGTTTATGCAATTTTCCTATTCCATTTCAAACCTCAATCTGAGTATGCTCATGCTGCATTTGAAAATTCTTCACTTGAGAGGTAATTGATTGGACTAAAGTCAGCTCCTTGCTAGAGAAAGAATGTGTTGTTTATATCCACTAAGATTCCTTTGGACCTTATCAATCAGGTATTGAAATTTAGCTTTTGAATTCCTACCATGCGTAATATGGGTACCAAGGTATATTCCCAATTCCTCCATCCTCTGGAAACCAGTCAAACTATAAAGCATATTTTGTTTGTCTCTAGCGATATTTCTAGAGAAGAAAACTGAAGTCTTTTGGACATTTATTTTCTGTTCAGAAACATTTCCAAATAAATACAAGTTTGTTTACTGCATTTTACTTACGTTTGATTTTTCTATAACTCTATAATTTGATGTAAATTGAATAAAAACATGTAAAGGATTATATATGTTTTAAAAAAATATAAAAGCTAAATTCATTTGCTTATATCAATTATGTTCAATCATTCAATCATTTTTTTTTTCAAATGATTTTTTTTATTATTAACTCCACCTATGTTTTATAGCCGGTCCCTAGCCCGGGTAAAGGAGGAGTGTTGTGTTTAGCCCTCGATAACCAACATAATTTTTTTGAATATTTTATGAACATGGATCAACGAAGACATTGTGCTAATGTTAGGTCACTAATTGTAAGTAACATGTTTTACGGCTTGAGTATTGTGTGAAGTGAGCAAGAGCCATTGCATTATCTCCCGGATGTAGTGTTGAACGAGTAAAGGCTACCACTCTCTTCTGAACAGAGGCGCTAAAGAAGGTAATTCACAAGATCAATGGGACTCTAACTGGAGAATATATAGAGGTGGTAGACATAATGAGAGATCACAAGATTAACATCTTGTGCTTCCTATAAACTAAATGGCCGGGAGAAGGTTTCAAAAAATTAATGGTTTCAAGCTCTAGTACAAACGAAAAGGACAAAGAAGGCAAAGTTTTGGTTACTGATTGAGATATTAAAAATTATTGGGAATCCTACTTTTATAAGCTATTCAATGATGGAGAGGAAGGGGTCAATTTATGACTTGGAAGATTTGATAACTCGAGAAAGTGAGCTCAATTTGTCATTTTATCGTAGGATTTGAGTTGGTGAGGTTAAGTAAGCTCTTAAGAAAATGGAAAATGGTAAAGCTGTTGAACCTGATGATATTCCTATTCAAGTTTGGAAATGGTCTGGTGAAAAGGGTGTTGTTCTTACTAAGTTATTTAATGAGATTTTACGACCTAAGAAAATGCTTGATGGGTGGAGAAAAAGTACTTTGATCCCTATTTATTTTAGAATTGTACAAACTATAGAGGAATTAAACTTATAAGTTATACAATGAAATTGTGAAAAAATGTGATTGAACACGTTTTGGGGTTGAATACTAGTATTTTTTAGAACCAATTTGGATTCATGCTAAGAATGTCCATAACAGAAGTGATTTATTTACTAAAGGGGCTAATAAAAATGTATCAGAGTAAAGGAAGGGATTTGTATATGGATTTTATTGATTTGGAAAAAGTGTATGATCGTGTTAGGAGAGGTACTTTGGAAAGCCTTGGAAAAGAAGAAGGTGTGTGTTGCATATATCAAAGCTATTCAAGATATGTATGAGGGGTTAATAACCAATGTTATAAGAATGCCAGGAGGTAAGATAAAAGAATTTCCTATAAGAATTGACCTACATCAGGGATCAACGTTGAGCTCTTATTTATTTAACATGGTGGTAGATGTCCTAATTAACTGAGCATATTAAAGAGAAAATCCCTAACTTCATGCTTTTTGCTGATGATATAGTTCTGTTGGCCGAATCCAAAGAGAAAATTAATTCTAAACTTGAGATATGGAGAAGGATTCTAAAGTTGCAAGGCTTACATATGAGTCATAGAAAGATTGAATATATGCATTACAATTTTGATAAGAAACAAGTTAGAAGTAAAGTAGAAGTTACTAGAATTATTTGTAATAAAAAAGTATCTAATAAGCTAAAAAGAAATTTTATGGAACTATTTTGATTTTGCTATTTACTATTCTAGTATCACTGTTTACCAATTTTTTTCTGGAAAGTACTTGACTCAACTGCAGAAACTCATCTAAATTAAGTATGGAACAATTTGATTCACACGGAACATACTCTCGTAGTCCAAGAGAAAGATATAGCAAGCATTTAAAAACTGCAAACTACATACAAATCATTCCGCAACTAACAAATTGTTTTTGGTTAATCCATCACCAACAGTGGGATACTCCGGTGAAAGCTGCCATTCACCATCCACCAAGAGTTTGATCTCATACCTGCACAAGATTTTTATGGCTCAAAAGAAGAAGACTCATTGTTGCAAGATCAGGTTCAAAACTTCATTTAGTTGAGAAAATCGTGCCTTCCTGGTCTGACTGAGAACTTTGTTTAAGAACCATCATACTTAGGTGATAGGTACTCTCCTTGGCTCCAACCATCAAAGCTGTCCATTACTTGCACGCTCTTAAGAGCAAAAAATACAACAAACAGAAAAAACATATTAAAAAAAAGGCTACCCAGTGTATAAGACTCCCACTAAGTGGGATTTAGGGAGGGATAGATATACACAATCTTACCCCACGATCTAAGAGGTTGTTTTTAGAATTTAAACCCGTAACGTTTAAGCTATATGACAGCAACCTTACCGCTGTACCACTACTCTCCCTCTATATAGACAGAATAAACTGATAATTCAGGTATTAACCAGACACAAACTAAATGCCAAACATAATGTAAAATATTATTAAGGAGATACTTCACTGGCGTATGACACCAATGTTCAGTCCTATATATAAAATTAGTTTATTCATATGATACAGCTGCAAAAGCAACTCTGTTGAGATTAACATGCTCAAATATAGTAGTGTTTATCAATCATCAATATAAATTATCCATTGTTTTCATGATTAGATAAAAGTTTTCACAGAATAATTGAAGGACTTTCTTGTATATTTACCTCGGCATTGCCAACCAAAAATACAGGAACTTCCTTGGATTGAACTGAATCTACATCTTTTATCTGTTCCTTTAATTTCTCATGCATAGCTTTGGGACCAAATTATTGCATATACATATACAAAGGCATAGAAGAGGCAACAATGTATTAGAACTGGAGAGATCCCCTTGTGTGGGATATTGAAAGGTAGGAAATCACACATATTTTATAAAATGAATACATAATGATTGATTTGAGGAAGTGTTCTCCCTTTCAATTTTATGAACTTTTTTATCAGGATGTAAATCTATATATAATTTTCCTTAAATTTATTCATAGCATTATATAAATCTACAAGGTAAGATCGAATATATTTTCCATTGATCTTCCTTGAACCTTCTGGAATAGTAGACTGAGCTATTTCTTCGGCAAGTTTGACCAAAGCCTTCATCCAAAGGAAACATTGTCATAGATTTGCAAATAAGATTAATCATTTGAGAACAGTTTTAAACACCATACAGTCAAAGTTGTGCAGCATGTTCTCAAATTCACAAAGGTGCTTGTCATAAGAAATCGTAAATTAAACTGAGTAGTGGATTAAACAGCATTTTATTTATAAAATGACATATCATTATCTCATTATCATACTATTAACTTTAATAGCTTTCATCATCCAAATCTAAATCAAATCAAGATTAACTATTCAAACCATTATTATATAAGAAGGAAGAAACGTGGACCAGAGTTCATTATTATGGTGGAATTTGTGTGATAATCTCAAGTTAAAACAGTTCACACAAAGCCAGATAAGTCTCAAGTCATCAATAGAACATGAGTAAAAGGGAGGAGAATTGGTAATTCTGACTATGAACAAAACAAAGTGCTGATATATTTGTAGCATTCAGAATCTGATTTCAACCAAAATTTTAGAAATATAGAAAGTTACAAATTTAGGAGCGAGCACAAGCTAAGATAGTAAAGGAGAGGAAGTTTAAGGAGAATTACATGCATGCTGCCAAATAAGCAAGTCCTTCCACAAAATTTCATGACTCAAGTTTAAAGCAATGAAATTGAAGACATTATGATAAAGAGTAGTACAAAACAAGATAATCCCACAGGTCCTAATTGTAAGAGCTTTTTACCTAATTCACAAGGATTAAGAAAGTTGAAGTTAGATGCCAGTAATTCATGTGTTAACAATTTGTGATAGTTATATGCAATCCATGTGTTAACAATTTAATAATTTCCTTAGCACTGAGAAAATGATGCATTAAATAGGGGCCCTCTGGGAAAAAACCAATTAATGTGGGAGACAGAAGTGAACAGAGTCTTACATTAAGGACCAAACCAAAGTCTTCAATGGGCTCCTACCTTTAGGACCAGAGGGAGCAGTAAAAAACATTGACTACTAGACTACTATTATGCGTGTGGACTATTACAGTTAGCCTATTACAATTAATTAACAAGATCAAATTAAGACCCAAAAATAAATTACCAACTTTACAATTTCTTCCATTTTGAAGTAGTATATGAGTCCAATTCCACTTGTATCCTGTTTTTCTATTAATGCATTTTATTTTAAAAATATTACATCCATAAATCAGAATCTTGTTTTAGTGTATATTTTAACCAAGGGCAGATGCAACATCCAAATTTGTTGTGTTGATCATCTATGTTGTTGCTTACGATTCTAGCATAGATATATAATGTGATGTTCAAACCGATTGCAATGCGTAGGACTTGAGTTCCACATCAAGGAGTATGGGCTATAATATGGAATTCACAACTGACCTCCAGCTCTCGATCCTCATGAACTAGATTTTTATGAGTGATTCTTCAAAATATTCCTATTATTTCTCTAGCCAACCATGGAGAAGAACCCACCATGAAAAATATATATATATATATATATATATATATATATATATATATATATATATATATAATTTGTGAACAAAACTCAAACCTAATATATTCAATGTTTTAGAAGATTGAGATGAAACTCAGACTCTCAAGAAATAGTAGTCAACTCAAAAACCTTTTATCATGTGAAAAATCCCAGATGTCAAATTAAGAGCAATCAAAAGATATCTGATCTATACACAGACTTGTCTTTTGAGAAACCCTTTATGCTGATGGGCTTCACTAAGCTTCTTTGTAAGCTTCACTCTTTTAGTATTTGCAAGTAGTGCTACATCTTTTTGGGAAGAAAAGGATTAAAGTAGAAAAAATAAACCCAACAGAGAGCACAAATCAGGTACATTGTGCAAGAAACTGCTAAATTTAAGTAAGCATAGATTTGCATGGGAACTCAACCCTGTAACATGCATGAGTTACAAATTCTAATTGTCTTTCCTTGGTGTTAAGTGTAATAATATACAGACAATTCCTTACAACTCATCATTCTCATTATCATAGTCAGTTATGATCAACATAGTTTGTTTTTTCAAGTTTTGCACCTTACGCAAAGAGGGTGAGCCTTGACATAGTGGTAAGGTTGCAGCCATGTGATCTAGAGGTCATGGGTTCAAATCTTGGAAACAGTCTCTCCAATTATGAGGGTAAGACTACGTACATCTATCCCTCTTCAAACCTTATATGGTAGGAGCATTGTGCACTAGACGGCCTTTTGCACCTTACACAAATCCTTCCAACTGATTTTACTTATTTTACAAAGTAAGGACCTAACAAATGACTAATGCAATGGAGCCATATAAAGATTACTGATGGATAACACCATATCAAGTCATGCACTTCATCGGTCCTAGATTAAAGTTGCTTTTCTACTTCTACTTCTCTTTACAGAATCCCTGTGATTAGGAGCACATTACGAGTACATCTCCTTTCATACATAGTACTACTAACTATAAGCCATTCTTTTATCATATATAAACGCCACAAGCCCTAAAAATGAAAATGATTAAAAAAAGACATAGCAAAGACAAGAATTGATTTTTTTTCATTTATCATGGAATGGAAAAAGGATATCATCTGAAATTCTAAATAATCTGAGGTTTATTATAGAAGGAAAAGAAAACTAAGAGCACCTGAAAGTGATTTTAAAAATTTTAAGATATAATAGTTCCTGATTTTAAAAAGAATTAAGGAAAATAATAGAAATTCCCCACTTCCCAAGGGTAGATTGGTAGCTAGCACTCATGGCCTTTTCAGTAGACATCCATATAGTGGAAATGGAAACTTCCTATTTCAATTGTTAGTAGTTGTTCCAGAATCTTCTCTTTCAAGTCTTCAGATGCATCCTCATCCTCATCTTCATCAGAATCGCCTTCAGACTGTAGTGATGTAAACTCATCCAAACTAGTTGCCATAGAATGTGCTCTATGGAAAAATGGCCCATTTGGATATACTGCATTAAAGATTGGGTAGGAAGAGGCCAAGCCTCAATAGACCAACCTTGAACTGGCAATTATATTATAAGAAATTCTATGATTGTTTTCCCATCCTAATGTTCTTGAAATTCTTGAAAACAATATTGACTGTGGCTAAGAGGTCCAGACAACACTTACTAAAATAAAGAAGATCATGATTTTTATTATTACTAGTTGCTAAAATACTAAATTGATTTTAAAATACAATAGTACTGTAGAATGAGGCAAGTGTGTACAATACCACTAAAGACAAACCTCAATAATATTAATGCAAAGAAATCAAACTTTCTTCTTTGAGGATGAGTGGGCAAGAGGGAAAGGGGGCAGAAAGGACAGGGAAGAACAATGGTGATGTTTTGAAAGACGGTCTGTCTATAAAATTGACATGAAATATGCTTACCTGGCCTTTATTATCTCAATTATGAAGAGATAGTTAACTATAAGCTAAACAGAACCCAAAGGGAAACAACAACAATTAGATGAGCTGTCTATTAACTAAGAAGCCATACTGTGAGGATGATACAACAAGACGGGATAAGAAATAAATTGTGAACAACAAAATTTTGTAAACACATTGTCTTCTTGCAATAAGACATTGTTGTGCTGAAAAGCACAAAAGTAGTCCCATATAGCAACAACAGTTTGCAATACGCTTTTATCAAATATTTTCTCCAATCCAAAGGAAAAAAAAAATTGCATGCTATTATTATGATCAATACATCCACAAAAATTATGAAAATATTCTAATTCATAACAATAATGCAACTCATGTGAAATTTTATGTATCTGGCTGGCACCTTGCACTACATCTACAATTATGTATGGAGGTACTGATAAATAAAACAATCTGTTTGAAAGCATTCCACTCTAAAATAAACCACTGTCAAGTATTAGCAAGACATAAGAGTTTCAATTCAGCTGACTAGGAAGGAACCTATGAAGAATGGACGCGAACAAAACTATGTCCATGACTAGGAAGAAACCTGTGCTGTGGCATCCACATTAATGTCGTCACATGTTCATATTAATGTCCATCCTTTCTAGGCAGGAGGCAGGACAATATTATGTAAACTCCAATTTAGTATATTCATGAATCCATAGATTAAATTAAGCCATACAAAAAATGCTTCCAACTATTTGATCAATGACAGCACCTAGAAATATTGAACTTCATGAAAAAGCTAGCCCCTTCTCTGTTTCGCCCCCTTTCATTCTGCCCAAGACCAGTTCAACATCAGCAACCTACTGTTGGAAAATAAGCATTAGTGTTCAAGGTTATTTAAGTTTTACAAATATATATATATATATATATATATATATATATATATATATAATGGTCATTAATTAAATTTACCACCATAAACATTTTTGGTGCAGTAACAACTTTATGATGAGATTAAATATTGGTTGGTAAACTTTGATGTTCTACAAATGGCTATCTCTACTTTAACCTTAGTTCTGTAGTCTCATTATGTGATTCAAAAAAAAAAGAATAATCAGAAGATAGAGTAGATATATAACCTCTTCAGCATGCAATCGAGTTCTGAAAAGTACATATATAACCATTGAAAACTTGATTTGGTTTTATTTTGTTTTTACTTAAAAAGCATGCTTTACACTTTAAGTCACAACAAAATCAATTTGAAGTAGGTAGATAGATGAGTGGAGAATTGAAAACCCCATACCTAGAAACCGCGGAACTTTCTGTTGATGATTAGCTGCATGTCTTGGTAATTGATCAATGTTTATCTCCAAATGATCCTAATTGTTCCTCCTGTAACAGCAATCTTCAAGACAAACATGGGTTAGATGTTTTTAAAACCCCTTGTCCAAGACTTTTTTAGACTTGAGATTAATCAAGGGGGCTATATCATTCCACAAATTTTTGAAGTGTGACCTGAGGGAGTAGAATTTTCATCACCACAATCTCAAAACTATAACTAAACTCATAACCAACCACTGTTCAACAACTAAGCTTCAACTGCTATCTTTAATCATACAAAAACTATCAACTAAGCTCATAATTAATAATTGTTCAACCATTATGCTTCAACTATCCTTAATCATCTATTAACTATCAATATTTATCAACTATGCTTGTAATTAACCACTGTTCAACAACTAATCTTCAACCATCATCAAACATATGTCATTTGTAAATATACTCCACCATTGTTCAACCATTAGGCTTCAGCTATCCTTAATCATCCATAAACTGTCTATACGCATAATTAACCAATGTTCATCAACTAAACTTCAACTATCCTCAAACATATATGGTCCATAGATATACTCCACCACTGTTCAACCACTAGGCTTCAGCTATACTTAATCATCCATGAACTGTCAATACTCGTAATTAGCCACTGCTCATCAACTAAACTTCAACTATCCTCAAACATTTGTCACTCATAAATATACTACACCACTGTTCAACCATTAGGCTTCATCTAATCCTTAATCATCCATGAATTGTTAATACTTATCAACTATACTCCTAATTCACCACGGTTCATCCACTAAACTTCAATTGTTCTTAAACTTCTTTCATTCATGGATATAGTCCACAACTGTTTAGCTTCTAGACTTGACTATCCTTAATTTCATCTCTATGTTCCTCATTACCTTTTATCGAGAGTTTCAAGTTACTAACATGCATCAACACTTGATTGTGATTAGGCATTCCACCACTTAAAATAAGAACAGATTCAAAAGACAAAGAAAATTACCAGCAGTACACTTTTAAAACTACAAGAACACTTTAGAAACTTCCACCTGATACAAATGGAAACATAGAGAACCTCTAAAATTTGAAGGAAAAGACTGAGTTTTATTTGGAAGAAGGTGGAGTTTTTTTAATTGATAAATAAACAGAAAAGAAGGTGGAGTTTTTTTAATTGCAATTTCACTACTTTAAAAAATTAATGTTTCGAAAGATTAGACCTCCTAATTTAAAGATAGGCATTTATGCAGCAATTACATATCAAACATAGGACTCCTAAACTGACTAACTACAGGAAGGATAGAGAAAGAAAATTACAAATAGTCACTAAACAAATACTTATAGTACTCTATTAGAACAACAATGACACTTTAGAATCCTCCACCTAATATATATATATATATATGAAAAATCAAAGAACCTCCAAAATTAAAGGGAAAAATCGTGAGTTTTATTTGGAAGAAGGTGGAGTTTTTTAATTGATAAATAAACATCACATTAGTAATTAGTAAAATAATATTAGTTGAAATAAAAATGTGATTTGGCATTTTCACCACTTAAAAAAAGAATAGTTTTAAAAGATTAGAACCCCTTAATTTAAAAATAGGAATTCATGCAGCAATCATCACATATCAAACATATAGGTCTCCTGCTAAACCACTTTGTAATAGAAAAGATAAACCCAAAAAATTACTAGTTCAATACTTATCAAGGTTTGAGGCCATGCAGGTTTTATATTTGTGATATTAAAATAGTAATAAATAAACTAAAGGGCTAAAATATTAATGTAAGCACAATTGGCAAAACAGTAAAAGGAAATTCAGCCTGACTCATGTATAATATTCAGCAGGATTTGTTTATACCCTGGAAGAAATTGTGAACTGTTGGGAGTTCCCCACTAAAAACACAATTTGGATATAGCTCTAAAATTTGCACACATCTCAGTGATCACACAAAAAGATACTTGAATGTAATGGTAATGGACGAGGGAAGAATTTGAAAGGCTCACTCATATTGTCACTCATCCAAAGGGATGCGTAAAGGTAACGACATGGCCGTACTGGTGTCCCTGAATACAACCAAAACTGTTAAGGGAAGCGTCTTTTTTCTTCTCGATGAGGTGAAGCGAGAATCCAAAGGGCTCACTAACAACAACCTATAGAGCACCAAAATGGTGAAAGATGTGATCCTCTCCCCATAGCTACGACGAAGATTTTCTTCCTTTGTCTCTTTTCCTTTTTTTTGGGGTTTTTTGGGAGCTGAAAGCAAACTAATGATTTGATGTGGTTTCAAATTTTTTGATCGAGTGAGACTCCAAAAGGCTTACTCACGTAGGGCCAAGGGAGAATCGCAAAGGTGACATGGTCCAGCATAGACTTGCAATGGCTAGCTACCGACCCCACTGCTGCGATAAAGATTTTCTTCCAATATCGTCTCCGACTTTTTTTTTTTTTTTTTTTTTTTGCCTTTTCTAAACAACATCTATAGATGTAGAAGCTCTTTCGGCCAAGTGAGACTCCAAAAGGCTAACTCATGCAGGGCCACGAGAGAATCGCAAAGGTGACATGGTGGAACACAAAGTTTGTGTTGCCTAATTACCTGCCCCACGACTGCAATGAAGATTTTCTTCCTATATTGTCTCTCAACTTTTGCTTGCCCAAGTGAGTCTTCAAAAGTCTTACTCACGAAAGGCTAGCAGAGACATGCATTATGTTGCACCATACTCTGGCTGGCTTTTCCAATTATCACATTGTCTCCAATCATGAAAATTCAAAAGATTTTGCCCATTATAATATAATAGTTCAAGTGAAATAGGAAGTTTAATCACCACCTGCCCCAATTTACATTCTCTCTTTGACCTTTGATTTTCTATTGACATTCACTAACAGATAGAGGATCCTAAAGCATGCAATAAATATCAAAACCATATTCAAACCGAGGTCAAGTAGGTCCCACCCATCAATTATTAAATTAATGGTTAGGATAAGAAAAAATGTTTCACCTATTAAAATTTATAAGTTAGACTTATATTGGTGTATTTTACTGCTTTAAGTATTTGCGCTTCTTGCTGTATTAGAATAAATGACCATTTCAATACTAATGCATACTAGAATATGAATAATTCAACTTTAAAGCCCCTTTTTTTTATTAATAAATATAAGTGAAACCTGCATGCACTCAACCTTCGACATGTATAACCTACCGAACCACACGCCTCAATCCCAAAGCCTAAAACTTACAATAATGTATTTGTTTTTCATTTAAAATTAATTTTATATTATTATCATTATTATTTTTTAAAATAATAATAATAATAATATTTTTTATAATAATATTTTTTTATTTTAAATTTTCAACACTATCAGAAAGTCTACTACTTATCCTAAAAACACCCCCAAACCAAACTCACCCTAAATTAGAAAGCCTACCTTTTTTCTTTGCTAGCTGCTAAATTAGAAAGCCCACTATTTATCCTAGAAATACCCTCCCCACAATGCACACATAACACACCCTAAATTGCTAGAGAAATTGTTGTATGAACCTAGAGTGTCACGTCATTTGTTGTCTAATCAATCACAAGCCAACAACCCAACATCATGTCAATATGATGTGGCACCTACTCAACATTACTCAACATTAGTTGAAAGCTAAAAAAAATAAAGAAAAAAAATTTGAGAATCACTCGAGTGATGGCTTGTGTAATATCCTAAATTTTGTTCACCAAAATTCCATGTACATTTGTTATATTAAATGGAATTAAAATGGTAAATTTTGGTACACTAGAGATGGCACAAAAAATAATATTGCAAAGAGTCAAGTGCTACTTGATCTTGAAGATAAATTTGGGAAGCAAAATGAAAGGCCAAGATTTAAGTAGAAATAATGATGAGGATGATTAAAATAAAAGACTCGTGTTTTTTTTTTAATTTAGACTACATGATTTATGCTTGCATAAGAAAGACATATGCAACAAATTCCCTTTCTTTTTGTCAAGTCTTGCGGCTAGGAATAAGCAAGAAGTGTGAATGGGATAAATAATTCCATACCTACTTTTGTACAAAAAGACACAAAACTTTGGTTAACACAATTACCTCTCCCTTTCAATGTGAATTTCGGCTAGACCTTAAGATGATGAGGAATAATTAAATAAAATATCACACTCTCTCAAACACTTATCAACGTCGGATAAGGGAAGGGAAAAGCAAGAAATAATTTGGTTAAAGTCCATCCTACTTTTCAAGAAACGCATGATATGTATACACATGCAACATATAAAGATTTAAATCAATAATCAATTCCTCACTTTTGCTCCATGTGAAGCGTACAAGACAAAGAAGGAGAGAAGAGAGATAATAAATTTTCATATTCATCTCTTTATTTAAGATAGGAAAAAAGCATATCAAGAGAAAAAGAGGCAACACAACAAATTTCCTTCACCTTTAGTCAAATATTTCGGCTAAGTATTCAATAAGGATAAATATTTAATTCATTCATTTTCCTTATCCTCTCACATTACAAAAGCCGACAAGTACCTAAAGAAAAAAAAAAGAGGATAAGTCAAGCATACACCTTCCTTTTTGTCAATGTTTGCGGCTAAGAAGAAGTAACAAGAGTGAATGGAATTAAACAATGGAAAAATTACAATAAGATCCCAAGCAAATGAAAATATGAAGAAATGGTCCCAATTTTGGGACCATTTCTTCATATTTTCATTTGCTTGGGACCTTATTGTAATTTTCCCTTAAACAATTCCAAAGTTGCTTTTTGGTAGGGACGGCCAAGAGAAAAATTTAAGACAAGAAGGAGACCTCATCAATTAATTCTTCACCATGTGTCTAAGGAATTTTCGGCCAACAAAGTTCAAGAGGGAAGAAAAATTATCCAACATATCTTCTTATCTCCATCCTTTAAAGTCTTGTAAGTAAAGTGCTCTCTCTCACCACGTATACACTTAAACTGACTTAAGCTCCACATGAATGCTTGGCTATTTAATCAAAACTCTCTCTCATTTCATTCATTCATCTCAAGTCGTCCAAGTGTGAAAGAAAAGGAGAGAGAAAGAGCTAGACCAAAAGTTAAGCCAAAGGAAACAAGAAGGAAAGGTAAGCCATTTATACCTTCAAGATCCCATTTTCTTTTCTTCTAAGTGCCTTCATAAACCATATTCCTCTCTCTAAGAGCATCATTCCTATAGTTTTTGTTTCTTGAAAGGAGGAGTTTTGAGCTACCTAGTGGTGTTATGATCAAATAAATGATGATATATGATGTTTAAATACCATATGAGACTCGTTTGATGATTAAATTGGAAACTTGGTGCTTATTGGGATGTGATGTCACTATTGGTCAGAACAGGGTGTATATAAGGAGTAGGAATTTGGTAAATTTGATATCACTAATGGATTTTACACGAAAAATTATGTAGGTATACATGTGTTCATGATTTTTGGATGTTGGTATACAAATTTGAAAATTTATTGGTTGCCTTCTGTGAGGCAGTGATGTTGTGAAATATATTTCACTGGCTAAAATTAGTCCAAAATTTATGAAAATTTTCAAAATTAAAGTAGAGATATAGAGCTTTAATTTGATATATAATTTATAATTTTTGGATAAGTGGATTGGGAGATATGTATTTTTGAAGTTGTGCCATATTTCTGATAGTGAAGCTAGGAATAGTATGGTTTGGTGAATTTTATGGGAATGACCTGGTTACAATGGTCAAACATAATTATTTTTCCTCAAATATAAACTTACAAAGATTCATTTAGGCTTTGAAATCAGTCAAATTGGATTTTTGTAGAATTAATTATGAATTTGTAAAGTTGACTGAAAAATCTATCAGTTTCTAGAAACAGAGAAATTGCACTGTGCATAATTGTACTATATAGAAATTGATGTAACTACATTGGATAACCCACAGAATATGATTTAAAAGTAGTATTAGTACAAGTAATAATCATTTACTTGTTAACTTTAATCTATAGGAATTGATAATAGCCCGAGCTGGGACAAAAGTATTGGATTGACAGTAGCACTGAAAAAGGATTCAGGTAGTAACTTTTTTCTTATATATACTATGTGATTACTAAATGTTTGTATATATCATTCTCTGTAATATGAAGTGTCTTGAACATTCCTATTAGCTTAGTTGTGGTCAGAGACCCAATAGGGGCGTCGAGTTAAGCCAAGGTGCAAATATATCATTTGGCCTTGGACATGTGTACACACAGTTTTCTATCATCTTACATGACATGGCATTACACATTTATTTTTCACATTTTATATGTTTGAAAGCATGTTACTACTGAGATTCGCTCGAATCTCATTCTTTTTCAAAACAAAAAAAAACTTTACAGTTGAGGCAGGTCGCTCGAAAGGTAAAACAGTGGTTATCGGTGATTAGAGTTCTGGAAATTTGTAGCTGTTATAACTATGTATGCATGTAATTTTAGCTACTTTTGAATACTCTGTACATTTGTATATATTTATCAAACTCCTATTGAAATTCTCCTGTATTGTAAACAAGTACTCCTTATCAGTATGTTTCCGTTGTTTCAGTATGCCCTATGGAACTCCATGATGTTTACTCTGCACATATCAAAATATTAAGGGGTTTGACAGCTTGTGTATAACATCCCAAATTCTGGAACTAGATGCTTGAGAATAAGCTTGAATCAAGTGGACTGCTAAGTCCCGATTTAGAAAGTTTTCCAATAAGACATAATTTTATTCCCTAAAATTCCTTTACACCTTTGGGGTATTAAAGGGAATAGAATGGTGAATTGAAGAGAAAATTAAGTGACAAAATAAGGCAATTAGTGGTTACACAACAAGACTATGTTTGAAATACAAATTGTAACAATTTGGATTTGCTGCCAGTGTGTTTCTTCACGTGACAGTCTGATTGTGTGGCATATTTAAATAGTCAAATGATGTTCAATGCCTATGAAATTTTTCAGAATGAAAGTAAACTTATCAAACTTTAATTTGATAGGTCATATAAGTCATTTGGAGTTGTACACAAAGAGTTATATATTTTTTAATTTAGCCCAGCAAAACTGTCAAGTTTCTATGACAGCATCCAAAAATGGTAATTATGGGAATTCTAAACTTCCATTTAGCTAATAGCTATATTTTTTCTTAAAAATATACTTAATAAGGGTCATATAACCTTTAGAACCACACCAATTGGATATCCATACAATTAGATATGAATTTTCAAAGTTTGATGAAAATTCTGCTCAGTTTTTCAGCAAGTGTGAAAATGGAAATAAATATATGGGCAAAATGGTCATTTGACCATAAAGCAAGATGGCTTTATTTTTCCATTTAATTGGCCACTAATTTCAGTCAAAATGAAGAAATAGGAGGGAGATAATTTACTTGGTTCAAATTAATTTAAAAGGAATTAATCATAGCCAAGTAAATAATGCACATGTTGATTTTCCATTAAACAATAATAAACCAAAAGCAAGAGATATATTTCAAGAAGACATTAACCCTTCTCTTCATTATTTCATCCAAACATAAGAGCAAGGAGAGAGAGAGGGTTTTGAAGAGCACAAGAACAAGAGTGAAGCATATGAGTTCAAGAGGCAATCAAGATGAGTTCTAGGTGATATTCTACTTGTTCTTGCCTTGAAATGCATGACCCCTCTATCTAATCTTCATCTTTTCTTGAACCACACTTGAAGAAAGAGCAAAATCAAGAGGAAAGAAGAGGATGAAACGACCATTTCTCACAAACAGTGATTATCCAATACAATTTAACAAAACCAGTGATAATTTTTTTTCCAACACATATCAGACTTCAGGACACAAATCTCTCTCAAAACATATCGGAGTTTAGGGTACAAACTTGCCCACAAACTCATTACAGAGAAATTTATTATTCTGATCTCATATCACAATTAACCCACAAGTCTTAAAATTTTACACAAACCAATTTCCAATACAACTGTGGTTGTGGGTCCATCAAAATATCAGAGTACACAACATAAGGCCTCAGGCCTAAGAAGAGTTAAATATTTATCCCAAACCAGTTACTCGACAGTAAAAACGTGTCATTCCAGAAATATGAGGGCCCTATAATGGCAATATAGAAATTAACACAACACCAATACCAAAAGAGGCCTACAAGATTCTCAACGTCTATGCCTCTGGTTGCTTCCCTTGGCCTCTAGCCAGATTAGAGGTCTCGCCTAAAAAATTATTTATAATGATGGAGTGAGACATAAAGTCTCAGTAACCAAAATCAATTTATAAAATATGCAGGGAAGGATTATAAGTCAGAAAAGCAGGTTTAACATTCTCATAATTCAAAACTTAACATAATCAATGAATAAAATCATCCACACTCATCCATCCTGCTCCTCCTTATCTCTTCTGGATTGGTACAGCCTATCAATGCTAGTATACCCGGCCAAAGGTTAGCTAGTCACATCAAGAATATTGCCCCCTCATATGCTACCACCAATATACCGTAATAGGGAGGTGTCCGCCCAAAACAGTCAACTCCAAATCCGCGCCAAGATTGAGAGAGCCGATGGGTACACAATTCACCATATCTCTTCCAAACCCAACATATCTTGTAATATAAAAATAATAAATTAATACAACTTTCAAAAACAATTACGAGAATTCTAAATTTTTATACAACATTCCATCTCAAACAACATATCCATCATAACAGTAACAATTTAATAATAATTTTCACTTATATATGTAAATTGGAAAATACACTGCTTCACTGAAATAAAGTCATATTCAGAAATAAATATAATCTTGCAAAACACATACAAGTAATATAGATAAAAGTAAGGTTTAAGGTTTATAAAACACCTTACAGTCCAAAGGAAGCATATAAAATAAATTAACTCCGGTTACCTCGATTCCAAGCTTAAGCTTAATTTGGATAGTAAAATCCGTGCAATCATCGATCACAAGAAAACTCTACATTATTAATGCAGATACCAATTAACCACAAATAATAATAAAATAATTAATTTACATAATTTAACTCCTACAACCCAATTTTCTCTACAACTATTATCCTCAATTATTTCAATTTTCCTTAAAAATTCTTAATCATAGATCATTCCTCATAAACCCAAAGTACTCATTAAAATCCATAAATAACCTTTAACATGCCTATAATTACAAAATTCTCAATATCAACCTTTTAAATAATTAAATCTCTTTTTCATAAATTATATGGATATAATCCAATTATTAAACAACTCCTCAAATCTCTACATAATTAAAATCATATCAAATTATAATTTAACTATTAAATCCTAACTCATATTTTTCATAGAGCTCAGATCTAACAAAATAAACCTATTAAAACCTCAATAATACCTCCAATAATCCAAATAAATTATTTAAAAAAAATTTTATCGGTAAAAAGTCCTATGGAGATTAATTTATATCCTATTTATAAAAGAAATTAATTATAAAATCACATAACAACCAAATAATAAATCAAAACCGATTAAAATTAACTATTAATTATTATGTACATTTCTACAATCTTATATTGACAAAACTCAAAACTTGCCTAAAATCATATCCCCAAAATATTCTCTAACTAGCATAAAATCACTATCATAGGAAAGAGAAAATTATTTAGAATATATTTCATAAAAGAAGCTTTGTGATTAGAAGGGAGTTTGAGTACCTTATTAATCTATGAAACTGTAAAACTGGGACTTAACCCTCCTCCTCTCCAAAATCAGCTCCACCTCATCTTATGAAGTGGAGAAATGGGGGAGGGTATATATAGAATATAACCCTCCTTCCCTATTCACGGGGTAGGTGGCTTTTTTATTATTATTATGTGTTGATTGTTGGTATCACCTTTCCAACAATGCAACAATGGTGGCGCCAAAACACACAGTGCCACTCTTTTTTTTTTAAATATATTATATTATTATTATTACTATTATTTATTTTATACAAATTTATATATTTTTTTATTATTTTTTATCCCAAAAATAACTAATAAATTCATACTTATTTCTAAATTATAATTATATCCTAAAATAAAAATAAGGATGTTACAGAGGAGGTGCCACAATTTTCATGAGGAAGAGAGAGAATTAAGCGGTAATCCAATAAACCTTGCTCCTCTTGTTGATTCTTAATTGTTGTTGGTGGTTGAGGTTAATTTGTGGTTTTGTTTTCATGGTTTTGTGATTTTGGGATGTTGAAACTCTAATGGGAGGTGTTGCCCAATTTTCTATTAATCATGTTTAAAACGTTAAACAAGTGATTAGAGGTGAAAATAAGGGGATTAATGGAATGGAATCAAGAAACTCCAATTTTCCCAATTTATTGTGAATTTTGTATAGACCTTTTTTCATTGTGTTTAGACTAGATTTTGGTATTTTTTTTGATGATTCCATTTGGTTTAGAATGAAAAATTGTATATGGAACATGTATAATATGGAGTATAAAGGCCCTAGAATGTGAAATGACAAAACTACCTTAAAACCCTAAGTAAGGGCTGTCAAGGATATTTTCATAATTTGGGAATGAATTTGACTAATCTGAGGTCAAAAATGGATTCTACATGTGAAATTGTATTGGATTAGCCCGGGTCATAATTTTTAGTATAATACAGTTTGATCGGATGCAAAGGGACTTAGACTAGATCCCTAGGGGTATTTTGGTAATTTAGTATTTTTATGCTAAGATAACTAACACAACGAGTTTAGAATGAATTATGAATGAGTAATAAATCATTTATCCTAAAATTTGAAATTTTAGGATATACCAGTAGCCCGAGCTGGATAGACAAAGCTGGACCGACAGACAGGCAAGGAAAGGGCACATTCCAGGTAGTAACTCTTTCATTCATGCACTATGTGATTATATGTATGCTTTGTGTATGCCATCTTCTGTAACATAAGCATAGTGTCAGGGGCACATTAGCTTAGTTGTGGTCTGGGTCCCAACGGAGGTGCAAAGTTAAGCCAATGTTGCAAACAGTCATTTGGCCTTGGACAACGTGCACACAACATTTTCATCTTACGTAACATGGTGTATGACATTTTTATTTTTACATCATATATGTCTGATTATATGTTACTACTGAGATTCAAAGAATCTCACCCTTTCCATAAATGTATAAAATTTCCATTAGCAGACAGCGGCTCTGAGGGCAGAACTGTAATTACTAGAAACGGAAGGTTCCGGACAAGTACAAGAGGAGAAACAGTTGGTTATTTGAAGACCTGTTAATATTTTAAGGTCTGTAATTATTATGTACACCCGTATGGGGGAATTCCTATAATATAATCAAGCAATATTGTATCAATATTATCAGTATATTTGTGTTATTCCTATATACACGTTAAACTGCGCATTGCTACTCTGGTTAATATCAATAATGAGGGGTCTTACATTGTGCACTTGAGTGATAATACTTCACTCTCAGAAATTTCCAAGCATTTAGTGGTGATCAAGTTTTGAGAAAAAAATCTCTAAGACAAATCACTCGAGTGAATGGATAATCGCTCGAGTGATGGCATCACTTGCAGGTGACTTCCAAAAGAATTGAGAGTTAATGCACTAAGACAACAAAATCACTCAAGTGATTGGTAAGTACTCAAGTAATGTTTAAATCACTTGCAGGTGATAGTGATCTAATAACATAAATCACTCAAGTGATTAGATGAATCACTTGAGTGATATGAGACCCAAAGAACATATCACTCGAGTGATATGTGACCAAAGCCATATCACTCGAGTGAAATGGCAGATCACTCAAGTGATGCGAATTCCCTGAGAGTCACTTACAGAATAACTTAGAGTGATGTGATCTTCTCTAAAGATCACTCAAGTGATTCGTGATCACTTGTAAGAATCTTGCAAGTGACCTGGAAGTGCTAATAAAATCTAAAGGAAATCACTTGAGTGATCTATTTAAGCACTCTAGTGATATCATTTCACAACAAGGCATTCAATAGTGATCTATCAAATATTTTAATATGTCATAAGATCACTCGAGTGATGTTTCTATGCACTCAAGTTATACTGAGTTTTTAAAATAATCACTACCAAGTCTCTTGATATAAGTAACAACATAAGCTCACCAAGAACACTTGAGTGACAAAGACGAACACTCGAGAGATTGGAAATCACTTGAAGTGATTATCAGTCTCACTCGAGTAAAGTTATCAGAAAGCAATAATCATCGTCTCAAAAATCTTAATACACATAATTCACATCTTGATTTAGTTCCTAAACTTTTATACTATACTTAAATTGTACTAATATCATTTCTGAGTAAGTTTCAAATGTTTGAGCATTGGATTAACTTCAAAAACTCAAAAAGAAAAATTCTGACAAAAGCATTAAATGCGTAGCAGAGAAAACCAAAGGAAACATTCTCTTTCATCAACGGCTACAATTACTCTCTAATAGAAAATTTGAATGCTAACAACGGTCATTAAAGACATTCTATTTATAAATACATAAGCATTCAAGATGGAGCAACCAACCAATGATGAAATTAAATATGTTCATTAAGTGCTCTGTTTTTTTGTCTGTCTATTATTCTCTGTAATTCTTATTGCTCCTCAGTTTTCATCTATTTACTCTTTGAGAGAGATTTTAATACCTTCATTCACTACTTGTAAAGAGATTATCAAGGTGGTAGGACCTTGAGTGAGATCAGCTTACAAAGTGTAAGGGAAAGTAAGTGTCCTGTTGAGGAGCTTACTTGTACTGTGATACCAAGAACACATCGAATCATGGAAGTATAGTGGAAATCTCAGAGGCGCTCTGAAGACTGGACGTAAGTCAAGAGGCTAAGACCAAACCAATATAAACTCTAGTGTACACTTTGATAATATCGTCACTACTCTTAACTTTTAATTAGGTATCTTTAACTATGATAATTTAGCTTTTTTTTTCAACCAATTCACCCCCTATTGGGTGAAACCATTAGAGCTAACACATGTATGTACTCATGAAAAGAAGTAGTGGCTCATGAGATAGTAAACTAAGGATCTCTTGCACCGAATTAATGGTGGCATCTTACCCTATTATGGAGAATCACTTTATAGTCAACAAAACAATGTAATATCAATTATGAGAAATTCTAAACTCATCTTTAGTCTATAAGCAACCCTTAACGTTGCTCTATCCTTATGTACAGGTGATAACTAGCTCTTAATTAAGATTAATTTAATGAAATAATTACATCTCACGATGTTATCTCACCTCTCATGCTGTATCATTGAGTACTAGAACTTTCTTGATGCCAAGTTTGATGAAGAAGTTACGTTTCATCTCCTTCTGGACTCAACAATTATCTCTAATAAATTCTATCAAACTAAATAACTAAATATAAAAACTATGCTACAAGGTCAAAGTAAAACCTAACAATGCTTATAAAAGAACTATAAGAGGTAAAGAAATAACCATCACAAACAAATGTATATTTACCAATGTAAATAATATAATTATAAATTCATATCACTAAGTTCTACCTATAAGCAAAGACATTAGCATAGCATGAATTTATCTTGAATTGATGAATCTAAAACGCAATTATATTTTCTAATACCAATGGGCTACTTAGAAAATATAATGTCATTCTATTCCATTCTAATTAATATATCCAATTATAATTATCTACCTATGGACAAAGACTAATTATAATCACATATTTGATTACAATTGATATTCTATAATGCAACATGTGATTAAAAAAATGTGCAAGTAACAAGATAGAGGATATTATGGCTACTCCTTAGGATACAAGCAAGCTAATCACGAATGTCATATGCATTTAAAACATAAATATGCACCAATAACATAATGAGAATTTAAGCAATTAATTTAATCAACAAGAGTGACTAAACAACTAAAATTCTCCCACTTTGATTAAATTAATTATTCATTGATTAAAATTGATGATTTAAAAATCCATAAGTGATTGTTTATGCATGCAACATTGATAATGCTATGGCTACTCCCGTGGACACATGCTAATTGCAAATATCAACTATATGCACTTAAATTCCAAATATGCACAAATTTTTAATGAGAATTTAATTGACTAATTTAGTTAACAAAATTTGACCAAATAATCATCATAGATAAATTATCCCACTATTTAGTACATCCAAATTAAATATAATACACACACATCTTAATGGAGGGATTAATATCAAATAATTAAATTAATAATCCTCCCACTGTTTTATGTATCCAAAAATTATTTAAGAAATCAATTTTGGCATATTTCAACTCAAATGTAATTTTACAAAATCCAAACGGCTGAAAAATTGTCCAAAATCAATTACAAACATATTAAGGTAATTAAGTGATATGCCAAAACAAATTTTTGCAAATTACCATAATGCGAAAATTAATTTTCCAATATTGAAACAATTAAAATTACACATAAAAATAAATCAGCATTCTAATATTTTGATCAAATAAACCACTTATGAGATGAAATAAAAATCAAACCCAAACAATTAATCAAATGTTTAATTCTTTGAAAAGAAGGGAAATTGTCAAAGAATTGAGCACAAAATGGAGTTAAGGAAACTTAATTGAGCCAAAAATAATATATGAAAATTAAATTTAAAAGCCTTAATATCAATAATCCAATATATCAACAACGACTATCTAAAATTAAAATAAACACATTCCTAGTTCAAATGTTAATCGGAACGTGACTGAAAGAATACAAGCTCCCCCTTTTTTTCAACTTAATGGCCCAATACATGATTTTGAAAATAAACCAAATTGCCCAAAATTTAATAAACTTGAATAAAACTCAACAATAACTTTTAGAGAAGATGAGACAAATATTTGTGCCCATATAATCTCAGAAATTAAAGCAACATAGCCCACATCAATTTCTGTAAATAAACCTAATGGCTTAAACAATAATTGTGTAAAAAGAGCCCAACAATTATTTCTAGAAACAATAATTTGCAGAAATGAGCCCCATACGTCACTATTTCCCCAAAATGGAATAAGAATGAAGCTGTTCAAAATAAGAGACCAGTAGCTCAAGTACAGGAGCCCAATATTTAAAACCTGAAGCTAAATGGCCCATAAACTGAAAAGGCAATTCTTGAAAAAATGCAACCTTAAAGCAAAATAACTGAAACCCAAATGAACAAGGTTTACAAAACAATTTTCACAAAATGCGGAAAAAGTAAAGGACCAAAAGATAGAAGCCAAGAAATATCTCGGCTCAATTAAGCAGAAAAATAATTAAATGAATAAGCTAGAAACCCAAAATGCGCAACCCCAATTCATAAAAAAAAACCATAACTATAGAAAGTGAAATTGACTACGCCCAATTAGCCTTAGCCCAATCACGCATAAACAGAAGGTGAATTAAGCCCAAAATGCAAAACAATAAGATTATGAGGGAACAAAAATAAAAGGACTAAAATGACAGGCCTAGATCTATAGCCCACCCTTCAGAATTAAGTGAAACGGTGAGTTTCACTTTGGGGCTAAATGATGCCGTTCTTTCTCATCTCACCTTCAGCCAGGTCCTTATCTGACCCGGATAACCATCGTGACCCGAATGCAAACCTTAAAGAGACCTGCTACAAACTGCAATTCCAGGCAGCGTTTTCCCAGCGATCTCAATGACACAATGCTCAAAAACAGATGAAGAAGCATGTTCAAAAATTAATTGCACCAGACATGACCAAATATTAAATTGATTTTTTTTAATTCCAAACTGAAATATAACTTTTCTCCAATTAGAAAAGCCAACGTGTTCGTCGAGAGATGGAGAAAAAACAAAATCCTCACATGCAACATCTAAAATCTCATATCGAAACAAAGTAGATCAATAACAATATATGTGATGAAGGAATAAAACATAGCGCACGTATATGAATAAAATATATCCCAAAAAAATCATGGCCATATTGCTCAAACAAACACACATATTAATTGATGCAAGTTGATAATTTTTCTAAATAGAAAAAGATAAATCCATATATGCATCATAAAAAAAATTAGCATACAGAAAATGTTGAGTGGGGGGAATCAAACATACTCTGATACCACATGTTGAAATGATCTAACAATAGAGATTCTAAATATATTCTATGAATTTCATAAAAGAGAGCAACAACGGAAGGCATGATAAAATAGTTCTAACCATAGCAATTCTGCGTATAGTATCTTACAACCTAGAAATTATAGAAAACAGGAAGAAATTAGAATTAGAATGGAATGGAATAGGTCATAGCTTCTTCTCACAGGAAAATAAGGCACAATGATGGTCTAGGAATTGCCGTTACCCATCAAGAAACTCCTAAGGAGCAAGTAAGTGGGTTTTCCACATTACTACTCTAAGACTTAACATACACTATTTATAACCTCCCATCAATACTTGTAACAACTTACTTGTCAGGCAGATAACCCTAAACCAAACATCTATCCAAATCAAGTGCGGGCTACAATCAGGAGATATTTTATCCAAAATATATTAAACTAATAATATTTGAAACAATTAGATAACATCTAGAATATTTAACTTGATCAAAATAATAAACTAGAATATCCTTTATATGATTAATCAATAAATATATCTAGATATAATTTCAAATAAATAAAAGAATATAATATTATCATTTTAATAAAATATCTAACATGACAATCCTCCAACTCAGCTAATGTGTATTTGATAGAAAACATTGGGAAAAAAGTATCACTCGTTGTCGGCAAACTCCTTAGCTCCTTTGTTTCATGAGTCCCCATTCTTTTAACGATTGCCTTTATTGGGATTTCAAATGCAACATGTGTTTTCATTAGCAATCAGCCCTAGAGATGGGAATCAGGGCCGGCCCGGCCCTACAGGGCTAGCCCTTGACAGCCAGGACCAAAAAGGGCCGTCCTTACAGGGCCTGGAGAAAGAAAAATTACTAGTTTTCAAAGTCTGGCCTGAAAGTATCAGGGCCAGGGCCAGGGCCAGGGCCGGCCTGTAGGGCCAGAAATCATTTTCACAAGATTTAACTATACGTCTACACACCTCATGCAATAAAATAAATACAGTTACTAATTCATAATCAAAGGTAAAAAATACTGTATACAAGTAATTCATAGTCGCATACAAAACATAAGAAGGCAAAAAGCTAAACACTCTAAGCAACATGATTATGCCAACTATTGTTTTGATCATCTTCACTACTATCATCAATTTCAAGGAATTTTGATTGCACTTCACTTTAAGTAGTAGACTCTACTTAAGGGGTAAAAATATCAAGAATTAGTAAATTACCATCATATGTAAATTTAACAATTTTAAGGTTATTAGAGAGGAGTCAGCAAGGGTATGAGTAGGAGGGGCAGTGAAATTAAAACAAAAAATAAAGCTAAAGGGCCTAACGGGCCGGCCCAGGGCCTTCGACCTTGCAAGGCTAGCCCTTTTAGGCCCGACTTCCTTTTAAAGCTTCATTTTTCAAGCCCGACTTGTGATTTAAAAGGGTTTAAAAGGGCCGGCCCGACGAACTTAAGCCGATTTCCCGGCTCTAATCTGCCCTGATCCACCAAAACTTTCGTTGAATATGCGCCACTACCACACCAACAACTACATATAACATGGGTTGATTCCATGTCTTGGGCCATGAAAGAGCAATTTTATAATATTTTTATAAAATATTATTTTGAATATTTGTCTAGGCCTAGGGGAAAATCCAATATAATTAATGGATTAAAAGAAAAAAAAACTGCTTTTCCGAGGATGCATGGTTCATCTTCACTTATGCTGGAAAAAATACAAGAGAGAATATTATCATAAGATTTTTTTTTTTGCCCTAGTATTTAAATATTCCTACCAACATATGTGAATTTATCATGGGCTTAAAATTTTCTAAATTTATTTTATCAAATATACATCAGCTGAGTTGGAGGATATATTGGTAACTTTCAATGGTGTTAACTAATATATTTTACCATGTAGGACAACCATTTGATGACTCAAACTAAATTATATATGATAAGGATTAAATTATCAAATGTGAAGAGTTTAGGAACTGAGTTAAAAGTTTAAGAACTGAGTTGCACTGAATCATAATTGAAGGACTAAGTCACTAGCGAGACAACAGTTGAAGCACCAAAAGATTAATTTACCATTAAGGCAATATAATAACATTTATTAAAGAACGTCAATCTTAAAGAAATGTTAATTGTAAATTTTTTTCTTTTTGATTTAATTGTTTTTTCCCCAACAAATTATATTTCTTTTGCCGAATCTTTGGCAAATGATTTAGGAAAAAATACATATAAATACCATATGAATTAGGAAATCCTCAAAAAGTTTGTTAACACATTGAAAGGAAAAATAGGTCTCAAGAGACTAATATGAAATTTTGAAATGTTGTGCTTTTACCAAAATCTCCATCAAGTTTTTTTAAAAGGCCAAAGGTCCGCCTTCCGGCACAACGGTGCTCTAGCACCGCCAGCCGGAGCTTCGGTGATAGCTTAAATAATGGGATTAACTACTTGAGTATGAGGATTGACTACTTGAACTTTCTAAGCTAAATTAAACGTTGTTGACAAGTTGAATAAAGATAATAACAACTTGAGTTTGACCATTTACAATCTCAGAAGTGCAAGTTGTCAATAACTATATTCAAGTAGTTATTGTCTTTATTCAACGTTGTTAGTGCCAATGTTTCACTCAAGAAGGGGCTGAATTGGGTGATAAAGAAAATTAAACGTTATAATTACAACACTTAATTAAACAGAAAGAGTTGGAGAAATATCACCAAAGTGTACACCGGCATTTATACTAGTTCGATCTTAATAACTTGACCTACGTCCAGTCCTCAGAGCACCTATGAGATTTCCACTATACTTCCAAGATTCAATGGGTTTTTGGCACCACAATACAAACAAGCTCCTCTACATGACACTCACTCCCCCTTATACTTTGTAAGATGATCTCTCTCAGGGTCCTACTACCTTTAGAACCACTTTATAAATAATGAATGAAGGTATTTCAAACTTTCTCAAAGAGTAGATAGATGAAAATTGAGGAGCAAAGAGTATATCAGAGAATGACAAATAACCACAAAACAAAGCACTTAATCAACAGAGTTAATTTTGTTGTCGGTTGTTTGCTCTGTCTTGAATGCTTCTCTATTTATAGGTGGAATGTCATTAATGACCATTAAGAGCATTCAAATTTGTCTGTTAGAGAGTAATTGCAACCGTTTGATGAAAGAGAGTATTTTCACCGCTTCTCTCTGCTACGCAATTTAATGCTTATGTCAGATTTTTGCCTTTTGATATTTTTGAAGTTAATCCGTTGTTTAAGCACCTGAAACTTACTCAACAATGATATTAGTAGTGATTAAGAATAATATAGAAGTTCAGGAAATAAAACAAGATATGAAGTGAGTGATTTGAAATTTACGAGATGATAAATGCTGATTTTTGATAACATTACTTGAGTGTTTCTGATAATCAGTTGAAGTGATTCTCAATCACTTGAGTGTTCATTTATGTCACTCGAGTATTTTGGTTAACTTGAACTCATATGCTTATCAAGGAATTGGTAGTGTTTATTTTGAAAACTAGACATCATTTGAGTGCCTAAAACTATCACTCGAGTGTTCTTGTGTTTGTTTGAAAAGTTTAAGAAATTCATTATTGAGTGCCTATCACTTCCAAGTCACTTTCAGGCCACTTGCACAATTTTGCAAGTAATCACGGATCACTTGAGTGATTCACCAATTCACTCAAGTAATCTTCATTGAATTCATTGAAGATCACATCGCTCTAAATGATTTGATAGTGACTTTCAAAAACAAGAGTCATCACTCAAGTGGGTTGCGAGTTTACTTGAGAGTGCCTTTCTAGAAGCCTGCATCACTCGAGTAATTTGCTATTTCACTTGAGTGATCTAACTTTCAACACATATCACTCGAGTGATCTGCCTCCCAACACATATCACTCAAGTGATCTGACCTGATCAGTCGAGTGATATGCTGCTAGTCACATGTCATTCGAGTAATTCTTCAATTGTCAAAGACCCTGAATAGGGCTTATAGAACTCAAGTAGTCAATCCATATATTCAAATTGTCAATCCTATTACTCAAGTTGTCACTAAGCCGGTCGACAAAGCTCCAATGCCGGCGAGGGTTCAAAAAAAATTGAGGGGCATTTTGATAAAAAACACAATATTTTAAAATCCCATATTAGTCCCTAGAGACCTATTTTTCCTTTCCATGTGTTAACAGACTTTTTAGGATTTTTCAAGTTCAAATAGTATTTATTTAAAATTTTCTTAATAATTAAAAAAAACACACACAGACACACACACACACACATACATACATTATATATGTATATATACATATATGTGTGTGTATATTGGGTTCGATAGTGTAATTAAAGATAATTATTTACATTAAAATGTTAAATTGAATAAAACATATGTTATAAGTCTCTTTATTGCATTTTATTTACGTTTAAGCTTTTTACAACGTCATAATTTGATGTAAATTGGTCAAAAATATGTAAAGAATCTTGTAGAATCATATATGTTTAAGCTTCAAAAGAAGGATAGATAAAACGAAACCTTAATTCCTAGTTTATACAAATTCATATTTAATCTTTCACACTTGCTTATTACCCTTATTTGTTTAATTTTTATCTGGATAGATTATTTTTAGATTTGTGTTTAATCTTGTTTGATTAATTAAATTACTTCCTGTTTAGTTATTGTTTAAATAAGCTCATAAATATAATGGATGTTGTAAAAATATTAAAACCATGAATATATGGAATAGAATTTAATAGACTCCCAGAAAGTTCATATATCCCAATAGAAGAAGATATATGCATATTTATCCCATATATATTAGGAGGAAATGGAAATAGTACTCATAATCAATTAAATTGGACACACATGTACTTAACGAAACAATTAGGATCTCATATTGATACAAGTATTGAAGATTTACTTAAAATATTTACATTAGAATAAATACTAGAAAATTTTCCGAATGAAGTGAAATCTATAATTCTTAAAGAACAATCTAAGTATAGTGTAGACAAACTGTTGGAATTAACAAAACCAATAGAACAAAAAATATATGATATAATGACATAAATAAGAAATAATACAAATGAATTAACATATATAAAAGGAAATATTAGACAAATTATGAAGACTTTAGGAATAGAACCGAAAATAGAACCAATACAAGATAAGCCTCAAATGAATATGATGAAAGCTTTAGATTTAGAAGCATTTGAAAAAATTGAAACAAATAAAGAACAAATAACAAGGTAAAAATGGATGAAAATATAAAACAAATAGGAATAATGACAGAAGAAATTCAGAAAGGACAAGAAGTTATTAATAAAAATTTATAGACTATATTTGAAGAAATTCAAAAAATGGATATAGAAAGATAACAAGACAAATAGGACCTTTATATAAACCACAACAAAAGAATTGAATAGAAAAGAAAGTAATAAAATAGCAGAAATAGCTTGTTATATAATATCAGAAACATGAATTATTTGAAATATTAAGACCCTTAGTAAAAAAGGAAGAAAATCAAAATAATAGTTATCTAAACATGAAGAATGCATTAGAAGAATTAGATGGTGAGGATATAGAAGATATTACGGGACAAGAAGAAGAAAATTTAGAAAAAATAAGAAAAGAATTTCAATATGTCACAACCATTGGAAAATTAGAACCAGATGCACAAATAAATATGCAAAATACAACTAATATAGGAAAATAGAGAATTAAATATTGAATAAGGTCAAACAAGTACAGTAGAAAATAATCAAATCCGTAGAGAAGAAGAAGTTGAGTTAAATAATTTATATCACAAAGAACCTCTAAGACAACCAGAAAATATATTATTTTAAGTTAAATTTAAAACACCAGTAACATCCTAATTTTTAGTCATCAATATTCCCTGTATGTAATTGTGGCATTTAAGGGAATAAAATGATAAATTAAATAGTGCATTAAATAACAAAATAAGGCAATTAATGGTTACATACAATATAATTATGTTTGGAACACAAATTGTAAAAACTAGATTTGCTGCCAGTGTGCTTTCCTGTGTGGTAGTCTAGTTGTGTGACATTTGTAAATAGACAAATGATGTTCAATGCCTATGATATTTTTTAGAATGAAAGTAGACTTATCAAACTTTAGTTTTTTAGGTCATATAAGTCATTTGGAGCTGTACACAAAGAGTTATGTATTTTTCAAGTTAGCAAAGTGAAACTCTCAAGTTTCTGTGGCAATGTCCAAAAATGGTAATTTTGGGAATTCTGAGCATCTAGTTGGCAAAATGCTATATTTTTCCTTAATAATAGACTTAATAAGGGTCATATAGCTTTTAGAACCACTGAAATTGGACATATGTACAATTAGATATGAATTTTCAAACCTTAATAAAAATTCTAACAGATTAAGTACAATGTGCGAAATTATAAAAAATGTAAAGGCAAGATGATCATTTGACCAATAAAGAAAGAAGCCATTTACTTATTCCTTTTCCCTTGATATTTTCGGTCAACAAGGGAGAGGTAAGAGAGAAATAAAATGTATGGTTCAAATTAATCAAGAGGGATTAATATTGGCTAAGTAAATTAAGTTTGAAAAATCAACAAAGAAAAGTTGTAATTAAAGAGCCATTATATGGTAAATATAAGACTTTTGTAAGACCCCGCTTCATTATTAATATTACTCAGAGTAGCAATTGCGTAGTCAATGGCCATATATGAATAGCATAAATATACTGATATTATTGATACAATATGATTGTTTATATATAGGAATTCCCCATAGGGTTGTACAGAATAATACAGACCTTAAAATAATAAAATGTCTTCAGATAACCAATTGCTTCCTCTTGTACTGGTCCGGAACCTCCGCTGCCAGAAATTACCATTTTACCCTTCTAGCCGCTACTTGCTGCCGGAAACTTTATAAATTTATGGAAATGGTGAGATTCGAAGGAATCTTAACAGTAACAGACATTCATACATATACGATGCGAAGATAAATATGTCATACATCATGTTATGTAAAATGATAGACTGTTATGTATTTATTGTCTAAGCCCAAATCACTGTTTAGACCTTGGCTTACTTGCGTGCACCATCGCTGGATCTCAGATCACATCTAGGCTAATATGCCCTAGGCATTGTGCTCATGCTACAGAAGATGGCATACTCAAAGTATATAGATAATCACATAGTGCATCAAAGAAAGTGTTACTACCTGAAACGTGTCATTTCCTTACCTGACTGCTGATCCAGCTTTGTATCTAGCTCAGGCTGCTGATATATTCTAAAATTTTAAATTTAGGATAAATGAGTTATTATTTATGTATAACTCATCCTAAACACAATGTGTTGGTTATCTTGACCAAAAACTGAAAAATTATCAAAATGTCCCTAGGGACCCAGTCTCTGCCCCTTTGTACCCATTCAAACTATACTTTACCAAAAATTATGACTTAGAATAATCCTACACAATTTCACGTGTAAAATATATTTTTGACTTCAAATTGGTCAAATTCAGGCCTGAATTACAGTTTTACCCTTGACAGCCCCTAACCTAGAGTTTTAAGGGTAGTTTAGTCATTTCATATTCTAGGGCTTTTCACACTTCACAATCCACATGAACCCTATATAATTTTCCCTCATAAACTCAATGGAGATATCAAATTGATGAAATTCTAGATCCCACACCCTGTACATCCCCTGACCAAAAATCAACATAATTCAGGGAAAATATTGTTATCATGATTTCAATCCTTAAACCACCCCCTTTGCACTTCTAATCATATGTTTAAACACTTAAACACACTTCCCACATGATTAATAGAAAATTGGGCATAATAACCCCTTAGGGTTTGAGCTTCCCAAAATCACAAAGTCATGAAAACCAAGCTAATCAACAACCACAACAACCAACAACAAGCAAGAATCAATAAGAGAATCAAGGTTTCATGATTTACCTTTGATGCCTCATCTTTCTCACTCTAGGTGCCATCTTGCTTGCTGTCTTTCCTCTTAATTTTGCTTGCTAATCATGTTTTTTAAGAAGAAGAAGAGGTTAGAAGAGGTTCCCAAGTGATTTAGAAGGCATAAGGACTTGAATCAAGCCTTTTACCTTAGATTTTGCTTCTTGAAACCCTAGCCCTTCCTCTTGTTCATCAAGTTCTTCAAGCTCTTCTCTCTCTCCTTGCTCTTGTGTTTAGATGAAATCAATGAAGAAGGGAAGGGATATCAGCTTCATCAAATATCTCTTCTTGCTTTTGTCATATTATTGTTTAATGCCAAAAATTTCCATTTGCTTTATTTACTTGGTCCTAATTTTCCCTTCATCTTTTAATATGAACCAATTATTTATTTTCTCCCTAATTTCCCTTTTTGACCGAAATTACAAGAGAAAAAAGGGAATAAATATTTGCTTCTTGCACTATCAATATTTACCCCTTACTGTAGTTGCAATTTTTAACCAAGCCATTATCTTTTATAACTTGGTCAATTATCTCCATATGACATATTTAATAGTCAATATGCATTTCCTCTTGCTTTTCCTCATGTCATACGTAAATCATGGCCCTTTGAAAGACAAAAGGCTGACTAATTGTACAAATATCCAATTGGAGTGGTTCCAAAGGCTATGTGACCCTTATTTAGTCTAATTTTAATATAAAATATAGCCTTTAGCCAAATGGAAGCTCAACATTCCCATAATTATTGTTTTGGGACGCTGCCACTGAAAATTACCAGTTTTACTGGGTTAACTTCAAAAATACATAACTCCTTGTGTACAGTTCCAAATGACTCATATGACCTATCAAATTAAAGCTTGATAAGTCTAATTTTATTATGGAAAGTTTCACAATTTTTTGACATCATTTTCCTAGTGAAAAATGCCACACAATCATGACTACCACGCAGGAATCTCACTGGCAGCAACACCAAGTTGTGCTCTAAATAACTATATTATGTATGACCTGTAATTGTCTTACTTTGCCACATAATGCACTCTTTAATTCACCATTTTATTCCCCTTAATGCCACACAGGTATAGAGAATTTTTAGGGAATAAAATTATGCTTTCTTGGGACACTTACTAAACTGAGGCTTGACAGTCCACTTGATGCAGGCTTATTCTCATGCTTCTAGTCTCAAAATTTAGGATGTTACATTTCTCCCATTGTCAATAAAATTTTGTCCTTGAAATTTCTGATTTCAAATTAATTATCCTCGGGAGAATGATGGGATTCATTCCTGTTGTATGCATATAAGGTCTTACTGCCTAGGGACACCACCCCATACAAACATGCATATAGGGTCTTATTGCCTCAGTTTTGTGTTCGACATATCTTTAATTGCCTAGTAATCTATTGGCCTGATGGCATACTAGTCTAACAAGTCTTATGACTCTAGGACACATAGTCCACTAGTAACTTTAGGCCATATTGCCTTGGACACTATCCAGTGTATTTAGCCTTGCGGCTTATGCCATTCAACTCTCATAACTCTGAATATTCTGGTCTTACTGCCCTGTACAAACATGTACACTAGGACTTACTGCCAATCCTCTTTCCTGTAAACATAACTATCTATCTGCAACTATGTTTACCTGTCCGATGTTCAGGATCAATGACTATTTGACCCTTACTAGCCGTACAATGTGCATTGCTCAATGTGTGCAATTTTACCGAACATGTATCAACCTGTCCGTACTTGCCTCATGTTCTCATATCAAAATCTACCATTGCTAGCTCTACAACACAAGTGAAGAAACTAATTCTATGAGGCTATAATTGTTGCGATGCATATGCCACTACTCGGATTTGTTGCATTAGATCATATCCCAATCCGTGCTTGCTCGCATCTGAGTAGACCATAAAGGTCAACGGTGGATATGGGATTGTTAACACTATACCGTGGAGAGGTATTTGCCACCATTATGCCCTATTGCTCCAAGGCTTATCCCAATCTTTGTTCACATGTGCCATCACAAACCATATAGATTGTGAGACTGTTGTCTCAATAAGTGGTGTCACTGTATACCATACTGGTTATGTTCCTGTAAACCATACAGGTTTACATAGGCAATAATATTGTACATCACGCAGGATGTGATACTGTTGGGCACACCGCCTCAACCACATGTTTTACGCATCGTCTCTTGACCACATGACTACTTGTGCTTTTCACCGGTGCAACCAAGACTTGCATCTGGCCATGTCAGGGGTGCATATTGATCATGTGGTTGATTAACATACTCTAATGGGGCTGCCTTATTGCTGCACACCACACAGGTGCTTCACTGAGACCACACAAGTGCCTCACTGTGACCACACAGGTTATACTGTACACCGTATATATTACGTCATTGTTGACCTCACAGGTCAAATCATGATAGACCACTTAGGTCATACTGTGATATGGAATGATCAACATTGGTGCAACTGACAACCTCTCCTGCAACACTCAAGATTACACATAGATTCCTTATGCTTCTGCTGCGCCACTCTGATGTTTTATTTTCTCATGAGAGCTAACAATGTTAGGATTATCCAATAGGAGTTACATAGAAACCTCCTATGACATCTAACTAAACCCAAAAACTATGTATACTATTCAATATAGCACAGAGTGCTTGTCAAGTCTTACTACCTCAATCATCACAAAAATCGAAAATCAATTTCCTCAATTATACCCAATAGGCATGTTAAAACAAAATCAAGATCAATTGTACCTATTCTAACCTTCACGGTAGTCAGGTAATAACCTCAAAACATTACTGAATGGTCAACACTATCCAGAAGGTTCACCAGGTTCAACTGCATTCATGAAACAGAACACAGTGTAACCTTATTCACATTGCGACCTAAGCACTATTTCATCTTAGATCTATTTTAAACTTATCCTTAACCTTCAGCATCACCAAATCGGATCCTCTAGGTTAGATATATGGCATAATCACCGCTCATCATGCATCACCGCATATCATACCTACATACGATTAACCCCACATGATAACTAAGGATCATTGCTTAGCACGGAGAAACCTCAAAACAATTTTTAAGCCTCAAGTTTTCATAACCTTATTAAATAAACTATTTTGGATAGTACTCATTACAACAAAAATAGTTCAGATTAAATATCAATACTTATTTCGTCATCTCCATGCCTCTAAACCTTTAATCAAAAATTTTCAAATTCCCTTATATCATGAGGGCATATTGTTCATTTCTCAATATGTTAGGTACATAAGCACTCCTGTAATACCATATAATGGGGGTTTACAGTAGACAGGGAAAACCTATAACTTAATATAGCCTTTGAACTACTGTACAACATGTTCTTGTTCATTTGTGTTACATAACATAACATGTTCTTGTAACTTCCCAGGGGGTCACCTATCCCGAGATTTTCCTATGTTGAGCACCCTTAACTTTCGTGTATCCATGCAAATATGCAGATATCAACTTTAACTGCTTTCAACCACCGGTACCCCATGACTACTCTTGTCTCAAAAATCGTGCCCACTGCCTCCAGGCATAAAAATACTGTGTAGGGTCTACATATCAGTACCGGTACATGTGTTTGAACCATACCCTATGATATACTCCCAAAAGTCTACAAAGTTATTTGTTGGACCTTGCTTTATGATCTTGTTCTTCTTTTGGACCAGAACACTATATCCAGAAAGAAGTGCGATGTTATGCGAATCCCAATGTCACCTGGGTCTCTAAATTCAAAAGACCCTGCTCACACTATATTGGGATTAGACTGTCCAAGTACTCTGTATGCTCGTCTATAGGGATGCCTTGCTTCCAGACTGCCTATCGATATTTACTCCGGATGTCTTGCAATAGCTCCTGATTCGATCTGAGATAGAATCAATAACAGAATCCTAATCCGACTCTATCTTGTCTATCTGATACCGTCTTGTCTGTTTATAGCTTATCAGTGCCTCACACTGATGACATCAGTAAGCTCTGATATTTCTACTGTAGAATGAGGCTCAAACTTTAGCCTTACCCGAGCCCGCTCCCTCGGTGTCTAAGACCTCCTTATATAGCCCTCAGATTGGTACTGCCCTCTGGGTATCCACTATTTCTCCAGGGCTTGTTTATTCTTTTCAGGGGCTTGTTGGTGAACCAACCAAAGTAATTCACTTTGTCGTTCCCATTACTGTATAATCAAGTATATCAGTATAATATCCTAGTGCCAGAATTGCATGCTCTATTTCCAGAACCACTGCTCTGATTCCCAAAATGTAATACATTACTTCATTATTGATATTACTCAGAATAGCAATTGCATAGTTCAATGGACATATAGGAATAGCATAAATATACTTATATAATTGATACAATATGATTGTTTGTATATAGGAATTCCTTATAGGAGTATACAGAATAATGCAAACCTTAAAATAATAAAATATCTTCAAATAACCAACTGATCCCTCTTGTATTGGTCCGGAACCTCCGTTACCGAAAATTATCGTTCTGCCCTTCGAGTTACTACTTGCTGCTGGAAACTTTATATATTTATTGAAAGAGTGAGATTCAGGGGAATCTTAGTAGTAACAAACATTCAGACATATACGATATGAAAATAAATATATCATGCATCATGTTGTATAAAATGATAGACTGTTGTGTATACACTGTCTAAGGCAAACCACTGTTTAGACCCTGGCTTACTCGTGTGCACCATTGCTAGATCCCAGATCACAGCTAGGCTAATGTGCCCTAGACACTGTGCTCATGCTACAGAAGATGGCATACTCAAAGCATATAGATAATCACATAGTGCATGAAAGAAAGTGTTACTACCTGAAATGTGTCATTTCCTTGCCTGACTTCTGGTCGAGCTCTGTATTCGGCTCGGGCTATTGATATATCCTAAAATTTCAAATTTAGGATAAATGAGTTATTATTTATACATAACTCATCCTAAACACAATGTGTTGGTTATCTTGACCCAAAACTGTAAAATTACCAAAATGCCCCTAGGGACCCAGTCTTGCCCTTTTGTACCCAGTCAAACTGTACTTTACCAAAAATTATGACCCAGGCTAATCCTACATTACATAATTTTGCATCTACAATCCATTTTTGAGATCAGATTGGTCAAATTCAGGCCTGAATTACAATTTTACCCTTAACAGCCCCTAACTTAGGGTTTTAAGGGTAGTTGGTCATTTCATATTCTAGGACTTTTCACACTTCACAATCCACATGAACCCTACACAATTTTTCCTCATAAACTCAATGAAACTATAAAATTGATGAAATTCTATCTCCCACACGCTATACAGCCCCTGGCCAAAAATCAACATAATTAAGGGAAAATGTTGTTGTCTTGATTTCAATCCCTAAACCACCTCCTTTTCACTTCTAATCATATGTTTAATCACTTAAACACACTTTCCACATGATTAATATAAAATTAGGAATAATAAACCCTTAGGTTTTGAGCTTCCCAAAATCACAAAGTCATGAAAACCAAGCCAATTAACAACTACAACAACCAACAAGCAAGAATCAACAAGAGGAGCAAGGTTTCATGATTTACCTTTGATTCCTCCTTTTTCTCACTCTAGGCGCCATCTTGTTCGCTCTCTTTCCTCTTGATTTTGCTTGTTAATCATGGTTTTTAAGAAGAAGAGGTTAGAAGAGGTTCCCAAGTGATTTAGAAGGTATAAGCACTTGAAATCAAGCCTCTTACCTTAGATTTAGCTTCTTGAAACCCTAGCCCTTCCTCTTGTTCATCAAGTTCTTCATGCTCTTCTCTCTCTCCTTGCTCTTGTGTTTGGACAAAATGAATGAAGAAGGGAAGGGATATTGGCTTCATCAAATATCTCTTCTTGCTTTTGTCATATTATTTTTAATGCCAAAAATTGTCAAGTGCTTTATTTACTTGGTCCTAATTTTCCCTTCATCTTTTAATATGAACCAAGTATTTATTTTCTCCCTAATTTCCCTTTTTGACCGAAATTACAAGAGGAAAGAGGGAATAACTATTTTCTTCTTGTACTATCAATATTTATCCCCTTACTTTAGTTACCATAGTTGATCAAGTCATCATCTTTTATAACTCGGTCAAATTGTATCTATATGTCATATTTAAAGTCAATATGTATTTCCGTTTGCTTTTTCTCATGTCATACGTAAATCATGGCCCTTTGAAAGACAAAAGGCTGCTTGCTTTAGTGGTCAAATGACAATTTTTCCCATACAATTTTTTGCTATTTTCACACTTGCTAAAAAATGGGGTAGAATTTTCATCATAATTGTACAAATATCCAATTGAAGTGATTTCAAAGGCTATGTGACCCTTATTTAGTATAATTTTAAGAAAAAATATAGCATTTAGCCATTTAGAAGCTCAACATTCCTAGAATTATTGTTTTAAGACACTTGCCATTAAAAATATCTAGATTTACTGGGTTAACTTCAAAAATACATGACTCTTTGTGTACAGCTCCAAATAACTCATACCTATCAAATTAAATCTTGGTAAGTCTACTTTCATTATGGAAAGTTTCATAATTTTTGGACATCATTTTCCTAGTAAAAAATGCCACACTATCATGATTGCCATGCAAGAACCTCACTGGCAGCAACACTAAGTTGTGCTCCAAATAAATATGTTGTGTGTGACATATAATTGCCTTGCTTTGCCATCTAATGGGCTATTTAATTCACCATTTTATTCCCCTTAATGCCACCCAGGTATAGAGAATTTTTAGGGAATAAAATTATGCTTTTTCAGAACACTTGCTAAACTGGGGCTAAGCAGTACAGCTGGGAATTCGGGTAGTCGTAGGCTGCAGCCCTGATAGGGCGGGCTGGTGTAGCCTGCCCCTTAGAAGGCTAGAAAAATTCCAGCCCAAGCCTGATAAGGTGGGCTGGCGGGCCATCATTTTTTTTAATAATTTTCACTCCCTTTCTCTTTCACCCACTTTCTCTTTCACCCACTCACATCACACTTCTTTTCTTTTATACATTTGTGTTAGGAAACAAATTTCATTCTTACTTTCCTTTTTTTCATTTACTCACATCACAAAAACATATAAACACATATATTTTAAATTTAATAATAGTAGAATAAATAAATATAATATGAAAATAAAAATGTCAAATAAAAAGGATGAAGAAGTAGTTAGACACAAATCAAAGGAAAGACGGTCAGGGTATTTGGATTTATTTTATAGGAATTTTTTTTTAGAAAAAAGGCTAGCCCGCGGGCCAGCCCATTTAGTCCGTGGGCTAAAATGGGCTGGGCTGGTGTAGCCCATCCCTTGGCGGGCAGGCATTTAGCCAGCCCGAACCCGTTAATTTTGGCGGGCTAACAGGTTGGGCCTGCCAGCTCGCCCCGTTTTACCAGTCCTACTTAGCAGTCTACTTGATCCAGCTTATTCTCATGCTTCTAGTCCAAAAATTTGGGATGTTACATTTTGGATGAAGGTAATGGAAGAAGCTTACTTGATTATTTCAGAGACTCATTTACGTCACTTTTGGAAAGAGGAGGGAGAAGTGTTTATATCAAAGTAAACAAGAGATAAAGCCATATGGAAAGATGGATTGATTCATTAATTGGAAAGTTGGAATTGTAAAAAGTAAGAAGCAATTATTCATTTCCCTTTTCTCTTGATTTTTAGGTAGACAAAGGGAAAGTAAGAGGAAAATGATTTACTTGGCTCACATTAATTCAAAAAGAGAAATAACCATGGCCAAGTAAATTACACATGGTTAATAAAGCCATTAAACAATATTATTTCAAAAGCAAGAAGAGATATTTGCAAGAGCTCATTATCTCTTTCCTCCTTCCATATTTCGGTCAAGCAACAAAAAATAGAGAGAGATAAGAGAGCGTCAAGAACATAAGAGGAGCAAGAAAAAGCTAGGGTTCAAGAAGCAAAACCTAAAGTAAGAGGCTTGATTTCAAATGTACTTGCCTTCTAACTTCATGAAAACCACTTCTAATCTCTTCTCCATCTTAAATGCCATGTTTAGCAAGAAAAATCCAAGAGGGAAGAGAGAGAGAAAATGGCGCCTAGAGAGAGAAAGTGAGAGAATCAAGAGGTAAGCTCAAGAACCCTAATCCTCTTGATTAATATGTTGTTGTGGTAGTGGTTGTTGTTGTTGTTGATTTGATTTGTTTGATTTTGTGAAATTTGGAAGATGAAACCCTAAAATGTTATGCTACCAAAATTTCCATGAATCATGTTTAATGAGTGTTTAGATGGTTAAACATTTGATTATAAGTAAAAAGGAAGTGGTTAATCAATTGGAATCAAGAAAACAAAACTTTTCTCTTCTAGGGTTGTAAGTTTTGGCCAAGAGAAAAACATAGGGGAGGAGTTGGAATATTGTAATTTTGATAGTTTTGTTGGATTTGGAAGGCAAAATTGTGTAGGAATATATTTTTTCATGATTTTTAGATGGTTGCATGTGAATTTGGAAATTTTAGAAGTAAAAGGAAATGTTGTTTGATTTGTCTCACTGAAGGCAATGTTGTTGTGAAATAAATTTCATTAGTCAAACCTAGTCCAAATATTATAAAAATTTGCAGGATTAATTAGACATGTAGAGCTTTAATTTATAGGTAGATCATAATTTTTAGACTAGTAGATTAAAAGATATGAATTTTCAAAGTTAAGCCTTGTTTCTAGAATGCAATCTGGAACAAAGGAGGCTTGGAGAATTTATGGGGAAAATGTGATAACAGTGGTCAGACTTAAGTATTTTTTCATAAAATTATACTTCAAGAGCTATACATAGGCTTTGGAATCAATCAATTTAGAATTTATTAAAATTAATTATGATTTTTCAAAATTGACTGAAAATCTGTCAGTTTTCTAGAAAATAGTGAAACTACACTATGCAGAATTATATTATGCAGAAATTGCTGAAAATATGATAGATAACCAACAAACTGTGATTAAAGGCAGTAGTAGTGCAAATAATAACCAGTTACTTGTAAACTTTGATTTATAGGAATTGGTAATAGCCCGAGCAGGAACAAGAGTCTTAAACTAACAGTGGAACAGAAAAATGATTCAGGTAGTAACTCTTTCTTTAATATCTTATGTATGTAATTATCTGTATGCTTTGTGTATGTCATATTTTGTGACATGAGCGTAGTGTATGGGATACAAACATAGTGCCAATGGCACATTAACTTAGTTGTGTGGTCTGGGACCCTACGGAGGCGAAGAGTTAAGTCAGGGTTGCAAACAGTCGTTTGGCCCTGGACAGTGTGCACACAACATTATCATCTTATATAACATGGTGCATTGCATATCTATTTTCACATTTTATATGTCTGAAATGCATGTTACTACTGAAATTCTCTCGAATCTCACCCTTTTTCAATATCTAAAAATGTTACAGTGGAAGGCAGAGGCTCTAAGGGCAAAGCAGTAGCTATCGGCGAGTAGAGTCCCGATACATTAAAGGCTGCTATTGGTTATCTATTGATGTACTTTTGTATCTTTTGAACACTTTGTAAATATTTTTTTCAACCCTACGAAAAATTCGTATACTGTAAACAAGTACTTAATGTCAGTATATTTCCGCTATTTCTATATGCCTTGTAATTTGCATATATCGAAATATTAAGGGGTTTGACAACATCTAATAATACTGGGTTCACACCACCACCTATAGATCAATATGAAACTAGACAAATACCTAATTCAGGAATATGGTTAGATTTAGATTGTAATTTGCATAATGAAAAAAGACTAGAATAATGAACTAAATCTCAACTAATAGCATTAATAGGAAGAAATATAGAAGCAAATATAGCAAGTATGTTAATAGAAACAAGTTTTATAAGAAATGTATATAATTGGTGGAAAAGCAAAACACATGAATTTAGAGAAATAGTTAGGACAATAACAGATCCATATCAAAATAGAAAACAATTTTATGCATTATTAATAATAAAATATGAACAAATATTAAGAAATAAATTTGTAGGAAGAAGTGTAGGAGAAAAAGAAAGTACAAAAATAGAAAAGGCTATAAGAAATTTGTATTAGATAGAAATATGTTCTTTAGACCCTAAATATTTAAATCAGTATATTTGTGAATATAAGAAATATCATTATGAAGCAATGATAGAAACTTACAAACAACCAAAAATGTTATTTGGATTTATTTTACAAAAAATTACCAAGATTTATTTCAGAAACAATTTTAGAAGATTATAATAAAGCATATAAAGATAGAATAGATTTAATGCCTTTTATAGATACTACGGGAAGAAGAGAAGAATATTTAAGAGATTATTTATCTGAAAAATATAAACAAGCTTAGAGAAATATAAAATATTACAAAAAAAATAAAACAATATTAAAATGTGGAGAATAAGAAATGCCACATAGATGGGGATGTAAAGAAGAAAAAAATAAGAAAAAAGAAACAAAAAGGAAAAACTAAGCCTAGATATGAATTTAAGAAATATTCAAAACCCAAATTCTATAAAAAATATAAACCTAGAAAATGTTTTAAGAAGGGAAAGAAGAAAATAAATTATCATAAAAAACAAAGAAAATATAAATGTTATAATTGTGGAAAAATAGGACATATATTTACAAAGTGTACAGAACCAAGAAAAAAGAGAGTCATGAATATAATTTAGAACCTTTAGAATTTGAACAACCTATATATAGTGATATAGAAAATCTAGAAAATGAAATATATAAATTAAAAGAAATAAGTGATTTCTTAGAAAATGAATCTAAATATTCATCTATTGAAGAAGAATATCAATTCTATATGATAAATGTAATAAAAAATGATGAAGGTACTAGTAATAATGAGTATGAAGAATATAGAAATGTTTCTGAAGGAATTATAGAAAGAAGAATGAGTTTCAATAAAAAAAAATATAATAAAATAAAAGATATAAAATTAGATTTAAAGCCAAAAGAAATAAGAAATGAAACTTTTATGCACAAGGTAAGTAAAATATTAAAGTCAAAGAAAAATGAAAAAATTCATTGTGTAATATTAGAAAAGAAACATCTTATAGAATCAACACTAACAGAAGGAATACTAAGAATACCTCTAATAAGTAAAGCCTTGATAGAAAATGAAATATTAAAACTACCATTTAAAGATGAAGTAGCTGAAATATATACTGTAGGTGTATAGATATTAGTAAAAGCATATTTAAAAAAAAAAAGAATAAATTCACCTATAGAATTATTAATTACATATGGAAGAATAATATGTAGTGTAGAAGATAGTGTTTTACGAATTTCTTAACAAAAAATCTAATATATCAAAAATTAAAATTTACATTAAATACAAACTTTACAATATCTAGAAATAATGAACATATGAACTAATATATAGTAATATATCATAAGCTAGGAGGAATAAAACTATTACCGGCAGCTAGAACAATCAATCTAACAGTCATGGTAGGATTAATACTTATGAATGAACATAAAATATATAATAAAACACAAGGAAGAATAACTATAGATAAATATTTTATGCCAATATTACAAGAAATTCCTATAGATCATATAAATATAACTATTCCAAAACAATTACAATTAGAATTAGATAATACAATAAATTATTATGAAAACACACCTAGAAGAATACAAACTAATAATGATAGAGGAAGAAGATCACTAAGAATAAATACACCATCAATATCAACATTAAATATAAATATAAATCAACAAAGGAGAAGTATAGAATACCTGAGACGAATAACTAAAAGAGGATTATCTAGAAGCTTAAGTTTAAGAAATAATATAGATGATATTTATCAAAGCAATTTATTAGCAAAAATACCAATAAATTCAAATTTAACAGAAATAAGACCCAGAACAGAACAACTAGATTTAACTAGAAATAGAAATTTTATAAAGTTAGAAGTTAACAAAGAAGTAATATGGATAGAAATAATAGCTTTAATTGATGAAGAAAAAGAAAGAAGTAGTATTGAAATAGAATATACTAAAGATAGTATAGAAATAACAGATGAAGGAACAAAAATAAATTCTATAATAAGATTTAATAAAAGATATATTTTAGATATAAAATTATAGGTAGAGGACAATACCGATAATGAATATAAGATAGTATTAGCAAAAGATTTTTTACAACAAGTAAAACTGTATAGGATACAAAAGAATAGGATAATAATTAACATAAATTATAAAACAATTATAATTCCAAAAGTCAAATGAATAGACATCCAGGATATAATTATTTTGTAAAAAAATAATATAAGCATAACAATACCAAGTGAAAATAAAGTATGATAAAATTAATGATAAAGAAAATAAAGCAAGGAAATTAGAAAGATAAAAATATGCTAAAAGAAATTATACAAAATAATCTAGAACAATTACCTATGGTATATAATGAGACTGTTAGAAGAATAAATAGCAGAAGACTTCTTAAAAAAATATTTCAGAAATAAATTAGAATTATTATCAAGAATATAATAAACAACCAAAATGAGACCCTTATACTATATCTTAGTCAAATTTAATTATAAAAAAATATAGATCAAGGAAATATCATGCGCTTGTAGATACAGGTGCAAACCTAATTGTAGTAAAATATAATGTTTTACCACCAGAATTATGAAAAAAGAAAAATAGAGTATTAAGAATGGAAAGTGCTAGAAAAGAAATACATATGATATAATTAGAAACAAAAAATATAAATATACAGATAGGAGAATATGAATTACTAATTCAAGAACTAAATCAATATAATGAATCATCATGTGATGTAATATTAGGACTAGATTTGTAACACCCAATTTCTAGTCACCAATATTTCTCCTATGTAATTAATACATTTAATGGAATAAAATAGTACATTGTGGTATGTATAAATTTACAGAAATCGCCAGTTATACACAACTTGCCCAAATAAGGACATAAAGAAGCAATTACTGTTCACGTAAAGGCTTCTTATTATAACCAAAATTGGAACATAAAATGACACAATTAATGACCTAATATACATGTAAAAAATCGGCCAAAACAAAGGGAAAATAGTATGGCATGAATTTTTATAAAACGTAAGGGAAAAACGATAATTTTTTTCATACAAGAAACAATTATTTTTCCCCTAATATTTCCAATAATTTCAGCCAAAAGGGAATTAAAAAGAGAAAAATGGCTACTTGATAATTAATAAGTCTATTTTGGAATATTATTACCAAGGGAAAAATCAAAGTTGTAAGAGAAAGTCAACAATTTCAATTAAATCAAATAGGTGTAGATACAATTGTGTAGGTATGCAAGTGTTCATGATTTTTGGATATTTGTATGCCAATTTGGAAATTTATGAAGTGTGTATGTATATGTTGGTTGATTTGCCGCTATGTGGCAGTGTTAATGTGGTGGTATTTCATGGGTCAAACCTTATCCAAAAATTTTGAAACTTTCCAGAATTAAAGTAGAGACAGAGATTTAATTTTATAGGTAATTTGTAATTTTTGGACAAGTACATTGGGAGATAGGGATTTTTGAAGTTATGCCCTGTTTTTTGGAATGCAATCTGGAACAGTGATGTTTAACGAATTACTAGGAATGATATGTCTACAATGGTCAAACCTAACTATTTTTCCTCAAATGTAGATTGAAAGATCTTCATTTAGGCTTTGGAATCAGTTAAAATGATTTTTTTTAGAATTAATTATGAATTTCCAAAGTTAACTAAAAAATCTGCTAGTTTCTGAAAAACAGTGAAATTGCATTGTATAGAATTGTATTGTGCAGAAACTGTTATAACTACATTAAATAACTAGCAGCATTCAATTTAAAAGCAGTAATGCTACAAGTAAGAACCAATTACTTGTAACTTTAATTTTGATAAGAATTGAAAATAGCCGAGCCGAAACAAGTTTAAGACAAACCCCGGAACTAAAAAAGAAGTCAAGTAGTAGCACTTTCCTTCATATACTATATAATTATCTATATGTTTGTATATGTCATCTTCTGTAACATGACATTTGCTTAGTTGTGATCTGGGGTCCAACGAAGGTACACCCGAACAAGCTGGGGATTCAAACTTGTTATTTGACCTTGGACACGAGTTAAGCTAGGGTCTAAACAAAAATTTAACCTTGGACAATATGCATACAGCACAAGTTAGCGTCATACATGATATGACACATTGCATATCTATTGTTGCATTTTATATGTTTGAACTATCTGCTACTACTGAGATTCTCTTGAATCTCACCCCTTTTCCTAAAATACAAAACCTTACAGCTAAAGCGGGAGTCTCGAAAGATAAGACGGTGGCTTCCGATGATTAGAGTTTCGGAGCTTTTTGGTGCTATTATAGTTATTTCTGCTTGAACTTTTTGCTACTTTTGAATACTCTGTACATTTATATATATTTATCAAACCATGTGGGGATTCTCTTGTAATGCAAACTTGTGCCTAATATCAGTATATTTTCGCTGTTTTTGTATGCCTTACAGAACTTTATGCTTGTCACTCTGCAAATATCAAATATTAAGGGGTTTGACAAGATTTCTTAGAACAATATTATCCAATACACATGATTAAAAATGCTTTAATATTAACAACACCTTTGTAAACATGAAGCTTGAGGAATAAGAATAACCAAACCATATAAAAGAAAAGATAAAAATTTCAAAAGAAAACAAATGAAAATGAAGTACAATTTTTACAGAACAATAAACCTGTAGAAATACAACATATGTTAGCCATCCTAGCAATAATATATGTAAGAATAATAGAACAAAGATTATTAGAAAATTATAGTGATAACCCATTAATTCATTGGAACAAATCTAAACCTTTAGCAAAAATAGAATTAAAAGATACAATAAAGAAATAAATTGTAAACAATACCTATGGACCGAACAAGATAAAAAAGAATTTATAATGCATATAAATGAAATGAAACAATATAATTTAATAAGAGAAAGTAGTTTAAAATATTCATCACCATGAGTGATAGTTATAAAACATAGTGAAGAAAAAAAGAGGAAAATCAAGAATGATGATTGATTATACAAAATTATATCAACTAGCTATAAGAAATAGATATCTGATCCCAAAAATGGACTTAATATATAATTTAATAAGAGGAAAAATAATGTTTAGTAAGTTTGATTGTAAATCAGGATTTTTTCAAATAAAACTAGAAGATGAAAGTAAAAAATATGCAGCTTTTAGTACATGAGAAGGATTATATGAATGTAATATATTATCTATGGGATTTCATAATAGCCCTAGTGTATTTCAAGAATATGTATGAAAATTATTATTACTTATAAGGGATTTTGCAATAATATATATAGATGATATATTAATATTTTCAAAAAATGAACAAGAACATGAAATTCATTTAGAACAATTTATTACTTTAATAGAAGAAAAAAGATTAAATATATCACCTAAGAAAGTTGAACTAAGAAAAACTAGAATACACTTTTTAGGACAAATATTATCACCAGATAGAATAGAATTATAAGAATATATAAGTCAAAAAATTTTAAAATTTCTAGAAATTACTAACAAAAAAGAATTACAATCATTTTTAAGATTAGTGAATTATGCTAGAAATTATACACCAAATTTATCAAAATTAACTGCAAAAATGTCAAGATTAGCAGGAGAAAAGACTATATGAAAATGAAATAAAGGAACCCAAGAAGTAGTAGAAAAAATAAAACCAATCCATTTGCTTATCAATTAGGTTCAATCATTCAATTAAAATTTTTCGATGTGATTTTTTAATTATTAATGGTAATAATAGTAAAACATAATTTTAAAAGTATACCTGTGCGAATTATTATTATTAAAAATGGTTCTAATTAGTAAATCAACTTAACTTTTATCCTATGAAAATAAAAAATCCTAAAAAAAGGATTTCTCTAGTACAAAAGTTTTTTTTAATCAGATTTTCAAGAAATAGAGGAAGAAATAATTATGAAAAATTTATAAAGGCCCCGGATAATTAGAGAAAAATTATAAATAATTTTGAGCAATAAAATATTTTATGAAGGAGTTTATCTCCCAAAAAGAGTCATAGATAGTTTTAAAACTGATTTCTACCACCTAGAACTTGTTTTCTTGAAAAAGTCAAGAAAAATAGCTAGAAGTTAATTTTTAGCTGGAACATTTAGAGAGAAACAACATAAGTATGATAATGCCCATCAAGAAATAAGCTCTCATAAGGTGCAGAGTAAAACTAAATCAATTGGAAGCAGCGGTCTAGCACTTGCCTTTGTGTTCTACTGATTTAGAGTTGAAATCTAATGGTTACAATTTAAAATCTTAAAATATGTTTTGCTAAATGTGTGTCTTTCTTTTTTGAAAAAAAGAAAGAAAGAAGCTACACAAATTTTTGATGAAGTTATTAATGTAAGTTTCCTTACGTTAAAATCATTTAACATTATTTAAATTTATTAAAATTATTAAACAGATAAGCAGTATAAATATTAAACTAATTCTCAAAAGCTAAATTAAAGATTTAGTATGATAGGATTAAATTAGAAAATAAAATTACATCATAGTGTAACTTGGCACAACATGTCCCTATAAGAACCCATATAAGAACGCATAAACAATAAGATGTATTGTATTCGCTTCGCATTCAACGTTTACAAATAATAAGGAAATTCTCAGGGTTCTTTATACGGAAAGAGACAATAATTTCTAAGCATTGTTAGCTATAGGTATTGGGTACTGACAAAAAGGATTTGTTTTTAGCCACTTTATAATACAATTTTTATGGAAATTATAATGACTTTGCATTGTTGAGATCTCAACTTCACCAAAATCTTCCAGACGAACTCAACACTGCTTAACGAGGGACTGAATTATTAGTGAATCAATAGTTGAAGAATCAAAAAAATACTTTTTTTTTCTAAATTATGATTAAGGTAATATAATAAAATTTATTAAAGAACGTCTATCTTAAAGAAATGATTTTAATTTTCTTCTTTTTTGATTTAATTGTTTTTTCAGGAAAAAAACTTTTTTTTTTGCCGACTCTTTGGCAAGTGATAATTAATATATATATATATATATTCAATAATGTAAGTAAAGATAATTACTTATATTAAAATGTTAAATTGAATAAAAATAATTTATAAGTTTTTTTACTGCATTTGATTTATGTTTAAGTTTTTTTATAACTTTATAATTTGATGTGAATTGGTCAAAAACATGTAAAGGATCCTGTAAAATCAGATATGTTTTGAAAAAAAAAAGATAAAACCAATCCATTTGCATATCAATTAGGTTCAATCGTTCAATCAACCAATACATAAATGATAAAAAGGTGCATTTTATTTGCATTCAACGTTTAGAAATAATAAGGAAATCCCAGGGTTCTTTACGTGGAAAGAGACAGTAATTTCTAAGCACGATTGGCTACAGGCATTAGATACCGACATAAAGGACATAAATGACTTGTTTTTAGCCACTTTATAATACAATTTTTGTGAAAATTATGATGACATGGCATTGTTGAGATCTCAGCTTCACCAAAATCTTCAAGACAAATACAACACTGCTCATTACTAGTATTTTCTTCAAGTTCGATAGTGTTGAGTGATTGGATGGCTTCTTCAGAGGCAGGAACCATATTAATCTCTTGCATGGACTCGTCCACACTCATTGTTTCCAACAAATTCACAAAATCCATACTCATAGCAAATCTAACGATAACATCAATAGCTAAAGGGAATACAGTGATCCCATCACCTTCAAGAACAGAAGGTGAAGGACAATTATCATGAAACCATTGTTGAGCTGTGGACATGATTCTTGGTATCAAAGCATCAAGGTTTTGAGCATGGATTAAACGATGGGATAGATTCGTCCGAAGTAAACTCGATCCAATTCGAAAAAATTCTGCACATGATATATAATGAGAGGAAATTGGTGGTGAATAAACCCTTGTGCTCCCAACTATCTCACCAGAACGAAAACTAAGCTCGAAACAAACACAAAGTTTGACGATAAAATTAAGTCTCCCAGTTTGGTAATGGCTTTGGATAGGAAGGTTTTGAAAGGCTTCAGGATGATCAGGTTGACCAGAGACATGGTAAAAATATGATTGCGGAGGGGTCCGCATATTGAAGCACAAGAGGGAATATTTTATGCTAAAAGAAATGAAGAGCCAGAGAGAATATACGTGACTTATTTGAGAGACGTAAGACGTTACAATACATATATTTATACACTATATGTAGCTTTGGTCGTAAGCCATCCGAAAGGGTTTAATATCAAATATGATATTTATCAATCTTATCCAAAAAGATATTGAAAAATCAAATTCAGATATATATTTTGTGACACAGAAATTAAGATGGAAATACTGGTGTGTGTGAGTCTATATATATATATATATATATATATATCTTTATCTTTTTGGCCAAGAATACCGTGAAAGATTAATATATTTAAATTATGATTAAGGTAATATAATAGAATTTATTGAAGAACGTCAACCTTAAAGAAATGTTAATTATAATTCTTTTCTTTTTGATTTAATTTTTTTCCAAAACAAATCGTATTTCTTTTGCCAACTCTTTTGACAAATGATTAATATATATTGATTTGAATAGTGTAAAGATAATTATTTAGATTAAAATATCTAATTGAATAAAAATATTTTATAATTCTGTTTACTGCATTTTGTTTATCTTTGATTTTTTTAAGACTCTATAATTTGATTGAATGATCATATTGAACCTAATTGACATAAGCAAATGCATTGGTTTATCAAATTTTTTCCATGCCGTTTTTTTAATTTTAATGGTAATGATTAGTCTAACATAATTTTAAAATTTTATCCTGTGAAAAGTTACTTTTTCAGTTTTTTAATATTAATAAATGCATGCAACTAAATATGCCTCCCCATTTACTCCCACCACCAAAACACACGGCTTGCATTTTCTCACACCTCACAACAAAACAGCAACTCATCTAAAAAAAAAAAAACAGTTGGTGTAGGGCCACACTAATTCAAGGCCTCAACTAATTCATATTATTCCCTTGCTCGTGTATATAAATACTCATAGCCATATTCTTATTTCTGTCAAGTTTTGTGGTTACTGTGAAGGGAGAAACATGACCCTTCAAAAAGATTTATGCCTTTTGTGACTCCTTCACTGACACAGGCAACACCGTACCAATGGCCCTAGTGGTTTTGGCCATGTATCAAACTCGCCATATGGAAGCTTCTTCTTTAACCATTCCACCAATAGATACTCTGATGCGTCACTTGTCATAGACTTTGTGGCTGAATCACTTTCATTATCTTACTTGCCTCCTTACCTATACTTTAAAGGCAATGATACTTTTGGAGTAAACTTTGTTGTTGCTGGTTCTACTGCAATAAACCATCAATTCTTTGTCAGGAACAACCTTACACTCGACATAACACCTCAGTCCATTCAAACCCAGCTTCTCTGGTTCAACTGATATCTTGATAGCCAATGATGTAAGGGAAACTCATCAGAGTGTAAAGAAGATTTTGATGATACTCTGTTTTGGTTTGATGAGATTGGAGTCAATGATTATGCCTACACTCTTGGATCTACAGTATCCGCAGATACTATCAGAAAGTTCTCTATTTTCAGTATCTCTAATGCTTTACAGGTAATTCTTTAGCTTTGGGACCGTGTGAATAAACGAAGAGCAATCAATTTGGAGTCTAGATTAAGGAATTGTTTCATAAAGTTATGTTCTTGCAAGCATTTGCTACAAAGGGGTGCTAAGTACCTTGTTGTCCAAGGTTTGCCACTAACTGGGTGTCTGCCATTATCTCTATATCTGGAACCTGAAGATGACAGGGACAGCCTTGGATGTGTGAAAAGCGTCAACAAGAAAAGCTATGCCCACAACCTTGTACTGCAACACAAGTTGCAACATTTCAGGAACCAGTACCCACATGCCACGATAGCCTATGCAGATTACTATAATGCTTACCTAACTGTAATGCAGAACCCTGCCAAGTTTGGATTCAGAGAGAGGTTCACGGTATGCTGTGGAGCAGGACAAGGACCCTACAACTTCAGTGTTTTTGCCACTGGTGGGACTCCTAATAGCACTGTCTCGTTCGTGCCCTGAATCTGTTCTGTCCTGATCTTTCCTTTCCTAAGTCTAAGTTTACCCAGCCTAAGTAACAACAGTTCCCTACCTGGCTACAGGCTAAACCTCAGGATTCGTCGGTCAATAAGGACACCATGGAGTGTGTGTGTGATAATTCTTCATGTGCTGATATTTAAATTGGTGGAATCAAATTAATAAAATTCATGTCCAGAATTTTTAAACAACAAGTAAATTGGTGTCTAGCCATGCCGAAAACAAATTTCCATTATCAACCTTATACGGTTTAAATGTGGGTTCATCTCAGTAAAGGCCATATCAGTATGAAGAAGATAGCAACTCATAGGATTCCGAAAACTTTAAATGAAATTTACAACTAAGATCAAAATTTGCTAATCAGCAATCCAATCTCTATGCAATTTGAACAAAACACAAAACCCACATATATAGAAAAGAAATTGCGCAGACGATGCTATGAATGACAAGTACCTTGGCAGTGCACAATTCAATCAGATCCAAAGCATAAAACAGAGGGGCCGATTCTTTGATTGAGGCTGATTCTGTCGCTTACGATGATGGTGAGGTGAAGTGAACGAAGAATTTGGCAAATCTGGAAGCCCTAAAGCACGGTTCCGAAGGCGCAAGCTCAGTCCCGTTAGGGATAAATGAACCTGCGACGGGAAAGAAACTGGAGCGAAATTCATATAGATAGAAGCCGCGAAGTTAGCATTCTGGATAGCAGTGGAGGCTTTTGTTGAAAATTAGGGCGTGTGGAGTCAAAATTAAAGAAATATTTTTTTTTAAAAGAAAATAATAACTAACATATCTCTAATTTTTTTAAAGTTATATGGTTTATAATTAAGGTTTTGGGTTCTTATAAACCCGATGTTATAAGTAAATTCAATAAATAAATTATAAATTATAGGTTAAGTTTCAGCCATAAATATTAGGTTTATTTCAGTTGTTAGAAGAAATTCACTAATCTCTGATCTTAAGTTATAAATGACCCATTTAAGAAAATTCATTTATAATAAAACTATAATATATTATATTTTAAGGAAAATTAATTTTTTAGAATTTTATTTATAGTATTTAATTACAATTATGACATGTTATCAAATTTATTTATTGCACAATTAAATTCCAAAACTTTATTTTAATTATGGTGTTTGGTGTTTACTAAACTGATTCCATAATTATTATTATTATATCATCTTAATTACGACATCCGTTTAATATACAACCGATGCTATATTTTACATTATGGCATCAGTTATACTTAAAATAGAAGTAAATTTTATGTCATATGAATTATTACTTCTGTTCTTTAAATAACTGATGCCGTATTATACACTATGGCATCAGATACACATAAGACCGAAGCGAAATTATATCACATAAATTATAGCTTCTGTTCTTTAAGTAATTGAAGCCAAATCATGTAGTTAAATTAGCTTTTTGCACTAGTGGCATACTCATGTTAAAATTTTTTTTAATAATAATTGTAACAACCAGTTTATTGTGGTGGTTTTATAAATAAAGGGGATATATAATAACATAAGAGAAAATTTTTGAATGTTAGAAAAAGTTTCTTTAGTATATTTGGGACCTAAAGATGTTATTTAAAAATTAAAATGTCTCAAAAAGATCGAATTTATCTAATAAAAACTATTTTTAATCCCATTTTCAGGGAATAAAGGACGAAATAATTATGAAATAAAAGACTTTATGAAGTAATTTACTCTCCAAACCTTTATATAAAACATATTTGGTAGTTGGCATATTTGTCAAGTTTTTTCTAATTTACCTCTACGAATGATCTCTCAACCATAATCAATGAAGAGAGGAAATGAGGAAATTAAGGGAGATGACTTGGATATTTTAAAAAATATATATCATATTAACTACTTAACTAACTTCCTTAATCTAATCAAATTAGGTAAATATATCTTAGATTAAGGACTAGATAATGAGTGTTTCTCAAAGGATGCCATTGACAGTCCTAAAACTGATTTCTTGAATCAAGACCTGTTTTCTTGAAAAATACAAGAAAACTAGCTAGAAGTTCAGTTTTAGTAAGAACATTTTAGGAGAAACAACATAAGTATGATAATGATCGTCAAGAAATAAGCTCTCGCAAGGTGCAGAGACAAAACCAATCTGAAGAAGTGCCTTGGTGTCTTTGTGTTCAATTGATTTAGAGTTGAAATGTCCATCTAATAGGTACAACAACCATAGTAATAATAACAAAGTATTATTTCATTAGGTGAAGTCCACTCTGTCAAAAATAAAATCTTTAGGTAAATTATTAATAGAAAGGTTTCGCTCAATAACCTCCCATTAGTTACAATTTAAAATATTAAAATATTTTTTGTTAAATAAAAAGACACTTATATTTAGGAGGGGAAGCTACAAACCCTGAACAGATATTGGATAATACTATAAAAAAAAGTGTCTTTCTTTATTTTTTTTTTCCGGAAAAAAGGGTAAAGTTACCCAACTTTTTGAAAAAAGTTATTAACGTTTTATTTGTGTAAAAGTCACTTAGAAAATTTGTTTAAATTTACTAAAATAAGTAAAGATGAGTACTACATGTTGAACTAATTCTCAAAAGGTAATTTAAAGATTTAGCATGATAGGATTAAATTAGCAAATAAAATTACATCATAGTATAGCTTGGCACAACATATACCAATAAGTATGCATATAAGAAGGCATAAATGATAAAAAGATCTATTGTATTTGCCTTCAACGTTTACAAACAATAAGAAGAATTCTCTGAGATTTTTACATTACAAAATATAATAATTTCTAAGAATTATTTGCAGGGGGCATTGGATGCTGACATAAATGACTTTCTTTTTAGCCACTTTACAATACAATTTTTGTGGAAATTATGATGACATGGCATTGTTGAGGTCTCAATACATCACCAAAATTTTCAAGACAAACACAACACTGGCCAATTGTGCTATTTTCTTGAAGGCTGGTTACACAATTGGATGGTTTCTTCAGAGGCAGGAAGCATGTTAATCTTTTCCATAGACTCTTCCTGACTCCTTGTTTCCTTCAGGATGATCAAGTTGACCAGAGACCTAGTAGGAATATGATTGCGGGGGGATCCACATATGGAAAGACGAGGGAATATTTCAGGCCAAATGAAATGAAGCACAAGAGGGAATATTCGTGAATTATATTATTTGAGGGATGATACAATACATATATATTTATACACTAGATGTAGCTTTGATTTTAGAGAAATTGATGAAAAAAATACCATTTGAACTTTAAAATTTTAAATTGATTTTATTAATTATAAGGATAATGAGATTGATAAAAAGAATATAGCAATTGACAACTTAATTTTTTGAGAAATTACTGATTTGGGATTTTGAAGTTTCAATGATATTTTTTAGTTTTCTCCCTTGATTTTAAGCTATCCAAAAGGGTTTATATATTTCTTTTTGGCCAAGAATACCATGAAATATTGATATATTTAAATTATTATTAGGGTAATATAATAAAAATAAAAGAACATCGATCTTCAAAAAGACATGTTAAATTTAAATTTTCCTTTTTAATTTAAATTTTTTTTCTGAAAAAAATAAATCTTATTTCTTTTGCTGATTCTTTTGGAAAATGATTAATATATATTGATTTCAATAATGTAACGTAAATATAATTATTCATATTAAGAAATGTAAATTGAATAAAGAAAATTAAATAAGGTTGTTTACTGATTTTTATTTAGGAAGAATTCTAATTAAATCCAGTTAAAATACCAAAATCCATATTTAGGCCTACTCTTTCAACAAATTCCTAATTGGGACAAGAGGCTTAATTAGGGATCTATAAATATTGTTAAAACACTAAATGCTCTTTTGAAGGAAAAGGAAAAAAAAATTTCTGGCCAATAGTTTAAAAGGAAAATTGTGGAATGATGTTGGGTCTGATTTCGGTTTTAATTAATTAGGTTGGATTTGCTTTTCCCTGCTTTTAGTTTTTTTTTTCATGTTTTTAGGTAAATATGATAATTTAACAGGAAATCGCAAGGAAAGATTTTAAAAAAAATGGAAGTTTTCATTCTCACATAGTCACATCCCATAAGAGTCAAGTCTGTTTATCATCTACTTCCATTGCTTGTTTATGTTTGTCTCTCTTTGATTGAATGCATGCCTGCAAAAAATTTAATTTTGTGAGCAAAGATGAATGAATGAATGAATGTAGGCATTAACAAGACCAACGCTAGAACAACCAAGGACGGGTCTTGTAGCTACTTCTTGGTGGGTTGGGGTTGTTTAAGTTTGTTTCTATGAAAAGAATTGATATGCATTCAGAAGCATACGATAAATGCAAGTTGACTTCTATGGGATGAGATTCAGACTTTTATTAATTTCCATCTTTCCTTCTCGTTGTTCTCGTTGTTTGCATACAAACATAAAATAAATAAATAAATAAATAAATAAATGAAAATCGAGCACAAATCTCAATTAAAATAGGTAAATTAAACTCGTACCCACCCTCAAGTTTCCCTTATAACTATATAAGGGTATTTTAGTCTTTAAAGAATATTTATAAATCCTTAATTAGGCCTCTTATCTTAATTAAAAATTTGTTAAAAGTATATGGCTAAATCTGAATTTTGGTATTTCAACTAAATTTAATTAGGATTCTCCCTTTTATTTACGTTTGAGTTTTTTTTTTATTTTTATAACTCTATAATTTGATGTAAATTGGTCAACACATGTAAAGGATCATGTAAATTGGTCAACACATGTAAATTGGTCAAAACATGTGTGTGAATGTGCTGAAATTGAATTGTCAAGGGTCAGAAATTATAGGAGGCTTACTTTTTTGGTCTTCCAAATGATGAATAATTATTTTAGATGATTCAACTAATTATAGTGCCTTCAGAATGACAATTTCTACACTGCTTTTAAATCTGGAAAACAGTTTCAGTGTTGTGCAGTGAGCTGTCCGGATGTTAGGAAGAAAAGATAATTCTAAAGATAATAAAATGATATGATATAGTGTCATTATGATGAATGGAGGTGTGATGCTCATTGAATTTGAATTGAGGATGCTTGAAAGATGATTAAGCTATTGTTGTAAAGTTGGGGAATTTTCATATTATAGGTTGAAGGCATATATGAAGCTTGAATAAAGACAGGAAGAGGATGTAAGCATGTTATATATATATATATAGACACACATAGTTTCGTCGAATAGTATCATAACAGCATTGTCTCAAAGTGTGAGAATTGAGGATGCATGTGGGCTTTTTAGTCAGATGCCAAACAGGGATATGAAAAAGTTTAACAAAATGCTAGCTATCGATGGGATATAACCTAACACCGGAATCATTTATATATAAATTCTTACTTTGCTCATTTTCAGTTTTATGCAAGATTTTAGGTCTCTTCAATATTACAAACATGGAAAGACAATAATGAAGTCACAGCCAGCGTAATGATACCCAAATCTCATAAATATAATGTCATAAGGATCACTAGAAAATCCACAATACACGACAACACCAAGCAACTCTTTTAAACACTCACAAGTCACACCATTAACAAAAGGTTTCAGCAGAAAGATTTATGAAGTATGCATGCTCTGAAGCTCTTCAATATATCACCTACTCTTCTGGGAAAAAAAAAATAATAATGCTGAGGTTATAAAACATTATGGAATAGCATGACTAACTGGAATAATTATAGCGTGTCAACTAGAATCATTTAAAGATGCAATGCTTTAGATAAATATATACCTTCTAAATGTTGTTCGTTTCAATTTGGTGATTTTGTCAAGTTCCGGCGAAGCCATTTTGCCTTCAAAGCAACAAAGACATAAATTTGGTCATATATATGAGTGAGGAACCGAAAATAGGCAATTCTCCATGTCTTGATGAAGAAAAGGGTCAAACATGTTCCCCAAAAGCCATAAGCAAATCCGGTTGCCATGCCCATCTTCAGCCATGTCGTGAATTCATCATCACTGCTATGTTTCTTCTCAGTGGGAATTCCATCTTTTGAATTGGGTGTTTCAGCTTGTGAATTGTCCTCTGTAAGAGGAATTCCTTGAAGTTCAGGATTGCCCATGTAACTAGATGCTTCAAAAGTCGAAAATTGGTTGCCCATGGGAATTTCCCCACTTAAATTATTATATGACAAGTTCAAGACTGATAAAAAACTTAGATTGGTCATGCTTTGAGGAATTCCTCCAACAAGTTGGTTCCATGAGAGGTCAAGGGCCTCCAATCCTCCCATATTCCCAATCTCATCTGGGATGTTCCCTATCAAACCATTATGTGATAAATTTAAACCTACTAAATGGGATGACCTAAATAATTCTCGAGGTATCGATCCTGAAAGGTCATTCATTGAGAGGTCAAGATAACTCCATAGATAGATAGAATCATAGAGGTCCTCCTGTTCATGGCAATCTCTATAAAATAAATGTTGATATTCCTCATATTGCCTTGAAGAATCAGACAAGCGATCACGAAGATAAGTGGTAGGTAGATAAGTGGTAGATGTTGCTGTAGAATGACCCAAGCATTTTGGAATTGAACCTGAAAGTTTGTTATTAGCAAGGTCCAACGATTGAATATTAGAAAGTTGACAAATTTCAGGAGGAATACTGCCACTAAAATTATTTGACCTCAGAAGAATCACATTTAAATGGGTTTTCCCATGTATCCAACAGTCAAGAAGCTTCCCAGAAAAATTATTGTGACTCAAATATAAAACTTCCAAGCTTTTATTCCCAATCATGGCTTCACATAAGAATGGAGAAACAGATCCTGATAAATTATTATTCCGAGCAAAAAAGCCTAGCAATTCTGAGTGTTTCCCAAGAGATTCTGGAAGACTACCACTTAGTAAATTGCATGCAACAAATAAATATACCAGTGACGATATATTTACCAGGGTTTCAGTAATTGGGCCAGAAAAATCATTGCTAGAAAGATCAAGAAACTTTAATTGCTCGTATTGTCCCACCCATTCTGGAATTGATCCACCCAAATTATTGAACTTCAGGACTAAGATTTCCAGTTGCCTAAAATTTGACAGTTCTTCAGGTACTTGACCTTTAAGATAATTGAAGCTAAGGTCTAAAACGGAAATACTGCTACTTAGGTTAAATAGCCACTTGGGTACCTCACTGTAAAAATCATTACGAGAAATATCAAGAACCTCTAGGGAAGAAGAATTGACATACTCAAGAGATGGCTGAATGCTATTCAAGGAACAATGACTCAGTCGTAACTGCAAAAGTGAAGGGAGCATGTTAACCCTGTCAAGCCAAAGAGTTTCCTTAGAGAGATTAGCATCACTGAGTGTAAGATATTTCAGAGAAGACAGCTGTGAAACCCATCTAAGATCATCGATTCTGAGGCCCTTGTTATGTGAAAAATCGAGAAAAAGAAGATTGGACAAGTTTGTACCATGGCGGATGATTGACATGTTATGATCAATGGGTGGAATATAAATAGCATTAAAGTCATTATCATGCAAATCCAAGAAGCTGAGGAATTCAAGTTTCAGAACATATAAGTTTATCTGACCTCCTAAACATTTGTCATCATCAGGCTGACTACGGTGGCAATGAAGGTCTAGCCGTGTGACTCTTCTTGTGAGGTTATCACAGCGAACTCCAAACCAATGACAACAATCTTGTTCAGTAGACCAAGAAGAGAGTAGCTTCCATGGATCTTTAATGCTTCCCTTGAAGATTTCAAGAGTTTCTCGATCTTTTGCATTACAACCAGCATTCGAATTCCCATGGGACATGCTTGAATATAGTATGACGATGGCACATAGATGCCAAAGCAAAATAAAAATCCTTTTTGAAGTGGAGGAACCCATGATCGATAACACTAGAAGAAAGAAAGCAGGATACCTGATGCTAGTACCCAATGTTATAATCGGAAAACACTAATTGTGTGGTAATAAAAAGAAAGAAAAGTCCATTATAAGGGAAACTAACTGGTCTAGATTTTTTCGTGTTGCATTGAACATACACCACGTGTCCCTATCTATAATTGATGTCCATTATAGGTAGGACTGGGAATTCGGGCCAGCCCGAGTCCAACGGGCTGGCCCGAACGGGTTCAAACACTAAACGGGCTGGGATAAAAAAGCCCATATGTTAACGGGCTGCCAAATGGCAGCCCGAGCCCGTTTGTACGGACAAACGGGCTAGCCCATTAGCCCGTTAACTTTTTTTTTCTGTTTGATTTTTTTTGGGCCTAAAAACACATTCATTCATTAAATAGGCATTTTTTTGGACTAGTATAAAAGCACAGGCATGTATAGCATTTGAGCCAAAAACGTAGTATAAAAACGTATGATAATAAAATAAAAAATTATTAAATAATGATATAAGGAGTAAAAGACATGAATCCATGCAAAGTAGGGCAACCACCTTAAATAATGATACGAGTGTTGGCGCTGCTGCCTCTTTTTTTTTTCATATTTCCATATTTCTATAATTTAAAGTCTTGTAATTGTATTGTTAGGAATAAAAAAAAAGCTACAATCAAAATAACTACAAATCCACAACACATATGAGTCCACTACACATAACAAATATAAATTGATCAAAGGCAATGATGGAGAACAAGAAACTTATAATGTTTCTTATTCTTCAATCATGAATAATGATATTTGAAGCGTTATCTGAAGCTTCAAAAACCGGAATAAGAGCATTTTCTTTTTTCTCTGTCTCAAAATCCTCTGTCACACATAATAACATAAACAAAAAAGACAAGATTAGATATTACCATCCCATGAAAAACTAAGAATAATATAAAAAAGTAATGAATTAGATATTACCATCCCATGGAAAACCAAGAAGCCAATTTCGAGTGCAAATAAGAGCTTCAACATTATATGGAAGAAGACACGATCGATACTTTGTGAGAACACGAGATCCAATGCTAAAAGTTGATTCACTTGCAACGGTGGTAATTAGAATGTTAAGAATATCACATGCCATCTTTGAAAGGCAAGGAAATCGAGAAGAATTAACTTTCCAATAATCCAGGACATTAAATCTTGTAGTTGATCTATTATCAAGTGTTGCTTCTTCCAAATAGTAATCCAATTCAGATTTTTCGATTGACACATCTTGACTCTTGAATGAGAAGAAATCCTACAACACATGGTTAATAAAGTGTCAACATAGTAAAGTGCCAATAAAAAGAACATTAACTGTAAACATAGTAAAGAATTTCAAGCTTACATCAAAAACATCATAGTCATCTACTTGATTCGAGTGAGGGCCAAAATGTTGTTATGTGGTGAGTACATCCACGTTCGCATTAGAGCTTGATACAGCTCCAATAATTGGGGCTGAAGATGAAGATGCTATCCCATTTTTATACTCATTGAAAACATAATACAATTTACTCCTTATGTTTTCAACCTTTTGTTGAGAATTTATAGGATCAACTTTCCCAAAAGTGAACTTAATGATATCAAGTTTCATCCGAGGATCAAAGATAATTGCAAGAGCAAGGATAACACTATAGTCGCTCCAATATTTGTCAAACTTGTCAACCATACTCTGAGCCATTTCCTGAATCATAAAATCATTGTTATTCAAATGCCCTTTCAACAACAACTCAATCTTCAAAATCTGTGTGAAATACATGTTAGAAGTGGGATATGATGATCCAGAAATCAAGTTTGTTATCACAGAAAAAGGCTTCAAGAAAGTGCAAATAGCCTCTGCTCTAGACCATTCTTCATTTGTTGGACAATGACTGTAATTTGTGTCATTCAGAGCCAAGCTAGCAAAAGCACGACGATACTTAAGTGCACTCTCAAGTATTGCATGTGTTGAATTCCATCTAGTTGGGACATCATACCGTAAACCCACTGAAGTGTCAATACCCCCAACTTGCTCAACCCTTTTCCTAAATTCTATCATCCTTGCCTCCGACTTCCTTACATATAGGATGTTGTTCCTAATCTTGTTCAAAGCACCTTCTTACTTTCAAGCCATCCTGAACTATGAGATTCAAGATATGGGCAGAACATCGAACGTGGAAGAACTCCCCATTGCATATCAAGCTATTACTCAAATTCAAATTCTCTTCCAAAATTCTTTGCATTTGAAAATTTGTTGAAGCATTGTCTAGAGTGATAGAGAATACTTTCTTTTCAATCCCCCACTCTATCATTATTTCATGTGCCCTTTTTGCCATTTCAGCCCCAGTGTGAGGAGGCTCCATCTTAGAGAATGAAAGTATTTTGCTATTAAGGTTCCATTGCTCATCAACAAAGTGAGCAGTCAAACATAAATAGCCTTCGGCAGTTATCGCTGTCCAACAATCAAAAGTCAAACATATTCTACTTGGACTCAATGAAAGTTTTTTCTTCAGGTTATCCTTTTGATGAAGATAGAAATTTCATACATTTACCATAGCAGTTTTTCTAGTAATATTCCTATAATCAGGATTTAAATATGTAAGCAACTCCCTAATTCCATCATACTCAACAAAGGAATATAGAAGATTATGTTTAATGATGGAATAAGCAATAATTTCTCGTACCCTGTTTGGGTCAATCTTCCTAGCTCTAACAATCCCTGCTTGGTCTATCATCATGGCACCAACATCCTTGTATTTTGGTAATGAATTACAATTTGTAATATGACGTCGAAGGTGTAAAGTCCCACAAGTGACGCTTCCTCCAGCTAATAATTTCCCACACCCATTACATTTAGCTTTTTCTTTGCCATCAACTATGCCAACTTTGGTAAAATATCTCCAAACATCAGACGTTGTACACCTTGCCTTTTTACTTACAGCAGAAGCATCTTTATTTTGTGTTTGTAAACAAGAAGAATCAAGTTCAGATTGTGTTGGCAACTCAACATCCATTGCAGAGATTGTACTGTCAACATTCTTTCTTTTATTATCTTTGTCTCCATCATTGACATTTGTACTTGTATTTGTAGCCATCTTTTTATAACAAAAAATTAATCAAATTTACAATAACATAAAAACTAACTCTTGTAACAATTAAAATTACTAACCAAAATTTAGCACAAAAAGCCCTTCGAAATTTTAACAAAACAAGAACCAAAACAATTGAAAATCACTGACCACAGTCCATAACCTACCAATGCGATTTCAATTACCATTTCTTTAACTAGGAAGAAACCGAAAATAATGCAGCACATAACATAAGACTACATTAATATTTAATAGTAAAACAAGCAAATCAGAGTGACAGGGTGAACGAGGTAGCGAGAGACAGAGTGATTTTGAAGCAAGTCAAGCAACAAGCAAGCAAGTCCGTCAAAGTAAAACACTAATATGATTTAACAATTGAAGAACGAGGCAGCGAGAGACAGAGTGAACGTACAGTGGAGCCATGGGACGTCAACGGAGGAAAATCAGGCAATCACGACGAGATCGGCGTCAACGTTGAGGGCGGTGAGTCGGCGGACTTGGTGATGGCCGCCGGACTCACGGACTTTCGATCTGTTCAGTGGAGCCGTGAAGCACTGGAGGCTAGAGCAGTCGAGCATATCTGTTCAAGCTTCAGCAAATTGGAGGCCTGGTGAGTGGAGCAGGAGCAGATCTGTGACTCAGTGGAGCTGTCTGTGCGTGGATTGGAGGCTCTCGCCTCTCGGTCGATTGGAGCTGGAGGCTTGGTTGCTTGGAGCTGTAAGCTGTCTGACAGAATAAGCTGTGGGGAGTGTGGAGTCTGTGGTTGTGTTGTGCCGTTGTGGGTTGTGGTCTTGTGGAGCAGAATAGGCTGCTAATTTGGATAATCAAATGACAAAGCCCACAACAAATAAAATTTCCAGAGTCCACAGCCCACAATGAAGTAATTTTTTGACAATTTTTTTTATTTCGGGTAAACGGGCTAGCCCGTTTAACCCGAGGCTAAACGGGCTACAGCCCGTTTAGCCCGTTTATAAATGGGCCTAGATTATAGGAACCCATACCCGTTTATTTTTTCGAGCTAACGGGCCAAGCCCGTTAGCCAGGCCCAAATTACCAGTACTAATTATAGGGGAAACCAACTGTCTAGATTTTTTCGTGTTGCAGGATTTTCCTATAATTTTGGACGCAAATGGCTTGTTTAGATGCTTTAATAATTGTTTCAGTTTTCCCAATTCTACAGAGATTTGTTTGTGATCTCGACCCATGAAATAAGTCTTAGTGGCTGTTTAGAATCTCATTAGAATAGGAAAAAAGTTTATTTGGACGGTAAAAATCTATTTGATATATGCGGACGCATTTTTTAACACATTAGTTTCCTATATCTTTTGAAAAAAAACTATTTTTTTTAGAAGCTCATTAAAATAGATTCTGACTTTTTTTTACTGGATTTAGAAAAAAAAATCACTTCTTCCATTACTAATCCAAACACAAATCATATTAACAATATGAATTTTTTTCTATTTAGCTTCTACAAAACTCACATTTAAAAAAAATCACTTTTTCACTGTGTTGCTTGCACTTAGTGATTAGGTGACGTCTGGCGAAAGTACTTCTCTCTTCTTCACGGTGTCTTCGAATTCATTGCAGGGGACAGAATTGTGGCATTTATTTTCTCCTTACCTGTCGTTGGCATGCAACAGCTATGATCTGTGTCCTTCCTTTGACGCCTCTCTTCCGCATGTGCATGTCCGAGCTCTCCGTGTCGATCTCTGCGTCAAAACCGTCGCTGTCGTGGGTGGACCTTGTCCCAGCTGTGCCGTTTGTTGTGTTGAGTGGCGATCTATCGTACTTTCATCTTTTTGTGTTGTCGCATGTCTTCATTCTCTCCTGATCTTCGCTTGGCTTTCGTGGGAGTGTGGCGGTGCTTGGCGGAGGTACGCGGTGTTCTGGTTTTACTCTGTTTTCTCACAAGAGGAACATAACATGAATGTTGTTTTAAGCTTCCTGGTCGTTTGGAGTTTTTCCTGTAAACCAATGGGAATTTAATCTTTGAGTTGTGGAATTGCTTGCTGCTCTGCCTCTTGCAAAGCTGGGCTGGGATGGTGGCCGTCTTGATGATCTAAATGTAAGGGAACCGGACCCTGTGATGGGAGGCCATGTCGTTATGTATCTGATCGACGACACGATTAGAGTGGTATCACGGTACTCTTTGTAATTGTTGTGATACCCAATCCTACTTTGATAACGCAATCAAATGCCATAGTTCTTGCTTTTTGTACAAGATTGCTTTTGAAAGGATGCTTTCCTTTTTCTTGTACTTCTCGTCTGTTTTCGGTTCTCTGGTGACTGCCTTTCTATTTCACATTGATACTGTTTATTATTTCAGCTAAGAAGCAAATCACTAATTAATCTCATTTCTATTAAAAAAATTCGTTAATCAATAATTATATGCTTTCTCTTTAAATTCATAAAGCACTGCCTATGTTCATAAGCAACAACATTGAATACTGTAAGTGGCAATAAACGACATATTTGAAGTTTCTTGGGATTAGGTCCAATTATATCTATTTATTGATGATAGATTTATTTTCATAATTAGTAAAATAAATTTATTTAAACTTCTTTCCAAGTGTTTAAGAAAGTTGTAGGAAATCAGGCTTACAATGTGCATGCCCATCTTTCACTTTCTTTTTAACTTTGTTTTATCCCACTTCCAAGTTCTCTAAGGGTGTGTTTGGTTCAATGAAGGTTAGGTTACGTGAGGTTAATTTAAGTTAGGTTAGAGGATGTTATAAGTTTTGTTTGGTTCAAGAAGGGGGGAGGGGAGGGGAGGGGAGGTTTGATTTCTTGTTTGGTTCAGAAGGGTAGGTGAGGTGAGTTAATTATAAATTGACAAATATACCCTTTTTTCTTTATTTATATATTTTTATTCTTCTTTTATTTTTTAATTTGTAAATCTTAAAAGACCTATTACCTCAAGTATATATGATAAAAAAAATTGTATACATTTTAAGGGATATTTTATTGATTTTTATATATTATCTCATTAATTTTAAACAAGAGGGGTAAACTTGAAATATTAAAAAATAAGTATGGGCATTTTGGTCAAAGTAAGACAAATTTTTCTCTCCCCTCCAAAAACCTCCAATTTTGGAGGGAAGAGAGGGGAGGGGAGCAAAAGAAGACAAAATTTTTAACCTCCCCTCCTTCTAACCAAACACATTTTTCCCACCCCTAACCCTCCCCTCCCAAAACCTCCAACCAAACAAAGCCTAAAGATGCCTTTATTCTCAGAGAAGCAAATGATAATTCAAAGATTCTACGCTCTAATGATAGAAAAGTGTGTGTGTGTGTGTGTATTTGTGTGAACTTGTAACTATACATAATCTTATCGGGAGAAATTCCCAAACAGAAGTAGATTTTTTAGATGCTGAACAATGAAATATATATGTTGAAGGTAATAATAACTCTGTTGATGTAACATCCACGTCAACTAATCATAAATTATCTTTAATACAAATGAATCATGTTCGTGATAGAATCAGAGACCAATTTGTTAGGAATAGGTGATACAATAATTATCCGTTTAATGTATGCATTCTAATTTAAATACAAATTTATCCAATTTTAATAAAGTATTTTAGTGTATTTTCCTATTTTTAAAAAATAATTGAACTTTTTGTATTTTATCGAATTTTAATTTTAATTTTTTACTTCAATTATCACGATATATATATATATATATATATATATATATATATATATATTATTCAATCATATTTATGCCAATTTCAGTCATTTTCCATCTAAACGAGCTTTTCAACTATTAATCCAAACAAGTTTAAAGTTAAAAAAAGTCACTTCTACAACCGCCAATCCAAACCCAAATTACATTTACAATTTGACTTTTGTTACTTTTGTAAAAGCCATATTATAAAAAAAATGTTACTTTTCCACCGCTAATCTAAACAAGCACTAAATGAACATAAAAAAAGGGTTAAACATAAATCGAAATTATTGAAATTTAGCTCTTGAATTCCTCCCATGCGTAATATGGGCACCAAGTATCTTCCCAACTCCTCCATTATCTGAAACCGATCAAACTCAGGAGCAGATTTTGTTTGTCTCTAGCAACATTTCTAGAGAAGAAAATAGTAACACCCCAAATTTTAGGACAAGAGGACTGAGAATAAGCCTACAATAAGTAGACTGCTAAGCGCCGGTTTAGCAAGTATCATAGTAAGACACGATTTTAATCCCTACAATTCTTAACACCTTTGGTGGCATCAAAAAGAAATAAAATAGTGAATTAAATAGCACATTAAGTGACAAAACAAGACAATGAGTGGTCACACAAGGAGACTATGTTGGAAACACAAATGAAATTTGCTACCAGTGTGTTTCTCCACGTGGCAATCATGATTTAGTGACATTTTTCAATGAGAAAATGATATCTTAAAATTATGAAAATTTCTATAATTAAAGTAGACTTATCAAGCTTTAATTTGATAGGTTATATAAGACAATTGGAGCTGTACACAAAGAGATATAAATTTTTGAAGTTAACCCAGTGAAACAGGTGATTTTCTGGGGAACTTCCAAAAAAAAATTCTGGGAAGTGTGAGCTTTCAATTTTCTAAAGGATATATTTTTTGTTAAAACTAGACTTAATAAGGGTCACATAGCCTTTAGAACCACCCCAATTATATTTTTATACAATTAGTTATGAATTTTCAAAGTTTGGTGAAAATTCTGCTCAGGTTTTCACTATATGCGAAAATTACAAAATGTAAGGGTAAAATGGTCATTTGACAAATAAAAGTCAGCAGCCATTTATTTTCCCTTTAATTGAGATGAATTATTGCTGAAGTAAGAAGTAAGAAAGGGGAATAAATATACTTGGCTATAACTAATTCATGAGGAAAACAAAATGATGAGAGCCAATCACAAGCAAGCACATGTATTAAAAAGCAAAAGGCAAGGAGGATATTTTGATTAAGTCTTGATCTCTTCTCTTCCTTTTTTCTAACAGCCACCTCACGTCAATATGAGAAAGAGGAAAGGAAAATTAATTGACTTGATGAATATCAATGCAAGAAGTAAAATTATGGCTAAGGAAAAATGGACACATGTTCATTTACATTAAACAACTACTATTCTAATAAAGTAAGAGAGATATTGTGAAAGTACATTTATTTCTTGCTCTTGCATTCATTTGGTCAACAATTGTAGGCCAAATAAGGAGATGATGACTTGAGTTTGAGAAGCATATTCATATGGCATAAGGAAGGAAAGAGAAAAGATGATGACATAAAGTAAAGTCACATGGTTAATTAGCAATTTAATATAATATTTAAGGAGGTGAGTTGGGATATTTTTATGAGACCATTATCCATTCTTTCTCTTTCATTTTGTTCAGCTGAAGTTAAAATAGAGAGAGAGTGAGTCTAAACACTTGAAGAAGCACAAGAAGGGTCTTAAGGTTCCAAGAGTAAAGATCAAGGTAAGAGGCATGAAAACTTAGTGATTTTGCACTCTAATCACCTTGGAACCATTTCTAAGCTCCTCTCCTCCTTGAAATCCATGTTTTTCAAGACAACTCAAGAGAGAAGAGATAGTGAACATTGACATTTTAGAGAGAGAAAGCTAAGAAATCTAAGGTAAACTCAAGAACCTAACTTCTTTTGTTGATTATTGATGGTTCTTGATAGTAGTTCTTGTTGTTGTGGTTGTTTTGGCTTGATTTGTAATTTTGGGAAGCTCAAACCCCAAGGGGTTATGCTACCCAATTTTCTAATAATCATGGGATAAAGGTGTTTAAGTGATTAAACATGGGATTACAAGTGAAAAAGAAGTGATTAATGAAGTGAAATCATGAAACTTCCATTTTCCCCAAAAAATTTCTAGATTTCATCCAGTAGCTGTTTCATTGTGTTAGATCTGGATTTTGGTATTTTTAATGATTCCATTGGGTTTGGAATGAAAATTGTGTAGGGTTCATGTAGACCGCGAAGTGAGAAAAGCCCTAGAATGTGAAATGATCAAATCACCATTAAAACCCCAAGTTAGGGGCTGCCAAGGGTAATTTTATAATTTGGGCCTGATTTTGACTAATCTAAGGTCAAAAATGGATTCTACACGCGAAATTGTGTAGGATTATCCCGGGTCATATTTTTAGAATAGTACAATTGGACCGGGTACAAAGGGGCATGGACCGGCTCCTAGGGGTATTTTTGTAATTTTGCAGTTTTGAGTCAAGATAACCAAAACCATGAGTTTAGAATGAGTTATGGATAAATAATAACTCATATATCCTAAATTTGTAATTTTAGAATATACCGATAGTCCGAGCCGAAGACGGAGTTGGACCGATTGACAGGCAAGGAAAGGGCGTGTTCTAGGTAGTAACTTCTTCTTACATATACTATGTGATGCCTATTATGAATGTCATCCCTTGTAACATGAGCTAGTGTCCTAGACACACCAATTTGCCATGTTGTGGTCAGGGACACTAAGTAGACTAAGGGCAAACTTGTCGTTTGACCTTGGGCAAGTGTGCATACATATCGTTTCGATCATCTTACATGTCATGACATTGCATATCTATTCTCGCATTTTATATGCTTTGAAAGTATGTTGCTACTGAGATTCCCCCGAATCTCACACTTTCCATAAACATATAAAGTTTCAAGCAGCAGGCAGTGGCTCGAAGGGCAGAACGATAATTTTCGGAAAGTGGAGGTTTCGGGCTAGTACAAGAGGAGGCGTTGGTTATCTAAAGACCTTTATATTTGTTAAGGTCTGTACTATTCTGTACACCTCTATGGGGAATTCTGTATGTAATCAAGCAATATTGTTTCAATATATCAGTATATTTATGCTATTTCTATGTGCCCACTGAGTTACGCAATTGTTACTCTGAGTAATATCAATAATAAGATGAGGTCTTACAAAAACTAAAGTCTTTTAGACACTTATTTTCTGTCCAGAAACATTTCCAAATAAATCCAAGTTTGTTTACTGCATTTTACTTACGTTTGAGTTTTTTATAATCTATAATTTGATGTAAATTGGTAAAAACATCTAAAGGATTGGATATGTTTTTAAAATATATAAAAGCTAAATTCATTTGCTTATATCAATTACGTTCAATCATTCAATCAAATTTTTTTCCAAATGATTTTTTTTATTATTAACTCCGTTAATGCTTCATAGCCAGTTTCTAACTCGGGTAAAGAAAGAAGATTGTGTTAGGTTATTGACAGCCTACATAACTCTGTCGAATCTTTTATGAACATATATCAACAAAGATATTATGCTAATACTAGGTCATTGACTATTAGTAACGCCATGTACTACTTGAGTGTAGTGTGAAGTGAATGAGAGTCATTACATCATCGCTCGGATGTAGTGTTGAATGAGTATGGACTACCACTCTCTCTTGAACAGAAATGGCTAAAGAAGTTAGCTCACGAAATCAAGATCAGATTTAACATTTGGAACAATAAGACTCTTACTAGAAAATATATGAAGGTGGTAGACATAATGAGAGATCACAAGATTAACATTTTATGCTTCTAGAAAACTAAATGGCCAGGAGAAGGTTTAAAAAAATTAATGGTTTCAAGCTCTAATACACATGAAAAGAATAAAAAGGCAAAGTTTTAGTTACTGATGGAGATATTAAGAATAATTGGGAAGCCTATTTTTATAAGCTATTCAATGATGGAGGGGGAGGGGTTGACTTGTGACTTGGAAGATTTGATAACTCGAGAAAGTGAGCTCAATTTGTCATTTTATCGCAAGATTCGAGTTGACAAGGTTAATTAAGCTTTTAAGAAAATGGAAAATGGTAAAACTATTAGACCTGATGATATTCCTATTAAAGTTTTGAAATGTTATAGTAAAGAGGGTGTGTTGTTGCTTATTAAGTTATTTAGTGAGATTTTACGATACAAGAAAATACCTGATGAGTAGAGAGAGAAAAATACTTTGATCCCTATGTGTAAGAATAAAAGGATTATTCAGAATTGTACAAACTATATAGCAATTAAGCTTATGAACCATACAATGAAATTATGAAAAAAGATGATTGAAAACATGTTGGGGTTGAATACTCATATTTTTTAGAACCAATTTGGATTCGTGCTGATGAGGTCCACAACAGAAGCGATTTATTTACTAAAGAGGCTAATGGAAATGTATCAGAGTAAAAGAAGAGATTTGCATATGGATTTCATTGATTTGAAAAAAAAACGTATCACTATGTGCCAGGAAATGTACTTTGGAAAGCCTTAGAAAAGAAGATGGTGCGTGTTGTATATATCAAAGCTACTCAAGATATGTATGAGGGGTTAATTACCAATTTTATAAGAATGTCCGGAGGTGAGACAAAAAATTTTCCTATAAGGATTGACTTACATTAAGGATCAGCTTTGAGCTCTTATTTATTTAATAGTGGTAGATGTCATAACTGAGCCTATTAAAGATAAGATTCCTAACTGCATGCTTTTTGTTGATAATATAGTTATATTGACTGAATCCAGGGAGGAAATTAATTCTAAACTTGAGATTTAGAGAAAGATTTTGGAGTTCTAGCGCTTACTTCTGAGTTGGAGTAAGATTAAATATATAATTACAATTTTGATAAGAAACAAGTTAGAAGTAAAGGAGAAATTATTAAAATTATTTGTGATTGAAAAATATCTAATAAAATAAATGAAAAGTTTTATCCAACTAATTTGATTTTGCTATTTACTACTCTACTTTCCCTATTTACTAATTTTTTCTGGAAAGTACTTGACTCAACTGCAGTACCTCATCGAAATTAAGTATGGCCTCAACCCAGTTTAGCAGAACAATTTGATTCACACGGAACATACTCGTAATCCAAGAGAAGGATACGGCAAACACTTAAAAAACTACAAAATACGTACAAATCACTTCACAACCAACAAATTGTTTTTGGTTAATCCCTCACTAACAGTGGGATACTTCGGTGACAGCTACCATTCACCATCCACTAAGAGTTTGATCTCATGTGTAACACTCGGGTACTTATACTCTTTTATTATGCGTTACATAAGTACTACAGTTTAAGGAAAACGTTAGTTAAAGCCCTCAAATTTAAACTTGCACTTTTTTTTATTAGGGTCACTGTTTATTTAGTAAGCCGTATTTATCATATTGCTTATTTTTTTTCATGAGGTTACTAACTTCGTTCTATTCATTATCACAGTTTTTCTCTGCTTATTAATTCTTCTGTTTATTCAACTAATGGGCATATACCATACGATTACTCATTTCTAATTTAATTATCACGCTTAATAAAACCAATTCATCTCATACAAGTTATACAATTAACCTTATTTAGATGTTAATATTTACATAATGAATTACAGCATACTAATATTTAACTCTCCACTACAACTTCTTCACGGTGCCAAACAGAGGCTGTGGCAGGACTTGCTCGGCCCTATTTTCAGTATTTTAGTCCAGGGACGAAAAAGAAAACAAAAATTAGATGGAAGGGTTAAATAGTCAGCCTATCACCTATCTTCCCCGTTTCAATCAGAAGACAGTGAGAGGAAGAGGTTTCAAAGCCGAGAGAACCCAAAGCAGAGGAAGCTACGGCGGCGCCGACGACGACGCAGAAGAAGAAGCCGAGAAAGACCGAAGCAGAGGAAACGACGACGACAAAGAAGTAGAAGAGGGGAGGAACTCGCGCACGCAAGAGTGAAATTCGGTGGAGGTAAGCCTTCTAATTCTTCTTCTGTCCTCTACTTCGTCCTTTGGGATGAATTGGGAGAGAGAGGGAGCTTTGTTTGAGAGAGAAACCAAGGAGCTATGGAATAATCTTAACTCAAGCTTGGATTAAGAGTTGTGTGAGTGATTTAATGCCTTTGTATTTGAGTATACGCCCTTGCATGTGATGGCTTGTTCTGGGTTGTGAATTTTTATCAGAGGCTTGCTGTTTCTGGGTGTATAATGTCGGATTCTATAATAAGTGTGAAAGGAAGCTTGAATGCTTGTTTGTGTCGGGTTCTGTGATGAATGATGCAAGGGAGCAAGCAACTAAGCATAGAGACTTTAGAATGATAATTTTAACACTTTTTTTTAAATCTAGAAAACAGTTTCAGTGTTGCACAGTGAGCTGTCCGGATGTTAGGAAGAAATGGTGATGCTAAAAGTAATGAAATGATATGATATATTGTCATTATGATGAATGGAGGGGCAATGCTCATTGAATTTGAATTAAGGATGTTTAGATGATTAAGCTAATGTTTTAAAGCTGAGAATTTCCATATTATAGGATGAAGGCATATATGAACCTTGAATAAAGGAAGAGGATGTAAACATGTTATATCTGTGTGTGTGAAGACACACACGATCGGACAAGTGGCAGTGACAGAATTTTATACATGCTGAAAATGTAAGCAAGTTACTGTTTAATGTTCCCCTAAGCTACATGATTTATTTTCAGAATTTAAATCACGTTTAGCAATCTTCAATGTTGGTTTAAAAGTTATTTTTGAAACTGGAAATTTCTGAGTTGTTGTGATGATGCTGTCTGAATTATTTAAAGGGTGTATTGACAACTAAGAGTTAGTGTTTATGTATTAGGCTGGAAAATAATTTGTAGTTGAATACATAGTTTTAAGCTGGAAAATAATTTCAGAACCAAAGGAAGTGGTTGTTCAAAAATTCTTAGAGGACTAAAGCAACCAAATGCTAAGGAAATTGTATGTTATAAAATCTATTTTAATATATGAAAGTAAATGATTGTTATAGCTATCTAAAGCATGCTTAAAGGTCCTAAGATGATGAGTATATGTGTATTTGGTTGCTTGATGTTAGGCAGATAGTAATTTTCGATTGTAGAAGTTGAGAGCTAAAAGCACCCACCGTTTTGATGTTTATACTTGTGTTAAAAGTATACTTAAGTGGGAACTAAAATATAGTAAACACCTAAGACATATACAATAGCCCTATGTTGTGTGAAAGCAATGAAAGTGAGGTTTATTTGTTTGTAATGTTTCCTGTCTCGGCCAGTTCAGTTCCAGCAATGAGAAGTAGAATGCTCTTAAATTCAAGTGCTCCAATGAGCTTAAAAGAAGGAACTATGTAGGTATAAGTTTTAATTCAAGGTTGATGACAATAAGTAATCTAGAAATTTAAGAAAAGGAACGAGTTTTAAGTGTGGAATAGGGATGAAATTAATAGGGATGAGGAATATAAAAGCCATTTGACACAGGGTTCGGTCAAAAGCTTCAATCCCATCATCCTGTCACCAAAATTATCTTTTTTTCTTCATCTCCTCAGTGGCATAATCTTCATGATTATCCACTTAACTATTTGATGCCACCAAGCGTGCCTCTGCCAACATAGAAGTAAAAAAGGATTCAAATATTCTTTTAACATGTCCAAAAATAAATAGCTCTTGCTTCTCCTTACAGTCAACAACAACCAGAAATTGCAACGATTCTTTGCAGGAGTATTCTCTTTAGTAACAAGGTGAACACAGAAAAAGGTATGTGCAAATTAAACTCATAAATTGCATGTTTAAGAAAGCTCCATCTTTGACATGACATAAAGCAGCATTAGAGATATATTCTGATTCATTCATATGGATATTGGCAACTGATAGGACCAATCTGTTGAAACATAGTTACAAGAGGAGGTTTAGGCAGAAAACACACTCCAGGCAAGATGCTTTTGGGACACCAGAAAGTTGACTCTTGACTTATTACTATTTTTGCGTTATTAGCAGACCTAGCTTACTTTTATCATAGTAGACTTGTATTTTGTAGCAGATTGTTATTGGGTCCTGTGTTGACCGTTTTGTTCCCTCTGTTTTGTTATTTAATGGTTAGGAACTAGGAGGGGAGAGGCATCTTTTGAGTAGAGAGTGGACAGTGAGTAGAGTGCTAGCCGCTCGAATTGCTAGGTCTCATTGTGAAAGAGTGTGTATTTTCCTTCAGTTGTAACTTCCTTCTCCCACTGAGTTGGAAGAACATTTATTTCATTAATCAAATGCAGTGTTATTCAGTATTTATTTGGGTTTATCTTCTCTGGTTCCTATCAGCAACTAAATTGAGTGGTCATGCTTCAATAGATTGTTAGCACAGCACGTGCGGGTATACTGTATGTTGGCAGCAAGAAAAACATAAATTGCATGTTTAAGACAGCTCCACCTTTGAGATGAAGCATAGTTCACTAAATTCTTTGTCTCACCTATCCTGCCCTCAAAGAGTGCGCTATGGTACTACACCCAACCTAATGAATGTGGAAACCTTTCTCTTATGCTTCCTTTATACCTGAATTTGAATTTGGGTTTGTTATTTCAGTTAGATTTAATTGAGATTTTCTCGTTAAAAATAACCTAACTAAATTTAAAAAATTAGTCAAATATTCAACATATTTAATTGCTATTTTTTAGAAAGTAAATTTATCCTCTTAAAAATAACATATTAAAAATCTAGATTTATCTTTCATGTCGGCAAAATAAAAACTGACAGTGTTGTCTCCTCCCCGTCGTTTGAAGCTTCTTGTCTTCTCGAGTTTGAACCTTTACCAGCCCCTTTTGTATCTTTAATTCTCTTAGATCACACTGACCGTGTCTGTTCTAAGCTCATGGTGGAGGGGTCTTCTCTTTTCCGTCGCTCTTTTTCCTGTGTTGATTGTTTTATTGATTTATCATTTTGCTTGAATTATTGTGCTGATATTTAATGCTTGAGAACATGTTGAAAACAAATTTTGATTGGGGATATAACATAGTTGTGTAATTTTACTGATTTTTAGTTATTGGTGAAGATACAGAGAAGTCAAAACAAGCCTGTAGCACCGAAGCTAAAAGCAACTTCGCAGCAGAAACATAGCGAGATGCACGCTGCTTGCTCTTCATATCTCTCTTGAAATGTAGATGATTTAAAAGTCCAAAAAAGGTGGGAAAACAGGAAAAACTGTCCGAATTGGAGATGACACATTCTTGAGCTGCAAAGAGTGGGAGACAATTGAGCGGAGATGCCTCTTTTAGTAGTCTGTCTTTGTCTTTATTAAAAGAGTAGCAGGCAGAACTGTGATTGCAGTCTTCACCTCTTTGACCTTTGTGGACAATGATGGATGTCTTCGAGCATATGGACCTCTCAGAGTCGGCAAGCTGTGCAGCAGCTTTCCAACAAAAGAAATGTCTTATGGGTTTGTGGCTATATTGAGATCAGGGCTTTTTGTCAGTTGAATTAGTTATACATTATCATTCTCATAGTTGGCATATTATATTGTACTCTATCAAATATGGATACTTATCTATAAACTTGTGTGATATTAGATGGGCCATCGAGTTTAATATGTTGGCAAGATTTCGATCACCATTCACTTTGATCCAAGCTTTTAAGATTAATAGAATTCTACTCATAAATGATGTAATTTGGTGGAGATCTATGACCAGTCTCTCATGTGACTCACAAGCCATCATATTTCCTGAAAAAGTGGGTGCAAATTTGGAAATGAAACGTTCTAATATCTTAATCTCAAATCTTTGCAAGGAAGGTCGGATAGATGAAGCACGCAGGCTGTTTGATGAAATGGTCGAACGGGACGTTGTTTTATGGACAACTATGATAACTGGATATATCAAATGTGGGATGATGAAGGAAGCAAGGAAGCTGTTTGATAGAGTGGATGCCAAAAACAATGTGGTCACCTGGACTGCCATGGTTGCTGGTTATATAAGGTTCAATCAAATCAAAGAAGCAGAGAGGTTATTTTATGCGATGCCTTTGAGAAATGTTGTGTCTTGGAACACAATGATTGATGGATATGCACGAAATGATCAAATTGAGCTGGCTGTAGATTTATTTCGACGAATGCCTGAGAGAAACATAGTTTCATGGAATACTATCATAACAGCATTGTCTCAAAGCAGGAAAATTGAGGATGCATGTGGGCTTTTTAATCAGATGCCAAACAGGGATGTGATTTCGTGGACTGCCATGGTTGTAGGATTGTCAAAAAATGGTAGAATTGATGAAGCTCGTGCTCTTTTTGATAATATGCCTGTCCGTAATGTGGTTTCATGGAATGCAATGATTGCTGGTTATGCTCAGAATAAAAGGTTTGATGAGGCCATTGAATTGTTTAAGAGAATGCCTGAACGGGACACACCTTCTTGGAATACAATGATCACTGGTTTCATTCGAAATGGGAACTTAGAGAAGGCTGAAAAGCTATTCAATGAAATGCCACAAAAAAATGTCATTACTTGGACTGCTTTGATGACAGGGTATGTGCAGCATGGGCGAAGTGAAGAAGCATTGAAAATGTTCAACAAAATGCTAGCCATCGACGGAATAAAACCTAACACAGGAACCTTTGTGACTGTCTTGGGTGCTTGTAGTGACTTAGCTGGTCTTTGTGAGGGACAACAAATTCATCAACTGATAAGCAAAACAATCTATCATGACAACACATATGTGGTATCCGCACTGATAAATATGTACTCAAAGTGTGGAGAATTACATATTGCGAGGAAATTGTTTGATGGTGATTTATCAGGGCAAAGGGATTTGATATCTTGGAATGGGATGATTGCTGCATATGCACACCATGGATATGGTAAGGAGGCGATTAGCCTATTTAATGAAATGCAAAAATCTGGGCTTCATCCCAATGATGTCACTTATGTGGAATTGCTCTCTGCTTGTAGCCATTCTGGTTTAGTGGAGGATGGGTTGAAATTCTTTGATGATCTATTTAAAAACAAGTCCATCCAAGTCAAGGAAGATCATTACACATGTTTGATTGATCTTTGCGGTCGAGCAGGAAGGTTGAAGGAAGCTTTTAATATCATTGAGGGACTTGGGGAAAAGGCATCATTGTCTATTTGGGGTGCTCTCCTTGCTGGATGTAATGTGCATGGAAATGCCGATATCGGTAAGCTAGCTGCAAAAAAGATTTTTAAAATTGAGCCTGAAAATGCTGGAACCTATTCATTACTATCTAACATGTATGCATCAGTGGGGAAGTGGAAAGAAGCTGCCATCATGAGGATGAAAATGAAGGATAAAGGATTGAAGAAACAGCCTGGGTGTAGTTGGATAGAAGTAAACAATAAAGTGCAAGTATTTGTTGTTAGTGATAAGTCACATTCTCAATCAGAAGAGATAGACTATTTACTTGTTGATCTACATGCGAAAATGAAGAAGATTGGGGACATGCCAGATGATGATTTGTTAGTTCATGTGGAAATTTGGGTAGCATGAAATTGTATTGCTTGAAATTTCAATAATCTAGAATGAAGATGACATGCAAGAAAGATCATTGGTGTTGTAGGATGATTATAGATTGCATTTTTTTTTTTTTGGCGTTTTCTGATTGCTGATATTAGCGAGTGTAACAATTTTTTTGGGAAATTTATAAAATTGACTTTTTTTTTTGGGCCAAAACAGGGGGTTTCACATGCTTGTGTGTGCGAGGCTTGATCTCTTTGCCCACAAGTACATTAGTAAATTGTCTCTGATTATATATATATATATATATATATATATATATATATATATATATATATATATATATATAGATGGTCTTACAGATGGACTTAGAATGCAACTATGTCACCTTGCAGACATTTCTGGATTATTTGTAATAAACATGGTGGGATGTTTGGTATTTTCAAGTATTTAAATAGCATGCCAATTCAAGTTAGATAACCAATGTAATCTCAACATAAGCAAAATAATTGTATGTTTCATTAGATCAAATGTTTGAGTAGATGGTTTGTCACGGATAAAAAATTATTCTGATTTTAAGTAAATACAAAATAAAAAAAAATGATAAATCATGTGTTGTTATTGTAGTAATGAAGGTTTAAGGATTATGTTTTTAATAACAGTTATCTTTTTATTGAATCCAAAATTGGGTATATATTATTAGGCTTCTAAGACAATGTTAGAAAAAAAGGCTATCGGTATGTCAACCTAAAATCTACTCTCAAAGAAAATAGGAAGAAAAATTTTTGGACGAAAAAGAAAATAGGAAAAATTAATCCAGAGTTCTACACAACACTCCAAAATACCTTTCGTTATCAAAAGAACATTTGACCATTAAGACACTAGTACAGCTTAATAGTACTCCTATAATGCAATGATAGTTAAGTTTTTATACTGTAGTTTTCAACTTCGAAAAAGGCAGTTGTGAATGTGGTTGTGAATTTGCTATATTAAAATTATCAATTCTTATTGACTGATTGTTAGTGAAGTTATTCATCATCATTTGCAAATGACCAGTAAACTTCTTTAGTTTTGCTGTGGACTTGCTATATTTAAATTGTAACCTAAAATGAGTTGCTAAAGTTAACTTGCTATATTTTAGTTGTTAATTTGTTATACAACTCCTAGTGTAACAAATTGACTACTCGACTATAACAAATTGAAATTTTGAGTGTAGTAAGGTAATTGTCAAAACAGTTTATTTTAGATTATAACTTGAGTATAACAAATTCACAACTTGAGTATAGCACATTAAGCCATTAACAACTTTAGTTGTTCATTTCAATTTACAATTTGATTATAGGAAATTGTCAGCTTGCCTTGACAAATGTTAAGGGCAAGATGCTTAGTGGTAGTGCCACTTGCAAAACTCTGATGAGGTAGTCTTAAATTCAAACTTTACATTGACATATTTGTGCGTGTTCATGTATTTAATTGTATAAAATAAGGGGGGAATCAACCTCAACAAGTTTGCTAGTCATTTGCAAATGATCATAAAAAAGGAATTACACATCTAACAAAAGGAACATGTAAAAAACCTCTCTTCAGCTTTTTCAAGATATTTTTGTCAGTTTTTTTTTTCTCTTCAATTTTTAAAAATATTTCATTTTTTATTAAAAAATCTAAATTAAATTCATATGCTTTTTTTCAAGATTCTAAAACCCAGACTGGTCATTGAACTAGTTGGGGTACTGGGTCAAAGGTCAGTGGTCAAATAAGAGTCAAACCGGAGCTAAACCGGTGAGAAATTGAATATTTTAGGTTTATTTATATAAAATTCTAAAGAAAAATTTAAAAAATTTGATTTAAAAAAAAAATTTTAAATGCCAAACCAGACCAACCACCAAACTAGCCTGGTTTGGCCACCGGGTCGCTCGTTCCCGGGCTGAACCGATCGATCCGGTCCGAGTTCCAGAACCCTGCTTTTTTCTCCCTTGATGTATTGCCCTAATGATAAAGTAATCCCCTACCATAAAAGAGGTATAAGGTTTTATATCAGTGTTACTTTGATCTCCTTCTCAATTTTGTTTGTGTTTTCATCATTCTGAATAACTACCAAAATTCAAAAGGATATGTAGTGTTGTTTTTTTCACTTCAACGGAATATCTTTATGAATGGGTTGTAAAATGATATGCATTTAAACTCGAGGATTAAAGTTTGAAATCGAACCAGTCAAATTAATATTAAATAACCATGTTTACGCATCATCATACAATCAAGAGAAAATTAATCTATCAGTTCTTATAATTTCACTAAATTTTAAATCAAATCCCTATAATTTTTTGCCCAGTAAGTCCTTCTGTTTAAACTCCGTTAGTTCAAGCAGAATAGGAGGAAAGAATAGTACAAGGGAAAACTTTAGAAAATAGTAAATATTTTTACCATTTTTGAAAATTTTTATTCCTAGTATCCCCCAAAATCCAAGCATAGCCTTAGAGATCCTTTCGGTTATGCAAAATTACGTAGCAATTAATCAGATGTTACTCTGGGCCACGCCATACCACCTCCCTTATAGCTTAAACTAACAGAAAATATACAGGACCTACTTCAATAACTAAGCAAACAATAAAGGATTGAATAAAAAGAGGAAAAGAACTATAAGAACCTGATTCAAAATTGAGTAAAACTATAAAGACCTGCAGATGAATTTTCACTACAATAAAATAGTAAATAACAATATAATTAGAAAATAAATTTATTATAGCAGCTAAAAGTGGCCCTGAGTCTAAGTTTACTGAGGTCTTGTCTGAAATTAGATCTCTACGCTTTGAGTTGAGTCCCCTAAACCTATCTGTCTTACCAACATCAAATCACATATTTTAAAGATTTAAGAACCAAATAAACAAATTTATTTACTAAAGGATTAAGTTAATTTCCTAAATTTTCAAATTTCGCTCAGAATACTCCCTGCAACCACAATGAAAGAAGTGTTATATCATATCTATAGCCAGGAAACACAAGAATAGGATACAATAAATAAGACTTAAATTTCTAGAATAATTTTGTAGACATGATTGAACTAAAAAGAGGTGTAATCTAAAAATCCAGTGGTCCAGCTTTAGTTGACCCAGAACAACCACCAGATGTGCCATATGATTCCCCACTAGAACCATCAACAGGAGCTTGATTTAGGCATTCCAAAACCAAAAACCTTCGTTTTTCCAATTTTATTGAGAATGTGGTGGCTTCAAGTATCAGAGGAACCTGAAATTTGAAATTAAGCCAAAAATGAAGCTTGTTCAGATATAATGGAATGAAACAAAGTTAATAATGCTCTAATTAATTTTAGTCGATAATACTCCTCTGGTATTATCCAAACATACAAATGAACTTTCGAAATGTGCAAAATTAGGATTAAATAAATAGACCTGTGTATTAAGGCGTGCAACTTTGTGTATATTCAGAAGCCCAACCATGTCCTTGTAACCAGTAAGGAGTTTTGCCATTTCCTTGTCCTCATCTGAAACAATATGATAGGATCACTTTTGCTGCTCAGACATACAAAAGGAAACTTAGGAAGAAACATGAAAAGGAAAGTTATTTTTTGATGGTCAGAACTTTGACTTGAGACTTCTACTATTTTGGAGAAAGATATAAGGAAGTAGGGCAGCTATAGGGTTGCTGTAGTCAAAGTCCATGAGAGGGTTAAGTTAGGGGCCGTGAGAATCACTTTTGGGGGGTCTTAAAATCTTCCCTCTGCTCCAGAAAGAGTGTGCAGAGAATCTCAGAAGTGCAACTTTGGGCATTTGGGCGGAGATTGCCAACATCTCGAAACTTTGGCAAACCCGTTTTGTTTTAGATTGTTTATGTAGTGTCTGTGTGTTGTGATTTGTATCCTTTGTGTCGTTGTTATATGTTGTGTAGTAATCTGAAGTTGTATTCCACATTTTTCTGTATATGTATCAGAATAGTGATTTATCTGTGACTGTAATGTGTGTTGGCTCTTATTTTTATCTTCAAGTTTAAATCTGTTCTTAATACAGTGAGGGTTTGGAAATTTTTGGCCAAGGGTCCTGTCACAATATAACTACGCCTTTAAGGCAACTAATAAAGGGCTGGGCTATTGAAAGCTTCAAAGTTCTCACCCACTGAACCATCTCAAGATTCATCATAATTGATGACATATTATATCACGCACAAATCAAGAAAATGATCCAACGGCTGCAAAGTTCAAACTATCCATAAAAAAACACAATATTAAATGTCATAAATGACTCTGAGAACCTGGAATTGCCCGAACAGAGAGCAAGGTATCTGCCATATGTTGCAATCGTTTCGAGCAAGATGGAGAAGGAAGTGAAGGTGGAAAGGTTACAACAACAACAGCATTTGAAGACTGGGCCATGCTTTTCAGAGACCTAATAAAAGAAAGCATCTGCCACTCCTGTGATAATAATTGTTACGATGGCAATACAAAATATAAAAAGCATAAAAAGAATAAGGTAATAATACACAAAAGGAAATAATTTAAACCTTAGAGGTAAGGACATAGTTACTCACCATGTTTGAATATTTACATTGTGGAGAACAGAATGATTGAATGGCAATACGACCAGCGGGGGAAACTTTACTTTCGTTTCTGTTTGTCACCATATAATGTGGTAAATTCAAAATAGACAGAGTTTATGAATTAAGAATGAATAAGTTCATCAAAATATCATAAATCCTTTAGTGCAGTATTTATAAAAAATTAGGGATAGAGAAACGTCCAGGATCAGCACCAAGGTAGATCAAATCAACAGAATTGCAATGCTACACTCTTAATTTACTCTCAACAGGTTGAAGCAGTTCCAAGCAGAAAATTTGGGCTCAAAATGATTAACAGAACTTAGTTATTTTGCATGAATAAACAAAATTTCCAACCAAAATTACTGGTCAGACACAATCCTAGCATCATTATCTTTGTTCCTACAGTGTTTCCAAGTGATGACATGAATGAACAGTTGAACAAATTTCTAACACCAAACATGTTAAATGGACTGAATTAGAGCAGGAGTTCATCAACCATCAAAACACCTTGAGAATTGAGCTAAGAATGTTGCACATTGGTCTTGAAGGAGAGTAAGATTCGTCAAATCTTTGATACTGACACAATCTACATGGGCACCATTGAAAAATTGCCTTTCCAGAGGCTTCCGCAAATCAAAGTCATTACAATAATCATGCCTCGCACCTGCGTTGTAAATTTGAAGTGTACGTGATTAATATTTGTAATGAGTTGAGTTAGTGATTCATCTGCACGTACGAGGTTGCACTGTATATATTAACAATGTCATATGCTAAAAGAGGATTCAGCTCTATTTTTTATATGAGAAATTGGAAAAGATTTCATTCTCAAAGCACATGCCACCATATGTAACTTGTTTTGTTTAAATGACAGTAATATTATTTGCAACTACTGGAAAAAATAATTTGAATGACCAAGACAGCAAAGAAACTTGACTTTATACAATCTTATAATATGCATAATTTCATGGTTAGAAATCCATGATAAAGGTGAAAAATCTTACTTTTTGGCCATGACAAGAATTATACTATACATGAAGCTCCCTAGCATAGTAACTAAGGATGCTAAATACTTTTGTACTATTTGATAGACACACAAAATTAAAAACACCCAAGAGATAACATTAGAGTGCATCTAAGATCAAACAAGCTTACCATTGCTAGATCTAATATTGCGCTGAGGCTCACCAATATACTTCTCGTATTGCCAAGCAATTCTCAATTTTTTATCCTGAAATTACACACAAAACATGAAGCATAACATAAAAATAATAAATAGATAACAGAATGCGATGAACAAAATAAGTTACATGACTAGGATCATGTTCATGAGATTTTTCATCTTCAAATGACCGTGGATTAGGCAAATCACGATATTTTTCATCTTCAAATGACCGTGGATTAGGCAAATCACGATATTTTTCATCTTCAAATGACCGTGGATTAGGCAAAGTACCCAGAAATCCTCTAGGGTCTCTGGATGGACTGGCATACAAGAGTGGTTGCTTGTGGACAAGTCCCTGTGACATAAAATTTCTCAATAGAAGCATATGATGAGGTGCTTCTGCATCTTCCATCACCATGACAAGGCTACCCAGAGAAAAGCCACCACCTAAAATTTCTACTTAAAAAGGAAAAGAAAAAAAAAAGTTCCATGAGCAGAGACTACACATGAATCACATAAAGAAATTTAACTAATTCATGTATTCTAGATGATTTGAGGAAAGTGAGAAAGAGAGGAAATTACTGTCTAAATCTGAAATCCCAGATGATACAAAAGTTGTTCCATTAGGACCACGCTTAAGTCCAGGATTCTGAGGAGATGTTACATTAGGAACGTTGGGAGAAAAGCTACTAACTTGAGTCTTGGATGCAGACATTGCTGCATCAATAGTCTATATGCCAAACTATAGCAAAGTAGTAGATGAAGGCTAGTCCAGTGCACTGCAACTCCATATAAAGAAAATATAATTTTACAAGGCGTGAAAATATAATTTTGCAAGATACAAGAAAGAAACAAGTAAAATTGAAGTAATTTCTATGACCAGCAGATTAAAAATGATTTCCTGTCCAGTATGGACCAAAGTTTGATCTCCACTATTTTCAATCAAATTATGTACTAATTCTCTTGTAATTTCCACAACACAACATTGAAAGCATTAATGCAAATTTGAAATAATGTGCCAGGTAAACTCAAGAGGTGGTTTTAGTTGAAGCATTAAAAGATTACCTAACTTAATTGAGTTTAAGAGTTTGACTGAGACAAGCTCGAAGTGCAGCAACTGATTTCTTCTGCAGTTTTGTGGAAAGGTAACACAGAAAAGGCACAATGTGTTTGTGTGGGCATAGGAAAATGCAAGAGAAAAATTAAGTTGCTAAATACTCCACTAGTGAAAGGTTTCAATCAATATAATTCTGATATGAAAATCATTGAAGAACTGACGTGGGAGAAGGCTGGTATTGTAATAGTTTGAAATCAAGGACTGAATGTCATTCTAGTTTGCTTATGTGACGAGATGTGGTATAAAAATGGATAGTTTGCCTCTTTAAATGGGGTCACATGTTTAACACGTCATGCAGTTAGATATAAATGAATTCTTTATATGATAGGCTGGGCAGTTTTTACACAGAAACATAATCTTAGAACATAAATGAATTCCTTATAAGAATTATAAAAAGTGGAACGGACAAAGAGGAAATTCCAAAGCCAAGAACTCATGGTGAATTTTAAGAGGAAACAAGCTGCACAAATTGGACAAATCAAAATAATATGCAAAGACAATTCCAAAGTCACGAACTGATACAATATACACCAAAGTCATGAACTGATAGCTTAGAATGAATGTGTTCAATGCAGCCTATTAGCTCCTTTTAATGATTATAATCCTTCATGTCCTAACTTCAAAATATTTTTCTGCAACTGACTCAGCTAACATCATCAGTGAGGATCTAATGGTTTTTTCCAAGTCTTTTTACAAAATTTATGTTGAAACTGTCAGTAATTGTACTAATCTCTCTCTACTTACTACATTCTTCATTTTAAATTAAATGAAAAAAACAAGTTATGAGTATTTTTTAAAAAATTAAAAATGTAACAACTCAAAACTGATTACACATGTTGGAATTTATGACATATTTTCACTAACCAGTTTGATTGAGTTTTCTGTTACAAAATCCAACACTGCTCTCCTACCACGTGCACAATATCATAATAAACCTTAGATACCTCTTTAGGCATAGAAGTAGGGATGGAAATAGGCTAAGTCAAGCTAGGCTTTAGCCAAATACGCCTGAGTCTACAAGGACAGCTTGTGAAGGTTTTTTTTTTTCTAGACTCATGGTTGAGCCTACCAAAACTTGGCATAGCCTAAAAACATAAAACCTTTAAATAGGTTTAAAGACCCAACCCTAAAGACCTTAAATCAAAAGCTACCTGATTCTAGCAAACAATAAAATATCAAAATTCCATATGTTAAATTCCACTAGTACATAAAGCAACACAATATAATAACAAGTTTATAATAATACAAACAATACAATTGCACAACAAATACATAATTCAAATCTAACTAAGCTAGAACAATCCAACAAATCATAAAATAAAAATTGAACAATGAAATAAGCTTACAATAATCCAAGAACCCACCAAGATGGCACCAATCAAGTCTTGTATGATTTCTTCTTATTCAGACAGCTCCTACACAATCAAAGAATGAATTTAAGATTAAAAACAAAATCTGGCCTGCAACTACAACATCTCATTAGAATGCAGGTTCAAGCAAAACTTGTTCCACTGCTGAAAAAATAAGAATGTAAGTCATAGTTCTCAAACCCCAAATCCACAATTCAGTTATTTTGACCTGTGAGCTATACTAAATTATATAAAAGATCAAAATAATCGGAAATGAAAGATTGGAGCTTCTATAAAATTAAGAGAGTCAACTTAAAAACTAGAAAAAAAGAAAAGAAAGGAAGTTACCCATCCTTGTGTAAGCTGCAAGCCTGCAAATAAATTTTCCTCCACAAATTCAAAAGGCCCCACATGAATTCATTGATGTGATATTAATATATTCAATACCTTATGTCAACTTAGTTGTCTTAAATAGTTGTCTTAAAATATTAGCGACAAGTTCATTGTCATGCATAATACACTTTAATTTAAATCTGATATGGATGACTACATCAATTGATCCATAGAGAATGCCACAAAATGATTGAGAAAGATTACTGTACTCATCTATTATTATTAAGTGTATTTATAAGTAGTAGTACCAAACCTCCAGTACTTTCTAACTAACTATACAAAATAACATATAACTATAATCTCTCCTAAAATCAAAGACCAAACAAGCAGTAACATTAAGACGCTAAAGAAAAAGCCGTAAGGGAATAAATGCTAAGCACAAACATCGATAGTCATGCTTCAGATATGGTTTAGTGCTTGAATCACTAGTTACATTAAGCAATTGAAGGAAGAAACCATAAGGAAACAAAAAGGGCACACTATCGATCACAAATTCACTGTCATTAAACAGGCCGGAGAAAAAGTAATAGTGGAGAGCAGAGCACACTTACACGATTGAAGAAGTGAGACGAAACTGAGGCAGCGAGGTTATCTGATCGAGACAGGAACTAAGCGAAATTTCTGGTTTTCTGAATATGAATCACGAACCGTCACTTAGAGAATGACACTGTGACAGAGCAAGAGTAAGAGATGAGGGCAACTACGAGACTGTGTAAGGGTTGAAGAGGCAGTGAGAGATGACGGCGACCACGAGACGTGAGAGTCTGAAATAAAAATTGCTTCCATTTTTCAGTGACAATTTGTTCCCTTTAGAAAAGTTCGGGACTTTCCTATGAATTTGTTCTACTATAACGAATTTACCCATATTTTATTTTCATATTCCTGATCTATCCTCCTCCTCCTCTCCGTTTACATCAATTTTAAACCAGACCCCTGTAGTTTGAATTTGCTTAAGCAAGTCCTAAAAGATTTAATTATTGAAAGCAATGGTCCTTTATTAGTAACCCCAATGTGATAGTAAAAATGAATTATTAAAATTGTTTTCTTTTGAAAATTGCCATGTGGAATGAGATCATGTAATTTTCCCATAAAATTAAGGGAAAATTAATTGTATTTATAATCTTTCTATGTTGATTTTTTTAGGTTGATTTAAAAAAATTAGAAAAGTGTGATTAAATTTTTTTAATTAATTTTTTTTATTTTTTTATTTTACATATTCTCTTTATTAAAATTTTATAACTCTATTTTTTTATTTTTTTCAAATTAAAGTTATAAAAAATTTCTCTCTTCTTCTCTCCCATTTAAACCCGTCATACCAAACAAGCTATAAGGCTAGAAGAATTGTAATGATTAAGGCCCCCACCACAAGTTTGTTATCTTCTTTATTGTTTGGGTTTGGACAATCAAGAAAAATTTTGTACAGTTTATAGGTCTTCTTAATGGTTGTTCTTAGCTTTTAGTTAAAACTAATTTTATATTTGTTGAATTTAGAGTTTATTATTGTTTATTAATTTATTTAATTAAATACTCAATGTTCAAAAAATAATTTAATTAAGAAAATACTACTCTCCCGCATCCTTAATATAGAACCTATTTGAAGAATTTATCTTAGTTTTAAATATAAGGTCAATTTACAATATTGGTCACTTTTTTCTAATTTATCCCTATTGATACTACTTCAACAATAATCAGAAGTAGCTCTCCTAAAAGAGTTTTTTACATTTACACGGACTCAAACTCAATACCTCATGATTAAACGATCAAGCCCCTATAATGAATTGGCCAGAAGATTTGAAAATTAGGCTTGAGGCTGGAATGGCAGAGAAGTGAATTGAACAAGCAACAGTTACGCAATCTGCACATCATATTTGAGCCCTCTATGGATGAAAAGTTAACCCAATTCAATGGAAATTTCATTTACTGTAGAAGGAGACTTTATATTATCATTTTCATTTTTCACAATGCTTCTTCTTACAGAGGTTAGATGATGAACCAACAATGTCCCTCATGGAAGGTCGATCTCTGGATGCTTCATTGACACATTTCAAATCAAAGAGAAATTATGGCAGTGCTGCTATAATATTTAATAATTATAGATAGATATGTAGAAGATAAAAATCTTACAACTTTAAAAGGCATAAGCTTAATCTATTGCCTACATAAAATGCATATATAATTAGAACAGTTCACATTTATATATCAACACATCAATATATAGGATAAAATCTATAACAAATCTTACTATTTACAAACCATGAATAATATGACTCAACTTTCAGTACAACAAAATGTGTTTTATAACATAGTACTGCCTTATTGACAGCTTAAAGATTTTTCATGTGTCAATGACATAAAGATAATAAAAACTTCATCGATGTTTTTTTTCCCCACAAAATATTATATATGCATATGCATCCGACATCGGCGACAGAGCTCGCATTCAACATAGCATTAGCACTTACTAGTTTCACATATTCCATCAAGCCTTGCTGTGGATTCATGCCGTAATCAATTCAAACAGTAGCATTCCAAAATTATAAACATCACTTTTTTTTATAAAAGTTTATGTAGACATGTTTTTTTAGATATTATCATCTGTTATCTAGTTTGAAGTTTGTAACTGCCCCTCCTAATACAAGTGTCTTCTTTAAAACTCAAACTTAAAATTCGAAAGGATCTAACATAATCTTACACTGCTAGATCAACTATATGTTGGTTCTTATAAACATGTATCTAGGATCAAGATAGCCAAAAGTTCCTTTGACATGAGAAGAACAATGTTTAATCATCTCTGGTCAACAAAGCCCAAAGTCAGTTACCTGCTAAGCAAATAATACATGCTGAAGTGTTGTAATAAAAGAAAAGAAGATTTGCAGCATAATTTTCGCAGAAACAAGGATCATACCTTGGCTCTCATAAATTGATCCAGCAGTATGTTGGAAGATTTAGTGTCACGGTGCACAACCGGAGGAGAAGCCTGAAATATGGAGTTCATTAATTAAAAAAACCAAAATTAAACCTATTACAAGGTTTTAAATACTCTCTTCAGTTCTTTTTATAAATATCTTTTTTTTTCTGATTGCGCAAAATCAATTTACGGTTAAAATTAGTTAAAAATAATGTATCAAAAATGTCATGTCTTTTCTAAATATACTCATATTTATAAAAGGAGTATAAGAGAGAGAACGAATAAAAAATATATGAGAGAGAATGAGTAGAAAATATGAGAGTGAATGGGTAATTAATGATTAAACACATAAAATATTTATAAAGACGTCAAATAAAAGAGAGAATGAGTAATAAATTATTAACCGTTTCTCATTTTCGCTTAAATCTTACATAAGAAATAGTTATAAACACGTTAAATAAGTCTTCCATTAAATTATTGATTCATGGGAATAAGGAGTTATGAAAATATTTTTTTTAAGCTCTCAGAGGCAAAACTGAATTTCATTTTTCCATGTGGAAAAGCTTCTGTGAATAGGCAATAAATGGTCAAGTGAAGTAGGTAGGTGATTGAAAATCAGGCCAACATATAAGTCACCCAGTATTTTCCCTTTTTTTTTTTCAAATATAATCATCCAGTCTGATTACGTCTTATAATAGCATTTAAATTTGTGAGTAAAAAACCTATAGTGATTTTTTTTTAACAGAAAAAACCTATAGTGATTTGAAGCCACAAATTGATCATAAACAGCAAGATCAGGAGAACACAAGGTGTAACACCGAACTATGCCTCCAGAATGTACAAATATACTTTAGTTATGTCGTTTATTTCCAAGAACTCAAACCAATTTGATTTTTTTTTAAAAAAGAAAGAGTTATATATATAAATTAAAATGGGAGAGAATTTCATTAAAGGACTATAGGGTAGAATTAATTTCAGTTAAGGACCAAAACATTCTAGAATTTTACTACAGGATCAAAGATCAAAATAAAAATAAGTTTTGTAGATAAAAAGATAATAATGCCCCTTATTTTTTATTTTTTTTTTAAAAAAAGGTGTCATCATGGCCGGAGTGACCACGCTGGTCGACATTGAGCTACCGAAAATTAATGTGTTGTTTATAGGAGGATACCACTTATTCATGAAGAGTTACACACTTGTTTATGATTCAATAATTTATAAACAATTCTACAACTCTTCATGAACAAGTGAAATCCTCTTATAAACAACACATTAATTTTCAGTGGCCAATCGACGGTGGCCGCTCTATTCAGCTATCGAAGCTCCGATCACCAGAAATTAATGTGTTCTTCATAGGATGATTCAACTTTTTTATGAAAGAGTTGCACACTTGTTCATGATTCTACTTTTCATGAACAATTCTACAACTCTTCATGAACAAGTGAAACATCATATGAAGAAGACATTAATTTTCCGGTGGTTGGAGTTCTGGTCGTTCGACGACAGAGCTGTAATAGCTGGCTGGCGGCCAATGACCCATCATCGGAGCTTCGACAACAATCAAACTTTTTTTTTTAAAAAGGGACATTATTGTCTTTTTACCTACAAAACTTATTTTCATTTTGACCTTTGGTTTGCAGTGAAATTTTAGAATATTTTGGTCCTTGACAGAAATTAATTTTATCCTATGGTTCTTTAATAAAATTTTCTCTTAAAATAATTGTACATGCTTTTGTGAATTCAAAATACTTTGGGTTAACTATTTTTGGTGTGGAGTGTGGACCAAAGCAAGAAACCACTAGCTAATATTTTAAAAGCCGGAAATGACGTTTAACCAAAAACATCAGCAGATCATGGTACAAGCGGTCAAATTGGTTAGACCATTTGGCGGACTAATAGTGTAATAGTTAAATTTAAAAATATATTATATATTTATATTCTAATATATTTGTAAGAAATAAAATATCAAATTATAAAAAAATAAAAAAATTAAATATTCAAAACAAATAAAAACACACCTTTAACTTTATATTAATCATTTTACATTTTGGGAAAAAAATATTTTCTATAAAACTAAAGAAATTTTACGAAAAGTTTCTCATTAAAAGTTTTACTAATGAAAAATTTAAGATAAATTTTTATATAAAAATATTGTGTGCGTGTGTAAAGAAATGTTGGTCAAAATATATAGGACAATGTGTAAATTTAGTAATGAATAATTTCGTGATGAATATCTATAAGACTTAACTATTTTTATTTGCAAAAATAAACAAAATATACTATTTATTTAGGAGCAGATATAGTAACGCCATTAAAAATACTTAACTTCCGTTACTTTTTACACTGTTGGTCCCACCATTCTTTTCTCTCTATTATTTTAATTTTTTTTTAAAATGATAAATATCCTTAGATCCCATAAAAACAATTTCATTTCAAATAGCTTCAAAAGATTCTAAAATTTCACTGCACCCCTTGGGTAAAAATGAAATTAAGTTTTTCAGTGAAAAGACAATAATTACCTTACTTTATTTTTTTCATAAGAGCATTTATAAAACAAATATGACTATTTTAAAGACAAACAATGACATTTACAAGAAAAATAAAGGGATTAAAAAAAACCAAGAAACTAACAAGAATATTTTAGTCATTCACAAGAGAAATAAAAGAATTCACAAGACAAATAAATGCATTTAATATAAATATTTACAAAATAAATATGTGAATGACTAAAATTTTTTAACTCCTTGGACATTCAAATGTTTTGTAAATGTATTTATTTATCTTAAAAGTGTTCATATTTATCTTATAAATGCTCTTATGAAAAAAATAAAGTAAGGCCATTTATCTTTTCATTGAAAAAACTTAATTTTATTTTGATCCAAGGGGTGCAGTGAAATTTCAGAATCTTTTGGGATTATTTGAAATGAAATTGTTTCTATGGGGCTAAGGGATATTTTTTTTATTAAAATAATAGAGAGAAGATTGGTAGAATCTACAGTACAAAAAGTAATGAAAGTTAAGTGTTTTTAACAGTGTTGCTATTTCTGCTCTTAAATAAATAGTTTATGTCTATTTTTACACCCGAAAATAGTAAGTCTTATAGATACTCATCACAAAATTGTTCTTTACTAAATTTACACATTCACCCAAATATATATACCTTCTTCGACAAAAAAAAAGTAAAAAATAAAAAATGAACTACGTGAATTAATTTTAGGGAAAATTACACTGTAATCCCAAACAACTAAAAATACGAAGAAATGGTCCCTCAAAATCGCAAAATGAAAAATTGGTCCTAAAGAGTTGTTAATGGAGCCCCTCAAGTTATCAATTAACAGCTTGATGGGCTCCATTAAAAACTCCTTGAGACCAATTTTTTATTTTGCGATTTCGAATGACCCTTTTTTCATTTTTTTTTGTTTAGGACCTCAATATAATTTTTCCTTAATTTTACGATGGTGGCTGCTGGTAGGTACAATACACAAGAAACTTTTATCCTTCAAAATTTTTAAAATTGAAGTTTAATGTTAATAAAAATATTTTAAAATAAAAATCAGAAGTCAAAAAAGGTAATGTTAGCCAGTCCTTAGGCTTTTAGGGTTCACAGATGAATTAAATTGCTTCCTCCTTTCCAATGCAATGTATGTTTGGCAACCACTTTTAAAATCATGATTTTAAGAGAAAATTGTCAAACATCCCATTTTTAAAATAAAAAAACACTTCTTTTTTCCAAATCATAGTTTTGGATCTAAAACCATGGTTTGGGAAAAAACTATAATTTTTAGCCTTTTATCTTTCCTCTCTCTCTCTCCCCATTTTCCTCCGTCCTCTTTCCCTTCTCCCCCCCAAAGGTAATTAAACTCAGACTAGTCACTAAATCAGTCGGAGTACTAAATCAAGGGTCAGTGGGTCAGATTGGAGGTAAGTAAACCAGAGATAACCCAAAATTAAACCGGTGAGAAAATGAAAATTTCAGGTATGAAATTATAAAGAAAAAATTAAAAAAATTTGATTTTTTTTAAAAAGACCGGGTATCGGTTTTTCAACTAGTTCGCTGGTTTTCCGGGCCAATTTTTTTTATATTAAATAATTGACTGATATTATAATTTTCTATTTTTTAGATAAATTTATTTCATTTTTGGTATTTTTTTTATAAAATTAGATGTCAAATAATACATAAAATATAAATCTTGTCATTTATATGTTGTTATCACAAAAGCTAATGTCCTTTTCGATAAATTGACCATTAAAAAAAGTGATTCTCAACCCAATACCCAAACATTCTCATTTTATCAAAATCATTTTTTCTCATAATCTATTATTCTTAAAATCTATTAAGAAATCACTTTTTTTCACTTTTTTCTTCGAAAGCTATTCTTAAAAACTGTATCCAAACACACTCGTAGTCAAAGACTTTAGACTTGGCCTTTGACTTGTAGTAGATCTCTATTCTCAACCTTTTTTTCTTCACACAACGTGGAACTCAGGAACTTCATTTTTTAACCAGCAAATTTTGCATCCTCTCAAGTCAAAAAAACCATAGATGAAAGTTGGAGCAACCTACAACTATTGAGAAAATAAACAAAAGGAAGTGTGGTTGGTGGGCCTTATTTGTTATTTTTCCTTATTTTCCTCCTTCATTTCCGCTTTATCTACCCCCTTTCTGATCATTCATTTCCATTCTTGCCATGACGACGGGAGCAGCAGGTCAAAACCTTTTTTTAGAGCTTTCAAATCCATTTGGTTCTCTTTAAGCCGCTCCGCTCAATTTAAGGCAGCTTAATACAGCTTAATCCTTAGAACGGTCTAAGCATGATTGCTGAGCCAGTGAAGGGGCCAGGTGGTGGTTAGACCGATTCGACCGTCCGGTCCAGGTTAAAAACATTGCCACTGGCTATACTCTCTTTTTAAAGATGAATATACATTCAGGAAATATTGGAAAGAATTCAGCTAAAGAGTTGATCTCATTCTGACCATATAAGTTGTAACGGACTGGGCCCAGCTCACTGGGACGCCGCAGCCCGGACCAACTCCCCCCCCCATTGGGGCTCAGAAGGCCAAGCTTACGTGGAGCCTACCCACGATATTCCCTCCACAGGAACCTCCCCAGGGATCGAACTAAGACATTAGGCTATTAAGCCTTAGGTTGACAAATCTTGGTACCACTATGTAACGGCCCTCCCACTAGGCCCACTGGACAGCTACCCTCACTGGGCGCCCTGTCCAGCCGCATAGGAGTCCGGCCCCAACTGGGGCAAGCTTATGGAGTGCCCACCTCCATTATTCCCCTTAAAGGGAATCTCCCCAGGATCAAACTCGGGACGCTAGGCATAACACGCCCCGATATTAATCCTAGTACCATTGAGCTAGTTGGTGCAAGTGGTTACCAAGTGACTTTTAAGATGTGACTTAAGCCCCAGGTTACGACCTCGAGTCCTTGGGGAGGCGTTCTCTTCTGAGCCCTTTGGGGTGGAAGTTGAGAGAAATCCCCATGGGGTGGGGACAGTTTCTGGCCTTCTGAGCCCCAGTGGGGGTGGAAGTTGGTTCGGGCTGCGGCGTCCCAATGAGCTGAGCCCAGTCTGTTATATAAAAGGCATCTTTTTATGTAACTGCCCTCCTACTAGGCCCACTGGACAGCTACCCTCACTGGGTGCCCTGTCCAGCCGTATGGGAGTCCGGCCCAGGCCCACTGCAGTGCTACCCTCACTGGGCGCCCGCTACAGCAGCAAAGACAAGCTTACGTAGAGCCTACCTAAGATATTCCCTCGCAGGAACCTCCCCAGGGATCGAACCCAAGACGTTAGGCTATTAAGCCTTGGGTGACCAATCCTGGTACCATTGAGCTGGGCGTCCGCTACAGCGGCAAGGACAAGCTTACGTGGAGCCTACCCATGATATTCCCTTGCGGGAACCTCCCCAGGGATCGAACCCAAGACGTTAGGCTATTAAGCCTTGGGTGACCAATCCTAGTACCATTGAGCAATAGCAGGCGCCCCATGAGGGTAGCTATCCAGTAGGCCGAGTGGGAGGGTAGCTGTCCAATGGGCCTAGTAGGAGGGCCGTTACATAAGTGAGAGGCGAGGTTGCCATTGCTCATGTATGCATAAAGTACCAAATCCACAAGGTGTTTGTGGTGTAATCTTCCAAGTAACAACTAGCAAGACCTATTAACAGGCGTTTGTTATAATCATTGTCAAATCACGAGTTGGCTTTATAAGTTTACCTTTTTTAACATTTATAGCTTATAAAATTGAGTTGAGTCCCAGATAAATTCATGTTAATTGTAAAATCGATTAAACTTATGAGTTTATACACCGAATTTACCCTTTTTATTTAGTTTCCAACTTAAAAAATATTATTAACTTACAAAATATGCTCAGTGACTTTATATATAAATTTTATAGAAATTGTTTGTTAGGTATGACATATTATGAATGTTGATGGATTTAATTTTAATTATTTGGATTTAAAATATATTTAAATAAATTTTTTATCATTTTTATATTTAAATTATTTAATAATATATTATTAAATACATATTTTTTTGAATATATTAATATATATTTATTGATAAAAATAAATTCTTACGAGTATATATCACCGTGACAAGTTTATTTAGAAAGATATAGCGAAACTTTATCACAAGTATCATTAGCTTTTCTTAATGAGTTGGTTTAAGTAATGATTTGCCGGGTTATTGGAGCCATGGGTAGTAGGAGTCACATATTAGGAAGTAGGAGTCGCTTACTGGGAAGAAGTAATGTACAGGATGGAGGGTAGCGGCATTTGATACACAACATGGAAAAAGAATGATCTGATTTATCCTCCTTCTATATTTAGTTTCTATATAGTTTTCACTTGAAACATTTTTGTGGTATAACTTTCCAAATTCCTCTTCCTGTAACTCTTGAATCCTTGTTTAAATAATAAGCGCGACAAAAAGTTTGAGTACATGTTATTATAAATGTTAAGGGTAGCAAAATAGAATACTTCCTTTAATTTTTAATATAAGATATATTTATTTAATTTGATTAAATTAAAAAAATTAGTTAAGTTATAGTTAATATGACATATATTTTCTAAAACACTCAAGTTATCTTCTTTAATTCCCTCTTTTTTTTTCTTCTTTGATTATGTTTGAGAGAGCATTACTAAGAGTAAATTTAGAAAATATTGATAAATATAAAAAATTTATCTTACATTTAAAATCAAAAACAATCTTCTAAATATATATTATATTAAGTATGGAAGGAGTACAAAGATTGCTATAGAAATAAAGTACAAGAACTGTTTGTATACCGTAAATATATATTATAGTTTATGCTTGTTTGTGATAGCTTTTGGGATCCTAAAATTATTTATTTACGTAAGTCGAGAAAAAACTCTTTTCATATATTTATCTTATATACAGTAAATCATAATTAAAAATTTATTTTTAAAAGCTTCAATTACTATTCTAAATAAATACAAACAAAATTTTGCAGGCATATGTATCCACAAATATTCTATAGAACTTTTCAATTCCCACATGAAGGTTTCTTTAGTTGGAAAAATATGAAATGATGTTTCTTCCACCATACTAATTATGAAGTGCACTTTCTAAAAAAAATAACAGGGAAGGTACCAATCAACTGGCATTCTGAAATATATACAAGGAAATGTCCTCATTTAAATTGATAAGACCAAAATAGGAGATTTATCAACATCGAAGTTTTTCAAATGAAGTTCTTCCCTCTTCTAAAAAATAATAATGTAATCTAAAAAGCTTAAAAGGATTAGGATAATAACAATGGATATAATTAAAGGATAAATAAAAATATTGGAGACATATCAATTAGATTATTTGAATAAATCTAATTGGTGTGAAAAGGTTTAAAAAAAAGATTAATTAATAACATATATTGGGAATATAATATATTTAAGGATATGAAAGGATATTAGATTATTTAAAAATAATCTAATTTAGAAATGGTTAAGGTTCAATGAATAATAAAGATATTTTAAAATAAGATCAATCAGATTTTAGATGACAACAATCTGATTCATAGAGATAATATTATTGGCTTTTAAATTTTATTAATATCAAATATCTATATATAGGGGACAACCCTACATTTCTAAGTCACACATAACCTGAGTTCTCTCTATAGTGACTAATTCACTCTCATTTCATACATTTCTACCATTAATTTTTTGCAAAGCAAATTTAAGAAGTGTTAGGATGGGGGATGGCAAGCGCAGCAATAGCACACAACATTGTGGGCATCGGAGGTTTGTTTCTCCTCTATTCTCATTTTTCAAGCCTGTCTATTCTTTCGCTTCCCTTTTTTTTTCTTTTATTTTGTTTGTAGCTTTAATTAAAATTCGATATTTGCACCATTAATTTCCCTTTAGATTTTATCAATTGGCTTAGCGTCAAATTAATTTTGTTTTGATAATAATTATGGATGAATCACATGTTTCTTGATATTTTTATGCAATCTAAAAAAAAAATTGGATTAAAATTTTGATCATTGTATGGATTTTTCCGCTATTGTTGAAAAATGATGTAACGTACATCAAGAGTTATGAATTTTGAGGATACTTTTAATTATGTTATGATGTTTTTATCTTTATACATTTATTTGTTTGCAGGAAATGCCACATCTTTTGGGCTTTTCTTCTCACGAGTGTAACTTCTCTCACCTCTCTCTCTCTATATATATCTATATATTTATCTATACACACATTTGTTAGTAGTAACCAAAATTTCGGGATGTGAATTATATACACAGGCCAACATTTTATGGGATAATAAAAAAGAAGGCGGTGGAGGAGTTCAAGCCAGATCCTTATCTCGCAACAATGTTGAATTGTGCGTTTTTGGTGTTCTATGGAATGCATTTTGTGCATCCAAATAGTATTATTGTGGTCACCATCAACAGTGTTGGCCTTGTGTGAACACCTAATTTTGTTCGAGCTCAACTCAAAAATAATAAAAATTAAAAAATAAATGAAAATCTTTTCATTAATGATGATCTGTGTCTAAATTGGCAATCATCATTAAAGGGAAAATAAAAATAAAATAAAAAATGAAAATAAAAAAATAAAATAAAAAGGTCCTTTTATTGATGATAATTAGTGTCTAAGTTGGCAATTATCATTAAAGAGAAAATAAAAAATAAAAAAAGTGCTCTTATTAATGATGATTGGTGTCCAAATTAGCATTGTCATTCATTAAAGGAATATATATATATATATATATATATATAGACACACACACACACCTATCATTCATAGGTTTAAATTAGAAATTACTAGCGAGAAAAATAATAATAAAATTTAAAAAATAAAATAAATAAAATTCCTCATTGATGGTCAAACTAGGAAGTTTTATTAATAGAAAATATAAAAAATTAAAAACGAAAAATTAAGAATAAATCTCTATTAATGGTAATTGGATCATTTTAGAAAGAGCATTTTTAAAAAATAAGACCTACCTTAAAACTATAAATAAAAGAGTAAATGTTGAAACAAAAGGGACAAAATTTTTAGAGGAAAGGGCGACAAGAGAGAAAGAGGTACGTCTTGTCTCTTTTATTATGAATATAGCTACTACTAACAACACACTTTTCTAGATATTCTTTTGCGATGACCAGGTATTTTCCATCTTGTTCTTATTCGCCTAATGAATCTCTCTCATCATTCTTTGGCTTTGTGAATAACATGATTATAGTGTGATCAATGTCATTTCATTTTAGACTCTCTTCCCACTTTGCTTGTTTTTATATATCTGATCGTCTTTACTATACATTTAATAAAAGCGGTCGTGTTTGGGGAAAAGGGGCTTATGGGGAAGAGGTTCACAAAGACAAAACATGCTTTACTCCTTGATTTTTTTATGCTTGCAACTTTCCTTGTTTTTACACTAAACAATGATGCTGTACGTTTTTTTTTCTTGGTTGACTAAATGATGGGAATGTTAGGAGTTGTATGCATTATCTTGTTTGCTTTACCTTGATGATAATATGCTTTTGAAGATCGAAAGTTCAATGGTTGCAATTGTTGATGTCACGTCATTTTGCAAATAAAAAAGTTTCAAAATAATAAAAAAAAGAGGTTTGTTTTTTAAAATAAATGAATTTGGTTTCATATGATAAAATAAAGAAAATACCCTTTTTAAAAAAAATTAAAAAATACAAACCAAACAAAAAATATTTTTTTAAATAAACATTTTTCTAAAAAAATATCAACCAAGTGACATGCTTTTCTACCCATAACGAACTATATGGGCTTTAATCACTCTAAAGGGTACGTAGGCTCTAGGTTTTTCATCCTAAGTTAAGTCCAACAATGTAAATAATTAATTTTGTTTTCTCATTTTGTAAATATTTTATTTTTGAGTAATTATGATAAAATTTTAAAAAGCCATATTTATTTTTAAATAGTTAACTTAGGATAACCATTCTTATGAATGGGTGTTGTGGGGTGCCTAGCACCTTTCTCATGCACAATTGACTCCCAAACCCTATCTAGTTTTCTTCTCAAAAAAAGGTTTCCAAAACTATTCTTTTCTAAAATTTTGGTGGCGCGTCCATGTTTTCTAAATTTTGGGCGCTACACCTTGTCTTCGAATTTATCTATCTCATCATTTTCCTCATATACACCACTAACAAGGGACGGGTATGTATAAGCCCCTCTTTAATAATTACCTAACAATAAATTCATGCAAATATTTAGATATGAGAAAAATCATGTCTTTAATCTCTTCGTTAATATTTTCTTTTACAGAAGAAAGTGTTTATGTGGCTTTTAGGGGAGGCTATTTTCTTTGCTTCTATCATTCTAATAACAATGTTGGTACTGCATGGAACTGTAAAGAGGTCACTACTAGTGGGTGTTCTACATGATGTGTTTAATGTCATGATGTATGTCGCTCCTCTCACAATCATGGTAAGCTTCATTTATTACATATCAGATGGTGTATACTCATTTGTCTTTTTTAAAGACTATATATTTGTGTGTTTAATACTTGTTACAATATAAATTAAACATGAAAAAGTGATAAAAATGAAGAGCGTTAAGTATATGCCCTTCTGGCTCTCTCTAACTAATTTCTTAAATGGAGTGTGCTGGACAACATATGCTTCAATTCATCATTTCAACATTTACATCATGGTAATTAAATTCGCCTTCCTTCAATAGTATTCTCTATTGTTTCTTGTCGATAGATCTCTAGATGTTGAGAATTTGTTTTGTGGTGGTTGCAGATTAGTAATAGACTCGGAGCAATTTCTGGGTTGGTCCAACTCATACTATATGCATGCTACTATTCCTATAAACCAGCACCAGTGGATGATGATGCTTCAAAGTATAATAATGAGGTTTAGCTTTCTGCGGTTAATGCAAGCGCCAACGTCTGATAACATCTCAACATCAAATTATTCATTAAGCTCTTATTTTTTTTAAGTAGATCTCCTTTTTGTATTCATATATGTACATAAATATTATTATGAGTATGGTATTATTAAGAAATAAATCATAGTTATTACTCATTATTTTGCATTAAAAGTTTTAAATGGAGCCATCAAACCATATGTAAAGACAATCCAAAAAAAAAAAGCAATGAGAGACCCTTTCAAAAAAAAGTAAGAAATATACATAAATACTTAATCTATACGAGTTGGTTAACTAACTTTTATAGAGGGGTAGGGGCAATAAACACATTGCATTTTAATTATATATATATATATATATATATATATATATATAGACGTGTATGCGTGTAATTGAAAGTACCTTAGCAATTCTTTTGTGGAGAAATATGCATAGCCCATACAAATTCGCTTGTTTCCCAAAAACTCATAGTAAAACCACTCGAATGGTATATCTTATTATAAATAATAATATATTAAATATTTTACTTTATCTAGGACATGAAGCTATCATGTGGCACACAAGCGGGCATCCAACTTGTCACACAGCTAGCCTTCTACTAGTATCCTTGTTTTTTTTTCTAAACATGTGTCTCTCCCATTATAAATAATAGTATATTAAATAGTTTTATTTATCTAGTAAAGGAACCATGTGGCACATAAATAGGAATTCAACTTGTCACACAACCAACTTGCAACCAGTGCCCCTTATATTATATAAGCAATAGACATATATAGATTTGGTGGAAATTGTGAGGACTATTTTATAAGGTTTATGTCACACCCCAAAAATTAAAGTGTGATCAGTTCGAAATATAAAAATAGCTTTGCTTATGTATAAAATTCTTTATTCATATCTATGGACATACTTACAATAGAAAATATAAAGTGTTATATGTTTTACATTAACAAAAGCCATCGGTTATCTATAAAAAAAATTTTGGTAGAACTTCACAAAAAGTTCTATAATGGCGTATTTGGCAACAACCCAACAAAATGATCTATGCTCCATACTCACGAATAAACCACATGTATGATGAAAGGCAATGATCCTAACTATAGTGTACGTGGAGCACCTAGAACAGGATTTACAGAATGTAACAAATTCAAATTTCGCGTTGAAAGGAGGATTGTTCAAGACCATGTTTCAACTCCACTATAACATAAAAGCCCCTCAATGACGAGCAGGACTATAGGGTCAACTACACTATCTGAGGCCATAGTATTTTTTTTGGTGAATAACGTCCCATTTATAAATTGAATAAAATGCTAAAGAAAATAATTTAAACATATTTAACCTTTATTAATAACATGACAATAAATTTCAATTTCTATAGCATACAGTCATAAATATAAATAAAAATCTATAAAGGATCATTAATCATAGTCAAGTATGTAATAAAAAAGTTTGTCTAGCAGAATTAGTTTAAAACGATAATTTTCAAATCTCATCTTGTAGTAGGACTTCAACAGAACGGAATAACTAGCGTGGACACACAATCCACGAGGGTAACTAATCAAGTGCAACTCAAGGCCACGAACACAAGCGTGGACATACAGTCCATGAGGGTAAGTTGTTGGAAATTGTGCTTAAATTGCTAATCATTGTACTTTAAACATTATTATTTAATGAATTTCTCTATTTTGTTGTCATATTATTCACATGTTTATTGTGATAACTTTATCCTTTGATAAATCATAAAGATTGTCATAAATGTCACTAGTTGGTCATCTATGCGGGAGCAAAGATGACATAAGACCAGTATGACTTTGATAAAATATGTAGATATGAATCAAAGTCTTAGGCACTCGTAAGAATACAAGTTGTTGGACTAATCTGCTATGAGAAATTTGTATGGATTAAGTCATAAGCCCATTTCATGTATAACCACATCACTATACCCTTTGACCTGAGATCATAATGGATTCCTACATGAGAGTCGCTAAGCTTTGACCTAGTCAAAAGTCACCTTTAACTAGGTGATGATAAATGCTACAATAAGGCTTAATGGTTTTCATGTAAATGAATGTGAATGGTCAAGATGAAATTTTTCCTTCGCATTAGTAGAGAGATATTACCGGGCCCTTCGATAAGTGAGTCTGAGAAATATATGGCCATACTACAATGAAAATGAGTTTCAATTTCTATAGTTAGACTACTCAAGAATCGGGAAAGTAATGGTCAGGAATAGTAGGATGACATTATCCATGAATCATCCTTGGCCGAAATATCGTGTGACAAAAGGGACATGACACGGTTGTATGACAGGTTGCATTGTGTTAACGATCCTCATATGAATTGGGTAGTCGTAATGTCTTGCTAGAAGCCGCTTGCGACTTGTGAGCTAATATAGTTATTGGCCCACTACCAACTTCATGCGGGTCTATAGGGTCGCACATAAGAATAGCTCAATACGAGCTATAATGTCCAGATTCATTGAATATAAGATGTGTCTAAGATTCCATGAATACAATGTTTAATCTAGGGTGGACGGATTTTATATATATGATATAAAATTCGAAAAAGGAAAATAATATATATATATATATATATATATATATATATATATATATATATATATATTATATAATGTAGTGTTATTTTCGGATTTAATTTTATTTGATAAAATTTAATAATTAACATAGAGATATAGTATCTCAGATTTAATTTATAAAGATAAATTAAATCTATTTCCATTAGCTCTTTATTCAGATTAAATAAATAAGTTAAATTAAAACTGTTAGACGGATTTAATTAGCTCATAAAAACAATTAAATATTAATCGATATAATATGGATTTCCAAATTAATTAAGGTTAATTCTGAAGATCCAACATAGCCCTCATTAGTTATAAAAAAAATGAAGGGCTGGAGAACCCGATGGGCAGAAAAGAAATAGAGAGGCATTGGAGGCGCTACCACGCCACCGGTGTTAGGTCATGTTTGTGTGGATATTAGTAGAGGAAACTAATCTGAGGCGTGAGCTCCTTGAGATCGAAAAGGCAAAAACGTAAATGTACGACTCTTTGTAACTCGATTTAAACGCCGTTAATAGATCCATGTTCGGGATTAGGAAAAATTTTAAAGGTTTAATTTCTTCCGATGTGCCTTCCAATCCTAACAAAAGTAACCAAACAAAAGCAGCACGAGGCCAAGATACAAGTGCAGGTACAAGACCTACGAATAATAAGCGTGAGAACGAATCCCACGAATATGAAGCGTGAGTACTATGCCCATGAATGTTAAGTGAGCTCAAAATTAATCATGGCACGACAAGGACAGACAATATTGTTGTTAGTAACCAGCATGCATTCTGTATTCAGTTTTCTCAAAAACGTTTTCAAGCGTGCTTAGGGTCAATTTATTAAAGCAATAAAGATTTCTTCTTTTAATACCATAATAGCTCATATCAAATTATGATATAATAGTATACCCCAACGTGAGTTCACAAACAATATTTCAAACATTTCCTTCAAATTCAATCTGTCGAAAAAACCTTTCCCAAGTAATAAAACTCGTGTACGAACATTCTGAAATACAAAACTATCTTAACATGAAAATTTATTAATGATATCTCAAACATTTCCTTATCGTTTTCATGTACAGTAATGACTTGTACTATGAACGAATAGAAGAGTAGATAATAATAATAGACTCAATCATTAATCCTTACTCATTTTAATATAAATAAGGAACTAAGTAATTCTAATAAAATTTTTTTGATAATATCATATTTAGAATGAGGTAATTAATATAGAAATATAAAAAATAGTAAAATGTCATTTATAAAGATTATAATAGGACACTATTTACTCTCCTGTTGTGCTCCCAAATATATGACATAATTCTACATAGTTGCTTTCACATAGACATTCACTCTTTGATCCGCAAGTACCTAAAGTAATGCCATTGTCATTCTCTTTTATTTAAACTCTAGGAACTTAAAAAATCAATTCAATAAAAACTATTTCCCTTTAACTTGGTAGTATCCCACAACTATCATAGTTAACATCCAAGCATAGCTCCCAAACATTTCAACAAACATGTTATAGGCATCTCAAAGACTAACCAAAAAAAAAAAAAAAAGCAAACATAGTTCTCAATCCTCACTTTATAACAATTTCAAATTAAAGGAAGAACTTGAGCTTTAAACCCTTTTTTAGATAATATAGTAACCAGTTCAAATAATAATTGAGTTTTATCACTCTTAATTATTACTACCAATATCATCAACTATATATATGCCTCTTCAAACTTTAAGCAAAAAGTTAAACAATTTAAGTAATCTAATCCAATCAAATTTTCTCTTATACATTTTAACAAACACCTTACATGCACCATAAACACTTAGTGCCTGTTTGGGAACGTAGTAGAAAAGTGGCTTTTTTTAATGTGGCTTTTATAAAAGTCAAAAAATCATATTGTCAATGTGATTTGTGTTTGGACTAGTGGTAGGAAAATTGTTTTTTTTAAAGCTGTGTGAGTGAGCTTATAAAAAAACTATTTTTTCATCTAAAGTCCATTAAACTCCAATGGATTCCCAAACACTTATGAGTAAGCCAAATAAGCTTATACATGGTAAATGTACTTTTTTTATCCCAAATGAAATCCCAAATAGACCCTTAGTCATGTAACAAGCATCAAACTCAACCATTCAACAAAAAACCATATAGCTTTCAAACATCCAAGTAGTTTCACTAAAATCCCAATATTTTATTTCACCAAACTTAACTTACAATTTAAAGTACGATAGCTTCTAACTTCATAAATTATCTGCAAATATATTCAAGGATCAAATAATTTCTTTAAAAATCTCCATCATCAGTTTCTTATCAAGATTTTTTTTTTTTTGAAACAAAGCAGAACATCAAATCCTTCTCTAACAGTAGCTAATCTATTCTAATAGCTTCAATAAAATAGTTCTAACTCACATATCAACCAACAGCAACCAATCTAAAAAGGAGAATTAGCCACACCATACGCTGGACATGAGAAGAATTTTCAGGAATTGAGAAGCTGAATAGTGGCTTCAATTGCAGCAACGAAGAGGGGAGGAAAAAGGCTCATAGTAGCACTCTTACCCCATGAGCAAAGCTGAGATAGAAATAGGGCAGAATTGAGAACAAAAATGAAAGAAATAAAACGATGTGACGAACAGCAAAGATAAGAAATGAAGAATCAACTAGAACCCCTGAAATTTCCTCCCTCTTACCGTGACAGAGTTGAGAATGGAGTTGATGATGATGCTGTAAAGACAGCTAAGGACTTCTTCAAAGCGCTGAATTTTTTTTCCCCCTTCTAAACCCATTCAAGTCGACTGAATATGAGAAAGAAGATATAGATATATGAATTGAGTAGCAAAGGGAGATGGCGGAGGATCATGATATAGGCATTTAAGCACAGGTTCACCGGTACAGAGGAAGACAATGGCGATGGTTCTTGGCTACTATGTCGGCAATGGAGAGGCACGATGGAGGTGAGGGTTGAAGTTTCAGTGAATCAATTAAATGTTAAGGGTATTTTGATAATCTAAAATGTGCTAAGAGAAAATAAAAGTATCCTTTTTCACATAGCTAGAATTTGAACTCTCTACCTAATGCATAGTAAACCCCTTCTAGTTCCACCAAGCAACAAGCTTCTCTTTAATGTGGAACTACAATATATAATTAACATATTAATTAGCTTTTTTTTTTCTGAGTTGTTACAGGTTATGCGGAAGCAAAAGAGGGATGGGAAACCAGTTAAAGTGAGAACTTAGGTCTGATCCCAATCGAAGCTGAGTATACACAAATACATATCCTTTTTGTTTCGGCGGAATTTGATAATGGACAAATTCATAAAGGTACTTGGTACAACACCCAAGATGTGCATAGTTATGGTATGCAAAAGCAGCGTCCCACAACACCCAAGAAGCACAGTTTAGTATTGTTGCAATATAATGATTCGTGTTGAATTCTTCCACTGCAATAAAAGTACCTGCCTTGTATTCTTAGAAGATGTTTGGAATAGCGGTTGGAACTTCCAATCGTGTTTTTCAATCGTGATTTACAGTTTACGAGGTAGCTTTTACGATTTACGAAGTAACTTTTACGATTTTATCTCGATTTACATGAATCGGGCTTATGCACAGCCAAACATCCTCTTAGACTCTCTTCTTCAAACACATGTCCAACTTGCCAGTTACAGGTTGGTCCAAGGCGAGCCGTGGGGTTGGCCGGGTGCGGACTCTGACAAGTTGGCATTTTGCCAACCCCACCTAACCTCCCTTTTTTTTTTACATTTTAAAATATTTTATTTAACTATTAAAATTAAATTATAAAATTTTATAAACTATTTAACTTGTTATGACTACGTTAATCATAAAACTTATGAATATAAACATATAATCCATTTTTGTATACTTATTTACCTTGCTATCACTGTGTTACAGTATAATTATTATATAAATATAGGCCAAAACTTGTGTCCAATATTTTATATTCTTTAGACCCAATAAGCTAATAATCAAATGCTGCCACCAGATTATTTGTTACACATAAGTATTTAATGCCAGTTTAACCATCGTTAAAATTTCTTATACACCTTTACAGCAACGTTTCAACTCAAAATTTCCTTACCCTTTAGAAAAGTCATGTAACATCCCAAAATTTATTCAAAGGCTAAGGATTAATTTATAGGAGTTAGATAGTAAGCCAAATTATGGAAGCTATGAAATTTAAGGAATCTTAAATTAGACAAAGGGAAAAATAAAGATCTAGTGTGTGTAATTAATAGGATAAAAATATACCTATATATATATAATATTAAAACACACACCCTTTTTTCCCTTGCTTCACATGAGACACACGCACACATTCAATTAATTAAATAAACACACTTCCTCTCCATTTTTCTTTCATTTCTCACGTACACACACACTTGTTAATTAATTAATCACCCATGTGTCACACACACACACTTTCATTTTTTTAAAAAACCCTTTCACCTCTTCATTACTTCACTTTCGGTAGCCAAGGAAAAGAAAAGAGAGAGTGAGTGAGAGATAGAGAGAGAGAGAGAGCAAGGGAAACATAAAAGAGAAAGAGAGACATAACAATGATAAGTTCAATTTGGAGGAAGGAAGAAGAGACTACAAATTCCACATACAATTCCATAACTTGATATAGGTGAGTTTCCTTCCCATATTATTAACTCTTTCTAGTTGATTTGAGGCTATTTTTGGGTAATTTTGGGAGCATAAGAACCTAGTATAATGAATTGTTGTCTTGTGAGGTTTTATTTTGACCAAAATAGTGCATGAGGAAGGAATGAGAATTTGAAAAATTTGAGGTTTCAAATGAATTCTATACGAAAAATTATATGGGAATACATGAGATTATGATTTTTGGATGATTATATATAAGTCTAGAATTTTTAGAAAATAAGAGGAGTTGTTGTTCGATTAGTTTCTCTGAAATCATATTAGTTGTAAAATAAATTTCAGTAATCAAACCTGGTCCGAAAATTATGAAAGTTTTCAGAAGGAAATTAGACATCTTAAGATTTAATTTGATATATAATATGTATCATTTGGGTTTATAAATAGTGAGATATGAATTTTTAAAGTTAGATGATGAATCTGGAACGTTTTATGGTACAAACGAGGTTTGACGAAATTCTGGAAATTTTTTGGCTATAATTTATAAATGATAATATTTTTACCTGAACATATACTTAAAGAGGATCATATAGGATTTTTATCCATCCCATTTGGAGTTCTATATATTTAGTTATGAATTTTAGAAGTTAAGCTATTGAAACTGGGAAGATTTTCTGGCAGTGCGAGAAAACTTTAAAAATGGGAATTATTCATGGATAGGTGGTAGTTAAACATATTTTTATATTAAAATATACTTCATAATTGACACATAGAATTTGGAACCACCTTAATTGGATATTTCTAGGCCAAGATATGAATTTTCAAAGATTATTGAAAATTCTGACAGAATTGAGTAATAGTGAAAAAAATAAAAAGTAAGGGTATTTTTGAAATAATTGGGACTCTAAGGGTCAAATTAAATACTTAGAGTTGGTATGAGTCCATTAAATACCTATTGGATTTAAGGTATTAGCTATAATGATAACCTACCAAAGTGTCTTAAATTATTTTGGAATAAGTAATAATTCGCCCGTCCGTAAATTATAAATTATAGGATTTGACATTTGCCCGGGACGCCTAAGAGACTGAGAACAGGAACCAAATTTGGAAAGACTGTCAGGTAGTACCTTATCTCTTATATCATATGTGATGCCATGTATGTGTACCATATCATCTGTATATATGTGGGACATATAGTCCATAGGCGGTAAGACCCGTAAGTACAAGTTGCACCGGGAGTTACCCGGGGGCGTCTTAAGCCAGGTAGGTTTGAGACAGAAAGCCCGTTACTGTACCTTGTATGGGGCAGAGGCCCTGGGCAGCCAGATTGTGAATCTCAAGCGCTGTGAGTCTGTGATAAGGGACCGGTTAGGCCCTTTTATGTGCTGCATTTCTGTAAGTTGTGCTGTTTGATGATTTGTTTTACATGCTTAGTATTTTCATATTATATGAGTGATCTGTGTACTACTGAGATTCTTTTGAATCTCACCCCTTTTTCAACAAATGATATACAGCAAAGGCATCCAGCTCTAAGGGCAAGAAGGTAATATAGACGGACGAAGAAGAGGCAAATAAATTATGGATTGTTTGGTTATCATTTTATTTTGGATGATTGTAAAATATTTATAAGTAGTAGTAGCAGCGATAGTAGTACTAGTACTCGCGACGCAGACTGTATAAGTTGTAATCCGTACGCTAGACTTTCGATAACGTATTGGTATCCAGAAACCCATAAGTTAACCATCACGACGCGATCTATGGATAGAAAATGCTCTGTATTTTAAATAAATAATTTTGAAACTGATAAAGATAATGAATTTACACATTAAAATTTAGACCATACATATTTATTTTAAAAAGTTTTTGAAAATCCTATACAAATATAAGATTAAACTCTGTCTTAAATTGAGAATTTAAATTGTTTTGGTCTCAGGTTTAAAACCATTATATATTTAAACTAATCTAAAAACTTTAGAAATTAAGGTGTTACAAGTCCTCTTTTCAAATCTCTCAACTCTCAAGATGAAATTTTTAATTATAGGGTACTAAAAAGTGAAGAGCCCAAAATATTATTTTCGCCTTTCCCTTTAACTTTCTCTATCTCTTTTACCGGAGATATAAATTCAAACTTTTATAACTGAAAGAATATAATACCAACTCTTTTTAATAAATGAACGTTTGGTAACATTATCTCAAATAAATTATATGAATGGTTTCTAATAATTTTTACCGGAATTAAATATATGCTTTTTATCTTTTAAAATAAAAGTTGTAGTTTACTTTCAATATAACAACTCATCGATAAAAATATATTTAAATTAATAAAATTATATTCTGAAGGACGTTTAAAATTGAATTCAAATATATCTTGTTAGTTTAATCAAAATCCTAAGCTAAAAATTATCCATAAAAATTAAATTTAAGCTAGGAAAACGGTAGGAACATATCCTAAAAAAGCCCAAAAATTACAAATCGGCTAATAAATGCAAAACGGATGGATAATAAACAAAAGAAAAATAGTGATCTAGAAACCAGGAACCCAATGAACACGTGTTTTAGAAAATAATGTGCATACGAAACTTAGCATCTTAATGAAACAATGACTCAAAAAACTCCAAGTATAACAAGAACAAGAGTAAATCGCCCTCTTTTTTCCTGATATAAGAGTAGATCACTCTCTTATGCCATTTAGTATTATATCAAGAACACATAACCAACAAGTAAATACTTGTTAAAGGTAAAATATTATTCATAATAACTCCATAATTGATCTTAAAATAGCATATATAGAAAGAATATTTATAATCCAATAAATTGACTCAAACTAGAACTCATAACTCACTAGACTCTTCTAAAAAATAATAAATTAAGCTAAAAATCCCGAAAGGATCAGAATAATATTGATGGATATGATTAAAGGATAAATGAAAGTTGTGGGATTTATTAGTTAGATTATTTGAATAAATCTAATTGGTGCGAAAGGTTTTTTTTAAAAAAAAAGGATTAATTAATAATAGATATTGGAAATATAATATATTTAAGAATATGAAAGGATATTAGATTATTCAAAAATAATCTAATTTAGAAATGATTAAGGCTCAATGGATAATAAAGATATTTTAAAATGGGATAAATTATATCATGAATGACAATCTAATTCATGAAGATAATATTATTGGCTTTTAAATTAAAATATTAATATCAAATATCTATATATAGGGGACTACCTACGCTTCTAAGTCACGCATAACTTGAGTTCTCTCTATATTGACTGATTCACTCTCATTTCATACATTTCTACCATTAATTTTTTTGCAAGCAAATTTAAGAAGTGTTAGGATGGCAAGCACATCAATAGCACGCAACGTTATAGGCATCATAGGTTTGTTTATCCTCTATTCTCATTTTTTAAGCCTCTCTATTCTTTCTCTTCCCTTTTTCTTTCTTTTATTTTGTTTGTCACTTTAATTAAAATTCGATATGTGCACCATTAATTTCCCTTTAGATTTTATCGATTGGCTTAGCATCAAATTAATTTTATTTTGATAATAATTATGGATGGATCGCATGTTTCTTGATTACTTTCTTAATATTTTTATGCAATCTAAAAGAAAATTTGGATTAAAATTTTGATCATAGTACGGATTTTTCCGCTATTGTTGAAAAAGGGTGTAACGTACATCAAGAGTTATGAATTTTGAGGATACTTTTAATTATGTTATGATGTTTTTATCTTTATACATTTATTTGTTTGTAGGAAATGTCATATCTTTTGGGCTTTTCTTCTCACCAGTGTAACTTCTCTCATCTCTGTGTGTGTGTTCGCGCGCGCGCTTGTGTTAGTAATAACCAAATTTTTGGGATGTGAATTATATACATAGGCCAACATTTTATGGGATAATAAAGAAGAAGGCGGTAGAGGAGTTTAAGCCAGATCCTTATCTCGCAACAATGTTGAACTGTGTGTTTTGGGTGTTCTATGGAATGCTTTTTGTGCATCCGAATAGCATTCTTGTGGTCACCATTAACAGTGTTGGCCTTGTCTTCAAATTTATCTATCTCATCATTTTTCTCATATACGCCACTAACAAGGGAAGGGTATGCATAAGCTCCTCTTTAATGATTACCTAACAATAAATTCATGCAAATATTTATATATGAGAAAATCATGTCTTTAATCTCTTCATTAATATTTCCTATTTCAGAAGAAAGTGTTTCTGTGGCTTTTGGGGGAGGCTATTTTCTTTGCTACCGTCATTCTAATAACAATGTTGGTGCTGCATGGAACTGTAAAGAGGTCACTGGTAGTGGGCGTTCTATGTGATGTGTTTAATGTCATGATGTATGTCGCTCCTCTCACAATCATGGTAAGCTTCATTTATTAGATATCAGATGATGTATACTCATTATATATCTCTGTGTTTAATACTTGTTACAATATAAATTAAACAGGCAAAAGTGATAAAAACGAAGAGCGTCAAGTATATGCCCTTCTGGCTCTCCCTAGCTAACTTCTTAAATGGAGTGTGTTAGACAACATATGCTTTAATTCATCCTTTTGACATTTACGTCCTGGTAATGAAATTCGCCTTCCTTCAATATTATTCTCTATTGTTTCTTGCCGATCGATCTCTGGATGTTGAGAATTTTTTTTGTTGTGGTTGCAGATTAGTAATGGACTCGGAGCAATTTCTGGGTTGGTCCAACTCATACTATATGCATACTACTATTCATGTAAACCAGCACCAGTGGATGATGATGCTTCAAAGTATAATAATGAGGTTCAACTTTCTGCGGTCGATGCAAGCACCAACGTCTAATAACATCTCAACATCAATTTTTTTTATTAAGCTCTTATTTTTTTTTTAAGTAGATCTCCTTTTGTATTCATATATGTACATAAATATTATTGTAAGTCTGGTATTATTAAGAAATAAATCATAGTTATGGTCTACTCATTATTTTGTATTAAAAGTTTTAAATGGAGCCATCAAATCATAGGTAAAGACAATCCAAAAAAAAAAAAAAAAAAAGAATGAGAGAGACCCTTTAATAAAAAAGGAAGAACTATACATAAATATTAAATCAATACGAGTCCGTTAACTAACTTTTACGGAGGCGTGGGGGTAATAAACAACTCGCATTTAATTTTATATATATATATATATAGACACACATGCATACATACATATGTACCCTTCTCCAATTGAACCTGAGCTTACACACACGTACCCTTTCCATTTTGGCATCGTAGATATAAAATATGACGCCATAGACAAATACAACACCCAAAACGTGCATGACAAGCCACAGGGTTGACATGATACGGGCTGGAAAGGCCAGCTTTCGAGCAAATTCCAACCCCACCAAACCTCTTTTTTTATATTTTAAAATATTTTATTTTATCTTTAAAATTAAATTATAAAATTTTGTAGACTAAATTTAACTTGTTTCTATATTTTGATGACATTATATAATTAAGCTATTTATAAAACTTACAAATATAAACATATAATCCATTTTTATATAATTATTATATTTTCCATCACTATTTTGCACTATTATTATATAATTTACATGGAGTAAGATAGGGGATCAAATCCCACCTAAAGCGAGGTAATTAACAATGCTAAACATGTTTATGACAACCTTTAACATGACTGATAGTTTATCCACTTCAAAAGCTATGGCCCCCCAGATCTTGATATAACAAGAAGTAAGACTCCTATAAACAAACAAAATGAACAGAGAGTGGAGAAGTTGGTAAATCTGCTGCATGAACTTGAGGATTAAAAAGTGGCATGGGATTAGTGTCTGTTGCATCTAATAAATTAGCCTTCAACAATTCCTTCTTATTAACATCATATTTCTTAGTGTTTAATGCAACTGGGTGGTCCTTTGACCTGTCAAATGGGTTTGCAAGTTCGTCCCAAACTCTTTGATGAATATGAAGTGATTGAAATGCTTTAGCAAATTGAGTGACTATTACAAAGTGGCATAACTCATCCCTGCTCACCCAGTATTGCTCGAGATCTTTTCTTGAAGTTACTTGAAATAAATCTGTTGCACCTTTCCTCATAGGACATCTAAAACCCATTGATTCAAAAAAAAAATCAAGAACATAATCACAAGGTCTTTGGTAGAAGATTTGGCCATCAAAGACTAATTAAAATAATATCATCAAAGAGATCCTAAGTCTCTGGTGTAACAGTGGAAACATCAAGAATGTAAATGTATTGCTTGAGACCATTTACAATCTGAAATGCTGTAGGACTATCCAAATTAGCTGACATTGCATGAACAATTTTCAAATACCTATCCCTTGTAGCATATCCAGGATCAAAGACTGACTTACAAAAGATGGGAAGAGAGTATTAGTAGTGAAAATAATGGATAGATCTCAGCAGTAAAATTCAAGCAACAATCTCTCATGACTTGGCCAGGGTCAAAAACCATAAAAATTGGTGATGGCAAATTTATAAAACCAAGACATGCATCAATAATTTTGGTGAACAATACAGGAAGGTCACTAGAGCAACATATGAAACACGATGTATGCATCTTATCCAAGACTATACTGACTAGAAATGCAAGGACCATGACCAAAGATAATAAAATCACCGAGAACCCAATGCTCACCCACAGTAACTAGTGACAACGGATTAAAGAGATCAGTGAGCCAATATGCCTTCGGAACGGGCAGTGTACTGAATGAAACCTTACGAGCTTAAAAAATTGTCTTTGTTATAAAAGGAGCAGATTAAAGTTGCAGGAAGGGGGAAGAGAGAGAGAGGGTCCACTGAGAGAAGATTGCTAAATGGGACAAAATTATCTTTTTAGAGGGTAAGGAAGTTTTGGGTGACAACATTACTGCAAAGGTGGATAGGAAATTTTAACAGTGGTTAAACTGACATTAATACTTATGTTAAATAACCATCAAAATTCAAAAGGATATGTAGTGTTGTTTTCTAGACTTATTTGAATATCTTCATGAATGAGTTGTAAAATGAGATGTGTTTTAAACTCAAGGATTAATGTTCGAAATCGAGTTTTATGACCTTATGTTCTTTTACTCTTTCTCTCTCTGCTTGACTTCCTTATCTTCATTATGTTCCTTCTCCGTCTTCTTTCCCACTCATAGATCCACACCAAAACTTCTTCCTATCATAGTCAACACCATTAAGAAATTCTACCAATGTTAGTGAAAGTGAGATCAAAAATATGAAAACAGAGATCCAGACAGTGGGAGATTGCTTATGCGACTAGAATCTTCATTAGGTATGGGGTTGGAACAAAAGGCAATAACACGAGAAAGCATTAGGTGTAGTTTCAAGGCAGGTTGGTGACCAGAATCTAGATGTTTGGTGATGAAACTAGAGTTGATCTTGTGTGAGGAATGTTGGCGGTGAGGAAGGTCGACAAGATTCTAGAAAGTTATCATCTTCTTGTAGCTCAAAGTTAAGAAGCAAAGAAAAATTGTACAAGAGGTAAAATATATTTCAATTTCTTGTGGTTAATTATTCTTCTTCTTATGTGATGGATTCCTTTTTCCTTTTAAATAAAGTTCAAGAGTTGGAACAATATAAGTAAAATAGTAAAGAAGGAGGTAGCTCAATCTCTCTTGCAATCCATCAAACCAGAAAGGCAGAAATACCCCTTGTTGAACAACCAGCCGGCTTGGCAGAAATTGAAGGCCCAGACCTCGTCATTACAAGGTTCATGGGTTTCATATGAATGTGTTGTGCTGACATTTTATTGATGTTGAAATGTTTCTTAGGTAAGAACTTTATAACAACTTTACATTCTTTAGGCTAATAGAGAAGAGAGTAGAGACAATATGTACTCTGAATTATATGTTTTATTCATATGCACAAGGGGGTATTTATATATAAGTGAGAATCCTTAGAATTAATGAGTCTATTTATGATAATTGATCCTAATCCCTGATTTCTTGTGATCCTAATAAATGCTATTTACATAATATTTCCTAACACTCCTCCTCAAGTTGGAGCGTAGATGTTAACAAAGCCCAACTTGTTACAAAGACAATCAACTCGAGTTCCACTTAAGGCCTTAGTCAAAAGATCACCCAATTGGTCGCTAGACCTCATATGTCCCGTAGAAATGAAGTTCTCTTTGATTTTATCACATATAAAGTGACAGTAGATCTCAATGTGTTTCGTTTGTTCATGAAACACAGAGTTGGAAGCTATGTGCAGAGCAGCTTTGTTATCACACTACAATTTCGCAAGTAACGACGTGGTGAGGCCAACCTTATTCATTAACTGGTAGATCCACACAATTTCCTGTACTGACTGAGCCATGGCTCTATATTCAGCTTCTGCACTAGAGTGTGAAACCACATCCTGCTTCTTGCTTCTCCACCCACAAGCATACAGTATCCTGTGGTGGATCTCCTGGTAGACTTTAACCCAGCATGATCCGCATCACAAAAACATTCAATCTCAGTGTGGCCATGGTCTGTATAGAGTACACCATGATCAGGTGAGCCCTTCAGGTAATATAAGACATGTTCCAAAGCTTTCTACTAAGCCATAGTTGGTGCTGTCATGAATCAGCTAAGTACACTCACTGAAAATGTCACATCAGGGCGGGTCACCATAAGATAGTTCAACTTCCCAATCAATCTACAGTATCTCTCAGGGTAGGCAAACCACTTGATCTTCTCAAGATCAACCTTTTTTCTTATATCCTCTGGTAGCTCATCAAACGGTATGCTATCATCAATTTCCAGAAATGGATCAGGAATATGGGAAAGCTACTGGGTGTTGCCCCAAGTTTTCCGGTCTTCTTTAGTAAATCCAAAACATATTTTCGTTCTTTAGGAAGGCCTTTAGTGATGAGATTCCTGAAGTGTTGCTCCTCATAATAACAATATCGTCAACATATACTACTAAGAGGATCAAGCCAGCTTCCGTCCACTGATAAAACACAGAATGGTCACACTTATCTAATTCATACCAAATTCCTTAACCACCATGGTAAACCTGTCAAACCACGCACGAGGGCTCTGCTTCAGACCATATAACAATTTTTTAAGATGGCATACCTTCCCACACTCCCCCTGAGCAACGAAACCAGGTGGTTGCTCCATATAAACCTCTTCAAGTAGATCACCATTCAAGAAAGCATTTTTAACATCTAATTGATGAAGTGCCCAACCATAGGTGGCTGCCATAAAAATAAATAGACGAATAGAGGACAATTTGGCCACAGGGGAGAAAGTTTCAGAGTAGTCAATGCCATAGGTTTGAATATAGCCCCTGGCAACCAGCCGAGCTTTCAAGCGTTCCAAGGTGCTATCAGCCTTGGTTTTGATTGCAAATACCCACTTACACCCAATAACCTTCTTGCCAGGAGGTAAATTAACAAGATTCTAGGTACTTGCCTTATCAAGGGTCATCATTTCGTCCTCCATAGCAACACGCCAACCAGGGTGGGCTAAGGCTTGGTGGAGAGTAGTAGGGATAGTGATGGAGTTGACAGAGGGTATGAACAAACAGGATGGAGGAGAGAGATGGTTATAGGAAACAAAAGAGAAAATATTATAGGCACGAGTACGTTTACCTTTACCGTAATGGGCAAGTCATTATCAGAAATATTAGGCATTGTTTCAGAGGCAGAAGTAGGAGGAACTGAGACCAGATCAAACGCTGAAGCAGGCACTACTGGTGGGTCATGAGCAGGAGCAGCTGCATTACTTTCCCTGGGTCATTTTTGATAAACATGATAGATAGGTAGTTTACCTGGAGCATGGACAGTTGCTTGCACAAGTGGTAAACAAACCTCATAGACCAATACATCATCAAGGCCATCAAGATTGACAAAAGATGAAGGTGGAGTGGATACAGGGAAGAATAGAGTTGACTGATATAAGGTAACGTCTGTAGACACAAGGTAACGCTGAAGAAGGGGAAATTGCATCGATAACCCTTATGAACTCTAGAATAGCCAAGGAAGACACACTTGAGAGATTCGAATCACGTTTGTAACGGTGGGACGAATATCTCAAATAAAACAGACACATCCAAAGATTTTTGGGTCAATAGGAAATAAGGGTTTGGAAGGAAATAAAGTGGTGTATGGAATGTCACCACGGAGGATAGGAGATGGCATATGATTAATAAGGAAACAAGCAGTGGATACAACATCAACACAAAAGGGTTTAGGAACGTGCATTTGAAACATCAAAGCCTGGGCTACTTTTAATAAGTGCCTATTCTTTCTCTCAACAACCCCATTTTGAGCGGGTGTATCAACACACGAAGACTGATGAATCATGCCATATGTAAGAATATAATCATAAAACTGGGCTAAAAATACTCTTTAGCATTATCACTCCGTAAGTTTTTCACAGAGACACCAAACTGAGTTTTGATCTCCGCACAGAAATTGCAAAAGTGATAAAAAAACTTGAAACAACTTTTCATTAAATAAATCTAGGTGGTTCGAGAGAAATCATCAACAAATATAACAAAGTATTTAAAACCAAACATGGAATTGATAAGATAAGGACCCCACACATCAAAATGAACCAAATCGAAAGGGGACGCAGCCCATTTATTGACGCGAAGTGTCAGGTGAACACAGTGATGTTTTGCAAACTGACACGACTCACACTCTAAGAATGACACATGATGAAACTAAATATACAAATTTTCCAAAGATGACAACGACACATGACCAAAAAGATAATGAACGTCAAAAGGAGAGGAACCACCAGAGCAAGCAACAGAACGCGGCACCCGATCATCAAGAAAGTAATGGCCGCCAGCTTCATATCCCCTACCAATAATCCATTTCATCGTAAGATCTTGAATCAAACAATGGTCAGGGAAAAGTGAGATAAAACAATTCAACTGGTGAGTAAATTTTCCAGGAGACAAAAGATTAAATACAAGATCAGGCACATTAAGAACATATGACAGGGAAACGGATGATGTGGGGGTAACAGTGCCAGATCTAAGGACATTGGAGGAGGAACCATTGGTGATCATTATCGAAGAAGAGTTGGCGTAAGGTGTATATGTAGAGAACAAGTGATGGTTACCTGTCATGTGATCAATGGCACCAGAATCGATGATCTATTTAGAGGAAGCAGTAGCAAGGCACGATTCTCAGTTACCTGTAGCAAGTGCAGTAGGTGTTGGAGAAGCATCAAAGGATTAAATCATATGAGAAGGATCAGAGGATTAAGCCATATGAGCAGCACAACTGCGTTGCAGCTTATTTTGCTACTTGTGACAGTAACGTTTGGTATGCCCTGGTTCCTTGTAATAGAAGCAGACAATAGGATCATGGTTCAAATGATTGTTACCCTGTCTTGCGAGACTTTGGTTCCTGGCATCAACATAAGATGGTGTACTATTTTTGGATTTTGAGAAGCTCTGTGATTGGTTATCAGTGGGACCGCAGCCAGCTAATGCAGTAGTAGTAGGAGTAAAAGTTGGGTGGGAGAGACTATTTGCATGTAGGACACGAGAAAATACATCCTAAAGCGAAGGAAGTTCAAAACTAGACAGAATCTGGGAACGAACTGTCTCATAGGCTAGATCAAGAGCAGTAAGAAAACTGATAATTGCCTGTTTTTCCATATTGTCAATCTGTGCCTGAAGGTCAGTCATAGGCAGCATCAGCATCTTTAACTCTTCGTACATTTTCTTAAAGTCCATATAAAAGTTCTTCAGGGGACGGCCTTAGGTAATATTTCCTTTCCCAGAATAGAGGAATTCCAGATAGCCCATAAGCTCTTTAACAGTATTACAGTGACTCACAGAGGGAAGTATATCACTTTCGATATAATTCTGGATTTGCAGGAATAAACAAGCATCAGCCCTAACCCATGCCATCTTATGATCATCCTGGGGAGGAGCATCGATCAGATGTCCTTCCTTCTCAATGCTAAGTAAGTACATACGGACGGTTTTACTCCAATCCATATAATTTGTTCAATTCAACTTGTGATCAGTGATTTTGTTTGTCACGAAAACAATTTCAGCAGTAATATTAGTCTTGGAATCAGCCATAGATAATGAATGCAACCAAAAAAACACCAACAAACGGAATGTTCGAACCCTAAGATAGGAAGTAACTAACCAACCAAAGGTGTAAGACCCCAAAAAATGCTAACCGAGCCAAGCAACTTAGAAAGACCAACCAAATAATCCCCAAAGTATGCTGGCAAATCCAAACAAGGCAGAACAACTCACCAAGCAGCCCCTAAAGGTTCTAATCAGGCTAAACAAATCAGAGCCAAGGGCCAAATTGCCACACAAGCCAGAAACCAACCAAATGCCGAAGTAAACAATAACTACCGGGAACAAATTACCAACCAGATGGTAGAGATGAAGGACCTACAGTATGAAACTAGTAGGGATAGGACGGGAATACTAAGACGAACCCAACGCAGCAAGCGGCAACGAAAAAACTCACCGGAGAACGTCGTTACGTGCTGGGGCGTGTGATCACCGGAGAACAGATGGTGGCGCGTGAAGATCAACACGCCGGTGAAACGAACAACGGCCCTTGGGGTTTAGCTTATCACAACCGTATGAGCACAGTAGGGTGGCGCGTGATCCAATAAGAGTCCTTGAACAGAAGACAAACTCTCTCTCTCTCTCTCTCTCAAGTACTATGCGTCACCGAAAAAGTCTAACCGGAAACAAAAAATCAATAACCAAACTGCTCTGATACCATGTAGGCTAATAGAGAAGAGAGTAGAGAGAATATGTACTATGAATTATATGTTTCATTCATATGCACAAGAGGGTATTTATATATAAGTGAGAACCCTTAGAATTAATAAACCTATTTATGATAATTGATCATAATTCCTGATTTGATTCATAATCCCTGATTTCTTGTGATCCTAATAAATTATATTCACATAATAATTCCTAACACATTCAATATAGAACAAAAACTCTTTTGGTATTGCCTATAACGAATAGGGCATTAACAAGAACTTAATCGTAAATAACAACTTTGCATTTAATATAGAAGGGTTAAGGGGAAAAAATGCCCATACAATTTTTTCATATGGGCATCCATCACCACAAACTTTTATTGGGTGCAAAAATGCCCATAAACTTCTCCAAATAGAACAAAAATTCCATTACCATTAAATATACTAAACGTTTGTTACTTTTTTTTGGGTGCGTCCTACCCATTTTTCCACTTCTCAACACAATTTACCCTCAGTCATCTTTGTCAATCTCTCTCCCTCCCTCAATCCTTCCCCCTCTCTCCTTCCACAGGCCTGAGCTCCTTGATGCTTTCTCATCGCTAGCGATCTCATCACTCCCCACCACCCACCACCACGTGATTGTTAGAGCAAGCTTTTCACCCAAGAGGGGGGGTGAATTGGGTGATTACAAAATAATTGGCAAATCTAAAATCAATATACAAAACTTAAAGCACAGTTAATGAAAGAAGAGATATCACCAAAGTTGACACAGGGATTTATACTGGTTCGGTCTCAAACACTTGACCTACGTCCAGTCCTCAGAAGTTCTTCTGAGCCTTTCACTATATCCTCCAAGATTCAGTGGGTTCTTGGCACCTCAGTACAAACAGCAAGTTCCTTCAGACACTTGCTCCCCCTTACACAAGGTAATTTCAAATCCCTACTTAAGGTTCCTCAACCTTAAGCTAATACAATTGAGAATGATTTAGTATGACTGACAATCTCTCTTTCAGAGTATGTAGATAAAAACTGAAGTACAGATGAAGTGTTAAAGCCTTTTTGAGAAGATATCACTTGTGGAAAGTTCAGGCGTATTTCTTCGTTGTTGTGTTTTTCAAAATGGCTGGACATATATAATAGAACCACTTTGAAGACGTTGTAAATTTTCCCGTTAATTCAAAGATGCTTCTGACAAATGTAACAGCATTTGTCTTCCGTTACTTTTGAATTTCTGCTGCTACCATGAATAGTTGTCGTTTGAGTGGAGTGATCAGTTACATGTTAAGTGCGATAGTGGAGTACAGCTGTAACACACTCATGAATATGACCGTTAAGCAATATTTGTATCTCAACAGATTAATATGGATCACTGGAAGTGTTTTTTTTAAAAAGAGACAGTGAAACCATAGAGAGTGATCCTATTTTCGCAACTGAGTATTATATCATGATTTTGAAAGCTACAGTAATAATAAAATTTCACTTAGCAAAATCATTTGTCGTTGATGAAGTTAAAAACAATTGGATCAAGGTTAATGTAGAAAGATGTATACTTGATCAATAAATCCTCATATGAGAAGATGCAATATCATTGGTAGTGAATATAATGTGTTTGGAAATGATTTTGAAACCTTTGAATATTTCTGACAGTGATTGCTGGTTCACTGGAAGTGATTTTGGAATTTGGCAAATATCACTCGAGTGATTTATGATCACTGGAAGTGATTTGGTGAACAGTGAAATCTTCTTGCAGTGATTTCCAATTCACTGGAAGTGATTCAGCGAAAATCCAACATCACTCGAGTGATTGAGGATCACTGGAAGTGATTTGAGAATTTTGGCTGATCACTCGAGTGATCTCAGCTTCACTGGAAGTGATTTGTAAAACAGTAGATTTTTCTTGAAGTGAAATCCTAATCACTGGAAGTGATTTGCTTCATCACTCGAGTGATTCACAATCACTGGAAGTGATTTGGCGCATCACTCGAGTGAATGAGAATCACTGGAAGTGAATAGCAAATCCGTGAGAATTTCTGGAAGTGAAAACAAAATCACTGGAAGTGTTAGTCAGATCACTCGAGTGATTCACAATCACTGGAAGTGATTTGGCGGATCACTCGAGTGATTCAGAATCACTGGAAGTGATTTTCAAAACAGTGAATTTTTCTTGCAGTGATTTCGCGATCACTGGAAGTGAAATTGCGGATCACTCGAGTGATTTCCCATATCACTCGAGTGATCTGTAATTTTCAGCAATCACTCGAGTGATTTCAGCGATCACTCGAGTGATCTTGAATATCACTCGAGTGATTAACAAAATCACTCGAGTGATCCACAATCACTCGAGTGATTCATTTAACCACTCGAGTGATCTTTCACAGATCACCAGAATGGATTGCTTTGCTGCTAATTATTCCATGAGCTTCCAAAACATGATTTGTTATCATCAAAACATGGAATCTAACATTCTCCCCCTTTTTGATGATGACAAAACATATCATATGATCAAGTTTAAAATTTTGATTTTCTAATACACTTTGCTTGATCTTTTTGAAATCTTTTGCACTAATTTTGATTTACAATTGCTAAGATGAGTTTGTTTAAGAGATTATGAGTTTTTGACCTTTTGGAAGATAAAAGATGTAAGTTTCAAGTTCAAAAAAAACATTGTAAACAGAAAATGCACAGAGAATTTTTTGAAATCATTTTGGCGGCTGTAATACACTAGGATTTCCATGAGATCATGTTGGCTACTGCAATCATAAACACAGATACATTAAAAATTTCATAGGATCATATCATAAACTCATATTTCCATTAGATTAAAGTCAAGTCAGATTACACAAGATACACAGTGACAAAGTCCAGGAAAGGTAAAATACATAACTTGTAATTACAAACTAAAACACATATGCATCAAAAGAAAATATATCATATCTATCATATCAGCTCTTCTCCCCCTTTTTGGCATCATCTAAAGGAAAGGTAGACGGTGTTGAGGCTTGAGTGGATGCAGATGCAAAGAAAGAGGTAGGTGGAACATATGGAATAATGGAAAGTTGTGGAGGAGATTGGAAGGAAAATGTGGTAGAAGATGGCTCAATAGGAGTGGTGGAAGTGGAGTTGTTTGGTCCTATGACCTCTGTGGTGGCTTCCTCAGCTATGATTTCCTCAGTGTGAGAACTGGAAGCAGTGTGATGTGAAGAAGATGATGGAGTCTGGAGAATGGGGTCAGGGTGTGGAATATCACCAGCAGAAATAGGATCAGAAATAAAGATTGTGGGAGGTGCTGGAGGAGTGTCTGAAGGAATGATGGGAGGAATGATGGGAGGATCAGAAAGTGAAATCTCTAGAACTGAAGAATCTGATGGAGGAGGTTGAGAGGAGGCAGGTGGTATATCAGGGAAGGGGATATGAAGGTGAGTCCTGAGAGCATCCTCAATCCTCTGAATTCTCTGTGACTGCTCAGTCAGGCGCTCAAAAAGGAGATTGGAATTGTGATCCACTGCTGCCACTAAGATTGTCACTTGATTATTCACTTGATCAATCAGTTGAGCATTAGAGTTCTTCAACTGAGTGACTGCAGACTGAATGGCCTCCTGGATATATGTCTGAATAGCAGCCTGAGTAAAAGAAGGACCATGGGAGACTGCTCTAGAGGACTGTGCCTCATCCATCTTGGAGGGTGAAGGGTCCATCCTCTGAGGTTCTCTCTGGCTGGCCTCAGGAGGAGGTGAATGGCGTCTCTAAGGCTGTGATGATGCTCCATCAGGAATGGTAATTCCCATCCTAGTGAGGTGAATTTTCCCAAACTTGGGAATCCTCACAATATCTCCGTCAGGTGTCAAATGCCAAATATTGTGCAGGGAAAGGATGTAAGACACAAGCTGAGGATAGGGAATGGTAGTAGACCTGGATGAGTTGAACCTGAACCTCTTCATTTCTTGAAAGATGAGTTCCCCCACATTTCTTCTTTCCCTTGTCATGAGGGATGCCATCATCTGAAGATCTTTTCCCGTGATATGAGTGAAGTTCTTTGCCTTGTTAACCATACTTCGGGAGTAAATATAGAACAAGGCTCTCTGATCATTGGAAAGAGAGGCTGGGGAAGTGGGTAGAGGTACTCCAGGTTGTCCTGGTCTGAAGATATCAACTAATTCATGAATATTAAACACACGTGGAGGCCTTATAGGAACATCCTCTATCTCTAGATAGGTGTTGATAAGATCTCCAGACAGAAGAATTTTCTGATCTCTAATACTTGTTTCAATTCTCTCAGCAATGATGTTTCCTTGGTCATCCTTTACATCAGCAGTCTTCATGTTACAATAAAAATATTTGACAACCAAAGGATTGTATGACATTCTCAATCTCAGCCAAGGTTCATATTGTTTCAAATATGGGGTTAGATCAATATGAAATTTCTGTTTTAGTTCCTCCAAGTCAACCCACACAACAGGACAGAAGGTTCTTTTAGCAAAGTGTGAGGCAAACACAATGGAGTTCAAGAGACTGAGGTTACCAGTGTTAAATCCAGAAGGGGGTTCAAGGAGCTCAGTAGGTTCTTCAGCCAGGGAGCCAGACTGTCGACTACCAGTGGCTTGACTTGCATACCGTGACTTCTGAGGCACAGAGGCTGCCAAGATATTCGTTGCCCGTGTGATTTTTCTTTGCAAAGTTGATTCTTGGACATCTGCTTCTCGCTGGGCATCAGATTTTTCTTTCCCTTTCCCTTTCACGCTGGTATGTGAACGGGTAGCCATTCCCGTGGGTTCCTCAATCCGAATCCCCTTGGATTTTGGTCTGGGTAGATTGGGTTCTGGTTCAGCGGGGGCTTTCGCCCTCTTAGACGGAGGTGGAGGTGGTGGAGATTGCCCGGGCCTTTTTGTTCTTGCCATGGGTACCGACACTTGGTGGAGGCGAAGGTTTTGACGACGGCTAGACAGAAATTGGACGCTGGGTAGGCTGTCGGAAGCAAAAGGCGAGAGAAAAGTGAAATGGGGACAGTCGGGAGTGAACAGCGAAATGATGAGACTGTCGGAAATGAGAGACGAAACTGTCGGAGGAAGGATTTAAACTAAAATGGGCTGGCTTTTGAGGGGATTTGTCGGTTAAGAGTAGTAAAGAGGGTTGCGGTTACTGGGTTCAAGCGTTTTCAGCGAATGGAGGTGACGGTAGAAGGTGAGCAGTCGCGAGAGAGAGAGAGGAACTGATATATCAGAGTTTTTTAACATTCACTCGAGTGATTTTTAACATTCACTCGAGTGATTTTGGTTTTCACTCGAGTGAAATATAAAAATCACTCGAGTGAAGTACAAAAACACTTCACAAAATCAGATATCATGCTGTAACTCCTAAATTAATAATGGAAATGCTCATGTAACTTACTAGTGACAAATTTATCAATTTAATTATCTAATTTTACCTGTGATTGCAGTGTTTCACTTTTCACTTACTCCATTGTCTTCCTTCTCTGTTTGTCCCTGTTACTTGAGGATATTACAGAGCATCCTGCAAAACAACTTTGTAGAAACTCCGATGCTTAAATTAGTAATGGGATCATCAAAACAATTATGAAATCAACATTTATAAAGATTGAACAACTTACAATTCATTGGGATTTACCATTCCCAATTCCCTTCGTATGTGCATGAATTGTTCTCGGGCAAGAGGTTTGGTGAAAATATCAGCTAATTGCAAATGAGTAGGAATGAATAACACCTTGACATCTCTTTTCTGAATATGATCTCTAATGAAGTGATGTCTCACATCAATATGCTTGGTCCTTGAATGCTGTACAGGATTTTTCGCCAAGCTTATTGTACTGGTGTTGTCACAGTAAATAGGAATTTCTTTAAGGTATATGCCAAGATCCTGAAGTTGTTGTTTTAGCCATAGTACTTGTGCACAACAACTTGAGGCTGCTATGTATTCTGCTTCTGTTGAAGACAAGGATACTGTAGTTTGTTTCTTGCTGAACCAAGAAACGACTGCGCCTCCAAGAAATTGACATTGTCCACTTGTGCTCTTCCTATCTGTTTTATAGCCACCATGATCAGAGTCAGAATAGGCAACTAAATATTCATTACCTCTCTTGGGATACCATATACCCAACTCTTTTGTGCCTGCCAGATATCTGAAAATTCGTTTCACTAATTCAGCATGTGACACTTTGGGACATGACTGAAATCTTGCGCATAGACCAACACTGAACTGAATATCAGGTCTGCTGGCTGTGAGATAGAGTAATGATCCTATCATTCCTCGATATTGAGTTATGTTGAAATCGACTCCTTTTTCATCAGCATCCATTAGTACGGTTGAGCTCATAGGTGTATCTGTTCCATTAGCTTCATCCAATCCAAACCTCTTAAGCAATTCTTGAAGATATTTGGTTTGTGATATGAATATTCCATTCTTTCTTTGTTTAATTTGTAAACCCAGAAAGAAGGTCAATTCCCCCATCAGTGACATTTCAAATTCTCCTTGCATTATCTTAGAGAACTCTTTACACAAGGAATCATTAGTAGCTCCGAATATAATATCATCAACATAAATTTGAACTACCAAAATATCACTTAGTTTTCGTTTTATAAATAATGTTGTATCGACTTTTCCTCGAGTAAAACCAAATTCGATGAGAAATTTGCTTAATCTTTCGTACCAGGCTCTAGGTGCTTGTTTCAAACCATATAATGCCTTTTTGAGTCTGAAAACATGATTTGGTTTGGATACATCTTCAAAGCCTGGAGGTTGTTCCACATAAACTTCCTCCTTGATGTATCCATTTAAGAAAGCACTTTTCACATCCATTTGAAATAGTTTAAATCCTTTGATGCAAGCAAAAGCTAAGAGTACTCGTATGGCTTCCAATCTTGCTACTGGAGCATATGTTTCCTCATAATCAATTCCTTCTTCCTGATTATAGCCTTTGGCAACCAATCTTGCCTTGTTTCTGATAATGGGTGCGGATTCATCAAGTTTGTTCTTGAATACCCATTTAGTGCCAATAACCGAGTGGTCTTTAGGCCGGGGCACCAAATCCCAAACTTGATTTCTGTCAAATTGGTTTAACTCTTCTTGCATTGCTAACACCCAATCATTATCTGATAGGGCTTCTTCAATGTTAGAAGGTTCTAATTGAGAAATGAATGCAGAAAAACTTACTTCGTTTAAAACCTTGTTTCTAGTTTTGACACCTTCATTAACTCCACCTATTACTTGATCTAGAGGATGACTCTTGACATATTTCCAGGCACGAGGTTGATCTGAATTACTCAGTTCAACTTCTTTTTCACAATCGTCATCTTCAAGATGTGAAGAGTTAATGGGAGGTTGGTTTTTAGATATCTCATCATCAAAGTCTTTACTAGAGGATACATATTCATCGAATACAACATGAATTGATTCTTCTACAACACATGTTCGTTTATTAAAAATTCTAAATGCTTTACTATGATTTGAATATCCTAAGAAAAGTCCCTCATCAGCCTTAGAATCAAATTTTCCAAGATTATCCTTACCGTTGTTATGAATAAAGCACTTACAGCCAAATATGTGTAGATGAGCAAGGTTTGGTTTCCGTCCCTTGTAAAGTTCATATGGTGTTTTTCCAAGCTTGGTTCTGACATATGCTCTATTTGAGATGTAGCATGCAGTGCTCATTGCATCTGCCCAGAAGACTTGAGACACGTTCTTTTCATTGAGCATTGCTCTAGTCATGTCTGTAAGAACTCTATTCTTTCTTTCTACTACACCATTTTGTTGAGGAGTTCTTGGTGCTGAAAAATTGTGATCAATGCCATTTGTATCACAGTATTCTGCAAATGCTTGATTATCAAATTCTCCACCATGATCTGTCCTGATTCCTGCAATTGACATACCTTTCTCATTTTGCACTTTCTTGGCAAAGGTAATAAATTTGTAAAAGGTTTCATCTTTGGATAATAGAAATATATTCCAGGTAAATCTAGAGAAATCATCAACAATAACAAACGTATACAAGTTTCCACCGAGACTCTTAACTCTTGCTGGACCAATCAGATCCATATGCAATAGTTGAAGTGGTCTATTAGTGGTAATTTCAGTTTTTGATTTAAAAGAAGTTTTAGTTTGCTTACCTCTTTGACAAGCATCACAGACTAGATCATTTTTGAAATTGACATTAGGTAGCCCAATTACCAAACCCTTTTTGAGTAACTTTTGCAATTGATGCATATTAACATGGGCAAGTCGCTTATGCCAAAGCCAACTCTCATCAGTAGTACTCAGAAGACAACTTTCAGAAATATTTTCATTCATATCAAGAGTATAGCAATTACCTTCCCTTTTTGCTTTAAGTCTGGTTTTCAACTTTTTCTTTTCAATTTGTAGATCCTCCTTGCTGACTATCAGGCATTCTTCTGAATCAAATATCACCCAGTTGTCTTTATCCGTGCTTTGACTTACACTTAGTAGATTGTGACATAAGCCTTCAACGTAGTATACGTCTTTGATTTTGTCTTTGACTTCTCCAAGTCCTGCTATCCTTCCAGTTTGATTTCCTCCAAATTTCACCTTGCCACCTTCCTTAGGTACTAACGTGGTGAAGTTCTCAGGATCCCCAGTCATATGTCTTGAACATCCGCTATCTATATACCATTTGTTTGATTTGGATGTTCTGAGACAAACCTGCAATTAAGGATAATTAAGTTCTAGGTACCCATATCCTTTTGGGTCCTTTTGGGTTAGTACAGATAACTTCTAGTTCATGTTTCTTCTTAGGTATCCATTTATAGGTTCCTATGATTCCTTTCTTTTTATGAAAACATGAAGAAGTGTAATGTCCTTTTCTATTGCAGTAATTACAGTAAGCAAAAGGATTAGATGTGTGCACAGAACGTGTGAAATAACTTAGATAGGATTTGCTTCCTGTTTTCTTCTTACCCTTTCTTTTGTCGAGGTTCGGATCATATCCTATACCAGATTTATCATTCACATGACGTTGTGCTTTTAAAATGACATTTAGCATTTCACTGCCTTTTGTAAACTTCTCAAGAGTTTTGGTAAGATCAATATTTTTCTTTTCAAGGGACAAACACTTTTCGCAATCTCTATCCAAAGGGTTTTTAATTTCTTCTTCAAGAATTTTGTTTCTCTTTTTGCAAGTAATCAAGGTATTAACTATTTTGATGAATTCAGAATGTAAAGCATCATATTCATTTTGTAATTCATCATACGTAGGATCAGAATTCATTACCTCCTCGTCTGTTTCTTTTTGAGCAACCAGACATATATTGGCTGTCTCCTCATCATCGCTTTCTTCTTCTGAGGAGCTATCTCCCCATATTGCAGAAACGAATGCCTTCTTCCGGTTGAAGGATTTGAAGTTTCTCTTTTCTTTATTTTTCTGTACTAGCTCAGGACATTCTGATTTGATATGTCCCGGTTTACCACATTCATAGCAGATGATTTCCTTGGAGTCTCTTCTGCCACTTGTTCCACCTCTTTGAAAGTTTCTGAATCCTTGGCCTTTATAAAATTTCTTGAATCTTCTGATCATCAGGCCCATTTCATCATCATCGATCTCCTCTTCTTCTTCTTGGTTTTCTGTCTTCGCTTTTGTTACACTTAATGCAAGACCTTTCCTCCTTCTGTCGCCAACTTCTTCCAATTCTCGTTTGAATTTTAGTTTACTTTCATATTCTGAAAGACTTCCAAACAAAGAAGCTACAGATTGCATTGATTCTCCTTTGGCCTCCTCTATTGCTGTGACTTTCGCTTCCCATTCTTTGGAGAGTATATTTAGTATTTTTCTTACTTGGACATTCTGATCATAGAATTTTCCAAGTGCTGCAAGTTGATTAACAATGTGAGTATATCTAAGTTCAAATTCAGCTATTGACTCACCTTCTTTCATACGAAGCAAATCAAACTCTGTAGTTAGAGTATTGATGCGATTTTCTTTAATTCCAGATGTTCCTTCATGAGCTACTTCAAGCGCTTGCCACATTTCTTTAGCAGTCTGAAGCGTACAGATTCTGAAGTATTCTTTTTGACTTAGTGCACTCTGAATCATTAGAATTGCTTTGCTGTTGAGAGTCACTAGTCTTTTGTCATTGTCATCAAATTCTGCTGGTGATTTAAGAACTTTTCGAGATTCTTCAGTCTTTGTAGGTACGTAGTTCCCAGTCTCAATCACATCCCATAGTCCGTATTCTGTAGCCATTACGAACACACGGAACTTAGCTTTCCAGAAGGAAAAATGTTCACCATTGAAACCAGGTGGTCTAGTGATAGAAGCTCCGTCAGGAAGGATTGCTTCACCCATGCTTGCCATCGGATCCTTCTAAGGTTGTTAAGCCTGAAATAGAAGACCTGTGCTTTGATACCAAATGTTAGAGCAAGCTTTTCACCCAAGAGGGGGGGTGAATTGGGTGATTACAAAATAATTGGCAAATCTAAAATCAATATACAAAACTTAAAGCACAGTTAATGAAAGAAGAGATATCACCAAAGTTGACACAGGGATTTATACTGGTTCGGTCTCAAACACTTGACCTACGTCCAGTCCTCAGAAGTTCTTCTGAGCCTTTCACTATATCCTCTAAGATTCAGTGGGTTCTTGGCACCTCAGTACAAACAGCAAGTTCCTTCAGACACTTGCTCCCCCTTACACAAGGTAATTTCAAATCCCTACTTAAGGTTCCTCAACCTTAAGCTAATACAATTGAGAATGATTTAGTATGACTGACAATCTCTCTTTCAGAGTATGTAGATAAAAACTGAAGTACAGATGAAGTGTTAAAGCCTTTTTGAGAAGATATCACTTGTGGAAAGTTCAGGCGTATTTCTTCGTTGTTGTGTTTTTCAAAATGGCTGGACATATATAATAGAACCACTTTGAAGACGTTGTAAATTTTCCCGTTAATTCAAAGATGCTTCTGACAAATGTAACAGCATTTGTCTTCCGTTACTTTTGAATTTCTGCTGCTACCATGAATAGTTGTCGTTTGAGTGGAGTGATCAGTTACATGTTAAGTGCGATAGTGGAGTACAGCTGTAACACACTCATGAATATGACCGTTAAGCAATATTTGTATCTCAACAGATTAATATGGATCACTGGAAGTGTTTTTTTTAAAAAGAGACAGTGAAACCATAGAGAGTGATCCTATTTTCGCAACTGAGTATTATATCATGATTTTGAAAGCTACAGTAATAATAAAATTTCACTTAGCAAAATCATTTGTCGTTGATGAAGTTAAAAACAATTGGATCAAGGTTAATGTAGAAAGATGTATACTTGATCAATAAATCCTCATATGAGAAGATGCAATATCATTGGTAGTGAATATAATGTGTTTGGAAATGATTTTGAAACCTTTGAATATTTCTGACAGTGATTGCTGGTTCACTGGAAGTGATTTTGGAATTTGGCAAATATCACTCGAGTGATTTATGATCACTGGAAGTGATTTGGTGAACAGTGAAATCTTCTTGCAGTGATTTCCAATTCACTGGAAGTGATTCAGCGAAAATCCAACATCACTCGAGTGATTGAGGATCACTGGAAGTGATTTGAGAATTTTGGCTGATCACTCGAGTGATCTCAGCTTCACTGGAAGTGATTTGTAAAACAGTAGATTTTTCTTGAAGTGAAATCCTAATCACTGGAAGTGATTTGCTTCATCACTCGAGTGATTCACAATCACTGGAAGTGATTTGGCGCATCACTCGAGTGAATGAGAATCACTGGAAGTGAATAGCAAATCCGTGAGAATTTCTGGAAGTGAAAACAAAATCACTGGAAGTGTTAGTCAGATCACTCGAGTGATTCACAATCACTGGAAGTGATTTGGCGGATCACTCGAGTGATTCAGAATCACTGGAAGTGATTTTCAAAACAGTGAATTTTTCTTGCAGTGATTTCGCGATCACTGGAAGTGAAATTGCGGATCACTCGAGTGATTTCCCATATCACTCGAGTGATCTGTAATTTTCAGCAATCACTCGAGTGATTTCAGCGATCACTCGAGTGATCTTGAATATCACTCGAGTGATTAACAAAATCACTCGAGTGATCCACAATCACTCGAGTGATTCATTTAACCACTCGAGTGATCTTTCACAGATCACCAGAATGGATTGCTTTGCTGCTAATTATTCCATGAGCTTCCAAAACATGATTTGTTATCATCAAAACATGGAATCTAACAGTGATCATCTACTATCTATCATAGTGACGACGGCAAGGAGGATCAAGAGCCAACTTCACCATCCTCCTTCTTTGAGAATTTTTGACAGTTCAAGAGAGAGCATAACAGAGAGCACCGTCTTCTCACAGTGAACCAGAGGAGGCGGTAGAAATTTTTATTCATTATTCATTGTCCTTGTTGCTGAAAAGAGAGTGGTGGGTGGTGATAATCAGAAAGGAAGAGCTCATGAACTAGAGAGCGGACTACTTCAAAGTACCATTCATCTTCTCCATTACTAGACCAGAGGTGACACGCTAGAGAAAAGAAAAGGAAGTCGAAAACTCCAGTTCCTTCTTTTCCAACAGAATTCGATGGTGAGAAGGATACAAAAAACAGGGGTAGAACGGAGTGGACGAAGCAAGAAGGAATATCATCTATTAGTTTGATTTTTCTTTGAACTTTTCTTTGCTGAGATAGTTTGATTTTGTTGATTCTTGAGTGGTCAGAAGAGACTGAAGGTGATTTTGGGACCAAGTGAAGGGGGTGATGTTATGGATGACAGAGAAATATTTACTGTAGATAGATGATGAAGTGGAAGACGAAAGTCAGGAGGGAGAGGGGGAAGGAGAGATAGAGGATTTTATTTTTTAAAAAAATAAAATAATTTAAAACGTAAAACGAGAGCATGACAGATGCGATAAAATTAATGAGTTGGTGCATTTTGATTGGACAATATATGGATGAGTTGGTATCAGACAACACCTAGATAATGGTGTGGGACCCACTAAGCCTAAAAGTAATGCTAGTATGCTTCAATTAACGGTAATGACATTTTTATCTTATTTGGAGAAGTTCATAGACATTTTTGCACCTAATAAAAATTTATGGTGCTAGATGCCCATATGAAAAAAGTTCATGAGCATTTTTATCCCTTACCATAATATAGAACTTGCAATTCAATGACAAAAAACTCTTTTGATATTGCCTACAACCAATAGGTATTAAGAACTCAATCGTAAATACCAACGTTGCATTCAGTATGGAACTTGCAATTCAATGACAAAAATTCTTTTGGTATTTATTACAACGCAAGTGCTATTAACAATAACAATTAAGGCATCTACAAGTTCTCCCTTTTGTTCCCAAATTATATCACTCTATTGGCCAAAGAGTACAAACAACCCCATTTAATGAAGGATCTCAGGCAAAGCCAAAAGTAAGCAAAATTCTGTAAAGTACAATAAAGGCCATTATAATGGATTAATCCATCCTTCCATTCACATTTTTACTCAACCAAACCCTACATAAAAGAAGAAACAAAAAATAATTGGCTTCGATGGAATCTAAGCTGTCCAAAGTAATACAATGAACAAATTCAAGGCCTCACCAATCTTCAGCGGGATATAAACAAATTTGAACTAACAACTACAATTACAACCACATTTTTGCCACATTGTTAAACAAAAAAATTCAGTTCACAAGCCCTTCAAAATTATTTTTTAATGCAATTTTGCCCCAAGAACCAAAAGACAACTGGAATTACAACAGAAAAAGGCTCAATTGCTAATTACCAATTATGGTTAAATCAAACCATAGCCCCGATTTAGGAGTGAAGAAGATTGATAATGCTATGGAAGGGAGTTGAGAATAGGCTAACTCAATCTCTCTTACAATCCATCGAACCAATTTAAGTCAAATTATGGTAATTGATTTGGGTTTTCCAAATGTTTGAGGTATTTATTTAGAATTTTTCCTTAATAATAGTCAAAACGGGTTAGGTTAAAAGGATCCTTAGTCTATATATTTTGTTAAAGAAATCTATATTATATTCTATTTGAAATGAGATTTATGGGGTTTCATTACTTTACATTTATGTAGTTATAAAAATGGTTATTCTATAATATTTTTCTATTTCATCGCAAAACATGTTTATTACTTAAAAATTTGTTTTTAGGTCAAAAAAATGTTTTATACTCAAACAAAACTCAGGGAAAGTTGTTTATATCCATTAGGTTAAGCTTACATGTGAATTTCCAAGTGTACATATGAATTTTAACAACTAAACCATAACAAATTAATAACAAGTGTGTCCATATGAAAATTTACAAGCCTAATTTTAACAACTAACAATAGTAAAATAACAAGTGTCCATATAAAAATTTACAAATTCTAATTTACATTATAAAGGCTTATACAAAAATTTGTAAGTGTTCCATAGGTAAATTTACAAGTATACATGGATTTTAACAACTAATTATAACAAAATAACAAGTGTAGCCAGAAAACCTTAAATATAAATAACTTGACCCTAAGTTTTGTCATTTATAATATGTTTCAGGAAAATTAGTCATTTAATTTGATACTTCGACTTTTAATTTGAATGTGACTCATCTCATTTAAGTCTAGCTCATTACGACTCAGTCCCTAGAGTTTGGGATGTTTAATAATTTCATCTTTCCCATTAGTAATCAAACGGTAAGTCATAAATTAAACAATGTTAAAAAACTACATCCTCGCCGTCAAATCAATATAAAACCAAGTTATAAACTAGTCTATAGGACACTATATAGTATTGCAGAAATGAAAATGATAAAGCGGGCCATGTGGATGGAAAATAAGAAGATAAAAGTGGTAGTCTATCTTAAGTTGTAAGCATAATAACCTAGCGAGCACCATTTAAGAAGGCCTGAACCTTGTCATTGATAGAGGGAGAGAAAAACTTCATGCAGGAGCCTTAAATCTAACAAATGCCAGTGACAGAAATACTCACAGAAATTCACCGCAGATGAGTCCAGAAGCCAAGACATGACAAATTTTTTGCCTTAAGTTTGTTTTTCCTCTCCCACACAAGTAGAAGATCAAGCTGCCAACGCACATGGCAAAGCACCACCCAAGTTAAAATGGGATGGCCTTGCTCATGGCATTTGGAATAAACCTATGTATCTGCACTTGGTCTCATAACACGTCAACAGGTATGAGAATGGAAAGAAAAAAAAGACTATTATAGCAAGTCTACCATGTAGCTTCCGGTGATTTCCTTCATCTGCAAGAATTATCCTGTAGCTTCCCAGGATCAAATCCTGGCCCAATGATCTCAGACAATATTAATGGCTCACAATCTAGTCACATCCTCCTTCCTCCATGGTAGTTTGGCCTTCCCGACATTTTCTTTTGCTCGAGCATTATCTATATGATAGAGCTGCACTGCTTTGTCTTTTTGTTCCTACGGAATCTAAGGATATCTAATTGAAGTAAAAGTACCCACCGGGCTAAATTACCCAAAAGCTTCATTATCTGCGTCCTACATTTCATTATTCTTTTCATTGTAATTTATCAAGGAAGGTGAGGTTGGGGTGGGTTTCTTGAGTTTTGTTTCTTTTGGTGTGAAAGCTTAAAAAATGGTGATATTTAGTTTGATTATTCGATATTTGATGGAGCTCATTTTAGCCAGCTTTAAATTCGAATTATGTACCTTTTCTTCTTCATGTTGAAAAGCAATATTAGTGGGCCGAATGGAGTCTACAGGTTGTGAGCAATATTGTCTGAGATCATTAAGCAAGGACTCGAATATGGGAAGCCACGGGTATCGTCTGGTTGTTAAAGATGAAGCCTGAATGCTTTTGGAGAAGATGTTTGACGACAAGGACATATTTTTAAAACACCATTTGTGACCCACAGTTTGATTACTAATGATAAGGATGAAATTGTTAAAAGGACCAAACTTCAGGACTAAGTCACGACAAGTTAAACTTATGGACTGAGTCACAATTAATCTAAAAGTTGAAAGACCAAATGACTAATTTTCCAACAAGTTTCACAAGCTTAAAAACATTTAAAATTGAGCTATATTAAAATTGAGCTTTGAAATACGATAAAAAGAAGATAAATGAATATACGAGACAGAATTTATATTAGTTTAGCCCAACCACTTGGCCCACGTTAGTTCCTATGTAAATCACTTGAAAATTTCATTAAACTCTTGCAATTGTGTTTTTTTATTTGATCAAAGATTTTCTTTCGGGAATTGGAATATGAAGAGTTTTTATCTCTTCTAATATGTGTATTTTCTGGGATTTATGCTTATATTCTCCTCCTTATTATGAACTATTAAAATTTTGCAAAACTGAGCACTTGCTACCACCTCTATCTTTCTCTATAAATATTGGACCTAAGAAAGTGTAATCTTCACTTTGCTCTCTAAAACATGACCCTACTGAAATTAACTCACAGTAGAATAGAGAGAGAGAGGGTGGTTAGAAAGAAAGAACGTAAGGTAAACAGAAGGGAGGTCCAGTGGAGTGATATAACTCAAGCAAAGATTTGTTAAACCTTTAGGAAGACAAATTAGTAGTAATTTCTCTTATCCTCGTTATGTTAGTGGAAGAAAATAATACTCTAATGATATATGATAAGGAAGAAGATACTGACTTTCAAGCCTAAAATAGGCATTCAATCATTAAAAAATAGGAATAACAGAATAGTGGGGATGAGATAGTGGAATTACGTCAGTTTTGACTAATAATAATAATAATATAATTAAATTAAAGCATCACTCAACACTTCTGTGCTACAATAAACTTTTCCAATACAGAGTGACTTGGTCATTATATCTGACACTTGCTGATTGCTTTCACAATACTTCAATCGAACGGTTCCATTTGCTACAAGGTCAGTAATAAAATATTATCAGATATCAATTTGTTTCATTCTTCTATGAATTTTATCATAGCAATGGCTAATTTGTATTCATAATAATTCTCTATTGTATCTTGTTGTGGTTGAAGAAAATCAGCTAATCATCTATTATAGTTTACCATTGAAATGGGATTTAATCATATTCCTTGCACCGGCCCATTATCATTCCATCTTCTCCTATTACTAGCAAACTATGCAACCCCTTCAAGTTCACCTATACCTTCTCTTCCATTTTGTTTGTTGTTTCCTTCTTGTCAAACTTGTTAATTCATTTATGAAGTTTCAAAGATTTGACTCATATATGCTCTTAAATTTGCAACTAATAACATTACTATAGAATCACTATATATGACATTTATTACCAACTATAAATCATGGTTATAAATCGTCATATATGCGGGTACTATATATTATCAACATAGATACATGACATTTTTGAATCATGATTTATTCAGTACTTATTATAACGATTTTAATATAACATCCGTCATATGTTAAGGCATGGTGAGTCATGATGTGCATGATGTAAGCATAATAAAAAAGGGGTAATGTAAATAAATGTTATATAATTAGTAATGCTAGCATAATATATAACGATTTTACGTAAACAACCATTATTTATTTAGTAACATACATAACGGTTTTTATATAAGAACTATGACTTTTAATAATAATAATAAATAATGGTCTTATGTAGACAACCATTATTTATTTAGTAACATAAATAACAGTTTGTAAGCAAGAACCATGAACTTTTATAATATATGATAGTTTTTATATAATAACTATGATGTATGGATGTAAGACTCTTCAAGTGAGAGTTTTCAAACTAGTTGGATCTCGTCTGTATATAATAGAACAGTACCTTAGTTGTCATATAATTTGGGATGGATCAAGATATTCCAGACTTTGTGGGAAGAATCAATGGCAATTGTTGACCTATCTTTGTGATAATCTAAATGTTGACTTATATTTGTACCTCTTCACAAGAATTAAACCAAGAAATAAAGCAAAGGTTGAGGGGGGAAAACAAGGAAAAATCACTGACAGGTCCCAAAGACCCAAAAAAACCACAAAAAAATCCAAATCCAAATTCCTGAATCAAGAAAGTTCAAAGGGACTTTTTTCTGATTAATTGGGAATGTTAAATGACTAACTTTCCTCTAATGACTAAATTGAGAAAGAGAAAACAAAGAAAGCTATGGTGTTACAAGTCGTGGAGTAGCAACAGTTGGGGTGCAGGGAGCAGGTGCGACGACTTTCGGTAGGGTTACGATAGGAGGCTGAGTGGGGCAGCTCCTGGGGCTTGGGCAAAGCAAGAAGTAGTCAAAAGGCCCAAGACGACGAACACTCAAAGAGCAGCGAAAGCATGATGAGATCTAAAACTGAAACAGAGAGAAGAGAAAATGAAAGATGAGGAAATATGAGAGATAAGTGGACTATGTGCTAGGAGGTAAGTAAGTAATGCTTAAATTTTGCTAAAGATATGATCTTGACCATTGAAGTTGGGGTTTCACCGTGGTTGGGTAGTGTAAATAAAATTGTGCTCTATTTTTCGGTAAGGTAACAAAGGGATTGCTCTGTTTTAAATGGGAATGGTTGAATATGATGAAGGTTTGTTTGCTTACAAAATGCTGATATAAAATAAAAAAAGTGTTGTTAATACGTGTAGTTGTAATTGTTAATATGACTGTTCCAATTGTTAATACAAAGTATACGTTGCAAATTGTGACAGGTAGGACATATGAAATTCTGATATGTTAAAATCAACTTGTCAAAATAAGGCATGAAGTTGTGAATATATGCATTATGACTTGTAAAAACAGGCGTAAGCTTTTGCCAAAATTGGCATATGTAGTTATGAAATTTCAAAACTCCTCCAATGAGGGAAATGACTCATCAAGGTATGAAAAATAAGTTGTCAAAATGACTCATTAAGTTGTGAAAATAGGAAAAACCAGTTGTTAAAATTGTCATATACAGTTGTTAAAGTTGGTAAAACTTGTAATCTCACATATGTAAAAGAAGTTGTCAAAATGACTCATCAAGTTGTGAAAATAGACAAAATCAGTTGTTAAAATTTTCATATGTATTTGTGAAAAGTTGGGACGTGAAACTTGTAATTTCACGCAAGTATAAAAAAAATGACTCATCAAATTGTGAAAATAGGCAAAATCAGTTATTAAAATTGTCATATACAATTGTGAAAGTTGTGACTTATGAAACTTATAATTTCACACATACATAAAAGAAAAGTTATCAAAATAACTCATCAGGTTGTTAAAATAGACAAAATTAGCTATTAAAATTGCATATGCATTTATGAAAGTTAAGACTTATGAAACTTGTAATCTCACACAAATATAAAAAAGAAGTTGTTAAGATGACTCGTCAAGTTGTGAAAATAGGAAAAAAACAGTTGTTAAAATTGTCATATGCATTTGTGAAAGTTGAGACTTGTGAAACTTGTAATCTCACGTAGGTATGAAAAAAATTGTCAAAATGACTCATCAAGTTGTGAAAATAGGAAAAAATCATTTGTTAAAATTGTCATAATCATTTATGAAAGTTGGAACGTGAAACTTGTAATCTTACACATGTATGAAAAAGTTGTCAAAATAACTCATCAAGTTGTGAAAATAGGTAAAACTAATTATTAAATTATTAAGGGCAACATAGTCATTTCACATTCCCAATTAATCACAAAAAAGTCCCTTATTTAAAAATTTAGATTGAGAACTTTTTGTGGTTTTTTTGAGTCCTTGTGATCTGTAAGTAATTTTCCCAAAAAAGCAAATATCCTGGTAGGAAAGGAAGTGCCAAGTGTAAGGGGTATGGTATGAAAATTTAAATTGTCTTTTTTAGGGATTTTTCTAATAATATAATATAATATAATATAACATATGTCGTATACAAAATTTTCAATGAAATAATTTATGTTTGGTTTAGCTTATACTTATATATAAGCCAAATTCACAAAAATCGAAATAAAATTTCTTCATATATTTACCTCATAGACCGTAAAAGCTACCTAGTATACCGTAAATCACGATTGAAAAACATTTTTGGAGGTTCCAATCATTATTCCAAACACCCTAATTATCAATTTAAATTTTGATAGGTTTTTTAATGTTCTTTTTTAGTAATTTTTTCATTAGACCCAAAACCCATCCGATTTTCTAAAAACCATTTCAGTCTCTAGTTTAATTCCGCAAGTCCCAGCTCAATAATGACTTGACGCTGGTCTAACCGGTCACAACCAAAAGCAACTTTCTAGTTTAAACTGAGATACTGGCGAGTATGGACAACAATTTAACCAGTCGAACGTTGGACCCAATTTGCTTGTTTAATCACTTGTTCAAAATTAAATTTTAACAATTTCAATTTTTGTTATTATTTTAATATTATAATACTAATTTTTGTATATATTAAATCTTCAACCATTGAAGTTGCATATCGAGGTTAGAAGGAGAGAAGCAATGAAAATAATTCAATTATATCCTTTCCTCTCAGTTTTCCTCCTCCAGCAAAAGCGGTCGTAGTAGAAGTCTTTGGATTAGTTTGAACTTTAGAGGTAAATTTTGATCTTAAATGAATTTTTTTTTTCATTTTATATTTTGTTTTATCATTTTTTTCAAAATTAATTTCACTAACTTATAAACTAATATATAATCTAAAGTTACATAGAAGTATTTTAAAAATATCATGTTACATATATTATATTTATGTAATTTATTTAATTTAATCTCTCATAATTAGATAAATTTGTTTAACATTAAGGACTAGAACCATAGGAGTATAATAAAATGCATATCCTATCATGTATTACCTCTTATCTTTAATATAAAAGCTAATTGACTAATTTGAAAATATTAAAAAAGTTAAATAAATTATTTAATTATAGTATGTGTTACATGATCTCTATGACATACTTATATGTATTATTAGATTATATATCAATTTATAAATGTAAATTAATTTGAAATAAAATGGTAAATATAAGAGATAAAATGAAAAAAAAAATATCTTATATTTAGGATCAAAATTCACTTCTAATATATTTAGGAAGTGAGGTAGCATGATATATGGATGCAACTATTTTCTTGAAATATCAGTATTACATGAAAAAAAAATAATATATTAAACTTAGTGTTTGTTTAGGAAACCCAACAAAACACTTTTTTTAACATTTTTCCACAAGTTGAAACAAAACTTCTCTCACATAATTATTTCGAAAGTTACAAAAGTATTTCTAAAAATCTAGAGCCTTTTGGAATTGGTAGGCAAGTGGAAAATTAAAATTCAAAAATTTTTCAATCTCTATTGTGAATCTGTCAACGGCGTTTAAATCGAGTAGTAGAAAAATTACATTTATTATGTGTTCAGTCTTTCCATTTGATATCAAAGAACTAACAACTCGGATCAACTCTCTCTACTGATATCTACACGAATAGGAATCCAATACAGACAACATGTTAGCACCACTAATATCTCTCTAGAGTTTTCTTTTTCTCACGGCTCTATTTACTTTTTTATCAACCATAGAAAACCCTAACTCTCACTTAAATAACTAGTCAATGTTTTCTATTTTATTATGGATATTGGATGTTTTAAAAATTAATCTTAATTAATTTCAAAATTCATATCATATCAATTAACACTTAATTATTTTTTATAAGCAAATTAAATAAATCTAGTTCAATTAAATCTTAAATCTGTTCAATAGTTTTAATTTAACCTATTTATTTAATCTGAATAAAGAACAAATGTAAATAGATTTAATTTATCTTTATAAATTAAATCCAAGATATTATATATTTATCATGTTACTTATTAAATTTAATTTATCAGATAAAATTAAATTTAAAACTAACACAATATATATATATATATTGGAAAGGAAAATTAATATAAATATTTATCAAGTAAATATTCACATAACGTGTGTGTTTAAAATTCGTCCGCCTTATATTAACCATTACATTTATTAAATCTAAACATATTTTAGATTCAATGAATCTGGACATTATAGCTTATGTTAGATTATTTTTGTGTGCGACCTTGTAGACCCATTTTAAGTTGGCAGTCCAATGACTATACTAACCCACAAGTCGTAAGCGGCCTCTAGCAAGACATTACGACTATCAAATTCATATGAGGATCGATAAACTGATACAACCTGTCACACAAATATATCATGTCCCTTTTATCACACGATATTTCGGTCAAGGATGAGGCATGTAGAATGTCATCCTCCTATTCCTGACCATTACTTTCTCGATCCCTAAGTAGTCTGACTATAGAAATGGAAACTATTTTTCATCGTAATATGACCATACATTTTTCAGACTCACTCATCAAGGGGCCCAGTAATATCTCTCTACTAATGTGAGGGACAAATTTCATCTTAACTATTTACATTCCTCTACATAAAAACCACTAAGCCCAAACATAGCTTTTATCATCACTTGGTCAAAAGTGACTTTTGACTATGTCAGAGCTTAGCGACTCTCATGTAGGAATTCATTATGATCTCAGGTCAAAGGGCATAGTGACATGGTTATACATGAGACAAACTTGTGTCTTGATCTATGCAGCTTTCTAATAGCGGGTCGATCTAGCACCTTGTACTCTTACAAATGCCTAGGACTTTGATTTGTATCTCCATACCTTTTCAAAGTCATGGTCTTATTTCATCTTTGCTCCCGCATAGATAACCGACCAGAGACATTTAAAACAATCATTATCATTTATCCAAGAATATAGTTATCACAATGAACATGCAAATAACAAAATAAAGAAATTCATTAAATAACAATATTCAAAGTACAATAATTGACCTGTAAAACACAATTTCCAACAAAACCAACCAGCACTTAGCCGCTGAATAGACAGATTCTGAAGAGAAGGCAAACCACATGTATTTGTCTATTACGACTCAAATGCTCAGTTTTGCATGGAACAATGTACAATAACAACATCAGCAATGACGCAAACAATTTCAATACATGGAGGTTCTCAAGTAATGGAGAAGAGTCCATAAAAGCCACAAAAGCACATGTGAGTGAATTTAGATGCTTAATAACTAAACAACAACAATAAAACCTTATCCTGACTAAGTGAAAATTCGCTGGACATGATAAGGAAAAAATGCAACAAAGAGTACATGAAAAAAAATCCTGAAAACTAATTATTTGGCTCATTGGTCTCAATTTATCACCAAATATTAAAAAGAAAGCAAGAATCATCTTTACAAGACAAGAGAGGGTCTAGAATCCAGACAATTATTTTTAAAATTATTTGTGACTAAATTGAATAGCCAGAACCTGTCTACCTCTATTACATTTTCAACCCAAACATCTCAGCTTGATCTTTGCTTTTACTTTTCCTGATATGTAAGTACCCAAAGGCTGCTTGTGAATCAATAAGCTTGAAACTTCTGCGGCAGTTCCTGGTGATGTTATTATGCTTAGGATGGTCCTGTAAAACTAAGAAAAAGCAACATGTTATAAAAGCAAAGCGGTTTTTATCCATTTTGCTTGAACATAATGCACAAGATTAAAAAAATTAGAAGGTGAGATCCAGTTATGGATGCAAAACAAGAGATAAGTAGGAACCACCAATCCATGCATATTCTCATTTTTCACAGAAATGCGGATTCACATTGCACTAATAAACTGAATGCCTGAAAGCACGACTACAAATACTAGTCCATATTCTTGATGGGACACTGAACACGTTTATGTGCCTACTTAGATATTATTTGACGACAGAATATTGAGAGGAAAAATGTTTCGGATCATTTACTCTCTAGGTTATATGGGTATTTATACAAGGAGATTCAATAAGATTAATAAATGCTAGAGAATCAATTTTTAATCCCCAACAAACAACTACTTATAACATTAAACTACTAATTACCTCTTTTAACACTCTCCCTCAAGCTAGTGAGTGGATATTATCCATTCACAGCTTGGAAACTATATTCGAAAATTCTTATATTAGTACATATCTCTATTAGTACAGAAAATTCTTCAAAGTTCACTCTCGAGCTGTTTTTGCTCCAAATTTTCTCATATTTTGCACTAACGTTAGAAATTCATAAATTGAGTAACATGCCGCTCCAAATTGAGTAAACACTATCTTATTTTGAACCTCTATATCGACTTTAATATAAAAATTTCAAGGCAAGATCACATCAACAAGAGTACAGAATTCAAGCACAATAGTATCAACCAGAAAATAAATGACAGAAACATTGCAATTTACTGATGTTCAGGTTCTGACCAGAACTTCGGGAGATCATTTATAGAGCTTATTCTACTTGGATTCCTACCAAATTTGATATGTTAAACCTCCAATGCAATGATGCCCTAAAGTGCTCTGTTTCACTGTTTCTGTGAAATTTCACATCAATTTATTTCTTAAATTATCCCTTAGGCTCACTGGCCATTTTCAAGTGCAACCAAACTATCTCATAAAAATTTCATATAGAATAGGAACTCCAAAAACAAGAAGATCATGGTTCATACATATCTCAATCAAAAATTGACACATGGCTTACCATTGAGATCCTAAATCTCTTAATTTAACCAAGAGTGTGTTTAGATTCTAGTCACACTTGGACAGATTTAACTGACCCCATTTACACCCTTTGAAAGGAATCCCGAAATCCTTACAGAATGAATATCAAAGCAAAGAGAGAATATCACAATGATATTAAATGAAGAATAACAAAATACATAATCTAACATTCCATCATTTTCAACAAGGATCAATATAGAGCAAGTTGATTAAATTTGTTCATCCTACATATTCAGACCAGAAGCATGAATCATGTGAATCTAAGAAAAAATATTCATGAATATCACACTGGTGGAGCTAATACGAAGGAAAACAGAAGTATTTGAAGCAGAGGAGATTACACTTATATCTTCTTCACCAAATCTTTCACGCTCAAATTTTTCTTAATCCAGAAATTTACCTCAAAACAATGCAACCAAAATTCCTTCACCCTTTCATATCTGAAACAACCCATGTTCGCGATATGCTTGATTTTCCAGCATACAGGAGGAAGAAGCATGAAACTACTTAGTCATTGCTCTTCATGTTTCAGACACATTGGTTTGGGTTTTCAGAATGTGGGATAAATGAACAAAGTGCCGGAAACGACAATAATACAGTTGGGAGAGGGCTTGACCTTAGGGTTAGGGAGTTAGTGCATGAACATTTGACTAATGACCCAATTCTCATTTATTAATATTATTTTACCTAAAAAGTATGAGTTTAATATTTAATAATTTACAAAACTTGAGCCAAATGAATTTGTATTCAATATAATTTAAAATAAGCTCTCCTTAACTTGTCAAGTTCAGTCTTTTTCAGTAATTTTTCTCCTAAAATTAAACAGTAAAAATATTATATCTCTACATAAATTTTCCAGCTCATAAACATATTGATTATATGGTAATAATTCTTTTTATCTGCATATAGTATTTCATCACAATACCAGCATTTGTCTATTTTTAAATCTTCCCTTAATGTCTTCTCGCAAAACAAAAAAAGAAAAAAGAAAAATCCCCTCAATCTCATCCTCAAATAATCAAATAAATAGCCTTATTAAATTAATTTCTCTATTTACAGATATTCAATGCAATTAGTTATTTCTTTCCCAGCTTAGATTCTTTTAATTTAATTACAATATTAAGATGCCTAGCTCACTCATCCTCAGAATAAGATCTCGAGATGTGACCCTTGATCTTCAGATTATTGTGCATCACATATTTTTAAGGTCACGTGAAAATGATTCCTGAGGTAATCAATCAGCTCATATACAGATGCAGGCTTGGGAAATTACAAGAGAAAGCAGGTCAAACATTACATCTTGTCATGCATGTATGCAAAAACTCAGGAAATGGGTGAGCATGCAAACATATACAACAGAACTCAGAGTGACATGGATAACAAATGGCATGTGATTATTAGAAGAAAGAAAAAAGTGTACCTTGAATCAGTTTGTGGACGCCTTTTCATTCTTCATAATCATATGGAATGAATTGGAGCGGTCTTCTGCAACCATTTCTCGCAGTATGTCATCTTCAATCTTTTCTGCTCGCCATCGGGAAGGGTCCTGCACATATTCTTCACTAAAAATCATGCTGGAAACCCACTCTTTCCAGGTGGTTCTTCGATACTTATCTTCCTCCAATGTGCCTGTTGCCAGCAGCTGGTATACATAAACCATCTTTTGCTGACCAGGACGAAAAGCACGTGCAACAGCCTGTTTTGTCTTGGAAGGATTCCATTCTGAATCCAACAAAATCACCCGAGATGCTGCTGTCAAACTAATGCCTTCAGCACAAGATGAAATTGAAGCAAGAAGTATTTTTGATGGTCCGTTGGGATCCTCAAACTTATCCATTATCCTTCCACGTTCAAAGAGCTCTAGCTCCCCAGTAAGAACTAAGACTTCTCGACCTCTATACCATCCAAAGAACTTCTCAAATAATTCTGTAAATAATCTCACAGGTGCAATGTTATGGCAAAACATTAGAATCTTCTCATTCCTTACAACGCGATAGACCAGGCTCAAAACGAATTTCACTTTTGACCCTTTTTTCAAATCATACTTCCATTTCTCTAGCTCCATCAATTGCTCTATAGAGAAAAACTTTTCAGCACATACAGCTGTTTTGACTAACCAAGGATGTATCGATCCAAGGGTTATCAAAAGCTCCAACTCCAAAGGATATCCATTGCATGCAGACATTTTCTTCTGGAGTTTTTTCAAAATTTCATGCTGTATATCAGTAGTATTCATCAACAATGTATAGATTTGTAAACCAGGAAGATCGTCTGAACTCCCATTTTCATAAACATCTATAAAACTACTGGTCATCTTTCTCAACATGTTCAGACCCTGCATTTGCTCCTTTTCATCCTTTGAGTCAACTTTTTTTGCAATATTATCCAAGAAGAATTTTCTAGCTCGCGCCTCTATTAAATGACGTGCTTTCCCTGCTCCTTTCAATTTTCTCTTGTATTTAGGGTCCAGTTTTTTCAACACTTCATAGGCAAATTTTGGCCTGGCCAAGCAAAGAGTGTTGAAGTATTCACAGAAGTTGTTCTGGAACAATGTACCCGAAAGTAATATTCTCAATTCTGTCTGTGCTTTCATCAAAACTTTCCTCAATCTTGATTTTGTGCTTCTAGGATTGTGCCCTTCATCTAGTATAAGAATACCAGGACTTTCCCTTAATACTTTAGCCATGTACTTTCTGTGAGAAAACTTTGAATCCTCTCGCATCAATGTTAAAAATGAAGTATAACCCATGACTAGAACACTTGGGTGTGCGTGCCACATTTGTATCTTTTCCAGGCAATCCAAAATATGCTTGACATCATCAGTAGGCTTTGGACCACCATGAAAAAACACTTTATTCTGCTTGAACGCTCGGTAGGTTCTACGACCATGAATTAGATACACTGGAATAGGAATTTTCCATTTAATAAATTCTTTATACCATGTATAAAGTGTTGTCTTCGGAGCAAGAACCAATGGTCGCTTCCCTGGGAATAACTTCAAGTAGCTAACAAGAAAGGCAATAATAAGGAATGTTTTTCCAGCTCCAGGAGAATGAGATATCACACAACCACCTCTTTTTTTGGATGCTGCTTCCATAAGTGTGGGGTCCATAGACCCAGCAATATTTTTCCAAAGAAATTCAAAAGCTTTTTTTTGGTGGATGTGCAACTTCCACCTAAGTTCAGGAATTAATGCCCATACACTATCATTTTCTCCAGTTATAGGTTGATCAGGCAAAGCATCAGTCAACAAAAGATGAAAATCATCATTTTCATCAGCCTTTGGTTCTGGTTCTGAACCTTCTCCACAGTGTGGCTTCTCCTCATAGTGCCACGAACGTTCCAACTGACATATTTGACAAGTTATCAGATGGTTGCTAAGCAAACGTAAATTATCTAACCAGTTACATGAGATCATATGATGGAATACAAGAATGATACATATTTTGAGGAAACCTCCTATAGAAGGAAATATATCATACTTTCATATTAAATTAAGTCCCGTTTTACTTTTTTTTGGCAAGTGAGCTGTTTAATCATTAGATGTATCAAATAGGCTGCAAAAGGGATGTTTCCTTCATTAGAAGGAAACTTTTTTTTTTTTTTAATAGCGGCTTCTATAAATAGCCACCATGCAGCACATGCAAGATGGACTTGATGAATGATATATTTGATGCTATGAGATTTAGATAGCGGCAACCGCCCCCCCCCCCCAAAAAAAAAAACACAAAGTTCTTGCATTCTGTCCTAAATCTCCTCTATTTGCATTAGAACTAGTGTGGATGTGAGTGTGTGTTGCATCATTATAATTAACATCAGCAACTACATGTACTGATGGGGAGAGCATCAGATATCAAAGAATAAATAAACCACACAGATTCCTTTTGGGATCGCAGTATTTAATCTATGATTGGTTTTACAAATAGAAAACACCTTCCTAATGCAAGTTGTGCCATCTTGATGCAAAGTGTAAAACATATCTAGTCATACTAACATGCAAAATCAACAAAGGTTTCAAAAACTTACAAAGGGTGGCAAAACATCTTTAATCTCTGTACTGACAATGCCACATAAGACACAGTAAATTCCAATTTCTTCATTCATTCTATAATCGTGGCGACAAAGCGAATCGGTTTTTTCCCATGCCTCAGTAAAACCTGGGGCACCTGAACCCTGATAAGATAGCTGAACTGTATTAGCTTTAGAAAAGATCGTGAACAAAATAAAAGTAGACTAACAAATAATAATAGAAATAGGCTTGGGCCTCTTTGTGACCAGAAAACCAAAAAATTATAATCAAACTCACCTCCCCCCACCCAAAAAGTAGGAAGGGTAAGATGGGGGGTGGGAGAGAGTAAATGGCCATACCTCTGTGCCTTCTTCAACATAACTTGATGCCAATGAAACTTCCATTTCTCTCCACAATATATCTAGTTCATCAGTTTCTTCCTCATCCTCTACTGGGGATGCCTTTGTTTCCCTCTTTTGTCCTAAGTTACTTGTTTCCTTGAATTGTATCCACTGCTCAGTAATAGGCGGCTCTGCTTTTGATGGTTTTGCATTCATATTCTTTAAATATGAGTCTATCAATTCCTTGTAGGCACCTGCACTTAAGGACCTAGCTTTATAAGTTCTTTCTTCATCAGATTGTCTGACTCTTGAAATTGTTAAATGATATTTTCTCCCTTGAACCGCTTTATTGGAATTTATCCCTTCCCACTTGCCTTTAAAATCCATATCATCAAAACCACAAGAATTTTTCCCCTTCAATTTCGGAATGCCGTGATTAGAATGACGTCGGGAAGCAATATCATCAATCTCTTCAAGATCGGGAATCTTTGAAGGATGATTATAGGATTCAAAAGTTAACAAATCCATATCATTCCTCTTTGGTTCGGGACTACCCATCATGTGATAATATTTGGAATGAAATTCAGCATTTCTTTGTGTGTAATGTTTAGAGACCTTGGCATTGGAATCAAAATGCTCAATGTTAATAGGATCACAATCTAGAGGAACAGGAACAATGGCAAGTTGAGATTGAGTTTCATTTTCATTGGCATCACCTGAATTGGCATCATCTAAATTCACCTCCTTAGATTTAGCCCTCCTTTTATACACTTTAAGTTTGTTGTAAGACTTTATCCTATCAGACTTTAGTCCATTGTCATCACCCTTCACTCCAGAACATTTTTGCAAACCAATCAGGGATGACAATGGCATTGACAATTCATCATCCTCAATATCATCTTTTCGGGTGTCCATCTTGTATGGCCGAGTGCGAACAAAACCAACATCCAACACATGAGTCTCATCACAGCCAAGGTAGCGCTCGGGTTGTACATTCCGGCGTTTGGAACGACGCAAACCCTCAGGATTATAAGATGGAATTGCTTTATCTTTATGGGAGTCATCTGTATCGTCAACCTTAACAGTGTCTGATGAAATAACTTGGGAAACAATGGGTACTAACATGTTGTTGTCTATTCTGAAATTTACAACATCCAATAGAGAGCTAATATCATCACCCCCCATGATTTGATACACAACCTTGTTATCTGCAGATCTCACACAAAATGGAACCTTCTTTAAAACTGATGAGACAATTAACCATGAAATATCAGATAAAAATTTCCCTGTAAGCAGTTTAGTTTGTGGTACTGCATGCCAGTCCTCAGATGAATCCCACCGATAGTGATGATCTTCACAAGGACTATGCCCAAGCCTTTGGAGAATAGAAATTTGATTTATTCCAACTACTTTGATCTCCTTATTCAGAGTTCTTACCTCAGAACCAATACAACCTTGATTAACATAAAAGTTCACATAATACTGACACAAGCACCCAGGTTCATGTGGCTTTCTCTGTATAGAACTTATTTTAGCATCAGCCCACACCTACAGTGAGAATAATTCTGCCGATCAAATTTAAATTTAAGTGACGGAATGTCCAACAGGACTTTAACCTATGCCAGGAGCAGGGAAAAAATATTGAGAAAACCAATAATGAGGATCTAATAATATCACAACTATAGATAACACCTTCCCATATTCTAAGATCACTGAATGTTCACTATATATATAGGTCCATACACCAAGTCAACCCAAAAGCTTAAACATTTAAATAAATGCTCATTATCGGTTTTTATTGATATCTTGAAGGGACTCCATCTTACCAAAAGTGGTTCAAGCTTGTAGTGTGAACAAAACATAAATGCACCATTTGAAACTGAATTCTTAATCAGAAAAAAGATAGGGATAATTCTTGATCAATTGATCATTCATAAAGAACCATACCATGATCAGTTTTTATAAATGTCTCTAAAAGCTATCATCTCAAGAAATGTGAAATCATCAGCAAAGTGACTTTCCAGTTTAAGCTTCTATCAAAAAACATAATAAAAAATAAGGGAACACATAGAACTTCTATACAGTATGGAGAATTTATCCACACATACTCAGTGACTCAGAAAGAAACTTATAGACTATGAAGCAATAAGATGGTGATACAATTTGGTATTTTATATTATCATACAACAAAAGATGATTGCAAAATTTTCTGTTCAGTCCACGCAATTCAAGAACCTTGACTAAAGATTAGAAGTAAAAAAGCGAACTTAAATGGTCACTTACAGGTTTAAGACTTTTTTTATCTGAGCCATTAGTAGATTGAAAGGAAGAAAGTACACATATGTCAATTCCAGGTCTTAAAAAGCTGGAGCAATCTGATACAGTTGCTTTCCTAGACCTTATCCGAATGTCTGAAATAGGAGCTTTCTCCCTAACCACATAGTTATTATCTTTAAAATGTAAGACCATTGTTCCTCCTTCAATTGTTAGGTACCTCAAAGCTTGCCATGACCCCTGGAGAATTGCCTCAAATGCTGTATAGAAATATAAAAGGATCTTAGCATGTCAAAAGAATCTCTGCTGACGAATGTGAATATATGGTCAAAGAACAACTGATAAACACATTAACAACCAGTGAAAATGTCCTTTTTCCTTAATTACAGCACCAGAAGGTTAATTCTCTTGAAGACATGTAAAACCAGCGCTGTAATTCATGGAATGCATAGTAATTGATAGAAGTAAAGAAGAGGAAAGTCTTACGGTGAGAATCAAATGGATGCTTCAATTGATGTATACGTCTCTTTCTGGGCATTGTTGAGTTTAATAGCTAATTGACTTGATGTCTTCCGGCGAACTTCTGCAGTAGCTTGAATGTAACAAATTAGGAACATAGATGAAATGGAAATAAACATTCGTTACTCCTTCCTTTTACTTTATCTATTGTACCTTTTTAATCATTACTCAACCGTTTCTATTCATCTCTTCTACATTATTTTTATTTTTTTTTTTAATTAGAGACGAGATTATTGTACATCATCAAAATCAATTTTTTAATGACAATTGAACCTGAACCTGCAACAACGTTTAAACGAAAAAACCCATCCTTCCAAGCATATGAACTACCCTCAAGTGGCCTTTGTAATTCATGATTTATCATTCTTATTCTGTCCAGTCCAAATAAAAGGAAAATACAGCAAGAGAAACCAATGGTAAACAAATGGCGGGCGAATTAACAACTCAGCGTTCACATTTCCTACTCTTAAGAAGGGGCAATATTATTCGACAGTCTTCAGAACTTCAGGTCTATACATATTCACATACTCTTACACATAAATACCAAAAGACTTGCATGTAAAATAATAGCTTTTACAGACAAATTTCCCATCAGTAGAGTCAAAAGCCTCTCCGTTTTGGGATGTACATTTACCTCTTCGGACGCAGAGAAGTGTGAAAAATCAGAAACCCAAACTGGTCGATCAATCAAAAGATCATCAGCATCGGAAACTTGAAGCCATTTCGATTTCGCAGAAACTAAAGTCAGTTGATCCTTTCCAAAAGCAACTCGCTCAGGGTCTAGCACGTGAAGTAAGACGATTCCTCTAAACGAATGAGTTGAACCTTGAAAGAGAGACCAAAGAGACGATCATTTCAGAGGCGAAAAACAGAGGAGGCGTATATGATGCCAGAAATGTACTTGAAAATGATGTGAGTAGTGAGTGAGTGTGAGAGAGAGAGAGTGAGCTGACCGCTCATAGAAGAGTGAGAGAAAAGTGAACCTGTGAAAAGTGGAACGGAAAGAAGAAAAGCATGAAGATCCCCTGAGCTGTCGAAAGCCTGGACAAAGCTGAGGTATTAAACAGAAACCGTTAGATTAATTAAACGGACCAGATGATTCTATGTGGCAATACTTATATTTCCTAGGTCATATATCCTTCCTTCTTTAGCCCTGCTTCTGCTGCCGCGCAACACCTGATTATTCTTACTGCTTCTATCAAACCTAATTAAGGCCCTTTAACTGTTAAGCAGATTTTCTGCAAGAAATAAAAACAAAATACAGATTCCCCAAATAAGGTCACAATTAAAGCGGGAATTCTCAGCAAGGCCAATTAAAATATCAATAAAAAATACATAGGTAAGCGCTTTTACTTTCTGCGTTGTAGTTTGTGCCACTTTGTTTTTTTTGGCATCAGTTTTTTTTGGCTAAAAAAATTGTTTTTTTACACCTTATTTTGTTCCTGGGAGCACTTAAAATACTTTTACAGCAATATAACATAACTGCGTATTTGGATTAGTGATAGAAACTGTTTTTTAATATGATTTAAGGTATACGAAATAAGTATGTGAAAAAAATTTTATTTTAACTTATGTAAATATATTTTTTGAACGCCAACTCAAATATGTCTTAAGTCAGTTTAGTTCATTATTAAAATAAAAAAATATGTGTAAAAAAATTGACAGTTAAATTATCAAATTTGTCTTAATATGAAAAATTATTCTAATTTTATTCATATTAAATGAAGTTTTGAAGAAAAATGAAAAATATAAGGTGCCACATTTAAAAATTAATTATATAAGTAAAATTGACAAATAAATATTAATTTCTCTTCAAATACTACTTCTAATCCTATTTATAAATTACTTTCAACATATTTCACGTAAATCAAAGAAAACTTTAAACATCATTTAATTTATCTTAAAATTTAACAATTTTGTAATTTTACCCTATAGTTAATATAGACAATACTCTAGTAGAACAAAATATATACAATAATAAATGACAGTGTTATCAAAATCAGACCAGTTGTTGTGGGCCAAAAACTGTCCAATTGGTAGTCCAACCAGTCTGGTCCGGCAGGTCAGACCGGTTCAACCTTTTTAAAATTAAAAAAAATTAAATTAATTCATTTCTTTTAAAATTTTATTTAGTTATAAATAACCTTGAAATCTTCACTTCCTCACCGATCTAACCTTGACTTAGCTCCTGTTTGACTTTGATTTTGAAACGACCATTTCTCACAAACAACAATTTTCCAATACATTTATACAAAATCAGTGATAATTTTTTTTTCCAATACATATCAGAGTTCAGGACACAAACTCGCATACAAACTCACTACAGATAAATTTATTATTCTGATCTCACATCACAATTAACCCATGGGTCATAAAATGATTTTCAACACAAATATCCAAACAGTAAATGTGGCATTTTAAAAACATGTAGGCTCTATAATGACAATATAGAAATTAACACAACATCAATACCGAAAGAGGCCTACAAGATTCTCAACGTCTATACCTCTGGTTGCTTCTCTTGGCCTCTAGTCAGATTAGAGGTCTCGCCTGAAAAATTATTTATAATGACGGGGTGAGACATAAAGTCTCAGTAACCAAAATCAATTTACAAAATATGCAGGAAAAGATTGTAAGTCAGAGAAGTAGGTTTAACTGACATAGAATAGTAATATTCTTATAAATTAAAACTTAACATAATATAATCAATGAATAAAACATCCCCACTCATCCATTATGCTCCTTCTTATCTCCTCTGGACTGGTACAGCCTATCAGTGCTAGTATACCCGGCCAAAGGTTAGCTAGCACATCAAGAATACTGCCCCCTCCCATGTTACACCAATATACCGTAACAAGGAGGTGTTCGCCCAAAACACTCAACTCCAAATCCGGGCCAGGATTGAGAGAGCCGATGGGCACAAAATTCACCATATCTCTTCCACACAACCCAACATATCCCGTAATATAAAAATAATAAATTAATACAGCTTTCGAAAACAATTACGAGAATTCTAAATTCTTATACAACATTCCATCTCAAACAACATATCTATCATAACAGTAACAATTTAATAATAATTTCCACTTATATATGTAAATTGGAAAATACACTGCTTCACTAAAATAAATTCATATTCAGACATAAATATAATCTTGCAAAACACATACAAGTAATATAGATAAAAGTAAGGTTTATAAAACATTTTACAGTCCAAAACAAGCATATAAAATAAATTAACCCCGGTTACCTTGATTCCAAGCTTAATCTTAATTTGGATAGTAAAACTCGTCCAATCACCGATCACAAGAAAAATCTACATTATTAATGTAGATACCAATTAACCACAAATAACAATAAAATAATTAATTTACATAATTTAATTTCTACAACCCAATTTTCTCTACAACTATTATCCTCAATTATTCCAATTTCCTTAAAAATCCTTAATCATAGATAATTCCTTATAAACCCAAAACACTCATTAAAATCCTTAAATAACCTTTAACATACCTATAATTACAAAATCCTCAATATCAACTTTCTAAATAATTAAATCTCTTTTTTCATAATTTATACGGGTATAATCTAATTATTAAATAACTCCTCAAATCTCTACATAATTAAAATCATATCAAATTTTAATTTAAATAGTAAGTCCTAATTCATATTTTCCATAGAGCTAGATCTAACAAAAATAAACCGATTAAAATCTCAATAATACCTCCAATAATCCAAATAAATTATTTAAATAAATTTTGATTGGTAAAAACACCCTATAGAGATTAATTTAGATCCTATTTATAAAATAAATTAATTATAAAATCACATAACAACCAAATAATAAATCTAAACAGGTGAAAATTAACTATTAATTATTTTCTACATTTCTACAGTCTTATATTGATAAAACTCAAAACTTGCCTAAAATCATATCCCCAAAATTTTCTCTAACTAGCATAAAATTACTATCATATGAAAGAGAAAATTATTTAGAATATATTTTATAAAAGAAACTTTGTGATTAGAAGAGAGTTTTAGTACCTAATTGATCTCCGAAAAACTGAAAATACCCCTATCAGCACCTCACCTTCTCTCCTCTTCACGAACACTTCCCCTGCGTGAAGTGTTTATGGGAGGGGGTATTTATAATGCCCCATCTCCTTCCATTGTTGTTGATGACGCCAAAGTGACATAAATTTTTTTTAATATATTTTTAAAGATAAGGGGGCCTCCCCCTTATCAATATGTTGGGTCCTACCAACTTTTAAATTTTATTTTTTTAATATTATTTTTATTATATAATATTATATATATATATATATATATATATATATATATATATATAATATTAATTTATTTTTAGGATGTCACATATTTAACCCACTAACACTTGATCAAATACTTCGACTGGTACAATCATTAGTTTAAGGTTAATAACCTTAATAAATGAAGTGTAAGATTATACATTTACATAAAAAATTTAAAAGATTTAATTGAATGCCTAATACATAGGACAAAACAACCTTCTATCTTCCTTATAAATAAAATCAAGAGGGTAATTTATAATGTGATTCAAAGAATTCTTTTAAAAGCAACTTGTATTATGAATATAAAGGAGTAAATACTTTTACATTTTATTGAAATGCTTCCCTAATGTATTCATCTCAATTTGGTATATTGTAAAATTACTAAAAATAAGTTAATTCAAGCTTGACATCACAAAATCACTTAAAAATAAAACAAATTAAACCAAACAAACGCTTGAAATAATCTTAAGTGTTTTCATGTTTCACGAGATAAAAATCTTCACATGTATTTATTGTACTGAGTAAAATTATTTATAATTAGTTTATCCAAACAAACTTAATTATGTGTTTATTCTTTCATTTGTTTGAATAAATAAAACACAATACTGAACAAATTTCTCATAATTTTTATAACCAACAAAACATATAACTCTTATAATTAATCCTTTTCCAGATATGGGAAAGCAAGGGTTCACTCTTCCCACTTTGTTAAACCTGTGAAATTTATTCTTATCAGTCATATGATTTACTTTTGCAATAGCTGATAACATTCAATTAATTGATGATTTCTCAATCTTTATTCAATAAAATGCAGAAATTTTCAAAATTTTCCGTGTCGAGTCAAATTAATAAGAGGACATGATTTTCGATAAGGATTTTGTTTAAGTTATTTACCTGAAAATAAATTAACACAAATTCAATATTGAATTTGACGTTATCATTTAATATTGCCTATGGATTATATGCTAAAACCAATTATCGCATTTTGGAACTTATATAAATTATAATTGGCAGGAATATCAATAAATTTAAAATTATATTTAATTTTATGGATATCATAAAATTTAAAAATAGGTGGGTGTATACATTGTTGTCAAACCTGCGAGTTGATTATCCGAGTTTACCGTTTTTACGGTTTTAGCTTACAAAATCATTCCGAGTCACTCTTAAACTCATGTTAATTGTAAACTCAGTCAACCTTACGAGTTTATATACCAAGTTTACTATTTTTAACTTTCTAGCTTACAAAATTATATTAACTCATACTTAAACTCACACTAACTTTTTCAATTTGATCATATTTAGTATCTCTCTCTGTGAATTTTAAAGAAATATTTTTATTAGATATAATAAATTATGAATATTGATGAATTTAATTTTAAGTATTTAGATTTAAAATATATTTAAATCAAATTGTTGTTATTTTTTATATTTTAATTATTTAATTATACACTATTAATATCTATTTACTAATAAAAATAAACTCTTACATATTTATGATTCGAGTTTACGATACAAGTTTATATCACTGTCACGGCCTACGAGTTTCTTTAAAATCGTGAGTTTGACAACCTTGGTGCATATACTATACTTAGCGAAAATCAAAATGTTGAATGCACATTCAGTTATTTTTATATTATTCATTATTAATTGCATTTTAATATGGAAGTGATAGATGTAAGTTAGAAATGAAAGTAGAATTTAAGACCGAAATTAAAATGATTGATATGTCCGGCAAATTAAAAAAATAAAATAAAATGATTGATATGAAATCAGCCTGGCTTTAATAGGAAAACACTAAAAAGGGTTACTGATATGAAATCAAATCACAGAGTAATTATTAGTGATATAAAATTGAAGATTGATAACTAAAATTAATTATATGTTAGTGATGGCAATATTAATTAATAATTAGTCATATCATCGAAACAATGTGAAAGAAATAATTATTTTTCTAAATTTTTTTGCCTGAATTAATTTTCTAAATTTGATTTAGTGAAATACTAATCAAATTTTACACTCAAATATTTATTTAAGAAAAATACTTCGGTGAAGTTCTTTATATATGTTTCATCAATGTCTCTAATTACATATGACAATGTGTCCTATTTTTGAATTATTATTATTTAACTATAAACTCATATGAAAATAAATAAGATATATGTTCATATGATATTGAAGAATTTAATGTAATGGATGTAAGGATTTTTATGTAAGTATGATCCTTTATTTAAATCCTTATTAATATAATTAAGGGCTTATTTGGGTTAGTGTTTGAGAAGTACGTTCACGCAAGTCGAGGTAAAACTCTTCTCACATACTTACTTCATATTCCGTAAATCACGTTAGAAAGCGGCTTCTACCACCAACAGATACTAAGAAAAATTCATATGTATGAATATAATAGATTCATTGTATCTACCTTTCTACTTCGGAAAATGAAAGTTCCCTTTTCAGTAGGAAGATTAAGATGAGGAAAACTTCTTGGAAATAATTATTTTTCTAAATTTTTTTGGCCTGAATTATTTTTCTAAACTTGATTTAGTGAAATAGGAATCAAGTTGTACATTCAAATATTTATTTAAATCCTTATTAATATTGTATTTGGTACTTGAGCTCTGCTTGCAAGTGATTAGATTTAGTTCGTTGTATCTACCTTTTTTACTTCGGAAAATGTAAGTTCCTTTTCAGTGGGCGTATAAGGAAGATTAAGATAAGGAAAACTTCTTAGAAATAATTATTTTTCTAAATTTTTTTGGCCTGAATTATTTTTCTAAACTTGATTTAGTGAAATAGGAATCAAGTTGTACATTCAAATATTTATTTAAATCCTTATTAATATTTATTTGATATGTGAGCTCTGCTTGCAAGTGATTAGATTTAGTTCGTTGTATCTACCTTTTTTTACTTTGGAAAATGTTAATTCCCTTTTCGTATGGATTGATTATTTGGATAACGAAGATTAAGATGAGGAAAACTTATTCCTACTTCACCAATGTTAGCTATTAAGGGGAACTGATTCAAAATCTTATTTAAATTAAAAGTGTGGCTTTCATTATCAAATAACTTTTACCTTTTGGATATTGAATTAGGCCACTTCAAGAAATTTGCCGAGAGATTTGGTGAAAGTGATAGGCTTTAATAAGATTCGTTACTATAACAAGCTGCAGCCTCTTTCCTATTCTTTTTTTTTTTTTCAAATGTCATTGCTAAAGGTTTTGTTGTATTGACTAATTCTTTTTCTTTTTTTTCTGTATTTTAGACAATTTTTTTTTAACACTGGTGTCTCGGTTTTATAAAAAAGGATTTTTTTTAATTTTTATGTATGCCTTGTTTCTTAATTAAAAAATAAAGAATAAGAAAATTTGCCAGGCAATATATTGTTGTCTTCGAATAACAACCGGGCACTAACAATGAAAAGGGAATACATCAAAACTCTTTTTTTTAAAAAAAAAGAAGTGATGTATGTCTGATTATATTTTTTTATTTTATTTATTAAGATTATGATAAAAATGCACTTTTACTTGTTTAATTTTATATGAAATTTTTGTTTTATTGTTAAATTTTATGAAATATCTTCTTCTGTTCTCTGACTCAAGTACCGTCACTACCAAATGCTAATCTTTTATATTAATCATTATTATTTTAAAAAACTTAACATTTTAGCACTTATATATATTTTGTCAACCTTGAAAATTTTATTACCAGTATCTTTTTGTTAATGAAATACGTTAAGGTCCAATTTTATCTTAAAAATTTTCATAAAAAAAACTCTAGGTATACGAAAGTTTTTTAGATCACCATTGCCCGGACGTGTAAAAATGTTATTCTTAACCATTAAAAATGACAATGGCCAATGCTAGTTGTTTAAATTCAACAATAGTTTATTAAGGGTTGGGGAAACTTTACTCACTTTTTAACAATCAGGCAATATTGGTTAAAGAAAACTTTTAAGGGTTAAAGTGTAATTTTATCAATAAAATTTTTTCTTATGAGCATTTAGCACAAATAAATTTTGTAAGAGGCAAAAATACATATAAACAATTTAAAATGAAAAAAATTTAACAACCCCATTAACTTTTTTCAAATGTAAGTAAATTATCCAGCTGGATAATCTAAAGTCATATTTAATGGTGTTATACCCACAAATCCTACAAAAAAAAATTTAGAGGTAAAATTGAACCTTAACTCTAATGGTGTTATGGAATGGTGTTATGGTTAGAAGACTAAAAAATTTATAAAATTAAGGAAATCAAGATAAAATCTTGTGTGAAGTTAAATGAATAAAAATGTACTTCTACTTTTTTTTAATTAAAATATCCCCCTTTCCAGTAAAAAAATGAATAGTTCATTTAACTGTAATTATCAGGATTTTTCCCCTTTTGATTCAATATCACCAGCTATGGACATGGAGGATGGATTTGAGTAATATTATCAATGACCAATCAATTAAAGCCACTTTTAGCAAAATAGCTAAATTTCTCATTGTTTGCATATTCTGTTTTTTCTTTTTTAACCTTGTTTTCATATTCCGTTTGAAATGCACGGATCTCTAATAAATTCAGTCCATAATTACTTCCAGGTCAAAAAAAGTCCATAATTACTTCACATATTGATTGAATATAGATGTGCTTGCATTCACCTACTTATGTGACTAATTCTTGATTATATTAATTTTTCAAATCAGAATTTAATTTAAAACCATTTATTTCTGAATTAATTAGGCAACAATTGATTAGAATAAATTATGGCAGTTTCTCTTTTATATATAGAAATGCACTTTTGGTGCTTAAATTTCATATAGGATTTTTTTTCTCCTTTAATTTATGAAGTGTTTTTTCAGTTCTATAACTTTAATACCGTTAGTTTTATTAATAAAAAATTATTGATATTAAAATTTAAATATTCATAAAGCATTTTTCAATGCAAGCATATTAAGTTTAATTTTTAAAAATAATAATTATTAGCCCAAAAAAATATTAAACTAAAAATTTTAAGATTAGAAGATTGGAAAGATACTATGTAAAATTAAGAGACGGAATTGAAATCTTATACTAAAGTTAGATAGAAAAAAGGGAAAATGTCAAATAAATATTATATGAATTTAAAAAACCCCAAAAAGTCTGTGAACACATGGAAATGATAAATAGGTTTCAAGGGATTAATATGGGATTTTGAAATATTGTACTTTTGTCAAAATACCCCTCAATTTTTTTTTCAAAAATAAGAACCCCGCTAGCGCTGTTGAAGCTCCGGTGGCAAGCACCACCCCGCACCGGTAGGGATTTTTCTTTTTTAAAAAAAAAATTGTGGAGCATTTTAGTAAAATCACAATATTTCAAAATCCCAGAATATTCTTTTAGAATTTATTTGTCATTTTCATATGTTAACAAACTTTTTAGGATTTTCCAAGTTCAAATGATATTTATTTAAATTTTTTTTTAAAAAAAGTCCGCTTTTGACTTTTTCAAGTAGAGTTTTTTTAAAACCTGAATTTTAGGTAGAGATTCAAACATATTTAAAGAATAAAGAATAATATGATTTTTTAAAAATTTTTAAAAGAATGAATAGAATTAATAATTATATGTAAAAACATTTAGTATTTGAATATAAATTACATATTATAATATCCCTTCTATCTTGCTAGATTTTAAATATTCAATAAATGATTTTTTTTTTCAAATCTAATAATGAAAGACCAAAATATTTCAAAATGATTCCCTTTCCCAAAATTTACATTGATATTGCGAGTTTGAATTTACATTATGGTGTCAACTTACAAGGAAAAGATTTCACAAACTCACAATAAAACTAATAGAATTTGAGGGATTATATTGAATTTGAGGAGAAATAAGCACCTTTGAATATTATTGAATTCTTAATCATTAAACTAATGAGAGTATTAGTAAGAGCTTTTATATAGGCAAACCATAACCTAAACTAACTCTATAATCTAATCAAATATACTTCTGAGATATATAAAATGTATCAAATATCAACATAACATATATAATATCTCAGCATGAAAATATATCAAATATTAATATAAGATGTAATGCCTTAACACATCTGAAACTCAAGATATTTTGCATCAATATTGATTGAATAGAAATGATGGCAAGCTAATCTAAACCATATAGTCTTCGGGTCTAGGAAAAACCAGATGGTTTGCAGGTCTTGGCAGAACTAGATGGTATGCGGGTCTGAGCGAAACCAGAAGGTCTAAAGATCTGAGCAGAACCAAGCGGTTTAAAGATCTAGGCAAAACTAGATGGTCTATAAATCCAGATAGAATTCTAGGATGGAACTAGAATCTCTCTAGGAAATAGGTATATGGATGTAGACAGAGCTCTGGGATGAAATCAGACATTCTCTAGGGAACGGATCTGGGATGGAACCAGATGGTCTGTGAAGCAAAAAACTAAATATGCACATCTCAAAAAAGCTAAACAAATGTCTAATGATCCACTTAAACCCTTAAGCATAAACGAACAAGAACCCAAAATGTTGAAAGACTTCACAAAGTTGCTCAAGACTTAATAAATCTATAAGTTCAATGAAAAATCTTAGAGAGAATTCATTCTCAACTTTAAAAGTGCATAAGTGCGACTTTTCATTTGCAAAAAATTTAAAAAGGATTAAATCCAACCTAGAGACTCAAAATAATAAATATTATTACCTCTGGTTCTTAATATATAAGATATAGTTTGTAGTGCAATTATCGAATGTCACAACTTAAAAAATATAACAATGAGTTAATTCAATATGTTAGATATGATTAATTTTGATGATGTCAAATATAGATGTCAAAGACTAAGAGCAAAAAGTTTACATAAGATATTTATCTCCTTGACTAACTGCTATATTTAATGTAAATTAGAAGATATCAAGTTGAATAATGGAGAATGATCAAGAAGTAAATTAAGAACGAAGTTATTTGAGTTGAATTGATCAAGAGGAAGAAAAAGAAAGAGATTGAAGGCATTAGTTAAAAAAGCAAGAAGTTATCAAAAGATTTTTGGAGAATAATCAAGAAGAAGAAAAGAGATTAAAGAAAGAAAAACTAATGGGAATATCAAAATTCAAACTCAGTGAGTGGAAAATATCTGATGAACTCGAGTCGTGCTAAAGAACTAGAGCTGTGCATAGTCAAGAACTTGAGTTGGGGTAAAGAAACTCGAGTTGTGCCTGAAGACTTCAGATAACTCTCACAAGTTAAGGATAACACTCGAGTTATGATCTGCGTAAAATTTTAGAAGCAAAGTCAGAAATATGAGGAACTTGAGTTTTTGGAGAAATTTCGAGTTTGTCATTGAAGAGAACACAAATCCTGGAAGTTTTGCACTGAGAGTTTCTGCCCAAGAGTTTAGTGTTATAAAGACAAGGCAAGAGAACTCGAGTTCTAGACAAGCACTTAAGTTTTGGACTGAAATGCACTCGAGTTGGCAAGTTAACTCCTGTGAGTTTGTTCCAAAATCTGAGCCAGAATGATGCATAGACTGGAGAACTCGAGTTTTGATATTAAACTTGAGTTGTGGTGTGAAGTACACTCGAGTTGTGGTGTGAATTACACTCGAGTTGAGATGAGAACTCTCACAAGTTTTACACAGAAGCTGAGCCAAAAACAAAAGCTATCATATGCACTCGAGTTTTGGAACCAAACTTGAGTTCTGGTTCAAGTTGCACTTGAGTTTGATAGTTACATTCGAGTGATATGTTGTTTCTAAGAAATCACTACCAGTGAAGCATCAATGCACCCGAGTGATTTGATAAATATCATAGAAGCACTTCTAGAGACTTATCCTAAAAAGTTGAAGTACAAGGAGAACTTGAGTTTATAGAGAGCACTCAAGTTTTGGTCAATTTTACACTTGAGTCTGAAAATGAACTCTCACGAGTTCCTGACAGAGACAACCTGGAGATGTAATGACAACACTGAGAACTCAAGTTGATGCTGAAAACTCGAGTAGGGAGCCAAAACTCGAGTTATACATACACTTTGTTCTGCTCTGTTTTTCGTTCAGCAAGAGTGAGGTTTCTGTAATTCAGTCATATCTCCTAAACCAAGTTCGATTGAGCTGAAAATTGTTGCATATGAAACTAGACTACAAAAGAGTTTCAAAAACATCAAGATCTGGTCAACTAAGAACAACTGGAAGAGATATGAACTTCAGAAGTTCACAGTCGTATAAAGACGTTGCTCCAGACCAACTATTTATCAAATCTTTCAAAATACAATGAAGATTTAAAGAGTTTTCTGGAGATAGATCATTTACCAAATTTGTAGTTATATTCAAAAAGTTATGCCACTGGAAGATAACTTAGTGTCACTCACAAAACATTTGCAAGTGACTCGCAAAGGTTTTGAGAGTTGGAAGCAGATCACTCGAGTGATGGTTTTTGCCACTCGAGTGATTCAGCGTCACTCGCAGGATTTAGCAAGTAACTCGCAAGGTGATCTGAGAGTTGGAGCAGATCACTCGAGTAATGCTTTTAAGCATTCGAGTGATGCTTCTCAGAAAACACAACAACGCTTCGTAACTTCTAAAAATCAATCATTGGAATGATTGTGTAACTTACTATTCTTGCTTCTAATCACTCTAACACTTCATTATGCTAGTGATTAAGCATTTTTCAAGTGATCAAACAAGAATTAACACACAAATTGGAAAAAGGGAATTTTGGTTTCCAATGGCTAGTTCAACGGTCATATTTTGAAAACCTCAACCGACTCTAACAGATGAATGCTTACAACGGTCATCTACCACAACTCAACTATATATATAGAAGCATTCAAAGAAGAGAGGATGAGACATAAGAACACAACGACACAAATATGCTTACATCATGAGTCATCGTCTTTAGTCCAACCACTCTCTGCTCTTCTTTGTTTTCTAGATCATGTACTTCAGTGATTATCATACCCACTTTGTGAGAGAGTTTGTAAACACTTACAATTATATTTCTGAGTTGATCTCAAGGTAGAGAGACCTTGAATGGGTTGAATTCCTTACGGGAAGCTGTAGAGAGAATTGTCGGTAAGACTTTCTGCTCGTAAGACTTACAAGGTGCAAGCAGTAGAGAACATTGCTGCTCGTAAAACTTATAGGGGTGTAAGTAGGAGAAAACATTGCTGCTGGTAAGACTTGCACGGGTAATCGAGAGAGAAAGGTCTTTGGGATTGCTCAGCTCGTAAGACTTACCGTAAGGGGGAGTGAACCTTAAAGTGTGTAAGGGGATTAACTCCGTAACAGGCTTCACAAATGCCCGACTAAACTTGTGGGTTTGTAGAGGCTTTTATTGTGTCAGGATAAACAAGAAGTTAGTGGATTGGAAATCTCAGGATGAGCCTGGGGACTGGACAACTAGACGTAGGTTGAGAATTGGACCGAACCAAGATAAACTACAGTTTGCATCTTCTCTTTCCTAAGCTTTTACATTTCCAGCATATATGATTTAAATAGATGCTTATGATTTTATACTTCCTTACATATTGAGTTAATAAGATGCGAAAAGGATTTGACAGATTTTAAAATTCTTATCGTACACCCAATTCACCCATCTCTTAGGTGTCAACCACTTCTAACACAATGAACTTTGGAATTGAAAAGTGAAATCTACCTCCTAAATACTAATTTTCACTCAAATACAATTACTAAAATTTAGTCAGCATTTTAAGCAAAGATAAAAAAATGTTAAATTATGTAAAACATCCCTGAATTTTAGAGTAGTCGCATATAACCCTTGATATTTCAAAATTTAAATTCAACCTATTTGATCATCTGTTTTCTTGTTATAAGGTCCTTACTGTTATTTTTTTTACGGAAATTGCTAATCAGATTGATAAAAGACACCTCGCATCCTATATGGTACCCCACATGGCATCCTATGTAAGCTAATAATTTTATAATAATTATATCATTTTTAGATAAGGGCTGCAATGTCATTTTATTATTAAAAATCCTTCATTCCACTTCCTCTCGTTGCGGCCTGCACACCTTTCACCTTCCAATTCTTAGAAATAGCGTCGTGCCGCAAATTGATTATCAAATTGAAGAAAGCTTACAATCTTTGGTCAAAGCTACTCGTTAGACTTGGAGCTCCTGTGGGCAATTGGAAAGTAATTCAAGAACCACAATAATACCAAGGCACCAGTCAAAGCTACTAGTTAGATTAGAGTGGCCTTGTTCTTCGGCATCTCTGACTGTAACTTCTCAAAGACTCCATAGCCAAAAATAAGGTAAATTTCTGTCAGAAACGATGATAATTTGCACGCCATTATATATACAAGGATTCTGTTGGATTGAAAATGGATCGGTACATCATGTGACTATCGGACCACAATTTGATGTTTATTTCGAATTTAAATGACTAGTAGTATTTTTAAGATTCTAAAGGTCACACAAGACTAAAAACAATACGAAAAGCTTTCTACAATTTGAGAATCAATCTGTGCCACCATGCTGTTTCAAAGTGTCCGTTTGCTTTACAGAATTTAAAGTAATGTAATAGAATATAATGCAATGCAATGTAATGATAATTATATATTTTGTTTGGTTCATCAATAAAGAAAGATGATGCATACATATAAAAATGTTTGGTTGGATTACATCGAATATAAGAATATATGAGAATATTATAACATGGGACAAAATTACCCCTTTTTATATATATAATAATGTACATGTTGAGTTCATGATAATTTTTTTCATTCCATACAATGTACACGCTGGATTTATAGTAATTTTTTAATATTTAATGGTGGAAATATTATGCAGTACAAAAATAGAGATTAGTGGCGCACCTTTTGTGACACTTATTTAAAGAAGTGTCACAGCTTATTTTAGATTTTTTTAAATTTTTTTTAAAAAAATAAATATTTTAGGTAGCGCTTTTTCAAGGAAGCGTCACAGCTTCCTGGTCACTTTAAGGAAGCACCATCTAAAGTGTTTTCTTAAAAAATAAAAAATCAAGCAGCAGCTGTAGCAATTATTTAAAGAAATGTCACAGCTGTTACATACTTTGTGTGACACTTAGTCTAGTAAACGCCACATAAAGTATTATTTTTTAAAAAATAAAAATTCAAACCCTTATCTCCCCCGCAATCCTCTTAGTCTCCACTCTTCATCCAACACGTTTCATCACCCTTATCCCCTTAATTCTCACATTTCCTCATTCTCCTCTTTTTGTCACTCATCACCGTCCTCAGTTCGATCTACACTTCCCTCATTTCTATATTCAATTACTTCTCACATTTTCTTCTCCTCCTCTTTTTATTTTCGCGGCACTCCTTCTTCATTTCTTTTGTCCCATTTCTTACACCAAACTGACCCCACTCTTTCTCCCACTTGATCTCATTCCATCCTCCTTATAGTTTCATTTTGTCCTGTAAGTCGTACCCACTCATTTTTTCCTCTTTATATATATATATATATATATATATATATATATATATATATATATTTTGAAACTACGTATAACGCATTGTCTTGTTAACCACATTTTTTTAAACATCTATGTAACTTTATCTTTGCCTTTTTCCTTTATTAGGTTTCAGCTCGCTATATTCAAGCTTCCTCTATATTGTAAGTTTTTTTAATTTTTGAGCTTACAAATATAATTTTATTAGTAGTTAATAGTTTAATTTTCTTAATATATTTTATATTTAATTTATTATGAAATATGAAAAAATTATTCCCATTTTTATATGCCGAAAAATAAATGAGATAAAATTAAATGTTATTATATATAGGTTGTATGTGAAGATATGTAGTAGTTATAATTTTTGGTTGTTGTAGTAATTGTTAACATTGATGAGTTGCATAAATAAAATAATTTTTTTATTTTTAACACTTGTATTTTACTTAGTAGTGATTTTGTTAATTAATTATTTGTTAATGTATATCATTTTGGAGTTATTTGATTGTGGTTTGCTTTTTTTCATTTTATTGTAAATATATGAAAATGTGTTATTAACTATAATTATATGGTTTTAAAAGAAAAATATAAAAAAATTATTATTTTTTTAAAAAATGGTCTAGGGTGGTTCTTCTTTAAGGAAGTGCGACAGGAAGTGATTTCCTGTGGTACTTCCTCAAACAAACGCCACCCTAGGTTAAATTAAAAAAAAAAAAGGCCTAGGGTTTTGCTTCCTTGAGGAAGTGCCATAGGAAGTCTCTTCCTGTGGCACTTCCTCAAGGAAGCGCCACCCTAAACCATTTTTTTAAGAAAATGAAAAAATGAACCTAGGTTAAATTAAAAAAAAAAAGGGTCTATGATGGCTCTTCCTCAAAGAAGCGCCACCTTAGACCACTTTTTTTAAAAATAATTTTTTTAAAAAAATTAAAAATAATTTCTTAAAATTCTTTACGGTGGCGCTTCCTTAAGGAAGCGCCACATGAAGTTTGAATTTCTTGAGGAAGCGCCACCCTAGGTGGTATTTAAATAAAAAAATATACATGTTGTGGCGCTTATAGGTAGTGCCACAGCTTCTTTTAGTGGCGTTGAGATATGTGGCGCTTGTCAAGTGCCACATATAATATTAAAATAAACATCACATCTATGTTTATTTGTAATAGTGAGTGTATATGTTGGATTCATGTTAATTTTTTAATATTTAATGATAGAAATATTATTTAATGAGATATTTTAATATTTGTTAATGGTGGAATATAATTTTTTTAAATTTTTGAATGGGGGAATATTTCTTAAACTTATATATTATTAATTATTTTTTTAATATTTAATTGTGGTAATTAAAATTATTTAATATTTAACCACATTTATGGGTAGACACTTTGGTCAATTAAAAAAATTATAATATCAAAAGTGTTATTTTCACTGGATTACAGGATATCTGCATCCTCATTTATCAATTCTAGCAGTGTAATCCTGACTACATCAAATGATGTAATCAGAATTACAAAATGTAATCATCTTTATATTACATATGCCTAAACGCTGTAATCACGCTATTACATTAGGAATCTTCTCTCATGTAATCGAATCAAACGGACTATAAGAATTGGAAGGTGAAAGGTGTGCAGGCTGCAAGGAGAGGCAATGAGAATGGGTTTTTAATGATAAAATGACATTGCAACCCTTATCTAAAAATGATATAATTATTATAAGATTATTAGCTTACATTGTTATGTAGGATGCCATATAGGATGCGGGATGTTTTTTAGCAATCTAATGTGTTAAAAAGATAACGGCAATGGCCTCATAATAAGAAAATAGAAGATCAGAGAGGTTAAATTTAAATTTTGAAATATCAAAGGGTTATATGCGACTGTTTTAAAATTCAATGGGGTATTGTATAATTTAGCAAAAAATAAATAAATAAAAGTGAGCCCCAATGAGTGTTTCTATGTGTAGGAATTTCCGAACCCTTTAAATTGAAATCTTCAATTCTAAAATATGATTGGAAGCTCCATTTTCAACACAAATTGAATTATTGATGTCCTCAACATTTTTATTTAGATTTATTGATTCAATTGCCATTTGTTTTGTAAAAATATTTTGAACTAGATCATTAAATGCTTTTTTAATTCTTTTAACTCGTGCTCTTATGATTTATCCACTTAAAATTTGTAAAGACTCATTTGAAATTGAACATTGATCACTTGATGTGAAGTTGTTTTTCATCACATTGCTAGGACTTATTGCATCTTCATTCTTAGGGTTGCCTTTCTTATACTCGCTTTCTCACTAAACAATAGAGTTTGGACAACTGGATTTCGTTCACCAAAACATAGTATTGTTTTTGTTGTTGTTGATATTATCATCTGGTAACCGGTTCAAGGTTTATGACTGTCACTTCCAATATAATTGTCTCCTTTAGAACTCGAACTCGAGGCCCATGGAGATTTAGCAGAGCTTACACCATTAGACCAACTATATGTTAATAAACATAGTATTGTTAATGGTCAGGAAAAAAAACCTAAAACTTAATTGAAATTATAGATTTATATGCTGCTACCATATGATTATTTGAAGAATAAAAATAACAAGAAGAAAATTTTCGTTACATTTATTTTTATATGACTATTAGATTATAACTAATCCACTCTTGATGGATTAGATCACAAACTCTAAAGAATAAGAGAAAGTATAAGTGAAACCTTGTAAAGTACCCATTTTGTTTAGATTATAGGAGTATCATAACAGGGCAATAAGTACTTTTGTGTGTGCATACGACGAGCTCCCAATCTCTCTCTTCTCTCCTCAATCTGCGTGTGTATTTGCTGCATGTATAATCGAGTCTGACCGTGATTTTGTTTACGCAGGTAGTTCAGATTATGGCGATTGATTCAAGGTATGCTTGAAACTCTACAATAACAATGAGAATCAAAAGTTCCAGCTTTGGGAGGATCAACCATATATGTTTTTAGCCCTCCTAATGTACATGTGCTAGAGAATGTGAGTTCAAAGGATCCACTTCTTGTGGGTTTGCAACATAGTATTATTATGTCACTTTCATTGTTCATTTTCCAAATGAAGGCTCTAATGTTCGGCAAGAGAAGCAATCTAAGATATGACACCCCCTTGATATTTAAGAAGACAAAATAATTGTAAATTTAGTATATTTTCTGAGAATATACTTATCAAAGTAACGTATTAACAAAAATTGTCAGCGTTAGAACTTGCATTTTACTAATATTCAAAAAAGAACTTGCATTGTAGTATATCTCACTTTTAAAAATATTGTTACTCTGGACTGAATATAGCCTTATCTTGAATAGATGTTGACAGAAATCATTCTGGATTTGATCTAATAATTGGTCATTATTATAGTTATTATTATTTGTGGACTTGAATTTCAGTTCGGGTTGTTGCATATCTTGTATTTCCTATGAAGTAGGAACTAACTTCAAGCAACTCTTTGAGAATTGTAGTTATGTTGTTGGTTAAACTAAAACTAGTGTTCATGAAAACCTACATATCCCACAACCATACTGCTAAACTAGAAACCTATTTTCTGGGACGATTACCTCGTTTGTGTTTCATTTAGAGTAGTTCAAATTTAATAATTTGAATCAAATTGGTTAGTGGGATAATAAGGTTCTGCTGCCGGCATTGTTGAATTAAATTGACTAGAGCAACAATAATGATTTTAATGGATGAATACTATTATTAATCTTTATAGATTGTTAGTTTCATAAGAACTTAGTCCGAATTTAAATATAAGGACTAAAACTAAAACCTATTAAAAGTATAGAGACTTCGTTAAATTTAGATCAAATCTTTATAAAACTATAAGAACTAAAACTAATGATTTAAAACTATATGAACCAAAGTCAAAATCCAATTAAACAAGGACCAACAACAGTATTAACTCCAATTTTAATAAAACTCAAGCAATTTTGATTTCGTTAAAATAGGGGGCTAGAAGACATTAATTAATTATGCATGCTCTAAATAAGTTAGATACCAATCCGATTCCTAAGTTAGTAATAACAGTTTTTACTTCATAGCAAAGAAAATATGAGAACATATTATAAAGGGGAAATATGCTCCAATAATTATGCATACAAACAAACAATAAATTATTTCCATTTTCTTTAAGAAGCAAACCTACATGCCAAACTCAGGGAATTGCAAAGACCAAAAACCTCAATTTTTCTCATCAACAATCACTTGCACTTTCCCCTTGAAAGTGCTGAGAGGATTAAAATCCTCTAACTGGATTTAGAAATCTATACCGCTGCATCGAAAATCTTGAGGACCATGACACTTAAGATGGCCTCAGAGATACAAAGTTTCAATCCTGAATTGGCAGAAATGGCATATAAGATCAATTACAAAAACCTGTTAGCTCACCTAGTACGCTCAGACTAAAATCTCTATCTTGTAAGAAGTTTGTATGAAGGCAAATCTTCCAGCCGTGTGATATCTTCAACGAGAAGTTCCTTCTCCAGCTGATGACGTGTCGCTTTCATCACTCTCTGTTCAAAACATAAAATAAAATAAAATAGCTGTAGTCACTAAGAACCAAAATATGGAAATCTAGGTCAGCTGCCAAGAAGAAAATCATGTGTTTCTATAAACCAACCTTGGTTCAAACAATCACTATGGTTATTTCTCCATAATTGTTAGGACCACAAAAGTAGACATAAAAGTATAAAGGCCTATACAAAATTCTTTTCCCTTCATTTGCAAGAGTTATTACCCTCAGTATTAAGGTTTACACCTCACTGTACTTTTCAAAGTTGATATTTTGTTTTTCTTTCTTTCCACAAATCATTACCAATACAAACCTCAAAATTACTTTTAACCATTTATTTCCCTTGAGATTCTCAAAAATCTACACGTGCACATTTCCTAGTTTCGATTTTATATTAAACTCTCTCCGTAATTAACACCAAAATTGTTAGCCAAGCATATATTCTCTCTCTCTCTTTTTTTTTTTTTTTTTTTTGGTTTTTGCCAGCAGCCAAGCATATATTCTGCTGTCATAAAAATGTACTTATAGAAACTCAGAACCCAATAGCTAATCAAATATCAATGCAGCACAAGTAACCAAAAGGCAAAGCTAGTGCTCATAAAAGCTAAAGGGAAAGTAAATGCAATTTATGCAAAATTTTAAATTCACATTCCATTTTGGATTTTCCTATTTCTACCAGAAGCATACAGACCAGATAACACTTACGTTAAAATCCATGTATGATGCTCGCATGGTAAGCCATTGATGATCCATCAGCTTAAAAGTTATGCAATAGAGTAGATCAAAAGCCGATTCATTTTCTGTCAGATGATAATGAATGAATCTAGTTACTTTAAACAGCAAGCTAAGATAGGAATACTAAAACGAGGATTCGGACCTTGAAGTGAAAAGTTACATAAAAAAATTTTCTTATTCAGGCTAAGTGCTGTATTCACCACATTGCACGTTTGAAAGTCCCATAAAGTATTACCGTTTAGATGTTAGTATTCAAATACGGCCAAATTCAGATCCTACTCCTTTTCGCCCAACATAGAAGAGGGGCGAAAATAGCCAAGTAAAAGAAAAAAAAAATACACATAATATAGGCTACCTGCAAGAAGTCTTAGAAAAGTTGCTCCCACCAGTGTCCGTGGCTTGACTGTAAAGCCAAAGCATATTGTTAACGATTAATATCATAAGCTGAATTCAGTTCTTAAACGAAACAAAATTGAAATCAATTCATTGCTTTGCAAATACATCAACCATACATCAGCCTGCATAAAAAGAAGTGTGGCAAGACTTTTTTTTTTTTTTTTAATTTTGGGTTGCGTCATAGAGATTCGAGCTATTGACCAATACCTATATCTCACTCCACCCTTGCTACTTGAGATTGCCCCAAATGTCTTGCGTGACAAGACATTTATTATGTGCAAATTGTCAATAACAATATCAATCCACTGCAAAATGGAATTCTCTCCATTGAGTAGATCTAGCACCATAAATTACTATATATGGCACTACCAGTGATGCAGATGATTACAACAACCACTTACGATATATGAAACTGCAGGTCAAAATCAGTTATTGAAGAAAAGACAAGTGATTTACAGTACCATGGTCAAATTGCAGAATAACCTGGTGAATTAAAATGTCTATTAATTAAATATACTAAAATGTTCATGATATGACCTTTTTTTTTTTAATAACTAAATATGTCTATTTATTTCATGAGATGATCCCTTAGGATGAATTTTATGAATATATCACTCACTCACTCACACACACACACACATGCATTTCATCTCTAACATTATATGATAATATTATATCATAAAATTTATTTATCCTTTAAAAAATCTTTTCTGATAATCCAAAGGTATGAAATTTAAATAAATGAAATTGATTCTATCTAATAATATATATTTTGTAGTAGTTGAACACATGCTCAATCCTCCAGTTTGATCAGTTCAATGGCACCGTTTATAGTCTATGACTGGATTAGGCAGTAGGTTAGCTTTCAGGTTAAAAAGGCAGGTTAGGTCTGGTTTTCTCAAAAACGGCAACCAAAAAAAGCATATCCGTATCATCATATAGAACTCTTAGCACTGGTGAAAGCCAAAGCTCACATTTTGTTTAAGTTCTGCTTGATGCAGCACTATGTATTATCATAGTTCAAGGATAAAAGTGTTAAAAGCCCTAGAGGCATTTGATGAAGTGTGTTTGGAAACTCTCCAAACCATGGTTTTAAACTATGGTTTGCGCAAATTGAGATAAAACTCCTCTCACAAATTTACTTCGTAAGTCGTAAAAGCTATTCTCAAAAACTAATCCAAACACACACGAAAAATGATAACAATAAAAGGTTATGGTAACAGAAGAAGTAAAACACCTGCTTCAAGATCAAGCATTTGGATTAGCATAAAGGTGATGTTCACACCAGCAACAGCAAATGGGTATTCCCATGCGGATCGGTCTCCTACCTGCTTCCATAAAAGGTCCTGAAAGGATTTCTGGGAAACAAAAAAGTTTAAGTTTTACTTCTATAACAAAGACATGAATAGTAAACACTACTGTCACATTCGATGCAATGTTTTTCCCCCAAAATTAAAGTATGTAGTCAGTCCCCAGTGAATAAGAAGGCTAAGATTTGTTGAGAATTAACTTATTTTTTAATATTAACCATCTCGAAGCCGCCACCACATTTGCTAATTTATTCTGATATCCAAGATGGTTGTTTCTGGTGTTATGGTATTCACTCCATAGTAACAGAGGATGACGTCAGTACATCACTTTGGTGGTATCTCAAGTGTCAACTAAAAACTACACAGATCAGATTACATGTCTAATTCTTAGCTTTCCGATATAAAATAAAATACGTGTTTCATTTGATTCATAACCATAAGGTTGTGGGTTCAAATCCCATTGATGTGAGGACCTTGTTGGTGGGTGATCTATAAGTACCTTTGTAAACACTATTTGAGCACGAAGACATACCCTGACCCTAGTGAGCCGTCAGAACCCAACTCACCTAAACTTTTTAGTATAAAAAAAAAATACGTGTTTCATTATTTCTTTTATAACTTTCTATTGACATGATAAAAATGAAAATCTTAACCATGTTTTATCCTATACAAAATACCAGGTAAGATACAACTGCACCAAAACAGCTTCCAAATGGAACATTTAAGTAACAACAAGCACGGCTAGTGCTAATAATGAGGACTCATCCTTCAAGAAAATAAATACCCTCCTGCACAATTCTCTCTTCATCTTCTATTATATTCATTTAATTTTACTGACTAAGCAAACCTTTTTCATTTCAAGATAAACTAGCAGTAGCACATCTGCATGGATTTTGACGATGTAAACAATGTTAAACAATGTAACTTCATACCATTTTTATAGATATACTGAAACCTATTAAATTGTAACTTTTTTCAGGTTTTTACATGAGCGAGCTACTAGGAGTGGAAATAGGCTAGGCTAGGCTTTACTTAAATAGGCCTGGGCCTACAATAGAAATTCAAAGCCTGAGCCTGTGTATAGGCTTTTATTTAGGCCTGAGCCTGGGCCTTCAAAAGGCATGACAAAGCCTAAAAGCCTTTTTAAAGGCCTACTTAAAATGTAGGCCTTTAAATAGGCTTAAAAGCCTATTCCCCAAATTCATATATAACCCTTCAAGTCTATTTATAATCATACGTCATGTCTTAAAAGCACATGATCCATTTTTCATCATAGTATGAGGGTTTAGGAAGGAAAGGAAAAGAATGCCGAGTGACAATAGTCGTCCGAAAATATAGGAATAAGAAAAACCAATTGTCTGTTGACTAATGAGATATATTTTCTAAAATCAACCAAGCATAACAAACAACATGTAAAACTAGATTTTACCTCTCTTTTTTCCCACATAAAATGGGACAAACTCCTCCTATTAAGATCATAATATTTCATTAGGCACTAAAATAAACTTACAATGATTATTATGTTTTAGCAGACGATGTAAATCAAGAGAGAGGGAATGAACTAGTGTTGCCATCTCGAGTGATAGAAGAGAAGAAAGGTAAGGATGAATGATTAATAAATGCAAGGGTTGAGTGTGTGAATGGCGATGAGATGTGAAATTTAGAATTAAAGCTAAGTAGGTAATTTTATAAATAATTTATAGAATTATTTAGATTATATTATATTGAATTATATGATAGTATAAATTAAAAAACTTAAATAGGCCAGGCCTATAGGCTAGGCCTTATGAAAATAAATCTGACCTATTTATCTAAATAGGCTTAAAAATAGGCCTAAGCCTGAGCTTAACCTATTTACTAAATAGCTAGGTTAGGCTTTGTGTAGACTGGCCGTAGGCAGGTATCAGAGGCCTGACCAATTTCCACCCCTATGAGCTACTATTCAAGCCAGAAGACCTTCCACTTCAAAATTCCAAGCCTCCAAAATATTCCTCAAAGCATTAATTAAAAAATAATAATTAAAGAAAAGAGCAAACATAAAAGGAGACCATACTGGGAAATTCCTGGCAAAAAATAGCAAATTCTCCAAAGATATATACCCACCGCCCCTGCCAAATAAACCAAATTGGAAATCATTAGAATGCTGACAAGATTAGGAAATCAGAAAACAAAATATCTACCTAAAGTCTGTTGACGGATCCTTTCCTTGCCAACCCATCTCCTTCCACTGCTCAGATATCAAGCCACAAAGTTCTTCTTCGGGAAAGGCAATATTCCATAGGGCCCTTAAAGAGTCCTAAAATAAAGCAAAATTACCACATGAAATTAGAGTCTAAGAATATCGTATTGACCATGTAATATAGAATGGACACCTCATAAACCATGGGCACATAAAGATGAATTTCTACACAACTAATAGTTATTGCAGCATCACTTACAGAGACTTGATATTATTATTAACAAAATGGATACCTGGTGCTCAATGATAGAGCTGTCATAAGGAACATCTATACGGTTCTGTAGCCTCTGCAAGCATTCTTCCTGAGAGTCCAAGTTCAACAATATCATTTTTTTCTGGCTTAGTTACAAATAAAAATGTTCAATAAAAGAAGCTAGTCCCGTCAAAGCTAACGATATTCTATTCTAAAATGAACACAACAATGGGCATGAAAAATTAATTGAACAGGCCTAATCATGAGCATCATAGGTGTCATGACCCCTATGAACTACAAAAGAGAACAAGAAACCACAAGCTGTGAAAAATTTAATTTTGACTAAGAAACGCAGTTCAATACAATTTTCATTCAAGAAAGAATAAATCAAAGGGATGGGCTAACTCAATTGTGTATTGTCCTCAATTTTCAATGAAGCAACATTGTATTGGAGGCAAACTCTACAAGTTAAAGAGAAGATAGGTCATTTATCTAAACACTATTTATTGACCTTGATGGATCTACCATGTTTCAAGCTACATACTATCCTATTTATGCCAAAGAACAAAAGGCATGGCCATCATTCATATAACAAATTGAATAACTTGATTCTGAATATCTGTTATCTTTCCAAAACAATACTGATAGCCATACTCCGTAAAAATATTACATCAATCTGAACTCAAGTGAAGTGAAATATGAGGACATAATTTTGGAGATGATTGCAGCAGTAGAAAACCTCAAAAATTCGATCAATACATGTCACATGTTCTTATACATAATTCCATTTGCTGAAACTACCTACAGCATAATAAAAAAATTGCTTCTTCAATTATTTCAATAGTGTTTAAATAACAAGATTATTACCTGTGATGGAGTTAAATCAAAAGAGAGACGAGCATCGCTATCTCTCCTCTGTGCGCAAACACAAGATAATCCTCTTCCAAGCCATGCTCCTGATCCTGCCACAGCCTCAGCTGTAAACAAATAAAATGCCCATAAGTTTATGGCAATAAAGAAAATACAAAAGTTTTTTGAAGAGTAATATATCATTCTAAGTACATGATGGTTCATTGGTTTAGATTAGTTAGTAAAATGAAATCAAAACCATTCAGCTTATTGGACTACAACAGCATATAGAAAGCCTTTTGCTTTCATGCAAAAGAAAAAAGGATATAGCCTGATAACAAACTATAATTGCAGGACAGGGGACAACTACAATAGACACTATGGAGAGGATATTAAGGAAGTGAATGGTACTGATAGTTGAGTAATATATTGCACAGAAACTAGCACTATCATGTCAATTTTAAAAGTAGGCATATGATACAATGCTTTCAAGGAAATGTGGAAGATGATAAGCTACCTAATGCACTTACAGCATTTAACTAAAAATATTACTTGTCAACTTTTGCGAGGGTAATCAGATGGTGGGAATCAAATGGAAAAGCATAGAGATTGACATTAAATCCTCACAAATGATATAAAATAAAGAGAAAATTTCATGACAAATGGATAGTAAATTAAGTACATTACCTAAGAATAGCCTGCAGTAAATTACTTAAACTATGATTCTCATTACTGCATACAAAGGTAAAATCAGGGTGCTACTGTTGATTCACATGCACAGACAACCTCAAACGAAGGGAAAGGGATACACATGATCCAAAAACTTTGAACCAAAGCAAAGCAACAGATTAAGCAGCGCTTTTGCCAAAACAATGAATATTTTTTAAATTTCAAGCAGTATCAGACAGGATTAAAGACCAGCACCTCACTTTATTTATAACTAGTGTAGGTTCCATGCATTGCATAGAATCTGAAAAATGAGCCACACTCTTCATGGCTCATTAACAGCGTGGCTTGATAAAGTTTTTATATTGAATATAATAAATATATAGATTTTCTACTACTGATGCATTTCTAAGTATCTTTCTCACGTTTTATTATATGACTTACAATAAATTATCCCAGCTTCGCCCATAATATCTACACACACCAGCTTCATATTATAGAGTTGCACAAGTTAAAATATAAGTACAGTTAGCTGTATAGGCGCGCGCCATAAAGTAAGATCTATAGAGATAACCATTTAATAGATATAATTTATAAATTAAGCATAGAAGAGAGCTCAGGTGCTCAAAAGAACGGAATATTCCCAATAAGGGGGGGGGGGAAAGCGAAAAGAACTCGATAAATAGTTTGAATCTATCCGATCAAACAGAACAAGTGCGCATGTATCGGAGAGAAAGGGGTAAGAGATTAGTGAGAGGGTGTGCCGTGTGGTGCCCAGAAAGCGCTTTTGTCAATCGCGCAAGACTTTTTTTCTTTTTCTTTTTTTTTTTTTTGCCAAAATCGTGCAATACATAACTTGCATAAAATATTTGGAATATACATAAAAGTAAAACCCAAAAAATCCGTATTAAAAAGAAAACACACAGCAATATGAAATTATCCACCGATGCTATTTGGAATATCAGTAGCAAGCATAATGCAAGTGTAAATTGCAAAATGATCAAGCTTCTCAAACATGACTCCATCTCGATTCAGAGAACCGTACTTCACAAAATTGCGAGATAGAGATAAATGCAGTATCATGACAATAGTCAACATGAAATGAGTGAAAACAACACTTTAGAGAGTCGCAAAATACACGGAAAACGATAAACAGTGATGAAATACAAAAGCATTTACCAGAAATAAACACTTTAGAGGAAGGAGGGTAGGAGAGAGTCGCAAACAAACCGAAAAGGATAAATGGTTATGAAATTTAAATTTAATACATTTACCAGAAGTTGATTGGTAGGAGGTGTTTCCGCGCTCAATAGTTTGCGACATCCTTCTGACAGCAACGAATGAGCCACCTCTATCATCCATATCTTACTATTCTTCAATACGTACTACAACCACAGCATGAACAACTAAACCCAATAAGTTACCACTCCCTCAGAAAACCACTCCTCGGCAATCCAATTAACTGAAATCGCCAAAAGATGGAGCAGAAACCAGATCAGACTCCGAAAATTGTCCCTGAGAACCCGCCAAAAACCAAACGAATAGCACCGAAGGCTCCAAAAACGGCCAAAACCAAACACACAACGCCAAAATCCAGATTTCCTCAGGAAACAAACAAGGTGGGGAAAAAGAGTAGTGAACCGAAGAAAATCGAAAAAATTTTACATGAAAAGAGAGATAAGAAGGATAGTAAGAAGATGAAGAAGAATGTTGAAGGAAGTGATCGCTAGGGATTTTGGAAGATCTGAGAGAAGAAACAGGGCATGGGAGACAGTTACAGATACAGCTCGCCTTCACTCCCTCTCCCTCTCCCTCTCCCTCTCTCTAACGCATCGATCGTTTGCTAGCTCGCTTGGTAGCTTTCAGTGGCTGCTTGGCGAAGGCGTTGGCGTTTTGCTTATAACAAAGAGTGTGGGGGTGATAAATAAATTATTATTAGTATTATCATTTGTTTCCGTTACGCGAAAATATTTTATATTTGTCCAATTAATTAATTCTGATTTGCTTTTTCTTTAAACGAAAACAATTCGAAACGTTTCTGTGATTTTAGGGACATGTTCATTCAATTTTATTTTTTTGTTAAAAAAAGAGAGGTATGCATCATTCAAAAAATATGTTGAAGCGAATATTATAACAAAAAATATTCTTTTAATAAATGCGAAGAAGGATAGGTCATGGAAGTGGTCTTTCCCGTGGAATTATCGATGACATTCATTCTTTAAAATAAAAATTGGAAGATATATTCCGGGAAAAAAAGAGAGAGGAAGATATCCAGTTTTTAGGGCTGTTTGGTATGAGGTAGATGTGGTAATATAGGTTGGGATCACGGGTCGAACCCGCCCAACCCGCAAATATGGTCGGTTTGGGTTCTGAAAAATTGGGACCATTTGGGAGCGGTTCTTTTGGGCCCAAACCCATATGGTCCCAACCCATGACGGGTTGGTGGGTTGGCCCATATTTTTTTTTAATGTTGTCTAGTGTCTGGACAAGGGAGATTGGGTGAAGGGCCAAAGGTAAACAAGACTCAATCCAATTTGCGTAGCCTTTTGGGTCATTCATTATTATCCATTCCATTGATGCTTTTTGGGGTTGTGAATTACTGCCAGTTGCCTAGTTTGAGTCTTTGAGAGTTAAGACGTGGTATTCATAATTTAGTATACTCCTCCTCCCTTTGATTTATGTTTTTTTTAATTTAGTATACTAAAATATTGATAGCTGTTGGATTTATGTTTTTTTTTTTGTTATGTGTGGACTTGTGATTAATGTTTAATTTTTAATGAATTTTTAATTTCTTTATGGTTTATGTTTGTAGAAAAAATAATTTTTAGTATATTGTGTTAAAAAAAATTTTTAAAAAAATAATATGGGTTGGGCGGGCCAACCCAGTGGTTATGGGTTAGGTTGGCTAAATGCCAACCCATATTAATGCGGTTCTTTTGGGCCCAACCCATATGGTCTCAACCCACAGCGGGTTAGCCCAAACCCAGTGGGCTGAACCATATTACCACCTCTAGTATGAGGGATTTGGAGAATATGAGAGGAAAGAGAAAATTTTTATGACTTGAATTTAAAAATATTGAAGAAGTGGGGTTGGAAGTTTTTAGTTAATTTTTCTTATTTTTTTTATTTTATATCTTATCTTTATTAAAATTTTATAACCCCAATTCTCCAATTTTTTAAAATTTAACTCATAAAAATTTGCACTCACCTCCCTTTCCCTCCAGCCAAACAACCCTTAGGTCACGTTTGGTATCATGAAAGTGGGAGGGTGGGAAGTGGAAATGGAGATAGAACCCATATTTTGTGTGTTTGGTAGGGTTGAAGACACTTCTCCAGGGAAGTGACTTCCACCACTCTACCTAAGGAATTGGTTCCACTTCCATGGAAGTGGAATTTTGTTGACCATTATGCCTTATTATATTTTATCAAATTCCAAGTTTTGCCCCCTCTGAGTTTGGAGATCTGGGTTTGGAGGGCAATTTAGTATTCACATATTTTAAATACATATTTTAATTAAAAATTATATCTCATTTCTATAGTCATACCAAACACACTTTTAACTCCAGTTTCACCTCTACTTCCACTTCAATTTCCACTTCTATTTCTATAAAAAACTCTTCCATAATACCAAACGGGCCATTAGAGTCCAACAAGCATTTATTACAAGATGTATGAGGCATGCCGGAAATGGTGGCAACAAATTTCTACAGTTTATGAGCTATGAAGCATTTATTAAGTATTCCTCCGTTTCTATATATAACCGTCTTTTTTTAATAGATTTATTTCATTAAATATAATTTTTTAGTTTTTCTTGATAATAAATATTTTTTTTATCTTCAATTAATTATTATAGTATTACATTAATTCTCTTTCATTTTTTTTTCTCATTATTACTCTCTTTCACTCATTCATAAATAAGGGTATTTTTTTTAAAAAAATTAAATTTCTTATATAATTATTGCATTTAACTAATTTTAATTATTTTTTATAATCTCCGGTTGAAAGTCTATTGTATATAAGGACCAAGGGAATATTTGTATTTACTAATAATCATTGTAATTTTTTAAGGTTTTTTCCCATAAAAAGTTTGAATATTGACATTTACTTGTAATCATTGTGGTAAAACTCTCATGTGTTGCTATCAAACTCACGAGTTAACTTTTTAAGTTTATCCCCTAGTCAAAATGGAAAAAAATCTTTAAATTTATCAATTTTATGTTTTTAACTTATAAAATTATATCAATTTGTTCTTAAATTTGTGTTTGCCATATTAAAATTGCAAGTATACATATTGAGTTTACTATTTTTATCTTATAAAATTGTGTCAACCCGCTTTTAAACTCATGTTAGTTTTTTTTGTTTTGATACAATTCAATGGTTTTATATATAAACTTCACAAAAAATTCTTTTGGGGATATGATAAATTATAAATTTTTATGGATTCAATTTCAATTATCATATTTAAAATATATTTAAATTAAATTATTTTCATTTTTATATTTTTATTATTTTATTATATACATTTAACACATATTTATTATAAAAGTAAACTTTTACGAGTTTACGATAAACTTACATTCTTGTCACGAGTTTATTTAAATTCACGAGTTTGACAACTTTACTTGTGAATTAATTTATTAAGTTTATCATTTTTACGTTTTTAACTTATAAAAAATTATTCAATTAATTTATTATTAAACTCATGCTTGATACAAACATTATTGAACTCAAGAGTTCACATCAAGTTTATCATTTGAACATTTTAAACTTACAAAATCATGTCAATTTATAATTAAATTCATTCTAACTCTAAGAAGAGGAGAGGTTGGGCAAAAAAATACGGAGATACGAGAGAAAATTTTCTTCAATTATTCCATATCCTAGTAGAAATAAAATGCCCTGCTATACTTTTTGTTTGAACAAACGCCCTGTTATGTACTCACGATGTCAATTTTGAATGTATATGTCTATAATACCTAAATATGTTTTAAAATAATTTATAAAAAATCAATGAAAGTTGCGCTGAGTAAACGAAATTAATATAATTGTAATTAGAATCTTGAATTCAAATTGTGAGTAAAAATTTTAAAAATATATATATAGTAAAGAAAAACCTTACTCTAATTGGGATCCAAAGCAACTCAAACTTGGATTACTTGGTAACACAATACATGATATAATGGAAGGTTCTCACATAAAATAGCTATAAAAAATGTGAAATGCCAAAAAAAAAAAATTATGCCAAATTTTTCAAACAAGTTTTCTGCCATGTGAACACAAGCTATTTGGTGAGCCCTATTAATCAAAGAGATAAAGGACATTGGTCGCATATTCACATGGGTTTGTTGCCAAACACGTACTAAGGATTTTTTTTTTCATTTATATTAATACCAGTTTTTTAATTCTTAATACAAGAAATAAACTAGCATTGACTCTCCCGTACCATGCATAGTAAGAATTCCCTTCAATGCAATCAATAGTTTCAGTTGCATGGTTGCAATTTGTATCACTAGTACAAAACCATCAACTCAATATAATTACACTCCATGTATAAAGTATAAACAATAATAATATTGTAATTGATTGCCATGAAATAATAATTAATCTTGATTTTGTCAACTCAATAACCTTATTCTTCCATTTTTAAGATCAACCCTCATCAACAAAATCTCTTTTCATAAATAATAGTACAAATACGTAAACAATTATATGGCATTATTAATATAGGAATTTTTTCGCATATCATACTTTCAGTTCCGCTCAATTTGGAAGCAATGAAATATATTTTTTAAGAATCAATATAATTCTGTTAAGTTAATTATCAATAACAACTATCAAAACACATGATTATACATAGAAAGAATTTACTTACAATATACTTTAAACAAAGTTCATTATTTAAAATTTAAATCCCACGTTGAAATATAATGTCCATTAAATTTGATCTAATTAAGCTATTATATGTATTCAATAATTTTACTTCTCTCATGCAATGCACTGAGACATTAAGAATTAATAATATTACAATGTTGAATATTATTATAAATGCCCGATCGTGTAGAAAAGTTCATTATTGGTGTACTAACAGATTCAGCAAGGTGCCCCTTTAGATGTGATGCACTTGCTATGAGATTGTGTCAATGATCGAGAGCGATGGATTTCAATAGCCATCCCAACCTTGTAGGAGAAATTCACTTCTCTACAAGGTAGGGAATGTATATATTGGAATCTGAAACAAGAAGTAGGTAGAGAATTTATTAAAAAGGTCAAATGGACTATCTTATTTGGATATGCTTACTAGGATATATGGGTTAATAGATGTCAGGAAGTTTTTAATGAGGACTTAGAGAATTATTCACATGATGCATATTCTAGCTTATTTTGGGCTAGTTGGGATCAGAATTTAATATCAATGTCAATTTTATACATATATATCAATCACATGTAGGAGAGAGGATAAGGTACAGACGAGTAGGTTTCGTACACCTTGAGGTAGATGGGTCGATATTAGAGTCAGGATAAAGTAGCTATGGAGGAGCTTTATATGATGAGGAGGGAGTGTAAGCTAGTAACAGTACCTCCCGCAATTACAGAGATTTTGTAGCTATTCAAGGATTATAGATATGTTGGAGCAAAGGATACAAACATGTTATTGTTTTAACATATTGTGTTGAGGCTATTAATTTGTTAATAAGGGGTGGTGATCCAAATCACCCCTTTAGGGATATCATTGTACAGATAAGTTTGTGGTTGTTTAGGGATTGTCAGGTTGTTATTCATTATAATATTCCTAAGAAGCAGAATATATTAGCAAACCATATTGTCAGGTTGGGTCATACCATTGAGAGAATTTTGTTTTTCTTGATCAACCACCACCTTCTTTTCAAGCGGTGGTCGTTGATGAATGGTGAAAGGGTCTTTTCTTTTGATATTTGATGGTGTATTGAGTTTCTAATTTGAAACTTGATGAAATCCAATTTTATATTTCAAAAAAAAAGAAAAAAGAAAATTTGTGTTTCAGGTAGCAAGGATTTTTTTTTTTCATTTATTGTTAATGTTGTCAAACCGTGAGTTTAAACAAACTTGTGACAATAATCTAAACTCATATCTTAAGTTCGTGTCCTAAACTCGTGAGAGTTTACTTTGACTATTATATTTGTATTAATATGATATAATTAAATAATTAAAATATAAAAAATGACAACAATTCAATTTAAATATATTTTAAATTCAAATAATTGAAATTAAATTCATCAGCATTCATAATTTATCATATTTAACAAATTTTTTTTTATAAAATTTATATATAAAGCTGTTGAACATGATCAAATCGAAGAGATTAATATGAGTTTAAGAGTGAGTTAATATAGTTATATAAGTTAAAAACGTAAAAACGATAAACTCAATATATAAAATTGTGAGTTTAACAAGTTTACAATAGTTACGAGTTTGCTAGTAACTCGACTCGATTTTTGTGAGCTAAAAATATAAAAACAGTAAACTTAAAGAGTCAACTTGTTAGTTTGACAACAATATTTATAGTAATATCAATTTTTTATTTCTTAATATAAGAAATAAATTAGCTAAGTCAGGCACATTAGATAAAGAGGAAAAAAATATAGTACTGATAAATTTAACATACCATCACGAGTTGTTCTTATTTGCGTTTGAGGCATTTGAAATGATGATAGAATTTTGCCTCTAAGTTCTTATTCCACATTCATTATATCAATATCAATATAACACACACACACACATTCACGTTAAAGAAAAAGAAGTAAAAAAAGGGCATTTTATGATGCATGTAATCGAAGAGGCCCATAATGTTAATGATTTGTGATTTTTTCGTGTAGAAACCTTTTTTTTAAAAAAAATTATAATAAGGTCCCAAATAAATGAAAATATGAAGAAATGGTCTTAAGGGGCTGTTAATGACGATCTCATATTGTTAATAGAGGATATTCATGTTGTCATTAATAACCCCTTGAGACCATTTTTTTATATTTTCATTTGTTTGAGACCTTATTGTAATTTTCCCTTTTTTTATTGTTTATATCAACTTGGTCCTTTTGTAAGTTGATATTTTTAATATTCGTCTTGTTTAATTCTTATTTACAAAAAATTTTTAAAAAAATAAAAAAAATAGTTTAATAAAAGTAATTTTCAGTTAAATGTTCTGTAAAAAAAACAATAATTTGTTTTTAAAAATAAAAAAACAAGAACAACTTTATATGTTTTTTCTATTTTCTGTTTTGTACAATTGGACAATATAATAAGTAAATAGTCTTATCTTAACTGCTTAAGCTTTCACCTCTCAAACTTGAAGTCTTAAGCTTTCACCTCTCAAACTTGAAGTCGTCACTACTCTCTAATTTTAATGTGCATGATGTTTGGAATAGTGGTTGAAATTTTTAATCGTGCTTTTCAATTATGATTTATGGTATATGAGGTAGCTTTTACGGTCTATGAAGTAACTTTTACGATCTACGAAGTAAATATGTAGAGGAGTTTTATCTCGATTTACATGAATCGAGCTTATGCATAAATATAAACCCAACCAAACATCCTCTTGTCACCACTTTTCATTTTATTGAATGTGCTCGCTCTGAAATTGATTTGAAGAACACTTATTATTTCAAACAAGCTTCTGTTAGTCCAGGACTCACAGAAAAAGGAGTGAAATGGATGATTATAAAATATTAATGAATTGAAATTTAAGATCAAATGACACCTATTAAATATAATGAAATTCAAATGCTCAAATAATAATTAAATCGGATAAAATGAAAGATTGGTCAAACAATTAAATACACAAGTGATAACTAAAATATAGATAGAAAGATATCACCATATAAAATCAACGTAGAGATGAAGCACACAGAGTTTCACTCTAATATTTTGTCACATGTCTAGTCCTAAGAACCTCTTGAGATTTCTACTATATACATCCCCAAGATTCAACATTGACGGTTGGTGTGTACAATTTATCACATTTAATCCGTGTACTTGAGAACCTCTAGAATGTCATAAGTTTGACCCGACCACTTATAATTTTTAAAATTTAGTCGGGTACTTTTTTGACCTCAACTCCCTTAAGTTTGATTTGGATACTTGAGAATCACTCATCTTTACAACTTATAATATTACAATCTATTTTTCTCAAAATATCAGTATCTTGAGTTAATTAACTCTCAAACTAAATGATTACAATGAATAACAAACTGAAAAATTAATGACAAACTTTAACCTTTTTCTCTCTTTAGGAATAATAGATTGTGGCTTTATGAGTTTGTTACTATTATTGTATATAGACTCTTTTCCACTTTCCCTTTCCACTGAAAAAAAAAGAATTTGGTATCCCTAAACACACATCTCGATATAAAAGTAGGTATTACATGTAGCCGGAAAAATAGTGAATCATTACCAATTCAAAAGTAATATTACTACTAGTTTTAAAAGTGACTTGTTTATATTTCCCCCTCATTTATATATACAGTGAATTGTTACCTTATTTATATACTACACTCTTATATTCTTAATATAATCCATATTTTTTTAATTTAATTAGATTAAGTAAGTTAATTAAGTTAGTTAATATGACATTTATTCTAAAACACTCTAGTTATTTTCCTTAATCCCCCCATTCCTTTTTTTTCTTAATTATTGTTGATGGAGTATTAATAGGGGTAAATTAAGAAAATATTGATAAATATAAAAACTATATCTTATATTAAAGACATAAGGGAGTATTGATTATTGATATTGATAAAAAGATGGGTTAAGGTTTAAATTTATCTTGTAAGTTTTTGTTAAGGTGCAATGTTTAATTTTCAGGTTTAATATCATCTTGAAAATTTAAAAACATAGCAATGTTGGCCCATACCTTTAAAAAACTAATGTTGATGGTTAAAAAATTAACATTGACTGTTAACTTTTTAACGATAAGGAGCAGTATTATTCTATTTTAACACTTTCGGGGCAATATTAAACTTAAAAATTTTTTTGGGACAACATTACTCCTTATTCTAAGAAAAATATGCACCTTAACCCTAAAAGATTAACAACTCTTTTTTTTAAAATACAATTATTTGATATCCACCCTATTTGCATCAAACTCAAACATTGTCTTCTATGATTGAAAATAGCCTATGTTTTTTCATCAACAGTTTTAGCTTCCTGACCTTTTTTTTTTTTTAAAAAAAATCTCCTTATAAACTCAATTCAACCGTCATTTATTAAAAATATATAACAAATACATAGAAACAATAGTTGATCAAATATATATGTATGTATGTAACAATCAATAGGCGTTGATTTTAGTAAAAATGGTTAAAGTAGCTTAAACATAAGATGTTGGATCAAGTATATATAAATTACAGATTGCATTTGAGAAAAAAAAATATCTCATTGAATTCACAATGCTCGAATCTGATTTAATAGAAAACTCATGATAAAAGTGAAAGATAAATCAATACCAATATATTTATTATAAAATTTATAGTAAGCTATCCCATTTATAAATTCTACTTGAAGAAATGCGTCTAGTTAGTTTGAAAATCAAACCAAATAATCAATCAATTAACTAAATATATTTGTGGACTAATTTAGGTCAACTAAAAGATCAATATGATGAGTAACGTAATAATTTTAAAATTTTCTCTTTCTAATATGACGTGAACTGAACATAGAATAGGGAGAAGCAGCTGTGACACAGCAACTTTAGGTGAAGGAAACTTACGAGAAGATGTAACTGCTAAACCTACACACAGTCACACGCACACATACGTATTCTCGAGCTATATAAAATAACCTTTCAATTCGTGAAAATTATAGAGGCCTCTTTTTTTATTTTAAAATATATACAATCGATTAACCTGATTAAAAATAATGTTTATAGTAAAAGGTAAAAGAGACATGATAGTTTTTTTTTAATCTTTTTGGAGAAATATGTACCATCTACTTTTAGTTTTTAGAAAATGTCTATAAATTTTGAAAAGAGATAGGAATTTATTTGATATTAAAAATTAAGGAAAATCTGGGCAACTTATTTTAATATTATATTATTTTTTTTATTTTATAAATTTTTATTGAATTTAATTTAAATTAAATCAAATAGAAGCATGTGTAAATTCTTATATCTATAAATCAAACTTGAAAAAAAATTAAACTGGATGACACAACTATTTGCTACATCAACATATTTAATCAATTAATCATCCAATTTAACCTAGATAACATATAGGGTAAAAATTGTTGTAATTTAAAAATTTTCAGGATAACATTGCTTCTGAGTGAAAACTTTCAAGGCTAATTTCTACCTTAACCCAAAATAAAAATAACATGTATGACACGTGGACTTATTAGGTCAGTATATTTAATCAACTAACAATTAAATTTAACCTGACTAACGGTTGGGGCAAAATTGCTATGATTTGGATACTTCTAGAACAACATTGCTTCAAAAAACATTTTCAGGACAACATTGCTTATACGTAACAACTTTTAAGGTAAAATTGTAATTTAACCTAAGACTATAAAATACCTCTAGCCATAACTAGATGGTTTGGAACAATAATCCACAAGGCTCATGATCTAAAATAAGGGAATTTGAAAAAATAGAACACAATCAGAAGAAAGCGTGTCAAATAACCTTCTGAATGGAATGTGTAGAATTAGCTAGTGATGACAAATGAAAATGACCATTATTTGTGAGGAAACCGTGAGAGAGCATATGGTAATTAGACTCGGTGTTAAGGTAAAATTTTAACAATAAATTTTTTCGTCATAAGTGTTTAGTACAATTAAGTTTTAAAAGGTACACAATTAGACATAATCTTTTAAAATGATGCAATTTTAACAATTCTGTTAAATTGAGCTAAACGTTCGTTATAAAGCTATAGGGAGAACAAGTAGATCTCACATAAAAAAAAAAAAAAACAGACGTTTGAGTCAATTTAATGGAATTATTAAAATTGCACCATTTTAAAAGTTTATATCTTCTTTTTTACCCTTTGAAAACTAATTATGTAAGACTCTAAAAAATTTAGTTGCTAAAATTGCACCTTAGTAACTCTTAGGGTTTTCGTATATCCTCTCTAATTCAATCTGCCCTCATTTAATAACTTCCTATCAATGCTACTCATTTAATTTAATAAATAACTAAATAAATAAGATTTAGTAAAACTCTAAACCTAGATTCAAATAATAAATTTAATTATCGGACTTCATTTAGATATTTTATTTAAAACAAGATATCTGAATATATAAAATATCTTAATATAATTCAAATATAAGAAATATATATAAAAAATAAAATATTTAACAATTTATTCATTTCTATCCAAGCTTAGCCAAAGCTGGTTGCACTTAAAATGCTGATTGCTAAAGATGTCTTACCTTTTGAGTCATAATCTATCAACCATGCATCATCCATATGAATACATACATACATATATATAGATATATATATATATATAGTGTTATCTCACTCATTGATTCAAGTTGATTGGATAGGTTTGGTTTAGTGGCCAAACAACCTTTTAGGTCGCATGAATAGGATCAATGATTCCAACATGTCACACCCACTGGTGCCTACGACCTTTTTCTGAGTTGTCAATTTTTTATTTAATTATTGTGTGTATGAAAGTGAGCCTTTCATTTGGCTCATATCAACTATTATGAGGGGGAAATAATTGGGAGCATGTTTTTTAAATTATCGAATTTTTCATACATATATTTGTAACATAGCAGTCATTCATTTTTTTTTTAATTTTGAGTATGAAAAGTTGACAACTGTATATTTTTTTAGAAAAAAAGGTCGCATATAATATATAAAGACTAGCTAGCTAATGATAATCTAGAACTGAATTTTTTTTATGAGAACAGTTCTGTATTTTGCGGAGAAAATATCTATGAAAACAATCTCAACATCTACTTGATGATCACCATATAAGAAATATCTATGGAATTTTGTGAAATGGAAAAAATAAAAAAAATAAAAACATGATTTTATGTACATCAAAATATTTTGAGGAATTACTATAAAGTTCTAACAAAAAATATATTTAATCACTTAAATGTCCCGTAACAATTTAGGAGTATGCAATGACAAGTTTCAATATAATAAATGATAATCGGTTTTTGTTGATCACCTGCCATTAGGATTTTTTGTTAATTAAGTTCTTCTTTGGGATCTCATAATAATTCTCCTGAATATTTTTATAACCCTAAACCAAAAAAGGTATATAAAAAGAAAAGGACAATTTAAATAGGAACACTTTTTTATCTGAAATAATAGAAAATAAATCCTTTAAGGGTGTGAGTGTGTTGACGCACAAATTGCATTAAGTTGGCCAGGACATAAATTAAAAGACGCAATCTAAATCTAAAAGTACCCCTATAAAGTTTCTACATTAAAAATTACAATTAAATCTTTTTTTTAAAGTAAGTTAAATGAAAGTTGTCGACTAAAGAAAAAAGTTTAAGGGGACCAACTTTGAGATAACTGAGAAGGCCCATCACATATATAGTGGGGGCAGAATAGAACACTCTTTTATGAAACTTGTAAGGAATATTAGGTATAGAATTGGATGTTCAATTAATTTTCCCCTTCTTGTCAAAAAAGAAAAAAAAAAAAGATGTTCAATTAATGAAAACGACTTGCCTAATTTACTTTGAAAATAATTATACACACACAGGCACACACATATCCTTAAAGAACAAAGGTGCAAAACACTCCAAAAATGATCAAACAATTCTTTATTCTTGATTTAGAAAACTCTAATTAGATTTACATGTTTTGATTTTTTTCTTATTTCCATGTTTTAAAAATTTATTACATTTTAAAAATATATATGTCTTTTAAAACTTATACAAAATAAAATAAAAATGAAATTTACTGTTATATATTAATGATATGAATATAATACATATGAAACACGTATATTGTTTTACGTAAAAGCAACAGAAAGAAAAAAAAAAAAAAGGCATATGCTTTATCACGATTGTCACCAAACCAGAGGCCATGTATGTACTTTTACCAAACGAAAGTTTTGTGGTCCCTTTTTCTTGCCAACGAAAGTTTGTGGTCCTTATTGGTGTAGAAGGTCCGTTTGGTTGGATGATAAAGAGCCATTTGAGGAAATTACATGAAATTCGGTTTTTTTTTTTTAAAAAAAAACTAATGAACTTCTCGAATATAAGAAAACTAAGAAATTTTGAGTTCGAGTGGTGTCAAGTGTGAACGTATAAACCATTTTGGAAGTTCTACTCTTAATTAGATCTGATAATGCTCGAATCCAATTTAGCTAGATAGCCATATAGAAAAACTAATGAAATTCTCTAATATTTTGAGTTTGTTAAGGCCAAACTTTTATATTTTTCTATCTTAGGTCTTTAATATAAGATCTAATTAATTAATTTGAGTAGATTAAAAAAATTAGTTACTTATTAAAAATATGTATTAGTTTCCTTATAATATCATCTTAAATAATTTGCGCTGAAACTATTCCTTGACGCAAACTCCGCAAACATGTGAAATTAATGAGAATAATTTAGAAAAAAAATTATAAATATGGGGATAAAATGAACTAGAGTTTTATATTTAAAATCAAATGTAACCTTACATTCAATCTAAATATAGGAGTTAGATACTTATTTATAAATATTAAAAAACAGTTACTTAATATTTTATAAAAAATCTAAAACACCCTCTAATTATTTGTATGGAAAACATTTTTTACATATGTAAAAATTTATAAATTTAAATGACAAAATGAATTGGAGATCTATCAGTTATCTCATATCTTTAGGATTGGAGGGAGTGAGTTTTTACATGGTATGTTGGGTGAAGTTTTAAATACTAAATCCTATTGATTTCAAAAATATGTATTTGTTTTCTAGGTTAAAATATATGTATTTGTTTTGGAAATAAAAAATGTATTTGTTTTTGGGGAAAACAGAAAATATGTATTATTAATTTCTTATATTTGAAAGTTCTATAAATACAGGTTTCAAATGATATATTATTATGAGGTATAGAAGAGAAAAGGATTTAAATTTCAACAATAAATTAACAGGATTAACCTCAATAAACAACAACCTCTGTTGAAGCTTTGAAGAATTGAAACTTGAAGCACATGGGCTGAAGTATGAGCGTTTGATTTGCTTCGGCCCAAGACTTGTCAATTTGATTAATTTATTTTGTTTGGGTCAATTAGATTTATGTGTACTTTAGGTATTTGTCATAAGCCCATCAGCGTTTATTTGGACTCAATTTAATTTTTTTGTATTAATTTCCTATTTGAAAAAAAGATAGAAAAAAACTTTGAAATTGTAAAATCTCAAATCATATTTGTCATTAAAAATTTATAAAGAAATAATAAAATCTGATAAGCAATTTACAACTCATTTTTTAAAAAATGCTTGATTTAAAATTTTACAAATTTAAAGTTCTTTTTCTGTTTTTTTTTCTCCTCCTATTTTGTGTGTGATGGGTGAAATTAGTTTCTTAAATTTTACATATACCTATCGGGATGGTCTTTGAGCGAGCCCCCGCGTACGTGCACACATATTTGTTTTCTTCTAGAAAAACAGGTAAATTAATATACAACTCTATAATTTCACTTTATTTTTTAATCAAGTTTTTATAAATTTTTATTAACTCTTTATAACTTGTTCAATATATAGGAATTGATCTCTATACTCCTAATTTGTTAATTTGTGAGAGAAACGACAACACCACTACGTTTAATAACTTTGCCAATAGTCTCTTCGGTCTTCTTTTACATATTTTTTAGGACTCCATACTTCATAATCAATCCTCTCCACCAGCACATCCAACGCCCTTCTCTAAACATATCAAAACCACATCAAAATATTTTTTTTACCGCGTTCTCTTCAATTGGTGCCACTTTGATTCTTCCACATAAAAGTTTGTTATAGATCTCATCTTTTCTTGCATAATCACATATTTATCTTAAAATCCTCATCTTAACTACTCTTACTTTATATTCATGTTGTCATTTTAAAACCCAACATTCATTATTATATAGCAGAGCAGTGTGAAAATTTTTCTTTTGCCTTATTAAGAACATTCTGATCACAAATAACTCTCGTTACTTTCTTCCATTTAAACCACCTAACTTGAATTCTATGATTAATATCTCCATCAATTTCACCCTCTTTTTGTATAATTGATATTAAATATCTAAATTTTTCCATTTGAGGGATAATTTGATATTCCAATTTAACCTTCAAATCATTCTCAACTTGTCTCTTATCAAAACTGCAAGGTCTATACTCTATCTTACTCAAGGAACAAAAAACCGGACCGGTCAATGAACTGGTCACGGCACTGGTTCAAGGGTCAGTGGTTCAACCGGGGTTGGACTGGTGGTCGAACCGGTCATACTAAAATATTATAATTTAATTGACAATAATAAAATAACCATAATTCAATTTCATAATTCAAAAGTCATTACTAACAATAAGTTAGTTCTTCAAAGTTGAATCAAAATCCATAATTAACATCAAAATATAGTTAAAACATTACAATATCAATTAGCATTCATCAAACAACCAAGAGGCAGGAACCAACATCAGAATAGTCAAAAAATACCGAATTAAATCATGAAGCTCTACAACTCATCAAGGGGATCTATTTGAGATGAATCATTAGGAGGTAGATTGGGTAGAGGGTAAGAGGTAACAATATTATCAGGCAAAGCTGGGGGATCAGGAACGTCCATATCTTCGTCACCTACGCATATACATGACAATAATATCAATGATTATATGTAACATATAATTATATGGATGAATAATAAATTAGTAAGAGAATATTAACAGCACATATAAACCTTCATTAACCCTATCCACGGTAGAAGAATGTGCAATGCCTTCACTACCAAGAAGTCCTTCAAGATTTTCTACATCTTCATTATTAAATTCTGGAATGGGATCTTCTTCAGTCACCCAAAAATCGACCTCATCAATAGACTCATAATCAATAGGATCATAACTTGTCTGCTTTTTCTTTAAATCAGCCCTTCAAATTTCAATGACATATAATTTCAATTAAAACTTTTAAATACATCCATTTTATAGTGAAGAACAAAATTTTTTATAATATAAGAAGTTACCTATGCTTTAATTGCAAGTTATAATTAGTGTAAACTAAATCATTCAGCATTTGATGCTCCAATCTATTTCTTCTTTTTGTATGGATACGCTCAAATAAACTCCAATTTCTTTCACAACCAGAAGAAGCAGATGTTTGGCTAAGAATACGAATTGCAACATGTTGCAATTCTGGTACTGAATAGCCATAATACATCCACCATTCATCTACAAAATAAAACATGTACAAAATATTAATTGCAATCAATTAATAATTTAATATGTCAATTAAACCCTAAACAATAAAGATAAATACTTAGTTACTTATAAGGATCCAGTCTTTGAGCTCCTTGTTTACATGTCTCTCGGCTGAAAGATTCTTTTCCTTCAAGATACAATGTGACTTGCTTCATTATCTTGAAGCAATCAACATTTTCATTTGAGTTAGCCTCTACCACATCAATCAAAGCTTGCATTAGTCCTCCCTTATGAACAAAGTTTGGACCATATACGAATGCTGGGTTCAACAAATAGGAAGCTGCATGGAGATCAGTCTTCAAATGTTTATCCCATCTCATTTTAATGATACTTGTGTAAGGCTTGTAGAGATCTTTATTCCTCTTGAACATCTCCTTAATTCCACTTTTTGCCCTTTGCATGCCTTCATAAACATATGGCAATGAAGGCTTCTCATATGAGTCAACAATTCTCAACAATTTTATTAGAGGAGTGACAATCTTCACAATTTGGTGGCATTCATTCCAAAACCGGCTATCTAATATGATTGCACTAAAAATTTTTCCGGGAGTAGTCCTAGATAGCTTATGGTCCACAAAGTGTTTATCAACAACAAGGGCTTGCAAGTCATGCTTGTGCATATATATGCTATGCAATGTAATAAAGGTAGTTGCAAATCTTGTAGCACCATGACACACAATTTCTTTCCAACCCGGCCTTTTCCTCAGCCAAGACAAGAATATCATGTGATTGTAAGCAAACACTGTTATCTTTGATGCCTTTGCTGCAATGTCTGACACATGAGGCATGCTTGAAATGTCTTTCAATACAAGATTTAGACAATGAGCAGCACAAGGAGACCAATAAATATTTTTATATTTCTCCTTGATCAACCTTCCACATGCCACGTAATTGGCAGCATTGTCAGTCACCATATGAACAATATTATTGGAACCGACCCACTCAATCACTTCACAAAACAAAGTGAATAAAGTCTTTGCATCTTTGACTAAATCTGATGCATCAACAGACTTAACAAACACCATTCCATGGGTAGAGTAAACTAAAAAGTTTATTAAAGTCCGTTGCCTCACATCAGTCCATCCATCCGCCATAAGTGTGCAACCTTTTTTCTGCCATATATCTCTATGACCGTCAATGAGTAACTGACATTCCTTTTTCCATTCTTTCAACAAGTTGGTTTTAAAGTCATAAGCACTAGGGGCTTTAAACCCAGGCCCTATAGAACACATTCCATCCACAACTTTTTGAAATAAAGGGCACTCTAATGCTTTAAATGGAATGCAGTTCACTATGGCCCATTCAACAATAAGCATCTTCACATTGTGTTGTGCTTCTTTCGATGCTAAGACACTCTTTATGGTTGGTTAAGCTCCAGGAGTTGTCCTAGGAGCAAAATATTTATCTACAACACTGAGATGTTTCCTCTTCTTAGTTTCACTATTAACCTCCTCTTCTCCAACTCCCTCTTCTCTTATATCCTCAATTTCCTTTTTCTTTGCATGTTCTTTCAAAGACTCTACCATTCGATAATGCACATCAGCTGGAACTTTTTTACAAGAAGCAATTTGACCTACAACACCAGCCAGATGTTGCTTCAGCCTGTTTATGCCACCTCCTCTATAACTATTACCACAGTGAAGACATGTGTATATATTTTGTGTCCCTTCTTTCTTGTAGGCAACATGTACCCATGCTGGGTCAATTTTGCCACGTAATGATGTAGTGGAAGTAGGATTATCAATAGGATTGGAATTGATATTAGAAGAGGGAGTAGGAGGGGTGACATTCTCATTTCCAGAACTCGATAAATCCATCACTGCAGAAAAAAAAATTGGGAAAATCCTATTAAAAACCTTTTAAAATACCCAAATCCTAAGTTGGGCTCTAAGATATATCAAATTCTAAACCGGTCAATCATCTTAATTTACTAAATTTAGGATTTTAGAATTTGGTGATTTTACCTTTATTAGAACTCTCCGGTCTCCCATTCAAATTCACTAAGGAAGATATCAAATTTCAATTTTGCAAGCATTATTTCACTCAGCCTTGGATTGATATTGATTCTTGGATTTGGAGAATGCAATATAAGTTCAGTATTTGGAGAATTTGGTCTAGGATTTGCAAGCATTTTAGAATTTGGTCTAGGATTTGGAGAATGTAATATAAGTTCAGTATTACATACACTGGAATTTGTCATAAAATCATAAAATCATAAACAGCTAAAATCATAAACAGCAATATAAGTTCAGTATTACTATTACATACACTGGAATATAAGTTCTGAGCATCTAAGAGACTAAGACCCGTATAAAATCATAAAATGTTCTCTACAGATACTGAGTACTAACAGAGTGACAATCACCGATCCAAGAATCAATTTCAATCCAAGAATTAATTTCAAGAGCTAGCATGTCTAACTGTTAGATGAATTGACATATATCACTCTTTCCATTTGGGAATCACGACAGAGAAATCACGACAGAATTGTTAAAGGAATAAACAGCAAGAAAATTGTACATGTTGAAGGAAAGAGAAATAAACAGCTAAAAGAAAGATAAATAAACAGCTAAAATTTAAATTGTACAAAATATTCTAAGTTTTAATTAAACAGCAATAAACAGCTAAAATTCTTACATTGAGGCCGACACAGAGAAATCAAGACAGAATTGTTCTCTACAGGTTGAAGTGTTGAGGCCGACACAGAGAAATCACGACAGAATCGGAGAGGAGTAGCGAGCAATCTCCAGTTGTGCAGCACAGAGGAGAATCGGAGAGGAGGCGAGGAGCAGAGCCAGCAGCGATTTACATTGCACAGAGAAGCAGTTCTGAAATCACGAGGGTTAGAGATGATGACGGGTCGGGTCGGTTGTGGGTGCGGGTGTGGGTCTGGGTCCGGTCCAATCAGCCCCAAACGACGTCATTTTGGGGCTGATTTTTTGAAAAAATATAGACCCGGCTAACCCGCCCGACTCGGCGAGTCAGCCGAGTCATTCCCGGTTCGACCGAGCCAACCCGGGTTTCACCGGGTTGGCTATTCCTCCTGTTTGCACCTTGGTCCGGACCGGGCTGGGGACCGGTCGACCGGTTTTCCGGTCAGACCGGCCGGTCTGGTCCGGTCCGGTTTTTACTCCCATGATCTTACTCCTATTTAGGTGAAAACCCTTTGACTCCAAAGTCTTTTTCCATAACTCAAGTTTAGAATTAATATCTTCTTTTGACTTAGCCAAAAGAACTATATCATAATTAACAATAATAATTGACTAGGGATATTTAGAATAATTCTTTTAATTATTCATGGATCCTTGTGATAAAGAAAACATGCAAAACCATATAATAAATAAACATTTAATAAAATTCCTTTTATTAAATTAAATATAATGTCTACATTCAATCGACCTGGTTAGAGCATAGTTTCCAACAAATAATGACTCCAACACTTAAGAAAATATGTATGTTTAATTTGTGAACACCTTATTTTTTTGGGCCCCACACAAAAATAATAAAAAATTTAAAAAGAAAAAAATCCTACTTGATGCTTACACATCTAAATTAATAAAAAAAAATGACATTAACAATTTGATTGTAATTAAAATTTGAAAAATGATAATCATTAATTGTGATTGTCTTGAAATTGATGTTTGCAGTAAATGACAATAAATTTCAAAATAATTCAACTCACTGATGTTATTTGATATCTGGATTAGAAAATTTTGTGTGAAGTCATTGTGAAGGATAAAAAAATAGAAATTAAAAAATACAAAAAAAATGTCTCTCATTCATGTTCATAGATTTAAATTAGGAAATTTCTTGTAGGGAAAATATTAAAAAAAATAAAAAAAATAAAAAATTAAAAAATGTCTCTCATTTTTGTTAATAGTTTTAAATTAGGAAATTAAGGGAAAGATAAATCGGAAGCACAATAAGAAACCCATAAGAGAGAAAGCCATGAGTAGAAAGGCGCATGGAAGGGTGAGTGGGAAGGTGAGAGGCAGGGTCAGTATAGGCTCGAAGGCGGTCGATCCGACACTAGAGGAGGCGGAGAACTCCTACGGAGTAGAAAGAAAGTATGTAAAGGGGAGGGCATGGTAGTTACTGGATGAGTAAACATTCCGACTGTGGAAGACTGGATGGATGAGGAGAACGTGGATGAGCATGACGGGGATGATAAGATTGAAGTGCAAAAAGATGAAACAAAAATGTCATACAAGTAGGCTTGCACCAATGGTGTCAGGATGGATGATAAAGAGGAGGAAGATGATAGATGGTGGTTAAATAATGGTTGGAAGTCACGGATCTAAGTAGAGTCTACACCTAAAGGGCCAAATATAGTACTGCTACCTGTGTGATACCTCATTTCCTATAGCCTTAGATGAGTACAAAAGAGTAGTGAAATTATTTGGGAGACTAGGATTTGAACCCGAACTACCCAATATCTGAAAATATTTACAAATCCCCACCTTCAACTCAAGAGTTGAACCTAGGGTTGAGAGGGTAGTAAAGTTTTCACAAACCATTTTCACAAATACACACTATCTCATTAAGTCTCATCGGCTCTTCCTTTTGCTTGTTTATCAGAGTTTGTAAGCGTGCCTCTGTGTAGTTCTCATATTCCATTACTTATACACATTTCGTTAGCGATGGGAAGCATAAACACATATTATCTACCATTCATTCATTATGTTACTTTTACATTGTTGTCATGCTTACATGAACATATGCATAAACACATATTATCTACCAATCATCCGCATTTACCTTCCGCTTACCCATTGAGCTCTTTCCCTGTATTGTAAGTGGGTTTTTGAAAAAGAGTGAGATTCAAAAGAATCTCAATAGCAACATATATCAATAATACAATTATAACATTACAAGGCATGCTAAACAATCATTATTCATCATAATCATCACAACAGCATTCAATGCATCACATGTAGCTCGTAAACTATCGTAGCGTTAGATATATTACAAAGCTCCGAGGGATACTCGTGCAATAGGCCTCGGGCACCCACTCGTGTAACAGTGAGCGTTATATTGGCTTGAGCGTCCACCCGTGCAAAGATAGGCCTCGGGCGACCACCCTGCATTCATAATACGTTAAAAAATTCATGATGAACATACAATCAACACATTGCATCATATAATAACATATGAAAGACAAGTTACTACTTGGTTGCTTTTCTCCAGCAACTTCCAACCGTTTGTCCAAGCTTGGGCAAGCCTTGAATTCCAGACAATAACTAAGTCCTACAATTCCCAAATATATTATACATGAGTTATTACTCATCTATCCACTACTTCTAAACTCATGCTATTGGTTCATTTAGCTTTACAATGCCAAATTACCAAAATGCCCCTTAAGACCCAGTCCATCTGTACTTTACCCAAAAATATGACTCTATACAATTTCTCATGTAGAATCCATTTTTAACTTCGGATTGGGCAAAATCAGGCCCAAATGATGAAAATTCCCTTGATAGCCCTTACTTAGAGCTTTTAAGGGTAATTGGTCATTTCACATTCTGGGGCTTTTCTCACTTTATCATCAACATATACCCTACACAATTTTTCCTCTTAAACCCAATGAAAGCATCAAAACTATCAAATTCCTTCTCCTTTCACACGTCTAACACAGGGCAGTCCAATAAGATTCCTAGAAAAGTTGTGTCGGTTTCTCATTTTCTCTTACCTAATCATCTCCTTTCTACTTATAATCACACTATTAGCTATTTAGTATGTGTTTGGAAACTCTCCAAACCATGGTTTCAAACCATGGTTTGCGCAAATCGAGATAAAACTCCTCTCACAAATTTACTTCGTAAGTCGTAAAAGCTATTCTCAAAAGCTAATCCAAACACACATTAGACATTCATTAGACTTGATTTAGAGAAACTTGAAAATTAAGGTCCCTTAGGTTTCTTCATCTAACTTTCACAAATCATTCAAAACCAAGCCAAGAACAACTCTAATAACATCAATTAAGCAAGAGGAACAAGTTTGGAAAGTTACCTCTTGATTTCTCAGCTTTCTCTCTCCTCAATATTTTTTGCTCTCTCTCTCTACACCCTTGATTTCTCTTGAAAACTATGGATTCAAAGGAGAGGTGAGTAGGAGAGGTTATGGAGGGATTATGAAGCTTAAACTATAAGATATAAGCTCACTTACCTTTGATCTTGAAGAACCCTAGCTCCCTTGTTCTTCTGTGTTCTCTACCATCTCAAACCTCTCTCACTCTTTTTGATTCAGTTTTAGTCGAGAATGAAGCTAAAGAGATGAAGGGAGTGTAATATAATAAAGGTCACATGTGGCATCCTTCCATTGACCAATAATGCTAATTCTTTTGTTTAATATTCATTTCCCTTCATGCTTCTCTTGCACTGCCAAAAATGATGAGAATTGAAGAGAGAAAATATTGATTTTGCACTATTCCATTGCCAACTTGCAAATTATTGACTTTTGTCCTTTGACTTTTGACTATTTGACATTCCTTGATAATAATTCACTAAAATAGGCTTATTAATTATCAAGTAGCCATTTTTCTCTTTTTAATTCCTATATAACTAAAATTATTAGGAATATTAGGGAAAAATACTTATTTCCCACTTTATGGCAAAATTATCGTTTTGCTCCTACATTTTATGATTTACCGTAATAAATCATTTCTCACTCATTTCCATTGGTTTGAAACTTTGACCCCATATTGACACTCAAATAAGGCTACTATTCATGTTATTTAATTCTCAAATTTTAGTTACAATAGTAAGCCTTTAAATGGGCATTAATTGCCTCTTTGTGTCCTTACTTGGTCGAATTATATATAACCGGCGATTGTCATTTTTCTGTAAATTCACACATATCACAATTCACCATTTTGTTCCACTAAATATCAAAAATATATATGTAAGGAATATTGGTGAAAAAGTGGGGTATTACAACTTGAGTATAGCAGTTAGATAGCGAAGAAATGGTGACATGCTATAATAGTCACCGTGCTTGGTAGTATGGTGAGGGAGGATGTGCTAAGTTATAAACTATCCTAGTTGTGGGGTGAAGTCGACATCATTGATATTGGATCGGGATTCTTTATCGTCAATTGTAAGCGCAAGGATATTTACGAGCTGGCTTTGACTGGAGGTCCGTGGTTGGTGCATGATCATTATATTAGTGTGAGGCCTTTGAGAGAAGATTTTGATTTAGATGAAGGTCGAGTAATGAGTATTGCGGCTTAGGTACGGTTTGTAAAACTACTGCTGGACTATTACGAGAAAGGTATGCTATTTGTCATTGGTAGCCGAATTGGTACGGTGTTGAAAGTGGATACCAACACTATGCATAATTCAAAGGGAAGGTTTGTAAGGATATGTGTCAAACTAGACCTCAACAAACCCCTAGTTTCAAGCATCATGGCGAAAGGAGTGGAGGAAAAAGTAGAATATGAGGGTTTGCACCTTATTTATTTCAGGTGTGGGAAATATGGTCACGATGCAGACCATTGTTTGATGAAGGACACTTAGGAGAATACCAAGGGTAATGATTCTGAGAATAATGGATCATCTTCCATAGTGGTAGTTGCACTAACGAACTTGAGATGAAAAGGGGGGAGGACATACGGACAAAACCGTCTTACAGTGGCTGGATGATTGTGCAGCGGCCATGGAGAGGGAGGAGGACGGTGGCGCAGGATTGGAATGGGAGAGATGGTAGCTGGATATCTCATGATATGACTATGATTATTATGGGATCATGCTTTAATGCGCTTGATTCAGATCCATAAGACCAGGTACTGATTTCGATGGAGTTAAATAGCCAAATTCCTCTTGTGCCAATTAAGGGAATTACTAGTGTGCAATTAAGTGGGGCCAAGGCAGTCAAGATTAATGCGTTGAAGGGGGCTAAACACATGGGAGTTGATGAGGGAGAGAGCAACATACACGTGGACTGATGGAGGAGTTTTTAGCATTAAAAAATAAAATTAAAGAAAGTTATTCTCTTATTAGTGAAACAGTGAGCTTGGGGCATATGGAGATAAATGGAAGTTGGTGGTGGTAGACTCTAGAGTCAAGGAAGTAACATGTGGTTAAAATAGGGTCCAACATACACTTCATTTACAGCCTACAATGACACCTGCAGGTAACCCGATGGACCCATGTGAAGGAAAGATGTCTGAGTTCATGGTTCGGAGTAACCCATTATCGTCTATACAGAAGGCGCCAGTGTGCTTGGTTCATGTTGTTGAAGACAATATGAGTGATGCTTAGGAGGGGGTTCTAATTCTACATTAATTGTATCAATATGAAGTGTATTATATAGAATTGTAGGGGGACTTGTGCGAAACATTTTCCCTTTCTCATTAAGGATATTTCACGGTACCATGATATTGAATGTTTAGCTCTCTTAGAGACACTGTCTAGTAGAGATAAAGCCCAACGTATTGCTGCAAGGTTGGGCTTTTCCTCTTTGAAATCATTGATATAGAGGGATATAGCGAAGGTATCTAGTTTCTTTGGAAGTCAACGGTATAACAAGGAAATATTATAGAGAAGGATTCACAGTTTATACACGTGGAAGTTCAAGATTTGTTAGGAAATGTCTGGTGCATGACCATCACATGCATCTCCTAATGTTGCAAAGAGAAGAACCTTGTAGAGCAAACTGCAATGCTTGGGGAGTAATATACGAAGTGTGTCAAACGCTTCAGAAATTTGACATTTAATAAAGTATCAATGTGTAGTTCAATGTGTATACAGAAATAACAGAAATATATTAATATAAAATTTTTGATTACATTACAGGAAGTCCCTATAGGGTTTGTACAAAGTAATTTATAAAACCCAAAAGTACATAAAAAGTGCATAGATAACTAACACAAAATGTCTTCATTAGACCCGGATCCTTCAGTGGCTGGTGTCCACCTCTTTGCCTTCAGAGCCACTACCTTTTGTTGAATAAATATTATTTATGGAAAGGGGTGAGATTCAAATTAATCTTAGTAGTAACAAGCAATCATTCATATAAAATGTGATATATAAACATGCAATGCAACATATAATGCAGCAATTAATAATGCTGTACACATGTATGTCAAACAATATTTAGGATCAAACAAAGATTTTGTCCTGATGAAAATGATCGTTTGTCCCTACTTGCCAATCAGTGATCATAATTCTATTTTGCTCGGCGTTCAGGTACAAAATGACTGTTTGTCTTTACTCGCCTTACTGCATACTGTATTCAGGATCATATGCTTTTATGACCCCTACTTGCTATAATATTTTGGAGCAGATGTTGTTCTGTCTGTACTTGCTACTGGCTTTCCCAGCCCCAGAGGTACTTGTGCTTTTTTTACCTCAGGGTGGTACTTGTGCTTTTCCACACCCAGCTCTAGGAATTACTACCATTTACATATCATTGCATAGAACATGGAAAACAATACATATTAATAATCACATAGAATATGAGAGATATAGTTACTACCTTAACTCATTTCCTGGCCTAACTAATGTCGGTCCTTAACTTCCAGTTTGACTCGACAAATATTAAATCCTAAAATTTTCAAATTAATAACAAATGAGTTATACTCATTCATACCTCATTCTAAGAATCATTAGTTGGTTATCTTTATTCAAAAACTCATAATTACCAAAATGCCCTTAGGGAACATAGTCTAATTCCCCTTATACCAGGTATAATTGTATTTTACCAAAAATTATGATCCAAACTATTCCTACACAATTTCACGTGTAGAATCTAGTTTTTACCTCAGTTTTGGAAAAATCACACTGCATTTCCATTTTTACCCTTGACAACCACTAATTAGGGTTTTAGGGGTAAAATTGTCATTTCACACCCTAAAGCCTTCACACTTCATAATTTACATGTTTCCTACACAATTTTTCATTATAAACACAATGAAATAATCAAATCCATCAAATTATAGTCCTAACCCCCTTAACTTACGTTGGACAAAATTTTGAGAATTTTAGGGAAATTGAAAAACTTCAATTTCCAACCAATCAAACATCATCTTTTCACTTCTAATAACTTATTTAACCACTTAAACACCATTTTCATAATTAATAAAAGTTTGGTTAGTATCTCCCCTTAGGGTTCATGCATCCCAAATCACAAAACCAAGCCAACACAAGCCAAACAACCAACCAAAATACTAAGAACAAGCATAAGTCATCAAGGGATCACAAGTTCTCAAGCTTACCTTGCTTTCTCCTTCTTTCTCTCTCTTGGATGTGGCTTTTACCTCTCTATTTCCTTTGATTTTCTTCTTGCTTTATATGATTTCAAGATGGATATGAAAATTAGAGAGTTTGCAAGAGATTGAAGGCAACAACAAGCAATTCCAACTACTACTTACCTTATTTTACTTCTTGATTTCTCTAGCTTCTTTCTTATTGTTTTACCCTAGCTCTCTCTCTCTCTCTTCTCTTCTTGATGTTGGCCGAAAATATGAGCCAAAGATATTCTGAAATGAGTTTATAATATTCCTCTTCCACCTCCTCCAATTATATATTATTTTATTTAAAAACTTTACACATGGCTTATTCTTGTTTCTTCTTTTTTCCATATGTGTTTTAACCTTCCACATGTCCATATGTGTAACAAAATCTCATGCTCTCTTTCTCTTCCCTTCCTTGGCTGACTTTCACCATTTTTAAGAGAAAGATATTGTCTTTTTATTTTAGTAGCCAAATGACTATTTTACCCTTATATTTTCTTGAATTTTTGAACCAATTTCCATTTCCTTCTTCCCCTTTCTTTTTGGCCAAATTTTTCCATGTATTTTGGGCCAAAAATTATGCTCTTCCATACTTAATTTTAGGCTTCAATGTTAGGATATTACAATATGTCTTACTTGTGTTTTATGTCTTACTTGGCCAAAATTTCATATAATCACTATTTCCAATATTTTAGCTACTTCAAGTGCACCAAAATTCACCATTTTATTCCATTGAATATAATTAAATTTACAAGAGATTTTGGTGACTAAAATTTAGGATATTACAAAGTGCGTAGGTAGTTGTGGGTGACTTGAACGCAACTCTTTACTCTGATGAACACTATTCTATAGTTGTTGGGCTGACCTCGGTGGATTAGGATTTTTGGGAGTGGTTCAAGTACTTAGGCCTGACGAATTTACGTTTCTCAGGCCCAAAGTTTACATGGTAGTGTAAGGGATGTGGTGCATGGCTTGATAGAGCTATTGTTAACGATGCATGGTTACTTCAGTTTCTGTAATCTAAGGTTATTTATCTCCTTCAACTAAAATTTGACCATATGCCTTTATTATTGCAACTTGATGCTTCATAGGTTAGAGCTCAAGGTGAATGACCATTTAGGTTTATCGCATCATAGGTGTTACATGATGATTTTGAACACTTTGTGCGGGAAAATTGGAAAATTGAGGTGGTTGAAAATTTCAAAAGCTTTGCTAATGCTTGCTATCGATGAAATCATAAAGTTTTTGGATTTACAGACTATAGAAAGAAGTAGTTGTTAAAACGGCTTAATAGTATCCAACAAACACTTGAACGAAATTGTAACGAGAAGACTTGATTACACTTCAAAGAGAGTTTTGGCAAGAGATGGAGAACATTTTAATTCAGGGAAACCTTATATGGGCATAAAAGGCAAGAGTGGAATGGAATTTGATAGGTGATAAGAATACCTACTTTTATCATATCCGAGCAAATGGTCATCGGAGGCATAATCGTATTAATGAGATTAAAAATGAGAATGGTTCGTGGATGTATGAGGAAAGTATGATAAAGGTATAAGCTACGTCTTTTTTTACTAATTTGTTTACAGAAGAGAATTTTGCAAGGAACGTGCTCTCCTGTGATATCTCTTATCTGGCAATCGCACCAGAACATCTGGAGCAATATGGAACCATGGTGACTGGAGAAGAGATTAAGGCTGCTTTGTTTGATATGGGTGCACTTAAAGCCCTGGGGCTTTTCTTCCAGAGTTAATGGCAATATGTGGCACCGTCGATCATTTCATTAGTCTCTAATCTATTTTTAAAACTGCGGGATATCAACGATATAAATGGCACCCTCATTGTTTTAATTCCAAAGAAAGTCCCTCTTGAGACTTTTCATGACTTAAGGCCCATAAATCTATGTAATGTTATCTACAAAATTATTATGAAAATTATGGTAAAATGGATTAAGTGCTTCCTTCTATATGTCATTAGCTCAGTTCAGTGCAGCTTTGTTCCAGGCAACTTGAGTTATGATAATATTATTATTGCTCAAGAGGTAATCCACACCATGAGGAATACCTGGAGGAAAGCAGGAATGATGGCCATTAAAATTGATCTGGAGAAGGCTTATAACCGTTTAAGTTGGGAGTTTCTAACCCACTGTTTAGCTGAGATGAATATTCCATATAATGTGCTATATGTTATTAAGTACCCTGTTTCCTCTTCCTCAATGAAGTTCCAGAATGGTGATAAAGTAGAAATGTTCATGCCATCCCAGGTGGTTCGACAGGGTGACCCTATTTCTCCATATTTGTTTATGATTTGTATGGAAAAATTATCCCACCTTATCCAAGAAAGCATATGTAAGGGTGACTAGAGGCCTATTACTCTAAACAAAGGTGGTCCTCCTCTTTCCCATCTTATGTTTGCTGATGATATTGTTATTTTTGGTAAAGCTTCATTACAACAAGCATAAACTATTAAGGGTTGTCTTTAATCCTTTTGTGAGGCCTCTAGCATAAGAGTTAATGTGGCTAAGTCCAAGGTTTTCTTCTCACCAAACATGAACCATAATAGATGCAAAGAACTTAATGAAGAACTAGGTTTTAAACTAATTATTTGGGTAAATACATGGGCATTAAACTAATTATTTAGGTAAATACATGGGCGTTCCTCTGATTCATAAAAGGGTGTCCAAGGATACCTTTTGGTTGGTATTGGAGAAAGTGCAACAAAGGTTGGCTAGTTAGAAAGCCAACACGCTATCTATGGTTGGTAGACAACCTTGATCTCTTCTATTACTACTGCTATCCTTAGCTACACTATGCAAACAACTCTTTTGCCAACTAGTACTTGTGTATCGTTGGAGAGACAGAACCGGGAGTTTATTTGGGGGTCTTTTGAACATAAAAAGAAATTACACTTAGTTTCTTGGGATAAAATTTGTATAAGCAAGTCAAGAGGTGGATTAGAGCTTAGGCGTGTAAGTAAACAAAACACAGCTTTCCATATGAAGTTAGGATATAATCTTGTGAAAAGAAGGGATGCTCTATTAGTACAAGTTATTCTAAGCAAGTACAAATGTGGAGATGACTTAGTGCCTAATATTGAGAAAAGGAAGCAAGGCTCTAACACATGGAATGGGATTAGGGCTACATGAGATATAACTGAGGCTAACATGGTGAGAAATGGTGATAATTCTAATATGCAGTGGTAGTGCACTAAAGATGGTACCTTCACTATTAAATCAGCTTACTATTGTTTGGAAGATTCGGCGACATTATGGGATACTGTATGGAATAAAATTTGGAAGTTAGTGGTTCCTTAATAGTTAAAAATGTTTGTGTGGTTTCTATACCATCAATGGCTGCTTACTAACGAGGTGAGGGTGAGAAGGAATTTATCTACCAGTGGTTGTTGTGGTGTGTGTACAGAGATGATTGAGAGTTGTACCCATGCTCTCCAAGATTGTTGTGAATCCTAGAGTTACTGGGAACAAATTGTTCTATGAAGATTTATGAGTCACTTCTTTATGTTAGATAATCGGGAGTGGGTGTTAACTAATCTCATGTTCACTGAGCCTGGTAACCATCTGCACTAGCCCAACTTTTTTACAGTTTCATGCTGGTTATTGTGGAGGAAACACAGCTTAAGAATTTTCAAGCAGAAGGAGTTTTCCAACAGGGTAATATATGTGCAAGTGTTAGCAACCATTGGATCTATTTAGGGAGCTAACTTTAAGTTGTGTGGTACTCATGCTTATGATAAGGCAAGTGTTATGCAAGCTCGAAGTTAGATTAGTCCTGACTTGGGATCGTGTAAATTGAATGTAACCAAGAGTGCAGGTTATGGGGGATTAATTCGTGCCTCTGGCAGAGTTTGTCTGGCGGGGTTCATGTTTAGGCTCTAGTATGGGGACTTTGCAACAGAGGAATTGTGGTCATGTCTTTTGGGTCTTAGGATGGCATGGGATTATGGAGAAAGGAAGCTGGTTCTAGAAACTGATTCATTATCGATGGTTGAACTACTCTTAAGAGAGTGTTCCATGCATCACATGAAATACCAACTTGTACAGGATATTCAGGACTGGCTTCATTGAGATTGGTGTGTTCAAGTGCAACATGTGTCACGAGATGCTAATGAGGCAGCATATTTTCTAGCCAAGCAAGCCCTTTTGTATGTGCCTAGTGTGCATTTGTTTGCTGGTAGCTTTTCGGATTTAGAGCCTTTCCTAAGGAAGGACAGGGATCTGATATAGTTCAGAGTGTGCTAAAGTTTGTTTATAGCGTCCAAGTATATAAAAAAAGGAAATTACTTATGGGAAAAAAATGAAAATAAAAAAAGCATTAATGAGGTAAAACCCTAGGAGATGCCTATTTAAAGGGGAGAACAAGAATGAGCAGGACACAAGAATTTTGAGGAGAGCAAAGAGGCAAGTGAGAAGCTTCTTGAGACATGAAATGAGAGGTACGTGCTAGTTTGCATATCTTTAATTTGTTGTGCAACTATTTCTTTTATTCTTGATAGTGTTTGACTTTTTTCCTCTCTCACCTTGTATGATATAATCACCTCCTCATCTATTTGTTTCTTTCCTTTGGTCTTATTATCCATCTCTCAACCACATGAAATGTGAACACCAAAAGGCGAGAGTATGTGTTTTCTTCCATTCCAGCTGCTAGATGCCTAATCGTTAATTCTTACTCTCTCCTTTATGTTCGACAGGTTCAAATGGATATTCTAATAATATGTTGCCATTTCATCATGTTTGGATGAATTGTATGCAATTGTGTTATACTATCCATGTGGTTTTCTCACCTTATTGTTTGTATAGCTTGCAAGGATAAAAAGGTATGTGTTTATCACTTCTTGAAATTATTTTGTATGATATGCATGTGTGTGAGGATATGATGATCATGCCCTTGCTTGTCCTTATTGTCTTGATGAACTCTTGTTTTTTTTCTTTGGCAAATAAAAAGTTTCAAAATTAAAAAAAAAGGATTCCTTTTTTAAAATAAATGAATTTGGTTTCATATGAGAAAATAAGGAAATTTTTTTTAAATAAAAAACACAAAAAAAATATTTTTCTTAAATAAATTAAATAAACCTTTTTTCTAAAAAACACTAACAAAGTGACATGTATTTCTACCCCAAACTACGTGTGCTTTGATCCTTCTAAAGGGTACGTAGGCCCTAGGTGTGAAACCTTATTTTCAATAGCTCTGATACTAGCAAATGTGAAACCTCACTTTCAATACCTCACCGGCTCTTAGTTTTCACAGATCAGAGTAAGCGAGTGATTACTTAAATAAACTAACAGCCGTTCTCTTTATTTACACTAGAGCGATTCTCTTATTACATTAGAGCGATTTTCTGCTTTAACAACAATCATTCATTCATCCTCATACATACGCATATACTTCAAGCCTCACAAGGCTATCAAATGTAACTCCATTACATTAAACGATCTTCTCCTCAGCAATTCCTCCTCCGAGCATAACTCCATGCATCCTTTAACCTGTCTAAATTGGTTGTTTGGGAGGAGTGAGATTCGAGAGAATCTCAGTAGCGAATAGTACCACTATGCATGGCAGATACATATGAATGCATGACATGCTTGCCTACCAAATCTGATGCCAACATAATGACATGTTGCATGCTCGATGTTATGACATACCAATGGTCAATGTACAAATATAACAGAGCTTCAATCAATCAAATATGTTCCATACAAATAGGCAAAGCAATCACATAATCAATGCATAAACATACATATCACACACATACAGGAAATATAAGTTCACTACCTGTTGGACTTCACGTCCGTCCTTAATCCTTCGTCTTTGCTTCAGTTCGGGCACGTCCGTCCATCGAGTCCTAGAAGTCCAAATACATTTAATGAGTCACTACTCATCCATATAACATTCTAGACTCGTTTTCAGTTGATAACTTAGCCCAATTACGCTAAATTACCAAAATGCCCCCGGAAGCCCGGCCCAACTGTACTTTTACAGAAATTACAACATGGGCCAATCCTACACAATTTCACATGTAGAATCCATTTATGGATCCAAATCAATCAAATTCAGGCCTGAATGATGAAAATATCCCTTGACAACCCCCATTTAGAGCTATAAGGGTAATTTGATCATTTCACCCTCTAGGCCTTTTCTCACTTCTTCATCAATATGAACCCTACACAACTTGCTTTTTTGAACTCAATGTAAGCATCCAATCAATGAAATTCTAACTCATGGCTCATGCCCCACGCATGACAGCCAATATAGAGTTCTCAGAAGAGTTGTGTCGGTTCCTCCCTTTCTTTGACTTAATACCCTCATTTCTACTCCTTATTACATGATTAGTCGTTTAGACATCCATTGGACATCATTTTGGCCTCCAAAACACTGATTAAATGAGAGATGAACAATACTCTACTCCCTTAATACTCATCCAAATGACAAACCGAAATGGTAGAAAGGAAGCTTACGCTTACCTCTACGCCTTTCTGAATTCGGTTCAGAATTTTGGAGACGCTCCGGCCGGCGAGATGGCACCAACCATCTCTAAACAAGAATTTGAAACCATAGAATCAAAGCTCAAGATGAGTAAAAGAATGTTTGTACTGGGTACTTGGAGAGAAAACGCCGTTTCGGTAGAGTTTCGACGATCTCAAACTTTTTCTCTCTTCTCTCTCTTTTCTGCGTTCTCGTTCTTCTTCGTCCGTTCTCTTTCTTTCTTTCTCGTTCTCATCTGTTTCGTTTCTCTTTCCTTTCCCTTCTTTTAATCCTGATCGTAGGAAAGAAAGAGAATAAATGATGAAGGATGATGATTAATTAAAATCATCCAGGTGGCCTTTACTCAATTAGTCCACCTATCTCATTTATTGCACAACAAGTTTCCTTTCTCTTTTCTTTAATCATTCCACCAATATTAATGAGAAATAAGAGAGTATAATTCACTCTCAAATTATCTCATTGTGCCACCTTAAGTGGTCAACCAAAGCCTTAAGCTTTTCCACTTATTGACTTTCCTTGATAATAATTCACCCGCTTGGGCTTATTAATCATCAAGTAGTCATTTCTCTCCTTTTAATTCCCATTCAACTTAAATCATTGGGAATATCAGGGAAAAACCATTATTTCTCAACTTTTGGCAAAATTACCATTTTGCCCTCACCTTTTATTTCCTTTTTAATATCCAAAGATATTAAGGAATTTTGGGATAAATCTTATTCCTCACTTGGACATTTTCCAAACCGGGGTCTAGCAGTCCACTTAATCTAGGCTAAACCTCAAGCCTTTAATCCCAAAATTTGGGGTATTACACTAGGTCCTCTTCTTAGGTCAAGTCCGATTTTGTAAGTAAATATATTTTTCCTTTTTTTGTAAATAAATGTTCCTTTTTTCTATACTTTTCATTTTATTTATTTTTCGTAAATATTCTTTTTTATTTAGGTAATTAACATTTTTTTCATGTCTTAATATGTCTAAGAAATGCTACTCGATGCGTTATGATATCAATGAAGTAAGAAAGCTAGCAAGCAAAAGCAAGAAGTGATCCTTAAAGGGTAAAATGAAAGGGTAAGATGGGAAATAACTTTCAAGCAAAATTTCTGGATATAAATTGGAAACGAGAATATGTGTTGAATTATTTTTGCCAAATAGAGAACTTCAAGAGCTTTAATTGCAAACTAAATCATCCTGATATGATTTTTTATAGACTTACATTTCCATATAAGTTGTAGAAAATTTTAGAGTGACCAAATGAACAATAATTTGAGGTTACATAATTTCAAGAAAGTAAGGTTATACTCCCTCTAATCCTTTATATAAGCAATGTTTTTCTTCATTGTATAAAATGAATTGATGGTTAAGATTAATTAAAAAAATATGTGAAAAATGTAATATTTCTTCCAAATATGTCCCTACTTATGTAAAGTGTATAGGAGAGAGAATGAATAAAAAATGAGAGAGAATATGTAATAAATGATTAAATGAAAGAGAGTTAGTGGTAAGTGGGCGATAATTAATATAAAGATATGTATTTAATAGTGGAAGTGGAGCCGATAATACGGGCTAGCCCATGGGTTATAGGCTAGCCTTCGGGCCTTGCGGTATGGGCTTATATGGCCTGCAATTTCATGGGTTGGGAAATCACCAACCCTAACTCGTTTGTGCGGGTTCCAAGCCGATTTGTAGCCAGCACAATTTTTTTTTACTTTTCTATTTTTTTTAGCTTTTCCACAAGTCATTAAAGTTGGTTACAAAAAGAAAGTCGTCAAATTAACCAAACAGAACCTAGTAAAGATAGAAACAGTCCAAACACTAATGTCCAATTATCCATATACATTATACAACACATGAGCACTATTAAATAACCTCATCAAAACCTTAAATCCTTCAAAACATAGAAAACGAAAGCCATTTAGACATTTACTGGAATTTTGGAAATGACCAAAAGTCTAGTCATTAAATTCATCATCAAAAAGAGTCTTTATAATATGCTTCAAGGTTCAAGCAACTGGTTCAAAACTTCAAATTAGGAAAATTTGACCAATGAACACATCAATTCATGTGGTATGGTATGAAGCAGCATCTGAAGTAGCCAAAACATTAATAGTTTCCTCCTTTTCCTTAGGCTCAGATCCATTTGCCACATCCCACAAAATGAAAAAATAATGTTAGATTAATAGTTCATACTTTCTTAAATTCCTCAATTACAAAATTAGCATGTATAAGGTAAATACTAAATTGGCAGATATTACCACTACTAGGAAAACCAAGCATCCAATTATGAGTACAAATAATAGCTTGAACATTCTCTCACTACTACAAAAATAGGGATTAGTGGCGCACATTTTGTAGCACTTCTTTAAAGAAGTGCCACAGCTTCTTCCATATTTTTTAAAAAAATACTTTAGGTGGCGCTTCCACAGCTTTTTAGTGACTTTAGGTGGCGCTTCCTTTAAATTTTTTTTTTAAAAAAATAAAAATTGAAGCAGCAGCTGTGGCGCTTGTTCGAGGAAGAGCCACAATTGTTACGTACTTTATGTGGCACTTAGTCTAACAAGCGCCACCCAAAGTATTATTATTTTTTTTAAAAAAATTTAAACCCTTATTTCTCCTGCAATTTACTTCTATCACTTTTATCCTTTTAGTCTCAACTCTTCATCCAACACGTGTCATCACCCTTATCCTTTTAGTTCCCATATTTCCTCTTTCTCCTCTTTTTTTTCACTCATCACTGTCCCCAGTTCGATCTACACTTCCATTATTTCTTTGTTCCATCACTTTTCACATTATCTCCTCCTCCACTTTTTATTTTCGCAGCACTCCTTCCTCATTTCTTTTGTCCCTTTTCTTACTCCCTCCTAAGGCTCAATTTCGGCCAAGTAAAAGACCAAGGGAAAAAATGATGATAATTAAAACAATTGGCATGTGTTAAATTGCCATAAAATATAATAAAGAAAGGAGGTATAGGATATTTGTTTTATAAGGCTTTTCTCTGTCCATAAGCCTTCATTTTCGGCCAACTGAAACCAAAGAAAGAGAAAAAGCATACTAAGTTGAGAGCTAGAGCAGAGAGAAGCAAGAAGAGGTTTAAGAAGGAAATCCAAGGTAAGAGGTTGTAATCTTGGTGTTTAAGCCTTCTAGTTCATGCAAGATCACTTCTAACCTCTATATCTTCATGAACATGGCTTGTAGCAAGCACAATTAAGAGTAGAGAGAGAGAGAAAGAGCTGCACAATTTTGGAGTGAGAAAGAAAGAAAATTCAAGGTGAGCCTAGAAACTTGGTTTATCTTGATGATTATTGATAGTTGTGGGTTGTTTGGTGATTTAGTTTGTTGATTTTGTCTTGTTTTACAATTTGGGATAATGAACCCTAAAATTTTATGCTGCCAAATTTTTAATTAATTATGTTTAAAAGGTGTTTACGAGGTTAAACAAGTGATTAGAGGTGAAAAGGAAAGTGATTAATGGAATGGAATCAAGAAACTCAAATTTTCCCAATTTCTTGTAATTTTCGTTCAGACCTGTTCTCACTGTGTTTGGACTAGATTTTTTTTGTTTTTGATGATTCCATTGGGTTTAAAATGAAAAATTGTATAGGGTACATGTAAAGTTTAGAGTATAAAGGCCGTAGAATATGAAATGACACAACTACCCTTAAAACTCTAAGTTAGGGACTGCCAAGGGTAATTTTGTAATTGGGGCTGGAATTTGACCAATCTGAGGTCAAAAATAGATTCTACATGTGAAATTGTATGGGATTAACCCAGGTCATAATTTTTGGAAGAGTACAGTTGGACCGGGTACAAAGGGATAGACCGGGTCCCCAGGGGCACTTTAGTAATTTTGTAGTTTTGAATCTAGATAACCAATACAATGAGTTCAGAATAAGTTATGAATAAATAATAACTCATTTATCTTAAATTTGTAATTTTAGGATATATTGATAGTCTGAGTCGGATATAGAGCTGGATCGACAGTCAGGCAAGGAAATGGCATGTTCCAGATAACAACACTTTCTTTCATACACTATGTGGTTATCTATATGTGTTGAGTATGTCATCTTCTGTAGCATGAGCACAGTGCCTAGGGCACATTATCCTAGTTGTGATATGGGATCCAGTGATGGTACAAGCGAGTAAGCCAGGGTCTAAACAATGGTTTGACCTTGGACAGTGTATACACAACAGTTTATCATCTTACACAACATGGTGTATAACATATTTATTTTTGCATCGTATATGTTTAAATGTATGTTACTACTGAGATTCCCTCGAATCTCACCATTTCTATAAACATGAAAAGTTTCCAGCAGTTGGCAGCGACTCGAAAGGTGAAACGATAATTTCTGGTAACAGAAGGTTCTGGACCAGTACGGGAGAGACAGTTAGTTATCTGAAGACATTTAATTTGTTTAAGGTCTGTAATTATTCTATACACCCCTGTAGGGAATTTTAGTATACGAACAAGCACATTGTATCAATAATATCAGTATTTTTATGCTATTCTTATGTGCCCACTGAACTACGCAAATGCTACTCTGAGTAATATCAATAATGAAGCGGGGTCTTACACACAAAACCTAACATGAAAACAAAATCCCCATTGCATATCAAGCTATTACCCAAAAGCAACCTTTCTTTCAATGAATTTTGCATATTGTCAATTGCGGAAGCATTGTCAAGAGTGATAGAAAAATTTTTCTTATCAATACCCCACACAATAAATATCTCATGTGCCCTTGTAGCCAATTCAACACTAGAGTGAGGAGGATCCATCTTAAAGAAAGCAAGAATTTTGCTATTCAGTTTTTATTTATCATCAACAAAATAAGCAGTCAAACAAAGATGTCATTAACTAGTTATTAAAGTCCAACAATCAATTAAAATACTCTACCAGGGCTATTCATTATTGTTTTCTTTAAGATCTCTTTCTGATTAAGATAGAAATTCCATACATCCATAATAGCATTTTTTTTTCTAGAAATGCATTTATAATCAAGATTCAGATAAGTGTGGAAATCTTTAATTGCATCATACTCAACAAGAAATGGGGGAGATCATGTTTAATGATAGCAAAAGCAAACTTTTCCCTAGCTATGTTACGATCAATTTGTCTAGCTCTGAGTTTCCCTTCTTGGTCTATCATTATAGTACCAATGTCTTTATACTTGGGGAGTAAATTGCACATATTTATATGGTGCCTAAGGGTTGAAGTCCCATAATCCCTACTTCCTACTAAATATTCTTTCACACACCCCCTACATTTTGCCTCTTCTTTACCTTCTACTGTAGTTCTAGTAAAATACTTCCAAACCTCATATGTGGTTCACTTTTTCCCCTGTCTACTTAAATCATCTTCCAAATCTTGCGCATAGATAGTAGAGATAGGTACTACCCTTACTGGTTGTGCTTGTGATCGTGCAGCTAGGCCTTTCATAACAATTTCTTTACTACTTTGTCGATTAACATCAGGTCCTTGACCTTCCTTTACAGCACATAAATCCATCCTTTCTTTTTATAATATACTATAAAAAGTTTACCAATGAGACAAACAAAAAGGTTTGCTTCATGCCTATTGTCAAATTTAGGAACATACTATCAAGTATTGGTTAACAAAAGCCAGATATTATCATTTCACAAAAACAGATGCAATGTTAATTATGAGAACACTATGATGCAAAATAGAGAAATACTTATAGGAACATCCAAAAAGTCATCATTAGGAATACCGAATACGTAAGCCTTCAAATTAACAAGATTTATTGAACACAAACTATAATATGACAATGGAAGATCAAAATCAACATTTTTAGGCCAACATTCTTGTATGTGAAAAATTTTGTTGGATTTCTTTCAAATTACACAAGGTTACAAACAGCCCTATAACTGAGACAACAAGATAAAAAAAAATAGATCGCCCCCATAAAAGCCAATAAAAAGATGATAATTTTTTTGTCTATAACCCAAGAGCCTTAGAGATGAAAATATTGAGTTGAAATACAACCCATAAAAATGTAAAAATTTACAGTAAACCAACGACTATGTCACTATATATACATATATATCAATCAAATAGTGATATTATGTAAACTCTTTACAACCTTGTCATCCAAAGTAGCAGAAAAATGATAATTCCAGTGCCATATATATACTCAAAGACACTCATCATGTCTCTTGAATGCATTCTAGCAAACACATAAGCCATTAAGGGGAAGGAAAGTAAAAACTAGAAAAAGAATGAGGATGGCCTTTGGTTATAAAATATATTCATTCAACTACTGTTCTAGCGAGGGACTCTACTGCAAGTTCTTGTATTTATAGAACTTCATAGTTAACTAGGTAAATACATAGTCAGATTATAGAATTTGATCTCGACACTACTACAGAATAGGAATTTAACGTCACATAAAGACGTCCCTTCTTTGAAAAGGGAAGTAAAAACTGTACGCAGTGACATTTATGTAAATAAAGAGAAACTTTTTAATCTTTAGGCGTCCCTTCTTGGAGAAGGGACGCCTAAAGGCTGCATGCCAGCCACGTGGCTGGCATGTAGCCCACATTAGGCATCCCTTCTGTATGAAGGGACGCCTATTTATATGTTTAGGCGTCCCTTCTTGGAGAAGGGACGCCTAAACATATTTCCCTCCATTTTTTTCTTCATTTCCCTCCATTCCTTTCGTTCACTCTTCCTCCCTCTCTCAAAAACACCGAGCTGATGCAGAAGGCCACCACAAGGCCAGCAACGTCAGTCCGGCCGTGCCCTTAGCCTCCTTCCACCGTCTCCCTTCCACCATATCCCTCCTTCTTCATTTTCTCTCATCTCCTCGTTCTATCATCTCACAGTTGCAGCATCGGACTCGCTCCCTCTCTCACGGTGGTGCGCCTCCTCCCTCCCAGCCTCTTCACGCCATTTTCCATCTGCTGTAAGCTTTTTTGTTTTTTTTTGCTTTTGGTTTATTTTTTTCACTTTAGTTAATGTCATGACCGTTTAATTTGAAGTAGTTTTGCTAGAAACTATACGCCACTCATATTATGCCATAAGTACATGTATGTATGCTAGAGATTCCAGAAACCTGTTGACTTAGTTTCTACAATAATTTAATGAGGAAGATGAGTTTATACATTGATTATTTTAATTTCATACATACATGATTGAAATTAATTATGAATAAATGAAAATGTATATATTTATGTGAAGCAACTTTCTCTTTAAATATGTTTACTCATTTGTTCATATAGTTTGACATTTTACACTGAATAATATTTGTTTGTGTAATTTTATTACTAATTTTTATTTCTTGAAATTGAAATGACTTTATTGGTAATTCTATATACATTTTCAAAAATAAAAATAAAACATGTTCAGGAAGCTATAAAAAATTTAGAAAATAATAGTTTTTTAGAAAATAAAACATTTAGAAAATTTGCACTCATCAATATGTTTTACTAAAATAAATTAATCAATAATGTTACTCATCATATATATCTTTAATGTAAGACCTATTTAACTAATTTTATAAGATTAAATAAGTTATATAATTTATTTAATTATAAAATAAAACATGTTTAGGAAGCTGAGTGCTATATAAAAAGACACATTTTAGAGTGCTAAATGTAATTTAAGTCTAAAATCTAAACATAGAACTTGTTTTATTTTATAAAAAAAGTTATCAACAAGTAATTTTTAACATTAACCAATTGATTTTAATTTCATTGGTTTGAAATAATGAATACATGTATAGAACTTTTAATATTATGTAGGTGCATAGAACTTTTAACTTGTACTAATTTAAACATATTAGTTCCCTAAAGAAAAATTGATATTTTAAATTGTTGATATTGTCCTTAATTTCCTCAGTTACTTTCTTTTTTTTTGTTTTGTTTGAATTAAGGTGAAATGGTTTGTTATTAAAATTGTGGGATCTTACACTTAATGGGAAATGCTGCCGAAATATTTTTTGAAAAAAGTGATAAAAGGCAATCTCATAGTTAACAATTGTTATAAACTTGAGTGTTATTGGGAATGGTTTAGGTGGTAAAACAATGGATCATAGTTGGATGAATGCTTTGAGAACTAGTGAAGAATATGAGAATGGGGTGGAAGAGTTTATTGAATTTGCTAGAAGGAATGCTCCAACAAAAAATGGGAAGTATTTTTGTCCTTGTGTGAATTGTTTAAACGAGAGTCGACGAGATGTTGATGATATAAGGGATCACCTACTTTGTGATGGAATAAATCTTCGATACATAAGGTGGATATGGCATGGTGAGGAAGTAATAACTGATTGTCCGTCGCACAAGAAGGAAGGAGTGGATGTTATAGAGCAAGATAGAATGGAGAAAATGATTCACGATGCCGAGGTTGAATCCTTCGCCCAGGCACATGAATTTGACAGCCTGCGGAGTGATGCGGAGACACCATTATACCGTGGGAGTAAGTACACACAACTGACGGGAACATTACATTTGGTGAACTTAAAGGCAACTTGTGGATGGACCGATAGTAGTTTTACATTACTATTGGAATTATTGTGTGATATGTTTCCAGAAGATAATGTACTTCCAAACCGTATGTATGAGTCAAAGAAAATCTTGTCTACGATGGGTATGGAGTACAAAAAGATACATGCTTGCCCTAATGACTGTGTATTGTATAGAAATGAGTATGCAGGTCTTAGTGAGTGTCCTAACTGTAAAACATCACGATATAAAGTGAAGAAAGACGGTGGTTGTAGGGAAGGGACAACAAGTAAAAGGAAACCTTCGAAGGTGTTATGGTATCTTCCAATAATACCACGGTTTAAGAATTTGTTTGCGACCGCAACAAAAGTGAAGAAGTTGAGATGGCATTCCGATGAGAGAATTTGTGACAGAAAATATCTTCGGCACCCGGCCGACTCTCCACAGTGGAAGAAGATAGATGAAATGTTCCCTCAATTTGGCAATGAGCCGAAAAACCTTCGGCTTGGAATTTGTACAGATGGAATAAATCCGTAAGGAACTCTTACTAGTACACATAGTTCGTAGCCAGTTCTCCTTGTAATATACAACTTACCTCCCTGGTTATGTATGAAGCGCAAGTATGTTATGCTTTCTATGATGATCTCTGGACCAAAACAGCTAGGGAATGACATCGATGTGTATTTGGCTCCTTTGATTGAGGACTTGAAGAAGTTATGGAAGGAAGGTGTGGATGTGTTCGATGCTTATAAGAAAGAGTCTTTCAAGTTGCGTGCAATGATTTTTACCACGATAAACGACTTCCCCGCATACGAAAATTTTTTAGGGTATAGTGTGAAGGGTCATAAAGCATGCCTAATCTGTGAAGGAGAAACACACTTTCGACAACTTAAGCATTGCAAAAAAACAGTGTACCTTGGCCACATGAGGTTTCTTAATCGATTCCACCCATATCGTAGGCTAAGAAAGCGTTTTGATGGCTTACCAGAACATGGAGTTGCACCAAGGGCATTAACCGGGGAGGAAGTTTATAGTCGGGTAGAACGTGTCAATGTGACCTTTGGTAAAAATCAAAGGACTAAGGGTGAGAAGAACATATGGAAGAAGAGGTCAATTTTATTTGATCTTCTGTATTGGCATTGCCTTGATGTAAGACACAGTATTGATGTGATGCATGTGGAGAAAAATGTATGTGACAGCCTTGTAAGTACGCTTTTGCACATCCCAGGGAAGACCAAGGATGGAATGAGCATGAGACTTGACCTTATTGATATGGGAATAAGAGATCGGTTGCATCCACAACTAAGAGATGATGGTAGGAGGGCACATATGGAGCCAGCTGCGCATACGCTATCAAAAGCAGAGAAAAGAAGTTTGTGTGGGTGTCTGCATGAAATTAAGGTCCCACATGGCTACTCTTCTAATGTTAGCAGGTGTGTGTCAATGGACGATTTGAAGTTAGTGGGAATGAAGTCCCATGACTATCACGTGTTAATGCAACAATTGTTACCAGTAGCCATTAGAGGCATTATGAAAGAAGAAGTGCGAACTACTATAACCAGATTGTGTGTTTTCTTTAATGCTATCTGTAACAAAGTCATCGACACTGAGAAGTTGGATGAACTAGAAAATGAGGGTTATATAATTCTGTCCCAACTAGAGATGCATTTTTCTCCATCATTTTTTGATATAATGGTGCATTTGGTAGTTCATTTAGTAAGGGAGGTAAGGCTTTGCGGTCCAGTTTATTTAAGGTGGATGTACCCTTTTGAGTGATACATGAAGATCTTAAAAGGGTATTCTAAAAATCCTTATCGACCTGAAGCCTCAATATTTGAGCGATATGTAGTTGAAGAGGCTATGGACTTTTATAAAGATTATCTATATGGTAAAAAGGAACAGTCTCGGCATGAAAATAAGAGAAGCAAGGGAATACGAGGGCTAAAAGTGAAGACTGCGGATCGTAAAGAGGTGTTGCAAGCACACTTGTATATCTTGAATAATATGGAAGAAGTTCAGCCATACATAGATGAGCACAAAAATACTTTGAAGAACTTGAATCCAAAGAAGAGTGACATGCAAATAGCTATTGAGCAAAACAAGACATTTGTTAAGTGGTTTGAGGAGAAGGTTTCGCATGAGATCGGTGTGTCCGAAACAATCAACTAGCTAGCTTGGGGCCTTCATTTTTAGGTTGTTACTTGGACTGGTTATGACATAAATGGGTATTCATTCTACACAAAAGAGCAAGATGACAGAAGTACCATGCAAAATAGTGGGGTGATGGTTGAAGCTGAAGCTATGCACTTTTCCAGTTCGAAAGACAAAAACCCAATATGTGCATCAATGGCTTATTATGGAGTTATAGAAGAAATATGGGAGATGACCTACAATAAGTTCAAAGTTGCTTTGTTCAAATGTAAGTGGGTTAGCAATGCTGCTGTGGTAATAGATCCACAATTTGGATTTATCTCAGTCGATCTTCGAAGAGTTGGTTATAGAGATGAGCCCTTCATTCTAGCAAGCCAGGCAAAGCAAGTGTTTTATGTCACAGATCCTGCAAATAAAAATATGTCCATTGTACTTCAAAGCAAAAAATAAAAGTATGGTGATCCAACCTTCAACCTTGATGACACACCACCTTTGACAACAAATCCACCTATAGGAAGTGAGGTCGAGTTGGTAGATGATGAAGATTATTCTGCAAGAAATGATCATTGTGAAGGAATATGGGAAACAGTATGAAATAAGACCTTTAACTATATAAAATTGTATTATGTCCTATGTGCTTTTTTCCCTTAATATAGTTTATACAGATACCTGCAATCTACTTACCTCTATGACAATGATTTTTGTGTGTCTAGGAATATGTCAAGTTCTAGTGACTCAGGGAGCGACAACGAGCAGCATAATGGAAGGCAAGAAGAGCCACCCGCTCCGAGAAGAACAAGAGGTGCCACGAAGATGGCTGTATTGGTGAAGCACCACTACAATGAACAGGAGAGGGTTCACATAGAGTTTGATGCCAACATGAATCCAATGGGTCCTGAGGAAGACCACTTCATTAGTTATCTTGGTTTTTTGGGTCGAAGCAAAGTCCGAATCATTTATGATAGTTGGAGGCAGGTTCCCAAAAAGATGAAAGCCATGATATGGCAACATATTTTGGTACATAACTTTTGATACATTTTATGTATTTAGACCTTTCTTCCTATTCAAGTTTAATTGTCTCCGTTTTTGCAGCAAACGTTCGATGTTCCTGACACCACATACATATACAACCACTGGACGGGAGAGGTTCATTTGCACTGGAAGGATTTTAAAAATAAGCTCTCCAGGAAGTACCTTAAAGGTGACAAGAGTCATCTAGATCCTTGTCAGGAATATTTATATCTATCTCCAGAGGACTGGAGGTTGTTTGTAGCTAAACGACAAGCTCCTAAATTTTTGGTAAATTTTCTGTCTTCAGAATGAAAATTTATAATTTCAATATAGTTAATGCACTAATGACTTGTTTTTCCCTTTTTCCCTTAAACATGAATTAAGTGCGGCGAACACACAGAGGCAAGAAGCAAATCAGTACCAGCATTGCATGTCTCGGGGTGGCTACAGGAAGCTGGAGCGGATGATGATGGCAGAAGAGCTGGAAAAAATGAAGGAAGCTGCGAAATCGGATCCTTCCGTTGTTGTGCAAGCGTCAACTCCTCCTCCACGTCATAAAAAATGGAAAGCAGGGAGGATTAAGGGTGGAAAATATATAAATCCTACTATTGCTGAGGTTGCCTCGAGGATTGTAAGTAGTAATAGCATAAGTAATTAATTGTGAAATTCTTTCACATTTCTAGCATTTAATTTTTATTCATAACGAATTGTATGCTACAGGACGAACTTGAAGAGTAGAGTAGCCAAGGGTTGTTCACTCCAAGTAGACAGATGGACATATTGTCCACGACGATTGGGAAGGATGAATACCCCGGCCGTGTTAGAGGGGAGCTGAGGGGAGTTGATATTTCAAAGTATTTTGGTAAAGTCTCGTTATATTCTTCACAAGCTGAACCCAGTCAAGAGTTTGTGGCTAAGCTTCGTGATCAAATCCGAGAAGAGCTCCGAGATGAGCTAATGACACAACTATGTGGTGAAATGAAATCGTGGTTTGATTTTCATCACATGGAGGCTACTAGGGTTAGAAACGAGGAATCCCCAGCCTTCTCCAGCACTAAAGGAAGTCACAACCCGCCGGACGAATCCCTTGTACAGCCTTCCCACACTCCGCAACTCGTTGCCGAGGCTTTCCACAATCCAGAACCCCTTGTCCAGCCTTCCCACACTCCACACCTCATTGCTGAGGCTTTCCACAATCCAGAACCCCTTGTCTAGCCTTCCCACACTCCAGAACTTGTTGCCGCTCCTTTCCATAGTCTGTTCTAGCCTTCCCATAGTACAGAACCCTGTGGCTAGCCTTCTCACATAACAGAACCACTGGGCCAGCCTTCTGCCACTCCGGAGTCGGGTGAATCGTGTATCCTCTATTTGGATGCCCCCATGATTCATGTTGTAGCCGATGCTCTCGTTTACACACAAGCTACCACCCACCATCATAATCAAATTCCACAGTATTTACGTAGGGTGACAGTGACACGTGTTCATGAGGGGGAAGAAGGTATAGCTATCCCTATCCCTGACGTTGAGATTGCCACGCTGGGTCAGGCAATTGGAGGTTTCATCCTTTGGCCTCAATATCTTATTGGCACATTGGCAACCCCACCAATGGTAGGAATTATATTCATATCTCTTGACATTTATTGGCATCATTGTAATATAATTGGTTTTGTTTTCTATGGTTATAGGAGGAGCAACATGCGCTGAGATTGCCCTTTCTAGAACGGCTCCAACAGATTTACAAAGGTATTCCCCAAGTCGACTTCAATATGCCTCCAAGGATTGTGGGTACACAATTGACGTATCCCTACACGATCGACAGTAAAGATCTTAAGGAGTTTATGCATTTGGAGGAGATAGATGCAGGATAGGTCAAACTTGCCATTTGGTTAGTTTTTCTTTTCTAAGTTCAATAATTCATTGGTCATTTTATTTCTATTTTAGGTCCTTCTACCACATGTGCATTGATATGGAAAGACCAAATTTATACGGATTCTTGTGTCCGGAAAATACGACATCGGATAAAAATGATGTCGCACAAAGGACGCATTATGTGGGCTTCACAATGGCAGCGACCAAATTGCGATGTTATCTAGCACCAATTGTTCAAGGGTATGTAGTAAAAATTTTTATTTTTGGATGTTTGAGAGATAATTTTCTTCTAATCTAAACTTCATTTTAATCTGTGTATTGTTGTAGTTACCATTGGAGCCTGTGTATTGTTTGCCCACGCCTCAATGAAATCTATTGGTTTGATTCCTTGACAAAAAAGCTCGACAAGGACACAAAATCAGTCTTCAACACGTTAGTTATTTCTTTTTTATTAATTAAAGAAATGCTTGATTTAAATAAATTGTTCTAACTTAAAATGTTTTACATTTTAATGGTAGCGCGACCCAAACATATAGAATGCTTAGCGGGTCACGTGAGGGTAGAGTTGTTCGCAAGCCAAAGTGGTTCTATCCCAAAGTATGTGGTTCCAATATAATTTTAAGTTATTTTATTTACGGTTGTTTTATAAATGATGTATGTTATTGATTTTAACCAATTGCTTTTGATTTATAGTGCCCTCAACAACCAGGTGGTACTGAATGTGGCTATTATGTTCTACTTTACATGTATAATATCATTCAAAGTGGCGTTACAAGTGATTTTCAATAGGTAAACAAATGATAATATTTTGGTTGTATTTTAATTGAATTGCTAAACAATCCTTTAATTTCATTGATTTCGTATAATCATATTTTCTAATTTGTAGATCTTTGATAATGATGCTGCTTACTTATATGAAGACATTAATTTGTTCAAAGACTTGTTGGCTGGGAGGATTCTTCAACACATTGATTTGTAGAAGTTTATCATTTCCTGTACATTTACTTAGTAGTTATTTATTATATTAGTGGACAACATTTCTGTCAACAATGTAGTGCATGAATGTTTCATTAGAGGTGGATGTTGTGTTTTGTTAATTATAAACTGCGTGCTGTATGTTTCATTTTTGTGTATATGTTGCTGTTTGCTTTCAGAATGATATGGCCATAAACAATACAAATGGCACCGTATGGGGAAAAAACCCCCTTTAGGCGTCCCTTTTGGCCAAAGGGACGCCTAAAGTAAGGAGTTTAGGCGTCCCTTTTGGCAAAAGGGAAGCCTTAAGTCCCTAATTTTTTTTTAAAAAAAATTCTAAACGGGGACTTTAGCGTCCCTTTTAGCAAAATGGACGCCTAAACCCAGAGCTTCAATTATCCCTTTACAAAGGACGTATAAAGTCCAAATTTATTACGTCGCTGACATACGCGTCCCCCCATAAAAAGACGTTAAAAGTCCCAAATAAGGGACGTTAAAAGTGTTTTTTCTAGTAGTGTGAAACTTGTATTGGTTGCATCTCTAAGGTGGAGATTACAAGCTACTAGAACCATATAAGAAGAGGAAAATGCCTCTTAAGAAGTCAAGATAACATTAAAGGTTTTGATTCAAGGAAAATACCTCTCAAGATAGTAGTGGAGAAGGCGACGAGCTGAGCAATCAACCACCACCAAGCATTAGAGAAGGTGACGACCTGAGGACCACTGCAATGAAGGCATAGTAGTAGAGAGGGCAACGAGCTGAGGCTGAGGATGACAACATTGAGGGTGAAGTAGCATATATGGCGACGGGCTGAGGCCTACGATGATGATGGTGGAGACAACTTCATGATTAGGAGGAGGCTACTAGTGCCATATATGGCCGATTAGGGTTAGGGCTTTTATTGGTGAGATGAGAGTCGAGAGAAGAGAAATCCAGACTGAGACAAGAATGAGATTACATCTAAGGAGGAGTGACCGCGTGAGGACTAATATGAGGGAGGAAGATGCGGTGAGCAGGTGAGGCAACACCGCAAGTCTATAAGGCCAATTAGGGTTAGGGCTTTGGCAGTTTGGCCTTTAGATGAGAGTCTATAACTCGAGATGATGAGATTGCTTCACATATGAGTGATGAGTCAGATGATTGATGAAGTCAAAAACTGAGAATGAGTCAAATTGTTTAAAAAAAAATTCCGGGCCCAAGTGTTCAAGTCTAACAAGCCAAAGTCCAATGTTGGCAACAACCAACCATGTTATATATTAAAGGGTTAAGGTGCAAATTTGACAAAGAACTTTTAGCGAAGGAGTGTTTGGCACAATAATGTTTTGTTGGGGGCAAAAATATACATAAAGTTTTTCTAAAGGGGAAAAATATACATGAAGTTTTTCTAAGGGGGAAAAAATATCATTGCATCTCTACTTTACTAATTTCTTAGGCAATCGGGTTACGGTTAATGAAGTACTTAGCCCAATAACTATCGGTGATTAATGTTTGCCTTGCCATCCTCCTTGATCTCCTCCCCATTGGTGAAATCTACTCGGTGCAATTGAGATTTCCCTTACCCTTCTCTTTCTCTTCCATGCTTCATCGCTCTTGCTTTTCTGCCTAAGATGTAGATTTCACCAAACATTGATCCCTGACAGTCATTGGGCTGAGTACTTCATTGACCGTAATCTGATTGCCTAAGAAATCAGTAAAGTAGAGATGCGATGGTGTTTTTGCTCCCTTAGAAAAACTTCATGTATAATGTTTCCCCCTTAGAAAAACTTTATGTATATTTTTGCATCCAACAAAACATTATTGTACTAGGCGCTCCTTTGCTAAAAGTTCGTTGTCAAATTTGCACCTTAACCCTATATTAAAAAAAACATTGCAGGCTAGACTGTAAACCTGCATGTCAGCTCGCATTAGCCTGCAAGCCTGCATTTTTCTGGGCTAGAAAAACCTCAACTCTATCCCTGTTAAAACCCATGGGTTGCAGGTTGAGCCTGCGAGTTGGACCCGTTTTACCGGCTTTAACTAGTAGAAAAGGAAAAAGTAGTTTAAAATTTGAGACATAAGAAAAAAGTTGCTTATATTAACAACCAACCATAAGAGAGAGAAAATTACTTATAAAAATGATGAAATACAGTAATTATTAATTCAAGTTGTCCAATGCTTTTGTATGACTTCCATAATGCTCTTGAGAGGTTATTATATACTCCTTCCGGTCTAAAAAAATATAAGGCATAGTGAACTAATTTACATGAAACAAGGAATATTAGTTTAGCCATTTAACGTATCTTAAATTGAAAAAAATTACCTATTTTACCCTTATTAAAAATGTGATTTTCAAATATGTAGTTATTATCTGTCATATATCTCTCTCCTGTAATGGGTAAAAGTGAAATATAATAATTAATTACCCTGTCAACTTCTAATATTTTGGACCAAATTTTTGTTTTGGAAAATTTCTTGTATTTTGGACAGGAGGGAGTAGTTGAGGCATTTGTAATTGGAGGAAGGAAAATTTTCACCAAATGTTAATGTTGCCCATCGCAAAATACTCCGGGACAAGATATAAAACACAAATTACATAACTAATCAATCAAATCATAAAATCACATGTTGTACTACATAAAATGAACTGATAAAACCAATGTTTTAAAAGCCGGACCGAACGTTGAGCTAGAAAAGTAAGCGGGTCATGGTTCAACCGATTGAAATGGTCGAACCGTTGGGTCGGACCAGTGATGTAATAATTATATATATATATATTATAATTAATCTTTAGTCTAATTTCATAGGAAGTTAATAAAGTCACAAAATACCATTTAAAGAAGAATATAAAGTCAATCATCAACCTAACAAAATATACTAACAATAATGATTTTATGACTTGTCAAATATTGATGGCTCTTGATTGATTTAAGTATAAGTTTCTTGAAATGTATTTAGATCATACCACTTTAATCCTATTTATAAGTCCTTTTTGACCAAAAAAATTAGTTCTATTTATAAGTTCAGTTTCAGTGTAATAAATGAGATTATGACAATTTTACCCCTATTTATTGTACAAATAAAGAAATAATTTAAAGATAGATAGAGAAAAAATGGTTAAAAAGTACTCATTCATAAATGAGGGCATAGTTGTCAATTTACCCCATGATCATTGAGTTAACTATATCTCCTTGGTATGTGAGATTTAGTTAAAAATGACTTATAAATAGAACTAAAATGGTAAATATTATAATCTTCTTGAGGAAATTATCCAAAATTAAGACATTTAACTCCAATTTCAGTACTTCCAATTTCATCATTAACTTAAGGAAGAACCTTATTGGCTTTTTCTTCAAAAGCATCTTTATAAAATAGTTTGTAACAAACCAAATTATTAAAATTAGTAACATATAATATAAATAAAATAAAGTAATATGTCTAAAATTTATATGCCATTTTTAAGAAATTTTTTTGCAGCATCAAATTTAAAAAAAAAAATTGCAGCAAAAAAATTTTTTTTTTTCGTATTTTTTATTGGACCGGACGGTTTTTGAAAAACCGGTCCGGTTTCCGGCTTAAAAACGGTTAAACGACGGTCCAAAACGGCTCCCTCAGAAAAACGGTCCAACGTATATGTCCGGCCCACTTCAGTGACCAACTGACGGTCTGACCGTCCGGTTCTCTAAACAGTGGATAAAACAATCACAATTATCCATCAATCCCTATAATTTTTCACCATTAATTAGCCTTATCTTTCATAACACACGAATCTCAACAAATGAAAAGATATCATTTTTACTGTGATTCCATATACTTCGATAGAGATATATTTGAGAAGCCTCACATATTACGTTGAATTATAATAACATATACATATACATATACACATACACAGTGACACAGTACACACATGAAAATGATCCAGAAATGTAATGCTCTAAAACACAGGCTAAGAATGATAAGGGTTAAACAAAAATCTCACTTGTGTTTGAGATTGCTTGAGTCCTAATTAGTATTAATAGTGATATATATGGAAGCCCAAATTTAAACATGATGACAAGTCTGGAGACAGTGGCCTAAATGTTGAGAGTCTGGTTGTACAAATGTTTGGTTCAGTCAAGACATTGTCATTTTGGGATACTTCATAATATCAAAAGAACAAGAAAATTAGAGTCTGTATGTGTTATCATATTACATATGAACGCACACTTCAGACAAGGTTAAGAATAAGTCCCATATTTCATAAAAAAAAGAAAGTAATATACACGTAAAAAGAAGACACAGAAATGCTTAGAAATTTTATATCATCAAGAAATATATATTTTTCCATTTACATATTTTCTCACAAAAGTTTAACCGAGAAGGTTGATTGAAGACATCCTTCCTATTTCTTTTTTTTAATTAAGAGGGCATGCACTAATAACATGAAGTTATAAGTGAGATCGAACTTGCGAGAGCTCTCATACCATTATGGTATAAAGCATTTGGCATATCTGCTTCCTATTTGATACTCCACTTAAGCACTAATAATGTGTGTTGTTAGAAAGACAGACATCGGCTAAGTTATATATATTAGAATATACCTAGTTCACCGTGGGTAAATTAGGTCAAAGCACAATGCGAGTGTGACTATTACGTGAATAAATAGACATATGGGTTCCATACAATACCATATTAAGAAGATGTTGAAAAGGTATTTTGAAGGGATGACACTGTAGCAAATAATGTTGATACGATACTGTAGCATATACGACATTGTAGAAAAATACAGGCTGTAGCAGATACGGACACTATAGCAACTGACTGTTCACATGCGGATTCACCGTAGCATCTACTATTCAGAGTACGGTTGGTGCAGAATGCGTTTCCCTGTAGCAAAATACTATAGCGTGTTACTGTTCAAAATGCGTTTTACTGTAGCAAATTCATTGTAGAACCCAAAAATTGAAGCTTATAAATAGAGCTTCTTGGCATCCTAAAATGAAGAAGGAAGAAAGAGAGAGAGAGAGAAAGAGCTTCTATTTTAGAGAGAGTTGTTATTTTAGAATTTATTTATTGCATTTTTTTACTTCTTGCATGCCTCCTATATGGATGGTTTTACCTCCTATATGAAAGGTCTAGGTAGTCCTCCTTTATTGATGGTATATGTTGCCACCTATATGGAAGGTTTTACCTCCTATATGGTAGGCTAGATTTTCTATTTTCATACATCTTGTAGTTGTATTTTTATGTTTTTGTAATTAATTTTTTATGCAATATTTATGATGTTTTTAATTTATTTTGGTTTTGTTTTTAATTTCATCATGAGCTAAATTTTCCTTTTTTTAGGGTGATGATGTAGCTTACTAATGACGGATTGAATATTAACTTATTAAATTTAGTTTTAATTTTTCCTTCATGATTGAGTTTTAATTATTGTTCTTAATGATTTCAATTGACTGACCACCTTTTGGATGATTTTAATATGCATGTTGAGACCCGAAGAATATGCATGTGTGTGGATCCTATAATTAAAACCATAATTTTCATATGATATAGGAATATATTCATATGAGTTGTGTAGTCTTAATGAGTTCCATAAATCTTAATGCATGATTAATTGCTTAAATTCATATAGGAATATATTGGGTTAACAATTAATTATAGAGTTACTTGACCTTGGAAGAGGCTAGTAATTAAATTAGGGAAAGTCAACTATCAATCATGTGGAATAAATTGGACTAGAATAGATAGGTGATTCAATCCGGAATTTGCTAAGTGAAATCTAATCCCTAGGGTATTTTTCTCATGTTTGTCTTTATAGCATTTGTATTCATATTTTATCATTTTTATCTTGCAATCTGAATCACAACTAATCGACCGACTAAATATTATAAAGATTACCGATTTTGGTACTTAGTGATCAATCCTCATGGGAACGATACTCTACTTACTTCTATATTACTTGATTACGACAGTGTATACTTACACTTTCTAAATACACGATCCTACACTCGTAACACAAGATTGGAGACAGTGGCCTAACTGTTGAAAGTTTGATAGTACAAATGTTTGGTGCAGTCAAGACCTTGTCATTTTTGGATACTTCATAATATCAAAAGAACAAGAAAATTAGAGTCTGTATGTGTGATTATATTATATATGAACGCACACTTCAGACAAGGTTAAGAATAAGTCCCATATTTCATAAAAAAAAGAAAGTAATATACACGTAAAAAGAAGACACAGAAATGCTTAGAAATTTTATATCATCAAGAAATATATATTTTTCCATTTACATATTTTCTCACAAAAGTTTAACCGAGAAGGTTGATTGAAGACATCCTTCCTATTTCTTTTTTTTAATTAAGAGGGCATGCACTAATAACATGAAGTTATAAGTGAGATCGAACTTGCGATAGCTCTTATACCATTAAGGTATAAAGCATTTGGCATATCTGCTTCCTATTTGATACTCCACTTAAGCACTAATAATGTGTGTGTTGTTAGAAAGACAGACATCGGCTAAGTTATATATATTAGAATATACCTAGTTCACCGTGGGTAAATTAGGTCAAAGCACAATGTGAGTGTGACTATTACGAGAATAAAGAGACATATGGGTCCATAGAGGAAGTTTTTTCTTTATGATTTTGACGTTTAAATGCATGTAACTGCCGGGTATGTGATATATGGATATGAGTTGAGGGGCTGGATGCATAATGTATGCATAACTTCCATATGCCCTCTTCCTCACCCCCTCTCTTGGTTTATCTTCCTCTCTAATAGTGTTATTTTCTGTGTATCACAACCCTAAGTCTTAATTATCGTGATTTGGATTCATGTGAGTAACCGGGTTACTTCGTCAGACTTCCAAGTACGTCCCAGTTCCTTCAATATGTAACCGATTCTTTTACTACTATACAAGTCTTTAAAGAACGCTCAAATCTGGATGCACAAATATTATTATGGCAAGAATATAACTAAAATATGTTATATCTATATTAACACATATACACGAGCAAGAGAGTCCTTTTCTAACAAATAAAATATATATATAAGAGTACACCTTTAAAGAAAAGACTGCACTCGATCGGTAATATATATATAAGGTACATGGAAATCCCTCAAATTAATAGCTTGCTATGGCCTATGATGAGTAAAAGATATTGTACGTCACGATTAAACTAATACCAAGCTGTCAATGAAACGACAATGCGTTTTTGTCTTCTTCAATTCCTCTCGTTTTCTTGCCCTTTTTAATTTGGTTACAATACCTATTAGAAAGAGGTGAAGCATTCATGTTCAGATGAATTTGAGTCGTCGCAAGGAGAGTGGTTGTGCCTTCCTTCATAAGTTGTTATCACCATACGACAATCCTCTGATAGTCGTTCAACCCTCTTCTTCACTCTGCAATTGCTATGGGTGCAACGGTAGTAGCTTCTGTGAAAATGAAGATTTTCTTGGGTCAGAATTATATTGAATAAAAAAGTAATTAAAAATAATATATCCTAGTATAAGTGAAAAGTCCCTGTTTTTCTGGACAAAAGTAAAAAGTCTCTATTTGGAACTATTTCATTGGGTAGAAATAACTGATATATTTTTATATATAGAAAGTACCGGTGTTATGGAAAATTTCATATAAAAAAGTACCACACTCAAGATGATGTCCTTTTGGCCAATAAAATTTTCTAAGGGTCACATTTTACCAATTTTCATTTATAATTTACAAAAAACTGGCATAAACAATAGTCCTTTTCTGCACAAATAGGTCATATTCGTTTAATATTTTATCAGATGCTCATAAAACTAAATGCATATGGGAAATTTTGAGAGACATTATAATACGCCAAAAAACAATACCAGGACAAAAACAATATGCCATATTAAAATTTCAATTTAGTCAAAAGAACACTTGATCATTTAACCACAGTAGGCCCCATACACCTGCATGGAATTCATGATGAGCTGTAAATAATGTTCACAGCATGTAAATACTGTGGCATTTTTTATTTTATTTTATTTTATTTTATTAATATTGATATTGTTAAGTGATTTCTAATTAGTAGCATGTCACTTGTATATGTTGTTTTACGACAACAAAGATAGGCTCCAATTTGTACTCATATATGTTATGTAGAAACAATCAAAATGATTAGTATATGCATAATAGAAGACAGGCTCCAATTCATTAAGCTCATCAAGAAAAGATTATGCAATTAACTTTCATTTTGCATGATTTATAATAAACATTCTATTTGCATGCCATATAGTTTTAATTTAAGTAAATTAAATTGGATGTCCGTGCTTTACATATATCACGCTACATATAAAAACATTAATAGTGTAGTTTTTCTTAAAACCCCATATTAGGCAATACATGGGAGAATATGATCCTATATATATATATATATATATATATATATATATATATATATAGTGTTGTCAAAATAACTACATTCATTCACTATTTCCACAATTTTAGGCATGTTATTTTCATCATCAATCAAAACAAAACTGAGCAAAGTAACCACATTAAACTTAAATGAGAATTTTCAAGAAAACATTTATTTATAGCCATTTTAGGAGAAATGCCTTCTTATAATTAAAGACTTAGGAGTTACTCTTTCTAATTATTAGTGATACTCTCCATATATAACTACTATATCTAATAAATCAGATGTCATCCAGCATCAAGGATTGAATTTTCACTTTTCATATGCATTCTCAAATTCTTAAACTGCTGTATCAATTGACTTTTCAAAACCGCAAAAAAAATGCATAAATGAAATCCTTGTCACAACTTAGGGAAAAATTACACCTAATGACTTGCATCTCATAAATCTAGACTAAAAAATCATAGATGTACCAATGTTACAATCAAATTTCACAGGATTTATTTTAAGGTTTTAAGAATTTCTTAAAAAATAATTTATAAGAGCTTTAGCATAAAATTAAGTTAATTCACTAATACAATCAACCATATCAGTTTGGTACTACATGCATGTCTATATATATATATAGACAATCGGTTGTTATAAAAAGAAGAGAATTTTATTGTCTCATTCAAATTCCATCATAATTTTTTGACCACTTGTATGATAAGAACCCCTTTTATTGAATGACATTTTATAATAAAGGCTTTATATTTATTTTTAATCCAACAACTTACTCTATCTTCCTAGTTAGCTACTAATTGCACTTATATCTAAGTACATACCTTTAAGTGCAAACTTGTAATGATGGTTTTCATCTGAACCCATTTAGGATTTAATTGATAGGCCACTTTGACAATTTTCACATTATTGTGTCATGCATTCCTGTATATATAATCTCATTTCAACCTAATTGGTTTTCCTTTACATGCACGCATGTGAAGAATATTAAGAAGATATGGCCAAGAATTTGCATGTTTCTTTTTCTATATGTTAATAATTATGTCTCACTTGATGTAAGTAACTTAGGATTTCATCATTCTATATCATATTTCATTTCTTTATATAATATACATGATTTAATTATTCTTATTTACGTTTTTCCTTTTTTATAAGAAGGTGTTGTAAAACAACCGACCTATTTGTCTCCTGCTTTTCCCCCTAATGAAAATAGCTACTAAAATTACTCGAAACTTCTCATTTGTTGTCCTTGTTTTGATATTGTTATAGATTTCCTTTTTCATTATAAAAAAACAGCTGCAAAATCTGTTTAGTACAATTATTTTGAAAGCAAATCCTCTGCTATTGTCAATGCAAATGCATCCTTTAACATGTGATTGTCATTTTTAAATTTCACAGTTATAATATTTTTTCTATATTTTTTTAAAATAAATATCAAATTGAAAAATTATAATATACCAAATTTTTTTATATGTCATTTTATTAAAAACATATTAAGCATTTTGGTTTTTTTTCCAAGGTCTGTTTTTTTCCCTTTCCATAATTAAAGATGATATATTAAATAATTGTAAAGAATAATAATTATACAATCATATTTAGTTCATTTTCAAGCATACTTTATAAAGATACTACTCAAATATGAGAATATATATATATATATATATATATATATATATATATATATGTATATGTATATGTATATATTCCCTCCGGTCCTTAATAGAAAACATATTTACCTAATTTGATTAGACTAAGGAAGTTAGTTGTGTTAGTTAATATGAAATGCATTTTCTAAAATGCCTGCTTAGTCATCTTCCTCAATTCCCCAATTCTTTCCCATATTTGATTATTGTTGAGAGAGTATCAATAAGGGTAAGTTAGGAAAAGTTTGACAAATATAAAAATTTTGTCTTATATTTAAGACTAAGATCAACTCTTCAAATATGTCTTATATTAACGACCGGAGTTTTGTGTGTGTGTGTGTTTTTTTTTTGGGACCCATGCTCCTGACCTAGGAAAATTATTTGATGCATAATTCAGTGTGGTTATTCAATCTCAGTCCTATTATGTATTATTTCTTAAGAACATATTACGGTTTTAAAAAAATTACTTATTAAATAAATTTGAATTCTTAGTCGCGGTATAGAATAGCAATAAGCCAATAACTATAAAAGCCAAAACAAACCAACCTCTTATGATCTATAAATATGAGACAAACATCAAAGTTACACAAAGAAAGATTCTTTTGGTTGATTTATTGATGCAAATCTTAGATGAAAATTTTGTGAAAACATTTTACCAAAATATATTTTGCACCATAAAAAATATAAAATCTGTTGGCCCGTAAATAAATATATTTGGTGTTTGTCCATTATTGTTAGACTGTCTTTAATTACTTCTAAGTTCTAATATTTATTACCAAAACATATTTGCACACCATAAAAGAACTAAAAAAACCAAAAATTAGGTCAGCATACAAATAAATCTATATTGCTTAATTTTTTTTAAAAATCGCATTTTAATTATTTACTTCACCACGGTGAATTTACTGAAAATAGTTGGACCAAATCTGATAGCTGGCCTAGATAAAACCCTTCAATACTTGTAAAAATTATTGTTTTTATTTATTTCTGGTTACAAATTTTTCTCTGTAATAATATGTATCTTAAAACACTTTAATGATTTGTTTATTATATTTGAAAAATTAAACTGCATCTATATTGGAAAATTTTCTGGAGCTATCTATATGTATACTCGAGTTATATAGAAAACTTTATGTGAAGTCGCAGCTTTTTTCAGTGAAAGATATGAATGTGTGGAAGGACTTTGCATGTGTCATTGAAATTGAGGTCTCTTTAGGGGTCCCTATAATGTGTCCTATTGTCAAAATAATAATCATTCATATAATACACCAAATATTCTCATTATTTATATTATATTTTTTATCTCCATCAATAATTTGTCTGAAAACTAATCATAAATAAAACCAATTGCTAGCTCATTCTGTTCCATCAACCCTTCTCTTCAATAGTAGCATTCAGTACGCTGGAGATTCTCTCTTTCTCGCTCTATCTCTATCTACTCTACCTTCATTAATTTGTAAGTTACATTATATATATATAATTTAATTTTTGTATTAATATGTGTAAATAAATTCGTTATTTTTAAGATTTTATTTATTTTTCTAATAACTTTGTAGAACGCTAATATATGATGAACTGTAAAATTTGTTATGTGGGATTACACACACAGACGCAAACACACTAGTCTCACTGTCTAATTTTTTATAATAAATTCCTAAGTTGTTACTCCCTCAAATCCTTTTTATAAATAAATTTTTTAATTGCGCAAAACAAACTGATAGTTAAGATTAGTTAAAAATAATACATATGTCAAAAATATCATGCTTCTTTTAAATATGTTCATGTTTATGAAAAGAGCATAGCAGAGAGCATGAGTTAAAAATATGAGAGATGATGAATAATAAATGATTGAATAAAAGAAAATTAGTGGTGAGTGGGAGTAAATAATATAAAGTCATGTATTTAATAGGAGTAGAAAAAAAAAGATAGTTTAAATTCTGAGACACAAAAAGAAAGTTGGTTATATTAAAGACCAGCCACATAGAGAGAAAATTGCTTATAAAAAGAATTGGAGGGAGGGAGTATATTTAAACAAAAATATTTTTCTAAATTCTCTATCATTAATTTTAATCAAATATAACTAAGTCTTCTAAAGTATTACAACTTATTAACATCAAAAGAACTATAACAAGGAGTTTATTATTAAGTTTTAAAAGGTATGAAAATTGTCAGTTCATAACCCATCATTTATATATGCACAATTTACCTTTAAGGTATTAATATTTAATTAATTCAAATTAAGCCTAAGAAAACTTATTTCTGAAAATATTGTGACCTGTAATAATGTTGAATTCTTCATTATCATCACATACGTTATTTCAAAAAGAGACATTTTACCTTAATTCCCCGACGATATTGCCTATGATGTAGCTATTGCACTCAATAGTTCTAATAATAATAATTTGATGGAGACACTATTAGATACCAAAAGTAGAAAAATTAAAACAATTAAAAAAATAATTGTTTTCTAATCAATTAAACTGCAGTGAATTAACTTCAGAATTTTCTTATCTTAATTTACATTTTTCAATATGCTTTTACCAATATTGTAAAAAGGTTTGCTTAAACCGTTACTATTAGATCAAGTGGTTAATTATATTGGCCAAGTCTTATAGATATCTGATAGTAACATAACTGTTATAAAATTCTATACCAAAGATGCACAAACTGCAATTTGTTAAAAACCGAACCTTTAACTCTACAGAACAAACAACATTAAGAACAAAAAATTCCAATCCACAATTATATCGGAAAAAAAAATATTTCCAATTTCTCTACTCTTTCTAAATTAAGCAAGATGAAATTGGATTATTCTCTACATTTATGCAATATTTATGTCCATTTCTTTATTCTAATCTTCAAATATACTCTACATGCACTCAGACATGAACAACAACACAAATTAAAACAAAGAGAGGGAAACTAAAATAAAGATATATCTTAAAAAAATAGAATTGATTATTACCTTGGATGGAGGCTATTTTTGACAACTTTTTGGCCATATTTCCTCCATTTGTAGCCATCATCAAGAACATCCACATCACTTCTTGTTTGGAAACAAAACCTTGGTTCTCTCAGCTTCCTCCTCACCTTCACTTTGCTTTTCTCTGATGCTGTGTTCCTCCACCTAACATTATCTCACACATTACAAATAATTCAATTATATCACATCAACCCTATCAAATATCATCAATGATCCATTTAATTATTTTATAATTCATCAGAAAAATAATTAAGCCTTTCAAAGACTACCCAATAATACAGCACTGCGACCATCCAGTGCAATCCCTGATCTTATGAGCAAGAAGACTCATATCAGCAGTTACCAAAAACACTACCGAGTTCATAAACCTATATATTATTGACACATATATATTAATGAAAGCCCTATATATCTTGTATAATTAATAAAGCCCAACATAATAGGGTTTGTTTGAATTTGCTTATGATAAGCATATTTATAAAGACAAAACTCTTCTTACACTCTTACCTTATAAATCGTAAAATTAGGGTTGAAATGCTAGATTAAGGCTTCAAAATGGCAATAGATCCAAACAAGCACATAATTACTTAAGATGTGTGAGTGGAATTTGTTCTACCAGATTGAAGCAAAACAGTTGGTGTTTTTGTGTGTGTGTGTGTGTTTTGAGGAAAATGGAAATGGAAAAGTGAAATATATATATAACTGAAGGATTATTTGTTGGGTGGAGAGTGATGGAGGGAGTAGTGGATTCGAGAATCGATGAGTATCAAGACTTTCAAGTCCCAATTAACCTCTTAGCTTGTTCTTCTCTCACTACCCCAAGACAGTAAACTGTGTGTGTGTGTGAGAGAGAGAGAGAGAGAGAGAGAGAGAGAGAGAGAGTTATAATGATAGCTTGTCGTACGAAAAAGCAAAAGAGAAGCAGACTCTATAAGGTCTCTCTCTGGTTCCATAGAAGGGCGATGAGACCTTTAGATTCGCAGAAGCCTAAAGGAATATCTTCTTGGGTTCCTAAATAAGCTATTTACGTGCATGTCTTCTTCCCTCATAGCCACATAGAAAATGAAAGAGAATAAGCATATATTATATATATATATATAAAAGAGAATAAAAAAGGGTATTGATGTTTCAGTAAGAAGGAGAGAAAGAAAGAAACCAGAAACAATAATAGAATACACACACACACCCATACCATGTATTGTTGCCGTCACTAGCATTTCCAGTGCAGTTTTCATCATTGACAGCCTTGGGATCCAGAGTTCCCACCTAAAAAATTTGTATTACCAAATAAACAAATACATAAGAAGAAAATTCAGAAACAAATTAATTACCCTAAAATCTTGTATTGAATAATTATATAGGGCTTGGTAACTTGATAATTCTGATGTGGATTTTGCAGGTAATAATTAATTTGAAATAAACAACCTGGTCGGTGTTCCATGGAGTTGATCTGGTATTAACAAGGTCATTATGGCTAAACCCGACCGAAGTGGCGACTGCGCCGGCGGCTCCTCCTCCTCCGTTTGTGGCTGGTGCTGAGGAAGGGGCAGCCGCCGCCGCGCTGCTGCCGCCGCAGGAAGAAGACTGAGACTGAGCAGAAGGTGCTAAGAAGCTGAGGACTTGATTCTCTTCGAATTGAACAAAACCCATTTCGTGGATGGCTGCTTGATGATGAGGATGATGATGATGATGATGAGGGTTTGCGAAGGAAACCTGAAGTTCATAATTATTCGGAACGCCTCTCTCTCCTTCCATGATGAGATAATTTAAGCTTTAGATGAATCTAGATATGAATTCTCTGAGGAAATAATTGGTCTTCTTCTTCTTTGTCTATAGTTTTGAGAAGAGAGAGAGAAATTAAACAGTTGAAAAGAACAAAAACAGAGAAGAATAATAAAGTAGTGATTGATTGAGGAAGCAGTTTTTTGGGTTGGGAGAGAATAAGAGAATTAGGAGGAGAAGGGTATGTAGTTTGGTCAACTTGGATTCATATATTTTGATTTCTCTGCGATTAAAATGCTTAATAAGAATAAGGGAATGTGTGTTTCTTGGGAAAATTATATATATATATATATATGGTTTTCTTTCCGTCATGTAAAAGGGTAAAAGGGATATAGAAGTCCACTAATTCAACACTTGAACAGTCTCTTTCTCTCAATTCTCATTAATTCTCATTCTTTTTCTCTCTCTCTATTGGATACACGTGCATATTGTCCTGAAATGTTTTCAAGGGAATCTACTTGAACAACCTGCAGGGGCTACATGTATGTGTTAATGGGACAAATTTAATTACATTACCAGCCAGTCTTTTTTTAAATTTCTTTTTTAAACTTCAATAGCACTTTGATGCAGATATATAGAGGATTTTGTTGATGAAAAATATTATTTTAATTATTTTTAATGAAAAATAACACAACGAAGTTGTTATTATAAATTATTAATTCCCTCTGATTTGATGTTAAATATAGGAGCTAATAATTGAAATATATGTTTTAGCCCTAATTGTAGCTAGGACCTAATTTACTATTATGTCACCTAATAGTACAATTTTTCTTGAAAATTATCTTGTTGATTGCATATATTAAATAAGGTTTTTCATATTTTAAGGAAATTAACATGTTTTTTTTATAAATAAATAACTCAACTAATTTTTTGTCTTCATAAATTAGTTATATATCTCTTATTTGTGGCACCTGTGTGGGAGTACTAATTGCCAATTTAGAAACAAATTACTAATTATACTTGAGATATTTTGATAATTACTTTGAACACCGCTTATGTCCCCCTTATTTTAATTTATTAACGGTTAATAAGAAAGTTTTCTTAAATTCAAAGTGGCAAGACATCTCAAAACTGTGAGACTTAAGGATTGTTAGTGATTGGCTGCTTTAATATAATATAAAATTTGATAGAAGTTTATCAATCAGGTTATTTATATAAGTCTTCAAGTAAAAGTATGATATTATTTTTTAACACTCAAATTGTTTAATTATTAAAATACAATTGGACGTATCAACATCTCATACACTTAATAATTGTGAGTATCTTCTTTGTCACTCATCAAAAATTCTAGATGCATGCATATATATCAAGGGTTTGTGGTGATAAGAATTAATGTAAATAACAAGTTTTAAACAAGTCACTCAAAAGAAACCCCTTCAATTGAAGAAACTAAACTTTGACACGTAATTATAATTGTCATTAATTATATTAATAATCACTATTTGCTTAAGTTATTCGTGGCTCAACAAGGTTCATTTTTGTTTCCGGCGGTAGTTTTCATTAAATTGATCTGAAAGGACAAGACATAATTAATTAAATACGTGTTGCTTTGTAAAATTAGGTTTGGCAGAATATATGTTTATTACGTTTTTGGATATATCTATGATAGACAAACGCTAATTTAATAAGTTTAATTAGCTAACAATTAATTACTAACAGTAAAATTATAATATGAAGACAAACGAAATGATTAACAGCGATCAACTTCTTGAAATACGTTAAATAGTATTGATAGATTTTTCATTTTATTTAAATTAAAATTCTAATCGGCTACTATAATATTATATATATTCAGAATCAGAAAATAGAAGATTGAGTAATTTTTGACTACACGGCTTGATATCTAATAAATGTGTTGCTAGAATATATAACATGATGGAGACAAGCATAAAAAAAAAAAAGCCAACTCTAAGCCTTTTGTTTCACTTAATTGCCTCAGCCGGTTGAATTGAGCTGTTTAAATATGATTTAAACTGCAGTTTAGATATTATTATTTTTATTTTCTGAACCCTGTGTTTAATATTTTTTTTACTTTGAGAGCAAAATGAAGAATAAGGTAATTCTATCAAACATAAAGAAAATTTTCACGAACTCTTTTTATGCTGAAATTTGCTGTTTTATCAAAAAGAAATATTTGAAAAAGAAAGTCCAATGTTTGGTTTAATCAGTTTTAATTCGGTCAATTTTTCATTTAATTTACCCCTCCTACTTAAGCCTAATAATTCAAAATTGATAACATCATTAGACAATTTGGAAATGAGAGATAGATCACAAGACGTGTTAAGCAAAGTATTGGATTAACGTATCTAAAGTCAGGGATAAAGTCACAAACTCAAAACTATGTTCATATTGATAATTGCAATTCACCTATTGGTTTCTTCAATCCATACAACCAGCTCCAATCCTATGCCTGTTTGGAATCTATTGGGGAGGGAAAAATGCTCATGTGGAGGGAAAAAGTCTATTTGGCATCTGCGAACATGTTTGTAAACACGTTAGCTTTCATTGGGCTTTTAAAAAAAAGTTGCTTTTTTAAAAGCTCATTGAAGTAGTTTCTGACTTTTTTTAACTGGGTTTAGAAAAAAAAAAGCTACTTCTCCCACCGCCAATCCAAACACAAATCATATTTACAATATGATTTTTTTTTAATTTGACTTCTGCAAAAGCCACATTAGAAAAAAAAACCAATTTTCCACCGCTAATCCAAACAGACACTAAATATAAGACCTCTTTATCTAATTTGAAGAGATTAAAGAAGCTAAATATATTATTTAATTATAATGTAAGTGATATAATCTCTATGAAATACTTTTGTGTATCATTATATTATTTATTAATTTTAGTCAGAAAAATAAATTTGTAAAAAATAATAAATAGAAAAGATAAAATAAAAATATTTTATATTTAGGACTAAAATTTAATTCCAAACTAGATCTTATATTTTTTTTATTGGAGGTAGTATCTTATAGGGATATAAAGACACACCAAAAATCTACATATTTCAAATCAAGGCTCCGAAATGGCCTAATCAATGTAAAGTTCTTAGGGACTAGTCAGAAATTAAATCTGAAGCAAAATTATCCGAATGTCCTTAATTAGAAATTTAAGGGAAAAAAATAAAACAACAACGATAATTTCATAAGCAATAATTTTAACTTATCAAATGATAACAATAACTAATACAATGACACCTAATTTTGCTTAAGATCGACAATTAGATCATTTCACAGAAAAAAATTAATTCCATATAGTTCCTAAGGATTTTTGTAGGAATTTAGTCATTTTTTAATTTTTTATGAACCATTTTAGGATTAATTATCATATTCTTTTTCGTCCTTATGTGTCTTTCTCTCGACCTTATAATAATCATTTCGACAACAATACATATACCTAACGGCATAAACTTGGGAAGGCATAGTAGAATTATATGTTTCTTTTTTTTTTTCTTTTTTGACAATGAAGTATTATATGTTTCTAACATAAATAAAGATGAATAAAACTTTTCCTTGAAGAAGGAAAGTGTTACAGCGAATCCAACATTTTTCTTTGGCCTCCCAAATATTAGAAACCAACTTAACTTTATCGTGAGAAAAGCTCATAACATTTTTCATTTGCCTCATCAGATAAAGAAAATAAATATTCACTATCACTTTCATTGTACACCAAAAACAAGGTAACCAATATCACAAATTTGAAAAGCCATATCCAACATCACAATATCTATATCCCAAAAATTTAGCAGTGACCTTTAATTTCTTCTTGTAGAATATACCAAAAGTATGTGTCCTTCAAAATAAACAATTACTCCTCTAGTCCTATATATAAGGCAGAGAGAGAAGAAAAATTTTGATCATATTTATAATATAGAGAGAGAAAATTTTCATATGAATATACAATTGTACCTTTCATTTATTATTGTATTGATTTTGTTTTAAAGTGTATAATATATATTAATTAGGGGTAAATTTGGGAAGTTGAATGTGATGGAAGAATTAATAAAGTTTAAGATTTTTCTTGATCTATATGAAAAAATACTGAAAGCACTTTATATATAAGATCAGAAGAGTGTCTTGGGCTCATTTGGTACCCATCATATGAAATACATACTCACTGCGGTCCTGATTATTTTCCATTTTTACCCTTAGGTAGTTATATGTCTCATTTCTTTTTCTCATGTTCTCTCTCATCTCTTTTACAAGTTACTCATTCTCTTTTTCTCTTTTTAATCAAAGGGAAAAAGATACTTAAATACCATTTGAATTTTAAAATTTTAAATTGGTTCTATTGACAATAACAGTAATGAGATTGACAAAAAGAGTATAGCAATTAATAACTCAAGTTTTTGGAAAATGACTAATTTTGAATTTTGAATTTCAAGTAGTATTTAGGTGGAATATAATTCTCCCTTAATCAAAACTCATTCTCTCTTTCACTTATCATCTTCTTAGACAGGGTTATATTTGAAAAAAAAAAAACATCTCTCACATATTTATTGTTTTTAACTAATTTTAACCAACATTTTAATCTACCTGGTTTATGTAGTTGATGCAAAATATCTTATATTAAATTATACTGAAGATGTGATCTCAAAGTGTTTCTTCTTGAAATCCAGAGGAAAAGAGATGAAGAAAGGGTGACCTATGCTACTTCAGTGAAACATTTTTGTAAGTGAATTAAGTGGATTTCCTACTCTTTATTATATGTAATTTGAGAAATGAGTAACCCTATTTGTAATTTATGAATATTATAACTTATGAACTATTATGTTTATATTGATATATTGATTGTCAAAAGTCCAATTTTTTCTCCACAAACCCTGCAAATTGTAGGCACAAAAATATGGGACAAATTTTAATGGGGCTTGTAATTATAGCAGAAGCACAAGTCACAGTCCCAGCCAGATGAGGAATTTTTTTATCAACCTTTACAGTGAAAAGAAAATGACTATTTTATTAACACATACACACATATATATTATATGTATGCATGTTTGCTTCTTCATTCAATCAATAATTAAACATGATTAGGGATAATAGCTAGATTGCTTGATGGGGAAAGCAGTGGAAAACATACAACCAATTAAAATCCAAGTCATCATACGAAATTAGAAAAAATATCCATTTTGTTCCATATATATATATATATATATATATATATATATATATATATATATATATCATTCAATTTTTTAATATGTCAATATAATTTAAAATTTATAATGTAATCTTCAAAAGTTATATTTTAAGTTAGTCCCACTTAATTTGAATACCATACATTTATAACCAAAACAACCCTACCAAATGAATATTTTGAAAGGTCAATTGTAAAAGTGGAGAGGGGGGGGGGGGTTTTGAATTTCTAAAAGTGGATTTAAAAAGAGAGGAAAGCAATTACACAATTTAATATTTTGAAAGGTCAATTGTAAACAGAGATTCTACTGACGCAAACCGAAAAATTACTGTTAAGAAACCAAATGACTTGCCACATACTTGTGTCTGCATAGATTTGGATCCTCTCTTCATTTTTCTTCTTCTTTTTCTTTTTCCCCTGCTCATCCCATTCCCACCATTAAATTCAAAAATGAACTATTGGAATTTAGTATTTTATAAAATCATTATTTCTTTTTATTTTCATGTAGTCTACAGTTGTGAATTTATCCAGATTAAATTTTAACAATTTATTTTTTATATAGTAGTATAATACTCATTCCTTATATATAAGATCTTTTTTTTAATATACTTATCCCTTTTTATAAAATCCATTTTGAATTTGTCTCAATAATAAATACACTTTTACCCATTTTCCCTTCAAGTATTAATATTTTAATATCTATTATTACCTTTTATTCTCTCACATTATTTATTTACCATACAATCTCTTTCATTCTTTTGTCATTATTAATCTCTATCTTATTCATTCATATATAGGGAAATTTTTGGAAAATAAATTATATTTTTTACATATTTATTACATTTAACTAATTTTAACTATTTTTTTAAAATATCGGGATTTAGTTGAAAGGACCTTACATGGGACGGAGAGAGTATAAGTTTATAAGACATTAAATCTTAGTAAAATATAAGCTTATGAGATATTAAATCTCAAACATTCAATTTTTAACTCAAAGATGGAGATGAGATGAGAAGAAGAAAATGAAAGAATCCAAATCCATTGTCCGCATATGCATATGGCAAAATATTAGCTAAAATTAGTTATGGGGATTGAATTATAAGGACCTACTTGCAAAGTTCTAAACTGTAATGATCAAGGTAAAAATTTAGTAAACTTATAAACAATAAAAAGTATAATTTGATGGGGGAAAACCGATATTGCACAATAGCAAACAAATGTCATTACTTTCACTGTTGCTTTTCTCTTCCCTCCCCAGCTCAGACAAAATATTTTTCTTAGTTCTATCTTCTGTTTGTTTTCCAACTTCAGAACATAAAATATGATTAATTAGATGCATCATAACTGATAGTCACTATGAATACAAAATTCTTTTCCATGTTTGCTTACTCTTTTAAGTTGAGTAACTCTTAGATAAAATTTTATGCTTTTCTTAAGGAGTACACCAAATTATTTATCTCTCACACACACACTTTTTTCTTTAATTTGAATGTTTTTTATTAACAGAAAATTTATAGTTGTTTCTCTAATTATGCAATAAGTGCACGTTAGATATAATTTTTCTCACAACACACACATATTTCTGTTGTTTTTTCCTCTTCTAAAGGGCACATTTCTTAAAAATATAATATTGGTAATTTTTTCCCATTCACTCATCTTCTTAAACTATATTCTGATTTCTGAGAAAAGCTTATGACCAAAATGCGACTTGATTAACATGTATTTTACTTTCGACTACTTTCTTTCCCTCTTATCAAAACAAAAAAGAAAAAAAAATATATCTTTTACTTTGAAGGTATCTCACAAAGCAAGCAAGCGGTACACGCGTGCACCCATTATATTATATTATATGAATTTAACTTCTAAGAAATATTCACCTCACCAAGAAATGATCCCTTCTAAAAGAGTGATAGTATATAAGCGTTTTTTTTAATATCTTGAAACATTGTGTTACAACTAAAAAAATCTAGATAGACTTCAATTACAATATATATATATATATATATATAATATTAGAGTGACACCTCACATATATATTTAATTTCATTCATTACCTCATTTTTGTTTCAACCAGTTTTAATTACCAGATGAATGTGTCAAAAATATATTAGTCACCAAGTTTTCAAGTAGGAATTAAATATTAAGAAAATATGTAAGAAAGATTGAATTAATTTATTATATAAAAATTCTTCTAATATGTAATTATTATTTATAAGAGCAATATTTTAAATACAAAAAATTTTAGTTTTTTTTAATATTAAATATTTCTTTGAAGCATAATATATGAAAAGTTTTCTAGTTAACTTAGTGAGGACTGAGGCCTTCCCTATATTTTAGATTGATATCTTGTATATATGGTATTGATGATTTTACTTTATTTGATTGAATTGAAAATAATGTAAAGGTTTTAGGGAGATGGAAGTCTAAAAGACAATAATTAGTGCTGGTGGGGCACATCAAGACGTCCATCAAAGCTAAGAAAAAAAAAAGACTTCAAAAGTTTTTTTTAAAAAAATGAGGAAAATTGAATTCACACAGGACTTTTGATAGGGTTTCAAATTAATCATGTTCCAATGCATTATATACATGTAAGCATGTGTCCACTCAGACCACCCTTCTCTGCAAAAGGAAAGAAACCTCCAAAATTATATGGACCCACCCTTACATTATTTACTTGGAAATTATATAGCATGTATTTGAAAATGATTTTTAATGTTACAAATTTTGATATATAATTATACATGATGATTCAATTCAGTAAAATATTACAAAAAATTATTATCTCCTTTATTTTAATATATAGTATCCAAATCAAAATTATATATTGAGGCGTTGATACACACACATATTTGGTTCACAAATTAAGTGAGCAATATATAATATATTTAAATTTAAATATTAAACATTATAATAATTTTTAAAGAATAAATTATTTCTTTTTTATATGCATCAGTATTCTTTTATTAGAGGCAATCATGTTTTGAAGTATGGTAGTAAAACAAATAGTAGTAAAAAGTATTGTCGTTGGCTCCTTCATACCTACCTTATGAATGGTCTTTGAAAAAAATTGAAATTTTTATTATATTTTATCAAATTATTTAGTTATATAACAAAATAAAAATGGGCCTCCTATATTTTCGTGGAGTTTGGAAAAAAGCACCAATATCTACAATTTGAGTAGTTTTTAAATTTCTCCATCAATATCCGGTGTTACTAGTAACTAACTAATTTGATTTACAAAAATATAACTTCTGAGTAATTATCGTGGTTGACTTAAACACGAAACCATTAGTTAAGTTATGGAACGACTCACCAATTGATCCAAGGGATCAATGCTATAGTTTGAGTAATTTAAATAGCTATAATTTTTATAAACTTGAATGGCAATAGTCTTTCTTTATTTATTTTTTGGCCGGCTATGGTAAGACTCATTCTTAAATTCCATGCAGAATATAAGCAAAATGTGTCTAATTTATATAGATTTTAATTTTCAAAATCAATGTAAATCTCACTTAAACATTGTTTTTCTAATGTTAAAAACAGTTTCTATATTATTTTTTAAAGCCCACAAGCAAATTTTTTTAACATAGAGTAGATTATATAATCATACCTGAGCTTTATTGATATTATTGTAAACTCCTTTTTATTTGTATAACGTCTACAATTTTTTTTCCTAAAAATAAATGGGAGATTTTTAAATTATTAATATCTTTTTGTCTTTTTATAAAAGATAAATGGTGTCTTTGTGTATTTTTCCTTACAGTTAGGAAAATTTTGTATACTTTGGTCTTGTTTTTCAGACTTATATATGTAAGTATTTTGAAAATAAAAAAAAATTTCTGTGTAATTTCATTATCATCATAAAATATTTATATGTATTTGGGAATAATAAGAAATATGCCTACATATTTTTTTTTTAAAATGCAAGAAAGTATTTGAAAATTGAAAGTATATATAAACGCACCATATAACATTAGTAAAATTATTACATAAAATAATTAGTAGAATTAATTTAAAAGGAGGTCTATATAATTTATTGATTGATCTTTATAAATTGTGGGTCTTTATTTGTAATTTTCCAATAAAAATATTTTACAGAAAATAAATTTCTCAAAATTTTAATAGAGAAAGAGATGGATGACCACTAAAAATGGAGCTATCATAGCTTTGCCATCTTCTCTTAGTATCCTTTTCTCCATCCTTTTCCACTTGCTCTTATCTCTCTCTCTATCTCTATCATTCACATTGAAAAGACCCTCCCAACTCACTCCACAACACCAACATTTCCTATCTATTCTCTCTTTTCAATCATCCTCCTTTTATTGTATTCTTCTGGTCTTCTCAGTGTGATACTAAAAATAAGAGTTTATTAATAACTAATTTATGGATGTTAAAAAATATAATTACATTAGTCTTTTTCATATAAAATGTGTATTGATTTCCCTCAAGTCTCTCTTTTGATATGTGCAATCAGTTTAGGAAACAATTATTTATTTGGAAACCAAATTAAAGTGGAGTGGAATTTCATATTTACCAAAACAAACACCTCTTTTTTTTTTCTTTCAATCATCTTCCCTATATTTTATTACTCTAATCTAATAACTTTTCCAAAATGTTCAATGAAATCCTTAAAGAGGACAGTGATTCTTTCAAAATGTTTCATCTCCTTGTCAATTAACTTCTAAGTTCAACTTCCTTTTTTTAGTATGGGGCGGCAGCAAAAAGTTTAGTCACTTAATTAAACTTATAATATTCATACCATATGCGATGATCCAGTTTCTCACTATATTATACTATTAAGTATTAAGTAAATTAATTAATTTTTATTTAAAATATCATTAGAATTAACTTCATTATATATATATATATATATATATATATATATATATATTCTATTTTCAGACCAAAAAGTTTGTTAATTTTTAGCTAGGCGAAACAATTTGTTTACAACTTAAATGTTCTCAGATATTAAACCTAAATAATAATTTTGAAATATTGATACATTATTCTATCACTTTTCTTAAAAACTAATATTTATAAAAAAAAAGGATTAGCCTCCTAAACAAAAACTGCTTTAGAAAACACTGCTTTTGGACGTTTATTTAAAATGTATTCAAAATAAAGAAAGGGAATATGTGTGTGTACTCATTTCTCATCATGGTTCAAACTAGGCATATTTTTTCATGATCCTAAATCAAATCGGAAGAAAAAAATAATTACACATGGCTTCCCTGAATAAAACAATAGTTTGAAATGAGTAATCTATATCTTACGCATCATAATGGTTAAAATTTAGTTATAGGAGTAGTCTTCCATTGTTCATCTTTCCACTCATATTAATTAGATAAATATTCTATTTTAATTACTTCCCTATTAAATTCTTCAATTTTTAGAGGCTGACATATTTAGTCAGTTGCCAAACTAAGAAATGCAATAAATTGTCTAATTAAACAAATTATTAATACAATTTAAAGTTGAGAGAACACTATTTGGATTTGGTCATTTAAATGTATCAAACAAGTCATGATATTTTACTGATTTTTAATGTAAAAGATACAACTGATTGATATGTATAAAAATGAATCAAAAAGCTATGAGTTGGAATAACAATGATAATATTTTATTTTCTTCGTTTTCTTCCAGAAATTTAGAGCCTTTTAACGTCCATTCACATGCTTTTCATATTAAATTAATGAAGATATTTTTACCTAGAAAAACAATTAAGATATTTAGGCCTAGTCAAATAAATTATATAGGTGTGTGTGTGTATTTTTAAAAGAATTAAGGATACTAAATTTTTCATCCATAATTTTTTAATTATTTTTTGATACTATCAACAAGTATCCAGCACCTTCATGTCATTAGGTATCTAAGTAACTAACTATTCTAATTTTGAGGTTGTGTCTGCCTTTTCTAGTAATGTGTCTCCTCTCGGACTCGAACTTGAGACCCAAAGCAGTCCATTTATTTGAGAACGTGTTTTATATTTTGTCAAGTATAGCCCAGAAATTAGCAACTTGTAGTACATGCCTACAACATCAGAAAAAGAAGCTGTTGATGATCCATTTTAAATGGACGCTTATCCATATATATATATATATATATATATATATATATATATATATATATTCAACACTTGTTGCTATCAAGTTTACTTCTATCCCTCTCTTTATTGTTGGCTTTAATAGAATCCTTTGTCTCCAAGGAATGTATGGTATGAAGAATTTTACGTGTATGATGTCATGGGTCGGTGACCAATTATATTGATTTTATGCCCTATAAATTAATATTAATATTATATTTTAAATATACAAAAAAAGGGTTAAGCTTAATAGAATTGAATTATATCAACTTTGAAGTCGGAATAATTGACCATGGTATGAAAAAGGTTTGAAGAAAACCGAATTATCCACGGACTCGTCTCATATTCAGTCCAATAATAAAATAATTTATAAGGCCAAATTTGGAAACACATAAAAAAGTATTTTTACCCTTCATAAGATAAAATTTATCCACATATTACTTCTAAAGTATTTTATATATTATGCCAGCATTATTGAATATATAACAGCTGTTTAAGTAAAACTGTTAGTGTCAAACATTATAACTAATTAATTGTTGAGTTAGTTAGCATTGTAACTTAATTTTGTTATTCTGTTGTGTACATACTTAGCATAGGATAAACATTCCGCACTCTGATTCTGATTGTATAAATATGTGATCATACATCAATAATACTTGACTTTTCCCAATATTGTTTGACTTTTCCCAATATTGTTATATGGTATCAGATTTTTTCTTGGGTTTCAAGTTTTTTGTTTCTATCTGATTTTCTTTCTCTGCCTCGAGCTTTCCGTCGCTTCGAGTTACTTTTCTTTCTCATCATCTCTCATGGCTTCCTCTGTGTCGTCTTCCATGGCCTCTTCTGATTCCCTTTCAGATCCTACCAACCCATATTACATCCATCCGAATGAGAACCCCGCTCTTGTTCTTGTGGCGCCGCCAATAGATGGCAGCAATTTTCACAGCTGGTCTAGGGCGATGCGGATGGCGTTGCTTTCTAAAAACAAGTTCAAGTTTGTCGACGGCTTGATTCCTCTACCCCTGGCCACTGATCCTTTGTTTCATGCTTGGGAGAGGTGCAATACCTTAGTTCATGGCTAGATCTCGAAGACGCTTTCGCCAACTATTGCACGCAGTACTTTGTGGTTTGATCGAGCTTCCGACATTTGGCTTGATCTTGCATCCAGGTATTCTCAGTCTGATTTTTTTAGAATTGCTGATTTGCAAGATGACATTTATGCTTTAAAGCAAGGTAGTTTTTCTGTCAGTGCTTATTATACGAAATTGAAAATTTTATGGGATGAGTTAGCAAATATACGTCCTCTGAAGGCCTGTCAGTGTGGTTCTACTTCTGTTTCTCATAATTATCGTGAAGAAGATCATGTTATTAGGTTTTTAAAGGGATTAAATGAGCAATATGCGTCTGTAAAATCACAAATTATGTTGTTGGATCCCCTGCCGCCTATTAGCCATGTTTTTTCCTTAGTTCTCCAGCAAGAACGGGAATTACGTTTACCTACTGAACCTAAGGTACTTTTGACTAAGGCTCCTGTTGTTGATTCTTCTATTGTTTCTCGTTCTTCTTCTGCTGGTATGAAATCTTCTTATGCGAATGCTAATACCAAATTATGCACCTATTGTGGTCGTCCTTGCCACACTGAGGCTACTTGTTACCGCAAGCATGGCTTTCCTCCAGGCTTCAAATTCAGATCATCTAGTTCTTCCTCCTCGGTAAATTGTGTTGCAACTCCGGACTCTGGTTCTGTTCAGGCTTCTATTTCTGCTTTGCATTCATCTTCTGCTCCTGTATCTGCTACCGCATCCTTGCTACCTCAATCGTCGGTAGATCAGTACCAATGTCTGCTTGCCTTGCTAAATACCTCTCCTGCCATTTCTTCAGTAAATCACATTTCTACTTCTTCTAATCTCCCATCTGCAGGTATCAATACTTCTTTTCATTCTGATTCAAATACTTGGATTTTAGATTCAGGTGCTACTGATCATGTTTGTAGTTCTCTAACCTTTTTTACCTCTTATCATCATATTTCCCCAATTACAGTTTCACTTCCAATAGGGGTGAGAGCCATCGCTTCTGTTTCTGGCACTATTGTCCTTTCCCCTTCTTTAACTTTGTCCAATGTCCTGTTTCTTCCTTGTTTCTCCTTCAACATTATATCTGTGTCTCGTCTTACCACCTCTCTTAATTGTACTCTGACCTTTTCTTCCGATATGTGCCAGATTCACTTACTCCAGCCTTCCATAATGATTGATGCAGCTAGAATATCCGAAGGACTATATCTTTTGACCGTGGATAAGATGGCATCTTCCTGTACTTCTCAGATATCTTCAACCATTACTACCTCAGATTCATCTTCTCTCCTATGGCACCTTCGTTTAGGCCATTCATCAAATGATGTACTTCATTTTTTAAATACCCATACTGATATAACATGTTCTCCTCTTTCTATACCTTGTGATAGTTGCCATTATGCTAAACAGAAACATTTAAGTTTTCCTATTAGTACAAGTTCATGTAATAGCATTTTCGAATTGCTACATATTGATATTTGGGGCCCTTATTCTCTTCCATCTACTGCTGGTTTTCATTATTTTCTAACTATCGTAGATGATTATTCTCGTTATACTTGGGTGTTTTTTCTCACTCAGAAATCTGAGGCACGATCTCAGCTTTTACATTTCATTTCTTTTGTTGAAACACAATTCCATAAAACTATCAAGGTTATACGTTCTGACAATGGTCCTGAGTTTCTTCTATCACAATTTTTTGCTTCTAAAGGTATTTTACATCAAACATCCTGTGTTGCTATACCTCAACAAAATGGCTTGGTGGAGTGAAAGCACCAACACATTCTCAATGTGGCACGTGCTCTCTTATTTCATTCTAACATACCTATTGTTTACTGACTCTACGCAATAACACATGTTGTGTTCATTATTAACATATTGCCTTCACCTATTATTCATAACTCTACTCCTTTTATACTCGGTTATTTCACACCATTCCTGTTTACAATGATTTTAAAGTCTTTGGCTCACTTTGTTATGCTTCCACACTTTCCCACAATCGCACTAAATTTGCTTCCCGTGCTAAAAAATGTGTTTTCTTAGGACACCCTACCTGCTCCAAAGCATATATTTTACTAGATCTTTCCTCCAACAATATTTTTCAATCTCACGGTGTCTATTTTCATGAACTTATCTTTCCTTTTGTTTCTGATTCAGCATCTGTCCTTTCTCCATCAGTCCATTCAGACCCTACTATTCAGGCATATCCTGATTTTCTTGATGATCCTTCTCATTTTCCCCCCAGTCTCAATCTACCACCCAGCCCTCACTACCTACAGAACCATCCATCTCTGATCCTTCTCCTCCACCTCAGCTTCGTCGATCTCATAGACCACACAATCCTCCATCTTATCTACGAGATTATCATTGTGCCCTTGTTTCTTCTACTCATCAATCATCATGTAAAGGTACTCCTCGTTATCCCCTATCGTCTGTTCTGTCCTATTCTGCTCTAAACAGCCCATATAGATCTTTTGTTTTCACTGTTTCCTAAGTTTCAGATCCTAAAACCTATGCCTAAGCTGTCAAGCATTCAGTTTGGCAAGATGCAATGGCTGCAGAAATTAAGGCCTTAGAACAGAATCAGACATGGGACCTCACATCTTTACCGCATGAGAAGTCTTCTATAGGCTGCAAATGGGTCTTTCGAAGTAAGTTCAAAGCCAATGGTGAAATTGAATGACACAAGGCACGTCTAGTAGCCAAGGGCTACACACAAACTGAAGGGGTAGATTTTTTTGATACTTTTTCTCCGGTTGCAAAGATGACCACTTTACGCCTTTTATTGTCCATTGCAGCTGCTAAGAATTGACATCTTCATCAATTGGATGTCAATAATGCTTTTTTACATGGTGATCTTTATGAAGAAGTTTATATGGACTTACCTAAAGGTTTTGTGGCACCAAGTCCTAATCTTGTATGTAAGCTGCGTAAATCCCTCTATGGTCTTAAACAAGCTAGTAGACAATGGTATTCCAAATTGTCTAAGGCTTTAAATTCTTTTGGCTACAAACAATCTGTTTCTGGTCATTCATTATTTTACAAAGCTTCTTCTACATCATTCACTGCTGCTTTGGTCTATGTTGATGATCTTGTCTTGGCTGGTAATGATATCTCTGAAATTACCCTTCTAAAACAACAGTTGCATGATGCTTTTACTATTAAAGACCTTGGGGAACTTCGTTATTTTCTGGGTTTAGAGTTGGCTCATTCCAAGGAAGGTATATTTTTATCCCAGTGCAAATTTTCTTTAGAATTGCTTGAAGATGCAGGTTTCCTTGCTTGCAAACCTATCACTACCCCCATGGGTCCTTATTTAAAACTTTGGAAAGTTAAAGGAACTCCTTTAACAGATCTGAAGCCCTATCGACAACTCATTGGTCACCTTCAATATCTCACCACCACTAGACCAGATCTCAGCTTTGTTTCTCAACAGATCAGCCAATACTTATCGCAGTCATCAGACATTCATCTTCAGGCTACTCACCGAGTCCTTCGGTATAATAAATCTGCTCCAGGTACTGGTCTTTTTCTGTCTTCTAATTCAGATCTTAAAATTCGTGCTTTTAGTGACTCAGATTGGGCTAGTTGTGTGGATACTCATAGATCTGTTACTGGTTTTGCTGTTTTCTTGGGCCATTCTCTAATTTCATGGAAAGCCAAGAAGCAAGCCACTGTTTCCAAATCTTCCTCTGAGGCTGAGTACCGTGCACTTGCATCGACCACTTGTGAAATCCAATGGGTGGTTTACTTGTTGAATGATTTTGATGTCGACCATATAGATCCAGCTTTCCTCTATTGTGATAATCAATCTGCTCTCCAAATAGCCGCCAACCCTATCTATCATGAGAGGACAAAACACATAGAGCTGGATTGTCACCTCGTTCGTGAGAAAGTTCAAGCCAAGCTGATTCATCTTATGCATGTACGCTCTTCTGACCAGCTTGCTGATATCTTTACTAAGCCTATCTATCCAACAAGGTTTCATGAACTCATTACTAAGCTTGGCATGAAAAACATCCATGCTCCAGCTTGCGAGGGGTGTCAAACATTGTAACTAATTAATTGTTGAGTTAGTTAGCATTGTAACTTAATTTTGTTATTCTGTTGTGTACATACTTAGCATAGGATAAACATTGCGCACTCTGATTCTGATTGTATACTTATTCTAATTGTATAAATATGTGATCATACATCAATAATACTTGACTTTTCCCAATATTGTTACAGTTAGTATACATTATAGTTTTTGTGAAAGAACCATTATGTTTGTTACTGAATATATAACCATTGTTTACTTGAGAATATTATATATTATATTAGTATTAATGTATATATAATAGTTGTTTACATAAGCCCATTATTTATTATGCCATCATTATGCATATCATGGCGTCATAAAAACTCAATACGTAACGGGTATTATATTATAATCGTTATAATAGATACTGAATACATTACGGTTCAAAACCGTTATATATTTATGCCGAGCATATATAGTGCATTCATATATAACAGTTTGAAATAGTCATGCATGGTCGATAATAATCGTGATAAAAGGCTTTTATGTGGTAGTGATGAATAAGATTTGAACTAATTATTTTTTTTCAAAATAATTTATTAGGTTATATATAAATTTTTTATTTCGATATATATAATACATAGACAGATGAACTATTTTGAATATATTTTACTAGATATAAGTGCCGTTATATTTTTAAAATATATTTTACTAATCATATATAATGTTTAATTTTGGTGTAATTTTATGCTGGCCAAAAAAAAGTTTGGTATAATTTTATAAGTATATTTCCAGTCCTTTTATCTAAACACTATCAATATCAAATAATGATTTTTTTACTCATTCATTATTATTTTTGAAAAATTAAGCTTAATATGTCAGTATTTAATAAGGAAAAATTCTAAAAAAATACCATTTAAACTTCAAAATCTCAAATAGGTGATTTAACAATAAAATATTTTGTTAATTGCATTACCATTCTTGTTAATCCCATTAACGACTTTGTCAATGGGATTTTGAAGTTTAAAAGGTATTTTTTTAGAATTTTCCCATTTAATAATGGTTTTTCAATAATTAAAATTTCAATGTCAATATTTTGTATTAATAGTGTTAGAGTTAGATGACTAAAAAATACTTTATAAAATTGAGAGACCAAAATGAATTACTCTCTCCAATCCTTAATATAAGAGATAAGTGTGGGACAAAGGTACCCTGTCATTGAACGAAGAAGACATCGGTGGAAAAATGACTTTTTAAACTGGTTTTAAATGAGGTCTTGATACAGCCGGTCTAAAAAGTGTGATACTTTCTAGACCGGTTATGCAACCGGTCTAAAAAGGCACACTTTTTAGACTGGTTGTTGAAACAACCGGTCTAAATGTTTTTTTGCTAATCCATTGATTACGTTAGTATACTCAATCTCTACACATCCTAAAAGCATGCTTCCAAGGCCATACTTATATATTCATATTTATAATTACTTATCACGAATATATCCTGGTGGAGCCATACCTAAAGAACCCAATGATCATAGCTCAGAAATCTTGCAACACACAGTGCAAATACATAATAATGAGTTGTGAATGGCTCAACAATATGAAATAATATTAGAAAATGAGTTACAAAAGAAAGTAATTAGATCCCAAGTTGGAAGATGACTTTTAAATTAAGAAATTTTGTCAGAGAAGAAACATGTATAACATTTAGAAAAAGGGCAAATGATAGAAGAAAACACTAACCTGGGCCCTTAGTGATGAATCCAATTTGTAAACTCTCTCAGATGTCGCAATCGTAAGCTTGTAAGCAGATATGAATATAAAATTTTGCAATAGAAATCGATTTGAAGTATATGACGGAAGCTAGTCTGAAGTATGAATCAAATTAATTAAGTAGAGTACTTACCTTAAACCAATCGGAGGGAAGAAATGTCGAGCCTTATGGTAATGGATTCCACCGTACCTTTGCGTCGATGACAGCGATGGTCAAGGACGGAGGAGCGACATGGGAAAGAAGAGCTGCCGTGGCACGAGGGAGGGGTTTACAAGAAGCTTGATCAGTATCATATTTCAATTTTCAAAGTTGAAATTAGGTGCAAGCTAAGGCCGCAAGAGAGGATTTAAAATATTAAAGTGGACTCTTAAGATCGGTTATTTGACAAAACCAGTCTTAAAAAGCTCACATTTTAGACCGATTATGAATAATAACCAGTCTTGAAAATAAAAAATATTTAATTTTTTAATTCCTCATCTTTTTAGATCGGTTATCATCAACAACCGGTTTAGATCGGTTATCATTAACAACCAGTCTAAAAAGTTTTATCTTTTAGACCGATTATTAGTGACAACCGGTTTAAAAATTTTCAAACTTTTTAATTAATTTTATATTTTTAGACCGGTTGTTTAGATAACCGGTCTAAATAATATTTTTTAGACCACATATTTTAAGAACCAATCTAAAAAATTCTTTATAATTATGAAACTGCCACCGATTATATTTTTTAGACCTTATCCTCAATAACCGGTCTAAATAATGCGGTCTAAAAGGGCTATTTTATACTAGAGAGAGATGAGTGTGGGAAAAACAACATGTATGTGCATGAGACAAAGTAAACATCAAATAAGAAAAACGAAGAATGGGACATAATAAACATATACTAATTAAAACAGTCTTGTTAAAAAAATAAGGAAAATAAAGAGATAAGGTGGGAGATGAGGAAATATAAGAGAGAATTAGAGATGAAAAGTGAAGAAGAACTCTAATTCATATAGCATTTTCATATACATCCAACTCTTTGTGTCAAAACTCTATTTATATATAGGCTTCAAAACCTTCAAAAGCTTCTTCAAAGAAACGTCATAGATAATTGTTTTTTCTTTTAAAAAAGAAAAAATTAGAAGCTACGACCTTTTTTATTATAAGCGTCATAGCTTAGTATTAGCTTTGTATGGCCCTTTCTTAAGAAAACGTCATACAAGATTTTTTTTTAAAAAAAAAATTAAGTGCCAGCTATGGCGATTTGTAGCTAAACGTCATAGCTGGTGGTAAGCCTTGGATGACGCTTCCTTAGGAAAGCGCCATCCAAGATTTTAACGTTATTTTTTTAGTTTTATTATTAATAATATATATATTTACGTTACTGTTCACGTTTAAGTTTTTGTATATTTACTTTATGTTTAGATTTCATTTATTACTCATAACACACACACACACACACACACACAGAGCATTTCCATATACATCCAACTCTTTGTGTCAAAACTCTATTTATATATAGGCTTCAAAACCTTCAAACGCTTCTTCAAAGAAACGCCATAAATAATGGTTTTTTCTTTTTAAAAAGAAAAAATTAGAAGGTACGACGCTTTTTATTATAAGCGTCATAACTTAGTATTAGCTTTGTATGACCCTTTCTTAAGAAAACGTCATATAAGATTTTTTGGTAAAAAAAAATTTAAGTGTCATCTATGGCGCTTTGTAGCAAAACGTCATAGCTGGTGGTAAGCCTTGAATGACGCTTCCTTAGGAAAGCGCCGTCCAAGATTTTAACATTATTTTTTTTAGTTTTATTAGTAATAATGTATATATTTACGTTATTGTTCATGTTTAAGTTTTTGTATATTTACTTTATGTTTAGATTTTATTTATTACTCATAACACACGCGCGCGCACACAAACACATATAGCATTTCCATATACATCCAACTCTTTGTGTCAAAACTCTATTTATATATAGGCTTCAAAACCTTCAAACGCTTCTTCAAAGAAACACCATAAATAATTTTTTTTCTTTTAAAAAAGAAAAAATTAGAATCTACGACGCTTTTTATTATAAGCGTCATAGCTTAGTGTTAGCTTTGTATGGCCATTTCTTAAGAAAACGTCATACAAGATTTTTCGGAAAAAAAATGTAAGTGCCAGCTATGGCGCTTTGTAGCAAATTGTCATAGCTGGTGGTAAGCCTTGGATGACGCTTTCTTAGGAAAGTGCCGTCCAAGTTTTTAACATTATTTTTTTAGTTTTATTAGTAATAATCTATATATTTACGTTATTGTTCACGTTTAATTTTTTGTATATTTACTTTATGTTTAGATTTCATTTATTACTCATAACAGACACACACATACGTGTGTGTGTGTGTGTGGTTATAATTAGATCACTATTGTATAAGTTGCACGTAAAGCTCTTGAGATTAATTAAGTACACGCACTCATGCACTCAGATATGTACGTAGTATATATAGATATGTTAGTGTGAGTATGTGTGATTAACTGATAATTAACTTAATAATGTAACTATATATATATATATATATATATATATATATATATATCCAAAGTACCAACAACAGTAGTAGGAATAATCTGTAAAAAAAATAATCTGCACCTTAGTCGCCGCTTTCAAAGAAAGTGCCGACTAAGGTCTTGATATAGGGGAAAAAAGTTATCTTCAAGAAAAATAATATGCATCTTACATTTCCTTAACCGGCGTTTTATCATGAAGTGCCGACTAAAACAATATAATATATTGTCTTACATGGCACTTCATGAAAAGCGTCGGATAAGGCAATATGCTATATTGCCTTATCTGACGCTTTTCATAAAGCCTCGGCGTTAAGGCAATATTGCCTTAGTAAAGCAATATATGAATTGCCTTGGCGAACGGCCAAGGCAATTCATATAATAATTCATATAATATATATATATATATATATATATATATATATATATATATATTATATAATATTATATATTTCCTTTAAGGTAATATATATTTATTTGCCTTCAATGATGCTTATTCAATTAAGGCTATTGTTTTTTTATTTTTTTTTCAATTATTCAAAGCTATAACGCTTGTTAGGAAAGTGCTGAAACTTCTCTAGACTTTGTAAGCCACTTGTACATCAAGCGCCATATAAGGTTCTATTTTAACTTTTTACCAGCCTGCCATTATCATCTTCCTAAACCCTCAGCTCGCCCCCACCCCGCCTTCACCCCCAGCTCACCCCCACCCCCAGCTTACCAGCCCCCAGCTCCCCCTCGGACTCCCAGCTCCCCGCCCCCTCCGTCCCCCAGCTCCACGCCCCCAGCTCCCCTCAAAGGACTCCCAGCTCCCTGCCCCCTCCGTCCCTTAGCTCCTCGTCCCCCAGCTCCCCGCTCCATACAGCTTCCCACAGCTCCCCCTAGCTAGTTGTTCTGTCTTCTTCCTTTTTTTTAACAGACCTTTCACTTCTCGCCCTCAGGTGTCTCTTTAGCTTTTAAGGTGGGTTTTTTTATATTAGTAGTCACCTCTTTTTTTTATAATTAAGTGTTTTTTCTGATGACTTTAATTTATTTATCGTTGAACAGCTTTAAATTCCTCGTGTCTGATCAGCTGTGTCCCCATGATACTGCCAAAAGCAACCTTTTTGGTCTTGGTCCCCACTGCGAATCTGTAAGTTTGTTTATTATTATTATTTTAATATATCTGTATTATTTTTCTATATACTTTATCAGCTGAGACCTGCCTTTTTTTGTTAATTTTTTAATTTTAAGTAATTTTATTAACTTATCATGATTGTAGTTAAATATAACAGCTAATTAATTTAATTCAATAATTAAAAAATAAAAATTAGGAAACATTGGTCAACAATCAAGAATTCACATACTATGAAAATTTATTATTTTCTCTAAGAATTCAGCTGTCCTTTTTTGTTGCATCTTGGATAAAGTCTATTTTTTTTGGATTTATACATAATTGGCATAGTGAATTAGGATTTATTTTGTTACCAAAAAAATAAACTAGGATTTTATTACTTATTTATTTGGATCTGTAACTTTATCTTTTATTTTTTTAATATATCTGTATTGCTTTTCTGTATACTTTATCCACTGAGACCTGCCATTTTTTTGTTATTTTTTTAATTTTAAGTAATTGTATTAATTTATCATGATTGTTGGTTAAATATAACAGCTACTTATTTATTTGGATTCTATAGTGACATAAATAATGTCAAATAAGTTCCCTTTTTTAACTTTTTTTTTAATTTTTATTATATCTGAAATGAATTCTATTTTTTTCATTTAAACCTATGGTGACTAATTGGTATAAATTGACTCATATACCTTTTGTAACGGATAGTTTCTCATTTAGTGTGTATATAGGTTAAAGGCATAGATGACTTCCTCATATATAGCAACTAACCACTATTTAATTCTAGGTTTTTGAAACCATAGATGGATCGAAAATGGATATCATCAGATCAGTGTTCAAGAGAATATATAGATGGGGTGAAGGAGTTTATTAGATTTGCAATTGAGCATACAAAAGATCCTAACAAAATCTTGCATTATCAACTGATGGAATCAATCCCCACAGCGTTCAAAGTAGTACACACAGCACTTGGCAGGTAATATTGATGATTTACAACCTTCATCCACACTTGATAATGAAACGTAAGTTTATGATGCTCTCGATGTTAATTTCTAGGCCAAAACAGCCTGGGAATGATATAGATGTATACTTGGCTCCTTTAATTGATGACTTGAAGCTACTTTGGGAAGATGTCGTCAATGTTTATGATGGGTATAGGGAAGAAAGTTTCACTTTGAAAGCCATACTGTATGGCACAATTAACAATTTGCCAGCTTATGGTAATTTTTCTGGATACAACGTTAAATGATATTGTGTGTGCCCTATATGTGAAGATGATACTCATTCAATGTGACTAAATAATTGTAAGAAAAATGTCTATATGGGACATCGGAGATTCTTACCATCAAAGCATCATTAGAGGAAGTGGAAAAAGGCTTTCAATGGTGACTCTAAAGAAGGTAGCCCATTGAAGATGTTGACCGGGGCTCAAGTTTTTGAAAAGGTGAAAGAGCTACATAACAATTTTAGCAAACCATATGTCAATCAAACCGGGACAAGTGGTTGGAAGAAGAAGTCTATTTTCTTTTAACTTCCATATTGGAAGTCCTTATATGTTAGGCATTTTCTCGATGTGATGCACATTGAAAAAAATATATGTGATAGTATAATTGGCACGTTGCTCAATGTCCAAGGAAAGAGTAAGGATGGTGTCAATGCGAGGTTAGATTTGGTTAATTTGGGAATAAGAGAAGAGTTGGCGCTTGTTGAGAAATGGAACCGCACTTATCTACCTCCAGCGGCTTACACTATGTCGAAGAAGGAGAAAAAATTGTTTTGCGAGTTTTTAAAAGGAATTAAAGTTCCAGAGGGGTACTCTTCAAATATTAAAAACATTGTTTCAATGAAAGAGTTGAAGTTAAAGAATCTTAAATCTCATGACTATTATTGGGTGAAGTCCAGGTAAGACATTAATTAATTTATTATTCGGGTTGTTTTGTTTCATATGATTATAATCTAATAAATTAGCTTTGGTTTTATGGCACAGTCTTATTTTGTTATTGATGGTGATGATCATGAGAACTTCATGCTTAGAAAAGCCGGAAAACTTATGAGAAAGTTTCGTTCCGATCTTGTGAAATATTTCTTGAGGGATGATAATGAGAATATCATTCCAACACCGCCAGAATTATACGACGGGATCATCCGTCAAGAAACGTGGGATGAGTTTGTGAGAACACATATAAGTCAAGAATTGCAGGTGATGTGACATCATACTTTATAAACTACTTGTAATATGTTTGTAATTAATATTATTAATATATATCATTTGGATGTAAACAGGAGCTAAGTGAGAAGAACCACTCCAATGCAGTCAATATGCCATACCACTACACACAAGGACCTGTATCTTATGGAAAGTTAGAGCAAAAAATGGTAAGGACTAATGATTATTTCTTTAATTTGTCTGACTCATTTTTAACTTCAACTAGCTTTCATATGCAGATAGAAGAATCAACTTCAGATATTAAACATATTCCACGACATGACTTGTAGGTAGCTGGTTGCACAAACAAACAAGGAGAAATTCAAAGTGAAGAAGCAAGAAGAGTTACATAATATTATGTAAGCATTGAAACGTATCTCTTACGTACAATAATCTCATTGCTTAGATGATTCTGGTTTATATTAACTGCTAGTAATAATGTTGTAATTTATTTTGTGATAGAGATCAATGACACAAGAGGTGCCAGAGTTGGCGGCTTATATTGGCTGTGATGATCTGCTGAGCAGAGCGCTGGGTGTACCTGAGTACCATGGTCGTATTCGAGGTACTGGTTTTGGCGTGACACATACATCATACTTCGGACCTCAAAAGCGCTCGAACAAGAGTGACTTTTTGCAGCTACGAGAGGAGATGAACAGCTTCAAGCATCAAATGCAAGAACAATTTGATTCGCAAATGCGTTTGTTGCAAGAGAAAAACATGCAACTGAGGGAAAACATTAATCAGCTCATGCAGTCTAAGGCAACGCCAAATGTTCCTTCTTGTGACAGTCCAAGTGTGAGAGATAGTTGTACTTCTATCTCTAAAGTACATCTCCCTTCGGTAATTAATTTCTTCTCTAATTAATTGTTACATTGTCAATTAGTATATAACAGAACATCCTAAACTGATCTATCTTTCACAGGGCAAGTTAGCGTGTAAGTTATATGTTGAACATTCTGGAAAGCACGCAGTTGCGGTGGGTGTTGCCTACAATACAGATAATGATACCCTCCACAATTTACCATTACCGGAGAACACTATCTGAGTAAGGGTCGACGTATGCATGGATGATGATGCACTATTAACCATCCCTTCTCTGGATGACGAGACAATGATTAAAGATGTTGTCGGCGGTTATGTTGCTTGACCAATAGGTTTGATAGAGCCATGTCAGAATGTAATACCTTACTTCCAATAACCTCAGATGAGTGCAAAAGAGTAGTGAAATAAATTGTGAAACCAGGATTTAATTCCAAACTGAATAAACTTTAAAAACATTAATGAATCCCAACATTATCTCATTAGATAAATCTAGGATTGAGTAGGTTTTTCATATGGAATAAAAATTTTTCAAACATTTTTCACAAATATTCACTGTCTCATTTAGACTCATTGATACTTCCTTTCATTTTATCAGAGTATACAAGCGTGTCTCTGCTTCAATCTCACGTTGTATTCAATCGTTAATGTTTCTCTAACGATTAGGAAGTGTTATGTAACTAAGTTATCTCTTTATTACATTACCATTCATATACCTGGCTACAAGTACTATCAGTTCAACTACTATACTATTGTCATAGTTACCGATTTATACAATATATACATGTCCAAAATATCCAAACAGACAACCAACAGAGAAAGTAAATCTTTCAGCTTCATCCTCTAGTTGTCCGTATTTACCTTCTTGCCCTTTGAGCTACCAGCCTGTACTGTAATTTGTTTATAGAAAAAGAGTGAGATTCAAAAGAATCTCAGTAGTAACAGGTAGTCAATCATATAGATATAAAATCACAGAGCATGTTACACAGTCATCATATAAAAGAATCATCACAACATCATTCGATTCAACATGTAGTTCTCATACCATCATAGTACTAGGTATATCACAAGGCTCCGAGTATTACCCATGCAATAGGCCCCGGCATTCACTCATGCATCACAAACAAATTCAATGGCCTGAGCGTCAACCCGTGCAATAGGCCCCGGGCGACAACCCCGCATAAACAAAATGTTCCAGACAGTTCATGATGAAACTACACACATACAATGTATCTTATAACATATGAAAGACAAAGTTACTACCTGATAGCTTCTCTTGAGCAATATCCAATTGTTTCACTAAGCTCGGGCAGATCTTAAACTTTAAACAGTATTAGGTCCTATAAATGGAATTTACGGACGACAAGTTATTATTTCGTCCAATATTTGTATAATCCAAATACTCAAGTCGGTTGTCGTTAAGGTTAGAATACTAACCCAAAATCAAAGTCAAAAATGGTTCAACTATATCAAGTTGGTTAGTTTTACCCTTAAAGTTCATTACAATTACATAATACCATTGCATCCTTTATTTTCGCACATTTGAGTAAATCTGCCAGAATTTTCTTCAATCTTTGAAAATTCATAATTAATTCTACACAACTCAAAATGAGTTGGTTCTAGGTTCTGTTCAATCATATTCAAGTCCTAGTGTAAATAAAAATATTACAAGGCACTAATTATAACCACCCAATTCCAAAAAATTCGTTAAACCCAATCTGCCACAGATTCAATTCCAGAATCAACCTTAAACTTTGAAAAATCATATTTCTCAATCCACTGGTCCAATTGCGTCCTATTACCCATAAAATTGAACCTCAGGATGTCTACTTTAATAATGTAAAATTTTATAAGGTTTGGAAAAATTTTGGTTACTGAAACACGCACCGCAACAAATTTGCTCCAGCAAAACAAGTCTAACAGCAGGGTCATCTAACTTTCAAAAATTCCATAATTTTGTATAATTATCCAAAAATTATAAGTACATGATTTTCCACATAATTTTTCATGTAGAATTCAATGGAATGATCAAAATCATCAAAATCATAAAGATTCATCCCCAAAACCCACTGGCAAGACAGAATCATTTTCAGCAAAATTACCAAAACAAAATTTTGTTGAACAACTTAGTCCAATATCATCATAAATCATCATTTAACCATAAATACATGATTAAACCATGATTAATCCTTTAAAATTCCTTTGGGATGAAAATTAACAGTACCCCAACCTTCATGAAGACTCATCCAAACAACAAACCAATCGGTTCAAAATGAAGCTTACGCTTACCTCTATACGTTTCCACAATCGGTTCGGAAATCCGGCAGTACTTCGTCTGGTGAGATGGCACCAAACACCTCCAAATGAAAATCCGAAACCGTAGAAATAAAGCTTAGGATGAGTAGAAGAAGGTTTGTGAAGGAAATTTTAGGAGAAAACACTGATTCGATAGTGTTTCGGTGGATTGAACTCAAGAACATTCACTATTCATGTTTTCTCTTTCCTCTAACTATTTCTCAACGTTTTTTCTGATTTCTTCCTATTTTTGCTGAGGATAAATGAAATAATAGAGTTTAAAGAAAGTCATAAAGGTGTTCCAACATGTGTCACAATCTTATGGTGCCACATATTCGGTGATTTAGCCAAACGGTGACACGTGTCCTTTCTTTTAATCAAATGGGTCTTGAGCTGTCCTAATGGTCAGGGAAAATGAGAGTCCGATGATTTTTCCCCGGCTCCTGAGCTCGGTGTTCGGGAAAATTAGTCGGGTGACCAGACCAGAGTCCGGTGGATTTCCCCGGCTTGGGGCAACATGGCACCCTCCGGTGATGACAACTCAAAAGCTAAAGTAACTTTGTCAAAAAGAGGGAACAAGTGTCACGCTCTTATTCGGCCAACACATTAAAGTCAAAATCACCTTTTCTCTTCTTCCTTAAGATGAAGCCATGTGTCCCTTATATGGGACCCATCCCTATCTCTTCCCTCCACCTAACTGTCCACTTTATCAGGGAAAGGAAAGTCAGGGAAATTTCCCCGGGTTCACTTACGAGGTGTCCTCCTTCGTGGTCCCTACACAAAGTAAGATTATTTCATTTAATTATTACTTTATGACAACCAATAAAATCTTGCTAAGTGTCCTCTTTATCAAAATAACACCGTATACACAACACTGGCACCGGTGAATTTTCTTCCGACTAATTACATTTACAAGCAATTCTTGTTATTCATATTTCAGTATGTTACACAGAAGGTAGTCAAGAACACAATTCCTTCTATTTTTCTTATGCTCAACATCATTTAATTTCATGTTTTGTTTTTACAGGTTCAACGTTCTAAAGGAAAACAAGTTCAACTACATGGCAAGGTTTCAAAGTGTTCGACCACACAGCTGAATACCAACCCCTCAGCTAGCCAACGAAGCAATCGACAAACGATCTCATATTACGATAAGTTGGCATGCATTGCACCTAGGTTGATACACGAAATAAGTCTGTCATTGCCATTTGAAAGAGACATCTATGGTGTTCAGGGCATAGAGGAACATATTACTGCTGATGTGTTGGGTGAAATTTTCAATCGTGGATGGATTGGTGCTTCGATCATCAACATCTGGATTAGGTACTTTATTGTCATCATTTATCGTTGTTATTATTATTCATCTTTCAATTTTTTTGTCATCATCACATTTTTTGTTCTTTGTAAAGGCACTTGTACCATGACATCTTGGTACACACAAAAAAGGTCAAGTTCTCCTTTGTCAACCCTTATCTCATTGGACAGCACGGGGGTAGAGTATATCCCAATGTCCAATCCAATGATTTAAAAGAATACTTCAGACAAAGAGCAAACCCAAATATGTTATTTCTGGTGCCATACAATGCGGGGTAATAAATCTATTATTACTGGTCGTATTTCACTTTGCATTTCTTTACTGTATTACTTTTACTATATCATCCATGATCGAAGAAAAGCTTTCAAAATATTTTAGGGCAAATTGGATCTTGATTGTGATTAATTCATCGACACCTTCTAGCCCTCGCATTTACTATATAGATCCTCTAAGTGGAGGTGTTCCTTCAGACCGTCCTCATTTGTTACGGCTGATTAATAGGTAAGCATATATATGCAGTGTGTGTAAATATATATTTGTGCAAGCCATTAAATACCCTAACTTAATCAACATTTATTTGTTTTCTTAGTGCACTAACTGCATATAGAGCCTCTGCCAGCTTGAGCTATTCTAAATCTGCAGATCCTGCCCATAGCTATACCTGGAAGAGGATACAGGTACTGATTTAGGAATTTAATTGCATTTTGATTTAAACAAAATTCTATTTTCAAATTTATTTAACTATTTTACTCTATTGTTACAGTGTCATTTCCAGCCCAATAACGATGATTGCGGGTATTATGTAATGAAATTCATGAAGGATGTCATTACTCATGATCAGCTTCAGGTTCCACTAAAAGTAAGTCATTTTAGTATAATACATATTGTGTTTTAGATTTAATTAATTTTCTGATAATTAATGTTTAGTTATATTAATTCATTATTTGCATCATTGTATTGGTGTAGTATTATGAAGATCAGCGTTCTGACAGTTTGACTGACAACCAAATCAATGAACTCATCGAAGAATGATGTGAGTATTTGTTGAGGCACTGTCTTGGCTAGCAAGTGTTAGGTTGTTTATTTGCCTATTGCATTTACTGTGGTTTTAAATAGCTGAATTAATTAATGTGTATATATATATATGTATATATATGTATATATATATTCACATTTGACTAAATACATGTTTAGAGGTGATTTTGTTAATTACCCATCTGTATGTGTTAATTTAGTTATTCCATTGTGGTTTGCATGGGTATAGAAATTTGTGTTACAGGCATGGTTTGACAAAAATATAGAAAAAATAATGTAAAAAAAAAAGAAAGCGCCACCCTATATTAAAAAAAATATAATTAAAAAAGCGCCACCATATGTATTATTTTTAGTATATTTTAATTTTTAAAAAAGACGTGTTAAAAATAATTTTTTTTGAAAAATAATTTACAATAGGTGGCTCTTTTTTAAATAAGTGCCACCCAAAATTACAACAAATTTTAAAAATTTTGCAATTAAAAAAATAATTTTTTTAATTTATCTTTAAAAAAGACGTGTTAATTTTTTTTTTGAAAAATTACATTGGGTGGCGCTTTTTTGAATAAGCGCCACCCAAGGTAAAAAAAAATTAAAAATTTTGTAATTAAAAAAATTATTTTTTTAATTGAGGGATCTTGGGTGGCGCTTATTCAAAAAATCGCCACCCAAGGTTACAAAAAAAATTTAAAAATTTTGAAATTAAAAAAATTATTTTTTAAAAAGTGCCACCTAAGGTAAAAAAATTTTCAATTAAAAAAATAATTTTTTTATTGATCTTAAATATAAGGTGGCGCTTATGGCAGAAAGCGCCACAGAAAGTGCAGCATCAGCTGTGGCGCTTTTTTGAAAAAATGCCACCCTTGGTTTATTGAATTAAAAAAAATACTTATTGTGACGCTTTTGATGGAGCGCCGTAGCTAGTTTTAGTGGCGTTCCAATATGTGACGCTTGTTAAGTGCACTAATATTATTTTTATAAGCGCAACAACTTCTTCTTTTTGTAGTAGTGTATTTCCAGAAATTTGGGGATCCACTCCAAATTTTAAACAATGATACTCTCAACAAATTTTCTATGAGAACAAGTAGCATATGGCAATTCTTTAATTATATAATATGTTGGCTATTAAAAAAAATCTTCTGGTTCTTTAATAAATGTCAATACGTAATCTTTTATAATGTTTTGCATAATATATATGACTCAGATGATCAAAAAAGTTATGCTAACAATAAATTTGTTCATATTTGTAAATTTTTGGTTTATTGTATCATGTTTCTTTACTAACAATAAACTTTACAACTTTCATAACATATTGATATAAAATCTTAATTTGTCATCCATTAATTAGGCTTTGAGAGGAAGTATATAAGTACAACTTTTCAATATTAACTTACACTTGTATTCTAACAATCACCCCTAAAGTGTGAGTCATATACATATATTAGGTCAATAATCTATTTCTTTAGAAGCCCAAAAGCTTCATAGTTTAGATAAAATTGTGGATTTCAATACAATTAAGCTATCATTTTTAATCTAATTGATTCTATAGATCATAATTTTCATGATCAGTACTTCCCTCACCAATAGAAGAAACAAATATTTATTAGTTTTTCAAGAATTGTATCAATTCTGTTATATCTAAGTTCTTCAGGAACTATAATATATTATTATATTACTACACTACTATAAAAAAAATACCATAAACGACGCTTATTTTTACAAATATTATGGCGCTTGGGAACGCCGTAGCTTCTAGCACCACAAAAGAAACCTATGAAGCTTCTTGAATTTATGAAAGTGCCATAGGTTTGTTTTTTATTTTTTTTAAATACACTTCCTATGGCGCTTCCCCACAGAAGCGCCGTAGGAAGTGTGAAAAAAGACCTTCTATGATGCTTCCCCAGGGAAACACTATAAGATGTGATATACCTTCTATGGCACTTCCCCAGGGATGTGCCATAGGAGGTATATCACCTCTTATGGCGTTTCCCAGGGGAAGCGTCGTAGAAGGTCTTTTTTTCTTAAAAAAAATTATGCGTAATTGTTTTCATTTCCTAATGAAGCCTTCTGTATCCTTTGCAATATTGAATTCTCATCTTTATTTATCAAGCATGGATGAACTCCAGCATTTAAGTTGTTTAAACTTGAGCCATACACGTTACTGATACATGTAGTTCTACGGAGGACTAAACTAGTAGTATTATATTTGTAAGCTCAAAAATTAAAAAACTTACAATGTATAAGAAGTTTAAGAATGTAGAGTTGAAACTTCAAGTAAATAACTGGAAAAAAAATTAAGTATACATATAAGATTCATGACATATTTTAACTAAAAAGAAGAAGAAAACATACGGATTTAAGCTTCTGTATATAAAAAAACACTTACAAGCTAGGGAGTTTCTGTAGGAGGCCGAGACAATAAGGAAAGAAAGACATGGGCGACTAGGCTTTATAGAAAATGGAGATCAAGACAATAGAGTGGGGACTGAAGGGATAAGACAAGATGGTGGAGCAATGGAGTTCTAAGAAGTGGAGAGGTAGAGAGCGTGTGAAGAAGATGATAATGGCAGGCTGGTGAAAAGTTAAAACAGAACCTAGGAAAACTTTAACGCTTCCCTAGACAAGCGTCATAGCTTTCAATAATTAAAAAAATATAAAAAATAGATAGCCTTTAACGGCCCATAGACACCAAGCATCGTTAAAGGCAAATAGATATTCATTGCCTTCAACGGCGCTTAGTCAACAAGCATCGTTGAAGGCAATATAGGCCTTGATCAAGCGCCATTCAAGGCAATGTTATATCGCCTTCAAGGCAGTATAATATTGCCTTACAAAAGGCAATATTATATTGCCTTCTTTAAGGCCTTTAACAGTGCTTGATGATCAAGAGTCATTGAAGGCCTCTTAAAGGCAATAAATATTACCTTTTAATACTTGTCTTCAATGGCGCTTGGTATACAAGCGCTGTTAAAGGCTTTCTCCGACGCTTTTGAGACTTTTAAGGGGTGGTTCTGTATGACGCTTGATTAAGTAAACACCATATAAGGCTTATAGTTGTTTTTAAGAAAATAAGGTCAGCTATGACGTTTGTCCAGGTAAGCTTCATACAAGGGGTCTAATTTTTTTAAAAAAATAACCCCTTGTATGGCGCTTCCCCAGGAAAGCGTCATACAAGCTATTAGGTAGCTACGGCGCTTTCCTGGTCAAGTGCCATAACTACATGTAGTTTTTTTTCAAAAAATAAAATAAAAAATAAGTCTCCTCTGGCGCTTGTTTGAAGAAGTGTCATAAGATTAGCACCGCTAAATCTATATTTTGTAGTAGTGCTATATAATTTCACTTGTTCAATTCATTTCTTTTGATACATATTTAACATGAGTAAACAATATTTAAAATCATCTATAGCATATATGTTTTCTTATAATCTTACGTGGTAACCCAATAAAACATAATAAGTAAGATTGCATCTATAACATCCCAAAAAAATTTAGTAACCGGTGTTACGTAGTATGTGTAATTAATCATATAAAATATGATGTTGTACGTGTACTTTGGCATACTTGGCGCCTTTTACATGTGCACTGGTTTGGCGCCACAGGGAGACATACTAAAATTTAGTAATTAATATGTCTTAGGTGTGTAAGTAGTCGGATGAAATATACCAGTGCATATGTACACTTGGCACCATCTTTATGACTCTTAGATATAAATGGCGCCTTTTTGGGTGGTGTCTACAGTGCATGTGTGGTGTCATGTGGGGCCCACGCACACACACACTTGGCACATTCATGAAGACATAGACACATGTGGCATAATTCAGAGCAGACATACCTAAAGCAGCTTTTCATAAATTAGCTTTATTAAAGTAGCTTTATATTAACTTTTAGGTTAGAACAGTACTACGACGCCACCTCAACTCCTTCAACTTTTCTCTTTTAGGTTGGCCTAATGGTGTAGTGACACCTAGCTACCTCATGTGACATATTTCAAATAGCCAGGATAACTCGCTGGTCTTCGGCCCAGCCATATGTCCGACTTTCCTGAATACTGAACACGAAAGTTAGAGGAAATCATTGGACCTCCTTTCCTTGGACCATTAAGTTAAGCCAAGATGGAGAGAGAGGAGAGGCCAAATTTTTAAGAAGGGCGCCGGCACCCTAAGACTTAAATACATAGACATATGGCACCAGGAGACTTAAATACTTAGACACATGTGGAATTAAAACCCTAACACCCCCTTACACATTAAATTCTTCCCAAGGGAAGAAAAATTGAGAGGAAATTAAGAGAAAATAGTAAGAAAATGAAAAAGGAGAGAAGGTGGAGAGTTTGAAGAACACTAAGGAAAGAGAAAGTGTTCCTAGGTGAGTTTCACCCCCGAATTCACATTTTTATCTCCCTGAGTCTTCACCAATCTTATTCCTCTCATCAAGAGAAATGTTTCTACAATTTTAGATTCTTGAAAAGAGGAGTTTGGTGCTATCTAAAAGGTTTGAGAGTTGGAAGAATCAAGAACGGGTTATAGCACTGGATAGAGGTAAGTGTAAGCTCTGATTTGACTATAGTATCTTAAGATTTGGTTGAGTTTTCATGAGATGAGCATGCTGCACTAATTTCGGTCAAGATGTAATCTTAGATTTTTAATGATCTTATGAACACAAACATGATGCTAGTTGAGGTTTTAGTATGATAGAAATGAAATTTGACAAGTCTTGTGGATTGTGATTACAAAATCACTTTGTGGTGACCCTAAGGTTGATTTGGCCAGAATAGGGCATAGGGAAATAATATGATTTTGTTGATTTTGAAGTTTCCAATGGATTTAGAATGAAAAATTGTGTGGAATAATGGTGAGAAACCGATTCTGGAGGCATTGGAACCAAAAACAGAATTTTTACCTACGAACCCTTAGTTTTAGCCCTAGCATGGTTTATAGGGAAGGAACTAGGATTTTTTTTAAAAAAAAATTTGAGGTTAGAAATGGATTCTACATGCATAATTATGTGGAAATAGCTTGTGGTTATAATTATGGATTGATTGGATTGAAAACCCTAAATTTAGAGTTGAATGTTGCTTAAGGATACTGCTACCAGATTTGTTTTCTAGAAATCAGACTGCTTGTGGTTTAACTTTGAATGGCTAAACCTTGCCCATTTATTATGATATTTTACAGGTTATTACTAAACATCTTAAGCTTTAAAAATGAGGTATAACATGCATTATTTGGACTTGTAGATTGTAAGTTATGATTTGTTAAAGTTAATTAGGGTATCTAATGTTACCAAGTTTTAAGTAGGCACTGCAGTGTACGAGCTGTAAAATAGTAAACTGCGAAATCAAAGTCATCCCACAGTAACTCAAAAATAATTACTGACTAGGCATTAAATTTTCTAGGTTCATTTAAGTTGAGTAAATCAAAGATAATGAGATGAATGAGAAATTTAAAGATAAGAAAAGAAAAATAGTAACTAGTATTTTAAAGATTTCAATCCAGATAAACAACCTAGATTGGTTAATTATTTTTTAAAGTTTTAGAGCGTGTAATTACCCAAATAAATTCACTTAATGTTAACTTGTTAATTTAGAGTCTTAATAGATATAAGTATCTCCCGATCACTTACATCCATTGTTTAGAGAACCAGACCGGACCGGACGGTCGGACCGGTCAGACCGTCGGCCGGTCACTGAGGCGGGCCGGATATATACGTTGGACCGTTTTTCTGAGGGAGCCGTTTTGAACCGTCGTTTACCGTTTTTGAGCCGGAAACCGGATTGGTTTTACAAAAATCGTCCGGTCCAATAAAAAATGCGAAAAAAAAAATTTGCTACACTTTTTTAAAAAATTTGATGCTGCAAAAAAAAAGGCATATAAATTGTAGACATATTACTTTATTTTATTTATATTATATGTTACTAATTTTAATAATTTGGTTTGTTACAAACTATTATATAAAGATGCTTTTGAAGAAAAAATGAATGAGGTTTATCCTCAAGCTAAGGATGAAATTAGAAGCACTGAAATTAAAGTTGAATGTCTTTATTTTGGATCATTTCCTCAAGAAGATAATAACATTTACCACTCTAATCCTATTTATAAGTCCCTTTTAACTAAATCTCACATACCAAGAAGATATAGTTAACTCAATGATTTTGGGGTAAATTTACAACTATGCTCTCATTTGTGAATGAGTACTTTTTAACTCTTTTTTCTCCATCTATCTTTAAATTATTTCTTCATTTTTACAATAAATAGGGGTAAAATTGTCACAATCTCATTTATTACACTGAAACTGAACTTATAAATAGAACTAAATTTTTTAGTAAAAAAAGACTTATATATAAATAGGATCAGAGTGGTATGATCTAAATACATTTCAAGAAACTTATACTTAAATCAATCAAGAGCCATCAATATTTGACAAGTCATAAAATCTTTATTGTTAGTATATTTTGTTAGGTTGATGATTGAGTGAATGTTCTTCTTTAAATGGTATTTTGTGACTTCATTAACTTCTAATGAAATTAGACTATTGTAATATATATATATATATATATAAAATTTCTAAATTTAATTATTACATCACCGGTTCGACCGAACGATTCGACCATTTCAACCGGTTGAACCATGACCTGCTTACCTTTCCGATTTGACGTCCGGTCCGGCTTTTAAAACATTGCTTACATCTCTATCTCAAATTATAATTATTATTCCTAACAATCTATTCAAGTCACTCTAATATGATTATATAGGTCTAATATGTATATTCCTATCCTATTAGCCAATTAGAATAAATTCTAATTTCATATTACTTAATCATATATTCCAATTAAGATCCCTTTTTCCAAGTACAATCAAAATTATCCAATTTCATACTTAGTAATGATCAAGTAATAAATAGATAAGACATAATAAGATTAAGTAAATAAGAAAACATTAAACATAATTTAATGGTTCAAACAAACTATAATCCAAAAATCAATTCGTAGTTACTATAGGTCTAAAAAGAAAATTAGCCACACCTGGCTATATAATAAAATCCATAAAAAAGATAAGATAAATTTCAGGTTCAACAAAAAAGAACCAAAGAGAACAGATCTGTCAAAAGCTCCCTTCTTCCAGGGTCAATTCTCTCTATTGTCACAGCAGTATTGGCATGTTTGGTATAATGGAATTGAGGGGTATGAAATTAGAAATTGGATCTCAATTCCATACCTAAGTTTGTTTGGTATGATGGAATTGAAAATTTTTACAATTCTATGTGGAAGCCAAATCTCCCCAATTCCATCAAATTGGCTTCCACCCAAAAAGCAAAGATTTGCAATTCCATGTACCTAAATCTATTTTTTCCCTTTAACTTGTGTGGTTTTATGAATTTTATCCAATGTTATTAAACCCGGACCAGTCAGAGTATTGGGTCAAGGGTTAGTGGGTTAGACCGGAGTCAAACTGGAGCTAAACCAGGGCCAAACGGGTGAGAAATTGAATATTTTAGGCTTATTAATATGATTTTTTTTAAAAAAATAAAAATATTTTTATAAAAAAAAACCAAGACCGGACCGGTCAATGAACCGGTCAAGGGTTAGTAGGTTAGACAAGAGTCAAACCGGAACTAAACCAGGGCCAAACTAGTGAAAAATTGAATATTTTAGGCTTATTAATATGAATTTTTTTTAAAAAAAATAAAAATCATTTTATATATAAAAAAAACCGAATCGGACCGGACCATTTTTCCTGCCGGTTCGGTCCGGATTTAATAACAATGATTTTATCCCATCATACCTTCTTAGATTGACACATTGATAATTTTACATTTTAAATATAAATAATATTTAAATTCTATATACATATCAAACACATTTTTAAACCTCATTTTTATTTTCATATCTATATCCATATCCATTTATATTTATATTTATATTTATATTTCTATTTCTATTTCTATTTCTATATCCATATCCATTAAAATTAATTCTAATATACGAAACGCTACATAAGTCGCCGGAAAATCCAAGAAGTGTTGCCTCTGTCTTGCGGCCGTCAAGATGTTGCGAGTCGCTGTCCTTCCTACCCTCCTCGTTGTGTGCGTATTGCTTCCTTTAAATATACATAACCAGGGCTGCAATTTCCTTCTCGGGCCGCGTGTGTCAAATCTTCCAGAATCCACGCCTCTCATCCCACTTCTTACCCACTATATTATAATATTTTCAATATAATATAATATATTCATTATCCTTACCCACTATATTGTTGTTTATCTTTTTACCGCGTGGGGCCCACGTTTTGGCCGATTCGATATTACACACTATTTCATTCGCCTGCTGCTTAATTTATTTGATATTTTTCTTCTTTCTTCAATATGATTAAAGTAGGATATGATTAAATTTTGTATCAAAATTCATTCTTATCTTATAAATTAATTAAAGGATAGAAAATATATCAAAGATAATTAAATAGATATAAAATATTTATAAATTTAATTAATTATGTCTTAAAATCTATACGTATTTAATTATAAAATATATATTTATCAGTATCAAATCTAGAATAAATTCAGGGCCAGTTGGATTTGTCAAGGTTCCTAGGATTTTGTGGTTATAATTGACACTCGGTGATATTTTTTCCTTTGTAGAGGACTAAAAGAGTTTCACATATGAACTTGAACCACCTCATTTATATTTTTCTAGATTAAGTTATGAATTTTTAAAGTTGCTTAAGGGATGCTTGCAGATTGAGGTCGAATATAGAATTGTTAACTTTTGAAGTGAATTGTGGTTAGTAGAAATATGAGAATTAGATACATGTTATATAGAATCTAATGTGATCACATTGAATACCTATAACATGAGGTTGGAAGACAAATAATATGTCTTAGATTAGATATTCGATATACATCATGCAAGAGTCCTAAAGATAACCAACAAAGTTAAGTAAAAAACAAGGATATAGATGGGTCAAGAATAATATAATCTTTATTATATCGAAAGAGTTAGGATAAGTAGTGACCTATCTATTCGTGAATTCTAACTTATAGAATTCGTTATTTACTTGAGCTCATAAAAGAAGCTTGTTGGTAAAGGTAAATGACCAGAAATGTGTTCAGGTAGTAACTCTTTCTCTTATATACTATGTATTGTTCTGCATGTATGTTTGTACCATTGAGTACATTCGTGTGATGAATATACGGTAAGCAGTAAGACCTGTTGGACCAGCGTGTCCTTAGGTAGTAAGACCTGATGGGCATAGGCTAAAGGCGTTCAGATTGAGTCTGGTAGAGGCCTGAGGCAATAAGGTCTGAGAGTATAAGTTTACATGGGGCAGTGACACCAAGTGATAAGACCTAAGTTGGGTAGAGACTCAAGGCCATAAGACCCGATGTGCAACTTGTATGGGGCAGAGGCCCTAGGCAATAAGATTTAAGATTACCAAGCGCTATGGTATTGGACCTGGAGTCCTATGATTGTGTATGTGCTACATACTGTTTACTGAATGCTACTTGTGATATGTGTTATGATGTGATGGTTTATTTGGCATGCTTTGTGAACATACATTTTATGTAATTGATTGTTGTTACCACTGAGATTCTTGCGAATCTCACCCTTTCCATTACTAATATACAGCTGAAGCAAGCGGCTCGAAGGGTAAAAATGTAATCTCGAAAAGGTAAGAGGATAATGGAGAAGTATTTAAATTTTTTGTTGGTTATCTGTATTTATGTGTTACTGTGACTTAAGATAGTTGGGTAGTCCATAAGGCTACATATCTTGTATACACATATAAATGTAACCATAGTAAAGCCAGTAGCTATAGTATTAGCTATAGAAATTATACGACATGTATAGTAACTTGCGATGCAACGAAACGATACTTGCCCATTGTGATAAAGAACTGCCATTGGTCAATTGAACTCATAAGTTAAAAGCAAAGAAGTAAGACATTATGATAATAATAATTGAATTTGAGAATAGATGAGTGATAATGAAGTTGTGAACCACTATAGAATTATTTTGAAAGTTCAAATTTTTCAGGAAAGCCCATTCAAATACAGGTTTGAATCCTGTCTTTAAGTTGGGTTATGAGTTAATACTGAAGTATATAGATACCTTGCCTTAGTGGTTTAGATTCATTATGCAAGTACTCATCTAATATCCATCGTTTTAAAAGGGGGTTTACAGCATCTCACATCCCAAATATATAAATTACTTAACAAAATTAATCAATAATTATTACTTAAATCAAGTACTAAGATTTTGCCAACCTCACATATAATCAAATAATGAAACCAATGGATGTTCCTCATACAATATATTTAAATATTGATTAATTTACTATATATTAGCTTAACACAATAAAGCTTTGAATAAGTTCACTAAACAAGAAGGAAGTAATAATTTACTAACATTTTTCCAACGAATGCATAACAATAGAGTGAACAGATAGATCCATAATTCACACATGATAATAATAGGAAGTTGTTGAAAAATAGTTAATACATCAGTGCAGTATCTAATAGTTGATAGAATAAATCGTGCATAAAAAATTATTAATTAAGTTGATGAACTATTTTAATAGAATACATAATCAAGAATACTTATGATATTTTATAGTTTCCTTTTAAATTATAACTATATATATATAGCTTACACTAAAGCTGGGAATCAGGGCCGGTCCTTGACGGGCCAGGGCCTAAAAGGGCTGGCCCTACAGAGCCCGGGGAAAGAAAAATTATTGTTTTTCAAAGCCCAGCCCGAAAGCATCAGGGCCAGAAATTATTTTCACAAAATTTAACTATACGTCTACACACCTCATGCAATAAAATAAATACAGTTATTAATTCATAATTAAAGGTAAAAAATATTGTGTACAAGTAATTCATAGTCTCATACAAAGTATAAGAAGGCAAAAAGCTAAACACTCTAAGCAACATGATTATGAAAACTATCGTTTTCATCTTCTTCGCTACTATCATCAATTTCAAGGAATTTTGATTATACTTCACTTTAAGTAGTAGACTCTGTTTAAGGGGTAAAAATATCAAAAATTAGTAAATTACCATCATATGTAAATTTAGCAATTTTTAAGGTTCTTAGGGAGGAGTTAGCAAGGGTATGAGTAGGAAGGGTAGTAAAATTAAAACAAAAAATAAAGCTAAAGGGCCTAACGGGCTGGCCCTCGGCCCTGCAGGGCCGGCCCTTTTAGGCCCGACTTCCTTTTGAAGCTCCATTTTTCAAGTCCGGCCCGTGATTTAAAAGGGCTTAAAAGGGCCGGCCTGATTTCCCGGCTCTAGCTTACACACATTACAAAAATGATTTTGTCCACAAATCAAAATCAACATCAATTTAAAATGTTTTTTCCTCGTAAACTTAAATAAATTCTCAATTTCTCAATTTAAATATGATATATAAGTGTATGATTTTTCTTTTTCTCTCAAATGTCACATAAAAACTAATTTACTTATAATATATATGTATTATATCAAGATTAATGTCTGAAATTTATATATGAATAATGCTCACATCTCATATATTTGAATTTATATAAAGAAAAAAAGGGAAAAGAGATGGAAGAAAAAACTAAAATGAAAAGTAGGGGCTAGTTATGGAAGAAAGTACTTTCGTATTTGGGGTATAAGAGTTGAGCATTTGTAGGAAATTTATAAAGAAATAGAGAAGAAAAAATCCCAAGAAGAAAACAGAGACCAATTTGCAACTTGACATAGTAAACTCCATTAATTACAAGATCATAAAGCTTGTTTAGTCCCATATATATATACATATCATTTTTAAGGTATGAATAACATTCACACACATCTCATATATTTAAATTTATAAAATAATTGTACAATTATATATAAAGAATATAATTAGGCAATTGAATGTTATATTAATAAATACTAGAAACCTTTCAATTTAGGAGTTATAAGGTATAATGAGATTAACCATTATGTAGAATCCTATAAGCCATGGAATTATATGAAAATCCGCACATTATGATATTTAAATTTCATTTGCAAATAAATTGGCACAATTTCAAAATAATCAACACTACTACAAGATATAGAGTTTACTACCACAAAGGACGTCCATTTTTTTAAAGGGAGAAGTAAAAAATAAAGGCGGTGTCATTTTTGTAACTTTATGTGTTAGTTTTGATAGATTAGGCGTCCCAATTTCAAAAATGGACGCTAAAGGTAGACCTTTGGCGTTCCTAATTAAATTAGGGATGCCAAAGGTAGACACCTGTGGCGTCCCCAATATATAATGGAGACGCCAAAGGTGAACTTTTGGCATCCCCATTTACATTGAGGACGTAGAAGGGTTGCCTTCTTCAAACTCGCCCGTGTGTGTGCTTTGCTTTTTATTTTGTTAAGAAAACTTTTTTCTGCCTTGTTGGCCTATTTATATTTATATTTTTTCTTAGCTTCCTCCTCCTATAATCCATTGCAACACACGCCACCCTCCTTGCTCTTCCCTTCGTCTCTCTCTTTCCCCCTGCAACATTTCTCAGTTTCTTTAAGAGGAGCTGCAGAGAGAGACACACACTCCATATATTTAAATGGTTTCTTCCAGTTCTTCCTTTGGTGTTCTCGCCATGCCCCTACTTGTGACGGTAATATCTCTCTTCATCACTTCTCAAATCTAACATGCCAACCTCTGTTTACATTCTCTTTGTATTTAGGTCTTACTCTCCTGTCTATTATCATCATCATTATATAATTTCCTTTCCTTTTTCATAATCACATCTGGTACGATGCATGTAGAGATGAAGAGAATGGATTTTTGAACTTAGAAGTTTGACTAAAATAAGGGATATGACACCGTTTTAGGGAGAAAAAAAAGGAATTGGTGACCTAAGTAGAAAGGAGAAAAAGCAATCTATTGGAAAGCTGAAAAGCTATAGGAGAGGTGGGATAGAAAAAGAAGAAGAAAAGAGAGTTGCTACTATTCACAATAATTGTAGACATCATTGTTCACACTACTGTTTAGACTTACGGTGTCCCTTTTTCAAAAAGGGACACTGTAAATTACAGACTTACACTATTTTAAAAAAGGGACACCGTAAGTTTCTTATGAAGTCTCTTTTTTAACGGACGTTATTCTCATATTTTATTACGTCACTCACATAGTTGTCCCCTTGAAAAAGGACATAGAAAATGTCTAAAAATGGATGTTAAAAGTGCTTTCTGTTGTAGTGCAATAATCACTTTTTGGTCTATTTGAGTTCATACATCACCCATGAACACTTACCAATGTCACAATATCAAATAATAATTTCTCTCTCAAAAATTAATCACAATGAATTTAAATTTAAATTCAAACACTAATAAAAAAACAAAATCATATAGCCTTCTGGGTTTACCATTATTTCTTTTGGCTTTAGAATTTGGTCATCTTTCTCCATAACTTATTGCTTTAAGCATCACAATTACTTTTGATATTTTTCACAATATCTCATGGTCCTTTCGGCTCACAACCATTTTGATCTTTACTTTCAATAGAGTGATACATATTATTCTATATGAATTTTTGTCATATTATACCATTTTTTCCATCCATATGACTTCCAGTCATAGTATAATATTTGCTAACAATTTTAATGAGCTTAGAAATGTTATTATTTCCATGATCATGGTTCAATAGTTAAGACAAAATATTAGTGGCTTTCAATTATCAATTCTACTAATGCAATGTGATCATGTTCATTTTCACTCTTATAGACATGTTCTTTACTTTCAATAGCACATAATCAATTTCTCCAAATATTGGTTTTCAGTAAGGGTGTTCAAAGTATCCCGGTCCTGGTTGTCCCGGCCCGATCCTGGAGATTTTAATCCCGAGAATTTCCTGTCCCAGGACCGGGATAACCAGAATCGGGATCGGGACCAGGATCGGGATCACCCTTGGTGATCCAAATCCCGGTCCCGGTCCCCTTTTTTTTTTTTTTTTTTTTTAATTTTTTTACCTTATAAATTAAGTTATCTTTTTATTTTTGTATTTTTTACTCCATAAATTAAGTTATCATTTGATAATATGTGCATTACATTTTTAATTGGAGCTAAACCGTATATATCATAATACTAATCCTAACTATATAATGTATAAAGTTAATAACAAAGATGATAATAATAATAATAATAAAATATTATTCTTCAATTCTAAATCAATTTTTGTGATTATTATGGCCTTGTTAGCCATTAAATGATTATTTTAAATACTAGATTATGAAAAATTTAACTAATATAATAATATATTTTAAATTTAATTTTTTTTTTAAAAAACCGGGAATTCTCGGTTTCATCCCGGTCATGGTCACGGTAAATTAAATAAAGAAATATAAATGTTAAATAAAAAAACAAATGAAACATAAATAAAATGAAATAATATAACAACATAAAATGTAAAGAATACCAAAATATAAAATGAAATATAAATGTTGCATAAATAAGAGATTCCCAGAAAAAGATAAATAAAAAAGGAAACAAAAAACTTGAGAAGGAGAATAAGGCAACAATAATTTCCAATGTTTATAAAACAATTAGTTAAAGGATCTCTATAATTCTATATAATCGCTTAGATTATCCCAGATAAATTAAATAAATATATAGTAAAAGAAGGTACAAGAAATCATTAAGCCATCGATGAGAAAAATAGTCTTTCGTTAGAGCTTCGTGTTGATAATGTGTTATAAAATTAATGAAAATAAATAGATGAGATGGGAAGATGAAGAAAGATAAGAGAGAATTGTAGAGATGAAGAGTGAATAAGAACTCTTATTCATATAGCATTTCCATATACATCCAAATTTTTGTGTCAAGTATCTATTTAGGCCTCAAACCCTTCCAAGAGTTACAATACCATAAGCATAGGAATTAATCTACATTATGATACAATATAAAACTATTCGAGGTTATGGCTATTAATCACAAAATGGAATCCTAGTAGTAAGAGGTTATGGACATTCACTCATACAACATTTAAAACATATCAATACTTTTCCTCCATATTGAAATATATATATGGGTTGAGGATCATTTTACGTATGAAGTTTTTTTCCATGAATATTTGTCACAATTAAGTTTTGAAGGGAATAAAAATAGATACAATATTTTAAAATGGTGCAATCTTAGCAATTATGTTAAATTGGTCAAACACTAATTATAAAGATAGAGAGAGAATAAGTGGGTCCCACAAAAAAAAGAGACATACATTTAGACCAATTTCAAAGAATTTTTAAAATTGCTCCATTTAAAAAAATGTGTCTTCTTGCACCCTTTAAAACTTAATTATTCTTAGAAGCTCATGGGAAAAAAACTTCATTTTTGCTAAAATTGCACCTTAACCCTATTTATATTTACCTAAAAAAATTTATAAATTTAATTATGATTGTGATAGTGTTATAATTTACAGTAATTAATACTAAGTAAAAAAAAAGAGAAACACAATCATTATTGACAGGTGAATAGTCCCTGGATAGGTGTAACATAACATGTTTAGCTTTCTTGATGAGCAATCACTACTACACATTTTGGCATTTATAACGCATAATATATAATGGTTACAGCTAATAAACGTCATGTACGTTAAGGTGAAGGATGTGCAAGGATACATAAAGCTTAAAAGTAACAATTAATTGTGCACACCATCATGTATTACGAGTCAAAATTCCCAAAAATACAAAAATAACAATTGTAGTTAATAACCGTTATTTATTTAGTGACAAAAGTGACAGTTCTTTTGAAACGAATGTCATATAACACTTACAAATGATTCATTTTACAACCTTACGTAGGCGAAAACACAAATATAATGATTATATCAATTGACTGTAAAATATGAACTACAAAAATAACATTTCATAATAAATAACCGTCATGTGAAGTGCAAATCTAAAAAGTACCTTTTCAAAACCTTATTCGGTTTGACACCAAGTACCAGTTCTCCTAAAATTAAATATTTTAAAATGAAGTATTCATTTTGTTTATAGTACTTTTCTAAAAAGTACCTTTTCATACCCTTGTCCTTCTCTCCCTTATCATGGTCAGACGCTAGAGAGCTCTTGCCCTTCGCCCTCCTCCTCATCCCTATGCTCGCCCTTCTCCTTATCATCCTCACCCTCCTTCTCCACCACCACCTTACATCACCTCTATAAGCTCCTCCCCTTCCTCCTTCACCACCACCTCCTCCTTCTCCTCCTCTTCTTCCTCCTTCTCAAATGGAGGCTCTGTTGTAGATGTTGGCTAGCCTTGACCACTCCACAAGGTATCTCACTTGATAGGCCCATAGTCTGAATAGGAAATTTGACCTCATCCTTCATCACAATTAGGCTGCATATGATCACTTCCAGTCAGACCCTTCATTTCCTTCCTCAGATGTCGATGATGTGCCAAGCGAGGAGGAGGGGTAAGAGGAGGCAGAGGATAGCAGTAGCAATGAAGACTAAAAACCACTACTGCTTTTTATTTTTTGAATATTAAAAAAATAATCGTTAGGGCAACATAGATCAAAAATATTTTAAAAAAATATTTTTTCTTCACGGTTATTAGTAAATAATCATTAATAATTTAGGCATTTTACAAGGCTCTCTAATATAACCCTTTTCATTCCAAAGGACACATTATTCTGGATAACCAGCAAAACCTTTTCCATTTCAACGTCTGAAAAATGAACTCCATTTATCCATCCACTTTGATCTATTCCAACTTCTCATATCTAACTTTTGACTTTTGTTCTTTATCGATTACATGGAAGAGTAAGGATGCATGTACAAGTACTATAAGGAACTGATATCTCTCATTCACTGTCTGATCGAGAAGGTGGATAAATTACTAGAGAATGATATGAATCTAATAATGCAGCACATCCTTCATCTACATAACTTTTTTATCTTTTGTTAGTTTATTCAAATTCTCATTTTTTTTTTGTTTATACTATAGGTTGAATAATCAACTGTAAAAATTATTTTAAAAAAGTCAAATAAGTAACAGTTATTATGTAAACCTTGTAAGAGGAAAGCTTTACTCAAGAAGAGGGTGAATTGGGTGGTGTAATAAAATTTTTGGACGTTACGGTGTTATGAAAATAAATGAAGAAAGAGTAGAGATGAGAGAATTTACACAGAGATTTATATTGGTTTAGCCCAACCCTAGGCCTATGTCTAGTCCTCAGAGATTAACACCTCTTGAGATTTTCACTAGTCTTCCAAGATTCATTAGGCTCTCGGAATGCCGCAGTACAATAATTGTCCTTAAAAGGACTATGAGTAGAAATGTTCTAATCCTTGAACTTTCTCTCCCCCTTATGGAAAGTCTTAAGAGCATAGCAATTCTAAAGACCTTTCTCTCCTGTTTACACCCCTGTAAGTCTTATGAGCTATACGTTCTCTACTGCTTGCACTTTTTAAGTCTTATGAGTAAAATGTCTTACAAGGAATTCTCTCTACAACTTCTCCCGTAAAGAAATCAACCCTCTTAAGGTCCCTCTACCTTTAGATCAATTCAGAAATATACTATTTACATACTTTCTTATAGAGTGGATATGATAAATACTGAAGTACAATATGTATACAGAGAGAAATATGAAATTAGAGACTCTTGTAAATTTTTAGTGTACACTCTCGTATGTTCTATTGTTAGTCCATCTCTGATTCTTTGTATTTATAGTTGATATGAGTTAGCCTTTGTGGAATGGAATATATTGTTATGGAGCGGGATGTATACGTTTGAATTTCCAGAAAGTCTTTATGGTGTGTCAGTTATTTGTCGTGGTAGGTAGCCGATATTCCGTGTGTAATGATGATGTTTGCCATAATTGACTTTCTTATTTTAATATGTAATCTGAACGTTTAATCTCTTATTTTACACTTGAAATATATGTTAGTTAACGTTTAGGTATAGTAACAAGTGAAAACATAATGAATAAATAACATTTAACCATATTTGGATTGTTTGTTGTAACTTTGTAATTTGTTATGCTTTTGTAACTGATAAACTCGAGTTCTTGTTGCCAACTCGAGTCCAAACTCGAGTTTCATCATCAAACTCAAGTTCTCTACTATATTTGCATATATAAATAGTGATAACTTTCAAGTACCTCTTGAGAGTGTTTGCAGAATTTTTGTCCAAACTCGAGTTCTCAAGTCCAACTCGAGTTCCTTGCATGAATTTCCAAGTTCTAGTTTTTATTTCTTTGAACTTGCGAGAGTTGCCTTGAAGTTCTACAGTACCAACTCGAGTTTTACTGGCAAACTCGAGTTTCAAACCTACTTAACAATACTTCAGAATGTCTCTATTGAAAACTTACAAGAGTTAACTTGAAGTGCTACAGTGCCAACTCGAGTTCTTCTAGAAAACTCAAGTTTTTGAACTTGGTCAACATAATGTCAAAAGGTTTATGCTAAAAACTTGCAAGATTTAACCCTAAGTGCTACAGGTACCAACTCAAGTTTTGTTGGCAAACTTGAGTTTTATACCTGGTTACCATAATTTCAAATGTTTCTGCTAAAAACTCGCAAGAGTTAACTTCAAGTTGTTAAGCACAACTTGAGGTTTGCTATAAAACTTGAGTTCATCATATTGTTACAATTTCTGACTTTGCTTCTGGACAAAATTTGCGAGAGTAAACCTGAAGTTTTTAGGTAAAACTTGAGTTCTTCAACACAACTCGAATTCTTCATCAAACACAACTTGAGTTGTACTCCATAACTCGAGTTCATCAGATATTTTACAGCAACATGATTCTTTCAGTTTGTGAAGTACATTTGATAATCAATTTGACTCAATGTTCTTGATTATTTTAAGATTTGACATTCCTTTGGAAAACAATTCCTTATCATTTGTTATTATCAAAACATAGATTCTAACATTCTCCCTCTTTTTTTGTGACAAAATCTTAGTGATGGATTTGAAAAATTATTGATTTGTTTAGTTTTAATGATTAAGTCTTAAATGCATAAACATAAAGTGATATGAGAATTGTTTTTTATTCAAGGTTCTTGGCTGCAATTTGGCTATTTCTTTATCAACTATGTAAAACTTATACTGCAAAACTTGTTACAAGACTAAGGTATAATATATGATTCAAACTCAAAGGTGGAATTCATAATTGAGCAAATTCAAAACTTAAATGAAGAATTCATAACTTCATTCATTACAGAACTTAAGTATATAGATACAAAAATAGTTACTTAACTTCAACACAATGAACAACTAAAATACTTCCCCTTAAACTATGACAAGAACCAGAATATATTACTCCCCCTTAAACTATGTCCAAAATACAAAATACAATAATTCAAAGCTTAAAAGCCATCACTCATCCTTCTCCCCCTTTTTGTCATGAGCAGAGGAGGGAGGAATAGAAAAGGTGATATCTGATGGTGGAAGTGGAGTGGTCAAAACTAAAAGAGTTGACGGATCAATATGATTAGGCACAAATAGTAGAGAAGATGGTTGAGAAACAGAGGTGGCAGGTTGCAAAATGGACTACTCATTCAGGGTCACATCTATAGTAGTAGAAGTAATAGGATATGTGTATGTGAACAATATTGTGTCAGAGATGTGAGAGACTGGTATGATGATAGGAGATATGGTAGTGGTGATATGTAGTAAAGAGGTAATAGGAGGGGGAACAGATGTAGTAGGAACAAAGAAGTGATCAGGTAGAATAGTCTCCAACTTATTAAGCCGTTTGGTGTATTGTTCTTGAGTCTTGAGCAATAAGTCAAAGTTATGATTGGCCTTATCAACTAGTCTGGTGACTTGTTGCTCCATTTGGTCAACCAACTACTCATATTGTTGAAGCAATTCACTCTTTAGATTAGAAATGGCTTGGTTGATCACGTCTACTACATATCCCTGAATGGATGTACTAAAGAATGATGGAGCCAGAGATATACCTTACAGAGGATTGAGCCTCATCAACACGTGAAGGTGTAGACTCAGGACATGGTGTATGTCTCTCATAATCCAATAGAAGAGTGATACCCATATGATTAAGCTGTGTCATACCAAACCTTGGGATTCTGATCTTTTCATTACTATCCAAGTACTAAATATTGTTATGTCGTAAGATGAAAGATACAATCTGAGAATGTGGGATGCTGGTGGATCTGGTTGAAGAGAATCTAAATCTTCTCATTTCCCTAAAAATAATCTCTCCTATATTCCTCTTCTGTCCTGCAAGGAATGAGGCAATCATATAGTTATCCTTTAATGCAAAATGGGTAAATTTCTTGGATTTATTCACTATGCTTCTAGTGTAGATATAGAAAATGATATGCTGAAGATATGGCATCGAAGCAAGCTTAAAGTTTAAAGGTCATAAAGTCTCACTAGGTCTCAACAAACGAAATACTTGGTCTGTTGTGAATTCTTGGGTTGGATTAGAAGGTTGAATAATATAGCCTAGAATAGTATTGATGATGGAAGGAGTGATAATTATCGTCCGTCCTTCCATCTCAAGTCCTTCCTTTACCAATTCATCGGTCGTTGAAATTGAATTTTTTAATTTCATATTGTAATAGAAAATATTGACAGCAGCCGGTGAGTATAGTAGATGTATATTGAGCGAAGGCTCGTAGTAACCAAGATATAGTATGAGATTCAGTCTGTAGTGCACTTTTAAGTAGTCTAAATCAATATAAAAAATTGGACAGATACTACGGTAAGCAAATTCCTTATTGTATACCTTCTCATTGAAGGGCGCAAGAGGCTCGAGATTAAAGTCATTTGGGGGTGGAACCTCTTCTTTATCAGCCTCCGCTACATGTGTAATACCCCACTTTTTCAGCAGTATTCCTGATATGTATATTTATGATATTTAGTGGAATAAAATGGTGAATTGTGGTGCACATAAATTTACTGAAATATTCCAATCGTCGGTTATAGATAATTCGGCCAAGTAAGGACACAAAGAGGAAATTAATGCCCACTTAAAGGCCTAATATTGTAACCAAAATTTGAGTATAAAATGAAACAAATCATGGCCTCATACAAGTGTCAAAATTCAACCAAACCAAAGGAAATGAGCAAGGAATGATTTATTTCAATAAATCATAAAACATAAGGGCAAAATGGTAATTTTGCCATAAAACAAGAAATAATTATTTTTTCCTAATATTCCTAATAATTTCAGCTAAATGAGAATTTAAAAAGGGAAAATGAAAACTTGGTAATTAATAAGCCTATTTTGGTATATTATTATCAAGGAAGGTCAAAAAGTCAAAAAGTCCAAAGGCCAAAAAGTATAAGGCTTTGGTCAACGATTTGTGAGATGGAATTAGGATAATTTAAGAGAAATATTTCCTCTCTTAATTCTCATTCATTTCGGTGGAATGAAGAAGCAAAAAGGAAAAGAAAAAAATAGAAAATGTGGACCAATTGGAAACTACCACATGTAAAGCCACTTTAGATGATTCATTAAATCATCATCTCTTCCCTTTAGCCTTTCATTTTTTGGTCAAAAACTGCACAAAGAGAGAGAGGGAGTTGAATAAATTTTCAAGAACACAAAGCTTCAAGAAGGATTAGGGTTCCAAAGATCAAATGTAAGAAGCTTGTAATATTGAAGTTTATGCTTCCTAATTACTCCATGACCTCTCCTAACCACTTATACTCCATTAAATTCATGGGTTTCAAGATAAAATCTCAAGAGAAGAGAGAGAGAGGGCTGACATTAAGGAGAGAGAAGGAGTAGGAATCAAGAGGTAAATTGCAAAACTTGCTTCTTTTGCCTTAGTTAATGTTGTTAGTGGATGTTGTGATGTTTTCTCTTGTTTTCTAATTATTGGGCTGAATCTAAACCATAGGGAAATACTGCCTAAATTCCCTCTAAACATGTCCATTTAGTGTTTAAGCAGCTAATCATGTAATTAGAAGTAGAAAGGAAGTGATTGAACAAGAAAAAGTAAGAAACCAACATAACTCTCCTAAGAATCCTAATTTCTGTCCTGTGCATGACGTGGTAAAGGAGTAAAAATTTGGTAATTTTGATGATTTCATTGTATTTATAAGAAAAAATTGTGTAGGTATGCAAGTGTTCATGATTTTTGAATGTTTGTATGCCAATTTGGAAATTTATGAAGTGTGTGTGCATGTTGTTGATCTGCCCTTTCTAGAATAGTGATGTTGTACTTGCCGTTTCATGATCCAAACCTTGTCCAAAAATTCTGAAAATTTTCATAGTTAAAGTAGAGACATAGATATTTTCTTTTATAGATATTTTGTAATTTTTGGACAAGTACATTAAGAGATATGAATTTGTGAAGTTATACCCTGTTTCTGGAATGCAATCTAGAACAGGTTATGTTTGGAGAAATTCTGGAAATGTTGTGGCTATGATGGCCAGAATTGAATATTTTGTGTGAAATTATACTAGAATAGCTTTATATATAATTTGGAACCACTTAATTTGGATTTTCTTAGAATTAATGGTGAATTTGTGAAGTTAAGTAAAAAGCTGGCAAATTTGAGAACAAAAGTGGAAATGATAAATGTAATGGCATAAAGTAAATAAGTTAAACTTTAAGAGTGGAAATAACCAACTTGGGATGGTTGAGCCACATTAACTTGCTTTTAGCTTAGTATACTAACTTTAATGACAACCAACTTGACTAATTGCATTATGTAAATATTAAACGAAATAATAACCTATTTTTTATATTTTCCAATTATAGGATCTAACAACTGTCTGAAGCTTAAGACTTGCCTGAGCTCAGACAAACGGGAGGAAATTGCTAAGGAAAAGTAATCAAGTAGTAACTTGTCTTTTATATATTTATAAGATACACTGTATGTTGTGTGAAATCAACATGAATTGTCGTCACATTCTGGTTATGCGGAGTGGTCGCTCGGGGCCTTTTTTGCACAGGTGGATGCTCGGGCCAATAATGTTCTGTGATGCACAAGTGGATGACTGGGGCCTTTCTGCGCGGGTATCCCTTTGGGCCATGTAATTTACTTAGCGCTATGGTAGTTTATGAATTGCATGTGATGTACTAAATGCTGTTGTGATAATTCTGTTGTATAATGGCTGTGTAGCATGCTTTGTGATGTTTTATATCTATATGATTGGCACTATGTTACTATTGAGATTCTTTTAAATCTCACTTTTTTTTCCATAAACTCATCTACAGTATTGGGAGATAGCTCAAGAGGCAAGAAAAAGGTAAATGCGGATGGCTAGAGGATGAAATGCAAGAGACTTTAATTTCTATTGGTTGTCTATTTCAATATCTTTTAGATATTTTAGATCTGTATATACTATAAATAGCATGTAACTTTGACATGCTACGATAGTTAAACTGGTAATATCGGTAGACTAGTAAAAGGCTAGTTTAACTAAATTACGCTTCCGATCGTTAACCAAATTTAACTAACGTATGGAACGTAAGAACTAAGCAGAGAATCGCACGCAAACTCTAATAAAATGAAAAGAACAGCCGGTGAGACTTAGTGAGATAGTGAATGGCTGTGAAAATGGTTTGAGAAAATTTTACTAGCCTCAAAATTCCTTTCCAATCCCTGGTTCAAATCCTGAGATAGGTTTGGAATTCACGAATGTTTTTCAAAACTGCTTAATCTGGGACTTGATCCTGGTTTCATGAATGATTTCACAACTCTTTTGTACTCATCTGAGGCTATAGGAAATGAGGTATCATAGCATGAGAGGTGGAGGATGCCCCTGATTGAGTGCTGGCACAACCTTTAGAGTATCGAGAGCGTCCAAGAACAGGTTGAGATGCGAGGCCATCGATTCCTGAACTAATTTTTCCAACCAAGGCATCTAATCTAGATTGATTCAATACTTCCTGGAGTTTCCTATCATCTTTACTATCCGAAGATGAGTCATGTAGAACCTCTGTGGCTTTTTCCTTCCCTTTTCCTTTTGCCTCTTTAAACTTAAACTAAGTAACTATTGGCTCCTTGATAGCAACACCATGTAATATCCCGAATTTTAGGACTAGAGGCATAAGATTAAGCCTGGATCAAGTGGACTACTAAGCCTCGGTTTAGCAAATGTCCCTATGAGGTATGTTTAAATTCTCTAAAATTTTTTTATATCCTTGGGGGTATTAAAGAGCTCGGGGAATAACAAAATAAAGCGATTAGAAGTCACACATAATATAGTAAAGTTGAACACAAAGTAATTTTGCCACCGGTGAAATTCCCGGTGTGGCAGTGGTGATTGCGTGACCTTTTTTGATAGGTAAATGATGGTAAAAAGTTATGAAACTTTCTAGAATTAAAGTAGAATTATGAAGCTTTAATTTTATAAGTCATATAAGTCATTTGGAGTTGTACACAAAGAGAAATGAATTTCTCAAGTTAGCCCACCAAAATTAACTATTTTCTGAGGCAACCTCCAAAGATTGAAATTCTGGGAAGAGTGAGATTCCAATTACCAAATTTTATATTTTTCTTTAAAACTAGACTCAATAATAGTCGCATAGCCTATGGAATCACCCTAATTGGATATCTACACAATTAGATATGAATTTTCAAAGTTTAATGAAAATTCTTCCAGATTGGATATTATATGCAAAAATTCAATTTTAGGGAAAATTCTTATCAAAAAATCTTGAAACTCTCCAGTTTGAAATTAGACATATAGAACTTTAATTTGATAGGTCATAATAATCAATTGGATTTATGTGCTAGAAGTTCTACATTTTCAAAATTTGAGCATGCAAAACTGGAAATTTCTGGAATAATGTGTAGAAAGTTAATATACTGTATTCATTCGTGTATATATAGCTAATGAATATATTTTTTATTGAAACTAGACTTAACAAAGGTCAATGTGGACTTAGAACCAGCTCAATTGGATATTTTTGGATTTAGATATGAATTTTGGATTTTCTGCCATGTTTCTGGAATGTGATTTAGACAGGTTGAGTTTGGAGAAATCATGGGAATTTTGTGGCTGTGATAGCTATAATTTAGTATTTTTATGTGAAACTATAATGAAATATCTTTCCATAGAATTTGGAATCATTCAATTTGGAGTTTCGTAGAATTAATGGTGAATTTTCAAAGTTAATCGTGTTAACTGAAATTCTGAAATAGAGATTAGAAAGGGGAAATTCCATGTTAAAGTGTTCACATATAGCTAATGGATATATTTTCTTTTGAAAATAGACCTAAAGAGGGTCAAATAGAGCTTTGAATAATGGCTCTAATTATGTAATCGGTTATATAGGGCCATGGAGTAAGAAAGAAGAAGCAATGGTTAGAGGATCAAGGGACAAGAGAGGGGACTATAGTCCACCAGGTAGTGAACTTACCTTTTCTGCATGTATGTGATATGTATGTCTTGCATTGATTATGTGACTGCTTTGCCTATTTGTGTGGAACATGTATGATTGGTTGAAGCTCTGTTATATTTTTGCAATGGCCATATGTATGTCATAACATCGAGCATGCAGTATGTCATTATGTTGGCATGAAATAGTGCAGGAAAGCATGTCATGCATTAATATATATCTGGCATGCATAGTGGTAATTTTTGCTACTGAGATTCTCTCGAATCTCACTCCTCCCAACCAACCATTTAGACATGTGAAGAGTGCATGAAGATATGCATCGGAGGAGATATGAAGGTGAAGTGAAGATCGTAGTGTAAGGCACTACTATTTGTATTTGATGTAAGAGTGTAGTGGTTATGTGTAATTATACATTTGATGTATACGTGGCTATTGAAAATAAGGTATTACATTTATGGTATCAGAGCATTGATTTTGGCAATAGAATCATCTACGTAGGGATAAGACCCTATTAGAGAGTTGGTTCTGGAAATATTGGGTAATTGCTAGAGTTCTCTGCTAAAGATGATTGGTTATAATCCTTATTAGATGCCTTGATTTAGGAGATATGGTGGTAGAACTATGTTTAAGAGTGACACCAAGTGGAAAAGCAAAGATTGGAATAACCTATGCGTGAATTCAAATTGAATTCTGAAGGGTATTCAGCTTGGGATAGCTGATGAACTTGAATTTACCTTGTTGAACTCGAGTTTATGGACTCAAACTTGAGTACAGAGTGAATGCGAAGGATACGGAAGTATGCCTTGGCACAATGTTTCCTAGGAGACTTTTCTGACATGTCACGTGGTGGTTGAGGTAGTATAGGATTTCGATACCCAGTGACATATGATATGATGTTAGCGATATATCACGCGGTGGTTGAGGTAGTATGGGATACCGATACCCAATGATAAATGATATGAGATTATTCTAGCATGAATGCCCTGGATTTCATCATAACTCCATAGTTAAGCAAGCTTAGCAAAGGAAACATTATGGGAAAGCTCTATGTAGCTTCTCTAATTATGGGTTAGAGTCGCCCAGTGAGGGTAGCGCTATAGTTGGGCCTAGTAGAGGTCGATTAAATAAGGTTGAAACTCTGAATAGAGATTCTTAGATGATATAATAAATGATGAGAGGAATGGAGATGATAAAGTAAGTTTGATTTTTATCCGAACCCTTTCTGTTGCAGTGGATACTGCTCAGAAAAGCTCATTTGATGGGGTTATTAAAACTTGAGGTATAGTAATTACTTTGAGGCTTCTCCATACTATATAATGATCCTTATAACCCATGGGGTTAAATGTATGTAGTTATGATACACGGTGGTGTACGATGAGTGGTGATTATACTGTATATCTATCCTAGAGGATTTGAATTGATGATATTGAACCTTCAGTAATTGTTTGAGGATGTTACCCAGAACCGTGGAGGTTAGAATATATGCTAATGATTTTGATTCTTAGCATGCCTATTGCGTATGATTGAGGAAACCTGATTTTCGACTCAGGCAATGTTAGGTTCTAAGAGTAGAATCTTAATCTGTGAATCAATTGTAATAGTTAAATTGATTCTCTAGAAATTTGAAATAGCTTGAGTGGCTTGAGGTACTAGCATATAGTACAGAAATGCATATAAGGTTACTGGAGGTTGCTAGTTGCTAATCTAGCATAGGGAAAGATCAATATTCCCTTAAACTTGTGATGATTATGCCTGGAGTAGGACCGATATTGAAATTCTATGTCAAATGACCCCAAATGAGAGAGCATGTTACATAACTACTAAAGAAGAAGGACCTTATGAGATTTAGATTCCATTAGAATGATACTCCTATTCAGAGGTGACCAATCGGACAGAGCTACCTACGGAGGATTCTGATCAGAAAGGGCTACCTATAGGGAGTTCTAATCAGAAAAAGCTACATATAGGGAGATCTGATTGGAAAGGGCTACCTATGGAGGGTTCTGACCGGGAGGGGCTGACCAGGTGTATGAGCGCCTACGTGAAGTACCGAGTGCAGTACTGTAGTGTGAAGCTACCATGACATCGAACTATAGTGTGTAGCCGCTGTGACGTTGAAACTGTAGAGTAGAGCTACGGGGACGTCGACTCTTAATAGTAGTATCTATAATGAGTCTTCTATTGCATAAATTTCCTTAAAAAGAAGGGTCGGGTGACCCAATAAATTATCATGGGGTACTCCAGTGCCGAATGATGAAAGAGATTAAGGAAAGAAACTCTTTCTCTTGTATCTTATGTAATGGTTCTTCATGTATGTATTTACCATCACGTGTATTCGTGTTATGAATATACGGTAGGCAGTAAGACCTTTTGGGCCAGAGTGTCCTTAGGAAGTCAGACCTGACGGGCAGAGGCCTGAGGCTGTAAGACCCATGATGTCTATGACATAGGGGTGATTCCCTAGGCAGTTAGACCTAATGAGCACTCATAAGTTACAAGGTGGTCGCCCGAGGCCTATCTTTACGCGGGTGAACGCCACAGAGATTTCTATTATACACGAGTAGTCGCTCGGGGCCTATTTTACATGAGTAGATACTTGGGGCCATGGAAACTTATGTTATGCACAAGTAGAATCCTGGGGCCTATCTTTGCTCGGGTGAACACTTGGGGCCATGTGACTTGTGGGACGAAAGTCCAGCAGATGTCGTTAGGCTATATGCTAACATATTGAATGCTCTTATGATAGTCGTAATGATGATGGTTTGTTTAGCATGCTTTGTTAACATTACATAAGAGTATGAACGACTTGAGTAGCAAGAGATGGAGCCTATAATAAGTTCAAAATACCTAGTGAACTATGTGTTCTAGGTAGTTAGACTCGTTGAGTAGTTAGCTCAATGGGACCAGAAGGCTTAATGGCCTTACTGTCTTGGGTTCTATCCCTAGGGAGGGTTCCCTTAGGGGATAGTGTGGGTAGGCTCCACACGAGTTTTGCCTTCTGATCCCCGTGGAGGGGTGGAAGTTGGTCGGATGTCCTGTGTGACTACAGCGTGAGCCAAGCGCAGTTGTAGTGGGCCTAGTGGGGCAGTCCGCTACACAAGAAGGTGATCCCCGTGGAGGGGTAAAAGTTATTCGGATGTCCCATGCGATTGCAGCGTGAGCCGAGCGCCGTTGTAGTGGGCTTAGTGGGGCAGTCCGCTACACAAGAAGGTGATCCCTGTGGAGGGCTGGAAGTTGGTCAGATGTCCCGTGTGACTGCAGTGTGAGCCGAGCACCATTGTAGTAGGCCTAGTGGCGCAGTCTGCTATACAAGAAGGTGAGCTACGTGGAGGGGTGGAAGTTGGTCGGATGTCCCGTGACACAAGAAGGTGAGCCCCGTGGAGGGGTGAAAGTTGGCCGGATGTTCCATGCGACTGCAACGTAAGCCAAGCTCTATTGTAGTGGGCCTAGTGGGGAAGTCCTTTACATAAAAATGATACCAGGGTTCATCGAGCGTGGTTTTAGTGGTGAATGTTTCGTGCTTGATACCTTAAGTGGTCTCCTTAGGGGCATAATGGGAGTGATTATCCCAAAAGCTTGCCTCACTCAGGCCTGGTATGCTAGGGGGTATGGGCTAGACTCTCGTGCGGCTGTAGAAGGTGCCTATTAAGTGTAGCTCTGCAGTGGGCCTAGTAGGAGGGCTGTATTCAGTAGAGGTGATGGACTAAATGTCCTAATACCCCAAGACCTGAGGGGCTTGTAAGTCCTTAGGCTGGAAAAATGTGAGATGTATTGAAAATGAAGCCGAGTAGAGGCTTGAAGCAATAAGACCCGAGATGCAAGTTTGCATTGGACAAATGTCCGGGGGCCATAAGACCTATATGTCTAAGTGCTATGTCATTACCAAGCACGGTGACATGGACTAATGTGTTAAAAAAAATATATTGAGATTGATAAAGTGTATAGATTGTACTAGCTTGTAGCAGAGGCAGTAAGCCTAAGATGCCTATAGTATAGAGGGTGAATCCCTAGGATGTAAAGCCAGAATATCCAGCATCTTGGAAGTTGAATAAGCCGTAAGGCTTGATGTGCATACAGTATGATATGGGTGAATCCCAAAAGGGGCCGTAAAGCCTAGTATGCATACAAGATGATTCGGGATAGTCCCGAAGGGGCAGTAAGGCCTAAGAAACCAAGCGCTATGAGGTCGGACTAGTGAGTCCTGTGTGAGTGCTACATACTAGGTACAAAATAAATGAAATTACTACATAGTGAGTACAGAATGAAAGAATTAAAATGGAAGAAATATAGACTAAATGTCTAAAAATGGTTCTCCGAGGTACAGATAGTACTATTTGATGTCAAAATTTTGAGGACGAAATTTATTAAATGGGGGGAGAACTGTAATATCCTGAATTTTGGGACTAGAGGCATAAGATTAAGCCTGGATCAAGTGGACTGCCAAGCCCCGGTTTAGCAAATGTCCCTATGAGGTATGTTTAAATTCCCTAAAAATTTATTTATATCCTTGGGGATATTAAAGAGCTCGGGGAATAACAAAATAAAGTGATTAGAAGTCACACATAATATAGTAAAGTGGAACACAAAGTAATTTTGCCACCGGTGAAATTCCCAGTGTGGCAGTGGTGATTGTGTGACCTTTTTCGATAGGTAAATGATGGTAAAAAGTTATGAAACTTTCTATAATTAAATTAGACTTATCAAGATTTAATTTGATAGGTCATATAAGTCATTTGGAGTTGTACACAAAGAGAAATGAATTTCTCAAGTTAGCCCACCAAACTTAACTATTTTCTAGGGCAACCTCCAAAGATTGAAATTCTGGGAAGAGTGAGATTCCAATTACCAAATTTTATATTTTTCTTTAAAACTAGACTCAATAATAGTCACATAGCCTATGGAATCACCCTAATTGGATATCTACACAATTAGATATGAATTTTCAAAGTTTAATGAAAATTCTTCCAGATTGGATATTATATACGAAAATTCAATTTTAGGGAAAATTCTTATCAAAAAATCTTGAAACTCTCCAGTTTAAAATTAGACATATAGAAATTTAATTTGATAGGTCATAATAATCAATTGGATTTATGTGCTAGAAGTTATACATTTTCAAAATTTGAGTATGCAAAACTGGAAATTTCTGGAATAATGTGTAGAAAGTTAATATACTGTATTCATTTGTGTATATATAGCTAATGACTATATTTTTTCTTGAAACTAGACTTAACAAAGGTCAATGTGGACTTAGAACCAGCTCAATTGGATATTTTTGGATTTAGATATGAATTTTGGATTTTCTGCCATGTTTCTGGAATGTGATTTAGACAGGTTGAGTTTGGAGAAATTATGGGAATTTTGTGGCTGTGATAGCTATAATTTAGTATTTTTATGTGAAACTATAATGAAATATCTTTCCATAGAATTTGGAACCATTCAATTTAGAGTTTCTTAGAATGAATGGTGAATTTTCAAAATTAATCGTGTTAACTGAAATTCTGAAACAGAGATTAGAAAGGGGAAATTCCATGTTAAAGTGTTCACATATAGCTAATGGCTATATGTTCTTTTGAAAATAGACCTAAAGAGGGTCAATTAGAGCTTTGAATAATGGCTCTAATTATATAATCGGTTATATAGGGCCATGGAGTAAGAAAGAAGAAGCAATGGTTAGAGGATCAAGGGACAAGAGAGGGGACTATAGTCTACCAGGTAGTGAACTTACCTTTTCTGTATGTATGTGATATGTATGTCTTGCATTGATTATGTGACTGCTTTGCCTATTTGTGTGGAACATGTATGATTGGTTGAAGCTTTGTTATATTTGTGCAATGGCCATATATATGTCATAACATCGAGCATACAGTATGTCATTATGTTGGCATGAAATAGTGTAGGCAAGCATGTCATACATTAATATATATCTGGCATGCATAGTGGTAATGTTTGCTATTGAGATTCTCTCGAATCTCACTCCTCCCAACTAACCATTTAGACAGGTGAAGAGTGCAGGAAGATATGCATATGAAGGTGAAGTGAAGATCACAGTGTAAGTCACTACTATTTGTATTTGATGTAAGAGTGTGGTGGTTATGTGTAATTATACATTTGATGTATATGTGGCTATTGAAAATAAGGTATTACACACCCTCTGCCTTCTTTGAGAGGGGTTACACATTCTTCATCCTCGATCTCTCATGTTTCTTTTTCTCATCATTCCCTTTCTTCTTCTTTGTTTCTTTCAGCATTGAGGTGGAGTAGATGAAGAAGATAGAGTTGTTGTCGGTGTCACTGTTGGAGTAGAGGACGCGACTGAATAAGTAGAAAGTAAATGGGAGGAGGATGATGAATCTGGAGATATATTAGGCATCTTTGTATGTGCTATGGTGATGAAGAAAAATAGAACACAAGAGTAACCTCTGTGATGATTTGAGAGTGGGTTAGGGTTCGGTGAGGAGAGTTAAAATTGTTGTATGGAGAGGATTGAGGAGATGAATCAGATGATTTATGGGAGTCAAGGTGTCAATCCAGTGGTTAACGGCTAGAATTAAGTGGGTGTAATGTTTTCGAGTGAAAGGACATTCGAGTTGAGAAGAACGAGTGTAATGGTTGAGTTTTGAAAATACTAATATAATACCCTGACACTCAAGTTTTACTAAAGAACTCGAGTTCATATGAACTCAAGTTTTACTCAAGAACTGGAGTTCATATGAACTTAAGTTTTACTCAATAACTCGAGTTCTACAGAAAAATTTCAGTAAATGATACAACATACCTGGCTTGAGTGTAACTTGTAGACACCTAAGTTAATTTCCATCTTCTTGTATCTTTGTACTTAAGCCCTCCAAGATTACTAGAGTAAAGCATGCTCTTGATTCAAGTTTTTTTTGCTGTGTTCTTCATGAACTCGAGTTTCCTCCAATAACTTCAAGTTAGAACTCAAGTTTTCATCTGAAACTTAAGTTTCATGTTAAAACTTGAATAGAACTCGAGTTTACACTCAGAGTTCCTATATAATTTATTTATCCCTGCTTTACTGACCGAAACAGAGCATTCCTATAAAACAAACTTTTACATACTCCAATGTTTAAGTCAGTATAGTAATAATCAAAACATGTACATAAATACATATAAAAACATAATTAGTAACAATAAATTCTTATAACTTATTGGGATTAACCATTCCAAATTCTCTCCTTATGTATAAAAATGATCTTTAGCCAATGGTTTTGTTAATATATCACCAAGTTAAAGATGTGTAGGCATAAATTCTACTTTGACATCTTTCTTTTAGACATGGTCTCGTATGAAGTGATGTCGAATGTCTATATGCTTAGTTCTTGAATGTTGCACGAGATTCTTAGCTAAGCTTATGGTACTCGTGTTGTTGCAATAAATAGTTATCTCCTTCAAGTTGATTCCTAAGTCTTGAAGTTGTTGTTTTAGTCATAGTATTTGAGAGCAACAACTTGCTGTAGCTATGTATTCAGCTTCAGTAGAGGATAATGAAAATGTGTTCTGCTTCTTGCTGAACCAAGATACTGAAGAGTTTCTAAGAAATTGACATTGTCCGCTTGTGATCTTTTTGTCAGTTTTATATCCTCCGTTATCCAAATTTGAATAGGCCATCAAATAGTCATTTCCTTCTTTCGAATACCATAGGCTAAGTTATATAGTGTCTCCTAAGTATATGTAGATTCTCTTCACAGTCTCGGCATGTGAAACCTTAGAAGCAGATTGATACCTTGCACATATATCAACACTAAATTTTATATCTAGTCTACTTGCTGTTAGATAGAGTAATGAACTGATCATTCCTCTATATTTGGTAATTTTAAAGTCAGGACCTTTCATGTTGGCATCTAGTAGTATGGTTGTGCTCATTGGAGTGCCAAATCCAATAGAATTCTCCATTTCGTATTTCTTCAATAAATCTTTCAAATATTTGGTTTGGGAAATGAAAATTCCCTTCCTCCGTTGCTTAATTTGAAGTAAAAGAAAGAAGTTTAGTTTACCCATCATAGACATTTCAAATTCTCACTACATAAGCTTAGAAAATTCTTGGCAAAGAAATTCATTTGTAGTACTAAAAATTATATCATCAACATATATTTGTACTACTAATAAATCATTCTTGCTACGTTTGATAAAAGTGTCGTGTCTACCTTTCCTCTGACAAAGTTTCGAACAAGAATAAATTTGCTCAGTTTTTCGAACCAAGCTCTTGGTGCTTCTTTCAAACTATATAAAGCTTTCTTGAGTTTGAAAACCTGGTCAGGTTTTGTTTCATCTTCAAGACCAGGAGGTTGTTCTACATAAACTTCCTCCATAATATAACCATTTAGAAAAATACTCTTGACATCCATTTGGTAAAGTTTGAAACCTTTAATGCATGCAAAGACTAAGAGTACTCGTATGGCTTCCAATCTTGCTACTGGAGCATATGTTTTCTCATAATCCATACCTTGTTCTTGATTATAGCCTTTGGCAACTAATCGTACATTATTTCTCAAAATGATTGCAGATTCATCAAGTTTATTTTTTAAAACCCAATTGGTTCCTATGATTGGATGGTCTTTAGGTTGAGGTACCAAATCCTAAACTTGATTTCATTCAAATTGGTTTAATTCTTCTTGCATTGCAATCACCCAATCATTGTCAAAAAGTGCTTCTTCAATACTAGAAGGTTCAATTTCAGAAATGAATGCAAATAATGTAACTTCATTACGAATTCTATTTCTACTTTTGACACTTTCATGAACATCTCCAATCACTTGTTCAATTGGATGATTTTTCATGTGTCTCTATGTTTTTGGCTAAGCATGATCATCAACATTTTCTTCATTTTCTATTTGAAAATAATTTTGATTATAAATGGTTAGATTTTTTAGTTTTCTTTATCAAATTCATTTCCTCTTCATCAAAAGACTTTGTCTGAGAGTTTGTTTCATAAAAAAACAACATGAATGGTTTCTTCTATAATACATGTTCTTTTATTAAAAAATTTATATACTTTACTTCTATTTGAGTAACCTAGAAATAAACCTTCATTAGACTTTGAATCAAATTTACCTAAATTTTCTTTAACGTTGTTGTGGATGTAGCATTTACATCCTAAGATGTGTAGATGAGCAAGGTTAGGTTTTCTCCCTTGATAAAGTTCATACGGTGTCTTTCCAAGTGACTTGTGGATATATGATCGATTAGAAATATAGCATGCAGTGTTCATTGCATCCGCCTAGAATACTTGTGACACTTCTTTCTCATTGAGCATTACCTTTGCCATCTCCATGAGGACTTTGTTCTTTCTTTCTACAACTCCATTTTGTTGAGGCATTCTTGGTGTAGAGAAATTGTGGTCTATTCCTTGATTGTTGTAGAAGTCTTCAAAGAGTTTATTATTAAACTCTCTTCCATGATCACTCCCAATAGAAATAATAGAAATACCTTTCTCATTTTCGACCTTATTAGCAAATGTAATAAATTTAACAAATTTTTTATCTTTAGAAGCAAAAAATATAATCCATGTAAATCTTGAAAAATCATCGACAATAACTACAGTATATAAATTTCCTCTAAAACTGTTTACTCTTGCTGGTCCTACTAAATCCATATGAAGTAATTGTAAAGGTTTAGAAGTTGAAATCTCATTCTTTGTTTTGAAAGAAGATTTAGTTTGTTTTCCTTTTTGGCAAGAATTACATATCATGTCATCTTTGAATTTAAGTTTAGGAAGACCAACAACTAAATCCTTTTTAATCAATTTGTCAAGTTGAGTTATATTGACATGATCAAAATGCTTATGCTACAACCAAGTTTCCTCAGTTTCACTAAGAAAACAATTTTTTGAAGAATTTGAATTTAGATCAAATATATAACAATTACCATCCATCCCTTTAAGCTAGATCTTTGCTTTGATAAATTCTTTGTTAAGCAATAGATCCTTCTTCTTCACTATCAAGCATTCTTTGAGTCAAAGATTACCTAATTATCCTTATTAGTGCTTTGACTTATGCTTAGGAGGTTATGGCATAACCCTTCGACATAATATACGTCATTGATTTGGATACCATTGGTTTTTCCAACTTCACCGATTCCGGCAATACATCCAAATTGGTTACCTCCAAAAGCTACCTTTCCTCCTTCTGTAGCTTCCAATATGGTGAACTTATCTCTGTCACCAGTCATGTGTCTCGAGCATCCACTATAAATGTAACATTTGTTTGATCATGATGCTTTGAGACTTACCTAGAATTATATGATCAAGTTTTAGGTATCCACATTTTCTTCGGTCCTTCGTAGTTAGTATGTATTACCCTTGGTACATGTGTCCCTTTCGGAACCCATTTATATGTGCCAATGGCCTTTCTCTTTCTAGAATAACATGATGAAGTATAATGGCCTTTCCTATTGCAGTAGTTACATAATACAAATGGGTTTGATGCATACACTGAATTTTTGAAATATTTGAGATATGTCTTATTGCCTTTCTTCTTCTTTCCTCTATTTTTATCTTGAATAGAATTATACCCAATTCCAAATTTATCATGAGTAACTCTTTGTGACTTTAAAATTATGTTAAGAGTTTCACTTCCTTTAGTAAATCTTTCTAAATTTCTTGTTAAGTCGCTTATTTTCTTATCTTTTTCTTTACAAGATGCACATGATGAATATGATATGCTAGTACCAGTTCTACTTTCTAATTCTTTCACTTTCTTCTTATAACTTACCATTTCTTTAGTTGCATGGATAAATTCAAAATGCAATGCATTATATTCAGATAATAGTTCATCACAAGTAGGTTCAAAATCATTTACCTCAGAGTCTAATTATTCTTCTTTGGCTACCAAGCATATATTTGCAAATTCATCGTCATCACTTTCTTCATCTGACGAACTATCCCCTTATTGATTATATGTATGCTTTCTTTTTTTGCTTCTTCTTATCTTTATTCTTAAAGCATTCAGACTTGATATGTCCTGGCTTTCCACATTCGTAGCATATGACTTGTAGCTCTTTGCTCTCTTTCTTGCTCGAACCTCCTTGCTGATTCTTGAAGTTCTGTTGACCTCTTCTATAGAACTTCTTGAACTTCCTCACGATCATTCCCATATCATCATCATAAAGTTCATCTTCACTCTCTGTTGGTTTGAATTCCTTTATAGCTTCAAGGGCGACTCTTCTTTTCTTTTTGTCTTCGAACTCTTCAAGCTCCTTCTTGAATTTCAACTTTCCCTTATACTTAGAAAGACTACCAAAGAGTGCAGCTACAGATCTTATTGATTCTTCATTGGCTTCTTTGATAGTTGTCACTTTTGCTTCCCATTCTTTCTTAAGAATGTTAAGAATCTTTCTTACTTGGGAATTTTGATCAAAGGTTTTCTTGAGTGCTGCTAGCTGGTTGACAAGATGGGTATATCTGAGTTCGAATTTAGAGATCCTTTCTCTAGGTTTCATCTAAAAAAATCATACTCTGTAGTTAGAGTATTGATTCTATTTTCTTTCATTCCGGATGTACCTTCATGTGCGATTTATGGTGAATCCTACATGTCTTTAGCTGTTGGCAGCGTGTAGATTCAAAAACACTCCTTCTGGCTAAGGGTGCTCTGTATCATTAAAATAACTTTTTCTATTTAATGTTACTTGTCTCTTTCATTGTCATTGTATTCCTCTAGGCTCTTTTTCACAACTCTATCTTCAACTTTCTTTATTGGAACATAATCACCGTCTTGTATTACATTCCATAAACCATACTCATTTGCTATTACGAACACTCTAAACCTAAATTTCTAGAACGAAAAATGTTCTCCGGTAAAACTAGGAGGTCTAGTAATAGACGGTTCATCTGGAAGAATATTTTCACCCATTGTTGCCATTGAATGGATCCTTCTCAAGTTTTTAAACACTTCCGAGAAGACCTCGCTCTGACACTAAATGTAAGAGGCAAGCTTCACCTAAGAGGGGGTGAATTGGGTGATGTAATAAAATTTTTAGATGTTATGGTGTTATGGAAATAAATGAAGAAAGAGTAGATATGAGGAATTTGCATAAAAAGATTTATACTAGTTCAGCCCAACCCCAGGCCTACGTCTAGTCCTCAGAGATCAACACTTGAGATTTTTACTAGTCTTCCAAGATTCAGTAGGCTCTCAAAACGCCGCAGTACAATAACTATCCTTGAAAGAACTATGAGAAGAAATGTTCTAATCCTAGATCTTTCTCTCCCCTTACGGTAAGTCTTATGAGCAGAGCAATTCCGAAGACCTTTCTCTCCCGCTTACCCATATAAGTCTTATGAGTAGCAACGTCCTCTCCTGCTTACACCCCTGTAAGTCTTATAAGTAGCAATGTTCTCTACTTTTTGCATCTTGTAAGTCTTATGAGCATAAATTCTTACCAGGAATTCTTTCTACAGCTTCCCCCGTAAAGAAAACAACCCCTTTAAGGTCCCTTTACCTTGAGATCAATTCAGAAATACAAATGAAAGTGTTTACAGACTCTCTTACAGAGTAGATATGATAAACACTAAAGTACAATATAAATATAGAGAGAAATATGAAATCAGAGACTCTTGTAAATTTTTAATGTATACTCTTGTGTATTAGCTGATATGAGTTAGCCGTTGTGGAATGGAATATCTCGTTGTGGAGCGAGATGTATACTTTTGAATTTCCTGATAGTCTTTTGTGGTATGTCATTTTTTGTGTGGTAGGTAGTTAATATTCAGTGTGTAATGATAATGTTCGCCACAATTGACTTTCTTATTTGAATCTGTATCTGAACATTTAATCTCCTATTTTACACTTGAAATATATGTTAGTTAACATTTAGGTATAATAACAAGTGAAAACATAATGAATAAATAACATTTAACCATATTCGGGTTGATTGTTGTAACTCTGTAATTTGTTATGCTATTGTAACTAATAAACTCAATTTTTTGCTGCCAACTCGAGTTCAAACTGGAGTTTCATCATCAAACTTTAGTTCTCTCCTATATTTACATATTTGAATAGTGATAACTTTCAAGTACCTCTTGAGAGTGTTTGGAGAATTTTTATCCAAACTCAAGTTTTCAGGTCCAACTCAAGTTCTGTCTAATATTTATATGTTTAAACAGTGATAACTTTCAAGTGCTTCTTGAGAGTGTTTAGAGAATTTTTTTCCAAACTCAAGTTCTCAAGTCCAACTTGAGTTCCATGCATGAATTTTCAAGGTTCAATTTCTTTTTCTTTGAACTTGTGAGAGTTACCTTGAAGTTCTACAGCACCAACTCAAGTTTTACTAGCAAACTCAAGTTTGAAACCTAGTCAACAAGACTTTAGAATGTCTCTACAAAAAATTGCAAGAGTTAACTTGAAGTGCTATAGTGCCAACTTGAGTTCTTCTAGCAAACTTGAGTTTTGAACTTAGTCAACATAACGACAGAAGGTGTCTGCCAAAAACTTACAAGAGTTAATCTAAGTGCTACAGTACCAACTTGAGTTCTGCTCGCAAACTCGAGTTTTAAACCTAGTCACCATAATTTCAAATGTTCCTGCTAAAAAATCGTAAGAGTTAACTTGAAGTTTCAAGCACAACTCGAGTTCTTTACCATAACTCGAGTTCGCTTCAGGACATAACTCGAGTTCATCATATTGTTACAATTTTTGACTTTGCTTCTGGACAAAATTTGTGAGAGTTAACCTGAAGTTTTCAGCTAAAATTTGAGTTCTTCATTACAACTCGAGTTCTTCATCAAACACAACTCGAATTCTGCTCCATAACTTGAGTTCATCAGATATTCTATATCAACATGATTCTGTCAGTTAGTGAAGTTCATTTGATAATTAGTTTGACTCAATGTTCTTGATTATTTTAAGATTTGACATTCATTTGCAAAATAATTCATTCTCATTTGTTATCATCAAAACATGGATTCTAACAAACCTATCACTTTTTAGAATACCATGTTGAACATCTAATGGTTATTAAGAAAACACCGTCACTATTTACTAAACGTAATGATTGTAATGTTAAAACCATGAACTTTTGGTTCAAAGGTTCATTACAATTGTAAATTAAGAAGCTTTAAAAAAGACTACCTTTCATAATGGTTCTAAAATTATAGCCTGAGCAAGTTTCTTCACGTTTTTTTAAACACCTGCTATCTCACACCTCTTCACATTCCAAATGTTATACACTTAACGCACTTGTCTTTGGTTGAACGTTACCCACCACCCTTGGAATCCCACAACTCCGATTGACTTTTCTGCTCACCGACAGTCACTTTCAGGTGAACCACATCGTCCACCACTTTCTTTGAACTTTGTTCTAACAATCACGTTAATCATGTCGATTTCCCTAACTTGCTTTTTGGTTTTAAAGCCCTAGATAGGTCGCATTCCTTTGTTTGCTCTGTTCTCCATATTTTAAGGTATGATTTCTCTTCTACATTTTGTATTCTCTTTATTTTTCACTTCGTCTTGCTTACGTATATTTTTTCCTTAGTCATGCATCATGTTTTTCTAAAAACCCATTGCTTTGTTCCCTGTGGCTGACTGAATGAGTTTTGTTTTCCAATTAAAATGGCCAGTTCTACTTCCTGCAACACTGATAATGCTCCTAGTTATGATTGTGCCTCTACTTTTGATAATGTTCCTAATACTGGTATTCCTACTGGTATTGATATAGTCCTTAGGCCACTCAGAAATGAGACCCTAAGAGAGGTGTTAGAATGATTATAAGATATTGTAAAGAGGGGCTGCTGCTTCTTGAATTTTATGAACCAAGTAAAGTCTTTGAAGGGAGGATTCACGTGACATGGAACAATGATGGTCAACCTCTTAAGCCGTTACACCTCATCAACTACATCAGCTTAACAATAAGGACTAATGTTCCTATTATGGCAGGTAACTAGCAAGGGTACAGGGAGATTATGTAGGCATTATTTGGGACAATATCAGGGTAAGATGTATATGTCTTCTATTTACTTGCTATGTACTTGTAAAAAATGTTAACTTGAATTGTATGTTTTGAAGTCTTCATATCATGTAGACATAGATTACATCATGGAATTTTTCATCAAGAAAGCTGGCAATTCACTTTGCACATTCTATCATGCATTGATGAAGGCGTGTTTGTAAAATCCTAAAGAAGCTAATGAGATAGAAGTTCCCATAGAAGTTCAGTCCACCATCAAACCAGATGATTGGAGAGAATTTGTCATCTCACATCGCAACCCAGCATTTCAAGTAATTGTTATTCACAATTCATAAGACATACATGTATCTATTTAATATTAAACTTAAGTGGTCTGTGTTTCGTAGGAACTAAGCTGGCTGAATAGGAAAAGGGTGAAGAATAATGGCCCTGTTTGGTATGAAGCACTAGGGGTAGGGATAGGGATTGGATCAGGGATTAGGTTAGAATATATCGTTTGGTATGAGGGACTACGGAAAACTAGGGATTTGGAGTACCACAAAAGTGGGATTGCTGCAAAGCCACATCCCTCTGGTATTGCATTTTCAATCCCAGGATTGCAAATATCAGAGACAAAAATATTCTTGTTTATAATATTTTTTTGACATAAATGCCCTATATTAATTTTAACCTGAATCCCGAGACTTTGTTTTTTGTTATTTTTTTAATAATAAAGATATTTTAGCCTTTTCATAATTTATGAAGGATTGTAAAATACAATTAATTCAAGTATTCCATCTAAATATCATCGTATACCAAACGTAATTTTAATTCCTCAGTCTCAATTCCAAGACCAATCCTAATCCCAATATCAACCCAAATCCCAATCCATCAATATCCAGTGCCTCGTACCAAAAAGGGCCAATAAGTATCGCTACAAGGGAGGGGTGAATGAGGTGTGTTTAGATTATTGAAAAAGTTGTCTACTAAGAGTGGGGATAGTAGTAGACCTCCCCATGATGAACTTTGGTCGGTAGCAAGGCAAAATAAAGATGGCTCTAATGACAATCCTTAAGTAAAGGAGGTTGTTGATAAAATAGTAAGTATTAATATTAATCCCCGATTCATGAAAGTAATGTCTTCAATTAACTATTAATATTAATATTATTATTAAATGCAGCAAGCCATGTCCCAGGAAGTTACAATACAGGGGGCTACCTTAGCTTTCCGTGGATGATGACATATTGGTGAAGACATTGGGGTCTAACCATCCAGGTCTTCTTAGGGGTGCTAGCTTTGGATTGATCAAGATAAAATATTATCGTCATCAGCAATCTTGAAGAAATAACACTACTACAAAAAGTGGGATTAGTAGCATACATTATGTAGCACTTGTTTAAAGAAGTGCTACAACTTCTACTTAATTTTTTTTAAATCATTAGGATGATGTGGCGCTCCCTAAATGAAGGGCTATAAGAGGTGGGTGATCTTATGTGGTGCTTATTTAGAAAAGTAGCATATAAAGGCAAATAGAAGCAGTGCCATATGTTGATTGGGCCTAATGCCACTGGGCTTATTAGGCAGGCGTCACACAAAATGTGGATAAAAGGCAATCTGTGTGTGCCTAATTAGGAGACATGTGTGCATTCCCTCCTCCTTTATATCCTATATTCGTACCGCCCTCCCGTCGCTTTCATTATTCCATTTTTCCTTGTTCCCTTTTCTTCCTCCAAGCCGTCCCCTTCCATTGGCCCCTCTTGTTCCCTTTTGCCTTACAAGCTTCCTTGTCCTTCATCCATTTGTTACCTTTCTTCATACTCTTCTACTCTTTTGGTCCCCACTCTATATCCAGCTCATAATTCTTCTTCCTCTCCTCCTCTGTTGGTCCCTACTCCAGTGTCCAAGTCATATTCGGTCCCCACTGCAAATCTGTAAGTAATACATGCCCTTTTATCTTTCTTTTTTTTAAATTTTCATACGAAAACTTTATGTACTTTATCTTTTTTTTTCTTTTGTGGACACTCTTGAGTTATGTTAGAAAACGTATGTTGGGCCTTATTGGGTACAAACAAACAATTCATGAAAAAGATGTTAGCTTTTTTAATTTATATATTTTGGAACTCCTGAAAAAGTTAAAAGTCTAATTTTTTATGAAGAAAAAAGTATACTATGAAACTTATTTTTAAATATACGAACAATGTATTAATATTATTGGGCATCGCACAGGCCTAACAACTAAAAAGTTGCCTGTAAGACCCCGCTTTATTATTGATATTGACCAGAGTAGCAATTGCATAGTTCAATGGGCACATAAGAATAGCATACATATTAATATTATTGATACAATATGCTTATTTGTATACAGTAATGCTGTTAGAAATTGTGCCCTAGGGGCCAATCATTGTACTTTAAATATTATTGTTATTTAAAAAATTTCTTCATTTTATTATCATATCATTTGCATATTTATTATGATAATTGTATCCTTGGATGTATCATAAAGATTGTCCTAAATGTCACTGGTTGATTATCCATGCGGGAGCAAAGATGAAATAAGACCAGTATGACTTTGATAAGGTATGGAGGTACGAATCAAAGTTTTAGGTACTTGTAAGAGTACAAGGTGCTGGACCGACCCACTATGAGAAACCTGCATGGATTAAGTCATAAGCTTATCTCATGTATAACCACGTCACAATACCCTTTGACCTGAGATCATCTTGGATTCCTACTTGAAAGTCGCTAATCTTTGACCTAGTCAAAAATCACCTTTGATCGGGTGATGATAAAGGCTTCGATCGGGCTTAGTGGTTTTCATGCAGAGAAATGTGAATGGTCAAGATGATATTTATCCCTCACATTAGTAGAGAGATATTACTGGGCCCCTCAATGAGTGAGTTTGAGAAATGTATGGCCATACTATAATGGAAAGGAGTTTCCATTTCTATAGTCAGACTACTCAGGAATCGCGAAAGTGATGGTCAAGAATAGGAGGATGATATTATCCATGCTTCATCCTTGACCAAAATATCGTGTGACAAAAGGGATATGACATGGTTGTATGATAGGTTGCATCGTATCAATGATCCTCATATGATTTTGGTAGTCGTAATGTCTTGCTAGAGGCCGCTTGCGACTTGTGGGCTAGTACAGTTATTGGTCCACTGCCAACTTCATGTGGGCCTATAGGGTCGCACACAAGAATAGCCCAACACTAGCTATAATGTCCAGGTTTATTGAATCTAAGATGTGTCTAAGATTCAATGAATACAATGTTTAATCTAGGGTGGACGAATTATATATATATATATGATATAAATTCAAAAATAATAATAATATTATATATAGATAATAATATTATTATTTAGTGTTAGTTTTATATTTAATTTATTTGATAAATTAAATATCGAAAGCTAATAAAGATATCGTATCTGAGATTGAATTTATAAAAATAAATTAAATCAGTTGGCTTTTTATTCGGATTAAATAAATAGATTAGATTAAATATGTTGGATAGATTTAATTAAATCAAAATTCATTTAATCCAATTTGAATTTCAAAATTAATTAAGATTAATTTTAAAGATATAATACAGCCCACATTAGTTATAAAGCGTAGAGTTAGAGAACCCTAGGGCGGTAGAAGCGTATTAGAAAGCCACAAGAGAAAAAAAACCCTAGAGAGGCATTGGAGGCCCTAACACACTGCCGATGTTAGGTCTTGTTCGTATGGATATCAGTACAGAGAGCCGGTTCATGCAGTTAGCTCCTAGAGATCAAAAAGTTACAAAATGTAAAGGTACAATTCCTTCCAACTTGATTTAAATGCCGTTGATAGATCCATAATTGGGATTGGAAATACTTTTACAATTTGAAATTTGAATTCTTCTGCTACGTGCCTTCCAATCCCAACAAATGCCCCATAAGGCTGTACAAAATAATTACAGACCTTAAAATACTAAAATATCTTCAGATAACCAACTGCCTCTCTCGTAACCCATTACTCATTTCATCCTTTCATATTCCCTTAATGGAGCAAAGCGTAACGAAGAAGAAAACCAAGACGCCAATTTCCTGTATCTAAGGGCGAACTGATGGAGGAAATTTCATACAAGAAATTACGTATCTTAGAGTGAGCAGTACGCTCTAATCTTTACTCTTTCCATTTTGTTATTAAGAAATTTGTTTACATCTGGCTTTTGTTATCCATTGGATTGATAGACTTAGACTTTATGGTCAAAGTGTTCCTTATAGTCAGTATTTAGGTCTAATTCTAGTCTTTCTTTCTCTAGGTACACAATTTCCTCCAAACAAAGCAGCTAGCTTCCTTATATGAGTCTGATCCTTCTCCCATAGGAGTCTCAATCAATAACGGCTGAGGTAAAGACACCAAGGATCTAATGGAATGCAGTAAAAATGAAGTGGATATAAAGGAAAGCCCCAGAATCAAAGAGTACCCTAGCCTTTCTACCAAAGAATAAGACGTGCAACTACTTCCAGAGAGGCCTGGGAATCCTGCTGAGTCATAGCAAAAACTCATCCACGATCGGCTGACCTGCTTGAGCTCCCTCTATCCTGACTCCATGGGGGCTGCCTGCACTGTGAGGGGACCTGGCATGAATAGCCATAGAATATGTTGGACGATCTGGTCCATAATCAGGAATGAAATGACTGGCGCTACCTTTCAATCGTAGGTCGTTTAAACAGCAAATCTGTAAGTATGCATGTGTCTTATGTTATGTAAGAAAGGTAAGGAAAACAAATAGAATGTGTTAGTAAGGGGAGCAAGAGATATCATATAAGTGATGCAGACTATTATTCAATCTATCTAATAGTTCAATGCATGAAATATGTAGATATTCAATTGTAGATTTAGAGGTCACCTTGGCTAGCCCGGATCCGTCTCTGACGCTTACGAAGAAGGAAAAGTCTCACTTTGCTAATCAAGGGCTAAAGCCGAAGTAAGCCTGAAGTAGTGTAGCAAGACCTTCTATCCCTCCATTGATCTCTTCATTTACCCGTTGTTTGTCTATCCTAGCCCGGAATCTTGTGCTGCAGAAATTAAGATATTGCCCTTCCAACCATTGCCTGCTGTTAGAACCTTTACATGTTTATGGAAAGGGTGATATTTTGAGGAATCTCAGTATAACATACAATCAAACATATAGGATGTGAAAATAAATATGTCATACACCATGTTGTGTAAAATGATAGACTGTTGTGTATACACTGTCTAAGGTCAAACAACTGTGTAAACCCTGGATTATTTGCGTGCACCATCGCTGGATTCTAAATCACAGCTAGGCTAATATGCCCCTGGCACTATGCTCATGCTACAGAAGATGGCATACTCAAACCACATAATGATCACATAGTGCATGAAAGAAAGTGTTAGTACTTAGAACATGCCCCTTTCCTTGCTTGTCTATCGATCTAACTCCATCTTCGGATCGGGCTATTAGTGTATCCTAAAATTTCAAATTTAAGATAAATGAGTTATTATTTACTCATAACTCATTCTAAACACACATCGTTGCTTATCTTGACTTAAAACTACGAAATTACAAAAATGCCCCTAGGGACCCGGTATAAGTCCCTTTGTACCGGGTCTAACTATACCTCACCAAAAATTATGACCTAAACTAATCCTATACAATTTCACATGTAAAATCCATTTTTGACATCAGATTGGTCAAATTCAAGCCCAAATTATGAAATTGCCCTTAATAGCCCCTAACTTAGGGTTTTAAGGGTAGTTGTGTCATTTCACATTCTAGGGCCTTTATACTCCAAACTTTACATGTAACCTACACAATTTTCCCTTCTAACCTCAATGGAACCATCAAATTGATGAAATTCCAGCTCCTTCCCTATTTTCCATAACTGGCCGAAACTTAAGGGAATTTTAGGGAAAATGTTGTTTTATGGTTTCAATCCTTAAACCACCATCTTTTCACTTCTAATCATATGTTTAATCACTTAAACACACTTCCCACATGATTAATAGAAAATTGGGAAGCATAACCCCTTAGGTTTTGAACTTTCCAAAATCACATAGTCATGAAAACCAAGCCAATAACCAACCAAACTACCAACAATAAACATAAATCAACATGTTAGGTAAGGTTTCTTGATTTACCTTTGATTTCCCTTCTTCCTCTCTCTAGGTTGCTATATTTCTCTCTCTATTCCCTCTTGATTTTTCTTGCTAGACATGGTTTCCAAGATAGAGAAGAGATTAGGAGAGGTTCTACATGCATTAGAAGGTAAGAACAAGTGGGAATTACTTGTGACTCACCTTGGTTTGGCTTCTTGATCATTGCTCTTTCTCTTTGTTATTGTATGATTCTCCAACTCCCTCTCTCTCTTTCTCTCTTTTTTCAACCAAAAATGATGAAGAATGAAGGATATTAAATTTTTGAAATATCTCAATTTGCTTTATGAGATAATATAGTTTAATGGAAAATTAGCATGTACATGAAATACTTTGCTATTCTTTTTCTTCTTACATTAAATATGGACCAAGTATTTTATTTTCCTTTATTGATCCCTGCTCAGCCACAATTCATCCCAATTAAAGGGAAAAATAAATGGCCTTTTGTTTTATTGGTCAAATGACCATTTTGCATGTACATTTTTTCCCATTTTCTCACTTGCTGGAAAATCTGACAGAATTTTCATCAAACTTTGAAAATTCATAACTAATTGTACAGAGGTCTGATTGTGGTGGTTTCAAAGGTTATGTGACGATTATTAAGTCTATTTTTAAGATAAAATATAGCATTTAGCCAAATATAACCTCAACATTTCTAGAATTATTTGTTTTGGATGCTGACACATAAATTTACCAGTTTTATTATGCTAACTTTAAAAATATATAACTCCTTGTGTACAACTCAAAATAACTTATATAACCTATCAAATTAAATCTTGATAATTATACTTTCATTCTGGAAAGTTTCACAATTTTCAAACATCATTTGCCTATTGAAAAATGTGATGCAACACGACTACCACATAGGGAAACTCATTGGCAGCAAATTTCATTTATGTTCTAAAGATAATCATGTTGTGTGTGACCTCTAATTTCCTTGCTTTGTTACTTAATGTGCTCTTTAATTTACCATTTTATCCCCTTTAATACCACCAATGTATAAAGGAATTTTAGAGAATAGATTTATGCCTCACTGTGACACTTGCTAAACCAGGGCTTAACAGTCCACTTGAGTCAGGCTTATTCTCAAGCCTCTAGTTCCAAAATTTGGGATGTTACATTGCCTTTTTTAAGAATAAAAAACTATCTTTCATCAAATTGGATAATACTCAAATTTTAGATAAAAATATTAGTAACCATATAATTATAAAAGAAACCGTGCACATGAATCACAAAATAGGCAAACATGTATGAAGGTGGTTCATTACCATATATTTTTGTCCATATACATTTTACATATTTTATTTTTATTTTTATACTCCTTTCTTGTGCAATCTTCCTGCGCATACACATGCCCTTTATATTAATTGTCAAAAAGCCAAGCTCTTGTTTTCAATGCACATGTTAGTAAATACAAATATATGAATTAATTGTTAATGAGATGCTGCCAGTGATCCTATCAAAACGTGGTCTAATGGATGCAAAAAAAATATGGAAATGTTTCATCTTGTCATAAATATAATAGCTAGTTATGGAGTTTACTTTTGTTTTAAATTAGTGCTTCAATCTCCCTAAGTGATATCCCAAATTTATAATTTTTTTTGTTCAAACTATCTTTATTGATAGCATATATCAAGAGAATTTAATTATATCAAGTGGTAGTTCTGATGTAAATTATTAAAGAACATATTTTAGGAAAATTAGCATAATCTTTTTTAACAAATTATTAACTTAATTAATTTTTTAATATCTACACATTAGTTATTTAGTGGCTATATTTAGTATAGGAATATGATGGATTTTTTTATTAAAAAAAACAACTGATGATGAGATGAAAGCCATTGCCTCTCTACCTTAACAGATGCAACAAACTTTTGCAAAGACATCACAATGCTTTCCTTTTCTATTTATCCTATAGTGGTCCTCTAATAATGATATCTTAAAATTTTCATGTATATATGTGAAGATATGTATTAATTATAATTAGGTGTTGTAGTAATTGTTATTGATGAGTTGCATAACTAAACTAATTATTTATTTTTACCACTTGTATTTAATTTAATTTGTTGGCTTGTAATGCTTTCCAGTTTACCTATGATATTTGTTGACTAGTAAATATGATTTCTTTCATTATGACTCCAATTTTTAAGATGTTATACTACCAATTTTATTTTAAAATTAATAAATAAGAGAAAATAAAAGTAATTAGAAAATGTAATATTCTAGCAATTAACCACTTTTTAAAAGTAGGTTGAAGGTATAGATGGATAAAAAATGGATGTTGTCTAATTGGTGTTCAAGGGAATATGTAGATGGGGTGAAAGAGTTTATTAGATTTGCAATCAAACATAGAAAAGATCCTAACAAAATCTTGTGTCATTGCTTATCTTATTGTTTTAGAAAGCAAATTAGTTCACTTGATTTGCTAGATCTTTTAGTATGTCATGAGATTGATCAAACATAAACATGATGGATAAGGCATGGTGAGACGAACAATCCATATAGTGATCGAGTGCATACCACGAGTGGTGCTTCAAATGAGTTTGAACGAAGCTTGTGTGATGAAGATGATGGTCTTGAAGAAATACTAAATGTGGTCAAAGATGTACTTCATAACTTTCCTAAAAAAATTGAGAAGTTGAAAGGTGATGCAGATAAACTATTATATGCCGGTAGTACTAACTATACAAGATTGCTAGCAATGTTGAAATTGTACAACTTGAAAGCTCACTATGTATTGAGTGATTCAGGTTTCACCACACTACTTGAACTTTTGCAAGATATTCTTCCATAAGAAAATGTACTTTCTACCAAGACATATGAGGCAAAGTGAGTTCTTTGCCCTACAATTGGTATGGGATATGAGAAGATACATGCATGCCCTAACAATTGCATACTATTTCAGAATCACTATGCAACATTGGAGAAGTTCCTAAATGCAACGCATCTCAATATGGGAAGAAGAAAGGAAAAAGTCATTTGAAGGTCCTATGGTATTACCTCATCATTCTGAGATTCAACCGAATGTACAATAATACATAGATTGCTAAGAAGTTGACATGGTATACAGATGAAAGGATTAAAGACACGAAGCTTAGGCACTCTGCAGATGCTCCTTAATGGAAAATAATTGATCATAAGTACCCTGACTTTATGGACAAAGTAAGGAACGTATGCCTTGCACTGTTAACTAATTGAATTAATCTGCATGCTATTCAGAGTAGTACACACAATATGTAGCCGATGATATTGATGGTTTATAACATTCCTCTATACTTGATCATGAAATGTAAGTTTATGATGTTGTCTATGTTAATTTCTGCACTAAGGCACCCTGGGAATGATATAGATGTATACTTGGCTCCTTTAATTAATGACTTCAAGCTTCTTTGGGACTACAATTTAAGACAGAGTCCCGATTACAATTCAAGATTGGAGACAGGTAAAGCAGCAATATGGGGATGAAATCTGGGGTGAAGTACAAGAACACATTAATTACTTTATATTCCAACTTGTTTTGTTTCATATAATTTCAATGTAACAAATTATGTTTATTTTTTGTTACAGGGCTATTTTATTATTAAGGGTGATGATCAAAAAAACTTTGTGTTGAGAAAAGCTGGTAAACTTATGAGAAAGTTTCATGTTGATCTTGTAAAATACTTCTTGAAGGATGATAATGAGAATATCATTCCTACACCACCGGATTTGTACGAAGGAATCATCACTCAAGAAATTTGGGATGAGTTTTTGGAAACACATACAACTACGGAATTCCAGGTAATATAATATATTACACTTTACCTACTATTTGTAATATATTTGTAATTAATATTTTTGATATAAATTATTTGGATCTAAACAGGAGTTGAGCCAGAAAAATCATTCTAACTCGACCAACATGGCATACATGTACACACAAGGACCTGTTTCATACATACAATTAGAAAAAAAAGGTAAGAACTTACGATTATTCCATATGTATATAAGCTGTATGAATACATTTTAACTTCAACTAACTTTGATATGCAGATAGTAGAATCAAATTCAGATATTACACAGGTACCACGACATGATATGTGGGTAGTCGGTTGCACAAATAAGAAATGTGAAATTTGTAGTAAAGAAGCAAAAAGTGTAGCTGAATATTGTGTAAGTATTGGATTATATGTACAATAAATAATTAGCTTTACTTAAATGAATCTGATTTATAATAACTAATAGGGTTAAGGTGCAAATTTAACAATGAACTTTTACCGAAGGAGCTCTTGGCACAATAATGTTTTGTTGGGGGCAAAAATAACAATGAACAATTAAAATGGTGTAAATTTAAAAAACCGTTGAATTTGACCTAACGCCGTTAGGGGTTTTCTTCTCTTATAATTTAATGCCGTTAGGTCAAATTGAACGGTTTTATTAAATTTGTACCCTTTTTAATTGTTCGTTGTTATTTTTGCCCCCAACAAAACATTATTGTGCCAGGCGGTCCTTCGATAAAAGTTCATTGTCAAATTTTCACCTTAACCCTAACTAATATTGTTGTAATTATTTTTGTGATAGCGATTAATGACACAGGAGGAGCTTGCATTGGCGAGCTATATTGGTCGAGAAGATTTATTGAGCAAAGCGCTAGGAGTACTTGAGTATGATGGTCGTGTTTGGGGTACTAGTTTTGCAGTCACCCAAACATCATACTTCGGACAGCAGAAGCGCTCCAATAAAAGTGACATTTTCTAGCTGCGCAAGGAGATGACTAGTTTCAAGCATCAAATACAAGAACTTCACGAATAAATGCACTTCAAGCAACAAATGGAAGAACAATTTTTAGAACAAATGTGTTTGATGCAAGAACAAAATGCGCAGTTGAGAACGCAAATTGAACACTTGGTGTAGAGTAGGGCAACACAAAATGTTCTCACCTGTGATAGCCTAAGTGTCAGAGATAGTTTCACCTCCATGCCTAAAGTCCCTCTTCCATTGGTAATTAATTTCTTCTCTACTTAACTTTTTTTTACTTTATAATTTAACAAACTTTCATATATTAACTCTATTTTCCATAGGGCGAGTCGACATGTAAGTTATATATCGATTAATCTTCCAAGCACGCAGTTGCAATGAGTGTTGCCTACAACATGATAATTATACACTACACAATTCACCATTGCCTGACATCACACTTTGAGTAAGGGTTAACATATGTACGAATGAAGATTCACTCTTATTGATCCCTTCTCGAGATAAGGAAACAATAGTGAAAGATGTTTAGGTGGCTATGTTGCTTAGCCAATAGGTCTTGTAAAGCAATGTGGAAAAGTCATTCATTTACAATTCTCTTTACATTTCCTTTGCATTTCTATATAAAAGTACATGATTTAATTTCATGATTTTTATAGGGGGACAATCTAAAGGAAAACAAATCCAATTGCATGGCTAGATTTCAAAGTGTTTGAAAACACAACCAAAGTTGAAAGCCTCAGTTAGCCAACAGAGTAAAAGAAAAATGACCTCATATTGTGATCAATTGGTATCTATTGCACCAAATTTAATTCGCTAAGGAGGTCTAGAATTACATTTTGATATAGACACAACTACAGTACTAGTGGTATAGCTGATCATATTAATGGTGATGTGTTGGCCGAAATATTTAATCGTGGATAGGTTAGTGCTTCTGTTATCAACATCTGGATTAGGTACTTACTTATCATCGTTTATCACTACTATTATTATTTATCATTCAATTTTTTTAGTTTTAATGACATTGTTTGTTTTGTACCAGGCATGGGGGCAGAGTAGATATGCATGTATAATCTAACGATATGAAAAATTGTACTTTAGAAAGAAAGCAACACCAACTATACTATTTCTAGTTCCATACAATGTGGGGTAAGTTATTAGTTGTAGTATTTCAATATATATTGTTTTATTGTTTAACTTTTACCATAACATGATTATTGAAGAAAAAATTTTAAAATATTTTAAGGCACATTGGATATTAATTATTATGAATCCAGAGAACCTTCAGGCCCTCACATTTACTATGTGGATCCTCTAATTGGAGGTCTTCCAGAAGAACATCCTAATATGTTGTGATTGTTGAATAGGTAAAAAAAAGCGTATATGTGTAGATATTTGCGTGTGCAATTGAATAACCAAAAGTAATCAGTTTCTATTTGTTTTGTTAGTGCATTGATTGCATACCAGGTCTCTGCCTCATTAAGCTATTTTAAAGCTACTGACCTTGTAATAACTATGTCTGGAAGAAGATACAGATATTGATATATGAATTAACTATTTCATTACCAATTAAAAAATTTTTATTCAAAAATTGAGTTAACTATTTCATTATATTGTTCCAGTATCTTTTTCAGCCAAATAACAATGATTGCGGGTATTACATCATGAAATTCATGAAGGATGAAATTACTCATGATCAGCCTTTTATTCCTCAAAAAGTAAGTCATGTAGTTGTAATTCATATTGTATTTTAAATTTAATTAATTAGTGCCTAATAATTAAGTTTTAGTCAAATTTAATTCGTTTTGTATATGATTGTACATATATGTAGTATTATAAAAATCAATGTTGTGACAGTTTGACTGACCATCAGTGAATAAAGTGATTGAGGAATAGTGATGAGAATGTGTTTCAATGTTTAGGCAAACCTCTAGCTAGCTAGCTAGCTACTATTTAACTAGCCTAGGTGTTGTTTCTTACCAATTGTTGTGTTGTTTATTTAAGCTGCATTAGTTGTATTTCATTCACAATCGTTTAAATATATTTAGTACTATTTTTTCAATTAGTTATTTGTTAGTATCATTTTCGAGTTATTTCATTGTTGTTTGGTTTTCTTCATTTTGCTGTGGATATAGAAATTTGTGTTTAACATAATCCATTATTGTAATTATAGAACTCTGAATTAAAAATAAGAAAATATAATTTTCAAAAAAAAATACTTCCTACGGCTCTTCTTTAAAAAAGGGCCACAGGAAGTAAACTAAAAAAAATCATCACTTCCTGTAGCGCTTCCTTGAGAAATGGACATAGGAAGAAGAACCTTCTTGTGACGCTTCCTTGAGAAATTGCCACAGGAAGTACAGACTTCCTGTGGCACTTCCTCAAGGAAGCACTACAGAAAGTAGAGCTTTTTTTTAACAAAAAAAATATATGTATATATGTATATGTTGTGGCGCTTTCTTTTAGTAGCGTGTGGATATATGACACTTCCTAAGCGCCATAGCTAATTGAAAAACAAGCGCCACAGATGCCTTTTTTTTGTAGTAGTGTAACAGGGACGAAAAGTATGAAAAGCTATAGAAACATAGTGATGAAATACAAAACCAAATATGGTTTCTCACATAAGAGTTTATGAAGGGGCGTACTGCGAAGCATCAGGGGGACATGGCAGCCCAAGTACTAGAGGCAGGTGCACATCCCCCCCAAGATATGTCTGAAGGTTTGGTAGATGTTGAGGGTTTTACCGATAGCCTTATACACCATACTATTACAACAGGCGCATGTTCAACTAGTTGAAGGATACCACAGTTCATAATGAGCATGTCCCTCTTCAGCGTATAAAGGTACAAATCAACACTAATACCAACTCCAGTTATATGCTCCCTGTTCCTACCAAAGACACAAATACAGTAGGAGGGGCTACATACAGCTTTGTTACGTGGCTTGTCACTTACTTAGAATATAGAAGCCCCCAATCAAAAGAAGTCAACCTCTTAAAAGAAGCTTCCCACCAATAAGTCTAAGCCCACCACTTAGTCCAAGTCCCACACTTCCAAGTACCCCACTCAGTCCAAGAAGAGGAAGCATCCCACCTCTAATGAATAATTTAGGAAAAAGTCTTCCTCAGTGAAAAAGACCGTTGGTCAATATGTTCGGAAGTCCCTTTGGGAGTTCATTGACAAGTGCTTTGCTTCAAACTCATGTCCAATTATTGTATTTGAAATAAAGGTCTTTAATCTTCTAGACCAAGTAAAAGCTATAACTAAAGTACTTGTTTATGAGATTTTGAACAAGGACATGGCAAGTTCAAGGTCTGTCAACTTCTTTATGAGGTATTTCTTTAACTGTAATTGAATTGTTGTTTGCTTAGAACTTTAATTACAATTTGATATGTTGGTTTTGACATTTCAAGCACCTATACCATAATTACCTCATCCCTCACAAACTCGCGAAGAAAATCAAGTTCATCCGCCTTGACCAAATCATTAACTACGGTGACGACATGAAGGAAGATGTCAAGCAATGGCATGCGAGGTTTCTAGGGGATGAATTCCTTAAGAGGGTGCCAGACAGAAGTGACACTTACTTCTTGGTGCCTTACCTTCAAGGGTGGGAACATCATTAACTCTTCTTGAATTTGTTTTTATTTATTTTGTAATTTTCTTGATAGTTTGATTTACTATTGTACTTAGGAACCACTGGATGCTCATAATCATAAATCCAATACGCAAAAGGATTTGGTTCTATAACTCCATGATCGGGGGTTCCAGACATGAGATAATACATACAGGAGACTTTCAACCAGTAAGTTATTTACTCATCATCTCTTATAATTCAGTACATCTTGTATGTTTTTGTATATATAATTTTATATTGTATCTTCTCAAAGTAGTCTCGAGTTCACTGAGAACAAGCTCACTAATAGCACCTACAGATGCGCCTTCCAATGGCTATGTCCAAAGGTATATATATTATTCACCATTGACTATAATATTAATAAATTGATGAAGCACACAATATATGTGTGTGTTCGCGTGTGTGTGTGTGTATATATATGATTGACTGAAAAATTTTACTTTTCATTTCTTTATAGTGCCCAAGGCAACCAAACAACAGTAATGATTGTAGGTACTGCATGATGCAGTATATGAAGGATATTATTATCCACGGTTCTGAAAATATTGATACAACTAAGGTATATTATATGTTCAGTTCGTTCATATATACATTCGATTAGCTATATATTATAATATTTAACTTCCATCTTATTTCATTTTGCACACAATATTTTGATGCCTCCTGCACGATGTTTAGCAACTCACAAATGGAAGAAGTTACTGGATAGTTGGTGACATTTGTGCAATATCAGAGAGAGAGAAATAAATACATATAGAATGACTATACATTTCTAGATACTTATGATTTGTTTGTTTTAAAGTTTTGGTTTTAATAGTGTATACATATGCATGAATGACTATAAATATATTCTGATTTGTTGTACTATTCTGTATATGAATGAATGTAAACATATGTTGCAATTCATCCTGTATAAATGTATATGTAGCGAGATATCAAAAGCAGAAACACCCCTTAAATATGTTGTTATCTAACAACTATTATTTATGTCAACTATATATAATGGTTGTTAAACTAGAATTGTTATGTATGATGCAAGCATTACCATACACTATGATGGTTGTTAGCATGTACCCATTAATTATTATAACAATAATTGGCATATTAGGGCCTCACCAAACCTCAATACATAACGGATGTTATATTATAACCATTATAATAAGTCGAGAATAAATAACGATTTAGAATTGTAATGTATTTGCGCTGAGCTTTTATAGCTCCCGCATATATAACAATTCAGAATCATGAAGTATGGTAGTTAATAATTGTCATATATTTGTGATTTTTGTATTAGTGAATTGCAGTTCTGGTTGATGATCCGAGTGGACCAAGCTTGAAATAAATACTCTAACGCACAACTTAGTTTAAAAATACAACAAATTAAAGTTAGATGAAAGTAATAAAAATGTATGAATAATTGTGGGATATGAAATTCCTAGAGAGTAGTAATCAATATTTGTTGAATTTCGGACCTGTCCTTGAGGGGTCAAGGTGCTTAATGAAGTTATTTGGGTTAATCAAATGATATTAAATTAGTTAGTGCTCTTTTAATCCTTAATGTAATATTTACTTATCTAATTTAGAGATATTAAGGAAGATAAATAAATTATTTAACTATAACATATGTGACATGATCTCTTTATAATATTTTTATGTAACGTTACATTATGTATCGGTTTGTAAGTTAGAAATACTAGTTTGAAGAATAATGATAAATATAAGAGATAAAATGGAATAAAGTCTTACATGTAGAACTAAAATCCACCCTGAACTAGGTTCTACATTTAGGATCAGAGAACTATTTAATTTAATATCAGTTAAATTAGTTTTAACTAAATAGAAGATCATATTTTGTAATATCAATCCTAAATTTTAGACATAGATAAATTAAATGGCTTATAAAATGTTTTAAGGCTAAGGATAAGAGTTTAAAAGTGAAAGCCTCACCTATAAAGGTTAGATCTAGTAGAAGGGGCTGGTTCTTCACAATTAGTGAACCAAGGTTCAAGTCCCAATGGGAGAAGTGCCCATGTATAATGCTCGACAATGCCTTCAATAGGAGATTACCCATGCGTATTAGAAAAGGTGAAAACCTTAGAAATAGATTAATTATTCAAAAAGCTTAGTCTAGGAGAAATTTTATAAAGGAGAAATAATTGTTAAAATTATCTATAGGCCTTGAAAAACCGATGAATCATTATGTAATATTATTTTGGACACTTAGAAAATTATTAATAGTTTTAATTCCCCCCATAGAAGCCTAAATTACTTCAAAGCTAATTTATAATAATTAAGGACCTATTTTCTTGGATAATTCAAGAAAAATAGCTAGAAGATAATTTTTAGCCCAAATAATTTTAGGGAAGTATTTCATAAGGTAAAGAAGTTAATTAAAGAAGAAAAACCTTATAATGTATTAATGATTAATTTCCAGGATTTATTTAGTAATTCCATACTGATAAAGTAGGGGTAAAATGGTAAATTTGCTACCACAAGCCCAAAAATGAACTGGCCAACATATAAACCCAAATTTAAAATCCATTACGTGCTGCCATGGCCAAGAAGATTGGGATCAAATTTAAATGGATTTTACCCAATAAGATGCTTAAAGAGATGGCTTGTGAGATAAGCTTGGTAAAAGGACTTGTTAGAAAAATTAAAGGAAGAAAGTACAAAAATTGCTGGACAATTGACCACAGCTAGGTGGCGTACATACATTTAGCAATGTTAGCTTAATAGAAGATTAAGTGTTTCACTAAGCCAATTTAAGCTTCATCTTCAGCATTCACCCTATTGTTATGTCTTCCATAAGCTGAAAACCGAACAAGAAAAGAGAGAGAGAAGTGCAAAGCTCTTGCATGCCGACATGGAAGGAGTTCAAGAAAAGAATTGTATGTTTCCAAATTCTTCGAATAAACCACCTTTGTAGACAAAACATTGTTCATAAAACTTTCTCCTCTCCTTGAAAACTACCTATTGATGGTTGTAGATTCTGGAGAAAGAGGATTGAAGAGCTATACAAATTGTAGAAAGAAAGAGAACGAGAGGAGGAGGTAAGAATCTTTAGACTTTTGTTGTGGTTTGCTTGAGGTATGATTAAGTAATTGTGATATATATATATATATATATATATCTATATTGCCCTGCTCTGGATAGTTGAGAAACACAAGAATTTGTTAAAGTTTTGAACATATAAAAGGTGCAAGAACATGAATTAAGCAAAGCAAATTGAAGTATCAAAAACTAAGAAGCAAAACTCAAGTCAAGAGATTTGGAAAAGGCTCTCAGTATCATAAATTAAGTCCACCAATGGATTTACCTTTACAGACATTGTAGGGCTGAATTTCTAAAAGAACATAAATTAAGAGTTAAGCCTAGAAAGGATACTGATTGAGCTTTTAGGAAGAGTAATGAGATACAATATGAGTTTTTACGGGTTATTCTTGAGTTTCTATGGCCTTAATGTCTGTCTAGGGGCATTTAGGAAAGGAGGAGAGGCGCTGAATAGAGGAATAATCTTGAAAGAATACTAATTGAGCCTATAGGTGCGGGGTTTTTCTTTTCTTTTTCTTTTTTTTTTAAAAAAACAAAAGAGAAAACCTGCAAGGCAATACCATGACATCGAAGAACGGTCAGTATAGTTTGGGTGGTATTTCTCCGGTCTTTAATATAAGACATATTTATAAAATTGATCTTGATTTTAAATAATATACATAATTTTTATATTTATTAATATTTTTTTAATTTACCCTTATTAATTCTTCCTCCACAATAATTGAGGGGAGAAAATGAGGGAATTAAAAAAGATGACTATGATGTTTTAAAAAAAATATGTGATATTAACTAACTTAACCAACTTCTTTAATTAAATTAAATTAGATAAATATTTTTTATATTAAAAATCGAAGGCAATGCTATAGTGGCCCCCCAGGATTGAGGAATCACTCATAGTTCTTTTCAGTATTCTTGGTTTTTGGTTTTTGCAAGGCTCAGAGTATGACTTCCAAGCCATGTGCTTAATGAAGACAAGTGTTATTAAGGTAGAAATTGGCTGTAGTTTCCTTTTATCCCTAAGTTTTTGGAAGGCTTTAATTTGACTATCGGTTTAGGTCATTGCCATAGTGGTTTTTAATGTATAGTTTCTATATCTTTCCTTTGAACAGTGAGTGTTTTTTTTTGTACGTATGTCTAATGTACTCCTATTTTTGCATATAATATAATTGGTTATGTTATAAAAAATAACTAATAAACTAATTTCTTTAATATATGTAAATTAGTTACTTATAACTAATCCTCTTAATATTTGTAAATTATTTATTTACCTTCTATGTTTAGAATCGAAGGAAGGGGAATTACATTTAGGTCTTGAATAAGAGAAATTATTATAGCAAGATCTCATTAAATTTTCAAATTATTAACACAAGTCCCAAGAGACATCCGGGTAAGAGATTGCAATTGAGAATTTGCCAAGTTTCCCTTATTTATTTGAAATTAGAAGTGAAAAGAAAATGGGGTTAGGGCTTGTAGTCATTAAAAAAGGATCAACTCTAAGACTCTCTTACCATGTGCTCATCATCATTGTCATGCTCATCGTAGTCATTGTGGTCACTGGTACTCGTGTTGGTCGTGCTCACCAGTCTGCATTGCTACCAGTGGTGTGAGATTATTGGTAGTTTCAAGGACTCTGATTTGAGAAAATCGTTATCGTCGTCATCTCTCTGACTCCTTCAGTTGATTGTTCTTGCTCTAAGATTTGGGAAAATTTTGCTTACTTCCCCTTGTTAGACACTTTGATTGATTAATATGTAGTTCTTTGCTCGAGGGTGTTAGGGTAGAAAGGTAGGAACCCCATTGTTAGAGTCGGCAATTTGGGTTGAAGCCCATGAGCCCAACCCACTCACCCGCCAAAAACAATTGGCTCAGGCTAGCTTGACAGGCTGCACAGGCCCACCCTACTCAGACCGTGTGTTTTAAAGAAAATAAATCCAAATACTCTTATTTCCTTTCCTTTGATGGTGTGTTTTACTCCTTCATACTTTTTATCATACACTTTTTATTTATTTTTATTTTTATATTTTATTTATTTATTCTATTATTATTAAATTAAAAAAAGAGGTATTTATATGTTTTTATGACGTGAATGGTTGAAAAAAAGAGTGATGTGAGAGTGAAAATATTTGTCTAACACAAATGTACAAAAAAAAGTGTTATGTGAGTAGGTGAAAGAGAATAGAAGTGAGAGAGCAAAAGAAAAAGGAAGGGTTTCATGCTCTTTTTTTTTAAAAGAAAAATTAATATGGTGGGCTAATCCATCAACCCACCTAGACGGGTTTGGGCTAACAAAATACCAACCCATCAAGAGATAGGGTACAAAAACATATCTCGTTCAGCCCGTAGGTTACGACGGGCTAGCTCAAATTAGTTCGATAGTGAAATAATTAGGCTTGATTGTTTTTAGGTGCTGTAACTAAATATTTAGGGTTCCACATTTGTCCTTTCAATTTATCTTTCCTTTGCATATGTGAAGTACAAATATACTCCAACGGCATCATTTTTTATTCATTATTCTTATTCTTCTTTAAGTCAACAGTCCGATTTATTTCAGCTAATGATGGAAATAGGCCAGGCTCCGAGTATGAGTATGACCTATTTACTAAATAAGTTAGGTTAACAGGGGCTTATAGTCTGGTCTACATAAAGTCTAATCTAGTATATTTAGTAAATAGGTCAGGCTCATACTCAGGTATAAGCATATTATCAAACATATTTAGATAAATATGTCAGGCATATTTTCATAAGGTCTACCTTACAAGCCTATAAGCCTGACCTATTTAATTTTTTAAAAATTTATACTATTATATAAGTATATATATAATATTATCTAAATAATTTTATAAATTATTTATAAACTTACCAACTTAACCTTAATTATAAGTTTCACATCCTCACATCGTCATTACACTAAACCCTTACTTTTGCATAATTCATTCACCTCTACTTCTCTTCTCTTTGATCGTTTGAGATTGCAATACTAACTCACTCTCTTTCCTCTTATTTGTATCGTCCACTAAATCATAATAATTGCTATAAGTTTATTTGAGTGCCAATGAAATATTATAATCTTAGTAAGAAAAGTTTGTCCCAATTTATATTCAAAGAGTGAAAGAGGTAAAATCTAGTTCTATATGCTGCTTATTATGCTTGGCCAATTTTAGAAAATATATCTCATTACTTAATAGACGATTAGTTTTTCTTATGCCTATTTGCTTGGACAATTTTTGACACTAGACATTCTTTTCCTTTCTTTTTTAAGCCTTAATATTATGACGAGAATGGATGTTAGGCTTTTAAGATATGATATATGATTGTAAATAATCGTAAAGGGTTATACATGAATTTTGAGGCATAAGTTTTAAAGTATTTATAAGCCTACATTTTAAGTAAGCTTTTAAACAGGCTTCATGCCTTATCAAGCCTTTTAAAGGTTTAGGCTCAAGGCAAAAAAAAACCCTACATACAGACTTAGGTATTGAATTTCTGTTGCAGGCCTACGCCTATTTAGGTAAAGGCTAGCCTGACCTAGCCTATGTTCACCTATAATTTCAGCAAATCAAATGGAATTGGAAATTTGCATAATTGTTGGCTAAGAAATTATGCTTCTAAGAAATTCATTGGATTGCCTCAAGCTAGTGATTTAAACGCAGTGATACTTCTGTAAAATTTTTGCTTGAGCTGTCAATTATTATTAGTTAAGTTCTATGACCCTTATACTTGTGGATTATTGAAATCCCTAAAAGTCCGGTGGGAAAGAAAGGAAAAAGCGGAAAGCTTGTGAGTCTGAATTTTCTCTTTCTTATAACATAAACATTTTAATCATTTTTTTTAATTTTCTCTTTAGTTATCTTCTTTGATTATTGTTGAAAGAGCATCGATAGGGGTAAATTAGGAAAAGATTAACAAATATGAAAAATATATTTTATATTTAGGACTAAGATCAACTCTGCAAATAGATTCTATATAAAATACTGGATAGAGTATATACTTTAATCATTAAAATTTTGAAACCGTTAATGTCTTGATTGTTTTCAGTGTTTTTTTTTCAATTTTGATGCTTGTCAAAGATATTTTGTAACATATTGGTTCTTCATATTGCATGCCAAATTTTCTTTCATATTACATGTGTAAATTCTAGGAGCAGGAAATCCTGTTTTTTTTTTCAAATGAGTGAGGGCATGTTGTATGTATTTATAACAAGGGTAGCTTAGTAATTTTACAATTAAATTCTTTTACTTTCAAGTGCTATGAGACTTGAGAATTATTTAAAGGTTTCATGTGACTTTATAGTAATTTTTGTTTTAGTTGGGACTCCACAGTAATTTCCTATCCAACCAAAAAGTACTAGAATAGTTTTTGGGTGCAAAAAAGTTCGGCAAAGTTGGTCTGAGGTTTAATAAGGTTAGGATATGTCTCTAGTCTTAAATAACACTTATAAAAATATTTATAAATTTCCAAGGTAATTAAACATAGATCGATGACTGAATCGGTTGGGGTACTGGGTCAAGGGTCACTGGGTCAAACTGGAGCTAAACCGGGGCCAAACTAGTGAAAAATTGAAAGTTTTAGACTTATTAATATGAAATTCTAAGAAAAATAAAAAAATTATTTTTTTAAAAAATAAAAATAAAAATCTCAAACCAGACAGGTCACCGGACCGGTTTCCAACCCGTTCGCTGGTTATCAGTCCGATCAGAGTTCACAAATATAACAAATTTCCTACTAATAAAATCCTAATATTAGTAAGATTTGAACTCATAGTTTAATGGAAAATGGTTAAAAAATACCTTTTAAGCAAATTAATTGCTAAATGGTATCAATGTGCAAGCAAACATCTATCATGTGCAATCAGCATCCACATGTGCAAAAAGCATCCCTGCGAAAGTGCAAACATCATCCCTTATGTGCAAAATATCATCCTTCGTGTGTAACATATCATCCGCCCGTGTGCAACATACCACCCACCGTGTGCAATAGTAGCAATGAACAATTAATTTGCTTACAAGGTTTTTTTTAGCAATTCTCCCTAGTCTAATTGGCAAAAGAAATATTAAAATAATTTGATGGCCGAAACCTTGATTATTTGAATGGGCTTGCTTGGCATCAACTTTATTCTACTTTTGACATAGACGCACAAAAATAACCAAACATGAGGTCCCATCAAAAAGAAAATAAAAATTGGTCATAAATGATACCTAATTTGTACAATCTTACATTAATTACATTTGTACAATATTTATTGGATTTATTGAATAAATTGAATTATACCCAATTTATTTCAGATTATTTGTTGTCATAAATGATAGAATGTTGTTAATTTTTATATCTTAACATTTTCATATTTATTTAGAATATTATTTTATTTAAAAATTTCTTGAAAATATTATTTTAAAATTTTCTTATTTTATATATATATATATATATATATATATATCTTTGTTAAAAGTATTTACTAATTAAATTGAATAATCAACTACAACTATAAATATTAAAAATTGTTCAGTTCGACATTATTTGAACAAAAATTCATGTATATGTAAAATTTTAAGTGAGATTTGCATCTCAATACTGAAAAGAACAATGGACAATTTAAAGTTAACTTAAATTCTCTACTACATATTCATGCATATATAGCACTTAATAAATAGCATTTACAGCAAATAAATGTCATGTATGTCGAAACGGAGGTCGTGTAATAATATATAACACTAAAACATAAAAGTTAATTATGTGCACGGTCATGTATTGTAAGGTGAAATTCGTAAAAACATAAAAATAATGGTTGTAGTTAATGACTATCATTTATTTAGTAATAAAATTGACATTTCTTACAAAACAATTGTCATGTAAAACTTACAAATGATTTGTCTTCAAACATTATATCAACCTAAACAAAAACATAAAGGTTATATTAAATGTCTGTAAAGTATGAATAACAAAAATGACATTTCATAATAAACAATTGTTATGTAAAGAACAACTCTAAAAAACATTTTTTCATAACCTCATTTGATTAGACACCAAGTACTCTTCAATTCTATTTAAACTGACCTATTTCTTTTCTTCTTATAGTACTTTTCTTCATCAATCGACCTCATCCTTCTCTCCTTCATCATGGTCGGACGTTAGAGAACTCTTTCCATCCTCCTCACTCTCCTCCTCTACCACCACCGCCTCCTCCATAAGCTCCTCCCCTCCTCATCCTCTTTTGCCTCCTTCTCAAATGGAAGCTCTACTGTAGATGTTGGCCAGCATTAACCACTTTACAAGGAATCTCCCTATATAAGCCAACAATCTAAACATGAAGTTATGTCTAAACATGAAGTTATGTTAGAACTCATATTTTGATGATAACAAATCTTAAGCTAAATGATTTACAGGATCAAAATATATTTGAAAAGAAGTATTGTTTCTGAGATACTTGCTCATGCAAGTCACTTGAGTAATATTATTGCTCTTCTCATCACCAGCAAGTTACCAGACTATGACTGAGTGTTTCTGTCAAGAGTTAACAGATTACTCAAGTTATGATATCGCCCCTCGAGTGATAGTATGAAAACTCATCAATACATAGTCACTTCATAGCAATCTCTTTAGAAATTTGAAGGATTAATTACTCGAGTGATATCTCATTTCTTTCAGATCACTATCAAGTCACTCGATAGTGATGCAACAATTTTGGTGATCCTATGTAATAAGATCACTCGAGTGATGATTATCACTATTAAGTCACTCGATACTGATGGAGTATTATTGTGATCTTTTGTGACAGATCACTCGAATGATGTTGATTACTATCAAGTCACTCAATAGTGATGGGCCACATTTCCAGATCTTTTGAGAAGGATCACTTGAGTGCTATAATGCCACTCGAGTTACGACTAGTTTTGCCTCATCATTATGAAGTCACTTGATAGCAATTCACATATTCTCAAAGAGAAGAATATAGTGCACTTAAGTGCTATCGAGTCACTCAAGTGATATATAACATCATCATAGAGTCACTCTATAGTGACTAGATATTTTTCAAATATTTTCAAAGATCACTTGAGTGGACAGTAATCACTTAAGTGATTCTATATTTTTTTCAAACTTAACTATCAAGTGCCTCATTGGTGAAATGGCTTTTAACACTTGACTGTACTTATATGATGGCTTATCAAGTAGAACCCATCACTTTTTAGAATACCATATCAAATATCTAATGATTCTTAAAAAACCGTCATTGTTTATAAAACATAACTATTGTAATGTAAAATTGTGAACTTTCATTCAAAGAATAATTATGGTGGTATATTAAGAACTATATGAAAAGGCCATCGTTGAATAATCAAGTTCAAAAATTATTTTAAATAATATCAAATATATAATAGTCATTAAGTAAAACCCGTCATTTTTTAGTATACCATGCCAAATACATAATGGTTATGTAAAAAAAACCATTACCGTTTATAAAACCTAATGTTTGTATTGTAAAACTGTGAACTTTCTTTCAAAGAATAATTATGGCTGTAAATTAAGAACTGTAAGAAAATGCCACTTTTCATAACGGTTCTAAACTTATAACCATGAGTAATTTTCTTCAGGTGTTTTAAAGCACAAGCTATCTCACACATCTTCACATTCCCAAGTTATTACACTCAACACACTTGTCTTTGGTTGAATGTTTTCTTGAACGAAGTAAAGTTTGAGGGGAGGAAATATCATGTGGTATGGAACGATGATGGTTAAGTTCTTGAGCTATCATAGTTCTTTAGCTACATCGTCGTAACGGTAAGGACCAACATTCCTTTCACATTAGGTCACCGGGTAAGGGAAAGAAAAGTTACACATATGTTATTTGGGCTAACATAATGGTAAGGTATGTATGCTTGATAATTACTTGCTATTTACTTGTAAAAAATGTTAACTTGAATTGAGTGCTCAAGTTCCTGAGGATCTTTGGTCTACGATAAAATCGCATGAGTGGAGAGAATTTGTCATCTCATGTTGCCAACCATCATTCAACGTAATAGTTATTCGCAATTTATAAAACTTGATGCATCTGTTTAATATTAACTATAGTGTTATGCATTTTCTTATATCGTAAGCCAGGCGAATAAGGAGAGGGTGAAAAACAATAAGTATCCATATAGGGCAAGTAGAAAGGGTATGCTCGCATTGGTCAAGAATTGCTTGCTTAGAGTGGGAACAATAGTAGACCTCCCCGTTATGAAATTTGGTTGGTGGCAGGGCAAAATAAAGATGGCTCTTGATTTAGTTCTTGATTTATGGAAGTAATATCTTCAATTAACTATCAATATTAACATTATTATTAAATACACAACAAGCCATATCCCAGGAGGTTACTACACAGGGCTGCCTTTCTGCAGATGAGGACATATTGGTCAAGACATTAGGGCATGTCCATCCTGGTATTCTTAAGGGTGACATCTTTTGATTGACCAAGAAAATATTATGGTCACTGGAAACCTCAAAGAAATAAGAAGAATGAAAAATATGAAGATCTTTAAAATCAATACGATGAAATACAGTTTTTCTCATAAGAGCTTATGAAAGAGTGTTGTGCAAAGCAGCAAGAGAGAAATGGTAGCCTAAATACTAAAGGCGGTTGTACATTCCTTGCTCATGATATGCATCAGGGGTTAGTAGACATTGAGTATTTTGACGATAGATGTAGATGCCATACAGTTGCAACGGCCACATGTACAAACTCCCAAATGTTAACATGATTCATAGTGAGCCTGTGCCTCCTGAGCATGTGAAGGTATAGATCAATATCAACTTGGACCCTAACTATCAACTCTCTGTGGCTACCAAAGATATAGATACAGTGTAACATGATATAGGAATCTTCGTTGCATGGCCTTGCCGTTTAGTTGAAGTATGCAAGCTGCCCAAAAAGTTCATTACTCAAAAGAAGCTACCCACCAAGTACAAGGCCTCCCATTAATCCAAGTCCGCCCCCACTCAATCCAAGAAGAGGAAGAATCCTATGATATCATATTTCCAATAACCTAAAATAAGTACAAATGAATAGTAAAATCCATTATAGAACCAGGATTTAAACCCGGACTACCCTAACATACGAAAATGTTTACAAATTCTCAATCTCAACTCAGGAGTTAAGTCTAGGGTTGAGAGGGTTTTTCAAAATGGTAGAAAACTTATCAATCATTCCACAAGATTCACCACGTCACCAATGTCTCATCGGCTCTTAGTTCTATTATATCAGAGTATATGCGAGCCTTTACTTTAAACAAATAGAGCTATTCTCTTCTAAAACTTCATACATGCATTTATATACATAAAATGTATAGCCACATAAGGCTATCAAATGCTTCAAATAATTACACAACAGTGTCTTGCACTTCGATCTTCAACTCACCTTCATAGTTCCCTTATATATCTCCATGCATTCTTCACTTATACTCACATACCTACATGGTTGGGGAAGGAGGAGTGAGATTTGAGAGAATCTTAGTAGCAAACAATGACACTATGCATATAAGATATATATATATTGCATGACATGCTTGCCTCTCATAACTTCATGCCAACATAATGACATATCTACATGCTCAATGTTATGACATACTCATGGCCATTACATAAATATAATAGAGCTTCAATTAATCAAGTATGCTCAACACAAATAGGCAAAGCAGTCACATACAACAATGCAAACACATACATATCAAATACATACAGACTAGGTAAGTTCACTACCTATTGGACTTCGTGTCATTCCTCAAACCATCGTCTTTGCTCTGACTCGGCACAACCGTTTGGTCCTATAATTCCCAAATATACCATAAATAAGTCATTACTCATCCATGTACTATTCTAAACTCATAATATTGGTTAACTTAGCTCAATAATGCTAAATTACTAAAATGTCCCCGGAGACTCGGCCTACGCCCCTCCGTACCCAGTCTAACTGTACCATACCAGAAACTATGACTTGGGCTAACCCTATAAAATTTTGTGTGTGGAATCCATTTCTGACCTTAGATTAGTCAAAATTAAGCCCAAATAATGAAAATACCCCTTGACAGCCCTTACTTAGAGCTTTAAGGGTAATTTGGTCATTTCACATTCTAAAGCTTTTCTCACTTTGCCCTCAACATGAACCCTAAAAAATTTTCCCTTCTAAACTCAATGGAATCATCAAATTGATAACATTTCAACTCTTTACTCACGCCACACATAAGGCAGCAATTTATAGTTCTCAGAAAAGTTATGTTTTTTTCTCGTTTTCTGTTGCTTAACCATCTCATTTCTACTTCTAATCATACGATTAGATATTTAAACAATCATTGAACATGATTTAGAGGGAATTCAAGTAGCACTTTACTATGGTTCACTTCAGCCCATATTCCCCAAAACAAGAGAAAACAACCCCATATTCATCAACAACTACATGAACAACATCAATTAAGGTAGAAGAAGCAAGTCTTGAAGTTCACCTCTTGCAACCCCATATTCCTCCACTTTATCTCTCTAAAATGCCAGCCCTCTTTCTCTTCTCTTGAGGTTTTGTCTTAAAAACCATGGATTCAATGGTGAAGAAGAGATTAGAAGAGGTAGTAGAGAGGTTAAGAAGCTTAAACTTCAAGATTACAACTCCTTTACCTTGATCTTGGCTTGATCTCTTCTCTTCCCATGCTCTCAAGCTCCCTCCGTCCAGCTTTTACTCTCTCTGCATTTTCGTTTTGATTGCACGAGAATGAGAAGAAAATGAAGGAATGATGATTAAATAGAATCATCATAAGGCCTTGCAAGCGGTAACATTTCCTTAGTCCAACTTTTGACTCTTTACATAATATTTCCTCCTTTTGTTTACTGAAAATGCAATAAGAAATGAGGGAGTATAAATTACTCTTAAATTATCTCATTATGCCACCTTACAAGTTGTTGACCAAAGTCTTATACTTCTTAATTCCTTGACTTTCCTTAATAATAATTTACCAAACTAGACTCATTAATTACCAAGTAGTCATTTTCCTCATTTTAATTCACATTCAACTAAAATCATTGGAAATATTAGGGGGGGAAATCAATTCTTGTCTTATAGAAAAATTACCATTTTGCCCTTACATTATTTTCCCATTTTCGCACTTAAGGAAAACTAGGCAAAATTTTCATCAAACTTTGAAAATTCATATCTAATTGCACAAATGTCCAATTGGGGTGGTTTAACAGGCTATGTGATCCTTATTAGGTATAATCTTAAATAAAAATATAAATTTTGGCCAAATAGAAGCTCATCATTCCCATAATTCTCATTTTTGGAAGCTGACACTGAAAAACTCCAGTTTTACTGGGCTAAATTCAAAAATACATAATTCCTTATGTACAGATCCAAATGATTTATATGACCTATCAAATTAAATATTGATAAGTCTACTTTCATTTTGAAAATTTTTGCAATCTTTGGACATCATTCACCCCTTGAAAGATTTCACACAAACACGACTGTATATCGGAAATTCACCGGTAGCAACACTACTTTATGTTCCAATTTAGTATGTCATGTGTGACTCCTCATTATAGTATCTTTTCATTCCCCCGAAGCTCTTCTAATTCACCATGATATTCCCTTTAATACCTCAAGGGTATAAAGAAATTTTGGGGAATACAAGCATGCCTTACTAGGACATTTGCTAAACTAGGGTCTAGCAGTCCGCTTAATCTAGGCTTAATATCAAGCCTCTTGTCCCAAAATTTGGGATATTACAAATCCCACCCCCAATGATCAATTCGCGAAGAAGTCATTCTTGTTGAATAATCATATTAGTCAATCTACTTGGAAGTCCCTCAAGAAGTTTGCTGACAAGTTCTTTGCTTCAAATTTAAACTGATTTCCAATGATAAAATTTGAGATAGAGGTCTTCAACCTACTAGAGCAAGAGGAATTTGAAGCCAAGAGTTTGTTTTGGAGGTCCTAAACAAGGAGATAGGAACTACAAGCTTTGTTAGCTTCTTTATTATGTATTTCTTCAATTGTGATTAAATAGTTAGCTATTTAGAATTTTGATTATATTTTGATTTGTTGGATTCAGCATTTCAGGCATTTGTACCATACTTAAATCCTCCCCTATGGCCTCCACGACAAGATTAAGTTCATCTGCCCCAACCATGTCAATAACCAAGCTGAGAGCATGAAGGAAGATGAGAAGCAATATCAAGAGAGGCTTTTAGGAAATGAATTCATTAGAAGGGTGCCACCCAATAGGGACACTTACTTCTTCATGCCTTACATTTAAGGGTGGACACATTATTAACTTTTCTTAAATTAGTTTTTATTTATTTTTTAATTATCCTGATTGTGTGATCTATTATTGAACTTAGAGGACACTGGATGCTAATAATGCCAAATCTATTATGCAAAAAGATTTGGTACTATGACTCTCTTAACGGGGTTCCAGACTGATACGTAAAATATTTTTATATTTATTTTCCCTTATATGATATTTTTATGGATGATATTTGAGCTTAATGTAATGAATTTGGTGTAATTGATAAATAAATAATGATTTTCTTCAGTACCATAGAAAATTCACTGTTCATACGGATTTACTATTTATACGATACTGTAGCAATTTCATTGTTTATACGGTACTAAAGCAGGTCGCTGTAGTGCGGTTGGTGAAGTGCGGTTGGTTAGAAGTGGTCACTGTAGTAGTTCATTGTTGCGTCACTAGAGTAGTTACTATAGCACCCGAATTGAATCCTATAAATAGAGGTTATTGGCAGCCTAAAGGTAAAAGAAAAAAAAAAGAAGGAAGAGAAAGAGAGAGCTTCTATTTTAGAAAGAGAGTTGTTATTTTTAGAATTTATTTCTTGCATTTTTTTACTTCTTGCATGCCTCCTACATGGATGGTTTTACCTCCTATATGGAAGGCTAAATATTAATTTCATGCATTGTATTACTTTTTGTATACCTCCTACATGGAAGGTTTTACCTCCTATATGGATGGCTAGATTTTACATTTTCATGCATCTTATAGTTGTAGTTTTATATTTTTGTAATTAATTTTTATGCAATGTTTATGATGTTTTTATTTTATGTTTGTTTTGTTTTTAATTTCACTATGAGCTAATTTTCCTTTTCCTAAGGTGATGACGTAGCTTACTAATGACGGATTGAATCTAACTTATTAAATCTAGTTGTAATTTTTCCTTCATGATTGAGTTTTAATTATTGTTCTTAATGCTTTCAATTGATTGGTCACCTTTTGAATGATATCAATATGTATGTTGAGACCGGAATGAGATGCATGTGTATGGGTCCTATAATTAAAACCATAATTTGCATATGAAATAGGAATATATTCATATAGGTTGTGTAGTCTTAATGAGTTCCATAAATCTTAATGCATGATTAATTGCTTAAATTCATATAGGAATATATTGGGTTAGCAATTAATTATATAATTACTTGACCTTGGAAGATGCTAGTAATTAAATTAGGGAAACTTAGCTATCAATCATGTGGAATAAATTGTACTAGAATAGATAAGTGATTCAATCCAGAATTTGTTAAGTGAAATATAATCCCTAGGGCTTTTTCTCATATTTATCTTCATATCATTTGCATTTATATTTAATCCTTTTTAGTTTGTATTATCAACCACCAACTAATCGATCGACCAAATAGAATTAAAATTATCAATTTTGGTACTTAGTGATCAATCCTCGTGGGAACGATACTCAACTCACTTCTATATTACTTGCTTATGACAGTGTACACTTGCACTTTTAAATACACCATCCTACACTTATAACAAGTTTTTGGCGCCGTTGCCGGGGATTTTTGTCATTAATATCAATACCAAGCAATTTTAGTACTAATTTGGCCTTCATATTACATTTATTTTATTTTTGGTGTCTTGTGTTTCTTTCATACTTTTGCTTAGTACATGACCAGATCGAAGAAGACTGAATTACAACCTTGTGATTATGAGATCGAGAGAACTTGTCAAAGAAATCGAAGAGTTCAAAAGCAGTCTACTTCAATCAATTCAATAGCAAATCCGGAAGGAGAAGCAGCGGATACCAAAACACTCAGTGACTATGCAACACCAACAGTCATGGAGACAACTTCTGGAATTAGAAACCCACCAGTAGCATCCAACAATTTTGAAATCAAGCCTGCAATTATCCAGATGGTGCGAGCAAATTAGTTCAGTGGTTTATCAATAGAAGATCCCAACATACATATAGCCGCTTCTTAGAAATCTGTGACACATTCAAGCATAATGGTGTTACTGATGATGCCATTAGACTTAGAATTTTCCCTTTCTCACTCAGGGATAAGGCTAAAAGCTGGTTACACTCTCTACCAGTGGGAAGCATAACTATATGGGATGCTTTGGCACAGAAATTTTTGGTGAAATACTTTCCATCAGGAAAAACTGCTAAATTTAGGATGAAATTACCTCATTTTTCCAGCATGAACTAGAAAGCCTCTATGAAGCCTGGGAAAGATACAAGGAGTTGCTAAGGAGATGTCCTCATCATGGGTTACCAGATTGGTGGACACTGCAAACATTCTACAACGGGATGACGTATACCACCAGAATTCTTGTAGATGATGTAGCTGGAGGATCTTTAATGGGAAAAAGTCTAGATGATGCCTAAAATTTACTTGAGGAGATGGCGGCCAATGCATACCAATAGCCTTTTGAACATCACAATTCAAAGAGGGTACTTAGAGTGCACGAGCTGGACATCCTTACAACTTTATCTTCTCAAGTTGCATCTATATCTAAGCAAGTGAGCTCATTGACAAGCCAAGCAAATGCAATCAGTACTCCTCATGAAACTTGTGATCGATATGAAGGACATCATATGAGCAAGCAAATTCAAGAGGGACACTCATATATGCCTTCTCAGTTAGAGTAAGCTCATTACATTGGAAATTAAAAAAATGATCCATTCTCAAACACTTACAATCCAGGTTGGCAGAATCATCCAAACTTTAGTTGGAGGAATAATCAAAATGTGTTCAAGCCGCAAGGGAACTATCAACAACAAGATCTTCAACCACCAAATCCACCACAACAAAAACTGAATTTAGAAGATGCACTGGCTCAACTAGCCATGAATACATCTCAATTCATGGCTAAGACTGACGCAACACTCAAAAGCCAGGAAGCCTCAATAAAGAACTTGGAGATCCAAATAGGCCAAATTGCAAATATGCTGAATTCTAGACAATCAGGTACTCTTCCAAGTGACACTAAAAAAAACCCAAGAGAGCATATGAAGGCCATTTTATTAAGGAGTGGGAAAGAATTGAAAAATCCTAAAATTCAACAGAAGAATGACGGAGAAAAGAAAGAAAATGAAGAAGAACATAAGGAGGATGCACAAAAACCTTAAGAGGATGATGTGATACCAAGAAGAATTAGCTTTTCAGATAACCCTTCTCCATATGTACCACCAATTCCATACCCCCATAGACTTGTGAAGGAAAAGCTAGACAAGCAATTTAAAAAGTTTCTAGAGGTTTTCAAAAAGCTACATATTAACATCCCTTTTTCAGACGCTCTTGCCCAAATGCCTAGTTATGCAAAATTCATAAAGGATATTCTCTCAAATAAGAGTAAGCTGGAGGAATTTGAGACAATTGCACTTACTGAGGAGTGCAGTGTCATTCTGCAAAAGAAATTACCACCAAAGCTGAAAGATCCAGGAAGCTTTTGCATACTTTACACCATAGGTCAATGTAACTTTGAAAGATCACTTTGTGACCTAGGAGAAAGTGTAAATCTCATGCCTCTATCTGTTTATAGAAAGCTCGGTCTCGGAGAGGTGAAGCCTACCACAGTTTCACTACTTCTAGCTAATTGATCAATTAAACATCCAAGATGTGTCTTAGAAGATGTTCTGGTAAAGGTGGACAAACTCATATTTCTAGCTGATTTTATCATACTTGACATGGAAGAAGACCAAGAAATTCCTATCATTCTTGGGAGGCTATTCCTAGCAACTGGGAGAACTTTAATAGATGCGCAATAGGGAAAGTTAACCTTGCAAGCTCAAGATGATCAAGTATCTTTCAACATTTTTAAGGCTTGATCCTTTCCAAATGAAGGTGACACCTGTTACAGAGTATATACATTGACAAGTTGTACAAAAGATGTGGTGAATGAAAGATGTATCGATCAACCATTTGTAATGGGAATGGTAGATGCATCAAAATCTACTAATCTTGAAGTGCATAAAGAATATTGGGGAATAAAAGCCTTAAATTTTGACTTAAAGGAAGCTGATGAGAAAAGACTTCTCCAACTTAATGAGCTTGAAAAATTCAGGCAACAAGCTTATGAGAATGCCAAGTTATACAAGGAGAAGACAAAAATGTGGCATGATAGAAGAATTTTGAGGAGAGAGTTCACATCGGAACAAAAAGTGTTGTTGTATACTTAAGGTTAAAGCTCTTTCCGGGAAAGCTGAGATCAAGGTGGTCAGGACCTTTTACTTTGGTTAAAGTATGGCCATATGGAACTATGGAAATTCAAGATGGTGATCGGAAATTCAAAGTGAACGAGCAAAGGCTGAAAGAGTATAATGACGGTGCACTCAACACTTTGAAAATTATCATCACGTTTGAGGAACCAATAGGTAAGTCTTAAACTACAAAAATTTAAAAAAAAAGAGTAAAAAAAATTATTGGTTTGGCTTTTGTCTAGCTAAAGACGTTAAAGAAGGGCCGCTATTTGGGAGGTAACCCAAAACTTCTTTTCCTTACTCTTTTATTTTTCTTTCATACTCACTGAAGCACACAACACTGCATCTTTAAATTTTAGTCTCATCATTGAGGAAATTCTTGTAAAGCTTAAGAACAGGTTCCCTATTCTTCCCAAAGATGTGCTTAGGAAGATCTATAGCTGTCGATTTGAAAGAATGAAGACATTTAAGTGCTTAGGCCTTCCTGTAAATGTTCGCTGGATTATTGAAGCCAAGGTACGTTTAATAGGTGAAATTCATGAGTCATTTATTAAACCTATGCTAGGTATGGGAAGAAGCTCTTACTCCAAAAAGAGAAGAGTTAAAAGAATGAAGGTCTATCCTAAATGTGCAAGGTGGAATTGTGATCAGCGCTATAGAAGCAAAGGTATGGTTTCTATAAATCTAAGGATGGACTGAGTAAGGAGTCATTGGATGATATCATTCAGACTCTTGAGACGCATCCTAGTGGTGATGTTCATCATGTTCTTCTTGATTTATTAGACATATTCAATAAAGAAAAAGAGCACTATCTTCTTGGCAATCTGACATTAAAAGACCATGTTTTCCAGTTTATAAGAAAACTGAATGGGAAGCAAATCCTAAATTCATAGAAAGCATTTAAGTCGTTACTGGACGTAAAACCAGAGGAAGATGTGAGCCACAATCACAACTATTGTACATAATCTTACTTTTGTCTAATCCATCTTATCTTTTTTAGTAACTTTTGACTTTCTTTACTCACTTTACTTAATTTCTTCGCACATTGGCCCACTAGTCATTTGTGTCAGAAATTTTTTTCAAACTTTTTTGAAAAATGTGTGATTTGCATGATTTTGTTGTCGCTCTTTTTGTAATATAAACATGCAATCTTCCATTTGTAAAAACACAAAATGTCTGAGAGAAAAAAAAAGAGGAGTGGTATCACTCTAAAATGTAGATTTACATCTATCTGCATTTTTAGTGAAACTGACTTAGGAAAGGATGGAGAGTTTATACCTGCAACAAAGGAACTGGGACATGCATTAGCTTCTAGAAAGATCAACTTCATCTACGGGGGAGGTATCAAGGGCCTCAGAACAAGTATGGCCATTGCTGCAACCATTAACGGTAGTAAAGGTTTGTGTGTAAGGGTAAATGAGTTGGAAAATCACATCTTCTCCTTAGAGCAAGAGTTAAAGGTTTCAAGTCTACCTGAACGAATGAGACGTATGTTCTATCATGCTGATGCTTTTATTGCTCTACCCGGCAGTTTTGAAACATTGGATGGGATCTCTAGCATTGCATATTGAGCTAAACTGAACTTTCATAAAAAACCATTAGGATTGTTAAATGTTAATGGTTTTTATAATAATTTGTTGTCCTTTTTTGATCATGCTGTGGAAACAGGATTCATACCCCAAGCGACTCGCCATTCCATAATTTCTGCACTAACAGCTGAGCAGCTACTGGATCAACTGTAAACCTATGAACCTTAACCAGATCTATTAGTTAATCAAATAGGTAGGTAATCTTCCGATAGCAGTCAAAAGTAGGATCCATATACCACTCTCCGGTTGTTACTTTCCTTAATCTTAATGGTTTTATCTTAGCATTTTGGTTTACTTTATTGTGTGTTTGTTTTTTTTTTAAAAAAATTCTCTAATCTTTAGAAGACATTGAGGACAATGTCTGATTTAGGTTGGAGGAGGAGTAAAAAAAAGGCATAATTTCTCTATTAGATAGTTAGTTAGTAAAACCATTAGATGCATGGGGGGTGCAAAGATGGCAGAGTAAAAAGTTATTCTTAACTCTTGAGACGCATCTTGTTAGTTGCATATTTTTTCTGTTTTTTTTGTTTCATTTTAAAAAAAATTTAATTTTTTTTTCATAAGTGCTTTTCAATGATTGAAAGAAGTATATAAGTTTGAAATATGGATCAATTGAATTTTAAAGATTTGATAGCATGAATGTACAACTGATTGTTAGGATTGGTAATGAATTTTGAGATTGAATGAGCTGAATTTAAAAAGCCCTTGACCGTGAGCTTTTGAGCCTATTTGATTAATAATGATTATCTTTCTTGTGTGTGATATTCACCTACTAAGTTTTCACTCTAGAATTTGCTCTAAATCTGGTTGAAAATACATGTCACATGCATATTTAGAAATGATAAAGGCATTCATTTTCTTTAGCCAGAGCCAAATAGTCAACCTTGCAATTATACCGTTGATAAGCTCATTTGTGCCTGATTGATTATTTCTTTATTCTCAACCTATTAATATGTGTTTTAATGATATATCAAGTGCTTTTATCTAATTCGAAAGATTAGCATAGCATATGAAATTTTTGTGAAATGGGCTTTTGATAAGTGTGGGGGTGTATATATCATCAACTGTAAAATTGTAGAAGTTATGTTTTCAAAAGAAGAAGAAGAAGAAGAAGAAGAAAAGAAAGAAAGAAAGAAAGAAAAAATGTAAAGTATATAAATTATGGGTTGCTGTGATGAGATAAGTCTATTAATAAGATGACCCATTTTTTAATTGCTCTATTTATTTCTTAAATATAACCATTCATATTACTATTTATATTCATTTTACAGTAACCCCATTACAACCTTCAATAAGTCCTTTTGATTTGAATTATGCATGTGAATTAGGTAATAGAGATTAAGAATTTTAGCAAGCTTATGGTAGTGCAATTTTTTCAGGTGAATTTAAGCAAAACACTTACCCTTAAACACTTGAGAGATTGAAAGGATGAGTCATAATTCGGATCATTCATTTTCAAATAAAATTACCAATTTCTACTTTTGTCAATTCATGAAGGCTATAATCTTTTTATTCTTCAATTGTGTTCTTGCTTATGACTTGACACTTCTGATTTTGTTGGAAGCACTTATTAGTCACTCCTTGTTGTCTGAGGACGTCCAAGAGTTAAGTGTAGGGGAATTTGATACATAAAATATTTTCATATTTATTTTCGCTTATATGATATTTTTATGGACGATATTTAAGCTTAATGTAATGAATTTGGGTGTAATTGATAAATAAATAATGATTTTCTTTAGTACCGTAGCAAATTCACTGTTCATACGGATTCACTGTTCATATGATACTGTAGCAATTCACTACTTATACGGTACTAAAGCAGGTCGATGTAACGCAGTTGGTGAGAAGTGGTCACTGTAGTGGTTCACTGTAGCGTCACTAGAGCATTTATTGTAGCACCCGAATTGAAGCTTATAAATAGTGGTTATTGGCAGCCTAAAGGTGAAAGAAAAAAAGAAAAGAATGAAGAGAGAGAGAGATAGCTTCTATTTTAGAGAGAGATATGTTATTTTTAGAATTTATTTCTTACATTTTTTTACTTATTGCATGCCTCCTACATGGATGATTTTACCTCCTATATGGAAGGCTAGATACTAATTTCATGCATTGTATTACTTTTTATATGCCTCCTACATGGAAGGTTTTATCTCCTATATAGAAGGCTAGATTTTACATTTTCATGCATCTTATAGTTGTATTTTTATGTTTTTGTAATTAATTTTTATGCAATGTTTATGATGTTTTTATTTTATGTTTGTTTTGTTTTTAATTTCACTATGAGCTAATTTTCCTTTTCCTAGGGTGATGACGTAGCTTACTAATGACGGATTGAATCTAACTTATTAAATCTAGTTGTAATTTTTCCTTCATGATTGAGTTTTAATTATTGTTCTTAATGCTTTCAATTGATTGGTCACCTTTTGAATGATTTCATTATGTATGTTGAGACCAGAATGAGATGCATGTATGTGGATCATATAATTAAAACCATAATTTTCATATGAAATAGGAATATATTCATATGGGTTTTGTAGTTTTAATGAGTTCCATAAATCTTAATGCATGATTAATTGCTTAAATTCATATAGGAATATATTGGATTAACAATTAATTATATAATTACTTGACCTTGGAAGAGGCTAGTAATTAAATTAGGGAAATTCAAATATCAATCATGTGGAATAAATTGTACTAGAATAGATAAGTGATTCAATCAGGAATTTGTTAAGTGAAATCGAATCCCTATGGTTTTTTCTTATATTTATCTTCATATCATTTGCATTTATATTTAATCATCTTTAGTTTGTATTCTCAACCACCAACTAATCGATCGACCAAATAGAATTAAAATTATCAATTTTGGTACTTAGTGATCAATCCTCGTGGGAACGATACTCAACTCACTTCTATATTACTTACTTACGACAGTGTACACTTGCACTTTTAAATACACCATCCTATACTCGTAACACAGACCATAGTCCATACATGCAGGAGACATTCAACTAGTAAGTTATCAATTCATTATCTCTTATAATTCAGAGCTCTGTATATTACCGCATGCAAAATGGTCTTGACTACAAGAATTGCAAGCTTTCCGATGGCCACTTCAATTATGCTTTTCAATGGCTGAATCCAAAGGTATATATATTATTCACCAATGACTATAATATTAAATTGAAGCATACATACAATTTATATATAATTGACTGACACATTTTTCTTCTCATTTCTTTATAGTACCCATAACAACCAGATAGAAGCAACGATTATGGGCACTACATGATGCAGTTTATGAAGGACATAATCACGCATGGTACCAAAAATATTGATCATAATAAGGCATATTATATGCTCAATCCATTCATATATACATTCAGTTTGCTATATATTACAATATCTAACTTCATCTATTTTTCCTTTTGGACGCAGTATTTTTGTTCTTCCTATACGAAGTTTAGCCATCACAAATGGAAGAAGTGACTGAAGGGTTAGCGACATCTTTGCAACATCAATGGGAGGGGGAAACCTATAATGAATGACTATATATGTATGTGTGTGTGTGTGTGTGTGTTGATTTATTTGTTTTAAACTTTTGGTTTTAATAGTGTATACATATACATGAATGACTGTAAATATAATCTAATTTATTGTATTGTTCTTTATATGGATGACTACAAATATATATTCTGATTTGCTCTATATAAATGTATATGTTGGGGGATATTGAAAGTAGAACCACTGCCCCCAAATTTTTTTTATAAAAAATTTAGCTTTAATAAATCACGGTTGTTATAACTAGCAACCATTATTTATGTCAACTATATATAACAGCTGTTTAAATAAATCTATTAGTATTACTATAAATATATAATGGCTGTTTTGAAAGAACCATTATTTATGTTACTACATATATAACGGTTGTTAAAGTGACATCGTTATGTATTATGCATGCATTACCATATGTTATCATGATTGTTTACGTGTGCACATTATTTATTATCACTGCATTGCGCATATCATAATCTCACAAAGCCACAATACATAACAAATGTTCTATTAGAACAGTTATAATAGATACTGAATAAATCACAATTTAGAATCGTTAATGTATCTGCGCCGAGAATATATAGCACACGCATATATAACTTTTTGGAATTATGATTTATGGTCAATAATAATCATCATATATCACCAATGCTGTAGGATTTATACTACTTTTTATAATAGTCAAATGCATTAATATAGTAAAATGATGTACATTAGAAGTCCACAATCATACAAGTACATAATTGTAATGGCAATTGGATGGAGAACTGATACCAGCATACACAATATTGTTTATATAAGATATTGGTGTACATTAAATTTATGTCAATATTGTTTATTAAAATGATGCACATTAAATTTATACTAAGTATTGGTGATTATATAAGATAGTATAATATTGTTTTATACTCTTATGTTCCCTTTTTTTTCTTGTTCATATGCCACATCATTACATCTTTCATATGAACGTACAATTTTACTTTTCATTTATTATTTGATAAATTTTATTCTTGCCATAATGTATATTAAATATATGTGAAGTCAGAAAGTTGTTAAAATTTACAGCAGAGTTAATAAGGATCAAAATTTTTCCTAGCTCCAGTGAAATATGTTGGAAATGACTTGTAAATAAATAAAATCATATTGAATAATTGTGCATGCTTTTGCACTGTCAATTAGCACATAAAAATATTGTCTGCTTTTTAAAAGATACAAACATCAAGATGAATTTTGTTAAAACAAATTCATAATCCCAACCAATTTTCTCAAGCACTAAATTAATTAAGTGACACATGAATTCAGAGAATAAACAGAACAAGTTTTTGAAGCTTTGAAATATTTTTTTACACGATTTATAAATTTAACCAAGTTAAAAAAATTAATGTTAGTGAGTTGATACAAAAAGTCATTATCATCAAAAAAGAAGGGAGACAGTATAATTTTTATCCGTAATACAAGATATATAAAAATTAAGAAATAAGGTAATCTAACAAGATGTGCTTTATGCCAATCATTCATCTCTTATTATAACTAGGAAGGTTTTGTGTGTGTGTGTATTCTCCTATCCAAAATACAAAATTTATTTAACTAACCACATAAGAACCAAGAAGAGGAATTCAAGCTATTAAATTTGGCCAAAAAGTTATAATAGCTTTTTTACTATATCACCCGTACTGAACTATTCCTAATCTTTTTTTTTTTCCAGTTATTCCTAATCATTCCTATGCCTGGCATGATTCGCTCTTTCATATTTATTTATAGACAATGTCAATTAAAAGCTCAATAACATAAATATTACTCAATAACACATATTTTAAATCAGAAAGAAGCCTATAAAAAAATTCAAAAGTGCACCTTTAGTAATCTAACTTTATATAAAGTTTCACTTTTGTCTTCTTTATAAAATATCCTTTCCATAATCTAATATACTTATATTATTAGTCTCAAAATATATTTTTTATGTCAAAAATTTTTATTTTTAAAAAATTATTAAACTCAATATGTCAATATTTGTGAATATATTTTTTTCAACATTTAAAATTTCAATGTCAGTGATTCTAGTTAATGAAAGTAAGAAACTAAAGCTCAATTTATAGGATTAAAGAACTAAAAAAATCACTTTTTAAAATTAAGGAATCAAATATGCACTTTAAAAACTATTATATATTAAACCAAATGAATCAATTCCATTTCAACTCAACTGCATGGGCCATTATTTTGCAACAGACGACCAAGCATAGAATTATGTTTGGTGATTTGAGTATGTTTCGAAAGCCAACTTATTACGCATTTAAATGGAAAATGCTACATCAAGGAGACTCCTTTTTGGCTTTCAAGTGTCCAAGAGGTGGACTGGATTGTTCACTAACTATTTTTTTATTTCCGACGAAGCAATATTCTCCATCCGTCGGCATCGAAAAAGCATATCTACATTTGTAAGTAGATTTTTGAAGCAACATATTCAAATGATTTACTGCACTCGCTTAACATGTATATGCTTTATTAAAGAACTTGATCCTGAACTCATTGCTTTTCTATGTAATTGTTGTTTACTGAAATCTTTAATACAAATAAATTATCATCGTTTTAATATCATTTTGATCCTTTCATTGAAAAATAAGAAAAAAGGCAAGAAAATATCACTTGAACTTCAAAATCTCAAATCATTCTTGTTGCCTACAAGATTATATTATAAGTATTAACTATAAGAATATAACAATTGACAACTCACTTTAGTAGGAATTCATTGATTTGGGATTTTGAAGTTCAAGTAGTGTTTTCTTTTTTTTCCACAAAAAGGAACGAAACGTGCTTGTGTCTTTTTGAAAGTGTTGGTGTTAGAACTGTCACATATGAGCATAAATCTATCTTATGCTCTGATACCAAAACTGTCATGACCTCATTGATCTAATACCAAAAATGTCAAGACTGTCACATATGAGCATAAATCTAGCTTATGCTCTGATACCAAAAATGTCAGAACCTCATTTCTCTGATACCAAAAATGTCACGACCGTCCTTATGAGCATAAATCCATCTTATGATTTTATTGCTCAGAGTAGCATATGCGGAAGAATTGTAGGGACTCTCATCCCATCAATTATATTACTCAAGAGTCGCGATTACACAACATAGGGGCACATATCAATAGAATAAATATACTGATGTTATTACAACAACAATAATGATAATAATGCTTGATAATGCTACATAGTTTTCATAATTGGGGTATACAACTAGCTACAACCTTAAAATCATAGATAACTTTCAGATAACCAACGTCCTCTTCTTGCTTTAGTCTGCAACCTCCAATTGACGGAATCGCCCTCCTTGCTTATCGAGCCATCGACAACTGCTGGAAACTTACATTTTGTATGGAAATGGTGAGATTCGAGAGAATCTCAGTAGTAACATGCTTACATACAAATAGAATGTGAAAATAGATATGCAATGTCATGGCATGTAAGATGATCGACTTTTCATGTGTACACTAGCCCAAGGCCAAACTTACGTCTGCACCTTGGTCGACTTGGTGCCCCTGTTAGGTCCATGACCACAACATGGCGGAATGGTGTGTCTAGGACACTAGCTCATGTTACAATGTATGACATTCATGATTTAGTATCACATAGTATAAGTATGAAGGATGTACTACCTGGAATATGACTTTTCCTTGCTCGTCCTTGGTCCATCTCCGATTCCGGCTCGTCTATCGATATATCCTAAAATTCACATTTAGGATAAATGAGTTATTGATTGCTCGTAACTCATTCTAGACTCATAGTGTTGGTTATCATGACTCATATTTGCATAATTACCAAAATACCCTTAATACTTGGCTTATGCCCAATTATACCCAGTTCATTGCACTTTAGTCCAAATTATGCCTTAGGTCAATCCTACAAAATTTTGTATGTAGAATCCATTGGTGACCTCGGTTTACTCAAATTCAGGCCCTAAATGACAAAAATACCCCTTGGCAGCCATTTCTTAGTGTTATAAGGGCAATTCAGTCATTTCACACCCTAGGCATTTTCTCACTTCGACATCAACATGAAACTTACTCATTTAGCTCTTATGAACTTAATGGAATCATCCACTTGATGAAATTCCAATTCCTTCATCATGCCCCACAACTAGTAGCAATTTAGAGTTCTCAGAAGAGTTGTGTCGGTTTCTTGTTTTGTCTTGCCTAAACATATCCTTTTTACTTCTAATCACATGATTAATTAGTTAGGCAAGCATTAGATATCGTTTTGACCATTAAAACACATAATTGAATGAGAGATGAATAGTACCCAACTTCTACCATACTCATTCAATCAATAAACCGAAATGGTAGAAAGGAAGCATACGCTTACCTTAACTCGTTTATGAATTCGATTCAGAATTCCGGCGACACTCCGACCAGTGAGACGGCACCAACGGCCTCCAATCAAGAATCTGAATCCATAGAATTGTAGCTTGTGATGAGTAGAAGAATGTTAGAGAATTGTACTTGGAGAGAAGACGCCGTTTGGATAGAGATTCGGCGCTCCAAATATTTCTCTCTCCTCTCTCTCTCCTCCGCGCTCGTTCCATCGCTGCATTCTTTCGATTTCTCATTCTGTTCTCTTTCTTCATTTCTTTCGTTCTTATCTGATTCGTTCTGCACGCAGGAATTAATGAGAAAGGGTGATGAGTCATTAAAAATGACTTTTATGTGGCTATACTCATTAGTCCACATCTTTAGCTTTCTTGCATTATAATTCATCTCCTTTGTCATGCTTCTTCATCCAATAAAATAATGAGACTAAGAGAAAATTATTATTCTCAAACTATCTTATTGTACCACCTTACATGTGGTTACTCGTAGCCTTTATTTCATGGCTCTTATGACTTTTCTTGGGTATTAATTCACTTAATAATCATTTTCCTCCTTTTTAGTTCACATCTCATTCAAATCATTTGGAAAAATACTCATGCCTATTTGCCCCTTGCGTTATAGGTGAGAATTACTCGTGCCTATTTGGGACACTGGTCAAACCAAGGCCTAGAAGTCTACTTGAATTAGGCTTATTCTTGGTTCTCTTGTCTTAAAATTTGGGGTGTTACAGTTGGAAAATAGCATGGTCCACCCTTGATGGATTATACCTAAGCCCAAGGTGTTGGGGCAATAATATAAATAATATAAAAGTTTGGGTTGATATATATGATTTCCTAATTACTAAGAGTCATATTTTAACCGATACATTATAACTCTTCGGGAGATAATGTTTCACTGATATGTTATGTCTGTCCATCATAAATATATATTATTTCCTTGAAGAAAGGACATGTCGGTAGAAAGGTGTTAGATATGATTAGTTTTGATGATGACAAATATAGATGTCAAATATTAAGAGAGCAAAAGTTTGCTAATATACTTGTCTCTTACCTTGACTAACTACTATTTAATATTGCATATCTTGTAGATTAGTCAAGCAATGAAAGAAAGAGATTGAGGAATGAAGAACTTGCAAGAATTAATGAAAAATAGAAAGTTTCAAGTTCTTTGAGACTGTAGCAGTGGGCACTGTAGCATACGGTACTGTAGCGTATTTCACTGTAGCAGCACTGTAGCATCGAGTGATTTTAACAATCACTCGAGTGATTTCAGAATCACTCGAGTGATTTCAGAATCACTCGAGTGATTCTAAAAATAGTGAAAATCACTTGCAGTGATTCACTGTTCACTCGAGTGATTTGCAGCTTTTTCATGCTCTGTTGTTCGTCCAGCTGAGTGAGGTATGGTTATTCGATCATATCTCTCACAATACAACTCCGATTGAGATCAAACCAGTTGCATATGAAAATAAACTTCCAATGCATCATTTTGACACTAGAAGAAACATGAATAGAGCTCATATGAAGGAGATATAAGTGTTCTAATCTTGCCTTCATATCAGCATCACTTTCTGGAACAGGTTTGGTATTTTGACTATAACTCTCAAACCACTGATCCTATTGAGCTGAAACCAGTTCCATATGAAACTAGACTTCAAGAGATTTCCATTAATATATAATACAGAATTTTTAGAGCTATATTTGAAGAGTTATGCCATCTGTAATTTGACCCTTATTTGCTGTCAAATTGGAAGTGAAGTTTCGATTCTAAGTGATCTAAACAGAGAGCACCCGAGTGATTTTTATAATCATTCGAGTGATCAGGAAGATCACTCAAGTGATCATTAATAATCACTCGAGTGAAATACGTCAGAATGCATATCACTTCCAGTGGCGCAGAAATCACTGGAGGAATTTTTCACTGTTTGCAATTTCACTTCCAGTGATCCTGAATCACTCGAGTGATTTGTGATTTCCGCCAAATCACTTCCAGTGATCTCCAAATCACTCGAGTGATATCTCAGCTTTGCCAAATCACTTCCAGTGCGACTGAAATCACTGCAAGAAAAATCCACTGTTTGCAAAATCACTTCCAGTGATGCTAAAATCACTCGAGTGATTATGTTGTTTTCGAATATCACTTCCAGTGGATACTGAATCACTTCCAGTGAATTTCACTCTTTCTCAAATCACTTCCAGTAAACCTGAATGCACCTCCAGTGAAAGCCAGTATGCCTCATATCACTACCACTCAGATGTTATATGATCGAGTGATATGATGATTTTTGACAAAAGAAGCTTGAACGCATTACCATTGAATTCTTATAGAATCAGAATGCTTCCAGAGTTAGAAAACCTTGCAGAAACTAGGAAACAACTGATGCTCTCGAGTTTGGCAAACCTTGAAGCGAAGACAAATTATGGGGTGAATCCGAATATGCTTAAACGTTATCTAATCATTGTGGTTACACTTGTTGCTATACTTAAACATCATTTGACATTTATTTTAAGTGTGAAACAGGAGATTAGAAGTTTGGGTTGCATTTTTAAGTTTGGAGGTGACTCATGGCAGATATCATTACACGAAGAGATAATTCCCAGAATACAGAAATTCAGTTTATGATTATTAATCCAATGTATTCATGACTAATACTTCATTGTATCAGTGGTTGAAGTGTTGCTCCAGATTAACAATGAAGATTACATGGGAAGAGGCAAAAAGATGTTTGACAGAAGTGAAGCGTCCAACTGTAAAGCTCTCTCTCAGTGATGTACAGTTGTTATGCAATATCAGTACACATGGCAACCGACGGACCAATATTCAGCGACAACAAATCATGGGCAACAACCATATTCAACAAACGCTGAACTATTTGTCGGATCAAAGGGCAAACTGTAAGAAGTGCTGAAACATATGACAGAGCACGATCAACGGAAAAATATTTAAATACAGTTGCAACGTTCATCTTCTGAATGCCAATACTCAAGAAAGCTCAACGGACCAATGGGAAAATATTCAAATACGTGCAACGGTCAAATGGAGCAATTGACTCTAACGGACGGATGCTCAACAACAGTCCTTTTCTATAACTCATCTATAAATAGAAGATGATTCAAACTCAGAAGACAGTGCACAGAAGAAAGAAAAATAGAAGCATGTTGATATCCTGAGTCTTCCGCGTCTTGCACTCTTTGTTCTTATCTATTTATATATGATGTATCTGTGAGAGTGAGATTATTTGTGTTATACTTCAGTGAGCATTTATCTACTCTGTGAGAGAGTCTATAAACACACCATCTATACTTCTATATTGATCTCAAGGTAGAGGGGTCTTAAGAGGGTTGATTACCTTACGGGAAAGTTGTAGAGAGAATTGCTAGTAGTACTTTCTGCTCGTAAGACTTACAAGGTGTAAGCAGTAGAGAACGTTGCTGCTCGTAAGACTTACAGTGGTGTAAGTAGGAGAGAACGTTGCTGCTCGTAAGACTTGCACGGGTAAGCAGGAGAGAAAGGTCTTTAGGATTGCTTTGCTCAACTTACCGTAAGAGGGTGTAAACCTTACAATGTGTAAGGGGGAGTAACTTCGTAAGAGGTTGTAGTGGCTTTTCTTGTGCCCGGTTAAACAAGAAGATAGTAGATTGGAAATCTCAGGAGGAGCCTGGGGACTGGACGTAGGTCATTGTGGATTTGACCGAACCAGGATAAATCACAGTTTATATATTCTCTTCCCTAAGCTTTTACATTTCCAGCATATAAGATTTACATAACTACGTATGATTTTATACTTCCATATATATATTAAATTGATAAGCTGCGAAAAGATTTTAAAAGATCATACTTTATTATCATACACCCAATTCACCCCCTCTTGGGTATCAGCCAGTTCTAACAAAAGGAAGGGACACGAAGAACTCTATAAATAAGCGTAAAGGGTTCAATTAAAACGAGTAATCTGTACTACATAAATTCTAATATATTGATCCATAATACTTCTACTATATTTTATCTCTTCTTCTTCCTGTCTTGTGGTGTATTTGTTGTGCATCATAATCATTTCCGTCACTTTGATCCAATTAAGTGTGGGCATTAAAGTTTAACGGTCGTACTCTATGTACTCCCAAATATTCTTACATGGTATCAGAGACAGGTTTATATGATATTATTTGTGTTCACATATATATGCACGCGTGGGTGACTTCTTGTTAGGTGTTCTTGAGAGATTAACATGATAATATCTAAATCTAATGCTTTCACTGTGTTTTCTCTTGAGTTAAAAAGTGTGTGTCCACGAATAAAGACCAGTTTGAAATTGCACATATGTGTACATATCTCAAACATGCATGTGATGTTCTTGTATGCCTATGTCTCTCATGTAAATATTTTACATATATGTGTATTATCTATCCTTGTTTTCTAGACATAAAAAGAATATGTTTGATCCTTAGAATCAGAAAACATAGAAAGAGAATATATTGTAGAGAGAGAAAAACTCATAATCTGTTATTTTGAAAAATGGGTAATTTTAAAGTATATATAGGCTTTAAAATTAGTCTCATTGCATAGATCTTGAAAAAAATGAAGATAACAACACCAAGAACGTCAAAAACAGACGTCAGACGAAAGAGATACGGATGAGAGACTTCCCTCTGTCCGAGTCAGGTGTGACCCAGCTGGAGGTTAAAGATGACCTCCAGCCCCTCAAAACGACATCATTTCATTCCTTTTTTTTTAAAAAAAACCGTGTTGTAAAGTGAATCAGCCAAAAAAATGAACATTGCCCTGGCCCAATATATATTAAAAAAAAGGGGGAGGCAGAAAGCACGTGGTGTGTTAGGCCATGTGGCATCTCCGTTGGAAACATGGCAACCACAGTCTAATAGAGCACAGCATATGGAATCAATAGACCAGTGCGTGTCGCCAGATAGCCTCTGCAAGTAACGCGTGCATGACACACGCGTACAGTGAGAGTGGGAATTTGTTTTTTTTTTCCTTTCTGTCTTTCGTTGGGCACGTGGGGGAGCGTGCGATGTCCAAATGAGATCCTGTTTATTCCTAAAAATCCATAAATTCAAGATCTTTAATGTGATATACTATATGAGTATTTTAGATGCGTGTCGCCAGATAGCCTCTGCAAGTGACGCGTGCATAACACACGCGTACAGTGAGAGTGGGAATTTGTTTTTTTTCCTTTCTGTCTTTCGTTGGGCACGTGGGGGAGCGTGCGATGTCCAAATGAGATCCCGTTTATTCCTAAAAATCCCTAAATTCAAGATCTTTAATGTGATATACTATATGAGTATTTTAGATACCAATTGATATATATTTATGACGTTTTAAATGTGTTTATTAATGTTTAAACCATTTTGTAACTTCTAAAATTTATTTATTGGTTCCAAATTGATTATTTTCATGGTTGAATGTCTTACAAACATATTTTTCTTGTAGATGGTTATTTTATCTTACTTTGATATTAAGATGAAGCATGTTTTAATTAATATTTTTGTATTGATTATTCAATAATTATATGTTTTCGATAAGTGAGAGTCTTTTAGAAGATGATATTTTTAAGAAATTAGAATTGTAAAAGTATTTATATAATTCTTGACAGAGTCTAGTAATGTTATTAATATTTGTGTGATGGAAGATACAAACGTATACTCCTGATCATGAATTTAATAGTTTTTTTTTCTGGTTAAGAATAATATAAGCACAATATTGTATACTATGTTGTGCTATATATGAAATGTCCTATAGTTCAATTTTTTGGATAGACGTAATAAATGTGAAATGGATTTGTCACAGAATCGAATATGGCAACTAAGAATATCATTACTGAGTTACATAAAGGGGACAAATTAAATGGTGATAATTGGGATATCTGGCATCGAAAGGTGCAATATATTTTAGAAGAACAAGAGGCAATTGAGCCTTTGACAACGGTTGTAGTACAACCTGTTGCTGGGAATACGGCACAACATAGGAGAGACCAAGAGGTCTATAAGGCTTAGAAAAAGAAGAATAGCACTGCAAGAATTACATTGCTAAGCATAATGGCAAATGACCTCTTGTGCGAATATGAGAAACATAACATAGCGCAAGTCATATGGCCAGCACTAAAAGACAGGTTTGGTGTCATGTCCACCACTAAGCTTAGATGGTTAACTGCTAAGTTTGACACATTTAAGCTTAGGCCAAACACTTCCATGAAACAACATTTAAGAGAAATGACAAATATGATAGAGAATTAAAGGAAGCTAGGCATATATTGTCTGATGAATAACAAGTTCAGGCAGTGATAAGATCATTGCCATCCAATTGGGAGTACATGAAGGTCAATCTAACCTATAGTGAAAACATCAAGAATTTCAATGATGTGGCCAAACACCTGGAACTTGAGGATAAACGCTTGGAGGCATACAAATCCTCTGGTCATGCCTATTATACTGAGGGTGTAGGTCCTTCTAGTATAAAACCCGATTTTAAGAAGGGAAAGAAATCCAAAAAGAATGGAAAGAAAGAAGAGAGCAAATTTATAAAAGGAAAAAAGGGTAGGAAGAAGAAGAAAAATAACTTAAGGAAAGTCAAATGTTTTTCCTGCCAAAAGATGGGTCATTTTGCATGGGATTACACTGAGCGAAATGAGGATGAGAAGGTACTAGTGAATTATGTGAATTCACATATTTCTTATATTTCAAGTACTGTTTTTCTAACGGACAATGTATGTTCTTCTAATGGACAATGTCTGTTCTTCTTAGATTTTGGACCAAGTTCAACAGACCACGTGACTAGGGATCGAGGATTCTATGTAGAATACCATCGGTTGCCAGATAGATGTAAGTGGTTTTATATAGGCAATGGTGCAAAGATTGAAGTTAAAGGAATCGGAGCCTGCAAATTAACTTTGTGTAATGTAAAAGCATTATTCCTTCATGAAGTGCTTCATGCTCCTGAAATTCGACAGAATTTACTTTCTATTAAATGTCTTGTAAATTATGGGTTTGATGTAAACTTTCATGATAAAGTAGCAGACATATTTCATAATTCTCTATTTTATGACTTAGCCTTTCTTACAAAAAAGTTCTTTGTAATGGATATAATTGATGATTATAATATACATGATTGTTTTGCTACTTTTTATGATACAACTTTTGACATGACTGTTTGGCATGCTAGACTAGGACATATTAATCAAAATAAAATGATTAAACTAGCAAAAGAATGTTTGTTAGGTTCCATATCCAATATGAAAATGTCTTTATGTGAAAATTATTTAGTAGGCAAGGCAACTAGAAAATCTTTCAGTAAGGGAACTAGATCAGAACAACCATTGCAATTAATCCATTCTGACATATGCGGTCTTATGAGCGTGAGGACAAGGCATGGAGCTTGGTATTTTATTACTTTTATTTATGACTATTCACGATACAATTATGTTTATTTGATCTCACATAAGTCTGAGGTTCTTGAGTGCTTTAGACAATATATAAATGAAGTAGAAAATCAAATGAACAATAAAATTAAAGTATTACGTACTGATCGAGGTCGTGAGTATTTGTCTAATCAATTTAAAGAGCTCTATGAAGAAAAGGGGATAATTATGCAATTAACTATCCTAACACTCTACAGCAGAATAGAGTTGATGAAAGAAGGAATAAAACACTTCTAGACATGGTTAGGTCAATGATGACATAAGTAAACCTACCAATTTCATATTGGGGTGGTTCTCTAATGACGGCTACCTTCATACTTAACCGTGTGCCCTCAAAATCAATCACTTCAACACCTTAAGAGTTATGGACAAAACGCAAGCCAAATTTAAGTATCTTTAGACCATGGGGGTCAGCTGCATACATCCATAATGATTCTCATAAATATGGGATATTAGGTCCTAGAGGTAAAATGTGTATCTTTATAAGGTATTATGAACAATCCAAAGGGTACGTCTTCATAGGTGAAAATGAAGATGGAACAGTGACTGAAATTGAATCTAGAGATGCTACATTTCTTGAAAATGAATTCCCTAGCAGGGGAGAAATTGACCGTAATGTATCTCTTTATGAAACACAGGAATAAACAAGTATAGAACATATTGATAAGCAAGAATCATCCTAGATGTCAATATAAGTGGGAGCTCAGAAAGGTCAACACAAAGACCTAGATAAAGGAAAAGACAGAGATATGAATCTCCCACAAGAAAGAGAAACAGGGAAAATATATCTAAGAGATACTTCCAAATAGAAAGTGGAGCACTTATTGTTACTCCTGACGAGGATGATGAACCACATTCAGTACAAGAAGCCTTATCAAGTTTTGCCAAAGATGAATGGAAAAAGGCAATGGAAGAAGAAATGAACTCAATGAGAAAGAATCAAGTTTAGGAATTGATTGACCTACCAAAATAACTACAAGCCATTGGGAACAAGTGGGTTCTCAAAATTAAAAGAAAAGTGGATGGGTCAATTGATAAGTATAAGGCATGATTAGTTACAAAAAGGGTATACACAACAAGAAGGTATAGATTATGAAGATACCTTCCCACCCGTGGTACACTTTAATTCCATAAGAATTATTTTAGAAATAGTAAATAGTTTAGACTTGGAGTTACATCACATGGATGTCAAAACTGCATTTCTAAACGGTGATCTAGATGAAGAAATCTATATGGAACGACCATTAGGTTTCATTGAAAAAGGAAAAGAGAATAAGGTTTGTAAACTCAAAATGTTTATTTATGGACTCAAGCAATCATCCAGACAGTGGTATTTAAGGTTTCATAAAGCGATAACCTCATATGATTTTCAAATAATTGAAGAGGGCCATTATGTCTATATTAAGCGTTTTGAGGGTAATTTTGTGATATTATCCCTATATGTAGACGATATACTATTGGTTGGAAATAATCTGAATTCTGTTATAACTATTAAAGAATGACTTTCATCAAATTTTGAGATGAAAGACATGGGTGAAGCGGAGTATATACTTGGAGTTAAGATCCAAAGAGATCGTTCAAAAAGAATCCTATCCCTTTCACAAGAAAATTACATTAAGAAGATTCTTGAACGATTCAATATAAGCAATTGTAATCCCTTGTATACCCCAGTAGCTTCTGGAGTAACCTTAAGCCATGATATGTGTCCCAAAACTAAGTCAGATCAAAAGAAAATGATGAAAGTTCCCTATGCTAGTGTCAGTGGTAGTCTAATGTATGCAATGATGTGTACAAGGCCAGATATCTACTTTGCAGTAGGATTTGTAAGTAGATTCCAATCTAATTTGGGTTAGCATCACTGGAAAGTAGTAAAGAGGATCTTGAGATACTTAAAAGGTACATCTGACTATGCCTATGCTACGAAGGAAGCGATCTACGTCCAGTTGGGTACTTCGATCTAATTTAGGCAAAGATGTAAGAGAATGAAGATCAACTTCAAGTTATGTTTTCTTGCTAAACAATGGCGCCATATGTTGGAGCAGCAAGAAGCAGACATGCATTATTTTACATTCTACGGAAGCTGAGTTCGTAGCATGCACTACAGCAGTATAAGAGGCTTTATGGTTGAAAAGGTTTATTGACCACCTTGGTTTTGGCAATGAGAGTACTAATCCAGTATTAGTGCACTATGATAATACCGCAGCCATAGCCTATACTAAAGATCACAAGTATCATAGTAAAACAAAGCATAAAGATATTAATTACAATTTTGTAAGAGATTATATAGCATAGAAAATTATTACTGTACAACATATTTCTACCAAAAGTATGGTCGCTGATCCACTAACTAAACCAATTGCCAAAGAGACATTTGAAAAACATGTAAAGGCACTTGTTATATGAAAAATGTAAAATTACAGACTTCATGTAATAGATTTCTGATTAATTAAAGTATTTAATTATCATTATTGATTTTTATGTTTGTATACAATGTCTAGTGCGTCGTACAGATTTGTGAGGTTGGCTCTTTCACATGAGCAATCGCCTTTGACACTTAAGAAGAGTGTGTGAAGATGAGACAATTGTGTTCACCATTAAAGCACTAGAATGTGCTGATATGGTATAGAAGAAACATAAACTATGTTTCTCCGACAATAGTATAGCGTGTCGAGATAAGATTCATAAAAGATAATATAAGTATGGATCTAATCATGGACATCCACTTCCATGATGCCTGTAGTCAGACATCAAATTCTTCAACATTGACATCTAATTAGGGTGGAAGAATTTGAGTTTAGATATTGAAAATGTCTAGACTTAAGTTTGTACAGTGTTAATAACATAATACAAAACAACGTACACTTTTATGATGTAAGAGTAACATTGTAGCATGTGATTCATACCGCATGTGCTAGAGAACCGCAAATGGAAAGCACGTAAGGAGATCCTAGCTTAATTGTTGTGAGTCCCAGAAAGCTTATAATCCTTCCATGATATCCTTTGACTTTGACAGTATCACAAAGGTATACTTTAGTGACTGCTACTTTAGCATATGTCCTATGATCATGATAGATGCGATCTATGGTATTATGTTAGGAAAGCGGTTGATGCATATTATAGTGTTACCTGGGCGAAAGAAAGATTACTTGGAATATACACAAATATGTTAGTGTCTGAGATATGCCTTTTATGATATTATTGTTAATAATTTCATAAGCATGGACACTAAGCATACGAGAAAGACAATCTGAGTTTTATGCTGACTCAAAAGAGATTAGATTAGCCATGTGAAAGTGTATATAAGTAAATATAGGATATCTGAGGCAAAATTTTAAAATCAAGCTACATGAAGAAGGTTGTCTTATGCTGGTCTCTGTATAAGAGATTTCTAGTACAAACACCTATATGCAGATGTCATGCCTACGTGGTCACGGCAAAGCACTGAGTATGAAAGAAGGAAGAAAAAGAGACGCAACTAATCCACCAAGTGTGAGTAGGAGATGTTGGAAAATAGTCTGGTCCACCCTTGATGGATTAGGCCCAAGCCCAAGGTGTTGGGGCAATAATATAAATAATATAAAAGTTTGGGTTGATATATGTGATATTCTCAATTACTAAGATTCATATTTTAACTGATACATTATAACTCTTCGGGAGATAATGTTTCACCAATATGTTATGTCTGTCCATCAGAAAGATATATTGTTTCCTTGAAGAAAGAACACGTCGGTAGAAAGAAAGGGACACGAAGAACGCTATAAATAAGCGTAAAGGGTTCATTTGAAATGAATAATCTGGAATACATAAATTCTAGTATATTGATTCCTAATACTTCTACTATATTTTCTCTCTTCTTTTTCCTGTCTTGTGGTATATTTGTTGTGCGTCATAATCATTTCTGTCACTGTGATCCGGTTAAGTGTGTGCATTAAAGTTTAACGGTCACACTCCAGATACGCCCAAATATTCTTACAAAAAGAAAATGAATTAATTTTTTTTAGGGAGCATATCATTTAATTTAGGTCCCAACCAAAAAAATAATATTAGAAAAATCCATATTGATAAGTGAAGAGCTATAACTAACAAGTGAAAAAACTATCGTTGACAAGTTATAGCATTTATCAATATATTATTTCTTTTAGTTTGGACCTAAATGATATTCTTCCTTTTAAAAAAAAACACGTTTCATAAAGACCGAATGAAGGCCATAAGGGGGGAACCATACGACTTGGCTTCCCTCCGCTTTGGCTCCTGTTCACTGCCTATCCTCTGCTACCAAACGAAAGCGTTTCACACCATAATGGAAGGAGGGAAGTGGTGAAAGCTAGAGCACTTTGGCAGCGGAGAAAAGAGAATTTATGTATGCATGAGAGAGTGAATATTGTTTTACCGAAAAAAGTGAGACTAAATACTGGGTGTGTACTTTTTTGAAAAAAAAATAAGAAAAAAAATCCTTAATGCTCTCTTAGATCATTCATAAATTTAGATAAGGAATTTATAAGTTTGGATAAAGAATTCATAACTTTTTTTTAACCAAAAAAATTCACTTACTCTTCGAGGCCATTCACAAGTTTAAATAAGGAATTCAATGCTACTGATGGGGGTAATTTTTTTAAATAAAAAATATATATGTAATGGCAAATTGATCTTTTTCTTTTAATTTAAAAAAATACAAACTAAGCCTAATATCTCTCAAGGATTATGAATATTCAAAGCACCATTTTAAATTTTAACAAAAATAAAAAATACTCATGATTTAAAACGCCTTTTTTAAAAACCAAACAAAAAAAATACCGATCGTGTGCTGTGTAGTGACCAGCAAATAAAAAAAATATTTAACCCTTAAAATACTGGATATTTTACATTTTTCTAATGTTTTTTTGATTTTATTCACCTAGTGAGTTCTCTCTCTTCATTCACTTAGTGAGTTCTCTTTCTCTCTCTCTCCTCCCTCCTGAATATAACTCATGGTGTGTTTGATAATTAATTATAAATAATATATATTTAATAAAGGTAAAATATAAAAAAGAAACTTACATTTTCAGACACAAAGTGAAAATTGTTTATAAAAAGGATCAATCTCATAAGAGAGAAAGTTACTTATAAATAAGACTAGAGGGAGTATTTGATTCTCAGGCAAGTAAATCATTAAGGGTTAAATATTTTTTTTATTTTCCGGTCACTTCACAGCACACGATCGGTATTTTTTTTTTAAAAAAAGGTGTTTTAAATCATGAGTATTTTTTCTTTTTGTTAAAATTTAAAATTGTGTTTTGAATATTCATAATCTCCGAAAGATATTAGGCTCATTTTGTATTTTTTTAAATTAAAAAAAAAGATCAATTTACCCTTACATATATATTTTTTATTTAAAAAAATTACCCCTATCGGTAGCATTGAATTTCTTATTTAAACTTGTGAATGGCCTCGAAGAGTAAGTGAATCTTTTAGTTAAAAAAATTATGAATTCTTTATCCAAACTTATAAATTCCTTATTTAAATTTATAAATGATCTAAAAGAGCATTAAATATTTTTTTTTTACTTTTTTTTAAAAAAAATGTACACACCCAATTTTTAGTCTCACTTTTTTCGATAAAACAATATTCACTCTCTCATATATACATAAATTCTCTTTTCTCCGCTACCAAAGTGCTCTAGCTTTCATCACTTACCTCCCTTCCATTATGGCGTGAAACGCTATCCTTTGATAGTAGAACATAGGCAGCGGACAGGACCCGCAGCAAAGGGAAGCCAAGTCGGGAACCATATGCGTAAAAGAGTGCTGAATTCCATGCAGCAATAATGGCTTTACTAATCAATCCACAAAGTTCCTCTAAAATCTCATGATGATGGAATGAAGCACCAGATATTTGATGGGTCCTACTTTGTCTCCACTCTGAACCCTTCTCTCTATTACATACATCCGAGCGATGGGTTTCTCCCATTTTCTTTTCATAATTTCATATCTTAGATTAAAATAAATATATAGTTTAAATTTAATTTTTTATAAAATTATTTCTATAAATATAAATAAATAAATTTAAACTCTTAAAATCTAATTTATACCATTCATAATTGTAATCCATAAAAAATAAATAAGTTTTAACTTATAAAATATTATAATAATAATTTTATAAAAAACATTAAATCTAAACTATCCATTTCATAATCTAAGGATGAAGATGAGATAATGAGAATATAATGAGAAAAAAGACAATGAGAGTATCATCTTCCTATAGCTAAAGTGTGTTTTATTATAGCCAAGAGGACATAGCTGATTAAGTGGCAAACCACATTTCTCTTTGATGAAAGGTTAAATATTTAGGGTTTAGAATTTATGATTCCATCGTCATTTTGAGTAATTTGATGAGTGTGAGTGGTAGGGAAGGGCTAGATTAAAAGGTAATTTATTTTTTTAAAAAAAGTTGGTTTCATTAATTTTTTAAAAAACTAAAAAAATGCAAAAGAAGTATGAGAATAAAACAAGCTTTCAAAAAGAAAGAAAGAATGTTCTCTCATTCATGTTCCTGAAAGGTGAGACTTTGCTATCTTCACCAACTTTCCTTCCATTCATGCCACAATTATATGGATTCCTCCATAATTGTTATATATCCTTGTTCAATCTTTTCAGTCTTATTAATTTATTAATTTATGAATATTCAAGACACTAAATATTGTTTCCAATAACTTGGTTGTAATAGTCTACCACAATTTTTGTGAGTTCCCGAAGCCAACTTAAACTTTTATTTTTTTATTTTTTTGGTACAATACTTAAACTTTTCTTTATACATATTAAAAAGTGTTCACCATAGTCTGATTGAGAGGTCATAAATTTTTTTATTCACATAGAATCCCACCGATCTAGGCCCAATAGGCTTCGTTAAAACAGTAATGGTCCCATGGCTCATTGTTGGCCCAAATATCCAATGGCCCAATTGACTAGAACTTCAGAAAATACGTAAATAAATAAAAATGAAGTTAAGAAATTGCATTGAGGGAGTACTGACCTTAGAGCATTCCTGTCCTCACCCACTCCTTCAAATTTGGTTTTTATATTGGCTTCTGTTTTCTATATACTTTCTGTCATTTTTAATTAATTAATTAATAAAATGTACAGTAAATTTTAGTATTTCAGTAATATTTCTGTAAAATATTAAACTGAATTCATTCAAATTTCATTCTCTCCATTCTGATTAGAAAAAAAAATATGGAGCAATGGAGATTGTGCCAATTGTATGACCTTCAAGATTCATGAGGAAAAAATTGAATATTTGCTAATATATATATATATATATATATATATATATATATATATAAGTATAATGGCACCCAATAAAGAAAATCAAACAAACAAATTCTACAGATATATAACCCGCTAACTATTAAAATAAATATTTTAAAAACTTATAATACGAACAAATAAAATACACAACCCAAAACATAACAAGTTATATATTCATCAAATTATATTATTATCCATAAGCTATTAAGTTCCTTCAAAAAATCATATGATGGTTGTTGATAATTTTGTGCAATATATAACTCCATAATATAATTCTAAAAAAAAAACACTACCAAGTAATGAAAGCCTTATCCCTTCACTCGAAAACAAAGGTCTTTATGATCCCAAAAATGAACATACACCATTGCGCTTAGAATACATTGAGCCCCATGTTACAATAAAATATTTCATAAGCCCAAAATACAGAGTTACAACTCCAAACATATTAATTTCTGAAATACGCTTTCATTCATTCATTCATCTTCAGTTCTCAAAAGTGGGGTTAAAGCCTAACATATAATCCATCATCTTTTGAAAAAAGGTAAATCATAATTTTATCCACTACAGTTCATCCAAAGGCATAAATGTGGACCTGCTAGAAGAATATTTTTGTATTAAGGCATATGGAAACTCTTGTGTTGGATAAGAAGCTTGACAGCTACCTATATCACACGGGTTATGGTAAATATTTAAAACATACTTCTATGTATGTGTTGTACCAAGGTTGCTTCATGTTTCTATAGGTAGGATGTCTTCTTTTAATATTTTGATATATATATATTGTGGTGGAGCGAAGCTTCGTACCTATACCGTACTGAACTATCAAGCTATCGTAGAATTTTCGAAAATCCAACTTACATTAGGACATTCAACTGAAATTTCTAAATATGCTTAGTATTTTTATTATAAGAAACATTATATATATACACGAAATAGAAATGGTATATCATATATGCACATGCTCAAGATTATTATTCTCGTCATGATATTGTGAATGTTAATATAATTATTATATTAGGTATTTATTTATATGTTTTAAGGTTCAAAGAATGTGAGTTTTTTTTTTCATATTTTGTATCAATCAACCCAAAATTTTTGAGGGGCATGGATTGTGACCTCGTAAAAGATTGCAATGCAAGTAAGAAAGTTTAGCAATTTAGAATTATAAGTTACAAGGTTGAGATTGAGCCTTAGGATTATAGTGGTTGCAAGTGCCCTGTTGTGAAACTTGCAAGATAATGAAAATTTTAAGGGTGGTATTAAAGAATGGACGTAGGCCAAGTTGTTAGATTGAACTAATATAAATCTTTGTGCATTATTTTTCTCTTCTTATATCTTTTAAGTTTCCTATTTCATCTTGCTTGATCAGTTATTGCACTTACTATATATTTTATTCAATTTTTATATTTGAAAAATTTTATTAGTTATTCAATTCCTAGTTCCTTCCCCTCTTAGGAGCAAGCATGCATGTTCCAACAAACAAAGCTTTCATTGTTCAATGTTTGCCTTTGGAAAATTCTCAAGTGTGTTTTCCTTGACTTTCTAGCATTTTAACTAAGCCTTAGTAGTGTCAAAACCAAATTGTGCAAACTTTTATTTAACACATTAACTCTTTGTTCCTAATGCTTTAACAAACTTCTGAAAAATCTTGCCTTTGACTTTGCCTTGCACTTAATGAATTAATTACTCTACTGAATGTGTGAAGTTCAATTCCAATATTCAATTTCTTTTTTAAAAAATTCTAATGTGTTAACAATATTGCATTGGCATTTTCTCACTTAAAGTGTTAACCTCCACGCTCATGCTAGCATTAGACATTAACAACTCTTAAGTAATAGTTTTACACTAAATGTATTAACAAGCTTTTGACTTTTGCATTTATTGCGATTTGTAAAAAGCATTTTTTTTTCCTGATAAGATCTCGATCTTTCGGGTTTCCAATCGCTATAATCTTATTGCATCCACATCCATGCTCATCAACTGATGAGAAAAGAATTTATCATCTCCCAAAACGACATAGTTTCGTTTAATGAAGGGATCATAGACATTAATAGAAAAAATAATCATGGCCGTCTAATTAGGGGTTTTTTTGCTTGAGACTCTGCCGTGACATCCATGAAGAGGCAAGAGAGGCAGAGAGCGGACTCTCAAATTAGTCGATGGCCAAATTGGAGAGCACCAGCGTTCCATGATGGTTATGGTGGTCGTTGATGTACGCTTGTGACAATCATCCCTATACTTCTTTTTTAGCGGGTTACGATATGGGAGGAAAGCTCTTATAAGGTAATGATTCTGAAGAAATTCTCTCAAATTGGTGGCAAATGTCTAGATATATTAAAATTTATAGCTTCATTGTATTGGGAGATAAATAGAAAATTGTTACACGTTCCACAGTTTGTAAGTACGGGGTTAGCGATTAGACTCTGAAATTCCCTGCTGTCAATTTTGGTTAAATCAAATTATGTTTCTCGAATAGTTATTGAATATCCTATATTTTAATTATCACCGGTGCTTACTAATTATAATATCCACATCATGTTTAAGACCTTATTAACATTGTTGTTCTTTATTGTTGTCCAGCCACTTGGTTTGGATATCAAGATTTGTATGTGCCCTGTGATTTGGCTTATGATGGAGTTTTTTTTTTTTTTTTTTTCTAGATCTCACTTTTAAGTCTTTACACATATAGTAATTAATAGCAAATTAAAGTCTGTGCCTTGAATCCTAGTTTACATTAGGGATAGTGATAACGTTCACAAATAGCCTCACTTTCACTACTTTAAATTTGTTTATATTTAATGGTTATTTTCATCGATATTCAACAATTTTTAATCGTTAAATATCTGAATACTAAATATTGATATATAATTTTTTTTAACCGTTAAATATCGAGCAATATATTTTACAGTTTTTTCACATACAATCGTTATGTATAGGGCACTATATTTAATAGTTGTAAGACAATGACTATTAAATATAGCTATCTATATTTAATGGTTGTATAATAATAACCGTGATATATTTTATGTAATACTTAATGGTTAAAACGATGAACGGTAAAGTATTTATCATTAGAGGGAAAGATTTATTTGACGATTATATGGAAAAATTGTTATATATGTAGAATACTTGAAGGTTATTAGCAAATAACCGTACATGTGATAAATTTTTTTTAAAAAAAACTTGAAGCTCATTTTCAATAAGCCCCCTGCAAAATAGCATACAAAAACAACATATGTATACTAAACACACAAATAGATCTAGTTCTGATTGGATGCATCCAAATATACAAAATAACAAGCCAACAAGTGCCAACAAATTAAAATAAATCATCGAATTCTATCTATACAATTATGAATACATCAAAGGTAAGGGAATATACATATGATCAAGTGCCCTTTTTTCTTTTTTTAGTCTTAGTAATTTTAATGCTCTTTTTAGTAACAATTGGTTTCTTTAATTTGTGAAGCAACTTCCCTCTCTTTGATATCTAAATTCTTTCATTATGGCCATGTCTGACGTACAAAGCATAATCCTCATTGAATTGTGTTTCAAGTGATTACCCTTGGAAAGGATAATAATCCTTACTGAATTCACCTCCTGCATCCTCATTTATTTTGTTTGATCACAAAACAATAGATCATACTTTATTAGTATGTCATACTTTATACCATTGTTTACTTAAATTCAATTGTATCAACCTTAACTCATCTACTTTTAAAGCATTATTATTGTCAACCCACTTGCACTTGAAAACTAGAACATGAAATCATATGTAATCCAACTCCCAAATGTACTCAACCACCCCAAAGTATGACATATTGACATAGATATGATTCTTATCTTTTGTACTTGATACAAGCATGGTGTTAGCAATAATAGTTACTCCACTATTTTACATTTTGCTTTGGGCATCCTGCCATTTAGTGTAGAAGGTGTATCCATTGATGACGTAGCTTGAGAAAGAAAGCACATATCTGTTCAGACCACGTGCCAAGAACATTACTTTCTCTAGAACTGAATTATGATCAACATTATAGTTGTAATGTTGGGATTCGTATACGCAGCAGAAAAATTAACCGTTTAAAAACCTCGAATCCCAATCATGGATCTATCAAAGACGTCTAAATCGAGTAGTTAGAATAGTACCTTTATGTTTTTCGTGCTTTCGATCTCTAGGAGTCAACACCTCTGGTCGCCTCCCTCTACCGGTATCCACACGAACAAGACCCAATGCGGCAGCGTGCTAGCGCCTCCAAGATGCCTCTCTAGGGTTTCTCGCGGCTCTCCAAGTTCTCCGTACAGCCTAGGGTTCTCTAGCCCTTCGAATTTTATGTCTGATATAGGCCGTATTGGAATCTCAAAATTAATCTTAATTAATTTGAAATTCAAATTAAATCAAATAAATATGACTTAATTAAATATGTCAAACAGATTTAATTTATCATATTCATTTAATCTAATTAAAGAGTCAATAGATTTAATTTATCTTTATAAATTAAATCTAAGATATGATATATGTATTAGTTTTAATTATTTAATTTATCAAATAAATTAAATATAAAACTAACATCTTATAATAATATTATAATCTATATATATTATTATTTTTTTGAATTTATATATATATATAATTCATCCACCCTAGGTCAAATATTGTATTCATTGAATCTTAGACACATCTTAGATTCAATGAATCTGGACATCATAGCTCGTGTTGGGCTATTCTTGTGTGCGACCCTGTAGGCCCACATGAAGTTGGCAGTGGGCCAAAAACTATTCTAGCCCACAAGTCGCAAGCGGCCTCTAGCAAGACATTGCGACTACCCAATTCACATGAGGATCGATGATACGATGCAACCTTTTATACAACCATGTCACGTCCCTTTTTGTCACACGATATTTTGGTCAAGGATGAGGCATGGACAACGTCATCCTCCTGTTCCTGACCATCACTTTCCCGATTCCTGAGTAGCCTGAAATTAGAAATGGAAACTCATTCCCATTACAGTATGGCCATACATTTCTCAGGCTCACTCATCGAGGGGCCCAGTAATATCTCTCACTAATGTGAGGGACAAATTCCATCTTGACCACTCACATTCCTCTTCATGAAAACTCCTAAGCCCGATTGTAGCCTTTATCATCACCCGGTCAAAGGTGACTTTTGACTAGGTCAAAACTTAGCAATTCTCATGCAGGAATCTATGATGATCTCAGGTCAGAGGGCACTGTGACATGATTATATGTATGAGATAAGCTTATGACTTAATCCATGCAACTTTCTCATAGCGGGTCGGTCCAGCACCTTATACTCCTACAAGTGCCTAAGACTTTGATTTGTATCTCTATACCTCATCAAAGTCATACTGGTCTTATTTCATCTTTGCTCCCGCATAGATAATTGACCAGGGACATTTAGGATAATCTTTATAGTTCATCCAAAGATACAATTATCATAATAAACATGCAAATGATATGATAACAATAAGGAGAAATTCTTAAATAACAATAATGTTTAAGGTACAATGATTGGCCCTTAGGGCACAATTTCCAACATGTAATCCATGTGATGCTTCAGTTATACTGTAAATTGTTTATTATGTTCTTTGGCATACCAACTCTATACTCTATTGGGGTTTTCCCTTTTAATCTATTCCATATGAATACTTACATACTTGTCAATCTCTTCGAAGTTGTGAAGTACATATAGGTTTGCTTGCTCCCACTATTGGTTTAAGATAGTGATAACTTTCTTTTCCATCAACCCTTATCTAAATATCCTTCCTTCATGCCAAGATAGTGGAAGGCTAATACCACGTGCATCTTTCAAGTAATCGATACAAAATTCATCAGCTGCCTCTTCACAGATGTATTATTCAACAATACAACCCTCTGGCCGGCTTCGATTTTTCACATACTCTTTCAGGTCCTTCATCTTGTGCTCGACTAGGTATATCCATCTCATATAGACTGGGCCACACAATTGTACCTCTCTAACTAAGTGAACAGTTAAGTGCACCATTATATCAAGAAAGTTGGAGGGAAAAGCATCTCCATCTCACACAACATGGTCATGATACGAGTTTGTAACCCTAGCAATTTCTTGGGGTCAATCACTGTTATGTACAATCATTTTAAGAAGAAATAGAGCTTCCTAGTTGTAGCTTTCACCTTATCAGGTAAAATACCTCGTATCGCTACCAAAATAAATTTTTCCATCAACATATGGCAATCATGTGATTTAAGACATTTTAGTTTCAAGTCATTCATTGACACAAGGTTGCTAATGTTTGACGAGTAAACTTCTAGTACAAAAAAGCAAGAAACCCACAAAAACTTCTTTTTTCTTATTTAGATAGTGTGAAAGTTATTGGGCAAAAGAATATATGAGATCCCCTCTCATCTAATGCTAATTCCTCTCTTATTCTCATATCAACGATGTTTAGTATTGCATTTATGCCATCCTTTGTCTTCCTAGGAATATGGAGTAACATTCCAAAAAGACTCTTACACACATTTTTATCAAAGTGCATGACATCAAAATTTTGTCTAACATTAAGGGAACTCTAATATGGCATATCAAGGAAAATAAACTTTTTTTGCCACCCACTTGTCCCAACATGTTTTCCAAATAGCTTCTAAAATTTACAATCCATATGCTTTGTTTTTTCAAAAACCTCTGATCCTCACCAGTCAAAGGTTTTGGTGCCATCCTTTCATTTGATTCTCTAATGAAGTATTTTCTCATATGGCGATACGAATGACCCTTTTGCAACCACGTCTAATATAGGAATTCTTCATACCATGCTTTAACCTAATCAACTGTGTTCCCTCTTCACAAATTAGGCATCTAAGTTGGCTTTTAATGCTCTACCCTAATAAATTACCATACGTAGGAAAGTCATTGATTGTGCCAAACAACATGACCTTTATATTGAATATTTCTTTCTGGTAAGCATCATATATAGCCTCCCCTTGGTCCCACAATTTGTTTAAGTCTTCAATTAGTGTGCAAGTTATACATCTATGTCATTCCCTGGTTGCCTTGGCCTTGAGATTAGAATTGATAACATCATAAACTTCCATTTCATCGGGTGCCATAAAGGGAGGTTATAGATAAATAACATAATCGGCCACATACTGTAGGTATTACTCTACATCCTAAATGGGTTCATCTTATCAATAGCCAATGTTGGGGGGTAGGTTTCTTGGTTTTTTAGCAAATTTAGGATACTTAAAAGTCTAACTTACTCTATTCCGCAGAGTCTGTAGCATGCCGAAGCATGTCGTCTTGAATCCTTTCATCCTCATACCATCTTAAATTTTTTGCATTAGTTGCATTATTATACAATTGTCTAAATCTAGGTATAATTGGAAAATACCATAATGTCTTCTTTGGAATCTTCCCATTCGCTTGGTAGCGTGAGGCAGCTCATAGAGGATACTTAGTTAACGATTTATATTCTTTTATGAACAAAATACAATCGTTGGGGCAAGTATATTTCTTTTCATAACTCTAGCCAGTGGTGCGCATCACTTGTTTTGCATCATAAGTCTTATTTGGCATATCATTTCCTAATGGTAGCATTCTTCTTAAAAGCACAAGCAATTATGTGAAGCCTGAGTCACTCAACTCATATTTTGCTTTCCAGTTATAAAAGTTCAACACTACAGATAATAATGTCAACTCAGTACAATTCTCATACAAAGGCTTCTTTACATTGCTCTTCATCCTCTCAAACATTTTTAGGCATTTATTGAATTCTTCTTCAATTGCATCGGCTATACCTTGAAGATGATCGGCCTAAAATGCACTTGTGCCGAAGTTAGGTGATTCATACCTTTCCAAATTTGGCTGATTAGCACTACTACCCACTTATTTCTCCCCATGTTTTATCCCATAGGTATAAGTCTAATGAATTCCATACATTACTAGGTGTGACTCACAATTTTCTGAACCAATAAGCTTCATAATTGTTTATATATCTATAATACAAAATTTCATGCATATTTGCTTAATTATATTAAAACTAATTTTTAAACTCAATTCTATATCATGCATTTTTTAGCTTTAGCATGCTTAAGTTTTTTTTGATGTAAAACAAAGATAGCATTCATAAATAACTCTGTCCATTTACTCCTTTAATTATTGTCATGATACGTTTATGTTCAAATTTTTAGAATCTATTCTAAAGGCTTATCTTATAGTATAATCATGAACATTTTCTTTCCTCTTACTTTTACAGAGGTAAGAGGCTTATTTTACTATTCACTTTGCCATCCAAATTGTGTTGGCAAAACTTGACACCCATCTTTAGTATATAAATGTAGCATGGAAGAAACTTATTAAATTGTCTGCGGAATTTGAGTGGCTGTATGTTTTAGGGGCTATAAGTTGCTATTGTTTTCTTATTATCTCTTTTGACTTCATCATTCCACTTCATTCTTTTATAAGAAAATTACATGTTGATTACTTTCTTCTTAAGTCATGCCTTTCGTATTACTAAAAGTACCCGTTATGTTTATATATTTGATCAAGTAACAAGGGTTGTGGAGACAAAACTCAAATCACTAGCTCCTGCTTCATTAATAACTGAAGAGAAGTTTGTTATATCCCCTATTTTTTGGTGTATAGACAATATTCATTATTGGAAGAAAATTAAGAAAGTGCATAACTAAATATTTTTAGAAAGGCAATGTCACATTCATATCTAAGTAGAAAGATTGCAACAAGGTTTGAGAAATATTATTCTCATGTATACAATTAACATTCTCATCATTCGTAGGAAAGATCCACAACTGTTGAACAACTTCTTGACAAATAAACACAACAAAAAGTATGAAAATTCTCCATTGAAGGATGGAGATTGATTTGCTCTATAATGATTGCAAGAGTAGATTATTGTTGTCTAGCTAAGCAAGTAGGTGCCATCCCATAAAAATCATCCTATGCTCCAAGAGAGAATATGTACAACAACAATAAAATTTCCAAGCACTATGGTGAAATGTTGGTGCATCCAAAGAGAAGTTGGCAGCAAAATCTATCCTTTCTAAACAGCATACAAAAAGTTTAAGTAATGCAATGCTTGTGCATCCTTAAAAAAAGTAGCCAACAAAGTCTATTTTTTATGCTCAATTCTTTCTAGGCAACAAAAAGACTATGCATATTTTTTTAATTCTATTAAAACTATTTTTTCAGCTCAGTTCTATATCATTCATTTTTTAGTTTTAGCATGCTTACTTTTTTTTAATGTAAAACAAACATAGCATTCATGAACAACTTTGTCCATTTACTCCTTTAATCATGGTCATGATAAGTTTATGATATTTAGAATATGTTCCAAAGACTTTTGTTTCTGCACAATCATGGACAGTTTCTTTATTACTGCATAAATCTTGCTCTTATAGTGGTAAGAGGCTTATCTTACTATTCACTTTACCATCCTAATTGTTTTGGCACAACTTGACACCCATCTTTAGTACATAAATGTACTATGGAACAAACATATTAAATTGTCTGTAGGACTCTGAGTGGCTGTTGTAATATCCCAAATTTTATTCATTAAAATTCTTTATACATTTGATTATATTCAATAGAATAAAATGGTGAATTTTGATGCACTTGAAGTAGCCAAAATGTTAGAAATAGTGATTATGTGAAAGTTTAGCCAAGTAAGACATAAAGTACAATTTTTATCTTGATAAAGGCCTAATAGTGTAGCCTAAAAATAAGTATGGAAGAACACAATTTTTGGCCCAATTTATGATGAAAATTTCTGCCAAAACAAAAAGGGCAGAAGGAAAAAACCAAACTTAGTACAAAAATTCACATATAAGGGTAAAATAGTCATTTGACTAATTTTTCCCTTAAAATATGGTTATGGACGGCCAAAGAAGAGAGGAGACAAGGAAAAATATTATGATGTCACCTTACATGCCATGTAGTGGTCTTATTAGCCATATGGAAAAAGGGAGAGATAGGAAAATACCATGTGTAAAGAATTACAATAAAAGAATATAAATTATAAGGAGGTGGAAGATGATTTTTATAAACATAATTCAGCCCTATTTGAGCTTTATTTTCAGCCAGCACCAAGAAGAGAAGAGAGAGAGAGTGTGTGTGTGTATGAGAAAACAAAGATCAAAGAAGGAGAAGATGGAATCAAGAAGGCAAACCTAGGTAAGTAGTGTTGAATTCTCTTGTTTTTGCCTTTAAACTCTTGGAAACCTTCCCTAATCCTTATGTTCTTCTTGAAATCATGTAAAGCAAGAAGTTTAAGATAAAAGAGGGAGGGAAGTGCACGGCCAAGTGAGAGAAAGCAATGTGAGCTTGAATACTTGTCTTATTTAGTTGATCATGATGATTGTTGGTGGTTTTGCTTGCTTATTGACTTGTTTTTTCATGGATTTGTGATTGGGATGCATGAAACCTAAGAGAAGGTGCTGCCCAAAATTTGATTAATCATGTTCAAGAGATGTTTAAGTGGTTAAATAAATGATTAGAAGTGGAAAGAAGATATTTGGTTGGATAGAAATTGAAAAACTTCATTTTCCCTAAATTTTCCAAACTTTAGGCCAGACCTAGATGGAAGAGTTTGAGCTGGAATTTGATGGATTTGATGATTCCATTATGCTTGTAATGAAAAATTGAGTACGAAACATGTGAAATATGGAGTATGAAGGCTTTAGGGTGTGAAATGACAATTTTACCCCTAAAACCCTAACTTGGTGGCTGTCAAGGGTAATTCTAAAAATGCAATGTGATTTTTTTAAAACTGAGGTCAAAAATAGATTCTATATACAAAATTGTGTAGAAATAGGCCGGGTCATAATTTTTAGAAAAGTGCAATTATACCGAGTATAAAGGGAATTAGACCGAATTCTCTAAGGGTATTTTGGTAATTACGCATTTTGGGCAGAGATAACCAACTTTATGAGTCTTGGAATAAGGTATGAATAAGTAATAACTCATTTATTATCCATATGGAATATTAGGATTTGACATTTGCCTGAGCCGGACCAGAAATTAAAGGACCGATATTAGCTAAGCACCGGAAAGGAGTCAAGGTAGTAACTCTATCTCTCATACATTATATTATTGTTTATATACATTGTAAATTCCATGTTCTATGATGTGGAAAGTATATGGCAATAATTCCTAGAGCTGTAGTGTAGGAAAAGCACAAGTACCACTAGGCTAGTTTAGACTTTGTCTAGATAGGCTAATGTGAATGATATAATTCTTCGCTATTATGTGGTAAAAGTACAAGTACCACTCTATGAGAAAAGCACAAGTACCATGAGGCCAATAGGACCCAGCTGAGGTATGTGACAAGTATGAACCGGTCAAAATATTATTATGACAAGTACGGACAAGTTGGTGCCTACTCCAGAATATTATTGTGATCACTGTTAGGCAAGTAAGGAAAAATGACCATTTTGATATGGAAAAAATCATTGTTTGATCATAAACATTGATTGACAAACATGTGCACAACATTATTATTGCTGCATCATATGCTACACTAATTTTTATCTCTCACATTTTATATGATTGATAGTGTGTTACTATTGAAATTCGTTTGAATCTCACCCATTCCATAAATAAAAATTTATTCAGCTAGAGGTAGCGGCTCGAAGGGCAAAGAGGATTGATACTGGCAACTGAGGGATTCGGTGCCGAACAAGAATTTTTCCTTTGGTTATGTGCTAGCTTTTCTTTGTATTTTGGATTTGTAGTTTTATGTATAAAACCCTATGAGAATCTTTCTATAATATAATCAAGTACTTTATATCAAAATATTTATGCTATTTCTATATGCCCACTGAACCATATGTTAATACTCTGATAAATGTCAAAATATTGAGGGGTTTGACAGTTGTATATTATAGGGGCTATACGTTGCTATTGCTTTCTAATTATCTCTTTTGATTCATCATTCCACTCCATTCTTTTGTAAGAAAATTACATGTTGATTACTTTCATCTTAAGTCATGCCTTTCATAATACTAAAAGTTCCCGTTATGTTTATATATTTCATCAAGTAATATTGTGGAGACAAAACTCAAATCACTGGCTCCTGCTTCATTAATAATTGAAGAGAAGTTTATTATATCCCCTGTTTTTAGGTGTATAGACAATATCCATTATAGGAAGAAAATTAAGAAAGTGCACAACTGAATAATTTTAGAAAGGTAGTGTCACATTCATATCTTAGAAGAAAGATTGCAACAAGGTTTGAGAAATATTATTCTCATGTATACGATTAACATTCTAATTAATAATAGGAAGAATCCATAACTGTTGAACAACTTCTTGGCAAATAAACAAAACAAAGAGTATGAAAATTCCCTATTGAAGGATGAAGATTGATTTGCTCTATAATGACTACAGGAGTAGATTATTGTTATCTAGCTAAGCAAGTAGATGTCATCCCATAAAAATCATCATATGCTCCAAGAGAGAAGATGGACAACATGCAAAAAAAAAAAGTCCAAGCGTTAGTGCAATTATAGTGCATCCAAAGAAAATTTGGCAGCAAAATCTATCCTTTATTAGCTTACAAAAACTCCAACCTACGTTGTGCCGGTGCATAAAAAAAAAGTAGCCAGCAAAGTCTATTTTTTAGGCTCAGTTCTTTCTAGGAAATAAAAAGACCATGCATATTTACTGAGAGTGTGTTTGGATTTAGTTTTTGAGAATAGCTTCTAGGGAAAAAGTGAAAAAGTGATTTTTTTAATAGCTTCTCAGAATAATAGATTATGGGAAAACAATAATTTTGATAAAATGAGAGTGTTTAGGTATTGGATTAAGAATCATTTTTTTAGTGGCCAAATTACTAAAAGGATATTAGCTTTTATGATAATTACATACAAATGATAAGATTATATTTTATATATTATTTAAGAGTTAAGGTAAAAATTTAACAACCATTTTTTTCCTGAAGTGTGTCTAGCACAAATATAAGAGAAGAAAACTCCTAATGCGTTGGGTCAAACATATGATTTAACATTAAATTTCATAATAAATACTAAAAATGAAATAAAAAATATATATGTGATATTAATTAACTTAAATAATTTTTCTAATATAATCAAATTAAATAAATAAGTCTTATATTAAGGATAGGAGAGAGCATTAAAATTTTAAAATTCTGTGAAAAACAAAAGGATGAATGAGAGAGAGAATTTTGAAATTCAAAAGAGAGAGAGAGAGAGAGGAGAGATGAGAGGGAGAGGTGTGGGGTCCACCTACATGAAAAATGACCAATAAGAAAGAGCTTATAGGGCCCACTTATCTTAAAAAGCAAAAAAAAATTAGATTTTTCCAAAACCATAGTTTTGGCTAGAAAATAGCTTTTGGCATTTTTTTTTAGTGTTTAGGTTTTTTCTTCTTCTCAAAACCATGGTTTTGAGGAAAAAAACACTTTTTTGTTGTAATACCTTATTTTCAATAGCCACGTATACATCAAATGTATAATTACACATAACCACCACACTCTTTTTATCAAATACAAATAGTAGTGTCTTACACTACGATCTTCACTTCACCTTCATATCTTCCTGCACTCTTCACCTGTCTAAATGGTTGGTTGGGAGGAGTGAGATTTGAGAGAATCTCAATAGCAAACATTACCACTATACATGTCAGATATATATGAATGCATGACATGCTTGCCTACACTATTTCATGCCAACATAATGACATACTACATGCTCTATGTTATGACATACATATGGTCATTGCACAAATATAACAGAGTTTCAACCAATCATACATGTTCCACATAAATAGGCAAAGCAGTCACATAATCAATGCAAGACATACATATCACATAAATGCAGAAAAGGTAAGTTCACTACCTGATGGACTATAGTCCCCTCTCTTGTCCCTTGATCCTCTATCTATTGCTTCTTCTTTGTTACTTCATGGCCCTAAGCAAGTGATAACATCATTAGAGCCATGCAAAGTGAATGCCCAATGGCCCACATCAGCCCTACAGTCTTACTTTCACCTTTGGAGTTCATACCAATTATATTTGTACCATTAAGTCTTAAATTTCACATAAGACATAAAACTGATAAATTTTTCACCAAACTTTGAAAAATCACAATGAATTCTATAGAACTCCAATTGAAATGGTTCAAAGCTCCCTTTGATCTTATTTTAAGTATACTTACAAGGAAAAATATCACTTTCTAGAAAATACAACACAAAATCCCCATAATTTTTCAAACATCAACTGTTCCAGATTTAGTTTCAGAAATAAGGTCAAATTTTAAGAATTCACCATTAATTCTAGGAAACTCCAAATTGAGTGGTTCTAAATTCTATAGAAATATATTTCATTCTAATTTCACATAGAATACTAAATTCTAGCTATCAATGCCACAAATTTCCCAGAATTTTTCCAAACTCAACCTATCCAAATCACATTCCAGAAACAGGGCAGAAGTTCAAAAATTCACATCTCCCAACATACTTGTCCAAAAATTACAAAATATCCATCCAATTAAAGCTCTATGTCTCTAATTTAATTCTAGAAATTTTGAGAACTTTTGGATAAGGTTTTCCCTATGAAAAACTTCGCATAACATCACTGTTTCATATTCTTTCCAGAAAATAGGGCATATATTCAAAAATTCATTCATCCTAGCATACTTGTCCAAAAATTACAAACTATCAACCAAATTAAAGTTCTACATGTCTAATTTAAGTCTGAAAATTTTCAAAATTTTTGGACAAGATTTACCATATGAACAGCTCGAAAAAAGTCACTATTCAAACAGGGCAGAATCAACAAATCAATCGGTTAAAAAGGAAGCTTACGCTTACCTCTACCCGTTTCCACAAACGGTTCGGAATTTTGACAACACTCTTCCTAGTGAGATGGTGCCAAACACCTCCAAATAAAAATCCGAAACGGTAGAAATGTAGCTTGTGATGAGTAGAAGTTTCCTGAAGGGTACTTTGAGAGAGGATGTCGTTTCGGCGGATCAAAGTTTTCTCTCTCTTCCCCTCCATTTTCGTCCGATCACTCTCTCCCTCTCTCTTTTGGTTCTTTCTGTGTGAAAATGGAGAAGATGATGGATTTAATGGATAAATGATTCAGCTAACTCATCTGCCACGTGTCAACACCTGATTGGCCCAAATAATTGATTTTCGCACAAAATACCAAATTCTGCATATTTTTCGTTAACTTTGAAAATCCATAACTAATTGTACAAATATCTAATTAGGGTTGTTTCAAATGCTATACGACTCTTATTAATTATAATTTTAAGAAAAAATATAACCTTTAGCAAATTGGAAGCTCACTCTTCTCAGAAGTTTAATCTTTGGATACTACCCCAGAAAATAGTTAATTTCGCTAGGCTAACTTCAAAAATTCATTTCTCTTTGTATACAGCTCCAAATGACTTATATGACCTATTAAATTAAAACTTGATAAGTATACTTTAATTATGAAAAGTTTCATAACTTTTTTCCATCATTTACCCATAAAAAAAGGTTACACAATCACCACTGCCACACCGAGAATTTCACTGGTGGCAAAATTACTTTGTGTTCTACTTTATTATATTATGTGTGACTTCTAATCGCTTTATTTTGTTATTACCTAAGCTCTTTAATACCCCCAAGGATATAAAGAAATTTTTAGGGAATTTAAACATACCTCAAAGGGATATTTGCTAAACCGGGGTTTAGCAGTCCACTTGATCCAGGCTTAATCTTATGCCTCTAGTCCCAAAATTCGGGATATTACATTTGTAGTGCATCCAAACACAATCTTGAATTCTATTACAATTGTTTTTTAAGCTCTGTTCTCTATCATGCATTTTTTTAGTTTTAGCATGCTTAAGTTTTTTAATGTAAAACATAGCATTCATTAACAACTCTGTCCATTTACTCATTTAATCATGGTCATGATATGTTTATGTTCAAATTTTTAGAATATGTTTCAAAGGTTTATCTTACTACATTATCGTAGACATTTTCTTTCCTACTATATAAATCTTGCTTTTACAAAGGTAAGGCTTATCTTACTGTTCACTTTGCTTTCCTTATTGTGTTGGCACCACTTGACACCTGTATTTAGTATATAAATGTAGTATCGAAGAAACCTATTAAATTGTCTACAAGAATTTGAGTGGCTATGTAGTATCCCAAATTTTGAGACAAGAAGCTTGAGATTAAGCCTAACTCAAGTCGACTGCTAAGCCCTAGTTTGCAAAAGTATCAAGAATGTTCAAGAGACAGAATGTCTTTTAGGGACTAATTTGAGAAAAATAAAAGTATAGGATTTGCTTCTAAATAGCTAAAGGAAATGCCAAATTACTTTATCTAAAGGAAACAATCATATAAGGCTTAATTTGGATCTAAAAAGAGAAAGAAATAGTGTATGGAAGAAGAGAATAGAATGAAAGAAAATACCTAATGGCAAATTAATTAATGTTTCCATAATCAAGGGCAAAATAGACAATTGTCTTTTGATCTTAAGGTTAAAATTGGAATCTGAGATTAAGGGCTAGGATTTGCTCTTAAAAAGTGAAGTAATTATGAGGCTCAAAAAGCAAAATTATTGCCCTTAAAATGGTTATAATTTTCGGCTAAAAGAGAGGAAAAAATAGAAGACAAGAAATTCAATTAAGTAACCAATGGATAATAAGTTTCTTTGTGCACAAAGAGCTAAGAACCATTAGGTAAAATATTTCCTCCTCTCTCACCCTCTATTTTCGATCAAGAAGGCCCACAGAAGAGGAAATAATTGCTTTTGGTCCAATTAAAACATACTTAGTTAGGCTAACTAAACTAGAATGCAAGAAGAAGTAGGCAAGGATGTGTCATTATTTTCTCCTCTCTCTCTTAGATTTTTGGCTAGCCTATTTAAAGGGCCATTAAGTGACTTTAAAAAAATATCATTCCCTTCATTCTTCAAAACTTTGGCTGACCAAGAGGAGGAGGAAGAGAGAGAGAGAAAATCTAGAATTTTAGAGAACTCAAAAAGTGGTAAACACATTCTCTCTAGATTTTCACCCTTAACCAAAAATGTCTTCATAAACATTGTTCCTTTTGATATAAGCTTCATTTATAAGGTTTTATTTTTTTTTCAAGAGGAGGTGTTTTGAGGCATTTATCAAGACCCAAAGTGTTTGAATCAAAGAATAAAGCCTAGAAGAAGCAAGAGGTGAGTAAGAGCTTTCATTTGAACTAAGTATTGTGTGATTTGGTTTAGCTTTGAGGAATGGGTATTTTTTCCCTAATTTTCAGTTATATCGTTATTCTTAGAGTTCATGATGGTTTGATTTTGTAAATAGTGTTAAATAAGGTTTAGAAATGAGAAATCACAAATTTAGGAACTTAAGAGTAGTGCTGCCAAATTCATTTTCTGGAGGCAGTAATGTTTTGTCACGTTTTTGAGTAGCTAAACCTGGTCCAAATTCTATGAAACTTTTCATAATGAAAGTAGACATCTTAAGCCTCATTTTTATAGGTAGAATGTAATTTTTGGACTATTGGATTTAAAGTTATGTTTTTTTAAAGTTGGACCCTGTTTCTGGAACCAATTCTAGAATAGTTAAGGTTTAATGAATTTCTAGAAATGTTTTGGATTTATTTTATTGAAAATGATATTTTTATTTGAAATAAAACTTATGGAGGTTTACAATGTACTTGGAATTAGTCAATTTTGAATTTCTAGAATTAATTATGATTTTTTGAAAATTAGGCAATGAACCTAGAAGTTATTCTATGGCATAATGATGGTGACATGTTTTGGTCTAGGCAAATGAATTTCGATGTCCATGAAATTTTACAAAAATAAATTATACCCAGTAATCTTTAAAATGATATATAATATGTATCATTTGGATAAGTACATTGGGAGATACAGATTTTTAAAATTTGGTAATGATTATGGAAGTTGTCCTGTGATAGTAGGGAGTAATTATGAAATCTGGGATTTTGTGTGTGGGAGCTATAGAAGTAATCATTTTTCCTTTAAATTAGACTTAATAAGCATTACATAGGGCTTTAAACCACCCTAATTAAAGGTTTGTAGAATTATTTATAATTTTTCAAAGTTAAATGAGAAATCTTGCCAGCATTTAGTTCATGTGAATTTAATGGACTTTGGGCCAAAAGTAGTAAGGGTAAACTTTAAGGGTGAAGATTAGTACTTGGGCCTAGTGTAACCACATTAACTACTTAATTAGGCCTAAGCTCTAACACAATGAGTTATCAAGAATTGGAATAAGTAATAACTCACGCGTCCATGATTATAAATTATATGATTCGATATTTTCCTGGGACGCCCGAGAGACGAAGAACAAGAACCTAAATTGGAAGGATTGCTAGGTAGTACTCTATCCCTTATATCATATGTGTTGCTCGATATGTATTATCTGTCATTTATGCATGTACAGGACAGTTAGTCCCTAGGCAGTAAAACCCGTAAGTAAAAGTTACACCGGGAGTTACCCAGGGCAGTCTTGAGCCAGGAAGGCTTGAGGCAGAAAGCTCGTGATTGCACCTTGTATAGGGCAATGGCCCTAAGCAACCAAACTGTGACATCAAGCGTTATAATTCTGTGATAAGAGACTGGTTAAGCCCTTTGTTTGCTATATAATTTGTAAGTGCTCGTGATGTATTGTTTTACATATTTGGTATTCTACATATCATATTTTTTATTGGTGTAATACTGAGAATCTTTAGAATCTCACCCTTTTTCAATAAATGATACACAACAAAGGCATCCAGCTCCAAAGGCAAGAAGGTAATACGGACGGACGGAAAGAAGGCGAAGTAATTATAGATTGATGGTTATCATTATATTTTAGATGACTATAAATGTGTATATGATTAAGTAGAAGTAACGGTAGTAGTTCTAGTAACCGAGACACTGACCATAATAGTTGTAATCCGTACGCTGAACTTTTGGTAACGTGTTAGTATCAAAACACAATAATTGAATTAGAATTAGGCAACCAAACACCAAAAGCCCATAAGTTAACCAACACTATGCAACCTATTGCCAAAGAATGCCTACATCTTTAACAAATGATTTTGAAATTGATGAGAGTAATGGTTTTGCAAACTAGAATGAGACCGTATATAATTATTTTTAAGTTTTTGAAAAAAAAAACCCACTTAATCACAGGATCAAACTTTGTATTGAAGTTGGGACTTTGACAACCCTTTGCTAGATAGTGTCTCCAGTTTGTAAACATTACATAACTATAACTCATCACACGCTTTATAAGAGACGATATTTACTGGCTATATATTATAGGTGTTATACATTGCTATTATTTTCTAATTATCTCTTTTGACTTCATCATTCCACTCCATTCTTTTGTAAGAAAATTACTTGTTGATTACTTTCTTCTTAATTCATGCCTTTCGTAATAGTAAAAGTGCCCGTTATGTTTACATATTTGATCAAGTAACAAACGTTGTGGAGGAAAAACTCAAATCACCAGCTCCTACTTCATTAATAACTGAAGAGAAGTTTGTTATATCCCCTGTTTTAGGGTACATTCACATTATCCATTTTAGGTAGAAAATTAAAATAGTGCACAGCTAAACATTTTTAAAAAGGTAGCATGACATTCATATCTATATAGAAAGATTGCAACATGGTTTAAGCAATATTATTATCATAAAGACAACTAACATTCTAATCAATATCGGAAAGGATCTACAAATTATTGAACAACTTCTTGAAAATAAACACAACAAAAAGTATGAAAACTCTCTAATGAAGGATGTATATTTATTTTCTCTATAATGATTGCAAGGGTAGATTATTATTGTCCCGTGAAGCAAGCCGATGCCATCCTTCAAAAATCATCCTATGCTCTAAGAGAGAAGATAGACAACATACAAAAAAAAAGTTCAAGAAGTGTTGCAATGATGTTGCATTCAATGAAAAGGAGGTAACAAAATCTATCCTTTATAGATAGCATACAAAAAGCTCAGGCTATGAGTCGCTAGTACATCCAAAAAAAAAGCTAGCAAAGTATATCCCTTATATACAACATACAAAAATTCCAATCTATGCAATGTTGGTACATGTTAAAAAAGTAGCTAGCAAAATCTATCATGTACAATAAAAACAAATGTATAAGTGTGTAATGATATAGATTGTATATAAAAATATTGATATGAATAAAATATTATTCTTTTGGTGATGCCTTTTTCTTTTATCGTGAGCCGCCTAAATTTTCCAAATGTCAATGGTTATGAGCTAATGATATGATAACTACATGTAACTATTTAGAGTAACTCATTTATTAATTCACTAGTGCAAAATAGCATTTTTAGACTGCATTATTTAGACTGGTTATTGCGGATAAGGTCTAAAAGAAACACGCGGTGGCAATTCTGTAATTAAAAGCAATGTTTTAGACCGGTTGTCTAAAAAACCGGTCTAAAAAAATCTTATTTAGATCGGTTATACAAACAACCGGTCTCAAAAACAAATTAAGACCGGTTGTTTAAATAACCGGTCTTAAAAGTTAATAATTTAAGATCGGTTATTTAAACAACTGGTCTGAAAACAAATTATTAAAATGAATAAAAAAACACGATATTATTAAGACCGGTTTTTTAAATAACCGGTCTTAAAAGTCAATAATTTAAGACCGGTTATTTAAACAACTGGTCTGAAAACAAATTATTAAAATGAATAAAAAAACACGATATTATTAAGACCGTTTTTTTAAATAACCGGTCTTAGAAGTCAATAATTTAAAACCGGTTATTTAAACAACCGGTCTGAAAAATAAATTATTAGAATGAATAAAAAAATCACTTTATTATTAAGACCGGTTATTTGAATAACTGGTCTTAAAATTCAATAATTTAAGACCGGTTATTTAAATAACCGGTCTTAAAAGTCTGATATTCAAACCTAGATCAGCCGCGAATGTTCATTTCATCAGTTACGTTTCACTTACCCCTCTGCTTACACCGCCGCGAACTGCTCAAGTCCAACGCAGTAGGTGATATTCCGCCGTATTCTCCTGCCACCCTTCCAGTCGCCGCCGCTGCTTCCACCTTCTTTCCCATATTCTGTTGTCGGCGTTTGAAACTCCCTCCTTCTCCGTTCGTACTTGCCGTTGCTGCGAAGAAGTCACCGTGAGTACCATCGTGAAGGGCCACTGCTGCCCCTCTCCTCCTGCACCTCAATCCACGGTCCAAGTTACTTCAAACAGGTAATGTCCCATGTCTCAATGCTCCGTATAAATAGACATTGTGTATTCACTGTCTGTCCAAGAATATAATCTGTACTATAATTGAACTAGAAATTAAAATAGGAATGCTCCTTCAACCAAATTATTCAAGAAATCCATTGTTGTGTGTATCTCATTGTTTGTACGGAATCAAGTCTGGGTTTGATATGTTGTTCGCATGGTCTATTTATTTTGTTGGCGAAAATAATGTAATGAGTGAAAGTTCATGGAGAAATACACCGTAAATGTTTTCATTGTTCTTCAGCTTCTTATTTCTATATTACTACCTTTAGTGCTTAATGTAAGATTCAGTTGACTAATAATTTAAAAAAAATTAAAAAATATAAATAAATTACTTAATTATAGCACCTATTATATGATCACTCTCTAAAATGCTTATGTGTATATATAGTTTAGAGAAAAAAGGTAAAATATTTTGGAGAAAAATAATAAATATATATACTTTAAATTATTTATTTAGCTTATTTAATCTCTCAAAATTAGTAAATTAGGTCTTATATTAATGACCAAATGTACTATTTTGTTATAACTAGCATCCATGATAGGAATGCTAGTTAAAATAGAAATGGAGAAAAAATGACATTTACTCTGATGGAAATTAATTGGTGAAGCTTAATTAACGGTGTCCTGAACTGGTGTGATTTGATTATTTGAGGATCAGGGTACTGATAATTGCTAGTTTTCATAGTCTCTGGATTGCTTAAGTTATTGTGTCAAATTTCCTGGCATGTATGCTTATGAATGGCTGATTAGAAAATTGTTGCATAATATTCAGTTAGTTTTGAAACTAAATTTAAGAGGTGATTTGAGGTTTAGACTAAAGCAATTCTTGTATATGTAGTCTAGTTTAAGTCCTGAAATTGTTAGTGTATGTTGATACATTTTCCATATTACTTGAAGAAAATGGAACAGACTGCAATTATATCTTATGCGGAATTCTAATGAAGAATTCTGTTAAACTAGATAAATTGATGAGTGTAACCTTTTCATACTCTCATCATACTCCTGCCTTTTCCAGGGCAGTTAATATACAGAAGAGAAGAAAAAAAGGTGTTGAAATATATGGATCGTAGTTGGATAAACGCTAAACGGACTAGTGTTGAATATGATAATGGGGTGAGGGATTTTTTGGAATTTGCTAGAAGAAATTCTGGTAATGATGATAGTGGGATGTTCTATTGTCCTTGTGTAGAATGTCTGAATGAGAAGCGACTTAGTGCTGCAAATATATATACACATTTAATTTGTGAAGGATTTTGTAAGAGTTATACAGTATGGGTATGGCATGGTGAAGAAATAGAAATTCCAAGCACAACTCAACAAGGGGGGGTCGCCTTTGATGATAATGACACGGTTCTGAATGACCGGATAGAAGATATTATTCGTGATGTTGGAGAAGAGGCTTTTGAGCAATCATATGCATATGGTAATATGTGCAGTGATTCTGAGAAGCCGCTGTACCCGGGATGCACAAAATACCAATTGTTGAAAGCTGTATTGAAATTGGTAAGCTTGAAAGCACGGCATGGATGGAGTGACAAGAGTTTTTCAGAAGCACTTGAAGCCTTCAATGACATGCTTCCAGATGATAACATGCTGCCTTGCCGATACTATGATGTGAAGAAAATACTGTGTCCACTAGGGATGAAGTATAAAAAGATCCATGCATGCCCTAATGATTGTATATTGTACAGAAAAGAGCATACAGAGAAAGAGCAGTGTACGATATGTGAAACCCCCAGATACAAATCAAATAAGGCCCCTGCAAAAGTGTTGTGGTATCTTCCTATCATACCGAGGTTCAAACGGCTGTTTGCTAATGAAATTGATGCCAAAAATTTGAGATGGCATGCAGATGAGAGGATTTCTGATGGAAAGCTTCGACATCCAGCTGATTCTTCTCAGTGGAAGAAAATTGATCAGTTGTTTCCTGACTTCGACAAAGAGCCTAGGAATCTTAGGCTCGGGCTTAGCACGGATGGCATGAATCCTTACGGTAGCCTAAGCAGTATACATAGTTCATGGCCTGTTCTGTTGGTAATTTACAACTTATCTCCTTTGTTATGTATGAAACGAAAGTACATCATGTTGTCTATGTTGATTTCGGGACCAAAACAACCTGGAAATGACATAGATGTTTACTTAGAACCCCTGATCGAAGACTTGAAAGAGTTGTGGGACGAAGGGGTCGACGTTTTTGACGCGAACAAAAAGGAGATGTTTAAAATGCGAGCCTTGATCTTTTGTACTATAAACGACTTCCCTGCTTATTGAAACTTGTCAGGATATAGCGTTAAAGGACACAAAGCTTATCCTATTTGTGAAGAAGGCACATGCTACCATCAACTTCAACATGAAAGAAAGATTGTTTATCTTGGTCATAGGAGATTCCTTAGACGGGGCCATCCATATCGCAGATTAAAGAAGGCCTTTTTTGGTGGCCAAGAGTTTGAAGATGCTCCAGAGGCTTTGACTGGGGAGAAAGTGTATGAAAAGGTCAAAAATATCAATGTCATCTTCAGTAAGACTTCAAAGAGTCGAAATGAAAAATATATATGGAAAAAGAGGTCAGTTTTCTTTAACCTTCCATATTGGCAGAATCTTGATGTCAGACACTGTATTGATTTCATGTATGTGGAGAAAAACGTGTGTGATAGTATTGTTGGGACACTACTCAACATACAAGGAAGTTCTAATGATGACGTTAAGGCAAGATTAGATTTGCAAGAAATGGGAATACGGGCAGACTTTCATTCGAGGCCACATGGTAAGAGAACTTTTTGTCCTCCAGCTTCTCATACTTTATCCAAGGATGAGAAATGAAGTTTTTGTGAGTGTTTACATGGCATCAAAGTTCCCTCAGGGTATTCTTCAAATTTTAAGAAGCTTGTGTCTATGAAAAACTTGAAGTTAGTAGGGCTGAAGTCTCATGATTGTCATGTCTTGATGCAACAACTACTCCCAGTGGCTATTCGAGGCATCACCGAATATGATCTTCAACACATATTGACCAGACTTTGTTTCTTCTTTAATGCGATTTGTAGTAAAGTCATTGAGACAGAAAGGTTAGATGAATTGGAAGATGAAGGTTACTTGATCTTGTGCCAGCTTGAGAAGCTTTTTGTTCCTTTCTTTTTTGACATCATGGTACATCTAGTTGTTCATCTAGTGAGGGAGATAAAATTGTGTTGCCCTATCTATTTTTTATGGATGTACCCAATTGAAAGAACTATGAAAATCCTAAAAAGATATGTGAAGAACCCTAACCGGCCTGAAGCTTCTATTGTTCAGAAATATGTTTCTGAAGAAGCCATGGAATTCTGTCAACATTATTTGGCAAATGTAGGACATATCGGCCTTCCTAAATGACATGATGAAGAAGGGGGTAGGCGCGGGGCTACCGTCAAGAGTGTGGATCCTGATGAATTACAACAAGTCCACTTGTACATTTTGAATAATGTTGATGCAGTTCAAGATTACATAAATGCTCATAAAGAAATTGTACAGAAAACGAACAGTTGGTTGACTGAACAAAGGTTAATTAGGGAGCATACCAGGACATTTGCACATTGGTTTAAACACAAGGTTGACGGAGAAGAATGTGTTTCTGATACAATTAAATGGCTAGCACGTGGTCCTGAGTTTGATGTCATAAGTTGGACTTCGTTTGTGATCAATGGGTATTACCTTTTACACAAAGTCCCCGGATGATAGGAGCACTGTCCAGAACAGCGGTGTTATGTTAGTAGCTGAATCTATGCACTTCTCTAGTTCAAAAGATAAGAACCCTACATTGGCAGCCATACCTTATTATGGGGTTATTGACGAGATTTGGGTGGTTGACTATGTTAAAATTAAATTTTCCATTTTCAAATGTAAGTGGGTTGATGTTAATAATGGTGTGAGGATCGATAAGTCAGGGTTTACATTAGTTGATCTGAACAACAAAAGTTTTGGAGATGAATCTTTCATTATGGCCGATCAAGCGAAACAAGTGTTCTATATTATTGATCAGGCAAATAAAATGTGGTCTGTAGCTCTCCAAGGAAAAAGGGTCATCGATATTGAAGAGGAAAGTCGTTCAAATTATGATCTTCTCGAGACCCCTTCTTTTTCTAAGGGTCTTCATGCATTCAACGAAGAAGATGAAGCTGATAATAAACACGGCACAAGAAATGATCATCGTAAAGGGATATGGGAGGATATCTCTTTATAAATCTACTTTAAATGTTAGCTATCTATTTAAAGTCATAATCGTTATAACTTATATGTAGATTATATATATAGTTATTTTATAACTAACTAACTCAACAATTTGTCTTAACAGTACAATGACGGATCCGGTGCATCCTACAGCAGAGGATCCAGTGCATCCTACAGCCGAGGATCAGGTGCATCCTACAGCCGAGGATCAGGTGCATCCTACAGCCGAGAATCAGGTGCCTCCTATAGCAGAGGATCAGGTGCATCGTACTGCTCAGCACAGTGAGCCTCAGAGTGTTAATCAGGGGCAGTCATCGGGTGAGCCGAGTCACCAGCCTAGACGGAGGGGCAGGACGGCCACACGGTTGAGGGATGTTTCTCTGAGTCGGTCTTCCAGGGAGAGGATACTGATCCAGTTCGATCAATACTGGAAACCGATCGGGCCGAATGCCAGTCATTTTAGGAGTTTTGTCTGCCTCCTCGCACGGAATAAGCCTAGCATATTGATAGAGGAGTGGAGGAATGTCGACAAAAAGATTAAGCAGCATATTTGGGATACTATTCAGGTATAAAATTCCCTCTGTATGTTTCTTTTATCAAATTCATTTCATTACTGTCACTAACTCCTTTCATTCATGAATAACAGCTCACCTACGACGTTCCTCAGAGTGAGATCTTGTATCACAAGACTATGATGTATTGTTGTGAGCGCTGGAGGAAGTTCAAGATGACTCTGGCCAACAATTACGTGCATATCGAGGTACCAGCTGGTAAGCCTCGTCCTACTCCTTGCAGCAAGTACTCGTACATCGATGAAGCGACATGGAAGGAGTTTTTTAGGCTTCGGACTACTCCAGAGGCTTTGGTGAGTTAACTTATTTTTTACTTTATTTACTTATCTTTTGTCTTTACTGTATGTAACCTTTTTTCCCATTTCTTATTCGCAGGCAAGAAAGCAAAAGGCACAAGTGAGTGGCAGGAAGAATGATTGCCCCCACACAATGTCTCATGGGGGAACGCAAAATGCCGAGAAAGACTTATTGGCGGCCAAACGGAGGAGATTAGAAGAAGCATCTCAATCTGACCCTTCTATTCTGCTATCTCCACCATCTCCGATACGGCGCGAAGAGTTGTGGTTGCATGCTCGCCGGAAGAGTGGTGGATCCTATACGAGTGACCAATCTCGTATAGTCGGTGAAAAAATTGTAAGTATCGTTGTTCTTATTAACTATTTAATAAATATGTTTCATTACTCATGTGTGTTTTTTGTATATCTCACAGGAGGAACTTCAAAAAAAGAAAGCCGAGGTAGCCTTCAAGTCGGAGGGGAGGAATGACATTCTCATGGTTGCTACTGGAAAACTTGAGCATCCAGGCCGCGTCAGGGGAGTTGGAGGAGGGGTGGGTATAAAGGATTACTTTGGATCCTCCTCACGCAGTTCCTCCTCCAACGTGGTCACGATAGACGAATTGGAGCGTATGTTGGCCACTGCGAGGGCGGAAGCAAGGGATGAGGCAGAAGCATCATTTGATGCACTATTGGATGCCCGGTTGAGCAAGATGAAGGACGAGGTATATGTCATAGCGAGCACAAGACAAGACACCGCTCCTGTCTAGGCACAGTCGCTCGATCGCCATAAGCAGAGTACCAAAGGGAGTTGTTGCAATGTGGGACAGTCATCAGAGGGTCCTGGAAAGGACGATGCTGAGCCTTGTGATTTATATGTTGAGGATCCTCTAAGACGGTTAGTTGCACGGGGGAGTGTGCACAACCTAGGATCAACTGTTCACCACCTCGAGATGACAGATGATCAGGTTAGGGTGTCAGTTGAGGAGGTTATTATGTCAGACGCACCTGTCCCTATCCCTTCTGAGGAGTTCAAGATTGTGGCAGATGTCTTGGGTACTTTCATATCATGGTCGAAGAACCTTGTTTCTGTTGGAGCTGCGGATTCCCCGATCAGAGCCCCAAGTCCAGCTCCCGTCCCTTGTGAAGTTTCACAGCCTCCACCACTGAATGTGATGCAGCAAGTGATTCTGATGGCATTTGATACATCTTTTCTGACTAAAAATTGGCCTATGGATTCAGTTGTTGGACCGTCAGGGGCGGCATGCTATCTTGAGAGGGATGATTTAATGTCCATGGTCGCTCCTAGACAAAATCTTACGATTGCGATTGTCCAGCTTTTTTTAATGTAAGTATCTTCTTCAATTGGAAGTAAATATCTTAAAAATTACCCTCTGTAACCTTAATTTGTGTGCTTCCATTTTTGTAGGTACATGAATCGTAGGTTGGTTTCCTCTGGGAAGAGCGCTAAATTTGGATTCATGTGCCCAGCTCATGCCACGGAGAAAGGGACCACTTCTGCCATCAGACATAGATATTTATCACAGAGGCTCAGTGAAATAGAAACTGACTGTTTCTTGGTTCCTTATGTGCATGGGTAAGAAACATCAAATTTATATTCTGAAACATCACATATAATGCTTTATATTTGCTTAACATTCATCTCTTTTTTTAGGGATCATTGGCAATTGGTTATTCTGTGTAAGGCTAGTTACACAGTGATCCTCCTCTGCTCCCTCCACTTCAAACCGGGGATTGACTTGAAGAAAACCATGAACTCGTAAGTTTTTTTGCTTTATTACCTTTTGTGTGCAAAGTTTGTATGCAGAATAAGTAATCTTTGTGATTTTGATCATAGGGCTATGCGGACTTTCCTACACGCTAAGTGTGGTAGGCATGTTCGTGACTTAAAAGACCCTACATGGATCACGCCAAAGGTTAGTACATATTTGTTTTCTTTAAGATGTGTTTATAAGCTATGCTTTTATGCTTGCTTTGATGATATCATGTTCTTTTTCATACCCGTAGGCAACCACCGGGCTCCAACTTATGTGGTCTTTATATGTTGAGGCAGATTTACAATATTATCATCCTAGACACGACTGACTTTACCGAGGAGGTAATAAATGTATATTTCAAATATTTTGTATTACTTTATTGTTTTAAGTTAGTAAGTTAATGTTTTGTTTGGCTTCAGTGTTACACATACAGATGTTTGATCTTGTTGATCCCTTTCCTGAACAAGATATTGATTTCATCCGCAATTGTTGTGCTGAATTCATTTATGAGCTTTTACAAGATTAGTAAGTTTTTGAATCCGATTTATGTTGTTCTAATAATACTTATGGTTTTCATATATATCTAACTTGGTTTATATCTCTGTTTAGGACAAATTCTTAGATATTAGCGATACTAGTTGGCTGTTGATTCAGGCAGGGGATCACTATTGTAAATTTTCCTCCACTTTTTTCATTTCTCTGTAAAGCTTAGGAATTTTTTCCATATAATGAGAAATATTTCTTTTCCTCCTTCTCTTTACAAGCTTTGGGATTGCAAGTTCACACAATGTCGCAATTTTCCTGCTATCATTGTTTAATTGTGTTGTTGTGGTTCAAAATGCCTGATAATTATAAATTGTTAATATTGTACTGTTTCTGAGAATTGAATAAGTTGATCATGTGTTATTGGTAGTCATTGGAATTGAATGTGTTTGTTTTCAATGATTTTTTCATAATGTTCATTCTTTGATTGTTGAGAGTCGATGATTGTAAGGGCCAAGTGTTTTTCCCTTGAACAAACTGACATTTATAGGTTCATACCGATTACGATAACTAAGGTCATATTTAACAAAAGAGGGAAAGGGAAACTAATAAGGATTTTAGGCTTCATGATTCTATATTTGGAGCAAGTTTGCATTATGAGAAATACCAATTGTTTCTGGAAATAAAAATGATGTAGTCACTGCTTCTGATTGTCAATATATACATATATGCATGTGTATGTAATGTGGCACAGGGGGGATGTTGTTGAATATGGCTTACTGGCCTGGGTAAGATTGAAACAAATAAAACGAAAAAAAAAACAAAATAAAATTTTTAGACCGGTTCTAAGAATAACCGGTCTTAAATATGAATTTAAGACCGGTTATTAAGAGAACCGATCTTAAAATATTAAACTTTAAGACCGGTTCTCTTAATAACCGGTCTTAAATATATATTTAAGACCGGTTATTAAGATAACCGGTCTTAAATAAGTAAACTTTTAATACCGGTTCTCTTAATAACCGGTCTTAAATTCATATTTAAGACCGGTTATTCTTAGAACCGGTCTTAAATTATTATTTTTTTATACAGAAATTTCCCTACTTGTTCCTTAGTTAAACTTTAAGACCGGTTGTTGTAGAACCGGTCTTAAAAGTTCATATTTTAGACCGGTTTTTTAACCGGTCTAAAAAATGTAATACTTTTTAGACCGACTGTATCAAGACCTGATCTAGAACCGGTCTAAAATATTATTTTTAACTGGTCTTAAAAGTGATTTTTGTACCGGTGATTCTTACCATTAACAAACTTTCAAATGAAAATGGTTGGGATGTAGATTGTAAAAGAACATATTGAGTTGGTGTTAAGTATGAAGATGTTGAATCTTGAGTTTATGCAGCATCTATTGAAATTGTTACAAACTTAGATGACAGAATCTCATATGCATCTTTGTTTTTTGAACCTTTTGTTCATTTCCTAGATGATAAAGCTTCTTAAGTGCCCTACAAAATATAAATATAAAATTAGTAACATTTTTTTCCTTTATATAAATGTAAATTAAATAAAACTCAATACATCTTACTCTCTTATAAGTCATCTTCCTATCATTAAATTTTTTCCTCCCAACCTTCTACACGTTGCTTTCTTCCTTAAGAATATTTTGTGACTCTACCACCATTGCTCTACTTTATTTAAGAACATTTTCATTGTTTATTTTTTACTTTATTTTCTACCTTAGTCACGTATTTATCAACACACTTAAAACTTTCATGACTCTTGGTTGCATTTATTACCACTTTTACCATCTTTTCCATTAAGTGTCTATATCTTAGTGTAATTTCAAGTTTAGGATCTACTTGTATCTTACTCCCCCTACATCACACACAATACCACTCCTTGCTTCCCTAGTCCATTGCTTGATAATGTATTGCTTATGCATAATTCTCACATTTTTGTCTCATACACTTTCAATATGTGACAACACAATATCCCAATGGTCACAAATATTTCACAAGTACAAGATATTTCATGTGTGTCATGTTTAAACTCCACTCTACATTCCCTTCTTTACCAATCTTTTAGGCAATGTATTCATATAGTAGCTCTTTCTCATCATGCTGAGTTAACATCATAACAAATTGGAGGTCCTATTGTACTTGGAGCATGTCAAATGCATTAGGGAATAAGTTAGCACAAGTTGGAACATGTTAAATGCATTGGGTGCATTTGGATTGATCATCCTAGGTACTTTTTTTTTAGAATCAAATTCAAGTTTAACTCCTTGTCTCGCTTCTCTAAAACAACTTTGTCAAAAGTAGGGTAAAGAATTCATTGATGTCTAAATTTTATGTTGTGCATTTTTCACACTACCATTCACAATTTCAGTCAGTTGTGTACTTCTCATGCCTAATGTGCAAGCATTCTTTGCATAGCGCAAAGCCCATTTCTCTGTGATATTATACATGGATGTCAATCATGGACTTTTGTAGACAACATAAGAAGAGATTAATTTGATCTATGCTTTTTCAAACTTTTCTTCATCTGAAATTTTAGACATGCACTTACAAAAGTTCGTAAAAAAATGTGACTTATCTTTCATCAAGTTTCTAAGGTGTTTAATATCATTTTGCTTTAAATTCCAAATTCATAAACAATGCTTTGTGTTAGGAAGAACTTTACTCAAAGCTCTTGCCATAGCAAAATCTTACTTTGTAAACACAACTTTGGGCTTCTTTTACATGTAAGCTTCTAAGAAAGTTTCTAATAGCCACTTGAAAGATATAGTGCTCTTATCATATAATAATACTGCTCCAAAAATGACTACATTTTTGTGATGATTAAAGCTAGAAAAAGATTACAAGAGGTCAATGATCACAATTTGTATAATATGTTGTATGTAGAGGTACAACCTCACCAAAAAGTGCATAGTCTATCAGCATTCTAGCATCTGCTTAAAACACATTGTGATACGTTCTTCTATGTCTACCTGATATTTATGGAAGAATGCAAGATTCACTACAATTTGCTTTTAGAAATATTCAAACATACATCTTATCTCTCCATACTTCATTTTTGTTTCCTTTTAGATTGCAAATAGTTTTGCATATCTACTTGAGTATATCCAAGATTTTCTTTACCCCATGCATATGTACTCATTAAATCAAAGGTAGCCTTTTGTTGAAGTCAATAATTTCTTGACAAGTCAATTCCATAAGCTTTAACTTCTAATAAGTTTTTTTGAGATGACAACAAGTGTATTGTTTCTTTTGTGTGAAGAGGATGCTTATGCTCTTCATCAAATTTAGCGATTTTATACTTTTAATCAACAACAGATGCTTCTGTTCTTCTTGGACACTTGATCCTTGTCTTTGCTCAGAGCTTGGAAGTATATATCTTTTATTTACCTTTTGTTTGAGGACCCTCCTTAAAACATACATATAATGAGTGAACTATCCTTTCTACTTTTTGTACAATTATATTTTTTAGGCCCAAAACCAATTATTTTAGCATAGTATTTCCAAAAACTCCATGCTTCTTCACAGCTCCCAAACTCCCTTCCTCTTTTGTGTTTCAATTAATCCTCTATTGTAAAGTTCCTATACACAATAAAACCATTATATATTTAAAAAAATCATATATTTATTTTAAAAAAACATCTAGGCTAAAATTATAATATTATATTTTTATATTTAACTCTAAATATTATATGTGTGTGTGAATAAAACAACAAGTACGTGCGCGCGCGTGTGTGTTGAAAGCACCAGAGGAAGTAAACCAATGTCTTAAACATGAAAATAAAAATATTTAGAGAAGATGCTAAAATCTACAAGGGAGAATAAAGTTTATGTCCGTATAAAATTGGGCTAAAGCCCTATACTTTACCAAAATAAAAGCTATAGGGGAGAATGTTTTTACAAGAGAGAATATTAAAAAAAAATTACTCATTTCTTCCTTCTTCAGCTAATCACACTATTTCATCTTCTTCTCCCTCTTCCTGTTGGGTTTGTTTTTGTCCATTTCTTCCTTCTTCCTCTTGCCTATCTTGCAACAATCCTTCTCTTCTTTCTTCCACCTATATCATGAACTAGCCTCTTCCTTCTTCCTCTTCTATTGCAGCATAATCCATCTCCTTGGTTTTGGTTTGAGCTTTGCAGAAAATTTGGGAGAGGGTAAGCAAATATAGATGCAGGAGTAAGGACCATATGAGAATACATGAAGAGACGAGCAACAGAAATGATGACACCATCTAATTAAACGAAACTAAGTCATTTTGGGTGATGAGGAATTCTTTTTATGTAATATCCCAAATTTTGAGGCACGAGGCTTGAGATTAAACCTATATTAAGGGGACTACTAGATCCCTATTTATCAAATGTCCTAGTGGGACATGATATTATTTCCTAAAATTCCTTTATATCCTTGGCTATTAAAGGGAATATTATGGTGAATTAAAGAGCTTGGAAGTGACAAAACAAAGCAGTTAGAAGTCACACACAATATAATAAAGTGGAACACAAAGTAGTATTGCAACCGGTGAAATTCCCGGTGTGGCAGTGGTGATTGTATGACATTTTTCAATACATAAATGATGTTGAAAAATTATGAAATTTTCCAAAATGAAAATATACTTATCAAGATTTAATTTGATAGGTATATAAGTCATTTGGAGCTGTACACAAAGAGAAATGAATTTTTGAAGTTAGCCCAGCAAAATTAACTATTTTCTGGGGCAACATCCAAAGATTAAAATTTTGGGATGATTAAGCTTCTAATTGGCAAAATTTTATATTTTTTCTTAAAACTAGACTTAATGAAGGTCGCATAGCCTTTAAAATCACTCCAATTGAACATTTGTACAATTAGATATGAATTTTCAAAGTCTAATGAAAATTCTGCCAAATCTAGTATTATATGCGAAAATTGGAATTTTGGGCCAATGAGAAGCTGACACGTGGAAAGTTGCTTTAACATCTCATTTAACCATTAAATCATCATCTTCTCCAGCCATTCACACGCAGAAAATCAGAAAGAAGAGAGAGAATGAAGCTGGGTGAAAATGGAGGAAGAAGAGAGAGAAAATTCCAGTCGCTGAAACACTGTCGAATCGGTGTCTTTTGGAAAAGTTCCCTTCACGAACCTTCTTCTACTCAATGCAAGCTTCATTTCTACAGTTTTAGATTTTCATTTGGAGGTGGTTGGTTCCGTTTTATATGCTGAAGTGTTGCTGGAATTCCGAACCGTCTGTAGAAATAGGTAGAAGTAAGCATAAGCTTCCTTTTTAACCGATTGATTTGTTGTTTGGATGAGTATATTGAAAGTTAGGTACTGTTCATGGATGATTTAAAATGGTGTTTTCAATGGCTAAACGATGTTCAATGTAAGTCTAAATAGGTAATCATTTGATTAGAAGTAGAAAGGAAGTGAATAAGCCAAAGAAAACAAGAAAACAATATAACTTTTCTGAGAACCCTAAATTGAGGTTCTATGTGTAACGTGGTGATGTACTTGGAATTTGATAATTTTGATATTTCCATTGGCTTTAAGAGGCAAAATTGTGTAGGTATGCAAGTGTTCATGATTTTTGGATGATTGTATATAAATTTGGAGAATTATGAATAAAGGGTGTGCATGTTGCTTAAATCTGCCTTGTGTGGCAGTCAGTGTTGTGCGTGATGTTTGAAGGTCAAAAACTTGTCCAAAAAATATGAAATTTTTTAAGATTAAATTAGACATGTAGATATTTAAAATGATAGGTAATATGAAGGATTTGGACAAGTATGATAGGAGTTATGATTTTTCAAAGTCTTGTCATGTTAAACTGGGCAATTCTAAAGTAGTGTCCAATTAAATGGAATTCTGTACTTATGGGAGTGCTTTTATCTTATGGATATATTTTCACATTAAATAGGACTTAAAAAGGGTTCCATAGAACTTAGAATCACCTCATTTTTATTTTTTTTACATTTAGTTGTGATTTTTACAAGTTCGGCCAAGAATCAAGACGGTGAAATTCTAAACAGCGAGATTCTTGGCCGTGGCCAAAATGTTTTGACCTGATTTTAGCCACGGCCAAAACCCTCAAATTTCAAGATTTCATGTTTTTTAGGAAAATTGACTTATTTAACCCTTCCTAACCTCTTGGGCCTTAATATACACTTCTAATGACCCACAATCATGACTCTAATGATGTGATTGGGTATCTAGGGCTATGGAAAAGTCAAGAAAGAAGAAGCATGGAAGAATTTCCATGGAGGAAGAGGCATGGAAGAATTTCCAAGAAGCTTTAATAGTTGGAAGAAGAGGTAACAAGGAAGGATAGTGATCTACTAGGTAGTGAACTTACCTTGACTGCATGTATGTGATATGTATGTTTTTGCATTGATTATGCGACTGGTTTTCCTATTGGTGTTGTGCATATTTGATTGATTGAAGCTATGTTATATTTGTACAATGTCCATATGTATGTCATAACATTGAGGGTGCAACATGTCATTATGTTGGCATGAAATAGTATAGGTAAGCATGTCATGCATTCATATATATCTTTCATGCATAATGATATTGTTTACTACCGAGATTCTCTCGAATCTCACTCCTTCCAAACAATCATTTAGACAGGTGAAGATACATGGAAGAGATATGAAGTTGAAGTGAAGATTGAAGCGCAAGGCACCATCTTCTGTATTGGTGTAAAGGTTGTACTAGTTTTGTGATTATACATTTGATGTATATGTGTATATATGAATGTATGAATGAGTTTAGTAAAGAACGACTTTAATAGAATAGCTCTTAGTTTATTCAAAGTAAAACGCTCGCATACTCTGATTTAAGTGAAACTAAGAGCCAGTAAGGTGCTAGTGACATAGTGGAATATTATGGAAATGTGTTTAAAATATTATGCCCTTTAGAAAACCCTCTCAGCCTTAGGTTCAAATCCTGAGTTGAAGGCGAAGATTTATGAACGTTTTTGTAACGTTGGGTAGTTTCTAGTTCCACCACTGATTTCACTAGTCATTTAGAGAAGGGTGTCACATTTTACATAAGGTCATGAGCTTCAAATGCAGACATAATCTTATTTATGTTGATAGTTCTTTAAGAAAAGTTATAAATGTTGAAGTTCACGAGCAATCTGGAAGAACAAAGAAGTGGATGATCTGAGTCACGTCCGAGGACACTATCCTATAAAGCTATCCCACGACCACCAGCAGAGAGGAAGCAGTACTCCCCAGGATTAAACAGACCCTTCTTGAACAAGTCAAGACTGCAGAACTAGCGGAAGATAATTGTAATCATAGCGATAAAAGACTATGCAAAGAAGGAGAGATCAGAAGTAGTCTTTGAGCACTTTGTCTATGCCCCTTTTATAGGCACGGTCCACGGATAGTAAACAGACGTAAGATAGTTCAAACAATGCATCCCTTGAGACCGAACAAACACTACCAGAAAGACATGTTTGTATGCTGACAAGGGAGAGAACGTTCAGGGAAGTGCTCGACCATTGACAACTTTTGATCACGAAGAGTTACAAATAAACTTCAGACCCCAAAATATGGAGACTTTTCGGTAAGCCCAAAAAATTATTATTTAAAAATAATATTTATGGGGAGCAAAATATTTTCAAAATAGTTTTGCTACCATGTATTTACTCATGCGTAGGGGGAAAAAGTGCTTCCTTTTGATGGCCTATTGTTGTGCTAGTGAGCCCACCAATCCTCTAGGCCTCTTCACAAGTTTAAGATAATATGATGATATATATAGGCTATACTCTCTTATTTCCAAGCAATATGAGACTAGTTTCTTTGACATACCCACACATGTATACATATATTTACAACAATAAATACCATCATATTTAAATTAGTAAGTATATGAATTAAGTGTTAAACATTTGAGCATTCATTACTCTCGTTTAAAGCTAATTCTATTTCATTCTTTTGAGAGTTGCTCACTCTGGTCCTTATTAATATAAGACATATTTAAAAAATTGATCTTCATTATATTAACTAGAATGTTTTAGAAAATATGTGTCGTATTAACTAGCTTAACTAACTTCTTTAATATAATCAAATTAGATAAATATGTCTTATCTTAAGGACTAAAAAAAGTATTTAAATAATCAACTCTCTTTATCCTATGAAGATTACTCAAGGTGTGGTATCCTTAAGTAGTGCGTTTGTTAGGTTTGCTAATTACAAGGTCTTTGAAGGTAAATCAAGACTAAGTTTGTCTTATGGTTGTGCTGTGATTTTTTATTTTAAACTTGCTCGACTTTAGTGAAAAATATCACAAAGTTTTTTGAGGACTAAACATATGCTAAGTGATATGATGAGTTAATTTAGTATATAGGTCATGTGTTTATCTCTTCCATTGTTTCACTGTTTTCCCATTGTTTTCACTGTTTCATAGCTTGTGAGTTAGGAAAAAGATTTTCAAAGATACCCTATTCACCCCTTTAATTTGGTTACGTTTGCTTCTTTTTTTTTTTTGGGGGGGGGGGGGGTTAATTAAAGGGAGGTGAGGTTATGGGTTTGATTGGTTGGCGGGTAAAGGAGAGAAACTAATTAAAACTTACAACTTACAAATATACACGTATTATTTTATTTAAAATTTTTCTTATTTTTTTATTTTTATAATTTATGTAATCTTTTACTTTGGTTTTCATATTTTTTTCATTTTTATTTTAAAATACAATTTAGATTTGAAAAACAAAGAAGAGTAGAAAAAAGGAACTTACTGTTGCTGGTGCAAGGCAACCAAAGCATGCTTTGTTATATAATGAGAAATTTCTTTTAATAAAAAAAGATAATAAGAACCTAGATCATTTTACTTCTTAAGTGACCAAAACTAAAATAAGGACAAACTATAAGGATCAAACATTATATTCACAAAAAAAGAAATCAAATACTTGAAAAAGCTATAGAGACAAAAAATTTCAAATGCTATATAGATAGAATTGGAATATTAAAAAAATAGTATAGGCATTATAGTCTAGATGGGATAAATTATTTCACCTCTACTTTTGGAGGGGAGTGGAAAAAAAAAATTTTAACACTCCCCAGCACCTTTACTTTTTCTAACCAAACACACTCCCCCCTCCCTAAAAAGAAAAAAAAAAAAAAAACTCCCCTCATGTCACCTCACCTCCCTTCCCTTCCTCGCTCCTCCAAAATCCCTAACCAAACAATACCTTAGGTCGCAGCCTTATGTAACATTGACCTTAGATGCCAGCCTTTGAGAGGGCATATAAGAATCATTCTTAAAGGAAAAGGAAAAAAAAAACCATAATTAGTAAATATTTCACGTCCCCTAGGATATCAAAGATATGAGAAGCCTTTATTAACATATGATTTTAGCTTATAGTTGTTCAGAACTCAAATCAAATCTCGCTCTCAATGATAATATAAATCCAATTATTATAAAGTTATTCTAATGGCATGAAGCATTACTATATTTTTTTAGGTCTCTAATTTAAATTATAGAGAAGACATTTGTATTAAGAAAGACAATAACAAACCAAATAAATTGAACAAATTTTTGTACTAACCCAATCTATCATACGATGGGATTGTCTTGATCCCTTGGGCAATATTAGGCATCTGCCCCATCCAGCATCTCAATGGTTTTTTTTTTTAAAAAAAATGTGACTACTTAATGAAAATTTTTGTTACTTTTCTATTTGGAGTAAACCAGTATTATAAATTAAGTAATTTTTTTCATTGGAACTTAAATTTTCTTAGCTAGTTCTTTTTTTCTATTGCATCAACTTTAGAAAATAAAGTACTTTATTCATATTTGTTAGTAGTCTGACTTGAAAATTTTATATTTATGTAAAATTTAAAGTTTGGAAAACCAAATAATTGATAATATATTAATAATAAATTTTAATATTATATATTATTCAGCTGATGATTCATTCAATTAGACATCAAATGGGTGCTTATTCATCAAACCTAAGAAGATCTCAAGAATTTAGATGGAATCTAAAACAAGTTGTATTGTTTAGTGGCACTTACCAGTACGCACAAACTTCTTTTTATATATTTTTATATTAAATTCAAGTAAAAGTATATTTTAAAAGCATTAGCTTCTTTATTTGGGTAAAGATAATAGTATAATATTTTCCTATTTGGTAAACTTTATATATATAGAAAAAGAATATTAGGTTTTATGGGAAAATTTCTCCAAGGTCTCTTACAACACCATAAAATAACCCCAACGGATCTTTGAAATCACCAAACTATTGTGTGGTGTTATGAGTCTTAATTATAAATAAAAGGGAAAATCTAAAAAATAAAATACCACTTAAATTTTAAAATCCCAAATTGATTTTATTGATGATAAGAAAATAGAATTGACAAAAAGAGTAATCGAATTGACAACTTAAGTTTTTATCAAATCATTAATTTGAGATTTTGAAATTCAAATAGTATTTTTTAGAATTTTTTGTAAATATAATTTGACATGAATTTACCAAAATACCCTTAATTTAAAAACAATATCCGGGTGGTTGCCTGCAATAGTGAGGACAACCAATCACCTTCTTTAAAAAGTCGCACGACTGTTCTTGCTATGGGCTGTTGCCCACTAGGGGCAAGCTAGATATTGGTAAAGGATGTTACAAATAACAGGCGATCTAGTACAAATAATCATGATCATTTGTAAAAAGAATAATAGATATGATGAGAAAAAATTTTATTTAAAAATGTCTATATATATTATAAAAAAGATCTTAAATGCCAGCATCGTTAGGATCCTATAATGGTGTTAACTTGTGCATGTGGGTCTCATATTTTTCATAGGCGATGAAGCAAAAATGCCCATAATTATCTGAAAAATGAGCAACAGGCACCATGAAAAAAATTTTGGTTCAAAAATGCCTATGTACATTACTGTTTATCCGGCTCGGGCTACTGATATACTATAAAGTTTCAAAATTTAGGATAAATGAGTTATTACTCATTCAAAATTTGTCCTAAACTCATTTTGTTGGTTATCTCAACTCAAAATTGCTAATTAACAAAAAATGCCCCTAGAGACCTGGTCCAACTATACTTTACCAAAAGTTATAACCCGGGCTAATCCTACACAATTTCACATGTATAATCCAATTTTGATCTCATATTTGTCAAAAACATGCTCAAATTACATAAATACCCCTGACAACCACTATATTAGGGTTTTAAGGATAAAATTGTCATTTCACACTTTAAAGCCTTTATACTTTATAATTCACATGTTCCATACATAATTTTCCATTTTAAACACAATGAAATCATAAAAAGCACCAAAATCCATTTCAAACATAGTGAAAACAGCTGCTGGACGAAAATCATATAGGATTTTAGTGTTTTTGATGATTTCATTGTGTTTAAAATAAAAAGTTGTGTATGGAACATGTGAATTATGGAGCGTGAAGGCTTTATGGTGTGAAATGATAATTTTACCCTTGAAATGGCTAAATGCTTAAGTCATATAACCAAAAAAAAAAACTATTACTTTTGATCTAGGGTTAGTTAAAGAGTTAGATATGGTTTAAAATATAATATCTTAATCTATTTAATCTCACATATTTATAATTTATTTTTAAATTAATTTACCTGATTTATAAATAGTTGAAATTGTCAATTTACTATAAATAATTTGCAACTTCCCTTTACTCACATTTAATTTGTTGCAAGTGGTGGAGTGTTATGGCGGCCACCAGCAGGATGATTTTTTTAACTTCAGGATATTTTTTATGGCAAAAAAAAAAAACTTAACGATATTTCTGTAAATATGCATAAAAATTATTCACAATTGAGGATTATTGGACTTCACACTAATTTAACAATTTCAAGAGATTTTGAAGTAATTTGTGTGAAAGTTAGAATAATTTTCCCTTTTTACATTTCGCCCGAAAGAATATTAGATTGGCTACCGCCATTTTGCTAACAGGTCTTTTGATTGCTTTTTGATTTTTTATTATGCAATCATTAAGTGTAGGTAATTGTTTTCATGGGAAAGTTACCAGTTAATTGTTTTCGGCCACAAGAAAGTGTTGGTAATTGTTTTCTTTAATTATAAAAGGAACTTTATATTTAATTGCTAAAAATAGATATTCTTGAATCTTGATTAATAATTACAGATAAAAATATTACACTCATAGTGGTTGATTTTGGGGAAAGCCTAGAAAATACAATAAAAAAAATCTTACGAATAAGACAATAAATAATTTTGAACATTTCTATAAAATATACCACAATACTTTTGAAATTTAATTTTTGTTCAATTATTTTTAAGCCTCATTTTCAATTTTTTAGCACTTAATTTTAATTTTGAAATTTACAAACTCATTTTCATTATTTTTAATATCAATCTTTATACTTCTTAACTTCACTTTATAAGTACTCATAATTAATTTTTCCATCGCTCTTATTTATTTTGTATAAAAAAATGAATGCTGAGTATTAAAAAAATATAGCTAAGTACTAAAAAATAGAAGGGAAAACTCTAATAAAATACTAAATGAATTTATCAAACCTAAAAAAGTCTATTAACACTTATAAATGATAGAGAAATCCTCTAGTAGGAATCTAGAATTTCAAAGTTTAATGTTTTTACTAAAATATCCTCCTCTTTCTTTTCCTTCTCTCTTCTCTTCTTTACCTCTCCGTCAAATTCCATTAGAGAAGATGATGAATAGTACTTCCTCTACTTCCTTCTTTGTTCTATAGATCTCCATCTCCTTTCCATTACTCAAACAATCAAAACTCTTATCTCAAGATTCTCAATTGTCAGCCATTCTCCGATTCTCCCTTCTCTTTCTCGTTCTCGGCATCCGTAAGTAGCGTTCTGGAGTTCTCATTCTTGACTTCTTCGATTCTCCCATCTCCTTCTCGTTCTCAGCTTCCGTCGTCTTGCCCTCTCATTCTATTTGGTGCTGATGTTTGATTTTGAAAATTGTATATATATCATTATGATTTGTTTTTGCATTTGAATCCATTACATCAATCAGTTTATGAAAAATTTCTTAGCTCAATTCGTTGGTAACAATGTAAGTGTTTTTGGAGTTTATATTTAAGCAATGGATATTGTAATTGGAAATGACAAATGCAGAATGACATACTGATAAATTATGTGAAAGGTATGGCCATGATGGGTAGTATCTGACAAATTCAGTAATAGAAATAACAAAAGTGTTAATAGGTTTGACAAGATTCATAATGGGAATGACAAGAAGTGCACCCCTTTCGAGCAACACAATTGAATCAGACATGTGTTCTTTGTTGTTATTCCCATTATGAATCTTGTTATTTCCTTTAAAAACTTTATTATTTCCATTAATGAATTTGTGATAGTCCATCTCTTTGAACAACACAACTGTATGAGCACCTGTGTTCTTTGTTTTTATTCTCATTATGAATCTTATTATTTCCATTAAAAACTTTGTTATTTACATTACAGACTTTGTTATTTCTAGTAACTGATATATGAGAGTCAACATATTTGGGCCAACACAAATGAATCAGACATGTATCTTTTCTTTTTATTCCTATTATCAATTTTGTTATTTCCATTAAATAATTTGTTATTTACATTAAAGAACTTGTTATTCCTATTAATTAATTTGTATGAGTCCACATATTTGGGCCAACACAAATGAATCAGACCTGTGTTCTTTCTTATTATTCCCATTATCAATCTTATTATTTTCGCTAAAGACTTTGTTATTTACATTACAGACTTTGTTATTTCTAGTAATTGATATCTGAGAGTCCACATCTTTTTGCCAACACGAATGAACAAATTACAATATTCAGAATCAAACATCAGCACCAAATAGAATGAGAGGGTAAGGCGACGGAAGATGAGAACTAGAAGGAGAAGGGAGAATCGAAGAAGCCAAGAATGAGAACTCCAGAACGCTACCTACGGATGCCGAGAACGAGAGGGAGAAGGGAGAATCGGAGAATGGCTGACAGTTGAGAATCTTGAGATAAGAGTTTCAATTGTTTGAGTAATAGAAATGAGATGGAGATCTAGAGAACAGGGAAGGAAGTGGATGAAGTACTATTCATCATCTTCTCTAATGGAATTTGACGAAGAGGTAAAGAAGAGAAGAGAGAAGGAAGAGAAAGATGAGGGTATTTTAGTAAAATCATTAAACTTTGAAATTCCAGATTCCTACTAGAGGATTTCTCTACCATTTATAAGTGTTAACAGATTTTTTTAGGTTTGATAAGTTTATTTGGTATTTTATTGGAATTCTCCCAAAATAGAAGGGCACATTTGTAGTTTTCTTGCCACCATAAAAATAGTGTCAAAAATAATTTCTTAAAAAATTAATTCAATCTTAAATCTTGATACTCTGTTAAAATTTTTAAACTTTATGGTACTTAATCATAATTAATGTTTTTAACAGAGAACAAGGCATATACAAGGCAGATAATTTAAGCAGGTAAAAAAATATAAAAAGGCAAATAATAAAAAGGTAAAATAGTTTTAAACTTGTGCGAATATTCTCGGGTCAAATTAGGGTTAGGTATTGTTTGCCTCCCTCCTATAAATTCCCTGGTTTGCTTCTCACTCCCTTGCCATTCGATAACTACAGAGAGCATAGCTTCAGCCATCAGTAAATCAAATATGGAGCAGACCTTCATCATGATCAAGCCTGATGGTGTTCAGAGAGGCCTGGTACTATTTTCCTTCCTTTCACTATCCCCTGTATCGCTTTATGCTCATACGATTCCCATTTATTTGTTGTCTTTATACGTGGTCCTTACTTGGGTCACTCAAATCTTAAAATTGGCTTGTAAATTAGGATTTATGCGTATGCCCTGAGTTGATCCTCAGAATCATGTGCTATATCCTACAAATTGTTGGTAAAATTTATTCTTTTTTGTTTGAGAGTCAGGCTTTCTCTTTCTCTTGCTTGGCGGCAACTTCTCTTTTCCTTCTGAAGAAACAAAAGGTTTTTATTGAGTCGATCAGAGTCCGCGGAAATGAGTCATTAGATATTTTGTGGTTTCAGTGTTCATAGATGTTCAAATTAGATAGTTCTTAATTTGGTTAATGATAAAGAAAATTACTTAACGATAACTTCCTCAGCATTTGTTATGTACTTTAGTAGCCTTTTGAAACGAAGTGGTTTCTAAAGGTTCTTATTGTTTCAGATTGGTGAGATTATCAGCAGATTTGAGAAGAAGGGCTTTTATCTAAAAGGTATAATTCTTTCTATCCTCATACTAGAAATTATGCTAATTATAGTAGGAATGTGAAGCCTATTCCAATTATAGTACAGCGAAGTGAAACTCAGTTCTTATTCCATAATTCCAGATATTCTGATTACAATTATCCTTGCACCTTATGTGGCTCGCTTACATCCCAACTTCCTATTAACCCTTTTACCTGCTACCCAACTAACTTCTTCTTATTGGGCGTGTTTGGAATAATGGTGCAAAAAAGGGGTTTATTTGTAATCTAATTTATAGAAAAGTCAGATTGTGTTAATAATTTATGTTTGAATTGGCGATTGGATAAATGTTTTTTATAAAAATGAAGACAGTTTGGTTTGGTTTTTTTCATAAGTAACTTTTGTGATGTTTAAGAGAAAAAATTGTAAAATTGATGAAAAGTGAATAAATTAACTTTGAGAATTTGACAATAGTAAAATACAAAAATTTGTAGATTCGTCTATCAAAAAGATCCTAGAGACCTCAGTGATGTAGATGAGTTTGTCAATAGACACTATAACTTTTTAATATAGTCACATACATTTGTCAATGAGCCAAGTTCACATTTAAAATTTATATCATTGACATCTCTAGGGATTTTTTTTAGAGGAATTTACACTGAAACTTTTTTTATTGAGGAATGTATACTAAAACTTTTTTATATATATATATTTTTTCTGGTCCTTGTGATCTGAGTGAGATTTTTCCAATAGAAAATCAAAGATACAAGTGGAAGTTGAGGTTTAAATAAAAGTTATCCTTTCCGGTCCTAAATATAAGATAAAGTTGACTTTTTCTGAAAGAAATTAATGAAACTAAATGAATTACTTAATCATATAATATGTTGTGTATATTTATATTATATATCAATTTATAAATTAGGAAAAATAAACTGGAAAAAAATGATAACTATAAATATTTTAAAATAATTTAATTAATTTCTTTATTCCCTTAAAAATCAATTTTATCCTAAATGTAAAAGTGGAGGGAGCGATTGAAGAAGAAGGAAAAAAAAAAAAGTGGAGGGAGTAAGATACAAGACATAGCTGTCTTGGGGACATAGGATGCATAATGGACCCACTGAGTACACAGCAATCATGAGAAATTCGTTTGTTTTTGTTTTTAATAAAACGCAAGAAACTTCAAGGAAAGAGCAAAACGTCCAAGCTGAAGGAAATAAGCTCCAATTAGGAGCTTATGATGGATCAGACTTATTCACTAAAAGCCATATGAGTAAACCGCTGAACCAAACAAATCAAAATTTAAACCAAAACAACGATTGCTGAACCAAACAAATCATTTAAACTAAAACAACGATTGCAGGCCCAATTGCCCGATAAGCTCATGGAATCGCTCTGCCAAACATACTATTAGAATGATATAAGAAAACCATATTGGATTCTCTTATTTCTGTTATGTAATCAATGACCCTGATAAACTTGTTGGCCTCTGCTTTTGAAATAATTCGTGTACTCTTTTGTCTATTGATCGCCTTCAGGTTTGAAGCTCATCACTGTGGACCGTCCTTTTGCTGAAAAGCACTATGCAGACTTGTCTGAGAAGCCATTCTTTAGTGGTTTGGTGGACTACATTATCTCTGGTCCTGTTGTTGCCATGGTTTGGGAGGGTAAGAATGTTGTGACTACCGGCCGTAAGATCATTGGAGCTACAAATCCTGCTCAATCTGAGCCTGGGACCATCCGAGGTGACTTTGCTATTGACATTGGGAGGTATTGGTCTTGTCTCGTTAGACTTTTTTCATTTGAGTAATTTAAATGTTCATTTCCTGTGCTGTAGATTCTGAAGAAAAACCATGGTTCTGGGGTTGTCCTGTAGTTTTCAAGATCTGCGATACTGAACTCTAAAACCTGGTTTTAAAATGAAAATTTTCCTATGGTGGAATCTCAAATTGCTTTTGGAACTTAAGTTTGGTGTGTTTAGATTAGCTTTTGGAGAATAAATTTTAAAGTCAACCATGGTTCTGGGGTTAAAAGCGATTCTCCCCAGCTTATTCCAAAACCAAGGTTTTGGGTTCAAAATCATGGTTTTGCGGGTAAAAAGCTATTTTGGGGTTTGGTCACTTGTTTGGCTAGTCTGTTTTTGAAACCATGGTTTTGAAAAATATAAGGTTCAATAGCTGCTGGTTTTGAAGCTGGATGGGCATTTGATGTAAAATGAAGTACTTTTGATGTAGGAATGTCATCCATGGAAGTGATTCCGTGGAAAGTGCAAGGAAGGAAATTGCATTATGGTTCCCTGAGGGCCCTGTAGCCTGGCAAAACAGCCTCCACTCCTGGATCTACGAGTAAACTACAGTCTTTTATATTGAAGTTGTTGCTGTAATTTTATAATGTTATGATTCCCCTCTTGTCAAGCCCGTTTTGTAGAGTTTGCTTTAGTTATTATGGCTAGTTATGCCATTTTCTTGTTCAAGAACATCCATGGTCCGATGAATCTCAGAATAGTTCTGCAATGTTTTGTGTTTCTTAGTGATGAGGGTGCTACTTGGCTTCTATCATTTCCTGTCAAAGCAAAATAAAAAAAAGTTATTATTGGTATTTCCTAGAATTATAATTTATGCCTTCTAAAGCATCCCCTGCTCATCCTTGGTTTCAGCTCCAGTTCATTAGAATTCTTCTTACAGAATAAATTAGCACAATATCAATATACTATTCCCTTTTTTCTCCTTTCTACTAGATAGAATAAATCACAATTTGTTAAAATTAGTTAGGTACAATAAGTATGTAAAAAGGAATTTTGTTTCCAAAAATTGCCTTCATTTATATGGAATAAAAGGAATATATGGTGGAGTAAGATTGTGTGGTAGAGAGAGGAAGTTATGTTGAAAAGTGGGGAATTTTGAGTAATTTTTGCAAGTAATTGATGGTAAAATGTAAGGAACAAAAAACCGGACCGGTCAATGAACCGTTCACGGCACTGGTTTAAGGGTCAGTGGTTCAACCGGAGTTGGACCGGTGGTCGAACCGGTCATACTAAAATATTATAATTTAATTGACAATAATAAAATACCATAATTCAATTTCATAATTTAAAAATCATTACTAACAATAAGTTAGTTCTTTAAAGTTGAATCAAAATCCATAATTAACATCAAAATATAGTTAAAACATTACAATGTCAATTAGCATTCATCAAACAACCAAGAGGCAGGAACCAACATCAGAATAGTCAAAAAATACTGAATTAAATCATGAAGCTCTACAACTCATCAAGGGGATCTATTTGAGGTGAATCATTAGGAGGTAGATTGGGTAGAGGGTAAGAGGTAACAATATCATCAGGTAAAGCTGGGGGATCAGGAATATCCATATCTTCGTCAACAGCACATATAAACCTTCATTAACCATATCCACGGTAGAAGAATGTGCAATGTCTTCACTACCAAGAAGTCCTTCAATATTTTCTACATCTTCATTACTAAATTCTGGAATGGGATCTTCTTCAGTCACCCAAAAATCGACCTCATCAATAGACTCATAATCAATAGGATCATAACTTGTCTGCTTTTTCTTCAAATCAGCCCTTCAAATTTCAATGACATATAATTTCAATTAAAACTTTTAAATACATCTATTTTATAGTGAAGAACAAAATTTTTTATAACATCTAAAGTTACCTATGCTTTAATCGTAAGTTATAATTAGTGTAAACTAAATCATTCAGCCTTTGGTGCTCCAATCTATTTCTTCTTTTTGTATGGATGCGCTCAAATAAACTCCAATTTCTTTCGCAACCAGAAGAAGCAGATGTTTGGCTAAGAATACGAATTGCAACATGTTGCAATTCTGGTACTGAATAGCCATAATACATCCACCATTCATCTACAAAATAAAACATGTATAAAATATTAATTGCAATCAATTAATATGTCAATTAAACCCTAAACAATAAAGATAAATACTTAGTTACTTACAAGGATCTAGTCTTTGAGCTCCTTGTTTACATGTCTCTCGGCTGAAAGATTCTTTTCCTTCAAGATACAATGTGACTTGCTTCATTATCTTGAAGCAATCAACATTTTCATTTGAGTTAGCCTCTACCACATCAATCAAAGCTTGCATTAGCCCTCCCTTATGAACAAAATTTGGACCATATACGAATGATGAGTTCAATAAATAGGAAGCTGCATGGAGATCAGTCTTCAAATGTTTATCCCATCTCATTTTAATGATACTTGTGTAAGGCTTGTAGAGATCTTTATTCCTCTTGAACATCTCCTTAATTCCACTTTTTGCCCTTTGCATGCCTTCATAAACATATGGCAATGAAGGCTTCTCATCTGAGTCAACAATTCTCAACAATTTTATTAGAGGAGTAACAATCTTCACAATTTGGTAGCATTCATTCCAAAACCGGCTATCTAATATGATTGCACTAAAATTTTTTCCGGGAGTAGTCCTAGATAGCTTATGGTCCACAAAGTGTTTATCAACAACAAGGGCTTGCAAGTCATGCTTATGCATATATATGCTATGCAATGTAATAAAGGTAGTTGCAAATCTTGTAGCACCAGGACGTACAATTTCTTTCCAACCCGGCCTTTTCCTCAACCAAGACAAGAATATCATGTGATTGTAAGCAAACACTGTTATCTTTGATGCCTTTGCTGCAATGTCTGACACATGAGGCATGCTTGAAATGTCTTTCAATACAAGATTTAGACAATGAGCAGCACAAGGAGACCAATAAATATTTTTATATTTCTCCTTGATCAACCTTCCACATGCCACGTAATTGGCAGCATTGTCAGTCACCACATGAACAATATTGTTGGAACCGACCCACTCAATCACTTCACAAAATAAAGTGAATAAAGTCTTTGCATCTTTGACTAAATCTGATGCATCAACAGACTTAACAAACACCATTCCATGTGTAGAATAAACTAAAAAATTTATCAAAGTCCGTTGCCTCACATCAGTCCATCCATCTGCCATAAGTGTACAACCTTTTTTCTGTCATATATCTCTATGACCGTCAACGAGTAACTGACATTCATTTTTCCATTCTCTCAATAAGTTGGTTTTAATGTCATAAGCACTAGGGCTTTTAAACTCAGGCCCTATAGAACACATCCCATCCACAGCTTTTTGAAATAAAGGGCACTCTAGTGCTTTAAATGGAATGCAGTTCACTGTGGCCCACTCAGCAATAAGCATCTTCACATTGTGTTGTGCTTCTTTTGATGCTAAGACACTCTTTATGGTTGGTTGAGCTCCAGGGGTTGTCCTAGGAGGAAAATATTTATTTACTACACTAGAATGTTTCCTCTTCTTAGTTTCACTATTAACCTCCTCTTCTTCAACTCCCTCTTCTCTTATATCCTCAATTTCCTTTTTCTTTGCATTTTCTTTCAAAGACTGTGCCATTCGATGACGCACATCAGCTGACACTTTTTTACAAGAAGCAATTTGACCTACAACACCAGCAAGATGTTGCTTCAGCCTGTTTATGTCACCTCCTCTATAGTTATTACCACAATGAAGACATGTGTATACATTTTGTGTCCCTTCTTTCTTGAAGGCAACATGTGCCCATGCTGGGTCAATTTTGCCACGTAATGAGGTAGTGGAAGTAGGATTATCAATAGGATTGGAATTAACATTGGAAGAGGGAGTAGGAGGGCCGGGAGGGGTGACATTCTCATTTCCAGAACTTGATAAATCCATCACTGCAAAAATACTGGAATAGATCCTAAAATCAAAAGTTCATCTGAGTTTGGTGGGAAACCCAAAGTGCCATTGTATCTTAAACAGACAGGAGATATAAACAGTTAAGAGACTAACCCAAGTTCAGAGAGTTTTAGATGTGCCTCGGCATAATCAGCAAAAAAGGCATCTTCATCCTGAATTGCAGTATTAAATCACTGAGAATTAGCAACTTCAAGGTAAACACATCATTACAAATAAATTGCACGAGAAAAATGCGAATAATCTAACTCACCGCTGCATATTTCTCAACGAGAGGGAGGAATACTGTGTCAGTTAGGAGTGCTTTGTCGGATGGCAGCTGAAGAAGGCCTTCTTTCTCACCCGACAATAGTTCCTTGCAATAAAAGACATTATTCATAATTGACTACATTAGTCCAAGCACCCTCAAACCCAGAACGTTCCTTATGGCACCTTCCCTATTAGAACAAGTATAGGAAGTTTAAAACTTTAAATACATCAGGAAATGTATAGACAGCCATGGAAGAATCGAAGAATCAAGCTCTTTAATTAGTTTCTTAGGAGTAATATAATATGATATATTTGAGACTAATTATTCAGAGATATGATGACACTAATTAATTCAACTTGATATGATGCTTAGTGAACCTCCATTTTAAAACCATCAAACTTTTTTCTTTCCTCCCCTCGTTGTAAATAATGCTTTCTCAATTTTCGTTAGATTCTATTGGTTCTCTTTTGAATCACCAGTTCTTTGTTGGGCAAGCAATATCTATATTCTAAATTCTTATAATTCACCCTGCGCCTTGTACAATACTTAACCAACTGACACTAGTGCATCACCAAACGCCTTCTTTGCTGATATAAAAGCAACGGCCTTCCCCTTAAAGAAACAGAAAGCCAAAGGAAATAATGGTAAAGATTAAAAACACACACTAAAGTTGTTGCTTTGGGGCTCATCTTATTAAATGCCACCATCCTCCCCCTCCATTCTTATTCAAATTCAAACTAACCCCCCTCTCTCTCCTTCTAAATATTCCCTCTCCTCTCTCATTTTTGGAAGCAGCAAAACAGTAAAGTAATTACTAATTAAGGTGCAGAAAACAGAGGATTCTCTAGAAATGAACACAGCAAGATTTATCAAGTGTGTCACAGTTGGCGATGGAGCTGTCAGAAAGACCTGCATGCTCATTTCCTAGTTCCTACACCAGCAACACTTTCCCTACGGTATGACACTCGTCCATGATTCAGGTGGAAAATAAAGCGTACGGCGTACCTTTGTTCGCTTCTTCTCCACCAAGCACCAAAACTGATGAGCTCGAGACAGAGAAATCATGAGACTGCACAGAAGAGGGTTCGGCCGTTTGGGAAATTTCGAAGGATGGAAAGAGTGAAGCACTGAAGCTGAAGCCTGAAACTGAATGCCTCAATCAGTCAATCTCCATTCTCGGATTCATTCTCCAGAATCGGCCGAAGTGCTGAAGTTCAGTATGTGAAAAACGGACCGTACCTTTATCGCAGGCGGCAGGCGCAGCTGAAGTGCTGAACTGAAATGTGAATGAGTGAATCTGAATCAGTGAATGAAATGGTGATGCTGTCGGTTCGGGTCCGGGTCGCTGAAACCACCCGACCCAAACAGCCCCAAAACGACGCCGTTTTGGGGCTGCAGAAAAAAAAAAATAAAAAACCGGCCAACCCGCCCGACTCGGCGGGTTGACCGGTTCCAAGCCGGTTTGACCGGTTTAACCGGTTCGCTGCCCCAATTGGTTTTTTAGCAGACCGGACCGGTCTAGAGGCCGGCCCAACCGGAAATCTGGTTGGACCGGCCGGTCCGGTCCGGTTTTTCACATATTGGTAAAATGAGGGGTTTATAAAAAAAACGTTTGAGATAATAACTCTTAACTCTTATGAAAACGAACAAGGTATATCCAATAATTCCATCTCAAAATAAAAAAATAATGGAGCGAATAATTTATTTTCCCTCATTGACCAACCAAATGACAATTGCCTGTAAATATTATACTCTATTCGGTCCTAAATATAAAAGAACCATAATATAAAAAAACCAGATAGAGTATTTGATATGGTAATGGATGCACCTTGAAATGCTCCTGCCCCACTAAAGTTTCTGTTTAGGGTTTCATACAACTAATGCTATGTGGATGTCCTTTATCAAGCTCCAGTTCTTTTGCAGTTATCACTATCCCAACACGCTATAGGAGAATTAGGTCCTTACATTATCAAAAGGCTGTGTCGGCAAGCAAAATGAGAAGTTGCCCAAGAACCGAAAGGGAATTGAAAAGCAGGAAAAACAGGGAGGGAAATTGGGGGAAAAAAGTACCCAAATTTGAACATCCAAAATGAAGTTAAAAAATGTACTAAAAAATGAAGTTAACTATCTCTTCAGATATGAACAACCAAAATAAAGTTAAATGCCATTTCAGATATGAAATTGAAAATATAAGCATCCAATACTGTAATAACAAAGTCTTATCCTGTTAGGTGGGGTTAGTTACATGGATTGCACAATGCCATTGTGCTTTGTCAAAAACTAGATCTTTAGATAGATTATTAACTAAAAGATCCTCCTCTATAACTTCATTAAGTGTTCATTTTAGTCTTTCTCGATCTCTTTTTAGAGAATTTTATACAACTTGATCAACCCTCCTCACTGGTGCCAACCCTCCTCACCGGTACATTCAGTAGTCTTTTTTGAACATGTCCAAACCACCTCAAATGATTTTCTACCATTTTCTCTTTGAGGTCATTCAAATTTGTTCGCGTATATGATCATTATGAATCTTATATTTTCTTGTATGATCACACATCCATCTCAACATCCTCATCTCGACTACCCTCATTTTATGTTCATGTTGTCCATTTGAAGCCCAATATTCACTACTATATAACATTACTGGTTTTATAGCAGTGCAATAAAATTCTCCTTTTTACTTTATTAAGTACTTTCCATTTTCCAATCACAAATAACTCCAACATTTTTTCTTCATTTATACAATCCTGCTTAAATTCTATGATTAACATCTCTATTAATTTCACCATATTGTATATAATAGATCAAAAATATCTAAACTTTGTCATTTGCAGAATGACTTGCCTACTAATTTAATTTCCACTTATAACTTATCTCTTATCAAAATTGCAATACATATGTTCATTTTTACTCATACTCAGAGGAAAGCCCTTCAACTCCAGAGTCCTTCTCCTATCTCAAGTCTAGAATTAATTTTCTCGCTGGATTCAACTAACAGAATTACATCATCCTAAAAAAGCAAGCATATAAGGAACTCCTCTTTGATTGGCTTAGGGCCCATTTGGGTTAGTGATAGAAGAAGTAACTTTTTTTTTAATTTGACTTTTACAAAATTCAAATAGGATAAAAGTCAGATTGTAAATGTGATTTGTGTTTAGATTGACGGTAGCATAAGTGGTGTTTTTTTTGGAAAAGCCAGACTTTTGAGCTTCTTCTCAAAAGTTGCTTTTGGAAAAAAGGCCAGTTGCCAAAATGCCAACCCAAGTACCCTAAACTAGTTGCCACCGAGCTTTTTTAGAAAAAGCCACATTTGGGATGGTTGGACACCATCTCAAACAGGCTCTTAGTTAGAACATTTACCACCAAGTTAAACAAAGGGTTAAGGTGCAAATTTGTCCCGCAAGTTTTCTCTAAAGAGCAATATTGCCATGAAAGTTTTTTAGGTTTAATATCACCCCGAAAGTTTCAGAATGTAGCAATATTGCCCCATGCTGTTAAAAAATTGACATTGACCGTTAAATTTTTAATGGAAAAGGGCAATATTATTCCACTTTAACACTTCCGAGGCAATATTGAACGTAAAACAACTTCCAATGTAACATTGCTCCTCTGCAAAATCTTTTGGGGAAAATTTGGACCTTAACCTTTAAACAAATAAGGGCCTAAAGCTTATCCTTAACATAGGCTAATCCTTATAGGAAAGTCTTTTATCTCACTTCCAAGCATTCTAACCCTGGTTGTAACACCTTCATACATGTCCTGAATCGCTTTGATATATACAACCTACACCCCCTTCTTTTCCAAGGCTTTCCAAAGTATATCCCTTGGCATACGGTCATACACTTCTTCCAAATTAATGAAAACCATATGAAAATCACTTCCTTTACTTCGACACTTTTCCATTAACCCCCTTAATAAATAAATCGCTTTTGTTGTGGACCTTCCTGACATGAATCCAAATTGATTATCAGAAATACTAGTCTCCAACCTCAACTTGTGTTCAGTCATATTTTCCCACAATTTCATTGTATAACTCATAAGTTTAATTCTTTTATAGTTTGCACAATTATGAATATCACCTTTATTCTTATAAATAGGGATCATAGTACTTTTTCTCTACACATAAGGCATTTTCTTGGATCATAAAATTTCATTAAATAGCTTATTAAGTGGCAACATACCCTCTTCACCCAAACATTTTCAAACTTCAATAGGAATACTATCAAGTCCAATAGCTTTACAATTTTTCATCTTCTGAAGAGCTTCCTTAACCTTTGCCAACTCAAATCCTACAATAAAATGATAAATTGAGCTCACTTTCTTGAGTTGTCAAATCTTCCAAGTCAAAAGTCGACCCTCCCCTTCCATTATTGAACAACTTATAAAAGTAGGCTTCTTACCTATTCTTAATATCTCCATCAATAACCAAAACTTTGTCATCTCATCCTCTATACACCTCACTTGGTCTAAATCTGTTGATTTTCTCTTCTTGTTCTTTGCAATCATGTAAATTTTACGCTCTCCTGGCTTTGACCCCAACTCCTTCTAAAACTCCTTATACACTTTATTACAAGCTTCACTCATTGCCTTCTTAGTCTCCTTTTTAGGAAAACAATACTTTCCCCAATTTTCAATATTATTATACAAGTGTATGGCTTTACAACAATCTATCTTATTCTTAACTTTCTCTTGAACAATCTCATTCCACCACCAAGTATTCTTATCTTACTGACCAAAACCTTTTGATTATCCAAAAATTGCTTTGGCAACCTTATGAACCTTTTTAGACATATTCTCCCATATAATATTAACATTTCCTTGTAGCTCCAACATCCCCTCCTCCAAAAGAGTTCTCTTAAAAATCTCATACTTCTCTCCTTTTAATTGACAGCACCTTACCCTTAGGTTTAAAACTTAATGGTGCTTTTGCTTTATATACTTAATACGCACATTAAGGACCAAAACCTTATGTTGTGTTGTCATGATATCCCAAAGATTACTTTTCTCTTAGTACAAAGTCATCTATCAGGATTCCTTAGTAGAAAGAAGTAAATCTTTTTCCTAGAGGCTCTACTCTTGTATGTGATTAAATGCTCCTCCCGCTTCTTAAAGTAAGTGTTGACAATCTTGAGGTTATATGAGAGGAAGAAATCAATAATAGATTGATCTTCCTTATTAAGCTCCCCAAATCTAAAACAACCATAAGCCCTTACATGAGGTCCAACCTCCCTACCAAAATGTCCATTGAGATCCCCGCCAATAAAATTCTTTTCAGTTAATGAAATGCTCTGAATTAGCCCCTCCATATCTTCTCAGAATTTTTTCTTAAGATGTGCTTCTACCCCTACTTGAGGTGCATATGTACTGATAATGTTGATAGTATCCTTCCCAACAATCATTCTTAAGGAAATGATTCTATTCTCAATCCTCTTTTTTTCCACCACATTCTTCCTCCATTAAATATTAGCGATGATATTAACATCATTCCTTGCATCTACTTTTCATGTGTATTGGAGTTTGAAATCATAAATTTTTGGAGACCCTTCTCTAGGTCATTTAGTTTCTAGGAGGCACAAGATATTAATCTTATAATCTCTCATTATTCCTGCCACCTCCCAAGCTTTACCACTCAGAGTCCTAATGTTCCAAGCGCCAAATCTGATCTTGTTCTCGTAAACTAGCTTCTTTAGTCACCTCCATTAAGAAAAGAGCAGTAACCCTTGCTCATTTAACACTACATCCAGAAGACAATGCATGGCTCTTGCTCACTTCACTGTACTCGAGCAATACAGTGCGTTACTTACAAGCAACGACCTAGAATTAGCACAATTTCTTCGTTAATCCATGTTCATAAAAGATTCGATAGAGTTTTACATTGGCTGTTGAGGGTCTAACACAACCCTCCTCCTTTACCTGGGCTTGGTATCGAATATAAAATATAGGCGAAGTATGAAAAAATAAACATCCAATATGTAAAATTAGTTAAGAAAACTATAATTATCAAACATGAAGTCTCAAATCTCTTCTTCTTCTTCTTCTTTTAATGTTGTATGTGCCTAGATAATTAAAAATGATGACTAATAGCTAACTAATATAAGTATTAAGGAAGAATGTGTTTAGAAACCATAATTGGAGCATGGAGGGATAAATACGCTTATGAATGTGGACACTGACGGTTTAGAGAGTGAACAAAGAAGGTTGAGGCAAATTGTAACTATTGGAATGCATGAATATTTACATATGCCACACGAACCTGTTTTCAGAAATCATAGGGTGGCCCTGCATGGTGATTTTTCCTTTGGATCCAAAAAGATTGTGTTCTGTAAAAGGCAATGCTTTTGTCTATTGCTTTGTCTCAGTTGCATGTGTGGGTTGATGGATTTTATGCTTTGACTGAAACATATTGGCTTGTTGCAAACTCATTTGAAGTAAAAGAGGAAGACGGAAGCTTTTTATCACCAAGATACACAAAAAGGCATAGTTTAGCAAAAGGAATGAGAGATTAACGATAATCTATTTTAGCTATTGAAATAAAAAAGGAGAGATTTGAAATCACCAGAATGGAACATGAAGGAAGGAGAAAGAAGATGCCGACGAAACATGAAAGGACTGATTATGCATACTTCCCTCGCCATTGCTTCTCCTCCATCGAGTGGAATCCATACTCATAATTTAAAACTACAATAAAACAGATTTTAAAAAAATTACATAACATAAAATTTAAGCTGCTCAAATTTTAAAGCTGAAATGAAAAAGACTATTTTATTAATTTTGTTACGTATATTTTACTTAAAAATCCTTTTGTATTTGACCCCTTTTTTTAAACTTTTGGTAGTTGATTATGCAACCACCATTTTACAAACAAAATGAAAAAAAAAATATATAATGTATATATACAAACGAAAAATAAAAAGTTATGGAGATGTTTTAAGAATCTGGTGTGTCATCATATTCTTCCTTCTCCAATAACTTGTTTACCTTCTCGTTCAATGAGCGAACAAGAGTGGTAAGTTCTTTCAAATACTGGTCCATGTGTCTTTACTCTCGCATGTCAAGGTAAACCATATGATGGAGTTCATAGGCTGCATGAACGAGCCCTTCAATGCTTGTTGGTGGAGGGAGTTCATCATTTGGTTTTTTTCCCAGATGTGAATCATAAGTTCTCTTACGTTTATCCATAATTTTGGTAAAGAACAAAAGCTTGCAATTAGCTATGAGAAGTTAAAATAAAAGTGGAGAAGTGGAGTTTAGGTTTTGGATGTTTATATAAGGAGTGTTTTGTGGATTATCAAGTTGTTGCATCTTTAAGATTAAAGATCATTATATTTTATAAATGGTGATGGTTTTCTTTTAATAATCGTTAGGAATTTAAAATAGTATTCTAATATGTGATGGCTTTCACTTAATAACCTTTATTTATTTGACTTTTTTTTTAAATTTTTATGTGTGCATGGTTGCATATATCAACCACCATGTCGCGAAAAAAATTAAAATAAGTGAATTTAATTAGAGATTAATGAAAGGTTACTTTAAATAAGAGTAGTTGGGGTAAGAGTAGTTGAAAAAGATAGATAGTTTGAAATTGTTATAAAAATGTAATTTTTCTCATTCATACTTTGCAGTCAATTGTTATTACCTTTATGTTTTTGTTTTCACTTATATTAGATTGGAAAATGAATCATTTGTAAGTGTAACAAGACACAAGTTTGTAAGAACCGTCATATTTGTCACTAAATAATTGACGGTTATTAAATACAACTGATATTTTTTTACTTTTGCAAATTCTGCCTCTCAATAAATGACGGTGCATATAGTTAACCGTTAAATTGTAGCGTTATATATTCTTGTGCGACCTTCGCCTTGATATACATGATGTTTATTTGCTAAAATCATTATTTATAGTGTTATATGTGTGCGAATCTGTAGTAATGGATACAATTTTAACAACAAAGTTTCTTAGCATGTGCAATACCCCACTTTTTTCACCAATATTCTCTGTATATATTTGTGATATTTAGTAGAATAACATGGTGAATTGTGGTATACATAAAATGATGAAAGCACTCCAATCAGTAGTTACATATAATTGGCTAAGCTAAGATATAAAGATGCAACTTTTGTCTACTCAAAGACCTAATATTGTAACACAAATTGGAGCATGAAATGACATAAATATTGGCCTAATTATATTGCATCAATTTTGGCCAAAACAAGGAGAAAGGAAGGAAGACATGATTTAATATAAAAATCATAAAATGTCGGGAAAAATTGTAATTTGCCAATTATGCAAAAAGAAACCAAATATTTCCCATTTTTCTTGGCATTTTGGTCAAACAAAAGGAATTAATGAAGAAATCAAATGCTTGGCTTAACAAGAATCATGGAAATAAGGAATTAAGACCAAGTGAATTAAGAGTTGAAAAGTCAAAAGTAAGAGTTGTAGAAAGCTCTCTTACATGTTAATTGCAATAAAATAGATGAAGATAGAATGAGACCATTTGCTTTCTCCGATTCAAGAGGGAGTTTCGTTCAAAAAGCATCATGGAAGAGGGATATATACATATGGTTATATTAGTGCAAGAAGAAGGGAAAAAAAAAAAAGAACCAATCACAAGAAAGTCAGGAAGTCAAAAAGCAAAGTCCTACATGCAAATTGAAAGGGAATGCATGAAGATAATACAAGGGCTCTTATTTTTCCAATTGAAGATGCTTTTCTACGGTCAAAAAGAAAAGGAAAGAGAAAAGGATGAAGGCAATTAAATTGCCATGAAATAAGATGATGACATAAAGCCAATTTGGTCAACTCAAGAGCACATACTTCCTTTCCCTTTTCTCTTAGCATGGATGGTCAACAAATGGAAGAGGAAGAGAAATATATATACTCTCTCTTTCCTCTTTAATTTTGGTAGATAAGGGAAGCAAAAAGGGAAATTGAATTTTATTTACCAATTATACAAAAACTACAATTTTAGACCAATAGGAAACAACCACATGGAAAGCAAGTTTGGATATTTCTTTAAATCATCACCCCTCCTCTTTCCATCTTCATTTTCGGTGAAAAACTGAAATAAATAGAGAGGAAGAGCTCAAGCATATTCAAAGAATCAATAACAAGCAAAGAGCTAGGGTTTTATTAATCCAAGGTAAGAACTTGCAAAACCTTATGATTTTTACCTCCTAATCACTCTATAACCTTTCATAACCTCATCCATACCATTAAATCCATGATTTTCAAGAAAAATCAAGGGTGTAGAGAGAGAGAGAGGAAGAAAATGTGTAGAGAGAGAAAGAGTTGGAACCAAGAGGTAATCACCAAAACTTAATTCTCTTGACTTGTTTGGTGGTGGTGTTAGTCGTGGTGGTGGATATTGCCATGTTTCTCTTGTTTTTTAAAAAATGGGCTGAAGCAAAACCTAAGGAAAATGCTGCCCAAATTTCTTATGAAAATGTCCATTTAGTGTTTAAATGCTTAATCATGTAATTAGAAGTGGTAATGAGGTGATTAAGCAAGAGAAAACAACAAAACAACATAATCCTCCTAAAAACCCTAACTTTCTGTTTTGAACAGGACATGGAAAAAGGGTTGGAATTTGGTAATTTTGATGATTCCATTGGCCTTAAAAGGCAAAATTTTGTAAATATGCAAGTGCTCATGATTTTTTTATGCTTGTATGTGAATTTCGAATTTTTGAAAGTTGGAAGTAAAATGTTGTCCAATTCATTTTCTGGAAGCAGTGTGCTTGTGACGTGTTTTTCATAGGCCAAACCTTGTCCAAAAATTATGAAACTTTTCATAATTAAATTAGAGATATATATATCTTTAATTTTATAGATAGTTTGTAATTTTGTAACAAGTATGCTAAAAGATATGATTTTTCAAAGTTATGCCCTGTTTCTGGAAGAAAATATGGAACAAGTTGGGTTTTACGAAATTCTAGGATTTATGGGGCTATGATGGCCAGAATTTGGTAATTCTATGTGAAATTATACTAAAATAGCTTTACATATAATTTAGAACCACTTAATTTGGAGCTTCCTACAATTAATGGTAAATTTTTTATATCTACCCAAAAGCTGGCAGAATTGAGAACAAGGGTTATGAAAAATGTAATGGCATAAAAGTAATTAAGTTGAACTTTGAAGGTGGAGTTAACCAACTTGGGATAGTTGGACCACCTTGACTTTGCTTTTGAAATAATATACTAACTTTAATAACAACTAACTTGACTAATTGCATTATTCAAGTATTAGACAAAATAATAATCTATTGTCTGTAAATTCTAATTATAGTACCTAACAGCTGTTTGGAGCTTAGAACTTGCCCGAACTCAAAGAAATGGTTGGATATTGCTCAAGGGAGGCAGCCATGTAGTAACTTGTCTTTCATATATTTATAAGATATACTATATATTTTATGTATTCATCATGAATTGTCTGGTATATGCTGGTTATAAGGGGTGGTCACCCAAGGCCTTTCTGCGTGGGTAGACACTCGGGCCAATAACGTTCTGCGATGCACAAGTGGATGGCCGAGGCCTTTCTGCGCGGATATCCCTCAGGGCCTTATGATATACCTAGCGCTATGGTGATATATGAATTGCATGTGATGCATTGAATGCTATTGTGATGATTCTGTGTATGATGACTGTGTGGCATACTTTGTGATGTTATATCTATATAAATGGCTTTATGTCACTATTAAGATTCTCTTGAATCTCACTCTTTTTCAAAACGAATTTACAGTACAGGGAGACAGCTCGAGGGCCAAGAAGGTAAATGCAGACAGCTAGAGGCTGGATAAAGAAAGACTTAAACTTTCTGTTGGTTGTCTGTTCTTAATATTTTGAAATATTTTAAAATTGTAAATGATGTACATAATTATGTAACCCTGACGACAGTATGGTAGTGGAATTGGTAATGCCGGTAGGCTAGTAAAAGTACAGTTCTTAAACTAAAGTACAATTTAGCTAAATTACGCTTCCGATCGCTAACAAACATAACTAAGGTATGGAACGTGAAAATTAAGCAAAGAATCGCTCACAAACTCTGATGAAATGAAAAGAAAAGCCAGTAAGACTTAGTGAGATAATGAATGTTTGAGAAATTGTTTGGGAAAAATTTTATTATTCTAAAAATTGTTTGTACTCATTTAAGGTTATTGGACATAAGGTGTTACAGCATGAGCATCTAGAACAATTTTATTTTGAAAAGTGTAAAAGTAGACACAATGTTTTAAAAAAATAAAACAATTTTATCAATTCTGTTAAATTGATCCAAACATTTGTCTCTCCTTTTACATGAGACTAACTTGTTCTCCCTCTACTTTCATAACAAACGTTTGAGCCAATTTGATAAAAATGCTGAAATTGCACAATTTTTAAAAAGAATGCATTTACTTTTAAGCGCTTTAAAACTTATTTATTAATGACTCCCCATTTTTAATAGATCTAAAGTAAAATTTGATATATCTAGAGAGTCATTAATGCCAATTTAATGGAATTTAATTAATGTTTTGATGAGATATCAATTTTAAGTATTATTTGGGGATTTTATTACAAATATAATAGTTTTTAAATAAAAAGAGAAATCGTTATAAAAATAAATATAGTTTATTTTACTTCCTTTTATTTTATTTATTTCTTTTGTGCTCCCATATTATATTATATTTTCATTTTAGTTTTTTTCCCTATCCTATTGCTACATACGACAACATTTTGGGAATTTACTTGAAGACCTGAAGTAAAACCGACGGGACTGGTTCGAGTAGAGAAGGTAGCCGCAATATTAAATTCATCAACACTCATCCTCGTCAATTAGAAGAACTAGAGGAGCGAAAAAGATCAGATCAGAGAACTAGAGAGACTGGACTTGAGAAGAGAGAGAGCATAAAGGGGGAGATAGAAGAAGCCTTCATCGTCTTATTGAGCTAAAACAGAGCTTAGACACAGGCCGATGACGTGCTTGTTGGGAGCAGCAACACCGTTTCTGTTTCCCTTCTTCATGCCGACGCCATTCTTGACAAGAGGAGCAGCTGGAGTTTAAGAAACATAATGAAAATCTTCTGCCTTTCAATGAAATTCATTTTACTCAACAATTCAAAGTATTTGAATGCCAAAATCATTCAAGATATCATCTCCATTAACCACTATAAAGGAGCGTCTAAACATAATTTAATTATTTAGAATTTAACCTTTTAAAACATTGAACAGCAGATTCCCTTCGATTTTCACTCCCAACTTCAGCGCCAACATGCTTGCAATACTAGACAAACAAATGACATTTATATAATCTATCTAGTCCATGATTTAAATATTTCCACAAGGATTTTATAAGAGAAAGCCAACAAAACATCTCCGTACAGCAGAGGCAAATTCAAAACTCATCAATCCAAAATCAATATTCAACATGCATGTGAAGAAATCAGAACCACAAGCTATATTCTATCAACTAGGCTTGATTTATATGATTTAATTCATTTGTTCTTCACTTCTATCTTTAACCTTTATGTTTCATCCAGCATCTAATCCCAAAACATCCATAAAAAAAAGAACCAAATACAGTTTCATATATCCTTTTTTTTTTTTTTTTTGGGGTTTGGTGGAACCCCTTTTAGGCTTCAAAATTTGGGCTAAAACATGGCGCAATTTCATTTTTGACTTATGATAATGAAATTACCATTTTATCTCTACTTTATCGCAGTTAATCACCAAACAAATTTTAGAAATTAATCCTGATTAATTTATAAGGAATTTTTTTTTCTTGAACTAGCTTCTTTAGCCCGTAAAATAATTTCCCTCAAATTTTTAGGCCAAACAATACCCTCTAACTATTTTTCTTAAATTATTTCAAAAAAAAATAGGCCATTAATTCCATAAAAAAAATTACAATTATCTATAACTCTTTTTTAGAAAGGAAATTCTTCCTAAACTCTTTTATTTTGCAATATAATTATCTACAATTTTTTCATAATTTTTCTGGCCCTTTATGTATTTTAATTCCTTCTTGAAAATAAGCTTTTTACCAAATAATTTTTTAGACTTTTTAATTTTTAGATAACATCCCTAAACTTTAATTACGTCTAATAAATATCGTCTGAAATTTTTGGTATATTACACATAATCTTCATGCAATTTTGATCATCAGTTTTGATTTCTTTATAAGCACTAGAAAAGAAATAATGAAAATCTTCTGCCCTTTTAAAGAAATTCCTTTTACTCAACAATTCAAAGCATTTGAGTACCAATATCATTCATGAAGACATCATCTCCTTATTGTTAAAGTCTTTTAACTTCTATTTTATTAACGTGGCTTACTCCCCATTGGCTAACCACTTTTTTTCTCTTAACCATTGTCCTTGTTTATTTTTTGCTTTATAAATGATGTAATTGATATGATAGTTGGTAGGGATTGGCTAGAAGAAAGTAAATAATTAGGCGGATGATCATGACATTAAGATAACCTACCTCTTAAAACTTTAGCTATTAAGACGTGATAAGGTTAATCACTCCTATGATACTTGAGTATTCTCACGAAAATAAGAGGATACAAAGAAAGCTCACACTAGAAAAAAAAGTTCTCAAATTCTCATTCACGAAAATTTTTTGGAATAGAACGCATATTTAAATATTTATAAGCTATTTGAGCCTAAAACACTAAGTAAAATAAAATGCAAAAAAATAGATGCAAAAGTTCAATGAAAAATAGTAAAATCAAAAGACATTCTAAAATATTTTAACTCAAGTAGCAAGTTAGAATAATCTAGATCACATACAATATTTAGCTAGAAGGATCCTACCAATAATGAGAATGATATTATTTGACTATAATTAATGCAATATAAAATAGGTAAATCTATGCCTTCAAGAAGCAATCAATACAAAATAGAAAATTAATTAAAATAAATAGAACCTTAATTAATGCCATATAAGATAATTCTTAACGCTTTTGGAAGCTTCTTGAATCTTTCAAATGGATATTGATTTTGCTATTTACGTTCATAACCATGTATTGATTTTTAAGACATCCATTCGGCGTTAGATATGGTTGAATCATGTTCTAGAACTCCTATAGTCCATTACACAATGCATTTGGGCCTTCAACAATGTGAGAATTGAGTTCAAATGCTCCTTTTGGGCTTTTAAAGGACGGTACAGAAATCGAAGTTTGTTGGGTTGTTATGGTTTGGACATGGGCTAAAACAAAACGAATTCTTTTATTCCTTAAATTAATATTTCAGATTGACAAATTTTTTTATTTATAATTTAAGTAGTGTTAATTTTTCTTGTCATCAAATTAGATGCAGTATGCTTGTCATGCTTCCGTGCCTATAGGAACAAGTCCCAGTAAATCATCAATTAAGTGACATGCCCTTGTATTGTGGGTGAGCCCAACTCCTTTCCAAAAATTTCTTGTGATAAGAAAATTAGATGCAGTATAATTGAACAAAAATAGTATAAGTTTTGAAGAGTAAAAATGTCATAGATTCATGGATTATGACAATTATGGACACTATAAGGTCCCGTTTGCTGTAATTCCTTAAATTTCCTATGGGAGAATAACTTTTTCTATGGGAACTATCGTATATTCATGATTTTATCCCAATATAATCATCCTTGGCTGACAATAACCATATTTAGAATGGTCTCTCCCGCGGTAATCATCATTATTTAAATATATTAGGAATCTAGAATCATGACCTTATATATATATGTGTGTGTGAACCCTAGTCCCACCTTTCTAACTATTATTCTTCTAATCATATTTATATGTCACATCTAAATACATTTTACTAGCATTAAGGAAAACTTCATAGCTAATTAACTCTATCTAAACATTTAATAAATTTTAAAATTTGCTCTTATTAAATAGGATTAAGATACAAAAATACCTATGAGTTTTCACTCAAAGCACGTTTAACACCATATGTTTTTCTGAGATGTAAAAGTACTCATAAATTTTTAAAATGAGAGTAAAAATACCTATCGTCGTTAATATTTGTTGTGGTGACTGTTAGTTGATTAAAAAAGCTCACATGGAGGCTAAGGTGGCAATACAATTTTCTAGGTGACAATGGAAGGAAATGTTTTTCCTAAAAATGCCACATGTCTTTTCATATTAATTTATTATTAAAAAAAACTACCCTCAATCTACAAGTTAGCCCACAATGCCATGATCCATTCTTGCGGAATTAGCTCCCCTGCTCATCTTGAACTACTCCCATCTGGACTGTCCAGATAGGATCTAGACAGACCAGATTTATTTATTTTTTTTAAAAAAATTATTTTAATGGGTAGAGAATCTAAAATTAAAAAAAAATCTCTTAACTAACATTTTTTCAAAAAATATTTTTTTTAAAATCACTAATTAAAAAAAATAAATCTGAACGGTCCAGATCGAAAGAGCTTTCCCTACTCATCTAAATAAGGAGCAGGGAAACCGAGTCCCCATTCTCCCCCACCTCACGCCGTAATGTCTGCAACCTGTCCCCCTCCTCAACTTCAACCATCTCCCTACCACATCCCCGCCGCAGCTCGTCTCCTTCCTCTCTTCCACCACTACTATAAAAAATAAAAGATGTTGCGCTTATAACAATAATTTTTATGGCACTTGACAAGCGTCACATATTCTAACGCCACTAAAACAAGCTATGGCACTCCAGCACAAGTGCTACAATATCTAATTTTTTTTTAATTAAAATAACCAAGGGTGGCGCTTATTAAATGAAGCGCCATAGATAGTAGGGAACTTCCTGTGGCACTTTCTTCAATAAGCGCCACTCTTGGTATTTTTTCTTAATATAAATTTTTTTATTGACTGTTTTTTCTTATTTCACCTAGGGTGGCGCTTTCTTAAATAAGCGTCACCCTAGGTATATATATATTTTAATATAATTTTATTTTATTGTCTGTCATATGTTGAAATTTTTTTTAAAATTTAATTGAACCTAGGGTGACACTTTCTTTAAAAAGCGCCACCCTAGGTATATTCTTTTTAATATAATTTTTTTTATTGTCTATCGGGTGTCGAAAAAATATTTTTTTTTATATTTTAATTGGACCTAGGGTGGCGCTTTATTAAGAAAGCACCACCCTATGAGTTTTTTTTAAATGAATATTGCTATATTCTTATCAGATCTTCCCTATATCATGACAGTGAAAACAAAAATTTCTATACCCAAGCAAACCACAAATAGAATAACTAAAAATTGATACAAACAGATAGCTAATTAATAAAATCACCTCTAAATTAATACTACAACAATACAATGATGCAGATAATAAATTAATATAACTAAACATTAATTATCAGAAAATTAATTAAATTTAAAACACAATATGAATTGTATTAAAATGATTTACTTTTAGTGGAACCTGAAGATGATCATAAGTAATGACATCCTTCATGAATTTCATTATATAATACCCACAATCATTGTTATTGGGTTGGAAAGGGCACTGTAATAAAATAATAAAATAGTTAACTAAATTTTTAACTACAATTTTATTAAAATTAAAATGCAACTAAATTCCTATATCAGTACCTATATCTTCTTCCAGGTATATCTATGGGCAAGATTTGCATATCTAGAAAAGCCCAAGCTGGCAGAGGCTTTATATGCAGTCAATGCACTAAGAAAATAAATAAATTTTGATTACGTTGGGGTATTCAATGGCTAGCACAAATATATATTTACACACACATATACATGCGTATATATACTTACCTATTAATCAGCCGCAACAAATGAGGACGGTCTAAAGGAACACCTCTACTTAGAGGATCTATATAGTAAATGTGATGGCCAGAAGGTATCGCTGCATTGATCACAATCAAGATCCAATGTGCCCTAAAATATTTTGAAAGTTTTTCTTCAACCATGCATGATATAGTAAAAGTGATACAGTAAAGAAATGTAAAGTGAAATATGACCACTAATAATAACTTTATTACCCTGTATTGTATGGCACAAGAAATAACATATTTGGGTTTGCTCTTTGTCTAAAGTATTCTTTTAGATCACTAGAATAAGCATCAGGATCTACTCTACCCACGTGTTGTCCGATAAGATAAGGGTTGACAAAGGAGAACTGGACCTTGTGTGTGTCTACCAAGATGTCATGGTACAAGTTCCTTTATAAAGAATAAGAAATGTGATAACGACAAAAAAATTGAAAGATGAATAATAATAATAGCGATAAATGATGATAATAAAGTATCTAATCCAGATGTTGATGATCGAAGCACCAATCTATCTATGATTGATAATTTCGCCCAACACATCAGCAGTAATATGTTCCTCTATGCCCTGAACACCATAGATATGTCTATCAAATGGCAATGACAAACTTCCTTTGTGTATCAACCTAGGTGCAATGGATGCCAACTGATCGCAATATGAGATCATTTGTCTTATGCTCTGTTGGCTAGCTGAGGCTTTAGAATTCGACTATGAAGTCGAACACTTTGAGACATTGCCATGCAGTTGAACTTGTTTTCCTTTAGAACGTTCAACCTATAAAAAAAAGCGTGAAATTAAATGATGTAGTGCATAGGAAAAATAGAAGGAATTGCAAATGAACTACCTTCTAACATGGCTCTATCAAACCTATTGGCTAAACAACATAACCACCTACAATATCTTTAACCATTGTCTCATCATCCAGAGAAGGGATGGGTAATAGCGTATCATCATCCATGCATATGTTGACCCTTACTCAGATTATGTTCTCTGGCAATAGTGAATTGTGGAAGGTATCATTGTCTGTGTTGTAGGAAACACCCACCGTAACTGCGTGCTTTCTATAATGTTCAACATATAACTTGTACGCTCACTCGCCCTGTGAAAGATAGATCAGTTTAGGATGTTATGTTATATACTAATTGATAATGGACTTTAGGGATAAAAGTACAACTATCTCTCACACTTGGGCTATCACAAGGAGGAACATTTGGCATTGCCTTAGACTGCACTAACTGATCAATGTTCGCCCTCAGCTGCGCATTTTGCTCTTGCAACAAACGCATTTGCGAATCAAATTGTTCTTGTATTTGATGCTTGAAGCAGTTCATCTCCTCGCATAGCTGCAAAAAATCACTTTTGATCGAGCGCTTCTGGCGACTGAAGTATAATGTTTGTGTCACGCCAAAACCAGTACCTCGAACACGACCATCGTACTTAGGTACACCTAGCGCTTTGCTTAGCAGATCATCACGGCCAACATAAGCCGCCAACTGTGGCACCTCTTGCGTCATTGATCGCTATTACAAAATAAATTATAACATTATTATTATTAGTTAATATAAACCAGAAGCATATAAGCAATGGTATTATTGTACGTTCTCATATGTTTCAATACTTACACAATATTCTGCAACTCTTCTTGCTTCTTCACTTTGAATTTCCCCTTTTTTGTTTGTGCAACCAACTACCCACAAGTCATGTCGTAGAACCTGTGTAATATCTGAAGTTGATTCTTCTATTTGCATATGAAAGTTTGTTGAAGTTAAAAATGAGTCATATAAATTAAAGAAATAATCATTAATTCTTACAATTTTTTGCTCTAACTTTCCATAAGATACATGTTCTTGTGTGTAGTGGTATAGCATATTAATTGTATTGGAGCGATTCTTCTCACTTAGCTCCTGTTTAGATCCAAATGATTCATATTAATAAATATTAATTACAAACATATTACAAGTAGTTTATAAAGTATAATATCACATCACCTGAAATTCTTGACTTGTATGTGTTCTCACAAACTCATCACATGTTTCTTGACTGATGATCCTGTCATATAATTCTGGCGGTGTCGGAATGATATTCTCGTTATCATCCCTCAATAAATATTTTACAAGATCGGAACGAAACTTTCTCATGAGTTTATCGGCTTTTGTAAGCACGAAGTTCTCGTGATCATTACTATCAACAACAAAACAAGACTGTGTCATAAAACCAAAGCTAATTTGTTAGATTGCAATCATATGAAATAAAACAACCCGAATAATAAATTAATTAATTTTTTACTTGGACTTCACCCTAGATTTGATTCCCATATTGTTTCTTCACTTATCTCCAATCTTGAATTGTAATAGGAACTCTATCTCGGGCTGTAGTCCCAATGAAATTATTGAAGGAGCTACTGTGCAGTCCAATTGGATTCCCTTTTTCATTCCAATCAAGTTCTAACTTAATGCCATTACTTTTCATTTTGATCAACCTTGCCATTACAATTCTGTCACGGGCGACATGCTCAACAAATCTTTGCCTACCAACATACGGGGAAACATTGTCATCTTCACATAAAGAATCCATTTTCTTACAAGTTAAAAAAATAAAAGAAAATATAAGTGCACAGTAACAATCATGTCAATCAAAGTAAATGAATTTAACATATATGGGTACAGGTAAAACATACAAGTAAACAAATTAGGAACTCATTATATTTTCCTCTTGTTGAATTGACAGTTGTGTATCCCTTGAGTCTCCTAGTAGATGGAATTGTCAGCTTGACCTAAGTCCCCTCTTCATGATCATGTCTCATATACAAGGGTTTGTCTTCATCTTCATCTATACCAATATCTTCTAACCCCAAAAGCTTAAAAGAAGAATCTTCCTCAATAATATTCAAATAGTCATGACTTTCAATATCAACTTGTGCGTGACGATTCTTGTTTGATGGGAGTACAATGGACCAATTCTTCTTAGGTGTGTGTCTTCAATCCTCTCATCTGCATGCCATGTCAACTACTTCGAGATCTCTGCATTACTGTACATATACTTGAATCTCGGGATAATAGGAAAATACTATAGGACCTTGATGGGACTTTTTTCTTTCTTCTTCCCATATCGAGATGCATTACATTTAGGGAACTTCTCTAATGTTGCATATTGTTTCCAAAATAATATGCAATCATATGTCTTCGTAGGAAGTACATTTTCTTCTGAAAGTATATCTTGCAAAAGTTCAAGGAGTGTGGTGAAACCCAAATCACTAAACCCATAGCGGGCTTTAAAGTTGTATAATTTCAGTACTGCTATCAATCTTGTGTATTTTGTACAACCGGCATATAACGGTTTCTCTGTATCACTTTTCAACTTCTCAAATTATCTGGAATAGTTATGAAGTACCTGTTCAACCACATTTAGCATTTCTTCAAGACCATCATCTTCATCACACATGCTTTAGTCAAACTCATTTGAAGCACCACTGGTGGTATGCGCCTGATCATTACAAGGGTCGTTTGTCGCACCATGCCTTGTCCATCTTGTATATGTTTGATCAATCCCATGACACACTAAATGATCTAACAAACCAAGTAGACTAATCGGCTTTCCATAACAAGATAAGCAGGGACACAAGATTTTGTTAGGATCTTTTGTATGCTCAATTGCAAATCTAATAAACTCTTTCACATCATCTATATATTCCCTTGAACACCGATCAGATGACATTCATTTTCAATCCATCTATGGTTTCAATAACCTAGATTTAAATAGTGGTTAGTTGCTATATATGAGAAAATCATATATGCCTTCAACCTATATACACACTAAAGATCCATTACAAAGGGTATGTGAGTCAATTTAGACCAATTGGTCACGGTAGGTTTAAATGAAAAAAAATAGACTTTGTTCAAGATATAATAAAAATTAAAACAAAAAAAAACACAAAAAGGGAACTTATGTGAGATTATTTATGTCACTATAGAATCCAAATAAATAAATAATTAAATCCCAGATTTTTTGGTAAAAAAAATCCTAATTCACTTTGTCAATTACATATATAGACAAAAAAAACACTTTATCCAAGATGCAACAAAAATTTAAAATAAATAAAAAAAGGGATTGCTTATGTCAAGTTGCTTCTGTCACACTAAAATCCAAATAAAAAGGGCAGCTGAATTCTTAGAGAAAAAAGTAAGTTTTAAAAGTGTTGTTTTAAAAAGTATATTTTTTTGGGATGACTCTCCTAAAATAAAAATAATAAAAATTGAGGGATTTTGTGTTTTGATTCTATAGATATTATATTTGAAGCCCATAAATTCTACAAATTTCAAATAATTAAAGACAAAGGTTAATCCTTGGTAGGAATTAATTTCTTTTATGTTGATCAAGACCGGTATCCCTCTTTGATTTCTTTTTATACTAATTACCAAATATATTGTTTTATGGTTAATGAATGAGGAGTTAAGAAAGCGATAATGGTAAAATAATTTTAAATTTATATTAATATGTCAATTGATTCTTGATTCTTGAGCAATGTTCCCTAATTCCCTATTTTTTATTTTTTTAATTAACCTAATGAGCCGTTATTATTACTAGTATAGGCCTTGATTAAATGATATTGGGGGCACATGAAAAAAATTTTAATTGAAAATAATCATAAATTCATAAAATTATTAAAATTAAAAAAAATAACAAAAATGGATAGGGTCTCAATCATATTAAAAAAACAACAAAGATATATTAAAACAACAATAAAAGACAAACTTACAGATTTGCAGTGGGGACCAAATGCTTGGATTAAAAATGGAGCTTTTGGCTATGGCAACGCTTCACGGGAGTAAAACAATGAGTTGAGAGAGCTGATCAGACGTGAGCAGATTGAAGCTAAGCAATAATAAATGAAGTTCATCAGAAATAAGACCTAATTATAAAAGAAGAGGTGGCTATGAATATAAGAGACTCAACATGGAAGCGGAGAGACGGGTGTCGGAGGGAGCTAAGGGCGGACCACGCACACGAGCTGAGGGAGCATTGAGACAGGGGAGGGAGCTGAGGGTTGAGGGAGCAGGCGGCGATAAGTTCGGGGCTGGAGAGAAGGGAGCTAGGGGGAATAAGTTAAGGTTTGAGGAAGCAGTGGGCGGCGGTTGTAACTGAGGGAGCTAGGGGGAACAAGCTGATGGCTGAGCTGAGGGGAGTGTGGGGCCAGCGTATTGATTTGGCTCAGCTGGATGAAGTTCGAGGGAATTGAATTAATGGCGGGGGAATTTCAAACATTGGGTGGCGCTTGGTTCAATAAGCATCATCCAATCACATTTTTTAATTATATATTTATATTAATTAATCTATTACAATATATAAATTAATATAATTATATTACATATTAAATATATAATATTAATATTTATTAATTTAATCAATAAAAATTAAAAATAGACATTGGGTGACACTTGGTTCAATAAGCGCCACCCAATCACATTATATTAATTAAATATTTATACTAATTAATTAATTATAAAATTAATATTATGCATATATATTATTAATTAATATAATTTTACTAAAAATTAAAGATTATATTTTTTAATTAAATATTTGTATTAATTAATTTATTAGAATGAATTAAAATGAGATGCCTTTAATTATATTAATATATAATATTAATATTAATAACTTATAATTCAATTAAAAAATTTAAAAATTAGATGCGGAGATGACTTTAATTTATAAAATTATAATGAGAAATAAATGCAAGATAAATAGAGTAATCTATTACAATATATAAATTAATATAATTATATTATATATTAAATATATAATACTAATATTTATTAATTTAATCAAACAAAATTAAAAAGTAGACATTGGGTGGCCTTGCTTCAATAAGTGCCACCCAATCAAAATTTTTCATTAAATATTTATATTAATTGACTAATTATAAAAAATAATATTATTCATATATATTTATTAATTAATATAATTATACTAAAAATTAAAAATGAAATTTTTAAAAAAAATATTCTTATTAATTAATTTATTAGAATGAATTAAAATGAGATGACTTTAATTTTATTAATATTAATATCTTATCATTTAATTAAAAAATTTAAAAATTAGATGTAGAGATGACTTTAATTTATAAAATTAAAATGATAAATAAATACAAGATAAATGCAGTAATTTATTACAATGTCTACTTTATGATTTTTATTGATTAAATTAATAAATATTAATATTATATATTTAATATGTAATATAATTATACCGCACCTAATTTTTTATTTCTTTTACAATTAAATTATAGGATATTAATATTAATATTATATATTTAATAACTAATATATTTATATTAATTTATATCATTAAAGAATATATACTTCTACTAAATTATGTATTGTAAAAAATTATTCATTAAATTATATATTAAATTTATTTTTTTCACAATTTATTATAAAATTTGTATATAATATTAAATTTATAATTTTTTATTTTATTATAGATTTTAATATTTATAATCAATTAAATATGTATAATTTTGATTTCAATAAGAGAAACTATATAAAAAATGATAATATCTTTAGTAGAAATTTTAAAAAATTATAAAATAGAAAAACTATTGGGTGGCGCTTATTTAAATAAGTGTCACAATTTATTTTAATTATATTTTTAAATTTTTTTTAACAAATATATTAGGTGACACTTTTTTAAAGAAGCAACACCTAATGTCAGTAGACAGCTGTGACGCTTCTTTAAATAAGCGTCACCTAATGTATTTTTACCAAAAAAAAATTTAAAAACAATCAAATTAGTTAAAGCTGTGGCCCTTATTTAAATAAATACCATAAAAGGTACCCATTAAATTTATAATTTGTAGTAATGTACAAAGCTCACATTTTTAATGGATTTCGACATACATCCTGCTTCCCCTCTTCTGCAAGAACCAATCTAATCCAATTGTCTCCTTTGTCTCTTCCGCAAAAGCTCTCACTTCACAATTTCAACACACCGCCATACCTCATCTCTTTTGCAAATATCTATGTTTTCAAAGAATACTAAGCTCGTGTTTTCAAAGGATTTTGACACCCTAAAGTGCTAGATCAAATTGGGAAAGAGAAGTACAGCGATGTCATCTTCGTTGGAGACGATGAGATCGAGGGCGTGGTAGAGAGCCTTTGAAGATTTTGACACCTAGTTTCTCCATTTCTTTTTTCCTTGTTTTTATATTTTTTTATTTCTTTTCGATTAAGACTTGATCTAGGTTTTTTGATATGGATGATACTGCTAAACTGATTTTTGAGTTGGTTTTTGCCTTTTTGGTGATTTACATTTGAACTATGGCGATGTTGGGGAGATTGATGAGTGACAAAAGAGAAGATGGAAGGAGTGTTTTTCATGAGTGGAGGGTAAGGACCGCAGGAGATCTCATTCCAGGGAAAATGGTTTGCAGATTAATGGGAGTAGGCTGTTTCTTAATAATAAACTAATACTAGTAAGCATACATGTGGAACTTTTTTCTTTTCTTTTTTATTTTTATTTTCCACTTCCAGCTAGGAAATTATCAGTGCCTCGTCACCTTCTATGTCAATATTTTCAGTCAACTAATGGTCAATATAATAGGAATTAACGGTTTTAGTATTTTTGCTCTCATTTTGAAGTTTATGGGCACTTTTGCACATCTAAAAAATATATAATGTTGGGTGTACTTTGAGTACAAATTACATATTTTTGCACTTTAACCCTATTAAATGCACATACTTTGCCTCTATTTTCATAACAAATACTAGAATTGAATTGGGGGTAAATGAGTAAACTTATAAAAAAAAGTGAATGGCATGCCTTATTGATATGACCAAAATATTCATTCTCTTTTAGTCTTATAAATAAGATCAAAGAAATACTTCATTATCCTCCTCTTACAAAAATCTAAAATCAGGCTTGGGTTATGATCCACTAAAGGTGAAAGGGAGAATTACTCATAAAGACCTCATTGAAAACTTATTTACTAAATAGGACCTAGGGAAGATTTTTTGCATATAAGTAAAGATTGTTCACTTATATATAGGAAAGATATATTGAACACATAAAATATTTTTTGAACACAAGAGAAGATCTTTTACATACAGGAAGATTGTTTGCACGCGAATGTCTTATGTAACAAATAAGTTTTTAATGAGATATTTTTGAAAAAGAAATTAGAAAAAAAAAACTAAAAAGACAAAAATAACAGAAAATTATAATTAATCTCTTATTTTTGCCCCCACACAGTGCACAACTTTTCCCATTATGAGACAACCTCGTGTGTTTTCTTCTACCTGTAAACTCATCCGTTGCTTGGGTAAATTCTGGAGCAGCTTCAAATGAAAGCGGTGTCGTTTTAAGACTGGTAGTGTTGAAACTCACTCCTTTTTGTTGTGTTTCTGACCCTGGAGTGAATTCTGGAAATTGGAATAGGTTCAAATGAAAGCGGTGTCGTTTCAGGGCTGGTAGTGTTGAAACTCACTCCTTCTGGTTGTTGTGTTTCTGATCCTCTTTCATTGTGTGGACCTTGATTCTCACTCACATTGGATTCTTTGGCTGACTTCTTGTTCTTAGACTTCTTATCGCTTGATGATTCCTTGAATTTGCTGCTTTTGAAGGGAGAAAAGTTTGGCTTTTTTAATCCCATGTTTTGAAAAGTCTTTGTGGTGTCTTTGACTGCCAAATTATCCTTTCTTTGATCTTCAACTTCTTCTGTTTTAAATAATCAGCAAAAAAACAAAAGCAAAGAAACAAAATAATTATGCCAAGCACTAATAAGGGTAAAAAAATGTGATTTAATATTGGAATCACATTGTTGATGAAGTATTAACGTTTCAATTTGACACCAAGATTTTCTTTGTTTTTTTTGTCTTTTTGTGTTTTTCCATGCTATAAATTAAGCATATAAAATATCATAAATATTATAATGCCGAATAACAAAGCTGACCCTTTTCAAAATGGAAAAATTACGGAAAAATATCTTTAAAATTGCAAAATATCACATCCGGTATTTCTCATAAAATGAGTTATGAATTATTTATCAAGTCTCGTTATTATTTTATCAATTCTTAATAATAATCTAATTTAAAATTTTACAATTTGAAAATTATTTTTCTACATTTTCTTTTTCTAAATTCTATATTAAAGCGAAGAGTGAAAGTACAATAAGAAGAATCGTGAATCATGAAAATAAGGATAAATATAGCACTACAAAAAAACAAGCAATTTCTGACGGAATTTGCGACGGAAACCGTCGCAGAATCATTTTGTGATGGAATTTCCGACGGAAAAAATTCCGTTCGAAATAGTGCTGTCGAAATTAATTTGCGACGGAATATGGCTTCCGTCTTAAATTGAGACGGAATTTTCCATTGCAACTTGAGAGGGAATTTGGGACGAAAAAAAAATTCTGTCTCAAATTACGAGGGAATTTGCGACGGAACAAATTCCGTGACAAATTTGCTTACACTATTTTTCAATAAAAACCTCCGGCTAGCAGCCACCACGTGTACCCATCGCCAACAACCACCACCTCGCCTCAGACCACTTGTCCCGGTCAATTGCCATGTGTCACCCTTTGTCGCGCGCCACGTGTTGATAGCACAAACTAGTTGCATTTTGTGGCCAAGGTAGGATTTGAAGCCATGACCTCTCATGCATATGCCAGTGCCTTTGCCAGTTAGCTAGGAAGAACCTATGTGATTTAAATGCAAAATCATATATATATATATATATATATATATATATATATATATATATATATATATATTATTAAACATTACAATTTAGTTTCCTTAGCTTTTTATGTAAATATTATATCTAAATTTTTATTATTAATATCTTTTTTATTCATTTTATTTATATTTTATTTTTATTGTATTTATAAAATTTTTATTTTATTTGTGTGTGTATTAATTTCAATAATAAATATGAATTAATAGTTTTTTATTTATATTATAATTTAATAATATTTTAAATTTTAAATTATAATATATTAATATATAATAATTAGATTAATCATTAATTAAATAAATCATAACAAAAAATTTTAAAAAAATTAATAAATTAATATTTGTGACTGTAATACCCCATTTTTCACCAATACATTAATGTGTATATTTGATGTACATTTAGTGGAATAAAATAGTGAAAAATGATGTGAATGTATTTATGTGAATTTATGGAAAATATGCCAATCATCGGTTACGCATAAATTGGCCAAATAAGGGTATAAGAGACCGGTAAAGGCCCAATATGGTAACCAATGTTCAAAAAATTTAATGATATGATTAATGGCCTCATTTAAGTATCAAAATGGGATTGAACCAATGAAATGGGCAAAAAATGATTTATTTCGGTAAATCATTAAAATGCAAAGGCAAAATGGTAATTTTGCTGAAAAGTGAAAAATAATTATTTTTCCTCAAATTCCCCAATGATTTGAGCTAAATGGGAATTAAAAAGTTAAAAATGACTAATTGATCATTAATGGACCAATTTTGGTGAATTATTGTGAAAAATGGTCAAATAGTCAAAATGTCGATGACTTGGTCAACAAGCTACATGTGGGCACAATGGGATAATTGGAGAATCAGAATTCCCTTTCATTTCCCATGATATGTTCAGTAGATGTGAAGCATGGAGAAGGAAATGGAATTAATTGATGAATAATTTCAAATATTGACCATTTGTAATGTGCAACATGTCCAATTAATTGAGCCATGGTATTATATGATCAATTCTCTATTCTCATCAGCTTATTCCTGACTGAAACTGATTCAGAAAAAGCTGAGAACAAGAACTTAGTGAAAGAACGAAGAAGAGCTAGGGATCCTCTAAGAATCAAGGTAAGGTGCTTGAACCTTGTGATTAAAGGTTTCTAATCCTTCTATGGTCTCTTCTCTTCATCTTCCTACCATTAATCTCCATGATGAGCAGCTGAATCAAACGTGGTGGAGGAGAGAGAGAAAACATGTAGGAGAGAGAAAGTAAAGAAAATCAAGAGGTAACTTCTAAAACTTGTTCCTCTTGTTTGATTAAGGTTAGTAGAGTTGTTTTGGGCTTGATTATGGTTCATTTGGTATAAGATAATTTAAGAAAGCCAAAGAGACCTTAGCATGTAAGTGTCTCCAAATCAAGTCCAATGAATGTCTAACTAGTTAATATATTGGTTATAAGTAGAAAGAAGGTGATTAGGCCAAAGAAAACGAGAATCCAACACAGTTTTTCTGGGAATTTATTTTCCCTTCTATGTGTTGGACGTGGGGAAGAACTTGGAATTTAACCAATTCGATGCTTCCATTGGATTCAGGAGGCCGAATTGTGTAGGGTTTATGTTGACCCCGAAGTGAGAAAAGGCCCGGAGAGCGAAATGACAAAATTGCCCTTTCTAAGCCTTATTTGAGCGCTGTCAAGGGTATTTTCATCATTTGGCCTTGATTTTGGCCAATTCGAGGTCATAAATGAATTCTACACATGAAAATGTGTAGGAATGGCCTAAATCATGATTTTGAGAAAATACTGATAATAAGGACCTAAGGGGTATTTTGGTAATTTGGCACCAATAGGCTGAATTTACCAATGATATGAGTTTGGAAAGGTGTATGGATGAGTAATAACTCCTTTGGTGATGTTTGGCAATTTCAGGACTTGACAACCGGTTTGGCCTCAGGACTGCCCGAGCTTGAATCAAGTAGGAGAGTTGCGTAAAGTAGCAACTAGGTAGTAACTGTCTTCATATAACATGACATACATACGTATTGTTTGTTATCATCATCAAAATGTCTAACATGTTTAGATTGAGCGGAGTGATCACCCGAGGCCTATCGCAAGTCGGGTTGATACTTATGTGAAATGTTCATAATTGCACGAGCGGGATCTGGGCCTATCTTTGCACGGGTATCCCTTGGGGCCAAGAGAACCCGTCAAGCGCGGTATCGGTCATAAAGTTGTATTGTATACATTGTGCACAGGGGCCCTTTGGGCTGAGAACCCGTCTACCGCGAAGTCGGTTTATGAATTGCATGTTTGCACTGAATAATGTTTGATGATTTTGTTGATGATTTTATATGAGTAAAGCATGCTTATGTGTGTTATCTTATATGTTTAATGACGTTACTACTGAGATTCCCATGAATCTCATCCTTTTCCCAAAACAAATCTCCAGTATAGGGAGGAAGCTCGCGGGGTAAGGAAAAGGTAAAGGATGAAGAGTCGAGGCCTAGTAGTAGGAGAGCTTAGTTTCGGTTGTCAAGTTTTGTTATGTATTTTGAAAATATTGTAAAGTTGTGGTTTGTATATGAAATGAAGTGAAGAATGAATACATGTGTTGTAATATGAATTGTGTATGAATGTGCAAGTAGGTGAATATGTATATCCAGCAGAGGCAATGTATGGAATTTCTAGCATTTTCCGCACTCTGATAGTTTATAGTCGGTGAGTATTAGCTAATTAGTACTCTACCGTAGTGTTTGAAAATAAGGTATCACAGTGACGGAATTTGCGACAGAATAATTCTGTCTCAAATTCTATGGCAAATTCTGTTAGAAATTTCAATTTACGACGGAATTTTTGACAGAATTGTTCTGTGGGAAATTCCATCGGAAAATTTTCAACTGAATTTCCGACGGAATTTGGGCAACTTTTGAGATGAAATTTTTTCCGTCTCAAATTCCGTCGAAAATTGACTGTTTTCTTTTGTAGTGTAGACTATTCTTCAACCTAAATTATACAAAATTGACGAACTTGTCAACTTTGTGGAGTTTCAGCAATACATTTTCTTAATACGGCACCTTGAAAATATTCGTTCAGGATAATATGAAAGTATCAAAATAGTTGTATGTATATAATGGGAAAAAAAAGGAACTCAGATATTAGGAAATTTTTTGTTCAAATAAATCATAATCAAAACTGAAAAATTTGATCAATAAAAAATCTGTTATTTTTTAAATGAATCCTAAATAAAACAGGAAAATGAAAAATACAATGAGAAAATTTTGATTTTGTTATGTAGATTGATATAATTTTTTTATAATTATTCTGGTATAACTACAAAGGTTTGAACTTTAATTAGTCACCACATCCACACCAAATTTTAGTCATATGAAAGTTTGAACATATGTCATTATTTCGAACAAAATAACAAAAAAACATATGTCATTATCTGTATCTTATCTTACATTTTAGCATTGGATTTTGGATGTTCTAAAGCCTCTACCTTTGTTTTCATTTTAATTCCTTAACATTTATCTTTGATTTTAGTTCCTTATATATTTGACTAATGTAGTAATAATTAAGGAGGTTGATTATTTTGGTTCTTTAATTTTTTTTTATTTTGGTTATAATTCATTGTATTAACATTAGTTAGCTTTTAGTTTTATAATTGAAATAGATTTGTACATTTATAGGTGTTATAAATTGGCATGTGTTATACAAATTAATTGTATTAGTATTGGTGCTGATTTTCTAGCAACATACACTACTACAGAAAACACATATTACTATCCTAAAAGACGTCCATTTTTTAAAAAAGAAGAAGTAAAAAATAGACAAAGTGACATTTCAGTAATTATAAGCTACAATTTTGAAATATTATGCGGCTTTAAGCATCCCAATTAAAATTAGGGACACGTAAGATGAACTTTAGACGTCCCAAAAATTAATTGGGATGTCTAAAGCAAGGTTATTAGTGAAATAAGATATGCATTGGCGGGAATATAAATTTAAAAAACTTTAGACGTCTCTATTACAATTATGGACGTGTATGTATAATATTTTATGCGTCCCTATTCAAAATAGGGATGCATAAACTAAATTTTTAAAATTTAATTTTAAATTTTAAAGTCAAATAGGCGACGCCTATTTTGCCAACAAATTGGTTTATGTGTCCCTATTGAATAGGGACGCATAAACTAATGTCATAAAGGCTCACACACGCAAAAGAGAAGAAGAGCAAGAATGAACATCTAAAAGTGATAATGTGGAAGTTGCTTCCGACGATAATCAAGATACATCTAGTCACCCTCCCATGAAAAAAGCACTATCATCAACACACCTCTCAATAGATACAAGAGCTTGAAGCGTGTAGGTTATTTTATCAATTGATCAACTTTCTCCACTAGAAACGAATTTTATTCCTATAGTTGATATAGCTTTGTGTCTTTTTATTTTCATTATTGTGGTTAATTTGTTCAAGGAATTTCCTGGCCCATATGAGGAATTCAGTAAGAGGCTTTGTTTGGAAACAAGGCAAGTGAAATTTTAATTCCTTGTGTTTTGTTTGGAAACAAGGCAAGTGAAATTTTCATTCCTTGTGTACCTAAACCATTGACCGCTCTCTTTCTCTTTCAAAGTTACCACCATCATCTTAACTTCACCATCATTTTCTTTCCTTATTCACCGTCTCTCACCACCTTTTCTAGTATTGCACCACCTTCGATCTTCAACCTCACCACCATCTTCATCGTCTTTCATCACCATCCTTCATCATCTTTTCACCTTCATTCCTTCCTTTCCCTCCTCGTCGGTGTCAAAGTTGTAGAGAGATGAAGAAACCACCTTCACCGTCTCTCTATTTTGATTGTCCGTCGGAACCAAACTACCACCATAAACCATTACATTCAGTCCTTCTTCTTCCTTTCACTATTTCACCTTTGAAAGAGAAGAGAAACCAGAACCATTATAGTCCCCACTATCATCACGGTCATCTCATTCTCTTTATTCCATCATCACTGTAAGTCCCCTCTATTTCAGATCACCAACACTACCATTTTCCTATATTTCTCAACCTTCAATGCTCCTCTCTCCGTTTAACCACAACACCTTCAAGCTTCACCCACAGCCTCCTCCATCGTCCATTAAGCAACCATAGCTTCAAGCAAAGAAAAAAGTTGGAAAACAGAGCATAGTACTGTCATTATCTCTGACCCCCACTTCTGGCGAGTTGATTTTTGGTAGCTTTGTGTTGGGTTAAGGAATGTCAGAGTATCCAAGTCAGATCAGAGACCAACACTATAACAATGAGTATCCATAACTCCACCATGCTACATGATTTTAGCGTGATTCTGCAACTTCTGGCATGATTTTTCCAGATTCCGACGAGTAACAACTATTGCACCACCATCGGCGGAGTTTCGACATGCATGTCATCGTTTGGGTACGCTAAACCCGTTTGCCTCGCTCCTTCCTCACCAAAAAGATGTTTCTGGATTGAGGGCACGTTGGGTTCTTCTTCTATGGCCAAGTCATTGTGTCCTGTGACCTACCGAGATAGCAAAAGCAGCTCCAAAGCAGTTTATACTAAACGACATGGCTTAGAATGCATGACAGCAATTGGGGACGCCATACTTTAGCCGTTCCTAAAGCAATTAGGGACACCTAAAGTCTTACTTTAGGCGTCTCTAATTATTTTAGGGATACCTAAGTCTTTCTTTACTACATTCCTCGTATAGGCGTCCCTCCATAAAAAAAACGTTAAAAGTGCTTTCTGTAGTAGTGATAATTTCTATACTGAGAAATCCATATGTACAATTACTATAAAATTGGTTTTATGCAATATTAAATTTAAAATATTTTTTTAGAAAATGCCTCTCATACATTTATGAGTAACAAATGCTACATTAGGCATTAAATTATTTTCTTAAAAAAACACATGTGGTAGCTTTTTTGACAAGACATTAAAAAAAATTTCACAGTGGTAGCATTTCATCGAGGAAATGCTATCGCGGGTATACTTCTTGTAGCATTTGTAAAATGCCACTAAATAGAAAGTAGTAATGAAATACATAGCATTTTCAAAATGCTACTATTAGCAAAATATAAACGCTACCGTTCTCTCTCTCTCTCTGTTTTTTTTTATTGAGTAATAGTGTTAACAGTTATCAATTTAATGGCATATATCAATCGTTAGACGTATTTCTCAAAAAATTGCATTTAAGGATGACAAAGGAGGGGATCTCAATTAATCCCTTTAATCTTAAATGTATGAGTTAGCTGTTAATACATATTAAAAAAAATAGCTTTTTATTGCAGGGTTAATGTGCAATTTTAACAATAAAATTTTACCCAATAGGTGTTTGGTATAAATAAATTTTGGAAGGGGTAAAAATAACAATGAACAATTAAAAAAGCTGCAAATTTAATAAAACAGTTAAATTTGACTTAACGGCGTTAAATTATAAGAGAAGAAAAGCCCTAACGTTGTTAGGTCCAATTTCCCGGCTTTGTTAAATTTACACCATTTTTAATTATTCATTGTTATTTTTTTCCCTTCTAAAGCTTATTTGTGCTAGACGCCCCTTGAACAAAAATTGTATTGCTAAAATTACACATTAATCCTTTATTGTAATAAATAATTGTTAGTTTTTCATAAATACAACTTTTAATTATCATCCCCATTTATAAAAACTCTCTTTAATATATGCAATCAATATGAATAGTTTGAGAAAAAATGTATTAATACTATTGATGATCATCACAGTTTGATTAAATTTTAATTTTAGTTCTTATAGTTTCAAATTGTAGTTTTTTTGTCCCATTGATTTCTCCTGTCCAAAACATTAGTCTCTATAGTTTTATAACAATTTGCTATGAGTTTAATGGTGTTTGTATTGAGATCAAAACCAAAACTCATTAAATCAACTTCTTAGTAGCCTAAGACAAGGGTAAAAAATCACAATTGAGAAAATGAGTCGACATTAATTAGAATTCACACAAATAACTAAACTTTTGTGCTCAAGCAATTTTGAGTCCATATTTAATCTTCTTACTTACTTGGCAAAGCTCCAAAGTTTCTTATTTGTTATCAAAAAGCTAACGCGGATATAGTTCAGTAATTGAGGCCTCATTTACTGATTCATGAATAAAGTGACTTGCCCCTTCACTTGATCTTGTTGTTGCCTCTGAGCTGTACGCTCTCATCTGTATCTCAGATGAACCATTGGTATTCATGAAAAGCAGAGGCTTCGAAGGTAAAGGGAGAGAGGAAGAGTAGCTATTGAGCATAAGCACAACTTGAGCCATGGTTGGCCTGTCAGCCACATTTTCTTGAACACATAATAACCCAATGTGGATGCATCTAATTATTTCATTTCTTGAACCATTGTTTAAAATTGGATCTACTAAATTGAAGGCTGTCCCTTCCCTCCAATTTTTCCATGCCTGCAAGAAGTTCCTCGTCAATGACAAACAATATTAATCACAAGCTACTTCTACAACTACATGTTATCTAGTCATGATAGTGTAAAATTATAATGGGTTAAGATTCAAATTTACTTTGAAAGTTTTCGCATATGAATTGAGGGTATCAAGATTTTTTTTTTGGGTATAAATTTCTTCCCATAAGTGTTCAAGATTGAGCAAATTCTTCTAAACCATTAAAAAACACTAATGTTGACTATTAAAAAATTAATGTTAATTGTTAATATTCTTAATGGCTAGAAGTCACGTTACTCATTTGTTAACACCTCCGGGGTGAAGTTGACTAAAAAAAAACATTAAAATATTCACAGCTCATTTATGTGAAAACTGCTAGAGTAAAATTGGATTTTAACCCTATTATAATTATATATTTTTTTTCAAAGAAGACAAATACATGTATGCATGTGTGTAAAAAGAGGCATGGGCTTACAAAGCTTAATAGATCAGGGTTCTCTTCATCGACGAAGACATTGCTGTTCTTTTTGCCACTTAAGATCTCTAGAACCAATATGCCGAAACTAAAAACATCTGATTTGACAGAGAATTGTCCATGCATTGCATATTCTGGTGCCATATATCCACTAAATGTCAAAATAAATAAGCTTAATTAGATGTGTTAACTATAACCAAGCATTGTGATTATCAATTGATAATAAGTCTAGCAATACGTACTAAGTTTCAACAATTCTACTAGTATTGCTTTGAGTTTGGTCCATAACAAATAATCTTGCCATGCCAAAGTCTGATATTTTAGGATTTAACTCTTCATCTAAAAGAATATTACTTGCTTTGAGATCTCGATGAATAATACGCAATCTTGAATCTTCATGAAGATAAAGAAGGCCACGAGCAATGCCTCCTATAATTTTGTAGCGCATTACCCAGTTCAGATGAACACGTTGGATTGAGTCTGCAATATTTTTGTATCTATTTAAGTCATTCCATGATCCAGTGAAACTGTGTCTAGAATTTGCATTATGATTTTCATCTAATTTAAATGAAAGAATAGAAGAGTCATCCAAATGAAGAAGAACTCCCAATAACTTACCAAACAATAAGTAATCAAGACTCTTGTTAGGAAGAAACTCGTAGATCAACAATCTTTCTTTTTTTTCCATGGAGAAGCCAAGCAATCTCACTAAATTGCGATGTTGGAGCTTAGCCACCAATAGCACTTCATTTTTAAATTCTAAATCTCCTTGCCCAGAATCCATGGACAACCTTTTAACAGCAATGTCCTGACCATTTTGGAGCCTACCCTGCATTTATTAGAGTTGGGGCAAGTAATTAATTATTTAATGAATACCAAACTACACACCACTCTAGTCATTATTATTTGAGTCCATTTGTAGAAAGAAAAGGGTTACTAATGATTTTTTTTCTTTTCTATTTTTATCCTTATTTAATTCCTGTTGACAAAAAAGAGAAAGATGAAAAAATGATTTGTAAACATAGAAAGAGAAAAAAATTTGAATAAGGGTAAACTTAAAAAAATTAAGATATATTTAATTACTAAAATGCCATTTCTTAGTACGTGACATGAGTGGTATATACAAACATTTAATAGTGTTGTCAACATAAGAATAATGTTATTTACCTTGTATACTGATCCAAACCCTCCTTGTCCAAGCTTATTTGCAATAGAGAAGTTATTTGTGGCGAGTCTTATAGTGTTAAAATTGAATTGCAGTGACTCGATTGGTGTAATTTCATCATCATCCTTTGCTTCAGGTTGATCAACTGAAAAACAAGTCAAACAAAAGATTACTTCTAATAATGAGATGAAGCATGTCTGCAAATTCTCTAGGTTTTGTTTGTTTTGTTGGGAAATTGTTTTAATTTAAAAAATGACTAAAGCGTTTCTTTTGCCAAATAAATTCACTAACATATAACCCTCTATTTCTTTTTATAAGAGATCATTAACCAAATCACATGGATAAAAAATTTGTTAAAATTAGTTAGACACAACAAATATATTAAAAAATATATAATTTCTTTTCAAAGTACCCTTATTTATGAGTAGAGAGGACATTAGATAGAGAACAAGAAAAGGGAGTAGTAAAAAGGAGACATGTGTGGAAGATTGAGAGTATGTGGTGGGAAGCAAGTGTGACTGAATGCAATAAAACCAATGATATCGCTATTAGTAATTAAATAAGGGGCAAAATAAGAACTTAAAAACCAAAATTTGAGACAACATTTAAGTGTCTCTTGTAAACAACAACATAATATATCTAAAAAGTGTCTTTTATATTCCCTTCACTTGTTTTTATAGAAGTCTGAAATTTAAATTGTCTTGATTTTTTTTATAAAAACTTATTTAGGGTTGTTTGAACATTTAATGTGTTTTAAGCATTTTTCACCCTAATTAGTTTTATTCTCTATACTCATTTTTTCATACTACATTCTCTCATTATTACTATATTTCTTTCTCTTACATGTCCTCTTACAAATAAAGACATATTTAGAAAATTTTATTTATTTTTTTAATATTTATTACTTTTATCTAATTTTGACTGATTTTTTATTGTTTTTTTTGGTTGGTAGAGAGAGAAGGTGGGAGATTTTTAATAATCCATTGTTTGGTATAAGAAGGGAGGGGAAGGAGAAATGATTATAATTTATCATTCTATTCTAACATATTTAGTTATATTTTTTATTTATATGTTATATAAATTAATTTACATCTTGTCTAATTAATATAATAATATTTTTTTGTTCATAATTATTAAAATAATATTATTTATCTTCAACAATATGTTTTTGTCTTAAATTAATTTTATAATAATATATTTTTAACTATAATAGTATTTTTTATTTATCATAATATATATGTATTTTAAATTAATTTCCTAATAATATATTTTTAATTATAAAATTATATTTTTAATTAAGTTTAATAAAAATAATATATGTTTAATTATGATAATACACTATAATATTTTTATTTAAAATTATATAAACATATTTCATAACTATAATAATTTTTTATTCATGAAAATATTTTTATTTTAAATTAATTTTATTAAAATATATTTTGAATATCAAATATTTTTTATTCATAAAAATATAATTTTATGAAAGTTTATTTCATAATAATATTTTTAATTATAAAATTATATTTTGTATTAAATTAATTTGATAATAATTTTTTATTTATAATGATATTTTTTATTTAAAATTATAATAGCATATGTTATAATTATAATTATTTTTATTCATAAAAATATTTTTTATATTAAATTATTTTGTTAATAATATATTTTTTAATTATAATAATTTTTTATAATAATATATTATTATTTTATATTTACTTTTACTTTATGATAAAATATTTTAATAATAATAATAATATTTTTATTTATTGTAATGTTTTGCATTATGAATATTATTGAAATATTACATAAATTAGAAAGGTAAAATTGTCCAATGCTGTTGTATAAAGATCGGAGTGTTGTATAAAGCAACGAAGGAAATAATTAAACCAATGCTGTTGGGTAAAATTTAAAGTCATTGATTTTTTTGTTTCACTCCACAGCTATGAGTTGAGTCATTCATCACGGACCATTATCACTTTCAATTCCCAGTGTGTCATCTTTAATTGGTCTTCAAATGAAAATTCCAAAACAACACACACACAAACAACTGTGTGTGTGTGCATGTAAAATTGAAAAATAAGTTAGAGATTTTTCTACCAAGAATTTAAAATTACAAGTTGTCTAACACGTTTTAAAACTAAAGTTCAAATCATGCCAAAAAAATGTTTGAAATTTCTAATTTAATCGAAATATGTGCTAGAACAATGTTTAAAGATTGGCAATATGTAGTAGAACAATGTTTAAAGAATTTGGCTTAGTTCTGGCAAAAAAAAAAATGGTTTAGTTGGCAAAAAGGAAAAAAGAAAACGTTATTTTGACTTACTTTCAATGGTTCTCTTCGATTTTCGAACCACAAAATAGATGCAGACCCAAATAAGAATTGCCATAAAAGCTCCAATGGACGCAGCCACGATAATAACTGTTCTTGATGCGTTGTGTTTCCCTACAAAAAGATCATAAGCTTATTAACTTTCTTTGGCCAACAATGATATTTCTTTTATTAATTTGGAAAGAGGAGTAAGTACCTTCTGTAGGAGACATCTTTTGGTGAATCAGCAGTTCCTGCGACTTAATAACTTGCTACTCTCTCCGTTTATAAGACAGAATTAACCCGTGTTGTTTAAAAAATTAGTTGAAATTAGTTAGGTGCATAAATTAAAACATGTAAAAATATAATTTTTTTTTAAAAAAATACCCTCATTTATGTGGAAGAAAGAGAATATATTATGTCAAGTGCTTTAATCAAATATGATAATTAAATACAATAGTAATATGAATAATTTTTGTAATTAAGTGAGGGCATATTAGAGATTATAAAAAAAATTTTTTGAAAAAGACTAAAAAACTATCTTATAAAAAGCACCATGGCATACTAAAAAATTCTATCTTAAAAAAAGAAGGGAGGGAGAAATAACTTGTGTGGATCCGAGTTCTTGGAATTTGAGAAATAAATCATACTACCTTTGATAATTACACTATGAATGTGATCTTATATTAAAAATATAAGGTAACACTATTTTTTGATGATAACTTTACAAATCTCTTTTTTTTTTTTGGGCCACAGTACATATCTATTATATCTTACCGAGGATCCAAAATCACAACCTTACTTTAAGAAATAAATCACATTGTTGACGGAGAATGTTAAGGTACTAGCTAAAGTAGCTAACAATTGATTTCTGCATAGTCTTCAATTATACAGCGTAATGTAATTATTTTAACGAACACAACTTTAACTGGTAGGTTGACAAGCCCATTATGTTAAGTATCTATAACAAATCAATAAAAGTATGGGTTTAGAAGTGCGATTTGCCCCTTTTGATAAGTGGGGAAGATTAAACTTGACTCATTGATGGATGATTACATGTGGGTCGGAAAACCAAACAGATGTGGGAAAACAGGTGGTTCTAGCCCTATATGACAATGCTTCAAATTGATATATATATATATATATATAAACGAGCTGGCCCTATAGAAGAAGCCCTTGACGGTTCAGGTTTAAAAGGGCTAGGCCTAGAAGCCTGGTTACCTTTTCAGGAAGTCGGGTCCATGATTTAAAAGGACTTAAATCGGCTTAGTCTGTTTTTCCAACTCTAAACCTATATCCAATTAATGGGAATGAGGAAGGGGGAATGGGTGCTCCTTCCGAATAACTAGTGTCTCTTTATATTAGTGGTAGAAACTGTTTTTTCAATATGATTTATGAGGTACGAGGTAAATGTATAAAAAGAGATTTGTCTTGACTTATGTGAATATGCTTTCCAAACGTTGACACAAACAAATCTTAAAAAATAAAATTCAAAAGAACAAATAGAATGAAAATTGTATCCAAATGAAACAATGTATCACTACAAAAAAACAGCAGATTAAATTCCGTCGCTAATCCGTCCCTAATCCCTCAAAAATTCCATAACTAAAATTAGCGAAGGAATTTAGAGATGAAAATTTTCCGTCACTAAATCTGCGATTGAATGTAATTCCGTCACTAATTCGTCCCTAATTCCGTCATTAAAAATTAGAGACGGAATTTTTCCGTCACTAAATTAGTATTGATTAGTGACGGAATTACATTCCGTCACTATATTCCGTCGCTAATTTCGATTCCTAATTCCGTCATTAAAAATTAGTGACGGAATTTTTCCGTCACTAAATTAGTGGCGGATTAGCGACGGAATTAAATTCCGTCGCTAAATTCTATCCCTAATTTTTTTATTAAAAATTGGCAACGGAATTTAGAAACGGACTTTTTCCGTCCCTAAATTAGTGACGGATTAAAGACAAAATTACATTCCGTCGCTAAATTCCATCTCTAATTTTCATCACTAATTTTTATCACTAATTTCCGTCTCTAATTTCCATCACTAATAGCTAACTTTTTCAATAATTAGATTTTTTTCAAAATTATAATTTTTTTAAATAATTTAAAATTTAAATTCATAATATAATATTAAAATAAATAAATAAAAATTATTAATTCATATTTATTTTTTGAAATTAAAATTATAATATAATATATTTGAATTTTTAATAATATATTATATATAAATAAAATGAAAATTTTATAAATACAAACAAAAATATAAAATAAAATAAAATAAAAAGATATTAATAATAAAAATTTAGGTAGATTATTGACATAAAATAAAATAAGAAAACTAAATTGAAATATTCAATAATATATTAAATTTTGTATTTTGATTTTTGTTTGCAAGCAAAGACACACACGTATGTATATATGTATGTACGTACATACGTATATATGTATGTATGTGTGAGTTTGTGTGTGTATGTAATTTTGCATTTAAATTTCACATGTTCTTCTTAACTCAACTGGAAAAGGCACTAGTATATGCGTGAGAGGTCATTGCTTCGAATTCTAACTTAGCCACAAAATGAAACCAATTTGTTACTTGGACACATGGTGCGCGGTGGAGGGTGACACATGGCGGCTGCCGGCAAGGGACATGTGAAGGCTCATGATGTAGACATGTGGCAATTTAAATTATATATAAAAAAATATTTAGTGATGGATTAGAGATAAAAAATTATGTTGCTGATGTGTGACAAAATTTCAGTCGCTAAATTATGTCACTAATTTGATGTTTTTCTTAAATTCCTCTTTCCATCTCCTACTTGATTATTATTAAGGGAATATCAATAGGGTTAATTTGAAAAAAAAATTAATATAATCATGTGAAATATGTCTTATATTTAAGACTAACATCAACTCCCCAATTAAATCATATATTAAGAAATAAGGACCGGAAGAGTATATAATCTAATTAGGTTGACTCATCCAAAACTTTTGACTATATAGACTAGCTAGGTCACTAGTCTGATCAATTGATCCGAATTGGACATAAATACCTCATAGAATAAACGTTTTAGTTACTCTTGACTATCTATAGTAGGTCACTAGTCTGAGCACATAGATTTGAAATCGTGGATAGGATATTTGTAAAATGCGTATGAAAGTATTTTCTACACAAAAGATCAACATTACCTTGTGAGGTAGATGTGTTGGATGATGTTGAAACAGCAGGAGCAGATGAAGATAATGAATCCACAACAGCTTTATCATAAAAGCCATAATTCTCATATCTAATATTGCAACTCAGTTTGATAATCCTCCCTCCAATCCTGTTGTTACAAAACGAGGGAATGCTCGATACCGCCTTCTCCAAGCAATGGTCACAATCTTGCTCAGACAAATCAGGCATGCACTGAACAAGACCATATATAGTTTGAAACAAAGTCGTCGTTGTGTTGGCGGCGAACTTCCGGTGACTATCCCCAGCGGCAGCTTTGCTTCTCAGCCTTCTCATTAGACCATCAAGCTCTTCACTGTACTTATGGTCTGTAATATTTCTTGAGTTACACATGGGTTTTGAATAATTTGGCTCCAGGTATATCCCAAACATGGAGCGATTAGCGTATCGTAAAATGCAGCCGTCATAGTATCCATACGCTCCCTTCTGATTCGGACATAGCTTTCGTAGAAGGATTGACGCATTGTTGAGGCAACTACGACAAGAATCTGGCTTAACATCTCCTCTACACAGTCCAAGAGCGTAAACTCCATTAGGGTTTTGGCCTTCAGAGGAACTGTAATAGCCATAGTCAATTTTTGGGTCGGAGGTAAGGTTAGAAAGAAGGGTTTCAAGGTTTGTGCCATAAGCACTTGTGTTTGTGTAGTTACCAGCACTATTGTAACACAAATGATATAAGAAGTGTGGCTGTGCATTAGTGAGAATAATAAGATGAGACAGGAAAGAAAGCAGAGCGATTGAAATAATAATGATTGTCATCAAGGAATGAGAGAAGAAGAAGAAGCAGCAGCAACTTTAAGATGTGATTTTGGGCTGCTAGTTCTAGTTTTGTTGATGCAAATTAAGGCCTCTTCGGCTTCTTTCTTATATTACCCCAGTCAACAAGTCAATCAAAAGATACAAATTAAATTTTCTTATATTACCCCAGTCAACAAGTCAATCAAAAGATACAAATTAAATGCATCTTGGCAAAAGTGTACTCTTATGCGATATTTATAATGGCGAGTGGCAACCACTGATTTGATAAAAGGACGTATGTGGTGAGAATGGAGATGAGTTACGTGGCCAACACGCCTCTCGTAGAAAGTTCAACAAAATTTCTTATATATTTTATTTAATTTTTTCTATGAGTCTTTGATAGTGTTATAAAAAATTACTTAACCAATTATTTATAGATTAATTGTAACCAATTACAAAGATAAAATTATAGTAATTATTAACAGGCTATGTAGTAATTATTCAAAGTCGTGAATGCCATGCATTGAGAACTCTTGCATTTTGCTTTTTGAATATATTCAATCAGAAGTTGGAAAAATGGGGCGTAAAAGAACTAACTTTTATTGTAACTTTTCCTCGCCTGACTATTGTAGTTCTACATATAAAGTTGTCCATGAAAAACCTTTCTTTTTTTTGTGTGGATTAAGTGTGAGAATTTTGGGCCTATTTAAAATTCAATTTGACTCATTAAAAGAAATCAAAGTAGTGATGCTGACTTCAATTACATTACACAATAAATACATCAAAGAAGAAAAAAGAGAGAGCATTTTTATGAGAAAACTTTCTAAGAGAGAGAACATTATTTTGTGCATATATAGACCGATGACTCTCATAATCCCACATCATATATATAACATACGTATAGTCACATAAAAATATATGTAACTCTTAATTGTACGGTTATATTGCAATAAACATAATATTTAAACCATAAAAGTATCTTTCTCTTTAATTATGAATACATATCTCTCCATAATAGCCCTTTTGAATTGGGCTTGGGCTCTAAAACTAAGGATATATACCTTTCTATTAGAGACAATTATGTTCAAAACACTGTCAGGTACTAAATATGGGTATATGTCCTAATAAGGATTCAAAATTTTATTCGTTACGACATTATTAAGGACTAACCCTTACCACTATACTCAACCCCATTAGTTGTGCATGGAAAACTTGTTTCTATTAGAACATATAGGGTTAAGGTGCTACCAGCCGCGTCAAATAGTTTTTGAGTATTCTAAAGTACTTTTTGTGGGTGTACCTAGCATCCAAAAACATTTTTGTGTGTCTGTCACCTTAAAGTATTTTTTATTTAATTTTATACTTAAAAATTTAGATAATTTAGAGTGCTGGATACATCTAAATAAATACTTCATGGTATTGAATGCACTAAAAAATAGTTTATGGTATTAGACATACTTAAAAAAATAATTCAGGGTGTTGAGTGCACCAAAAAATATTTCAAGATATTAAATACACCACAAAATATTTTAAAATACTAAATGCATTTAAAAAATACTTCATAGTGGTAGTTCTGGTTGCATCCTTAACCCTGAAATATATTAAGAGTTCTACATTCATTAGTAGTTGGTTTTGTTGAAATGAGACAAGCTTGGCCCAAGAAAATGCGAGACTGGACATGGGATATGACCATTGGAACATCCCGTCCTATCTCAGTATGTGTATTATTAAATTTTATTTTATTTTATATTATTATTATTATATTTTTACAAATATTAAATTTTATTTTATTTTTCACTATCATAAATATTATAATGCCGAATAACAAAGCTGACCCTTTTCAAAATGGAAAAATGGTGGAAAAATATCTTTGAAATTGCAAAATATCACATGGGTATTTCTCATAAAATAAGTTGTAAATTGTTTATCAAGTCTTATTATTACCTTATCAATTCTTAATAGCAAATCTAATTTGAGATTTTATAATTTGAAAGTTCTTTTACTATCATTTTTATTTTCTAAATTCCATATTAAAGCGAAGTGTGAAAGTACAATAAGAAGAATCGTGAATCATGAAAATAAGGATAAATATAGACTATTCTTCAACCTAAATAATACAAAATTGACGAACTTGTCAACTTTTGTGGAGTTTCAGCAATACCTTTTCTTAATACTGCACCTTGAAAATATTCGTTCAGGATAATATGAAAGTATCAAAATAGTTGTATATATATAATGGGGAAAAAAAGGGAACTCAGATATTAGGAAACTTTTTGTTCAAATAAATCGTAATCAAAACTGAAAAATTCAATCAATAAAAAATTTCTTATTTTTGAAATGAATCCTAAATAAAACAGGAAAATGAAAAATACAATGACAAAATTTTGATTTTGTTATGTAGATCGACATAATTTTTTTATAATTATTCTGGTATAACTACAAAGGTTTGAACTTTAATTAGTCACCACATCCACACCAAATTTTAGTCATATGAAAGTTTGAACATATGTCATTATCTGTATCTTATCTTACATTTTAGCATTGGATTTTGGATGTTCTAAAGCCTCTACCTTTGTTTTCATTTTAATTCCTTAACGTGTATCTTTGATTTTAGTTCCTTATATATTTGACTAATGTAGTAATAATTAAGTAGGTTGATTATTTTGGTTCTTTAATTTTTTTTTATTTTGTTTGTAATTCATTGTATTAACATTAGTTAGTTTTTAGTTTTATAATTGAAATAGATTTGAACATTTATAGGTGTTATAAATTGGCATGTGTTATACAAATTAATTGTATTAGTATTGGTGTTGATTTTCTACCAACATACACTACTACATAAAACATATATTACTATCTTAAAAGACGTTCTTTTTTAAAAAAAAAGGGAAGTAAAAAATAGATGAATTGGCATTTCAGTAATTATAAGCTGCAATTTTGAAATATTGGGCAGCTTTAAGCATCCTAGTTAAAATTAAGGATGTGTAAGGGGAACTTTAGACATCCCAAAAATTAATTAAGACATCTAAAGCAGGGCTATTAGTAGCAAAAGATCTGCATTTGTGAGAATGTAAATTTAAAAAACTTTAAACATCCCTATTACGATTATGGACATATATGTATAATATTTTATGCGTCCCTATTCAAAATAGGAATGCATAAACTAAATTTTTAAAATTTAATTATGAATTTTAAAGTCAAATAAGCATTCCTATAAGAATATAGGGATGCCTATTTTGCCAACAAATTGGTTATAAAGGCTCACACATGCAGAAGAGAAGAAGAGCAAGAATGTAGATCTAAAAGTGATAATGTGGAAGTCGCTTCCTATGATAATCAAGATGCCTCTAGTCACCCTCCCATGAAAAAAGCACTACCATCAACACCCTCAATAGATTCAAGAGCTTGAAGCGTACAAGTTATTTTATCAATTGATCAACTTTTTCCACTAGAAATGAATTTTATTCCTATAGTTGATATAGTTTTGTTTTTGTTCCATTCTTGTGGTTATTTTATTCAAGGAATTTCCTTGCCCATATGAGGAATTTAGTAAGAGGCTTTGTTTGGAAACAAGGCAAGTAAAATTTTCATTCCCTTTTACCTAAACCATTGACCTCTCTCTTTCTCTTTCAACATTACCACCATCATCTTAACTCCACCATCTTTTTCTTTCCTTCTTCACCGTCTCTCACCACCTTTTCCATTGTTACACCATCTTTGATCTACAACCTTACCACCATCTTCACCATCTCTCATTACCATCTTCATCGTCTTTAATCACCATCCTTCATCATCCTTTCACCTTAATTTCCTCCTTTCCCCCTCATCGGTGTCAAAGTTGTAGAGAGACGATGAAACCACCTTCACCGTCTCTCTCTTTTGCTTGTCTGTCGGAACCAAACTACTACCATAAACCATTACATTTAGTCCTTCTTCTTCCTTTCACCATTTCTCCTTTGACAGAGAAGAGAAACCAGAACCATTATAGTCCCCACTATCATCACGGTCATCTCATTCTCTTTATTCCATCATCACTGTAAGTCCCCTCTGTTTCAAATCACCAACACCACAATTTTCCTATATTTCTCTACCTTTGTTGTTCCTCTCTCCGTTCAACCACAACACCATCAAGCTTCACCTACAGCCTCCTCCATCATCCATTAAGCAACCATAGCTTCAAGTAAAGGAAAGAGTTGGAAAACAGAGCACAGTACCGTTACTATCTCCGACCCCCACTTCCATTGAGTTGATTTGCGGTACCATCAAGGAATGTCAGAGTACCCAAGCTAGATCGGAGACGAACACTATAACGTTGAGTATCCATAACTCCGCTATGCTACGTGATTTCAATGTGATTCTGCAACTTTCGGCATGATTTTTCCAAATTCCGGCAAGCCACAACTATTGCACCACCGCCGACGGAGTTTTGACATGCACACCGGTACAAAAAACACTTTTAAGACCGATTAAAAACGATATTTTAGACCGGTTCTGGATCAGGTCTTGATGCAGCCGGTCTAAAAAGTATTAAACTTTTTAGACCGGTTAAAAAACCGGTCTTAAATATGAAATTTTAAGACCGGTTCTTCAACAACCGGTCTTAAAGTTTAACTAAGGAACAATTAGGAAAATTCAGCATAAAAAAATAACAATTTAAGACCGGTTCTCTTAATAACCGGTCTTAAATATATATTTAAGACCGGTTATTAAGAGAATCGGTCTTAAAATTTTGTTTTGTTTTTTTTCGTTTTATTTGTTTCAATCTTACCCAGGCCAGTAAGCCATATTCAACAACATTCTCCCTGTCACATTACATACACATGCATATATGTATATATTGACAATCAGAAGCAGTGACAACAGCATTTTTATTTCCAGAAACTACCAATACACAATCCTCGACTCTCAACAATCAAAGAATGAACATTATGAAAAAAATCATTGAAAACAAACACATTCAATTCCAATGACTACCAATAACACATGATCAACTTATTCAATTCTCAGAAACAGTACAATATTTCTCATTATATGGAAAAAATTCGTAAGCTTTACAGAGAAATGAAAAAATCTAAGTGGAGGGAAATTGACAATAGTGATCCCTGCCTGAATCAAAAGCCAACTAGTATCGCCAATATCCAAGTATTTGTCCTAAACAGAGATATAAACCAAGTTAGATATATATGAAAACCATAAGTATTATTAGAACAACATAAATCAGATTCAAAAACTTACTAATCTTGTAAAAGCTCATAAATGAATTCAGCACAACAATTGCGGATGAAATCAATATCTTCTTCAGGAAAGGGATCAGCAAGATCAAACATCTGTATGTGTAACACCGAAGCCAAAAAAAACATTAACTTACTAACTTAAAAACAATAAAGTAATACAAAATATTTGAAATATACATTTATTACCTCCTCGGTAAATTCAGTCGTGTCTAGGCTGATAATATTGTAAATCTGCCTCAAAATATAAAGACCACATAAGTTGGAGCCCGGTGGTTGCCTACGGGTCTAAAAAAGAACATGATATCATCAAAGCAAGCATAAAAGCATAGCTTATGAAACGCATCTTAAAGAAAACAAATATGTACTAACATTTGGCTTGATCCATGTAGGGTCTTTTAAGTCACGAACATGCCTACCACACTTAGCGTGTAGGAAAGTCCGCATAGCCCTATGATCAAAATCACAAAGATTACTTATTCTGCACACAAACTTTGCACACAAAAGGTCATAATGCAAGAAAACTTACGAGTTCATGGTCTTCTTCAAGTCAGTCCCCGGTTTGAAGTGGAGGGAGCAGAGGAGGATCACTGTGTAACTAGCCTTACACAGAATAACCAATTGCCAATGATCCCTTAAAAAAGAGATGAATGTTAAGCAAATATAAAGCATTATATGTGATGTTTCGGAATATAAATTTGATGTTTCTTACCCATGCACATAAGGAACCAAGAAACAGTCAGTTTCTGTTTCACTGAGCCTCTGTGATAAATATCTATGTCTGATGGCAGCAGTGGTCCCTTTCTCCGTGGCATGAGCTGGGCACATGAATCCAAATTTAGAGCTCTTCCCAGAGGAAACCAACCTACGATTCATGTACCTACAAAAATGGAAGCACACAAATTAAGGTTACAGAGCGTAATTTTTAAGATATTTACTTCAAATTGAAGAAGATACTTACATCAAAAAAACCTGGACAATCGCAATCGTAAGATTTTGTCTAGGAGCGACCATTGACATTAAATCATCCTTCTCAAGATAGCATGCCGCCCCTGACGGTCCAACAACTGAATCCATAGGCCAATGTTTAGTCGGGAAAGATATGTCAAATGCCATCAGAATCACTTGCTGCATCACATTCAGTAGTGGAGGCTGTGAAACTTCACGAGGGACGGGAGCTGGACTTGGGGCTCTGATCGGGGAATCCGCAGCTCCAACAGAAACAAGGTTCTTCGGCCATGATATGAAAGTACCCAAGACATCGGCCACAATCTTGAACTCCTCAGAAGGGATAGGGACAGGTGCGTCTGAGATAATAACCCCTCAACTGACACCCTAACCTGATCATCTGTCATCTCGAGGTGGTGAACAGTTGATCCTAGGTTGTGCACACTCCCCCGTGCAACTAACCGTCTCAGAGGATCCTCAACATATAAATCACAAGGTTCAGCATCGTCCTTTCCAGGACCCTCTGATGACTGTCCCACATTGTAACAACTCCCTTTGGTGCTCTGCTTATGGCGATCGAGCGATTGTGCGTGGACAGGAGCGGTGTCTTGTCTTGTGCTCACTATGGCATATACCTCGTCCTTCATCTTGCTCAACCGGGCATCCAATAGTGCATCAAATGATGCTTCTGCCTCGGCCCTTGCTTCCGCCCTCGCAGTGGCCAACATACGCTCCAATTCGTCTCTCGTGACCACGTTGGAGGAGGAACTGCGTGAGGAGGATCCAAAGTAATCCTTTATACCCACCCCTCCTCCAACTCCCCTGACGCGGCCTGGATGCTCACGTTTTCCAGTAGCAACCGTGAGAATGTCATTCCTCCCCTCGGACTTGAAGGTTCCCTCGACTTTCTTTTTTTGAAGTTCCTCCTGTGAGATATACAAAAAACACACATGAGTAATGAAAAATGTTTATTAAACAATTAATAAGAACAACAATACTTACAATTTTTTCACCGACTATACGAGACTGGTCGCTCGTATAGGATCCACCACTCTTCCGGTGAGCATGCAACCACAACTCTTCACGCCGTATCGGAGATGGTGGAGATAGCAGAACAGAAGGATCGGATTGAGATGCTTCTTCCAATCTCCTCCATTTGGCCGCCAACAAGTCTTTCTCGGCCTTTGCGTATCCCCCACGAGACATTGTGTGGGGGCAATCATTCTTCCTGCCGCTCGCTTGTGCCTTTTGCCTTCTTGCCTGCGAATAGGAAATGGGAAAAAAAAGGTTACAAACAGTAAAGACAAAAGATAAGTAAATAAAGTACAAAATAAGTTATCTCACCAAAGCCTCTGGAGTAGTCCGAAGCCTAAAAAACTCCTGCCATGTTGCTTCATCGATGTACGAGTACTTGCTGCAAGGAGTAGGACGTGGCTTACAGCTGGCACCTCGATATGCACGTAATTGTTCGCCAGACTCGTCTTAAACTTCCTCCAGCGCTCACAACAATATGTCATAGTCTTGTGATACAAGATCTCACTCTGAGGAACGTCGTTTGTGAGCTGTTATTCATGAATGAAAGGAGTTAGTGACAGTAATGAAACGAATTTGATAAAAGAAACATACAGATGGAATTTTGTACCTAAATAGTGTCCCAAATATGCTGCTTCACATTTTTGTCGACATTCCTCCACTCCTCTATCAATATGCTAGGCTTATTCCGTGCGAGGAGGCCGACAAAACTCCTAAAACGACTGGCATTCGGCCCGATCGGTTTCCAGTATTGATTGAATTGGATCGGTATCCTCTCCCCGGCAGACCGACTCAAAGAAACATCCCTCAACCGTGTGGCCGTCCTGCCCCTCCTTCTAGGCTGGTGACTCGGCTCACCCGATAACTACCCCTGATTAACACTCTGAGGCTCGCTGTGCTGAGCAGTACGGTGTACCTGATCCTCTGCTATAGGAGGCACCTGATCCTCGGCTGTAGGATGCACCGGATCCGTCATTGTACTGTTAAGACAAATTGTTGAGTTATTAAGTGACTTGCGTAATCTCAGCAAGTGAAGGGGAATCACTTAAGTGAATTGCCTATCACTCGAGTGATCATCTAAGATCACTGAAGGATGAATATCTTCTGATTCAAGTTTTTTTCTAAATTCATTTCTTTTGTCTCAAACATACTTTAAACTTTCAAAAATTTTCTTAACTCACTTGAATCACAAAGTATTCATTGTTTATCAAGATTAGTTATCATCAAAACATATTTGAGAACTAACACTTATGGGGTTCAACATAGTGTGGGGCTTGTGAGCTAAGTTTCTAATCAACCCTTAATTGTTTCTGTCCTGAGTCTCAGGTTATTGTTGTCACATCCCAAGAATTTAAGGGTGATAAGCAAGGAATGTGGATAAAAAAGTTGTTCTAGAGCACGTAGGTGATCCTTAACAGTTTTTTTCCAACAAATTAACTTCCATTCCAGGAAAAAGGAAGTCCAAGACAAGTCTTATTCAACGAAATACAATCTCCATGAAACAAAAACAGCTTACAGGAAAATAAAAATACAAAAAGCTAATACTCTCATCCTGATTTAACATCAACATTACTATTATCATAATCCAAAATCTTTGGTAACTACATCGGAGGTCTTCAAACCCAATCATCCAGATAATACCCATTCAAAAAAATTTTATATTAGCATTCATTATATTAACAGAGTTTTATATACCCAAGCAATCCAAACTGCTGCCAAATTACAATTGATTGATGGAGGCATAAGAAATAGCATCAAGAAGGGCTAGCCCTTTAGCCTTCAGCAAAAAGCACAGATTCCACATGAACAATTCTAGAATCCAGCCATTATTAATATCCCGAACGATGAAAGAAATTGCAGCCATTATATTAACAGAGTTTTACCTGTTTGACGTAACTTGGACCGTGGCTTGAGGCGCAGGAGGAGAGGGGCAGCAGTGGCTTCTTCGATGGTACTCACGGTGACTACTTCGCAGCAACGACAAGTACGAACGGAGAAGGAGGGAGTTTCAAACGCCGACAACAGAATATGGGAAAGAAGGTGGAAGCGGCGGCGGCGACTGGAAGGGTGGCAGGAGAATACGACGGAATATCACCTACTGCGTTGGAAGTGAGCAGTTCGCGGCGGTGGAAACAGAGTGGGAAGTGAAACGTAAATGAGAAATGAACTTTCGCGGCCGTAGGTTTGAATTTCAGACTTTTAAGACCGGTTATACAAATAACCGGTCTTAAATTATTGATATTTAAGACCGGTTTTTCAAATAACCGGTCTTAATAATAAAGTGATTTTTTTATTCATTTTAAGAATTTGTTTTTAAGACCGGTTATTTAAAAAACCGGTCTTAAATTATTGACTTTTAAGACCGGTTATTTAAACAACCGGTTTTAATCATATCGTGATTTTTTATTCATTTTAATAATTTGTTTTCAGACCGTCTGTTTAAATAACTGGTCTTAAATTATTGACTTTTAAGACCGGTTATTTAAACAACCGGTCTTAATGTTTTTTTGAGACCGGTTTTTTGTATAAGCGGTCTAAATAAGATTTTTTTAGACCGGTTTTATAAAAGTGCTTTTAATTACGGAATTGCCACCGCGTGTTTCTTTTAGACCTTATCAGCAATAACCGGTCTAAATAATGCGGTCTAAAAATGCTATTTTGTATTAGTGGCATGTCATCGTTTGGGTACGCTAAACCTATTTGCCTCGCTCCTTCCTTATCAAAAAGATGTTTCTAGATTGAGGGCAGGTCGGGTTCTTCTTCAGTGGCAAAGTCATTGTGTCCTGTGACCTACCGCGACAGCAAAAGCAGCTCCAAAGCAACTTATACTAAACGATGTGGCTTAGAATGCATGGCAGCAATTGGGGACGTCAGACTTATAGGTGTCCCTAAAGCAATTAGCAACGCCCAAAGTCTTTCTTTACATAGCATTAAAAAGTTTAAAATAGAGACGTTAAAAGTGTTTTCTATAATAGGAATAGTTTATATATTGAGAAATCTATGTGTACAATTACTATAAAATTGGTTTTATGCAATATTAAATTGAAAATTTTTTTTTTTTTTTGAGAAAATGCCTCACATACATTTGTGCGTCACAAATGCTACATTAGGTATTAAATTATTTTTAAAAAAAATCACATGTAGTAGCTTTTTTGACAAGACATTAAAAAAAATTCACAACGGTAGCATTTCATCAAGGAAATGCTATCGCGGGGTATCCTTCTTGTAGCATTTGTAAAATGCCACTAAATAGAAAGTTGTAATGAAATACATAGCATTTTCAAAATGCTACTATTAGAAAAATATAAACGCTAGACGTATTTCTCAAAAAATTGCATTTAAGGATGACAAAGGAGGGGATCACTATTAATCCCTTTAATCTTAAATGTATGAGTTAGCTGTTAATATATATATATATATATATATATATATATATATATATATATATTAAAAAATAGCTTTCTATTATAGGGTTAATCTGCAATTTTAGCAACAAAATTTTACCCAATAGGTATTTGGTATAAATAAGTTTTGCAAAGAGTAAAAATAACAATAAACAATTAAAAATGGTCCAAATTTAACAAAACAGTTAAATTTAACTTAACGTCATTAAATTATAAGAAAAGATAACTTCTAACGTTGTTAGATCAAATTTAACGGTTTTATTAAATTTGCACTCTTTTTAATTGCTTATTGTTATTTTTTCCCCTTCTAAAACTTATTTGTGCCCAACGTCCCTTGGACAAAACTTTATTGCTAAAGTTACACCTTAACGCTTTATTGTAACAACTAATTGTTAGTTTCTCATAAATACAACTTTTAATTATCATCCCATTTATAAAAACTCTCTTTAATATATGCAATCAATATGAATGATTTGAAAAAAATGCATTAATACTATTGATGGTCATCATAGTTTGATTAAATTTTAATTATAGTCCCTATAATTTTAAATTGTAGTTTTTTTGTCCCATTAATTTCTCCTGTCTAAAACGTTAGTCTTTATAATTTCATAACAATTTGCTATGAGTTTAATGGTGTTTGTATTGAGATAAAAACCAAAACTCATTAAATCAACTTAGTAGCTTAAAACAAGGGGAAAAATCACAATTGAGCAAATGAGTGGAAACTAATTAGTATTCATACAAATAACTAAACTTTTTCGCTCAAGCAATTTTGAGTCCATATTTAATCATCTTACTTACTTGGCAAAGCTCCAAGCTTTCTTATTTGTTATCAAAAAGCTAACGCGGATATAGTTCAGTAATTGAGGCCTCATTTACTGATTCTTGAATAGAGTTACTTGCCCCTTCACTTGATCTTGTTGTTGCCTCTGAGCTGTACTCTCTCATATGTATCTCAGATGAACCATTGGTATTCATGAAAAGCAGAGGCTTCGAAGGTAAAGGGAGAGAGGAAGAGTAGCTATTGAGCATAAACACAACTTGAGCCATGGTTGGCCTGTCAGCCACATTTTCTTGAACACATAATAACCCAATGTGGATGCATCTTATTATTTCATTTCTTGAACCATTGTTTAAAATTGGATCTACTAAATTGAAGGGCGTCCCTTCCCTCCAATTTTTCCATGCCTGCAAGAAGTTCCTCGTCAATGACAAACATTATTAATCCCAAGCTACTTCTACTATAACATATTATCTAGTTATGATAGTGTAATATTATAATGAGTTAAGATTCAAATTTACTCTGAAAGATTCTGCATATGAATTGTGTGTATTAAGATTTTTTTTTTGGATAAATTTTGTCCCATAAGCATTAAAGATTGAGCAAATTCTCTCTAACTATTAAAAAAACTAATGTTGACTATTAAAAAATTAATATTAATTGTTAATATTCTTAATGGCTAGAAGTCACATTACTCATTTGTTAACATCTCCGGGGTGAAGTTGACTAAAAAAAAACATTAAAATATTCACAGCTCATTTATGTGAAAACTGCTAGAGTAAAATTGGATTTTAACCCTATTATAATTATATATTTTTTTTCAAAGAAGACAAATACATGTATGCATGTGTGTAAAAAGAGGCATGGGCTTACAAAGCTTAATAGATCAGGGTTCTCTTCATCGACGAAGACATTGCTGTTCTTTTTGCCACTTAAGATCTCTAGAACCAATATGCCGAAACTAAAAACATCTGATTTGACAGAGAATTGTCCATGCATTGCATATTCTGGTGCCATATATCCACTAAATGTCAAAATAAATAAGCTTAATTAGATGTGTTAACTATAACCAAGTATTGTGATTATCAATTGATAATAAGTCTAGCAATACTTACTAAGTTCCAACAATTCTGCTAGTATTACTTTGAGTTTGGTCCATAACAAATAGTCTCGCCATGCCAAAGTCTGATATTTTGGGATTTAACTCTTCATCTAAAAGAATATTACTTGCTTTGAGATCTCAATGAATAATACGCAATCTTGAATCTTCATGAAGATAAAGAAGGCCACGAGCAAGGCCTCCTATGATTTTGTAGCGCATTACCCAGTTCAGATGAACACGTTGGATTGAGTCTGCAATATTGTTGTATCTATTTAAGTCATTCCATGATCCAGTGAAACTGTGTCTAGAATTTGCATTATCATCTAATTTAAATGAAAGAATAGAAGAATCATCCAAATGAAGAAGAACTCCCAATAACTTACTAAACAATGAGTAATCAAGACTCTTGTTAGGAAGAAACTCGTAGATCAACAATCTTTCTTTTTTTTTCCATGGAGAAGCCAAGCAATCTCACTAAATTGCGATGTTGGAGCTTAGCCACCAAGAGCACTTCATTTTTAAATTCTGAATCTCCTTGCCCAGAATCCATGGACAACCTTTTGACAGCAATGTCCTGACCATTTGGAAGCCTACCCTGCATTTATTAGAGTTGGAGCATGTAATTATTTAATCAATAACTGACTACATACCACTCTAGTCCTTATTATTTGAGTCCATTGGCAGAAAAAAAATTTCTCCTTAATATTAGTCCACTCATATGTTATTAATGATTGTTTTCTAATTTTATCTTTATTTAATTCCTGCTTAAAAAAGAGAGATGAAAGAATGATTTGTAAATGTAAAGAGAGAATATTTTTTTAATAAGGCTAAATTTGAAAATTTAATCAATTTAAGGTATATTTAATGACTTAACTGTTATTCATTAATATGTGAGAATTACTTAAAATAAAGACCATAGTGGTATATACAAAGAGTTAAAAGTGTTGTCAACATAACAATAATGTTATTTACCTTGTATACTGAGCCAAACCCTCCTTGTCCAAGCTTATTTGCAATAGAGAAGTTATCTGTGGCGAGTCTTATGGTGTTAAAATTGAATTGCAGCGACTCGATTGGTGTAATTTCATCATCATCCTTTGCTTCAGGTTGATCAACTGAAAAAAAAGTCAAAACAAAAGATTATTTCTAATTAGATGAAGCGTATATCTGCAAATTCTATAGGCTTTGTTTGTTTGTTGGGAAATTGTTTGAATTTAAAAAAGAACTCAATTGTTTGTTTTGCCAAACAAAATCATTAACATATAACCCTCAGTTCCTTTTTTTAAGAGACAATTAACCGAACCAGATAGATAAATAAGTTTGCTAAAATTAATTAGAGGCAACAAATATATAAAAAATATATATAATTTTTCTCAAAGCATCCTTATTTATGAGGAGAGAAAACAAGAAAAGAGAGTAGAAAAAAAGCAAAGTTATTAAATCCGGTTTGGATAATGAACTAGTCGAAGTAGTGGGTTAAGGGTCAATTGATTAGACTTGAGTCAACCTGGAGTTAGAGTGGTCATATTAAAATAATAAAATTTAATTAAAAATAATAAAATATAACAATATTAATAATCAATAATAATAAAACACCACAATAGTTTAATTATAACAGTATAAAAAATAGTACAAGTGCACAGTAACCCAAACAATGCTTTATAATATTAAAAAAAAAATATAACCTGTATGTTAAAAAAATATGCGGTAGTCCTTAAGGACATTCCAACAAAGGGGTGACAAAAAATTAAAAAACAGACATAATAATGGAACCGATTAAGGGCATCTAGAACAAGTAATATATTATTATTTGTATATTAAAACGAGATCACGGGCTTCAAGGAAGCAAACCTAGAAAAACCCAAAAAGGAGGAAATACAAGTCGCCAAGCCCCTATCATGTCAGAACATTAATGCAAAATAAGCTTCTCTTTCTCTTTATTTGCAATTTGAATAACTTGATTCTTGACTTCTCTCTGTGCCCTTTAATTTTCCCAATAATCCCATCTCTCTCTGTTCATGGCTAGCACAAGCTGGAACAAGAAGCTCACTCCCCTGAAAATCATCCTCTTCATTTTTCTTCTAAACTTTTTAGTTTCGTCTCAAGGTTTTGCTTCAAATTTTATTTTAGAAGTTTTGTTTTTACAGTGAGTTTCTTACAACATCTCTATTTTTCATGTTCTTCTTCCTCTCTTTCCTCCTCCTTTTTTCTGATAAAAATTCTTCTTCTTTTCCATAGGAGTTGTACTTTTCATTAGGAGTTGTACTTTTCCGGTGACTAAAAAATGACCCGGACAACCCACTCAGACCGACGGGTTACATGGGTTACTCCCGAGTCACTCCGGTTTGTACCGAGTTACTCGATCGGCATTTCCGACGAGTCTAACCCTCAACTAGACCGGATCAGTGGCCGGGCCGCTAGTTTCCAACTCAATCTAGGTGGTCCGGTCCGAATTTCAAAATATTAGAAAAAAAAGATAGAAAATGTGTAATGGGAAGGAAGGATGAGGGAATGCAATAAATGCAATGATATTAAAATGGGTAATTAAATATGGGGTAATATAGGAACTCAACAAAAATTTGAGACAACCTTCAATTGTCTCTTAATTAGCCTTGTTTAGTCTAACTTTTATTTATTTTATAAATGTGATTTATGTAAATTAAGATAAAAAATTTCTCTTATATACTTATTTCATACATTACAAAACTTATCTCATATATTATAAATCACGATTGAAAAACACTTTTGGAAGTTCCAATCACTATTCCAAATACTATATATCCAAAAAATGTCTCTTGTACTTCTTATAGTTCTTTTTTATAAGAACATGATAATTGAATTGTTTTAGTCTTTTTTATAATATTTTATTTGAGGTTGTTTGTGCATTGAATGTGTTTTTGTCATTTTTTCCCCTCAATTAATTTTATTCTCTCTCATCATCATTCTCTTTTATACTGTCTTTTATTTTTCCTATAATCCTCTTTTTTATTCGTCCTTTATAAATAAGGGTATATTTAAAAAAATATTTATTTTTTAATATATTTATTATTTTTAATTAATTTCTTAAACTTCTTAATTGAATTATCATGCGCTTATAAAAATAAATAAGACAAGAGAGAGGATAAAGCAACGAAGGGCATAATTAAACCAAGCTTGTTGGGGAAAATTAAAAAATCATTGAATTTTTTGTTTCACTCCACAGCTATGAGTTGAGTCATTCATCACGTACCATTATCACTTTCAATTCCCAATATGTCATCTTTAATTAGTGTTCAAATAAAAATTTCAAAACAATATATATAATTGAAAACTATGTTAGAGATTTTTCTACCAAAAATTTAAAATTACAAGTTGTCTAAAACGTTTTAAAACTAAAAATTTAAACCATACCAAAAAATGTTTAAAATATCTAATTTGATCTAACTATCGGTCCAATATCTTGCAATAACTTGTGCTTTGTAAGACTTATTATAAATTTACTTTTATATAATAAATATTGATTGATTGGCAATATGTACTATAACTTTTGCATCTATTATCATGATAATAAAATTAACAATGTTCAAAGGACATGGTTTAGCGTATATGAAAACACTATTTTGACTTACTTTCAATGGTTCTCTTCGATTTCCGGACGACAAAATAGATGCAGACCAAAGTAAGAATTGCGATAAAAGCTACAATGGACGCAGCAACGATAATGACTGTTCTTGATGTGTTGTGATTCCCTACAAAAGATCATAAGCTTATTAACATTTGTTTGGCCAAAAAAGAAATTGCTTTTATTAGTTTAGGAAGGGGAGTAGGTGCCTTCCGGGGAAGATATAGCTTTTGGTGAACCAGCTTCCTGCCATCCCATGAAAATATATATATATATATATATATATATATATATATATATATATATATTTGCGGCTTAATAACCAACTACTTCTTCCATTTATACGACAGAATTAACCTAATTGCGTTGCTTGAAAAGTCAGATGAAATTAGTTAGGTGTAATAAATATGTAAAAAATAATTTTTTCCCTAAAAATGCCCTTATTCATGTGGAAATTAGAATTATACTCATCCGGTCTTCAATATAAAATATATTTAGAGAATTGATTTTAGTTCTAAATATAAGATACAATTCTCATATTTGTCAATCTTTTCTTAATTTATCACGGTTGGCCGGTGCTCTCTCAACAATAACCAATAAGGAGAAAGAATGAGAGAATATGACTAGAGTGTTTTATAAAATACATAACATATTAACTAATTTCTTTAATCTCTTCAAATTAAATAAATATATTTTATATTAAAGACTTAAGAAGTATATTATATTGAATACTTGAGTCAAACATGAAAATTAAATACAAAAATGATATGAGTAATTTTTATAATTAAATAAGAGTAAAATTGAGAGTAAAAAAAAAACTTTTGAGAGGGGCCCTAAATCTATCTTATGTAATGTAGCATACCTAAAATTTTCATCTTATATATATATAGGGGAGGGAGTAACCAACTACTACTTCCATTTATATGACAGAATTAACCTAATTGCGTTGCTTGAAAAGTCAGATGAAATTAGTTAGGTGTAACAAATATGTAACAAATAATTTTTTTTTTCTAAAAATTCCCTTATTCATGTGGAAATTAGAATTATACTCCTTCAGTCTTCAATATAAAATATATTTAGGGAGTTGATCTTAATTTTAAATATAAGACACAGTTCTCATATTTATCCATCTTTTCTTAATTTATTCCGGTTAGCTGGCGCTCTCTCAACAATAACCAATAAGGAGAAAGAATGAGAGAATATGACTAGAGTGTTTTATAAAATACATGACATATTAATTAATTTCTTTAATCTATTTAAATTAAATAAATATATTTTATATTAAAGACTTAAGAAGTATATTATATTGAATACTTTAGTCAAACATAAAAATTAAATATAAAAATGATGACTAATTTTTGTAATTAAATAAGAGTAAAATTGAGAGTTAAAAAAAACTTTTGAGAGGGGCCCTAAATCTAGCGTACCTAAAAATTTCATCTCTTTTATATATATATATATATATATATATATATATATATAAAGCGGAGGGAGTAACCAACTACTTCTTCCATTTATATGACAAAATTAACCTAATTGAGTTGCTTGAAAAGTCAGATGAAATTAGTTAGGTGTAATAAATATGTAAAAAATAATTTTTTTTTTAAAAATGCCCTTATTCATGTGGAAATTAGAATTATACTCTTCCGGTCTTCAATATAAAATATATTTAAGGAGTTGATCTTAGTTCTAAATATAAGACACAATTCTCATATTTATCCATCTTTTCTTAATTTATCCTGGTTGGCCGGCGCTCTCTCAACAATAACCAATAAGGAGAAAGAATGAGAGAATATGACTAGAGTATTTTATAAAATACATGACATATTAATTAATTTCTTTAATCTATTCGAATTAAATAAATATATTTTATATTAAAGACTTGAGAAGTATATTATATTGAATACTTTAGTCAAACATGAAAATTAAATACAAAAATGATATGAGTAATTTTTGTAATTAAATAAGAGTAAAATTGAGAGTTAAAAAAAAAACTTTTGAGAGAGGCCCTAAATCTATCTTATGTAATGTAGCATTCCTAAAAATTTCATCTTATATATATAAATATATATATAAAGCGGAGGGAGTAATAACTTGTGTGGATCCGGGGTTTCTGATTGTGTGTTTGAAATTAGTTTTTGAGAATAACTTTTATGATTTATAAGGTAAGTATGTGAAAGAAGTTTTATCTCGATTTATGCAAACCATGATTTTGAAGGCATGCAAACACACACTGAATTTGAGAAATAAATCATACTACCCGGTCGTTTTGGTGATAACTTATATATCTATTATAGGGTAAATGTGCAATTATGGCCCAGAACTATTTTCAGAAGTGTAATTTTGGCCCTGAACTATTTTTGGGTGCAATTTTAACCCTGAAATAATAAAATTGGAGCAATTCTGGACCTCACCTAACGGAAGTTTCACTTCCGTTTGCCACGTCATCATATTGTTTGGGGAAAATAACCATTTTGCCTTACAATTTTGTGAAATTTTGCAATTTGGCCCTTAGCAATTGTGTGACACTTTTAAATTAGTAAATGACCTCCAAAAATTCTGAAAATTTTCAAAATAAAAGTAGACATGATAAAATTTAATTTGATAGGTCATATAGAATTTTATTTAGTAAAAATGACCATTTTACCCTTGCAATTTTCGCAATACTTGAAAAATTGGCAGATTTATCACCGAACTTTAAAAATTCATATCTAATTGTATATATATCCAATTGGGGTGGTTCTAAAGCCTATATGACCCTTATTAAGTATAGTTTTATGAAAAAATATAAATTTTAGCCAATAAGAACCTTAACATTCCCAGAATTTTTATTTTTGAAGTCTGTTCCAGAAAAGTGTTAAATTCGTTGGGCAAAATTTAAAAATTCATTTCTCCTTGTATATAACTCTAAAAATTCCATATGACCTATCAAATTAAAGCTTATCATGTTTGCGTTTATTCTGAAAAAATTCAGATTTTATGGATGTCATTTACTAATTTAAAAGTATCACACTATCTGACTGCCTCAACAAAAAAATCACATTGATCAGTTATTTGATACATAAGTTGAAGTTGCTGCCATTGTAATTTTCTGTTGAGGCAGTCAAATAGTGTGAGAAAACAAACTCAACCTATTTAAGTAATTTTAAATTGTGGACCAAGCTTCCAAAAAAAAACTGAACCTATTTAATTCTAAAACAATGCGTAGTCACGATTCAATGCATGTGGTTGGAGGGGAAGAATTGGGCAAAATGCGTGGGGCCCAAAAAAGTTTGCATTTTTATTCCAAGTAAAACATAACCTACTTTACAAACAATTTGTAAGTGTGGGAGGTAATCACGTGCTAAATAGTACTCAAAGATTTGAAGTCAAAGATTTTGTAAGTCCGAACGAGTATAATCTAATAAGGTTGACCCATTTAAAACTCTTGGATAGACTAGGTCACTACCCAGATCAATTGATCTTTAATTGGATTTTAATACCGCACATGGATTAAAAGTTTTAGTTACTTCGCAATAAATATAGTGCTTGTTTGGCCAAGCTCGTGTGAATCGGGTTTATTATATAAGCCCGATTTATGTAAATTGAGATAAATCTCCTCCACATATTTATTTCGTAGATTGTGAAAGTACCTCGTAGACCGTAAAAGCACCTCATAGACCGTAAAAGTTACTTCGTATTCCGTGAATTACAATTCATAAACACTAATCAACACATAGAGCTTGTTTGAAATAGCGGTTGAAAATTTCATAAGTGCTTATGAATTGTAATTCACGGAATACGAAGTAATTTTTACGGTCTACGAGGTAGCTTTTACAGTCTACGAGGTGCTTTTACGGTCTACGAGGTGCTTTCACGGTCTACGAGATAAATATGTGGAGGAGATTTGTCTCGATTTACGTGAATCGGGCTTATATAATAAGCCCGATTCAAATAAGTGATAACAAACAAGCACATAGATTTGCATCGTGGATAGGATATTTGTAAAATGCGTATTAAAGTATTTTCTATATAAAAGATCAACATTACCTTGTAAGGAAGATGAGTTGGATGGTGGTGAAGCAGCAGGAGGAGATGGAGATAATAATGAGTCGACAACTGCAGTATCATAGAAGCGATAATTCTCATATCTAATATTGCAACTCAGTTTGATAATCTTCCCGCCAATCCCCTTGTTACAGAACCTGGGAATGCTCGATATCGCCTTCTCCAAGCAATCGTCACAATCTTGCTCAGACAAATCAGGCATGCACTGAACAAGACCATGTATGGTTTGAAACAAAGTCGTCGCAGTGTTGACGGCGAACTTCCGGCGACTATCCCCGGAGGCAGCTTTGCTTCTAAGCCTTCGCAGTAGTCCATCAAGCACTTCACTGTACTTATTGTCTGTTACATTATTAGGGTTACACATCAAGATTGAAAAATCTGGATCTTGATTTATCCCAAACATGGAGCGATTGGCGTATCGTAAAATGCATCCGTCATTATATCCATACGCTTCCTTCTGATTTGGACAAAGATTTCGTAGAAGGATTGAGGCATTGTTGAGGTAAGTACGACAAGAATCTGGCTTAACATCTGGCCTACACAGTCCAAGAGCGTTAACTCTATTAGGGTTTTGGCCTTCAGAAGAACTGTAATAGCCATAGTCAATTTTTGGGTCGGAGGTGAGATTAGAAAGAAGAGTTTTAAGGTTTGTGCCATAGGCACTCATGTTTGTGTAGTTACCAACACTATTGTAACACAAATGATATATGAAGCCTTGGTGTGCAGTAGTGAGAATGATAAAGTGAGAGAGGAAAGAAAGCAGAGCAATTGAAATAATGATTGTCATCAAGGAATGAGAGGAGAAGAAGAAGAAGAAGCTTTAAGATGCGATTTTAGTTTGGGCTGCTAGTTCTAGTTTTGTTGATACAAACCAAGGCATCTTCGGCTTCTTTCCTATATTACTGAAGTCAACAAGTCAATCAAAAGACGCAAAGGCCTTTTTTTTTTTTTTTGGTCAACAAAACAAATGTGTATTGGGATAAGCGATAATACAAGCCTGTCTGGAATGACAGAAATTTTTTCAAAACTCGATAAATTTAATTTAGAGTGATTAGGTAGGCGTTTTGATAATTAAATTTTTTTTAAGAAAAGCTTTTTTAAAAAAAAAATTAAAATCTGACTTTTTTTTTAAAAAGGTATTTTTATTATTACCAATTTAAATATGAATCACATTTATAACTATCTTATTTATTTTTTATAAAAATTTTATTAAAAAAAATTACTTCAACCAAATCTAACCTAAACCAGCCTATTACGTTTTGTCCCTTTTAATGGACTTATTACTAGTATTATGAATTATGAATTTATGATGGTCCTTGGCGAGTTGAGAAAAACGACGCATTTATTACTGATATGATGATGGTACTTGGCGAGTGGCGCCCCTTGACTTGAGAAAAACGACATATTTATTACTAGCCTACTGGGGGAAAGTTCAACAAAATTTCTTATATATTATAAAATTTAATTAACCAATTATTTTAGAAAAATTTATAATGAGGTCCAAACAAATGAAAAATATAAAAAATTGGTTCTAAAGGGTTTTTAATAAAGCTCTTCAGGTTGTTAATAGAGGCTCCTCAAATTGTTATTAACAATCCTTTAGGACTATTTTTTCATTTTTTTCACTTATTTGGGATCTCATTATAAATTTCCCATTATTTTATAGATTAATACTAACCAATTATAAGGATAAAATTATACTCCTTCCATTCCTATTAATAAAAGTTCAATAACTAAATTAAACCGCTTATAAAAGCAATAAACTTAGTTAAAAATAATAAGTATATCTTAAATAAATTTTTTTTAAGTATGCCTTTTATTTATGAGGGGTAAGTAACAGAAATAAATAAAGTAAATATGAGTGTCACTAACCTTTTAATTAATACAATACATATAATTAATGAGGGGTAAAAATAAAAAAAAAACTCATTAAATGTTCAAAAAACTCTTACCGAACTCTTATAAAAAAGATCAAGACAACTCAAATTTTAAACACTTATAAAAAAAACAAAAGTGTGTAATTACTAATAGGCTATATAATAATTATTCAAAGTTGCAAAGTCTTGCATTGAGAACTCTTGCTTCTTGAATATATTAAGGGCTTGTTTGAGTTGGCGCTCAAAAAACATGTTCATACTAATTGAAATAAAACTCTTCTCACAGACTTACTTTATATATGTAAATCATGTTAGAAAATTAGCTTCTACCACTAATCCAAACAGTCACTAAATAAGAAATTAGAAAAATGGGGCAAAAAAGAAGTACCATTTATTAATAATAATAATAATAAATCATCATCCCAGCTGATCTCAACATATTTTGTAACTTTTCCTAGCCTAACTATTGTAGTTCTGCATAAAGTTGTACATGCAAAACATTTTCTTAAGCATATATATTATCTAATTAGAGGCAACCTTACTGGAAACATTGTCAGATATTATATATGGGTACCTCTCCTAAAAATGATTCAGACATTGATTCAATATGTTCTGAGGGATTAACTTCTTTTACTAAACCTATCCCTTGATAGTTGTTAGTACTGGGAAAATGGGTTGGCCCATCATGGGCTCAGACCTAAACAGGCTGGCCTATTTAGGCCAGAATCCCGAAAAAATGTCCATTCTAGCGGCCCGGCTCATTTAGTAAAAAACTCGTGGGTGCCTTGCAGGGTTTGGGCCTGTTTAACACTTTTTTCGATTCTTGCATGCTTGAAGACTAAAATACTCAATTTAAAACATAAATATTATAAAATCTAAGTTAAAACAGAAAATATTATCCATATTTAATAAAACACAAACACTAAGACATAATCTAAACCAAAACTAATGTCCACTCCATATACAACCATCACTCCACTAGTCAACCACAATCAAATAAATAAGTAGGTAAAGTCATAATTATAAACTAAACACTAAATATGAGGGTTAGATTAGGTTAGAAAGATTGAGGTGTGAGGTTTAAGTGTGAGAGGCTGAGAGGTGAGAGTTTGAGAGAGCGCGTCTAAACCTCTGAATGTGAGGGTTGGGTTAAGTTAGGTTAAAAAGTTACCCAATTACCCTTATTTAGTTATTAAAAATAAAAATTAAAAGGGTCTAAAATGGCCGGCCCAACAAGATTACAGCCCTTTTAAACATAACTTCTTTTGAAAGCTCTAAATTATAAGCTCAGTCCATGACAGGCTCGGATCTAAACAGCTTGACCCGACAGGCGTAGCCTAATTTCTCAATTCTAATGTTTGCATATAAAACACTTGTTTTTATTAGAATCAGAATGTATCAAGAGTTATGCATCCCTTAATACCCCGTTTGGGATTATGGAATTAGAAGTAGAGGTGGAGGTGGAAATGAAAGTTTGGTATTATGGAATTAGAAGTAGAGGTGGAGGTGGAAATGAAAGTGGAAGTAGAGATAAGAATGAGTTTTAAAGTGTGTTTGATGTGTATACAGAAGTGAAGTAGTATTTATAATTTTTATATATATTTATAATAAAAAAATACTAACATACCTCTACTGTTAAAGAAAAAAAGTTCTCTCTCTCCAGTTTCATCGACTTCTTTAGCATCCCATCTCGAGAAATTGAACATCCTCTGTGAAATTAAAATCAAATCCAAAAATCAAACTCAACCCAAAAGTGGAACTCCAGTCTACAAACCAAACTCAAAACCAACTCACATTGTTTATCACAAAACAAAAAAAAAAGTGATTCTATTGTCTGATTGTGTTGAAGCTGTTAATATTATTATTAGAAGATGAGATCAAACTCATCCCTTTAAAAATATTATAAATGATGCAAGACTATGGTTATTAAAGAACTAACAAGTTGTGATTATACACATTCTTAGAAAAGGGAATAGTTTAATACATCATTTAGTTAAATTAATTCATAATATTAAAGAAAATTTCATTTTCTTTAATCAACCATCATTTACATATCAGCGGAGATTAGATAAATTTATTTGCATCTGTTGTTTTTTAGATTGTGTCAAATGGAATCCAGTTTTCATTCATAAACATCAAACCCCATGCCTAACCCAACCCTACACACTTTTCACTGCCCATAATCATTAGCCAAATAATTCATTGAAATCTAGAACCAACATAATCAACCCCATTTCAATCAAAACTTTTGACTGCCCGTAAATAATCATCTTCTTCATCCTCCCATCTCCAAAAATCTAAAACAAATATGAACATCAAAATTGAAGAAGAAGATAGAGGATCCGTGGAAGTTAAGAACCAATAGGTCGAAGATTTGGGGGTAATCCAAAAAAAAAAAAAAAAATCGAAGGAGAGCATGGACAACGCAAACTCGATAATGGTGTTAACCGCATGGTTGTTATGAAGCTTCCATGCTATCCATTAATGGCGGTCAAATACAGCTTGGATGGCAGAGACTGTGGGTTTGATGGCGGCCTAGCTTCATTCTTGGTGAGGTCAATGGTGGTAGCGTAGGTTGAGGAAAAGTGGAGACAGTGGATAAAGGAGGGGACGATGGCAATTAGAGAGAAACAATGGATTGGGTCGAAAAATAAAGAGGGTATACTTATCAAATTATTAAATTATAATGGGTATAGTGGTCATGAAAATTGTGGTTCGGTGGAACTGGATCAGTTCTCTCAGGGTGAGCTAAGAACCAAATTCTATCATTTTTTATGAAATTAGGTTCCACATGGAACCCGGCTCTACCATTCTAAGCAAGCCCATTTTGCACTTCCAACCTCAATTCCATTTCTCATCCTTCAAATTTATGGTACCAAACGGGACCTTGATTGCCGGTCATATTGGAACGAGATCATGCTGGACAAAGTGCGTATATGAAGTCAAGATTGGATGAAAAAGAGATAGAATAGGACGGGACACAGAATGACAATAGAGACATCCCATCCCCTCTCGGTGTGTATACTATTACTTTTTATTTTATATTTTTATTGTCGGTGTGCAGAAAAAGCAACAAGCTAGCGAAGTTGATTGATTCGCTAGTTGTTTACTATTATTTAAATAAAAGCTGTCAGATGACTTAGCTACATAGCTGCAATCAATTAATGATGATAGCTTCTACAGTCTCCATTAAACTCACACATAGCTAACTATAACATAACAGGACCTGGCTTGCATGCACTGTCAAGTCCGTCCGTTGCCTGTGCTCAACATAAAACTACACCATCTTGATGTAATTTTGAATAAAGGATGAGGATAAATTTTATTTTATGAATAAAAAAATGATATATAATATTTTAAAATATTTTTTTAATATATCTAGTATCTTAAAATATTTTTTAAGTAACATACAGTAGTCTAAAATAATTTTTAATATTTTCAACACTTTAAAATATTTTTTCAGTTGTACCCAGTCTGTTAACAAAATGATTCCAATTTTACCCTTAATGTATTTTTTCAACTCCAAAAATTACTTTAAAATATTAGGTGCTACTGAAAAAAAATATTTTAGAGTGGATGAAAATCAATAAATCAGTATCCTAAAATTTGGGTGCTTGTTACTACTAAGGAAAATGCATTAACATAAAATTGTTGTCAATCTCCTAAGACATTGTATATAACTAAAAAAAATATTTTAAAGCGTTTAAAGAACCAAAAATATTTCAAAGTAATATTTAGAGTTGAAAAAATTTATTAAGGGTAAAATTGCAATCAGTCTGCTAACAGACTGAGTACAACTGAAAAAATATTTTAAGAGCTTAAAAGCACTAAAAATTATTTTAGAATATTGTATGCTAGTTAAAAAATATTTTAAGATCCTATATGTATTCAGAAAAATATTTCAAAATACTAGATATCATTTTTTTTAGACATGAAAAAAAATTCAGCCTTATCCTTTACTTAAAACTATACCAAGACAGTGTAGTTTTAAGCAGTAAATGGACAGCGGACGGACTTGGTAGCGGATGCAAGCCAAGTCCAACATAACATGATTACCCCGGTCTCTTACATACCCATTTCTTCATCAACAAGTCAGCTATTAAGGCCCATTTGTAGCATGTAAATATATTGATGGAAAATGGGATATTTTTCTTTTTTTGTATTAAAAAAAATTTAGGTGGATTCAGTACCAGTCTCCCATCAAGGGCTGGACTCTTTGATTATTTACAAGGGACTTATAAGATTACCTACCAAAGGAACCCTCATAACGGTAGAAGGAATCAAACTTACATCCTTTTAAGATCCCAAGTCTGTTTCTTACCATCTATACCAACTCTCATCAGTTGGGATATTTTTCTTTGCAATGCCTGTTTGGTTGCATCATTTATTTGGAGAGTAAATTTTGATGGATAAAATTTTTTCAATGTTTAATGGAAAATCTGTTCCCACCAATAAAGGTAGGATATGATTTTCCTGCCTAGAAAATTCCCATATAGCCCTTGATCTTCTTCCTTCATTCTACTTCATTAACTAAAAAAAAGAAGGTTAATTAGCAACGGAATTCTGCTGTTGAATTAACTTATGACGGAATTATATTGCTAATTAATTAGTGACAATCTATTTGACAATAAAATCATCTGATTCCATCACTAAATTTCATCTTTAATTTTGTGTAGTTGCATTTCATCTTAAATTTCATCTGATTCCCACGGGCTACCCCCTTGGGGCGATCTCTCTTCACCATCTTCACTAACCTGCATGGTCTTTACCATCTGCCTTAACTCTATTGTCTCTCTTCACCGTTGTGTTCTTTCTCTTCGTTCCCTTCACCATCCCTCCCTTTTCTCTCTTATCCCTCTCTCTACCATCTCTTGTTCATCTCTCCCTCAAAAATGTTCATTGCCTTCTTTCTTTCTTTCTTTCTTTATTTTCAAAGAAAAAAAACTCTCAACACAAAATCTGATATTATTTTTCCTCAATTTATGGATTTGATCTAGAGAATTTTTGACCATTGATGTCTACCAAATTTTAATAGATTTGACGTATGTTTTTAGTATATTTGGGGAGTTGTTAATGAAAAATTAGAATTGTTGTCATGAATTTATTGACCAAAGGTATCAAATGAGTTTAATGTTAGTATTATTAAAAAAATTGATGAAAAATTATTAAAAATTAAGGCAAACAAGTTCTTCCACTTATAAATGTTCATCTTAGTAGGTAAGCACGAATATTCTAAGCAAGGAAAGACGAAGCTAATGAATGTGAAAGCTAAGTTAAGAAAATTTGCAGATACCATGGCATCTTAGCAGAAGTGCTATGACACTTTGTTCAAAGATAGAAAACAATGCCTCGGGTGCCATGGCACTATCGTAGAAGTGCCACAATATTGTGCAGAGAAAAGAAACAAGATCTCTCGGGTGCCATAACACAACAGTAGGAGTGCCATGTCATCTTGTGATACCAAAAACACCCAGTTTCGATTTTTGTTGCTAACCTAGTAAACCTAATTTTCTTCATTCTCGGATGCCATCTTCAACCTAGAAATTTAGAAAACAGCTAGGGAATAGTTTTGAAGTAAGGAGGTGCTAGGGTTTGGGATTTTGAAAATCTTGGACCTTAAGATCTTGAAGGACTGAAAAAAATTCAAGCCTTCTTTCATTGGTTTTCTGATTTCTTTCCCTTCTCCTATTTTCTTCTATAGACATGAAGGCTCTATGTGTTTCTTGTTTGTTTGGGATTATGAGTAGCTAGACCTCTTGTTCTAGGGTTACTTTAAACCTCTATATGGATTGAAACTATGTTAATCTTCTCTTTTTGCATCTAATGAAGTGTTTTATATTGATTTTATTCTATACTCAATGCTTTTAAGAACTTGATCACCACTTGGTTGTTTTTGTTAAATGATATTATGCTTGAAAGAGATTTTTTTTTTTTAAAGAACTTGGATAGAATCATGCTAGTCTTGAAATTCTTGTTTGAATGGATAGTTTGTTAATAGAAAAGAGATTTACCCATCAATAACCTAGTAATGTTATTATAAGATTGAGTTTTAATAACTATTTTCATTAGCTTATTGCAAGAGATAGAATGAATTCTTTGAACATAGATGGTTGTGACTTGAGAAAGCATTTTCAATAATTGTAAATCTTAGGCAAATATTTTAACTTTCATTAGAACTAATTGAGAATGAATTAATCGGTCTCATTAAGTATAGAGAGGAGAAGTAATCCTAGAGTCTCAACTCCTTGAAGTTAGAAATATCTTTTACTTGGTCTTTTAGCTTAGCTAGTTTTGAATCAAAATTGTTATTTCAAATTAAAATAGTTCAAATGACTTTGCTTAACCTAATTAAGATCATAATTGTATTAATTAGCCTACTTTTGCCTTAGTTCTCGTGGGAGACAACTGTTTATACTACTTGTGACACGTGCGCTTGTAGTAAGCTAAATAACAAACCACCATGTATATGATTTGTTTTACGATAGGGATGATTTCTTGTTTTAATTTGATTTATTATTATTTTTTTACTAATTTGGAATATTTTATGCATTAAGTAAGGATAAACAGGTCATTTCAATTTTTTTTAAATTTTGTTTATCTTTATTTTTATCTTATCAGTTTTCCATCCTTTTCCTTTCCATACCAAACATATTAAATCATGTTTGGTTGTAGGAAAATTGGGGGGGGGGGGTTGAGAAAAGGGATAATCGAATTTTCTCACCAGTGGTGGACGTTTAGTTCGCCGTTTTCCTCAAAAAACATTTTCCAGTTGGCGCCCATTTTCAAGCGCCCTTAAAAATCACCTAAAGACCTAAATATCCCTAACGTGATCATCAATTTGATATGAAAAAGTGAGGTGTCGAGAAGAATTTACACTACAAGATTTAAAGAAAATGGAGGGAGGTGAAGAACAAAGAGAGCGTGCGGCTTTTTCCAGTGACGACGCATCATCTGATCAATCTCGAAGAATATGTGGGTTTATTCTTCTCCGTCATGGTGGTTGTTTGTGTTCATGTTTGCATTGAATGTGATGCACCCATCGTCCCTAATTATTTGTGTTGAATTAAGCAAAGAGGCCATTGGTTGCCAGAGTTGGTTTGGAGCAGTTGGAGGTGATGGATACTCCATGGTTGGGAGAAAAGCTGGGCAGAGTTTGACTATGACGTACCCATATGGTTGATGAGGGAAAATCCTAGAAAAATTCATTTAAAATAGGGAAAAGATAAATCAAAGAATCTAATATTACAAATCCCAGGTCAGACATATATGGGAGGAATTTTGGATTTGTAAATGTATCCAAATGACCAATTTGTCCCTGCCAACATTTGAGGAGATTAAGTTGTCAATATGTATACTGAAGTTGTTAATTACGATTCTTAAGTTGTTATTCTCTATATATAAGTAGTCAGTGATGCCTGACATATAGGGGTTTAAAATATTACTTTTAATGTTATTGGTATTTGGGGAGCTCAAATTGTCAATATATACACTGAAGTTGTTAATTGTAATGCATAATCAACTTAGGTATAACGAATAACAACTTAAGAATAATAATTAACAACTTCAATATAGATATTTACAATTTGAGTTGTCCAAATATTGTCAGGGGTTGATTGGTCATTGAAAAATATTTGCAAGTCTTATGTTCCTCCCACAGGTGTGATTTGGGATTTATAACATTGGACTCCTTGATTTGTCTTCCCCCAATGTTAATAGATTTTTTTGTTGTTGGGATTTTCCCTTTTTCAAAGAATTAACTTAAATAATTTTTTTAATATTTATAAATTCATTATTTTATTCCAATGGGTAGGAAGATGTAAAATTTTTTAGTGTCCATGTGCTATTGCCCTAAATATAAAATCTGGAAAAGAAATCGGAGAAAAAGCACCTAATAATCGGTAAATAAATTGAAAAAAAAAAATCCACAATCTACATTTTATCTTTCATGATTCTGCATTTCTTCCGTGTCTTACCATGAGTATTTTCCCAATCAACTTGCTTGCTCCGCCAATTTTTTCCTAAAATCCAATTTATAGTACAAGAAGCGAAGATTTCCATGCGGTAGGCACGAAGATATAACCACCGTTACTGTTCAAGTTGATCGTAGATATTAATAGTTGCTTTTCTTTTTTGGCCAATAATATAATAGTTCTTGAATCATTTTTCTTCTCGTTTCAAGCCAAGATATTCTCTAGATGGGATGAGGCACAAGCGAAAAAGGCCAAATCTTATTATTTATTGGGATGTGGATCCTTCAAATTCTACTTTACACAAATTTTATTAGGAAAAATTGGGGATAAATCCCTAATCAAAAAGTTATTTGGGGGATGAAGCCTAGATCGTTAGGTCTTTGAGTGTCCCTGAAATTAGAGTCATAAATAAGCACTACTAAAGAAAATATTTCTTATTACTCCAAAAAAATTCATTTTTTTTAAAAAAAAGTAAAAAATATAGGTGGTATCATTTTTGAAATTTGCTGCATTATTTCTAACATCTATTTATGTTAAAACTACTACTACAAAATGTACTTTTAACATTTGTTTTTATACCTTTTAGATGATTGTTTTCAACAGGACGTATATGTGAGTGTCATTGAAAGTTTTAAAATTGACAACTATTTTAAAATAGTCATTGTAAACCTAGAGCATACAACGACTTTTTTCAAAAAACAGTCGTTGTAAATATGATACAACGACTGTTTTTTAGTAAAATAGTCATTGTATGTTAATGACTTATAACAACTGTTTTCTTAAAATAGTCATTCTAACCCAATTTCTTTTTTTAAAAAAATTATTCATTTTTTCTCCCCACAGCTATTGAAAACCCACCAATTTCTAGAAAATTATATGTTGAATTTTGAGCTATTTTTTAAATGAAAATATTGGTAAAAATCACCATATTAAATTTTGAATATTCAAAGTTCAATCATCACATATTGCGCAAAAGAATTTAAATTCAAACATATATCATCATAACATCATTGTAACGTTCAAACTTCAACTTTCAGACTAATAGTGTGTTTGACAAGCAATTTGAAACCATGGTTTTGCTCAAAACCATGGTTTCAAGGAAAAAATGCCAAACACCTCATTTTATAAGAAAAACACTTTTTTTTTTCAAATCATGGTTTTGGATCCAAAACCATGGTTTGGGAAAAAGCTAGAATTTGTAGCTTTTTCTCTTTTCTTTTTCTCTCTCTTTCTCCATTTTTCTCTTTTCTCTTTCTCTTCTCTCTCTCCCCCAAGGTAATTAAACTCAGATTGATTACTGAACTGGTTGGGATACTGGGTCAAGGGTCAGTAGGTCGGACCGGAGTCAAACCGGAGTTAATCCGGAACCAAACAGGTAAGAAAATGAAGATTTCAGGTATGAAATTACAAAGAAAAAATTAAAAAAAATTAATTTTTTTTAAAAGACCGGGTACCCCGACCAGTTTTTTGACTAATTAGCTGGTTTCCAGACCGATTTTTTATATATTAGATAATTGACTAATGTTATAATTTTACATTTTTTAGATAAATTTATTTAATTTTAGGTATTAGTATGAAATTTAATGTTGAAAATATTTAAAATAAAATATTATCTTTTTATATGTAATTATCACAAAAGCTAATATTCTTTTTGGTAATTTGACCATTAAAAAAGTGATTCTTAACCTAATATCATTTTTTCCTATAATATATATATATATATATATATATATATATATATATATGTGTGTGTGTGTGTGTGTGTGTGTGTGTGTGTGTTTGATTTTTTTTATGTTAGATAATTGATTAATGTTATAATTTTTAATTTTTCAGATAAATTTATCTCATTTTTTGTATTTATTATGAATTTTCCTATTAAATAATACATAAAATATAATCTTATCCTTTATATGTAATTATCACAAAAGTTAATGTCCTTTTCAGTAATTTGACAATAAAAAAAACTATTCTAATCAAAATATCCAAACACTCTCATTTATCAAAATCACTTTTTTCACATAATCTATTTTGCCAGAATCTATTCTCAAAAATCACTTTTTTCACTTTTTTTTTTCTATAAGCTATTCTCAAAAGCTGATTCCAAACACACCCTAATTATATACCCAAATATTTATGAGATGACATGCTTCCATCAAATCTTTATACTTCATCATCATTTTCCAAAATCTTCTCTATAAATCATAATGCAACTAACAAATTCATAGTACTCATGTAAACAAGAAACTAAGAAACTAACAGGAGGTAAAGTATTTAAGTTTGCAAACATAATATACCACTGCACTATGTAAAAGAAACCTCTACACATCATCCTCTATGATTGAAGGGAAGTTGGAAGAAGATTTTGATGAGGCAAAGATGTAGTAGGCCGGTAACCTAAGCAAAAAGGATGTCAGTGAGACCTACAGGTTGATGAGAGAGTTATTATCCAAAACATTTTAATATAAACTTTAAAATACCACATTTTTTATGAACTGGAAAGGCTTTGTTGAACTGGCCTTGTTGATTAACTGGAAATTACAAAATGTAAGCCACCAATCTCGCACTTATTAATTCACACATTGGCCTACAAATAACATACACTTATTAATTCACCAATCACACATTACTAAGGCAATTCCAATTTAATTTTGTTTGATTGGGAAAAAACACACAGGCATGTTTAGAAAATTTAAAAGAAAAAAAAATGAAATAGTAGCTTCAAAAAACTTTCAAATTAACTAGGAAGGTGTAGAGTAAAAGTGTAAGAACAAGGCAATAGTAGCTTCACAAAACTAACTAGGAAGGTTTTTCTATGAAGATTAGTTTTCCACACCATCTACCATTTGCTCATTATGGAATAAATCAAGAGAAAAATCCATTTCAATTCTCTTGACTCTGGAAATAAGGATGACTTCCCCATTTCATTGATATGGGTTAAGGAAGGAGGAAACACACACAAAAGTTTAAAATAGAGTCTAGATCAGAGAATTGTATTCCTAAGTTATTTGCAACATATTTACAAGCAACTAAAAAAAACTCCAATAGTCTACTAACTTAAAAAGTTCTCAATGAAGATTCTTATTAAATCTTAATTACCTCATCTATAAACTCTAATTCAAATAAGATGAGCAAATATGATAATCTTTGTAACATCCCATTTTTAGTTATCAATATTCCTTATGTGTAATTAATACATTTAATGAAATAAAATGGTAAATTGTGAAGTATATGACATGAAACACTCCAATCAGTGATTACACACAACTTGGCTAAGTTAGGACACAAAGGAGTAACTAATGTCCACTTAAAGGCCTAACATTGTAATTTAAATTGGAGCATGAAAGGACACAAATAATGGTCTAATATAAGTGTCAAAATTTGTCCAAACCAAAGGAAAAAGAGAAAGAAATGATTTATTTCAATAAATCATAAAATGTAATGGCAAAATAGTAATTTTCCAACAAAACAAGAAGCAAATTATTTTCCCCTCAATTTCTAATAGTTTCAGCCATATTGGAAAAATAAGAAGGGAAAATGGTTATTTGATAATAAATATTGCATTGTAGAGTATTTGTTACAAAGTGAAATTAAGTTGGAAGAAAGTCAAAAAGTGGTATGACATAAATTAAATACTTGGAAGATGTAATTATGGGAAATTTCAAGAAGCTAATTTTTGTTCTCTCTTCCTCTTCAATTTCGGTCCAAGCAAGGAAATAGGGAAAAAGAATTTACTTAGTTGAAATTAATTTAAGAAGGAGGAAAAGTCCTAGCCAAGTAAATTGCACATGCATAATTAGGTATTAAACAATAATATTCTAAAAGACAAAAAAAAAATTTCAAGAGCATATAATTCCCTTCCTCTTTATCACATTTTCGGCTAAACAACATAGAGAGAGAGAGAGAGAGAGTGTGTTTAAGAGTTCAAGAACACAAGAAGAGCCCTAGGGTTTCAAGAGATCAAGAATCAAAGTAAGAGCATGAAAATCAAGTGATTTTACCTTCCAAACTCCTTAGAACTTCCTTAACATCTTTTTCTTCTTGAAATTCATGATTAGCAAGCTAAATCAAGAGAGAAGAGAGAGATAGGGCAATGGCATCCTAGTGAGAGAAATTTATGAAATCAAGAGGTAATCTCATAAACTTGATCCTCTTTTGATATATGTTGTTTTTGTAGATGTTATTGTTGAATTTGGCTTGGTTTTTGCTTGATTTGTAAATTTGGAAAAATGAAATCTTAAGCTGAAATGCTACCAAAATTTCCTCAAATCATGTTTATTTAGTGTTTAAGTAGTTAATCATGTAATTAGAAGTGGAAAGGAAGTGGTTAAGTAAGAGAAATCAAGAAAACACACTTTCCCTCTAAGACTTTAACTTTCGGTTAGAAGTAGAACCTAAGGGTAGAGCTAGAATTTTAAAATTTTGATGGTTCCATTGGATTTAAAAGGGAAAATTGTGTAGGTATACATGAGTTCATGATTTTTGGATATTGGTATGTAAATCTGGAAATTTTTTAAATTAAGGAGACATACTGTTTGATTTGCCTCCAGTAAGGCAGTGGTGTTGTGAACAGAATTTTGCTAGACAAACTTAGTCTAAAAATTATGAAAAATTTTCAGGATTAAAGTATAGAGGTATATCTTTAATTTGATATATATTTTGTAATTTTTGGATTAGTATACTAAAAGATATGGATTTTTGAAGTTGTGCCCTATTTTTAGAATGTAATATGGAAGAGGGGAGTCTTGGAAAATTTCTGAGGATGACATAGTTGTAGTGATAAGACCAAATTATTTTTTTTACAAAAATAAATTTAAATATCTTCATTTAGGCTTTGGAACCAATCAAATTGTAATTTCCTAGAAATAATTATGAATTTCCAAACTTGACTGAAAATCTGCTAGTTTTTTTGAAAAAGTGAAACTGTATTGTACAGGATTGTACTGTGCAGAAACTGTTATAACTATATTAGATAACTAGAAAAATTTGATTTAAAGGCAGCACTAGTACAACTAATAACCAGTTACTTGTAACTCTGATTTTTATAAGAACTGTAAATAGCCCAAGTTAGAACCAAAGTTTGGAACAGTCAGGGGAATTGAGAAAGGAGTCAGGTAGTAACACTATTTTCATATATAATGTGATTATTGTATGTTTGTGTATGTCTTCTTCTGTAACATGAGCATAGTATCCTGGACACACATATTAGCTTAGTTGTGGTCTGCTACCCAACAAAGGCGCAGAGTTAAGCCGGGGTTGTAAATAGTGGTTTGACCTCAGACAGTGTGCACACAACATTCTATCATCTTAAATAATATGGGCATCACATATTTATTTTCACATTTTATATGACTGAAATACATGTTGCTAATGAGATTTGATTGAATCTCACCTTTTTCAAACTGAAAACATATTACAGCTGAGCCTGGAAGCTCAAAGGGTAAGAAAGTGTCTACCCAGGAGTAGAGTCCCTAGTGCATTTTGAGGCTGCATCTGTTATCTAGCATTGTAGTTTAGTTTCTTTTGAACACCTGTACATTTGTATATATTTTCAAACCTTGTGGGAATCTCCTGTATTGTAAACTAGTACTTAATGTCTGTATGTTTCTGCTATTTTTGTATACCTTACAGAACTTTGAGCTTATTACTCTACGAATATCGAAATGTTAAGGGGTTTGACATTTTTGGTATCAGATATTAAAGCGGATCTGGAATTTTCAAATAGTATACTGAAATGGTTTTGTTTGCATGTTGTTAGGAAATCATGCACGGGAGCGGACATCGAAAGTGAGAGTGATCACCCCCTTCTGTAAACTAGTATCCGCTAAAGGAGCATATTCCAAAGGGGCGCCACAGTATATGGCTAATGAAGCCGGGAGACCAAGAGTGTTAAAGACACTTCAGAAAAGTGATAAGCCTATACTAGTATACGGACTACAACTACAGCTAGAGCTGGTAAAATGGGCCAACTCGCGGGTTGCGGGTTGGCTCGCACCAATTCGCAGGCCACACTTTTACGGGTTAGCAAAATGCCAACCCTAACTAGCAGTGTACGGGTTGCGGGTCAGCTCGCGGGCCCGTATTTTTTTTAAAAAAAAGTATTTTTTAAGACGGCCGAAAATATGAGATATATATATGTGAATTATTGAATTTATTTTTCTAACATCAATCATTCCTCTTATAAAATTTTAAAAATATAATCCACAATTCAAGAGATAAAGTTATCAAATATGTCAAAGTTTATATACAAAAAACATAAAATCATCCTCAAATAATCAAGATATAATAATTTTGTTTAAAGAATAAAGAAAAAGGCTAATATTTTTTTTATTTGAATTGGGAAGTACCAATATGGGAGTAAACAATTTATAGGATTTTTTAGATTCTTAAAAAAAAAGCTAACTCGTTAACCCGCAGGCTGGCCAGCATCAACCCGTGGGCCAGGCGGTGCGGGCCTTTTTGCAGGTTGGGATTTTCCCAATCCTAACCCTGTCTCAACCCGCGGGATCGTGGGTTGAACCTGCGAGTTGAGCCTATATTACCAGATCTATCTACAACCAGTAGAGCCTATACCTGATAAATCAGCTAGTGACACAAACCAGCCACGGGCCGATAGTCAGGTGTCTAACATACGGGTCAGTGAGAGCTCCAGGGTAGAGAGAGTGCATATGCCCTATGACCTGCAACCAGACGAAGAGTTGTGGGAGTATGTGCGGGGCAAATACAGGCACACAGTATGAGTACACGACACACGAGTAGACCAATATCTCGCCTACCTAGACATAGTAGACACCTTGTACTAGAAGCAGGTGCTGCTAGAGATTGATCTGCCGGACATGTACTGGATCTTTACCATCATAAGCTTCTTTCCAGACACGAATTTCTAGAACTAAAAAAAGAATGTATAGTCAAGAGGGGATCCGAACAACCATTTTGGGGAGTTCATGGAGCACATCATTGACTACATACAGAAGGTATATGTACACGGAGTGATGAGGGGCCCAAGCATTGTATTTTAGGTGACCCCCAGCATGTCTTTTGAGGTAAGGGCAGTCACAGGGAACCGATAGATAGAAGTTGATAGAGTCAGTGTATGTGTTTTGATCGGGTACATTAAAAGTTAAGCGTGCTTAATTCAGGGCAATCACGGGAAGGGTGACTCCCGATGAAGTTATATGTATAGTTTAGACATGATGTATAAAAGGAACAAAGATTTTGTTGTACAGTAGTTGTAGGATGTATGATATATAGTATGACCTCTAACTGTTGTAAATACATGCTATGTGATATGTATGACAAACTTATGTACTCAAAATTTTGTGAAATGACAAAAATGCCCGTACATCTATATGAACTTTTTTCCCTTCTATTTTTCATATGGTGAAGCATAGAAATGGCACATATACAAAGTGGCAGTAAAGGTCAAGGTAGAGGCCGAGCTGGTGGTAGACAAGGAAATAATGATTGAGATCAGGAGGCTTAACCTAACCCGATGCAACAATTGATGGGTATGATGATGGCGCAATAAAATATATTAAACGAATTACAAAATGACTTAAGGGAAGTACAAAAGAAACAAAATGCAGATGCAGAAACACATAATAACCCTGGTGGGCAAAGAAGTGGTCATGCGCAGCCTCCAGAACCCGTACCAAAACTTGTGCCAGAGGTTCCTGAGGGCTTGATTGTTGAAGTTGAGAGCATGCAGACCTGGGTAACCAGACTAAATCAACATCAACCGACTACTTTAAAGGGATGTTTGATCCCCAAGCAGTTGAGGACTGGTTGTCCCGCCTTGAAAAGATTTTCAGAATTCTGGAGTGTCTAGATGATATAAAGGCGCAGTTGGCCATCTATAAGCTGGAGGGAGATGCCGACAAATGGTGGACGAGCACTGAGTTTATTCAGCAGGCTCGAAATATTCCCATGACGTGGGAAATGTTTCAAGTTTAATGAGAATTATTTTCCATGATTTGTGAGACTGGCCAAAGAGACAGAATTTATGACAATACAATAGGGTGAAAAGGAGGGATTTGACGAATATCTGGCACGATATATTTGGCTTTCTTGATACTCCTTATATATGAAATATCATGATGACGAAGAATGGAGTTCCGATATAACGAAGAATGGAGGGATTTTGCAAACAGTGATTTCTTCTTGCAGTGATTTTCAATCCATTGGAAGTGATTTAGCTAAAATAGTGTATCACTCGAGTGATTCAAGATCACTGGAAGTGATTTTGCAAACAGTGAAATTTTCTTGCAGTGATTTTTGTTCCACTGGAAGTGAATCTAAAAATTTTAAGGATCACTCGAGTGATTTGGTTATCACTGGAAGTGATTTTTAAAACAGTGATTTTGTTCTTCCGGTGATTTCAGGTTCACTAGAAATGATTCAGCTAAAATAGTGCATCACTCGAGTGATTCAGGATCACTGGCAGTGAAATCTGGAACAATGACTTTTTCTTGTAGTGATTTTTGATTCACTGGAAGTGATCTGACGCATCACTCGAGTGATTTCACAGATCACTCGAGTGATCTGGTATTTTTCATATCAGTCGAGTAATTTTTAATGATCACTTGAGTGATTACATAAATCATTCGAGTGATCTTGCTCAGATCACTTTTCTCACTTCCTTTGCTGATGTATTTGTTTTAATCAAATCCAAGGACTTCCAAAACATGATTTGTTATCATCAAAACATGAAATCTAACATTCTCCCCCTTTTTGATGATGACAAAATATATTATATGATCATGTTCAAAATTTGATTTTCTAAAACTTTACTTAATCTTTTTAAAATTTTTTGCAACAACTTAACCACGGCAAATGACTAAAATTTTTGTTTTAAAGATTGAAATTTTTGACCTCATATAAAAAATGAAAAATATTAGTTTAAGATTAAAAAAACATTATAAACAGAATTTAAACATGCACATGTGAAACATAACTTCTTGCTTTCCATGAGATCATATTGATAGCTGCAAACACAAGCATAATTGCATTAAAACTATATTCTCATTAGATTAGGTTCTTTGAACAAGTACATGGTCAGTTCAGAAAGCATACTGAAACTACACTATATGACAATATGAACATAAACAGAACCTACATAAAACTCATATGATCATATCAGTTCTTCTCCCCCTTTTTGGCATCATCTAAAGGAGACACAGAAGGCATAGATGTCTGAGTAGATGGAGAGACAAAGAAGGAGATGGGTGGAACATATGGAATAAGTAAGAGTTGGGCAGGAGACTGGAAAGAAAAGGTCATAGAAGAGGACTCAATAGGAGTGATGGAAGTGGAATGAGTAGGCTCTATGATCTTTGTAGTAGCACCCTCAATGACAATCTCCTCAGTATGAGAACTAGAAGAGGTGTGGTGTGATGAAGATGATGGAGCCTGGAGGATGGGATCAACCTGTGGAAGATCATCGCAAGAGATATGGTCAGAGATAAAAGATGTGGGAGGTGCAAGAGGAGGAGTGTCTGAAGGAATAATAGGAGGGTCAGAAAGTGAAGGATCTGAAAGTGGAGAGCCTGAGGTCATATGCAACTGGTTTGGTCTCAATCGGAGGTGTAGTTTCAGATATATGATCAAATAATCAGGCCTCGCTCAGCTGGACGAAAAACAGAGCATGAAAACTGCAAATCACTCGAGTGAACAGTGAATCACTGCAAGTGATTTTCACTGTTTTTAGAATCACTCGAGTGATTCTGAAAATCACTCGAAGAGGGGGGTGAATTGGGTATATGGTAGGAATGTGTCATGTTTAAAAATCTTTTCGCAGATTGTTAACTTAGTATATATATAGAAGTATAAACTCACAAGCAATTATATAAATCGTATATGCTGGAAATATAAAAGCTTAAAGAACAGAATATGCAAACTGTGATTTATCCTAGTTCGGTCCAATCGATGATGACCTACGTCCAGTCCCTAGGATCCTCCTGAGATTTCCAATCCATTATGTTCTTGTTTAACTTGGCACAAGATAAGCCTCTATAAATTCACAAGAGTAACTCCCCCTTACACACTGTAAGGTTTACTCCTTCTTACAGCAAGTCATGCAAAGCAATCCGAAGACCTTTCTCTCCTACTTACCCATGCAAGTTGTTACGAGTGTAGGATGGTGTATTTAGAAGTGTAAGTGTACACTGTCGTAATCAAGTAATATAGAAGTGAGTAGAGTATTGTTCCCACGAGGATTGATCACTAAGTACCAAAATTGGTAATTTTAATTCTATTTAGTCGGTTGATTAGTTGTGATTGAGATTAAAAGATAGAAATGATGAAATATGAATACAAGTGATATAAAGACAAATATGAGAAAAAGCCCTAGGGATTAGATTTCACTTAATAAATTCCGGATTGAATCACTTATCTACTCTAGTCCTATTTATTCCACATGATTGATAGTCAAGTTTCCCTATTTTAATTACTAGCCTCTTCCAAGGTCAAGTAATTATATAATTAATTGCTAACCCAATATATTCCTATATGAATTTAAGCAATCAATCATGCATTAAGATTTATGGAACTCAATTAAGACTACACAACCCATATGAATATATTCCTATTTCATATGCAAATTATGGTTTTAATTATAGGATCCACACACATGTATCTCCTTCCGGTCTCAACATGCATATTAAAATCATCCAAAAGGTGGCCAATCAATTGTAAGCATTAAGAGCAATAATTAAAACTCAATCATGAAGGAAAAATTAAAACTAGATTTAATAAGTTAAGATTCAATCCGTCATCACCCTAGGAAAAGGAAAATTTAGCTCATGATAAAATTAAAAAAAAACCAAAATATATTACAAACATCATAAATATTGCATAAAAATTAATTACAAAAACATAAAAATACAACTACAAGATGCATGAAAATGGAAAATCTAGCCTACCATATAGGAGGTAAAACCATCCATGTAGGTGGCAACCTATACCATCCATAAAAGAGGACTACCTAGGCCTTCCATATAAGAGGTAAAACCATCCATGTAGGAGGCATGCAAGAAGTAAAAAAATGCAAGAAATAAATTCTAAAAATAACAACTCTCTCTCTAAAATAGAAACTCTCTCTCTCTCTCTTCCTTCCTCTTTCTTCCTCCTCATTTTAGGGTGCCAAGAAGCTCTATTTATAGGCTTCATTTTTGGACTGCTACAGTATTTTGCTACAGTGAACCGCACTGCTACAGTGCATCGACTGCTACAGGAACCGCACTGCTACAGTGAACCCACCACACCGTCCGCTACAGTGAAACTGCTACAGTGAACAGTACCCCCGCATGAACAGTGTACAGTGAATAAACAAGAAAGAGATCATATTATTTTACTTATCAAATTCCCCCACACTTAGCTCTTGGACGTCCTCGGACAAGAAAGAGTAACTAATAAGTGCTTCCAACAAAATCAGAAGTGTCAAGTCATAAACAAGGACACAATTAAAGAATAAAGAGATCATAGTATTCTTGAATCAACAAAAGTATAAACTGGTAACTTCATTTGAAAATAAATGAACCGAATTCATAATTGTGGCTCATTCTCTCAATCTCTCAAGTGTTTTAAGGTAAGTGTTTCGCTCAAATTCACCTGAAAAAATTACACTACCATAAGCTTGCCAAAAATCTCAATCTCCACTACCTAATTCACATGCATAATTCAAATCAAAAGGACTTATTAAAGGTTGTAATGGGGTTAAGGTAAAAGGAATGTAAAAAGTGATATGAAGGGCTATTTTTACTAAGTAAATAGAACAATTGAAAAATGGGCCATCTTATGAATAAACATGGCCTATCTTATCCCAACAACCCATAATTTACTTTTTTTTTCTTTTTTCTTTTCTCTCTCTTTTTGTTCTCTTTTTTTTAACAACTTCTGCACTTTTGTGGTTGATGATATATAGACCCCCACACTTGTCAAAAGCCCATTTCACAAAAATTTCAAATACTCTATTAATCTTTCAAATTCAGTGAAAGCACTTGATAAATCATTAAAACACATATTAATGAGTTGAGAATAAAGAAATAATCAATTAGGCTCAAAGGGGCTTATCAATGGTATAATTGTAAGGTTGACTATTTGGCTCTGGCTAAACAAAATGAATGCCTTTATCATTTTTGAATGTGCATGTGACATGTAATTTCAACTAGATTTAAAGCAAGTTCTAGAGTGACAACTTAATAGGTGAATATCACACACAAGAAAGATAATCACTATTGATCATATAGGCTCAAAAGCTCACGGTTATGGACTTTCAAATTCAGCTCATTCAGTCTCAAAATTCATCACCAAATTCAACAATCAATTGTTCAATCATGCTATAAAATCTCTAAACTCAATTGATCCATGCTTCAAACTTAAAAATAAATTATTGAAATATACTTCTTAAAATTATTGAAAAGCACTCAAAAATAAATTTTTATTTTTTTTTATTTTTTTATTCTAGATGAAACAGAAAGAAAGAAAAAAAATTACAACTAATAAGATGCGTCTCAAGAGTTAAGAATAACTCTTTACTCTGCCATCTATGCATACCCCATGCATCTAATGGTTTTACTAACTAACTATCTAATGGAGAAACTATGCGTTTTTTTAATAATCCTCCCCCAACCTAAATCAGACATTGTCCTCAATGTCTTCTAAAGATTAAAGAACGGTTTTTTTTTGAACAACCTAAACACACAATAAATTAAACCAAAATGCTAAGAGTAAAACCATAAGATAAAAGAAAGTTACAACCGGAGAGTGGTATCTGGATTCTGCTTCTGAATGCTATCTGAAGATTTCCCACCTTTTTCTTTTACTAATAGATCTGGTTGAGGTTCATAGGTTTGCAGTTTATCTAGTAGTTGATCAGCAGTTGATGCAGAAATGATGGAATGACGTGTCGCTTGGGGTATGAATCATGTTTCCACAGCATGATCAAGAAAAGACAACAGGTTATCATAAAAACCATTAACATTTAACAATCCTAATGGTTTTTTATGAAAGTTCAGTTTAGCCCAATATGCAATGCTAGAGATCCCATCCAACGTTTTAAAACCATCGGGTAGAGCGATAAAAGCATCAGCACGATAAAACATACGTCCCATTCGTTCAGGCAGACTTGAAACCTCTAACTCTTGGCCTAAAAAGAAGAAGTGATGTTCTAACTCCTTTATCCTTACACACAAACCCTTGCTACCATTAATGGTTGCAGGAATAGCCATACTTAACTTCAGGCCCTCGAGACCTCTCCCATAGACAAAGTTGATTTTCCTAGCGGCTAGTGCACTTCCCAGTTCCTGTGCTGCAGGTATAAACTCTCCATCCTTTCCTGAGTCAGTTTCACCAAAAATGCATATAGATTTAAAACTGCATTTTAGAGTGATACCACTCCTCTCTTTTTCTCTCTCAGACATTTTTTTTTACAAATGGAAGATTACATATTTATATTACAAAAACAACGACAACAAAATCATGCAAATCACACATTTTTCAAAAAAATTTGAAAAAAATTTCTGACACGAATGACCAATGGGCCACTGTACTAAGAAATTAAGTAAAGTGAGTAAAGAAAGTCAAAAGTTACTGAAAAAGATAAGACAGATTGAAAAAAGCAAGATTATGTACAGTAGTTGTGATTGTGGCTCACATCTTCCTCTGGTTTTACGTCCAGTAACGGCTTAAATGCTTTCTATGAATCGAGGATTTGCTTCCCATCCAGTTTTCTTATAAAATGGCAAACATGGTCTTTTAATGTCAGATTCCCAAGACGGTAGCGCTCTTTTTCTTTGTTGAATATGTCTAATAAATCAAGAAGAACATGATGAACATCGCCACTAGGATGCGTCTCAAGAGTCTGAATGATATCATCCAATGACTCCTTACTCAGTCCATCCTTTATAAATTGGATTTTATCTTCTCAATTTATAGAAACCATACCTTTGCTCCTATAGCGCTGATCACAATTCCACCTTGCACATTTAGGACAAACCTTCATTCTTTTAGCTCTTCTCTTTTTAGAGTAAGAGCTTCTTCCCATACCTGGCATAGGTTTAATAAATGAATCATGAATCTCACCTATTAAACGTACCTTAGCTTCAATGATCCAACAGACATCCTCAGGAAGGCCTAAACGTTTGAATGTCTTCATTCTTTCAAGTCGACAGCTATAGATCTTCCTAAGCACATCTTTGGGAAGAGTAGGGAACCTGTTCTTAAGATTTACAATAATTTCCTCCATGATGAGACTAAAATTTAAAGATGTAGTTTTGTGTGCTTCAGTAAGTAAGAAAGAAAAATGAAAGATTAAGGAAAAGAAGTTTTGGGTTGCCTCCCAAATAGCCGCCCTTCTTTAACGTCTTTAGCTAGACAAAGACCAAACCAATAATTTTTATTTTATTTTATTTTATTATTTTTTAATTTCTTTTTTAATTTTATTATTTTTTAAAAAAAATTAGGACTTACCTGTTGTTTCCTCCAAAGTGATGATAGTTTTCAAAGTGTTGAGTGCACCGTCATTATATTCTTTCAGCCTTTGCTCATTTACATTGAATTTTCGATCACCATCTTGAATCTCTACTGCTCCATATGGCCATGTTTGAACCACAGTAAAAGGTCCTGACCACCTTGATCTCAACTTTCTCAGAAATAGATTTAACCTTGAGTTGCATACCAGAACTTTTTGTCCCGGCATGAACTCTCTCCTCATAATTCTTTTGTCATGCCATATTTTTGTCTTCTCCTTGTATAACTTGGCATTCTCATAAGCTTGTTGTCTGAATTCTTCAAGCACATTGAGTTGGAGAAGTCTCTTTTTACTAGCTGCCTTTGAGTTAGAATTTAAGGCTTTTATTGCCCAATATTCTTTGTGCACTTCAGGATTAGTTGATTTTGAAACATCTATTATTCCTATTGCGAGTGGTTGATTCATGCAGCTTATGTTCACCACGTCTTTTGTGCATCTGGTTAATGTATCTACTCTGTAACAGGTGTCACCTTCATTTGGACATGACCAAGCCTTAAAAATGTTAAAAGATACTTGGTCATCTTGAGCTCGTAAAGTCAACTTTCCCTGTTGCACATCTATTAAAGTTCTCCCAGTTGCTAAGAATGGCCTCCCAATAATGATAGGAATTTCTTGATCTTCTTCCATGTCAAGTATGATGAAATCAGCTGGGAATATGAGTTTGTCCACCTTCACCAGAACATCTTCTAAGACACCCTTTGGATGTTTAATTGATCGATCAGCAAGAAGTAGTGAAACTGTGGTAGGCTTCACCTCTCCAAGACCAAGTTTTCTGTAGACAGATAAGGGCATGAGATTTACACTTGCTCCCAGGTCACAAAGTACTCTTTCAAAGTTACATTGACCTATGGTGCAAGGTATGCAAAAGCTTCCTGGATCTTTCAGCTTTGGTGGTAGTTTCTTTTGCAGAATGGCACTACACTCCTCAGTAAGTGCAACTGTCTCAAATTCCTCCAGCTTACGCTTATTTGAGAGAATGTCCTTCATGAATTTTGCATAACTGGGCATTTGGGCAAGAGCGTCTGCAAAAGGGATGTTGATATGTAACTTTTTGAAAACCTCCAGAAACTTTTTAAACTGCTTGTCTAGCTTTGCCTTCACAAGTCTCTGAGGGTATGGAACTGGTGGTACATATGGAGGAGGGTTATCTGGAAAGCTGATTCTTCCTGGTACCACATCATCTTCTTGAGGTTTATGTGCTTCCTCCTTTTCTTGTTCACTTTCTTTCTTTTCTCCGTCATTCTTATGTAGAATTACAGGATCTTTCAATTCTTTCCCACTCCTCAATGCAATAGCCTTCACATGCTCTATTGGGTTTTTCTCAGTGTCACTTGGAAGAGTACCTGGTTGTCTGGAATTCAGCATATATGCAATTTGGCCCATTTGGATCTCCAAGTTCTTTATTGAGGCTTCGTGGCTTCTGAGTGTTGCATCAGTCCTAACCATGAATTGAGATGTATTCATGGTTAGAAGAGCCAGTGCATCTTCCACATTCACTTTTTGTTGTGGTGGATTTGGTGGTTGAAGAGCTTGTTGCTGGTAGTTCCCTTGCGGTTTGAACACATTTTGATTATTCCTCCAGCCAAAGTTTGGATGATTCCGCCAACCTGGATTATAAGTGTTTGAGAATGGGTCATTTCTTTGATTTCTGATATAATGAGCTTGCTCCGACTGAGAAGGTATGGATGACTGTCCATCTTGACTTTATGTACTTATATGAGGTCCTCCATATCTGTCACAGGTTTCATGAGGAGTATTGATTGTATTTGCTTGACTAGTCAATGAGCTCACTTGCTTGGATATAGATGCAACTTGAGAAGATAAAGTTGTAAGGATATCCAGCTCGTGCACTCCAAGTACCTTCTTTGAATTATGACGTTCAGAAGGCCATTGATATGCATTTGCCGCCATCTCCTCAAGTAAATTATAGGCATCATCTAGATTTTTTTCCATTAAAGATCCTCCAGCTGCAGTATCTACAAGAATTCTAGTGGTATGCGTCATCCCATTGTAGAATGTTTGCAGTGTCCACCAATCTGGTAACCCATGATGAGGACATCTCCTTAGCAACTCCTTGTATCTTTCCTAGGCTTCATAAAGGCTTTCTAATTCATGCTGTGAAAATGAGGTAATTTCATTCCTCAATTTTACAGTTTTTCCTGACGGAAAGTATTTCGCCAAAAATTTATGTGCTAAGGCATCCCATATAGTTATGCTTCCCACTGGTAGAGAATGTAACCAGCTCTTAGCCTTATCCCTGAGTGAGAAAGGGAAAAGTCTAAGTCTAATGGCATCATCAGTAACACCATTATGCTTGAATGTGTCGCATATTTCTAGGAAACTGGCTATATGTGTGTTGGGATCTTCTGTTGATAAACCACCAAACTGATTGGCTTGCACCATCTGGATAATTGCTGGCTTGATTTCAAAATTGTTGGCTGCTACTGGTGGTTTTCTGATTCCAGAAGTTGTCTACATGACTGTTGGTGTTGCATAATCACGAAGTGTTTTGGTATCTGCTGCTTCTCCTTCCGGATTTGCCATTGAATTGATTGAAGTAGACTGCTTTCGAACTCTCCGATTTCTTTGACAAGTTCTCTCGATTTCAGAATCACAAGGTTGTAATTCAGTCTATTCAGTCTGGTCATATACTAAGCAAAAACCTGAAAAGAAACAAAAGACACAAAAAAAAGTAATATGAAGACCAAATTAGTATTAAAATCACTTGGTATTGATATTAATGACAATCCCCGGCAACGGCGCCAAAAACTTGTTACGAGTGTAGGATGGTGTATTTAGAAGTGTAAGTGTACACTGTCGTAATCAAGTAATATAGAAGTGAGTAGAGTATCGTTCCCACGAGGATTGATCACTAAGTACCAAAATTGGTAATTTTAATTCTATTTAGTCGGTTGATTAGTTGTGATTGAGATTAAAAGATAGAAATGATGAAATATGAATACAAGTGATATAAAGACAAATATGAGAAAAAGCCCTAGGGATTAGATTTCACTTAATAAATTCCGGATTGAATCACTTATCTACTCTAGTCCTATTTATTCCACATGATTGATAGTCAAGTTTCCCTATTTTAATTACTAGCCTCTTCCAAGGTCAAGTAATTATATAATTAATTGCTAACCCAATATATTCCTATATGAATTTAAGCAATCAATCATGCATTAAGATTTATGGAACTCAATTAAGACTACACAACCCATATGAATATATTCCTATTTCATATGCAAATTATGGTTTTAATTATAGGATCCACACACATGTATCTCCTTCCGGTCTCAACATGCATATTAAAATCATCCAAAAGGTGGCCAATCAATTGTAAGCATTAAGAGCAATAATTAAAACTCAATCATGAAGGAAAAATTAAAACTAGATTTAATAAGTTAAGATTCAATCCGTCATCACCCTAGGAAAAGGAAAATTTAGCTCATGATAAAATTAAAAAAAAACCAAAATATATTACAAACATCATAAATATTGCATAAAAATTAATTACAAAAACATAAAAATACAACTACAAGATGCATGAAAATGGAAAATCTAGCCTACCATATAGGAGGTAAAACCATCCATGTAGGTGGCAACCTATACCATCCATAAAAGAGGACTACCTAGGCCTTCCATATAAGAGGTAAAACCATCCATGTAGGAGGCATGCAAGAAGTAAAAAAATGCAAGAAATAAATTCTAAAAATAACAACTCTCTCTCTAAAATAGAAACTCTCTCTCTCTCTCTTCCTTCCTCTTTCTTCCTCCTCATTTTAGGGTGCCAAGAAGCTCTATTTATAGGCTTCATTTTTGGACTGCTACAGTATTTTGCTACAGTGAACCGCACTGCTACAGTGCATCGACTGCTACAGGAACCGCACTGCTACAGTGAACCCACCACACCGTCCGCTACAGTGAAACTGCTACAGTGAACAGTACCCCCGCATGAACAGTGTACAGTGAATAGTACCGCGTGAATAGTACTTCCCTTAAATGCCTTCTTTAATTCTTTTTAATCCGGTACTATCCATGGTTGCAAGAAAATCATTATTTATTTATTAATTACACCCAAATTAATTACATTCAGCTCAAATATAGTCCACAAAATCATCATATAAGTGAAAATGAATATGCAAATATTTTACTTATCACAAGTCTTACAAGCAGTAACGTTCTCTCCTACTTACACCACTGTAAGTCTTACAAGCAGCAATGTTCTCTACTGCTTGCACCTTGTAAGTCTTATGAGCAGAAAGTCTTAATGGTGGCTTCCCTGTAAGGCAATCAACCCTCTCAAGGTCCCTCTACCTTGAGATCACTTCTAAGATACAGATGAAGTGTTTACAAGCTCTCTCACAGAGTGGGTAAAATGCTCACTGAAGTATAATACAAATAATCTCACTCTCACATATACATGATACAGAAAATAGATAAGTACTGAGAGTATCTGGATCGAAGTGCTTAACTCATGATATTCGCATGTTAACGTAGTTGGGTTTTCGTGTTTCTATTTGCTCGTGTGTATCTCAGTTTGATGTTGTGTCGCTATATTGGTTTTTGAAAGATTGAGCTTATATAACAGAAGCTGTGAGAGCCGTTGTGTCCTCAAATATTTTCCCGTTGAAAGTTGATCGTGTGCTCAGACAGAAAGTTCAATGGTTATGCCCATTGATCGTGGTGCTTTAACAGATGCTTCAGTATTTCCCGTTGTAATCTGTTCGTGCTTCTGACAGATAATTCATACAGTTGCTTTCTATTTGCACGTTCATTGAGTTTTTTTTTGAATATTGTTTCTGCCCATGATTTGTTGTTGCTGAATATTGATCCGTGTATGCCATGTGATCGGTAGTGCATAACACTTGTAAAAGCACTCAGAGAAATAGCCGTTAGAAAACATCACTCGGGTGATCACATACTTCACTGGTAGTGATTTTCATGAAACAACATTTCACTCGGGCGAATTACAACTTCACTGGCAGTGATATCTGAAAACTGGAGAATTACTGGAAGTAAACTTGATTTCACTGGAGGTGATTTTCAGAAGATAGTATTCTACTAGCAGTGACTAGTAATGATGATCCCTTAAGTAATTTACATGATTCTGTGAAGTTTCTGAAGGTGATTCTGATAAGCTGCCATTGGAATTGATTTGGACTCAGTGAAGAGTGCACTAAGTGATCATCAGAAGTTGTGTATCAAAATACCCATATCACTTGAACGAATCTGATCTAACTTAAAGGTATTCAGTTCACTGTAATGACTTGGATATCACTGGAAGTGCTACTGAAAGTTTAGCATATCATTGACTGGATAACACTTGACTGGAAGTGATCTGAGACTGGAAGTGAAACTGAGAAAATGACATATCAGTTCATTGGAAGTGATCTGGTGCATATTGGTATTCTCTAGAAATGATCAGTTACGGCACAGAAGGTGATCTGATGAATTTTAATATTCACCGGAAGTGATTCAACAACCACTGGAAGTGATATGGAAAACTTCATATATCACTCGAGTGAATTTGGCATCACTGGAAATGATTTTACAAACAGTGAATTTTTCTTGCAGTGATTTTCAATCCATTGGAAGTGAATCTGGAAATTTTAAATATCACTCGAGTGATCTGACATCACTGGAAGTGATTTCCAAAATAGTGTATTCTTCTTCCGATGATTTCAGACGTACTGGAAGTGATTTGGCAAAACTAAGATATCACTCGAGTGATTTGGAGATCACTGGAAGTGAAATTCAGAACAGTGATTTTTTTCTGCAGTGATTTGGCTCGCACTAGAAGTGATTCTGAAAAATCTCATATCACTCGAGTGATTTTGGTATCACTGGAAGTGAAATTGTAAATAATGAAAAATACCTCTGATGATTTCTACGTAATTGGAAGTGATCTACATTCTGACGTATTTCGCTCGAGTGATTATTAATGATCACTCAAGTGATTATAAAAATCACTCGGGTGCTCTCTGTTTAGATCACTTGAACTCAAAACTCTACTTCCAATTTGACAGAAAACATGGGTCAAATTACAGATGGCATAACTTTTCGAATATAGCTCCAAAATTTCTGTATTATAAATCAATGGAAATCTCTTGAAGTCTAGTTTCATATGGCACTAGTTTCAGCTCAATTGGATCTGTGGTTTGAGAGTTATAGCCAAAATACCAAATCTGTTCTAGAAAGTGATGCTAATATGAAGGCTAAATTCTAACACTTATATCTCCTTTTTCTGAGCTCATTTGATGTTTATTCTAGTGTTAAAATGACGCATTTGGAGTCTATTTTCATGCAACTAGTTTCGTCTCAATCAGAGTTGTATTTTGAGATATATGATCAAATAACTAGACCTCGCTCAGCTGGACGAAAAATAGAGCATGAAAAACTGAAAATCACTCGAGTGAACAGTGACTCACTGCAATTGATTTTCACTATTTTCAGAATCACTGGAGTGATTCTGAAAATCACTCGAGTGATTTCCAAAATTACTCGATTACTACAGTGTGCTACAGTACGCTACAGTGCCATACGCTACAGTACCGTAGAACTTGAAACTTGCTATTTTTCATTAATTCTTGCAAGTTCTTCATTCCTCAATTTCTTTCTTCCATAGCTTGACTAATCTACAAGATATGAAATATTAAATAGTAGTTAGTCAAGGTAAGAGATAAGTATATTATGCAAACTTTTGCTCTCTTAATATTTGACATCTATATTAAAGTTATGGTTCACTGCCTCTATTAACACTTTAACTTGGTAGTTGACTTGATCAATCAATTCAGTGTTAGACTTCCTCAACTGAGTGACAGCAGACTGGATGGCATCCTGAATATATGTCTGAAGAGCAGCCTGAGTGAAAGAAGGACCAGGAGATTCTGCTCTGGAGGACTGAACCTCATCCATCTTAGAAGGTGAAGGATCCATCTTCTTAGTATGATGATCTCTCTGGCTTGCCTCTAGAGGTGGTGAATGAGGTCTCTGAGTCTGTGAAGAGGCTCTAGTTGGAATAGTGATTCCTATCTGTGTAAGGTGAATATTCTCAAACTTAGGAATCCTCACTATGTCCCCCTCAGGTGTCAAGTGCCAAATGTTGTGCATAGAGAGAATGTAAGACACAAGCTGAGGATAGGGAATCGTAGTAGACTTGGAAGAGTGAAATTTGAACCTCTTCATTTCTTGAAAGATAAGCTCACCCAAATTTCTTCTTTCTCTTGTCATAAGAGATGCCATCATTTGAAGATCATTTCTCGTGATGTGAGTAAAGTTCTTTGCCTTGTTAACCATGCTACGGGAGTAAATGTAAAACAAGGCTCTCTGGTCATTGGTTAGAGCTGCTGGAGAAGTGGGTAGAGGCACACCAGGCTATCCCGGTCTAAAAATATCAACAAACTCATAAATATGAAAGACTCGGGGAAGGTTTATAGGTACATCCTCTATGCCTAGGTAAGTGTTTATAAGATCTCGAGTCAACAGAACTTTTTGGTCTCTCACAATTGTTTCAATTCTTTCAACAATAATGTTTCCATAGCTATCTTTCACATCAGCAATCTTCATGTTACAGTAAAAATGCTTAACAACCAAAGGATTGTAAGACATTCTCAGTTTTAACCATGGTTCATACTGCTTCAAATAAGGAGACAAGTCAATGTGAAATTTTCTTTTGAGCTCGGCCAAATCTACCCAGACAACAGGACAAAAATCCCTTTTAGCAAATTGGGAAGCAAACACAATGGAGTTCAAAATTCTGAGATTACCCGTGTTAAACCCATGAGGAGGATCAAGGATTTCAAGAGATTTTTCAACCATGGACTCAGAATGAAACCGACTACCAGAGGCTTGAGATGCATACTGTGACTTCTGGGGAAAAGAGGCAGCTAGGATATTGATAGCACACGCAATTTTTGTTTGAAATGTAGAGTCTTGGATGTCTGCTTCTCATCGTTTCTCTTACCCTTTGCCTTTAGAGCTTGCATGAGACTGTGTAACCATCCCAGTAGGTTATTTGATGTGGATGCCATTAGGTTTTTGAAAATCCTGATCGGGTTCTTATAGAGGTGATGCTCTCAGCTTCTTAGACGGAGGAGAGGATAGAGGTGATTGACCAGGTCTCTTGGTTCTAGCCATTTTTGAACAAGAGAAGATGTTTAGGGTTCTGTCAGGAATTTCAGAAATAGAAAAGATAAAGAAAGCCTGACGGAATGAGATTAATCGGTAAAGCAGAGAGTGAAGATTGAACTTTGATGGTTTGGGTTTCTGGGTTTAAGAAATTTTAGAGGATTTGAGAGTGATTATGCGAGTGCGAGTGATCTAGAGAGTGAAATGAACAGTCGCGGGAGAAACAACTGATATAACCAGATTTTTTTAACTTTCACTCGAGTGATTTCGACATTCACTCGAGTGATTTTGGTTTTCACTCGAGTGAAGTGTAAAAATCACTTGAGTGAAGTCCAAAATTACTTCACAGAAACTAAAAACACGCTGTAACTGCTTACCTTACTCGAGTATTTTGATCAAAAACACTCGAGTGACTTACCTATGGTGATATTATCAGTCTGATCACTTGGCTTACCTGTGGTTGCAGTATTTTACTATTCACTCACTCGAGTTACTCTTTATCATCACCCGAGTGTTTTCCTCTTTGTTTATCTCTATTATTTGAAGATATTACAGAGCACCCTGCAAAACATCTTTATAGATACTCCGATGCTTAAGTCAGTTATAGGATCATCAAAACATTATGAAATCAATATTTATAAAGGCTAAACAACTTACAATTCATTGGGATTTACCATTCCCAATTCCCTTCGTATGTACATGAATTGTTCTCGGGCAAGAGGTTTGGTGAAAATATCAGCTAATTGCAAATGTGTAGGTATGAATAACACCTTGACATCTTGCTTCTGAATATGATCCCTAATGAAATGATGTCTCACATCAATATGCTTGGTTCTTGAATGATGTACAGGATTTTTCACCAAACTTATTGTACTGGAGTTGTCACAGTAGATGGGAATTTCTTTAAGATATATGCTAAGATCCTGAAGTTGCTGTTTTAGCCATAGTACTTGTGCACAACAGCTTGAGGCTACTATATATTATGCTTCTGTTGAAGATAATGATACTGTAGTTTATTTCTTACTGAACCAAGAAACAACTGCACCTCCAAGAAATTGGCATTGCCCACTTGTGCTCTTCCTATCTGTTTTATAACCACCATGATTAGAATCAAAATAGGCAACTAGATATTCATTACCTCTTTTGGGATATCATATACCCAACTCTTTTGTGTTTGCAAGATATCTGAAAATTCTTTTCACTAATTCAGCATGTGATACTTTGGGGCACGACTGAAATCTCGCACATAAACCAACACTAAACTGAATATCAGGTCTGCTAGTTGTGAGGTAAATTAATGATCCAATCATTCCTCGATATTGAGTTATATTGAAATCAACTCATTTTTCATCAGCATCCATAAGAACCGTTGAACTCATAGGTGTATATGCACCATTAGCTTTATCCAATCCAAACTTTTTGAGTAATTCTTTTAGGTATTTAGTCTGTGATATGAATATTCCATTCTTTCTTTGTTTAATTTGTAAACCCAGAAAGCACGTCAATTCTCCCATCATAGACATTTCAAATTCTCCCTGCATGATCTCAGAGAATTCTTTACACAAGGAATCATTAGTAGTATCGAATATAATATCATCAACATAAATTTGAACTACCAAAATATCATTTAGTTTTCATTTTATAAACAAGGTTGTATCGACTTTTCCTCGTGTAATACCAAGTTCGATGAGAAATTTGCTCAACCTTTCGTACCAAGCTCTAGGAGCTTGCTTCAAACCATATAAAGCCTTTTTTAGTTTGAAAACATGATTTGGTTTGGATACGTCTCCTTATTCTACATAAACTTCCTCCGTGACGTACCCGTTTAAAAAAGCACTTTTCACATTCATTTGATATAATTTGAATCCTTTGATGCACGCAAAGGCTAAGAGTACTCATATAGCTTCCAATCTTGCTACTGGAGCATATGTTTCCTCATAATCATTACCTTCTTCCTGATTATAGCCCTTGGTGACCAATCTTGCCTTGTTTCTGACAATAGTTGCGGATTCATCAAGTTTGTTTTTGAATACCCATTTAGTACCAATAACTGAATGATCTTTAGGCCGGGGTACCAAATCCCAAACTTGATTTCTTTCAAACTGATTTAATTCTTCTTGCATTGCTAACACCCAATCATTATCTGTTAGGGCTTCGTCAATGTTAGAAGGTTCTAATTGAGAAATGAATGCAGAAAAACTAACTTCGTTTAAAACTTCATTTCTAGTTTTAACTCATTCATTAACTTCTCCTATCACTTGATCTAGAGGATGACTCTTGATATATTTCCAGGCTTGAGGTTGTTCTGGTTGACTTAATTCAACTTCTTTTTCAATATTATCAACCTCAGGATTGGGACAGTTAAAAGAAGTTTGGTTATAAGTTATCTCATCGTCAAGGCTTTTACTAGAGGACACATATTCATCGAATACAACATGAATTGATTCTTCTACTACACATGTTCATTTATTAAAAACTCTATATACTTTACTTTGATTTGAATAGCCTAAGAAAAGTCCCTCATCAACCTTAGAATCAAACTTTCCAAGATTATTTTTACTGTTGTTATGAATAAAACACTTACAACCAAATATGTGTAGATGAGCGAGGTTTGACTTCCGTCCCTTGTAGAGTTCATATGGTATCTTTCCAAGTTTGGTTGTGACATATGCTCTATTTGAGATGTAGTATGCAGTGCTCATAGCATCTGCCCAGAAGACTTGAGACACATTCCTTTCGTTGAGCTTTGCTCTAGCTATTTCTGTAAGAACTCTATTCTTTCTTTCCACAACTCCATTCTGTTGTGGAGTTCTTGGTGCTGAAAAATTGTGATCGATGCCATTAGTATCACAATATTCTGTGAATGCTTGATTATTAAATTATCCACCATGATCTATCCGGATACCTGCAATCAACATACCTTTCTCATTTTGCACTTTCTTGGCAAAGGTAATAAATTTACTAGAAGTTTCATCTTTGGATGACAAAAATATATTTCAGGTAAATCTAGAGAAATCATCAACAATAACAAATGTGTATAAATTTCCACCGAAACTCTTAACTCTTACTGGACCAATCAAATCCATATGTAATAATTGAAGTGGTCTGTTAGTAGTAATTTCATTTTTCGATTTAAAGGATGATTTTGTTTGCTTACCTCTTTGACAAGCATCACAAATTAAATCATTCTTAAAATTTACATTAGGTAAACCAATTACTAAATCTTTTCTGAGTAATTTATCTAATTGATGCATATTTACATGGGCAAGTCGCTTATGCCATAGCTAACTCTCATCAGTGTTACTCAAAAGGCAGTTTTCAGAAAAAATTTCATTCATATCAAGAGTATAGCAGTTACCTTCCCTTTTTACCTTGAGTTTTGACTTCAAATTCTTCTTTTCAATTTGCAGATCCTTCTTGCTAACTATCAAACATTCTTCTGAGTTAAATATTACCCAGTTGTCTTTATCTGTGCTTTAGCTTACACTTAATAGATTGTGACACAAGCCTTCAACATAATATACATCTTTGACCTTATTCTTGATTTCCCCAAGTATTGCTATCCTTCCGGTTTGATTTCCTCCAAATTTTACCTTGCCACCTTCCTTTGGTACTAATGTGGTAAAATTCTCAGGATCACCAGTCATATGTCTAAAGCATCCACTATCTATGTACCATTTGTTTGATTTGGATGCCCTGAAGCAAACCTGCAGTTAAGGATAATTAAGTTTTAGGTACCCATATCTTTTTAGGTCCTTTTGGATTAGTACAAATAACTTTCTTAGGTACCCATTTATAGGTTCCTATAATTCCTTTCTTTTTATGAAAACATGAAGAAGTGTAATGTCCTTTTCTATTACAGTAATTACAATAAGCAAAAGGATTAGATGTGTGCACAGAATGTGTGAAATAACTTAAATATGGTTTACCTCCCATCTTCTTCTTACCTTTTCTTTTGTCTAAATTTGAATCATATCCTATACCAGACTTATCATTCACAAGACATTGCGCTTTTAAAATAACATTTAACATCTCACTTCATTTTGTAAACTTTTCAAGAGTTTTGGTAAGATCAATATTTTTCTTCTCAATAGACAAACACTTTTCACAACTTTTATCTAAGGATTCTTTAATTCTTTCTTCAAGAAATTTGTTTTTCTTTTTACATGCAATCAATTCTTTAACAATCTTAACAAATTCAGAATGTAAAGCATCATATTCATTTTGTAATTCATCATAAGTAGGATTAGGATCATTTACCTCCTCGTTTGTTTCCTCTTGAGCAATCAGGCATATATTGGCTATCTCTTCATTATCGCTTTCTTCATATGAGGAGCTATCTCCCCATATTGCAGAAATAAAAGCCTTCTTCTTGTTGAAGGATTTAACGTTTCTCTTTTCTTTATTTTTCTGTAATAGCTCCAGACATTCTGATTTGATATGTCCAGGTTTACCACATTCATAGCAGATGATCTCCTTGGCTTCTCATCTGCCACTAGTTCCACCTTTTTGTAAATTTCTGAAACCTTGGCCTTTATAAAATTTCTTGAATCTTCTAGTCATCAGGCCTATCTCATCATCGTTGAACTCCTCATCTTCTTCTTGGCTTTCTGCCTTTGTTTTTGTCACACTTAGTGTGAGACTTTTCTTTCTCCCGTCACCAACTTCCTCTAGCTCTCGTTTGAATTTTAGTTTGCTTTCATATTCAGAAAAACTTCCAAACAAAGAAGCTACAAGTCGCATCGATTCTCCTTTAGCCTCCTCTATTGCTGTGACTTTGGCCTCCCATTCTTTGGAGAGTATGTTTAATATTTTTCATACTTGGATATTCTGATCATAGATTTTTCCAAGTGCTACAAGTTGATTTACAAGATGAGTATATCTAAGTTCAAATTCAGCTATTGACTCACCTTCCTTCGTACGAAGTAGATCAAACTCTATAATTAGAGTATTGATTCGATTTTCTTTTATTTCTGATGTTCCTTCATGAGCTACTTCCAAGGCTTGCCACATCTCTTTAGCAGTTTGAAGAGTATAGATTCTGAAGTATTCTTTTTGACTCAGTGCACTCTGAATCATCAGAATTGCTTTACTATGGAGAGTCACGAGCTTTTTGTCATTGTCATCAAATTCTGCTAGTGACTTAGGAACATTTTGAGATTCTACAGTCTTTGTAAGCACATAGTTTCCAGTTTCAATTACATCCCATAGCCCATATTTTGTAGCTATCACAAATACACGGAACTTAGCTTTCCAGAAGAAAAAATGCTCACCACTGAAACCTGGTGGTCTAGTGATAGAGGCTCCATCAAGAAGAATTCATTCACCCATGCTTGCCATCGGATCCTTCTAAGGTTGTTAAACCTGAACAAGAAGACCTGCACTCTGATACCAAATGTTAGAGCAAGCTTTTCACCTAAGAGGGGGGGTGAATTAGGTGATTACAAAATAATCATATACTTAAAAAAATTATGAAACTTTAAAACACAGTTATAAGTAGGAAGAGATATCACTGAAGTTCACACAGGGGTTTATACTGGTTCGGTCTCAATCACTTGACCTACGTCAAGTCCTCAGAAATCCTTATGAGCCTTTCACTATATCTTCTAATATTTAGTGGGTTCTTGACACCTCAGTACAACAACAAGTTCCTCTCTTTAGACACTCGCTCCCCCTTACACAAGGTAATCTCAAATCCTAACTTAAGGTTCCTCAACTTTAAGTTATCACTATCGGAAATAAAGCGTGTATGATTGACAAATCTCTCTCATAGAGTATATAGATGAAAACTAAAGTACAAATGAAGAGTTGATAAGAGACGAAGCACTTATGAATGTATTGTTTGCAGTGTGTTCAAGCGTTGTTCATCTGTCTCTGATTTTTTGAATGGCTGGACATATATATCAGAAGCTTTGAGGACTGTTGTAAATTTTTCCGTTGATTCATAGTGCTTCTAACAGATGTAACAATATTTGTTTTCCACTTTGCACATTGATAGTTATTTATGAATTTCGCTGCTGCCCATGATTAGTTACCGTTTGAGTGGTGTGTTCAATTGCTTGTCATGTGGGTGGTAGTGGAGTACACCTTTAATACACTCGAGAACATGATCGTTAGAAAATATTTGAATATCATCGGAGTGATTTCTGAAAATCATGGAACTATCGGAAGTGAGCTTGCTTTCACTGGAGATGGATTTCAACAACTGAGTAATTTTAGCGAAATAATATGCCACATGATTTTGAAAGTAATCTGGAATAACTAGCAATGATTATCACTATCAAAATCTAACAAACAAAATCTGTTGATTTCCGTGGAAGTGGTTGCAAGTTGATCACAGTAACTATCTGAGAGTGATACTGATAAAATGAAACATCACTGGAGTGAATCTGATGTCACTGAAAGTGATTTGGAAAACATTAAAATCTTCTGCAAGTGATTACAGACTCATTGGAAGTGAACATGAGATTTCATATACCACTCGAGTGAATTTGGCATCACTGGAAGTGATTTTGTAAACAGTGATTTCTTCTTGCAATGGTTTTCAATCCATTGGAAGTGATTTAGCTAAAATAGTGTATCACTCGAGTGATTCAAGATCACTGGAAGTGATTTTACAAACAGTGAAATTTTCTTGCAGTGATTTTCGTTCCACTGGAAGTGAATCTAAAAATTTTAAGGATCACTCGAGTGATTTGGTTATCACTGGAAGTGATTTTCAAAACAGTGATTTTGTTCTTCCGGTGATTTTAGGTTTACTAGAAATGATTCAGCTAAAATAGTGCATCACTCGAGTGATTCAGGATCACTGGCAGTGAAATCCGGAACAATGACTTTTTCTTGCAGTGATTTTTGATTCACTGGAAGTGATCTGACGCATCACTCGAGTGATTTCACAGATCACTCGAGTAATCTGGTATTTTTCATATCACTCGAGTGATTTTTAATTATCACTCGAGATGCAGCGATTGTGATCATATAGCTGTACTACGACCACAAGAGTTTGAAATATTTATATGATCAAAAAGAGCTCAACATAAGACAACATAGATGGATGGAGTTGCTCAAATATTACAATATGGAGATCAAGTATCATCCAGGAAAGGCTAATATAGTAGCATATGCATTGAGCTGCAAAGCAGTGCAAGTGTCAACCCTCATGATTCATGAGTAGAGGTTAATTGAGAATTTTAGAGATCTTAACTTGTCAAATCAAATCATGATCAACAGTAGCAATGTCAGTCAGGAGGTAGATAATAACTTGAGAGCAATCATAAAAGAAGCTTAGATGAAGGATAAACGAGCACAATATATTAGAGGTATGATCGAAAGGGGAGAGACTCAAGAACATGACTTGTCACTAAGTGGGTTAGTCAGATTTAGAAAGCGGATATACGTTCTACCGCAAGCAAAGCTAAAGTATAAAATCCTAGAAGAAGTACACAAGAGTAAATACACTCTGTACCTAAGAGCAACTAAGATGTGCCACAATCTAAAGTCCACATATTGGTGGCCAAGCATGAAACGAGATGTGATAAGGTTCGTTGCTCGTTACCTTACTTGTTAGAAAGTGAAAGCTAAGCACCAAGGACCTTGAGGGCTTCTGCAAAACCTTAAAATTCTTGAGTGCAAATGGGAGAGCGTCACCATGAATTTCATGATAGGATTGCCCAAAATCTAAAATCACCATACGATATGGGTCATAGTGAATCGATTCATGAAGACAACTCATTTTCTCCCGATCAGCATTCACTACTCTCCTGATAAAATCACTGAAATCTACATCAAGGAGATATTGCGTCTATATGGTATACCAAAGAACATCATATCTGAAAGAAATCCTCGTTTCACTTTCAAATTTTGGAGGTGGTATACAAGACTTTGGGTGCCAAGTTCCGATTCAGTATGGCCTATCATCCTCAGATAAATGAGCAAACTGAAAGAATAGCCTAGATATTAGAAGATATTCTCAGGGTACGCGTGATAGATTTTAAAGGTGGTTGGGACAAATTCCTTCCCTTGACGGAATTCACATACAACAACAGTTACCACTTGAGCATTCAAATGGCTCCCTATGAGGCGTTGTATGGAAGGAAGTGTCAGTCACCTTTATGCTGGACATATATGTCTGAGAGGTAGATATATAGGCTAGATATTGTTGATCAAACAATGGAGCAGACCAAACTAATAAAGCAAAGGCTGTTAGCCGCTCAGAGCAGGCAAAATAGTTATACCGATAATAGACGAAAACCTCTCAAGTTTGAAGCTGGAGACCACGTATTCATAAAGGTTTCATCTATTACTGGCATTGGCAAGGCATTAAAGGTGAAGAAGCTTAGCCCTGGGTATATTGGTCCTTTTGAGATCTTATCAAATATTAGGCCAGTAGCATACCGAATAGCTTTACCCTCAAGCTTGAGCAGGCTGCATGATGTCTTTCATGTGTCATAGTTGAAGAACCTGACCTAGAGCATGTGGTCGAATATGAGGAGGTAGATGTGCGAGATGATCTAACGTATGAGGTCACACTTGACCAAATCATTGATCGGCAGGAGAAACAACTAAGGCACATGAGTATCCCATTCATAAAAGTGGCATGAAAGGGGTTAACTCCTAGAGAAGCTACCTTGGAAGTTAAGAAAGACATGAATAAGCGTTAAGAAAGACATGAAAATGGTTATTTGATAATAAATATTGCATTGTGGAGTATTTGTTACCATATGAAATTAAGTTGGAAGAAAGTCAAAAAGTGGTATGACATAAATTAAATACTTGGAAGATGTAATTATGGGAAATTTCAAGAAGCCAATTTTTGTTCTCTCTTTCTCTTCAATTTTGTTCAAAGCATTGAAATAAAGGGAAAAAGAATTTACTTGGTTGAAATTAATTTAAGGAGGAAAATTCCTAGCCAAGTAAATTGCACATGCATAATTAGGTACTCTCTCCGGTCCTATTTATAAGCAACTTTCTATTTGATTGCGTAAAATGAACTGGTAGTTAAAAATAATAAGTGTGTCAAAAATACCATATTTTTTTCATATATGCCCATATTTATGAAAATAGAGAGAGAATGTATAAAAAGCATGAAAGATAGTAAAATACGTTTTCACAATGCTTTGTTGGCTTCATTCACCTAGTGAGTTCTCTCTCTCTCCCCTAAATACAACTTTTAGTGTGTGTGATAATTAATTATAAATAATATATATTTAATAAGGGTAAAATAGAAAAAAAAATAGCTTACATTTTCAGACACAAAGTGAAAGTTTCTTATAAAAGGGACCAGTCATAAGAGAGAGAAAGTTGCTTATAAATAGGACTAGAGGGAGTATTAAACAATAATATTCTAAAAGCAAAGAGATATTTCAAGAGCACATAATTCCCTTCCTCTTCATCACATTTTTTTCCAAACACCAAATAGAGAGGGAGAAAAGAGTGTTCAAGAGTTCAAGAACACAAGAAGAGCCCTAGGGTTTCAAGAGATCAAGAATCAAGGTAAGAGCTTAAAAATCAAGTGATTTTGCCATTCAAACTCTTTAGAAATTTCTCTAATCTTTTCTTCTTCTTAAAATTCATGATTAGCAAGCTAAATCAAGAGAGAAGAGAGAGAGGTTAGTGGCATCCTAGTGAGATAAAGTTATGAAATTAAGAGGTAATCTTATAAACTTGATCTTCTTGTGATATATATTGTTGTTGTGGATGTTATTGTTGAATTTGGCTTGGTTTTTGCATGGTTTGTAAATTTGGAAAAATCAAACCCTAAGCTGAAATGCTTCCAAAATTTCCTCAAATCATGTTCATTTAGTGTTTAAGTTGTTGATCATATGATTAGAAGTGGAAAGGAAGTGATTAAACAAGAGAAATAAAGAAAATACACTTTCCCTCCTCAGACTTTAACTTTCAGCTAGAAGAAGAACCTAAGGGAAGAGTTGGAATTTTGAAATTCTGATGGTTTCATTGGATTTAAAAGGGAAAATTGTATAGCTATACATGAGTTCATGATTTTTGGATATTGGTATGCAAATCTAGAAATTTTTGAAATTAAGGAGACATGGTGTTTGATTTTCCTCTAGTGAGGCGGTGATGTTGTGAATAGACTTTTTCTAGCCAAAATTGGTCCAAAAATTATAAAACTTGTCAAGATTAAAGTAGAGAGGCAGAGCTTTAATTTGATAGGTAGTTTGTAATTTTTGGACTAGTATACTAAAATATATGGATTTTTGAAATTGTGCCTTATTTCTGGAATGTAATCTAGAATAAAGGAGACTTAGTGAATTTCTGGGGATGAGATGGTTATAGTGATTAGACCAAAGTTCACATTTTATATGACTGAAAATGTGAATTAGCCAAAATAAATTTAAAGAAGCCAATTGACTGAAATTACATCTAATCACTACCTTTTATAAAATGAGCGAATTTCAAGAAGCCAATTTATAGAAATAAATTTAAATATCTTCATTTAGGCTTTAGAACTAGTCAAATTGAAATTTCCTAAAATTAATTATGAATTTCCAAACTTGACTTAAAATCTGTTATTTTTCTAGAAACAGTGTAACTGCACTGTGCATGATTGTACTATTCAGAAACTATTATAACTGCATTAGATAACTTGCTGAATTTGATTTAAAGGTAGCATTGATACAAGTTATAACTAGTTACTTATAACTTTGATTTTTATTAGACCTGGAAATAGCCCAAGCCGGAACCAAAGTTTAGGATAGTCAGGATAATTAAAAAAGGAGTCAGGTATTAACACTTTATTTCATATACTGTGATTATTGTATGTTTGTGTACACCATCTTCTATAACATGAGCATAATGTCTTGGACACGCATATTAGCTTAGTTGTGGTTTAGGACCCAACAAAGGCGCAGAGTTAAGCTTGGGTTGCAAAAAGTAGTTTGGCCTCGTACAAAGTGCACACAATATTCTATCATCTTAAATAACATGGGCATTGTATATTTATTTTCACATTTTATATGACTGAAAATTCGCTCAAATATCACCCCTTTTCAAACTAAAAACACATTACAGCTGGGGCTAGCAGCTCGAAGGGCAAGGAAATGGCTACCTAGGAGTAGAGTCCCCAGTGCATTCTGAGGCTACATCTAGTTATCTGGCATTATAGTTTAGTTTCTTTTAAACTCCTGTACATTTGTATATATTTTCAAACCTTGCGGGGAATCTCCTGTATTGTGAACAAGTACTTAATGTCAATATGTTTCTGCTATTTCTGTATGCCTTAGGAACGTTGTGCTTATTACTTTACAAATATCAAAATGTTAAGGGGTTTGTTTATCTTGGACCAAAAGATTTCATATTTAGAACTCTTAAGTACTAAGGTATTTCAGGAAAGGAAAAATAAGGCTAATTATTATGTGAAAAAGGATTCCAAAATTTTGTAGGAAATATTGCATAATCAAGGAGATAGCTAACTCTTCTCTCTTCTATCAAATATTTATCCACAATAGTATCAAAATGAAAATTTTCTAGTGATATCTCAACTTCAACCATGTAGTACACAATTGTAAATGCCACATTGTCTTCATTAATGAACCCCAATAGACTATGCTTAATAAACGAGCAAACAAAAATAGAAACAACACACAAAAAGCCAGAAAGAAAGAAAAAAGGAAAAAAACAGAAGAGAAAGAAGAACAAGAAAATATCAGTCCTTTCAAGTACTTACATATATAGGTCGGTGCATAGGTTGGCACATTAGCAGGAGCCACCTATAATGCAGTTTGTAAGATAAAGATTAGCATTGGGAAATAAAAAATGTTGTTATTAGGCGACAAATGAATCCAATAAGACATTTTGAAAAAGACACCAAAACCTTTCCGTAATCTAGAAACAAAAATATTAGATTTCTACCATTAAAATAACATGTAACACCTTTTGTTGAGTGCTTTTAGATTCTTTACTGCATTTATTCTTCACATAATCATCCAACATAATTATGCCCTTAGAACATTTTGCTCCTACATTGTCAATGAAACAATTTTGAATCATGAGAGCACAAATAAATATATGAGGAAGATATCTCAACAAAGGAAACACTATTAAAGAAGAAACAAAATGAGAATTTTCACAATTTCTGAAACAATAAATAGACTAAAATTATTATATTTTCTTTCAAATTAAGTAAAAAAACATTATTAGAGAAGAGAGAATGAATTGCAAGACAAAACATAGCACAAATTTGTTCAAATCAACATACTTCATTGTGACATATATCCGTTATTTTATTGATAAGAATACAAACAGGATTTCCTAATAGAACTAACATATTACCAACTATAAATTCCAATTATCTAACTATGTAACAACTGCCTATTGCTTATTTTAGCCATGTACTTCCTCTAAGAGCTATGAAAACTTAAGGTTATGAAAGGGAACTCATAGCAACAATATTGGAAATAAAGAAATGGAGGCATTAGTTAAGTTTATCAAGCCGCAATTCATCAATGAAACAAACTAGAAAGTATTAAAATATTAACAAGCACAGGTTTCTGAATGTAGGGCAACAAAAGTGAGTTTCTAACTTGAATAACCCTCATAGTCTTCTTTACAAGCCGTATGAGGAGAGGCCCGTACGAAGAGAATGAGAGAAAGCAAAGCAAAGACAACAGGGACTAAGAAGAGGTTTAGGTGGATTACCTTAGTTGAGACTGAGAAGAGGCAAAATAAGGTAGTTGCAAGTGAGAGGAATGGAGGATTGAGAAGAGGATACCACAGTGAAGGTCGGGGAAGTTTCCAGAGTTTTGTTTGGGGTCAAAGAGGGGGTCAAAGCTCAGATGTGAATCTAAGAGGGAGATGCGCGACTAGGAGAGGAGATACAATTGTGATTGAAACATATCTAGGTTGGGAATATTAGTGTATAATTTTCAACAACTATTTTTAAAAATAGTCATGGAAAGACATTTTCAACGATTGTTTTTCAAAATAGTCATTGAAAGTGTTTACTTTCAATGAATGTTTTCTTTAAAACAGTCGGTAAAAGACAAGCCAAAATTTCAAAAATATCATCGCCTCCTTTTTAACTTCTATGTTTTTAAAAACGGGCGTTAATTTGTGATGTTAAAATTACTTTTAGTAGTAGTGAACAGATGTTATATTTATATTTATCGTCAGTTTAAAAGCTATGCTGACTGTATGGTCCAGACTTAGTTGATCTACTACTACAAAATAATAAAGCTGTGGCGCTCATATTAACAATATTTGTGGCATTTGACAAGTGTCACATATGCCAATGCCACTAAAAGAAGCTGTGGCACTACCCATAAGCACTACATCATGTAAATTTTTTTTATGTAAATGACTCAAGGGTAGCGCTTTTTTAACCAAGTACCACCGGAAGTTGGAACTTCCTATGGCGCTTCCATAAAAAAGCACCACAACAATCTAAGGTGGCATTTTCTTTAGGAAGCGTCACTCTAGGTCCATATATATATATACATATATATATGTATATATATATATATAATTTTTTAAATCAACGTCTCCTGATTCATTTTTTTTATTTTTTTAATCAATGTCTCCTTAGGTGACGCTTTCTTAAGGAAGCACCACCCTATCTCTATATTTTTTTAATAAAAAACCTAAGGTAGCGCTTTGTTAAGGAAGCACCACCCTATCTATTTTTTTCATATAAGGTGGCTCTTTATTAAGGAAGCACCACCCTATGAATAATTTTTTAAAATATAAATTTCTTTTTTTTTCATCACACCCTGTACAGTGAGAACAAAAATTTCTATACCCAAGCAAACCATAATGGCATAACTAAAAATTGATACAAATAAATAACTAATTAACAAAATCACCTCTAAATATATGTTTACTCAATTATGAATATAAAAGACAGTAATTAATTCAACTACTTAAATCTACAATAACAACAATAGACAAATAAACAACCTATCACCTTTATATAGTATTGCTAGCCAGAATAGTGCATGAGCACATATTCACACCATTCCTCAATGAGTTCATTGATTTGATTGTCAGTTAAACTATCAGAACGATGATCTTCATAATACTACACCGATACAATGATGTAGACAATGAGTTAAAATAACTAAACATTAATTATCAGACAATTAATTAAATTTAAACACAATATAAATTATACTAAAATGACTTACTTTTGGTAGAACTTGAAGTTGATCATAAGTAATGACATCCTTCATAAATTTCATTATATAATACCCAAAATCATCATTATTGGGCTGGAAAGGGCACTGTAACAATATAATAAAATAGTTAACTAAATTTTTAAATACAATTTTGTTAAAATCAAAATGCAATTAAATTCCTATATCAGTACATGTATCTTCTTGCAGGTATAACTATGGGCAGCATCTGTAGATTTAGAAAAGCTCAAGCTGACAAATGCTCTATATGCAGTCAATACACTAAGAAAACAAATAGATGTTGATTACTTTTAGTTATTCAATGACTTGTACAAATATATATATACACATATATACATGCGTATATATGCTTACTTATTAATCAGCCATAACAAATGAGGACGGTTTGAATGAACACCTTAACTTAGAGGATCTATATAGTAAATGCAAGGGCCAGAAGGTGTCATTGTATTGATCACAATCAAGATCCAATGTGCCCTAAAATATTTTGAAAGTTTTTCTTCAACCATGCATGATATAGTAAAAGTGATACAATAAAAAAATGTAAAGTGAAATACTACCATTAATAATAACTTTATTACCCCGTATTGTATGGCACCAGAAATAACATATTTAGGTTTGCTCTTTATCTATAGTATTCTTTTAGATCATTAGAATGAACATTGGGATCTACTCTGCCCCCGTATTGTCCAATGAGATAAGGGTTAACAAAGGAGAACTAGACCTTGTGTGCGTTTACCAATGTGTCATGGTACAAGTGCCTTTATAGAGAACAAGAAATGTGATGACGAAAAAAAAATTGAAAGATGAATAATAATAACAGTGATAAATGATAATAATAAAGTACGTAATCTAAATGTTAATGACTGAAGCACCAAGCCAACCACAATTAAAAATTTTGCCCAACACATCAGCAATAATATATTCAGCTATGCCTTGAACATCGTATATGTATCTATCAAATGGTAATGACAGACTTCCTTCATGTATCAACCAAGGTGCAATGGATTCTAACTGATCGTGATATAAGATTATTTGTCTTATGCTCTGTTAGTTAGTTGAGGCTTTGGAATTCAGTTGTGTGATCGAACACTTTGAGATCTTGCCATGTAGTTGAACTTCTTTTCCTTTAGAATGTTCATCCTGTAAAAATAAAACGTGAAATTAAATGAAGTAGTGCATAGGGAAAATAGAAGGAATTGCAAATGAACTACATTCTGACATGGCTCTATTAAACTTATTGGCCAAGCAACGTAACCGCCTACAACATCTTAAACCATTGTCTCGTCATCCAGAGAAGGGATGGGTAATAGTGCATTATCATACGTGCATACGTTAACCCTTACTCGGATTGTGTTCTCTGGTAATGTTAAATTGTGGAGGGTATCATTGTCTGTGTTGTAGGCAACACCCACTGCAACTGCATGCTTTCAGAATATTCAACATATAACTTGCATGTTGACTCACCCTGTGAAACATAGATCAATTTAGGATATTATGTTATACACTAATTGATAATGTAACAATTAATTATAGAAAAAATTAATTACCAAAAGAAGATGGACTTTAGGGATATAAGTGCAATTATCTCTCACACTTGGGTTGTCACAAGGAGGAACATTTGGCATTGCCTTAGACTGCACTAAGTGATCAATGTGCACCCTCAGCTGCGCGTTTTTCTCTTGCAACAAATGCATTTGAGAATCAAATCATTCTTGCATTTGATGCTTGAAGCAGTTTATCTTTTCACTTAGCTGCAAAAAGTCACTTTTATTCGAGCGCTTCTGGCATCCGAAGTATGATGTTTGTGTCATACCAAAACCAATACCTTGAACATAACCCTCATACTTAGGTACACCCAACAGTCTGCTTAGTAGATCATCACAGCCAATATAAGTCGCCAACTATGGTACCTCTTGTGTCATTGATCGCTAGCACAAAAAGAATTACAACATTGTTAGTTATTATAAACCAAAATCATTTAAGCAGTGTTAATTTTTTATTGTACGTACTCATATGTTTCAATACTTACACAATATTCTACAAATCTTCTTCTTTACTTCAAATTTCCCCTTTTTTATTTATGCAACCGGCTACCTATAAGTCATGTCGTGGAACCTGTGTAATATCTGAATTTGATTCTTCTATCCACATATGAAAGTTAGTTCAAGTTAAATAATTATTCATAAAAATTAAAGAAATAATCATTACTCCTTACCATTTTTTGTTCTAACTTTCCATAAAATACAGATCCTTATGTGTAGCGGTATCGCATATTGATTGCATTGAATCGATTCTTAACACTTAACTCCTGTTTAGATGACATCCATGTGATTCATATTAATAAAAATTAATTACAAACATATTACACATAGTTTTTCAAGTATAATATTACATCACCTAAAATTGTTGACATGTATGTGTTCTCACAGACTCATCCCACATTTCTTAACTGATAATGCTCTCGTATAATTCCGGTGATGTTGGAATGATATTGTCATTATCATCCCTCAAGAAATATTTTACAAGATCGAAATGAAATTTTCTCATGAGTTTGCCGCCTTTTTGAAGCACGAAGTTCTCGTGATCATCACCATCAATAACAAAGCAAGACTATAACATAAACCAAAGTTAGTTTGTTAGATTGTATTTATATGAAACAGAACAACCCGAGTAATAAAGTAATTAATGTCTCACCTGGACTTCACCCCATATTTCATTCCCATATTGTTTCTTCACTCGTCTCCGGTCTTGAATTATAATAGGAACTTTATCTAAGACTGTAGTCCCAATGAAATTATTGAGGGAGCTACTATTTGAACCAATTGGATTCCTCTTTTCATTCCATTCAAGTTCTAACTTAATGCACTTACTTCTCATTTTTATCAATTTCACCATTATAGTCCTGCTACGGATGACGTGCTGAACAAATATTTCTCTACCAACATGCATAGGAATATTATCATCTTCATGCAAATAATCCATGTTCCTACAAGTTAAGAAAATTAAACAAAATATAAGTGCACAATGACAATCATGTCAATGAAAGTAAATGAATTCGACATATATGAATACAAGTAAACAAGTCAAGCACGTACTTATTATCTTTTCCTCTTTCTTGTTTGATTTAAAATTTTCTTCTTTATCATTCTTGTTGAATTGACAATTGTGTATCTCTCTAGTCTCCTAGTAGATGGAATTGAAACATTGACCCAAGTACCCTCTTCATGAGAAAATGTATAAAGCTTAAGTTGGAAAAACAAATAAAAGAAAGTAGATTTCATTTTTTTTGTAACAACTTCAGTACTCACGATGTGATGAGATCGACATTGTCTATATACAATTTTAGTAATTTAGATTAAACATTTTAGTTTGATTATGTTTAAATAAATTTTTTTTAAAAAATGTAACAATTAATATATTATCTTGACTATTGATTTTGTACCATTAAAATGATTTTTAATAAAATCAAAAGTAAAAAAATTACATTGGGACCAACTAGACTAAATTTAGGTTATTTAGATATGGGTGCTCATCACCCTTAGATTGATGAGAACCAAAGCCACAGTTCCTTTGTTATGTTACTTTTTATTCATTTAGACTTAATAATAATTATTGATTGCTAAAGTATATATCTTTAACTTCAATCTCTACTTTTATCACTTCTTAATTATCAAGCATAATTTTAGTGATGTGAAACAATAGATGATAAGAAAGTAGCACCGAATAAGGAAAACAAGGCAAAATATAATCTACATCATAAAAGTGGCAGTCTAACTTATAATCATATATCTATGTCCAAGACACAACAAAAATTAAAAATAAAATAAAAAAGGGATTGCTTACATCAAGTTGCTTATGTCACTTTAAAATACAAATAAATAAATAAATCTTAATTCACACAAGCCGAGAGACTTTGTCCAAGACACAATAAAAAATTAAACAAAAAACCAAAAAAAGGGAAGGGGACGCATGTATGTCGTTCTCAATCATATTTTTTTAAAAAAATTATACTAAAAGGAAGACTTATAGATTTGTAGTGGGGACCAAAACCAAAAAAGGAGCTTTTGGGTTGCTGAAATGCTGAGGGGAATGTTCACGGAGTGCTGAGACACGAGCTGAGACGAAGGCATGTGCAGACAGCTGAGAGGCGGAGCTTAGGGAGGGAGCTGAGGGCGACGCGAGCTGAGGGCCGAGATGAGAGGTGGAGCTTAGGGAAGGAGCTGAGGGCCAAAGCTTAAGGATGGAGATGAGGGAAACCGAGGGAGCTGAGGGTTAAGGGATTGGAGGAGCGACGCACTGAGGGGAGGAGGGAGCTGTAAGGTCAGGTTCAGCTAGGGGCCGAAATTGATGGTGGGTCAATTGGAGGGAAAAAGGTGCGGGTGAATTTATTGAAATATGAGGAATTAGGTGGCGCTTTTCCTAATACGCGCTAACCAAGGCTTTTTAAAATTATTTTAATTATATTATTTAATAATATTATTATTATTATATATGTAATAATTAATTTATTCTACATTGTTTAGTTCTTATTGGGAAAAGCGCCACCCAATAGTAATTTTTATTTTAATATAATTAAATTAGTTAACATTAAAATTAAAATTATATATTAAATAATTAATATTTATTTCTAGTAAATTAAATATTGTAATAAATTAGTCATTAAATGTGCATTTATTTCGTGATAAATTTTCATTTTAATTTTTGAAATTAAAGTTATTAAATAGATTATTTAAATAACTATTGGGTGGCGTTTATTGAATAAAATGCCACCCAATAATTAATTTTTAATTTACTTTAATATTAATATTTAACAAATAAATTGAATTAAAATAGAAATAAATTTAATATATAAAATTTAGATATATTGGGTAGCACTTATTGGGAAAAGGGCCACCCAATAGTAATTTTTATTTTAATATAATTAAATTATTGAACATATATACATACATACATACATACATACATACATACATACATACATACATACATATATATATATATATATATATATATATATATTATATTTAATAATTGATACATATTTCTAGTAAATTATGGATTGTAATAAATTAGTCATTAAATGTGTATTTATCTCATTATTGTAATAAATTTTATTTTTAATTTTACAAAATTAAAGTTATTAAATGGACTATTTAAATGGTCATTAATATTACTTTAATTAAATTAGTTAATATTAATATTAAAATTATATATTTAATAATCAATATAGTTATATTAATTTATATCATTAAAGAATATATATTTAAATTTTATATATTAAATTTATTTCTATTTTCATTCAATTTATTATAAGATATGTATATAATCTTAGAAGTTAAATTTGTTATTTTATTATAGATTTTAATATTTATATTGAATAAAATATGTATAATTTTGATTTCAATGAGAGATACTATATAAAAAAAATATAATTTCTTTAGTAGTAACTTTAAAAAAATATAAAATATATATGGCTATTGGGTGTCACTTATTTGAGTAAGTGCCATAGCTTTCTTCTAACATTTTTGTTTTTAATTTTTTTTAATATACCTTAGGTGGTGCTTCCTTAAGTCAGGAAGCGCCACCTAATAGGTACACACAGCAGTTGCGCTTTTTTAATAAAGCGCCACCTAAGATATTTTTAAACAAAAAAAATAAAAAAAATAAGTTTAGAAGAAGTTGTGGCACTTCTTCAAAAGGTATGATACTAAATCTATATTTTGTAGTAGTGATCAAACCATATAACAAATAAGAGTTATTAAAAAGAGGTTCTAACGACACAAAGTAGACAAAAAAGCTATGCCGATAAAAGAAGAAGATCTCTAGAATTTGGGGTTGGTGAACATGTCTTTCTAAAAGTTTTACCAGTTATAAGTATCGGTAGGGCAATGAAAATGAAGAAGCTTAGCCCTAGATATCTTGGTCCTTTTGAAATATTGTTGAGAATTAGGCCAGTGGCATATTGGATAGCTTTACCCCTAAATCTAAGAAGACTTCGTAATGTTTTTCATGTTTTGCAATTAAAGAAATATCAACCAGACCCTGAACATATACTTGAACATATAGACATTTGTGTGCAAGATAATCTGGCGTGTAAAGTTGAGCCGAAACGAATTATTGATTGTCAGGAGAGGTGTCTCAGACATAGAAGCACACCATTTGAATAAGTAGTCTAGAAGGGATTATCTCTTAGGAAGCAACTTGAGAAGTGAAGAAGACATGAAGAAGCAATATTCAGAATTTATGCCTTAAAGTATGTATTAAATTTTAAGGATAAAATTTATTTTATGAGGAGATAATTGTGACATCCTAAAAATTGGTAAAAGGGATAAATTTTCCTAAAATAAATTTTAAATAGTGATTAAATCAATTTTGAGAAGTTAATGGTCTATTGTCCCAAAAAATTGAAGAAAAATAAAAAGAAGTCATAATTTGGCTCGAAAATTTCTGAAAAATTATTTGAAAGCTCTATGAAGCTAATTAAGGAAAAAATATTTAAAAATTATTAAGGATTAATTTATAGAATTAGAAAATGAGACAATACGAAGTTTGAAATTAAGAAAAATGGTAACTATATTATTTGGATTTGAAACATCGGAATTTGACTGAGAATAAGCCAAATTATGAATCCTAAAGAATTTAAGGAATTTTAAATTAGACAAAGGAAAAAATTAGAGCCTAGTGTGTATGATTTATAAGTTAAAAATATACCTATATATATAAATCCAAAACACACTCTCGAGATCACACCACTCACACACACATCAACCTTCAAAATCTGGACACATTCAATTTGGATCCATATAAGACCCGACCCACCTCACTTCACACACATTCCACTTAAAACACTTCAACACTCCCTCATCTCCCATTATACATTCAGCCAGAAGAGAGTAAGAGAGAGAGAGAGAGACGGAGGAGGACTTATCATTGAAGAAAGGAAGAATAAAGCTTAAATCCTACATGCAACTCCATATTTGTGTATAGGTGAGTCCCCTTCACCCTTATCTCATTTTTCTAGTTTGATTTGGGGTTTTTTTGGTGGTTTTGTGGCTAGAGAGAGAGTTTGTTGGAAAAAAAATGAAATGCAGTAGCCTAAAATCTTGAACCAATACATGCATGTCATTTTGGGGGAATTTTGAGGGGTTTTTGGTTCTATAATTAGGTCATTAACCACGGGGCTTATGTGCAAGAGTATATAGGGTTAAAATCTTTAAGGTTTAGAGTACAAATCCATGGTTGCATGTTGGTTTTATTCACTCTTGCAGGTTAACGAAAAAATAGAGCATTTATCAAAAAATTACAGAAGCTTAAACAAAGGCTATAAGAGGAATTTTTCTATGATACATTTTGGTACTAAAATTTTAGGATGTGAAGTAGGTAATAGAATCAAGAAGAGCACAATTTAGAATGAAAATGATTGAGTTCTTAAGTGTTGAATGCAAATTGTCGGATTTGAGTTTTCTATGGAGTCAGTTTGTTTCAAGCCTGGTTTTGATTAGCCAAAACATGTCCAATTTTTATGAAAGTTTACAGCGAAACAATAGACATCCAAATATTTAAAATGAGTCTTAGAATGCATCAATTGGATATCTAGAGAGAAAGTTATGACTATTAGAAGTTAGGTCAGGAAACAGGGAAAATTTTGGAGGTCCAAGTTCTGGTAGTGGAAAAAGAGGTGAATTTCATAGGGTTAATCTAGTAATTTGGCCCTATGATTATTTTTTCTTAAAATAGACATTTAGAGCTTTTCATTGAGTATTATAACTTAGAAATTTGATGTGTAATTTATAAGTTTTGAAGTTTAGGTGTAAAATTTGGAAAATTTTGTAAGGCAGTTAGTTTGATCGTGGGTTTTAGAAGCTTAGGACCCTAAATTGATATTAGGTAATATTATATTGTTTCTATACATGGGGACTTCAAGAGCTTCACATTGAAGCTTGAACCAACTTATTCAGGCATTACACTTTCCACATGATTAATGTGAATTGGGGCAGCACCTCCCTTTAAGGTTTGAGCTTCCCAAATCACAAAATCAACCAACACAAAGTCATAAATCAACCAACACAATCAATAATCAACAAGAGGAGCAAGGTTTATTAGGTTACCTTTGATTTTTCTTCTTTTCTTCACAAAATCGTGGCACCTCCTCCTATTTCTTCTTGATTTTGCTCTTGCTTCATGTGTGGTTCAAGAAGAGATGAAGATTAGAGAGAGTTTTCATGCATTTTAGGGCAAGAACAAGTGGAAAATCACCTAGAACTCACCTTGGTTGCCTCTTGAACTTTGCTCTCTCTTCTCTTCTAGTATTTCTATATGAGCTTTCTCTCTCTCTGGGCACATGAGTTTGGATGAAAATGAGCTCTGGAAAGAGCAAAATTGGCTTCTTGAATAAGCCATTTCCACCTTCTTCAAATATTAAATTTTATGGCTAATTAACATGTGTAATTTGACTTTTGTCTTCATCTTTTTACACTTGGCCAATAATTCTTCTATATGGCGTCATTTGTGGCCAAATAAATACTTTCTCTTCCTTTCATATTTTGGCAAAAAATATCCACCAATAAAGGGGAAAATCATTGGTTTCTTGCTTTATTGGTCAAATGACCATTTTTCCCATACAATTTTTTTCATTTTCACCCCTTGCTGGAAATCTGGCAGTATTTTTATCAAACTTTGAAAATTTATATCTAATTGTATAGAGGTCTAATTGGTATGATTCTAAAGGCTATGTGACTCTTATTTAGTCTATTTTCAATAAAAAAAATAACCTTTAACCAAATGGAATCTCAAAATTTCCAAAATTACCATTTTTGGACGCTGTCACAAAAAATTGCCAGTTTTATTGGGCTAATTTCAAAAATATATAACTCCTTGTGTACATTTCCAAATGACTTGTATAACTTATGAAATTAAATTTTGATAAGTCTAATTTCATTTTATAAAGTTTCAAAACTTTTAAATTTCATTTGCTTATTTAAAAATGCAATACAATCATGACAACCATGCAGGAAACTCACTGGCAACTAAACTCAAATTGTTACAATTTATGTTTCAACTTACTTATGTTGTGTGTGACCTCTAATTGCCTTTTTTTGTCACTTAATGTGCTCTTTAATCCACCATTTTATTCCACTTAGTGCCATTAAAGTGTAAAAGAATTTTAGGGAATAAAATCATGCCTTACAGGGACACTTGCTAAACCGAGACTCATCAGTCCACTTGATTCAGACTTATTCTTAAGCCTCTAGTCCCAAAATTTGGGATGCTACATTTCTCCCTCCGTCAATAAATTTTTTTCCTCAAAATTTTAGATATCAAATTATATTGATTATCCTCGAAAGAATAATGGGATTCATCCCTGTTATATATATATAAGGCCTTACTGTCAAAGATACTATCCCATGCAAACATGCATATCGGTTCTTAATGCCTTTATTCTCTGCTCGACATATCTTTGTTTGCTTAACAATATGCTAGCCTGAGGACATACTAGTTTAACAGGTCTTATAATTCTAGGACACACAATCCACTAGCAACTCTAGACCTCATTGCCTTATCGGGATACTGCTCGGTGTATTTTGCTTTACGGCTTATGTCATTCTACTCTCACAATACTAAATATTCCAGTCTTACTGCCATGTACAAACATGTACACTAGGGCTTACTGCCATTACCTGTTTGTATTCCTAGCTCTCTATAACTATTTCTAGATGTCCAATGTTCGGGATTAAATGACTATTTAACCCTTACTGGTCGTACTGTCCACACTGTTCAGGATAAAATTACTATTTGACCTTTACTAATCATACTGTGTGCATTGTTTACTATCTGCAATGTTCCAGAACAGGCATCAACATATTCGTACTTGCCTTATATTCTTAAATTAAAACCAATTGTTGCTGCCTCTATAACATAAGCGGGATAATTTAGTTTATGAGGCTACAGCTATTAAGATGCATGTGTTACTACTCGGCCCTGTTGCATCAGAACACATCCCAATTCGTGTTTACTCGATATGTGTAGACCACAAAGGTCAACTGTGGATTTCGGATTGTTAACACTATCTGTTGAGAGGTATTCGCCACCATTATGCCCTATTACTAGAGTTCATCCCAATCTTTGTTTACATGCGTCACCACAATCATATAGATTATGTGACTGTTGAGCACATAGGTTGTGTTATTACAAACCACACAGGTTACAAATAATATCACTATACACCATACAGGTTGTGACTATTGACCACACAGGTCGTGTTCTTGCAAACCACACAGGTTTACATGGGTAATATAAATGTACACCATATAAGATGTAATATTGTTGGCCACATTGCCTGAGCTGCATGTTTTACGCACCACCTCTCGACAATAGGGCTACTTGTGGCTTTTACTGGTATAACCAAGACTCTCATTTGGCCATGTTATGGGTGCATCCTGATCATAAGGTTGATTATCATGCTCTGATGGGGCTGCCTCACTACTGCGCACCACATAGGTACCTCACTGCTGACCACATAAGGTAAATCATTGTATGCCACATAGGTTGTATTACTGTAGACCACACAAGTCTAAACATGATATGGGATGATCAATATTGGTGTGAATGTCAACCTCTCTTGTTGCCTCAAAAGTTACACATAGATTCACCTCACTTCCGCTGCCCACTCTTATGCTTTACACTGTCAAACATAGGTGAGGCTATACTGTCTGCATGCACTTGTCTTACTCCTCAACATCACACAAATCGGAAATCATTCTCCTCAATTATACCCAATAGGCATGCTAAAAACAATCAAGATCAATAACGTCTATACTAACCTTCATGGTATTCAGGTAATATCCTTAAAATATTACTGAAGGTTCAACATTATTCATAAGGTTCACAAGGTTCATACTTCCTTCATAAAACAGAACCATAGTGCAACCTCATTCACATTTCGACCTATGCACTATTTCAGCTTAGATATGTTGTTAAGCCTTTCCTCAACCTTCAGTGTCATCAAATCGGATCCTCTAGGATAGATATACAACATAATCATCACTTCCCATATAGCACCGTATATCATACCTACATGACTGTAACCCCATAAAATTACTAGGGATCATTACTTAGCACGGAGAAACTGTAAAACAATCACTATACCTCGAGTTTTCATAACCTCATTAAATAAACTTTTATGAGTAGTACTCACTACAATAGAAATGGTTCGGATTAAAAATCAATAGTCACTAGAGGTTTGGAATCTTCCATTTGTGATATGGCATTTGACTCTTAAGTTTAGACTCCTTATTCCTCCTCCATAGGGGAGGAAGACTCCTCTAGAAGTTGAAAACGGACCTTCTTGACTTTCTTGGCTTGAGTAGTTGGCTCACATGTAGACAATGAAGGATAAGTTTGTTGTGAAGTGTTTCACTTAAAAGACTTTTGTGCAAGCCACTCCATTGCTTTCTCTAACTTCTCGTTTTCTTTCTTCAATCGCTCCGCTTCTTGCGTATGTGTGAACATAGGAGGAGGATTTTCTTGAAAATTCTTCTTCAACACTTGAGATTGCTGAGTGAGATACTCAATTTCCTTATCCAATCTCTTATTCTCTTTATCTTGTTGTTCTATTCTTATTATAGAGGCTATACAATGGGCAAAGGTGTCCATGTGTAACCACTCCTTATTTATAGTCTGAGTTATTTGATTTTGGAATTCGCTAATGACTTCACCAATGGTAGGTTCTTGGTTTGTCACACATGGTTGAGAATAAAGTCCAAAAAGTGGTTCAAATGGTGGGTATAAAGACTAATGAGATGGATGGCATGGTTGGAAAGTAGGATGGAATGAAGGAGAAGGTTTATGATATGGCATGCCGTTGTATGGTGAAAGATTAGAATGAGGCTCATAATATGGGTTTTATGATGGCGAAGAAAGCTCATGATATGATCTATATGGTGGGTGTAATGGGTAATTAAGTTGGAATGAAGGTTGTTGATAGGGTTCATAGTATAGGTGGTGGAATGGACTATGATATTTTTGACCAATTGGACTTCTATCTCGACTTCCCAACTTAGTTTAAAGAAGTTGCAATGTTTGTTGAATGAAATCGATGCTTTGAGAGATAGACTCTTTCTTTCCGGTTAAATCTCTTACAAAAGAGTAAGATTGAAAGGATGAATTTTGATTACCATTAAATAAAACTATAAGAATTCAATACATTTAAAATCCCAATGAATCACAAGTATCAAATAGAAGAAAACAACCTAGAAATCAAGAAACATCTAAGAAGAAATCCCAAAAACCAATCTAATGAAAAATATGAAAAAAAATCTAGAAAATAAGAAAAATTTGAAAAGTGGCCAAAACAATGGAATTTGGCTAAAATTCACTACACCCAATAGCAAAGCTATTGTTCTTGCTTAGAATGACCCAAAACTTAAAAAAACCGAAGCTCATAATTTTCTAAGCAAAATTTTCAAACAAAATTCTAGTAAGCTTCAAAGAGAATGTATAACCGAATTTCAATGAAACTTCAAACAATTTTCAAGTGTGTAACACTTAGTTCCAGCCACAAATCAAGTTTATGCAAAAGAAATGCAAGAATTAACTTGGAGACATGATGAATTTAAACAAATAAGCTCAAGAGCATATTAAAGTTAATGCAAGAACATCACACAGAAGCTACCAAGTTAAGACATTGCAAAACTTTAACGAATTCAATACAAGCTACCTAAATGCAAAAATCCTAAACTATATGCAATGAAAAACAAAAAAATGCAAAACTAACAAACTTCTCATGAGAAACTCCTTGTCAAAAGTGAATTTGACAATTAGATTACCTAGGGAGCCAATTGATTAGCTCCCCGGCAATGGCAACATTTGATTAAGTAATCTAAATGCCATAGAAATGGAATGAAAACAAGGGGAAATTGATTTTGGATTTTTCTTGAAAATAGGTAAGTGCAAAACTTAATTAAAATCCTAAGGCTAATATTTTCTAGGTCTTTTTTTTATAAAATGAGATTGTTTATGAAATATGAATAAAGTGAATTCTGTTAAGAAAATGGTACTATCTTAACTCACTAAATGATATGGGAGTTGAAAAACATCAAGTCTTAATTAAAAAATAAAAAAAGAACCACAAGCAATCATATTGGATCTAATACTCCTAATCAATAGCTACTCCGATAGTCACATTCATAGCTATTACTTGAAAATATTATTGAAAAACCACTTTATGTGTAAAATGAATTAAATTAATGCATTTGTTCCTCTAAGATGAATGCACAATCATAACATTCAAATTAACCCAAATTCAATTACACAAACTAGTAATTACATGGTAAGCATAATCTTACTGAATTAATAAAAAATACCTAACTAAAAATCATTCAATCACAATAATCCCATTCCAAACACAATATAAGTAATTTTAGTTCAACAATATAAAGTCCAAATAACTAACAACAAAATCATACTACAACTGCCCTAGAATATAGTTAGGAATTATATCAACAATAAAAAATTCATAAATGAACTAAGAAAAAACTCTCCATTGAAGAAATCTCCAATCCCCAAGAGTTCAAAGCGTAGCCACTCATTCGAGCTTAAATAGCATTGATAGAAACTTGTTTTGGACCCTGAAAATCCATGAAATTGAGCTCACAGGAATCTGGAAAGCCTTGCTGGAATAACGAAAAAGTTGTCGGAAAATTGCTAAACTCGCCGGAATCTTAAATTAGAGTTGTGGAGAGAGAAACTGAAGATGATGGTGGTTAAGGGAGGAAGAACACAGAGACACGGTAGTAGAGAACGAAGGAAATGGCGCTGGAGAAAGAAGTGGTGGTCAGAGGCGAGGTGAGAAGGAAGAGAGAGAGAGAGAGAATTTCACGGTGCTTGGAGATGCAGAACAGAGGACGGCGGTTTGGTGGTGAGCAAATGTCGAAGAGGGAGTGAGGAAGAAAATGCCCGTGGTAAAGATGACGTAATGGTGGTTTCCCGCGTTGGTGGTCTGGTATCTCTTCTACGGCGACGGTGGTGTTGGAAAATGGAAAACAAGAAGACAGCGGTGGTGAAGTGTGGCATTCCGGTGATGGTCTGATTCTCTTCTTTCCACGACGCAACTTCTCTGGTCTCCTCCGTTCGCGTCTCCGCCTGGTCTGTGTCTCTCTATCTTGAATGATGGATGTCGCTAGCGGCGATACTGGTGAGGGTGAAGGCCTCCGGCGACTTAGAGGAAGGTAGAGGTGATTTGCCCGATAAACCTGAGCTCTCAACTTCTGCCTCTCATCCGCGGCGCCCCCTCTCTGCCATTCTTAGCAGACGCTTCGCGACTTGGCTTCCTTCCGCTGCGGGTCCCGTCTACTGCCTATTCTCTGCTACCAAACTACAGCGTTTCACGCTATAATGGACAGAGGGAAGTGGTGAAAGCTGAGCAGTTTGGCAGTCAGCGGAGAAAAGAGAATTTATGTATGTACGTGAGAGTGAATATTGTTTTATCAAAAAAAATAAGATCAAATATTGGGTGTGTATTTTTTTTAAAAAAAATAATAAAAAAATATTTAATATTCTCTTAGATCATTCATAAATTTAGATAAAGAATTTATAAGTTTGGATAAAGAATTCATAATTTTTATTTAACTAAAAAATTCACTTACTCTTCGAGTCCATTTATAAATTTAAATAAGGAATTCAATGCTACCAATGAGGGTAATTTTTTTAAATAAAAAAATATATGTAAGGGCAAATTGATCTTTCTCTTTTAATTTTAAAAAATACAAACTGAGTCAAATATCTCTCGAGAATTATAAATATTCAAAGCATCATTTTAAATTTTAACAAAAATAAAAAAATACTCATGATTTAAAACACCTTTTTTAAAAACCAAAAAAAAAATACCGATCGTGTGCTGTACAGTGACCAGGAAATAAAAAAAAATATTTAACCCTTAAAATACTGGGTATTTTACATTTTTCTAATGTTTTGTTAGCTTCATTCACCTAGTGAGTTCTCTCTCTTCATTCACTTAATGAGTTCTCTCTCTCTCTCTCCTCCCTCCTGAATATAACTCTTAGTGTATGTGATAATTAATTATAAATAATATCTATTTAATAAAGATAAAATATAAAAAAAGAACTTACATTTTCAGACATAAAGTAAAAGTTGTTTATAAAAATGATCAATCGCATGAGAGAAAAAATTGCTTATAAATAAGACTAGAGGGAGTATTTGATTCTCAAGCAAGTAAATCATTAAGGGTTAAATATTTTTTTTATTTGCTGGTCATTGCACAGCACACGATCGGGTTTTTTTTTTTTTTGTTTCTAGAAAAGGTGTTTTAAATCATGAGTATTTTTTATTTTTGTTAAAATTTAAAATGGTGCTTTGAATATGCATAATCTCTCAAAGATATTAGGCTCAGTTTGTATTTTTTAAATTAAAAGAAAAAGATCAATTTGTCCTTACATATATATTTTTAATTTAAAAAAATTACCCCCATCAGTAGCATTGAATTCCTTATTTAAACTTGTGAATGACCTCGAAGAGTAAGTGAAATTTTTAGTTAAAAAAAAGTTATGAATTCTTTATCCAAACTTATAAATTCTTTATCTAAATTTATGAATGATCTAAGAGAGCATTAAGAATTTTTTTCTTATTTTTTTTTAAAAAGTACACACCCAATATTTAGTCTCACTTTTTTTTTATAAAACCGTAAAACAATATTTAGTCTCTCATGCATACATAAATTCTCTTTTCTCCGCTACTGCTAAACTGCTCAGCTTTCACCATTTTCCTCCCTCCATTATGGCGTGAAAAGCTATCGTTTGGTAGCAGAGGATAGGCAGCGGACGGGACCCGCAACGGAGGGAAGCCAAGTCGTAACACAAAGACCAGCTCCCATATGATCTTACCTAAGGAACCTAGTCAAAAAGCAAGTTTTGACAAGTGATCTATATGCAAACTTTGAAAGTTTGTGGAGGGATTAACTTGAAAATGTTAAAAATATTATTAGGAATAATTGAAATTTTCAAAACTTATGGGTCTTGTATGTCATTTTCTCTGAACCCCTTTTCATCACAAATTTGTATTTTCAGAAATTCTGGGGATTTTTGGTAATTTTTTCCAATCCTCAAAATATTAATTCTAACATCCAAAATCTCCAATTTTCTTTTCAAGAAGATATAATACAAGATTAAGCATAAAGTAATATCAAAAATCTAAAAAATTAATTATATGAATAATTAACAAACTATGACTAGGGGTGTCCAAAACTTGGGCCGGAATCGAGATCCCCCAATCCCAGTTCCTAGTCCTGGTTTTTTGTCAGGATGCAAATTGCATCTCAGTCCTAGTTTGGTCCCATCCTTGTTCTTAAAAAAAATTAAACTTAAAATATATTATTATATTAATTATTTTTTTCTTAATCTAGTGTTTAAAGTGATTATTTAACGCCTAATAAAACCATAATAATCACATAAATTGATTTAGAATTTAAAAAATAAAATTTTATTATTATTATTATGATCAATATCATCATGTTCAGTATAATCTTTATATATTATATATTTAGGATTAATATCAAAATATATATGGTTTAACTCGAACTAAAGATGTGATACACATCTTATCAAATAATAACTTAATTTATAAGGTAAAAAATTAAAAAAGAATAAAAAAAAAGGGACCGAAACTAGGACCAAGATCTCAAGGGTGATCTCAGTCCCAATTTCAGTATATCATGGTCCCCATTGTCTCGACTAGAACAGGAAATTCTCAGGATCAAAACGTTTAAGACCGGGCCGGCACGTACAACCGGGACCGGAAAACTTTAAACACCCCTAATTCGGATCATTTTTCCCTTAATTATAATTAATTTAATACAAACATTCTTAACTAAAATTAATGCTTAATCATGTAATAGTGTCCCAAAAAAATATATTAAAAAACCTAATTTAATTATGAAAAATAATATAAAAATATGGGTCAAATAAACCAAAGACGATATATGTCCCAAGGAATATCAGTAATGGGATCAGAAAAAAAAATTGAAGGAAATATCAAGTTTCTGTAATTGTTTGTATTGTCCAACCCATTCTGAAATTGACCCAGAAAAAAATATTAGACTTCAAGAACAAAAATTTCAAATGCCAAAAATTTGACATTGCTTTGGGTATCTGACCACTAAGATTATTGAAGCTGAGGTCCAAGTAAGAAATGCTACTGCCACCGAGGTTAAATAGCCGTTCAGTTGGTAAAAGTTTTCAGAAATATCAATTACCTCAAGGAAAGAAGAAAAATTGACATAATAGAGATATGGGTGAATGGTATTATTCAAGAGACAATGACTGAGTCGTAACTCCAAAAGTGATGGGAGCAAAGCAACCCATTTAACCCGAAGTGAATGAACAGATGGAATATGGAAGTTTAAAAGTCATTACCATGCAAATCTAAATAGCTTAGGGATTCTAGCTTCATCAGCAGCACAGACAAGTTTATTTTACCTCCTAAGCATTTAAAATTACCATCGGCATGGGTAGAATTATTACGTGGGCAGTGAAGATCAAGCTTTGTGACTCTTCCAGTGAGGTTATCACATTGAACTCCAAACCAGTGACAACAACCTACTTCGATAGACCAAGAAGAGAGGATATTTTGATGCTTCCCTTGAAGATTTCAAGAGTTTTTCGATCTCTTACATCACAACCAGCATTCGAATTCCCCTTGGGACATGCTTGGATGGAGTAGGATGATGGCACATAGATACCAAAACAAAGTAATCATCGTTTTTGAAGTGGAGGAACCCATGATTGATAACACTAGAAGAAAGAAAGCAGGATATATAGTTTACTTGGTACTACTTAATGTTATAATGGAATTATATAGGAACCACTAAATGTTTGGTAATAAAAAGAAGGAAGAAGGAAAGGAAATGAAAGAATACTTGTGTAGAATTCAAATAATCAAAATCTAATTTTGGCAGTTCAAAGGGAAGCCAGCTGGTCTAACGCGAAGTCGCATTGAACATACACCACAAGTGTTCCTGTATATAGGTGCAGAATTAATCAACATGTCGTCTTTTGCGGGATTGTCCTATAATTTTCTACGCAATGACTTGGTAAGATGCTTTAATAATTGTTTCAATTTTCCTAATTCCACAGAGATTTGTTTGCGATGATGACGCGTAGCAACAGTGATTGATGTATAAAAAAAAGGTTTTTTTACCTCAGAATGAAATTATTGTTAATGAGATATAGATATCCATAAGTTATTTTTTAGCTCCATATTGCTCTTAAGTGTCTATCTGAATTAGTAACTGAAATTTTTTGTCACTCTTTTATCCCTAATCCTAAATTTTGATCATAATATTTAGTGTTAATTAAGTAATAATTTGCGTGGAAATTGAGTAATTAGGTTATTGATTATTAATTAAGTATTGCAAAGTAGTTTAATTATTGTAATTAAGGTTATAGATATTTGGAGGTGAGAATTATTTGAATAAGATATGAAAAAGGTAGAAAAATATAAAGAGAATTCCCGCGCCCCCGCGTTCAGATAAGACTTCTTTGTTTTCTTCTTCTTTTTTCCGGTTTTCGATAGTATCACATCTGACATTTCCTCAAGCCTCTCTGCCGCTATATAATATATATACCCTCCTCATTCCCAACATATCATATCATTACTATGAATACCCAATATGTTCTGTCCCTTACTTTTGCCCTCTTCTTCCTCTCTGGTATGTTCAAATTTATATACCTCTTTTGTCTTACTTTAATTTCTCTCACATTCTTACTTTTCTTCTCATCTCTTCTTATGTGTATATACTACCTGACCTATCTTAATATTAATTCTCGAATACTAATTAAATGCATATACACGCATCTTAAATACATGAAGGAGTTCAAGCATCTACGATCACTTTTAGCAACAACTGCCAATACACAGTATGGCCAGGAATTCTAGCCGCTGACCAAAAGCCTCAACTATCCACAACCGGGTTCGAGTTGGCAAGCGGAGCGTCCAACACTGTGGATGTTCAATCTCCACGGCGCGGCCGCTTCTGGGCTCGAACCGGATGCTCTTCTAACTCCGGCAAGTTCACTTGCGCCACCGCAGACTGCGACTCCAGCCAAGTGGCATGCAACGGTGCTGGTCCCCTCCCACCAGCAACCCTAATCGAACTCACCGTGGCGGCAAGCAGCGGACAAGACTTCTACGATGTGAGCAACGTTGACGGGTTCAATGTCCCCGTGTCCATAGCTCCGCAAGGCAGCAGAAATGGCGCGTCGTCATGCAAGCCATCTAGCTGTCCGTCGAACATCAACGCAGCCTGCCCGGCAGAACTGCAAGTGGTGGACCCAACCGGCAACGTGGTCTCGTGCAAGAGCGCTTGCTTGGCTTTCAATCAGCCTCAATATTGTTGTACTGGCAGCTTTAACTCGCCGGAAACTTGCCACCCCACTGATTACTCAAAGATTTTCAAGCAGCAATGTCCTGATGCTTACAGCTACGCTTATGATGATAATAGCAGCACTTTCACTTGTTCTGGAGGTCCTAACTATGTTATAACGTTCTGTCCTATGCAACCTCCTTTTCTTGTGTGCATTTTTCACAGTTCTAGCTAATTCCAAAGCATAACATACAAATACTATAAAACTGGGAATTTTGAATTATTATTTTTTTTTGAAAAAATTACAACTTATTTAAAATTTTAAAATGTCACTCATTTTATAAGAATCTAATCATAAATAGAAAAAAGAAAAGAAAAAAAAACATGTTTGACAGGTAAGGATATTAAAAAAATGACATGAGAGTGGGGGCCGTATTAGAAGCCCCTTGGCCAATGTTTATGCTTCTCCTCTTCTGAATCTGCTTATTTGTTCTAAGATTTTCATATGTCCAAAATTTTATGAACATTACCGTCCTTAAATTTACTTAACTAATTAACATTCGTAGATTAAACAAAATTAATTAGTTAATTATAACCAATGCAACATGACCTCATTAAAATAACTCTCTATTACATTAAATTATATATCATTTTATAAGTTAGATAAATTAATTTTAGGTAGGAAAACTTGTAAATATACTAGATAAAAAAATATTAAAATTTTATTTTTTAAATAAAACCCAACCTCACAGGAGATATAATTAAGTGTTGAAAATTTGTCCAAGCTAGTCAATACAACATGGACAACTAGCGTCGGGCTGCTTACGTTATGGGGAGACTAACTGTGAGGGCTAAGGAAGGTGCAATGAAACTGAAGTTGTGGAAAAACAAATACCAATGTTGAAGAACTTTTGATATTCTACGGTCAACTTCAACATAGTAACGGTAGCTGTCGTCATAGTTCATACCAACCACATGGAACTTTGTGCTACTTGTTCAATAAATTAGATTTTAGCAAAAATTGGGGGTAAAAAGATCCAGTAAGAAAATGAATCTGGGAAGATAAAATACAGATTGCAGACTATGAAAGATAAATTGTATATTTTGAATTTGGTCTTTTTTTCCCAATTAATTTGTTGATTTGATCATTTCCGATGCCCCAACTTTTGGTAGATTTATAACCTCAGGTTCAGAAGGATGGGGGAACTATAAATTAATAATTCTTCCTTTAATTTATAAATATAAAGAAAATTAGTTTTTTAAAAAAAATGTGTGATGGTTTCTCTAAAATATTACTTTTTTTAATCATTTGTTTTAAAAATTATTAATATAATTAATAGAGATAACTTAAGAAGAATAATAAATTTGAGAGATAAAAAGAGACTTTTCTTGTTTTTAACCAAATGACCCCCTTTCATCGTTCGCCCATATCGCACTCTCCGGTCTCACTCAATCTTTCACGCTCCCATATCATATCACACTCTCCGACTTCTTACCCTTGGGCCTCTCACTCTCTGGTCTCTCGCTCTCACTGTCACATTCTCTCAACGCTCGGCCTTGTCAAAACTCCTTTTCCTGTTTCTCTCACATGAAAATCTTTTCCTTTATCTTATTTGAATCTCAACTTATTTTTTAAAAAAAAAATTGTATAAAGTAAATAGCTGAGAAATGTAATTTTTATATCTTTTCTTTTCTATTCATTTATTATTTTAGTTAGTGTTAAGTAAAGTAATTTTAAAACAAGAATAAAAAGATTAGAAAGTCTATATTATATGATGAATTGGAATAATTACTGAAAACAAAATATTGTCCTCAAATCTAACAGTTACATCAAATCTTATCCTCAAGATTTTAAAATATCAAACAACTAAAGAAAATCATGAAAGCAAGACTTTAAAACATCTAATACAAAATTGGAAGTAATTCAAATTTTCAAGAATGAACTTTATTAGAACTCTTTTCCAACTTCTAGAAATGTAAATAGCAAGACAATTAATTTAACAAAGATAAATCACAATAAAATATCCTCATAAGGTAAATATTTGCACTTATCTTTCAAGATAAATAACTTGTGTTTCACTCAATCCCACCAATTACAACCTATCTACCATAGGCTTGTTTATCATCTCAATCTCCACTACATTATCCCATTGCATACTCAAATCAAAAGGACTTTTCCAAGAATTATGATAAATAAGGTAGGATAATGAAATGAAAGTAGGTAAATGATATAGATGAACACTTTAATTAGTGCAAAGCAATTCAATAAAATTCATGAAAAATAAAGGAATAATTACTATAAAAAAAACAAAATCACTTATATTATAAACAACATTTATTTATTTAACCTCACCATTTTTTCTTTCTTTCTTCTATTTTTCTTTTTCATTCTATTTTTTATATATATCTTTTTTTTTCATATACACACTTCTTTCAATCTTTCTTTTCTTTCTATTTCACTTTTTCTCTTTTTCTCTTTTATTTTTTTTTTCCAAATATCTACACCAACTCATCATATAACATAGACTTCCTAATCTCTTCATTCTTGTTCTAAAATTACTTTACTTAGCACTAACTAAAATAAATAGAAAGGAAAAGATATAAAAATTGCATTTCTCAAACAAAAGGCTATTTACTCTATGCAATTTTCTTTTAAAAAAAAGTTGAGGCTTAAATGGGGTAAAGCAAAAGATTTTCATGTGATAAGAATAGACATTTGGCCGAACTAACTATGAAATGAATGCCTAAATCATTTTTATGCATGCAAAAGGATTTAAAGCTTCAAAAGAGATTTAAGACAAGTTCTAGAGATGAAATCACAATAAGTATACTCCCTCTTAAAAGAAATGAATATCTAGACTCAAATTTCTCACTAGCATTTAACATCCTAAAGTCATTTACCTAAGTCAAATTATTTGCCTATTTACTAACATTTCAAGAAGATAAAACCGAATTCTAATAAAACTCAATCCTTTTCAAATTCAAATCAACTAAACTTTGCCAATGTTTACGAGTAAAATTCAAGCTTCCATGAAAAACAATTTTTTCTTTCCAAAATTTGCCAAAATTTTTCTATTTATGTGCAAAACCAAATAAATTTGTCAAAATTGAGGACAAGTCATACAAAATCAATGGTACATTTCACGCCACACTTAAATGTCACATTGTCCTCAATGTGAACAAGTAATACTAAGTAATGAAAGTGAAGAAATAATCAAATCCAAGCTAAGGGATAACAAAAAATTTTAAGATCTCAAATGTTCATCACTTAAGAACAACTCACAAATGCCACCACTCAACTCAGTAGTCAATAATGAGTATCAATCACATGTAAAATTAGACTAAAACAAGCACTCATATCCCAGAACATGTTATCAACAATCAATTCGAACAAAACAAAGAAGAGTAGAATAATACTCCCCTCTCAATCCTTATCTTGTACTCTTGAATGTTCTAGCTTGTGGCTACTAAAGTGGAATACATCATCAGGGGCTATAAAAGTCCTACAAAATCAAAACAACACATCAAATCAAACATTGGGTTGCCTCCTAAGAAGCACTAAGTTTAAAGTTTTCAGTTAGACTACTCAAAACAACCACTAGTCATAAGTATCAAACACTAGGATTACCTTGTCTTCATTTCTTTTCAAGCAACAAGGTTTTAGATGTAAAAAATGATCATTCAAGTTATTTACTTGTCCTTCTTCAATCATAAACAATCTAAGAGTACAAGTATTCACTAAATGCAAATAAAACACAACATCCACATATTTGCAAATAGATTTAGGAGCTTTCAACAATTTATAGCATCCCACAAAATCTATTTGACTCTCACCAGTAAGAGTCAAAGAGTCAATATGATAGTCATAAATAATAGTTTTTGGGACATACACATCAATTTCAACATCAAAATGATAGGAACTAGGTTCCACAACTGAAACTTCTTCTAGACTACCCCCATTATTCCCTTCCTAACTAATTTTAGGCTCACATTCATTTTTCACATTATCAAAAGTCTCATGGAATTGCACATCCTCAATTTTCTCACAATAATCATCATCCACACAAGTAGTGGTCATCATGCTTAAAAAATTATCTTGCCTCATAGGTCTCAAGGGAAGAAACAATTTGATTCACATAGACTTCAATATTTTGAACCCTTAATTCAAAATCAATGACAAATTCCCTTTACTATCTACTAAATCTTTCTGATGATTCCACATACTCCTCAAATAACCTTTCTAAATCAGACTTTTCTTTATATTCAAGGGTGTTTTCTTTAAAATGAGGATGAGAGTGAAAAAATGGGGTAATTTCTATTGAATTGAAATTGAAATGTGGATCTCAAGGCTCTTGTTACTCTAAACCTCGACTAAGACAAAAAGGATAATCAAAACAAATTTGGTGCCTAGTGAAACCATCCCTCACATAACAACTAATAGTGCTATATGGACAATGCTCATATGAATGACTTTCTCCATAATAAACACAAGAAAAGTAATTATATTGAGAAGAATCAACATTTTCAATCCAACAAGCATTTATATTTTTTTGTCTCATTCCATCCACATACATTCCTAATAAAGAACCAAGATATGATGAGTTGTCACTGATTAAACCAAATGAATGCTATGAATAATCCATTTAAAAAAAAAAATTCAACGACAAACAAGAAACAGTGAAAATAAAGCAAATCACACACACACAAAATAAAATAAAAATATTCACAAAACTCAAGCTTAAACTACTAAAGGATTTTTAATTCTAATAACTAATTGCCTTGAATCCCCAGCAACGGCGCCAAAAACTTGATGCTACTAAATTTTAAACACGCACCTACAGCCCGTGAAAATAGTATAATAGCAAATCAAGGTCGTCCCACATAGATTCAAGGGAACTAATGATTAAGCATTAAATTTCTCATTTTCATTTAAGTTGACCAAATCAAAGAAGGAAACTAATTTAAAAATCAATTTAAACAAAAGCAAAAGTATTAAATTTAATATTTATAAGATTTCAATGGAGGAAAACAATCTAGAGTGGCTAATCCTTTTTTCAAGTCTTAGAGCATGTATTTACCCAAATAAAATGAACTTAATGTTAAATTATTAATCTAGAGTTTAAATAGATATAAGTATCTTTCAATTACCCATACCCCTCTCTCAAGTTAAAATTGTTATTCTTAACTAATTTATTTAGGAGGTAATAAATGTCCAATTTCACTCTAAAATGATTATATAGGTCCAATATATATATTTCTATCGACAAATTATAATAAATTCTAATATCATATTACTTAATCATATGGTCCAATCCAAGGTTAATCTAAATTCTCCAATTCATACTTAATAGTGATCAAGTATAAAATAGACAAAATAATACAAGACTGAGTAAAATAAAATAACAATAAGCAGTTAATTGCTTCATACATTATTAAATCTTCAAATTAATTCATACCTACCCTAGATTCCAAAAAAAATCAGCTAAACATCACCTTAATCAGAATCATCATCTCATTCCAGCACCTTAATCAGATCATCAAATTAATCAGATCTAGTTCATAACTACTCTAGATTCAAGAAAAAATCAGCTAAACATCACCTTAATCAGAATCATCATCTCATTACAGCACATAGCACGAATCATCAGTAACGCAATAGACAAAGGGAAATGGAAAATGGAAACAATGAATTGCAGACAGGACGGTAGATGAAGATGACACAGAATAGAGAAAATAACAGCTGCCTCGCTAGTTCTTGCCTTTTAGTTAAGAGGATGAAGACGGTGGTGATTGAAGGTCACTGCTTTCGTTCAGCTCCCACCGATTTTTCTTTTCCTCGCTCGCCGTCTTCGACCTCTGCTTTCAGACTCTCTTTTCTTTCCCGATCGGCTCCCTCCTCTCCTTCGATCTCTTTGATGAGAAACTAAATCCAAACTAAAAAGAAGAAACAGAGGACAAAGACGGCACACCGGAGTTCCTTCCGTCCTCACAATGAAGAAGAAGAGATGCTGCTCCTCTCTCACCACTGCTCCTTAGATCGCATCCCCTCCTGCTTTAAGCTCCTCGTTCAGCTTTCCCTTCTCTGTGCTCAGTCTTTCACAGTCCAAAGAAGAGAAGGATCAACCATGAAATCACCGCTAGCTCCTATCGAGGAAGACGATGGTGAAGATGATGAATCCCTCTGAACTTGCGGCTGCTCTCTTTTCATTCCACTCTCACTCTCCAAAACAGCGGCTCACCTCCTCCGGTTCAAATAAACGGGTCCCCTCTTTTTTTTACTCTGGTCCAATATCCTTTTCAAAACCAGCAGCCCACTGTTTTATTTCTTTTTCTTTTTCGGTTTTAGACTCCCATCTTTAGTCATCCAATTCCTTCTCTCCAAAACACTGCACATAAGACCAAACTAATAAAGAAAGAAAAAAAATGAAAAGATAATATTAATACTATAATGATAAGATAAAATTTTTTATTATTAATTAACTTTTTTAAACTTAAAAACTTTTGTTTAAATTTGAAATCTCCTAAATTCAATTGATATCTTATAAAATTTTAAAAAAATTATTTTAAATTAGCTTTGATAATTTCCTAATTATATCAAAAATATATTTTAAATATATATTCAATAGGGAGTTATCATTCTCTTTATTTACCTCCCCATGGGCTTCAATTATTGTCAGATTTTCTGTGGCCCGATGATCACTACTAATTTCACTTCGGTGTGTTCTTTCCACACTAACTTAGCAGGTCGCGCTTTGCCCTTTTTTTTTTTTTTTTTTTTACCACCCCTGTTATGATCATATATTTTCTCACACTGATATTGTAGCAAGCTATAGTATACATTTTATAGGACTATAGGCACTCAGGAAGAGAGATCTCGGTTATGTTGCCAAGTAGCCTATGGGATTTACGTAGCTGGGGAGGGAGTATATTATATAGGATTAAAAATAATTTTTATTCTGGAGGCATTGGCTCAGGGGAAATTTTATTTTAAAAGTTTCATTTGAGACAATTTTGCCTCAAAAAGTTTAAATGTGGGGCAATTTCGTCTTGATCATTATCCTATTTAAATTTGAACATTAGTTGACCAATTTTGGGGGCAAATTTGCTCCTAAGTGAAAACTTCCAAGACAAATTTATTCCTTAGTTTAAACTTTTAGAGCAATTTTTATCGTTATTTCAAGGGCAAATTTGCCCTAGAAGTTTTCACTTAGGAGCAAATTTTTTCCTAAGTTTAGTCAACTAACGGTCCATTGAACTGCGATAAAAGGGTTAGGGCGAAATTGCCTCACATTTAAAACTTTCAGGGAAAAATTGTCCTAGATGAAACTTTTGAGACAAAATTACCCTTAAGCCAATATTTCTATAATAAAAATGACATTTAATCTTATTTTATGATGGTGTGTGTGTCTATATATATATATAAGCATTAATAATTAGTTTATAAAATTTAGTTGTATATTTTTTTTCCATTAGAATAGAGGCTGCAAACTTGCTTGAATATGAGGGCATACGAACACATTTGACTTTTGTTTCCGGGTGTTTACAAGAGTGGTTATAGAAAGCTCTTGAGTATAATAAATGATAAATTGTATTCGCATTCTGTTGTTAGCATATGACTGATTTAGAGAGATTTGATGTCTTTGTTTTCAAAAGCAATGATTATTCTGGACTAATTTTCAATTGGTTGAAGCTAAGGTTCTTCTAGGTGACAAACTGATATTCATGAATTTAAAACAAAAATGTCCCTGTAGAATAAAATCTAGAGGCTGTAAATTGAAACAAAGCATTAACAAAATTGTTTCACAACATCAAACTATGCCATTTTTCCTTGCTATGTCATGTGTTAAGCCAAAAACTGGTTGCTTTTTCTTCTCCCAGGATTTGTGGTTAAGGTAAAATGCCTTGGTAGAGCATAAGCTAATTTGAAATGGTTGTATTGTATATCAGTGCAATGGTTTCTTTTGTTTGGATTAGATTCTAATGGTTCAATCTTATAGGACGGAATCATGCTCTTTAACTAGAAATTTTATGATATTTTTCTTGGTTTTTGAATGTATGAGAAGCACTTTGATAAAAATCATCGGTTGAGTGTTGATATATGAATTTTCTTCTGCCTCTTTCCCAAAGCTACTAATCACTATCTTTCTTCTAGCATTTTTTTCAAGTTAACACAGATATTAGTAGTCATTTGATACCACGATACTAAACACGGTCATAGAATCATTCAGGAGACCATTAAAATTGTTCTGTTTTTGCATTTGCTTTTATCTTGTTGATTCATTAGACTGATGTACTTTGGATAATTTGGAATGGTTTATACACTTTTTGCCTATGTTTAGGAGAAGGTTTGTAGCATATTAACCTGTTTATAAAATTTTTAAAAATGTTTTTCTAATAAATTTTAGGTTAAATAAGAATTTTATACATGTCAGGCTTAGATTAAAAAAAACTTATGGAAGATCAAAAGACCTATGAAAGAAAATCCTTTATTAGAATTTTAAAACTTCTTAATACCATCCAAATTGTGATTTTTCATTTTTCCTGTTAAAACCAACAGCCCACACTTTTATAGTTAATGGCAGTCGGCAGACTAGCCTGTGCAGACATATTTGTTCATAACTCAAAAAACACATGTCGATCGCGTCACTTTTTCACGGGAGACAATACACAAATCCTGAACGTTGCTCAACGTTTCCTGTTTAAGTCATGAATCTATAATCCTCTGGTTTGAATACTTATGATTTTGAGTATCGGTTCCTTTCACATTTTTTTTCCCTTGTATTTATTCATCAGATAGAGGTAGAGGAGTTGTTTCTTCCAAGCCATAAGGACGTTCTTCTTTCTTCCTCTACCTTAAAAGTAAGTATATTTAATTTCATATATTTTTTAAAATAGATGGCATAAATGAATACCTTCTTGTTGTAGAATACTGCCATACGGACTGTAAATTATGTTTAGGTTATTGTAAATAATTTTCTTGTTTATATATATGTGGCATTATTTTTTCCTGTTGCTTCATCATCCTTTTCTTCGTCCAACTTTTTTACCCAAGATGAACCATTTCAAGGGGGCTCCATATTCCTCCATTATACTGACATAGATTTAAAAAAGTGAAATTTCGCCCCCCTTAAATTTTTAGATTAAGGTATAAAAATACTTATGAATTTTTCTTAAAAGTACACTAAATACTATAAACTTTTTTTAAGTGAAAAAATGTACACAACGTTAATTGGTACAAACATCTGTTTTGTGATATCCACATTATTATTTTTTAAGGTGAAAAAATACTTATGAAGTTTTCTCAATAGTGCATCCAATACTATAAACTTTTTTTGGATGTAAAAATGTACATAACCTTCTCAAAATAGAGTACAAATGCACACATCGTTGACTGGTACAATAGAAAATTTTGTTTTATGGGACCCATATTATTGTTTTTTATGATTATTTAATTTTTTTTAAAAAAACTATCCACCCCCTCTCTCTTCCCACCTCTCTTCTTTTGATCTCCCGTGAGACCTTCACCACTCAAACAATTCACTTTTCGTCGCTCTCAAACTCTCCACCAAGTTTTAGTGTTTGTTTGTAATAGCGATTGAATCCTTCAAAAGTAACTTTTCAATCATGATTTACAGTATACGTAGTAAGTATGTGAGAGGAGTTTTGTATTGACTTACATGAATAAGCACTTTTGGGGATCTCAAAAGTGATCACAAACAAGCACTTAACTTCTATTGTACATTCAATGAAAGCACCAATGTAATGATCATAAGCTCAAGGGAGAGTCCATCTCAAAAAACTAGCATATTGGGAGGGAGAGCCTCTTGAACTTATAAACTCCACTATACTTATGAAATTTCTTGATGTGGGATTCATAACAGTATGCAACAATTTTTTTCATTTGAATTTAAATAATCAAACTCTTAAAAATATTAGTAACAGGTGACGGGACATTGATGGGTGATTTGTGGTTAGTGACTTTGTAGCTTTTTTCTTTTGATGCTCTATTAGCTTGACTAAATGAAGAAGTAGGATTATTCTCTAGAGGATTAGGCCTAAGTTGACAAAGAAGTGTGAGGTGAAGAGAGATGATGTTACATAGAGAGATTGAGAGCGATGAAGAGTGAATCATTGGAGTGGGGAGGGTCTCACGGGAAATCAGAAGAAGAGGGGTAAGGAAGAGAAAGTGAGGATGGAGAGTTTTTTTTAACAAAAAAATAATCATTAAAAAACTATAATGTGAGTCCCACAGAACAGAAATTTGTATTAGATAACAATGTGTGTACTTTTGCTCCATCTTGAGAAGTTCATGAACACTTTTGCATCCGACAAAAATTTATGGTGTTGGATGTACTTTTGAGAAACTTTTATGAGTATTTTTGTACCTCAAAAAATAATAATATGGGTCCAACAAAATAGACGTTTGTATCAATTAACGATATGGGCATTTTTGTCCCATTTTAAGAAGTTTATGAGCATTTTTTCACCTAAAAAAAGTGTATAGTGATGGGTGCACTTTTAAAAAAAGTTCATGGGTATTTTTGCACCTTATTCCTTAAAATTTTTTGCATCTTTCTTTCTTTTCTTTTCTTTTTTTTAAGACTATGGGTAAGCAAGCTTGGATATTTATATAATACTAGAGAATACTATATATCAAGAGATTTGAGTAAGGTCTACCCTAATGAAGGGAACACGCCTTGAATGAGGGGCTCGTAATACTACCAAATTCTGAACAAAGTATTGAACCTCTTTTGTTAGATAATCAGTACACCTGATTGTATCTCATGATATATACTGAAGTTTAAGATCTCATTTGAAGCAAAGTAAATCTCTAACTACATTAATCTCTGGTATAAACGGATGATTAAAAGCTTGTTTGGATTAGCTTATAGAAGTTCCATAAGTACTTATGAATTGTGATTCACGAAATATGAAGTAGCTTTTACGGTTTATAAAGTAACTTTTAAGGTTTACGAGATAAATATATAAAAAAAGTTTATTTCAATTTATATAAATCAGACTTATATAATAAACCTAATTCATAAAAACTCATTGAAACGAGCTCTAAATCATCCATTCCTCGTAAGCAAAAGGTACGTCGCAACGACTTTTGTGTCTTTCTAAACTAATTGCAAAGAGACAGACATAGAAAATATTTTTTTTACAACACTTTCAATGGACAAACCACTTATGTCAATAACGGTCCGCGTCCCCTCCTCATCAAAAAGATGAGTTGGGTTGGATCCATTTTTTTTTTTATATTTTTATATATTTTTATTTATTTAAATTAAATTATATATTACATTCAAAAATATTTTTATCACTCAATATCTTAAATTAATTAATTTTTAATCCTATATTTAAAAATATTTTTCTTACAGCATTAAAATCTTAAAATATTTTTTTAATAGCAAACTGAAATATTTTTTTTAACATTAAGTATTTTAAATTAATTAATTTTTATTGTATGGAGTATTTTAAAAATAAAAGTAAAAATAAAAATAACCCCAGGGATGATGGGCAGTCCCCTGGAGCGCAGGAAATGTGGATCCTGTCAATAACTTCAACCAATTGCCATATGAGACCGAGAAAGCAAGATCATCTTTCAAAAGTTTGATATGACTAATAGATATACATGAAACAAATTTAGATGAACATATTTGTATATATATATTTTTTTTTTGAACAAAGGGTCCTTTTGTCAAAAGAGTTAACTTTGATTTAATCGCTAGTTTAAAATTGTACATTTCAAAATATAAGCATATATTCTTATTTGGACTTGTTAGATAGTCTACTCGTGAATCTTGATAGGCTAACCAAAGTTCTTAAGCCCATTAGGATTTGGACATTTATACAATCAATTATCTAATTAATTTTGAAATAATCAGCTATTTGACTCACAATTGGGATTTTAATTTTAGGTTAAAGGTTATTTTTGTATTTGAAGTATTGACTCAGGGACATTTTATCTCAGAAGTTTTAAATGTGGGGTAATTTCACCTACACCTTTATCACAGTTAAGTTGACTATTAGCTTATCAAACTTAAAGGCAAATTTACTCCAAAATTAAAACTTTCAGGGAAAATTTTTCCCTGAGATAATAACAACAAAATTGCCCTGGAAGTTTCAACTGAGGAGTAAATTTGTCCTCGAAGTTTTCACTTAGGAGTAAATTTGCCCCCAAATTTGGTCAACTAACGATCAAACTTAATTGGGATAATAGTCAGGGCGAAATTGCCACACATTTAAAACTTCTAAGGTAAAATTGTCTCTAAGTCAATACTTCTACAACAAAAATAACATTTAACGCTTTAATTTTTTTAAGAGCCTTTATATGAAATTTATTCCATGAAAATAGGAGATACCTACCCATGGGATGCATTTGCTCCAGACTGCTAGGCAATAAGAAGAAAGATGTGATGAAGACATGCAAGACCTTCAGCAGCCAATAATGCACGAAAGAAGAAGCCTCAGGAACCACGTCGTCTTGAACCAGGTAAAGGCAAAGCACGTAAACCCCGCAGGGAAAACAGTGATGGTGGAGATGATGAGCTGTACATGTGGGGAATGAGGGGTGATGAGGTTTGCGTGATCTCCTAAAATGAATTGGTTGATTTAAGAGTTAATACCATTATTAGTATTAAAAGTTTGATCAAATTTTGATCTTAACCTTATGATGTTAAATTGTAATTATTAGTTCTTTGTATTTAATTTTTGGGTTCAATATATTGTAAATAGACTAAAAGTCCAATTTGTTCTTAATAAAGCATGCTTAGTAATAATTCTCATTACCAAATCAAAGTCCATGTACTTTTAATCAATTTTAGTTTTTGTTCATGCCCTTTTAATGAATTTTAGTTTTGATTCATATATTTAACTTAGGTTGTTAACTAAAAGTTAACAATGCTATTAAACTCATACTAAATTCTTCTAAAACTATAGGATCAAAAAATACATTTTGAGATTATAAAGACTAAAGCTAAAGTTCAATTATATATATTGTAAGTATTAACAATAATATTAATCCTTAATTTATGTTTGTTCTATTAATTAATATGACATATATTTTCTAAAATTATCTCCTCCTTGATTATTCTTATGGCACATCAATAGGAGTAAATTAAAAAAAGATTGATAAACATAAAAATTATGTCTTATATTTAGATTCAATATTAACTCTATAAATATATCTTATATTAAGAACGAGAGGGGGTATTACATCAGCATTAAAAGGCCCATATTTTTCTTCCTAGAAGTTACATTATAATACACTTTATCTTTTAAATTTATAATTATTTTCTAAAATATTTCATATTAATTAAGGAGGAGAAATTTCCAATATAAATGATTAAAATAGATATTTTAAAAAACCAACACATTTTTTTTAAAAAAATAAACTTACTTGAAAAAATAGGCCTTTTAAAAATGTTTGCATACTAGGAAGGGAACATCTCCACTAACTCCTCTTTCAATTTCTTCTCCACTTAATTTCTCCACTATTGGATATACTTTAAGGGTCAAGATTTTACTAAGGAACAAAAAATGGAACTATGCACTAAGCCAGTCGAGGTAATGATTTATGGGTCAATGGGTTAGACTGAGGTCAACTGGGGGTTAAACTAGTCATATTAAAATAGTATAATTTAAATGAAATACAAAATTAATATTTTAGATAAACTAATAAAAATTAAAATATAAAATATAAAATAAATTTTAAATATTAATTTAGTATCAGTTATGTTGCCTATAATTATGTCATGGTTATCTAACCTATTAATTACCATTATTGCATAAGCAAATCAGTGAATAGATTATGGGATTAGATTTTAAATTTCAAATATTATTGCCAATGTTATGATATCTAATCTACTAATCATTATTACCCAAGACAAATCAGCTCATGAATTATTAGATTGGATTTTAAATTTTAAATTTTAAATACAATTCACAATCATGTTCTCTTCCTTCACGTTTGTTCGTCCACTTCATTGTTTTCAATCTTCTTCTTTCCCCTTTCCATTTTCCTCTGGTCAAGAATTGAGGATTCTTGTCTCCTATAACTTCTACATCCTTCTAGGTAATTTCTTTAATCTTCTTCTTGTGTTTTTTAAGATTTGTTTTTTCTTAACCTACTTTTCTTTTCATCTTGATCTTCTTAAAACTTTCTCTTTTCCCCTTAAAATGGCGCAAGATCACAAGTGGAAGAAAAAAAATATAGACCGGTCAACCCACCAAAACCAACAATTTTCCTTATTATAACTAGTTTTGTCTTGCTTCAGTTTAGTTCTTATCAGTCTATTTTTCTTTAAATTTAGGGGTTAAACCAAACCGGACAACTGACCGGTCTTCAATTGGACGGTCAGTCCATTCTAATTTTTTGTTTCTTGGATTTTACACTCTATTAAAAATATTATTGTAATATTAAATATTAAATGATAATAATATTTTTATAAAATAAATTTCAACCATTAAAAAACAATCTAATAATAAAGAAATTAAATGGAAAGAGCAGTTAGTAGAAATACTATCCATCCTTGTAAGTTAGGATTTCATTTAAAAGCTTTAAATATGCTTCAAGTCTTTATGTGCAAAGCGGCCACATAATTATATTTATATCTACACACTCATTTATGAAAATATATTCATATGATAAGTACAAATATATGAATAGATTTGCCTATCAAGTTCGTGGGTTTTACTTTATAGTCTTGTAAAAATGAGTCTATTCTATTTGTCTAAATAGGCTTGATCATGAGCTTGAACCTGACTTCAGTTATTGACTATGTGTCTGTTTGAATTTATGGTGGAGAAATAGCTTTTTCTACAATCTGATTTTTACAAAAGTTAGATAGAATAAAAATCAGATTGTAAATGTGATTTGTGTTTGGATTGGCGGTGGTAGAAATGTTTTTTTTAACCTAAAACGTGTTTGAATTAGTGTTTGAAAAGTCCGTTTAGATGAAAAATGACTGAAAAATGCATGAATCTTATTGAATATTATATATATATATGTATGTATGTATATATAATTCAAATCACACAATTTTTTAGCTAACATTTTATTCAAATCAATATATAAATAAATTTTTTTACACAATTATAATTCCTAATTATCTTAGAAAATGAGAAAAGACAATTTGACTCTTTCATCTTCATCTTAGCACTTTGCTCCTTCACTATACACACCAACTCTCTTCTATTCTCATTGTATTCTTCTTCACCAGCTTACAAATATGGCTTTTATTTTCTGATATTTTTTTACTATCAGCAGGTCGTGTATTGGGCCAAGGTTCTTAAAGGCACCTACCACAAACCACCTTCATTCTTGTTGTCCACTTATCTCCAGTGGTGCCTGCATTCGCTATTATTCCATATGTTTCTCCAGTGATGCTACTGTGAACGCTCGCTAAGTGGAGAAAAAGCCAAGATGTCTAGAAGCCACGTAGGCCGCTAAAGCGCAATGGGTTGCAACATGAACCTAAATGGGTTCATTCACCACCACTGTTCTCTTTTTTTTTTTTAAAAAAAAAGCACATTTTCAACCTCTCACTGTGATCACAAACAGGCTCCAAATAGGCCTAAATTATGTTAAGAGCTAGGTCTTTGATAGGCTTCTAGACCCTTAGTTATACTTATAATATAATATTCTGAATTTTGAGCCTAGAGACTTGAAGATAAACCTATATCAGGCAAACTACTAAGTCTAGTTTGGAGAGAGTCCTAAAAATGATGAGAGATAGAAAGATTCTCGGGAATTGTATGATTTAGTTTTCCGGGAAGAGAATGGTTCTCCCGATAATATAAGGGCTCAGAGGTTATAGTTAGTTGGATGAAATATATCGGTATATATGTATAAGGGGTACACTTAGCACCATATTTGTTTAGTGTGTATGGTGATGTGTGGTGCCATGTAGGGCCCACACATACATTACAACCTGGCGTCATCTTACAGGTTCGGATATACGTGGTGCAATCTCGAGTAAAAACCAGAGTAAAATCCCGAATAAATATCAATAAACTAGCATTATTAAAATAGCTTTATTAAAGTAGCTTTAATAAAATAAGTAATTATAACTAATGATTACTTAACTTTAGTGTTTGCTTAAGGAGAAGGTGACATTTGACTCTTAATCATCACACTTACTTTATGCTTTATGTGTTGGCTTCACAAGAAATTGACACATATCTCATGACACTTACTTTTTGCCTTTTGTGTTGGCACTCTAAAAAGGCGCCACCTGGCCTCTGAGTCAAGGGAATCTATTGATCTCCAGTCCGGTCATGTACTTGACTTTCCCGAACACTGAACCTAAGAGTCAAGGGAATTCATCAGTTTTTCCTTTCCTTGACCCAAAAAATAAGGCCTAAGGAGAGAGAAAAGGAGAGAAGATGATCTTGAAGGACACTTGTTACTTTGGGATTAAATCTCAAGGCACATGGCACCGTAAGATTAAAACACAAGACACATAGCAAAAATCCAACACCTCCCTTTCTCTTTAAAAAAATTCAGCCAAGAAGAATAAAATAGAAAAAATCATAAGAAAAATAAAGAGGAGAGAAGGAAGAGGAATAGTAAAGTTCCAGAGCCGATTCCAAACCCATAAGGCCGTTTTCGGCTGACGAAGTCTTTACTAATCTTCTTCTACTTAGTGTGGGGTTCCTTTCTATAGTTTTAGATTCTTAATTTGAGGTGTTGGGAGTCGTCTACCTAAGGCCATTACTGTCGAAATAAGAACCGGCTGTAGAATTGTAAAGAGGTAAGCCTAAGCTTCGAGTTGAGCCGTATATCTTGAGGATTAGCTGAGTTTTCGTTTATTTTTCAAGCTGCCCTGTTTTTGGCCATACTTGATTAATGGAGGAAGAAGATGATTTTGGTGTTTTTGAGGTTAGAAATGGATTCTATACACAAGATTGTGTGAGAATAAGTTGTGAACATGATTTTAGAAGGTTTTGATTGAAAACCCAAAGATTGAAGTTAAAGTAATAATACTGCCAGATTTTGTTTTCTGAAGGTAGCCTACTTGCAACAAGTTTTTAATAATCAAATCTTATCTAATGACTATGAAACTTTTTATAATAATAGTAGACATGATAGGCTTTAACATGATTTATAATATGTGCCATTTGGGTCAGTATATTAAGATATATGAATTTTTAAAGACAAACATTGAATCTGAAATGATTTTTGGGGCAATGAGGTTTGTTCGAGGTTTTTAGAAATTTAGCCCTATAATTGACAATGAGTAATATTTTTCCTTTAAAGATAACTTAAAGAGCTTTACATAGGACTTTAAACCACCCCATTTGGAATTTTATAGGTTAATTTATGAATTTCCAAGTTTGGGTGACAAATCTGGCAGATTAGGTGAACCCACGAATTTGTGCTATTTAAGGCAATTTGAGACAAGAATGATTCCAAAGATAAGAGATGTGTCCTAAAGGCTAATGTAACCACATAGAATATTCATTTTTCATTGCTCTAATGATGTGGATATCTATCTATGACTATGAGATGTTAAGAAAGAAGAAAAATGAAAGAATTTCCAAACAACTATAATGGTTGGAAGAAAAGGTACAAAAGGAGGACATGAAGATGAAATGTAGTATAACTTTTCTGACTTGCATTTTAAGTTTGCTTATGCATTGATATGTTTAATTGCTTTGATGAATGGTATGAAGCATGTATGAATGGTTGAAGCTCCATTTTTACTTATGCTATGACCATATGTGTAATGTGTAAAGTATTAAGCATACAAAGTATGTCATTATTTTAGCATGAATTTATGTAAGCAAGCATGTCATGCATTTTGTATCTTGTACGTATAGTTAGCAAAGTTTGCTACTAAGATTCCCTTACTCTCTCTCAACCAACCATATAGGCACGTGAGCACAGAAGATGAGTGCAGGATAAGGTGTTAGGTGAAGAAGTTGCACTGGAAAAGAGAAGAATTAGTACGAGCTAATCCGTTATGTAAAATTACCATTTGACGTGGTTAAAGGTTTAACCTGCATGACGGATAGACGTTTATCTAAGCACGATAATTGAACTAGAAATGGGTAACCACACGGTACGAGCCAATTAGGTAACAAACATTCCACGAATTAATAAATAGAGGAGAACTCTGATAGAAATATATGGAGAGAAGTCAGTAACCCCATATAAAAAGATAAACAATCTAGTAAATACAACTTTATAAAATGAATAGTGACCCTGTAAAGAAAATATTAAGTTCGGGTTTGGGGGCTTAAGTGATGTTCCCCTAAGCCGGTAATGCTTGTGTAATGCAATACAAAGGGGTCTAGGAAGCGGGTGTTACATATAACATACAAATTTAAAATGTAATAAATATATGAAAATATGTCATGTTTTTATTAAGGTTAAGATGCATATTTAACAATAATATTTTACTAAAAGTGCGTTGGGTATAATTAAGTTTTGTGGGGGGTAAAATTACATAAATAGTTTAAAATGGGGCAAAAGTGACAATATTGTCAATTTAGATAAAACGTCCATTTTGTGAGACCTACAAAATTAGAGGAAATGTTATCTTATCCACATCATTCCTTTCACTCTCACCCTCACCCTCACCCTTCCTCTCCCTCCCTCCCTCTCTTCTCTTCCTCTCACCCTTCTCCTCCCTACACATGTCCCTCAACTTTTACTCTAGAGCAAGAATGATTGTTAATGGCTTTGTCTGGCTCATATGAAGTTTAGTTACTCATGGCTTTGCTCATTTTGGAATGGAATGCTAAGTAGGTGATACTTGTGCTCATATTAGTCCATTTTTGTCTTGTTAGATCCATTCCCCTCTCAATATATAACTTCTTGTTAATATTGCATATAATACTAACTAATTAGAAGGTTCTATGTTGACCTAATACTTATTTTTGGAACAGAAATTCGAATTATTTTCTTTAATTCCAGAGTCATTTTCTCTATTGTGATATTATTAGTCTTATAAAAGAGTTACAAGTCAAAACAAGGGCCTGTCTAAATTTAGATTTCATACTTTGGATATAAACATTGGTCTTATCCAATTGAAACCTTTGAGAGTACCATAAATTGATATGATGAAGTTTCATGAGTTTTGCGGGATTGCAGTGCTATGTATGTTTATGTAGCTACATTACTCTTCGATTACATGCTCTTGTAACTCAGGTAAAACTACATTCACTCATTCATTTATTTCCTGATTGTCTGCTATTTGAATACGAGACCTCCTACAAGATTTGATGTTCTGTGCTATTTATGTTGTGTTTATAAATTATTTTTATACACTAGTAAGTATTTTAATTCAAACTAATTGTCAGGATTATATATGTCTATGTCATTATAACATTGTAAATTTTGTTTTACAAGTTTAGTTGCACAATATCTTGAATTGCATTATAATAGTTAGCATGAATTATTGACCATTCAACATCAAGGACTTAGAGTTATTGGAATTTTTGGTCAGCTAGTTTTAAGGAGGAAGAAAATAACAACTATTTAAAGTATGTATCCAGTTGAAGTTTCAGGGTCCTAGTGGGTTTCTGAATGATTTCTTTTAGGGTTATTAGAATATTAGCCATAAGGATATTATGATGTTTTCCCTGAACTTAGTTTTCTTTTCTCGAAGTAAGACTAAGGATGACATGAATTATGTCTTTACCAGTGTTTGTAAACTCAGACCGAACCGGACTAGCCAGTCCGGCCCGGGAACGGGCGAACTAGGCCGGTTCGGTGACCGGTCCAGTTCACCATTTTTTTTATTTTTTTTTCAAAAAATCAATTTTTTTAGTTTTCTTTATATTTCATATTAATAAGTCTAAAATATTCAATTTCTCACCGGTTTGGCCCCGATTTAGCTCTGGTTTGACTCCGATCTGACCACTAACCCTTAACCCAGTACCCCGATTAGTTTAATGACCGGTCCGGTTTTCAGAACCTTAGTCTTTATTTGTATAGTTGTACGTATGGATATATATTTCTTACAAAGCAGAGAAATTCTTACTTTCTAGTATTTTATTATTTCATTTGTTCTTTTTTTGGGAATAAGGTGGTTCTTATAGCTCACTCAGAATTTATGTAATGATAAAAATTATAAAACATTTTTTTATTGGAGCTTATTCTTAAAAATAGTATCCAATACAAAAAAAGGCCCTATTTATTTTTTTAAGAAAATGTAAAAATAATCTCCAATACAAAAAAAGACCCTATTTTTTTTTAAATGTTACTTTTTAAATTTGTTCTAATTACAACCAATCTAAAAAATCCACTTTCTAGACTTGATATAAAGTCACATGAGATCTAAAAAGTCACATTTAGGAACCGGTATGAAAGTCACACTTTTTAGACCTTACCATTGGGAACCAATCTAAAAGGTGACTTTTTAGACCTGTTATACAACTAGTCTAAAAGTATCATACTTTTTAGACTTGCTAAATCTAGGCATGTTCAAAAATCGGTCTAAAAAGTGATTTTTGCACTAGTGAAATTTCTTCCCTTTTAAAACCAACCAACCAACCTCCTCTCTCATTCTCTCTCACAATTCCTGTGGACTCATCCCTAGAGGAAGAAGCACGATATAAGGCTAAAGCAAATTGAAATTGGTGTAAGAGCTACTATTCCCAACACATCCAGATTTGTCTCTTTAAATCAGCCCTCCCAAAACCAAACCCAACACTTCAAATTGGAGAGCTTTGGACTCCTCTAATTCCTCAATGCCCAAATCAAAACCTTGCCAAAATAATCTCATTCACAATCACTCCTTCGACCTCTCTCTCCTCCTCCTCTAATATTCACAATATTTCTTCCACATCAACACCTCTTCCTCCTTCTTACTCTTCACCCTCCAACAACTCTAACATCACTAGTAACTTCCACTATCACCACCTCCACCACCGTCGTTTACTCCAAAACAACAACAATAATGCCAATCCCTTATCGTCTTCTTTGTCGTTTCACCACAGGATTTCTCAAATCCATAAGAGGAATCCCTCTCTACCAAAACCTATATTGTTTTTCAATCCATTGAAATTTTAAAGTATGTGTTCTTTTTCAATTAGTCAACGGTGAAGTGAGTTAGTATATAATGGACACCTAGACACTGTAGGTGGGACCCACAAAAAGAAAATAACAGCGTTGAGATATTTAACAAAGATGATATTTTTACCCTGTTTGGAAAAGTTTATGGGTATTTTTGAATTCAAAAATTTTTTATGGTGTTATATGCACTTTTAGGAAAAGATTATGGGCATTTGTGCACCTTCGTCCTTTAAAATATCAAGTAAATAAAGAAAAGGTTAAGGGGCAATTTTGTCTTGAAAGTTTTCAGTGAGAGACAATTTTGCTTGGAAAGTTTTTTGAGGGGGTAATTTTGCTTTAGCCGTTATCTCAATTGATTTTAACCGTTAGTTAACCAAATATGTTAAGCTAGAAGATTATATGTCATCTACGTCATTTTTGTTATGATGCATCTAACTCTAAAAAATATGAAGTAAATGATATATAGACTTTCAGAGGCAAATTTGCACCTTAATAAAAATAATGTGTATGACATGTAGACAGTCACCTTAACATATTTGGTCAATAAACATTTAAAATTAATTGAGATAAAGGCCAAGGTAAAATTGTTTACTTTTTGACACTTTTGGGGCAAAATTGCCTCCCGAAAAAACTTCTGAGGCAAAATTGCTTCTCACTAAAAACTTCCAAAACAAAATTGCTCCTTAACCCGTAAAGAAAAATGATGCAAAACAAGCCATACATGAGGAAGCATGCTCGTTAGTAAAGGTGGAAATAGGTCAGGCTTATTTTGCAACAGATAGGCCTGAGCCTAGCTTGTGGCTTATTATAGGCCTTTTTTTTCAGCCTAAGCCTGTTAAAAGAGCATGCAAAATTTTTTTTAAAATAAACTCTTTTATTTTATATTAGTTTTATTTAGTTAATATTTTTTCATTACATTTTATTTTTTCCTAATGTCTTTTCCTTTTTACTGTTCAACCATTTTTTTAAATTTTATTTTTTTATTATAATTTTTTCATTTTATTATGTACAAGATGACCACTATCTAGACTAGTTTTTTTAAATTTTCCTTTTTTTTAAATTTTATTATGTACAAGGTGACCTCTCTGTCCCAAACCTTTTTGCTAAATAAATATTTTTTTCACTACCATTCAACTATTTTTCAACAAAATAAATCTATAATTTAAACAATTTTTACAATTATGTTAATTTATATTTATTTTCATAATTTTATAAGAGGCCTAGGATATTTGATAGGATTAATAGGCTTTTTAGTGAGCCTAGAACTGACCTTTTAAGCTAAACATACCTTTTAAAAGACTTGAATCTATTCTTGTTATCAAATAGGCTAAAAACATGCTAGGCCATAGGCCTTAACAAGTCGCCTGAGGTTTCCATCCCCTTCTCTTTATGTTCTAATAGCACGACGTTTTGTCATTTTGTGATGGAAATGGTGGGGCTTATTTCAAAAATGGGTTTTACTTTTTCCCATAATGCCAGAGAAACAAAGAAGAAGGGGGGTCGTAGAGGTAAAGAGTAATATTTTAAAAGTCAGACCAAACATTGAGCCGAAAAGGCTAGTGGGTCATGATTCGTTCGGTCCATCCAGTCGAATAAGTGGTCGAACCAGTATTGTAATTATTAAATAAATATAATTTTATATAAAAAATATATTAAGTCATCAAATAATTTTAAAATAAATTTAAATAATTTAATCTCATAATAAATTAACAAACTTATATAACAATATATGTCACAATTTACAAATTATTGGTCATAAAATATAGTACAAAGACAAATAAATATTAAAATCAAACAGGAAAAAAGATGTGGCTGCCAATTCAAATTAGACCATGTATTTATTCCAAAAAAATTATACCAAGCATTTATTCCATGATAAATGTGTGTGACAGCTAAGATGTTTAATAAATTAAATTTTTTGACATCAGAAAAAGAGAGGACCTGACTTACATCCACTGCCAGGTCCATCTGCTGCCCGTCTTCTACATAAAACTACACCGTTTTGGTGTAGTTTTGAGTAAAGGATGAAGCTGAATTTTTTTTATGTAAAAAAAATGATATATAGTATTTTGAAATATTTTTCTAGACTTAAAATTATTTTTTAAGTAGCATACACTAGCTTAAAATAATTTTTAGTACTTTAAACCCCTTAAAATATTTTTTTAGTTGTACCCAGTCTATTAGCAGAATGATTACAATTTTACCTTTAATGTATTTCTTCAGCTCCAAAAATTACTTTAAAATTTTAGGTGCTACTGAAAAAATATTTTAGAGTGGATGGAAATCAATAAACTAATATCCTAAATTTGGGTGATCGTTATTACTAAGGAAAATACATTAACAGTAAAATTGTAGTCAGTCTCCTAAGACACTGGGTAGAACTGAAAAAATATTTTAAAGTAATATTTGGAGCTGAAAAAATTTGTTAAGGGTAAAATTACAATCAATCTACTAACAGATTGGGTACAACTGTAAAAGTATTTTAAGGAGTTAAAAGCACTAAAAATTATTTTAGGCTACTACATGCTAGTTAAAAAATATTTTAAGATACTAGATATGTCCAAAAACATATTTCAAAATACTGGATATCATTTTTTTAGACATAAAAATTCACCATCATCCTTTACTCAAAACTATATCAAAATAATGTAGTTTTAAGTAAAGAAGTGATAACGGATGGAAGCCAGGTCCAAAAAGAGAAGGGTAGAGGTAACAATGTAACAGAAATGACTTGCATTAGTCTTAATAGTACATGTTACTTTTCAATTTTCATTTCACATTTGCTTCTTCTTTCTCTTTCTTCCTTTCATTTCGTTTCGGTGGTCACCTTCCTTATGAGGCTGTTTGGTACGAGTAATTTGGAGGGGAGGAGATGAGAGGGAAGTGAAGATTTTTATGACTTGGATTTAAAAAAATTTAAAAAGGTTATAAGTTTTTAGTTAGTTTTTCTTACTTTTTTATTTTACCTCTTATCATTATTAAAAAAAATGATTCCCCTGACAATAAGTGGAGAAGATTCATCTTATCATTATTTCACTACCAGTATATCTTATTCCTCCACAATGACAATAAGTGGCTTCCGCTCTTCATATCACCCACCAACAAACACAAAAAAACAAAAAACCAAAACAAAACAGAGAAGATTCATCTTCATCCTAGATAAATGACATAGGCAAACAAAAAAGAAGGAAAAGGTAAATCTAAATTAATTAACAAAACATAATAGAAAAAAAAGGAACCTTGTTTCCATTCACTAAGGTGTTTATCTTATGAAGTTAAAGAAAACTGATCACTTACACATACCCAATGCAGAATCATATTGGCCCGTACCAATCATAGCAAGCATGCTCAACAAATAATGATTGCAGATCGATGTTAGGATATTCGAAGAATGTTGAACTCTTAAATATCCAACACAACCCAACAAAAAATAAAGAATTTTATAATGAGAAGAATTTATTGAAGGCTTCTCAAACAATACATAAAGAGTAAATAGTTTGAGGAGCAGGGAACATTGGAAACCATACCTATACTGAAAGTGTAAATTCGGGGACATATTGGCTCTTTATTGATCATATGCTTCTTCATAATATCACAAATATGTCTCTCATCCTCAATAGATCCATCTGTAACTAGGAAAATAATTGGAATTAGAACGTTGAACTCATGATAACATCTCCATTACCTGAAGACAAAAGATTACCAAGTAAAAAAATGAATTCATCTCAAACTCTTAGTTGTAACTAGGGGTGTGCAACATTTTCCAGTCCCGACCTTCCTGTCCCAATCCCGAGCAAATCGGGACGGGAAATTCCCGTCCTGAAATTTTCGGGATGGGAAAAATTCAGGATCGGGAATGGGACTTCCCGATCCTGAAAATACATACATTTTTTTTAAAAAAAATTTAGAAAGCAAGATTAAATGTAAAGAGAATATAAAAATCCATAACATCTTCAAGGTAATATCTACTCTTTTAATTAATTTAGTTAATTTCATTTATTATTTATTAAATAATTCTAATTTTTTATTCTTATCTTTATGCTTTTTGTAGTTAAATCGACAATTTTAAGCTTATATTGGACTAGTTATATATTTGTATTGGACTAATCTAGTATAATATGATATTAGACAAATTATATATTTATTCTAAACTAAAGAAAACACAACAAAAAAATTAATATATGAATTATTTTTTAAAAAATTGGGATCAGGAATTTCCCAATCCCGAAAATTTCCTGACTCTCGGGTCAGGAAATTTTTGGGATCGGGATCGGGAATGAAAATCATTCCTTAACCCTTTTTGGGATCGGGATCGGGAATGGCATTTTCCGATCCCGTCCCATCCCGAGAACACCCCTAGCTGTAACCATCGCATCCTCGTCTCTGCATCCACTCCGTCACCGCAATCCTTGTGGTAGCTTCTTTGCCAGCGACATCGCTAGATCCGCTCACTATCCGTCCACTTCTAGGTAAAATAGGGGAATGAATAAAAGGGGTGAATCTTAAGCAAAGCAGAGAGAGTGAGAATAAAACTCGAGGCAGTGTGGGGGAGTAGGAGGTCAAAAAAAGGAGGTGACCATACTTAAATGAAGAGAGAGAAAGGGCTGTCAAAAGAGTGACTTTTCATAAATTGAAATTTAAAATTTAAAAAGGGGAAGCTAAATCTGACTAATGAAAGTAAGAGAGGGATGTATCGGAAAAAAAAAGTAAGAAAGGGAAATTTAGGCCAAGTCTATCAACCCTTCAGGTAGTGTTTGAAACCTTTTTTTTTATATACAAGGGTTTGAAACTTGAATAGGTCTATTAAATCAAAAAATTTTCCACCCGACGTAGAGCCACATGCTCCATTAATGCAATAATTGTCTATCCCAAAAGCATTTTATTTTTTTTGAAAGCAAACCAAATCACTCGTGTGAACAGTGATCTGTGTCTTAAGCTGATGATGAGCCATTTTAGAGAGTGAAGCCGGTGGAACAGTATTTATAGTTATATAGATATAGATTTTATAATCGCACTTCTCTAATTTTTTTTTTATTTTCTCACCTTTCCCTCCCTCCTACCAAACAAACAGACCCATGCCTTATATTATACAATTCTCATTCTCATCAGCTCATTCTCGATCAAAACTGATCCAAAAGAGTGAGAGGGAGCTGGAGAACGAGAAGCACGATGGAAGAAGAGAAGATAGGGATTTACCAAGATCAAGGTATGGTGCTTAAACCTTATGATTAGAGGCTTATAATCCTTCTATGGTCTCTTCTCCTCATCTTCCTACCACTTATTTTCATGATGTTCAGCTGAATCAAACATGGTGGTAGAGAGAGAGAAAATGTCTAGGAGAGAGAAAGTCCAAGAAATCAAGAGGTAACTTCTAAAACTTGTTCCTCTTGCTTGATTAAGGTTAGTAGAGTTGTTTTGGGCTTGATTATTGTTCATTTGGTACAAGATAATTCAAGAAAGCCAAAAAGACCTTAATATGTAAGTGGTTCCAAATCAAGTCCAATAAATGTCTAACTAGTTCATATATTGGTTATAAGTAGAAATGAGATGATTGGGCCAAAGAAAACGAGAATCTGACACAACTTTTCTGGGAATTTATTTTTTCTTCCCTGTGTTGGACGTGATGAATGAATGGGAATTTGACCAATTCGATGCTTCTATTGGATTCAAGAGGCCGAATTGTGTAGGGTCTATGTTGACCCCAAAGTGAGAAGAGGTCCGGAGAGCGAAATGACAAAATTGTCATTTCTAAACCTTATTTGAAGTCTGTTAAGGGTATTTTTGTCATTTAAACTTGATTTTGGCCAATTTGAGGTTGGAAATGATTTTGTTGATCATTTTATATGAGTAAAGCATACTTGTGTGTATTATCTTATATGTTTAATGACGTTACTACTGAGATTCTCATGAATCTCATTCTTTTTCCAAAAACAAATCTCCAGTACAGAGAGGAAGCTCGCGGGGCAAAGAAAAGGTAAAAGATGATGAGTTGAGGCCGAGCAGGGGATGAACTTAATGTAGGTTGTCAAGTTTATGTTATGTATTTTGAGAATATTGTAAATTGTGGTTTGTATATGAAATAAAGTGAAAAATGAATGTGTTGTAATATGAATTATGCATGAATGTGTTCATATGTGAATATATGTATATCCAGCAGAGGTATTGTATGGAATTTCTAGCATTTTGTGCTACTATGATGTTTATAGTCAGTGAATATTAACTATTGAATACTCTACCGTAGTGTTTGGAAATAAGGTATCACACTTCTTCGTCTCGGTTCCATTTTTCTTCTTCGTCATTGTGGCTCAACCTCATCGCCTGACGCGTCCGGTTTTTCAAGATTCACTGCGGCTTCCGGTTTAATGGCGGTTTCCGGGTGAAACGCCAGTTCTTGAATGCTCAATCAGGCTGAACTTCTAAAACGGCTTTCATACAAATAACGAGCCGTTTGGCACTCCGGCCGACACTCCGGTCCAGTCGGGGTTCAAAATCATTGGCAGAGAATGATAAAGAGAGCACCGGAGAAGGGACATTGTGGGGAGACTGAGTGATTGGGAAGAGACGAACAGGAAAGAGCAAATCATTGTAGAAAATCGAAGCTCCTCCTCAGGTAATGTTGTAGATATCCACTCTTTGACTTCCTCGTGTGTATACCAACGAACTGATCCGTCATGGTAGTACGTGGAATTCCAATGTTGTGTTCTTGATTGATGATAATTATTTTAATTCAATAGATTTATTATGTGCTCAATTTATTTATCTTGTGCCAGCCCTGTGCTTGTACTAGTACCAAATTTGTTTAACTCTTGGAGTTTTTTAGGGTTTGCCTAACTCTCTTCGAGTCATTTCAGGTTCACAAGGCATACGAGTTAATTATTGCTTCTATATATGACATTTTCTTCAAATAATGTGACTCTAATCGCTGTACATTACTAAATCACTGAACCAATGCTGGTCTCTGTACGGGAAATGACTAAGTGTATGAACTTGAAAATTTGTTATTTTTGTGTTGTCTGAGTCCTAAACAAACATAAGAAAGTCATTTGCGTAATTAGGGAGTTGGCTGATGAGAATGGGGAGCTTGATGTGTGCATAGAGGGCATAAAGAAAGATACAAAGCTTTGGTCCAGAGTTTGTGCTTTTCATACTGATTCAATTAAACAAAATGCTTAAATCACTACTATTGACTCGAATCTTCTGGCATATCCATCACTTTCCATAGCTTGCAATGAAGAACTGTTCTGCATAGCGTTTTCCAAATAGCTTCAAGTACACAGTAAAACTTATTGCTTGGTGTTTGTTTATTTTTTCCACAGGTTCAAGTTAAACTACACTTGATTTCATCGTCACTCCCTTGGAGATTAGCCTAACTTTGTTAAAAAAATCAATGTATGATAACCTCTGAAGTGGAAGCCAACTAATGATGTGTGACAGGCTTAGCAGCTTACCTGACTCGTTGCTTCTCCATTTTCTGTCATTTCTCCCAATCAAGCGGGCTGTTGCCACGAACTTCTTGTCAAGAGATGGAGGCCACTTTGGCACTCTCCTTCTAATCTTATCATTCATGATGAAAAGTTTCATGGTCGTGAAGTCTTCATCCAGTTTGTTGATTATGTCCTCATTTCAAGAGATTTGGAATTTCTCAAAAACTTTGGTCTCAATTGTCAGACTTTTGACGTGACAAATGACAAGATTAACGTTTGGATTGATGCATTAATCAATAATAAAGTTGAGCATCTTGAGATATGTTTTCCAGGTAGATTTAACAAAGAGTTGCCCTCTGGTGTTTTCAACTGTAGTACCATTAGGGTTTTAAAATTCAAGTTATTAACCTTTAGTACCCTTTCTAGTGTGAATTTGCCTTCCCTTAAAGTTCTACATCTTAGCGTGGTGAGACTTCCAGACCTAAACTGCTTGGCAATGCTGCTTTCTGGATGTGCACTTATTGAACGGTTAGTGCTGACTAATTTGGCGATGAGCAATGATGGTCCGATGCCTGAGATTGGAAAGCTTAACCGTTTGGTCACAGCCGTTGTTCCATTCAATCTAGTGTCTTTGAAAGCTTTGTCTAATGTGACATTTCTAAACTTAGGGGTACGAATGACATTGTATGCATAAATTGTTTCATTTTTCTTTCAAAGACTTCTTTCACAATCTTTTTTGGGTCTATGCTGGTCCTTCCTCATGCAGACAATGTGATGATCACCCGGTGCCAGTGAGCCTCCTTTATGGTCGCCTGATGCTGATAATATGCCAACATTTGACCATTTGACACGTCTGAAATATTATGCGGCTGAGTGGACCAAGCTAGTGAACTGTCTCTATAATTTCCCTAAGCTTCAAAATCTTGTAGTTTATCAGGTTTGAAAATTTTATCTTGATTTGTGTGTGAAATAGTTGTTCTTCAATTGTTAGTTCTCTAATCATATTTTTGTGTGGTCAGCTTTTTTCTATACGTTTCCTCCTTAATCAATATTTTATGTTTATTTAGAATAACGATGAGGATCTTTAAAATAATTTTTTAATTATAATTTATGGTATATAAGATAAATATATAAAAATAATTTTATTTTAATTTATGTAAATAAACATATTTTAGCATCCAGAAATATCTCAAATGAAACTTTTATGTTCATCCTTTTCTTTTATCACCCCTTAAGGAGTTTACTTTTGGTGGTTTGAGCTCGATCTCCGAAGCAAATGAATAATTTATAAAATTTATATTGAATAATGCACGAGTTCTGAGGACTATCAAGATTTCAAGGGGATTGACGAATCTTTTATCTGAAAGAGAGATCCTTGAAATGATAGAAGTATTATCATTATGCCCTAGGGCCTCTGAGAATTGCAATTTTTTATGTGATGTAGATGTGGGTTTAATTACAGAGGATTGGGATAGCTGGTTCGAGTTTTGATGAAGATTTGTTGTTAGACTACTGAAAAATGTCATGCAGCGGCTTTTGTTTTTGTTACCCACTTGATTGTTATGATGAACTTATGCAGCACTTAGGTTGCTGTCTTTGATTTGGTTGTTTTCTTGGATTATTAAATGGTGGTTTCAACTTTTGTCACACGTAGTTGCGTTGAACTTGCATTTTTGTAAAATGATCCATCGTATAAAATGGAAAAATCGACACAACTAAAAGTTGTTAACAAAATCCAAGGAACTGGGAATTAATGAAACGTGAATTTTATAGGGTAATTGAGAAAAAAATCAAAGCAATGAATTAACATCATTATCAAAGTTGCCATTAAATTTAGGATGGACAAGAGACTTGTGTTTTGAATATATATTGTGTTCACCAGTATATATGATAAATTTTTCTCTTTTCATGATTCATCCAAAGAGGTCATTAAATCATATATCAAATCTTTATCAAGGCCATTTAATCATATCTCTTGTTGAACGATTGATAATGTTGTTTTTAATAGGTTTGAAGGTATGCCCCTCCCAACAAATCCCGCAGTCCCTTGGACGATGTAACTTTTTATAATTTTTAATATATCGTTTTTGCCTTTTCTTTTTCTTTAAAAAAATAAAAAGAATGGACTGGACATCCTTAAATAAATTCTTGTATGTGAAGTTTGATGGGGGTTCAAAGATGGAAAAATGTTGAGGTAAAGAAAGAGATGCAATAAAAAATAAAGATCAAAATATTGTCGTTTCACCCATCTAGATGAGGTTTGGTGAAATAATAATTTCCTTTAACACTGTTAATTTTCTGTAGAAAAATAGATGTTGCAACGTTTTAACAAGCAACGCATGAATGGCTTCTAAAAAATATCAGTAGAATGGAGAGACATCGCACCAAATCAAATAGCATGTATATAGCGGCAAGTGCAGAAGAGATGGTCGATAATTTTATAATTAGTTTGCAAAAAAAATGGGAGTTGTTTATAAGGAAACTAAATGTTTTTTTATAAATTCTCAAAGTTTCAATGGACTTGCATGATCATAGCATTTTAAATAAGCAAAAAGCATAGCCTTGTTTAATACTATATTGGTTAGTGAAGTTGTTATTCTATTTCTTGCTTTTATGTCCAAAGTTATTTTATTCCCTTATTCTTACAGAGAAGCCAGGTATATTTGTTGTGTTAGTCCTATTTTGATGTTTAGGGCAAGGTCACTCCTCGGTACTTCTTTTTGTTCAATTTGTGGCTTGCTTCTCTTTTGTGCATAAAGTCGTCTTAGATAATATAATATCCTTCACTGAGCTACTACTTAGGTATTTCTCAGAACTTTTTTTATTCATCGTGAAAAATTAAATTGTTTAATGGGTAAAAGATAAAAAAAATACCATCAAATTAAATTGGTAAAAAAAAAAAATAAGTATGACGAATTTCAATAATTTTAAAGGGACTGATTTAAAATTTTGTAATATTGAAAAAATTGAGAAATTACCTAACTACCCTTAATTTTTTTTTAAAACAAAAAATCCCAAACAACCTTCCCACCCATTGGCTGCCAGAGCTTTGGTGCTAGTGACCAACGGCAGCGGTCATCCTTAGAGTTCTGGTGACCTTGCCAACGACAGGCTCCAATGGCCTAATATATATTTTTAATTTCTCAAGTAAAAGTTATCAATATAGATACTTGAGTTATTAATAGCGATACTAAAGTTACAAACAACTTAATATATATTTTTTTGAACAACTCATATATCTATATTCACAACTTTGGCAAAAAAAAAAAATATTAGCCCGCCAAAACTCCGATGAAAGTTATTAGAAACTATTTAACAAATATCATGTTTATAATTTTAATATTGCTACTAACAACTCAAATATCTATATTAAAAATTCTAGACTAAGAAATTCAAAGAAAAAATATTAGCTGTTGGAGCTTCGATGAAAGTTATTTCAAAATATTCAACAAATACCCTGTTTACAATTTTGGTATCGTGATTAACAACTTAAATATTAATATTGACGACTTTTGTATAAGAAATTAAAAAAATATATATTAGGCCGCTGTTGACAAATTTAGTATTGCTATTAATAATTCAAGTATATATATTGACAACTTTTATTTGAGAAATTCAATATATATATATATATATATATTTATATATATATATATATATGAGGCCACACCAGAGCTCCAATCATTGGTAAGGTCACTGGAGCTTCGATGATAGCGGGCCCCATCGGTAATTGGCACCAAAGCTCCCGCCGACAGCAAAGGGGTTAAGGGTTTTATATTTAAAAAAAAACTAACAGTAGTTAAGTAATTTCTCAAATTTTGCGACATTTCAAATCAATCCCTTTAAAATTATTGAAATTCAAAATACTTATTTATCTTTTACTAATTTTAATTTTATTTTTCTGTTTTCCCCCCTGTTTAAATGAGTTTTTCTTTTAGGTGGTAGGGTTGAAAAATTGAGTCATAATTCTTGTTTGATAATCACATATGCCATTTTACTAGACGTGATTATGTTTAAGACTTTGCCAAGTATTAACTATGGATATCAATTGGTTGGTAAATTCTCTTTATTAACCACTTTTTACTTATTTATTATATATGTAATATGTTATTTGTGAGAGATTTTGTAACATGAGTTAATGAGAAGCCATAAAACATTTACTATGAGCATGATGTATAAACTCTTGAATTGAGAACTTTGTACTGTGGGACTTGTGATTTTGAAACGAAAATGTGATGTACTGAGAAAGAGGTTTTACTTTGATTGTTGTTTTGCAAGTACATGACTATAAGTAACCATGAGATAATCAGTATGCATAAGTTGTATTTTGATGTGGATTGAAATCTTGAATGGATGAGAGAATAGGAACAGTAATATTACGTGGTAAGGCCCTCGTTGGTGCTCATGTGGTTGACTCTTTTGTCCTTCTTAAAAGGGATAGGACCTTGTGGCTCCATGTTGTCCCTAGGGTAAGGGATAGATCTTCATGACTTTTGAGTGTTTCCATAGAGAAGGGATTAGGCCTCCTTGGCTTGTGTGTCAATTCCTTCATTAGGGGAGATTCAATTGATTAGTCTTTATGCAAGAAAGTTATTTTTAAAAGATAAACTCATGAATATTGGATTATAAATATAATTTATATATGTTTTACTTGATATTTCACTAGCACATTTTAACATATATGATAAGTTGAAACTTTGGTTATTAAGGATTTTATCTCACCTTGTGGCTCTTAACATCTTCAAATGATAGTTTTCTGTGGTGATATAATTGGGAAGGTTCTAAATGCTTGATTACTATGCTAATCTTTTTAAAACCTCCATCTTTTATTATCTAATTAATAGATGTATATTGCCGAAGTAGGGCTCACTTTACATACTGTAATGTGATACGTGCTTTTGATTAAATTGTTACTTTTTAGAGAGTTAATAGAAGCCCAGGAGCCTCTAGAATTAGGCATATGTTTTAGTGGATCCACCAGTTGACTAGTCCATTTTTGAAGTTTTATGGAGTGTTTTTGAGAAAGAGTATTATTTAGACGTGAGTTTATTTTTAAGCTTATGGTTGAATATTATATTATAAGTTTTGAGAAATTCAAGTCTCAAATGATATTTGAAATTGGTGCAATATATGTGTTTGTTGAATTGATAACCATGTTAGGTGGATTGTGTCATTTTTCCAATATTGATTGCTATGCGATCAATTTTTAAAGGTTTTATTATCCATTATAGACTTAAGGTTTTTACTCTTTTCTATCATGGATAAATATTATTATCCAATATAGGCTTAAAGTTTAGTTTCACTATTTTCTATCATGGATAAATATTTTAGGTAGTGTTAATCATTTTTAACCATGATAGATGTTTTCAATGTGTAATCATGAGTTTTTCCTGTTATAATTGACTTCTATTTGGGTTACAAATTCTTTATAACAATGGTAAAATTTTTAAATAGTTAGAATTTGTTTGGCCAAGCTTAATTGAATTGGGCTTATTATATAAGCCGATTTACTTAAATCGAGATAAATCTCCTCCACATATTTACCTCATAGACCGTAAAAGTACCTCGTAGACCGTAAAAGCTACTTCGTATTCCGTGAATCATGATTTATAAGCATTTATAGAGCTTCCATAAACTAATTCAAACGAGCTTTTAGTTGAACTATTTTTTTACTATAGTTAGTGTAAAAGTTGGGTTAAAATTTTTTTGACTATGGTAGACGTTCGTGTCACCCTACCCCTATGCTATAATAGGGTGTGTTTAGATGAGCAGTGGAAAAGTAGCTTATTTGAAAAGTGGCTTATAGAAAAGTGACTTTTGGTAAAAATCAGATTGTGTAAGTGATTTGTATTTATATTGACGATTGAATAAGTGATTTTTATGAAAATGAAGGGTGTTTGGTTTGGCTTTTCCATAAGTGACTTTTGTGATATTTAAGAGAAAAAGTTGTAAAATTTATTAAATGTGATTTAATAAACTTTGACAATTTGACAATGATAATACATAATCAAATTATAATAAAAATGCCAATAAATTAGAAATGCTACAAAGTTAAAGTTTTTTATACAGTAAAATATAACAGAACTAATTATATCTGAGGTCTCGTACGATTCGGTCCCTAATAGTGTCACGAACATGATTCATTTGGGTTGATGTGGTGCGACGATTATTTGTCGACGGTGGCTCTTGATCTTTACTATCATCTTCATCAAGTAAATTCTCATTTTCTGCATTCCTAAAGTCCTCATCAGTTTGAGAATTTCTTTTAATGAAATTATGTATAGCCATTATGGCACAGACAATGCAGACTTGCGTGTGGAAGCTGTACTTGGCATTTTTTGTAAGATTTCGAACCTATTTTTCCATACTCCAAAAGTTCTTTCTATTGTGCACCTCAGGCTTGAATGATAAAAATTGAAGGCCTCATTAGGATTCCGAAACCCTCGTTGATTCCTGAATTCTGGGAGGTGGTAACGTTCACATCTGTATGGACCAAGAAACCCAACCGATATAGGGTAGCCAGAATCGACCAAAAAATATTTGCCTAACATATGTTAAAATCATTGTAAATGTGAGATTATTTTCACAGTGAAATAAAGATAAAGAAATGTAATTAGAGTATAGAAAAACACACCTTGTGGTGGACGTGGGAAATTCAAGGCTGGATTTGATAGAGCTGAGTCAAACACACGAGCATCGTGCGCCGAACCTTCCCATCCCGCTAACACGAACGTAAAACACATATCCCAATCACAAACAACCATAATATTCTGTGTGAGATATCCCTTTCTCCCAATAAATCTATCTCGGCCCGGTCCAGTTATCACACATCTGATGTGAGTTCCATCTATAGCTCCGATGGCGTTCTTGAAATATAGGTAATATCGGTTATCGTTCCTTATCTTTGGATGACATTCATGAAACTCAGGATCAAGTGGCCTGATAATTTCTGTTGCAAGATTAAGACAGGCATCCAAATTAAAATATATCAAGCGGCCTGATAATTTTTGGATGACATTCCCTTGCAACCTACTTTGGTTGTTACGATTAGCCATTGACGTACCTATGATTGTGGTTAAATTGAGGTGTAAGCAAGATAATTAAGAAACATAATATTACCATACAAACATATCAAATACATCAAACTGTTCTAAAAGACAAGTCAATTAAGCTGAAATAGATGCAAAAAAACTAAGATCGTCTTAAGTTAATCATCCACACATTAAGTATAATTGGAGCTACTGCTCCTGTACGATATAACGCAGCCACTCAAACAAGTACTCAGGGTCTCCTTTCAATGACACGAAAAATTCCCGACGTGCCTTGGTCTCTAGAGCCTTTATACACCAGACTCTAAATGCTTTGTCACGCTTGAATTCATCAAAGGACATTAGATATTTCATAACCTCTCCGATGCTAGTCTCGTCAGTCTCTGTTAAGGTCGCTGCTCTATCCATAGTCATATTAGCAATAGCACTAATAGCATCAGCTATTTTGTGCACGGCCAGCACTTTTTGTTTTTTGCTCTTACTAGACCCTTCACCTCTCTTCCGTTTCTGTAGGTACGCAGATGTACTGGGACCAGTGTCTGATGGTGTTTATGTGGCTAACCCGATGCTGGCCATTTCATTTGTGACTCCTGTACTAAGGTTGGGGTCAACACCGAAATGCTCATCCTCGTTGTCACCTAAGCCTTCTTCTTCATCCACCGCAGGTCTGTACACATCGTTCCCCTCTTCCTGATTAGTCTGAGGTTGTGTCGAACAGGGTGAGAACATATCATCTCCAGTGGCCATAACATCCTTTAATATAATTCTTAGTTCTCTTTCAAACTTGAGGCCTGATCGCATAAACTTCTTGTACCCTGACTTAACCTACATGCATCTAGCTTAGCGACATCAAATTTTTAATTAAAAAGTAACACTGTAGTCAACAAACATATCATGTTGTTATGAATAAAACCAAGTCATTATAGTCATTTCGGACCTGTATTTTCTCAGTCCACCAAGCGTCGGTTGTTGTGACCCTATTGTTTGCGGGGTTAAAGCCCGCACAAGTCTCTTTCAGTAACGATTCCCAGAGCTTGAAATCCTTCTTCAATATGTCTAACATATTCTTCAACTGTTTCCGATCATATGATTTTCCCGTCTTCTCATTGAACGTTGAGATTATGTTCTTCCACCCTTCTTTCGTAAATGCCAACCCAGTCCGTTCTTTTTTATAAACTTGATCATGGCATGCGTGGATGAAAATCCTAGTAGTCTCATCATCCCAGACTGCTTTATTATCCATATTTTCTATGACAAAGTATCACACCTACTCTATTAAAATGTTTCCTAAATTATGAACAAAACAGGTAACAATGGTTTAGGAAGATAAAATGAAAATACCCCTTGCAATCATTATATTTCATTTCACAAAAGAGAAAATTGGAAACACTTAGGTATTTTTTAATTTAAAGATGAAGATAAGATTCTAAGCAGAAAATGAAAAAAATGAACTTCAAGAATTGACAGGCAAAATTGCAATGCACTTGAGTTTAAGGTGCCATATTGTAAGCAACTCCAAAATACTTTTGAATATTTTTTCCCCTTAACCCAAATTAAAATATGACATCTCAGAACCTCATTAATAGGTCACTACGTGCATGTAAATATAAAAATCTATCCCAACTATATATTTACAACTAATAACATTATATATGGATAAATGGATTGGCATAAAAATGACACAATCTTGTAATCGGTGAGTTATGGACATGTATAGTTGGAACTTGGAAATTGGAATGAACTCTCATCGCTACTCAGTTAATATAAATATTTATAATTAATGAATCTGAATATGGAAAAATATCTTGGAGATATACCATAAAGGAAGAAACACAACCATTTGCAGTGCAAATATAAACATCCCACGTGTATATATATGGGCTAGAGAATACATATGAAAGCTTTATCCTCTGTAAAGACAAAATAATAATTTTCTTGCTAGTTTTCCTATCTCTGTGTGGGTCTCTTTCTATATTATATATACATATATAATATATATATTTGTGTGTGAATATATATGTGCCAGCAAATGATAAACAATTCACCATAGAAGCAGAGTATCAACAATTCTCATTGGAAACAATTAGAAACTATAGAAGCAGAGCAATTATCAACAACACGTAGTAAGAAACAGAGACCCATACAGATCCACCATATTTGCACCAGACTATCATTCTCATTTTACTAGCCATTATCAAACTCCCATTCCATTCCAGTCTCAAGGCCTCACTTCACAGATCTACCATATTTGCACCATAGAAAGAAACAGAGCAACACAGAACCACACGTAGTATTGGAATATCCCAGTCACAAACATATCATCGAAACAATATTGACACTTGAAAACCTTACCACACCGACAAGATCACATCGGCAGAGGAAGAGGAAGACAAATCACCACACACTCTGGAGCTCACATTCTTGACAAGCAAACACCACGGGAACAGAGATGAGAGACTAGATCTAGACTTGCCTGAGCAATGCCACTGAAAAATGTGAGGAGGAACAGATCGGCCGCCTTTACACCGGGAAACTTCCCTCCACAATCCACAAGCATCATCGAAAAAAATGCAAAGGTGACCGACGGCCACACACACGGCTGGGTCTAAAATAACCGCCGACGCCACTAGTGACCAAGACCCACAACTGACAGATGAAGATAACTTCTTGTTCCACCTACAACCCATTTAAATGGCGGCCAAGAGCCGTAAAACTAGCAACATCAGGGGAAAGATCAAGCAATTTCTTCTTCAGCTATTTTTTGTCAAGCGAAGAAGAAGACAATGGGAGAAGATGGATCAATGAAAGGGAAAGATCAAGCACTTACCCGTTTAGATCGACGGTGACGGACGCAAAACCAGTGAGGGACAGCTAAGATTTTGGCTGTGTTTGCTCTTCTTCGATTCGAGACGGTAAGCTACGCGAGAAAGAAGAGAAGTAAAGAGAGAGAGAGAGGGAGGGAGAGACATGAGAAAAGTAATTGCGTCTGACCAAATATCTGACCAGCATTTATTACCTAATAACGATAATAAATTCTATAAGCCAACCCAAAGCTCCCCTTACCAGCTTTTAAATTAAGCCACTTATCAGTGTGAAAGCCCAGTGTGTTAAACGCTCAAACAAACACTAGCACAGTAACAATCGGGCTTTTTTACATTCAATTAGGCTTATTTTAATACCAAACGTCTAAACAAACACCCCTATAGTAGGGTGATTAATAACTGTTTTGGGTAAGTAACGGTATTAAGAGAACCATTGTTACAATGAAGACTTCGAAAGGAAAAGAAATTCATATATTTTAATCTTCAGCTCATTCTTTTTAGAGACTGTTTGATATGAGGGATTTAGAAAGGAAAAATTTTTGAGATAGGAAGCTACAGTATTTCTCCTAAAATTAATTTTTTTACAGAATTAATAATACACAAATTAAAAGGTAGCTGTAATTTGTTTAAGGACTTGTGTATAATTTATGTTTAACGTGTGCAATTCTTCTTTAATTGTATGCAATTTATATTTAATTATGTATAAAATAAAAAATATTTTTCCACCACTCAAGAATGTGAGTTCTTTTATATCTTTGAGGGAGACATTTTAAAATGGAGGATTTTTCAACCGCTTTTCTTAAAAATATATAAAAGTATTCGTATTTACTTTTGAAAGTAATATTTAAGAAAATATTAATTCCCACTGGCGTGAAATATTTATCCTCCTCACAAATTATATATAATTAAAAAAAAGCAATGAATTGCTATTTTTTTAATCTCAAAACAAACGCCTCTCTAGTCTCATGCTCACAATATGAGGTAGAAAATAAAATTTCAATCATCTATAAGTATGTTTAGAATAGTTATTATAATCTCTAAAAATATTTTTTAATTGTAATTTATGATATATGAGGTAATTTTTATTATCTATAAAATAATTTTTATAATCTATAAAATAAATATATAAAAAAATTTTATCTCAATTTATATAAATCAAATTTATACGTAAATATAAATTAATAATATTTCAAAATTGGGTTTTACCGTTTTACGGTTTTACCTCAGCGCCCGAGAGACGAAGGGGAAGGGAATCAGAGGCAGAGAGTGATGAAGAGAGAACCAGAGACGGAAGATTCTGGGGAGACAGAGTGATTCGGAAGAGACGAATAGGAAAGGGCGAATCATTGAAGAAAATCGAAGCTCCTCCTCAGGTAATGCCGTCGATTTCCATTCTTTTACTTCCTCGGGTGTATAGCAACGAACTGATGCTTCTTGAATTCCCATGTTGTGTTCTTGATTGATGACAATCATTTTAGTTTCAATATATTAATTTTGTGATCGGTTTATTTATCTTGCGCCAGCCCTTTGCTGGCACTACTATCAAATTTGTCAATTTCGGAAATGTTTACGATTTGCCTGAGCCTCTACGAGTAATTTCAGGTTCATGAGGCATACAACTTCTTTATTGCTTCTTTCATGTTTTCTTCAAATATGTTATGTGCTTTTAGCCGCTCTACATTACCAAATCACCGAACCAATGCTGGTCTCTCTATGGGAAATGATTATGGGTATGCACTTGAAGTTTTTTACTCCTGGTGCTTAATATAAGAGATTGATAACTAATTTGTGGATTTGAAGAAAGTTGGTTAAATTAGTTATTTGTAACAAATATATATTAGTTTTCCTGCTATACTCTTTCTAATTATGTGCACTGTAACCCTCTAAAATTATAAATATGGGGACAAAATAGATCATAGGCTTATATTTAGGACCAAAATAAAAGCCTTTATCTAGCTCACATATTTAGGATAGGTGGTAGTATTACACCGTTTGTCTGAGTTCTAAAGCTTATGTTACTAAATTTATACAAACATCAGAAAATCATTTGCCTAAGTAGTGGTAACTCAAACTTTCCATCCGTTCCAACTATTTATTTGTCAAGAAAGTCAGCCAAACTTTTTAAAAATGATAAGATACATATGTTGATATCATTAGCAAGCAAACTTATTTGTATGTTGTACAATATAAAGTAGGGAGTTAGCTGCTGAGAATGAGGAGCTTGATGTGTGCATAAAGGACATAAAGAAGGATACAAATCTTAGGGATGCAATGGTTGGGTCCAGAGTTTGTGCTTACTGTTTCATTCTAACTCAGATAAACAAAATGCTTAAATCACTACTCTAAACTGTTTAATGAATAGTTTTCTCCAATCTTCAGGCACATCCATCATTTTCCATAGCGTGCTATGTAGAACTGTTCTGCATATTGTTTTCCAAATAGCTTCAAGTGCACAGTATGACAGTAAAACTTATTACTTGGTGTTCGATTATTTTCTCCACAGGATCAAGTTTAACTACGCTTGTTTTCATCATTACTCCCTTGGAGATTGGCTTAACATTGTTAAAAAATCAATGTAGGATAGCCATTGAAGTGGAAGCCAGTTAATAATGTGTGACAGGCTCAGTAGCTTACCAGACTCGTTGCTTCTTCATATTCTGTCTTTTCTTCCAACAAAGCAGGCTGTTGCTGCAAGCTTCTTGTCCAAGAGATGGAGGCCACTTGGGCACTCTTTTTCCTCTCTTGTCATTCATGATGCATATTTTCCTGGTCGTGAAGTTTTCATCCAGTTTGTTGATTATGTCCTCATTTCCGGAGATTTGAAATTTCTCAAAAACTTTGGTTTCAATTGTTGGACTTTCAACATGCCAAATGATAAGATTAACATTTGGATTGATGCATTAATCAATAGTAAAGTTGAGCATCTTGAGATATGGATTGCAGATAGATATAACACTAAGTTGCCCTCTAGTATTTTAAACTGGAGTACCATTGGGGTTTTAAAATTCAATGGGGTAACCTTTAGTACCCTTTCTAGTGTGAATTTGCCTTCTCTTAAAGTTCTACATCTAGACATGGTTAGACTTCCAGACATAAACTTCTTGGCAATGCTGCTTTCTGGATGTGCACTTCTTGAAATGTTAGTGCTGACTAATTTGGGCATGAACAATTATGGTCCGATGCCAGAGATTAAAAAGCTTAACCGTTTGGTCGCAGCTGATGTTCCCCCCTCTCTAGTGCCTGTGAAAGCTTTGTCTAATGTTAAATTTCTAACCTTACAGGTATGAATGACATTGTATACGTAAATTATTTCATTTTTCTTTCAAATATTTCATACACTTGTTTTTTGGGTATATGTTGGTCTTTCCTCATGCAGCAAATATGGTCACCCGGTGGCAAGCATGCTATGTGGTCGCCTGATGCCGATAATATTCCAACATTTGACAATTTGACACACCTGAAATGTTTTGGTGATGGGTGGACTGCGATAGTGAACTGCCTCCGAAATTTCCCTAAGCTTCAAAATCTTGTAATTTTGCAGGTTTGAAGATATTATCTTGACTTGTGTGTGAAATAATTGCTCTTCAATTTATTAGTTCTCTAACTATATTTGTGTGGCCACTGGACAGCTTTTCTCTAGGGCCCCTCCTAAGCCAATAATTAATGTTCCTCTTTGTCTTTCATCACACCTGGAGGAGTTCACTTTTGGTGCCTTTCGGTTAGACGAAGATGATGTTGCATTTATGAAATTCATATTGAATAATGCACGAGTTCTGAGCACTGTCAAGATTACAAGGGGATTTGCTGTTTCAAGTGAAGAAGAAATTCTTGAAATGATAAAAGTGATATCCTTGTATCCCAGGGCCTCTGAGAATTGCAAGTTTTTACATGTGAAAGATCCGTGTTTAAGTTTAAATGATTGGATTGCTGGTTCAGGTTTTGATGTAGAGTGGTCTGTTGGACCACTGAAAAAAGTCATGTAGCAGATTGGCTTAGGGACACATTAGATTGTTATGAACTTTTGCAGCTTTTAGGTTTCTCTCTCTCTATAAATCTGGTTCTGTGTTTTCTTGGATTATTAAGTGGTGATTCCAACTTTTGTCACGTGTATTTGCGTTGAACTGTTAGTTTTGTAAAAAGATCAATTATATAAAATGAAATGGGTTATACAAGTAAAGGTTGTATAACAAAGTCCAGGAAATTGGGAAGCAATGAAACAATAATTTTATAACCAGTAACTGAAAAAATTGAAGCAACGAATTTATATCATTTTCCAAGTTACCAATGAAATTAGATGGACCGGACACCATTGAATGTCATTTTCCAAGTTGCCAGTGAAATTATAATAGATGGTCGATGGTTTCATCTGCGTGACTGCAAAAAACACAGATAACTCAAACATTCAAGTGATGTTTCCTCAAGACTTCTCCAACAGAGTCAATAGAAAGGATCATTTTGCACATAAAAAGGAGTTGTTATATAAGGGAATTGAATTTTCTGGATAAATTCCCAAAGTTTCAATAGAATTGCTTGGTTGGTCATAGCATTTTGAATGGACAGAGCATAGCCCTGTTCAACACTGTTTAATTGTTATTCTATTTCATGCATATGTGTGGGAAGTTATTTTATTCCCTAATTCTTGCAGAGAAGCGAAATAGATGTCCTCTAAATTTTGTAGCAGCCCTATTTTGATGTTTAGGCCAATGTCGGTCCTAATTCTCCTGTGTTCAATTTGTGGCTTGCTTATCTTTTGTGCATAAAGTCGTCCAGGATCATAATATCCTCCACTGAGCTAATTAGTTATTTCCCAATTCTTTAATTAACATTGACACTTATTCGTCCAAATGAATTTTTCTTTTAGAGTTGAGAATTGAAAACTTGATCCAAGCTGATAGGCATTTATAATAATTTTTTTTACAAGTACAAGTGTTTTTCTACTTTAAAAAATCCTATTCAAGATACTATCGAGTACTAAATGTGACATGTCTCTTGTAAGTTTTGTTACATTTTAATCTAGGATCTCTTATTAAAATTGTTTAGCCATTTAAAAACCATCTGATCCAATAGGTACTTTTGTTTTTGGAGAATTCAAAACTTAAATCTTTTGTGCAAAGATTAGGTATACCTTGATAAAATTTTTTCTTTAAACTTAGAAAATTCATAATTAAATTGTTTTAGTTCCAAAATTAATGGTTTGAAGCTCTAATTTTAGCTCTTGGATTCATTTATGTTCCATTTGGTTAAAAAAAACACCCATTTATCAAATATGAACAAGGGATATTTTCATAACATTTATCAGATTTTTGGGTCATCTTTGAAAAATCAAATCTTTTTATATACTCATCCAAAAATAATGAACTAGAACTGGTTTAAAAGATTTGAATGTGTTCTATGATATTTCAAAATTTCATAACCTGACTAAGTCAATTACCCCGATTCTAACCCATTCATATTACAAATCTATAATACATAATTTCCTCTTTAAACTAATTAAAGGATAATCTTCCAATACAATTATAAAATAATCTCTACATAACTAAATATTTGACCTTTTAAATATTGTTGTTTTGGCATGTAAATTCTCAGGGTGTCATCCATACACTTGCCCTAATTTCAAAGAAAGTTAAAACTACTAGTAAACATACATTAATAACTACTAATAAATATTTAGTTTATTACCATCACCACGTATGTCACTTACCTTTAGACTACTATAGCCTTAGGATTTATCCGCATGGAGGGTATTTAGATGACAAAATATATAATTACATATATATAACTTTAATATCAAAATAAATATAATCCAAGCATATAACAGAGCTTATACATATAAGAAAATAACATGTTTCTCTAGCTCAATTCACCTTTGATTTTCACCAACCACTACACCTTTGCCCTTAGCAATATTTGCCTTTACTGCGTATCATGAAAGAAAGATGTAAGGTTCAAGGGAATCTCAGCAAATTTGTGCCTTATTATGATAGATGTTTTCAATGTGTAAGCTTTTGGCTAAAAAAAAAAAAAAGTGTAAGCTCGATTCTTTTCTATCAGTTAATTTCTATTTGGATTATGAACCCTTTATGAAAAAGGTGATGATTTTAAATGGTTAGTTCTTCTTCTTCTTCTTTTTTTTTTTTAAACTCTGGTTAGCATTTAAAAGTTGGGTTGAAATTTTGTCTACGAGGATAGACCTTCGTGTCACATTTTCCCTTCTTTTACCTTACTACGGTGATTAATAATTGTTTTGGGTAAGCAACTCATATTAGGAGAACCATTGGGCAAACTTTAAGGGTCTGTTTGGTATCAGGGATTTGAAGGGGAGGGGAGGAGAAGAAAAATTTTTCTGTCTTTGATTTTAAAATATTGAAGAAGTGTGGTTGGAAATTTTTAGTTAACTTTTCTTACTTTTTTATTTTACATCTTATCTTTATTAAAAAATTTTAACACCATTTCTTCAATCTTTTAAAATCTAACTCATACAAATTTTTCCTCCCCTCCCTTCCCCTCCATTTCCCTCCTGCCAAACAGACCCTTAAAGGAAAAAAATTCACCCATTTGCGTCTCTAACTCATTCTTCTTAAAGGCTGTTTGGTAAGAGACATTTGGAGTGGAGATAAAATTTTTGAGTTCGGACTATACAGTGATTTCTTCTAAAATTAAAATATTTGTTATTGAATTAATAACACACATACTGAAAAGGTAGCTGAAATTTGTTTAAGAACTTGTGTGTAATCTATATTTAATGGGTGTAATTCTTCTTTAATTATGTGTAACCAATCTTCAGTTATGTGAAAAATAAAAAATATTTGTACATAAGTAAAGATATGTTGCACAAAAATGAAGAAAAGCTATATTCATTTAAGAATATGAGTTCTTAAGTACCTTTAAGCAATAAATTTTAGAACGGAGAATTTTTCAACAATTTTTCTTAAAAATTATTAATTTAATTGATTAATATATTAATGTTGCAGTTACTCCTCTATTTCATATATTTGTCTTTAAATATAATTGTTAATGATAGAAACATGTTACATTTAGTTTTGACGGAATAGGCTGGAGCAGCATGATACGTTAGTGGCCAGATGTCTAAACACTATATGAAATTTTTTCCACCGCTTATTAGGCTTGAGGACACCAAAAGCATGATTGGCATATTTTAATATGTTAAAATATGTCAGGGGGCCATATTTCTTTCCTTAATTGTTATGCACAAATTAATTGAAAAGGTAACAAATTTGTTAAAATATGACATTTTTTTTATCAAAATTACCCATTATCTTACATTATAATAATAACTACTAATAATCACTCCAAAAATAAAATCAGAAAAGTTTGATTAAATATTGCTTTTTAATTATGAGAAGACATATATATAATATGAAACACAATGATAAGAAGGAGGGAATATTACCAAGATACTTAAAATTTAACCAATTTTAAACTTATTAAGGTAATGAATAAGGTTTAGTGATCCAACTATGATTGAACTACTTTGAGCTATAATCCAATCATGATTTAAATGATATACTTTAATTAATTTATACAAATATATTCACATATAATTTTGAAAGTAGTATTTAAAAAATATTAACTTATGTTGGCCAAAAAGTATATTAAATCACTATTGTATGAAATTTCATTTTTCTCACAAATTATATATAATTATAAAAATGTAATGAATTACTCTCCCTTTTTTTTTAGAGAATTATATTCAAATTTTGTTTAAAAGAAAAAATAAAATAATAATTCTATTGATAATTTCAAAAATGAATTGATAAGTTTATGAAATTAATTTTTTATTTTTATTTTTAGACCGGACCATATAATTCTCTGTTTTTTTTTTCTTTTTAAATCTGAACACAAAGTCCTTTCAGGCTCACGAAAAAAGTCCTTTCCTCGGGATTATTTTAAAATTGGGTTTTCCGGTTTTACCACAGCTACCGAAAGACGAAGAGGAAGATAGGAAAGAGCGAATCAGCTAAGAAAATCGAAGCTCCTCGTCAGGTAAAGTCGTCGATTTCCATTCTTGTACTTCCTCTGATGCTTCATAGTAGTACATGGAATTCCAATGTTGTGTTCTTGATTGATGGTAATTGTTTTAGTTTCAATAGATTTATTCTGTGCTCAGTTTATTTATCTTGTGCCAGCCCTATGCTTGTACTAGTATCAAATTTGTCTACATTTTGGAGTTGTTTGCGATTTGCCTGAGTCTCTGCTAGCCATTTCAGGTTCATGAGGCATACAACTTCTTTATTGCTTCTATCATGTTTTCTTCAAATATGTTATGTGACTTTAGTCGCTCTACATTGCAAAATCACTGAACGAATACTGGTCTCTGTATGGGAAATGATTATGTGTATACACTTGAAAATTTTTCATTACACCGTTTGTTTTGTCTGAGTACTAAAGCTTATGTTACTAAATTTACACAAACATCAGAAAATCATTTGCATAAGTAGGGGGAACTCTCAATTGTTTCATCCGTTACAACTTTTTATTTGTCAGGAAAGTAAGCCAAACTTTTTTTAAATGATATGATACATATGTTAATATCATAAGCAATATAAAGTTATTTGTATGTGGTACAATATAAAGTAGGGACTTAGCTGTTGAGAATGAAAAGCTTGATGTGTACATAAAGGGCATAAAGAAAGATATATATAAAGCTTTGGGATGCGATGATTGGGTCCAGAGTTTGTGCTTACTGTTTCATTTTAACTCAGATAAACAAAATGCTTAAATCACTACTCTTAACTGTTGAATGAATAGCTTTCTCCAATCTTCAGGCATATCTATCATTTTCCATAGCGTGCAATGAAGAACTGTTCTGCATATTGTTTTCCAAATAGCTTCAAGTACAGAATAAAACTTATTACTCGGTGTTTGATATTTTCTCAGCGGGTTCAAGTTAAACTACACTTGTTTTCATTGTCACTCCCTTGGAGATAATGTGTGAAAAATTGTTATGGAATATAACAGAACAGTAGTTAGGGACTTAAGTGTAAATATAGATTAGGGACTTAAGTGGGAAGTTAAATACTTAAGTAGCAATTAGTTAATTAGTCCCTAATTAACCTAAGTAACCTTTGGAATGGAAGGGATGTAGATATACTATGATATTATAAATAGCCTATCCCTATTGTATTTTTGAGATCAGATTAGTATTATTCAAAGTGCAATTCAGATAAATTGTTCTCTTCTCCTCTCTACTCTCTATTTCTCTCTCTGTGTCTCTCTCACTTTTTGTTCTCTCTTTATATTCTCTGTATTTCTATTCTTCTTTCCATACCATAATAGTGGTATCAGAGCTCTCTTTCCTTTGGCTCTTCCACTGGCACGTTCCGGTGTATGGTGCAAACTCGGTCAAGCACATTAAAAAATATGGAAAATAGGATCTTGGCCATAGAGGAGCAATTGCAGAAAATAAATGTGGTTGAAGAGCTGCAAGAAACGATCTTGGGGTTCCGACAAGAATTAAGAGCAATGGTGGTGGCGGCTCAAAGGAATAACGATAAGCAACTTAATCGGAATCACGACCACAACAATAGGGGGTTATCACTGGCTGACGCAATTCACCAAGATGGAATTTTCAAGATACCAAGGTCAAGATATTGATCCCTGGGATCTTGAAGTACAAACGGTTCTTTATGCTAGATGGGACGCCAGAAAATGCGAAGGTCATAATGGCATCCATGGGTTTGGACGATGCGAGTTTTGCGTGGCATGTTGCAGTGGAAAGACAACGGGGGAATCCACCGGCGTGGCTAGAATACATGGCCCTGCTTAAAGAAACCTTCGAACATCCAGTGGAGAGACCCATGAGCGATCTTATGCGGTTGCGATAGACGGGGACGTTGGCCGAGTTCAACCTCAAGTTCGATTTAATGTTGGTGAAATTGGACTTGACGGAAGAATACCTCGTCGATATATATGTAGCCTGCCTGAAGGGCGAGATTGTTGACTCGGTATTAATGTTCAACCCCAGCAATCTTGGCAAAGCAAGAAGGTTGGCACAAGTTCAAGAAATAGCCATGAATAGTCGGGAGTACAAGATTTTGATTGAGAAGTCGGCAAGACGTGGTGACAAATTCCGCGGTGGCACCATAAAGTGCTGCCACGTCGTCAACTTATTACAACAAGAATGTTACTCACATGGGGCCCCAACTGAAAGATACGACGACTAATGTAAGCGTGAAAAACACCATTATGAATGAGAAACCGGTGCTAAAATCTTGGAGATCCTCTAAGATTCTTACAGCGGAAGAAGAAGCAGAGCATCGAGTGAAGGGCCTCTATTTCTATTGCCATGAGAAGTTTTCTGAAGATCATTATTGCCCTCAACAATAGAAATTGCGGCTGCAATATATGGAATTGGTGGAAGAGGCTGAGATCAATGATCGGCTGGATATGGCAGAACCAAGTGACGATTGGGATGAATATGCCCCGTTGATATCTCTTCATGCCATTAACAGTCTTGACACAATGGAGTCTATGCGGATTCAGGGAAACATGGGCAAACGACTTATCCAGGTTCTTATTGACAATGGTAGTACACATGATTTCCTTGATTATGACCTTACTGTGAAAGTAGGGTGGAAGGAGATGACAACACGCTCTTCCTCAGTTCAGGTTGCAAGGGGTCAGAAGTTGCAGTTCTTTGGAGTTTGGCATGGTTTTAGGTGGAGGATGAGGGTATGGATTTCGTGTGTGACCTTTAGGTGTAGCACCCGAAATTTGGAAAACATGGAGCCGCCACCAAAAGTTTAGAAAAGGGTAATTTTGGAAACATTTTTTTAACAAAAACGAAAACTGGTCTACAAAATCCGTTTAGGGTTTCGGGAGTTGATTATGCATAGGAAAGTTGTTAGGCACCCCACAACACCTATTCATAAGAATGATTACCCTAAGTTAATTATTTAAAATTAAATATGGCCCTTTTAAATTTTATCTTAATTACCCAAAAACAAAATATTTACAAAATGAGAAAACAAAATTAATTATTTACATTGGTGGACTTGACCTAGGACGAAAACCTACCCTTTAGAGGGATCAAAACCTACGTAGTTTGTTAGGTAAAAAGACGTGTTACTTTGTTGGTTTTTTTAGAAAAAATGTTTATTTAATTTATTTGAGAAAAATATTTTTTGTTTGGTTTCTATTTTTTTAATTTATGAAAGCAATTTCTTTATTTTTCATGAAAGAGAGCTTTTCCATTTTATTTTCTTTGATAAAAATGTGTTAAAATTATTTTTTTCATTTTTTGAAAGAAAACATAGGAAAGGGATAAAGAAAAAAAAAGCACAAGTTAAAAGAATGAGAAGCCAAAGATGAGGAGATTTGTGCATACCTTTTATCCTTGCATACTTACGACGTATAAGTACATGAGTCACCAAAGTAAGGGGGTGAAAAGAAACATAAAAGAATATACAATCATGTGTAATTCATTCATAAGCAAACTTACCCCTTAATTCATAGGTGCAACTGATATATTCATCATATAATACGAATATCCAATAATCATCAAAATGCAAACAAGACACCTCAAGAAGTACACGTGGCCCACAAGCATAACTTTAATCAACAAGCCATTATTTTATAAACCAAATGTTGTTGGGTGAGAAGAGAATAGAGAATGGAAAAAAATAATATAAGCAAGGAGCGACAACTATTACTATACTTGTGGAGATTTGCCCAATATTTCAGTAAGAATGCCTCCATCTCTATGTAGAGATGTTCATTGGCTTAGCAAAGAATCTCTTTCTAAACAAAGACAAAATAGCTCTGTCCTTAACTACCCTTCCCCATGCACATTATGCTTTGAGTAAGAAATGAGAAAATCATATTATCTCTCTAGCTTGCCTCTCTTTGCTCCTAAAATTCTTTTGCCCCTTGTTTTAACCCTTGCTCCCATATTTATAGTCTTAAGGTATGGTTTTCTTCATAAATGCTCTTTCTAACTTGACCCAATTACCATCAATGGAGATTTTTTTTCTCTAATTTTTCGTTTTTTATTTTTTGTATTTTCTATTAATAAAACTTGAAGGCGGGCCTTGACGCAACTGGTGGGTGAGCTTCCTTTCCGCCCCCAGGTCCAAGGTTCGAGCCCTGGAAACAGCCTCTTGGCAATATGTCAGGGTAAGGCTGCGTACATATAGGGTCTCCTTCCCCTGAGCCCGCATTGTGCGGGAGCCGCTTGGCACTGAGGTCCGCCTTTTTCTATTAATAAAACTTCCTAGTTTGACCATTAATAAGAGATTTTTTTTAAATTTTCGTTTTTAATTTTTTTATTATTTTTCCCACAAGTAATTTCCTAATTTAAACCTATCAATATAAATGAAAGATATTTTTTTTACTTTTATTTTTCGTTTTTCATTTATTTTCTTATATTTTTCTTACAAGCAATTTCCCAATTTAAACCTATGAATGAGAGGTATTTTTTATATATTTTTTTAATTTTTCCTTAATGAATGACAATGCCAATTTAGACACCAATCATCATTAATAAGAGAATTTTTTTTTATTTTTTATTTTTTTTCCTTTAATGATGATTGCCAATTTAGACACTGATCATCATCAATGAGAGGATTTTCATTTATTTGTGCTTTTTATTATTTTCATATTTTAAGTAGGGCACGGACAAAATTGGGTGTTCACAACTCAGGATAATCAAGCTACATACCGTTCATATTATATTAGGATTATCTTGGTTAAGGTCTATATTAAAAGTGCTTTTTGGGACTATGAGAAACTTTTTATGTAGTTTTGGTACAAGGGTCAATTTTGCAAGCTGCAGGCCAGTCCTACAAATTCCCTGTGAATGGTTTCATCGTCAAAACTGGGAGTTGATAGAACCTCTGGGCAGCAAGTGTTCTTAACTCAATTGCCGCAACCAGTACCGGCCATACAACGGTGTTGCACTATTTCTGGGTTATCTGAAATCTCAAATTTATCAAGGTTAGCAGAGGGGGTCTCAGCAGAAATTCAGAACACACTAGATAAGTTTGAAGCCATATTTGCTGAACCAAAAGGGTTACCTCCTTTAAGGCCAGGGCACAATCATCATATAGTGCTACATGAAGGAACTAACCCCATAAGCCTTAAGCCCTATCGGTATTCTGCTGCACAAAAGGATGTGATTGAAAAACAAGTGTTTGAATTACTACAAACAGGCATAATTCAAGAGAGTTCCTCTCCCTTTTTGGCACCCATTGTGCTGGTTAAGAAAAAAGATGGAACTTGGTGTATGTGTAACTGTGTATTGACTTCTGTGAGTTAAATAAGAAAACGGTGAAGTAGTACCCTATCCCTTTGGTGGAAGACTTACTTGATGAACTCTATACGGCTAGATAGTTTACAAAATTGGATTTGAGCTGGTTACCATCAAATTAGGATGGAACCTAAGGATTGCTACAAAATAGCATTTAAAACACATTCAGGTCATTTTGAGTGGTTGGTGATGCCTTTTGGATTAACAAATGCACCAGCCACTTTCAAAGGGCTATGAATGACATTTTTAGACCCATGTTAAGAAGCTTTGTTCTTGTTTTCTTTGATGACATACTGGTTTATAGTTCTTCCATTGCTGATTATGCTAGACACTTAGAGGAAGTGTTGAGGATTTTGCAGGAAAACCACTACTTTGTTAAGAGGAGTAAATGTACATTTGCTGCCAAGAATGTTGAATATCTTGGCCATATCATTAGTGGGGGCTGTAGAGAGAATATGCAATCAGAAAGTTATATTTCATTCATATGAACAAAGGTATATATACACAAGTAAGAGAATCATTACAATTAATACACTTAATGCTAATTGATCCTAATCCCTGATTTCTTGCTACAATATTTCCTAATCCCTGATTTCTTGCTATAATATTTCCTAACACTCCCCCTCAAGTTGGAGCGTAGATATCAATCAAGCCCAACTTGTTACAAAGGTAGTCAACCCGAGTCCCATTTAGAGCCTTAGTTAAAAAATCACTCAATTGGTCACTTGACCTCACATGTCCCGTAGAAATGAAATTCTCCTTGATTTTATCACGTACGAAATGACAGTCGATCTCAATGTGTTTTGTTCGTTCGTGAAACACAGAATTGGAAGCTATATGCAAAGCAGCTTTGTTATCACACCACAATTTCGCAGGTAATGGTGTGGTAAGGCCAACCTCCTTCATTAACTGGTGGATCCACACAATCTCCTGTACCGACTGAGCCATGGCTCTATACTCAGCTTCTGCACTAGAGTTCGAAACCACATTCTGCTTCTTGCTTCTCTAGGACACTAGATTTCCACCCACAAGCACGCAGTAGCCTGTAGTAGATCTCCTAGTAGACTTTGACCCAGCATGATCCGCATCACAAAAACATTCAATCTCAGTGTGGCCATGATCTGTATAGAGTATACCACGACCTGGTGACCCCTTCAAGTAATATAAGACATGCTCTAAAGCTTCCCACTGAGCCACAGTCGGTGCTGTCATAAATCGACTAAGCATACTCACTGGGAATGTAACATCAGGACGAGTCACCGTGAGATAGTTCAACTTCCCAATCAATCTACGGTATCTCTCAGGATAGGCAAATGGCTTAATCTTCTCAGGGTCAACCTTGGTCCTTACATTTTCTGGCAGTTCATCAAATGGTATGCTATCATCAATTTCCAAAAAAGGATTAGGAATCATGGGAAAGCTACTCGGGGCTGCCCCAAGTTTTCCGGTCTCCTTTAGCAGATCCAGAACATATTTTCGCTGTGTAAGAAGAATGCCTTTCTTGCTTCTCATAACTTCAATCCCAAGAAAGTATTTTAACTGACCCAAATCTTTCGTTTGGAAATGAGAATCTAGGAAGCCTTTTAGTGACGAGATTCCAGATGTGTTGCTCCCCGTAATAACAATATCATCAACATATACTACTAAGAGGATCAAGCCAGCTTCCGTTTGCTGATAAAACACAGAATGGTCACACTTACTCTGATTCAAACCAAAGTCCTTAACCACTGTGCTAAATCTGTCAAACCATGCACGAGGACTTTGCTTCAAACCATATAGCGATTTGTTAAGGTGACATACCTTCCCACACTCCCCTATCGGCGGCGAGAAGACTGGTGGCGCGTGAAGGCCACGCGCACGGCGGACGGAGGTTGTGAAGGTGGGGATGGGCCGATCGGAGGATGCTGGATCTCCTGGGGTGGCGCGTGTATACAAACGGCGCGGTGGACAGAACCCTAATCCTCCCTCTCACACTGTTCCGGTCGCCGGAAAATGACCGCCGGAAACAAAAATGTTTTCACTCAAAAAAAAAAAACGACACAGAAGCTCTGATACCATGTAGAGAGAATATGCAATCAGAAAGTTATATTTCATTCATATGAACAAAGGTATATATACACAAGTAAGAGAATCATTACAATTAATACACTTAATGCTAATTGATCCTAATCCCTGATTTCTTGCTACAATATTTCCTAATCCCTGATTTCTTGCTATAATATTTCCTAACAGGGGCAAAGTAGCTATGGATCCCAAGAAGATTGAGGCTGTTGCAGGTTGGCTAGAACCTAGGACAACAAAACAATTAAAGGCTTTCCTTGGTCTAGCTGGGTACTACCGGCGTTTTATTCAAGGGTATGGGTCTCTAGCAAAGCCTCTAACTTTATTATTGAGGAAGGACGCGTTTAAATGGACTAATTCAGCAAGTGAAGCCTTTTACAAGCTAAAGGATGCATTGGTTTCAGCGCTTGTATTAGCATTACCTTATTTCTCCAAGGAATTTGTCGTAGAAATAGATGCTTGTGGAGTTGGGATTGGTTCTGTGTTAATGCCACAAGGTTAGCCGCTTGCATACTTTAGTAAGGCTCTAGCTCCCAAACATTTGAGCGTTTCTATATATGAAAAAGAATTGTTGGCTGTGGTGCAAGCTATCGAATATTGGCATCAATATTTGGAACGTAACAAGTTTGTTATTAGGACTTATCAGCAGAGTTTTAAGTACTTATTAGGTCAGAAATTGAAAAACCCCATTTCAAATGTATTGGATAGCTAAACTTATGGGGCATGACTATGAGATACAATACAAAAAGGGAAATTACAATACTGTGGCAGATGCTTTGTCACGACTACATGATCCCCAGTTGTTCCAAATTTCCTTAGATACCACTTCTTTTGAGTTGATGGATGATATTAAGAAGAGTTGGGAATCTGATAAAGGTTGCTGCTATTCTGGCTGAAGTAAAGAAGGGTAGAGTGTACAAGGGGTACACTTGGGATGGGACTTATTTGAGGAAAAATAATCGGTTGGTGATTAGTAATGATGTTGATGTGAAGCAAATGTTGCTGGAATGACTTCATGCTAGCCCTCAAGGGGGTCATTCAGGTATCCAGGGGACTTATTATAGAATTAAGGGTATGCTTTGGTGGAAAAATCTTCATAAGGATGTAGAGGACTTTGTGAAAGGGTGTGATACTTGTGCAAGATGCAAGTATGAGACTATTGCTACACCAGGTTATTGAATCCATTGCCAATTCCTAGTAAGGTATGGGAGACTATATCAATGGATTTTATAGAAGGATTGTCCAAATCTGGAAGTAAAGAAGTTATTTGGGTCATTGTGGATAGGATGAGTAAATATGCTCATTTTATTCCTCTTTCTCATCCCTATTCAGCCTCTACCTTGGCTCAAGCTTTTCTAGATAAAGTTTACAAGTTGTATGGTGCTCCGATAGAGATTATTAGTGATAGAGATCCTCTCTTCCTTGGCAATTTTTGGAAGGAGTTCCTTAAGGTTTTAGGGGCTGTTTGATATGAGTGATTTGGAGGGGAAGGGAGAGGAGGAAAAATTTTTATGACTTAGATTTAAAAACATTGAAGTGGGGTTGGAAGTTTTTAGTTAATTTTTCTTACTTTTTTATTTTACATCTTATCTTTATTAAAATTTTATAACCCTACTTCTCCAATTTTTTAAAATCTAATTTATAAAAATTTTCCCTCTCCTCCCTTTCCCTCCATTTCCCTCCTGCCAAACAGACCCTTAAAGGTACAACAAAGTCTTTCTTCTGCCTACCACCTCCAAAGTGATGGACAAACTGAGGTACTTCATAGATGTTCAAGGGAAAAGATGATTGCAGTTTTAAAGCATCATCTGCATAGATCAGCAGATACTATGAAGTAAAAGGCTGATTTGAGGAGGTATAATAGCTAGTTTGAAGTGGGCCAATAGGTGTTTCTTAAGTTGCAGCCCTATAGACAAGTTTCAGCAGCCACTAGAAGTAATCAGAAGCTGGCTCCCAGGTTTTATGGACCTTATAGAGTGCTGGAAAGAGTGGGGCCAGTAGCCTATAAACTGGATTTGCCTCCTGAAACTAGGATCCACAATACTTTTCTTGTTTCTATGCTAAAGTTATGTCCAGATCCTATCCTAGTGTGAAGCAACGACATCCCCCTATTGAGTGGCCTACAGTCCCTACTTCCTTGTATCCAGAAAAGATTCTGGCACAGCGAGTGGGAAGGAAAAAGCGTTGCATAATCACTGAAGTGTTAGTTCAGTGCAGGGACTATCCAGAGGAGGAAGCTACATGGATTTCATTGTTCAATCTCAAGACTCAGTTTCCAAAATTTCCTGTGCCAAACCCTTAAGGACAAGGGTTTTTTTTGGGGGGGGATGTTATGGAATATAACAGAACAGTAGTTAGGGACTTAAGTGGGAAGTTAAATACTTAAGTAGCAATTAGCTAATTAGTCCCTAATTAACCTGAGTAGCCGTTGGAACGGAAGGGATATAGATGTGCTATGATATTATAAATAGCCTATCCCTATTGAATTTTTGAGATCAGATCAGTATTATTCAAAGTGCAATTTAGATAAATTGTTCTCTTCTCCTCTCTACTTTCTCTGTTTCTCTCTGCGTCTCTCTCACTTGCTGTTCTTCTCTCTTTCGATTCTCTGTATTTCTATTCTTCTTCCCATACCATAACACAAACTCAGTAGCTTACCAGACTCGTTGCTTCTTCATATTCTGTCTTTTCCTCCAACCAAGCAGGCTGTTGCCAAAAGCTTCTTGTGCAAGAGATGGAGGCCACTTCGGCACTCTCTTCCCACTCTTGTCATTCATGATGGAAATTTTCTTGGTCGTGAAGTTTTCATCCAGTTTGTGGATGATGTCGTCATTTCAGGAGATTTGAAACTTCTCAAAAACTTTGGTCTCAATTGCTGGACTTTTAACGTGCCGAATGATAAGATCAACATTTGGATTGATGCTTTAACCAATAGTAAAGTTGAGCATCTTGAGATATGGTTTCCATATAGATTTAACACTAAGTTGCCCTCTGGTGCTTTCAACTGTAGTACCATTAAGGTTTTAAAATTCAATGAGGTAACCTTTAGCACCGTTTCTAGTGTGAATTTGCCTTCCCTTGGGGTGTGTTTGGCAGGAGGGAAATGGAAATGGAGGGGAAGGGAGGGGAGAGAAAATTTTTATGAGTTAAATTTTAAAAAATTGAAGAAGTGGGGTTATAAAATTTTAATAAAGATGATATGTAAAATATAAAAGTAAGAAAAATTAACTAAAAACTTCTAACCCCACTTCTTTAATTTTTTTAAATCCAAGTCATAAAAATTTTCCCTCCCCTCCCCCTTCAAATCCCTCATACCAAACAACCCCTTGAAGTTCTACATCTCAACAGAGTTAGACTTCCAGATATAAACTGCTTGGCAATGTTGCTTTCTGGATGTGCACTTCCTGAGACGTTAGTGCTGACTGATTTGGACGAGAACAATTATGGTCCAACCGCAAGAGATTGGAAAGCTTAACCATTTGGTCACAGCCATTGTTCCCCCCTCCCTAGTAGTGCCTTTGGAAGCTTCGTCTAATATTACATTTCTAACCTTACAGGTATGAACGACATTGTATACGTAAATTGTTTCATTTTTCTTTCATATATTTCATACACAGTTTATTTTTGGGTCTTTGTTGTCTTTCCTCATGCAGTCAATGTGGTCACTTGGTGTCACCTTGCATGCTATATGGTCCCCTGATGCTGATAATATTCCAACATTTGACAATTTGACACACCTGGAATGTTACGCTGATGGGTGGACTAGGTTAGTGAACTGTCTCCGAAATTCCCTAAGCTTCAGAATCTTGTAATTTTTAAGGTTTGAAGATTTTATCTTGACTTGTGTGTGAAATAATTGTTCTTCAATTCATTAGTTCTTCAACTATATTTCTGTGTGGTCACTGGTCAGCTTTTTTGTAGATTCCCTTATGAACCAATGCCTAATGTTCCTCCGTGTCTTTCATCACACCTGAAGGAGTTCACTTTTGGTGACTTTCAGTTACATGAAGCATATGTTGCGTTTATGAAATTCATATTGAATAATGCGCTAGTTCTGAGCACTGTCAAGATTACAAGTGGATATACTCTTTCAAGTGAAGTAGAGATTCCTGAAATGATAAAAGTGCATGATATCTTTATACCCCAGGGCCTCTTAGAATTGTATAAAATGAAAAAGGTTATGCATAAGGTAATTAAACCCGAACTGGCCATTGGACCAGTTAGGATAGCGGGTCAATGGTCATTGGGTCAGACTGGAGTCAAATTAGAGCTAACCTAAGACTAAGCCGGTGATAAATTGAAGATTTTAAGATTATTAATAGGAAATTCTAAAGGAAATTAAAAAAAAAATCGGTTTAAAAAAAATACCGAACCGGGTTGATGACAAGACTAGACCGGTTTACCGGCCGGTTTGCTAGTTTCCGGTCCAGACTGGCTAGTCCAGTCCGGGTTCTATTACATTGGTTATGCAACCAAAGGTTGTATAACAAAGTCCAGGCAACGGTGAATTAATGAAACATGAATTTTATAATAAGTAACGGGGAAAAAAAATTGAAGCAATGAATTAGTATCATTTTCCAAGTTGCCAATGAAATTAGAATGGGCAGGACACCATTGAATATCATTTTCGTAGTTGCTAGAGAAATTAGAATTAATGGGCTATGGTTTCTTCTGCGTGACTACGAAAAACACAGCTAACTCAAAATTTTAAGTGATGGTTCCTCAAAACTTCAACAGATTCAATAGAAAGGGTTAATTTGCACATAAAGAGGAGTTGTTTGTTTATAAGGCAATTGAATTTTCTAGATAAGTTCCCTAAGTTTCAATGGAATTGCTTGATTGGTCATAGCAGTTTGAATGAACAGAGCATAGCTCTGTTTTACACAAGTTAGTGAAGCTGTTATCCTATTTCATGCTTCTATTTAGGAAGTTATTTTATTCCCTTATTCTTATAGAGAAGCCAAAGAGATGTCCCTTTTTATTTTGTAGCTGACCTATTTTGATGTTCAGGGCAAGGTCAGTCCTGGGTTCTCCTTCATGCTCAATTTGTGGCTTGCTTCTCTTTTCTGAAAAAAAGTCGTCCTTGGTCTTTCGCTAAAAAAAAAGAAAAAAGAAAAAAGAAAGTCGTCCTTGATCATAATATCCTCCATTGAGCTACTTAGTTATTTCCCAATTCTTTTATGAATTTAACGTTGAAACTTAAATTGTCTAAATGAATTTTTCTTAGAGGTAGAGATGAAAACTTGAGTCAAATATGATAGGCATTTATAATTTTTTTAAGCACACACACACATATATATATATATATATATATTTTTATTTGAGGCAATCTTGTTCAAAGTATTGTCAAGCATAAAATATGGATATATCACCTAATTAATGGAGGTTCGAATATTTATTCGTCATTATAAGAGATCATTTTAAGTAAACTGGATAGGCATTCATAATTTTAATATCCTTGAAACTATCTTCCTTAAAATTATTCATGTAATAGATCCCGAACTAGCAAGGGCCCAATTGATTATTGGTTTGTGTTATAGGTACAAGGTATTAATAGCTAATTTTAAGGTATAAAAAAATTAGTTCAATTGGTAAAGAGTTTGACTGATGACCTAAAAGGTTGTAAGTTCATTCTATAACTTGGCTTTACTCTTATATATAATTAAATGCATTTCTTAAAACAAATAGTGTTGATCATTTAAAAATTATAAGCCATATAAAAAGTACGAACAAAAATAGATTGCACCCTTTTTGAAGTTTCTCAAAATCATAAAATCACCATGAGATCTTGCGTATTTAAAACTATATTCTTTTGAAATTTAATAATTAGGAATAAACCATAAATTGTAATTGTTTCTTATAAAAAAGAAACATATGGAGGATTATTTTTAACCCGTAGAAAATCTAACACTTTATTCCAGCTGGTAAAAAAAACACTTTTACACTATTGTCATATATCTCGTTTAAATATTTTTCCATTTGAGTGCCACTTGAGATAGCGCCTTTGTGGAAGAACCATCTTCTTTGAGCGCATTAATGGAAGCATGGCTTAATTCCTTCGTTCTCTTTTGAATCTCTTTACCTTCTTCACCTTCCATTAAAGTCCTCACCACTTTTGCAACCTCTTCCCTCTCCACTATGCCATTTTCGTTAACCTTTGGCCTCAACGCCACCTTCAAATCATCAGTTAACATAACAGCATTCATCTTTTGCTCTGCATAAAGTGGCCAAGCTATCAATGGCATCCCATTTTGTACACTCTCAAGTGTAGAGTTCCAACCACAGTGACTCAAGAACCCATCAGTAGAATTATGACCAAGGATTGGAATCTGAGGTGCCCAAGAAGGAATAACAAAACCTTTCTCTTTGGTTCTCTCCAAAAACCCTTCTGGCAAGAAATCTAAAGGATTATTCTTATTTGATGAACCAAGGTAAGCGGCATTAACCGAATCACTTGGTGCTCTTTGGACTCATAAGAATTTCGGGCCACTTAATTCCAAGCCGGAAGCTAGCTCATTGATTTGGTCTTGAGATAGGGTCCCACCACTTCCAAAAGAAACATACAAAACAGAGCTAGGTGGCTGATTCTCCAACCACTTCATACACTGCGGCCCTTTTTCCTCATGGTCTGACCCGGGTTGAGTGATAGGTCCGATCGGGTACAAGGTGGATACCCACTTTCTTTTTGTGCCAAGGTTCTTATTTCCCTTTCTTCCATCTCCGTGAAGCTATTAACCAAAAACCCGTCAACAGAAAACAATCTCTCGCTCCGTTGGAGAGCCAGTTTGTAATATTCGGCGGATCGATTTTGAACCGGGTCAGGTAGATCACTACCATGGAGCGGGATACAACCCGGAATCAGGATAGGCTCAGGTACATCTCTAAATTCACCAGAAATATTTTCATGGAGGGTTGGGAGATAAAGGCCGTAGGAAAGAGTTGAAGCAGATGTGGGAAAGTAAATGAAGGACAAAGCATTTTGATTGAGTTCCTTTGTGAAACTTAGTACCTCGGTCGCGAAAGGGTCGGCGACTAGAGCTCCCAAAGGAGATTTGGAGTTCAAGGACATCAATTCTTGACGTAAAGAAGGCAAAGATTTGATGAGTGTAAGTTGAATTTGGATTGATAAGTGAGAATCTTGGGGTAGGTCATCTTTGTTAATAGGAAGAAAAATGAATTCGATGTTTGAAGGAAGAGTTTGAAGGTAAGGTATGGAGGAACTAGGGGAAGACTCTAGTGAAGGGATGATGAAGGTGACATGAAAGTTGGAGTGAAGATGAACAAGTCGCTTAGAGAACTCAAGAATAGGTATGAGATGGCTAAAGCCAGGACTGGGTACAACGGCTATGTGAGTTTTTTTCTCCATGGAAACTTGGGAACGATGATGAAATTAAACTTGGATCCGCTCTGGCGAATTTGTGTTTCTGGGCTGAAGTCTTGAAGACTTGATGTGCTTTATATAGAAGACATGTTCTGCTATTATTAGGGGCTGCGCAAGGGACTCTTAAACCTCTAAGATTTGTCCGCTCTTTAATGCCTATAGTAAGGTACCAACCTCTTAAATGTTTTTTTTCCTCTTTTTGTTTAAATTATTATATTCTACATAAAATAGAACCATTTTGATATTTCAATTTCATGAAATGGTGGAGTTTTAAATTTCTTACGGAAAAAAAAAAATTAAAGCTACACAATTTAAGATTAATTTTTTAAAAAAAAAATCGCTCTAGAAGTTTTGCCTTAGAAGTATTTACAAAATCTCAATATTACCCTACATTTTTTTTTTGTTTCAATGTTATTCTGAAAGTTTTAAAACATTAATTGATCCTATTATGCCACATTGACATAATAGGGTCAACTAACATTTAATCCTTTTTTATGTTAATTTAAGGACGACATTGTAATGGTTCAAAACTTTTAGAGCGACATTAAAACATATTGTACAATCCAATAACTAAACATAAATGAATCAACCCATCCACCTTTCTCTTTCTTATTACCACTTGATGTTAGGGGTATTTAAGATTTTCCCATCCTAGTAATCTCATCTCAAACCCGGCAAATTGGCACGGGATTTTACCATTATGTTATGTCAAGAATCAAATTTTTAGATATACTGTTAAGCAAAATGTCCCTAGTTTTTATTGAGGAAATTAATATAGACACATGGAAGTTTTCAAAAAGTCATAAATGAAGACAATTGGATTCACAAAATATGAGTTATGAAGGGTTAAGACGCAATTTCTATCCAAAAAATATAGCAAGTTTAGAGCAGTGATAAACTCTTTTATTGGCATGGTTTAAGGCCAAAATTATATTTGTCTCATGCAAAGGGCTTCAAGAGCTTTCAAAAGCATTTTAGAGAGCACCCTCATATGAGATTTTTAGAATCAGTTTTTTTTTTCCAAAATTGGATAAAAAAATCTGGTAATTTCAAATGAATTGTATCCCAACTATCAAGGTCCAAATTTTAATTTATGGGTTTGAATTAACCTGAACCTATCATTTTTGGATGCATAATTATAGTGTAAAAATGATGAATGCAACAATGGTGTAGGTGATAGAAGGGTCTTCAGAGCTGTTATAAATTTTTTTTTTTTTAAAAAAAAAGGGGTCTTCAGAGCAGCTGAGCAGGTGTAAGCTTTGGAGTGGAACAGGAAAGGAAAGGGTGAACATGCTCAGAATCACACAGCTGAGCACCAAGAAAAAGAGAGGGAATCATGTGGATAATGAGGTGGCACTAGGTATGCCATGTTAGCGACACTAATAGTCAATTATTTTCTTAACGAGTGGGAAAATATTGGTCCATTTTTACATTTTCGTGTAATATTGAGCAAAAAATAAATTAAAAAAACTTCCGGATAGCTGCAGCTCATTTACAAATACTTCTGAGGTAAAAATGATATTTAACCTTTTTTTACTTTAACTCCACTCACTTTTGCTAGATGTCACCTAATCATTAAAACGCGTTTCATGGGTTTGGATCACAAACAAATCTCTGTAGATTTAGGAAAATTGAAACAATTATTAATGCATGTCACCAATAGTCAATGCGTAGAAAATTATAGGACAATCGAGCAAAACACGACATATTAATACCAAAAATTGTAGACATAAATGCATCAATTATATAGAGGGATACCTGGGGTGTGTGCTCAATGCAACTTCGTCTTGGAGGAGTTGGTTTCCCTTTGAATGGACAACAATAGACTTTGATTATTTGAATTCTACAGAAGTATTATTTTATTTCCTTTTATCCTATATTCTTCTTATTACCAGACAATTAGTGGTTCCTATACAATTCGATTATAACATTGAGTATCAAATAAATATCCTGCTTTCTTTCTTCTAGTTGTTCATATCTTAGACCTTGCTAATAACATACTTTTAGGTTCAATTCCAACATGCTTGAGTTATATTGCTGGAAAGCCTACCACTTCTGATCTCTTTCATGTTCCTTACTATTATGATAAAAACAGACTTCTTCCAGATTCTTCAAGGAGTACTCATGCATAATATCAACATTTATTTTATAGAGATTTCCTTTAATCCGACCTCTCTGTTGTTATTGGTCTATTTCGTTACTATTCATATGTTGACCTCTCAAAATAATGACCTTTCAGGACCAATACCTCCATAATTATTTAGGTCAGATCATTTGGATGCTTTAAATTTATCCCATAATCATTTGATGGGGAGCATCCCGGATGAGATTGGGCATATGAAAAATTTAGAGGTTCTTGACCTATCAAGGAACCAACTTGTTGGATAAATTCTTCAAAGCCTAGGCAATCTAACTTTTTTAGCTCGCTTGGACTTGTCATATAATAATTTAAGTTGAAAAATTCCACCAAACTTTAGGCTTTTGATCTATCTAGCTACATGGGCAATCGCGAAATGGAGTTCCACTTCCAAATAATAAGCCACAAAGAGAAATACGCTATGAGGAAAAAGAGATCGTTGAAGGCGGCGATGATGAATTTACAAAGTGGTTCCATATAGGCAAGGCATTTGGATTTGCTTATGGCTTTTGGGATGTCTGTTTGACCCTTTTCGTCATCAAGACTTGGAGAAATGCCTATTTTCGGATCGTCAATAATATGTATGACCGTATTTATGTTGTTGTTGCTTTGAAGACAAAATGGCTTCGCGGGAACTTCACAACATGACCAAAATGAAAGCAACAACTTTTAGACTCCATCTCATCTTTTTCATAAAGCACCAACACGAAGGTGGTTTTTGGTCATTTTCATAAGAAACTTGCTAATTTTAAGGAGCATTAATTATGTTTTTTTCTATGTATACCCATATTTAATGAGGATAGTAGGAGAGAATGAAATTTAAAATATTGTTAGAGAGTTTAGAGTAGTTAGTAAGGGTAATATTAGAAATCATTTAAATTTTATGACAAATTTATTACTTTATTAATATGTATAAATTAGTTAGAAGTGATTTATAATAAGCAGTATTTTTCTAAAGCTTACACCTTTGAATGGTTCGACAATTGATTCTAGTTGACGCTACACTTGTTCCAGGAAATCAGGCCATTATATAATTGTACATGCTTATGCACAATAATGTTCGGTGGCTTCGTCACTATAATTTGTTTTTTTCCAAGACGAGTATGTGATATATTGAAGAGCTTCGGAGCATGCATACTTCACAAATATTTCCGCTGTGATCTTTTATTAATGGTGTGAGTGCTTAAACAAAGAGTTGCTTGATATTGTCATGTTTTGTAGATCTTGTGGTAAAGCTTAAGAGTCAAGAGTTAAGACATTATATTTATGAGATATTGCAAAAGTGACTTTTTTTAATCTGATTTTTTGTAATATTATTTTTAGGTAAAAGTCAAATTGCGTAATATGATTTATGTTTGGATTGACAGTTTTATAAGTGATTTCTGCAAAAGTAAAACTTATTTAGATTGGCTTAAGCATAAGTGGCTTTTGTGATAATAGTAAGAGAGAAATTCAATTTGAAATTATAAAAAATTATAAAATTTAAAGTTGGGAAATTTGATAATAAAAAAATACATAATTTGATGAAATAATATTATATAACTAATTGAATCACATGCCCCATACAATTTGGTCTCTAATTGAGTTATGAATATGATTCATTTGGGAGAAAGATCACCTACCATAATTTGTCATGAAAGATTGTTCATCTACACTATATTCTCAGCTTCAACTTCTCAAAACACTACGTCAGTGACATCATTTCTTCTAATAAAATTATGTAGGGCCATTATTGCACAAACAATATGGACTTGTGTCTGGTAGCTGTACTTGCGCATTTTTTGTAACAATTCAAATTGATTCTTCTACACTCCAAAAGTCATTTCTATAGTAGACCTTAAACTAGAATGATAAAAATTGAAGGTCTTATTAGCATTTCTAAATCCGGGTTGGTGGCTAAATTTTGACAGATGATAACGCTTGCATCTATAGGGACCAAGATAATCAAGTTGTGTTGGATAGCCAGCATCAATCAAATAATATTTGCCTAATAAATGTTGAACTCAATCAAAACTGGTAGATTCATTACAGTGTAAAATGAAAGTAATTGAACTGAAGATGATGGAAATATTCTTCAACTGTTTCTAGTCATATGATTTCCCTATCTTCCCATTGAACGTTGAGACTATGTTGTTCCACCCTGTTTTTGTAAATGCCAATCCATTCCATTCTTTACGATAAATTTGATCAAGGCATGCATTGATAAAAATCTCAATTATCTCTTCATCCCAAATTGCTTTGCTATCCATTTTTCTATGACAAAGTTTCACACTTACTCTATCAAAAAGTTTCCTAAATTATCAACAAAAAGTACACGACATTGAAAATATACTCTCACCATGTCAATTTATAAGACTTTTATGTAGCAAATTGTAAAGACTAATAAACCAGAAATATAAACCTTAAAAAATTCCCTTAATTGAATATTAGTTCCTAATGAACTCACTTAATTAATAGACGGCATTTCTAGAACAAAATCATTAATAAATTTTTTTTCAAAACATCTTATACCATGGACCCACTCAAATGTCATATAAATCGGAATAGAGGGAATATATATATATATATATATATATATATATATATATATATATATATATATATTGCAAATTTGCAAAAAATTTGTCCCCCATGTATGTTGTGTCTATTTCAAATTTTCCCAACAATTAATGCAAAGAATCCATTTCTAGTTTGTTATATTACGATGCCATGTTTGTACATTAAAATATTTCTGAATCATTAACCATGCGACTTATTTATTAAATTTTGGAAAATATATAAAATTTATCTTATTATCAAAAAAAATTTACTCGACTGTATAATATCAAAGAATATAAATGTTCTAGACTTAAATATAAAATCAAGCAAATGGTAATACATAAATATCTTTATAAACACTTCTTAAACCCTTAGACTTGCATTGAGGCACTCAAATTTTTTAAACTATATGCGATTAGGACCGGGGGGGACAAGGGGATAGAAACTAGAAAGTATACAATTGTAGCATGCCAACTGAGACCATCTACTTATAACGGAAGTGCAGCAACAAGAACTCATTAAGAAAATAAACAATTGGGGCCGAAACCAATTATTCTAACTATAGTGTGAATCTTTTGAGACCGCATGAACAGATGAAAATCAACCCAGATGAATGAAGCAATAAATTCGCTTTTCATCTTTTCCTTTGAACCTAGATTTATCACCTAAGTTTTATGCATAAAAAATCACCTATATATTACTGGAAGAAAACATAATGCATTGAAAAAAAAACATACTTCATTTTATGGAACAGATCAGCCAACATTCACAAAATAAATAAATAAATAAATAAATAAAGGCTTTGTTTTGCAAGCAGAGGGAAGGAAGCAAGGGGACAATGAAGCAAAGGGAAGGTGAAGCAGGTAGAAGATGTGTGCTCTCAGTAAGCTCTGTTTGCCTGAGTAAAGCAATAAAAAATGGAGTTTCAAAGTTGCATTAAATTTAGGAGCAAAAGAGTAATGCCAACACCACCACAGATCAACCAATATGCAACAACAATGCCATAAAGTAGAGCAACCACATTAGCAAACCAAAAAAACTATGAAGCAAAGCAACCATAGTAGGACAAAAAAAAAGGCATGAAACAGACCAACCACAGTAGCATACCAATATTGCAAGATGCGGAAAAAAAATCAGATGCAAGCCTGGAACAATAGCATACTAGAAAGATTTAGAAGCATGATCGCCGGAGATCAGATGCACGACCAAAGACTGGAGCTCAGAGTGTTGAAGAGTAGAGAAGACACGACAAGAGATGAGAGAGTAGATCCACACTAGGCAGAGCAAACTCACCTAAACTGCCTACCATGCACAAATCAGCCACCGTCAGATTGAGAACCTTCCTATCGGACTCCATAAGACTCATTGGACTTGAATAGCAGGAGCAATGGCTATAGAAAGAGAAAGGGTTGATCACTGCCACCGCCAACCACGACCCACAACAGGACCAACAAAACACACGGCTAAAGCTAAGGGGACGATCCAGCTACAACGAGTTTCGTTGGCCATCAAGAGAGGGAAGATTAGCAACGAGAGTTGTGAGATTTTCAGTTTCGTGTTCAGCCAAAGACAATGCAAACTTGGAGAAGAAGAGAAGAGAAGAGAGAGAAATTAAAAAAAAGGTTAGACAACATTTAATGCAAATAACAGTAATAAATTCCCTTAAGTCATAAGCTGAAAGCTGGACCTAAGAGCTTTTTGAAAAAGCTACTTAACACAACCATAAGCCAATTGGTCAAACGCCCAGCCAAACATCAGGGGGGAAAAAATGAACAGTGCCAAATCGGGCTTAAACCTGCCTAATCTGGCTTATAAAGGGCCTAAACGCCCAACCAAACGTGATCATTATCTTTCTATGCTTGTCATATTATCGAGATGTAAACTTTATCTCAAAATAAAATTGAGTAAAGCAAAATGTTTGTATAAGTTACATATAAGAACTTTGATTTTTTTTTTTGCAATGTTTGGAGAATATATAGAAAAAGTGGTTAAAGTGATTTTAGAGAAATAGCTTATAAAAAAGCAGGAAAAAATAACTTTTGCAAAACCATATCCCAAACTATAGTTTTCTTACCAACATAGCTTTGTGGAGAAGTATTTGGGTGGCTTAGGGGTTATGTTAAAAACTATTTTGGGTTTAGGGGTTTTTCTCTACATTACTTTTGAAACCATAGTTTGTTAGACTTCTAAGTAATTTTCCCTTGATTTAACCTTAAAATGTCAAATAAAATAATTCAAAAATATAGGCACATATAACTAGAGTTGGAAAAACGGTGGAACCAGTTTAGGCCCGAAAATTGCTAAGGCCGGGTTTGGAATTTAATTTGATCTCCAAAATGAAAATGGACCTATAAGAGTCAATCTTGTACACTGAGGATTGGTTTGTTTAGGCCTTTTATTTTTTTATTTTTTAAAAATTGTTCTTATAATGATAATATTATTGTTTTTTTTTGCATTGTTAATGATACTACAAATATTTAGTCTATATTATTATTTCTTTAGAATTAAATTTTATAAAAAGGTTTGATTCATTTGATTTTCAACAATGGTTTATCCGCTTGAACTTTAAAAAAGCGAATAATTTAGACTTTAGATAATGATTTTGTTTATGTTATATGCGTTATTATTTTAAAGCTATATATATTTGATAAGAGATTTATTTTTTTACTCATATAACTTGTGATTTTATAATTTAAATTTAAATTTTTGTGTTTTAACATTAATGTGCCTCAAACTAGAGCAAAATAATAAGTATACTGCAAAATTTGAAAGTGAATTTATTTGTATTAAAATGAAGATTTGCAATTTGCAAAGCTCATATGAGCATGTAATATAAATAATAGTTCTACTATAATGTTAATCCTAAAGCAACTATGCATCTCTAATCTTCTTTATATGTGTTGTATTTCTAGTACCACACTCTCAGGTACCCATTTTTCCATTCATCTCTCTGTTCGTTCTGGATAATCTTCTTTTAAATGCTTTATGTCTCTACTCCTAGAGCTTGTAAAGTTCCACAATTTTTAGTATCAAAAAAGAAAGTTCCAAAATTTTTAAATCAATAAACGACCAACAATTATGTTCCCCTTTGTCAAAAAGGGGGGAAAATCAATGCAATTTTTACTACTGATGGTTGAGCTCAAGTAAATAAAGTCGCGCGTTGTGCATTAGATAAATCTTATCATAAATCCTACAACTTGTATAAACATAGGAATATTGACATTGATTGGTAAATTTATTTTTTCAACATTCATATGATAGCATTTTATCTTATTACAAATTTTATGATTTATTTAATTCTAAACTAAGTTCATCAATGTTTAGGACTGATGAGTGTTTGTATCCACAATTTAACTTTGATAATATTTATGTCTTAGATTGAGAATTTCATTATTTTCATTTTATTTTTTTTGTAAAAATGTATAAAAATTAATTTTTTATTAAATAGTCATAAAGCCCACAGGCCGGCCTAAGCTCATGAGTTCAAGGGCCAGGCTTTATAAAAGTAGCGTTTTACGGAAGTTGGGCCTGAATGGGCCACTTGTTTAGACTTGAGCCCACGAAGGGTTGGCCTTCTAGAGCCGACAACTTGACCAGTTCTCCCAGATGTATAATCAACACTTGCTACACCATGATGAATGCATCAAGAGTTGTTTCTAATAAAGTATGATTCTTAACTTTGTATTACTCTATCAGTTTTAAATGTAAGACCAAGTTTGGGTGTCAATTTTATTCTTAAAAATAAAACATTTTTCCTATTTTTTGTCTTATATTTATCATAATTCTTCAAACTAATTTGTTAAACTCATAAAGTGATATATAATTTAATGTTATAAAAAATAGAGAAAATTGCTAAAAAATACATTTGGAGAAAATTAATTGCCAAATGCTACCACGTGTGCAAATCATCTTCCGTCGTGTACAACAGATCTTCTGTGATGTGGAACTAATCTTCCGTATGTGCATAAATCTTCCCTACGGGTGTGCAAACATCTTCTGTTATGTACAAAATATCATCTAGTTGTGTGTAAGATATCATCCGTCATGTGCAACAAATTTCCCATGGTAGCATTTGGTAATTAATTTGCCCCAAATATATTTTTTAACAATTTTCCCTTAAAAATATTTTAGAGAGATCATGTTATATGTTATAATAAAGTACTTCCTCTTTTCCTTAATGTATGACCTAATTAGGGAGTTAATATTATTCTTAAATGTCAAATATATTTCACATTTTTATTCACTTTTCTCAAATTAACTCTATTGATATTCCCTCAATAATAATTAAGTATAAGAAAAATTGAAAGAATTAAAACAGGTGATTAGTATTATTGACGCAAAAATTTGTATCCGATGTACCATTGCTGAAACAAATAGTCACATTCCTCAATGATAATTATCTCTTCCCCATCACACCAAGTATATGATCAATTATTTAACTGTTGAAAAGTTTATTCTTCGAATAAGAGAACATAGATACGTTAAAAGAACTCACTTTACGAGAACAATAAATTTTTTTTTTACTGTCTCCCAAATTTCATGTCATTCAAACATGTGATCATATGGACGATGATCATGTTTCTTTCAACCAATTAGTATGATATTCGAACATTGATAGAACAGTAAAATTTCTTCTGCAAGTTTATTTGTTCTTCTTTAGATTATCTACATAAGTGAAACATAGTAACACATTTTATTCTAAAAGTTAAGTGTCACACACCAAATATTGAAAAATGTTGTGAATAAAACTTAATGATGGTTGAGAAGTGTAATTAAATCTGACTCTCATATAATTGCAACAAGAACAAGATGCGGCACTGCCAAATTCCGAATTTTATTCTCTCTTTGGAATTTAGTTTTTTATTCATAAATAAATTCCTTGTACTCACATTTGGTTTGGAGTTTCTCAATTTGTTTTTTCTTTTTGAAAAAATGATAGTAATGTTTAGTACTAAAATATTTTTCTCCGGAATCTCCATGAATACAATCTTTAATTTTATTTCAATTTACTTGTAGTAAGCCGTACCTTATATGTCAGATGGCAAATAAGCACCATCGTATAATTATCCAAATATTGTTATAAAAACCGAATCGGACTAGCAATTCAACCAAAACACCAAAGCGTGGCAAAAACCACAAATACCAAGAGCTTTATGAAGGTATAATATAAAAGAAACAAACCTATTATACCTCGATGGGGAATCACTTTCATGAAAGACGAATATACCATTCATGGCTGAAAAGTTGTCAATGTGAATCCACTGTTCATCTCAACACTATAAAGAGACTCAAGACAATGCAATACCCAGAGACTAGAATCGTTCATGTTGGTTAGCGTATTGGGCCTTACTCTAAGTCCAAGAAGATACTCCCTCCGGTCTATTTTATAAGAGTTTGAAGTTTAAATAGTTTTAGTTTTTTTTATAAGGTTTTTGGAATTTAATGTATTTTTATCATTTTTATCCTTAATTAATTCAATTATCCTTCCTTAATTTTTTTCTCATATTACATTTTTTTTATACTTTCTCTTATTACTACTATATTTTTATCTCATACTTGACCTTCGTAAGTAAGACATGCTTAAAAAAAATAATTCATTTTCTACCTTATTGCTTTAATCAATTTTAAATTTTTTTCGTAAAGTAATAGTTTGACATAAAAAATCATATATGGCTCAATGAATAAAAATAACATAAGAAAATATTTTTTTAAAAACAATAGAATCAAGATTGAGTAAAAGTAACGGAACATTCTCTGGCGACAAAAACAAGAAAAGAAAAGTGAGCAAAGAGAGAAGAACTGAGATTTTCGACCGTTGCAGAGCAACGATCACCCATCTCCTCTGTGAGCTTTGTCGGTGTGCTCGTCAGTTTTACGGTTACAGCTAGTAGCTACAACTCCGGCGTCGTAGCTCTGGTGTTTGCTCCGTGAGGTTCGTCGTTTTCTCTGTGAGCTCCAGTGTCGTTGCTGGAGTATGAGAGAGATAGTGTAAGAGAGAGAGAGGGGCTGAATTGCTAACTGTTGCAGAGGATTCCATACTGCTGCTCTCGGCAGTTTTTGCCGTTGAGCTAGCAGCTTCATTTACAAAGTCTCAGCTTCCATTTACATCTGCTTCTACTGTACGTTGCCGGAGAGATCTGTCTGGTGATGCTCTGTTCCTGTCTTCTTCCTCGGGGACGTTATTGCTTCTGGTTCAGCGATTTTGCTCCTTGCTGTATAGGCGTTGCTGGAGTCATGGCTGATAGTCATCATTGACGGCGTTGTGTTTAGGTTCAGTGAGTTCTCTTGCAGTAGCACTGGTTTTCCTGTGGATTCAGCAAAACAAAGTTCTCTTGTCGTCAGCTTGACGATGTCTTTAGCCAAAGCCTCTGTCAGGAAGGCTTGAGGCTGCTGAAGATGAGTGAACGAGAAAGAGAACGCAGTCGTGAGAGAATGAATCTAGAAAAGAGGATTGAGGAGATTGATACCTTGGAACGTGGTAGGAAGAAAGTTCGTGATGATAATGAAGAGTTCACACATAAGCAATCTTTAGGCCCAAGAGTAGAAGACTGGATGAGTGATGATCCTATTAGAGAGGAAACCACTACACCTGAGGAGACTAGACGATCATACAAGGAAGCATGTATTGAAGATCAGGCATTAAATCATACTTCAGATGAAGAAGAGGAATGGTGGAGAGGAGACGGATAGAAGTTGAGGATTGCAGTGGAGATGACATAAAAGGGACCAAACATTATTGTATCTCCAGAGTTTAGAAAGAAGTTAGAACGAAAATGGGCGACTTCGCTAGTCGTTAGACTCCTTGGAAGGATGGTGCGTGAGGATCAACTAGGTCGAAAACTACAACAACTGTGGGGACGTAGAGGGGAGGTCGAAATTATTGAGATAGGATCCGGATATTTTCTGGTACGTTCGAGCAATGAGGAGGACTATGACTTCGTGTTAACAGGTGGCTCTTGGGTATACATAGATCATTATCTCGCAGTGCAACCATGGAAGTTAGAGTTCGATCCTGATGCTAGTGAGGTCTCCAAAATAGCAGCATGGGTAAGAATTCCTAAATTCCCTGTGGATTTTTATGATAAGGGTATTTTATATGTAGTAGGTAACCAGATTGGACGGGTTTTGAACGTGGATACAAACACCCTTCGGCAAACTAAAGGCCGTTTTGCCTGAATATGTGTTGAAGTTGATTTGAGTGCACCCTTACTCTCGTCCTTGATGATCAATGGGAAAGAGAAGATTGTTTATGAGGGTTTACACATGATTTTGTTTTTCATGCGGACGGTATGGCCATGACATGGAACATTGTACTAAGAATCAATCAACAAGCACATCAAAGTTGTCATGCATGGAGAATCAGTTAGTCCCTGTAGATGAAACACAATCGCCAGTATGTTCTGAGACGAATGATGGAATATATGGAGAATGGATGGTCGCACCACGTTGGAAAAGGGGGCAACGAATTTCAAACGTAGGTGACAATTCTAGGTGTGAGCCTAGGAGTGATGTTTGTTCTCAAAATATGATAGGAGGATCACATTTTGAGGCTCTTAATACTGAAAATATGGGAATTAATGATGGAGACAACGATGTTAGTATAAATAAGGGGAAGAGCCATGTCAATTTTAAGCAAGGAGAGAGAGTACGTGAATCCAAAGGGAAATCAAAGGCAAATAGTGGATCAGATATTTTAAATGTAGGGTTAAAGGAGAGGAATTCTGACTCTATGAATAATGCTGGGCATTTAAATAAGTTGAACAAAATACATGGGATCCAGGTAACTAAGAAGAAAGGGATTGAAGTGGGAACATCCCAAGGACTTTTGAGTAGGGATCCGAAAATACAGCAAGCAAAGACACAAGTAGACTCTTCTATGTTGAATCCTCACATTTTGTCTCGAGGAGCAGGGTCGTCACATAATGCTAATGTGGAGGGGGGGTTAGTAATTAAAAATAATTACACAGATCCCATTCCTTTCACTATCAGATCAGGAGCATCCAATCCTCTTGACCCATGCGCAGATGGAGGAGAGAATTTTGTTTATCAAATGAATTCTCCTGGAGATGTTGATGACGTGGAGATAAGCGGTGTTGGGGATGAGCAGCAAGGACATATGTCTCAATAATGCCTAGTTTGGTTGTGCTTATTCCTTTTGCTTTTTATTAATTTTATTAATTTTTATGATTATTATGACTTGGAATACTCGGGGTGCCGGTGGTGCCTCTTTTCGCAGGTTACTTGGTGATATCGTTGCCAGACATGGAGTTAATTTCTTTGCTCTGCTTGAACCTAGACAGACAGGGATTAAAGCTAATCTCATTGCTAGGAAGCTGGGATGGACACATTTGTATGTGGTCGAAGCTCAGGGCTTTAGTGGAGGTATATGGTTATTATGGGATTCTACTTTGAATTTCTCTGTGATTGGTTCTAGTGATCAATTTATTCATGGTATAGTGAATAAAGGTAAAAGTGATGAGTGGTCGCTGACTGTGGTGTATGGGCACCTTAATATGATTAATAGACACCAGTTGTGGCCTATTCTTGAGGGTATTCAACAATTGGTTATTGGAGGCTGGGTAGTGATTGGAGATTTTAATGCTACTTCATGTCCCCAAGAACGTTGGAGTAAGAATAACAGGAATAATTCGGGCATTGATAGGCTATTTCGAAATTGGCTATTGGGTAGTGAGCTTCTTGACATTGGTTTTAACGGTCCCCAATTTACTTGGGGAAATGCTACTAGTCATAGCAGAATTGATAGAGCTTTGGTGGATAAATGTTGGTTTACTAAATATACTAATGCCACTGTAACGCACTTGCCAAAATTTAAATCTGATCATTGTTTGGTACTGGTGAATACTGATTCTCATGTCTTTTCTGAAAAGAAACATAGACCTTTTAGATTTTTTGCCCCATGGGTTATGCACGAAGACTTCAAGAGCTTTGTACAGACAAGATGGGGGGTGAAAGATGATTGGTGCGGATCTGTAAAACAATTTACTGAGGATTTGAAGTTATGGAATAAGGAGGTATTTGGTAATATTTCCTATATGAAAGACATTTTATATCGAAGATTAAACGGAATTAATACAAAGATGGCTTCAGTTGGTATCTCGGAGAGCTTGGATAAATTAAGAGGGGAGCTATGGAGTGAGCTTGAAAAGCTTTTGGCACGGGAAGAAGTCATGTGGCTACAGTACTCTAGGGCTACTTGGTATGTGGATAGTGATCAAAATACTAAATACTTCCATGTTGTGGCTAATGGGAGACGGAGAAGGAATAAAATAAAAGCCTTAAAGCTTGAATATGGGGAGTGAACATATGATGCAACAGAAATTATGAGAATGGGAAGCAAGCATTTTGAAGATCTGTATATGGAGACTAATACTTATACTGGATCCTTGGTTTTTGGGTGTACTTATCCCAGAATTGATGAGGTGAGTCTGCGTATTTTGGGGAGATCAGTTGAAGATAATGAGATCAAACGTGCTTTGTTTGATACGGGGCCTCTGAAAGCGCCAGGACCAGACGGATTCAATCCTCTTTTTTACCAGAGCCAATGGGAAACGGTGGGAACGTCAGTGCTTGATTTAGTTAAAAAAAATTTCAATGATCTAACGCTTATTCGACAGATCAACGGAACTCAAATAGTTCTTATACTAAAGATGGAACATCCTGAGACATTTTGTGATTTTCGTCCTATAAGTTTGTGCAATGTTGTGTACAAGATAGTCACTAAAGTTATAACAAATAGATTTAAGGGTGTTATGCCTTTAGTGATAGCCCCAAATCAATGCAGCTTTGTGAAAGGACGTCAAAGTACAAACAATATCATATTAGTTCAGTAGATTATCCATTCTATGAAGTCATTAAAGAGGAAAAAGGGCTTCATGGCCATAAAGATTGATCTGGAGAAGGCGTGCGATCGTGTTAGATGGAGTTTTATCACCGCTTGTTTAAGAGAACTTAACATCCCTAACTATATCCTTAAAGTCATCCAAGCTTGTATGACGACGCCCCAAATGCAAATGCTTTGGAGTGGTGAGGCTTCAAAAATATTTTGCCCTTCTCATGGGGTTCGTCAAGGTGATCTTATATCGTCTTATTTATTTGTTATCATGATGGAAAGACTGGGGCATCTCATCCAGACTGCAGTAGAAGATGGGGACTGGCAACCATTTAGGCTCTCCAAAAAAGGTACTCCTGTCTCTCATTTATTTTTTGCTGATGATTTTATTTTGTTTGCAGAGGCAGACATTGATCAAGCGGGGGTGGTGAAGGCCATCTTGGATGATTTCTGTGACATTTCATGTCAAAAAGTGAATGCAGGAAAGTCAAGAATTTACTTGTCAAAGAATGTGAATCATAACAAGTGTAAGGAAATCAGCGACTTTTTGAACTTTATTCCGACGTCGAATCTTGGTAAATATTTGGGAATGCCTATATTACATGAACGGAGCTCTAAGACAACGTATAACTTCCTCCTAAATAAGATGGATGTTCGTCTGGCTAATTGGAAATCCAACATGTTATCAATGGCGGCTAGGCATACTCTTGTGTCTTCTGTATTATCGGCTATGCCTTCTTATGCTATGCAGACAGTGCCTCTTCCTTTGAGTACTTGTGAAGAAATTGACAAACGATGTCGTAATTTCATCTAGTGGAGTAGCTCAACCAACAGAAAACCTCACCTAGTATCCTGGGATTCAGTATGTACACATAAGGAAGATGGTGGTCTGGGTCTTAGGAAAGCTCACTATCATAATAAAGTTTTCATGATGAAGCTTGGATGGTATATGATTAATAGACATGACTCGCTGGGTTAGGTTTCTACAAGAGAAGTATAAAGCTAGCAATCATATTATTCCTAAAATTGAGAAGCGCAGATATGAGTCTAATACGTGGAGAGGCATCCATAACAGCTGGGAGAAAGTCACAGATAGTATATCATGGAGAGTTAATAACGGTCTGAGCATTTATTTCTGGAAGGACGTGTGGGTACCACATTTGGATAAGCTGGAGAGGTTGATAAACCGGCCTTTGTCTTGAGACATTATTGAATGGAGAGTGGCTGATTGCATCACTCCCTCGGGATAGTGGGATGTAAGTAAGTTTGAGCATCTACTGCCAGGGCATATTTGTGCAGCTATCAAATGAGTTAATATTCCTCTACTACATGTTCATGATTTTCCGGCATGGAGAGGTATCATACTTTCTTATGGTTATGTTTTCATGGCCGCCTAATGAGAAATTTGATACGGTTCCAGAATGGTAGTCATCCCACAGGAAATTGTGGAATATGCCATATTTCACATAAGTCGATTTTTCATGTCCTACGAGACTGCCCGATGATCTCTGATCTCTAGAAGGGTTTTCTGCCGTCGGGATGGCATGAGCTGTTTTTCAACATGTTGGATAGGAAGGAATGGCTTGCATGGTGTCTGGGACGTAAGGATATAGTACAGGGATTCGAGTTTCGTCTTTGGTTTACAATCATATGCAGGCATATCTGGTTGGCTTGAAATGAGCACTGCTTTAACAATGTTACTTGGAGTAGTACAAATATTTTAGCCCGTACTCGTGCTTGCTTATCATGGGGCAATATGAACCTGCTCCAAAATCAACATGAGGAGAGGAATAATCCACATTGGAAACCACCACCACCTGGATGGATGAAGATCAATACTGATGGATCAAGGAATGAGAACTCTGGATTGTGCACTTGTGGAGGCGTATTAAGAGATCATAATAGAAAGTTCTTGCAGGGGTTTATGTACCGAATTGGGCAAGGGACTGTGGTATCGGCTGAAGCTTGGGGTGTTTTGTGGGGACTTAAACTTGCATGGGATAGAGGATACAGACGAATCTTGGTTGAGTGTGATTGTACAGAAGTCATGGAGCTGATTCAAAATACGGTGCCTCGGGAACATCCTGATTTTCATCTTATCGGGGAGGTTCGTATATTGTTGAATAGACAATGGGAAGTGGAAATATTATGGTGTAATAGAGATGTTAACACAGTTGCAGATGCCATGGCTAGGGAAGCGCAGAGAATGACGATGGACATCCATATCACTGATTCACCTCCTGAAATTATTAGGAGTTTTTTACTTATTGATGAAAATGAGTTGAGAATGTTGTTTGAATCAGGAGGTTAATCCCTGAGGTGTTTTTGTAGTTTATCATTTTCTATAAAAAAAAGTAACAGATCTAAATAAATGTGGAGATCTTCTTTTTCTTTTTGTCGACATCATTTTTAACTCCATTCACTTTTGCTAGTCCTCACCCAATCACACAAAGACTTCTTGGGTCCGGATCATAAACAAATTTATGTGAAATTGGGAAAATTGAAGCATAAGTAGAAAGAGTGAAAAATCATTCCAGAAACAATTATTAAGGCATCTTGTTAAGTCAGTATAAAGTGTAGAAAATTATAAGACAATCCTGCAATGCACATTTTGTTAATAATAGTTTAATACCGAAAGTTCTAGGCCAACACCTTAAGTTATTTAAACACGAGGGTAAAAAGTTATATTTGATATTGGTTAAAATTGTATTTTCGCCACAATATATAAGGTGTAATAAAAATAGGCGTAACGAAAAATATCTATTACGGCGTTGATTGTTCAAGATATGATGTCGTAAATGAATATATTACAGCATCACTTCTAAACTAAGCTGACGCCGTAATATACTATTATAACATCTTGCATATACTATACTAACTTCGTAATAGATACGTAATTTGGTTGTTTATGATGTTTGTTCTTATCTTAACTGATGTCATAATTACTAATTACAGCGTCAGTCATAACTAACGTCATAATTGTAATATAATTTTTTCCTAAAAAAACGAGTTAATCTTATATTAACTCCTCATTAAAGAATCTACTATCATATGGAGCCAATGTATAATAATGCAAGTCATACAACCAATGTATAACATAAATAAATGGTCAAAAGAAAAGTATGTATATAATATTATCAAGTTACAAAAGAGAATCTTGTACAACCTATCATTATACTCTAATTTTGTTAAACGTAAAAAGTATTGAGATCAAATGTCGTATATCTCTCTTATTTGGGCTTCAGAATATGACACCAAAATTTGAAAATGCTGCAAATTCAAAAAATCTGCAGGTAAGCAATATTATGAGAAAAACTAAAGTCTAAATTAAAATTATGATTTATATATAATATTATTACGTTGTTAGATAAGTTAGTAATACCATCAGTGATGAGTTCATATATATACCGCATCACGTAATATCCGCACTCAAAAGTTTTGGATTGTCTATGGCACTTCAATGTAAACAAATAAGAACAATCAAATTCAGAAAACTAATGATATAATTCAGCAATCCATTGTTTAAATTTAAAGTATTTACCTTCAAAATGACCAAATTGACATCATTTTGACCATTCTTTCCTACCAATTTAGAATGCATCTTTAAAGATCTATTATCGAATAATTGTAAGAAAATGATATATTTAAATATTATAGAATAGAGTTTTGCAGAAAACTTACGTTTCAAATGCAACTTCGTATCTTCACTCATTGCTCATTGTAAAGAACATAACCAATATATAGTACGTTCATGTAGGCAAATAACAGTGAACCTCAATGATTGCTACAATATGAATTCATATTAATATTATGTCGTTAAGAAAGTTTTTATTTAAGTGAAAGATGAATTAGAATTAAATACCTTTCAATAAATGGTGCAAACCAACACTTTTTATTCCTTTCTTTAATTGTCCTTCCAATATATGACGTTCTTTCACTTACATTATTGTTTCTAGATGATTGAATAGAATGTGGGCACAAAAATTCATAATTATTAATCTTACCCAATTCTTTGTAAAGATTGTGGAATTATCTATGAAAATGGGAAATAAGTTAGTGAAGGAATAAAAAATGTAAATGTTAAATTCAAAAATAAAAGTGTATACTTACTTAAGAAAAAGTTGAATAATTGATATGTTCAGCCAATCAAAAGAAATAAGGTCAAGAACATCCTGCTTGAAGACCCTTAATTCAAAAGGGTGCCCTACAATCTCCTTACTCACATTCAATACAATGAAGTCATCCATATCGACAACAAATGAAGCAAAACGTCTCAAATGGCCATTTTGCTTTGGTACGTTTGGCACTGGGTCCAATTGCTTGTTAAGAATTTGAATGGAAAGAATCCTTTGATTGTTGTAATTCTTAATTAATAAATCAATAAGTAATAAAAAAAATTAAAAATGCATACCATTTTAATTAGGAAATGATAGAAAATCACAAGGTTATTCATACCTCAGCTGTAACTTGATGAACTAGCCTTCTTAGCCAATGAATGAAATTTTGTTTAGCTTCTCCTACAATTTTTACATCCTCAATAGGGAACGGAACTAAGGCACTAGTGTCCACAACTTTTTCAATCACTACCTTCATATGGTAATCTAGTATCTTCCGGTAGTGGATCATTGTCACATAGTTATATACCTTTCCATATGCAACTAAATGTCTTTCAGGATCCTCTAAATAAAGTATACATGACTCTCCTTCCTCCACACAACTACCTTTTGTGCTTAGTGGCATGGGAGATTATTGTGCATTTTGAGATTGCATATGCACCGAGGCAAAAGATGTCATCATTGATTGCAATTCCATAATTTTCTTTTGAAATTCTTACTCTAAAGCTGACACTCGCGCATTAGCTTTCTTTTCTGCTTCCTCTGTCAAGATTTGCACTTGCTGTAGTGGTACACCTTCCGAGTCATGGGTTGAAGAAGGTGGTCCAAAGTATTCCCTAATACCTACTCCTTTTGGCATCCCCTTAACACAACCAGGGTGCTCTTCCTTTCCCAATATTGTGGCCAATATATCATTCCTACCAATAGGAACAAAGGTTCCTTGAGCAGTCGCTTCTTCTAAAGATTCTTACAACAAGCAAGTAACAAATGCAATTAATAAATTGTTCCCTGAGCACATAACAAATTTGCTGATTATAAAATACTTACAATCATTTTTTATACTTCTCTAGCCTCCTTAGCAAGGAACTCTCCTTTTTTATTTATTTGTATTCTCTTCCAATGGTTCATAAGTATAATAATAGATCACACTATCAAGAAAATTACAAAATAAATAAAAACTAATTTAATCAAAGTTAATAATGTTTCAACCCTTGAAAGTATGGCACAAAGAAGTAAGTGTCCTTTTTGTCTGGCGCCCTCCTAACAAATTTATCCCCCACAAACCTTGCGTGATGTTGTTTGATATCTTCCTTTATGTCGTCATCTTGGTTATTGAGATTTTCAGGACAAATGAATTTGATCTTGTTATGGAGGCCGTGGGGAGGATGTAATTATAATACATTTGTTAGATATGATTAGTTTTGATGATGACAAATATAGATGTCAAATATTAAGCATAAGAAGTTTGTATAGTATACTTTTCTAATACATTGACTAACTATTTGATGTTGCATATATTGTAGATTAGTAAAGAAATGGAAGAAAGAAGTTGAGGAATAAAGAACTTGCAAGAATTAATGAAAAATATGAAGAATCAAGTGTTATGGGTACTGTAGCAGTGGGTACTGTAGCAATACGGTTACTGTAGCAGTTGGCACTGTTTGGCACTGTAGCATCGAGTGATTTAATAAATCACTCGAGTGATTTTCAGAATCACTCGAGTGATTCTGAAAAAAAATGAAATCACTCGAGTGATTCTCTAATTCACTCGAGTGATGTTTAGTGGTTCATATTCTGTTCTTCGTCCAGCTGAGCGAGGCCTGGTTAATTGATCATATCTCTCTAAATACAACTCTAATTAAGACCAAACCAGTTGCATATGAAAGTAGACTCCCAATGCGTCATTTTGACATCAGAAAAAAATCAAAGGAGATCATATGAGAGAGATATAAGTATTCGAATTTGGCCTTCATGTCAGCGTCACTTTCTGGAACATGTTTGGTATTTTGGCTATAACTCTCAAACCACAAATCCAATTGAGCTGAAATCGGTTCCATATGAAACTAGGCTTCAAGATCTTTCCATTGATATATAATAAAGCAATTTTGGAGTCATATTCGAAGAGTTATGTTATCTGGAAGTTTACCCCTATTTGCTGAAGAACTGGAAACGCACAACAAAGAGATCACTCGAGTGATTTCAGAATTCACTTGAGTGATATGGAAAATCACTTCCAGTGGCGCTAGAATCACTGCAGAAATTTTTCACTGTTTCATATTTCACTTCCAGTGATGCCAAAATCACTCGAGTGATTTGAGATTTTTCAGAATCACTTCCAGTGCAAGCAAAATCACTGCAAGAAAAATCACTGTTCTCATTTTCACTCCCAGTGCAGTTGAATTCACTCGAGTGATTAGTCATTTGTACAGATCACTTCCAGTGCAAGGAGAAATCACTTCAGGAATATTTTACTGTTTTTGAAAATCACTTCCGGTGACATGAACTTCACTCAAGTGATCGTCCATTTCAGCTGATCACCTCCAGCACCATTCTTGATCACTCCAAGTGATAATATCAGTATACCTCATATCACTACCAACCAATATTATATGACCAAGTGATAGTGAATTCTAATTGAATCAGTATTGCTTCCGATGAATCTCAATCAGATCGAATGATTTGCTTATTTCTTAAAATCACCTTCTGTCGAGTGATATGCTAATTTCTCAGTATCACTTCCGGTGAACTTCAAATCACTGCCAGAGAATATGAACATGAACCAGATTAACTCAGAACACCTCCAGCGTCTTTTAATCACTTCAAATCAGATCAGCTTCATTCATGTTATGGTTCATCACTGCCAGTGGATTACAGTACACTCAATTAATATGCTTACTCTTACAAAGCCATTGCCAGTGAAATGCTTCTGTAAATCACTTCCAAAAATATGACAGAAACAAGGAAACAAGTCAAATGATTTCATGGTACACTCGAGGGATGCTGATAATTGCCAGTGGAATATTATCTTCTGAAAATCACCTCCAGTGAAATCAAGTTGACTTCCAATGATTCTTCCATTTTCTGAAATCACTCCCAGTGAAGTCTGTAATCACCCGAGTGATGTTTTCTAACAGCAATATTCTCAAGTATATTACAGCTGTACTCCATCATCACGCACATGACAAGTAATTGAACTCTCCATTCAAACGACAACTATTCGTGGGCGGCAGCAAAATTCATAAGTAACAGAAGATAAATACTATTGCATCTGTCAGACCAATGGGCAAACTATAAGAAACACTGAAGCATATGTCAGAGCACGATCAAACGGGAAAATATTTAAATACACTCAATGACCGTGCAAAGCAATGGGACTCCAACCAAAAATGAAGTAGTGTCTGTCTAAGCATAAGATGGGATTACAACAGAAAAATATCCGAATGGGCTCAACGATCAAATGAATCAACAGAATCTAACGGATGGATGTTTACAACGGTCATCTTCCAAAACTTAGCTATAAATAGGAGAGGATTCAAACACAGAACAACAAGCAATACGATGAGAACATGAACATGCTGATATTCTAAGTCTTCTACCTCCGACCACTCTTTGCTCTACTTCATCTTCTATATTATGTATATGTGAGAGAGTGAGAATATTTGTATTGTACTTCAGTGTGTATCCTATCTACTCTGTGAGAGAGTCTGTAAATCCTTACAAATATATTTATGTATTGAACTCAAGGTAGAGGGACCTTGAGAGGGTTGATTACCTTACGGGAAAGTTGTAGAGAGAATTGCTAGTAGTACTTTCTGCTCGCAAGACTTACAAGGTGCAAGCAGTAGAGAACGTTGCTGCTCGTAAGACTTACAGTGGTGTAAGCAGGAGAGAACGTTGTTGCTTGTAAGACTTGCACGGGTAAGCAAGAGAGAAAGGACTTTGGGATTGCTTTGCTCAACTTACCGTAAGAGGGTGTAAACCTTACAATGAGTAGGGGGAGTAACTTCGTAAGAGATTTGTAGAGGCTTTTCTTGTGCCCGGTTAAACAAGAAGATAGTGGATTGGAAATCTCAGGAGGAGCCTAGGGACTGGACGTAGGTCATCGTGGATTGGACCGAACCAGGATAAATCACAGTTTGCATATTCTCTTCCCTAAGCTTTTACATTTCCAGCATATATGATTTACATATCAGCTTATGTTTCTATATTTCCGCATGTATTGATTTGATAAGTTGCGAAAAGATTTTAAAAGTTCATACTTTCTTATCACACACCCAATTCACCCCCCTCTTGGGTGTCAGCCAGTTCTAACATTTGGTATCAGAGCCGGACTCTTATTTAAAGGACTTAACCGTCTCAAGAGTATTCAATAGCTGATTTTGAGTGTTGCTCACTTTCTAAAGGTTTCGATTATACCATCCCACCAATTTTGAAAGATATAGATTTTTGGTTTTGGAAAGCTAGAATGACTAGTTTTATAAAAGCATATGATTTTGATATGTGGAATGTTTTTACAAATGCTTTTGATCATAAACCAAGAAAGGATTGGACAGACAAAGAAAAGAAAATGTCTTCATTAAATATTAGAGCAATGAAGATTTTGTATAATGCTGTGACAGAAAATGATTTTGAGAAAATTAGATTTTGCACTAATGCTAAAGATATCTGGGATACTCTTGATTCTATATATACTTCTAATGAGCATGTTGAAGTTGACAGTATAGATCATTCACTTGAAACTATTAGCTGCGTATCCAGAATCAGTGAACAAATGGAAGTTGAGAATGAAGAAGGAATTATAAAGCACTTCCATGATGCAGTTAACACAGAAGAAATAGAAGAAGAGGATTCCCAAACGAAACTTATCACAAACGACCATGACAAATCACCCTTTAGAGCTCAAGATGAACTTAAGGTAAAAAGTTCCAATTCTTCTTATAACTCTTATAAAACTGATTTTCAAAGTTTGCATAAAAATGTTTTCCAACCAATTGTTGATTCTGAAATGAAAAACAAAATTGTTTTCAAATATGCTGGAAACTTGTATGTGAAGAAAGAAAGTAGGCAAACTGGATATATGGTATTGTCATCCCTCAAACAACACAATACTTGCATAGAACCTCACAATGTATATCATCATGTTATTTGCAATTATTGTGGTAAATCCGATCATATTTCTCATATGTGCTATATTAGAAGAAATTCTAATGTGAGAAATAAATATGTTTGGGTTCCAAAAGGTCATAAGAAGTCTAATACTAACAATCAAGGACCCAAGTATATGTGGGTACCAAAATGTCCATCTAGCACTTTATGTATGCAGGATAATTCAAAAAGAAATGGACATAACAGTACAAAGAAGATGAAGCCAAGAGTTTCTCATGCACCAATAAGGAAGGTGATATCATCGAAAAAGAGAACTCATGAAAAAGCCATTGCTATAACCTCATTGTCAAAGCAAAAGAAGCAATGGATAATAGCAAGAGAAGTACATTCTACCTTAAGAAAGGGCTACCTTAATGTACCATTCAACTACCTTGAGGAGAACAAGAAGAGGAGGATCTCTCGTGCATAAATATTCTCAAAGCCTATATCATTTGAGAGAACTTTGCATAATCCTAAAGCTATATATGCAAAAACAAAGCTTCAAAGAAAGATGCAATGGGTATGCAAAGGCAATCCTCCAAGCACCTAAGGTAAATGTGCAAAATGGTAAAACCTCCTATATTGTTATCTTTAGTATTTATTGAGGTTTATACATGTTACCTTAGGAATGAGCATTGCAAACTATTTTAGAAATATGTTTTTAAATCCTTTGAAAAACTCATCTTGTAAACTTATTTAGGGCTCGTGAAGGAATGCGACTTAGTTAGGGCTCTAAAATGAAAAAGCAAGTTAAGGCAATCAAATCAACTAGTGTGGCTATTGGATTAAAGTTCAAAGAAATCAGTGAAGGATGTAGTTTACCTGAAAGCAACTATTGATGGCTGGAAAAGTCAACCGGAGTTGTAAGGTTTCGAAGATGTTGGGTAACATTCAACCAAACACAAGTGTGTTAAGTGTAATAACTTGGGAATGTGAAGAGACATGAGATAGTGAGTGTTTTAAAAGACTCGATGAAAGTTGCTCACGGTTACTAGTGTAGAATCATTATGAAAGGTAGCATTTTCTTACGGTTCTTAATTTACAATCGTAATGAACCTCTGAACGAAAGTTCACGGTTTTACATCTCACAATCGTTAAGTTTTGTAAACAGTGATGAGTTTTTCTTAACAATTGTTAGTTATTAAACATGGTATTCTAAAAGGTGATAGGTTTTACATAATAACCATTAGTTATTTGACTTTTTTTTAATAATTTTTGAAGTTGATTATTCAACCATGTAGTACAAACAAAAAATAAAAAAAAACGAGAGTGTAAATAAACAGACAAAAACTAATAAGTTATAAGGATGAAGGACCTATTGCATCTTCAGATTCATCATTCTCCAATAATTTGTCCACTTTCTCAATCTAGAGAGCGAATGAGAGAAGTCAATTCCTTCAAATTTGTCCATGTGTCCTAGCTGAACATGTCCTTTAAAGATCATTTCTCATTAACTAAATAAACATAGAATGGAAATGGTTTCGCAGGTTATCAAGTAGAACATGTCGTTTGGTAATGATTGTTTAACATTCAAATTTTTTTAAAAAAATAGTGGCTTTCAGTCATCACTATTATTATTGTCCTCCTCCTCTTGCCCCTCCCCCTCCTCGACACATCATCGATATCAGAGGAAGAAGATGAATGGTCGAACTAAAAGTGATCATATATAACTAGATTGTGATGAAGGATGATGTCCAAGTTTCTTTTCAAACCATGTGTGTGTCTACCGAGATGCCTTGTGGAGCAATTAAGGCTAGCCAACGTCTGCAGCAGAGCCTCCATTTAAGGAGGAGGTAGAGCTTGTGGAGGTGGTAGTGGAGGAGAAGGAGGAGGAGCTTTATAGAGGTGGTGGTGGTAGTGGTGGGGAGGAGGCGATGCTTTTGGAGGAGGAGGGCAAATAAAAAAAATCTTTAGTGTTTGACTATGATGAGGGAGAGAAGGACGAGGTTATAAAAAAGTGTTTTTTAGAAAAAGTACTAAGAACAAAAGAAATATGTTAGTATAAATAGAGTTAAATGCTTCGCTTTAAAGTATTTAACTTAGAAAAATTAGTACTTGGTGTCGGACCAAATGAGGTTATAAAAAGGTGATTTTTATATTTCTTTTTTACATGACGGTTGTTTATTATCAAATGTCGTTTTTGTCATTCATACTTTACAGCCAATAAGTATAATTGTTATGTTTGTGTTTTCACTGATATAAGGTTGGAAAACAAATCGTTTGTAAGTGTTAAACAATATTTGTTTTTTAAGAACCGTCATTTTTCTAACCAAATAAATGACGGTTATTAACTATGACTGTTATTTTTGTTTTTTCACGAATTCCGTCTTACAATACATGACGGTGTACATGAATAACCATTACTTTTAAGCGTTATATATGCTTGCGTTACCTTCACCTCAACATATATGACTTTTATTTGAGGTAACTATTATTTATTAAGCGTTATATATACCTGAATTTATAGTAATAGTTGTATTTAATATAAGTAAGATATTTGCATAGGTTATGAGGCTGTTTGGAATAGCTTATGAAAATTTTATAAGTGCTTATGAATTGTAATTTACGGTCTACGAGGTAGCTTTTACGGTCTACGAGGTGCTTTTACGGTCTACGAAGTGCTTTCACGGTCTACGAGATAAATATGTGGAGGAGATTTATCTCGATTTACGTGAATCGGGCTTATCATATAAGCCCGATTCAAAAAAGCTATCACAAACAGCCCCATAGGTCACAAAAAAGCTATCATATATATGACTTTGGTTATTGTCACCTAATATTGTTAGACTTTTGAGTAAGTTTCCCTTGATTTAATAGTGTGTTATAAAGACTGTTCTGTTCCTTCTCTCGGCTTTGAAATGTCAAACCAAGTAATTCAAAGCATAGACATGCATGATCAATACTTGCCGCAACATGAACGCACCAAGACTTGATAATTGAATAAGTATGATTCTGTAAATATATATTAATAAATATGGAAAAGATAATAATGATAAATCAATTTGAAATGCTATATAAACTGTTATACAACATTTTCTCCATTAGAAATTTCAAATGAATAATAACTCAGATCAAGGTCTAAATCTTAATTTACAGGCTTCAATCAACAATTCACTTGAGCATCTCCGCCTCACCATATTTGACGGTTCTTCTTTTTAACCATCAAATATTAATCATCGAATATTTACAGTTAATTAGTAGTGAAGCATAAATGGATGGAGTGATTAATTCATATGGCATTATTTCCCTATAATTAAACGTATAACAATTCTCATATAAGTGGAAGTGGATGGAGTCTCAAAAATGTTTTGGAGCTATGATATAAGCATATAAGTACTAAATTGCCTTGACGTAGGAGTTTCCAGATGTTTGTAAATGTTAAACCATCTTTACAGTCAGTAATATCAAATGCTTATGAAAAATGGTATTTGCAAAGTAGACATATTGAGGTTTCCAAAAAGTTCAAAGTCAAGACAAATGAATTATGGTTTAGTTTATGTTTATGCATCAACTTGATTCACGTAAATTGAGATAAAACTCCTTCACATATTTATCTTGTAGATCGTAAAACCTACTTTGTAGGCTGTAAAAGCTACCTCGTATACCTTAAATCATGATTGAAAAGCATGATTGGAGGTTTCAATCACTATTCCAAACATTATATAAGTTATGAAGTTTTAAATGTAAAGGGTAGTTTCTATTTAAAAAAAAAATAGAGCAAGTTTATAGAAGTAATACACGGTATTTAATGGCACGGTTTAAGGCCAACAATATATTTATCTTGTATAAAAGACTTCAAAACTTTCAAAGGCATTGAAGATCACCCTCATACAATGTTTTTAAAATTAATTATAACTTTTTAAATTTTGATAAAAAATTAGAAATCTTAAATAAATAGTAACCCAAGGATAAAAGTTCAAATTTTAATTTATGGGGTCAATTAATAATTTTTTTTGGCCTATTAATAATTCGCTAGAACCATGACACTAGGATGCGTAATTTCAGTGTAAAAATGATGGATGTGACAGTCATGAACGTGATGGAGGGGTCATCAAAGCACTAAAGAAGGAGGCCCCCACTAAAGAAGACGGATGATCATGCTTAGAGTCACAGGTTTGAATAGTGTGGGAGTGATACAACACAATATTTATATATTTTTAATAATTAGTTTTAACCTTTTATAGGATTTAATTAAATATTTTAAGTATAATTAATTGTTAATGCGGGATTTTAGTAAAAGGGTATTTTAAAAATTACAGTGGTTAAATTGTTATATTTTAAATTAATATTTGTTATTCTTATTATTCCTTAATTTTGAGAAAAAGATATCACCTTTGTGGATCTCGTTTTGTAGGTGAAAATGTGGCACAACTTTTGTTAATTGGTCAAGGTCAAAAATATCATTTTGGTGATTAATGAAGGGTAAATTAAAAGTGGAACTTTACGGGTGTAGAATTTATTTTCACTTTTTTTCTAGGAAGAGATTAAATGACTAAGACCTTATTTGGTGGTTACAATTTAATGCCTAATCCAATGCCTAATCCTTCAACAGATTTTCACTCTTCATCCAAATATCCATCAACTCACTTTTTATTAAATTTAAAGGGCTGTTTGGTATGTTGGAATTGATTTTAAAGAATATGGATATGGATATGGAAATGTATATGGATATGGAATTGGAAATGAGGTTTAAAAGTGTGTTTGATATGTAAATGGAATTCAAACATTATTTTTATTTAATATTTATATTTTAAATGTGAAATTATTAATATGCCCTCATCTAAAAAAACCTAACAAATACCTCAAACATCCAAACTATTTTTTTTATTATTATAATTAATTTTTTTAATAGTAATTTTTTCTAATTTTTTTAATATATTTTAACCAGATCCCCCTTTTTTATTTCAAAAATTACCTACTAATTTCATTTTTTATAAATAATTAATTCCAAATTATAACTATATCTTAGAAATAAAAATAAGGATGTTACAGTTGTTGCCAGAGTAAAGAGAGGTTCCGAAGGGAGGTAATTTGATAGAATTGTGGAGGTAGAATTACAAATCTTAGCTTTTGGGATGTAATTCATTTTGATGGAATTGGCTTATGTGGCTTCCACATGGAATTGGAATTGAGAGTCAATTCCGATGTTACAGTTGTCGCCAGAGTAAAGAGAGGTTCCGAAGGGAGGGGGTAATTGATAGAATTGTGGAGGTAGAATTATAAATCTTAGTTTTTGGGATGTAATTCATTTTGATGGAATTGGCTTATGTGGCTTCCACATGGAATTGGAATTGAGAGTCAATTCCATTGTATCAAATAAACTTTCTGATGGAATTGAATCCCAATTATATTTTTATCCTCTCCAATTCCAGCTTACCAAACGGGCCCAAAGAAAATTGAAGAGGCTAGAGGAAGTTTTTTTTTTTTGGGGGGGGGGGGGAGTTGGAGATGGGAACAGGCGGCTAAAGGCAAGGAGCGGAACATATTGGAGAAATGTAAAAACCACCAATTATTGAAGAAAAGAAAGGGGCTACTTGATGGATAATTGAAGCGGTGGGAATAGACGGAGATTGCAAGGGAAAGGACGAAAGGAGAGAGAGGCATGAAGAGGCATTTTTTGGACTGATATGAGAGAGGCATTCGGTGGACTTGAATGAAATGTCACACTGGATTGAGTTAGGATTTGATTAATTAAGTTATATATATATAATATATATATATATATATATATATATATATATATGGAATAGACTGAGTTGTTTATTTCGACTCGATTGAGTGGATTTTAAATGACTAAACTGAATGTTTTGAAATGGTAATGAAAATTTAAAATTGGTAATATTGAGTTCGATTATATTACTTCATTTATCTTACAAAAATTTTCTTAAAATGATTTTTCGTAACTTTAAGTTATTTATCACTTAACTATTTATAACTTAAAAATTAATTTCTTTATAAAAATGACGTAGGTTAGGCTGAGTTACTACATTATATTTTCAAACCTAATTTTTCTTTTAGAGTTCGCACGATATGGAGAGAGAGAGAGAGAGAGAGAGAATGGTCTTGATGATGAGTTGCGATATTGGGTGCGTCATGAATAGCCAAAATTAACTTTTTGAACAAAGATGTTTATACCGTACATAAATACTTTTTAATTATGATTTATGAAATATGAGGTAGTTTTTATAGTTTATGAGATACCTTTTACGGTCTATAAAATAAATATGTGGAGGATTTTTATCTCGATTTATATAAATCAGGTTTATGTATAAGTATAAACCCAACCAAACAAAGCTGATCTTAGGCATGCTGTTCATTATATAGATTATTTAATCAGAAGGCACAACAATTAAGCGGAGGATTCATATTGTTGCTGATCATGCCCCCAGGTTGCAAGTAGCACATGATTCTGATCTTACTTTAACTTTGGGGTTGTAGTTTTATAGAATAGTAATCATTCCAAGCTCTTGCTTGGCCCTTGCATTAAAAAGAAAAAAAAAAAAACTTCTAATCAGTGGGGGAAGTACTATTGCTCTGTTCTTATTCTTCCGAATCCCTATAGGTTTTTTTTAGTCAAACTTTTTGAGATAAAAATGACATTTAACCCGCTTGTTTATAACTCCACAGTCCTCTCACTCTTTCTAAACGTCACCTCACCAAGACGCGTTTCATGGGTCCAGATCATAAAGAAATCACTGTAAAATTAGGAAAATCGAAATAATTATTAAAGAATCTTACCAAGTCAATTATATGACATTCCTGAAAAACACGAAATATTAATATATCATACCAAAAATTCTAGACCAATAGGTGCATGAATTATTGTTAGGGGGTACTTGTGGAGTATGTTCAATGCAATTTCGTGTTGGACCACTTGGTTTCCCTTTGAAAAGACAACACCAGACTTCGATTATTTGAATTCTACAAAAGCATTCTTTTATTTCCTTTGTATCTTCTTTTTAGTACCAAACAATTAGTGTTTCCTATATAAATATCCTGCGCGCTTTCTTTCTGATAGTGTTATCACAATGGGTTTCCTCCACTTCAGAAATGATTATTGATTTGCTTTGGTATCTATGCGGCATCATCATACTCTATTCAAGCATGTCCCATGGGAATCTGATGATGACAAATGTTAAGGTCAGATAAACTTGTATGTTCTAAAACTAGAATTCCTATATGGTAATATCCTTTCTTGAAGACTTCTTATATTAATATTATGAACTAGGGGGAGTATCATTGACTATTGAGGGACAAAACTGTGGTTTTGACGTTAATAATTGAAGTTCTCCGAAATTACGCCATGCTTGTGGGGGAAAATATGTTTGTCGTGTGTGAGGAGAAAAGTCAAAAAGTCAAGAAAAAGGAATGGGAGAGGAATTGGATTCTATTCTATGGATTATTCCCTGGGAAGTTCCGAATAGCGTCAAACAAACCTGTCATAATTCCTGGTATGAGCATCTTTATATAAATAAGTATAAATTTTTTATTCTCCTAATATCTCTCTATAAGTGGAGGGATGAGGAGGGGCGAATCTTATCCCATCTGACTGACGTGGAACATTGTAATGCTTTATTTTTATTAGTATATGTAAATTAGTAAGAAGTAATAAAGATCAGAAATAGTATTTATTTAAAGCATTGGATCTTTGAGTGGTTCAACAATTGATTCTAGTTGACGTTACAACCATTCCAGTCAACCATGCTAGTGCTTACTAAGTATGCAAATAATATACGCGAATGTTTTGTGACCTACTCACTTTATTATGTTTTTGCCCCCTTTCCAGATGAGCAAGTGATATGTTGAAGAGCATCAGAGCATGCATACTTCACAAATTATTCCGCTGCGATCTTTTATTAATGGTGTGAATGTTTAAAAGAGTTTTTTGGTATTGTCGTGTTTCTTATCTTGTTGTGAAACTTAAGACATTATAATTTATGAGATTTGTGGTATTATTATTATGCTGGATGAGATGTCGTTATTGTCTTTCCATGTTTTGTAATATTTATAAGATGTAAAATTTTATATTAAAAAAAAAAGAGTAGTAAAGCTAGAATGTGTGTGTGTGTAAATCCGCTGTTGTACTTATTATCAAAAAATATTTGTATAGTTTATATATAACACTCCTTTTTTTTTCAAAGTTAAATATAACACTCTTGAACTTTGGTTTATTGTCAACTTATCTTGTTAGACTTTTGAGTAATTTTCCCATGATTTAATAGTGTGTTATAACGTATCAATAGGGTGACCAAACTTCAAAAATTCATAATTAATTATGCTCATCTTCAAAAATTATAAATTATAGCTATTTAAAAATATTGGAATGTCTAACAAAAGAATCACAAAAAATTATTATCGTTTTGACCCAGAAAGTTACAAATTCCAATGCTGCTTAAAGCATCTACAGGTAGTAAGGGATAAGTTCATAATTAATTCTACAAACCATTAAAAATTAAAAATTAGACTCCTTCAAAAGCTTATGATATTTACTTTTCAATGTAAAAAAAATCACTTAAAAATATTATCTTTTGATCCTAAACAATTTTCAAAATTCCAAAACTGCTCCAAAAAGTCTATAGATATAGCATCCAATCATCATCCTTAGTGCCTCTAATCCTCAATTAACCACAATCACCAATATTAACCTTTAATTGCCACACATATTTAAAGCTTAATCACCCTAACCCTCAAAATAAAAAAATTAGGATGTTATATTGCACAACACCATTGTACTTTGTCAACAAGCAAATCTTTAAATATATTATTAAACAAAAGTCCCTATTTTCTTGAGTAAAATATAGACACATAGATGTTTCAAAAAAGTCTTAAATAAAGACAATTGGATGCATATCATATGAGTTATGAATTTTTAAAATTTAAGACATAATTTCTATCTGAAAAATATAAGCTGTACTAAGGCCAAAATTATATTTGTCTCATGTAAAGAACTTCAAGACATTTCGAAAATTTTTTAGAGCATATCCTCATATGTTGTATTTAGAATTGATTATGATTTTTTTAAAAAAAATTGGATAAAAAGCTGAAAATTTCAAATGAATTGTAGCCCAATGATCAAGATCCAAATTTGAATTTATATACAAGGACACTTGTCGTGTATGTTCAATGCTACTTCGTATTGGGCCAGTCGGTTTCCCTCTGATAATTGACAACAATAGACTTTCACTATTTGAATTTTACAGAAGTATTATTTCATTTCATTTTATTAGCAAACAATTAGTTGTCCCTATATAATTCGATTATAACATTGAGTACTAGCATCAAGTATCCTGCTTTCTTTCTTCTAGTGTTATCGATCATGGGTTCCTCCACTTCAAAAAGGATTTTTATTTTGCTTTGGCATCTATGTGCCATCATCATACTATATTCAAGCATGTCCCACGGCAATTGGAATGCTGGTTGTAATGCAAAAGATCGAGAAACTCTTGAAATCTTCAAGGGAAGCATTAAAGATCCATGGAAGCTACTCTCTTCTTGGTCTACTGAACAAGATTGTTGTCATTGGTTTGGAGTTCGCTGTGGTAACCTCACAAGAAGAGTCACACGGCTAGACCTTCATTGCCACCGTAATTACCCAGATGATGACAAATGTTTAGGAGGTCAGATAAACTTATATGTTCTGAAACTTGAATTCCTCAGCTTCTTGGATTTGCATGATAATGACTTTAATGCTATTTATATTCCACCCATTGATCATAACATGTCAATCATCCGCCATGGTACAAACTTGTCCAATCTTAGTTATCTTGATTTCTCAAATAACTATGGCCTCAGAATCGATGATCTTAGATGGGTTTCGCAGCTATCTTCTCTGAAATATCTTAACCTCACTTATGCTGATCTCTCTAAGGAAACTCTCTGGCTTCAAAGGGTTAGCATGCTCCCTTCACTTTTGGAGTTACGATTACGTAATTGTTCCTTGAATAGCATTCAACCATCTCTTGAGCATGTCAATTCTTCTTCCCTAGAGGTTCTTGATATATCTCGTAATGAGTTTTACAGTGAGGTAATGCCCGAGTGGCTATTTAACCTAAGTAGCAGTATTTCATTTTTAGACCTTGGCTTCAGTTATCTTAAAGGTCAAATGTCCAAAGAGCTGTCAAATTTTAGGCAATTGAAACATTTAGTCTTAAGGTTCAATAATTTCGAGGGATCAATTCCAGAATGGGTGGGACAATACAAGCAATTAGAGCATCTTGATATTTCTGGCAACTTTTTTTCTGGTCCAATTCCTGAGACCTTGGTAAATCTATCGTCACTGGTACATTTAGATGTTGAATGCAATTCTCTAAATGGAAGTCTTCCAAAATCTCTTGGGCAACTCTCAGAATTGCGAGGAATTTTTGTTGGGAATAATTTGTTATCAGGATCAATTTCCCCTTTCTTATGCCAAGTCATGAGTGGGAGTAGAAAATTGGAGGTTCTACGACTGAGTCACAACGATTTTTCTGGGGAGCTTTCTCAATGTTGGATACATTGGAAAAAACCATTAAAGGTAATTCTTCTGCGATCAAATAATTTTAGTGGCAGTATTCCACCTCAAATTTGCAAACTTTCTAGTCTTCAAATCTTAGACCTTGCTAATAACAAACTTTCGGGTTCCATTCCGAAATGCCTGGGCAATATTGCAGCAAATCCTGTTATTTCTGATCTCAACCAAACGATTGTTCGAGATTCTCATTTAATTTACGGACAATGCGGTGAAGACGACATCTCATATAATCATTCTCCAGTCGTTCAATTAGTGTTTTCTGTTGACCTCTCAATGAATGACCTTTCAGGATCGATACCTCGAGAACTATTTAGGTCAGTCAATTTGATATTTTTAAATTTATCCCATAATGGTTTGATGGGGAGCATCCCATATGAGATTGGGCATATGAAAGTTTTAGAGCGCCTTGACCTCTCATGGAACCAACTTGTTGGAGTAATTCCTCAAAGCATTACCAATCTAAATTTTTTATCTGTCTTGAACTTGTCATATAATAATTTAAGTGGGGAAATTCCCTTGGGCACCCAACTTCAGTCTTTTGAAGCATCTAGTTACATGGGCAATCCTGAACTTCATGGAATTCCTCTTACAGAGGACAACTCACAAGCTGAAACACCCAATTCAAAAGATGGAATTCCCACTGAGAAGAAACATAGCAGTGATGATGAATTCACGACATGGCTGAAGATGGGCATGGCAATCGGATTTGCTTATGGCTTTTGGGGAACATGTTTGACCCTTTTCTTCATCAAGAGATGGAGAATTGCCTATTTCCGGTTCCTCACTCATATATATGACCAAATTTATGTCTTTGTTGCTTTGAAGGCAAAATGGCTTCGCCGGAACTTGACAAAATCAGCAAATTGAAAGGAACGACTTTTAGAAGGTATATATTTATCTAAATCATTGCATCTTTAAATGATTCTAATTGAGTCACGCTGTTCCATAATAATGTTTTATTACCTTACAATTATTATTATTTTTTTTCAGAAGAGTAGGTGATATATTGAAGAGCTTCAGAGCATGCATACTTCATAAATCTTTCCGCTGCAACCTTTTATTAATGGTTGAGACTTGTGAGTGTTTAAAAGAGTTGTTGGTGTTGTCGTGTGGTGTAGATTTTCTGGTGAACCTTATGGCATTATATTTATGAGATTTGGGTATCATTACGCTGTCATGTCATTATTTTCTTTCCATGTTTGTAATATTGATGAGACCAAAAATCTTATATAAAAATGAAAATGAGAAAATTAAAGTAAGAATTTATATATAAAAGGTTCCTGTGTTAGGTTTTATCCCGTCGATAGCTAGCATTTTGTTAAACAATTTCAATGCCTCTTCACTTCGCCATGCTGATGGAAATGAAGATGAAAAGAAAAAGATTAAATGATCTACAAGATTTGAAGACTGTCAAAGAGATTTGAAGATTAACGTGAAGATTCAGAAATATTTTTGTTTTAATGTTGATTTATTGTTATTTTCATTATTAATTTTTATTCTTATTTAATTTTATGATTTATCTAATATTTTTTTTAAGGAAATTTTTTTAAAAATATTTCATTGAAAACTTATTTGCTAAATGAGACCTTCACGTGCAAACAATCTTCCCGTGTATAAAAAATCTTCTCTTGTATTTAAAAAATCTTTTCTATATTTAATATATCTTTTCTATATATATATGAACAATCTTCCTTATGTCTCATTTAACAAATAAATTTATAATGATGTCTTTATAAGTAATTCAATTTTTTTTTAAGGGTCCAGCAGGGAAACACATGTGACCTGCCACCGTGGCGTGGAATGAGCTCCTTTTTGTCTGTTCTGAGGGATGAGAGACGCTTCCCTACCACGTGTCCTAATCTTATATTGAAATCCATTATTTTAGAAGGTTGTGTCAGATATATTCAATAAAATTTTATTATTCGTTTTCGGAAGTCATGCATATTGCCCCATGTATTATCACATTTTTAATCGAACTAATTCAAATGACTTAAATTAATAAAAAATTAAAGCCTGCCCTAGGAATTTTATTGTTAGTTAGATCGTGAATTATATAGATCGATTAAAGTATATTATTTATGATTTGTTAATATATGTCGCATTTTTTTTTAAATTTTGAATTGGAATTATATTTAAAAATATAACATTCTGGTAAATGTAAATTCTGAGAGTTGCCCAAGAGATTTAATTTGGAATACTACCCATTAGTGAATTGCATAATCCAGCACGTACATATTAATATACCGTGATGTGCGTTGGGTCTCTGGCGAAACCAGAGAACCTATAATATGGAATCTCTGGTTTAGCCAGAGACTCAACGCTCGTCACGGTAGCTAATGAAGTAAAAGACTGCAACTTCCACTAGTAATGATCCGAGAGTCCCCCCTGGAAGCAAAAAGACAAACTTTTATTAAGTGTTTTGTTTCAGAAGCTGAGAGACAGACATTTAAGGCTTGTTTGGGATAGGATGAAAAAGTGACTTTTTTTTTTCTAAATGGGTTTTTGTAGAAGTCAGATTGCTAATGTAATTTGTGTTTATATTGACAGTAGTAGAAATGACTTTTTTTAACTTTGAACTTGTTTGGATTAACGTTTGAAAAACCTGTTTATATGGAAAATGACTAAAAAAGGTATGAACTTTATTGAATACCGCGCGCGCATATATATATATATATATATATATATATATATATATATATATATATTATTTATATATATTATGATAATTGAAGTAAATAAATTTGATAAAATTAAAAAAAAGGTTAATGGCTTCGGGGGGAGCTGGGAGTATTTCTTTGTGGAGTTAATTTGGTAGCTGAGAGGAATTTGAAAGCTAATATGCCCAACGGTTTCGGATGTCTCTTATAGAAGCAGCAAAGAAGCACCAAAAAGTAGCTTATCATAAAAGCCACTTTTATGTTAAACCCATAGCTTGTTTAGTTAAACTTGGCTTATTTTATAAACTCGATTCACGTAAATTGAGGTAAAACTCCTCTACATATTTACCTTATAGACCGTAAAAGCTACTTCGTAAGCCGTAAAAACTATCTCGTATACCGTAAATTACGATTGAAAAGCATGATTGGAGGTTTCAATCGCTATTCCACATGTTTCCAAATGGTACATTGTCTGCCAAATGGGCTTCTCCTTCCCAACTGAACTTTTTCATTCCCACACTGTATTTCCAAATAGGCACTTAGAAACACAAACATAAGCCAAATCGAAAGAAGCAAGAGATTACCAGATAGAAAGTTGCTGAACAAACCAAATGAGTGCAAGAAATTTATGGGTGAAAAACTAAATCCCAAAGAGAAAATTAAATTTGGAATTTGGGAGTGCTGATTCTTTGTTATTACCGTGATTATACGAGAGTCAAAGATTCAAAAAAAAAAAAAATTAAAGATTGTATTTAATTTTCTCTTTGGGATTTATTTTTTCACCCATAAATTTCTTGCCTCATTTGGCTTGAAGTTGCTGAATTTTTTTTTCAAAAAAAATAAAATAAAATAAAGGTCATGTTTAGTACTAAGATATTCTTGACCAAAATCATAAATACAATCTTTAATTTTTAATTACTTGTCAAAAAAATTATAACTATTTGTCGTGACCTATACACTTACATTACATGTTAGATGGAAAATAAGTACCCATCGTATAGTTGTCCAAAACATGGTTATCAAAACTGAATCGACTAGCCAATTCAACCAAAATTAAACACCAAAGCTGGGGGCAAGCAATGTACTCCCTCCTATTCATTTTATATAAGCTTGATAAATGAATTATGCTGTTTAAAAAAATCAATTAAAATTAGTTAAATTAAATATGTCATAAATGATCATTTTACCAAGTATGCCCTAATCTATAAAGGAGTTAGAGAGAAAAATAGAGTAGTAATAAAAGAAAGTATGAAAGAGAAGGTAATAGAATTAATTAGGGGCAAAAATGATGAAAACACATTAAATGTTCAAACAAATCCAAATATGATCTTATAAAAAAGATCATGGCAATTTAAAATTTCATGCTATTATAAAAGAGGGCTAGATGGAGTATTATGTATATTTACATTTGCACTATCTTGTCTCGCATGCACAAACCAAAAGAGTACAAGAAAGAGGCAACAGGAAAAGCACCTAAGAACGAGCGCTCTTCACCTAAACAAAAGGCCTCACAAACCTACAAGATACTAAAATGAACAACAGAGACAAAAATAATTCAGATATATATTTATAAGGCGTAGTTTCTATTCGAAAAATAGAGCAAGTTTAGAAAAATAAAGGATTTCAAGAGCTTTCATAAGAATTTCGGAGCATACTCATACAATGTTTTTAAAATTAGTTATGACTTTTTTAAATTTGGAACAAAAAGCTAGAAATCTTAAATGAATAATAACCTAAGGACCAAGGTTCAAATTTTAATTTATGGGGCTTAATTAATAATTTAATAGAACCATGACACTTTTGGATGCATAGTTACAGTGTAGAAATGATGCATGTGACAATGATGGAGGTGAGAAAGGGGTCGCCAAAGTAGGGGAAGGCTTTGGAGTGGAACAGTAAAGGTAAAGGAGGCCGCTTCTAATGATCATGCTTAGGGTCATAGTTTGAGTAGCGAGGGGTAGACAGAGAGAAAATGATCTGGATGATGAGGGTTGGGTGCGCCATGTCAGTCAAACTGAGAGTCAAAATAAATGAACTCTTTTTTAATTAGTGGGGGCAACATTACCCCATTTTTTTATACTTCCAAATACCTATAACTCCTTTATGAATGCTTTTGAAGTAAAAACGATGTTTGAACCCTTTTTTCTAACTTCCCTCACTTTTGCTTGACGTTACCTAATCACTGCATTTCATGGGTCTGGATCATAAACAATTTACTGTAAAATTAGGAAAATTGAAACAATTATTAAAGCATCTTTTACCAAGTCAATGCTTAGGAAATTACAGGACCGTACCAAAAATTATAGACCCTTATGTGCATTAATTACTGTTAGGAATACTTGCGGTGAACGCGACTTCGTGGTGGACCAGTTGGTTTCCCTTTGAAATTACGACACTAGACTTTGATTATTTGAATTCTACAAAATTATTCTTTTATTTCCTCTCTTGTTTTTTGTGCCAAACAATTAGTGGTTCCTATATAATTCCATTATAACATTGAGTAGTATCAAGCAAATATCCTACGCGCTTTCTTTCATATAATGTTATCATGATGGGTTTCCTCCACTTCAGAATCATTCCTAGTTTGCTTTGGTATCCGTGTGCCATCATCGTACTCTATTCAAGCATATTATCATGGGAATCTTATCCCATCTGACGTGGGACATTGTGATAAGTCTTAGCGAATATTATAACTTTTTTTATTCCCCTAATCTCTCTCTTTATTTAGGTACCTCTTACGCTTGGCATGTTCAGCAACTTTCTATCAGGTAATCTCCTGCTTCTTTCGATTTGGCTTAAGTTTGTGTTTCCAAGTGTCTGTCTCTCAGCTTCTGAAACAAAAGACCTAATAAAAGTTTGTGTCTTTCTTCTTCCAGGAGGGGACTATTGGATCAATACTAGTGGAAGTTGCAGTCTTTTACTTCACTAGCTACCGTGACGAGCGTTGAGTCTCTAGCTAAACCAGAGATTCCATATTATAGGTTCTCTGGTTTCGCCAGAGACCCAACGCACATCACGGTATATTAATATGTACGTGTTGGATTATGCAATTTACTAATGGGTAGTATTCCAAATTAAATCTCTTGGGCAACTCTCAGAATTGCGAGTGTTTCTTGTTGGGAATAATTTGTTCTGCGATGCCCATGATTGGGAATAAAAACTTGGAGGTTTTAGATTTGAGTCGTCACAATCATTTTTCTGGGAAGCTTCTTGGCTGTTGGATACATACATACGCGCACACACACATATATATATATACACACACATATGGGAAAAGCCATTTGAAGTTGATTCTTCTGCGATCAAATAATTTTCTGTTCCTCAATAATATGTATGACCGAATTTATGTCTTCGTTGCTTTGAACACAGAATGGCTTTGCCGGAACTTGACAAAATGGCCAAAGTGAAAGCAACAACTTTTAGAAGTTACTCCTTCTGGTGCTTACAAGGCATTAATTAGAAGGGATCTTGATTTTTTTTATAAGGTATTTGCTAATTTCAAAGAATATTAAATATATTTTTTTCATACCCATATTTAATAAGGTTGTAGAAATTTAAAAATTAATATGACTTGAAATTTAGTATATTTTAATACTTTTAATGGTTTATCTAAAGCATTGTGTATGTGATAGTTTGAGAATTGACTCTAGTTGATACTACAATTATAAGCGTCAGTATATCTGTGTGACCATAATTCTTATATAATATATCACAACTTGAGGATCCCTTCAAATAATGTAAAACAGTTAACAATACTATGAATTATCTAAGTACACTAATTGAAATGGTGATATTATAACGAGTCACCATAAAGTAGGTTAATTTCCCAATCAGCCACCGATACCTCTCAGGATGCTCAAATAGTTTGAGAATTGATTCTAGTTGATGCTACAATTATAACAGTCAATCAAGCTGCTACATACTTGAGCTTAATTACTTGGGCAAATGATATACTTGAATGTTTTTTGACCTCACTGTTATTATATTTTTTCTAAAAGAGCATGCGATATATTGAAGAGCTTCAGAGCAAGCATGCGTCACAAATCTTTCTAATGCGATGTTTTATTAATAGTGCGAGTGTTTCAAAGAGTTGCTTGCTGTTGTAGTGTTTTGTTGATCTTGTGGTGAACCTTCAGTCATTATATTTATGAGATTTGTGGTATTATTATGCTAGATGTGATGCCATTATTTTGTTTCCATTTTTATAATGTTGATGAGACCTAAAATTTTATATTAAAACTATTAATTTCATAAAGGTTATATGAATAGCCATAAAGACTGTTCTGTTGTTCCTTCTCTCTGCTTTGAAATGTCAAAGCAAGTAATCAAAACAGAGGCATACATAATCAACACTTGCTACACCATAAATATGGAAAAATAATAGCGATAACTACATTTTTACAGGCATATTAAGCATTCAATTTTTTATTAGTTCAATGCCACTAATCTTGGAATTCAAATCTAAAACGAGCTCTAACAAATCCATCTTCGCTGAATAGGCACCTGAATCCATCAACCATTGGGTGTTCACTGCTAAATAGATCTATACCAAACAATTCATGGCAAACACTTTAGCATTGGCAAATGAATTTGTCTCCACTGTACCATTTCTGAAACATATCTTCACATTCCTCACTGATAATTATCTCTTCCCCCTCACACCAAGTATATGAACAATTATTCAACAGTTAGAATCTTGGAATACGAGAAAATAGATGCATTAAAAGAACTCACTTTATGAGAAAAGTAAAATTTCTCCCGCGGAATTCTTGCAAGCTTTTTTTTTTTTTTCTCTTCTTTAGAATATCTACAGGGAGGGCTTATTTAATTCTATTCCCTGTATTTTATTTTCAGAAATAATTTTATAGAAAACAAAAAAAAATGTTTAGATAATTATTTTGAAAAATATGTTTTTGAAGTGACGTAGAAGTACGGTCACTGGTGGTGACATAGCAGTGATTGTCAATAGTAGTGTAGTGTTGATATTAGATAAGGGGGACCTCAAAAAATAAAAAAGTAGAAAAAAAACAACTAAAAACTATTTTTGTTTTTTAGTTTTTAAAAACAACTTTTTGTTTTTTTTAAATAATTTTTTAAAAACAGTGTATTGAACATGTTTTATTATTTTATTGTTTTTTTAAAAAAAATTTTAAAAATAAAATCAAACAGCCCATAGTACCATTTTATACTAAAAGTTCAGTATCACCACCAATTATTGAAAAGATGTTGTGAATAAATTTTTTTTTTTTGGTGATAATGTTGTGAATAAAACTCAACAACACTGAGAAGTGTAATAGAATCTTTGACCCTCATATAATTGCAACAATAAACATATATAGAAGCGGCACTGCCAAATTTCAAATTTAATTTTCTCTTTGGAATTTAGTTTTTCATTCATAAATTGCTTGTACTCTCATTTGGTATGGAGTTGCTCAATTTTGTTTTTTCCGCCCACAAAAAAATTAAATAGTAATGTTTAGTACTAAAATATTCTTGACCAAAATCTCCATGAATACAAGATAATTGTGCGAACAATACCTAAACATAAATGGGCAAATCACAAAATTATTATTTCGAATAAAAGAAAAAAGAGTTGATAAGTTCATCAACAGCTCAAGCATCATCTCCAGTATCAGTATTACCATATCTTTTCCATCTCTCCTTAATCAAACCAAGATTCACCATCAATGGAGTCAAAGTTATCTAATTCAAATTTACAGTGGTTCAAGCATGGACATAATTCAAATGTGATTCCTAATCATTAGCAATATAGAAGTAATCCTTTCACCATCGAACTAAATTTTCTCTCCAAATACAATTATTTTCAGTCATTCATTCATCATCAGAGGATCAAGATGTCTAACTCACAAGTTGGACTAGGTTGTTCCTTTCCTACTTCTATGATTTAAATCAAACATCACAAATATTCAACCTACTCTCCAATATAATTCTATAAACAAAACCAGCATAGTAGTAATTCTTTCGCCATCTAATTCAATCTGCTCTCCTATACAATAATTCAGTCATCCATCCATCATTAGAAGATAAAGATGTCAAAGTCACAACTTGCATTACTCTGTTTCTTTTCTACATCAACGATTCAAATCAAGCATCACAAATATTGGACCCGTAATCTTCTTTGGGTGCAATATGAATATGAACAAAACCTAAAAAATAAATAAATAAATAAATAAAAGATCTTAAATGTCCTACCAATAAGTTATCAAGCTCTTCAACATATCTTATTTTGTAGATGTTTTATGATGGAATAATATGGATTATTGAGTTTCCTCCCCTATCCTATATTTCTCCTCTCCCTCGATTCGTTTGGTTCATCTCCCTTCTTTCTTGTTGTCCTCCTCCTCTCTTCTCTCTCTCCCTCTCTCTTCTCTCCCTTCCCTGTACTGTATCACTACTTTTAGGCAATAAACATCAAGCCCATAACATTCCCCTTCACATAAAACCTCTACACTTTCACAGAATATCTTCACAAGCATAAAAACTATGGATTTGCTAAGAGGAACTTGGAGAAAATCCAGCAAAAACTCCTATGGAGTCCACTAACAAGCTAGGACAAACGCAAGAACCTATTAATATAGGAAGATAGTAGAACCTTGTAGGGAGAGTGATTTACTTATCACATAGCTTGTCTAACATGAGTTTCCCAAGAAGCATAATGAACCAATGCATGAGCAAGCCACAAGAGGAATACAAGACACATCTAGAATGACAACTAGCAAAAGATTATTGTTTTCTAAAGAATTCATCATAAGTGTGTTAGTGTATACAAATGCAAACTTCCAAACCAATCACTTGTAAAGGGTCTTTCTAGGTATTGTACATCTGTTTGGACAGTCACTCGGGAAATATCTCCCGTTGAAAATTTTATGGGTGAAAAAGGACCTAAATCACAATATTTTCTGTATGTTAAATCACATTTCATTACGTCAACTCTATTACATACACATGGAATACAAGAAATTAATCATAACTGACTCACACCTAACTACTTCAACAAACGACAGCACAACACCTAGACTCCTATGCACATGATAGCACATTAGTAAATCAAAGCTCATCACAATACACTTAATCGTCTGGCGGCAAATAAACAATGTTATTTCTTCATTAAAAGACCTCTAACGCTTGAAGTTTCTTCTTCCTGCTGTATGTATGGATAGAAGGGTCAAGTTTAAGAGGAATTCTATCACTTATTTACAATGGAATAAAAAAAAACTAAGCTTCTGAAATATCCTCACTTATTAACATTCAAGAGAATTAAGATTTTGCATTTGATACCAAACTGACACAATATGACATACAGACCGAAGTTTAAAGTTGTATAAAAGTTCCCCCCATATGGCATATTGACTACAAAGTAGAAAGTACATCACTAAAAGCCCCCAATTTCTAGAACCTAGAATTCATTACATTGAGTTGCATATAAGAAAACTCGTTTGAAAACTTTGGGTTTTTGTGTGTTGGGGGGGGGGGGAGCAAAATTTTGAAATGAAGTCGGAAAAAAATATATTAGGATTCCCAATTTTAGAATAAAAGCTGTAATAATGGAGAATTTAAGGTGCATCATAAGTCCTTCTGATAAACAATATTGTCATTGAAACCTTACAAGGTAAGGAGAAGAATTATAGGAATTTTATATGAAGGAGAAAAATCAACAACTACCTAAAGGTTAGGAGTCCTCCAACCAATAAACATAAGACAAACTCAGACACTACATGGTAATTTTGTCAAGTATGGCTTTGTCAATTAATTATCCCCAAGAACACCCAGTAAACAGGGTCTGTGATAGGATTTAGGAACTAATGAAATATGAGATGATTTCTAGAGCTAGGATCTGTAACGCTAGCCAAGACAAGGTTCAGATATAATTCTTCTTCATATATAACAAATCTTACAATCATCTTAAATAGTACTGTATCCTGATAACTAACTTAAGATAAGGATAACTGATAAAAACCAACAACATGATAACATAACTGAAATGAACTACCCTGCTACATAAAAGACGAAACTGCCCTGCCCTTATTTCCTAATTACCCACACGGTTCCTTCTAGTATAAACTTGTAAGGGCTGTGGTATTCTATCATTACCCCCCTTAAAAAGTAGCCTTGTCCTCAAGGCGAAAAGAAGGAAATTGTTGAACAATCAAATCATAGGGTTCCCAACTATTGTCTTCCAGAGGATGTCCCTTCCATTTAACAAGCAACTCAATGTCAGAAACAGCATAAGAATCAGATGAAGAAAAATCAGATGAAGCAATAACTCTGGAAGATAAGATTTATTTAGGTTCCAATTGGCACTCCCAATCTGCTGCAATAGGCAACGGAGGTAGAAGTGAATAGTCTGAACTATAAGCCTTCTTGAGGAGAGAAACATGGAAAACAGGATGTACGCGGGCTTCATCTGGTAGCTGCAATTCATAAGAAACATAACCGATACGTTTGAGGACTGGATAAGGACCACAAAACCTTGGAGAAAGTTTTTCAAATCTACGTTTAGCCAAAGAATGCTGTCTGTAAGGCTGAATTTTGAGGAAAACCAAATCTCCTGGCAGAAACTCAACTTCCCTACGATGAGCATCAGCATAATATTTCATTCTGTCTTGAGCCAAAAGTAGGTGTTCTTGAATAGAAGATATCACCCTTTGGGACAGTAAGAGAGAAGGAAACTCATGACCATACACAATTTGAAAAGGAGTAGGGCCAGAGGAAGAATGAAAACCTGAATTATAAAATAATTCTGCCTAATGAAGGAAATTGGTCCAATGCTGAGGATGGTCTTGAAAAAAACACCCAAGATAGGTTTCCAAACATCAATTAACCACTTCAGTTTGCCCATCAGTTTGTGGGTGATAGGAAGTACTCATCTTCAACATTGTACCACTGAGTGTAAATAGTTCCTGCCAAAAAGCACTAAGGAAAATAGTATCCCTATCAGAAATGATAGATGAGGGAAATCCATGCAGCCGAACTATCTCCTTATAAAAGAGTGTAGCCACAGTCTTGGCAGTAAAATGGCGGGGTAAACCCAAAAAATGAGCATATTTACTCAAACGATCAACCACCACCAAAATAGCTTCACAATTATGAGACTTAGGCAAACCAACAATGAAATCAAGAGAAATATCATCCCAAATCTGTTGTGGAACCTGTAATGGTTGCAAGAGACTTGCTGGAGCTTGAGGGAGATATTTATTCCGTTGACATACCAAACAAGACTGAATGAAACTTCATCCTTCATATTACGCCAATAAAAGTGCTGTTGCAACCATTTGAGAGTCTTAAATACACCTCCATCGCTGCCCATTGGAGAAGAATGAGCCTCAGTTGTGAGGAACTTGGAAAGATCAGAATTTGCAGGAATCACCAGCCTATCCTTGTAGTAAAGGCGGTGAGAAGTAAATTGAAAATGTGGAACAGCAGCTGGACCAGACTGAAGAGAAGAAATGATGGAAGAAGTGTAAGTGTCCTGGAGCAATAATTGGGGAAGAATATCTAAAGACACCGCCTTGTGGAACTGCTAGCATGAACAGATCAGCTGAATGAGGGCGGCGAGACAGCATCAGCACCCTGATTAGAAGAACCAGCACGATAGTTTATAGTAAAATTGTTAGAAGACAAAGAGCTTGAGTGCCACAAAACATTCCCTAAATCACTCCACTCACTCCACTATGTTTCCCACTATTGTCTCCACTATTATTATCTTTCATTTCTTTTTTTCTGCACACTACCACTGTTTCTTCCTATATATACACACATCATGTAATTGGTATACATATCAATGAATTCTGGGCTCTATGAGCCAATATGGTATCACAGCCAGTTCAATACTGAGGAAAGGCAACAGTGAAACAGTCACTGTGAGTGAAGTCACACCGCCACCACAGGGACGACCGGAAACCGCCGATCAGCGGAACCCAGAAGCACGGCGTCAAAAGGAGACGGCGCGTGAAATCACGCGCCTCCACATCACCGGCACGTGACCTCACGCGCATCCTCACTGCCGGCGCGTGACCCCACGCGCCACCGTCCGTACTGTTCTCCGGCGACCATTCTTCCAAAACTCACCCTCTGAATTTCCTCCTCTTTTTGGCTCTTTTCTTGAAAATTCAACCAAAACCAGGGCTATTCCAGCAGCACTTATGTCAGGTACAAATTCTGAAAAAGAAGACTCTTCTTCCACCACTCATACCTTTACTAACAGACCGGTGACGACTCCAAAACTCTCAGATAGTCAAATAATGGCCATCAACCACAGGTTCAATGGGCGAAACTATCTTCAATGGTCTCAAACTGTGCTAAGGTATATTCGTGGGAAGCGGAAGGAAAAATATATCAATGGAGGAGCACCTCAACCTACTCCAAATGATCCAAATTTTGACACATGGTTTGCTGAAAACAATCAAGTTATGACTTGGTTGTGCAATTCTATGACAGATGACATTAGTGAAAGCTATCTTCTAGCAGATACAGCTAAGGAGATCTGGGATGCAGCAAGACAAACTTACTCTTCCCTTGAGAACACCGCTGCATTACTTCACTTGAAACGACAACTTCGAGACTTAACGCAAGGTAACTTAACAGTTACAGAATATTATAATGCCTTGATGAAAATCTGGCAACAACAAGACCTCTACGATATACATCCATGGGATACTGTCAAAGTTGCCCAGTTACATAGAAGACTGACGGACGAGGGTAGAATATATGACTTCCTTCTTAGGTTCAATAATTCTTTTGAAGAAATAAGAGGTCGAATCATGGGACTAAAACCTCTGCCTTCCCTTTGTGAAGTTGTCAACCATGTGCAATTTGAAGAAAGTAGGAAACTATTGACTCAAAGCTGTTCTTCCATCCAAATTGAGAGTTCAGCTCTTGCAGCGAAAGGAACAAAAGATGAACGGAGGAATCATAAATGGTGCAACTACTGCAAGAAAAAGGGCCACATCAAAGAGGAATGCTGGAAGTTACATGGTAAGCCACCAACTAACAAACAACATCTGTCACCTAATGTCAACTTCACTGCAGCAGATCAAAGAGCTGAAGATAATGCATACCTAAGCTTTGAAGAAGTACAGCTGTTTCATCAGATGCTTAACAAACAGAATAAGTCCAACTCTATTCCAAGTGTAAATCTGGTACGATCAGGTAATTCCATTGTTGTTCTTAACACTGAGGTGACTAGTAAAGATACTTGGATTGTAGATTCAGCAGCTACAGATCACATGACGGGTAACAAAACCTTATTCCACAACCTGAAACTTTGTCATGAAATTCTTCAAGTAAAAGTTGCTAATGGTGTTTTCACAAGGGTTGAGGGAATTGGCAGTGTCATATTATCTAATCACTTGGAGCTTAGAAATGTACTATTTGTACCTGCACTCACTTGTAATCTTATATCTATAAGCAAGTTGACTAGAAGTCAATCATGCCAAGTAACATTCAATGGTGATCGTTGTATTTTTCAGGATTTAAAATCGAGGCGGATGATTGGAACTTCTAGAGAATGGGATGGACTGTACTATCTTGAAGGATCAAACCTGAAGATTTCTGATGCAAGGAAGACAAGAAGAACACTGGTTAGCTCCAATTCTCAAAATCATGATGTACACTTGTGGCATTGTCGCTCAGGTCATCCTAGTTTTGAATATATGAAGCATGTATTTCCTACTTTGTTCAATAAAAACTCAATTCCTTTTCATTGTGAAACTTGTCAACTTGCTAAGCAAACCCGATCCTCATATCCCAAACAGCCCTACATACCCTCCTCACCATTCACACTAATCCATAGTGACATTTGGGGTCCTGCTCAGATCAAAACTCTCACTAATACTCGGTGATTTGTTACTTTCATAGATGATCATACTAGAACCACGTGGGTTTATTTACTAAAAGACAAATCTGAAATAGTTCAAGTATTTCAAAACTTCTATACCTTCGTGCGAACTCAATTCAATACTTCCATTAAGGTTTTACGAAGTGATAATGCGAAAGAATATATGAGCAATACCTTTAAAAACTTCCTTGGTACATATGGAATTCATCACCAAACTTCCTGCCCTTACACTCCTCAACAAAATGGAGTAGCCGAAAGGAAAAATCGTCACTTATTGGAGGTAACCCGAGCCTTATTGATGGAACGACATGTGCCTACCATCTTCTGGGGTGATGCTCTACTCACTGCAGCTTATCTAATTAACCATATGCCATCCAAAGTCCTCAATTACACCACTCCTATCCAAAAATTACTTGATCAATTTCCAACTTGCCCACTGATCAATTCTCTACCTCCCAAAGTGTTTGGTTGTGTTGTCTTTGTTCATAAAAATGATGGCAATAAATTTGCTGCTCGAGCAGATAAATGTATCTTCCTTGGATACTCCTCTACTAAAAAAGGGTATAAATGCTACTGTCCTACTTCCAAGAAACTTATTATTTCCAGGGATACTGTATTCTTGGAAGAAGCATTTTATCCTAAATTTCCCATTCAGGGGGAGTATACTGACATTGAATGGCTAAAAGACTTGACACATACACCATTATTGCCTCCACAACAACCTAAACCCAACCCCATAGCCACAATTGACTCATTTGCTCAACATGAACCTGAACAAAGAACACCTTCATCTGAACCCACACCTAGTGAATTGCAAATGAATGTTGAGATCAATTCAGAGTTGGAAAGTGGATCACGACAAGAGGAAGAAATAAGGCTACAAGGAAGAGATGAACCAAATACTAATAGTACTATCCCTCTCATTCAATAGAACGACCAAGACTCCAATTCGGGATTAAATCCAGAAGAATTGGGGTGGCCTATTGCATTAAGAAAAGGGGTAAAAGCTTGTACTCAACATCCAATTCAACGATTTGTCTCATATGGTAATTTGTCTGCAAAAATGCAAAACTTTGTTGTAAATAGTGCACAGATAAAAGTTCCTAACACATTTCAACAAGCTATGGCTGATCCAAATTGGAAACAAGCTGCAGAAGAAGAACTGAGAGCACTCAAGGACAATGAAACGTGGGAGATTACAACACTTCCCAAAGGCAAGAAACCAGTCGGATGTAGGTGGATCTTCACCCCAAAATTCAATCCTGATGGTAGTATTAACAAATACAAGGCGAGACTTGTTGCAAAAGACTATACCCAGACATATGGCATTGATTATCAGGAGACATTCGCTCCAGTAGCCAAGCTCAATACCATCCAAGTGCTACTATCAATTGTAGCTAATTTGGATTGGTCACTGCATCAACTGGACGTAAAAAATGCGTTTCTGAATGGAAATTTGGAGGAAGAAGTATACATGGAGATTCTAGATGGAATTTATGCTCCTAACAACTCTGTATGCAAACTCAACAAGTCATTATATGGACTTAAACAGTCACCTAGGGCATGGTTTGGTAGATTCTCTAAAACGATGAAAGGACTTGGATATACCTAGGGTCAAGCAGATGACACATTGTTCATCAAACGTGTTAATGATAAAGTCACCATCTTGATAGTTTATGTTGATGACATAGTCATAACCGGAAATGATGAAGGATCCATTACTCAGCTAAAACAGAACTTATCAACTGAGTTCCAAGTAAAAGATCTAGGACAAATGAGGTATTTCCTAGGAATGGAAGTGGCAAGAACTAAAAAGGGAATCAATGTATCTCAGCGGAAGTACACACTTGACCTGTTACATGAGACAGGAATGTTGGCTACACAACCTAAAGGAACACCGATGGAAGAAGGTTGTCATCTGGAGATCAAACCAGATGGTGTTCCAGTCAACTCAGAAAGATACAGAAGACTTGTTGGGAAGCTCATATACTTAACCCACACACGCCCAGACATTAGCTATGCAGTCGGAATAGTAAGTCAATTCATGCACCAACCACAAGAAGAACATATGGCTGCAGTATACAGAATCCTGAGCTATTTGAAATTTAATCCTGGAAGAGGAATCTTCTTCAGAAAAGGAACTACCAGAAATATCGAAATCTACACCGATGCAGACCATGCAAGGGACAGAGAGACTAGAAGGTCCATCTCAGGTTATTGTACATATGTATGGGGAAATCTAGTCACATGGAGGAGTAAGAAACAGACTGTGGTGTCAAAAAGCAGTGCAGAAGCAAAGCTGAGAGCAGTTAACAATGGAGTATGTGAAGGAATTTGGGTCATCAGATTACTTAAGGAGTTGGGAATTATCTATGAGGGACCAATTCAAGTTTGGTGTGACAACAAGTCCAGCATCGAAATGGTTAAGAACCCAGTTTACCATGATAGGACAAAACATGTTGAGATAGATAGACACTTTATCAAAGAAAAAATGGAAGCAGGCATCATGAGTCTATTCTATATTAGATCTGAAGATCAGATTGCAGATATAATGACAAAACCTCTTGGTAGAACTAAGTTCGAAGGATTTCAGTGCAAGCTGGGAATGATTGACATATACTCTCCAGCTTGAGGGGGAGTGTTAGAAGACAGAGAGTTTGAGTGCCACAAAACATTCCCTAAATCACTCCACTCACTCCACTATGTTTCCCACTATTGTCTCCACTATTATTATCTTTCATTTCTTTTTTTCTGCACACTACCACCGTTTCTTCCTATATATACACACATCATGTAATTGGTATACATATCAATGAATTCTGGGCTCTATGAGCAAATAAAAATCAAAAGGAAGCAATTTCATCATTAATCTCTGCTGTTCAGGAGTTGTAACGCACTGCTGTAACAAATATTTCAAACTGTTATGATAGGTATAAACATCCAATTTATGCCCCAAGAGATAGTGTCGCCATTTGGTAAGAGCAGAAACCAGAGCAAGCAATTCACGGTCATAAACAGATCTGTGACGTTTGGAAATAGACAATCCTTTGCTATAAAAAGCAATAGGATGACCAGCTTGCTGTAAAATGGCACCAATACTAGAAGAAGAAGCATCACACTCCACAATAAAAGGTTTAGAAAAATCAGGAAGCTGCAAAATGGGAACATTAATAAGTGCTTCGTTCAATTGAAGAAAAGTTGACTTAGATTAATCAGTCCAGCAAAAAGCATCCTGCTTTGTCATGTCAGTAAGTGGTTTGGCTAATAAACCATAATTTTTGACAAATCGCCGATAATAGCTAGTGAGACCAAGAAAACCACGCAACTCTGAGATATTTCGAGGAAAAGCCCAAGCAGTTACAGCAATAATCTTGTCTGGATCCACTGCTACCCCTTTTTCTGAAATGATATGACCCAGAAAAGATACTTCTAATTGTAAGAAATCACATTTATTGGGATTGGCATAAAAGTGTTGTTGCTGCAAAAGTGAAAGAACCATTTGAAGATGATAAATATGATCCTCAAAAGTTTTGCTGTACACTAGGATGTCATTGAAGAAAACCAGAATGAATTGTCAAAGAAAGGGTCGAAATAAGTCATTCATGGTAGCTTGGAAAGTCGTAGGAGCATTAGTAAGGCTGAATGGCATCACTACAAATTCTTAGTGCCCAGAATGAGTTCTGAATGCAGTTTTGTGTACATCTTAAGGCTGAACTCGAATTTGATGATAACCAGAATAAAGGTCAATCTTTGAAAAGTACTTGGCTCCAAATAATTCATCTATTAATTCATCAATATTGGGAATAGGATATTTATCTGGGATATTAATGCCATTTAATCTCCTATAATCAACACAAAACCTCCAAGTGGCATCTTTTTTTGGTACTAGTAACACATGACTAGCAAAAGGACTTACATTGGGACGAATAAATTCCTTTTGCAACAATTCTGCCACCTGTCGCTCAATCTCTTTTTTTTGGGAGTGTGGATAACGGTCAGGCCGAATATTAGGTGTTATAGCATCATGATACAAAGGGACAGCATGTGAATGGCATCTAAAAGTTGGAAGAGAATGAGGTTCCTCAAAAACTACCTGGTAGACTTGTAATAACTCTTCCAACAACTCAAATTGTGCAACGAGAATGTCACTACGAGGAGATATAGATCCGTTGGCATCTGACACTTGATGAACCACATCTGTACTGCGTAAAGAAGGGTTAGAATCAGGTTGTGGAGTTCCCTGGAGCTTATACCTACGACCATCAACCCAAAATATCATAAACATCTACTGCCAATTTGCCTCAACAGTATTCAAGGATGCCAACCACCAAGTCCCAAGGACCATATCAACACTACCCAGTTTAAAAGGGAAAAAATCATCATGGATTATTAAATTCTGTATTTGGACTGCAAGTTGCCGACAAATAGAATTACAGGAAACCATTGAACCATCTCCAACTTGAATACCGAAAGGAGGGAGTTTTTCAGTGCTGATATTTAATTCGGTCACCACTATATGTGAAACGAAATTGTGTGTAGACCCACTGTCAATTAGGATCAGTACTGGTTTGGTCTAAAGCATACCTTTAGGCTATGTTTGGCTCGATGGAGGGGAGGGGAGGGGAGGGGAGGGGAGGGGAGGGATTTAAATGGAGGGGAGGGGAGGGGAGGGTTTGAGAGGGATTTTCTTTTACCTTGTTTGGGTTGATAAAAAGAGAGGGGAGGGGAGGGATTTTAATAGTATTATGTTTGGTATAGGAGGGGAGGGGAGGAGAAATATTTTTATATGGACAATTTTGCTCTTATTTCATTTAATTTGTAATTAATAACTTTCTAACATATTTAATAAAGTATAATTATATAAAGAATTTAATACATAAAATTATAATTTTATAATTATAAAAATTAAATAAATATAATTATAAATGACATTTACTATATAAAAGTATAATTTTGTAATTAAATAATGAGAAGGGTATTGTGAGAATATTTTAAAATGGTATGGACATATTAGTTAATTTAAGCTCAAACATTAATCTTTCCCTCCAAATCCCCTCAATTTTGGAGGGGAGGGTTAAGAGGGGAGGGGAGGGGAGGGAAAATTTTAGAAAATTTTCCCTCCCCTCCTAAAATTTTTAGTTATCCAAACAAGGGGAGGGGAGCAAAATCCCCTCATTCCCCTCCCCTACCCTCCCCTCCCCTCCCCTCATACCAAACACACCCTTAATCTTCATAGTGGTTGCCGAACTCATACCCAAAAAAGCATGGAGAGAAATTTCAGCCATATTGTCACAAACGGTTTCTTCTTCCACCTTAAATTCATCTTCAAGATCTTCGGTTATTTCCATAAGTTTGAGGGATGATGAAAGGTAGCGATGACTAGGAGAGATTCGCTCCCCACACCAATAGCACAGACCCTTACTTCTTCGTAATCAACGTTCAGTTTCCGACAAGCCATATTTGGCATAGTTGACGGCAACACAGAAGGTCCAACAGAAGGCCCAGTAGTTTGAGGGATGATGAAAGGTAGCGATGACCAGGAGAGAATCGCTCCCCACACCAATAGCACAGACCCTTACTTCTTCGCAACCGACATTCAGTTTTCGACAAGCCATATTTGGCGTAGTTGACGGCAACACAGAAGGTCCAACAGAAGGCCCAGTAGTTAATAATGATTTATTAACATTGGTAACTGCCAGATTAGAGGAATTATTAATTCCCCAATTACGTGACCCATGATTTCTAGCATTATGCCAATTATTCTCAGATCCCTTAAATTGCGGCTGATATTTTGGTTCGAATTCAAGTGTAAAACTTGTGACCTTATACACCGTTCTTGGCTTCTGAATCTTCACATCTGACTTCAATTCTTTTTTTAAACCATTGATGAAAATCCCTAAGAAAAGGCTCTGTTTGGTTGGGGGGTTTTGGAGGGGAGGGGAGGGGAGGGTTAGTGATTAAAAATGGGTGTTTGGTTGGAGGTAGGGGAGGGGAGGGGAGGATTTTTGTCTTTTAGTAGTTACCTCCCCTCTTATGTAAAACCTTCAAATTTGGGGTTTTTCCTAGGAGAGAGAATATTTGTGACAAAATATGACTAAATTGCCCTTGGTAATTTTATAATATTCCCAAACTACCCCTGGCCCTAAAATAACGTTGTGGCCGTGTCTTTTCTTCAGATCCCGCGCGCGAAGCATCTTGTTCCCGCCTTCAGCATCGAGCGTCTCCTTCGCCTCAGCTGCTGCCACCGCGAGCCACTCCGCAAGCCACCGTCGAGTGATCGTCCACGGTCACTGCCTCCCTTGTTCAGATAAGACTTGCTGCCTTTTCAACCAACTTGACATTTTCATTCACGGTCATTGCCTCCATTATTGTTTTTGCGATTCTGTTTCATCCTCCATTTTCTGTGCTTCGTCTTCCCGAGTCGCCGATGATCTAATGCCCAAAATCACTAGCTGGTGTATTTTGTTATACTGATTGTGCTTCGTACCGCCGATGATTGTGCTTTGTATTTTCTTATACTAACTTGTCGTTGGAATTTAGTTTCTGGGAATTTGCACAAACTTACCAAAAGCCTTCGTTTTCCCTCACCCTTTAACCCCATTAATTTAGAAAGGCCAAGGCTTTTCAGCTCCTCAATGAGATTCACACAGATTGTTCCCGGTTTTATGTTCCAAACAACAATTGCTTTTGGAAAAACCCTGCTTCTTGTAGAGAATCTAGTCTAGTGGGACTGCCTTTTCTTAATAGAAATTACTGTCATGGGAGAAACAGTGGCAATGGATCTGGGGAGTGGACTGAGGAGATAGATTACTTAGATGAGTCGGGTAATGTTATTTACCAGGGTAAAGGAATAAGGTCTGTGGAGGCAGGGCTTGATGATTAATGCATTGTACTGTAAAAACAAAAATTTCATAGATAAACAATGAGCAAAAATTACCTCTAGGCATTACTTGGTAAGCTGAAATAATTTTTGAATGAAAGGAAATAGGAAAAGGAAAGGGAATAAGCTTCAAATGGAATTGAAATTTCAGACCCAAAAGTATGTATAGTAACAAAAAGTATATGGAATATGGTTGTGAACTTCATTTGGTGCGCGTGCGCGTGTATTTGAATAATGGAATGAAATTTATTGATTCCCTTTCATGACCGAATTCCATGCTATCGTGATGTAGCAATAAGCTTATCACTTTGACTTGACAGCAAAAATTCTGAACATCAAGTAAAGCTTACCAACTATTGCAGTAAAAATTCCCCACACTAAGTGTTGTAGCTTCTCTCTACTTGAACAAAGTTATTCTATGATAAACTATGATACTCTTTTATTTGTTGTTTAGAGTCACCTCTATCATCTTAGTTCTAGCTTGACAAGAAATAGTTTTAGCCTTGTTCTTTTGTAATTTTAGTTTATTTCATTTACCTTCAAGTTCTATTTGTTCTACCTCCAGTATTCTTCCGTCACAAGTAAAAAAATATTAATAAAATCCAGAGGTTCCATCCTTTTTCTAAAAAAGGAGTATTAGTTAGAACAATATAATCAAAATAACTTGAATGCTTAGATTCCAAATTTTTTTTCTCCTTTCTTTGCTTTAGTCTTCTATCTTGAATGCTTATATACCAGTAACAAGTTCAGTGCAGATTTAGTCTTCTATCTTGCTTGCCAGAACATGAATGCTTAGATTCCAAATTTTTTTTCTCCTTTCTTTGCTTTTTTTTTTTCCAGATTCTGACTTCTGAGCAACATATTTTATATTGCCCGCTTTGACTTTTAAAAACAGATGTTCGGGATATATATGCTTACCAGTTATAGGATTTAGATTAATGTCAATTGAAACTTTATAGAGGCCTTCGATGTCACTTGCACTTGAATCAAATTTTGGAATTTTAATCCCCCCCTTATAAAGTTATTTTCCTGCTTAAAGTTTTGTCTAAAGGGTAGTCTGCTTGACAAGTCTTTTCCTGTACCAAATACTGCTATGCGATTTTTCCCTCCTTGAGGCTGTTCATACAATTTCATATTCTGCAATGTAATTACTACCACTGAAATTTGCCAACGGACAATTTATCATTTCAACGAGGATAACTTCAACTCTAAAATTTTAAAAACAATTGGATCAAGTGAAATTAAATTAACCCGTGTTCTGTGCAAAAAATTCATTGGTTTCATTGTTGACCTTGCATAATTCATGGATGCATAATTCACTTTCTCAATATACTTTCTCAATACACTTATGGTACTACTGTTTTGATTTGTATTTGTATTTAAGTATACATAATATTATTATACATAGTATGTCAAGTGGTATAGTATTAATTGGTTGCATGTTGACTTGGTATATTAGATGGATTCGGCATTTCGAAACAATTTAGTCTTACGTCGTTGATGGCTGGATTTGCGTCAAAAAGCTATAGCTCTACTCACATGTGTTTTTGTCTACCTAATTATTCGGAGGAGCCATAAAAGAAGAATAAGTTATAGCATGAGTTCAGAAAGGGAAAGGGTGCGTGAAGAAATAATGAGTCAAATAAGTACTAATGAAAGGAGTCGTAATATAATCCGTATGACTCCTAGAGCTTTCCTTCCATTATGTGCTTTATTAGAAAGAGAGGGGGGATTAAAAGCCACAAGATGGTCTACTGTGGAAGAGCAAGTGGCAAAAACTCTTTATATATTATGCCATAGGGCAAAAAATCGTGGTAAATTTCTTCTTTCGACGATCTGGTGAGACAATTAGTCGTCATCTTCATAATGTGTTAAGAGCTATCATTGAAGTAGGAGACAATGCTCCGGCCGTCCTTGTACACGAGAAGATCGATGCATGAACTCCTTTCGGTATTCTTCAACCGAACCAGTTTGCTTTATGTCGCTCAAGAAGACATCGAGATTCTGAAATTCGGCTGGCCCAAATTGATCTTGAAAGACTTGAATTAATTCCTCCTAGTACCTAATAGTCCGACTTGAAGAGACCCAGGTAAACACATGAGTGCTTCTCCTTCCAAATTCATCGCAGCCACCTTTGTTTTCAAGTCTTCAGGAGTTTGATAATACCTGAAATATTGTTCTGCTTTGGGAAATTCCACTTTAGAATAAGGGCGATTATTTGGCCTCTTATACCACCAAGGAGTTTCAATGTCAGAGTCTTCAAATTGTTCATAAGCCTTCTGAATCTCCGGTTCAATCTAGCAGGTTGCTTCTTCTTTAATTCTTTTATATCAGCATCAAGATCTTGTAATTTGGTCCCAATAAAAGCTAATTATTGAGACCAATTTTCAGGGGTTGAAGGATTTTCTGATTCATGAAGTTTTGACGATTCTGCCTCCTGATTAGGGATAGCAGAATCAGTAGAATGTGTTTTCTTTCTATTATTTCTCATAACACCACAATGGCCCAGAGATCTGATACCAAAATGATAAGATTTAGGAACTAATGATATATGAGATGATTTCTAGAGCCAGGATCTGTAACTCTAGCCAAGACAAGGTTCAAATATAATTCTTCTTCATATATAGCAAATCTTACAATCATCTTAAATAGTACTGTATCCTGATAACTAACTTAAGATAAGGATAACTGATAAAAACCACCAACATGATAAAAACCAACAACATGATAACATAACCGAAATGAACTACCTTGCTACGTAAAAGACTAAACTGCCCTGCCCTTAATTCCTAATTACCCATACGGTTCCTTCTAGTATAAACCTGTAAGGGCCGTGGTATTCTATCAGTCTGTCCCTTTTTATTGTAATGCATTCTGTTGTCAATTATCTGTAGGGGAAAAAAAGGAGCAAAGAACCGTTGAAGAATTATACTCCTAGCACTTACCTACACTCAAAGCATGTCAGAAAGTGGGAGTGTAGAATAGAATAGCAAGTGAAACTGAACTGCAGTAAGTATCACAAAGAAGGCTTCCAATTGATGCCCATATTTATCTTTTATCTGCATAACAAAGGAAAAAATGAAGGAGAATATAATCGACCTATGTTTATATTATTGATCGACATTTTGAACCAAAAAAATGTTGAGATCAATGAGGAAAAATGAAACGAATGCACAGATCAAGCTATCCTCCAAAAGAGAAAAGTGTGTGTTTGGTTAACAGTTTGCCAAAAGCACATTTGCCCAGTGCCAAACTGTAGCCCCAACTTTCAAAACGGTGAAAACAACGCCCACTTGCATTTCCCAAAGTCAAACTGTAGCTCCAACTTTCCTTGACAAGTGTCAACCAAAGTCTTCAATTTACAACTTTCATGTTCAACTATCACAACACCCCAAGCCACACTACAAACTTTAATCCCAACTTTCCATGACAACAAAACCAACAACAAAAATAAACAGTACCATCACCAAAACAGAACTCGGCATCCATAATCCTACTCTAAAAGAAGTAAAATATAAATAAAGGGCAAGATAATAGAATAGTTATTGATGAAGAACTTCAGAAACATAACAAGGACATCAACCATATATCTAGAATGACTAGTAAAGTCTTCTGTTCCAACATAAATAATAGTTTCTTAAAACTAGAAGTAAAGAAAAACACATTGCATGTTGCGAGGCTTAGAATCATATGGCTACAAAACCGTTAAAAACTCAGCTACAAAAGATTAGGCAGGACTCTTCACATTGTGTTTTATAGTTTCTGAACTCATATTTAGCACATTGCTTCAAATGAGTAAGCCAGCCAAGACGCAAGCCAGCCACAAAGGAAAAGGCACAAAAGGCATTTACCTTTTGGTGCCTCATTGAAGGAAACACCTCTCATGATGCGAAAGGTGCAGGACCTGTTTAGCACGTCACCTCATCACCTTAGGCACTGAGGCGAATACCTTTGTTTACACCACATATTCCTGGTGGTAAAAGGTCCTCAGTTTATGAGGACTGGCAATTGAGAGTCAGAGGTCTTGAAGAATAATAAATCAAGTACCTGACAACGAAAGAACCTTAGGGTATATAATACGGTGCACCCGAGAGCCATTCGAATTAGGTACAAACAATAAGAACACATTAGATTAATTTTTAGTAGAAAAGTAAGGAAAGAAAGAAAAAACAAGAAGAAGTTCTGCCAATGCTAAATTGGCATCTTGGTTTCATCCATTTATTACCAAAAAAAAAAGGCACAGGGAGTAAGTTAACGAAAGATTAAATTGGCATCTCTGCTTCATTTGATGTGCAATGATGGCGTCAAGTAAGGAGGAAAAAGTCACCCATTAAAAGACCATAAAACTTTGGCAATTGCAGCAAGCTCATAAGCAACACATATTGAGGCGCAAGAAATTGACACAAGTGAGGCGCCTAAAGAATAACAAAATCCAAAATCATAGAGATGAAATTTAGTAGTCACAAAAAGTTGCATAGCTTATTACAACTCATAGCAAACAATCTGATCAAAGATGCAGATTATTCTGTTTATAATACTGAATTGAAAAACAGCAAAAAACTGATTGAGAGCCAAGTTTATTGGAACCCTAAGTACTAAAAAAGTGGAATTCAAAGTAGGTAAACAAGAAATGTATACCACGTTATATGACAAACGAAGATTGGTTTATTTCTTCACAAATGAACTTACTTCATTAACAGTTCACCCTTCAATGAGTCACAGCAGTCTACTTTGGTATTTTTAATAATAATGTGAAGCTAGCAACAATGAAAGTGCAAGGAACCACCTAGAATCGCATAGCATAAATCTCTTTTTATTATTACATGGTGGAGCAAAGGATTGAACCTGAGCTCTGCTAGCCGACATCTGTCACCATTTGACCACTGTAGTGGTTGAATACAAATCTAATATTAGAAAACCCTAGTGTCACAATATAGATCTTTCCATATAGATTATTCTGTATGATATCAAAGCAAAAAGCTTTTAGACTACAAGAAAAGGAAAAACCAGAAATTATAAAGCTTACCAATCAAAGTGCAAGGAACCACCTCAGGGAATTCCAGATGATCGTATTACTAATAAAACAGAAAATTGAACAAAGTCACTCAAAAGTCCAGCAAAAGCCAACTTTATATAAATTATGGAAAAATGCCAATAGATATAAGCAACTAGGCTCACATTATCCAATGGGTGCCGGTGATAAAGAATACCATGCATTGCGTTGATGAAGCCAGCAAAACAAAATGAGCAAACGGTCATAAATGCAGGATTTTACCAAAGCCAAGCCATACAGTTATAATTTGCCCACGTAATAAAGAATTTCAAGAAGAATTTTTCCTCTAGCACGGGGGAACTAACTATACTCTGGGTAACTAACCAAACCCTCAAACTTAGTAGTTGTAAGGAGAGAAAATAGTAACACTAGTATTCAATTCATTAGACAAGTTCTTACAAGTACACTAGAGTAGTATTTATAATTGATCCCCCAATCCCTCTCTAACAGAAGTGATTATTACTAACTAATCAAGGAACTAACCAACTAATACTCTCTCTAATTCTCATTTACACCTAACAGTAGGTTCCATTATTTTCCAAAAACGGAAAGAAAGAAAAAAAGTGTTATGTCATTCTTTCTGTATTTCTCTGTTCCTAAAGTAGGGGAAAGAAAAGAGGAAAAAGAAAAAGAAAAGGATGCCAGAATCAAGTTCATACATTAAACAACAACAACAACAACACTTTGGGATGCCTAGAAACAGTAGAATAACAAATGAGAACAGTCATTACAGTTTCACAGAAGAGAAGCTCGTTGATAAGGAATCACATTGTTGAATAAAGTTAATATACATCATTCAATTTGGGAAATTGAATTAAAAAAAAAAACAAAAACATCGTCGATACCGACCTGAATATTGAAACATTCCTCAACCTTGATGTACGGCACAATGAGCAAATATAAAGCAGAACTGATAAGAATTTGAAGCCATTGTATTTGCAGTGGAGAAACAGGACGGAGTGCAGGCTAGAGACTCGACCCTCTTGAAGCTCAAACGATGGGAACTTGAATCGGCGAACTCACTGGACGTTCAATAAACAACGGCAATATTGCACGAAACAAATCTAACCAAAATTGTTTAAAGTGTAAAGATGAATTTACATTGTAGTATTTCCACTTAATTTAATCGAAAAGATATAGGGAGAATGATTTTTAAAAAAAAGGTCTGAAATTGTAAAATTTTAAATAAGATTTTGTTATTAAAAATTGATAAAGAAATGACGAGATTTGATTAGCAATTTACAACTCCTATTATTGGAAATGCTTCATTTAGGATTTTACAATTTTAAAATTATTTTTCTCTCATTGTCTCATATATCTACTTTGAAAATTTAAGATTATTATGAAGAAATGAAAAAAAGTTTATTGGTCATAACAAATCTGGTTTTGATATACGTGTAAGACCATACTTTATAGAGTTGAGAATCAAAGTTGGTCTCACCCTACAGGGCTGGCCCTTAACGGGCCAGGACCTAAAAGGGTATATGGTTCGAAAAAAGAAAAATTGCTGTTTTTCAAAGCCCGGTCCGAAAGCATTCGGGTCAGGGCCAACTCGCAAGGCCGGAAGCTATTTTCACAATATTTAACTATACGTCTACACGCCTCATGCAATAAAACATATACAGTTATTAATTTATAATCAAAATTAAAAAATATTATCTACAAGTAACTCATAGTCTCACACAAAGTATAAGAAGGGAAAAAACTAAATACTTCAAGCAACATGATTATGACGACAATCGTTTTTATCTTCTTCACTACTATCATCAATTTCAAAGAAATTTAATTGTACTTTACTTAAGTAGTAGACTCTGTTTAAGGGGTAAAAATATTAAAAATTAATAAATTATCATCATATGTAAATTTGGAAATTTTAAATTTCTTAAGGAGGAGTGAAGGGAAATTAAGAAGAAAAAAACTAAAGGGCCTAATGGGCCAACCCTCAGCTCTGTAGGGTTAACCCACAAGGCTCTAGGCTCTACAGGACTGGCCCTTTTAAGCACGACTTCTTTTTTATGCTCCATTTTTCAAGCCCGGCCTGTAACTTAAAAGGGCTTAAACGGGCCGGCCCGATTTCCCGGCTCTAATACTTCATAAGTCCTTTCAATTATTATGCAAAGTTTTTAACATTACCATGTGTCTTGTTTGGGAAGGACTAAACTAAGGTTAAGTTAGTTATGTCACCTTTATCCAAGAAACAATCAAAACCTGCCACCTATTTTAATTTTTACCAATCAGCACTTGGCCACTGTTAAAAAAAAATCACTGATTTTTTTAAAAGGCAGAAAACTAGGTGCCTGTTTGAGAACTCATTAATGGGGTAAAAAAGCTCATTTAAACCCAGAAGCCCATTTAATATGTCTGAGGAGTGTTTGGAAACTCATGTAAGAACACTGGGCTTTTGACAAAAAAAAAAGAGCTTTTTAGAGAAGCTCAAAGAAAAGCCATTTTTCCCACTACCAATCTAAACATAAATCACATTTATAATCTAATTTTTTTTTTCAATTTAGCTTATGTAAAAGTCACATTAAAAAAAAAGCCACTTCTCCACTGCGTTACCAAACAGGCACTAACTTAGGGTGATTGTGAAGAGGGAAGAGGGGATGCAGTAATGATCTCGTGTGGAACGCAGAGAGGTGTAGAGGCCAAGGGTGGCGAACTAAGGACAGGATACATTGGTGATTGTGTGTGAATTATTCTAGGAACTTACTCAATTATTTTTCTTTTGTGTTTTTTTAATTCTTCCTTTAATCCTTTAACCCACAAGCCTTTTAAGATTTCTTTTTATATCATCAATTCTTTCAAATTTAGTTCCACTCAATCTTAGTATGGCCCTCTGGGGTTGTTTCATTAATCGGGGGTTGACCTTGGGGATTCCATCAAGGCTCATTCAAAGGGAAGAAGCATGGAGTACGATTGGTAAAAGAGTTTATGGCAGCCTTGGAAAATAGAAGAAATATAAGTTTTTTAGATCAGATTTAGTTCGGTCTTATATCAATCGGTTTAAAAGTCTACCCTTATTAAGATCAGACTTACAACCAATAATAAAAGTTAATTTTTAAGACTAGTTGTTTAAACGACTGATCTTAAAAGTTACTTTTTTAGACCAATTATTTAAACGATCGGCATGAAAAAGTTTCAATTTATAATACAAAATGCTCACTCTTTAAACAAGGTAATTTCATACCCGGTCTAAAACATAGGCTATTTTTTTAAAAAAAATTGTACGCTTTATTTTGTTTCATAAAAGCCTTGTTGAATATTATTATATTTAAAAGCTAAATCATACAATATAAATTATATAGAAAGCCCTAAAAATACAAATGTAGACGATATAAAAAATAATCATAACTAATAACCATAAATATAAGTTTTATATTATTAGATAATTATTAAATCTTAATTCTGGCATTTATTTTTTCAAGGTTTAGTTTTTTTCCTTACATTTTTTCCACCTTTGATTTTTTAGTCTTGGATTTAGTGGATGCAATTTTAGGCCTGGCATTTGCATGCTGTTGACGCATGATTCATATTGTGAGTATCACCCTAAAGTTGAATGTAATTACCCATGGATTGGGTATTAGGTTACCATACTTGTGCATTTTGATTCTTCTGCACCCCAAATATAAAATATGGATATGTCCTACCCCAGTCTAAGAGGATAATAGAGAATATTCTTATTTAATAAACCTGAGTATCACAAAGTTAATATACAAATATGAGAAATGAATTTTATATGAGTGAATTTGATACCGTGATCAGGTTTTGAATGAAATAGAAAACAAGCTGAAGGCAAATAATAAGGAAGTAACATAATAGATGGAAATACTAGTAACAGGATAAGGATTATTAACTCTAAATTGGAGGATGAATAACTCTAAATAAGATACTTTACTTTTATCACCTAAAACTAAGGCAGGTTAGAGCCATATTCTATTAAAAGTCTCAAAAGAGTCAAAATGTCTAAGATTAATAAACTTAACAACTATTTCAAGGGTTGCTACATTCAACTCTAAGGATGGCCTGCGATATGAACCACGCATCAACAACTTCCACATATCGGGGTTAAAATTACAATCGACACTTCTATCCAACTTTTAATAATGATATAAGCCTTGTCAAGGAGGGGGCATCCAAACAAAGAAAAATCTTGGAAAAGAAGAAAGGCATGACTACTAAGATTCAATTAAAAAACTGTTAGTGCAAGTGTTTCACCCAAAAGGAGGGTGAATTGGGTGAAGAAAAAAAATTAAAATAATGATTAACAGAAATTAAATCGGAGTTGAGAGTTAGAAGAATATCACTAAAGTGTACACCAGAGATTTATATTGGTTCGATCACAATTTCTTTGACCTACGTCCAGTCATCATCAGGTTGCCTCTGAGATTTTTATTATAGCTTCCAAAATTTCATGGGTTTTTGGCACCTCAATACACTACAAGTTCCTTCCCCAGACACTTGCTCCCCCTTACACAATGTAAGTCAATACCCAACTTAAAGTCCTACTGCCTTAAGTTTTCTCAATAAGATATATTGAGTTTTTGGTAAAATTCTCTCTCAAAGAGTAAATGTATAAACACTGAAGCATATAGTACAAACAGAATGAAAACAGAGCACTTTAAAGCAAACTTGAATGATTTTTCAGTTCGGTGGTTGATCTGTTTTGAGTGCTTTGTATTTATAGTTGGAGTGAAATAAATGATCACTGTGAATGTTTCATATGTCTGTTAGAGTACCTTTGCTTCCTCTAAACATTCTTTGTGTGTGGAAAAGTAGTCGTTGGAGTAGAGAGAATGTCTTCGTTCATGTACCACTCACATTTAATGCTTCTGACACAACATTACTTTTTCTAATCTCTTCATGGTCTTTTCATTTTTCCCTAAAAAAAGGCTTTGTACACTAATGTAATGAAGTGTTAGAGTCAGGGATAATTAAAAACAAACAAACTATATAATTATTCAGTGATTTTGAAAGTCAAGAAAAGATGTTGTGTGTTTTTGGAGTGCATCACTCGAGTAATTTTTACTTAGAGTTTCAAAACAAAACACATCATTGGATGGATCACTTGAGTGCTTTGCTAGTGATCCACAAATTGAATCACTTGAGTGATCAGTCGAGCAATATGTAATTGATCACCTGATGGATCACTCGAATGCTCTGTTAGTGATATTTAACTTGATGTATCACTCGAGTATTTTGCTAGTGATTTCAAGGATAGGATCACTCAAGTGACTTTATATTTGAAAAAAAAATTTCACTTGAGATCACTTTCAGAATCACTGTAGTGTTGTGCTAGTGATGCCTTTGACTCATCATTTAAGTGGTCACTCAAGTGATGCCTTTAACTCATCATTTAAGTGGTCACTCGAGTGATGCCTTTCAAAACTTGATAGAGAGCATCACTGAAGCAAGGATATTTTCTTACTTCATCACTCAAATGGTCACTCGAATGATGACACTATTGCCCTTAGAAATCCTTGCTTAATTCTTCAAAAACTTTTGTTCTTTTGTAATATCTTTTCAAACCTTTTGTTATCATCAAAATATGAGATCTAACATTCTTCCCCTTTTTTATGATGACAAAAATAGTTGGTTTTTTAAAGAAGCATTTAAAAATCATTTTATACAATCAGATCACACTTTAATTTAAAAGTGATAAGGCTACATGCTTTAATACACAAGAACTTGACATTATAACAACTTCAATTTCACATAAAAGATTAATATCATTGACAAGCTTTATAACTTTGAAGCATATATATAAGTTAGTTGAATATAACATAAATACATCAAAATATAACATAGATACTCTCCCATATACCTATGCTATATCATTCATAAAAACAGTGTATACTCATCAAATCACTATCTAGTCCTTCTCCCCCTTTTTGGCATCTTCAGAAAGGGTGGACTATATAGGAGAACAAGGGCTAGAGCAGGGTGATTATGGATCAATGACAGTAATAGGAGTGGCTGGGATAGGAGAGGATGCATCATCATGTGTATCACTTTCTTGATTAGCAAAGGCAGGTGAGTCAGATAGAATGGGCTTTGGAAGGTGAAAGGCAGGGACCTGTATTGGATCCTGAGGGTCAGGAACATATAGGTGAGAGTAACGAGGTGGTGGTAGTGGTGGCTAAGGAGAGGATGAAACCACTAACTTCTTAATATCATCAAAGTGATGAGAGTAATGAAAAGGAGATTGAGGGAGTGGCTCTGTGGCTGTAGGTGAGGCAACTGGTATGGATTTTGTAGTACGCTATACTAGAACAGGTTCATCTAAAGTGATATGAACCTATGTGAAAGATGTGGGATCAACCATGGTAAATATGATGTTGCTTAGTGAGGGATTATAGACTAGAGTTGAGGCTAGAATAGATGTAGCAGGAGTAGAGGTTCTTGGTTTCAAAGCATTAATCTTCTCATGAAGATACTTGAGAATGCTACTGATCTCAATTAGTATGTTCTTCTGAGCTTCTTGTTGTGTCAAAACGGCCTAATTGTGCTTGTTTAAGAACTCACACATTTCACCCATCTTGAAGTTCATATGAGTCATAAGCTCTACATTCGTATTGGCAATGTCGACATGAAAGCCCTAAAGTACTTCCTTCAAATAAGTCTGGATTGTAGAGCCAAAGAAAGAAGGAGCTGTGGATGTGGCAGAGGCAAAGGACTAAGTGTTATCTATCCCACTCGTCTTAGTCTTAGTTACCTTCTTTTTCTTTGGAATTGTAACTATAGCATGCTTTAGCGGCAACTCTATCCCTAACTTCTCTATTTGGTTTCTTCCTACTGACAACAACCTCTTAAAAGGTTCATTAGACTCCAAATACCATATCTTGTTGGCCCTAAGGAAGAGGGAGATCATATGTAGATATGGTATTGGTGTAGTGTGGGTACTAGAGAACTTGTATCTCTTAATCCCAGAAAAGATCAACTCTCCCAGGTTCCTCTTCTTTATCAAAATGGAAACCATAAGCCCATAATCCCTATCAATGAAATGTGCGAAGTTGTTAGATTTGTTGACTATAGCTCTGGAGTATATGTACCAAAGGACCTTGTGTAAATCACACATGTCCCTAGGGTTGAAGGTTAGTGGTCCTACTCTCTCACCGAGCCTTAGGATGTTGGAAATTTGGTTTGGAGTGAGCTTGGCAGGGGCATCCTTCAATTGCTTTGTAATTTTGAGCCACTTGTTGATCCTAGATGCAGATATAACTTTTTCCCTCTCACTTTGGTCTCTAGTTCAACATCTATAAATAAACCACCCTCTGAGCAATCCTCCACATATTCAAGATTGCAATAAAAGTGCCTAATTACTTTGGCACAGTATAGAAGGTGCACAGACAACCAAGGTATGTAATGCTCTAGATATCTACTCAAATCAAACTTAATAGCCTTAACTAAAACTTTTAAATCTACATATTACATCTTACACAATTTTCCCTGAACAAAACACTTAGTGAATTTCTTCGTGTCTTCAAGTTTGTCTGAGTTAAAACCCTTAAGAGGCACTGTGATGTCCTCTTCCTCCTCACTCTCTTCCTTTTCATTTTCTCCTTTTTTTTATTCCTCTGGTTGTGACTTAGTAGGCTTGGAGGAGGATCCTTGATGTGGTTTTATTACTTCTTTTGTCTTTAATGCTTTTTCAAGCATTGTAGCCATAGCCTTGCTAACCCGAGCACTATATTTGGCTTCCTTATGATCCCTTTTAGTCTAAGAGGTGATGTTTATATCTTAATTCAAAGATGGAGGTGTGGGTGGAGCCTTTAATTTCCCTTTTCCTACTGGTGTTTTTGCTTTGGTTTTTGAACGAGTAGTCATTAGTTGTTGAATAACTACTCCCTTTGCTTTAGATAGTGGTTATGGTGGAGATTGATCCAAAACCTTCGGCCGAGGATGCTTTAGAGACTTGGATTTTGGAGTTGTGGATTTCTTTTGCTTTTTGGCCGGAGGAGATGGTGGAGACCCTAAAGATTGCCCTCTAATGGTTTTAGTTCTAGCCATTTAAAGATTTAGCAGCCAAACTATGAGATTTTTCTTTTTTTAGTAGCAACTTATGATGGCTAGGGTAGAGGAATCAAAAAGTTTTATGAAGTTTTTGAAAGTGGAAATTGGTAGGTTTTGTGTGAAATTGAGTGGGTAAGATTGTGTGAAAAGTCTTGATAGAGTATTGGGAGAGTCACTAGAAGTGATTTAGTAAAAATGACATTGTTTACACAGATATAGCCACTATGTCCAATATCACTCGAGTGACCTTAGGGTATCACTCGAGTGACCATAACCAATAGTTATAAAAATTAAGCAACTAAGCCATACCTGATATGAGTAATCTCGTAATTACTCATGAATGATTCCTTATTGAGTGGTTTGATCTAGATTGCAATTTGTAGCAGGAAAATTGGTTGGATTCTCCACTGCACTGATGATCACTCAAGTGGTCACTCGAGTGATTCTAGTGGATCACTCGAGTAATCTGTCCTTTTAGATTCTAACTCTTCATTTCCAACTATTATGTCATTTGAATTTGAATTTTTGAACTTCCTAGACTTTTCATCTCATCACTCAAGGGGTCATCTTGAGTGATATTCTTCATCACTAGCTGACTTCACTTGAATGATGTCATGTAATGATCATTGCAATACATCACTCGAGTGATGTCATAGTGATCATCTCCTTTGTTCATCTTTGTTTCTCTTAGCATGGAGCAGGGTATTTGGACATAGTCTTGCAAAACAAACTTCTAGATACTTCGATGCTTAAGTCAGTTGAGTTATCATCAAAACACAATTAAATTACTTTTATAAATATGAAAATAATTACAATTTATTGGGATTTACCATTCCCAATTCTCTTTATATAAATAAAAATTGATCTTTCGCTAATAGTATTATGAAGATATCAGCTATAAAAAGATGAATAGGAATGAATACCACTTTGACATCTTTCTTTTGAACATGATCTCTAATAAAGTGATATTTGACATCAATATGCTTGGTTCTAGAGTATTGAACAGGATTCTTTGCCAAGCTTGTTGTGCCAGTGTTGTCACAGTAGGTAGGTATATATATTAAATAAATACCAAGATCTTGAAGTTGTTGCCTTAGCCAAAGCACTTGAGCACAACAACTTAATGCAGCAGATACTCTGCTTCTGTTGATGATAGGGATACTGTGTTTTGTTTCTTGCTGAACCAGGATACCAATAAGCCTCTAAGAAATTGATAGTACCCATAGTACTTTTTTTTGTCTATTTTATATCCTCTATGGTCATAATCTGAGTATGTGACAAGGTATTCATTTCCTCCTTTAGGATACTAGATGCCTAACTTTGATGTGTTAGCAAGATACCTAAAAATTCTTTTAACTATCTCAACATATGGTTCCTTTGGTGCTGACTGATACCTTATACATATTCCAACACTAAATTGGATGTCAAGCCTACTTGTTGTAAGATAGAACAATGAACCAATCATTCCTCTATATTTAATGATGTTGCAGTCTACTTTTTTAACATCGGCATTAAGTAGAGTGGTTGAACTCATTGGAGTATATGCTCTATTTGCTTGATCCATCCTAAACTTCTTTAACTACTCCTTGAGATACTTTGTTTGAGATATAAATATTATGTTCTTCCTTTTTTTAATTTGTAAACTAAGAACGAAGTTAATTCTCCCATCAAAGACATCTCAACTTTGCCTGCATTATCTCAAAAAATTCTTTGTACAAAAGATCATTAGTAGCACCGAAGATGATATCATCAACATATATTTGAATTATTAGAATGTCATTTCATTTTCATTTTATAAATAATGTTGTATTGAATTTTCCCTTGACAAAACCTTGGTAGATGAGAAATTTACTAAGTCTTTCGTACCAAGCTCTTGAAGCTTTTTTTAAGCCATAAAGAGCTTTCTTTAGTTTAAAAACATGATAAGGTTTAGTCATATCCTCAAAACCTGGAGGTTGTTCCATGTAGACTTCTTCCATAATATATCCATTTAAAATTCCTTTTTTACATCCATTTAATATATTTTGAATCCCTGATACACGCAAAGGCTAAGAGTACTTGTATGGCTTCCAATCTTGCTACTGGAGCATATATTTCCTCATAATCAATGTATTCTTCTTGAATATAGCATTCGGCAACCAATCTTGCCTTATTTATGACAATGATTGCAGATTCATCAAGTTTGTTTTTGAATACCCTTTTAGTGCTAATGACCGGATGATCTTTAGGTCTAGGTACTAAATCTTAAACTTGGTTTCTTTCAAATTGATTTAGTTCTTCTTGCATTGCTATCATCCAATCATTGTCTGATATGGCTTCGTCAATGTTTGAAGATTTAAGTTTAAAAATAAAAGTAGAGAAGCTAACTTTATTTAAGATTGTGTTTCTAGTTTTTACACCTTCACTTACTTCTCATATGACTTGGTCTAGAGGATGACTCTTGTTATACTTCCAAGCTCTAGTTGACTCTATATAGAAGATACATTTTCATTTTAAGTTTTGTCAACCTCAGGATTTGAAGGATTATAAGAGGACTGGATATTTTCTTATAAAGTAGTTATTTCCTTATCATAGTCAGGGACTTTATCAGACTATTCATTTTCATCAAATACAATATGGATTGATTCTTTAACAATGCATGTTCTTTTATTAAAGACCCTATAAGCTTTGCTTCAGTTAGACTAACCTTCCTTCATTAGCTTTTAGATCAAATTTTCTTAGGTTATCTTTACCATTATTATGAATAAAATACTTACAACCAAAGATATGCAAATGGGCAACGTATATAGCTCGTATAGAGTCTTTCTAAGTTTTGATATGATATAGGCCCTATTTAAGATATAACATATGGTACTCATTGCATTAGCCTATAAAACTTGAGACACATTCTTTTCATTTAGCATAGCTCTAGCCATCTCAGTAAGGACTTTGTTCTTTCTTTCAATGACTCCATTTTGTTATAGTGTCTTTGGTGTAGAAAAATTATGACTAATGCCATTGGTGTCCCAGTATTCTCTAAAGGCATGATTCTCAAATTCACCTCTGTGATCTGTCCTTATTCCTGCAATACACATACCTTTCTCATTTTGCTCTTTCTTGACAAATATAATAAATTCATTGAATGTTTCATCCTTTGAAGACAAGAAAATAGTCTATATGAATCTAGAGAAATAATTAACAATTATTGTAATATCTTATTTCCAATATCCCTAGATGAGTATAAATGAGTAGTGAAATTAGTTGTGAGACCAGGATTTGAACCCAAACTACCCAAGTTTCAAAATCTTTCACAAATTCTTACTCTCAACTCAAGAGTTGAACCTAAGGTTGAGAGAGTTTTTCAAAAGGGTAGCAAACTTTACAATTGTTCCCACAAGATTCACTACGTCACTAATACCCCATCGGCTCTTAAATTCATTAAATCAGAGTATACTCAGAAATTTTTTTTTACTTGATATCACTTTCATAATCACTACAGTGTTGTGATAGTGATACCTTTAATTCATCACTCGAGTGGTCACTCGAGTGATTCAGGGTCATCACTCGAGTAATGCCTTCCAAAACTTGATAGAGAGCATCACTGAAGCAAGGATATTTTCTTACTTTATCACTCGAGTGGTCACTCAAGCCATGTCACTGTTAGCCTCATAAACCCTTGCTTGATTGTTCAAAAACTTTTATTCTTTTGTAATATATTTTCAAACCTTTTATTATCATCAAAACATGAGATCTAACAAAAACTACACAAATAAATAAATGTGATGGTGATGATAATGAGAATGATACAATTTCATTAAACATGAACATATCAACTTGATGCCTCTAATGATGTAACAGAACATGAGATAACATGTTATATGTTATATGTTATATGTAAGGGATGGCCCTTGCCACCGCAAGCTGGCGGTCCGAAACAACTTCTACCCTCCTCTGGGGCTCAGAAGGCCAGGAACTGTCCCCCTTTTTGGGGATTTAGTACGCCTACCCAGGGACTCGAGGCCACGACTTAAGGATAAGTACATGCCTTAAGAGCTCCCTCGTAACTATTTACATCATGTACAAGAAAAAATTATTAACCCTGCAGTCCCCACACACACAATTCCAGATTTCATGATTACTCTCCACTGCCTCAAGATAGCTTTCAGAATCATTACAAAACTTTAAACATTTGTATCTCCTAATGTACTTGTACAATTATTACAAATTACCCACCAAATTAAATATTTTTGGGTATACTTTATTTATGAAAAATATCATGGACATTGGAATTCATTTAGTGAGACAAAATCACGTCACAATAAGTTTATCCCAGGACAGCTTCTAGATTCAATGTCCAATTTTCAAAAATCGTAAATAACTATAGAAAATTCCAAATTGATTGGTTCCAAGCATATTATAACTATTTTTAATTTTAATTTCAAGGAAAAATATCATTGTTTGGAAAATACCACCACAAAATTCCTAGAATTTTACCAAACCTCAACTGTTCCAGGTTTGGTTCCAGAAACAAGACCAAACTTTGAAAAATCATAACTTTAAATCCACTTTCCAAAAATTACATTCTACCTATCAAAATAAAGCTTAGTATGTATACTTTATTTTTGGAAAGTTTCAAAGCATTTAGAGTAGGTTTGATTATCAAAAACACGACAAACCATCCCTGCCTCTAGAAAACAATTTTTGGCAGCACAAAACCTTAACTTAAAAAATTTGGTATTTTTAACACAATCACCCAAAAATCACAACCACATGTTATTTCACATAGTTTTTCATGTAGAAGCCATTGGTGAACTCCAAAATGACAAAATATCACTCATTTTTCCTCTTTTCCCTTCTAACCAAACAGCCCCCATGAACAACAATAATCAAGGTTTAAGTTTTAGGTCTTAGCTTTTCTATACTCATCTTGTGGCACCATATTTAACCATTTAAGAGATAAAATGGCATCAAATCCTATTTTCTCATATGAACCAAAATTAGGGCAGAAATGAGAAACCAAAAGACTTCACAAATCATGGCAACACTTAGCTCAAAACAAAGTCCTAACTTACCTCTTGCTTCTTTTAAGCTTTGTTTCTTGCTTCTGCCACTTTGGGTCTTGGAAAATGGCTTAAGAAACCTCCCTTTCATAAAAAAAAACCATACAATTGAAGCTTAATATGAGGAGAACAATGTTTATGAATAACATTTGAGCCAAAAATGTGAGGAAGAGGGTGAAAATCTAGAGAGAAGTACCTTGTGTTCTTGAAATTATTCTCCTTTCTCTTGCTTCTTGCTATGGTTGACCAAATGGATGAAAGAGGGGGCTGATTTTTTTGTGTTTTATTTCATTCATTCCCTATCTCTTCATCTGGCCGAAATGTATTTAAAAAAGGGAAGGATAATTATTGACCAACTTGCCCTTAGTTGGTGCAAGTATTACCAAAATGCCATCTAGTTAGTTTCCAACTACCCCTTCCTTCTTCTTTTCCAATTTGGCTGATTTGGTTGGCTTAGTTAGGAGGAAATGATTTAATTTTTAAGCCTCCTAATTACATATTTTTTCAAGAGCAAAATCCTAGCCCTCAATCTTGGGTTCCAATTTTTAACTTTAAGATCAATTAGAAATTGTTTCTTTCGCTTACGGTTGTGGCAATGTTAATTAAATTACCATTAAAGAATTTTATTAAATTCTATTTTCTCTTCCATATACTATTTTCTCTTTTCTTTCTAGGTTTAAATTATATTTTGTATCTCACTAGACGCATTTATGAGGAATTAATTCTTTTCCTTAATTAATCAAAATTAATTCCGTACAAAATTACTAAAGCGATTGTGCTAATATCATTTACACTGGCTTTTAGGATTCTTAATCCTTATATGTTTTTGGTAAATATTGGAAATTATTTTATTCTACTACCTAAATATTTACAAAGTCTATCGAGTACAAAATTCAGTATATTACATTATCGATGCCGTGTTATATCATGAGAAGCACTAATATACGTTCATATTTAATGAAATTGTATGATTCTCACTATAACAAGTTCAAATTTTTGTCCACAGTGTATTTTATTTATACCTATGAAAGGAAGGCTTTCATGATGCCAAAGTTAAAATTAATGCCTAATATCCTTTCCTTGGTATTCACATGTCTTTTTGGCACTCTTCATATTGCAGGAATAAATGTTAGTGGTTATTACTAGAATAAATTGTAATATGCAAATTAAATACAAAATAAATGTAATGAAAAGAAAAGAAAGTTTTTGACATACTTATGAATATATGGTTCATTGTAGGTTGAACTTTATGATATATGGGGTGGAATTGGTTGGCCAGAATTAATTGCTACTCTACATTGCATTTGGAGCAACCAAAAAATAATTCTAATAACCAATACCACTACATATATATCACATATTAGATACTTGGATCTCAAGCTCTTCATCCTCATGAATATATGGTCTTTGGCACTCATCTAGCCTCTGTACTATATATACATGTCTTGTATGTCCATTTCTATTGCAAGTTGAACCATGTGATATATATGGTAGTCTGAGGACATAAGGCATACATATATAGCACAAAGGATAAAAAGAGTGAGCATCAATTGTTCGATAAAGAACAAAAAATCTAAACTTTCAATCATGGTTTCAACAAAGAAGGAAAATGCATAAGCATCCATGTTTTGATACAAAAATAATATGAGTAAGCATCAGTGATTCAACACAGAATGAATAATCTGAACTTTCAATCTTGGTTTTGACAAAGAACAAAAAGACGCAAGTATCAGTGTTTTGATAAAGAAATAAAAGGAGTGAGCATTAGTGATTCCACAAAGAATGAAAAATCTAAACTATTAATCAGGGTTTTGACAAAGAATGAAATGGAGAAAGCATTAGTATTTTGAAAAACAAATAAAAAGAAGTAAGAATCAAGATCAACTGATTTAAACGTCCATGCAAGCAAAGATAACAATAGATAACACCTACAAAAAGAGGGTAGTGAGGGTTTGTGAAAACCAATGATTTTTATGTAATGCGAGGCCAAAACAGCGATGATAGAGAGGGAAAGCCCACGAAAAGGAATGTCAAGCCATCCCGACATGGAGAGAAAGAGATGCAGTAGCTGGAGGTGACGGAGAGAGGAAGAGAGCCACATGACTCCGAGAGGTGAGAGATGAAGTTTGAGTGTGAAAGTGAGTATAAATACCAGGGAAAATTTTTCTAGACCGGTCCTCTTTAAAGACAGTCTAAACATTTATAATGAAACAGGTTTTAAGGACACCTAGTCTCAATATGTAAAAATACATTTTTGATTTATAACGAGACCGTCTTTTAAAATAACCAGTCTAATATGTAACTTTTGGAAACAAGGAAATACAATTTAAGAAACAAAATTCTTAAACAAGAACTTAAACGATTTAAATGGTCATATAACATGAAAGGATGAAGATCATCAGCATGAAATAATAGTAACAAATCAAAAGACATAAAAAGTTTGAAACTTTTTCATTAATAATCTTTACCTAAAGGCTATATATTATATATGATGATAATTGAGCACAAAATCAAAATTACATCAAAATATGTAACATGAACAAGAACTTAAACGATCTAAATAGTCATATAACATGAAAAGATGAAGATCATCAATAAGAAATAATAGTAACAGATCAAAAGACATAAAAAGATTGAAACTTTTTCATTAATAATATTCACCTAAAGGTGGTAGTATATGCATATTTATTATATATGATGATGATTGAGCACAAAATCAAAATTACATCAAAATATGCATACAATAGAGGGTTCTTGAAACCTAGGCCATCAGATGGTCATCATCATTTAAGGATACAATCCTTAGTCCAAATGGTTAACAATGTCATCCAACACTGCAACCTACTCCTCTAGTTGTTCGGATAAGTGATCTTGCTTTACTATGACTTCTAGAACATTGCCTTGGATGCAAAAGATGGCCTCGGTGATTTCCTCCATGGTCAAAGGTGGAGGGGGCTATGAAGAGGAACCATCGGTAGCTACTGTCGCTAAAGTAGAGGGGAACACTGCCTCTTTGTTCTTGCCATTGGAAGTGTTGCCCTTAAAGGAGAAAGAGAGAAGTAGAAATGTACTTTTGAATTTGAACTTTAGAACTAAAGACGCCTTGGTATTTGTAATTGGGATTGATGGCTGGAAACTTTAAATGATACTGACGGGACATAATGATATGTGTTAAAAGTTGAAATATTACATATTTAGGTCCGTCATCTTCTAAAACACAATCTAAATAATACTAATGAGACCGGATGTTCATCTTATCTGATCTAAATAAAAAGTTAACATTAGAAGATTAAACGACATTTATACTAGTTAAGACTTAAACGATGGTTCAGATTAACATATTCAGACCTTGTACCACTAATATTTAGTAATTATATAATTAACAATACTCAGATAAATAATTTACTAATATATATATATATATATATATATATATATATATATATATATATATATATATATATATATATATATAATTAATTAATTAATTGTCAAGCCAAAGATAGAAATAACAACTAAACATTGATACAAAAGAAGTTCAAGATCAAGATTAAAAATAATTGTGTTTATTAATATTATAATTTTTTTCTGCTCAAAAGGTAGTAGTTACATCATGCATAAAAAAATACATCATTTTATATAATTAAAAAATTTTGAAATTGGCTAACACCTAAGAGAGAGGTGAATTGGGTGTAAAAGAAAAACTTAAGAATTTTGAAAATCTTTTTGCAACTTAGTAAAAATGGGACGTATGAAGATAATGAACCATAAATTCATAGTTGATTATTCAAATCAAATATGCTAGAATTATAAGATATAAGGGAAGATAATATGCAAACTTTGATTTATATTGCTTTAGTCTAAACCTTGATGACCTACGTTCAGTCCTAAATCTCCACTTAAGATTTTTAATACATTATCTTCTTGTTTAAACCGAGTATAAGAGAAGCTTTTACAATCCTACAAGTTCACCTAGGCACTTGTGAAACCTTCCACAAATCATAGTCTCTCATTCTATTCAACATCAGCTTTCTCACACTAAGGCAAGTACTTCCCCATACACATTGTAAGGATACAATTTTTATGATCAAGGATTACAATTAATCTTCTCTCTTAGAAGTAAATAATGGTAATCACTGAAGCTCAAAAAACTAATCTCCCTATAAAGTAAATGATATAGAAGATGCAAAAATAGAGATTATATGACTTAGAATGTTGGAGTCAGAGTTTTGACATTTTTATTGTGAAGGCACATGCACTCTCTCTTCGGCTTATCTTGAATGCTTCTCCTTTTATGGATGATGTAGCTTGATGACCGTTGGAGATGTTGAAGTATTTGTTAGGCTGTTGAGACTTTCTTCTTCTTGTTGAAAAATAGACATTGGAACTCTTGACAAAATTTTCTTTTTGGTTGTTGAAGCTTAGTTTATGTATAATCACCTGTAATCTTCATATAAACTTGATTAGTGATGATTAGGAACAATATAATCAAGGTTTATATGAGTTTGGAAGAAAATCGTGAAATCTTAAATGGTGATACAAACTATGAAGACTCATCACTTTCATATCGATGGAGTAATTCTTGCCAATGATAGCTTATCACTCGAGTGTTTACTCTAGTAATCCTTTAGGATATTCAAAGTGAACAGTGCATTATTTTCATATCATTGGAGTGATCCTTACTAGTGATGAACTCATTCTAACTCCAAATCTAGTAGATAATCTATTCACATAATTTTCTTTTAAGTCTACTTTCCAATGCAATAAGAACTAGTTCAAAATTCGCTGTATTCCAAAAGTTATGATCCAAAGAGTGACTACTGGTCTAAATAGTATTTTAATTTCAAGTGTCAAATTCCAAAATTCACATATCTTTCATCTAAACCTCTTTGAACTTAGTCCTAGCACTGTGGAATCACCTTTTGAGTCTACTTTCATATACAACAAGTTTCATCTTAATTGGAGTTGTATTTTGGGAAACATGTCTAAATTATTGAACCTGGTCTAGAGTAACACAAGAAATTCCACTGTCAAGTTTTGAAATTCATATATTTTATGTATGAAACCCATTGAGCTTGTTCTTGGTGTTTTTGTGTCACATTTGGAGTCTAGATTCATATACAATAAGTTTCACCTTAATCGGTTTTGTGGTTTAGGAGATATGGCCAAAATACTAGACCTCTACTTGGCTAAACGAGAACAGAGTAGAACAAAATAGTCATCACTTGAGTGATCATCAAAAATTCATCTCTAGAGGTGTCATTCAAGTGATTGCTTGAGTGAGTTTGGTATAACTTCCATATAATGAATTTTAACTTCAAATTGACTTATTCTAACCTCCTATTGAGCATAGAGACCTCCAATATCAAATCTAAGAACTTGAATCTTGATATTCGTATTAGATATTACAAGTTCTTCTTTGTTAATTGCTTCTCTTCTTCTTATTGAGAATTATCCACAATCCTTTTTGATAATTTCTTTCTTTAATATCATTTTTTCTTCAATTTGATTATTCACAATAATCCAATTAGATATCTTCTTTCTTTTGTTTACTTGCTCTCCTTTTATATGATAACTTCTTTCTTCAATATCTTCTTATTCTTTATCTTGATTATTCTTCATATTTCAACTTAACATCTTCTTCCATTTCTTGACTATTAAGATGTAAGTACTTCTTTCTTAAATCTTTCATCTTCTTCCTTTTAATCCTTCTTCATAATCCAACTTAATATCTTCTCTCTTTACTTGACTAATCTACAAGATATTTCACATTAAATATAGTCGTTATTTAACGTAGGAGATAAATACATTATGTAAACTTTTTGCTCTTAATATTTGGCATTTATATTTGACATCATCAAACTAATCATATCTAACAAAAAAGACTCCTCATCCTTCCTCGCTATTACTAGAGGTAGAGAAGGAGAAAGAAGAGGAAAGAGAAGAGGGGTTAGAAGAAAGATTACACTCGATATCATTGGCATTGAGTGCAAGATTCAACTTGTTGTTGATAGTGTGCAGCTGAGTAACGAGTCTTGCATGGCTTTGCTCCATGTGTAAGAAGCTCCCTCACTAACGATGGGGGTATAGGTAGATGAGGAAATGGAGGAAGAATTGACGGAGTTCTAATGTATCTCACAATAATGTGACTTGAGAGGAGAAAAGAGGGGAGCTTGAAAGAAAATTCCAATGAAATGAAATGATTAAAGGAGATTAAATAGACATGATGGTAGAAGAATTGAAGTGGATGGCTTTAGATTTCAAAGAGATATGCTGGAAAGTTTACTTTAAAAGATGAAGAAACTCTATAACATTCAAGACTATATGTAAAGAAACAAGAATGTTTAAAAGGGTGTCTAGAATAAATGTATTAGTGTTTGGTCTAAAAAGAATTCAAAATTTGAAATTTTCATAATCTTTAACACCTATCGTAGGCGCATTAAATTTTAACTGGTTTAGAAAATACTATTTAGACTGCATGTAAGTACAACCTGTTTTAAGTTGTATCAGTGGTTACAAAAATGCCACTTATCAGAGATTTTAAACCATCTTCGCGTATAGAGGTTTATATGTGGCAGTCTTGTAGGCCTTCTTTCTAGTAATAAATAGTGCCATGGGAGAGAAGGTTAAGTAAGGTTAAGTGTTTTTTATTAGTGATGGTTAGTGCTTCTTCGAAGGTTAAGTGCTAACATGGAAAAATTAAAATAGGTGGCAAGTTTAATTGGCTTCATGGATAAACTTGACCTAAGTTTAAACCATTTTTTAAATGTGCGAGTGCAACTATAATGAAAAGATAACATTTCAAAAACTGGACATGACCATATGCTATTGAGGAACTTGATATAATGGATATAAATAATTTGACATAAGTATTTTTTTTCAAGTTTTTTGTTTGATGTAATTTTCTTTAATTCATAATATTCTTTTTATGTTGTTAGCCAAAAATATCTCTTAAATAAAATTTTAGAAGTTAAAAGAATATATAAGATATAATAAAAGCAAAAAAAAATTATTTAATTTAAAGTACGAGGTCATAAATAATTACTTATCCCCGCCATTATCAAATTTTTCCTTTTCCTTTTCTTTTGATGGACTATTTGGATGAGGAACTCCAATAGGATTAAATCTTCTTCCTATTATATTGCTTCAGAATAAAGCTTCATGGGGAATTGGTTCAGCATTTCCCAGGGTTAAAAATCAAGGTTCCACACTAACTAATCACTATTGCAAAGAAATACTTTTTAGACCGGTTAAAAAAGACATTTTAGACCGGTTCTGGATAAGGTCTTGATACAGCCGGTCTAAAAAATATGTGACTTTTTAGAACAATTTTTTAACCAGTCTAAAATTAATAATTTTAAGACCGGTTGTGACTGCAACCTGTCTTAAAATCTGACAATAAGACCTATTAACGAAAGAAGTTCTTAATGTCAGGACCTTTAAAACCGGTTTTGAAGAAAATCGGTCTTAAATGTTATGACTTTTAAGATCGGTTCTCTTCAAAACCGGTCTTAAAAATATGATTATTTTTTTATTTTTTTTTTGTTTCAACCTTACCCAGGCCAGTAAGCCTTTCAATGGCAATTCCCTTTCCATACAAGCAACAACACATATATATTAACAATCAGAAGCAATGACTGCATCATTACTACACCTATATTTCACAGAAGCAACATTATGAGTAAAAATCATTTAAAATCAATACATTCAATTCCAATTACTACCGATAACACATTATCAACTCATTCAATTTTCAGCAACAATATCAACAATTTATCATCATCAGGCATTTTGAAACACAATGAACCACAATTTAACAAGGATACAAGTAAAATATGAACATTGTGCACTTTCAATCCCAAAACTTCTAAAGAAAAGCAGGGAAAAGACAAATTTAATAGAAGATAATTTACAATAGTGATCCTATGCTTGTATCAGCAACCGCTACTAGCATCACCAATATCCCAGAAATTGTCTTAAGTAGAGATATAAACCAAGTTAGATATGAAAACTATAAGTATGATTAAATCAACATTGGATTAAAAAACTTACTAATTTTGTATAAGCTCATAGATGAATTCAACACAACAGTTGCAGATGAAATCAATATCTTCTTTAGGAAAGGGATCAGCAAGATCAAACATCTGTATGTGTAAACCGAAGCCAAACAAAACATCAACTTACTAACCTAAAAACAATAAAGTAATACAAAATTTTTGAAATATACATTTATTACCTCTTCGGTAAAATTAGTCGTGCCTAGGCTGATAATATTGTAAATTTGCCTCAAAATATAAAGTCCATATAAGTTGGACCTCAGTGGTTGCCTATGGCTCTGAAAAAGAACATGACATCATCAAAGCAAGTATAAAAGCATAGCTTATGGAACACATCTGAAAGAAAACAAATATGTTTTGGCGTGATCCATGTAGGGTCTTTTAAGTCACAAACATGCTTACCATACTTAGCGTGTAGGAATGTCCGCAAAGCCCTATCATCAAAATAACAAAGATTACTTATTTTGTACACAAACTTTGCACACAAAAAGGTAATAAAGCAAGAAAACTTACTAGTTCACGGTCTTCTTCAAGTCACTCCCCGGTTTAAAGTGGAGGGAGCATAGGAGGATGATTGTGTAACTAGCCTTACAAAGAAGAACCAATTGCTAAGGATCCCTTAAAAAAAGAGATGAACTTTAAGCAAATATAAAGTATTATATGTATTTTGGAATGTAAATTTGTTTCTTACCCATGCACATAAGGAACCAAGAAATAGTCAGTTTCTATTTAATTGAGCCTCTCTGATAAGTATCTATGTCCGATGGCAGAAGTGGTCCATTTCTCTTGGACTTGATGAGGGCACATGAATCCAAATTTATCACTCTGGCTAGAGGAGACCAACCTACGATTTATATACCTATAATAATGCAAGCACACAAATCAAAGTTAAACAACCTAATTTTTAAAATATTAACTCTGAATTGAAGAAGATACTTACATGAAAAATAGTTGGACAATCCCAACCATAAGATATTTTCTAGGAGCAACCAAGGACATTAAATCTTCCCTATCAAGATAGCATATCGCCTCTGACTTCCCAATAGTTGAATCCGTAGGGTAACTTCTTAGTAGGAAGGATGTATCGTATGCTATCAGAATCACTTGTTGCATGATATTTAATGAAGGTTGTGAAACTTCATGAGGGAAGGGAGCTAGACTTGGGGCTCTAATCGGGAATTCCGCATCTCGAACAGAAACAAGGTTCTTCAGCCATGATATGAAAGTACCCAGGACATCACTCAATATCTTGAACTCCTCATAAGGGATAGGGACAAGTGCTTCTACGATGATAACCTCTTCAACTGACACCCTGACTTGATCATCTGTCATTTGTTGGTGGTGAACAGTTGATCCCAGGTTATGCACACTCCCCCGTGCAACTAACCTTCTCAGAGGATCCTCGACAAAAATGTCACAAGGCTCAGCACTTTCTTTTCTAGGACCCTCTGATGACTAGCCAATATTGCAATAACTCCCTTTAGTGCTATGCTTTTTAGGATCGAGCGAATGTGCCTGGGGAGCACTGGTATCTTGTCTAATGCTGACCATGGCATACACTTCCTCCTTCATCTTACTTAACTGGGCATCCAATAGTGCATCAAATGGTGCTTCTACCTCAGCCCTTACTTCCGCCCTCGCAGTAGCCAACATACGCTCTAATTCGTCTCTCATCACCATATTTGAGGAATAGAGTGAAGAAGCTCCAAAGTAATCCTTTATGACCACCCTTCCTCCGACTCCCCTGACACGGCTTAGATGCTCACGTTTTTCCAATAGCAACCGTGAGAATATCATTCCCCCCTTCCACTTAAAGGATCCCTCGGCTTGCTTTTTTTGAAGTTCCTCCTGTGAGATATACAGATAACACACATGATTAATGAAATATGTTTTCTAAATAGTTAATACCAACCATGATACTCACAATTTTTTCACCGACTATACGAGACTGTTTACTCTTATAGGACCCATTACTCTTTCGACGAGCATGCAACCATAATTCTTCACGTCGTATCAGAGATGTTGGAGAAAGAAGAACAGAAGGATCGGATTGAGATGCTTCTTTCAATCTCTTCCATTTTGCCGCCAACAAGCCCTTTTCAGCCTTTGCGTATCCCCCGAGACATTGTATAGGGGTAATCATTCTTCCTACCACTCTCTTGTGCTTTTTGCTTTCTTTCCTGTGAATAAGAAATTGAGACAAAAAGAAGGTTAGAATTAGTGTAGACGATTGATAAGTAAATAAAATACAAAAAAAAAGTTAACTCACCAAAACCTTTGGAGTAGTCCAAAGCCTAAAAATCTCTTGCCAGGTCGCTTCATCGATATATGAATACTTGCTGTATGGAGTAGGACGAGGCTTACCAGCTTTCACCTCGATATGCACGTAATTGTTAGCGAGATTCGTCTTGAACTTCCTCCAATGCTCACAACAATACGTCATAGTCTTGTTGTATAAGATTTCACTCTGAGGAAAGTTGTAGGTGAGTTGTTATGCATGCATTGACACAGTTAGTGACAACTTTGTGATAAATTTGATAATTATTATATGTAGAAGAAAACTTTATACCTAAATAGTATCCCAAATATGCTGCTTCACTTTTTTATCAATATGTATCCACTCCTCTATTAACATACTAGGCTTATTGCATGCTCGGAGGCCAACGAAACTCCTATATCGGCTTGCATTCGGCCCAATTGGTTTCCAATATTGATCAAACTCAATCGATATCTTTTTGGCAGCACTTTGACTGAGGGTAACGTCTCTCAACCATGTGGCCCTCCTACCTCTCCATATGGACTGGTTGCTCGGCTCACTTTGATGCTAGCTCTGATTAACACTCATTGGCTCGTTCTGATGAGTATTAGGTGACTCCTGAACCTCCGTACTAGAACGCCTCAGATCCGTCATTATCCTGTTAAGAAAATCGTTAAGTTAGTAAGCTATAAAATAACTATATATATAATCTGGATATAACTCATAATGATAATTACTTTAGATAGATAGCTAACTTTTAAAGTAGATTTATAAAGAGATATCCTCCCATATCCCTTCATAATGATCATTTCTTGTTCCGTGTTCATTATCTGCTTATCTTCTTCGTTCAATTTAGGAAGACCCATGGAAAAAGGAGTCTCGAGAAGATCGTAATTTGAACGAATTTCCTCAGCAATATCAAAGACCGTTTTTCCTTGGAGAGCTATAGATCACATTTTATTTTCTTGATCGGTAATATAGAAAACTTGTTTTTTATCCTGATCTTCCATAATGAAAGGTTTATCTCCAAAACTTCTACTGTTCAGATTTACTAATGTAAATCCTAACTGATCAATCTTTACACCATTATTTACATCAACCTACTTGCATTTGAAAATGAGAAATTTAATTTTAACATAGTCAGCCACCTAAATCTCGTCAATAATCCCATAATAAGGTATGACTGCAAATTTAGAGTTTTTATCTTTTGAACTAGAGAAGTGCATAGATTCAGCCACTAACATAAGACTACTGTTCTGAACAGTGGTCCTATCATTCAGGGACTTCGTATTCCCATTTCTTGCAAATCTAATCTTGCCTTCATGCCATCTTTAGAACAACTTTGTATGTTGAGCAGTGTCCCAACAATACTCTCACATATGTTTTTCTCTACATACATGGAGTCAATACAGTGTCTTACATCAAGATTGTACTAATATGAAAAATTGAAAAAGACATACCTATTTTTCCATATATTTTTCTCATTTCTACTCTTTGTAGCCTTATCAAATATAACATTAATATTTTGTACATTTTCATAAACTTTCTCTCCAGTCAATGCCTCTGAAGCATCTTCAAACTCTTGGCTACTGAAAAAGGCTTTCTTTAATCTACGATATGGGTGGCCTCGTCTAAGGAATCTCCTATAGTCCAGATAAACGGTCTTTCTTCCATGTTGAAGTTTATGGTAGCATGTGCCTTCTTTACAAATCGGACATAATTTATGGCCTTTAATGCTATATACTGACAAGTTTCCATATGCAGGGAAGTCATTTATAGTACAAAAGATCATGAATCACATTTTAAAAATCTCTTTCTTGTTCGCATAAAAAACATCGACATCTCCCACAACTCTTTCAAGTCTTCAATCAAGGGTTCTAGGTCAACGTCTATATCATTTCTGGGTTGTTTTGGTCCTGAAATCAACATAGATAACATGATGTATTTTCTTTTCATGCATAACAAAGGAGATAAGTTGTAAATTACCAACAGAATAGGCCATGGACTATGGATACTGCTTAGGCTACCATAAGGATTTATGCCATCCGTGCTAAGCCCAAGTCTAAGGTTCCTAGGTTCTTCGCTGAAGATAGGAAATAATTGATCAATTTTCTTCCATTGAGAAGAATTAGTCGGATGTCAAAGCTTTCCATCGAAAATCCTCTCATCCACATGTCATCTCAAATTTTTGGCATCAATTTCTTTAGCAAACTGCCATTTGAACCTTGATATGATTGGAAGATACCACAATATTTTTAAGGTGTATGGACTTGAGTTCTGGCCAGTAACTCAGGTCCTGCAGCTTGCACTCGGGTTTATTTTCGAAAACTTCAAGTTTTTGGCTTCACACTTGAGTTTTCCTAACACACTCGAGTTCTGCGGGTTCCTTCACCAGGACTTAGTTTATCATGTACTCGAGTTTTCAACTTTTTCCATATAGTATGAAGACTCACGCTCAAGTTCACCACAGTGCACTCAAGTTCACATGTACTCGAGTTCATCATGCAGCACTTGAGTTCTGGTGAAATGATACACTTGAGTCCAGCGAGTTTGGAGGATCAAGTTTCTTCCAGAGAAACTTCAACACTCGAAACCATAGGCATGAACTCGAGTTCGCTGGCTCCACCACACTCGAGTCCAGCAAGTCATGGCCTGGAAGTTTCCACCTAAGAACTCCAACACTTGGAACAACAGACGCGCACTCGAGTTCTCACTAAGAGTGCACTCAAGTTTCACAAGTTTACCCTATGTGAGTTTCTTCCAGAAAGTCTTAAGGGTGCAAGTAGAAAACATGAACTCGAGTTCACAATTATGTACTCGAGTTCACAGCCTTCACAACACTAGAGTCACGCGAGTTCCAGCTTGGAAGTTTTCCCCAGAGAGCTCCAAGTTCAGCAAAATCCATCATGCACTCGAGTTCACAGTAACCAACTCGAGTTCTGGCTGCAATGCACTCGAGTTCTACCTGTTAAACTCAAGTTCACCAGCAGTTTCTCACCTGAAACTATTTTCAAATCTTCCAAAACTTCCTCACAACTACCAAATCAACTTCAACACTTTCTCCACCCTTTCACCACTTTCACTACACCTCTTAACCATGTTCCTAATCATCATAACTCCTTGATTATTACAATTATGATGAATGTGCAATTCTCTTAAATCCAAGCAGAGGATTTCTAGCAAGTACTAGCCTATTGCCAGAACCATTGCTCTGATACCAAAATTGTGATACCTCAATACTCAACACTACGGTAGAGTACCAATTAACTAATACTCACCGAATATAAACATTAGAGTGCTAAGATGCTAGAAATTTATATAATGCCTATACTGGATATACATATTTACATACTTGCACATACATACATAATTCATTTTACAACACTTATATCATACACTTCAACTACTTCATATACAAACCCAAAATGCTCATATGATTCTTAAAACATATAACAAAAGACTAGACAATCTAAACTAATTCCTTCCACTGCTCGGCTTCGATTCATCGTCATTTACCTTTTCTTTGTCCCGCGAGCTTCCTCCCTAAACTGGAGATTTGTTTTGGAAAAAGAATGAGATTCACAGGAATCTCAGTAATAACACATACAATATACAAGATAACACATACATAGCATGCTTTTCACACATTCATCAATTAAATCATCATAATATCATTTAGTGCTCTTCATGCAATTCACAAAACCATGCTAGCGCTAGACAAGGACTTGGCCCTAAGGGGTACCCGTGCAAAGTCCTTGTATGAATATTATCGCCGGAGTATTATGATGATTTTGTGAATATTACTCCGCTTGTGTAATATTCATACAAAATCCGCATAATCATACCCGCTTATGTAATATGAATATTATCGCCGGAGTATCAACCCGTGCAAAGATAGGCCCCAGGTGATTACTCCGCATAATCCAAACATGTATGAAATTTTGATGATATCAAGCAATACATATACATGCCATGTCATATGAAGACGGTTACTACCTAGTTGCTACTTTATGCAACTTTTCCCCTTTGATTCAAGCTTGGCAATAGCTACTGAGGCCAAATCGGTTGTCAAGTTCTGAAATTGCCAAATACCACCAGAGGAGTCATTACTCATCCATATACCCTTCCAAACTCATATCATTGGTAAATTTAGCCTAATGGTGCCAAATTACCAAAATACCTCTTAGGCCCTTATTATCAGCTTTCTCAATTTCATGATTTAGGTCATTCCTACACATTTTCACGTGTAGAATCCATTCCCAACCTCGAATTGGCAAAAATCAATCCCAAATGATGAAAATACCCTTGACAGCCCTCAAATATGGCTTAGAAAGGGCAATTATGTCATTTTACTCTCCGAGCCTTTTCTTACGGCGGGGTCAACATAGACCCTACCCAATTCAGCCTCCTGAATTCAATGGAAGCATTAAATTGGTCAAATTCCCACTCATTTGCTCAGTCCAACACAATAAAGGGAAAATAAATTCCTATAAAAGTTGTGTCAGATTCTCGCTTTCTTTGGCCTAATCACCTTCTTTCTACTTATCCTCGCAATATTAATTGATTAGGCATTCATTGGACTTGATTTAAGGGCATTTCCACGTTTTGTTCATTTTAGTTTTCTTGAGTTATCTTATCCCATTTGAATCATAATCAAGTCCTAAACTACTCTACCAACATCAATCAAGCAAGAGGAACAAGTTTAGGAAGTTACCTCTTAAATTTTTTCAACTTTCTCTCTCTACACGTTTTCTCTCTCTCCTCCACCAGCTCGTGATTCAGCTGCTCTTCATGGAAATTAATGGTAGGGAGATGAGGAGAAGAGATCATGTAGGGATTAGAAGCCTCTAATCACAAGGTTCAAGTACCTTACCTTAATCTTGGTTAATCCCTAGCTCCTCCTTCTCTTCCGTGCTTTATGTCTCCGTGCTTCACGTCTTCCGTGCTTCAAATCATTGGGAATTTGAGGAAAAATAGTTATTTTCCACTTAGAAAATTACCGTTTTGCCCCTGCATTTTATGATTGACCGAAATAAATCATTTTCCACCCATTCCTTCGGCTAGACCCCATTTCAACACTTAAGTGAGGTTATTACCCATGTTATTAAATTTTTTGAATTTTGGTAACCACATTGGGCCTTTTCTGGTCTCTTATACCCTTATTCAGCCAATTTACGCGTAACCGGCAATTGGAATATTTCCCATAAATTCACATAAATACATTCATATTATTTTTCACCATTTTATTCCATTAAATATACATTAAGTATACACATAAATGTATTGGTGAAAAATGGGGTATTACACATACAGTATAACTCTTACAAAATCCTTCACAAATTAAATGAGTATATATATCTGCAGGATTTAGTCGCTTCTCATTCAAACATTCTGCACAAGGATAATAAAACATCCTACTATCATTACCAGAATTTCATCTAGCAAATCCCAAAAAATCCCTCACCCCATTATCATATTCAACACTAGTCCATTTAGCGTTTACCCAACTACGATTCATATATTTCAACACCTTTCTTTTCTTCTTTTTTGTATATTTTTTCCCCTGGAAAAAGCAGGAGTATGATGAGAGTATAAAATCATTACACTCGTCAAGTTACCTAGTTTAACAGAATTCTTCATTAGAATTCCTCATCAAATGTAATTGCAGTCTGTTCCATTTTCTTCAAGTAATTTTTCTCCTTTCATAGAGTTCTTATTTCTATTCAAGAGACCATTGCAATTACATCTGGCTTTGAAGACATAAACAGAATTGATAGAATCAAGAAAGAAAATGATTCAACAGATTCATAACATCTTAAAGGGACCACTTCAACAGATTCAGCAGAAAGAAATTGATAAACAGCGCAATTACATCTTCAACAAATTCAACAGAAAGAAATTGATATGAAAAATACGAAAGGTCAAGCAGTTGTGATTCAACAGATTCATAACATCCAAATTCGCAAATCATAGACCATAGCATCAAACAATTATTTCCTATCCAGTGGTAAAACTACCAGCTAGCTCCAACAGATTCAATGAAAAGAAATTGATGAATAATGCAATTACATCTTCAACAAATTCAACAGAAAGAAATTGATTTGCAAAATGCGAAAAGCCAAGCACTTGTGATTCAACATATTCATAACATCCAAATTCACAAATCACAGACCACAACATCAAACAATTATTTCCTATCTAGTGGTAAAACTACCATCTAGTGCTAATAATTATACAAAGAGTTCTTCAAAATCAATTTCGCTATTTATACGAAATCTTCAAAATCAATTTTGCTAAATTTTGCTATTTATACGAAGAATTAACCGAGAATAGGAGACATTAATCTTACCTGGTGGTAGTAACCTTGGATCGTGGCTTGAGGAGCAGGAGGAGCGGTGGTTGTAGCGGCTGGAGAACACACAGGAGATAACGGTGAAATATGAAGCAACTAAACGATAGTGCATAGATAGGGATTTGGCAGCAATGGGCACAATGACCGGAAGGCGGGAGGATTTTAGGTTGGAAAATGGAGAAGGAGGAGGCAGCGGCGGTGGCGGCTGGAGCAGAGGACGGCGAAAATGGTGAAATATGACCTGAGAAGAAGGCGCAGAGCTGAGATAAAGCTTTCGCGGTAGTGGAAATGACGGGGGAGGGAAACGAAATGGAGGGGGAGTAGGTTTGAATTACCAGACTTTTAAGACCGGTTATCCAAATAACCGGTCTTAAAAGTCTAACCAGTCTTAAAAGTCCACTATTTAAGATCGATTATAAGATAACTAGTCTTAAATAGTAGACTTTTAAGAATGGTTATGAATATAACCGATCTTAAAAACAAACGGATTTTTTTTCATTTTCTCTATTAATTTTTAGACTTGTTCTAAATGATAACCGGCCTAAAAAATAGTATATTTTAGACTAGTTTTCATTTTAACTGGTCTAAAAAATTAAAAAAAAAAGATATTTTCTCTTTAAATAATTTTTATTTCTGTTATTTTTAAGACCGATTATTTAAATAACCGGTCTAAATAATTTTTTAAGACCGGTTTTTAAAATAACTGGTCTTAGAAGTTTTTCTTAATTACAAAATTGCCACTGCATTTTTCTTTTAGACTTTATCCACAAAAACCGGTCTAAATGTGGCGATCTAAATATCCTTTTTTATACTAGTGAATTTTTACTTGTCTTCTTTGCTGACAATCTTGAATTTGATTAGGAGTTACAACTCCTCAAGGAATTTATCAGGGGTCCTCATAAAAACTGTACGCTTCAGGACAATTCTTTATCAAAACAAGCTGCAGTCTCTAATAAATACTAATGTCATTACAAAACATCTTTTTGCATTGATAAATTTTTATCTTTGTTTTTTGTTTATGTATCTCGTATAATATTTCTTATTTTTGTAACTATGATGCCCCCTACTTCAGAAAGGGGTTTAATATGTTGTATCTTGTTATTGTAATGTATGATAGAAAAATGTTTGAGGCAGTTTGGATCCAAAGAATGTCATTGAGTATGTTGGTGAGAAGAGTTGATTATGCAATATGGAGTTATCTAAAAAGAGGTCAAAGAAGACCAAAGTAAACAAAAAATAAGGTTATAAAGCAAAATCTTTTGATTAATAATCTATCTAAAGATCTGTTTTCAATAGAGGATAATGTTTTCGTGCGTAGCCCACCCCACTAAATAAGATAAGGCTTGTTGTTGTATATAGTTTCCTATTAAAAAAATATAGGGAGATTTATGATTAGTATTAAAAAACTACAAAAACAATTTTCTAAAGGAGAAAGAGAAAACTTGACTCCATTTACTTATATCCATTTCTTTCATAATAAAAGCTCATATAGTATAATGATAGAGCGATTGAGTTCTACGCGCGTGACTTTTCTTGTGTCCATTGGGGTATATTTGGTTTGAGACGAATGGATACTTTCCCTCTTTACTGGTATTGGATATGTTCGAGAGGGATGGAAGAGAAATTTTTTTGAAATTTTTCCTCATCTCCCTTTTAGGGTCTGTTTGGTATGAGGGGAGGGGAGGGGAATGAGGGGATTTTACTCTCCTCCCCTTGTTTAGATAACTAAAAATTTTAGGAGGGGAGGGAGAATTTTAGAAAATTCTCCCTCCCCTACCCTCCTAATCCTCCCCTCCAAAAGTGGGGGAATTGGGAGGGAAAGGTTAATGTTTGAACTCAAATTGACTAATATGTTCATGCCATTTTAAAATATTCTCACAATACCCTTCTCATTATTTAATTACAAAATTATAATTTTATATAGTAAATGCCATTTATAATTATATTTATTTAATTTTTATAATTATAAATTATAATTTTATGTATTAAATTTCTTATATAATTATATTTTATTAAATATGTTAGAAAGTTATTAATTACAAATTAAATGAAATAAGAGCAAAATTGTCCATATAAAAATATTTCTCCTCCCCTCCCCTCCTATACCAAACATAATACTATTAAAATCCCTCCCCTCCCCTCTCTTTTTGTCAACCCAAACAAGGTAAAACAAAATCCCTCTCAAACCCTCGCCTCCCCTCGCCTCCCCTTCCCTCCATCGAGCCAAACATAGCCTTAAACAATCTCCCCAAATTGAGGAGATTTGAATGGGAGGTTAATTTTTTTGTCTGATTGGACAAAAATGTCATTGGTCATTTATATATATATAATAAATAAAATCATGTAATATAATTTTATATATTTATTAGTATAATTATAATTATATTTATTTGATTTTTATAATTATTAATTTTTAATTTTATATTTATAATATATTTTATTAAACATTATATATAATTTTAAAAAAAATTAAATAAAAGAGTAAAATTGTCCAAATTAAAATATTTTCCTTCCCCTCCCCTCCCAAACCAAATAACGTAACATTAAAATCCCTCATCTCCCCTCTCTTCCGTCGAACCAAACAAACCCTTAGGCTGTGTTTGGTTTTGAGGTTTTGGAGGGGAGGTTAGGTGAGGGGAGAGTTAGAGGTAGAAAAGATGTGTTTGGTTGGAGGGAAGGGAGGGGAGGGGAAGTTAAAAATTTTGTCTTTTTCTCTCCCCTCCCCTCCCCTCTCAATCCTCTAAAATTGGGGGTTTTTGAAGGGGAGAGAAACATTACTTCCATTTTGACCAAAATATCCCTACCTATTTTTAAATATTCTAACCTTATCACTCTTGTTTAAAATCATTATGTCACACTTTGACTAAAATACACATGCCTATTTTTTGTTAAAAAACCTCCTAAATCATGAACTAAATTTATTATTTTATTGTTTACATAGATTTAACTATATCTAATTTAATTTAAAGCTAACATATTTGTAATGAAAACCCTCAAGTCATGGACCAAATTTATATCTTATCAAAATCTCTTATAAATTCTTTTATTTTAGCATTGATGACACATTAACTATATCAAATTTACTAAAAATGAGAAGTTATAAAAAACATATTAAAATATTTTATCATAATAAAATTAATGAGATAATATATAAAAGTTAATAAAATATCCTTTAAAACGTATGCAATTTTGCTATCATATATACTTGAGGTAATAGGTTTTTTGAGATTTATAAATTAAAAAATAAAAGAAGAAGGAAAATATATAAATAAAGAAAAAAAAATGATATTTTTGTCTACTTATAATTAACTCTCCTCACCTCCCTTTTTGAACCAAATAAGAAATCGAACCTCCCCTCCCCTCTTCTTGAACCAAATAAAATTATAACCTCCCCTAACCTAATTTAAATAAACTTCATATAACCTTACCCTCTTCTTCTTAAACCAAACAAAATTATAACCTCCACTAACCTAACTTAAATAAACCGCGCCTAACCTATCCCTTAAACCAAACACAACCGTGGGCTTCTCTTTGAACTTGATCGGTCTTGCCACAACCGGTGGGCTGGACATTTGCACGCTTCGCCGCCCACTACGATGGATATTAAAGAGTGTCTCCTTGGTCTTTTATTGCAGCTAGGTATTTGTGAGGTTTTATAACAATTATGGAGGTGAGGATGTTGTCAGAGTCTTCTCGTCTAGTGAGGGGTAAATCGGAGGTGTTGCACCGTGGGAAAAGGAAGATTCAGATTGATGGACGCAAATTTACTAGTCAAGTTTTGAATCCCTCATGTTTTGAGGACTGTATGCATGAGCCTTAGAGGAATAAGGAGGAACAAAGCTCACCGATGTCATACAAGGAGTCATTGTTGGCAAAGACGAAATGGCGCGATCACTGGTTTATTGTTGAAGATGAAGATGGGTGACTGGAGCGGGAGCTGTGTCACGGGTAGGTATGGGTTTTGACAATCTCTTAGACCTACACTCATGTATATTTGTGGGTTTATTGATCCTATGTCATACATTTTTTTTTTTTGATGATAAGGAAAAAGAACGTCTATGCGAACCCTTTTCGAAATCTCTTATCGTCAAGATGTTGGGGTTTCGATGGGTTTATTCTTGCTGGAGTGGAAGCTAAGACAAATATGGGCTAGGAAGGGTGGTATTAGGTTGGGAGATCTGGAGAATGAGTTTTTTGTGGTCGGGAAGATTATGAAAGAGCTTTAACAGGGGGGCCTTGGGTGATTTTGGATAACTACCTGAGCATAATGCAATGGAGACCAGATTTTAATCTTAAAATTGAGAGGATTTATAAAATAGCTACTTGGGTATGCTTTCCTGAAATTGAGGCCGAGTTATTTGACAAAAAAGTGATGTATTATTTCACTAGTTCTGTTGGTAAGATGCTGAGGTTAAATGTCCATACTGCTAGCAGGGGTCGTAACAAGTTTGCTCATTGTTTGTGTGGAGCTTGACCTGACCAAACCACTAATTCCCCATTATATGGTTGAGGTATACTTAAGTATGTAGAGTATGAAAGCTTACATGCTCTGTGCCTAAATTGTGGTTTGTTTGGTAACTTTAAGGAGAACTATGAGCATGAAAAAAAGAGCTCTAGTGAGAATAAGGATGAGGGGTTTATGGAGTTTGTTGTAATGGAAGACAGGGAGAGGTTATAAGCTACTGATAATACTGTCAGTCCTTGGAGAATTGCCCAGCATGCTCGTAGACAGAGGAGAGGAAGGCCATCGAACAAGACATTAAAGTTTCCTCTTATTATGATGTGCTAAAGGATGAGGAGGATCATGAGAAAGGGTTTTCATATATGGCCAGAGATGTAGGAGTGGAGGTGGCTACAGTGAGGCATTTTGTCAAGAGGAAAGAGAAGGGTCTGAAACAAGTTCAGGAATAAGGTAATTCTATAAGATCCTTAGCTGATGTAACTAATGTTCCAAAGCAAACTCAACAATATACTATAAGAATGGAGAGGCATAATCAGGGCAGGAGAGAGGGGTTCGTGAAGGGTGGTGCTATGCAAAATCTGAGGGAAGGTAGGGGTGGTGAAGTAGGTTTGTTCTAGTCAAGTTTAAGTGATAATTCTAATTCTGCCCAAAGAATTCCTAAGGTTTCCGTGGATGATGTAAGGCAGTATTATGGTGAGGACATGAATTCTTCTCCAATGGATTTGGAAAAGGATGTTGTTGGCTGTGAAATAGTGGCTCTTGTTCTCATGAAAGGGTCAATGGAAGTGTGTGAGGAGAAGGAATAAGCACCTATTTCTGTTTAAATGTTAAAAATAGTAATATGGAATTGTATGGGGCAGCGAGTAAAGGCTCTACTGCATCTTTGAGAAACCTATTATTTGTTCATAAAGGAGATATAGTTGCTCTTCTTGAGATGTGGAATAGCAGATCCAAGGCTAAAAGAATCATCCAATCTTTTGATTTTAAATTTTCTGAGGTGGTGGAGGCAGTGGGTTTTGCGGCAGGAATTTGCCTCATGAGCAATGATCCATAGATAAGTGCATATTTTATAATTAAATAGATGTAGATTTTAAATTATATTAGATCAAATTTACAAATATCTTATCTATTTAATTTATTTTAGATACATTTTCTCCTAAATCTAATGTTGAAGATAAAAATTAATATTTCTACAAAATCTATTCAAATATCTTTCATTTTGTAGCTTATGTAGCATCTTGAAGGCACGGGGTTGTCAACTGTGATTTTCTCTATAAGGCTAAGAGAAGAAGAAGACACGTGGTTGAGATAACGACAGAGACGGGGTCAAAAATTGTAATTTCCACAAACTCCGGAGAGTCCAAGAGATGGGTCATAAACCGTCATTTTCTCTAGAACCCAAAAGCATGAAAATATATGACATTGAGGATAAATTAAAGCAGATATAATATATTATTCAGTGTGTTTAAGTGAATCCCAAACGACAAGTAACTTCAACTATAAATAGAAGCTCTATAGATTAGTCTTGACACACAATCACTATTCTGACAATTAGAAGCAATATTGTTATAAATTCCTGAGTTGAGGGAAGGATGTAGTCCAACAAAGAAGCTAGTTTCTATTTATTTTTGCATGAATCTTTATGAATTTCTAGTTATGAATATTTTTTAGGAATACATTTTAGTTTTTGTTTGATTATATCTATTTTTCTTATTGTTCATGGGGATTGTTTTGTCTGGCCACCTAGAATCTAATACATGGGTGATCTCGATGGACTGGGAGGTGAAGGGAGAACTTAGATATTAAGAAATAGACATAACTGGTATAATATCTCAAATTTTATTCACCAAAATTTTTTGTACATTTGATTATACAAAATAGAATAAAATGGTGAATTTTGGTGCATTTGCAATAGCCAAAATATTAGAAATAGAGGTTATTATATGAAATTTTGGCTAAGTAAAACATCAAGTACAATTTTTTGTCTTACTAAAGGCCTAACATTGTAACATAAAATTAAGAATGTAAGAGCACAAATTTTGGCCCAATATATTGTAAAAAATTCATCCAAACAAAAAGGGAAGAAGGAAGACAATAATTGATTTAAAAATTGAAGAAAAATGTAAAGGTAAAATCATCATTTGACAAATAAAATTAAAAGACAATATTTTCCCTTTATTTATGAAGAAAGTTGGCCAAAGGAAGAAGAGCAAGGAAAAAAAATGTTTGGGACATATGTTATGTGTAATATCCTAAATTTCAGTTACCAAAATTCCTCTATACCTTAGTGGTATTAAAGGAATAAAATGGTGAATTAAATAGCATGTAAGATATACAACAAGGCAATTAAAGATCACACACAATATAGTTATTTGGTACATAAATTATGGATATTGTTGGTAAGTTTCCTTGTAAGGAAATTATATTGTGTAATATTTTTAAAATAGTAAATGATGTCTCAAAATTGTGAAACTTTTTAGAATGAAAGTAGACATAACAAGCTTCAATTTTATTGGTTATATGGAATTTTTGAAGTTGTACACAAGGAGATATGAATTTTTGAAGTTAGCTCAGTAAAACCAATGAATTTCAGGGGTAGTGTTCAAAAGTAATAATTATGGGAATGGTATGCTTTCAGTTGGCTAAATGTTATATTTTTCATTTAAACTAGATTTAATAAGGGTCACATAACCTTTATAACCACCTCAACTGTATATCTATACAATTAGATATGAATTTTCAAAATTTGGTGACAATTCTGCCAATTTTCTCAAGTATTGCAAAAATGAGAAAATTGGAAGGGCAAACAAAATAGTCATTTTGACTAAATAAATATAATATGAAAATTTTAATGAATAAATATAGAGGGGATGGACAGATAGAACTCATAAAAATATTACATAATAACATATATATTTATTTTACAACATGTGCAATAAATAGAATAAAGAGCCAATAAGCATAGGACACATGCAACTCTAGAGAACTCCAAATTTCTCTTTCATTGTCTACTTAAAATGGCCATTTTCGGCCAAGATAAGAAGGAAAGGAGAGGAGGAAGAGACTTGGGAGAAAAGGAGAAGTAGAGGAGGAGATAAAGTCCAATAAGTAAGAATTAGGTAAGTATACCGAAATCTTTGTTCAATCTCGTGTTTTATCCCAAGAAATCTCATCTTAACCTCCCTATTCTCTTAGATTAGTTGTCAAACAAGCAAAGACTCATGGGAAAAGAGCGAAAGGGGATGACTAAAGTAGTAGAAGAAGAAGAGATAAGGTAAGCTGCAAAAACCTTGGAATTCTTGCTGAAAACTGAGTTGTGGTTATTGTCTGTACTAGATACTAGTTGTTGTGTTGAATTTTGTAAATTTGGGATGTCAAATTTCTAAGAGGATATGTTGCCCAAATTTCTATTGAGTATGTTAAATTTTTGATTGGGTGGCTAAATAAGTGGATACATGTAGAAAGAAGATGCTTTAGAGGTTGGAATCATGAAAAAATCCAATTTCTCCAGAATTCTTCAAACTTTCAGCTATAACCAGAAACAGGGGTAGGAGCTGGAATCTCATGATTCTAATGGTTCCATGATGTTTAGAAGGGAAAATTGTGTAGAGTTCATGTAGGATGCGAAGTGTGAAAAGCCTCGGAATACGAAATGACAATTTTGTCCATAAAACCCTAAGTAAGGGCTTCCGATGGCAAATCTGTAATTTAACCTATAATTTGCCTGATATGAGGTTAAAAATGGATTTTACATGAAAAAATATGTAAGATAAGCCCGGGTTGTAATTTTTGGAAAAGTATAAAAATACCGGGTAAAAGGGAAATAGACTAGGTTCCACAGGGTCATTTTGGTAAATACATGATTTTAAGCTAAGATAATCAACTTGTAAATTCTAGAATAAGATATGAATGAGTAATAACTCATTTATTATTAATTTGAAAATTTTAGGATTTGATATTTGCCCAAGCCAGATGAAAGGTTAAAGGACCGGTAGAAGCTAGGCTTTGAAAAGAAGTCCAGGTAATAATTCTATCTTTTATATTCTATGTAGTTATAAATATGCATTGTCTTCCATGATCTGTTTAATATATTGTTTGTAGTGTTGATACTCTCTGGGTGTGAGTGATGAGTTAAACTACCCTATGGAACCTTTAGGGTACCATTTGGCCAGATGGACCCAGTTGAGAGGCTTGATATGTGTGGACAGGTATAGGCCTGCTCCAAGTTATGATGATTATGGATAGGTAAAGGCATGATCCGAGTTGTTGTGATCACATTATGAGATGATGATTTGTGTAGATCAGGAACGGATGATCATTTTGATTTGGACAAAATCATCATTTAGTTCCTGAGCATTGTCAGATAGGCGTTAGCATTTTGATTGCTGCATCATGATAAAGGTTGCATTGCATGTTTACTTTTCATATTTTATATGATTGATATTCTGTTACTACTGAGATTCGTATGAATCTCACTCTTTCCAAAAATTAAAATTTACTCAGCTAGAGGATACTGCTCAGACGAAAAAATAACGAAAATCGATCACATAAGGTTTGGTGCAGAGCAAATAGTTTTGTTGGTTATCTCTTAGTTTCTTATTGTATCTGGGATTTTTTCTGGATATGTATGAACCTCATGGGTTTATCTGTAATGTAATCAAGAATATTGTATCAGTATATTGTACTATTTCTATATGCCCATTGAACTGCACGTTAATACTATAATAAATGTCAAAATATTGAGGGATTTGACATTATGCTATGTTGAACCTTTCTATGCCATATGGAAAAAGGAAAGCACAAGCAATTGCCATGTGTAAAAAAATTGGAAGAAAATAATATTAAGTATAAGGAAGTGGAAGATGACTTTATTAAAGAGCATTTCAGCTCCTTGAGGCCATATTTTGGCCAAGCTTGATGAAAGAGAGAGAGAGAGAGAGTGAGTTTGAAGAAAAAACAACGATCAAGGAAGGAAGAGAAGGAACCAAAAAGGTAAAATTAGGTAAGTAGTAGTTGAATTCTCTTGTTTTTGCCTTCAAACTCATAGAAACCTTCCCTAATCTTCATATTCTTCTTGAAATCATGAAAAGCAAGAAGAAAATCAAGGGAAAAGAGGAGGAGGTGTGCATGGTTTAGAGAGAGAAAGAAGAAGAAAGTAAGGTAAGCTTGAAAACATTTCACCTCTTGTTGATTTATGCTTGTTGTTGGTATTTTGGTTAGTTGTTTGGCTTGTGTTCGCTTGAATTTTTGATTTGGGATGCATGAACCCTATGGGGAGATGTTGTCCAATTTGTGATTAATCATGCTCAAGAGGTGTTTAAGTGGTTAAACAAGTGATTAGAAGTGAAAAGAAAATGTATGGTTGATTGGAAATTAAAAAACTTCACTTTTCCTAAAATTCCAAAACTTTTGTCCAGACCAATTTCTTGGTATTTGGTCTGTAATTTAATGGATTTGATAATTTCATTGTGTTTAGAATGAAAAATTGCGTAGGGAACATGTAAAAAATTGAGTATAGAGGCTTTAGGATATGAAATGACAATTTTACCCCTAAAATCATAACTTAGTGGCTATCAAGAGAATTTTGGTAAATGCAATATGATTTAGCCAAAACTAAGGTAAAAAATGGATTCTACATGCAAAATTGTGTAGGAGTAACTCAAGTCATAATTTTTGGAAAAGTACAATTATACTGGGTATGAAGGGAATTAGATCAGATTCCCTAGGGACATTTTGGTAATTACGTGTTTTAGGTAGAGATAACCAACTATATGAATTTTGGAATGAAACATGAAAGAGTAATAATTCATTTACTATGAATTTAGAATTTTATGATTTGATATTTGTTCGAACTGGATAAAGAGTTAAAGGATTAGTATAAGCTAAGCATTGGGAAGGATTTCAGGTAGTAACTCTATCTCTCATACATTATGTGATTATTTATATGCATTGTATTACCATCTTCTGTGATGTGAAATATGTGTGAAATAATTCCTAGAGCTGTGGTATGGGAAAAATATAAGTACCACCCTACGGGAAAGACACAAGTACCGGCAGGACAGTTAGGACCCAATCTAGGTAGATTGATATAATTTCTCGCTGTGGTGTGAGAAAAGCACAAGTACCACCCTATGAGAAAAGTACAAGTACCATGAGGCCAGTGGGACTTAGCTGAGGTAGTGTGATAAGTACGAACAGGTTGTTGCTTGCTTCAGAACATTATTGTGATCACTACATGTCAACTAGGGACAAAACAGTCATTTTGATTTAGAAAAAATCATCATTTTGATCTTGAACATTGGTTGATAGACATGAGGACAGTATTAGTTTCTGCTATATTATATGCTGCATTGCATGTTTATTTATCATATTTTATATGATTGATTGTGTGTTACTACTGGGATTTGTTTGAATATCACCCTTTCTAATAATTAAAATGTATTCAACTATAGGTAGCGGCTCGAAGGGTAAAGAGGTAGATACCGGCTATGAGGGTTTCAATGTTGATCGAGAATTTTAGTGTTGGTTGTCATTGGCCTTTTTCTATATTTGGGGATTTGTAATTAATATGAACAAACCCTGTGGGGATTTTCCGTAATGAAATCAAGTACTTTATATCAGTATGTTTATGCTATTTCTGTATGCCCATTGAACTATATTTGTTAAATATCGAATTATTAAGGGGTTTGACAAACTATTTAGGCTAGAGATTCTAGATATTTGTGGTTATAAAAACTATAGCTTCAAGGTTTGATTAGTTGTGTGGGTGTCGTGGGAAAGAGCTCAACATTAATTAAAAAGGGACTAATAATTTGGGAGAGTATTAAGATACTTTAGAAATAGTTTGTTACTATTTAGGGGTGCCTATCACTCATGGCCAAAATTCCAAAGTTAAGTTTCAATATTTGATTAACAATGTGCCAAGGAATCTTATTAGATGTAAGTCACAATCTTTGTCACTAGCAAGGAGGCTCACTTTAGTCTAATCGATTACATCCCAAATTGTGAATTTTCAAATGCAACATGAGCATATTCCAATTAGAGTGTGCAATGAGATAGAAAAGCTCTAAAGGAATTTTATTTCCGGATTGAATGAAGGAAAAAAGAAGAAGTTGCATTTGGTATAAGTTAAGAGAGGTGAAACAACTTCCTATAATTACCATATAATTAAACATTTCAAACAACTTATCAAAACATTAAGTACTACTATTATAGTAAACAAAGAAACCAATACAAAAGACTACCATAGTCAGAAAATTTTAACTAAAAACTTAGAAAATGTCAACCATAGCAGAAAGACATAAAACTAGACAATAAAAGTCCACTATGGTTAATATGACTTCAAATTCGTAATAAAGTAATCAAGGCCTTACTATAGGAGAAAAGACTCTCCTGTGGTAAGGAAAACCTTAACCACCTAATTGGCACAATATAAGCATAATTAAAACAATTCACACATGGGCTAGGGCATTTGAAACTCTCAATGTAATCATAATTATCACAGCTCATTACAACAAAGATATATCTACATATGAATGTTTAATTTCATTTTATACACGCAAACATATAGGCTTAGCCTCTAATAAAGTAGTCACATCAACAAGAAAACAATGCACTAAAAGGGCTCCTCCAATAGTATGAATCCCAGTATACAGCAATATATTCAAGATATGCTACGTATACTAGAAAGACCCTAAAGTTTGGTAATATACATTAGACTATGCTCATGTAACTAAATGAGGCATCTGAGATTGATCAATCCAATCAAGTCTTAAAACGCCTTCCTCTTTGTAGCAGCGCATGAACTCTCTCCTGTTAAAAAAAAACCACAAGGTGAATCATACCAATCCAGTAACCACAATTCCAATTTAACCAATATGTAGGGAATGATTATAAGATAATTAAGTAGTAAAAATATACATTCATATAATATAAAGTATAAGCAATTTTTCTAGAAATAATACTAGTTCAAGAAATAATTGGGTTGTTGTGGTAAGGTTGCTACCATGTAACTTAAAGGTCACGAGTTAAAATCCTAGAAATAGCCTCTCCAATTGTGGGGGTAAGGCTACATACATCTATCACTCTCTAGACCTCACTTAGTGGATGCTTTGTACACTAGGCCATCAAATACTAGTTCAAGAAGTAATTCAACATGTATAAAAATTCCTTAACTATCCTTATAACCTTCTTATAACTATTGACAGAACCTACAGGCTATAAAACATAATATGATTCATCTCTATATATAGTAAGATTGCACCAAGCTCCCTGGCTAAATGCTATAGAACTCATATTGGACCATGAGTTCCTTTTCCTTCGAATATAGGAAGGTGTCACTTCTCATGAGCTGGCCTTTAACTAGGTAAAAAGAAGGGTGATACAAAAGGCTCTAAGAATATTAAACCCATATATTATGTGCACAGTAGCTACTATACCATGTGATACAATCAAACCTCCCATAATTACAACTCAACACAATCTTGCATACTTTAATACCTAATTTAATAGCTCAACACCTCAAGCTTCAACATCAATAAAAATTTATTCTCAAATTAGATATTCAATACTATGTATCAACAATATTAGAATCATAGATAAATAATTTAAACCCACTTAATTAAAATTTTTACTCACAAATATACATTTCACACACACACACACACACACACTTTTCATATATAAAATAAACATATATCATTTGAAAATACCAAAATATACTTATAATCACCTCAACAAGTATACACGGTAAATTAGAAAGTAATTACATCAAGTTCTGGCCACAATAATTAAACTTGAGAGAATTTAAATTCAACAAGCCAAATTCAAATTCACTCTACAATAAATATATAATTACATGTTAATAAAAATAAAAATAATTTAACTAATACAATAATTAAAATTAAACTCTTATGATTAGCCCACTATAATATCCTTAGAAAATGACAATTTATCTATTCCTTGAATCATCCCTTAAAATTACAAATCCTAAACTTTCTCAACTCTATTTTACTCAATAACATCTTTTGAAGTAGAGGGAAGTGTGGTGTGTAATATTTGTTGTTTGTTGTTGGATGATTTAGAATTGGTAGAATTGTTACTTGTTTAAGGAAGGCTTCTCTATGCTTGAACACCTAGAATTTGCAATCTAAATATATGATGAAGAGTGTTTAGTACCTACAAGGAACTTTGATGAGTATGGCTTATGGAGGGTACTGAGGGAAGTGAGATGGTGGTTTCTGACTAAAGGGTAGGTGAAGTTGACTTTGATGGAGTTGCTAAAGGTTCCCCTGAGATGAAGGATTGTGGAGGTGTATTAAGAAAGGAGGATGGTAGCTGGTTATATAGTTATGGTATGAATCTAGGTTGTTGTAATACACTCATACAACAAAAAATTCAGTCATTTATAATGATTAAAATGGAAGATATGAAGCAGTTATGACTACTACAAACGCCAGTAGTAGTGATTAAGGAAACCACTATAAAATATACCATGGCAAACGATTTTGTAGCAATTCTTTGAAATCGTTACATGTATCAATAAAACTGCTACAAAGCTGCAACATTTTGTCTTCTATAGCAGTTGGATCAAACACACTGTTAGGAGTCAAGCTAGCGCCACATTTTGTAGTAGTTTATTTGAGCCAACAGCTAAAAATTACCAAGACTTACTAGCGCGCCATTTAGTGTGAGTCATATTGTTGCGAATTTGTAGCATTTTTTTAACCACTACAAGTTAACTGCTACAAAAAGGTAGTTTTTGTTTATTGTGTCGATGCTGAACTCTAAGGAGTTATTCAAGGTTTAAAAGTGGCTGAATCATTGGGCATTCTTAGAATTATTGCAGAGGGTGACTCTACCTCTACTTTTCTTTTGTTACAAGAGGCTTGGTAATAAGGTGAGTTAGTGAACATGATCATAAACTCTTGGCTTCAGCATTGTGACAAAAATATGTAGGTTTGTTTCTCTCATACCCTTAGGGAAGGAAACTCGGTAGCTGATTGGATGGCTAACTACTGTTTTAATTGTAGAGATGATTTAGTTTATTTTGATAATCCCTTTACAACCATAAATAAACTTATAAAAATCCATTTACATCAAGCATAGATAAAATACAATAAATAAACTTATAAAATAATGTTATTTTATTTAATAATTTTAATTTGAATAATTTTTTTTTACTTACATTATTTTAAATCAATAATATATATTGGGTTAATATCTAAGTTTTCCCTGGAAGTTGTCCAAAATGGGCTTTTTTGCCATGGAAGTTTTTTAGGGTGAAATTTCACCCTAGAGGTGTAAATTTAGTATTGGCATGTGCGCAAGGTATCAATTTGCTCCTAAATTATCACATGCTGAAAATCTAAAAAGAATTTTCATGTATTTGGGAGATACTGCAGAACTTAGCCTATGGTACCTAAAAGGAGTAAACAAATATTTAATGGCATATTCAGATTCAGATCATGCATGATACATAAATGACAAAAAGAGTACAAGTGGACAATGTCAATTTCTTGGTGGTTCTTTGGTGTCATGGTTCAACAAGAAGTAGATCGTTGTTTCATTATCCTTGATTGAAGCTGAATATATAGCTGCAGCAAATTGTTGTTCTCAAGTATTGTGGCTAAAGCAGTAACATCAAGACTTGATAATCAACTTGAAAGAGATACCTATTATGTGTGACAACATGAGTACAATAAGCTTGGCCAAAAACCCCATGCAACATTCAAAAACCAAGCATATAAACGTTCGATATCACTTTATACATGATTATATCTAAAGAAAGGATGTCATCATGGAATTCATTCCAACTAATTTTTTACTTGCAGAGATATATTTACCAAACCATTGGAGAAAGAAAAATTTTATGTTTATATGTAGAGAATTAGGAATGGTAAATCCTAATGAATTGTAAGTTGTAAATTTTTATAAATGTTAGATATTGCTATTTTGTTATGTTTTGGTGATAACTAACTTAAGCAACGAAGTATCTAGAAATTTGTTTTGCAGGACCTTGATATTATGTTATGTGATAAGGAAAACAGGGATAAGTTGTGGGAGTAATCACTTGAGTGATAACTTCTAATGATTAGTAGATCACTCAATTGATAACTTCCTGTGATGGCTTTATCACTCGAGTAACCATTCGAGTGATAATCTGGCAGGATAGAACAATTGAGAAAAATTCAAAAGAAACGGCTCAACAGTTGAATATGAACAGTCAGTAGCTAAAAAGATAAATCACTGAGTGTTGTCTTAGAATCACTCAAGTAAGCACTCTAGTAATCATAAGTACAGGTGGAAAACCAACAAAGTTTCAACTTAAATCTATCATCTAATGCCTAAAAATCATTAAGGGAATATTTATGGGTAATTACAATACTATTTATGTCAGGTACGCACTTGAATTTTGAAATTTTGCATCAGTTATGCATGATCACTAGAGTGACTACTTGAGTGATACTCAAGATTACTCGAGTGGCCACTCAAGTAATGTCGGGCACAGGATGTATAACTGTCGGCATTCTGTCATTTTCTCACTTAATCACTTCCAATGATACTTGAGAGCTTTGCCCAAATATTTTCCTAAAACTTTACCCACTATATTTATGTCAAGACCTATCCTGTTGTAGCATAAAAAAGCTCCTAAAATCTCATGAATCCTAAGCCCTAGTCACGTGACAGTCAGTACTTTTCTCTAAGAAAATTTCTGATTTTTGCTTTAATCTTCAAAATGGTAAGTACAAAAGTACCACAAGTCAATACTCCATCATCCTCTGAGTCTCTTCCATCACCTCCTCCTAAGAAACAAAAGACCTCACAAACCACCAAATCCAAGCCAAAAGTACAATAAAAACCCAGGAAAATAGGGTAGTGATAAAGGAGCCCATTGTAAGAAGGTCTAGAACCAAGAAGGCAACTCTTCCAGGCCAAAGACAAAGAATCTACAAAGTCATCTATACACGATCTAGATTCATCTAATACTCCTTCATGGCCCGGAAAAAGGATCAAAGGGTTACAAGTAAAACGTAAAGCTTGCAAAGGCCAAGGCGATTATTATAGATGAGGCCTACCAATCTCATAGAGCAAAACAATGGCCTCCCAAAATTCCAAAATCTTCACTAAAGGAGGGAACTGGAGAAAAGAAAGAATAAATCACCAAGCCTCCTAAAGGTTTCAATATTAACAAGCTTGAAGAGACACCAAAGTATAAAGAACATTTCTCTTGAAGAAAGGTGTGTTAAATGTTCTACGTTGATCCTTAAATTCTTTTAGAAGTTCTAAAATTTGACTTGAGGCCTTACCTTGAAACCTATATGCTCTAGCTGTCTCTAAAGCTTCCTTATTGCATAAAAATAGTGAGACATTTTTATTGCAATTTGGAATGGGTAAATGATCCTGTAAGTAAGCAGTTGAGGAGGAAATGACTACTTCAGTTAGGGGACAAACCATTTTAATTTCACCCTCCAAAATCAACACTTGGCTAGGCCTAGAGGATCCTCCTAATGATATCTAACCTAACCTTGAAGCAAACCAAATGTTTACCATATTGAGGCTAGGAGAGAAAGTATGACCCCTTATCTTTAATCCCAATGATATGTGCGATATGCATAGAGTCTTGTGGTATATATACTCCTAAAGTCTTGTTCACAACTTAAATAAGTTTACATATTGCAACGAGAGGGATTTCAAAAACATGGCCTCTATCATCCTAAAAGAAGAGAGGAATTTGGGTGAACTTATTTTTGCTGAGATTAATAGGCATAAGTTTTCAAGAACCAAGACTACTCCTATGCCTTTCCCCCAACTCATATCAATATTCCTGAAGAAGAGCAAGATCTGGTTCTTAGAGCCTAATGAGCCAATAGAGAGGCTATTGCTAGTAGGGAGGAACCAAATCAAGAAACTGGGTATTGAATTACCATTAAAGAAACCCTTGGATTCCATCCTAAAGAAGAAAGATACTGAGGGTGAGATGAGTAAATTAGATGATACTCAGTCTTCTACTCTAGTCACTACATTCTCACTCTTTCATTAGCTTTACAGTCAAGAATTACATGAAAGAGCTACTTGAAGGTTTTCATATGGACATTGCTAATAATAATGTTAAACTTATCACCCACATGATTTTCAAGATGGGATAGATCGTGGATTACATGACTCAGCATAATGAGGCAATGCTGGAACAGTAGCGGGCTCAGACCAGTGCTATACAAGAGATTGGAAATCTCCTGAGGTCCGTGCATAATAAGGTGGATACCTTCATTCATGGCACTCCTACTCTTGGAACTTCCATACCTACTTCTGCCCCGGTTCTTGAACCTACTACTACACCTCCTCATACCATACCTCAAACCACTCTATCTAACCTTTTCTTCACCATAATTGACCCATCATCATCTGAGCAAATCCATATCACTCTAGTTGAACCAGTCCAACTTACCTCAGTCACAGTCACCATCTCACCATTCATACTATTCCTCCAGTGACCATTCACACCATTCCTCACTCACACTGAGACCATAGTGGTCACTTCTTAGACTTCACCATCATTACCACCATACCATCTTACTACTTACACACTATCTCCCCAATGATCCTCTCTAGATTTCACCTGTCAACCTACTTGAGCTTGAGCAATCATCTCCTACTTTCTTTACTCAGCAGGGTGACATCTATAACATCAGAGCCTCACCTCTTAACATTCCACCTATTTCTTCCACCAAGATATCTAGCTCCAACTCTTCCTCTCTCGATTGATCTACCCTTTTTTGATGTGTCAAAAAGAGGGAGAAGATTGGGAAGAAGAGAAGACGTGGCTAGTGATTTTGTGATAATTTGACAGAATGTGGATGTATAACATTGAGCTACATTTGGGTGTATAGTAACTTTGGGAGCATTTTAGCATTTTATGTTACTTTGAACACTTTATGATATCTATGTAATGATTACATTTAATTCATGCAATTGTGTTCAATTATGGTATTCATCATTGCACAAAGTTATGATTTTTTGCTTCCTATTGAATTTTCAAAGTAATATTGATATCATATGGTGTTAAAGTTTTCAAATGAAACATGATATTTGAATTAAATGATAAAATCAATTTAAGATGATAATTTCAAAAACCAACTTGTTTTGTCATCATCAAAAAGGGGGAGAATGTTAGATCCTATGTTTTGATGATAACAAAAAATTTTAAGGATAAATTAATGATAAAATTTTTTTTTAATATTTTGATAAGTTTGTTTAAGTGTGTAGTGTTAGATTTCATGTTTTGATGATAACAAATCATGTTTTGGAAGCTCATGGATTAATTATAAGCAAAGCAAGCAATTCTGGCGATCTATGCAAGATCACTCGAGTGATTTTGTTAATCACTCGAGTGATATTCAAGATCACTCGAGTGATCGCTGAAATCACTCGAGTGATTGGAAAAAATGACAGATCACTCGAGTGATATGGGAAATCACTCGAGTGATCCGCATATCACTTCCAGTGATCGAGAAATCACTGCAAGAAAATTTCACTGTTCTGAAAATCACTTCCAGTGATTCTTAATCACTCGAGTGATGCGCCAAATCACTTCCAGTGATTGGGATTTCACTTCAAGAAAAATTCACTGTTTTGCAAATCACTTCCAGTGAAGCTAAGATCACTCGAGTGATCCGCCAAAATTCTCAAATCACTTCCAGTGATCCTCAATCACTCGAGTGATGTTGCATTTTCGCTGAATCACTTCCAATGAATTGGAAATCACTGCAAGAATATTTCACTGTTCACTAAATCACTTCCAGTGATCATGAATCACTCGAGTGATATTTGAAAAGTTACAAATCACTTCCAGTGAATTGGAAATCACTCCAAGAAGAAATCACTATTTACAAAATCACTTCAAGTGATTCCAAATTCACTTGAGTGAAATATGGAATTTTCAATATCACTTCCAGTGAACCAGCAATCACTGACAGAAGTTTTCAAAGTTTTCAAAATCACTCCCAATGACTTTATATTCACTTCCAGTGATATTGCACTTGCTCATATAATGATCTATTGTTCCAGTATACATTTTCCTACATGTACTTTGATTCATTTGCTTTTACCTTCATAAACGACAACTGATTTTGCTAGTGAAATTTTATTATTACTGATTTCTCCAAATAGCTATCAAAATCATATGGTATATCATTTTAATACTTAGTTGCGAAAATAGGATCACTCTCTATGGTCTTATTACTGTCACTTTTATAAAACACTTCCAGTGATCCATATTAATCTGTTGAGATACAAATATTGCTTAAACGGTTATATGCATAAGTGTGTTACAGCTGTACTCCACCATCACGCACTTGACATGTAACTGAACACTCCACTCAAACGACAACTATTCATGGTAGCAGCAGAAATTCAAAAGTAACGGAAGCCAAATGCTGTTACATTTGTCAGAAGCATCTTTGAATCAACGGACAAATTTACAACGGTCTTCAAGAGGTTCTATTATATATGTCCAGCCATTTGAAAAATACAATAACAAAGAAAAACGCATGAATACTCTACAAGCAATATCCTCACAAAAGCTTCAGTTTTTCATTTATGCTTCAGCTCTTATCTACATACTCTATGAGAGAGATTTGTCAGTCATACTTAATTATTTTCAATAGTGTTAACTTAAGGTTGAGGAACCTTAAGTAGGGATTTGAGATTACCTTGTGTAAGGGGGAGCGAGTGTCTAGAGGAACTTGCTGGTTGTACTGTGGTGTCAAGAACCCACTGAATCTTGGAAGATATAGTGAAAAGCTCAGAAGGATTTCTGAGGACTGGACGTAGGTCAAGTGGTTGAGACCGAACCAGTATAAATCTCTGTGTGAATCTCGGTGATATCTCTTCCTTTCATTAACTGTGCTTTAAGTTTTATAAATTGAATTTAAGCTTTCGATTATTTTGTAATCACCCAATTCACCCCCCTCTTGGGTGAAAAGCTTGCTCTAACATTTGGTATCAAAGCACAGGTCTTCTAATTCAGGCTTAACAACCTTAGAAGGATCCGATGGCAAGCATGGGTGAAGCAATCCTTCCTGACGGAGCTTCTATCACTAGACCACCTGGTTTCAGTGGTGAACATTTTTCCTTCTGGAAAGCTAAGTTCCGTGTATTCGTAATGGCTACAAAATACGGACTATGGGATGTGATTGAAACTGGAAACTATGTGCCTACAAAGACTGAAGAATCTCGAAAAGTTCCTAAATCACCAGCAGAATTTGACGACAATGACAAAAGGCTAGTGACTCTCAACAGCAAAGCAATTCTAATGATTCAGAGTGCACTAAGTCAAAAAGAATACTTCAGAATCTGTACTCTTCAGACTGCTAAAGAAATGTGGCAAGTGCTTGAAGTAGCTCATGAAGGAACATCTGGAATAAAAGAAAATCGAGTCAATACTCTAACTATAGAGTTTGATCTGCTTCGTATGATGGAAGGTGAGTCAATAGCTAAATTTGAACTTAGATATACTCACATTGTTAATCAACTTGCAGCACTTGGAAAATTCTATGATCAGAATGTCCAAGTAAGAAAAATACTAAATATACTCTCCAAAGAATGGGAAGCGAAAGTCACAGCAATAGAGGAAGCTAAAGGAGAATCAATGCAGTCTGTAGCTTCTCTGTTTTGAAGCCTTTCAGAATATGAAAGCAAACTAAAATTCAAACGAGAATTAGAAGAAGTTGGCGACAGGAGGAAGAAAAGTCTTGCACTGAGTGTAACAAAAACAAAGGCAGAAAACCAAGAAGAAGAAGAGGAGATCGATGATGATGAAATGGGCCTGATGATCAGAAGATTCAAAAAATTCTATAAAGGCCAAGGATTCAGAAATTTTCAAAGAGGTGGAACAAGTGACAAAAGAGACGCCAAGGAAATCATCTGCTATGAATGTGGCAAACCGGGACATATCAAATCAGAATGTCCGGAGCTATTGCATAAAAATAAAGAAAAGAGAAACTTCAAATCCTTCAACAGAAAGAAGGCATTTGTTTCTACAATATGGGGAGATAGCTCCTCAGAAGAAGAAGAAAGCGATAATGAGGAGACAGTCAATATATGCCTGGTTGCTAAAAAAGAAACAGACGAGGAGGTAATGAATTCTGACCCTACATATGATGAATTACAAAATGAATATGATGCTTTACATTCTGAATTTATCAAAATTGTTAATACTTTGATTGCCTATAAAAAGAGAAACAAATTTCTTGAAAAAAGAATTAAAAACCCTTTGGATAGAGATTGCGAAAGGTGTTTGTCTTTTGAAAAGAAAAATATTGATCTTACTAAAACTCTTGAAAAGTTTACAAAAGGAAGTGAAATGTTAAATGTTATTTTAAAAGCACAACGTCATGTGAATGATAAGTCTGGTATAGGATGTGATCCGAACCTAGACAAAAGAAAAGGTAAGAAGAAAACAGGAAGTAAATCCTATCTAAGTTATTTCACACGTTCTGTGCACACATCTAATCATTTTTCCTATTGTAATTACTACAATAGAAAAGGATATTATACTTCTTCGTGTTTTCATAAAAAGAAAGGAATTATAGGAACCTATAAATGGATACCTAAGAAGATTCATGAACAAAAAGTTATTTGTACTAACCCAAAAGGACCCAAAAAGATATGGGTACCTAAAACTTAATTATCCTTAACTGCAGGTTTGTCTCAGAACATCCAAATCAACCAAATGGTATATAGATAGTGGATTTTCAAGACATATGACTGGTGATCCTGAGAACTTCACCACATTAATACCTAAGGAAGGTGGCAAGGTAAAATTTGGAGGAAATCAAACGGGAAGGATAGCAGGACTTGGGGAAGTCAAAGATAAAATCAAAGACGTATATTACGTTGAAGGTTTATGTCACAATCTATTAAGTGTAAGTCAAAGCACGGATAAAGACAACTGGGTAATATTTGATTCAGAAGAATGTCTGATAGTTAGCAAGAAGGATCTGCAAATTGAAAAGAAAAGGTTGAAGACCAAACTCTAGGTGAAAAGGGAAGGTAACTACTATACTCTTGATATGAATGAAAATATTTCTGAAAATTGCCTTCTGAGTAACACTGACGAGAGTTGGCTTTGGCATAAACGACTTGCCCATGTTAATATGCATCAATTACAAAAGTTACTCAAAAAGGATTTGGTAATTGAACTACCTAATGTTAATTTCAAGAATGATTTAGTCTGTGATGCTTGTCAAAGAGGTAAACAAACTAAATCTTCCTTTAAAACAAAAAATGAAATTACCACTAACAGACCACTTCAACTATTGCATATAGATCTGATTGGTCCAGCAAGAGTTAAGAGTCTCGGTGGAAACTTGTACACATTTGTTATTGTTGATGATTTCTCTAAATTTACCTGGAATATATTTCTGTCATCCAAAGATGAAACCTTTTATAAATTTATTGCCTTTGCCAAGAAAGTGCAAAATGAGAAAGGTGTGTCAATTGCAGGAATCAGGACAGATCATGGTGGAGAATTTGATAATCAAGCATTTGCAGAATATTGTGATACAAATGGCATCGATCACAATCTTTCAGCACCAAGAACTCCACAACAGAATGGTGTCGTGGAAAGGAAGAATAGAGTTCTTACAGATATGACTAGAGCAATGCTCAACAAAAAGAATGTGTCTCAAGTCTTCTGGGCAGACGCAATGAGCACTGCATGCTACATTTCAAATAGAGCATATGTCAGAACCAAACTTGGAAAGACACCATATGAACTTTACAAGGGACGGAAACCAAACCTCGCTCATCTACACATATTTGGCTGTAAGTGCTTTATTCATAACAACGGTAAAGATAATCTTGGAAAGTTTGATTCTAAGGCTGATGAGGGACTTTTCCTAGGATATTCAAATCAAAGTAAAGCATTTAGAGTTTTTAATAAACGAACATGTATTGTAGAAGAATCAATTCATGTTGTATTCGATGAATATGTATCCTTTAGTAAAAACGTTGATGATGAGATAACTAAAAACCAACCATCTATTAATTCTCCAAATCTTGAAGATGACAATTTTGAAAAAGAAGTTGAACTAAGTAATCCAGATCAACCTCGAGCCTGGAAATACATCAAGAGTCATCCTCTAGATCAAGTGATAGGTGGAGTTAATGAAGGTGTCAAAACTAGAAACAAAGTCTTAAACGAAGTGAGTTTTTATGCATTCATTTCTCAATTTGAACCTTCTAACATTGAAGAAGCCCTATCAGATAATGATTGGGTGTTAGTAATGCAAGAAGAGTTAAATCAATTTGATAGAAATCAAGTTTAGGACTTGGTGCCCCGGCCTAAAGACCACTCGGTTATTGGCACTAAATAGGTATTCAAGAACAAACTTGATGAATCCGCAGCTATTATCAGAAACAAGGCAAGATTGGTTGCCAAAGGCTATAATCAGGAAGAAGGAATTGATTATGAGGAAACATATGCTCCAGTAGCAAGATTGGAAGCTATACGAGTACTCTTAGCCTTCGCATGCATCAAAGGATTCAAATTATATCAAATGGATGTGAAAAGTGCTTTCTTAAATGGGTACATCAAGGAGGAAGTTTATGTAGAACAACCTCTTGGCTTTGAAGACGTATCCAAACCAAATCATGTTTTAAAACTCAAGAAAGCCTTATATGGTTTGAAACAAGCTCCTAGAGCCTGGTACGAAAGGTTGAGCAAATTTCTCATCGAATTTGGTTTTACTCGAGGAAAAGTCGATACAAATTTATTTATAAAACGAAAACTAAGTGATATTTTGGTAGTTCAGATTTATGTTGATGATATTATATTCGGAGCTACTAATGACTCCTTGTGTAAAGAATTTTCTGAGATAATGCAGGGAGAATTTGAAATGTCATTAATGGGAGAATTGACCTTCTTTCTTGGTTTACAAATTAAACAAAGGAAGAATGGAATATTCATATCACAGACCAAATATCTTCAAGAATTGCTCATGAAGTTTGGATTGGATGAAGCTAATGGTACAGATACACCTATGAGCTCAACCGTACTGATGGATGCTGATGAAAAAGGAGTTGACTTCAACATAACTCAATATCGAGGAATGATTGGATCATTACTCTATCTCACAGCCAGCAGACCTGATATCCAGTTCAGTGTTGGTCTATGTGCAAGATTTCAGTCATGTCCTAAAGTGTCACATGCTGAATTAGTGAAACGAATTTTCAGATATCTCGCAGGCACAAAAGAGTTGGGTATATGGTATCCCAAAAAGGGTAATGAATATTTAGTTGCCTATTCTGACTCTGATCATGGTGGCTATAAAACAGATAGGAAAAGCACAAGTGGGCAATGTCAATTTCTTGGAGGCGCAGTTGTTTCTTGGTTCAGTAAGAAACAAACTACAGTATCATTATCTTCAACGGAAGCAGCATACATAGCAGCCTCAAGTTGTTGTGCACAAGTACTGTGGCTAAAACAGCAACTTCAGGATCTTGGGATATATCTTAAAGAAATTCCTATTTACTGTGATAACACCAGTACAATAAGTTTGGCGAAAAATCCTGTACAGCATTCAAGGACCAAGCATATTGATGTGAGACATCACTTCATTAGAGATCATATTCAGAAAAGAGATGTCAAGGTGTTATTCATACCCACACACTTACAAATAGCTGATATCTTCACCAAACCTCTTGCCCGAGAACAATTCATGCACATACGAAGAGAATTGGGAATGGTAAATCCCAATGAATTGTAAGTTGTTTAATCTTTATAAATTTTAATTTCATATTGTTTTGATGATCTCATTACTAACTTAAGCATCGGAGTATATACAAAGTTGTTTTGCAGGATGCTCTGTAATACCTTCAAATAACAGGGACAAACAGAGAGAAAAACACTCGGGTGTTGATAAAAGAACAACTCGAGTGAGTGAAAAGTGAAATACTGCAATCACAGGTAAATTAAGTAATTAAATTGATAATTCTGTCATGGGTAAGTCACATAAGTATTTTAATTAAAATTTTACAATTACAGCGTGATTTATGTTTCTGTGAAGTGTTTTTGGACTTCACTCGAGTGATTTGCAAATTTCACTCGAGTGAAACCCAATATCACTCGAGTGAATATAAAAATCACTCGAGTGAATGTTAAAAACTCTCATACATCAGTTTTTCTCTCTCGCGACTGTTTACTCCTTTCAAACCGTCACCTCCGCTCGCTGAAATCCTCTCAAATCCCTTAAAACCTCTTGAACCCAGTAACGGAAATCCTCTTTACTCACCTTAACCGATAAAACCCCTCCAAAGCAAGCCCTTTCTCCATCATAATTTCTCCCTTCATTTCTGACAGTTTCAGCGCATTCTCTCGTCTCTCAAAGCGTCGGTACCCATGGCAAGAACCAAAAGGCCCGGGCAATCTCCTCCACCTTCACTACCGTCTAAGAGGGCGAAAGCACCCTCTGAACCTGAACCCAATCCACCCAGACAAAGACCCAAAGGGATTCGGATTGAGGAACCAACGGGAATGGCTACCCGTTCGCATACCAGCATGAATGGGAAAGGGGAAGAGAAACAGCGAGAAGCAAATGTCCAAGAGTCTACTTTGCAAAGAAAAATCACACGGGCAGTGAATATCTTGGCAGCCTCAGTTCCTCAGAAGTCACGATATGCAAGTCAAGCCACTGGTAGTCGACAATCTGAGTCCCTGGCTGAAGAAACTACTGAACTTCTTGAACCTCCTCCTGGGTATAACACTGGTAATCTCAGTATTTTGAACTCCATTGTATTTGCCTCACACTTTGCCAAAAGAACCTTCTGTCCGGTTGTGTGGGTTGATTTGGAAGAACTTAAACAGAAATTCCATATTGATTTGACCCTATATTTGAAACAATATGAACCTTGGCTAAGAATGAGAATGTCCTACAATCCTTTGGTTGTCAAATGCTTTTATTGTAACATGAAAATTGCTGATGTAAAGGATAACTAAGGAAACATCATTGCTGAGAGAATTGAGACAAGTATAAGAAATCAGAAAATTCTACTGTCTGGGGATCTTATCAACACCTATCTAGGCATAGAGCATGTTCCTATGAGGCCTCCACGTGTCTTTAATATTCATGAATTGGTTGATATCTTTAGACCAGGACAGCCTGGTGTGCCTTTACCCAATTCCCCAGCCTCTCTTACCAATGACCAGAGAGCCTTATTCTACATTTACTCCCGTAGCATGGTTAACAAAGCAAAAAACTTCACTCATATCACGGGGAAGGATCTTCAGATGATGGCTTCTCTTATGACAAGGGAAAGAAGAAACGTGGGGGAACTCATTTTTCAAGAGATGAAGAGGTTCAGATTTCACTCCTCCAGGTCTACTACTATTCCCTATCCTTAGCTTGTGTCTTACATTCTTTCAATGCACAACATTTGGCATTTGACACCTAAGGGAGATATTGTGAGGATTCCTAAGTTTGGGAAAATTCACCTCACTCGGATGGGAATTACCATTCCTGCTGGAGCATCTTCACAGCCTTAGAGACACCATTCACCTCCTCCTGAGGCCAGCCAGAAAGAACCTCAGAGGATGGATCCTTCATCCTCCAAGATGGATAAGGCACAGTCCTCTAGAGCAGTCTCCCATGGTCCCTCTTTTACTCAGGCTGCTATTCAGACGTATATCCAGGAGGCCATTCAGTCTGCAGTCACTCAGTTGAAGAACTCTAACGCTCAACTGATTGATCAAGTCAATAATCAAGTGATAGTCTTAGTGGCAGCAGTGAATCATAACTTCAACCTCCTCTTTGAGCGCCAGACTGAGCAGACACAAAGAATTCAGAGGATTGAGGATGCTCTCAGGACTCACCTTCATATCCCCTTCCCTGACTTACCACCTACCTCCTCACAACCTCCTCCATCAGACTCTTCAGTTCCAGAGATTTCACTTTCTGATCCTCCCATCATTCCTCCCATTATTCCTTCAGACACTCCTCCAGCACCTCCCACAACCTTTATCTCTGATCCTATTTCTGCTGGTGATATTCCACACACTGACCCCATTCTCCAGACTCCATCTTCTTCCTCACATCACACTGCTTCCAGTTCTCATACTGAGGAAATTGTAGCTGAGGAAGCCACCACAGAGGTCATAGGACCTACTCACTCCACTTCCACCACTCCTCTTGAGCCATCTTCTACCACTTTCTCCTTCAAGTCCCCTGCACAGCTTTCCATTATTCCATATGTTCCACCTACCTCCTTCTTTGCTTCTGCATCCACTCAAGCCTCTACTCCATCTACCTCTCCTTTAGATGATGCCAAAAAGGGGGAGAAGAGCTGATATGATATATTTTCTTTTAATTCATATATGTTCTATTTTGTAGTTCCAAAGTTATGTATTTTACTTTGTAATTCCAAGAACTTGTCATTATGCATCTTGTGTAATCTGAACATGTTATTTAGAACTGACTCTAATGGGAATATGCGTTTATGATATGGTCTCATGAAATGAATTTTTTTTAATGCATCTGTGTTTATGATTGCAGTAGCCAACATGATCTCATGGAAATCTTAATGTATTGCAGCCGCCAAAATGATTTCAAGAATTCATATGTGCATTTTCTACTTACAATGGTTTTTGAACTTTGAACTAACATCTTTTACTTTCCAAAAGATCAAAAACTCTTAATCTTTTAAACAAACTTATCTTAGCCATTGCTAATCAAAATGATTGCAGAACTTTTGAAAAAGATCAAGTAAAGTGTATTAGAAAATCAAAATTTTGAACTTGATCATATGATATGTTTTGTCATCATCAAAAAGGGGGAGAATGTTAGATTTCATGTTTTGATGATAACAAATCATGTTTTGGAAGCTCATGGATTAATTATCAGCAAAACAAGCAATTCTGGTGATCTGTGCAAGATCACTCGAGTGATTTTGTTAATCACTCGAGTGATATTCAAGATCACTCGAGTGATCGCTGAAATCACTCGAGTGATTGGCAAAAATGACAGATCACTCGAGTGATATGGGAAATCACTCGAGTGATCCACATATCACTTCCAGTGATCGAGAAATCACTGCAAGAAAATTTCACTGTTCTGAAAATTACTTCCAGTGATTCTTAATCACTCGAGTGATGCGCCAAATCACTTCCAGTGATTGTGAATCACTCGAGTGATGCGGCAAATCACTTCCAGTGATTGGGATTTCACTTCAAGAAAAATTCACTGTTTTGCAAATCACTTCCAGTGAAGCTAAGATCACTCGAGTGATCCGCCAAAATTCTCAAATCACTTCTAGTGATCCTCAATCACTCGAGTGATATTGCATTTTCGCTGAATCACTTCCAGTGAATTGGAAATCACTGCAAGAATATTTCACTGTTCACCAAATCACTTCCAGTGATCATGAATCACTCGAGTGATATTTGAAAAGTTACAAATCACTTCCAGTGAATTGGAAATCACTCCAAGAAGAAATCACTATTTACAAAATCACTTCAAGTGATTCCAAATTCACTCGAGTGAAATATGGAATTTTCAATATCACTTCCAGTGAACCAGCAATCACTGACAGAAGTTTTCAAAGTTTTCAAAATCACTCCCAATGACTTTATATTCACTTCCAGTGATATTGCACTTGCTCATATAATGATCTATTGTTCCAGTATACATTTTCCTACATGTACTTTGATTCATTTGCTTTTACCTTCATAAACGACAACTGATTTTGCTAGTGAAATTTTATTATTACTGATTTCTCCAAATAGCTATCAAAATCATATGGTATATCATTTTAATACTTAGTTGCGAAAATAGGATCACTCTCTATGGTTTTATTACTGTCACTTTTATAAAACACTTCCAGTGATCCATATTAATCTGTTGAGATACAAATATTGCTTAAACGGTTATATTCATAAGTGTGTTACAGCTGTACTCCACCATCACGCACTTGACATGTAACTGAACACTCCACTCAAACGACAACTATTCATGGTAGCAGCAGAAATTCAAAAGTAACGGAAGCCAAATGCTGTTACATTTGTCAGAAGCATCTTTGAATCAACGGACAAATTTACAACGGTCTTCAAGAGGTTCTATTATATATGTCCAGCCATTTGAAAAATAAAATAACGAAGAAAAACGCCTGAATACTCTACAAGTAATATCCTCACAAAAGCTTCAGTTCTTCATTTGTGCTTCAGCTCTTATCTACATACTCTGTGAGAGAGATTTGTCAGTCATACTTAATTATTTTCAATAGTGTTAACTTAAGGTTGAGGAACCTTAAGTAGGGATTTGAGATTACCTTGTGTAAGGGGGAGCGAGTGTCTAGAGGAACTTGCTGGTTATACTGTGGTTCCAAGAACCCACTGAATCTTGGAAGATATAGTGGAAAGCTCAGAAGGATTTCTGAGGACTGGACGTAGGTCAAGTGGTTGAGACCGAACCAGTATAAATCTCTGTGTGAATCTCGGTGATATCTCTTTCTTTCATTAACTGTGCTTTAAGTTTTATAAATTGAATTTAAGCTTTCGATTATTTTGTAATCACCTAATTCACCCCCCCTCTTGGGTGAAAAGCTTGCTCTAACATGTAGAGCACTGGTGAATTAAGGGAACACTTGGACTAATTCTGTAAGAGATCACTCGAGTGATGGACTGAATTAATCGAGTGAGCACTTGAGTGATGGTGGCAGAAATAGAGTCCAAAACTCTACCAAAATTTGGAAGTGATCACTTAAGTGATGAGGTAAGTTCTTTGTTTAAACTTTAGAATAGACTCTCTTCCAAGTTTTGAAATGGATCACTTGAATGATCACTCGAGTGATGATCATGGATCACTCGAGTGAGCACTTGAGTAATGCTGTGCAATGAGTTATTTTATCAGAAAAAATCTCAGGCTGAATTTCTAAGGGATCACTCGAGTGACGGCCCTGGATCACTCGAGTGATGTGTTCAAAAAAGGCTTATGAACTCTCTGCCAGTTTTCAGAAAGGATCACTCGAGTGATTACTTGAGTGATAACCCATAATCACTCGAGTGATTACTTGAGTAATAAAGTTTAGATTGCATGATAATCATCTGTTGTTATTTATATGTTATCTATATGGTTAACCCTTCATTGTATTAGTATTCTAAGTATATTTTCAGGGAAACGATAAAGAGATTATGCAAGAGAAGGAAAAGTCAAGTTATCGAGCGTAACGTCCATCGAATACAACAACTAATTTTTTTTCAAATGTTAAAAATAGTCAAATGAAGTTGTGCCACTGTAACAGACATTTTGAAATACTACCAACAGCAATCTCAATTCAGCTATAAATATGGAAGCATTCAATGAAGGAAGATAAGGCACCTATAACACACGAATATACATCAATAAATACATTCTTAGTGTTCTGTCTCTCATATTCATTTTCTCTACCTCAATGTTCATATATTTATTCTTTGAGAGAGTTCTGTAAACACTTTTCATTGTAATCTTTATCTCAAGGTAAAGGGACCTTAAGAGGGTAAAATTTCATTATGGGAAAAACTGTAGAGAGAGTTCCTTGGAAGACTTTCTACTCGTAAGACTTACAAGGTGCAAGTGGTTGAGAATGTTGCTGCTCATAAGACTTACAAGGGTGTTAGCAGGAGAGAACGTTGCTGCTCGTAAGACTTGCATAAGTAAGTAGGAGAGAAGAGTTGTTGGAATCACTCTACTTGTAAGACTTACCATAAGGAAATTGAACCTTACAGTGAGTAAAGGGGAGTAACTCCGTAGTAGGCTGCATAAGTGCATGTCTAAACTTATGAGTTATAAAGGCTTTTCTTGTGCTTGGATAAATAATAATATAGTAGATTGGAAATCTCAGGAGGTGTTAATATTTGAGGACTGGACGTAGGCATGGAATTACAGTCGAACTAGTATAAATCTCTGTGTGAAATTTCTCTCATCTCTACTCTTTCATCGTTCAGTTGCATATTGCCATATCAATAAAAAATTTATCACATCACCCAATTCACCCCCTCTTGGTTGAAGCTTGCCTTTTTTAACTATTGACCACGCAGGTCGTGTTACTGGAAACCATACAAGTTTACATAGGTAATATCATTGTATACTGTACAGGATGTAATACTGTTGTCCATATCACCTCAGCAGCATGTTTTACGTACCACCTTTAGCTTCAAGGTTACTTGTGATTTTCACCAATACAACTAGGACACTTTTTGGCCATGGTAGCTGTGCATCCTGATCATGGGGTTGCTTAACATACTCTAATGGGGTTGGCTTATCATTGTATAACACATCGCCTCAGTAGCATATTTTACGTACCGCCTCTCGGCTACAGGGCTACTTGTGATTTTCACCAATGTAACTAAGACTCTCATGGCCATGTCAGGGGTGTATCCTAATCATGGGCTTGATTAACATGCTCTGATGGGGATGCCTCACTGCTAACCATACAAGGTAAATCACTATATGCCACACAAGTTGTGTTATTGTAGACCATATAGGTTTAAGCATGATATAGGATGATCAACACTGATATGAATATTAACCTCTCCTATTGTCCTCAAAAGTTACACATAGATTTATTATCTTACTCTACTATTTTATTTTCTCATAATGGATTCCGCTGTGCTACTTTGATATTTCATTCACTCATATGAGGTTTCATAATGTCAACATGATTTGATAGGAGTTCCCTAGGAACCTCTGACAACACCTGACTAAGTGTTATGTTTATTGTATTAAGATATGATAAATCCCATCCTGTGAGAAATCACCACTCAGAAAGTTAAGCTCTAAAAGCCAAAGTTTATATGTGATTTCCCAGCACCATATATAGGTGCTCTCATGTTCTTCTCTACTCCTCGAGTATATCAGAATATTGACACTAAGCCTACAACCAGTCCTCTGTCAGCTGGAAATCAAACTTTCCTTAAAAGACAGGGGTGTCAGCCTCTGACAACAACAACCCCCTATTGACTGAACTGTGTTTCTCATGTTTGTAAATTGTCTCCCACAAGAGTAGTTCTAAGCAAAGGATCCTATTCATGTTCCTTATACTATAAGAGTTTACTTTCCTATCCACTAGGATTATCTTTGTTTGTGTTTTGTTTCCTTTACACTTCTCACTGCTCATTATTATGATCATTGATCATTATTTACTATCTTATTTATATGCCCAGTATGTGCTAAATTTGGTAAAGTCTAGCTTCTCGGTCCTACCCAACATCTATAGCTCTTGGTCTTATTATCTTTATTTCATTATATGGAAACAAGGAAGAGGTAAAATTCACATAACACAAGGGCATATTTGTCATTTCATAAAATTGTGGGTATATAGGTATTCCAGAAATGACATATAACAGAGGTTTACAATAGTTAGGGAAAACTTGTAACAACATACAACCTCTAAGCTACTGTACAACTTGTTCTTGCTCCTTTGTGTTATATAACATAACATGTTCATGTAACTTCCCAGGGAGTTATCCATCATAACATTTCCTTGGGTTGTGTACGCTTAACCTTGGTGTACCTGTGCAAAAGTGCATATATAGGCTCAAACTGCTTCTGTCCACCGGTACCCCATGACTATCCTTGTCTTAAAAAGTTATGCCAACTATCTCCGGTAGACTAAATACTGTGTGTTGACTGTATATCAGTGTCGATACATGTGCTTGAACATGTACCTTATGATATGTTCATGAAGTCCTTAAAGTTGTCTGTTGGACCTCGCTCTATAATCTTGTTCTTTTTCTGGGCTAAACCATTGTATCTGAAAAGAAGTACAGTATTGTGTGGATCCAAATGCCATCTGGGTACCCTATATGCTGATCTATAAGGGTTTCATGCTTTCAAATAGCCCACACATATATATATATACTCTGGACGTCCCTCCCATATCTCTTTATTTACACCCCGATCTAACTTTGATTCATCAGTCCTTAATTGACTAGTGTCTCCCTCTGATGAGCTCACTAGTGATTCCAATCTAGAGTGAGGCCGATCTATTGGCCTTGATTGTTCCCGCTTCCTCGGGTTTTGCAATATCCTTAGGCTGGTATTGTAATATTTGTTGCCTTTGGGTATTCGCTGTTTCTCTAGGGCTGGTTCATAAAAGGGTGATTCACTTCTTTGGTACCCCTTTCTGTGTATACGTCTTGTCACTGTATAATCAAGACCGTATCGGTATATTATTCTATGGCTAAAACTGCTTGCTATGATACCAAAAATATAGAGACTCGCCTTACATACCCATCATTATTCCAATATTTACTAGAGTATTAGCGCGCAGTTTAGTGGGTATACAGGAATAACATAAATATACTGATAATATTGATACAATATGCTTGATTTTATTATAGAAATTTCTTACAGGGATGTACATAATATTTACAGACCTTAAAATAATAAAAGGCCTTCATATAATGAAAATCTTGATTGATCTTGTCTGGAACCTACAATTGCTGGTAGTTACAGTTTTGCCCTTTGAGCTGCTGCTGAAAAATTTATACATTTATTGAAAGGGTGAGATTCAAATGAATCTCAGTAGTAACAGACTATCAATTATATAAAATATGATAAATAAATATGCAATACACCATATAGTATAAAATAAAAATACATGTTGTATCGTGTGTGTATACATTGTTCATGGCCAAATGACTATTTGGATCCTCTACTTGTCTATGTACCTTAGCTGGGTCTCAGACCATAGCTAGGTAATGTGCCCCAGGCACTGTGTTCATACCAAAGAATATAGCAACATACAACATATAAGCCATCACATAATGTATAAGAGATAAAGTTACTACATGAATTTCCCTTTCCTTGCTCTGCTGTCTGTCCAATACCTTTAATCCGGCTCAGGCTATTGATATGTCCTAAAATTCCAAATATACAATAAATGATATATTACTCATTCATGTATTATTCTATACTTCTTTTGTTGGTTGTCTAACACAGTCATATCACTTCTTGTAATAAAATTATGTACCCTAAGATTCTGTCTTTAACTACTTGCTGCAAAAGTCATTTTCGTAGGTTTTCCAGAAATTGTCAGCTTTCCAGTCAACTTTGAAAATTCATAACTAAATCTAAAAAATATCCAAATTGAGTGGTTCTAGTTTCTGTGTAAAGCTCTTTCAGTCTCTTATAGGGAAAAATATCACAGAGCACTAATTATAACCACAGAAGTCCAGGAAATTCATCAAATCTAGTCTACCTTAGAATTCTTTCCAGATTCATGGTCAAACATTAAAAAATCATATCTTTCAATTTATTGGTCCAAATGACTTATATTACATGTCAAATTAAAGCCTATGATGTCTCTTTCATCTTGTAAAATTCCATAATGTTTAGACCATGTTTGGCCATTCAACAACATGCCACAACAAATCTAGAATAAAATGCAAAAATGGAGGTTTCATGTTTTAACCCTTAAAACACCTTCCTTTCACTTATAACCTTATGTTTAATCATCTAAACAGTTATTAAATATGATTAATGTGAATTTGGGCAGCACTTCCCCTTAGCATTTGGTCATCCTAAAGTCACAAAACTAATCAAACAAACTAAGACAAACCACAAACTCAACCAAACCACCAACAAAAATCAAGAATCAACAAGAGTAAGGTTTGTTGGATTACCTCTTGCTTTCTCTCTCTAGGACATAAAACCATGGCCTCCTCCTCTCTCTTCCTCTTGATTTTATGCTTGCTATATATGTGTTTCAAGAAGGCATGGAGATTAAAGAAAGTTTTGATGAATAAAAAGGCAAGAACAAGTGGAAATTATCACCAACTCACCTTGATTTTGCCTCTTGAACTCTTATGCTCTTTGTGTTCTTGTGTTTCTTCAAGCTCTCTCTCTCTCTCTCTCTCTTCTTGTGTTTGGACGAAATATAAGGCCCTTTGGAAGAGGATATGATCTTAAAAATGTCATCTCCATCTCCTTAAGATATATTATTTAATTGCTAATTTAACACATGTTGCTTTTTGACTTTTCCTCCTTTCTTTTGCTTGCCTAAAAATGCTTTCTCTTTTCTCTCTTCAACTTAACGTAAGATGACCCTTGAAAGAACTAAAAGGGCTTCTTCAATTATCTTCATCTACTTCCTTGAATATTATTATTCTAATACTAATTAATCACATGATAACTTTTGAATTTTCTGCTCATTTTACTTGGCCACAATTGCTCCTTCTTTACATAACTTTTAGACCAAGTATTTTATTTTCCCTTGCTCCTTCCTTGTTGGCCGAAAATGCCCCTTAATTATTGAATAAATAAGAGCTTCTGTTTTAATGGCCAATTGACCATTTTGCCCTTATAATTTTGTAATTAAATTAGACCTTCATTCTTCCCTTTTGTCTTAGCCGAAAATCAACAAATAATTAGGCTAAGATTTGTGTCCTCCATTATCCCATTTTGGGCTACAATATTAGGCCTTTAAGGACACAAAAGTTTCACCCTTGTGTCTTAACTTAGCCCAATTATGTGTGACCACTAATTGTAATGTTTGACCATTCCAAGTGTACCAAAATTCACCATTCTACTCCCTTTAATACAACAAAGGTGCAAGGAATTTTAGTGATTAAAATTTGGGATGTTACACCAATGGTCTTATTTTGTAAGGAAGACTTCTTCCCAGATTTGATTATTGGGGGTGTAACTTCCTCTTCTTGTACTGACTGAGAATCTTGGAAATGGGAGGCTTAGACTGATTAGGGGTCTTCAAAGTGGGAGGCTTAAACTGATTGGGTAGTCTTGGAAGTGGGGGGTATGGACTTATTGGTGGGCAGCTTCTTTTGAGTGGCCGACTTCTTTTGAGTAAAAGGCTTTCATACTTTAGGTAAATGGTAAGACCACGTAATGAAACTGCCCATAGCCCCTCTTACTATATTTGTATCTTTGGTGGGCACATAGAGAGGGTAACTAGGGTCAGTGCTGATGTTGATTGTACCTTCACATGCTCTGGAGGGATAGGCTTGTTATGAACAATGTTATCCTCCGGGCGGTTGAACACGTGGCTCGTTGCAACTGTATGATGTATAGGCTGTAAGACCCGTCTTACAACCCCTTTTAATTATGTATTGGAAGCATTAATTACTCATTTTCTTAAGGGTTAATTACTCATTCACGACTCATTAATTATTATTCTTACCAAATATCAGAGTTTGTTCTTATTCATAATGATCCCAAATACGGCTTAATTCATATTCAAATATTCATACAATATTCATAGTCGTACGAATAATTTACATATATATACTTTCATTCTTCAATTCTTCGTCATCTTTCTTTCTAGTTCATCTTCAAACATTCTTCTCTTTCCTGTTCATAGACCTATATAGTTAGTAAGGGGGGTGAGATTCGGTTGAATCTTAGTAGCAAACAATACTAACAATGCATGCAAGATGAATGCTAGTATAAGATATACTTGCATTACATTGACTTATGTTCATATAATGACATTTTTGCATGCTCAATGTTTCGTGCAACATATCTATGTTCACATTAAAAATAGAAATAGAGCTTCATTCATTCATACATGCTTTACATAATCAAGCAAAACAATACTACACATTAATACACAAGCATACACATCATATACATGCAAGTTAAGTAAGTTTACTTCCTTGTGGACTAATGTCCTTCCTATATTTCCTCTTCTTCTAACCATTGGAGTTGCTTGAAGCATCTTCCATTCTTCTTCTTTCATGACTTCTTATAGCCCTAAACATATCACTCCTACAAAAGAGACGTTTAGTGGCACACATTTAACGACATTTTTTAACGACATTTTTTTAAAAAAATGTCGTAGGTGACTGTTTTATTTTTTTTCTAAGAAAAGAAATAATAACTTATGGCGTTTTTTATTATAAGCGTCGGTAGATAGAGTTGAGATGCTACGACGCTTCTTGAAAAAACATCATATAAGACCTTTTTTTCCCTTTTTTCCTTTTTATTTTTATATCAAGTAAATCAGCTATAGTGTTTTAAAGTAAAGTGTCATAAATGGTGTAATACACTAGCCACACAAACTAAATAAATTAAACATCCCCCTGCAGCAATACTTCTTTATTTTTAATACTAATAAATATTTAAAAAACAAAATTAACAAAAGTATGTGAAAAAAACATACATAAATAAAATTTCACGTTGGATTCCTGCTAGCATACAAGTTGACCTTAACAAAAAAATTAGTCTATATATATATATATACACAAAAAAACCTTTATCTATTAAACAAAGAAGAAAAAAAAACTTTTGGCATATGCTAGCATAAAGGTAAAGTAGAAGCCTTGGCCGGCGCTTCCTTGGAAGCGCCGGCCAAGGTATATGACCTTGGCCGACGCTTTCACATGAAAACGCCAGTCAAGGCGTTTTTTTTCTTTCCTCTCACTGTCCCTCCTCTTCTTTTCTCTCACTGTCAGCCATATTTTTTTCCTCTTGTCTTTTATACTTTTCTTTTTCTGTCAGTGCTTTTGTTCTATATCTTCGTTTCTCTTTTCATTTTGGTTTCCATACTCATTTTGCAGACTTGAGGAACGATTTCAGTTCTGTTTGAAAGCTAGCTTGCTCTCTTCTCCACCTGCAGGTAAGCTTCCTTATAATTTCTCTTTTCAATACTTACTAGATTATTTTGTTTATTTGTCTTTCTTTTTCCCAAAATGTTGGAAAAATCATTTAGATCTGCTTAATTATTTAATGTTTTGTCTCTACTTTGATATAAATATACTTCTACTTACTACAATATCACACGGTAAGCTAAGTTCAGGTTATATTAGTTTAGTTTAGAGAATTTGTTTTGACAGTATTACTAATTTATTATTTAAGTTCTATTTTGGATAAATTTATTAGTGATGCCTTTTATGTTTTTTATTTTTATAGTGATACTTTTTATGTTTTTTATTTTTAAAAATGTGTGGTTTTGGACGGTGCTTTAAGATGAAACGCTATTTTTTTAAACACCTTGGTCGGCATTTTCTTTAAAAAAATGCCTTACAAGGCTATATAAATTCATTTCTACTCGCGGGAGTGTCATTTTATAACTTTCTATTTTTTTCACTTTCTCTTGCGCGTCTCCATTATTCTATTTGACTGCGCGAAAAACATAAGCTTCTTTGGTCCCCCACCTTTTACTTTCTTTATTCTTGTCTCCTATAATCACTCCCTGCGGATTTGTTCAATATTGGTCACCACCTCGGTAGCAGTTCTCTGGTCCCACACGTTGTTTTCAACTCTTGTCGCCGTGTGCATCCTTTTTTCTCCTGTAAGTGCCTTTTCCCCCCAAAAAATTTGTGGATTTTTTTTATTTTTAGTTGAAATTTATCCTATATATGAATCGTTTGAAAAACATGTATAACTCATACTTGAACAACATAACTTAAATACTGGAGTTCTTTAATAAATAATAATTTTTCTGGAAAAAAAGGTAAAATATGATAGAAGAGAGAAATTAGGTGGACGGCAGGAGACAAGAGAGAGAGGAAATGCAAATTAAACTGCGTATATGTTATATGTGTTGTTGTTCTCTGTGGTTATTATAACGTTTGAATTGATTGGATATAATTTAAATTTGGTTAAAGTTTATTTGTAGTAGTTCTTTCAAGTTCATACCAAGTATATATACTTTTAATCTCTTAATTATAAATATGATACTGCTAGATTAATATTTGATTGATTATGTATGACTTATAGAATTAATGTGTACTTATTTTTTGGAAAACTTGAAATTTAATTTTCGGATGTTATGATGTCAAATTTTTTGAATGAAATAGGAAAAGATAAAAGTAATTAATAACTAACTACATTAGACAAGCAACTAACCACTTATAAAAATATATTTAAGGTATATATAGATGGATAAAAAATGGATGTCTTCCGATCGGTGCTCAAGAGAATATAGAGATGGTGTGAAAGAATTTATTAGATTTGCAAGAGAGCACACAAAGAAGCCTAGCAAAATCTTGTGTCCTTGCTTATCTTGTTGCTATAGAAAGCGGATTAGTCTACCTGATCTGGTAGATCATTTAGTCTGTCATGGAATTGATCAATCATATACACGATGGACAAGACATGGTGAGACAGATGATGCAAGTAGTGATTGGGTGCATAGCACGACCGATGCTTTGAATGATGAGTTCGACCCAACAAGCATGTGTGATGAGGACGATGGCCTTCAAGTAATGCTAAATGTGGTCGAAGGGGTGCTTGATAACTGTCCTAAAGAATTTGACAAAATGAAAGGTGATGCAAAGAAACCATTATATCTTGGTAGCACTAAATATACAAGATTGTTAGCACTAAAAATTTTTTATTCACAAATTTTTCTTTGAACAATGGCTAACTATTATTTTATATTGTTGTATGTCTATTCCAGCCAAATAATAATGATTGTGGTTACTACGTCATGAAATATATAAAAGATGTAGTTACTCATGATCTAAATCATGTTATCCTAAAAGTAAGTACTTCTACTTAATTATATGTATATAGTTTATACTGTTTTTTGAATTTACTTGAGATAGACATTTTTTAAGTATATGTTAGGTTGCGTTCTTAGTTTAACTATTTCAAATTTTGTTTAGGTTTCTTTTTTACTGTTGGTTTGTCTTTTAATTCCTTCGTATATATTTTTATTATCGGAATAGATCTCTATTTTGGCTTCTATTTTAATTACCTATAGATTAGTCATTTTGATTATTAGAATAGATCTCTGTTTTGATTTCTAGTTAATTATTTTATCGTGATTTTAAATTGTTATATGTGTGATATTTATGTAGTATTATGAAGATGAACGGTGTGATCAGTTAATTGACTATCAAGTGGATAACATCATTGAGGAATTGTGTGAATACGTGGTCAGCCAATTGCAAATATCACCTCCCTAAATACTTAGGCACATTTTGACTTAATTACAAATTTCTTATCCACTTGTTTTAGTTTCTCTGTAGTATATTATATATTGTAATTGGATATATATTTAGCACTGATTTTAGTAATTGATCGATGCATGGTATTTTAGTATTGATTTGATTTACTTTTTTATTTTCTATTAGCATTGTATATTGATCTTTGAGTGAATTATATTTGAATTAGAATGAGTTGATCAGGTTATTATTATGAAATAAACTGGGATGGAAAAGGAAAAAAAAGGGACAAAATGGAAAAAAAAATCACCTTTTATGGCACTTCTATGGAAAGAACTGTGAGAGGTGCTAGCACCTCTCACGGTGCTTCCATGGAAGCGCCGGAGGAGGTTCTTCCTGACCTCCTCCGACGCTTTCAAACGCCGTAGGAGGTCAATTTTTTTAAAAAAAAATTAATAATTAAATGTAATGTTTTAGCATTTTTTAAATTCAACAAGCACCATAGGTTCTTCTTATGGCACTGGATGTTGTGCCGTTTGTAAAACGCCGTAACATTTTAAAAAAAAAGCGCTGCCTATCGTGTTTTTTGTAGTAGTGTATAGTCATATTATTAGAGTTATGACAAATGAATGTCTAATAAGGCTACCTTAGCCTCATAGGCTTACTTTTACCCTTGGAATTTACATTTATTACATTTGGCCTTTTCTTTCTTAAATTTTGCATAGTAGCTAAAAGCTACTTACATTCTGACCAAAATTTTGAAAAATCATAACTAATTCTATAAAACTCTAATTGTAGTGATTCAAATTCATATTCAAATTTCTTTGAGTCTATTTTAAAGATAAAATTTACTCAGAGCCAATTCTAGCTATAAAATTATAGAACTATGACTAAAACCTCACTGCCATAAAATTCATTCCAGATTCAATACCCAAATTCAAAAATTCATACTTCTTAATGTACTAGTCCAAATGGAAAAATGACCTATCAAATTAAAGTTTGACAAGTCTAATTTCATTATGGAAAATATCATAGCCATTAAACAATATTATATTACCTAAAAACACAATACAAGTACTCTTCCTCCCATAAATCACATTTTGGCAACACTACACTTAAGTTCCAAAAATTAAGGTTTTCTACCCAATCATCCAAAAATCATACCACACCTTAATCCCACACAATTTTTCTTGTAGAATCCATTGGTGACCTCAAATTCATCAAAATCAAACTTCTCCTACATGCCCTGCACCTAACCAAAATTCTATTCCCAAACCAAAATCAACAAGGTTGCAAATTTCACTACTAAACTATGATAAAATCATCATTAAACATCATATATTATCATTTATGTGATTATAGCTACTTGAAAACCTAGAAATCCTGCCATTAACATTTAGATATTGGTAGAGTATTAAGTGCATAGTTCACAAGGCATACAGAAATAGCGAAAACATATTGACATTAAATACTTGTTTACAATATAAGAATTCCCCGTAGGGTTTGAAAAAATTCATAAAGTGTTCAAAAGAAACAAAAGTACGACAATCAACTACTGCTTTGCCCTTAGAGTCATTGCCTTCTACTGAAATGTTTTTAGATATGGAAAAAGGGTTAGATTTAAATGAATCTTAGTAGTAACAGGCAATTAGTCATATAGAATGCAAAAATATATATGCAATGCACTATGTTATGTGAGATATAACTCATACAAATATTGTGTGCACACTATCCAAGGCCAAATGACTGTTTGGCTTAACTCGTATACCATCGTTAGATCCCAGACCACAGCTAGGTCATGTGCCCTCGGCATTGTCATGTTACAAAAGATGACATACACAAATCATACAATATTCACATAGTGTATGAAAGAAAAAGTTACTACCTAGGTCTTTTTTATATTCCCCTGTTTGTCCTTTAACTTGGATTCGGCTTGGGCTATTACCAATTCCTATAAATTAAAGTTAACAAGTAACTGGTTATTACTTGTACTGCTACAACCTTTTAATCATATTCTGTTAGTTATCTATCATAGTTATAATAGTTTCTGCACAGTACAATTCTACACAGTGTAGTTTCATTGTTTACAAAAAACTGACAGATTTTTAGTCAAATTTGAAAAATCATAATAAATTCTAGAAAATTCTAAATTTATTGATTCTAAAACCTATGTAAATCTCTTAAAGTTTAATTTTATGGACAAATACTTAAGTCTAACCACTATTATCACATTTTCCCCAGAAATTCATCAAACCTCCTCTATTCCAGATTGCATTCCAAAAACAAAGCTCAACTTTGGAAATTCATATCTTTTAATCTGGTAGTCCAAAAATTATATTCTACCTATCAAATTAAAGCTCTACATATTTAATTTAATCTTGTCAAGTTTCATAATATTTAGACTTGGTTTCACTAACAAAATATATTTCACAACAACATTGCCTCTAGTGAAACAAATCAAACAACATTTCCTTTTAAATTCTAAGAATTCCATATTTGCATCCCATCATCCAAAAATTATGAACACATGCATTCCTACACAATTTTCCCTTATATATCTAATGGAATAATCAAAATTACAAAATTCCAACTCCTCCCATGTTCTGCACCTGGCCGAAACTTTAAACCCTAAAAGGAGAAGTTGTATTTTCTTGATTCCACTTGATTAACCAATTCCTTTACATTTATAATCATATGATTAACTATTTAAACACTCAATAAATATGATTTATGAAAATTTGGGCAGCATATCATCTAAGGTTTTCATCTTCCATTTTTTACAAAATCCACAAAATCAAGCCAATATCAACAACAACCACTACAACAACATCATATTACACGAGAATCAAGGTTTTAGAGGTTACCTCTTGATTCTTCAACTTTATCTCTCTAGGAATCACTGGTCACTCTCTCTTCGCTCTTAATTTTCCTTGCTAACCATGATTTCTAAGATGACGAAGAGATTAAAAGAGGTTCTAAGTGAATTAGAAGGCAAGAACACTTGAAATCAAGCATCTTACCTTGATTCTTGCTTCTTGAACCCTAGCTCCTTCTTGTTCCTCTTGTGTTCTTGAGCTCTCTTCTCTCTCTCTATTTCTCTTGCTCAACCAAAATAATGAGGAAGGAAAGAGAAAAATATGTCTTGACATATCTCCTATTGCTTTTTGGTTTAATATTATTTAATACAAATTAACATGTGCATATTTTTTACTTGGCTAGGATTAACCCTTCTTGAATTAATATGGGCGAAGCAAATTTATTTCCCTTCTGACTGAAAATCCAAGAGGAAAAGGAAAATAAAATTGTTTCTTGCATTTTCTATAAGTTCCTTATTTAATCAAGTAATTATGACATCTTCACTTTTTGACTTTTCCAATTTATTTTAGTTGGAAACAATTGCTCCAAATTTAATATTTTTCTCCCCAAATATTTATTTTCCCTCTCATTTCCTTATTTGGCCGAAAATTGAACTAATTAGAGGAGCAAAAATGGGATGAATAAAAATTGGATGTTACAAATCCTATAGTAACCAAAACTAGGGCAGCCAAGAAAATCCATATTATTCAACCATTTTACAAGATGTTTGGTTCAAATTAAAGCTAGGACTCACCTCTTTCACCTTCTAACCCTTATTCTTGGTTTCTACAACTTTGGAAGCTCAAAAATCCTTCCCTTAAGAAACAAAAACCATATAAGTGTAGCTCTTATTGAGCGGAACAATATTTGTGAGGGCCTCAAGAGCTAGAAAGGGGATTTGGAAGGTGAAAATTGAGCAAGAACACTCACCTCTTCTTCTTGTTCTTCAAAATCACCACCTTCTCTCCTCTTTTATTTTCTCATCTTTTTCTCTATTTTTCCTGCCATTTTGGGGTTGTTTAGCTGAAATATATAGATCTAGGGAGTGTTGGGATTTTTTAATTGCATTTGCCTAAGTGTTCAAGTCTTATAGTGCCTTGTGTCAAAGTCTTATGGCTTCTTGCAAAAGTTGAGTTGGTCAATTAACCAAAAGTGGTTTGATTAATTCAAGATTCACTCCTTCTCTCTTTCTTTCTTGTCTTGGCCAAAATTCCATTAAAAAAGGATGGAAAAATATTGACCAAAAGCTCTTATATGTAGATGCTCAAATTTAACCAAAGTCTTCTTGCAAAATGCTTTGAAACTTTGACTAAACTCTTTCTTTCTCCCATTTTGCCCTCTTGGACGTTTTTAATATCATAAGGGGAGGGAGTTAATTTGCTTTTTCAACCTCATGATTACTCTTGCTTTTTAAGGACAAATCTTAGACCTTCATTTTGTTTTCTAATTTTAACCTTAACATCAAGTGGCAATTGTCTCTTTTGCCCTTGATTATGGAAATATTATTTATTGTACCATTAGTTCTTTTAGTTCTCTTAATTACTTCTTTCTAGACACCATTTTCCTTTTCCTTTGGATCCGAGTTTGGTTTTATATCATTCTGACACATCCTAAAGCAATCGGGTACTTCTTTCGACTAATTCGTACTAAAATCCATATTCTATTCTGGGCACGGTTTGGGATACTTTCTAAACTAGACTTAGAAGTCTACTTTATTTAGGCTTATTCTCTAGCCTTTAATTCCAAAATTTGGGATATTATACAAGGTTATTGACAAAACATTTAACATCTGCCTCTACCTCAGGAAGATCATTGGGGGGGAATGTATAGCTATCTCTAGTACTTGGGCTGCATTTTCCCCCTTGATGCTTCATAGTACACTCCTTCATCAACTCTTATATGTGAAACTGTATTTGTTCTTGCATTTCATCATATTGTTTATGGAGCTTTTCATACTTTTTTGTCTCGGTTATTTGGTCAATCTAAAGCAAGCACCCCTAAGAAAACTGGGATGGTTAGCCCCCATGTCTTCACCAATACTTACTAATCTACAAAAAGGCAGCTTCCCTGTGTTGTAACTTCCTGGGACATGTCTTGCTTTGCATTTAACAATAATGTTAATATTGCTAGTTAATTGAAGACATTACTTCTATAAATCGAGACTACTTTTAATGCTTACCATTTTATCAATGACCTCATTTACCTGAAGATTGTTATGAGAGCCATCTTTATTTTGCCTTGCCATTGACCAAAGTTCATGACGGGGTGGTTTACTACTGTCGTCACTCTTAGCATCTAACTTTTTATCAATCCTAGCATACCCCTTTCGCCCTCCCTTTTAGGGATACTTATTGTTCTTCATGCCCCTCCTATTTCACCTAGCTTAATTCCTATGAAAACACACATTACTTGGATTAATATTAAATAGCTACTTGTAGCTCTTATGAATTATGAATAACAATTACCTAGAATGCTGGGTCGTGATGTGAGATGACAAAATTTCTCCAATTATCCGGTTTGATGGTAGATCAAAGATCCATAGGAACTTCTGTCTCATTAGCCTTTTCAGGATTCTACAAATATACCTTCATTTAATGCATGACAGAATGTGTGCATTCAATTGCCAACCTTTTTAATGATAAATTCCTTGATGTAATCTCTAGCTACATGATATGCAGACTACAAAGCACATAATTCAAGTTAGCTTTTTTTACAAGTACATAGCAAGTAATTAGTAGGTATATATACCTTACCTTAATATTGTCCCAAATAATGCATACTTAATCTCTATGTAATCTATAACAGTTTCCCTCCCTAATAGGAATGCTGATCCTTGCCGTTGAGCTGATGTAACTAGTGAAGTGCGATGGCTTATGAGGTTGACAGTCATTGGTCTATTTCACATGAAATCTTCTCTCTAAAGACTTTGATTGATTTATAAAAGTCAAGGCGCAATGGCCTTTCTTTACAATATCTCCTACTCATTCTAATGCCTTTGTCGGGGTCTTATTTTTGGGTAGCATAGGGACGATATAAGTAATGTAATATCCTAAATTTTGGGACAAGAGGCTTGAGATTAAGTCTAGATCAAGTAGACTACTAAGCCCCGATTTAGCAAATGTCCTAGTAAGGCATAACTGTATTCCCAAAAATTCTTGTATACCATTGGGATATTAAAGGGAATATTAAGATGAATTAAATAGCTTGAGGGAATGTCAAAACAATACAATTAGAAGTCACACATACAATATAGTTAATTGGAACACAACGTAATGTTGCTATCGGTGAATTTTCATGTATGGCAGTCGTGTTTGTGTGACAACTTTCAAGGGGCAAAAGATGTCCAAAAATTCAAAAACTTTCCAGAATGAAAGTAGACTTATCAAAATTTAATTTGATAGGTTATATAAGTCATTTAGATCTGTACATAAGGAGTTATGTATTTTTAAGTTAGCCCAGTGAAACTAGCGTTTTTAGTGTTAACCTCAAAAAATGAGAATTTTGAGAATTATGACCTTCCATTTGGCCAAGGTCTATACTTTCCCTTAAAACTATACTTAATAAGGGTCGTATAGCCTTTGGAAAGACCTCAATTGGATATCTACACAATTAGATATGAATTTTCAAAGCTTAATGAGAATTCTGTCCAGTTTTGCATTAAGTATGAAAATGGAAGAAAATGTAAGGGCAAAATGGTCATTTGACCAATAAAAGCTAGCAGCCATTATTTTTCCAATAATTTCTTCCCAATTTAGTCAAATTAGGAGTAAGAAATGATTTATTTTGATAAATCATAAAACATAAATAGTAATTTTACCATAAAACAAGAAATAATTATTTTTTTCCTAATATTCCTAATAATTTTCAGTTAAATAGGAATTAAAAAGAGGGAAATGGCTATTTGGTAATTAATAAGTCTATTTTGGTGAATTGTTATCAAGGAAAGTCAAAGAGTCAAAAAGCATAAGGCTTTGGTCAACAACTTGTAAGATGACATAATGAGATAATGCAAGAGTAATATATGCTCTCCTTTCTCATTCATTTTCGATGGATGAAGAAGCAAAAAGAGGAAGGAAATATTATGTAAACTTTTAAAAGTTGGACCAATTAAATGCTACCACATGCAAAGCCTTTAGATGATTCATTAAATCATCATTTCTCTTTCCCTTTATCTTTATTTTTGTCCAGGAAATGGAAAGAGAAGGGAAATCAGAAAACGGAAGAGACAGAAGTGAATAGTGACACAAGAATTTCAATTCGCCGAAACACTATAAAATCAGCGTCTTCTCTCAAAGTACCCTTTACCAACTTTCTTCTACTCATCCTAAGCTTCATTTATACAATTTTGGATTTTCATTTGGAGGTGGTTGGTTCTCTCTCATTGGCCAGAGTGCTGTCGAATTTCCAAACCGATCGTGGAAATGTGTAAAGGTAAGCATAGGCTTTCTTTTGAACTGATTGGTTTGTTGTTTAGATGAGTTTTGTGGGGGGGGGGGGGGGGGTTGGGTATTGTTTATATTTTGTCCAAGGTGTTTTTTTTAGGTTTAGTCATGTTTAAAAGGTGGTTAAGTGTTTAATCATGTGATTAGAGGGGAAAGGGAGGTGATTAATAGATGGAAATAAAGAAAAACACATTTTCCCTTAACTTTCTCATTTTTTTCCAGGGGATGTACAGGATGAAGGAGCTGGAATTTCATCAATTTGATTATTCCATTGAGTTTAGAAGAGAAAATTGTGTAGGGTTCATGTTGAGGGTGAAGTGAGAAAAGCCCTAGAATGTGAAATGACCAAACTACCCTTAAAACTCTATTTAGAGGGCTGCCAAGGGTATTTTTATCATTTGGCCCTAAATTTGACCAATCTAAGGTCAAAAATAGATTCTACACGCGAAATTGTGTAGGATTAGCCTGAGTTATAATTTTGGTAAGGTACATTTGGACTAGGTATAAAGGGGGTGTAAGCCGGGTCTTCAGAGGCATTTTAGAAATTTAGCATGGTTAAGCTAAGTTAACCAATAGTGTGAGTTTAAATAATACATGGATGAGTAATGACTCATTTATTGTATGTTTGGGAATTTTAGGATCCGACAATTTTGCCTGAGTTGGATCGAAGACGGTGGATCAAGGGCAATTGAGGTAGTAAACTTTTGTAACTTATATAACTCGATATGTGTGCTTATGTATTGATGCATTATTTGCTTTGATGAATTGGATGAAGCATATGTGAATGAGTAAAGCTTTGTTTTGTTTATACTATGGTCATTAGTGTAACATGTTAAGCATCGAGCATGCATATATATCTTTATGTTGGCATGAATTTGTGAGAGCAAGCATGTCATGCACAAAGAGCATTTCTTGTATACATTTGTTAGCATTGTTTACTACTGAGATTCTCTTAAATCTCACTCTTCCTCACCCAACCATATAGGTATATTGAGTACAGGTGAGAAATGTAGGGAGGTATGCAAAAGGTAAATACGAAGGGAGAGTTGAAGATTGAAGTACAAAGCACTATTTTATATTTGATTTAGACAATTTGGTAACCTTATACGACTACATAATTTATGTATTTAAATAAACGAATGAAGTTTAAGCAGAGAATCGCTCGAATACTCTGATATGATGAAACTTAGAGCCGATGAGACTAAATGACAAGTGAAACCTGTGAAAATAATTGAAAAGTTTTTTACCTTTTGAAAAACCCTTTCAACCCTAGGTTTAACTCCTGAGTTGAGATTATAGATTTATGAACATTTGTGAAAGTTGGGTAGTCTGAGTTTCAAATTCTGGTTCTACAATTGATTTCACTACTTATTTGTACTCATTTGAAACTAATGGAAATAAGGTATTACAAATACCATTAGAAATATTATCGAAAGTAGAGGTACTATCAGAACTAAGGGCATTATCAGTGCTGCGGGAAGTAGAATTGACCATGTTAACTTGAAAACAAAACTCATTGATTCAGCTATAGGGAACAAAGCAATGGTTTTCTAGAAAAAACATGATGCATGACCAAAGTCAAAACTTACCTAGGCAAGACAAAGTAAAAAAATAAGGAGAATGAAAAAATGCAAAATGGAGAATGTGAAATGCAGAAGAGAAATCATACTTTAAAATAAGAATAATAGAGCATGTGAAGAAATGCGACCTAGCTAGGGCGTAAAAATGAAAAAGCGACCTAGGGCAATGAAGGTGACTCGTATGGCTACCGGACTGAAGTTTAAAGGAAGCAGTAGAGCATGTAATTCGCCTGAATGAGATTGTCAACAGCCAGAAAAGTCTGAGGATGGTAGGTAACATTTGACCAAAGACAATGTGCTAAGTGTAATAACTTGGAAAGTGAAGAGGCGCAATATAACGGGTACATTTTTTAAAAAGATTTGACGAAATTTGGTCACGGTCATAAGTTTAGAACTGTTATGAAATATGGCATTTTCTCACGGTTCTTAATCTACAACTGTAATGAACCTTTGAACAAAAGTTCATGATTTTAACATTATAGTCATTAAGTTTTATAAACGGTGATAGTGATTTCTTAATAATCATTAGGTATTTGACATGGTATTTTGAAAAGTGATGGGTTTTACATAATAACCATTACTTACTTTACTTTTCTTAGTAATTTTTGAAGTTGAGCATTCAACTCCATAGTACAAACAAAATTTTTTTTTAAAAAAATGAGATTTTTCATAAACTAACAAAAAATGCCTAAATTAGTAACGGTTGTTTACTAATAACTATGAAGAGACATTTTTTTTAGACTACATTTCCCTAACGATTAATTTTGTTAAATAAAAAAGCAATAGTGGTTTTCAACCATCACCACTACTACTGTCATTTGCCTCCTCTTGCCCCTCCCCCTCACTCTGCTCATCAATGATGTGTGAGGAAGGAGATGAAGGATGAGATCCAACTTTCTATTTAGATTGTTGGTCTATCTATCGAGAAGCCTTGTGGATTAGTCAAGGCTTGCCAATATCTGTAGCAGAGCCTCTATTTGAGGTGGAGGTAGAAGAGGAGGAGGAAGCGGATGTGGTGGTGGTGGAAGAGGAGGGGTTGTAGAGGAGGAGGGTGTAGATGATGATGAGGAGGAGGAGGAGGGCGAGCATTGGGATGAGAAACAGGGTGAATGGAAAGAGCTCTCTAGTGTCTGACCATAATAAGAGAGAGAAGGACGAGGTTATGAAAATGTGCTTTTTAGAAAGGTATTATGAACAAAATGAATACTTCATTCTAAAGTATTTAACTTTAGGAGAACTGGTAAATGGTGTCGGATTGAACAAGGTTTTGAAAATGTGCCTTTTAGATTTATACTTCACATGACGGTTGTTTATTATGAAATGTTGTTTTTGTCATTTATACTTTACGGTCAATTGATATAACTATTATATTTGTATTTTTGCTGATGTAAGGTTGGAAGATGAATTGTTTATAAGTTTTATATGACGGATGTTTCAAAAGAACTACCACTTTTGTCATTAAATAAATGACAGTTCTTAACTACAACTGTTATTTTTATGTTTTCGCGTATTCTGCCTCGCAATACATAACTGTGAACATAATTAATCATTACTTTTAAGCATTGTGTATCTTTGCACAACCTCTACCTTAACATACATCACATCTATTAGTTATAACAGTTATGTATTAGGTAGTATAAATGCTCATATCTATACTAATGAATTTGAACTCACATTGTTGTCATGAATTTGTTAGAACTCGTGAGTTTGCCGTCTTTATTACAATCACCATATGAAGGGGCAGATTAAAAACTACAGGTAGAATGTTATCACAACTCCAATTAAACAGATGCATTATTTAATTGAGCAGCCGTTTCCAATAAATTCAACGGTGACAGATCCTTCCATTGACTTGGCCATCCTTCACATGTCCGTCAACGTAATAAATTTATGAATATATCTTTGTAATTAAGGTATTGCTAGAACGTTTTTAATAAGCAAACAGTTAGTATATAATTAATAGTTTTGGCTGTGACATATTTAATTAATTTGCTGGCTGCACACCAAATTGTATACACTCAAGGCTTTAAATTGAAAAGTATTCTGACTTTGAGTTTCAAAATTGATAGCCTGTAAGAAAATGCAAGAATAAATTAAACCTGTGTGGAGCAGTTCGTTCCCTGATAATTACTTGTATTCAAAAAATTAGAACTCTTTCTCGCTGGGGTGCCAAAACGAAAAATTATAACTGAGCACACCAATTAGAAAATATTTATATCTAAAGATTTTATGATAAAAAAATTGTTAATTTTAAGTCCTAAAATCGTTCAATGTTTTTATCGGTTAAAGTGAAAATTTTAGTAATAAAGTTTTATCCAATGGGCATCTAGTACAAATAAGTTTTGGAAAAAGCAAAATTAACAATGAACAGTTAAAAATGATGCAAATTTAACAAAGTCGTTAAATTTGACAAAAAGACGTTAAATAATAAGAGAAGAAACCATTAACATAGTTAGGTCAAACTTAACGATTTTGTTAAATTTGTACATTTTTTAATTATTCATTCTTATTTTTACACATTATAAAACTTATTTATATCAAATGCCACTCGTATAAAACTCTGTTGCTAAAATTACACCTAAACTTTTTTTTATTAAAATAAGATTCTAGGATCTTCCAAACTGATTTCGAGTAATTTTTTTATTTTAATCTTCAATAATACATTTTCTAGTGATTGGCGTAACAGTAGTCTCAAAGTCAACAATAAAAATGATTAGTCCGTGATTGATGACCAAGTCTTTCTTCAAAAGTCTTCCACCACGAATAATTTTATGGTCAACATCCACCGGGAATATTAAAAAAAAAAAAAGAATTTCTTTCCCTCATTATGCTATAAATTTATGCAATCTTGATCCAATCCAAACACACACACACAAACCCATATCACATACTTTCTCTTTTTCAAAATTCTCTCTTTGGGGATAATCCAAAACTGTAATCCAATCACTCACCATATTATGGCAACTTATGGAACAACCCAGAGAATAATTCCCACCTCATCCACACCATCTTCATCCAACTATCAGCCCAATGAACCAAAAGCACCTCATGAAAAGCAATTCACCTTAAACTTTTATTGTCCTTTCAACATTCCGCTAAATTCAGAAGCTGCGGCTCTTCGGATGATCAGAAACTTGGGGAATTTAGGGTTATATTACACACTTTTCGTATGGATCATACTCTTCATAACCCTAATTCCTCAACGCAAGGTTTCTCTAATTCTTCTAGTCATCATGAGCTATGTGACAACGTTGTACTTGCTGCTGTTGAGGGAATACCCTAGTTCTTATGTCCTTCATAGAATTATAGACAAAAGGTTTGTTTTGGCTCTACTTGCAATTGCGACTATGATTCAACTTATTATAACAGAAGCAGGAATTCATCTTGGAGTGACTTTAGCATGTTCTATGCCTATTGTTTTGCTTCACGCGGTTTTATGGATTAGTCATCATGAGATTTCTGAGAATCTTGAGGCTTCAGCTGCTGAAGAACTCGTTCCTCTTTCTAACAAAATTAAAAATGGAGAGGGCCTAGACATGGTGTGAGTTTTGGTCGTTGTTATAATCTTAGAGTTTGTTGGAGATGAAATTTAAGTCTTAAATATAGAATCTTGTAGTGTAAATTACACTTTAAAATATATCTTATATTTAGGACTGAATGAATATTTATTATTGGAAGATTTATGTTAGTCTTAAATTTTGAGTAATAAGTTGAACACTCAGATTTTCTATTGAGCAGCTTGTGCTTGTATTGAATTGAAGAAGTGTTTTTTTTTTCCTTAATGTTTGGGTAGAAAATGTTGCACACATGCTTGTACTATTGATTAATAACAACTGAATGAATTAGTGAATCATAGACCCAATTTAAGGTCTAATCTTTGTAAAGCTTTTGAATGTTGGATTTTTTTTTAAAAAAAAAATTAAAATGCAAGCTTTAAATATATACTCCCTCCTATCCATCATACAAGTCTCTTTAAGTAATTCTTTAAAACAAAAAGAAAAGACGGTTAACTTTGATTGTTAATTGAATAAAAATTCAGCTTTATCTATATAAAATGAGGTTTTAAAAGAGAGAGAAAAATACAAGGAGCCACATTTAAATATTAGTCATATGGAAAAAATTGAAAAATAAGAATTAATTAATATTTCATTATATTTATATTAAAGAATTTTTTTAAAAATGACTTATATTATAGATATGAGGAAAAAACTATTATTTCCATAGTTTTTTAGAAACTTGAAAAATGCAGAGGTCGATTCAATTACTTCCGGTGGGATATTGAATTAATCTGAATTACACGCTTATTGTGCAACGCGTTATTGAAATTGAACAATTGAATAAATCCATATTTGAAAATACGTAGAAGTTCCCTTTATTGAATTTAATTCTTCGTCCCCTGCCAAGTCTGCTCTATTGATAGGTCAGTCAACTTGTCCTTTTATTTTCATGTCATACTTTCAACGGAAAATTTCAAATAAGGACTACAAAAGAAAATTAATTTTCATTGGCTCCCAAAAAATCTAAAATTTCATTGTAGTCCTATGGGGCTGCAGTGAAATTAATTTGTAAAGTATAAAGACAAAAATAACCATTTCAAAATTAAAAGAGAAACAATTTGATTTGCAAGTAGTGAACACATCATAAATAAGTAGAATAATCCTATAAATAAGTGAAACTAATTTCTTAACAAGAACACATTGGAACATAATCAAGTCAAATTTCATTTGGAAGTAGCGAACACATTATGAACAAGTGAAATAGTCCTCTGAACAAGTGGAATTCTACTTTTTTACCAAATATCATCATAAAATTGTTTATAGGACTATTCAACTTGTTTATAGTATTATTCTATTTATTCATGATATGTTATTCATGATATGTTCGCTACTTATAAATATAATTTGATTTGATCATATATACTCCAATGTATTCCTGTTAAGAAATTAATTTCACTTATTTATAGGACTAATCCATATATTCATAAGAGCATTCCACTTATTCCTAATGTGTTAGCCACTTACAAATCATTTTGTTTTTCCTTTGATTTTTAAAAAAGTTTTTTTATGTATTTACTTAACAAAAATTAATTTCACTGCAAGCACACCAAACTACAGTAAAATTTCATATTTCTTTAGATTCTAATAGGAATTAATTTACTACAGTGATTCTTATCTGAATTTTTCCCTACTTTCAACGGGTTGCGAGAAAAGGAAGGAACAATGGACTTGACATGCTTTCATGACTTACCGAGGATATTACATATGTCCCAAGGGACTTATTTAATGAGACCGGCACTACCCAAAAAATAAAAAAATAAAAAAATAAAAAAATAAAAAAATAAAAAAATAAATTAGTGATAGAATTTAACGATGGACATTATGTCACTAATCAATTTAGTAATGGAACTATATTAGTGACATAATTTGTCCATCGATAAAAAGACCGTTACTAATTGATTAGTCACAGAATTTTGAATTCCGTCACTAATTAGAGACGGAATTAAGCGATGTAATTTACTAATTATTGACAGAAAATTCCATCACTAATTAGCGACGAAATTTTTTGTCCCTAATCCGTCGCTAAATATTTTTTATATATAATTTAAATTACCATATGTGCCACATGTCTACACCACAAGCCTTTATATGTCCCTTGCCGGTGGCCGTCACGTGTACTAGTCAGCCATCGTCATCTCACCTCCAGCCGCCACGTGTTACCCTCCTTTACGCGCCACGTGTCTAAGTTACAAATTGGTTGTATTTTGTGACAAGTTAGGATTCGAAGCCATGACCTCTCACGTGTATGCTAGTGCCTTTGCCAGTTGAGTTAAGAAGAACCTGTGAAATTTAAATGTAAATTTAAAATCACATACACACACAGAGATTCACACATACATACTTACACACACACGCGCACGCACACACACCTATATATATACGTATATACGTGTATATGTATATACATATATGTGTGTGTGTGTGTTTCGCTTGCAAACAAAAACAGAAATACAAAATTTAATATATTATTGAATATTTCAATTTAGTTTTCTTATTTTATTTTATGTAAATATTCCACCTAAATTTTTATTATTAATATCTTTTATTTATGTATTTTATTTTATATTTTATCTTTTTGTTTGTCTTTATAAAATTTGCATTTTATTTGTATATAATACATTATTAAAAATTCAAATATATTATATTATAATTTTAATTTCAAAAATAAATATGAATTAATAATTTTTATTTATTTACATTAATATTATATTATAAATTTAAAATAATTTAAAATTTAAATTATTTAACAAATTTATAATTTTGAAAAAAAAATCTAATTATTAAAAAAGTTAGCTATTAGTACGGAAATTAGAGACAAAAATTAGCGACGGAATGTAATTCCATTTCTAATCTGTCACTAATTTAGGGATGGAAAAAGTCCGTCTCTAAATTCCATCGCTAACCTTTAATAATGAAATTAGCGACGGAATGTAATTCTGTCCCTAATTTCTTGACTGAAAAATTACGTCTTCAAATTCCGTCGCTAATTTTTAATGACGGAGTTAGGGATGAAAGTTAGCGACAGAATTACATTCTGTCGCTAATCTATCACTAATTTAGTGAAGAAAAAATTCCGTCTCTAAATTCTTTCGTTAATTTTTAATGACAGAATTAGAGATGGATTAGTGACGGAATTTAGGTAGTTGACTTGTATATTGATATATAAATTTTGAACTGTTACCAATTGAAAATTGGCAATTCATTTTTGGAGAACAGGAATATTTGAAGTTTGGAGCAGGGTAAAGTTTTTATTGTAGAATTAGAGCTCAATAAAATTGAAGTACAGTCATATAAAATTATATGATCAAATGTGTATAATTTTGAAAATTAAATTGATATTCTTTTTTTTCATTACCCTCATAAACTTTTCTTTTTTCCAAATCAAACTATTTCTGACTTATTTTTATAATTATGGATTAATACTCTTTAAATTAATTTATTATATATGTTGGTGCTCCTTTGGGCCTTGGGCTAAACCTAGCCATAATTGAATTATTAATTAGGGTTATTTAGTAGATCCCAAAAGATCCTAAAATCTCAGCATATTTAAATTTCAAAGTTTTGAATTATTTCATTAATTCGAACGGATGTAATCTAGGTGATTATAAGGTTACCAACTAACCTAGACACTAACCTATATCTACTGCCTGTCATTACTTGAATAAACAAGAATTTACTAGCAGCAGATTGTTTATGGTATTAGAGCTATTATTAGATTTGGCATTGGTCTAGACCCATCTAGCAAAGGACAACAGCTTCCTCCTGGGGCATCGCACAATGCCATTACAACAACAGTGAATTTTGAGGGGAGTCACCAAACACCATAAGATGCAAATTCCACTGTGACTACCATTCATAGATTGAATGGTCAAAATTACATTCAATGGGCTGATGGAGTACACTTGTACGTCACTGGAAAAGGCAAACTTGACTACTTGATTGGCACCATATTGAAGCCTCTACCATCAAATCCTATGTATAAAGAATGTGAAATAGAAAACTTAATGGTTCAATGCTGGCTTGTGAATTCTACGACAATAGATATCAATGTGAGTTTCTCCCTATTCTAATTTGCAAAAGAAATATGGGAGGCAGCCCATGATATGTTCACCTCGGTTAAAAACCGAGTAGCTATTCTAGAGATTGAAATAATGCTAGACAACCTCAAACAAGGTAATCTCTCAGTCACTAAATACTGGACTAATCTCCTTGTTTTATGGCAACGTTTAGACACATATGAAGTAGCATACAAGTAAAAATGATATGTGCCTCTACTTGAGAATCAAAGAGGAGAAAATAGTCTATAAATTATTGTTAGGACTCCAGCCCTCTTATGAAGCCATCCATACACAAGTAATGAGTTAAGAAGCCTTGCCAGGGCTGAGGGAAGTACTTTTCACGGTGAAACAAGAAGAAAGTCAAAAGAACATCTCTGCTCACAGACAGCAGAACCAAATACCTATAAAGACAGTTAGATTTTATTTAAAGGAAAGTCAATGGAGTGATTTTAGAGGTAAGAGGTCTAATAGATAGTGTGATCATTTACTACTACATAAAGCACTTTTAACGTCCCTTTTTAGGGTCTTTTAACATCTTTTTATGGGGGGAAAATTTGTGTAAGCAACGTAGTAAATAATAGAAATAATATCCGCTAAGAAAGGGAAGCATAAAGTCCCACTTCAGGCGTCCCTTTTTGCACAAGGGATGCCTAAAGTCCCCAATTGAGGCGTCCCTTTGTGTAAAAAGAGATCTCTAAAGATACTTTAGGCTTCCCTTTTGCTTATGGACGTAAAATCTAATATATTTTTTAAAAATAATTTGTTTATATTTTTGTCTGCCCCACAAAGGGAGGCCTAAAGTAGGGACTTTAGGCGTCCCTTTGTGCAAAAAGGAATATCTAAAGTATCTTTAGACGTCTCTTTTGCTTATGGATGGAAAAACTAAATTTTTTTAAGAAAAAAATTTGTTTATATTTTCGTCTGCCCAACAATTTGAATACCACAGAAATAGGATCAAAGAATAAACTATAATCTCCTTACAAATGGTAAGGAAACATCTAGCAGTAGTTAATAACTCTCACTATCATCTATGTACAAGAACCACCACAAAATGTTGTAAAAAATGTTGTCTACTACACAACTATACAGACTAACATAAAACATACACTTTTACTAGTTTATGTGTTAAAGAAGCTGCCCAGCAAAAATGTCTTTGATCAAATTAATGTCTTCATGTAAGTAGACAGCTTTATTATCAAAAATATGCAAATTAGAAAATAAGATTAAATAAAATCAGTAGAGTGAAAGAATTAATTAGCAATTCAATTACAATACCCAAAATATTATCATTTGATTACCTGTTAAAAAACACTTGTAATGCCGCTCTGAATGATGTTATACATGTAAAGGATAACGTAATAGCGACATTCAGTATCCCTTGGCTGTCTAGGGCACTATAAATAAAAAACAATTAGTTAAAATCAATAAAAGTTATAACTCTTAAGAATTTGCAGTCTTTATTGGACCGTGATAGCAAGCTATCACTTAACAGGGTAATGGATGAATTTGATAATGGAAGGGAAGGGCTTATGAACTATGAAGTTACCCCTCTAAAATGACCGTCAATGAAAGAACTTGAATTGAAACCACATACTTTTGGATAAAACAACTTCGAGTCTCTAACAATTCTACCCTCGCGTGACATGCCAAGGAGTCTATATGTCTGGGTCCTACTATTAGTAAAATGTAAAACCACAAAAATTAGAGCAATTCATTTAAGTCAAAAATCAATGAAATAAAAACAAAATAACTTATGTGTTGAAGACAGATTTTGTTTCCTTGTCTGGCTTTTTACCTAAGGAATCAAATCAATAGATGTGGTTGATGCGAGGACAAATAACACACAGACTCCAATGGTGACTATAATAACATATATATTAAAATGATGTTAGATGATAAGGCAATTATTTCTTAAACTTCCTAAAAAATAAAAATTAAAATACGTATCCTTGAACAATATGGTGCTAGATAACAACAAAATTTGGTATCTCCCATTGTGTAGCCCACATAATGTGTCATTTTTTAAATAATATTACTATCCCTTATCATATTTGCCATACACCATAATTCGTATAACTCCTGTCTTCTCATATTGATCCATGTGTGATGGAAGGACCTAAAATAGAAATAAAATGATAAATGAATTATTCAACGTATGAAACCAAAAAAACCACTACATTAATTGAAGGAAAAAAAAACTAATCGGATGACAAGTTTCACCCATCCTACATCTATCTCCTCCAAATTCATAAACTCCCTAAAATCTTTATTGTCAATTGTGAAGGGATATGTCAATATTAGGATCATAATCCCTGGAGGCATCAACAAGTCGATCTGACAAATACCTTTGTAAATCTGTTGCAATCATGCCAAGAGGGGCCATTTCACCGCATCTCATTCATCCTATTATCATAACATAAAAAACTGATTATTAGTAGGATGCCAACAGATGTCAAGTAATATGAAGGTAGTTCTTACCATTGGAAGAGTTGCTGACGTGCCAATAAGATTTTGAGGCCAAAGAATGAAACATCTTATCGCCTAACCCAACGTGACAACCTCTTCGTCAGGGATAGGGATGGCTACAACTTCTTCCCCCTCTCAAACACATGTCACAGTTACCCTACGTAAATGCTATGGAATTTGCTGATGATGGTGGGTGGTTGCTTATGTGTGAAAGAGAGCATCGGCAACAACACATAGTAGTGGGGCATCCAAATAGAGGATACACAGTTCTCTCAGGTCCAGCGTAGGAGAAGGCAGGCCAAGGGGTTCCTTCAGTGAGTGATAACTTCCTATGGTGCTAGGGAAGGCTGGGGATTCCTAAGTTCTATGCCCATCACTTTTCATCTTTGATTCAAACATAGATTTCATTTCACTATAAGTTTTGCTAACAGCTTTGCTCAGAGCTTGTCACAAAGTTTGACCTTGAGCTCTTGTTTGATCTTAGTCACAAGCTTTCTACTGAGTTCAGGTTGTAATAAATTATGTGAGGCTATTAAAAGCTTTGCAACACTAACTCCCCTAACTTGCCCTCGAACACGATTGAGGTTATCAATCTTTCCAATCGTTGTTGACAATATGTCCATCCGTCCACTAGGAATGAATGAACCTTAGCTGTTCTACTCTTCGAGTTTATCCTGTAGCATACAATTTATCCTAAATAAAAATTAAACACTACCAATATGAAAAAAATTCAAAATTAAATACTTATACTTTAATAACTTACAATCCTTACAGCAACCTCAGCAACAACCAGATTTATGAACTTCCCACCCTTAATCCTCCTTGTTTTCCATTCTTTGTGACTCGAAGGAGGAGCTGGCGCCTACACAACAACGTTAGGATTTGATTTGGCTACTTCCTTCACTTTATCCAACTCTTCTTTCATCATCCTTCGCTCAAGTTTCTGATGACCACAACGAGACATGTAATGATGATATTGATTTGCTGCTTGCCTCTTTACATTTACTACACTTACTTTGTAACAACCCATTTTTAATCACCAATATTTCTCCTATGTAATTAATACATTTAATGGAATATTATGATAAATTATGGTGTGCATAAATTTACAAAAATATTTCAATCGTCGGTTACACACAATTCGGCCAAGCAAGGACACAAATGAGCAATTAATGTCCACATAAATGCCTATTATTATAACCAAAATTGGAACCTAAAATGATATGATTAATGGCCTAATATACATGTCAAAAATTGGCCAAACGAAAGGAAACGAGCAAAAAATGATTTATTTCAGTGAATCATAAAACGTAAGAGTAAAATGGTAATTTTGCCATAAAGTGGGAAACAATTATTTTTCCCTAATCTTACTAATAATTTCAGTTATATGGGAATTAAAAAAAGATAAAAAATGGCTACTTAATAATTAATAAGCCTATTTTTGTGAATTATTATCAATAAGGTCAAATGGTTAAAAGTCAAAGGACAAAAGTCAACAATTTACAAGATGACAATGGGATAGTTGAGATCAATATTTTCCTCTCAATTTATACTCATTTTCGGCTGGAATCAAGAGAGGAGAAAGGAAATGAGATATTTATACAATAAATGAAATTATGGACCAATGGAAAAGTGCCACCTATGTTAAGTTATTTGATTAACTTAACATATATCATTCCCTTCATCTTCCATTCTCATTTTCGATCAAAATTGAATTAGAAAGAGTGAGAGAGAGCTAAAGAATATAGAAGAACAAGAGAGCTAGGGTTCTCAAGACAAAGGTAAGGGAGCTTATAATCTTATGATTCTTGCTTCCTAATCCTTCTATGATCTCTCCTACTTACTTCTTCTTCTTTGGAACTATGTTTTTCAAGACAATTCCAAGAGGAGGGAGATAGGAGGAAAACATGTAGAGAGAGAAAGAGGAGAAAATCACAAGGTAAACCTCAAAACTTATTCCTCTTGCTTGATAGATGCTATTATTGTTGTTCTTGGTATGGTTTTGAATCTTTCGAGGAAGTTAGATGAAGAAACCTAAGGAACCTTCTATCCAAGTTTCTCTAAACCATATCTAATAAATGTCTAAATAGCTAATAGTGTGAGTAGAAGTAGAAAGAAGGTGATTAAGTAAGAGAAAACGAGAAACCAACACAATTTTTTTGAGAACCTAAAATCTAAGCCCTATATTGGACATGGTAAAGGAGATGAAATTTGATAATTTTGATGCTTCCATTGAGTTTAGAAGATAAAAATTGTGTAGGGTATATGTTGATAATGAAGTGAGAAAAGCCGAAAATGAGAAATGACTGAATTATCCATTAAAACCTAAAAGAAATGGTTGCCAAGGGAATTTTTATCATTTGGCTCTGAATTTGATCAATCTAAGGTCAAAAATGGATTCTACACCTAAAATTGTATTGGAATGGCCCGAGTCATAGTTTTTGGTGAGGTCCAGGTAGACTGGGGCTATATGGGTATTTTGGTAATTTAGCATTGTAAAGCTAAGTTAACCAATATCATGAGATTGGAGTAATATGTGAATGAGTAATAACTCATCTATGGTGTATTTGGAAATTGTAGGACTTGGTAATTGTCCGAAGTCTAAGACTTGCCTGAGCTCAGAAAAACGAGAAAAAGTTTCTAAAGGACAGCAACCAGGTAGTAACTTCTTCTTATATATATTATGTAATGCCTATTATGAATTTCATTCACTATAACATGAGCTAGTGTCTCAGATACACCAATTTGCCATGATATGGTTAGGGACCTAACAGGAGCACTAAGTAGACCAAGGGGCAAACATGTAGTTTGACCTTGGGTAAGTGTACAAACATATAGTTTCGATCATTTTACATAACATGACATTGCATATCTATTTCGCGTTCTATATGTTTGTAAGCATGTTGCTACTGAGATTCTCTTGAATCTCATTTCTCCAACCAAAAACATTTCAATTAAAGCAGGCAGCTTAAAAGACAAGTTGGTGGCTACCCGTGATTAGGGTTCTGGAGCTTTTCGTTGCGGCTATAGTTATTTTGCATGTACTTTAGACAATTTGAATAGTTGGTACATGAATATATGTGTTTATCAAACCCTATAGAGAATTCTCCTGTAATGTAAACTTATACTTAATAACAATATGTTTTCGCTGTGTCTATATGCTTTATGAATCTTTATGCTAATCGCCCCACGAATATTGAAATGTTAAGGGGTTTGACATACTTCCTATGAAAAGAAAACAATGAAAAAACGATTCAATGATGTCAAATATATAAAATAAAAAGTTATATACTATAATGAAAGAAAGTTTACCAAAAATTTAGGATCTTCTCGTGATGCCACAAATAACCTCTAGTCCTCTGGAGGCAAATATGAATACTCTTGACATGAGTCCTAAGCCCTATTTTCCCTTTAAGTATACCTTTGTATGAGCTTGTTTTTGAAATCTTTCTATCATAGACGAACCTTCCCCATCCAGTGCTTGTACATCTCCCTGGTGTCTGGGACATTGAATGTTTGCTACAGGAATTAAGAAAATTATATTTGAAGCAATAGCAATAAAGATACAAATGCAGATTTATTAGAACTTATATACCGAAATTTGTTGTCAAATCATATCTTTCATTTTCGGGGGAACCCACCTCCAGTTATCATAGATGATGCAAACTTTGCTTCGACCCAAATAGGATAAATAGCTAATGAAATGGTCTTCCTCAAGACCAAGTAGATTTATGTTGGCATAGAATTCCATATGCAGCCTCTCCTGTTTATGTTAATGACGTGCAACCAATATAGGCATCTTTGTGACGCCTTTAACTCTTCTCATAATGGGTTAACCTCCTTCCTTTTGATGCTCCTTATCACTTTGTGAGTTATTAGAACTATCCATATTCTTGTCAATAAAAAAATCATTGTCAGAGGTAAATAAATTGCAATTAATTGAAAAAGCTATCTAGGATTAAGAAAAAAAGGCATGCAATACTATTTTATAAGTTAAGCAAACAATACAATTTTCTAAGTAAATGTCTTACTTTATATTGTTTCCCATATTCCTTGACAATAATCATTTCTTGCAGCATATTCTTCATCATCTGTCAATTCTACTTTACTTGCTCTAGGTTGATTTGTTGTGAAAGGTGGTGTATTGTCAAGGTTAAAGGTTGGATCACCATTCTTCTGTTTCTCTACTTTGAAGTACAATAGACATTTTTTTTATTTGCAGGATCTGTGACATAAAATACTTGCTTTGTTTAGCTTGGTAGAATGAAGGGCTCATCTCTATAACCAATTCTTCAAAAATCGATCGAGACAAATATAAATTGTTGATCTATTAACATAACAGTATTGCTAACCCACTTGCATTCGGATAAAGCAGCTTTAAACTTGTTGTAAGTTATCTCCCATATTTCTTCTATAACTCCATAATAAGCCATGAATGCTAATATGGGGTTTTTGTCTTTAGAATTGGAAAAGTGCATAGCTTTAGCTTCTACCATCACCCCACTATTTTGCATGGTACTTCTGTCATCTTGGTATTTTGTGTAGAAAGAATACCCATTTATATCATAACTAGTCCAAGTAATAATTTGAAATGAAGGCCCCCAAACTAGCCACTCGATTGTCTCTGACATACCAGTCTCATGCAAAATCTTCTACTTGAACCACTCTATGAAGGTCTTGTTTTGCTCAATAGCTATCTGCATGTTACTCTTCTTTAGATTCATGTTCTTTAAAATCTTTTTGTGTTAATCTATGTACGGTTGAACTTCTTTCATATTATTCAGGATATACAAGTGTACTTGCAACACCTCTTCACGACGCACATTCTCCACTTTCAGTCCTCATGTTCCCTTGCTTCTCCCTTCTTCATGCTGAGATTATTCCTTCTTCCTTGATAGATAATCTTTGCAAAAGTCTATAGCCTCTTCAACTATATATTGCTCAACTACTGATACTTCAGGTAGATAAGGATTTTTAGAATACTCTTTTAAGATTTTCATGAATCACTTAAAAGGGTACTTCCACTTCAGGTAAACTGGACCATAAAGCCTTACCTTCCTTACTAAATGAACTATCAAATGCACCATTATATCAAAAAATGAAGGAGAAAAAAGCATATCTAGTTAGGAAAAAATAATATAACTCTCATTTTCCAGTTCATCTAACTTTTCAGTGTCAATGACTTTGTTACAAATAGCATTAAACAAAACACACAATCTTATTACATTGGTTTGCACTTCATCTTTCATAATCCTCTAATAGCTACTAGTAATAGTTGTTACATCAACACATAATAGTCATGGGACTTCATTTCCATTAACTTTAAATCGTCTATTGAAACACACCTACTCACATTAGAAGAATACCCTTATGGCATCTTAATTTCATATAAACACTCACACAAATTTCTTTTCTCTGTTTTTGATAGTGTATGTGCTGCTGGCTCCATGTATGCCCTCCCACTATCATCTCTTAGTTGTGGATATAACCATTTTCTTATTCCCATATCAATAAGGTCTAGTCTCACACTCCTTCCATCCTTACTCTTACCTGGGATGTGCAAAAGGTTACTGACAAAACTATCACAAACATTTTTCTCTACTGCATCACATCAATATTTTGTCTTACAACAAGACTACGACAATATGGAAGATTAAAGAAAATTGATTTCTTCATCCATATATTCTTCTCACCCACAATCCTCTGGTTTTTACCAAAGATAACATTAATACGTTCCACCCGACTATAAACTTGCTCCCCGGTTAATGCCTTTGGAGCTATTCCATGCTCTGGTAAGCTATTAAAACATTTCCTTAACATACGAAATGAGTAGAACTGATAAAGAAACCTCCTGTGACTAAGGTATACGATTTTTTCCCATGCTTAAGTTGATGGAAGTATGTGTCTACTTCATAGATTAGACATGCTTTATGCCCTTTCACACTATACCCTAAAAAGTTTCCGTATGCAAGGAAGTCATTTTATCGTGGTGAAAATCGATGCATTTAGCTTAAAAGACTCGTTTTTATATGCATCAAACACATATACGCCTTCCTCCCATAACTTCTTCAAGTCCTTAATCAAAGGTGCTAAGTAGACATCGATATCGTTCCTTGGCTGTTTTGGTTCAGAGATCATCATAGAAAGTATCACATACTTGCGTTTCATACATAGCCAGGGAGGTAAGTTGTATATTACAAGGAGAACTGGCCACGAACTATGTATGTTAGTCAGAGTTCCATACGGATTGATTCCATCTATATAAAGCCCAAGCCAAAGGTTTCTCAGCTCATTGCCAAATTGAGGGAAAATTTCATCTATTTTCCTCCATTATGGAGAGTTGGCCAGGTACCGAAGATATTTTCTGTAAGATATTTTCTTATCAAAATGCCATCTTAACTTTTTTGCTTTTGTTGCACTCTTAAAAAACCACTTAAATCGTGGTATTATTAGAAGATACCACAACACCTTTGAAGATTGCCTTTTAGTTGTCCCTTCGCTATAGGCACCATCTTTCTTTACTTTGTATCATGACGTTTTACACTTACGACACTCACTAAGACCTTCATACTTTTTTTTGTACAAAAGATAATCATTAGGGCAAGAGTGTATCTTTTGGTACCTATACCCATCATTGAAAAGATTTTCTTGGTCTCATATATATGATTTAGAAGTACATTATCCTCTGGAAACATATCACACAACAATTCAAGCAACAATGTGAAACTACTATCGCTCCACCCACAAGTTCCTTTTAAGTTGACTAACTGCAATGTCCCTGTGAGCTGTTTGTATTTACTCCCAGGATTCAATGGTGTCTCTATATCAATCCGTAAGCTATCAAATTCATGTGATTGTGCAAAAGATTCTACCTCAACATCATGAATCATTTTCTCCATTCTATATTCATTTATGACATCCACAACTTCCTTATTATGCGACGGACAATTTGTTACTTCCTCACCATGCCATATCCACTTTGTGTATCAAAGATTTATTCCATCACAAAGTAAGTGATCCCTTATAACATTAATATCTCGTCGACTCTCATTTAAACAATTGACACAAGGACAAAAATACTTCCCATTTTTTGTTAGAGCATTCTTTCTAGCAAATTCAATAAACTCTTCTACCCTATTCTTATATTCTTCACTAGTTTTCAAAGCATTCATCTAACTATAATCTATTTTATTACCACCTAATCCATATCCAACAACACTCAAGTTTAGAACAATTGTCACCAATTGGATTCCCTTTTACTAATTCTTTTTAAAAACTTTTGTCAGCATTTCCCCTTAAAAGTGAGTGATGAGAAATGTCGAGTTCTCACAAAATAACCAGTTTCAATGAGGATTTGCAGTACAGAGAACCTGGATCGTTTCCCACAGAATTTACAAGCAGTCTAAAACATTCGAACAATAATCGATGGAGGGGTTTAAATCAAACTATTAATGAACAATAAACTCATATTAAAGACAGAAATAAAAAACGAACTAGATCAAACAGATTAAAACGACTGACCATAGGATTGGGATTCATAGTTTCCTACCATCATCGGACGAAGATTATAACGAATTCGTGATTGGATCTGGACGAACCAAAAATCTCTGTATCCGTCCAAAAAATCCCTCGACTAGACGATCGTCTAGATTCTGTTCGTATGCCTGGCGTGCTACTGTACAACCGTTTAGTAGCACTATAACCAGATCCGAACTATGTCCTTGGGATGTACCGATCCGAATATTAAAACAAACATTCGAACTATTCCAGAAATCGGATCCGATTAGAGTAAATAGAAACGAATTACGTTACCCATTTAAGTATGTCCTCTGATTGGAAACGTGAATCCTCAATCCATAGATCAGTCACAGAAACTTAGCCGGACATGGCTGAAAAATCTGAAGAACGAACGAAGAACACGAAGAACAGGAAGAACATTTCAGAGAATTTAGAACTTCTGCATTTAATCCTAAAAACGGCCACACAACATTATGCCTAATGTTTCAGCTAAGTTAGCTTATAACCTAATTGCCAAATGGGCCAAGGCCCAACAGTTCAGCCCAAAACGAAAATCCATACTAAATAGTGCTTCATTACAAAATTCGGGCCCAATAAAAATCCAGAAAAATACATATAACATTGACTGCATTTTTTACTATCCTCTTGTCCGAATCTTCTCTTCAAGTCTTCATATCAATTGTTGCCCTCTGAATCATCTAAAAAATGAGACAAGAATGAGATCATTCGGATATCTGGTTCAAGAGTTAAGATCAAAATAGAGAAGGGTTGTAAATCTGGAATTTTATTATTAAAATATGTTAAATCCAATAAAACACTCAAAGCCCAAATAAGCATAAAAGCCCATTATTTATTACTAAACAATCTAAATTTATTAATCAAGAGATATAAATGAGTGTAATAAATATTCAATTATCAAATTCCCCCACACTTATCATTTTGCACTCCTGAGCAAAACTTAAAAGAAAAATTTCTCCTTTCTAACAATTGCCAACAATGTAAAATTGGAACAATAGACACAGAGCTTCAAAAGACCAACCAATTAAAATTGAAATCCTTGCATAACAAATTACAAAACACAGTAGTCTCGATCAATGATGCTACTCACATAAGATGGTCTCTCAGAGTATTCTCTCAATAACTCTCTAAAGTGTATAGGGTAAATAAGTGTATCACTCAGATTCTACTCAAGAAATTGTCCTACCATAGGCTTGCTCAATTTCTACTTCTCCACTACTCATATCACATACATGCACAAATCAAGAGAGCTTATTATTCAAGGTTGTAATGGGGCTAAGGTGAAGGTGTGTATAAATATGGATATGTGAGGCTAAGCACCAAAGAAATTTGAAAGAGCAGGATAATAATAACACTAAAATCAATGGAATATCCCCTTTCAAATATGCACTCAAATTTTTGTTTTTTGTTTTTTTATTTTTTTATTTTTTTTATTTTTTTCTTCAGAGAATTTAACTCCCAAATCAACCATCCAAACATCCCCCCCATACTTAAATTGTGGCACTCCTGGGCAACCCCCACACTAAGGTGAAACCAATGCTCAGTAAATTCCAAGGTGCGGTATAACATGGTTTTACACTTTGGCTAGTAATGTGGTTGAAGAAAAGAATTAGTCAAAAAGGCACAAAGGGGCTAACAAAGGGAAATTAATAGTGTAAGGGAAGGCTATTTGGTCAAAGTGGTAAATAAAAGAAAGAAACTAAACAAGCCTCCATCATATTTATTCATGTAAGTGAAAAATGTAGCTTTAAAAAGAAAGAGAGCAAGTTCTAGAGAACATAAATCAGGAGCAGAGACACACAGAAAAAGGAAGAATGGTAAAGATGAATCCCATTCATGTAGGCTCAAAATGTCATAAAGGTAAATACCAAATCATGCAATCAGCATCACCAAAATCAACTACCAAAAAGTAAGGAATTCAGCCCAAACAGTATGATCCGATCCATCAAAACAATATGTCCAACTTCACAATATACATAGCTAAACAATGATAGAAGGAGAAAGTGTATTATTTAGGAAGTGTGAAAAGAAAAGTGAAAAAGAAACAGAAGAAATAAAAGAAAATGGAAAAAGGAAATAGGAAAAGAAGAATACTCCCCAGGTGTTTACGGAAGATAAGTGGCATCAGTGAGTATGAGGTCCGCTTCTTCAGGTTGCTGCTGTGATCCCTCATAAAATGGTTTGAGTCGATGTCCATTCACTTTGAAGGTCCTCCCTGTAGGTGGATCACACAACTCAACAGCACCAAAAGGGAAAACATTAGCAATCACAAAAGGGCCATCCCATCTAGATCGAAGCTTACCGGGCATAAACTTGAGACGGGAATTGAATAGAAGGACCTTCTGGCCCACAGAAAACTCTTTCCTCAGGATTTGCTTATCTTGGAATGCTTTGGTCTTCTCCTTATACAACCGTGAACTCTCATAGGCATCCAATCGAAGCTCATCCAACTATTGCAATTGGAGCTTCCGTTCCATCCCAGACTTAGCCAAATCCATGTTACATTGCTTGATGGCCCAATAAGCTTGATGCTCTAATTCAACCGGAAGATGGCATGCCTTACCAAAAACAAGCCTATATGGAGACATCCCAATTGGAGTCTTGTAGGCAGTCCGATAAGCCCACAATGCATCATCTAATCGCTTGCTCCAATCCTTCCGGGTAGAGTTAACAGTTTTCTGAAGGATTTGCTTAATCTCCTTATTTGAGACTTCAGCTTGACCATTGGTCTGTGGATGGTATGCTGTGGACACCTTGTGAATCACTCCATATTTCTGTACAAAGCACCCATGCTCCGGTTACAAAAATGAGAACCCTGGTCACTAATAATAGCTCGAGGAATGCCAAACCTGCAGAAAATGTTAGACCTGACAAAATCTACCACAACAGCAGAATCATTAGACCGGGTGGCCTTCGCCTCAACCCATTTTGAAACATAGTCAACAGCAAGCAATATGTAAGTGAAACCATGAGAAATAGGAAATGGACCCATAAAATCAATACCCCAAATATCAAAAATTTCACAAAACAATATGGGTTGCTGGGGCATCTCATGTCTACGAGAAAGACTACCTGCTCTCTGACAATTATCACATGACTTACAAAACAGATGGGCATCATGAAACAGGGTTGGCCAAAATAAACCAGAGTCTAGGACTTTCCTAGCAGTCCTTTGGGGTCCAAAGTGACCACCACAGGCAGAAGCATGACAAAAATGTAATATGGAGTCACACTCATGATGAGGTACACATCGCCTAACTACTTGGTCACTACAAAATCTCCACAGATAAGGGTCATCCTAAACATAATATTTAGATTCACTTTTTAATTTCAGAGTTTGGGCCCTAGTGGAATCAGAAGGTAAAACACCAGCAACCAAGTAATTAACTAAATCAGCATACCATGGAAGCTTACCTTGCAGCTGTAAAAGCTGCTCATCAGGAAAATCATCCTGAATGACAGAGGGGGAAGAGGAATGAGTAACACGACTCAAATGATCAGCTACCAAATTCTGTGCTCCACTCCTATCTCTGATCTCAACATCAAATTCTTAGAGCAATAATATCCACCGAATAAGTCGAGGCTTAGCATCTGTCTTTTTCAAAAGAAACTTCAAAGCAGCATGGTCAGAGAAAACAATAACCCTACTAGCTAGAAGATATGACCTAAACTTATCAAAAGCAAACACTATAGCCAAAAGTTTTTTCTCAGTGGTGGTATAATTAGATTGGGCAGGATCCAAGGTCTTGGATGCATATGCAATGACCTGAGAAATCTTGTTGACTCTCTGAGACAAGACAGCCCCAACAGCATAATTGGAAGCATCGCACATCAACTCAAATGGAAGAGACCAATCTGGTGGTTGGATAACTGGAGTGATAGTCAGGCAACGCTTCAAGTGATCAAAGGCTATCTTACACTCTGCATCAAATGCAAACTCAGTGTCCTTATGTAGAAGGTTAGATAGGGGCTGGGCAATCTTACTGAAATCCTGAATGAAACGTCGGTAGAAACCTGCATGGCCAAGAAAAGAACGAACTTCCCGCACAGATGTGGGGTAAGGCAAAGCAGTGATAACATCAATTTTAGCAGGATCTACCTTAATACCCTCTTTAGAAACAATATGTCCTAACACTATCCCTGACTCAACCATGAAGTGACACTTTTCAAAATTCAGCACAAGATTAGACTCAATGCATCTATTCAAGACTCTAGACAAACTAGCCAAGCATGCATCAAAATCAGACCCATACACTGTAAAATCATCCATGAAAACCTCCATGCAATCCTCTAGAAAGTCAGAAAAGATACTTACCATGCAACGCTGAAAGGTGCCAGGTGCATTGCAGAGGCCAAAAGGCATTCTTCGGTAAGCATAGGTTCCAAAGGGGCATGTGAAGGTTGTCTTCTCCTGATCCTCAGGAGCAATATGGATCTGAAAGTACCCCGAGTAACCATCCATAAAGTAGTAGTGAGACTTACCAGCCAAACGCTCTAACATCTGATCAATGAAAGGTAAAGGATAGTGATCCTTGCGGGTAGCTTGGTTGAGTCTCCTGTAGTCTATGCATACTCTCCAACTGTTCTGAACTCTTGTAGGAATGAGCTCATCCCTTTGATTGGCTACCACAGTTACTCCGGATTTCTTGGGAAGGACCTGGACCGGGCTAACCCACTGGCTATCAGAGATGGGGTAGATGATGCCAGCCTGTAGAAGCTTAGTCACTTCCTTCTTAACCACTTCTAAAATGAGAGGATTAAGACGTCTCTGGGGTTGTCTTACTGGTTTAGCCTCTGCTTCCAACAGAATCCGATGCATACATATATAAGGCTTATACCAACAAGATCAGCTAATGTCCACCCAATTGCCTTCTTATTGGCCTTCAACAAGCTCAACAACTTCTCTTCTTGATCAGGTAGAAGGTTATTGGCAACAATGACTGGAAGTTGCTCATCTACCTCTAGAAAGGCATACTTCAAGTGAGCTGGCAATGACTTCAACTCTAACTTAGGCGGCTGCTGAATGGAAGGAAGGAGCTTAGGTGATTGGACCATTTCAGAAGTGTATACACCTGCAGTACCTGAAACTACATGCACAGAAGCAGAATTGTGGCTAGGCAGCTCACTGTTAACATCAGGGTTAAGTGCATAATCACAATGAACATCAGAATAAAGCTCAACTTCACCACAATCAATATCATGATCCACAAACAAAGTAGAATCAGAAATCAAGTCAATATCTCCATATAGTGCATCATCAATCTCAGTGCAAACAGGGCACCATTCAGTGTCAGAACATGCACATATCACAGAATCTCCCACCGATACAAAATCAGGAAAATCAGCATACCAAGCAGAAAGAATATCATCAACAGTCTCATCTATCACATCAATGCACAAAACAGAATGCTCTTCCCTAGGATGTCTCATGGCATCAAAGATATTAAAAGTCACAACAATGTCACCAAATTCCATGGAAAGAGTACCAGAATGCACATCTATCTTAGTCTTAGCTATTTTCAAGAAAGGCCTCCCTAAAATGATTGGGGATCTACTGCCAGGAGATTCATCCTCCATATCTAGAATGTAAAAGTCAGCAGGGAATATCAATTCATTGACCTTAACCAAAACATCTTCAATCAGACCAGTAGGATGAACATTACTCCTATTAGCTAGTTGGACAACAACACCAGTAGGTCGCAAGGGACCAAGACCAAGGGATTTATAAATAGATGCAGGCATAACATTAATGGAAGCACCTAAATCAGCCAAGCAATTATCAAATCTATAATTACCAATAATGCAAGGGATAGAAAACGTACCTGGGTCCTTGCACTTGTGAGGCATGGGTTGTTGGAGAAGTGCTGAGACATTCTGGTTCAAGCTCACTCGTTCAGTCCCCCTCAGTCGCCTCTTATTGGTACACAACTCCTTTAGGAACTTGGCATACTTGGGGATCTATTTGATGGCATCTAAGAGAGGGATGTTAATCTCAACTTTTCTGAATGTCTCAAGGATATCACTGTCTTGCACTTTTTCTACCAACTTCTTGGAGTGAAGTGCTCTCTGAGGGAAAGGAAGAGGAATAGGAATAGGAACTCCAGAATCCTCTTCACCTTGCTTCACAGCCTCTTTATTTCTAGAGTCAATCTTCACTTTTTCTGACTCTTTTTCTGATGTGGATTCAGTCACATCTGCAGTTGGTTTATGCCCTTGTAATTGCTTACCAGACCGTAGGGAGATAGCACTAACGTTTCCCTTCGGATTGGGAATTGTCTGTGAAGGGAGAGTATTGGATCCCTGAGGCTGGAGTTGGTTCAATGATGTTGCCAACTGCCCAATCTGAGTCTGCAAATTCTGGATAGAGGCCTCAGTTTGTTGCTGGAATTGCAAACTGTTTGTTGCAAGTTGCTTCATCATTTCTTCTAATGAGGGACCACTGCTGCTGCTGCTGCTAGTCGGCTGTTGTTGTGCTGGCTGTGGAGGTGTGAATTGTTGGAAATTCTGTCTGTTATGTGGAAACTGTCTCTGTTGGTAATTTCCAGAATTCTGCTGCACATGACTATTGTGGTTCTGAATCTGACTCGGATTCTGGCTCCACCTAAAATTGGGATGATTTCTCCATCCAGGATTATATGTATTGGAGAAGGCATTATTTTGCTGCTGGTGTTGTGGCTTCCCTGGAAAAATGCCCACAGCAGCCACTGACTGATCTTGATATGTGTTGTCTTGCAAAGTGGGGCAAGAATCAGTAGGATGAGAGGGATCAGAACAGAAACCACATGAATGGCCCAACTGTGGAGTGGAAGACTGCACTGTTTGAGTCACTGCCAGTTGCCTCACCAAGGAGGTCAGATCATCAATTCTATTCTCCAATCGCTAGTGAGAATCATTAGATCCACTGATCTGGAACACAGCACTGCTATTTGCTCTAGTGCCAAATTGTTGAGAGTTAGCTGCAATAGTGGATATTAAATCTCTGGCCTCTTGAGGTGTCTTGTTGACTAAGGCTCCACCACTAGAAGCATCCACCAGATTTCGGTCATTAGGTAGAAGACCCTCATAGAAATAAGTAATCAAGAGCTGCTCAGTTATCTGGTGATGGGGGCAGCTAGCACACAACCTCTTAAATCTCTCCCAGTATTCATGCATATTCTCGCCAATAATTTGCTTAATTCCACTGATTTCTTTTCTGATTGTAGTGGCTCTTGAAGAAGGGAAAAATCTCTCTAGGAATAATCTCTGCATATCAGCCCAACTCCCAATAGATGACGGTTGAAGATTATATAACCAGTCCTTCGCTCCATCCTCAAGAGAGAAAGGAAAAGCTCTCAACTTAATGTGGTCTTCATCAATATGCTGTGGTTTCATTGTGCTGCACACCACATGGAATTCCTTCAGATGCTTGTGCGGTTCATCACCTGCAAGACCACGAAACTTGGGCAACAAATGTATAAGTCCAGATTTAAGTTCAAGGTTAGCATTAAGGGTAGGGTATTGGATACACAATGGCTGATAATTATCACCAGGTGCAGTCAACTATTTTAAAGTCCTATTATTTCCCTGATCTGCCATAGTATCTGAGGGACTAGAAGTGCTTCCAATAGAATAAGTGTCAGAATCAGAAACAGGTTCAGTAAGAACCTTCTGACCTAACCTAACAGCCCTTCTAGCAGCAATAATTATGCGTTCTATTTCAGGATTATTATCCAAAAGATCAGGTGCACTAGTGCTGCTCCTAGTCATACAGCATAGGGAAAATCAGGACAACCACTAGAACACTCAAAAACGGAAAAAACGCAAAATCACACTAGAAATTGACCAAAATAAATTCATAAAAAATACCAAATGATTTTTAAAAATTATGCGACTTGCACAGAACAACTTCTACACTATCCGGGAACCCAAAAATGCGATAAAAAAATTTAAAAATTGAAAAAGTGGTCTAAACAATGGAATTTGGCCAATTTTTGTGGGAGCACATGTCAAAGAAATGTGTATTGCTCAAAATTCCATTTTCTTTCAGCTCACCAAAAATCAGCCCAATCGGAGCAAGTCGCAACGTTTAAACAATTTCGGAAATACCGACTACGTCCTGCTGAGACCAAAAAATAGCGAAAAAGTGGTCTAGATGATAGAATTTGGCAAAATCAGGGGTGATCTCACTTCCTAAAGGAAGTGACTTTTGCTCAGAATGCCTGATTCCTTCAAAAAGACCTGGCGCTGAGTGATTTGGTTGAGATACAAATCTGCCAAACCACCAGAACCACCTGACTCAAACACTACTGTTACTGCTAGACCGATGCAAAGTCCCCGGCAATGGCGCCAAATTTTGATGAGAAATGTCGAGTTCTCACAAAATAACCAGTTTCAATGAGGATTTGCAGTACAGAGAACCTAGATCGTTTCCCACAGAATTTACAAGCAGTCTAAAACATTCGAACAATAATCGATGGGGGGGTTTTAATCAAACTATTAATGAACAATAAACTCATATTAAAGACAGAAATAAAAAATGAACTAGCTCAAACAGATTAAAATGACTGACCATAGGATTAGGATTCATAGTTTCCTACCATCATCGAACGAAGATTATAACGAATTCGTGATCGGATCTGGACGAACCAAAAATCTCTGTATTCGTCCAGAAAATCCCTCGACTAGACGATCATCTAGATTCTGTTCGTATGCCTGGCGTGCTACTGTACAATCGTTTAGTAGCACTATAACCAGATCCGAACTATGTCCTTGGGATGTACCGATCCGAATATTAAAACAAACATTCGAACTATTCCAGAAATCGGATCCGATTAGAGTAAATAGAAACGAATTACGTTACCCATTTAAGTATGTCCTCTGATTGGAAATGTGAATCCTCAATCCATAGATCAGTCACAGAAACTTAGCCGGACATGGCTGGAAAATCTGAAGAACGAACGAAGAACACGAAAAACACGAAGAACACGAAGAACATTTCAGAGAATTTAGAACTTCTGCATTTAATCCTAAAAACGACCACACAACATTATGCCTAATGTTTCAGCTAAGTTAGCTTATAACCTAATTGCCAAATGGGCCAAGGCCCAACAGTTCAGCCCAAAACGAAAATCCATACTAAATAGTGCTTCATTATAAAATTCGGGCCCAATAAAAATCCAGAAAAATACATATAACATTGACTGCATTTTTGACTATCCTCTTGTCCGAATCTTCTCTTCAAGTCTTCATATCAATTGTTTCCCTCTGAATCATCTAAAAAATGAGACAAGAATGAGATCATTCGGATATCTGGTTCAAGAGTTAAGATCAAAATAGAGAAGGGTTGTAAATTTGGAATTTTATTATTAAAATATGTTAAATCCAATAAAACACTCAAAGCCCAAATAAGCATAAAAGCCCATTATTTATTACTAAACAATCTAAATTTATTAATCAAGAGATACAAATGAGTGTAATAAATATTCAATTATCAGTGAGATATCCCAAAATTTCAATAGCAAACCATTTAAGCTTAATTTAAATGAAACTAACTAATTGAGACAATTCAAGACAATATGAGCAATTTAATCTAACAAATTAATTAAAGCAATGAAACCTTGTTTATTAAATTTTGAAGTCAAGTTATTCATACATGCTTTTCATTTGAAATTAAAAAGAAAAATTGAAATAATAATAATTAAACAAAAACCAACTTTAATTTATCAAAATCTCACTCTTTTCCTCTCAATTCCTCAAGGCCAGGAACCTTGTTTTTTTCCCTCAATATTGTAAGTTTTCTCTAGTTTAATTATTAACATATTTTTTTAATGCTTTCTAGCTTCTAAGAAATTCATGTTCTCTTTGTTAAAATATTTATTTATCCAAATATAACTTTTATAAAAATTTGGGTAGAACTTCACTTTAAGGGACAACATAGAGATGGATAAATTCAGGCACTTGGCTATATATTGTGTTCCATTGTGCAAAGGTAGTAGCAAACTAATTTTTTGTCTTATATTATTAAATTATAAGATTATAATATCCTTACTATTCAAGAAATAATAATTAAAAAAAACCAATTTTAATTTATCAAAATCTCACTCTTTTCCTCTCAATTCCTCAAGGCCGGGAGCCTTATTCTTTTTCCTCAATATTATAAGTTTTCTCTAGTTTAATTCTTTACACATTGTTTTAATGGTTTCTAGCTTATAAAAAAAATTCATGTTCTCTTCATTAAAATATTTATCTATCCAAATATAATGTTTATAAAAATTTGGGCAAAACTTCCTTTTATGAAAAGGAGTTCCCCAAATTACAACAATACTTAATTTTCAAGCTTTCCAATTCCAACAATACATCTCCACGCTTAACTGCCATATCTAAGGCCATAATCCATTCATAACAATCGAACTCTTGATTTTAAGAAGGGAATAAAATCAGGGCATAACCAAACTTAAGTGAAAACTATCGAAAACTTGAAAGGAAAATACTTGAAATATTCCAAGTTCTTTACTAAATCAAGCTAACTTGTGCCCGACGATATAGAGGGAGATTGTTAAATCCATTAATATTTTGACATTTATCAGAGTATTAACACACAATTGAATGGGCATACAGAAATAATACAATATACTGATATAATATTCTTGATTACATTACAGAAAAATCCCCACAGTGTTCACACAAGCTATAATATAAATCTCAATTACAAAGAATCTAACAGATAACCAACAAAAAATTCCCTGAACTACATCGGTTTCTCAGTTGTCAGTATCTGATACTTTTCCCTTTAAGCCACTTTCTCTACCTAAATTAATTTTTGAATTATGGAAAACGGTGAGATTCATACAAATCTCAGTAGTAACAGACAATCAATCATATAAAATGTATAAAATAAACATGCAATATAGTTTTTATCATGATACAACAATCCAAATGGCAAACACATGTCAGACAATGCCTAAGAACCAAATGATGATTTTGTCCGGATCAAAAAAATCGCTCATTCTTGAAGCGCACAAATCATAAACTCAGACATAGGAATTCTCCTGAATTCACCTATGTAATGTGATCATATGAATAAAGTGGAGCACCTGCCTCAAAAATCACTCAACTGGATCCCTCTGGTCATATGGTACCTTGCTTGTCCTATGGGGTGGTACCTTACTTGTCCCACACCCAGTGAGTACTCATACCACATGCAACACATTGTACAAAACATGACAAACAATACATATTAACATTCACATAAAATATGAGAGATAGAGTTATTACCTGGACTCCTTTCCAAAGCCTAGCTATATAGATCCTTTAACTTTCCATTCAGCTCAGGAAATTATCAAATCCTAAAATTTCCAAATTGATAAAAAATAATTTATTACTTATTCATACTTTATTCTAGAATTTACAAGTTGGTTATCTTAGCTAAAGATCGCGTATTTACTAAAATACCCCTGAGGAACCCAATCTAATTCCTTTTTTATCTAGTATATTTGTACTTTTCCAAAAATTATGACCCAATATAATCATAATTATTTTTCTATTTAGAACCCATTTTTAGCCTTAGATTAGGCTAATTCTAACCTAAATTACAATTTTACACTTGGCAGCCCTAACTTAGGGTTTTAGAAGCAAAATTGTCATTTCACATTCTAAGGCTTTTTATGCTTCACAAGCTTCATGAACCCTACACAGTTTTTCCTTTTAAACATAATGGGATTATAAAAAACATAAGATTCCAGCTCCATCCCTTATTCCTTGATCTGGCTAAAAGTTTCAAGTTTTAGGGAAATTTGGATTTTCATGATTTTAGCCCTTAAAACACTTTCTTTCTACTTTTATTCACTTATGTAATTACCAAATCATCTTTTTAACATATTCAATGGAATTTGGGCAGCATCTCCTCTTAAAAATTGAAATCCCAATTTACAAGTCTTAACATGAACAATCCAGTATCCAGCCAGACAACAATCACAACTCAGTTCCTGGCAAGAATTTTAAAATTTTTGCAACTTACCTTATTTCATCTTCTTCTTCTACTTTGGTCATGCACTTTCCTCCCTCTTCCTTAAGTTTTGGCTGGTTGAATATCTATTTCAATAGGATAGGGAGGTTAAGAAGAAGATTCATGAGCTAGACCACAATAATAAATAGAGATTTCTACCTATTTACCTAGATTTTGCTCCTGGAACCTTTTCTTCTCTTCTTCTTCTTCTCTTACTCCTAGCCTCTTTCCCTTTCTCTTCTTTCTTCATTTGGCTGACCTTGGCCCTTATATAGATAAGATGCAAGTGTTTCTAGTCCCCTCTCTATTTATCTTAAAATAATATTAGTTTATTGCTTTATTTTCACATGTTAGACTTTTATTAATTCTTTATTCCTATATGGTTTCTTTTGAAAATTCTATGACATTCTTTCATTTTCTTTCCTTCCTATTTATTTATAGAAAATTTCTAAATTTATTTATCTGGCCAAAATGACAGAATTTTGCCCTTACATTTTTCCATTTTTCACACTTGATGTAAAAATTGACAGAATTTTCATCAAATTTTGAAAATTCATATCTAATTGTATTGATATCCAATTGGAGTAGTTCCAAAAGCTATGTGAACTTATTAAGTTTATTTGCTAGGAAAAATATAGCCTTTAACAAATGGAAGCCCAAAAGTTCCAGAATTTTCACTTTTGGAAGCTGCCAGTTTCACTGGCCTAAATTAAAAAAAATTATATCTCCTTGTGTATAACTTCAAATGACTTATATAACCTATCAAATTAAATCTTGGTAAGTCTAATTTCATTCTGGAAAGTTTCACAATTTTTGGACATCATTTTCCTATTTAAAAATGTCTCAAAACATGACTGCCTCACAAGAAAACTTACTGGTAGCATTCCTAACTTGTATACCCAATAACTATATTTTGTGTGGCCTCTAATTGCCTTCTTTTGCCTCTTAATGTGCTCTTTAATTCACTATTTTATCCCTTCTAATACCATCAATGTTTAAAGGAATTTTATTGAATGAAATTTAGGATTTTACATAGACAACCCATGATGGTGAGAGGGAGGATGATGGTGGTGAGAGTAAGAGAGAAACAATGATGAAAGAAGCTCTTCTCCTTCTTTCGTAAGTGTGAGGAAGGTCTCTATTCCTCTTGATAGTACAAGAATAGCGTTCGTAAAAGAGTGAGAGTGAGAGTGATAAAAGATGAAGAAAGAGTGGTGTGATGAAGAGACTGATGAGAGATGGAGAAAGAAGAGTGCGATGAGTTTAAGTTAATAGAGAGAGAAAATAGAGCAAAGGAGATAATGAGAAACCGAAAGAAAGGAGAGCAGAGGAGTGCGGTGATTTTAAGTTAATGAAGAGAGAGAAGAAAATAATGGAGATGATGAGAAACCGAAAGAAAGGATAGCATAGGAGTGTCAGAGTTAAATGATAGCTCTTTAGGTGTCCCTATTTTGAAATAGGGATGCCTAAAGAGTTTTATGTGTCCCTATTAAACATAGGGACCCCTAAAGCATGTCAGTCATTAGCGGGAGGCTTTAGGCATCCCTATGTAGAAGAGGGACATCTAAACATACCCCTTTAGGAGTCCTAATTAAAATAGGGATGCCTAAACTTTGTCCTAAATTTTGTCTATCGCCAAATAGCAGGGCTTTTAGAGCTAAAAGCCATACTTTAGCCATCCCTTAATATGAGGGACACCTAAAGGGAAGCTTTAGGTGTCCCTATTAATTTTTGGGACACGTAAAGACCACCTTACACACTCTCAATTTTATTTGGGATGCTAAAAGCCGCCCAATATTTCAAAGTTACAGTTTAGAATTATAAAAATGCAACTTCGTCCATTTTTTACTTCCCTTTTTTAAAAAGGGATGTCTTCTAGGGTAGTAATATGTGTTTTCTGTAGTAGTAATTTTCAAAAACTAGGTCATACAATGGACATCTGCTGGAAACTCTATGGAAAACTGCCTAATAGCAAATGCAGAGGTGAACTAGACAATAAAGCTCTTATAATCTCTACAGATTCTAAACCATAACATAATGGCAAATTGGATAAAGAAGAAAAAGAGTTTCTCAGGAAAATACTTGAGATGGCACCAACCATCTCCAAACGAGAATCTGAAACCATAGAATCGAAGCTCGGGATGAGTAAAAGAATGTTTGTACTAGGTACTTTGGGAGAAAAAAGTTGTTTTGGCAAAGTTTTGGCGATCTCAAACTTTCTCTCTCTCCATCGACTTCGTTCTCATTCTTTCTGTTCTCTCGTTCTCGTGTTTTATGATTCTTTTCCCTTCTCTTTTCTGTCTTAAACCTAGAATGAGAGATTAAATGATGAAGAATAATGACTTTAATGAGTCATTCAAGTGGCCATACAATATTAGTTCACTTCTTTAACTTTCTTACATGACAATCCATCTCTTTTCATGCTCCTTCATCCATTAATAATAATTAGATCATAAGAGAGAAATATTATTCTCAAACTATCTCATTATATCACCACACAAGTGGTTGACCAAAGCCTTAAACTTTCGACTTCTTGACTTTACTTGATAATTATTCACCCAATTGGGCTTACTAATTACCAAGTAGTTATTTTCCCCTTTTAATTCCCATTCCACTCAAATCATTGGGAATATTAGAAAAAATCCTTATTTCTCAACTTATGGCAAAATTACCATTTTGCCCTTACCTTTAATGATTTATCATAATAAACCATTTCTTGCCCCTTTTTATTATTTCCCTTCACATTTGACTAAATTGGGCATCAATAATAGGGAAATAATCTCATTGGTCACATGACGATCTCGCCCTTATGTTTAATATTTCCTTGAGCTCTCCAGCTCACTATAATATTTTAATATCGATGGATATAAAGGAATTTTGGGAAATTATACTATTCCTCACTAGGACACTTGCTAAACCAGGGTCTAGCAGTCCATTTAATCCAGACTTAATCCCAAGCCTCTTGTCCCAAAATTTAGGGTATTACAAGAATCTCAGTAGTAAACAATACCACTATGCATGCAAGATATATATGAATGCATGACATGCTTGCTTACACAACTTCATACCAACATAATGACATATTTGCATGCTCAATGTTATGACATACATATGACTATTGCATAATAGAATAGAGCTTTAATCAATCAACTATGCTCAACAAAAATAGGAAAAGCAATCACATAAATCAATGCAAAAACATACATATCAAATACATGTGGGCTAGGTAAGTTTACTATCTTGTGGACTTTGCGTCCTCTTCTTATACCTTGATCTTCCAATCATTGCTTCTTCTTTATTACTTTATGTCCCTAGATAAGTAATGACATTATTAGAGCCATGAAAAGTGAATGCCCAAAGGGCTACATTAGCCTTAAAGGCTTACTTTTACCCTTGGAGTTCATACTAATTACTTTATGCCATTAAGTCTTAAATTCGTATAAGACATAAAGCTGATAGATTTTTCACTGTTCTTTGAAAAGTGACAGTTAATTCTATAGAACTCCAATTGAGGTGATTCAAAGCTATATTTGAATCTATTTAAGTATAATTTCAAGGAAAAATATATCAATTAGCTATATGTACACAAATTAATATAGAATTCCCCTTTTCTAGTCTCTGTTTCATAATTTCAGTCTTACATGACTAACTTTAAAAATTCACCATTAGTTTGAGGAAAATCCAAATCGAGTGGTTCCAAATTCTATGTGAAGATATTTAAGTTTAGTTTCACATAAAAATACTCAATTTTGGCCATCAAAAGCACAAAATTCCCAGAATTTCACAAAAAATTACTGTTCTAGATTTCTTTCAAAAAAACAGGGTCAAACTTCAACAATTCATATCTCCCAACATACTTTTCTAAGAATTATAAACTAACTAAAAAATTAAAGCTTTTTGTCTCTAATTTAATATTTAAAAGTTTCAAAATTTTTGGATAAGATTTACCCTATTAAATAGCTCGTACAACGTCATTGTTCAGATAGGGCAGAATCAACAACATGCACATACTTAGTTCATAAATCTCCAAATTCATATACAAGCATCCAAAAATCATGAACACTTGTATACCTACACAATTTTACCTCCTAAAGCCAATGGAATCATCAAAATTATTAAATTCCTACTCCTTCTAAATGAAACAGTACAAGGAAGATCCAAAGATTCCTGTAAGTAGTTAATCGTTTTCTCGTTTTCTCTTGCCTAATCAATTTCTTTCTACTTCTAATCAAATGATTAGCTATTTAGACCTCTGTTGGATATCATTTATCCATTGAAAACACCCTTTTTTATGTGAATAAAAAGTACCAATTCCCCATATACTCATCCAAACAACAAACCAATCGGTTCAAAAGAAAGCTTACGCTTACCTCTACACGTTTCCATAGATGGTTTGGAATTCTGGCAACACTTCAACCATAGAAACCATTGAAATAAAGCTTGCGAGAAGTAGAAGAATGTTGGTGAAGGGCACTTTAAGAGAAGACGCTGATTCGGTAGTGTTTCGGCGGGCTGAAGTTTCTCTCTCTTCCTTTCTCCATTTTTGTCCAACACACTTCTCTCTCTCTTTCTGATTTCTGCACATAGGAATGAGGAAGAAGATGATGAAAGAATGGTTAAATGAATTAACCAATTCACTTTGCCAACTGTCAAGCTCCCATTGTTCTAAAAATATCATTTTTGCACATAATGCTAAACTTGGCAGAATTTTCAATAAATTTTGAAAATTCATATCTAATTGTGTAGATATCAAATTAGGGTAGTTCTAAATTGTATGTGACCTTTGTTAAGTATATTTTTAATAAAAAATATAAACTTTGGCCAATTGAAATTTCACTCTTCCTATAAATTTAATCTTTGGATGCTGCCATAGAAAATTACCAGTTTCGCTGGGCTAATTTTCATTTCTCTTGGTGTACAGCTCCAAATAACATATATGACCTATCAAATTAAAGCTTGATAAGTATAATTTATGTTTGGAAATTATCATAATTTTTAGATATCATTTACCTATTGAAAAATGTCACGCAATCACCATTGCCACATCAGGAATTTCACTAGTAGCAATACTACTTTGGGCTCCACTTTACTATATTGTGTGTGACTTCTAATTACTTTATTTTGTTACTCTCAATGCTCCTTAATACCCCAAGGGTATAAAGAAATTTAGGGAATAAAACCATGCCTTACTAGGATACTTGCTAAATTAGGGCTTAGCGGTCCTCTTGATCTAGGCTTAATCTCAATCCTCTCATCCCCAAATTTGGGATATTACAGAAACACTTTATATATTTATAAGTCATCTACTTGTTGCCTCAGATGCCTTAGATTCTCTCATATATATTGCTCATAGCATATCTAATCCCTCTCAAATTTATATGTTAACTAACTCAAATTATCTTTCATCCGTATAGTATCATACTTACAATCTATACAGAGAACTAGTAAGGGGTAGACCATAGACACTAGCATAAACTCGTGTATCCAGGAGTAAGTTTTCCTTTTTGACTTAATTGCTTTCCCTTCACTCGTCTAACCAAATCGTTTGTAATCATAGAGTTTTAACTAAAGTAGCTAACACCAAAATAAGCTTTCATGATGCCGCTTGTATCATCACATATTTTTTTAAAGAGATTTAAATAATTAATGTGTAAACTTAATGGAGGATTTGAGTATCTAGAGGGTTTAGTTTTATGTATTTAATGTTTAACAATAATCCTATAGATTTTTAAATAAACACAATATGCCTTATGTTAATTATATTTTTAGAATATAATCCCAAGTCATAATTTTCTAGAAAAGGGAAAATAATATTGTTGAGAGGATATAAAATAAATATATGTAAATTTGATTTAAATATTTTTAAATATTTATTATATATAATGGATTATATTTAATAAAGATATCTTTGCACTATAAGATCTAAATGTTATGGGAGATTATCTAAAGAGTTATAACATCATGATACTAGATTTAAGATTTAGAAATATTAAAGATACTTTTAATATAAGGATATTATATATATAAACACATATACAAACAAAGAAGAATATTTCAAAAAAGGGAGGGAAATTAAATATAGTAATTATTTATTAGCATTAATTTTAAGAAAAAAGATAAATAAAGTTATTTGAGATTAAATTAAAAGTATATATGATATGTTTGAATACACACACACACACACACACACACAAAGGGTTTAAAAAACAAGAAAAAATATATGATGGCATAATGCTAATGGGCCACGGTCCATTAGCTACCCAAACATGCCACTTATACATATGACGTTAAGTCACTCCTCCCAGCATTTTCTTTAGCCATGACAGTGAGTAAAAAAGAGAGCGACTCTTTTATTTTTGGTGAGTAGAGTTTGTTGTTTTGTTTTAGATTGAACCTTAAATTGTCTTCAGTATCGGGTTGTATTTGAGACTTATTTTTTGTAGCTCCAATGATAGGTATCCATTTTTCTACTTATTATACATGTTGGGATGTGTTTGTGAGTATTTATGAATTGTATTTTCATTATAATCGCTTTTGATTTATATTGTAAGTTATATTATGGGTTATTTTGCTAAAAGTTACCTTGTGGGATTATATTGTGAACTATGATTATATTCTAAGATAACTTATGGGTGATATGATGGTATATAATTTTTGTGATGTTATGTTTTAATTTGATAAGTACTATCATCTATGCCTTGAGAACATATTGTAATATGCCAAGCGATGTATTATGAATTGCTATGTAGTAAAACCTTAGTTCTATTAATTGTGGATTATAAGGTGTTAGGATATGATTGGGAGGTGTGTTATTTGTATACCACATGGTGAGGCCACCATTTTGAGCTCTTTGGTTGGTCGTGTCGTGCCTACTTATTCCATGAGGTCTACAACACCCTACTTATTCTGTAAGGGGTTACTCTGTCCCACCATTTCTTTAAGGGACCTCGCTCCAGTTGTTTTATAAGGAGCTGTGACACCCCATAAGTTCTTTGATGGGGAACCTACGGTCTAATTGAGTGCAATATGTTATATATGATTAGTTTTGATTATGTCAAATATTAAGAGAGCAAAAAGTTTGTATAATATACTTATCTCTTACATTAACTAACTACTATTTAATATTGCATTTCTTATAGATTAGTCAAGCAAAGAAAGAAAGAGATTGAAGAAAGAAGAACTTGCAATAATTAATGAAAATATTAAGATTCAAGTTCTATTGGAAGTTTCTATAGTTAGAAGGGAATTCGAGTGATACTGTAGCAGTAGTAATGTAGCATACTGTTACTGTAGCAGTAGATACTGTAGCATACATGTTGTAGCTCGAGGCACTGTAGCACTCTAGTGATGTTAATGTGTAGGTACTGTAGCATTTGAAGTGAGGTACTATAGCATTCTAAGTGAGGTACTGTAGCGTAAAGTTTTCATGCTTTGTTTTTTGTCTATCTTGAGTAAGGTCCAGTTATTTGACTATATCTCCCAAACCACAACTCCGTTTGAGATAAAAATAGTTGCATATGAAACTAGAATTCCAATGTGTTATGTTGACACCAGAATCAATATCAAAAGAGTTCAGATGAAAGAGATATGATTGTTGGAATTTGATATTCAAATCATAATAATTTTCCACAACAGGTTCAGTATTTTAGATATAACTCTCAAAACACAAATCTAATTGAGTAGAAACTAGTGCCATATGAAACTAGACTTAAATATATTTCCATTGATATATAATATGTCAAATTTGAATTTATATTTAAGGAGGTATGCTATCTAGAAGTTGACCTATATATCTATAGATTTGTAGAAGTGGAATTACAGTTCTTGTGATATAAACACAGATCACTTGAGTGTTATGGTACATTACTCGAGTGATAATGCAGATCATTCTAGTGATTAGTAAATATCACTCAAGTGATATGGGTCAAAAAGTAGATCACTCGAGTGATTATCAGATTCACTTGAGTAATTGGCAGAAGAATGCAGATCACTTCTAGTGTAAGCTAGCGCACATCCAGTGAATATTATTTTTCACATATCACTTCTAGTAGAGACCAAGTTCACTTAAGTGATATGTTTATTTTGGTAAATCACTTCCAGTGAATACTCAACGTGCTTCCAGTGAATCAGATTACTTCTAAAAAATTTCTCTGCACTCAAGTGATATGCTATTTCTGAGAAATCATTTCCAGTGAATTATTTGTGAACTTGAGTGATATACTTATTTTGACAGATCACTTCCAGTAAAGCCTCAATAAACTTGAGTGAATATAAATATTAGGACATCACTTTCAGTAAATTTACCGTGAACTTAAGTGATTTGTTGAATTCAACAGAAGCACCTCCTGAAGCATGACTGAATACTCGAATAAAGCACATTGATTTAAGGAAATCACTCAAGTAATCCCTTGGTGCACTTGAGTGATGCAGATCACTTCTAGTGAAGTGATTATCCACTCGAGTGATGTTTAAAAGAAATTATAATGGCTCTTTCTCTTAGTGGTTTTAGTTGTTAAGCACCACCGGTTGGCAAACTTCATATCAATGTTAGAGCACGATCGACATATAATGGGCAAATATTGGAATGTCCTCAACAACTCTCAAAGTATCAACTATATATACCAAAGCATTCAAGATGGCGAATAGGCACACACAAGTGATGAGAACACAAACATGCTCATATAAGAAGTCATCTACCTTAAGCACTCTCTGCTATTCTCTGTTTTCATATCATGTACACTTGAGAGTGTAATCATTTGTATTGTATTTCAGTGAGTATTTTACCAACTCTATGAGAGAGTCAGTAAACACCTTCAAGTGTATCTCTTATCTTCATCTTAAGGTAAAGGGACCATAAGAGGGTAGAATTTCCTTACTGGAGAAGACGTAGAGAGAATTCCTTGGAAGACTTTCTGCGCATAAGACTTCCAAGGTGCGAGCGATTGAGAACGTTGTTGCTTATAAGACTTACAGGGGTATAAGCAAGAGAGAACATTGCTGCTCATAAGACTTACATAAGTAAGAAGGAGAGAAGAGTCGTTAGAGTCATTATGCTCGTAAGACTTGCCCTAAGGGGGAGTGTACCTTACAGAGAGTAAGGGGGATTAACTCTATAGTAAGCTACACAAGTGCTTAGCTAAACTTATGAATTGTAAAGGCTTTTCTTGTTCCCGGATAAATAAGAACATAGTGGATTGAAAATTCAGAATGAGCTTAGGGATTGGACGTAGGTCATCGTGGATTGGATCGAACCACGATAAATCGTAGTTTCCACATTCTCTTCCCTAAGCTCTTATATTTCCAGCATATACAATTTACATAATTTATTGTGATTTTATACTTCCATACTTATTGATTTGATAAGTTGCAAAAAGATTTTGAAAGATCAAATTTTCTTCTCATATACCCAATTCACCTACCTCTTGGGTGTCAGCCAATTCTAACACAATATGGTCTTTGCCTGATCTATACTCCACAATTGGTAAGGTTGTTGAGTGATTGGTGATATGGGTATAACTTAGCCTGTGAGTTTAGTAAGTAGAAATAAGATGGTTTGGTTAGATTGATGAGAGGATTATGAGTTCTATGATTATTTTAGCATAATATTTCGGTTGTTTTGTCATAATTATAATTATAGATATTTGTGTATTGTCATCACATAACTGTCTTACCAGCACCTCATAAGCATGTGCTTGTGAGTATTGTAGATAGGACGGCTGGTTACTGAGACATTGATCTCATTTCGTTACTTTAACACTTTTTTCAAGTGAAAGGTTCAAGATGAGGGACTTTAAAGAGGGCTTCGGAGGAGTGAAGCTATGTTGGCAATGTCAAACCCCTTAACATTTTGATATTTACAAAGTAATAAGTGCATAGTTTCATAAGGCATATGGAAAAAGCGAAATCATATTGGCATTAAGTACTTATTTACAATATAGGAATTCTCCATAGGGTTTGAAAAATATTTACAAATGTACAAATAATTAAAATAAAACAAAAGTACAAATATAGATAACCAGATGCAACTTCACAATGCACCGGGACTCTACCCCTGGGTAATCACTTTCTTACCCTTAGAGCTGCTAGCTTCATCAATAATGTTTTTCAGTTTGTAAAAGAGAGATTCAAAGGAATCTCAGTAGTTACAGACATTTAATACATATAGAATGTAATAATAAATATGCAATGCACCATGTTATGTAAGATAATAACTCGTGTTGTGCGCATACTATCCAAGGCTAGATGACTGTTTGCAACCCCAGCTTAACTCATGTCTATAGTCAAATGACATGTATAGACCCTAGCTTATTCCATGCACCATCACTGGATCCTAGATCATAACTTGGCTAATGTGCTCTAGGCACTGTCAAGTTATAGAAAATGGCATACACAAAGCATACAAACAATTACATAGTATATGAAAGAAAGTGCTACTGCTTGACTCCTTTTTCAATTCCTCGGTCAATCCTAAACTTTGGTTCCAGCTCAGGCTATTTCCAGTTCCTATAAAAATTAGAGTTACAAGTAACTGGTTATTACTTATACTATTACAACCTTTAAATCAAATTCTGCTAGTTTTTTAATGCAGTTATAACAGTTTCTACATAATACAATTCTGCACAGTGCAGTTTCACTATTTCTAGAAACTGGCAGATTTTTAGTCAATTTTAGAAATTCATAATTAATTCTATAAAAATCAAATTTGATTAAGTCTAAAGCCTATATTAAAATTTTTAAATTTAATTTTCTATAAAAATACTTAAGTCTAACTACTACCACCATGTCATTCCCAAAATTTTCCAAACTCCCACTGTTCCAAATTTCATTCTAGAAACAGGGCATAAATTTGAAAATCCATATCTTTTAATCTACTTTTCTAAAAATTGTGATCTATCTATCAAATTAAAGATCTAGATGTATACTTTTGATAAGTAAAATATTTGCATATTTATTTTCCCTTATATGATGATTTTGTGGACTATATTTGAGCTGAATGTAATCAAGTTAGGTGTAATTAATAAATAAATAATGATTTTCTTGCAGCCATGGACAGTACTGCATTAAGAAGAATTAAAGAAGGCATTTAAGGGGAAGTTACTATTCATACAGACTATTCACTATGTACTGTTCATGTCCGGTACTGTTTGGAATCACTATAGCATACTGTAGCAGGGGACTGTAGCGGACACTGTATTGTACTGTAGCGCGCGGTAGGTGAAACACGACACTGTAGCAGCCAGCTTTCACTGTAGCAGCTACTGTAGCACCAAAATGAAGCCTATAAATTGAGCTTCTTGGCATGAAGAGGAGAGGAGAAGAAGGGAGAAGGAAGAGAGAGAGAGAGAGAGAGAGAGAGAGCATATATTTCATAGAGTTGTTATTTTAGAATTTATTTCTTGCATTTTCTTACTTCTTGCATGCCTCCTGGATGGAAGATTTTACCTCCTATATGAAAGGCTAGATAGTCATTTCTTGCATTGTATTACTTTTTGTATGCCTCCTACATGGAAGGTTTTACCTCCTACATGGTAGGCTAGATTTTCCATTTTCATGCATCTTGTAGTTGTATTTTTATGTTTTATAATTAATTTTTATGCAATGTTTATGATGTTTTTATTTTATGTTTATTTTGCTTTTACTTTCATTATGAGCTAATTTTCCTTTTCCTAGGGTGATGACGTAACTTACTAATGACGGATTGAATCTAACTTATTAAATCTAGTTTTAATTTTTCCTTTATGATTGAGTTTTAATTATTGCTCTTAATGCTTACAATTGATTGGCTACCTTTTGGATGATTTCAATATGCATGTTGAGACTGGAAGGAGATACATGTGTGTGGATCCTATAATTAAAACCATAATTTGCATATGAAATAGGAATATATTTATATGGGTTGTGTAGTCTTAATTGAGTTCCATAAATCTTAATGCATGATTAATTGCTTAAATTCATATAGGAATATATTGGATTAGCAATTAATTATAGAATTACTTGACCTTGGAATAGGCTAGTAATTAAAATAGGGAAACTCGACTATCGATCATGTGGAATAAATTGGACTAGAATAGATAAGTGATTCAATCTGGAATTTGTTAAGTGAAATCTAATCCCTAGGGCTTTCTCTCATATTTGTCTTTATATCATTTGTGTTCATATTTCATCATTTTTATTTTGCAATCTCCATCACAACTAATCGATAGGCTGAATAGTATTAAGATTATTAATTTTGGTACTTAGTGATCAATCCTCGTGGGAACGATACTCTACTCACTTCTATATTACTTGATTACGACAATGTACACTTGCACTTTCTAAATACACCATCCTACACCCGTAACAAGTTTTTGGCGCCGTTGCCGGGGATTGCTATCATTAATATTAATACCAAGTAATTTTAATACTAATTTGGTCTTTATATTACATTTTTTTTGTCTTTTGTTTCTTTTTCAGGTTTTTGCTTAGTATATGACAAGATCGAAGAAGACTGAATTATAACCTTGTGATTCTGAGATCGAGAGAACTTGTTGAAGAAATCGGAGAGTTCGAAAGTAGTCTACTTTAATTAATTCAATGGTATATCCAGAAGGAGAAGCAGCAGATACCAAAATACTCCATGATTATGCAACACCAACAGTCATGGAGACAACTTCTGGAATCAGAAAACCACCAGTAGCAGCCAACAATTTTGAAATCAAGCCTGCAATTATCCAGATGGTGCAAGCCAATCAGTTTGGTGGTTTATCAATAGAAGATCCCAACACACATATAGCCAGCTTCCTAGAAATATGCGACACATTCAAGCATAATGGTGTTACTGATGATGCCATTAGACTTAGACTTTTCCCTTTCTCACTCAGGGATAAGGCTAAGAGCTGGTTACATTCTCTACCGGTAGGAAGCATAACTACATGGGATGCCTTGGCACAGAAAGTTTTGGCGAAATACTTTCCGTCAGGAAAAACTGCAAAATTGAGGAATGAAATTACCTCATTTTCCCAGCATGAACTAGAAAGCCTTTATGAAGCCTGGGAAAGATACAAGAAGTTGCTAAGGAGATGTCCTCATCATAGGTTACCAGATTGGTGGACACTGCAAACATTCTATAATGGGATGACGCATACCACCAGAATTCTTATAGATGCTGCAGCTAGAGGATCTTTAATGGGAAAAAATCTAGATGATGCCTATAATTTACTTGAGGAGATGGCGGAAAATGCATATCAATGGCCTTCTGAACGTCATAATTCAAAGAAGGTGCTTGGAGTGCACGAGCTGGATATCCTTACAACTTTATCTCTCAAGTTGCATCTATATCCAAGCAAGTGAGCTCATTGACTAGTCAAGCAAATGTAATCAGTACTCCTCATAAAACCTGTGACCGATATGGAGGACCTCATATGAGTACGCAAAGTCAAGATGGCCACTCATCTATGCCTTCTCAGTCGGATCAAGCTCATTATATCGGAAATCAAAGAAATGACCCATTCTCAAACACTTATAATCTAGGTTGGCATAATCATCCAAACTTTGGCTGGAGGAATAATCAAAATGTGTTCAAACCGCAAGGGAACTACCAGCAACAAGCTCTTCAACCACCAAATCCACCACAGCAAAAAGTGAATGTGGAAGATGCACTGGCTCAACTAACCATGAATACATCTCAATTCATGGCTAGGACTGATGCAATACTTAAAAGCCAGGAAGCCTCGATAAAGAACTTGGAGATCCAAATGGGCCAAATTGCAAATATGCTGAATTCCAGACAACCAGGTACTCTTCCAAGTGACACTGAAAAAACCCAAGAGACCATGTGAAGGCTATTGCATTAAGGAGTGGGAAAGAATTGAAAAATCCTGTAATTCTACATAAGAATGACGGAGAAAAGAAAGAAAGTAAACAAGAAAAGAAGGAGGAAGCACAGAAATCTCAAGAAGATGATGTGGTACCAGGAAGAATCAGCTTTCCAGATAACCCTCCTCCATATGTACCACCAGTTCCATACCCTCAGAGACTTGTAAAGGCAAAGCTAGACAAGTAGTTTAAAAAGTTTCTGGATGTTTTCAAAAAGTTACATATCAACATCCCTTTTGAGATGCTCTTGCCCAAATGTCCATTTATGCAAAATTCATGAAGGACATTCTCTCAAATAAGGGTAAGCTGGAGGAATTTGAGATAGTTGCACTTACTGAGGAGTGCAGTGCCATTCTGCAAAAGAAACTACCACCAAAGCTGAAAGATCCAGGAAGCTTTTGCATACCTTGCACCATAGGTCAATGTAACTTTGAAAGAGCACTTTGTGACCTGGGAGGAAGTGTAAATCTTATGCCTTTATTTGTCTACAGAAAACTTGGTCTTGAAGAGGTGAAGCCTACCACAGTTTCACTACTTCTTGTTGATCGATCAATTAAACATCCAAGGGGTGTCTTAGAAGATGTTTTGGTGAAGGTGGACAAACTTATATTCCCAGCTAATTTTATCATACTTGACATGGAAGAAGATCAAGAAATTCCTATCATTCTTGGGAGGCCATTCCTAGTAACTGGGAGAACTTTAATTCATGTGCAACAGGGAAAGTTAACCTTGCGAGCTCAAGATAATCAAGTATCTTTCAACATTTTTAAGGCTTGGTCCTTTCTAAATGAAGGTGACACCTGTTACAGGGTAGATATATTGACTAGCTACATAAAAGACGTGGTGAACAAAATTTTCATAGATCAACCATTCACAATAGGAACAGTAGATGTATCAAAATCTACTAATCCTAAAGTGTACAAAGAATATTGGGGAATAAAAGCTTTCAATTTTGACTCAAAAGCAGCTGGTAAGAAGAGACTTCTCCAACTCAATGAGCTTGAAGAATTCAGACAACAAGTTTATGAGAATGAAAAGTTATCTAAGGAGAAGACAAAAATGTGGCATGACAGAAGAATTTTGAGGAGAGAGTTCACACCGGGACAAAAAGTACTGATATGCAACTCACGGTTAAAGCACTTTCTGGGAAAGTTGAGATCAAGGTAGTCAGGACCTTTTACTGTGGTTCAAACATGGCCATATGGAGCTGTGGAGATTCAAGATGGTGATCGAAAATTTAAAGTGACTGAGCAAAGGCTGAAAGAATATATTGACGGTGCACTTAACACTTTGAAAACTGTCATCACTTTGGAGGAAACAACAGGTAAGTCCTAATTTTTTTAAAAAATATTTTAAAAAAATTATTGGTTTAAGTCTTTGTCTAGCTAAAGATGTTAAAGAAGGGCGGCTATTTGGGAGGCAACCCAAAACTTCTTTTCCTTACTCTTTCATTTTTCTTTCTTACTTACTGAAGCACACAACAATGCATTTTTAAATTCTAATCTCATTGATAATTGAATATTTATTACACTCATATGTATCTCTTGATTAATAAATTTAGATTGTTTAGTAATAAATAATGGGCTTTTATGCTTATTTGGGCTTTGAGTGTTTTATTGGATTTAACATATTTTAATAATAAAAATTCCAGATTTACAATCCTTCTCTATTTTGATCATAACTCTTGAACTAGATATCCAAATGATCTCATTCTTGTCTCATTTTTTAGATGATTCAGAGGGAAACAATTGATATGAAGACTTGAAGGGCAGATTCGGACAAGAGGATAGTCAAAACTGTAGTCAATTTTATATGTATTTTTCTGGATTTTTATTGGGCCCAAATTTTGTAATGAAGCACCATTTATTATTAATTTCCGTTTTGGGCTGAACTGATGGGCTCTGACCCATTTGACAATTAGGTTTTTACCTTAGTTAGCTGAAACAATAGGGCAGAATGGATTTAGGGGACGTTTTTGGATTGAAATCAGAAGTTCTTAATTATCTGAAAATGTTCTTCATGTTCTTTGCGTTCTTCGTTCATTTTTCAGATTTTCCAGCCATGTCCGGCTAAATTTCTGTGATTGACCTATGGATTGAGGATTCACGTTTCCAATTAGAGGACATACTTAAACTGGTAACGTAATTCGTTTCTATTTACTCTAATCCGATTCGATTTTTGGAATAGTTCGAATGTTTGTTTTAATATTCGGATTGATACATCCCAAGGACACAGTTCGAATTGGGTTACAGTGCTACTGTACGATCGCTCAGTAGCATGTCATGCATACAAACAGAACCTAGACGATCGTCTAGTCGAGGGATTTTCTGGATGAATACAGAGATTTCAGTTCGTCCAGAACCAATCACGAGTTCGTTATAATCTTCGTCCGATGATGGTAGGAAACTATGAATCCCAATTCTAGGTCAGTCGTTTCAATCTGTTTGGTCTAGTTCATTTTCAATTTCGGTCTTTAATCTGAGTTTATTGTTTGTTAATAGTTTAATTGAACCCCTCAATCGATCATTGTTTCAAATGTTTTAGACTGCATGTAAATTACGTGGGAAACGATCCAGGTTCTCTATACTGCAAATTCTCATTGAAACTGGTTATTTTGGGAGAACTCGACAATTCTCGATCACTCATCATGGAGGAAATTCTTGTAAATCTTAAGAACAGGTTCCCTACTCTTCCCAAAGATATGCTCAGGAAGATCTATAGCTGTCGACTTGAAAGAATGAAGACATTCAAGCGTTTGGGCCTTCCTGAGGATCTCCGCTAGATCATTGAAGCTAAGGTACATTTAATAGGTGAGATTCATGAGTCATTTATTAAACCTATGCCAGGTATGGGAAGAAGCTCTTACTCCAAAAAGAGAAGAGCCAAAAGAATGAAGGTTTGTCCTAAATGTGCAAGGTGGAATTGTGATCAGCGTTGTAGGAGCAAAGGTATGGTTTCTATAAATCGAGAAGATAAAATTTAATCTATAAAGGATGGACTAAGTAAGGAGTCATTGGATGATATCATTCAGACTCTTGAGACGCATCCTAGTGGTGATGTTCATCGTGTACTTCTAGATTTATTTGACATATTCAACAAAGAAAAAGAGCGCTACCGTCTTGGGAATCTGACGTTAAAAGACCTTGTTTGCCAGTTTATAAGAAAACTGGATGGGAAGCAAATCCTCTATTCATAGAAAGCGTTTAAGCCGTTACTGGATGTAAAACCAGAGGAAGATGTGAGCCACAATCACAACTACTATACATAATCGTGCTTTTGTCTAATTTGTCATATCTTTTCAGTAACCTTTTGACTTTCATTACTCGTTTTATTTAATTTCTTCACGTAACGGCTATCGGTCAGTGTTAGATATGATTAGTTTTGATGATGACAAATATAGATGTCAAATATTAAGCATAAGAAGCTTGCATAGTATACTTTTCTAATACATTGACTAACTATTTGATATTGCATATATTGTAGATTAGTCAAGCAATGGAAGAAAGAAATTGAGGAATAAGGAACTTGCAAGAATTAATAAAAAATATGAAGATTCAAGTTTTTATGGGTACTGTAGCAGTGGGCACTGTAGCAATATGGTTACTGTAGCAATTGGCACTGTTTGACACTATTTGGAACTGTAGCAGAGTGATTTTTAACAAATCACTCGAGTGATTTGAGGAATCACTCGAGTGATTCAGCAAAAATAGAAATCACTCGAGTGATTCAGCAAATCACTCGAGTGATGTTCAGCATTTCAGAGTCTGTTCTTCATCCAGCTGAGCGAGGTCTGGTTATTTGATCATATCTCTCACAATACCACTCCAAATGAGACGAAACCAATTGAATATGAAACTAGACTCCAAATGCGTCATTTGGACACCAGAACCAACATAAAAGGAGCTCCTATGAGGGAGATATCAGTGTTCTAATTTTACCTTCATGTCAGCGTCACTTTCTGGAACAGTCTTGGCATTTTGGCTATAAGTCTCAAACTACTGATCCTATTGAGCTGAAACCGGTGCCATATGAAAGTAGACTTCCAGGGCATTTCAGCTAAAGAGTTATGGCATCTGAAAGTTGACCTATGTTTACTAAAGATCTGGAAAAGGATCACTCGAGTGATTTCAGCATTCACTCGAGTGATATGGCATTTCACTTCCAGTGATCGAAAAATCACTGCAAGAAAAATTCACTGTTTCAGATTTCACTTCCAGTGATCTCCAAATCACTCGAGTGATATTTCAACTTTGCCAAATCACTTCCAGTGATTTCTCAGATTTTCCATTTCACTTCCAGTGATCTCCAAATCACTCGAGTGATATCTCAACTTTGCCAAATCACTTCCAGTGCGCCTGAAATCACCGGAAGAAAAATACACTGTTTTGAAAATCACTTCCAGTGAATGCCAAATCACTCGAGTGATGCGCCAAGTTTTCCAAATCACTTCCAGTGAATCAAAAATCACTGCAAGAATATTTCACTGTTTTCCAAATCACTTCCAGTGATATTGAATTACTCGAGTGATGTTTGAAAAGTTGCCAAATCACTTCTAGTGATCTTGAATCACTCGAGTGATGTTTGAAAAGTTGCAAATCACTTCCAGTGGATTCAAAATCACTGCAAGAAGAAATCACTATTTACAAAAACACTTCCAGTGATTCCAAATTCACTCGAGTGAAACATGGAAATTTCAAGATCACTTCCAGTGCAAGGCGAAATCACTTCAGGAATATTTGACTGTTTTAAAAATCACTTCCGGTGACATGAACTCCACTCAAGTGATCGTCCATTTCAACTGATCACCTCCAGCACCATTCTTGATCACTCCCAGTCAAAAATCAGTTACCTCATATCACTCACAGTCAGTGATTACTCAATTCACTCTTCATAGTTCCAGTGACAGTATATCAGTTTGAATCAGAATAACTTCCCGTGAAGATCAAATCACTTCCAGTGAACCAGAATGCACCTCCAGTGAAAGCCAGTATGCCTCAGTTCACTTTCTATCAGATAATATCCAAGCGAGTGATTATGTTGATTTTGCAGATCACTTCCAGAGACATGCCAAGATAAACTTATATGAAGTTTTATCAGTTTAACTTCTTGTCAGCATCTATGATCACTCAGTACACTCTTAACTGAATCAGAATCACTTCCAATGACAGTCACATCCAGAAATCAAGATTACTGCCGGTGAAATGCTTATGTAGTCAAGAGTTAATTGTTTTATCAAAATCACCTCCAGTGAAATCAAGTTGACTTCCAATGATTCTTCTATTTTCTGAAATCACTTCCAGTGAAGTCTGTAATCACCCGAGTGATATTTTCTAACAGCTATTTCTCTGAGTGGTTTTACAGGTGTTATGCACTACCGATCACATGGCTTACACAGATCAATATTAAACAACAACTATTCGTGGGCGGCAGCAAAATTCATAAGTAACGGAAGACAAATACTATTGCATCTGTCAGACCAATGGGAAAACTGTAAGAAACGCTGAAGCATGTGTCAGAGCACGATCAACGGGAAAATATTTAAATACACTCAACGACCGTGCAAAGCAATGGGACTCCAACCGAAAATGAAGTAGTGACTGTCTAAGCATCAGATGGGATTATAACAGAAAAATATCCGAATGGGCTCAACGGTCAAATGAATCAACAGACTATAACGGATATCTTCCACAACTCAGCTATAAATAGGAGAAGATTCAAACACAGAAAAGCAAGCAACGCAATGAGAACATGAACATGTTGATATTCTAAGTCTTCTACCTCCGACCACTCTTTGCTCTACTTCATCTTCTATATTATGTATATTTGAGAGAGTGAATATTTGTATTGTACTTCAGTGAGGATTTATCTACTCTTTGAGAGAGTCTGTAAACACACCATCTATACTTCTGTATTGAACTCAAGGTAGAGGGACCTTGAGAGGGCTGATTACCTTACGGGAAGTTGTAGAGTGAATTGTCAGAGACTTTCTGCTCATAAGACTTACAAGGTGCAAGCAGTAGAGAACGTTGCTGCTCGTAAGACTTACAGTGGTGTAAGCAGGAGAGAACGTTGCTGCTCATAAGACTTGCACAGTTAAGCAGGAGAGAAAGGTCTTTGGATTGCTTTGCTCGACTTGCTGTAAGAAAGAGTAAACCTTACAGTGTGTAAGGGGGAGCTACTCTTGTGAATTTGTAGAGGCTTTTCTTGTGCCCGGTTAAACAAGAATATAGTGGATTGGAAATCTCAGGAGAAGCCTGGGGACTGGACGTAGGTCATCGTGGATTGGACCGAACCAGGATAAATCACAGTTTGCATATTCTCTTCCCTAAGCTTTTACATTTCCAGCATATATGATTTACATATCAGCTTATGTTTCTATACTTCAGCATGTATTGATTTGATAAGTTGCGAAAAGATTTTAAAAGATCATACCTTCTTATCACACACCCAATTCACCCCCCTCTTGGGTGTCAGCCAGTTCTAACAGGTCAGTCGTGTCGGATATTTTTTTCAAACTTGTTGGAAAAATGTCTGATTTGCATGATCTTATTGTCGTTATTTTAGTAGTATAAATATGTATTCTTTCACTTATAAATAAACAAAAAAAATGTCTAAGAGAAAAATATAGAGCAAGGGTATTACCTAAAAATGTAGATATACATCTATTTGCATTTTTTGTGAAACTGACTCAGGAAAGGATGGAGAGTTTATACCAGTAGCACAAGAACTGGGACGTGCATTAGCTGCTATGAAGATCAATTTTGTCTATAGGAGAGGTCTTGAGGGCCTGAAGTTAAGTATGCCTATTCTTGCAACCATTAATGGTAGCAAGGGTTTGTGTGTAAGGATAAAGGAGTTAGAACATCACTTCTTCTTATTAGGCCAAGAGTTAGAGGTTTCAAGTTTTCCTAAACGAATGGGATGTATGTTTTACCGTGCTGATGCTTTTATCGCTCTACCCGGTGGTTTTGAAACGTTGGATGCGATCTCTAGCATTGTATATTGGGTTAAACTGAACTTTCATAAAAAATCATTAGGATTGTTAAATGTTAATGGTTTTTATGATAATTTGTTGTTGTTTCTTGATCATGCTGTGGAAACAGGATTCATACCCCAAGCGACTCGTCATTCCATAATTTCTGCTCCAACTGCTGAGCAACTACTGGATCAAATGCAAACCTATGAACCTAAACCAGATCCATTAGTTAAGCAAATAGGTGGGCAATCTTCAAATAGCACTCATAAGTAGGATCCAGATACCACTCTCCCGTTGTAACTTTCTTTTATCTTATGGTTTTACTCTTAGCATTTTAGTTTACTTTATTGTTTGTTTATGTTTTCAAAAAAAAAGTCTCTAATCTTTAGATGACATTGAAGACAATGTTTGATTTAGGTTGGGGGGAAAAAACATAGTTTCTCCATTAAATAGTTAGTTAGTAAAACTATTAGATGCATGGAGTGTGAAAAGATGGCAGAGTAAAGAGTTATTCTTAACTCTTGAGACGCATCTTATTAGTTGCAATTTTCTTTCTTTCTTTCTGTTTCATCTAAAAAAAATTTGAGTGTTTTTCAATGATTTTAAGAAGTATATAAGTTTGAAGCATGGATCAATTGAGTTTAGAGATTTTATAGCATGATTGAACAATTGATTGTTGAATTTGGTGATGAATTTTGAGACTGAATGAGCTGAATTTGAAAGTCCCTAACTGTGAACTTTTGAGCCTATATGATCAATAATGATTATCTTTCTTGTGTGTGATAGTCACCTATTAAGTTGTCACTCTAGAACTTGCTTTAAATCTGGTTGAAATTACATGTCATATGCATATTTGAAAATGATAAAGGCATTTATTTTGTTTAGCCAGAGCCAAATAGCCAACCTTGCAATTATACCATTGATAAGCCCCTTTAAGCTTGATTGATTATTTCTGTAGTTTCAACCCATTAATATGTATTTTAATGATATATCAAGTGCTTTTACCTAATTCAAAAGATTAATAGAGCATTTGAAATCTTTGTGAAATGGGCTTTTGACAAGTGTGGGGGTATATATATCATCAACTGTAAAATTGCAGAAGTTAAGAAAAAAAAGAGAAAAAGAAAAAAAAAGAGAAAAAAAAGGATGTTTAGTATTTGAATAGAAAACTGTGGGTTATTGTGACGAGATAAGTCTATTTATAAGATGACCCATTTTTCAATTGCTCTATTTACTTCTTAAATGTAGCCTTTCATATCACTATTTACATTCCTTTTATCTTAGCCCCATTACAACCCTTAATAAGTCCTTTTGATTTGAATTATGCATGTGAATTAGGTAGTGGAGATTGAGATTTTTTGCAAGCCTATGGTAGTGCAATTTTTCAGGTGAATTTGAGCGAAACACTTACCCTAAAACACTTGAGAGATTGAGAGAATGAGTTACAATTATGAATTCGTTTCATTCATTTTCAAATGAAGTTACTTGTTTAATAATTTTGTTGATTCAAGAATACTATGATCTCTTTACTCTTCAATTGTATCCTTGCTTATAACTTAATACTTCTGATTTTGTTGGAAGAACTTATTTATTAGTTACTCTTTCTTGTCCGAGGACATCCAAGAGCTAAGTGTGGGGGAATTTGATAAGTAAAATATTTGCATATTTATTTTCCCTTATATGATGATTTTGTGAACTATATTTGAGCTGAATGTAATCAATTTGGGTGTAATTAATAAATAAATAATGATTTTCTTGCAGCCATGGACAATACTGCATTAAGAAGAATTAAAAAATGCATTTAAGGGGAAGTACTATTCATGTGATACTATTCACTATATACTGTTCATGTCTGGTACTGTTTGGAATCATTGTATCGTACTGTAGCGTACTGTAGCAGGGGACTGTAGCGGACACTGTATTGTACTAGGCTCTTCCAAGATTGAGTTTTAATAATCTACTGTGTACTGTTCATATTTATTTTCACTGTAGCAGACGGCTTTCAATGTAGCAGCCGACTTTCACTGTAGCAGCTACTGTAGCACCGAAATAAAGCCTATAAATTGAGCTTCTTGGCATGAAGAGAAGAGGAGAAGGGAGAAGGAAGAGAGAGAGAGAGAACATATATTTTAGAGAGTTGTTATTTTAGAATTTATTTCTTGCATTTTCTTACTTCTTGCATGCCTCCTGGATGGAAGGTTTTACCTCCTATATGGAAGGTTATATAGTCATTTCTTGCATTGTATTACTTTTTGTATGCCTCCTACATGGAAGGTTTTACCTCCTACATGGTAGGCTAGATTTTCCATTTTCATGCATCTTGTAGTTGTATTTTTATGTTTTTATAATTAATTTTCATGCAATGTTTATGATGTTTTTATTTATGTTTATTTTGATTTTACTTTCATTTTGAGCTAATTTTCCTTTTCCTAGGGTGATGACGTAACTTACTAATGACAGATTGAATCTAACTTATTAAATCTAGTTTTAATTTTTCCTTTATGATTGAGTTTTAATTATTGCTCTTAATGCTTACAATTGATTGGCCACCTTTTGGATGATTTCAATATGCATGTTGAGACCGGAAGGAGATACATGTGTGTGGATCCTATAATTAAAACCATAATTTGCATATGAAATAGGAATATATTCATATGGGTTGTGTAGTCTTAATTGAGTTCCATAAATCTTAATGCATGATTAATTGCTTAAATTCATATAGGAATATATTGGGTTAGCAATTAATTATAGAATTACTCGACCTTGGAAGAGGCTAGTAATTAAAATAGGGAAACTCGACTATCAATCATGTGGAATAAATTGGACTAGAATAGATAAGTGATTCAATCCGGAATTTGTTAAGTAAAATCTAATCCCTAGGGCTTTCTCTCATATTTGTCTTTATATCATTTGTGTTCATATTTCATCATTTTTATTTTGCAATCTCCATCACAACTAATCGATAGGCTGAATAGTATTAAGATTATTAATTTTGGTACTTAGTGATCAATCCTCGTGGGAATGATACTCTACTCACTTCTATATTATTTGATTATGACAGTGTACACTTGCACTTTCTAAATACACCATCCTACACTCGTAACAACTTTAATCATGTCAAGTTTCATAATTCTTGGACTATTTTTGACTAACAAAATTCAATTCACAATAACACTGCCTCACTGAAGGAAAATCAAACAACATTTCCTTTCAACTTCGATAAATTCTAGATTTGCATACGAGCATCCAAAAATCATAAACACATGTATTTCTACACAATTTTCCCCTCTAAAACAATGGAACCATCAAAATTGCAAAATTTCATCTCCTCCCTGTTGTTTTACACTTGGAGGAAACTATGGAAGAATAAGGGAAAAACATGTTTTTGTGATTTCAATCAATAAACTCCTTCCTTTCCACTTCTAATTACAAGATTATCTACTTAAGTACTTAATAAACATGATTTGAGGAAATTTTGGCAGTATAACCCCTTAGGGTTTCATATTTCCATTTTCACAAAACCAAACCAAATTCAACAACAACAACCCTAACAACATCATATAACACAAGAGGATTAAATTTTGTAAGATTACCTCCTGATTGCTCACTTTCTCTCTCTTGAACACCACTGCCCTCTCTCTCTTCTCTCTTTATTTAACTTGATAACCATGAATTTCATGAAGAAGAAGATGTTACAAGAAGTTCTAGGTAGATTAGAAGGCAAGAACACTTTAATTTCAAGCCCTTACCTTAAATCCTTGCTTCTTGAACCCTAAGACCACTTGTGTTCTTCAAGGTTCTTGAGCTCTCTTCTCTCTCTCTTACTTTGGTGTTTTGGATGAAATAATAAAGAAGGAAAAGAGTGATATAGCTTCTTGAAATATCTCTATTTACTTTTGGAAATAATATTAGTTAATTTAATTAACATGTGCAATTTACTTGGCCCTTAATTTTCCTTCTTCTTGATTTAGATATGGGCTACTGTTAACTCTTAGAAATTCATAACATTCCAACACATTTTCTTCTCTTTTTACCTATTTTTGGGTTCAAAATGTGCATAGAAAGAAGTGTATAGAAGAAAATGTGCATATCAAAGTATCATGCAAAAATCAAAGATATTATAGTTACATCTTTGTGATTCAATTGAGAATTTATAAATCATCCCTCTTTTGTAGAAGGATGGAGACAAGTTTTGAAGCCCTACAAGAACCCAGAAACAAGGAAGTGAAGCATTGCCAAGTTAGAAGGAGTTTGTACAACTGGCTTCAGCAAGTCGACTAACTGGCCGTGGCAAGAAATCCCTATCCTGCTCTCTGTGTAACTGGCCTTGGCAAGTTGGACACACTGGCCGTAGCAAGTCATCCATATTTTGCTCTCTGTGTAACTGGCTACGGTAAGTTGACAGACTTGTCGTAGCTAGTCGAGAATCTGAAGAGAAATCTGCTCTCTGTGTAACTGGTTACAGCAAGTTGACAGACTTGCCGTAGCTAGTCGTGAAAAGTACAATTGCGCGTTTTGATATCAGAAGCGAAAAAACACTTCTTAACCTAGAGAGAGGCACCGAAAAACACAAGCTGAGCATTGGGAAACATCAGAGCATGCAAGGGAGAGCTTAGGAAGGGAGTATTTTAAAGATTAGAAGCCTTGGGTTGGATTTTTAAGGAAGATTGAAGTTAAAATCAGTGGTTTTTATCATTCTCCTTCCCTTTTCTTTCATTTGCTGATATGGGTTACTTTGTTAAGCTGAATTTTTTGCATTTAAAGATTATGAGTAGCTAAATACTTTCATTTAGGATTACTTTTACCCATTGTATGGATTTAAACTATTAGATTATCTTGCTTATGTTGGTTATTGAGTATATATGATGATTTTTCTTTGTACTTAATGCTTTCTTGTACTTGATCACCACATGAATAGAGTAGTTCAATTGGAAGATGCTTGAGAGAGCTATTTTGATTGTAGAACTTAAGAGAAATCATGCTAGACTTGAAGTTTATGATTAAATGGATGGTTTGTTGTTAGAATAGAGATATATCTAACAACCTAGCATAGTCTATTGAAGGATTGTGTTGGAAAGATGATTTTCATTAATTATAAACAAGAGATTGAATATTTTTAATGAAGATTCAAAATCAATCTTGACTTGAGAGAGCTTGGTTGATGCTTTAGAACCTTTGACTAGCATATAAAACTCATTTAACCAACATAAGTGGATAATTGCATAGTTTTATGAAATACAATGGGGAAGAAGTAATCCTAAGCTTATAACCTTTTGAAACCAAACCCAATTTCCCAATTCTCACTGTTTGCTTTGTTATTTTCATTAATAATCTTCATTTACCTTAATCACTTCAAATGATTCGATTCAACTTAGTTAAGAACATAGTTGCATTAGTTAGCTCATTTTCGTCATAGTCCTCGTGGGAACAATCTTTACTTATCACTCTATTACTTGATGCGACCCATACACTTGCGGAAGCGAATAGCTACATATATTATTTCCCTTCCTATTTCCCTTTTCAACCAAAAATCCAAGAGAAAAGGGAATAAAATACTACTTCTTGCATTTTCAATAATTCCCTTCTTCCAAATAATTAATTGGTGTCATATTTACTTTTGACTTTTTTACCATTTAATTTCACTTGGTAACAAATGCTCCTAATTATGATATTTATTACCAAATAACCATTTTCCCTTTTATTATCCCTCATTTGGCTGAAATTATTAGGAAGAGAGGGAAAAATAATTTGCTTCTTGTTTTGCTGTCAAATTACCATTTTGCCATTACATTTTATGATTTTTTTGTAATAAATCATCTCTTGCTCTTTTTCCTTTGGTTTGGCTGAATTCTTAGCATGTCAACTAGGGCAAGATTTGTGTCCTTTCAAACTCCAATTTAGGTTATAATATTAGGCCTTTAAGTAGACAATAATTACTCATTTGTGTCCTAACTTAGCCAAGTTATATGTAACCACCGATTGGAGTGTTTCTGTCATTTCATGTACATCACAATCCACCATTTTATTCCATTAAATGTATTAATTACATCTAATGAATATTGGTGATTGAAAAATGGGATGTTACAGGTGATATGTAGCACCTCCACCTTTATGAGTTGCATGTTGATTTCTGCATATTGCCATAATAGAACATGATTGCATTCTTTCCATTATAGTTGTTTCAATTAATTATTCGGTTATGGGATCGCATATGATTTATTCATGATAAATTTATTATAAGCATTTTTTAGTTTATTTAAGTGGTCAATTTTTAATTATTCATTTTAATTGAATAATTTTTTGATTAATCAATTAATAGTATAAGGTCACTTTTATAACTATGGTAGCATATGGCATAAGTGGTTAGATTCCTTTTCTATAGTTGTCAATTTTTGAAAGATATTCTTTGGAACAAGTTTAAAAATGGTTAAATTATCAATAGTTTTAGGAAGGTTGTTACACTAACTAAGCCTTAAGGGCATTATGGAAAGACTTTTCCTTTTTAGGACTTACACTGTAGTGAACCCGGGATCTTTCACCTTCGTCCCATATTGAAGTTAAACTCTCAAGCACATACAATATGAATTGCATGCTATGGTGATCAATTAGTAGTGTATGTCAATTTTATCTTATGTTACACCATAAAGACATTAGTTTCAAACTATACTCAACATTCAAACCATAACTTCCTTCACAATTACTTTTTGCATCTTATTTGTGAAAAAATAGGAGTTCTTTGCTTGGCTACATGTCTGTATTTATGCTTCAATCCATTATACACACACACACACACACACACACACACACACACACACACATATATACACGTATGTATACATACGTATATATGTGTGTGTGTGTGTGTGTGTGTGTGTGTGTGTGTGTGTGTGTGTGTGTGGGTATGGATCTCATCTCAGTTAACTAAGGTGACTTAAATACAAATATCCTTATGTATACATACATATATACGTATGTATACATATATATATATATGTATATATATATATATATATATATATGTATATATATATATATATATATATGTATATATATATATTTTTGTGTGTGTGTGTGTATAGGTATGGATCTCATCTCAGTTAACTAAGGTGACTTAAATACAAATATCCTTATTTACCATCTTATGGTGATTATTTGCTCATCTTCCTCTCCTATGCCCTTGTGAAATGTGGGAAGATAGTTGTTCATGTGAGTGAACCAACCCTTCTGACCTATACGACATACAGAATTGTATACCTTACATATATTTACTTATAATTAACATATTAACTATCTCTTTTATATATCTTCATATAAAAGATGTTTAGGACCTTATATTCTATTTGTGCCCAAGATCTTCACTAACTCAATGAATACCAAGATTATATCAGTAGAACGTCATCGAACAATTATTTTCCTTCTCTAGAAGAATATCTCTTACAAGATATATCAAATGTATATTTTGCATTGCTGTAATACTTAGGATCCAAATCATAAGATGTTTTCATTTAGATCTTTCTATTCACCATTCATCCCGGTTACTCATAGGAACTTATTTAGCCATATGTCTTCTATAATGGTAGCAGAAACACACTCATGTTCTAATTCCATGGAAGACATAGATATACTATCTATTTGTTTACTTCCTTAACTCCATTATCATCTACCTAGGTCTTGTATTAGAATATCCTTTTAAATGTGAGTTGTTGCCTTGATAACTTAATCCATGATTCTTCTCATAATCTTTTCCATAGTTGGACTAAAAATAGTTTCCAAGTCGAAGCAAATGCATTTTTTACCAACCATATTATCACAATGAGACTTTATCCTCCTTTTTTATGTTGGATTCCTCATAAAACGTGTAACCTCTCTAGGTGTAATACCTTGAATTTTAGGATTAGACTACCGAGTCTAGTTTAGTAAGAGTCCCATGAATGCATAAGAAACATAATGACTTTTAGAAATCTCACTCGGTATAGAATATGAATTTCGGTACGAATTAGTTGAAAGAAAGTAAGCGATTCCTTGAGGATGTGTCAAAATGACGTGAAACCTAACTCGGATCCAAAGGAAAAGGGAAATGGTGTCTAGAAAGAAGTAAAAAAAGAGAACTAAAAGAACTAATAGCACATGAATTAATATTACCATAATCAAGGGCAAAAGAGACAATTGCCACTTGTTCTTAAGGTTAAAATTGGAAGACAAAATGAAGAGCTAAGATTTTCTCTTCAAATGTAAGAATTAATTATGAGAAAAAAAAAATCTTACCTCTCTAATAGCTATAAAAACCATCCAAAATAAGGGCAATTTGGGGAGGAAAATGGTTTAGGCAGACAGTCAAAGTGTCATACCATTTTCCAACTTGGAAAAAATTTGACCAAGGGTAAGAAAAGGAAGCAAGTTGGTCAACATTTCCTCTTTCATTTTTAAGAGGAATTTAGGCCAAAGCAAGAAAGAGGGAGAAGAGAGAAAATGTCACTTAAATTAACTTAACCTCATATAGTCAATTAACCATAAACTTTTGTGAGAAGCTTCAAATAATGGCCACATGTTATTTCTCTTCTTTCTTTAGGCAATTGTAGGCCAAGTAAAATACAAGATGTCAAAATCCCTTAATATTTTGACATGTATTAGAATATTGATCTGCAGTCAAATAGGCATATAGAAATATTACAATGTATTGATATAAAATTCTTGATTACATTAAAGAAAATCCCCACAGGGATTATACATGTTATAGTACATATCCAAATATAGATATAGACTATCAGATAACCAACAAAGAAATTCTCAAACCAGCATCAAACCTTCATCTGTCGACATCTACTGTTTTACCCTCTGAGCCGTTTCCACTTGCTGAATAAATTTTAAATTTTCAGAAAGGGTGATATTCATATGAATCTCAGTAGTAACAAACTATCAATCATATAAAATGTGAAATATAAGCATGCAATGCATTATTTATCATGATGTAACAATCCAAATGCCAAACACATGTCTGACAATGCCTAAGAACCAAATGATGATTTTGTCTGGATTAAAATGATCATCCGTTCCTGAGGTGCACAAATCATAAACTCATACATAGGAATTCTCTTGAATTCACCTATGTAATATGATTACATGAACAAATTGGAGCATCTACTCCCAAATCACTCAACTAGGTCCCGCAAGCCACATGGTACCTTGCTTGTCCCATAGGGTGATACAAATGTCCGCCCACACCTAGTGAGTATTCGTACCACATGAAAACATTATACAGAACATGGAAAAAACAATGTATATTAACATTCACATAGAATATATTAACATCCAAAAATTATGATATAGGATATTCCTACATATTTTTACATATAAAATCCATTTTTGACCTTATATTAGGCAAATTCTAGCCTAAATTACAAATTTTCCCTTAACAGCCTTAAATTAGGGTTTTAAGGGCAAAATTGTCATTTCACATACTAGTTCTTTTCATGCTTTATAGTTAACATAAACCCTAAAATATTTTCCTTTCTAGGCATCATAGAATCATTAAAAACATGAAATTCCAACTCCTTCCCCAAATTCTTGAGTTGGCTGAAAATTTAGAGAACTTTAGGATAGCTAGATTTTCATGATTCCAACTCTTAAAACATGTTCTTTTATATGTTTTCACTTGTTTAACCATCAAATCATCAATTCAACATAATTAATGGAAATTTGATCAGCATCTTCCCATATAAATTAAACATCCCAAGTTATAGAAAATACCATAAACAACCAAATATCTAGCCAGAGATTCACCACAACTCAGTTTCTAGTAAGAATACTAGAGTTTTTGCAACTTACCTTATCTCTTCTTCTTCTACCTCCCTTGACCATCCCTCTCTTCTCTTCTCCCTTAAACTCTTGTTAAACCACTTGTCTAAGAAGATTTGAAGGTTAAGGAGTGATTTTACAAGCTAGAGGATAAGAATAAGTAGAGATTTGAACCTTTACTCCTTGGATCTTATTCCTTCTTCCTTGCTCTTTCTTTGCTCCAAGCTCTTCCTCCTTTCTCTCCTCCCCTTTTTGGCTGAAATGACCCTCTTTTATAGAGAGCTCTAGAGTGGTCTTAGGAAATAGTATTTTATTCAATTTTACCATATGTTATAATATATATATATATATATATATATATATATATATATTATTCTATGATTTTCTTATAGATATTTCCATAAGGCTCTTTCAATTTCTTCCTTCTTTTTTCCATCAGTCCATTCCCTCTTAATATACAGAAAATTTCCAAATTTATTTATTTGGTCAAAATGACCATTTTGCCCTTACACTTTCTCTATTTTCTCAATAGTTGGAAAAATTGGTAGAATTTTCATCAAATTTTGAAAATTCATATCTAATTGTATAGATATCCAATTAGGGTGGTTCCAAAGGTTATGTCACCATATTAAGTCTAGTTTCAAGAAAAAAATATAGCATTTAGCCAAATGGAAGCTCAAAATTTCCAAAATTTTCGTTTTTGAATACTGCCACAAAATATTTTTAGTTTTATTAGGCTAAATTCAAAAATTCATATATCCTTGTGTACAGCTCCAAAAATTATGTATGACCTATCAAATTAAATCTTGTTATGTAAACTTTCATTATGGAAAGTTTCATAATTTTTAGACATTATTTACTATTTTAAAAATTTCACACAATACAACTGCCTCACAGGGGAACTTTACTGATAGCCTTGCTAACTTGTATACCAAGTAGCTATGTTGTGTGTGACTTATAATTACCTTGGTTTTTCAGTTAATGTACTCTTTAATTTACCTTTTTATCTCCTTTAATACCATTAAGGTATAAAGGAATTTTGGTGACAAAAATTTAGGATATTACACAAGAGGCTAAGGAAATGAATATAAACATTTCACTCTCCCTCACACTTTAAAAAAGTTAGGCATACCAAGGAAAAATAGAGAAAAGAATAAGGAAAAGGAAAAGGAAAGAGAAAGAGCGTTTGAAACAACATAGAAGAAGGTAGGGTTTCCTATCTTGATTTTCACCTTCTAGATCACCTTTTTAGCTCTTGAGATATTCATAAAAGATATTTCTCTCACTAAGAGCTTCATTTTTATGGTTTTAGTTTCTTGAGAAAAGGTGTTTTATACTATCCACAAAGTGCCAAAGTTGGAGAAATCAAGAACAAGAACTAGAAAGTGAAAGAGGTAAGCTTAGACTTCATTTTGATGTATGTATTGTGTTGGTTGGTGTATTTTTTTGAAATCCTCTTGATTCCCTAATTTTGGTCACTAATGATTTTTAGGGTTTCATCATACTTTTGTCATATATATGTGGTTATATGATGTTTTGGAAGCATATGAACCTAGTTTAATGAATAAATTGTGAATTCGTGAATTGTTGCTCGGTACCCTAATTATCGATCAGGATAGGGCATAAAGAAGAAGTATCATTTTGCTACTTTTAAGGCCTCTAATGGATTCCTTAGGCAACATTTCATAGGAATATGTTGTTAGTATGATTTTAGAAAGAATGGATTTGAAATCCAAAAATTGGAATTTGTTGCCAATTTAGGTTTCGTGCGTAGTAGTCTAAATATGTTGTGTTTTTTGGGTAATATAAAGTTGCCCAATGGCCATGACATTTATTAGAATAAAGTATACTTGTCAAGATTTAATTTGATAGGTTATTTATGTCATTTGGATCAGTACATTATGAATTATGAATTTTAGAAATTCGGCATTGAATCTAGAATGTATTTTATGGCAGTGAGGATTTAGTCATAGTTCTTGAATTTTTTTGGCTATAATTGGCTCTAATTAATATTTTATCCTTAAAATAGACTCCAGTATATTTGAATAGAAATTTGAATCACCTTAATTAGAGTTCTATAGAATTAGTTATGAATTTTCAAGATTTGGTCAAAATGCTGGCAGCTTTTAGTTACCATGCGAATTTAATAAAGAAAAGGCCAAATGTAATTAGTAGGAATTCTAAGGGTGAAAGTAAGTATATGGTGGCTAATATAGCCCATTAAGAATTCATTTATCATGGTACTAATTATATGATTATTATGATACCTCATATTCTATAGCTTCGATTGAGTATAAAAGAGTAGTGAAATCATTCGGGAGACAAGGACTCAAACCTGGAACACCCAACTTCCGAAAATACTTATAAATTTTCTGACCTCAACCTAGGATTTGAACCTAGAGCTGAGAGGGTGGTAAAATTTTCTCAAAAACTCTTTTCACAAATCTTCACTAACTTGTTAAGACTCACCGGTTTTCCCTTTACTTTATGTTTATCAGAGTTTGTGAGCGTATCTCTGCCAACTTTATATAGTCCATTTCACATACACATTTTATTAGCGATAGAAAGTAAAAACTACTAATTTTCTACCATTCATTAACTAGATTACCTTTACGTTGCTTACACGACATTACATCATATACAACTCCAAAATCCAAAACCATTCAAAAAATATAAGGGACCAGATAACTAAATGACTGAAGTCTCTAGCACCTCGACTTCTAGTCATCGCCATTTACCTTCTTCTTGCCCCTCGAGCTTTCTCCCTGTACTGAAGGTAGTTTTGAAGAAAAAGGGTGAGATTAAGAGGAATCTCAATAGTAACCCATGTTAAACATATAGAGATAACATTACAAAGCATGCTTCACACCCATCAATTAACAAAATTATCACAACATCATTCAATGCATTTAATGCAATTCATAAACTACTGTAGCGCTAGGCAAGTTATTTAGCCCCGGGGGTACCCGCACAAAGATAGGCCCAGGGCACCGGTTATACAATTATGAACATTATGTTGGCCTGAGTGTCAACCCTCGTAAAGATAGGCCCTAGGTGATCACCCCGCATAATCAAAATGTGTTAGAAATTTTGTGATGATTTCAAACAATACACAATGCATGTTATGCCATATGAAGACAAGTTATTACTTGGTTGCTCTTCTTTAACAAATTTCTTTTCTCTTGTTCAAGCTCGGGCAAGTTCTGTATTCCGGACGGCTGTCAAGTCCTGAAATCCTCAAATATACCACAAATGAGTCATTACTCATTCATACACAATTCCAAACTTACAATATTGGTAAACTTAGCCTAAAAGTGCTAAATTACCAACATACCCTTAGAGACCCGGTCTATCCCCTTTGTACCCGGTCTCATTCCACTTTACTAAAATTTATAACTTAGGTTAATCTTACATACTTTCATTTGTAGAATCCATTTTTAACCTCAGATTTGTCAAAATCAAGGTTAAATGACAAAAATGCCCTTGACAGCCCCTTAGAGCTTTTAAAGGGTAATTCAGCCATTTCACTTTCTGGGGCTTTTATCACTTTATGATCAACATAGACCCTACACAATTTTACCTCCTAAACTTAATGGAAGTATCAAAATTATCAAATTCCTACTGATTTTTCACATCCAACACAGGGCAATCCCATAGGATTCCCAAAAAAGTTGTGTCGGTTTCTCATTTTCTTTTTCCTAATCACCTCCTTTTTACTTATAATCACACTATTAGCTATTTAGACATCTATTGGACTTGATTTGGAGAAACTTGACCATTAAGGTCCTTTAGGTTTCATGAGCTTTCTTGCACTAAAACAATCAAAATCAAGACAAGAACAACTCTAATAGCATTAACTAAGCAAGAGGAACAAGTTTGGGAGATTACCCTTGATTTCTGACCTCAACCTAGGATTTGAACCTAGAGCTAAAAATCCATGGATTCAAAGGAGTAGAGATGATAGGAGAGGTTATGGAAGGATTAGGAAGCTTAAGACATAAGGTAGCAACCTCTTACCTTGATTTCTTGATAAACCCTAGCCTCTTCCTTCTCTTCACCACATTCAACTCTCACTCTTATTCTTTCAGTCTGTTTTGCATGGGAATGAGCTAAAGAGATGGAGAATGTGATGATATAATGAAAAGGTTTAATTAGTCTCAACATGTGTCACCTCCCTATTGGTCAAAAAGTGACATTTTCTTTAATTAAAAATCATTTCCCTTCTCCCTTCAAGTTCAGCTGAGAATGCATGGGAATTGAGAGTGAAAATATTAATCTTGCACTATTCAATTACCAACTTGCAATAGGTTAACTTTTGCACCTTTGACTTTTGACTATTTGACCTTTCTTGATACTAATTCACCAAAATTGGTTTATTAATGATCAAGTATCCATTTCTCTCTTTTTAATTCCCATTTAACTAAAATTATTAGGAATATTAGGGAAAAATAATTATTTCTCACTTTATGGAAAAATTACCGTTTTGCCCCTACATTTTATAATTTACCGTAATAAATCATTTTTGGCTTATTTCTTTGGCTTAGCCCAATTTGACCACTTAAATGAGGCCATCATGTGTATCATTTTATGCCCATATATTGGTTACAATATTAGGCCTTTGATTTTCATTAATTTCCTCTCTATATCCTTTCTCGGCCAAATTACATGTAACCGACAAATTGGAAAATTCCACAAATTCATGCTTACCACATTTCACCATTTTATTCCACTAATTATCTCAAATTTGCATACAAGAAGTATTAGTGAAAAATGGTGATTTACAATTATATGTATCTAGGCCATAAAAAGTCAAGAAAAAAGAATAATGGAATAATTTCCAAGAAGGTACAATGGTTGGAAGAAAATGGGACAAGAAGAAGGACGTTAGTCTATAAGGTAGTGAACTTACTTAACTTGCATGTATTTGATGTGTTTGATGTGTATTATTTGGAGTATTGCTTTGCTTGATTATGTAAAGCTTATATGAATGAATGAAGTACTGTTTCTTTTTATACTATGGCTATAGATATATTGCACAAAACATTGAGCATGCAGAAATGTCATTATGTGAGCATGAGCTTTTGTAAGGAAAGTATATCATGTACTAGCATTCATCTTGTATGCATTATTAGTATTATTTGCTATTAAGATTCCCATGAATCTTATCGTCCCCTACTAACTATTCAGGTACATGAATATAGAAGAGAAGAATGCTGGAAGATGAACTAGAAAGAAGAATGATGAAGAATTGAAGAAAGGATTGCATTTATTTTACTATGTGTAAAATATTTCTACTCGATAAATATGAGTATTTGAATTAAGTCGTAATCGGGATCGTTGAATCACTAAAACTAAGAATAAGAATTGAGAAATAAAACTAACTCTAATATTTGAATTTGGTAAGAATAATGACAAATGGCCATGAATGATCAATGAACCCCTAAGGAATTAAAGAATAACACTTTTGATATGTAACTAAAGGGCTAATGTAAGACAGGTCTTATACTAAGGTTATGCTCTTGACTTCAGGGGTATCTATGGTTTTGCAATTTAACACATTAAGATGCTTAAGGATCATACTTATACATGTCTTAGGTGGTAAAGACGTACCTTCCTTGTGCAATTTCCATTTATCTTGTCATCCAAGATATATTCTATTCTATCCATGAATCTTCCAACTTAAAATTCAAAGATAACTTTGATCCTTTATTCCTTTAACTCCTTTGACACTTGTTTTAGCTAAACATATATTATTAATGTAAAGGATCACTTCACAAAGAATCATCTCAACATTATTTGGCATTCATGTAGTGGTCTTTGATTATCTTGAAGTTAGCAATGTTTTCAATTTGTGAAACCTCATATACAACTACCTAGGTAATTGTTTCCTCGAAGCCCTCAAGCTGCTTCATGTGCAGTTCATCATCCAATTTCCAATCTGAAAAGCAGTTCTCACATCATCTTGATGTAATTTCAAGACTAAGCTTGTTGTTATTGCCAAAATTGGTCATTTAGAGTTAAAGTGCGCAATGGGCAATAGGGTTTCTTGTTTGCCAATACCTTCTTGTTATGGTTCTACTTAGCCAATGAGTGTCTTAGGTTTGATTTGCCCACCTTTATATTTTCAAATTTACTTATTCCTTATCGCCTTTCAGCTAAGTGGAAGGTCACCGAAAACATGTACTTGGCTAGCTTCAAAATGATTTTAAATCCTCTTGCATGAGACTTTGTAATTCTTCTCAGCAGGTTCTATTAGTATCTTTTAGACACTTATAGGTAGTCATCGTCACCTTCTGAATTACAAAGAGAACATAGGGAATATATCCCCTTATTGTCATATGTTAAATGACAATTTACTTTAAGGTAGATTTCACAGAATTCTCTTCCTGTATATGGGTAAGGTGTTCTTCCTATAACTTACCTCTTACCCCGTTCATCTAGCATCTTCTTATGAAAATGACCTCAGCCCTCCTACTCAGATTACTGGGATTGGGGGAGACAACGGAAGAATTTAAAATTTAAAATTGCAAAATTTTACCAATCCCAATTGTGGATCTATCAACGGCATTTAAATCAAGTAGTTAGAATCATACCTTTACATTTTTTGCCTTTTCTGATCTCAAAGAGCTCATGCCTCATATCAACTCCCTTTATTGGTATCCACTCGAATACAACTCCAACATGGTCAATGTGCTAGTACCTTCAATGTCTCTCTGGGGTTTTGTTTTAGCTCTCTATTTTTTAACAATTCATAGAAAATCCTAACTCTCACCTTTTATAACTAGTCAGGGTTATCTATTTTATTATGAATATTGGATTTTCAAATTAATCTTGGTTAATTTCGAAATCCATATCATATCAATTAACACTTAATTGTTTTTTATATGCAAATTAAATAAATATTGTTTAATTAAATCTGTCCAACAATTTTAATGTAACCTATTTATTTAATCTGAATAAAGAGCCAGTAGAAATAGATTTAATTTATCTTTATAAATTAAATATGAGATATTATATCTTTATCATATTAGTTATTAAATTTAATTTATCAGATAAAACTAAATTTAAAATTACAAAATATAATAATATTATCATATATAATATATATTATCAGATAATATTATATATGTGTATGTATGTATGTATGTATGTATGTATGTATGTCAAAAGTACATATATGTATATATAATATTATTAATTTTCTTTTTCATATAGATACACACATACATAAATACATACATGTATATATGAAAATACATATATACATATATGTATGTATTTCAAAAATACATATATGTATATATAATATCAATAATTTTCTTTTCACATACATACATACATACATACATACATACATGCATGCATGCATGCATGCATGCATACATACATACATACATGTATATATATAAAAAGAAAATTAATAATATTATATATACACATATGTATTTTTGATACACACACACACACACATATAATTCATCCTTCCTAGATTAACCATTACATTCATTAAATCTAAACATAAAAGATTCAATGAATCTAGAGAAAATAGCTCGTATTGAGCTATTTTTGTGTGTGACCTTGTAGGTCCATATGAAGTTGGCAGTGGGCCAAAAACTATACTAACCCATAAGTTGTAAGCGACATCTAGCAAGACATTACAATTACCAAATTCATATGAGGATCGATAAACCGATACAACCTGTCATACAACCATATTACGTCCCTTTTATCACATGATATTTTGGTCAAAGATGAGGAATAGAGAATGTCATCCTCCCATTCTTGACCATTACTTTTTCGATTACAGAGTAATTTGACTATAAAAATGGAAATTCCTTTCATCATAGTATGGCCATACATATTCTAATGCAAGGGATAAATTCCATTTTGACCATTCATGTTTCTATGCATGAAAACCATTAAGCCCGATCATAGCATTTATCATCACCTGGTCAAAGGTGATTTTTGACTAAGTGAAAGTTTAGCGACTCTCATGTAGGAATTCATGATGATCTCAGGTCAAAGGGTTTAGTAATATGGTTATATATGAGATAAGCTTATGACTTGATCCAAGTAAATTTCTCATAGTGGGTCAGTCCAGCACCTTGTACTCCTACAAGTACCTAAGACTTTGATTTGTATCCCCATACCTTATCAAAGTCATATTGGTCTTATTTCATCTTTACCCCCACATAAATAACTGACCAGGGACATTTAAAACAAGTATTATGATTTATCCAAGATACAGTTATCATAGTGAACATGCCAATAATATGATAACAACAATGTTCAAAGTACAATGATTGACCTCTAGTGCATAATTTCCAACCTCCTCCCACATGTACTAGGTACAATCATTGTTTGACTAATCATATTATCCTAACATGATGCTCATGTTTTCCTGTGCAAGCAGCTTGGTAAGAGGATCGCAACATTGTCTTATCCTGATTCATTGCATATTTTTTATATCACCTTTATCATTAAATTCTTTGATAAGATGAAATTGCTTGAGTATATGCTTGGTCCTTTAATGTAATATAGGCTCCTTGGTCTGTGCAATATCTCTGCTATTGTCATAGAACAAATCTATTGGATTTGAGATGGTAGGCATCACCCCTAGTTTAATAATAAATTTTTTTAATCCAAATGGCTTCCTTAGCTACATCCAATGCTCAACTTCTATTGCGGAATCTGCTACAGTACTCTACTTATAGCTCTTCTAGCTTACCACACTACCATTCAAAAGGAATATATATATCTAGATTGCGATCTAAGATCATGTTGGTTAGTTTGGAAACTTGCATATGTGTAACCAGTTACACAGAGCTCATCATCCAATCCACCATATGCCAAAAATAAGTCATTAGTCCTTCTCAGGTACGTTAGGATATCCTTAACAACAGTCCAATGACCCTAACTAGGATCTTGTTGATAGCTACCGGCTATACTTAAGGTAAATGAGACATCCGGTCGAGTACATAACATGGCATACATGATGGATCCAATGGCTAAGGCATATGGAACCTTGTTCATAGGATCTATTTGATCATGTGTACTAGGACACAAATCCTTACTGAGATAAATGTCATAAGTCATAGGCATATAACCCCTTTTTTAAATCCAGCATACTGAACCTATACAGTATCTTGTCTATATATGTGCTCTGACTTAGGCATATTAGCCTCTTGGATCTATCTCTATAGATCCTAATCCCTAAGATTTAAGTAGCTTTACCTAAGTCTTTTATCAAGAAAGACTTTTCTAACCAAGACTTAATACTCTGAAAGGTAAGAATGTCATTCCTAATAAATATGATGTCATCTACATAAAACACTAGAAAATACAACTATGCTCCTACTAACCTTATTGTAAGCACAAGGTTCATCGATGTTTTGAATGAATTCAAACTCTTTGACTACTTCATCAAAACAATGATTCCAGCTCCGAAATGCTTGCTTCAATCCATAAATCACTACTAGAAAAACCACTTTTAACGTTCCTTTTTTGGGACTTTTAACGTCCTTTTATGGGGGATGCATATGTCAACAACGTAGTAAATTTGGACTTTAGACGTCCTGTTGGAAGGGACGTCTAAAGTAAGGCTTTAGGCCTCCCTTCTTTAAGAAGGGACGCCTAAACGCAGAACTTTAGGTATCCCTTTTGTGAAAAGGGACGTCTAAAGCTGAAGTTTAAATTTTTTTTAATTATTTACTTTAGGCGTCCCTTCTTGGAGAAGGGAGGCCTAAAGTTGACATTAGGCATCCCTTATCCTAGAAGGGATGCCTAAAGTTTTTTTTAAAAGGATGTTATTTATATTGTTTCTGCCCATACTGAAAGCGATGAACAACAGTCTCCTTACACAGTAAGGAAACATACAGCAAGCAGTATATAATTATCTCCTCCAACATCCAGCAGTAAGGAAACATTCATGCACAATGTTGTCAGAAATGTTGTCCATTAAACAACTACATACTAAGTAAACATATAGGAAACCATAAACTTTTACAGATCTAGGTGTTGAAGAAGCTGTCCAGCCAACAAGTCTCTAACCAAATTAATGTCTTCATATAAGTAGGCAGCATCATTATCAAAGATCTGCAAATTAGAAAATACAATTAGATAAAATCATTAAAGTTAAAGAATTGTTTAGCAATTCAATTAAAATACATCTAAAATATTATCATTTGAATACCTGTTGAAAATCACTTGTAACGCTGCTTTGAATGATATTATACATGTAAAGCATAACATAGTAGCCACATTCTGTACCCCCTGGCTGTTGAGGGCACTATAAATTAAATCAAAAGCAATTAGTTAAAATCAATAACATACATAATTTCTAAAACAACCCTAAATAAAAGAACTTAAATTGGAACCACATACTTGGGGATAGTACCACTTTAGCTTACGAACAACTCTACCCTCATATGACATGCCAAGCATTCTATATGTTTGGGTCACGCTACCATTAAAATGTAAAATAACATAAATTAGAAAAATTTATTTAATTCAAGAATCAATTTAATATAAAAGAAATAACTTACGTGTTGAAGACGGATTTTGTGTCCTTGTCGGGCCTATTTCTCAAGGAATCAAACCAATAGATTTCGTTAATGCGCGAGCAAACAACACACAGGCTCCAATGGTAACTACAACAATACACAGATTAAAATGAAGTTTAGATTAGAAGAAAATTATTTCTCAAACATCCTAAAAAATAAAAATACAACTACATACCCTTGAACAATTGGCGCTAGATAACATTGTAATTTGGTCGTTGTCATTGTGAAGCCCACATAATACGTCCTTTGTTGCACATCATTTTTATCCGATATTGTATTTGCCGAACACAAGAATCCGTATAAAGTTTGTCTTTCCATATCGATGCATAAGTGGTAGAAGGACCTAAAATAGAAATAAAATAACCAATGAATTATTGAACTTAGGAAAGAAAAACTAACCAAATGGCAAGTTTAACCCATCCTGCATCTATCTCTTCCAAATACAGAAACTCCCTAAGATCTTTATTATTGATTGTGTAGGGATACGTCAATGCTTTACCCACAATCCCTGGAGGCATATTCAAGTCGATTTGACGAATACCTTTGTAAATCTGTTGCAGCCATATTAAAAAGGGTCATTTCATCGCATCTTGCTAATCCTATTACCATAACATACAAAACCAATTATATTATAATGATGCCAATAAATGTCAAGTGATATGAATATAGTTCCTACCATTGGTGGGGTTTCCAACTTGCTAATAAGATATTGAGGCCAAAGGATGAAAGCTCCAATTGCCTGACCCAGCGTGGCAACGTCAATGTCAGGGATAGGGATGGCTATACCTTCTTCCCCCTTATGAACACATGTCACTGTCACCCTACATAAATACTGTGGAATTTGATTATGATGGTGGGTAGTGGCTTGTGTGTGAATGAGAGTATCGACAACAACACGAATCATGGAGGCATCCAAATAGAGAATACACGATTCGCTCGACTCCGGAGAGGTACAAGGTAGGCCCAGTGGTTTTGTTGTGTGAGAAGGATGGCCTAGCAGTTCTAGGGTCAGAAAAGGCTGGCCACAGGGTTTCGAAGTATAGTAAGGCTAGACAAGACTGTGGAAAAGAGTGGCAACAAGTTCCAGAGTGTGGGAAGGCTGGACAGGGGTTCCAGATTGTGGAAAGCCTCACCAACGAGTTGCGGAGTGTGGGAAGGCTGTCCAAGGGATTCCTCTTGCGGGTTGTGACTTCCTTTAGTGCTGGGGAAGGGCAGGGATTCCTGGGTTCTAACCCTAGTGCTATCCATTTTAAAATCAAACAATGATTTTATTTCACCACGTAGTTCTGCTATTAGCTCGTCTCATAGCTCTTCTCGGATCTGATCAAGCTTAGCCACAAACTCTTGACTGGGTTCACCTAGTGATGTTGTTTGTGAGGCTTTCCCAAAATATTTCACGATACCAACTCCCCTGGTCTCTTCTCTAACATGACCAGGGTATTCAGCCTTCCCAATCGCCATTGTCAATATGTCCATCCGTCCACTAGGAGTGAATGAACCTTGGCTACTCTGCTCTTTGAGTTCATCCTGTAGCATACAATTCGTTATGAATGAAAATTAAACGTTGGAAATGTGAAAGAATTTCAAAATTAATTACTTATGCTCTTATTACTTCCAATCCTCGAGGCAACCTCAGCAATAGCCGGATTTATATATTTGCCACCCTTAATCCTCCCTACTTTCCATTTTTTGTGACACGGAGGAGGAGCTGGCGCTTGTACAATAACGGAAAGATTCGATTTCACAGCTTCCTTCATTTTCTCCAGCTCTTCTGCTATCATCGTTCGCTCCAGCTTCCTATAACCACCACAAGACATGCAATGCTGGTACTGATTTGCTATTTGCCTCTTTGTGTTTGCTGCACTTACTTCCTGTCTAAGGGAAAAAAGGAAAAACAAGTTATTGATGCATCAACTATATTGAAATTAAAAATTTTCATACTGAAGACAAAAAATTTACCAAAAATTCAGGAGCTTGTCGTGATGCCACAAACAACCTCTAGTCCTCTGGAGATAGATATGAATATTCCTTACATAGATCCATATGTCTCTTCTCCCCTCTAATATACCTCTACGTGAGCTTATTTTTAAAATCCGTCCATCACAAAAGAACCTCCCCCATCCAGTATATGTACATGTCTTTGGTGTTAGGAACATAGAACGTTTGCTGTAAAAACTGAGACAATTAAATTTGAATAGGAATAAAGATCTAAATACATATCATATTTCGAAAGTTATGTACCAAAATTTGTTGCCAAATCATGTCTTTCATTTTTGGGGGAACCTGCCTCCAACTATCATAGATGATTCAGACTTTGCTTCGTCCTAAAAAACCAAGATAGCTAATGAAGTGGTGTTCCTCAGGACCCGCTGCATTCATGTTAGCATCAAAGTCTATGTGAACCCTTTCCTGTTCATGGTAGTAGCGCTTCGCCAATACACTCATCTTCGTGACACCCCTTGTTCTTCTCGAAGCTGGTGGAACTACTTGCCTTCCATCATGATACTCGCTATCGCTCCCTGATTGACTAGAACTTGACATATTCCTGCACACAAAAAATTCATTGTCAGAGAGGTAAATAGATTGCAAGTATCTATATAAATTGTATTAAAGGAAAAAAGCACGTAGGACAGAATACAATTTTATATAGTTAAAGGTCTTACTTTATCTTGTTTCCCATATTCCTTCACAATGATCATTTCTTGCAGAATACTCTTCATCATCTATCAACTCGACCTCACTTCCTATAGGTGGATTTGTTGTAAAAGGTGGTGTGTCGTCAAGGTTGAAGGTTGGATCACCATACTTCTGTTTCTTGCTTTGAAGTATGATGGACATTTTTTTATTTGCAGGATCTGTGACATAAAACACTTGCTTTTCCTGGCTTGCTAGAATGAAGGGCTCATCTCTATAACCAACTCTTTGAAGATCGACTGAGACAAATCCAAATTGTGGATCTATTACCACAGCAGCATTGCTAACCCACTTACATTTGAACAAAGCAACTTTGAACTTGTTGTAGGTCATCTCCCATATTTCTTCTATAACTCCATAATAAGCCATTGATGCAAATATGGGGTTTTTGTCTTTGGAACTGGAAAAGTGCATAGCTTCAGCTTCAACCATCACCCCATTATTTTTCATGGTACTTCTGTTATCTTGCTCTTTTGTGTAGAAAGAATACCCATTTATATCAAACCAGTCTAAGTAACAACCTGAAATGAAGGCCCCTAAGCTAGCTAGTCGATCATCTCGGACACACCGGTCTCATACGAAACCTTCTCCTCAAACCACTGTACGAATGTCTTGTTTTGCTCAATAGTTATTTGCATGTCACTCTTCTTTGGATTCATGTTCTTCAAAGTCTTTTTGTGTTCATCTATGTATGACTGAACTTCTTCCATATTATTCAGGATATACAAGTTTGCTTGCAACACAACTTCACGACCCACAGTCTTCACTTTAAGTCCTCGTGTTCCCTTGCTTCTCCCCTCTTCATACCGAGATTGTTCCTTTTTACCAGATAGATAATCTTTACAAAAGTCCATAGCCTCTTCAACTATATATCTCTCAACTATTGGGGCTTCAGGTCAATAAGGAGTTTTAGAATACCCTTTTAAGATCTCCATGTATCACTTGAAAGGGTACATCCACTTCAAGTAAATTGGACCGCAAAGCCTTACCTCCCTTACTAAATGAATTACGAAATACACCATTATATCAAAAAATGATGGCGGAAAATGCATCTCTAGTTGGGAAAAAATTATAACCCTCATTTTCTTGTTCATCCAATTCTCAGTGTCAATGAATTTGTTACAGATAGCATTAAAGAAAATACATAATTTGGTTATAGTAGTTCGCACTTCATCTTTCATAATGCCTCTAATGGCTACTGGTAACAATTGTTGGATCAACATGTGATAGTCATGGGACTTCATTCCCACTAACTTTAAATCGTCCATTGACACACACCTGTTCACAATAAAAGAATACCCCTGTGGGACCATAATTTCATGCAGACACCCACACAAACTTCTTTCTCCTCTTTTGATAGCGTATACGCTGCTGGCTCCATATATGCCCTTCTACCATCATCTCTTAGTTGTGGATGTAACTGTTCTCTTATTCCTATATCAACAAGGTCAAGTCTCGCGCTTATTCCATCCTTGGTCATCCCTGGGATGTGTAAAAGCATACTGACAAGGCTATCATACACGTTTTTCTCCACATACATCACATCAATACTATGTCTTACATTAAGACAACACCAATATGGAAGATCAAATAAAATTGACCTCTTCTTCCATATGTTCTTCACACCCGCAGTCTTTTGATTTTTACCAAAGGTCACATTGATACGTTCTATCCGACTATAAACTTCCTCCCTGGTTAATGCCCTTGGAGCAATTCCATGCTTTGGTAAGCCATCAAAACACTTTCTCAGCCTACGATATGGGTGGAATCGATGAAGAAACCTCCTGTGGCCAAGGTACACTATTTTTTTCCATTGCTTAAGTTGTCAGAAGTATGTGTCTGCTTCATAGATTGGGCATGCTTTATGACCCTTCACACTATACCTTGACAAATTTCTGTATGCAGGAAAGTCGTTTATAGTGGTAAAAATCATTGCACGTAACTTGAAAGACTTCTTCTTATAATCATTGAACACATCCACACCTTCCTCCCACAATTTCTTCAAGTTCTTAATCAAAGATGCCAAGTACACATCGATGTCATTCCCTAGCTATTTTGGTCCAAAGATCATCATAGAAAGCATAACGTACTTGCGCTTCATACATAGCCAGGGAGGTAAGTTGTATATTACAAAGAGAACTGGCTACGAACTATGTATACTAGTAAGAGTTCCGAACGGATTGATTCCATCTGTACAAAGTCCAAGCAAAAGGTTTCTCATCTCACTGCCAAATTGAGGGAACATTTCATCTATCTTCTTCCACTGTGGAGAGTCGGGAAGGTGCCAAAGATATTTTTCGTCACAAATTCTCTCATCAAAATGCCATTTCAACTTCTTCACTTTTGTTGCAGTCGTAAACAAATGCTTAAACTATGGTATTATCGGAAGATACCATAACACCTTCAAAGGTTTCCTTTTAGTTGTTGTCCCTTCTCTACAACCACCGTCTTTCTTCACTTTGTATCGTGACATTTTACATTTAGGACACTCACTAAGACCTGCATACTCTTTTCTATACAATACGCAGTCATTAGGGCAAGCATGTATCTTTTTGTACTCCATGCCTATCGTAGACAAGATTTTCTTAGCCTTATACATACGGTTTGGAAGTACATTGTCTTCTAGAAACATATCACACAATAATTCCAGCAGTAATATAAAATTACTATCAGTCCATCCACAAGTTGCCTTTAAGTTCACCAAATGCAATGTTCCTGTCAGTCATATGTACTTACTCCCTGGGTATAATGGTGTATCTGCATTACTCTGCAGGCTATCATATTCATGTACCTGGGCGAAGGATTCAACCTCGGCATCATGAAACATTTTCTCCATTCTATCTTGATCTATGACATGTACTCCTTCCTTCTTATACGACGAATAATCAGTTACTTCCTCACCATGCCATATCCACCTTGTGTATCAAAGATTTATTCCATCACAAAGTACGTGATCCCTTATATCATCAACATCCCGTCGACTCTCATTTAAACAATTAACACAAGGACAAAAATACTTCCCATTTTTTGTTGGAGCATTCCTTCTAGCAAATTCAATAAACTCTTCCGCCCCATTCTCATATTCTTCACTAGTTCTCAAAGCATTCATCCAACTATGATCCATTTTTTACCTAAGCCATTCTCAATAACGCTAAAGTTTAGAATAATATAATTGACAACAATGGGATTTCCTTTTATAACTTTTTTCAAAAAAAAATCGGTAGCATTTCTTCTTAAATTTAAGACATCCCAAAATTTGAATAACAAACCAGTTCAACTAAATGCAAAATAGAACAAGCTAACTGAGACAATTTAGAATATTATCAAAAATACTATCCACTAATTTTTCATCATTAAACTAAAAAATTCAAAAGGAAGTGTTAAGAAATTTAGACTTATATTATTATTATTTTTATGACACAACAATTATTTTAACTTTGTAGTGAACTATATCAAGAGACATATAATGGAATCAAAATTATCATTCTACTAAAGATGAGTTTTTGTGTATGCATATATATATATATAACTTTGAGAGTATTTTTCATTTTTTTCATATAAAATAATTAATCTCAACAAAATCTATGAAGACATAATTATGCATATTGATAATTATAAGTGTACATGTTTAAAATTACAAAACTGAAATAGGAGAAGCAAAAATCCATACGCGTGATTTTTTTTGTTTATAATTGCTCATAACATATTTAGACTTCATGGCATTTAGCCATTTCTTAAAGTTTGATCTTACTATGACTTCTCGATAAGTGTTGGCTCATTCTACTCAATAAGTAACACATCACGACTTCCAATAATCAAAAATCTATATCTATGAGGCTATTGCCGTATTCTATAAGACCTTAATGGGCTTTGTGTTACTTGAGGAGGCTCAGCAACTTGTTATGAGTCTTCTCCTTTTTCCATCTGTGGTTCTATGATATTTTGTGACTCGAACTTCTTCGAGGTGTACCTTGCTCCACTGGTTTTTTTAGAGATAAAATCTCTTTCTAGAAAGATACCATTCCGGATAACAAATACTTTATTATCGATAGGATTGCAGACATAATATCCCTTCGTTTCCTTAAGATACCTCACAAAAAGGTACTTTAAGAATTTTGGCACTAATTTATCAAAGGCTTGTTGTTTAACATAAACCTCGCATCCCTAACTTTTAAGGGAAAAAACTAGGTTTCTTTTAAAGTTTATATCTCATATGGTGTCTTTTCAACTACCTTAGATGGAACACGATTTAGTGTAAACATAGTTGTCTCTAGGGCATGGCCCCAGAAGGATGATGAAAAATCTATTTAACTCATTATAGATCGAATGATATCCAATAGTGTTCGATTCCTCAACTCAGGAAATGCCATTCCATTGTGGTGTTCCTGGAGGAGTCAATTGTAAGATTATCCCACAGCTCTTAAGATGGTCAAGAAACTCTTGGCTTAAATATTCACCACCTCAATCAGATCAAATTGCTTCAATTGTTTTGCTAAGTTGGTTTTGCACTTCATTTTGGAATAATTTGAACATTTTCAAAAGATTCAGATTTATGTTTTATTAGATAGATATATCTATATCTATTAAGTCATCTATAAATGTAATGAAGTACATATAACCTTCTTTGGAAGCTGTATTTAGTGGTCCACATACATCTGTATGTATGAGACCTAATAAATCAGTGGCCCTCTCACTATACCCAGTAAAAGATGTTTTTGTCATCTTTCCTAATAAGCAAGATTCACATGTATCATATGATTCAAAATCAAATGAGTTAAGAAATCTATCTTGATAGAGTTTAGAAATACGTTTCTCATTTCTATAGCCTAGATGACAATGACATAGGTAGGTCGGATTCAAATCATTTGACTTGATTCTTTTTGGTCTTTTTCAAATTTGTTGGAAATTATGCCCTAAGGGCCAATCATTATACTTTGAACATTATTGTTATTTAATGACTTTCTCCATTTTGTTATCATATCATTCTCATATATATTGTGATAACTGTATCCTTGGATGAATCATAAAAATTGTCTTAAATGTTCCTGGTCAGTTATCTATGCGGGAGCAAAGATGAAATAAGACCAGTATGACTTTGATAAGGCATGGAGATACGAATCAAAGTCTTAGGAACTTGTAAGAGTACAAGGTGTTGGACCAAACCGTTATAAGAAAGCTGCATGGATTAAGTTATAAGTTTATCTCATGTATAACTACATCACAATGCCCTTTGATCTGAGATCATCATGGATTCCTATATGAGAGTTGCTAAGCTTTGATCTAGTCAAAAGTCACCTTTGACATGGTAATGATAAAGGCTACAGTTGGGCTTAGTGGTTTTCATGCAGAGGAATGTGAATGGTTGAGATGGAATTTGTCCATTACATTAGTAGAGAGATATTACTAGGCCCCTTGATGAGTGAGATTGAGAAAAGTATAGCTATACTATGACGGAAAGGAGTTTCCATTTCTATTATCAGATTACTTAGAAATCGAGAAAGCAATGGTCAGGAATAGGAGGATGACACTATCCAGGGCTCATCCTTAGTCGTAAGGATAGATCGCATGACAAAAGGGATGTGATATAGGTGTATGATAGGTTGCATCACGTTAATGATCGTTATATGAATTGGGTAGTCATAATATCTTGTTATAAGCCGCTTACGACTTGTGGGCAAGTGTAGTTATTGGCCCACTGCCAACTCCATATGGGCCTATAGGGTTGCACAAGAATAGCCCAACATGAGCTATAATGTCCATATTTATTAAGTCTAAGATGTTTATAATATTCAATGAATACAATGTTTAATCTAAGGCGGACAAATTATGTGTGTGTGTGTGTGTGTGATATAAATTCAAAAATAATAATATTATTATTATGTAGTGTTAGTTTCATATTTGATTTATCAAATAAATTAAATACCTAACATTGATAGAGATATCATATTTCAGATTTAATTTATAAAGATAAATTAAATCTGTTGGCTCTTTATTTAAATTAAATAAATAGGTTAAATAAAATCTGTTGGACAGATTTAATTAAATCAAATTTATTTAATTCAATACAGATTTTAAAATTAATTAAGATTAATTTTGAAGATCCAATATGGTCTACATTAGTTATTAAAACGAAGGGCTAGAAAACCTTAGGGCAAAAGAGAAATAGAGAGCTGTAAAAAAACCCTAGAGAGGCATTAGAGGTGCTAGCACACTATCGGTGTTGGGTCTTGTTCTTGTGGATACTAGTAAAAGGAGCTGATCTGAGCAGTTGGGTTATGAAGATCAAAAAGAAAAATTCAAAAAGGTACAATTCTAACGACTCAATTTAAACGCTGATTGATAGATCCGCAATTGGGATTGAGAAAAAATTTAAACGTTTAATTTCTTCCGCTGTGCCTTCCAATCCCAACAAGATCTTTGAGGTAGATTTTGCAATTCCTCTTTCAATGACGTAGTTCATTGCAGAAGAAGCATACTCCTTTCTTTGGAGGCTTTGCCTTGTTGGATGTAGGCTTGGTTTCGGGCTTATTTGACTCTTTGGTCTTACCACCTGAGCCATTACTCTTTCCCTTACCCTTGCCTTTCCTTTCCATACCCTTTCATTTTTGAACCATCAAAATTGCGTTAGGCTTTTCTTAGTGCATCCCATGCAGTTCAGAAATTGATTTCTCCATGTTGTTCATGTTGTAGTTCATGACAAACTGGTCATAACTTTCAGGGAGTGAGTTTAAGATCAAATCTATAGCTAACTCTTGGCTCATAGGAAATCTAATCCTCTTAAGGTGATTAATGTAGCCTTTCATCCTTAAGACATGAGCGCTAATTGATGCACCTTCATCCTTCTTCCAGGAATGTAAGGCCTTTATAGTCTCATACCTCTCTTGCCTTACCTGTTGCTGGAACACTTCTTTGAGATGCATAATCATCTAATGTGCCTCCATAAGTTCTAGATCTCTTTGGAGTTCTGGAATCATAGCGGTAAGCACCAGGTAACCTATATCTACAGAGTCTTTCTTATGCTTCGTGTAAATATCTTTATGAGCTCTTGGAGTATTGACTGCAAACTCTTCAAGAATGGGTTGATCTAGGACATATGCTTTTCTTTCTTGCTTGAGAAAAATTCTTAAGTTTCTGAACCAGTCAAGAAAGTTTATCCTATTGAGTTTGCCCTTCTCAAGGACTGATCACAATTATAGTGTAGCAGTGTTACTAGTCGATCTGATTCTACAACTAAAATATGCAAAGTTAGTTAGTAATCTCCTACTAAATTTAAGAAACTTTAATATAATAATTAGTGGGTTAAGATCCATATTTCACTTAAATTTAAGTCCGCTTTAGCATGATGTTTAAATTTAAGTTATTTAGGTGGGTACCTCTTTACCAATTATATCACATGTAACTCTTAGATTTTTATAGGATTTGATCATCATATATCTGGCATGTTTAATCCCATCTAATGCCTTGAGATCCAAACTATTTTAGTAATATCAATTAAGTCAAAATAATAATGAATATTGTGATTAGCACCATTACTCATGCTTGTCTCACCAAGAAAACTCAAATGCATCCACTTTGGTGGAACGTATAATTGTGTGATCTAGGTTTTGAAAAGTATTCATTAATTGACAACATTATGACTAAAGATTTTATTCAGAGGGCTTAATCATTTAGTTTTATTTATATAAATGCAATTGTGGTTGTATCTCTTACAAATAAATACATATAAACGCAAAAGTATGCATATAATGATCTAATCAAAAGCATAATTTAAACCTGATATAACATGGCTCACCTAACCTAAAATCCTCCTAATCCAATGAGAGGACTTCTCTAAATAAGAAAAAGAAATACATTGAGAGAAACCTAATTTAAACAAATGAAGGGAGTGAGATGAGAAGAGAATGTATATCGAGATTATTTAGAGGAAGGCACAGCACGCAAGCGATATTTAAATAATACAACCCTTGTAAAAGCTAAAGCCATGTTGTTCATCATACCCAAACAAGGTTGAAAATAAACCACAATAAGTAAAAGTTCATACAATATGAAAAGTAATAGATGTCGTTATTAGGTTATATCACGCCAAGCCAGGGCGGTCCTGTAATACCCTATTTTTCACCAATACATTATGTGTATATTTGATATATATTTAATAGAATTAAAATGGTGAAAAATGATAAGAATGTAATTATGTGAATTTATGGAAAATATTCCAATCGTCGGTTACGCGTAAATTGCCGAATAAGAGTATAAGAGATCGGCAAAGGCCTAATATGGTAACCAAAATTCACAAAATTTAATGATATGATTAATGGCCTCATTTAAGTGTCAAAATAGGGTTGAGCCTAAGAAATGGATGAAAAATGATTTATTTCGATGAATCATTAAATGTAGGGGTAAAACGGTAATTTTGTCGAAAAGTGAAAAATAATTATTTTCCTCAAATTCCCAATGATTTGAGCTAAATGGGAATTAAAAAGAGCAAAATGACTAATTGATCATTAATGGACTAATTTTGGTGAATTATGGTAAAAAATGGTCAAATAGTCAAAAAGTCAATGACTTGATCAATAAGTTACATGTTGGCACAATGGGATAATTGGAGAATCCATATTTCCCTCCTATTCTCATGCACATTTCAGCTGATGTGAAGGAGTATAAAGGAGATGGAATTAATTATGGAATTAAGCATTATTAGCCCAATTAGAAAGTGACATGTGTCAAGTTAATTAAGCCAATGCCCTATATCATTTTAATCTCCACCTCCAACTCTCATTTCTCGACCAAAATGATCCAAAGAGTGTGAGAGCACTGGAGAATGCGGAAAGAACAACGGAGAGCAAGGGTTCACCATAGTTAAAGGTATGGTGCTTAAACCTTGTGATTAGAGGCTTCTAATCCTCCTATGGTCTCTTCTCTTCATCTTCCTACTACTTATTTTCATGATGTTCGGCTGAATCAAACATGGTGGTAGAGAGAGAGAGAAAACATTCAGGAGAGAGAAAGTCCAAGAAATCAAGAGGTAACTTCCTAAACTTGTTCATCTTGCTTGATTAAGGTTAGTAGAGTTGTTTTGGGCTTGATTATGGTTCATTTGGTACAAGATAATTCAAGAAAGCCAAAGAGACCTTAATATGTAAGTGTCTCCAAATCAAGTCCAGTGAATGTCTAACTAGTTAATATATTAGTGACAAGTAGAAAGGAGGTGATTGGGCCAAAGAAAACGAGAATCTAACATAACTTTTCTAGGAATTTATTTTCTCTTTCTTGTGTTGGACGTGATGAATGAATGATAATTTGACCAATTCAATGCTTCCATTGGATTCAGGAGGCCGAATTGTGTAGGGTTTATGTTGACCTCGAAGTGAGAAAAGGCCCGGAGAGCGAAATGACAAAATTGCCCTTTCTAAGCCTTATTTGAGGTCTGTCAAGGGTATTCTCATCATTTTGGCCTGATTTTGGCCAATTCGAGGTTGGAAAGGGATTCTACACATGAAAATGTGTAGGAATGGCCTAAATCATGATTTTGAGAAAATACTGATAATAAGGTCCTAAGGGGTATTTTGGTAATTTGGCACCAATAGGCAAAACTTACCAATGAAATGAGTTTGAAAAGGTATATGGATAAGTAATAACTCATTTGTAATGTTTGGAGTTTTTAGGACTTGACAACCGGTTTGGCCTCAGAAGTTGTTGCCCAAGCTTGACTCAAACGGGAAAGTTGCGTAGAGAAACAACCAGGTAGTAACTGTCTTCATATAACATGACATGCATATGTATTGTTTGTTATCATCATCAAAATGTCTAACATATGTAGATTGAGCAGAGTGATCACCTGGGTCCTATCGCAGGTCGAGTTGATACTCACGCGAAATGTTCATAATTGCACGAGCGGGACTCGGGGCCTATCTTTGCACGGGTACCCCTCGAGGCTAAGAGAACCCGTCAAGCGCAATGTCGGTTATGAATTTGTATTATATACATTGTGCACAGGCGTCCTTTAAGCTAAGAACCCGTCTGGCGAGAAGTCGGTTTATGAATTGCATGTTTGCACTGAATAATGTTTGATGATTTTGTTGATGATTTTATATGAGTGAAGCATGCTTGTGTGTGTTATCTTATATGTTTAATGACATTACTACTGAGATTCCCATGAATCTCATCCTTTTCCCAAAATAAATCTCCAGTACAGGGAGGAGGCTCGCGGGGCAAGGAAAAGGTAAAGGATGATGAGTCGAGGCCGAGCAGTGGATGAGCTAGTTTAGGTTGTCAAGTTTCTGTTATGTATTTTGAGAATATTGTAAAGTTGTGGTTTGTATATGAAATGAAGTAAAGAATGAATATATATATTGTAATATGAATTGTGTATGAATGTATTCATATGTGAATATGAATATCCAGTAGAGGCATTGTATGAAATTTCTAGCATTTTCCGCTCTCTGATGTTTATATTTGGTGAGTATTGGCTATTGAGTACTCTACTGTAGTGTTTGAAAATAACGTATCACAGGTCCCGCTAAATTCCCAGATTTTTCACCTAAATTTAAAAAATCAAAATTAAATATAGAAAAATCTAATTGCAATGGTTAAAAGTTCTATATTACCCTCATTAAGTCTATTTTTTTAAAAAAAATACATCCTTCAGAAAATTATATGTACACTGTTCCAAAACATCCACTTAATCCTCACTGTCACAAAAAATGTTTCAGATTCAATGCCTAACTTCAAAAATTTATATCACTTAATGTACTGATACAAATAGAACATATTATATATCCAATTAAATCTTAGGATGTATACTTTCATTTTGAAAAGTTTCATAGTTATTGGATAAGATTTGATCATCCAAAAAATCTTTAAAAGAAGACTGCCTCCTAAAAATGAAATCTGAAGGCACTACTACTTTAACTTCAATCTTCGGGTTTTTAATCCAACCCTTCTAAAATCATGTTCAACTTATATATCACATATATAAGTAAAAAATGAGCATTCAAAGTCAATTTAAACATACAATTGACTTGGCTCTTATGCCATTATTAGGATTGGGAGGCACAACAGAAGAATTTAAAATTTAAAATTGAATAAGTTTACCAATCTCAATTGCGGATCTATCAACGACGTTTAAATCGAGTAGTTAGAATCGTACCTTAACAATTTTGCATTTTCCAATCTCAAGAATGTCATGCCTTAAATTAGCTCCCTCTACCGATATCCACACGAATAGAACTCCAACACGGTTAGTGTGCTAGCGCCTCCAATGTCTCTCTAGGGTTTTGCTTTAGCTCTTTATTTTTTATCATTCGTAGAAAACCCTAGCTCTAACCTTTTATAACTAGTCAGGGTTATCTATTTTATGATGGATATTGGATTTTTAAATTAATCTTAATTAATTTCAAAATCCATATCATATCAATTAACACTTAATAATTTCAAAATCCATATCATATCAATTAACACTTAATTGTTTTTGATGAGCAAATTAAATAAATATGGTTTAATTAAATCTATCCAACAGTCTTATAGAAATATTGATGAGACCGATATCGAAGACCCTTATCATGAGAGTGAAACAAGGGAAACGTCATTGCTTAAGAAAAGAAACAAGCATTGAAAACAAAATCAATGCTAGTCAATGTATGTCAATCCCTTAATATTTTGGCATTTATCAAAGTATTAACGCACAGTTCAATGATCATATAGAAATAGTAAAATTATATTGATATAAAATACTTGATTACATTACAGGAAAATCTCCACAGGGTCTGTACATATAGTTACAAATCCCAAGATATAAAGAAAAGCTAGCAGATAACTAATAGAAAAATTCTTGATAGCACCATAACCCTCAGCTGCTAGTATTCACATTCCTGCCCTTTGAGCCGTTACCTCTTAACTGAATAAATTTTATTTATGGAAAGGGTGAGATTCTAACGAATCTCAGTACTAACATACTATCAATCATATAAAATGTGAAAGATAAACATGAAATGCATCATATGATGCAGCAGATAATAATGCATTATACATGTCTACCAATAATATTTAGGATCAAATGATGATTTTGTCTGGATCAAAATGGCCATTTGTCCCTACTTGCCAATCAGCTATCACAATGCCATTATGCGCCGCGTTCAAGTTTAAATGAATGTCTATCCGCTACTTGCCACAATAATGTTTTGGAAAAAACCTATCCATACTTACCTCAACTGGGTTCTACTGGCCTCATGATACTTGTTCTTTTTCTATGGGGTGGTATTTATGCTTTTCCCACACCTGACGAGGAATTATACCACACAGGCTTTACATTGGCTTACCTAGCGTGGGTAGCTGCTAGCTTTAGAGGTACTTATACTTTTCCCACACCACAATTCTAGGAATAACCACCATTCAAATATCATTGTACAGAACATGGCAAACAATGCATATTAACAATCACAAAGAATATGAGAGATAGAGTTACTACCTAAACTCTTTTCTAATTGCCTAGCTATTATCAGTCCTTTAACTTTTATCCGGCTTGGGCAAGTGTCAAATCCTAAAATTCCTAAATTGATAAAAAATGAGTTTTTACTCATTCATACTTTATTCTAAAACTCATTTAGTTGGTTATCTCTACCCAAAGCGTAAAATTATCAAAATACCCTAGGGAATCCAATCTAATTTTCTTTATACCTGGTATAATCATGCTTTTCCAAAAATTATAATCCGGGCTTTTCCTGCACGCAATTTTGTGTATAGAATCTATTTTCAACCTTAGTTTTGGTAAAATCATACTGTATTTCCAATTTTACCCTTGGCAACCACCAATTAGGGTTTTAGGGGCAAAATTGTCATTTCACACCCTAAAGCCTTCAAACTCCATTTTCCACATGCTCCCTATAAAAGTTTCCATTTTAAACAAAATAGAATCATCAAATCCATCAAATTCTAGCTTAAACACCTAAAAACTTAGTCTGATCGAAAATTACATAATCCTTGGAAAATTGAAGTTTTCAATTTCCATTCAACAAAACACTTACTTTCAACTTCTAATAACTTGTTTAACCACTTAAACACCAATTGCAAATAACTAATCAAATTTTGAGTAGCATCTCCCCTTAGGTTTCATGCATCCCAAATCACAAAATCAAGTCAAACAACTAACCACAACATAAAGAACAAGCATAAATCATCAAGAGACAATAAGTTATCAAGCTTATCTTACTTCTCCTTGATTTTCTCTCTCTAGCTGTGGCTTCCTTCTCCTTTTCTCTTGATTTTATTCTTTCTTTACATGTTTTCAAGATGGCATGAAGGTTAGAGAGAGTTTACAAGATATTGAAGGCAAAAACAAGCAATTTCGTCTACTACTTACCTTGTTTTACTTCTTGATTTCTCTAGCTTCTTTCTTATTCTTGTTTTTGCTTTGCTCTCTCTCTCTCTTTCCTTCTCTTTTTGTTTGGATGAAAATAAGGGTTAAGGAGGCTAAAAATGCCTATAAAATATCACCTTCCACCTCCTTAACTTTAATATTTTCTTATTGTAAATTTATAACACTTGGCAATTTCTTGTTTCTTCTTGTTGCCATATGTGTTTTAAGCATCCACATGTCCATATATGTGGCAAAATTGTTTTTCCCTTCCATGGACAAAATTATGGCCCCTTGAATGAATATAATAGCTTTTTGAAGAAGCATTTTCCACCTTCTCAATTATATATTATTTTATTAGAATTTTCACACATATCACATTATTTTATTTTTTTTCTTTTTCCACTTGGCTAAGATTGCTTCCACATGGCATGTTTTATATCCAAAATCCATTTTCTCTTCCTTTTTCCCCTTTTGGCCAAAATTGACCATTATTTTGTGGCAAAATCAAGAGCCTTATTGATTAATCAACAATTGATCATTTTGCCCTTACATTTTTCTAATTTTTTTATTAAATGTTGTTTTCCTTCTTTCATTTCCCTTTTTGGTTGAATTTTTTGGCACATAAATTAGGCCAAGAATGATGCTCTTCCATGGTCCATGTTGGGTTAATTTTGTAGCCCTTTAATGAGACAAAAAAAATTAAACTTTTGTCTCAACTTAACCAAACTTCATGTAACCTCTATTTCAAGTATTTTGTCATTGCAAATGCTCCAAAATTCACCATTTTATTCCATTGAATGTAATCAAATATTCAAAAATTTTTTGTGGATAAAATTTAGGGTGTTACAATGTGAATATAACAAAACAGTTAGAAACCTGTAACACTCTTCAACTTGAATCAGTGTTTAATTTCCTTTACCCAAATTAAGGAGTTATCATAATTTAAAATTATAATTTTCTTGGTCAAAAGAATGATAAATACTAGGGATTCAGTGTTGGATGTATTAATTAATAAACATAATTTATTAATAATTATTTTATAATTTATTTTTTATATTTCTTCAAATTTGAATGATTTAATAATCACACTTAAAAATGATTTGACTATTTGTTAAGTTTCATTTATTATTGATGCAAATTATTGATTTGATTATTTAATTTAGAAATAGTAATACCATCGTCCCACAGTATAGATGATTATTTCATAATTTCCTTTTTTATATTTCTTCATAATTGATTGATTAAGTAATCGTATTTAAAAATAATTTGATTATTTGTTAAATTTCCTTTATTATTGATGTAAAATATAGATATTGGTTTGATTTAGATATAGTGACATCATCATCCCACATTATAAGTTATAAATGATCATTTCCTAATATTTTTTGATTTCGTTGATTTATATTTTTTCATATGTTAGATGTACAAAGTAATTATATTAGTTCAAGCCGCCCCTCTTTATATTGATAATTATTTAATTATATAGAAAATTCATGCCCCATCTCTTTACTTTTTTTTCCATAAAGCACTAACTTTAGCTTTTTGATTGTAATTAGTTTTTGTTTTGTTTAACATTACATTTTTTTGTTGATTTTGGTTATTCTTCCCTTTTGTTTAAAGTATTGATTTCTCATTTCTTAAGTCAATAATAGTACCTCACATATCCTCATATTTGACCCAAATCAAATTTTATTAAATATGCACATAATTGCATTTTTAATTTACATATTGTATACACTTAGAATTATTAATCAATTTAACGTCAACCAAAAAAATAATTATTCATCAATATAATAGGCAAGTCCAAAAGGCAGATTTCATGCTATCAGAGTATAGCCTTACATAATGTGAAAACATCGAACACAATTAAAAGTAAAGTAGACTCAAAACCTAGATTACTAAAATGACGTATTCAACAACTTAGAAAAACATGGGGGAACTCATTTTTCTATTTTAATAGTTTTTGTTAGCCCTGAAGTTAGGATAGACATATCAGACAACCCCACATCGCTACTATCAACCAATGGAGTGTCATCTCTCTTCTTTCTCCTTGAAGGAGTAGTTAAAGATCATGACTACTAAACTATTAGAAGGTCATCATCATTTTGAATTTTTTCTTCTTACATCTATGTCATCAAGGAGCACTACTATAGATTTGGGCATTTATAATGCCTAATACATAATGATTACAACTAATAAACATCATATATCTTAAGGCAAAGTCAAACAAGGATATATAACGTTTAAACATAATAGTTAATTATGAATTTTATCATTCATTGTGAGGTAGAATTCGCAAAAATACAAAAGTAATAGTGCATATGCTGGAATTTATTATCATAAGAATGTAGGTTGTTGCCTTGTTGGAAGAATGATGTCGTTGAAATGGCTTGCTGGCCAAGATAAAGTTAATTTCTAAGGGAATATATTTTTTAAAAAATGGATATTTTTTAGACTGGTTGTTAATACAGCGAGTCTAAAAAGTCCCCTTTTAGACGGGTTGTATAACAATTAGTCTAAAATACATTTTTTAGATCGGTCGTATCACAATCGGTTTAAAAAGTCTCATATTTTACTTGTTGTATCACAACCGGTCTAAAAAGTCTCACATGTTAGACCTGTTGTTTCAACAATAGGTCCAAAATGTGAGATTTTTAGACCGATTGTATAAAAAGTATCATTTTTTAGACCGGTTGCTTAACCAGTATAAAAAGTAACAGATATTTTAGACAAGTTGAATCAAGATCTCATCCAGAACAGATAAAAAAAGTCATTTTTAATCCGTCTAAAAAGTGATTTTTGCAATAGTAATACTTACAGATGATTCATCTTTCAAACACTTATATTAGTAAAAGACAAAAAATAACGATCCTAAAAAACAATCATCATCTAACTCTTTCAAAACCCTTCATAACATTCGATCCTTCAATATAAAAAAAAATTCATTATAACCTTTCGTAATCTTGTTAGACCTTCATAAGTCATAACTCAACCCCTCATAATCTGTTAAACCTTTATTTAAACTCAACTATTCCTTATGATTCTGAATACTTTTCTTTATTGTCCTCCTCTTTCTCTCTTTCATCATGTTAAGATCCCAGGGAACTCCTTTGTTGCCACCACCCCCTCCTCCTCTACCTCCTCCTCCTTAAGGTTTGTTGGTGTAACAAATGGCTTATGTATAAAAGATCCTAACTATATCACCCCCTTTGCAGTAGCCAACACCTTCGCCCCCTCCACCAATCCATCAATTGCGCCAAATAACGAGATGGCAGAAGAAAGAAGAGCACTGGAGAAGGGTCTTGTTGTCATGAAGGAGGTCTAAAAATCAAATTAAGAGAGAGGGGAAGAAACTTACAGTAGATGGAACAAGAAATGTCAAATTTTGAAATTTGACAAATTCAAAATTTGTCCTTTCTTGATCCACATCACAATAAGTTTCCTCTCCTCTCTTATAATTTGCTTTAGACCTCTTTTGTAACAATAAGACTCTACCCCAGTGCTCTTTTCTCTTATATCATCTCATCATTTTGTCGCAATAAATGGATTAGCAGAGGGAGCAGAGGTGCCAGCTACAACAGAGGGGGCGACATGGTTAGGTTTCTCAGTACTTGATATATATAATACTAATTAAGTAAAACCCACCACTTAATAGAAGAGCAGGAAAATAAACAAAGCTGGTAATTAGTAACTATCATATTTTGTCTCACAAGAATGACGTTTGTTAAGCAAAAACTATCATGAAACAACAAATGCCATGATGGTTTGAAACCTTTCCCCTTCCCCAGGCTGATCATAATACTTATTACCATCCATATCATCCAGTTCATCCTCCTCATCCTCATCCTCTTCCTTATCCTCATCCTCATTCTCATCATCAAAGGAGGAAGATGAGGTTAAAAATTAAAAATTCATAGTTATTAATTAACAACCATAAAGTATTTTAGCTAGCATATTTAACGATTCTAAGTTAATATTGTGGTTGATTATGCTATTAATAGTAGACACCAATAATTCAAAAAATAAATAGATAGATAGATAAAGGTAATTAAGAATTAAGCGTTGCCATTTATAAAATATAATGATTTTTAATACTAAAAGATGTGACAAGCTCGATAATCCCTGAAACCCTCTCTATATAAACGTCCAAAAACTAAACTCCACTTCTCTACTTCCATTTCAACTTCTCAAAGCCAACTTCTGATTCAACTAAACATCATGGATAAACGCAAGATAATTTATGATTTATTATCTAGCAAAAAGCCAAAAGATGAACCCCCTCTGCTAGCAAGCATTGAAGGTCTCATCCACACAACCTACAATTTCCATCATATGATCTAGGTTTACTTGTGAGAGCAAGGATGCATTAATAAATTATTGAAGGAACTTATCTCTCTCATTCTCTCTTTAAACAAGAAAATGGATAAGTTACTGGAGAATAAAGAATCTGATGATGCATCAGATTCTTAAAATCTCTCCATAACTTTTTATTTTTAGTTTGTTTATTTACTTTGCCTTTTTTTGTTGTAAAATAGTAGTTGCATAATTAACCAACAAAATTAAAATGAAAAAGGTATATATATTACTGTTTTTAAGTAACAACTGTCACTTATTAGAATATCATGCAAATACATAGCGGTTATACTTTGTAATTGTCATATATGGTATTAAAAGAATGATTGTTCTTACCATAAAACTATTATAAAATGTTATATAAAAAAATGACTTGCTCCTAAATTCATATTAGAAAAACAACATGATGGTTTCTCTTAAATAACCATCAACTAAACGGTCCAAACCTTTGCCCTTCCCCAAGCTCATGATGAGAATACTTTGCGCTTCTTCATTCTTCAATGATCAGCATGAGAACTAAGTAACTTTCATTACCCACCACTGCGCATGACTACTACTCTTTAACTTCCAATATGTGTAATGATAGTTTTAACATGTCAGTTTTAATCTATATAAACTCAATTTCCTTATGTTTATTATCATCCTCAATTCTTTCAATCACCAAGATGAAACACCATGTTGAAGACTTGCTAGAAAATCCATGGCATCATCCTCCACCTCTACCTCCTACCCCTCCTCCACAGCCTCCACCACTTCCTTCTCCTCCTTCTCTTCCTCCATAACCTTTGCCTCCACCTCAAGTAAAGGCAATGATGTAGCATGTAGAATGCATTGATCATACAGTGAGGAGGCTGGCTAGATATTTGTTGAGTATGAATAGGAAGGCCAATCTTATTCTTCATGAGTATGGGATTGGCCACTATGTTCCTAACATAACCCTAGATGATTCAGGCCACTCCTCTAGTAGCGAGAAGCGTGATGATATGCGGTTTGCTGTGAATTTATAGAACTTTTGATTCATTCAAATTGAAGGAAACAAAAGTTCCTAAATTCACAGCAGACCTCAAATAATCTATTAGAAAACTAGTAGCTAGAGGGTGATTTTTTTGTTTTATTTTCATAAAATATAAAAATGTAATTATCTGGGCACTAACTACCCAAAAGTTTTTTTAAAAAATAATAACATACCTCATGGTTATTAACTAATAACCATGATATATGTATATATTAAAACAATAACATAACTCAAGATTATTAACAAAAAACCGTAATAAATATAAAGAAGAAAATAAAAGTTTTATTGCTACAACAATTACGTAAAGTCTTAGGCATGACAATCCAAAAAAACCCTACCCTTCCTCTTTTATTTAAGCATCAGAAAAGGAATACACTTGACATATAGTATGTTCAAATGAAACCCGCCAACATCATAACCCTAGTACTCCTATTGTCTGTTTTAGCTATCGAGAGTTATTTTCAGTTGAGCCCCACCATAAAAAGTCTTCTTCATACTTCTTTGCGACAGTTATACTAGTCAATACCTTCATACTTGTCTCAATAACTCCCAAACGAGTTCTTTTGCTTGACCTAACTCGTGTTTTTGTTATTTTTGAGCCTTAGTTAGGTCGCATTCATTTAGTGCTATGTTCTTCTTATTCAACTGAGGTACCTTTATGAAGACACGATATGATAAAGTATTCAAGGTGACATTAACATGCTTTTCTTAAGTTATGTTTTTTTGGAAAACCTATTATTGCTCTGATTGAAGGTTCATTTCTTATTATAGGAAGTTGTCAGCCTATTATTTTGAATAAAGGTTCCTACTTTATTGATCTTTTTTGATATAACATATGGAGATATGATCCTTAAGAAAATACATCTTTTTTGAAAGTATTCATATCTTTAGAAGTTACTTCAAAAAGTTTAATAGGTGTGATGAATAAGCTAGTTCAGTTGTACCGATGATAGTCATACATGAATAAGCTTTGTGAATTAACTAGTTCAAATATATCGAGAGTCATGCATGAACAAGTTCTATAAATAGACTAGTTCAGGTGACATATTGAATTTATTATTGTGAAGTTACGTTTTTTTGGAATTCTTATTATGCTCTGACAAAAGATTCGTCTCCTATCTTTCTATTAAACAAGTGGAACCAAATTTAACGCTGTGAAATTCAACATTTTCATCAATCCTAGACTCTTCAATGTAATAGTTTCTAAGAAACTTGGTTCATCTATATATATAATAGAGTTGTACTTCCTATATCGAATAGTGATGCAATTCAGATGGATCAAGATTTTCTTAGCTTTGTGGCTAGAATCAATCTCACTTTTGATCTATATATAACAATATAAGTATTCACCTATATCTTATGTCTCCTGAGTAATTAAACCTAGAAAGCAAAGGAAGATGGGGTAAAAAACCGGAGCGCCCGAAATTTGGAAAATATAGAGCTACCACAAAAATTTTAAAAAGAATAATTTTGGAAACCTTTTTTGAAAGAAGAAAACTAGATAGGGTTTTGGAGTCATTTTTGCTTAAGGAAGGTGTTAATCACCCTATAGTACCCATTCATAAGAATGGTTACCCTAAGTTAATTATTTAAAAATAAATATGGCCCTCTTAAATTTTATCATAATTACCAAAAAATAAAATATTTACAAAATGAGACAACAAAATTAATTATTTACATTGTTGGATTTGACCTAGAAAGAGAGCTTAAGACCTACGTACCCTTTAGAGGAATCAAAGCCCCCTTAGTTTGTTAGGGTAGAAAGGCGTAGTGCTTGGTTGGTGTCTTTTAAGAAAATTTTATTTAATTGATTTGAGAAAAATAATTTTTTATTTGGTTTGTATTTTTAAATTTTTTTAAAAAATCATTTTTCTTATTTTCTCATATGAAACCAAATTTGTTTATTTTAAGAAAAGAACCTCTTGTTTTTATTTTGAAACTTTTTATTTGAAAAAGAAAAAAAGAAGTTCACCAAGTGAGCAAGGAAAATCATTCTCCACATATCATTCATTGTAGAAGGTTTAAGATGGCAAGAAAATCAATAAAGACATGGTAAGATCATATACCTCCTATGCTTTGAGGCTTTGCTACAAAAGAGACAAAGTGAGGAAACCAAAGAAAATATGTTTGCCATGCAATACCATAAAAGCATGAGAATCCTCTTTCCTTTTCATTAAAAAAGTAACTTAATTATTATTCTTGAAAGTTGAACCATAGGAAGGAAAATGAACTTTCAAAAAGAAGACAAAAAGGTGCTTGCATGATTATGACATTAAGATGATGAGAAAGAACATATTGGAGGCCATAGTGATAAATGAAGAAATTCAAGGAGATAAGAGATAAATATGTACTTCTTGCATCCACTCCTTAAAGAAGTAGAGAAAGAAAACAAAGGTGAATAAATCAAAGCATATGTGAGACATATATGAGTATGTGTAGTCACCACTGAACAAGTGTCACTACAATCAAAAGTTATATCACAACAATCATAAAATCACTTATGCCTTTGAGATTTGCGCAATGTTCATAGAAGTCATGCCTTAATTTCTAACTAGAGATGTTTATCAGCTTATTGAAATAATCTTAATATCTCTTTCTGAACAAAGCAAAGACATGATGGCCTCCTATATGAACTATAATACGTTATCTCCAATAGCCTGAGATGAGTGTAAAAGAGTCGTAAATTCAATCGTGAAACTAGGATCTGGTCCTGGATTGAACAAACTTTAGAAAAGGTTCACAAATTCCAAACCTATCTCAAGAATTGAACCTAGGATTAGAAGGGATTTTTTAAAGTAATAAAATGTTTCACAAAAAATTTTATAAACACTCACTATCTTACTAAGTCTCATCGGTTTTGTTTTATTAGAGTGTGTGATCGATTCTCTGTTTAGTTCTCATGTTTTATACCTTAGTTAAGTTTCATTAGCGATCCAAAGTGTTATTTAATTAAATTATCCTTTTAGTTTAATTACTATCTGCTGACTAGTCCACCGACATTACCAATTCCACTATTATACCATCGTCAGGATTACAAGTTATTTACACATATATAGATCTAAAATATCTCAAAACATTTTAAAACAAAACAACCAATATAAAATTCAAGTCTTTTTGCCATAACCTCTAGCTATCCGCATTTACCTTCTTGCCATCAAGCTACCACCATGTACTATAAATTTTTTTTTTCTAAAAAAGAGTTATATTCAAAAGAATTTCAATAATAATAGATAGTCAATCATATAGATACAATATCACAAAGCATATGACACTGTCATCATATAACATAATTATCATAATAGCATTTAGTGCATAACAAGCAGTTCACATATCACCATAGCGCTAGGAATATCACAAGGCCCTAAGTAATACCTGCACAATAGGCCTCAGGCATCCACTTATGCATCACAAAATATTATACTAGCGTGAACATCTACCCATGTAATAGGCCTCGAGCAACCATCCTGCATAATCAGAATGTGCCAGGCAATTCATAATAAATTCATAAAACATGCAGTGTAATACCCCATTTTTCACCAATACATTTATGCATATATTTGATGTATATTCAATGGAATAAAATGGTGAAAAATGATGTGAATGAATTTATGTGAATTTATAGAAAAATATTCCAATTGCCGGTTACGCGTAAATTGGCCGAATAAGGGTATAAGAGACCGGAAAAGGCCCAATATGGTAATTGTAAATTTAATAATATGGATAATGGCCTCATTTAAGTGTCAAAATGGGATCTAGCTGAAGAAATGGGCGGAAAATAATTTATTTCGATAAATCATAAAATGCAAGGGCAAAACGGTAATTTTGCCGAAAAGTGGAAAATAATTATTTTCCTCAAATTCCCAATGAATTGAGTTAAATGGGAATTAAAAAGAGTAAAATAACTACTTGATAATTGATAAACTAATTTTGGCGAATTATGGTAAAAAATGGTCAAATAGTCAAAAAGTTAATAACTTGGTCAACAAGTTACATGTTTGCACAATGGGATAAATGGAGATTCAGCTTTTTCCTATAATTCCCTGCATGTTTTCAGCTGTCAAGATTAAAGGAAGGAGAGTTGAAATTAATTAATGGAATTTAGCATTTGTGGACCAATTACAAAGTGTCAAGTGTCTAACTTAATTAATCATGCCTTATATTATACAATTCTCATTCTCATCAGCTCATTCTCAATCAAAACTGTTCCAAAAGAGTGAGAGAAAGCTGGAGAACGAGAAGCACGACGGAAGAAGGAGAGAAGCTAGGGATTTACCAAGATCAAGGTATGGTGCTTAAACCTTGTGATTAGAGGCTTCTAATCCTTCTATGGTCTCTTCTCTTCATCTTCCTACCACTTATTTTCATGATGTTCAGCTGAATCAAACGTGGTGGTAGAGAGAGAGAAAATGTCCAGGAGAGAGAAAGTCTAAGAAATCAAGAGGTAACTTCCCAAACTTGTTCCTCTTGCTTGATTGATGTTGGTAGAGTGGTTTAGGACTTGATTATGATTCAAATGAGGTGAGATAACTCAAGAAAACTAAAGTGAACAAAATATGAAAATGCCCTTAAATCAAGTCCAATAAATGTCTAACTAGTTAATATATTGGTTATGAGTAGAAAGGAGGTGATTGGGCCAAAGAAAACGAGAATCCGACAAACTTTTCTGGGAATTTATTTTCACTTCCCTGTGTTAGACGTGATGAATGAATGGGAATTTAAGCAATTTGATGCTTCTATTGGATTCAGGATGCCAAATTATGTAGGGTCTATGTTGACCCCGAAGTGAGAAGAGGTTCGGAGAGCGAAATGACAAAATTGCCCTTTCTAAGCCTTATTTGAAAGCTGTCAAGGGTATTTTCGTCATTTGAGCTTGACTTTGGCCAATTTGAGGTTGCAAAGGGATTCTACACACGAAAATGTGTAGGAATGACCTAAATCACGATTTTGAGAAAAATACTTATAATAAGGACTTAAGGGGTATTTTGATAATTTGGCACCAATAGGCTAAATTTACCAATGAAATAAGTTTGGAAAGGTATACGGATGAGTAATAAATCATTTGTAATGTTTGACGATTTCAAGACTTGACAACTGGGTTGGCCTCAGTAGTTGCCTGAGCTTGTACTAGACGGGAAAGTTGCGTAGAGAAACAACCAGGTAGTAACTATCTTCATATAGCATGACATGCAAATGTATTGTTTGTTATCATCATCAAAATGTCTAACATGTTTAGATTGAGGCAGTGATCACCCGGGGCCTATCACAGGTCGGGTTGACACTCACGCGAAATGTTCATAATTGTACGAGCGGGACCCAAGGCCTATCTTTGCACTGGTACCCCTCGGGGCTAAGAGAACCTGTCAAGCGCGATGTCAGTTATGAAGTTGTGTTGCATACATTGTGCACAGGCGCCCTTTGAGCTAAGAACCTGTCTAGCGTGAAGTCAGTTTATGAATTGCATGTTTGCATTGAATAATTTTTGATGATTTTGTTGATGATTTTATATGAGTAAAGCATGCTTGTGTGTGTTATCTTATATGTTTAATGACGTTACTACTGAGATTCCTATGAATCTCATCCTTTTCCCAAAATAAATATCCAGTACAGGGAGGAAGCTCGCGGGGCAAGGAAAAGGTAAAGGATGAAGAGTCGAGGCTGAGCGGTGGGAGAATTTAGTTTCGGTTTCAAGCTTTTGTTATGTATTTTGAGAAAATTGTAAAGTTGTGCTTTGTATATGAAGTGAAGTGAAGAATGAATATATGTGTTGTAATATGAATTGTGTATGAATGTGCAAGTAGGTGAATATGTATATCCAGCAGAGGCATTGTATGGAATTTCTATTATTTTCCGCACTCTAATGTTTATAGTCGGTGAGTATTAGCTAATCAGTACTCTACCATAGTGTTTAGAAATAAGGTATCCCATGCAGTGTATCTTATAGCATATGAAAGATAAGGTTACTACTTGGATGCTTCCCTTAAGCAATATCCAATCATTTCTCTAAGCTCGGGCAAGTCTTAAGCTCTAGATAGCTATTAGGTTCTACAATTAGAATTTACGGATGATAGGTTATTATTTCATCTAATACTTGCATAATCCAATTATTTAAGTTCGTTGTCATTTGGATTAGTGCTTAGGCATGATTAAGTAGTTAATGTGGTTATACTAGACCCAAGTGCTAATCTTTACCCTTAAAGTTCACCATTACTATTTTTGGCCCATAGCCCATTAAATTCGCATGGACTAAATGCTAGCATAATTTTTCATTTAAATTTGAAATAATTATACAAACCTATAATTACGGTAGTTTAAAGCCCTATATGACCCTTATTATATCTACTTTATAGAAAAAAAATGATTACTTCTACAGAAAACATTCACAAAATTCTAGATTTCACAATTACTTACTACTGTCGTAAGATAGTTCCCATAATCATTACCAAACTTTAAAAATCTACATTTCCTAATGTACTTATCCAAATGATATATATTATATATCATTCTAAATCTTATTATGTTCACTATAATTCTGGAAACTTTTGTGGCTATCAGATTTCATTTGGCTAGACACAAACACGTTAGAATCAGTCTGCCACAAAACAGCTTCTAGATTCAATGCCCAACTTTCCAAAAATCATAATTAATTATAGAAAACTCCAAATTGATTTATTCCAAGCACATTGTAAACCTCTTTAAGTATAATTTTGAAGAAAAATATCATTTTTTGAAAAATAAAACCATACAATTTTCATATATTCACCAAACCTAACTATTCCAGATTTTGTTCCAAAAATCATAACTTTAAATCCACTAGTCCAAAAATTACATTCTACCTATAAAAATGAAGCTTATGTCTCTACTTTATTTCTGAAAAGTTTCATAGAATTTGGACTAGGTTTGATTATTCAAAAACATGATAAAACATTTCTACCTCCAAGAAACAATTTCTGGCAACACAAAACTCTAACTTCCAAAACTTGACATTTTCAACATAATCACCAAAAAAATCACAACCACAAGTTATTCCACATAGTTTTTCATGTAGAAGACATTGGTGAACTCCAATATAACAAAATATCACTCCTTTTTCCTCTTTTTCCCTGTAACCGAACAGCTATAAACAAACAACAATCATCATGATTTAAGTTTTAGTACATAGCTTTTCTATACTCATCATTTACCATATTTAACCACTTACAAGACCAAAATAACATCAAACCCTATTTCCTAATATGAACCAAAACTAGGAAGAAATGAGAAATCAAAGGACTCTACAAATCATAGCAAAACTTAGATCACAACAAAGTCCTAACTCACTTCTTACTTCTTTTAGGCTTTGTTTCTTGCTCCTACCAATTTGGGTCTTAGAAAATGGCTCAAGACACCTCTCTTTTCAAAAACAAAAACCATGGATTTGAAGCTTAGGATGAGGGGAACAATGTTCATGGAGAACATTTGAGCTCAAAATGAGAGGAAACTAATGAAAATCTAGAGAGAAGTTACCTCTCTATTGTTCTTCCTCTAGCCAGCCAAATGAGTGTGAGAGAGAGGAAATTGGTGTTTTATTTCATTTACTCTCTCTCTCCCCCCTCTTAAGCTGACCAAAAATCCATAAAAGATGGAGGGAAAATATTTTGACTAATTTGCCTTTGGTTAGAGTAAGAATTAGTATAATGCCATCTGGTTGGATTCTAAATATTCTTCCCTTCTTCTTTCCAAATTGGCCAAAATAATTAGCCTAATTAGGGGAAAATAATTTAATTTTTTGAGCCTCCTAATTACTTCACTTTCCAAGAGAAAATTCTAGCCTTTAATCTTGGATTCCAATTTTAATCTCAAGATCAATTAGCAATTATTTCTTTCGCTCATGATTATGGCAATGTTAATTAAATTGCCATTAGCTATTTTATTAAATTCCTTTTTCTCTTCCATACACCATTTTCTCTTTTCTTTATAGGTTTAAATTATGTTTTGTATCTCACTAGACACATTTCAAAGGAATTAAATCTTTTCCTTAATTAATCTGAATTAATTCTGTACAAGATTCCCAAAGCAATTGCGCTAATATTATTTATACTGGCTTTTGGGATTCTTAGTCCTTATATAAATTTTGGGATATTACATGAACTACCCTTCCCACAATAATTATGTTTGAGCAATGAAATGAGGAATCAAATTAGCTCTCCCTTTTTCTTTTTTTTTCTGTCTTGCTTCAACCCTTGCTTCCTTGTATATAGTCTCAAGGTAGAGTTTTCTTCATAAATGCTTCTTCTCTTTTGAATTTTTATTTTTTTTTGTATTTTATGTTAATAAAACTTCCTAACTTGACCCAATTACCATCAATGGGAGATTTTTTTTTTAAATTTTTATTTTTTAATTTTTTAGTGAAATTTCCTAAGTTTAAACCTAATCACCATTATTGAGAGATATTTTTTAATTTTTTTTATATTTTTTTAATTTCTATTTTTTCTTCTCCACAATGACTACACACTAAGTTTATTAATCCATATATCAATCAACATTAATGAGATGAATTATTTTGAAATTTGTTTCCATTTATTACAAAATTCAATTGTAAGACAATCACCATTAATGATGATCATTTTTCAATTTTCAATTATAATCCAATCACCATCAATGTCATTTTTTATTAATTTAGATGTGCAAGCATCAAAAAGGATTTTTTTTCCTTTTTTTCATGTTTTTCTTTTTTTTTTATGTAGGGCCTAAACAAAATGAAGTGTTTACAGTTGCCTTTCTTTACTTGTTTTATAAATGAGAAAAAGGAGATTCTTGCCTATGAAGTAAGTAAAAATAAAAACATATATTTTGTCTAGCCAAATAGAATAAAGTTCCACTTAGAACCAAAGAGGGTTTAGACAAAATACAGTGCCTATGACCCTTTTTACTTGGTTCATAGGGGAGAAGAATGCCGATGAAGCTAGATGATCACCTAGAATGGAAGTGAAGTGCCTAAATACATAGAACTTTGGGGTAGGATGTAAAAGAATTGTGTTAGTTATCATTGGGCTTGAAAAGAAGAAGTGTCTACATGGACAAGGTTTTCAAAGAATAGTGCCCATCAAAAGAAGGCTTAGAAAGAATAGTGTCTTTAGTTACAAGGCTTTAAAAGGGTACCAGCCATTACTGGGCTTTGAGGGTATCTGTCGATACAAGGCTTTTAAAGGGTGCATGCCGATACAGGGCTTTGAAAAAGGTGTATGTCGATATAGGGCTTTGAAAAGGATGCCTACCGATACAAGGCTTATTCTTATTTTTCCTTGTCTCATCTCTTCTTTTGTCCAACCTTAAGTATAATAAAAGGAAAAATATTGGCTTTTAATTTTTATTAGCCAAATGACTATTTTACCTTGCATTTTCTTGAATTTTTTGTACCAAGTGTTGTTTTTCTTCTTCCCTTTTCTTTTGGCCGAAATTTATATCATATTTTAGGCCAAAACTTATGCTCTTCCATTCTTAATTTTGGGCTACAATATTAGGCCTTCAGGAAGATAAAAATTGTGCTTTATGTCTTACTTAGCCAAAATTTCATGTAATCATTATTTCCAATATCTTAACTACTTCGAGTGCACCAAAATTTACCATTTTATTTCATTTAGTATAATCAAATATATAAGGATTTTTTTAAGTAAAATTTGGGATATTACATAAATCATGTCGCCAACCTAAAGTTAGCTAGTATCAAGGTAAAAGGTTTAATAAGAATGTAATGCCCCCAATGATTTCCTCCCCAAGTATAATGTTTGCTCTCACCACTCAGTGTTTGAGGTTAGCGTTTGCTCTCTATATCTAAATTATCCAATTACTGTTCTATAAGGTTAGCAATAATCCAAGTTCTCCATCACTAAAAGAGCCATATGCTAATATAGATCACGAGGACTTTTATATGGGCATAGGGTACAAATAAATGGTAAAGAGGAGATGAAAAACATATAGTTCCTATTCTTATATTTTATGTATTTGTTTGTCTCTCTTTTAATTTTTTTTCTTCATTTTTTCCTTTTCTCTTCATTTTTTTCCTTTAATTTTTACCTAATCAGCCCTTTCGGGTTTTCAACTTAGTGAACTTTATTTTTTTTATTTTTCTTCTATTTAAAAATATACAAAAGAGAGTAGCCTTACAACCAGATTACCTTGATGGTGTCAAAAACTATAGGAATGTGCATATACTCACCTAACCAAGAATATTGAGTGCTCTTAAAAACAAAAAAAAGTGCTATAAATAAAGGTAAGTAAAAGATGAATGATATCTAGGGACCGAAGTAGATACTCATGATAACTAAGAGTAATAAGAACCAAACAAGCAAGTGTATGCTCTAAATGCCTTAAAATAAAAGAAGAACTGAAGGAAGCTCTTTCCATGTTTTCCTTGGTATTTACACTATCTTTCTTTTAATTTTCTTTTCTATTTTCTTTTATTTTTGTTGCTCTAACTTTTGCTTAAGCAGCTTTTTCAGGATTTCAACTTAGCAGCCTTTTTCCCTATTTTAACTTTAACTTTTGTCTAAGCTTCCTTTACAGGTTTTCAACTTAGAGAGCTTCTTTTCTTTTCTTTTTACTCTTTTTCTTTCAACTATTCATTTTTCAATAAGATTCACCTCGAAGCCTTAACCATTTTTACAATGTATACATGCTCCTCTAATTTGGAAGAGTAAGTCCACTTAAAAAGCAAAAATAAAAAACTTAAATAAGAGATAAGGAACATATTTATAGTTTTTGCATACTAAGGGATATAAAAGGAATATCACACAGGCTAAAATGACTATCATGTAAGGATGGCTATTTGGATTTATTTTTATTAAGGATGAAAAATGAATGCCTTGGTCCTCTCCATATCAAGCAAATGAACATCAAATCTGACTTTAAACAAGATACATACCAAGTTCTAGATTGGGTAAAGGATAAGTGATACACACATGAAAATGAAATCATATCAAAAAGATCAAATCCTCGCATGTCTTGTGCAATCATCATCACATTGAGTCCAAGTTTTAAAACTAGCCTCAACAAGGTGGGGTCAAGTCATTTTCTAAACTAAGCATCTCTAGAGTATGATATCACCTCTATATAAACAACAAGTTTTTAGACCCTCAACAATTTCCTCTAATCAAGAATAATGCTCCCAAAAAGTGAAAGGAGAGACAAAAATCTTAACCTCACATCAAGAATAAGGAACAACCAGTTATGGGATATATGTAAATGAGTGATGACATGGATAAGGGTGAATGAAGTCATTTTTAAGGAAAGATATTCTATCCAAGTATTTTTAACCAAATATATGACTGCATTTTTTATTTTTTTTCATTTTTATTTGTATGCTCTATTTCCTCTAATTATAGATTATTTCATGTCATTCCAACCACGGTAAATTTAGAACGATGGGATCACGCATATATAAATATGGCGCAGGCTAGTTTTAATCATTTGAAAATTTGTGTTTATTACATCACTTCTCAATATTAAAAAGCCTACATTGGTTAAAAATATAAAATTAAGAGGGAAAATTCTCCAATTACTATATCATTAGCATGTCTTGGACTTAGGATAAGTGGAAAACATGGTATTAGAATTAAAATTCAACTAGAATCCGCAGATTCGACCGATGAACTAGTAAATTTGCAATCTCCTAGTAGATCTTGTTTGAACGAATTGATTGTGTTAACATCTTGAATTTTGACTATAGGATAAACAAGTTAAGTTGAACAAAAAGTATAAATTAGAAGAAAAATCTACAAAAGTGGAAAAGAGATTTCTGGGGCATATGTGAGGTCCAAGAATATTATTTATAGTTATAATATCTAAAAAATGAATTAATTGCCAAAAGCCTATTTTCATGTGAAATTTTAAGGAAATAAATGCGGGAAAAGTATTAAAATCATTTAGTGGCCAAAAGAGGATGAGGAAATATTATGAAATATTATTTTCGTGAATTAGGAATCACAGTCCAATAGTCACTCTGAATGCATATTAGGCCCCATCTCTTGCTACTCAATCTACCCATATAATATATAATATTCACAAAACATGAAAACAAACCATCTAATAATAAGCATTCGGCAATCATAGGAAACACTGGTCCAATACAACTCAAATGGCATATCAGATCTTACAACCCAGGGATAAACCTCATGCCAAAGGCACATAAGGACTTACGGCCTTGGGCACATCCCAATAACCGCTTCCATTGCAATACAAAGTTTCCTCCCCCATGTGTTCTTTTTCTTCTTGTCTCGTTGCAGTACATAGCTTCCTCTCCCACGTGTGTTTTTTCTTCTTGTCTCGGCCTCCTATAGAAACTCCTGTAATTGTTTTTTTTTAACATTTGATCCACATTTTTTTTTTACTTTTTAGTTAAAATATGTGTGATCCTTATATGTTTGCTTATACTTTTTGTTTTTTAGGTATTTATTTGAAGTTTCAACTCTATCTACTTAAACTTTCTATATATTGTAAGTTTTTTTAATTTTTAAGCTTATAAATATAATAATACTGGTGTAATCATGTGTAGAAGTAACGTGTATTGCTCAAATTTAAACAACTTAAATGCTGGATTATTTTATGCTTGATAAATGAAGACGCAATATTGCAAAGGATATTTGCAAGTATGGTAATAGATCATTCTATAAATATAATAATATTAGTTTAATACTCCGTAGAAGTATATGTTGTCAATAGTGAAAAAAGTTGTTTTGCATTTTAACATCGTATTGTAACTTAATTTGCTTGTTTCATTAGGAAAATAAAATTATTAAAAAATTATTAAAAAAAGACTTCCTTTAACGTTTGAGGTTGAAACGCCAAAGGAGGGTCCTCCTAACCAAGCACCAAAGGAGGTATGCTACCTCCTTTGGCACTTCGTCATAAAGTGCCAAAAGAGGTGACATGCCTCCTTTGGCACTTCTTACAGAAGCACCATAGATATTTATTTAAAAACTTAATTATGAAAACTAATATATGGTGCTTCCATAAATTCAAGAAGCGCCATAAGTATTTTTAATGGCGTTAAAAGCTTTAGCGCTTCTTAAGTACTACAATATTTAATAAGTGTCGTTAAATCTCTCTTTTATAGTAGTGCATGTCAAATCTTATAGCCCAAAGACACTGCTCATGCATAATTCACATCAGGTCTTACAGCCTCGTGACACTACCCAATAACCACTTTGTAATCATATTAGGTCTTACAGCCTAAGGATATACTCATGCAACAATGCACATCGGGACTTACAGCCTTGGGACACATAGCCCATTACAACACATATTGCATAGCAAGTCTTATAGTCTAGGGATACACTCCATGTAACAATGCACATCGAAACTTATAGCCACACACTGAATGCATATAAGGTCTTACAAGCCAGGGATACACCCCATGCAACAATGCACATTGGGACTTACGACCTTGAAAAACTGCCTAATAATCAAACCATATATTCATGAAACAAATATAATCAATGGTACAAACGAACATACAAAACAATAATATAAGATGCGAGAGCAGGAGATACTAATACTATTACTTAACCTTCTCTATCTCGTCTAGCCTAATTTTCCTTAGCCATGTTTCCTTTTTCTCTTCATCTTTTGGAGGATATATTGCTTTTACTTGGCAACATCAACTTTGTTTTAGAGAACCAATTCCAAATTTCTGAGGAATACCTCATAGCTAAAACCTTCACCATACATAGTCTAGCAATCGATTATTTCTTTGTTTCTAGAAAAACTCTTACTGCTTACCATCATACTTTTACTAGAGTGCCATCACCAAATCATTGTTTATAGAAATATTTTCTTTTAAATTCATATTGGCCTGAGTATCATGTTCTATCCATATATCTCTTAAGTATCATTAATATACAATATAACCCTAAACTTTATTGAGTATCTAAATATCAGAGGGAATAAAATCATTAAATTATATTATTTCCCTGTATAACAATCATCTTAAGCATCATTATCTAGTTCCCTCTATTTCCTTCCCCAAGGACTTTGCTAGGATTGCCTGACTCTTATTCTTTCTATCATTGCATATCCCTAACCATCTTTAATTCATATGGTCACACCTTGTCATCATGCCAACTATCACAATACTCAACATACATAAACCTTATATAACATAAGATCGTATTAAAAAAAATCAAGATATATCATACCTATATTTCTTTATTTAAAGAAAAATATTTATAATCAACATCTACATAGCTCTATTTCTCAAAAACGCCATATAATGACCTCTAACCTAAAAAATTCAAACTTATAACAAGCTTCCATATCATATGCTCACCTACCATGAAGGCTTTATAACCTTAAGGAAGTCTTATCATTTACAACCATGAAGGAATTCTAACCTTAAGGAAATCTTATGAACATCACCTCAATATAAAATTTGAAAATTTTCCCAACTTGGCTATCATCATCATGGAGTCATTAAACACCCTTTAATAACTTATAACATTTACTTGTCAATTCAAAATATAAACATTAGACTAATATATTTTCAACCCCAAGGTTGCAAATCAATAGACATTTAAATATCATACTTCTATGCACTCTAACCTTCAATCAAAAGGTTTCAAATTTTCAAGAAAGTTCTCTTTTTTGACTTTGAATCACTAGGAAACTCATCCTTGTAACTTTTATTTCTACTTTCATCCAGCACAATCACGCCTTAAACTTATAATTCTGATAGAACCATTATTTAACCTATTTCTTACTTGGTTATAGGCTTTGTTTGAACCATGGCTTAACTGTCAAAACCCTTAATAGTTTGATTTTCACAGAGTAATAAATACATAGTTCAGATGGCATACAGAAGTAGCAGAAATGTACTGATAATATATGCTTGTTTGCATTACAGGAGATCCTCATAGGGTTTGAAAATATATACAAAGTCCCAAAAGAAACAAATTACAACTAAAGATGACCAATAGCAACTCCCGCTTGAACCGAACCTTCAATCATCAGTAATTATGATTTTGCCCTTAGAGCTGCTACCTTCTGCTGGAATATTTTTAAATGTGGAAAAAGTGTGAGATTCAAATGAATCTCAATAGTAACATGCAATCAGTCATATAAAATGAAATAAATAAATATGCAATGCAACATGTAATGCAACATGAAAGTTCATACTGTCTTGTGTGTGTGCACACTGTTCAGGGCCAAACGACTGTTTGGATCCCCTACTTGTTGTGTACCTCCGTTGGATCCCAGACCACGGTTAGGTAATATGCCCCAAGCATTGTGTTCATATCATATAATATGGCTTACACAAAGTATATAAATATTCACATAATGTATAAAAGAAAGAATTACTACTTTGAATCCCTTTTTCTACTCTAACCCTTGTTCCGGCTTGGACAAACTGTTCGGTCCTAAAATTCCAAATTTACAAGAAATGAGTCATTACTCATTCATATATATTATGGTAAACTCACTTTGTGAGTTATCTAAGCTTAAAACTGCAAAATGACCAAAATATCCCTAGGGACCTAAGTCTAAGTCCCTTTATACCCGGTCTAACTGTACTTTACTAAAAATGTTGACTTAGGCTATTCCTAGACAATTTTGCATGTAGAATCCATATTTGACCTTGAATTTGCCAAATTTGCTGCCAAAAGATGAAATTGCCCTTGATAGCCCCTAACTTAGGGTTTTAAGCGTAATTTTATCATTTTACATTCTAAGACCTTTATACTTCATAATTCATATGTACCCTAGACAATTTTCCTTTTAAATCCAATGGAACCATTAAACACACAAAATTCCAACTCTAAAGATCTAGGTCTGGCCAAAACATTGGAAAGAAAAGCGAAAATATACTTTCTTGATTTCACTTGTTTAAATTCTTCTTTTTCAATCCTAATCACATGTTTAACCATTTAAACAGTCATTAATCATGATTTGTGGAAATTTAGGCAACATAACCCCTTAGGGTTTCATCATCCTAAAATTACAAAAGTAACCAAAACAAGCCAAAACCAACCATAAATCAAACAACCAACCACAACAACAACATACTTATTAAGAGAATTAAGGTTCTTGAGACTGAACCTCTTAAGGTGTCACCTCTCTCTCCTTCCTTACTCTTGATTCTGGTAAAAATCATTACACGTAGCTTGAAGGACTCCTTCTTATATGCATCAAACACATCTATGCCTTCCTTCCACAACTTCTTCAAATCCTCAATCAAAGTCGCTCTGCAGACATCGATATCGTTCCCTAGCTATTTTGGTCTAGCAATCATCATAGAAAACATCACATGCTTGCGTTTCATACATAGCCAGGGAGGTAAGTTGTATATTACAAGGAGAATTAGCCACGTATTATGTGTGCTACTAAGAGTTCCATACTAATTGATTCCTTCTGTATAAAGCCTAAGCCAAAGTTTTCTTGCTTCGCTACTAAATTGAGGAAACATTTCATCTATTTTCTTTCATTGTAGAGAGTCAGCCAGGTGCTAAAGATATTTTCTATAAGATATTTTATTATCAAAATGCCATCTCAACTTCTTTGCTTTTGTTACACTCATAAACAAACGCATAAACTGAGGTATTATTGGAAGATACTACAAAACCTTAGAAGGTTTCCTTTTAGTTGTCTCTTCACAACAACCACCATCTTTCTTTACTTTGTATCATGAAGTCTTACACCTACGAAGTCACTTACTAAGACTTTTATACTCCTTTCTGTACAATATGCAGTCATTAGTATAAGTGTATATCATTTTATAATCCATACCCATTCCAAACAAGATTTTATTTGCCTCATACATATGATTTGGTAGTATATTATTGTTTGGAAACATATCACACAACAATTCAAGCAACAATGTGAAATTACTATCGATTCACCCATAAGTTGCCTTTAAAATGACCAAATGCAACGTTCCTTTCAATCGTGTGTACTTACTCCCTGGGTACAATAGTATCTCTGCATCACTCCGTAGGTTATCATATTCATGCGATTACGCAAAGCATTCTACCTCAACATCTTGAATCATTTTCTCCATTCTATCTCTATCTATGACATTTACAACTTCTTTCTTGTGCGACGAACAATCAGTTATTTCCTCACCATATGCCATATCCACCTTATGTATCAAAGATTTATTCCATCACAAAGTAGGTGATCCCTTATAACATCAACATCTCGTCGAATCTCATTTAAATAATTGACATAAGGACAAAAATACATCTCATTTTTTGTTGGAGCATTCTTTCTAGCGATTCAATAAACTCTTCCACCCAATTCTCATATTCTTCATTACTTCTCAAAGCATTCATCTAACTATGATTCATTTTATTACCGCCTAAGTAATTCCCAACAACACTCAAGTTTAGAACAATTGTCAACGATGGAATTGCCTTTTATCACTTTTTTCTAAAAAAAACAAATGTTGACAGCATTTTCCCTTAAAAGTAAGACATCCCAAAATTTCAATAACAAAAAAAATTAGCTTAATTAAAAAAAACTAACTAAGGTAATTTGGGACAATATCATCAATTTAATCCAATAATTTTACATATAATATTATTAGTATTATATAAAATAGTAAAATGTCTAGAAAAAGGAACTTAATTTATTACAAGAATAATTTTGTGAGACCTATCTCCATACGCCTATGAGTAATTAATTAATTAATATATTAAAGCTTTTGAAATGCTCAATTTTTTGTAAGTTTTTTATTGGTTAATATATATAATATTTAGTGCCTCAATTTTTTCTTATTTTAGTTTTACTCCTTCAAATTTTAAACTATAGGTTTTAGTTCCTTGAGTTTCATTTCGTTTAAAATATTTATCCTATAATTTAATATAAAAAATGGATTATATTTTTTATGGTTATAGTACAACCATTGAGTATCAATGTAACAACTATCAAATATTGTTGTCATATCTTATTTCTTAACATATTAAAAATTATGGGTCTTATAAATCTGCCAAAAGTATACTTTAGTTCTCTAACTTTATACAAGATTTCAGTATAATGCCATAATTTTAAAAAGTAGTATATTTTTCTTTAATCCAAACACTTTTACAAATAAATGATGTTTTTAAATATTCATTATTATTTGAAAATTAGCATCCTTTAACTTTTCTTATTTAGTCCTTGATTGCTTGAGTAAGCATATATAGTTGCCTATGTTGGACTCTCTTGTTTCGTACTTAGTTGTCATTCTCCCAATAAAAATACAATTCAATAAATGCTAAATAGTATTATTTACAAATCTTATATTTTATACAATATATTAATTAACATTTTGCTTACTATACAAAAATGCTATATAAAATATTTTGATTTTTTTCCTAAACCAAATACAATACTAGTGTACAAGAGGGGAACTAGACCCAATAGTCTCATTTCTTAGTGTCATTCTCAAAGCTTTCATATGATTTTTTCTCAAGATCTAATCTCAGCAAAATGTGATTTATCTTTCAACTTCAATAACTCTTTCGTGTACTACTTTAACTCTGTCTCCCTAAACTTTTGTTATTTTTTTTTACCTTCATTAACTTATGTCATATAAATTTTAAAAATTCAAAAATTATAATAAATAAATGATGTAACAAAGCCAAATATACATGCAAAGTTCCAATAAATGCAAAACAAAAAATATATAGTAGGAAAGAGTTGTTTTAAACATGCAATATGTTTTCAAAAAAATTAAAAGCATATCGTGAGAGAGGGAGGAGGCCGACAGCTACAACAGCGTCAGAGAGAGAGAGAGAGAGGGAGAGGGGGAGGAGCGCCAGAACTACAACACCGTGAAAGAGAGAGGGAGGTTGACAATGGGAAACCAACGGCATCAAAAGATGAGGAGGGAGGATGGACCACCTACAATAATGGAGAGAAAGAGAGAGGACGACTGTGGGATACCATCGACGTTAAAGATGAGGAGGGAGGACGAACCACCTTCAACAAGGGAGAGAAAGAGAGATGATGACAGTGGAGGATGGGTATTGAGAAAGAGTGAGAGAGAGTGAACAGCAGAGGATGAGTAGTGAGAGAGAGTGAGGGTGACAAAGAGAGCGTGAGGGACGGTGAGAGGGAGAGTGAAAATGAGAGAAACGGGATGCCTAAAGCCTCCTTTAAGCTTCTTAACAATTTTTGGGAAGCCAAAAGCCCTGCTTTTGGCAACAAGAGTAGGGATTTTGAGTCCCAAAACAATTTCAAACGCCTAGCTAAAACCTACTTTAGGCATCCCAATTTAAATTTGGGAAGCCTAAAGCTACCTAATTCCCACCCAAATTTACAAAAATGGCGTCACTTTTTTTTTTACTTCCATTTTTGAATAAAGGACGTCCTTTAAGGTAGTAAAATCTATATCTTGTAGTAGTGAAGTGTTCACATATAACTTGTGTCTCTTCATCAATTAAGCCTGGACAACAGAGGAAGATGGTGAAAAAATAAATTTCCCTATCAAAAAGGGTGTAGGGGTTACGCAAACCCTTGAGTTCAAGGGTTTGCATAACCTTCCTGCCTTTTTGATAGGGGTATATGTTCTTTCACCATAGTCCTTTGCTTTCTAGGGGTTAATTCCTATGAATAAACACAATTATATATAGTTCACTAGTTACATTATCATTTATATACATTAATAGTTGCTATTGATTCTCCCCACAAAGCCTATATTGTCTTTATCTATGCCAAATTGCATAGTCACATGGTGTTGGAGGTACTGATGTTCTATTAAATATATAGATAAAGTCAACTAGCTCAGAAACTCTCACTTGAAGAATCCATACATCACAGTTATTATATAAAAACCGTCATGTATTATAAATGTTCACGGTTCTTTTTTATAAATCGTTACTTATGTACTTATTTTATAATGGTTGTCTACATGAGACCGTTATTAGATTCTTATACACAAACCATTATGTATGTTACTGAATAAATAACAACTATAAAATGAGACTGTTATGTATCATGCAAGCATTACCATATATTATTACGGTTGTTTATATGTTCCTGTTAATTATTATCACAACAATGGGCAGATCATGACCTTGGCCAAACCTCAATACATAACGGTATTATATTATAACCGTTATAATAGGTCTAGAATAAAAAATGGTTTGGAACCATAATGTATCTAAACTGAGCATTTATAGCACCAGCATATAAGTCGGTTTGAAATCATGATGTGTGGCAGTTAATAACAACCATATATTACGATTTCTATAGGAGTGTACCCTTGGTGGATCAGGGCCCAAGCTCAATGTAAATAGGGTTATTATGTGGATAAGGAATAATATGGGTCCAAATGTGAAGTTTTATCTTTATGAGTCAAATTTCAAATAAGAGTAACTATCTATACTTGTTATAAGGAATGATATCGGTTTGTGGGGCATCAAGTCTATACATCGATAGAAAACTTCCTAAAATTACTCTCTCTAGCTCTCTTCTTCCTCCATGGGTCATGCATCTTCCACTTAACATGATCGGAGTTTGTATCGATGCTCCAATCTTATGTGAGTACTCAATGAGTCAATCATATTCCTGGTACTCTCGAATCCTTCACTAAGTATAGAATCTAAGTTATATGTACATCAGGTCAAATTGGATAAGATGCTAGCAAAAATCCCCGTTTTCTTTAATTAATTTATCACAAGAATTACAAAAGGATGTGTTTCTCTACTTCTATCTCAAGTGATTCCTTTTCAACTTTTTCTTTTTTTAATTCTTTCTTTAAAGAAATCACTTTCCTTTTACTTTGTGCAAGTGCTTTAGCTAAGACAATCAGTTCATCATGCATTTCATCGTTAATTAAGAATTTCTTAACACCGTTAGCCCTTCTTAAGGGTTTTAAACGTTAGGAATTAATGGAGCTGATGAAGTAAACTTAAAAGACTTCATAAAAAGAAAAAATATATATAGAGATCTGATTGAAAGTTCTTGAAATGATCGGGGAATTTGTTTTTCTTATTTATGTTACTACAGAATTTTGTCGCTTATTACTAATATATAGGTTGTTAGCTAGGTTTAGGAACCTAATTTAATTATTTTATTTTATTTATTTACATAATTGTGCTTAAAAATGATGTTTCTCTCCTAATTTCTAATTTTGTAAAATAAAAAATAAAAAAGCATCAAAAACATTTTATACTTTTTTATTTTGATTTTCCTGAAGAAATTTTTTTTTTTTTTAAGAACATGTAATCAAAAATATATTTTCAAACAAGTTTTTCTATTTTTTTTTCAAAGTTGTTCTGAAAACAGGAAATTAAATAGTTCAAAATGTGTCTCAACTCAACTTACTTTGAAGTGTAAATTGAACAGGATTTTTTATGTCATGTTATGTTATTGATTTTATCATGACCCAAATCTGAGTCAGGACCGGCGCATAGGCTAAACCAAATAACTCTGCTTAGCCTAGCAAGCCAAAGCCATCCATACAGATCCTCAGACACACATCTCCTCAACAATAAGACTTGATACGGCCATAGCAGTCATGTCGTCATGGGACCCCACAGGATGCAACACATCATTTCAATATACTCCATAAGTTTATCAAGCATATCAACCATAATTAATCTCACAAGTTGCATTATCTGAAAAAAAAATTCTATAGAGAGAGGGTTGAGCCTCCCACTGGCTCAGTGAAAACATAAATAACAAAGTATGCGTAAGGGAAGCAAGGCGCACAAGAGTTTTTCACAAAGTAATTTTCACAAAAGGAGTAAAAGTTTTTAAATGTTCATGTTGAAAATAGCATACAGTAAAAGCAATAAAAGATTTCTTAGTCCTTAACAAACAAAACAATTTGCAATGATCAGTCAACATTCAATTACAATACTCTTACGCCTAGTGGGGAATAACCGTCCTACTTATATAATACCTTATATACCATATACCGTCTCACCTATATATATAATACCTTATATACCATATATAATATAACTCTAGGGAGGAATATATTTCTCACCTATATAATACCTTGTATATTATATACCATATAACTTTGGTGAGGAATAATCATCACACACTCACACATCCATAAATATATTATACGTCCCAAAAATAACTTCTCATCTATTAAAACACATTAGTTGAGTTTTCAAAAACAAAAGGAAACTTTGAAATTGAAAATAGAAAACTAAAGGGAAGCAAAATAAAAAAGAGTCATTTAAAAAATAATATTATGTTTTAAAAGATAAATCATTCTAAAAACGTGAAAGATTCGAAGCCAATCATTTTTTTTTTTCAAAAAAAAGATAAGTATAACGATTGAAAATAGTTATGAAAAAGAAAAGGGAAAAGACGCGTGAGAGAAAAACAAGATTGACACCGAAACTAATAAATATCACCAGATGACTTAAATTTGATGAATTATAAGTTGTTTAAATAATAAATGCACCACCAACAGTCACTCATAAAACATTGACATAAACTTCCATAAATATCACAAAAGCTTGAATTTCAAGAATTCAAAAATTGATTTAAAAAAAATAGCTGAAACAAACATAAAAATTTTGAACCAAATTCATATCGTCTAAAGCATCAAAGAGAGATAAAATAGTTTAGAATTTGCTTCCCTAAAAATCATTGGGGTTAAAAATATAACAAAGGCGAAACGAAATGTGTCACCTTGTTATTCACGCTCTCATCTTATGAGACAGATTGTAGAGATCCCTATTTAATCACACTATGATTGAAAACCAGATAAGAAGTCCTAGCTAGCGAGTATCACCTAGTGCAGGAGTGAAATCTGACGATACTAATTTGGGTTTAAGCAATCAAGTACCAAGTGACAAAACCTTTCAAACGCATATCCAATCAACAACGCATACGCAACTCCTCCTCGTAGCCTTGGATGCAGAGCAAGTTAAAACTTATTCTTTAATTATGAGGTGATGTTATTGTGGAGGCATAGTTGTTTTGTGCGAAAGCCCTTTTTGGAAGTAAATAGGCTTTTGGTTTTCATGAGGAGATAGTGCGCTCATAAAAGGTGTGTATAGGAAAAGCACAAAAAATTAAAGTTGGGCAAGAGAGCGTTACATGGTTGAGGCGGCTGCAATTTTTCTTTAGGATGGATGGGACATAGGAAGTTATAAAGGTAAAGGGTTTTTTTATTTCTATGTTTACTAAAATCTAAATAGTCATATCTTTATTATTATCTTTACAAAATATAAATTAAATTATGTTATTTTTAGTAGTTTCCAAGAATATTAGAAAAAATCTTATTAGATTTGGATGGATATCTTCATGATGTTTATTTCATAAGATGATATTCAAATTTCCCTTAAGTTTAAAAGTTTCACAATTTTTTCTTATTTCAATTTATCTATACTTTTAATTTTCTCTCTCTATATGGGTTATCAAAGATTTAGTTTTGTCAAAAAAGGGATTGGGTGTTTAAAATCTAGAACACGATGTTTTGCCACTACTAAGCCAGCCAAACAAATTAATAAAAAAATCCATATTTGGAACGACATGCAAGAAAGTGGCTTCTAATAGTTTTTTCCCCCCCGCGGTAAAAGTGGATTCTCATAGTTATATAGTCATAGGTCAATCAAGCTGTCTTTTTTGAATGCTATAATAATCGAATGATATGTTCCATTAATTGAAAACAAAAATTATTATTTAATTCTTGACCAAGTCTCTATTCAAAGTCTTCCACTGGGAAGTTCAAAGGAAAATGGGGTTCTACTCTTTCCTCTTGAAGCTACAAATTAAGACTAGCCTGATCTTAACCAAAGCAAGCTGAAGAAAAAACCCATATATCACATATTCTTTTCCATTTTCAAAACTCTCTTTTCAATCACCATATCATGGCAAGTTTTGGAACAATCCAAAGAATTCCCACATCATCATCACCACCATCTTCATCCACTGATCAACCCGGAGAACCAAAAGCACCTCATGAAAAGCAGTTCAAGGAATTCAACTTTCACTGCCCTCTTAACATTCCCTTAACCCCAGAAGCTGCAGCTCTTCGGATCATCAGAAACTTGGGGAATTTAGGGTTATATTACGCTCTTTTTGTATGGATCATACTCTTCATAACCCTAATCCCTCAACGCAACGTTTCTCTCATTCTTCTGGTTATCATGAGCTATGTGACAACCTTGTACTTGCTGCTATTGAGGGCATACCCAAATTCTTATGTCCTTCATAGAGTTATAGACAAAAGGTTTGTTTTGGCTCTACTTGCAATTGTCACCATGGTTCAACTGATTATAACAAGAGCAGGGATTCATCTGGGTGTGACTTTAGCATGTGCTATGCCACTTGTTTTGCTTCATGCAGTTTTATGGATTAGTCATCCTGAGATTTCTGAGAATTTTGAGGATCCAGGTGTTGCAGAACTTGCTCCTCTTTCTAACAAAAGTAAAAATGGAGGAGAGGGCTCAGATTTGGTGTGAATATTATTTTTGGTGGTTGATAATCTTTGATCAGACTCTTTTGGAGATACTATGCTATATATTATGGATATTTTTCAAATATTTAGGTTAGTCTTGAATTTTGAGTAATAAATTGGATATACCCAGATTTTACTCTGAGCACCTTGTGATGGAGTTTTTATTTTTATTTTTTTTAATTTTTAATGCTTTGGTTTGAAAAAATTTTGGCTCACGATTTTAGTGGGGTTTGGGTTCTCTCAGAATCCTTTCTCATGTTGTCTTCTCATAATCCCATCTCTACCCTAAGATTAAAAAATAGATTATTCATATTTCAAATTTTATAAAACTATTATTTTAAACATAAATAAATAAATTTAAACTATTAAAATTTGATATACACAACTCATAACTACAATATAGTTAAACAAATTTTTAAAAATTAAATTATAAAATATTATAATAATGGTTTCAGAAAATATTAAATCTGAACTATTCATTTTTTTTTATTTGAGGGTGGAGATGAGATTATAGGAAGAAAATGAGGAAAATAGTTATGAGAGTATTCTCTTCCGTCTTAGTGCTGTGATTATCAAATGAATTATATTTGTGAATCATATAGACCTTATATAAGGTCTATTCTTTGCAGAGCTTTTTGGTGTTGAAAAAAATTGATGCGTTAAAGTTGATGGAGAAATTAAATATAGTTAAAATTATATGCAATAATATAATTTAGAGACTAAACCAACACAAGTTATAAATAAAGGAATAAGAGGAGACTAACATTCGAGAGCAATTGATCATAATGCAAAGGTCCTCTTCTATAACTCAAGAATAGTATTTATAAAGCAACTCGTTATTGAAATTGAATAATTGAATACATTCATTCACATTGAAAAATACAAAGGTGCTTATTGTAAGTATAGATGATTTCCTGTCATTTTGGCCATGGTAACATTAGAACAATCAGCTCACGCATATATACAGTTCACACGGTTATAATAAGGCGACGTGATGGTTTTTAACTACTTTTTTTTGTACAAATATTATATGGGTAAAATAAACTTTGTATTATATTTTAATTTTAAATAATTATTAAAAAACAACTTTTCACATCTTGCTTAAAAATCAAACAAAACACTAACTCTCTAACTAATATTGCATTTTATTATTATTACATCACATTACCCTGTATTTCAAGGTATAATGAGGTTAAACCAAAGGATCATTTATGTTTATTACATGACTTCTCAAAATTAAGCCTACATTTTTTATCAGTAAAAATCATACATTAGTCAAATAGCTACAATTAAATAGAACCAAAAAAAAAAAACTGCTCATTTCCGAACGGAATTTGACCTTTTGAATTTGTGACGGAATAAAATTACCGATAGAATTTAGGGAAAATCTCATATAAAGTTACTTAAAATAGGAAAATTCTAAATAAGGTTGTTAAATTCAATAAATTCTTAATTATGCTAGTGATCCAATTTAGAATTTTACAATATAAATAAAATGACTTTATTGCATTCTTTCCTCATCTATTATTTTTTCTCTCTTAAAAGAGTTTTTGACTTTAACTTAGTTTTTAAATAAGAAGGTAAAAAATTTAGTTTTTAAATAAATGCATGATTATATATATTAACATTAATACATAGTAAAATAAAATATGAATTTTCTAAATCAAAGAAATTTTCTGAAAGAATCATCACAAATAATTCAAGTCAAAGAATTAAAAGAAAAACATAACCCCAATATCAATTAAATTATTTTTATTTAAATATTGTCAATAAAAAATTTAATTTTGGGAGAACTAACTTAAATTTTTTTGGTTAATAAAAATAAAACCAAATTTCATTAATCATAGAATTCTAACATGTGTGATATTTAGTTTTATTTTTTACGTTAATGAAACTTTTTTTAAAATTCCCTTAATGAAAATATTTGATATATAATATCACACAAGTGAAATTTTTTTATTAATTTTCTTCTTATCCAAAAAAATTCAAGTCAAAAATAAAATTTTCTATTCTAAATATTTAGTTAAAAATCATTTAATTGTTTTTGGGTTATGTTTTCCTTTCTTTTGGTTTGAATTATTCTTGATGATCTTTCCAAACTACAAAATAAAAATTTCTTTGATTTAAGTGAATTATATTTTGTTTTATTATACATTAATGTTGTTATATATATAAACTTATTGAAAAAATAAATTAGAAAGCACTAAAACCCTTTTAAGATGAGAGAGGAGACAAAGAGAGGGTAATAAAGTTATTTAACTCATATTTTAAAATCTTAAATTAGGTTGATAACTTAATTAGGGATTCATTGAATTTACTAGCCTGATTTTGAATTTCCTGATTTCAAGCAACTTTACATGGGATTTTCCCTAGAATTTATATAGGGAACTGTTCCATAGCTAATTTTTCTGTGGCAAATTAGTTGCGATGAAGCTGCTATTTTTAATTGCAATATTATATATATATATATATATATGAATTTTTATAAATATACAGTATATTATTGAAAAATTCACATATATTATATATTTTTTTATTTTTATAGAGTTATTGTTGTTAATATAAAACTACCATCATTATGTATTATTACTTATTTTAATAACTCATTATATTATTACCGAGATTATATAAATTATTATAATATAATATTAAAAAATTACAAACACTTTTATATATTTATTGACGTAATTACAGATAGAATTTTTTTTAAAATATTATCATCTAGTATCTGATTTGGGATTCCTGATTATTCCTCTTAATACAAGTATCTGTTTTAGGACTTAAATAAATAGAATTTTTCTATTAGTAAATTCCGTTGCTAATTTGTTGAAAAATCCATAGGTAAATTTATCAATGAATTACTGATAAAATTTCTGACAGAATTTATCGGGGATAATTCGATGAGCAAATAAAATTTCTGACTAAATAAACTCAGTCGGTAATTACCATGATAATTGCCTTTTTTTTTTTTTCTTTTTATCAAGAAGCAGCATTGGGATTGATGCTATTAACAGTTGCCGCCCCCTACTGTGCTTTTTGTCGTCGTGACATACTTTCAAAAACCGTGAGTTTCTGCGTTACTGCGTACTTTACCACCCCATTTGTTTATTTAATATTTTTAATTGAGGAAAGAAATTTAAATATCATTTCAATTTTAAAATATTAAATTAGTTTTATTGACTATAAGAATAATATAATTGATAAAAAAGAGTATAACAATTGACAATTCAATTTTTTGAAAAATAATTAATTTAATATTTTAAAGTTCAAGTGGTATTTAAGTATCTTTTCCCTTTTTTTTTAATTTCGCCGGAACCCCATTTATTTATTTGGAAAAATTAATTTTAGCTTTCTAACTTTTAATTCACTTATGACTATGAGTCATTGCAACTTAGTCCTTTAATTATTGACTCGCTTATGACTCAATCCACTACAAAAAAATTAGCTTTTGGCGACCACTTTCAGCGGCGACTCTAAAAAGTCGCCACCAAAACTTGACTTTTAGTGGCGACAAGAAGAGTCGCCGCTAAAAGTCACACTTTCAGCGGCGACTCTTATGTTCGCCACTGAAAGTGAAACTTTTAGCCGCAACATTTATTGTCGCTGCTGAAAGTCACACTTTCAGTGGCGACTTTTCCTTGTCGCAGCTAAAAGTGTGACTTTCAGTGGCGACTTTTATTGTCACTGTCAAAAGTATCAGTTTTTTTAATTAATTTTTTTCTCATAAAAAATATTTTTTTTTAAATATAATATTGAATCTATCAAAATATTAAATATGATACTTATCATGAAGAAATAAAATAAGGTCATAAGTTTTCATTTTCACAGGGGTTATGTTTAAATTGGTATTTTGATTTAAAATGAATGATGCATCCACCATTTTATTGTACACAAACATGCAAAGTGAAGGAGTATTAAATATTTCAATTTTGATTTCTTTATCATTGTTGTGTGTACTTAAAAACAATAATTCTAACTAATTTAATATAAAAAATATATTAGTAGTTTTTATTGTATGATTATAATCAATTGAAGAGAATAAAATATATGAAAGTTAATTAATTAGTTATAAAATATTGATAAATTTAATTAAATATAGCTTAGAATCTACACTTATTTTATTATAAAATATGTATATGATTCAACCCAATTTCTTTCTACCTCATAGTTGCAAAACAAGAATGAAAGAAAAATGCTATGTTTCAAAAGAGAATAAAATAAGTCAAAAAATATGTGCTTCTCATATGCTATTATAGTTTGACAAAATAACTTTCTAAATCACACACTCTAATAAAAAGACAATTTAACGAATGTTAGTTAAAAAGAATGTGAATGGTTCATATATTAGGTTAAATGAGATTTTTTGTTCTTTCATACCTTTCTTAAGATATCCTTATAGATAGATTTTATGTAATGACACTTTTTATCTAAAAAAAATCATAGGACTCTGGAGGACAATTTTGTCAATGATTTTAGGTCATGGAAGAAGACAAATAAAAGATATTATTTAAGAGGACTTACAACTATAACTTTAATCTTTTATATAATTTGAATAATCTAAAGTATATTTTAGATTTATTAGTAGTTTCCCTCTTGGGATATTATTCTACATATAAGTTGTCAAATAGGATCTCAAGAATATTATTTAATATCTTATTATTATATCAATGATTTGATAGATGACATCTTATCCTAAATAACTTTGAATATCTTAGAATATTTTTTTAAGAAAATATTTTGATTAGTATTATTTAATGCTTTATTTTATTTATTTTTATATAATAATTTTTTATTTTTTAGATATAAATTAAATGCAAACTCATTTATTGATTTATTATATAATATTATACACTCAATATAAAAAATAAAATTTATCAAATTAATAATATTATATTAATTAATCAATATTTTTATCTATATGGAAATATTATAAATATTATATTAATAAATAGATATTTATATTATATTATATTATATATATATGTTTATATGAATATATTTTTTATATGTAATTTTAGATATTTGTATATATATATATTTGTATATATGTATGTATGTATGTGTGTGTAATATTCAGTTATGTGTGTGTATATATTTAATTATGCATTTACTTGATGAGATTTCATCCTAGCTCACATGGTAGAGGCTCAAGACAACATCCAAAGGTGGGGGTTCGAACTTGGTGGAGGCACATTTGGGAGGTGAAAATATGGAGTGATGATGTGGCACGACGTGGCATGTGGCGATGATGTGGCATATGATATGGCAGGTGGGTGGTGACATGAGCTGATATGACAGGTGATAGGTGGCATAGATGCTAACGTGGCTTTATTTATTATTTTTTCCCTTATTTTCTAAATATTGACTTTCAGCGGCGACATTTAAAGTCGCCGCTGAAGTCGCTGCCAAAACTTTCAGCCACAGTCGCACCAGCAACGACTTGGCGAAGACTTTTTGTCGCCACTGAAAACTTTCGGCGGCGACTTTTAGACTTTCAGGAATTTACCGTGGTCAGGAATGACATGAAATTAACTATAATTACAAATAAAAAATCCTACATTCGTTAAACATATAAAATTAAAAGGGAAAATTCGTCAAATACTATATCTATAGCATTTAGAACAATGGACTCCCACATAGCGAACTATTCTTTCGCTTTTTACTAAAGATTCATCACTTAAAGCGGCATACGCCTATCTTTAGAGTGGAGTACTCAGGGAAGAGAACTCTATTATAATAAAAAAAATAAAAAAAAGGCAATTTCCAACAGAATTTGAGGCAGAAAGGAAGGTATTTGAAATAGAATTCCATCCCAAATCATTTTGCGACGAAATTTCTATCGGAAAAAAATTTAGTAAGTAATAGTACCATCGTAAATCACTTTGTGACAAAATATTACATTCCGTCGCAAATTGCGACGAACTTTCAAGCGGATTTCCCTCACAATTTGAGACAGAATTTTCGATGAATCTTGTCAGTGGCAATTTTGTGACGAAACTTTCATTAACAACTTACTAGGGAATTTGCCATCGAAATTCTGTGGTAAATTGAAACGGAAATTTCCGATAGAACTTTCTGTGGCAATTTGCGAGGGAATTCCATGGCAAATTGATACGAAAATTTCCATCAAAATTTTCGTGTCAACCACAGCGTGTCCCAGTCAATTGCCACATGTCACCCTCCATCATGTGCCACGTGTCGCCCTCCGTCGCTCGCCACGTGTCCATAGCACAAATTGGTTGTATTTTGTGACCAAGTTGAGATTCGAAGCCATGACCTCTCACGTGCATGTCAGTGCCTTTACCAGTTCAGCTAAGAAGAACCTATGTAATTTAAATGTAAAATCATATATATATATATGTATACATATGTACATATGTATATATATATATATATATACATATGTACATATGTATATATACATATACATATATATGTATATATATGTATATGTATATGTATATATGTCTAAATTGTTATTGTTAATATCTTTTTTTTATTCATTTTTTATATATTTTATTTTTATTGTGTTTATAAAATTTGTATTTTTATTTCTATATAATATAGTATTAAATAAATATATATATATATATATTATAATTTCAATTTCAATAATAAATAGGAATTAATAATTTTTTTATTTATATTATAATTTAGTACTTTTTTGTCAAAAATTATATAATAATTTAACAATAATTTAAATTTTAAATTATAATATAATTAATATATAATAATTATATTAATCATGAATTAAATAAAACATAATAAAAAAATTAATTAATACATATTTCCGACGGAATTTGCCATGAATCAATTTTGTCAAATTTTTCAACTGAATTTGCATCCGTAATTTCATAAAAAAACGTTATGTTAGGATTTGTAACGAATTTCCAATGGACATTTCTCGCAAAAAATTCCCTTAGAATTTTTATTTGCGACAGAATTTCCAACGGATATTTTTTGTCACAGAATTTCCGACGATCTTTGGATGACTTTTGAGTAAGAAACTCTTGAGACACTTTAATAGTTTAATAAATCTCTAATTTAATAAATCTCTAATTGGGTCATTAACTCAAATTAGGATTTCAAAATATAGGTAAAATAATTTTAATACCCTATCTTCTCTCATTGTTAAAGAGTTTTCTCTAACTTATGTTTCCCAGCATGCGTATAACTGTATATATCAAAATTAATTTTAATGCAATAAAATATTATTCATCTATAGTTTAAATATATTAACTATCATCATTAGTACAAAAATGTACAATATTTTGAACAAAGAAATCATTTTATTAACAAAAACAATTTTTTTTAGAAAACTTATAATATATGCCACTGATAAGTAAAATATCTGCACGTTTATTTTATGTAAAGCATTTTTGGATGACATTTGAGTTAATGTAATGAATTTGGATATAATTGATAAATAAATAATGATTTGACATAAAATAGAATTCATTGGAAAATACTAAATTTTGACACTGTTTCAGTTTTTAGGCAATATTTGGAGCTCTAGATGTCAAATTGGGACGTTCTTTATATCGATAGAAAGCTTAGAAAAATTCCTACAACCTTTATGTTAAGGCGAAAACCCAGTTCTGTCCTTAAGAGCTCAAAATATTTCTTAGAAGTTGAGCACATGATTTTGTCCAAGTCTGACCTTTGTCCGCTAATTTGACCATAACTGGAGCTACAAATATTGAAATAAAGAGCTCTCATCTGCGTTTTCAAGATAAGATCCAGATCTACAACTTTCATGAGACAAAAAAGTGAGATTCCAACATTTTAATTACCAAACATTAGCTGCAATCAAAGAGCAAGGTAGTCACAAAGTCATTATTGGTGGCTTAGAGTTAAGATTCTTACCTAACATGTGGAAATTCTTACACCCAATTCATCTATAAATAGAGGAGTGGAAGGCACAAGGGAGGAGACCATCTTAGAGTTTAATTTCATGCATTTTGTTGTTCTTACATACCTCATACATGAAAGGTTTAGGTAGTCCTACTTTATGGATGGTATAGGTTACCTCCTACATGGAAGGTTTTTCCTCCTATATGGAAGGCTAGATTTTTCTATTTTCATGCATCTTGTAGTTGTATCTTTATGTTTTAGAATTTAATAATCATATTTTCTGAAATATTTATGAAGTTTTTAATTTATTTTGGTTCTATTTTTAATTTCATCATGAGCTAAATTTTCATTTTCCTCGGGTAATGACGTAGCTTACTAATAATGACAGATTGAATCTTAACTTATTAAATCTAGTTCTAGTTTTTCCTTTATGAGGTTATTAATGCTTTCAATTGATTGACCACCTTTTGGATGATTTTAATATGCATGTTGAGACCGGAAGGAGATACATGTGTGTGGATCCTATAATTAAAACCATAATTTTCATATGAAATAGGAATATATTCATATGGGTTGTATAGTCTTAAATGAGTTTCATAAATCTTAATGCATTATTGACTGCTTAAATTCATATAGGAATATATTGGGTTAGCAGTTAATGATAGAATTACTTGATCTTGGAAGAAGCTAGTCATTAAATTAGGGAAACTTGACTATCAATCATGTGGAATAAATTGGACTAGAATAGATAGGTGATTCAATCCGGAATTTGTTAAGTGAAAAATATTCTCTAGAGTTTTTTTCCTCATATTTGTCTTCACATCAATTGCATTCACATTTAATTATTTTTATCTTATATTCACAATCACAAACTAATCGATCGGCTAAATAGTATTAAGATTATCAATTTTGGTACTTAGTGATCAATCCTCATGGGAAAGATACTCTACTCACCTCTATATTACTTGTTTACGACAATGTACACTTGCACTTCTAAATACAACATCCTACACTCGTAACAGCCACTATAAAATTATATATTTTAGTAAATATATTAAGTATACATTTTACTATATTTCATACACCTACACATACAAAGATTTTTTGGAAAGTTTTGTATTGATGTAAACTGTTTTATGAAATTTTAAGTTCCTTTTGCATCTTTTTCTAAAATATCCAAAGAAGTATATGAAATTTACATGCTGCTTGTCAGAAAATAGTAATTAATATTACTAATTCATATTAAATAATGAAAAACTTAAAAATTGAAATATTAACTTAATTATTTTCTAAAAAAATCACATTTATATGTTAAGAAAAATCATTCTAGTTTAGGCTAATGTTGGTAAAAATGAGTTTTATTTCAATTCATGTTTATAAAGTGAAGTTGGTATGAGTTATGTTTCCTTTGTTTTGTTTTTGTTTTTTTGTTTTTTTGTTTTTTGGTTTTTCTCACCTGGTAAAAATAACTATATTATTCAAAAAAATCACATTTATTTTTTAATCATTAATATCAATTAACTGATTTTCAATTAAAATTTATTTAATTGATATCAATGATACTATCATGACAAGGCATGCTTGAATTATTTTTTGATTATTCTCTTAGAAAACAAAAAAAAAATCATTTGATTTAGCATATATTAATGTTGATATATAGAGCTATAAAATCATAAAGCAATAATATTTTTTTAAGAGGGGAGAAAAGAGAGACTGGTAAAAAAGATGAGAGTAAAGAGATGAGAGGTATTAAAGTCATTTTGCTCAAATTTTAAAATTCTAAATTGAGTTAATGACTCTATTAATGATTTATTGAATTTACCATTTAGAATTTCTCTATTTTAGGAAGCTTTGTATAGGATTTTCCTAAATTATTAACATAACGTATTTTAATAATAAAATAATCAATATATAATAAATATATTAATCATTAATTAAATAAATCATAATAAAAAATTTTAAAAAATTAATTAATACCTATTTCTGACGGAATTTGCTACTAATCAATTTTGGGAAATTTTCTGATAGAATTTTGGACGGAATTTCGGACGGAAATTTCCAACAGAAAATGTCCGTCGGAAATTTCGTCACAACTAACAATTTCGACAAAATTTTCGATAGACTTTTTTCCGTGGGAAATTTCCATCGAAAAATTTATGATGGAATTTATGACAGTCTTTGGACGACTTTTGAGATGGAATTTTTTTCTGTCTTAAATTCCGTCAGAAATGGACCGTTTTTTTCTCGTACTCCTCTAATTACTATATCTATAGCATGGCTTTAACTTAAAGATACGTATAACATCCCAAATTTCATACATAAAAAATTTCTTTACACCGTTGGGGTTATTAAAAAGAATAAATTTGTGAATTAAAAAGCACAAACAATGACAAAACAAGTTCGCATCTTATATAACAATGTGCATTGCATATTTATTTTCACATCATATGTGTCTGATTGCTTGTTACTACTGAGATTCTTTAAATCTCACCCTTTCCATAAATGTATAAAGTTTCCAGCAGCAGACAGTGGCTCTGAGGGCAGAATCGAAATTACCAGCAGCGGAAGGTTTCGGAGGAGTACAAGAGGAGAAGTAGTTGTTTATATGAAGACCTTTTATTATTTTAAGGTCTGTAAACATTATAAACACCCCTATGGGAATTCCTATAATATAATCAAGTACATTGTACAAATGATATCAATATATTTATGCTATATCTGTGTGCCCACTGAACTGCACATTGCTACTCTGATTAATATCAATATTAAGGGGTATGTCAAACGGGTGTTGACAATACATAGAAAACATGGTACTAATATTAAAATTCAACTAGGGTCTGTGGATTAGACCAATGAACTGATAAATTTCCAATCTCCTAACTAGTCTTCTTAAAAGTTTTGGACAAGTTGATCGGCTTGAATGGTATATTTTTTTCGCTTCTACTGGGCTTGAAATGAGGTCATTTTTCGAGTTAAACAAGAAAAAAGGCGATATAACACATTTGAACTTTAGTAATTCTATTCTATTAGATTATGTATGATTTTTTTCCAATAGTGGATTATGTATGATTTATACAAGAATGTTATATTTACTTTAAAATCATGCTTTTTATTTAAATATTAATTTTTTTAGGATTATATATGAATACTTTAGGATTATATGTTTCATGTGCTATTGACACAACAAAATTTTCTTACATGTAAAGGTATAGAAAAAGGTTCCAAAATAGTGTAAAAATGATTTCAAAGACAACATGTAACGTTTTATTTTAATGGTGACATTTGGAAAAATCTTAAGTACTTATATATTTATAGTGCATGTCAAAACTAACTTTTGATATTAACACTTTTTTTTCCAAAATATTAACAATTTTCTTATAAAACTTTAAATCCATTTGTACTAATTTAATTGGAAGCAAATAGTTTATATACATAAGGCTAAGCATTTATCCACTTAAATATATGTTTATTTCATCTTATTAATATAAAAAAGTATAATTATAATTATGTCATTGTTCTTAAGTCTCTTTCTAATATCCACATATGGTGACACCTTATTTATCTCTAGTCAGATGAGTTATATATATAATAAATTTGAACTATTAAGTCAAGTTTGGTCTTAGGAGGAAAACACTTTTCAAAATAGTTGAAAACTTAGCCCAAACACAGGGTTTGAACATGTAAATGAATCGACTTTTCTAAAAAATTTAAAAGTTCTTAGATCAATTAATTAATGCTTCAAACTTTTCATTATAGCTCATCAATCCTGCAACTTCACTTGATATTATCAAAGTTATACTCTGTTCTTACCTAAGTCTACCGTTTGTCAAGTTATGGGCTTGTATCATGCAAGTGCACATCCTCGTTTAGTTCTTTTAGCATAGTATACTACTGTTATCCCTACCATGCATGATTATACTACTTTTACATGTACTACTTTCACTATGTACTTCTTCTTTATTTGTTTTATGTGTAAGTGTGTACAAAATTTGTAGCCACATGAGGCTACCAAAAGTCCTATATCTAAACAAAAAGATTATACAAATAACCAACAAAACAAACTATTTTAGCTTCTCCACCTTCCAGTTATCTGCAATAACTACTCCCTTGCCCTTCGAGCTACTTGCGTTAACTATATGTTATTTAATGGAAGGGGTTATATTCCTGAGAATTGCAGCAGTAACAATAAACCATAATAATATATGCAAGTTCACAAAGCAAACAAAACAAACCATCAAACAAGCATTCAGTAATCACAATGAAGCATAATCATCATACTCAGTAATCAAGGGACGCACAATCCTATACAACGCATATTGCATATCAAGTCTTACAGCTGTTCACAAACGACCCGCAAGTGTACAGGTTGTGTCAAGTAATAAAGTGATGAGTAAGATATCATTCTCACGAGGATTTGGTTCCAAAACCCGGTTAAGTAGATATTATTGCACTTTCGCCTAATTTGAGTTGGACAATATCACGGTTGGAGGAAAAACAGAATTATAAACTAAAAGTAAAATATAAACAAGTGATTCATGGACTAGGAAAGATGTAGTGGAAGTTAGGATTGTTTATCCCCTTGCATTTCATAGGTACTCGTTCAAATCCCCACAATAAAAACTCTTAATAATGGATTATGCTAACCAAGGTCACTAATTTACCCATAAGTGCTCTCTCAAGTCTCCAAATAGGTGTTTAGTTTAATTAGTTCATTAATCTCTTAATTGAAGAATTAAGCCCAACCTACATTGCAAGACCTATGTGGCTATGTGAGGTTAATAAGTGTATCTCTACCTCATCAACAAAAGCATCCATCTCTCTCATGGATTTTAGGTTTCCACACGATTAAACTCAAGTTCTACACTCAATCTAGCCCTCTCAAGCATCAACCAAGTGAACCCAACAACCTCATTGATGATCAATCAACAAGGAGCATTAAGAACAGACTGAAATCAACATAAACCAACAATTCAACATAAATATAAAAGGGAAATGAGTACTTAATCCATACAAGGGTTCTAAACAATCCAAACAATAAAACTCTAACTATACATGTTCATAAAACCCAGAAGAAATAGGGCATAAATAAGTTACAAAGCAGAATAAGAGGGAAAGACAGCAGAAGGAGAGGAAAAACTAAGAGGAGAAGCTTAAATCTCTTTAAATCTTCAACATCTAGCCCAATCTCCACCTCCAAGCTCCAAACCCTAGCAGAGCATTGTCTCTACGGCGCTTCCCAGGTCCAGAATGAGTCTCTGCTTTAAGGTTTTAGTATTTATATGCCCTAAAAATCTGTTATGAATCAAAATGAGTAGCTGCAGAATTCAGGCGTTGGCTGCGGCCAAAGAATGTTAGCCGCGGCCAAAGAAAATCCTTGGCCATGGCCAAGCTTTTATATGAAGCTTTTTGGCCTTCTTCATCCTTTTCTTGTTCTTCCATGGTGCTTTAACTTCCTTAGCTCCATTCCCACTTCTTGATCATACTTTGGTGCCTCCAATGACTCCTTTATGGCTCCAATATTAACCTATCAACATAATGAAATCTATAAAAATAATGTTGATGTAATTTTAATATAATTATGGGGCTTAAACATATAAATTATACCTTTTTCTCATCAATATCCCTGGGCACATTACTTTTGCACATTTATCATATATTATCTATGAATTTACCCAAAATGTATGCAAAACTAAAGGTAAATGTGCCACTTTGACAGGAAGTTCATGATGTTAACAACAGCCTAGGGACACACCCTATGCAAAATGCACATTAAGACTTATAGCCTTAGGACATACAGTCCAATAACCATATAGATTGCATATCAGGTCTTACAGCCTTGGGATACACCCCATGCAAAATACACATAAGGACTTAGAGCCTCAGAACACATAGTCCAATATTTAAACCCATATATTCATTAAATGAATATAATCATTAGTATAAACAAACATGCAGAAAAATTACATAATATGTATTAATTTTTCTCTTATAAGTTCCATTCGTGTGATGAAAAGCTTCCAAATTTTATGTCGTTAGACAAACTTTGGGACAATTTTGTACATAACCAAGATGGGCCAAACACCACATACACAAAAAAGTTGTTCCGAAGGAAAGACAAAGCAAATGCTACAATGAGTTTTTTATCTTTTAAAAAAAATAAGAAAGAAAACTGGAATGAGTTTCATTATTCAAAGTGGTCACCCTCCCTATTTAAAAAAAATTTCCCTTTTTTTGTTTTCCCTTATGTATTATTCCTTTTCATTCTATATAGATATACATTGCTCTATTTATAGATTATAATAACTAACACGAGCGTGTGTGTGTGCGCACATCCACACACAATCATCATTATTTGGTATTTGGTTCAATATTTGCGGTTGCCCCTTCCAACACAAGTGTCTCATTTGTGACTCGAACTCAAAACCTAGAGGGATCTAGTGGGGTGTTATACTGTTAGACTAAATCTATGCTGGTTACTCACATGAGCAATGTTAATTAACAAAGAGACTCAAAGATTTGACAAATTGAGCTATAAGAACCCAATCTTAAAACTGAAAATTTATGCAGTCAAATATCTTTAAGATGAACCTACATTGTCTAATCATGGTAAATAATGAAGGCTAATGGTGAGTTTTTTTTAAATTTATTTTTTCAATTCATATACTCTACCAACTACGAGAAGTTGAAGCTAGTTAAGTAGTTTCTTTCAGTGCTAAATGTGACACCCTTATTTCCAAAAATTATCAAATAAGCTTTTGCATAATGAATTTGAACCACTAAGCTAAGATTCAATCTTGGGAAAAATACACATTTGAAAATAATTTAAAATCTCAACTCCAATACAGGGTTCAAACTTGTAATTGAATAGGTTTTTCTAAAAAATTTAAAACTTTCAAAAACAATTATATAATGGTTCGCAACTTCATTATCGCTCATCAATCCTTAGGTTCGTTTATTAGTATCAGAGTGCTTCTCTGCTCATTTTCTAGCATATTGATGATTACACTATGGGTCCTTAACATACAATTGTCCAATCTTAGTTCAATTATCATATTCAATGTAGTTACCTTTTCAATATGTATATAAAATCACCTAAGACTACCCCGTTCTATGCATACTATGCTACCTCTACTACTTTGCGTATTATCTTTACTAATTTTAAATACATACATACATACATACATACATACATACATACATACATACATACATACATACATACATTAGATTGAAAGATAAGCAACTCTATGCTAAGTTAAGCATGCGTGAGTTTTGGCTTTCAGAAGTTAAATTTTTGGGCAATAGAGTCTCACAAGAAGAGCTCTCAGTAGATTCTAGCAAAAGTGTAAGCAGTACTGAACTGGAAGAAGCCAAAGACTGTTGCTGAAATACGCAGTTTTCTGGGTCTTGCCTGTCGCGCCCATCTGACATACCCTTAATATTGATATTAACTAATATAGAAATGCACAATTCAATAGGTACACAGGAATAGTGATAGAGGTACAAGTGGCATGTTATATGGTGTCGAACAAGGTATCCAAGTTGACAACAAAGGTGGCATCATCCATGGCAAACATGTTGTAGGTGGCACATACAATGAACAAGATGATGTCTATATCTTGCAAGAAGATTCTAAGTAAGCTCAAGTCCCTCCAACAGCTCACTCCTTTCTAGGCTTCTAGTAATTAAGCCCTTGTACCTCTATTAAATAGCTCTAATAATATTGATACAATATGCTTGATTATATTAGAGGAATTCCCCATAGGGATGTACATAATATATACAAAAATGCACTTACAAGTAGTGTAGCCATGCAGGACTACTAAAGTATCTAAGTCTAATCCAAGAACAGTACACACATCCCTATCTTTGTTCTACCATCACATTCCTCTGCGTGTAGTCCTCATCTTTGTTCTCAGCACATCTCTTATGTTCACCTGTCTAAATCATTGGTTAGTGGGGGTGAGATTCCAGGGAATCTTAGTAGTAAATAATTACCATAATGCATGCATGATATATGCTAAGTGCATGACATATTATCCTTAAGTAGGTGCATGCCACATAATGACATTTCTGTGTGCTCAATGTTTCATGTAACATACTCATAGCCATAGCATAAACAGAAGCAGAGCTTCATCATTCAAGTATGCTCTACACAATCAAGTAAAACAATCACATACATCACTACACAAGCATAAATATCAAATATATGCAAGTAGGGTAAGTTCACTATCTTAATTAACCTTCCCTAATCCACTATTTGTTCCACTATTTGTTCATTATCCTGTGTCTGACTAGAGCTACTGCCAAGTCCTAAGATTTTCAAATGTTCAATAAATGAGTCATTACTTATTCATGTACTCGGTTTAACCAAAAATTATGACTTGGGCTAATCCTATACAATTTAGTGTCTAGAATCCATTTTTAACCCCAAATTTGGCAAATTCATGCTCAAATTACAAATTTACCCTTGGCAGCAACTATGTTAGGTTTTATGGGTAAAATTGTCATTTCACACCCTAAAGTCTTTATACTTCATATTATACACGATCTCTAGACAATTTTCCATTCAAAACACAATGAAATAATTAAAAACACCATAATCCAATCCAAACACAGTAAAAACAGCTGTTGGATGAAAATCACAATAAATTGGGAAAATTGGAGTTTCTTGATTCTATTCCATTAGTCACCTTCTTTGCACCTTTAATCACTTGTTTAACCACTTAATCATACTTCGCACATGATTAATCAAGATTTGGAAGTACCTTCCCTTATGGTTTGACATTCCCAAATCATAAAACTAAGCAAAACAACCACAAATCAACAACAACCACTAACAACAATCAAGAATCAACAAGAGGAGTAAGGTTTATTAGATTACCTCTTGAATCTCTCTTCCACATGAAAACCATAGGCACCTCCTCCTCTTTTCTCTTGATTTTGTTCTTACTTTATGTATGTTCAAGAAGGAATAGAGATTAGAGAGAGTTCTCATGAATTTCAAGGCAAGAACAAGTGGAAAATCACTTAGAAATTACCTTGTTTTGCTCTTTGATCTTACTCTCTCTTCTTGTTCTTCATTTTCATTCAGCTATCTCTCTCTCTCTCTCTCTCTCTCTCTCTCTCTCTCTCTCTCTCTCAGCTATTATGTTTGGCGGAAATAATGGCCAAAGGAAAGATGAAGAAGCTCTTCAAAATATCCTCTTGCCCCTCCTTAAATATTAATATTTAATTGTTATTAAACACATGCCATTTGCTTTATATCATCATCTTTTCTCTTTCCTTGTGCTATATGAATATGACCCTTTTAATTCAAGTCATCATCTTTTTGTTTGGCCTACAATTATTAACCGAACTATGGCACAAGAGAAAGAAATAAAAAGGGCTTCTTGAATTTAATTGCAAATTATTACACATGTTTACTTTTGAATTTTTGACTTCATCTTTTTAAACTTAGCCAATAAAAGGGCTTCCATGTAATATCCTAAATTTTAGGACTAGAGGCTTAAGATTTAGCCTGGATTAAAAGGGGCTACTAGACCCATGTTTGGTAAATGCATAGTGAGGCATAGTATTATTTTCCAACATTTCTTTATATCCTTGGACATTAAAAGGAATTATATTGGTGAGCTAAAGAGCTCGGGGAATAACAAAACAAAGTAATTGGAAGTCACACATAATATAGTAAAATGGAACACAAAGTGATTTTACCACCGGTGAAATTCCCTGTGTGGCAATAGCGATTATGTGACATTTTTCAATAGGTAAATGATTTTAAAAAAGTATGAAACATTTCAAAGTAAAAGTATAACGATTTAATTTGATAGGTTATATAAGTCATTTGGAGCTATACACAAAGAGAAATAAATTTTGAATTTAGCCCAGCGAAATTAATTATTTTTGGGGCAGCATTCAAAGATTAAAATTTTAGGGAGAGTAAGCTTCTAATTGGCCAAAGGTTATATTTTTTCTTAAAAATAGACTTAATGAGGGTCATATAACCTTTGGAATCACTCTAATTGCATATTTATATAATTAGATATGAATTTTCAAAGTTTAATAAAAATTCTGCCAGATTCAGTATTATGTGTGAAAATTTGATATTTGGGCCAATAGGAGCATGACATTTGGCAAATGGCTGGTTAATTCATTTAACCATTCTATTATTATCATCTTTAGCCATTTTCACAATAGAATCAGAATGCAAGAGTGGGAAAGAGAGCTGAAACATGAAGGATGGTGGAAGTGCTAGGGTTCATCATAAAACAAGGTAAGAAAGTTGTTACCTTGTGATTCTTGCTCCCTAACCCCTCTATAGCCTCTTCTAATCACTTCTACTTCTTTGGAACCATGATTTTCAAGGCTAATTAGAGGTATAGAAATAGAGAGAGCTAAGACATTTTTGAAGTGAGAAACAACGAGAATCAAAGGTAAACTTCCAAAACTTGCTTCTTATGCCTTTGTTGTGGTTGTTGTTGTTGTTGTTGGCTTGGATTAGGATGATTTGTGGAATATAGATGATAAAACCCTAAGGGGTCCTAATGCCTAAATTGCTTCTAATCATGTGTAATAAGTGTGTAAATAGCTAATCATTTGATTAAGAGTAGCAAGAAGGTGATTAGGCAAGAGAAAATGAAAAAACAACAAACTTTTTCTAAGAATCTTAATTGTGTTTCTGTCTGTGACGTGATGAAGATGAAGGAATTTGAAAACTTTGATACTTCCATTGACTTTAGGAGGTAAAACTATGTAGGTATACAAGTGTTCATAAATTTTGGATACTTGTATATGAATTTGAGAAATTATGAAGTATAGGTGTGCATGTTGCTTAAATATGCCATGTGTGGCAGTCAGTGTTGTGCGTGATGTTTGAAGGTTTAACGCTTGTCCAAAAATTCTGAAATTTTTCAATATTAAGTTATACATAATTAGCTTTAACATGATAATAATATGAAGGATAGAAGATATGAATTGTTGAAGTTTGACCCTGTTTCTGGAACCAAACCTGGAATAGTCTTGTTGGGTGAACTTCTGGGAAGATTATGGGTGTGGCGACCAAATTTTAGTATTTTTATTTTCAATTATATTGAAATATATTTGTATAGAATTTTGAACCACTTAATTTAGAGCTTCCTAGAATTAATGGTAGATTTTTGAATTTAAGCCCTGTAATCTGGAAAGTAATCTGGAACAGTGGCCTAGGACACATTTTAGGGAATAATTGGTATATATTATGGAAACCTAACTACTTTTCTTAAATATAAATTGAAAGAGATTCATTTAGGCTTTGGAATCAGTCCAATTGGAGTTTTGTAGAATTATTTATGATTTTTGACATTTGGACATGATTCTGAAAGCTGTCTTAGGACAATGGAGAGTAATCATGAAATCTATACTTGTAGGCATGGTTACTGTGAGAGTAATGATTTATACTGTAAAGTATAATTAATAGGGGTCACATAGGCCTTTGAACTACATGAATTATAATTCTATAAAATTAATTATGGTTTTCAAAAATTTAGGCAAAAAAAAGGCTGGTAATTTGATTACCATGCGAATTTGAGTAAGAAAATGGCCAAATGTAATCAGTTAGAACTCCAAGGGTGAAAGTGAGCCTTTGAGGCTAATCTAGCCATTGAGCATTCATTCTTCATGACTCTAATGATGTCATTCTTATCTAGGGTCATGAAGTGTCAACGAAGAGGTAATGGTTGGAAGATCAAGGTGCATAAGGAGGATATCAAGTAAAAGGTAGTGAACTTACCTAGCCTGCATGTATTTGATATATATGTTTTGCATTGTTTTATGTGACTGCTTTGCTAGTTGTGTTGAACATGCTTGATTGATTGAAATGTTGTTATGTTTATATGATGGCCATGAGTATATAGTATCATTGAGCATGTAGATTCATCCTATTGACATGATTTTAGAAATGGCCAGCATGTCATGTATTCAAATATATCTTGCATGTATAGTGGTATTGTTTGCTACTGAGATTCTCCCGAATCTCACTCCTCCAAACCAACTATTTAGACAAGTGAAGAGTATAAGGAGATATACACCAGATGAGATTTGAAGGTGAAGTAAAGATCGTAGTGCAAGACACTACTATTTGTATGCAATGTAAGAGTGTGGTGGTTATGTGTAATTATATATTTGATGTATATATGGTTATACATTCCATGTATGTAAATAAATGTATTAAGTTTAAGCAGAGAATCACTCGCATACTCTGATATAATTAAACAAAGAGCCGTTGAGAGTTAATGATGTAGTGAAACTTATGGAAATATTTGACATGTTTTTTTACCCTCTGAAAAACCCTCTCAACCCTAAGTTCAACTCCTGAGTTGAGATTGGGTATTTGTGAATATTTTCTAAAGTTGAGTAATCCGGGTTTAAATCCTAGTCTCAAGAATGATTTCACTACTCATTTACACTCATATAGGGCTATGAGAATAAGGTATTACAGTTTTGGTATCAGAGCAATGATTCTGGTAATGGAATTAACTGCGTAAGGATAAAGACCCAATTAGAGCGTTGGTTCTGACAATATTTAGTAATTGCTAGAGTTCTTTGCTAAATATAATAGGTTATGATCCTTGTTAGATGCCTTGAGTTAGGATGCATGATGGTAGAACTAAAGCTAAAAATGATGCCAAGTGGAAGAACAAGGATTGGATAGCCTATGAGTGAAATCAAATTGAATTCTGAAGGGTATCCAGCTTGGGATAGCTGATGAACTTGAATTTAGCTTGCTGAACTCAAGTTTATGGACTTAAACTCGAGTGTAGAGCGAATACAAAGAATAAGGAAGTGTTCCTTGGCACAATGTTTCTTAAGAGACTTTCTTAACATGTCACGTGGTAGTTGAGGTATTATGGGATATCGATACATAGTGATAAATGATATGAGATGATGCTAGCGTGAATGCCCTAGATTTTATTGGAACTCCATGGTTAAGCATGCTTAGAGGAGGAAACATCATGGGAAAGCTCTACGTAGTTTGCCCAGTTGTAGGGTTAGAGTCTGATGCCGCTATTGCTGTTGCCAAGTTAGGGTAGCGCTATATTTGGTCTAGTAAAGGTTGGTTCTAAAGGGTTGAAACTCTAAATAGTAGTTCTTAGATGATCTAAGAAATGATGAGAGGCATGGAGAGGATAAAGTAAGTTTGATTTTTAATCCGAACCATTTCTGGTGCAGTGGATACTACTCAGAAAAGTTCATTTGATGGGGTTATGGAAACTTAAGGTATAGTAATTGATTTGAGGTTTTTCCATGCTAAATGATGATCCTTACTAACCCGTGTGGTTAAAGGTATATAGGTATGATATACGGTGAGGCATGATAAGTGGTGATTATGCTATATATCTATCTTAGAGGATCTGATTTCATGATAGAAGTTTGAACCTTGTAGATAATGTTAAACCTTGAAAGTTAGAATATGTGCTATTTATTTTGATTCTTAACATACCTATTAGATATACTTTGAGGAAACTTGATTTTTCTGACTCAGGTGATGTTGAGGTTCTAGAAATAGAATCATAATTTGAGAATCAATTGTAATAGTTGAATTGGTTCTTCAAGACTCTGAGATAGCCTGAGTGGCTTGAGGTACTAGAATATACTACAGAAATACATATGAGGTTGCTGGAGGTTACTGGTTACAAACCTAGCATAGGGAAAGATCTTAATTATAGAATATTCCCTTAGAGATTGTGATTATGCCTGGAGCAGGACCGATACCAAAAGTCCATATTAAATGACCCCAGATGAGATGGCAGAAATAAGAAAGAGCAGATTATAGAACTGCTAGAGAAGAAGGATCTTATGAGATTTGGATTCCCATTACATATTACTTCCATTTAGAGGTGACTAACCAGACAGAGCTACCTACGGAGGATTCTGATCAGAGAGCGCTACATACGGGGAGTTTAATCAGAAAAGGCTACCTACGGGGAGATATGATCTGAAAGGGTTACCTACGAAGGGTTATAACTGGAGGGGCTAACTAGGTGTTTGGACGCTTGTATGAAGCACCGAGTAAAGTACCATAGTATGGAGCCACCATGATGTCAAACCATAGTGTACAGCCACTATGACAACAAACCGTAGAGTGAAGCTGCTGTGACTTTGAAACCATAAAGTATAGCTACGGGAACGTTAACTCTTAATAGTGGTACATTGTAATGAGCCTTCTATCGCATGAGTTTCCTTAAGAGAAGGGTCAGGTGACCTAGTGGATTGCCATGGGGTACTCTAGTGCTGAATGATGAAAGAGATTAAGGAAAGCAACTTTTGCTTTCATTTCTTATGTAATGGTTCTGCATGTATGTATTTACCATTGAGTGTATTCATGTTACGAATATACGGTGGGTAGTAAGACCTATTGGACTAGCGTGTCCTTAGGCAGTTAGACTTGACGAGAAGAGGCCTTAGGCTGTAAGTCCTGTAATACCTATGGCATAGGGGTGATTCCCTAGGAAGTAAAACTTGATGAGCATTCAAACTTTATGGGGTAGTCGCCCGAGGCTTATTGCGCAGGTGGACACTCGGGGCCATGGAAACTCCTATTATACACAAGTGGGATCCCAGGGCCTATTGCGTGGGTGAACACTTGAGGCAATACCAGTGGTTGCTGTTATGCTATATGCTAACGTGTCGAATGCTCATGTAATGATTGTTTTGATGGTAGTTTATTTAGCATACTTCGTGAACATTACACAAGAGTATGAATGGCTTGAGTAGCAAGAGATAGAGCTTATAATAAGTTCATAATACCTAGTGAACTATGTGTTCTAGGTAATTGATAAGTAAAATATTTGCATATTTATTTTCCTTTATATGATATTTTGTGGACGATATTTTGAGCTTAATATAACGAATTTGGGTGTAATTGATAAATAAATAATAATTTTCTTTTGACAGTCCCATACAACACCATATTAATAAGATATTGAAAAGGCATTTTCAAGGGATACTGTAGCAAAATACTATTCATACAGTATTGTAGCATATATGGCTGTAGGAAAATATGGTACTGTAGCAGCTGACTGTTAACACGCGGGATTCACTATAGCATCTACTGTTCAGAGTGCGTTCGGTGCAGAATTTGTTTTCCTGTAGCAAAATGTTGTAGCAGATTACTGTTCAAAAATACATTTTACTGTAGTAAATTCACTATAGCACCCAAAAATTGAAGCTTATAAATAAAGCTTCTTGGCATCCTAAAATGAAGAGGAAGGAAGAGAGAGAAAGCTTCTATTTTAGAGAGAGATTTGTTATTTTAGAATTTATTTCTTGCATTTTTTTACTTCTTGCATACCTCCTACATGGATGGTTTTACGTCCTATAAGGAAGGCCTAGGTAGTCCTCCTTTATAGATGGTATAGGTTGCCACCTACATGGAAGGTTTTACCTCCTATATGGTAGGCTAAAGTTTCCATTTTCATACATCTTGTAGTTGTATCTTTATGTTTTAGATTTTAATAATTAATTTTAATGTAATGTTTATGATGTCTTTAATTTATTTTGATTTTGTTTTTAATTTCATTATGAGCTAAATTTTCCTTTTCCTAGAGTGATGACATAGCTTACTAATGACGGATTGAATCTTAACTTATTAAATCTAGTTTTAATTTTTCCTTCATGATTGATTTTTAATTATTGTTCTTAATACTTTCAATTGGCTGACCACCTTTTAGATGATTTCAATATGCATGTTGAGACCGGAAGGAGATGCATGTGTGTGAATCCTATAATCAAAACCATAATTTGCATATGAAATAGGAATATATTCATATGGATTGTGTAGTCCTAACGAGTTTCATAAATCTTAATGCATGATTAATTGCTTAAGTTCATATAGGAATAAAATGGATTAGCAATTAATCATAGAATTGTTTGACCTTAGAAGAGGCTAGTAATTAAATTAGGGAAACTCGACTATCAATCATGTGGAATAAATTGGACTATAATAGATACGTGATTCAATCCAGAATTTGTTAAGTGAAATCTAATCCCTAGGGCTTTTTCTCATATTTGTCATCATATCACTTGTATTCATATTTCATCATTTTTATTTTGCAATCTCAATCACAACTAATCGACCGACTAAATAGTACTAAGATTACCAATTTGGTACTTAGTGATCAATCCTCGTGGGAACGATACTCTACTCACTTTCATATTACTTGTTTACGACAATGTACACTTGCACTTTTTAAATACACCATCCTACACTCATAACAGTAATTAGACTCAATAAGTAGCTAGCTCAATGGTACCAGGATTGGTTGTCCTAAGCTTAATAGTGTAACGTCTTGGGTTTGATTCCTAGGGGGTTCCCTTAGGGGATAGTGTGGGTAGGCTCCACACGAGTTTTTCCTTCTGAGCCCTGTAGAGGGGTGGAAGTTGGTCGGATGTCCCAACCAACCATTTAGATAGGTGAAGACTGCAGGGAGATATACACCGGAGGAGATCTGAAGGTTATGTAAAGATAGTAGTGTAAGACACTACTATTTGTATTTGATGTAAGAGTGTGGTTGTTATGTGTAATTATACATTTGATGTATATGTTGCTATACATTCTATGTATGTAAATGAATGTATTAAGTTTAAGCAGAGAATCGCTCGCATACTCTGATATAATGAAACAAAGTGCTATTGAGAGTTAATGATATAGTAAAACTCATGGAAATATTTAAAATGTTTTTTTACCCTCTCAAAAATCCTCTCAACCCTAGGTTCAACTCTTGAGTTAAGATTGGGATTTGTGAACACTTTCTAAAGTTGAGTAATCTGGGTTTGAATCCTGGTCTCATAAATGATATCACTACTCATATGCACTCATATAAGGCAATGAGAATAAGGTATTACATTCCACATAGTATCATTTATGGCCAAATAAATATTTTCCTTCTCCAACCTTTAATATTTTGGCAGAAAATATCCACCAATAAAGGGAAAAATAATTGGTTTCTTGTTTTATGGCCAATTGATCATTTTGCCCTTACATTTTTCCATTTTCGTACTTGTACTCAATCTACCAGAATTTTCATCAAAATTTGAAAGTTCATATCTTTATTTATATATGTCTAATTGATGTTGTTCTAAAGATTATGTGACCCTTATTAAATCTATTTTTAAGAAAAAATATTTTCCTTAGCCAACTAGACTCTCAAAATTCTAGAATAACCATTTTTCGACACTGTCACAAAAACTTGCCAATTTTACTTGACTAACTTCAAAAATACATAAATATTAGTATACAGCTCCAAATGACTTATATGAACTATCAAATTAAAGCTTGATAAGTCTACTTTTATTATAGAAAATTTCATAGGCATTGGACATCATTTGCATATTTAAAAATATCACACAACTAGACTTCCATGCAGGAAAACACAATGGCAACAAATCAGTTTTTAACAATGTGTGTTCTAAACATCATCATGTTGTGTGTAATCACTAATTGCCTTGTTTTATCATTTCCTGTGCTATTTAATTCACCATTTTATTCCCTTAAATGCCACAAATGTATAAGGAATTTTAGCGAATAAAATTATACCTTCCTGGGAGACTTACTAAACCAAGGCTTAGCAATCCACTTGATTCAGGCTTATTCTCAAGCCTCTAGTCTCAAAATTTAGGATGTTACATTGCCGATTATACAGAAGATTTATTCAAAATTTCTCTAAAATTGCTTTACCTATGACAAAGTTGACACGGAAAACTCAACCTTTTATAAGGAATGATAGTTGTGAGATGAGCTTCATAAAGCTGAAGGAGAGATTAACAACACCAGTGCTAATAATATTCAATCTGCAATTGACCTATTTGGTCTACAGTAATGTGAGCAAGCATAGATTGGGATGTGTCCTGATGTAGTAGGGCAGAGTTGTAGCATATACTTCTCATTAGCTGAAGCCTCACATTACATTATCCCACTCATAATCTTAAGTTAGCAGCAATTGTGTTTGTACTAAAAATCTGGAAACACTATCTCTATGAGGCAACCGTAGAGTTGTACTGTTACCACAAGAGCTTAAAATACTTATATGATCAAAAAGAGTTGAACATAAAATTGTACAAATGGATGGAGTTGCTTAAAGATTACAACCTGGAAATTAAATACCATCCAGGAAAGGCTAATATAGTTGCAGACATATTGAGCCATAAGACAGTGCAGGTGGCAACCCTAATGATTCAAGAGTGGAAACTGATCAATGATTTCAAAGATCTTAATCTGTCTAATCAAGTTATGATCAGTAGTAGCAATATCAGTTAGGCAGAAACTGATCTGAGAACAGTAATTTAGAAAGCTCAGATATATGATGAAAGAGCATAGTTAATCAAACATATGATTGAAAAGGGTGAAACTCAAGAATGCGACCTATCACCAAGTAGACTAGTTAGATACAAGAAGCGGATATACATTCTACCATAAGCAAAATTGAGACAGCAAATCCTGGATGAAGCACAAAAGAGTAAGTATACTTTACACCTAAGAGCATTTAAAATGTATCATAACTTGAAGTCCATGTATTGGTGGCTAGGGATGAAAAGAGATATGACAGAATTTGTAGCACGTTGTCTCACTTGCTAGAAGGTGAAAGTTGAGATTTAATAACCATCCGAGCTTCTATAAAACCCTGAAATTCCTGAGTAGAAATGGAAAAGTATTACTATGGACTTCATGACTACCCAAGATTAGAAATCATAATGCAATATGGGTAATTATTGATCAATTCACAAAAATAGCCCATTTCCTACCAATTTGCATTAATTATTCTCTTGATAAGCTGGAAGAGATCTATATCAAGGAGAGTGTATGATTACATGGTATACCAAAGAATATAATTTCTAATCGAGATCCTTGGTTTACTTATAAGTTTTGGAGGTCATTGCATGAGGCTTTGGGTATCAAACTTAGATTAAGTACAACCTATCATACTCAGACAAACAGAAAAATAGAAAGAACAATATAGATGCTAGAAGATATGTTAAAGGCGTATGTATTGGATTTCAAAAGTAGTTGGGATCGATTCCTTCCACTTTTAAAATTTGTATACAACAACAGCTATCAGTTAAGTACTCAAATAGCTCCATATAAAGAATTGTATGGAAGGAAGTGTCAATTGCCCTTGTGTTGGCCAGAACTATCTGAGAGAAAAATGTATAGGCTGGATATAGTTGATTAAACAACAAAGAAGATAAAATTCATCAAACAGAGGTTATTAGCTACTCAGAGTAGGAAGAAAAGTTATGCCAACAAAAAGTAAAAACCTCTTAGAATATATAGTCATAGATCAAGTATTTTTGAAAGTTTCACCTGTCATTAGAATTGGTAGGGCATTGAAAGTAAAGAAATTAAGCCCTAGATATATTGATCCATTTGAAATATTATCAAGAATTGGGTTAGTAGCATACCAGATAGCTTTACCCCCGAATTTGAGTAGATTGCATGATATCTTCCATGGGTCACAGTTAAAGAAGCATTAACCTGACCCAAAGCACATACTTGAGTATGAAGATGTTGATATGCAGGATGATCTTACATATGAAGTTAAATCTGACCGAATCATTGATTGGCAAAAGAAATACCTCAGGCACAGGAGTATCCTATTTATGAAAGTAGTTTGGAAGGGATTATCTCCAAGAGAGGCCACTTGAGAAATAGAAGAAGATATGCAAAGACGTTACCCGAAATTTATGAATATGTTCGTGTAGAAAATTTCAGGGACAAAATTTTATTAACAGGGGATATCTATAATATCCTAAATTTTATTTACCAAAATTCCTTATACATTTGATTGTATTCAATGGAATAAAATGGTGAATTTTAGTGCACTTGAAGTAGCCAAAATAGTGGAAAATAGTGATTACATGAAGTTTTGGCTAGGTAAGACATATAAGCATAATGTTTTTCTTTATAAAAGCATAAGATTGTAGCCTAAAATTGAGAATGGAAGAACCAATTTTTTGGTCTAATATATTGTAAAAAGCTCGGCCAAAACAAAAAGGGAAGAAGGAAAACAACACTTGGTACAAAAATTCAAGAAAATGTAAGGGTAAAATAGTCATTTGACTCATAAAATTAAAAGCAACTATTTTCCCTTTTATTATGCTTAAAGTAGGCCAAGAAAGGAAGAAGCAAGGTTTGGGACACCTTGCATGCCATGTGGAGGGTTTTAGTGGCATATAGAAAAAGGAAACACAAGAAAATGCCATGTGTAAAAGAAGTGCAATAAAATATTATATCTTTTTAAGGAGGTAGAAGTGAGTATATTTAAGAACATTAGGCTCTTCCAAGGCCTCATTTTCAGCCAGCATTGAGAAGAAAAGAGAGAGAGTGTGTGCAAGAGAAAACAAAGAACAAAGAAGGAGGAAGAGGGATCAAGAAGGCAAATCAAGGGAAGTTATAGTTGAAATTACTTGTTATTACCATTAAACTCATGGAAATCATCTTTAATCTTCATATCCTTCTTGAAATCATGTAAAGCAAGAAGAAAACCAAAGGAAAATGAGAGAGGAAGTTGGCGTCCTAGAAAGAGGAAGAATTGAAGGTAAGCTTGAAAACTTGATTTCTCTTGATGATTCATGCATGTTGATAGTAGTTTGTAATGGTTATTGGCTTGGTTTAGCTGAATTTATGATTTGGGATGCATGAACCTTATAGAGAGATGCTGCCTAAAATTTTATTAATCATGTGTAAGAGGTGTTTAAGTGGTTAAACAAGTGATTAGAAGTGAAAAAAGGTGTTATGTTGAATAAAATCAAGAAACTTCAATTTTTCCTAAATTTCTTAAACTTTCGGCTAGATCTGGTTTGAGTGTTTTGAGCTAAAATTTGATGGATTTGATGATTCCATTGTGTTTAGAATGAAAACTTGTGTAAGGAATATGTGAAATATGAAGTATGAAGGCTTTAGAAAGTGAAATGACAATTTGCCCCTAAAACCCTAACTTTATGGTTTACAAGGGTAATTTTGGAAATACAGTGTGACTTTGCCAAGGTTAAAAATGGATTCTGCATACAAAATTGTATAAGAATAACCTGGGTCATAAATTTTGAAAAAGTACAATTATACCGGGTATAAAGGGAATTAGATCGGATTCCTTAGGGTATTTTGGTAATTATATATTTTGGGTAGAGATAACTAACTATATGAGCTTTGAAATGAAGTATGAATGAGTAATAACTCATTTACTATGAATTTGAAATTTTAGGATTTGATATTTTTCTAAGTTGGACAAAGAGTTAAAGGATCGGTATTAGCTAGGCAATTGAAAAGGATTCCAGGTAATAACTCTATCTCTCATACATTATGTGATTTTTTATATACATTATACTGCCATGTACTATGTGGTGAAATGTATATCGTGGTAATTCCTAGAGTTTGGTGTGGGAAAAGCACAAGTATCATCCAGTAGGAAAAGCACAAGTACTACTAGGCCAGTTTAGACCCATTCTAGGTAGGCAAACATGATTGATATAATTCCTCACTATAGTGTGGGAAAAGGATAAGTACTACCTTATGGGAAAAGCACACGTACTATAAGGCCAGTAGGACCTACCTGAGATGGTGTGACAAGTACAAACATGTTGTTGTCTATTCCAGAACATTATTGTGATCACCGCATGGCAAGTGGGGACAAAACGATCATTTTGATCAGGACAAAATCATCATTTTGATCCTGAATATTGAATGATAGATATATGTACAACATTAGTATCTACTGCATTATATACTGCACTGCATGTTTATCTCTCACATTTTATATAATTGATTGTGTTACTACTGAAATTCATTTGAATCTCACCCTTTCCATAAATTAAAATTTATTCAGCAAGAAGAAACGGTTCTAAGGGTAAGGAAGTGGACACCGGCAACTGAGGGTTTTGGTCCAAAGCAAGAATTTTGTGTTGGTTATCTGTAGACTTTTTATGTAGTTTGGGATTGTAATTTTTATGTACAGACCCTATGGGGATTTCCTGTAATGTAATCGATTACTCTATATCTATATGTTTATGCTATTTCTATATGACCACTGAACTATACATTGATACTCTGTTAAATGTCGAATTATTAAGGAGTTTGACAAATTACATGTAATAATCATGATATAATAGATTAATTCTAGTGTTTGTTTTGGCTTATGTAATGTAAAGAGGAATACATTTTGTAATCCTAATTACATCAAGAGAATTACACTGCTAGGACTGATGAATTGGGATGCAGATATCATGTAATCAAGTGAAAAAGACAATATTGCCATTATAATTTTTTAAATTGACTAAAGTGTCCATCCATAAACCCTATTAATTGGTTGCTCACATATAAACCTATTCATTCTATTTGCCGTCATTCTCATCATTACTAGTATCTTCATTAAACTGTTGCTCACAAATGGACGAGAGTTGTTGTTGCTTGGTCATCTTTGTTATTGCTTAATCTTAAGGTTAGTCGTATGAAAAGTAAAGCTAAGTTGCATCCATTCATGCCTTTCTAGTGTTCTCTTATGTTGGTGGTTTCAATTATAGAGATGTGCCTTTTTCTCCTTGTTGGGCCTACTTATTTATGATAGAGTGTCTTTTCCTTTACCTGAATATTAGCTTTGTGATTATTTGAAGCTCAATGAGCACATGGATTTTTTTATTATAGGCTTATGGCTTGAAAATAATAGATTGTAGGATTTCTGATTATAACTTGGAAGTTATATATAGTGGGATATCTGATTCAGTTATATATGTAGTGGGATTTCTTATTTGAAAGTTTTAGGCTTATGAGTTATATTTAATTTAGTCCCAAATTTATCATTATTTGCAAAGGCTCATAGAGAGATGGCATTAAACAAAATTGTAACATCAAGGTATCAGCCTTGTTCCGCTACTCAATGAAGATCAGTATTTGCAAATTAGAACTAACCTAATAAGACCAAAATAAGTTAAAGGACATACAATATGATTATAACCAAGATTTGTTTAGATTTTTAGGGCATTGGTTATAATGAAGATTTAATTAAATATATATCAAGTATTAAAAATAAAACATAAAGATTCTATATATAATGTTTATTTCCTCTCTTTTTTCACTTTTTTTCTCTTTTGTAGTTTTACTTTTGAAAAATCATCTTAACAACCAAAAGAGCTTTGACTGAAAGAAAAACAATGCTCAACTTGGCTCTTAATTTTTTTTCTATCACAATAAAGAGTCTATATATGTTTTGTTTGGTGTATGATGCATTTCATTTGACCTTTGGATGTGGTCTTCTAACATGTTCATTATTTTTTATGACCACCTCAAGGAACTTCTGATTTCTTTATTATTGTTAAACCATTACATCACAAACCTGTTTTGGTTGGGTACAGTTAATTATGGATGAAGACCAACAACAAATCATTCTTCATTCAATGTCAGGCTACTTAATGATTATTTGTGCTATTTAAAAAATGTTTCATGAGATGATGTTTAGTGTGGCTATATACAGAACTAGACACATACAAGACCGGTCTTACAACCTTAATTTCCACAAGAAAAGAAGGCACCTTAGGGAGATGGTGTATGGTAGTGATGTAACTTATTTCAACCAAACTAGGATGTATAGAGCTACATTTTTTTGACTTTGTAGCATGTTAGAGACTATAGTTGGCCTTAAACCAACTAAAAATATGTTAGGAGATGAATAAGTTGCAATCTTCTTACATGTACTTGCTCACCATGTTAAAAATAAAGTTATTCAGTTTGAGTTTGGAAGGTCAGGGGAAACCATAAGTTGGTATTTAAAGATAGTTTTAAAAACCTGAGCCAATTCTTGAAGATTCAACTAATGAGAGGTGAAATTGGTTCAAGGTAAACATAAATCCCATGTGTCCATATTTTCAAGTGAAGTTTTTTTTATTTTACTTATTGATGAATAAATGTATAGCTACCTTGGTGCACTTGATGGAACTCACATCAAGATTCAAGTTCCAATAGAAATAAAGGGTAGGTACTGGAATAGAAAGGGTGATATAACTACTAATTTCCTTGGGGTTTGAACTCTAAAATGTGAATTTATATTTGTCTTTTAGGGCTGGGAAGGATCGACAGCTGATAGCAGAGTGTTAAGGGATGCTATCATAAGGTCAAATGGTTTCAAAGTACCTCAAGGTAAGAATTTAAGCTTTGTATTGTATAATTTTATTTACTTCATGTGTTTTAATAGTAATAATATGTTATGTATAGAGAATTATTATTTAGCTGATGCAGGATGCACAAATTATGAAAGCTTCCTTAGCCCCTATAGAGGACAACGATATCACTTAAGCAAGTAGCGTAATGGAAGACATCCATAATCTCCGCAAGAGTGTTTTAACATGTGACATTTATCTGCTAGGAATGTCATTGAATGGGCATTCAAGATCTTAAAAATGAAATGGGCAATATTAAGGATCCCCTCATATTACCCCATTCAAACTCAAAACAGATATATAGTTACTTGTTGTCTATTGTATAATCTTATTATGCAAGACAATATGGATGATGACCCATTATGGCTGAATCCAATTCAATAGACCGACCAAATATTCAAGAGGATAATAATCCCATATTAACCATAGAACCATCAAATGCTTGAAGTGCTTTCCAGGAGAACATGGCTAATAAAATGTCTAATACTTTTAGGGCTGGTAGGACTAATAGATAATCTTTGTAAATAATTATCTGTGTAGGACATGTATTCTTCATATTTGAATATGTACTTATATGACTATATTATCTCTATGGCTATTATTGATTATTTATTGTTTAACTCTATTTACTACTATGATTTTGATGGCTATTATTGTTTGTGTTGTTTAACTCTATCTTACACTTGCAATACTTGTGTTCTACTCCTCCAATCTAATTGTATGACTATGACTATTATTATTATTATTATTATTATTATTATTATTTTACTTTCTTATGCACAGAATGGAAGCACAAAAAGATAATAGTAAGGAAAGTAAGCATGTTTGGAGCAACCAAGAAGATAGCTTGTTAGTTGAATGCTTGGTACAACTATAAACCCAGGGAAAGTTTGTCGCAGATACGAGGTTTAGTAAAAGGTATTTAAAAAAGCTAGAGGAGATGCTTGAGGTGAACTTTGCAGTTTGTTGTAACACCCCAAATTTTGGAACAAGATGATTGAGAATAAGACTGACTCAAGTCGACTACTAAACCCTGTTTTAGCAGATGTCCCAATAAGGCATGATTTTATTCCATGAAATTCCTTTTATCCCCTTGGGGGTATTAAAGAGCATACGGAAGGGGAAAACAAGGCAATTAATGGTCACACACAACATAATTACATTTAGAACATAAAAGAGATTTGCTGCAGGTGAATTTCCCTATAAGGCAATCGTTTTATGTGACATTTTTCAATTGGAAAATGATATCCAAAAATTCTGAAACTTTCTAGAATGAAATTATACTTATCAAGGTTTAATTTGATAGGTCATTTGGAGCTGTACACAAAGATATTTATATTTTTTAAGTTAGCCAAGTAAAATTGGTGATTTTAGTGTCAGCGTCCAAAAAAATAATTTTGGGAATTATGAGATACTATTTGGATAAAGGATATATTTTTTCTTAAAAATAGACTTAACAAGGGTCACAAATCCTTTAGAACCATCCCAATTGGATGTCTATACAATTAGATATGAATTTTTAAAGTTTGATAAAAACTCTTTTCAGGTAGTGCGAAAATAACAATAAATGTAAAGGCAAAATGGTCATTTAACCAATAAAGCAAGAAGCTGATATTTTTCCCTTTTCTTGGGGATAAAAATCAGTCATAAAGGTCACAACAAGAGAAATAATCACTTGGCCACAAATGATGCCACATGGAGAGATTATTAGCCAAGCTAAAAAAGATGATGATCAAAGTCAAAAGCCACATGTTAAATTGAAATTAATTATAATATTTCAAGGTGGTGGATGTTGATATTTTTATTAACCCATCCTCTCCTCCTAAAGGCCATTTCGGCCAAATTAAAGACCAAGAGAGAGAGAGAGAGAGAGAGAGAGTTTTGTGAGGCATGAAGAAAAAGAGAGAAGGAGCAAGAGTTCAAGACACAATCAAGGTAGGTTTCAAGTGGTTTTCACTTGTTCCTGCCTTCTTCTTCGTGATCACTCTCCCTAATCTCTATGCCATCTTGAAATACATGTTTAGCAAGCTAGAAATAAGAGCACGATGGAGGAGAAAAATGGCGCCTAGAGAGAGAAAGACAAGGAATCAAGAAGTAAGCCATAAAACCTTGTTATCTTAGTTGATTCAAGGTGTTTGGTGTTGTTATGGTTGATTATTGGCTTTGTTTTAGTTGGTTTGTGATTTGGGAAGCTTAAACCCTAAGGGGAGGTGATGCCCACATTCATACTAACCATGTTTAATAGGTGTTTAATGGGTTAAACAAGTGATTAGAAGTGAAAAGAATAAGGGTTATGGATTGAAAATAAAAAAACATATTTTCCCTTAATTTCTCAATATGTTCGTTCAGGCTGAAACTCAAGGAAGAAGCTGGAATTTAATCAATTTGATGGTTCTATTGATTTTATAAGGGAAAATTGCATAGGGTTCATGTTGATTGTGAAGTAAGAAAAGCCTTAAAATGTGAAATGACCAAACTACCCTTAAACCCTAAGTTAAGGCTGTCAAGGGTAAAATCATAATTTGGGCTTGAATTTGACCAATTTGAGGTCAAAAATGGATTTTACACTTGAAATTGTGTAGGATTAACCTAGGTTATAATTTTTGGTGAGGTACAGTTTGACTGGGTATAAAGGGGCATAGACCGAGTCCCTAATGGTATTTTAGTAATTTAGAACTTTTAAGTCAATATAGCCAACACAATGAATTTAGAATGAGTTATGAATAAATAATAACTCATTTCTTCTAAATTTGTAATTTTAGGATATACCGATAGCCCGAGCCAAAGACAAAGCTAGACCGATTGACATGCAAAGAAAGGGCCCGTTTTAGGTAGTAACACTTTCTTTCATGCACTATGTGAGTATGTTATGTTAAGTATGTCATTCTTTATAACATGAGCCAAGTGTCTTAGACACACCAATATGCTAAGTTGTGGTCAAGGACCCAACAGGAGCGCCGAGTAGACCATGGTGCAACCATGCCGTTAGGCCTTGGGCAAGTGTACACATAGTTTTGATCATCTTACATGATATATAGCATTACATATTTATTATCACATTCTATATGTTTGAAAACATGTTACTACTAAGATTCTCCATATCTCACCCTTTCCATAAACATGTAAAGTTTCCAGCAATGGACAGTGGCTTGAAGAGCAGAACGGAAATTCACAGCAATGGAGGGTTCCAAACCAATACGAGAAGAGGCGTTGGTTATCTGAAGACCTTTTATTATTTTAAGGTTTGTAATTATTTTATACACTCCTATGGGAAATTATGTATGTAATCAAGCAATATTGTTTTAATATATCAATATATTTATGCTATTTCTATGTGCCTACTGAGCTACACTAATGCTACTTTGGGCATATCAATAATGAAACGGGGTCTTACATTTATGGCTTAAAAGCTAATCCTCATATTATTTCTATGTTGAGGACATTCAAGAAGAATTGACGGATTGTATATGATATGGTACAAAATAGAAACACTTCTGGTTTTGAATAGGATCCAGACAAGAAGTTTGTGACAGCTGAAGATCATGTATAGGCTGAATATGTGAAGGTAATGGTGTGCTATAAGTTATTATTAATGTTTACTTATAATAATGCTCAAATTATTATATCATTCTATTTATTTTTAATTTTTAGGTTAATAAAGATGCTGGAAATTTCATAAATATAATTTTACCCCACTTTGAAGAGCTATCATATACCTAGGCTAAAGATCGTGCAACAGGAATGGGAGTAGAGGTGCTTGCATCTCTAGGTAAGGATGATGAAAAAGATTCTAGAGTTGAAGCTGAAGTTAATGCAGCAAAAATACTCAACACAAATACAAATTTTGTTACATCTGACCAATAGCCTTCCTAACCAATTGATGTCCATTCATCAGCAACATGGAAGAGAAGGAGTAGCCGCATTGCTATAGAGTTTCTTGATGAAGCATTGAAGGAATCTTCTACCAATTTATATTAGGAATTTGCAGAAATGTTGAAGGATTCAAGAAGAATTGGTCCTATTTACTTGAATAGGTCTGAGGAAATATATAGGCAACTTATGATAATACAAGGTCTCATGTGGGGTGAGATAAACAAGGATCATATTGTAACACCTTACTTTTATACCGTACAAAATAGTTTAAAATGTGACATGATGCCACATCAGAGACCAGAAACAATTCTTAATCTATTTGGGATCCCGACTTCACTACAGGGTTCGATCCTATAGTTAAGTTGGTTTTCAAAAGGTTTTTCAAAATATTTTAATTTTGGTATCATTTTCATTTCTGAAATTCATTTAATTCATTCGGGTCTGTTTCCATTTGTTAATATCAGAGTACTTACTGAAGTTTTCAGTGAATATTCATATTAAGTTTTCTATTAAAGGATCAACCTAGTATAGTCACCCTGTTCTAATTAATTTACATCGGTTACATACAACCTTCCAGGTCTATAGTTGGTGTACTTTTCCACCAAGAGTACTAATTTTACAAAATAAGATTCGGTTTATATACAAATCCAAAAGTAAGATAACCAACAAAAAATAAACTCTAAGTCTTCATTACTACCTATCTGTGGCTACCTTCTTCTCGTGAGAACTACTTGACCATGCTGCAGGTTAGTTATTGGAAAAGGGGTGAGATTCAAAAGAATCTCAGTGGTAACAAATAACACTCATATAAAATGCATATAGAGAAACATGTCATATAAACCACCACATACCAAACAATTCAATATTCATCAACATTCAGATATATGTTTATGCAACAACCAATTCTATTCAAGGACTTATTGTCCCTTTCTCAGCGCTAAGTATTCTATTGGGCCAAAGTCATTCTCATCTGAATGCTTAATGGGTAATTTTTCCTGATTCATGTTCGTAGTTCATATATAAATGGAAATAATATGCATGAAGCAGGATACATAGAATATGAGGGAGAAGTTACCACCTTAGCCTTTCCAGTGTTCCAAGATATGTTACCAGTTCCTTAGTTGTTCCAGGCATATATATATATCCTATATGTGGGAATTCATGAATTGGACGGGTTATTACTTATTACAATAACTTTGTATAAGGTAAACAAAAATATTCTTGACTAATTCTAATGTTTATCCTTGGTTTTAACTTGTTTGCTATCGTTTAAGTCTTTTAGGTAGCCCTTGAAAGCTCAAACAAAGGCCTATAAGATTGGAAAAGTCATACTAATCATCACCTCTTGGAAAATATGAAATTTGGGAAAAATTGGGTCTTGACCGCGGCCAAAAACATGTCAGAAACTTTTTAGTTGCACCAAGAATCCCCTAATTCTTGATCGAAATTCAAAAAATCATAACTAATTCTCAAAAAAAAATAAAAATAAGGTGGTTTTAAGTTCAACGTGACCATGATTAAGTATACTTTAAAGGAAAAATATAGCTATTAGCTATATGTGCACTAATGTAGAAATGTAGAACTCACTGTACCAGAAAGTTCCAGTTTTACATGACCCAACTTTAAAAATGTAGAACTCTCAGCACACAAATCCAATTGACCATTATCACCTATAAAATTAAAGCTTGACAAGTCTAATTTTAGACAGGAAAGTTTCATAAAAGTTGGACATCATTTTACTAACAAAATACACCTTGTAACAAAATTGTTTCCAGAAGGCAGATTACACAACATTTATTCTTTACTTTTAAAAATCCCCAATTCATATACAAGTATCCAAAAATCATGAATACTTGTATACCTACACAATTTTTCCTTCTAAAACTAATGGAAGTATCAAAATTATTGAATTCTAATTCCTTCACCATATCATGCACAGGGCAGAAATTTGACATATAATCCAACAATTACCAAACTTCTAATTTAAGCCTCAAACTAGTTTTATATGCCTTATAAACATCATAAATTACCATGAATGCAATCAAAACACCATGAATATTCAAAACCCTAGCTTGGGTGAAATTAGGGCAAAATTTCACATGCCAAAATTCTCAACCATCCAAGACAACCCATAGCTCAAAATGAAGCTAAAACTCACCTCTTACTCCTTCTTAGGTTCTTTCTTTGGTTCTTCAACTTGTGCTTTTGTAAGGTTTCTCAAATCACCTCCTCTTGAAATTATAAAACCATATAATTGAAGCTTTTATCAAGAGGAACAATATTTAAGAAGAGTGTTTGAGCCATAGAAGTGATCTACTAGGTCAAAATCAAGGAGGAAGATCTTATCTCAACTTGATTCTTCCTTTTCTCTTTCTTCTTGAGCTTGGACGACTTGGAGAGCTTGGAGAGAGAGTGTTTAATGTGTTTTAATTCATTTAGTTTCAACTCCCATCACTTGGCAACTTCACTAAGGAAAATGAGAAAAAGCCATGTGTCCTCTTCTTGTGGAGTCTTAAAAAGGTGAAGGGTTAATTAACCTAAGGTGGTAAGTTATTAGTCACCTTTTCTTTTTCCTTTCCTTTGGTTATCTTGACCGAATTATGAGGAAAAGAGAGGGAGATTAAGATGTTATAATATTCTCTTGTATCTTTCTTTTTGGAGTCAACTTTTCCTAAGTTACAATTGTTGACCATTCCTTCTTCTTTTTTGACTTGTTACATGAATATAAGATGGTTTCAATTTGGATTCTCTCTCTCCTCCTAGTCTTGAAAATTTTGACCAATCGAAAAGGAGGATATTATATTGACCAAGTTGCTCTTGTGAACTTGCCTTTTGGTCAATTTTTCAACTTGATCAAATGAAGACCATTTGACTAAACTTCTTCTTTCTTCTTTACCCTTGATCTTGGCAATTATAATTCATATGCCATTAATTTTTTTTCTTTTATTTCTCTTTGCTTGTACACTAATGATTTAGATAGCCTTATTTCCTTACTAGTAGTGTCATTCCCTTTTATTCTTGTGTTTCAATTATATTTTTTACTATTCTCGATTTTAGTGAAAATTAAGTAATTTACCAATAGCTAATTGGAACTAAAATCATTGTACAATTTATAGGGGAAATTCTATCATTAATTTCACTGTCTATTTGTACGCTTAGCCCTTGAGTACATTTTAGGATATTACACATGTGAAAATTATCAAGTCTTCTTCGCTAGTGGTTGCATTCTCAATAATCTTTGAAAATGAGATGGGTGATTAGGTGCGCAGCCTTCTAGAATAGCTATGTAGTACCTTTATTTGCTTCTTTTTATTTCTATTTTAGATATTGTTGATGAAGTGGGTTTTTGGGTGCGTACCCTTTTGGAAAAGCACCTATAGTTGCTTCTTTTTATTTCTATTTCAGACAATAATGTAAACATAATCTCAACATTGTTTATGATTTAAATTTCTAAAACCATGATCTAACTATTGGTTCTTATGCGTGGATTTATATATTGGCTTATTGGCTCAGTTTCAATTTATATAGAAATTATACTTCTTGTTATATAATACACACACAAAAATTATTATTAAACATGCATTATACTTTAATTTATTATGATATACGTGAGAAGGATTCAACTTATACAAGTTGTTAAGTTAATAAAATTTTTGTTATACATATGGATAAGGGGTAATTTTTTCTATTAATTGATTATTACAAGTGTGGATAGGGTTATCATATATACTTGGTGAAATAATAGATAATTTCAAGTCATTACACACACACACACAAAAACATACATACATACATACATACATACATACATAACATACATACATACATACATACATACATAACATACATACATACATACATACATACATACATACATACATACATATATAAACAGGTTCTTCATCACTATTTCTAAAATTAAATAACTAAGCTTTGTCACATCACTCGAATGGTCACTCAAGTGATACAATGATTTTCATAGTAATAGGTTTCAAAATCATTTTAAGTTAATGTGTCTTCTCCAAAACACTTTTCTTAATCTTTCTTAAGCTTTGTTATTATCAAAATATAGAATCTAACAAATACAACCTTACTGGTAGCCACTACAGATGCACATTCTAATGGCTGAGTCTGAAGGTATATATATCATTTACCAATGACTATAATATTAAATTAAAACACACATATAGTTTATATATATGACTAACAGACAAATTTTTCTTCTCATTTCTTTATAGTGCTCAAAGCAATGGAAGAAGAGCAATGATTGTGGGTACTGCGTGATGTAGTACATGAAGGATATAATCACGCATGGTCCTAAAAATATTGATCCAAGTAAGGTATGTTACATACTTAATTTGTTCATGTATAGATTCTATTAGCTATATATTACAATATCTAACTCCCTCTATTGTTTACGTTTAAGACAATATTTTAATGCTTCTGTACGATATTTAGCAAATAACAAATGGAAGAAATGGCTAAAGAGTTGGCGACATCTCTATAACATCAATGGGATAGTGAAACGTCCAAATGATTGTAAATTTCTAGATACTAATTAGTTTGTTTAGTTTAATAGTATATACATGTACATGAACGCCCGTAAATATATTCTAATTTGTAGTATTGTTCTATATATAAATGAATGTGTGTGTGTGTGTATTTTTTTTCTGTACAAATGTATATGCATGGGATATCAAAAGCAGAATTATATATAGCATGGAGCAAATGTAAAAAATAGTTTGGACCCATAATTTATCTGTACGGAGCATATATAGCACTTGCATATACGAAAATTTGGAGCCATTATATATGATAGATAATAACTATCATAAAAGGCATTTTTCTATAGTAGTGAATTTTATAATTAACTTTTAAAAAATCTTTATTATTTTGTAATTATAAAAAAATAGGTCTAAAAAATTTTCTAAAATAAACAAACAACTCACCATCATCAAATAATGTTTACATAAACATTAAATTATATTTTCATCCAGATGAATAGCTTACATTTGTATTTGGTATAGAGATTATGAGGATTTGGGCAACATTTCATATATATTACTTGTTATATTTTATATTATTTTTTAGCTACCCACTTAAGGGCATTAAATTGATAAATATTATATTCTTTTGCTATATTTGTTTGGTGAGTCTATTTTATTTTTTTTAATTTCTCACCTTTTCTTAGATGAAATTATTCATTTTTAGAATACATCTTCATATTGTTAAATCCGGATGACACCAAAGGGGGGTGAATCAAGTGTAAGATACAAACTTAAGAACTTTGAAAATATTTTCACGTCTTAGTGAAAACAATAAGTATAAAAGTAATCAGGCATAAATCAACAGCCAGTTATTTCAGTAATGTATGCTGGAAATATAAGAGTTTAGGGAAGAAATGATGCAAACATAAATTTATCCTGATTCGATCTAATCCAAGATGACCTACATCCAATTCCTAGGCACTTCCTGAGATTTCAATCGACTATCTCCCTTAAGTTTAACTAGGTACTTAAGAATGATTACAATTCTACAAGTTTAATTTGACACTATCCCCCTCACACACTGTAAGGTTTACTCCCCCGGTAAGTCTTACGAGCAAAGCAAACCTGAAGATCTTTCTCTCTCGCTTACCCGTACAATTCTTACAAGCAGAAATGTTCTCTACTGCTTGCACCTTGTAAGTTTTATAAATAGAAAGTCTTAAGAGAATTCTCTCTTCAGCTTCTCTAACTAATTCAACCCTCTCAAGGTCCTTTTAACTTAAGATCAACGCAAAAATATGTTTGTAAAGATTTACAAACTCTCTTACAGAGTAGATATAATGCTCACTAAAGTATAATACAAATAGTCTTACTTTTGATGATAAATGATACAAAAAACAAAGAGGAACAGATAGTGGCTGGAAGATGACTCAAGATATAAGCATTTTTGTGTCATTATGTTCTCGTTGCTTAACCTTTTCTTTGAATGCTTCCATACATATATATAGTTGAGTTGTGTTGATAACCTTTGTAAGCATTCATTTGTTTGAGTCCACTGAGGCTTTCAAAATATGACCTTTAAACTAGCCGTTGGAAGTTTTTGATTAAAATGTCCTTTTTCAATTTGTATGTTGATCCTTATTTGATCACCTGAAAAATGCTTAATCACTAGCATAATAAAGTGTTAGAGTGATTAGAAGCAAGATCAATAAGTTACACAATCATTCAAATGATTTTAAGAAGTTATGAAGCGTTGTTGTGTTTTCTAGGAAGCATCACTTAAGTGCACAAAATCATTACTCGAGTGATCTACTCCTACTTTCATATCACCTTGCGAGTCACTCACAAAATCCTGCGAATGACGCTAAATCACTCGAATTGTAAGAAGCATCACTCGAGTGATCTGCTTCCAACTCTCAAAACCTTTGCGAGTCACTTGAAATACTTTGCGAGTGACAATGAGTCATCTTCCTATGAATTCTTCATTGTTAACCTAGAAAAACACTTTAAAAATTGATACAATGAAGTATTAGTTAAGAATATATTGGATGAATAAAATCTGCTTTGGACTCATCACTTCGAGTTCACCTCGAGTTACTTTTTTATTTGAATCCGAATGTTTAATAATTTATTTCATACTTGAGATATATGTTAATTGATGTTTAAGTATAGTAACAAATGTAAACATAATGAATAAATAACGTTTAACCATACTCGAATTGATCTATGTAATTCACTATGACTGACAAACTCGAGTTTATATACAAGAATTGAGTTCTTCTTATGTTCTTTAAAGCCCGTGTCATTGAATATTGATGTTGTTCATCTGATGTTTCCAATCTAATCTGTAGTGCTTAATACCTGTAAAACACTAAGAGAAAAAGACTGTTATAATTTCTTTTAAACATCACTGGAATGGATAACTACTTCACCAGAAGTGATCTGCATCACTCGAGTGCATAAAGAGATTACTCGAGTGTATTCTTCAATTCTATGTACCACCGAGTGCTCAGTCAAATGTGCTTCTGTGATATTTAACAATTCACTTGAGTTCACAGTAAATGCACTGGAAGTGAACTGAGTGTTCACTAGGAGTGATGTACAAAAAATAGGCATTTTTACTCGAGTGCTTATTATCTGATTGGAAGTGATCTGAGGCACTCTGGCATTCACTGGAAGTGCTCCATCAAAATCAGCATATCACTCGAGGTGGATAGATAATTCACTGGAAGTGATTTCTCAAAATACACATATCACTTGAGTGCGTAACATCTCACTAGAAGTGATATGAGAAAGTAGATGTTCACTAGAAGTGCACTAGCCTTGCACTGGAAGTGATTTGCATTCTTCTACTAATCACTCGAGTGATATGATTTCTAGCCCACCTTCACTCGAGTGACCTGTGACTAATAGTTCTATTTCCAATTCTTCTACAAATAGAGGTTAACTGCCAGATGGCATAACTCCTTGAATATAACTCCAAATTTGACATATTATATATCAATAGAAATCTCTTTAAGTCTACGTTCATATGACACTATTTTCAACCCAATTTTATTTATGGTTTAAGTTATGTCCAAAATATCGAACCTGTTCTAAAAAGTGATGATGATTTGAATGTCAACTTCCAACACTCATATTTCATTCATCTAAACTCCTTTAATGTTGAATCTAGTGTCAAAATAACGCATTAGAAATCTAGTTTTATTTGCAACTAATTTCACCTCAATTAGAGTTGTAGTTTAGGAGATATGGTTGAATTACTAGACCTTACTAAAGCTAGACAGAAAACAAAGCATGAAAATGCAAACTTCACTCGCTAAAATAGTAACATCACTTGAGTGATTTTTCATAATGATAACATCACTCGAGTGATTTTTTAGAATCACTCAAGTGTAGCAGTGTAGGTGCTATAGTAGTTGTATGCTACAATACTGTAGAACTTGAATCTTGATATTTTCATTAATTCTTGCAAGTTCTTCATTCTTTAATCTCTTTCTTTCTTTTACTTGATTAATCTACAAACAACACTAAATATAATAATTAGTTAATACACGACATAAGTATATTATGCAAACTTTGTTACTCTTAATATTTGACATCATCAAAACTAATCATATCTAACACATATATGTATTTGTCATAAATTATTTTTTTTTAATTTAGTTAATTTATGAATATCAATTTAGTGATTATTATTTCCGTAAATTTTAATTAATATATGATATATGTATATTACAACTTTAGTAATGATTATTTCACTAAGCTTTATTTAATTATAAATTTATTTAATTCATGAATATATGTTTTAATTAATTTAGTGATGAATTCTTTAAAATATGATATATGCAAATTATAACATTATAAAAAAAAGACTCAATTTCCAACAGAATTTGCCAAGAAATTTTTTCCGAAACAAATTCTGTCAAAAATTTTTCCAACAGGATTTTTTCATAAAATATTATGGCTAAATTGCCCACAGAATTGTATCACAATTTGCCACAAAAATGTTTCATGGCAATTAGCCAAAGAATTTTTTCATGGCTAATTATATGGTAAAAATTAAATTTTATTAAATTTTATATAAAAAATAATATTTATTATATTTTAAAATTAATTATTAAATAATTTTAATTAAAATATAAAAATTATTAGTAATGAATATTATATTATTATTTATTAATATTATATTCATAAGTTTATAAAAAATAATATTTATAACATCAAAATATTAGTTGTTAATTAATTCTATTCAATCTTAATTATTACAATTATATTATTATTTGTTTATATTATATTTAAAATTTTCTAATAAAATAATATTTATGATATTATTATATTATTTATTATTTAATTTTATTTAAAAATAAATTATTAATTCTTAATTCTTAATTTATATTTATCATTTTATATTAAAAATAATATTTATAATATTAAATTATTAGTTATCAAGTAATTTTAATTAAAAATATAATTCAGCTTTAAAAAATTGGCTAAAATATAGTTATAAGAAGATTAATTAAAGACTTTAAATTTTTTGAATTTGAAATTAATTAATCATAAATATATACATTTTTTTCAAATTTTTATTTAATTTATTATTATTATTATAAAACACTGGTTCATTTCGGCACAACTAGCAAAAGCTCACACGCGAGAGCACCAAAAGTAAGAGGTCCCGAGGGAGGAGAGATTTGTTTCAAGAATTAAGATATGCAGACGTGTGGCAACTCCAGGAGGTGACACGTGGCAACACGAGGAGGAGACACTTGGCACACTGTGAGAAGGGACACGTGGCATTTGAAAATTAAAAAATTTTAAAAATAAAAATAAATTTGCAACGAAATTTAAATTCCATCGGAAAAGTTGGATTCCGTGGTAAATTCTGTTTTTTTTTTTTTTAGTGTAAATTTTCTAAATTTATCTATAATCATTCTAGTGGAAGAAATTTTAACCACTTATGAAAGAGCTTTCAAACTCAAATTCATGAGAATTTACAAAATGTCCTTGGCAAATGTGCCCCTATTAAGCCCAATAATGCTCAAATTTGACTCAATCAATTACCTATATGCAAAATTTCTAAATTCAAAATATAAATAGGACCAAAAAAATTGCCATAAGAGTAGGAGCCAACTCCCTAAGCTTCATAGGACCCCAAAAAAAATTGCAATAAGAGGAATAATGTATTTGCATGCTTCTAAATATTATAGGTCAAATCTCCAACAATAATAGATTTAAATAAATTTAGAAGATTTAGCATGACTTATTAAAATGATCAAACTTTCTTTTCATTATTTATTTTTATAGTGGTCCCTCATTGCACATATGGGAGTTGCTGAGTGAAGAAGAATAGCCACAATAATAATACAACTGTGGAATGTGATCACATTACTCTGAGTGTCCTGAATGGCCAAAATAAGCTCAGCTAATTAGTCCCTGTACTGTACCTCATTCTCTCACGACTTGTCCCCTACCCTTCATCTCTGTCGGTCAATCACACCGACACACATGAAAGAGAGAGACTGTGTGTGTGTGTGTGTGAGAGAGAGAGAGAGAGAGAGAGAGAGGAGAGAGACCTTTTATAAAAGAATGTGAACAAACTTATTAGTTCAACCAGTTAGTTAATGAATCAGATCCCTGAGCCCTTCTGAAATAAAATGTAAATTGAAATTTTTTTTAGCAGAACAAAAAAGCCCTTAAATCTGTAAACCTTAATTCAGGATCTTAAATGGCTTAATCATTTTGAAATTACTTAAATATCCTTAGGGCTTGTTTGGTATGAGAGGAGGGGAGGGAAGGGAAAGTAGGTGGGAGGAAAAAAATGTTATAAAGTTCTTAATTAAGTTTTATTACTCTTTTATCTACATATTCTCTATATTAAAATTTTATAACCTCATTTTTTCAATTTTCTTAAATTCAACTCATAAAATTTTCCTTACCAAACAGACCCTTAGTTTGAAATGTTAAAAAGAAAAAAACGAAATGACAATATGGATTAAACAAGTAGTAATTTTAACTTATTAAATGACAACAATTAAAACAGTGATAACAAATTTCATAATTTTTTACTTAACATCAATGACAACCACAGTATAAAAAGTAACAACTTTAACTTATTAAATAATTTAAGACAATTATAACTAATTTTATTAAGAACAATTAAGTCATTTTACAAAAAAAAAAGATTAATTACAGAATAGTACCTAAGGACTTAATAAGAATGAAGCCATTTTGATAGGCTATTTTGAAATTTTCATATTACAATTGCCCTTATCTCTACTTCACACACACACACACACAACCCCCCCCCCCCCATCATGCAGAGAAAATCATATTTGCGATACTGGAAAAGTCTGACTCCTACTGCACTCTAATTTATTGTGTGTTTTGCATGTAATGAAATGTCTAACCTAATTTCTATATTACTTCACATTTGACGTGTTTTTCTTTTTGTGCCAATAGGAAACATCCATGCCATTAAATAGAAACTCCCCGGTACAATAAAAAAGAAGGTACAAACCAAAAATACTCGTAAAAACTAAAAACACAGCAACAACAACAAAATACTAGAAGAACTAGCTATTTAGTAAACTACATATGAAGATAATAAAAAAATATGAATAGTAGGAAAGTAGGTCAAAGCATACTGCCAAGATACATACAGTGAAGCCTTAACAACCAAATCGATAAATTTGTTTCCCCAGAAACCATACACATATAACCTGAAGAAATTCCTTAAGACCAGAAAAATCACAAGCCTAACATATTCAAACACTCCCCATTGTCAATATTGTTACTTGTAGCTTTTAATAAAATTATTACTTTGATAATTTTTTAATGTGATGTTTCAACTCTTAGGGGAACTCCTTTTGAAGGATTGATTTCCGGTTCTTTTTGTTAAAGTAAGAATTCAACCAATCATTCATCCTTTAGCTGCTAAACCTCTTATATAGCTCAAATATACAGTACTCGTGCATGGCTTTTCCATTTCCAAGTAGGTTGTTATTTGTTCTATTGTTAGTTTTACTATCTGTCATGTATGTAGCTTAGACTTGTGATATATCTAGCAATTATATTTTTGTGTTACATGCCCAAGCCCCAATAGATCTGGGCCTTTCTTTTTAACTCATTTTATTATTTTAGTAAATTGTATTTTAATTTAAAAAAAAACTAGTGCTCCCCCCCCCCCTGTCAACAAGCGTTTTCCCAATCCAATTACATGCTGTAGTGATCATTATTTCACAGACACATATATAAATAGATAGCTTATGCGATGGATGAAACTTGATAACCGAAATTTTTTTTATTATTTAATGGTAAGGTTTTTGTATTTTTTTAAATACACAAGTATTTAACTAACAAAGCAAAAACAATTGAGATGTGGTACTTTCTTGGGTTGACGGTATAGCCCCGTTATTGATGTATATTGGAAAATTAAATTTATGAGTCATTATAATTCCATTTGATTTTTCAATTAGCTCCTTATAATTTTTTATGAGGTCCTTACAATTTTTACAATTATAGGTATTAGTCATTTTGCTCATAATATGTTAATTATAACTCACGTCCATATTCTCTAATTAACAAGTAAATTACCACAAAATAAAAAATAGAAAAGATTTGTTGAATATAAAATGATATAATAAAATTTATTTTTTATCAATATAAAAATAAAATAAAACAATTTTATCCTTATTATTAAAAATATTAATCGTCAACGTTAATATTTTAACAGTTAATATTAATTTTTTTAGTAGAACATGACAATAATATTATATTTTAAAATTTTTTTGGATGGTATCAAATCATGAAAAAGGTTTTGACATTTTCGAGATAAATTTATTACTTAATAGAAAAAGATTTTTTTTAATAATTTTTTCTTTTCTTTTCATGTAAAGCAAATAAACAGCAAATTGGTACCATGAGTCCTTGTCAGCAAATGTGGTGTCATCAGCACCACATGATGACACAAAAACATGCACAGTACAACAAGAATTGTCACCAACCGTACCTCTCACAAAAGAACGAAAGAAGTTGGCTTTGGATGCCAGACTGTAAAGAAGCGACAATTATCTGTCCATTACAAATGCATAAAATGCCGACACAGAAAAATTAAAACACTAAACAAAACAAAAGACACAGGGAGGGCCCACAAGAATATAACAGTTACAATGTGCCTATGTGAAACAATGATCAATCATTAATATGATATGATATGGGCATTTTCAAAGAAAATCTTTTGATTGGATTAATCTCTTGATAAGTAGTGTAATATTCTCTTTAAAAAACGTGAATTTAAATTCCACTATTAATATCTGAGTCACTTTTTTTTTAAGTATGAAATCAGAGCCGCATTGGTAATAAGTAATTTTGTAAGTTCTGTTTGATTTATAAGATTTTTCTTACTGTTAGTGAAAAATATAAGAAGAATATTCACATTGATAGGTTATTCAAAAATAATTTTGTGCTTTTCTTTAACATAAAATTGATGTCATTTTGACTATCCAAATATTATGTTTTATATTTTTATTCTCAATTTAATTTCATATTTTTTTTCATGTCAAAAATTGCCAATATAAAATAACAATTTTAATTTTGGTGGTTTAGATAAAATTGAGTGCAATTGGAGGATCCATATTCGAGTTGTATTAATCCACCTGGTCTAGAATATTAAATAAGTCAATTGGAGAGTAATTTATATTTAATTTTCAATTTTGTCTATATAATTAATATTTAATTATGACTTCTTATATTTCTTTAATAGAGCTCTCATATTTTATTCTCTTTCAAAATTAAACCTCATTGGTAGGGGAAAAAATGAAAATATTTTTTAGTTTAAGACAAATTTAATGAGTGTGTGTTTGAATTAGCTGTGAAAATATTTAATATGATTTTTCATTTTTGAACATAGGGTATGGAATATTATTTCAATAATGTAGTTGAAAGTAAATGAGAAAACACTTGAGTTAACCGCTCTTCTTTGATTTTAGTAATGTAGTTGAAAAGAATTTATATTTTGAATTGGAGGGAGAGAGAGAGGGGACGAATACACGTATATCAAACAAATTTTGCCAATTTGTAATAACATAATAATTAGAACAAGTTGAGTCCAATCTACAAGCTATACTACAAGGCATATGCATTGAGGAAATGCATTAAAAAAACAGATAATCAAACAGCTAATTCTTGTTGCTGTTGCTGCTTTTGATGATGATGGTGAGAATTATTAGATTCTTCATTATTGGAGCATAATAAATGGGCCTTTGAAGATGATGATGATTTTGATAATGAAGAGTTTGGGAAATCCAAAGGAGGTTGCATGAGCAACATTTCTCTGCGGAGATGTGCACAGTAAGCTTGGAAGGTGTTTGTTGTCACGTTTAAGTGAAAACTCATTCCGAATAGGAAATCCAACTCCAGGAAATTCATCTCTATTGTGCTTATCCCTCCCACTTTTGCATAGTATGCATTGTTATAGTACCTACACCATATATATGCAAATATCACATCAAACATTACTATAAAATGTAACATTTAGTAAAAAAATTAATAATTTTTCATAATCATCTTAAATACAAGATATTATTAATCTATTTTTTCTCTCAAATTTATTATAATTCTTTTTCAATATCTTGTGAAAATGGTTAAAAGTGATATTTTAGAAAAAAAAAACCAATATTTTTTTACAAATAACTAAGTTAATTCATAATGTTTTATGTATGCAAAGGACTGGAGGGAAAACTTAATTTCTATCCATGTTCCAACCCATTTTTATAAGTTGAATTAGACTCGAGTGGTTAGACCATGAATGATAATTATAGATCATGCATATGATAAAAGTACTAAATTATTTTTATAATTTTGGAAGAACTGATTTTAATTTTTTTAAAAAAATTAATATCATTAATATAAATATGCTTAATATTTCTTGACATTTTATCTTTCTGATTGTACTAATACAATTCTAAAATGAATTAATACAATTCTTGGACGACATTTCATGATTACTGTGTCCAAATGTTAGCTGGCTAGTGTCACATGGTTGGGTTGTCTCTGTCTCATGGGAGAGCCAGCCTGGATTTGGTATCCTTCACAAGCCAAACCCCATCTTTTATACATTCCAATTCTTCCAACTCAGAACAACTTTCCATCTCGAAAGTTTAAAAAAAAAAAATAGTAGTATAATTTTATATCACAAATCCAAAGAATAGATAAAAAGAAAATCACGCACATTTAACAGGAAAATTAATTAATTAATTAATTAATTAATTAAAATAATAATTCACAATGAAAGAAGATCCAACATGCTTCTTCTTCGAAGCAATCACAGATCTATTCTCTGAAACTAAACTTCCCAAGAAAAGAGACCAAAACTCACAATTCAACATTGATTTGAGCATAAGAAAACTTAGACTCACACACACAAACAAGAAAACTTAGAAACACACACACACACATTCTCAGGAGAAGAGATCAAGAGAATTAAACAATAATTGAGTATAAGAAAGCATTGAAATACACGTATAAGAAACTGGAAAACAGAGAGAGAGAGAGAGAGAATTACATGTCGTCCATGAATTTAGCAGCAACCATGACGCTGGTAATGAGGAGGCGATGGACATTGAAGGAATTGATGGGCAAAGAAGGCTGTCTCTGAGTGAAACGATCGAGGTAGACGTAAGCGACGATGAAGCAAGAGTGGCTACAATTAGCGTACTTGAAGATTCTCTCGAGGTAGCTATGAATGGAGATCGTAGGTCTTGATAAGCCATGGAAGACAGAGATTCTCTGAGGTTGTTGAGTATTATCGTTTGATTCCGATACCCTTTTGAGCAGAGAAGAGAGGAAGGTGATGAGATTCGTCATCACATTAGGGTTCTCTAGCTCTGCCATATCCACCACGAAACCAATTACACAGCTTCTTCAAATTCTCATGTTTTGCAGAAATGTCTGCGTTTTATGTATATATACAAGGCTTCTCGATTTGTTCTGTTGTACATACACAAGGATGGGGGGAGAATATGTTATGACGAGAATGCCCCTGGGAATTTAAATTTTGACGGACAAGTTGGCATTTGTGGGGTTTTGTGTCCTTTTCGGCTTTGAAACGAAAGTGGGGTGTGGTTTATGTGTTGGGTCATCATTTTCCTTTTTTCTTTCAAAAATTGACTTGTTAAAGAGGGAAGAAAAAGGAAGGGCCTATTCATGTTTTAAAAAAAAAATTATGTTTTTCTCTAAAATCGGGTCATTGACTATCATTGCAGGTTCAAAATGATTATGTTCATTGTGCTATGTTCATTGCGTGTAATAGGATGATTTCATATGGGCAAAAGTTAGTTAATGCCGATCCTTACAAATAAGAGAAAAAAATAGTTTTAATTTAAACAAGACATTTAGTAGCATTCATTATTTCCAAAACTCAGTCACGTACCTTACCAAAAATATATATGATTATGTAAAAGAATAACGAATCTAGTTTCCCTCCTCATCTTTTGGATGAGCAGGGAACCTTTTCTCATTTGGACTGTTCAAATAAGATCTGCACGCTTTAAATTTAATTTTTTTGTACTTTTTGTTTTTTTAAAAAAATATTCTAATGGATAGAAAATCTAAAATAAAAATAACCTTTTAACTAATATTTTTTTAAAACATAGTTTTTTTATTTAAAAATCACCAATTTAAAAAATTAAATCTAAAACATCCAGATCAAATCTAAACAGTCCATATTAAAAATGTTTTCCCTGCTCATCCAAAGGGTAAACATGAAACTGGGTCCAAGAATAACTCAGTGTACAAGGCTTTTTACCAAGTTGAGTTTGGAACCCAAATATATGTAGCGTCATAGCTTTATCCCTGTAACTGGAGAGATTTTTTCTATAATTATATATAAAATAAAATTTTATTTATCAAGAATGTTTTTGTGGCTTCAGTACTAAAACTCTAAAATCTTACTAAAAATGATAATAAGTCTCAAAATATATTTATAACTTACAAATAATGTAACTTTCTATACTTTATTCTACATTGATATTAATTTTTTTTAATTGAGTGGTTGTTTGTTACCATATATTTCTCAGTATTTTTTTATATATTTTAGTTAATTTGTACCATTATCAATAGTTTTGCTAGTGTTTTCTTATAAATTGTACATATTCAAAGTATTAAGACAGTGTATAATTACATATATCAACAACACATGATAAATACTCACAAAATTTTAATAATGTAATAATAAATTTAAAATATAATTCGCACGCTCAACCACAAATTTTTTTAATTATGAATATCAAATTAATTAATAAATATAATTACATTTTTAAAATTTTTTTTATCTTCAAAACAAGCATACTCTTTGATGTTGAGGTCGACCCAATTAATGCTTCAAAATTCGGACTGGATATTCAATTGAAAAAGCTAGAAGAACATGAATTTTCAAGTCCAATAAGGGCATGGTTCAAATCGCCCAGCAAGAACATGAATTTTGGTTGAACTGGTTTTTTTTTTAGCCGGTTAGATCAACAGTCAAATAGGTGAAGTGAAAATTAAATAAAAATAATATATATATATATATATATATATATATATATATATATATGTTAATTAAATAACTTATAGCCCAATTTCTTGAGTTAAAAAGCTCCCATAATAATGCAAGACTTGGCTATATATATATATATATATATATATATATATATATGTTAATTAAATAACTTATAGCCCAATTTGTTGAGTTAAAAAGCTCCCATAATAATGCAAGACTTGGCTATATATGCTCCTCTCCTTTTATTGTCATAGTCTCTTTTACTACTCATTTTAACATTTAGATTAAAATTTGAGTGGTTCATATTTAATGTTTTATAATTTTTTTAAAATATTTTTTACAATTTTAAATTATCATAACTAAAATTTAGTATTTTTGAATTTATTTATTTATTTTTTTTAATAATTTGATATTTTATTAATATTTTTATAAGAATTTAAGTCTAAATTACTCAAATTTCAATCTAAACATTCAGATGGATAGTAAAGAAGAAGAAGAGTGGGAGAGCATAGTAGGATAGCAAATCATATAGAATTCCAATTCTCCTTATCTAAATATCGGTTTGGAATAATTTGAAATGGCTCAAAACCATCTCTCTCTTTTTTCTTTCAAAATCTCATCTTCACCCTTATATTAAAAAAAAAATAGATGGTTTGGATTTAATGTTTCACAACATATTATTATAATATTACATGCATAAAAATAAATTTAACCTGTCAACATTTTATTTGGATAGTTTATAACTTTAATTTATTATATAAGAAAATAAAAAAGTACTTTATAAATTATTATAATAGTACTTTTATAAAATATTAAATCTTAATAATTTTTTTTTTATTTGAAGGTAGAAATGGGATTTTGAGAAAAATGAGAAGAAAAATTCCGAGAGGATCAACTTTCCTTGAAATTAATGGGTCGTTGCCTTTATTCGGGTTGGACCGTGACCACCATCTAGTCCGATCGAGGTGTGTTAAAGGAAGAATAAAAGGAAGATTTGCAAAAACGACGTGTAGTTTTCAGGGGATTAATTAGTGAAAACGGTGATGGGCAATCCATACGCATCATGTGAATACATGTGAGAAAATTTGTGACTCGCGAAGCCAGTGGGTCCCACGTGGCATGTGTTTTGATTCTCCGCAGCACATTATTAGGGGTGACATAACATGGATTTGCTATGTTGGTCCAAGGCATTAACTAAATGCTCTTCTTTGTTCCTATTTCCTTGCATAACCCAAAAAACAAATACATAGGCCATTTGAATTTGAGATCGGTTCATGTGACCTAATCCATTTGGGGATTTGAATAATAGCCTAATTTAATTTTACCTCTCAAAAATTTATACCTTTTTAATAATAATATAATAAGGATATACTTTAATTGGAAAATTAGATTCCATATGCTTTAAATATTGAGCATTTCTAACTATCTTATTAGAACTAAGAAAGTGTAGTCAAGTTATGATTTTAAAACAAAACAGTTTTTCAAGTTTGCCCACATTTAAAAGCATAATTTTACAACAACAAAAAATCTAAAGAAGATGTAAATAAAATTATTTTTTAAAAAAAAAATAATACCTCCAGTTTTTTTAATGTAACCTTTAAGGTCTATTTGGCAGGAGGGGAGAGGAGGAAAAATTTTTATGAATTATATTTTAAAAAATTAAAAATGTGGGGTTATAAAATTTTAAATCTAAGTCATAAAAAATTTTCTAAATCTAAATCATAAAAATTTTCTTCTCCTTTTTTTCTTTTCAAATCCCTCATACTAAACAGTACTTATATATGTCATTCATTCATTCTAAATGATAACTAATATATATGCGCCTGCAGGAAGTAGTTGTTATGAATGAGAGGTGAGGGGCATGTGAATGGGTGCATCTAGGGTGTTCATTATATCTATTATCATATTAAAACTCAACATGTGTCGATTAACTAGACTAGTTGAATCGGTCAACCAATCTACTACTAGTTTGATCAAGAGATTGATCAGGGTTAGATTTTACATTTATTTTTTCCTTTGATGAGTCTAAAATGATGTCATTTTAGGTTAACAAGAAAAAATCCTTAGACTTGTACTTAAGTAATTTTGTTTATTGAATAATGTGTGGTTTATATTTGAATCTTTCGTTTACTCATTGTACTTTTTTCTTCAGGTTAAATATAAATTTTTTATATGTTTAAATTAAGTTAATTTATTTTAATTATAATTGGGTTGATCCTGATTCAATTACAATTAAAAAAAATCTATGATAACATAATAAGAATAGGATCTAATAAAGAATTATATTTTATTCCAGACTAATAAATAACGATTAATAAAGTCACATTATTTTAGCATGAAAGGTTCATCTACTTGTGGACCATAGCAGGAAAACCTTTTTCTTTATTTTTTCCCCCCTTTTTTGTGATAAGCAGGAAAACCTTTTTTTAAAATGATAATAATGTCATATGAATATAATATAATTAAAAATTATGAAGCAGTTAGTAAACATCACATCCTTATGCTAGCAGGTACTTTTTTCCCTTAATTTTTTTTTATTTGGGACTATTAAATATTTAATTTTAGCAGTTCAAATTTAATGTTAAAATTTTAACATTTTAATGATATTTTTATAACTATTAAATATGAAGCATTTGAATTTTACCTGAATCATTTAAAAAAGAATAAAAAGGAAAAGTATATTCTTTATAATAATTGAGAATTTAGGGGTTCAAGGGATACAACAAATCAATTCCTCAATTTAAATAAAACAATTGGAACATTAAAAAAACTTTAAAAAAATTCTTTACATCTTTATTATCAATTTCTCAAATTAGAATTAAAATATGAACAGAATGATAGTTACTCAATAATAACATTTTTAACAAGTATGTGATGTAATTTTTAAGCTAGCTAAAATTATGTGCTAAATCAGTCATATACACTAGTTATGCTCTATATATTATTGAAAATATAGACACTTGTCATGTTTTAACTAGAGAATATCCAATTTGACTTAGATTCATAGATTTAGAAGCTAACAGGTAAGAATCTGAATGTATCTTTTGAGTTCATTGGAGAGCAAGCAATGAGACCAAGTATCAGCGTAATTTACTGGAAAGTAGCTGGGCACTATGGAGGTACAGCTAGAATGAGATGGACTTTGCTTCAATATGTATACAAGTCTAGTAAAACCAGCTGGGGGCTTTTTGTCTCTAATTGTATATCCACTTCATTTTTTTTAGCAACATGATTTTTTGGTCCTGAAAAACAAAAGTCGTATTTAGCATTTCATTCAGTTTTAAATATAAAAGTTGGATAACTAATTTAAAAATATTAAAAAATTTAATATAAGTTAGTTATTTGTGGAAAAAAAAACCGTGTTGGTTTCATGATCAATTATTCTTCTATCTATAAAATAAAATTATAAAAGAATCTATATTTATTTTTCAGGAAATATATCAATTTTGTTCCATATAGTTTATAGTTTTTAAGAAATTCCGATATAGTATTACATCACTATATAATATCATGATTCATTGATACTATACTTCAATTTGCTTATTTTAATACATATGCAAAGTATCTTCCACCACATGTAGATATATGAAGAGATACATGATCAAAATAAATTAGAATCATAGGAAAATTATCTAGCAGAAAATTCTCTTAAATAACAAATCAATGAGAAGTTTTTATGAAAAACACATTGTTATGAGGTCTCAAACATAAAAACTATGACACGGCCACACTTTCTTGAGTTAACGTTCTAATGAAACAAATATTGTGAGAAATTCTCACAAAATAAATGTTTGAGGATTGTTTATTGTACTATAAAAGCTAACACATTTTTCTCACATAATTACATTTATAAGAAATTTATTGTCCAACAAATCAAATTCACATCACCAATTCATAATGAATTTTCTCATAAAATTAAATAAATTCTCATTCAATTCTCTCAATTTAAAATGTCATATAAATATATGATTATTCTTTTTCTTTCAAATGTCATATAAAGCTAATTTACCTATACTATATATGTAAACTGATTTATTTATATGCATCATATCATGATTAATGTTTGAAATTTATATACAAATGATACTCACATCTCATATATTTGAATTTATACAAAGGAAAAAGGGGAAAAGATATAGAAGACAAAACTGAAATGAAAAATAGAGGTCACTAATAAAAGAATGTACCTTCATATTGAAGTATATGAGTTGAACATTTGGGGAAAGAAAACAAGAAGTAGAAATTCTAAGAAGAAAATGTAGAGGCAAGTTTGGAGCTTGATATGGTCAACTCCATCAATTAGAAGATTAGAAAGCTTGAATAATTCCAATATATGCATTTGTCATATTATATCATATAATGATTAATGAATAAATAATATTTATACACATCATATATTTAAATTTCAAAATGACTAACAATTAGTTTTTTTTCTATTTTATTCATATATCACTCATGAACAATTATCAATAGCAATGTTAAATCCTTATAATAATTTCTCTCACACAAGTTAATCACAATAAATTTAAACAATAATAAATTTCAAGAACAAAAGAAAATTAAACATCATATAGCCTTCTTGACTTATTATTATTTCTCTTGACTTCACATTAAATTTGGGCATCTTTCTTCACAACTCATTGTTTCTTTTAATATTTTTTCATAACATCTCATGTTTCTTCCCTTTCATAATTTGTCCTTTATTTTCAATACTTGATACATATTTGTCAATGATTTATAGCCATATTATAACAATCGCTAATGACTTTACATCCAAATATCATTATTTTAATATCATCAAACCTTATTGCCTCTAATTATCAATTTAGGAAAAATATGCTAATGATTTCTCTTAAGTGGCATAATTTTCTGCAAGTTATTTGTCTTCAGGATAATAGTTTTCCAAGGCTACCAAAACCCCTTTGTATCATTCGATATTTGAAACATAAGTCTTTAGGGCCTTAATATTTATAATAATCTAGTGCCACAAAATTTTTCTTGCCATGCCATGAACTAGAATTGATAGTGTTCTTTTACAAAAGAACCATTACAAAAAGTAATGAGACTTTTGTTCATCAAATCACAAAATTAAGAATATTGTGATTACTAACAATTCAATGAAATTAAAATATCAATACATATCCAATTGAAAAATATAAACATATGTAAGAATAAAAATTAGGCTTTAAATGGTAAAATAAAAAATATAAGTATAACATCAAGTAAGGACAAAGGAAGAGAGAAACTTATTACATTAGCAATACTAAATAAATATTTACAAACACGTACTATAAATAAAACAAAGTAAAGGGAATTCTCAAAATATGAAATATAAAAACGCATAGCATAGAACTCGGATGATCGAATCATATAGTAAAGGGAATTCATATAGTTAAGAAATAATTTATAGACCTATAATAAAATTAAAACTTTATAGCTTCGGGCCAATTAGTCTCATCATGTCTTCTGAACAATTAATCTCAAGATGAGAAATTAAATTTATATGGCTTTTGACCGTTTATCTTCAGGATAAACAAAATTTGTATATGGCATCAAGCCATATAATAATATAGAAGATGAAAATTTATATAAGTTTTAACCATATAATCTCAAAATAAGATGCAAAGGAATATGGTTTCTGACCATATAATTCATAATAGGAAATCAAAGCAATATGAATTTAGGAAATGTAATTTCAGAATATGAAATTAGATGTGTATGCCTTCAGGCCTTACTAACTTGTATAGGAGATTAAAGTAAGATAATAAAAGCAATAGCAATCTTCATTTGTAACCATAGAACTTAATATCTATAATAATCGGTAAAAAATTTTCTTTAATTCTATATAGTAGCTTAGATTATTCCAAAATAGTGGTAGCAAAGTGACTTTTTTTCAATCTAATTTTTGCAAACTTAAGATTGAAAAAAAAACTCAGATTGTGTAATGTGATTTATGTTTGGATTAGCAGTAGCATAAGTGGCTTTTCTGAAAGTGAAACTTGTTTAGATGATTATTTTGAAAAGAAAATTTATATGTAAAATAACTAAAAAGGACATGAATTTTGTTAAATAAATATATATGTGATAATTTTAAGATGTAAAAGGGCAAATTGTAACATGTTTGGGTGATTAAAGGAAAAGTAAGTTTGGATATAAAATGACTAATCAGATCAGAATACAAATTTTATTAAATAATATGTCTCTATATTACATATATATAATGTGATAATTTTAAGAAAAAATTTACAACATAAAATTATAAAAATAAAAATAATTAATTTATTGTTCTAAAAAATTATGAAAATACTAAAAGACTTAATTCAAGTAGACTTGAGGATTCAAATAGTGTCACATTTCACTTTTCCCCCCATCCCTCAAGGGCAAACAATATTTCTTCTCTCTCTTTAGTTTGGAAAAAAAAAAGTTGCTTAAGCTCAATCTGGCTTTTTCATGTGTGAAGCATTTATTTTGAATCACAATCCCAGAAATAGCGATTGGAGCCTTCAAAAGAAACTTTTCAATTGTGATTTATGTTATATGAAATGAGTATATGAGATGAGTTTTGTCTCGATTTACATGAATAAACACTTTTAGGGATCACTTTTGGAAGTCACCGCTTAACCGTTATTAGCGTTACGTGTCGTACATGACTGTGGAAAGGCTTAAGTGGAGCTTATGGAAAAAAAAAAGCATGAACAAAAAGAAGGCTTGAGAGGAGCTTGCCTATTAATGTCCAAGCTCGTTAACAGCGATTTGAGTCTTCAAAAATAACTTTTCAATCGTGATTTATGATATACGAGGTAAGTATGTGAGATGAGTGTTATCTTGACTTACATGCATAAACACTTATAAGTCATTTCATCGTTCATCCAAACAAACTATAAAGAAAAAACCAAAAAGCTAGAAAAACCACTTTTATTTAGAAAAAGTCACTTTTGGGATGGTTAAATGCCATCCCAAACACACACATAACTTTTTAGTTTTTCAACAATATATTTATAAAAGCCGGTTAGAATGTGAGTTAATATTAATTAAGACATACGTTAATGTAAATTCATATAATTAATATTCATGACAAGAAGCAAGTTTTAAAATGTAAATAATAATATAAAGACGCCTCTGTCTCGGAGCAATTAAATTCAATGATAGGGAGCAGGATGTTGACCAAATTTATAAAAAAAAAAAAAACCCGTCTCCTTATGCCAGAGTGAGAGTTTCACATTTCGGATCAATTCTTTTTTTAAAAAAAAAAATCAGGCAATCATGTTGGATGCATTCACATACATTAAATGTTGACACTTTTGTTTAGTGGGAATTCAAACTTTCATTTACTATTAAATTGATTTGTTATATTGCAAGGAAGTAGTTTCTTTCATTAGCCATAACACTTTGGCTAAATCTTCTAATCAATAATTTGGCTAGAGAAAGAACTTTAAATTAGTTAGTTTTTTGTGGGTTTTGGTTGCAAAACCCAAAAGTCTAGGCTAGGGAAATTTAGGGGTAGAACTAGCAAAAATGAATCTCAGATACATTACAAATAGAATCCGACCCCTTCTTTTACTTCATTTTATTGTATTTTTTTTAATATTTTATTCATTTCCTTTAATATTGATGTACGCGATACATAGTTCATGATATTGGTGCACAAACCTCTTTCTTCTATATTTTCAGAGAAAAAGAATTAATATATAATCTATTTGAAGCTGCCATAGGTATGAGAATGATGCTTAATTTTTTTCGTATAGGAGGGATAGCGGCTGATCTACCTCATGACTGGATAGATAAATGTTTCCTGAACTAGAGCTTTTGGGCCTAGTCTTGATTAAACTCCTTGATCCCCTCTCGGCAGTATATATAAACTTGTCCCCACTATTTTGGGCCGAATTAGGCCCAACATAATTACAGGTAGCCGATGCCCTGTGTGAATGATCCGTACTCTCACAATGCAAACATAGCTTAACTACCACTCTCATCTAGTTAGTCAACATTTTTGGTTCTAAACATAAAACCACCTCATAAGTCATTAATGATTTTTTTTTAAAATTTTACTCTTATTAAATGAAGGGGGGAATATATACTCCCTCGTTCCTTTTTCTAAGATAGGATTCTAAGTTTGTCATGTTTATTTTTATAACATAAGATTAGGGGATGTCTGAAATATTTTTTTGTAAACTCCTCTTTTTACTCTTACTTAACTACAAGAATTACTCATGCCTCTATTATATTTAATGCTTATATTTGACTAAAGCACTCAATGTAACATATTCTCTTTTTTCATATAAATGAGGATATTATTGAAAAATTTTCATTTTTATATATGTATTGCACCTAATTAAATATAACTACCTTTCAAACAATGCAATTTGATTAATCCTATTTTATAAAAAGGAATAGAGGGAATAGCATCGTTTTTAATACTCATTTAAAATGGTAAATTTGGAAAAATCAATCACCTTAAGACATATTATATATCTTAACTTTCATTTCTTTTGGTACTCCCTCATTAATCCATAATATATGACACTTTAACTAATTTATGAAACACAAATAGCCGTTAACTTATTAAATATGTTCTAAATGAATTTTTTTTCATTTTTAGCCTCACCGGGAAATGTATTTGAAAATTTAAAGAGTGAACAAAATTGGAAATGGGCATTAATAATAGAGACAAACTAGCAATAATTATTATATTTAATAAGTAATTTATATTTTGGACTAAGCTATTCTTTTAAAAGCTCTCTATATTGTGAATGTATGATCAGGGCAAACTTAACTTATAATAAGGACCAAAGTGATATATATTCACAGAATGGAAACTTGAAGCTTGACGCTTGATCTTAACTCATCGGGACAAAGCTGATTGAGGTTAGTTCAATTGGAACACGCAGCCTTAATCCAGTCCATCAAGATTAAAGAATTAACTTCATCGAAAGCTATAAACGACCCCAGGAGATTTTGCAACTTCAGCAATATAATAATCCAAAGGTAAACCATAAAATTGAATCCAGACATAAAGGGCCGTAAAAGAAACCTGAGAGATGGGCATATCATGTCTCCATTCATACGAGCGATCTTTGATATACCCTTAACGAATCACTTCCTGGTCTTCTTTTATTTAATGATTCAAGAAAGGAAACATATTTACTTCAATTTTACGAAAGTGAAGCAATAACCGTAGTCCAACGTAGGGGGAAAAAATAAATGAGACAGCAATATCCGAACGACTCCAATCATCAAGTCCTTGTTCTTGGACCACCTGAGGGGACACGATTTGGACTAGCCCCAATGAAAAGGTTTGGTTGCCGAGACATATTAATTACACAATTCAAGCATTAATTGCATTAAGATTAATTGCATTTCTGAGGTTGAAAATTGGAGGCCAAAAAATTGGTTTATGGTTGATCTATTATGGTGAAGTATTTTTTTAAATATTTTTGTGATTTATCTAATACCCTTAAAGTATTTTATGTGTGTCTAATACCCTAAATTATGCCATGGTTTATTTAGCAATCTGTTTTTTTTTTTTTTTTAGTTTAAAACTGCATCCTACACCTTAAAACATTTTGTAGTTCAACTAATACCCTCAAGTGTTTTATAAGTTGTGTCTAATACCCAATTACATCTCGAAAAACTTTAGGGTGCATGACACATTAAAAACAATGATTCTGGGTATTATAAGAACCACAAAGTATTTTAGTGTGCTTGATGAATTATAAAATACTTTAAGGTGTTGAAGAAGCCTGGAAAAATATTTCAAGGTGCTAGATGAACATTAACCCTAAATAAATTATAATGGCTTTAATTTAGACTAAATTATATATTTGATCTGAAACAATCATTTCTCACAACAAGTATTATCCAATACAATTATACAAAATCAGTGATTTTTTAATACATTTTCGAAGCTTAGTACACAGAATTCGCCCACAAACTTTTTCATAACATATCGGAGTTTAGGGCATAAACTTGCCCACAAACTCACTATAAAGAAATTTATTATTATGATCTCGCACCACAATTAACCCATGAATCACAAAATGAATTCCAACACAGTTGTGGTTGTGGACCTACCAACATATTAGAGTATGCAACATAAAATCTCAGGCCTAACAAGGGTTAAGCATTTATTCCAAGACAGATATCCAAATAGTAAACGTGGCATTATAAAAACATGAGGGTCCTATAATGGCAATATAGAAATTAACACAACACTAATACCAAAAGAGGCCTACAAGATTCTCAATGTCTATGGCTCTGGTTGCTTCCCTTGGCCTCTAGCTAGATTAGAGGTATCACCTGAAAAATTATTTATAATGATGGTGTGAGACATAAAGTCTTAATAATCAAAATCAATTTACAAAATATGCAGGGAATGATTGTCAGTCAGAGAAGCAGGTTTAACTGACATAATAATAATAATAATAATAATAATAATAATAATAATAATAATAATAATAATATTCTCATAATTCAAAGTTAACATAATATAATCAATGAATAAAATCATCTCCATTCATCCATCCTGCTCCTCCTTATCTCCTCTGGACTGGTACAGCCTATTAGTGCTAGTATACCCGGCCAAATGTTAGCTAGTTATATCAAAAATATTGTCCCCTCCCATGCTACCACCAATATATCGTAATAGGGAGGTGTCCGCCCAAAACACTCAACTCCAAATCCGAGTCAGGATTGAGAGTCGATATGCACACATTTCACCACATCTCTTCCACACAACTCAACATATCTCATAATATAAAAATAATAAATTAATACAACTTTCAAAAACAATTTCGAGATTCTCAATTCTTATACAACATTCCATCACAAACAACATATTCATCACAATAGTAACAATTTAATAATATTTTTCACTTATATATGTAAATTGAAAAATACACTGCTTCACTGAAGTAAATTTATATTCAGACATAGACAAAATCTTGTGAAACACATACAAGTAATATAGATAAAAATAAGGTTTATAAAACACCTTACAGTCCAAAGCAAGCATATAAAATAAATTAACCCCGGCTACCTCAACTCTAAGCTTAACCTTAATTTGAACAGAAAACACGTGCTATCACCGATCATAATAAAACTCTACATTATCAATGTAAATACAAATAAACTAAAAGTAATAATAAAATAAATAATTTATATAATTTAACTCCCAAAAACCCAATTTCTTCCACAACCATTTTCCTCAATTATTCCAATTTCCTTAAAATCCTTAGCCATAGATTATTTCTCATGAACCCAAATTACTCACTAAAATCCTTAAATAACCTTTATATCATTCTCTCACTTTATCCACCTAATTTTAATAAATTAAAATTTCACCTTTTACATATCTATAATTATAAAATCCTCAATATCAACCTTCTCAACAATTAAATCTCCTTTTCATAATTTATATGTGTATAATATAATTATTAAATAACTCCTCAAATCTCTACATAATTAAAATCACATCAAATTATAATTTAAATATTAAGTCCTAATTCATATTTTTCATAGAGCTCAGATCTAACAAAAATAAACCGATTAAAACCTCAATAATAACTCCAATAATCCAAATAAATTACTTAAACAAATTTTGATCGGTAAAAATGCCCTATGGAAATTAAGTTATATCCTATTTATAAATAAAATTAATTCTAAAATCACATAACAACAAAATAATAAATCTTAACCGATTAAAACTAACTATTAATTATTCTCTACATTTCTACAGTCATATATTGATAAAACACAAAACTTACATAAAATCATTACCCTAAAATATTCTCTAATCAGCATAAAATTACTATCATAGGAAAGAGAAAATTATTTAGAATATTTTTCATAAAAGAAATTTTATGATTAGAAGAGAGTTTACGTACCTTAGTAATCTTCAAAGTGTTGGAAATTATGCCCTAGGGGCCAATCATTGTACTTTGAATATTGTCATTCAATGAATTTCTCCATTTGGTTATCACATTATTCGCATGTTCACTGTGATAATTGTATCCTTGGATAAATCATAATGATTGTCCTAAATGTCCTTGGTCGGTCATCTATGTGGGAGCAAAGATGAAATAAGACCAGTATGACTTTGATAAGGTATGGGGATACTAATCAAAGTCTTAGGCACTTGTAGGAGTATAAGGTGCTGGACCGACCCGCTATGAGAAAGCTGCATGGATCAAGTCATAAGCTTATCTCATGTATAACCATGTCACAATGCCCTTTGACCTGAGATCATCATGGATTCCTACATGGGAGTCACTAAGCTTTGACTTAGTCAAAAGTCACCTTTAACCGGGTGGTGATAAAGGCTACAATCGGGCTTAATGGTTTTCATGTAGAGGAATGTGAATGGTCAAGATGGAATTTGTCCCTTACATTAGTGAGAGATATTACTGGGCCCCTCGATGAGTAAGTCTGAGAAATGTATGGTCATACTACGATGGAAAAGAGTTTCTACTTCTATAGTCAGACTACTCAGGGATCGAGAAAGTAATGGTCAGGAATAGGAGGATGACATTCTCCATGCCTCATCCTTGACCGAAATATCGTGTGACAAAATGGACGTGATATGGTTATACGACAGGTTATATCGTATTGTCGATCCTCATATGAATTGGGAAGTCGTAATGTCTTGCTAGAGGCCGCTTACGACTTGTGGGTTAGTATAGTCATTGGCCCACTGCCAACTTCGTTTGGGCCTACAGGGTCGCACACAAGAATAGCCCAACACGAGCAATAATGTCCAGATTCATTGAATCTAAGATTCAATGAATACAATGTTTAATCTAGGGTGAATGAATTTTAAATATATATTTATTATATACACATGTTGTGTGAATATTTATTTGATAAATATTTATATGTGTGTTATATATATATTTATATTTGGAAAGGAATATTAATAATATTATATACACATATGTATTTTAGAAATACATAAATACATATATAATATATATTATTTGATAATATATATTATATATATATGATAGTATTATATTATATGATCATATGATAATATTATATTATATATATACAATATATATTATTTGATAATATATATTGAATATATGATAATATTATATTATATGATGATATTATTATATTGTGTATATATAAAGATATTATATGATAATATCTCATATTTAATTTATGAAGATAAATTAAATTCCATTGGCTCTTTATTCTAATTAAATAAATAGGTTAAATTAAAACTGTTGGACAGATTTAATTAAACCAGGTTTATTTAATTAGCTTATTAAAACAATTAAATGTTAATTGATATGATAAGGATTTTGAAATTAATTAAGATTAATTTTAAAAATCCAATAACCATCATAAAATAGATAACCCTACTAGTTATAAAGTATGAGAGCTAGGGTTTTCTACAGATGATGAAAAACTAGAGAGCCACAAGAAAACCCTAGAAGAATATTAGAGGCGCTAGCACGCTGCCGGTGTTGGGGTCCTATTCGTGTGGATACCAGTAGAGGGAGCTGATATGAGTAGTTAGCTCCTCAAGATTGAAAAAGGCAAAACTCCAAGAAGAACTAGTTGACATGTTGATGTTGGGGATGGTTAATCTCATACTCATAGAGATTGACGCTCTTTTAAGAAGAATTAGCGGACATGTAGATGCCGGGGAAATTATTTCAGGAGCAACCAAACATGGAGATTTGTGAACTCGTAATATGTTGATGATTGTGGGAATTCAAACAAACATGAATAAGGTACGACTCTTTCTAACTTGATTTAAATGCCGTTGATAGATCCGCAATTGAATTGTTGAACTTTTGCAATTTTAATTTTTTTTTAATTCTTCCGCTGTGTGCCTACCAATCCCAACAGTGGCATCAGAGCCAGGTCAATTGTGCATTTAAATTGAGTTTTAGTGCTTCCTTTTGTACTTATATATGTGATATATAAGTTGAACATGATTTTAGAGGGGTTGGATTGAAAACCTAAAGATTGAAGTTATAGTAGTAGTGCTGCCAGATTTTCATTTTTTAGAGGCAGTGTGATTGTGACGAATTTTTGAATGACCAAATATTATCCAATAATCCTAAAAATTTCCATAATGAAAGTAGACATCCTAATATTTAATTTGATATATAATATGTGCGATTTGGATCAGTACATTAGGAGATATCAATTTTTGAAGTTAGGCTTTGAATCTGGAACGTTTTCTCTGGCAGCGATGAATAATTAGAGTTTCAGGAACAGTTGACATAAAATTTTATGAAATTTATATTTTTCGTCAAAAATAGACTTAATAATGGTCAAATAGAGCTTTGAACCACTAGAATTGAATTTTTCTAGATTTAATTATGATTTTTCAAATTAAGATGAAAAATCTGACAGCTTAGTGTGACTGCCATAGCTAACTGTTCATAGCTCAATCACGACATCTATTGCTTTGCATATTGTATGAATTGTTGATTTTTGTGGTTTACTTCTCAAAATTGTTTGGGTATGGTGAACAACATGACTTTAGTTTTACAAGAGTTGTAATATTTAAATACAGCCTGCGTGCTGTGCCTTCCTCTAAATAGTCTCGATGTACATTCTCTTCTCATCTCACTCCCCTCGTATGTTTAAACGAGGTTTCTCTCAATGTATTTCTTTTTCTTATTTAGAGAAGTCCTCTCATTGGCTTGGGAGGATTTTAGGGTAGGCGAGCCATGTTGTGTCACGTTTGAATTATGCTCTTGAGTAGATCATTGCATACATACTTTTGCATTTATATGTATTTATTTGTATGAGATACAACCATGATTGCATTCATATAAACAAAAGTAATTGAATAATCCCTCTAACTAAAATCTTAAGTCATAATGCCGTCAATTAATGAAACTTGTTAAAACCTAGATCGCTCAATTGTAGGTTCCACCAAAGTGGATGCATTTGAGTTATCTTGGTGAAACAACCGTGAGTAATGGTGCTACTCACAATGATTCATTATTGTTTTGACTTAATTGAGATTAGCAAAACGGTCTTGGGTCTCAAGGCATTAGATGAGATTAAACATGCTGGATCATATGATGATCGAATCCCATAAAGATCTAAGAGTTACATATGATGTAATTGGTAAAAATGTTACCTACCTAAATAACTTGAATTTAAGCGTCTTGCCAAAGCGGACTTAAATTTCAGCGAAATATGGATTTTAGCTCACTAATTATTATATTGAGGGTTGTTAATTTAGTGGGAGATTACTAAATAACTTTGCATATTTTAATTGTAGAATCATGTCAACTAGTAATACTACTACACTATCACTGCGATCAGTCCTTGAGAAGGACAAACTCAGTGGGACAAACTTTCTTGATTGGTTTAGGAACTTGAGAATTGTTCTCAAGCAGGAAAGAAAGCATATGTCCTAGATCAACCCATTCCTAAAGAGCCTGTAGCCAATGCTCCAAGAGCTCAAGAAGATGCTTATAGGAAGCATAAAGATGACTTTATGGATGTAGGTAGCCTAATGCTTGCCACTATGGTTCTAGACCTCTAAAGAGATCTAGAACTTATGGAGGCTCATGAGATAATTATGCATCTTAGGGAAATGTTCCAGCAACAGGAAAGGCAAGAGAGGTATGATACCACAAAGCCTTACATTCCTATAAGATGGTTGAAGGTACATCAGTTAGTACTCATGTGTTAAAGATGAAAGGCTATATTGATGACCTTGAGAGGCTTGGATTTCCCATAAATCAGTAGTTAGCTACAGATTTGATCTTGAACTCACTCTTAAAAGTTATGACCAATTTGTCATGAACTACAACATGAACAATATGGAGAAATCGATTTCTAAACTGCATGGGATGCTCAAAGCTGTTGAGCATAACATTTAGAAAAGCCCAACTTTGTTATGATGGCTCAGAAAAGAAAGGGTATTAAAAGGAAAGGCGAGGGCAAGGGAAAGGGTAATGGCTCAGGAGGTAAAACCAAAGAGTCAAACAAGCCCGAAACTAAGCCTGCAGCCAAGAAGGTAAAGCCTCCAAAGGAAGGAGTATGCTTCTTCTACAATGAAACCGTTCATTGGAAGAGGAATTGCAAACTCTACCTCGAAGATCTGAGAAGAAAAACTAAAAGGATCAGGTCAATCGATTTGAATCCGACTTACCTATGGCATTGTCATCTAGGCTATATAAATGAGAAACACATTTCTAAACTCCATCAAGATGGATTTTTTTTTAATCATTTGATTTTGAATCATATGATACAAGTGAATCTTGCTTATTAGGAAAGATGACAGAGGCACCTTTTATTGGGTATAGTAAGAGGGCCACTGATTTATTGGGCCTCATATATACAGATGTATATGGACCAATGAATATAGCTACCAGAGGAGGTTATATGTACTTCATTGCATTTATGGATGATTTTAGTAGATATGGATATATCTATCAAATGAAACATAAATATGAATCTTTTGAAATGTTCAAAATATTCCAAAATAAAGTACAAAAACCAACTTGGCAAAATAATTAAAGCACTTCGATATGACCGAGGTGGTGAATATTTGAGCCAAGAGTTTATTGACCATCTTAAGAGTTGTGAGATAGTCTCATAATTAACTCCTCCAGAAACACCACAATGGAATAACGTTTCTAAGCAGAGGAATCGAACATTATTAGATATGGTTTGATATATGATGAGTTAAACAGATCTTCCACCATTCTTTTGGGGCCATGCCCTAGACATAGTTGCGTTCACACTAAACGTGTTCCATCTAAGGCAGTTGAAAAGACACCATATAAGATATGGCTTGGGAAGAAACCTAGTTTTTCTTTCCTTGAAATTTGGGGATGTGAGGTTTATGTTAAACAATAAACCTCTAATAAATTATCACACAAATCCTCAAAGTGCCTTTTTGTAGGGTATCCTAAGGAAACTAAGGGATACTATGTCTATAATCCCACCAATAATAAAATGTTTGTTATCCAAAATGGTATCTTTCTAGATAGGGAGTTTATCTCTAAAAGAACCAGTGGGAGTAGGGTACATCTCAAAGAAGTTTGAGAGTCACAAGATAGCACAGAACCACTGATGGAAAATAGAGAAGACTCACAACAAGTTGTTGAGCCTGCTCAAGTAACATAAGGCCTACGAAGGTTTGATAGGACATGACATCAGCCTCAGAGATATGGATTTCTGATTACTAGAAGTCGTAATGTGTTGCTCATTAAGCAGAATGAGCTAACCACCTGTCAAGAAGCCATAATGGGACCAAACTCTAAGAAATGGCTAAATGCCATGAAGTCTGAAATGCAATCCATGTACGACAATCAAGTATAGACCTTAGTCGATCCACCTAAAGGTGTTAAAACCATCAGGTGCAAATGGGTTTTCAAAGAAAAACCGACATGGATGGCAAAGTAAATGTCTTCAAGGCACAACTGGTTGCTAAAGGATTCACTCAAACTCATAGTATAGACTATGATGAAACCTTTTCCACAGTTGCAATGGCCAAATCAATCAAAATCCTTCTTACCATTGCATCATATTATGACTATGAAATATGACAGATAGACGTCAAAGCAGCCTTCCTTAATGGAAAGCTCATTCAGGATGTGTACATGACACAACCTAAAGGTTTTGTACGTCTAAAGGATTCTAGTAAGGTATGCAAGCTTTAAAGATCCATTTATGGATTAAAGCAAGCATCTCGGAGTTGGAATCATTGTTTTGATGAAATAGTCAAAGAGTTTGGATTCATTCAAAACATCGATGAGCCTTTTGTTTATAAGAAGGTTAGTGGGAGCACAATTGTATTTCTAGTGCTTTATGCAAATGACATCCTACTTATTGGGAATGACATTTCTACCTTGCAGAGTGTCAAGTCTTGGCTAGGGAAGTCTTTCTCGATGAAAGACTCAAGCGAAGCCACTTATACCCTAGGGATTAGAATCTATAGAGATAGATCCAAGAGGCTAATAGGCCTAAGTCAGAGTAGTGAGGGTCGTTGGACTGCTGTCAAGAATATCTTAAAGCACCTGAGAATGACTGAGGACTTATTCTTGGTATATGGTGGATTGGGTGATGAGTTCTATGTAACTGGTTATACAGAGATGATCTTAGATCGCAATCTAGATATATGTTAATTTTAAATAGTGGTGTAGTAAGCTGGAAGAGCTACAAGTAGAGTACTGTAGAAGGTTCTGCAATAGAAGTTGAGTATATAGCAGCATCAGATGCAACTAAAGAAACTGTTTGGATTAAAAGTTTGTTATTGAACTAAGGGTGGTACCTACCACCCAAATCCAATAGATTTGTTTTGTGAAAATAGCGAAGCTATTAAGGACCAAACGTATACTCAAGGGATTTCAACTTATCATAGAAATCAATGATAGATGTGATATAAAAATATACAAAGTAAGAGGAGAAGACAATGTTGTTGATCCTCCTTTTAAGTAGCTTGCACAAGCAAAGCATGAGCGTCATGTTAGAACAATTCGAATTAGGTAAACTAATGATTGTACCTAGTGCAAGTGGGAGGATGTTGGAAATTGTGCCCTAGGGGCCAATCATTGTACTTTGAATATTGTCATTCAATGAATTTCTCCATTTGGTTATCACATTATTCGCATGTTCACTGTGATAATTGTATCCTTGGATAAATCATAATGATTGTCCTAAATGTCCCTGGTCGGTCATCTATGTGGGAGCAAAGATGAAATAAGACCAGTATGACTTTGATAAGGTATGGGGATACTAATCAAAGTCTTAGGCACTTGTAGGAGTATAAGGTGCTGGACCGACCCGCTATGAGAAAGCTGCATGGATCAAGTCATAAACTTATCTCATGTATAACCATGTCACAATGCCCTTTGACCTGAGATCATCATGGATTCCTACATGGGAGTCACTAAGCTTTGACTTAGTCAAAAGTCACCTTTAACCGGGTGGTGATAAAGGCTACAATCGGGCTTAATGGTTTTCATGTAGAGAAATGTGAATGGTCAAGATGGAATTTGTCCCTTACATTAGTGAGAGATATTACTGGGCCCCTTGATGAGTAAGTATGAGAAATGTATGGCCATACTACGATGGAAAAGAGTTTCTACTTCTATAGTCAGACTACTCAGGGATCGAGAAAGTAATGGTCAGGAATAGGAGGATGACATTCTCCATGCCTCATCCTTGACCGAAATATCGTGTGACAAAATGGACGTGATATGGTTATACGACAGGTTATATCGTATTGTCGATCCTCATATGAATTGGGTAGTCGTAATGTCTTGCTAGAAGCCGCTTACGACTTGTGGGTTAGTATAGTCATTGGCCCACTGCCAACTTCGTTTGGGCCTACAGGGTCGCACACAAGAATAGCCCAACACGAGCTATAATGGCCAGATTCATTGAATCTAAGATGCGTCTAAGATTCAATGAATACAATGTTTAATCTAGGGTGAATGAATTTTAAATATATATTTATTATATACACATGTTGTGTGAATATTTATTTGATAAATATTTATATGTGTGTTATATATATATTTATATTTGGAAAGGAATATTAATAATATTATATACACATATGTATTTTAGAAATACATAAATACATATATAATATATATTATTTGATAATATATATTATATATATATGATAGTATTATATTATATGATCATATGATAATATTATATTATATATATACAATATATATTATTTGATAATATATATTGAATATATGATAATATTATATTATATGATGATATTATTATATTGTGTATATATAAAGATATTATATGATAATATCTCATATTTAATTTATGAAGATAAATTAAATTCCATTGGCTCTTTATTCTAATTAAATAAATAGGTTAAATTAAAACTGTTGGACAGATTTAATTAAACCAGGTTTATTTAATTAGCTTATTAAAACAATTAAATGTTAATTGATATGATAAGGATTTTGAAATTAATTAAGATTAATTTTAAAAATCCAATAACCATCATAAAATAGATAACCCTACTAGTTATAAAGTATGAGAGCTAGGGTTTTCTACAGATGATGAAAAACTAGAGAGCCACAAGAAAACCCTAGAAGAATATTAGAGGCGCTAGCACGCTGCCGGTGTTGGGGTCCTATTCGTGTGGATACCAGTAGAGGGAGCTGATATGAGTAGTTAGCTCCTCAAGATTGAAAAAGGCAAAACTCCAAGAAGAACTAGTTGACATGTTGATGTTGGGGATGGTTAATCTCATACTCATAGAGATTGACGCTCTTTTAAGAAGAATTAGCGGACATGTAGATGCCGGGGAAATTATTTCAGGAGCAACCAAACATGGAGATTTGTGAACTCGTAATATGTTGATGATTGTGGGAATTCAAACAAACATGAATAAGGTACGACTCTTTCTAACTTGATTTAAATGTCGTTGATAGATCCGCAATTGAGATTGGTAAACTTTTGCAATTTTAATTTTTTTTAATTCTTCCGTTGTGTGCCTACCAATCCCAACACAAAGAACTGAAAATACTTCTATTAGAACCTCACTCCCTACATTTTTTCTCAACACTTTATGCCGGAAGTGTTGAGGGGAAAGGGTATTTATAATACCCCTCCTCAATCAATTGTTGCCTGATGGCGCCAATTTGTTTTTAATTTTATTTTAAAGATAAGGAGACACCCCCTTATCTTTTTATTGGTAGGAGCCATATAATATATTATTATTAATTATATATATATATATATATATATATATATATATGTATGTATGTATGTATGTATGTATGTATGTATGTATGTATGTATGTATGTATGTATATTATTTTTAAAAAATAAGCATATTACATGATCCTTTAAATTACATCAAGTTTCATTTTAGTTCTTTAAATTTGTAAAATATATTTTTAGTCCCTTAATGTTAATACCATTAGTCTTATTAATGCAAAATGCTGACCTAAGGACTTTAAATTATAAATCAACAATTAAATATTAACATATTAATCCTTAATTTAAAATTTTTATCTTGAAAAACATTTAAAATGGAATCTATTACATTCAGTCTTTAATATAAGAGTTAATTGAGTGTTAGATTTGGTCTTAAATATATGGTGTTAGTCCACTTTGTCTCCAAATTCTTTTCCAAAATATCCCTGTTGATGGCACACAGTTTCTATATAAGGGTAGTTAAGAAAATCAATCTATATTTGTTATAAATAACTAACATAATTAATTTTCATAATTTATCCAAATTAGTCAACTAAATATCATATTAAAGACTTAAAATAATAATAAAGATGTGGTTTGATATAAACTTTTAAAATTGACAACTCATCTTAAAAAAATAAAAATGTTATATTAAAGATTAAATTTTAAATTTTATTTGATAACATTTAATTGTGTAAAATCACCATTTAAATTCATCGAGCCAACATCTTTTTAATGAGATTAAAAAGATGTATATTAAGGGACTTAAAATATTTTTTATAAATTATAGAAACTGAACTAAAACTTGATATAAACTCACCAAATGCATACATTAGTGATGACTTCCCATTTTTAATAGATTTGAGATATATTTTGATATATTTGAGAAGTCATTAATGCTAAATTAAAAAGATTTTTTTTTTGAAATTTTAAGAGATATCTATTTGGGTGCATCATTTTTGAGATTTCAACTTAAAATATAAGTTTTCAAGTTTTGGAAAGAAACAATAATAAGAAAATAATAATTGAAAGTTTTTTGAAAAAAATAAAAAAAGAGTATTATTATTATTATCATTATCATTATATTGTTTCCCTTTTCTATTGATTGATAGGATGCTGCTCTTAAAAAAAAGGAAAGGGAAGAAACCTAAGACACAAGTCACAATTGAAATAAAAGGAGAAAGAGACAGCCGCATTTTAAAACTCATTACCGTTTTGAATCACAAGAAAAGAGAAAGAAAGGAGTTTGAGTTTCATTCTTCTTCTTCTTCTACACGATAGGACGAGAGGACTGTGAAGAGGAGAAGAGATCAAAGTAGCCGCTTAGACAAAAAAGCAACTGGAACTTAAAGATAAAGCTTTGAATCAATGCTCTATCCCTTTTTCTTTTCTCTTTTTCTTGAGGTTTTGGATTTTAAGTTTGTTGATGTTTTCTTTAGTTATGTTTAGTTTGTTTGTTGTGCAACCTAGAAGAGCTATGAACTAATGGGTGAATTAAACTTTGTTTTCATTAGTTAGTTCTAATTAATATTAATTTTGGTTAGTTTATCTTATTTAGCTTTATCTATTTAGTGATTGACCATCATTGAATATGAATTTGAGCATTAGGATTTACCTTGATGAAGGAAATTTTAATTAGGCTATAAGATTAAGTAATACGGGATTAGATTACGATTTAATTTGCGATTAGGATAGACATAGACTTAATGACCCTATATGATTGTTGAAGAATGTGTTTGAGTTATCTTGCCTTTTGAGTAATTACGTTAGACATAATAATTTATATTTAAGAGAGTGTTGTGAGTAGACCGACAAATATTATATCTATTTATACTCGAGATTAAGAAAATTGATATTAAGGCTAATTAAATTAGTGAAATCAAGGTTTATGAAGTTAATAAGGGATTAATAAATCTGGGTTGCTTGTTTGATAACTGTGGTGGTTAATTTGTTTTATTTTGATTTTAATTTCTTTTTATATTATTTGAATTCAATTTGAGTTGCTCAATTTAAACAAAAGTGTAAAATCATTGCTCCACCGTTTTGTTGGTATCAAATCCTCGTAAGAACGATATTTTACTCACTTTTTATTATTTAATACAGCATGTGCATTTGTAGAACTTTTGGCTATAATTTTTTCCCCCAATCAATTAGCCCTTTAATTTATCAAAAATAGATTAAATAATATTATAAAATTTTAATAGAATGAAGATGTAAGAAATAATAGTAGGAAAATTTATATATAACTGTACATTTCACTTCTATATTTTTTTAAAAAAAATTAAATTTATTAAAATATCATCTCTCTTTACTTATATTCTGAGACGAGTTAAAAAAAAAAAAATCTGGATCCTTGGACTGTGGACCGAGATGGAAGAAGTAAAATCGAGATTGTTATCTTTATTATTATGCTTTAAGGAAGGCTCCCTCTAACATGTGTGTTTGGCAGGAGGGACATGGAGGTTGACGGAGGGAAGGAAAAATTTTTATAAGTTAGATTTTAAAAAATTGGAGAAGTGAATTATAAAATTTTAATAAAAATAAGATATAAAATAAAAAAAATAAAAAAATAACTAAAAACTTACAATACTATTTTTTTAATTTTTTTAAATTCAAGTCATAAAATTTTCCCCCTTTTATTTTTATTTAAATCCCTCTTATCAAACAGGGACGAGAAACTCTCCAAGCTAGTCAATATATCAGAATATTTTAGTAAAAGAATCACAATTTCAAGATATTTTAGTAAAACAGTATCTGTGTCCGGTTCATCATTTCCACACAGCGCACTTCTTTTGTCTTTGAATCAGACAAGATACACAATTTAATACTACACATAAGAATTTTAAATAGATCATCTCTCTCTCATAATTTAATAATTCATTTAACTTTCACAATCTCCTTAAATTAGATAATAGATCTTCAGTTTAGAATAAGATATTATATATGGTTGTTTGGAAAATGCAACTCATCGTCTCACCAAACGCCCTATCCTGTGGTTAATGGACAACACCCTTGAAGTTGGTCAAAGTTTTATCGCTATACGTTAAAAGCTAGTATTTGTTGTCATCTTCTTCTTGGAATGGCCACTCTTTCCAAAATATGGCTTCCATTATTGAAGTTGGTCAAAGTTGTATCGCTATACGTTGGTCTTAAATATTCTTTTATGTTGTTGGATCATAAATCGGTTAGGATTAAAACGATATGTCTGTGTTTTTAATTTATTTGATAAAGTTTAGATGATACGGTACTCTTAAAGTATGTAAGTTTTTTTTTTTCTGAGAGGATAGCGTACTTACCAACTAATTACAAATCACTACTTTAAAACTTAGATTTTCTAATTTGACTTTTCTTAGTAAAATATTCCCCATATAAATAATTGGCTTTTTAATCATATCAAATAATTCACATTTTATTTTGTTTTTAACAAAAATATTGGCTAATCACTTTGCTTTAGTATTTTTTTCCAAATGATAATGTTTATTTTTCTTAAAAGAAAAATAAAATGTGAATTATTTCATATGAGTCATCAACCAATTAAGATTAAAATGATATGAGTTGTTGTATTTTTATTAGACAGAGTTCAGATGACATGGTACTCTAAGAGTATGTAAGTATTTCTCTCTTTTCATTACTCAGTTGATTCTATTTATAGAGTATTTCCAACATTTCTCATGCAGACTAAGAAAAACTTTAAACATTATTAACTCTATCACAAAATTCAACAACTTTCCAACTTTATCTCTGCCTCATATACATAATACCAAATAAAACCAAATTCAACACAATAACAAGTAAAATATTAAATTGTACATTCACCTCAAAACTTCAATAAGATGCCTAATAAATAGAGGAAAAAAAATTTCTCTTTGACCTATAAATAAAACCACAAGAGTATTTTTACAATTACACATCATTTGTTTTATATCTTCATTTGAAACTTGATATGCACTGGCAGCACTGCCATATAATTTTTAATATTTTGAATTTTTGTATTTATTTGAGCGGATGTATATCTTTTAAATCAGATTTTTCTTCCCAACAAAATATATCTAACTATACAAGAAGCATTAATTGTCATTTTCTTGGATTAAACTGATTTATTTTCATTATTAATTCTACGATAAAATGTTACATAAACAGAAAAAATTCAATATATATGACGTTAAAATAGTGAACAAAAAAAGAAGAAGAAGAAGAAGAAGAAGAAGAAGAAGAAGAAGAAGAAGAAGAAACATACAAGGACAAACAGAGTTTAATAAAAAAAAATGTTATGAGATACCTATAAACTTTTCTAAAAAAAATGCATCTAGCATCATAAACTTTTTTGAGTGCAAAAGTAACTATGAACTTTAAAAAAGGGAGCAAAAGTAATACTTCTGTTAAAAATAACTAACAGCCGTTAACTCCAGTGCAAAAGTACCAAAATACCCCTATCTAAAAAAAAGGTTAAGGGGCAGAAATATCTATAAACTTTTTTCAAAAGTGCGTCTACCATCATAAACTTTTTTTAGGTGCAAAAGTATCAAAATACCTATAGGGAGGCACATCATAGGGAGGCAAACAGTGTGCTGCAGATAGTGTGCAGGAACCCATCGGGTTTGACGTTTCCAAAGATGGTCATAGTTGGAGCTCTGATGTTTGCTATGCAGCTGCCAAAAGAAAAACCCAAGACAAGAATCTATATGGGGTTTGAGAGAGGGGTATTTTGGTATTTTTTTTGTATAGGAGTAAACGGTTGTTAGTTAGTTTTAACCGAAATGTCACTTTTGTTCTGTTCTTGAAAGTTTACGGTTATTTTTACACAAAAAAAAAGTTTATGGTGGTGGACGTACTTTTAAAAAAAGTTTATAGGTATTTTTTACCCTTAACATTTTTTTAGATATGGGTATTTTGGTACTTTTGTAATTGAGTTAATGGTTGTTAGTTAGTTTTAACAGAAGTTTCCTTTTACCCCATTTTTTAAAATTCATGATTACTTTTACACCTAAAAATTTAGAGTTGATGCACTTTTGAAAAAAATTTATAAGTATTTTATCCCTTAACTCTAATAAAAATAAACAAGAATAAGACACGAGTCACATGAGTCGCAATACTTTTCGTTCTTACTAGTCTCTGTTGAGTTGTTCATGGGATTTGATGTTTTCGATCTCAAGTGAAACATTTTTCACTTGGTGCTGATACCAGTTTTGACTTCCCCTACACAGAGGAGGGAGCAAGAGGTTGACTTACTTCCATGACAAATTTAACGATTCAGCAAAGTTTGAATAAAGAATTAGAGTCTGATTCAATCCAAATAGTTCACTTCTTAGGAGAATTTTCAACAACGTTTGTTATGATTTGAAGATCATTTAAGAAAACCAAGATGGTGAATTTTAAAAATAGGATAATCAAACTCGAATTGGGAAAGGTTGCCTTAAAGTCACTAGAAGATATACATTATCAACTAGAAGTCATAAGCTTAGTTACAAGCAATTGGAATAACATAACTAGGGTTGGTAGCAAGTTGGCTGAGTTTTTAGATCAGAATAATTCACGTGAAACTCGGGAGTTGCAAAATATTTTTGGTGAGTGACTCGACGTTAACTCGAGTTGCATGTCAGTTATATGAAAAAAATTTTGTTTGATTGGAACTTGTGGTTGGAAGCATATGGTTTGTTTGAGAACAATTCTTTTCGAAGCCAACCTCCATTCGAATCCGACGCCAACCTGTCTCGCGTGATCCCTGCCTCAAGGAGCAAATGTTTAGCTGTTTTGTTTTAAGTTCTTCACGAATCTCAGTTTGATTGAGATGAACTAAGATTAATTTTATGATGAAAGATTTATTGTTATATTTTGATGATTGTTTGAGTATGATTTTTCAGGCAATGAAGCATTTTCTGATGCTGTGGTGGGGATGGATTGAAGGGGGAGAGGGTGTCTCCATTGAACCTCCTCTCCATTTCCCTTCATTGATTTTCCCCATCATTTGACTAATTTCCAATGGTTGGGATTTAAGATTTTATAATGATATATTATAATCTCCAATAACAAAAAAATATACAAATAAATTTAAAATATTAAAATTTAACCTATAAATTTCAAAAGTGTTACACATAATGAGTGAAAAAATTATAAAATATTTCAATAAAAATCTACATAGTTGAATTATTTAAATATAATTTTAATAGCCTAAGTTGGGGGCATTTTGATATTTTTAGAACAACAATGTAGACTCCACCCCAAAAACTAATAGGTGGGATTTAACATCTATATGACTTTTGTCTTTATTTTTAAAGTTCATGAATATTTTTACCCTTCTTAAAAATATTTGGTATTGGGTGTACTTTCACACATTAACCCTATATAATATTTCAATTCATAAAAACAAATATAATATAATAATTTAATATATTCTATCATATATATAATATTATATATTTTCATTTTTATAAATATATAGTATATTATTGAAAAATTCAAATATATTATAAATTTTTTATTTTTTTGAGTTATTGTTGTTAATATAAAATTACAATCATTATGTTTTATTATTATTTTAATAACTCATTATATTATTATGGAGTATTATACAAATTATTATATATGAGATTAACAATTTACAAATACTTTTATATATTTACTGACAAAATTACAGACAAAATTTTTCAATCAGCAAGTTCCGTAGGAAAAATCTGTTAAAAAATCTGTCGGTAAATTTATCAACGAATTACCGACAGAATTTCTAACAGTAAATAATTTATATAAGTAATTCTGGTAGCAAATAAAATTTCTAATGGAAAAAAATCAGTCAGAAATTCTACTGTTGATAATTGCCATTTTTTTTTTTAATCAAGATTGAAGAAGCGGCATTCGGATTTATGCTATCAAGAGGTACAGCCGCCTTCTGTGCTTTTTGTTGTTGTGAACTATGACTTGAGTTCTAAACAGCTTCGACTTGGGTTTGTGAACCATAAGCGCCTGTTTGGTTGAAGGGAAGGGCTCTGCTTTCCTTTCCCCTCCAACCCCCAAATTTTGTTACCCTCCAAATCAGTGTTCTTTGGTGGGGAATCAAACTTTTCTGACTGATATGCCCTCATATGTTTGTGATATTTCTAGTCTACTCGGAGGGTCTTGCCTTTTCTTTTCTTTCTTGTTTTTCTGATAACATGGCCAGCGAGAACGATGAGTAGGCGGCGAGGTGACGACAAAGTTGGAGGAGGAGGTTATGAGGGGAGAGACAAGTGAACGTGGCCGAATGGTGGCCGCCTCATATCCTTATCATTTGTTGCTGGATCTTTGCCTTCATATTCTTTCAAATATATTATTTTATTACTTTAGTTAAAATATATATTGCAAGTGTTTGTGAAAATTTTTAAAAAGTTTATAAATGTTTATGGATATAAGTCGAGATAATACTTTTTTCATATACTTATTTTATATATCGTAAATCATGATTGAAAAGCTGGGAGAGAAGCAATCACTTGAAAGGAATAAAGAGTTTTCTCTTAAAAATAAAATTTATTAATTTAATTTTTTAAAATATGTTTTTATATTAATTAGAAATAAAAAAAATTCATATACCAGTTTTATATACACATGTTAACATGATTAGGCTAAAGTTTTATTAAATTATATATTTTGAATTTAGGAGTACATTATATTAATTTATATAACCTAAGATATAAGGATAGAAGGGTAAATTACTTATTATCATCCCTCACCTCCCTTTTTTGAGCTAAATAAGGGATTGTTTAAAATCACTTACATACCCTCTTCTTTAACTAAATCAAAGTATGAGCTCTGACTTGGTGTTGTAAATAGTTGCAACTCGTTCATGCCTTCTTTTATTCATATTTTGTTATTTAATTATTTTTTAATAATTTAGTATGCATATTGATTTTTATATTTATATTGAATATTCATTTTTATTTATTTAAATTATATTTTTAATTTATTATTTGTTTGTTCATGGATTATTGAATTTTTAAATATTTTAATTTTCAAAATGGGTAAATTTGATTAACAAATACCCATTAAGGGCAATATGGTCGGTCAATTGCATAATTTTCTTATCTTACCATCATTTTCAGCCTACGAAAAGTAAATTTTCCCATCAAATTATTTTTTCATTCAAGTGGATATCAAATATATCGGTGGCCCGAATTCTTCCATTTCATCCCCTTCATTCCAATTCCCTTTCTCCACAATTAATTCTTCATGCCAAACGGGCAAACTTAGCTTTATGTAGCACAATATACTTAATTAATAATTAGATTTGAGTGGATTTGTGACACGTAGATTTGAAAGGGGGACAACTTTCCTAGATAGAGTTAAAACATAATTATAGTTCCATCATTCCTTATAGTTATCGGCGACTTCTTCACATTCCTGAATTTATGATTGCATTTATAAGAACACGATGGGCCTGCGTACTTGATACTTAATATATGGTCTAACTCTTCTCCCTTTCTCTCCGATCAAAGCCATATGGAGAGAGAAAACCAAACGACATCTCTAAGTTCTCCTTTGATTCAAACCTCAGGTGAAGAAGATGGATTCTTCAAAGTTGACACTGAGCTAAACAAGCAAAAAGGAGCAGAAACAAAAAGTGAAGTTTTTGAAGAAGTGAAGAAGCAATTATGGCTTGCAGGGCCATTGATATCTGTGAATCTGCTAAATTTCTGCTTACAACTTATATCTGTTATGTTCGTTGGGCATCTAGGCGAACTTGCTCTCTCTGGTTCTTCTATAGCTACATCTTTTGCATCTGTTACTGGTTTTAGCTTACTGGTGAGTTGAATCATATCACTCCTAGCTTGCTTCAATTTTTTTTTTCAATATTTTCTTACATAATTTTATTCAACGCTTCCAGATAAATGAAATTCTTAGCTTTATGCATCGGTTATCACAAGTATAGCTAAGCGCTTTTTGGTCTACTTGTATGTGTACTATATAGCCTATCTCGAAAACTTTCATTAATGTACAAAATAGCAGTGATGATTACAAATCCAAGCTGAGATCTACTCTCTCCGTTACTTTTTACAATAAACAGTTTTTTAGTAACACATAATAGACAATATTTTAATAGGATCTCTTTTTATTTATAAAAGACAAGGGCTTGTTTGGTTTTTTTTTGGGGGAGGGGGTGTGGAAGTGACGTGAGAAAATTTTTTTTTGAGTTTTTTAAAAAAATTAGAAAAACGGATTGTAACTCACTTCTCTATTTTTTTAAAAAAATTTAACTTCTAAAAATTCCCCCCCCCCCTCCCTTTCAAATCCAGCATACCAAATAAGCTCGGTTGTCTCCAATTTTTTAATTCTCATTTTACCCCATTTTATTTCTCATATCAATTAATTATTATCTCTCTTCCACCCACATCTTTTTCTCATAAATATTAATGAGTTATATTTTTTAATATATTTATTATTTTTAATTAGAATTATCGAAAACCTTTTTGTTCAGTTAATACAACAACTAACAACACTCCCTGCATGTAGGAGCTATTTGATAAGTTTGTTTTTGTTCTAAATATGAGGCTTCATATCTTTGTCTCTAAGATGTTTTTGTTTTGTGCTTCAAATAGCAAGGAATGGCATGTGCATTGGATACCTTATGTGGCCAATCATATGGAGCAAAGCAGCAACACATGTTGGGGATACACATGCAAAGAGCCATGCTAGTTCTTATGACTGTTAGCATCCCACTTGCCCTTATTTGGGCCAACACAAAGTCCATTCTAATTGCCTTAGGACAAGATCCTGAAATATCTGCAGAAGCAGGACAATATGCTCAATTCATGATTCCATGCCTTTTTGCCTTTGCTCTTCTACAATGCCTCAATAAATTCTTACAAACACAAAGCATTGTGTTCCCAATGATGTTCAGTTCTGGAGTTACCACTTTACTTCATATTCTTGTATGTTACATTTTGGTATTCAAATCTGGACTAGGGACTAGAGGAGCTGCCTTGGCAATTGCTATATCTTATTGGGTTAATGTTTTGATCCTAGCATTGTATGTGAAGTTTTCTCCTTCTTGTGCTAAAGCTTGGTTTGGCTTTTCAAAGGAGGCTTTCCATAACATCCCCACTTTTTTGAGACTTGCCATTCCTTCAGCTGTTATGGTGTGGTAATTTCATTTTTCTTATGATTTGGTACTGTCAATCATTGATTCAGTATAGTTTGGTTTGATCAGCATTGTGTTAGCAGCGGAATATCTAATACTCATATTTCAGTTAAGATATTCTCTAGTTATGATTTTATTGTCAGCAATGTTATATGATAGGATAGAGGAAATGTTTTGATAATATTTCTACATATATTAGACACGCATTTCTCCAAACTACTCTTATCTTTATTAACACATTGCATCATGTACAGCTTGGAAATGTGGTCATTTGAAATGATGGTTCTCTTGTCTGGTTTGCTTCCAAATCCAAAGTTGGAAACATCAGTACTCTCTATCTGGTATGTTTCATCTCGAATTCGGGTACTTGATCACCATTCTTATGCATACTTGACATTATCATTGTTTGAATCAACAGCCTTAACACGGCATCAGTTGTATGGATGATTCCCTTTGGTCTCAGTGGAGCTGTAAGGTGAGTACTACAAACTAGATAGTGATATAAGGACCGGAGGTAGTACATAGTTGATAGTACATGCTTGTGATGTTTTAGAAATTATTGGGTAAAGTAACACACACAAGTGTTAAAGATTTTATGTTATTCTTTGCAGTACTCGTGTCTCAAATGAACTAGGAGCTGGTCATCCACTTACTGCTAAATTAGCAGTGCGTATTGTGGTGGTAATGGCCATTATTGAGAGCATCTTAGTTGGAGCAGTGCTGATACTAATACGCAATATTTGGGGAAATGCTTATAGTAACGAAGTGGTAGTAGTTAAGTATGTAGCAACCATGATGCCAATTCTGGCAGTTTCCAACTTTCTGGATGGACTCCAATGTGTTCTTTCAGGTTCTTCTTCCTCCTTAATTCTTTTATGTGCTTAATTAGTGAGAATTAGTCTAAAATTTGATGAAGTTTAATTTAATGTGCATTATTTATAGGCACGGCGAGAGGATGTGGTTGGCAGAAAATTGGAGCTTTTGTCAATCTTGGGTCATATTACCTAGTTGGGATTCCATCCGCTATCTTTCTTGCTTTTTACTTGCACATTGGTGGCAAGGTGAAGTAGTCCCTTCTTTCGCACCATGTTATTAACTTTGATCATTTTATCAAATTAAGTACAATAACAACAACAACAACAACAAAGCCTTTATCCCACTAGGTGGGGTCGGCTACATGAATCGCACGACGCCACTGTGTTCTGTCAAAAACCATAGATTTCGATATATTATTAATTAAAAGGTCTCTCTCTATGACCTCATTGAGTATTCGTTTCGGCCTTCCTCGACCTCATTTAATAGGACTTCTTCCTGCTTAATCCACCATTCTCACCGGAGCATTCAAAGGCATACGCTGAACATGTCCAAACCATTTCAAACGATTTTTTACCATTTTTTTTCTCAATAGGGGCCACTTCCACTTGTTCACGTATATCAAATTAAGTACACTACAAGGAAAAAAAATATTTGGTAAGGACAAAATATTTGACAGACCAATCTTATATTAAGCATGGTATTAAAACTCAACCCAATTCAAACAGTTAGACTAGTGAACTCCTGAACCAGTCTTTTGGACAATTTGATTAAGTTTCGGATGGGTCGACCGAGTTATTGAAATTTATATTTATTCCCCATCTTACTGAGTCTAAAACATTGTCATTTTGAGTTAAAAAATAGTAGTATGTCATATTTGTATTTTAATAACTTCATTTTGTTGTATTATATGTGATTTTTCACATGAATATTCAATTTACTCTTGTAGACCACTGACTTTTGAACTACTTCATCGATGGTTCCAGTTTTTAATACCTTGATATTAAATCCATCACAAGTTTGTTGCTATTTCAGTGGTTGCAAATTTATTCTAATTTTTAATTTCTTTCTTAAACATGGAGTAGGGACTTTGGTTGGGGATCATATTGGCACTCTTCGTTCAAGTGTTATCCTTATTAATAATAACTATTCGGACTGATTGGGATCAAGAGGTGAACTTTTGATCTTGATTATATATGTTTAATCTTTTTTCATTTCTTGGTCATATGCTCAATTACTTTCTTACCCTCTAAATTCACCCTTTTCTTTGCAGGCAATGAAAGCTAAAGATAGAGTGTATGGTCCAGCGGTTACAGAGGACAGAGTCTCGTGAAGTTGTAAGGTCATTATATTATGTTAACACTTTCTGTATAATGCAAACCTTTCACTATTGGCGTAAACATGCACAAAAAATTATGTGGAATTATTGGAAATGTTTAGCATCAAAGTGTTGGGAAGCAAAGTAATATAAAATAATAAACGAAGGTGGACTCTCAAATAATGCTTGTTTTTTTTCCTCATAATCAAATTTTCCACTAAAACCATGATTTTGTTGTAAGCCAGCCAAACATTTTGTTTTTCTCCAGAATTAAATTTTTTTTGTGTTTGCTAGAAAACTATGGTTTAGAGATGAAAACTATGGTTTTCCCATAAGCTATTTTTTTTGCCTACATTTTCAGAAGCTATTCTCCAAAATCTATTCTTTGAATTCATTTTTTTTACTTTTACTTCATAAGCTATTCTCCAAAAGATAATCCAAACACACATATGGGTAAAGTATGGTGTTGCATGTTGATCCTTATGGCTGAATGTTCGCCGTAACAGATGATTGAGTAGCTGAAATTTCAGTTTTGAAATTTAGGAATAGAGGAATTCGTTTGGGTGATCGATTTGTTGGTTGCACAAAACACTCAAATTCTAGTGTGTGTGTGTACACGCACAAACGAATATATGTTTCCGTGCGGTTCAATTGCTCTTCTTTCTCTAAGTTTGGTCAGTTAACCCCCCGGAGGAGGAGGGGGAAGAATTACTTTGATTTGTTTGTCTGATACAATGTTACAGAATATACATGTTTATGAGTCCATTGGTTACTGTTGTCCATGAGGTTTGATTAGCAAATGGGAGCTAAAGTTTTAGAATTTATTAAAAATAGATGCTGCTATGGCATCAAACTAAAAGGAAATAAAAAAAAACAAAGAATAGTAACAATATCACTACTATATATTTGAGTATTTATAAAGCTTAATACATAACGATTACAACTAATAAAAGTCAGGTATGTCGAGGTGGAGGTCACGCAATGATATATATCGTGTAAACATAATGGTTAACTATGAGCAGTACTATCATGTATTGTAAGGTGGAATTCGCGAAAATACAAAAATAATGGTTGTAGCAAATAACTATAATTTATTCAATGAGAAAATTGACGGTTCTTAAGAAGCGATTCTAAGACGCAATTGTCATGTAGTACTTATAAATGATTCGCCTTCCAATACTTATATTAGCGAAGATAATATATAACGGTATTAAGAAACAATTGACATCTAACTCTTTCACAACTCTTTATAATATTCGGATATTTAATGTTATAACTCATAACCCTTTGTAATCTCGTTAGACCTTCATAAGTCATAACTCATAATCCTTCGTAACCCATTAGACCTCTATTTAAACTCAACTATTCCTTGACCCTTGTGATTCTTACTACTTTTCTTTATTGGCCTTCTCCTTCTTTCATCCATCATGTTAATATCCCAGGAAACTCCTCGACCACCACCACCCCTTCTCTACCACCTCCTCCTCCTTAAAGCTTTGTTGGTTGCAACAAATGGCTTAAGTACTAAGGATCCTAACACATTGCCCTCTTTGCCATAGATAGTGCCTCCTCCAGCTCCGCCAATCATCTATTGCTCCAAATGATGAGATGGTGCAAGAGAAAAGAGCATTGGGAAAAGATCTTGTTGTCATGAAGGAGGTCTAGAAAGAAAATTAAGATAGATGGGAGGAAATTTACTGTTAGATGGAATAAGAAAGGTCAAATTGTGATGAAGTATCCACACATTGCTTTTGGCTACCCACCCGATCGAGGTAGTTAATGAATTTGTTAAATTTCTCAATTTGTCCTTTCTTGTTCCATTTCACAGTAAATTTCTTCCCCTATTTTTTAATTTGCTTTCCAGATCTCCTTCATAACAACAAGATCCTTCCCTAATGCTCTTTTCTCTTATGCCATCTTGCTATTTAGTGCAATAGATGGATTAGTGGAGGGGCCAACTTAGGTGGAGGGGTATTGTACTTAGGATCCTTAATACAAATACTTAACGTTTATTAAGTAAAACTTGTCACTTAATATAAGACCATGCAAATAAATAATGGTTCTAAGTTAATAAACATTAAGTTAATAACAAATTAAAAAAAAACTTATCATATATATATACATATATATATATATATATATATCGGTTATTAAGAATTAAACGTCACCATTTATAAAATATAATAATCTTTAATACTAAAAGACATAACGGCTCTATGATCCACAAACCCCTCTCTATAAAAATGTTTGAAAATTGAACTCCAATTCTCTTTTTCTATTTCAACTTCTTAAAGCCAACTTTTGTTTCAACAAAACATTATGAAAAAATGCAAGAGAACTTCTGTTCCACCATCTGGCAAAAAGTTAAAAAATGAACTCCCTCTGCCAACAAGCATTGAAGGTCTCGTCCATGCAATCTATGAGCTCCATCATATGGTCCAGGTTTACATGTGAGAGCAAGGACACATGGACCCGTCTTTTAAGGAACTTACCTCTCTTGTTCGCTCTTTGAATGAGAAGATGGACAAGTTACTGGAGAAGGAAAATATGATGATACATCAGATTCTTAAAACATCTCTGTAACTTTTTATTTTTAGTTTGTTTATTTACTTTGTCTTTTTTTTTTGTTGTAAAATGGTGGTTGTATAATCAACAACCAAAATTTAAAAAAAAAAGGTATTTACATTACGGTTATTAAGTAATAACAATTACTTATAAGATTATCATACAAATACATAACGATTGTACTTTATGTTAGTGCAAGTGTCAAACCCCTTAATATTTTGACATTTATCAGAGTAGTAACACGCAATTCAATAGGCATATTGAAATAGTACAATATACTGATATAAAATTATTGATTACATTACAAAAAATCTCTACAGGGTTTGTACATGATACAATACATATCCAATACAAAGAAGGATTGACAAATAACCAACAAAGAATTCCTTGAATCAGCACCAGACTTTCATCTGCCGGTATTTGCTACTTTGCCTTCTGAGCCATTTCCTTTAGCTGAGTAAATTTTGAATTTATCGAAAGAGATGAGATTCATACGAATCTCTTTAGTAACAGACAATCAATCATATAATATGTGAAAAGTAAACATGCAATGTAGCATTTATCATGATGTAGCAATCAAATGCCAAACACATGTCTTACAATGCTCTGGAACCAAATGATGATTTTGTTCGAATCAAAATGATCATCTGTTCCTGATATGCACAATCATTATCTCATAATGTGATCATAACAACAACTTGGAGCAGGTCTATACTTGTTCGTACTCATCATAACTTAGAGTAGGACTATATCTGTCTATATATATCAAGCCACTCAATTGGGTCCACCTGACCACATGGTACCCCAAAGGCTCCATAGGGTGGTTTAACTTATCACCCACACCCAACGAGTATAGAAAATTTCCAAATTTATTTATTTGGCCAAAATGACTATTTTGCCCCTTACATCTTACTATTTTCACACTTGTTGTAAAGGTTGGCAGAATTTTCATCAAACTTTGAAACTTTGTATCTAATTGTATAGATATCCTATTGGGGTGATTTTAAAGGATATGTGACCCTTATTAAGTCTAGTTTAAGTAAAAATATAAACTTTGGCCAACTGGACGCTTATACTTCCCAGAATTATTGTTTTTGGATGCTGCCACTGAAAATTGTCAGTTTTACTAGGCTAAGTTCGAAAATTCATATCTCCTTGTATACTAATCCAAATGACTTATATGACCTATAAAATTAAAGCTTCATAAGTCTACTTTCATTCTAGAAATTTTCATAATTTTTGAACATCATTTTCCTATTTAAAAATATCACACAACACGACTACCTCCCTAGATAACATACTGGCAGCAACACCAACTTGTGCACCAAATAACTATATTGTGTGTGACTTCTAATTGTCTTATTTTGTCACTTAATATGATCTTTAATTCTCCATTTTATCTCCTTTAATACCACTAAGGTATAAAGGAATTTTGGTAACTGAAATTTGGGATATTACAACAAGCGTATCACCCAAGAGGGGGATGAATTGGATAATTACAGAATAATTAGACCGTAAATAAAAATTGACAGGATTTAAAAAAAGTTAAGAGTAAAGAATGATATCACAGAAGTATAAACCGAGAGTTATACTGGTTCGGCCATAACCACTTTGACCTACGTTTATTCCTTAAAATTCCTCTGATCTTTTCACTATATCTTTCAAGATTTAGTGGGTTTATGGCACGTCAGTACAATGTAAGTTTCTTACCCGGACACTCGCTCCCCCCTTACACAAGGTAATCTCAAATCCCAACTTAAGGTTTTATAACCTTAAGTTATCTCAATAAGAAATATTGAGTTCGTGAAGCAAATCTCTCTGAAAGAGTATATAGATAAACACTAAAGTATAGAGATTGAAAGAATAAGAAACAGAGCACTAAGTAAGAATTGATCGTTGTATGTCCGTGTGTTGTTCATGGTAGTTTTCTTCTCCGTTGAATGCTTCTTTATATATAGTTGAATTATGATAGCCGTTGTTAGCATTTCAACATATCTGTTAGAGTTACATAGCTTCTTTTGACCGTTCTTCATGTTTGAAAAAATAGCTATTGTGGTCAAAGGGCGTTCCGCTACGTAAAGTAACTTTTCTTCCCTTAGCATCATTTCTTCATTGTTTCCTGAAAAAATGCTTAGAAACATTGACACAATAAAGTGTTAATCATAATTATAATAAATTAGTAAGCAACATATGATTATCATGCTTTCTGGTCTCATTACTCGAGTGATCTAAGGTCATCACTCGAGTGATCCCTTCTAAATTCTGATAGAGAGTTCTGAGTTTTTTTCTTAACACATCACTTGAGTGATCCAGGGCTATCACTTGAGTAATCACTCGAGTGATCCCTTCCAAATTCTACTAGAGACTTTCACTTGAAGAAAGGCTTTTCTCTCAGCTCATCATTCGAGTGGTCACTTGAGTGATCCATTCAAAATTATGGAAGAGATTCTTACCTGAATATCACAACTTAACTTACCTCATCACTTGAGTGATCCAGTGACATCACTTGAGTGATCCCTTCCAAAATCAGGCAGAGAGTTTGGGCAGCTATTCTGACTTCATCACTCGAGTGATCACTTTCAAATCAGGTAGAGAATGATGTTGAACCAATTGCTACTTTGTCTTACTTCATCACTCGAGTGATTACTCTGCATGCCTTAAAAAACTTGTTTAACCATTCAAAAACCTTTTGTTTATCATAAAATCAATTGTAACACCTTTTGTTATCATTAAAACATAGGATCTAACACTTTGTAACTGTCATATATTGCCTCACAAGAATGACGATTTTTATGGTAAAACCATCATAAAACATTAGATGAACAAACAAATGATTTGTCTTCCAACTTCATATTAATAAAATAACATAAAGGTTTCTTTTAAATAATTGTCAACTAAACGGTTCAAACCTTTCCTCTTCCTTATGCTCATGATAAGAATACTATGTTCTTCTTTGTTCTTCGATAATCAGCACGAGAACCAAGTACCCTTTCATTGCCTACCACTACGCGCGACAATTTTTCTTAAACTTCTAACTTGTGCATTGATGGTTTGAGCCTATTACTTCCAATTTATATAAACTACTCATTTCCTAATGTTTATCATACTATTTCTTCTTCATCCTCCTCTATTCTTTCAATCACCAAGATGAAACACCATGCTGAAGATTTACTAGAAAATCCATGGTGTTATCCTCCTTCTCCACAATCTCCACCACCTCCACGACCTCCACCTTCGCCTCAAGTGGAGGCAATGATGCAACATGCAGAATGCATTGACCATGATGTGAGGAGGCTGGTTGGATATTTTTCGAGTATGAACAGGAAGGCCAATATCATTCTTAATGAGTATGAGATTGGCGACCATGATCCTAACATACTATCAGATGATTTAGGCCACTCCTCTGGTGACTAGTGGCATGATGATGTGAGGTTTGTAGTGAATTTATGAAACTTTTGATTTATTCAAATTGAAGGAAATAAAAGTTCCTAAATTTATAGCAGACCTCATATCATATATCAACAACTAGTGAACAAAGTGTGATATTTTTGGTTTTATTTTCATACAATATAAAAATGTAATTATTTGGGCACTAGCTGCCCAAAATTTTTTTAAAATATAATAATAACATGTCTCACGGTTATTAACTAATAACCGTGATATATGCATATGTTAAAACAATGACATAACTCATGGTTATTAATAAAGAATCGTAATAAATATAATCAAATAAATAACACTTTTATTGATACAATTGTTATGTAAAGTCTTAGATATGACAACACAAAAAGGCCTTCCTCTTCCATTTAAGCATCTTAAAAGGAATACACTTAGTACTTAGTATATTCAAACAAAACCTACCAACATCGTAACCCTACTACTCCTATTGTCTTTTCTAGCCGTCGAGAGTCATTTTCAGTTGAGCCCCACCATAAAAAGCCTTTATCTTACTTCTCAGCGATAGATGTGCTAGTGAATACCTTCACACTTGTCTCAACACTATTGAGCAAGTTGCTGTCTCTTGCCCTAACTCACATTTTTGTCATTCGTGAGCCCTAGCTAAGTTGCATTCCTTTAGTGCTTTGTTCTCCTCATTCGATTGAGATGCCTTTATGATGTCACGACACGATAAAGCATTCAATGTGACATTAACTTGTTTTTTTCAAATAATTTCTTTTTGGAAAACCTATTATTGCTTTAATCGAAGGTTCATTTCTTGTTACGATAAATTGTCAACCCATTGCTTTGAATAAAGGTTCCTACTTTATTGATCTTTTTTTATACAACTTTTGGAGATATAATCCCTAAGCAAATACATCTCCTTTTTTTTTGGAAGTATCCATATCTCCAAAAGTTACTTCAAAAAGTTCAATAAGGATGTGATGAATAAACTAGTTCAATTTTACTGATGAGAGTCATACATGAATAAGCTTTGTGAATAAACTAGTTTAGGTGACATATTGAATTGCTTTTGTGAAGTTATTTTTTTAGGAAATCACATATGACTTTGACTGAAGGTTCTTCTCTTGTTTTTCTATTGAGCAAGTGGCGCCAAGTTAAAAGCTATGAAATTCAACATTGTGATTAGTCATAGACTTTTCAATGTGAGAGTTTTTGAGCTAATTTTCTCGTTTATATATATATATATATATTAGAGTAGTACTTTCCACATTGAGTAGCCACGTAATTAGAATGAATCAAGATTTTTTAGGCTTTGTGGCTAGAATCAATCGTACTCTTGGTGTGTGTGTGTGTGTGTGTGTGTGTAATGTAAGTGTTCATCTATATCTTGTGTCTCTTTAACAATTAAGCCTAAAAAGCAAAGGAATATGAGGAAAAAACAAATATCCCTATCAGAAATGGCGCAGGAGTTATGCAAACCCTTGAGTTCAAGGGTTTGCATACCCTTCTGGCCTTTTTGATAGAGGTATATGATTTTTTCCCAAAGTCTTTTGCTTTCCAGGGATTAATTCTTGTGAAGAGACACAATTATATATAGGTCATCAATTACATTATCACTTATATACGTTAACAATTGTGCCATTGATTCTCCCAATAAAGCCCGAAATGTTTTAATACATGCCAAATTGCATAGCCACTAGATGTGGAAGGTATTGTTGTTCTATTATATATAGAAAGGAGATCACTAGCTCAAAAATTATCATTTGAAGAGTGTTATATCTATATATTGCGGTTATTATATAAAAATCATTATGTATTATAAATGTTAATGGTTTTTATTTATAAACCGTTATTTATGTACTTAATAAATAATGGTTGCCACATGAGACAATTATTAATTTTTATTAAAAGTCACGATTCTTAGATACATATCATTATGTATGTTACTGAAAAAATAATGGTTGTAAAATGAGACTGCTATATATCATACAAGCATTACTATATATTATGACGGTTATTTATGTGCCTGTTAATTATTATCACAGCAATGGGCAGATCATAGCCTTGCCAGACCTCAATACATAACGGATGTTATATTATAATTGTTATAATAGGCCTGAAATAAATAATGGTTTGGAACTGTAATGTATCTGTGCCGAGCTTTTATAGCACGCGCATATATGACGGTTCAGAACTGGGATGTATGATGGTTAATAACTGTCATTTATTGCAATTTCTGTAGTAGTGTATATAGATATATTAGTATGTTAGTTGTCATTTGACTCAAAATTTTAAGAAAACTACTTTATGTCCGAAAGAAGCTGGAAGGAAATCCTATTAAAGATTAATTTTTAAAAATTATTTAATGATTTTAGTATATTAAACAAATGACAAAATTGTAAAGATTATATGAAGGGAAAAATGGTCATTATATCCTTATAAATAGCCAAAATAATTTTGAAGCTAATTTATGAGGATTATATGATAATTCAATAACAATAAAGAAGAGATAAAATGATAAATTCACTACTCAAGCCTAAAAATGATTGGGCTACATATTTGCCCAAAATTTAAAGCATATTACGTGCAGCCCGATTAAGCTTGTCATCTAGCCTACCAAAATTACGAGATTACTTCTCATATAGATAGTGATGAGCAAACTAGGTCAATTTTTCAATAGTTTTAATGTTGCAGTGATCCAATTATATTGAATTTCACAAGTTAAACTGTCAGCAAGCGTGTTGAATTGGTTATCTATTCTCTACAATCTAAACTAATCAAATTCACAATTTTAGAAGTGTTTTTTCTAAATCAAATCATACTTCATTCTAGGAGAAATCAACTCGCATCATTGTTACAACAAAGATCTAATCCTATTCTTTCAAACTTTCTATCAAATTCAGCACTTAAATCTGCCAAGAACAATGAATTCAATAGAATAATGGTGGATAACATGCATAACATAATCTGGACATAAAATACTCATTCATGAAAATAGATCACTAGTACAACAAGTGCGATTTAACTAAATATAGAATTACTACACTTGCTACAAAGATTCATATTACAAACATGATTATGCCTCAACACACCAAGCTACAAATTCATCTTGGATCCTAGCTAAACTATAGCTAGCCGATCATCACACAACACTTAAACAATGATATTAATTGTTGGACACAATTGAGAAGAAGAAGATAAGAAGCTTTAAGGAGACTTCCTAATTAATGCATCAATTGAACACTAGCAGCTCTAAGAGTTTTATCTCCTAAGATAAAGAAAAGAATTTAGCCGAGCATGGATCTTGAAACTTCAAACAATATGAGCTCCATAGAACAATTCTTCATCACCTTTAACTCTCGACACTTCCTCTCTACATAATTCTCTCTTCTATAGCTTTCTAACAACTTCTAGAATGTGAACACACTTTAGTTGCTTCCTTCTCCTACTTTTAAACTCAGCTAAATTGGAACTTGATTGAAACTTGATTTTGCTAGTCTCTTCAGCTCAATTTTAACTTCATTGACCACTTGTGTCCCCTCAGAAATTCGACATTTAATAAAGTACCAACTCAGAATTCAATGGACATACAGAAATAGCATAAACATAATGATATAAAACTATTTATTATATTATAGAAATACCCCACAGGATTTATACATAGTCAATTACAAAACTTGAAAGTACACATAAAGTCCAAAGATAACCATACTTCATTATACCCGGATCCTTTAGTGGCTGGTATCCACCTCTTTACCTTTGGAGCTACTACTTCTTATTGAATAAATTTTAATTTTTGGAAAGGGGTGACATTCAATCAAATCTCAGCAGTAACAAGCAATTAATCATATAAAATGGGAAAAATAAACATGCAAAGTAGTATATATGATATAGCAAATAATAATGTTGTGCATATGTATGTCAAACAATGTTCAAGAACAAAACGATGAGTTTTTCTGGATCAAAATGATTGCTTGAACCCTACTTGTCACATTGTGATTGTAACATCCCAAATTTTAGGACTAGAGGCTTGAGAATAAGCTTGAATTCAGTGGACTGCTAAGCCCCGGTTTACAAGTGTCCCAGAAAGGTATGATGTAATTCTCTAAAATTCCGCATATCTTTGTGCATTTAAGGAAATAAAATGGTAAATTAAAGAACATGAAAAATGACAAAACAAGGAAATTAGTGGTCATACGCAACATGATTATGTTTGAAACACAAATTGTAAGAATTCAGATTTTCTGCTAGTGTGTTTTCCTGTGTGGTAGTCATATTGTGTGACATTTTTAAATAGGAAAATGATGTCCAATGAATATGAAACTTTTCAAAATGAAAGTAGACTTATCAAGATTTAATTTGATAGGTTATATAAGTCATTTGGAATTGTACACAAAGAGTTATGTATTTCTGAAATTAGCCTATAAAATTGGCCAGCTTCTGTGACAGCGTCTAAAAATAGAAATTCTAGGAATTATGAGCTTCCATTTGGCTAAAAGATATATTTTTTCTTAAAAATAGACTTAATAAGGGTCATATAGCCTTTAGAACCATACCAATTTGACATTTGTTCAATTAGATATGAATTTTCAAAGTTTGATGAAAATTCTACTAGATTTTCCAACAAGTACGAAAATGGGGAAAAAATGTATGGGTAAAATGGTCATTTGACCAATAAAGCAAGATGCCATTATTTTTACTTTTCTTAGGGAAAAATTCAATCAAAAAGGAGGGAGCAAGAAGGGAAATTAATACTTGGCTCATATTTATTCAAGAGGAAAATTAAGGGCCAAGTAAATAATGTACATGTGGATTTGACATTAAACAATATTATTTCCAAAAGCAAATGGAGATATTTCAAGAGCTCTGTATTCCTCTTCTTTCTTTCATTTTTTTGGCTAGCTAAGAGGAATAGAGAGAGGGAGTGTCTTAAGAAGCAAAGGTAAAGAGGAAGAGCTAGGGTTTCAAGAAGCAAGATCAAGGTGAGTTAGTTGTAGAATCTACTTGTTCTTGTCTTCAATCTCTTGTACATCTCTTCTAATCTCTTCTCCATCTTGGAAACTATGTGTAGCAAGCAAAATCAAGAGGTGAGTGAGAGAGAAAGAACACGTCCTAGAGATAGAAAGAAGAGAAAACAAGAGGTAAGCCACAAAACGTTGTTATCTTATTTGATTCAAGGTTATTGTTGTTGTTATGGTTGATTATTGGCTTGGTTTGTGATTTGGGGATGCCAAACTCTAAGGAGAGGTGCTATCCAATTTCACACTAATCATATTTAAGAGGTGGTTAATGGGTTAAACATGTAATTACTAGTGAAAAGAAGGAGGTTTATAGATTAAAATCATAAAACTTCATTTTCCCCTAATATTTCATATTTTTGGCCAGGCCTGTTTAGGAGGGTTAGAGCTGGAATTTCAGGGTTTTGATGATTCTATTGGGTTTAGAATGGAAAATTATGTAGAAAACATGTATAATATGAAGTATAAAGGGCTTAGAATATGAAATGACAAAGCTACCCTTAAAACTCTAAGTTAGGGGCTGTCAAGGGTAAATCTATCATTTGGGCTGGAATTTGACTAATTTGAGTTCAAAAATGGTTTTTACAGATAAAATTGTGTAGGATTAGCCCGGGTTATAATTTTTTATAAAGCATAGTTGGACCGAGTACAAAAGGGGTAAAGACCGGGTCCCTAGATGCATTTTGGTCATTTAGCATTTTTAAGCTAAAATAACCAACGCAATGAGTTTATAATGAGTTATAAATAAATAAAAACTCATGTATTATAAATTATTTTTGGATATATCAAAAGCCCGAGTTGAATACGGTATTGGATCGGTAGCGGCAAGGAAATGGCACGTTCCAAGAAGTAACACTTTCTTTCATACGCTATATGATTATATGAATGTTTATGTATGTCATTTTCTATAACATGAACATAGTGTCTTGGACACGCATATTAGCTTAGTTGTGGTTCGGGACCCAACAGAGGCGCAGAGTTAAGTTGGGGTTGCAAACATTCATTTGGCCTTGGACAATACACACACAACATTCTATCATTTTATATAACATGGTGAATGCCATATTTATTTTCACATTGTATATGTCTGATTGTATGTTACTACTGAGATTCTTTGAATCTCACCCTTTCTATAAATGTATAAATTTTTTAGCAGCAGACAAAGGCTCAGAGAGCAGAATTGTAATTACCAGCAACATAAGACTTTGGACGAGCACAAGAGGAGATGTTGGTTATCTGAAGACCTTTTATTATTTTAAGGTATGTCCCAGTGGGGAACTCTTGTAATATAATCAAGCAATATTATTTCAATAATATCATTATATTTTTGCTATTCCTATGCCCACTGAATTGCGCAATTGCAACTTTGATTAATATCAATAATAAGAGGTATGTAAGGCAGGGTCTTATAGTGATCACATTAATGTTCCGGAGTAGGCAACAACATGTTCGTACTTGTCTCAATATTGTTTTAGAGCAGGAAACAACCTGTCTGTATTCGCCACAAGATGGGTCCCACTAGCCTCATGGTACTGGTATTGTTCCTATAGGGTGGTACTTGTGCTTTCCCATACCCAGTGAGGAATTTCATCAATCATATTGGCCTACCTAGACTGAATACCCTTGGGCCAAGAGCTACTTGTGCTTTTACGTCAAGGTGGTACTTGTGTTTTTCACACACCCAGCTCTAGAATTTACTGTCATTCACATATCATCACATAGAATATGGCAAACAATGCATATTAACAGTCAATAGAATATGAGAGAAAGAGTTACTACCTTATTCCTTTCTTGGCCTAGCAATTATCGATCTTTGGTTTTTGGTCCGGCTAGGCAAATATTAAATTCTAAAATTTCCAAATTAATCACAAATGAGTTATTACTCATTCATACCTTATTCTAAAATTTATTGGTTATCTTTAGTCAAAAATACGTAATTACCAAAATACCCCTAGGGAATCTGGTCTAATTCCCTTTATACCCGGTATAATTGTCCTTTTTCCAAAAATTATGACCTGAGCTATTCTTATACAATTTCACGTCTAGAATCCATTTTTGACCTCAGTTTTGACAAAATCACCCTACATTTTTAGTTTTACCCTTGACAACCATCAATTAGGGTTTTAGAGGTAAAATTGTCATTTCTCACCCTAAAGCCTTCACACTCTATAATTCATAGATTTCCTACACAATTTTTCATTATAAACACAATGGATTCATCAAATCCATCAAATTCCAACCATAACCCCCTATTGCAGCTCTGGCCGAAAGTATGCATATTTTAGGAAAATTAAAGTTTTTCAATTTCCAACTAATCAAACTATTCTTTTCACTTCTAATCACTTATTTAACCACTTGAGCACCATTTGCATATAATTAATCAAAGTTTAGGCAGCATCTCCCCTTAGGGTTTAAGCATCTCAACCTACAAAATCCAACCAATACAAGCCAATAATTAACCACAACAACAATCACAACCTTGAATCCAACAAGAAAATCAAGGTTTTATAGCTTACCTTTGGTTTTCTCTCTATAGCTCCAAAAACTGTCCCTCTCTCTTATACTTTTCCTTGAATTTGAGCTTGCTACATGTGTGATTCAAGAAGGCATAAGGGTTAGGAAGGTGTTTTAATGAATTAGAAGGTAAGAACAAGTGTAAATTACAAACAAACTCACCTTGATTACTTCTTGAACTCTTGTTCCTTCTCTTTGTTCTTGTGTTTTTATCCAACTCTCTCTCTTTCCCCCCTTTGCTCTTGTTTGGCCAAAATTAATGGCCTTTGGAAGAGTTTAATTAACCCTTCTAGTGTTTTCTTCCACCTCCTTAAACAATTATTATTTTAATGGAATTTTTGCATGTGATTTTGCTTTTTACTTCTTTTTCTACTTGGCTTAATTCTTGGCCAGATATTCATTTTCTCTCTTCCCTTTCTTATTAGGCCGACTTTGGCCATTTATTTTGGAGAAATAAAGTGTCTCTTTTATTTATTGGTCAAATGACCATTTTGCCCTTACATTTCTCCAATTTTTGAAATTAAATGTTGTCTTTCTTTTTTCTTTCCCTTTTGGCCAAATTTTTGAAATATATTGGGCCCAAAAATTGGGCTCTTTCAAACTTAATTTTATGCCACAATGTTAGACTTTTTCCAAAATAAAAATTAGGCTTTAGGTTTTTCTTGGCCAAAATTTTCTTATAATTACTATTTCCACTATTTTGGGTACCCTAAGTGCACAAAAATTCACCATTTTATTCCATTGAATAAAATTAAATGTACAAGGAATTTTGGTGATTAAATTTGGGATATTACAACTTGCTTTATATTACAATTTGCTTCACTAGTAACTTGTCATAACTACTTCATTGTTATTTTCAAACAAGTCTGAAGTGTATATTAGCTTTCCCACACTCAATTTCATTTGATTTTTAGTCTTTGAGCAGATGGAATTACATTTCCATTTTTGATAGATTTGCTCTTCTATTGATGATGGAATCTCGCTTCCAAGGAATCTGTTTCCTTTCTATTCTCCAAAAAGGTATCGTTTAAGGGTTTTGGCGCTATAATTGTTTAGGGAAAATGACTCTCAGGTCCTAAGGAACCAAAATAATAACAAAGAAGTCCCAATGCAAATTGCCAAGTCAAAAAAGTCCCTAGGTACATTTCTGTTATTAATTCCCTTTGTGAAAAGATGACATTTCCCTTTATGTTTAAACAAAGAACTGCACTCGAGTTCACCACGAAGAACTCAAGTTCTTAAGGACTCACACTCGAGTCATAAGAGTCTTACGGTGAGAGTTGATACAAGAAACTCTTAGTGGTCGCGGGAAATCGACGCACTCAAGTTTTGAATTCTAAACTCGAGTTCTGTAGAAATACCACACTCGAGTCTGAAGAGTTATGGAATAAGAGTTCATTCTAGAAAACCTTCAGATTCCTGCGGCAAGCAATGCACTCGAGTTGGACGATCAGTACTCGAGTCCTATACAGGCACTACACTCGAGTCCTGCGAGTTCTGGGGAACGAGTTTATACTCAAGAATCTTAAAACTACAAGCAGTAAGCACGCACTCAAGTCCACAATATCGCACTCAAGTTCTTAGGTATAAATGCACTCGAGTTCAGGAAGTGATGTCAAGAGAGTTTCTCCCAGAGACTATCAAATTCATGGAAAACAACATGCACTCTAGTTCAAACGGTCACACTAGAGTTTTGAGACAACTTGCACTCAAGTTTGTCCATGAGAGTTTCTACCCGAGAGTCTTGAGACTGAAAATAAAAGGCATGAACTCAAGTTCTTAAGGATGCACTTGAGTTCTCAGGCAGTATACACTCGAGTTCCACTTTTGAACACCTGCGAGTTTCTGCCCAAAACCACGTGATTTGTGGGAAAAAGCCTTATGCACTTGAGTTCTTTAGCACAAACTTGAGTTATGACTGTACAACACTCAAGTTTTCCCTACTAAACTCGAGTTCATCAGCCATTCCTAAGCTGAATCACTTCAGCAAACACTCCAAATACTCTCATATGCTACCCAAACCATGATTTCTCCATTGTCACCATTCTTAATCTCATTCTCCTACACTCTCATACATTATGCTTCCTATCCTAAAGCCGCTAACGAAAGCTATATCCTTGCAATCATAAATAGAAAATTTTAGCAAAGTCTATCACTGCCAGAACCAACGCTCTGATACCAAAAATGTGATACCTTACTTTTAATGACCTTGGATGAGTATAAAAGAGTGGTGAAATCATGCGGGAGACAAAGATTCAAACCCGGCTACCTAACTTTCCAAAATATTTACAAATTACCCACCTTCAACTCAGGAGTTGAACCTAGGGTTGAGAGGGTAATAAAATTTTCACAAATCATCTCTACTATCACGTTTAGTCTCATCGGTCTTTTCTTTATATTCATTTATCAGAGTCAGAGAGCATTTATCTTAATTGCATTTTGTTAGCAATGGGAAGCATAAAAACATAACTATCATCCATTTACTTGATCTTTTTAGATGGTTGTTATGTTCACAAGTCATAAACCACATATACAATCCTAAAACGTCCAAAAACACATAGGGAATCAGATACACCAAAATGACTAAAGTCTTCAATGCCTAACCTTTAATCATCCGTATTTACCTTCCGCTTGCCCCTCGAGCTTACTCCTTGTACTAAAAGTGGATTTTTTGGAAAAAGAGTGAGATTCAAACAAATCTTAGTAGTAACGTATATCAATCATACAGTTAAAATATTTCCTGGCATGCTAAGCAAATATCATTCATCAGAATCATTACAACAACAATCATGCCTCACTTGAAACCTGTAAACTATCGTAGCGCTAGATATGCTACAAGGCCTCGAGGGATACCCGTGCAATAGGCCTCGGGATCCACTCATGCATCGGTGATCATTATATTGGCTTGAGCGTCCACTCATGTGAAGATAAGCCCCAGGTGACCACCCCGCATATTCAAATACGTCAGAAAATTCTTGATAAATACACAAATCATTCATACATACCATAACATATGAAAGATAAGTTACTACCTGATTGCTCTTCTCTAGCAATTCTTTCCCACCTTTCCAAGCTCGAGCAACCCTTGAGTTCTGGACAACAACCAAGTCCTGAAATCTCGAATACACCATAAATGAGTGATTACTTATTCATGCATAATTCCAAATTCATAGTATTGGTTAACTTAGCCTAATAGTGCTAAATTACTAAAATGCCCCTTAAGACCCAGTCTCACTATACTTTACCAAATTTATGACCTAAGATAATCCGACACAATTTCACATATATAATCTATTTTTGACTTCCAATTGGTCAAAATCAGGCCAAATGACGAAAATGCCCTTAACAGCCCTTATTTAAGGCTTGAAGAGGGTAATTGATCATTTCACATTCTGGGACTTTTCTCACTTTATTACCAACATATACCCTACACAATTTTGCCTCCTAAACTCAATGGAAGAATCATAATTATCAAATTCATACTCCTTTTACCATGTCCAACATAGGGAAATCCAATAGGATTCCCAAAAAAGTTGTGTCGGTTTCTCATTTTTTTGGCCGAATCACCTCTTTTCTACTTATATTGACACTATTAGCTATTTAGACATTCATTGGACTTGATTTGGAGAAACTTGACCATTAAGGTCCTTTAGGTTTCTTGAGCTAACTCTTACCAAAACAACCAAAACCAAGCCAAGAACAACTCTAATAGCATCAATCAAGCAAGAGGAACAAGCTTAGAAGATTACCTCTTGATTTCCAACACTTTCTCTCTCTACACGTTTTCAGCTCTCTCTCCACAACTCTTGATTCAACTTGAAAGCTATGGATTCAAAGGAGTAGAGATGAGTAGATGTTATGGAGGGATTAGGAAGCTTAAGACACAAGGTACAAGTCCCTTACCTTGAATTTTGAAGAACCCTAGCTTCCTCTCTTCACGTTCTACGTTCTCAGCTCCCTCTCACTCTTCTTGATTCAGTTTGTATGAGAAATGAAGGAAAGATGAAGGGATTGGTAATATAATGAAAAAGGGTTAATTGGTTTAATACTCATGGCATTTCCTTATTGGTCTAAAATTGCAATTTCTCATTTAATTATTTCATTTCCCTACACATTCCTCTTGATCAGCCAAAAATGATGAGAATTGAAGGAATGAAATATTGGTCTTCTACTATTTCATTGCCATATTGCAAGTAGGTTGACTTTTGGACCTTTGACTTTTGACTATTGACCTTGCTTGACAATAATTCACCAAAATTAGTTTATTAATGATCAAGTAGCCATTTCTCTCTTTTTAATTCCTATTTAACTGAATTTATTAGGAATATTAGGGAAAAATAATTATTTCACACTTTATGGCAAAATTACCGTTTTGCCCATACATTTATGATTTCCAGTAATAAATCATTTTCTCACTCACTTCTATTGGTTTGACCCCATTTTGATACTTAAATGAAGCCATCATTCATGTCATTTATATTCTCAAATTTTGGTTACAATAATAGGCCTTTAATTGGACATTAATCTCCTCTTTATGTCTTTTCTTGGCCGAATTATATATAACTGACGATTGCCTTTTGTTATAAATTCATACATATCACAATTCATCATTTTATTCTACTAAATATCACAAATATACATGTAGGGAATATTGGTGAAAAAATGGGGTATTACACTAACAACTACAACAACAATATTAACAACTACAAATACACATATTAACAATAGTATTTTAATATCATATCAGCGTTTTCTCATAAATCAACTACCAGCACATTCAACTATTCCCACTACAAATAGCGCAGTCCCTTTGTAACCAATCTCAAATACAGAGCATAATAACATTCTCACAATCAAGACTAGGAAGTTAGATCCAGCCTTCCGCTCGAAGAACGACAAGCTGTAATGTCGACATTTACTAAGAAGCAACAGACTGAAATCAAGCCGTTGCTTGTTGGCTTGAAGCGCTAGTCATGAATCCAAGAGTTCAAGGTGTAGGCACTCTTCTCTTTCGTGAGTTTAGGTGGTGTGGACCGTATCCAATGAACCATATTTACCGACTGCTATATATGTTAGGTGGAGATAGAATCCTCTTCCCTCTCTGATCCGTTGGGCTGCTTGCTGCTGCTATGCCCTTTCTGACATCTTGTAGTTATAGGAATTGGTTTCTGTCCTGCCTAGTAAGACTGGTAAGGATCGTCTAGTTCTTTGAGATTCTCTTTTGAATTTAAAGTGGTTGTGCCTTTTCTCTTTATGTTTCATGCTGAGTAAAATCTTGGGCCTTTTCTTTCTCTTTGCAAGAAAGTTTGATAGAGGAACGCCAGGAATGATAGAGGAGCGACGCCTGACATGGAAGCTGACGTAGGATGCACAACGTAGAACCCTGTTGCTCTTGAAATTGAAATTTGAACACTGGTTTCTTTGTTTAAACACAAAGGGTAATGTGGTCTTTTCACAAAGGGAATTAATAATAGAAAAGTCCCTAGGGACTTTTTTGACTTGCCAATTTGAATTGGGACTTCTTTGCTATTATTTTGGTCTCTTGTGACCGAAAGTCATTTTCCTAATTCTTTAAGTCCAGCTTTACTTAATTGTGGTTGCATCCTGAAGACTTTTCTCTGCCTACAGTTAGGTCCTTCCCTCTTTGTATTGGCACCCTGCAACCTTTTTGACTTATTGGCAAGCCAGTCCTTGTCCTGCATCAAGTACAATAACTTCCAAAAGCTTTCAAATTCATCAATTTATCATTTTCCTAAGATCAAAAATGCTCTAATCTTTATTGTACATTTTCCATTAATAATCCCCATATTAATCACACAAATCATGTTAATTTGGCCTTTAAAACCTATTAAAATCCTAGCTTATCACTATGACTAAGAAGGTTTGGATCAAACTTAAGTGGATTTCATCAAATAAGATGCCTAAAGACTTGTTAAAAAAAATTAAAGGAAGAAAATGCAATAATTGCTTGACAATTAAGCAAAGCTAGTGGAGTACACTTGGCAATGTTATCTTAATAAAAGAGCAAGTGTTTCACCTACCCCATCTTGACCTACCTTCACTAAGCCAATTTAAGCCTCATTTAGCTTCAACATTCACCTTATTTTAATGTCATCCATAAGCTGAAAACTGAAGAAGAAAAAGAAGAGAGGAAGAAGTGCAAAGCTCTTCTATGACGACATAGAAAACACCTTTGTAGTCAAAAACACCCTTCACATAACTTTCTCCTCTCCTTGAAAACTACGCATTGATGGTATGTAATTTTTGCGGACTCTTTGCTTAGCTGGTACTGTAGATTTTCTGCCATTCCTGTTTCCCACAGGCTGTTCGATTCTATTACTCTTCCAAATAGTCAGTCTTGAAATATCATGATATCTGATTACAATGTCAATTCAATGTTTGATAAATCATGGGAGATATTTCGTCGGATGCATTCATTTGGCGAGGAGCTAAGTGAGTTTACTTATGGGAGTGTTCTCTCAGCCTGTGCTGCCTTGCAAGCTCCAGCATTAGGTAAGCAAGTTTATTCACTTGCAATGAAAAAAGGGTTTGTTTTTTATGGTTATGCTTATTCTGGGATGATATGCTTTCCAAACATTGAAGCTTTGAAGAGGCTCAAAGGGCGTTTTTTTATGTTTCATGTGATAATATGGTTTGTTGGAATGCTACAATTTCTGGGGCAGTTAGAAATGGAGGGTACAGGGCCCTTAAACCTTTTTTTCTCAAATGTGTCGTCAATCACTAAAGCCAAATGGCTATACGTTTCCAAGTGTTTTAACAGCATGTTGTTCACTTAAAGAACTGCATATTGGGGAAATAATTCATGGGCTGGTAATAAAATGTGTTGCTACAGGTATTTTTGTGCATACTGCTATTGTTGATTTATATGCCAGATGGGGACATATGGATGAAGCTGTTAGGAAATTCTTGCAGATGCCAATCCATAACGTGGTCTCCTGGCCTGCTATAATTTCAGGATTTGTGCACTGAAGTTTTTCAACTATGTGGGAGAAACAGGGGAAGTGATAAATGCCTACACTGTCACTCGTGTACTTGCTGCATGTTCCAAGACAGGAATGATTGAAGACGCAAGCCAAATTCATTCCTTAATATTGAAATTACCTTTAATTTTGGAAGCAACTGTTCAAGCTACTTTAATGAATATTTATGCAAAAATAGTAGAAGTCGGACTTTCTGATTTAGCCTTCAGTGAGATAAAATATGTTACGAAAGATGTGCTCATATGGGCATCAATGATGTCTTCTTATGCCTACAATCAAAATTCTAGAAAGGCAGTTGAATTTTTTCTGTCTATGTTACAAGATGGTGTTAGACCAGATGAGTATTGTATGTCTAGTGTTAAGTATTAGAAGCTGCTTATATATATTAAGACAGATGCATAGTTACACTTTGAAGTCTGGACTAGTCACTAATGCTATGGTAGGCTGTTCACTTCCACCATGTACCCTAAATGTGGTTGTTTAGAGGAATCTCAGAGTTTTTAGGAAGTTCCTAACAAGGACAATGTCTGATGGGCCTCTACGATTGCTGGTTTTGTTGAACATGGCTATGCAGATCATGCTTTTCAGCTATTTAAAGGGATGCTGTCTCGAGACATTTTACCTGATTACTTGATCTTAACTGTACTTCTAACTGCATGTTCTGCTCTTAGTTTTCTACTGACAGGTAAAGAATGTATGGTAGACTTCATTCCCATTTCTTTCGGAATGAGGATTACCATCCTTATTTGATACTCGCGTGGTCTTTAATGTATGACCTAATTAACTAATTTGATTAGATTAATGAAGTTATTTAGTTAAGTTAGTTAATATGATTTGTTTTTTTCTAAAATAGCTTAATCATCTTCTTTAATTCTCTCCCCTTTCTCGTACTTGATTATTATTGAAGGAATGTTTATAGGGCTACTTTGGGAGAAAAAATTGATAAATATATAAAATAAGTCTTATATTTAGTACCAATATCAACTCCTCAATTGATCTTGCATTAAGGACCGGATGAGTATATAATCTCATTCCTAGGAATGAAATCTGTTTTTGCCATCATGTTTTCACTATCATGCATATACCAGATAGGTGGGTTCTCTAACTAATGAATACATCTATATTGTTTGGCTCTTATTCTTCTATCTGTTAATTTATCTACCCTTTTATCTTCTTTAATTCTATTACTTTTTATCAATGCAGATCATGTACACTACATTACCAGTAGAATTCAGAGTGGAAAGAAACATGGAGATTTTCACCTTACAACTCAACAAGATATAGTTAAAACGAAAACAGAGTATAGAATCCTATGATGACCAAAGCCCCTACAGGAGGTATGTATGTATGTATTCATTCAAAATGTCATTTTTCTCTGCTTTTTAATGTTTTTTATGCTTTCCTTAAAGGATTCTGAATAGTATTATTATTATAACTATTTTAGGATTTTGAAACATTTAAACTACCAAAACATCTTAGATAATTCTAAAAGTGAACTGCAACATACAACTTTTTGCATTGGATCAGTTTCCTACTACAGGATAAGTACTCATAATATTTAATTGTAGACGAGCAAATTAGGAAAAGAAATTAACTAATGCCCGAGATATTGCCAAACAGAAATTATATTTTATATCAGAAAAAGGTTAAATACAATTTCAAATATTTTGGACTAGGGGGAGTACAAGAGGTATGACAGCTAGGTCCCTTGTAAAGGACTTATTTTCATTTTGATTCATATGAGTGAAAAACTTTCAGGGATTGACAATTATGATATATTCTTCTGGTCTTAAATGTGAAATGTGGGATCTAGTTTAAGATATACATTCAATGTAGATGATCCCGATCCCTAATATTACTCGCGAGCAATGTGAACGACTTGTTTTCCAACATTGCGACCAGTAAAGAGGCCAACCAAAGCCGCAGGGCCATTCTCAAGGCCCTCAACTATATCTTCCAAGTACGCTATCTTCCCTTCTTTGATTAGAGGTAATATGAAGTCTAAAAATTTTGGATAGAGGTTATAATAATCACTCACACTAAATCCATGCATACGAACTCTCTTAGAAATGAGTTGTGCGAGATTTGTTATGCCTTCAGGTTGATCAAGATTATACTGTGAGATCATTCCACATAAGCATATCCTGCCTTGGATCCTCATATTTGTTAATACTATGTCAAGAGTTTTACCCCCAACGTTGTCGAAGTAAATGTCAATGCCTTCTCGGAAGTACCTGATTCATCAATTAGATGTCTGTTAACTTTTAGGATTAATTATTGTGACCGTGATAAAATAATTAAAAGGGTTAAGGTGCAATTTTAACAATGAAGTTTTTGGCTAAGAGTGTCTCGCGCAATTAAGTTTAGAAAGGTGTAAAAGTAAATATAATATCTTAAAAAATAAACAATTTTAGTAATTCCGATAAATTGGTCCAAACTTCCGTTATAAAGTAAAAAGGAGAACAAGTGAGTCATATATCAAAATAGAGATGGACACTTGAGCCAATTTAACAAAATTGTTAAAATTGCTCATGTTTTAAAAAATTGTGTCTTAGCCTACTTTTACATTCTTCAAAACTTAATTGTGATAAAAATTCCTGAGGAAAAACTTCATTGCTAAAATTGTACCCTATCCCTAATCAAAATCATTTCTAAGATGGTACTATTTGATATTAAGTACCTTTTTAATGCTAAATCCAAGTCAGGCTCTTCCTTGTAGTTAAAAGCGTCATCAAATCCCAATTTATTCTTCAACAGATCCACCTAATTGTAATTAAAATGAAGATAATGCATGAGATAAGACTTGAGAGCACACAAACAATAAAGAAACCTCCTGATTATAATTGCACCTATACATACCATACCTTCTCTTTACTGCCAGCGCTTCCCACAACATAACAACCTAAGAGTTTTGCAAATTGCCCAACAATTTGACCAGTTGCACCGGATGCAGCTGAGACAAAAACACGATCTTCTTTCTTGGGAGACCCTATTTCATAGAATCCAACGTATGCAGTTAATCCTGGTATACCTGCGGCGAGGAAATTGAGGAAGCAAAATAACAAGTGTAATTAGACTAAGATAATATTACAAATCTAACATTAGAACGACATGTAAATTGCCAAGTAATTAAGATATATATGCATAGGATTTATTCTAGTCATACATATTTTCTTCTTCTCTTTCTTGGGAACTTGATGATTTTTGTATGAGCAAATGAAGAAAAAGAGCACTAATCAAAACAAGCATGACAATGAGAAGAAGCCATGCGTGCGACTAATTAAAAAGCACAGATAGATTCAATCTTATGAAACATGCATACTCGACAAATTATATAAAGAGTATAAAGAGTATCTAAGGAACATGTAACCTGGTCTTTATTATAAGTTCAATTTGACCAAATCCTACATTACAAAAATAATAAAAGTTTAGACATTTAATATCTTAAATTGATTTACTTTTCTAAATTTATCCTTATTTAATAATGAGTATTGTAAAAAAGATACTATTTGTACATCTTCTCTCACATCAATAAAGATAAAATTGTAAAACAGTCATTAATAACTTTCGTCTTTATATTTTGGACTAAAAAATTGACAAACTAAACATATAATAAAGACTGGAGTGATATATATACTAACCAAGGATTCCAATATAATAAGAAAGTGGGACATTGGTGTGCTGGATTTTGAAAAGTATGTGAGTTGACTGAACCAAACTGTACTCTTCCCATTTAGCAAATCCGCAAACAAAATCACCTTTCTTATAGTCAGCATGCCCTGATTCAACTACCTTAGCCACACCATATCCATGTATTGGCTGCAATTTTTCAACGCTATTAGTATAGTTGCAGATCTTAGCAACTACATAATGAATATGGATCACACTTTATTTAATTTAGGGAGATTAAAGAAAGAAATTAAATAAATTATTTAATTATAATATGGGTCAATTTTGATCTAGAATTTTTTATTAAGGGGCAATTTTGCTCTGAAAGTTTTAAAAATAGAGCAATTTTGCCTTGGTCATTATCTCAGTTAATTTTAACCGTTAATTGATCGAATATGCTAAGCTGATAGTCTATATGTCATCCATATTATTTTTATTAAGGTGAAAATTTGCCCCGGGAATTTTAAATCCAACTTTAAAGAAAATGAAATAGATGACACATGGATTTTTAGGCCAAATTTATATTTTAACAAAAATAACATAGATGACATGTAGATTGCCAACTCAGGTTAACTAACGGTTAAAATTAACTAAGATAACGGTTAGGGTAAAATTGCCCCCGAAAAACTCCTAAGGCAAAATTGCCCTTTGATGAAAACTTTCAGAATAAAATTGACATAATTTCTTTAAACTATTTTTGTGTAATATTAGAGTAATTATATTTATAATTTTTCTCTAACTAATTTTTTTAACATATAAACTGATATATAATCCAATAATATACAATATATATTATGATTTAGTACTTTATTTTACTTCTTTAATCTTTTTAATAAAAAGTCAACTAGTTAAGGGTTAGAAGTAATATATCAATTTATAAATTAGATAAATTGATTTAAAAAATGATAAATATAATGAATAAAATGAAAAAAGGTCTTACCATTAAAACAAAAATTCACCCCAAATTAGATTTTACATTTAGGAGGGGAGGGTGATTGGCTAAAGAAGTCCATGGAAACTGGCAAGAAAAACCATTAACACCCAGAATAAAAGTACGCCCTCCAGTTCTAATTCTAAGAGATAGTTAAGAGATTTATTTTAGTCCTATATATATGTAAATTATCTCTCAAGTTAATAATTTTTTTTAAACTTCTACTGATTGCACATATTAAGATGATTTTTATCAAAAAGATGTTTTCAGTACAGATCATTAAATATGATATTTTAGAAAAAATGACCCATATTTTTTTGACAATTCTTTATTCTCTATAAATTACTTATGCAGCATTTATAGTAAGAATAATATGAGGATTTTTTTTGAGGGGGGGACTTACAGCACCAGGAGTATAAGAACCAAATCTTGAAGCTGATGTACTGCTCATCATGATTCGCTGGTAGGGATCACAGGATAAGTAGAGATTCTTGAGCAGAATCTCATTTGAACCTTCTGGAACCTTCAATTCCATGGAACTTTCAACGACTTGCAGATCAGATTCTTTGGGGAAACCACGCACATACTCTTTTAGAATCACCTGCTTGTTCTTCACTTGCCCTGCCATTTCTGCTTGCTAAGACCAAACTACTGTGTGCCCACACTTCCTTGGGTACGAAAAAGATGAATTTATAAGGCAAAGTCAAGCGCTAAAGAATTAATAATAGAACATTCACGAACATGACGTGAACATGCGTGAGCAATGACATATGTAAGTGTGATAAAATAATCTCAAGTGGCGAAGGTTATGAAATCGGGACCACCAGTTGGTTAAGGCATTTGGCTGACTGATGGTGGATGAGGTCGGTATTAATTAAAAAATATAATTTAATTAAAATAGATAAAAATATTCATATTTTGATAATAAAAAATATTTTGCTAAACAACAAACGTAATATAAATTTTTTATTGGTAAAAAGTGATAGGAAAAATTAATTATTAAATTTTTATAATTTTACCGAATTTGTAACTCAACCTTATGATTTGACTCATTGCATCTCAATTTCAAAGTTTGATTTGTTTTAACATTCCATCCCTGCTGTCGATGAATCCAGGTGGACCAAACTGATGTGTCCTAAAGAGTGTTAACTGAGCATATGTGGCATCCTTGCCAATGTGCGTGTTTGGAATCTGGTGAAAAAGTATTTTTTTTAATGGGGCTTTTACAAAAGCCTTTTTTAAAAAAAATCAGATTATAAATGTGATTTGTGTTTGGATTGACGGTGGAAAAGTGACTTTTTTTTTAAAGTAGAACCTGTTTGGATTAGCTTTTGAAAAGCCCATTTGGATGAAAAATGACTGAAAATGGTATGAACATTGTTGAATACTATATATATATATTGTTTGTGCACATATTGTTATAATTGATGTTAAAAAATTTAAATAAAATTTTTAAAATTGAAAAAAGTTTAAAATTGCCAAATGGTTTGGGGAGAGAAGCGTATATGTGTGTGTCGAGTAAACAGGAACGCGTCTGTATGCGGTAGCTGAACAATTAAAATGTCATTAAAATACGTGCATTGATGAGAAGCTGGAAAAAACTGGAAAAAAGCTCTAACTGATAGCTTTGCAAAAAAAGCTCTTTTGAGATAAAAGCCCATTGATTTTTAATGAGTTCTCAAACACTGATATTTAAGATAAATAGGTTTTTGTATTTCTAATGGGCTTTTTTAACTCTTTAATGGGAACCCAAACAATCCAATATACATCTTTAAAAAAAAAAAAAAGGTCTGAATAGTAAAAAAGAGAAAGAACAAAACTCAGTGGACTTCGCTTTATTCTTCATGTGACCTTCCCTTCTTCCATTAACCATAGAATAAAGCCAATGGAAGTCTTCCCTTTTTTACTATTTATGAATGAAAATTTTAAATTTATCAAAGGAAAAAATAAACACAAATAAAACAAAAAATGCACAAACTCCAAACTTCAAAAAAAACATCCAGCAAACTGATCTCTTCCTTCCTCTTTTTGGTGATCTCTCCGATGATTTTTATAAACAACCTTTTTTTATTGGTTTTTAATATAAGTAATTTTTTTTATCTCTCAAATTTTAAAATATTTTTTATTTTTATTATACATACATACACACACACACACACACACACACACACACACACACACACACACACACACACACACACACACACACACACACATATATATATATATATATATATATATATATATTAATTATCCTCTATTCAATATTAATTCTCATCCATTTAATTATTTATTACTCATTCTCTTTTATATTTTATATTCTTTTTTTCTTATATTTTTTACTCATTCTCTCTTTTCTATTCTTTCCATAAATATGTGTATATTTGAAAAAGAAGATATTTTTAATATATTTATTATTTTTTTACTAATCTTAACTATTGATTGGTCATGGACAGTGAGCATAAAGTTGGGTACACTAGTGCAAAATAGCATTTTTAGACCACATCATTTAGACCGATTATTGTGGATAAGGTCTAAAAAAACAAGTGGTGGCAATTTTGTAATTAAAAGAAACTTTTTAGATTGGTTATTTCAATAACCGGTCCTAAAAACATTATTTAGACCGGTTTTCTTAAAAAATCCCTTTATTTTTAAGACCAGTTATCTTAATAACGGGTCTTAAAAGTCATTATTTTAAGACCGGTTTTTAAATAACCGATCTTAAATATCTAATTAAAATGAAAATAAAAAATCCACAGCGTTTTAAGACCGGTTATACTAATAACAGGTCTTAAAATTAATTTTTTTAGACCGGTTATTTAAATAACCGGTCTTAAAGTTAAGACCTTTAAGACCGGTTATTTGATAATCGGTCTTAATTAGATAACTTTTAAGATCGGTTAATTAAATAACCGGTCTTAAAAACACTTTTAAGATCAGCTATTTAATTAACCAGTCTTAACATTCCGGTATTCAAACCTAGCCGGCCCTCATTTCGTATCCCTCTCAGTCCTTCCACAGTCGCGAAAGCTCCATTTCAGCCATGCGCTTCTTCTTCGGTCATATTTCTCCTTCTTCTCCGGTCATATTTCAGCCCCTACTCCGGCCGCCGCCGCCACCGCCCCTCCCTTCTCCATTTTCCCTTCAACCCACTGGTTTTAAAATACCGCCGCCGCCCCTCCTTCTCCATTTTTCATTCATCCCCCAGCCCGTATCCACGAAATCACCATTATCTCCGGCGTGTTCTCCAGCCACTGCAACTGCAGCTCCTCCTGCTCCTCAAGCCATGATCTAATGTCACTACAACCAAGTAAGAGTAATGTACCCTTGTCTCAGTTAATTCTTCGTATAAATAGCAAAATTTAGTGAAATTGATTTTTAATAGTAGAAATGATTTTGAAGAAGTCTTCATATAAATGTTGGCGCTGGCTTGTAGTTTTATTACTGGATAGGAAATAATTGTTTGATGTTGTGGTCTGTGATTTACAAATTTGGATGTTATGAATTTGTTCAATCATAATTGCTTGGCCTTTCGCATTTTGCATATCAATTTCTTTCTGTTGAATATTTTGAAGATGTAATTGTGCTGTTTATCAATTTCTTTCTGTTGAATCTGTTGAAGTGGTCCCTTGAACATGTTTTGCATCTGTTGAATCATTTTCTTTCTTGAGTCTATAAATTTCACTGTTTATGTCTTCAAAATCAGATGTAATTGCAGTGGTCTCTTGAATAGAAATAACAACTATGTGAATGGGGAAAAATTACTTGAAGAAAATAGAACAGACTGTAATTACATCTTATGAGGAATTCTGATGAAGAATTATGTTAAACTAGATAAATTGATGAGTGTAATGATTTCATACTCTCATCATACTCCTGCCTTTTCTAGGGAAGTTAATATACAGAAGAGAAGAAGAAAAAAGGTGTTGCAATATATGGATCATAGTCGGATAAACGCTAAACGGACTAGTGTTGAATATGATAATGGGGTGAGAGATTTTTTAGAATTTGCTAGAAGAAATTTTAGTAATGATGATAGTAGGATGTTCTATTGTCCTTGTGTATAATGTCTGAATGAAAAGCGACTAAGTGCTGCAGATAAATATACACATTTAATTTGTGAAGGATTTTGTAAGAGTTATATAGTATGGGTATGGCATGGTGAAGAAATAGAAATTCCAAGCATAGCTCAACAAGGGGGAGTCGCCTTTGATAATAATGACACGGATCTGAATGATTGGATAGAGGATATTATTTGTGATGTAGGAGAAGAGGCTTTTAAGCAATCATATGCATATGGTAATATGTGCAGTGATGCCGAGAAGCCGCTGTACCCGGGGTGCACAAAATACTAATTGTTGAAAGCTGTATTGAAATTGGTAAGCTTGAAAGCACGGCATGGATGGAGCGACAAGAGTTTTTCAGAAGCATTTGAGGCTTTTAAGGACATGCTTCCAGATGATAACATGTTGCCTTGCCGATACTATGATGCTAAGAAAATATTGTGTCCACTAGGGATGAAGTATAAAAAGATCCATGCATGTCTTAATGATTGTATATTGTACATAAAAGAGCATGAAGAGAAAGAGCAGTGTCCGATATGTGAAACCCCTAGGTACAAATCAAATAAGGCCCCTGCAAAAGTGTTGTGGTATCTTCCAATCATACCGAGGTTCAAACGGTTGTTTGCTAATGAAATTGATGCCAAAAATTTAAGATGGCATGCAGATGAGAGGATTTCTGATGGAAAGCTTTGACATCCAGCTGATTCTTCTCAATGGAAGAAAATTAATCAATCATTTCCTAACTTTGGCAAAGATCCTAGGAACCTTAGGCTTGGGCTTAGCACGGATGGCATGAATCCTTACGGTAGCCTAAGCAGTATACATAGTTTATGGCCTATTCTATTGGTAATTTACAACTTATCTCCTTTGTTATGTATGAAACAAAAGTACATTATGTTGTCTACGTTGATTTCGGGACCAAAACAACCCGGAAATGACATAGATGTTTACTTAGAACTCCTGATCGAAGACTTGAAAGAGTTGTGGGACGAAGGTGTTGATGTTTTTGGCGCGAACAAGAAGGAGATGTTTAAAATGCGAGCCTTGATCTTTTATACTATAAACAACTTCCCTGCTTATGGAAACTTGTTAGGATATAGCGTTAAAGGCCACAAAGCATGTCCGATTTGTGAAGAAGGCACATTCTACTATCAACTTCAACATGGAAGAAAGACTGTTTATCTTGGTCATAGGAGATTCCTTAGACGGGGCCACCCATATCGCAGATTAAAGAAGGCCTTTTTCGGTGGCCAAGAGTTTGAAGATGCTCCAGAGGTATTGACTGGGGAGAAAGTGTATGAAAAGGTGAAAAATATCAATGTCATCTTCGGTAAGACTTCAAAGAGTCGAAATGAAAAAAATATATGGAAAAAGAGGTATGTTTCTTTAACCTTCCATATTGGCAAAATCTTGATGTGAGACACTGTATTGATTTTATGCATGTTGTTCTAAGGATGGCGTTAAGGCAAGATTAGATTAGCAAGAAATGGGAATAGGACAGACTTACATCTGAGGCCATATGGTAAGAGAACTTTTTGTCCTTCAGCTTCTCATACTTTGTCTAAGTATGAGAAAAGAAGTTTTTGTGAGTGTTTACATGGCATCAAAGTTCCCTCAGGGTATTCTTCAAATTTTAAGAAGCTTGTGTAGATGAAAGACTTGAAGTTAGTAGGGTTGAAGTCTCATGATTGTCATGTCTTGATGCAACAACTACTCCCAGTGGCTATTTGAGGCATTGCCGAATATGATCTTCAACACATATTGATCAGACTTTGTTTCTTCTTCAATGCGATTTGTAGTAAAGTCATTAAGATGGAAAGATTAGAAGAATTAGAAAATGAAGGATACCTAATCTTGTGCCAGCTTGAGAAGCTTTTTCTTCCTTTCTTTTTTGACATCATGGTACATCTAGTTGTTCATCTAGTGAGGGAGATAAAATTTTGTGGGCCTATATATTTTTGATGGATATACCCAATTGAAAGAACTATGAAAATCCTAAAAGGATATATGAAGAACCCTTACTGGTCTGAAACATCTATTGTTCAGAAATATGTTTCTGAAGAAGCCATGGAATTTTGTCAACATTATTTGTCAAATGTAGGACATATCGGCCTTCCTAAACGACATGATGAAGAAGGGGGTAGGCGCCGGGCTACAATCAAGAGTATGGATCCTGATGATTTACAACAACTCCACTTGTACATATTAAATAATGTTGATGCAGTTCAAGATTACATAAATGCTCATAAAGAAATTGTACGGAAAGCAAACATTCGAATGACTGAACAAAGGTTAATTAGGGAGCATACCAGAACTTTTGTACATTGGTTTAAACACAAGGTTGACGGAGAAGAATCTGTTTCTGATACAATTAAATGGCTAGCATGTGGTCCTGAGTTTGATGTCATAAGTTGGACTTCGTTTGTGATCAATGGTTATACCTTTTACACGAAGTCCCTAGATGATAGGAGCACTGTCCAGAATAGTAGTGTTATGTTAGTAGCTGAATCTATGCACTTCTCTAGTTCAAAAGATAAGAACCCTACATTGGCAGTCATACCTTATTATGGGGTTATGACAAGATTTGGGTGGTTGACTATTTTAAAATTAAATTTCCCATTTTCAAATGTAAGTAGGTTGATGTCAATAATGGTATTAAGATCGATAAGTTAATGTTTACATTAGTTGATATAAACAACAGAAGTTTTGGAGATGAACCTTTCATTATGGCAGATCAATCGAAACAAGTGTTCTATATTACCGATCAGGAAAATAAAATGTGGTATGTAGCTCTCCAAGGAAAAAGAGTCATTGATATTGAAGAGGAAAGTCGTTCAAATTATAATCTTCTTGAGACTCCTTTTTCCAGGGGTCTTCCTGCATTGAACGAAGAAGATGAAGCTGATAATGAACACAGCACAAGAAATGATCATCGTGAAAGGATATGAGATGATATCTCTTTATAAATCTACTTTAAAAGTTAGCTATCTATTTAAAGTAATTATCATTATAAGTTATATGTAGATTATATATATAGTTATTTTATAACTTACTAACTTAACAATTTGTCTTAACAGTACAATGACGGACCCAGTGCATCCTACAACAGAGGATCAGGTGTCACCTAGTGCTCAGCATAGTGAGCCTCCTAGTGTGAATCAAAGACAGAGTGAAGGTGAGCCGAGTCACCAACCTGGATGGAGGGGCAAGACAGCCACATGGTTGAGGGATGTTTCCCTGAGTTGGTCGGCCGATGAGAAGATACCGATTCAGTTTGATCAATTTTGGAAACCGATTGGGCCTAATGCAAGTCGATATAGGAGTTTTATCGGTCTCCTCATACGGAATAAACCTAGCATATTGATAGAGGAGTGGAGGAATGTCGACAAAAAAGTTAAGTAGCATATTTGGGACACTATTCAAGTATAAAGTTTCCTCTGTATGTAATGATTATCAAATTTTTTTCATTATTGTCACTAACTCCTCTGATTCATGAATAACAGCTCACCTGCGACGTTCCTCAAAGTGAGATCTTGTATAACAAGACTATGATGTATTATTGTGAGTACTAGAGGAAGTTCAAGATGAATTTGGCCAACAATTACGTGCATATCAAGGTGCCAGCTGGTAAGTCTCGTCCTACTCCTTGCAGTAAGTATTCATACATCGATGAAGCGACATAGCAGGAGTTTTTTAGGTTTCGGACTACTCCAGAGGCTTTGGTGAGTTTACTTATTTTGTACTTTATTTGTGTTAACTGTTTGTAACCTTTTTTCCTATTTCTTATTCGCAGGAAAGAAGGCAAAAAACACAAGAGAGTGGCAGGAAGAATGATTGCCCCCAAACAATGTCTCGTAGGGGATACGCAAAGGCCAAGAAAGACTTGTTGGCTGCCAAATTGAGGAGATTGGAAGAAGCATCTCAATCTGATCCTTCTGTTCTGGTATCTCCACTATCTTTGATACGGCGCGAAGAGTTATGGTTGCATGCTCCCTGAAAGAGTGGTGGATCCTATACAAGTGAATAGTCTCGTATAGTTGATGAAAAAATTGTAAGTATCATTGTTGTTATTAACTATTTAGTTAACATGTTTCATTACTCATGTGTGTTATTTGTATATCTCACAGGAGGAACTTCAAAAAAAGCAAGCCGAAGGATCCATCAAGTCGAAGGGGAGGAATAACATTCTCACGGTTGCTACTAAAAAACGTGAGCATCCAGTCCATGTCAGGGGAGTTGGAGGAGGGGTGGGTATAAAGGATTACTTTGGATCCTCCTCACGTAATTCCTCCACCAACGTGGTGACGAGAGACGAATTGGAGTGTATGTTGGCCATTGCGAGGGTGGAAGCACGGGCTGAGGCAGAAGCATTATTTGATGCACTATTGGATGCCTGGTTAAGCAAGATGAAGGAGGAAATATATGCCATGGTAAGCACAAGACAAGATACCGTTCCTGCCCAGGCATAGTCACTCGATCTTAATAAGCAGAACACCAAAGGGAGTTATTGCAATATTGGACAGTCATCAGAGGGTCTTGGAAAGGACATTGGCAAGCCTTGTGACATATTTATTGAGGATCCTCTGAGACAGTTAGTTGCATGGGGGAGTATGCACAACCTAGGATCAACTGTTAATCACCAACAGATGACAGATGATTAAGTCAAGGTGTCAGTTGAGGAGGTTACATCACAGACGCACCTGTCCCTATCCCTTTCTGAGGAGTTCAAGATTGTAACGATGTCTTGGGTACCTTCACATCATGGCCGAAGAACCTTATTTCTGTTTAAACTTTGGATTCCCCGATCAAAGCCCCAAGTCCAGCTCCCTTCTCTCATGAAGTTTCACAGCCTCCACTGAATATGACGCAGCAAGTGATTCTAATAGCATACGATACATCCTTCCTAGCAAGAAGTTGGCTTATGGATTTAGTTGTTGAGAAGTTAGGGGCGATATGCAATCTTGATAGGGAAGATTTAATGTCCCTAGTCCCTCCTAGACAATATCTTACGGTTGGGATTGTCCAACTATTTTTTATGTAAGTATCTTCTTCAATTAGAAGTAAATATCTTAAAAATTATGCTGTTTAACTTTAATTTGTGTGCTTGCATTTTTGTAGGTACATGAATCGTAGGTTGGTCTCCTCTGGCTAAAGTGATAAATTTGGATTCATGTGCCCAGTTCAAGTCCAAGAGAAAGGGATCTCTTATGCCATCAGACATAGATATTTATCAAAGAGGCTCAGTGAAACAGAAACTGATTGTTTCTTGGTTCCTTATGTGCATGGGTAAGAAACATCAAATTTATATTCCAAAAGACATATAATGCTTTATATTTGCTTAACATTCGTCTCTTTTTTTAAGGGATCATTGGAAATTGTTTATTCTGTGTAAGGCTAGTTACATAGTCATCTTCCTATGCTCCCTCCACTTCAAATTGGGGAGTGACTTGAAGAAGACCGTGAACTCGTAAGTTTTCTTGCTTTCTTATCTTTTGTGTGCAAAGTTTGTGTGCAGAATAAGTAATCTTTGTGATTTTACTGATAGGGCTATGCGGACATTCCTACACGCTAAATGTGGTAGGCATGTTCGTGACTTAAAAGACCCTACATGGATCACGCTAAAGGTTAGTACATGTTTGTTTTCTTTAAGATATGTTCTATAAGCTATGCTTTTATGCTTTCTTTGATGATAACATGTTCTTTTCCAGAGCCGTAGGCAACCACCGGGCTCCAACTTATGTAGTCTTTATATTTTGAGGCAAATGTACAATATTATCAGCCTAGGTATGACTGATTTTACCAAGGAGTTAATAAATGTATATTTCAAAAATTTTGTCTTACTTTATTGTTTTTAAGTTAGTAAGTTAATGTTTTGTTTGGCTTTAGTGTTACACATATAGATGTTTGATTTTGTTGATCCCTTTCCTGAAGAAGATATTGATGTCATCCACAATTGTTGTGTTGAATTCATCTATAAGCTTTTACAAAATTAGTAAGTTTTTGAATCAGATCCTATGTTGTTCTAATAATACTTATGGTTTTCATATATATCTAACTTGGTTTATATCTCTGCTCAGGACAATTTCTTGGATATTGGTGATACTAGTTGGCTGTCGATAGAGGCATGGGATCACTATTGTAAATTTTCTTCCATTTTTTTCATTTCTCTGTAAAGCTTAGGAATTTTTTCCATATAATGAGAAATATTTCTTCTGCTTTTCTTTAGAAGCTTTGGGATTGAAAGTGCACACAATGTTGAGATTTTCCTGCTATCATTGTTATGTTGTGGTTCAAAATTCCTGATGATTATAAATTGTTAATATTGTACTGTTGCTGAGAATTGAATAAGTTGATCATGTGTTATTGGTAGTCATTGGAATTGAACGTGTTTGTTTTGAATGATTTTTATTCATAATGTTGATTCTGTGATTGTTGAGGGTGGAGGGTTGTAAGGGCCACGTGTTGTTGCCTTGAAGAGATTGATATTTATAGCTTCATACCAATTAGGATAACTAAGATCATATTTAAAAAAAGAGGGAAAGTGAAACTAATAAGAATTTTAGGCTTCATGATTCTAAACTTGGAGCAAGTTTGCATATGATAACATAATGCCTTAGGCTGAATTGATTCTGAGAAATACCAAGTGTTTCTGGAAATAAAAATGTTGTTGTCACTGCTTCTGGTTGTGAATATATATATACATGTGTTGTTGCTTGTGTATGTGGAAAGGGGATTGTCGTTGAATATGGCATATTGACCTGGGTAAGATTGAAACAAATAAAACTAAAAAAATTTAGACCGGTTCTCATAAGAACCGGTCTTAAAGTAATATTTAAGACCGGTTAAAATGAGAACTGGTCTTAAAATTCTAGCCTTTAAGATTGGTTCTCAAGATAACCGGTCTTAAATTGATATTTAAGACTGGTTCTTATGAGAACCAGTCTTAAATAACTAACACTTTTAAGACCGGTTTTCATAATAACCGGTCTTAAATATAACTTTAAGATCATTTTTTTATGAACGGTTCTTAAAATCCTATACTTTTAAGATCGATTTTCAGAGAAACCGGTCTTAAAAGTATATTTTAAACATGAAATTTCCTTTTAACGGTTTTGTTAGTCAGACTTTAAGACCGGTTGTGATACAATCGGTCTTAAAAGTTTATATTTTAAACCAGTTTTTTAACCGGTCTAAAAAGTTAGATACTTTTTAGACCGGCTGTATCAAGACCTAATCCAAAACCGGTCTAAAATGTCTTTTTTGACCTGTCTAAAAAAATGATTTTTGCAATAGTGGTATAAAAAAGAAAAGGAGACACTATAATGGCACGTTTGGTTCAATTATATGGGAGAGGATTACATGTAATCCTGTTGTAATTGGCTGGTTACAGCGTTTAGTTGGGCTTATTGTAATGTAAAAAGGATTACGTTTGTAATCCTGATTACATCATTTGATGTAATCAGGATTACATAGCTATGACTGATTAATGAGGATGCATGCATCCTGTAGTTAAGTGGAAAAGACAATATTGCCATTATAACTTTTTAAATTGACCATATTACCCATACATAAACCCTACTTATCTACCCTTTTCCATTTTATTCTGTTTGGTGAAGAAAAATCTCATTGGCCGCTCCTCTCCATCACTGCATCAAACGTTCACAAATTTTGTTGTTGCCAACGAACGAAAGTCGCTACTGCTTGATTATGTCCATCACTGCTTTATCGTGAGGTAAGTCTTTTCTTGGTGTGGGTTCTATTCATCACATCTATAAAGATTGTTAGATTGGTTTTTTTAGGGTGATTGAATTTGAGGGTTTGAAGAAGGATTTTGAGCAACAGTGGTTGGGTCCATCGAGTTTAAGGAGGATTGAAGGGGTTTAGGGGATGATGACGATGCATTATCTACCATTATTATAGTTCTCCTCAAGGTTTTGTCATAGAAATTAATCTTATCTCTGTCCCTCTTCACTTGCCTTTACCTTACAATCTCTCTTCCTTTCGCTTCCTTACCAAACTTGTCATATCAAATGCAAATCTTACCGGAAGTATCACTTCTGATATTGGTGCTTGTTCTTCCCTTACTGTCATTAATCTTAGCCATAATAGTCTCATTGGTTCAATTCCTTCGAGTGTTGGGAATTTTCCAAATCTCAAGACTTTGGCCTTAAACTCCAACTTCCTCAGTGGAGAAATCCTAAATGAGCTAAGTAATTGCATTGGCCTAGAATTTATCATCCTTTCAAATAATCAACTAAGTGGAAAAATCCCACCTTTATTGGGAAAATTATCAAAACTTGAGATTTTTAGAGCACAAAGGAACAGACTCATTACTAGGAATATACCACATGTCCTGGGAAATTGTACTAATTTGATTTCTTTGGGGTTGGCTAAAACCAGCATATCAGGCTCTTTGCCTGCTTCATTGGATAGGCTTAAAAAGCTTCAAAGGTTGTCACTTTGTGATACTATGCATTCTGGTGAGATTCCATCAGAGATAGTTGATTGCTCTGAGCTTATTGAGTTGAGGCTATGCACAAATAAACTATCAGGTTCTGTTCCATCTGATTTAGGGAAGCTGCAAATTTTGAATTTATGGGATAATTTTATTACTGGAGCTATTCCTGAAGAGATTGGTAACTGTACAAGCTTAACAATACTTGAGCTTTTTTTTTTGTTTTGATAATTGACTGAAATTCTGGAACAAGTAGGTGGGGGATATATATTAGACATTGGCAATTTGAGATAAGTCATATGTTTTTTAATGTTTTAATGTATCAACATGCTTATCTAGAAGCTGAGGCAATGTCTATAATAGAATGGGGGAAGGATGAGTGACATTTTCATTTAAGTGTCTGGGACTGTACTTCGTGCTTTATTCTCTTACCTATTATAGGATGTTAACCGGAAATTGACCCTTCACAGCTAAATATGTTTGTTTCTTCAAGTTTTTTTCTTATCTGATATGTTTCTTCAAGCTTCACATGATTGTTTTCTAAGGTCCTAATCATCATGAACAATGATAAATCTAGCTAAAGTTAGCCAGGCTATTCTAGCCTAATATTAAAATAATGATAGAGAATAAAGCATGTAGAGATAGTTTGTTAGTTTGAGTACTTCGCAGCTAAATATTAAAATAATGATCAATTTGAGTACTTCGTAGCTAAATATGTTTGTTTCTTTAAAACTAGTCCATCACATTTTGGATTCTTTTAAAACTTATATATAACTAAATATGTCATCGTTTTTAGCTTCCAGGTTTTGTTTGTATTTGTTTTAGTATTTTGGTTTTTGTGTTAATGCACTGATTGTTGATGGTGAAATTTAGGCACTAAATTAAGTTGGTTGTGTTTAATTTTTGGTGACCAAGATTGTGGTTTGCATATGTCATGGTTAGGTATTGCTTATTTATTTAGATTCTTCTTTTTTATTGGGTACAATTAAATATGGATAAAGAGCAACAACAAATCATTCTTCATTCAACGTCAGGCTACTTAATGATTATTTATTATATTCTTAAAATTTTTCATGATATGATGTTTAGTATGGCTATATATGGCACTAGACACATACAAGGCCGGTCTTACAGCCTTGATTTCCACAAGAAACGAAGGCATCTTAGGAAGATCACTAGTGCAAAATAGTATTTTTAGACCGCATTATTTAGACCGGTTATTGCGGATAAGGTCTAAAAGAAACACGCGGTGGCAATTCCGTAATTAAAAGCAATTTTTTAGGCCGGTTGTCTAAAAAACCGGTCTAAAAAAATCTTATTTAGACCGTTTATACAAACAACCGGTCTCAAAAACACATTAAGACCGGTTGTTTAAATAACCGGTCTTAAAAGTCAATCATTTAAGACCGATTGTTTAAACAACCGGTCTGAAAAAAAATTATTAAAATGAATAAAAAATCACGATATTATTAACACCGGTTTTCTAAATAACCGGTCTTAAAAGTCAATAATTTAAGACCGGTTATCTAAATAACCGGTCTTAAAAACAAATTATTAAAATGAATAAAAAAATCACTTTATTATTAAGACCGGTTATTTTAACAACCGGGCTTAAAGATCAATAATTTAAGACCGGTTATTTATATAACCGGTCTTAAAAGTAATTAGTAAGACCGGTTATCTAAATAAACGGTCTTAAAAGTCTAATTTTCAAACCTAGAACGGCCGCGAAAGTTCATTTCATCAGTTACGTTTCACTTCCCCCTCTGCTTCCACCGCCGCGAACTGCTCACTTCCAACGCAGTAGGTGATATTCCGCCGTATTCTCCTACCACCCTTCCAGTCGCCGCCGCCGCTTCCACCTTCTTTCCCATATTCTGTTGTCGGCATTTGAAACTCCCTCCTTCTCCGTTCGTACTTGTCGTTGCTGCGAAGAAGTCACCGTGAGTACCATCGTGAAGGGCGGCTGAGCATCTTATTTCTCCAGCCTTTATCTCACTCCGGCGTGTTTTCCAGCCACTGCTGCCCCTCTCCTCCTGCGCCTCAAGCCACGGTCCAAGTTACGTCAAACAGGTAATTTCCCCTGCCTCAAGCCTTTATCTCACATTGTTATTGGTAGGATCCCCACCTTCTTTAATTAGTCAAGTAGTAGGCATCTATATATGTTGTTGTGGAGCAAAGCTCCGTGTACTATAATGAACTTGCATGCTATAGTAGAAATTTTGGAAATTCTGACTTGAATAAGAGACTCTATTGAAATCTCTATCAATCACTTAATATTTTGATTGCAAGAGATATATTATATATGAGTTAGAAATAATGTATTCATATTCAATATTATTGAAATTATTTGGTGAGGCGTTTGTTTATATGTGTTTTAAAGCTTTAAGAATGTGAGTCCCCTCGCATTCCTTGCTTATCACCCTTAAATTCTTGGGATGAGACAACAATAACCTGAGACTCAGGACAGAAACAATTAAGGGTTGATTAGAAACTTAGCTCACAAGCCCCACACTATGTTGAACCCCATAAGTGTTAGTTCTCAAATATGTTTTGATGATAACTAATCTTGATAAACAATGAATACTTTGTGATTCAAGTGAATTAAGAAAATTTTTGAAAGTTTAAAGTATGTTTGAGACAAAAGAAATGAATTTAGAAAGAAACTTGAATCAGAAGATATTCATCCTTCAGTGATCTTAGATGATCACTCGAGTGATAGGCAATTCACTTGAGTGATGATCTTCAACTTTCAGTAGTTTTGCAAGTCACTCACTAAACGTTGGAAAGTGAGGCAAAATCACTTGAGTGGCTAAGCCTTCACTTGAGTGTTTCCCCTTCACTTGCGTAATCTCAGCAAGTCACTTGCGAGGTTATTGAGAGTTGAGAAGGGAGGTCACTCGAGTAGATAAGTGACCACATGAGTGACAAGAGATCACCTGTAATAGCCTCTACAAGTCATGCCCCAAAAGCATCTACAAACAATACTAATAAGCCAACCTGTATTAGGGAAGTCAGTTATAACTTATATGCATATTTAATATATAGCTATTTTATAACTTACTAACTCAACAATTTGTCTTAACAGTACAATGACGGATCCGGTGAATCCTATAGCCGAGGATCAGGTGCATCCTATAGCAGAGGATCAGGTGCACCGTACTGCTCAGCACAGCGAGCCTCAGAGTGTTAATCAGGGGCAGTCATCAGGTGAGCTGAGTCACCAGCCTAGAAGGAGGGGCAGGACGGCCACACGGTTGAGGGATGTTTCCTTGAGTTGGTCTGCCGGGGAAAGGATAACGATCCAGTTCGATCAATACTGGAAACCAATCGGGCCGAATGCTAGTCGTTTTAGGAGTTTTGTCGGCCTCCTCGCACGGAATAAGCCTAGCATATTGATAGAAGAGTGGAGGAATGTCGAAAAAAATGTGAAGCAGTATATTTGGGATACTATTCAGGTATAAAATTCCCTCTGTATGTTTCTTTTATCAAATTCGTTTCATTACTGTCACTAACTCCTTTCATTCATGAATAACAGCTCACCTACGACGTTCCTCAGAGTGAGATCTTGTATCACAAGACTATGACATATTGTTGTGAGTGCTGGAGAAAGTTCAAGACGAGTCTGGCGAACAATTACGTGCATATCGAGGTGCCAGCTGGTAAGCCACGTCCTACTTCTTGCAGCAAGTACTCGTACATTGATGAAGCAACATGGCAGGAGTTTTTTAGGCTTCGGACTACTCCAGAGGCTTTAGTGAGATAACTTATTTTGTACTTTATTTACTTATCTTTTGTCTTTACTGTTTGTAACCTTTTTTTTCCCATTTCCTATTCGCAGGTAAGAAGGCAAAAGGCACAAGCAAGAGGCAGGAAGAATGATTGCCCCCACACAATGTCTCATGGGGGATACGCAAAGGCCAAGAAAGACTTGTTGGAGGCCAAACAGAGGAGATTGGAAGAAGCATCTCAATCCGATCCTTCTGTTCTGCTATCTCCACCATCTCCGATACGGCGTGAAGAGTTGTGGTTGCATGCTCACCGGAAGAGTGGTGGATCCTATACGAGCAACTAGTTTCGTATAGTCGGTGAAAAAATTGTAAGTATCGTTGTTCTTATTAACTGTTTAATAAACATTTTTCATTACTCATGTGTGTTTTTTGTATATCTCATAGGAGGAACTTCAAAAAAAGAAAGCCGAGGGAACCTTCAAGTCTGAGGGGAGGAATGACATTCTCACAGTTGCTACTGGAAAACGTGAGCATCCAGGCCGCGTCAGGGGAGTTGGAGGAGGGGTGGGTATAAAGGATTACTTTGGATCCTCCTCACGCAGTTCCTCCTCTAACGTGGTCACGAGAGACGAATTGGAGCGTATATTGGCCATTGCGAGGGCGGAAGCAAGGGCTGAGGCAAAAGCATCATTTGATGCACTATTGGATGCCCGGTTGAGCAAGATGAAGGATAAGGTATATGCCATGGTGAGCACAAGACAAGACACCACTCCTGTCCACGCACAATCGCTCGATCGCCATAAGCAAAGCACCAAAGGGAGTTGTTGCAATGTGGGACAGTCATCAGAGGGTCCTGGAAAGGACGATGCTGAGCCTTGTGATTTATATGTTGAGGATCCTATGAGACGGTTAGTTGCACAGGGGAGTGTGCACAACCTAGGATCAACTGTTCACCACCTCAAGATGACAGATGATCAGGTTAGGGTGTCAGTTGAGGAGGTTATTATCTCAAACGCACCTGTCCCTATCCCTTCTGAGGAGTTCAAGATTATGGTCGATGTCTTGGGTACTTTCATATCATGGCCTAAGAACCTTGTTTCTGTTGGAGCTACGGATTCCCCGATCAGAGCCCCAAGTCCAGCTCCCGTCCCTCGTGAAGTTTCACAGCCTCCACTACTGAATGTGATGCAGCAAGTGATTCTGATGGCATTTGATACATCTTTCCCGACTAAAAATTGGCCTATGGATTCAGTTGTTGGACCGTCAGGGGCGGCATGCTATCTTGAGAGGGATGATTTAATGTCCATGGTCGCTCCTAGACAAAATCTTACGATTGCGATTGTCTAGCTTTTTTTTATGTAAGTATCTTCTTCAATTGGAAGTAAATATCTTAAAAATTACCCTCTGTAACCTTAATTTGTGTGCTTCCATTTTTGTAGGTACATGAATCGTAGGTTGGTTTCCTCTGGGCAGAGCGCTAAATTTGGATTCATGTGCCCAGCTCATGCCACGGAGAAAGGGACCACTTCTGCCATCAGACATAGATATTTATCATAGAGGCTCAGTGAAACAGAAACTGGCTGTTTCTTGGTTCCTTATGTGCATGGGTAAGAAACATCAAATTTATATTCTGAAACATCACATATAATGCTTTATATTTTCTTAACATTCATCTCTTTTTTTCAGGGATCATTGGGAATTGGTTATTCTGTGTAAGGCTAGTTACACAGTGATCCTCCTCTGCTCCCTCCACTTCAAACTGGGGACTGACTTGAAGAAGACCATGAACTCGTAAGTTTTCTTGCTTTATTACCTTTTGTGTGTAAATTTTGTGTGCAGAATAAGTAATCTTTGTGATTTTGATCATAGGGCTATGCGGACTTTCCTACACGCTAAGTGTGGTAGGCATGTTCGTGACTTTAAAGACCCTACATGGATCACGCCAAAGGTTAGTACATATTTGTTTTCTTTAAGATGCGTTTTATAAGCTATGCTTTTATGCTTGCTTTGATGATATCATGTTCTTTTTCAGACCCGTAGGCAACCACCAGGCTCCAACTTATGTGGTCTTTATATGTTGAGGCAGATTTACAATATTATCAGCCTAGACACGACTGACTTTACCGAGGAGGTAATAAATGTATATTTCAAATATTTTGTATTACTTTATTGTTTTTAAGTTAGTAAGTTAATGTTTTGTTTGGCTTCGGTGTTACACATACAGATGTTTGATCTTGCTGATCCCTTTCCTGAAGAAGATATTGATTTCATCCGCAATTGTTGTGCTGAATTCATTTATGAGCTTTTACAAGATTAGTAAGTTTTTGAATCCGATTTATGTTGTTTTAATAATACTTATGGTTTTCATATATAGGTTTATATCTCTGTTTAGGACAAATTCTTGGATATTGGTGATACTAGTTGGCTGTTGATTCTGGCAGGGATCACTATTGTCAATTTTCCTCCACTTTTTTCATTTCTCTGTAAAGCTTACGAATTTTTTCCATATAATGAGAAATATTGTACTGTTTCTGAGAATTGAATAAGTTGATCATGTGTTATTGGTAGTCATTGGAATTGAATGTGTTTGTTTTCAATGATTTTTTTCATAATGTTCATTCTTTGATTGTTGAGAGTCGAGGATTGTGTATTGGTAGTTTCTGAAAATAAAAATGTTGTTGTCACTGCTTCTGATTGTCAATATATACATATATGCATGTGTATGTAATGTGACAGGGGAATGTTGTTGAATATGGCTTACTGGCCTGGGTAAGATTGAAACAAATAAAACGAAAAAAAAACAAAACAAAATTTTAAGACCGGTTCTCTTAATAACCGGTCTTAAATATATATTTAAGACCGGTTATTAATAGAACTGGTCTTAAATTGTTACGTTTTTATGCTGAAATTTCCCTACTTGTTCCTTAGTTAAACTTTAAGACCGGTTGTTGTAGAACCGGTCTTAAAAGTTCATATTTTAGACCGGTTTTTTAACCGGTCTAACAAGTTTAATACTTTTTAGACCGGCTGTATCAAGACCTGATCCAGAACCGGTCTAAAATATCATTTTTAACCGGTCTTAAAAGTGTTTTTTGTACCGGTGGATGTTGTATGGTAATGATGTAACTTGTTTCAACCAAACTAGGATGTATAGAGCTATATTTTTTCTACTTTGTAGCATGTTAGAGACTATATCTGGTCTTAAACCAACTCGACATATGTTATTGGATGAGCAAGTTACAATCTTCTTGCATATACTTGCTCACCATGTCAAAAATAGAGTTATTCAGTTTGAGTTTGGAAGGTCAAGAGAAACCATAAGTCGATATCTTAAAATAGTTTTAGAAGCAGTTGTCCACCTTCAAAGTGAGCTATTTAAAAAACCTGAGCCAATTGTTGAAGATTCAACTGATGAGAGGTGGAAGTGGTTCAAGGTAAACATAAATCCCATGCGCCCATATTTTCAAGTGAAGTTTTTTTTAAAAAAAATTAACTTATTGATGAATAAATGTAAGGCTGCCTTGGTGCACTTGATGGAACTCACATAAAGATTCAAGTTCCTATAGAAATAAAGGGTACGTATCGAAATAGAAAGGGTGACATAACTACCAATCTTCTTGGAGGTTGCACTCCAAAATGTGAATTTATATTTATCTTTCCGGGCTGGGAAGGATCTCCAGCAGATAGCAGGGTGTTGAGGGATGCTATCATAAGACCAATTGGTCCCAAAGTACCTCAAGGTATGAATTTAAGCTTTGTTTTATATAATTTGATATACTTAATGTGTTTTAATAGTAGTAATATGTTATGTGTAAGGAATTATTAGTTGGTTGATGTGGGACACACAAATTGTGAAGGCTTCCTTACCCCATATAGAGGATAATGATACCACTTAAGCGAGTAGCGTCATGGAAGACATCCAGAATCTCCGCAAGAATGTTTTAACCTGCGATATTCATCTGCTAGGAATGTCATTGAACGGGCATTCGGGATCTTAAAAATGCGATGGGCAATATTGAGGAGTTCATCATATTACCCTATTCATACTCAAAATAGATATATAGTTGCTTGTTGTCTATTGCATAATCTCATTATGCAAGACAATATGGATGATGACCCTATTGTGGCTAAATTTGATTCAATAGACCAACCAAATTTTCAAGAGGACAATAATTCCATATTAACCATGGAACCATCAAATGCTTGGAGTACTTTTCAGTAGAATATGGCTAATGAAATGTTTAATGCTTTTAGGGCTCGTAGGACTAATAGATAATGTTTGTAAATAATCATCTACATAGGATGTGTATTCTTGATGTTTGAATACGTACTTATATGACTATATCATCTCTTATGGCTAGAATTGATTATGTATTGTTTGACTCTATTTGGTACTATGATTTTGATGGCTATTATTGTTTATGTGTTGTTTATTGGTCTTTATTTATTTATTTATTTATTTACTTTCTTATGCATAGAAAGGAAACGCAAAAGGATAATAGTAAAAGAAGTAAGCATGTCTGGAGCAACCAAGAAGATAGCTTGTTAGTTGAATGCTTGGTACAACTAAACACTCAGGGATAGTTTGTCACAGATACCGGGTTTAGTACAGGGTATTTAAAAAAGCTAGAGGAGATGCTTGAGGTGAAGCTTCCAGGTTGTGGCTTAAAAGCTAATCCTCATATTAATTCTAGAATGAGAACATTCAAGAAGAATTGGCGGATTGTGTATGATATGGTGTAAAATAGAAACACTTCTGGTTTCGGATGGGATCTAGACAAGAAGTGTGTAACAGTTGAAGATCATGTTTGGGCTGAATATGCGAAGATAATGCTGTGTTATAAGTTCTTATTAATGTTTTCTAATAATGATGCTTAAATTATTACATCATTCTATTTATTTTTAATTTTTTAGGTTAATAAAGATGCTAGAAATTTCAGAAATAGGTGTTTACCCCACTTTGAAGAGCTATCATATGTTTGGGCAAAGGATCATGCAACAGGAACAAGAGCAGAGGTACCTGCATCTCTAGGTGAGGATGATGAAGAAGATGCTAGAGTTGAAGCTGAAGTCAATGCTGAAGAAGTATTAAATACAAATGCAAATTTTGTTGCATCTGACCAACAACCTTTGCAACTAAATGGGCCCATTCATGAGCAAAACGGAAGAGAAGGAGTAGCTGCGATGCTGCAGAGTTGCTTGCTGAAGCATTAAAGGAATCTTTTGCCAATTTATGTAGGGAATTTGTCTATTAATTTTGTCTATTAATTGATTATTATAAGCGTAGATAGGGTTATTATACATATTTAGTGAAATAATAGATAATGTTAAGTCATTATACACATACATATGTAAGCAGGGGTAATTTTATCTTTTCATATGTTATTATCATGTATTCCCCTGTTCCATGTAATCCAACTAAACATTTTCATGATTATGCATCATCTTTCTCTAATGACGAACCAAATGAATTTATGTAATCATCATTACATTACATTACTTGTATCAACTAAAATATATTATTATATATGTTGATAAAGGACAACAGTAATCTGGGGAGAATGTGTAATATTATATTGATTTTTCATAAAATAAGAGATCACAATTCATGAATAGAGGCAAGCCATCATGTCAAAATGTCAGAGATGGAAGCCTTGAACTTTAAATCTCTCTGCTTAATGGTCATCTATTTTTCGTGGCCAAAACGTCAGAGATTTTTTTTAAAAAAATACAGTCTAAATTAAGAAAGGACAAAATGGTATGGCCCATTTCAAAAATCTCATATCAGAGCAATCGTAGGAATCTGGGATTTGAAATCTTGAAACAAAGACGCAAATACCCTCAATTTAGTTTAAAAACAAAGAATAAAGGGAAGGTGGCGAAGGATTCGACACGACGATTGGAAGGGAATGACGGTCGCTTGACGGAGCTTCAGCGACATGCTTCGTAGTTGGAAGGTGGTAACTGAGAAACGACTAAACTGGGAGGGGAAGGGGGCAAAGGCCTCGGCGCGACGATTAGAAAGGGACGAAGGTCACTTGACGAAGCTTAGGCAGAGTACTTCGGAGTTAGAAGGTTGTAACTGAGAAATGACTAACCTAGGAGGGAAGGGGGTGAAAGGCTCGGCATGGTGATTGGAAGAGAATGACGGTCGCTTAATAGAGCCTTGACAGCGTGCTTCGAAGTTGGAAGTTGTTAATTGAGAAAAACACATTCATGTCTATTAACAACATCTTCTACTAAATTAAAGACTTTCATTTCTTGGTTAAACAACTTCAGAGGCAAAAGGGGATAATAACAATTTGGATGTCCAATAACAATACATCTCTCCATTAACAACACTATCTTGTACATTAACAATGTGCCTTTCTTGTTTAACAACTTCATATAGAGAGGGGCCAAATTTACAAGTTCGGGAAAGTAACAAATTGGATGCCCAAAAACAACACATCTCTATTTATTAACAACTCCAGATTCTGCATTAACGACTTTACTTCCTTAATTAACATATTGGTAGGGGAAAATAACAAGTTGGATGCCCAAAAATAAAACATCTTCTTTTATTAACAACTCCAAATTCTACATTAACAACTTCACTTTCTTATTTAACATCTTTGTATGGAGAAAATGGGAAAGTAATAAGTTGGATGCCCAAAACAACACCTCTCCTTTTATTAATAACATCAGATTCTACATTATGACTTCACTTCCTTGTTTAACATATTCGAAGGAAAGTAACGAGTTTGATACCCAATAACAACACATGTCATTATATTAACAACAAAATATTCAACATTAACGACATGGCTTTCTACTTTCACATCTTCCTATCAGACAGGCAATCAAAGACATGCCCAGCGAAAAGTGTCAAAATAAAAATTTGCAAGGTCAATAACAACACTTATCTTAATATTAACAACACAGTATTTAATATTAATGACATGACTTTATACTTTCCCAACTTGCTATATTTATCAGATGCAGTCTGATGACAATCTCCATAATTACATTCAAAGATGATTATTACATGTCATTTTGTATGCTTACCTAAAAAAAATTACACCACTCTTTATAATATCAATTCAGTAAGACTGTGACACAATGTTTATTAAACCAAATAACTTCCCGTATTATCATCTACCAACTACTATTAATAACAACGCTATATGTTTTAACATCTCCATCTTCACTGTTAACAACACCCTCATATCATCATCCTGCATATGATATTTACAACAACACGATTTATTTTAACATCTCCATATTCATTAATAACAACAGTGTTTTGAAACCCGGACCGGACCGGCCACCTGGCCACCAAACGGGGCCGGTCGGTGACTGATCCAGTTTGGTATTTTTTTTTATTTTTTTAAAATAATTTGTTTTTAAATTTTTTTCTTAGAATTTCATATTAATAAGTCTAAAATATACAATTTCTCACCGGTTTGACTTCGATCTGACCCACTGACCCTTGACCTAGTACCCCGACCGGTTCAATGACCAGTTCGGGTTTCAGAACCTTGAATAACAACACTCCCCCATATCATCAGCTTGTGTCTACTATTAATACCAAGAAAAATAGCTTTTCACATCTTCATCTTCACTAATAACAACATCCTCCCCCAACCTTATTATTGACGGCCGGCGGAAATTTCTACTAACACAACACCCATCACCATTCATCCTGTAACCAGTCGCGAATAACAAAAAAGGCACAATCTTCAATAATAATGCAACCAAATACAATGAAATCGATTACACAACCAATATTGTCTCATTACCTTAAAGCTCCTACCTTTTCTCCATCTTTACCTAAAAGCCCCCTTACCTATCAAACGAAACCTCTGATATGTAGACTCCAATCACATACCACAACCAATTTTCCATAAACATTGAAGGGAACTCCGAAGCATGCCGCCAAAGCTCCGTCAAGCGACCATCGTTCCTTTCCAATCGTCTTGCCAAGCCCTTCGCCCCCTTCCTTCTATTCTTTGTTTTTTAAAATAAACTGAAGGTATTTGCATCTTTGCCTCAAGATTTCAAATATTAGATTCCTACGGCTACTCTAATATGGGATTTCTAAAATTGTTCATACCATTTTGTTCTTTCCTAATTTTGACTATATTTTTTTAAAATTTTATCTTTTTTTTTCAACTAAAGTGACTTGACCATGGGTAAGCGATGACGATTTCCCTTGGAATTTGCAAGTGTAAGAGGACAACTGAGTGTCTGATTGGGTCTATGGTAAAAATTATTTTTCAAACATGATTTATAGTATACAAAGTAAATATATAAAAAGAGTTTTGTATCAACTTACATGAACATATTTTTTAAAAGCTAACTCAAATAGACAATTACACGTTTCTTCTATTTTCAAAACATGTACCTTAGTCTAAAGTTTTAAGAATATTTGTGTGAGAGATTCAAACACACTTAATTTTATTAATTATTATGTTAAAATAATAAAAATTACTAATTTACCCTCACAATCTAATTGCATTCTCTCTTGTCAATCTAAATAATCTTAAATAATTAATTTTTTTCTAAATCATAATATCAGGTATTTGAACAACCAACTTTTTCAACAAGGTGGAATTCAAAGTCAATACATCATGTTTGGATTGGCTTATTTTTGGCTTATAAGTGCTTATACACATAAGTCGAGATGACACTCCTCTCACATACTTACCTCGTATACCATAAACCACGATTGAAAAGCTACTTTTGAATACTTCAATCGCTGTTCCAAATTGTAGTCTAACTAATCTATCACTACACCAAATACCTTGAATATTTTAAATAATTAAGTCTGATAATACTTAGATGATGTAAAAAATATATTAAACTTAAAATAAACATAATTACATTGATTATTCTATCCCCATTTTCTTTGGGATACATGAATGAAATATTATGTTAGCCGACTTATGTATTTAAATTTTAAAAAATACTAAAAAAATAAGTTTTCATAATATATATATATATATATATATATATATATATATATATATATATTGTAGTAAAAAATGTTTTAAAAATAATGTGAAGATTCAAGTCGCATGAGGCTAGTTCAAATAATAAGAAATGACAAAAATAGGATGGAGTTTGAGTAAAAGTCAAGAGTTCGGACATTCCCAATATATATAAGCAAAAAATCATATTTTTAATTATTTTAATGTTTTTCATTTTAAAATTTTCAAATCCATTACATTCATCATTTAATTTTTCTTCAGAGCTTGATCAACTTTCATCAAAGTAAACAAGTATTATGACATTAGTCCGTTGATTTGTTTCTTAAGTGCTTGTATAATTTATTAGGTGGTTGATACATACCAAACTTCTATTAGTTTAGTATTGTTTACTTGATTTACGTAGTAAACAAGTATTTTCCCCATGTGCGTTACACATGATGGAAATAAAGTAATATAAAATTGAGAGAAACTTTTATAAACTCCCACCAAAATTGAATGATGTGTTATAATAAAAAAGAAGAAGAAAAAGAAGAAAGAATAGGATTGAGGGGTTGAAGAGTGACGAAGGAAGTTAGATCTTTGACCAACAAGAATTAAGAAGCATGGCTATAAACTATTTCAACAAGCTGTTTACAAGTAAAAAAAATAGTGCATTTTCCACTACAGATGCATGCCTTGTTCCTAAGATAATGCAATAGGAATGAATCTCTCTTATTGGGGGAAATTAAGGTGGAAACCTTTGACCTTAGAGCCTTCAAAACACTAGGACCAGATAGTATTCAAGCAGTTTTTTACCATGAGTACTGGCAGATTGTTGGGGGATCCATTTGTGTACTGGTTAAAGACTTCTTCAGTGATCCCACAAAGGTGAAGAATATCAACAACAATAACATAGTCCTCATCCTGAAGAATGAAAAAGCCAGAGACTATCAAGAATTTCATGCCAATTTGTCTATGTAATATGAGCTATAAAATTATTTCAAAGATCATTAGCAATTGGCTCAAGGGAATCATGGAAAAGTGGTGAGCCATCACCAATATAGCTTTATTGCGGGTAGACAAAAGTAATAAAACTATTATCACTATGTAAGAAGTGATTCATTCTATGAAAAGTAAGAAAGAAATGATAGATGGCTAGCAATGAAAGTTGATCTAGAGAAAGCCTATGACAAATTAGAGTGGCCATTCATCCTTGATACTCTCCAACTGGTTGGCTTCCTTGAGAGGTTGTGTGAAGCAATTATGGCTTGTATTTCCTATTTTTCGTTTAAGATCATTTTGAATGGAGGAATGTCAAGCAAATTCTTTCCTTCTAGGAGAATACGACAAGGGGACTAGATCTCTCCATATATCTTTACATTATGTATGGAGATACTAAACCATATCATCAAGATGCCATTGAGGAGAACTCTTGGAGGTATATTCAACTTAACTTGCAAGGACCTCAACTTTCTCACCAATTCTTTACTGATGACCTAGTCTTGTTTGGGGAAGCCTCTAGCGTCCAAATTGATGTGATGTTGGAGTGCATTGACAGATTCTTTGGAGCATCAGGCATGAGAATGAATAAAGTGAAGACCAAGATGTGCTTCTCCAAGAATGTGCACATATCCCGCGGCATAATGTATAACCAGAGGATGGGAGTTGGTTTAACAGGGGACTTGGTAAATATTTGGTGATCCCTCTTATCCACACTAGAGCTTCAAATATTCTCTTTGCACCCATATTAGAAAAAACAAAAAGAAAGCTAGCTGGTTGGAGAAAAGTTGCTTGAGCATGGCTGGTCGTACCACCCTTATTAAGTCAGTGCAATCTACCCTTCCCTATTATCATATGCAAATGATGCTATTCCCTAAAGGAGTGATCAAAGAGCTTGAAAGGCACAGAAGGATTTCCTATGGTGTGATAATGAAGAGTAGAGGAAACTTCACTTGGCACCTTGGGAATTAATATCCAAAAACAAGGAAATTGGAGGACTAGGTATAAGAGATCTCTGTAAGCAAAATGAAGCTTTTATAATGAAACTTTGTTGGAATATCTTGAACAACCGTGAAGTGTTGTGGGCAAAAGTGCTTCGTGCAAAGTACAAATGCAGCAATGCCAATAAGATTATGCCAAGAGTTCACAAGAAGAAAGCTTCTTCGCTAACTTGGAAGAGCATTATTGATGTTTGGGACAATTTTATAAAGGGATTTCGTGTTAATATCAGGAATGGCTGGTCTAAACTCAATGTCCCTTTGATTAGCTTTATGCATGGTTATGAGCATCTACTTGACCAGGAGGAGAAAGTATCAAATTATAGGACACCCCGAGTGAATGGGATATGTTTAGACTTGAGTTTTGGTTCTATCCTAAAACTATTGCTCGCATCTTGAGTGCACACCCATCCTGTGAGCAGAGAGGAGAGGATAAATTCACTTGGTTACCTTCCACTGATGATTGTTTATCAATTAGAATTGTCTATAATTTTCTCTTTGCAGGTGTTCATCAACAGGAGGACCAGTTCTAGAAGCTACTATGGAAATGGAAGATTACTGAGAAGATCAAGTCTTTTATGTGGCTCTTCTCTTACCACAAGGCTATACAACACAATTAAGAGATAGAAGAGGTTTGAGTGAAAATGCAAATTGCTTGTTTAATTGCAGCAATTAAGAGGACTCCATGCACATGTTACAAGACCATCTGAATGTAAAGGAAAGGTAGAGATCAGTTGTCCATCCTTCACAACAGGGAAGATTTAATAATCTTATTGGTAAGGAATGGATACATTAGAACCTCAAACGTGAGGTGGGCCAATATTTTACTAAAAAGATCCAATGATCTACCTTATCTGGTTACATCTACTGGGATATATGGGTTTTAAGGTGTAGCAAGCCATTTGATGATGCTATACCTAATGTTTATACTTCTGCTCACTCTAGTTTTTCATAAAGCTTGTTGGGATCATGATCTTATGTCTAATTGTTCCTTCACTCTAGGAACCGATGCTTCAGTAGTAACATTAAAAAGGAGTGGATGTGGAGGAGTTGCTCAAGGGGAACAACGGGAATGGCTATGTGGTTTCATATGCAAACTCACTTCAATCCCACCAACCATTGGAGAGATATTAGGCATAATACATGGTTTACACTTATGCTGGGCTCGTGGTTACAAGAAAATGATTGTAGTAACTAATTGTATTGAAGCATTGAACTTGATTCTTCGTGGATGTGTAGCCAACCATCTATACAAGGATGTTGTTGAGGAGGCTAGGTGACTCATAAATAGAGGATGGCATGTTGTAATTTCTCATGTACCTAGGGAAGAAATTATCATATATGATACATTAGCAAAACTTGCTCATAATCTTGTAGGTAACTATGAAATCCTTGATCAGCCACCCCCTCCCCATTAAGAGGTGGTACTTGATGAAGGATAGTAGGTAGTTTTTTCTCTCTTCCTTATTAGTTTTTATTTTCATGTATTAGCAATTTTGTGTTGTAATTATCTTTTGAATAATTAATAGAATGCAAATGTTCATGAAAAAAGAAGTGGGATTTCTCTATATGTATGTGTGAATCTAGTTAATATTACAGTAAGAGATTGAGGTTAAACACAACAAATCTATTCATAAATATAAGTTATTAAACTCAATATAATTCAACAATAATAAACCAAATTGTAAATTAATTAATTTTAAATTATATGTCACATAGCAATTTCTATTGCCCTAGATGACACTTTAGGACTTAGAATAATCAAATAATATCACTCAAGAAATTTTCCCTGACATTATTGTCTCAATGAAACTTACAACACATTAAAATATTTAATATATTATTATATACTCTCAAAAAATGATAAATTATACTCCATTAATTTAAAGTAAAAGGTAATCATTAATAACAAAAGCCTCTCCATATAGTAAGATAATCAAAAAATACCAAGTAATGTGTACCACTCTTTAGAAACCACTATCCTATGTTTGCGGGGTAGGGAAAAAAGAATAAAAAAGAGGGGAGAGATAGCATAGCTAAGAAAAAAGGGGGCGTCTGATGTTTGACAGAAAACTGTAAATAGAGAGAAAGAGAGCAAGTCGTGCTAAACAATCATTCCCTCACCATTCCTTTACAGTGAATGCTCTTTCTTTACTGTTCAAGTATATAGGAATTAATCATTGCCACATATAAATACAAGAAAATAAAGAAACAATCATTAACAATGTCACATTAATAACATTAAAAGAATTAAATACGAATACTCAATGAATATTTATTGGGATATTATGTGAGATATTTTAATTATTATGATATAATATATTAGTTATTTATTAATTAATTAGGTTTAATTAAAATATCCAGAGTGTGGCCCGTTAGTCAGATCCAGGCCCAACTTCAGGATTAGGGTAATAACTGACTGGATATTAATGTTTTATTTCTGATGGTGAAATATCACAATTAAGAAATACAGTCGTTAGTGAAATTGAGCATACAAGTGAAAACCCTAGCAACTCTTTGAGGTTCCCTGACTGGCAATAGCTCCCAACCCAGTTGCCATCACTATACCTTGCAGTCAGTCAGAAGAGTGACCTGACAATCTTCTGACGCCCTTCTGTTTTACAGTTCCATCTCCCATACTCGTGGACTTTTCTCCAAATCAGAAGTTAGCAATGGCAAGAGGTATTTAGAAGTCTTCCGCAGTAGTTGTAAGATCATGTATGCTTGAATGTGATTTCTCTTGTAAAGTATGAGTTTAGTCTTACATGTGGTATCAGAGCCAGGTTTTCTGATTCTCTGCCTTCTTCTTTTTGATCGAGGATGATCTAAATGTGGGGTTAATAATTATATCGTAGTAATTTTACACATACTCCATTTCTTGGATTAGAGATCGTAATTTGTCTTTATTTGACTTTGAATCAAATATTTGTGGCTCTTTTAACTCTGAGTTTTCGAAATTAATTTCTAATTTCATTGTTGAATCCATAAGTACGTGAATCGGGTATAATCTACAATTTTGGATTCAGATTTGTCATTGATTTCTCACAAGCATGTGGATTGAGTTATTTGGAAATCGTTCTCATATCGCTATTAATCTGTAATCACCATTAGATCTTTCAATTTTATTTTTCTGACCTGAGAACAATTTTGATTTGAAACTCAAATTGGTGAACTATTGTATATGTGAGATCTTTGTGTTTTACATTTTTCTGTGGGTCACCGCCATCAGAACTGCTATCGGAACCTCTGTTTTGCTATATCGATATGAGGGTATTTGATTCAAATCTTTTTTTTTAATCGGTGATTTATTCATATACGTCGTTTCTATATGTTTCTGTGGATCATCGCCGGAGAGAGCCTCCGCTTTCTGTGATCTCCTATCACCTGGAAGAGTTTGCTTGAATCGCTGGTCGCGGCAGCCCATCGGGTTGTTTCAGGGAACTGAATCGGGTAGGGTTACAGAAACGAGTGAGGAAGATGAGCAAAAACGGCGTCGTCTTGGCTTCTTAGTGAAACGGTGCATTTTGCCTATATGGACAGAGGGTTAAACGTGGATTGGGCTCAGCATTTTTGGGCCTATGTTTCTTTTTTTTAGACTACTTAACGGATTGAGCCGTAATATTATTGGGCTAGAATTTTTTTTAAACAAATCCGTTTTATGGGCTATGGTATAGGGATTTCCAGAAATTGTTTTGGGCCCCTTTTTAGATTCTTGCATTCAATGTTTAACCAAAATTATTTTCTGTTTTATGTAATTTTCTTTATAAATGCCACAAAATTTTTTAAATAAAAGAAAATAATTAATTTTGGCAATTTTCACATATTGAAAATTCGTAAAATTATTTTTCATGAATTATTTAATTGTTCTAAAATTGAGGAAATTAACTTTAGACAATTATTTAAAAATTAATAATTTTGCAAATCAAATTTGAGTTGCAAAATGTCAAAATTAATTTTTTAAACAATTTTTGGATACATAAAACAATGGGAGGGATTTAATTAATTATTACTGAGTTTATTGAAATTAATTAACTTCTCCATTAAGATGTACATATTTTGATTAAATGCACCAAAATGATATTTGTGACTCGCACGCTACTTTTTCAAGGAATAGCCATAGTCCTTTAGCTTTGTATGCAATAATATCACATATAGAACTTATAAAATATCAAATTGTAATTAAATATAGAATTGTAATTGATCTTAGCCCACAGGTAGACAATTATGATTATATATTTAATTAGGGTGGGATAGATTGGTCTTATATTTTCTAAGTTGCTCACAGGTATTAGGAAATGTAAATTATACACTCTAAACCCACCAATTTGAGATAAATGCATGCAATACTAGGTTCTTTGCCCACAGGGTGAATTTAGTGATACGCATTTATATATATTGCATGTTTCCATTAAAGCATAACATGCATACAAAGGCACAACATTAGTGATTGTCTCAATATCTGATCTCGTGAGCTAACTTAAGTTTTTAAATTGCAGTACCTATTGTTTCCCTAACCCTTTTGCTGAGAATACTAGCAAGATCATACTAGATGGTACCAATTACCCTGAGTGGAGGGAAGATATTTCTTTGCAGATTGACATGTTGAACATGCATTTTGTCATAGAGAAACTCAGACCTCCCAAACCAATTGACAGGTCAACTAAGGATGAAATTGACTATTAGGAGCACTGGGATCACTACAATCGCATGTGCTTGTCTTATATTAAGACCAGGATCCCACGAAGCATTCAGGGAGAAATCCCCAAGTGTGAGACAGCTAAGGAGTTCCTCGAAGCCATTGATAAGCAGTTTAAACCAACTGACAAATAGATGGGTGGTTCCATCATGTCGATGTTGTACGCAATAAAGCTGACAGGGACGGATGGAGTCAAGAAACACATTATGAGGATGAGAGACTTGTTCTCCCAGCTGAGAACCTTTGACATAGAACCAACAGAGCAATTATTGGTGCATCTGGTGATGAACTCTCTTCCCCCTTAATATGACGCCTTTAAGGTCTCCTACAACACACATAGGGAAAAATGAACAATTGATGAACTGTTGTCCATGTGTGTTTAGGAGGAAACAAGGCTTCAGATGAGTGGAAGGGATGCACCTAGGGCAGCTCATCTAGCTGAAAGTTCCTCCAGGATAGGCGCCGGAGGTAGGAAGGACAAGGACAAGGACAAGAAGAAGAAAAGGATTCCTGTTGTGCCATCCATAAAGAAAGCTAAAGCAATTTGCTTCTTCTGCAAGAAGAAAGGGAACATAAAGGATGAGTGCCTAAAGAGGAAGGCATGGCTGGAATGTAAAGGTATGTATCATTCAGGCTTAGCTTTTGAATCTCATCATATTAGTGTTGATAGTGATACTTGGTGGATCGATATGGGTTCAATAATCCATATTTCTACTACCATGTAAGGGTTTCTAAAAACCAAACCTCCACTTGCCAATGAAGCTCAAGTCCTTTCAAGAAGTGGGAAAGGAGATCTGGTCAAAGCATTTGGAACATTTAGAATCATTTTTCCAAATAAAATTGTGTTGGATCTTCTCAATTGTTTTTTATTCCTAGTTATAGGAGAAACTTGATTTCTATTTCAAAGCTTATTCCTTTGAACTATGGGATTTATTTGTATAAAGATTTGATGTATTTCAGTAAAGACCTTGTTCAGATTGTGAAAGTTATTATGATTGACTATTTGTTTAAAATAATTCCTGAACCGCCCCAAGTTTTTTTCTGTTACGCATGGTATTAGATAAAGTATTATTGATGAGAATTCTATTGACTTGTGGCATAGGAGATTGAGACATATCTCCGTAGACAGGATTAAAAGGTTAACTAAGGATGGAATCCTTCCATCTTTAGACCATTTAGAACTTGATATGTGTGTGGACTGCATAAAGGGAAAGCAGACCAATAAGTCACAAAAGGGAGTTAAGAGAAGCTCTGAGCTACTTGAGATAATACATACTGATATTTGTTGCCTTGATTTATCCACAAACAGTCAAAAATATTTCATCACCTTTATTGACAATTACTCGAGATACATGTATATCTACTTGCTTGATAATAAGAGTAAAGCACTAGATGCCTTTAAGGAATATAAAGCTGAAGTAGAAAAGCGGGTTGGAAAACCAATTAAAATCGTGAGATCCGATAGAGGTGGTGAGTATTACAGTAGATACACTAGTGAAGGACAAGCACCAGGTCCTTTTGCAAATTTCCTTCGAGAGCATGGGATAGTTGCCCAATACACTATGCCTGGTTCACCAGACATGAACGGTGTTGCAGAAAAAAGGAATAGAACCTTGATAAACATGGTTAGGAGCATGATGAATGGTTCTAAACTTCCACCATCCTTGTTCAAAGCAGCTGTGTATATATTAAACAGGGTTCCAACAAAGGCAGTGCCAAAAACACCCTTTGAAATCTGGAAAAGATGGAAACCTAGTTTAAGACACTTAAGGATATGGGGCTGCCCTGCGGAAGTAAGAGTCTACAATCCACAAGAGAAGAAACTAGATCCTAAAACCATTAGAGCTTACTTTGTAGGCTATCCATGTATGACTAAGGGTTATAGGTTCTATTGTCCTTCACCTTCTGCATGATTTATAGAATCTAGGAATGTTGTTTTTCTTGAAAATGACATGATCAGTGGGAGTGATCAAACAAACGAAGATCATATGGAAGTGACCCTTGATTTACGCAATGATGGGTATGTTCATATTTATCCACCTCCCACATATCAAGAACAAAGACAAGTTGTGGTGGAGGATGTCCTGAATGAACAACCTGAACTAACTCAAGAGGTTGAATTAAGAAGATCAACAAGAGAGAGAAGACCATCATTACCTAGTGACTACGTGGTGCACTCTACTGAAATTGACTATGACATTAGCATTAAAGATGATCCACTGACATTTACTCAGGCTATGAAGAGTGAAAACTCTAAGTTATGGCATGATGCTATGACTGAAGAAATGAGTTCCACGGAAAACAATAGTGTATGGGATCTTGTGGAGTTACCAAGTGGGTCTAAAGCCATTGGCTGTAAATAGGTTTACAAAACCAAAAGAGACTCACAAGGTAACATTGATCGATACAAGGCTAGGTTGGTTGCCAATCGCTTCACACAAGTCGAAGGGGTCGACTACAGGGAAACATTTTCCTCTGTATCAACGAAAGACTCTTTTTGCATAGTCATGGCATTAGTTGCACATTTTGATCTAGAGTTGCACCAAATGGATGTCAAGACTGCATTCCTCAATGGGGAACTTGAGGAAGAAGTCTACATAAAGCAGCCTGAGGGATTCATTGCAAAGGATAAGAAACACCTAGTATGCAAGTTAAAGAAATTGATCTATGGCTTGAAGCAAGCCTCACGATAGTGGTATTTGAAATTTCATGAGGTAATCACATCATCTGGTTTCGATGAGAACATCATGGATAAATGCATTTACCACAAGGTTAGTGGGAGTAAGATCATATTTCTGGTTTTGTATGTTGATGACATACTACTTGCAACCAATGATCTAGGACTATTGCGTGAAGTGAAATAGTTCCTGTGTAAGAACTTTGATATGAAGGATATGGATGAGGCGTCCTATGTTATTGGCATTAAGATCCATAAGGATAGAGTGTAAGGCATTTTAGGCTTGTCTCAACAAACCTATATCAACAAAGTTCTTTAACGATTCAAGATGTAGAACTGCTCAGCTAACGTAGCTTCTCTTGAGAAAGGGGACAAGTTTAGTCTAGGTCAATGCCCCAAAAATGAGCTTGAAAGAAAGCAAATGGAAATGGTCTTATATGCATCAGCAGTGGGAAGCTTGATGTATACAAAGGTCTACACAAGACTTGACATAGCTTTCGCTGTTGGCATGTTGGGAAGGTACCAAAGTGATCCAAGGGAAGCACATTGGACAGCTGCAAAGAAAATGTTTAGATACCTAGAAGGTACTAAATACTACATGCTCACATACAGAAGAACAGAAAACCTCGAAGTGGTCAGTTACTCAGACTCTGATCTAGGAGGATGTTTAGACACAAACAAGTCTACTACTGGTTACATCTTCCTACTAGCAGATAGAGCTATATTATGGAAAAGTAAAAAACAAACACTTACAGCTCCCTCTACTTGTGATGTTGAGTACATAGCGTGTTTTGAGGCAAGTTCACAAGCAATCTGGATAAGGAATTTCATTGCTAGACTTAAGGTTGTGGATTCAATCTCTAGGCCAATTAGGATATATTGTGATAACACAACCGCAATAGCCATTACAAATAACAAAAGGAGTGGAAGTCGAAGCCGATGGGTCGAATTGAAATTCCTAAGTTTAAAAGAGAGAATTACAGATGGCGAAATTTCATTCGATCATATCAATACAAAGGAAATGCTAGCTAATCCTTTGACTAAGGGATTGAAAACAAATGCGTTTGTGTTACACATCCCTCAGATGGGGGTTAGACCTTCATTCATATAGAAGAGGTACACAATGAAATTAATTATGTGGTTTATTATTTCTATCATTATCTATATACATTCTGTTGATGAAAATGATAAACATTAAGTTTGGAACCGAATAAACGTAGAAGTTTATTCATAAAGTCATACCCATTAAGTAAGGGTGTTGCATGTAATGCATAGAAGATAATACTCGACCAAAGAAGACTTATCGCCATGATTCTTGCAGCATAGCCTTAGTTTAATCTGGATATGGCAACTGACATCAAGATACAGGCCAACTAGGAGAATGTGAGATATTTTAATTATTATGATATAATATATTAGTTATTTATTAATTAATTAGGTTTAATTAAAATATCCAGAGTGTGGCCCGTTAGTCAGATCCAGGCCCAACTTCAGGATTAGGATAATAACTGACTGGCTATTAATGTTTTATTTCTGATGGTGAAATATCACAATTAAGAAATACAGCCGTCAGTGAAATTGAGCGTACAAGTGAAAACCCTAGCAACTCTTTGAGGTTCCCTGACTGGTGGCAGCTCCCAACCCAGTTGCCATCACTATACCTTGTAGTCAGTCATAAGAGTGACCTGACAACCTTCTGACGCCCTTCTATTTTGCAGTTCCATCTCCCGTACTCATGGACTTTTCTCCAGATCAGAAGTTAGTAATGGCAAGAGATATTTAGAAGTCTTCCGTTGTAGTTGTAAGATCATGTATGCTTGAATGTGATTTCTCTTATAAAGTATGAGTTTATCTTACATATTATTGTAAAAAACAAGTTATTGAAATATTATTAGTTGAGATAAAATAAAATATTTTGTCTAATAATTGCGTATATTGCAAATAAGAACAAAGAAAAGAAAAAGAAGGAGAAATCCTGATTAATGAAGATATTCTGTAATGGCAGACAACAATGACAAAAGGAATTGAAAAAGTCCAAAAGAAGATTAACAAGATTCGAAGAAATCTCAAGAAGATAGAAAAGGAAGGAGACAAGATAAAGATAATAAAATCATATTTTCAAATTTAAGATTTGGAAAAAAAATAATGAAATTAAAGTCAACCATTATTTCAGCATTTATTTTTCATTTTAATTGTAAATGAAATCAAAGTTATTATATTAGCATTTCACCCTTTTAAATTTAAATTCTGTAATGACAAAACATTCTATACACATTTGAGTATTAAGAGATGATGAATCATTAAGAATGTCATTAAGAAAAATATTATACAATGAAGTATTCCAAAGAAATAAGATTAGCTTTTAAATCTCTCTGCATATTTTTTTTCTTGGAGATTTAAAAGCTAATCTTATTTCTTTGGAATACTTCATTGTATAATATTTTTCTTAATGTCATTCTTAATGATTCATCATCTCTTAATACTCAAATGTGTATAGAATGTTTTGTCATTACAGAATTTAAATTTAAAAGGGTGAAATGCTAATGTAATAACTTTGATTTCATTTACAATTACATAAGTGAAGAGATATTAGACAATATGATTTTAAATTATTTGTAATGCTATGAACATTAATTAGGATATTGGTTTATTTAACAGGAAATTATCAAAAACATTAAAAACAAGGAAGTTATTAGGGTATTATTTGAGATATTAATGTACCCATAAATTATATTGCATAAGGATCCAAATATAACATATCCATATCTTAACGAATTAGGTTTTATAAAATTTTAAGAATATAGTTTATGATTGATGATTCTCTTTCATCTACAAGACATGAATCTTTGATATAAAAAAGAGCAAAGGGTTAAATACATCCGTACTTTAAAATATTTTTTAAAATAAATTCAACATCTTAAAATATTTTATGGTAAAATTTTATTCATTAAAAAAAATTCCATAAACAATAAAAGTCAAACCACTTCTAAAATCAAATCACAGTGGAAATGAAAATGAAATGATTTTCTTTTTATCCTCTTCTTTATTATTTTAAAATAAGGATTTAGGTTCAATTTTAATAATAAAATATTTAGCAAGGAGCAACTAATACAATTATATTTTATTAAGTGCAACATTAACACTATACTTTGAGGGTAAAAATAACTACCCCGTCAACAAAGTGAGTGTTTGGATAAATACAAAAAAAAAAGAGCTCTGAAATGAAACTAGGGTTTTAAAAAATGACATCCAAACACGGATAAAAAAAAGGTAGAATCTTTTTTTTTATTTTTATCAAAACTATTATTTTGATGTTCAAAATGATGGTTTAAGGATAAGTTATTTTTTAATCGTGTTGGAGTGGGTTGTTGGGCGAATGAATGAGGTAATAATTGTTTGCTTTTTCTTTTTCTTCCCCGGTGCTTTTTCTCTTTCCCTTTTTTCTTGCCTTCATTTCCCGTCTTCCTGTTCCTTCCAGTGGAGAGTCCATGAATAAATTATTGTTGGGCGAATAAAGCTAGTGTAAAAAATGATTTTTTATTTTACAGTTTATTAATATATATTATATTACATAATTAATTAATGTTATAATTTTTATTTTTTAAATAATTTTATTTCACTTTAGTATTTATTATGAAATTTAATGTTAAATAATACATAAAATATAATTTTATCTTTTATATGTAATTATCACAAAAATGAATATCATTTTTACTAATTTGATCATGAAAAAAATTATTTTAATCATAATACATAAACACTCTCATTTTATTAAAATAAATTTTTCTTCATAATTTATTCTTTAAAATCATTTTTATCACTTTTTTTTTAAACCGTTCTTTAAAAATTAATCTAAAGAAACTTTAAACCAAACAAACGTTTTGGGGTCCTCCGTAGTGTCTGGCTAAAATATGTTAACGGGATTCACCTTAGACACGTGGCATGTTGCTCTAATTTTCTAGAAGAATTCTTGAAATAGCTCCACATCGTTTGTTTTTGTATATAAAGATCCAGAGGTCAGGTCGATATAAGGGACAAAAAATTAAAAAATAATTTAAACTTTCATCATAATAATTTACCATCCAAAATCAATTTAGTACATTAAATCACTAACAAAATAATCATATATTTATTTAACATTCTTTACAATTTTTTTTTTTGATATATTGATATCATAATATTAATCCACTATCCAATAATCACTAAATATTCTTCCAAGCCAATTATCAAAATAGATAAATGATAATAAAATATTCATACCTACAATTTGTTAATCTATTATTTTTTTCATACCTATAATTCTTTAATCACTAAATTAATAATCATTAATACAAAAATTTATCATTAATTTTAACTGAAATTGTTATCTACAGTTCATACTCCTATAAAAAAAAATACTATTTTCTTTTTCTTTAAAAAAACAATCAGGCCAACCTGATTTTTAGGTTGAACTGGTCGATTTAATCCGGGTTTAATAATGATGCTGTTCCGCCGTGAGATGAGCCTTTCTCTTGTTCAGGCGATTGTAAGCAAAAGTGCAATCTCTAATGAAGTAGGGAAGAAAGCGAAAAAAGCTCCATAATGAAGCTCATAGTCCATTAAGCGGTTCCCTCTCCTTGCCTCACCCCTAGAAGCATCTTTCTGTTCCCCCTCCTTAACTCTTCCAAATCTGAGCTCCACAATATCTAACAGCCCCGCCTCCCTTAACCTTCTGGTCCCTCTTCCTCATCGTCTTCCAGTATCAATATTGTCCAGGATGCTGCTTTTAGGTTGTTGGTGCTCAATGTTTCCACCAATCATTTGACGATACGCGTATTTGCATTTCGCTTAAGCCCTATGACCATTGTCAATCAACAAAATCACATTTTGATTTTCAAATCCACCAAATTTATGCTATATATATGAATATAGCACATTCTGATTTATTTGGCCTTCAACCCTCCGATCTTGCTTGAACGAGAGGCGACACTGGAAAGAGTAGTAAAATAGACTCGAGCTTGGCCACAGTGGCAAGAATGCTTATGGAGAAGAAATCCGCTTTAATGAAGCCTAAGTCTGGAACAAATCAAACAGCGGGATTGCTAATTCCAACGGATTTTATTGCCGAGGATTCGAAGAAAAATGCGCGTAGGGCCACAGGATTGTCGGCATTGCATAGAAGAAACTAAAATCGACGTCATCAGAGAAGATGAAGGGGAACACAACAACACTAGCTATGGTTATGCAAAGTGAGGGGGCTTTTTCTTGTTCATGGATGACACCGACGGTGAGGGACGATCAAAGGTTGGAAGGAGACGAGGATGATGCGAAAGAGAGAATGTGGGGCTTTGAAAGATGAGATGAGGTGGACAATTAGTTGGATCCCACACATGAAAAAAGGTAACAGCCATTTAAAGAGTTACTGATGTGTTGTTTTTCTCCATTTAAAAAACTTTTTTGTATATTTTTACAATCAGTCAAACATATAATTATATCTGACGCCCTTTTGCCAAAAAATTATTTTCATATTTACACTTTAACCTTTAAAATAAAAATAAAGATTTTCTAAAATCAAGCCAATGTTGGAAGCTATCCTTTGAAAATAGAACTCAATAATACTAAAATAGTCTCAACAGAGTCTCTAAAATTAGGGTTGTACATCAAACCCGGAAACCCAACCCGGACCGATCCCAACCCGGTATAGCCTAAAACAAAGAAAACAAAACCCGAACAATTTTGGATAGGACCGGGTTTGGCCCGAAGTCCAGGTAAGACCGGGTATCTGACTAGGATCCCCGACCAGTAATCCCGGTCCTACCCGGATTATATTATATATATTTATTAATATACATATTATAGCCTTCAAAAAAATCTTGCATAAGCTTAATACGACATCGCTGAGAGGCAAAATATATTCTCAATTTCTAGTTTCTGCCATACCTTTCCCATTCGGCCTCCCCGATTCGGCATTTCGCCATTTGCCCTTTTTGAAATGACGAAACCTTGTCACTGTTAGGGTTTCAGGAACTCTAACATCGTCTCCGTCTCCGAGAATCAATTTGCACTACCAGTTGCATCGGCGCCATTTCGCCGCTACTCGTGTCTCAACTCTCAAGGTGGTCGGCTGAAGATCGTGTCTTGAAGCCTGAAGATCGTCTATCATCAAGTTCGTACTTAAAGTTTCAAGATCGTCACTTTTTCGTCACAGCACCAGGTAAGCCTCAAGTTCTCATCTTCAAGCTTCAGGTTCTCTTATTCGCTGTTCATCGGTCACTTTTCTTCTTTCCCCTTGAGTTTCTGTAGTTCTGTTGTATTTTTTTCTCAAATCTTTGGTGTTTGTTAGTTGCTACTTCCTTTGTTGCTCTTATATCTTACTCTTGCTCTTCCCCGTTATGTTTGCTAAAGTGCTTTACGTTTTGACATGATTAGCATTTATTTTTGCTTTATGTCATTTTTGCTTTATGTTTGTTGGAGTGCTTTACGTTTTGACATGATTAAAAGTCATTTTTGCTTTATGTTTGCTTTATGTCATTTTTTGCTTTATATTTGCTGGAGTGATTTACGTTTTTACTCTTCACTGAACTGATATGGCTAGCATTTCCTTTACATTTGCATGTGGATATGTTTTTTTTTTGTCAAAAGACATGTGTTAATGAGCTTGATTTTGATGCAGCTTGGCGTGTTTGCTGGAGGAAAGATGGATTGGGCCAGCTAGACCACTAACCCGGTCTAGTCTGACCCAGTCTGTCCAACTCGGAAGCCATCGGGTTTTTTCTTCATGTAGGACCAGGTTTCGGGCTAGCATGTCCAGTCCGGACAACCTTCCGGACCAGACTACGGGTTTATGACCTGCCCGACCCGGTTTGGTTGATGTACAACCCTATCTAAAACTATTGATGGTTACAGGTCATAGTTTTAGCAGAGTCTCTAAAATAGTAATAGAGGAAGAAGGGTATAAAAGCACAATTTAGATTGCAAAGTAGAATATACAATGCATCTCACTAGAGGAGTGCAAATGGTTTTTGGATGCGGTGTTGAATTAAAACAAAAAAAAATGAAACACCGAAATACATCTTTTTTCACCACTAAACTAAAACCGAAATGACTAAAAAACCGAACATCAAATAAATTGAAATATTTCGGTTTGGTTTTTTGGTGAATTCGGTGTTTGAGCCATATTTTGAACCTTTTTGTTTCAAGAATATCCAATCTGAAAAATCAAAAAATAAAGAGTAAATTAATTAAAAGTTTTGAAGATTTTTAACAATTAATAAACAAACCTTAAACCAAAAGTCTGAAAAAAATCTTATTACAATTCCTATTTTAAACTATCATATTCATATAATGAAATGAGCTCTAGCATTAGAAGTTGGCAAATCATCAATATCATACAAAGGATGGCACCATAAGTCTACTACAGCTCATTCACCATATGATAAACAAGGCAAGTTTGCTAGCAATGTTTCCAATTTATGGAAACTGGAGCATCAAATCAAGCAAAAAAGTAGTACCAAAAAAAAATATTTAGACCTACGTTCATTCAACCATCACAAATTCTAGCTACATCATCAACTCAAAAGTTTGCTTGTATGTGTAGTGACAACACCAAAAACAACTACAACGACTCATCCATCAAAGAGCCAGTATAAAATGATCCAAAAGAAAAAAGATATTAAGTACAGTTTGCAATTAAAACAAGAATAAATCAAATAAAAAGAAAAAAAAAATAAAATATTATAATAATACAAAGATATTGAAAACTGACTTACAAAGATATTGACATTGCATCTACTATATATCAATAGTTGCCTCCAATGCAATCTTTTGAAAATCTAGCAATTAAAAAAAAAAGACTTCCCTTGAAATATCATAATAAATATAATCTTATTTTTAGGAAGACAGAAAATAGATGTAAAAAATATAACCAAGTTCTATTTGCTGAAAATCATCATCCCCTGCTTCTTTAACATAGTTAAGTGAGTGCCTAAGCCGATCTTAAGCACAAATTAGGGATTGCACAGCTTTAGGAGTTAAAGAGCTCTTAAATGAATCTATAACTCTTCCTCCAGTGTTGAAGGTAACTAAAAAGCAATAGTAGAAATTGGGATAACCAACACATCTCTTGATATGTGAGAAAAAATAGGGAATATAGGACTATTCATCTTCCACCAACTTAAAATATCAAAATCATTTTTTCTGGTTTCAATTTCTTCATTTAAATATCTATCCACTTTTGTTCTGCTAGTCCTTCCACTAAGATGCTCATCCATAAATAATTGCTCTTTAATATCAAGCAATTTTCTAACTTTTAGACTAGGGTTATCATTATCAAGAAGATCTTATGTGTCATTTGATGCTCCCCTTTTAGGCTATGTTGATGGAGAAAAAACTTGTTTGTATTCATTATATAAAGAAATCAAGACTTCTTTAATATGCACCCCCAAATGTTCACCAACAGCATGTGTATTCATTTTATATAGAGCAAATTGCACCCAATCTAGCTTTTATCATGGGTCAAGAATAATGGTGATTAATATAAAGAAGTTTATTGATCTTCATAGGATCTCCCAAATACTTATCATATTTCTCCTTCATTTTTCTTGCCACATTAGCTAACTCCAACATATCACTTTTTGTCCAGTCATCCAATAAACCATAAACCATGTAAATTTCACGAAAGAAGTTATTGGATGTAACATATAAAGAACTATAAATTCACAAAGTCAAATCATAAAAATAACTCAACACCATAATCATCCTCCAAACATTCTTCCAATCTTCTTTTTCAAGCACCCAATCTTCAATATCAAACTGAAAGTATGGATCTTTGTCCTCGTATATCTTAAAGGTTGCCTCAAATTCTTTTATCAGTCTCTAACATCAAATAAATAGAATTTCACCTTGTAGGGACATCTAAGCATAACATTTGGTTGGTCTAAATTTTCTCATCTACACAACTCTTTTTAAACTTTCTCATTCTAAGTAGTGACTGTCTAATAAAGTGAACAGCCTCTAACTTTCTTAACTAATTGTCCTACTTCTTTTTGCCCTTCATTGACAATCAAATTGATTATGTGTCCCACATATCTCATATGCAAACACTGATATTTCATAATTGAATGCCCCCACTTTACAATTTTTCCTTCCAAATATTCAATTGAAACATCATTAGAGCCAACATTGTCTATAGTAATTATAAGCATCCGTTCAATACCCCACTCAACCAAACCCTTCTCAATTTCAATTCCAATGTCCCTCCCCTTGTGACTAGATATAGGAATGAAATTCAAGACTCTCTTTTTTATTGGCCATGTATCATCTATAAAGTAAGTAGTAATACACATGTAATTAATTCTTTGAATTGATGTCCAAGTGTTAGTAGTAAGACAAACCATTTGTTTTTGTGGTCCAAATAATCTAAATCTCATTTTTTTCCCATCAATATAAATGCTTTAATAGTCACGACCTATTGTCCATCTTGATGGAATTTTAAATCTGGGCTGGGCAAACAACATAAAATTTAGTGTAGTGATCCCATTAGATTTTAGATCACAAGCAAGATCATTTCCTTAGTAGTTATACTTACCTCTTATCTCACTAGCATCATTCACAAATTTGGTGAAGTGGTCTCACACTTTTGATCTTTTCTATATAGGTTTTCTTTTTCTAGTGACAACTGGTGAAGGCTCATTGCTCTAATTTGCACTATCCTGAACAATTGCTTGAGCCGTAGTTTGGTCAACCATAATTTGACATGCAGAAGACATCCCATTCAATTAGGAATAAAACAAATATGATTCACGAAGAAACCAAAACAACAGAACAAGTATTTGATAGAATCACAGAATCATAAAACTCCTATTTGACAGAATCATATAATCACATAACTATAAAACTCCTAAATGCTAACAGAACAATTTATTTTTTAAGATGCACGAGATTAAGGGCTTTAAGAAAAATCATATTTGACAGAATCACAGAACTATAAAACTCTCAAAAAATTCTAAAAAAAAGGCTATAAGGACACCTTTTTTGTTACAAATAACGGTAAAAATAGTAACAATTAGGGGCTTAACGAAAAACTAGACATAAAATAATTGAAGATAAACGACATTTGTGGGGTTTAGTAGTTTACTATCCATTTAGTTTTATAAAATTTCAAGCTTAGCTTGTCAGGCTTGCCCTCTTGTATTCTTAAAAGACAAAAAACCATAAACACCCACATCACTTTGCTAAAATACAAGACAAAATTTTTTAAAAATCTAAACCCACATCAGAAATGCTAGTAAGAAAGACAATGAGAAAGGAGAGAGTTTTTGTAAAGGGGCTTGGTTCACTCAAGTGAGAGTGTGAGATTGAGCTCGGCTTTAGATTAAATCAATAGAATAAAGTACTTATGGAAGTGAAACAACTCACCAAGTGAGAGACGAGGCTGAGACGGCAAGATCGAGCTTTACTTTCGGCTGAGATAGCTGATCGACATTATGAAGTGAGGAGGTGAGAGGTCTTAGTCAGTAGAGAGGAAGAAGTGAGATGCTAAGTGAGAGTGAGGAGGCTGAGACAGCAAGATCGAGCTTTGCTTCTAACTTCAACTTCAGAGAAGAGGTAGATCGAGTTTGCTTCCGGTTGAGATGGTTGATCGGTGCTGTGAAGTAAGGAGGTAAAAAGTCTTATGGTGTGTTTGGTTCAATGGAGGTTAGGTTAGGTGAGGTTTATTTAAGTTAGGTTAGGGGATATTATAATTTTGTTTGGTTCAAGAGAAAAGGAGGGGAGGGGAGAGGAGGTTTGATTTCTTGTTTGGTTCGGAAGGGGAGGTGAGGGGAGTTAATTATAAGTAGACAAAAATACCCTTCTACATATTTTCCCTTTTCTTTTACAATGTATTATTAATAATTATTATTTACAATGTATTATTAAAAACTCCTAACTAATCACAACATAGTTAAATCCTGTGAGTTTTGCGAGGGAAGAAAATTGGATAATGTTATAGGGACGCTGGTGAAATCCGTGCAGTAGGTAATGGGATGGAAGGTTTTAACAAGTGAGGGCAGTTTTGAAATTTTGAAAAGTTACCATGGGAAATTTAGTCACAGTTTGACATAATTATTCTCTCCCCTAGAAAACACCCCAAATTTGTGTTAGAGCAAGCTTTTCACCCAAGGGGGGTGAATTGGGTGATTACAAAATAATAAGAGATTTAAATAAAATTTATAAAACTTTAAGGCACAGTTGTAAGAAGTTATAAGAAGGAAGAGATATCACCGAAGTTCACACAGGGGTTTATACTGGTTCGGTCTCAACCACTTGACCTACGTCCAGTCCTCAGAAATCCTTCTGAGCCTTTCACTATATCTTCCAAGATTCAGTGGGTTATTGGCACCACAGTACAACCAGCAAGTTCCTCTGGACACTTGCTCCCCCTTACACAAGGTAATCTTAAATCCCAACTTAAGGTTCCTCAACCTTAAGTTATCACTATTGGAAATAAATGTGTTTGACTGACAAATCTCTCTCACAGAGTATATAGATAAAAACTCAAATACAGATGAAGATTTGAAGCACTTGTAAAAGTATTGTTTGCAGTGCATTCAAGCGTTTCTCATCGTTTTTCTATTTTTTGAATGGCTGGACATATATATTAGAGGCTTTGAAGACCGTTGTAAATTTGTCCGTTGATTCAAAGTGCTTTTGACATATGCAATAGTATTTGTCTTCCATTACTTATGAATTTTGATGCCGCCCACGAATAGTTGTCGTTTGAATGGAGAGTTCAGTTACTTGTCATGTGTGTGATGGTGGAGTACAGCTGTAATACACTTGAGAACATTACCGTTATAAAGTATTTGAATATCATCAGAGTGATGTGATTCACTGGGAGTGATTTCTGAAAATCAAGGAAACCATCAGAAGTGATCTTGCTTTCACTAGAGATGGATTTCAGCAACTAAGTAACGAAATAATATGCCACATGGTTTTGACAGTAATCTGGAATAATTAGTAATGATTATCAATATCAAAATCTAACTAACAAATTCTGTTGATTTCTGTGGAAGTAGTTGCAATTGGATCACAGTAACTGTGTAAGAGTGATACTAATAAAATGAAACATCACTGGAGTGAATTTAGTGTCACTGGAATTGATTTGGAAAACATTAAAATCTTCTGCAAGTGATTATAGACTCACTGGAAGTGAATATGAGATTTCATATGCCACTCGAGTGAATTTGGCATCACTGGAAGTGATTTTGTAAACAGTGATTCTCAATCCATTGGAAGTGATTTAGCAAAAATACTATATCACTCGAGTGATTCAAGATCACTGGAAGTGATTTGGCAAACAGTAAAATATTCTTGCAGTGATTTTTATTTCACTGGAAGTGATTTAAAAAATTTCAGGCATCACTCGAGTGATCTGGTATTCACTAGAAGTGATTTTCAAAACAGTGAATTTTTCTTCCGTTGTTTTCAGATTCACTGGAAGTGATTCAGCTGATATAACGTATCACTCAAGTGATTCATGATCACTGAAAGTGAAATCTCGAACAGTGATATTTTCTCACAGTGATTTTTCATTCACTGGAAGTGATATGACGCATCACTCGAGTGATTTCACATATCACTCAAGTGATCTGATTATTTTCCATATCACTCGAGTGATTTTAATGATCACTCGAGTGATCTTGATTATCACTCGAGTAATTATCCAAATCACTCGAGTGATCTTACTCAGATCACTTTTATCACTTCCTTTGCTGATGTATTTGTTTTAATCAAATCCAAGGACTTCCAAAACATGATTTGTTATCATCAAAACATGAAATCTAACATTCTCCCCCTTTTTGATGATGACAAAACATATTATATGATCATGTTCAAAATTTTATTTTCTAACGAACTTTACTTGATCTTTTTCAAAAATTTTTGCAACAACTTAACTACGGTAAGGACTAAAAAGAATTGTTTCAAAGATTAAAAGTTTTTGACCTCATATAGAAAATAAAAAGTGAGTTTAAGGTTCAAAAACCATTATAAACAGAATTTAAACATGTATATGTGAAGCATATCTTCTTGCTTTTCATGAGATCATATTGACAGCTACAAACAAACACAATTGCATTAAGATTATATTCTCATTAGATTAGAATCTTTGAACAAGTACATGTTAGTTCAGAAAACATACTGAAACTACACAATCTGCACTACTACATGACAATAAACAGAATCCTACATACTAAAAAAAAATATATGATCATATAAGTTCTTCTCCCCCTTTTTGGCATCATCTAAAGGAGACACAGAAGGCGTAGATGCCTGAGTAGATGAAGAGGCAAAGAAGGAGATAGGTGGAACATATGGAATGAGGGAGAGTTGGGCAGGAGACTGGAAAGAAAAGGTCGTAGAAGAGGGCTCAAGAGGAGTGGTGGAAGTGGAATGAGTAGGTCCTATAATCTCTGTAGTAACATCCTCAACGACAATCTCCTCAGTGTGAGAACTGGAAGAGGTGTGATGTGATGAAGATGATGGAGTCTGAGGATGGGATCAACCTATGGAGTATAACCAGCAGGAATAGGGTCAGAGATAAAGGATGTGAGAGGTGCAAGAGGAGGAGTGTCTGAAGGAATGATAGGAGGGTCAAAAAGGGAAGGATCTGGAAGTAGAGGGTCTGATGTAAGAGGTACATGTGAGGTGGTTGGTGGTAAGTCAGGGAAAAGAATGTGAAGGTGAGACATGAGTGCATCCTCAATCCTCTGGATCCTCTGTGTCTGATCTGCCTAGCGCTCAAAATGTATATTGAAGTTGTGATTTACTGCCTCTACTAACACTGTAACTTGACAGTTGACTTGATCAATCAATTCAGTGTTAGACTTCCTCAACTGAGTGACAGCAGACTGGATGGCATCCTGAATATATGTCTGAAGAGCAGCCTGAGTGAAAGAAGGACCATGAGATACTGCTCTGGAAGACTGAGCCTCATCCATCTTGGAAGGTGAATGATCCATTTTCTTAGTATGATGATCTCTCTGGCTTGCCTCAGGAGGTGGTGAATGATGTCTCTGAGTCTGTGAAGAAACTCCAGTTGGAATAGTGATTCCCATCCGTGTGAGGTGAATTTTCCCAAACTTAGGAATCCTCACTATGTCCCCCTCAGGTGTCAAGTTCCAAATATTGTGTATAGAGAGAATAAAGGACACAAGCTGAGGATAGGGAATTATAGTAGACTTAGAGGAGTGAAACCTGAACCTCTTCATTTCTTGAAAAATAAGCTCACCCACATTTCTTCTTTCTCTTGTCATAAGAGTTGCCATCATTTGAAGATCCTTCCCCGTGATATGAGTGAAGTTCTTTACCTTGTTAACTATGCTATGAGAATAAATGTAAAACAAGGCTCTCTGGTCATTGGTTAGAGCTGCTGGGGAAGTGGGTAGAGGCACACCAGGTTGTCCTGGTCTAAAAATGTCAACCAGCTCATGAATATGAAAGACTAGGGGAGAATTCATAGGTACATTCTCTATGCCTAGGTAAGTGTTTATAAGATCTCCAGACAGAAGGAATTTTTTGATCTCTCACACTTGTTTCAATTCTTTCAACAATAATGTTTCCATGGTTATCTTTCACATCAGCAATCTTCATGTCATAGTAAAAATGCTTAACAACCAAGGGATTGTAAGACATTCTCAGTTTCAACCATGGTTTATATTCCTTCAAATAAGGAGTCAAGTCAATATGAAATTTCTTTTTCAGCTCGGCCAAATCTACCCAGACAACAGGACAGAAATCTCTCTTGGCAAAATGGGAAGTAAACACAATGGAATTCAAAATTCTGAGATTATCGTGTTAAACCCAGGAGGAGGATCAAGGATTTCGAGGGATTCTTCAACCAAGGACTCAGAATGGTACCAACTACCAGAAGCTTGAGATGCATACCGTGACTTCTGGGGAACAGAGGCAGCTAAAATATTGACAGCACGTGTAATCTTTGTTTGCAATGTAGATTCTTGAATGTCTGCTTCTCGTGTTTTCTCTTTCCCTTTGCCTTTAGAGCTTGTATGTGACCGTGTAGTCATCCCAGTAGGTTCTTCAATGCGAATGTCTTTGGGTTTGTGAAGGGTCGGATTGGGTTCTTGTGTAGATGATGCTCTCGGCTTCTTAGACGGAGGAGAGGATGGAGGAGATTGACCGGGTCTTTTGGTTCTCGCCATTGTTGAACAAGAGAAGAATCTTAGGGTTCTATTGGAAATTCTTTGGAGAGAAATTAATGCGACTAAGGAGATCTGACGAGATGGGATTTATCAGTGAAGTAGAGAGTAAAGATTGAGCTATGAGGATTTGGGTTTCTGGGTTCAAGAGATTTCAAAGAGTTTGAGAGTGATTATGCGAGTGAGAGTGAACGGAAGAGTGAAATGGACAGTCGCGGGAGGAAAAATCTGATATAACCGGTTTTTTTAACATTCACTCGAGTGATTTTGGTTTTCACTCGACTGAAGTCTAAAATTACTTCACAGAAGCTAAAAACACGCTGTAACTGATCGACTATTGATTAAAGAACACTCATGTGACTTACCTGTGATGATATAATCATCTAATTACTTGATTTACCTGTGGTTGCAGTATTTTCACTGTTCACTCACTCGAGTTGGTCTTTATCATCACCCGAGTGTTTTCTTCTCTGTTTATCTCTGTTATTTGAAGATATTATAGAGCATCCTGCAAAACAACTTTATAGATACTCCGATGCTTAAGTTAGTTATGGGATCATCAAAACATTATGAAATCAACATTTATAAAGGCTAAACAACTTACAATTCATTGGGATTTACCATTCTCAATTCCCTTCGTATATACATGAATTGTTCTCGTGCAAGAGGTTTGGTGAAAATATCAGCTAATTGCAAATGTGTAGGTATGAATAACACCTTGACATCCTTTTTTTGAATATGATCTCTAATGAAATGATGTCTCACATCAATATGCTTGGTCCTTGAATGTTGCACATGATTTTTCGCCAAACTTATTGTACTGGTGTTGTCACAGTAGATAGGAATTTCTTTAAGATATATGCCAAGATCCTGAAGTTGTTGTTTTAGCCATAGTACTTGTGCACAACAGCTTGAGGCTGCTATATATTCTGCTTCCATTGAGGATAATGATACTGTAGTTTGTTTCTTACTGAACCAAGAAACAACTGCACCTCCAAGGAATTGACATTGCCCACTTGTGCTCTTCCTATCTGTTTTATAACCACCATGATCAGAATCAGAATAGGGAACTAGATATTCGTTACCTCTTTTAGGATACTATATACCCAATTCTTTTGTGTCTGCCAGATATCTGAAAATTCTTTTAACTAATTCAGCATGTGATACTTTGGGGTATGACTGAAATCTCGCACATAAACCAACACTGAACTGAATATCAAGTCTCCTGGCTGTGAGGTAGAGTAATGATCCAATCATTCCTCAATATTAAGTTATATTGAAACCAACTCCTTTTTCATCAGCATCCATAAGTACCGTTGAACTCATAGGTGTATCTACACCATTAGCTTCATCCAATCCAAACTTCTTGAACAATTCTTTTAGGTATTTAGTCTGTGATATGAATATTCCATTCTTTCTTTGTTTAATTTGTAAACCCAGAAAGAATGTCAATTCTCCCATTAAAGACATTTCAAATTCTCCCTGCATTATCTCAGAGAATTCTTTACACAGAGAATCATTAGTAACACCGAATATAATATCATCAACATAAATTTGGACTACCAAAATATCATTTAGTTTTCGTTTTATAAATAAAGTTGTATTGACTTTTCCTCGTGTAAAATCAAATTCGATGAGAAATTTGCTCAACCTTTCATACCATGCTCTAGGAGCTTGCTTCAAACCATATAAAGCCTTTTTTAGTTTGAAAACATGATTTGGTTTGGATACGTCTTCAAAACCTGGAGGTTGTTCTACATAAACTTCCTCCTTGATGTACCCATTTAAGAAAGCACTTTTCACATTCATTTGATATAATTTGAATCCTTTGATGCACGCAAAGGCTAAGAGTACTCGTATAGTTTCCAATCTTGCTACTGGAGCATATGTTTCCTCATAATCAATACCTTCTTCTTGATTATAGTCCTTGGCGACCAATCTTGCCTTATTTCTAATAATAGCTGCAGATTCATCAAGTTTGTTCTTGAATACCCATTTAGTGCCAATAACCGAGTGGTCTTTAGGCCGGGGTACCAAATCCCAAACTTGATTTCTGTCAAATTGATTTAATTATTCTTGCATTGCTAACGCCCAATCATTATCTGATAAGGCTTCGTCAATGTTAGAAGGTTTCAATTGAGAAATGAATGCAGAAAAACTAACTTCGTTTAAAAATTTGTTTCTAGTTTTAACTCCTTCATTAACTTCTCCTATCACTTGATCTAGAGGATGACTCTTGATGTATTTCCAGGCTCGAGGTTGATCTGGTTGACTTAGTTCAACTTCTTTTTCAATATTATCAAGCTCAAGATTGGGAGAGTTAACAGAAGATTGGTTACTAGTTATCTCATCGTCAAAGTTTTTACTAGAGGACACATATTCATCAATTACAACATGAATTGATTCTTCTACAACACATGTTCGTTTATTAAAAACTCTATATGCTTTACTTTGATTTGAATAGCCTAGGAAAAGTCCCTCATCAGCCTTAGAATCAAACTTTCCAAGATTATCTTTACCGTTGTCAAGAATAAAACACTTACAACCAAATATGTGTAGATGAGCGAGGTTTGGTTTCCATCCCTTGTAGAGTTCGTATGGTGTCTTTCCAAGTTTGGTTCTGACATACGCTCTATTTGAGATGTAGCATGCAGTGCTCATAGTGTATGCCCAGAAGACTTGAGACACATTCTTTTCGTTGAGCATTGCTCTAGCCATTTCTGTAAGAACTCTATTCTTTCTTTCCACGACTCCATTCTGTTGTGGAGTTCTTGGTGCTGAAAAATTATGATCGATGCCATTTGTATCACAATATTCTGCAAATGCTTGATTATCAAATTCTCCACCATGATCTGTCCGGATACCTGCAATCAACATACCTTTCTCATTTTGCACTTTCTTGGCAAAGGCAATAAATTTACTAAAATTTTCATCTTTGGATGACAAAAATATATTCCAGGTAAATCTAGAGAAATCATCAACAATAACAAATGTGTACAAATTTACACCGAGACTCTTAACTCTTGCTGGACCAATCAGATCCATATGCAATAATTGAAGTGGTCTGTTAGTGGTAATTTCAGTTTTTGATTTAAAAGATGATTTAGTTTGCTTACCTCTTTGACAAGCATCATAAATTAAATCATTCTTGAAGTTTACATTAGGTAAACCAATTACCAAATCCTTTTTGAGTAATTTACCTAATTGATGCATATTTACATGGGCAAGTTGCTTACGCCATAGCCAACTCTCATCAGTGTTACTCAAAAGACAATTTTCAAAAATATTTTCATTCATATCAAGAGTATAGCAGTTACCTTCTCTTTTTGCCTTAAATTTTGACTTCAAATTCTTCTTTTCAATTTGCAGATCCTTCTTGCTAACTATCAGACATTCTTCTGAGTCAAATATTACCCAATTGTCTTTATCTGTGCTTTGGCTTACACTTAATAGATTGTGACATAAACCTTCAACATAATATACGTCTTTGATTTTATCCTTGACTTCCCCAAGTCCTGCTATCCTTTCGGTTTGATTTCCTCCAAATTTTACCTTGCCACCTTCCTTGGGTACTAATGTGGTGAAATTCTCAGGATCACCAGTCATATGTGATAAGTAAAATATTTGCATATTCATTTTCCCTTATATTATGATTTTGTGGACTATATTTGAGCTGAATGTAATCAATTTGGGTGTAATTAATAAATAAATAATGATTTTCTTACAGCCATGGATAGTACCGGATTAAAAAGGATTAAAGAAGGCATTTAAGGGAAAGGACTATTCACGCGGTACTATTCATTATGCACTATTTCATGCGGGTACTGTTCACTGTAGTAGTTTCACTGTAGCGGACCATTGCGATTCACTGTAGCGGACGGTGTGTGAAAGTGGGGCAGTTCAGTGCGGGTTACTGTAGCGGACGGTGTGGTCGGGTCACTGTAGCAAATCACTATAGCAAATCACTGTAGCAGTCCAAAAATAAAGCCTATAAATAAAGCTTCTTGGCACCCTAAAATGAGGAGAAAGGAAGAGACAGAGAGAGTTTCTATTTTAGAGAGAGAGTTGTTATTTTTAGAATTTATTTCTTGCATTTTTTTACTTCTTGCATGCCTCCTACATGGATGGTTTTACCTCCTATATGGAAGGCCTAGGTAGTCCTCTTTTATGAATGGTATAGGTTGCCACCTACATGGATGGTTTTACCTCCTATATGGTAGGCTAGATTTTCTATTTTCATGCATCTTGTAGTAGTATTTTTATGTTTTTGTAATTAATTTTTATGCAATATTTATGATGTTTGGAATATATTTTGATTTTGTTTTTAATTTTATCATGAGCTAAATTTTCCTTTTCCTAGGGTAATGACGTAGCTTACTAATGACGGATTGAATCTTAACTTATTAAATCTAGTTTTAATTTTTCCTTCATGATTGAGTTTTAATTATTTCTCTTAATGCTTACAATTGATTGGCCACCTTTTTGATGATTTTAATATGCATGTTGAGACCGGAAGGAGATACATGTGTGTGGATCCTATAATTAAAACCATAACTTGCATATGAAATAGAAATATATTCATATGGGTTGTGTAGTCTTAATTGAGTTCCATAAATCTTAATGCATGATTGATTGCTTAAATTCATATAGGAATATATTGGATTAGCAATTAATTATAGAATTACTTGACCTTGGAAGAGGCTAGTAATTAAAATAGGGAAACTCGACTATCAATCATGTGGAATAAATTGGACTAGAATAGATAAGTGATTCAATCCGGAATTTATTAAGTGAAATCTAATCCCTAGGGCTTTTTCTCATATTTGTCTTTATATCACTTGTATTCATATTTCATCATTTCTATCTTGTAATCTCAATCACAACTAATCAACCGACTAAATAGAATTAAAATTACCAATTTTGGTACTTAGTGATCAATCCTCGTGGGAACGATACTCTATTCACTTCTATATTACTTGATTACGACAGTGTACACTTGCACTTCTAAATACACCATCCTACACTTGTAACAAGTTTTTGGCGCCGTTGCCGGGGATTTTCATTAATATCAATACCAAGTAATTTTAATACTAATTTGGTCTTCATATTACATTTTTTTGTGTCTTTTGTTCCTTTTCAGGTTCTTGCTTAGTATATGACCAGATCAAAGAAGACTGAATTACAACCTTGTGATTCTGAGATCGAGAGAACTTGTCGAAGAAATCGGAGAGTTCGAAAGCAGTCTACTTCAATCAATTCAATGGCAAATCCGGAAGGAGAAGCAGCAGATACCAAAACACTACGTGATTATGCAACACCAACAGTCATGGAGACAACTTCTGGAATCAGAAAACCACCAGTAGCAGCCAACAATTTTGAAATCAAGCTTGCAATTATCCAGATGGTGCAAGCCAATCAGTTTGGTGGTTTATCAACAGAAGATCCCAACACACATATAGCCATCTTCCTAGAAATATGGGACACATTCAAGCATAATGGTGTTACTGATGATGCTATTAGACTTAGACTTTTCCCTTTCTCACTCAGGGATAAGGCTAAGAGCTGGTTACATTCTCTACCAGTGGGAAGCATAACTACATAGGATGCCTTGGCACAAACATTTTTGGCGAAATACTTTCCGTCAGGAAAAATTGCAAAATTGAGGAATGAAATTACCTCATTTTCCCAGCATGAACTAAAAAGCCTTTATGAAGCCTGGGAAAGATACAAGGAGTTGCTAAGGAGATGTCCTCATCACGGGTTACCAGATTGGTGGACACTGAAAACATTCTACAATGGGATGACGCATACCACCAGAATTCTTGTAGATGCTGCAGCTGGAGGATCTTTAATGGGAAAAAATCTAGATGATGCTACAATTTACTTGAGGAGATGGCGGCAAATGCATATCAATGGCCTTCTGAACGTCATAATTCAAAGAAGGTACTTGGAGTGCACGAGCTGGATATCCTTACAACTTTATCTTCTCAAGTTGCATCTATATCTAAGCAAGTGAGCTCATTGACTAGTCAAGCAAATGCAATCAGTACTCCTCATGAAACATGTGACCGATATGGAGGACCTCATATGAGTGCACAAAGTCAAGATGGACAGTCATCCATACCTTCTCAGTTGGAGCAAGCTCATTATATCGGAAATTAAAGAAATGACCCATTCTCAAACACTTATATCCAGGTTGGCGGAATCATCCAAACTTTGGCTGGAGGAATAATCAAAATGTGTTCAAACCGCAAGGGAAATAACAACAACAAGCTCTTCAACCACCAAATCCACCACATCGAAAAGTGAATATAGAAGATGCACTGGCTTAACTAACCATGAATACATCTCAATTCATGGCTAGGACTGATGCAACACTTAAAAGCCAGGAAGCCTCGATAAAGAACTTAGAGATCCAAATGGGCCAAATTGCAAATATGCTGAATTCCAGACAACCAGGTACTCTTCCAAGTGACACTGAAAAAAAACCCAAGAGAGCATGTGAAGGCTATTGCATTAAGGAGTAGGAAAGAATTGAAAGATCCTGTAATTCTACATAAGAATGACGGAGAAAAGAAAGAAAGTAAACCAGAAAAGAAGGAGGAAGCACAGAAACCTCAAGATGATGTGGTACCAGGAAGAATCAGCTTTCCAGATAACCCTCCTCCATATGTACCACCAGTTCCATACCCTCAGAGACTTGTGAAGGCAAAGCTAGACAAGCAGTTTAAAAAGTTTCTGGAGGTTTTCAAAAAGTTACATATCAACATCCCTTTTGCAGATGCTCTTGCCCAAATGCCCAGTTATGCAAAATTCATGAAGGACATTCTCTCAAATAAGCGTAAGCTAGAGGAATTTGAGACAGTTGCACTTACTGAGGAGTGCAGTGCCATTTTGCAAAAGAAACTACCACCAAAGCTGAAAGATCCAGGAAGCTTTTGCATACCTTGCACCATAGGTCATGTAACTTTGAAAGAGCACTTTGTGACCTGGGAGCAAGTGTAAATCTCATGCCCTTATCTGTCTACAGAAAACTTGGTCTTGGAGAGGTGAAGTCTACCACAGTTTTACTACTTCTTGCTGATCGATCAATTAAACATCCAAGGGGTGTCTTAGAAGATGTTCTGGTGAAGGTGGACAAACTCATATTTCCAGTTAATTTCATCATACTCGACATGGAAGAAGACCAAGAAATTCCTATCATTCTTGGGAGGCCATTCCTAACAACTGGGAAAACTTTAATAGATGTGCAACAGGGAAAGTTAACCTTGTGAGTTCAAGATGATCAAGTATCTTTCAACATTTTTAAGGCTTTATCCTTTCCAAATGAAGGTGATTCCTATTACAGAGTAGATACATTGACCAGCTGCACAAAAGATGTGGTGAACGAAATCTGCATGAATCAACCATTAGAAATGGGAATGGTAGATGTATCAAAATCTACTAATCCTGAAGTCTTGGAGCAGATTAGGTACCTTGATACAAATTCCCCAATTTTTATCAAGAAACCATTTGAAGATTTGGGAGAGAGGCCAAGTAAGCCAGTGCCATCAGTTGAAAATCCACCAGAAATGGAGTTGAAAACATTACCATCCCACTTAAAGTATGATTATCTGGGAGAAAATTCAACATTACCAGTGATTGTCTCTGCAGCTCTTACTCCAGAAAAAGAAGAAAAGTTATTAAGAGTTTTAAGGGAGTATAAAACAGCATTTGGATGGTCGATAGCTGATATAAGAGGAATCAATCCTTCTATTTGTATGCATAAGATCTTAATGGAAGATAATTACAAGCCATCAGTTGAGCACCAGAGAAGACTTAATCCAAATATGAAGGAGGTGGTAAGAAAAGTAGAAATAAAGTGGCTGGATGCTGGTATAATTTACCCAATCTCTGATAGTCAATGGGTAAGTCCAGTTCAAGTTGTGCCAAAGAAGGGTGGAATGACAGTGGTGCCTAATGAGAAAAATGAACTGATTTCACAACGAACGGTGACAGGATGGAGAGTGTGTATTGACTACAGAAAGCTCAACAAAGCCACTAGAAAAGACCACTTCCCGCTGCCATTTATAGACCAGATGCTTGACAGACTAGCTAGAAAAGCCTACTATTATTTTCTGGATGGGTACATAGGATATAATCAAATTACAATTACACCTAAGGATCAAGAGAAAACAACTTTTACATGTCCATATGGCACATTTGCTTTCAGAAAAATGATATTTGGTCTATGTAATGCACCATCAACATTTCAAAGGAGTATAATGGCAATCTTCTCAGATATGGTGGAGAAATTCATTGAGGTATTTATGGATGATTTCTCAATCTTTGGAGAATCATATGATTACTGTCTTGAAAACTTGGCAAAAGTCTTACAACGCTGTGTGGAGACAAATCTGGTTCTAAATTAGGAGAAATGTCATTTCATGGTGAAAGAAGGAATTGTGCTGGGTCACAAGGTATCTAATCAAGGCATTGAAGTGGACCGAGCCAAGATTGAAACAATTGAAAAGCTACCACCTCCCTCCTCAATAAAGGGCATTTGGAGCTTCTTAGGACATGCGGGTTTCTACAGAAGATTCATCAAGGACTTCTCAAAAATCACAAAACCACTTTGTACGCTGTTAGAGAAAAATGTTCCCTTTGTGTTTAATGAGGAATGTTTATCAGCCTTCAAAACTCTAAAAAGAGCCTTGACGTCTGCACCAGTTATCATAGCTCCAGATTGGAATCTTCTATTTGAAATGATGTGTGATGCAAGTGATTATGCAGTCGGAGCTGTTTTAGGCCAAAGAAAAGGCAAGGTTTTTCATGCCATCTATTATGCCAGCAGGACACTCTCAGACGCACAGCTGAATTATGCAATAACAGAAAAGGAGCTGTTAGCAGTAGTATTTGCATTTGACAAATTCAGAGCCTACTTGATCGGCTCAAAGGTCATTGTCTGGACGGACCATTCAGCAATCAAATACTTGATCGAGAAGAACGATGCTAAGCCAAGATTGATCAGATGGGTACTTTTGTTACAAGAATTTGACTTGGAAATCAAAGATAAAAAAGGGACTGAGAATCTCATTGCAGATCATCTTTCTCGGTTAGAGCCATCTGAACAAAAGAGAGAATCACCAATCCAGGAGAATTTCCCGGATGAGCAACTCTTTGCCATACAATCACAATTCACCCCATGGTATGCTGATTTTGTAAATTATTTAGCAAGCGGAGTAATGCCTTATGAACTTTCTAAAGTGAAAAAGACGAAGTTTTTAGCTGATGTAAGGCATTATTTTTAGGAAGATCCTTTCTTATATAAACAATGCCCATATCGAATTATCAGGCGATGTGTTCCTTAGGAAATGGCCAGCATCTTAAATCACTGCCATTCATCCCCATATGGTGGTCATTTTGGAGTAAATAGAACAGCTACTAAAGTCCTTCAGTCTGGGTTTTACTGGCCTATACTCTTTAAGGATGCCCAAAGAATTGTGACAACCTGTGATAGATGTCAAAGAACAGGAAATATCTCAAGAAGACATGAAGCCCCTCTAACTAACATCTTAGAAGTTGAGCTTTTTGATGTATGGGGGATCGATTTTATGGGGCCTTTTATATCCTCATTCAATAATCAATTTATTTTAGTAGCTGTTGATTATGTATCTAAGTGGGTTGAAGCAGCTGCTTTTCCTACAAATGATTCTCGAGTGGTTGTGAATTTCTTGAGGAAAACTATTTTCACAAGATTTGGAGTGCCCAGAGCTATTATCGGTTATGGAGGGAAGCATTTTTGCAATCAGCAACTTCAATCTGTGTTAGCTAAATATGGAGTCACTCATAAGGTTGCAACTCCATATCATCCACAAACGAGCGGGCAAGTGGAAATCTCAAATAGAGAACTGAAATGGATCTTAGAAAAGACAATGAATTCTAATCGGAAGGACTGGGCAAGGAAATTGGATGATGCACTTTGGGCTTATCGAACTGCTTTTAAGACACCAATTGCGACATCCCCATATCAATTGGTCTACGGAAAAGCATGTCACCTTCCAGTAGAAATGGAGCATAGAGCATATTGGGCAATCATAGCCTTAAATTTTGACTTAAAGGCGGCTGGTGAGAAAAGACTTCTCCAACTCAATGAGCTTGAAGAATTCAGACAACAAGCTTATGAGAATGCCAAGTTATACAAGGAGAAGACAAAAATGTGGCATGACAGAAGAATTATGAGGAGAGAGTTCACACCGGACAAAAAGTGATGTTGTATAACTCAAGGCTAAAGCTCTTTTCGGGAAAGTTGAGATCAAGGTGGTCAGGACCTTTTACTGTGGTTCAAACATGGCCATATGGAGCAGTAAAGATTCAAGATGGTGATCGAAAATTCAAAGTAAATGAGCAAAGGCTGAAAGAATATAATGACGGTGCACTCAACACTTTGAAAACTGTCATCACTTTGGAGGAAACAACAGGTAAGTCCTAATTTTTTTTAAAATAAAATAAAAAATAAAAAAAATTATTGGTTTAGTCTTTGTCTAGCTAAAGACGTTAAAGAAGGGCGGCTATTTGGGAGGCAACCCAAAACTTCTTTTCCTTAATCTTTCATTTTTCTTTCTTACTTACTGAAGCACACAAAACTGCATCTTTAAATTTTAGTCTCATCATGGAGGAAATTATTGTAAAGCTTAAGAACAGGTTCCCTACTCTTCCCAAAGATGTGCTTAGGAAGATCTATAGCTTTCGACTTGAAAGAATGAAGACATTCAAGCGTTTGGGCCTTCCTGAGGATGTCCGCTGGATTATTGAAGCTAAGGTACGTTTAATAGGTGAGATTCCTGATTCATTTATTAAACCTATGCTAGGTATGGAAAGAAGCTCTTATTCCAAAAAGAGAAGAGCTAAAAGAATGAAGGTTTGTCCTAAATGTGCAAGGTGGAATTGTGATCAGCGCTGTAGGAGCAAAGGTATGGTTTCTATAAATCGAGAAGATAAAATCCAATTTATAAAGGATGGACTGAGTAAGGAGTCATTGGATGATATCATTCAGACTCTTGAGACGTATCCTAGTGACGATGTTCATCATGTTCTTCTTGATTTATTAGACATATTCAATAAAGAAAAAGAGCGCTACCGTCTTGGGAATCTGACGTAAAAAGACCCTGTTTGCCATTTTATAAGAAAACTGGATGGCAAGCAAATCCTTGATTTATAGAAAGCGTTTAAGCCGTTACTGGACGTAAAACCAGAGGAAGATGTGAGTCACAATCACAACTACTGTACATAATCTTGCTATTATCAATCTGTCTTATCTTTTTCAGTAACTTTTGACTTTCTTTACTCACTTTACTTACTTTCTTGGCACAGTGGCCCACTGGTCATTCGTGTCAGAAATTTTTTTCAAATTTTTTTGAAAAATGTGTGATTTGCATGATTTTGTTGTCGCTGTATTTGTAATATAAATATGTAATCTTCCATTTGTAAAAAACACAAAATTTCTGAGAGAGAAAAAGAGAGGAGTGGTATCACTCTAAAATGCAGTTTTAAATCTATATGCATTTTTGGTGAAACTGACTCAGGAAAGGATGGAGAGTTTATACCTGCAGCACAGGAACTGGGACGTGCACTAGCCGCTAGGAAAATCAACTTTGTCTACGGGAGAGGTCTCGAGGGCCTGAAGTTAAGTATGGCTATTCCTGCAACCATTAATGGTAGCACGGGTTTGTGTGTAAGGATAAAGGAGTTAGAACATCAATTCTTCTTCTTAGGCCAAGAGTTAGAGGTTTCAAGTCTGCCTGAACGAATGGGACGTATGTTTTACCGTGTTGATGCTTTTATCGCTCTACCCGGTGGTTTTGAAACGTTGGATGGGATCTCTAGCATTGCATATTGGGCTAAACTGAACTTTTATAAAAAACCATTAGGATTGTTAAATGTTAATGGTTTTTACGATAACCTGTTGTCTTTTCTTGATCATGTTGTGGAAACATGATTCATACCCCAAGCGACTCGTCATTCCATCATTTCTGCACCAACTGCTGATCAACTACTAGAAAAACTGCAAACCTATGAACCTCAACCAGATCTATTAGTAAAAGAAAAAGGTGGGCAATCTTCAGATAGCAGTCAGAAGCAGAATCCAGATACCACTCTCCGGTTGTAAACTTTCCTTAATCTTAATGGTTTTACTCTTAGCATTTTGGTTTACTTTATTGTTTGTTTATGTTTTCAAAAAAAAACCTTTCTTTAATCTTTAGAAGACATTGAGGACAATGTCTGATTTAGGTTGGGGGAGGATTATTTAAAAAAAAAGCACATAGTTTCTCCATTAGATAGTTAGTTAGTAAAACCATTAGATGCATGGGGTATGCATAGATGGCAGAGTAAAGAGTTATTCTTAACTCTTGAGACGCATCTTATTAGTTGTATTTTTTTTTTGTTATTTCATCTTTAAAAAAAAAGAGGTCCGACCTAATAAAAAAATATTTTATTTAAGTGCTTTTCAATGATTTTAAGAAGTATATAAGTTTGAAGCATGAATCAATTGAGTTTAGAGATTTTATAGCATGATTGAATAACTGATTGTTGAATTTGGTGATGAATTTTGAGATTGAATGAGCTGAATTTGAAAGTCCCTAACCGTGAGCTTTTGAGCCTATATGATCAATAGTGATTATCTTTCATGTGTGTGATATTCACCTATTAAGTTGTCACTCTAGAACTTGCTTTAAATCTAGTTGAAATTACATGTCACATGCACATTCAAAAATGATAAAGGCATTCATTTTGTTTAGCCAGAGCCAAATAGCCAACCTTGCAATTATACCATTAATAAGCCCCTTTGAGCCTAATTGATTATTTCTTTATTCTCAACCCATTAATATGTGTTTTAATGATTTATCAAGTGCTTTCACTGAATTCGAAAGATTAACAGAGCATTTGAAATTTTTGTGAAATGGCATTTTGACAAGTATGGGGGTCTATATATCATCAACCACAAAAGTGCAGAAGTTGTTAAAAAAAGAGAAAAAAAAGAAGAAAAAAGAAAAAGAAAAAGAAAAAAAATGTAAATTATGGGTTGTTGGGATGAGATAGGCTAGGTTTATTCATAAGATGGCCCATTTTTCAATTGTTCTATTTACTTAGTAAAAATAGCCCTTCATATCACTTTTTACATTCCTTTTACCTTAACCCCATTACAACCTTTAATAAGTCCTTTTGATTTGAATCATGCATGTGAATTAGGTAGTGGAGATTGAGATTTTTGGCAAGCTTATGGTAGTGCAATTTTTTTCAAGTGAATTTGAGCGAAACACTTACCCTAAAACACTTGAGAGATTGAGAGAATGAGCCATAATTATGAATTCGGTTCATTTATTTTCAAATGAAGTTACCAGTTTATACTTTTATTGATTCAAGAATACTATGATCTCTTTATTCTTTAATTGTGTCCTTGTTTATGACTTGACACTTCTGATTTTGTTGGAAGCACTTATTAGTTACTCTTTCTTGTCCGAGGACGTCCAAGAGCTAAGTGTGGGGGAATTTGATAAGTAAAATATTTGCATATTCATTTTCCCTTATATGATGATTTTGTAGACTATATTTGAGCTGAATGTAATCAATTTGGGTGTAATTAATAAATAAATAATGATTTTCTTGCAGCCATGGATAGTACCGGATTAAAAAGGATTAAAGAAGGCATTTAAGGGAAAGTTACTATTCATGTGGTACTATTCACTGTGCACTGTTCATGCGGGTACTGTTCACTGTGCACTGTAGCAGTTTCACTGTAGCGGACCATTGCGGTTTACTGTAGGGGACGGTGTGTGGAAGTGGGGCGGTTCAGTGTGGGTTACTGTTGCGAACGGTGTGGTCGGTTCACTGTAGTAGTGCGGTTCACTGTAGCATTCCGAAAATGAAGCCTATAAATAGAGCTTCTTGGCACCCTAAAATGAGGAGGAAGGAAGAGAGAGAGAGTTTCTATTTTATAGAGAGTTGTTATTTTTAGAATTTATTTCTTGCATTTTTTTACTTCTTGTATGCCTCCTACATGGATGGTTTTACCTCCTATATGGAAGGCCTAGGTAGTCCTCCTTTATGGATGGTATAGGTTGCCACCTACATGGATGGTTTTACCTCCTATATGGTAGGCTAGATTTTCCATTTTCATGCATCTTGTAGTAGTATTTTTATGTTTTTGTAATTAATTTTTATGCAATATTTATGATGTTTGGAATATATTTTGGTTTTGTTTTTAATTTTATAATGAGCTAAATTTTCCTTTTCCTAGGGTAATGGCGTAGCTTACTAATGACGGATTGAATCTTAACTTATTAAATCTAGTTTTAATTTTCCCTTCATGATTGAGTTTTAATTATTTCTCTTAATGCTTACAATTGATTGGCCACCTTTTTGATGATTTTAATATGCATGTTGAGACCGGAAGGAGATACATGTGTGTGGATCCTATAATTAAAACCATAACTTGCATATGAAATAGGAATATATTCATATGGGTTGTGTAGTCTTAATTGAGTTCCATAAATCTTAATGCATGATTGATTGCTTAAATTCATATAGGAATATATTGGGTTAGCAATTAATTATAGAATTACTTGACCTTGGAAGAGGCTAGTAATTAAAATAGGGAAACTCGACTATCAATCATGTGGAATAAATTGGACTAGAATAGATAAGTGATTCAATCCGGAATTTATTAAGTGAAATCTAATCCCTAGGGCTTTTTCTCATATTTGTCTTTATATCACTTGTATTCATATTTCATCATTTCTATCTTGTAATCTCAATCACAACTAATCAACCGACTAAATAGAATTAAAATTACCAATTTTGGTACTTAGTGATCAATCCTCGTGGGAACGATACTCTACTCACTTCTATATTACTTGATTACGACAGTGTACACTTGCACTTCTAAATACATCATCCTACACTCGTAACAATATGTCTTGAGCATCCACTATCTATGTACCATTTGTTTGATTTGAATGCTCTGAAGCAAACCTACAGTTAAGGATAATTAAGTTTTAGGTACCCATATCTTTTTGGGTCCTTTTGGGTTAGTACATACAACTTCATGTTCATGAACCTTCTTCGGTATCCATTTATAGGTTCCTATAATTCCTTTCTTTTTATGAAAACATGAAGAAGTGTAGTATCCTTTTCTATTGCAGTAATTACAATAAGCAAAAGGATTAGATGTGTGCACAGAACGTGTGAAATAACTTAAATATGGTTTACCTCCTGTCTTCTTCTTATCCTTTCTTTTGTCTAAGTCTGGATCATATCCTATACCAGACTCATCATTCACAAGACGTTGTGCTTTTAAAATAACATTTAACATCTCACTTCCTTTTGTAAACTTTTCAAGAGTTTTAGTAAGATCAATATTTTTATTCTCAAGAGACAAACACTTTTCGCAACTTTTATCAAATGAATCTTTAATTCTTTCTTCAAGAAATTTATTTTTCTTTTTACATGAAATCAAATTTTTAACAATTTTGACAAATTCAGAATGTAAAGCATCATATTCATTTTGTAATTCATCATAAGTAGGATCAGAATCATTTACCTCCTCGTCTGTTTCCTCTTGAGCAGCCAGGCATATATTGGCTATCTCTTCATTATCGCTTTCTTCATCTGAGGAGCTATCTCCCCATATTGCAGAAACAAATGCCTTCTTTCTGTTAAAGGATTTGATGTTTCTCTTTTCTTTATTTTTCTGTAATAACTCCGGACATTCTGATTTGATATGTCCAGGTTTACCACATTTGTAGCATATGATCTCCTTGGCATCTCTTCTGCCACTAGTTCCACCTCTTTGTGAATTCTTGAACCCTTGGCCTTTATAAAATTTCTTGAATCTTCTAATCATCAGGCCTATTTCATCATCATCGAACTCCTCTTCTTCTTCTTGGCTTTCTGCCTTTGTTTTTGTCACACTTAATGCAAGACTTTTCTTTCTCCTGTCACCAACTTCTTCTAGCTCTCGTTTAAATTTTAGTTTGCTTTCATATTCAGAAAGACTTCCAAACAAAGAAGCTACAGATTGCATTGATTCTCCTTTGGCGTCCTCTATATCTGTGACTTTGGCCTCCCATTATTTGGAGAGTATGTTTAATATTTTTTGTACTTGGACATTCTGATCATAGATTTTTCCAAGTGCTGCAAGTTGATTAACAAAATGAGTATATCTAAGTTCAAATTCAACTATTGACTCACCTTCCTTCATATGAAGTAGATCAAACTTTGTAGTTAGAGTATTGACTCGATTTTCTTTTATTCCTGATGTTCCTTCATAAGCTACTTCCAAAGCTTGCCACATCTCTTTAGCAGTCTGAAGAGTACAGATTCTGAAGTATTCTTTTTGACGCAGTGCACTCTGAATTATCAGAATTGCTTTACTGTTGAGAGTCACAAGCCTTTTGTCATTGTCATCAAATTCTGCGGGTGATTTAGGAACTTTTCGAGATTCTTCAGTCTTTGTAGGCACATAGTTTCCAGTTTCAGTCACATCTCATAGCCCGTATTCTGTAGCCATTACGAATACACGGAATTTAGCTTTCCAGAAGGAAAAATGCTCACCACTGAAACCTGGTGGTCTAGTGATAGAGGCTCCGTCAGGAAGAATTCCTTCACCCATGCTTGCTATCATATCCTTCTAGGTTGTTAAACCTGAACAAGAAGACCTGCGCTTTGATACCAAATGTTAGAGCAAGCTTTTCACCCAAGAGGGGGGGTGAATTGGGTGATTACAAAATAATAAGATATTTAAATAAAATTTATAAAACTTTAAGGCATAGTTGTAAGAAGTTATAAGAAGGAAGAGATATCACCGAAGTTCACATAGGGGTTTATACTGGTTCAGTCTCAACCACTTGACCTACGTCCAGTCCTCAGAAATCCTTCTGAGCCTTTCATTATATCTTCCAAGATTGAGTGGGTTCTTGGCACCACAGTACAACCAGCAAGTTCCTCTGGACACTTGCTCCCCCTTACACAAGGTAATCTTAAATCCCAACTTAAGGTTCCTCAACCTTAAGTTATCACTATTGAAAATAAATGCGTATGACTGACAAATCTCTCTCACAGAGTATATAGATAAAAACTCAAATACAGATGAAGATTTGAAGCACTTGTAAAAGTATTGTTTGCAGTGCATTCAAGCGTTTCTCATCGTTTTTCTATTTTTCGAATGGCTGGACATATATATTAGAGGCTTTGAAGACCGTTGTAAATTTGTCCGTTGATTCAAAGTGCTTTTGACATATGCAATAGTATTTGTCTTCCGTTACTTATGAATTTTGATGCCGCCCACGAATAGATGTCGTTTGAATGGAGAGTTCAGTTACTTGTCATGTGCGTGATGGTGGAGTACAGCTGTAATACACTTGAGAACATTACCGTTAGAAAATATTTGAATATCATCAGAGTAATGTGATTCACTGGGAGTGATTTCTGAAAATCAAGGAAACCATCAGAAGTGATCTTGCTTTCACTAGAGATGGATTTCAGCAACTAAGTAACGAAATAATATGCCACATGGTTTTGAAGTAATCTGGAATAATTAGTAATGATTATCAATATCAAAATCTAACTAACAAATTCTGTTGATTTCTGTGGAAGTAGTTGCAATTGGATCACAGTGACTGTGTGAGAGTGATACTAATAAAATGAAACATCACTGGAGTGAATTTAGTGTCACAGGAATTGATTTGGAAAACATTAAAATCTTCTGCAAGTGATTATAGACTCACTAGAAGTGAATATGAGATTTCATATGCCACTCGAGTGAATTTGGCATCACTGGAAGTGATTTTGTAAACAGTGATTTCTTCTTGCAGTGATTCTCAATCCATTGGAAGTGATTTAGCAAAAATACTAGATCACTCGAGTGATTCAAGATCACTGGAAGTGATTTGGCAAACAGTAAAATATTCTTGCAGTGATTTTTATTTCACTGGAAGTGATTTAAAAAATTTCAGGCATCACTCGAGTGATCTGGTATTCACTGGAAGTGATTTTCAAAACAGTGAATTTTTCTTCCGTTGTTTTCAGATTCATTGGAAGTGATTCAGCTGATATAACGTATCACTCGAGTGATTCATGATCACTGAAAGTGAAATCTGGAACAGTGATATTTTCTCGCAGTGATTTTTCATTCACTGGAAGTGATATGACGCATCACTCAAGTGATTTCACATATCACTCGAGTGATCTGATTATTTTCCATATCACTCGAGTTATTTTAATGATCACTCGAGTGATCTTGATTATCACTCGAGTAATTATCCAAATCACTCGAGTGATCTTGCTCAGATCACTTTTATCACTTCCTTTGCTGATGTATTTGTTTTAATCAAATACAAGGACTTCCAAAACATGATTTGTTATCATTAAAACATGAAATCTAACAATTTGGAGGTTTTGTAAGGGAAGAGAGGTGACCACTAAAAAATAAAAAACCCTCCCTCCCCTCACCTCCCTTACTTTCAACCAAACACCCATTTTTTATCTTCAACCCTCTCCTCACTTAACGTCCCCTCCAAAAACCTCCAACCAAACAAATATTTAGGGGCACTACTGGTGAAGTGAGATACAAGCGAAGTAAGAGGGCTAGTGTTTTGATTTTTGAAATAAAAGTAACAATTAGCCATGCCACTAGGTTATGATAGCAAGAGAGAGGAAAAAGAAAAAATTAGCCATGCCACATCACACAAGGGCCATGGCTATGGATGGAGGTAAAGCTAGTAATATGGGTTGGGATCGTAGGTCAAGCCCGTCCAACCGGACAAAATGAGTGGTTTAGGATTTGTAAAATCGAGATCATTTGGAAGCGGTTCTTTTAAGTTTGAACCTATATAGTCCCAACCCGCGGTGGGTTGGACTATTGGGTTGGCAGGTTGGCCCATTATTTATTTATTTATATATAACCTAAGACCAAGAGGCTAGAGCCCAAGATGAAAAGACCCAAGTTTATCCGAAAGACCACCTAATTTCCTCTCATGCCCTAGCCTCCTGCCACTTATGGCAAGACCCAAATTAACATAATATTATCTTTCACTTTGTTTTATTATCTATAGCAGTGATGGATTTACTTGTGGAAAAGCAAACTGATCGAGCTCAAGAAAATCTTACAGCTTCACATCATGCTTCAAATTCAAACACCATTAATATTAACTAATTATTGATTATTTTAAGTTCTACTGAGTATCAATGGCTTTTGGATTTATGTTTATTTTGTTATGTGTAGACTTATGATGAATGTTTAATTACTTGTGGAAAAGCAAATTGATCGAGCTCAAGAAAATCTTACAGCTTCACATCATGCTTCAAATTCAAACACCATTAATATTAACTAATTATTGATTATTTTAAGTTCTACTGAGTATCAATGGCTTTTGGATTTATATTTATTTTGTTATGTGTAGACTTATGATGAATGTTTAATTTATAATGAATTTTTAATTTTTTTTATGGCTAATGTTTGTAGAAAAAACAATTTTAGTATTGTGTGAAAAAAATTTAAAAAAATAATAATAATATGGGATGTGGGGTTGTAAGTTGGGTTGGCTAAATACCAACCCATATTAATACAGTTCTTTTAAGCTCAAACCCATATGGACCCAATCCGTGAGGGGTTAGCCTAAATCCAATAGACCGGACTATATTACCACCTCTAAATGAAGGTAGGAAATAGGAGGTCAAGGACTATTGTTGTTTATGGAATTTTTTTTTTTTTTTTTTTTTTTTTTACTCTTTGATATGCTAAACTATTAGTTCGGGTGATAATTGTTCACTTTTAGGGTCTGTTTGGTATGAGGGGAAAGGAGGGGAGGGGGATGGGGGATTTTACTCCCCTCCACTTATTTGGATAACTAAAAATTTTAGGAGGGGATGAAAAATTTTCTGAAATTCTTCTTCCCCTCCCCTCCTAAAGTGGGAGAATTTTGAGGGAAAGATTAATATTTGAATTTAAATTGACTAATATGTCCATGCCATTTTAAAATATTCTCACAATACCCTTCTCATTATTTAATTACAAAATTATAATTTTATATACTAAATTCCATTTATAATTATATTTATTTAATTTTTATAATTATAAAATTATAATTTTATGTATTAAATTCCTTATATAATTATAATTTATTAAATATGTTAGAAAGTTATTAATTACAAATTAAATAAAATAAGAGCAAAGTTGTCCATATAAAAATATTTCTCCTCCCTTCCCCTCCTATACCAAACATGATACTATTAAAATCCCTCAATTCCCCTCTCTTTTTATCAACCCAAACAAGATAAAATAAAATCTCTTTCAAACCCACCCCTCCATCAAACCAAACATAGTCTTGATATATCAGGGACAAACTATTTTAAGACACTGATACATCACATTTCAGTTTGTTTTTTTTTTTTATATATTTATAGATGAGTAAACTATAAATAGACGTTTACTGAACCATTACTTAGGGTGATAATTGCTCCCCTTTTAATATATTAGAGACAAAATTACACCACAAAATAATTTAGATGGCTGGAAGCAACTCAAAAAATATTTTAAGATACTAAATACAACTTAACCCATTATCAAATCAAGGCTTTATTTACCAGAAAACATCACTGCTATACATATGGTATTTCATACAACATAATTTGGAAATAAACTGACTCCAAATACAAGAACACCATCTCATATCATGGACTATAACAATAATCTTCTGCAATGCATTATATATTTAAGAAACTTTTTTTTTTTTTTTGACCTTCTTTAGGAAACAGTGAAACGTATGCAAGAATTATTTTTCAATTCTTCACCCACAACTTACTTTTTTTTATATACAAAATAAAGTAATTCAACGTAACCCATGATCAATCTATATAGCCAAACTCGAGATAAAAATTGTTGTACTTGCCTTCATAATCAACATCTACAACATGCCCATACTTAATGTAACCCATAATCTTTATGGCCAAGCTAAATGTATTCCTCATATTACTCACGAGCAATGACGACGACTTGTTTTCCAACATTGCGGCCAGTGTAGAGGCCAACCAGAGCGGCAGGGCCATTCTCAAGGCCTTCAACTATATCTTCCACATAAACTATCTTCCCTTGTTTGATCAGAGGCAGAATGAACTCTAAGAATTTGGGATAGAGGTGATAATGATCACGGACAGTAAATCCCTGCATACGGATTCTCCTGAAAATGATTTGAGCTAAATTTGTTATGCCTTCAGGTCGATCAAGATTATATTGTGAGATCATTCCACACACAGGTATGCGGCCATGGATTCTCATATTCAAAAGAACTGCATCAAGTGTTTTGCCCCCAACGTTCTCAAAGTAAAGGTCAATGCCTTCTGGGAAGTACCTGATATATGCAAATCCATATCTATTACTCCTTCCACTACTTTTTACAAGTTACAAATAACTGAATCAAATACACAAAAAAGTCGGTTAAAATTAATTAAAGACAATAAATAAGTAGTAAATTTGTTTTTCCCCCCCCCCCCCCAAATATGCGCTTATCTATAGAGAGAGAAAGTGAGTGACCAAGACCAGATCTAGGTAGAAATGTTATAATTAATGTAGAAACATATAATAATTAATTAGGAGTAAAAATAGAAAAAGTGCATTAAAATTTTAGCCATCTCCAGAGTGTAATTTATAAAAAGCGCCAGATCTATAGAAAAAATTGCAACTTTGCAACTTAAAAGTTAAAAGCTTGTGGGTGTAGTGGTGGAGTAATTTAAATTTCTAGGTCTAAGATGAAGTTATCAGACACTAACCTTTTCAAGGCTGCATCCAAGTCAGGTTCTTCCTTATAGTTAAAAGCTTCATCAAATCCTAATTTATTTTTCAATAGATCGACCTAATTGTACAAGGGAGAAAATTCATGAGATGGGACGATCAGACAAAAGGAAAAAAAAAAAAAAAAACAGATGGAGTTGCAAAAGAATTTGGTTCTATTCTTAAAAAAGAGAAGCAAGCAACTACTCAGGGCTGTGATGCATTAGATGCTTCACAGGTTGCACCCAGAAGGAATATCAAATTGAAAGGCAAGGCTGTTCATTGTTGAACTTTTCTAAAATATTAAAGTGAATGAACATGCAAGATAGTGCTTTTGTAATAATAGGATAAATAATGAAAAAGCATTACCAAATTAAATATTTAAAAAATCATAAAAAAATTGAAAACCACACCATTTTTTGCCCATGGGATATCAAAATGCCACTTGTTTTATGTAGTATCTAATGACCATAAGAAATATGAAGACAAAAAAAAAAAAAAAATTCTGTGAAGGGGGAAAAATTGATGGGCAGTTGAGGGTGCAGCTGACACCCCAGCCTAAAAGCAACTGAGTATAAGGCTCACTTCGACTTTTTGTATCTTTTGCTCTCTATACGTCTCTAGGTACACTATATGTATAGTTACTTCTATGAATATAGAGGGTTCAAATTGGGAATCATGTTAGTTTCAACAAATTCCTGAGTACAACAGAATCAATTACAAACATACCTTCTCTTTACTCCCCGCGCTTCCGACGACATAACAACCTAGGTGTTTGGCAAATTGCCCAACGAGCTGACCCACTGCACCAGATGCAGCTGAGATAAAAACGTGATCTTCTTTCTTGGGAGATCCTATTTCATAGAAACCAGCATATGCCGTCATTCCTGGCATACCTATGGTGAAGAAAAAGAAGAAAGTTATTGAACAAGGGAAATAACTAGTGGATTCATGATAACATAATAAGCATAAATAATAAAAAACTACAATTCAATTATTTATTAATTAATATTAGTGGGTCCTTTTAAAGAAGGCCAAGAAAGAAATAAGTGATATGCAAAGCATTTTCCTTGGTCATAAATGTCTTCTTTTCTCTCCTTGGAACTTGGAGGATATTTGAAAAGAGAAGAACAATGATAAGAACAAGAAGGGCAATCAGGAGAAGCTATGTACTAAAAAGCACAAACATGGAAGCTGGATAAGATTCAATCTTCAGAAAAATGTGTGCTCAAAAAAGAAACAGAAGCATAACAAAATCATATAAAGTAAATAGAGGCCATATCAGGATACAGTTAAATTAAATTATTTGCCTACCAGTTTCTTATATAAATAAAAAGAAAATGACAAAAAGCACCCAAACCACCATTCCAAATCAATAAAAAGCATAATAATGACAACAGCCATTGCATAAATTAGTGGGAAAAGTTTCATCAGCATTTGGTGCCTTCTAGAAGAAATAAGGGACAAAGAAACCATTTATCACATGAAAACTTCGTAAGTTAGGATTCCAAGTGATGCACACATCGGGAAATAAATTGAGATGCTTCAATATACATACCAAGAATTCCAGCATAATAGGAAAGTGGGACATCGGTGTGCTCAATTTTAAAATGTATTTGAGTTGAGGGGACCAAGCTGTACTCCTCCCATATAACATATCCCCAAACTAAATCACCTTTTTTATAGTCAGGGTGTCCAGATTCAACAACTTTAGCCACACCATATCCATGTATTGGCTGCAATCATTCAACACAACTGTCAGTAGCTGCACACTTATTCTCTACATCTAAGCAATTTCATTGTCATACATTCTGATTTTAATTTAAATTCGATTAAACAGAGATCATAAGCTTTATAGGGTCGCCAGAATCATGAGCTACATCAAAATATCTGATTCTTCAGTCTGACCTTATTTGATGAGATGCTAGTTGAAGCTTAAACAAATGGATTTCAAGTATTCCTTTCTTCTAAGAAGCCTCAACAAGTATATATAGTTTTAATCAGTTGCTCGTTTAATTATATACTCCTTTTGTTTTATTTTGGTATTCCATTCCGGTTTGGTTAGCTTTTGGATGCCTCAATAAATTCACCTCCCTCAACCAAATAAAACTGATCCCAAAAAATCTGCATGGTTAGGATCCTTTCTTAAACTCGATAAATCGCTTGGGCTTTAAGTAGTAGCACCTAAGCAAGTTACATTAAACTACCTTCAAGATTTGGTTAAATCACATATGATGTCCCTCGTGTTTGACTTACAATTACAATCGACAGAATTTACGATTTCTCTGAAACTCAAAATTACTTAATTGTGAGAAGTTTCTTAAATATTCATCAAATTGTCAATAGGACAGGGCTTAGTATATTTTTAAAAGCAAACAAATGATGAGATAAAATCTGGTCAAACCTAACGCTATACTAATGTATTCTATACCAATACTAGAAGAATGACAATTGTATCAGGACAAAGAGACAGGTTATATATAGACTATTTTGACTTTTATTATTTCTCCAATTCAACCAAGAGTTACTCCATCAGTCAACAAATAAAAAACAGAGAGGAACTATTACAAAGCCTACTCACTCATCCCAATAGCTTTTATGCAGCAAACAAAACCTTCAAGCAGATTCAGAACATATACCAACTTGTGGGATTTGAAGCACAAATTACATATCGCACCAGAATTCATCAACTGGTTTCTGAAAATCAATTCCCAATTCCCAATACACAAAGCCACGGAAACCTAAGAACAGTAAAAGAGTGAACTGCAGAGAACAAGACTTACAGCACCAAGAGTATAAGCACCGAATGTGGAAACAATTGTTTTGCTCATCATGATTCGCTGGTAGGGATCACAGGATAAGTAGAGATTCTTGAGCAGAATCTGATTCGAACCTTCTGGAACCTTCAATTCGATTGAACCTTCAACCAATTGAAAGTTGGATTCCTTGGGGAGCCCAGACACATACTCCTTTAGAACCACTTGCTTGTTCTTCACTGTCACCATGTTTTCTTGCAGAGACAAGATCTCTCTCTGAAGACCTAACTGGGTATTTGGGCAAAAAAGAAATGAATATATAAGGAAGATAATAAGAACAGGATTATTGGGTAAGCAATGACGATTGAACCAAAAGAAAGGCTCAGTTTTGTTCGTTTCGGTGTCATTATCAAAATACAGTCCGTGTATCAGTGAAATATATCAAAGATGACAAAAGTTGAGGATGCTGGAATCTTCCATCAAATACATCACCATGGCACATCCTTCATCTCCTACGCTTAATTGGGTTTCCTTTTTTTACATCCCATTCATCTTTTTTTGTATTGGCATACGGGTGGATATATCAAAATCTTAATGATTGAATGTGTGGTGCCTTATATAAATGAGACCAGAAGATCTTAAATACAGACACTAATAAAGTTATTGGGACCTAGATCTATCACATATGATACTCACAATGAACTGAGAAATAAAGAACTGAACTATGCCAGATGTATATTGACCCTAAAATGATATTCTAATCCAAATAAGTCCGAGCCTTCTCATCTCTATTCAGCACAAGGAAACTTGAGAACTCTAAATCCTTTTCATTTTCACGTATATGCTGGCCTTATCAGTTAACTATTTCTCAGTACTTTCATCACCGGATCATGATCAGATTCTTTCTAATGCACAGGTTCCTTTTAAAGAGGCAAGTGCAGAGCATACTCGAATCTTCATAGAGACGGAGGCATCATGCTAAGAACTCAGGCTTTTAGAAGAGAAGAGAAAAATTTAGAAGAAGTTATCTGGAAAAACACACTTATATTCATAGAAGTGAATACAACTCTCGATCTAACTTTCGATGATCCTGAAGTAAGAAGGATCACCCTTTATATAGGCAAACATAATGGGAAAATGACAAAACACGCTTATACATACTATTAATACAGACTTTTCACTTAGCACACCTCAATAATATAAAAAGCATAAAAGACAACAATTTTTAAAAAAGTAGGCATAAAAAGGCGAACTACTTTTAGAAAAGTAACACAACTTTTTGTAAAGTAAAAGTAGCTTTTCATAAAGCAGCTTTATGCAAAGTAACTTTATGTAAAGTATATGCCGACACTTTTATCTTTTTCTTCTGTCTTCATCTCCTGCTGACACCTTATCTTGATGACTCATCACTTGTATATTGGTTCATGGTCATCGTTAGGAGACAAGTTGTCATTGTCTGTGTCATAAAGCACAGTTGAACATAATAGAGAGAGTCTGAGTAGGTTTGATAATATTATGGAGGCTCTTAGGCTTCTTGGGCTTCATGGGCTAGGTCCTGTGTACAGTAAGGAGGATAACTCTGAGAGGAAGTGGGCTGTAACAGATGAAGTCCTTTGGGCTGAGAAGTCTGAGTTGATGTTCCTGGTGTGAATAAGCTCAACTGAGTAAAGTCTTCATAAGGATCTTGTGAGTCCTGGAAAACTAGATCTATATGGTCTAATTGAGATGACTCAGAGGAGTACATATAACAAGAAAACATAGTGAGGCTGTGAAGCATACAGATCTTCATAGCCAAATGCTTCAGAAGGAATAGGTCCAATGATTTTGCATTCTTTTTATTTCTGTTGATTATATTCTGCCAAACAATCACCTATTTCTTAAAGTTATTTGGCATCTTGTTTGACCCAGTCGAATAGAGAATGCCAGGGGTTGGCATGGCTGTTGAAGTAGATATCTTTATCAAGGATAAAGGAATAAGACCTGTTAAGAAAGAAAACACAAGAAAATCTTTTTTGGAATTTTCCAGAGATCATATTCTTCTATTTTATTATACAGGATTCCTCTCCAGTAGGGTAGAGGAGCAAAGAGCTAAAAGAGCTAGTGAAGGTTAGAATTTTCATGATTTTTATCACAAAGGTAGTGGTAAATAGATAAAGGTGCAAGAGCGATGGCATTGGTATGGAGAATGGATAGCGACCAAATATGCCAAAGTAATTCTTCAGGGATAAGACATTGGATAAAAGGTAAAGTAGCGTAGGGAGTGTCAAGGCTGAAATGTTGGGCAGTTGGAAGGAGGTTGGTTAAAATGATGGAGCCAATAAAACATATTGTTTTTGGCATAGTAAATGAAGTCTTCTTTACTGTGGAGGTGGGTGTTTGGCAGGAGAATATAGGCTTTGATGAGATGAGTCATGGTTTTAGCAGGAAGGCTGTTTGAGATGGGGAATATATACAAAGGCTTTAAAGAAAGGATTTTTGGAGGGATAGAGTCTTTCTAAGGTCTAGATAAGAAATCTGCAATGATGTTGTGGTGACCTTTCAGATTAACTGTGAATTTATAGCGAGAGAACCAATCTTTCTATTGAAGCAATTGAGCATCAGGAAAGATCTTTTTCTTTGGATCAAGCATTTTTGGAAAAGACATGTTTTCCATTTCAACAATAAAGTGGTAGGGGCTCAAATGAAAGCTGGATTTTTCTATTCCCTGCTTGACAGCAAGGATTTCTTTGTACGTTGCATGATAATGCTTTTCTGGCTCTCTGAACTGTCCACTGGCATTATATTTGATAGCTATTATTTTTAACTGTTAAGTATTCTTAAATAATACTTAGAGATAGTTGGTTCAACCTTATTGCATACCTATAATCATAATTATATTACCAAGAAAAGAGTGTTTGGTTGCTCTTTAGCATGATAATAGGTTTTACCATGGTAATGATAATTACAAAAAAGATGGTAATTCTCATTAGTACCTCCTCCTGTGAATACTTATTACTACCCCATGACATAGTTGAAAAAGTCCAATTTACCATTTAATTTCATTTGTCTTTGTTTCATTTGTCTCATTTCACCCGCTACGCCACAACCATTGCCACTACTACCTCATCTTCAATCGCCGTCACCACCACCACCCGTCACCACCACCATGATGATTGCCGCCAATGTCACTACCTCCTCATTCACCATTATAATTGTCACCACTTGCCATCGCCACCGTTACCACCATTGCCGCCATCACCACCATGACAATCACCGTCGTTACTACCTCATCCTCCTCCACCACTGTTGCCACCTCCACCATTGTTGCTTCCATAATAGCTGCCACTACTGTCACTACCTCCTCCACCCACCACCACCACACCATTATTACTATTGTGTCCACCACCACACCATTATTATTGTTGTGTCCACCACAACAACCATCACCATCGAATGATCCCTAGTGAGGTAGCTTGACGGTTATGATGAACAACATGATGACTCTTAACTATTTTTTCCACTGTTTTGAAACCCAAACCGGACCGGCCGGCCCTGACCAGAAACTGGCGAACCAGCCTGAATATTGGTCCAGTTTTTTGGTTAACCCGAGATTACAGGTTGACCAGGGATCAACCCGGTAAACTCGGCCTAACTCAGCTGAGTTGACCCAGGTTAACTTTTTTTTTTTACATTTAAACTTTAGTTTCCTTCAAGCTCCGTGCCTCTGATCAATGAATCAAATTACTTAATTGTTCATGACTTCATTCACATTTCACAATTTCACTTTCACATTCAATCAAATTTTTTTATTTTTCTTTTGAAAATTTATATTAATAAGTCTAAAATATTTAATTTCTTACTGGTTTGCCCCAGTTTGACTCTGGTTTGACTCCGATCTGATCCGCTAACCATTGACCCAATACCCCAACCAGTTCAATACCCGATCCGGGTTTCAGAACCGTTAATTTTTCTACAAAGATTATATTAAGAGTAAATTAGATTTTGTGTGATATATTAGTTTTAAATAATTATTAAAAAATAACTCAATACACTTTACTTAAAAATCAAACCAAACACTAGTTAGCTATGTAATTAATATTGTATTGTATTACCATTGCATCGTAGTGCATTGCACTGATTGGGATCGAACTAAATGAGCCCTTAATGGTTCTTTTTGAAGATCTGTCAAGTATTGTTAAATAAAATTTTTCAAAATACTTCCTCTTTATATTTGACCGTTATCATTTTTTACTATTATATATTCTTAAAGAATATTTAACAATTCTTTGTAAAGAAATGTTAAGTATTGTCAAATAATTTCTTTTAGAATTTTTCGTTCTTATTATACTTAACGGTTATCATAAGTACTTAGTAATCATACTTTAGGTTAATTATTATAGCCATTATGTATTTGTTTTCGTAAATTTTGTCTCTCAATATATGATAGTTTCCTCTATTTAACCGTTAAATGTTAGCGTTGTATATTTTTTCGTGGACTCCACTTCGACATACCTGACAATTCTTCACTCTTACTGTTAAGTACTGAGCGTTATATATTCATGATTCTTTCATAGTGAGTTAACGCTATATGTATTGTTAGTAGCTCACACTAAAACAATCATATACAATGCATATAGCCATATAGGTCAAGCAATGTTATAACTATTCTTTTAGGAAATATACCACCAACATTTTGAGTACAAACACATGCTGGAAAATCTGAGACAAAAATATCTCTCTTAATTTCACCTCCCAAAAATCATGATAGTGTACAAATCAACGTGTTGGTAATTGGTATACTAATTTATAGTTGATTACATGCATTCCGTGCATCGTGCCAAAGAATATCATGTAGATCTTGACAAATCCGATAAAGCCAATATTACATGTTTGGATGGTTTTGTTTTAAAGTAATATCCCTTTATCTATGCTAGCTAATAATAGCTAAGAAAGCTGAAAATATGATACCTTTCATATATGTTTGTTGACTCAGAGTATAAGACCAGCAAAGAGGACTATCCGGTCTGGTATCATATAATGTTTATACGGGAAAACATGATGTGAGAGTCAGATATCTCAGAAGCCACCGTGCATATCAAAATTGCAAGAATAATTTACACGTTTTAAGGAAAAGTGAATAGGTGCAATGAAATGTACAAAGAAATTTAAAGAAAATGAATAGGTTGTTAGTTAAGATGGTAATCAGTCTCACTTATATAAAACAGAAAGCACAATTTCAAATTCTGGAAAGCGCACTTATTTAAAAAGATAAAAATTGTTTGCAGTCTAATCCTTAAAAGGAAAACTCAAGATCTAATTAAAAAAATTCAAAGAAAAGGTTAATCCCATATGAAGTACAAAATTAAAGCGTATTTTCATTTTCTAATATTTAAAAGTTTAAGGGAAAAAGATATTTTTTGGGCCGTTAGATATTATGAGATTGGTCGTGGACGCATACGCTTATTGGAAGCATATTTATGTGCGGGAAATATTCATTTATCCAAGTCTTAGCTGGCAAATTCAAGTTTATTTCCTTCGTGCTAATTAAATTGATTGAGTACTACTGTTTGATCTATATACAGTACACATGGTAATTAAATATCCATTTTAGTGACACTGATTATTAGAATGAAATACTCTATTCGATCCTAAATATAAGATATAATTGATTTTTTTTGAAAAAATTAATTAAATTACTTTAAAATACTTATATGTCATTTTTTCTTTAAACTATTTTGCATAACTTATAAATTGATATATAATCTAAAAATACACAATATATGATATAATTAAATAACTTATTTAATTTTTTTAATCTTTTTTAAAAAAATTAATTATATCTTATATTTAAGACAGAAAAGAGTAGAATTATCCTTTTGCATCCATATCCCGCAAGGGACGCCTTGTCAAATCAACTGAGCACATGGATTATAATCATAGTATAATAAGCCATTATGTTTTTCTGAAGTTGCTTTGAATGTGTTTTGGACTATTCATTTCGATAATATTAATGCATCCCACGAATTGCGCGGAGTAAACGCTCAATTGGTAATATCTTTTAAATCTATAATAAAGCCCATTGTTGAGATCATAAATAGATTGAGTAAAAAATTATAATATATTTGGGGTTATAATTAATAATCTTAAAAATATTTATATATATAAATTAAAATAACACTTTTCTTATATACTTATCTCGTAAATCATAATTAAAAAATTAAATTCTAATTATTATTCTAAACAAACAATTAATATAAAACAAGGTTGAAACGGGATGAGGGAGAAAAGAAAGGACTGAAAGAGAAGAGAGAACCCCGGGGGGAGGAGAGAGAGAATGGGCGAGAAAATCGAGGAATTTTTATTCAATCATCAAAAGCGGAATATAATTGAAAACACCTACCTCTATTTTTTGTAAATAACAGAAGAATAGTAATTCATCACAAAAAAGAAAAGAAAAGAAAGAATAATGATTCAAATTCAAAATCTAAATCTAACTTAAATCTAATAAAATCCTAATTATCGTAATGGATATTCAAAATATCCTTATTCAAATAATCTTAATAAAATAACCCTAAAATCTACATAAAACCCTAATTATTCCATGTCTCATATCCCACCAATTATACAACATATCGATAGGTAACATAACGTCCAGCAGTTTCACTTGGTCGGATTATCTTCACAACCTGTCCACGCTTCAGTCCGTAATATCTTGAAACTGGATCTGTCACCTGGATTCTGGGAAGCTGTCACAAAGGAAAGAAACAAACATTATCAGTCCACAAGTTTACATAAACTAGTTTATATGACCATGCCACAATGTTTTGGTAACCGAGAGCGCAAGTAACGTAGACTACTCCAATCCTAGTATAAACTAAAACAAGCTTCTATTATACCACCACCACTCCAACAACAACAATAACAACAACAAAGCTTTATCTCATTTGATATGGTTAGCTACATAGATCGTACGATGTCACGTCATTGTACTCTATCAACAATCAAATTTTTGGAAAGATTATTAACCAAAAAATCTTAATAACTTTATTAAGTGTTATCTTCAGTCTTCTTCCAGCCCTTTTTAAAAAACTACATACTGCTTAATCAACTATTTTCACTGATACATCTAATGACCTTCTTTAAAGGCATCAAAACCACCTCAAACGATATTCTACTATTTTATCTTTAATAAAATAAAACAAGCTTCTATTATAGTTCTCAATCTTTATTAATTAAATTACAGCCCCCAATTTCCAAGATGATTCAACCAAGAAATTGAAGAAAGATCATATTATAGTTCTCAATCATTAGGGGGTCTGACATTGAATAATTCGGTTTCATATGAACAAAATTAAATTGTCCCAAAAAGTTCACCAACACTAAATTACTAACCACCGTTAAGAAAAAATAAAACTCTAATACTTTTGTAAAGGCCATGTCAACAATAATTAAACCAATAACGAGATCATTATAGAAGTTTCCCTATTGTTCATGTACTTCATGATTTATACATTAGAGACTCTGATCAAGAATTTACCTCGAGGCAAGACATAGAAATCTCTTTCTGCAGATTTCTTAAAGCTTTTTCATACCGTAGACCCAGAAACCAAAACACAGAACCATCTTCAATCACTATCTCTATGTACTTCCGTTTTGACTTGTTCCCATTCTGACTCTCATTGGCGACTTTTATCTTCCAACAACAATTCACAAAGAACTGAATTGAGGGAGAAGGAAAAAGATATGGCGATGCAAAACGGCACGGCCTTGAAGGTGAGGAACAGAACCAAACTTACACCAGCATGCACCGACAGCAACGAGAACAGGGGAAAACACAGCTGTGAGGGACCCATCCCAAAGTTCCACAATGCCAAAGAAAGGGGAAAATAAATAAACAAAGGTTCATCAATTTTAGGTTCCCACGGAACCTGCTTCGCACACGCAAGAAAAACTCACGAAATAGAGAAATAAGAATAAATTGACAGAGGAAAATGGTGGCTGAACAAGGAGAGAACGAAGTCGCCCACAACAGCCATGATCAGAGGCTAGAACACTAACCGTTGGTGAAAGAGAAGAAACAGAACGAGAAAGAGATAGCTGAATAGTACTCTGAACTATTCAAGTCATAACATGAATAGTACATCTGAAGGATTCCTCTTTATATAGGCAATAGGCAATACTAAACTAGTAACAGCTATTAATCATCCTAACTACCCTCCTAACTAACTAGCAGCTTATTGACTCAGTGACCGTTTATTTGTTCATAATCTTTACAATTACATATCAAGGACACCCTTAAAATAAGTGCATTAGAATCGAGTTTTAAACTACTGACCTGAGTTTCTTTCACAGTGTATCTCTCAAGCAAAGTTTTCTTCTCTGTGTCAGTTAGCACCTGATGTTCCGGAACAAGAACATGCTCTTTTATGTTGACCAGCAGTTCTGCCTCCTGTATCAATGGAGCTACTATTAAAATAAATGAATACAACAAACATATAAACATAAATTATTAAAAAAGAAAGCAGATTCATTGAATACAAGATGCATTAAAAATTTGTTTCTTAAATATTAGAAACATAGGCTGAGCCGGTGGTTTGTGTTGAAAAATAGAAGTCCAACATCTAAAAGGTAATAAGAAAGTGAAGGGTATTTAACTTATGGGTAAGGATTGCCACAAACTCATATACTCGACATCTTTCTTATTACTTTTAAATATGGGAATTCTATTTTTCAACACTCCCCTCTTTTTTTTTAGTTCAGTTTTCTCTTTGCTTGGGCTTGAGTTTTCTGTCTCAAAAGCATAAGTCACAACATTCAACTTTGGTATGCCTGAGCTTGTACTCTTGAATTTCAAAGATCCCCAGGTCCCTCTATTCCTTTTCTTCTTCTTTCTTTTTTTCAAAAGGAGATCTCAATTTTTTTGAAGTTGAGACTCTAATATCATGTTTTGGTCTCAAGCACAAAGTCCAAAAATAAAGTTAACAGTTTGCGAGGCAATGTAAAAGAGAGAAAGCATGAAATGAATTTAAAACTTGCTATCACTAAAGAATTTTCCTCACAACAACACTAAACTACGTCACCTGAAAAACCTCCAAGTGAAATTTTGAATTTATTTCAGCAATAGAGCCCCGAGCGATGGGAGTCAAATTCTGTTGAACGACCAAGATTGCTCTGGAAACATTTTCTGATTTCATGCGGTTAATGTATGTCTTGATTATCTTTACTCCAACCTTAGATTCTTCAGGAAAGAAAACATAGATCTGGTACAAATGAAACAAATGAAAAAATAAATACAAAAGGGAAAGAATAGACATTTTCCATGTGCTATCCCATCCAACTATTATGCTAAATTACGGCCTACATGATGTGAATTTTGAACCTAGAACTGAAGCATTCAACATGCAAACTAAAGTTCCGTGGTTGTAGAACACAATTTTTTATTTTTTATAGCGAACTTAGCTTGATGTGTATATAAATAATCTAGAGTCTAGCAGTTAGCCACTAATAATTAGTAACAACAGGGAATAAGGGTGAAGGGTCTGCATCTCGAGTGAATTGGGTTGATTCAGAAACAATTATGATCTTTGTCCAACAAGAAATGGGAACACGTGGTGTTTAAGGGGCTGTCCAAGCACATGGGGTCAAGTTCAGAGGATTTTTGTTGAACTGAGAAAGGATCTATGAGTTCTGCAACACTGAAGTTTCTTTCTATTCTTTTCAGACAATTTGAACTGCACCCATAAATGTCTGATTTATGTGATGGCCCCCCAAATTATGTGGTGAGAAGGATCTGAATAGTGTAGTGCTTTTCCATTTCATCTGTACAAAAACCAATTGGTACAGAGAAATTGGAAACACAATGACATTCAAATCATTTCAACCAATTACATCTGGACTGTCTTGTTGTATAATCATAATTAAATATAAAAGGTAGGTTAGTTAGTTAGGAAAATAGCCGTCAGACCAAGGAACCGTTAGTAAGTTTCAATGCTTGTTAGTTAAGTCTTTTATCTTTAAATAGGGCCCTAACTCATTGTATTATGCAGATTATTGATGAATTAACATTCAGTGCGCACTTTCCAAAAACTCTCCCTCTCTCTCAAGTCTCTCTGACTCCTCTCTTGTTCTCTTTCTTCACCTCTGTCTCCCTCTACTTTCTGTTCTTGATTTCCCTTGTGTTTCTCTACTTTCTTTATCTCTCTTCTATCTTTCACAATTACTGAGATACGTCGTAGCTCCATAGTGATATAGTGGCTTCCTATCAATACCAACCAACAGACTCATTATTATTCATGACAATTTCTAGGTAACTACTCTGGTAGGGGTTGATGTTGGCCTAAATACAGTGCCTATTTCACATATTTATAAATTTTTTGTTTTTTCTACTCTACTGATAATTTAGAAAAAAAATAAAGTAAGTTACTCAATCTTTTTAAATTAATTAATTAAGTCTTATATTAAGAATAATGGAAGAATTACCTTATCACCATGCTTTGAGCCCAAAAATATAAAATGCAGTACCAAAAAAAATTTAAAAAGAAACTTCAAACACTGGCCTCAACCCCAGTGGGATACGAAGATTTATGCAAAAGAAAATTTTCTAAAAGGAGATGTTGAAGAAATAGATGAGAGAATACCTGGTCAGAGCTATTATCTTTCTTAGCTTTATTGATAACAAGGTCCTCCCTTTTCATGTTCTCAGAGTATTTGTGCCTGAACTCATTCTTGGTCATGTTGATCTCGTAGTCTGTAACAAGATAACCCCTATCCCTGAGAATCTGCATTATAGTCTTCCTGATTCTGTAAAGCCGATTGAATTCAACCTCTGAAAGAACCATCGTTTTTCTATTCCACTTGCCCAAAAAACCTAAAAATCTCAAGCCGAAGGAGAGGGAGAGAGAGGTAGGAGGAAGGAACTGGATTGTCTCAAATCAAATATGTTATCAGTCGAAGTTCTCTCCGCATTCGCTGCCCACCTCCTTGACCGCCACACGACGTCGTTTTCTAGATTGGACGCTTCTCCAGCCCCTAAAGGTGGGAATCAGGGCTAGTCCTTGATGGATCAGGGTCTAAAAAGGCTGGCTCTATAGGACTTTAGGAAAGAAAAATTTCTATTTTTCAAACCCCGGCCATAGAGCATCAGGGCCCACAAAGCCTGAAGCCATTTTCACAAGATTTAACTGTATGTCTACACACTTCATGCAATAAAATAAATACAGTTATTAATTAATAATCAAAGGTAAAAAATATTGTCTATAAATAATTTATAGTCTCATACAAAGCATAAGAAGGCAAAAAGTTAAACACTATAGGCAACATGATTATGACAACTATCGTTTTCATCTTCTTCGCTACTATCATCAATTTCAATGAATTTTTATTGTACTTCACTTTAAGTAGTAGACTCTGCTTAAGGGGTAAAAATATCAAGAATTAGTAAATTATCATCATATGTAAATTTAACAATTTAAGGTTCTTAAGGGGGAGTCAGCAAGGGCATGAGCAAGAGGGGCAGTGAAATTAAAACAAAAAACAAAGATGAAGGGCCTAACGGGCCGGCCCTTTTAGGCCCGACTTCCTTTTTAGGCTCCATTTTTCAAGCTCGGCCCGTGATTTAAAAGGGCTTAAAAGGGCCGGCCCGATTTCCCGGCTTTACCCCCCAGCCCAAGCAAGCCCTCTCGTTTTTTGAGGGAGAAGGGGGGAAAATAAAACTTTCTCTCAGGATGAATAGTACTAATAAATTAATTATTAAATGATACCAATGTACAAGTAAGCATCCGTCATATGCAATAATCTTCCATGTATGCAAAAATCATCTCTATGAAAGTGCAAACATCATCCGCCCGTGTGCAACATATCATCCGCCCGTGTGCAACATATCATCCGCCTGTATGCAATGGTAGTAATTAACAATTAATTTGTTTGCAGGGTATTTTTTAACAATTCTCCCATAAATAAAGGAGTGTTATAAATATTAATTATATCCATTAGCTCATATACTAATCAACATCTACTTGGCTGCTTTTAATACTTTCTTTTACTTCATCTCCAAGTCGATAAGCTTGCCCTCCAAGTTTGTCTATATATTTCTTATTTGTAGTGAAGGCCTATAAATAGAGACCTTGGGCCAAGTATTGTAGACATACAAGAAAGTGAATGAAAATTACTCTCCTATTTCTATCTTGAATTCCCTCTATTATTGTTCACTATCTCTTATCTCAGATATATTTTTATTTTCATAACACATTATCAGCACAAAAGCTCCAACAAAAATATGATCTTTTTATCGTCTCCTTAACGATTTTATTTACCTTCTTTTATCGTATTTTGTTTGATCTATATGGGATAATTTGAGTCAGTATATGAAATTAAAGAGATACTTTTTACTAATTGTTTTAAACATCAAGTTCCATAGCTAAGATTAAAGATTGTTATTATTTTTATATCTTATATTTCCTTTTACAAGTTCTTTTATATTAATATTGTCATTTTAGTATGGCCAGAAGCCACACAACTCTGATTTCATAATTTGAAATTATATGGCTAGAGATAACCAACTATATGAGTTTTGGAACGAAGCATGAATGAGTAATACCTCATTTATTATAAATTTGGAATTTTAGGATTTGACATTTTCCCGAGCCAAACAAAAGGTTAGTGGACCAATATTAGCTAGGCACCGGAAAGGATTCTAGGTAGTAACTCTATCTTTCATACATTTATGTGATTATTTATATGCATTTTGTTTCCATGTTCTGTGATGTGAGATATATGTTCCAATTTCTAGAGTTGTGGTGTGAGAAAAACACAAGTACCATTGGGACCCAGTATAGGTAGTCGATATAATTTCTCGTTGTGGCGTGGGAAAAGAACAAATACCACCGTATAGGAAAAACACAAGTACTATAAGGCTAGTGGGACCCAGCTGAGGTAGTGAGACAAGTACGGACAAGCTGTTACTTGCTTTGAAACATTAAAGTGATCATTGTATGGAAAGTAGGGACAAAACAACCATTTTGATTCGAACAAAATCGTAGTTTTGATCTTGAACATTGGTTGACATACATATGTACAGTATTGGTTCCTATTGCATTATATGGTGCATTGCATGTTTATTATCGCATTATATATGATTGATTGTGTGTTACTACTGAAATTCATTTGAATCTCAACCTTTTTGAAAATTAAAATGTATTCAGCTAAAGGAAGTGGCTTGAAGGGCAAAGAGGTAGATACTGACAACTGAGAGTTCCAGTCCTGATGAAGAATTTAGTGTTGGTTATCTGCTAGTCCTTTATGTATTTTTGGAATTGTAATTATTATGTACAAACTCTATAGGGATTTTCTGTAATGTAATCAAGTACTCTATATTAGTACATTTATGTTATTTCTGTATACCCACTGAACTATGCGTTGATACTCTGGTAATGTCAAATTAATGAGGGGTTTGACATTTTTTTTATCAAAGCAATGCGATTCTGGTAGTAACAGAATAATATATTGATATGGTCTTGATTATGTTGTAACATGAATCATGACCGGAAGGAGGCATCGGAGGAACAGATCACCACCGTCTGTGAATTAACCCCCAGAGGACCAGCAGGTACGACCAAGGCCAATCTACAGGCCTCATCCCAGGCCAGGGTCATCAATTAGTTCTTCTATTGATAACACCGAGCAGCCATTGTCTAAGGAATCAGAGTCGAATCCATATAGTGTTACTAGTTCCAGAGCAGAACCTATACACATAAGATATGACTTACAGCCGAACTAGGAGTTGTGGGGGTACATTAGAAACATATACATATGAGCTATCCGAGTTCAAGATACCCCGATGGCCTAGTACGCATAGTACTTACATGACGTGGACACATTTTACCAGGATCAGGGATTCCTTGGTATAGAGTTCCTAGACGATGACTGGATCCACACAACACTATATTTCTTTTTGGATAAAGCATTTTGGGCCTGAAAGAAGAACGACATTATAGAGCAAGGTCCAAGAGATAGTTTTATGGAGTTTGTGGACCATATGATAGAGTACGTGATGCACCATATGCTCTGGTTCTGATATACGATTATTATACAGTATTTGGTTGTCTGAAGACGGGTGACACAAATTTTTGAGATGAAGGCAGTCACGAGGTGCTGATGCTCGGAAGCGGTTGGAGCTGGTACTAGTGTTTTGCACCCGTATATTAAGGTTAAGAGTGTTCGGCCTAGGGAAATGTAATGAAGGATGACCCCCTGGGATATTTGTGAAAATGTTAAGTTATAAAATTTAAAAGACTAGAAACATGTTATACAATAGGTTATAGGTTGTATACTATACAAGCTTTCACTAAACAGCTGTAAATGTCTGCTACATGTTATATTTAGAATATCTATGTATCTAAAGTTTTATAAAAATGAGAAATATGCCCTTATGACTATGTGGAATTTACCTCTTCCTTATTTTAATATAATGAAATATAAAGATGGTAAGATCCAGAGGTAAAGGTGTTGGGCGAGGTCAAGGAGTAAGACCTGACTTAAAACAGCAAATATTGGGCATGTTAACTGAGCAGCATACAATGATACGTGATCTTAAAGATGAGTTGCTAGAGGTGCAACAAAAACAAAATGTGGACAGGGAAAGAGAGAGCAATCCTACTGGATAGGAAAATGAGCATAATCAGCCTAAGAACCTTGATTAGGGACAACCTCCGATTAGACCTGTTGTTGAGGGTGAGAGCCTACAGACATGGGTGGCACAATTCTGTTAGCAACAACCTCCTACTTTCTGAGAAAGTTTGATCCTCAGGTGGCAGAAGACTGGTTATCCCAACTGGAGAAAATTTTTAGAATTCTGGAATACCTAGATAATATTAAAGTTTAGCTGACAATCTATAAGTTAGAAGGTGATGTTGATAGATGGTGGAAAAATACTGAGATGATTTTGCAAACACGAAATATTCCTATTACTTGGGAATTATTTTAGGAACAAGTTAATGAAAAATACTTCCCTCGATTAGTCCAAATTGTAAAGGAAAATGAGTTCCTCACTATTCAGCAAGATGAGAAGGAAAGTTTTGATGAGTACCTGGCTCGTTATATTAGATTGTCACGATACTCTTCTTATTTGAGGTATCGTGATGATGAAAGTTAGAGCTCAGACGTGATGATACGGGGACTAAGACCTAAGCTAAAAGAGAAATTAGTCTCCAAGCAATTTACTAAATTTAATAAGGCAGTGGAAGAATACCTGTAATATCCTAATTTTCAGTCACCAAAATTCTTCTATACCTTAGTAGTATTAAAAGGATAAAAATGGTGAATTAAAGAGCTTATTAAGAAATACAACAAGGCAATTAGAAATTATACACAAAATAGTTATTCGATACATAAGTTAAGGAAGTTGCCGGTGAATTTCCTTGTGAGGAAGTTACATTGTGTGACATTTTTAAAATATTAAATTATATCTAAAAATTGTAAAACTTTACAGAATGAAAGTAGACATAATAGGATTTATTTGATAGGACATATAGAATTTTTGGAGTTGTATACAAGGAGATATAAATTTTTGAAGTTAGCCCAGTAAAACTATAAATTTTCTATGGCAGCGTCCAAAAATAGAAGTTTTGGAAATGATGAGCTTCTAATTGGCCAAATGTTATATTTTTTCCTAAAAATATACTTAATAATGGTCATACATCTTTTGGAATCATCCCAATTGGATATCTATAAAATTAGATATGAATTTTCAAATTTTGACAAAAAATTGGCCAGTTTTTCTGCATATGCGAAAATGTAAAAGAAAAATGGTCATTTTGGCCACATAAATAAATTTGGCAATTTTCTGTATAGTAAGAGGGAATGGACAGATGGAATAAAGAATGGAAGAGTCTTATGGAATTACTCATGGAAATAACAAAAATAAAATACACACACACACACACATATATATGAATATGTCATGTGATAAAAGAGAATAAAATATTATTTTGCAAGGGACACCTAAGCAAGCTCTAGAAAACTGGTGTATTATCTTATTTAAATGGCCAAGTCGACCAAGAAGAGAGAAGAGAGGAAGGAGAAGAGAGCAAGAGGAAGAAGGAGAAGGAGAAGAGAAGGGAGGAACCCAATTACAAGCACAAGGTAAGTATATAGAAATATCTACTTAATCTTGTGTTCTAGTTCAGGAAACCTCTTCTTAACCTCCCTATTCTCTTGAATTAGTCAGCTAACAAGCAAAAACTCTAAGGAAAGAAGGGAAGAGTTTCGGCCAAGTGAGAAGAAGAAGGAAAAGCAAGGTACGTTGTTGGAACTTTGGTATTCTTGATGAAAACTGAGTTGTAATGAATCTCTGGCTGATTATTTGTTGTTTCTAGCAATCTTTGTAAATTTGGGATGTCCAATTTCTAAGGGGAGATACTGCCCAAATTTCCATTGATTATGTTCAAATGGTGAATATGGTTAAATCTATGGAATCAAGAAGGAAGGAAGTGCTTTAGAGATGAAATCATGAAAAATCCAATTTTTTCAAAAACTTTCCATGTTTCGGCCAGATCCAAAATCAGGGGTATGAGATGGAATTTCATAAATCTAATTGTTCCATGATGTTTAGAAGGGAAAATTGTGTAGGGTTCATGTTGAGTGCGAAGTATGAAAAGCCCGGAATGTAAAATGACAATTTTGCCCCTAAAACCCTAAGTTAGGGCAGTCAAAGGAAAAACTGTAATTGGAGCTGGAAATAGCTTGATCTGAGGTCAAAAATAGATTCTACACACAAAAATATGTAGGAATATCCCAAGTCATAATTTTTGGTAAAGTACAAAAACATCAGGTAAAAAGGGAATTAGACCGGGTTCCCCAGAGGCATTTTGGTAAATATGTAATTTTGAGCTATGATAACCAACTTGTAAATTCTAGAATAAAGTATGAATGAGTATTAACTCATTTGCAATTACTTTGAGAATTTTAGGATTTGATAATTGCCCGAGCTGGATAGAACATTAAAGGATTGGTAATAGCTAGACTTTGGAAAGGAGTCCAAATAGTAACTTTATCTTTCATATTCTATATGGTTATAAATATGCAATGTTTGCCATGATCTATTCAATATATTGCTTGTAGTGTTGATACTCTCTGGGTGTGGATAATGAGTTAAACCATCACATGGAACCTTTGGGGTACCATATGGCCAGGTGAACCCAGTTGAAAGGCTTGATATGTACGGACAGGTATAGGCTTGCTCCAAGTTATGATGATTATGGACATGTATAGGCCTGCTCTGAGTTATTGTTTGTGATCACATTATAAGATGATATTTGTGCAGATCAGGAACGGATGAGCATTTTGATCCAGACAAAATTATCATTTAGTTCCTGAGCATTGTCTGACATGTATATGGCATTTTGATTGCTGCATAATGATAAATGTTGCATTACATGTTTATATTTCACATTTTATGTGATTGATATTTTTTACTATTGAGGCTCGTATGAATCTCACCCCTTTCCATAAATTAAAAGTTTACTCAGCTAGAGGAAAAGGCTCAGAGAGTAGAGTAGCAGATACCAGTGGATAAAGGTCCGGTACTGATTCAAGGAATTCTTTATTGGTTATCTGTTAGTTTTTCTTTGTATTGGATATGTACTGTACCATATACAAACCTTATAGGAAAATTCCTGTAATGTAATGCAGAAATTTTTTATCAGTATAATGTACTATTTCTGTGTGCCCATTGAACTGTGCGTTAATACTCTGATAAATTTCAATATATTAAAGGGTTTGAAAATGCCGAATCACATAAAGCAATCTGTTGAATCTGTACACTGACAAAAATGCTGGCAGTAAGGGAGCATCTAGCAATAGGAGTTCTTCCCAGAAACGTAGGAATCTGGGAGGTCCATCTAGAGGAAATGACAAAAAGCCTTCCTAACCTAGAAATAGCAATAACCAAAGACCCTCTGGGAACAAAACCTGTTGGCACTGTAGCAAGCCCCATCATCCTAGAAGGTCATGTAGTGCTCTGACAGGGCTGATAATTTGTTATAATTGTCAGCAATCAGGGCATTTTGCTAACAGCTATCCACAGCAACAAAGAGCAGGAGAGCCAAGGCAGAGAACTCAGGGTAGAGTTTTTGCCATGACACAGGAAGAAGTCAGAAAGTCTCTTGAATTAATCTAAGGTATGGTTTTACTTAATGGTAATCTCGTATAAGTATTGTTTGATTCATGTAACACCCTACTTTTGTACCGTACAAAACAGTTGAAAACATGACATGAGAGACCAAAAGCAATTCTTAATCCATTTAGGATCCCAACTTCACTACATGGTCGATCTTATAGTTAAGTGGGTTTTTGAAAGGTATTTCAAAACATTTTAGTTGTGGTCTCATTTTCATTTTTCAAATTGGTTTAATTCATTCGGGTCTATTTCCATTTCTTAATATCAGAGTACTTACTAAAGTTCTTAGCGGATAATTAGAATAAGTTCGCTACTAAAAGGGTCCACCTAGTATTGTCACCCGGTTCTAGATAACTTACATCAGTTACATACAACCTTCCAGGTTTACAGTTGGTGTATTCCTACCACCATGAGTACTAAGTTTACCAAAATACCATTCAGTATTATATACAGATCCAAAAGTTAAATAACCAACAGAAAATAAATTCTAGAGATATGTTCATAACAGCCACCACATACCAAACAATTCAATATTCATTCAACATTCAGAGATATGTTCATTCAATAAATAATTCTATTCAAGGACGTACCGTCCCTTCCCACAGCGCTGGGTATTCTATTGGGCCAAAGCCCTTCTCATCTGAATGCTTAAAGGGCAATTCGGCCCGATTCATGTTCACAGTTCAAGTATGTATAATGGCAATTATATGCATGAAGCAGGATACATAGAATATGAGTGAGAAGTTACTACCTTAGCTTTTCCAATGTTCCATAATATGTTACCAGTTCCTTGGTCGTACCGGGCAGATATCGAATCCTATATGTGGAAATTCATGAATGGACGGGTTATTACTTAGCCCAATACATTTATAAATTACTCTTTAATGTTGGTTATCATTAGGGTTATTGTGGTAACTTTACCAAGTCAACCAATGAGTTAAAATGGTCAAATTATCATAAGGGACTAATTTCCACCCTTGGTGTACAAAGAAATTACAATATGCCATTACATTTTGCAATTTTCGCATAGGCATAAATGCTGGCAGATTTGATCCACTAACTTTAAAAATTCATATCTCTTTGTAAAAATGTCTAATTGGAGTGGTTTCAAAGTCTATGTAACCTTTATTAAGTCTAGTTTCATGGAAAAAATACTTCACTTAGCCAATTGGACGCACAGAAATCCATAATTTCCAGTAATTGGACATTGTTCCAGAATTCTTTAGTTTTACATGACCAAACTTCAAAAATGTGTAACTCCCAGCATACACATCCAATTAATCTTTATAACCTATCAAATTAAAGGTCTATGTCTCTAATTTCAGACTGGAAAGTTTCAGAATTTTCGGACAAGATTTAACCCTTGAATTATCACGCACAACATCTACTGTTACACAGGGAAGATTACACAACATTTTCATGCACACTTCCAAAATTTCCAAATTGATATAGGAACATCCAAAATTCATGAACACTTGTATACCTACACAATTTTGCCTTCTAAAGCCAATGGAAATATAAAAATTATCAAATTCTAACTCTTTCACCACGTCATGCACATGGCATAAATTTGACAAATAAGCCAACAATTACCCAACTTGCAATTTAAGTCTCATACTAGTTTTATAAGCCTTCTAAACATCATAAAACACCATGAACACAACCAAAATACCATGAATCTTCATAATCATAACTTGACCAAAAACAGGGCAGAATTTTGCATGCCAAAATACTCAACAAAACAACACAATCCATAGCTCAAATTGAAGCTAAAACTCACCTCTTACTCCTCCTTTGGTTCTTTCTTTGGTTCTTCAATTTGTGCTTTTTCAAGAGAGCTCAAAAATTCTCCTCTTCAAAAACAAAAACCATAGAAATGAAGCTCTTGAAGAGGGGAACAATATTCATGAAGAGATTTTGAGCAATAGAGGTGATTTACTAAGTGATTTTAAGGCTAGAAGCTAACCTTATGTTCTTGTGCTTTCTCTTTCCTCTTCCCTTATGTTAGCCGACCTTGAGAGCTTGGAGAGAGAGTGAAATGTGAATAAATGAATTCACTTCAGCTCTCTTTACTCACTTGGACGGAAGTAAACCAAGGAAAAGGAGAAAGCCATGTGTCCTCTTCTTGTGGAGTTTTAAAAAAAATTGAAGGTTAATTAACTAACCCAAGTTGGCTTGGTTACTTGAGTTAAACTTTCTATTTCCTCTTCTCTTGCTTTTTGACCGAAAATGAGAATTGAATGAGAAGAGATGATGATCTAATAAGATATTAAAGTTTGCTTTCCAAGTGCTTAATTCCTATTGGTCCAAAATTGTGTTTTATAGAATATCATAAAATATAATTCCTCTTTCCTTTTCCTCTCACCTTTTCTACCGAAATGAAAAGCCAAAGGAATGGATATTATCACCTTGAAATATCCAAAAAGTTGCTTCTTGAATTCATTGTTCAAAGCCTTAAGCTTGTTGACCTTTTGACTTCTTGTGGTTGGCCAATGAATTTTCTTGTTGAATCCATTTTGACCAACAAGTATATATATATCTTTCCCCTCACCCTTGTCTTGAATGAGATTATGGAGGAATAGGGAATATTAATTTGCCTCTTGAATTATCCTAGAATTGCATCTTCCAAACCATTAAATTTGGTCATATTCGATTTTAGGCGAAAATTAGGTAATTCACTGATAGCTAATCGAGACTAAAATCTTCATACAATTTCTTGGGATAATTCTTTCATTAATTTCACTATCCTTTTATACACATAGCCTTTGAGTACATTTTGGGATATTACAATTCAAGTGCTAGTTATTCATTTATTGCATATGACTGTGAGATGGCTAAGCTTGAGTATGCATCAGCTGCCATATAATCTGGTTGTGTTTACACCTATGGGTGTCAAATCTGTCATGGCCAATGTATGTTTGAATTGCATAATTAATGCCGAGGGACATGAGTCAATGGTGGATCTGATTTGCTTAACACTGCACAGATTGGAAGTAATTCTCAATATTGATATGTTGACAGCAAACAATATTCTGTTAGATTGTAGAGGCAAAAGGGTTATCTATTCTAGTCTGCAACTAAACAACAATGCAAAAGTCAACCTTAATTTTCTTTCAGCACCTAAGGCTGAGAAATGTCTGCATAAAGGTTATCAGGGATACATAGTATTTTTCTCTATACAGTCTGAAGCTGGCACATCACTTGAAAAAATTCTAGTAGTAAATGAGTTTCCTGAAGTGTTTCCAAAAGACATCAATAGATTACCTCCGAAAAAGGAAGTGGAGTTTGCAATTGAGACTAAGCCTGGAGCGGGACCAATATCCAAAGTCCCGTATAGGATGGCACCATATGAGATGACATAATTGAAAAAGTATATTGAGGAGCTATTAGAGAAAGGGTTTATTCGACCCAATATTTCAACATGGGAAGCTCCAGTGCTTTTTGTCAAGAAGAAGGACTGAAGCCTGCGCCTTTGTATTACTTACAAGGAGCTGAATAAGGTGACCGTTAAGAACAAATACCTACTCCTTAGAATTGATGATTTGCTTGATCAGTTATCTGGTTCCTACATATTTTTGAAAATTAATTTGAGGTCAGGGTATCATTAGCTTCGATTAAAAGTATAGAATGTACTAAAGATTGCTTTCAAAATTAGATATGGTCATTACGAATTTCTAGTAATGCCATTTGGGCTAACCAACGCACTTGTAATGTTTATGGACTACATGAATCAAATTTTCCTTCTGTTTCTAGACCAATTCATAATAGTCTTTATTGATGATACTCTAGTATACTCATGAAACAGAGTAGAACATGAAGAGCATTTAAGAAAAGTGTTGGGCACACTAAAAGATAAGCAACTCTATGCCAATCCGAGCAAATGTAAGTTTTGGCTTTCGGAAGTTAAATTTCTAGGTTATGTAGTCTCACAAGAAAGGGTCTCAATAGATCCTAGTAAAGTGGAAACAGTATTGAATTGTAAGAGGCCATAGAATGTTGCTGAAATACACAGTTTTCCCGGTCTTGCCAGTTATTACAGAAGATTCATACAGAATTTCTCCAGAATTGTTTTGTCTTTGACAAGGTTGACACAAAAAATTTAATATTTTGTGTGGGACAAAAGTTGTGAGAGGAGCTTTACAGAGCTGAAGGAGAGGTTGACAACATCACTAGTGTTAATAATCTCCGATCCACAGTTGACCTACGTGGTCTATAGTGATGCGAGCAAGCATGGATTATGATGTGTCCTGATTTAGCAAGGTAAAGGGTTGGCATATGCCTCTCATCAGTTGAAGACTTATGAACTAAATTATCCCACTCATGATCTTAAGTTAGCAGTAATTGTATTTACACTAAAAATCTAGAGACATTATCTCTATGAGGTAACTGTAGAGTTGTACTGCGATCATAAGAGCTTGAAATATTTATATGATCAGAAAGAGTTGAACAAGAGACAACGTAGATGGATGAAGTTGCTTAAAGATTACAACCTGGAAAGTAAATACCATCTAGGAAAGGCTAATGTTGTTGAAGATGCATTGAGTCGTAAGACAGTACATGTGGTAGATTCAAGAGCAGAAACTGATTGAGGATTTTAAGGATCTCAATTTTTCCAATCAAATTATGATTAGTGGTAGCAATATTAGTCAAGCATAAAATGATCTGAGAATAGTAATTAAGAAAGCCCAGATGCAAGATGAAAGAGCACAGGCAATTAGAAACATGATTGAAAAGGAAGAAACTCAGGATATGATATGTCACCAAGTGGACTGGTCAAATACAGGAAGAGGATATATATACCACCGTAAGCTGAATTGAGACAACAAATTCTGGATGAAGCACATAAGAGTAGATATGCTCTACACCTAGGAGCAATTAAAATATGTTATGACTTGAAGTCCATGTATTAGTGGTCAGGAATGAAAAAGGATGTGATAGAATTTATGGATGAAGCACATAAGAGTAGATATACTTTACACCCAGGAGCAATTAAAATGTATCATGACTTGAAGTTCATGTATTAGTGGCCAGGAATGAAAAGGGATGTGATAGAATTTATGGCTCGTTATCTTACTTTCCAAAAAGTAAAAGTTGAGCATTAGCGACAGTCAGGGCTTCTGTAAAACCCTAAAATTCCCGAGTGGAAATGAGAAAGCATTACCATAGATTTTGTGACAAGATTACCCAAGATTAGAAAGCATGATGCAATATAGGTAATTTTCGATTGATTCACAAAGACAACATATTCCTTACCAATTAGTATTAATTATTCTCCTGATAAGCTGGCAGAAATCTATATTAAAGAGATTGTAAGATTGCATGGTACGTCGAAGAATATAATTTCTAATTGAGATCATCGGTTTACCTCTAAGTTTTGGAGGTCGTTGCACGAGGCTTTGGGTACCAAACACAGATTCAGTACAACCTATCATCCCCAGATAGATGGATAAACAAAAAGAATAATCCAGACTCTAGAAGATATGCTGATGGCGTATATTTTAAATTTTAAAGGAAGATGTGATCGATTCCTTTTACTTGCAAAGTTTGCATACAACAACAATTATCATTCGACCATTCAAATTGCTCCATATGAAGCGTTGTATGGAAGGAAGTATCAATCATCCTTGTGTTGGGCATAACTGCCTGAGAGAAAGATATATAGGCCAGATATAGTGGATCAAACGACAAAATAGATAAAGTTGATAAAGCAGAGATTGTTAGCTGCTCAGATTCGGAAGAAAAGTTATGCCACAAGAGGCAAAAACCTCTAGAATTTGCAGTCTAGGATCATGCGTTTTTGAAAGTTTCACCGGTCACTGGCATTAATAGGGCATTAAAAGTGAAGAATTTAAGCTTTAGGTATATTGGTCTATTTGAAATATTATCAAGAATCAGGCTAATAGCGTATCAAATAGCTTTACCGCCAAATTTGAGCAGATTGCACAATGTCTTCCATATCTCACAATTAAAGAAGTATCAACCTGACCCAGAGCATATAATTGAATATAAAGATGTCGATATGCGGGATGATCTTACATATGAGGTCAAACTTGACCGAATCATTGGTCTACAGGAGAAACAACTTAAGCACAGGAGTATCCCGTTTGGGAAAGTAGTTTGGAAGGGATTATCTCCTAGGGAAGCTACTTGAAAAATGGAAGAAGACATGTAAAGACGTTACTCAGAATTTTTCGAATATGTTCGTGTAACAAATTTTAGGGACAAAATTTTTATTGGCAGGGGGAGAACTATAATATCCCAAATCTTATTCACCCAAATTATTTGTATATTTGATTATACTCAATAGAATAAAATGGTGAATTTTGGTGCACATGAAATAGCCAAAATGTTGGAAATAGGGGTTACATGAAATTTTGGCTAAGTAAGACATAAAACACAATTTTTGTCTTCATAAAGGCCTAACATTTTAGCCTAAAATTAAGAATGGAAGAGCACAATTTTTGGCCTAATTTATGATGAAAATTTCAGTCAAAAAGAAAAGGGAAGAAGGAAGGCAACAATTGGTTCAAAAATTGAAGAAAATGTAAGGGTAAAATAGTCATTTAGTAAATAAAACTAAAAATAATATTTTTCCCTTTTATTATGCTCAAGGTCGGCCAAAGGAAGAAGAAACAAGAAAAAAATGGTTGGGACATATGTTATGCCATGTGGAACCTTTAGATGCCATATGGAAAAAAGAAGACTTAAGAAATTGCCAAGTGTAACAATTTTGCAATAAAATATAATATTTTTAAGGAGGTGGAAAAGCCAAGTTTTAAGACACTATTTTCCTTTTCCAAAGGCCATATTTTGGCTAGCAAGCAAGAAAAGAAGAGAGAGAGAGAGTTTGGAGAAAATAAGAGCAAAGAGCAAAAGCAAGAGATAAAGAAGCCAAACAATGTAAGTTGGTAGCAAAATTTGTGTGTTATTATCTTTAAATGATTAGAAACCTTATCTAATCCTTATATCCCTCTTAAAATCATGTAAAGAAAGAAGAAAATTAAGGGAAAAGCGGAGGAGGAGTGCACGGTTTAGAGAGAGAAAGAAGAGGAAATCAAGATGAGCTTGAAAACTTGATTTCTCTTGTTGATTCATACTTATTGTTGGCGGTTTTATTTGGTTATTGGCTTGGTTTGTCTTGAATTTATGATTTGGAATGCATGAACCCTAAGAGGAGGTATTGTCCAATTTGTTATTAATCATGTTCAAGAGGTGTTTAAGTGATTAAACAAGCGATTAGAAGTGAAAAAAGGCGTGTTTATTGAATGAAATCAAGAAAACTCTAATCTTTCCAACTTCTTCAAACTTTTGGCTATAGATATTTTAGGGAGTTAGAGCTGAAATTTGATGGATTTGATAATTCTATTATGTTTAGAATAAAAATTGTGTAGGTAACATATGAAAAATGGAGTATGGAGGCTTTAGTGTGTGAAATGACAATTTTATCCTACAAAACCCTAACTTTGTGGTTGTAAAGGGTATTTTGGTAAATGCAGCATGATTTTGTCAAAATTGAGGTCAAAAATGGATTCTACATGCGAAATTGTTTAGAAATAGCTCAGGTCATAATGTTTGGAAAAGTACAATTACACTGGGTATAAATGGAATTAGACAGGATTTCTTAGGGGCATTTTATTAATTATGCGTTTTTGGGTAGAGATAACCAACTATATGAGCTTTGGAATGAAGCATGAATGAGTAATAACTCATTTGTTATAAATTTGGAATTTTAGGATTTGACATTTTCCCGAGCAGGCAAAGGGTTAGTAGTCCGATATTAGCTAGGCACCAGAAATGATTCTAGGTAGTAACTCTATCTATGCGATTATTTATATACATTGTGTTTCCATGTTCTATGATGTGAAATGTATGTTCAAATTCCTAAGTTGTGGTGTGGAAAAAGCACAAGTACCAACAGGCCCATTAGGACCCAGTCTAGGTAGTCGATATAATTCCTTACTATAGTGTAGGAAAAACACAAGTATCACCCTATAGAAAAAGCACAAGTACCATGAGGCTAAAGGGACCCAGCTGAGGTAGTGAGACAAGTACGGACAGACTGTTGCTTACTCTGGAACATTAAAGTGATTACTATATGGCAAGTAAGGACAAAACGACCATTTTGATCCAGACAAAATCGTCGTTTTGATCTTGAACATTGGTTGACAGAAATATGAAGAATTATATGGTGCATTGCATGTTTATTATTGTATTATATATGATTGATTATGTGTTACTACTGAGATTCGTTTGAATCTCACCCTTTCCAAAAATTAAAATGTATCCAGCTAAAGGAAGCGGCTCATCTCTCTCCATTTTTTTAAAGTTTCATCTCTTACTCTCACCACAACATACGTCACATCACAACATATATATACATTACTTTTTTATTTGTCACTTCCTCAATCAAAACATGGCTTCTCTCTATTAATATGTGTGTGTGTATTATTGCCTATGTATATTCTTCTTTCTCTCCATCAACAACATTCTTTAACAACCACAAGCCCTTCTTCTATATCCATCTTTGAATTATTCCATCATCATCATTTATGTAGCCATAGCCACATAAACAAGCCCTTTTCTCATTATATTACCATCTTGCTTTGACTATTTATATAAGACTCTAATTGACAGCATTAGATTACTATTGTAATTATTTGTGAGCTGAAGAGTAAGGAGTAACATGTAACTCTTGATATTCTTTCATATACATGTGAACCTTGCTTGATTGTATTATTGTTGATTAGCACTTAATTTAATAAGGTAAGACTAAATTGTCTGCACACGTGTGTACATATATTATGAATTTCTAATAAAAAAAGTTTCAAGTTATTCTCATTTTTTATTTGATTGAACTCTTTTGTATGTTAGAATTCTTGTATTAGTTTAACACTCTTCAAGCATGATAGTATGCAGCCAAATCATTTATAATATGTTGGAACCTTTTTCAAATATGTTTGTGGATATAACTATATATTATCCATAATTGGAATTGTTTATGGTGCTTGACATAGAATTATATTATATTTACTTGTGTTTTGGTATATCAGTCATTGAATTTGCATTCATAGTGATAGGATAAGATCAAGAGGAGACATGTGTATGAGGAATTCTTATACCACTAGTATGCCATCACTCAGTGCATAGTAGATGACACTTGTCAGGGCCCTTTTATCCATATTTTCCTTTAGCTGGAATTACATTGGAGCTGCAGGATATGTGACACTTTAGGTTTTTTCTTTTAAGGAGGGAATTCATAGTTTGTACCTGAGCTCTATGCCTCTTGCTAGTTATCGTCTCAAGTACTGGTGAGTTTAGGACAATCCAGTTACATGGATCATATTTTATTGGACTATGTATTAGCCCTATGGCTCCTATTAGCAGAATAAGGATGGACGGTGATATAAGAGAGCTATGTTGCATATCTTCACACACACACACACAGGTATGTATGTGTGTGTGTGTGGAATGTGAGACCATAATTTGTTCTTGAGATGAGAATGGATTCAAGATAAACCTGATGCATGTAAGGAATATTTATATAAATATACACATAACTATAAGCGAATATTTTTATGATACGTGTGGTTTGTTTGTGTGTGTTAAAATTTGTTAGATCTCACCCTTGTATTTTAACACTTTTTAGGTAAGAGGTTTAATAGGAACCAAGGGAAGTCACTACCAGAGGAGCGAGCCTTGAAGGCTATACAGCGCTCTTTAGGGCACATGCTAATTTATATTTAATTACCATTGTTATGAAATAAGAGAGATGATAGGAAAAAGAAGAGAGAACAATCTTATTCACTAGTTAGATATATATACAATATATAACACAAGCCTCTTATTTATAGGCATAACCCTATAATTTACAATAAATGAGATTACATAATCATAGAAAAATAGTGGGGAGAAATAATAGGAAGATGAGAGAAATAATAGGGAGATTGACATCATATTAATATATTTTAATATATTATTCATAACACTCCTCCTTGGATATCATTGACTAAACATGTGCCTAAAAAAACTTCAATTAAGAAAAACCCAGTGGGACGAAAACTTAGTAGAAGAAAAAGAGTACATTATTTAGTGATACACTTAATAGTGTTATCTCATTGAAAAACCTTGTTCAGAAAACCCAGTAGGAAAAACCATATAAAAGGGAAAAAGAGTAAAGCGTGTATCAATTCCCCCTCTTAACAACATTAGTTGATATCTCTAAGTCTGCGAAATCCGATGCCACGAATGAGCTTTTCAAATGTTGTACCAAGAAGTGACTTGGTAAATAAATTTGCTAGATTTCACTAGAATATATTTACTGGATATCAATTTCACCACCCTTTTGAAACTCACGAGTGAAGAAGAATTTTGGTGAAATATGTTTTGTTCTATCTTCATTGATGTACCCTTTCTTTAGTTAGGCAATACATATAGTATTATTCTCATATATGATTGCTGAGGTCATTTACTAAGAGATAAACCATAAGTGGTTCTTATGTGATGTATTATTGATCTTAACCATACACATTATTGACTCGCTTCATGCATTGCATGAATTTCTACATAATTAGATGATATGGTTGATATAGTTTGTTTCATAGATCTCCATGAAATGGTTGTGCCACCACTTGTATATAAATTCCCTATTTGTGATTTACCATCGTGTGGATTAAACAAAAAACCAGTATCTGCATAGCTAAAAAGTTCATGCTTGGGTACATTTAAGTAGAATAACCCCATATTCATTATGCTTCTAAAATAACGAAGAATGTGTTTAACTCCATTCTAATGTCTTAGTATTGGTGAATAACCATATCTTGCTAATAAGTTCACAGCAAATAATATGTCGAGTTGAGTGTGATTAGTAAGATACATTAATGCTTCAATTGTATAGACCAAATACTTTTGCATCACTTTCTTTGCTAATTTCTTGAGGTCTAAAATGGTCCTTATCAACCTCCAAAGATTTTACTACCATCAGATTACATAGTGGATTCGATTTATCCATGTAAAAATGGTCTAGGACTTTTTTATGTAAGTTTCTTAATTTACAAAGATTCCATTTTTCAAATACTCAATTTGTAATCCAAGGAAAAATTTGTGTTCTTCTCAAGTCCTTCATTTCAAATTCTTTCTTCAAGCAATTAATTGTCTTTTCAAGCTCTTTAAGAGTTTCAATGATATTTATATCATCAACATAAACAACAATTATAGCAAACTCATTTCCAGATCTTTTTTGTAAAGATTCATGGGCATATTGGATCATTTTTATATCATTCCTTTAATAGATATTCACTAAGTCGATTATACCACATACACCCAAATTCTTCAATTCATATAGGGATTGATGTGTGCTTCTGTCGCTAAAGCAATCAATTAAACTAGGTCCTAATTATTTATGCAGTTTAGGGTCAACCTAGGTCATTCTCCCAAGGAGCAAGCTATGGGTTTTCTTTAGGATTGATTTTTAAATGACAAAAGTTGCAATGGAATGGACCTAAACTAGGATGCAAGACACTAATACCTAAATGCAATTAAATTAATTAAATGCAATAATGCAATTAACTCTGAAACCTATATGAGAATGAGTCTAATCTATATGAGGTTGAATATAATTTTTGGGGTATTTTATGAAAGAGGAATTAAAATACTAAGTAGAAAGATTAAGGAAAAGTAAGACAAACAACGAAGGTTTAGTTTAGTTATGATGATCAAAGGGACAACTTAGGATTCACATGGAGTTGACTTTCTTAACCCAAATTAATTAATCAGACCAAAGGGAGGTTGATGAAAGATTGGAATTAGTAAATTCAATTACCTATTTGAAACATGGAAAACCCTCAAGTTCAATAACACTTATTCCACTAGAAAACTCATAATGAAAGAAGTGCTAGTTAATTAAATTCATTAAAACCAGTCAAAATAATTTAAGATAGTTTTGGAAATCATGTTCACAATTGCCTAGTTAAACAATTCGACAATTAACCAACCTAATTAAACAATTAAGAGGTTAAACCCAAATTGACAATTAAATTACAATGAGAACTCAATTAATAATTTAATTAACAATCAAAGGGTTTGCAAATAAAAATTCCAATAATCATTTAAGCACAAATCAAATCCAAATTATTAATTCAATCCAAATTAACTAATATGTTTACAATCTAAAACCAGATTGTTCTCAAGAAAACAACTCAAAATTATCTAAAACTAAATAGTCTTAAGTCTTGAATCAAATTAATAAAAAGAAGAACACTCCCTTATAGTCTTCAAGTGTAAGCTTCTAGGCTTTAGCTTCCTCCATGCTTATCCCAAATTACCTCCCAAGAGAGTTTACGCTGCCATGAAATTTGTCCTCCTTCCAATCTTCTTGTTAAAAGCCACGATCATGACGGGGTTTTGATGGGAAATAGTGTAGATGAGAGAAATATTATAATAATTGAGAGATGAATTTGTTGGTGAGTGGCAGGTGACACTCGTATAGCATGCGTAGAGGGAGATGATGAGATAATCAAAATTGAAGACTGCCTTCAGACTCCTCTATTCTTGAGATTCGACGTGTTGAGCAATAGTGTGTCAAACAGAAGCAATTCCTCAGTCTCAGCGTCCTTACGTATGTTTAAATAGTAGAGGCATCTAGGTTAATTAATGGAAAGAAGAGAAAGTTTTGAAGTTTAAATTTGGGCCCATTAAAATTTAAGTAACCAGCCATTAGATTCTCTTTTAGCTTTCAAGAAAAATTCTACATCGTAGAATCTTTTAATTTGTTTTTCCTTACCCTGTAAGAATTAAATAAAATCGTGATCTATCATATCTTTGAAAATATTTTTTCCAATCATAGATAGCAATCATAATATTAATAATTTAAACTAATAATCTCATATTTTATTTAGATTTTATATTATTTCCTAAAATTGGCTAATAATCTAAATGTTATCTAATAAATCCAAATTATCCTAAAATAATCTCCAAAATAATTGAATAAGGTGAGATAAAATATATTAAATTTGAGATTTATCAGGGATTTATTGAACTTTATTGAGTGTTATTCTCAAGAACTTGAATTGTATGCTTATGGAAACTTAAGTCCTTCAAAAAGTTTCCTATAAATGTCATTGTCAAGTGAGCCATAGAAATAGGCTTTAACGACATCTATTAGATGCAAATTAAGCCCTTTACTTATTGCTAGGCTAATCAAATATCAAAATGTAGTTGCATCCACCACCGGTGAGTATGTTTCTTCAAAATCAATACTAGATCTTTATACAAACCCTTAGGCAACAAGACGTGCCTTAGATCTTATGATTTCACATTTTTCATTTCTTTTTCTTACAAAAACCCATTTGTATCCAACCAGTTTTACATCTATAGGTGTAAGAACTATGGATCTAAAAACATTTCATTTTTCCAATAATTTTAACTCTACCTCAACTGTGTCTTTCCATCTTAGCCAATCCTTTCTTTGTTTGCAATCACTAATTGACTTTGGGTCATGATTCTCATTATCATTTATTACATCAAGAGCTACTTTATAAGCAAAAATATTATCAACGTTGACTTCATTTTGGTCCCGTTATATTCCATTCATAACATAATTTATTGAAATATCATTGTTTTCACATATTTCATGTACCTGAGTATCTTTTGGAATTAGGACATTGGTATTGTCCAATGGCTCTTCTAGAACACTGACATTTCTTGATTATTCTCAACTTGACCATCTATATTTTTAGTTCCTTTTTTTCAAGGATTTTTATCATTAAAACCGATGACTCTAGTAGCTTCATGCGTGCTTTAGATTCATTTACAATAGGTTGTCCAACAGGAACATCTATTTTGATAGGAGATTACCAGCTAGAAAATATGATTTTGTTACTATCTTTGGGTCAGTAAATGCTTCTGGAAATTGATTAGCCAATCTTTATAAATAAACTATCTTTTGAACTTCTAATTTTCATTCTTTTGTATGAGGATCAAGGTGAGATAATGATAATTCATTTCAACTAATTTCTTTTCCCAATTGCTTATTTTCTTCCATTAATGTTGGAAAATATAATTAGTCAAAATGACAATCGGAAAATCGAACCGTAAATAGATCTCTGATAGATGGTTCTAGATATTTTATTATTAAAGGATATTCATACCCAACATATATTCTCATCCTTCTTTGAAGACCCATCTTGGTACTTTGTAGTGGAGTAATTGGAGTATGTACAGTACATCAAAAAATCCTTAAATAGGAAATATTAGGTTCCTAACCAAAAATCATTTATAGAAGGGATACTTTTAAATAACTTGTTGGCCTGATACGAATTAATGTTGTTGCATGCAAAATTGCATGTCCTAGTAAAAAACTAGGAGATTTAATCACATAAGTAATGGTCTTATGATTAATTGTAAACATTTAATTGATGATTATGTAAGTCTATTTTGTGTATGAAAATGAGTTACAGGATGTTCAACATCAATTCCAAGGGATATACAATATTCGTTGAAGGCTTACAAAGTAAATTCATCAGCATTATCAAGACGTATTTTCTTGACAGGTTAATAAGGAAAATGTGCCCTTAATCTAATTAATTAAGCAAGCAATCTCACAAATACCAGGTTGTTAGAAGATAATAAGCAAACATACCACCATCTAGCTGATACATCAATTAAAATCATGAAATACCTAAATGGTTTGCATGGTGGGTGTATTGGCCTACAAATATCTCCTAGTATGCGTTTTAGAAATGTGAAGGACTCGCTTTCTAATTTCCTTGGTAATGGCCAAATGATTAACTTTCCCTTGGAATATACAACACATGAGAAAACATGGGATGATATTTGTTGATCTTTCAATGAATGTCCACATGAATTCTCACTTATTTTTCATATCATGATTGTCTCGAGATAGCCTAACCAGTCATCCTAAACATCAAATTTATTATAATTCATAGACTTCTGGTTTACGATAACATGTGTTTCAATTTTAATTATGAATGTGTAGTACAATCCAGAAGAAAAGGTAGGTAATCTTTCTAGTGTGCATTTTTTACCTAAAAGTGTATTTGTGATATCAAGATATTTTTGATTTCCTTCAATGGTTGTTTCTATATGATATCCATTTCTATGGATATCTTTGAAACTTAGTAAATTTCTTTTAGACCCAAGTAGAGTAAAATGCACTACCAATATATAACATTGTTCCTCCAGGTAACAATATATTGGTAACAATATATTAGCTCTTCTAGAGCCTTCAATCATATTTATACTTTCAAATATAATATGAACATTGGCTTCTTGCATTACTAAAGAAGAAAAATGTTTATTATTTTTAAGTATGGTGTGGGTTGTTGCACTATCAACGAGACACAAATCTTCATGATTGACATCACTAAGAGTCATTCTTCATTCAAAGGAACATGTAAAAAAAGAAAAAAGAACATAATTAATGAAATGGAAATACTCATTATTTCATTGGAAATATAAAAGTGTTACAAGTAGCAATTAAAAAGAAAAAAAGAAAACACATGAAAACATAGCAGTTCAAATTGAGGTAGCTTATTTTTGGACATTTCCATCACCAATTAGGTGATCAATTTTTTCGCTAGGATAAGTAAAGAAATCAACAACATCCAAGTACGTAACATCCATGTTGTCATACTTAGGATCGCCTTCCTCATCAACAAAATTTGTTTCAATCTTTGACATTTTACCTTTATTTTTGCTTTTATCTTTCAACTCTGGTAAAGGTAAACCAGATGTTTTGGTGTATGATAGATACATTACCAATGACCTTTGCTACCACAGCAATAACAAAAATTTTTAACTTGACTAATGTTCCCACTAGTTCCCCTTCTGTGATTATTATCATATCTTTCCAACTTCAAGGGGAAATTTGAACCACTATGTCCATAGCCACGGCCATGAGTAGATTCATTTGCTATTGCATTCACTTCTGAGAATGAAGCTAAGTCTGTTGGACGATAATCATGATTTTTTTTAATAAAAGTTCATTGTTTTTCTCAGCCATAAGAAGACAATAAATTAGTTCAGAATATTTCTTGAACCCTTTTTCACTGTATTGCTGCTACAGGAGCATATTAGAAGCATGAAATATGGAGAATGTTTTCTCTAGCATATATTCATTAGTGACTTTTTCTCTACGTAATTTTAGTTGGGAACTAATTCTAAATATTATCGAGTTATACTCACTCACGGATTTAAAATCTTGTAATCGTAAATGCATCCAGTCATAATGGGCTTTTGGATGAATAACAGTCTTTTGGGGGTCATCCATTTCTTCCAAGTTATTCTAAAGAACAAATGGGTCTTTTATAGCTAAATATTCAATTTTTAATATTGTGTAGATGATAGCATAAAAAGATAATAACTTTGACTTTATCTTGGTTGGATGTTTTATTTCCTTCCTTTATTGTATTTTCCAGACCATTGGCATTCAAGTGAATTTCTGTATCCAGTATCCAAGACAAGTAGTTTTTTCCAGTAATGTCAAAAGTCACACACTCAAGTTTTGCAAGGATCGATATGGTTCAAATCTGAAAAAAAAATAAAAGGAAAATTTCAAAATATTGAAAAAGATTGTAATTTTATACTTAAAATGTAATTTAAATTTAAATTAGAATAAAATTTGAACAATATAAAAACCACAATAAAAAGAAGATCTCAAAGTTAGGAAAGAATTCTCAAAGTTAGTAAAAAATCCATTTAAATGTAAAAAAAAAAAAGGAATATAGCTTCTGGCCACGCTAAAGAAATAAGATGTATTTTGATTTTATTTATATATCATGTTACACACGAATAAGATATCATGATAGGAATAAGTCAATTAATATGAATAAGATATTATGTTACACACAATAAAGTGTCTAGTATTTTGACAAAAAAGGAATAATGCATGTTATACAATTAAATTAAAACTTGATGGCTTCATACCATTTAATTTAAAAATAAAAAAAATATTATATGGTTTCTAGCCATTAAATAAAATAAAAAAAATAAAAGTTATATGGCTTCTAGCGATATAATATCAAAATAAGAAATAAAAATAATATGGCTTCTGGTCATTAAAAATATATTAGAGGATGTAAGTTATATGACTTGTAGCCAAATAACTCAAAATCTACAATTAAAATTATATGGCTTCTAATCATTTAATAAAATAGAGGATATATGTTATATGGCTTTTGACTACATAATATCAAAATAAAAAATAAAATTTATATGGCTTCTAGCCATTTAATAAAGGATAAAGTTATATGGCTTCTGACTATATAATCTTAAAATATAAAATAAAATCATATAATATGATAGCGTACGAAAAGAAAAGAAAATGAGTCAATTAAAAATAAAATTCAAATATTTCAACACAAAAAAAGGTTATAATTTTGGGTCTTTTGAATCTAAATGAAGTAGGTGATAGGTTATTGAAGAAAAAATGTATTCTCCTTCTATCCCTTAATCCAACAACACAATAATATAGATGAATAAAAAGAAAGCATAAAGTATATAGATCTGACGATAATCCTTTAGGGAGATCATGAATATAGATTGAAACTTTAAATTCCGTCAAATATGGGGATATCATGTCATTATGAAAGAAGGAAAAAAAGAAAGATATTGATTGGAACTTCAGGTTTCATTAAAAACGGTAACTTCAGGTCACATGGAAATAGAAGAAAAAGGAAATATGAGAGAAGTAAAAAAAAATTAAAATAAAGAGATATTAAAAATAACATACATTGACTAGAGCTTCGTGTTAATAACGTGTTATAAATAAGAGAGATGAGAAAAAAAAAGGGAGAACAATCTTATTCACTAGTCAGATAAATGTATAATAAATAACATATGCCTCCTATTTATATGCATAACACTATAATATATAATAAATGACATTACATAATTATAGGAAAATAATAGGGAGAAATAGAAAGATGATAGAAATAATAAGAAGATAGACATCCATATTAATATATTTTAATATATTATTCCCAATGCTTTGTTTTTTTTTTTTGAAGTATTTCAATAATTTAAATTGATAATTTTTTTTATTTAGAATAATGTTCGCTATCGAGTGGGCTAGTGCCTTTTGAATGTAATTTTTGGAGTGTTGCACTCATCCCCAAAATGACATCGTAGGATGAGCTCCTAAATTCATGCATACAAATGTAACGCAGACTTGAAAGTATACAAAATAGAGGAATGGGTAAACTACATTTGACCGTCTGGACTAGTAATTTGAGACGATATTTCCATAAAAAAAAAAAACTTGATGCAATATGTTTTTTATACTTCCAATTCCGAGTTCCTTAAAAAATAATATGATAATCCATGTTTCTGGGTAGGGTCGGGAAAATGGGCCGAGCCCGTCAGGCCGACCTTTTTAGACCCTAAATTTATAAGGGTCGGGCTTAAGATTTTAGCCTTAAAACTGAAAGCAGGCCTAAAAAGGCTAGCCCTGTAGGGCCAATGGCCTAAAAGGGCTGGCCTAAGGCCACGGGCCTGTCCTTTAAGCCTTTATATATATTTTTTATTTTTTAAGATTATTTATATGATAATAATATTATTGATTTTTTATGTTTTGTTAATGATGTTGCAAATAGCTAGTTGTTATTATCCTTTTTAGAATTAAATTTCATAAGAATATCTTGTATTAAGAATCCTAAAAATTAAAAATTTATAAAAGATATTTCTTATTTTATAAGAAAAAGACATTAAATATTTCTTATTTACTCCAAAGTTTCACATATGATGGTAATTTACTAATTTATTTGTATTTTATATTTGTTATAGAGTTATTTATCATTTTAGTTTATTATTTGTTATAGATAAAGATTATGGATGTATTCATGATGTGGGAGAAGAAATTCTTAATATTTTTACCCCTCAAGCAAACCCTACTACACAAAGTGAAGCACAATTGAATTTCCTTGAAATTGATGATAGTGGGGAAAAAGATAAAAATGATAGTCATCATACTCATATTGCTTAGAGTGTTTAGCTTCTTGTCATCTTATACTTTGTACGAGATTGTGAGTTATTTGTGGATATTAGTTTTTACCTTTGATTATGAATTAGTAACTATATTTGTTTTATTCCATGAGACGTGTAGACGTGTAGTTAAATATTGTGAAAATAGTTTACGGCCTTGCGGGTTGGCCCATGGCCCTCATGCTCTCGGGCCAGGCTTTAAAAAAGAATAATTTTTCTTACCTCAAGCCCTATAGGACTGACCCTTTTAGGCACTAACCCTTCAAGGACCAGTCCTGTAGGGCCCCGCCAGCCCTGATTCCCAGTTCTATTTTTAGGTGGAAAGTTAAACAACAAATTTATGTCTTAACTATTTAATCTAATATTGTAATATTAATCCTTTTAGATTATAAATTACTCACTCATGTACTTAATATAATAGTTTGTTGAATAATTTAGAAAATTAAAAAAAATTAAAAAATTATTTTTAAATATTGATGTTTATTATTTTTTTAAAAAATAATTCGCCTTTTATAAGATATATATATATATATATATATATATATATATATAAAGTATTTTGGGAGAATTCTAAAAAAATATCATTTAAACTTCAAAATTCTAAATAGGTGATTTAACAATAAAATGATTTGTTAATTGTATTACCATTCTTGTTAATCCCATTACCGAACTTATTAATGGGATTTTAAAGTTTAAATGGTATTTTTTTGACATTCTCCCAAGTATTTTAAAGAAATAATATAATACGAGCTTTAAATAATTTATTATTAGGATTCTATTAAGCACCGGCACCGCTAATAAAATAAATTTTATTATTTGGGGGTGCCTCCCATTTCTCTGCGTCGACGAGTAAGCTTTCCCCACTTTGTCGAGATCGCCGTCGGACGCTGTCCCCCGGTGTCTGTCCTGCGGGTACTTCTCGGGGAAGTATTGAAGAAGGTTTGGAACCCTAGTTTATCTACTCCCTAAGTCCGGTGAGATTGATTTGCGCAATCTGGTTTTGAATCTTGGTTCGAATCTATTCCCCGCGTCGTCTGTCCCCTGCATTGGACGCCGTCGTACTGTTTCGTACTTTATTTAGATTTTTCATCTATGTGGCTTGAATCTGGTTGTGTAATCGTTTGAATATTGACGCTTTTGAAGAAAGATTGAGTTTACCTCTTTAAAAGAACTTTTATTACTTGTATTTGCTTCAATGTTGTGTAATCGGCTATCATACTTCTGCCCTCTTCATTTTGATGACTAGCGACTGATGCTTTGGATTGTTGTTTTGTGCAATGTTGGATTAGTTGTGTATTGGCATTCTGTTTGTTAATCTCCTTATATTATTATCTGTTTTAAAAAGTATCAAGGTATTTGTGATGCTTGATCTGGTAAATGACTTAGCTGGAGTTGTATCTTACAATTTAGAAGCTTGAGTTCAAATTGTCATTCTTTAGTGGCTTGGTGGTGTTGCCTGAATCAATTGGCTTTACTAAGGCATCTTTGTCAAAGTATCTGGAACAAAAATTAGAAGGATATTATATCAACTATTCAGATTTCAAAGATTTTTGGGGGGCATCTGTTCCCATGGAGTGCAATATAGGTCCACCTATGACAAGATGAATAATATATCTGCTGCCCTTTTGTTCGAGATGCATTTGCCTCGCCTTTAGTTAAATTAGTGTTTTATATTCGTTAAGTTTAATTATAGTTTCATAACTTTTCAATTTTAAATGTCACTATATCTCTTCTATGTTCCAAGAGTTTGGAGTTTAATGTCATTTTCTCTTTTACTTCCTAGAAAATCCTCCTCAAGAGCTTATTATCAAAATTTTGCAGTTGTGCCATTACATGGTGTTGGGAAAGTTATGCATGCTAGGTAGTCCGCATAATCTCTTTTTAAGAATTCATAGTTTGATTTGGTTCACTTTGAAGGGTCTCACTTAGAGCTTGCAGTACACTTTATTGGTGGCCAACCATCTAACCAGTTTGTAGCATTACTGTTAGAAGTTTATAACTTCCTAGGCTGTTTGAATATGATAGATCTTAGAAAACTTACTGCATTCCAATCATCTTCATAATGCCTGGGAGATGCATGCCAACTATCTACATAATGCCTGGGATACACATTCTGTGCATTTCAATAAAGCGGTGTTGTTTTACTCTGTTCAGTGACAGCAAAATTCTGTTCAATGTTAGCACTCAAATTCTGAATTTTTTATACCCATTTTTCAGGAAACCATGGAATTTTTGGTATCCTTTCCAGAGAAATTTTCGAGGGACAGATTCAACAAGGAGACAAGGTGGTAAAGGAGGTTAGATTTAGCTGGTTTCCTTGAAAAACTGAAGACAGTGTAAATTGGGGCAATTGGGACTTGTGTTCTCAGGATATCAAATCTTTTGGTATACCATCACCATGACACTACTGGACCTTCTAGCATAATTTGTGACTCGCTATTAGCTTCCACCTTCACAGCCTTAGCTTCTTCAAGAGCTTGACCAAAAAACAAAAAAGAAAAAAAAGGAAAGCCTGAGCTCTTGGAACTGCACTGTGTCTTTTAGCTCTGTTGCATTGACAAGGATAACCTCATCAAATTCTTGCAATTAAAAGCTGAATTTGATAGCTCAATAGCGAAGAAGTTGGACCACAAAAGACCAATCCTTTGTAGCATGATATTTGCATTGGTTCTGCAACCTTGTGGTGTTCATCTATGCATGTAATCTTCAGCACTTGCAGATTATACTGCACTGGTGCTTCAATTTCATTGAATTCCTTGATAGTGAGGTACTCTCGCACTGGCCAAATTGAGAATGCTCGGAGGGTGTTTGATCAAATGCATGAAAGAAGCATTGCTTCTTGGAATGCCATCATTTCTGGGTATTTCCAGAACAATCAGCCTTATGAAGCCCAATTTCTATTTGAAAGGATGCCCGAGAGGAATACAATTTCTTGGAATGGTATGATTTCTGGATATGTCAGAAATGGGATGATTAATGAAGCAAGGAAAATGTTTAATATGATGCCTGAGCGAAATGTTATTTCGTGGACTGCAATGGTTAGGGGCTACGTGCAACAGGGCATGATTGTAGAGGCAGAATCACTTTTCTGGAAAATGCCTGAAAAGAATGAGGTGTCATGGACAGTAATGTTGGGCGGATTGCTACAAGAAGGTCGGCTTGGGGATGCATGCAGCCTATTTGATACCATGCCTGTAAAAGATGTAGTGGCCTGGACTAATATGATTGGAGGATATTGTGGACAAGGCTGTTTGGCTGAAGCTCGCCAACTGTTTGATGAAATGCCAAAAAGGAATATCATTACTTGGACAACAATTATTTCAGGGTATGCACGTTATCAGCAGGTGGACATTGCTAGGAAGCTCTTTGAAGTGATGCCTGAGAAAAATGAGGTGTCTTGGACGGTGATGCTAATGGGTTACACTCACTGTGGGCGGATTGAAGAGGCTTCAGAGCTTTTTGATGCCATGCCATTGAAGCCAATTGTTGCTTGTAATGAAATGATCATGGTTTTTGGTCTTAGTGGGGAGATGGCCAAAGCAAGACAAGTTTTCGAACAAATGAAGGAGAGGGATGATGGAACATGGAGTGCAATAATTAAAGTTTATGAGAGAAAAGGATTTGAGTTGGAAGCGCTAGACATGTTTATGAGGATGCAAACAGAAGGGGTTGGGCTGAGCTTCCCTTCTTTGATCAGTATTCTTTCTGTTTGTGCCAGTCTTGCCAGTCTTGATTATGGTAGAGAGATTCACGCTCAGTTGGTCAAATCCCAGTTTGATCAAGATTTATATGTTGCCTCAGTTTTGATTACAATGTATGTTAAATGTGGTGATCTTGTGAAAGCAAACCTGCTTTTCAAAATGTTTACTTTTAAGGATGTTGTGATGTGGAACTCTATGATCACAGGTTATGCGCAGCATGGTTTGGGACAAGAAGCTTTAAATGTTTTCCATGAAATGTGTTCCTCTGGAGTTTCACCGGATAATGTAACCTTTGTTGGAGTTCTTTCAGCTTGTGGTTACAGTGGAAAGGTGAAACAAGGGCTTGAATTCTTTGAAACAATGAAAAACAAATATCAAGTGGAGCCTGGAATAGAACACTATGCTTGTATGGTTGATTTACTTGGTAGAGCAGGCAAGGTAAATGATGCAATGAAGCTAATAGAAAGCATGCCAATGGAAGCAGATGCTATCATTTGGGGTGCATTGCTCGGTGCATGCAGAATCCATATGGATATTGATGTGGCTGAAGTTGCAGCGCAGAAACTAACAGAGCTTGAACCTAAAAATTCTGGGCCTTTTATCTTGCTTTCAAATCTCTATGCATCTAGAGGAAGATGGGAGCATGTTGAAATCCTAAGGGAAAAAATAAGAGCTATGAATGTGAGCAAATCACCTGGCTGTAGTTGGATTGAGGTGGAGAAGAAGGTGCATATGTTCACTGGGGGAGATAGCAAAGGCCATCCCGAGCAGCATTCTATAATGAAATTGTTGGAAAAGTTAAGTGGATTGATAATGGAAGCTGGCTACTGTCCCGATGGTAGCTTTGTGCTTCGTGATGTGGATGAGGAAGAGAAGACTCATAGCTTAGGATATCATAGTGAAAAATTGGCTGTAGCATATGGACTTTTAAAAGTGCCCCAAGGTATGCGGATCAGGGTAATGAAAAATTTACGGGTGTGTGGTGATTGCCATTCTGCAATCAAATTAATAGCAAAAGTAACTGGAAGGGAGATTATTTTGAGGGATGCTAATAGATTTCACCACTTCAAGGATGGTTATTGTTCTTGTAAAGACTATTGGTGATTGCTGGAAAGTAGAAACAAAATGCATAAAGCCAAGCATAGGTAGAAATCCAATGAGAATCTCTTATGATCTTTTCCTTTTTATTCTGCATGAAAATTAATGGCCTAATTTATGTACACCCTATAGCTTGGGAGCCGTAGTAATGGGTTTGCAATTTTCAAGGTTCTCGATTGGAAAGGTGATGTGTGCCATTGTGAATCAATATACCTTTAAAATATATTTGACCTTAGCCATGGCTTCATTGCGGCTCCACTCACATTTTGGCTTTATGAATAGCGTTGGCCCCATCTTGGCTGCGTGTTGCTTTCTTTTTCTTTCCCCCTGCTTTTCAAGTTTCAAAATTTAAAATAAAATTATTCGTTTTCATTTCTCTCTTCTTTATTTGTTTTAAATTTGAAATACAAAGACGGTGACCACTTATCTTCTCTCTCTTGCGTCTCACTTTTCTTTCCCAATCTCTCACCTCTCTTGCAATACCATAGGCTTTCGCTCATCTCTGCTCCATCGAAAGGAAAGGTGTCTTCTCTCACCGAAGCCTCAAAAGATTTCCTGAATCAGTTGATATAAATGATTCACTTTTGAGTTTGTTTTTTGGTTCTCCCTTGGAGTTGTCAATTTGCATGGGAAGCTTGTTGAGCTCAACCTTCATTTTGTTGTCCCTGGAAATCATGCCTCCACTCTTGCTGCTTTCTGTTGACGTTGTTGCTGTGGGAGTATTTTGCATTGAACCTTTCTCCCTTTCTTCTTTGGCTTGAAAAGGTGGGGTTTATTGGTCCAGCCACTACCTTCATCCCTCTCATCTGTCCTCAACACTATATGTGTTGGTATGTTGGGATCTTCTCCTTTCTTCTGCTGCATCCTTGTGTTTGGCATGTCCAAGCTTCTTCCCTTTCCCTTGTTTGCAGCATGATGTTTGGCAGTAGTTGGGGATGAACATCTTTTTCTTTTTTTTTGTTTCTTTTTTGGCAGCTGTTGGATGTGGGGAAAATAGAGGAGTTAGAACATCAATTTCAGATGTTGAAGAGTTAAAGATTTCTTTTACTTTTCAGTTTTCCCTTTCATTGTTTTAGGATTTTATATTTGGGTGGAAGATCAGACAGTTTTTCTGGCCTCTTTCATATCATAATTGACATCTTCGTCTGTGTTTTCTGAATGATTTCTTCTCATTTTTGTCTTCTGTTCTGATTATTTTTTCTGTGCAATCTTTATCATTAAGACCTCATTTACATTGCCGCCTTAGTTGCTTTTCTTCCTTCCTTTTGTATGTCTTGCATTTTGTGATTGATTGTTTTTTTAAGGTTTCCATCTTTGTTGTTCTGGAATTATTTGAATAAAAAAAAAAAGGTGGCCCATGCACAAGGCTCCTACCAACTACCAAGTGAAGTCTAGAGAGGGATAGATGTACGCAACCATATCCCCACAATTGGAGAGGTTGTTTCCAATATTTGAACCTTTGACCTCTAGGTCACATAACAGCAACAATATCGCTGTGTCAAGGCTCACCCTCTTCTAGAATTATTTGAATATTTCTAACATTTGTTATCTGTTCTATTTTGTTTTCAGATACCATTTATCATGGCGATCCCATATACATTGCCTTTTTATTTTTATTTCTTCCTTCCTTTCTAATGTCTTGGGCATTTGTGATGAATTTTCTTTCCTAATGTTATTCAGAATTTGATTGAAAAATGTTGTGGACATCATATATTGGCAGAGTAATGCTCAGTGACGTGAATTTGCTACCAAAAGAATCTTTCCTGAAACAAATTGACAAAGACCCTCGTGGTTATGGTAGTTGGAACGGTGCATGTCAAAACCTCTTCCTTTCCTACTTGGAATTGTTCATGACTGATGGCTGCTGATTTTTTTAACAGTTCCTTTATCCCTTATATCTTCCACAAAGAAGGTCCACACTAGAGACATTCATCTTCTTACCCAACCACTTCGCTCATTTATAACTTGCAAGTCTTTCGAATGGATGTGATATGCATGTCAAGATGTAGGATTTATCAGGTCCGTTTCAGCTTGCGTTATGATTAATATTTTGAAGGTTTTAGGTGTTGATGGAAAAGCTATGAACGCTGATGCAGCTATTTTGGTATGTTCTATACAAGGAAATTGCAACGAGATTAAATTTGTAGTTCTATTACGTTATATTATAGATGATTGATTACTTATAAATGAAAATATAATTTATGGTGGCACCATATAATACATTTTACTCCCAGCTGGAGGAGCACATAACTGAAGTTTAAATTGTAGACTATAGAATTTTGATTTTTTATATTATATTTTGTAATTGAAATACATGGTCTTAAAGAACGTGTGTAGAATAGAATTTTGGCTTTTTTTATATTATATTTCTTCTGATATAAACGTAATACTGTTCTTGCCGCTCATTTGTGCTGTCATACAGTAAGGAATTAATTTTGAAGGTCCATGTGCTAATAGCTTCTTTCTGGGCACACTTGTATCAATTATATTTCTCAATTGTAACATCCTTTATGTTGTAACCAATTATAAAATCTCTCGACAGTATGTATGATTACTGATTAGTGCACTTAAAGGCAAAGCTAACTTCTCTTGCGACTGTCAATCCACATCAGCAAAATAGAGACTTACCATGATAATGTTCTGCTGCATACATTCTTTTTCTAGGCAACTTTAATGGAACTATTGCTATGTTTGGAATAACTTTTTATAAGTTTATAAGTGTTTTTCACGTAAATTGACACAAAACTCTTCTTACATACTTACTTCGTATACTGTAAATCACAATTGAAAAGCTAATTTTGAAGGGTTCCAATCGCTATTCCAAATAAGTAATATACTTTGTTTCTCTTTTTTTGTACCTGCAGTTAATTTGAAATTTTCCCGAAACAATTGGTGCTAAAACCGGGCTTTGTGCTGCTTATTATGAATGTTTTTTTTGCCAGATATTATGAATGTTGATATGCCTAGCTTTAGTTGTATTTTTCTTGTCATTATTCATTAGATGTGGATATTAAATATGTGAGTGGTTATCAATAAAAGCAGTTCACATTGTATGTTAAAACGAGGATCTAATTTATTGTTCTTATTTTATTTGTCAGGTATACCATAAAACTCGTAAGTTTGCCCATGTTATGATTTCTAAAGGGAAAACTATTCTTGATTTACCTATAGTTTCCTTCAATTTTTAATTTGGTAGGTGTGTTTTTCTCCACTTATTAAATCCTTTAATTTTACTCCGTTAGTACAACTAGTTTCTATATAGGGACTAACAATGCAAAGTTATAGGTGCTAAGTTGATAAAATAGTACAATTAAAAGATTTCGTAAGGAGAAATAACACACAGGCACTAAATTAAGAATTGAAGGAAGCTACGGTTATCTCAAGAATGATTTTCCCATTTCTAAAAGACCATCACTTTCGATGGACGATCTTTCATGTTTCTACATGGATTTGTTCTCCCATAATCAATTATTGTCTTCATGTTTGCTCCCCATATAGTTGGAATCCATGCTTCATTCATATTGATAAACCTGATTGGGTTGATTATGTAAGCTTTTTTTTTTTTTGAAATTTTATTCTTACATATATCTAGATTTAACTTAATAATTGGAGGTCATCTTCTGATGACTTAGATTGGACTCAGTACTTTGTAAAAGAGCTGAGCTTAAATGGGCAGACTTGTGCAATAAATAGGCCAATTTAAAGATTGTGACTAGGGTTTGAGCAGTTTTTAGAGGGGGATGCATATCTTTTAAGTCGACTTTATTGAATATTGTGAACCAAAATTTGACATTTTAGCATGGTGGAAAGTACATGCTTCCCAGTATAAATTTTTAAATTTGATTACACGTGATTTGTTGGCTGGCTGCACCAGTCTCTACAATGTCTTTAGAATTCGCTTTTAGTTCTGGGAGTTGAGTACTAGATACTTTTAAAAGTTCCTTATCTTCAAATATGGCTTAGGCACTCATATGTACTTAAAATTGGCTACCTACAAGACTTCCCAAATTGAAGGAGGTTGATGTTGATGATTGGATTAGACAGCAGCTCTTGCTGCTAGTAAATTCAATAGCATTTTCAATATGTATTGTTTCATCTTTTTATTTCATATTAATGAATAACATTTGTTTTAATTGGTTTTGTAAAGGAAGAGTCAGCAGCTCCAACTTCAACCATTTCAAGTGAATCTGATAAAGATGATGATACTCCGAATGCAGCATGACAATCTTCCTCTCCTACATTTTGTTATTTAATTATCTGGTAGATTAATTTTTGTGTTGATTCATAACTTCACAAACTATTTGTTAACTTGCGGATGTCTTTTTATGTGTGGTTTCAATGAGGAATGATAAGGATTATGGTGTTTTATTATTTGTTTTTTTAATTGTAACTTATATTGAGAAACCAGTAGCAACAATATAGTAGAAGAGTAGCTGGATATTAGGTTTTTTTTTTTTTTGAAAAAAAAAATACACTAGCAAGCTGCCCATGTGCATTCAAGCCTGCATGGGTTTAGCCTAACCCATTTGTCACAGACTTTTGACAGGCATATGTTAGAAATAAATGGGTGTGTTGATGGTCAGCCCATTTCACAACCCTAGGACTTTGTAAAACATATTTTTATCATCTGTTTCAATGAGGTGAGTATTTTAATTTGGCTTAAAGTACAAAAATATAATCAGTTTTTATTAAAAATGTGCCTAGTATCATATGCCTTTTAAAGGTGTAAAGCTATTTATGAGTTTTCAAAATGAGTGCAAAATTACCATGATTGTTAGTTGACTGAAAATGAAAATGATGACGTGGGAGCTAACATGGCCTTAATAACTGCCTAGTTGGCAGTGCAAGGAAAAAATGAAAAAGAAAAAGGCCACGTGTGATCAAAATGTTCATTAGAATACCATCTCCTCAGCCTACACCTTAAAAACATTTCTTTCTTCATCACTCATCCGACCCAACATCACTCACGCTCTCTTTTTTGGGCATCAAATCTGTATAGTTCAATAGCAACATCTCAAAAGCACCAGGAAAGCGAAAGTCATACCAAAAGCAAAACACCAAAACTAATGCAGCAACAAGAAACAAAAGAAAAACAAACACAATCTCACCCATGTTCATTCAACAGTTAATCTAACACAATCTCTACAATTTCTACCGTAGGGATCATGATGCAGCACACGAGTTCCAGAGATCCGAGCAGCTTCTCTCCCTCTTCCTTTCAATCTGAGAAGCTTTCCTCCTTGCCTTATGATTCAGTTTCAAATATAGTCTCATCCATGTTCAAGTATAATAAATTCCTAAAAACCAAATCAACAATCAGTTTTGTAGTATCATTCCATATCGACAAACCCGGATCAAGTCTTGATCAAATTGAAATAGAAAAATAAAAGTAAAAAACAGACTTGAAGCCACGGCTGACATAGTGGAAAGGAGACATGAAAAAACAAACCAAGTGTTTGTTTGGAATAGTCGTGAGTCCGTGATTTACAGCATACGAAATAAGTATATAACAAAAGTTTTATCCCCACTTACATTTATAGACACTCTCTTAGAATCTAAAAATGATCCAAACAAGCAACAAGTCTACCCATTGCGTCGTGACTTTGTAAACCCCATTTGCGTGAAATCGATTGCGTTGTCTTCCATAACCTCCTCAGGCTCTTGTCCTCCTACAAAACCTGATTACTCCATCACTGCCCTCGATCTCACCCAACCTCATCGTCTCGAAGGCTCCAACGAAGAGGCTATCGCCGTCATTCTCTTCCCTAGTTGGATCTAGCGTTTCAACCAATATATATATATATATATATATATATATTGTCGAAAGCCTCCAAAAATGCAAGCTTTGCAGAAAAGAAGAAAGAGACGAGGTGTAGCGGGGATGCGTTGGTGGGGTGAGCAAATCAAACCGAATCGTACCGAATGTTGTCCCATTTTTCCGGTGTTTTGGTTTTTTCTGGTGTTAAATTTTGGTTATTTCAGTTTTCGCTGTTTGGTTCGGTGTGGAGAAAAAAAGTTTCAGTTAAAACCGAATAACCTCATATTTCCAATATTACGTGTTTTTTCATTTTTTTTATTTCCTTTTATTTTTATTTGTCTCTTCATCTCTTTTTAGTTTTTGCTTTTTAATTCCCCCGTTTGATGTCTGTCATCCTGCCTTAAACCTTAATTCCTCTCCTCCCTCTCTTGCGGCCTCCCTCTCACGTCTTCAGGTTTCTTCTCACTTCTTGTTTGATTTTTATTCAAAGTTTCTTTCATTACTTTGATTTCCTGTCTTTCAATGCCTTCCCTGTTTTTGCGATTGTCATTGACTCATTGTATTTTACTTCTTTAGTTTATATCTCATTCTCCAAGCTTCAAACTTTCCACCTTGTGAGTTTCGTTGTACCAGTTTTCTCTTGACAAGATGAATAGTTGAATACTGGTCTGCGAACTGATTTTGGTGTATACTCTTTCTTCACCGCTCAAAATTCGGATACATTCCAGTATTAAAGAATAAACTACTGCTATTAATACTGGAAAATTGTGAGTGTGAGTGTATTGAGGAAAAAATGTGAGCAATGAATGTTCTTTTTTGAGGAATTATGTCCTTCGGTGATAAGTCTTTATTATTCTTTTAGAATTTGGCTTTGGTTTGAAATTTTTGTGAAATATTGAAATATTTTTTATTGCATTAAAATGGTGGAGCTGGAGTTCGGCCAAAGCATTTGCTGTCATGGCTTTGATGTTCTCTGCAGCTGAATGTGTTGTTGAGAAGTTGTGACTCTTGTGATGTTTAGGAGTGAAGGTTTTTATTAGATTAAACTTGTCTGTTTTTTTTTTCTTTTTGCTTTATTTGTTTAATAATATCTTTTTCAGATTCAGAGCTAAACATGACACAACAAAGTTCGGTTAACTTTAAAAAAAAAAAAAAACCGAAACCGAATAAAAATAAATCAGCTTTTTGCGTTCGGTTGCTCCCTTTTGTTTGGTTTCGGATTGGTGCCAAAAACTTGCATAATTCGATTTTCGGTTTTTGCCCAAAAATTAAATGCTCACCTCTAGCGGTGGTGCGATGATGCCGAGAATGAGGTCGGAGGGGAGGAGACAAAGTTTACGGCATGGGGGAAGAACGGGTTGCACAAAAGAGTAAGTTTATTTTTTAAATTTTTTAATATTAAATTAATATTGGTAGGCTGATTATGTGGCCTTTTTTCTTTTACTTTTCATCCCCTCCATTTACAAATATGAAGTTATTATAGTCACATTAATTTCCATGTCAATGTTTTCAGTCAACTAACAATCAAATATAACACTAATTAATGGTTTTGTTATTTTTACATTTATTTTAAAAATTCATAAGCATTTTTGCATCTGTAAAAAGCATTGCTAGGTGACACTTTTGGTAAAAATTTATGACTTCCAATTTTGACTTAAGTAATTGTTGATTTTTTGAGGACTTCACCAATGCAGTTCTTTTTTATTCTCACTTCTAAATATGATCTAACTGGTACTTATATTTTCCCTTTTTTTGTCACGCGATGCGAAGAGTAATGTGTTAAAATATTATCAAATGAAATTTAAAATTATTGGCCAATGAATACATGAATTTGTTTTGGTTAAATCAATAAATACATGAATTTCTACATCGTATCTTACAATATTAAATATATAAAAAATACTCTTATAATAAAGAACATTAGCAATTTTAATTTTTTGCTTCTAAGCTGACTGTGCAATGCATGAATGAATGACAATATATATTGAAATATACTCCTTTCGGTCTTAAATATAGAACTTTGATATTTTTTTCACATATAATCCTAATTACTTTTACAATTTGTTCTTTTTTTCCCTCATATCTAATACACTTATTAAAAGAAGTATATTTTAGAATAAGAAATTAAATAAATAATAAAAAATCACTCATTTAACTATTTTCTTTTAGTATCCGTGAATAAGCAAATTAAGCCATATATTTAATAGCTTAGGGAATAGTAGTACAATTGAAGGTAAAAATAACGTGTAAGGATATTCAATTACAAATATAAATGTTGAATTGAAAATTTTGTTTGTATTATTATCAGTGTGTGTGTGTGTTTGTAGGAAAAAATAAGGAGAGAGATAGACTATCGCACTGGGACAAATCCACGTTTGGATCCGGGTCAAAATTCTAATACTTCATAACTTAAACACAATAATGCTCACACAATTATTAGACTACTAGATTCTAATTAGAATTGGCATAGCAGATCACCAAAACAAGAAAGATAGTAGAAGAGAAGATAGATTGTCAAATAGCTTCATGGTAAGGATAGATTACAATTGAAGGAGGCATCTCCTATTTATAGTGGTTTAATGTGACCACTAATTAGGAAGTAACATGCACTCCTTTTCGCCTTCTAAGTTAGTAATTATGAGAATTAATTCTCAATTAATTTCCTGAATTATGATGATTTGATTCTCAATTAACAATCTCATAATTAATACTAACTTATTTCCAAATCCATAATTAATGATGATTTGTTTCTTATTTGATCAGGCTACTTGTATTCTAATCAAATAGTCCAACCCATCAAGGGCAGACTTGGACCCAAAGTCTAACATCTCCCACTCACATTTGATAGGCCTCCCATCGTGTGTCCGTTACTCTTTCATGTTTCATACTTGGCGTCTGCTGTGACCGCGTGGGCAAAATGTCTTAAAACATTTGGTGCTTGTGATATTAGAAATCTCTTATATCATATCAGTATCCAATAACACCCTTTATAAAATTGTAAGCTATCTATTTGTTGCCTCAAATGCCCCATATTCTCTCATACACATTTCTCATGGCATGTCTAATCTCTCTCAAGTTAATATGTTAATTAACTCACATTACCTTTTATGCACATAGTATCTATACTTATTAATTACACATAGAACTAGTAAGGGTTGACCATAGACACTAACACATCTCACATATCTAGGAGTAAATATTCCTTTTTGACTAAACATCAATCCGTGTTGACTTGGTTGCTTTCCTAGTTTTCACTCATCTGACCGAATCGTGTGTGATTATTAAGCTTTAGCTAAAGTAGCTATCATCAAACTAAGCTTTCATAACGTCACCTAAATCTTAAGGGCATTGTGGAAGGATTTTTCCTTCCTGGGACTCACACCGTAATGAATTAGGGATCTTTCACTAACGTCCCATGTTGTAGTCTTAACTCTCAAGCACATGTAGTATGAATTGCATGCTACGGTGAACGGTTTGTGGTGTACATCAATTTCTTTCTCTTTCACCATACAGATATTAGTTCCAAAATGTACTCAACATTTGAACTATAATTTTCTTTTTCACAATATTTCATTTGTGAAAAAAATAGTTCTTTGACTGGTTACATGTCTGTATTCATGCTTTGATCCATTTTCTGTGTATATATATATACATATGTTCTCATCTCAATTTAACTGAGGCGATTCAAACACAAAGATTCTTCTTAACCATTTTATAGTGATCATTTGCTCATATTACTCTCCATTGCCCCCTGCAAAACGTGGGAAGACGGTTGTTCGTGTAAGTGAACCAACCTTTTCTTATCTATACGACATACAAAATTATATGCCTTACATGTATTTATTCATAACATACATATTATTTCTTTTATATTCATATAAAATAAGTTCAAGACCTTTTATTTTGTTTGTGCTCTAAGATCTTTACTAACTCAATGAATATTAAGCTACTGGCTTAGTAAGGGGATCTACCAACATTATGTCAACATAAGGACATTGAATTGTTGCTTTTCTTCTTTGAAAAGCATATCTCTCACATAGATGCATTAAATATATGTTTCGTCTTGTTGTGATACTTAGGATCTACATCATAAGATGTTATCATTTGGATCTTTCTATCCACCATTCATTCCTAGTTGCTCTGGGAAATTCTCTAGCCATATGGCTCCTTGATTGATGGCAAAACATGATTTGTGTTCTAATTCCATGAATAACAGAAATTCATTATCTATTTCTTTACTCTATTATCATTTTCCTAGGTTTTGTATTGGAGTATTATTTCAAAAGTAAGTTTTACCTTGACAACTCAATCCATGATCATTCTTATAATCTTTTCACAATTGGACTAAAAATAGCTTCCAAGTCTGACAAAAAACATTCGATCTTATATACACCAATGTGTATATTCATGTTACCAACCATATTCTTACTATAGGACTCTATCCACTTTTTCTACGTTGGATTCCTTGTACGACATGTAACATCTCTAGGTTTGTGCTCTTGACTTCAGGGGTGTCCATGGGTTTACAGTTTAGCATACTGAGATGGTTAAGGATCACACTTGTACTTGTCTTAGGTGGCAAAGACTATACATTCCTTATGCAATCTCCATTTATCCTATCATTCAAGATATGTTCTGTGTAACATCCTTTATTTTTGGGGCTTAGAGTTAGAGTTAGTTGTAGTTTAGATTTTATTTAAGTAAAGAGTATAAAATCAATTAATAATTTAAATGAAGCATCAAGTTCTAAATATTTATTCTAAAGAAAATGATGATGATGATGCAAAATGAAATACCTTCTTAAAATAATTATTTAAAAAAAATATTATGAGAATAAATAAAATAAAACAAAAAAATGTTGTCAAAATGCTACTGTTATTATTATTTTCTTATTTTTCAGGAAAAAAATATTATTTTAAATAGAACTAGCCCAAAACCCTAAATTCTCTCTTCTTATAAATACCTCATTTTCCCCTACTCAGTGCACAACCGTAGGCGCCGGATCTGCAAGTTCATTTTCTTCTCTCCTTCCCTTTTCAAATTCCTTACTTCCGTAGCTTCTAAGATCTGAACCATGTCTTTTCAACTGTTCATTCTGTTTTTACCTCTTTCCCTTTCTCAATATTTCATCTTGTCTTGTCATGAATATCATTTCATCTTTTTCGGAGAGAGTGTGTGGGTATATTTTCTTTTATTTATTATGTATTTGTATCTTCATGACCCCACATCTCTTATTCCATTGATAAGTGTCTTCAATATTTCACCACCCATGATGCTCTGTTTTTCCCTTAATATTTTCCTGACAATAACATATTTTACTGTCTCTCATGGTTTTTTCATCCAACTTGTATGTGAATCTTATTTGTAATTCTTGAACCAACTCCTCCTATGTGTGTGTTGAGTGTGAGATTTATATTAATTTTTTCCCTTAACCCAGATTTTTCCATTTCATTTCTTGTAGGTACACACTACAGACAAATATGTATTTTATCTCTCTTTCATAAGCCCCTAACTCCTAAACAAATCATTGTGTGTGTACAATATTATTATTATTATTATTATTATTATTATTATTATTATTATTATTATTATTATTATTTGGTCTGAAATGTGTGTGTACTACTCTTACTTACTTACACACACACACTAATAATCTCTTCACATCCAAACCCACGTGATTTTTTTTAAAAAAATGTATTTCTCACTCATTAAATACTAGCCCTTCTTTATTTTATTCATTTCACTATCAATTTATTTAATGCCAACTCTGTTCTTTTCCCCCCCTTAAGTTTTGACTTGATATATGAGAGTAATTAAAATGTTCTCTAATTTTTTCAGTCAAACAAATTTTTTATTGTTGTTTTTTGTGCGCGTGTGACCTCTCTTATTTTCAATGATTTAGATTAATATACACATATTATGTTTTTTTTCACACCTTTAGATCTTATGCATTTATATAATGATTTATATATATATATATATATATATATATATATATATATATATATATATATATAGTAAATATGTGGTAACTTATGAGTATATATATTTATAGAATATAATTTTTTAAGGGTAGATTCAGGCTTTAGAATAGTATTAGAGTAACTCTGGAGTGGTTTTGAGATATATATTAATAGATATTTATGTTTGTGATTTTGTAAACTCTCATTAAAAGCTTTGGAGTAGCTCTTTGTGTAATTACCTGTAAGCTAGGAAGTAGCAGATAACTCTAAATATTCTTCCCTATACTTGTGAATTGTGAATGATTGTGAATGAATATTTAAAAAAAATGGAATGAATTATATGTACATGTGTATGTATTGTAAATTCTCAACTAAGTAATGTTACAAGTAAATTTCTCTATAACTCATTTTATTCACATATTTAATAATTTAATTATGATTAATGTATTTTTGGATTATTATTTCTTTTTTAGCATGTTTTAATATGTGATGTATTTTATATAAATGGAAGCATGATTTATTATACCTTGTATTTTAATTATATTATTGGTGATTAAGAATAAATGTCATGGAAGTTGTATTTGTGATGGGTTGGAGTAAGGAGGAATTTATATGTTGAGATCTTTTACTACGTGGTATGTCATCACTCAGTGCACAGTGGATGGCACTTGTCAGGGCCCCTTCTTCTATGTTTTCCTTTGGCAGGGATTGCATTAGAGATGTGGGATATGTGACACTTCCTTAGCTGTGACCTTTTAATGAGGAGAGCCATAGTCCAGACTTAAACTCTACATCTTTGGCCAGGTGTATCTTAAGAACTGGTGAGTTTGGGACAATCCAGTCAAATGGATGGATTTCTGTTGGACTATGTGTTAGCCTATGGCTCCAGTCAGCGGTATAACGATGGACGGTGATATAAGAGATGTTGCATATTGTAGTATTATATATTACTTGTTGTGATGAAAATATAGATAGACATAATGATGATTAAAGTAGTATTTTATCTTATATGAGGATCATGGTACATATAAATATATACATAATCAGTTCATTATTTTTATCATATGTGATTTGTTTGTGTACGGTAGAAATTTTTAGTAATTACTGAGACGTGGAATCTCATTCCTTATATTAACATTTTTCAGTGATTGTTCTAGTAGGGAGCAAGGGAAGGCACCTATAGAGTGAGCCTTGAAGGCTCTCTTGTGCTCCTAGAGTACATGTTATGTTGTTGTTATTTTCCAAGACCCTAAAATTTTCGCATTTTATTTTGTTTTGCTGAAATATTTTTAGAAATTGATTTAACACTGTGATGTGAGCTTTATTTTTACTGATTCAGTATTTTGATGATTTAGATATTGAACATCCTTATTGGTGATATTTCAAATACTTTGGTTAAGTATTTGGTTGTTTGATTTGAGGTGTTACATTCTATTCATCCAATGATCTTTTAACTCAGAATTTAAGGATAACTTTGATCCTTTGTTCTCTTAACTCCCTTGACACTTGTTTCAGCTAAACATATGTCATTTAACAAAGGATGACTTCACAAAGAATCATCTTAAGACTGTTTGGCACTCATGCAGTGTTCTTCGATTATCTTGAAGTTGGCAAGACTTTCATCTTGTGAAACCTTATATACTACTACCTGGATGGTTATTTCTATGAAGCCCTCAAGCTGCTTCATTTAGAGTTCATCATCCAATTTCCAAATTTTTGAATTGGAAAGCAGTTTTTACATCATCTTGATGTAATTTCAAGATTAAGTTTGTTGTCATAGCCAAAATTAGTTGTTCAGAGTTAAAAATACACAACAAGAAATCTTCCCATTGTAGTACCCCTTAGACACTAGATGTTTTAGGTTTTATATGCCCTTTATGGATTTGAGAACCCATTTGTTCCCAATCTCTTTTTGGCTAAGTGACAAATAAGCCCAAAACATTTACTTGGCTAATTTCAAAAAGAATCAATATCATCTTGCATGACACTTTGCAATTCTTCTTAGCAGGTCCTTTAAGTGTCTTTTGGACACTTATAGGTAGTCATCATCACCTTCTAAATGATGAAGAAATCATTCAATCTATTAGGGAATATATCCATTTATCGTCATTTACTGAATGCCATTTTTATCCAAGGTGGATTTCATAGGATTCTCTTTCCTATATATGGGTGATGTATTCTTCTTATAACTTACCTCTTACCTCTTTCATTGTGAAAATGGTCTCAATCCTCCCACTCAGATCAGTGAACTTAGGAATACTTAGTTATTCCGTGTCACTGTTAACCTCTTAAAGAGATTTTTGTATGATCAATGCTCGTTTCTTGCTAGGAAATTTGTGTTCTATGAACGTTGCATTCCTTTGTTCTCTCAATCAATGAGCCGTCATCATTTTCACTTATGAAGATGTATCATTTCAAATTCTCAGGTCATCTCGTGAAGACGTATCTTTTGTGCCTTAGCCCTAGTCTTCCATACTCATAGGAAGAATTATGGATATTAAGTTGTTGACCCTTATGGTCTTAACGTGTTTAGGCCTAGTTTGAGGTCTATCCAAAACTCACAAGGCTTGGTTGTAACTGATTTGGAGGGTATTTGGTTAAGTGTAAAGAGAATAACTGAGTTTAGTTGCCAATATATGGCTGGTAATTTCACTTGTGCTATTATTTACTCAACCATGTGAAGGAGAAGTCTATCTCTCTATTTCAACAACTCTATTATATTGAAGGGTTCTAGGTATTGATAGTTGTCTAACAATCCCTTTCTTGTACACATAGCATCTTGAACTAATCGAATGGGTGTTCTTAACCCTTGTTAGTTTAAACAGTCTTATCCTTTTAACATAATTGTATTTCGAGTAAACGTCCATGACGTAATGAAACACTAAGCTCTGTGTACTGCCATCACTTTATTGGTTTACAAACATCAAAGTTTGCTAATTGCAGATGATATATTTTCAAAATGTTTCCTTATTTTTCTTGCTAGTTAGACCAAGTTGTCAGCTACTCATAGGGATATTCATCCCTTAGCACATATTACTTAGCAATTCTCTTTTGTTAATTCGATCATTCTTTGATCAATGTGTACATGTGGCAAGAAATTGAATTGTTATCTCTAAAAGGAAACATCAAATTCAACAAAAAATTTAAGAGTCATAGTCACATTGATCTTCAACTAAAGAGATAACAAAGATGTGATTTTGTTACTAGTATATTGCATGGAGTGAATCAGGGATGGTTTATCTATGCAGAGTTAACATATAAGTTCCAATCCTTTGATCTTTCTCTTTCTTGCTTTGCATCCGACATGAAGCCATATGCTTCTATGAAATATCCACTACTTATATGGATTGTTTCTTCTATAACCCTTAAAAGATTATCAATATAGCCTTTTCATCTTAGTAGAAAATATTCTTGACCTCCTCTAGATCAAGTTTACTGTTGGGATTGGTAGGCACACAGCGGAAGAATTAAAAAAAATTAAAATTGCAAAAGTTTACCAATCCCAATTGCGGATCTATCAACGACATTTAAATCAAGTTAGAAAGAGTCGTACCTTATTCATGTTTGTTTGAATGCCCACAATCATCAACGTATTGCGAGTTCACAAATCTCCATGTTTGGTTGCTCCTGAAATAATTTCCCCGGCATCTACATGTCCGCTAATTCTTCTTAAAAGAACATCAATCTCTATGAGTATGAGATTAACCATCCCCAACATCAACATGTCAACTAGTTCTTCTTGGAGTTTTGCCTTTTCAATCTTGAGGAGCTAACTACTCATATCAGCTCCTTCTACTGGTATCCACACGAATAGGGCCCCAACACCGGCAGCGTGCTAGCGCCTCTAATATCCTTCTAGGGTTTTCTTGTGGCTCTCTAGTTTTTCATCATCTGTAGAAAACCCTAGCTCTCATATTTTATAACTAGTAGGGTTATCTATTTTATGATGGATATTGGATTTTTAAAATTAATCTTAATTAATTTCAAAATCCTTATCATATCAATTAACATTTAATTGTTTTAATAAGCTAATTAAATAAACCTGGTTTAATTAAATCTGTCCAACAGTTTTAATTTAACCTATTTATTTAATTAGAATAAAGAGCCAATGGAATTTAATTTATCTTCATAAATTAAATATGAGATATTATCATATAATATCTTTATATATACACAATATAATAATATCATCATATAATATAATATTATCATATATTCAATATATATTATCAAATAATATATATTATATATATATAATACAATATTATCATATGATCATATAATATAATACTATCATATATATATAATATATATTATCAAATAATATATATTATTTATGTATTTCGAAAATACATATGTGTATATAATATTATTAATATTCCTTTCCAAATATAAATATATATATAACACACATATAAATATTTATCAAATAAATATTCACACAACATGTGTATATAATAAATATATATTTAAAATTCATTCACCCTAGATTAAATATTGTATTCATTGAATCTTAGACGCATCTTAGATTCAATGAATCTGGACATTATAGCTCGTGTTGGGCTATTCTTGTGTGCGACCCTGTAGGCCCAAACGAAGTTGGCAGTGGGCCAATGACTATACTAACCCATAAGTCGTAAGCGGCCTCTAGCAAGACATTACGACTACCCAATTCATATGAGGATCGACAATACGATATAACCTGTCGTATAACCATATCATGTCCCTTTTGTCACACGATATTTCGGTCAAGGATGAGGCATGGAGAATGTCATCCTCCTATTCCTACCATTACTTTCTCGATCCCTGAGTAGTCTGACTATAGAAGTAGAAACTCTTTTCCATCGTAGTATGGCCATACATTTCTCAGACTTACTCATCGAGGGGCCCAGTAATATCTCTCACTAATGTAAGGGACAAATTCAATCTTGACCATTCACATTCCTCTACATGAAAACCATTAAGCCCGATTGTAGTCTTTATCACCACCCGGTTAAAGGTGACTTTTGACTAAGTCAAAGCTTAGTGACTCCCATGTAGGAATCCATGATGATCTCAGGTCAAAGGGCATTATGACATGGTTATACATGAGATAAGCTTATGACTTGATCCATGCAGCTTTCTCATAGCGGGTCGGTCCAGCACCTTATACTCCTACAAGTGCCTAAGACTTTGATTAGTATCCCCATACCTTATCAAAGTCATACTGGTCTTATTTCATCTTTGCTCCCACATAGATGACCGACCAGGGACATTTAGGACAATCATTATGATTTATCCAAGGATACAATTATCACAGTGAACATGCGAATAATGTGATAACCAAATGGAGAAATTCATTGAATGACAATATTCAAAGTACAATGATTGGCCTCTAGGACACAATTTCCAACATTTACCTCATAGGTTTCTTGCCCTTAGGCTTAGAGGATGAATCCTCCCACTCTTTAGCTAAGTTCATTTGACTGATAGATCTCGGAGCCCTCAATCTTTCATGCTCAAGTTCAATATGGTGAATCATATTGCCGAAAGTCACAATGTACATATGATGAGTAGTATTTTCTTTCGTATACTCACACTCTCTAAAAGATATAGCTTACTCCCACTCACTAAATGAAATAGCTTACTCCCACTGATCAATGAGAGACGTCTTTTCACAACATACACTTGTTGTTTGTTAGAAAGAATTTTGCTTGTATGTGTCAATATCTTAATTTGATATTTGCTCAAGTATTGCCTAAACGACATGTTAGGACTTAATACACCATGTTAAAACTTAACTTAGTTTTAACTTTTTGGAAGAAGATTGTCAATTTCATCACCTTCTAATGCTATCCATAATGTCAGTATAAAGTTATATTACTCATATTGGCATAAATATGAGCAATCTTGTTTTTTCTATGCTTGATAACAGAAGCTTTCTATTTTCTTTGGGGTACTTCAGCCTCTAGATGATGAAGAATAGTTAGTATGATGTCCTTGACATCTCATTCTTCCTTAATGCAAGAGATTTAAGAGTTTCTAACTTTATTGATATCTCTATTGAGCTTGTCTTTATAAGCTTAGTTAAATAGACTTGGTTATAATTTGGTTACTTAGACGATTATGGTATACAAATCATATTTGTTTGTCCAAATAAAACATAGGATAATTAAATAATAAGTTTACTAGTCTCATGTTAAGGAGACAACTATGTTGACTCCTATCCTACTCATGCTAGTTAGCTTATTACCCTTTTAACTATAGCTTTTATTGACACATATTCCCCTTTGGATTTCTAGATACGTTCCAAAAACTCCCACTCAATCAAAGCAGTTATTATAATAAAACAGTAATATAATAACAACATGAATGTTTATGGAAAGAAGAGAATATGCTTAATTCAATTCTAAATATCAAAAAATATAACCATAAATTCAATGAAGAAAGAACATTCAAAACACATAAAAATTTGCTTCATAAAACTAGGTTTTCCCTCTCATAGGCCCTTCTGACCATATGAACTCATGTAGCATCTAGTTATAATGTCAAGCTCCTCTTAGTCATGTTTACATCCACTTTCTTGGATGTATTTGTAGGATATCTCCCACTTGATGAGATGATTCCTACATCTCTATCTATCTTGTCCTTTGTCATAATATTTGTGATAAAGGGTTTACTTAGAAGTCATTGCTTCAATCCCAACTGATTCAATGTGATTAGGAGCATGTGAATACTTATTATTATTTAATAATTCAAAGTTGCTGCAAGTTTTAGGTTTTATCTCTAAGAATTTGAGTCATTGTTGGATAGGGTCTTATATTCAAAACTCATTTAAATAATTTCTCACTTTAAATATTTCAACATTAACCTTATGTTGCAGCTGAAATACTTGTAATAAGTAAATCAACTTATCCCGAAAATAATAGAATCAATATAAACTCAATTTCAACGTTATTGGGAATCTCTAAGTGCACATAAAAACCTTTTTGACTCAAATCAAATCCAAACATACTTCAAATATATACAAATTATATATCAAATTAAATCTTTTTAATTTAGGGATTTTTAGGAGTAAACCATGTCTCAATCGGAGGTCCTATGCGTCCACACACGCCCCTAGAAGGTGTCTGGATCAACAAATCCTGAAAAATTGGGAAATTCCAGTGAAGCCCACTCTCAGCGGAGGAGCGTATACGCCACACACTGGCTTCTCTTACTCCACGTGCTATCTTCTCTCTGACAGTGCCTGCAACGTGTCAAACAGTGGCCTCGATAGGCCTACGTGCCACTTGTCAATTTTCTGAATTTTTTTTAAACAGGTTAACAGTTGAACGTTGATTGGTCAACGGTCAACACTTGACTGAGACCAAATGATATGGTGCTGATATGATGCTGACGTGTCTCGATTTACGTAGCTAGTCAACAAATGACGTGGCTTGACGTTGATCAATAATGTAGCCTAGATGATGCGTTACTGAACATTGATGTGGCACATTCGTATTGGTCCACATGGATTAATTAATTAATGATATGGTGAGTTGACTACCATATCATCGTCTTCAACCTCTAGCCGGATCAACTTGACCCGGTTGGAGCTCCAGTGGGTAAACACGACCCACAAACTTTGGAAGGTCATATCTTCCTCATTTTAGCTCTGTTTTTTGCATTCTTAGTGTCATTGGAATCATTGTTGAACGAACTATAAGTCCATGCTTTTATTTGATCTAAAAAAACTTTTTTCATTTATCAAATCATGAGTTAAGTGGCGGTGGTGACAAGACAACCCGCTAACTTCTTTCCTTCATTTCTTTCTCATCCGGACTCCGTTTGACACGTTCTAAGTGTCGTTGGAATCATCTCTTTGTGCTCTACACCCCCATGGTCTCACTTTAGGCAAAAACACTTATTACTTCAATAGCACTCTATAACCTAACTTGGATATGTGCTTTCTATGTTTTAAGAGCTCTTAAACATTTTAAGGGTTAAAGTCTCTTGTTTTTTGTTCCACATAGGTTCCTAAAACTCAACTTTGAAGAGATCGAAGAAGTAAGGAGAAGAAGAAGAATAAAGCTTCAAACTTAAGAACCCAACATCACATATTCACATATGACCCAGAGAATATGCATATAAAAAATGTTTCAAGCAACAGAATCTCATAAGAAGAAAAGAACCAAGATCATTCGGCCACCATATATGCGTGTATCATGAATAGAAAAGAGAAGAGTAACATATATTCATATATGTGCATGTGGAAAACTTGACATGTTGAAGCAAATACTTATTATAGCATGAAACAAAAAAAATTATATATTCATGTATGCAAATATACATAGATATACATATATGCAAACAATGCTTTCACATATATAGATATGAGAGAACAAAGAAAGAGGTAGAGGCATATGCAAGCCATACACACAATTATTTTTAACAATAAAAAAAACCGTGTATGTGCAGAGAAGAAGAAATCACACCAAAAGTATTATTATCATTATGAGCACAATGAAATTAATAAAAAAATGTAATGGAGATATAAATAAATTATATCAACGCTTATTCACAAAGAATAATCATAGCCTCAAGGATCAACATGCTCTAATGCCAATGTAGGAAAAAAATAAGGAGAGAGAATAAACTAGCGTACCAAGGAAAATCCACATTCGGATCTGAGTCAAAACTTCAATGCTCCATAGCTTGAACACAATAATGGTCACGCAATTATTAGATTGCTAGAGCCTAATTAGAATTAGCATAGCAGATCAGCAGAACAAGAAAAATGGTAGGAGATAAGAGATATTACCAGATAGCTCAATGGCAGGGATATATTACAACTGAAGGAGACATCTTCTATTTATAATAGTTTAATATGGCCACTAATTAGTAAGTAATGTGAACTCCTTCTTACCTTCCAAGTTAGTAATCAGGAGAATTAATTCTCAATTAATTTCCTAAATTATGATGACTAGATTTTCAATTAACAATCTCATAATTAATACTAATTATTTCCAAATCCATGATTAATGCTGATTTGTTTCTTATTTGATTATGCTACTTATATCCTAATCAAATAGTCCAGCTCATCAAAGGTGGACTTAGACCTAAAGTCTAACAATATATATATATATATATATATATATATATATATATATATATATAAAGGTAGCATTGTCACTCACTCAATACCCAAGCCGATCAATCTTGGTTGCAAAGTATAAACACGTTGAATATCAATTTGTCTTCTTGTTGATTGAAGAAGTAGAGTCAAATTTTCTTGCATCAACTAAAGATAAGAACCTCTTGAGGCTTGTTTGAAATGATGATCGAATATTTTAAAAATAATTTTTCAATCGTGATGTATAGTGTATAAAGTAAGTATATGAGAAAAATTTTATCTCATTTTACGTCAACGAGCTTATGAATGGTAACTACACAATACATCTAAATCAAAAATTACAAGTCAATTAGTTCTATGGTAGAAACTAACAGAGCATACCCATTAATCATTGCAACATCCCCCTGTAACAAAAGAATTGGATCCATATCAAACTACCAACATCAGATAGAATTTGTGAGACCAAAAACATATGACATGATACATTATAGAACTATGACTTAAATAGGTATAACTCTGATACAAATTATCATATCTTATATCTTATATGTATGTAAAGTCACCATACCAAACAAATAATCTGGTTCTTATCCAGCAAATCCTTCAACTAAAAAATCAATTTCTAATCCTTCACATGAAAAAGGCATAAAATGATTTATGTTTCGCTATATTTGTGGATAAACCCAAAAGGAATTTTTTAAGCTAGTTGCTACATTTGAGAATGGAACCTACTTGAATTCCTTAAATTATATTTTAACTGAATGAATGAGTTTGTGTAGTATAAGAAGATTACTCATTTTCTTATATTTGTCAATATTATTCCATCCTACAGGTAAGAAAACAAAATTTGTTCCATCCTTGTGACTTGGCAAAGAAATTATTTCTCTCAATGAACCAACGAAGCGTTAAAACATCTGTCAAGATTACACATTTTCTGTACCAGTTATTTTAATGGTTAGTGTGTAAATTTAGTAACGAACTATTTCTCTATAAGCACTCAATAGAACTAACTATATTCGGATGTAAAAGAAAACATAATCGATTTATTTGGTAGCTCTTATAGCAATGTCGTTAACCCGAGTTAACTTTCGTTAGTTTTTATATTATGGGTCCTATTAGTCTTCTCACTCTCTATTATTTTAATATATTTTTAGAAAAGTTAAGGTGTAAATTTAGCAATAAACTATTTTTTATGAGCACCCAACATAATTATTTTTCATAAGAGTATTTACAAGACTAATATAGGCATTTATAAGACAAATAAAAGGATTTAAAAGAATTCAATGAGTTAAAAATTTTTAGTCATTCACGTATTTGTTTTGTAAATATCCATATTTGTCTTATAAATGCTCTTATGAAAAAAATAAAGTAAAGGCATTATTCTCTTTCCACCGGCAAAACTTAATTTTATTTTGACCTAATGAAATGCAGTAAAAAATGTTTTACAAGATAAATAGTGAGCGAACAAAATTTTTTAGAGAGTGAGAAGATTAGTGGGACCTACTGTACAAAAAAGCAACTGAAGTTTCTATACCAAAAAATAGTTAGTTCTATTGGATTCGTATATAAAAATAGTTGGTCATTAAATTTACTGAACCCATCAACAACGTGCCACAAATCCTAACCCACCATTCTAATTTGATTGTGACCGTTCATTCTTAAACCCATTAACCCCCAAACTTAGTTCATGTGGGATTAGGGGTGCAAACAGGCCAGGTCAGGCTTCACCCTTAACAGGCCAGGCCTATTTTGCAACAAGGTGGCCTGAGCCTGGCCTGTGGCCTATTACATGCCTTTTTTTGGGCTTAAGCCTGGCCTCTACAAAGGCTTGGCTTAGCCTGAGGCCTGTTAATGAAACCATGATTATTTAAGGGATTAAATTACTTTACTATATGAACTTCACTGAGCATGCCTGCTAACCTTCTCATTAGAAAATTTAATTATTAAACAGATTATACCACACAAAAAAGGTTAAAATTTAACTAATGAAAATAACCAGATCTACAGATTTTTTTTCAAGCACAGAACAAACTATTGATTCAAGCATAGAATAAAAAGGTTCACTTTGAACACTTATTCAAGCATAGATAAAGAAATATATTGGATTATTGAATACATTCAACAACATCTAACAAGAACAAAAAGGTTCAATCCCAACGATAAAATTAAAAACAGAGATTAAGTGCATCAGATCTTCTGGAAAAATTAAAAAAAGTATCAGATGTTCGTATATTTTTTGTAAGGAGGACCAGACCTAAATTAAAAGCTTAATACCTTTACTTCATACTCTTCTTTACATGTAAGATTCATAATTCATAATATGAACGGTCCCCGGTTGCAGGCGGTTGACAGCAGTTTCCACAAATGACGTTAAGAAAGATGATACAAATCCACAAGATCAGAAATAGACACCGTATAAAAACCCAGCACATCAGTGGTTTGTATTATTGTGATGGGTAATTTACCCATTTCAAATTTATCGAAGAATCAACCTTACAAATGATTCTTAATCCTAAAGGCTTTTTCTTACTTTGGCATAGTTGAAGGAGCTATTAGTAGGGAAAAAAATGGGACACATTTAAATTTCCAACACTTGCTTGCTGGGTAATTAGATTATATAGGACATCAAAATAATCAAACCAAGACACCCAAAATTCCCAAGATGAAATAATTTCAATATGGGAATGTCACATGAAGAGGAAGGTAAAGGAGTCCCATCTTCATACATACTCATTACCTTTGAACAATCCAAGCACAGGTTAGTGCTTTTATGAAACATCCCTAATGAGCCATGTTCATTAGTTTCAACAAAACATAATGTTGATCATTAAAATCTAGGTAACTACAACAGGAATGGTTATTTACCAAAGGAGCGGTGCTGAAGTAAAAGTTCCAAATACATTCAGAAACAACTATATCGATCATTGTTATGAGTGTAGGATGGTGTATTTAGAAAGTGCAAGTGTATACTGTCGTAAACAAGTAATATAGAAGTTAGTAGAGTATCATTCCCATGAGGATTGATCACTAAATACCAAATTGGTAATCTTAATACTATTTAGTTGGTCGATTAGTTGTGATTGAGATTGCAAAATAAAAATGATGACATATGAATACAAGTGATATGAAGACAAATATGAGAAAAAGTCCTAGGGATTAGATTTCACTTAACAAGTTCCGGATTGAATCATTTATATATTCTAGTCCAATTTATTCTACATGATTGATAGTCGAGTTTCCCTAATTTAATTACTAGACTCTTCCAATGTCAAATAATTCTATAATTAATTACTAATCCAATATATTCCTATATGAATTTAAGCAATTAATCATGCATTAAGATTTATGGAACTCATTAAGACTACACAACCCATATGAATATATTCCTATTTCATATGCAAATTATGGTTTTAATTATAGGATCCACACACATGCATCTCCTTCCGGTCTCAATATGCATATTAAAATCGTCCAAAAGGTGGACAATCAATTGAAAGTATTAAGAATAATAATTAAAACTCAATCATGAAGGAAAAATTAAAACAAGATTTAATAAGTTAAGATTCAATCCGTCATTATTAAGCTATGTCATCACCCTAGGAAAAGGAAAATTTAGCTCATAATGAAATTAAAAATAAAAACAAAATAAATTAAGAACATCATAAATATTGCAAAATTAATTACAAAAACATAAAAATACAACTATAAGATGTATGAAAATAGAAAATCTAGCCTACCATATAAGAGGTAAAACCTTCCATGTAGATGGCAACCTATACCATCCATAAAGGAGGACTACCTAGGCCTTCCATATAGGAGGTAAAACCATCCATGTAGGAGGCATACAAGAAATAAATAGTAAAATAACAACTCTCTCTCTAAAATAGAAGCTTTCTCTCTCTTCCTTCCTCTTTCCTTTCTCCTTATTTTAGGATGTCAAGAAGCTCTATTTATAGAATTTTTATTTTCATACTGCTATAGTAAAATCCATCAACTACAGTACAAACGCGTCAGCTATAGTACCATAAATAGTGTGAAACCATCAGCTAACAGTGCAAATTGTCAGCTACAGTACTAACGACGTTGCTACAGTGCCCTTCCACCTAACCTACTTCATTGTCCCATTTCACCGTCCGTATTGCTACAGTGAATCTGTTCCCGTATCCCATCGTCTGTAGTTGGCTACAGTGAATCTGTGAATAGTGAACAATACGGTGAATACTACCGCATAAATAGTAACTTCCCCTTAAATGCCTTCTTTAATTCTTCTTAATGCGGTATTGTCCATAGCTGCAAGAAAATCATTATTTATTTATTAATTACACTCAAATTGATTACATTAAACTCAAATATCATCCACAAAATAATCATATAAGGGAAAATAAATATACAAATATTTTACTTATCAAATTCCCCCACACTTAGCTCTTGGACATCCTCGGACAAGAAAGAGTGACTAATAAGTGCTTTCAACAAAATCAAAAGTGTCAAGTTATAAGCAAGGACACAATTAAAGAATAAAGAGATCATAGTATTCTTGAATCAACAAAAGCATAAACAAGTAACTTCATTTGAAAATGAATGAACCGAATTCATAATTGTGACTCATTCTCTCAATCTCTCAAGTGTTTTAGGGTAAGTATTTCGCTCAAATTCACCTGAAAAAATTACACTACTATAAGTTTGATAAAAATCTCAATCTCCACTATCTAATTCATATGCATAATTCAAATCAAAAGGACTTATTAAGGGTTGTAATGTGGTTAAGGTAAAAAAAATTTAAAAAGTGATATGAAGGGCTATATTTACGAAGTAAATAGAGCAATTAAAAAAATGAGTCATCTTATGAATAGACCTATCTCATCACACCAACTCACAATTTTTATTTTTTATTCAAATACTAAATATCTTTTTTTTTCTTTTTCTATTTTTTTCTTTTTTTTATAACTTCTGTAATTTTACAATTGATGATATATAGACCCCCACACTTGTCAAAAGCCCATTTCACAAAATTTCAAATGCTCTGTTAATCTTTTGAATTAAGTAAAAGCACTTGATATATCATTAAAATACATATTAATGGGTTAAGAATAAAGAAATAATTAATCAGGCTCAAAAGGGCTTATCAATGGTATAATTGCAAGGTTGGTTATTTGGCTCTGGCTAAACAAAATGAATACCTTTATCATTTTTGAATGTGCATGTGACATGTAATTTCAACCAGATTTAAAGAAAGTTCTAGAGTGACAACTTAATAGATGAATATCACACACAAGAAAGATAATCATTATTGATTATATAGGCTCAAAAGCTCACGGTTAGGGACTTTCAAATTCAGCTCATTCAATCTCAAAATTCATCACCAAATTCAACAATCAATTGTTCAATCATGCTATAAAATCTTTAAACTTAATTGATACATGCTTCAAACTTATATACTTCTTAAAATCATTGAAATTCACTTAAATAAATTTTTTTTAGGTCAAACCTCTTTTTTTTTATAAGATGAAATAGAAAAAAAAATGCAACTAATAAGATACGTCTCAAGAGTTAAGAATAACTCTTTACTTTGCCATCTATGCATACACCATGCATATAATAGTTTTATTAACTAACTATCTAATAGAGAAACTATGCTTTTTTTACATAATTTTTTTTATAATCCTCCCCCAACCTAAATTAGACATTGTCCTCAATGTCTTCTAAAGATTAAAGAAGGGTTTTTTTAACAACCTAAACACACAATAAATTAAACCAAAATGCTAAGAGTAAAACCATAAGATAAAAGAAAGTTACAACCGGAAAGTGGTATCTGGATCCTGCTTCTGACTGCTATGTGAAGATTGCCCACCTATTTTCTTAACCAATGGATCTGGTTTAGGTTCATTGGCTTGCATTTGATCCAGTAGTTGCTCAGCAGTTGGCACATAAATTATGGAATGGCGAGTCGCTTAGAGTATGAATCCTGTTTCCACAGCATGATTAAAAAAAGACAACAATTTATCATAAAAACCATTAACATTTAACAATCCTAAATGTTTTTTGTGAAAGTTCAATTTAGCCCAATATGCAATGCTAGTGATCCCATCCAACGTTTCAAAACCACCAGGTAGAGCGATAAAAGCATCAGCACGGTAGAACATACGTCCCATTCATTCAGGCAGGCTTGAAACCGTAACTCTTGCCCTAAGGAGAAAATGTGATTTTCTAACTCCTTCACCCTTACACACAAACCTTTACTACCATTAATGGTTGCAGCAATGGCCACACTTGCTCAGGCCCTGAATACCTCCCCCGTAGATAAAGTTGATCTTTCTAGCAGCTAATGCACGTCTCAGTTCCTTTGCTACAGGTATAAACTCTCCATCCTTTCCCAAGTCAGTTTCACCAAAAATTCATATAGATGTAAATCTACATTTTAGAGTGATACCACTCTTTTTTTTCTCTCAGACATTTTGTGTTTTTACAAATGGAAGATTGCATATTTATATTAAAAAAACAACAACAAAAAAATCATGCAAATCACACACTTTTGAAAAAAGTTTGAAAAAATTTTCGACACGAATGACCAGTGGGCCACTATGTGAAGAAATTAAGTAAAGTGAGTAAAGAAAGTCAAAAGTTACTGAAAAAGATAAGACAGATTAGACAAAAGCAAGATTATGTACAGTAGTTGTAATTGTGGCTCACATCTTCCTCTTGTTTTACGTCCAGTAATTGCTTAAACGCTTTCTATGAATCGAGGATTTGCTTCCCATCCAATTTTCTTATAAACTGGAAAACATGGTCTTTTAATGTCAGATTCCCAAGACGGTAGCACTCTTTTTCTTTGTTGAATATGTCTAATAAATCAAGAAGAACACAATGAACATCACCACTAGGATGCATCTCAATAGTCTAAATGATATCATCCAGTGACTCCTAACTCAGTTCATCCTTTATTAATTTAATTTTATCTTCTCGATTTATAGAAACCATACCTTTGCTCCTACAGCGCTGATCACAATTCTACCTTGCACATTTAGGACAGACCTTCATTCTTTTAGCTCTTCTCTTTTTGGAGTAAGAGCTTTTTCCATACCTGGCATAAGTTTAATAAATGACTCATGAATCTCACCTATTAAACGTACCTTAGCTTCAATGATCCAGCGCATATCCTCAGGAAGGCCCAAACACTTGAATGTCTTCATTCTTTCAAGTCGACAACAATAGATCTTCCTGAGCACATCTTTGGGAAGAGTAGGGAATATGTTCTTAAGCTTTACAAGAATTTCCTCTATGATGAGACTAAAATTTAAAGATGCAGTATTGTGTGCTTCAGTGAGTAAGAAAGAAAAATGAAAGAGTAAGGAAAAGAAGTTTTGGGTTGCCTCCCAAATAGCTGTCATTCTTTAACGTCTTTAGCTAGATAAAAGACAATTTTTTTCTTTAATTTTTTTAAATTTTTTGATTTTTATTATTATTTTTTTAACTTTTTTTTTAAATTTAGGACTTACATGTTGGTTCCTCAAACATGATGATAGTTTTCAAAGTGTTGAGTGCACCGTTATTATACTCTTTCAGTCTTTGCTCGTTTACTTTGAATTTTCGATTACCATCTTGAATCTCCATAGTTCCATATGGTCATACTTGAACCATAGTAAAAAAGTCCTAACCACCTTGATCTCAGTTTTCCCGGAAAGAGCTTTAACCTTGAGTTATATAATAGCACTTTTTGTCTTGGTGTGAACTTTCTCCTCAGAATTCTTGTCATGCCATATCTTTGTCTTCTCCTTGTATAACTTGGCATTTTCATAAGCTTGTTGTCTGAATTCTTCAAGCTCATTGAATTGGAGACGTCTTTTCTTACCATCTACCTTTGACTCAAAATTGAATGCTTTGATTGCCCAATATTCTTTATGTACTTTAGGATTAGTAGATTTTAATGCATCTACCATTCCCATTGCTAACGGTTGATCCATGCAGCTTTCCTTCACCACGTCTTTTGTGTAGCTGGTCAATGTATCTACTCTGTAACAGGTGTCACCTTCATTTGGAAAGGGTCAAGCCTTAAAAATATTGAAAGATACTTGATCATCTTAAGCTCTTAAGGTTAACTTTCCCTATTGCACATCTATTAAAGTTCTCCCAATTGTAAGAAATGGCCGCCCAAGAATGATAGGAATTTCTAGATCTTCTTCCATATCAAGTATGATGAAATCAACTGGGAATATGAGTTTGTGCACCTTCACCAGAACATCTTCTAAGACACCACTTGGATGTTTTATTAATCGGTCAGCTAGAAGTAATGAAATTGTAGTAGGCTTCACCTCTCCCAGACCAAGTTTTTTGTAGACAGATAATGGCATGAGATTTACACTTACTCCTAGATCACAAAGTGTTCTTTCAAAGTTTCATTAACCTATGGTGCAAGGTATGCAAAAGCTTCCTGGATCTTTCAACTTTGGTGGTAATTTCTTTTATAGAATAGTACTGCACTCCTTAGTAAGTGCAACTGTCTCAAATTCCTCCAGTTTATGCTTATTTGAGAGAATATCCTTCATGAATTTTGCATAACTGGGCTTTGGGCAAGAGCATCTGCAAAAGGGATGTTGATATGTAACTTTTTGAAAACCTCCAGAAACTTTTTAAACTGCTTCTCTATCTTTACCTTCACAAGTCTCTGGGAATATGGAACCGGTGGTACATATAGAGAAGGGTTATCTAGAAAGCTGATTCTTCCTGGTACCACATCATCCTCTTGAGGTTTCTGTGCTTTCTCCTTCTGTTCTTCTTTGCATTCTTTCTTTTCTCCATCATTCTTCTGTTGAATTATAGGATCTTTTAATTCTTTCCCACTCCTTAATGAAATAGCCTTCACATGCTCTATTGGGTTTCTTTCAGTGTCACTTGAAAGAGTATCTGGTTGTCTGGAATTCAGCATATTTGCAATTGGGCATATTTGGATCTCCAAGTTCTTTATTGAGGCTTCGTGGCTTCTAAGTGTTGTGTTAGTCCTAGCTATGAATTGAGATGTATTCATGGTTAGTTGAGTTAGTGCTTCTTCTATATTTACTTTCTGTTGTGGTGGATTTGGTGGTTGAAGAGCGTGTTGCTAGTAGTTCCCTTGTGGTTTGAACACATTTTGATTATTCCTCCAGCCAAAGTTTGGATGATTCCGCCAACCTGGATTATAAGTGTTTGAGAATGGGTCATTTCTTTGATTTCCAATGTAATGAGCTTGCTCCGACTGAGAAGGTATGGATGAGTGTCCATCTTGACTTTGCGTACTCATATGAGGTCCTCGTTATCGATCACAAGTTTCATGAGGAGTACTTATTGCATTTGCTTGGCTTGTCAATGAGCTCACTTGCTTGGATATAAATGTAACTTGAGAAGACAAAGTTGTAAGGATATCCAGTTCATGCACTCCAAGTACCTTCTTTGAATTGTGACGTTCAGAAGGCCATTGGTATGCATTGGCCGCCATCTCCTCAAGTAAATTGTAGGCATTATCTAGACTTTTTCTCATTAAAGATCCTCCAGCTGCAGCATCTACAAGAATTCTGGTGGTATGCGTCATCCCATTGTAGAATGTTTGCAGTGTCCACCAATCTGGTAACCCATGATGAGGACATCTCCTTAGCAACTCCTTGTATCTTTTCCAAGCTTCATATAGGCTTTCTAGTTCATGCTGAGAAAATGAGGTAATTTCATTCCTCAATTTAGCAGTTTTTCCTGAAGGAAAGTATTTTGCCAAAAATTCCTACGCCAAGGCATCCCATGTAGTTATGCTTTCCATTGGTAAAGAGTATAACTAGCTCTTAGCCTTATCCCTGAGTAAGAAAGGGAAAATTCTAAGTCTAATGGCATCATCAGTAACACCATTATGCTTGAATGTGTTGTAGATTTCTAAGAAGCTGGCTATATGTGTGTTGGGATCTTCTGTTGATAAACCACCGAACTGATTTGCTTGCACCATCTGGATAATTGCAGGCTTGATTTCAAAATTGTTGGCTGCTACTGGTGGGTTTCTGATTCCAAAAGTTGTCTCCATGATTGTTGGTGTTGCATAGTCACGGAGTGTTTTGGTATCTATTGCTTCTCCTTCCGGATTTTCCATTGAATTGATTGAAGTAGATTGCTTTCGAACTCTCCGATTTCTTCGACAAGTTCTCTCGATCTCGGAATCACAAGGTTGTAATTCAGTTTTCTTCGATCTGGTCATGTACTAAGCAAAAACCTGAAAAGAAACACAAGACACCAAAAAGAAAACAAATGTAATATAAAGACCAAATTAGTATTAAAATTACTTGGTATTGATATTAATGACAACAATTCCCAGCAACGGCCCCAAAAACTTGTTACAAGTGTAGGATGGTGTATTTAGAAGGTACAAATATACACTGTCGTAAACAAGTAATATAGAAGTGAGTAGAGTATCATTCCTACAAGGATTGATCACTAAATACCAAATTGGTAATCTTAGTACTATTTAGTCAGTCGATTAGTTATGATTGAGATTACAAAATAAAAATGATGAAATATGAATATAAGTGATATAAAGACAAATATGAGAAAAAGCCATAGGGATTAGATTTTACTAAACAAGTTCCAGATTGAATCACTTATATATTATAGTCCAATTTATTCCACATGATCAATAGTCGAGTTTCCCTAATTTAATTACTAGTCTCTTCCAAGGTCAAGTAATTCTATAATTAATTACTAACACAATATATTCTTTTATAAATTTAAGCAATTAATCATGCATTAAGATTTATGGAACTCATTAAGACTACACAATCTATATGAATATATTCCTATTTCATATGCAAATTATGGTTTTAATTATATGATCCACACATATGCATCTCTTTCCGGTCTCAACATGCATATTAAAATCGTCCAAAAGGTGGACAATCAATTGAAAGCATTAAGAAAAATAATTAAAACTCAATCATGAAGGAAAATTAAAACAAGATTTAATAAGTTAAGATTCAATCCGTCATTATTAAGCTACGTCATCACCCTAGGAAAAGGAAAATTTAGCTCATAATGAAATTAAAAATAAAACCAAAATAAATTAAAAACATCATAAATATTGCAAAATTAATTACAAAAACATAAAAATACAACTACAGGATGCATGAAAATAGAAAATCTAGCCTACCATATAGGAGGTAAAACCTTCCATGTAGGTGGCAACTTATACCATCCATAAAGGATGACTATCTAGGCCTTCCATATAGGAGGTAAAACCATCCATGTAGGAGGCATACAAGAAGTAAAAAAATTGCAAGAAATAAATCCTAAAATAACAACTCTCTCTCTAAAATATAAGCTCTCTCTCTCTTCCTTCCTCCTCATTTTAGGATGCCAAGAAGCTCTATTTATAGACTTTTTATTTTTGGACTGCTACAGTAAAATCAGTCAGCAATAGTACAAACACGTCAGCTACATTACCTTAAATAGTACAAAAACATCAGCTACAGTACCCCTGCACAGTACAAACTGTTAGCTACAGTACTAACGTCATTGCTACAATGCCCTTCCACCTAACCAACTTCACCGTCCCATTTCACCGTTCGTATTGCTACAGTGAATCCATACACCATATTCCACCGTCTGTAGTTTGCTACAGTGAATCTGTGAATAGTGAACAGTACGCATGAATAGTCTTCCCTTAAATGTCTTCTTTAATTCTTCTTAATGCGGTATTGTCCGTAGCTGCAAGAAAATCATTATTTATTTATTAATTACACCTAAATTGATTACATTAAGCTCAAATATTGTCCACAAAATCATCATATAAAGGAAAATAAATATACAAATATTTTACTTATCAATCATCATATTCCAAAATCCCTACCAAGCATCTTAAAGGGCTTATGAAAGTATATACGGATATGAAGGTCACATAAATCATGAAGGGAGGTCAGAAATAGCTTTTTAGGCTGCATTCCATCAATAACATAGCAAAAAATCTGCTTAGAGCCCAGTGCACATATCATCTTCTACTCCGATTCCAACATCCAAAATAATCAGAAAACAAGACTCAAAATAGAGTAGTAAGCTACCAAATAACAGAGAAAGAAATCAAAAGAGTAAATGGGTAGGCAGAGGAGCAAATTGAAACAATAAATAGACATAGCGCAAGATATGGATATAGACGAGAGAAGAGAAGAAATAGAAAATCAAAAGAGAAGAGTGGACTTACTAAAGCCGGAGATCTACGGCTTTTTCCCACCAGCCACTGAGGAAGAGAGAGTTCAAGTAGGAGGAAGGACGACTATGGAGAGAGTAGACGACGGTGACTTTCAGAGGAAGGATGCCCGACAAGCAGCGGTGGTGGCGGCGGGTTAGGGTTTGGGTTCGATTGTTCAAGAATCAAGGGCTTAAGGTGAAGAATGAAGAGAATTAAGGGCAGCGAAGATGAAGAAAGAAGTGAGAGTGGGTGAGGGGTGCAACGACATGACTGAGCTGAGTGACAAACCGAGAGTGAGAGTGGGTGTAGGTTGTTGGGAGAGAGTGAGAATTAGGGTACGAAAGAAGAGAATGAGTGACTTAGGGTGGGTATTGGCGGTCATTGAGGATGCTCCATTAACAACTCCTTAGAACTATTTTTTTATTTTACGATTTCGTGGGACTATTTCTTCGTATTCTTTCTTACTTGGGACCTCAATGTAATTTTCTTTTCTTTTTTATGAATATTGATAAGCCGGCCTGTTAGGTTTAAGAGGCTTATTAATAAGCCTATGCCTAACCTTTTTTTTTTTTGACAAGCTTTAAAATAAGTCTGAGTTGATCTTTTATTCTGACAGGCTTTTATTCTTACAGGTCAGGTCTGTTGGGGCCTGCGGCCTGTTTCCCTATTGGGATTCTGCGCCCAACGCCACTTCCTCTCCGCTTCTTTTACGTCCGACTCCTCCGAATAAGCAAGCATCATTATCGGCGAGCTTTCTCAGGGCAAGCGACACCTTTTCTCGGTGATTCTCTTTCCTCTCCGTTCACGGCTCCGTCCCTCCCTTCTTTCTCTGGCTTATGGTATATGGAGGTCCAAGATGAACGACAATGAGGTACTTCTTGTCATATTTTCGATCATACAAGGCCTCCAAATTATTGCAGGTCTGATGGAAACTTTGCTGAAATATATTAATATAAACTGTCATATTATCAAACTGAAGCAAAATCACTGATTAAGCCTTCAAGCTCAGTGGGAGAATCAAAGACTAGAACCAGAATACACTTCAGCCGAAAGACACAATGAAACCTCACAGGCCTCGCCCTACACCAGCATTCGGTAGGCCAATACTCTCCTCACACTTTTTCCACGCCTCACCACCATTTTATGTCAGAATTCACTACTCTAGTTTCCCCTTTTTTCTGCCAACTCTCCCCTTGTATGTCTTTCTCTTTCTACTACAGGGCTATTGCCTTAGGCCCAATATTCCCCTCAGACCGATCAATTTCACTATTTTTGCACAAGTTAGGCTTAATTCAAACTGCTTATTATAGCAACCAATTTTTAGCTTATTTAATTGGGGGAAATGGGAGTAAATGAAAAGGCAATGTTGTACAGTACATTCATTTGAATAATCATTCCATAAAACAGTTTGATGGTTTAGTTAACAAATTTTCTCTTATATCATATGCAGGGGGGTTATGTTATTATTGTACATGCTTGAACGAAAAGTAGTCCAAATCCAATAGTTGTTTCTAACGGTGCTTTTGCGAGAACAACTGAAGACAATTATCTTTGAGTGCTGTATTAAGCTCTAGAGAAAACATAATCTAATTCCAAAATGGCCATACGTTCATTCTTCTCTAAGCATAGAACCGTGTGGTCTTTCTTTCAACATAAGCCTCATTGTTATCACTCTTCCTCTTACACCTTATCATCAGATCTTGTGAATGAGATTTCTCGTGTGCTTAGTGACCACCGAGATCCCCACCATGATTTGGAGCATTCTCTGCATCCATTTTCGACTCAAATATCCACAAATTTGGTTGAGCAGGTCTTGAAACGGTGCAAGAATCTTTGCTTCTCGGCACACAGATTCTTTATTTGGGCTAAGTCAATTCCTGATTTTCATCCTAGTGTTGAGACCTACCACATTTTGGTGGAAATCTTGGGAGCAGGCAAGCAATTTGCCATACTATGGGACTTTCTCATAGAAATCAGAGAGACCCATTGTTGTGAAATTAGGAGCGAACTTTTCTGGCTCATTTTTGGGGCATATAGCCGTGCTGATTTGCCAGGTGGTGCGGTACGGGCTTTCACTAGAATGGAAGAATTTGGAGTTAAGCCAAATATTCATGATTTTGATAAGCTTTTGTTTATTTTATGTAAGAGGAAACATGTCAAACATGCTCAAGAGTTTTTTGATCAAGCTAAGAGTAGGTTCAAGTTAAACGCTAAAACTTACAGCATTTTAATGAGGGGATGGGGTGAAATTGGTGATGCAAAGAAGGCACATGAGTTGTTTGATGAAATGGTTGTGGAAGGTAGTTCTGTGGATTTGCTTGCTTATAATAACTTGTTAGAGGCCCTATGCAAAGGAGGTAAAGTTGATGAAGCTACCAAGTTGTTTCAAGATATGATGTCCAAAGGAGTTGAGCCGGATGCCTACACTTATTCAATATTCATTCGTACATATTGTGATATGAATGATTTGCATTCAGTTTTCAGGTTTCTCAATAGAGTGAAAAGAACTAATCTCTTGCTAAATGTGTATACATACAATCATATTATAAGGAGACTTTGTAAAATGGAGGAGATGGAAGAAGCGTATCAATTGTTGGATGAAATGATTGCAAGTAGTGTCCAGCCAGATGCCTGGAGTTATAATGCAATATTAGCTTACCATTGTGATCATTGCGAGGTTAATAGGGCTCTTAGGTTGATGTCCAGAATGGAAAAAGAAAACTGTTTTCCTGACCGTCACTCATATAATATGGTGCTGAAATTGTTGATTAGGATTGGAAGGTTTGATAAAGCAAATGAAGTTTGGGAGAAGATGGTAGATTGTGGTTTTCATCCTTCAGTTTCAACATATGCTGTCATGGTTCATGGATTGTGCAAGAAGAAGGGCATGCTAGAGGAAGCCTGTAAGTACTTTGAGATGATGATTGATGAAGGAATACCACCTTATGTTACCACCATTGAGTTGATGAGGAATAGACTCATGGGTTTAGGGTTTTTGGATCAAGTTGAAATACTTACTGATAAAATGAGGCGGAGCACATCTTGCTCAATCCAAGAATTAGCAAATGTTATGATGGGCACTAGAACTCAAAGAAATTCAAGATGTGATGAGACAGACATAGAAAGTGACTGAAGAATGAAGTGGCAATTTGGTAGATAAGGGAAAATGTTATAGGTGAAGTATGCTGGAGTGTATGAACTTAGTCATCCATTTTACAAAAGCATAGTGCTTTTAGAAGATTCCGAGTTTTAGGGCCACAACTTACTAATGCATTTTAAGGTCCTAGATGCAGCTATGATGCTTGCCATACTATGGAGATGCTAATAGAAGGTTCTAGGATCAGCAGAGCAGGTGATAGATGAAGCAAAATGTTGATGGCCTTCATTTTTTTAATCATTCCTCATGTCTGTTGCATTACTTTCCACTCATTGTCTTGTTAAATATCCCTTTATTGCCATTGTTTTGTTGATCGTAACTGTGATTTTTGTGTGTCCGAAGATTAATTGAGTCTGTATATTAAGATTCATCTACGCTTTCACATATTAGTAATTATTTCTCTTTGCAGCCAAAATTCTTGATATGATAATTTTAAGAATACCTTAAAAAATGAAGTGATTCCTTCTAGATGCAAATGATACATAGTTGTCTTAAGAAATCATTGAAGATATTATGATATTGTAAATTGAAAATCTGGCTTTGCTTGTGTTATTTCTGTTTCTCATTTCACATTAGAGCTAAGAGCTGCCTCTAAATAACCTCAATCTTATGTTATGTCATATTATCCAAGAATTTTATTTTCCACATAAGTGCAATCTACAAAAAGTTCCTTCTGGAGATTCAAGATAGAGCAGTGTATGTTTTTCGTCATAAACTTGCTCTTTGGACATATTCTTACTATAGAATATGTGGTATAATTCTCACAGGAGTCCATGAGATTAACGCTATTTCTTAGTCTCGAATATTTGTTAACAAGTTTTGATACTAATATTGTATAAACTACTGTAAAGAAACTGAAAAATATTGTATCAATGATAAAAATTTGGTCAAGGGATATGCTTGTCATGAAGTTTCATTCAATTGCTTCTTATAATACTCAAAAAGGTCCAGCACTTCACTGCAGGGGTTATTTTCACATGGTTCAAATTAAAAGTTTGTATTTATATGGTTCCCTTATATAACTTACCTCTGAGGTATTGGCTTTTTTACCTTCGCATTGTGCTTATGGATTTAATTGCTGATGTAGGCTCTATTTGGTCATCCTTTCACGCTAATTCAAGGAACACTTGAAGCCCAAGGATCTATAAGGAGGAATGTTCCAAGAGAGTTCTGTCCTGCCATAGGAAGAGGATCTCTTGTGTGGGTTGATTCTGGGCCAGAGTTCTTTATCAGCCTAGTGAATCCCAATGAGAGGAAGAAGGAATATACTGTGATATGTTGGTTATGTTCTATCTGAGGATATGGAAGGAAATTTTGGAAAAAATATCTCAAGATGCTTACTAGCTACTAAGCGAGGTTTGCAGTAACCTTGATCTGTCTCAGAGATGGAACTGTTGCTCTCAGTAGTTAGTCACGCATCATTGTTTACATTGGAAACTGTATCTCTGCTATAACTGAGTAAATCTGTAGTCTGCGTAATCTTACTCAGTTATCCCCATAACTAGGAATGAATTGACTCTGGTCACTGTTTCTCTGGCCATTGTTGCTGTTGGATGATGATATTTGTGTAGATAACTGATTCAAAGGTGCAATCGGAATCTCACTCTTACCCGAAAAGAAAAGCCAATTTTTCAGGGCAACATTTCACATTCGTACACTACTGGAGCAGTTTGAGTCACTCCCCAATGTTAATATCATTGAGCAACTTCACTGTGCTTGCCATAAGCATGCTTCTAAAGAAGGAAGAATGTAATGTGGATATACTTCACCTTAGAACTCAGAAGAAATGCTAGTAAAGTCGCAGATGTGCTTGCAAGAATGATTTTGTGTGGAAGTCCAAATCTTTGCATTTACAAAGAAGCTCCTACTGAGGTAAGAGGCCTGGATTTGCGAGGATAATTTGAGGAAGTCTCTTCCTATTGCTGCAGACATTAAATTTTAAGTTTAAGCCCTCTTTTGTCCCAAAAAATAATAATAATTGATTTATTCTTTCATATTATCTAAGAATTATGAGATATGTTAGCTTGGAAGCAGTTTGTTTTCCTGATAAATTTTCCCCAAAAATTTTGTTGTGTAAGCTATTGCAATTCGATCTTGAAATCCCTTACCCATTAACAATTCACCACCTATAAACCCTTTACTTATTTATTTATTATTATCATTTTTAAATGAATTCAAGCTACCTTATATATAATTAATATACATATAAAATTAAAATGCTTCAATTGTGCTTTTACCGTACATATAGGTGCCTTGCTTTCTAATCGTGACTATAAATATAATGCTGAAACTTGAAAGTCTCGCATGGAATTGCTGAAACCTTATATCAGGCAATGTTATTTTTGGGCATTATGAAAAATTGGTATGTTCAATAGGATCTGAAATTGTCAATCTCACTCTTTACAAAGATTCCTATGTAGGAATCAGAATTCCTATATATCTGCAAAATGAAGATCTGAATGAAATTTGCCATTGTGCTCTACCCTTTATTTCTATGCTCATCTAGTTACTTGGTGGTTGATATTGACAAAGATTGTTCCCATCGTTCCTGTCTGATAAGCAGAGAAAAAGGCTTTCATAAGCTGCCACCATTTTTGTAGCAGTGAATAATTTCAAACCTCTTTGCAAAGCGACCTGACCTTTCTTCTCTAAAACTTCCCTACCATCATCACAGACCTCATAGATAGCCTTCTTTAATAAAGTCACTGTTGGAGAAAATGTATAACCCATTTCCTTGTTAACAATCACAGACCCTACCATGCTTGCAAGTCTGGTAGCCATTACTGGCTTCCCAGATAGCATTGCTTCTAACAATGTGTGATCCAACCCTTGTGCTCTTAAAGTAGGGTTTAGGAAAATGTCAATAGCATTATAGAAACAAGCCAGTTCATCTTGTTCAAGTTGCCCCAAAACCATTATATTTGGCCCTAAATCTCTGTATCTTGCAGCCCAAGGGCCATCTCCAGCAACCAGAACCATGATATTTTCTTGCAATGTGCTGTTTTCTGATATGATCTGCTTTAAAGCTTCAAACATTAGCGGGTGTCCTTTGTCTTTGACTAGCCTACCTGCTAGTCCTATGACCAGTGACTTAGAAGAATCTGGAATGTTGTGCCTCTGCTTGAACTCTTTTGCCTTTGAGATGTCTGGCTTGAAAACATGTTGGTCCACCCCATTGAGAATAATATGAACTCTTTCTTCTGGGATCATGTAGACTCTCTTCAGGATGTCTCCAGCATGATCACTTGTGGCAACATGATGTGCATAATTTGGGAAGAACTTGACCTCTTCAACAACCTGCTGACAATGATCAGATAAAGAGTTATTGTACATATTTGAACATAATTATGATTATAGGATAATCATGACAGAGTTTAATGGTTTAAGGCTATGATACAACCTGTTGGGCCCCTTAGATTATAGTATTGGGAGAGAGAAACTCTAGAGAGAGAAGAGACAAGGCTTTACTTCAGAATGTTCAGTGAAATAGGAAGGTGTATTTAGAATTTATCAAACCACTTTCTAGTAACCCCAACTAAAAGGGAAAACGATTTTTAAGGTACTTGTAGTTTCTTTCAATTTTTAATTTGGTACTTGTGTTTTTTTTTTCCTTATTAAAACTTCTAATTTTACTCTTTTAGCACAGTTAGCACGTATAACTTTGCTCTGTTAGCATTGTTAGCTCTTATATAGAAGCTAATTGTGTTGACAGGATAAAATTAGAAGATTTAATAAAGAAAGAAAAACACACATACCAAATTAAAAATTGAAGGAAATTATAGGTACCTCAAAAATGGTTTTTCCCGACTAAAATTATCAAAATCAAAGGTGTAACGTATGCTCAAGTTTATTATGCCTTGGTTGGGGGTAGGTGGGGCAGGGAAGTTGGACTTTAGAAGTAATACTTGGTTTTCTAAAAGCTTTAACTTCCCAGGATGTTAAACATCACACTTCCTGTACAACGAGGGAGGTAGCTTCCCAGGCAAGCGAGACCTTAGTACGTAAAACCAAATTGGTTACCCAGTTAAGCCCATGAATATTATAGTAATAAATTACAATAAAAATCATTTAAAAAAGAAAAAAGAAAAATCCCAACACAACCTTCATTGCCCTTTCAGTCAATGCCTTTGCCTGTGGTTCTTGGGGACTTCTCAGAAGTTCTTGAATGATATCAGAATGAATGGTTTCATAAGCAATCCCATGCCAAGACACAGCCAAATTACTAACATACCGTGATCGAGTGTACCTAAGACCAACACTTTCTGTATGAACCACATCGAATGGTCTTCCTGTTGTGTTCTGTGCTTGAAATTGCTCCCAAACTAAAGCTTGATCAAGGTAACCACCAGGTGTTGGTTTTGAGATGTGAAAATACAAGTTGGCAAGTTCATACTTTGGAAGAGACGAATCCAAGGATGATGGTGACGTCGTGAAGATATGAAGTTCATGGCCTCTTCTAGCAAGGGCGAGGTGGAGCGTGAGGGCATGGCGTTCGAGGCCGCCAGCATGAGATCTCTGAGGCCATTTCTTGACAAAAAGGGCAATCTTTAAGAGCCGTGGAGGTGGTAGTTCTGAGGAAAAGGTAAGGTGGTTCCATGCAAAGGGATATAAAAGGAGATTGATGATTGGTTGATTATTATTATTAATCGGCTTCTTTTCAGGGGATACTAATTGGTTTGGGTAATAGCATTGGCCAGAAAAGTGACACCAGGAGAGGAATAAGATGCCAGAGAAGATGGAGAAGATGAAGATAATGTAAGAGAGACGTGGAAAACTGAACACACAGCAACGTTTCCTCGCCATGAAAATCAGGTTTTGGGTGGAAAAGGCTATTAGGAGATCGAGGTCAAAGCCATTATCTGGGTATTGATTTATTATTTTCATAAAAAATGAAGCAGCCTAAAACTGAGGCACATGGTTGTTGTTCTGTTCATTGCCTCCTAGAAATTGATGAAATTATTTCAAGAGTTTTCTTCAACGACAATGTTGCTTCACATGAGTTTGCCGTACAAACTCTGTTGTGAATGTAGCTGAGAAATTCATCAGATTCGAGGCAGTAATTACTACTAATACTTTAATTTGATTCAAGCAGGCTGTCAAGGAGTTTGGCGAAGATCTGACTGAGAGCTCACAGAAGCTTGATTTTAATGTTAATTTTCTTCACTAACATATCTCTTGTACATCTCTGTGTGAACAAATTACATCTTTTATAAAGATTGTTTTTCTGCTCTGCACAATTGAAGACAAAGTTTATTCTTTTTCTATCATGTATTTGGATAAGGTAATTAAACTCGGATCAGTTACTAAATCGGTTAGGGTACTGGATCATCAGTGGGTCATATCAAAATTAAATCAGGGCTAACCTGGAGCTAAACCGATGAGAAATTAAAGAATTTAGGCTTATTAATATGAAATTCTAATTTTTTATAGTTCATCTTAATTTTAAATATTTTTTTAATGTTCACAAAGTAATCCCAATGTTTTGTATAATCCCTTTAATTTTAAAGGGAAAATTGATTTTCTAATCTTGATAGTTTTGACTTGATTTTAGCTTAGTCCTTGTAGTTGAGTTGGATTGTAACTTAGGCAATCAACTTAAATTATAGGACGAAGTGGCAGTGAATCAAAGTCCAAGGTTCAGGTTATAGTCGAGTCAAAATTATAGAAAGTGAGTTGTATCGAGTCAAAATGTAAGAGATTTGAATTATAACTAAGTTAAAATTATAATTGTAATGATCAAAATATTAATTTCCTTTAATGTCAAAATCTTAGTCCTTGTGTTGTTGACACAAATCAAAATTATGTTGGCATGGCTAAGTGAGTTACTGAGGCATGGCGCATGGAAGCTAATGAAGCTGAAGAAATGGAAGGAGTTATCCACCTCATGAACTTGGCATCATAACCCATGTTCTTAAACCTGAGTGGATCGTTCGGTCCGAACTAGAAATCGGCCAACCATTCGGTAAACTAATCTAGTCCGCTTTTTTCTTCTTGTTTTAAATCGATTTTTTATTTTAATTTTTCTTTATAATTTTATATTAATAATTCTAAAATCTTTAATTTTTCACCAGTTTACTCTCAGGTTAGTTCTGGTTTGACCCCGATCGGATTCACTGACCCTTAATTCAGTACCCGTCTTATTCAGTTTAATTACCTTCATTATAACACAAGTTTGCTTATTAATATCACTATTCTTTTTCACTGGAAAAATTTTGAAGGCAGGTAATAACCTTTTTCTAGGTAATGTGGGTATATTATGAAACAAGGCGTCCCCATGCTCTATAATAATCACTGTTCTGGAATCCGGACCGGTCGGTTCGGCCCGGGAACCAGTGACCCAGTGACTGAACCGGTCCGGTCCGGTGACCGGACCGATTCAGTATTTTTTTATTTTTAAAAAATCAATTTTTTAAAATTTTTCTTTAGAATTTCATATTTATAAGTCTAAAATGTTCAATTTCTCACCGGTTTGACCCCGGTTTAGCTCCAGTTTGACTCCGATCTGACCTACTGACCCTTGACCCAGTACCCTGACCGGTTCAGTGACCGGTCCGATTTTCAGAACCTTGATAACAATAGCTTGGCATATCAAACACATAGAAACAAAATCAAATGATGCATGGACAAAGACGTGATAAGTAAAAGATGAAGAAATAGACTTCTGAATTAATAATTCCTTTTTATTCAAACTTACTTTTTTTATATTTATAATTGTATATAAATTTTTTATGCATATTTTATGTAAATGTTTAAAGAACAATTTTGCTGTTAGAGTAACACAAGAAAGTTGGGTATTCGAGAAGTAATTCACTTTAAAAGTGTCGAAAAATAAGTAAATTTGTCGTAACGATTAAGAAAAATAATGTTGAATGTTAAATAATTAGATATGGCCATTAACATTTTTAATGATAAAGGACAAAATTATTAAGTTTTAGTTACTTTAATAAAATTGCTTCTTAAATACTTTTATACTCACTTCGAGGTCAAAAGTGCAACTTATCCCTTATTTAAATTATATTATTCAAATCTTGAACGAATGGGTTGAGTCCAGATTAACCATAATTAAACTACTCAGCATTAAATCACTAAGATATAAAAACCGCTCCAGTTTTCAGTATTTGAAGCCTACATTTTTCTTCATACTAAAGATTATCTTGACTCTCTTCCAAAGAATCCAAAGGAGATAGCCATCTTCAAGATTAAAGACATCCAATTCCTTCGCAATAACTTTATTAAACTACTTTTTGAAAAAAAAGAAAGGAAAAACATATCGGCAGTAATCCATCAGAAGTTAAATCAAAATGATGCAAGTTGTTTGAAGAGCTGTACCAAAAAACCAAAGTTGTTTAAAGAGAATAATGCGTGTATTATGTTTGTTTTAAGAATCTAAAAATGCTTATTAACATAAATCGAGATAAAACTATTTTCATATATTTATCTTATATATTGTTAATTACAAATAAAAAATTATTTTTAGAAAGTCCAATTGTATTCCAAATAAACATATAATAGATAACAATACGAACTGATCTGCATGCCTCGCCCCAAAGGCATTTCACATGGAAAAAAATCAAAATTAAAAATCTCACTAAATTTTACAAAGTCTGAGAAAATTTTTCCAGGTAAAGACCTGGGAAAACAGCATGAATCCTAGAAATCCTAATCATATTCCATCTTTTTTTCCTCATGATCAAAACTCTAGAAATCCTGATCATAAATCCTTCACAATATTTTAAGAATTACAACTACGAGAGAAAGGACAAATTAGTGAACCATAAATAAACGATCTCTGCAAGATGCATATCTGCTTGCAGCATTATGGCTCATATTATCATGCCAAATTCACTTGGTTCTCATAATATATGTTTTATTTATACATAATCTGATTAGTACTAAACATCTATTATCCATCATAATTCTTAGACATGATCAAGTTTTCCCTGCCAAAATAAAAAATAAAAGACGAAACAAAACCAAAAAAGAGACACAAAAGAAAAGACCTAGTTCTAATAATAGACAAAGAAGAAACACAGAACTGAACTGAACTCACACATTGATGATAAAGTGAACTTCTTTAGCAAATGCTCCAACATCACTTTACAACATCAAAAAAGAACTATTATACCCATCCATTGATCTACGATTCTGAAGGTGATGAAGCCATTCTCTTTGTCTTCTTATCTGAAACTGCTTTAGCAAATGCCTCCACAATCCTCTGCTGCGACTCCAGAATCATCTCAGTACGCTTCATCTCCATCTCCATTCGCATACTCTCAATCTCCCTCGCCATCTCCATCTTCATCTGCTCCATCTTCACAAACCCATCGCCCAGAACCTTAATTGCACACACCATCTCGCTCACAGGATCTCTCTCCCTCTCTCTTTCCCTTTTCCCCAATCCACTTCTCTCTTTCAAAACCCTAGTTTCATAATTGGGGCTATTAAAGCCATGCCCAGATTTTGAACCGGGGTTGTTATTGTTATAGTTATACTTCTGATCAGAAAATTTCCCATATAATTTGGAATTCCCAGGTTGAGCAATGCTTACCCCATTGGGAATTCGAATCCGAAATCCGCCGCTGCCATTGCCGTTGCTTCCGCCCATTCCGTTCCGATACAACTTGTTCAGGCTCCTCGTGTTGGACCCACTACCGCTTCTGAATTCCTCGTACAAATCATTATCCTCATCGGCGTCAAACTCATCAGGGCTATCATCGGAATCGTTCTCAGGTTTCACCGGGGAGGGACCTTTCTCCATGGCATCCATCCGCTTAAAGTGAACCCAAGAGGAATTGAACCTCGCAACAGGCAGATTGCGCGCGCGTTGGATCTCCGTACGGTACCGCTTCCGGAGCTTCTCCATCTTATGGCGGCACTGCACCGCAGTTTTGGGAGGCGAAGCCCCGGGGCAGCGGGAGGTGACAGCATCGGCGACATCCTGCCAATGCGTGGCCTTGAGATTACCCCGGCCAAGAGAATACCACTTGTCACGATACGCATCAATCAAAGCAGCAGTCTCCTCAGAAGACCAGCATGGAGGAGGAAGGCGGCGAGAGGAAGACGAAGGCTGTTGCGAAGAGGGCAAAGCCGGAGGAATAGCAACCGCGAGAGGGACGGCGGTGGGAGGATCGGTGGGAGGGGTAGTGGTGGGGGAATCAACAGGCGAAGAAGAAGGAGGAGAAGAAGCCATGATGGAGGATGAAACACAAAACCGAGGATCGCTCAGATTCAGATCTTAAGACGGTGGTGGTGGTGGCGGCGGAGGATTAGGGTCAAGGGGTGAAATATAAAGAGGGCGGCGCAGGATAGTGCGACGAAAAAGAGGGTTAGGGGAAGAAGAGAGGGTGGTGGTGGTGGCGGCGGAGAAAGAGAAAGTAGGGAAAGGTGACATGTTGGGTTTGGGTTGGGTGGGGGTGGGTAGGGTTAAAGGGGTGGTGGTGGGAGCGGTGTGCGGCTGATTATGAGATCTCGTGGGATTGGGAGGCCACCTCCGCTTAGGTGGGGAGAGGGGCTATCGTGCGCCGGGTAGTGAGGTGGCGCACGATTGCGGGGAGGTGAGGCATTCAAATTAGGGCAATTACCGTTTGGATCGCTCATAGTTTGATTATTTCGTAATCAAACGACTAAATAATTACAATGTGCGAGAGGGAGCCAGGGAGGGAGGAGGAAGGAGGCAAATTGGAGAAGAGGGTTATCATATAGGTAACACAACACTGTTTTTGTTTTGTTCACTTTTTTTTATATATATAAAAAGACAAAGTTTTTGTTTTCTACATCAAATGAGGGCGAAAGGCGAAAGGGTGGGGTTCGACGTTGTTGTGGGCATCAGTTTTCCTTCTTTTTTAATCTATTTTTTACTTTTTAATTGAGGCGGGGCAAAGGGATTTTTTCCCCTCTTCTTTATTTTGTTAACAATGGATTTTTTTAATGGAAAAAAATTACATCCTATAACTCTTCTTTAATTGTGTATACCGTAACTTCAACCGTACTTACAATCTTGCACTTTACTAAAGATATGTTGGACATAAATGTAAAAGAGTTATACATGCTCAAATCATATCATTTTGGCTAATAAAATTTTCTAACTAATACTTTTCATCAATTCTTCCTTAAAAATCACCCTTAGCTGCACATGCATAACAATACCATTTTTCCCCCAACGCATAACCATACAAACTAAAAAAACCTACAAAATAATAGTTTATTAAAGTTACCAAAATACTCTCTCAAGTCTAATAATCTTCAATTGTAAATAAGTTTTTTATTTATTTATCTACATTATTCTCACTATGACCATTACTATTAACATTAAAATTTTGACCATTTTGAGCATCCACATTTAACTTTTGATTAATATGATCCCCTAGGTCAGATTCACTTTCAAAAATATAAGACACTAGGAAAACTAGTTTCTTCAGGTGGTCTTTTACTCGTACTCTCAAAATTTATATCTTTTCTTAGCAGGTGTTCTTTCAATCTCAGCATCCAGAGGCGATAGCTTAGTTCCTCTAGTAATGCACAAGTTTAATCACAGCAAGTAGTAGCGCAATCACAAGTCAAAGTAATATTCACAAGTATTCAAGCAACAAAATCGAATGAATCTTAATGAACTCAAATACTCTCAATAATTTACAAGTTCATTAATACTTGTGCACACTTTGAATCTGTTTGGTATGTGGGATTTGAAGGGGGGAGGAGGAGGAGGAGGAGAGAGGAAGGACAATTTTTATAAGTATGATTTGAAAAAATTAGAAAAGTATAGTAACAAAATTTTAATAAAGAAAATTTGTAAAAGAGTAAGAAATATTAGTTAAAACTTTATAACCCGACTTCTCTCATTTTTTTAATCTAACTCAAAAAAAAATTCCCTCCTCTCTACTCATACCAAACGAGCCCTTAGTATTAAAGAAATACACTCACGCCTGTATGTTTGCCTTCCCTACAGTGTCTATAATGTCCTAAAATTTATTCAAGGGCTATAAGTACTCAATAGACAGTGAAAACAATTATAGAATTGCTTCAAGAAATTCTGCAATGAACTTAGTCCTGATTAGCTTGAGATAACTACCTAATTCCTCCGCCTAATGTCAAACCCCTAATTATTTTGACATTTATCAGAGTATTAACGTGCAGTTCAATGAGCACACAGAAATAGTACAATATATTGATATAACATTCTTAATTACATTACAAAATATCCTCATAAGGTTTGTACAAGTTACATTACATATCCCAATATGAATAAAGACTATCAGATAACCAACGAAGTAATTCTTGAACCAGCAATGGACCTTCATCTGATAGCATAAGCTATTTTGCCCTCTGAGTCATTTCCACTTGCTGAATAAATTTTAAATTTATGGAAAGGGGTGAGATTCAAAAGAATCTCAGTAGTAACTGTATATCAATCATATAAAATGGGAAAAATAAACATGCAGTGCAGCATTTATCATGATGCAACAATCAAAATGTCAACGCCTGTCTGACAATGCTTAAGAACCAAATGATAATTTTGCCTGGGTACAAAATGATCATCTGTTCCTGATCTGCACAAATCATAACTCGTACATAGGAATTCACCTATGTAATGTGATCACATAACAACTTGGAGCGGGCCTATACCTGTTCGTACATATCACATCTTGGAGCAGACCTATACCTGTCTATGCATATCAAGCCACTCAACTAGGTCCACTTGGCTACATGGTACCCCAAAAGTCCTATAGGGTGGTTTAACTCATCATCCACACCCAGAGAGTTGCAGCACCACAAGAAATACATTGAACAGATCATGGCAATCATTGCATATTAACATTCACATAGTATATAAAAGATAAAACTACTACCTAGACTCCTTTCCGAAGTTTAACTACTCCCGGTCATTTAATCTTTTGTTTGGTTTGGGCAATTACCACATTCCTAAAATCCCAAAGTAAATGTAAATGAGTTATTACTCATTCATACTTTATTGTAGAATTTACAAGTTGGTTATCATAACCCAAAATCATATATTTACTAAAATGCCCCTAGGGGCCCAACCCGGCTCCCTTCTTGCATCCAGTATTTTTGTTCTTTTCCTAAAATTGCAACTTAGGTCCATTCTGCCTATTTTCACATGTAGATTCAATATTTGACCTCAAATCAAGTCAATTTAAACTCAAATTATAATTTTGCCCTTGACAACCCTACCTTGGGATTTAATGGGCAAAATTGTCATTTCACAATCCGAAGCTTTTCACACTTCACACTCAACATAAACTCTACATAATTTTCCATTCTAAACATCATGGAACCATTAGAATCATGAAATTCTAACTCTATCCTTCATTTTTACCTTCGCCAAAAATTAGAGAAAAATTAGGAAAAATTATATTTTCATAACTCTAACTCCTAGAATGCCTTCTTTCCACTTGTATTCCTTTATTTAGCCATAAATTCTCAAGTTTAACATAATCAATGGAAATTTGGGCAGCATTTTCCCTTAGAAAATGGACATCCCAAATTTACAAAAACACCAAAAACAGTCCAATAATCAACTATAATATATTCACAACTCAATTTTCGGTAAGAATCTCAGAGTTTGAGTAACTAACATCACCTTTTCTTCTTCTTCTTCTTCCCTTTGGGCGAAGTGACTTCCCTTTTACCTCTAGATTTGTTAACTAAACAACTAACCTAAGAGGAAATAGAGATTATGGAATAGGTTTCTCAAGTTAAAGGGCAAGATTGAGTAGAGATTTCGGTGTACTTACCTTGCACTGGCTCCTGAACCGCGGCTTTTCCTCCTCTCCTCCTTCTTCTTTCAGCTTTCTCTTCTTTCCTTTTCATTCTTTGGCCGACTAAGGCCTTAAAATAGGCTAAAGGCAGAATTTTTTAGAAGACTCTAGAGACAAGACTTGGCATCACCTTATTGACTATCACTTATATATCTTGTGATAATTACATATTTAATTATATAATTATTTTATAAATTCCATATGTCCCCCATTTTCTGTAGTTATTTATGAAATAATCCAGATTATTTTTATTAGGGTCAAAATGACCATTTTGCCCTTGCAATTTTTTCACAATACTTGAGAAAATTGGTAGATTTATCACTAAACTTTGAAAATTCATATCTAATTGTCTAGATACCTAATTTGGGTGGTTTTAAAGGTTATGCGACCCTTATTAAGTCTAGTTTTAGTAAAAAAATATAACATTTAGCCAATTAGAAGCTCACCATTCCCAGAATTTTTTTTTGAAGTTTGCTCCTGAAAAACGTCAAATTCGCTGGGCAAAATTCAAAAGTTCATATCTCCTTGTATAAAACTCCAAAAATTCCATATGACCTATCAAATTAAATATTATCATGTTTAATTTTATTCTAGAAATTTTTAAAATTTTTGGAGGTCATTTACTAATTCAAAAGTGTCACACAATCCGACTGCCTCATCAAGAAATACACCAACTATCTTGTATAACAACTATTTTGTTATGTGTAACTTTATTGGCTTTGTTTTGCCACTTTTCATGCTTTTTTATCATGAAATACCATATTAGTTACATGATACTTAGTGATCAAAATTTGGGACATTACACCTAAAGTCATAAATGACCAACTGAACTTTGACATAAGAAGAAGAAGAAGTGGCACCATTAATGAGAAAACAAAGAGAAACAAATGAACTAATGGCAACTTTAATAATATTCCCACAATCAAGGGTAAAATAGACCTTTGTCATGAGATCTTGAGGTTAAAAGTGAAAACCCAAAATAAAGGCCCAAGATTTGATCTCAAAAAGCAAGAGTAATGATGAAGCACAAAATGCAAATTAACCCTCCTCACACATGGTTAACATTTCGGTCAAAAGGGGTTAAATTGAAGAAAAAATGGTTTTGTAAAAAAGTCAAGAACTGTTATAAGAGGACTTTGGTCAAGCTTGAACCTGTACATATATAAGATTTGGTCAAGAAGTCAAAGTTTCATCAAATTTTTCAACTTGAAAAAATTGACCCAAAAGCAAGACAAAGAGAGCAACTTGGTCAACATTTCCTATGCCTTTTTGAAGAGGAATTTCGGCCAAGGAAAACAAAAGGCAAGAAAGATAAAAGCCAACTTAAATTAACTAACTACACTTTAGTTAATTTACTACCAACTTTTACCAAGAAGAACAAATCTTGACCACGCATTTTTCCCTATTTCTTTTGGCCAATTTTCGGCCAAGTATTAAGAGATAAGGGGGATGGAAATTTCAGACATTTCACTCACTCTCTCACTTGTCTCAAAGTTGGCCAAAAGCTTGAAGAAAGAAGAAAAAGAACAGCAAGTCAAGGTGAGAGATTCTACTTGGATTTTCACCTTGTAAATCACTTCTATGGCTTAAATACTCTTTACAAATGTTGTTCTCCTCTCTAAGAGCTTCATTTCTATGGTTTTAGAATTTCAAGGGGAGGTGCTTTAAGTCATCTAGCAAGAGCCAAAGTTCAAGAACCAAAGAAAAAGCCTAGGAAATGTAAGCGGCAAGCTTCACCCAAGAGGGAGGGTGAATTGGATGATGTGGTAATTTTTCAAAATGTTAAGGCGATATGGAACTGAATGAAGAGAGAGTAGAGATGAGAGAAATTGTGTGTAGAGATTTATACTGGTTCGGCCACAATCCCAGGTCTACGTCCAGTTCTCAGAGATCAACACCTCATGAGCTTTTCACTAATCCACCAAGATTCAATCGGCTCTTGAAAAGCACAATACAACAAGTGTCCTTGCTAGGACTACAAGTAGAAATGTTCTACACTTAGAACTCTTTCTCCCCTTACGACAAGTCTTGTGAGCATAGTAATTCCAACGAATCTTCTCTCCTGCTTACTTATGCAAGTCTTACAAGCAGCAACATTTTCTCCTGCTTACACCACTGTAAGTCTTATGAGCATCAGCGTTCTCTCCTGCTTGTTCCTCGTAAGTCTTTCAAGGAGCTCTCTTTACAACTTCCCCTTAAGGAAATTATACCCTCTAATGAAAGTATGTACAAATACTCTCTTATAGAGTGGATATAATGAACACTGAAATATAATACAAAGAAAATTCAAAGACTTCTGTAAACTGTAAGCTCTTTTTTATTTGTTGTTCTTGTCGTTGTAGTTGTCTTTGTCTTTAAAAACTCTTTATATAGAATTTCTAGAAATAGATGTTGCAATGTTTTCATTGTGGAGCGGGATGTTTGAATTTTCAAACAAGTTGTCATGGTATACGCCGGTTACACCTGGTGGTTGTAGGCTCATGTGCAGTGATAGCTAGCCCATATCATTATCTATGTCATATTTGACTTCTTTATTCATTTTACCAATACGAATGTTGATAACCTATTTCACACTTGGAACAAACGTTAAATGATGTTTAAGATTGATAACAAGTGTAAATACAAAGATTAGATAACACTTAAGCATATTCGGATTGATCGTTGAATTTCACTTTGCTTCTGTCAACACAAGAACTTGAGTTCTCCCTACCAAACTCGAGTGCACAGTGTGACTTCAATATCTCTAGAAGGTTTCTGTCAGAAACTCATGAGAGTGCACTTTCGAACTCGAGTGCAAAACTGCCCAAAACTCGAGTGCTAGTCTGAGAACTTGAGTTCTCCATGTATTTCCAGTTTCTACATGATTTTTTGGTTGAAACTCTCGAGAGTGAATTTCTAAACTTAAGTGTAGAAGGTTCCTAAACTCAAGTTTTAAACTCCAAACTTGAGTTTACTCAATGTTCGTTTTTTCTTCAAAACTCTTGGGAACAAACTCGCGGAAGTGCAAATCCAAACTCGAGTTGCATGTTGGTCCAGAACTCGAGTTTTAATAACCAAACTCGAGTGCACCAGTTTTTTCAGTATTTTAACCATGTTTCTGTCTAGAAATCGTGAGAGTGAGAAATCAGACTCGAGTACATTAGGCTCTAAAACTCGAGTATGAATAGCCAAACTCGAGTGCTTCATGTTCTTCAGGTTTTTCAATACTTCTCTAGAACAAACTCTCGAAAGTGCAGAAAGGAACTCGAGTGTAAAACACATCTAAACTTAAGTGCAACTCGACAAACTAAGTGCACTTGTTATTTTAGTTTCTTACCAAATCTCTGGGATAAACAAGCAGGAGTACAACTTGTCAACTCTAGTACATGTTGGTCCAGAACTCGAGTTCTCCACTTATTCTTCACATATCTAAATCTCTTAGGTACAAACTCTCATCTCATAACTCTGAGGACTCGAGTGCATTTCTTCTTAGAACTCAAGTGCTTCTTTTGAACACGAGTGCATTACTTCCTGACATGCACATAATTCAAATATCAAATAAAAAATTAACAGAATTTACACTGAAATATGTCAACTAGACTCGAGTGCAGTGGCCAAACTCGAGTTCATTTCCCTTAGAACTCAAGTGTATGCACCTAAACTCGAGTGCATCAGCATATTGACAGATTATATCAATGTGAGTTTGTGCAAAGCTTTCTTGGTAAATTTAACATATTGTACTTGGTTAAACTTAATCATTTCCTTGCAAAACAATTCATCACTATTTTGTTATTATCAAAACATGGATTCTAAGTTTGAAAAATTGCTTAACTTTAATTCTAAGTTTCAAATGTATAAATACAATGGTGTAAAGAATTTGTTTTAAAAGATCAAGTTCTTGATGTCATTTCATGACTTATTCCTTCTTTAATATTGCAAGATATCAAAATGAAGTTATAGAAACTTAAGTGCTACAAAACTTAACAACAAACTTGAGAGTTGCAATATTTCAAAAATATAAAGAGTAGTATCTTATAAAGATAAGAATCAAGACTAGAATTGCAAAAGTACCAACTTCATTGAAACATTCATAATCAGAAGTGCAATACATAAACTCTCAAATATGCAACACAAACTTGACATCAACAAAAGTGCTTACACAACAAAGACTCCCTCTTAAACAAAGACTCCCCCAACAAAAGACTTAATACAAACTAAAAATTACTCACTTGCCCTTAAACCAACCGCTATCATCACATGGGCTCAAAATGCCATCACTCGTTCTTCTCCCCCTTTTTGTCATCATCCACGGAAGGAGGGACAGGGAAGGAAATGTCAGATGACACCGGTGGAGTATAAAGTACTAAAGCAGTAGATGGATCAATTGGTGCCAAGATGAAAGGTGGTGATGAGGGTTGAGTTGCAGAATGGTCTGGGACAAGGATAGATGCTGAGGGAGGTGGAATCGATGTATAAGGGCCAGGAACATCATGATGGGCCTGAAGGAACTCATCGAGCCTCTTGGTATGTTCTGCCTGAGTCTTAATGATAATGTCAAAATTGTGATTGGTCTTCTTAACCAATGTAATTACTTGTTGTTCCACCTTATCAACCAGCCTCTCAAATTGTCATGTCAACTGCTGATATTAATTAATCATTTTTGTTATGAGGCCTTCTACACCTTGATGATCAATTCTCTAACATATCCATGAATAAATGCTTCAATGAAGGAAGGTTGTGGAGATCTTCTTCTAGTAGAAGACTGGGCTTTATCGGTAGTGGCATAAGGTGAGGAATGTTTCTCAGCCTCCAAAGGCAGTGCAATTCATATCCTATGTAGTTGTGTCATTCCAAAGCATGGGATTCTCACCATTTCATCCTTATCAAGATACCAAATCTTGTTGTGCCTTAGGATGAGAGAGACTATATGAGGAAGAGGGATATAGGTATTTAGAGTTGAAGAAAACAAAAAATTCCTCATCTCCTGGAATATCATGTTCCCTACATTCCTTTGCTATCCAGGGAGCAGGAACGCCATCATGTAGTAATCTTTATGGACGAAGTGGGTGAAATTATTTGACTTATTCACAATGCTCTTGGTATAAATATAGAATAGAATGCGTTGGATATTAGGCCTTGTGACAGGCTTGAAGTTCAAAGGACCTACATTCTCACCGGGTCTCAACAGATGGAAAACTTGGTTAGGAGTGAATTCGGTGGTAGGATCTAAAGGTAGAATTTTATATCTAACATATTATTTATGATGGTGGGAGTTATTCTGATGGTTTGGCCATAAACAGTGGTATCAATACCTTCCTCTATTAATTCACCGATTTGTGATATAGTGTTTTTAACAGACATATTGCAATAGAAAGTTCGCACAATAATTGGTGAGTATAATAGATGAATATTGAGCCATGGTTCATAAAAGGAAAAGTACTCTCTCAGGCCAATACAATAGTGTGTGTATAAGTGGTCTAGATCAATATAAATAACAGGACAAAATTTTCTATGAGTAAACTCATGGTTGTATACCTTTTTATTAAAAGGTTTCAAGGATAAAGTGTTAAAGTCTTCAAGAGCCTCAATCTCTTTCTCTTCTTCTAGCGCCTGAGTTGTAGAAGGTGCGGCAGAATGTGCAGGACTGTGAGACTTCAAAAGACCAGCCAATGGTACAGAACCACCTGCCCTGGATGCAATCTTGCCTACCAAGGCTTCTAGCTTGGACTGTCTTATGGCTTCTTGAAGTATTCTGACATCCTCACTATCTAATGATGATTCATGAGATGGCTCTGTGACTGTCTCTTTTCCTCTTCCCTTTACTTCCTTAGATTTTGATCTTATGATAAGTGGTTCGTTGACATAAATGCTTTTGGGTTTCTTGGCTGGTGGTTCAGTAACTTTGGTTTTCGGCCTTGGATGATTCTTCTTTTTGGATGTGTCCTTCGGTGGAGGAGGAGTTGGAGTTGAAGATTAAGTTGGGGTCAAAGTTTCCAAAGGCGTCGAAGTTTCGGTAGAGTTTGAATGAGGAAAGGATGATTGAGAAGGAAAGGGTGTGTGTTCTTAAGGAAATTTTGATCTCACTATTTTGAAATAGTAAACTAGAAACATAAAAGAAAATAGAAATTACTGAGAGATTAATGTTGACGGTTGAAGAGAATGCTAGGGCTTGGTGGAGATTTATAAGCTGTAATCTGAAGTTTAGAGGTGATTGAATGGATGCAGCTAATGAATAATGGCAATGAATGAGTCGTTTCGAAGATCAAACTGTGAGAATTGCAATGGGTCAAAGCTTCGAGTGGAGAGACGCGTTCGAGTTTGAGAACGAGTGTGACGAATGAGCTTCCTGAAACTGATATAAACCCGCAATACTCGAGTTCTACCCATAAAACTTGAGTGTATATAGACTCAAGTTTAGCCCTTAAAACTCGAGTTTATATGGACTCGAGTTTGCCACTGCAAACTCGAGTGCTGTAGTAAAATTCTCATACTAACTCAGCGTACCTGGCTTGAGTATAACTTGTAGACACTCAAGTTTGTTTCCAAATTCTTATATCTGTATACTCAAGTCCTCCAAGATCACTTGAGTAAACCAAGCTGCCATTTTCACCTGTTTTCCAATTCTGCACTGAAGTTTCAACAGTGAACTCGAGTTTGCATTGTTCACTTGAGTTTTCCTTTAAACTTCTTATGAACTCAAGTTCTCACTCAGAGTTCATGTATACTCTGTTAATCTCTGTTTTAATGAACATGTACATAGCATTTCCTACAAAACAATTTTATATACACTCTGATGCTTAAGTTAGTAAAACAATTATAAAAAAATGAACATAAATACATAAAAAAACATATTAAGAACACTTACAACTCATTAGGATTAGCCATTCCCAATTCTCTCCTTATATATAAAAATTTTTCTTTTTCCAATGGTTTTGTAAATATGTCAGTAAGTTGAAAATCAATTAGAATGAATTCAACATTGACATCATTTCTCTGGATATGATCACGTATAAAGTGATATCGAACGTCTATATGCTTAGTTCTTGAATGTTGTATAGGATTTTTCACCAAGCTTATTTTACTTGTGTTAACGCAGAGAATGGGTATCTCTTTCAAGTTGATTCCTAAGTCTTGAAGTTGCTACTTTAGCCATAGTACTTGAGAACAATAGCTTGTTGTAGCTATGTATTCAGCTTCAGTTGAGGGTAATGAAACAACAGTTTGTTTCTTGCTAAACTATGACACCAAAGAGCCTCCAAGGAATTGACATTGTCCGCTTGTGCTCTTTCAGTTAATTTTGTATCCTGCATGGTCTGAAACTGTATAGGCCAATAAATACTCATTTCCTCTTTTTGGATACCATAGGACAGGTTATACAGTGTCTCTTAAGTACCTGAAAATTCTTTTCACATTTTCAGCATGAGATAATTTTAGAGCAGATTGATACTTTACGCACATACCAATACTAAACTGTATGTCGGGTTTACTTGCTATTAGTATACACTATTGATTTGAATTCCATTGGTTCTTCCAACTTTACCAACTCCGACTATGCGTCCAGATTGGTTACCTCCAAAGGCTATCTTTCCTCCATCTTTAGGTTCCAATATGGTGAACTTTTATTTATCACCAGTCATATGTCTTGAGCATCCACTATTAATGTACCATTTGTTTGTCTGTGATGCTTTAAGACACACATAGAGTAATATCATTGAACTTTAGGTACCCACACTTTCTTGGGTCCTTCATGGTTAGTATAAACTATTCTTGGTACATGTGTCCCTTTTGGAACCCATTTATATGTATTGATGGTTTTTCCTTTTTTAAAATAATATGATGAAGTGTAATGACCTTTTCTATTGCAGAAATTGCATTATGCAAATGGATTTGATGCATGAATGGTATTTTTAAAGTATTTCAAATATGTCTCACTTCCTCTTTTCTTCTTTCCTCTGTTTTTACCTCGTACCGGTTTATAGCCAATTCCAAATTTGATTTAAGTGAGAATCTAGAGAATTATATGTATTGGCTGTCTGTGAACCTACCTTATTGTACAAGGTAGTTAGACATTTATACTGCAACCTTGAACCTGTTGAGGATTGCATGAGCCCAGTAGTAGAAGAGAAACTTAAGACCAAGATTAGAGGGAAGAAATTCCTAATCTCTGCCTCTAGAATCAACAAGTGGCTAGGTATCGAGGAACCTCCTATGGATAATCCGGCTAAGCTTACACTAAACCAAATATTCAGTATCTTGAGGCTCGATGAGAGAGTAGGTCCTTTAATTTTCAATCCTAGGGATATGTGTGATTTACACAAAGTCCTCTGGTATATATACTCTCAAGCCATTGTAAACAAGTCCAACAACTTCACACATTTCATCGATAGGGACTATAGGAATATGGCCTCGATAATCTTAAAGGAGAAGAAGAATTTAAGAGAGTTGATCTTCTCAGAGATCAAGAGGTATAGGTTCTCTAGAACCCAAACTACATTGATTCCTTACCCTCAGTTGATCTCCCTATTCCTCAAGGCCAATAAGATTTGGTACTTGGAGCCAAATGAATCGATTGAGAGGTTGCCACCGGTTGGGAGGAACCAAATTAGGAAGCTAGGGATTGAGATACCTCTGAAGAAACCACTGGACTCAACTCCTAAGAAGAAGAGGCATTCGAGGCTTAGGCTAGTAGATTAGGCGATACTCAGTCCTCTGCCCCTACCACTACCTCAACTCCTTCCTTCTTTGGCTCTACGATTCAGAACTACTTGAAGGAGATACTCAAAGGATTTCATGTGGACATAGCCAACACCAATACTTCAGTATTAATCATTATCTACTTCATTTAGAGAGAAGTATGCTTTCATTGTAATCATTTTATCTTTGTGAGAGTTCCTCAAGATTAGGAGATCTTGAGTAGGAAACGAATTATACTTACGGCATGTAAGGGGGAGTTCTCATCTCACTGAGAGATTGTAAGTGGCTTTACAAGTGACCGGCTAAACTTGTAAGATTGTAGTGATTTTCAAGTACCCAATTAAACTTGAGAGAGATGGTGGATTAAAATCTCAAGAGAAAAATAGAAACTGGACGTAGGTCATCAAGGATTGGGCAAAAATTGTATCAATCACAATTTTCATAATCTCTTCCTTTATCTCTTATATTTCCAGCTTACTTGATTTATCTAATTAATTGTGGTTTTATGGCTCATTATTTTCATACGTATTATTTTCTCTCAGATGTAAAAATATTTTCAAAGTTTCTAAGTTATTATCTTACACTCAATTCAGGCATGTTCTTGGGTGTCAGCCGATTCTAACATTTGGTATCAGAACAAGTCTCTTGTTTAAAGGACTTAACCGTCTCAAGAGTTTACAATAGCTAATTTTGGGTGCTCTATGCTTTCAGAAGGTTTTGATTATACATCCTACATTTTTTTAAAAGATATCAATTTTTTGTTTTATAAAGCTAGAATGACATCATTTATAAAAGCCCTTGATTTTGATATATAGGATGTTTTTACAAATGTTTTTATTTCAAGCCAAAAAGAGATTGGAGTAAAAAAGAAAATAAAATGTTTTGTTTGAACATTAGATTAATGAAAATCCTATATAGTGCTTTAACCGAAAATGATTTTGAGAAAATTAAATTTTACTCTAATGCTAAAGATATATGGGATACTCTTGATGCTAATTATACTTCTAACAATTATGTTGAAATTGAAAGTGTTGATAGTTTATTTGAAACTATAAGCTGCATATCCATGATTGATGAACAATTGGAAGTTGAGAATGAATAAGGAGAAATTATAAAACACTTCCATGATCTAGTCAACATAGAAAAACAAGAGGAAGATGATTCCAAAGAAGAGCTCAGCACGAATGAATTTGACGAATCTTTATCAAAAGCTCAAGATGATGTTATGGTAAAAAGTTTCAATTCTTCTTGTGAATTTGAGAAAAATAATTTTGAAAGTTTGAATAAAATTGTTTTTCAACCAATTATTGATTCTATTGTGAGAAACAAAAATGTTTTCAATCATGCTGGAAAATTTATTGGGAAGAAAGAATGTTTAAATAAAATTTATTTGAGATTTTACTCTCATGACCAAAAATTTACTTGCATAAAATCTCATAATGTATATCATCAAACAATTTGCAATTATCGTAGTAAATCATGTCACATTTCTCACACATGCTATATTAGAAGAAATTCCAATGTGAGAAATAAATATGTTTGGGTTCCAAAAGGACAAGTAAAATCTAATGCTAATAATCAAGGACTCAAGTATAAGTAGATACCAAAATATACATCTAGTACTTGATGTGTGTAGATTGATTTTAGGAATGGACATAAGGGTATAGAGAAGATGAAGAATAAGCCAAGAGTTTCTCATGCACCAATAAAATGGTTCATACCATCTATATTAAAAGGGAGAACTCTCGAAGCACCCATTGCTGGAACTATAAAGTATAATCACAATGAGAAGCAATGGAGAATAGGAGTACATTCCACCCCAATAATGAACTCTCATAAGGTTCCATTCAACTACCTTGAGGAGAATAAGAGATGGAAGATCTCTCAAGCATCAAGTAGAAGACTCTTAAAGTCTAGATCTTTTGAGAGAAGGTTGCCAGCACCCAAAGCAAAGGATTCAAAGTATGAACATCACATAAAGATGCAGTGGGTAAGCAAATGCAATCCTCTAAGTACCTGAGGTAAAGGTATATAATAGTAAAACCTCCAATATCTTAAATATTTATTGAGGTTTATATCTTGTCACCTTAGGAATGAACATTGTATCATGTTCTTGAAATCTATTCCAAAAGAATTAAAATGTTCAATAGTTGAATTCTTTATGCAATCATGATGATTTGAAAAGAAAATATTTCTTTTATGCATAAAGTCATGATTAATTCACTATGCTTAATTGTTCTAATTTGATTATATTCTTAAAGCATGTGAATTTTATTTTGATTCCTACAAGCTAACAATTAATGGATCCAAGCAAGGTTGAATACCAAGAAAGAAAAAGATTTATACAGTTTTGTAGGATGAGAAAATTAAAGCTTTTCAAGACTATGGCTACATGGAAACAAATTCATATCTTTATGAAGCTTAATTTTGGAGTTTGAATTTTGATGTTGAATTTGCAAACAAGAGAACATCAACTTTATCTCACCAAGATCAAGCAAGCTATCATACAGACAAGAGGAATTTTGGTGATATCTAACCTTACCCTATACTGAGCTTATATGAAATTCACATTAGGGGTAATGAATAGTTGCCCATTATTGCATTCCTTTAGCAGTCAATCTTGTTTGATCATCAAATTATTTTTAGTTTGCTAAATACACCAAAAGTAAAATTGTGCATAACTTTATTTGAGTTTATGTTTTTTAAATGCACAATTCTAAAACTTATTTGGATTTCAATTCACCTTGTTTTATGAAAATTCATACACATGCTTTGAAACATATTCATACTTTAATTGCATTCAAATGATTTTTCAAAAATTTGAAGTTAAATCTTTATGTACTAAAAGTCAGAAATGCTTAAAATATGTCCACTAGAGTTTTCCCATCATTAACATATTAATCATTGATCTTAAATATGTTATCCAATGTTTGAACTCTATAGTCTTTATTCTCTAACAAGTTAGACCTCATGTCCAACAAGTTGACCATTTATATGAGTTTCAAGGCTATTCCAAGAAAAGAATTCAATTCGTGAAAGTCTTATGCCTAATGCATAAATACTTATTGGCCGAGTTATTCCAAGCATTATGAGTATTCATTAGTGTATTGAATGTTAATGCATTAACCATTATAGTGGAATAACTTACTAGGATAATATTCTAGAACTCTAGTATATGTGCCTCATCATCCATAAATTCCTATACTCATTTTCTTGCTCGAATACATTAAGAGTTATCTTCATGTATTTTTGAGTAACTAGAACCTTGTATTCAAATTCTTGCCATGAATGTTTATATATTTCAAGACACAATTTTAAGAGGCAAGATTATCTCTTAGCTTGGTCAATAGCAATGTCATTGTACTCATATATTTCTATTATGCTAAGCATGTTTCGCTAATGTTTTACCCTCAAGACTGCTCTTTGGGAAATTCTTCAACATATTAACTTTAACGTTCGACATGTTCTCTAAAACTGAAGCATTCCTATATTTTTTTAACCTGTTGACTTCCACCATATTTAGTATGAGCATTGATTTTAAACATGTTTCAAAATTGAGTTTCTTTTCATACACTAATAATCTCAATTTCATAATACATTATCATAGTTTAAAAGAACTTTTGAGATTTGAAACAATTTGCACATTTCTTTATCATTCTTGGAAAACTTGATTTCATCCTATAAAAATTGGCCATTATGGATAGATTATCTACTCTCTTTTATCTTACTTATATGGATTACATTAAAATCTTATCAATGATATATTTTCCATAAAAAATGTATTTAAAAATTGTCATTGATCATTGAAAAACATACATTTTTCATTATTTCTTGATATCATTGGATTGTTACCCTTTTTACTCAATGGCTTGAATTAATTGGGTAACATTATTTTTTTGGTCTTTGTTTGTTTAACACACTCTTTGCTCAGTAATCATGTGGTTCAAATTATACAAGAGCAAAAGAGGTATTATATAAGACCCCATCTTATCATTATTGATATTAATTATAGTAGCAATGTACAGTTCAGCGGGTACATAGGAATAGTATAAATATACAGACATCATTGATACAATGTTGCTTGATTATAATACAAAAATTTTCCATAGGAGTTCGTACATATTACCTATAGACCTTAAAAGTAATAAAATGTCTTCAAATAACCAACTGCTTCTCCTCTCATACCGGTTTGGAACCTTCATTTACTGAAAATTATAGTTCTGCCCTCAGAGCCTCTGTTTGCTGCTAAAAACTTTATACATTTATGGAAAGGGTGAGATTCAAAAGAATCTCAGTAGTAACATACAATCAAACATATACGATGTAAAAATAAATATGTCATGGACCATGTTGTGTAAGATGAAAATGTTGTATGTGCACTATCCAAGGCCAAATGACTATTTGCAATCCTAGCTTAACTTTGCGACTCCGTTGGGTACCATACCACAACTAACCTAATGTGCCCCTGGCACTGTGCTCATGTTACAAAAGATGTCATACACAAAGCATACAAATAATCATATAGTGCATGAAAGAAAGAGTTACTATATGGAATGTGCCCTTTCCTTACCTGTCAATCGATCTAGCTCCGTCTCTGGCTCGGGCTTTCGGTATATCCTAAAATTTCAAATTTAAGATAAATGAGTTATTATTTATTCATAACTCATTCTAAACTCAATGTGTTGGTTATCTTGACTAAAAAACGCTAACTGACCAAAGTGCCCCTGGGACCCGGTCTATGCCCTTTTGTACTCAGTCTAACTGTACTTTACCAAAAATTATGATATGGGATAATCCTACACAATTTTATATGTAGAATCTATTTTTCACCTCAAATTATTCAAATTCCAGCCCAAATTACAGATTTACCCCTGACAGCCCCTAACTTAGGGTTTTAAGGGTAGTTTTGTCATTTCACATTCTAAGGCCTTTATACTTCAAACTTTACATGTTCCCTACACAATTTTTATTCTAAACCTAATGGAATCATCAAAACCATGAAATTTCAGCTTTAACCCTCCCAAACAAGTCTGGCCAAAAATCATTAAATGTGAGGGAAAATGATGTTGTTTGTTTTCAATCCATATAACTCCTTTTCCCTTCTAATCACATGTTTAATCACTTAAACACCTTTTAAACATGATTAGTGTGAATTTGGGCAGCATCTCCCCTTAGGGTTTGTGCATCCCAATCATGAAAACAAAGTTAAAACAACCACAAATCCACAACAACAACCAACAATCATCAAGATAAAATAAGTCTCTAAGCTTACCTTTATTTCTTCTTCTTTCTTTCTCTAAATCGTAGGCTTCCTCTCTCTCTTCCCTCTTGATTTTTCTTGCTAGACATGGTTTCCAAGGTAGAGAAGAGATTAGAAGAGATGTACAAGAGATTGAAGCCAAGAACAAGTGAATTCTACAACCAATTCACCTTGATCTCACTCCTTGCAACTTGCTCTTTTCTTTGTCTCTCCATTTTTGTATGAGCTCTCTGTCTCTCTCTCTCTTCTTGCTTATGTGCTGACCAAAAATATCCCAAGAGAAAGAGATAATGGTCTCATAAAAATATTCGAACTCACATCCTCAAATATTATATTTAATTGCTAATTAATCATATGAATATTGACTTAGATCATCATCTCTTTCACTGGGCTAATAATCCCTCCATGTGGCACAATTTGTGCTCAAGTGAATATTTCCCTTATTTTTCCCTTGGTTAGCCAAAAATATTGGCCATTTTAAGAAAAAAATAAAGCCATCTTGCTTTATTGGTCAAATGACTATTTTATCTATACAGTTTTTTCTATTTTCGCACTTGCTGGAAAATCTTGCAAAATTTTTATCAAATTTTGAAAATTCTTATCTAATTGTACAGAGGTCCAATTGGTGTCATTCTAAAGGATATGTGACCCTTATTAAGCATATTTTCAAGAAAAAATATATCCTTTAATCAAATTAATGCTCAAAATTTCCAAAATTATCATATTTGGATGCTGCCACAGAAACTTGCTAGTTTTACTGGGCTAACTTCAAAAATATATAACTCCTTGTGTATAGATCCAAATGATTTATATGACCTATCAAATTAAATTTTGATAAGTCTACTTTAATTCTGGAAAATTTCATAGGCATTGAACACCATTCGCTTATTTAAAAATGCCATACAATCAGACTGCTACAGGGAGAAACACACGACAGCAAATCCAAATTGTTACAATTTGTGTTCCAAACATAGTCTTGTTGTGTAACCACTAATTACCTTGTTTTGTCACTTAATGTACACATCAATTCACCATTTTATTCCCCTTAATGCCATCAAAGTATAGGGAATTTTAGGGAATAAAATTATACTTTTCTAGGGACACTTGCTAAACCGGGACTAAGCAATCCACTTGATGCAGGCTTATTCTTAAGCTTCTAATCCCAAGATTCGGGATGTTACATATTATATCTAATATTAAGTAGACCCAGGAGAAGTTAGGTACCAAAGAGTATGCATTTATGTTTTGCAGGATCCTCTGTTCTAGCGCTAAAAAATATGGATAAATAGAGAGAAAAGCACTTGTAAGATCACTCAAGTGACTCTGAGAGTGATAACAAATTACTCGAGTGATCCAGCAAAAAACTCGAGTGATGAAGTTGCACCAAAACACAATAAATAGGGGCACTTGAGTGAGACAATCAAAACACTCGAGTGAATTACAAAGTTAAAAGAAGCTCTAAAGTGATTCATATAAGGGACTCAAGTGTTCACAAATACACACTCGAGTGAGTTGTTTCTGCTTTTAATTTATCAGAGAAACACTCGAGTGATATAGAAGATCACTTGAGTGAAGTTACTTTAGTGATAAAGTCACTCAAGTAAAGTTCACAGATCACTCAAGTGCTTAAATGAATCACTCGAGTGACTACAACACTTCAGTTAATACAGAAGCATCACTCGAGTGAATTTCTTGGCCACTCGAGTGATTAACCAAGATCACTCGAGTGACTAAGAAAATGACTCGAGTGAAATCTTAAAAAGCTGATATATTAAACCATCATGACTCTATCTCTTTATTTCTCTTCAACCTGAAACTCACGGTCTCCTTTTCACTTGGTTACAACTCTCCCCTCTTGCCAAACAATCACCTCATTTCACCCAAAAACCTCAAATCTTTCTTTGAAATTCTGCAATCTCTCTCTTAAGTTCCATTTACCAAGGCCAAGTATCCTTTTAAAGCATCTCTGGTTATTTCAGACCCTTTCTCCTCACTATCAGACTCTTTACCTTCAAAATTCTCGACATTTCCTTATGCATATATCATGATCTTACTAGGCTAACTTGACTTCATTCATTCTTTATTATTTTATGAAGTTAGTATAAGTAAACTCATTTATCCAATGTTCCTTGTGCTTATAATATTTTTAGTACTCTTATCATTATATATAGCATAAGTGATTTCTTTAAACCAATTTCAAGGTCCATATCCTATCTTGAAATTTTAATTTTATGAAACATACTAATGTTTTCAAAATAAGCTTGTATTCAGTATGAGGGAAATAAATCATCTCTTAATCAAGATATCAAATTAAAAGACTCTTCAAGTCTTATACATGAACTAAGAAGATGAGTTACTCCAAAAGAACTGAAAAGAATGTCAATCAAAGGTTTCTTTGTTTCTATTAATGAAAAAAAGAGACAAACAGTAGAAGGTTCACTTGTAAGAGTAAACTGCAAGTGATGGCTAAAGCCTCATGGAAAATGGTTATATCACTTACTCAAGTGAATGCGTAATAGAGTGGTACTCACAAGTTGGGACCTATTGCACAATGAAAGAAGACAATGACTGAGATGTCATTCTAATTTTCATCACCTTGAGTTTTGACTCTCATACTCAATTCCTCTATAAAACTTCCAATGATTTTTTTCAGTTTAGGGAGAGTTCTTAACTATATTCTTCATATTCTTTTTAAGTTATGCATTCATTGAGGGGGAGCTTTACATTCACATGTATATTATATCTTAAAAGCTCATCTCCTATTTTTGAAGAAAATATTTTTATCATACTCATTTAAATTGATTGTCAGTTGATTAGTTTTAATGATCAATTACTTTTATATTTTCCTTTCATTATCTTAGTTTAAAAATAGAAAGGAATATTTTGATATTTGAATGCACTAATTATTCTTTTTGTAAGAAATTAAATTTGTGGAAGGAAAATTTGTTTTGTGCAAGTGCATTCCTCCACAGACTATAAGGAGAAATTATCAAATTTGAGAAAATATGTTTTGACACTCAATCAAGACAAATATATGGGAACCTTCAAAGCAAAAACACATACAAAGGAAGAAGAAGACCTTTTGGTGCTATCTAAAATATGCTCTAAGAAAGAGCTTTATGAGGAAAAGGCAAAGGATAGAATCTGAGACTTCGAGGATAGATGAGGAACAATCTTCAACTAAAGCTAGATCTCCTAGTCCAACATTCTCCGGTCTATCTATCTAGGATATCTGAGAGAGGAGCTTCAAAGTTTTCACACAGAAATTGCCACCAACAATTCTAAGTTCATCACTTTTATGATTATAAGATGAGGCAGCTATGTGACATGGTTAATCAAAACTTCAAGGTTTTGCTTGAGCAGCAAGAGGCTTAAAACAGGATGATATTCAAGGTTAGCACTATTTTAAGGATTTATGATCAAAGATTGGATTCATTTGAGGCCTTATTCAGGGATTACATGGGTACTCATGCTCTTGAGGCGCCTATTATGACCTTACTTTCAAAGACTTAGCCTTCTATAATTCAACCTTCTCCTCTTATCTCTTCAAACCCCCAACTATCTCTGACCTAACTGACCGTATCAATTAGAGCCACTACTTAAGGAGCCAATACTTTAGTTACCTTTGACCTCCCATTCTCCTGAGCATCAATCTTACCATCCAAAGTTGCATAGCGAAAGTGTGGTGAACTAGATTTTATGGATCAATCATCAGCTTGTCAAATACAAATGAGCATTTCTAAACCCTATCTCTTTATATTTTGTGAATATTTTACACATCTTTGGTATCAATTTGCTTTGATTATGAAAGTTTTATTGAAAACCACTCCAAATTGTTTCAAATTTGTTTTCATGAAAACCTTATTTTATTTGCATCACATTAAAAATGAAAATACTTTCAAATAAAATAAGGGGAGAGAAATTTTTTTTCTTAACATATTCTTTTTTATTAATGGAGAGCTAAGCATTTCTAACTTGTTTTCATATTTGCTTCTCCATAAGTATTTCTTATTTATCCTTCAAGCTTTTTGCTGATGTCAAATAGGGGGGAGAGATATGCATGAAAAATATGTTACACCTAATATGTTTTCATACTCATACATATTTTTCGTAAAGGATTTGTCATCATCAAAAAGGGGAGAGTGTTAGATATGATTAGTTTTGATGATGTCAAATATAAATTAAGAGTAAAAATTTTACATCATGTATCTTTCTTATACTTTGACTAACTACTATGTTTAATGTGAAATATATCATGTAGATTAGTTAAGCAAAGATTAGAAGATATCAAGGTGAATTATAGAGGAAGATTGAGAAGATATTGAAGAATGAAAATATCAAATATGGGGAAATGAAGTCAAGAAAACAAAGAAGTGATTAAATTGCTTATCAAGAGCAAGAAGAAGAAGAAAGAGGTTAAAGACATTAATCAAGAAAGTAAGGAGTTATCAAAAGGATTTTGGAGAATAATCAATAAGAAGAAGAGAAGAGATTAAAGAAAGAAGAACTTGCAAAATAATGGGAATATCAATGTTCAAGTTCTTAGATTTGATATTGGAAGTCTCTATTATCAAAATTCAAGTTGGAATGACTTAATTGGAAGTTAAAGTGCCTCATATCGGAGTCATATCAACTTCACTCGAGTAATCTTCATTATCACTCGAGTGATTTTCTTTATCACTTGACTGATTTTCTTCATCACTTGCAACATCACTCGAGTGATATTCATAGTGATGACTACTTTATTGTACTTTGTTTTCGTTTAGCATGATAGAGGTTTGGTAATTAGGTTATATCTCTTAAACTACAAATTTGATTGAGCTAAAACTTATTTCATATGAAACTAAACTTCAAATGCAACTTATAGACACCAAGATCAAGTTCAAAGGAGTTTAGATTAAAGAGATATAAGTTTTGGAAGATGACACTCAAAATCAAAACTGTATTCCAAAACAGGTTCAGTAATTTAGACATATCTCTTATACCACAACTCTGATTGAGCTAAAACTTATTTCATATGAAACTAGACTTTTAATGTAGTTTATAGAAATCAATTTTTTGCTAGAATAATTTCATCTGAAAGAGATATGAACTTTGAAATTTGGTGCTTGAAATCAACATTATGTTTAAGACCAAACGTTACAAATTGGATCATAACTTATGCAATACAATGTATTTGAGATCAATTCTAATTTTTGTGAAATGTAGACTTAAATAGATTTCTGGAGATAGGTTATTTGCTAAATATGGAGTTATATTCAAAGAGTTATACCTACTAGAAGTTGATCTTTATGTAAAACTATATATGATCTGAGAGTTAGTGATCTTCTGATGAAGATCACTCGAATGATTAAGGAAATCACTCAAGTGATTCTTGATCACTTACAGGACACTTGCAAAGGATCTAAAAATTACTCGAGTGATTAAGGAAAATACTCAAGTAATAAGATATCACTTCAAGTCACACTTGGAGTGATATTGTTCATAGTTTTAAATTATCGTCTTTGATTTTTCAATATTCCTTAGACCTCGTTTAAATCTTAATTATATTGTTCCTAATCATCACTAATCAAGTTTACATGAGGATTACATGTGATTAAACTTGGATTATAGCTTAAAGGCCAAAAAGTGACTTTGTGTCAGAAGTTTTAACGGCATCCAATAGACTCCAACGGTCATATTCTAAGATGCGTAATGGGAAGAATGTGCTCAATGGTCAAATGCTCTTCATCAATTATAAAAGGAGAGGAATTCAAAATGAACTACGATGAGAGCTTATGTCTATAATGTCAATATGCCAAAACTTTGAATCTTAGCCAAAAGCTCTATAATCATACTCCCACCTTGTACTTCAGTGTTAATCATTATTTACTTCATTTAGAGAGAAGTATGCTTTCATTGTAATCATTCTATCTTTGTGAGAGTTACTCAAGATTTGGAGATCTTGAGTGGGAAACAGATCATATCCTTACAGTATGTAAGGGGGAGTTCTCATCTTGGTGAGAGAATGTAAGTGGCTTCACAAGTGCCCGGCTAAACTTGTGGGATTGTAGTAGTTCTCAAGTACTAGGTTAAACTTGGGGGAGATAGTGGATTGAAATCTCTAGAGAAGCCTAGGGACTGGACATAGGTCATCAAGGATTGGGCTAAACCAGTATAAATCACAGTTTGCATATTATCTTCCTTTATCTCTCATATTTCCAGCTTACTTGATTTGTCTAATCGATTGTGGTTTTATGGCTCATTATTTTCATACGTATTATTTTCACCAAAATGCGAAAAGATTTTCAAAGTTGTATTTTCAAAGTCCTAAGTTATTATCTTACACCTAATTCAACCCCTTATTGAGTGTCAGCCGATTCTAACACTTTTCTTATGTTATACTTTTACTATTAGTACTACTATTCTCAGAATTCATATAATTATGGATGCATAGTATTATATTTTCTTAACCTTCAAGGCCTAGTCTGTAACACCCTACTTCTGCAATCGTTCTGATGAGTTTTATGCAACGAATTCGAACCACAAAGCAATCTTCCTTTACAAAGTTCTTTTAATTAACAACCTCAATACAGGATTCGAACCTGTAGTTGAGTAGGTTTTTCTGAATAGTTTAAAAACTTTGTTTTTAACACTATCATAAAGTGGTTCATAACTTCTTAGCAACTCATCGTTTCTTAATTTTTTGTATAATTACTAGAGTATTTCTTTGCTCGTTCTTAGTTTATTCATATACAAATATAATCAAAATACATAAAGAGTACGTTGCCCTTCAATCTTTAATTCTCCTTCATATTTTCCCTTGCATATCTTCATGCATTCTTCTCCTGTACTCATCATACCTATATGGTTGGGTGAGGGAGAGTGAGATTCAAGAGAATCTCAGTAGCAAACATTGCTAAATATGCATACAAGAAATGCTTTGTGCATGATATGCTTTCTTAATTAAATTCATGCCAACATAATGACATATTTGCATGCTTAATGTTTAATACATTACATTAATGGTCATAGTATAAGTAAAACAGGGCTTCAATAATTCATACATGCTTCATACAATTCATCAAGCAATTAAACATATCAATACACAAGTAAACATACACATCAAGTACATGCAAGTTATGAAAGTTTAGTACCTTGTGGACTAATGTCCTTCCTTTGTTTCCTCTTCTTCTAACCATTAAAGCTTCTTAAAAATTCTTCCATGCTTCTTCTTTCTTGACTTCTCCATGGCTCTAGACTGTTAGAACCGGCTGACACCCAAGAGGGGGGTGAATTGGGTGTACGATAAGAAAGTCTGATTGTTTAAAATCTTTTCGTAACTTATCCAATCAATACATATGGAACTATAAATTCATAAGCAGATATATAGATCATATATGCTGGAAATGTAAAAGCTTAAGGAAGAGAATGTGCAAACTGTGATTTATCCTAGTTCGGTCCAATTCACGATGACCTACGTCCAGTCCCCAGGCTCCTCCTGAGATTTCCAATCCACTATCTTCTTGTTTACCCAGGCACAAGAAAAGCCTCTACAAATCTCTTACGAAGTTACTCCCCCTTAATCACTGTAAGGTTTACACCCTCTTACGGTAAGTTGAGCAAAACAATCCCAAAGACCTTTCTCTTCTGCTTACCCGTGCAAGTCTTACGAGCAGCAACGTTCTCTCCTGCTTACACCACTGTAAGTCTTACGAGCAGCAACGTTCTCTACTACTTACACCTTGTAAGTCTTACGAGTAGAAAGTACTACTAGCAATTTTCTCTACAACTTTCCCGTAAGGTAATCAACCCTCTCAAGGTCCCTCTACCTTGAGATCAATACAGAAATATAGATGGTGTGTTTACAGACTCTCTCACAGAGTAGATAAATGTTCACTGAAGTATAATACAAATATTCACTCTCAAATGTACATGACAATGAAAATAGATATTAACGGAGAGTATGAGAGATGAAGATTCATCACAGCAGCATGTTGGCAGTTGGGTTCTCGTTACTTCATCATTTCTGTTCGCTGTAGTATTTCTCTGTAAAACACTATCTCTTCTTCTTGAATGCTTCAGTTTATATAAGATAGGTTGAGAGCCGTTGGAGCATTCAAATATCTTTCCGTTGAAAGCCCATCGTGTGTCTGACAGATACTTCAGTGTTTTCTGTTGGAATCTAACTGTGCTCTCTTTAACTGTTGCCCATGATCGTGCTATGACAAATGCTTCAGTTGTTTGCACGTTTCATTGACTCGTCTGTTAAATATTGATATTGCCCATTGGTCTGACAGATGCAATAGTATTTGTCTTCCGTTACTTATGAATTTTGCTACCGCCCACGAATAGTTGTCATTTGAATGGAGAGTTCAGTTACTTGTGATGATGGAGTACAGCTGTAATACACTTGAGAATATTACTGTTGTCAGTAGACGCTTGGCTTCTCGTGAAACAGCTTTTCAGCTCTTCTCATGATTTCTTCATGGTTAATCTGGAGAAACACTTCAACCACTGATATAATAGAATATTAGTCATGATTAAATTTGATCAATAATCAAAGACAAGATTTCTGCACTCTGGGACTTCATCATCTTCAGTGACAATATTCTCTGTGAGTGACCTTCGTATATGAAGATGTAATCCGAATGTTTGATCTCCTGTTTCATACTTGAAATAAATGTTAAATGATGTTTAAGTATACCAACAAATGTAAACATACTAATTAGAGATTGAACTCTGAAATTCACTCTGATTCAGTCAGCTTATGAAGGTGCTTCTGATAGGAACTGAATCACTAGAGTGATTATACAATCCATTGGAAGTGATTTTCTCAAACCAACATTTCACTCGAATGTAGAAGCATTTCACTGGAGGTGATCTGGGACGTTGGAGTTGCACTAGATTACTGGAAGTGATTTTGAAACGTCTTTCACTGGAGGTGCACTGGAAGTGATTTTGATTTAATGTCACCAAAACTATAAAGAGTGCACTGAGTAATCACTGACTGGAAGTGATATAAGGTAACTAATATTCACTGGGAGTGGTCAAGAACAGTGCTGGAGGTGATCAGCTGAAATGGACGATCACTCGAGTGAAATTCATGTCACTGGAAGTGATTTTCAAAATAGTGTATTTTTCTTGCAGTGATTTTTGATTCACTGGAAGTGATTCTGAAAAATATCATATCACTCGAGTGATTTCGGTATCACTGGAAGTGAAATTGCAAAACTGAGATATCACTGGAAGTGATTTGGAGATCACTGGAAGTGATTTGGAGATCACTGGAAGTGATTTGGCAGAAATCACAAATCACTCAAGCGATTCAGGATCACTGGAAGTGAAATCTGAAACAGTGAATTTTTCTTGCAGTGATTCTGGCGCCACTGGAAGTGATTCTCCATATCACTTGAGTGAATCCTGAAATCACTCGAGTGATCTCTTCGTTATGCGTTTCCAGTTCTTCAGCAAACATGGGTAAACTTCCAGATGACATAACTCTTCGAATATGGATCCAAAATTGCTGTATTATATATCAATGGAAAGCTCTTGAAGTCTAGTTTAATATGGCACCGATTTCAGCTCAATAGGATCAGTGGTTTGAGAGTTATAGCCAAAATACAAAATCTGTTCCAGAAAGTGACATTGACATGAAGTCCAAATTCAAACACTTATATCTCCCTCATATGAGCTCCTTTGATGTTTCTTCTGGTGTCCAAATGACGTATTGGGAGTCTAGTTTCATATGCAACTAGCTTGGTCTCAATTAGAGTTGTATTTTGAGAGATATGATCAAATAACCAGACCTCACTCAGCTGGACAAAGAACAGAGCATGAAAAACTGAACATCACTCGAGTGATTTTCAGAATCACTCGAGTGATTTCAATTTTTTCAGAATCACTCGAGTGATTCTGAAAATCACTCGAGTGATTCTGAAAATCACTCGAGTAATTTATTAAAATCACTATGTTACAGTTCCAAACAATGTCAAACAGTGCCAATTGCTACAGTAACCGTATTGCTACAGTGATAATGCTACAGTGCCAAACAGTAATTGCTACAGTACCCATAGAACTTGAAACTTGCTATTTTTCATTAATTCTTGCAAGTTCTTCATTCCTCAATTTCTTTCTTCCATTGCTTGACTAATCTACAATATATGCAATATCAAATAGTTAGTCAATGTATTAGAAAAGTATACTATGCAAACTTCTTATGCTTAATATTTGACATCTATATTTGTCATCATCAAAACTAATCATATCTAACATAGACATCCAATCACATCATTATAGCCATGATCGCGAGTCATTGGAAGTGTATATTAAGGCCAAAGAAGTTAGGAATGGCTCAATAGGTTAGTTTCTTTCAAAAAAATATGAAATGCTGGAATCTGAGGTCTTGGCAGTGGCCAAGAATCCTTTGGCCATAGCCAAAAAGTTATTGACTTCCTTTTGGCCGTGGCCAAAATGCTTGGCCGGAGATAAAAATCTGGTCTTCCAAATTTCCCCTGTTTCTTGGTTAAACTTCCAAAAATCATAACTAAATATGAAAATTTTCAAATAGAGTTGTTCAAAGTAATATTTGACCCTCTTTAAGTCTAATTTAAAGAAAAAATGCCTCATGTTAACAATAACACCCCAAAAATTCCAGAATTTTCAATTAATCCTCACTGCCACAGAATTGATTCCAGAATCAATGCCTAATTTCAAAAACTCATAACTCACAATATGCTAATCCAAATGGAACATATTATATATCTAATTAAATCTTAGGATGTCTAATTTCATTCTGAAAAGTTTCATGTTCATTGGATAATATTTGTCTACTAAAAAACATATAACAAACAACCTGCCTCTAGAAAACAAAATCTAGCAGTATTGTTCCTTTAACTTAAATTTTTTGGTTTCAATCCAACCCTTCTAAAATTACAACCACACCTTAAACCTAGAAAATTTGCCCAAGGAATCTATTGGAAACCTCAAATTTGAAAAATTCTCATTCCTTCTTCATAGCAATATTTTAACCGAAATATTAGGGTTTAACACAACAATTTACCAATTCACAATTTATTAGTTATACCAGGTTCATATGCTTCCCAAACCTCATATAACCACATGTATATGAGAAAAGCATGATGAAACCATAAACACCCTAAATAGGGTAGTAAGGACAAGTCCTCAAAACTCCACCAACAAACACAATACATATGTCAAAATAAAGCCCTTACTTACCTCTTTCGCTTTCCTAGGCTCTTTCTTTGGTTCTTGAACTTTGGCTCTTACTATATAATTCAAAAAACCACCCCTTGAAAATCTAAAACCATATAAATTAATCTCTCATCAAGGGAAATAATGTTTATGAAGAGTATTTGAGCCATATAAGTGATCTACAAGGTCAAAATCAAGATAAAAGGTCTCACCTTGTTCTTGTCTTCTCCAACTCTTCTTTTCTCTTTCCTTGGGTGTGTTGGCTGACTTGTTTAATGAATGGAAGAGAGAGTGTATGGTTTAATATTCATTCCTTGGCTGCTTGCAATTTTCTTAGCCAATATTTTCCTAAGAGAGCAAGAAAATTCATGTGTCACAACTTAGTGGCTTCTTAAAAAAGTTGTAAGGTTAATTAACTTGTTAGAGCAAGCTTTTCACCCAAGAGGGGGGTGAATTGGGTGATTACAAAATAACTGGTAAATTTAAATTCAATGTATAAAACTTAAAGCACAGTTAATGAAGGAAGAGATATCACCAAAGTTCACACAGAGATTTATACTGGTTCGGTCTCAATCACTTGACCTACGTCCAGTCCTCAGAAATCCTTCTGAGCCTTTCACTATATCTTCCAAGATTCAGTGGGTTCTTGGCACCTCAGTACAAATAGCAAGTTCCTCCAGACACTCGCTCCCCCTTACACAAGGTAATCTCAAACCCCTACTTAAGGTTCCTCAACCTTAAGTTAATACTATTGAAAATGATTAAGTATTACTGACAGATCTCTCTTTCAGAGCATATAGATAAGAACTGAAGCACAGATGAAGAGTTAAAGCTTTTTGAGAAGATATCACTTGTAGAGTGTTCAGGCGTTTTTCTTCGTCGTTCTATTTTTCAAATGTCTGGACATATATATTGGGACCTTTGAATGCCGTTGTAAATATGTCCGTTGATTCAAAAATGCTTCTGTCAAATGTAACAGTATTTGTCTTCCATTACTTCTGAAGTTCTTCTGCTGCCATGAATAGTTGTCGTTTCAGTGGAGTGATCAGTTGCATGTCAAGTGCGTGATAGTGGAGTACAGCTGTAACACACTTATGAATTTAACCGTTAAGCAATATTTGTATCTCAACAGATTAATATGGATCACTGGAAGTGTTTTATAAAAGTGACAGTAAGACCATAGAGAGTGATCCTATTTTCGCAACTAAGTATTAAAATGATATACCATATGATTTTGATAGCTATTTGGAGAAATCAGTAATAATAGAATTTCACTAGCAAAATCAATTGTCGTTTATGAAGGTAAAAGCAAATGGATCAAAGTCAATGTAGGAAGATGTATACTTGAACAATTAATCATTATATGAGAAAATGTAATATCACTGGAAGTGAATATAATGTCATTGGAAGTGATTTTGAAAACCTTGAATGCTTCTGACAGTGATTGCTGGTTCACTGGAAGTGATATTGAAATTTCCATATTTCACTCGAGTGAATTTGGAATCACTGGAAGTGATTTTGTAAATAGTGTTTTCTTCTTGGAGTGATTTCCAATTCACTGGAAGTGATTTGCAACTTTTCAAATATCACTCGAGTGATTCAAGATCACTGGAAGTGATTTGGCAAACAGTGAAATATTCTTGCAGTGATTTTGAATTCACTGGAAGTGATTTAGCGAAAATGCAACATCACTCGAGTGATTGAGGATCACTGGAAGTGATTTGAAAACTTTGGCGGATCACTCGAGTGATCTGAGCTTCACTGGAAGTGATTTGCAAAACAGTGAAATTTTCTTGAAGTGAATTCTAAATCACTGGAAGTGATTTGCCGCACCACTCGAGTGATTCACAATCACTGGAAGTGATTTGGCGCATCACTCGAGTGATTCATAATCACTGGAAGTGATTTGCAAAACAGTGAAATTTTCTTGAAGTGAATTCTCAATCACTGGAAGTGATTTTCCGTATCACTCGAGTGATTCACAATCACTGGAAGTGATTTGGCGCATCACTCGAGTGATTCAGAATCACTGGAAGTGATTTTCAAAACAGTGAAATTTTCTTGCAGTGATTTCTCGATCACTGGAAGTGAATTTGCGGATCACTCGAGTGATTTCCCATATCACTCAAGTGATCTGTCATTTTTGACAATCACTCGATTGATTTCAGCGATCACTCGAGTGATCTTGAATATCACTCGAGTGATTAACAAAATCACTCGAGTGATCTTGCACAGATCACCAGAATTGCTTGCTTTGCTGATAATTAATCCATGAGCTTCCAAAACATGATTTGTTATCATCAAAACATGAAATCTAACATTCTCCCCCTTTTTGATGATGACAAAACATATCATATGATCAAGTTTAAGATTTTGATTTTCTAATACACTTTACTTGATCTTTTTCAAAAATTTTGCAATAATTTTGATTAGTAATTGCCAAGATGAGTTTGTTTAAAAGATTAAGAGTTTTTGACCTTTTGGAAAGTAAAAGATGTTAGTTCAAAGTTCAAAAACCATTGTAAACAGAAAATGCACATATGAAGTGACTTTTTCTTGAAATCATTTTGGCGGCTGCAATACATTAAGATTTCCATGAGATCATGTTGGCTACTGCAAACATAAACACAGATGCATTAAAAATTTCATGAGATCATATCATAAGCGCATATTCCCATTAGATTAGAGTCAGTTCTGAAGAACATATTCATACTACACAAGCTACATAATGACAAGTTCTTGGAACTACAAAATAAAATACATAACTTTGGAACTACAAAATAGAACACATATGCATCAAAAGAAAAAAAATCATATCAGCTCTTCTCCCCCTTTTTGGCATCATCTAAAGGAGAGGTAGACGGTGTAGAGGCCTGAGTGGATGCAGAAGCAAAGTAGGAGGTAGGTGGAACATATGGAATAATGGAAAGCTGTGCAGGAGATTGGAAGGAAAATGTGGTAGAAGATGGCTCAAGAGGAGTGGTGGAAGTGGAGTGAGTAGGTCCTATGACCTCTGTGGTGGCTTCCTCAGCTACAATTTCCTCAGTATGAGAACTGGAAGTAGTGTGATGTGAGGAAGATGATGGAGTCTGGAGAATGGGGTCAGTGTGTGGAATATCACCAGCAGGAATAGGATCAGAGATAAAGGTTGTGGGAGGTGCAGGAGGAGTGTCTGAGGGAATGATGGGAGGATCAGAAAGTGAAATGTCTGGAACAGAAGAGTCTGATGGAGGAGGTACATGAGAAGTGGTAGGTGGCAAGTCAGGGAAGGGGATATGAAGATGAGTCCTGAGAGCATCCTCAATTCTCTGAATTCTCTGTGTCTGCTCAGTCTGGCGCTCAAACAGAAGATTGAAGTTATGGTTCACTGCTACCACTAAGACTGTCACTTGATCATTGACTTGATCAATCAGTTGGGCGTTGGAGTTCTTCAACTGAGTGACTGCAGACTGGATGGCCTCCTGGATATATGTCTGAAGAGCGGCCTGAGCAAAAGAAGGACCATGAGAGACTGCTCTGGAGGACTGAGCCTCATCCATTTTGGAGGGTGAAGGATCCATCCTCTGAGGATTTCTCTGGCTGGCCTCAGGAGGAGGTGAATGGTGTCTCTGAGGCTGTGAAGATGCTCCAGCGGGAATGGTAATTCTCATCCTAGTGAGGTGAATTTTCCCAAACTTAGGAATCCTCACAATATCTCCCTCAGGTGTCAAATGCCAAATATTGTGCAGGGAAAGAATATAAGACACAAGCTGAGGATAGGGAATAGTAGTAGACCTGGAGGAGTGAAACATGAACCTCTTCATTTCTTGAAAGATGAGTTCCCCCACATTTCTTCTTTCCCTTGTCATAAGAGATGTCATCATCTGAAGATCCTTTCCCGTGATATGAGTGAAATTCTTTGCCTTGTTAACCATACTGCGGGAGTAAATGTAAAACAAGGCTCTCTGATCATTGGAAAGAGAGGCTGGGGAATTTGGTAAAGGTACTCCAGGTTGTCCTGGTCTGAAGATATCAACCAGTTCATGAATATTAAAAACACGTGGAGGCTTCATAGGAACATCCTCTATCCCTAGATAGGTGTTGATAAGGTCTCCAGACAGAAGAATTTTCTGATCTCTTATACTTGTTTCAATTCTCTCAGCAATGATGTTTCCTTGGTTATCCTTTACATCAGCAATTTTCATGTTACAGTAAAAATATTTGACAACCAAAGGATTGTAGGACATTCTCAGTCTCAGCCAAGGTTCATATTGTTTTAAATATGGGGTCAGATCAATATGAAATTTCTGTTTTAGTTCTTCCAAATCAACCCACACAACAGGACAGAAGGTTCTTTTGGCAAAGTGTGAGGCAAACACAATGGAGTTCAAAATACTGAAATTACCAGTGTTATACCCTGGAGGAGGTTCAAGAAGTTCAGTAGTTTCTTCAGCCAGGGACTCAGATTGTCGACTACCAGTGGCTTGACTTGCATACCGTGACTTCTGAGGAACTGAGGCTGCCAAGATATTCACTGCCCGTGTGATTTTTCTTTGCAAAGTAGACTCTTGGACATCTGCTTCTCGCTGTTTTTCTTTCCCTTTCCCTTTCATGCCGGTATGCGAACGGGTAGCCATTCCCGTTGGTTCCTCAATCCGAATTCCTTTGGGTCTTTGTCTGGGTGGATTGGGTTCTGGTTCAGAGGGGGATTTCGGCCTTTTAGACGGTGGTGAAGGTGGAGGAGAATGCCCGGGCCTTTTGGTTCTTGCCATGGGTACCGACGGGATAGTTTGTCGCTGAGAAGACGGAAGTTTGCGCAGTGAAGAATGTCGGAAATGAGAGGCGAGATTGACTGAAATGGACTTGATTTTAGGAGAGATTTTTCGGTTAAGAGTAGTAAAGAGGGTTTCGGTTACTGGGTTCAAGCGTTTTCAGAGAATCTGAGAGGTTTTCAGCGAGTGGAGGTGACGGTTTGAAGGAAGTGAGCAGTCGCGAGAGAGAAAAACTGATATAACAGAGTTTTTAACATTCACTCGAGTGATTTTAACATTCACTCGAGTGATTTTGGTTTTCACTAGAGTGAAATATAAAAATCACTCGAGTGAAGTCCAAAAAAACTTCACAGAATCTGAAATCATGCTGTAACTACAAAATTAATAATTAAAATACTCATGTGACTTACCTGTGACAAAATTATCAATTTAATTACTTAATTTACCTGTGATTGCAGTGTTTCACTTTTCACTTACTCGAGTGTTTTCCTCTCTGTTTGTTCCTGTTATTTAAAAATATTACAGAGCATTCTGCAAAACAACTTTGTAGATACTCTGATGCTTAAGTTAGTAATGGGATCATCAAAACAAAATGAAATCAACATTTATAAAGATTAAAACAACTTACAATTCATTGGGATTTACCATTCCCAATTCCCTTCGTATATGCATGAATTGTTCTCGGGCAAGAGGTTTGGTGAAAATATCAGCTAATTGCAAGTATGTAGGTATGAATAATACCTTGACATCTCTTTTCTGAATATGATCTCTAATGAAATGATGTCTCACATCAATATGCTTGGTCCTTGAATGCTGTACAGGATTTTTCGCCAAGCTTATTGTACTGGTGTTGTCACAGTAAATAGGAATTTCTTTAAGATATATGCCAAGATCCTGAAGTTGTTGTTTTAGCCACAGTACTTGTGCACAACAGCTAGAGGCTGCTATGTATTCTGCTTCCGTTGAAGATAATGATACTGTAGTTTGTTTCTTACTAAACCAAGAAACGACTGCGCCTCCAAGGAATTGACATTGCCCACTTGTGCTCTTCCTATCTGTTTTATAGCCACCATGATCAGAGTCAGAATATGCAACTAAATATTCGTTACCTCTTTTGGGATACCATATACCCAACTCTTTTGTGCCTGCCAGATATCTGAATATTCGTTTTACTAACTCAGCATGTGACACTTTGGGGCATGACTGAAATCTTGCACATAGACCAACACTGAACTGAATATCAGGTCTGCTGGCTGTGAGATAGAGTAATGATCCTATCATTCCTCGATATTGAGTTATGTTGAAATCAACTCCTTTTTCATCAGCATCCATCAGTACGGTTGAGCTCATAGGTGTATCTGTACCATTCGCTTCATCAAATCCAAACTTCTTGAGCAATTCTTGAAGATATTTGGTTTGTGATATGAATATTCCATTCTTCCTTTGTTTAATTTGTAAACACAGAAAGAAGGTCAATTCTCCCATCAGTGACATTTCAAATTCTCCCTGCATTAACTCAGAGAATTCTTTACACAAGGAATCATTAGTAGCTCCGAATATAATATCATCAACATAAATCTGAACTACCAAAATATCACTTAGTTTTCGTTTTATAAATAAAGTTGTATCGACTTTTCCTCGAGTAAAACCAAGTTCGATGAGAAATTTGCTCAACCTTTCGTACCAGGCTCTAGGAGCTTGTTTCAAACCATATAAGGCTTTCTTGAGTCTGAAAACATGATTTGGTTTGGATACGTCTTCAAAGCCTGGAGGTTGTTCTACATAAACTTCTTCCTTGATGTATCCATTTAAGAAAGCACTTTTCACATCCATTTGATATAATTTAAATCCTTTGATGCATGCAAAGGCTAAGAGTACTCGTATAGCTTCCAATCTGGCTACTGGAGCATATGTTTCCTCATAATCAATTCCTTCTTCCTGATTATAGCCTTTGGCAACCAATCTTGCCTTGTTTCTGATAATAGCTGCGGATTTATCAAGTTTGTTCTTGAATACCCATTTAGTGCCAATAACCGAGTGGTCTTTAGGCCGGGGCACCAAATCCCAAACTTGATTTCTGTCAAATTGATTTAACTCTTCTTGCATTGCTAACACCCAATCATTATCTGATAGGGCTTCTTCAATGTTAGAAGGTTCTAATTGAGAAATGAATGCAGAAAAACTTACTTCGTTTAAAACTTTGTTTCTAGTTTTGACACCTTCATTAACTCCACCTATCACTTGATCTAGAGGATGACTCTTGATGTATTTCCAGGCACGAGGTTGATCTGGATTACTTAGTTCAACTTCTTTTTCAAAATGGTCATCTTCAAGATTTGAAGAGTTAATAGAAGGTTTGTTTCTAGTTATCTCATCATCAAAGTTTTTACTAGAGGATACATATTCATCGAATACAACATGAATTGATTCTTCTACAACACATGTTCGTTTATTAATAACTCTAAATGCTTTACTATGATTTGAATATCCTAGGAAAAGTCCCTCATCAGCCTTAGAATCAAACTTTCCAAGATTATCTTTACCGTTGTTATGAATAAAGCACTTACAGCCAAATATGTGTAGATGAGCAAGGTTTGGTTTCCGTCCCTTGTAAAGTTCATATGGTGTTTTTCCAAGTTTGGTTCTGACATATGCTCTATTTGAGATGTAGCATGCAGTGCTCATTGCGTCTGCCCAGAAGACTTGAGACATGTTCTTTTCGTTGAGCATTGCTCTAGTCATGTCTGTAAGAACTCTATTCTTTCTTTCCACTACATCATTCTGTTGTGGAGTTCTTGGTGCTGAAAAATTGTGATCGATGCCATTTATATCACAATATTCTGCAAATGCTTGATTATCAAATTCTCCACCATGATCTGTTCTGATTCCTGCAATTGACATACCTTTCTCATTTTGCACTTTCTTGGCAAAGGCAATAAATTTATAAAAAGTTTCATCTTTGGATGACAGAAATATATTCCAGGTAAATCTAGAGAAATCATCAACAATAACAAATGTGTACAAGTTTCCACTGAGACTCTTAACTCTTGCTGGACCAATCAGATCCATATGCAATAGTTGAAGTGGTCTGTTAGTGGTAATTTCATTTTTTGTTTTAAAGGAAGATTTAGTTTGCTTACCTCTTTGACAAGCATCACAGACTAAATCATTCTTGAAATTAACATTAGGTAGCCCAATTACCAAATCCTTTTTTGAGTAACTTTTGTAATTGATGCATATTAACATGGGCAAGTCGCTTATGCCAAAGCCAACTCTCATCAGTGGTACTCAGAAGGCAATTTTCAGAAATATTTTCATTCATATCAAGAGTATAGCAATTACCTTCCCTTTTTGCCTTGAGTTTGGTCTTCAACTTTTTCTTTTCAATTTGTAGTTCCTTCTTGCTGACTATCAGGCATTCTTCTGAATCAAATATTACCCAGTTGTCTTTATCCATGCTTTGACTTATACTTAATAGATTGTGACATAAGCCTTCAACGTAATATACGTCTTTGATTTTATCTTTGACTTCCCCAAGTCCTGCTATCCTTCCAGTTTGATTTCCTCCAAATTTCACCTTGCCACCTTCCTTAGGTACTAATGTGGTGAAGTTCTCAGGATCACCAATCATATGTCTTGAACATCCGCTATCTATATACCATTTGTTTGATTTGGATGTTCTGAGACAAACCTGCAATTAAGGATAATTAAGTTTTAGGTACCCATATCTTTTTGGGTCCTTTTGGGTTAGTACAGATAGCTTTTTGTTCATGAATCTTCTTAGGTATCCATTTATAGGTTCCTATAATTCCTTTCTTTTTATGAAAACATGAAGAAGTGTAATGTCCTTTTCTATTGCAGTAATTACAATAAGCAAAAGGATTAGATGTGTGCACAGAACGTGTGAAATAACTTAGATAGGATTTGCTTCCTGTTTTCTTCTTACCTTTTCTTTTGTCTAGGTTCGGATCATATCCTATACCAGACTTATCATTCACATGACGTTGTGCTTTTAAAATAACATTTAACATTTCACTACCTTTTGTAAACTTTTCAAGAGTTTTAGTAAGATCAATATTTTTCTTTTCAAAAGACAAACACCTTTCGCAATCTCTATCCAAAGGGTTTTTAATTCTTTCTTCAAGAAATTTGTTTCTCTTTTTACAGGTAATCAAAGTATTAACAATTTTGATAAATTCAGAATGTAAAGCATCATATTCATTTTGTAATTCATCATATGTAGGGTCAGAATTCATTACCTCCTCGTCTGTTTCTTTTTTAGCAACCAGTCATATATTGGTTGTCTCCTCATTATCGCTTTCTTCTTCTGAGGAGCTATCTCCCCATATTGCAGAAACAAATGCCTTCTTTCTGTTGAAGGATTTGAAATTTCTCTTCTCTTTATTTTTCTGCAATAGCTCAGGACATTCTGATTTGATATGTCCCGGTTTACCACATTCATAGCAGATGATTTCCTTAGAGTCTCTTCTGCCACTTGTTCCACCTCTTTGAAAATTTCTGAATCCTTGGCCTTTATAGAATTTCTTGAATCTTCTGATCATCAGTCCCATTTCATCATCATCGATCTCCTCTTCTTCTTCTTGGTTTTTTGTCTTTGTTTTTGTTACACTCAGTGCAAGACTTTTCCTCCTCCTGTCGCCAACTTCTTCCAATTCTCGTTTGAATTTTAGTTTGCTTTCATATTCTGAAAGACTTCCAAACAAAGAAGCTACAGACTGCATTGATTCTCCTTTGGCCTCCTCTATTGCTGTGACTTTCACTTCCCATTCTTTGGAGAGTATGTTTAGTATTTTTCTTACTTGGACATTCTGATCATAGAATTTTCCAAGTGCTGCAAGTTGATTAACAATGTGAGTATATCTAAGTTCAAATTCAGCTATTGACTCACCTTCCTTCATACGAAGCAAATCAAACTCTGTAGTTAGAGTATTGACTCGATTTTCTTTTATTCTAGATGTTCCTTCATGAGCTACTTCAAGCGCTTGCCACATTTCTTTAGCAGTCTGAAGAGTACAGATTTTGAAGTATTCTTTTTGACTTAGTGCACTCTGAATCATTAGAATTGCTTTGTTATTGAGAGTCACTAGCCTTTTGTCATTGTCATCAAATTCTGCTGGTGATTTAGGAACTTTTCGAGATTCTTCAGTCTTTGTAGGCACATAGTTTCCAGTTTCAATCACATCCCATAGTCCGTATTCTGTAGCCATTACGAACACACGGAACTTAGCTTTCTTGAAGGAAAAATGTTCACCACTGTAACCAGGAGGTCTAGTGATAGAAGCTCCGTCAGGAAGGATTGCTTCACCCATGCTTGCCATCGGATCCTTCTAAGGTTGTTAAGCCTGAATTAGAAGACCTGCGCTCTGATACCAAATGTTAGAGCAAGCTTTTCACCCAAGAGGGGGGTGAATTGGGTGATTACAAAATAACTGGCAAATTTAAATTCAATGTATAAAACTTAAAGCACAGTTAATGAAGGAAGAGATATCACCAAAGTTCACACAGAGATTTATACTGGTTCGGTCTCAATCACTTGACCTACGTCCAGTCCTCAGAAATCCTTCTGAGCCTTTCACTATATCTTCCAAGATTCAGTGGGTTCTTGGCACCTCAGTACAAATAGCAAGTTCCTCCAGACACTCGCTCCCCCTTACACAAGGTAATCTCAAACCCCTACTTAAGGTTCCTCAACCTTAAGTTAATACTATTGAAAATGATTAAGTATTACTGACAGATCTCTCTTTCAGAGCATATAGATAAGAACTGAAGCACAGATGAAGAGTTAAAGCTTTTTGAGAAGATATCACTTGTAGAGTGTTCAGGCGTTTTTCTTCGTCGTTCTATTTTTCAAATGTCTGGACATATATATTGGGACCTTTGAATGCCGTTGTAAATATGTCCGTTGATTCAAAAATGCTTCTGTCAAATGTAACAGTATTTGTCTTCCATTACTTCTGAAGTTCTTCTGCTGCCATGAATAGTTGTCGTTTCAGTGGAGTGATCAGTTGCATGTCAAGTGCGTGATAGTGGAGTACAGCTGTAACACACTTATGAATTTAACCGTTAAGCAATATTTGTATCTCAACAGATTAATATGGATCACTGGAAGTGTTTTATAAAAGTGACAGTAAGACCATAGAAAGTGATCCTATTTTCGCAACTAAGTATTAAAATGATATACCATATGATTTTGATAGCTATTTGGAGAAATCAGTAATAATAGAATTTCACTAGCAAAATCAATTGTCGTTTATGAAGGTAAAAGCAAATGGATCAAAGTCAATGTAGGAAGATGTATACTTGAACAATTAATCATTATATGAGAAAATGTAATATCACTGGAAGTGAATATAATGTCATTGGAAGTGATTTTGAAAACCTTGAATGCTTCTGACAGTGATTGCTGGTTCACTGGAAGTGATATTGAAATTTCCATATTTCACTCGAGTGAATTTGGAATCACTGGAAGTGATTTTGTAAATAGTGTTTTCTTCTTGGAGTGATTTCCAATTCACTGGAAGTGATTTGCAACTTTTCAAATATCACTCGAGTGATTCAAGATCACTGGAAGTGATTTGGCAAACAGTGAAATATTCTTGCAGTGATTTTGAATTCACTGGAAGTGATTTAGCGAAAATGCAACATCACTCGAGTGATTGAGGATCACTGGAAGTGATTTGAAAACTTTGGCGGATCACTCGAGTGATCTGAGCTTCACTGGAAGTGATTTGCAAAACAGTGAAATTTTCTTGAAGTGAATTCTAAATCACTGGAAGTGATTTGCCGCACCACTCGAGTGATTCACAATCACTGGAAGTGATTTGGCGCATCACTCGAGTGATTCATAATCACTGGAAGTGATTTGCAAAACAGTGAAATTTTCTTGAAGTGAATTCTCAATCACTGGAAGTGATTTGCCGTATCACTCGAGTGATTCACAATCACTGGAAGTGATTTGGCGCATCACTCGAGTGATTCAGAATCACTGGAATTGATTTTCAAAACAGTGAAATTTTCTTGCAGTGATTTCTCGATCACTGGAAGTGAATTTGCGGATCACTCGAGTGATTTCCCATATCACTCGAGTGATCTGTCATTTTTGACAATCACTCGATTGATTTTAGTGATCACTCGAGTGATCTTGAATATCACTCGAGTGATTAACAAAATCACTCGAGTGATCTTGCACAGATTACCAGAATATCTTGCTTTGCTGATAATTAATCCATGAGCTTCCAAAACATGATTTGTTATCATCAAAACATGAAATCTAACATAACTAACCTAAGTTGGTTTCATTGGGTTAAGCTTTCTCTTTCTTCATCCCTATTCAACTTGGATGAAAATCACATTGAGATAGGAAGGGAATTTGTTGACTTATTCCTTCTTGAAATGTTGCTTTTTTTGTCAAACTTTCAACTTAAATTAAAACTGAAGATCATTTGACTTTTCTTCTCTTCTTTTTTTTCTTTTCTTTTTGGACTTGTCATAGAATTGGAAGATGACTTTATTTGCATATTCCTTCTCTCTTTTCTTGGTCATAACCGAAATTCAAGATCCCAATAGAAGAGGTAATTTGCTAACCAATTACTCTTATATGTGTTGGTCCAAGTTGGACATTGGTCTTCTAAGTGGTTTGACATTTTGACTAAGCTTTCCTTCCTTCCTCTTTTGTTTCTCTTTGGATGTTTTTGACAATGGGAAATGAGGGAGTTAAATTGCTTTTTAAGACCAAATCTTGGCCCTTCGTTTTGATTTCCAATTTTAACCTCAAGATGAAGTGACAATTGACTTCTTTACCCTTGATCATGGCAAAATTATTTCTTATGACATTAGTTCTTTTAATTCTCTTTCTTAATTCTTTCTAGACACTTCTTCTCTTTTCCTTTAGATCCGGGTTAGGTTTTATGTCATACTAACATATCCAAAAGGAATCAGGTATTTTCTTTCGACTAATTCGCACCAAAATTCATACTTTATTTTGGGTATGGTTTCTAATAGTCATTCTATTTCTTATTCATTCTTGGGATTCATACTAAAATAGGCTTAGTAGTCCACTTTATTCAGGCTTATTCTCTATCATCTACTCCAAAAATTCGATATATTACATAGTCTGCTAAATTTTGCTAATTTCATATGTTTTTGTACCTCCAACCAATTTGATTTTTGTTCTATTTCTATCTTTGCCACTCACATAACACACTCATACACCCCTAGTTTATTTTCCACATAATGATTGGCATACCTACCCCAATTTGACTTATTATACTAGAAATAAATCACATAATTGTTCATGGTGATGCCAAAACCAATTCAGGTTTTCAGATTGAAGAAGGAAATTGTGAAAAACTCGAACTCTTGATTCTACAAGAACCAATCCCGTAATTTTTCATGTTGGAAATCAAGCAATGAATGTTGGAAATGAAGCATTGAGAGAAGCACATGAAATAATTAGACAAGGAATTGAAATAGCTAAAGAATGATCTAGATAACTTCCTCAATTGTATGCAGACTATGTTATCTATTGATGATTATTTATTTATTTATTTATTGTCCAAAAAGATGATTATTAAACTTAATGAGAGTGGTTTTTTATTGATTTTATTACTGAGACTTTTTTTGCTGATTTTGAATTTTATTATTCAGACTTTGGATTTTGGAAGCATTTTCTGAAATGATAATGGAAGCATTTTCCTTGATAACTATCCATTACTTTTAAAAGACACATTGTACAAATTAGTAATTTTAGTTTTATATTATAAAAATTAATAAGATGGAATGTTAAAATTTTATCATATTTTCTAATTTTTTTTAGTTTTATCATATTTTATATAGGCAATGGATTTTAACAAACACATACAAATTGATGAGCTAGCATATCAAAATTAACAAAATGATCCTCTAAAATTTAAATAATTTTTTAATCATACACAAGTAAGGCATCAGACTTTTTTGATATTCATAAATTAAGAAGAAATAATTCTACTATAAAAATTGTAAATAAAGAAATAAAAATATATAGATAAATAGAAAAGAGCATATTTGTTAACTTATAATTAGCATTCTTCATATACCCTTCTGAATGAAACAGGAAACCAAACATCTCATCGCCTCTTCTTGAACCAAACAAAGTTTATAACATTCTCTCACATAACTTTAATGAAGCTTACCTACCTTCTCCTCTGTTGAACCAAACACACCCTAAATGTTACTATTACCTCCTATTCTTAATATCAAATTAAGGAAATTAGTGAAATTTGTTTATATGACATGTATCTTCTAAAATATCATAATCATCTTCCTTAATTCTCTCATTCCTTCTCTTCCTTAATTATTGTTGAGGGATCATTAATAAGAGTAAATTAAAAAAAAGTGACAAATATAAAAAAGGGTTAAAGGGCAATTGTGCCCCTGAAGTTATCACCAATGTGCAATTTTTCCTCAGAAGTGTCAAAGAGGGAGCAACTTTGCCTTAGCCGTTATCCCAGTTAATTTTGACCATTAATTAATCAAATATGTTGAGCTGGCAATTTACATATCATTCATGTCATTTTTGTTAAGGTGCAAATTTGCCTTGGAAATTTATATGTCATCTACTTCATTTTTTTAAAGTTAGATTTTAAATTTCCGGCGTAAATTTACACCTCAACAAAAATGACATTTATGACATGTGGAATGCCAACTCAGTATATTTAATCAACTAATAGTCAAAATTAAATGGGATAACGACCAGAGCAAAATTACTTCTGTAAAAATTTTTAGGGAAAAATGGCCCCTTGGTGACAACTTTCATGACAAAATTGTCACTTAACATTAAGAAAAATATGTTTTATATTTTGGAACAAAATTAACTCACAAAATATGCCATATATTAAAGATTAGAGTGAGTATTGATAAAATATAATTTTTTTTAGTTGTTAGCTGATTTAAAACCTTTAGTTGCCTCAGGTTAAATCAAAATAAACCAAATTATGTAGTGAAAGGCACAACTCGGGTCGTGTTCTCTCAAGGGGCCTTTTTATTTAATTCCTAGGCTAAACTAAGCGGCAAAAACATTTAGATAGGGTTTTGAATTGATTTTATTTTTAATGATGGAAAATAACCTAAACTACTATTTTTAGGATTTTTGGTAAAATGATGAATGAAAGTATGAAATTAGATTTAAGGAATGATATGATGGAATGCTCCTTAGAATTGAATCTATAGCTATCCTAGCTTGCTTAATGATATGGGAGTTAATTAATTCACCGAGTATAATGAAAACCCCTCAAGTGATTCTTAACAAATAATTGTCCTAAAACTAGATAACAACCACTTATTAAGGCACTTTTAAAAACCGCTTGGTGTGCAACTTAAATTAAGTTTATAAAAATTTCTTCCCTAATGATGAATGCTCACATAGACACTCAATAGCAACATAAAATCAATTATAATACCTAACAACGTTAAATAAAACAATTTCAATAAGTGAAAATGGAAATATATAACTCAACTCAAACCACAATAATCCAACTAACAAAGATTATAACACATAATCTCAGTCTCAAATTCAAATCAAAATAATTCCTAACGAAGAAAAATCATCAAGTTCAAGACTCATGAAAGCAAATACTCCCGTAATTAAAGCTCCCAAGATCAAGCCATATCATCCATTTCCAAGAAGTACAAGAGACTTAGCCTCTCATGATTTCGCATCCAAATCCTCCTCCTTTGAGCCTCCAACATGTGTCATTTATATAGGAACAATTTAGGGTACATGTAGTGGTCTCTAGAGCGAGTGTTTTAAGCTTTAGTGTGTGTGATAGCCCAATTTTGCATAAGAATGAAAGGTGAACATGGCAGCCCAATTTTAGACACTTTCCTAAGGTTTCCAAATGTGTTTTGGATGAAATCAATTTGTCATAATGGTGATGAAGGTGGCTGGCTAAAATAAGGCACAAAATAAGAAAGTTGTAGCTTTTACTTTAGAAGTCAGTGCAGTTTCCTAATTTGAGTGTGATAACTAGGGCTTCAATTTTGCTGACCTTTCTTAGGGTTTTCCAAGGTTTCCTAAAGTTAATTAGATGCCTAATTCGCTACATAGAAAGGGAAATGAGTGGTGGCTAAGCTTGCTACAAAATAGGAAACTAGATGCCTTAGATTTAGGTGCAAGATAAGAAGGCTTCCTAATTTGACCCGGATAAATTGGAGCTACGTTATTTATGCTTTAAGAAATGACTTAGGAGTTCTGTTTGACCTAGGATAAAGGTTTTCTAAATTGGTTTGGTGAAAGTGGTGTCATTTGTCTCTTGGTTACTGTTACGAGTGAAGGATGGTGTATTTAGAAAGTGCAAATGTACACTGTCATAAATAAATAATATAGAAGTGAGTAGAGTATCGTTCCCACGAGGATTAATCACTAAATATCAAAATTGGTAATCTTAGTACTATTTAGTCGGTCGATTAGTTGTGATTGAGATTGCAAAATAAAAATGATGAAATATGAATACAAGTTATATGAAGACAAATATGAGAGAAAGCCCTAGGGATTATATTTCACTTAACCAATTCTAGATTGAATCACTTATCTATTCTAGTCTAATTTATTCCACATGATTGATAGTCGAGTTTCCCTAATTTAATTACTAGCCTCTTCCAAGGTTGAGTAATTCTATAATTAATTGCTAACCCAATATATTCCCATATGAATTTAAGCACTTAAAAATGCATTAAAATTTATGGAACTCATTAAGACTACACAACTCATATGAATATATTCCTCTTTCATATGTAAATTATGGTTTTAATTATAGGATCCAAACACATACATCTCCTTCCGGTCTCAACATGCATATTAAAATCATCCAAAAGGTGGCTAGTCAATTGAAAGTATTAAGAACGGTAATTAAAACTCAATCATGAAGGAAAAATTAAAACTAGATTTAATAACTTAAGATTCAATCTATCATTAGTAAGCTACGTCATCACCATAGGAAAAGGAAAATTAGCTCATAATAAAATTAAAATCAAAACCAAAATAAATTAAAGACATCATAAACATTGCATAAAAATTAATTACAAAAACATAAAAATACAATTACAAGATGCATGAAAATGGAAAATCTAACCTACCATATAGGAGGTAAAACCTTTCATGTAGGTGGCAACCTATACCATCCATAAAGGAGGACTACCTAGGTCTTCCATATAGAAGGTAACATCATCCATGTAAGAGGCATGCAAGAAGTAAAAAAAAATGGAAAAAATAAATTCTAAAATAACAAATCTCTCTCTCTCTAAAATAGAATCTCTCTCTCTCTCTTCCTTCCTCCTCTTTTTAGGATAACAAGAAACTCTATTTATGGACTTTATTTTTCGGACTGCTACAGTAAATTCCGTTAGCTACAGTACCCATGCACAGTGCAAACGTCAGCTACAGTACCCCTGCACAGTGCCTCCACCTAACCCGCTTCACCGTCCGTATTGATACAGTGACTCCATACCCGTATCCCACCCTCCATAGTTGGCTACAGTGAATTCGTGAATAGTGAACATTACCATGAATAGTGAATAGTGACAGTGAATAGTACCACATAAATAGTGACTCCCCTTAAATGCATTCTTTAATTCTTCTTAATGCGGTGTTTCCCGTAGCTACAAGAAAATCATTATTTATTTATTAATTACACCCAAATTGATTACATTAAGCTCAAATATCGTCCACAAAATCATCATATAAGGAAAAATAAATATGCAAATATTTTACTTATCAGTTACTTAAGATGAAATGTTGTGAAAGATTTCTAATCCTAGTAGGACTAGGATTAGAAATAGTTTATTAATTTCATGAGTTTCCTAAAACTTTGTTCCTTGATGCTCAATTCTTCTTTTGAATTGTTAAGTGACGCCATTTAGGTGTTTGTTGGAGAGAAAGCCATGCACAATGATCATCATACCCTTCATTAGTTGACGCGACACCTTTCTTGACATGGTTAGGAAGAAGACTTTGTGAAATCACACATTTGCTCTTCATTAATTGTTAGTGGCATACCTTGCTCTCTAGAGTTAAGGAAGACATGTCATTCGGGCTTAATTGATGTAATAGGGCCCATTTCAAGAGTATAGCCTATAGGTTAACATGCATGGGCCCTAACCATGCTGTAAGTTGGCCCAAAACTAGTCTTAAAACCTTGTTCATCATGAGTCCTCCAACACTTGCGAATTTTCACTCCCTCTAAACTCTAAGGCTTGTTTCTTCATCCTCTGGGCTTCTGTTAATGTCTTCAGCGTTGGCCTACAAACTCCTGTGCATAATCTTGAAATCAAAACAAATATAAATTTTAATCCAATAAAGAGGAATTATAAAATCAGTTGACAAAAAAAAAATTATGACATATTTATGTGCAATACCTTTTAATCCAAAATAATCATAATAATCACATGTAAGCTCAATAATGAAGATAAAATCCCATAAAAAGATATGAAAATATATGTTAAAATATGGATATATCATTAGCACTAATGAAATTTGACTTGTGGTTTAATTGTTGGTTGACAAAAAAAAATTGCTGGTTGACTATGAATTTCATATACTTCATCTGTTTACAATATAAGTCACTTCTAAAAGAATGTCTTGATCCACAATAAAAGTCAATTAAGGAGTAATCAATGCTTATTTGTCAATTTTGTCCATATAATTAATTCTTAAATGTGACTTTTTATATGTTCCCTCATTTAAAGTTTAATTCAGTATGAGTATAGTTGGGAAATATTTTCAATTTAAAGCTTGTTTAATAAGTTAAATACCATGTATTGGTTTTGATAAATTAGTTAAGGTGCATTATATTATGGACTGAAGGGAGTATATTTTTTATGTGTAAATAGTGTGTTAGAGAAAAATAATGTTATCAAACTCACAAGTTTAAGCAAACTCATGACAAAAACGTAAAATCGTATTATAAACTTGAATCGTAAGAGCTTTCTTCTATTAATAAATATGCATTAATAGTGTATAATTAAATAATTAAAATATACAAAATGACAACAATTTAATTTAAATATATTTTAAATTCAAATAATTAAAATTAAATCAATCAACATTTGTAATTTATTATACTCAAAAAAATTTATAAAATTCATAAATAAAACCACTGAGCATGATCAAATTGAAAAAGTTAGCACGAGTTTAAGATTGAGTTAATATAATTTTGTAAGTTAGAAATGTAAAAACGGTAAACTTGATATACAAACTCGTGAGTTTAACCATATTTACAACTGAAAGTGACTTGAAATAATTTTGTAAGACAGAAATATAAAAACGATAAAGTCAGAAAATCAACTTGCAAGTTAACAACTAACAACAATAGAGAAAAATAGAACATATTATGCATAGAAAACCATGTACTTCCCACGCCTTGTGTAGACGGTGAATAATTGTTTTATAACTTTTTCTATAAAAGCAGCATAAAAAGTCTGAAGAAAATATTATACAAAAACAAACATGAACTTTCTAGTTAGTTATATTAAATCAAATTTAACACTTAATTATTATCAAGAAACTCTTAACGTACCGTTTTCATAGAGAAAATTTACCATTCGAATACGAAGGCAAACAATGTTTAACATTATTTGCTACTCTAACAGCACAAATTTAGAAATAAAATTATGAGAATTTACCATCAGAAATTCTTTGATAATAAATAACTATTGAGTTTAGTTGTTAGGAATAATTTTAACAAAACAAGAGACAAACTTTCCCAATAAAACAAAGCCGTGAATAATTTAATATCATACATAGAGAGCTCAAATACAGATGCAATTATGCAAAAAGTAATTTTTTTTTTTAATTGAACAGGTTAGTTCTAACACTATGATCTTGAAGCTATAATTGAAACTGCTAGTTTGCATTAGATAATCCAAAAGCAATTAGAATCGGGAAAATCCCTTAAAAAACTTTAAAATTATGAAAAGACAAAAAGGTGTTTTGAATATTTATAATCACATAAGGGTGTTAGGCTTAATTTGTCTTTTTTCAAATTAAAAGAAAAAGACCAATTTTCCCTTATATTTTTTTTTATTTAAAAAGAAATTACCCCACAGGCCGCCGGAGCTCCGGTAGCTAGCCAAAGCCGCCATCGACCACCCCGCCAGTGGCGGCTGGGGGTTGGGGCCGGAGCTTCAGTGAATATATTCCAGCTTTGGGAATATCAAGTGGTGGAAGTTTACGTTGATCAGCCACTTAGATATGTGAAGAAAGGGAGTGAAGAAAAAGTAAAATTAAAAAAGGTTTTATATGGGCTAAAACAAACACTAAGAGCTTAGTATAGTTGTATAAATGCATATTTTTCTAAAGAAATTTTTCAAAAATGCCCTCATGAACATACTCTTTTTAAAAAATTTGGAAAAGATGGAAAAATTATTTTTGTGCCTCTCTATGTTGATGATTTAATTTATACTGGAAATGATATAGGCATGATTGATGCCTTTATGGAGAACATGATGAAAGAATTTGAGATGTATAATTTGGGCTTAATACGTTATTTTCTTGACATTGAAGTTATGTAGTTACCACCTGAAATTTTTATTTCACAAAAGAAATATGTCCTTGAGATTTTAGACAAGTTTAAAATGAAGGATTGCAATCTTGTTTGTACTCCAATTGAGTGTGGCTTGAAATTGGTGAAGAATGACGAGGAAAGAGAGTTCATGCTACTTCCTTCAAGCAAATGGTGGGAAGTATAATGTATCTCACTTCCACAAAGTCTGATATCATGCATGGTGTTAGTCTTGTAAGTAGATATATGAAAAATCCAACTAAGAATCATCTCTTAGCTTCAAATAGAATTTTTCATTATTTGAAAGGTACAACTGATTTGGGAATTTTTTATAAAGCTAACCCAAAAAGAAAGTTTTGTGGCTTTTCTAATAGTGACTATAATGGAGATTTGGATTATAGAAAAAACACATCATGCTTTGTTTTTATGATAAGAGATCGAGATATTTCTTGGTCTTCAAAGAAACAACCAATTGTCACTTTGTCAACTACAGAAGCTGAATTTGTTGCAGCAGCAGCCTGTTCTTGTCAAGCTATATGGTTTAGAAGATTGTTTGAAACATTTCAGTCAACAAAAGGGTCCGACGGTGACTTATTGTGATAATGTTTCGGCAATTAAAATTCCCCAAAATCCAACTTTGCATAGATAAAGCAAGCATATTGATATGAGATATCATTTTCTAAGTGACCTTTGCAATGATGGTGTTATTGATTTGGTGTTTTGCAAAAGCCAAGATCAACTTGATCTACCGTTATGACCAAACCACTCCAACAAGTTCTGTTAATAAAGGTAATAAAAATGCTTAGGATGTGTTCTGTAGAAGATTCTGTTCAAAGGAGGGGTTAACCCTTATTCTCTTAAACTTAATGTTTGCAAGCGTTAGTTTAAAGGAGGGATCGTTGGAAAATTCAATTACTGCCAAATGTCTCCAAGTTGTAACCCAAGTTATTATCATATTTCAGTTTTATGGCATGAGTTTCATTATCACATTCCAAGAACTCTTTACACATTAGAATGGGATTTAAAGTTTCACACTCATGAAGATATGTTATGCATTAAGTGGTATTTAAGTGACGGTTTCATTTTAATTCTCTGGCAACTTTGCTTGTAACATGCCTATTTAAATATGATGAATAAAGATATCCTCCCATTCTCCCATATTTCTCTCTACTTTATTTTAACAATTTTACAGTTTATGAGGAAGATAATGTGAGGTAACTTGTGCGGATGTGCTTATCATAAGCAAATCCAAACAAACCTACAACTCTTAAAATTCACAGCATCAATAAAAAAAGCCTCGTCTTTATCAAGAGGACTTCTTTCCCTCGTGAAAAGCTTCAAAGTGTAATTTAGAGCTCTGAGGAGCGGTTGGCATATTCTTGGACTAATGCCCCAAATAATGATGGCCTCTGAAGCAACTTGGAGGGTTTATCAAATTCTTTTGCTCTCCCTACCACAAGAAAACACAATAAACTTCAGCATTATGCCATATGTGTGTGTAATCATATAAATAAATCCACTATAACTAACTATACTGATGTGGATTTAGTTAAATAGTAAAAGCTCAGTTTAAATCTCCTAATGCAACTTTATGCAAAGTAAGGAGAAATATAGAGACATAATAATGGGTTTTAGATTCGTGAGTCCCACATATCAGAAGTGCGGCTCACTGTAGGCTCAATATAAATCTATCTATCTATCTTCACTTCATGAAAACTCTATGATCCCCAAGCTTTAGGGTCTGTTTGGAATGAGAGGAGGGGAGGGGAATGGGAATGAGGGGATTTTGCTCCCCTCTCCTTTTTTTGGATTGTTAAAATTTTTAGGAGGGGAGGGAAAAAATTTTCCCCTCCTAACCCTCCCCTCCAAAATTGAGAGAATTTGGAGGGAAATGTTAATGTTTAGATATACATTGTCTAATATGTCCCCTACTATTTTATAATATTCCCACAGTACCCTTTCTATTTTTTACCCAAAACTGTCACACATTTTATAATTATATTTATTTAATTTTTATAATTATAAAATTATAATTTTATGCATTGAATACCATTTATAATTATATTTTATTAAATATGTTAGAAAATTATAAAATGCAAATTAAATGAAATAAGAGTAAAGTTATTCATATAAAAATGTTTCCCCTCCCTTCCCATCCTATACCAAACAAGGTAATATCAAAATCCCTCCCCTCCCCTCTCTTTTTGTCAATCCAAACAAGGTAAAAGAAAATCCCTGTCAAACCCTCATCTCCTCTCTATCGAGCCAAACATAACCTTAAAGAACTTTTGAAGGGGGGGGGGGGGGAAGGCCAAGGATTTGGACATTATTACCTCCATTCCTACTTATAAGGTCCTATTTTTTGAATTGGTCTAATACATTTTCAAGAATGTTACCCCTAATTAATTTTCCCCATACATTCGTCATTTTTTTCCGCTATTACTCTCTCTCATGCTCTTTCTCATGTACCTACTTGTAGATAAGGCCATATTTGAAAAAATAAGTATATTTCTTAAATATTTATTAGAGAAAATTGTATTTAAGTCCCTTAGAATCTAAAAATTGCATCGAAGTCCCATGAGATTTTTTTACAATAAATTTTAATTGTCAAATACCCATGAACTTATTGATGCACCCCCATCAACTTGTCAATGAACACTCATGAACTTGTCAGTATAAGCACTCATGAACTTGTCACTGGACATCCCTAGACTTATCAGTAGACACTCATGGACTTGTCATTAGAATTGGAATTGATTGCAAAAAAGTCTCACAGGATTTAAATGCAATTTTGAGATTTTAAAGGATCATTTTGTCGTACTTCCTCTTACCTTGGACCTAAATGCAAATTTTTCCTATTTTTTACTTTTAATTAATGTTAACTATTTTCTTGACACAATTCCATTAATATGACCTTATAAGGACGGAAAGAGTATGAGATAGTAAGCCCTACATCAAGTAGAATGAGATGCTGGAAGAGGGTATTTAAGTGAGTTGTTTCTCTCAACTCAACCTCTAGCTTTTGAAGTAGGATTCCCTGTTCCACTTAAGTACCCATCAACTTCCCCAACACGAATCTAAATGAATGAGAAGTTCATGGCTTGTGGCCAATAAAGGATAGAATGAATACCTGCATCGATGACGAGAACCCGATCACAGTCCATGACTGTTGGTATTCTGTGAGCAATGCTGATTATGGTACAAGTTGCAAAGTCCTCTCTGATGACCTTTTGAATCACAGCATCAGTTTGTGAATCCACAGAAGCCGTTGCTTCATCTAAGAACAAGAGACGACTTCGCTTAAGCATAACCCTCCCCAAACACAACAACTGCCTCTGTCCCACACTCCAATTCTCTCCATTATCAACCACTGCACATACAGTTCAATAACATTCCTCATCATCAACAAAAAGAGAGTATGAAATTTAAAAGAAACTCATGAAATGAAATGAATGTTTCAAACCTAAAGAATCCAGTTTCTCCGCCTTGGAAGCCACGGTGTCTTTTAGTTGACAGCGTTCCAAACTCTACACAACAAAATCATGATCACATAAGAACGAGTCATATTTAAGCATTAATTACTCTCCAGACGACTTATATTTCGGACCGGAGGAAATAAGAAATAATATTAAACTCAGGTGTCTTGTGAAAACAAAATGGTTCAGTTACCTTCCATATTTCTTCATCTGAATATTGTTCAGTTGGATCAATATTGCTCCTAACGGTGCCTTCAAAAAGAACAGGCTCCTGGGGAATGATACCGAAGCGAGACCTGAGGTCGTGAAGGCCTAACGCAGTTATGTCGATGTCATCGATGATTATTCTTCCTCCAGAAGGTTCCACAAGCCTGAAGAAAACTTGGATCAAAGTAGATTTCCCACTTCCTGTTCTTCCAACAACACCAATCTTTTCTCCACCACTAATGCTCAATGTGATGCCTTTCAAAACCAAAGGAGAGTTGGGACGATACCTAACCTGTTTTCCAGATAAGAGTAATTAGTAATTAGTATTGTTCTATGCAGATTCCATATTCAAAGAGACCAAGAACTTGTTTTATAACTAATATATATATATATATATATATATCAAGTCAGCTTGTTACCTGCAACTCTTTGATATCAACATTGCCGTGGGCGGGCCAATTCGGGGGAGGTAGGCGATCTTTAATAAGCCATGCTGCTTCAGATGGAATCTTTGTGAATTGCTTAATCCTCTCCACAGATACCATTCTGTTCTCAATGAAGCAACTCATGTATATGGCCCAGAACAACACAGCATTTAGGGACAAGCCATAAGAGAGAGATAAGCCAACGTTTTCTACATCATGCAACAAGGAAAGATCCAATTACTCTATCATCTCAATAAGATTTTGACAGAAAAGAAAAATGTGAAATATCTACCAAATCATAATCTCTGTGCAACACACAGAACCTGCATTGGTTTTTCTTCAATAGAGGATCAAGTTTTACCTGGCTTTATGATGTTGCTGGGTAATATAATCATGAACATAGTAGAAATACAAAAGACCAAGCTCCCGAGCAATTCTAAGCGAAAACCCAACCACTCATTGGAACCATTGTTGTGGAAATCCATGCGCAGATTTTGGTTAACTCGTTTAACATTTTCTTCACAAAAGTTCTTTTGCTTTCTGAATGCGCGGATTGTCATGACACCAGAAATGCTCTCTGAGAAGTGGTGAATAACTGGTGCTTTTGTTATCGAATCCAGGCGAGTCAATTCGCGAGATGAAGAGAGGAAATAACCCTGCAAGATTTAATACAAGACACAAGTTATTAAGGTAAAAACATGCTTGGGAACTTTGGCCATTTGACACGGAATCATGCCGAGGTAATCGTATCATACCCGGTACCATATGTTCAACCAAATCAGAGGTATCAGCAAGAAAACTGTTGGCCAAGAGTTTTGACAAGTGACAATGAAGATGCTAAGCACTGTGATGTACATGGAAATCACAATGCCCATAAAGAATGGGAGAAACAGATCAACATTAGTCTGATCAGTGGATGCCTGCATAAGTTTAAATACAAAGGAATTAAAATCAATACAAATATCTATCATATAGAATATTGTGTTTCTTAGAACTAGCTTGTGACATAGCATCCTTGACCATTGAGTACTTACCCTACTTAAAATTCTTCCGGAAGGCGTGGTATCGAAGAAAGACATGGGTGCATGAAGGATGCAATTAAGAATCTGGGAGAAGAAAAGCTGTGCTGTCTTAAGCCCCAAGATGGTGACAGAGAAGGATCTTATAATCACCAAAACAACCGAAACCGCGGCAATAATGGCATAGATGGAAATGAAAAGAGACGGGTTAAAGACTCGAGCTTGCTCTTCTGAGGTTTCATATGCTAGCCAATAATCACCAGCCATCAAAGCTCCTTGCCATAACAAAGAAATGAGAAGTACTCCTACAATGCCCCACCATCCATAAGCCTCAGTACAATACAACTTATAAATATGCAGGCTCACTTTGCCAGTTTCCCTCTCTTCATCTTTGATTAGTTTAGAATTTTCCTTGCCAGCTTTTGGTTGGTCAACAGAATTGCTTTCACCATTGGCCTCTCTGAAACTAGAAGCCGGCTTTGGAGATCTCGGAGATTTGGACGGTCTTGGGGAATTTTCACCAGGCATTTCTTTGCCTTGTTCTACAAGTTCCATAGAAGTCTCGTGTGCTGCTACCAGATCTCCAAAATCCATCCCAGAACTTAGTAAATCATTATACTTCCCAGATTCAACTATCATTCTATCTCTCATCACCTTCAAGCAAAAGACATCATATCAAATATTTTCATTCCTCTCCAAGTCAAATTGAGTGTTTAAAACAAAAAATAATGAAACTTCAAAGAAACTTACCATTATAAGATCAACATTGTGCAAGAAGTCTACTTGGTGTGTTACAAGAATAACAGTCTTGCCTTTTAGAACTCCCCTAACACATTCCTGTTTAAAAACGCTCAAAGAATGTCATAACAAGAATAATGTTGATAGTAAGTGATCAGTTAATAAATTGAAGCTTGAGTTTGAGAATACCCGCCTTGAATATCGCCGAGCCGGTATGAGCATCAACGGCGCTAAAGACGTCATCAAGAAGATAGATATCACAGTCCTGATACACAGCCCTGGCAAGCTGTATTCTCTGCTTCTGCCCTCCACTAAGATTGATGCCGCGCTCTCCGATCTCCGTTTGATCCCCATCATCCATCATTTCCAAGTCCTTGTCCAAGCAACAGACTCTCACAACTTCATTGTACTTGTGTCTCTCCATTGGTAATCCATACAAGATGTTATCCTGAATTGTCCCATTTTGAATCCATGATGTTTGAGCTACATACGCCGTACTCCCGCAAACCCGAACCTGTGTGTGTCAATATCATCAATATCAATACCTCTATAAAAGTTGTAAGATAATAGTGCCTTTCTCATCAAGAAACCATACCTTGCCAGAAACCTGGTGCATCTCACCAAGAAATGATGCTAGCAGGGAAGATTTGCCGGAGCCGACAGTGCCAACAATGGCGGTGAGATCGCCCTTTTTAATATTGATATTAATATTTTTCAAGTCATAATCCCCCTTAGTATCATCATCATCCCAGCTAAAGGTGCCATCTTTCACCTCTACCGCAGTTTGTCCATCGCAGCCTTCCTCCCTCTCTACCGAGTAATCAGATAATTCCTTGCTCATCATGTACCTATCCAGCCTCCCAAGTGATATCATGGCTTGTGAAAGAGAGATCATTGATTGTGGGAAAGCCCTAATAGGTTCCTGCAATATCTTAAAGATCGTTGTTGTGGTGAAAACCGTGCCTGCATCGAGTGGAACTCTTAGCAAAATCGCTGTCCCAAAGGTTAGAGTTGATATCAAAAGAGGTGTGCTCCACATCACAATGATGTTCCCAGAAATTGAATACATAAACTTGGAAAGCCAGCTGAATTCTGACTCACGAAAACCCATAATCCTCTTATTGAAATGCTCTTCCCAAGCTTGGAACTTGATCACCCTCATGTAATTCAGCATCTCATTAACAGCCTTCATCCTCGAATCGCGATTCTTCATCACATTGAACTGGAAACGATTGTTCCTTCGAGTACCAAGTACGACAAACACAAGAACTCCCACAATTCCAAGCAAAGCTGTGACCACCGCGGCGCCCAAGTACTTATAAAGCAGAACTAAGGCAATCCCAACTTGGAATGGCATCATCCACACAGCATGAAGCTGCAGCATCATATCAGAAAGCTGTTGTGCATCCACAGCCATATAATTAACTATAGTTCCAATCCCATGGTCTTGTCTTGCAGAACAAGACAACCTTAACCCTTTCCTGTACAACGAGGTAATAAGAGAGCATCTAATAAGCATCCCTAGCTTCTGAGAGTTAAAGTTGAAATGATGAGTGGCTAAAACTTCTATGAACTTCGCAACTAGGAGGATTAAAACCAGGTAGTATCCTTCATAAACAGAGCTTCCCTTACCAGCTGTGAAATCCACAAAGCTTTGGATAAGAACAGGACCTATGAACATAACACTAAGACGAACAACAGCAAGGAAAGCAGTAAAAGCTACTTCCTTCCAGAAGCATCTAAGAAGTGTGGTTAGAACAGGATGCTTGGACCTTTCTTGTGGCTTAGGCCATTTCTGTTCAAACAAAACTGACATTCTTTCAGCTCTATGTTCTGGTGAAAGTGATGGGACTTCATCAATCTTCAAAGGTGACTTGTAACCTTTACTCAATAATGGATTTATCCATAGCCAAAAGGCCTTGGAAGCTAAAGAAGCTGAGGCAAAACCAGTCACGTTTGATTTAATATCGGTTTCCCCATCAACAATCAGAGATTCAGTTTCCTGTGTTGTGAAGGTGATACCAGTAGATCCTTTAATGGCGGCAAGGAAGAGAAATAGAGAAAGAGGGAAAGAAATGAAACCGACAGTATCATCATTCCTAAAGTCAAAGCCTCCTCCTTTATTTGTTTCTTCCGAAGAGACCAAACGAACAACCCCAGAAACCACGAACAAACATGACATAACGAAGTTTAATATCCAGAAGATTCGAAGTGGAAGAGGGTGAGAAACAGCTTGAAATCTCTTTTCATGAATGATTAAGATTGTGAGAATCCCATAAGTCACTGCTTGAACTAACCAAAACAATCCATCGATTCGTGTGTCTCTGATAAATCCCAGAACACTCCCAACAGCGTACAATATAGTCAAAACAACAGTCACAACTAGAGTAAGCTTAAACCACGTTGTTGTTCTGATGAAATCTCTGTTATGTCTTCTGATAAGGGGCTTGTCGAGTTCAGATGCTGCAGCTGGGTGGTCGCTGCCATTGGAGGTGAACCTAGAACAGAGCTTCTTGACGGCGAGCACGAAGAGAACGAAGATGAGCACAACATCAATGGCGATCAAGAGAGCTCTCTGAGGACATGGAGAGAGGAAGACAAACTCGAGCCATTGAGCTAGAGTTGAAAGAAAGGTACCACCTTGGGCTTGTTTTACAGGGGAAGAACATGAGAGGGAAGTGAACCAAGTTACAGAAGAAGAAGATGAAGAAGGCGGCATGATTCTGCAAAAGATTTCGGCTTTGTGCGATATATGTTGGCTATTATCTTTTTGTTTTTTCTGTGACAAAAACGAACAAACCAGAGTGACAATCGCGAATGGTGAGAAAAATGAAGACAATCTTATTATGAGCATAAACCAAAAAAAAAGGACTGTGAGATGATAACTCACAGGACAAAATATAACGAAAAGGAGAGAAAATCGAGACAGAGGAAAAGTTTGGAGAGCAGAGAGGAAAAAGCCGCGAAAAGGGTATGTATCGACGCAAATATAAAGTCAGAACACAGTACTACTTCCTTTTGAGGCCTTTCACCGTATTTTTTTTTTTTTATACTAATGATCCTAGGGATTAATCTTCTGAATTAAACAATAATCTTGATCTATTTTAATCCTTAAGGAATAAGTTCTTAATAATTTTAGCAGGAGATTCAGTGATATGGATGTCGGCATTCTCCACGCTTTCTCTATGAAGCTCAAAATCTAACTCAGGCAAGTCGAATTAAAATTTAGGGGAAAAAACAGAAAGAAAAAAATCAACCATATAAAATCAGCGCAAAAACCCCAAAAAAAAAAGAGTGTTTTGGCACAAGGAGATTGGGCATCATAAATTCTGGGATATGGAGATTGGGCATCATAAATTCTGGGAACAAGAAAGTAGGCAAGCATTTGCCAGAGAAAATTTTAAAAAAAAAAGTGCTTTTTTATTATTAATAAAAAAATCAGGTAGAGAAACTCGGAGCAAAGTGATTATTGCCGCGAACCAAAGTGCTCAAATAAGGCGGCGGCAAAAGAGACTGATGACACAGGGCAGCTACTATATAGCAGAATCAACCCAAAAATAATAAATAAGTGCAAGAACTGAAACAGTATACGTTTGGCAAGTTTTGGCCACAAGTTTCCACAGAACAGAGAAGCGGGAATGCTCTGATGGGTGATGAAGAGTCTCTATGTGGAGAGGAAGAGAGAGGGATGGATGGACCCACCAAGAGGCTTTCTGAAAATTGTATATATGACAAAATCCTTTTTTAAAATTTTAAAATTATATTAAATTTTTTTTTAAACTTTTTTATAATAAATTTTAATTATAAAATAGACATGCACTTATCAATAGACGTCTATAGATAACACCTATGGACTTATTAATAGATACCTTTAAACTTTTTTAATAGAATTAGAATTTATTCTAAGAAATTCACACTAGACTTAAATATAATTATAATTTTAAGATTTTAAAAGATCATTTTATTATTTTTTTAGAGATCTAAATACAATTTTCCCTTTCTACTATTTTTACTCTGATTTCTCAGGATGTGAAATGGACGGACGGTCTGAACAGAGGGAGGAGAAGAAGCAAAGTAAAATCATTCCAATTTCTAAGATAGGGACGGGACGTTCATTATAGTTTGAGCCACTTACTCACCTTCTGAATAATATTATGATTTTTATATGCATTATATATCAGTTCATAATATAAATTATTTTAGTTAATATCATAATTAAAAAATGATATTAAACTCATAATTAAATGTGCCTTAAATTTAAAATATATTTTTAACTTTGTTCATATAAAAGTAGGCTCTGAATGAGAGAGAAGGGGAGAAATGCAATAATTCGAATTTAAGTAGTAATTATAAAGACAAAATTCATAAATAAATATTAATTATTTTTCAAGTTAATTTATTATTTATAATTTTATAGTGTGGAATGGGGGTGCCGTGTATGGACACAAAATTGAATTAATGCATGTCTTATTTTTATTGCAGAATTTAATGCAGGTCTTTACGGATATATACATCTCCTTTGAAAATTTGTATGATTTTGAACTTAGGCTTTATTTTAGGGAAAATTATAATAAGTCCCAAACAAATGAAAATATGAAGAAATGGTCATAAGGGGTTGTTAATGACGATCCTCATGTTTTTATTAGCAACCCCTTAAGACTATTTCTTCATATTTTCATTTGTTTGGGACTTTATTGTAATTTTTTGTTTAATTTAATCAAATTTTTATATTAATTAAATCACATATAGAACATAAATATAAAATAATATAAATGTATAATTATTAATTTATAAAAAATAATATTTTAACTTAAAATATAAAACAATAACACCTAAACCATATAATTTTAAATTTTATAATAATAATTAATAATTCAGATGCTATATGTTTGAAAAGTTGAAAACTAAACCGACAAGCCCAAGGCTGGCAAACACAAATAATTTAAGTAATCGCAAGTCTTTCAAAGGCAACGTGGAGAATTTGTACTCTTATTACTTTTTCACAATGAAACAACTTAGAGATGTGACCCAGAATTTATATAAATAAATAACTATTATTACGATAGTAGTACGACAGAAAGGGATGAGTTTTGAAAAGATGGATTCGATTGGCTTGGCCCCCAAACAAATTATATGTGGACATTAACTATCAGATTTTTTTATTGAAACGCATATTTATTTGGTATTGCCGTATTGGAAATCTGTATCAGTGATTGTAAACTGTCCACGAGAAAGACCACACAAAAATTTCACTAAAAAAACGGGGGAGATAGAGACCTCAAATAGGCGCGTGGATAGAAGCTTCAAGCTCGTGGCTAAACATTGCCTCACACAATATCCAAACTAGAAACAAAATAAGCTCCTTTAAATTGAATTACACTATTCAATAAATCGGTTTAAATTAGTAAAAATTAAAAATACTATGGGAGATTAAAATTTTTTTCAAGTATAAGAAGAGGTAGGCAAGAAATAGGTGTAAGAAAAATGATGAAAAATAATATATGAAAAAAATACATAAAAGTAAATATAATTAATTAGAGATAAAATTTAATAAAAATATATTTATTATTGAGGCAACCTCGAACTAAATCTTATTAAAGAGGTAATTTTAAAAATTATGATTTTATAGAAAAGATATGAGGAACTATATATGTTTTTCACAAACATGTCATTTATTAGTCAACTCAAAATAACATATCATTTAGGGAAAATCACATATAAAACTACCTGAAATAGAAAATTTTTAAATAAGGTTGATAAATTCAATAGATTTTTAATTAAGTTATTGACTAATTTTGAATTTCAAAATCTAGATTAAATGATTTTACTACCCTCTCATAGTCTCCTCTCTCCTCTTAAAAAGATTTCAATGCTAGAAAAAACTTAAGTTTAGTTTCTTATATCAATTTCATCAAATTCTTTAATCACATGTAATCATAGTTTCTTATATCAATTTCATCAAATTCTTTAATCATATGTAATCATATATCTTATTTTTGAATTATTATTATTTAATTATAAACACATATGAAAAAAAGACATATTTTCATGTGTGATTGGAAAACTTGACGTAATAGATATAAAAAATTTAATGTAAATATGGTCTTTCAATGCTTTATAACTTTTTTTTTCAATAAGTGTAAATAAATATCAACATTAATATATAATAAAATATGATTAACTTAAATCAAATAAATTTTATGTTTTGTGGAAGAATCATCATGAATCATTCAAGGAAAGAAAAAAAAAGTATAACCCCCAATATTAATTAAATGATTTCTAGTTGAATATTGAGAATAAAAAAAATATTTCCTACTTGATTTTTTGTTCAATGAGAAAAAAATTTAACTATGCTAATAAAAAATAACTTGTGTGACATAGCAAATTGCATATCAAAGATTTTCATTAATGGTTTTTTTATTAAAAAAAGATATTTATTAACGTAAAAAAATGAATTGTATGTAAGAATTATGTGATTAATAAATTTTTATTTTCTTTGTATTGACCAAAAAATTAATTCGAGTTATTTAAAAATTAAATTTTTTATTGAAAATATTTAAATAAAAACATTTAATTGATATTGGGTTATGTTTTTCTTTTTATTTTTCTGGCTTGAAATATTCTTAATCATTCTTCTGAACACAAAAATTCCTTTAATTTAAATCAATCATATTTTATTTTATTATATAATAATGTTAATATATGTACATAATTATTAAAAAACTAAATTAAAGAATAATCAAACTCTTTTAAGATGAGAGATGATACAGGATACTAGGAGAGTGTAATAAAATCAATTTACTTATATTTTAAAATTTCAAATTGGGTCTGTAATTTATTACGGATTTTTTTTGTTTAACAACTTGATTTAGAATTTCTCCATCTTAAACAGCTTTATATGAAATTTTCCCCATAAATAAACCATACTAATTTATGAATTTGAATTCGTTTGTTAAATTATTTAATAAAAATTCATTTAATCCGTGTTTAATTATGGTTTGAACCCCATGCATCAAAAAAGTCCTGTCAAACATTTCTTTTTCTAAATAAATTATTATTATCATGCTGTTTTTGGCCTTAATCATATCAGTTAAATAACTAATTTACTGAAATTTGGAAATTAATTAATTTAATTAATTATTTGTAAAACATGTGCGTTGATTTGCTTAAAGTACCATTTAATTATTCGTAATGGAAATTACTCCCATGATAGAAAACTCTCTTAATAAATGGACTTAATAAGGAGAGCTTAAGAAAAATATTTATAAATTTAAAAATAAAATGAATTAAGATCTTACAATTAAAACTAAATCAAATCATTTTAAGGCCAAAGAAGAACATAACATAATTCCATATTATTGATGTTGTTGTTGTTAATTCTATAAAAACAAATCTAATTTCTTTTCTTCTAAAATAGTTGAAACCCTAAAAAAGGAATAATAATAATGATAATAGAATTATTTGAATATAAACATAACCTAACCAAAGTCAATGACCAAAAAAAAAAATCACCGTCTATTCTATGAATCAATAATTAATTATTTTGTGAAGATTTTCAAATTTAGTCTAAATCAAGACAAAATATCAACTTGGGGTAACATTATAAAATATACAGCTAACTGATGGTATACCATAAGTATATTTACATTAAAAATCTTGACAACTTGATTAATTGATAATAATGATAAACTACCCCAAAAAAATTAAGATTTTTTCCATTCAAATCCTCCAAATGCCCTCATATATATTGGGATATATATTCAAACCAAAGATTAAAAAAAAATAGCATTAATTTCAAAATATTTTCTCATGCAATATGTAACATCAAGCAATGGAAGTCAACAAAAACAAAGAAAAATGGCAAAAGAAATTAAACGGAATTCTAATTGCTGACCCTTTAGAGTTAGTTTCTTAATGATTTCTATTTATTTCCTAACAAAATTATTAACCCTAATATCATATTACAAATTAAATGGTAAAAAATTTCATTTTAATCCTTTGATTAACTTTATACAAAGTTTCATTTGGTTTATTAATTTCTATAAAGTATCTTTTTAGTTATTTAACTTAAGTAGCATCATCGACAAAAAAATATTAACATTAAAATTTGAAATATGAACAAAACTTTTTTAAATGTCAATATATTATGTATAATTTTTAAAATAATAATAACTACAAAATTATATTTTTAGTCATTTAAATTTAGATAAAGTTCTATTTTAATCTTTTAACTTTAAAAAGTATATTTTTAGTCTTTTAAATTACTACTGTCAATTTTACAGACAAAAAATGCTGAGTCAATAAATTTAAATTAACAGCTTACCAATTTTAAAATGTTGATATGTCTTTTCAAAAGGTTGATTTTAAAATTAAAATATAAAAATAATTATATTAAAGATTTAAAATTTATATATGCCAGCATTTTAAATCTACTCACTTATCATTTTCTATTAGTAACATAAAAGGATTAAAAATACACTTTTAAAAATAAATAAAAAAATCAAATGGAATATCATCTAAACATAGAGAATAAAAATATACTTTAGCCTAATAATAATTTTTCATAAATTATAAAATATAATGACCAAATATATAAAAGTTAGTAAAAGGAAAAAATTGCAAATTTAACCATACTAACATCTCAAGATTTTGACGAGTATGCATGAAAATTTGCGCCCAATTTTTAAGGACGTGAGGCACCTATAATTAATTTAATAGGAATATTAAAACAAATATATTACATACTACTCCCTTATAAAACAATAAGTGATTTTTAAACAATCTCACTAAAATAAATATAAAGTACTTAACTCATCATATATATTTTAAATTGAAAATTAAAACAAAACACACATTTATGTATTAATTATATTAATAAATAAAAATTAATTGCTCTCTGAATCATTTATACTATGGACAAAAAAATTTTACATAAAAAATATTAATTTTATATATTATATTATATTTTTTACAGTGTTGATCTTTTTTCACCTGATTATAGTGCTAATCTCAAACAATGGAAGAATATCACCGCAGCCTTAACATACTCAGAGTCGGTAATATGAGTAAGCCTGCGGGTTGTGAGCTAGGCTAGGCGGTGCGGGCCTCACGAGCTAGAAAATTACCAACCTTAACCCCGTAAGTATAGGTTTGCGAGCCAGTTTATAATCTGCACAATTTATTTTAAAATAAAAACCTTTTTTTTTTTAACTTTTCCAAGACATAATGTTGAGATTTGAGAGTTCACTGTAAATCTGTGATGAGTCAGATTGAAGTGAGAAACTAAGAAGTGAAGAAGTGAGTCAGTGAAATTGTGAGAAAATGAGAATATGTCAAATTGAAAAAAAAAAAATAGGGCCCATTCACACTATATCATTGTCCTAACTCAGCTGAACATGTAAAGTCTAAACTTTAAAGTCTAAAATAGGCAACCATGTTATTTAAAAAAAAAATTTGTGGGCTAGCCCGTATCAGCCCGCGAGTTGAGCGGTGCGGGCCTATACGGTTAGTATTTTTTTCGAGTTTGAAAAAACACCAATCCTAATCTTATCAAAATTCAGAAGTTAAACTCATTTTACCGGTTTTATTACTGCCACATTGACAATAGTGCAAAACTGCAAGCTCCCCCAAGTCTAACACACTGACACAGCGCCTCATTTCCCCCGCTTCTACTATTATAATCAACATTCAATTTGTACTATCTCTTATTCCATTTATAATTAACATTCATAATTTTACTAAATGTAATCAATTTATAATCAATTTTTCTAAATTTTTTTCTAATTGACAATAGGTTGACAATTGTTTTTCTAAATGTAATCAACATTCAGAATTTTACTGCCTCCGATTCCATTTATAATCAATTTTTTATGGGGTTAATTTTTTTTATAAGCAACTTTCAATTTGTGTTTAAAAAGGTAAGCTTCTTTTTTTCTATTTTACTCTTTATTAAATGTATATTATTTATAATTAATTATCACACACACCAAAAGTTATATTCAAGAGAGAGGGGGAACTTATTAGATGAATGAAGTCAATTAAGTATTGAGAAAATATATTTTATTATCTCTCATATTTTTTTATACATTCTCTTTTTATTTTTATAAATAAGGGTATATATAAAAAAATATGATATTTTAACCACAACGAGAAAATTATTTATAAATAAGATGAGAAAAAGTAATTACTAACGGTTAAGGGGGCGGAAAAGAAAAACCATCAGCTTTTGCTAAAAGAGTGTTCAATATCATAAATTTTTTTAGGATAAAAATATTTATAAACTTTTGAAAATAGAGCAAAAGTTCAATTTCTATTACCTGAGTTAAATTCCGGCACTTTCTATTTGTAGGCCCACATTATTATTTTTAAATGAATATTTAAAAAAAAAACTCATCGCACCCTCTGTAACTATCTGTTCCCCCGCCCTCCTCGATCCTCCGTCCTCCCTCCCACAAGTTGTGTTACGGTTGCACCAACACAACGCAATAGATGAAAGATTCAAGATTTTTGATAATTTGGGTATTGAAAGTGAAAGAAAATGGCAGGGAGAGCAGAAATAATTTTAAAATAAGCACTTAATGACTGATTGCATGTGAATCTTATTGGAATTGCTCTGAGCATGTTGAACAGAGAGTGGGATATCCAAGTGCTGCATATCAACAGATGGAAGAAGGAGGAAGCAAACTTTATGACTAAACGGTCGCTCACCCTGGGTTTGGGTATTTAGATCCTCCAAGAGTTTCAACTTACAGATTTATAGAGGAGAGGGGAATCACTTGGCTTCTTAGCATTTTCCTTTTTTTAAATAGTGATCGGAACTTTTAATCGTATTTTTTAATCGTGATTTATGGTTTATGAGGTAGTTTTTACGATCTACATGTTAAATATGTGGAGTAGTTCTATTTTGATCTACGTGATGCATAAACCCAACCAAATACCCTCTTAAATTCCTTTCTGAGTTTTGACTTATTAAAAAAAATTAATGGTAGCACGTGGGTAATGGAGTTGGACTTTTTGAGAAATTGTGAGGGAGAAAGAAAGAGAGAGAGCGAGGAAGGAGGGTAGGGAAGAAAGGGGGTGTAAGGAATTTTTTTTCCGTTAAAATAATCATTTAAAAATAAAAATATAGGGCACACATATAAAAAGTGAGGAAGCTAAGTTTAGCTCTATTAATGGAAATTGTATCTTTTTTCCTTGCAGTTTTCCATTTAATTTTTTTTTATGGTGTAAATACTCTTTTAGTAAAGTTTATAGGTATTCTTACTTTTTAACGCAATTATTAAATTTAATTTAATTTTGTAAGATGCGTTGATTGCAAGACAACTTCATAACAAAGCAAAATATAAGTTTCTTCGCAAATCAACTGATCATGGCTAACTTCGTTGTAGCCTACGTCACAAGTTGGATCGCGTTAATGCATGCCCTTTTAATTGTTTATCGAAAAATATTATGTCTTATGGTATTTGATAACATCTTAAACTTATGAAACTATGTCTAAAACCCCGATAAATTTTTTAATTTATAGAGATAGTTCCTCTAATTTTGTTCATTACTTATCCAAGATAGCTAAACTTTAGGGAGAAAGATTAACCATATATAACTTAAAGTGCACATAATTCATATAAAGTTCAAGCAAGTTTATTATTAAATTCTAAATATTGACGAGTGTGGGTTGTTACACATAATTCGAATTTAAAAAAGGTTTTATACTCCATTTAGTCTGCCTCACCCGCATACACACACACATACAGGGAGGGAGAGAAGAGAGTAGTGGAAAGAATAGAGCTGGTGAAGTGGATTCACAGAAAGCAGAGAAGGAAGTTTAAGCAGCTAGCTAGCTAGATCATAATATGCAACAGTAAATCAGACACAATAACAAACAAGCCACTATATATCTTGTGGTGGTGCATATATAAGAATCATAATAGCTTCAAATTTTTCATAGTACAGAGAAAACGATATATTCAAATAAAGATCATAGAGAAAGGGAATGGACAAGATGACTTACAAGTTACAAGCTGTGTGTTGTAAGGCTTGACTCAAACCACCCCTATCATGACAGCAAATAGAACGACATCGCAGTTCGATACTGAGGATTCAGAAAGAGATATGAAAATGAGAAAAAGAAGAAGAATCAGATTATGAGAGAGAAAGAGGGTTGTTTGTGGTGTGTGTGTGGGTTGGGGATATTATAGGACTGTGAGGCTGAGGGAGTGAGATTTGGTCAGAGATTGTCGATAAAATATGAAGGAGAGAATGCAAGTTTGGTGTGTCATGAGACGGTGGTTGAATTTTTACATATAATAGATACAGCGAACAGAAAAAATAAATAAATAAACAACGAGTGTGTTTTGAATGACCATTTCTAAGACGGTGATATAATTGAAATAAAATTTTTATAATATATTTATTTTATACATCATAAATTATGATTTATAAAAAAAAAATAGGCGTACTTAAAGTGCAATCGTTCATCTATAAATACCTACACTATCGAGATCATAGTAACAAGTAAGATTATGAATACACATCAAATACATTATATAGGAAGAAGAGGGATAGTTACAATGTAGGGGAAGAGTAATCTGTTTCCCTGAATGTGTTCATCAAATACACATTTGAACTCCTTATACTTATATATAAAGTATGTTTTGGATCATAATTGATAATCCTAAAAGTTATTATGCATGTAAGTCAAGACAACACTTCTCTCATATACTTACATCATATACTGTAAATCATGATTAAAAAAATACTTTTAACAATGGATAAAAAACCGGACCGGATCGGCCGGTCCAACAAGTTCAACCGGTGACCGGTCGGTGGTCCGGCCCGGTTGATGAGTTGGACCGGTGAACCGGTCGAACTGTTTTGAAATGGTCAAAACCGGTGGTTCGACCGATCCATTGTTTTTCTTTTTTCTTTTAGCAATACATTTTTTGTATTCCTTTAACTACTATTTCGCGTTACTTTTATGGAAAAAAAATGAAAGTTTGAATACTAAAATGAAGATAAAAGTAGGTAAATAAAGAACATATCTATAAAAAAGAAGATTTTGAGGGGATATAATAATTAATTAATTATAAGAAATGAGATATCATTGCATATAAATATAGGCACAATAACTAATACTAATATATTTTAAGCATTTTTTTTCAAAGATCTTTATTTTTATCTATAGAAATTTAAAAATATATTAATATATATATTACCACTAATAAATTGTAATATTTTAATATAACCGGTCCGACCTCAATTAAACTATTGACCCTTAAACATGTGTTATTATCGGTTTATTACCCAATCCGATCTTTTATTCCTTAACTCTTAAAAACTCATTGTTATTCCCTACAAATAAATAGTATTCTACATTTCCTTTGCTCAACCAACGTATTCCTTTGACTTCAAAAGACGTACTGTATCCGTTCAGCAATACTATTATGGAATATCACAATTATCCATCATAACTTTTCTTTTATTTATAACTTCATGTCAATGCTGTTAATTTTGGACCCTAATTCATTAAGAATTGACGATTATGTATATTTCAATATAATTGAAAAATTATTTTTTAAAGTTCCAATGGTAACGATAATAAAGAAAAGACTTTAATTATCATTCGGAACATATACATAAAGTTAGCTCCATTTTATACAACTCTTTTAACATATTCTAGCATGATATTTACAAGTTTACATTGAAAAAAATAATAATAATTCAAAAGGAAGAAAAAGAAGAAGTGATCCTTGCAAACTACAAGTGGTTGATAAGAGGATAGGGTGATGGCGAAGGACATGGCAGGGGAGGGGATCAGTGTTATTTAATACGGACAACAACACAAAGTCATAAACACAAAACCTTTTTTAAAATTTTAATAGGTTAATATAATTTTTCATCTTTAAAGTTTGATTTAATTTTAATTTTAGTCTTTTAAGTTTAAAATTGGTAGTTTTAGTCTCTAAAATTTGACCTGATTTTGATTTTAGTCCCTCAAGTTTGAAATCGGTGGTTTTAATCCCTGTAGTTTAGCCTAATTTTGGTTTTGGTTCCTCAAATTTAGCCAATTTTGGTTTTAGTCCCTAAGTTCAAATTAACATATCAAGTCCTTTTAAAACTTGAGAGATCAAAATCAAAACCAGCCAAATTTTAGAGAACAAAACTACCGATTTCAAATTTAATCAAACTTTAAGGATTAAAACCACCGATTTTAAATTTGAGGGACCAAAATAAAAATTCGACCAAACTTTAAATACCCAAAATTATATTAACCCAATTTTAATTAACTCATTTTCTATTATTAGTCAACATCTCATCTCATCTCATCTTTTTCATCAATCCTTTCTCTTTCCCTCATTAATGTGCTGACAAACTGTACTACAAAAATAATTAAAAGCGTGGGTCCCATTTCCTCTTTTCATTGAACATACATGTGTCCTATATTGTCTATTTCCTGAGAGAACAAAGTTAACTATGCATGGGTCACTGTGTATGATACGAGTATGATTATATCTGCATTGAATAACAGGTTTCCATAAAAATTAATTACTATAGTGGACTGGCCCACAGCTTTTGATGTAGATGTTGTTGATTTACAACGCTGGGGCCTACATTATTAGAAAACCTACGTCCAAGGAAGCTTGCAAGCAGCTTCGAAGTTGATTTTTGTTAAGGAAGTTGAAGCAAGCTAAGGAGATAACTTCCCATTAAGCCACTTGCCGCGTTGAACGTAACTGGAGGCTTTTTCAAACCCACGAGTATTCCAACTAAAGAATATATAATTATTAGTCTTAAATATAGGATTTAGTTGACTTTTTTAAAAAAGATTAAATAAATTAAATAATTTTTTTAATCATATCATATGTTGTGTTTCATTAAATTATATAACAGTTTATAAGTCAGGTAAAATTGTTTGGAGAAAAAACGATAAATATAAGTACTTTAAAGTAATAATTTAATTAATTTTCTTAACATTTCTAAAAAAAATCAACTGTTATATTTAAGATAATAAAAAATATAAGATTTCGTTCACTTTGAATAAGATTTTATGTAAAGAATTCTTATGGTAACAAGTTATTCAATGCAGTGGGTTCTGTCTGCATTGAACTACTTACACATCCAATAACTAATTCATAATGGGTTTATTCCTCTACACTACTGCACGTTCAAATGGGAAGTAGAGTGCTTGTTTGTTATTATTTATTTGAATCGGGTTTATTATATAAGCCCGATTCACGTAAATTGAGATAAATTTCCTTCACATATTTATCTCGTAAACTATGAAAGCACCTCGTAGACCGTAAAAGCACCTCGTAGACCGTAAAAGTTACTTCGTATTCCATAAATTACAATTCATAAGCACTTATGAAATTTTCAACGCTATTCCAAACAAGCTCAGAATGAAAATATGGCCAAGGCAAGCCTCCACTAAACCATTCTCCCTTTGTCCTATTATCCGAAGATTTTGGAAAACATGGCCATTAAACTACAATCTTATGCTAAATTTTAAGAAATGTCATTTAATTTCATTTCATGGTTATGAGAGAAATTATTTTGAGCCACGTTGTTTCAATGATGGCATTGAGAGGCTGATAAAGTTAAAGTACATATTAGAAGCAGGTTCAAGCACATGCTTTGAATGTGAGTTTTTGTGTTGGATATTGGTGATTGTTAAAATTTGGCTCAAATACAAAAACAATATTAGAAATTAGAAGATGAATATATATAACTTCAGCGGGCTTCGTGGTCCACTCCACGGGGTTAGAGTGGACCCACCTGGAATTGGTTCCGTGTCATTATCAGAATAGAGAATTCAGAAACATATTAAATAGCGAGTAATAGTTTAATTTAAAGAAAAATTACAATCTGATTTTAAATAAAAGTTAAAATAAAAAAAATGATCTTTTAAAATTTTAAAATTAAAAAATGATCATATTAATAACTTTAAAAACGGGTCATTAGTAAATCTAGAGACTTTATTGATATGTTCTGAAAAAAAATTTTATTTTAAGATTTTAAGAGATTATTTTTTATTTTCTCTTTTATTTAGAATTTAACTGTAATTTTTCTTTAATTTAATGTCATTTGTTATATTTTCTTTAGCGAATTTCATTTGTCATATCGTACTTGCGCACTGGCGCTGATATGATAACGATGTGATTCTTAACAGAGATGGAAATTTTGAAAACAACCAAAACTTGGGTTCCCATCAACAGTCAGGAGGACCACCAGCACAGTTGGTCCGACGTGTCGTGTACGAATCAATTATAAGATGTAGGGGGATATGATATTGTCTCCTTCATAATTACCGTATAATTTTTTTTTGAGAAAAAAATTTGAAATGATAAAAATGTTTTTTATAAAGTGAGTTGGGCATGGTGTATCAAGTTTCATCATTTTTTAATTATTTTTGATAGAAAATTGATTTGATATTTTATAATTTTAAATTTTTTTTATGTTATATTTTTTTTATATCGTTGATCGATTTATTTCCATGCAGATGAGCCCAATCAATAAAGGAAAATATATATGTTTTATTAGTTCCGTTTTCATTAATTTGGGGCGAGATTGCTGGAATTTTTCACTAAAGAGTCAATATTTTGGGGTCATGCTTAATTTTGATAAAAAAGTTTATTATTATCAAACATTATTACTACGTCACTGGTACGTCATTACTACCGTTTATCTATTTGTCAAAATTGACCATAACTCCAGCTATATTAATTACTTGAAGGAAAGTTCACCAAAAAACTTGAAGGAAAAACTAGAAGGATAACAACGACTTAACAACAATAATAATAATTTGTATGAAATATTTCTTTGTTTATGGCTAAGATGTATATTTAGTATTTTAACTTTATATTTAAGTTTAGTTTACACCTTAAATTTATAAATTGTACTTTTGATATTTAATGTTAATACTTAGTCTCGATAATGAAAAAAATTTACTCAACAAATTTAAATGATGACTCTTTAATTAAACATTGACATATTGATCTTTGCTTTAAAATTTGTAAATTAAAAAATATTTAGGATAAAATCTAATGAAAATGTCATCTCATTTGAACTTTCAACATAAAAACTCATATTTCAAAATATAAAAATATTATATTGAAACATTACATTTTAAGCATACTTTATCTATATTTAATTGTAGAGTCATTATTTAAATTTATTGAGTAAGATTTTTTTTTTAATGAAACAAACCGTGTTAATGCAATAAGAGAGTGAAAATATGCTTTAAGGATTATTAATATGCAAGTCTTTATAGTTTCAACTAATTTTTAATTAGGTTCCTATAATTTTTTTATCTGATCTTAATATTTTTCATATAATTTTAATCATGTCCTTGTAGATTTTAAATTTTATTTGATAATTTATTTTTTACAAAATAATGTAAAATATTAATATTGAATTTAAATTGATAATTATATATATTTTGAAATAATTAATATAATTAACCAGTACTTATAATTAATTATAATTATATTCTATTTTTAGAAAATTTTATCGTTATAATTGGAATAATTATAAAATAAATAAGAATACAATAGTAAAATAAATTAATAAATAATATAAATTTATGTGTCATTTAAGATTTGAAAGAATATTATAATATAATTTATTATTTAAAAAATAATATTAAACAATATTATATTTTATATGGTTAAAGTACATATTTAGTCCTTTAAGCTTTATATGAGGTATACTTTTAGTTCCTTAACTTTATAAAATATACTTTTGATCTTATATTTATAAAAATCATTAATGTTACAAAAGGAAAATGTTGACACAGCAAATTCAAATGATTACTATATAGCTAAAAAAACATATTTAAGTTTTAATTTTTTAGATTATTAAACTAAAATACACCGACAAATTGCTACAAATGAAATTAAGATTTTGATATTTAGATTATTAAATTAACATTTTTTAATACAATAAAGGTTTTGATTTTGACTACTTCATTATATTTTTAGATGTTTTTTAATTTACACATATTTTTAATTTAAGATTATTAACATTTAATTGCACAGTCATCACTTGAGTTTATTACGTTAATATTTTTTGTTAGCAACATTAACGATGTTAAAATTATAGAATTAAAAGTATACTTCATAAAGTTAAGGATCAAAAGTATACATCATGTAAACTCAAAGAACTAAAAATATATTTTAGCCTATTCTATATTTATAAAAAAAATATTATTAGAATTTATAGAATAAAAAACTGCAAGGATCTAATGAAAAATATTATGGAACTGTAAAGACAAGATAAAAAGATATATATAAGGATATGATTGAAAATTAGTTAAAATTATAAGGACTTATAAATTAATTTAAATTTAGAGGATCAAATGTGTACTTTAACCCTTTATTTTTTTTTTTACAATTTTATGGAATATTTTTTCGTAATTTATTTTAATATTTTTTTTATAATTTACAATGAAATTATTCTTCTCAGTTGTACACACTGACGTGTGTAACTAACATAATCAATTTGAGAAGAAAAAAAAAACTTATATTCATTCAACGATCCTTTCATTTAGGGTGTGTTTGGTATGAGGGAAGGGGAGGGAAATGGGGGGATTTTGCTCCCCTTCCCTTGTTTGGATAACTAAAAATTTTAGGAGGGGAGGGAGAATTTTCTAAAATTCTCCCTCCCCTCCCCTCCTAACCCTCCCCTCCAAAATTGGGGGAATTTGGAGAGAAATGTTAATGTTTGAGCTTAAATTGACTAATATGTCCATACCATTTTAAAATATTCTCACAATACCATTCTCATTATTTAATTACAAAATTATAATTTTATATAGTAAATGCCATTTATAATTATATTTATTTAATTTTTATAATTATAAAATTATAATTTTATGTATTAAATTCCTTATATAATTTAATTTTATTAAGTATATTATAAAGTTATTAATTACAAATTAAATGAAATAAGAGCAAAACTGTACATATAAAAATATTTCTCCTCCCCCCTATACCAAACATAATACTATTAAAATCTCTCACATTCCCTCTCTTTTTGTCAACTCAAACAATGTAAAAGAAAATCCCTTTGAAACCCTCCCCTCCCCTCCCCTCCATCGAGCCAAACATAGCCTTAGGGTATGTTTGGTTTGAGGGAATGAGAAGGAGGGGAGGGATTTTGCTCCACTCCCTTTATTTGGAACTAGAGTCGGGAAAACGAGACGAGCCCGTCGAGCTGGCCCGTTTAGGCGTTGAATATATAAATGCCGAGTTTAAGATTTTTGCCTCAAAAATGAAAGCGGGCTTAAAAGGGCCAGCCCTATAAGGCCGAAAGTCTAAAAGGGCCGGCCCTGTAGAGCCACAGGTCGGCCCTTTTAGGCTCATATATATTTTTTATTTTTTAAAATTATCTATATGATAATAATATTATTGATTTTTTATATTTTGTTAATGATGTTGCAAATATTTAGTTTTTATTATATTTTTTTTTAGAATTAAGTTTCATAAGAATATCTTGTATTAAAAATCCTAAAAATTAAAAATCTATAAAAGATATTTCTTATTTTATAAGAAAAATACGTTAGATATTTCTTATTTACTCAAAAGTTTCACATATGATAGTAATTTAATAATTTATTTGTATTTTATATCTGTTATAGAGTTATTTATCATTTTGGTTTATTATTTGTTGCAGATAAAGATTATGGATGATATCATGATGCGGGAGAAGAAATTCTTGATATTTTTACCCCTTAAGCAGAGTCTACTACTTAAAATGAAGTGTAATCAAGTTTCTTTAAAATTGATGATAGTGACGAAGAAGATGAAAATGAAAGTCGTCATATTCATGTTGCTTAGAGTGTTTAGCTTATTGCCTTCTTATACTTTATGTGAGACTGTGAGTTATTTGTGAATACTATTTTTTTACATTTGATTATAAATTAATAACTATATTTATTTTATTGCATAAGGCGTGTAAACATGTAGTTAAATATTGTGAAAATGGCTTCCAGTGGGCTGGCCTTGGCCGGCATGCTTTCAAACCAGGCTTTTAAAAACAACAATTTTTCTTACCTCAAGTCCTGCAAGGTTGACCATTTTAGGCCTTGACCAGTCAAGGGCTTACCCTGATTCTCAGCTCTATTTAGAACTATTAATTTTTTAAGAGTTGAAATTTTCCCTTCCCTCCCCTCATAACCATCGTCCTCTAAATTGGGGGGATTTGGAGGGGAGGGGTAATATTTTGCATGATTAATAGACTCAGACCCCGGCCGATAAACCGGTCCGGGTCATTTTTTTTAAAAAAAATTGATTTCTTTTAATTTTTTTTTAATTTCATACTAATAAGCCTAAAATTTTTAATTTCTCATAGGTTTGGCCCTAGTTTAGCTTCGGTCTGACTCCGATCTGATCCACTGACCCTTGACCCAGTACCCCGACCGGTTCATTGACCGGTCCGGGTTTGATAACCTTGATATTTTGTCTCACATTGACCATTTTGCCCATACAGGTTTTTGGTTATCCCATTTGTTATCCCCTCCACTTTTATTTTAAATTTTTTTATTGTGTACATATATATTATAATTATAATATTTTATTTATTTTTGTATATATATGTTAAGTAAAACCATGAAATATAATTTTGGATATTTATTAATATAATTATAGTTATATTTATTCAATTTTTATAATTTTTAGATTATATTTTTATATTTATAATATGTTTTATTAAATATTGTACAAAATTTTAAAAAAATAAATAAAAGGATAAAATTATCCATATTAAAATATTTTCCTCCCTTCCCCTCTCAAACCAAATAAGGTAACATTAAAATCTCTCCCCTCCTCTCCCCTCTCATCAATCCAAATGAGGTAATATAAAAATCCCTCTCCTCCCCTCGGTCGAACCAAATAAACCCTTGTTATTAGGGGTGGAAACATGCCAGGTCAGGTCAGGCGTGTGGCTTAACAGGCCTGGCCTGTTAAGGTACTAGATGGCCTGAGCCTGGCCTGTGGCCTGTAACATGCCTTTTTTTCTGGCCTGATCCTAGCTGTGGGCTGTTAAGGAGGCCTGTAATTAAAAAAAAAAATTAAATAGGCTAACAGGTTACAGGCTTCACAACAGGCCTGCTTCAAACAGGCCGAAAACAAGCATATTTTAAACAGGCCAAAAACATGCCTAGGCATGTTAAGGTACTAGATGGCCTGAGCCTGGCCTGTGGCCTGTAACATGCCTTTTTTTCTGGCCTGATCCTAGCTGTGGCCTGTTAAGGAGTCCTGTAATTAAAAAAAATTAAATAGGCTAACAGGCCATAGGCTTCACAACAGGCCTGCTTCAAACAGGCCGAAAACAAGCATATTTTAAACAGGTTAAAAACATGTCTATTTCAAACAGGCCCAATTACATAAATTAATGATCCAAATACATAAATCAATGATCCACTTGAGATGTGATTTGGTAATGGGAATTATGGGATTTAGAGTTAGGATGTGAGGTATGTAGGAATATTTTTTTAAAAAAAATACTTTACAGGCTCAGGCCAGCTTGACAGGCCTAACATGCCTGTCAGTAAGCCTGAGCCTAACCTTTTTAAGAAAATAGGCCTCGAAATAGGCCTAAGTCTGACCTTTTAGCCTGACAAGCCAGGCCTGATCAGGCCGGAAACATGCCAAGCCGCAGGCCCCTGACAAGCCGCCTGATCTGTTTTCACCCCTACTTGTTATGGTGGATACAAAGGGAGATTCATTATGCCTTCAAAAATTACACCTTTTTTTAACCACCAATTTAGTGATTAAGGTGGTAAGCGGCCTCATTCATGTAAGGAGGATAATATAAATTTAAATATAAAAAATACATTTATTGAGATAGGTAAAAAAATTTTGTGTTCTAAGTCTTAAAAACGAGAAATCCCTAATCATAAGATAATAAATATTAAGGTGGGATTTGATGGCATGATGACAGCTAAAAAATTGAACTTGCACGCGCCTACTCTCAAGTGCGTAGTGGGTGATTAGGCGTTTGTCTCCTTACTGCATTTTAGGCGTTTGTTCCCAAAGCTTCTTGTTTTTTTTTTTTTAAAGTCTCCAAAGCCTTTTAGGTGTTTGATAAGTTTCTCTACTTCCTCCCACCTTATACAGAAACGACAAAATTTAGGTCCATTAATTTGTTTATAACTTTATCTGCATGATGTCCAATTTTTTTAATCAAATGTCACAATGTATAATTTTTATTATTAACAATAGTCCAACAAAAATTTAAAATTTTATCAATGTCAATTTTTCATTATTAAAAGAGTCTGCATGACAATATTTAATTGGAAAATTATACCTAATGAATATAAGTATATGAATAAAAATTTTGTCCCACAAAAATTTATTAGGGTATTTCAGGCGCTTTAATATTTTTTAGGCTTTTCAGGTTATTAAATATATTATTCTTTGAAATGCCTCTCATTAAATAAGTTATAAAAGTAAAAATTTATGATTCATGAAAAAATAAAGTTATTAAACCCGGACCGGCCACTAAACTGATATGGTAGTGTTAAAAGTTGGTGGGTTAGATTGGAGTCAAAACGAAGCTAATCCAAAACCAGAACAATGAGAAAGTGAACTTGAAAAATAATATTTTTTGGAATAGTTTTGAAATTTTAGAATTTTTGAGGGCCAAATGATAATATTTTTAAGTTATTCTTTTTTGCATTAGAAAGTAGACATCTTAAATTTTCCATAAAGTCTTAATTAGTAATTTTTGAAAATATGTAGACTTAGATATGAATTATTGAAGTCGCGGAATTCTAAATAACTAATGAACCATTTAAACCGGTCGGACTTGACCAATTTAATGATCGATTTATGGGTTTCATAGTTAAGCTGACCAGTCCAGTCCGATTTTAATTATCATGAAAAAAGAATGTCAAACTATTAATTAAAGACAACAGTAAGAAATAATATTTTTCTCTACAAATTTATTAGATTAATCAACTTTAACTAATTATATTAATTTATAAGCAATGGGCAGATTGGGCTACCCCTGACCTAACCTATACCCATAGCATAATCAGTTAAACCCGTGATAAATGGGTACCATATACACGTGCAAGCTTCAATTGGTTCGGGGAACCCATTTATGTGATGGTCATTAAAAACAATCTAAAAATCCTGAGCACCACACTGGTTGTCGTCAAGCACCACAACAATCGCCATCGCCATCACCACCAAGGAAGAAGAGGAATCAGAAAATGAAGAGAGAAATCCTTATGTTGAATGGAAAAATTTGAGAAATCCAACCGCAAGATCTGGGTTTCCTTATGTTCGACGATGAAGGAAACAGATATGAGATGAGATGGTGAGAAGGAGGAGGAGGAGGAGACGATAGTCGACTTGCCATTGTTGTTGTGGCGGCGGAGGTGACTATGAGCTACGGCGATGTGAGAGGGAAGAGAAAGAGAAGGAGGATATGGTGTGCAAGGGAAATTTTGGGGTCGCTGAAGCTTGAAGAAAGGAGACGTCGATGTGTAATGAAGGGAAAGGCAAAGGGAATGGGTTAGGTTATTTTGCAATTTGTGGGTTTTGAAATTAAAAAATGTTATATAAAACTTCAAAAAAACAAAAAAGCTTCAGATGGCGCGGGGGGCACTCAAAGCATTGACCAGGAGGTTATACAATAGCTCATTTACCATCAGACCCAAGCTCATGTTTGATATAAGAATGGAGAATTAATATTTTATAAGAAAAATTATAAATTTAAAAGAATAAAAAATATACAGGTGGGCATAGGCACTCATGACTGTGCTCATACCTCACCCCGTTTAAGCATGCACCCCCCGGCGTTTAAGCCTGCCCTTTACGAGCTCAATTTGTGCGGCTTAAACGAGCAAAAAACTTTCAGGTTGCTGGCGAGTCTATAGGTTGCATATATTTTACTCACCTCTAATGGGTACTGGGTTTTACTGTGCTATATTTGAGATGAGATATAATTCTACTATACCCGGGGGGGTTGGAGATCCCATTTGAAGAATAATTGTCGGATGTGACCTAGGAAAATGTGAAGCGATAAGGTCTTTTAGGACTATTTAGTATAAGGGATTTTGAGGGAAGAGAAGCATATGTGAGGAAAAAAATTTTATGAATTAAATTTAAAAAGATTAGAGAAATGAGGTTAAAAGTTTTTAATTACTTTTTATAACTCTATTTATTCAATTTTTTTTTAAATCTAACTCGTTAAAATTTGCCCTCTCAACCCCTCCCCTTCAAATCTATCATACCGTGTTACAATCCAAAATTCGAGTCATGATTGACACATAGGCTAAGCCAAATAACTCCACTTAATCTAGCAAGCCAAAGCAATTTATATAGACTCTCATACAAGCATCTCCAAAATAAACAAGACTTGACAATACCATAGAAATCATGCCATCATGGGACCCCACAAGATGCAACACTCCATTACAATATACTCCATAAATTTACCAAGCATATTGACCATAATTAATTTCACTAGTTGCATTAATTATCTAAAAAAATATAGAGAGAGAGAGTGACTTTGTCACTGACTTAGTGAAAACATAAATAACAAAGAGTAAAGAAGGAAAGTAAAGTCGCACAAGAGTTTTTCACAAAATGAATAAAAATATTTAAATTTTCACGTTGAAGATCTCATTTACTAAGTGCTTGTTTGGAACAGCGGTTGAAAATTTCAATCGTGCTTATGAATTATAATTTACGGAATACGAAGTAACTTTTACGGTCTACGAGGTGCTTTTACGGTCTACGAAGTGCTTTCACGGTCTACGAGATAAATATGTGGAGGAGATTTATCTCGATTTACGTGAATCGGACTTATATAATAAGCCCGATTCAAATAAGCTCAAACAAACAAGCACTAAGAGCGGTAAAAGTTTTGTCACTTCTTATTAATAAATCAAACAATCTGCATCACAATGCTCTTTCAATTAATACCCAACACCAAACTTTGTGGGGGATAACCGTTCTGTTTGTATAATGTCTTACATACCAAATATCATGCAACTCATGGTAAAGAATAACCGTCTCACATATAAATATATCAATATAATTGATGGTAAGGAATAACTATATATATATATATATATATATATATATATATATATATATATATATATATATATATATAAATCGTAATGAGGAATAACTGTCTCCCCCACCCACATACACACACCCCCCCGGGAAAAAATATTGTTCCTCCATAAAAATAAATTAGTCTAATTTTTTTAAAGCATAAAGAAGGTTTGAAATAAAATTAATTTATCAAAAAGTGAGGTTGAAAGAGGAAAATACAAAAAATAAATAATTTATTTTTTTATAAAGTCAATCAATTTAATTATTTGAAAATATAAATGAGGATTTGAAAACAATGCTATTAAGCAAGACAAAAGTAAGAAAATATGTGCCAACACAAATTTATTATAAAAGTACAGGAAAGAGGAACATGAAAGTATGAATTGAAATATCCACACTAATAAATACCATCATGATAATTATGTATCTAAGAAATTATAAAGTTCTCAAACAAAACATATAGAAAAGATGTATTTAGAAGTATTTAGGAGTGATAAAGTGACTTAGAATTGCTTCCCAAGAAACTAAAATAAAAACAAGGAAAAGATATTTAAGGTTGAAAACATAACAAATGTGAAATGAATTGTGCCACTTTGCTATTCATACTCTCACTTGTTATAAACGATTCTAGAGATCCTTTTTAATCACACAAGGATTAACAACTACTAAGGAATCCACACGAGTATCACATATAGTTTATTTAAGTATAAGATCATTACTATGGTTAAATTGATGCCATTAGCTAATTTAACGATGGCTTATGGTATTTATAAACACCTCCTCTTAACATCTAATTAATAAGAACGTATAGATTCCCATGATTCCCAATTAGGCCTACATATTAATTAGGGATGGATGGAGAATACCTTCCTAACACCAATGTAATTGGTAAGAGGCGATCCCTCATTGTGTACTTGGATGTGGAGCAAAACTACTTGTTCTTGAATCTCGAAAAGAGAAGATGTTGATGTGGTAGTGTGGTGGCAGTAAATTGTTGGATGGAAAGAGGTTATTGAGATTGACGGTCATTCGGATAATGGAATGGAGGAGGAGGCTATACAAATCTACGGCTTTTTAGAAATTTAAATCTTAAAATGTATTGTTGTTTAAATGGATCTCTTAAATAATTATATAAGTTAATTTATTATATAATGAGCTTCCTTAATATTTACTATATGAGATTCATTAATATTACTAAATATCTTCTTAATATATTTAGTCTCTCCGTTCTTAATATAAGACATATTTGCATAATTTAATTAGATTAAGGATATTAGTTAAGTTAGTTTATATGACATGTATTTTCTAAAACATCCTAGTTATCTTCCCTAATTCTCTCATTCCCTCTCCTTTTTTTATTATTGTTGAGGGAGCATCAATAAGGCTAAATTGAAAAAATATTGACAAATATGAAAACTATATCTTATATTTAGGATCAAAATCAACTTTATAAATATATCTTATATTAAAGAACAGAGGAGTTTTAATTTATTTTAAATGTTTAGATTTCAAAAAATAACAACCACATGTGTGTATTATGATTTTCATGTTTTATAATGCCTCCAAAAATAAATTACTGAATTTTATGTTTATCAAAATTCTAAGTTCAAGATAAATATATAAGATTTTTTAAAGAAATGCTAAAATAAGTCATTATTTCTTGGGAGAATTATTATGAATTGCCAATGAAAGAATTTAACAACAAATGAAAAAGCCTCAATAACAAGTAAGTAGCATAAATTTATTTTCATTTCTTATATTAGAACTTGTCATTTCATGCTTTTTAGTTTTTATAAGACTTTTGAGTGATTCAATCTTTTCCTTTGGACCTTATAGTTCCTTATTTCTTTATACTATATTTAAATATAATTTTCCATATTTATTTCAAACCAAGTCTCTTTCTTTCAAAAAATTTATTTGAAATTTCCAAAATAAATATCATTTTATGAGTAATCAATGAAACTAACATGAATCTTCATTCTTAGAATAACATGAATGCTCCAACAAGTTGTTGGTTGAGGTGGTAAGTTGCCTCACCCTATAAAAAGAAAAATATAAGTTTAAACCCTGAAAAACGTACTTATTGAGAAAAATAAATTTTTTTTATTCTTTAAGCCTTAAGAAAAAACCTTAATCAAATAAAAAAAAAACATCAAAGCAAAGCAAAGAAAAAGCATAAAAGTAAGGGAGATGAGGCCATTAGGAGTTTGGGACACCTTTCTGACAAGCCATTATTTTAAGAGAATTACTCATGTCATTCTTAGGGGGGGGGTTTTATTACTAATTTGGGCTTTTATTGATAAAAGTTATTGCTTACCAGGGAAAGATAATATTTCACTATTTTTCATATATATCTCATTGTAGGGAATTAATAGTGCTGGATGGTTTTGGGAATTGACATAAAGGACCAGCAGAACAAGCAAATTCAAGGACATGGAGCAGATTAATTGAAGAGGAATAAAAGGCACGTGGCAGCAAAGGAAATATATGATACCGCCTTGTGATTTCCGCCACTCCACCTGATCATTGAAGAGAAAAAATCCAGCTGGAACTCAATACCTTTCTTAGGGTTTTTATTGTGGACAAAGATCAAGAATCAAAGGGAAGAGAATCAATTTTGACTTGGAGCATCTTTGGTCAGAGATTTAGGGGTTGTTTGATTTTATTTTTAAAAATAATAAAATCTGTTTAGTAAACTGTTTTTTTAAAAATTATTCTTAAAAAGAAAAAAGTAAAAAGTTTTTTTTTTAAAATCTAAAAAATAAAAATAATTTTTAATTATTTTCTTATTTTTATTTTTTGACTCACCACTTATTTACTATCGACATTATATTATTAGTGATGACTACCGTTAAGTCATCACCAACAACCGCACTACCACATCACTTTAAAAACAGATTTTTTAAAATAATATATCTAAATAAATTTTTTTTATTTTATTTTTAAAAATTTATTTTTAAAAATTATTTTATAAAACTTTTTTTTTAAAAATAGAGAATAGAATGAAACAAACCTTATTTTTTACTCTAGATATGACCATTATTCATTCTTGAATATTCCCAATTTTTGCCAGCTTCATTTTCTCTCTCGAATTAGCATTTCTGAGATCACAATTATTCTCTCCGATGACGAGCTCACCTGTGCAGTTTTATGGCGTTTGTCTTGGAGCTATGAGTGGCTGAGCCGCTGATCTTCCGTGAGAGCTGTGATTGATGCTCGAGCCACTATTCTTCAATGAGGGAGTTTATTCGATTCACATTTTAGATTCATAATCAGATGCTTTTGTTTGAACGTTTGGCTGTGATTCTCTGGATTTAGAGTTGTATTCATATATACATTCATAAAGTTTTTGTAACTTATCAGGAGTTTAATGCTTCTGATTTAGAGTAGATTCAGACTTGCATGTTATTTCGTTCAAATTGATTTGTATGTCTGAATTGAATCATGTGATAAGAATCGTTTGATGGTCATACTATAGTTCTAAGTTGCAATTCCTCTTTGTTTTGGTGAATAGGATTCTATTTCTTCTTCTCGATTCAATCTCTAAACTCTGATCATTAATAGGCAAGGAAAGCTAAGTCACACTCCCAGGAAGATTATCATTTTATTGTTCTCTCTTAGAAAGATACTATCCGGCTTGTTTTAGAAATAAATAACAGAAAATCATTTTGGTAAAGATGTTCTTCTTAATCAAAGAATGTTTCAGCTCTTATTTGATTTTATCCTATTTAATAACAAGTTAACTTAGAACCTGATAGACATTAGGCTCCTAAGAGAGATCGACTCCCTGTGTTGTTCCATTAGCTACATTCTTGGGGATTAAAATTTGACTGTACGGCACATATTCCCCACAATTTAGCTTGAGAGTGCGGCAAGTTTCGGGAATTTCCTAAATTCCCTATTCCTGAAGGGGCCTCCCCAAGTATCGGGTTCTCGTTAAGGCGTTACTTACTCCCAGGTAGTGGCCTCGAGACTTGAGGAGGCCCCTTCAGGGATAGGGAGTTTGGAGAGCTCCTGAAGTCCGCCGCACTCTCAGGCCAGGTTGCGGGGAGTGTGTACCGGACCCCCAAGCAACTAGAGATCAATGTCGACTTACTTTATTATTTCTTTCTTTCTTTCTTTTTTCAAACTCCTCTCTCCTTACTTTCTTCGAGGGATTCAGTGCATGTTTAATTTCTAGGGATTTATATGTTTTATGTCTCTTTCAAATTATTTTCTTAAAAAAAATAAAACTTATCCTTATGAAAAATTTAACTTTTAACTTTTGAATTTTTAATTATCAATTTGATCCTTTAATTCTGATTCAGAATTACTTCAATCTTTATAATTTTTTGGATTAGAAAATAATAGGAATTGAATTGTTTTTGAGTTAAAAAAAACCTATAATAATTTAACTGTTCTATGTCAAAAGCTATAGAAATCGAGTTAGTTGAAATATAATCATAGTTCAAGGGCTTAATCAATAACTGAAGATAGGGTGAAAGATTAAAACTTATATTTTTTCTTTATTAATATTAAATTTAGTTGGTTCATATTTAATTTATTTATTTTATTTTTATATCATAACATCAGAATATGAATTTCTGTAACTAAAATATTATTTTTAAGCATAAGTATTTGATATGATGTATTATTTATCTAATTTTGAAAAGCTTAATATATGATTGAAATTGAAGATAAAAAGCAAGGTTATCAAATACGGACCGGTCATTGAACCGGTCGGGGTACTGGGTCAAGAGTCAGTGGGTCAGACCGGAGTCAAACTGGAGCCAAATCGAGGCCAAACCGGTGAGAAATTAAAAATTTTAGGCTTATTAGTATGAAATTCTAAAGAAAAAATAATAAAAGAAATTAATTTTTTTAAAAAATAAAAAAATTGACCCAGACAGGTTTACCGGACTGTTCGCCGGTTCCCGGTTTGGTCCGGGTCTGATAACCCTAATAAAAAGAACTATATGATAGAAATTTAAGTTTTAAATCCAAATTAAAAATTTTGGATAATTGTTTTGTTACTACATTTGGCCACTTGGGTATTTTTTTAGTAGGGGTGTTTTAGTTTTTTCCTATGATCCAAAATAAGAAAGGAAAAAGGATAGAAAAATAACTTTAAAATTAAAAAATTTTAAATAAGGTATTTCCTAAAATATGAGTTATGAATTGTTTATCTAGTTTCATCATCCTCTTATAAACTCTTGGTAACAAACTTGATTTAGAATTTTGTAATTTTAAAGTTATTTTTCTATCTTTTTCCCATTAAGAAATTTACACACACACATTAATATTTCATCTATTTTTCATGACATACCAAACAAATTTTAAAAACTAGGAAAAATTAATTCGTGAATTCTTATAATTTTCATTTGATTTTTATTTTGGTCCTTACTTTTTTTATTAGGACCTTGCTTTTTCCTCAATTATATGTATCAGACTCTATGATCATAATTAATTAATTAGGACTAATGTCAATATGACTAAACAACGAATATCTATGTCGCCACAAAATATAAATAATGTGAATATAATTATTGGTTCTCATAGTTTACCTTCATTTGATTTTAGTCATATTCTTTAAATTTTATCCTGGAGTTCCAAGTAGGGTTTTAGTCATATAAATAGGGTTAATGTACCTGGAGTTTTAAAATGTCGTTTTTTATCCTTTTTGTCTGTTTGTAATGTTGATCTCTATAGTTTAAAATTGATTTAGACTCAAAGTTAATGGTCTTAAATTTGCACAAATGTCACTAACTCTGTCAAAATTGATGATGTGGGCTTATAACTGAGCAATATGACTGGGCAAACTGTTACTAAGCTTATGCTGAACTGGTCAGGGAAAAAAAGGCAGAGGCTTGGATATGATTCATCGCATTTGGGAGATCAAGAAGACACTGTTCATCTTCTCTTCATCAAGTATAATACCAGAGGAGCTTTAACGGCAATTTGAAACAAAAAAGGAGAACAATAGATCTGAGAGACGAGTTCAACGAGGAGGAGAGACGAGGCCGTGTAACCATAGGAAGATGATTTTTCCGGGTTGCAACACAAATTGATGGGAATGGCTCCTTTTTTTAATTAATTTTTGAAAAAATTGTATTTATGTCTTGGGTAAGAGAACATAAAAAAAACGGCCTCCTAAAATTTTAAAATTATATTCAAGTTTATGAGACTTTTTGATAATAAATTTCAATTTTACTGATAAGTCAAGAGCATTCATAGATAAATTCAAAGACGTTATACTGACAAGTTCATGAGCGTTTATTGATAAGTTGATGGGTATTTAACAATTGAAATTTATTATAAAAAATTCTCATTAATTTTAAGATTTTAAATGATATGTTTTATATATTTTTTTTATCAAGGACTTAAATATAATTTTTTCTTATTTTTTCCGAAAAAGAAGATAAGATGAACTCGACGAGGAGGAAGACGTGCGTGCGTTTTAAGCCTCTTTTTGTTTTTGTTTTTGGTCACGTCTAATTCAGCATAAGCTTAGTCAACAATTTGTTCCGTCAGTCATAGACCCTCATCAGCAACTTTAACCATATTAATGACACCTGTGCAAAGTTAACATAAACATCGTTAACGTTTCAAACGGACAAAACTTAGAGTGTGTTTGGATGTCTTAAAAAAAAAGTACTTTTTTACTAAAATTATGGTGTGGTGAAAAATTTATCAAACATTTGAAAAATTCCCATAAGTTATTTGTGCTCCAAAACTATGGTTTGCCTATTAAAATCATGGTTTACTAATAATCTAATATGAAGATACTTTTTAACTTTTTTGGTTTTTTAAATGGTGGACCCCAAACAATTTTTATCATTTCTTATTAGTGCATGAGATGTTTTTTTTGTGGGACGCATGATTTCCAATTTCTCTATCTCATATGCTTTTTTTAGAATTTTAAAATTTTAATGATCCTCATATCTTTAATATAAGATTTATTTATATAATTTAATTATAGTAAAAAAATTAGTTAGGCTAATTAAAATTTATTTGTATCAGACACCTCTCAAGAAAAATTTGGTTGTTAAATTTGCACATTAACTCTTAAATAATACATAAAATTATCACAAAAGCTAATGTCCTTTTTGGTAATTTGATCACTAAAAAAAGTCATTTTTAACCCAATATCCAAACACACTCATTTTATCAAAATCATTTTTTTCTCATAATCTATTAAAAAAATCACTTTTTTTTTCACTTTTTCTCTATAAGCTATTCTCAAAAGCTATATCCAAACACACCCTTAAAGGATAAAAAAACTATACCTTAAAATTATAAGGACTGAAACATAAATTAATATAAATTATAAGAACCAAAAATTATATTATTTTAAATATAAAATTAAGAAATTATTTTTTGAATAAAATGATGGAATACAATTAATTTATTATTAACATAAAAATTATTATTCTCATAATTGTCTCCTTGTATTTATATATAATTTATAATTTAGTTGATTTTAATTTTATTTATATCCATGGAGAAAAATTAATTTAGTTAATTCATGGTGTATATGTTGGAGAGAGCCACATGATCCTGACGTTCTTTTTTCTTACCAATTAACAATAAATTATGAATATATTGATCAATGTGCATAATTGAGGAAATTATAAGAACTCAATAAAAAAAACTATAAAAACTTAATTAAATATGAAATAAAATTATTGGAACTTGCATGTTAATTTCTCCTTACAACTCTTCCCATTTTATATTTCTTTTTTATTTCAATTCCGTTAAAATTTTTCTAATGCAAAACGACATAACAACAAGGGCCCCACCAGAGTTGCTTATGCATATGCTATGTATTCTTATGGACCACATGGTTATTAGTCTACCATGCTTTTTTCTTGGACAACACGTATTCATTTTAAATTCAGTTTAACTAAATTAGTTCCGTCACAAACTCTCAATCTTCTCAAATTGACGAATTCAATAATGAAATTGACATAATTAATTATGTCGATCACTATGTTTGCTAAAAATTTATGCCACGTATCATCAGTAGAAAAATGATTTTTTAAATCGGATAAAAATGACTTTTTAGATTGGTTTCAGATGAGATCTTAATACAGCCGATCTAAAAAGTATGACACTTTTTAGACCGGTTATGCAACCGGTCTAAAAATTTACTTTTTAGACTGGTTATTCCAACAATAGGTCTAAAAAGTATCATTTTTTAGACCCCTTATGTGAATAACCGGTCTAAAAAGTGTGACTTTTTAGACTGATTATCGACATAACCGGTCTTAAAAGTGCATTTTAGACCGGTTATTCAAATAACCGGTCTAAAAAGTGTCTTTTTTTTTCTAGTTCATTAATTACGTTAGTTTACTCAATCTGTACATATACTAAAATCATGCTTCCAAAGCCATACTTATAATTACTTATAACGAATATATCCTGGTGGAGTCATACTTGAAGAACCCAATGAGCACAGCTTAGGAATCTTGCAACACCCAATGCAAATATATAATGAGATGTGAATGACTCAACAATATGAAATAATATTAGGAAATGAGTTAGAAAAGAGAGTAATTAGATCGCAGGTTGGAATATAATTTTTATTTAAGAAATTTGTCGAAGAATAAATATTTAGAAACAGGGCAAATGACAGAAGAAAACACTAACCTTGGCCCCCAGTGAAGAATCCAATTTGTAAACTCTCTCAGATAACACAATCGTAAGCCTGAAGCAAATATGAGTATAAAATTTTGCAATAGAAAATCGATCTGAAGTATATGACGGTAGCTAGTCTGAAGTATGTATAAAACTAATTAAGTAGAGCGCTTACCTTAAACCAATCGGAGGGAAGAAAAGCCGAGCCTAATGGTAATGGATTCCACTGTACCTCTGCGTTGACGGCGAAGATGGCCAATGATGGAGGAGCGATATGGGAAGGAGGAGCTGTTGCGGCACGAGAGAGGGGTTTACAAAAAGCTTGATGAGTATCAGATTTCAAAGTTGAAATTAGGCGCGAGCTAAGGCCGCGAGAGAGGATTTTAAATATTAGGGCGGATTTTTAAGACTGGTTATTTGACAAAACCGGTCTTAAATAGTTCATCTTTTAGACCAGTTATAACTAATAACCGGTCTTAAAAATAAAAAATATTTAATTTTTTAATTCCACATCTTTTAGACCGGTTATCATCAACAACCGGTCTAAAAAGTTTTATCTTTTAGACCGGTTATTAGTGACAACCGGTCTAAAAAGTCTTAAAATTTTTTATTTTTTAATTAATTTTATATTTTTAGACCTGTTCTTTGGATAACCGGTCTAAAAAATTCTTTATAATTACGAAATTGTCACCGGTCATATTTTTAGACCTTATCAGTAATAACCGGTCTAAATGATGCGGTCTAAAAAGGCTATTTTGCACTAGTGTATTCAATTCAAATAAATTAACTACTCCCTCCGGTTCTAAATAGTATAAAATAAAGTTGATTTTTTTAAAGATTAAGAAAATTAAATAAGTTATTTAATCATATCATATGTTGTGTGTTCTTAGATTATTTATCAATTTATAAGTTAAGTAAGATAGTTTGGAGAAAAAATGATAAATATAAATATTTTAAAGTAATTTAATTAACTTCCTTAATTTTTTTAAAAAAATCAATTATATTTTATATTACGGACTAGATGAAATAATAAAATATTATGAGTTATATCTTCGAGTGAGACATTTTTACATGCACCAAGTGCACAAACACATATATACATTGGTTAATCAAATTATGACAGCTCAATGTATTTTTATCCTATATATCAGTCTATTCGTTATTCCTCTCACCCTCTATTATTTTAATATTGTTTTTAAAATATAGGCTTTTTTAACCTCTCATAGGTCCAGTTTGGTACGTGATACTGAATTTTGATGTATTGGGATTGTGATTAGGATTGAGACTGAGACTGGAACTAGGATTGTGATTGATGCTTTAAAAATATGTTTAGTACGAAGTAATAGTTTGATGAAATAATTTCATTAATCTTATTTAATAAATAGTCACTAATTATGTCATTAGCGAGAAAAAAAATAGAGAGAGTGATTATGCAAGGTTTTGAAACCCAGACCGGTCATTGAACCGGTCAGGGTACTGGGTTAAGGGCCAGTTGGTCAGATTGGAGTCAAAGAGGAGTTAAATTGGGGTCAAACCAGTGAAAAAATGAATATTTTAGGTTTATTAATATGAAATTTTAAAGGAAAATTAAAAAAATTGATTTTTTTTAAATAGTGGATTTGACCGGTTTCCAGATCGAACTGATTTTACGGCGACTGGCCGGTTCCCGGTCCAGACCGGCCGGTCCGGTCCGAGTTTCAGAACCTTGTGATTATGTGAGAGGGATGGATTCTTAGTTAAAATCAGGGATTATTTTTGTCTAAAAAATATTTTAATCAAGGATATTTTTGTCACTACAATTTTACAGTTCAGAGATTGAAAACACAATACCAGGGGTAGGTGACTTTGTAACAATCCCACTTTTGTTATACTCCCAATCCTTAGTTATCTGTAGTCTTTCATACCAAACGATATATTTTAACTTAATCCCTGATCCAATCACAGTCTCTACCCCACAATATCTCGTACTGGGCCATACTGTCTCACTTGCAACATTTGTTTTAAAAAGTCATCCTCATTTTCTCTTCCAGTGCCACCCCACTAATCTCATCTTTCTTTCCCCAACCTCCACGACACTCCCTCTATCTCTCCCTGTCCCTCTCATCTCTCTTAATTTTTGTTGGAGGTGTGGGAAGAGACAAGGAGGACGGCTATTTTAGAAAATGTCTAAAGAGGAGGGAGAGTACTAAATATTTAAAAAGGAAAACAAACAATCACACACATTTTTTAAAATATATTACAACAATAGAGAGTAAAAGGAGTGAGGAGTAGGCTGACATAATTTTATTGGCCAATGCATCAATTTGAGGTAGCGTTGGATAAGTATGTTCATGTAAGTTGATATAAAACTTATCTCATATATTTATCTTATAAATTATATTATAAAAATAATTTTTACCACTGATCAAATCCGACACTTAGGTAGAAGGTCAGGTACATGCAAGAATTTCTCATTACAAGCTACATGTATGTGTGTGTAAAAGTAGGTGGGTCTGTGCGCATTTACCTATAATATGAGAAAAAACTAATTAAAAATTAAATCATGTGTGAATTTTATATTAAAAAAATGCCAGTATTTTATTGAAATTAAAAATACAACAATAAAAGTAAAGACTTGATTATTTTTAATAGCCCAAGATGGCATCTGATGGAATGTTTTATTATGTCATGTGACTAACTTTGCTTGTTTGATTAGTATTCCACAAAGTCGTCAGCGTTTTGACTAACGGTTCATCGGCAAGAACACAAAAAGAGTTGAGACCTCTTCTAGAAGCTCGTGAATGAAAGAGACGTATCGTGCCACACGGATGCAGTCTTTTCTTTATGAGAAAATTAATTACTCCTTACTTATAATTTCACTTAATTTTTAATTGGGTATCAATATTCCCTCAATTATAATATAAGTCATTTTTAAGAGAAATTTTGTCTACAATGTAAGTTACTTTAGAAAATAATTCATATTTATTTGTTAATCTTGTCCCTAGGTAATAACTCTTTGTATTTTTATCTCTTTTTTAAAATCTTATTTAATATGAATAAATTTTTTTTAAAAAAATCAATTTAATGGCTATTAAATAAGTTTACTACAATTTCTTAATTCTAATAAATTGACTTATATTATAACATGAGGGAGTAGGGTTTTTTTTTTTTTTTTTTCAGTCCTTATCGTTTACTCTCTTTGTTATAAACATTAGATATTATACTCATGATACATCACTTAGGGCTATAAGTATCTAACTTTGGGTAGTTCTTCATAAGTGTTTTTCAATCATGATTTACGATCTACGAAGTATCTTTTACGGTCTACGAGGTAGCTTTTATGGTCTACGAAGTAAATATGTGGATGGGGTTTATCTCGATTTACGTGAATCAGGCTTATGCATAAACCCGATTCAAACCAAACAAGCCTATATATATTATATCTAAGTTTTTCTTTTGATAATATTAAGGGTTTTCCTCTCGAGGTTTAGCATGCAAAAAGTTTTTACCTCTTTCAATAAGTGTGTTTCTTATGATTTCAACTTGTGTTATTCTTCTTACGCGGACAAAGCCGCTTACCAGGTCCAAAAAAAGTTAGCACAACATATGAAATAAAAAAGAAGTTTTCAAAATATAAAATTCATTTATTATCAACATAAAATTAAAAAATTATTATGCTAGTAATCGTCTGTTTGCATCTGTGTATATAATCTAATTAATTTACTTTAATTTCATTTAGATTGTGACAAAATTAAATTGGGTGCATGTTACTCATGCCATCCGTTACTGACGCCATTTACCTCACAAATTAACAAATCATGAGTACATAGGAATCAATAATACAAATAATTAAAGAAACTATAAGGGCCACTCAATTAAATTAATAAAAATTATAAGACTTAATTAATAATGAGGTAAAATTATATAGATTTATATATTAAATTTTTCATTAAATTTTAGGCTAAAATATATAACAATTTCTGAACTTTAGGTTAGTTGTTTATAAATTTCCTTACCTATAAAAATTTAAATTAAAAACCCGAATATTTCTTGTTTTGATAATCAACTCTCTTACCATTAAAATTACACCTTAAAGTTAACGGTTTTTGCCATGTTAAAATTTTTATATTTTTTATTATACACCACGTCATTTAAAAAATAACATTTAAAATTTGAAATATAATTTTAAATATTTTAAAATACTCAAAATAAAATATTTAAAATACTTAAAAAAACATTTAACATATTAGTTCGACATGTCAAACGTCAAATGTTATTTTTTTAAATAATATGATTTATAATATAAAAATTATGACATGGCGAAAACCATTATTTTTAACCCTAATTTTAACAGTATTAGTCAATATATGAAATATTAGGGCCCTTAATTTAAACTTTTAAGGAATAGGGAGATGATGTGTAACTAACTCAAAATTCAGGAGCTTTATATATTTTAGCCTAAATTTCAATAGTAAAACATATATTCTATGAGCAATAAATTGTAATTTATTTCTCAAACTCCATAATATAAAATCTACCTTAGCTAATATATTTAGATATGGAGTGAATATGATTGCATGGAATCTAAATTAACTTCCTCTATTTATTTATTGACTTATAAATAATGTAACATACTATCTACACGCGTGTCTCGGTTTGTTTATATATTATATACTATTTTTTTTAAGTATATGTATTTTTCTATTTGAGGTATAATTTTATTTGAGATATTATTGGACACTAAATATAGATATAGATATTTTTTTTATAAGAATTTAACTTTTAGTTCAAAGGACTAACATCTTCTACTAGATCAAACTTTATTGATTTATATGTTATATTATATACTTTGATTTGTCAAAATAGATGCAATATTGTGTGGTGAGTCATCTTCTAACACCCGAAAATGATAACTATTTTGGGTGTGCACGTAAGAGATTGGCCGCAAATCTGACTGGCCAATGAAAATGACTTGATTTGGCTCGTGATATTTGTTTTGGTTCTGTTTTATTACTTTAATAGATTAAATAGGGAAAGCAACATATAGTGTCCAGATGTTAATTGCTTGTTGCATTTAATACCATGATCTTTATTTATACGGCATCCGATGTTATTTTTGGTTACTTCCAACACTCTAATCCTTTTTATAATGTATAATACTCTAATTATAAATAAGATTAAAGTGCTTGATATAATTAAAAAATATATATGGAATACTTGAGATGCACAAAAAATATGATGACGATGATGTTATTCATTACTAAAAAATAAGGATGCTAAACATTCTAGTTCCCACAATTTAATTTAAGAAATGGTGTAATTTATTTTTTTCAAATTCTATAAGAAATGTCTTAATTTATTTTTTTTCATGCGTGCATGCTTCAATCACGAGCTCAATCATTTTCGATCATTTCGAAAGTGATATAATCATTATGTGCGTATGGGATTGTCCATAATTTCACTCACCAACAAATTTCATTTAAACATGATAAATAAATCTATCCACTGGAAATAATTTTGTTCAATAAAATTACTTTTTTAAAATAGTTATTTTTTCAACATATTGTTATTATAATCACAATTAAAAAGAAAGACTATAAACATTTAGCCCACTCCAAAAATTTTGCTAGTTAATCAATCAATTATGATTTTAGTTTGGTTAAATTTTTTTTTTGGCCAAAAGTTTGGTTAAATTTGAAAATTAATTGATCAATAATAGCTTTTAAATCAATAAAAATATGAAATTGGTCAAAATTTAATGAGTTAAGGAGTGAATATATTCCGGAAGCATTCAAATAGTTTTTTTTTATTTGTATTTGATTGTTGCGGTAAATTAGATTTTTGGGTTTGGCATTAAAGTCTGGGATTTTTAATAGGGAGGAGAGGGTCTAAGGAGATAATGAGGTGGTGTGTCACGTGGGATCCTATATAACATATTAGTCAAACAATATGATTTAAAGGTCAAAATTAACTTTGTTAAAGGGTTGGGGCACCATTACTATGTTTATAGATTTCTGATACAAAGTTGAGACCAATAAAAGAAAAAAAAACTTTCAGGGGAATATTGAAATTTTTTTAAAATATTTTCATGATAGATTTACACCTTAACCTAAATTAAATTACTTTATTATAAATTTGTTGCACGTTAATTTTTTTGGAAGAGTTGATAACAACATTTTGTCACATATATTTTTAACTAATTTTATGCAAACACTCGATTAAATGTAACATCTCAACACCTTACTTTTGATATTGTTCATTTTGGGGCTCCTATCATTCCTCACAGTTTTAAAATACATCAAGAGAGGAGGTATGTGAGACTTCACATTCTACCCATCTTTGGGCCCATCATCCTTATTGGCACATTAGCACACATTGACCCGAGTTTAACTCTAATATCATTTGTACTATCTTAGTACCTCAGTCTCAATATTATCCGCTTTGGAACTTCTATTCTCCCTCACAGTTTAAAAATGCGTTGAGAGGGGAGGTATCTAAACCCTTATATATAATATAAGGAATTTTTCGTTTGTCTCTCCAATTGATATGGGACTTTACACTATAATGTTTCAAGCAACTAAGCGGTTCACCATAATGGCTGGCTATCAGAAGATTGTGATCTCTTACAGTGAGAGGAGGAGAGCTATCAGGAGCAACTATTGGAGAGGCATGCTCAGCACCAATAGCACAAGAAGTATGCTTGCCTCATCGCTCTCTCTTCCATTACCTTGATGCGCATACTTAGGTTACAGGTTTGGGTTACAACCTGATTATGATACTATTTGTAACACCCTAGTGCCTTGCTCTCAATATCATCTGCTTTATCATGCCTCACGGTTTTAAAATGCGTTGAGAAGGGGTATATCTAAACCCTTATACATAAGGCATTTTTCATTCTCCTTCTTAGTCAATGTGAGACTCCACACTAAACATATTCTTAAATTCTAGAAGTCAAAATAAAAGTAATGTTTTGCGACGTAGTAAAATAAAAGCTATTTCATAAAGAGGAGATTGCAAGTTTGATTATACTTATAATAATATACTTAGAAAGAAATAACATAATATTATACTATTAGAATCTTTGGATACATTATACACCCTCTATCCCTTATTATAAGGTTTAAATAACTGATTTACGTTGATTAAGAAAATAGTTAAAATTAGTTAAAAGCAATAAATATGTATTTTTTTTTCAACTATATCCTTATTTATAAAGATAATAAATGAAATAAATAAAATTAAGAGGTAAATTTAGAAAAAAAATACAATAAACATTTAGACAAACCTGAAATAAGCATATATTTTGTGGTATACCCATTCACAAATATGAATCTTACAATAAAAAGCAGTGGGAGTAGCATCTTATGTTTTTTAAGAAAATATGGACTAATTTTGTTTTCCATCTTTAAAAAAAGCAAGAAAGATATCAGAGGAATTATGACAGAGAAAAAAAAAAGGGAAAATCACTAATAGGTCTCAAGGACCCAAAAAAACCACAAAAAAAAGTCTCAATCCAAATTCTCAAATTAAAAAAGTCCCTAAGGATTTTTTTGTGATTAATTAGGAATGTGAAAAGACTATGTTGCTCTTAGTACAAGTCCCAACTTTTACAATTGTATATGACAATTTGAACAACTGGTTTTGCCTATTTTTACAACTTGATGAGTCATTTTGATAACTTCTTTTTTATACCTATGTGAGATTACAGGTTTCACAAGTCTCAACTTTCATAACTGTAGATGACAATTTTAACAACTGGTTTTATTTATTTTCACAACTTGATGAGCTATTTTGACAACTTCTTGTTGATATCTGCTTGAGATTATAGGTTTAACAAATCTAAATCCTTGCCAAATTCATCTAGAACTTCGTCCTAACTATAATTTCACGTTCCTCGGTTGAACTGAAATCCTCGCATTTCCGTTACCTAGTGTGTCAACATCCTCAACATTTTGATTAATAGATTTTGATTTCGACTTCTTGAGTTGCTTCGAATTTGTTTCAAGTTTCTCAGCGGATTCGAATCTTAGCTTTCTCTCGATTTTTCCTGCGGATGAAGAAATTTTCCTGGTAAGAATAGGACGCTTCTTAATTCCATCTAAAGAAACACTAGGCCCCTAGTTGCTGAGTTCATAGGAATTCTTGAGTGGCTCTAATGAAGATCTTTGTAGAGCTACATGAATTAGGTTCCTATCGAAACACTCAGAGCTCTCCGATTTCCAGGTTTTCCTCTTCCCGTTTGGGATTCTTCACAATCTGGTCCTACTATCCCTCTTCCTTCTTTAGGACTTTCTTCTCCACTAAAGACCTTAATCCCACCTTTTACTTTGTAACTCTTCATCCTGCTCTCCCATACTGAGCTCGGCACCACACTACTTCTAGAGGCACCACCACCACCTCTTCTCCTCCCCACTTCCATCTCTATTATACTCTTCTCATTCTCTTTGTCTCTGTCTCTCTCTCTAATAATGATCAGTATTATAATGGGACCAATTTATTAAAAAAAAGTTGTCAAAATTACTCATCAAGTTATAAAAATATGTAAAATTAGTTGTTAAAATTGTCATAGTCACTTGTGAAAGCTGGAAATTGTGAAACTTATAATCTCAGTCAGGTATAAAAAAGAAGTTGTTAAAATGACTCGTCAAGTTATGAAAATAGGAAAAACCAATTGTTAAAATTATCATATGCAGTTGTTAAAGTTGCGACTTGTTAAACTTGTAATCTGAGTCAGGTATGAAAAAGAAGTTGTCAAAATGACCCATCAAGTTGTAAAAATAGGCAAAACCAGTTGTTAAAATTGTCATATACAGTTGTAAAAGTTGAAACTTATAATCTCACGCAGGTATGAAAAGAAAGTTGTTAAAATGACTCATTAAGTTGTGAAAATAGACAAAACCAGTTGTTAAAATTGTCATATGTAGTTGTGAAAGTTGGAACTTGTGAAACATATAATCTCCCGCAGGTATGAATAAGAAGTTGTCAAAATAACTTATCAAGTTGTGAAAATAGATAAAACCAGTTGTTAAAATTGTCATTTGCAATTGTGAAAGTTAGGACTTGTAAAACCTGTAATCTTACATAGGTATGCAAAAGAAGTTGTCAAAATGACATATTAAGTTGTGAAAATAAGCAAAATCAATTGTTAAAATTGTCATATACAGTTGTAAAAGTTGTGACTTGTAAAACCTATAATTTCACGTAGGTATGAATAATAAGTTGTCAAAATAACTCATCAAGTGTTGAAAATAGGTTAAACCAGTTGTTAAAATTGTCATATGCAGTTGTGAAATTTAAGACTTGTGAAACTTGTAATCTCACGTAGGTATGGAAAAGAAATTGTCAAAATGACTTGTCAAGTTGTGAAAATATGCAAAATTAGTTGTTAAAAATGTCATATACAATTGTGAAAATTGGGACTTAGAGCTTGTTTGGAATAGCGGTTGAAAATTTCATAAGTGCTTATGAATTGTAATTCACGGAATACGAAGTAACTTTTACGGTCTACGGGGTGCTTTCACGGTTTACGAGATAAATATGTGGAGGAGATTTGTCTCGATTTACGTGAATCAGGCTTATATAATAAGCCCGATTCAAATAAGTGATAACAAACAAGCACTTATACTAAGGGTAACATAGTCATTTCACATTCCCAATTAATTACAAAAATGTCCCTATAGACTTTTTTGTAATTTTTTAGGTTTTTGGGACCTGTCTGTGATTTTCCCTAAAAAAAATCCAATTGCTGAATAAATAAACATATGACATGATGTAAAGGGCCGTGAAGCATGTGGCTTGGTGGGTTCAATGATGGCAACGTAATCAGCGTTCAAAATATGAATTGAAAGGGGCGTTTGAATATTGAGATATGACAGCAGAATAAAACACAAAAGGGCGACTCGTACGCTTATTGGTAAATCAATTAATCAATAATCAATAATTGAGACAATGATTGTGGACTTAATGCAAGGCGGGACCATGCTAAGCACTTGAATAAATAGAGCATTTTTGCATAATGCATATATCTCTTAGCTGCCTTGCTGGGTTTGGGCTAAAGCATGTTTTTGTGCTATGTTGGGCTTCCCTCAACATAGAAGGATGACCGAGTTTTAGGTCCTTTGAGTTCATTTTTAACTATATACTCTAATTCTTTATGTAAGATTTAATTAATTAATTTGATTATATTAAAAAAATTAATTAAGTTTTTTAATATGATATATTATTTTTCTAAAACACCCCAAACGTCTTTCTAAATTCCATCCCTCCTCCCTTTATTAATATTGTTGAGGAAATACCAATTGAGCTAATTTGGGAAAATTTTAATAAATGTGTAAAATAGATCTTATATTTAGAATTGATATTAACTTCTCAATTTGTTCCTATACATGTACTAAGGACAGGAGGAGATTTTTGGTCCTATACATGTATGTTGTATGGCTCGAGTACAGTGAAAAATGAGCGAGAGCCGCTGCATCGTTGCCCGGATGTAGTGTTAAATGAGCAAGGGCTACCGCTCTCTTCTGAACGGAGGCGGCTAAAGAAGCTAGTTCATGAGAACAAGATCATATTTGGCACTTGGAACATTGGGACTCTAAGCGGAAAATCTTGGGAGGTGGTGGGAGTAATGAAAGATCGAAAGATTAATATCTTGTGTCTCCAGGAAACTAAATGGGCAGGAGAAAAGTCTCGGGAAATTAATGGTTGTAAGCTCTGGTACACATGAAAGGTCAATGGAAGGAATGGTGTTGGTATCATCGCTGATAAGGAATGGAGGAAGAATGTGGTGGACGTTAAGAGGATTGAGGATATAATTATCTCCTTAAGAATGATTGTTGGGAAGGATACTATAAACATTATCAGTGCGTATGCACCTCAAGTAGGGGCAGCTGCACATCTTAAGGAAAAATTCTTGGAAGATTTGGAGGGATTAATTCAAAGTATCCCACTAACCGAAAAGATTTTTATTGGGGGAGATCTTAATGGACATGTTGGTAAGGAGGCAGGACCTCATGCAAGGGCTCATGGTGGTTTTGGATTTGGGATGCTCAATAATGAAGGTCAATCTATTATTGATTTCTCCCTTGCATATAACCTCAAGATTGTTAACACTTGCTTCAAGAAGCGAGATGGGCATTTAATAACATACAAGAGTGGAGCCGTAAGGACACAGATTGACTTCTTTTTGGTAAGGAATTCTGATAGACGTTTTTGTACTAACTGCAAAGTGATCCCGGGGGATGGCGTGACAACACAACATAGGATTTTGGTCCTTAATGTGAATATTAAGTATGTAAAACAAAAGCGCCGGCAAGTTTTAAAACCAAGGGTCAGGTAGTGGCAATTGAAGGGAGAGAAAATGGAGATTTTTAAGAGAACTCTCCTGGAGGAAGGAGAGTGGGAGTTTCAGAGTAATGCTAATGTTATGTGGGAAAATATGTTTAAAAAAGTCCAACAGGTTGCTAAAGCAACTTTGAGAGAATCAAAAGGTCTTGGTCGACAAGACAAAGAGACTTGGTGGTGGGATAAAAGTGTTCAAGAGAAAACCAAATATAAGAAAGATTGTTTTAAAGCCATACACTTATGTAATAATGCTGAAAATTGGGAAATGTATCGCATGGCTAAAAAGGAGACTAAAAAGGCCGTGAGTGAGGCTCGTAATAAAGCATATGAGGAGTTTTATAAGGAGTTAGGAACAAAGGCGAGAGAGCGCAAGATTTACAAAATCACAAAGAACAAGGAGAGAAAATCGAGAGACTTGGACCAAGTGAGGTGTATAAAGGATGAAGAAGGAAAAATTTTGATTACTGATGGAGATATTAAGGATAGGTGGGAAGCCTACTTTTATAAGCTGTTCAATGATGGTGGGGAAGGGTCGCATTGTGACACGGAAGATTTGACGACTCGAGGAAGTGATCTCAATTTGTCATTTTACCGCAGGATTCGAATTGGCGAGGTTAATGAAGCTCTTAAAAAAATGGAAAATGGTAAAGCTGTCGGATCTGATGATATTCCTATTGAAGTTTGGAAATGTTTGGGCGAAGAGGGTGTGCTATGGCTCACAAAATTATTTAATGAAATCTTACGAACCAAGAAAATGCCGGATGAGTGGATGAAAAATACTTTGGTTCCTATTTATAAGAATAAAGGGGATATCCAGAACTGTGCAAACTATAGAGGAATTAAGCTAATGAGTCATACAATGAAATTGTGGGAAAAAGTGATTGAACACAGATTAAGGTTGGAGACGGATATCGCTGAAAACCAATTTGGATTCAAGCCAGGAAGGTCTACAACAGAAGCAATTTATTTATTAAGAGGGCTAATAGAAAAGTATAGGAGCAAAGGAAGAGATTTGCATATGGTCTTCATTGATTTGAAAAAATCGTATGACCGGGTGCCAAGAGATGTACTTTGGAAAGCTTTGGAAAAGAAGGGGGTGAGGGTTGCTTATATCAAAGCCATTCAGGACATGTATGAGGGGGTTACAACCAATGTTAGAATGCCTGGAGGTGTTACAAAGGACTTTCTATAAGATTGGACTATATCAGGGATCAGCGTTGAGTCCTTATTTGTTCAACCTAGTGATAGATGTTCTAACTGAGCCTATAAAGGAGGAGATCCCTACATGCATGCTTTTTGCAGATAATATAGTTCTGTTGGCTGAATCCAAAAAAGATATTAATTCTAAACTTGAGATATGGAGACGGACTTTGGAATTGAGGGGCTTTCGTCTTAGTAGGAACAAAACTGAATATATGCATTGCAAGTTTGATAAAGGACAAAGCCAAAGGGAAGTGGAAGTTAAATTGGGAGGGCAAGTCATCCCACAAGTGATAAAATTTAGATATTTGGGATCAATTATACAACAAGATGGTAAAATTGATGGAGATGTCGATCACAGAATTCAGGCCAGATGGTATAAATGGAGAAAAGCTACTGGAGTTATCTGTGATCGTAAAGTACCTAATAAAGTAAAAGGAAAGTTCTATCGGACTGCTATAAGACCAGCAATGCTATATGGTAGTGAATGTTGGGCTTTAAAGGGACAACATGAGCATAAAATGGGAGTCACTGAGATGAGGATGTTGAGATGGATGAGTAGCCATACAAGAAAAGACAAGATTTGTAATACTCATATACGTGAACGAGTGAGAGTGGCTCTCATTGAAGGAAAAATGGTAGAAAATCGTTTGAGGTGGTTTGAACATGTTCAGCGTAGGCCTTTGAGTGCTTCGGTGAGAAGGGTGGATCAAGCAGGATGTAGTCCTATTAGACGAGGTCGAGGAAGGCCGAAACGAACGTTCAATGAGGTCATAGAGAGAGACCTTCTAATTAATAATATATATTGAAATCTATGGTTTTTGACAGAACACAATGGCGTCGTGCGATCCATGTAACCGACCCCACCTAATGGGATAAAGGCTTTGTTGTTGTCGTTGTTGTTGTGTATGATTATGAAGCTTTAGGGACTTGATTAATAAAAACTTTTGTTACTCCTATATATTTATAAAGTATAAAGATTAGACAAAAATAATCAAATGGATAATTGAGATAAATTTGAGGGACAAAAAATTCCATAATCCCTTTATACACACTCATACTACTGCAGCATGTTTATTTTGAACTTGTCCCCTCCAAACAAAGTTATCAACAACCATGCATATCAAATCTGTTTTAGTTTGTTTCAGTTTTGCCTTGTTTTCATATCCTATTCTTAATTTTCAGTCAATTTGCTAATATTTTTAAAATAAAACATGACTTCTATTATTAATTAGAATTAAATCATGGCTTTTTGATAATGTTGTCAGACAGGTTTTATGACTTGTATGAATTAAAATTTTCAAAAATGACTTTTATCGTAACTTGACCAAGCTTTTATAAAGGTGAAATTCAATCAATGCAATACGATTGATATGTTAATAGCCTTTCGTTAAAAAAAGGTTAGGTTGATAAAAATTGTTTAAATGATATATTGAAAAGTCAATTTTAGAGAGTTAAAATTTAGGGAGAATTCTAAAAAAATACCATTTAAATTTTAAAATCCCAAATAGGTGATTTAACAATAAAATGATTTGTTAATTGCATTATCATTCTTGTTAATCCCATTACCGAACTTGTTAACGGGATTTTAAAGTTTAAATGGTATTTTTTTGGCATTCTCCCTAAAATTTAAGGCATAGCCAAATAAAAGTTAAAAAAAAAGTTGCTTCAATTTTTCATGTGACTTCTTTAAAAAAAAACTCATTTATTTCTACCACAATCCCCAATATTCATTTTTCATCCAACTGGCCTTTTTTTTCTATATCCCAACTCCTTTCTAACATTATCCCAAACACGCAAAATTGTTTGTAATCACTTTTTTCTATCTACATCTAACTTCCCAAGTATGGAGACATGAACACCTTGCTTGCCTCAGTAAAAGTAATACCATCACTATCCAATAGCAAGGAGATTACCTAACAGAGGAGAGAATAAATTTTTCTGTATCTGCCAGATTCTGGTTCTAGGCATGCCAGTGATTTGAAGTCTCATGATTTTGTATTCATTCTTTGGAGTCGTATTGGAACAGGCTTCTCCAAAACAGAGACAGTAATGTTACTCCAAACCTCTGGCTTCGTAGGAAGCTGAGATATTTTCTCCAAAACTGCCATATCTTCAGATAGAACATAACCAAACACAGTATATTGCTTCTTCCACTCATTGTGATTAGCTAGGCTGATGAAGAACTCCGGACCAGAATCAACCCATGCAACAGATCCCCTTCTTATGGAAGGACAGGATTCTCTTGGAATATCCCTGAATATAGACCCTTGAGCTTCAAATGTTCCTTGGATTAGTGCAAAAGGAGGACCAAATGAAGCCTACATGAGCAATTAAATCCATAAGCAAAAGCATATCATATGAAGGCTAAAAAATCGGTAGCTCAGAGCTAAGTTGTGTAGTTAATAGGGACATGGACAAACACTTCCTTTAGATTTGTAAATAAACAATCCCTTCAACTTTGCAAACTGGAAAATGCTTCCTTTACTTGTCAATATTCCAGATTTAAACACTTTCGTTCATTCAGTCATTTCCCTGCCAACCCTGCTACTGTCAAAGCGACCTCAAACACTGTCATTTGTTATATGGCACACTCCCAGAATGTCTAGAAACAACAATTGACAAACTCTAGGTGGCACCTCTAGTAACAGGGTCAACGGGAAACTATACAGAAGGGTATAAATCTTGATAGGTGACAGATAAAGAGATATTTTCTGGTTTTCAAATTTGATCAGTGTTTACGAATAGCTCTAAATTGAAGGAGGATATCTTCGATTTGACGTAGTGGAATGAGAGAGCAAGAGAGTAAGCAATTTATGAAGGAACTGCCATCATATTTCTCCATCCTAAAAACAAAGGTAATAATAATTTCAGCATATGGGTGATATGATGAATATAAAGCAGACGAAGATATGCAAGGAACCACTAATAAGAAGAGGAGGCTCAACAGAAAGCAACCTCCTGTTTTTCTCCTCTTTTGGTTTTCTTTTTTATCTTTTATCCAAGAAGCAGGAAAACAGGAGATAAGAACCTTGTACAGCAGAGTAGAAATATACAAAATGCTTCTAGGAAATATTATAATAATTGAAGTAATCTGTTCTATGGAGGAATTTTGTACTAAGAAGCACCGTATTGGATACGATACAGCATGACACGCTATGACAATTTTCAAAATTTTAGGCTACAGCTACAGGGATATATATATATATATATAGATATGTTACATATTTCAGTATATGTTACAGATACCCATATTTAGGGGATAAATATGGGTATCTCAAGTTTTAAACGGATAGTATAAAGATATTTATAATAATCAACCAAAATATTATATTTTTTTGAAGTTTTAAGTTATATAGAAATATTTTAACGAAATAAGTATACTAATACAAATGGTAGAATATGTGATAAGTATCATGAAGCATCGTACGCCTATCATACTGGATATGGGTTTTTTGAAGTATACGTGCTTCATAGATTTTGTATAACCATTATCATTAGTCATTACTATAACACACTGATCCTTACATATTTTTGGTGGTTTCCATCTGAGTCCCAAAATCTTCCTCGGCTTTCAGCACGGTAAAAGTGGCATCCAGCACAATGTTTCAATGCCAACAGCTCAAGAATGTAGGCAACGGACTGTGGAGAGCAATCAGGCAAAAGCTGCATCCCATGAAAGGGCAAGTTTAAAGACAACACACGTCATCCAAACTAAAGGAAATGAAGGAACAATTACTTAAATGCTGCACAAGTTCACAGGGAAAATAGATGGAAACCGCCTGGAACTAAAAAAAAAAAACCTTAAATTTTATCACAAGATCTGTTTTCATGAGGTTAAGGAAGCTCTTAAGAAAATGAAAAATAGTAAAGCCATTGGGCTTGAGAGTATCCCTATTTAAGTTTGTAGAATCCCGAAACTTAAGGGATAAAGTTTAGGCCTGAAATTATAAGAGATTAATTAGGATAATTATTTCTAATTATTTCTTGATTTGTATGGCCTAATATCGGGATCTCATTAATGGCCCAATTCTATTTTTCGTGTATATATGTAACCTTATGCTGTGAATAAGAGAATTGAACTTCAGTCCTATAATCTGTTCATGGTATTAGAGCAAAGATGAGATTAATCAGACGTTTTTCACGGTTCTCGATGGTCTCCTCATGTTCTTTGCCTACCCTCAGTTCTCAGTGAAGTCCGAACTGCTCGTCCGACTTGTGCAGTCCGTTCTTAGTCCCAAGTCTCGGAAATTTCCTTGATTTCCTCTCGCCATCTTGACTCGTTTGAGTAGGTCGTCAATCTCGGCAGTTTCCTCGTCAGTCTCGTGCTCTCGGCGTTTTTTTCTCAGTGGCTTTGCAGATTGCACATATTCTCGGCATCTCGGAAAAATTGTCAGTCCTCATTATTTTTTTTTCAGCATCTCAGAACACTGTCAGCCTTGTTTCTCGAGTCTCTGATTCTCTGAAAGTCTCTTGAACCTCCAACTTTATTGCACATATTGGTCAGTATGTCTACAATTTCAGAAGTCTCTACCTCTGTGCCACGAACTGGTTCTAATGACATCTCTACTGCCCTTATTGTCTTTGAGAAACTCACCAGCGACAACTATGGGGAGTGGTCTCAATCCATGATCCTTGCTCTTGATGGAAGAGACAAACTCGAATACACTAATGGTGAAGCCAAAAAGCCTCCAACATAAAAAACCAAAGCTTTTTGAGTATGGAAATCTGAGAATGCGTTGGTCTCTTCATGGCTTATCAATGCGATGTCACCATCAATTAAGAAGAGCTTTATGTTTCCTCCTTTAGCCAAAGAAATATGGGAAGCTCTTTCGGAAGCATATAGCTATACAAGGAACAGGTCTTGAATATTTGATGTTAAGTCATCATTGCTGTGTTGATGCTACCAAAGACAACAAGGAGAAAGAAGAGGAAAGAATATTTGAGTTGCTGGCTGGTCTTAATGTGATTTACGATGATACTCGAGTAAGGATTCTCAGCCAAGAGCCCTTACCTTCTGCACATGAGGCCTACTCCATTCTATGCAATGAAGAGGGAAGGCGCAAATCTATGATTCAAAACAATTTCGCTGCTCCTGCTCCTGTTCCTACTCCTGCGGAGGCCTTAGCCCTGGCAGTTCGTTCTATGGAGTCAAAAAGTTCCAAGAGACGACCTTTTTGTGACCATTGCAAGAAGCAGGGACACACCAAAGATACCTACTGGGATCTCTATGGTAAACCTACTAATTGGAAACCAAAGAAAGGGTGAAGTAAAGAGTTGAAGTTTCCAAGAATGACAAACCATCTCCTCAAGGTGATCACCTGAGCAAAATCCTAGAAATGCTAACAGCACTATAACATACAAAACAACCCACTGATGATGTAATTTCTTTTAAGCCTTGGCCGCAATTCAAGGATTATGTACAGGCACTTGTTAGACTGTTGATTCTGGTGCTTCAGACCATATGACTAATGATAAGTCTCTGTTTTCATCTTATACTTTTCTTAACAGAGGACTAAGAGTAAGAATTGCTGATGACTCTAAGTCTGTGGTAATTGGAATTGGCACTGTCAGAATTTCCCCTACTTTTACTCTTCATTTTGTGTTACATGTTCCAAATTTGAAGTGTAATCTGTTATCAGTGAGTAAATTAGCAAGTGATGAAAGATGCCATGCTAACTTTTTGCCTCATACTGTCTTTTCCAGAATTTGTTGATGGGGACGACGATTGGGAGTGCGAAAGGGCTTGATGGTCTCTATTACCTTGATGAAAGTGATGCTCGTAGTGTTAGGTCATGCAATAAAGTGTCTCTTTCTATCACTAGTGAATTAGAGTTATGGCACAAACGTTTAGGTCATCTAAATTTAAATTACATGTCTCAGATGTTTCCTTCTCTCTACTCTAATAAAGATGCATATGATTTTCATTGTGATTCATGCGAAAAGGATAAACATCATTGAGCTTCTTTTCCAAAAATCCCATACCAAGCGTCCAAACCTTTTTCCACTATTCATAGTGATTTATGGGGACCATCTCGTACACCAATCTGAACCCACTCAAAGTATTTCATCACATTCATTGACGACCATGCACTTGTAAGCTGGGTTTACCTATTGAAAGACAAAACCAAAGTGTACCAAACTTTTGTCAATTTTCACAATATGATCTGTATCCAGTTTCAAACTCAAATTCAGATCCTACAACTAATAAAGGGACTGAATACTTCAATCAGATCCTCTCCACCTTCCTTACCAATCATGGCATTGCCACAAAAGCACGTGTCTCAATACACCCCAACCAATGTCCTCACTGCCATTTTTCTCATAAAACGCATGCCTAGCCGACCTCTATCCTACAAAACACGATTCCAACTACTTTACCAACACTATAATCTTCTATACCTCGAAAACACTTTGCTTCTCAAGGTGTTCAGCTACACATCTTATGTTCATCTTCACCATACCAACAAACTTAACCCTAAAGCTCTTCATTATATCTTTCTTAGATACTAAAACTCTAAAAAAGGCTCCAAGTGTTATGACGCTATCGCAAAATGCCTTATGTTACGACTGATGTCACTTTCCATGAAACCATACCTTTTCACTCCCTGTCTGCAATTCACAATTCAGGGGGTACAGACAGAATTCTAGACAAATGAGACGTCACCACCACCAGAGGATGACCTGACCTTCATTGAGTATGTACCTAGCCCAAATAAGCCCACTCTTGATACCCTTCCTAATAACCCTAATAATTCTGATAACTTTGATAATCCAACTAATAATCAGGATAATGTGCCTAAGGAAACAAGTAAGGCTGGTTCAGGGTGAGACACAAACAAATGAGCTAATACACACAGACAAAAACACAGAAAATGTAATAAGCCACAGGTTATTAGCACTTGCCAAGAGTCAGAACTGGAAGTAGGCTCAGGAGAAACAGTGGGAGCAGAAAGTTATGACCTTAATCTACCAATTGCAGTAAGAAAGAAGTCTAGATCATGTAGTCGACATCCTATTGAAAGGTTTGTCTCCTATAAGGCCCTTTCCTCAAAATATCAGGCGTTTGTCTCTTATCTTGACAATGTTAGTATACCAAATGATATTGATGAAGCCATGGCCATTCCTGAATGGAGGCAAGCAGACATAGAGGAGATAGAGGCCCTCAAATGACATGGGACATGGGATGTAGCAGACCTACCTCGAGGGAAGAAGCCAGTTGGGTGTAAATGGGTATTCACTCCAAACTATAAAGCAGATAGAAGTCTTGAGAAGTACAAAACTAGATTGGTTGCAAAAGGCTTCACACAATTATATGGGGAAGATTACACTGAAAAATTTGCACCAGTAGCAAAGCTGAATACAATTAGATTTCTCTTGTTCATTGCAGTCAATCGGGATGGGGATCTCACCAATTTGATGTAAAAAATGCCTTCCTTATCGGAGAACTCAAGGAAGAGGTGTATATGAAGTTACCTTCAAGGTTTCCAGGGAAGACGACAAATCAAGTTTGCAAACTAAAAAGGTTATTATATGGGCTGAAACGGTCACTGCGGGCTTGGTTTGATAGATTCACTCAAGTTCTAAAAAGATATGGATACCCTCAAGGGCAGAGCGATCATACTTTATTCTTTAAATGTCACAAGGGTAAGATGGTCGTCCTAGCAGTATATGTTGATAATATAGTCCTTATAGGAGATGATAAGGTAGAGATCAGTCAAATCAAAGCAGCCCTTGCACGAGAGTTTCAAATCAAAGATCTTGGAGAAATGAAGTACTTTCTTAAAATGGAGGTTGCTCGGTCAAAGGGAGGAATCTACATCTCTCAAAGAAAGTATGTCTTAGACCTTCTAAAGGAAACGGGGATGACAGGCTGCAGACCCAATGACACACCTATACAAGTCAATAAATTAAATGAAGAAGAAAATCTTGGAAAAGCGGTGGACTTAGGAAATTATCAATGAATGGTAGGGAAACTGATATATCTTTCTCATACCAGACTAGACATTGCATTTGCAGTTAGTGTAGTCAGTCAGCACTCCCATGATCCAAAACAGAAGCACCTAAATGAAGTTTACACAATCCTTCGATATTTGAAGGGGTCTCCAGGGAGTGGCTTACTATTCAAGAAAACTAACAGACGAGATGTAAAATTGTTTACAGATGCTGATTGGCAGGTGATCAAGATGACAGGAAGTCCACATCTGGTTACTGCACATGTGTGGTGTAACTTGGTCAGATGGAGAAATAAAAAGTAGTGTGTGGTTGCACGGAGCAGTACTAAGGCTGAATATAGAACTGTTGCACTTGGAATCTGTGAGGGCATATGGCTAAAGTGAGTTCTCGAGGACTTGAGGCAGTGCATGAATCTACCTATCAAGGTCTATTGTGACAACATGGCTACAATCAATATTGCGCATAATCCAGTCCAACATGACAGAACCAAACATGTTGAGATAAATAGACATTTTATAAGATAAAAGGTTGATGAGGGTATATAGTTGACTTAAAGTATATACCTTTCCAAAGAACAGACTGCAGATATTCTCACTAAAGGATTGCCCAGGGACAAGTTTGAGTATTCATTGGCAAGTTTAACATGATTGATATCTCTAGTCCAATTTGAGGGGGAATGTAGAATTCTGAAACTTAAGGGATATAGTTTAGGCCCGAAATTATAGGAGATTGATTAGGATAATTATTTCTAATTATTTCTTGATTTGTATAGCATAATATCGAGATCTCATTAATGGCCTGATTCTATTTTTGCTGTATATATATAACCTTACGGTGTGGGAGAATATGTCTAAAAAGGTCCAGAAGGTTGCTAAAGCAATTTTGGGAGAATCCAAAAGGTTTTGGTCGGCAAGATAAGGAGACTTGGTGGTGGGATGAGACTGTTCAAGAGAAATTCAAGCATAAGAAAGATTGTTTTAAAGCCATACACTTGTGTAATAATGGTGAAAATTGGGAACGGTATCATTTGGCTAAAAAGGAGACTAAGAAGGTAGTGAGTGAAGCTCGTAATAAAGCATATGAGAAGTTTTATAAGAAGTTAGGGACAAAGGCAGGAGAGCGTAAGATTTACAAGATCGCAAAAAACAATGAGAGAAAATCAAGAGACTTGGACCAAGTGAGGTGTATAAAGGATGAAGAAGGAGAAGTTTTCGTTGCTGATAGAGATATTAAGAATAGGTGGGAAGCCTATTTTTATAAGGTGCTCAATAATGAAGGGGGAGGGTGGCCTTGTGACTGGGAATATTTGACAACTTGAGAAGGTGATCTCAATTTGTCATTTTACCACAAGATTCTGTTGGAAGACAAAGAACTTTTGGCTAGTGGCTTAAAACACTTCTTAAATCACTTCACTATCACTTCACTATGTCTCCACTATTGTCTTGTTGTTTATTCCTACGCAATACTCTTCTTTTCTTATATATACTCTCACATTATGTACTCTCACTATTGTCTTGATAGTATATGTTATAACATAGTTATAACCGGAAATGATGAAGGATCCATTGCTCAACTAAAACAGGACTTGTCAACTGAGTTCCAAGTAAAAGATCTAGGACAAATGAGGTATTTCTTAGGCATGGAAGTGGCAAGAACTAAAAAGGGCATCAATGTATCTTAGCGTAAATACACACTAGACCTGTTACATGAGTCAGGAATGTTGGGTGCACAACCTGAAGGAACACCAATGGAAGAAGGTTGTCATCTGGAGATCAAACCAAATGGTGTCCCAGTCAACTCAGAACGATACAGAAGACTTGTAGGGAAGCTCATATACTTAACTCACACACGCCCTGACATTAGCTATGCGGTTGGAATAATAAGTCAATTCATGCACCAACCACAGGAAGAACATATGGCTACAGTGTATAGAATCCTGAGTTATTTGAAATTTAATCCTGGAAGAGGAATCTTCTTCAGAAAAGGAACTACCAGAAATATCGAAATCTACACCGATGCAGACCATGCAAGGGATCCAGAGACTAGAAGATCCATCTCAGCGTATTGCACATATGTGTGGGGTAATCTGGTTACATGGAGAAGCAAGAAACAGACTGTGGTGTCAAGAAGTAGTGCGGAAGCAGAACTGAGAGCAGTCAATAATAGAGTTTGTGAAGGAATTTGGGTCATCAAATTGCTTAAGGAGTTGGGAATTCCACACGAGGGGCCAATACAAGTTTGGTGTGACAACAAGGCCAGTATTGAAATGGTTAAGAACCCAGTTTACCATGATAGGACAAAATATGTTGAGATAGATAGGCACTTTATCAAAGAAAAAATTGAAGCAGGCATCATGAGTCTATTCTATATCAAATCTGAAAATCAGATTGCAAATATAATGACAAAACCACTTGGTAGAACTAAGTTCGAAGGATTTCGGTGCAAGCTGGGAATGATTGACATATACTCTCCAGCTTGAGGGGGAGTGTTGGAAGACAAAGAACTTTTGGCTAGTGGCTTAAAACACTCCTTAAATCACTCCACTATCACTTCACTATTGTCTTGTTGTTTATTCCTACACACTACTCTTCTTTTCTTATATATACTCTCACATTATATAGTCTGGTTGTGTAAGCAGAGATTAGTAATGAATAAAATGCTTTATCTAATCTAATAGATTCAAGTTGGTAAGGTTAAGGAAGCTCTTAAGAAAATGGAAAATGGAAAATGGTAAAGCTTTTGGATATGATGGTATTCCTATTGAAGTTTGGAAATATTTGGGTGAAGAGGGTGTGTTGTGGCTCACAAAATTATTTAATGAGATTTTACAATCCAAGAAAATGCCGGATGAGTGGAGAAAAAATACTTTGATCCCTATTTATAAGAATAAAAGGAATATTCAGAACTGTGCAAACTACAGAGGAATTAAGCTTATAAGTCATACAATGAAATTGTGGGAAAAATGTGATTAAACATAGGTTGAGGTTGGATACTGATATTGCTGAAAACTAATTTGGATTCATGTCAAGAAGGTCTACAACATAACCGATTTATTTATTAAGGGGGCTAATGGAAAAGTATCAGAGCAAAGGAAGGGATTTGCGTATGGTTTTCATTGATTTGAAAAAAGTGTATAACCGTGTGCCAAGAGATGTACTTTGGAAAGCCTTGGAAAAGAAGTGGGTGTGGGTTGCAATATCAAAGTTATTCAGGACATGTATGAGGGGGTTATAAACAATATTAGAATGCCTAGAGGTGTTACACAGGATTTTCTTATAAGGATTGACCTACATCAGGGATCAACTTTAAGTCCTTATTTGTTTAACATGGTGGTAGATGTTCTAATTGAGCCTATAAAAGAGGAGATCCCTAAATGCATACTTTTTGTGGATGATACAGTTCTATTCACTGTTTTGGAACCCGGACCGGGAACCGGTGACCGAACCGGTTCAATATTTTTTTATTTTAAAAAACATCAATTTTTTTAAATTTTTCTTTAGAATTTCATATTTATAAGTCTAAAATATTCAATTTCTCACCGGTTTGGCCCCAGTTTAGCTCCGGTTTGACTCCGATCTGACCCACTGACCCTTGACCCAATACCCCGACCGGTTCAGTGACCGGTCCGATTTTCAGAACCTTGGTTCTATTAGCTGAATCCAGGGAGGAAATTAATTCTAAACTTGAGATATGAAGGTAAACTCTGGAATTGAAGGGCTTTTGTTTGAGTAGGAGCAAAACTAAATATATGCATTGCAATTTTGATAAGAGATAGGTAGAAGTGAAGTGGAAGTTAAATTTGGGGGGGTGAGTCATTCCACAAGTGACAATTTAGATATTTTGGATCAATTACATAATAAGATGGTGAAATTGATGGAGATGTTAATAATAGAATTCAAGTTGGATGGTATAAATGGAGAAAAGCTACTGGAGTTATTTGTGAAAGAAACATATCTAATAAGGTAAAAGGGAAGTTTTATCGCATTACTATAAGACTAGCAATGCTATATGAAGTGAGTGTGGGCCTTTAAAGGGGCAACCTGAAGATAAAATGGGGGTAGCCAAGATGAGGATGTTGAGATGGATGTGTGGTCATACAAGAAAAGACAAGATTTGTAATGCTCATATATGCAAACGAGTTGAAGTGGCTTCTATTGAAGAAAAAATGGTAGAAAAGTCATTTGAGGCGGTTTGGACATATTTAACGAAGGCTATTAAGTGTTCCAGTGAAGAGGGTTGATCAAACAGTATGGAGTCCTATAAAACGAGATCGAGGAAGGTTGAAAAAAACGCTCAATGAGGTTATAGAGAGGACTTTTGGTTAATAATATATCTAAAGATATGGTTTTTGATAGAGCACAATGGTGTCGTGCGATCCATATAGCCAACCCCACCTAGTGGGACAAAGGCTTTGTTGTTGTTATTGTTGTGTATATAACCTTATGGTGTGAATAAGAGAATTGAAGAATTCAGTCCTATAATCTCTTCAAAGTTTGTTAGGAGTTTAGGAAACCTAAGAAAATACATGTTAAGGGAAAGCCACTTTTTTTTTTTTTGGGGATGAAAGGGGAAAGACACTTGTTGCTGGTCAGAACTTTGACTTATTACTTTGGAGAAAGAAACAGAGAAGTAGGGTGGTTATAGGGCTACTATGGTCAAAATCTGAGAAGGGAGCTTTGAGAGTCACTTTTTGGGTCTTTAAATCCTCATTCTGGTCCAGAGAGGGGGCAGAGAATTTTGAAGTATGGTTTTGGCCTTTGGGTGGAGAGTGTCAACCTCTCGAAAGTTTGGCAAGCCTGTTCTGTTTTTAGAGAGTTGTAACTGCGTGTGTGTGGCTTGTTTTTTCTGTTATTTGTTTCTGTGGTGTAGTGATCTAAATTCTGTCATCGTCAACATCCTTATTTTTGTGCCTGAATGTGTAAAAGAGTAGTACTTTGCTATGAATGTAATGAGTTTTAGCTCTTGATTTTACTTTCATGTGTAATCCGTCTTAAAACATTAAAGGTTTAGAAGTTTCTGTTTTGGGTCATAACATTTTGGTATTAGAATGGTGAGATTCTAGGAGATAAAAGGCTAGCAGACATGGTGGGTAAGGCGCAGTATGCAAGTTCAGAGGTGCAAAAGTTGAGAAAAGCAGTTGGGGGATTATCCAAAAGAGTCGATGGCTTGTCTAGTGACATGAGTGTCATTAGGGAAGTGGTACTGAGGGTGGATGCTGCCATAAACAAGAAGCAGAAGCATGTTGCAGAATCACATATATCGGAAGAGGGTAACCACATATGGAGGATGATTGAGTGAGAAATGAAGGAGAAGAGAGACATGGGGAAATATTGAAAGCTGAAGTTAGTTGAGATGGATGTTTTGTCATATAAGAAAAGTAAAGATTTGTAATGAACAAACACAAGAAAAAGTTGGAGTGACATCTATTGAAGAGAAAATGGTAGAAACTTGTTTGAGACGCAAACACACACAAAGAAGGCCTTTGGATGCACTAGTAAGAAGAAGAGATCAAGCAGTATGAAATCCTCTAAAAAAGGATAGAAGAAGACTAAAGAGAACATTCAACGAAGTTATTGAGTGCAATTTATTTTTCAACAATTTATCCAAATATTTGGTTATAGATAAAGCACAATGGAATCGCATGATCTACGACCCCATCTAGTTGTTAAATTTTAAAATGTTCACTCCAAGTGTTAGCGAAAACACAAAATTTGGCTCCCTCCTTTCAATACATCTCAAAGAACTATTGGAACCTTGGATTAACAGGAAACAGTATATTAGTAGACATTTACACCATTAATACTCTGGTCATACATGATATTACACTGTATATCACGGTGAAAGTCAAATACAATTTAATACTTACACAAGCACGATAAACAAGAACAAATCCATATCTTTCTAGGGCAATTGTAGAAGAGAAGTTTACAACTCATTAAGAGGAATTCAGGATTTAGGACAGTCTTGCAGGAAGATAAAAGAATTACTTGTAGTTTATCAAAATAAGTCACTGTCTAAGGTCATCAGATTAATATAAAGGTCAATGTTACACACAACATTATATTTTGTATAGTTCTTTTTAACAGTTAAAATTAACATCACTGATTTTAAATGAGAGTGCTTGTGTATAGAAAAATGAAATTGGCATGATAGAATGTACGAGTCCATACTTCATATTTTAATAGCATTTATGTACTTTTGAAGCAAGTCTAGGAATATGCTTACATTAGATCAACTTAAGGAATAGCAAACAGATATATATTAAAGTAAATGATCATGCTATGCATACAGGTTAAAAAATATATATGGCAAAAGCACATATAAATATTCATAGAGAAGAACTTACTCTTATACGAAGAATTCCGTGTTCTGTTTCCAGACCAACAATCCCCTGTCAGTACAAATATTCAACAAAACGTGTAAATAAATAGCTAATAGACATAAACATAAATGTTTAACATTCATATAATGCTGTCATCATCTTATACATGAATGACAAACAAAACATTGTTGATAATAAATTCTGAGCATGTTATTTTGACCACCATACTAGGCTCACATATTAAATGCATTTCTAGACAGAAAGGTAACATTCATGATGGTGCAAATCATATCCATTGAGCTGTAACAAATGTTTCATAATTCATAAGGTCCCTAAAATTTAATCGAAACTTCTAACTAGATTCCTATAGTTTAAAAGTTTGTAACTGAATCCATATGTCAATAAAATAAATTTAGTCGAAACCCTGTTGTTTATGAGACATGATATCATCATGAAGAAACTGTGATATAGCAAAGGGATGTAATTTTGGCGATTGAAAGTATGCCACATCAGTCTACCCTTCACAGATGCCCTTTGATACAATCCACAAAATCTTTATCACCAACATACCTTTTGCTGTAAGCTACAAGACTAAGATAATAGATCATATTGCTGACAGAAACTATTTTCTCCCATCCAGACCTCTTTTAGAGGACAGAAACCGTAAAATTTGTGGGGAAGAAAGTGCAGGCAGGTTCGTTAATCCAAAAATTCTCTTTCCTTTTCATGCTTAACACAATGCAAAATGCATGCTAAACAGCCATAAATTTCACTCATCATAAAGACATTGTGCATTAGGCCTGCTATTAGCTTCCTTGGAAATTTTCCAGTCTACCCAACAAGCAAGAATTCATATAACTGGATGCTGTAAGTCAAATATGATATTTATTAGGGTTAAGGTGCAATTTTAGCATCAAAGTTTTGTCCAATGAGCGTTTAGCACAAATAAGTTTTGGAATGGGCAAAAATAACAATGAACAATTAAAAATGGTGCAAATTTAACAAAACCGTTAAATTTGACCTAACGCCGTTAGGGGTTTTCTTCTCTTATAATTTAACGTCGTTACGTCAAATTTAACGATTTTGTTAAATTTGCACCATTTTTAATTATTCATTGTTATTTTTGCCCTTTTCAAAACTTATTTGTGCTAGACGCCCCTCGGGTAAAATTTTGTTGCTAAAATTGCACCTTAACCCTATTTATTAAGCATTAGTGAGAAACATTACAGCTATAAAGAAATGCATGAACAAGAACACAATGTTTGCCAACAACAATGCGTTCTAGAAAATAAATTACCACAGATTTTTGTTTTTGTTTTGGGTGTTTTGGGGGGGGGGGTAATCTTCTAAAGTTTTGCTTGTCATTGAGCGATAGCATCTCATATTTTTATTATCTCTAGAAAATTCCAGAATCAGCCAACAAGTGAGATTCCTTACATCAGAATCTCATCATAAGATAAATAAGATATCAAATTAACATTAAATAGAATAAATCATATCAAAATAAAGGTATAACAATGATTTTATAGAATTAAGAACAAACTTGTCATAGTTGTACATATATCAAAGTAGTATAATACAATATATAATCAATAAGAGAACTAGCAGATGTAATATGACCTTCCTACCTCTCTCTTCCCAAAGACAAGCCCAGAAGTCCACATAACTAGATCACCTGATTCTCGTCGATCAGGGCTTAAAACATCCTTCTGTCTTTTTAACCAACACTGCAACCATAACAGGTAAGTGAAGTTCAGCCTAAGAGCAAGGATGTTTCAATATTAGATAAACATCAAACAGGTCCATTCAAAGAGGATATATTTACAAGAACTGTAATATTATACACCAGGAAAGATACAAAGTCAAATTATACAAATTTTCGACAAAAGGTCAAGATGCCATCCTATTAAAACAAAAAGCATCAGAAATTTTTGTGATAAATGATTCATGATATTGAGTAATTCTAAAAGTGCATTATGTGGGAAATATTACATAAAGGCACAATGTAGGTCTATGATCAGATTTTGAGATGAGTTCTCATCTAGTCAATTGAAAGGAAAAGTGTATGAAATTACTCTGATCATATTTTGCAATGCCCAGCTTTTGGTACTAGCTTTTTTTTCCCCAACAGCTTTTGGTACTAGATTAAAGTATAGAAAATTGAAATTAAAATATAGTTGATAATAGTGAGGCAATGTGCTTGTTCAATTAGGCAACACATGCAGAAGTTGTAAGAGGAAAATAGAATTTTCGAACAGAACGTCCATGGAAAAATCGGCATCAATAACGATAGAGAAACATAAAAAAAAAAAAAAAAAAATGTCGCTCACACGAATTGCAGAAATATACCATACTGCAGAAGTTAACACAATTAAAGGCAACATTAGGCATAGGAACAATCTCACACGTGGGTAGTCAAAACTCAAAAGTGCCTTCAATTAATCAAAGCGTCTAACCCTCAATTTTCAAAGGAACAACAAACAGATAAACCCATGTAATTATGATTAGTCAATCAGTTATCGTAGCACAAGTATGAGCAGAGTAACGGATTTGAGTTAGCATAAAACCCAGAATGTCCAATAATTTTACAGACATGATCAAACATAGTAGAGAACCAAATGAAAATAGGAGCAATACCTCGCCGAATCTAGGTCCACAGGCTTTTCTATCTCCACAAAATACCCAAGAATTACATAAACAAGGCTCATCATCCCTGCACATAGCCTTACAAGCCTTGCAACAGTCATCCGAAGAATTAAACCTAAATTCTGTACCCCATTTAACAGCATCACCCCAGAGCTCCATATGCTCAATTCCTCTACAACATTCCTCTTCTTTACTCCCCAAATCTTCTTCAACCCATTCTTGCACTGAAGAATTTTCGGTACTGCTGGGTTTGAACACCACGATAATGAAAAGGTACACCGTGAAGCAGGAGATCGCGCCCATCAAGAAAAGGATCATAAGAGCAAATCGACCAAAACCTGAGTCGGTTTGGCGACGAGCCATTTGAATTTAAGGAATTTCCAACTGATCAAGAAATTTTGTCGCAAATCTTTTCCTTCGCTTACGAAATGAAAAACTGGGGAGTCTGAATCGACAAACATTTGGAGGCAGCATTGCCTGAGAGGAACGAGTTGTAAGTTTCTAACGGCACGTTTTTCGTCCATGTTCTTCTCCCCTTGCCTTCACCAGAAAGCAAGCAAATCCTTATTAGTTACGTTTTACTATTTGATCTCCATAATTATTTTAGAAGTCTCGTGAATAACAAAACCAAAACAGTTAAATCAATAAATTCTTAAAATTTCTTTTCTAAGTTCAATACCAAATTGGATAAATCTCTTTTGAGAAATAAGAAGGGAAGCTTTTTGTATTATCGAGGTGTGCTGAGTCAAAAGTATGTATTATTAGTCTCTGTATGCGTGTTTCGTCATTTTCCCAGTGTATTTGCCTATATAAAGGGTGATCCTCCTCACTTCAGGATCAACCGGAGCTTGTAATCAGTTATATGAATATAAATGTGTTTTCTCAAATGTCTTCCTTCTAAATTTCTCTCTTCTCTTCTGAAAACCTGAGTTCTTAGCATGGTGCCTCCGTCTCTATGAAGATTCGAGTATGCTCTGCACTTGCCTCTTTAAGAGGAACCTGTGCATCAGAAAGAATCTGATCATGATCCGGTGATGAGAGTACTGAGAAATAATTAACTGATAAGGCCAGCATATGCATGAAACTGAAAAGGATTCAGAGTCCTAAAGTGTCCTTGAGCTCAGATGAGATGAAAAGGCTCGGACTTACCTGGACTAGAATCTCATTTCAGGGTCAACAGACTTCTGGCAAGATTCAGTTCCTTATTTCTCAGTTCATCGTAAATATCATATGGGATAGATCTAGGTCCCAATGACTTTGTTGGTGTCTGTTTGAGATCTTCTGGTCTCTTTCATATAAGGCACAACACAGTCATTAGGATCCAGATACATCCACCCTTACATCAGTTTTGTTTTCTATAATAAGTTAGGTATTAAATATTAAGTATTGATTATATTTAGTTAGCAATGTATAATTTATTAATAGAAAATCACTTATTAGAGATTTTTAATTTTTGAACGTATCTTTCTTGAATTTACCAAATGAGAATAAAGACCTTTTTAGTTTTTATGTTCTTTAAAAAAATTATATTTTATTTAAAAAGAGTGCCATAGCAAAAGTATCCTGATGTAATTCATATTTTATATCTTTTTCTATGTATTCTCTCTAGTCTCTCCCGTTCACACTTTTCTTCAATGTTTTGGAACTCCGATCGGACCAGTCCAGGAATCGGCCACCAAACCGGGCCAGGCCAGTGACCGACCCAGTTTGGTACTTTTTTTTTTAAAATCAATTCTTTAAAATTTTTCTTTAGAATTTCATATTAATAAACCTAGAATATTCAATTTCTCACCGGTTTGACCCCGATTTAGCTCCGATCTGACCCACTAACCTTTGACCTAGTACCCCGACCGGTTCAATGACCAGTCCGGGTTTCAGAACCTTACTTTTCTTAAATAAATGTGTTTTGACAAAATAAGTTGCATTCTTTAAAATTTTTTTTTGGTTGGCATCTCACTGGGTGTAGGGCCGTGATCGAACTCAGATAAATAGGCACATATACCTCATACCTTGCCAAGTGTGCCACTATACAGTGGCAAAATTTATTATCTTTAACCAACACTTTGATTTACATTATTTAGTTATTATGATGTCATGCAAAAAAAAATCTAATATCATGATATATTTATTTGAATTTTTAGAGTTGTTTTTAAATTTGAGGTTTTATTATTTAATATTATAGTGAGTTAAACAAATCAGTCCACCTAAATAAGTCGAGTTCATTCGATCATACTAAAGTTATCTTCAAGTTAAGTCCTAAATTCACTAAATTGGTGGGAAAAATGAGCCAACTTATCTAGCTTAAGCTTATTTTGATCACTCTAGCACATTAAATTTACATCTTTATATGGTAAAAACAAATAAAATGTAAAATAACACGTGTAATATCCTAATTTGCATGCAAAACAATTACACTAATCCTATACCAATTAAAATTAGTTAGGTTGGTAAAAATGTGACTGATATCATCATAAAAATACTGAAATATAAGGATTTTATGGATGGTTAAGATACAAGTAATATTAAATATGATAAGACTACAAAATTTGAACTCATTTCAAGTTTTTATTATGGAGAAAAAGGAATTACTAGTATCACTATTAAATACTGGTCCAACTGATAAAGAGTTGATTTATAATCTATAAGGTTGTGGATTCATATACTATGATATGATAATTTTATTAATAGGTAATTTGTAAGTACATTTGTAAGCCCTCTAAATATAAAAACATGCCTTAATGAACTTTCATGACTTAATTCACTTAAACTTTTGGTTACTACAAAAAGAGAAATACTAGTCTCCAATCATACAAATATTACCAATGAAAACTTACCTAAACTTTTGATTGTTAAAAAGACTCAAATCATACAAGTATTTAGCAACTTAGGAATAGTCCAATCATAGAAATATTTTAGCCTTCATAATTCATATATAATTGACGAGGATTTCCAAGATATAATGCTAAGGTACACCAATCACAACTTGCCATTCAAATTTCAAAGGCTGATGATGAGTTGGTTTGTTACCCAAATTAAACCAACACCCTACTCTCTGGTTGGTGCACCCCATACTGCACCTTTTTTATAGCCGTAAAAGAAACATTTTTAATCTAAAAATTTATTTTTAAAAAAAAAATTATTACCCTTTTATTATATTCTATGGTTAATAAAATTGTTAGTCCTTACACTTTTATCGATTTTTTTGATTTTGATCCTTATAATTTCAAATTGTGGTTTATAGTGCCTATAATTTTATAAAGATATGATTTTAGGTTAACTATAAGGACAAAAATCAAAACTCATTAAAGTATTTAGACCAAAACTAAAACTTATTAAAAGTATATAAACTAAAACGGAAATTTATAGAGACCAAAATAAAAAATCGTTAAAAATATTGGGATCAAAGTCAAAACTTTTGATCTTTATATTTAACAACATTAAATTTCTTAAATTATAGACCAAGTCTTTATTAAATTATGGGGACTAAAAACCACGATTTGAAACTATACGAATCAGAACTAAAACTTGATTAAACTATAAGACTAACAATCATATTACTCCCATATATGTGAGATACAAATAACAAATAAGGAAAATTATATATAAATATATGTAATATATCCTTTTTGTTTGAAAGAAAGGAAGGGGTGGTCAAAAGTGTAAAACAGTTATAAATATATGTAAGGGCGTAGGTGGCAAAGAGACAACGGTTTAAAACTAGGTTATATACTGAATTTGACAATCACAGTTTATTAGTGGTTACAACACTTTTGCTTATCTTAATCTTATTGTCAATCATAACTTACATAACAAAACATGGGGAAAATTATTTTTTTTCCCTATAATTTTAATTTAATTGTAACTTAGTTCTAAAATTTTGACTCGGCGCAATTTAGTTTATAACTTTCTATAGTTTTGACTTAGTCATAACTTAGTTAATGAACTTTGACTCACTGTAACTCATCCCCTATAATTTTAACTATTTTATAATTTAGTCAATGACCCTTATTTTATATATGTTTTTATTTTTTAAAATATAGAGACTAAATTATAAAATAGTTAAAACTATAAGGATCAAATTGCATTGAGTCAAATTTCAAGAATTGAGATATAACCGAGTAAAAACAATAAAGACTGAGTTACACAGAGTTAAAGTGCATGGACTCCGTTGCAATTAAGCCAAAAGTATAAGGACAAAAATAAATTAATCATCAATAATCAATCATCAACTTTATATATGAAATCTTGTAATACCCATTTAAAAACTCGTTTAACAAAACGGGTCTGGTAATCACATCATTAAATTAATCACGTGTAATTACATTAACACTCATTTAGTTAATGCTCATTAAAGTAATTTTATTTTTTGAAAAAAAAAACATTACAAATCATTTCCTAATATGGACAATTTCTCTTAAATGCAGAAAATTTGATATCTTCAATAATAACTGTGGACTAAAATTATATATTCTTTTTCCAAATTATTCGAATTCATTGGGATATTATTCCCAATTTCTATCATTAGAGTCTAAAGATAAGATAATAATAAAGTAAATTGAATTTGACAATAGACATTAAATCATAAATTTAATTTGAGTGAATTTGAAAATAGACATCAAATCATGAATTAAAAATCATAACAATTTAATAGAGATTTGAAAGCTATAAAAACAATTATACGCAGAGTGTAAATGTTTTCCCCTTTATATCCAAAACCAAATTCGGACAGTTTTTTACAATGATAATCAAGTTAATTCTATTTAACTTTTAACATCAATGTCACATATTTATTACTCTATTAAGATATCTTGATAATCATACTATCTAACATTATGTCTCTATATATACTGCTATCGCAATTAACACTTTTAGGTACAATACTCTCTCATGCAACATATGGAGAGATATAACCCCCCAAAAAAAAAAACAGGAATACAATAATTCAAAGCCATTTAAAGTGTGAAACCTCCATCTGCATATATAATCTGTCCAGTGATGTATGAAGCAACGGGAAGGCAGAGAAAAGCAACCAGTGCAGAAATCTCTTTAGTCTCTCCTACGCGACTCATAGGAACATGAGACAATATACCGTTTAATATTTTTTCACCATCTTCTTTCTGTATAAAGATCATATCAAAGAGATTATGTCTCACTTAGTAAACTGATTTTCTATGAAAGAAAAGAAAGGGACCAAAACAGGAAAAAAGATACTTATAACATGATTTATAAGTGCAGTTATACACACACACATATATAGCAATATGCAAGAATTTATAAGAATCCAAGAAACATGTATACCGAATATGAACACGTTGACAAAAAAAAAAAGGATTAAGAAAGACCATATATTTGTTTAGAATTAGTTGTATATTCAACAACGTATGTATTTTCAATATCTTAATTGGGAAAGGGAGTTTGAGAACTTTGAAAAAGTGATGCAGCCAAGGAATGTTTAGACAGGCTCATTGGGCTGTAATCGGGTTAGGCTAGTTAGCCCATCTAGATTATTTAATCTAATTTTTATAAATTTAAAAAAAGATAAAAATCATATTATAAATATGATTTGTGTTTGGATGGGTGGCAGTAGAAGTAGCTTTTTTTTTCAAACTTAAATTTGTTTGGATTATTATTTAAAAAAGAAATTGAGATGGAAAACAATTAAAAATGGCATGAATCTTATTGAATACTACATATATATTATTTGTATATATTATGATAATTGAAGAGAAAAATTAAAATTAAAATTTGATAAAATAAAAAATTAAATTATTATTGAAAAACAAGTAAAAAAACACTAAAGTATTTAAATAGTAATTAAGTCCAGTAAATAATACTAGTAATAAATAAATACTAGTCCTACTCGTTACATATAAAATAAAACTGTAAAAACATGAATGCAGAAAAGGTTTGTTGGCTACCACATGTAAATGTGAAAATGTTTATTTGTTAGCTGTAAAAGAGGATTGAGAAATAAGGAGTGAAGGACCTCTCCTTTCTCTGTCTCTTTGTCTTTCTCTTTCTACCACCAACAGAGAAAGAAGCTCCATATCATTTCTTTTCTCCTAGCTTCGGAGTCTGCTTTACTCCTCACACACTCACAGGCTCACAGCTCCTGCGTTTTCCTTTCTCTTCTCTCTTTTCTCTCAGCATTTCTTTTCCTCCCTATAGGTAAGTGATCAAAATATGAAGATTGCTTTCCCGGAAAAGAAATTGCAGACCATGGCTAAAACCACACAACAGATTGGGATGCTCGTGCAACAAACAAAGAATTGGGTACTCGTTCAAAATTCAATTTTTTCTGGTTATGAGTTACAAAAATAGGTGAGGAACTTCTTGCCTAAAACCACACAACAGATTGGGAGGACGAACGGAGCGGGAGGAGGTGAAGAAAAAACTTATGCGACTGTCGCTGGGTGCTGGCGCAGGGATTGATGACGGACATAGCGAGAGGAGGTGAAGACCGAAGATCCGGCAACCTCAAACTATTCCGGCCACCACAACAGACCCGGCGTCCACAGATCACGACACCCACGAGCGGATATGGCCACCAAACTCCAAGGTCCACAAGATCGTGACACTAGACAACTGAGAAGGTAGAGATCGAAGAAGGACCATGGCCCACCGACGAACCACTAAAGGACGGCTACGAGATTCACGATCAGATAAGGACGGAAAACGGCAACATCCAAGAAAGGCATATACCATGGCCGAGCGCGTATATGTGAGAAGAAGGCTGAAGACAGAGGAGCTCGAATAAATCCCAAGAAGGACAGGTAGGGAAATTTTAAATGCTCCTAACGGTCCCCCACTCCACACTGACACCCACACCATAAAGTAGCCAAATTTTTTGGCTTCTTCTTATAAGCCACTTTTGGATTAAAAGTCTCATAAACCACTTTTGGGTTAAAAGTCCAGTGGTCCAAACGGAACCCAAACAGCATAAAATACTTCCTTTCACCATGCGTGTTTGGCTTCCAAACACAAACACATGTTTGGAAATTTTATTTATAATCGGGTTTATTTTATAAATTCGATTTATGTAAATTGAGATAAATCTTCTCCACATATTTGCCTCGTAGATCGTAAAAGTTACTTCATATTCTGTAAATCAGGATTTATAAACATTTATCGAGCTTCCATAAACTAATCCAAACAAAACCTTAACGAATACAACGAATTGTTGTGTTGTATAAAAAAAAAAAAAACAGAGAGAGAGAGAAGTGTAAGGCTACGATATCCTCTTTTTAATAATCAAAACAAAGAAGCAATAAGGCAGCTAGCTGATATGAGTGCCACGTCGAGGAGTTAAACAAGTGAGGGATGATTTATAAGTTTAAAAAGATTATCCTAATATGCTAGTCTTTATAAGATGAGTTCTTTCTTTTCCTTATTACATAAGGATTCTTATCCTAATAGGCTCGGAGTTTGGCTACCACCTTCTCGAGGAAGGACCGCCGGGCATTCATAGATTCCTTGATGATGATGTTAATAATAGCTATTCGACACCTAGACTTAGCTTTCATTCGAACAACCTTCCTGCATGTTCCACAGATCCAAGCACCGTCCGCATTTCTGAGGAGCGAAGCAGAATCGGAGATCCCAGTAGTAGCCTTTCCGCAAATCTTCATTGAAGGAGAGCTCACCATCGGACCTTTGCTCTCTCACCGTTCCTCCTCCTTTCTTCCTCCACACCTCCATTGCACCGTTCAACCTCCATCGTTCCTCCTCCTTGCTTCACCACCGCCGACATTTGGGTTGGAGAGAAGAGCTCATCGGCAGAGAAAAGATTGGACCATCAAAGAACTTAAATTCCATGGAAGAAGAAGGAGGTGATGGCGTTATCAAGAAAGAGATTGAGGTTGTGGATTTTGCAATTTGTTGGTATCCATGGAGATTGATTTCAGAGAGAGAAGAAGAAGAAGCTGATGGTGAGAGAGTGTCAAAATAAGGGTGGAAAATTCAAAAGTTATAATGAGCCACCCAACCAACGAAATGGAGAAGGTGAGAGAGTGTCAGAATGTGGAAAATTCAAAAGTTACAATGACCTACTAACTCACCAAAATAAAACTCCTTTGAAAGCCTACAAGCTTTTGGGACGCCCAATCCCTTAAATTTGGGAAGCTAAATGGGAAAATGACTTAAAAATATCTTATAAGAAAATTATTTATTGATTGGTACCACGGGTGCAAACAAGCATCCTTTATGTGCAAGCATCATCCATATGTGCAAAATCCATCCCTGCGAATGTGCAAACACCATCCCTCGTGTGCAAAATATCATCCACCCGTGTGCAATTTATCACCCACAATGTGCAATGATAGCAATTAACAATTAATTTGATTGCAAGGTAGTTTTTAGCAATTCTCCCATAATGTTTTGCACCTACAGTATTAGCGTCCCAAATTTGACACTTAAAATAACACTTTACGCATCCCAATTTAAATTTAGGACGTCTAAGGTTATCTATATTTATAAAAATTTTATTATTTTTATTTTTTACTTTCCTTTTTTTAAAAAATATATTCCTTAGGGTAGTAGTATCTATATTCTATATTAGTGTTTGGACTTATGATTGTAACTACAAAATATCACATCGAATTTAGCGACAGAATTCGGTCGCTAATACTTCCTCCATCCCTAAATAGAATCTTTAAATTTGAAAATATGTTCGTTTAAAAAATATAAGCTTCATTTCAATTTTGTCTCAACATTTATTGCTTTTGTTTTTTAATTTTACCCTTGTTGATTGTATACATTTATTGCATTTTTTTATGGTTGAATTATATAAAATCCTCCTGAATTTTAGGTTAGTTGCATATAACCCATTGACATTTTAAAATTTAAATTTAATCCCTGACCTTTCATTTTTAACTATTAACTCCCTACAGTTAAATGACCGTAATCTTTTTAATTAAAAAGGGCACGTTAGATTAGAGATAACACTGTCATCTATTACTAATTTTATAAAACCCCTAAACTTTAAACAATTGCAGATAACCTCCTTGATATTTCAAAATTTAAATTTAACTCCCTTAAAATTTTAATTTATAATAAATAAACCTCATGTTGTTACTCTAATCATTTTAATAAATTTATTAAGTTTTTTTTACTATCATTTGTCAATTAAAATAGTTTTCTTGCATGAAAAAAATTAAAAGAATAATGTTTAAAGAATATAAAAATAAAAATGTCATCATTTTTTATAATATTCACTTATTTTCTTATGTTAATTGAGTATTGATAGTATAAAATTATTATCATTTGTCCTAAATATATTCTTGAGATGATTGAGTATTGATAGTTTATATATTACATTTTTTTTATAGGATAGCTCTTTTCCTCATTAATTTTTTTTATTAGTAATGCATATTTTTTTTCTTGAATTGGAGGTTCAACATTTATTTAATATTTTTCTAAATATTATTATTCTAGTTTTAGCCATATAAAAGAACTATTTTAATTGACAAATGATAGTAAAATTTTTAATAATTTATTAAAATGATAGAAAGTAACGTCATGTAGTTTAATATTATAAATCAAAATTTTAAGGAAATTAAATTTACATTTTGAAATGTTAGGGGATTATTTGTAATTGATCAAAGTTTATGGAGTTTTATAAAATTAGTAATTTACACAGGATGCCACGTAAGATAACACGTGTCATCTTATAATCTGACATGTCATTTTTTATTAAAAAAATAACGGTCATGTAACGACAGAGGGCTGATAGTTAAGAAATGAAATGTCAGTGGGTTAAATTTAAACTTTGAAAAATCATAAAGTTATATGCAACAGACCCAAAATTTAAAAGGTTTTGTATAATTTAGCCTTTTTTGACTAGTGAGTGTGTGTGAATTAAATTAATTCACAAGGTGGATGAGATTTATGTCTACGATGGAAGATATAGTTGGAAAAAATATATCTCATTTATATATTTATTGATTTTAACTATTTTTAACTACTCTCTTAATAAATAAAAAATGATTATTTAAAACTTATATTTATAGATGAAAAGAGTAAATTAGTGAAAATCCAATGTATTTTATATAATCAAATTATGTCACTAATTTACTATTTTTTTTAAAGCATATTTCGCTAAGCTCATCATAACGTACCGTGACGGCCTCCAAAAGTGGGGTCATTATAGCTCCAGGTGCTACTGCATTAACCCGAATATTATCCTTCGCCCATTCAAAGGCAAGGTTCCTTGTGACTTGATTCATAGCTCCTGAATACAATTATGAAGATATTATTTCATCAGCTAAATTATTAGCCTTCACTCAAATTTATCATGCAATATTATCAAAGGTCATGCTTCATGAGAAACAAAATTGAACACCCTAGATTTATGCATTCATATATTCACAAAGGTGCTGAAATTCTGGACTGGTCAATGAATCAGTTAAAGCAATGATTCAAAAGTTAATAATTCAACTGGGATCATATTGGTCATTTAAAATAAAATAATTTAATTAAAATATACAAAAAAGTAATGTGTAACTCTGAAAAGAGTAATATTTAAATAAAAAAGAAATGAGTTCACAAGTAAATAGAATATTCATATATAAACTAACGTTATTAAACATAAACTAGATCGGTCAGATCAACTGAAACCCAACCATGTAACCAGTCCGGGATAGGTCTCCAACTCAAGATTGGATTGACCTGGGGTGACTCAAGCTCAACTGGGGCAACTCAGTGAGTTGTTGGGTTGTCTAAGTTGCCTTAAAAAAAGTTACCATGTTTTTTAGGGGCATGATTGTATACGGTAATATTGGTCAAAGACTCGAAGTTAATGATAATGTTGGTATTAATGATTATGAGTTTAGTTATTAAAGGATTGTAGGAAGAGATATTTTGTTAGCTAGGAAGAATATTTAATGATTAATGATTCTGATATTATTAGATGGTAGATTGATAGTTTGATACTATGATGTCAATATGTTAAAGAAATTATAAAGAATGTCAGATAAATATATGATTATTTTGTTAGTAATTCAATATATTGACTTGATATTTAATATTTGGATGCATGGTATGATAATAATTTAAATTATTTTTTATTTTTCATCGGTCTAACCTCAGGTTGATTCTGAGTTGACCATTTACCCTTGTCATATTGCCTCGATCGATTCAGAGGATGGTTCTAGGTTAATAACCTTGATATAAACTACATATAATTAAATGACAAAGTGTTAAGAAAAAGCAAATATAATGGAATAATACTTTTTTTTCATTTTATTAAACTAAAAATTATGTTGTTTTGGCCTCAACAATGGAAGAATATATATATATATAATCTAACCCGGTCAACCAGTCAAAATCTCTAGATCAAACTAGTTAGGGAGCTAGTTCATTGGTTCACAGTTCTGAATCATCAAATTGGATTGGGTTTTAATATCTTTTTTTTCCTAGCCATATGTATCCTCCCATTGGAGGCACTTGTATTCAAGGCATTATCAGGTACTAAATATGAACACATTCCCTAATATGAGTTCAAACTTTAATTCATCATATTATAAAGAACTAATCCCTTCTGCTAAACTTATCATTTATATTCATACACACACAAACATAGAGGAAGGTGACAAAATTATGTGTGGAGCCCACAACCCAATATACCTTTAGATGCTGCATAGACCACATGCTGAGGCAAAGCTTTGAAACCTGCAATGGAGGATATATTCACTATGGTACCGTTTCCTGAGGCTTTAAGAAGGGGGTGTGCCAGTTGGCTCAAATGGTAAGCAGACTGGAAATTCGTGTCCATGATTGTTGATGTAACTTCAGCAGTAAAATCTGTTGCTTCCTTAAGTATATTTGTCCCAGCATTGTTTATCTATGTAAAAATGGGGGAAAAAAAAAACAGAGAAAAATGTTTCAATTCAACTGAAATACACACACAATTGCATATAGGAATATGCATTGCAGATACATAGTAATATAAACAAAATTTTGTAAACTGCACCATTTTTTTATTCATCTATAAGATGTCAAGATGTTACTCTTATTTTATCTAGAATTTCTAATTATTAAAAGAAATAAGAAAAAAATTTGAAATGTTGAGAAAATTAAGGAGCAACAGACACCCCACCCCAGATCCTACATCTTTTTAGACTCCTTTCTATCATTTTCCTTTAAAAATCTTATCTCTACCCTTAGATAAAAAAAAATGCATTGTTCATATTTAAAAGTTGTGAAATGCCCAATTCAAATGTTAAATGTTAATAAAAAATTTTTTATGTAATATGCAATAAAATATTAAATCCAAACCCTCCAATTTTTTAATCTAAAGGTGAAGATCAAATTATGAAAAGAAATGGATTATGAGAGCATCTAAATTCGCATGTTGGCATGGTGTCCAAGCCAATTCATTCTTTATTATTCTAACATTTATGTACATGTGTCAATTACTTTATATCTTGAATTACTTTATATCTTGACAGTACTCAAATGTAAAATGCAATATATATGAAAATATGTGCCTCTGCAATCTATAAGATTAAGCTACAGACACTTAAAGGAAAAGATTAAGGGCTAACATAATTTTTGTCCTTTAAATTCATTTTGATTTTGATTTTGATTTTGGTTCCTTAAAAGATAAAATAGTCTAATTTTTAATTAAATTATAAGGATCAATATTTTAAACATAATAAAATTTGAAAGACTAAAATTAAAATAAAATAAATTTAAAAGACTAAAAGTTATATTAATTTAAAAATAAAAGGCATGCTAACAAAAAGTTGACATATATGGTTGACTTGAATTTTGTGAGAGAATCTTACAAGGATATTGAGCTTTCCATGAAAGACAGAAGCAACAGTTTCCATTAAGCTTTCACGTTGGTCACGAAATTGAACATCACAAACTGATCCACTTACACTAAATCCTCTAGTTTCCCACTCTTTAAGGCATTTATCAATATCTTCTTGGTTCCGTGAACATATGTGCACAACTGCTCCGAATTCTGCTAATTCTTCTGTTATGGCATGCCTATTTCAACATCAATAAACATGAATCAGTAGCAGAGACAACAACACTGACATGCATGACTAAAAAAATGTTAAGGTGTAATTTCATTTTGAAAGTTTTCATATAGAAGTTATGGGTATCCGTAAGTTTTTGTTGGATCAATTGTGCCCTAAAAGTATTGAAAAAGGCACAATACTGTCATTTTAATGGTTAACATTAGTTTTTGAGAAAACCTTTCTTAAAGTATCTAGAGTTTCCTTCCATTTTTAATTTGGTATTTATGTGTATATCTCTCCTTTTTAAATCCTTTAAATCTTACTCTATTACCGCAATTAACTTCTGTAACAATACTAACAAAACAAAGTCACAGGCGTTAACAATGATAATAAAGAGTAATATTAACAGATTTGATAAAAAGAAAAAACACACAAATATCAAATTAAAAATTAAAAAAAACTACCACTAACTCAAGAATGGTTTCCCGTAGGTTTTTTAATGGTTACGACAACTTTACACTTTACTCCTTTTTTTAATGCTTCGGGGCAAAATTACAGGACAAAACTGTACAACTCTAAAAAGAACACATTAGAATCTAAACATATACAAAATATCCAGATTTCACGCGGTCTAATTAATAAGATGTTTTACAGTCTTATCATCATTAATTTCATACAAGTATTGCTTCACTCGATCTCTTAAACAATATGAGACATTGGAGAAGACAAAAGTGAGCGCTCTTGAACTGAATTAGATTCAAAACCCAGAAAAAGAGAAATTAAGAAAAAGAAGAAAACAACAACAACAATAATAATTATCACAAACAAACCCTATGCCTTTGGTTGCTCCAGTAACGAGAGCAGTCATTCCAGAGAGTGACCATCTTCTTGTGTCTTTGAAGATGGCCTTCGCTTCTTCACCTTCATTCATTTTTCGTCGCTTCAACGCATAATCACTTCACTTCTTCAACAATAACTTTGAATTTTTGGGCCGTCCTTACGAACTCATCAATAATGCGGTAAGGATAAGAGATGTGTGGTTCAAATGCTTCCTCGGCTTTCATCATCTAAATCTAATACACGTGGGTGTATTCTTGGATTCTTCCGCAAAATGGAATGTTTTTACCCAAAAAAAAAAACATGGTTATATTTAAACTTAAAACAAATTGAAAAATTTGTTATTGAAATAATTTTAAACGTATGATATCAACTATATATCAATTTTCTTTTAGGTTAATAAATTTTTTTGAAATGATCAAAATACCATTAAATAATACATGAGAGTGAGGAAAATAAATAATTAGATGTTATGTTTGCACAAATATTGATTTCAATTTTGGTATGAAATATAAATTTATGGAAAAAATTAAATTATTTATATTCATTAGGTCAAGTTTTTAAATTAAATATTTCCTTGTGGACTTTTGTTAAAATAAAAATTCAAATTTATGAAATTTTAAAAATCTGTTGAAACCTTATTTATAATAAAAATCACACATTATAAAGTGTGATTGAAAAACTTAATCTAATAAATATAGGCCACTTGACCTATCAAATACAAATAAAACTTTTTGGATCCCTGCATTATATTCATATCACACATAAGCTAGAGTTGTTCACTTCTGTCCCACATCAACCATCCCGTTCAGGTTTTGGTCATTTTAGGATGGAATAGGTTTGTAGTAAAAATTTTCAGGATGCATAAAATTACTACCGAGACGGGATAAGCCAGGATGCGGGATAGGTTTTGTCCTGTCCCGGCATATTTATATTTTCTTATTATCTAATTTATTAAATTATTACTTTATTTTATATTTTATATTTATGATTATGACTCTTATAAGTTTCAAGTTTAATTATTTCTTATTTTTTAATATGAGTAAGATGTAAAAATGATAAAAGAGGATTATTACATATTTGTATTATATATTTTCAATCATCATATCCAACCCCCAACATATTCCTATACATTTTAGATTTTACTAGTTCACAAAATTAAAAAATAAATAAATAATCATTAACAAATCTAAGTCCTTTAAAAAATAAATGGGACGTCTAGTTTCGTCTCATCCTATTTGATCCCACCAAAGCCGGGGCAAGACCAAGACATGGATGGGAAACAGGACAGAATTGTTGTCCCATGTCCTTTATCGAGAGGGAATGCGGAACGGGCTGGTCCCATCCCATAAACGCTCCTAGAATTATTTGTTGAGGGTGTATTTGATTCTCTCTGTGTCCATTTTTTTTAAAAAATAGGAGCTTTTCTAACAATTTTTCCTTTTTTAAAAAAAAAATAATTGTGGAGAAATCCCCATTAAAAATTTTATTAACGAGGATGATCTAAATTAAAGTACTAGTGCTGGTACACTTTGTACATAATTGCAGACTAGCAATACTTTGTGTATTAAAATTTATGAATAGTTCTCACCAATAAAATTTTCAATTGGATAATTTTTCTCAATTTTTTTATTAAAAAAAAAAATCGGCCTGAAACTTGAAGAAAGACGTGAAGTTACAGTTTGTTTTGCAATGTTTACGAAAATGTTATATATTGTTGCAAATAGCTTGTTTCGTGTTCGCTATATTATCAAAACAAAACATAAGAAAACATATAAAAGCTGTTTTGATATTTCTTTTTAAAAATTTTGAAGGGCAAGTATCTATTTGGGGGAATCCTGTTTAAATCCAATCAAAATACTAAAATTTAAATTCAGGCGTATACTTTTAATAAATTATTAATAAGGCCAAAATGTTTAATTAGGAACTTTTTAATGTTATTAAAAGACTAAAACACCCTCCTATAATTAAAAAGAAAAATTGAAGATAGTTAGATGCAGCCCATTTTTTATTATTTCAAAGGTATTTAATTAATATTTTCTCCTTATTTTTAATTAATTTGTTTGTTTGATAAAAAAAATAGTTAGTTTGTTTTGTGATTTTTTTATAAAATAAATAAATATATATATCTATATATACAATATCGTTTTTTTTTAAAAAAATACACTATTTGTTAAAATAAAATTATTCAAATTTGTATATCAACATTATATAATCACAACAAATATTTTTGTCCAGCAAAAATATCATATAAATATAAGTATAAATCTATATGTACAATATAAATTTTTTTAAAGTACTATTTATCTATATTAAATTATTCAAATTTGTATATATGGTATATAATCACAACAAATATTTTTGTCCAGTCAAGAGATTATGTAAATATAATAATATAATGGGTGGTTTTATTCTTCTATTTTATCAAAAACATTGGCACGTAGTGGTTGGAGAATTTCACTTGTTCTATTTATCTAACATGGAACCTATATGCAAAACAAAGAAATCAGTTATCAATATAGAGTTAGTCTGGCGGTATGAGACCCAACAAAATCTTTTTGTGTCTTAAGTTCAAGTCTAAAAAAAAATACTTATATTAGGAGGGATAACCACAGGTCCCAAACCAAATACTAGATCATATTATAAAAAAAAAGGACAAAGAAATCAGTTGTCCGTTCTTCTAAACGAAAACAATAAACATTGATGTGCCTATTCTATTTTTGAATCACATATTAAATCATATAGTAAATTTCGTTGGTTTTTAATTAATATACTAATAATAATAACTAAAAATAAAAGAGTAAAGAGAGAATTGAATTAGCATATAGAGGTAATTTGAAAAAGAAAAGATGCCTTTAAGGGGGCAACGTGATTATTTAACAACATTAAAAGAATTTATTAAAAGTGAATGCTTAAATTTAAATTTTGATATTTCATCTGCATTTATATAAGTTTCTCTCTATCTATTTTCTTGTTTTTGAGGAGAAATCACTCAAAATACATTATCAAAAAAACTTTTTTTTTACTTTTACGTTCTTAAGAACTGAAAATTGCTCTCAAAAGTGAGCAAAACCAAAACATCATATATCCACGTGATACATCTCTATACGGACCCTATTGACCTTGATATGGAAGCTTGGATCCGCGTGGTATCTCAGTGACTCGGTCAATGGGCCAACCGGAGTAATTAATTAACCTAGGGGGAGCGAGGAGTCACCCGGCATTTTGATTTTATATAATTTTTTCTTTGTTGAGCTTGAAATGAATTTTTTCAATTTTTTTTAAAATAGCAGTAAAATTAGATTTATACTTTAATAACTACGTCGTGTTAGATGTGTTTTTATGCATGAAAGTTCTATTACTTGTGAATTAATGTTTTCTTCATTTGAATATTACTTTTTTCATAGTTAGATTGAAATATTTTTATACAGTATATTTTAATTAAATAATATTTTGATCATGATTGGTTAGACTTCAGTTATATGACTAACTCTTAAATCACTATTTCAATTAGATCAATGATTATTGAGAAAATTCTAAGAAAATACCTTTTAAACTTCAAAATCTCGTTGACAAAGTCGTTAATGGGATTAACAAGAATAATAATGTAATTAACAAATCATTTTATTATTAAATCACCTATTTGAGATTTTGAAGTTTAAATGGTATATTTTTAGAATTTTCCCATGATTATTCCAGTTTTTAGTATCATATTACAATGTATAAAGAATATTAACTAAATTCCTAAACTACCCTCTTCCTTACCTGATTGGTGATTAATCCCTAACTAGCCATATATCCAAAAGATTACAATAATTCTAAATTTCCTAATGTCCAATGCTTATAGAGCAATACTCAAACTTATGAACATGATTACAAATCTCTAGCCTAATGCTGGGAAGTCCTATGTTTAATTTGGTAATTGATTTTAAATCAATTTGAACTAATGATAACTCACTATTATAAAATCTGATTATTTCTTAATTGTAAAATTAGTTTGTTAATACATATATATACATATACATACATATATACATATACATACATATATACATATATATATATATATCCTAAAATATATAAAACCGTATTGAATTTTGGAGCGGTTGTATATAATCTTCTTAAAGTTTTAAAGTTTAAATTTAACTTCCCTAAATTTATATTTATTTATTTTATTGTGAACACCTCATTGTGATCTTAATGTTATCTTTTTGACAGAAAGCGCCAAATCAGTTTAATAGAAGACACTTCATATTTTATGTGGCATCTCTTATGACATTCTATATAAACTAATAAATTTATATAATTATAACATTTTTGCACCGGTTAAAATGTAATTCAAACAATAAAAAAAAACCCTAATTCTCATTGCAGCGCCCTTTCAATTCCTAAAAACACCTTTATTTCTCTACTTGTCAATGGTTGTTCTTGCATTTATCATTGATAAGCTATATGATTTTTCTAATATCATCTCTCTTAATTGAGATTTAGTGTCATTTTCCCTTTTCTCATGATCATTGCCATGAGCATGATGCCAAATCGAACCAGTGACACTGTAGTAATATGAAGCCGAATGATTGCTTCACTAACCGCCAAGCCACGAGCTCTAAATTCAAGTCCCTTGTGTTTTTTTCTTTCTATGCTGCAAAATTGCTTCTGCATCCATGAACAAGGCGGTGACCGTGGCCAGAGCAAAAGCCAATAGGATGGTTGGCTGATATACTTTTTTCACTTTCACCACGAAACAAAGAAGAAGATTGAATCACTTTTGGCTTCATGGAATTGGAAGTAATATAATAAAATGTGATATAATTTATGTAGTTTATTATTAAAGAAAGATGATATATATGCATAAAAATATTTGGTTGGATTACATCGAATATGAGAATATGTGAGAATAATATAGCAGATGATAAAATTACCCCTTTCTACACATATAATAATGTATACATTGGGTTCATTATAATTTTTTAATATTTAATGGTGGAAATATTATGCAGTTGAGTTTATGTTAATTGTTTTAATATTTAATGATGAGAATATTATTTAATGAGATATTTTAATATTTTTTAAATTTCTGAATAGGGAAGTATTTCTTAAATTTCTATATTATTAATTTTTTTAATATTTAATGGTGGTAACTAAAATTATTTAATATTTAACCTTATTCATGGGTGGGTACTTTAGTCAATTTAAAAAAATTATAATGGTAATAGTGCCATTTGTATTGGATTACATGATATTTACATCCTCATTTATCAGTTATAACAATATAATCTTGATTACATTAAATGATATAATCCGAATTACAAAATGTAACCTTATTTACATTATATAAACATAACCAAACACTATAATTACATTATTATATTAAATTTACATATAATTATTTGTCATCTAATCATACCAAAAAGCTTTTTCACTTACATAATCGGCGCCGCAAGAATGTTTCTAACAATTGGAAGGTGAAAGACAAATTTAACCAGTGAAAACAATTTGAATTTGATCGACAATTTAATTGCCCGAACATTCCTTAATCATTGTCTGATCAAATGGATATTTCTGGGGGGCAAAAAAAACTACTGTTTGCATCCCACAAAAAGCTGTATAAAAAGGTGTACCGACCATTAAAAACAGATTCCCAAACAAGCCCTTAGCGATAAGATAATTAGGATTTGTTGAAGTATGAATTGAAGTGAGAAGATACTAAGAGAATGATAAGCATATAGTTTCTAACAATACAAATGTCACGTAAGTATGATGTAACCTCCCTTTCTCTCTTTTTAGAAGAATTATCACATACTTTGGGTATGCCATGCTATATATACTTTGTCCAAATATTTTTTTTTTCTAGGTGTACATGTATCATTCTTATTGAAGGTAATTTTATTTGATATATTATCGGGAATTAAATATAGATACTTCTCCAATTAAGAATTCAAATATTGGTTTACCACATAAAAGACTAGCTTATTCCGTTAGACCCTACCTCCGTTGGTTGGTTATACTCTGTCCAATTTTATAATCAATTAAATAACATTTTTTTTTCTTTTCAATGCACAAACATATCTCTCAAGCCATTAAAATATTTCATTTTTCAACTTCTCTTTATATTCAGACTGTCATAGTATCCGTTTACAAAAGACAACCCAAGTATGACATAACATTTTGATATTTTTGGACAATTTCTTCTTCCTTGGTAAACTCCGAAACTTCATATCTTTAAGCCATTTTCAAACATTGTTTTAAATGGAAAAGATTGTGAAACACTGTGAATAGCTTGTGATAAATTATCACATGCTATTGTTTCATGCATTGAAAAGGGTGGCATAGTGTACAAGACTTCCATCAGGTGAGATCTAGAGAGGGATAGATGTACGCGGCCTTACTTCCGCATGCGGAAAAGTTGTTTCCATGATTTAAATCTGTAACCTCCAGATCATATGGCAATAACCTTATTGATACGTTAAGGCTCACCCTCTTTTATAGAGTGTAAATGGATACATTATTTCAGTATTGATTAAATAAAAATAGAGAATGGCAAATTTTAGATAGCATTGATAGAGAACCATTTATTTCTTCCTCTAATGTTACAACAGATGCGAAATAGAACCATTTAAACTGTGAAGCCTCCATCTGCATATATAATTTGTCCAGTGATACATGAAGCAGCAGGAAGGCAAAGAAAAGCAACTAGTGCTGAAATCTCTTTAGGCTCTCCTATGCAATTGATAGGAAGTTGAGACACTAGTCTATTAATTATTGTTGTGCCATCTTTTTTCTGCATGAATAACAACAACAACAACAAAGCTTTTATCCCACTAGGTGGGGTCGGCTACATGGATCACACAACGCCATTATACTCTGTAAAAAATCATAGATTTTGATATATTATTAATTAAAAAGTCTCTCTCTATGACCTTATTGAGCGTTCGTTTCGGCCTTCCTTGACCTCGTCTAACAGAATTCCATACTGCTTGATCAACCCTTCTCACTGGAACACTCAATGGCCTTCGCTGAATATGTTCAAATCACCTCAAACGATTTTCTACCATTTTTGCTTCAATAGGGGCCACTCCAACTCGTTCGCGTATATGAGTATTACGAATCTTGTTTTTTCTTATATGGCTATACATCCATCTCAACATCCTTATCTCAGCTACTCCCATTTTATGTTCATGTATGTTGTCCCTTTAAAAAACCATAGATTTTTTCTGCATGAATACAAGATATTATTCTCATTGGTAAAATGGTTTTCTATATATGAAGGACAAAGAAAAGGATGAAAACCAGGGGAAAAAAGATCCTTATAACACAAGAAGATTATGAGCAGTTAGATATAGCAGTAGACAAGAATCTGAATGACAAGTAAGAACCTAATGGAGCTTCCAACTCAATAAGGATTTTCGGAAAGCAAATGCCGAGTATTATCTTACTAAGTGGGAAAATGAGAGAATACAATCACTAATACTCCCTTCTATGATCACACACAGCAACACAATAAAGCAGTAACAGCAAGAACAAGCGAAAAACAAAACACTCTTGGCCTGGTATACGAGAGGCCAGATCCTCTCTCCTCACTACTCACTGATTGTCTTCTTAAAACACACTAAAACCCTCTGCACAGATATATAAATCACAGAGCTAGCTCTCACACGCGCACGAACTAGACTTGGCCCAATAGATAAGATCCGATTAGTATCGGGTCCATCAGAACCAATGAAACATGTACATTGATATGAACATATTGACAAATATAACTTATAAACTTCTATTAATTAGATATTTGTGTTTGTTATATAGTTAATCTACAACACTATTTTTAGAATTAGCTGTTGATTCACTATTGTCAGCAAAAGGGTGGTTATCTTGTTACACGGGAGCAAAATTAACATATTGAAAACGTGTTGGAGGGATTGGTATTGAGCTTGACATTGGTATTGTCCATTTTGCCCTGTTTGGTGAAAGGGAATAAGGATAACCAGCTATTGGGAATACTATATATGTGAGATTGCAGCAAACCCACCCACCCACCCGTAGTATTAGAGAAGCAATGCGGGGATGGAAAAATTTTAGGTTAAAAACCCTCCCTTCGGTCTTGTCCAATCTTTGTTCTTCTCACCCTCATCACAAAAAAAAAAAAAAAAAAAAAAGTTGACAGAATTTAATTTGTGACAGTCTATTTGACAATAAAATCGTACAATTCGCGCTAAATTCATCACTAATCCACTGTTTTCTTGTAGTTTGTTCTTTGCCTCTATCACTGCTACATGTTCTCTAGCTTCACCATTGTTTCTGTCTTCAACCTTTGTCATTGTTGTTCTCTCACTTCCTTTTATCACTGTTCTCACCATTTGTCGTTGTTGTTCTGTGTCTTTTCGCTTTGCCACCGTCTTTGTCTTCAACTCAACGTTCTCTTCTTCTCTCCACTCTCAATTTTCCCCAGCCTTGCTCCATCTCTATCTTCAACCGCTGCCTTCTATATTTTCATCCATATTTTGGCTAATTAACATTTTTTTGAGAGATTAAGAAAGTTAAATAAGTTACTTAATCTTATCATAAGTCATGTATTATTATATTATACTCCCTCTGGACCTTAATATAAGACATATTTGGGGAGTTGATCTTGATTCTAAATATAAGACATGGTATTTATATTTTTCAATCTTTTTCTAATTTATTTCTATTGATGTTTTCTCAACAATAGTCAAAGAGGAAAAAGAATGAAGGTATTAAAAAAGATGACGAGAATGTTTTAAAAAATACATGTCATATTAACTAACTTTTTTAATATAATCAAATTAGGTAAATATGTCTTATATTAAGGACTGGAGAAGTATATTACTTTATAAGTTGGGCAAAATAATTTGAAGAAAACACGATATATACAAATACTTTACAGTAACTTAATTAGCTTTTTAAATATATATATATATAAGCTAAATAGGTCTTATATTTAGGACTGGAGCTAATAATTTTTTTTTCTTTTTTTAGATTTTTCTTTTACTTTAAATCAACTTAATTGATTTTATTCTTGAACCATCTTTGTTGAGCCCATGTTGTGATGTGGCATTGTGTGACTATTGAATGGCAGTGGGTGGATGCCCACGAGAACATGAAGAAGTTCTCGTGTACAAGAATGGGGTTGCAGAAAATAGTCTTTTCATAAATTATGTCTATTATAACATAAAATTAATGTCAACATTCCATAAAAATATTATTTCATACCAAACATAATGTTAAAGCCTTTTTCCCACTCTCAATCTTATTCCCAAACTAAATCCCAATCTCATTTCCAATCCATCGCGGGCTACCAAACATGGCCTTTGATGCTAAAATCTCAAACATATTAGAAGGACCATAAACTCTCAGACAAAATACAGGTTTACAAACAACTTAGTTTATGGAAATGAAAGAACAACACACACATACAAAGATTCAAATTCATAATTAGGGATGGGAGTTTGAGATTTTCAAAAAGAGGTACATTGAGAGGTAGTCAAACAATATTAAGATAGGCTCATTGGATTGTAAATCAGATTAGGCTACTTGGTGAATATAAGAGTATCTTCTCTGGAATAATCAAAACAAAAAAGCAATGAGGAAGCTAGCAGTGAAGAAAGACAAGAAAGCAAGTTTTCTTTTTTAAGCAAGTTTTCAAAAGTGACAAAGGACCAAGAAAAGGGATTTCACTTATAATAACATACCACACCAGCCTCCAAAAGTGGGATCATTATAGCTCCAGGTGCTACTGCATTTACATGAATATCATCCTTCGCCCATTCCAATGCCAGGTTCCTTGTGACTTGATTCATGGCACCTGAATACAATTATGCAGATGATTGATCAACTACAATGGCATTGGCTCAATTATTTGTAAAAACTTATCATGCTAGATTATCGAAGTTTATAACTCATATATTCATAGAGAGAAATATAAAAAAATGTGACTATGCGTGGAGTATATGAGAAAAGAGAAATATACCTTTAGATGCTGCATAGGCTGAAAGCTGAGGTAAAGCTTTGACACCACAAATGGAGGAGAAATTTACTATGGCACCGCCTCCTGAGGCTTTTAGAAGTGGGTGTGCGAGTTGGCTCAGATAGTAAGCAGATTCAAAATTATTTTTCATCATTGTTGATAGAACTTCAGCAGTACAATCTGTTGCTTCCTTAATTATACTTGTCCCAGCATTGTTTATCGAAGTAAAAAAAGATACAAGTCAGCTGAAATATGACAATTTCACCAAGAAATATTGCATTATTGACCATTGATTGCAAACACAAATGTCTGTGCAAGTAATTGTATGTTCTAAATATCTTGAACTAGTATTTTACAAAAAAAAAACTTTTCCTAGCCATGCACACACAACTGAAAGCGATGTGTGGTGGAAATGGACTTCATGCATTTTATAGTATCCTGTCCAATCTAGTCGGCGAAATCTCATCTATCCATTTTGATCGAAGAGTTGTTTTCACTCCACATCATTATTTGCAAGTTGCAAAATAGTGTCATCTCACGTAGTGCAACAAATGGCATGAAGCAATTACATCCGTAATATAAAAATGGATAGACAATATCTTCCTGTCTCCATTAGACTATATACACAGACTGCACCAAGCCAATTCATTCTGACATGTATCTTCACGTGCCAATTATATGTGTCCAGGTGGGAGTCATATCCAACATGAAATATAACCTGAAAATTTGTGCCTCTGCATTCTACAAATTACACTGGAAGATTATCCTACAGACACTTGAAGAACATAATTGAAGACATTTTTAAAAAGTTGACATAAGTAACTACTCTTTTCCCTCCAAATCCTGATAAAAAATCACTTGGACTTTGTGAGAGAGAATCTTACTAGGATGTTGAGCTTTCCATGAAAGACTGAGGCAACAGTTTCCATTAGATTTTCACGTTGGTCATGAAATTGAACATCACAAACTGATCCAGTTACACTAAATCCTCTGCTTTCCCACTCTTTCAGACACCTATCAATGTCTTCTTGTTTACGTGAACATATATGCACAGCTGCTCCAAATTCTGCAAATTCCTCTGCTATGGCATGCCTAGTTCAACATAAATAAACACGAATCAGTGGCAGAAAGAACAGAGACATGATTTTTTTCAGAAACACACACACATTAGAATATAAGCATTTATAAAATATCTAAGGAGTTTTAGTGATATTCGTCCACAAATATCAGTTGTCCATAATTTCAAACAAGTATTGCTTCACTAACTTCGACAATATGAAATATAAGGCTGAGACAATGGACAAGACAAAACTGAGACCTCTTGAACTGAATGAAAGTAAAAACTCAGAATATGCAATGGTTCAATTATTGAAGGAAAGGCCCATAAGAGTTATTATTATGAAAAGAAAACAAACAATAATCACAAATCCTATGCCTTTGGTTCCTCCAGTAACAAGAGCAGTCGTTCCAGGAAGCGATCATCTTCTGTCTTTCAAAATGACCTTCGCTTCACCTTCACCCATTTTGTCTCTGTCATACTCTCTGGTATTTTTCGAATGGAAGAACTTATTTCTTGACTTCCTCAACAACAACATTGAATTCTGTTCTTCGATAAATAAGCTTAAGAGATGTGTGATTCCAAATGCCTGCTTCGGATTTGATGATACCAAGAAATCTGGCGAATAGAACAATGCATTTCTCAGAGCTGGACCTGGACGTCATAAAAATAACAGAAACAAACTCTTCAAAATTGAAGGGTAAACATAAATTATTTGACAGATACTAAAATGAACAATGAAGACATGGAATTTGATTCTCCTTTGAACTTTTGTGGCTGCTACGCGGGTGCGTTTGGAATTAAACCTAGCGACATTTCAATTCAAGTATCGTTGATGAGTAATGACTTGAATTCTATGGCCCAATAAATTCTCAGAATGCAGTTGAAGTAAAACAGATTTTGAAAAGGTTAAAATTAAATTGGACTACAATATATTAACCAAATATGATTAGAAGCGAACCCAAAGTCAAGCTCTACAAATCACATTCTGAGAAGCTCCTTGCATCAAATGAGCCTATATCAATAGCCTGTTTTGATTGCGCCATGGACAAGGTCCAGAAAACCAACGAGGAAGAACCAAGAAGCCTATAGGACTTGACTTTGGGCTCGCTCTTAATCATATTTGGTTAATCTATTGTTGCCCAATTTAACCAATTCAAAATCTATTTTTCACTTCAATTGCATTCTAAGAATTTATTCCACGATAGGATTTATTTTGAATCGTCGGTAGGAAATTGATGCTGTTATTTTTTTTAGGGAAAATCCCAAAACAATTCTTTTTAAAATATGGGAAAGACAAATCAGGGATTCAATATCACAAATGGCAAGTTAAACATGTGGGAGGAATTTGGAATTAGCAAATATTTTTAGGAAAAATTACAATAAGGTCCCAAACAAATGAAAATATAAAGAAATAGTCCCAATGGGTTGTTAATGACGATCATCATGTTGTTAATGGAGGATCCTCATATTGTCATTGACAACCCCTTGTGACCATTTCTTCATATTTTCATTTACTTGGGACCTTATTGTAATTTTCCCATATTTTTAAAGGACCGTTCTACTCCTAAGTTATGTGGAAAATAAAAAACAAAAGAGAATGCACAAGTAGTTAATATGGGCACTAAAGTTGTCAATTGTGATTCTTAAGTAGTCATTATTCCCCTAAGGTTATTAAACCTAGAGCAACTACTGAACCGATTGAGGTATTAGGGTAAGGGTTAGTAGGTCAAATAGGAGTTAACTCGGGGCTAGACCGATAAGCAAAAAAAAATTTAAATTCTCATCATTGTATCATACCATAAAAAATTAATTCAATATCTTGAATCATTAACAAAATAATCATGTACTTATCTAATATTTTTTTACATTTTTTTTGACATATTGACATCATAGTATTAATCTACCATCCAATGACACTATATTCAATAATCACTAAATATTTTTCCTAACAAATTATCAAAATAAATAAATGATAACAAAATATTTCTACCTACAATTCTATATTAACTAAACTAATAGTCATTACTACAAAAATTATCATTAATTTTGATTGAAATTGTCGTTTACAATCCATGCCCCCACAAAAAATATTAATTTTTAAGAGGGGAAAAAGCAACCTGGTCAACCTAGCAACTTGGCCGAGTTGACCCCAGGTTGCCCGGGTCACCCCGCTTTGCTATTATGCTGGTTTTTGAACCTACTCGAACTGATTACATGGATAGGTCACCGATATCTGGGCTGACCTAACTGGTCTGATATTGGTATGGTAAGCATGCATTCCCTACACATAGGTAATTTTGTTGGTGCAAGATTGATGAACCTCTTTTGAAACAAATTATTTATAAGGATTCTTTAAAGCTTCCTAGACACTCACTTTTGAAAAGAATCCTGTGGAGAGATGCTCGAAGACAATGAGTAAGCAAAAAGATTTGAAGAGAGAGCTAATTTTTTCCAACAAAAATGCATAACAAGATGATCAAAGTTACTGGTGACAATATGGGATTGTGTTGACCTATTAATTTTCCTCTTTTGAAATACCATATTCCAATTTATTTTAAGAGAGTAATACATTGATATAATAGTTGTGAAGGAAGAGATGGCGGAGCTTCCTTGGATTCATTAGATAAGGCTAATGTTGAAAAAATTAAAGAGTAAAGGATTTCTTTAATTACTTGTTGTGGAAGCTAAATGACATTATTATGAACAACAATACTCCTCTTGCGCCAGATGACGTTTAGGAGGATAATAATTCCATGTAAAAAATTACATAAACCATCTGAGAGAAGTGCACAAAGTTATCAACAACCATTGTTCAAAGGAAGGCAGAGAATGGTTTTGTAATTTAATTAAAAAAAACAAAACAAAACAAGATTGCCTTGACACAAGGACAAGTAAGAAATTAGTGTTGCTATGTATTTTCAGTATCACTTGTCAAAAGGACAATACGCAATGGAATGGAGATTGACTTGACAATTAATTTCTTTACTATACTTAGTTGGCCAAATCTTTGTGCAACTGCGTGAGATTATTTATTTACGGGTGGATGGGCAAAAATAATCATATACATATTTTATATGTGTGCCTGACACTATTTATAATTTTTGGGTGCAAAATTACTTATCATAGATCAAAAAGAGTACAAAATGTTAAGGCTATTAGTTGGGCCAAACGTCCATCAGTTTCAAATTGTGGGCCCAATATTTTTATACACGTGTCAGCCATTATATCTCTATTGACCGAGTGTGACCTCACTTACCTGATTGGGACCACGTTTTGGCCTTCTTCGACCTCGTTTTACAGGACTCCAAACTGCTTGATCAATTCTATTAATTGGAGCACTCAATGGCCTTCTTTGGATATGTTCAAACCACCTCAAACGATTTTCTAATATATTTCTTTCAATAGATGTCACTCCAACTCGTTTGCGTATGAATATTACGAATCTTTTCTTTTCTTATATGACTACACATCCATCTCAACATCCTCATCTCAGCTATCCCCATTTTATGTTCATATTGTCCCTTTAAAAATAAATATTAATTACTCTTCAAGTACTTATATTGTGGATTAAGCCGTTATTTTAAGAACGACTTATATCATGGATAAGAGAGGGTACTAATGATTACTTGTATAAAAATGCTAATAATGTATATAAAATTTTTAATTTCATTTTTCATTTTTCCTCATTAATTATTAATTAGTTTTACTATATCTTTTACCTATTACTTTAACTAATTTTAAATAATTTTTGATATCTACATAATTTAGAGCGTGTTTGCTTCAATTCTATTGCATGTTTACAATGGTAATCATGATTATATTAGCAAAATAAGAGTGTTTGGTTGCTCTTTAGTATAATAATAGAGTTTACCATGCTGGCAAAAAACAAAAAAGGTAATAGAATTTACCTTGATAATGATTATTATCAAAAAAATTGGTAATCTATATTCATACATCCCCTTATGAATACTTATTACTATCCATTACATAGCTGAAAAAGTTCAATTTACCTTTTAATAACTTTTGTCATTATTTCACTTATCTTATTCCAACCACCACTCCAAACGACAATCGCCACCACGACTACCTTATCCTCATCCGCCACCACCTCCATCTTTGTCGACACCTCTACTATGGCCATTGTCGTCACCACCACCGCTGCCGCCTCTACCTCCTCCACCCCTATCGCTACTATTGCTGGCCCCCATTGTCACCACTGTCATCTCCACAACCTCCTCCTTTTCTATCCCCACTACCTCCATCGTTACCATCACATCTACCATTACAATTGTCATCACCGCCTCCGCTATTGCTGCCCCCCGTCGCCGCCATGATCTCTATCATGACAATTGTCGTTATTGCCACCGCCACTACCTCCTCCTCCACTACCACTATCACCAACACCCCATCACAACTGCTACTACCACCTCTACCATAACAATGTTGTCATTGTTGTCACCGTCATTGCCTCCTCCTCTACCGTCGCCTCACCTTCGTTATTGTTGCCTCCACCACCACATCCACTGCCATTAGATGATCTTCGACAAAGTAGCTTGATCATATGAAGCGACATATGACTCTTAGCAATTTTTTTTACAAAGATTACGATAAGGCTAAAAAATAATTCATTACACCTTAATTAAAAATCAAACTAAATGCTATCCCTATAATCCCTACACCATCATTGGATGCAATGGAAATGAGATCGAATCAAACAAACCCTTCATTTTATATATTTTACAAAATGGAAGGTATACCCCGTTATGAAGCAATGCTTCTATATATTTCAACTTTCCAACTACACAAACAAAAAATTAGATAGGATCAGCTTCATTAGGCAACTCTCCTTCACACGTGTTCATTGTCCACGTCCATATTATCTTCGAATGTTAAATTACTTCTTAATGAACAACTTCCCATTTTATCAAGTGGTTCAATTACCATTACCGTAACTTCGCCGTTGAAACTACTTTAACAAATGGTAGTGCACGTCAACTCAACCCTGGTACAAATCATTGATAAAAATTATGTGAAAAGATGCGTCTTTTCGTTGTATCCGTCTACGAACAGAAACACTCGCATAATACAAGGAACGGAAAGGTTCAGCTGTTGCAATAAATAACGATCAATTATTTACTATGGTCACCATTAGGGGCAGTTTGGTGGAGGGGAGGGAAAAGCAAAATTTGAGTTGAATTTAAATAAAGAATATGAAAACTTAACTTTTAGACCCACTTCTCTAACTTTTCTAAATTCAACTAAAAAAAAAAACCTTCGTCCCCTCCCTTCCAAATCCCTCTGTTTCAAACAACCCCCAAGAGAACAAGATTAAAAAAAAAAAAAAAAAAACCTTCATCCCCTCCCCTCCAAATCTCTCTGTTTCAAACAACCCCCAAGAGAACAAGATTTAAAAAAAAAAAAATTGAATCTTGATGTAACAATGAGGGAATCAAGCTTATGTATGGGAAGCACAGTTTCATAACATTGTTCAAGTACTTTGGGATAGGTTTGTTCATGATCATGTATTACCTAATAAATAGAATGAGGACAAGACGTACTTTACCAGTATATTACAAATATCACACATTAAAAGCTTCCACATCCAAAAACTATTTACAGAAGAATCATAGCAAGAGATTAGAAAAAGAAAATAAAGATGATGCAAAAAAAACTGGCTTCACCCAGCAAAAGGACTTCAGGACAGCACCCTGCAGTGCAGAAAACAAAAAAAAAAAACAGACAGGAAACTAAAACAATTGAACAGTTGAGTCAGTTCAGTGCACAAACACTTGGGTTCTCAAGAAACCTAAGAATTATCTACAAGTACAATGGACATCCTAATAGAGACCATCTACTTATAAGCACAAGAATCTAGAAATCTAACCGAAAGTTAAGAAGCTGACCAGAAAGATAAATGAAACCCTAAATAGCTAAATTTTCAGTAATAATGCCTTGTCAGAGCATAGAAATAGGCAGGGATGTTTTCTAAAGTCCTAGCAGCCCCGGAAGTCCCCCAATCAATAACGCTGCCACGCATAGGAAAACCCAGAGTACTGGGATTCTCAATCCTCCGACAACTTATTCCAGTGCCTTTATAAGACCAGAAACATCATTCAGAAAGGATTAAGTATCCACAACTTCAAACCATGTAAACTACCCACCCCAAGTATTCAACACAAGCATACAAACAGGCAAAGTCCTCAAGGCCCGCATATGAGAAAGAAATTCTCCTAATTTCTCACGCTAAACTCTAAACCCCATCGGGTCAACCTGGTTCATGAAGTGCCAACTTCAACATTCTCAAGACACAAACAACAGCAAGTGATTCAGATGAAATGCAATCCCTTTTATGCTCCTATACAACCTCCCCAATGTTGCATTATCCAATTATATAGCAGTGTTTATGGAAGTCGCGAGCAACCAAACACTTGAGAATTATTGCATTGCTACAAATGAAAGTTACGAGGGAACTAAGTTAAATAATCTTGAGAATAGCATAAATGCTTCTTTAGCTTCAGCACATTCTCTAGGCAAAAATCTTAGTAAGTTAAAAATGATTCCGGCAACAAACTAATAGTGCATCAAGCTTTTTCTCATACACCAATGGAATATGTGTTCCAATGAATTATTCTGACTCCAGTCATTGCTCAAATAGCGCTCTTAAGATTACCAGTGGTTAGCTCTAAAATGAGCTGGCTAGTTCATTTCCGTTTGAGATCATGAGATGAGATGAAGAAATAAATGATCCAAAAAAAATAAACAGCTCTTTTTGCGATGCCAACTGTGAGCCAACATTTTAGGTGGATTTCAACAGATGTAAATAGTCCACAATCCTTAACCAGATAACGTAACAACTCCAGCTTGCATCTCTGTCCGAATAAATAGATGATGTCGCAGCAGTCTCATAATCATCCATCCATATGGAATTCTTATATAGATAAAAGGAGGTTCAAGTTACACGTCACATACTGAGAACTTTTCATCTCTAAATAACTGAGTCCTTACATCACAATATACGATCCAACTGACAAGTAAATCTCATCCACAGAAGAACCAGGATAATTTGAACTGACATAACCCAAGGTATTTGAGATATTCCCAAGAGGCTATTAATTTTCCTTTGTCTCCATACAGTAGGCACCATATTGTGCATATGCTTCAATAGTCAACATCCTAAAGCAGCCACTTTATTATATCATATCTGTTCATAGACAAATTCACTAGTAACCATAGTGTGCAACCTTCGCCAGTCATCCCTTGGGATAAATATGTAGAGATGCCATATTGAGGATTATGAAATTTCTTACTAAAAATAGAAAATCTAATCTAAGGAGATTCATATAGTTCGATGCAACGACTAAGTTATAACTAATTACTTGCCTCAATAATAAGACCCAGACCCACTACCACCCATGTAACTGCCACTACCACCCACACCTCTGCCAGGATATAGTGATGAGTATGAGCCACCACCAACCTACATTGTTACAGAAATATGTGTAAGTAATGAACGGCCATGCACAACAGTACCAGCAATTGAAACAGGATAGAAACGTACATCATTTCCACGAGACATATAATCACCACCATAACTGGAGGAGTACATACCACCAACATCACTGCCGCCAAAAGAACCTGAGATATCGACAATAAGGTAAGAACTAACATTTTAGCAAGACCAGTATAAAGACAGCACTCTGATGTTGAAAGTGTAAAACATTATTTGAACAAACCAACCTCCACTGTAACTCACGCCCTGACGACTGCTATACATCCCATGTGAGTCTTGACTTGACATAGAACTCCTGCCACCACTATAGCCCATACTAGATCTTCCAAGTCTATCAACAAAAAAGCAAACAATGTGTTAACATTATGGAGAAGCAGTCACACAACAATTTTAAAAACAAAACTAACCTATCCCCATAAGCATCACCATACTGTGAACTACTACCACCATAGTCATAGTCCAATCGAGCTCTAGACTGGCGAGCACCACTGTCTGCATATCGTGGTGGAACATCATCCTGGGAAAAAACATGTAATTTTAGTTGAGCATCAGGGGAACTAAATTTAAAAGGGTTCCATAAACATATTCACAGAATTGATACTTATTTCAACAAAAAAAAAAGACACTTACTATGGCAGCATATTGGCGTTTTGAGCCAGAGAGAGTATCATAGTCACGAGGGCGTCCTTCACGGTAACTTGGATGTGGGGGTGGTGGTGGAGGAGGCCTCTCAAATCTTTGACCATAGCCATCATCCACATAACCCCTCCTAGGTGCCACACGAGATGAAGTACTTCTAGGAAGTTCAGAGTACGTAGGGCCACGAGCTGAATAATCCCTGTAAGATGGGCGTCTCTCAGAGGCTACCCGAGAGCTGTAATCTGCAGCTACTCTACTTCTAGGTGGTGGCAAATCCTCACGCCGACCATAATCTCTCTTCATGCTACTCTTTGGATATGCAGGAACTAACAGAACATGATAAATTATTGTTTAAAAAGCTAGAATAAACAATAGAAAGACTGTCACACATGACTTTATATGATACTTACCAGCTGGTCTCCTATCATAGGATCTAGCTGGAGGAGCCACTGGCCTAGCTCTTACTGTCATAGGCATGGTTGGACGTCTATCTCTTACACTAACAGGCCTGACTGGAGGAACACGACTACTAATGCCCCGTACCCCACGGGCAGGTAAACTACGAGGTGGTGGACGACTCCATGAAGGCCTTGTGACTCTTCCTGAGGCACGGCTAGACCGAAAATCCCCACGACCACCATGTTTTCCATGGCCTCTCTGAAGTGGTCTCGATAATCTTGCCCTAACTTTTGCCTGCATGAATATGGAAGTATATTGTTAATGGTTCATAGTGAACACTAAAAAGGCTCCTAAAGGCCAGGCATGCAGTTCACAGCAAAGCAGATGACTACACTGAGAACATAAACATTTATTTAAAAAAAAGAACAAAAGCATAGTAAATCCAAAGACAAAGATTTAATTAATTATATTTAGATACAAGGAAAAAATACACAAAACACAACTTGTTCAAACAATTTCAGTATAATGGTTCTTTCCTCTTAAGTTTCTTCGGGCATCAAACTTATCTGAATTTTGTTTTTGGGATATAAGGCTCATCTCTAGTACAGAACTGTTTATTGAATGGATTAATAAAACAAGTTGTCCAAGGAAAAAATAAAGGGACAGGAGAAAGACAAAAGGATAGAGGGAAGAAGGTAAAGTAATATAGGGCATGAACCCTTGTGATAAAAGAGAACAGAAAATAAGGAAAAAAAACAGAACGGAGAAGAGAGATTGAACCAAAAAAAAGAAAGAGGAAAACAGATGGGACGAGAGAAATGAGTCTGAAAAATAAAGGACTTCATACTTGGACCAAGAGCATTCAACAACTTCAGAATGGGCGCCAAAGGTTTTTAATGGAGGGCCCATTAATCAAAGTCAAGACTACAATGAAACAGTCAATCTCCTTTCATCATCATCCACCACCTCCCTACAAAAAGGTGATGGTTGATCAAAGGCACAAAAATTGCCTATCCAACCCGCAAAGTGCCTAGCCAGAAATGGGCACAAAAAGGAGCAAGGGTTTTGAAGAAAAGGCTTTTCAAAGAACCCTTTCACATGTGCCAAGGTGATACATTGATCAAGTGATGCCACAAAAGTGAAATTGTGCTAGTGGCAATGACATGATGGCAGATTGGACTTCAAACATGGTTGGGCGCATATATTCAACAGATACACAATACCAGTTACATTAAAAGCCAATACAGATTGCAGTACCCGAAAAAAGGCCAATACAGAATGCGACAAAAAGAAGCCAATACATAATACTGACCTTACTGTCTCCTTCACCAATCTCAGAATTATTAATGCTTTTAGCACATGTCACTGCGGCATCATGGGTATCAAATGTAACAAATCCAAAGTCCTTCCTCTTAGCAGAAGGCATATTTCTGGCAAGCTCAATCTTCTCAATCGCTCCAAATCTCTTAAGAAGACCCCGTACACGATCCTCATCCCATGATGGAGGCAAACCATCAATAAATACAGTTTTGACCTGTAAATTTAATACACTTGATTAGCAAATGGATAGTGAAATAACACCTTAGCACTGAAAGTTGAAGGACATCCAACTTGTCTACAAACAAGTGTTGAGTCCCCCAACACTTGAGTAAATGGCTATAACAATAGAAACTATGAATCAACAATACAAAAAAACAGACAAAAATAAAATGAGGCAAACCTAGATACTTAAACAAGATCAAGAAAAACTCCAGTTCTATAAAATCATCCCAGGTAAAACAAGCAATATTCAGATCCAATATATTACCTGCGCCATAATCTCATCACCCGGATCAATAAAAGAATCTGCAAAGGAAACCTTTGCAGGCCTATCAACTCCAAACACAACATCTCTCTTCTGCAATCGCTTAAAGGCATCCATAGCATCTGACCGAGATGAAAATTCTAAAAAGGCAAATCCACGGTTCATTCCCTCATTATTACTATCTTCTACTAAAGTCAGATCCTCCACATTGTCAACTCCATAATGCTTTAACTTCTCCTTTAACTGGCACCAAAATTTCCATTCACAGTCAGAAACACAGAGCGCTCAATTATTAATACTGTTAGATATAACTCAGGCCCTATGTATCACAGACTGAACATATACTTACAGCTTCCTTTGTCCATGTCTTGCATATGTTACCCAAAAAGAGGGTGTCACTGTCCTGACTGGGGGTTACCCCACATTGTTTTCCATTAATCTGAAATTGCAGTGATCAGAATTCTCAACATATAATTTAGAATTTAGAATGTTAAGAATAAAGTCCACCCAACCATGAGTAGATCAAAGATTACCACTGGATTTTTTAGCTCTGTTACAGCTCGTTTAGCTTGTTCCACAGTTGCAAATCGCAAGAATGCAAAACCCTTATTCTTTTCAGTCTGAGGATTCATCATTAGCCTCACTTCAGTAACCTCACCAACTGCACTAAAAACCTTCCTCAGATCATCCTCAGTAGCATCCTTATCTAAGCCTCCAACAAATACTTCAAATTCCTTGCGCTTTCTCCTCTCTTTCAAACCTTCATGGTGTTCATCTTCTTCTGCATCAGCAATCTCCGTATGCTCATGCTCATGCTCATGCTCCTCTCCAGGATGTTCATCATCCTCTTCACCCTCAAGTTCTCCATGAACGTCTTCCACCTCCTCCTCAACTATATCACCCTCTTCTTCACCTAAATTCTCGTCAGGGTCTTCCTCTATCTCATCTACCTCTTGAACATCATCATGCTCAATTTCCTTCTCATCATAATCAACTCCACAATACTCCTCAGTTTCATACTCGGGATCATTATCCTCCAGATCTAAGCGTTCATCTTTCTCATATTCATCTATGGACTCCTTAACCTCCTCTTCATCGTCTGCCATAAAATAAAGGTATCATATAATCCAAGTAAAAATATACCTTTCTTTTCCACATCATTATATTAATTAAATTAAGGTAGTATGCGTTCCATAAACGATCCCTTCATTCTTGGTTAAAGTAATTTCCATATAGTTTTATCAACGTAGCATGAGATATAACATTACACATGCATGAGCTGAACGTGAACTTAGGCCAAGAAAACCACCACCCATCATTGGTACAGGTCAATGAAAATCATGGATATCCGTACCACAGCGCTCTCAAGCCAATGTTGCAGCAAGGTCAACAGAGGCAAGAATGACCGGATCAATCTTAGCATCCCTAGAAATGGTTTGTATAAAAGGTTCTCTATCTACTAAGTTGATTTCTTTAGCACACTAAATTTAATTTAAAAACAAGAATGTCAAAAACAGAGAAGGCCGGAACATCAATTTCTTGATTTCCCTAAAAGCCTTGTTAGGCACTCGCTTTCATGACGAATAAAAGACGTTCCCACTAAATCAACCAAATAGGCGGTGAAACAAAGCAAGCTGATTTTTTTGTCTTTTGGAAACTGCATATTATTTCGTATGTAAATAACTGAGGTATATCTTGACTTAAAAGATAACCAAATTTTAAATTCAACATACACTCCATGTCACAGAAGACCCACATGAAACCCAGCCAACACAAATTAGAAATATCATTGCACACGCCTCCTTTCATCAGATCACAGTAAACTATATTCAAATCTTGAAGCAAGAAAAACAGAATTAAGAAACACGCTTACTTTTCACAGCAGTAGACCCATTTGTGACGAGATTCGCTTCTTCGGCCTCTGAAGCTACTTGGTTAATATCAAAAGCCATCTGATTCATATCAATACCTACTTGTTTCTCCTCAACGGGTTTCTCCTCAACGACAGGCTTCTCCTCGACAACGGGCTTCTCCTCAACGACCTGCTTTTCTTCAAGCTTCACAACCTCTTGTGCAGAATCAAGATTCTGCTGATTCTGGGCAGCCTTCGGTGTTCCTCGGCCACCTCTGCCCCCTCTCCGGGCCGCCGATGCAGCCCCTCTCTTCACCGTCCTTGGTGGCATCGCTCAGAACTTTACTCAAATCAAACTACCCGAACAAAAAATTCTCAAACTTCTACGAATCAGGAAACCCTAAACTGATCCTCAATTCCAAGAATTGGAAGATTAGAACCCTAGGACAACACCAACACAGCCAACAATAAAAACTGGAATAAAAGGCAGCAGCCGAATACGCAGAAAGACAGGAAATTGGGAACCAGCAGGCAAAGGAAACAAACCCTAGAGAATGAAAATCGAACGAAGAAAAAAAAGCCAAACCCTCGAATACACTGTTAAAGTGAGATAGGCTCATGATCATATATATAGTCAGTCGTATTTAATAAATTTAATTTAATAGTATAAGTGGAGGTAATTCCCTGGCCCAAAAATATAATTTAAGGTAATTAATTTGATTGGATTGTGTTGTGTTGTGTTCGATTGAATATTAATATTAATTAAATATATTTTTTTGACCCAAAATATTAATTAAATATATGAGTAAAAAGAAAACTAAAAAGGTTAGAAAAAAAAAGGAAAACTAAAGAGAGGGGGGGGGACACATGTTCATTGAGTGGTTTAAGATTTATTGGAAATTAGGATAGAATTAGAATTTTTAAAAACTATTTTTTAATTATGATTTATATTATTTAATATAAGTAAAAAGAGTCTTGTCTCCATTTGTGTAAATGTATCTATGATAAACAACTTTAAATAGTACTTGTGTAGATTGACATTTTGAAATTGAATTTAACTTTTCAATTATAATTTTATAATTTATTATTCTTTTCAATTTGGATGATTTTACAATTTATGAGGTAAATATGTATGAAAAATTTTGTCTTCACTTGCATAAATGTGGATATCATTAACTAATTCAAATAAGCCCTTAATTTCATAATCTTTTTACTGATTTAAGGTATTTGGTTGATATATTAAAACAATTCAATGTAATCTTAATTAAAACGTGTTACCACAAATTAGGTTATCTCTATTTATATCTTATATAATACTTGTAGTAACACCATTAAAAAGTATTCCATGAACGACCGTTTTAAAATAAAATAGTTGTGTTTAAATTAATGCCATTAATATCTTCCATTTACTTTGACCACAATAAATATTGATATACATATTAATCATCCTCTTTTGGAATCATAATTATTTATCACTATTTTTTTTAATTCAATATTAATATTTTATATCCATAAATTATTAGTAGACCTCCATGTTTTATAGAGTTATCATCATAATAACTTAGCCCTTAAATAAAAGGGTTATTATAATCATGATTCAAACTAAATCTGTAATATTTTATTTTATCAATTTCCATAAATTCTCTCCTTAAAAAGAATAGTAAATCATACTTTTATATTTTCAATCAACTTCCGTTTGTTACTATTGGATATAATTTAGGAAAATCCCTTAAAAAGAACTCCAAAAATGTAAAAAGGCAAATAGGTGTTCTGAATAAGAATAATCCCAAAAGGGTGCTAGTGCCTGATGGATCATTTTGAAAATTAAAAGGAAACTATAAATTTGGCCCTCTGATGTTAAATGAGCAAAAGTAAGTGAGAAATGTGAGTGATAAGTAAAATATTTATAGATTTATTTTTCTTTATATGATAATTTTTTGGATGATATTTAAACTTAATTTAATGAATTTGGGTGTAATTTATAAATGAATAATGATTTGGACATAAAATAAAATTTATTGAAAAATACTAAATTTTAACCTTATTTCATTTTTCAGGCAATATATGAAGCTCTAGATGTCAGATTGAGATATTTTTTATATGGATAAAAAGATAAGAAAAATTCCTACAACTTTTATGTTGAGACCAAAACCCAGTTCTGCCTTCAAGAGTTTCAAATTTTGCTTAGAAGTTGAACACGTGGATTTATCTAAGTCTGACATTTGCCCACTAATTTGATCATAACTTGAGCTGCAAATATTGAAATGAGGAGATCTCATATGTGTTTTCAAGCTAATATCCAGATCTACAACTTTTATGAAGACAACAATATGAGATTCTACCGTATTGACTATCAGAATTTAGCTATAATCATAAGGTTGCCACAAGGTCAACTTTGGTAGCTTAAAGTCAAAATTCATACATAATAAGTGGAAATTTTTGCATTTCATTTATCTATAAATAAAGGAGTAGAAGACACATCATCTTAGATTTTAATTTCATACATTGTATTGTTCTTGCATGCCTCCTTCTTGGAAGGCTTAGGTAATCTTCCTTCATGGATGGTATAGGTTGCCATCAACATGGAATGTTTTACCTTCTATAAGGAAGGCTAGATTTTTTCATTCTCATACATCTTATAGCTGTATCTTTATATTTTAAAATTTAATAATCAAGTTTTATGCAATGTTTATGAAATTTTCAATTTATTTTGGTTTTATTTTTAATTTCATCATGAGCTAAATTTTCATTTTTCTAGGGTGATGATGTAGCTTACTAATAACGGATTGAATATTAATTTATTAAATCTAGTTTTAATTTTTCTTTCATGATTGAGTTTTGATTATTGTTCTTAATGCTTTTAATTTATTGGCTATCTTTTGAATGATTTCAATATGTATGTTGATATCGGAAGGTGATGCATGTGTGTCGATCCTATAATTAAAACCACAACTTACATGTGAAATATGAATATATTCATGTAAGTTGTGTAGTCTTAGTGAGTTCTATAAATCTTAATGCATGAATAATTGTTTTAATTCATATAGGGATATATTTGATTAGCAATTAATTATAGAATTGCTTAACCTTATAAGAGGATAGTAATTAAATTAAGGAAACTCGGCTATCAATCATGTGGAATAAATTGGATTAGAATAGATAGGTGATTCAATATGAAATTTGCTAAGTGAAATTTGATCCCTATGGCTTTTTCTCATATTTGTTTTCATATCAATTACATTCATATTTAATCATTTTTTCCTTTTGTAATCTCAATCACCAACTAATCGATCGACTAAATAGTATTAAGATTACCAATTTTGATACTTAGTGATCAATCCTTATAAGAACGATATTCTACTCACTTATATGTTATTTGTTTACGACAGTGTACACTTGCACTTTTTAATAAACTATTTACACGTGTAACAAATTTTTGGCACTGTTGCCGAGGATTGTTGTCATTAATATCAATACCAAGTAATTTTAATACTAATTTAGTCTTCATATTACATTTATTTTCTTTTTGGTGTCTTGTGTTTCTTTTTAGACTTTTGCTTAGTACATAATCAGATCAAAGGAGACTGAATTGCAGCCTTTTGATTCTGAGATTTAGAGAACTTGCCGAAGAAATCGAAGAGTTTGAAAGTAGTCTACTTCAATCCTAAACAATCTGATGGCAAATCTAGGAGGAGAAGCAACATATACCAAAACACTTCGTGATTATGCAACACCAACAGTCATGGAGACAACTTCTGGAATCAGAAAACCGCCTGTAGTAGCCAATAATTTTGAAATCAAGCCTGTAATTATCCAAATGGTGCAAGCAAATCAGTTCGGTGGTTTACCAACAGAAGATCCTAACATACATATAGCCAGCTTCCTAGAAATCTGCGACACATTCAAGCATAATGGTGTTACTCATGATGCCATTAGACTTAGACTTTTCCATTTTTCACTCAAGAATAAGGCTAAGAGTTGGTTACACTCTCTACCAGTAGGATGCATTACTACATGGGATGTCTTGGAGTAAAAATTTTTGGCAAAATATTTTCCTTTATGAAAAACTGCTAAATTGATAAATGAAATTACCTCATTTGCCTAGCATGAACTAGAATGCCTCTATAAAGTCTAGGAAAGATACAAGGAGTTACTAAGGAGATGTCCTCATCAAAGGTTACCAGATTAGTAGCAACTGCAAACATTCTATAATGGGATGACACATACCTTATGAATTCTTGTAGATGCTGCAGCTGGAGGATCTTTAATAGGAAAAAGTCTAGATGATGCCTACAATCTACTTGAGTAGATGGCAGCCAGTTCATACCAATGGCCTTCTGAACATAACATTTCAAAGAAAGTATTTGGAGTGCACGAGCTAGATATCCTTACAACTTTGTCTTCTCAAGTTGCATTTATATCCAAGCAAGTGAGCTCATTGACAAACCAAGCAAATGTAATCAACTTTCCTCATGAAAACCTATGATTGATGTAGAGGACCTCATGGGAGCATACAATGTCAAGAAGGACACTCATCCATGCCTTCTCAGTCAGAGCAAGTTCACTACATCGAAAATCAAAGAAATGACTCATTTTCAAACACTTATAATCTTTATTGGTGGAATCATCCAAACTTTGGTTGGAGGAATAATCAAAATGTGTTCAAGTTACAAGGGAGCCACCAACAACAAGCTCTTCAACCACCAAATCCATCACAACAGAAAGTGAATACGGAAGATGCATTAGCTCAACTAACCATGAATACATCTTAATTCATTGCTAGGATTGACACAACACTTAAAAGCCAAGAAGCCTCAATAAAGAACTTGGAGATCCAAATGGGTCAAATTGCAAATATGTTGAATTCCAGAAAACCAAGTACTCTACCAAGTGACACCGAAAGAAACCCAAGAGAGCATGTGAAGGCTGTTGCATTAAGGAGTGAGAAAGAAATGAAAGATCCTGTAATTAAAAAGATAAAAGACGAAGAAAAGAAAAAAAGCAAAGAAAAATAGAAAGAGAAAGCATATAAACCTAAAAAGGATGATGTGCTATCAAGAAGAATCAGCTTTCCAGATAACCCTTCTCCATATGTACCACCAGTTCCATACCCTCAGAGACTTGTGAAGATAAAGCTAGACAAGAAGTTTGGAAAGTTTCTAGAGGTTTTCAAAAAGTTACATATCAGCATCCCTTTCAAAAATGCTCTTGCCCGAATGCCCAATTATGCAAAATTCATAAATGATATTCTCTCAAATAAGTGTAAACAGAAGGAATTTGAGATAGTTTCACTTACTGAGGAATGCAGTGCTATTCTACAAAAGAAATTACCACCAAAGTTGAAAGATCTAGGAAGTTTTTGCAAACCTTGCACCATAGGTCAATGGAACTTCGAAAGAGCACTTTATGACCTAGGAATAAGTGTAAATCTCATGCCTCTATCTGTTTACAGAAAACTCGGTCTTGGAGAAGTAAAGCCTGCCACAATTTCATTACTTTTAGCTGACCGATCAATAAAACATCCGAATGGTGTCTTAGAAGATGTTATGGTGAATGTGGACAAACTCATATTTCTAGCTGATTTCATCATACTCGACATGCAAGAAGACCAAAAAATTCCTATCATTCTTGGGAGATCATTCCTAGTAACTGGGAGAACTTTAATAGATGTGCAACAGGGGAAGTTAACCTTGCGAGTTCAATATGATCAAGTATCTTTCAACATTTTTAAGGCTCTGTCTTTTCCAAATAAAAGTGACACATGTTACAGAGTAGATACATTAACCAGCTGCACAAAATATGTGGTGAACGAAATTTGCATTGATCAACTATTAGCAATGAGAATGGTAGATGTATCAAAATCTACTAATCTTGAAGTCTTGGAGCATATTAGCTGCCTTGATGAAAATTCCTCAATATTTATCAAGAAACCATTTGAAGATTTAGGAGAAAGGCTGAGTAAGCCAGTACCATTAATAGAAAAGCTTCCAGTACTGGAGTTGAAAATACTACCATCCCACTTAAAGTATGCTTACCTAAGAGGAAATTTAACATTATCGGTGATCATCTCTGCAGTTCTTACTCTCGATAAAGAAGAAAAGTTATTAAGAGTTCTAAGGGAGTATAAAACAATATTTGGATGGTCAATAGCTGATATAAGAGGAATCAATCCTTCAATTTGTATGCATAAGATCCTAATGAAAGATAACTACAAGCCATCAGCTGAGCACCAAATAAGACTCAATCCAAATATGAAGGAGGTGGTGAGAAATGAGGTAATAAAGTGGCTAGATGCTGGTATTATCTACCCAATCTATGACAGTCAATGGGTAAGTCCAGTGCAAGTTGTGCCAAAGAAAGATGGAATGACAGTGGTTCCTAATAAGAAAAATGAACTGATTTTACAATGAACGGTGACTGGCTAGAGAGTGTGCATTGACTACAGAAAGCTCAATAAAGCTATCAGAAAAGATCACTTGGCTCTACCATTTATAGACTAGATGCTTGACAGACTAGCTGTGAAAGCTTATTATTATTTTCTGGATGGGTACACATGATATAATCATATTACAATTGCACTGGAGGATCAAGAGAGAACAACTTTTACATATCCATATGGTACATTTTCCTTCAGAAAGATGTCATTTGGTTTATGTATCAACTCATATGGGGGTAAAAATCCCCTCAAAAGAGAGTCAAGTCAGAGAGGACAAGCTTATTGACTTTGGGAAGGGAGATAGGAAGGAGGGAAGGGAGTTCAAACTAACTTGGATAGTGGTGAGAAGAGAGATTTAGGAGTCAGGGTAGCGTTTTCATATTGGTTTATAATTTAAAAGTGTTTTATGTGGTATGATGTACAAGGTAAAATACTATGCCTAGAGTGTTTGTCAATTAGGACAAAATTGAACATGTGTATTTTCACATTTGCACTTTAGATCAAGAAAAATACCAATCTTTCTAACATTCACAGGGTTTTTCAATATGTGTATTTGTTTTAGATTGGGGATTTTTGCATAGTTTTTTAGGGTTATAGACGACATTAAATCATAATGTATTACTTTATGGGTATTTTTATAATTTTATCCCTAACACTTTCACACGTGATGTTAGCTCCCACACCACAATATTTTGATGATACCAAAACTTTAAGACTGTGGAGAAAGAAATCAATTTGGCAAGCAAGTGACAAATCCTGCAGAAAAAGCTAAGTGTTGAAATAGAGAGTAAATCGATTTATGTCTTACGTAAATCGATTTACTTATGACAGTAAGATCTTTTGAACTATGAAGTAAATTAATTTACATGTGTTGTAAATCGATTTATCACATCAGACAAAGCAACCAAATCTTCAAGTATGAAGTAAATCGATTTATGCTATAAATGGATTTACACAAATTGGCTGAAAGCAGTCAAATGATCAAATGTGAAGTAAATCGATTTATGAATATTGTAAATCGATTTACCAAATCTGGCCAAGAACTAAATGTTTTCCAAAAACTTGAATAAATTGATTTATTGCTGCTCAAATCGATTTACTAAAGTTCATGTTACAAAGTAAATCGATTTAAGGATAGATAAATCGATTTATGTAAACTGGGCAACATGAGACAAGTCTTGAATGAGTGATAAATTGATTTCTGATCTAAGCAAATCTATTTGTCATTGTGACAACAATGATAAATTGATTTATCAAGAACAAAATCAATTTATCACCTATCTCTGTTTTATGACCGTTACGAGGATTTTTTTACGAAAAATGATTTTCGTTATTTATTATTATTAAACCTTATCTAAATTGATCCTATTTACCTAACAACGGTTATGAAGAAAAAAACAGGTATCATATCAAGGCAATAAGCAGAGAAAATCAAAAAGCGGAAATCCCACCAACAAAAGGAGAAAGACGCACGATTGTGTTTAGATTTTCGAATGACTATGAAAAGGAGAAATCCCACCAACAAAAGGAGAAAGACGCACGATTTTGATCAAAGTTTCCAACGACTCTCTAACGGATATATTCTAGAAATCATGAAAGCTTCCAACGGTCACTAATCTAACTATTATAAAAGAGGAAGTGATCAATACGAAGTAACACACATATGAATAAAGCAACGATTCATCTTAAACTCTTATTATACATTTTCTATTCAAATGATACATCATAGGCTTTAGTGTTTATTTATTTTCTCTATACGAGAGAGAAGCTGATCCAAATTCATTTTCTCTAGATGAGAGCAACTCAAGATAAGTGGAATCTTGAGTGGGTGTTTTTCATTATAACGTATAAGGGAGAGTGAGTGGTCGAGGAGGAACCTTGCTTACTGTTGTAAGGGTACCAAGAACCTGATTCAATCTTAAAAGATAGTGAAGTACTCAGAAGGACTCTAGGGACTGGACAGAGGTCAAGAGTTTAAACTAAATCAGTATAAAATCCTCTTATGCACTTTGGTGAAATCTTTCTAAACTCTCACTCTTTATTTACTCAAATTTTAATTTATAAGTCTAAATTTTTATTCTCACCCAATTCACCCCATCTTGGGTGATACGTGGACCTAACATTAGGTATCAAAGCTGGTCTTCTTTCTTTTAGGCTTAACATCCTAAGAAGGATCCAATAGCAATCATGGGTAAAGGAATTCTTCCTATTTGAGCTTCAATCACCAGACCTCCTAGCTTCTCTGGATAACACTTCTCATTTTGGAAAGCTAAATTTAAAGTCTTTGTGATGGCTTCAAAATATGGTCTATGACAAGTCATTGAAGAAGGGAACTATGTTCCTAAAAAGAGCGTAGAAGATAGATGGGTGCCAAAGACTCTAACTGAATTTAATGAGAATGACAAGAAAATAGTCACTCTAAATAGCAAGGTCATTCTCATTATTCAAAGCGCTTTAAGTCAAAAGGAATACCTCAGGATATGTACTCTCCCTATTGTAAAAGAAATGTGGGAAGCTTTAAAGATAGCACAAGAAGGTACTTCAGGAATCAAGGAAAATAGAGTCAACACCTTAATTACTGAATACAATCTCTTAAGAATAAAGCTAAGTGAAATAATTGCTGAATTTGAGCTTAGATATACTCACCTAATAAATCAATTAAGTGCCATTGGAAAGGTATATGATCAAAACTCTTAAGTAAGAAAAATCTTAAACATCTTGACTAAAGAATGGGAAACCAAAGTCACAGCAATTGAAGAAGCAAAAAGAAAGTCTATGAGGTCAGTTGCTTCTCTATTTGGTAGCCTCTCTGAATATGAAGAAAGAAAAAGTTCAAATGAGAACTAGAAGAGTTTTATGGAAAGAAGAAGAAAGGAATAACCTTAAAGACTATCCAAGAAGAGGATGTTGAAGACAAAGATGATCTTCATGATGATGAAATGAGAATAATTGTGAGAAGATTCAAGAAATTCTACAAGAAAGGCCAAAACAAAAATTTCAAAGGAGGTTCAAGTAACAACTTCAAAAAGGAACCCAAAGAGAAAATAAGGTGCTATGAATGTGGAAAGCATGATCACATCAAATCTGAGTGCCTTGAATATATCAAGAATAAGGATAAGGAGAAAAAGAAAAAATACATCAAAAGAAGAGCCTTTGTTTCAGCAATTTGGGGAGACAGCTCTTCAGATGAAGAAAGTGAAGGAAAGGGAATAGCTAATGTTTGTCTAGTGGCGTAAGAAGATGAAACCAATGATGAGGTAAATGATTCTGACCCTACTTATGAGGAATTGCAAGATGAATATAATGCCTTATACTCCAGATTTACTAGAATAGTTAAGGAATTAAGAGAATCTAAGAAACAAGTTAAGGTGCTTGAGGAACTACTCAAGAAACCAACGTCATGTGACAAATGTACTTTACTTAACAAGAAAAATGAAAACCTTACAAATACTCTTAAAAAATTTACCAAAGGTAGTGAGATGCTTAATGTCATTTTGAAAAATAAAAAATTCACAAATGACAAGTCAAGACTAGGTTATGATCCTAAACATAATAATTATGACAAGAAGAAAGTAAGAGGTAAAGCATACTTAAAGCATTTTCAACATTCTATGCATATTTCTAATCCGTTTGCATACTGTAGTTATTGCAATAGAAAATGTCACTACATTTCTTCATGCTTTCATAAGAAAGAAAAGAGATTAGAAACTTATAAATGGGTTCCCAAAGGAACTTATGATAAAAATCTGTTTCATACTAACCTAAAAGGACCCAAAAAGGTATGGGTACCTAAGTCTCGATGATCTTCTTTACATGAATATCTTAAAGCATCCCAAACAAACAAATGGTTCGTTGATAGTGGATGCTCAAGACACTTGACAGGAGACAAGAATAAATTCTCTAAAATCAAACCCAAAAAAGGTGGAAAAGTAAAATTCGGTGGAGATCAAACTGGAAAAATAACAGGAATAGGGGAAGTAGACAATAATGAAGGAATTGTAGTGAATGATGTATACTATGTAGAAGGTCTTTGTCACAACCTACTAAGCGTAAGCTAAAGCACTAACAAAAACAATTGGGTAATATTTGATTCTAAAGAATGCTTGGTTGTAAGCAAGGAAGGTCTTTAGTTAAAGAAGAACGAGATCAAAGTCAAGATCAAAGTATCAAGGGAAGGTAACTACTACACACTTGATTTAACTAGTAATATGTCAGAAACTTGCTTTTTAAGTAACAACGATGATTTTTGGCTATGGCATAAAAAATTTGCACATGTAAATATGAAACAACTAGATAAACTAATCAAAAATGATCTACTAATCAGTCTACCCAAACTCCATTTCAAAAGTGATATGATGATATGATATATGATACATGTCAAAAAGGGATCAACTAAAGACATTATTTAAATCTAAAATGGAGATTTCCACTCAAAGACCTCTTTAACTACTCCATATGGACTTTTTTTAGGCCCGCAAGGATAAAGAGTCTTAGCTGAAATCTTTACATATTGGTCATAGTTAACGACTTCTCTAGATTCACATGGTCAATATTTCTTAGATTTAAAGATGAAACCTTTAATAAATTCATTACTTTTGCCAAGAAAGTGTAAAATGAGAAATGTATGTCTATTGCAGTTATCAAGACTGACTATAGAGGAGAATTCAAAAATCAATCCTTTGGAAGCTACTATGACAACCATGTAATTGAACACAATTTTTCAGCTCCAAGGACACCTCAACAAAATGGAGTTGTGGAGAGAAAGAATCGTGTATTGATGGAAATGGCTAGAGTTATGCTGAATGAAAAGAATGTATCACTATTTTGGGCTGATACAATGAGCATTACATGTTACATCTCAAATAGGGCCTATATCATACCTAAACTGGGGAAGATACCTACGAGCTTTACACAGGGAGGAAGCCAAATCTTGCTCATCTACATGTTTTTGGCTATAAGTGTTTTATCCATAATAATGGTAAAGATAACTTGGGAAAATTTGACTCAAAAGATGATGAAGGAATATTCCTTAGACATTCCAACATAAGCAAGGCTTTTAGAGTCTTCAATAAAAGAACTTGTGTACTTGAAGAATCCATTCATGTAGTTTTTGCTGAGAATGAACCCCTAATAAATTCTTCTAAAGAAAAAGACTCAATAGAACTAGAAGAGAAACAAGTCTTTTCAAATTCTCTTGTATCTACTGAACCTTCTGTCCTAACCATTGAATCTCCTACCCTAGAACAACATAGAGCTTGGAAATACAATAAAAACCACCCTCTTGATCAAGTTATCAGGTATATTAGTGAAGGTGTAAGGACTAGAAATAAAACTTTTAATGAAGTGAGCTTTTCAGCCTTTGTTTATGAAATAGAACCCTTATGTATTGATGAAGCCCTTTCAGATAATGATTGGGTAATAGCTATGCAGGAGGAACTCAATCAGTTTGAAGGAAATCAAATCTAGGATCTAGTGCCTCGTCCTAAAGATCATCTTGTCATAGATACCAAATGGATGTTCATAAACAAACTTGATGAATCATGCATTATACTTAGAAACAAAGCTAGATTAGTTGCTAAAGGGTATTGTCAGGAAGAAGGGCTAGATTATGAAGAAACCTATGCCCTAGTAGCTTGATTAGAAGCCTTAGAGTACCTCTTGCTTATACATGTATAAAGGGTATCAAGCTTTATCAAATGGATGTCAAGAGTGCTTTCCTAAATGGTCATATAATGGAAGAAGTCTATGTTGAGCAACCTCAAGGTTTTAAGGAATTCGTGAAACCAAATCATGTTTTAAACTAAAGAAAGCACTCTATGGTTTAAAATAAACTCCTAGAGCTTAGTATGAAAGACTAAGCAAATTTCTTATAGATCAAGGCTTTGTTAGAGGGAAAGTAGATATAACTCTATTTATCAAACATAAGAAAAAATGACATGATAATAGTGTAAATTTATGTTGATGATATTATATTCAGTGCTACTAATGATCTTCTATGTAAGGAATTTTCAAAAATCATGCAAGGAGAATATGAAATGTTCATAATGGGTGACTAACATTTTTCCTTGGTCTACAGATTAAGCAAAAGAAAAATGGAATCTTTATATCCCAAACCAAATATCTTAAGGAAATACTGAAAAAGTATGGCATGGGATCAAGCTAATAGAATAAATACTCTAATGAGTTCAACTATCTTACTAGACACTGATGTCAAAGGGGCTGACTTCAATATTACAAAGCATATAGGCATGATCATATCCTTACTCTATCTTACAGCAAGTCATCTAGACATACAATTCAATGTAGGGATGTGTGTAAGATATCAATCAGCATCAAACGAATCACATGCTAAAACAGTAAAAAGGATTATCAGATATCTTGGTAACACAAGTGAGCTAGGAATTTGGTATCCAAAAGGAGGAAATAAATATCTAATAGCCTACTCAGATTCAGATCATTGAGGTTATAAAAAGGACAGGAAAAGCACAAGTGGACAGTGTTAATTTCTTGGAGGATCACTAGTTTCATAGTTCAGTAAGAAACAAAATACTGTATCACTATCCTCTACTAAAGCTGAATATATAGCTGCATCTAGTTGCTATGGTTAAAACAACAATTGAAAGATCTGAGAATTCGCCTAAAAGAGATCCAAATTCACTGTGATAATACCAGCACCATAAGCTTGGCAAAGAATCATGTTCATCACTCTAGGACTAAGCACATAGATGTTAGAGACCACTTTATTCGAGATCATGTCCAAAAGAAAGATATTAAAATGATCTTTATTCCAATGCATCTCTAAATCGTTGACATTTTTACAAAACCGTTGGCAAAAGATCAATTGCTATACATTAGAAGATAATTGAGAATGGTAAATCCCAATGAACTATAAGTTATCTCTCCCTTTGTTCAGCTTTTGTATGAAATTATGTTTCTAACTTAAGCTTCGGAGTGTCTTAACAAATCAAAGAAGTAGGACATAATTGATTTACAAGGGCAATAAATTGATGCAAGTCAAATTTAGTTTTCATAAAAAGGTAACATAAGTCGATTTACAAGGACAGTAAATCGATTTAAGACATCTCTGGTCTTTACAAAAAGTGACACAAATCAATTTACTCAAGTCAATAAATCAATTTGGATCAGAATTCTCTCTGAGCTCTCAACAATTACAAACACTCACACAAATCGATTTACTAGATGACTAAATCAATTTAATCAATTTAACCGCAAGAGCTCATATACATATTGCGCCAAATCAATTTTCTCTCGTCTAAATTGATTTATTACTGAACTCCACAACTGTCATAAATTGATTCACCCTATAGCAAATCGATTTAAACCTCATTTCTGTCAGAAGCAGACGGTTTTTCATTGTTTATTGTTATTTTTGTCATTTCTAAAACTTATTTGTACTAGACGCCCATTGGATAAAACTTTATTACTAAAATTACACCTTAATCCTAAACAAAATGCATAGTTTTATTTTACCTTTATTGATAAAATATAGTATGAGTAGATATATTGATTTGTCAGCTAAAGCAATTTTTTATGGAGAACACTGAATCAGCTAAATATGAAATGAGTATTTTTGGGTTCATAATTTCCCCCATGCTGAATTAATTGCACTTACCCTTTTTAATGGGCAACCTCAAATTTAACAAAAAATGCACAATGTTCAAATTTTGGAGTTAAGATTAGTACAAGCTACCAGCTACAAACGTATTAATTTGAAATGTCTAAATATATATAGAGACAATTGATGATTATTTTTTCCCCAAAGGTTGTTCAGTTTTAATAAACATGACTTGCATTTTCGGTGTAGAAATACCAAATAAACGATAAAGAATCAGACACTTAACGCAAGAAAGAGAATATAATTAAATAATGAAGAGAGTATACACCATAATCCCTAAAAATAAACAATAATAACCTTACCTAAATGACTGAAAGGAGGCAAGTGTAGCATAATTATAGTTACATTTTTTTTTGAATGAATTAAATGGGAAAAATATTTAAATTAATGATACGAAGTGATTACAATTATTTTCGGTTTCATCTGCAACTAAATTAAGGAATAAAGGTTGAGTTACTAAAGCAGCAATAAATAACTTTAGTGACTTTGCAACTCACCATATTATGAATACATACTATGTGTTTGAGAGCACATTGGTGGTTCTAAAATGGAATTATTTGTAGAAGCTAAGTACCTGGATTTACAATTATTTCAAGGCAAGTGCCATGATGAATGCTTTTGCCTTTTATTGAACTTTGACGGTTGGTATTGGATGGGATTGGTTACGGTCCTCTGCTCTTATCATTCTTTTCTAATTCTTTTTCTTTATTATTCATCTCAGCCTTTAAATTAAAATCTGAGTTGTTTAGATTTAATGTTTATAAAATATTTTAAAAATATCAAATAATTAAAAAATTAAAAAAAAATGCTTTATTTTAGTTATAATAATTTAAACATGTAATAAAAAATATTTAAAAATAATATTTTTATGAAACATTAAATTTGAACCGCTCAGATTTCAATGTAAAAATTGAGATGAGTAGTTGAGGGAAAGATGATGAGAAGAGAATAATAGAAGTAGAGTACCGCTCAGATTTCAATGTAAAAATTTGAACCGCTCAGATTTCATCAGTCTCATTTTGATACACCAATGCAACAAAATTACCTATTAAAACATCAAATGAACATTGAGAATATGATTGAACATGTCTGTGGGCACTAAAATAGGTGGAGATGGAAGAAGTGATGCAATAAAGTTTACACGATAAAATAAAAGACTGAATAAGATTTGCCACAAATTCAAGGCCATCGTATAAAAGAATCACGACAACAAAAACTGAAAAAATTGAAACAAATCATACCAGTGTTTCATTTTCAGCAATCTGCCTAAAAACTGATGCTCGCTGCTGATTTATTTTGTTGCTTGGTATTCTTTTTTTTTTTTTGCCCCCGGTGGATTTTTTTTAAAAAACCATTTCTAGTTTATTCCCTCGCTAGTTCTTGTTTTCGGCTTGCTATTTCTCCAATTCCATATAGGCAATGACTTACCTCTTGTACCTTCTTTTCTTTGTTTTGAAGTAATGGAATACATTCAGCCCACCACTTTGGAGATTATCATAAATAACCATTGAAAAAACTGACCCATTTAGCCCATCACTTTTAACTGAAAAACAAGTACTTGGATCGTTAACATGGACTTCCATAAAGCCATCAACCATCATATCTGGATTAAACTAATGGAACTTCCTTGCATTAGTGCCATCTCATCAATTGTGCTTGGTGAAATAACCGTTTGAGAAGACATAGGTATTTTTTTCAGTAAGAAAGTATAATTTTATTCATAAATATTTTTTAAAAGAGCTACTAATATAGTAAATATTTTTCGGATGTAAAAATATCCATGAACATTAAAAAATAAACCGATAATGTCAATTCTGTTAACTTTACTTGACGGTGTTAGTTTTTATTTAAAAAATAGATGGAGCTCATATGAACAAAAAAGTAACGTTGTTAGCCCAAGTTAACGGAATTGACATTATCAATTGATTTTTTTAATATTCATGTGTATTTTTACACCCGGGAAATATTTACTGTACTGTAGCTCTTTTAAAAAATATTTATAAGTAAAATTCAACCTTCACTCTTTTTTTTTAACTGTAATATGTAATAAGACATAGGCATTTGCCTCACTATTTCAAAATTCAAATAACTATTTCTATTAAATAATTGAATGCTTAGTTGCTCACAGCTGGTAAGTATTCCATAATGAATACCGACGATTTTTTTTAACAAAATAAGTTTTTCCTCCAAGTGATAATGTCCCTAATATTAACTATTATACTCTTGTGCAAAATAAAATCAAGAGCAAACACAACAATAATTAGTAATTATATGACCAGGAAGGGAATGTGTGTGTTTTTCCCAAGGTTCTGAAACCCGGACCGGTCGGGGTACTGGGTCAAGGGTTAGTGGGTCAGATCGAAGTCAAACAGGAGCAAAATCGGGGTCAAACCGGTGAGAAATTGAATATTTTAGGCTTATTAATATGAAATTCTAAAGAAAAATTTTAAAAATTTTATTTTTTTAAAAAAATAAAAAAAGTACCAAACCGGGTCGGTCACCGGATTGGCCCGGTTTGGTGGCTGGACTGGCCAGTCCAGTCCGAATTCCAAAACATTGGTTTTTCCTGCTCCTCAAATTTGCGTTGAAAATATAAAATCCCCAAGTCTTTTATTTTGAGTTGGTGGGGGGTTTAACTTTTTAACCCAAAAAAAAAAAATGCCACAAATTAATTTACAAAAATAGCAGGGAAGAAATATATCATATGCATACTTAATGGTTCAGCATTTTTTTTTTCAAATCTAAAATAAACCTTTAATTGTATAAAGCTGATGTTCCATATAGTTAATTCATAATATGATGTGCTGGGGGGGAAAAATGCATAATATGCCATACGACTCTAAAAAACCCATTGCTTTGCCCTTCTACCACGGGAATCAGGGGGTGGTTCACTAGTACACAAAATAACGTTCCTTATTTGTAGCAGAAAAGAACAGGAAATTAGGAATTGAGTTATATATATATATATATGAATATTATATATGAATATCTTAAATTAATGAGATATTTATTTAAGATTTTAAAACTGTGTTATCATCTCATTTTAAAAAAAATATAATTATTAAAAAACTAAGTAAGTAACCGCGTACTTTAAGTGGAAGTAAAATAAAAGATTGTGGAGAAAGGAAAATAACTGCGGGCCACCTGTGAGACAAAAAACAGGTAAACTTTTAAAAATATTGCATAATAATCTCTTCTATCTAAATGTGAAGAATGAGACGTGGGGTATAAAAAGTAAAACAGAATATAACACGATATAAAAGAATATTCATAATTTTTTTTTCGAAACTTTGTACACTAAATAACATCCCTTATCTGTGACAAAAAATAATAGGAAATTAGGAATTGAGTTATATATATATATATATATATATATAACTCAATTCCTAATGAGATGGTTATTAAACATCTTAAACTTTGTTATCAATTTGATTTTTTAAAATGTAATTATATAGCTATGGCATGGATTTTTTCAAAAAAATAATTAAAGTAGATAATAATAATACTTTTGTCATATATTCTAGATGATTAATCTAATTTATTGAACCTAATAATTTTACATAATAAATGCTGACAAAATCACAAAAAAATAATGATAATGAGAATAACGACGACGATTATTTAAGGGAAAATTACTGTACAGTCCCAAAGAAATAAAAAAAATGAAAAATCAGTCCCACAAAAAGACATAATCACTGTCATGTCCCAAGGGACTGATTTTTAATAAATTGCAATTATACAATGACCTAAATAGCCCTACAGTAATTTTCCCTTTTTTTAATCCATGGCTTCTCTCTCTCACTTTACTCTTCTTCCACTCTCGTCTCTCACCATATCTTCATCTTCCTCCTCCTCTTCCACCTTCCTCTGTTCCTGTTCTTCCACATCCTCTCGGTCTCTTTGTTCCAAATTCCAATTTTCCTCATTGCCTCGATTCCTCTCTAAGAGTAGACCTAAGAAGAAAGCAACACATCCTGAAAGGCTGTTGATGATCCACAATCCCATTTTTCTGTTTAATGGTGTGAGTACTTCCAGTTTCAATTTTGATACCCAGACCCTTCCTACCACTGTTAGTGTTCTCGCTGCAATCGCGCTCTCCTTTTTTCTTGGTTTTAAGGTAACAATTTTGTGTTCCCTTTCTGTTTTATTTTCGGGCTGTTTATTGTAGAGTCTGCGAGCATCACTCTATCACTCTCAGTTTTGTTTCAATGTTACGGAGTTCTGGCTTATCAATGAAATTGAAACTGAGTTAGATTTTGAGCTTGTATAATGAAGTTATATAAAAGATTATGTTAGGGCGCCATTTACATTGGGCTCATCTTTGGAGTTGCAAAAGGGGATTTTATTCTTTTTTCGATATCACATGATTTTTTTCATATATCTCGTTCAGAAAATGTGCACAATGGATATGTGTTGCACCCATAGATACATTCAATATTTCTTCTTCTTCTTCTAATATGTGTTGAGGTTTTTATAGGGGGATCCTGTGCCTTGTGAGCTTATGGCGGCAACGGTAATGATCTTTTTGTATTTCGACTTCAGATTGTTGTGCTTTACTCACAATGGGCATTTTCTGTTAACAAATATTGTGTAAATATTTAAAAGATACTCATTCGGTCCTTAATATAAAATATATTTACTTAATTTAATTAGACTAAATAAGTTGATTAAATTAGTGAATATGTTATTTATTTTCTAAAACACCCTCAAAGTCTTTAATTTCCTCCTTCCCTCTTTTTCTTGATTATTGTTGATGGAGCATCTATATGGTTAAATTAGGATAAGATTGACAAATATGAAATTTTTTTTCTTATATTTAGGACCACGATTAACTTCTTAAATATATTTTATATTAAAGACCGGACATGTATCAATTAGTGCATTATGAATTTCTAACAAAATTACAAAAGTTGCTGCTAATTACCAAAAAAAAATTGCTCATATTGTTGAGAGCTGACTACCACCAAGAACAATGCGGACTAAGTATACTTGATGGATGGAAATATTGTTGCTCTGAACCTTGACACCCTCTTCTATTAATTTTCTCAGTTTTCTCTCCGTTGCTTCTTTGACCTGTGGCAATATCTAGATGAAAAACAATTTTCAATTTTTGGTGTTGATGACATCTGGTGTTGGATTTCTCTTTGCTGAAGATATTTGAATTATTCTCCAATTTATTCTTTTGAAGTCTAAGGAATACAACCAACATGAAACTTATTCTGACTGAATTAATTCTTAAATTTCTTTTTATTTGTTGTGTCTTGAATCAATGTTATGTATGGACAGTGACACACTGCGAAACCCTTTTCTACAATCTCTTAGTGAATGATACGTTTAAATGGTTAGTTGTTAATAGAGTACAATGATTTATGGAGTCGGCTTCATTTAGTAGAATCAGACTTCTTGTTTTCTCTGGCTATCATTTTGTTTCATTTTCTTTTCCCTACCACCACTTTTATCTCCCTTGGAAAAAAAAGTCATCCAGAATATGTATATGCATAGAATTGTAATAGGTTACTGTGACAGAAGGCACTCACCACCTTTATCAAACATTAAATCTCATTTCATTTTTGTACATTGTCTTCTCAATTCTTTTGTACTCCACTGACACCAAGTGCTGCTTGATTGTTTGAATTTATTCTTCAATCCTCATTAAGTTGAATTTGTCCTGATTTGTTTACCGAACGAAAGTGCTAAATTGTTATACCATTTTTGACAAGCAGGCGGAACAAAATGCATTTTTTGCAACAATGGTAAGATGGAGCAAGATAGTGGGTTAATTGATTGCAGAGTATGCAAGGGTGCATGTATTTCTATTTTCTTCCGGGCCTTTTTGAACATGCAAATACTATTCTATCTTGGATTCTGAAATGCTTTGGATGGCCGCAGAAATTATCTTTATTTGCATCCTTCAATTAATATTTTTGTTAGTTTGTCCACTTTGATGAACTTGATGAGTACTTGTACCTGTGTGAACACTTGCTGTAGATTTCTAGTGGTGATGTTGATATTTCTTTTCCTGACCATATTATGACACTTCTTGAATCATCAGTTTTATTCCTGAGCCTTTACGCTTTTCAAGAGGTATTTGGTTCTCTGTTTAGTGATGTAACTATCTATAGTTAGTGCAGAAGAGAATATATTGCTTTGAGTCATGGATGAGCTCTATAACTTATTGTATGCACCCAAATGTTTGCTGGTAGCTAGAGTCCTGGTTTATTTAGGTGTAGATTAATAAATTTCCAGGTATAGAGATCAAATTGTTGCAATTAAGGTTCTACATCGTGGGAGCACTTCAGAAGAAAGAGCAGCCCTTGAAAATCGTTTTGCTAGGGAGGTTAATATGATGTCCCGTGTCCATCATGAGAATCTAGTTAAGGTGAGTGCCATTGTTAATTTGTTACAGTTGTGCCTGAAGCTGTTACTTGTGTAGTGGTTCTCATTTACTTGGGTCTAGTTATTTGACTTATGGTTTCATATTATGCGACTGAATATACTTCAATATTTCCAGTTTATTGGAGCTTGCAAGGATCCTCTGACGGTTATTGTCACAGAGCTGTTACTAGGGATGTCACTGAGGAAATATATGACTAGTATACGTCCTAGTCTATTAGATTACCAAGTGGCTATAAACTTTGGGGAAAATTATTGTGTGGTCCCAAGGGCATGACGTGGGCGAAGGTGCATGTACAAGCAAACACGTAAGTTGGTTTGTAATTCTATGACTTTTACTACATTGCTATATGTCTGATCTGGTTTGTCACTTATTTCACTCATATATGCAGGGATTTGTGTGGTGTACACGTGCTATCATGGCTACAGGTGTGGGATGCAACTGTGCAAGGTGAAGACGGTTACACAATGCCATTCTACTCTAAAGATGACCTCCATGAAATGAAGGTTGAGGTCTTGTGGTGGCTAGTAACCCATTCTCAGAATACACAAGCCGGAACAGTACTATCCTTAGTTGAAGACATACATAAGAGGAGGAGAACCCACTGACCATACTGATTTACATTGTACATCCTACTAGTGATGGGTTAATGATTTATTTGTATCATTTTCAAATATGTTGTACACAAATCCCCCCTGAGCTCATTAGTGAATTTTAGGTCAATAGAAGTAGTTATTTTGATGTATTTCCCCTAGCTTTGGAATCAACTTTACCAGTACACTTTATTTTCAGTACATGTGGATATAGATTGATTCAATTTATTTGAAATTATGTGCATTGAATTTCGATGTCGCTCTGGGCAACTCACATTTTAATGGTCATCAGTGAGTTGTGGTGTAAGCTTTGATGCAATATTTTAATGTAATCTTTCATACAATATTTGAACAAATACATGAGTGACCCACTCTTGTGAACTGTTTGGTTCCTCCATTGACAAGTTGTGGAGTCTCCATTGATAAGTCATGGATACTCCATTGATAAGTTGAGGTGCCTCCATTGACAAGTTGTGGACCCTCCATTGACAAGTCATGAATACTCCATTTACAACTCCTAGTGCCTCTATTGACAAGTTGAGGTACCTCCATTGACAAGTCATAGAGACTCCATTAACAACTTGTGGAACCTGTATTGACAATTCCTAGTGCCTCCATTGACAAGGTGCCTCCATTGACAAGTTGTGGAGCCTCCATTGACAAGTCATGCAGACTCCATTGACAAGTCGAGGTGCCTCCATTGACAAGTCATGGAGCCTCCATTGACAAGTCGTGGCACCTCTATTGACAAGTCATGGAGACTCTATTGACAACTCCTGGTGCTTGCATTGACAACTCCTGGTGCCTCCATTGAAAGTCCTGATGCATCTATTGACATTGACAAGTCATGAAGCCTCCATTGACAACTCCTGGTGCCTCTATTGACAAGTCGTGGAGCCTCCATTGACAAGTGTTGATGCCTCCTTTGACATGTGGTGGAACCTACATTAACAAGTCCTGATACCTCTATTAACAAGTGCTGATGCCTCCTTTGACATGTGGTGGAGACTACATTGACAACCCCTGGTGCCTCCATTGACAAGTCATGGAGCCTCCATTGACAAGTCATGGAGCCTCCATTGACAAGTCATGATCCCTCAATTGACAAGTCATACTGCCTACATTGACAAGTCATGGAGACTCCATTGACAAGTCGTGCTGCCTCCTTTGACAAGTCGTCCTGCCTCCATGGACAAGATACCGTCCCTTCACTGACGAGTCTAGGACCCTCGACTAACAACTCATAGTGCCTCTACTGACAAGTCGTGGTGTCTCCAGTGATAAGTCCTGGTGCCTCCATTTACAACTTATGCAGCCTGCATTGACGAGTCGTGGTGCCTCTACTGACGAGTCCTTGTGTCTCCAATTGTTATTAACAATGTCAATAGCCATATTAACAACTGTCGCTACATCCATTAACAACACATAATTTCAAACTCTTGCCATAAATCATTACACCATAAGTTAAACATTTAAATGTTACCTACAATTGTCATTAACAATGTCAGTAGCCATATTAACAACTGTCGCTGCAGCCATTAACAACACATTTTTCTTCACCATCATATTATATAACCACAAACCTTTCACCGTCACCTTCATTCCTTATCCCTTATTTTGCAAAAACACACCAAAGTAAACCCAAAAACAGAGCATACTCAGTGAAAACAGAGCATAGTCACATTGAAAATATAGCATACTAAACTATACTCAAACACATTGAAACCACACACAAAGCATATCCATTCCATATGCCTAGGTCTACCTTTATAGTTTACAAGAATAATAGAGAAAATACCCACAAAAGATGACAGCTTTTTCCCTTTTTCCAACCTAAACAAAAATAAAACATGTAAGTACTACCTATAGTTGTCATTAACAAGTTAAGTAGCCATATTAACAACTGTCGCTGTATCCATTAACAACACATTTTTCCTCCGCTATCAGGTTATATAATCACAAACATTGCACCTTCATCTTCATTCCTTTCCCCTTCTTTTATAGAAACACCCACAAGAAACGCAAAAAACAGAGTATACTAACAGCAAAAACACAACATACTAAACTATACCCAAATACATTGAAACCACACATAAAAGTGATCCATTGCATTTACCTAGGTCAACCTTCATATTTTACAAGTATAATACAAACTAATAATCACAAAAGATGACAACTTTTTCCCTTTTTCCCAACTAAACCATACGCTTAACAATAATACTTCAGAATCTGTTTTAATGGTAGAAGAGAGAACATAAACCAACAAGAATAATGATGATAATAGAGGTATTTTCATCAAGATCTTACCTCACTCTTCAAACTTGCCTCATGATCACATCATTGCATTCAATTTTCGCGCCATCAAACCGTACGCTCATCAATAATACCTCAGAATCTGTTTTAATGGTAGAAGAGAGAACATGAACCAATAAGAATAATGACGATAACAGAGATATTTCCATCAAGATCTTATCTCACTCTTCAAACTTGCCTCGTGAACACAACATTGCATTCAGTTTTCCCGCCATTAATGACGTAATCCTTCTGCTTCTGCCAGATATTGCCCATCCCTCTCTCTATCTATGTTATAGGGCTATTTAGGTCATTGTACAATTACAATTTATTAAAAACCAGTCCCTTGGGACTTGACAGTGATTATGTCATTCTGTGGGACTGATTTTTCGTTTTTTTACTTCTTTGGGACTGTACAATAATTTTCTCATTATTTAATTCAAAATTATTTTAATTCAAACCACATCCTACCCATACACCAACTTCAACCGACTTGTTTTCTTTATTTATATGGATTGAATAAACAACAATTAATTAAAAAGTTGAACAATGACTGATTTATCTGACACATGGTGTTGCCACGTGGTTTTTTTTTTTCCCCTTCGGTGCGTGTTGCACTCCAGAAGGGCCTGCTTTCGGCCCTATTGTTATATATTACTAGATAGATATGATGAAGCAAAATAAAAAAAAAGGCAATGTATAAGTGCTCACACCTATAACCAACTTCATATAATTTAATTGAGACATCACATAAATATAAATTTCCTCATGTAAGGCACGTGCACTAATACTTCTTTGTTTAAATTTATTAGGTTTAGTTTTCCAAATAAAATATTGTCATGCGAATTTTCTTATTAATTGTCTAACAAAATTTTGAAGTTTAATCCATGGGAATTTTTATTATTAAATAAATCTATGTGCTAAGATTTGATAAAAAAAATTGGGCCTAATTGAGATAAGTGAATGGACTTAAGTTTTGTCTTTTACTACTCCATGTTCCACTTTCTCGTGGCTTTTTTTTATGTTGAAACTAAAGTTAACAATCATCACTGCAATTTTAAGGAGACAAATATGCAGATAAATTAGGCTAGAATTTCTCTTAAAAAATAAATGGTTTCGTAGTTAAGAAGTAATATGATTTATCATAAATTTTATATTTTATTATCAACAATCTTTGAAATAATCATCAATTTCAGAAGTTGATGAAAATAACTAGTCCTATGCATTTGTAGATGATAGGCTGATAGCTTTACTCCATATGTGCTTATTCTTTGAATGTAATATTAACAAAAAAAAAAAAAAAAGAGTTCAAGCGTACAACATAAAATTTTGAGAGTACTAATATTTATATCGATGATATTTTAGCAAGATTAAAATCTGAAAGTATACCAACAGAAAAAGAACTATAGCCCAATGTGAGCAACATTTTATGGAGTAGAGGCAACAAACATTAACAAACTAGCTAATGTAAATGTACAATGAATACTTGGTGAAATATATCGACATTTTGACCCCCAGAAAAAAAGCTAAAGAATCATAACGAGTTTGATTTACTTTCTACAAAGACTTTGTGGAAGTCCCGGGCACAACCAAACTTACAATCCCACAAACAACAATGAGTCATTTAACCATTTTGCCTATATACTTCAAATCCACTCAAGAGTCAACCATTATAGGAGCTGCCAGTCATCCTCATGGGCACAGTCCCCAGCATCATTCACAGGCTCCATTCCAGTGGCATCGTCATCATCGTAGAATCTAACACTATCAACTGATGCATCATTGCCAGCGACTTGTCTCAAGGAGCGTCGCGACAGAGCAACAGTGAACAACGGTGCACCATTTGATTCATCAGCCAGCTTGGAAGCCCGGAGACAGAAATCATCGAAATCACCTGGTAAATGTCATCAACAGGTAGAGAAGGTGGCATGAAAAGGGTTAGATGTTAGCCAATGTGCAAGAACTCTTGGGATTAAGCCAAAATAGTCAGCAAACCTTTCTGTCGGCAGTAAAATCCAATGGCCAGGGATGGGTCAATTGACTCTAGTGGTATGTGCCTAATGCCACTGAGAGGAATATAAATGTCAGATACAAAGAATTAACAAGTTGTGGAAAAACAAAGATAAATACTGATTTCAGGCCTACTTGCAGTGGTACGACGAAGTATTAACCTCCTGATTGTCCCCATTGATATTTACAACCTGACAACATCCAAAGCTTACTAGGTGAGATATGAATGCAAAAACACCACTACAACAACGTCAACAAGCATCATGATCAGTGATATGCAGCAGTTACATTGTCAACCAGTAGCAGTTAAAAGATCAGTTTTTTGGTGCCACATCTACAAAGTTGTGGCAACGGAACCACCACTGAAACAACAATAATGTGGTGACATTCGTACACTGTGGTAGAGATTATTTCCTAGTGGCAACTCAAGCGCATGAAATATTCTAACTAACCCGACCCCATGAAGCTTAAAGGGTCAACTGTGAATCAGCTCAAGTTGAAAGTAGGAGTTTCAAAGAAATAAAGAGAAATAGGGGCAGCGATGAAGAAAGTGGGAAAACAATTGAATGGGCCCTAAAATACGCAGGAAAAAGAAGATAGAGAAGGTATAAGGTACAAAGTAAACCATTATTATTATTATTATTATTTTTTGCTTTCTCATTATCATTTTTGGGTCCACTATGCCAATATATTCCTGAAAATCAAGCAATTGCAATTTTTTTTACCATCTAAAGCTCCAGATAGCACAGCTCAAATTTAGACTTATTTTAAATATATTTGCCCTGACATTATATATATATATATATATTTCATTTTACGTCTGATGTTTATGGAAGAAGATCCAACAAGGTAAATCAGTACAAAATGAAGCCTATCATCTTCTTAACAAGCCGAATCCTGCGAGATGAGAATTAAGATCTGGGCAGCACAAACTAAATTTATCTGTCTATGGTGCCCTTGCAGGAGCTGGCTCCTGCATGCATACAGTGTTGGATATAATTTGATAAATAGAATCGTAATAGTGCTATGGTGGTTTTGCGTTTAGTTTTTGGTGGGTTTTCATGCTGTTGGAAAACAACGAATTTTTGGCTAGTGGCTTAAAACACTCCTTAAATTACTCCACTATCACTTCAATATGTCTCCACTATTGTCTTATTGTTTATTCCTACGCACTACTCTTCTTTTCTTATATATTCTCTCACATTATGTAGTCTGAATATGTACAAGAGATAAGTAATCAATAAAATGCTTTCTCTGATCTAATATGGTATAAGAGCCTTGGTAGACATGCGCCACGGCCGAAGCAACTGGTGCTGAATCTGAGAAATGGAGGCAATCGGCGACAGACGCGAGAAACCAGAGGGAGGAGCTGAAGATCGTTCCTCAGCAACCATGGCGCAGTGAAGTACACCGGCCACCCAGAAATGGTTGGAAGGCGCCGATCGGCCAGTTCCGAAAGAGCCGCGGAGTTCTGAACAGCGCGTGTACTCACGCACATCCACTCTCGTCGGCGCGTGAACTTCACACGCCACCACACCATCGGCGCGTGAGTTACACGCACCACTGTTCACGGTGGTTTCTGGTGAGCTGTTCTTCCAGAAGTTGAAACCCTCATTTCTCTCTCCTATTTTTCATCCTTATCCCTAGAATCTCAACCAAAGCTAGGGACACTCCAACAACACTCATCCTCCTCCTCCTCAAATTTCTCCATTACAAGCAACACAGTGATGACATCAGAATTCTTCAATAATCAAAAAGAATTACAGATGCTTCACCATATACTTGACAGGAAGAATGTGTCACACTCTGTTCATGATGTGAATCTAATACAATCAGGTAATTCTGTTATAGCCATCAACGCTGTGATGACTAGTAAAGATACTTAGATTGTTGACTTAGGAGCTACAAATCACATGACTGGTAACAAAAATTTATTCCATAACTTTCAGTTATGTCATGAACAACTCAAAGTAAAAGTAGCTAATGGAGTATTCACAAAAGTTGAGAGAATTGGCACAGTCATTTTATCTAATCACTTGGTATTACACAATGTTCTATTTGTACCTGCACTCACCTGTAATCTGATATCTGTGAGCAAGTTAACTAGAGGTCGAATATGCCGAGTGATTTTTGATGATAATCTTTGTATTTTTCAGGATTTAAAATCGAGGAGGACGATTGGGACTTCTAGAGAATGAGATGGATTGTTCTACCTCGAAGGATTAAACTTAAAGGCTAAAAATGAAAGGAAGCCAAGAAAGGCATTGGTTAGGTCCAACTCTGATATACATTTATGGCACTGTCGCTCAGGTTACCCTAGTTTTAATTACATGAAGCATGTGTTTCCAAGTTTCTTCAATACAAAATCTGCTCCTTTCCACTGTGAAACTTGCAAATTTGCAAAGCAAACCAGATCCTCATATCCCAAACAACCCTACACACCTTCCTCACCATTTACACTAATCCATAGTGACATTTGGGGTCCTGCGCGAATAAAAACCCTCACCAATGCTAGATGGTTTGTTACTTTCATAGATGACCACACTAGAATCACATGGGTTTATCTAATGAAAGACAAATCCGAAGTAGCCAAAGTATTTCAAAACTTCTATACCTTTGTGCGAACCCAATTCAATGCTTCCATTAAGGTACTTCGTAGTGATAATGGGAAGGAATACATGAGCAACACCTTTAAAGAATTTCTTGATCAACAAGGGATTCATCACCAAACTTCCTGCCTTTATACCCCCCAACAAAATGGAGTGGCTGAACGAAAAAACCGTCACCTATTAGAAGTATCCCGAACCTTACTAATGGAACGAAATGTCCCTACCATCTTCTGGGGTGATGCTATACTCACTGCAGCTTATCTCATTAACCGCATGCCATCTAAAGTTCTCAATTATGACACTCCCGTCCAAAAACTCCTTGAACAATATCCAAATTGTCCTCTAATCAATTCATTACCTTTAAAGGTGTTTGATTGTGTTGTCTTTGTTCATAAAAATGATGGCAACAAATTTGCTGCTCGAGCTGACAAATGTATATTTATTGGCTACTCCTCTACTCAAAAAGGGTACAAATGCTACTGTCCTACTTCCAAGAAACTTATTATCTCTAGGGATACTATCTTCTTGGAAGATGAAGCATATTATCCCAAATTACCCATTCAGGGGGAGTATACTGGCATTGAATGGCTAATCCTGAAAGAATATGAAGACTTGATACATACACCATCATTATCACCACAACAACATCAACCTAACCTTATAACCACAATTGACTCACTTGCTCCTATCCAACCCGATTATGAATCTGAACATGTTCCAACTCAACCTGAACCCATACCTAATGAACTGGAAACAAATGTTGAAATCAATTCAATGGTAGATACTGAACCACAATGAGAAGAAGAGTCCAGACTACAAGTTCTGGATGAATCAAACACTGGTAGTACTATCCCTCCCATTCAAAGGAACGACCAAGACTCCAATCCGGGATTAAATCCTGAAGAACTGGGTTGGCCTATTGCATTGCAAAAAGGGGTAAGAACTTGTACTCAATATCCAATTCAACGATTTGTCTCATACGGTAACTTGTCTGCGAAAATGCAAAGCTTTGTTGTAAACAGTGCTCAGATAAAAGTTCCTGACACATTTCAACAAGCTATGGTTGATCCAAATTGGAAACAAGCTGCAGAAGAGGAATTGAGGGCACTCAAGGAAAATAAAACGTGGGAGATTACAACTCTTCCTGAAGGCAAGAAACCAGTCGGATGTAGGTGGATCTTCACCCCAAAATTCAATCCTGATGGTAGTATTAACAAATACAAGGTGAGACTTGTTGCAAAAGGCTATACCCAGACATATGACATTGATTATCAGGAGACATTCGCTCCAGTAGCCAAGCTCAATACCATTCAAGTGCTACTATCAATTGTAGCTAATTTGGATTGGTCACTGCATCAACTGGACGTGAAAAATGCCTTTCTAAATGGAAATTTGGAGGAAGAAGTATATATGGAAATTCCAGATGGAATTTCTGCTCCTAACAACTCTGTGTGCAAACTCAATAAGTCGTTGTATGGACTTAAACAGTCACCCAGGGTATGGTTTGGTAGATTCACCAAAACAATGAAGGGACTTGGGTATACTCAGGGACAAGCAGATGACACATTGTTCATCAAACGTGTTCATGACAAAGTCTCCATCTTGATAGTATATGTTGATGACATAGTTATAACCGGAAATGATGAAGGATCCATTGCTCAGCTAAAACAGGACTTGTCAACTGAGTTCCGAGTAAAAGATCTAGGACAAATGAGGTATTTCCTAGGCCTGGAAGTGGCAAGAACTAAAAAGGGGATCAATGTATCTCAGCGGAAATACACACTAGACCTGTTACATGAGACAGGAATGTTAGGTGCACAACCTGAAGGAACACCAATGGAAGAAGGTTGTCATCTAGAGATCAAACCAAATGGTGTCCCAGTCAACTCAGAACGATACAGAAAACTTGTAGGGAAGCTCATATACTTAACTCACACACGCCCTGACATTAGCTATGCGGTTGGAATAGTAAGTCAATTCACAGGAAGAACATATGGCTGCAGTGTATAGAATCCTGAGTTATTTGAAATTCAATCCTGGAAGAGGAATCTTCTTCAGAAAAGGAACTACCAGAAATATCGAAATCTACACCGATACAGACCATGCAAGGGATCCAGAGACTAGAAGATCCATCTCAGCGTATTGCACATATGTGTGGGGAAATCTGGTTACATGGAGAAGCAAGAAACAGACTGTGGTGTCAAGAAGTAGTGCGGAAGCGGAACTGAGAGCAGTCAATAATGGAGTTTGTGAAGGAATTTGGGTCATTAGATTGCTCAAGGAGTTGGGAATTCCACATGAGGGGCCAATACAAGTTTGGTGTGACAACAAGGCCAGCATCGAAATGGTTAAGAACCCAGTTTACCATGATAGGACAAAACATGTTGAGATCGATAGGCATTTTATCAAAGAAAAAATTGAAGCAGGCATCATGAGTCTATTCTATATCAAATCTGAAAATCAAATTGCAGATATAATGACAAAACCACTTGGTAGAACTAAGTTCGAAGGATTTCGGTGCAAGCTGGGAATGATTGACATATACTCTCTAGCTTGAGGGGGAGTGTTGGAAAACAACGAATTTTTGGCTAGTGGCTTAAAACACTCCTTAAATTACTCCACTATCACTTCAATATGTCTCCACTATTGTCTTATTGTTTATTCCTACGCACTACTCTTCTTTTCTTATATATTCTCTCACATTATGTAGTCTGAATATGTACAAGAGATAAGTAATCAATAAAATGCTTTCTCTGATCTAATACATGCAAACCATACTTCATTAATTGTTCATATAGTGTTGATCTTTATTCAATTATACAGAATTTACAACAGCTGAATGTTTAATATGATCTAAACATAGCGTGGCTGTGATACAGCTACATTTACTATGGACCACCAGTTGAGCTACTAGCTATATGCCAAGACAATCATGTTGGTTAGTATTCTGCTAATCCATTTTCCTAGAAAATGAAAAAAGGCATCGCACATAAACTGCCTACAAATTTTACCAAACTGTAAGAGTCTACATAATTATTTTAAAATAACCATATTACATTGTTGCCATCATCATTTCTCAGCCTTTGACTTTTTTCAATGGCATAGATTAAGCCACTTCGTGCTTTGGCACCAAAGATATTGAATTTTTTCCATCCACCATAAGACTGATGCTTTTATTGGTGTTTTCTCACTTTAGTTCATCTTTTTCTTATTTCCCCTTCCCTTCTAAATGCTGGTCCATCTCAGGGCTCTATGTTGCCGTGTGTGGGGAGGGTCAAGTGCCATAAAAAGATTATGTCCATTTCTTGTTTTCACCCAAAACTAGATAAAGATACAGGTGGGGTTACTAACTTTTGACCCTAAGGTCATGTTTGGTTAATGGAGCTATTTTTGAGGGAAATAGAAAAGGAAAGGGAGAGGGAGAGGAGATTCCATACTTCTCTTATTAGAGAGGAAAGATAATTCTTCAGAATTTTAATTACTGTATACCAAATAATTCAGAGATATTTCTCTCTTCCCTTTGTTGAATCTTCCTTCCCTCATACTCCCTTTGGTCCTTTTTATAAAGAACAACTACCAAATTCACGCAGTCCAAAATGGTAGTTAAAAGTAATAAATGTGTCAAATATGCACTTTTCTTTCCAATTATACCCTTATTTATAAAGAGAGTACATGAGAGATAATGAGTGAAAATTTATTGTGAAGAGATAATGAGTGGCATATATTTAATAAGGATAAAAATGGAAAGACTAGTTTAAAATTTCAGACAAAAGGGATTTGTTCCTTATCTTAAGAACCACCCTCATGAGAGAGAATATACCTTATAAAAAGGACCGGAGGGAGTACCAAACATGACCTAAGTGTTAAGAGATTCTTCAGCTAGAATTTGAAAATAATAAATAAGTCCAAATCAGTGGCGGCACAATTCTGCACTCAGACTGAATTCAAGCAAGAACACATGCCAGAACAAAGTGACATAATTAACACTACTGATGGGTGGGAGAACCATTCCCCGTGTCCTTGTGTTAAAACACCAAAAAAATTCCCATAAACAATATCATTAAAAAATTAATGCCAAGGAAGGAAAAGTTGACTTGGTGCATTTTGAGATGGCATCTAGCAAAAGCTGGTTTAACATTAATGATTCAAAACGCTTAATTATGTAAGCAAAGATTTCATACCTAAAATTCTAAACAACATCATCATCATTATTAAGTCAGGAAGCAATTATAATGTATACATTTGAACAAAATAGGACCTGATTTCATCAGCAAAACCTTGCGCATACATGAGTCAATCACAAGAATTTAATGAGATAAGATTCAGAACAATTCCAGATTTATGGCATTCCATGATCCGGGAAGAGGCATCAAATATACCAGTAACCAGTATACTGAAGGAATGCACAAGAGATGTAGAAACTTTCCAAATAAAACCTAACTAACGATATTAGAATAATTTTTCTATTTCCTCTGACGAGAAATTCAATTAAGATGCCAGCTTTGCAATTTTTAACTCAGATATCATGAAGAGTGATAAGCAAGCGGCATTAACGACACAAATTATTCCTTTAGTATATATGGTTGATTAATCAAACATATAAACTATATCTTAACTTCCACAATCACAGTGCCATACCTGCTGAACATCATGTGGGTCAAGGTAGAATGCCTTTTCATTCTGAACACCTATAATATATGTTGAAGCACCTGGTTTGCCCCCCAAGATTCCAAGGCTCTGGGGAAATGTAAAGGTTGAGTGCAATAACGGAATATACCTAACAATTTACATATTCAACTTGTCAGTGATTGGACTTGAAGGATATAATCTAATTTTAAGCTTAAACTTAACAATCAAATTACTCCATTATCAATGGTCTTTGAATATGAATCTCAATTATAAACTCTTTTCACTCATTGGTCAGATAAAAGGGCACCGTATTCACAAGGAATCATGGGATAGAGGGTGAAGCCTTAGTGGATCAGTTTGTAAGCACATTTTCCATTTTCAATTAAGAGTGGAATATTATCTATACATATGTCAATTAGGACTTTAGGATTTGTTTATCTGAGTCAATTTGGTTAGGATCTGGTTGGTTATTTTCTAATGTATTTAACTACAATTAAAAACAAATATTATATGTTTTTTATATGATAAGGTAATAACTAGTAGGGATAGGCATGTGGATTTGAAGTTCATTGTAAATTGGGAAATTCTTCTCGGGCTTTATTAATATTATGAGTTTCCTTCCTTCTTTCTCAAGTCAGATTCTATTTCATATAATAATAGGCTTTCCTTCCTTCTTTCTCACTAACCATCTTGGATACTACCATAAGGCACAGGAATAATTCATTATGTTACATCAGAACGCTAAATATCTGTCAACCCCCAACAGTCGCTTCACTACAAGGTTCATGCTATAAGTTTAGCCATAAGAAGGGGAGGGACTAGAAGGGGTGCACAAAAAATGAGGCAATTTTTTCAAGCAATGTCTGGTATATATGGTTAGTGTCTAACCCATCTTATTATTATTATTTTTTTTCCTTATGTACGGGTACAGGGTTCATTACGCTCATTTTCTTTCACTTTCTATCATATGGAATCAACATATTAAGTATACCCTAACAATGGAGAAAGTTGCGATTCAACATTCATTAGAGGAACACTGGAGATATAAACTATAAAGGAGTGGCTTGAATGGAGAATAAAATATAGTTGTTCACAATTTCAAAATAAACTCAACAGTATAATGTCATGCAAAGTCCTATGTCTTTGATAAAGCAATTTAAATAGAAAATAAAAATGAATCACTTTTATATGATGCTCATTCTAATATTTCAATAAGAATAAAAAAAACCATTAAATGGTCAAACCCTAATGAAAATCATACAGTACAGTATGAACTTGTAAAGTTTACTCACCTAGGATTGATCTTATCAAGTCCAAGAACCAAAGGAACCAATAAAAGTAGGGGTGTCCATTCCGCATGGCCCCTTGAAAACTCAGAACAACATTTGACGGCATCTTCAATGCAGACAACTGGTGCTCCACCTCGCTCCCCATCTTCATCTCCAGAAACAACGTATATAGCCATAGGAAGTGGCTGTTCTTCATGGTCATTTGCATCCCTCTGACTACGGGCTAGAACTTCCCATGTATGACACATGGCATATGGGCCCACCCATGACCCCACAGCAAGTCCATAACTCTTACCAGCATGAAGAAGATTGTGGATAGAAAAAGGAGATGCTTCAGAATCACCAAAAAGACACAAAATGTTGAGATATTCTTGATCTAGTGGCTGCATGTAGTGGAAAAACTACAATGAGCCCATGTGGAATCGATGTAATTAATATAGCAAGATTAATTATTTAATTACAACATACCTTAAGACAAGGAAATTTAAAATAGAATGAAATAAAATATCAAAACAACAAGAAAGAGAGATGGGGGAAAGGAAAAAGTTAAAATTAGTGAAATGCTACATTGCATATTAGTCACTGACCTTTTGCAGGGGTTTTCTCCATGATCTACCTAATTTATGAAAAAGTAATGCCTAGCACAATTAGAACACATTAATAACATTAGTCTAAAATATAAATGATGATCATCACCAGGAAACAAGTGACAGTCACCAAGATTTAAATGGTCAGTGAAAAGAAAATAATATAAACCTGAGCAACAAGCATCTGACTGCTTCGAATCATACATCCCCAACTTACGTCACTAGTATACTTTGAATCTCCAATAGAATCAAAACCTATAGGCAAGCATGCAGCTAAGAACTTTTTAGGAATGTTCCAGTCAACTACTGACTGTAATCTGAAAATATTCCCAAGAATGGAGATACCACACCTTTCCGATATGTCATTAAAATTTTTGATGTAAAATCTTGCTCAAATGCTGCAAATCCATTGCTTGTATCTCCATTCCCAGATGATTCATGCTGTGAGATTTTATGGCAGACACCTAGGAGCCATATATCGCCATCTGAGGCTGAAATATCAGTCCTGCTTGACCCTAGGACACGCTCATGAAATCTCCTCATTGAGCCAACACTAACAACCTTCCTCACCGCAGCTGCCCACCCACTATGTCTAGAATGAACTGCTTTCTTTTCAGAAGCTGATGACTCACTATATGTTTCAAAGACTGTAAAAGCAGATGAAAAGAAGCTTGACCATAAGGAAGCCTTGGGAAACTTACTGTCGATAGACCCTGCTTGTGAACAAGCAGGCCCCTGGTTATTATTATCCAAAGTCTCTGTTGAACTTTTAGAAGAACATTTAGCAGCAGCAATCTTCTCGCAGATACTCTTCATTACCATTATGAAGCCACTGAGAAGCAATTTGGCTCATGAAGCGAACAAAGGTTGTGCCAATATCTGCCAGTAAAGAGGCACAACTATGAGTAAAATTTTTGACTCCAGAAACATATGCCCAGAACTAATGTAAAAGCATAATGAAATATCTAAGAACCAAGATAACATGAGCTGCATTTACAGCTTACATCAAATAGGCATTAGGCACAATTGAATGAGGGAAAAGTATAAGAGGCCAAAAAGTTCTTCCTTCCTGATATAGCCACAACAAGTTACCAAAAAAAAAAGGACCAAACGAAAACTAATATTCTCTTTAAAAAGGATTAACTGAAAGTATCATACACCAGTCATCCGGCATAGCCATGATTCTTGCCAAAACTACTAATCCCCTGTTGCAGATCAATTTTCATAAAGAAGAGAATCATATTACCCACGAAACAGATTTAAGGCCACCAAATTCATCGAATGCCATACATTACCCATCAGGATTTCACTAGAAGAACCACATGAACTGTGCAAACTATATCCAAATTCTGAAGCAACTAAAAATAGTTCCTACAAGGATAACAATCAAAACACCACCTAGTGTTGACGTAAGGATCTCATAAGGAAATCTGCAAAACCGGACCCAAATTAAACGTTTCTAAGACATAAACGAAACAACCGAGGGTATAATTTAAACCCACAAAACTCAGAAAACGATAAATTTCAAAAGGGAAAAGACAATCAAACTGAATATCGTAATGACAAGAGACTCACAGGAATTGATGAGCTACGATCTTAAGATGAGGAAGGAACAGCGGAGATACAGGTCCGATCCTTACTAGAGCAGCTAAAGTTCGGACTCTCCTGCTCCAATTTCTTTCTTTGCTTGTGCAGGTGCAGCTCAATTTTTTATTAGTTTGAGTATGAAATTGAATTACGCCAACCTACGCTTCAATCAATACTTTATCCGTCTTGCTCTTCCAAGCTATCGCCCGATTTTTTTATTCTTCCTTGGGAAGAGGCTCGTCTCAATTCTTTTTTTTTTTTCCTGTTTTTTTCTGGTAAAAAAACGAGTTTAGTTGAAAAATGTATTTACCTCTTCCTATTTTTCAAAATAATTTCTCATATCTTATCTTTAATAAAAAAATTTATTTAATTAATTTAAAAAAATTAATAAAATTAAAAAAATTACTTAATCATAATATATATTACATAATCTTTCTTATATTAGATTATATATAAATCAAGTAAATTAATTTAGAGAAAAATTATCAACATAAATCATTTAAAGTAATTTATTTAATTTTTCTAATATCCTATATAATATATTAAGATCAGATATACTAATATAATTATAAATATATATTTTTTGATATGACTATATAACCGAATCAAATTTGAATGCTACAGCCTATTTGTATTTTTCTTTTTTATTTCATTGGATTGGGGCTCTTGGGGTAATCTTCTGATGAAAAGAGGTCCAATTCTAGTGTATGTCATTTTATTTTGTTTCATAAATTGTCTACTCAGAGAAAGAAATTTGAGCACGGTTAGATTCAATTGGGGTAATTTTCCTAAAACCTATATATCTTTTAAAATTATTTAAATTAGAATTTTTTTGCCAATAAATTAGAATTTTTTTAAAAAATTTACTGAACTAGATTTTAATCCAAAAAAATTAATTATTTCATTTGAAAGTATTAATAAATTACCCAATGTGTTTGACGTGATATATAATTACATGCGGTTAGCTTTTTCTGCTATTACAACTAGAATAATTTAGAACATGTTTGGTTTCATTGTATTGCATGTCTGTAATGATAATCATGATTGTATTATTAAGATAAGAGTATTTGGTTGATCTTTAGCATGATAATAGGATTTATTATGGTAATGATGATTAATAAAAAATTGGTAATCCTCATTCATACTTTTCCTCTTATGAATACTCATTACCACCTTATTGCATAGTTGAAAAAGTTCAATTTACCTTTTAGTTTCATTTGTCTTTATTTTACTTATCTCATTTCACATGTCACATCATGCCACAACCGTTGCCGCAACTACCTCCTCCTCCTCCTCCTCCTCCTCTATTGCCTTCTTTGCCACCACATGCCACCGTCGTCACCTCCACCATTGTTGCCGCTGCTACTACCTCCACTGCTACCACTGCCACCCCGCCTTCGTCACCTCCACTGCCTCCTCCCCCTCCCCCATTGTTGCTACTACCTTCTCTTCCTCCATCGCCATCATCATCACCCCTACCACTACTACTATCTCCTCTTCCTCCGCTACCTCTAACACCTCCACTATTATCGCCGTCACCACTACCTCTTCCTCCTTCGCCGCCGCCTCTATTAACCCCTCCTCCTCCAATGTCGTCGTTGCCACCTCTGCTACCGCCACCTGCACCTCTGTTATTGCCTTCGCCTTTATTGTCACCACTACCTCTTCCACCACCACCATCGCCACCATCTCTCGCTACTGCCACATCTAATGTTGTCATCTTAGCCGCCACTACCTTTTCCTCCTCCACCATTGCCGCGCCGCCTCCCACTACTGCCACCTTCACCGTTGCCACCACTGCCACCACTATCTCCTCATCCACCGTTGTAGCTGTTAGTATCTGGCATCACTATTGCTACATCATTGTTACTGTCACTTCCACCACCACAACCATCAACATCAGACAATCCTCAGAGAGATAGCGTGACGGTTATTATGGGGTAACGCAATGGCTCTCAACTATTTTTTCTACAAAGATTATATTCAAGGTAAAATAGACTTTATGTGATATATTAATTTTAAATAATTCTTAAAAAATAACTCATTGCATCTTACTTAAAAATCAAGCTAGACACTAGGCTTGTAATTAATATTGCATTATATTACAATTGTATCACATTACATTGTACTATAGGGTATAATGAGATTGAACAAAACAGACCCTTAGTCTTCCTTTACCAATAAGAAAAAATTTAGTCTTCCTTTGGGGGGTATCTTCTCAAATATAAAAAATATCACTTCAAATTCCAAAAAATCTAATCACAATGAAATCGTGTTATTGAATTTAATTTTCACTAAAATTACTTAAATACCCTTAATTTGAAAAGAAAAGCCAAAATCTGTTATAAATATTACAATATAAGTATGATGTTCGTAACCTTCCAAGAGATGCCTTTCAAAATTCTATACTTAAAAGAGGCATTTTAAAATTCTATACTTAAAACCATATAACCTATGACATGAATGGTTTGGTGAGAGTTTTCTATGATTAATGTAAATAATGTAACTCTTATAATCAAAGTTAAGGATTTGTGGCCCATATAAATAGTAGGCATGTACCAAAAATTGTAAACTTGAAATGAAATAAGAGTCACTTTCTCTTTGTACTCCAATTCTCTCTTGTATTTATTCATTTCCCTCATCTCAATCTCTCTTATATTTTGCTCATTTTAACAACACGTTATCAGCACGAATTTATTCTGAAGATTTGAGATATGAGTTCCTTATAAATTAATATATTTGTATGATCTATACTAGTTTTCATGTACTCAACTATCCCCTTACCCTATTATCATGAGCAATTTTGATTTCCTATACTTTTACTGTATATTATGTCATTCCTTTTATGTTACTTATACTATTATTTTTTTAAATACATTTTGATTTGTCCTCATCATCATATAATATTTAGATATTTTATATTGTTCCAGTTCTCTGTTTTTTTTAATACATGAGTATTTAATTAATAGTTTACACAAGTATTATTTTCTTTGTTACTGTTTCTACACTGCTACAGAATACACCTTTAACATTTGTTTTTTTTTTCTTTCTACGATCATTTTTAAAAGGACATCTATGTAATTGATGTTGTAAGTTTTTTTATCTACGCCTTTTTTACCTGTTTTTAAAAAATGCAGAAAGCATGACTTTTAACTTCTGTTTTTGTAAAATCAAATGTTGATAGTATGACTTTCAACGCCTATTTTTTTAAAAAACAGACGTTGAAACTATGTTAATTTTTTTAAAAAATTATTTTTTTCCTCCCTCAGAGAAGTAATGGTGAATTTGGAAGATAAAAGATGGTGATAGTAGTGACAGTCGGTGAAGAAGAAGAACGATGAAAGTGAGGATGGTTCTCCAGCGACGGTGTTAGTGAAGAGGAAGTCCAACGGTGGAGAGATAGAGTGACAGCACTGTGGTGTGGTGAGAATAGAGTAGCTTCCGCTGGTGGAGACAGTTCCGGCGTGGTGGTGGACGCGAGAAAGAGAAGCCGACAATGGAGAGAAGGAGAAGGTCGCCGAATGCCGATGGTGATCTCTGGTTCAAGCTTGCCGCCGCACCTCCAACGCTATCACTTCACAAATCCTCCCAAGATTAAGCTAAAAGCTGTTTTTTTAAAAGAAAATAGAATTAAGACTGTATAGAGAGATAAATAGAGAAAAAAAAAAATAAACAAATCTAAAACTGGATGATTCGCTTGCCGCGGCCACAGCAATGGCAAGCTACGACCAATATTGCAACAACTCTAGCCGGCATGGCAGAGTCCTGTGCTTCCATATGGCAGACCTCAAATATATCCACGCCTATGCTCTCCGTACACATCTCCATCAACACGTCGTCGTCCTCGGCAAGATGTTTCGCTTCGCTGCTGTATAGCGAATATGAGCTGTTAAAAAGCTAAAATGCAGATCTTGTTTCCGTTAAAAAATGGGCTCGTCGGAATTGAAACAAAAACTCAGATCTGGATGGAGAAAGAGAGAGAAATACGAAGGTGTGTGGTCAATTCCATATTTCCGCGTGTGAGATCTGAATTTTACTTTTTCCTAAGTGGGATAGCTCAATTGCCCAACGTTAAAATCATTCTATTATATGGTGGATAAAAGAAGTGTTTTCTTTCCCACGAATAGCTTTTGATGTCCCTTTTATAGTTTTATAGCTCGTATGGATTAATTTATAAAAGTTCCATAAGTACTTATAAATCGTGATTCACAGAATACGAAGTAGTTTTTACGGTCTATGAGGTAGCTTTTACGGTTTACAAAGTAAATATATGGAGAAGATTTATTTCAATTTATATAAATCGGACTTATAAAATAAACCCGATTAAAAATAGTATTTCCAAACGATCTATTAAAATTGGGACCCAAAAATCCCTATTTGACATCTCTTTTTTAATTAGGACGTCAAAAAGTACATTTTTAGCGTCTGTTTTTATTAAAGAGATATTTAATATTTTAAAATATTTTTACAGAATTACGAAAATACCACTTTTTTAAACTTTTACTTCTTTTTTTAAAAAACGACCTTTTTTTAAAAAACAACCGTTTTTTGGGATGCCATTCCCTTTTTTTAGTAGTGCTTTAATCCTATATATATATATATATACATAGATATATATAGAACAAATATTCATAGTATAACACAATCCTTGCTATATGTGTGTACGCCGCATAGTAAACTGTTACGGAAATTGTTATATAATAGATATACATAGCATAGTTTGGTAACAGTTTACTATGCAACGTACACACATATAGCAAGCATTCTCAATTCTTTTGTGCTTACTTTATATGATACTTATATTTCTAATTTTATCATTTAAAGTTCACAGTTTATTCTTACGTCAATCAGATATTTATCGGTGGTTTAATCTTATGAATGGCCAACATCTATACTCATAATTTTATGATTAGATGACTAGAAGACCAAATTGATAATGAAAGAATTTTGGTGGTCTAGAAGGCCAAATTAATAATATGCCATTGAAATGAAAGCACAAAACATATCTATAAGAATAATAATCACTATAACCATATTACAATGTAAAAATTGACAATTGAAAGTCAATGATATTTTGCCTTGCCATGATCATTGAAAAATAATGTCTTTATGGTCATCAAATAATATTATATATTAGCAAATGTTACAAAATGACAAGAAGCCACATAGGTAATATATGTATCAATTTATTGAAAGTAAAGGTCAAAATAGTTGTGAAGCCCAAAAAATCATGAGATGTTACAAAAAAAATATTAAAAGAGGCAATAAGTGGTAAGAAAAAGATGCCCAAATTTATTGTAGAGGCAAAAGGAAATAATCATAAGCCCATAAGGTTATATGATGTTTATTTTGTTTCATTATTGTTTAAATTTATTGTAATTAACTTGTGTCATATAAATTCTTTTAAGTATTTGATATAGTGATATTGATACGTGTTCATAACTGATATATGAAATCAAATCGACTAAAAGGTAATTATAGTTAATTTTGAAATATTTATATATATAGTGCCAATTTATTTGCAAATTTAATTATTAGGGTGTGTAGATGTTTATAATTCAATGATATTTTAGAGTTCCACCTCATGGTTAATGTCATTATGCCCAATAATCCCTAAATTGAATGGTTTCTTATATTTATTCAAATAACTTTCGATTGTACAATTAATTTGTTTAATTATCTTTTATATATATAATTGTACAATTTATTTGTAAATTTAAGTATATAGTGTATTTGAACATTATTCATACATTATGGAGTTTATAAAATCAAGCTCCAAGAATACCTCTATTTTCTTTTGGGAATTGTGCTTCTCTATTGCTCCATAAATTTCCTATCAAATATTCAACTCATATTTTAACATGAAGGTACTTTCTTTTACTCTTGTAGCCTTACTTTTCATTTTAGTTTTGTCTTCTATCTCTTTTCTCCTCTGGAGAACTACTATGTTGCGTCGTTCTTTCTTAGTTTCTAAACATTAATTACATTATTGGAAGGCATACAAATTCTTAGCAATTTTGATTTTATTTTGATAAGCCATTGTTTTTCCTCACAATTTCTTGTCTTGTTATTTCTTCTACTCTCTTGCATTATCATATGATATGTGTAAGTTTCATACATAACCATGATATGATACATGATATGATGTATATATTGGAATCAAATTATTTTTATGTGAAATTTGTTGAAAAAACATATATTTATGTGACATAAAAAATCATATATTTACATCACATTTAAATTGAGAGAATGATAATTTATTTTTATGAGAAATTCATTGTGAATAGGTGATGCTAATTTTGATTTGTTGGAGAAAATCATTTTTGTAATGTGTGTTATTTATGGATATCCAAATATTTGGAAAAATTTGAAAGAAGATTATAAATATTAGAACTATTCATTATTTTGTATTATAAAGAACTTGTATTTACATTCCTCTCAAATTTATTTATTTATTTTACTTTAGCCCTTAATGTAACACACTATTTTTTAATCATCATTATTCCTCCTATATAATTAATACTTTTAATGGAATAAAACGGTGAATTGTGGTGTGCATAAATTTACAAAAAAATTCCAATTGCCAGTTACACGTAATTTGGCCAAGTAAGGACACAAAGAAGCAATTAATGTCCAATTAAAAGCCTACTATTGTAACCAAAATTGGAACATAAAATGACACAAATAATGACCTAATATGAGTGTCAAAAATTCGGCCAAAACCAAAGGAAAGGAGCAAGAAATGATTTATTACAAATAAATCATAAAATGTAAGGGCAAAATGGTAATTTGTAACAAAATAAGAAACAAATATTTTCCCCTATTTCTCCTAATAATTTCGGCCAAAGAGGGGAAATAAAAGGAGAAATGACTACTTGGTAATTAATAAGTTTATTTTGGAGTATTATTACTAAGAAAAATTAAAGTTGGGAAAAGTCAACATTTCAACTAAAACTAATATTCCTAGATACAATTGTGAGAGGTACAAGAAGCACTACTAATTCCCTTTTTCCCATTGTATTTCGATCAAGCAAGAGAGAAACAAAGGAAATATATCTATTCATATGGTTGGTTCATGTTAAAGCAAGAAAAGTAAAAGTCAAAGGTCCAAAAGCATATGACATGAGTTAGTAATATGGAAGAAGCAATTAAGGAGATATAAGAAGCAATCAAATATCCTCATTTTTCCTCTTGCACTTTCGGTCAACTAAAGAGGAAAAGCAAGAGAAATAATTTTGTGGTCACAAATAATTCAAGAAGAAGGGGAAAAAAAAGAGCCAAGCAATTTTACCTATGTAATTATTATTACTACAACTTATGACATAAGCTAAATGATATTACAAAAGCTATTACCTCCTCCTTCCATTCTTCATTTCAGACAAAATGAATCAAAAGGGGAGAGAGAGAGCTCATCAAGCCAAGAACACCAAGAACATAAGAGCCTAGGGTTCCAAGCAAAATCAAAGGTAAGAACTTACAAAATTTTGTGGTTTTTGCCTCCTAATTGCTCTATAACCTCTTCTACTCCATTAAATCCATGATTTTCAAGACAAATCAAGAGCTTAGAGAGATATTAAAATTTTGTTCAGGAGAGAGAAGGAACAAGAATCAAGAGGTAAACTTCAAAACTTGCTTCTCTTACCTTGTTGGTTATTGTTGGTGGATATTGTCATGTTTTCTCTTGTTTTCAAATTATGGGCTGAAGCTAAACCTAAGGAAAATGCTGCCCAAGTTCCCCTTAAACATGTTAATTTAGTGTTTAAGTATTTAATTATGTGATTAGAAGTAGAAAGGAAGTGATTAAGCAAGAGAAAACAAGAAAACAACATAATCCTCCTAAGAAACCTAACTTTATGCCTTGTGCATGATGTGATGAAGGAGTATGAATTTGATAATTTTGATAATTCCATTAGCTTTAGAAGGAAAAATTGTGTAGGTATGCAAGTTTTTATGATTTTTGGGTGTTTATATGCCAGTTTGAAAATTTATGAAGTGTGTATGTACATGTTGTTTGATCTGCCCATGTGTGGCAGTGATATTGTGCATGGTGTTTCATGGGCCAAACCTTATCTAAAAATTCTAAAACTTTCCAACATTAAATTAGAGACATAGATATTTAATTTGATATATATTTTGTAATTTTTAGATAAGTACATTGGGAGATATATATTTTTAAAGTTATGCCCTGTTTTCTGAAATGCAATCTAGAATAGTGATATTTAACGAATTACTGGGAATGATATGACTACAGTGAGAAAACCTAACTATTTTTTCCTAAAATGTACATTGAGAAAGCTTCAATTAGGCTTTATAATCATTTAAATTGGATTTTTTAGAATTAATTATGAATTTCTAAAGTTGACTGAAAAATCTTCCAATTTTTGGAAAACAGTGAAATTGCATTGTATAGAATTGTATTGTGCAGAAACTATTATAACTGCATTAAATAACTAGCGACATTCAATTTAAAAGCAGTAATACTACAAGTAATAATGTAACACCTCAATTTTCAATCACCAATGTTCCTCCTATGTAATTGAAACACCTAATGGAATAAAATGGTGAATTGTCTATTATATAGGTCAAAAATTGGACAAACTAAAGGAAAAGAAATAAGAAATGATTTACTGGGATAAATCATAAATTGTAGGGGCAAAATCGTAATTTTTCCAAAATATGGTAATCGATTATTTTTCCCTAATTTTTCTAATGATATCAATTATATGAGCACTAAAAAGGGGGAAATGACTACTTGATAATGAATAAGCCCATTTTGGTGAATTATTATCAAGTAAGGCCAACTAGTCAAAATTAAAGGATAAAAGTCAACTACTTACAACATGACAATGAGATAGTTGAGATCAATATTATTCCCTCAACTCTCATGCAACACGGTTGAATGAAGTGCCAAGAAGGGACATGAAATAATCAAACAAGAAATGGATTTGTGGACCAATGGAATAGTGCCACACATGTTAAGTTATTATATTAACTTAACCTATATTTTTATTATTCCCTTCATTCATCCATTTCTTCATTCCATCATCCAAACAGAATCAGAACGTAAGAACAATGAGAGAACGAGCTGAGAGGCGGTGCAGAATGAGAAGCAAGAAGGAGAGCTAGGATTCTTCAAAACTCAAGGTAAGAAGCTTGGAACTTGTGATTCGTGCTTCCTAAACTCACTATGATCTCTCTTGCTCATCTCTTCATCTTTGAACCATGATTTTTGAAGAATTCCAAGAGGAGAGAGAGACGATCGGACGTTGAGGAGAGAGAAAATTGAGAAACTCAAAGGTAACTCTCCAAACATGATTCTATTGCTTAAGTGGATGCTATTAGTATTATTCTTGGATTGGTTTGGTTGTTTTTGTGAAAGATATATGAAGAAACTCCAAGAAATCTGAAATTCAAATTTCTCCAAACCTTATCTAATGATCATGTTAATAGCTAATAGTTTGACTATAAGTAGAAAAGAGGTGATTAAGTAAGACAGAACGAGAAATCGACACAATTTTTTTGAAAACTTAAAATCTAGACCCTGTCTTGAACGTGATTAAGGGGATGGAATTTGATAATTCTGATAATTCCATTGGGTTTATATGATGAAATTGTGTTGGGTTTATGTTGACGATTAAGTGAGAAAAGCACCAGAATGAGAAATGACAAAATATATCTTAAAACACAAATGAAAGGGTAACCAAGGGTATTTTCATCATTTGACCTTGAATTTGACCAATTTGAGGTCAAAAAATAGATTCTACACGTAAAATTATGTAGGCATAGCCCAAGTCATAAGTTTTGATAAGTTCCAGTAGACCGGGGTCTACAGGGGCATTTTGATAATTTAGTATCGTCAAGCTAAGTTAACCAATATCTGGAGTTTGGGGCAATGAGCGAATGAGCAATGACTCATCCATGACATTTGGATATTGTAGGAATTGGGAACGATCTGAAGATTTAGCTTACCTAAGCTTCGAACCACAAGAAACGGACACAAGGAACGCAATAAGGTAGTAACATCCTTCTTACATATACTATGTGATGCCACTATGAATGTCATACATGTAACATGAGCTAGTGTCCTAGACACATCCATTCACCATGTTGTGGTCAAGGACCCAACAGGGGCACCAAGTCGATCAAGGGCAGACGTAAAGTTTGACCTTGGGTTAGTGTACACACATACGTTCGATCATCTTACATTTCATGACATTGCATAACTACTTTCGTATTTTATTTGTATATAAGCATGTTGCTACTGAGATTCTCTCGAATCTCATTCTTTCTAAACAACAAAACCATTGCAGCTAAAGCAGGTAGCTCAAAAGGCAAGGTGGCGGCTACCAGTGATTAGTATCCCAGAGTTTCGTTGCAATTATAGCGCTTCCGCAGGTACTTAGCTATTATTGTTTTGGTACTCTATGAACATGTATCTATATGTGTTATCAAACCCTTTGAGGGTAATCTCTGGTAATGTAAACTAATACGATGTATTTATATGTTTCCGCTGTGTTATACACTTTATGTTACATAATATGCTTATCGCCCGTAATTATTTATGGTTTAAAAAGGGGCCTTACAAATAACCAGTTACTTATAACTTTAATTCTGATAGGAAGTGGAAATAGCCGAGTTTGAACTAGTTTAGGATAAACCCCGAAACTGAAAAAGAAGTCAAGTAGTAGCACTTTTTTTTTCATATACTATATAATTATCTATATGTTTGTGTATGCCATATTTTGTAACATGATATTAGCCTAGCTGTGATCTGGGGTCTAATGAAGGTACACGCGAACAAGCTGGGGATTCAAACATGTCGTTTGACCTTGGACATGAGTTAAGCTAGGGCACAAAGATTCGCTTGACATTGGACAATATGCATACAATACGAGTTAGCATTTTATATGACATGTCACATTGCATATTTATTATTGCATTTTATATATTTGAACTGTCTGCTACTACTAAGATTCTCTCAAATCTTACCCCTTTTTCCAAAATACAAAACCTTATAGCTGAAGCGGGCGGCTTAAAAGGCAAGACGGTGGCTTCCGGTGATTAGGGTCTCAGAGCTCTTTGGTGTTACTATAGTTATTTTTACTTGAACTTTTTGCTACTTTTGAATGCTCTGTACATTTGTATATATTTTCAAACCTTACGGGGATTTTCCTGTAATGTAAACTTATACTTAATATCAGTATGTTTCCGTTGTTTCTGTATGCCTTATGGAACTTTATACTTATCACTCTGCGAATATCGAAATGTTAAGAGGTTTGACACTAAACATCACAAATCATTGTAATATGGTCTTTATGTATTTTGACCATGAATCTCTTCATATTCTTTGTGGGATGGAAGATATACTTTGAATATGCATCAAAAGAATTAAATCAAAGTATATTATTATTAATAGTAATGAAGTTATATAGAAATTCCATATCATATGTTAGTTCTTGAAGAGTTTATATTTAACAAAATTGATATAGTTCCTAAAGAATTAAAATAGATTTTTTTTGGCCGAAGAAGAATTGATAATGAAAATTTATGATTCATAAATTTACATAAGAGCATTGATCAATAAAAGGGTATGAAAGTGATAGTCCAGTTTAATTGGAATCCATGATAGTTTTGTGAACTATGAATCATTTCGGTTTCCAAGAGTAAGGTAAGTTATTGACTTACTATAATTTGATTACCATTTTTGAAATACAAGAGTAAGGAAAGTATATTTATAAGACTCACACTTGAAGGGGAGATTGTTAGGATATAAGTGTGAGTTAATATTGAAAAGCTCTACTCATATACTTCTTCACAAAGTCTATTAGTCTCCCAAAAATGGATGTCATATTAACATTTTAAATCAATATCTTATGAAAATGTAAAACTTTGTTGTGGGTTAAGAAACATCTTACAGTAAACCATAAGTTTACTGATCTAAAACAAATTTATTATTGGCATGACTTATTTGATCATCCAAGTTATATATATGATGAAAACTATCAAAAATTATGTATTGACATCCATTGAAGAACTAGAAGATTTTTCATGAATAGCCAACATATTATATAATTAAAAAATTATCATGTGCTATTTGTTCTAAAAGAAAAATGATTATCACTAATTATGATTTGAAATAGATCTATTCATTTCTGTAAACATATCAAACTAAAATATATGAGCCTATTGAAATAGCAAGTAAACCATATAAGTGTTCAATGAATTTGATAGATGCATCTATAAGATGGTTACATGTGAAATTACCATTAGTTTGCAACTTGAAGTTTGGAAGAATATTTGAGTAAATTATTATGTTAAGTGCACAATTTCCAGATTATACAATTATGAGATCATTAATTGAAGCCTCTATAAATAGCTAGATCAATACTTATAAGAACAAAATTTTTATTTTCAGTGTTGGCGTATTTGATCTTATATATTGCAGCACTTATACTAACCAACAAAATTCTTTCGGTAAAATTGGCTTATGTTCAAGAGCCATATATTTTCCATCTTAAATGTTTAAATGTGCAATGTTTATTCCTATTGATCCACCACAATGCATAGAGATGAATATTTAATGAAAGTTGGGATAAAATTGTTTGGTAAGAACCTCCTTATTGTTTCTCTCTAAATGAAACAAAAGGATGTTTCTAAAGGAAACAAATGGATTTAGAAGACTTATAATGCATGATTAGTCGATTGTCATTTGATAAATTTTTCTTAATATGAGGGGGAGAAATTGAATAGCTAGAAAAGAGAACAAAAGAGAATGCATTATTACTATCAAGTATATATCCTTGAATAATATAGTATGAACTAGAAGTTCATCAGGCTTTACAGTCATGAATTATTACATACTATTTGTCAGATGCAATTATTGACCTAAATGAGAATTACTAAATTTCATATTCTAGCTAAAAATGCTCAAATCAGCATAAATGAAAGTGAGATATGCTCGAAGTATGAGAGAATAATCGGTTCCAAAAGAAAAGAGAAAGGAGAAAATATTCATGATGATCATATTGAGGAGGCATGTACTCTAGAAGAGTATTGAGACATAACTAATTACAAAACCTCAAAAGAGATTCATGTACCTAAAAATTAATAAAGATATCTCAATAAGTTGTGTCACAAAAAAAAAAAAAAAAACGGAAAAGATAAAGCTGTCGACAACAATTTTGAAAATGATATCACATGATCAAATAAGGATCTTATACATAAATCTGTCATGCAAAGCTTGCAAAAAGATAATTGGCCAAAAGGAAAAATAAAAGGAAAAAGATGCAATGAAAATAAGATCACATTCTTTTTCTTTGAAAATGTATGAACTTGTAGTCCAAATACTAAAAATATAAAGTTATTTGTGATATATGAATATTTATATGATAATAAAGATTTTCACAAAGGTCCAATGATGAGATAATTAATTTGTGGTGGATGCAATGATTTATACATATATTATATATCTGGAAGTATATATAAAATAAACATGCATCTATTAGATCTTGTTATAGCCTATGTATATGGCTCACTAAATAGTGAAGTTTACATGAAAATCCTTGAAGAATCCAAAATTTTAGAAGTATATTCAACAAAACATTCAATATATCAAATGTTACGTGATTAAAATGATTTGAGTATACATATGTAATTGATTGAAAAAATATTGAATTTAATAGTTTGGAAGAACCATGTATTTTATGGAAATTTACATCAAGCTAATATTTGTTAGATCTGGCTGGCATCTAAGAGGAGGGTGAATTAGGTGTAAGATAAAAACTTAAAACTTTTGAAAATCTTTTCGCATCTTAGTGAAAACAACAAGTATGAAAGTAATCAGGCATAAATCAACAGCCAGTCATTTAAATAATACATGCTGGAAAATATAAGAGCTTAAGGAAGAGGAGATGCAAACAATAATTTATCTTGGTTTGGTCTAATCTATGATGACCTACGTCTAGTCCTCAGGCTCCCCTTGAGATTTTCAATCCACTATCTTCTTATTTAATCGGGCACAAGAAAAGCCTTTACAATCCCACAAGTTGAGCTGGACAGTTGTGAAGCCGTTTACAAATCTTTCATTGAGATACTCCACCTTACTTACCGTAAAGATATAACTTTTATAATGAAGGATTACAATCAATCTTCTCTCTTAGAAGTGAATAAGATGAATACTAAAGTACATTACAAATAGTCTCACTCTCTATGGTAAATTATATAATTACTGAGAAAACAGAGAGCAAATTAAATGAGATAAACTTCAGAGTGTTGGCATTTTGTTAGTGAAGGTGTAAGCTCATATCTTTGATTTTGAATGCTTTTCAATTTATAGTTGATGTAGTTCTAATGACCGTTGAAGATGTTGAAGTATCTGTTAGGCACGTTGGTATTCTCGTTGTGATTTTGTCACTTTATAGAAATATGACCATTGGAGATTCTAACACAAATTTCTTTTTGGCCATTGAGCTCTAAATCCATGTTCAATCATTCGTAATTCTCATGTAAACTTGATTAGTGATTATTAGGAATGATTAGAAGCAACATAATCAAGATTCAAATGAGTTTCAAGATTATGGAGAAATCCGAGATGATGATTAAGAGAATATGTGATCAATATCACTCGAGTGCATGAAATATAACTCGAGTAATCTTCTGTTGAGATATACTGCACTCTTGGCTTGTCAAAGAGTAACTTGCTGATGTCTCGCGAGTTGCTTGCCATCACTTGAGTGAGCTTTGTTTATAACTTACAGAACAATCGCTAGTGACTTGTAGAATTATTAAGAGTTGACACCATCACTCGAGTGACAACTTACTCACTCGAGTGAGCTTTGCTTACTACTTGCTAAACCATCGTGAGTAACATGCAGAAGTACTAAGAGTTGACACCATCACTTGAGTGACAACTTGCTCTCGAGTAAGCTTTGTTTACAACTTGCTGAACTATTGCGAGTGACTTGCAAAAGTACTGAGAGTTGACACCATCACTCGAGTGACAACTTACTCACTCGAGTGAGCTTTGTTTACAACTTGATGAGCCATCGTGAGTAACTTGCGGAAGCACTGCGAGTTGGCATCATCACTCGAGTGACAACTGATGAACTCAAGTGGAGAGTTATAACTTTCAGAAATGAGTGACTATATGAAATTCCTATAAGTGATCACTGTCAGAATTATCATTCACTACATTAAGACATCACTTCTAATCCATATGCAAATCCATCCCTGAAAATATCTTTAAGTGTACTTTGTATAGCAACTGGAATTTTTCCCAAACACATTGTATTCCAAAAATTTATGATCTAATTTGTAACATATGATTTGGACATTGTTTAAAATTCGAGCGTCCACTTCTAGAAAGCATACCTCTTTGTATATAACTTCAAATTTTATATATTACCTATCAATAGAAAGCTTTTTAAGTGTAGTTTCATATTCCACCAATTTCATTTCAATTGGAGTTGTGGTTTATGAGATATGACCAAAATACTGAACCTATTCTGAAATACAGCGCTGATAATGAGTATCAATTTTCAAAATCCATATCTCTTTCATCTGAGCTCCTTTCAGCTTGATCTGGGTGTCAAAATGATGCATTGGAAGTATAGTTTCATATGTTATTGGTTTCATCTCAATCGGAGTTGTGGTTTGAGAGATATGACTAAATTACCGAACTTCACTCATACTGAACGAAAAACAGAGTTGAATAGAGTAGCTGGAATAGTGTAATCACTTAAGTGACTCATGTATAACTCGAGTGAATAGTGCATCACTTGCGGAGCATCACTCAAGTGATGTTCCAGTAGCTCAAGAGTAAGGTTACTGTAGCAAATAGTCACTATTCATGATAAAGCTTGAAATAACTCATTTTAACTACGAATTAAGCCATTCAAACTTCCATTTGATCATAAAAGATTTCTAATATCAAATCTAAGAACTTGAATATTGATATTCCCATTATATTTTGTAAATTCTTCTTTCTTTAATCTCTTCTCTTCTTGATTATTTTCCAAAAATCTTTTGATAACTTCTTGCTTTCTTTGACTAATGTCTTCAATCTCTTTCTTCTTCTTCCTCTTGATCAATCCAACTTAATAACTTCTTTTTTAATTTTCTTCTTGATCATTCTCCATAATTCAACTTGATATCTTCTAATCTACATTAAACATAGTAGTTAGTCAAAGTATAAAATAAGAACATAATATAAACTTTTTGCTCTTAATATTTGGCATCTATATTTGACATCATCAAAACTAATCACATCTAACAATATTGATTTATTATATTTTGTTAGTAAAATAAAGTTCTTGTAGGTGCTCCATGAATAATATGAAACTAAGGTTTGGTGTGATAATTTTATGGAACTATAATATGATATCATTTTGTTTAGACTAAATATGTGGATGCAAGATATATCATGGTTATTTTCAAAATAACTTTTCATTGTTATTTCCACTTTGCATAAAGCAAGTGAGTATATATATTGATAATTTAACATATTCAAAAGATATGTTAGAGATATATGTTGTAGGAATACATTTTGATTGATCATTTGATGACAATGAATCAAGCATATAGGTTCAACTAAAAAGAAGACGTGCTCAAAAGGAATTGTAAATAATCCACTTGAGAAATCAACATACTCTATTAAGATTAAAGGGTGAAAATTATAATATCATCAGGGGAATAAAAGGGATGTTGTCATGAGAAGTAAATATGATATTATCATCAGGGGGAGTAAAGATCATGTTGTACTCTTTTTTCCTTAACCAAGCTTTTGTCCCATGAGGATTTCCTAGTAAGGTTTTCAATGATGCAACTTCAATATGTATTGTGTACTCTTTTTCTTTCATTAGGTTTTTATCCTATTGGATTTTTCCTACTAAGGTTTTAATGAGGCATAATATTTGTTTGTGGACATCTAAGGGTAAGTGTTATAAATAGTACAATATAAGTGTTAATGTCTATAACTTTCCAAGAGATACCTTTTGGAATTCTACACTTAAAGCCATATAACCTATGACATGAATGGCTTAGTGGGAGTTTTCTATGATTAATGTAAATAACCTACAAAGATTTTATTTTCTACAATTATGTAGATTTACTCTTTCATTGTAACTCTTGTAATGTAAGTTAAGGATTTGTAGTCTATAAATAGTAGTCATATACCAAAGATTGTAATCTTGAAATGAAATAAGAATCATTCTCTCATTGAACTCCAATTTTCTCTTGTATTTTTTCATCTCCCTCATCTCAATCTCTCTTGTATTTTCCTTATTTTTACAACAAAATCATAATAATTTATTAAATAACAGCTTTAACGTAACTTGTCAAAATGTTAGCAACAACTATGATAACAACTAATTTTAATGATATTTCTTTCTAAACACAATGACAACAACAATGTAACATTGCTCTAGTTCTTAATATAAGACATATTTACTTAATTTGATTAGATTAAAGAAGTTTGTTAAGTTAGTTAATATAATATGTTTTTTTTAAAACACATACTATTAAAGATTTGCGCACTTATAACGCTTAATACACAACGATTATAGCTAATAAACATAATGTATGTTGAGGCAGAGGTCACACAAGGATATATAACGCTTAAAAGTAATTGTTAATTATGCACACAGTTATGTATTGAGAGGCAGAATTCGCGAAAACACAAAAATAACCGTTGTAGGTAATAATTGTCATTTTTTAGTGACAAAAATGACGGTTCTTATGAAACAAACATTATGTAACATTTTCAAACAATTTATCTTCATAGCTTCATACTAGAGAAAAAAAAATATAATGATTATAATAATTAACTGTAAAGTATGATTTCTAAATACTTATCTTTTCATACATAAGAAGGAAGGATTTTGAAAAAAAACTTATTTGATAATATTTAACAGTTCTTCACAATGAACTTTTATATATTCTTCAAGAATACTTGATAGTAAAAAAATTATTTGATAATACATTACGTTTCTTCCACAAATAACCGTTAAGTATTATTTAATATAAATAAAGATAATATTCTAAAAGATATCATATATAAGGGAGTACGATTCTAAAAAATATAATTTGAAAATACATTATGATTCTTCATAAAGAACTAATAAGTATTCTTTAATATAAATAAAAGTGGAATTATGAAAGATATCATATATAAGGAGGCGTAATTATGAAAAAGAATTAACAATACATTATAGTTCTTCACAAAAAACCGTTAAGTATTCTTTAATATAAATAAAGATGAGATTCTAAAAGATATCAAATATAAGAAGACAAAATATGAAAAAAATTATTTAAAAGTATATTATAATTCTTCACTAAGAACCGTTAAAGTATTTTAACAATACATTATGGTTTTTCACAAAGGACTGTTAAATATCCTTTAATATAAACAAACGTGGAATTCTAAAAGATATCAAATATAAAAAGGCGAGATTCTAAAAAAAAAGTATTTGACAATACGTTATGGTTCTTCACTAAGAACCATTAATTATTCTTTAATAAAAAGATAGAATTTTGAAAAATATCAAATGTAAGGAAGTGAGATTTTGAAAAATTTTATTTGATGCAACTACTCTTTAAACTTCTTTTCAAACATTTTTTGAGTTTCTGTAGTGGGGTTTATCCCTTTTTTACATGTTTTGCTTTGGCACTGCAAGTCTTGTTCTCCAACACTATCATGGGTCTTCACTATGTAGCTCCTTCTTCTTGTAATTCATACTTGTGTAAACTTTCATTTTTTTAAGTTAGCGTTTTTAGTTTCATTTTAGTTTTTATATAACGAGAGCTTGCTAATTAATGCTTAAGGTCACTGGTCGAGATTACAATATCTAATATGATAATGGTTATTGGTTTAAAGATTGAAAAGGGAGAAAAACCCAAGAGAAAGTACGGAAAAATGACGAGGTAAAATGTTGAATTTCTTATTGTTGGGCATCTCACGTTTCTAAACTTTAGCAACTCAAACTGTAGGTTAAAATCAGATTTGTTGAATTAGATCCCGAGATTTACTCAAGATTCTACATTTGCCAATTTTTACCATATTATGATTTTCAAAGTTATATTCCTAGATTTGTTTAAGTTTTTATATTTGCTTATTTTTATAATATATATTCTTATATTTATATTTATATTATTCTTTTGTAGTGAAAGGATATGTAACAGGAACTCTTGGAGCACACTAATACATGATCTATAGACAATCTGCAATAAATATATTGGAGAATATTGTGAAATTTTTTAATTTATTTTTTTAGAATACAAAACATTATAAGATAATGTTTTATTGAGAGAGTGTTTAAGTTATTAATTTCTTTTAGATTGGATGATGTTTATGTATCATGTATTGAATTTGAATCCTATAAATATGATTTTTTTATTTAATAATATTATCTTTTTATTATCAATCATTATATTGTGTCTTATATAATAAATATCAATAGTAAAAATAAATAAAAATGAATAATAAAAAAAACTATATATAATAAAAAAAATAAAACTAATACATTACGGTTATTGACAAAGAACCATTCTGTATGCCCTTAACATATTACAAATTGAAACCGTTATTTATCTGCGCTGATCTTTTATAGTGCCCGCATATATGATGGTTCAGAACTATCATATATGACAAATAATAACCATCATATATCATGATTTCTGTAATAGTAACCTTAGTCATCATTCTTAATTCTCTCCTCCCCTATTCCCCTTGATTATTATTGAGGGAGTATCAATAGGGGTAAATTAGAAAAATATTGAAAAATATAAAAACTATGTCGTATATTTAGAACCAATATCAACTCCCCAAATATGTCTTATATTAAGGACCGAAGGGAGTAGATAGCAAATTTAGTTTATCAAATAATAAGAATAACTAAAATAGTGACAACTAATTTTATTGAGGGCAATTTTAAAATTTCATAAAAAAAACTTTAATTCAAAGTAGTTCCTCAAGACCCCATAGGAATTTCCTGACAAAAAAAAAAAGACTTCATAAGAATTTTTTTGGTCAACAAACTTAATAGAAATTACATTTAAATGGACCATTTTTAGAGCTTATATTTCAGAGGTTGTTACAATATGTCTGCCCCCATAAAATATTTAATAATCAAGATATTATAATAAAATAAATATATTAATGGTATAATAAATTTATTGTAGGGTTATCATTCTGTTATACAAATAAGAAATGTAAATGTGAACAACACAATAAAAGGAAGAGAGAAACGTTAGGGGAGAATTCTCATCCATATGTATTTTTCATGTATGGAAGAGAGAAATGTTAGGGAAGAATTCTCATCCATATGTATTTTTCATTATATCCAATCCTTTGTGTTAAGCCACTTTTTATAGGCTTCATTCTCTCCTAAGAGTTACGATGTTATAAATATAAGAAATAGTTCACATTATGATAGAGTTACAATATTATTAACATAAGAATTATTCTACAACATAAAACCATTGGAAGTTATAGTCAATAATCATAAAATGACCACACACCACAATATTTATAACACATTCATTTTATTACTTGAAGTTTTCAGCAGGATTGTGTGATAATGTCATCTCTTTTATTACAAAAGAAAACAATCCTTATCTACAAAAGCGAAGCAATAAATCTCTTGGATCACACATTTTAATAAGTACTTTTTTGTATAAAAAGTACAATTATATTAGAAAGTAAAAGATAAAATATTCAAATGGAAGAGTTCATAGAGATAACTCCCTAAAACAAGGAAACATTATGTGAAATTAGAAAATATGGTTAAAAAATTCCAAATAGGAGCAAATTTCAAAACCAAGTCCATGTTGTGATACACCCTTGAGTCTTGCTAGTCGAAAAACATAGAACCAATACACAAAACAGTAAGAGAAAAACACTACAAAAAATAGTTAATTAGCTACATAATTCAATAGCTAAATTGACTTATTAGCGACGAAATTTTGTCGCTAATGTATTAGTGACAGTCTATTTGATAACAAAATTGTACAATTTTGTCATCTAACTTCTGTCACTAATCTACTTCTTTTTTGTAATGAGAAGCAAATAATAATAGGCAGAAAAGTAAGATGAGGTCCATGAATTAGATCGTATTTGAGACACACCAAATAAAAAGGCACAATGAGATAAGGTTTTAGGTTTCTTCAAAGTGATTGCATGAATCATGTAGGTACCTTGTTGAAGGAGAACTTGAAAGTATTTAATGTAATACTCATCCTCAAACCTCTAACAATTAACCATTTTCAAACAATTTAAGCCACAACTACTATGATAGAAAAGGAAGGAACTCATGTTAAAAGGTCTACCATAGTAAAAAAGAAACAAACTTAAGTTTGGAAAGATTAGCCATGGTATAAAAAAGGCTTAACTGATTGTTTGATCCAGTGTTTTGATGATAACAAAACTAGAGAAGAGTTTGTTTTACAAGATAACATTAATCTGGGTTAATGGATAAAAGATAATATAAGTTACTTTACCTAGAGTCGTAAGTGGTTTCAATCCGGGTCGTAAGTAGCCATAAGATCTATCTCTTTTTGTTTTATGAAGAAAATATGTAACACCCTAATCTCTAACCCATAAGCTTAACAAAATTTTCAAAATCTTTTTGAAGATAACCTTAATAGAAGAGGAATCAACTTTATTCACTCCTATTGAGGTTATAAAAATACGTGACATTACTCTTTTTAAAAGACATTAACCATGTTAGAAAAGGATAGATGTACAGACAATTTATCTTGGTTAATTAAAATTTTGCATACAAAACACATGCAGTGAAGACAATAAAAGCACATCCCTGTACATATATCTCAATAGAAGGAGCTTCGCTCCGGCCTCGGGCCTACCAAGTATTAAGAATAATTATCAACCAAATCTTATCATAAATCCATAACTCATGCTACTCCAATACATAAATCAATAAATAACATCCTAAGCCTTTTGGCTGTCTGCTACAAAAGCTCAATTAAATAAACAAAGGGAATTTAATGAATGAAACCTAGTCCTCTGGCCTTTTATCAAGAAAGTTTAACTAAGAATTTCAAATAAAATCAAATGTAGCTAGATGCAATAAATAAAATTCCTAAAGGTAGCAATAAAATGAAATAAGCAATATAATAACTGCAAGCTACTTGCAATAGTAGCGTCAAGCATTAAGTGCCTTCCCAGTCGCGCCTCCTCTCAAGCTCTTACTTAAAAAACATTGAGAGTAATAGGATGAGACCACTGTTTCAATATAATAATCAATACCCACTATTCCTACCAGTACCACCCATGGGGTGTTGGGTGGGACTAACAAACAGATACAATGACAAGAGGCAAATAATATCAATAAAAATATAACAATGAACAATTAATCACATCACAACATGCTATATCACTATATCACAATCTATTCAATTTTTTTATCTTTCATTAACTCTTAACCATCTTTATATCCTCCTTATTTTCTCTTATCGAACCCATGGGCTAAGTCCTAGTTCATATTACTGGTGACTCTTATGAGCTCTACACAAGTGTGACATAGACCGACCAAAGTACTATAGAACACACAAGGGATTATGTGTTCCTTTAGTAGGGTTATTGCCCTCAGGGATACTACCCAAATAGCCTCAGGAGTGTTGTATCTGGAAGTATTGCATTGTCAATCGATGCCAGCTAGTGGTGCACAATAATCAAATCTAGCGGCAAGCAGTGTGATATTCAGTTTTTTTAACATATTGCATTCTAATCTCTATCTCTACCATTTTACATCACATCATACTTACGTGGTTATTAAATGTTCTTATGCTCATCCATTTCAATCAATGCAATAGATTCTATATTCATAAGATATATGTATAAGTTATTCTCTCACAACATATCAAATGATCAATAATACACATGCTTATATTTTAAACACATATGAGCATCATATAGTAGTATCAAGATCATCATAACACGATCATAACCACTAGCATTTATAAGGCTACTTGCCTTGCCAAATAAGTCCATCGCTAAAGCGAGAAGCACCTTAATCGCTTCAATGAGTATGTTTCTTGTTGAGGGGAGAGTTTACTAAACTTGCTTCAGCGAGTGTGTTCTTGTCGAAGCGAATGACATAGTCGCAATATTCTAGAATTTAGGATCTAGACCTATCATTTTCTCTATGTTCATAACAAACAATTTTATCCAGCCCTAGCTAAGGTTTCATACAAGCAACTCTCATAAGGCAAAATTTTGGTCTAAAAACATGAGGAACATGCCACATCTATCTCATCCTAGGCTTATGGAGTTTTGTAAAAACTCCCACAAGCAATATCGATAAATAAAATGAGTAGGACTACGTTACTTATAGTTTTATCGACAACAACCAAAGAAAGCCTTCTTTCTAACATACGAAATTAACTACAATTGTATAGAAATAAGTTTAATAAAGGAAAAAGATCTCCGACTAACTCAAAACTTAGAAACTTCGTGAGTAAAACCGACAATAGACAACTATGCTAGAACTGGGAATTTTCTTTAACATAGTGTTAGACTGATCTAATCTAACATCTCTATATCATCAATTTAGCATTTGGACCTTTAAAACCTAGTTCTATAGAAAATCCCTAAATCGGGGTTCTCAAACCTTAGCTTAGATCTCTAGAATTCCACAATCAAAGGAGAAGGAGGAGGAGAGAAGGTTTGAGAGGCTTATCTAATGAATTAGAACCTCTAAGAGTCTCTCCCATGAAACCCTAGCAGAGCTTTGCCCTGAGTTTCTGAAAATAATGGGATGTCACAAGCTCCATTATATTTATAAAATTTGACAACACACTTTAGTGAGTACAATACATTACTCGCCGAAGCGAGTGGCATATAGAGGGGGGTTCCTCTCACTTTGTCATTCACTTTGGTGAGTAGCCTATTCACCAACAAGAGTGGCACATAAAGTCACTCTTTTGATTTGGATAAATTGCATGAGCAAGCACCCTACTCACTGAGTAGACGAGTTGCCTAAATTCTAGGTTTTAATTTTTGGGATGTTACTTAAAATGTTATGCCCCGACTCAGAGAGACAAATGTCATATGTTTATACCTCGAGTTAGCTTACGTTCTCTCATGTTCACATTATGAATATTTGATCATTCTGAGTTAAGTTATTTATCCAAGTCATAATGTTAATCTTCATTGAGAACCATATGTATTATGCCTTAAGTAAGCTAGAGATAATTTCATGGTCACATCTATCAACCAGGATAGTATTCAAGTCAGAGTTACTGAGTCATTTTTATCATATTGGATTAACATAACGAGCTTTAAAATGAGTATAATAAAGATTAGAGTTATAGAAAGAGTGTTATCTATTGTTAAATTTAGATAACCCAAATAAGATATTTTTTATTATATTTTTTCTAATTACAATTTAACTTTACTTTAAATTCCCTCCCTCTTTTTGGGTTATTGAGTAAGAAAAATTAATAAAATAGATATTTAGTTGTTCAATAAAATAAATAATTTTCTTTACTTTTGTTATATCACAACATACTTTATGTGATTTGTGATACCTCATTTCCTATAGCCTTAGATGAGTACAAAAGAGTAGCAAAAGTATTTGTGAAACCAAGATCAAGTCTCGGATTAAAAAATTTTAGAAAAATGTTCACAATTCCCTAAATTTGTCTCAAGATTTGAACCTGGGATTGAGAGGGGTTTTTGGAAGTAATAAAAATTTTCTTCAACAATTTCACAAATATTCACTATCTTACTAAGTCTTACCGGTTTCTCTTTCCATTTTATCAGAGTATGTGAGCGATTCTCTGCTTAGTTTTCATGTTTCATACCTTAGTTAAGTTTCGTTAGCGATAAAAAGAGAAATAAAGCTAAAATGTTCCTTTACTAGTCTACCAGCATTATCATTTTCACTATCGTAGCACTGTCAAGGTTACAGGCTATTCATACTATATACAAATCCAAAATACAAGAAACAGACAACTAACAAAAGACTAAAGTCTTTCACGTTCCCAGTCTCTAGTGGTCTGTAGTTACCTTCGTCTTGCCCTTTGAGCTCTCTCCCTGTACTGTAGATGGTTTATGAAAAAGAGTGAGATTCAAAAGAATCTCAGTAGTAACATAATGCCAATCATGCATATATATCATCACAAAGCATGCTATATAAACATCATACATCAGAACTATCACAACAACATTCAGTGCATCACATACAGTTCATAATAAACAACCATAACGCTAGGCATGTTAAAGGCCCCGAGGGATACCCGCGTAATAGGCCCCAGGATCCACTCGTGCATTATAGAACGTTATTGGCTTGAGCATCCACCTGCGCAATAGGCCCTGGGAGACCACTCCGCATAACCAAAATGTGTTAGATATCTCATAATGAATCCACACAACACACCATGCATGATATAATATATGAAAGACAAGTTACTACCTGGTTGCTTTCCTTGAGTGATTTCCAACCGTTGGTTTGAGCTCGGGCAAGTTCTAGTTCCTATCAAAATTGGAGTTACAAGTAACTGGTTATTACTTGCACTATTACTGTCTTTAATTCAAATTCTGTTGGGTATCTAAAGCAGTTATAGTAGTTTTTGCATAATAGAATTTTGTACAGTGTAATTTCACTGTTTTCTAGAAACTAGCAGATTTTTGGGTTAACTTTGGAAATTCATAACTAATTCTAAAAAAATACAATTGAACTGATTCTAAATAAAAAACAAATCTCTTTCCTTATAACTTTGAGTAAAAATAGTTGGGTTTGACTACTATGCTCATATAATTTCTTGTGAATTGTTAAACGTTACTGTTCCAGATGCAATCCAAAAAATAGAATAAAATTTCAACAATTCACCATTAATTCTAGAAAACTATAAATTGAGTGGTTCTAAATTTTATATAAATCTATTTCATTCTAGTTTTATATAAAAATACTAAGTTTTAGTTATAACAATCAAAAAATTCTCAGAATTTCGCCAAACTCAACCTGTCAAAATCACATTCCAGAAACAGAGCAGAAGTTCACAAATTCATATATAAATCCAAAAAAATACAATTGAGCTGGTTCCAAGTCCTAATTGACTCTTGTTAAGTATAGTTTTAACGAAAAATATATTCATTAGCTATATATATAGAAATTAATATAGTATTTTAACTTTCTTCACGTTATTCCAGAAAATTCCAGTTTTGCATGCTCAAATTTTGAGAATGTAGAACTTCTAGCAAATAAATCCAATTGATCATTATGACCTATCAAATTAAAGGTCTATGTGTCTAATTTCAAAATAGGGAGTTTCAGAATTTTTTGATAAGAATTGGCCCTTAAAAAAGCACGCACAGTAATGGTGCTTCAGATAGGGCAGATCAACACTATATATAATCTTACTTCTTAAATTCCCAAATTCATATACAATCATTCAAAATTTATGAACACTTGTATACTTACACAATTTTATCTTATAAAGCTAATGGAAGCATCAAAATGGTCAAATTCTATCAGTTTCATCCCATCACAGAACATATATGCAATTAAGATTCTCCGAAAAAGTTTATTGTTTCTTCGTTTTCTCTTGCCTAATCACTTCCTTGTTACTCATAATCAAATGATTATCTATTTAAACAATCATTACACATGATTAGAAGTATGTTTAAGCATTAGGACTCCTTAGGGTTTCAACATCCAAACTTCACAAATCAACCAAATCTAAGCCAAGAACCACAAGAACAACAACAACAAAGATGTAAGGAGTAAGTTCTTGGAGTTTACCTTGGATTTCTTGTTGCTTTTCTCTCTAGGATTTTTTTTCCTCTCTCTCCACAACTCTTAAACCAGCTGGAAATCCATGGAATTAATAGAGGTGAAGAGATTAGAGGAGATTAGAGAGTGGTTAGGAAGCTTAAACCAAGTCCCTTACCTTAGATTTTTTGTTGAACCCTAAGCTTGGAGTGCTTCTCTTCGTTCAGCGTTCTTTCTTCTCTTTTCAGACTTAGTTTACGGGAATGAGAATGGAGAAATGAGAGTAGATGATGATTTAGTGCGTTTGAAACCTTTACTTTACACATGGCTTATTTTCATTGGTCCACATTTCTTTGACTTTTTCTTAATGTTGCAACAATATTCATTCCCTTTTCTTTTCATTATTTCAAGTGAATGGCATGAGAGATGGAGAGAAAAATATTAATCTTAAACTATCCCATGCCATCTTATAACTTGTTGATCAAAGTCTCATATCTTTGCTTTTTAACTTCTTTTTCTAAGCTTTAATCTTTTCCTTAATAATAATATTTCAAATGGCTATTTCCTCTTTTTAATTCCCATTTAATCAAAATTATTGGGAATATTGAAGAAAAATATTTATTTTCTTATTTCATGACAAAATTACCATTTTTCCTTACATTTTATGATTTACCGAAATAAATCATTTCTTGCTTCTTTCTTTTGGCTTGGCCTAATTTTGACACTTATATGAAGCCATTATTTATGTCATTTTATGCTCAAATTTTGGTTACAATATTAGGCTTTTTAGTGGACATTTATTACTTCTTTGTGTTCCAACTTGGCCAAATTATGTGTAACTGGCGATTAGGATTTTCTTGTAAATTTATACACGCCTCAGATCATCATTTTATTCCATTAAATATCACAAATATATACAAGAAATATATAGTGGAAAAAGTGGGGTATTACATGATTCAAAAGAAAAAGAACTCATTCTTTTTTCTTGCATGTTCCAATCACCTCCTCATTTTTTCGTTATTAAACTATTTGAATGCGCCGCACAAATGAGTTTGTTATTTTGCATACCAGAACTGAGTCAGTATCCTTCTTCCAATCTCACTACAACAGATAGTTCTATTTTTAGTAGAGTGGATAATTCTTCTTCTGGTTCAACTGTGCTAATATGTTCAAATTGTTTATTTGTCTTTAAATCTTCTATCTATCTATGCAAATATGGTTTGATTTTTGTAGCCACAACTCGGTTCAATAAATGCCAGAAGAGGGAAAGCCAAACAAAAACTATTCTAGTAAATCAAATTATGCTTTTCTAGACTTCAACATGAAACCAACTAGAAAACAGGAAAGAGAGTGTTTTCCCCAGCCAAGCCCTAAAATTTTGATCTGCCACTCCCTTTTTTAATTTTGAATGTTTGTCAGCCAGTCAACCGTTGCCAATCTCTTCTTAATTGTTTCAATATATAAAAACGCAATAATACCGAAAAGTCATAGCCAACATTATTAAGTAGTCGATCACAGGGTTTTTTGTGCACAAGCGTTAACATCGTCATTGTTTGTTTGTTTATTTATAGCTTCATCCATAGCTAGGGGAATACAAAATGTGGATACTATGTTCTCTTGTATGTGTACGACACTATTGAAGCTTGTGTTACTAACAAATAAAATGATGTGATTATATATCCTATCACCGAATTTGGTTTATAGTCGTCAGGCTAGCTTCTTAAGTTCAATTATTTCTTATTATTGCGTGAAGGATTCAATCTTGCGAGAATTAAATAATGGATAAATGTACACAAACAAGGAGATTTATTTCGCCGGCATTTTTGTGGCACATATGGTCGTCTGGAGCGTATAGTTGTTATATTTGAGTAATATAGTTTTGAAATAGTTCAGAATTTTCTTTGTTATTTTGGCCAAATATATGTTGGCACCACTACAAAAAAATAGCGAATTGGCGACGGAATTTCCGTCACTAATCAACTTAGAGACGGAACAATATTAGCGACGGAATTAGCGACGGAATTTGTTCCGTCGCTAAAAAGGCCGTTACTAATTGATTAGTGACGGAATTTTGCATTCCGTCGCTAATTAGAGACGGAATTTTTCCATCTCTAATTAGCGACGGAATTGACTAATTAGCGACGGAAAATTCCGTCACTAATTAGCGACGGAAAATTCCGTCACTAATTAGCGACTGAATTGACTAATTAGCGACGGAAAATTCCGTCACTAATTAGCGACGGAAAATTCCGTCTCTAATTAGAGACGGAATTTTCCTTCTCTAATCCGTCGCTAATTATTATTTTTTATATAATTTAAATTGTCACATGTCTACAACACGAGCCTCCACATGTTCCTCACCGGCGGCCGCCACGTATACCAATCAACCACCGCCACCTTGCCATCCTCCACCGCGCGCCACGTGTCACCCTTCACCGCGCGCCACGTGTCACCTTCCACCTCGCGCCACGTGTCACAAGTCACAAATTGGTTGCATTTTGTGACCAAGTTATGATTTGAAGCCATGACCTCTCACGCGTGTGCTAGTGCCTTTTCCAGTTGAGCTAAGAAGAACCTGTGAAAGTTAAATGCAAAATCATATATATATATATAAACATAGACACACACATTCACACGTACGTACGTACGTACGTACGTACATATATATACATACATACATATATATATACATACATACATACATATATATATACATACATACATACATACATACATATATATATATATATATATATATATATATATATATATATATATATATATATAACTTGCAAACAAAAATAGAAATACATAATTTTATATATTATTGAATATTTTAATTTAGTTTTCTTATTTTATTTTATGTAAATATTCTACCTAAATTTTTATTATTAATATCTTTTTTTTATATTTTATCTTTTTGTTTGTATTTATAAAATTTTCATTTTATTTGTATATAATATATTATTAAAAATTCAAATATATTATATTATAATTTTAATTTCAAAAATAAATATGAATTAATAATTTTTATTTATTTATTTTAATATTATATTATAAATTTAAAATAATTTAAAATTTAAATTATTTTAAAAATTATAATTTTGAAAAAAAAATCGAATTATTAAAAAATTTAACTATTAGAGACGGAATTAGCCACGGAAATTCCGTCTCTAAATTCCGTCACTAATTTTTAGTGACGGAAATTAGTGACGGAATGTAATTCCGTCTCTAATTAGCGACGGAAAAATTCCGTCTCTAAATTCCGTCGCTAATATTTAGAGACGGAATTTAGTGACAGAAATTCCGTCTCTAATTAGCGACGGAAAAATTCCGTCTCTAAATTCCGTCGCTAATTTTTAGTGACGGAAATTAGTGACGGAATGTAATTTCGTCGCTAATCCGTTTCTAAATTCCGTCGCTAATTTTAGTGACGGAATTTGTGAGGGATTATGGACGGATTAGTGACGGAATAAAATTCCGTCGCTAATCCTGTATTTTTTTGTAGTGTATACCATAAACTTTGTTGGACAATGACAATAATATACTTTACAAAATCTATATAGACATTGTAGTTGTGTTACATATACATATATCTATATATATACATGATTATAACAACAAAAAAAGCCGACATTTCATTGTTAACAAAGGCGATGTAAGAATCATTTGTACTTTTGAAAATAAAAATCTAACCATGTATATCTGTTTTAAACATAAAGCATACGTACAAAACTAAATAGCTATGCTGATATTATTAAAAAAAACATATAACGTGGATTATTTCCACGTCATCATTAAATGATGGTGCAAAATCGTAAAAGTACCACTTCTATGTTATCTACATCTCTTACATAAATAACATAAATGGACTCGTAAACCCTTAAATAAAGCATTCTGAACTTGACAAATTCCAAACAACTTACAAAAGATAAATTTAATGCTAGCTATGAAATTCTTCTAAAGTAATTTAATTTTATTTAATACCTTAATGAAGTTCCCGTTCAAGAAATCAATTTCTTATTTTATTTCATAGTTTCTCATTAATTATGTTAGCGACATTCATTCAAATATGGATAATCTAGTTTCCAGAATTTAAATTCTATCTCTTTGAACTTGCTGGCAACATTGAAATTAAATCAAAGAGTTTAACTGCCAACAATACCAAAGCATACATAATTGTTGGATATGCTAGAAATTAGTTGCAAGACACGTATGATTTTTTTCTCTTAGGCATATATACTTGAAAGCAATATACAAGTTAATACGCCTCTCAACAATAAGTCTATACTTAGTTCTAGGCCTTGGGTATAAATACTTGTAAGCATGAATGGAATTATGGAAAGAATCATAAAGTTTTTTGAATATTTCATATAAATGTCATTATCCAAAGCTTGTGCTCTTTTTCTCGTGCTACTAGCCCTTGCTTCTCAATTTAATGCCTCAATGCAACCCTACATGTTGACGTTGCCTCTGGAAGGCCTATTTTTGAACATTTTTTCGGTGTATTTTTTGAGGTGACTATGCTACAAAATGTTTAAGGTTTTGTGTGTTTATATATCACACATATGGCTGACTGTTTGTTTTGCAGGAGATTAATCATGCGAGATCTCGAGGGCTATGGTTAGAATTTGTAAATAATAGAGGTGATTATACGAAAACTTATTTTCTGTGCGAGTTTCTTTTTCTGCTTCAAATAAAAATAATAAGATAATTCATATTGAATTTATGCCAATGTGTTAAGGTTTTGAAGCTGGGGGTACAACAATTCCTTCAAGTATTTTTCCATGGACAATTATTGGAGATGAATCAACTATACAAGTCACTACTAAACTTGCTTCCAGCTTTCCTCACAATAAGGTTGCTGTGAAATTGAACGTCCTTTCCTTTGTCCTTCTCCCAAGAAATGCCCTGAAGGTGTTGGTCTCTCTAACCCTGGGTTTTAGGGCATAGTACGAACATAAATTTTTAACTTTTGATTATATATTATTACATTCTTTATGGTTGCACTATTTTAACTCGAAGTTTATGAATCTTATTCCTTCAGAATATTGAGCAAGGAAAGAAATACAAGGTGGTCTTTTTTGTCCGTTCATTGGGATCAATTGATTTGAGAGTTTCCTTTATGGGAGCAAATGGGATGGAATTGGCCTCTACCAACTGCAGGTTATTAATTAAAGATAATTCCGTGCCTTGTAATAATTGTGGCTTCTCTTATATTTAATATTGGGTAACTAGTTAAATACCAAAACTACAATGAATAATTTATATACGTAGGGCTTCTGCAAAACATATTTCAAGGTGGAGGAGGACGGAAACTATTCTTGAAGCCAAGACGTCAGACTTCAATTTCAGCCTCCAAATTACAACGACTCAAAAGGGAATTATTTCGTTTGGAATGAATACTTTTTAACTAAAAAAAGGGCAAGGTTTTGCATGAGAAAATATCTTTTAGAGGAAGAAAGGTATTCCTCACCTTAATTTGTGGGCACATATGGACAGAAGTGAGGCCTAGTTTCTTTCCCCCCTCTCTTAATCTAAAGCATACATCACTAGATCTTGGTTCTTCCTCTTTTCTTTTACTTATTATTACTATGATTATATTTCCTTTCCACATTAGGGACATGGATTTCGAAAGGACCTTTATCAAATTATAGCAGACTTGAAACCGAAGTTTCTTCGATTCCCAAGTACGCATTTGTAGTATGATGTATATTACTAAGTATGGCGACTAAGTATGTTACTCATTTGAAATTCCAAATATTTCTTCAGGCTGTCAATTTTGATGGCAAGGCATCGACTCTTAATTTTACAATTAACGACTTGGACTCAAATACAAATCTTTCTGGTGCAACATTTACTTTGCTCACATCTACCAGTTTCAGAGACGAGAATTCCTTTGATGATCCCAAGAAAGTATAGCATGTATAGTTTTAAATATTATTCCGGTTTTCATATAAGACAATCATCAATATTTATCAATGTGAAGTAAACAATTAATATAACATGCGACACAATCCCAAATCCTTGAATTATTGAAATATACATTTTATAACAACATCTTGCGTTAATCTCTCAAGTGGTAAGAGGGTGATGACGTGTAGTTAGAATAAATCTATACCAGTATGAATTATTTACAAATAATCAACAATGCAACTTAATTTTCAAACTCTATATGGTATTCCAAGACCACCAGGTTGGTATGAAATGCTCATTGCAAAATCATTCTCCTCTTACAACTATTTTTGGTGTGTCATATGTGTAGGTTGCACCACGAGTGAGTCTGCTTGAGAATCCTCACTCTAGTATGTCTGTTGTACTCCCACCAAATTCAATTGTTTCAAATAAAAATGTAAGATATGATATCGTATGTCTACGTGTACTATTTTGTTTTGATATGATCCATAGTTTTCTTATGTAAGACGTTATTTAAGCAATGATTTTGTTAATTTATTATAATTAATCTTCATAAAACTTTCATTTTTTTTTCAAATGCTTCATGCCACTTCCACTCAAAAAAATATTACATCATCCAAAAAAAAAATAATTTCTTTTGATGTATGGGCAAAATAAAGTTTCTGGATCAACTACTTGAATCAAAATATTTAAATATACATGAGATTTTCAAAGACTATAATGAGGTAGAGGTCATGACAAAACAAAATAAAGCGTCCAACAAATTATGCATTATATGAACTAAATGTTGTTCCCGAGTACTTATAAAGTAGAAAATTCAATAAGAATCTGTATAACTAAGATGACATAATTTATAAACACAGAACAATTATGTATACTGTATAAGAACTTACAAGACTGCCGAAAATAATAATAATAATGAACTTTGGAAAAATCCGAGCCCAACGTACGTTGTCTCCTTAAGACAATTTGTTCCCTCTATACGGATGCCCAAGGTTCTCGAACAATTGTCTCCCAGGATAGAACGGATTGCGTCTTCAGGATGATGGCACTATCAGTCTGAAGCCCGGACGAACACAATGATATTGCTTAAAGAACAACACATGTAGAGATGATTGCAGAATGCACTATGCAGTATATGAGAAGAGAGGAGTGTTTCGAGATTGAGAGTTATTTTTCCTGTCACTAGCACGTCCTATTTATAGTTGAAGGAAATTGATCAGATGGACTCGACTCTTGAGGCGAACCGGTGCGTCGTGCGAACAGACATACCGAAACGGAGTGAACAGAAGCGAATGGTGCCTCTTTATTGGCGAACTGGTGTGTCGTACGAACAGACATACCAGAACGGAGCGAACAGAAGCGAATGGTGACTCTTTGCTGCGAATTGGTGTGTCGTGCGAACAGACACATTAGAACAGAGCAACCGGACACACCAGAAGACGCACCAGAACAAACAGATGTACTGGTTCGGTCATTCGGTCACATATCCGTACTGTTTGGAAAATCACGAAGAGGTATAAAGGAATAAAACGCGATTGTTCGGACAAACTAAAAAAATTATTTTTTAAATCACACACACGCGCGACCGACCGACCGACCCGACGGACGGCGGCGGCGCGCGCGCGTGTGTGGTGGACCAAGGCCCATGTATGTCCTCCCTCCTCCACAAAAGTGGATTGGCCCAAGGGCCCATTTTAGAGGTGAGAAGTTGAGCCTTATATACACTCTTATTTCTCTTGATTTGTCCAATGTGGGACTTTTGTCCACACACTATATTTCTCCTTCCTTTTCCCTCTTCTCTTCCAACCTACTTCTTATTCATAACCCATGGAATTATTGTTCAAAATTCCAACAATCCCCCACATGGATAAGAAGTTAGTCCATAATGATCAAATGCAAATGAACATGTATGCAAACTACGATTCCTCTACGAGAAGCAACTGCATCGAGATAGGTAGGGGCCACCTTTGAACCTTCTCTAGTAAAAACCTATCGGATATACTCGGTCAATCGGTGGACGTGTTGTCTTGAACCGTCAACCTTTAATGTATAACAAGACAATAGGAGTCACACAATTGCTCCTCTAGCATCATTGGTTCTCATGTTGTGCCCATTTTGGCCCTGGACACCTGCCTGGTTCTGCGAGTGTTCTAGAGAATTGGCCGTTTTAAATTCTCGTAGAAGCGGCCCCACTTCACACTCACATAGGTGATTCCTTGCGATGTAAGTCAATATACATCATCTGAACACATCAGATTAAGAAACCATTAAAAATTTAAATGCTTACCCTAATATATATGCACTGTTTTGTCATAGGAATGAGTATGAGTTTAAAACTCCACAGTGTTTACAGTCTATCATTACTTAGTTGTCTCTTTGAACCTAGTTTGTGGGATCTCCACTCATCTAAGTAGAGTTACCGCAATGATCAACAATTTATCGGCCTTAAACCCATTCCTTTCGACAAATTTCTAATTAACTCTCTAGGAATTCCTTTAGTCAATGGATCCGCTATATTCTCTTTTGATTTCACATAATCAATTGAGATGATTCCATTAGAGAGTAATTGTCTAACGGTATCATGTCTTCGACGTATATGTCTAGACTTACCATTATACATGACATTCTTGGCCCTACCAATAGCTGCTTGACTATCACTGTGTATACACACTGCCGGTACCGGCTTTGGCCAACTAGGATTGTCTTCAAGAAAATTTTGAATCCACTCAGCTTCCTCACCAGCTTTATCTAAAGCAATAAATTCTGCTTCCATAGTTGATCTTGCAATGCAAGTCTGTTTGGATGACTTCCAAGACACAGCACCCCCACCAAGGGTGAAAACATATCCACTTGTGGATCTTGTGTCATTAGAGCTGGTGATCCAATTTGCATCACAATACCCTTCTAGCACTGCAGGATACTTCTCGTAATGCAAAGCAAAATTTTGAGTGTGCTTTAAGTAACCCAAAACTCTTACCATAGCTTTCCAATGATACTCATTTGGATTACTAGTAAAGCGACTCAACATGCTTACAGCGTAGGCAATATCAGGTCTAGTGCAGTTCATAACATACATAAGACTGCCTAGCACTTGAGCATATTCTTTTTGTTTTACAGCTTTGCTAGTATTTCTCAACAAAAGAAAACTAGAGTCTATAGGGTTCTTCACAGGAACTATGTTTAAACTCTTGAATTTCTCTAGAATTTTATTAATATAATGTGCTTGAGACAAAGCCAACCCTTCAGATGTTCTATAGATTTTAATTCCCAAAATAACATCTGCTAGACCCATATCTTTCATGTCGAACTTACTTGTAAGTAATCGCTTAGTAGCTTTAATCATTTGATTATTACTACCCATTATCAACATGTCATCTACATAAAGACAGACTATTGCAAACCCATTTGCAGTATTTCGAATATAGACACATTTGTCACATTCATTAATGCTAAAGCCATTTGATAACATAACTTCATCGAATTTCGCATGCCATTGTTTCGGGGCTTGCTTAAGTCCATAAAGGGACTTTATCAATCGACATACTTTCCGTTCTTGTCCTGAGACAACAAATCCCTCAGGTTGTTCTATATAGATTTCTTCTTCTAAAACACCATTCAAGAAGGCTGTCTTCACATCCATTTGATGTATTTCTAACCCATTCAATGCTGCTAATGCAATTAACATCCTAATGGATGTAATCCTTGTAACAGGTGAATAGGTATCAAAGTAGTCTAGGCCTTCACGTTGTCTGTAGCCTTTTACTACCAACCTAGCTTTGTACTTATCAATAGTGCCATCCGCTTTCATCTTCTTTTTGAAGACCCACTTAGTTCCTAGAGGCTTATTGCCAGGAGGAAGGTCAACCAACTCCCAGGTATGGTTTGACAGAATGGATTCAACTTCACTATTGATAGCCTCTTCCCAGAATGGTGCTTCAGGAGAGCCCATAGCCTCTTCATATGTTCGAGGCTCATTTTCTAACAAAAAAGTCAGAAAATCAGGCCCAAAGGATGTGGCGATCCTTTGCCTTTTACTACGTCTAGGTTCCTCTTCAACAGAACCCTCATTAGTAGTAGCATCCCATGGTATCACTGTATTGTCATTATTATGATCACTTGCCTCATTTCCCTTGTTATACGGAAATATATTCTCAAAGAACGTAGCATCCCTTGACTCAATAACTGTATTAACACAGACATCTGATACATCGGACTTATAAACCAAAAACCTATATGCACTACTATTAAGTGCATAGCCAATGAACACACAGTCCACTGTCTTAGGTCCAATTCTCAACCTTTTGGGTTTAGGAATTGCAACCTTAGCCAAGCACCCCCACACTTTTAAATATTTCAAGGAAGGTTTCTTTCCTTTCCATATTTCATAAGGTATGCTTTGTATCCTTTTGTGGGGCACTCTGTTAATAAGAAAATTAGCCGTTAAAATGGCTTCCCCCCATAAATTCTGTGGTAAACTGGACGTAATCAACATTGCATTCATCATTTCTTTCAATGTCCGATTTTTCCTTTCTGCAATCCCATTTGATTGCGGAGCATAAGGAGCAGTCGTCTGGTGTATAATACCAGATTCTATACAGAATTCTTCGAAAGGGCCATCATATTCTCCCCCACGATCGCTCCTTACTACTTTAATTTTCTTATTAAGTTGAGTTTCAACTTCATTTTTATATTGTTTAAAAGCAATAATAGCCTCGTCTTTACTATTAAGCAAATACACATAACAATATCTACTACAATCATCAATAAATGTAATAAAATATTTTTTGTTACCCCTAGATGGTACAGATTTCATATCACATATATCAGTATGTATTAAATCTAATAATTCAGTTGATCTTTCAACAGGAGGAAATGGTAACTTAGAAAATTTTGATTCAATGCATACTTGACATTTATCATGATTTGAACAATCAACTTTAGGCAATAAGTCTGAATGAATTAAACTTTTAATTGATTTAAAATTAACATGTCCTAATCTTTGATGCCATAAATTAGAAGACTCAAGCACATAAACAGAAGCAATATTATTATTGATAACACCATCATTGGTTACAGTCATTACATTAAGTTTGAACAGGCCCTCACTAAGGTAACCTTTTCCTACATACATATCATTCTTAGAAAGTACAAACTTATCAGAAACAAATACAAGCTTAAAACCATTCTTGATTAAGAGGGATCCAGACACTAAATTCTTACGAATATCAGGCACATGAAGCACATCATTAAGTGTCACGACTTTTCCAGAAGTCATCTTTAAGGCCACCTTACCAACACCTTCCACCTTTGAAGTAGAAGAATTACCCATATAAAGTTGTTCATCTTTTTCCGCAGGGGTGTAAGAAGAGAACATCCATCTGTTGGCACACACATGCCTAGTGGCACCAGTGTCCACCCACCACTCCTTAGTATTTCCAACCAAGTTACATTGCATCACAACAGCCGAAAGATTCATGTTTTCAATCATATCAGTAGTAGTTTCAACAATGTTGGCTTGACTGTTCTTCTTCTTTTTGTGGTCCTTTGCCTTCTTACAATCCTTAGCACGATGGCCAGGCTTCCCACAGTTATAACAATTACCTTTGAATTTATGGCCTTTGCTTTGGGCTTGCTTTGATGATCCCTCATTAGAGCGTTTCCGTTTCTTGGGCTTTGGACCATCTTCAACAATATTAGCCTTTGAAACTATAGGATTGCTGCCAAATTTCTTTTCAGAAATCTTGTTATCTTCTTCTATTCTCAATCTTATAATTAGATCTTCAAGTGACATCTCCTTGCGCTTATGTTTGAGATAATTCTTGAAATCCCTCCAAGATGGTGGCAATTTTTCTATAAATGCAGCAACTTGGAAAGACTCACTAAGAGACATCCCTTCAGCGTGAATTTCATGCACAATCAATTGAAGTTCTTCAACTTGACTTACCACAGATTTAGAGTCAAGCATTTTGAAGTCCAAAAATCTGCCAACTATAAATTTCTTTAAGCCAGCATCTTCAGTTTTGTACTTCTTGTCTAGACTTTCCCATAATTCTTTGGTTGTCTCCAAAGTACTATATACAGTATATAATGTATTGTCTAGACCATTGAGAATATAATTTCTGCATAGGAAATCAGAATGCTTCCAAGCATCAATTGCAGCAACCTTTTCCTTGTCTAATGGTTGTCCTTCTTCCAATTTCGGAGCTTCTTCAGTAATAAACCGTGCCAAGTTCAAGGTAGTTAAGTAGAAAAACATTTTCTGTTGCCATCTCTTGAAATCATTCCCATTGAACTTTTCAGGTTTCTCACCATGCATTGGAGCAGAACCAATTGGGTTCATCAAGTTTGTACTCGAACTTGCCATTTCTGTTACTCAAACAGAAACTTTGATTAATCACACAGATTAATCTAAGAACAATATAATAATCAAAATTAAAGATACTAAACACAGATTCAACACAATCAAGTGAAAAGCTACAATCACGTTTCTACTAGTACATGAAACCAGCTTTGTTGATTATATCAATTGGCCAGGTAAGTGTGAATGAAGTGGGAGTCTCTCCGTGCTGTTGCAACGGTGACTAATTAAATAACCACTAAATTAAATCACTTTCCTAGACACCAATGATATGAATTAACTTTAACTGATTCCAATGCCAATAGAACAAACCAATTACAAATTGTCTTAAGATTGTTGTTCCCGAGTACTTATAAAGTAAAAAATTCAATAAGAATCTGTATAACTAAGATGACATAATTTATAAACACAGAACAATTATGTATACTGTATAAGAACTTACAAGACTGCCGAAAATAATAATAATAATGAACTTTGGAAAAATCCGAGCCCAACGTACGTTGTCTCCTTAAGACAATTTGTTCCCTCTATACGGATGCCCAAGGTTCTCGAACAATTGTCTCCCAGGATAGAACGGATTGCGTCTTCAGGATGATGGCACTATCAGTCTGAAGCCCGGACGAACACAATGATATTGCTTAAAGAACAACACAGGTAGAGATGATTGCAGAATGCACTATGCAGTATATGAGAAGAGAGGAGTGTTTCGAGATTGAGAGTTATTTTTCCTGTCACTAGCACGTCCTATTTATAGTTGAAGGAAATTGATCAGATGGACTCGACTCTTGAGGTGAACCGGTGCGTCGTGCGAACAGACATACCGAAACGGAGTGAACAGAAGCGAATGGTGCCTCTTTGTTGGCGAACTGGTGTGTCGTGCGAACAGACATACCAGAACGGAGCGAACAGAAGCGAATGGTGACTCTTTGCTGCGAATTGGTGTGTCGTGCGAACAGACACATCAGAACAGAGCAACCGGACACACCAGAAGACGCACCAGAACAAACAGATGTACTGGTTCGGTCATTCGGTCACATATCCGTACTGTTTGGAAAATCACGAAGAGGTATAAAGGAATAAAACGCGATTGTTCGGACAAACTAAAAAAATTATTTTTTAAATCACACACACGCGCGACCGACCGACCGACCCGACGGACGGCGGCGGCGCGCGCGCGTGTGTGGTGGACCAAGGCCCATGTATGTCCTCCCTCCTCCACAAAAGTGGATTGGCCCAAGGGCCCATTTTAGAGGTGAGAAGTTGAGCCTTATATACACTCTTATTTCTCTTGATTTGTCCAATGTGGGACTTTTGTCCACACACTATATTTCTCCTTCCTTTTCCCTCTTCTCTTCCAACCTACTTCTTATTCATAACCCATGGAATTATTGTTCAAAATTCCAACACTAAAGATATCATTTAACCTCTTATGATGAATTATTACATCAATCTAACATTGAGTTCTTAATATTTTAAAATATTGGCCACCTTAAAAAGTCACCAAAATTTTCTTTTCTAATATTCAGGTTTTAAATGAAAGAAACCAGTGGAATATTATAAATATATGTGGCTGACATTGCTTTTATGATTGCTTGATAAGAAGCAAAAATAAAATTAACAAATAGACATATATGGACTACAGTTTATTTTCTTAGTTGGTTTCCCAATTTTGTAGATAGAAAAAGTGGTCTCTATTTTGCGACCAAATAAAATTCCCAATAACGTCATAAACATATTGAAAGCTCTTTTCATGAATTATGTAGCAAAAAAATTTCTTATTATTTAAAATCACTTTTAAAATAAATAAAATTTATATTTACATTTTTCAAAATATTTTAATAAAAATTATATTTGTAATTGTATTTGGAATTAGTACAACTTTAAGTATATTTTTAAGATTTTAAAGAAATACTTTGTAATAAAAAGAATTTTTAATGATTTTTAAAGAAAGCCTTTGAAATGTTATTTAATCCATCCTGACCCTTTCAACCTCCACGGCTCCACCCATGGTGTTTATATACCTCAATAAGTAGAATTTGACCGCTAATAACTCACTTCCTCACACAAATCATAACACTTGTATTCTTTGAATCTTGGAATCCAAACTTAAGGATGTTACATAATTAACCTCAATAAAATGTTCTAACCTTTAATTCCAACACAAATTTAAATCTTAATCACCCTAACGCTCAAAATTAAAAATGTGGATGTTGTGGTTTAGGAGGCTTTTTGAGTGAGTTTGGAACGCTCAGGCAACAGAAGGTAAGTGGGAATATAGCTCTCATGCTAATTGATGCAGAATTGGGGAAGGGGAAGGGGAGAAGAGGGAGGAAGAGAGAAAGAAGAGAGTGAGAGGAGAGAGAGAGAGAGAACTTCGTAGAAGAGTCAAGTGCAATTCTTATTCAAACATTTAAAGGCATCCAACGCAAGTGAGTTGAGGTGCTTTGTATAAGCCTCAATCTAACCCAAGGAATTAATAACATAATATTCTAGAATGAAAGTACAATAAATGAGAATTGATAACACAACATTCTTGAATGCAATTACGATAAATAGTAAAGATTCAGAATTAAAATAAAACAGTTTTTTAAACTATGCCAACAATAGGATTGTTGACAATCCGTGCATTAACCTTCAAATTGCCTCCCCATCTTTCTCTTTCCTTTTTGATTCCAGCAAGTTACCTATTTAGCCACACGATAAGAGAGTGGAGACACTTGGGAAAGTAGGAGAGTATATGTAATACCCCGAATTTTGGGATTAAAGGCTTGAGATTAAGTAAGCTGCTAGACCCCGGTTTAGCAAATGTCCAAGTGAGGAATGATATATTTCCCAAAATTCCTTAATATTGTTGGGTATTAAAATAGAAATAAAAGGCAAGGACAAAATGGTAATTTTGCCATAAGATGAGGAATGATGATGATTTTTCCCTAATATTCCCAATGAGTTGAGTTAGATGGGAATTAAAAGGAGGGAAATGATCACTTGATAATTAATGAAGCCATGTTAGTAATTATTATCAAGTAAAGTCAGTATGAGGAGAAGCTTAATGCTTTGGTGGACCACTTGAGGTGGTATAATGGGGTAATTTGAGAGTGAATTATACTATCTTATTTCTTATTAATATTAATGGAATGATGAAGGAAAAGAGAAAGGAAATTTGCTATGTAAGAAATGAGATAGGTGGACTAATTGAGTAAAGGCTATCGGATGATTTTAATTAATCATCATCCTTCATCAATTAATTCCCTTCCTTGTGCGTTCAGGATTAAAAGGAAAAGAAAGAGAAATCGAACGAGAAAGGGAATAGATCAGAACGAGAAAGAAAGAGAAAGAACGAGAACGAAGAACGAACGAGAAGAGAGAGAGAAGAGAGAGAAAAATGTTATTGGCCGGCACTCATCCGAAACGACGTTTTCTCTCAAAATGTCCAATACAAATGTTCTTCTACTCATCCCGAGCTTCGATTCTCTGGTTTCGGTTTCTTAATTAGAGGCTGTTGGTGCCATCTCGCAGTCGGAGAGTCACCAGAGTTCCGAACCGAATTCAGAAGCGGGTAGAGGTAAGCGTGTGCTACCTTTCTATCATTCCGGTTTATCATTTGGATGAGTATTTTGGAAGTAGTGTATTGTTCATCTCTTATTCTATCCTTGTTTTGGGGGCCGAAATGATGTCCAAGGGATGTCTAAACGGCTAATCATGTAATAAGGAGTAGAAAGGAGGATATTAAGATAAAGAAAGGGAGGAACCGACATAACTCTTCTGAGAACTCTAAAATGGCTGCCTTGAGTGTGGTAAGAGGATAGATTTGGAATTTCATCGATTGGATGATTCCATTGAGTTTAGAAGAGCAAATTGTGTAGGGTTCATGTTGAAGGAGAAGTGAGGAAAGACCTAGAAGGTGAAATGACCAAATTGCCCTTGTTGCTCTATATAGAGGCTGTTCAAGGGGCATTTTCATCATTCGGGCCTGAATTTGACTAATCTGAAGTCATAAAGGGATTCTACACGTGAAATTGTGTAGGATTGACCCATGTTGCAATTTTTGTAAAAGTACAGTTGGGCCGGGCTTGTGGGGGTATTTTAGTAATTTAGCGTAATTGGGCTAAGTTATCAATTAATACGAGTCTAGAATGTTATAAGGATGAGTAGTGACTCATGTGTGCTATATTTGGGAATTCTAGGACTCGATGGATGGTCGTGCCCGAACTGGAGCAAAGACGAAGGATTGAGGACGGACGTGAGGTCCGACAGGTAGTGGACTTACTTTTCTTGTATGGGTGTGATATGTATGTTATATGCATTGATTGTGTGACTGCTATGCCTATTTGTGTTGAGCATATTTGATTGATTGAAGCTCTGTTATTTTTGTGCGATGGCCATTGGTATGTCATAACATTGAGCATGCAACATGTCATTATGTTGGCATGAAATAGGGTAGGCAAGTATGTCATACATTAATATATATCTGCCATGCATAGTGGTACTGTTCACTACTGAGATTCTCTCGAATCTCACTCCTCCCAAATAACCATAGTGGCAGGTGAAGATGCATGAAGATGCACAGAGGAGATATGGGGAGACGTGAAGTGAAGAGGAGGTCGTAGTGCGGGGAACTACTTGTATTTCATATATGTGTGTATATATGGATGTATGTGTATGTATGAATGTTGTATAAGCAGATAATCGCTCTAATGTATTTAAGAAATTTTCTAGCATGAATAAGAGTACGACTTTTAGTTTAATAACTTATCGCTTGCTTACTCTGATATAATAGAACTAAGAGCCGGTAAGGTAAGTATATGGAAGGGTGTTTACAACTTAGGTCATATATTATTATACATTACTCCGTTAACATACCCATTACCTACTGTATTGGGTTAGGTCTAACTCCTTGACCCCACTTAATACCTCTACCTCATTGTTTCCCCCTCTTTATAATCAAATATTCAATGATTTTTTATGAATAAAATTTGGGATATTACAAATTCAATTCATCCTCCTTTACAGGATCTACTGCCTCCTACACTACCTTCATTGAAGCCGCTTCTACAGCATCTCCATGTGAGGGTGCACATATAGACAGAAGCCTCGAAAGACTCTTGCTGATGCTCTACATTATCAACAGCAAGCTCAATCTTATACTTGATACCAATGATGTTGAATACAATATGTCATATGACCCCTCTTTCCCTTCCACTTCTTCCTCCTCTCCCTTCGTGATAAGGAGGAAGATTGTGGGTTTTTTATTATGTAAATTAATGTTTTTTAGATTAATGTATGAAGCCAACATAAAAAATATTATTATTAATGAAAATATATTTTTATTTCTAATCTTTGTCTTGATCTTGATCTTGTTCATATCTCTTGCATCTTTGTTTCGTTGTTGTTTTTGTCTCTAGGTTGATAAGTTAATTTTCCTATAGAATATAGATACTTTCTTAGTAAATTAAATTATAATATAATTTGATTACATTTAAACCGGTTATAAGGGCATAAGGTCTAAATATGTTAATATAAACTGTCATTTAATTCTTTAATGGTCTAAATGTCATTTATTAATTTCTAATGTTACATTTTTATTTACACCGGATAAGATGTGCATTCGGTCTCATAATTATTATTTAGACCTCTTTTTAAATACAACCGGTTTAAATACGTAAATTTTTAACTTCCAACGCCTATCATTATGTCTCATCAGTATCATTTGAATTATCCGGCCATCAGTCTTATTTATAAATACCAAGGCGCCTTTAATTAGTTCCTAAGTTCAAATTCAAAAGTTCATTTCTACCTCTATCTTTCTTGTTTGAGCAGCAATACTTCCTACTGAGTACAAGATTAAAGAGGCAGTGTTCCCCCTCTCCTCCTTTGGCATCAACTACCAGCGGTTCCTCTTCGTATCCCCCACCATCTCTGATGTTAGAGGAAATCGTTGAGGCCATCTTTTGCCTCTAGAGCACCTTTTTGAAGGTCATGGTAAGGTAAGATCACTTCTCCGAACAACTGGAGGAGTTGGCAGTGGTGTTGAACAACATCATTGATCGTTTGGATTAGGCTCAATGAGTTTCCTAGAATGATAATGATGATCTTCTGAAGGCCTAGGTTTCAACAACCCGCAATGTTATAATATTTTGATATAGTTGTTATTTTGTGGCTAATCATCATATATATATATATATATATATATATATATATATATATATATATATATATAATATTTTGATGTGTTTTTTGATTTCATGTATGTATACTGCTATATTTAAGTGATGATTAATGAAAAAGTTTCTGTCTTTTATGTCTTTTGATAGTTCTTGTTGATGATCATCATCTCACTCATGTTATTAATCTGTTGTTGATGAAAACTTTTAGGTGAATGTTCTTGTATTTTTCTAAAATTTTACACTCTGTTCTAAAAATTACATTTTAGACCAGATGATTTGAAAGATGTTGTTAATATAATTAAAAATGTTTTTAACATATTGACATTGGTCTTTAGTAAGATCTGGTTTAGAAAAGGTTATGGACACTGGTCATTAATGAGATTGGTCTAGAAAATGTTGCTCTAAGTATATATACTCAATTTAACGCTCAGTCTTCATCTCTAATCCCTCTTAGTCCCCCGAACGTCCTCTTCATCTCTCCGTCGCCTCCGGCCGTCATGATGTCCCTCTCTTCAACATCAAGATGGCTTGGTATTCCTTGCCGTTGGGCTCTCCCTCTCTATCATCACTGTTTTGCTCTCACATTCAGTAAAAATCGTTACTTTTTACAAACCCTCGATAGATGTTTTATTGTCGCGTTCTGTTAGTGTTCTCTTTCACTGTCTTTGCTTGAATAGAAGTTTTAATCATTGTCTTTTATTATCTTTCACAAACCCTCGATACTCCTTTTCCTTCTTTTTCAAAACTTTGATACTCACTCCTTTTATTTCTTTTGTAGAAACACTTATGCTTACGCCTTTTATCTTCTTAGAAATGTACACACACATTGTGTCTTCCAACCACCACATATATCACAAGGTTGAACCTACAATGGAAATGGAAATGATAGATGAGTACCAAACAAACCATGTTTTCATCAGTATGAAGAGTTTATGAAGACATTATTTCATTTGCTGCTTGCTCTAAATGCAATTTAGTTCGTTAACATATATAGTATACTACATATGCAACAATTATGTTATGTAGTGTACATGTTGATGAGCTTGATTACATTTGCATACATAGCACAGAGGCTAGAACACATGTGAAGAGCATTAAGTTGAGTGGTTTTTTATACACATGTGAAGAGCATTAAATGATCTGATCTAATATGTAACTTATTGTAATTGAAAATAGGGGATCGAATAAACACAGTTTGAGGTTGAAGATACTTGGAAGCTCTTCCACTAAGACTTAGAAGATGAAAAAAAGCTTTCCTTCCATAGGTATAAATATGATATTCCTTTTGTGCTTCTTGTATGTTTCTTTGTGTGATATAAGAAAGTTTACATTTTTTCTGGTGGCTGTATATTCTTTGTGCTTGTTATAGTTAGTGTATGCAAACTTTTTTCCACGGAATTCATTATGGTTGGGATTGCAAAACTTGTGATTATGATAATAATACAATTTCATTGCATTATTCTCATAATAGCAAGTTTCACGAATCCAATCATTGCAAATTCTATAGACAAAAGTTTGTATACACATATGTTAATTATATTGAATCTTGTTTGTCATGCCTTTGTTCTTTTTAAGTTTTTTTATTAGTTTGGAAGCCCCCTCCTTGAAAAGGCTTAGATCATTATTGAGTGTTGGTTTGGAATGTTGATTGTAATTCTAACCCTGACATATGTGTGTTGTTGATGCCTGGTATATATCATGAGACATCCTTATAGTTGATTGATGCAACCCTTGGATTGTGATCTAAGTTTACTAATCTTAGGCATTTTAGTTGTAATATCCATAATTTTTAGATTATAGGCTTGATGATAAGCCTGAATCAAGTGGACTACTAAGCCCAGTTTAGCAAGAGTCCCATGAATGCATAAGAAACAGGATGAATGATAGAAACAGTACTCGAAATAGAATTTGGATTTCAGTACGAATTAGTAGAAAGAAAATACCTGATTCCTTTAGGATGTGTCAGGATGACATAGAACCTGACTCAGATCTAAAGGAAAAGGGAAATGGCATCTAGAAAGAGTGGATTTGAATTTCAAAAGTTGGAATAATGCTACCATTGTGTGTTCTGTGCAGGGCAGTCAATTTGCATGACATTTCTAAATAGGCAAATGATGTCCAAAAATTGTGAAACTTTCTAGTCTAAAAGTAGATATGTCAAGCTTTGATTTGATGCATCATTTGGATGTGTATACTAGAAATTCTACATTTTTAATGTTTGGTCTAGAAAAACTGGTGAATTCTGGGGAAGTGTTCAATAAAGTAAGATACTATATTGATATGCCAGAAGTTTAATGGCTATATTTTTTCCTGATACTAGCCTAATTAGGGGTCACATAACTTTTGGAATCACCAAAATTAGACTTCTATACAATTAGTTATGAATTATCAAAAATTGAAGAAAATTCTGGTAGATTTAAGTATATGTGCGAAAATAGGAAAAATGTAAGGGCAAATTAGTCAATTGCCAATAAAGCAAGAAGCCATTAATCATTTTCCTTTTTCCTTGTGATTTTCGATCAAAAAGGAAGAAGCAAGAGGGAAATAATTTACTTGGTCCAAATTAAACAAGAAGGAGCAATATTGGCCAAGTAGAAATAAGTTGAAAAGTCAACAATTGCGGCTAGGCTTGAAAAGGCAAATTTGCATGAATACTTGGTCAACATTTACTCTCCCATTTTGAATGTAATTGATGTCCAAGCTAAGAGAGGCAAGGGAAGATAGAATTCAACTTAACTAAACCACTCTTTGTCAATTAACTTAAGCACTTTCTCAAGACACCATGGAATTATGACACTTAGATTTTCTTTTATTCCCTTAGCAATTTTCGGCCAAGTTTTTTATGATGGATGAGGATTGGATATTTAACCATTATCACTCTCTCATTTGGATACCCAAATCATGAAAAAAGAAAGAAAAGAAGAAAAAATGAAAGAGGAAAGAGAAAGAGCACTCTTGAAAAACAAAGAACAAGGTAAGAGCTTCTAGCTCAATTTTCACCTTCCAAATCACCTCTTTTGCTCTTGAAGTCTTTATAAAAGTTGTTCCTCTCATTAAGAGCTTCATTTATATGGTTTTAGTTTCATGAAAGAAGGTGTTTTATGCTGTCTACAAAATACCAAAATTGGAGAAATTAAGAACAAGCCCTAGAAAGTGAAAGAGGTGAGCTTGAGCTTCGATTTGAGCTATATATTGTGTTGTTAGGTTGAGTATGGTGAATTTTCTTGGATGCCTTAAATTTTTAACAATATGGGATCTTAGGGATTCATGTTACCTGTTGGGAATCGTACATGCAGCGGAAAAATTAACCGTTTAAAAAAAAACTTTCGAATCCCAATCGTGGATCTATGAAAGACGTCTAAATCGAGTAGTTAGAATAGTACCTTTATGTTTCTCGTGCTTTCAATCTATAGGAGTCAACACCTCTGGTCGCCTCCCTCTACCGGTATCCACACGAACAAGACCCAATTCGGCAGCGTGCTAGCGCCTCCAAGATGCCTCTCTAGGGTTTCTCGCGGCTCTCCAAGTTCTTCGTACGGCCTAGGGTTCTCTAGCCCTTCAAATTTTATATCTGATGTAGGCCGTATTGGAATCTAAAAATTAATCTTAATTAATTTGAAATTCAAATTAAATCAAATAAATCTGATTTGATTAAATATGTCAAACATATTTAATTTATCATATTCATTTAATTTAATTAAAGAGCCAATAGATTTAATTTATCTTTATAAATTAAATCTAAGATATGATATCTGTATTAGCTTTAATTATTTAATTTATCAAATAAATTAAATATAAAACTAACATCTTATAATAATATTATAATCTATATATATTATTATTATATATTTTTTTTTCGAATATATATATATATATATATATATATATAATTCATCCACCCTAGGTCAAATATTATATTCATTGAATCTTAGACACATCTTAGATTCAATGAATCTGGACATCATAACTCGTGTTGGGCTATTCTTGTGTGCGACCCTGTAGGCCCACATGAAGTTGTCAGTGGGCCAAAACTATTCTAGCCCACAAGTCGCAAGCGGCCTCTAGCAAGACATTGCGACTACCCAATTCACATGAGGATCGATGATACGATGCAACCTTTTATACAACCATGTCACGTCCCCTTTTGTCACACGATATTTCGGTCAAGGATAAGGCATGGACATCGTCATCCTCCTGTTCCTGACCATCACTTTCCCGATTCCTGAGTAGCCTGAAATTAGAAATGGAAACTCCTTCCCATTACAGTATGGCCATACATTTCTCAGACTCACTCATCGAGAGGCCCAGTAATATCTCTCACTAATGTGAGGGACAAATTCCATCTTGATCACTCACATTCCTCTTCATGAAAACTCCTAAGCCCGATTGTAGCCTTTATCATCACCCGGTCAAAGGTGACTTTTGACTAGGTCAAAACTTAGCAAGTTTCATCCAGGAATCTATGATGATCTCAGGTCAGAGGGCTCTGCGACATGATTATATGTATGAGATAAGCTTATGACTTAATCCATGCAACTTTCTCATAGCGGGTCGGTCCAGCACCTTATACTCCTATAAGTGCCTAAGACTTTGATTTGTATCTCTATACCTCATCAAAGTCATACTGGTCTTATTTCATCTTTGCTCCCGCATAGATAATTGACCAGGGACATTTAGGATAATCTTTATAGTTCATCCAAGGATACAATTATCATAGTAAACATGCAAATGATATGATAACAATAAGGAGAAATTCTTAAATAACAATAATGTTTAAGGTACAATGATTGGCCCTTAGGGCACAATTTCCAACAGTTACCATGATCATGTATATGGTCATATGTAATGTTTAATGATGATATAAGACTAGGTTGGTGGTTAAAATTGTAAAATGGTTAATTGTTGTCTTGAGTGGCAACTTTCGGCCAGGAGCATGGCAGCAAGAAGGAGTGTGATTTTTCCAAATTTGAGGTTTCCAATGGATTCTTTGTGAAAAATTGTGTGGGAATATAGTATGGTTATGATTTTAGAAAGGTTGGATTGAAAACCCTAAAATTGGAATTCAATGTTACTAAGGTCAACACTACCAGATTTTGGTCAAGTTGTTGTGACGAGGTTTTGGATGATCAAACCATGTGTAAAAATTATGAAAATTTTTATAATGATAGTATGAAAATTAATATTTAATTTTATATAAAATATGTGTCATTTGGGTTAGTAGATTGTAAGTTATGATTTTTTAAAGTTAGGCACTGAATCTGGAACAGTTTGGTTGATTGAGGATTTCTGGATTATTTTGCATAAATCTGGTAGTGACTAATATTTTTTCTCTAAAGAGGACATAAATAGATTCACATAGGACTTTGAACTACTCCAATTGAAGTTCTACAAAATTAATTATGATTTTTCAAAATTTGGTCAAAATGCTGGAAACTTTTGGTTACTATTCGAATTTAAGAAAGAAAGGGCCAAATGTAATTAGTATGAACTCCAAGGGTGAAAGTAAGCCTTTAGGAGTAATTTAGCCTATTGGGAATTTACTTTTCATGGCACTAATAATGTGGTATTTATCTAAGGCCATGAGAAGCAAAGAAAGAAGAAATATGGAAGAATTTTCAAGAAGCTTCAATGGTTGGAAGAAAATGGGACAAGAAGAGGACATAAGGTTAAGAGGTAGTAAACTTTCCTAACTTGCATAACTTGATATGTGTACTTGTATATTGATGTGTTAATCACTTTGATGAATTTGTATAAAGCATATGTGAATGAGTGAAGCTCTGTTTCTGTTTATACTTTGGTCATTAGTGTAATATGTTAAACATTGAGCATGCATATATGTCATTATGTTGGCATGAATTTATGGAAGAAAGCATGTCATGCACAAAGCATTTCTTATATGCATTTGTTACCACTGTTTACTACTGATATTCTCTCGAATATCACTATTCCTCACCCAACCATATAAGTATGATGAGTACAGGTGAAGAATACATGAAGATATGCAAAGGGGAAATGCGAAGGAGAATTAGAGATTGAAGTACAATGCACTGTTTATGTATAAGACTTGAACACTTTAGTATTTATAAAAGGAATTATGAGTCGATGAGTCACTACAAAGTTGCAAACCACTAGAATGTGCTTCCTTAAGATTTTGAAATTTTCAAAAGAAAAAACCCACTCAACTACAGGTTTGAATCCTATTTTAAGATTGGGGTTTGAAAAGCATTATAAAAGAATATCACTTAGTGGTTTGAATTCGTTGTGTGATATTAATTAGAATGAGTGTAAAATATAAGGTGTTACATTAGTTCTTTTGAGAGTTTAAATAGAATATGGATATGGCCTACCTCAGTTTTACGCAACAAAGGTAGAGTGTCTTGTTTAATGAATCTGAGTATAACATAGTTGATATACAAACTTGAGAATTCTATTTTGTATGGTTGAATTTGGTTGTGGGATGAGATTTTAGAAATCAAAGTGAAGGCCAATAATAAGTAGCTACCCGACTAGGTGGTGTCATACCTTATATCCAATAGATTCATATGAGTGCAAAAGAGTAGTAAAATAAGTTGTTAAACTAGTAATCGGTCTCGGGTTAATCAAGGTTTCAAAAACGTTTACAAAATCCTAAACTTAATTCAGAATATGAACCTGAGTTTGAGAGGGTTTTTTCAGACAATAAAAGAAACTTTTCATTACTTGCATAAGTTTCACGACGTCACTAAGTCTCATCAGCTCTCAGTTCCATCTTATCAGAGTATGTGGGTGATTCTCTGCTTAAGTCTCACATTTCCTTTGTTAATTAATGTTTCATTAACGTTCGGAAGCGTTATCTAACTAAGTTATCCCATTATCAAGTTATCGTCCATTTACTAGTCTACTGGTACTACTAGTTCTACCATTGTACTATTGTAAGGTTTATAGAGTTATATACATCATCTACATATCCAAAATATCCAAAATAGACAAGCAACAGGAAAATAAAGTCTTTCAGCTCCATTCTCTAGCAGTCCGTATTTACCTTCTTGCCCTTCGAGCTACTAGCCAGTAATGTAGATTGGTTATAAGAAAGGGATAAGATTCAAAAGAATCCTAGTAGTAAAAGATAGTCAATCATATAGATATAAGATCACAGAGCATACCACACAGTTATCATTTGGCAAGAAACTTCATAATAGCATTCAGTACACAACAAGCAGTACAACACATTACCATAACGATGGGTACAACAAATCACATGGCCCCGAGTGTTATCCACGTAAGAGGCCCTGGGCATCCACTCGTGCATAACATAAATTTTCAATGGCCTGGGCATCTACCCATGCAATTGGCCCTGTGTGACCACCCTGCATAATCAGAATGCTTTAGAAAATTCATGATGAAACCATAAACATGCAAAGCATCTAATAACATATGAAAGAAAGAACTACTTCTTGGTTGCCTTTCCTATGGGGTATCCAACTGTTTCTCCTAGCTTGGGCAGGTCATAGATCCCTGACAGCTATTAGGTCCTATAATTGGAATTTATGTACGATAGGTTATTATTTTGTCCAATACTTGTATAATCCAAACACTCATGTTGGTTGTGATTAAGGTTAGTGTACTAAGTCAAAGTAGTTAAAATATCCCGAGTTGGTTAGTTTCACCCTTAAAGTTCAAAATACTTACGTGGTGCTATTACATTTTCTATTTTGGCACATGGCCCAATTTTGCTAGAATTTTCATAAATCTTTGAAAATTCTCATCTATATGTACAAGTGTCCAATTGTGATAATTCTAAATTTCATATGACCCCTAATTAGTCTATTTTCAAAGAAAAATATAGCCATTAGTCATCTTGACGCACATCAATACATAATTCCACTTTATTGGCCATTGTTCCAAAACTTGCCAGTTTTACATTACCAATATTAAAAAATACAAAACTTCCAATATAAAAATTCAATTGACATAAATGAAATATCAAATTAAATATTATTGGTTCTAATGTATTTCTATAAAATTTCATGGACATTGGAATTCATTTGTCTAGACCAAAACATGTCACGATCAGTCTGCCACAAAACAACTTCCAGGTTCAATGCCCAATTTTTAAAAATCATAATTAATTCTAGAAAACTCTAAATTGACTAATTATAAGTAAATTTTAAACCTATTTAAGTTTATTTTCAAATAAAAATATCATTTTCTAGAAAATGCAGCCACACAATTTCTAGAAATTCATCAAACCTTAACTATTTCAGAATTGGTTCCAAGAATAGAGTCCCACTTTGAAACACCACAACTTTAAATCCACTGGTCCAAAAATTACATTCTACCTATCAAAATGAATTAAAGGATTTCTAATTTCACTCTAAAAAGTTTCATAACATTTGGAACAGGTTTGATAAATCAAAAACACACTACAACATTGCTGCCTTCCATAAAAAAATCTGGCAGCACTAATCCTGAGTTTCAAATTTGTGATTTCTCATTTCTAAGTGAGTGTTTGGATTAGGTTTTGGAGAATAGATTTTATGATTTATGAGGTAAGTATGTGAGAGAATTTTTATCTCAATTTCCAGAAAATAGCTTCTGAAACTGCAGTTTAGGGTATTTCCAAAAACTCACTAAATCTTATTTAACACCATTTACAAAACCAAAATACAATAAACCCTAAAAATACTCAAAGAACCAAAATTTAGGGTAGAAATACCCATTCCATAAAACTCAACTAAACCACACAATATATGGTTCAAAAGAAAGCTTTTACTCATATCTTGCTTCTTCTAAGCTTTATTTCTTGATTCCATAACTTTGGATCTTGATAAATGCCTCAAAACACCTCCTCTTGAAAAAAAAATAAAGCCATAAGAATGATGTTTAGACCAAGAGGAACAATTTTCATGAAGACACTTATGGCATTTGAGGTGAGTAGGAGGGTGAAAATGAAGAGAGAAGCTCTTACCTTACTTCTTGACTTGCAAAATTTCAGATGCAGTTTCTCTCTCCTCTCCTTGAGCTTGGTTATCCAAATGATAAAGGAAAGATTGTGATAAGGTGTTTTAAAGTCATGTTTTCCTCTCTCCTTGGTTACTCACAAAAAATGAGAGAGAAAGGGAAAAATATAATGATTTGTCCTCATGTAGTTACTTCTTGCAACTTAGTTTGGTTGGCCTAACTAAGTGCACTTGGGTTTGATAAAATTGATCATTTCCTCTTCCTTTTTTTCTTGAATACTGAAAATTAGAGGGAGGGAAAAGATTAAATGCTTTACACAATGGTTCTTAGCCTTTTGTACACAAAAAAAACTTATTATCCCTTAGTTACTTGGTTGAATTTCCTTGTCTCCCATTTTCTTCTTCTTTGGCTGAATCTTAAATTAATTAGGGGGAAATTAATATTATTTTTGGGCCTCATAATTACTTCACTTTTTAAGAGAAAATTCTAGCCCTTAATCTTGGGTTCCAATTTTAACCTCAAGATCAAAAGAAAATTTTCTCTTTTGCTCTTTTTCATGACAATCTTATTTGAATTGCCATTAGTCCTTTTCTTAATTAAATTGGTGCCATACACACATATTACTTGGCACCGGTGAATTTCTTCCAACCAATTACATTTATAAGCAATACCAGGCACTCAAATTTCAATATGTTACAACTCCCCCCTCGGTACAATAAATTTCATCCTCAAAATTTGTTACAAGTTTTAAAACATAAATTCTGAGAAATACTTCTGTAGGTCGTCCTCTGCCTCCCAGGTTTCTTCTCTGGGTGATAACCCCTTTCAGAACACCTTTACGAATGGAATACTTCTATGCCTAAGTCGTCTCTCCTGTCGCTCAATGACTTGTTTTGGCTCTACCACATATGTGAGATTATCTTGTATATCCACATCCTCATACTCTAACATATAGGGGGTCTAGTTGGTACCTTTTCAATTGTGAAACGTGGAAGACATCATGCAATCCACTCAAGTTTGGGGTAGAGCTATCCAATATACTACTGACCCAATTCTCGACAAAATCTTGAATGGTCCAATGTATTGTGGGCTTAACTTCTTTCTCTTTATCGCCCTGCTGATACTGGTAACAAGTGAACCCTTATAAATATATGGTCACCGACTTAGAACTCTAACGGTCTTCTTCACTTGTTGGCATAACTCTTTTGTCTACTTTAGGTTGCAAGCAGTCTCTGATTGATGATCTTAATCTACCCAATAGTCTGATCCACTAGATCCGACCCATACAACCTCCTTTTCGATAACTCTGTCCAGCAGAGAGGGGATTGACACTTCCTCTCTTATAGTGCTTCATAGGAGCCATCTAAATGCTTGGATGATAGCTATTATTGTAAACGAATTCTATAAGTGGAAGGTAGTGAACCTAGCTTCCCTTAAAGTCCATCATACACGCTCTCAACATATCTTCCAGTGTCTGTATAATTCTCCCTATCTTTCTATCTATCTGAGGATGATTAGCCGTACTGAATTTCAGCTTGCTGCCCAAAGCTTCATACAGAGATCTCCAAACCTTGAAGTGAAATAAGGGTCTCTATCAAAAATTATACTCTTTGGTGTTCCATAGAGTCTCAATATCTCCATGATGTAAATCTATGCCAGTTTATCAGGAGAATAGTTGGCATTGATGGGTATGAAGTATGCTGACTTTGTAAAGCGATCGACAATCACCCAGATCACATCATGATTTCTGATTCTTGGTAATCTTAATACAAGGTCTATAGTCACACTTTCCTACTTCCATCCCAGAATCTTAGGACCCTGAAGCAGTCCTGGTAGTTTATGGTGTTCAATCTTCACCTTTTGATAGGTAAGAGAATATGCCACATATTCAGTCACATCACTCTTCAATCTGGGTCATCAGTACATTGCCTTTAAATCATGGTATATCTTTACCATCCCTGGGTGGAGAGTATTTCGACTTTTGTGTGTTTCTTCCAGGATTTTTTAACTCAGATCAGTCTTCAGTGGAACATAGATTCTCTTCTTGCATCAAACTAGTTTACTAGGTAAAATATCATAGTCTTGAGTCTCTCCTCGTTTAATTATTGTCCTGATGGACTGTACTCGTTCATCTTGCATTTGAGACTCTTTAATCTCAGTCTTCAAATCACTTTCCTTTTGGCTAATACCATAACTATAACAGAGGATTTAATTTGACAGGTTTAAATATCTGAAATCTTTTATTAGTTTCCTTTCCAGTATAATCATAGCTGCCACCTGCAACTCCTTTTGACTTAGAGCATCAACAACGACATTAGCTTTACCTGGGTGATACGTGATCTCCAATTTGAAGTCTTTTAGTAACTCCATCCACTTGCACTATCTCATATTCAACTCTTTTCGATCATATAGATACTTGAGACTCTTGTGGTCACAGTACAACTCCACAATCACACCACATAGGTAGTGTCACCAAATTTTCAGCGTAAACATAATTGCCATAAGCTCCAGATCATGAGTAGGATAGTTCATCTTATAAGGCTTCGACTGTCAAGAGGTATAGGCTACCACTCTGCCCTATTGTATCAGGACACATCTCAGTCCCAGCTTACTAGTATCACTGTAGACCACGTAGGTCAACTTGGGATTAGGGATAATCAACATAGATGTAGTTGTCAACCTCTCTTTCAGTACAATGAAGCTCTTCTCACATCTATCATCCCACTTAAATGGTTTATCCTTTCTCATTAGCTTGGTCAACAACAAGGAAATCCAGGAGAAATTCTAAATGAATCTTCGATAATAGCCAGTAAGGCCCAGAAAATAACATATCTCAGCAACAGTTCTAGCCTCTTCCAGCCTAGTACTACTTCTGCCTTACTAGGATCCATTGAGACCCCTTCTTGTGAGATAACATAGCCCAAAAATATGACTTCTGAAAGCCAAAACTCATACTTGCTCAGTTTGGCATAGAGTTGCTTCTCTCGCAAAATGCCCAGTACAATTCTCAAGTATTCCTCATGCACTTCTCTACTCTTAGAGTATATCATAATGTCGTCGATAAAGACTAACACAAACTAATCTAAGTATTGATAAAAGATGCGGTTCATATAGTCCATAAACACGGATGGTGCATTAGTTACCCTACTAGGAACTCGTAGTGTCTATACTGAGTCCTGAAAGTAGTCTTCGATATGTCTTCTGTTTCTACACACAGCTGATGATATTCAGACCTTAGATTAGTCTTTGAGAACACACTTGACCTGGACAATTGATCTAAAAGGTCATCAATCTGGGGAAGCGAGTACTTGTTCTTAACAGTCACCTTATTAAGCTCCCTGTAGTCAATATATAGCCTCAGGCTCCCGTCATTCTTCTTAGTGAATAGCACTTGAGCTCCCCATAGTGAGACACTGGATTAAATGAACCCTTTCTCAAGAAGTTCCTTAATCTATTTCTTCAGCTATGCCATCTCATTTAGAGTCATTTTGTACAGGGCTTTTGATATAGATCTAGTTCCAAGCATGATCTTGGTTGTAAATTCTACTTCTCTTTTTTGGAGGCAAACCACTAAGGTCATACGAAAATACCTCAAGAAACTCCCTTAAATTGAATCTGAAATTGAAATCACCATCATATCTCAGAACAACTTTCGTATTTTGGACATATCTCTCAAACTACAAATCTAATTGAGCTGAGACCAGTGCCATATGAAATTAGACTCAAAGATATTTCCATGAATATATAATATATCAAATTTGGATTTATATTCAATATGGTATGGCTTCTAGAAGTTGATGCTCAAGAATATATACGCTATCTACATTCGTTGGAACATAACTTGAAGAATACAATGAGTTTGGAGCTGATTCCTTTTACATTGGAATGTAAACAACAAGAGCTTTTTAATGATAAATCATTTACCATATTTAGAGTAAAAAATGAATGGATCATGTTTTAAGTCCACTGTTCATACTCCCACAAACATCTTATATGCACTTGAGTCATGAGAGTTCTGGAATTAGAGTTTGTTCTAGAGATGTGCCAAGATCAGTTGATATGAAGTGTACTTGAGTATAGATTGAAGTACTCAAGTTCTGAAGAGTGATGTACTCAAGTCCTAAGATTTTTTCCATGAGAGTTTATACCCGAGAGATTTGCAATAGTGAAGAAAAGGAAGTGCACTCGAGTTCACCGTAATGCACTCGAGTTCTCCATCTCACTGCACTCGAGTTCAAAGAGTGTTGGCATGTGAGGTTATTCCAGAGAAGCTTGAAAAGTCAAATTAACATGAAGCACTTGAGTCCAACCAAGAACACTCAAGTTCTGTGGAGATTTACACTCAAGTTCAGTTTTACACTTCTGAGAGTTTCAACTAGGGAATGTTGCAGAAACTTGAAAACTCATGATGCACTCAAGTTCATAGTTTAGCACTCGAGTTTTGAAGCAAAGTGCACTCTCAAGTTCCAGAAGTGCATTCTTACAGGTTTTTGGCCGAGACCACCTGAAAACATGGTAACAACTCTATGCACTTGAGTTTCTGGTGAAAAACTCAAGTTTTCCTGATGAAAAAGCAAAGTAAATTTCTGTGATCAATTCGAATATTCCTAAGTGTTATCTAATCATTATGCTTATACTTGTTTCTTCACTTAATCATCAATTAACATATCCTTCAAGTATGAAACAGGAGATTATACATTCAGACTAATCTTCATATATGAAGATTACTCATGGCATTCATCGTCATGTAAAGTATTGAGTCCTAGAAAGAAGAAATCCAGTCTTTGGCTAATGATTCAACATATTTATGATTAACACTTCATTGTATTAATATTTGATGTATTGTTACAGAAAGAACAATGAAGAGACCATGGAGAGAAAAAAAACCATATTAGGAGAAGTGGAGAGCCCACTAATAACGACTAGTTTTTCAAACATAGAAAATGGTCGGAATAAGCAAGAGCGACTCAAATGGGTGGGTTGAGATGCTATCAACGAACCAATGTTCAAAGACTTATCCGACAATGAATCATAAACAGTAAGTAACTGCTGGATCATTTGACAAAATGAATCTCCAACGGGAAGAATATTTGAATACTCAACGGCTCTCAAATCATTCGCTATATAAGCTCAGTCTTTCAAAAACCACAAAAGGGATGCGACATCAATCAAAACACACGAGCATGAGAACCCAACTACCAACATACTGATATCATAAGTCTTTCGCCTAACATACTCTCTGTTTTTATCAATTTACAATATCATGTATATTTGAGAGTGATTATTTTTATTGTACTTCAGTGAGTATCATATCCACTCTATGAGAGAGTCTGTAAACACTTTATCTATACTTCTGTATTGATCTCAAGGTAAAGGGACCTTGACAGGGTTAAATTCCTTATGAGGGAAGCTGTAGAGAGAATTTCCGGTTAGACTTTCTGCTCATAAGACTTGAACAGGTAAGTAGGAGAGAAAGGTCTTTGGAATTTCTCTACTCGTAAGACTTGTCGTAAGGGGGAGTGAACCTTACAGTGTGTGAGGGAGAGTAACTCTGTAGTAGGCTACACAAGTGCTTGATTAAACTTGTGGGTTGTAGCGGTTGTTCTTATGCCTAAATAAATAAGAAGATAATGGATTGGAAATCTTAGGAGGAGCCTGGGGACAAGACGTAGGTCATCGTGGATTGGACCGAACTAGGATAAATCACAGTTTGTATATTCTCTTCATTAAGCTTTTACATTTCCAGCATATATAATTTACATAACTGCTTATGATTTTATAGTTCGATATGTATTGATTTGTTAAGTTGCGAAAAGATTTTAAAACATCATACTTTCTTATCTTACACCCAATTCACCCCCTCTTGGGTGTCAGCTAGTTCTAACAAGGGCATGCTTGAGCTGTTAGGGGTTTCTGGTTGCCACAGTTCCCAGACTAAAAGGGCTTCTTGTTGCTCCCCTTTTATAAGAACCCTTGTCCCTTACGCTTCTGCAAGGTATCCCCCTGACTAGGTCCACTTCGATTGTTGGCTTTTTTATTTGAATGTATCCTCCTCAATATACCCTCTGTCAGCTGGTAAACTTCTATTGCATTGTTGAATTTGGTGAATTTCTAGGTAACTAGCTTCTCTTCCATCTTGAGCTTCAGTCCCCGAATCAGCATATCAGAGCTCCATTCTTCATCTTCCTTGAACCTCATATAGGACAAGTAATAGGACAATCGAATAAACTAGGACAGGTACTTATCGAAGGTCTCGTCGTCACCCTGTTGTAGGGCGAAGAACTCTTTCTCCTTCTCAATCCTCACATATCTTGAGAAGTATTTTTATTAAATTTTTCTTGAAATAATTCCCAAGTCAATGGAATGTTTCAGGCCTGCAGTATTATTGTTGTATTTTTCCACCAGCGGTCTACATCTCCCTCCAGCTTATATATAGCCATTCTGGCTTTCGTCTCTGTAGGGTACCCTAGTACCTCAAATATTTTCTCTAAGCGAAATAGCCAATCCTCAGCAACTTATGGATCAAATTTTCCCTTAAACACTGGAGGCTAGTACTTGATAAATTTAGGCATCCAGTATTAGAGGTTTTCCTCTTCTGAAGCTAGAACAATAGAAATCTCTTGATTGGATTCGAGTGGCTGTTGTTGCTCATTATTTTCAGGTTGTTCCCCTTCTGGATTTACCTCAGTATTCTCAGGTTGTGTCCTGTCTTCATTCTTTTTTTCTTTCACTTCCCGAATTTCCTCTCGCAAGTCCTGAATCATAGCTTGCTATTGTGTCAACATTCTAAGAATTTGCTATATAGGGTCGGACCTCGAATTGTTCTCAGGTTCCACATTTGGTGGTACGTTCCCTGGTCTACGTCGCACCATTATTCCTTTTCACTATTAAAAGGAATCACAACATCAATATTATATTAGATACATACATATATTCCTTAAAACTTATACAATAACAGACAATAGGAACATATATATTTTACTACAACTAGTTATATTTACAATAAGAGGCTTGATATGTACACTAAAAGAAACATGTACTACTACTGTAACCACTCATATTCACAATAAGAGGCTTGGTATTTAGACCAAAAGAAGCCTGCGCTACTACTTTATCTTAACTAAGCATACTCCTACCGTCTCTACATCATTTAGATGTACTTCATTATATACTTATGCATAAGGTTGTTAGAATCCATGTTTTGATGATTAAAAAATAGTGATGAATTGTTTTGCAAGGAAATGATCAAGTTTAACCAAGTACAATATGTTAAATTTATCAAAGAAAGCATTGCACAAACTCATATTGATATAATCTGCTGGTATACTTGAGTTTAGGTGCATGCACTCGAGTACTAAGGGAAATAAACTTGAGTTTGGTAGCTGCACTCGAGTCCAGTAAGCATATTTCAGTATAAATTCTGTTAAATTTTTATCTAATACTTGAATCATGTACATGCTAGGAAGCAATGTACTTGAGTTCTAAGAAGAAATGCACTCGAGTCCTGAGAGTTCTGTGATGAGAGTTTATACCCGAGATTTTTAGTCCTATGAAGAACAAGTGAACAGCATACACTCGAGTTGACAAATGCACTCCCACGAGTTTATTCTAGTAACTTAATCAGAAATCAGAAGAATGAGATGCACTCGAGTTCTGGTGTCACACTCGAGTTTTAGAGCCTAATGCACTCGAGTCTGAATCCTAACTCTCGTAAGTTTTGATTCAAAAACATAGTCAGAATGTTGAAAGACCTGGTGCACTCGAGTTTGGGTGATGAAACTCGAGTTCTGGACATAAAGCAACTCGAGTCTAGATTTGCACTTTCGTGAGTTTGTTCCAGAGAGTTTTGAAGAAACAATAAACAATGAGTGAACTTGAGTTTGGAGTTCAAAACTCGAGTTCACTGGCCTTCTGCACTCAAGCCCAGAAATGCATTCCTGAGAGTTTCAACTAGAGAATCATGCATAAACTAGAAATACATGGAGAACTCGAGTTCCCAGCCTATCACTCGAGTTTTGGATAGTTTTGTACTTTAGTTTGTAAGTGCACTCTCGTGAGTTCCTGGTAGAGACCTTCTGGAGACATTGAAGTGACACTATGCACTCGAGTTTGGTAGGGAGAACTCAAGTTCTTGTGTTGACAGAACCAAAGTAAAATGCAGTAATCAATCCGAATACGCTTAAGTGTAATCTAATCTTTATATTTACACTTGTTATCAATCTTAAACATCATTTAACATTTATTCCAAATGTGAAATAGGTTATTAACGTTTTGATTGTAAAGACAAATAAAGAAGTCAAATATAGCGGACATAATGATATGGGCTAGCTGTCACTGAACATGGACCAACAACCACCACGAGTAACCGTCACATACCATGACATCCTATCTAAAGATTCAAACATTCCGCTCCACAACGAAAACTCTGCAACGTCTATCTCTAGAACAACTATATAAAGAGTTTTCAAAGATGAAGACATTAACAATGAGAAGAGAGAACAACGAATACGAAAAAGATTACAGTTTACAGAAGTCTTTGAATTTTCTTTGTATTGTACCTCAGTGTTCATTATATCCACTCTGTAAGAGAGTTTTGTACATAATTTCATTGTAATCTTCATCTCAAGGTAAAGGGACCTTGAAAGGGTAGAATTTCCTTACGGGGAAAGCTGTAGAGAGAGTTCCTTGAAAGACTTTATGCTCCTAAGACTTACAAGGTGCAAGCGGGAGAGAACGTTGGTGCTCGTAAGACTTATAAGGGTGTAAGCGAGAGAGAACGTTGCTGCTTGTAAGACTTGCATAAGTAAGCTAAAGCGAAGAGTCGTTGGAATTGCTCTGCTCATAAGACTTGCCGTAAAGGTGAGAGAAAGTTCTAAGTGTAAAATGTTTCTGCTCATAGTACTTGCAAGGACAATTGTTGTACCGTGTGCTCCAAAAGCCAACTGAATCTTGGAGATTAGTGAAAAGCTCAAGAGGTGTTGATCTCTAAAGACCAAATGTAGGCCTGGGTTTAGGGTCAAACCAGTATAAATCTTTGTGTCCATTTTCTCTCATCTCTACTCTTTCATCAATCAGTTCCATATCGTCGTAATAACCAAAAAATTTACCACATCGCCCAATTTACCCCTCTCTTGGGTGAAGCTTACCTTTTACAAAGGTCAACAAAAAGACAAAACACATAAGTGTAATATCCCATTTTTCACCAATACATTTATGTGTATATTTGATGTATATTTAGTAGAATAAAATGGTGGAAAATGATATGGATGAATTTATGAGAATTTATGGAAAATATTCCAATCGCTGGTCACGTGTAATTTGGCAGAATAAGGATGTAAAAAGGCGATTAATGTACCGATAAAGGCCTATTATGGTAACCAAAATTTCAAGAAAATAAGTGACGTGAATAAGGGCCTCATTTAAGTGTTAAAATGGGGTTAAGCCGAAGAAATGAGCGAAAAATGATTTATTTCGGTAAATCATTAAATGCAGGGGCAAAACGGTAATTTTGCCATAAAATGGAAAATAATTATTTCCCCCCAATATTCCCACTAATATGAGTTTAATGGGAATTAAAAAGAGTAAAATGACTACTTGATCATAAATAAATCAATTTTGGTAAATTATTGTCAAGAATGGTCAAATAGTCAATGATTTGGTCAACAAGTTACGAGATGGTACAATAGAATATCGGAGATTCAGATTTCTCTCCTATTTCTCATAGGATTTTTGGCTGGAATGAAGGAGTATGACGGAAAATAGAATTAATTAAATTTAAATTCCATTTTGGACCAATCACAAAGTGACACATGGCATGATCAATTAAACCTTTTATTATATGATTCAATTCCTCTTCTCTAGCTACTCATTCACGATTAAACTGACTCAGAAAGAGTGAAGAATGAGAGCTGAGAACGGGTAGAATGAAAGAGAGAAGGGAGCTAGGGTTTATCAAATCTCAAAGTAAGAAGTTGCTACCTTGTGTCTTAAGCCACCCAATCCCTCCATGATCTATTCTCCTCACCTCTCTACCATTGAAATCATTGATGTTCAGCTGAATCAAACTCTGGTGGTAGAGAGAGAGAAAACATGTAGGAGAGAGAAAGTTAAAGAAATCAAGAGGTAACTTCCTAAACTTGTTCATCTTGCTTGATTAATGTTAGTAGAGTTGTTTTGGGCTTGATTATGATTCATTTGGTATAAAGTAATTGAAGAAAACTCAAGAGACCATAATATGTAAGTGTCTCCAAATCAAGTCCAATGAATGTCTAACTAGTTAATATATTGGTTATAAGTAGAAAGGAGGTGATTAGGCCAAAGAAAACGAGAATCCGACACAACTTTTCTGGGAATTTATTTTCCCTTCCCTGTGTTGGACATGGCAAATGGATAGGAATTTGATAATTTTGATGCTTCCATTTGATTTAGGAGGCCAAATTGTGTAGGGTCTATGTTGACCCCAAATTGTGTAGGCCAAATTCTTATAAGCCTAAATTGAAGGTTGTCAAGGGTATTTTCATCATTTGAGCTTGAATTTGAGCAATTCAAGGCTAGAAATGGATTCTACACGTGAAAATGCATAGAAATGGCCAAAATTATGATTTTGAGTAAAATACTGATAATTAGACCTAAGGGGTATTTTGGTAATTTGGCACGATTAGGCTAAATTTACCAATAGTATGAGTTTGGAAGGATACATGGATGAGTAATAACTCATTTATGATGTTTTTGAGATTTTAGGACTTGACAACCGATCTGGCCTCAGTAATTGCCCGAGCTTGAATCAAGTGGGAAAGTTGTATCGAGTAGCAACCAGATAGTAACTGTCTTCATATGACATGACATACATATGTATTGTTTATATCATCATCAAAATGTCTAACATGTTTAGATTGAGCAGAGTGATCACCCGGGGCCTTCCAGAGGTCGGGTTGACACTCAGGTAAAATGTTCATAAATGCACGAGCGGTGCCCGAGGCCTATCTGTGCACAGGTGCCCCTCGGGGCTAAGAGAACCTGTCTAGCACTATGTTAGTTATGAGATTGCATTATATGCACTGTGCATAGTACCCTCACGGGCTAAGAACCTGTCTAGCGCGATGTCGTTTATGAATTGAATGTTTTTCACCAAATGATGTTCTGATGATTTTGTTGATGATTGTGTGAGTAAAGCATGCTTGTGTGTATTATCTTATATGCTTGATTGCGTTACTACTGAGATTCTTATGAATCTCATTCTTTTCCCAAAAAAAATCTCCAGTACAAGGAGGAAGCTCGCGGGCCAAAGAGAAGGTAAATGATGAAGAGCCGAGGCCGAGCGACGGAAGAGCTTAGTTTAGGTTGTCAAATTCCTGTTATGTATTTTCAGACTTTTATGAGTTTTTGGACTGTATATGAAGTGGAGTAGATAAAGTGGATAGTGTGTATGTTGTAAAGTAAATCTAATGAGATTGTGGTTATATGTGAATATTTATTTCAGCAGAGGCATTGTATAAAGTTCTAGCATTTTGGCACTCTGACATTTAGATTCGGTGAGTAGTAGCTAATTGGTACTCTACCGTAGTGTTAGAAAATAAGGTATCACAATAAGAACTGTGTGCTATAATATCAATCTTTATTTTGACCCAATCAGTATCAGGAAAATAGGCAAGTGTGGTCTTGATCTATATGTCGTTTGGCATCCACATATCATACACCTCCTGACTATCATGCAACAGCTCCACATCGAACAAGAACTGGGTATACAGTCTGGAGGAGGAGGTAGTCGCCTTATAGCTATTAAGGTACAATGCCTTCATGTACTGACATAACTCATCAGTAGGGTAAGGGTCATAAACCAGCTTAATCTCTAGAGCCCTAGAGCTAGTCGTAGAGTCGGTGTCACGTGCTACCTCTCTCACTTCTAGGTCACTATTGTCCCGGTGGAGGACTCTACACTCAGGACAGGTCCCAGCTTGATAGTCACAGGAGTTGGAACTCTCCTCCGGGCAGTACGCATCATCTTTGCCCCTCCTAATGTTGTATACATTACTACCCTCCTATCCTCAGGTATACGCTTGTCCTCAAAGGGTTGGTTAGCCGACAGAGGTGATCGACTTCTCTGGCTTCCCCTACAAGTCATACTTCATAACACAAAGCAGCTAGCTAAAGGTTAGAACCTATCAACATAAGTAGAGGATTCTAGCAAATACCTACCATTGCCAGAATCAATGCTTTGATACCAAATTGTCATACTTTATATCCAATAGTCTCATATGAGTGCAAAAGAGTAGTGAAATAAGTTGTTAAACCATGAATTCATCCCAGGTTAATCAATATTTCAAAAACGTTCACAAAATCCCAAACTCTATTCAAAATATAAACCTGAGTTTGAGAGGATTTTTCAGAGGATAAAAAAAATTTCAATTACTTTCACAAGTTTCACTACGTCACTAAGTCTCATCGGCTCTCAGTTCTATCTTATCAGAGTATACAAGCAATTCTCTACTTAAGTCTCACATTTCCTTCATTAATTAATATTTCTTTAGCTTTCAAAAGTGTTATCTAACTAACTAAGCTATCCCATTATCAGGTTATCGTCCATTTAGTAGTCTACCAATACTACTAGTTCTACCACTGTACTATTGTCAAGTTTACAGAGTTATATACATCATATACATATCCAAAATAGACAACTAATAGGAAAATAAAGTCTTTCAGCTCCATCCTTTAGCTGTCCGTATTTACCTTCTTGCTCTTCGAGATGCTAGCCTGTACTTAGATTGGTTATAGAAAAGGGGTGAGATTCAAAAGAATCTTAGTAGTAACAAGAAGTCAATCATATAGATATAAGATCATAAAGTATGCCACACAGTTATCATTTAGCAAGAAATTTCATAATAGCATTCAGTACACAACAAGCAGTACAACACATTACTATAGTGATAGGTACAACAAATCACATGGCCCCAAGTGTTATCCGCTCAAGAGGCCCTGGGCATCCACTCGTGCATAACAGAAATTTTCAATGGTTTGGGCGTTCATTCGTGCAATTGGCCCCGAGCGACCACCCCGCATAATCAGAATGCTTTAGAAAATTCATGATAAAACCATAAACATTCAAAGCATCTAATAACATATGAAAGAAATAATTACTACCTAGTTGCATTTCTTGTGAGGTACCCAACTATTTCTCTGAGCTCAGACAGGTCTTAGATCCCGGATAGCTATTAGGTCCTATAATTGGAATTTACAGACGACAAGTTATTATTTCGTCCAATACTTGTAAATCCAAATACTCATGTTGGCTGTCATTAAGGTTAGTGTACTAAGTTAAAAGTAAATTCAAAGTAGTCAAACTATCCCAAGTTGGTTAGTTTCACCCTTAAAGTTCCAAATAATTACATGATGCCATTACATTTTCTATTTTCGCACATGGCCCAATTCTTCCAGAATTTTCACAAATCTTTGAAAATTCACATCTTAATGTACAAGTGTCCAACTATGATGATTTCAAAGGATATATGACCCCTAATTAGTCTATTTTCAGGAAAAAAAATATAGCCATTAGTCATATGGACAAACATCAATACAGAATTCCACTTTATTGGCCACTGTTCCATAACTTTCCTGTTTTACATGACCAATTTCAAAAATACAGAACTTCCAGTATATAAATCAAATTGACACAAATGATATATCAAATTAAAGATTATTGGGTCTACTTTATTTTTGGAAAATTTAATGGACATTGGAATTCATTTGCCTAAATAAAAACATGTCACCATCAGTCTGCCACAGAACAACTTCCAGTTTCAATGCCCAATTTTCAAAAATCATAATTAATTCTAGAAAAATCCAAATTGACTTATTCTAATTACATTGTAAACCTCTTTAAATTTCAAAGAAAAAAATGATTTTCTAGAAACTGCAGCCACACAATTTCCAGAAATTCGTCAAACCTTAACTGTTCCAAAATTGGTTCCAAAGACAGAGTCATACTTTGAAAAATCATAACTTTAAATACACTGGTCCAAAAATTACATTCTACCTATCAAAATGAAGCTCAGCATGTCTACTTTCATTCTAGAAAGTTTCATTGCACTTGAACTAGGTTTGAATGATCCAAAACACACCACAAAATTACTGCCTTCCAAAAAAAAATCTGGTAGTACTAATCTTGAGTTCCAAATTTATGATTTCTCATTTCTAAACCTTATTTAACACCATTTACAAAACCAAAACACAGTAAAACCTAAAAAATACTCAAAGAACCAAAATTTAGGTCAGCAATACCCATTCAACAAAACTCAACCAAATCACATAATATATGGTTCAAAAGAAAGCTCTTATTCACCTCTTGCTTCTTCTAAGCTTTGTTTCTTGATTCCATAACTTTGAACCTTGATAAATTCCTCAAAACACCTCATATTGAAAAAATAAAATCATAGGAATGAAGCTTAGATGAAGAGGAATAATACTCATGAAGACACTTTTGGCATTTGAGGTGAGTTGAAGGGTGAAAGTGAAGAGAGAAGCTTTTACCTTGCTTCTTGACTTGCAAAATTTCAGATGTAGTTTCTCTCTCCTCTCCTTGAGTTTAATCGTCCAAATGATGAAGGAAAGAGTTTGATAAGGTGTTTTAAAGTCATATTTTCCTCTCTCCTTGGTTACTGGTCGTAAATGAGAGAGAGAAAAAGGGAAAAATATAATGATTTGTCCTCATATAGTTACTTATTGCAACTTAGTTTGGTTGGCCTAACTAAGTGTACTTGGGTTGGATAAAAGTGATCATTTCCTCTTCCCTTTTTGCTTGTGTGACCGAAAATTAGAGGGAGGGAAAAGAGGAAATGCTTTACACAATGATTCTTAGCTCTTTGTACACAAAGAAGCTTATTATCCCTTGGTTACTTGATTGAATTTCCTTGTCTCCCATTTTCTTCTTCTTTGGCCGAATTCTTAAATTAATTTAGGGGAAATTAATTTAATTTTTAGGCCTCATAATTACTTTACTTTTTAAGAGAAAATCTTAGCCCTTAATCTTATGTTCCAATTTTAACCTCAAGATTAAAAGGAAATTTTCTCTTTTGCTCTTTTTCATGACAATCTTATTTTAATTGTCATTAGTTCTTTTCTTAATTAAAATGGCACCATACACACATATTACTTGGCACCACTTAATTTCTTCCGAATAATTACATTTATAACCAATACCAAGCGCTCAAACTTCAGTATGTTATAGGTGGAGTTACTAGTGATAGGTTGATGAGTAAGATGTCTAAATTAGATAATGAAAAATGTAGGCCGGGTTATTAATGCTTGAAAGGAAAAATTTGTTGAATTGGATTATCACCTAGTCTAACAAATTTATCCTTTCAAGTGATGATCATCTAGCCAATGTTTTTCATCCTCCAATTTAGAGTTATTAATCCTCACATTGTCACTAGTATTTTCACCTAGTCGATTACTTCCTTATTATTGACCTTCAGTTTGGTTTCCTTCTTAACCAAAACCTCCCCACGAGATCATATTCACACGTATAAAATTCAGTTCTCATACTTGTATATTAACTCTGTTATACCCAGCTTCATTAAATAAAAATCTTCTTCTTTTTCACCTGAGACTAGGTAGTGCCGAAGTATGTTTCATATTTGAGGTCCAAAAGAGTCAAAATGTATAAATATGATAACCTAGCAACAAATCCGTGGGTAGCAGCATTCAACTTTAGGGATGCTCATAATATGAATCATGCGTTAACAACATACAGATGTCAGCCCTAAAATTGCATCAAATAAATCCAATACTAAAATATCATCTAAGTCCTTTAGAGGTGGGGAAAATGCAAGCAAGGAAAAAAAGAAGAAGTAAATCTTGAAAAAACAAATGTCAGAATTAATATTCAGTAATCATCTTATAATATAGGGCTTAGATTCATGGTTATTAGTTATAATTATTTTTTATATACATTGCATTTGTATTTTTAGTGTTGTCTGTATAAATTATTCATAATATAGCTTTTTAGATATAATAATATCCAATAGGGCTTCTATGAAACAAAATAAATCAAACATTTTTTAACCTGGTCTAAAGAGTAGGCGTTTTTTTTATTATAAATGGAAACTTTTTAACACGGGTCTTCTAACCAACCGGTCTGACAAAGTAACTTTTAAGATTGGTTGTACATCTGGTTTTAATAAGGATGAACTTTTTAAACTGATCGATACAAGATCAAACCTAAACCCAATCTAAAAAACCAATTTCTACCAGTCTTAAAGCCCTTATTTCTTGGAGTGACTTCTCATTCTATTTCAAGGTTACTAATCAACCTTGCTTTGGATTATTTTCCTATCCATCCTTTTTAGGATTTTCTCCTTCTAAATTGTCACTTAAAATTTCATACTCAAATGGGCCAATCCCTATCACATTCATTACTCAGAGACACATTTCTCTTAAGTAATTTTTGTTTGGATCAACATTTAGAAGCTTTAACTGAAAACTTGTTTTTTTTTTATGTCAATACTAAAAGGTTCATACTTAAACATAAGTATTTCAACAAAAACATTCTTAAAAAAAATTCAGTGCTTTTAAGTACTCTCTTGATTCATATTTTTCACAATAAAATAAAATAAATCATTACAAATAATTTAAGAATTTTTAAACACATAATAATCACTAAAATAACACTGAAAATGTCCAAAACATATCCAAAAATGTTTCAAAATAGGAAAAGTATATGTTAAAATGTAGATAATGAATTCAAGGATTTTTAGAAATAAATCGTGTCTCAATCAGAGTTCAAATACCCCTTTACACGCCCTTAGAAAAAGGAAAAAAGAAAAAATCTAGGAAAATTTGAACAAATCTTTTGTCTGGCCTAAAATTAAAGGTTGGTCCTGAAAGAAAACATTTTATATGTTAAAACCTAAAAAAAGTTAGCACAATTCCTTCCTTCTTTATTTTTAAACCCATACTGAGCCCAACTACAACCTCTGCAGTTTTTACTTTTATTATTAGGCGAAAGAGCAAAAATGCCTATGATCATTTGCAAAAGGAGCATGAGGCACCATGTAAAATTTTTTTGTTCAAAAATGCTTATGTACATTGCTAAATGGATTTTAAATGCCACTACCGTTAGGATCCTCTAACGCCGTTAACTTGTGCATGTGGGTCCCATGGGCGATGGAGTAAAAATGCCCATGATCATTTGCAAAAGGAGCAATAAGAACCATGAAAAAAAATTTTGTTCAAAAATGCCTATGTACATTACTATCCATCCAGCTTGGGTAACTGATATATCCTAAAATTTCAAATCTAGGATAAATGAGTTATTACTCATTCAAAATTCTTTTTAAACTCATTTTGTTGGTTATCTCGACTCAAAGTTGCTAATTGACCAAAATGCCCTTGTGAAACTGGTCTAAGCCCCTTTATACTCGGTCTAATTGTACTTTACAAAAAATTATGATCCAGGGTAAACTTACACAATTTCAGGTGTAGAATTCAATTTTGACCTCAGATTTGTCAAAATCACGCTCAAATTATGAAAATACCCCTGACAGCCACTATGTTAGGGTTTTAATGGTAAAATTGTCATTTCAAACCCTAATAACTCATAATTCACATGATCCATACATAATTTTCCATTCTAAACATAATAGAATCATAAAAAAAAGCCAAAATCCTATATGATTTTCGTCCAGTAGCTATTTTCAATGTATTTAGACTAGATTTTGGTGCTTTTGATGATTCCATTATGTTTAGAATGGAAAATTGTGTAGAGAACATATGAATTATGAAGTGTGAAGGCTTTAGGGTGTGAAATGACAATTTTACCCTCAAAACCCTAACATAGTGGCTGTCAGAGGTATTTTCGTAATTTGAGCATGATTTTGACAAATCTGAGGTCAAAATTGGATTCTACACCAGAAATTATGTAGGATTACCACAGGTCATATCTTTTGTAAAGTACAGTTAGACTGGATATAAAGGGGCTTAGACCGGTTCCACAGGGGCATTTTGGTCAATTAGCAATTTTGAGTCGAGATAACTAATAAAATGAGTTTAGATCGAATTTTGAATGAGTAATAACTCATTTATCCTAGATTTGAAATTTTAGGATATATCATTTACTCAAACCGGATGGACAGTGATGTACATAGGTATTTGTTAACAAAAAATTTTTTCATAGTGCTTGTTACTCCTTTTGCAAATGATCATGTGCATTTTTGCTCCATCGCCCATGAGACCCACATGCACAAGTTAACGGCGTTAGAGGATCCTAACGATTGTGGCATTTAAGATCCATTGTGTAATGTATATAGGCATTTTTGAACCAAAAAATTTTACATGGTGCTTGATACTCTTTTTACAAATGATCATAGGCATTTTTGCTCATTCGCTTTTTATTATTTAATAAGCAAAACGCACCGTTTTGCATAAAGAAGGAGCAGTTGCCGTTTTTACTAAAACGGTGCGTCTTTTATTTGAAGGTCCAAACGACTCCTCGTTTCCTCTACCTCCAGCTGAGTCATTTTGACCAGGTTGGTTCCTCTGGTCGAGTCTGTCGGACCTAGTACTTCGTCCGTCCATAGCCGGCATTTCTGACGTCATTTTTTCATGTTCTTGGTGTCTATCTCTTCGTTTTTTCGAGATCTACACAATGAAACTTACTTTGTGTCCTAGAAACATAATTTTCACGTGAACCAATCCTCAAAAATATCAGATCCTCGGTTACTTTTTTCACATATGGTGGTTCTTGGTTTCTTTTCCTACGTTCTAGGTTTTCTTAAATTTTTTTATGTTTAAATGTATACAGCATTAAAGAAGAAACAAATATCTTTCATAGGACGAATGTAGATAATTTCATCAATTTCACCGGAAAAAAAAATAATTACATAAACCAGCAATTCGAGGATCATATTGAATTTTAAACGAATTAGAAAGAGTCTATGTGAATACAGACGGTTTGCATATATTTATGAAGCAAATCACATCTCTAAAATCATAATAGAGAGAGATAATATGCATTCGAAACGTGTGGGTCTAAGAAACATAGAGGAAAAAAAAACTCATTCAGTTTGGAAGAATAAAATATTCACAAGCCTCAATAACATGTTTGCTTTGAATAATAATAATAAAAAAATCTTTCATGCATGTTGGTACATAAATTTGATGGCATATATTGAAAAGTAGATCATCCACCTAATAATCACGTCATAATTCAATTTTGTCAACAATAGAGAGGCAAAGAACAAAAAAAAAAGAAAAAAAGCCCCACATGTATGTACAGTATAAGCGGAAGAAAGGAATCTATATAATAACTAACCTCAAGAAAAAAACCAGTTTCTCTAGGGGAAAAAATCATAAGGCCTCAAGAAAAATCATTAGCTCTGATATGATATCATGTAAGAATTTCGGATATACCTGGAATTTGATGGACTCGTTAAAATACCCACAAAAAACCAAAGTATCGATGTGGACCCTAAATATGTTATACAGAAAATACTACATCAAATAGAGGAAGAGAAGATAAAATTCTTATTAGAGAAATTTTTAGAGGGAGAAGAACAATATTCTGTGTGCTATTCATATTATCTACTCCCTCAATCCCACATCCTATATATATTGAACGCATAATCATATAGGAATAGATATAACTCTTAAACATACAGTTAAAGGAAAATAGACACAACTACTAAACCATAAAGTGATATTTCTCTTTATAAACTCATGTCTCTTCATGATAACTTCTCTTAAATCAGGCTTAGACCCTAATCCACGTAGAGTAGACTAATATAATCCATCATGAACCAAAACAAAAACAAAACAAAAAGGCTTTCTAATAAGGCAAAACTAAAGTATACCAAAACAATTTTCAACACAGAAATTGAAGACTAATAAACTGATCGATTGTTGACAAGTTGTGGGCTCAAGCTTAAGATATGTTGAGCAGATATTGGACTTAACTTTTCTTGCCAAACGTTATAAACAAAGCACTAATTATTGTGTCAAAAGCTTAAGCTATTAATAGAGGCCTACTCCAATTCATTTTAACCCAAATAATTCAAATATAAGAAATTGAATTTTTTTTTTGTTTTTCAATTTTGAAAATTCTTCTTTCTCCAACACTTCACTTTTTCTTCTTCATAAATGCTTGTTCCATTATATGATTTCTTGATTTAAATATATGGTATATGCACATTAAATTTAGTAGTTAGTTAAATCTTTTAAGCATGATTTAAAATATGAAGAACATAAATACACATAAATCATGCAAACTGTTTTTACTAATATTTTATTTTACATCATCAAAACTAATCATGTAGATAATCAAAGTCAACATGTGTGTACATAAAAGTTAACAATAGGAATGAATTATCTCTTCAATTAATGTGCGATTGTAATAGGTACTATATATATAATCGAAATTACATGTACTAATTAATCCAAATCAAAATATTTAAGTAGTGTTGAAACAATTCATATACTGATAGAATTGACATGTGCCTTCTTCATACTCCAAGCAGTGAGTGTTGTGAGCTTGAGATTGGAAGATGCATTGTTGAAAACGAACAAGTGAGCTTCATCATTAATTGCCAAAGTGGGATACACTCTTGCTGTGATGCACGCTTTTCCTTTTCCTCCAAAGCTTTCAACCACTGAGTGATCAATCTACACACACACACACACGTAACGCAAATATAAATATAATTCAGTTTCAAACATCAATCCAAACTTCTATCTATAGAAAAAGTAACTGCACATATCTAGAACATACAATATATATGACTTAGATTCCTTTTAATAATTAATAAGGAAAATGACAACAACAAAAAACCCCCCTCTACCATATGTTGATTCCAAATCAGGACCCCTGAACGGTCTAATTACTGTGAACCTCTAGAGACTGGTATGGGATTAACTCTTTTTGTGAAATTACCTTAATGCCCATAAGACAACTTCACCATAACAAATAGCACCTTTGACTTTATGGAATGATGACAACAACAACTAAAGCGATTGCAACTATTTCCACTTGTGAGCCAAGCTAAATGTGTAGAATTAATTGTCATTACTTTAGTTTTTTCATTCCATAAAGTCAAAATTATTACTATCTTTAGTCCTTAATATAATAGACAGTTGATTAATTTGGGTAAATTAATGAAGTCAGTTACGTTAATTATTTGTAACAAATATAGATTAGGTTTTCTAAAATACCATTTTTCATCGTGACTAACATTTGATAGAAACTCCTTAATATGTGCAATCAATAAGGACTCGTTGAGGAAAAATTATAGACTTGGGAGACAAATGAATTGGATTCTTATATTAAAATCAAATTCAGCCCTTAACTAGCTCTTATATTAACAACCCGAGGTAGTATTTGTCAAACTAAAGTTGTCATTGATGGTTTTATGAATGAGTAAGGCATTTAGGTGACTTCACAAAAAGTTAATATCAAATCAGTCTCTTTAGGGACTTTACTATAATTAGACCATTTCAGGATATCCATTTTGGATTCACACATATTAAGGAATATTTTTTTGTCATTCTCCCTAATTATGAATATCAGGAAAAATTTTAAAATTGTATGAATTAATGTTTGCAACTCATATTTAACAAAGTTTTTTAGACGGAGCTGTTATTATTATAAGTTGACTTTTGAAACCTAACTATGATTCTTCTAAATTCTACACACTTCATTTCATCAATGGCTTGAACTACAAAGGCCATAAACAAAGTAGACGGCTTCTTATAATAGGACGACATATATAAAGCAGATACAAAGCATGAGAAACAAGATCAATTAGATATATAGTGGAACTTACCAAAGTGCGTAGTGAAAGCTTATGGTGAAGAGGGTCCACATCAAGAAAAGCACCATAAGAGGACAAATCGTTCTTACGGTTCAGCGAAGACCTGTCCCATAAATCATTTCATTGAATGGACTCAACAAAAAACAATGTAATTATGAATGTGCAAGTAAGTGTTTGTACGCCTCTAATTCTAGTTATAAATCACTTCCTACATATTTTATATACACCAAAAAAATTTTAAATCCCATTAACTCTTGCTTTATAATTTAACAACTTTCTAACTTTACCCCTATTTAATATACAATATACCCCATTTTTTAGCTTGAATACAATATACTCAATGAAAACAATGCCAACTTAATAATAAATTAAGGGTATAATTGTACATTTATATGAAAAATTTAATGATGTGACTTATAAATAAAACCAACATAAACCTTCCCAGTCTACCTATAAATAGGAACTATCTCTCTCTCCTCAGCCCAACAAGAAGTGGGTATGTGGTACCTACCTAGACTGGTCACTGCACATGACCACCACGAACTTGGTGGAGTTATTGCTATCATTTTTGAGTTTGAAGACTCTGAAGAACACCGAAGTATGTTCTTGTAATCCCTTTGATGCCAAAACCAGCAACCCGAATGGTCCTATTCCTCCTTTTTCTCCACACATCCTTTGTGGATCTGTCATTTTCCCACCACTTTGCTTCCATTCTTCTTCCTTTTCTGCTAAATCCTTCACTTCGAAAGACACTTCTATATCTGCCTGCACGCTCAATCATTCCGTATTTTTCATCTCACACACAGACACACATATAAAATAATCATTGCGTGTCACGCTCATGCATTGTTTGGTTCATGGCTTTTTCTTGTTGAACTCATTTTTATCATTCATATCAGTCCAAACTAACTTGTGTCGGAATATCTCCACACGCGTGGAGCCTAATAAATAAAGTGAGTCATACTAAAAATTACAAATAATACAAGTTTATATAATTGTTATTTTTTTAATTACAATAAAAAACATTCGAAAAATTGAGTGAGTTGAGTCTTATGAGGATTAGACTTTAGAGCAACCCTAAAGAGTGCCAATATAGATTATCTATAAAACTAAAATCCTATAAATCTTGCCCCATATATATTGATTGTTTATTTTTATTTTATTACTATCTATGAATTATAATCACGACAGTCTTTTATTTTGTACAAAATATACCATACTCGCATCAGTTTAGATAAACTGAATCTCACGCTTCGAAAGTGGCACTATTCTCATAATTAATATATATTTACAATTCTTAAAATTACTATACTATTTATAAATTATCAAGACGGGAAGCACACACATTATTTTATTACACGCACATGTATATATATTTTGCTGAATTGAAGTGACTCACCTGGGCTGCAGTGACTCCAGGAATATGGAGAAGAGCACCTGGTTGAAGCAACTTAGTATGCCATATGAAAGGGTTGCTGCTCCGTAATTTCTCAATTTCTTCAATCGGCCATTGTACTAATTGCTTTCCTGATTCATCCAGCCAAACACTCCTCGGAATTCCCTGTAATCAAACACTATGACTTTCAAAAATTGATTATCTTATAATTAATCAATCAATCAATTGTTTGATTGATTCATTTTCAAGCTAATCAGTAAGATGGAGTCGTTTCCTAGGAAAATGGTAGAGGCATGGATAGAGAGAGTTACACAATATAAAGATGATTTTTAGATTAAATGTGTGTGTGTGTTTTTTTCCCCCTATTGCCAGAAGATTAAAAGTGTGTGTTTTGTATGTAGGATGAAATGAAGGAGAAAAAAAGAGTATTAATAAATAAAGGAGAGTATAAAGAGTACTTTTCTTGCATTGAATGTTTGGTTTTAATCAGTCAATAAATGAAGGAGAAAAAAGTTAAAAGTCGCTGCATGCCATTGATGTCCTTGAATAAGATACTGCCTCCATTCCTAAATAGTATAAGAGATTAATTACCTACATTTACCTTTTTATTTGGTATATATGTCTACTTTATTTAATTAAAAAATTTTCCACGTGTCGTTCATCAAATATATATTGGTTTTTGTCATAAATATTTTGAAAAAGTTCAAAATTAAAATGTTTCCAAAAAAAATTACACTATATGACATATTTATGAAGAATAAATGCTTTCAAGTTTCAACCAATTAATTTTTTTAAAAAAAGTTAGTTATTTGCTTCTTATACATAAGATCAGAGGAAGTACCTAAGATGAATTTTCAAAATTACTCGTAGCATTTAAATGAAATAAAAGGTTTTTTCAAATAAGAATGACATTGAATTATTCATATAAAACAATACTTATTCAAAAAAAAATTAAAATGATTTAAATCAAGAAAGGATAAAATAGTCAAAATATTTTAAAAGTTTGAGAAAAATTGGAAATATATTTTTTTGTCCTTGATAGAAATAACATTTCCTTAACCCATGTGAAGTAAGTCTACCTTCTTCCCTTGAATAAGATAAACATTATATCCCTTGATAAATTAAATAATTTGTGCTGAAGTTTTTTAGATAATAAATTCAGGGAAGCCACAATATATACTTGTGCCATATTTATTTATTTATTTTATTTTGAATGAATAAAAAAGTAATTTTTAACAATTGAAAAAAATGAAGTTACCTGAATCCCAGACCATCCTCTCTGACTATATTCTTCTTGAACTGAAGATTCATTGACCCAACCCCACAAAATCCTTCGTTTCTTTGCATCATCATAGAACGTCTTTGAGGCATAAAACTTGCCATAATCATATCTCATTACTGAGGATAATTCCGTGTCCTCGAATCCCATATCCGGGATAAAGCTATCCCGGATTACATTATAAGATCCGATTAGGTAATAATCTTGGATAAGATCACACAGGCTAAGCTTGAGGACATGCCTGAGCTTAAAATGCTTATCAGGAAGTGTTGAAGTTTCAGCACCAAATGTGCTATTAATGAAGACTGGGAAGAAATCAGGACACTCCCACATTCCAATGTGTTTAGCTGAGTAAAGTGGGTGTTTGGCTTTGACCCAATGAACAAAGTCTTTGCTTTTAAATAGAAGTGCTAATCCTGTGTCCCTTTTTTGACTCCCTACAATTGAATATTACATACACTTTATCAAAGTCCAAATTAATAATATTAAGAAGATCACAAGTGCCATATTAGAAAGTCAACCAAAAAGAAAAGAATTTGATTGACTTTAAATTAATTGAATAAAGGAGATAACATATATACTGATGAACTTTACTCTATCATTTCTATCCACAGGTTACAATTCTCTACTTGACAAGCACGATGCTTTGCTTTGTGACGACAAAGTAACGCATAATATATGAGATAAATAAATGGGTTTGGATTCTCTCCTCATCCCCTTTTCCCCTTTTCTTTTCCTCATCTCATTCTCACCATTTGATTGAAAAATGAATGGTTGATAATCATTATTTTATAAAACTATTTTTTTTATTTATTTTCCGGTAGTTTAGAACTTTGAATTGTTTAAATCAAATGGTAACAATTTATTTTTCAGTTCTGTGTTTTATGTAATATTATAACATAATTTTTCAAAGTAATAAATCTCAACCATTCCATTTTTAATAGAAAGGTGCAAATGGGATGAGGAGGAGAAAGGAGAAAAGGAATGAGGAGAGAATCCATATATGAGATAAAGTCATTTATCTTGTTAGGTAGGGACCCACCAGATCACTTTCTTTATACATAATGTACACGTCAAGCATATGAAACCCTGAAAATAGCTTCTACTAAATTATAATTCTAATCCTAACAATTCACATGATGTCACATTCTTAACTAAGGTTGAGCATATTTTAGGTCACATCTCTTCATGCCACTCACTCTCACACAATGGACAAATGCATGAATGAAGAAAACCATGTAATGTGCATTGCATGCTTCATACCTACTAGGATTCTCCACAAACCATCATGACCAAGCCAAGAAGTGGTGGGGTCCCTAAAATAGGTCGCATTGATATGATTCTCAGAAGTTGGAGCAATGAGAGGGTTAAGTGGAGACCTAACCCAATGCACAAGAAAAGGGTCAGAGAGGTTCGAAGGAAGAGCCAAGTTTTGAGTTTGGTTCTGGTTAGTGCCAACGCCAGTGTACAGCAAGGCTGGCTTGTGTTCATGGAGTAAGGTGGCAGAACCTGACCAGCAACCATTGATGTCATAAGATTTGGTTGGTGATAGAATAAGTGGGAGTGGGGCCCAGTTCACGAGGTCACGTGACACAGAATGGCCCCATGCTATGTTGCCCCACGTGGCGCCCTTTGGGTTGTACTGGTAGAACATGTGGTACAGCCCCTTGTATTTCATTGGTCCTGCAACCACACAGCACAAAAGTGAATGTGAATGATATAGAGAGAGAATTAAAATTTTTTAATTCCGAATTAAATCAATATTAAGAACCCAACATTCAGGGAAACCGGATCCCATCATCTTCTTGTTATATATAAATATTAAGATTTTAAGGTTCAATACATTCTGTTGGCTTCCAATTTTTCTTGAACTTAGTGTATCCATGCACAAGGGAGAAATAGATCAAGGCCGTAAAATTTTAAAAAAAAACAATTACTATTTTTATTTATTTATTTTTATCGCTTTTTATAAAAAAAATGAAGTTAATTAATATAATAGAACCAAGTTAAGAGTAAGATAGATTAAGTGAAATTCAAAGTCGAAAAGAAGCAAGAAAAAATTATATTAGTTGGAACAAATTAATAAGGAAAGATTAGAAGATTACTAACCATTAGGATCTGCAGGCAAAGGACAAAATCAAAAGGAAACAATGGTTAGAAATCATATAAAGAAACAAATTTCGAAAGATATATAAAAGAATGAAGCATAAGTGTGTGTGTGTAAATATATATAAGCAATTTACTTCAATAATAATAAAAAAGTGAGATGAAATTTGCGACAAAACAAATCTATCCCAATAATTTTTGCAACAACAAAAAAGTTACAAATATGTCACAAAAATTATTGCAAGAACTTTTACACGTTTATGAATGATATAACTGGTGGAAAATATTAATTTCTGGATTTTTGTCTTAAATTTCCATCGCAAATTTCATTGTTTTTGTGATATAGAAGTCCCACTATTTATAAGTTGTGAATATAGTGCATGTAACAAAAAGGGCCAGAAATATATACATAAAGTATTATTAAAGGGAAGATATAGAAAGTAAGAACAAAGAACCGTTCATCCAATTGTGGTGAGGTTGAAAGTGAAAGGCAGTTCTATAAGGTTGGTTGATGGAGAAAACAGAAGAAGCAGTTTCATGGTGAGAAGCTTCAACGTGAAAGACGCCGTAGCTAAGACTTAGAATGAGAGACAACACATTCCAACCCCTAATTGAAGATAACAATGCCATACTTTGTCTATGGGCATGACTAGACCAAAGTCTGTGGCTTCCTTTTTATAGAGAGAGAGGAACTCATGTCATCACTACGTGTTCGGTATAGATTCTCTTTTTCTGGACGTTAGCATAACGTCAACTTGCTAGAAAAATATTAAAGAAATACTGTTATAATCCTTAATGTAAGATATAATTAATTAATTTGAGTAGATTAACATTAGTTGAGTTCATTAATATCATAATTATTTTCTTTAATTCTATTCCTCCCCCTTCTACTTGATTACTATTGAGGGAATATGAATAGAGTTTATTTGAGAAAAATGTGTAAGAATATGATATCGGTCTTACATTTAGAACCAACATCAATTTTTTAATTAGGTTCTATATTAAAAACTAGAGGGAATATCAAGGAAGTATAAGGGATTGTTTATGTTTTAGACATAAGACCATACCCCGATGAATTTACTTTATTTTCTCAATTTATTATTTTTTCCCTGAATTCTTACAACTGATTGCACATATTTTATTAGGCTTTATATCAAGAAAGTAGTTTCCAATACAAATTAAATGATTAAAAATAATATTTTAAAGATGCCATTACACATTTTTGTACAAACAACTAACTTTTCTTGAACTTTGTAAACTAGTTATCAAACTGATTGATATATATATATATATATATAGAGAGAAATCATTCATATAGTCAGACTCTTGGCCACATCTTTGGTACAGACTACAGGCTTAAAAAAAAGTTCTTCTCTTGTTATTATTACTTAATATTAATTTTTTATTTTTAATAGTTTTCATTCACAGGAAGATAAGACAATTTTTTTCCTCAATATTACCTGAAAATTCAGGGTTTTGTTTCCTAAGGTTCCATCCAATTTTTAATTTTCTCTTTGCAACTCATATATTTATAATTAAGCTCTAATAGTTTAAATGATTTTTAATATGACTACTATCACTGGGAACACTGCATTTTGCCCAAGTAATTCAAATAAAAAATGAAATATTTAAAAATAAATACAATTATAAAATAAATGGGGGAAAATATAACAACAAAGAGTCAAAGATCTTTGTGGGATTAAAAATATCTATATGTCGGATTATTTTGGATTATCTTCTAGATAATTCAAGACGTGATTAAAGGAGATAGGAAAATAATACTCCTATTATGTCAGAGATATTTTACATGTTAATCAATTTTTTTAAAATTAACCATATTGATATTTTATCAACAATAATCAAGTAGGAGAAGGAAAAGAGAATTATAGAAGATGATTAGGGTATTTAAAAAAATCATCTTAACTATTTTTATTTTTATTCTATTGACTATTTTTTGCCCACCATATTAATTAATTTAATAAATATCATTAATATACTCGAATTAGTTAATTAGGTCTTACATTAAAAATGACATAAAAAATGTGTGCGCGCGCGCTTGTATGTGTAGAGTAAAAATTTTCATCCAGATTCCAAAGGAAACAATGAGATGTCAAAATAAATAAAGAAATTTTAAAAATATTTTGTAAAAAAATTAAATTTAAATCATTTAAGTGTTGATCCTATGCTTAGAAAAGAAAAAGAAAGGAAGAGAAGATAATCATCTCCACTAAAAGTAATAAAGGTGGACTCCCCCACTCTTATATTGCCTTCACCTTCTGCTCGGCCATCCTAATATGGCCATCCCCAATCCCAATGCCCTTGGAATAAGAATTCTAAACTATAAAAATTAGTAACATCATTTCTCAATGTTTATATAATTTCATTATCTTTTAGATTTTTAAAGATCCTGATTTTCCTTAATTCTTATTTCTTCTTTATGTTTCTCTACCTCCTTCTCTTCAATGAATTATATACAAACTAGGCTTTTAGTCTTCTTAATTTCGTTGGCCCTAGTTATGCCTAACTGTGATTCTATAGCTTCCTTCATTTAATGGTTGGCATGTGATGGTTTCGGAGTTGGCTTCCCTCCCGTCCTACCTAGTCCTTCCCCCGTCCGTATCTTGAAGCAAAGGGCTCCTGCATGAGATCCTTCGTCGTCATCACCAACACTTTATAGAGATGTGAAAAAAAAAAACTAAAAACTAAAAATTTTTAAAAGAAAATGAAAGCTTTCGGATGAAATAAATAAATATTTTCTTACAGAAATTAAGCATTTATATCTGACGAACTACAAGGACTTCAATTCGGTATGTAGGTTGAAGGCTTTTATCCTAACTAAAATAAGCTCCTTATAAATACTAAATAAATAATTTCTTTAAAAATAAATGGTTTGGGAGCCTCCTTAAAAGAAAATGAAAGCTTTCGAATGAAATAAATAAATATTTTCTTACAGAAATTAAACATTTATATCTGACGAACTACAAGGACTTTAATTCGGTATGTAGGTTGAAGGCTTTTATCCTAAATAAAATAAGCTCTTTATAAATACTAAATAAATAATTTATTTAAAAATAAATGGCTAGGGAGCCTCCTTAAAAAATAATACTCCTAAAAATCCAAAATTTATGTTTTAAAAAGCACTTTAGTTACTCATATAATGGTAAAAACAATACTATATCTGGTTCTTAATACAAGACTCACTTGACTAATTTTTAGAAATTAAGAAAGATAAATAAATTGTTTAAAAGTATTTGTATTTATAATTTTTTTTAAAATTAATTTGTGTGGCTTATAAACTAATATATATTATCTAATGAGACACATAAGTATTTTAGAGAGATCATGTAACTTATGCAATAATAAAGTAAATTTTTTATCTTTGTTAATCTCCCAACATTAGTTAATTGGGTCTCATTAAAAATTATAAATAACATGTAATTAATAAATATTAGGGTGACGGTGAAAATTTAGTAATGAATTATTTTCCATTATACACCCAACACAATTAACTTTTGTTAGGTCCAAAAGTAGACATAATCAATGTTTTAGGTAGCAGACATAGCAAAGCCATTAACCCTATTTAACTTCCTTTACTTTTTGAATTATGAGTCTCACTAGTCTTCTCACTCTCTATTATTTTCAATATATTTTTGGAAATATGTACCTTTTTAATGGGAAAATATCACTTAGACCCATAGAAGCGATTTTATATCAGTCAAACTAAAATTTTTTTGAAATTTCATTATTCCCTTTGGGTCAAAATGAAATTAAGTTTTGTCAGTAAAAAACAATAATGCCCTTACTTATTTTTTTTTCATTAGAGCATTTACAAGAAAAATATGGGAATTTACATGACAAATAAAGACATTTACAAAAAAAATAAAGGTCTTCAATGAAAATCAAGAAGTTAACAAAAATATTTTGACCATTCAAAAAAGAAATAAAAGAATTCATACAACAAATAAGGGTATTCAAAAGATAAATAAAAGTATTTACAGGCTATCATTTTTAAGATTAGACCAACAACTGGATTTAAAAGTTACTTTTTGAGACCGATTGGTTAAACAATCGGTCTTAAAAAGTTTCAATGTATAATAGAAAAATGTTTTCTCTTTTGACTAGATAATTTTATACGTAGTTTAAAAAGTGGGCATTTTTTAAAAAAAATATATTTTATTTTGTTTTACATAAGCCTTGTTAAATATTATTATATCTAAAAACTATATTGTGCAATATAAATTCTACAGACAACCCCAAAAACAAAAATGCAATTCACATAAAAAAATAATTATAAGTAATAGCTATGAATCAAAGCTCTATGCCCTAAGTTATTAGATACTTATTGAATCTTAATTCCAACATTTGTTTTTTCAAAGTTTACTTTTTTTGTTTGCATTTTTCCCACATCCAAAGGAGTTATATGATTTTTTAGTATTAGATTTAGTTGATGCAATTTTAGGCTCAGCATCTACATGTTGTTGGCGCATGATTCATATTATGAGCATCCTTACAGTTGAATGTGGCTATCCATGGATTATCTGTTAGGTTACTATACTTATGCATTTTTATTCTTTTAAACCTTAAATATGAAATGGTTATGTTCTGCCTCAATCTCAGGTGATAAAGGAGAATATTCTTATTTAATGAACATGAGTATAACAGAGTTAATGTACAAGTATAAGAACTAGATTTATATGTGTGAATATGATCTCATTGGAAGGTCTTGGTTGAGAAGAAAACCAAATTGAAGGCCAATAAGAAAGAAGTAATAACTGACTAAGTGGAAATAATTGTCATGAGGTGAGGATTAATAACTCTAAATTAGAAGAAAAAAAGCATAGGGCTAGTGATCTAGACTTAGAATGACAAATTTGTTGACCTAAATGACTTGGCGTTGATTAAAACAATTCAGTCATTTAAAGTTGATTTGCCCAATTATCACTAAGTCATCCAACTCAACGATTTTTTCCTTTCAAACTATATTACTGGCTCTACCTTCTTCATCATCTAATTTAGATGTTTTAATCATCAACCCGTCACTACTAACTCCATCTAGTCGGGTAGCTTCTCATTATTGATCTTCAGTTTGGTTTTATTATCAACCAAGACCTCATCACATGATCATATTCAACCATACAAAATAGAATTATCAAGTTTGTGTATCAACTATGTTAAACTCAGCTTCATTAAATAAGATACTCCACATTTATCACCTAAAACTGAGATAGACCAGAGCCATATTCTATCTGAAGTCTTAAAAGAAGCAAAATGCCTAAGATTAGTAAACTTAGCACCCAATCAAAGGGTGGCTGCATTCGACTCTAAGGATGGCCCATGATACAAATCACGAATCTATAATCCCACATGTCAAGGTTAAATTACAATCGACTCTTCCACCCAACATTCAATAATGATTTAAGCCATTTCAAGGAAGGGGCATCTAAACAAAATAAAACTTGAAAAGAACAAAGGTATGGCAAATAATATTCAATCAACATATGAGTATGCAAAAATTTTATCCATGGAATTCGTAAAGATTGGATTTGTGAAGCTTGTCATTATGAGAATGATACAATGAAATTGCATCACTGTCATAATCACAAGTTTCATAATCCCAACCATGACGAATTCCGTCGATAAAAAGCACATACAATAACTATAACAACGATAAATAATATATAGCCAACAGAAAAAAAAATATAAGCTTTCATGTATCATATAAAGAACATATAAGAAGGCAACAAGCATAAAAGAAATATCATATTTATACTTGAGGAATGGAGGTTTTTTTTTTGGTTTAATTTGCAAGTCCTATACAAGAAGGGCTTGCATATATTTGCAACCTCTAACTGAGTTCATTCCCTATTTTCAATTACATAGAGTTACATATTAAATTAGATTATTTAATGCTATTCATATGTATACGAAAACATAAGTGATAACTATAAAAAACCACTTAACTTGGCGTTCTTCACATGCTTCTATGCCTCTTCATAAACTCTTCACACTTATAAATATATGGTCTGATTAGCACTCATCTAACATTTGTGCTATGTGATGATGATGTTGATTGGCCAGAATTATCACTAACTTTAAATTCAATGTGTTAAATACAAACCATATATTCATGAGCAACAATGAATTTGAAGCAAGTATAAATATACTGGCCTACCCACACCATCACATGTATCATATATCTGACACCATTGTAATGAAAATAAAGTTTTTTAGTCATATGTCCATTTAGCCTCTTTGCAATATAGACAAACTTTGTATGTCCCTTTCTATTGCGAGTTGAACCTTGTGATATATGTTGTGACCGGAGCATACAAGGTGTGTGTACATTGCTAAGAGGATAAATGGTGTAAGAACGAAAAGACATAGGCATCATTGTTTATGTAAAGAAAGAAAAAGAGTGAGCATCAATGTTTCTATAATTACAGCAAGCACAGAATATACAGCTAACGGAAAAATTGTAAACTTGTATGTATCACAAGTAGTAAAAAGGGAAAAGGATGTAAGGGGAAAAGAGAACTTTTAATCAAGGTTTCGACAAAGAAGAAAAAAGGAGTACCGATGGTTTGTGAAAGACAATGATTAAAACTTTTATGAAAGCAAATACAATGAAAGAGAACACTAACAGAAGGTGAGAGCAAAACATCTATCGAGAGTTTGTGAAAAGAAAATATTTTTACTGAATGCAATAGAAAAACAATGATGCCTATAGTAGAGAGAGGAAGAACGCGTGCGGGACTAAGAGGTAGAGGAGGTAGTTGAGGCTATAGATGAGGAGGAGGAAAAGGAGGATGAACGAAATTAGCCCTAACACATACCATATTTATATTTTAGAGAAGAAAGGAAGAGGAGCTGAATGTAAAGAAATAAAAGCAATGAGTAGTTTAAATAGACAAGATAGATGAAGATTATATTTATTGAAGTGGCCTCAGATTTCAAAGAGATGTGTAATTGGAAAGTTTAACTTAGAAGCTGAAGAAACTCTGAAACATTTAAGACCAGGTATAATGAAATGTGGTATCTAAAAGGATATTTATGCCATATGTACAAGTATCTAGTCTAAAAAGAATTTAAATTTTAAAAATTTCTTAATATTTAATAATTATCAACACCGAATTACATTATAACCGGTCTAGAAAATATTATTTAGACAGCATAAAAGCGCGACTGGTGTTAAGTTCTATCAATATTTACAAAAATACTACCAGTTATACTTATTTACACAGCATAAAAGCGCGACTGGTGTTAAGTTCTATCAATATTTACAAAAATACTACAAGTTATACTTTTTAAACAGGCTCTACCCACATAAGTCTAAATATGGTGGTCTTATAAGCTTTTTTTTCTAATAGTGAATGAATTATTTCCTAATGTCCACCCAACACAATCAACTTTTCTTGGGTTCAAAAGTAAACATAATCAATTTTTAGGTAAAAGATATAGCAAGGTCGTTAAACTGGCTTGACTTCCATTACTTTTTGTGCTGTGTATCCTACCAGTCTTCTCACTTTCTATTATTTTAATATATTTTTAGAAATGTGTGCTTTTTAATGGGAAAATATTACTTAGACCCAATGGAAGCAAATTTTATTTTAGTCAAACCCTCCAAAAAGATTTTGACACTTTACTGCACCCCTTGAGTCAAAATTAAATTAAATTTTTATTAGTGAAAAAGAATAATGCCCTTTATTTTTTTTCATAAGAGCATTTACAATAACAAAGAAGGGTATTTACAAGATAAATAAAGGTATTCATAAGACGAATAAAGGGATTTAAAAGAATTCAGGGTTTAAAAAAAATTTTTACAATACAAAAAGTGAATAACCAAAAATTTTTAACTCCCTAAATTCTTTTAAGTCCCTTTATTTGTCTTGTAAATATAGTTATGAAAAAAAATAAAGGGCATTATTGTCTTTTTATTGGCAAAACTTGATTTTATTTTGACCAAAGGGGTACAATGAAATTTCATAATATTTTGGGGGTTAACAAAAATAATATTGCTCCTTGGGGTTGAAGTGATATTTTCCCATTAAAAAAGGCATATATTTCTATAAATATATTAAAATAATAGAGCGTGAGAAAATTGGTAAGACACAATGAAAAAAGTAGTGGAAGTTAACTAGGGTTAACGGCGTTGCCATATCTACTATCTAAAGAATTGATTATATCTGCTTACTCGGAAAAAGTTAAATTATGTTAGGTGCACATTCGAACATAGTTCATTTTTAAATTTAGGCATTCACCCTTAAAAGAATTCAAGGAGTTAATGGCCTTGTTATATCTACTAACTAAAAAATTGATTATGTCTACTTTTGAATCTATAACAAAAGTTGATTGTGTTGGGTATACATTGGAAAATTGTTAATTGTTAAATTTGCACCTTTATTTTTTCTAAAATTTTATTAAAATAATAGAGTTAAAAGACTAGTGGATCCACAATATAAAAAGTAACAGAAGTTAACCAAATCTAATGCCCTGCTATATATGCTATCTAAAAAAATTGATTATATCTACTTTTAAACTTCACAAAAATTAATTATGTTGGGTGCACATTGAAAAATAATTCATTACTAAATTTACACATTCATTCTGAATAATAATAGGGGGTTTCTCATAATACCTTTTTTTTTTTAAATACATTGGAATGGCAAGATTAACTTGATAGTTTGGATCTAGAGTAGGCTATAGCTGTTCCATTAACTCTGCCTGCAAGCGGTCTTGACAAACCAGGGGAGGTTCCTCTAACATGGCTTGATCCTCTGTGATGCGTTGCGCTTCCTTTGCAAGCATATCAGCATATTGAATGGTAGACCGGGGAGCATACTAAAGAGTAATATCCTAATCAGAAAAGATTAGTTCTCTGACTTCAGCAATCTGCGGCCTCAGGGGGTGATGTTGTCCACCATCGTACATAATCATATGGATCACTTCTAACGATTCAGTGCACACTACGACCTTTTCAAATCCCTGTTGTTTACACACTTGAAGACCAGTTAATAAAGCTAAGAGTTCTGCCACTGTTGATGACGCGAAACCCAGCTTCTTCATGAATCCCGGCACCCATTGTTCACTGCATTCCTGATGCTGCCTCGACAAGTTGCACGCGTATCTTTCTTGAACGAACCATCAACATCTAACCGAACATAATCAACTGGAGGAGGAGTCCATGACATGAGTCTTCAGCACGCTCACATACACCGAAAATCTTATGTTTGATCCCATCACAATCTGTAACCTTCATTAGTTGATGAAGACCAGAGTACAAAATCTCTGGGACCTGATATCGGGAGCCTTCCATCACACCATTACATCTATTTTTTTCTGATCAGCCAACAGAAACTGCCAAAGACTTTACTCCATGGCCACTGCGCGAATTGATTATTTCCAATACTCTTGGTGAGATTCTCCTTAAGCCATGCCTGCAAATTAGCTAGAAGAGAAGAAACTAAAAAGAGAATTTGGTGAGACAATTCTAATCCAGATTGATCTAGCTTTCTCACAATCTCTTAGAATGTGTATAATGTGTTCCTCTCTCAGACACCCCAAAGGGACATTCTGCACTGTTTATAAGACCTCTCTTAGCTCTAAGCGAGTTGGTAGGGAGTCTCTCATGGATTAAGTTGCCATATAAATATTTTTATCTTTTTTGAATTCGGGAGTTTCCATATTTGCATCCATCAGGAGGCTGCCAACCATCCGTCTTGCTCAGACATCATATTATAGGCAGCTTGGATACTGAAGTTCCCATCTGGAGCGTTTCTCCAAATGTAAACATCATTACCATTTCCATTGAAAGGCTTCACCTTAGCTATAATATCAATTACCCACTTGGGAAGGAATCTAGCCCATTCTCTGGTGTTTCACTGTCCATCGGGAAGGATATGATAAAGGAACTCACCTTGTCACATGGATTCAACATATGATGATTCTTGTCCACAAAGTTAATGATAGGTTTATCCAAGGGAGTCCAAAGGTCCCACCAAAAATGAGTTTGGGTACCATCCCTCACCATGCGTCCCACACCCCGGTAAAATTGTTGCCAAACGAAAGTAATGCTATGCCATGTTGCTGAGGCATTCTGTTTCTTTACAACCAGAGGGTACATGCCACTCCCACACCCATGTTTTCCTTCCTATACAGGGCTCTCATAATACAAATGTGTTTGGAAAATTCTCAAAACTATGGTTTCGTACTAAAATCATGGTTTTGAGAAAAATTAGCCAAACACTTTCTTTTTTTGGAAACCATGGTTTTGGGAAAAACTTCTTTTTTTTGCTTTTTGTCAAAAATCATACTTTTTTTGTTTTAAAAAATGTCCAAAAATATTTTTTAAGTAGCATGTATTATCCTAAAATAATTTTTAGTCCTTTTAATCCTTTAAAATATTTTTTCAGTTGTACTCAGTGTGTTTGCAGATTGATTACAATTTTACCCTTAATTTATTTTTTCAGCTCTAAAAATTACTTTAAAGTATTTTTTCAGTTATACCCAGTGTCATCCACTCTAAAATATTTTTCCAGGAGCACATAATATTTTAAAGTAATTTTTAAAGCTAAAAAAATAAATTAAGGATAAAATTACAATCAGTCTGCAAACATATTGGGTATAACTGAAAAAATAGTTTAAAGAGTTAAAAGCACTAAAAATTATTTTAGAATACTACATGTTACTTAAAAAATATTTTTTGATACTACATACGTCCAAGAAAATATTTCAAAATACTAGATATCATTTTTTGTAGACAAAAAAAAAAGTTCAACTCCTTAAAACTACACCAAAACTGTATAGTTTTAAGAAAATGACTGACAACTTTTTTTTGTTTGTCCAAAATATAATCTTATCATTCATATGTAATTATTATAAACTTTCAATGTACAATTTATTAATATATATATTTCTATATATGTATGTACAATTCATTTTTTTTGTCGCAATTTATAATTTTTTTGAACAAATTTAGAGAGTTTTTGGTATTTATTATTCAATTTTATGTTAAATAATACCAAAAATATGATCTAATATTTTATACCTAATTATTATAAATTATTTTTTACAATTATATATATATATATATATATATATATATATATATATATATATATATATATATATAAATACATTTTTCAGTTAAATTTATGCCATTTTTTGTATTTATTATGAAATTTACTACTATATAATACATAAAATATAATCTTATCATTTCTATGTAATTATCACAAAAGTTAATGTCTTTTTCAGTAATTTGATCATGAAAAAAAGCTATTCTGATCATAATATCCAAACACTCTCATTTTATCAAAATCACTTTTTTCTCATAATCTATTCTGCCAGAATCTATTCTCAAAAATCACTTTTTTCACATTCTTTTCATAAACTATTTTTAAAAGTTAATTCAAAACACACCTTAAATAGGCTTTTATAAACGCAAGATTGTGAGTTTTACCATCTAAATGTGTTAGGTGTGTATGTGTGAGTTATTAAAACATACGCACACACAGGACAAAGTTGTCGGTATTAACTACGTGAAGACATTAATCTCTCGTAGGTTAGGTTGATTGTCCTTTCCACCTCCTCTAGGCATTTGCACAAGTGGAAAATCGTTCCATAGTCTCTTCATAACTACTCCCTCTCTTGTCCAAGATATAAAATGTTATTAACGACTCTTTGGTGCTATTTATAAAATAGAGAGAGAATTTTTTTATCCAATATTTATAAAGCATATTATTAAAATTTTAAAATAAATGTATATAACCATTCACTTATTATTGTGTAGACTTTATTTTTATGTGATATTATATATATATTAAGTTGGAAAGTTATTGAATTTTATAGTAAATTTAATAAAGTTTAAGGCTTTTATTAGTCTGTGTAAAAAATACTAGAAATGCTCTATAAATAAGACGAGAGGAGTAATTTACACGAATTAAGAAGTGTTAGTTATTTCATTTAATATATCTTAAATTGATAAAATTTACCTATTTTATTCTCATTAGTATCATGATTTTCAAATATGTATTTTTTTATCTATCCCTTCTTTTTTATCTCCTACAAGGGGCAAAAGTGGGAAATAGCCATTGATTATCCTGTCAGACTCTTGAATTTTAGACCAAAATTTTCTTTTATAAAATTTATATTATAGATCAGAGGGAGTATTTTATAATATGATGGTCTTTCTTATAAGTCCATTGTGAAAGAAATTTTTTATCTTAAATATAAGTCAACTTATGGAGTTATTCATGAATGTATTCCAATTTTACTCTTATTTAATTTTTTATGGAAAAAGAAAAGGAGAAGAGAGATGTAAGAATGATTTGTAAAAACAATGATAAATTTAGAAAATTTTATCAATGTGAGACATATTTAATCAATTAATTGTCACTTTGTGGTATGTTAGAATCAGTTAAAATGAGCTTATAATAATGACCAGAGTGGTGAATATTAAGCAAATTAATTGAGTTAGTTATTTATAACATATGCGTTTGTTTCTCTAACTTACCCATTTAATTATTTATGAAAGCTCGTTTAACATATACATGCAATCAATATGGATAGTTTGAGAAAAAAATTATAAATATATGAAAAAATTGGATTAAAGTCTTACATTTAAAGCCAAAGTAAACTTTTCATCTAGATCATATATTTAAAACCGAAGGGGAATACTCATATGATGCTATTTATAAGTCACTTTTAGCATGTTTCATATGGACAAATAAAAACATGCAGTAAACTTCATTAATTATGCATTAAAATTCAATAACTTTATGAATTTATTCCTATTTAATAAACATTATACTCATAAGAACAAAATCAAAATAATAATAAATGAAGGGTAAAATTGTATATTCATATGAAAATTTTAATGATATAATTTATAAATATTCTTTCTCTCTATCCTATAAATAAAATTAAAGGAGTAATTGATAAGCAACTTGCTCACAAGACAAATCCTGTCATACTAACCTATGACTCAAGAATTGGAAAGCAAATCCTCTCTTTTTCTTCATACTATCTCATCTCCATCTTTGACAAAAGATGGATGATTTAAATTTAATGTTTTTATAAAACTATTATAATATTCATAAATAAAAATTGTTTTGTTCTATCTTTTATTGTATTTGTGAATTATATGTATTAGATTTTAACAGTTTAAATTTATTTAATTATATTTATAATAATAATTTTATAAAATACTAAATATAAACCATATATTTTTATCATCTAATTATGTACATAAGATTTTGAAAAGAAAATGAGGTAACAAAAACCCTGAAACACCCTTCCTTATAATACCTCACCGGCTCTTAGTTCCATTAAATCAGAGTAAGCGAGCGATTACTTTAATAAACTAAAAGCCATTCTCTTTATTTACATTAGAGCGATCCTCTGCTTTAACAACAATCGTTCATTCATTCTCATACATACACACATTATATACATGAGCAAATGTAAATCAATTACATTTAATACAACGTAACGCCCCGCACTACGTTCTTCTCTTCACTTCACATCTTCATATCTCCTCCGTACGTCTTCATGCATCTTCAACCTATCTAAATAGTTGGTTGGGAGGAGTGAGATTTGAGAGAATCTCAGTAGTGAATAGTACCACTATGCATGGCAAATACATATGAATGCATGATATGCTTGCCTACACTATTTCATGCCAAAATAATGACATGCTGCATGCTCGATGTTATGACATACATATGGCCATTGCACAAATATAAAAGAGCTTCAACCAATCATACATATTCCACACAAATAGGTAAAGCAGTGACATAATCAATGCATAAACATACATATCATACACATGCAGGCAAGGTAAGTTCACTACCTGTAGGACTTCATGTCCTTCCTCAAACCTTCGTCTTTGCTCCAGTTCGAGCACCACCATCCATCGAGTCCTAGAATTCCAAATACATTTAATGAGTCATTACTCATCCATATAACATTCTAGACTCGTTTCATTGGGTAACTTAGCCCAATTACGCTAAATTATCAAAATACCCTCGGAAGCCCGGCCCGACTATACTTTTACAAAAATCATAACTTGGGCCAATCCTACACAATTTCGCGTGTAGAATCCATTTATGACTTCATATTAGTAAAATTCAGACCTGAATGATGAAAATACCCTTGTTAGCCCTTACCTAGAGCCTTTAAGGGGTAATTTGGTCATTTCACACTCCGGGCCTTTTCTCACTTTCCCTTCAACATGAACCCTACACAATTTTCCCTTTTGAACTTAATGGAATCATCCAATCAATGAAATTTCAACTCTATCATCACAAACCACATAGGGCATCCATTTTAGAGTTTTCAGAAAAGTTATATCGGTTTCTCCCTTTCTTTGACTTAATACCCTCCTTTCTACTCCTTATTACATGATTAGCCGTTTAGACATCCATTGGAGATTATTCCCCCCCCCAAAACATAAATATAATGAGATATGAATAGTACCCAACTCTCAAAATACTCATCCAAACGAAAAACCGAAATGGTAGAAAGGAAACTTACGCTTACCTCTACACTTTTCTGAATTCGGTTCGGAATTCTGGCGACGCTCCGGCCAACGAAACGGCACCAACCATCTCCAAATGAGAATCTAAAATCATAGAATCGAAGCTTGGGATGAGTAGAAGAACATTTGTATGGGTACTTTAAGAGAAAACGCCGTTTTGGTAGAATTTCGACGATCTCAAACTTTCTCTCTTCTCTCTCTCTTCCGTTCTCGTTTGTTCTCCATCTCTCTCTCTCTCTCTTTCTCATGTTTTATGATTCTTTTCCCTTCTCTTTTCTGTTTTAATCTGAACGCAGGAAAGAATAAGAATAAATGATGAAGGATGATGATTAATTAAAATCATCCAGGTGGCCTTTACTCAATTAGTCCACCTATCTCATTTCTTACACAACAAGTTTCCTTCCTCTTTTCCTTCATCATTCCATTAATATTAATGAGAAATAAGAGAGTATAATTCACTCTCAAATTATCCCATTATGCCACCTTAAGTGGTCAACCAAAGCCTTAAGCTTTTCCACTTATTGACTTTCCTTGATAATGATTCACCCACTTGGGCTTATTAATTATCAAGTAGTCATTTTCCTCCTTTTAATTCCCATTCAACTGAACTTATTGGGAATATTAGGGAAAACCATCATTTCTCATTTTATGACAAAATTATCATTTTGCCCTTATGTATTATGATTTATCGTAATAAACCATTTCTTATCCCTTTTTGTTATTTCCCTTCACGCTTGACTAGTTGGGCATTCATAATAGGGAAATAATGTATGTTAGCCATTCATTGGTCAAATGACCATTTTGCCCTTACCTTTAATATTTCCCCGAGCTCTCCAGCTCACCATAATATTTCCTTTAATATCCAAAGATATAAAGGAATTTTGGGAAATACAATCATTCCTCACTAGGACACTTGCTAAACCAAGGTCTAGCAGTCCATTTAATCTAGACTTAATCCCAAGCCTCTTGTCCTAAAATTCATGGTATTACATTTCTCCCCCTGTTCAATAAATTTAGTCCTCAAAATTCTGAACGTCATATGGTACAATTTATACCTCAGAGAATCATCTCCAAACATTCTGTCTACCCATTTCCATTCAACATACGGCACAATTTCCGATCAGCCCCCTTCCGGAAGCCATATGTGGCACCTTAGCCACTATCTTTCAGTCTCTTTCTTGACTAAAACTAGTGCTTCACACAAGTGCCCATACACTTGGTTAGCTCTTCCAGCCAAGGTAATCCTTAGGATGGCTAGCCTCTTACACCGTGTCGGTGAAAGCTATTGCTTTGTCTTGCTCTTACCTAGTGAGACCCTCCAATCACGGTGGCAAATTACAACCATCCCCTCTATTATCTCTTCATTTGTAAGCTCATAGAGCATGCCACTCAAGCATCATATTCTTGAGACCACATCTTTAATGGAATTTTGCACTCACTATGCAGTACTTTCATTCATTCTGTACCCAATATGTAGCATTCAACTCAATACCCACTGGTCTGTTCTTACAGCACTTGGTTCCTTAGGCCTCACTGCCTCTTCGGGACTTTCCTGGATCATACTGTATGCATACTAGGCTTTTCCAGCCTCTTTGGGATTCACCCATATCATATTGTATGCACGCTAAGCCTTACGGCTCATTCCACTACCAAGACGCTGGATATTCTAACTTTACAGCCTAGGGATTCACCCCTCCATGCCATAGGCATCTTAGGCTCTCAACCTTTGCTGTAACCTGGTACAATCTAACTATTATGCTAATCTCAATATATTCTCTGGACAAATGTGTCCAATGTCATTGTGCTAGGTAACAACCACAACATTTAGACATATAGATCTTATAGTCCAGGGACGTTGCCCTATGCATACTTGCATCTCGGGTCTTATTGCCTCAAGCCTCTACTCGGCTTTATTCTCAACCATATCTCACATCTTGCTAGCTTAAGGACTTACAAGCCTCTCAGGTCTTAAAGCATTAGGACATTCAGTCCATCACCTTTGCTGAATAACAGCCCTCCCACTAGGCCCAACTGCAGAGCTACCCTCAATGGGCACCCTTTACAACGGAAAAGGAGTTCGGCCCACACCCCTTGGCTCACCAGGACTGAGTACGGAAAGCTTATGGAATAGCCACTTCCCAACCAAACGGTCCATCATCTTGCCAGATGAGTACCCACTAGGCTTACACCCATTAGGCCCTGGCTCTAGGCTCACCTGGACTAACCGTGCATGGGTATAGCATTCGGCCCAACTGAACCCCCCACTAGGAGCACAGAAGGCATAACTTCACTGGCCACCCAACCAGCTATCCCCTGAAAGAGATATCCTCAGATATCGAACACGCGACGTTGTACACTTAAGCCGCACTCGACAACTATAACACCATTGAGTTAACTACTCTTTTCAGGCTCCATCTATTGCTACTCAACTCATTCACATTCTTATGTAATGTTCACGAAGTATGCTAAACAAACCATCATCATCACGATTATCTCACGAGTATCTCGTGCAATTCATAAACTGACATAGCGCTAGACAGGTTCTCTACCCCATAGAACAACTGTGCAAAGTGCATACAAATGCAACTCATATACTGACATCGCGCTAGACAGGTTCTTGTGCAATTCATAAACTGACATAGCACTAGACAGGTTCTCTACCCCATAGGGCATCTATGCAGAGTGCATACAAATGCAACTCATATATTGACATCGTGCTAGATAGGTTCTCAGCCCCGAATGGGCACTCATGCATAATAAAAATCGCTGTGGCGTCCACCCATGCAAAAAAAGGCCCTGGGTGACCACCTTGCAAATCATGAATGTTCATAAAGTTTTACTGCCCACGGAATCACCCATGTGTCAAGGACATCACGAGACTTATAGCCTCAGGCCTCTGCCCATCAGGTCTAACTGTCTAAGGACACATGGGTCCAAATAGGTCTTACTACCTACCGTATATTCATAACACGAATATACCTGATGGTAAACACATACATGCAGAACCATTACATAGGATATGAGAGTAAGGGCTATTTAGCTTTACATTGTTAAGCATGTTCTTCCTCAATCTCTTTCGTCATACGGCACTAACGCACCGCATGGCTTTTCATTGGGTCATATAACCCTTATTTTCAAGAAAACTTACATGATAGAAAACTAATTACAATATACCACTATTGAGAGCCAACATCCCCGTATCTCTACTCTACGGTTTCAACTTCACAGCGGCTTCACGCCACATTTTGTCATCACAGCGGCTGCACACGATGGTTCAACATCACGGTGGCTTCACACTATGATCCTATACTCGGTGCTTTATGCAGTCCCCTGACTGGTCAGCCCCTCCGATCTAACCCTTCTTAGGTAGCCTTTTCCGATCATATCCCCCCACAGGTAGCATTCTCTGGTCAAAACTCCTCGTAGGTAGCCCTTTTAGATCAAAATCCTCCGCAGGTAGTTTTGTCCACTTGGTTGCCTCCAAATAGAAGTACCATTGTAACGGAATTCAAATCTCATAAGGTCTTTCTTCTCTAGCAGTTCTAGAGTCTGCTCCCTGGAGTCAATTCATTTGGATTTTGATATTAATTTCGCTTCAGGCTATAATCATATCTCTTAGGGAATATTCTATGAATTAGATCTTTCCCTATACTAGATCAACAACTAGCAGCTTCAGGAAACATGTATGAGGTTTCTCATACTTTTCGGTACTACTTTCTAGTACCTTAAGCCACTTAAGCTATCTCAGATTCCTGAAGAATCAATTCAACTATTGCATTTGATTCTTAGGGTACCAAGGAAAAAAATGATATGCAATACACCATGTCAATTGAGCTTGTGGCTTGTTGTTGAGAGCATCCTTTGATCATCTATCACATCATGAGATCGACTTCACAACAAGAATTCACAGAAAATAAGATATGCAATGTCTATTCTGCTCCTATTACCATTATTTACTAATAATTATACTCCCTCCGGTCCTTATTGTAGGACTTAATTGGAGGAGTTAATCTTAATCCTGAATGAAAGACTCATTCCTCCTATTTGTCAATATTTTCCTAATTTGCCCCTATTAACGTTTCCTCAACAATAATCAAGTAAGAGAGAGATGAAGCGACTTAAGAAAGATAATTAGGGTGTTCCATAAAAAACATGTTATGTTAATTAACTTAACTAATTAACTTCATCAAATCATATTAGGTAAATAGGTCTTATATTAAGAATCAAAGGGAGTAATTTTTTTGTCATATTTTTATTCAAGGGCATGTGTGACATTTTCCATCTATATTTATACAAAACTTCTCCCACTAAAATCAATCATCAACATAGATCACATGACACCATTAAAATCTATCATCAGTTAACTTTTCAGATACATCAATTCTCCCCTAACTTCCTTATGTATTCTTCTTGGTCTCCCTCTACATCTTTTCATGGGGTTAAAGACCGTTTGTTTAACTAAATATTCTGTCCATAAATACATTTATTTTATACAATCCCTCCTCTTTTGAAAGATATTGATTTTTGGTTTTGGAAAGCCAGAATGACAAGTTATATTAAAGCTTCTGATTTTGATATGTGGACTGTTCTTATAAATGTTTTTGATTTCAAACCAAGAAGAGATTGGACTGAAAAAGAAAAGAAAATATTTTCACTGAATATTAGAGCAATGAAGTTTCTGTATAACGCTTTAACTAAAAATAATTTTGAGATAATCAAATGTTGCTCTAGTGCTAAAGATATCTAGGATAGCCTTGAATCTATTTATGCTTCTAACAATGATGTTGAAGTTAAAAGTGTTGACAGTTCATGTGAAACCATAATACGTGCACCTACTATTCATGAAAAATTGGAAGTTGACAGTGCAGAAGGAGAAATCACAGAATACTTCCATATAGTCAACATGAATAGACAAGAAATCTAGATTCCCACAAAGAGCTCATTATTAACGAACATGAAAAATCACCCTCTGGAGCTCAAGATGAACCTAAGGTATAAAGTTTAAATTCTTCTCATGATTTTTATAAAACTGATTTTCAAAGTTTGCATAAAATTGTTTTCCAACCAATTGTTAAGTCTATTGAGAAAAGCAAAAATGTTGTCAAACATGCTGGAAATTTATTTTTGAAGAAGGAACCTAGGCAAACTGATGATTTGAGAACGTCTTCCCTCAATTAGCACACTACTTGCACAAAACCTCATAATGTATGTCATCATGTTTTCTACAATTATTGTGGTAAATGTGGTCATATTTCTCACACATGCTATATTAGAATAAATTCTAATGTGAGGAATAAATATGTTTGGGTTTCGAAAGGACAATTAAAGTCTAACACTAACAATCAAGGACCCAGGTATATGTGGGTACCAAAATGTCCATCTAGTACTCTATGTATGCAGGACGATCTAAAAATAAATGAACATAAGGATATAGAGAAGATGAAGCATAAGCCAAGAGTTTCTCATACACCAATTAATAGGTTTATTTCATTGAAAAGGAAACTCTTGGAGCAACCATTACTGAAGCTACAAAGCATAGTCACAGAGAGAAGCAATGGATAAAAGCATAATGTTCCACCTCAACAAAGGACTACTATAGTGTATCATTCAACCATATTGAGGAGAACAAGAAAAGAAGGATTTCTCATACAAAAATACTCTCGAAGCCTACATCATTTGAGAGAGCTTTGCATACATCCTTGGGAACACATATGAAGAATCAACATAACAGAAAGAGGCAGTGGGTAAGAAAAGCCAACCCTCCAAGTACTTAAGGTGAAGATACACAATGATAAAACCTCATATGTAATATCCTGAATTTTGGGACTAAAGGCATAAGATTAAGTCTAGATCAAGTGGACTGCTAAGCCCCGGTTTAGCAAATGTCCCTATGAGGCATGTTTAAATTCCCCAAAATTCATTTATATTATTGAATATTAAAAGGAATTATATTAGTGAGCTAAAGAGCTCGGGGAATAACAAAACGAAGTGATTAGAAGTCACACATAATTTAGTAAAGTGGAACACAAAGTAATTTTGCCACCGGTGAAATTTTCGGTATGGCAGTGATGACTGTGTGACATATTTCGATGGGTAAATGATGGTAAAAAGTTATGAAACTTTTCATAATGAAAGTAGACTTATCAAGCTTCAATTTGATAGGTCATATAATTAATTTGGAGTTGTACACAAAGAGAAATGAATTTTTGAAGTTAGCCCAGTGAAATTAATTATTTTCTGGGGCAGCATCCAAAGATTAAAATTATAGAAAGAGTGAGCTTTCAATTGGCTAAATTTTATATTTTTCCTTAAAACTAGACTCAATAAGGGTTTCATAGCCTTTTGAATCACTCTAATTGGATATTTTTACAATTAGATATGAATTTTCAAAGTTTAATGAAAATTCTGCAAATTAAGCATTTTGAGCGAAAATTGGATTTTTGGACCAATGAGGTGTTGACACGTGGCAAGTTGCTTTTACCCTTCATTTATCTATTAAATCATCTTCATCATCGTCATTCTTCATGGGAAAAACCAGAAGAAAGAGAGAGAAGGATATGGAGAAAGAAGAGAAATAAAGTTCTTTTCTCCGAAACACTGCCGAAACGGCATCCTCTCTCAAAGTACCCTTCAGGAAACTTTCTTTACTCATTGAGATCTTCATTCCTACGGTTTCAGATTTTCATTTGGTGGTGTTTGGTGCCGTCTCCCTTGCCGGAGTATTTCCGGAATTCCGAACCGTTTGTGGAAACGGGTAGAAGTAAGCGTAAGCTTCCTTTTTAACCGATTGGTTTGTCGTTTGGATGAGTATAGAGGAAGTTGGATATTGTTCATGCTGATTTAAATTGGTGTTTTGAATGGATAAATGATTTCCAATGGATGTATAAATAGCTAATCACTTGATTATGAGTAGTAAGGAAGTGATTAGGCAAGAGAAATCGAAGAAACAACAAACTCTTTCTGAGAATCCAATTTCCTTCTGTTTCTGCCCTGTATTTTTCTGTGTAGGAGGAGTTGGAATTTGATGATTTTTATGCTTCCATTGGATTTAGGAGGCAAAATTGTGCGGGTATACAAGTGTTTATGAATTTTGGATACTTGTACATGAATTTAGAAGTTTTAGAAGTTAAAGGGTAAATGTTGTGTATTCCGTTTTCTGGAGGCAGTGTTATGGTGACGTATTTTTGAGTGGTCAAATGTTATCCAATGACCATGAAACTCTTCAGTTTGAAAGTAGACACATAGACCTTTAATTAGATAGGTCATATTGATCAATTGTATTTTTTTTGTATTTAGATATGAATTTTTGAATGTCTGCCCTGTTTTCTGGAAGAACATATGAAACAGTCGGTGTTTGGAAACTTTTTGGGAATTGTTTAGTGGTGGAGTTTAAAATAGAGTATTTTTATGTAAAACTAAACTTAAAGGGATTCAAATAGAGCTTTGAACCACCTCAATTGAAGTTCTATAGAATTAATTATGATTTTTCAAAGTTTGGTCAAAAATGCTGGTAGATTGAGTACCATGCGAATTTAAGTAAGAAATTGGTCAAATATAATTGGAATGAACTCCAAGGGTGAAAGTAAGCCTATAGGGCTAATGTGGACCATTGGGTATTCACTTTTCATGGCTCTAATGATGTTATCACTTGCCTAGGGCCATGAAGTGATAAAGAAGGAGCAATGGTTGGCGGATCAAGGGACAAGAAGAGAAGGACATAAAGTCCGAGAGGTAGTGAACTTACATTTTCTGCATGTATGTGATATGTATATTTTGCATTGATTATGTGACTGCTTTGCCTATTTGTGTGGAACATGTATGATTGGTTGAAGCTCTGTTATATTTGTGCAATGGCCATCTGTATGTCATAACATCGAGCATGCAGCATGTTATTATGTTGGCATAAAATAATGTAGGCAAGCATGTCATGCATTCATATATATCTGGCATGCATAGTGGTAATGTTTGCTACTGAGATTCTCTCGAATCTCACTCCTCCCAAACAACCATTTAGACAGGTGAGCATTGGAAACATGCTGAGAACAGAAAAGAGGTATGCACAAAGAGGACTGTTGCTGGTTGTTTGAAGGTCTGTAAATATTATGTAAACCCCTGGTGGGGAAACTTTTGTTTTATAATCAAGCAATATTGTATTAATATTATCAGTATATTCATGTTATTCCTGTGTGCCCACTGAACTACGCATTGCTACTCTGAGTAAGATCAGTAATAAGGGATATATGAGGCGGGTCGTTACATCATATGCTATTGCTTGTAATATTTATTTAGGTTTTTTAATTTGGTACCTTAGGAATGAACATTACATATGTGTTTTCGCAATCTTTAGAAAATTCATTCATGTTGTAATAACTTAACACTTTATGCATATATGCATACTTCAAGAGAAAATATTTTTATGTATAAAGTCATGTTTAATTCATTATCTTAATCTCTTCAAATTGACTATATTGCTTGAGCATTTGAATTATGATTCCTACAAACTAACCATGAGTGGATCCAAGCAAAATTGGATACCGAAGGGAAAAAATGATTATATAGTTTTGAAGGAAGAAGAAAAGAATGCTCTAATGTTGATAACTAAAACAGAGATGAATAGAGTATACATGAGCCTTGAGGGGAACACTGCAGAAAAGCATGGTTTACTCAAGTGATCCTAGAGGATTTGAGTACAAAGATACAAGGAGATGGAAATTAATTTGGGTGTCTAGAGTTATACTCAAGCCAGGTACATTATATCAGTATGTAACACTTTCTACAGAATTCGAGTGTCACGACTGTGTTTCATAATTTCAAAACTCTTAGTAGCACTCATTCTTTTCAATTTGATTGGTAAATAATTTCTCATTACTGCTCATTGTTAGAAATCAATTATTTGTAGTTTTCAAAATGTTTCAGATTGCAAATGGACTGAAAATGAAATTGTGCCTAATATTTCTATGAATTTTAGTTTGAAATGCATATTTTAAAGTTTTACTTGAATTTCAATCCATCTTGTTTATAAAAATGCATACACATGATTTGAAAATTATTCATATATTGTTTGCATTCAAATCGATTTCAAAATTGGAAGTTAATACTTTTGTATACTGAATGTCAGAATTACTTCCAAAGTATTTCCCTATCATTGACATATTGATCATTGATCTTCAATATGCTATCCTAAGCTTGAACTCCTTAATCCTTATTTCCTAACGAATTAGATTTTATCTATATGAGTTTCAATATATTTCCCAGAGATTAATTCAATATGTGAAAGTATTGTTTCTGATGCATAATTCTTTATTGGTTGAGTTATTCCAAGCATTATAAATGTTCATTAATGCATTGAATGAATGCTAATGCATTAACCATTATAGTGGAATAACATATTAGGATGATATTTTGAAACTCTAGTCATTTGGACTAATGAATATGTGCTTTATCATCTATACACCATTTTACTCATCTTATTACTCAAATGCATCAACATTTGTTTTCATCTATTTTTGAGTAACTAGAGCGTTGTATTCAAATTCTTGCCATGAATGCTTACATATTCCTTGACACAACCCTAATGTAACACCTTAATTTCTAAAGCCTTTAAATTAGTTTAAATATATAATGATTTCAAACCTGAGACCAAAACAATTTAAAATCTCAATTTAAGACAGAGTTTAATCTTATATTTGTATAAGATTTTCAAAAAATTTTTTAAAATAAATATGTATGATCTAAATTTTAGTTTTTAAATTCATTATCTTCATCAGTTTCAAAATCATTTATTTAAAATATAGAGCATTTTCTATTCTTAGCTCGCGTAGTGATGGTTAACTTATGGGTGGATAACAGTACGTTATCAAAAGTCTAGCGTATGGATTACAACTTATACAGTCTGCGTCGCGAGTACTAGTACTACTATCGCTACTACTACTACTTATAAATATTTTACAGTCATCCAAAATAAAATGATAACCAAACAGTCCATAATTTATTTTCCTCTTTCTTCGTCCGTCTATATTACCTTCTTGCCCTTAGAGCTGTACACCTTTGCTGTATATCATTTGTTGAAAAAGGGGTGAGATTCAAAAGAATCTCAGTAGTACACATATCACTCATATAATATGCAAATACTAAGCATGTAAAACAAATCATCAAACAGCACAACTTACAGAAATGCAGCACATAAAAGGGCCTAACCGGTCCCTTATCACAGACTCACAGCGCTTGAGATTCACAATCTGGCTGCCCAGGGCCTCTGCCCCATACAAGGTACAGTCACGGGCTTTCTGTCTCAAACCTACCTGGCTTAAGACGCCCCCGGGTAACTCCCGGTGTAACTTGTACTTACGGGTCTTACCGCCTATGGACTATCTGTCCCACACATATACAGATGATATGGTACACATACATGGCATCACATATGATATAAGAGATAAGGTACTACCTGACAATCTTTCCAAATTTGGTTCCTGTTCTCAGTTTCTTAGGCGTCCCGGGCAAATGTCAAATCCTATAATTTATAATTTACGGACGGACGAATTATTACTTATTCCAAAATAATTTAAGACACTTTGGTAGGTTATCATTATAGTTAATATCTTAAATACAATAGGTATTTAATGGACTCATATCAACTCTAAGTATTTAACTTGACCCTTAGAGTCCCAATTATTTCAAAATACTCTTACTTTTTATTTTTGCACTATTACTTAATTCTGTTAGAATTTTCAATAATCTTTGAAAATTCATATCTTGACCTAGGAATATCCAATTAAGGTGGTTCTAAATTCTATGTGTCACTTATTAAGTATATTTTAAGAAAACAATACGTTCCACTACCACCTATCCATGAATAATTCCCAGTTTTAAAGTTTTCTCGCACTGCCAGAAAATATTTCCAATTGCAATAGCTTAACTTCTAAAATTCATAACTAAATATCTAGAACTCCAAATGGGATGGTTAAAAATCATATATGATCATATTTAAGTATATTTTCAGGGAAAAATATTAAAATTTATAAATTATAGCCACAACATTTCCAGAATTTCGTCAAACCTCGTCTGTACCATAAAACGTTCCAGATTCATCATCTAACTTTAAAAATTCATATCTCACTATTTATAAACCCAAATGATACATATTATATATCAAATTAAATCTTAAGATGTCTACTTTCCTTTTCAAAACTTTCATAATTTTGGACTATTTTTGGTTACCGAAATTTATTTTACAACTAATATGATTTCAAAGAAACTAACCGAACAACAACTCCTCTTATTTTCTAAGAATTCTAGACTTATATATAATCATAAAAAAATCACAATCACATGTATTCCCACATAATTTTTCGTATAGAATTCATTTGAAACTTCAAATTTTTCAAATTCTCATTCCTTTCTTATGCACTATTTAGCCCAAAACAAAACCTCACAAGACAACAATTCATTATACTAGGTTCTTATGCTTCCCAAATTACCCAAAAATAATCTCAAATCAACTAGAAAGAGTTAAGAATATGGGAAGGAAACTCACCTATATTAAGATATGGAGTTGTATGTAGAATTTGTAATCACTTCTTCCTTCCTCTGGTAGCACCGATCACTCTTACGTATCTCTCTTTCTCTATTATATGTCTCTTGCTCTCTTTCTTTTTCACTCACTCTCTCTTTTCTTTATTTTTGGATGTTGGCTGATGAAAAATGGAAAATGAGGAGTGTTTGTGTGTGCTTCCGTGTGATTAAGAGAGTGGGAGAGAGGGTGTTGTTTTTTTAATAATTAAAAATGTGTGTGTGTTATTTAATTATATGATTGTGTGTGTGTGCATGGCGTGTGATGTGTGGGAAAAGGGTGTATGTTTTAATTATTATTATATATATAGGTATATTTTTATCCTATTAATTACACAAACTAGGTCTTTATTTTTCCCTTTGTCTAATTTAAGATTCCTTAAATTTCATAGCTTCCATAATTTGGCTTACTATCTAACTCCCATAAATTAATCCTTAGCCTTTGAATAAATTTTGGGATGTTACACCTAAGATGCAAGATTATCACTTGATTAATAACAAAGTCATTGTGTTTTTATATGTCTGTCTAGTTAAGCCCCTTTTGGCTAATTCATTTTCCATATGACTTTTGCTTTTGGGAAAATTTTGAAACATGTTATCTCAGTTATTCTTTAAAAGAGAACCTTTCTCGTAAATGCATATATATGCTCAAACTATTGACTTCCATTGTTTTTCGGCATGAGGATTGACACTTAATAAATTTCATAAAAGAGTTTTAATGCATTCAAAATCTTAGTGCATTGTCGCAATTTGAAAGAATATTTGAGATTTTGAAACAATTTGCATATTTCATTATGATCTTTGGAAAACTCAATTTCAGTCATGATTTTTTATTCCATAGAAGTTGGTGATTCTCTATTCTCTTTGCATGAAAATCCTATCAATGATATCTTTTATAATTGTCATTGAACTTTGAAAATCATCACCTTTGGTATCATTTGTTTGATATGTTTTATGATTCAATAGCTTGAATTTATTGGTTATATTCTTTGATGATTTATTATACTCCTTGCTCGAATATCATGAGTTAATTGTATAAGAGCATAGTTGTTCTATGGAGCCAAAAGGAGTTGGGTACCAAAGTATCTAAGGAGTTCTATTGAAGAAATACAAGTGGATCAAGTAAACAGAGCAGACACATCTATGAAGTCAATTACATTGCTTGATATTGACATCAAAGAAGCATATTGTGACATCACTTAATCAAAGAATCATTTTAAAAGAAAGATGTCAAAGTGATATTCGATTCATCTTCAAGTAGAAAATATTTTCGTAACTCCTTATGCAAGATCAATTGGGAATGGTTAATCCCAGTCAGTTGAAAGAATATTTTGTTACTTATAATGTTTCTGTATATGTTCATGTATTTGATGATTACTATACTCACCTAAGCATTAAGCATCAAGTAACAAAAGTAAATAGAGAAGAAAACACTCAAGTGATGGGTGCAAGTTCACTTGAGTAAATAAAGAAAGGTATTGTGACCATAGAATGTTACTCGAGTGATCAATGATACCACTCGAGTGATAATGATGCTACAGGTAGGTCACTTAAGTGACTTCAATCAAGCACTCGAGTGAGGTAAGGAACTTAGAGTGAATGGTAAAATCTTAGATTATATCAATTGTTCTTTCCACGACCTTTCATTTTCAAAATTATCATCATCTTCCTTCCACTGAAAATCTCTGAAATTCTCTTAAAGTTAGTTTTCTTTCTTCTACAAACAATCAACTTCATTTTCTCACAGATAATTTCAAACATTTCCTGATCATTCATGCATCATTTCCAAAATTTCATGCTCTATTTCTCTACAAAGTTTACCCAATGGTTTTTCATATCTCTTTAATTGAATTCCTCTCATTTTTAAAGCCATCATGCACTCATTAAGGGGGAGCTTCACATTCACACGTGTTCTATATTTTAAAAGCTTATCTCCATTATTTAAAAAAAATCATTTTAGCATGCTCATATGTATTCACATTCAATTGATTAGTTTTGATAATGAGTTACTCATATACTTTCTTTCCATGATCTTAATCTGCATATACATTATAGAAAGATAATTTTTGTACTTAATTACACTAATCATTCTCCTTGCAAGAATGCTCTTACTTATAGCAGGAGAATTTGCTCTATGAAATGATCACTCCTCTACAACTAAAAGGAGAATATATCAACTTTGAGGACATATGCTTTGATGATCAATCAAGAGAAATATATTGGCTGCAACATTCAAAGCCCTATGTCAATACAAAGGAGCATTAACCATATATGATAAAAATATCGAACAGAAGCTCAAGAGCATCCTGGAGACATCCTTATAATAGTACAACGAAAGTGTGGTGGACTAGACTTCATGGATCTATCATCAACTTGCCAAATCCAACCGAGCATTTCTAAATCTCATCTCTTTATATTTTGAGAACATTATGCATTTTTTTTCCAATATGCTTTGATCATGAAAATATCTTTAAATGTGCATATTTGTTTCAAATTTGAAAAATGTGAAAACTATTTTTCATTTGCATCACATTGCATTACTTTCAAAAAGGGGAAAGAAAATTGTTTATTTTGATTAATGGAGAAAATGACATTTCTAAATGTATTTTCATACTTACTTCTCCATGAACATATATTCTCTATACTTCAAACTTTTTGTTAATGTCAAATAGGGGGAGATAAATGGAAAAATATGTTGTATTCAATTTGTCTATTCACATTCAAGCATATTTTTCTCTAAGGATTTTCCATCATCAAAAAAGGGGAGAATGTTAGATATGATTAGTTTTAATGATGACAAATATAGAAGTCAAATATTAAGAGAGCAAAAGCTTGCATAATATACTTATCTCTTACATTGACGAACTACTATTTAATATTGCATATCTTATAGATTAGTCAAGCAATGAAAGAAAAAATTGAGGAATGAAGAACTTGTAAGAATTAATGAAAAGCATCAAGATTCAAGTTCAACGACTGTAGCAGTTGGCACTATAGCATATGGTTACTATAGCGTATGACACTGTAGCGGACTGTAGCAATCGAGTGATTTTAACAATCACTCGAGTGATTATGGAAATAGTGAAAATCACTTGAAGTGATTCACTATTCACTCGAGTGATGTTCAATTTTTCATGCTCTGTTTTCCTTCCAGCTGAGCAAGGTCTGGTAATTCAATCATATTTCTCAAAATACAACTCCGATTGAGACCAAACTAGTTACATATGAAAAAAGACTTCCAATGCATCATTTGGACACTACAAGCAACATCAAAGCAGCTCAGATGAAGGACATATAAATGTTGCAAGTTGAAACTTAAATCAGCGTCACCATCCAGAATAGGTTCGGTATTTTAGACATAACTCTCAAACCAAAGATCCAATTGAGCTGAAACTAGTGCCATATGAAACTAGACTTAAAGAGCTTTCCACAAATATATAACATGATAATTTTAGATTTATATTTGAAGAGTTATGTTATATGGAATTTGACCTCTGTTAGCTGAAGAATTGGAAACACAACATCGAGTTAAAGTGATTTGAACAACAGATCACTGAGTGATTTTTAGTAATCACTCGAGTGATATGACAAATATTACAGATCACTCGAGTGATTTCAGAATTCACTCGAGTGATATGGCTTATTCCGTAGATCACTTCCAGTGGCCTATCAGATCACTCCTGGAATTTTTCACTGTGCTGAAAATCACTTCCAGTGCATCCAATTCACTCGAGTGATTCTGTTGATTTTGAAAATCACTTCAAATGCAAGCCAAATAACTGCAAGAAAAATTCACTGTTTTAAAATTCACTTCCAGTGATCTCTAAATCACTCGAGTGATATGTGAATTTTTCAATATCACTTCCAGTGGCTTTGAAATCACCGGAAGAAACTTTTACTGTTCTGAAAATCACTCCTAGTGTAGCCGAATTCACTCGAGTGATTAGCTATTTTCTCAATATCACTTCTGGTTGACATCAAATCACTGCCAGTATATCATTATGAATCAGAATCACTTCCCGTGAAGATTAGATCACTCACAGTGAACCTAAATGCACCTCTAGTGAAAGCCAATATGCCTCAAGTGATATGTTTATTTTGGTATATCACTCCCAATGCATTTCCATTGAATAAAATACCTTCCAGTGATCACTCAGTGTACTCTCTACTGTGAACAGAATCAACTCCAGTGATCACGCTATGCACTGCCAGTAAAATATTGTGTTTGATAAAAATCATTGCTAGTGAATCAGAATCACGTCCAAATCAAGATCATTGCCAGTGATATAGGATTTTCTCAGTATCGCTTACAGTGCACCACTAAGAAATATCAACCTCCACCAATGAATCTGAATCACTTCCAGTAACACTAAAATCACTGCAAGAGAATCATAATTCACTGCCAGAGAATTTATTGAAAGCTAGAGTGATTCAGTGTTCTTAATAGGATCATGGAAATCACTCAAGGGATCTTGAGCTACACTCGAGGATGCTGATCATTTCCAATGGAATATTTTTTTGTCAAGATCACTGCTGATGGGATATTATTTTCTGAAAATCACCTCCAGTGAAATCAGAATCACTTACAGTGATTCTTCAGTTTTTAGAGATCACTGCCAGTGAAGTTTGTAATCACCCAAGTGATTCTAATGGCTATTTCTCTGAGTGCTTTTACAAGTGTTATGCACTACCGATCACATTGCAACCATTGGACCAATATTCAGCGATGACCAATCATGGGCAATATCAATATTTAACAGACGAGTCAACGAACGTGCAAACAACTGAAACATTTGTCAGAGCATGATAATGGGCAACGGTTGAATTACTTATCGAAGATCACGATCAAATTACAACGGACAAATATTTGAATGCTCCCAATGAGAACCCAGCTATGCTAACATGCGAATATCATGAGTCACCCACTTCGACCCAGACACTCTTAGTACTTATCTATTTTATGTATCATGTATCTATGACACTGAGATTATTTGTATTGTACTTCAGTGGGCATTTTACCCACTTTATAAGAGAGCTTATAAACACTTCATCTGTATTTCAGAAGTGATCTCAAGGTAGAGGGACCTTGAAGGGATTGATTACCTTACGGGGAAGTTGTAGAGTGAATTGGCAGTAAGGCTTTCTGCTCGTAAGACTTACAAGGTGCAAACAGTAGAGAACGTTACTGCTCGTAAGACTTACAATGGTGTAAGCAGAAGAGAACGTTACTTCTCTAAGACTTGCACGATTAAGCAGGAGAGAAATGTCTTTGGAATTGCTTTGCTCGACTTGTCGTAAGAGGGAGTAAACCTTACAGTGTGTAAAGGGGAGTAACTCTCGTGAGTTTGTAGAGGCTTATCTTGTACCTAATTAAACAAGAAGATAGTGGATTGGAAATCTCAGGAGGAGCCTGGGGACTGAATGTAGATCATCGTGGATTGGACCAAATCAAGATAAATCACAGTTTGCATCTTCTCTTCCCTAACCTTTTACATTTCCAGCATATATGATCTATATATATGCGTATGAATTTATAGTTCCATATGTATTGATTTGATAAGCTGCGAAAAGATTTTAAACAATCAGACTTTCTTATCATACACCCAATTCACCTCCCCTCTTGGGTGTCAGCCAGTTCTAACAGTTTAATCTCAAAGCTCTTGTTCCAAAATTCAGAGTATTACAAACCCCATAAATTGTGCATCAGCATTCAGTTTGGCATATGGGTTAATCGGCCAGGTGTTGTATTGCATTAGTTCTGCCTAATTATGATTAAATAGCTTCCTTCATTTATTTCAACAAGATAAAAAGATCGTAACATTCATCGGGGAAAAAAATAACAACTTGAACCTTAACCAAAAAAAAAAAAAACAGAACAACACAGACTCAACCAAAACAACCCAAATTGAAACAAGTTCGCAAACCAAACAGACAAAATAACACCGACACAACCATTCAGACATGAAAAACATGTTTTATTTTTTATTTTTTATATTACTTCACTAACAACCGACGAGTTCAAGGGTTAGCGGGAATGTATCCTTTCTCATTAATGGAATATAGCATGTGCTGCTTTTCAACTTCATGGGGCCCGAACAATAAAAAAGAAAGTATTTTATTTTCCTCTAAAGAATTTTTTAGGAGCAAGGGCCACGTGGTGGGATCTTTCATCTTCGTATGGATGTTTTTGCCCTAGTGTATAAATAGTTTTTTGTTCGAAACACTATATGATACTAATTATAAGCTCCTCTCCAAGCAGTTATATTAATTTGATACCACATGACATACTCAAGGGATAAATAACTATATTTAAAGGTTTCCAAAATATAAATGAATTATTTTTTTTAAACAAAATATTTACATTCTGGATTTTGATCCCCATGATAGAGTAAATATAAATTATAAATAATAAATTTTTTAAAATAATTTATTTTTATTTATTTTCAGTGTTTTCTTTTTTTTCCTTATTTCTATTTTTTGCATGCAATTGATGAAAGGACAATTAAAACCACATTTAAGATACATATTTGAGAAAATCCCATATAAAGTTGCTTGAAATAGACAAATTCTAAATCAGGTTGTTAAATTCAACAAATCCTTAATTAAATTAGTGACCTAATTTAGGATTTTAAAATATGAATAAAATGAATTTATTGTATTCTCCTCTCCTCTATCATCTTTTCTCTTTTAAAAGAGTTTCGTCCTTCTGCAAGATTGTAACTTAATTTTCAAATAAAAAGGCAAAAAAGGCTTAGTTTTTAAATAAATGCATATATATATATATATATACATACATATATATATATATATATATATATATTAAAATAAAATATGATTTGTTTAAATCAAAATAATTTTTTGAAAGAATTATCACTAATAATTCAAACCAAAGAATAAAAAGAAAAAAAATAACCCCAATATCAATTAAATTATTTTTATTTAAATATTTTCAATAAAAAAATTTTATTTTTGGGAGAACTACACTTATATTTGTTTTGTTAATAAAAATAAAACCAAACTTCATTAATCACACAATTCTTAAGTATCGTATGTGTGATATTTAGTTTGCTTTTTTACGTTAATGAAACTTTTTTAAATTCTATTAATGAAAATATTTGATATATAATATCACACAAGTAATATTTTTTTTATTAATATAATTTAATATTCTTCTCATTCAAAAAAAATCCAAGTCAAAAACAAAATTTTCTATTCCCAGTATTCAGCTAAAAATCATTTAATTATTTTTGGGTCATGCTTTCCTTTTTTTTTTTTTTTTACTTGAATTATTCTTGATGATCTTTCTAAACTATAAAAATGAAAAAAATATTTTGATAAGTGAATCATATTTTTTTTATACATTAATATTGTTATATATATATACACTTTCTAAAAAAATAAGTTAGAAACCACTAACTCTTTTAAAATGAGAGAGAAAATAAGGAGAGGGTAATAAAGTTATTTAACCTATATTTTAAAATCCTAAATTAAATCTATAACTTAATTAAGGATTTATTAAATTTATCAACCTGTTTTTCCTGTATATTTTGCGCAATGAGATTTACGTAACCGTTTGTTAAGAACGGATTTCATGCACATTCCAACTTTCTAGCTTTTTTTGTTTATAATTTCAAGACTGCCACCCTTTTCTTGAAAACTGGGAGAATTCTAATAAAATCTAAGTGAAATATATAAATCTAGATTCAGGATTATATTTTTAATAAATCTTAAATTAAGTCAGAAGGCCTTAATTTCTGAATCTTAGTAAAATACTATAACCCCCTCTGGCTATCATGAATATTCTTTTAGAGAAAAATAAAAACACTTATCAGCATTCAGCAATCCGTTGGCATTGTCTTCTCCATGGTCGGCATCCTCCATGGCTGTCATCTCCTCAATGGCCGACACCGACACTACCCCACCATCATGTTAACCTCTTTCTCTCCACCTTCCATCATGTCTTCCTCCATCCTCTTCGTCCATGAAGCAGCAACCAAATCTAATTTTAGATTTGAAAATCGTAAACCACAAAATCCCAACTCGAACAATAATGGTGTGCTGCGGCGAAGAAGATGAGGAGACGAGCTCGAACGGTGACAGTTACAGTGGGGATGAGGCTCGAATTCGGAGGTGTTGTGTGTTGCAACGAAGCTTGATGAAGGAGAAGAAGCAGAACTGCAATGGCCATGGAGGAGATGAGGCTTAGATTTGGAGGTATTGTGTGTTGTAAGGAAGCTTGATGGAGGAGAAGAAAGCGGCCATGGAGAAAAAAAACTAAGGTTAGGGATAATGTGGGAGACAGAAATTTTTTTAATTGTAAGGGGTATTTTTCTATTTTTCCCAAAAAAGAAATGTAGAAGGCGCCAGCTAAGATTAAAATCAGATGATTTATTATACTTTGATTAAATAAAAATATAGATGAGGTGGCACTGTAAATATTTTAATCATTATTTTAATTAAAGGGGTATTGTAGTCTTTTAATAAGATCCTAAAATCCTTAATAAGGCATCTTAACCTAATTAAGGATTTGTTAAAAGTGTATGACTAAATCTGGATTTAGGTGTTTCAATTAGATTTTATTATGATTCTCCTAAACTAGTATTTCAAAATTATTCCCTTAAAATTTGGTGACAACTTCATGTGTTTTATTTAATTTTTCATCTGGAAAATTGCGTTTTGTGGCGAATATCATTATATTTTTAATCAAAATTTTATCAATTTATCGATAAAGTAAAAAAATCTTAATTTATTAACAATATTCTTGATTCGTGCAATAATAACAAATTATATGTACTTAATGTGTTAAAATAATATATGATTATTTATATTAATAAGATTTAATAAAGTGTTTTTAAAATTTCAATAATAAAAAAATAAAAAAGTATAATAAAAAAACTAAACAACCTTACAATCGTCACCCAAAAATTAAAAATATTTTGTGACATTTGGTCATTTGGTATGTCAGAAAACCAATTTCACCATGGTGGTAGTATCTCATCGCCTCAGTCAACCATCAAGGAAGTGCAACACTCACTGTCTACTTAGCATTCCGACCTTGTACGCTAGGAATTCATTCTAACGTTTTGACAGCAAATTTTTTTTGGTGCCTTGGATTTTAACTTGAACAAAGAAGGGCGGATTATCATACTGCAGAAGTACAAATTCAGAAGGAAAATTTATTACAAGGTCAATCTCTTCTTAGAGAACGGATTCTTCTTAAGGCCTCATTGTAATCTCATCTTTTTTTCGGCTTGTTTATATTATAAATAAAAAAATTCTACTTTCTTTCCACGATCAAGGAAGGACACTTTAGAAGTTTTCTACTTAAAAAAGGCTTTTCCTACATCTTGCTGGAGCTTTCAAAGAATCAGCTAATATCCTTCATTAAGATATTTTGTTTTCCTTAATGACTTTAATATTTCTGTAATTCTGATAGCTTCTTCATCTTCTAGGTTTTCCCAATTTTTAAACTCACGCCCGTCTTGTTATTTTAGTTTTAATATTGAAGCCCAATTCAACACTAACGCTTTTGTTTTCCCCCCATTTTACCTGGAATACCAACGCTTGTCAAGTCTAATATTTTCCATTTCACGAAAATGTCAAACTCTGCATGACTATAATATGTGAAATAAAATTCTTTGAAAAAAAGTAATCATATAAAGCTATGTTACAGAAATCATACCATTGTGTGGAGAAGAAAACGAGATTAATCATAATATTACTCAAAAATCTCACATTCATAATGTGTTGATGAGATAACATGACAAAAAAATATATATCAATGCATATAAATTTTTTCCGGGAAAAAAATGATCAGATAATTAAATGTTTCATAGAATAACCAAATATTACTGCTTGTGAATTGCTCTTCAGCAAAGTGCCATCACTCTTCAGGATCAACTTCGTCTAAATGACCATAAAGTTTTCTCCAGTTATCCGAAGATGCTTTTGTTGACCGAAAATGCCAAATGTGTGACTTTTCCTTCTCACGAGCTTCCAGAATTTCCTGCCCACAGGTTTCAAATACAAGATAAATTCAGGTTGATTCAACCACACAAGTCTGATATGGAATATATTGCAAATGGAGGAAATTATTATCAATTATTAATATAAGGAAATAATAACATAAACAAAAGGCCTACTTAATTTACAGTATTATATGCATATATATATATATATATATATATATATATTAATCAACCAGGAGAGCAAAAATGACAAGGAAAATGAAAAGCAGAACCAGAAATTAGACTTCTCATCTTTAATGGCACATGCCTGCACTTGATCTCCACGCCATATTAAATTAACAGAGTTGGAAAGACTGTTCCCAATATTCTAATTATAAACAGTAAAACAAACAAATTGTTATTTTAATATATGAGCAGGACACCCACATGAAGTAATGTGAACATGACACTCTCATAAGCATGGGGTTCACATAATCACATGACACTGACGGTATCTCGTGCAGAAGGCCCCTGTTAAGTTGCCCCAAAGAAAAGGGAATGCCTTTCCAATGCATTGAGGAAACCAAGGGAAAAAAAATGATACGCAATACTCCATGTCAATTGAGCTTGTGGCTTCTTGTTGAGAGCATCCTCTGATCATCTATCACATCATGAGTTCGACTTCACAGCAAGAATTCACAGAAAATAAGATATGCAATGTCTATTCTGCTCCTATTACCATTATTTACTAATAATTATACTCCCTCCGGTCCTTATTGTAGGATTTAATTGGAGGAGTTAATCTTAATCCTGAATGAAAGACTCATTCCTCATATTTGTCAATCTTTTCCTAATATACCCCTATTAACATTACCTCAACAATAATCAAATAAGAGAGCGATGAAGGGACTTAAGGAAGATAATTAGGGTGTTCTATAAAAAACATGTTATGTTAATTAACTTAACTAACTTAATTAACTTAACTAACTAACTTCATCAAATCATATTAGGTAAATAGGTCTTATATTAAGAATCAAAGGGAATAATTTTTGTCATATTTTTATTCAAGGGCATGTGTGACATTTTCCATCTATATTTATACAAAACTTCTCCCACTAAAATCAATCATCAACATAGATCACATGACACCATTAAAATCTATCATCAGTTAACTTTTCAGATACATCAATTCTCCCCTAACTTCCTTAAGCATTCTTCTTGGTCTCCCTCTACATCTTTTCATGGGGTTAAAGACCGTCTGTTTAACTAAATATTCCGTCCATAAATACATTTATTTTATTCTTATTGTTCTTTCTTTTTTATTTTTTAAGCATACCAAACATGCCCTAAAAATCCAACATTCAGGTAAGATCCACAGCTAATGTGAGATTTACACATTCTATTTCTAGCTCTCTTCTCCCATTAGTGTCATGTGAGATTTCACATGAAAGGACTCGATTGGTCAACTTTCACATAAAACGCTATTTAGGTCCATCTCCTGTTTTCAGGCCAACTTTGCCTATGTTTATAGCCGGTCCCAAGCCTGGGTAAAGGAGGAGGGTTGTGTTAGGCCCCGACAGCCAACGTAAAACCCTGTCGAATCTTTATGAACATGGATCAACGAAGAAATTGTGCTAATGCTAGGTCGTTCCCTGTAAGTAACGCGCTGTATGGCTCGAGTACAGTGAGAAGTGAGCGAGAGCCGCTGCATCGTCGCCCGGATGTAGTGTTAAATGAGCAAGGCCTACCGTTTTCTTCTAAACGGAGGCGGCTAAAGAAGCTAGTTCATGAAAACAGGATCAGATTTGGCACTTGGAACATTGGGACTTTAAGCGGCAAATCGTGGGAGGTGGTGGGAGTAATGAAGGATCGTAAGATTAATATCCTGTGTCTCCAGGAAACTAAATGGTCAGGAGAAAAGTCTAGAGAAATTAATGGTTTTAAACTCTGGTACACAGGAAAGGTCAATGGACGGAATGGTGTTGGTATCATTGCTGACAAGGAATGGAGGAAGAATGTGGTGGACGTTAAGAGGATTAAGGACATAATTATTTCCTTAAGAATGATTGTTGGAAAGGATACTATTAACATTATCAGTGCGTATGCACCTCAAGTAGGGGCAGAAGTACATCTTAAGGAAAAATTCTGGGAAGATTTGGAGGGACTAATTCAGAGTATCCCACTAACTGAAAAGATTTTTATTGGAGGAGATCTTAATGGACATGTTGGTAAGGAGGCAGGACCTCATGCAAGAGCGCATGGTGGTTTTGGATTTGGGTTACTCAATAATGAAGGTCAATCTATTATTGATTTCTCCCTCGCATATAATCTCAAGATTGTCAACACTTGTTTTAAGAAGCGAGAGGAGCATTTAATAACATACAAGAGTGGAGCCGCAAGGTCATAGATTGACTTCTTCTTGGTAAGGAATTCTGATAGACGATTCTGTACTAACTGTAAAGTGATCCCTGGGGATGGCGTGACAGCACAACATAGGGTTCTGGTCCTTGATGTGAATATTAAGTATGTAAAACAAAAACGCCAGCAAGTTTTAAACCCAGGGGTCAGGTGGTGGCAATTGAAAGGGGGAAAAATGAGATTTTTAAGAGAACTCTCTTGGAGGAGGGGGAGTGGGAGTTGCAAAGAAATCCTAATATCATGTGGGAGAATGTCTAAAAAGGTCCAGCAGGTTGCTAAAGCAATTTTGGGAGAATCAAAAGGTCTTGGTCGGCAAGATAAGGAGACTTGGTGGTGGGATGAGACTGTTCAAGAGAAAACCAAGCATAAGAAAGATTGTTTTAAAGCCATACACTTATGTAATAATGCTGAAAATTGGGAAAAATATCGTATGGCCAAAAAAAGACTAAAAAGGCAGTGAGTGAAGCTCGTAATAAAGCATATGATGAGTTTTATAAGGAGTTAGGGACAAAGGCAGGAGAGCGTAAGATTTACAAGATCGCAAAGAACAAGGAGAGAAAATCAAGAGACTTGGACCAAGTGAGGTGTATAAAGGATGAAGAAGGAAAAGTTTTGGTTACTGATGAAATATTAAGGATAGGTGGGAAGCCTACTTTTATAAGTTGTTTAATGATGGTGGAGAAGGGTCACATTGTGACTTGGAAGATTTGACAACTCGAGAAGGTGACCTCAATTTTTCATTTTATCGCAAGATTCAAATTGGCGAGGTTAAAGAAGCTCTTGAGAAGATGGAAACTGGTAAAGCTGTCGGACTTGATGGTATTCCAATTGAAGTTTGGAAATGTTTGGGCGAGGAGGGTGTGTCGTGACTCACAAAATTATTTAATGAGATCTTACGAACCAAGAAAATGCCAGATGAGTGGAAGAAAAGTACTTTGGTTCCTATTTATAAGAATAAAGGGGATATTCAGAATTGCGCAAACTATAGAGGAATTAAGCTAATGAGCCATACAATGAAATTGTGGGAAAACGTGATTGAATATAGGTTGAGGTTGGAGACTGATGTTGCTGAAAACCAATTTGGATTCATGTCAGGAAGGTCTACAACAGAAGCGATTTATTTATTAAGGGGGATAATGGAAAAGTATAGGAGTAAAGGAAGAGTTTACACATTGTCTTCATTGATTTGGAGAAAGCTTATGACTGGGTGTCAAGAGATGTGCTTTGGAAAGCCTTGGAAAAGAAGGGGATGAGGATTGCATATATTAAAGCCATTCAAGATATGTATGCGGGGGTTACAACCAATGTTAGAACATCTGGAGGTGTTACAAAGGACTTCCCTATAAGGATTGGACTACATCAGGGATCAACTTTAAGTCCTTATTTGTTTAACCTAGTGATAGACGTCCTAATTGAACCTATAAAAGAGGAGATCCCTAAATGCATGCTTTTTGCGGATGATATAGTGCTGTTGGCTGAATCTAGGGAAGAAATTAACTCCAAACTTGAGATATGGAGGTGGACTTTGGAATTGAGAGATTTTCGTCTTAATAGGAGCAAAACTGAATATATGCATTGCAAATTTGATAAGAGACAAAGTCCAAGTGAAGTGGAAGTTAAATTGGGTGGGCAAGTCATCCCGCAAGTGACAAAATTTAGATATTTGGGATCAATTATACAACAAGATGATGAGGTGGATGGAGACGTCAATCACAGAATTCAAGCCGGATGGTATAAATGGAGAAAAGCTACGGGAGTTATTTGTGATCGCAAGGTACCTAATAAGGTAAAAGGAAAATTCTACCGCACTGCTATAAGACTAGCAATGCTATATGGTAGTAAATGTTGGGCTTTAAAGGGATATCATGAACATAAAATGGGGGTAGCTGAGATAAGGATGTTAAGATGGATGTGTGGCTATACAAGAAAGGACAAGATTCGTAACACTCATATACGTGATCGTGTTGGAATGGCCCCTATTGAAGAAAAAATGGTAGAAAATCGTTTGAGATGGTTTGGACATGTTCAGCGAAGGCCATTGAGTGCTCCAGTGAGAAGGGTTGATCAAGCAGTATGGAGTCCTGTCAAACGAGGTCGAGGAAGACCGAAACGAACGCTTAATGAGGTCATTGAGAGAGACCTTTTAATCAATAATATATCGAAATCTATGGTCTTTGATAGAGCACAATGGCGTTGTGCGATCCATGTAGCCGACCCCACCTAGTGGGATAAAGGCTTTATTGTTGTTGTTGTTTTGTCCTCCTGTTTTCAAGCCATTAGACCATACTCTATAATACACTGGACAAAGCACCTAAGAGCAATTATGCACATATCCTATGCCATGTTATAATACGCTGGACAAAGGAACTTAAAAAATGATTTTAGTTAGGCTAAACATGAGAAAATTGTTGAGAATGAAGGAGTTTTCGGGACAATTTAAGCTAAACACAGGAGGAATGCATTGGAAAAAGCTTATTTTGATAAGCTATTTGGATTAGCTTATCTAAAAAAGCTTAAAATAGATTTCTTCCAACAAGACCTTCATGATTAATTACCTTGATGTTCTCCCAACTCAAGTGTTAAACTTAACTAAAATCACTATTTTTTTCCTTCTAAATTTAAAACAAACTGACCCTTGATCAAGTTGGAGAATAAGTATGTTTACGAATAAGCAGAGAAGGGGAACAGACTAGTTAAAAGTAAATCTACGCCAAGTCGGTATGGTTTATCAAACCTACTAGACCGCAAAGTGAAAGGGGAAGGTTCATGAAAGCGTTTAACTAGAAGTTCAGTTAAGTTTCAACATGTAGTTATAAGCAGTGCAGATCGAGCAGCTCCTTTGTACTTTGTGTAAGTGTACATCTTTTCTAGACCATTGAATTCTGATTAGATCAGCCTTACTTAAAAAGAATAAAAAAATTTTAAAAAAAATAAAAAAATTGTAGGGTGGTTAATGAAAATTGAAAAGTTATATTCACTTTACATTCTTCTCTCTTCCAGGAAATAAAAGACATCAAAAATAAGGGGGAAGAAAGAAAAATATACATCATCCACATCAAGTCTAAACAGTCCAAATGGATGTGTATATATCCCAGATGTGTAGAGGGTCCAGGTTATAAGTAGAGTAAGATCAAGTTTAACCCATTGTTGATATCACAGAAGGAGAGTCGGGTATGTTTTCATTCACAAAAATGGTAAGTGAGCAGTACATCACATATATACCTGCCTAGCCACGTATAGATGCAATTCTCTCTCTTCTAATTAACTCTTAGGGTGAATATGCATTGTTATCACAGTTATTTACTATAATACCCCTATTACATATATCAATACTCCCCCATAAAGAAAATCCTTGTCCACAAGGATTTCATGTGTAGAAAGTGCGACAGTGGAAAACGCGAGAAATTGACGTTGAATGGTTGTAAGATCTTCCCATGTGGCATCCTCAAGGGGAGCATGTTTCCACTGAATCAGAACTTGAGTGACTGGAAGGTTGTGCCGTTTGGTAATCTTACGACCCAGGATAACTGCTGGTTCTAATGCAAATTCACCTTGGTCATCTACTGGAGGAAGTGAAGTAGTAGGAGTAGCTAAAGGTCCCACATGTTTCTTTAAGAGGGAAACGTGAAAAACTGGGTGAACCCTAGTGTTGGAAGGCAAGGCCAACTCATAGGCAACAAAACCAATTTGCTTTAAAACTTTGAAGGGTCCAAAATATCGGGCAGCAAGCTTATGAAGAGAAGAATTATTCAGCAAGTTCCTCCGAAAAGGATGCAACTTAAGATAAACCATATCACCAACAATAAATTCGCGTTCAGACCGATGTTTATTAGTTTGAACTACCATTCTGTTCTGAGCCTTCAGCAAATGGTGCTTAAGAGAATGCAGAACAAGTTCCCAGGACAAACAAGTTCGATCAACCAAATCATTAGAAGAGTCACCAGCTACATAAGGAAGATGAACAGGAGGTGGAACACCATATACTGCCTCAAAAGGAGTCATCCCAATGGCAGAATGATGAGTGGGGTATTATACCATAATTCAGCTAGGGATAACCACTTGACCCACTGTTTAGGGAAATCCCCAGTCATGCAACGAAGATAGCATTCTAAACAACGGTTCAAAACTTCAGTTTGACCATCCATTTGAGGATGATAGGCAGAAGAATAATGAAGTTTGACTCCATACAACCGAAATAATTCTTTCTAGAACTTGCCAATAAAAATAGGATCTCTATCCGTAACAATGGACTTAGGGAAGCCATGCAATTTAACAACATAATCCATAAACAATTGAGCTACATCCACAGCAGTAAAGGGATGTTTTAAGAGTGTTTGCAGAGACAATGTTTTCTCTCTTATTATTCTAATGATCATAGTTTACAATATATATAGGCTCAAATGGAGAGCCCTCATAAAGAGAGGAATTAAGAGGAATTATGGAGGGGATTACAATCATAATAACTTAAGGCCATAATCAAGGGATATGATAGGATAGCGGGAATCAGGGGATCCAAATTTTATTTCCTAATATTCTAACACTCCCCCTCAAGCTGAAGAATATATGTCAATCATTCCCAGCTTGCATCGAAATTCTTCAAATTTGGCTCTACCCAGAGGTTTAGTCATTACATCAGCAATTTGATCTTCAGATCGTATGTAGGTCAAAGTCATAATGCCCGCTTCCACTTTCTCTTTAATAAAGTGCCTGTCTATTTCAACATGCTTTGTTCGATCATGATGGACAGTGTTTTTCGTCGTCTCAATGCTGGATTGGTTGTTACACCAGACTTGCATTGGGCCCTCATATGGAATTCCTAATTCTTTTAGTAACCTGATAATCTAGAGTCCTTCACATGTTCCATCATTCACAGCTCTTAATTCTGCTTCTGCTTCTGCACTGCTTTTTGACACTACAGTTTGCTTCTTACTTCGCCATGTTATCAAATTTCCCCACACATATGTGCAATATCCTGATATTGACCTTCTAGTTTCCCTATCTCTAGCATAGTCTGCATCAGAGTAGATTTCTAAGTTTCTGGCCGTGCCTTTCTTGAAGAAGATTCCTCTCCCTGGATTGAATTTTAGATAACTCAGGATTCTATATGCAGCTGTCATATGCTCTACCTGTGGTTGGTGCATGAACTGACTTACTGTTCCAACTACATAGCTGATATCTGGACGTGTGTGGGTTAGGTATATCAGCTTCCCCACAAGGCGCCTGTATTGTTCTGAGTCAATTGGGACACCATTCTCTTTAATCTCAAGATGACACCCTTCTTCCATCGGTATTCCTTCGGGTTCTGCCCCTAACATTCAGGTCTCATGTAATAGGTCTAGAGTATACTTCCACTGTGACACATTGATGCCCTTCTTAGTTCTTGCCACTTCCATACCCAAGAAATATCTCATTTGACCAAGATCCTTAACCTGGAATTCAGTAGACAAATCCCTCTTTAGTTGGGTAATAGAGTCTTCATCATTTCCAGTAATGACTATATTATCTATGTAGACGATCAGGATAGTAACTCTTCCATTGTTATGTTTGACAAACAATGTGTCTTCTGCTTTCCTTTGGTTGTACCCTAGTTTCCTTATTGCTTTGTTGAATCGGCCAAACCATGCCCTTGGGGATTGCTTTAGTCCATACAATGACTTGTTAAGTTTGCAGACTGCGCCGTTAAGAGCTAGGACCCCATCTGGAACCTCCATATAGACCTCTTCCTCCAAGTCACCATTCAAAAATGCATTCTTTATTCTAGTTGATATAGTGACCAATCCAAGTTAGCTGCAATTGATAAGAGTACTTGGATTGTATTGAATTTGGCTACTGGGGCAAAGGTCTCCTGATAATCAATTCCATAGGTTTGTGCATATCCTTTTACGACTAGTCTTGCTTTGTACTTGTTGATGCTACCATCAGGATTGAACTTTGGGGTAAAGAACCACTTACATCCCACAGTCTTCTTTCCTGGAGGGCAAGATACGACTTCCCATGTTTTGTTTTCCTCAAGGGCTTTTAACTCTTCTTCCGCAGCCTGTTTTCACTTTGGATTAGTCATAGCTTGTTGGAAGATGTTTGGGATTTCAATTTATGCACTGTTTACAACAAAGCTCTGCATCTTAATAGATAGATTACCATATGAAACAAATCGTTGAATTGGATGCTGAGTGCAAGACCTTACCCCTTTTCTCAATGCAATAGACCAGCCCATCTCTTTAGGATCTATCCTCAAGTCAGATTCATGGTCGTTCCACTGAGTGGGATTGACGTTTCTTTCTACCTCCTGATATTGTTGCTTAGTACCTCCTTCTGATCCATCTTCTACATCCATCCCAATCACAATTTCAACGTGTTTCCAATTCATTTGGGTGGGTATTAGGAGATGTAGAAGATAAGGAATCGGGTGGTAGCAAGGTATTATTGGCATCAACAAAGTTAGGCAATGCATCAGAAGTTTCTGGGTTAGCATCGGTGGCTTTGGAAGTTTCTAGGGTATCATGTAGAGCATTGGAATTTGGTTCATGTGAGATTAACCATTTAATATTTGAGTACTCCCCCTGAATGGGTAATTTGGGATAGTAGGCATCCTCCTCATAGAATACTGTATCTTTGGAGACATACAGCTTCTTTGAAGTTGGACAATAACATTTGTACCCTTTTTGTGTAGAGGAGTATCCCAAGAAGATGCATTTCTGGGAACAAGCATCAAACTTACTTCCATTGGGGTTATGGACAAAGACAACACACCCGAACACTTTTTGAGGTAGTGAGTTTACAAGAGGGCAATTGGGAAAGGTGGTGAGAAGTGTTTGGACAGGAGTGGTATACTTGAGGACTTTAAAGGGCATTCGGTTGATGAGATAGGCCGCAGTTAGTACTGCATCTCCCCAGAAGGTCATGGGCACATTTCTTTCCATCAGCAGAGTTCTAGTTACCTCCAGTAGGTGGCGGTTCTTTCGTTCCGCGACCCCATTTTGTTGAGGTGTGTAGGGACAGGAGGTTTGATGATGAATTCCTTGCTAATCAAGAAATTCTTTAAATGTACTACTTAGGTATTCCCTACCATTGTCACTTTGGAGGACTTGGATGGAGGATTGAAACTGGTTCTTTACAAAGGTGTGAAAGCGTTGGAAAATTTGAGCCACTTCAGATTTTTCTTTCATCAAGTAAACCCATGTGGTTCTGGTGTGATCATCAATGAACGTAACAAACCATTTCTCATTTGTCCGGGTTTTTGTTCTTGCTGGGCCCCATATGTCACTATGGATTAGTTGGAATGTAGTGGGTAGGTAAGACTGTTTTGGGTAGGTGGATCGTGTTTGTTTAGCCAATTGGCAAGTTTCACAATGAAAAGGAACAATCTTTATTAAATAAGTTTGGAAACACATGTCTCATATAATCAAAACTAGGATGTCTTGAGCGACAATGCCATAAAAGTACATCTTTGTCGTGAGAGCTTGAGCTAATTAGACTTTGTCGTGCATTCCACATCGCTTTATTCTCCTTGTCCGATCTCTCTAGGTAGAAAAGTCCATCCCACTCTTTAGAAGTCCCAATCGTCCGTCCTGAGTTTAAATCTTGAAACAGACACACATTATTATCAAATATCGCACGGCATACACGTCCTTTCGTTAACTTTATCACAAATATTAGATTGCAGGTAAGTGCCGGAACAAATAGAACATTATGAAGTCATAGTGAATTAGATAGTGTGACTGTGCCAATTCCTTTGACTTTGGTGAACACCCCATTAGCGACTTTGACTCGAAAGGTCTCAGAACACAGTTTGAGAGTTGTAAATAAGGTTCAATTATCAGTCATATGATCTGTGGCTCCTGAATCGACTATCCATGTATCATCACTAGTCCGTATAGTATTGAGGGCTACAATAGAATTACTTGATTGGACCAAGTTAACACTAGGCAAGGAGCTGGACTTATTTTGTTTCTCAAGTAGTCGACGAAGCATTTGCAGTTCCTCCCCATTTAATGGAGTATCTTCAACTTTCTGTTCAGTTGAGGTAAGATGTCCCTGTGGTTTGCTAGATTACGGCTTGCCGTGTCATTTCCAACATTCGTCCTTGATGTGACCCTTTTTCTTACAATAATTGCACCACTTGTTTTTCCGTTCCTCTTGTGGTCCTCGTACTACTAGGGCTGAGCTCTCAATCGGATTTGGGCTGTTTTGGTTTAGGAGTTTCCTACTTCCTTCGAACTGCACTTGATTGACGACATCAAAGAGGTGTGGTAGGGGTTTGATCCCCATGATTCTGCCCCGTATCTCCTCAAATGAATCATTAAGGCCAAGGAGAAAATCATAGACTCTCCCTTCTACCACTATCTTCTTCTATAACTGTGCATCTTCCACATTCTTCCATGGGTGTACTACAAACAAGTCTTGTTGTTGCGAGGGTTTTACCAGTGCATTATAGTACTTGGTTACTGTCAGATTGCCTTGTCTCATATCTTGAAGTTGTCGCTTTAAATGGATCAAGGCAGCAGTATTATCCAGAGAGGAATAGGTTCTTCTGGCTGCATCCCAAATTTCTTTTGCAGTGTTTGCCAAGAGATAGCCTTTACTAATATCAACAGTCATGGAGTTACAAAGCCACGTCATAACTTGGTTGTTTTCAGCAAACCACGTATCAAAGTTTGGATCATCTGGGGCTGGTTGTGGTGCTGCCCCATTGATGTACTTCTCCTTCCTTTTTCCACGGATATACCTCAATACGCTTTGGGACCATTGTAGGTAATTTCTTCCATTGAACCTATGGTTAATAACCATACTTTGAGGTTCTGGAAGTTCTAATGGCGTTAAGGTATTGATGATAGTGGATGAAGATGAGTTGTTGTTTGAAGTCGTTATGGAATTTGTACCGGACATGAGTGCAGCTGGATGTATGTCTAAGTTGTTGTTTGAAGTCGTTATGGAATTTGTACCGGACATGAGTGCAGCTGGATGTATTCCAGTTTTAGACACATTTGTAGGGGCAGAACCGAAAAAAGGAGGGAATTCTGAGGGATTCATGTTTCTGGACAACCGGCCGCTAGAAAACACTGTAGACGACGGCGCGTGGGGTTCACACGCTGGTGCTATGGTGGCGCGTGGCGGTCACGCGCCGCTCCGATCACGCTCGTCTTCCTGGAATCCGCCGATCAGCGCCTTTCGGTTCTTCCCATGCCGGCGGTGTGTACCCACTCGCCGCCGTTCATGAGATCTGGGTGTGCATAGGCCCTGCGTTCACTCTCTCTCTGCCGTGTTTTCACTGTGCCTCACCGGAATGTCTCTGTTGTGTTTTCACCAGGCTCTGATACCATGTTTGCAGAGACAATGTTTTCTCTCTTATTATTCTAATGATCATAGCTTACAATATATATAGGCTCAAATGGAGAGCCCTCATAAAGAGAGGAATTAAGAGGAATTAAGGAGGGGATTACAATCATAATAACTTAAGGCTATAATCAAGGGATATGATAGGATAGCAGGAATCAGGGGATCCTAATTTTATTTCCTAATATTCTAACAAAGAGCAATAAAATGAGCAGCCTTAGACAATCGATCTACTACAACCAGAATAGTAGTTCTAGAACATGACTTGGGAAGACCACTAATAAAATCCATTGACAACTCAGACCACACGATCAGGTATAGGTAAAGGCTGAAGAAGGCCAGGAGAAGCTATTAATTCAGGTTGAAATCGCTGGCAAATAGTGCATTCACGCACAAAATTACGCACATCTTTTTCCATACCCTTCCAATAGAAAAAAGACACAAGCCTTTTGAAAGTGGAGTGAATACCTGAATGCCCTCCAATTCCATCAGCATGGAAAAAAGTGAGTAAATCATGGCAAAGAGATCTATCAGCTGCCACAACAAGTCTGCCCTTGCACTTGAGCAGTTGATGCTGCCATGTAAACTTAGGATGAGACGCTGAGTCATGCTCAAGGTCCTTGATCAAGGATTGTAAACTGTCATCAGTCAACCAAGAGTCATGAACGCGTTCATACAATGAAGAGACTGGAATAGTTAATGCAAAACAAGTGTCCTCGGGGCGCCTAGAAAGTGCATTAGCCACAACATTATCACTTCCCTTCCTGTATACAATTTCATAGTGAAGTCCCTACAATTTATGTAACCACTTAAACTGATCTTGATTCAAATCACACTATTCCAGCAAGTGTTTCAAAGGAAGGTGGTCAGTCTTGATAATAAACTTCCGACCTCCTAAATAAGATCTCCATTGTTTAACAGCAAAGAAAATAGCAAGAACTTCCCCTTCATAGGTGGACAAGGATCTCTTCAATGGTGCCAAAGACTTGCAAGCATAAGCTAAAGGATGGCCATTTTGAGATAAAACAACACTTAACCCAGAACTAGAAGCATCAGTTTCAATCACAAATGTATCACTAAAATTAGGTAAAGCCAACACCGGAGGAGATATCATAACTTTCTTAAGAGCATGGAAAGCATCTAGAGCCTCAGAAGACCAATTAAATGGAGTATTCTTCTTTAAAAGGGCTGTTAAGGGTTGACAGAAGGACCCATAGTGGCGTATAAAACGACGATAATATCCAGTAAGACCAAAAAAGCCATGTAACTCCTTAAGAGAAGAAGGAACTGGCCAAGAAGCAATGGCTTCCAGCTTCCGAGAGTCTGCTTGCACTCCCTGAGCAAAAATGAGATGGCCCAAGTAATCTAATTGAGTGGCAACAAAAACACATTTGGAAATCTTAGCAAACAATTGATGGTGCCACAAAGTAAGAAGGGTAGTTTCCAAATGTTGCAAGTGAGAGAGCCAATCTGTGCTATAGATTAAGATATCATGAAAAAAACACCAACAAAAACTTTCATAAGCAAGGCTTGAAGACAGAATTCATAAATCCTTGGAAGGTGGCTGGGGCATTTGGCATTTGTTAAGCCAAATGGCATGACTAAAAACTCATACAGCCCTTCATGAGTACAGAAAGCCGTTTTGGGAATATCAACCTCTTTCATTCTAATTTGATGGTAACTAGCCCGTAAATCCAGCTAGGAAAAGAATGTGGCCCTAGTTAACTCATCTAAAAGTTCCTCAATAACAGGGATAGGGAACTTGTTCTTAATAGTAGCTTCATTGAGCTTGCGGTAATCAACACAGAACCTCCATGTACCTTCCTTCTTTTGAACTAGCACAACAGGGGCAGCAAAGTCACTTGAACTTTCCCGAATAATGCCATTCTGAAGCATTTGTTGAATTTGGTTTTCAATCTCAGTCTTCTGAACAGGACCACATCAATATGGACGACAACTAATGGGAGCACTGTCTTTGAGAGGAATGGAATGGTCAAATGACCTATATGGAGGTAAGTATTGGGGTTCCTCAAAAACATCAACAAAAGTGTTCAAGAGTGTCTGTAACTTTGATTTCTGTTCCTGAGTAAGAGAAGTTGCAGCATCAAGAATAACATGAAGTTGAGAGGGCATATGAATGAGATATAACTCAGTAGCCACTCTAAAGTCTGGACTAGCTAATACCTCTTCTGAAACCAAATGGGACCCAGAATTCACCCCTCTAATTGCCATAGGACGACCGTGATTATTGAACTCAAACAATTAGAGATCCATATCCATAGAGAAACAACCCAATGTCTTAAGCCAATCAATTCCCAAAATAGCATCATACCCACCGATCCTCATAACCAAGAAATCTGAACAGAAATTTGACTCCCCTAATCCCCAACTCAATTTAGGACAACACTTAGTAAGACAGACCTAACGATTATCTGCGACATTTAAACGAAGAGGTGCTCTTTCTTGCATCTTGAATTTAAGGCGTTTAACCACTGAATCATCAATAATGTTGTGAGTGCTACCTGTGTCAATCAACACAATAAGCCGATTCTTAATTTGAACAACTAGCTTCAACGTGGAAGTATGAATTAGTCCCTTAATGGCATTGATGCAGCCGTCCGCATTTTCCTGAGCATCGCCTACTGCATCTTCGAAGTGATCGTCATCTTCATCAACAACCAATGTATAGCCATGGGAGTCCTTGCATCGGTGAGAAGAGGAGTACTTCTCGGGGCACCAATAGCACAACCCCTTCCGACGCCGGTCGTCCATCTCCCTCTTAGATAATTGCCGAGTAGGTTTCGAAATTGACCCTGACGATAATGGTGACTGACTTGGAGAAGAGCTGAAACCCGATCAAAATAGAGAGGTGAGAGTGTTCGGTTTAGTAGTAGACAATGTCGACTTGGACAGGTCCGTTGAGGAACCTGATGATAATGGGCTAGTCTTAGAGCCCACTACTGTATAAGACGAGTCCAGCGATCGGCCATAAGATCTACCCAAAGAGAAAGAGACTCGACGATCACGAGCTGGAGCATTCTCATGAAGAGTTCGGATAGTGGCTTCCTGCAACCGGGCTAAGAAAGTTGCGCTAGCCAATGGCAACAGAGAGTAGTTGAGAACAAATTGACGGATGTCCGGACGAAGACCTCCGATGATCACCGCCACTATTTCAGGGATATCCACCTCAGATAGTAGCTAGTCGAATTGTCTTTCATAATCGGCGACAAGGCCGGCTCCTTGTTGTAACTTCTTCAGAGCAATCCGAGGATGCTCTTCGCGCACATCAATGAACTTCTCCATCTGTCGGAAATAATCGTCCCAGTCGACCTCGGCGAAAGAGTGGTGACGCATGAAAGTCTAATGCCACCGTAAGGCATGGCCCTCTAAGTGAATACTTAGTAGGCGAATTCGATGATCTTGAGGAGAACCATTGACTTCAAAGAACTGACGACAGCAATAGGCCCATCCACGAAAATCAGAACCATCGAATCATGAAAATTCTATACGACTCTGTTTCGTGGGAATGAAGGCGAGGTCGGTTGAGGATGTTGCAGCTCGTGGAAAGATCCAAAATGAGGAATGCGAGAAGAAATAGTAGAAGTGGACCCCCTTCTTGAGTTCCAGGAGTCACTATAAGCTGTTTCCCATTGTTTGGGATAGGCGAAGATGAAAAACGAGCATCTAATACTTTCATTAATTCTTCAAGCCGAGTCGCAGTTTGCTTGAGGTCAGAGATATCCTGAGAACTCTACTCAAACCTAGTGTGCATGGTGGTTTGGAGCATCTCGAGACGGTTCTCCAGGTCATTGATACAGTCCTAGGATCGGGTGTCTGGCGGTGGTACCATGGCCAGACAGTGGGTTCTGATACCTTATGATATCACAGAAGGAGTCGGGTATATTTTCATTCACAAAAATGGTAAGTGAGCAGTACATCACATATATACTTGCCTAGCCACATAATTTATGCAATTCTCTCTCTTCTAACTAACTCTTAGGGTGAATATGCATTGTTATCATAGTTATTTACTATAATACCCCTATTACATATATCAATTGTGCTATGGTTAAAACATATTGATTCCAAGGTCTGCTACATTTCTTGGTTCTAAAAGGAACATCACCATTTCACCACAACAGAACTATGTTTAACTTACAAGGTCATTTTCTTCTCAAGTTTACCAATGATAAGAGTCCAAATCAACTTAATCCCCTACTAGTAACTTTCAGAGGCAAAAAAAGAGAAAAGATGAGATTAAGTCTGTTATGCAGTTTTTAGTAAAGCTGAAGATTTGAAAGAGTTTTATTTTGATTTGTAAGTGTTTTAATTATAAACTGAATGGAACATTGATGGACTCTTCAACAATCATAAGGCACACTCATCCAGCTGACCAGTATTAAAGTAAATAATTTAATGACTAGCAAATCAAAATAAGACTCGTTCAAAATTCAAATCTTCAGCCTTCCTAAGAAACTGCATAACAGACTCACTCTCATCTTCTTTCCTCCTGTTTAACCTCTGATAAGTTACTAGTGGAGGATTATGTTGACTTGGACACTTATCAACAAGAGTCTGTACAGTGGTAAACAAATCAACTGCTAACAAGACTCGGAGAGAGAGAGGAGAAAAAAAAAACCTAACCTGGACATCAGAAGCACGTTTGGTCTTGAGCATCAAGCAGTCAGTAAGAGCACTCCATTTCTCATGACAGTTATCAAGCACACCAAGTCTGTAATATTGTTGCATTTGATGGACTGGGGCTGCAGATATAATATTTAAAGCTTTATTAGATATAGAATCATAACATAAAGAACAGGAATAAATATTTTATGTTCTTTTGATTGGGCATTACAGTAGCAAAACCAGAGAGCATCAAAGCACTTGGTGCAGGATAACTTCTGCTTAGGTGAAGAGTCAGAACCTTCTTCCATTGATGACATGACTCTGAAAAGTTGAAAATGCAGCCTTAACCACTGAATGAAACATATATAAAATGATGTAAACTGCGTTAAGCATCAGAAGAGAGCACATACCCCAGGGTGGATGATATGTTCGTCAGCAAACAGTAAACTCACTGACCCGAAAGGTGAGTGCCTCACCTCAGCCAATTGGGAAAAGGGCCTGAAAAGATTGAGATATAGTGATAATTCTACAGTTGCATTGCAGATCTTAAATCGCTAAAAGAGGATTTTTACTCTCATTTTTCTGTTATCTGTTCTTAAAATCCACCTAATGGAAAAATCCTAACAGAAGTGATATTTATATCTAATAAATCAAATAACTAAAATTAAAAATTCTCAATTAACATTAGCATGGAAAGCATGAACACATCTGATTTGAATCCCTTTCTTTTTTTCTGTTTTTTTTTTTTTTTTTTTTTGCTACAAAACAATGCTTCATTGTAAACAAGTACAATGATTCAACTGTAGGGCAAAGAGGAGCTAAAACACACCAAGATTAATTATAATTAAAACTCAAGATTCCATTCCCTTTTCCTTTCTTAGACGTGCCTCAAGATTCCATTCAATAGCTCAATCCTTACCACCGTGTCTATATATATATATATATAAGCCTATTTGGATTTCAAACATAGAACTATACAAACATGATCTGACCAAACCTTATTCCAATATCTTCATGCTTCTAAATTTTTCTCCAAGCAACATTTAAACCATAATAAATCCAAAATACCTTGAAGGTACACAAGATCAGTCCATACAACAAACACCCCAATTCATAACTCCCAATCAACAATACAAACAGTCACATCCAAATCCAATTTATAATCAAAATAAAACAAACAGTCAAGTCCATTTTATTTTTCTTAGAACACAAGCCTTAACTAACTAGCAATTTCAACAATATTCCAATCAAATTTTTCTCCTACGCATTGTATTGAACACCTTATGTGCAGTAATAATTAACCATGTTATCAACTTCTCATTCCTCAAATCTCTACCCAAAATTTCCAAATATCAATATGCATACATGTGTGTGTATAAATTTACTATGCTTCCCAACTCTGTTGTTTCTTTTTTTTTTTTCCATTTTAACAAAACAGAAATTTAATTTCAAGAAACCAGAACTTAAGCATGCTTTCATCATGTTATAACTAAGCACCACCAAAAACCAATTGAAACTTAATACATACTCACATGGCAGCCACTTATATTCAGAGAAGAGAAAAATTTCAAACATAACTCACACCAATGGGCAATACAAAGAAAGAGGTGGCAACAAAAATGAAGGAAGAAACTGTACCAAAAAAAAACAAGGGATTGAAGCTTCTATATACATACATGGACGTCTTAGAGAATGAGGATAAGGAAATCGCCACTCACCTTACACTCCACCACAATGCACTTGGAGCATGGATTAGGAAGGGGAAAGAGGGATTTCATTGCAGCAGTGCCAAACAAAGCAGAAGGAGGAGAAAAACACAACCACACACCCACACAGCGATGACGGCAGGGAAAATGAAGAGAATGACAGAGTTTGAAGAAGAACACTGATATGAAACTCTCCACACACCGGCAATGGATTTAAGAGAGACGGAGGAGATGACGAAGCAGAGAAGAACGCTAGGGATTTTGGATGCCACCAATTTCTCTAAGCCTCCTGAAACTTATTCATCCTTCTCTTCATTTGAAGTCGACAGGAAATAAGGGGAAAATCTGATAAGAATTTTTTTAAAAAAAGAAGAAGCAAAAGGGTGTTATGGTAATTTCATGATATTTTAAATAATTTTCCTATATCATTTTCAGGGCCATTACAGTAGAAGAATTGTATTGATAATGCACCAATTAAACTAAGCTACCACTATGCAGTATAGGGGCAAACTTAGGTTGTATCACTTTAGGGAACCTAATCATGATCACTCCTAATCAAATCTGAACAAAGGAGTTTAATTACCTAATTGAATGTTGATTTACTTAAAACTAAAAAGTTCACTAAGGAAAGCTAAGCTTCTTGTTTATGGGTTTTTAGTGATTAAATGAATGAATTAAGTGTGATGGTGATCAATATAAGTGAGCAACCCCTAGAGATGATGGTTGGTGCCTTCCATGCTTTCTTTTGTTGGAGTTCTTTATCATCAAGTCAGAATTTAAACACCTAAGATATCACTTAGATTCAAGTGTAATAACAACCTAAAACTATCCTACTACCAAAGAATTTGTTTCCGCCATCAAAACACCTTTAAGCACTACTTCATTTCAATTGAGACAAGAATAGCAAAATTGGACAGCAAGCATTCACCAAGCAAGATACCACAATTTAATCACATCTACAATGCACAATCATGTCTAAAAAGTAAACGTAACCAAATTAATCTTGGAATTAGAGAATAGCAAATCCAAATGTGCCAATCAACCGCACAATCACACACTTATCACAATTAAACTGTTCTCTTCAAATGAAAAATCAAATCAATGTTCACAAATTCCAGGTTACAACAGCAATAGATCTCAAACCTAAGCTAATAATGTGCCGATGTGACTAATGTGTGTCCCAAAAGTTAGACTTAAGCTAGCCCACATATAACACTCATTAGCCCACTAAATGGAGAAGGAATTAGTGGCCAACTTGTGTCCCAAAAAAAATAAAAGAAAACAAAATAAATTCTGCAGATGCAAATGCAATCCATCAGATTCCATCTTTTCCCTCTTCCTCAAATCTCAAATCATCCTCCAATTTCAGCTCTTAGATTAATCTCCGAAATGGAGCCACTTCTCTACTCTCCTTGACCAATTTGATAATTGTGTCACTTCAACTATAAATAATAATTAAACAATGTAGGATCATATGTTCAAAAATAGAAAATCTTTAAAAGTCACAAATATTAGTAAAATATATAAAACTTTAATCACTGAAACTCCCAAAATACCCTTGTCACCAAAACTGCGCAATTATTCTAAGTCATGCCCAATTAATCGATTAAAGCTCCCAAAAACCTAAGATTAATCACTAAAACTCAGAAATATTTGCATTTATCACAAATGTAAGCAAAAAGTGAAATGAAATGCATACAATTTCAGCACTGCAAACCATTACGTAAACATCATTTAAACCCACCAAATGCGTCCTAACCTCTAGTTATTACCATGGTGAAAACTAAAGGGATCATTGTGAAGTGCAAGAATAATGTGCATTCAGAAAATCAGCACAACAGAGCAACCAACAATTTGACAACAAACAATGTCTAGCAGTCTAGGTAAAACCATATTCTTGAGTTATAAATCCTACTGCAATACCTAAAATCAGGATTTAATGTCAAGTTATCAACAAACTAACATCATAGGAGCTGTCTTTCAAAATAAAAAATCAGCACCTTAAACGAAAAATAACGAATATGGCCATCACATAAACAGCACAACTGCCATCTATGCAGTTGAAAATCATGCATTAGGAGCCATTTTGGAATTCAGATACCAGCATTTCATACAAACGAAAAACAGGAAGGAATGCCGGATCAATCATTTAAAATAGTCCCTCCCTGTGAACGAAACTAGAGAAACAAATCTAATCGACATCTTGAATCATGCTAGAAGAACATTAATATAAGAGGATTTAATAGTTAGAGAGCAAACATAAGACCAGAACAGAATCCGAAACCAAAAGCCCAGAAATAAAAAAACTAATAACGCATGAACACATGACAAATGGATACGATGAAAGAAACACAATTTCACATCAACCAACTATTGAGAATATCAACACGCCGGCATACATGAAGAAAGCTTCATTGAATATTAGAGTAGAAAATACAAATTCATTTAACCCCTGATTAAACAGCAAAAACAACTAAGGGGGAACCTCAAATACAATGTACACAATCTCAGAACCAGTTCAATCACCAGCGATACATATCAGTCCAAAAACATACTCGGGGAACAAATTAATAAAGATGGGTTTCAAAATCACTGAGTCAGTTCTCCTTTGATTGGGAATCCTATGCCGGGCGGAAACGATTTTTTTTTTTTTTTTCGGTTACTAACTTACCATTGACAAGGAATCACTTCACAATCAGTCAATGAAAAAATAAAAAAACGGAGAGTAAGTGGAGGGAGAGCAAACCAGAATGGAGAACTAAGAAACACGACAAGCACGAGGGAGTTGAACTCAGAAATCAAAAAATCGGGGTGGGAGTAAGTGGGACTGTGGAAGAAGACGTCGTTGTCGAGGAGGAAGAAGACGAGCAGAACCACCACGAGTCGCCGTAGAAAGATTATTGCAGAGGGAGAAGAGTTTCAGCTTCGACTCGCCGTCGCCGTCAAACTCGAGGATTGGCCGATTTCAACGGGATAGGCTTCTCTCCGCGGCTTTTTGATCCGCTGCCCGTCCTTTTCCTTAGAACGTGGCCGTTTGGGTAGGAAAATGGCAAGAGAGACTAGAGAGGGAAATAGAGCCAAGCCTACTGGGTTTTTTTAAATCACAGGTCGGACTTAAAAAATGGAGCTTTAAAAGAAAGTTTGGCCTGAAAAGGTCGCATCTAGCTCCTTATAACAATATGAAAAAGTACGTTCTAGTTATCGAACATATAAAGAGCCAAGTTCTTCGGGTTAAATGTATCTGAAGACACGTGGGGCAAGAGCCCATAGATTCGATCAAATCGAGTTAAAGATATAGAGAAACTCTTTTAAGAATGTGAATGTTATTCAAGCTCCAAGTCCTTTTTATGAAATATATGGAGAAGATAACTCCTTTGAGGAATGTCCTCACACAACGGAGTCAGTGAATTATCTGAACAACAATCAGCGATATCCACGTGGAAACCCCTATTCTAATTATGAGTAACCACCACAACTTCTCTTGGAAGACTAGATCTCATAAGAATCTACTTACTTCATATGCTTCCACTAGCAAGCCAATGCAACTACCGGGTTTTAAGCACTCACAAAAGCCAAAAGAGAGTAATTCTGAGACAAATAAACTCTTAAACAAACTTCTCAAATGTTACAAAGGCTTAATTTGTAATATCATGAATTTTGGGCCTAGAGACTTGAGGATAAGCTTATATCAGGCAGACAACTAGCCTAGTTTAGGAAGAGTCCTAAGAATGATGAGAGATAGAAAGACTCTCGGGAACTATGTAATTCGTCCCTACTAGGCAGCGGGCCCAGTATGCGTAGGTAGTAAGATCAAAGTGTCGCTGCAGATGTGCACATGACACATATACGGTGCCATTGGGTTGGTAGAAAGACACCACCCAGATATGTCATAAGGTATGGGATTGATTGGTAGAGAGAAATATGATGTGTAGGTGTACACATGGCATTTTTAGAGCAGACATGTGTAACTTGCGTTTTTGGAAAAGACACGGTATGTGGCATCATGTGGGACCCACACATACTCTGACCTGGCGTCATTTGGTGGCCCTTGATATATGTGTCACAGTCCTAAGTAAGACTAGAGTATAATCCCGAATAAGTACCGATAAAGTAACATTATTAAAGTAGCTTTAATAAAGCAAGTAATCATGACACAACTTTTGTGTTGGATGAATAAGAGAGTGACAAGTGTCCTCTCATCATGACAAAGTACCAAGTGCCTTTTGTGTTGGCTTACCAAGAAGGTGACAAGTGTCCTTCATGATGAGGGTTACTTTTTCTTTTTGAGGTGGCACTCTAGGAAGATGACACCTAGCACCTGAGTCCGGGGAATCCACCGGTCTCCGGCCAGGTCGCCTACTTGATTTTCCAAACACTGAACTTGGGAGTCAAGGAAATTTATCAGGCCTCTCTTTCCCCTGACATGAAAAAGGCACCACCTAAGAGAGAGAGAAAGGAAGACAAATTGCTTGAAGACATATGGCAATCTTGAGTTCACATCTTGTGACACTTGGCACACTAGGAGAACATCAAATTGCAAGATGAAATCACAACCTTCCATCCCTCTTTATTAGATTTTTTGGCCAGCCATAGGAAAGAGAAATAAAAATGAGAAACACGGAAGGAAAATGGAAGAGGAAAGAGAAATGATGAATAGTGAAATCCTCAGAGTTTCAAAGCTGATTCCGACCCTGAATCACCGTCGTCGACTGGTAAGCTCTTCAGGAAAGTTGTTCTACTTACTGCAAGCTTCATTTCTATGATCTTAGTTTTCTAATTTGAGCTGTTTTGTGCCGTCTAGTTAGTCGGAATACCGAACTGGTTGTAGAAACGCGAAGAGGTAAGCCTCGACATCATTTTGAACCATATATGCTATGATTTTGTTAAGTTTTCATGAACCCCTAATTTTTGTTCAGAACCATAATGTAAGACCCTACTTCATTATTGATATTAACCAGAGTAACACTTGTGTAGTTCAGTGGGCATTTAGGAATAGCATAAATATTGACATTATTAATACGACATGCTTGTTTATATACAGTAACTCCCTATAGGGGTTTACAGAATAATTATATACCTTAAAATAAATAAAAGGTCTCCAGATAACCAACTGCCTCTCTCGAATTGGCCAGAAACCTACTACTTGCGGAAATTATCGTTTTGCTCTTTGAGCCGTTGCCTATTGCTAGAAACTTTATACATTTATGGAATGGGTGAGATTTGGAAAATCTCATTAGTAACATACAATCATACATATACAATGCGAAAATAAATATGTCACGCACCATGTTGTGTAAGATGCTAGACTGTTGTGTGTACACTATCCAAGGCTAAACCACTGTTTAGACTTTGGCTTACTCGCATGCACCATTGCTGGATTCCAGATCACAGCTAGGCTAATAGGCCTTAGGCACTATGCTCATGCTATAGAAGATAGCATACTCAAAGCATATAGATAATCACATAGTGCATGAAAGAAAGTGTTACTACCTGGAAAATACCCTTTCCTTGCCTGACTGTCAGTCCAGCTTTGTCTGTTCGGCTCAGGCTACTACTATATCATAAAATTAAAAATTTATGATAAATGAGTTATTATTTACTCATAACTTATGCTAAACTCAATCTGTTGGTTATCTTGACTCAAAACTGTGAAATTACCAAAATGCCCCTATGGACTTGGTCTAAGTCCCTTTATACCCGATCAAACTGTACCTTACCAAAAATTATAATCCAAGCCAATCCTACAGAATTTCATGTGTAGAGTCCATTTTTTACCTCAGATTAGTCAAATTCCAGCCCAAATTACCAATTTACCCTTGATAGTCCTAACTTAGCATTTTAAGGATATTTGTGACATTTCACATTCTAGGGCTTTTCACGCTTTACAATCAACATGAACCCTATAAAATTTTCCCTTCTAAACACAATGGAACCATCAAATTGATGAAATTCCAGCTCCTTCCCATAATTTCAGGTCTGGCCAAAACAATCAAGGAGAAAGGGAAAATGTTGTTTTCTTGTTTTCAATCCATTAATGACCTTCCTTTCACCTCTAATCACATATTTAACCTATTAAACACCTCTTACACATGATTAATAGAAAATTGGGCAGCATAACCCCTTAGTATTTAAGCTTCCTAAAATCATAAACCAAGCTAAAACAACCACAAATCAAGCCAATAACAACACCAATCATCAAGAATCAACAAGAGGATTAGGGTTCTTGAGCTTACCTCTTGATTTTCTCACTTTCTCTCTCTCGGTGTCATTTCTCTCTCTCTCTCTCTCTTCCCTTTTGATCTTTCTTGTTAAACATGTATTTCAAGATGGAGAGAGATTAGAGAGGTTCACAAGTGATTTTAAAGGCATAAGCACTTGAAATCAAGCATTTTACCTTAGGTTGTGCTTCTTAAACCCTAGCTCTTCCTCTTTGTTCTTCAAGTGTTTCAAACCCTCTTCTCTCTCTTGTGTGCTTCAGTCAAAATGATAAAAGGAGGAAGAGATAATGAAGTATTCATAATATCTCACCTCTTGCTTTTTGAAATAACACTGTTTAATGGAAAATTAGCATTTGCATGAAATACTTGGCTATTATTTTTCCTCTTAAATTAATTATGGCCAAGCAAATTGATTCCCTTTCTCTTTCCATTTGGACATATATGTGGCCCTTTGGAAGAGCAAAAATTGGCTTCTTGAATAAGCCATTTTCACTTCAAATATTAGCTTACAATTTTTTACTTTTAAAAAACCTTCACCTTTTGCTTGGTTTGAATACCTCAACTTGCCATTTGGAATTCAATTATCAATCCCCTTTGCTTCTTGGCCAAAAGTGATGTCCCACATACTAGAAAAAGGAGAGAATATGGGCTGTGGATTTAGTTTAGCCAAAATACTATTTTGCCCATACATTCTTTCCTATTTTCTCACCTTGCTAGAAATCTGGTAGAATATTCATCAAACATTGAAAATTCATATATATATATATATGTGTGTATATATATATATATATATATATATATATATATATATATATATCTAATTGGGGTTGTTCCAAAGGCTATGTGGCCCTTATTAAGTATAGTTTCAAGAAAAAAAATATATCATTTAGCCAATTGGAAGCTTAAAATTCCTAGAATTATTGTTTTTAAACATGTAATATCCCATTTTTCACCAATGCATTTATGTGTATATTCGACATATATTTAGAGGAATGAAATGGTGAAAAATGATGGGAATGAATTTATGAGAATTTATAGAAAATATGCCAATCACCGGTTACACGTAAAATGGCCGAATAAGGATATAAAGAGGAGATTAATATACCGATAAAGGCCTATTATTGTAATCAAAATTCAAGAAATTAAATGACATGATTGATGGCCTCATTTAAGTGCCAAAATGGAGTTAAGCCGAAGAAATGGGCGAAAAATGATTTATTTCGGTAAATCATAAAATGCATGGGCAAAACGGTAATTTTGCCGTAAAATGGAAAATAATTATTTCCCCCCAATATTCCCACTAATATGAGTTAAATAGGAATTAAAAAGAGTAAAATGACTACTTGATCATAAATAAATCAATTTTGGTAAATTATGGTAAAAAATAGTCAAATAGTTAAAAGTCAATGACTTGGTCAACAAGTTATGAAATAACACAATGAAATATTGGAGATTCAGATTTCCCTTGTATTTCTCATGCATATTTTCTGCTGGAATGAGTGAAGAAAGGGAAATGGAATTAATTGAAGAATTATGCATTTGTGGACCAATGAAGGGATGACACTTGGCATGTTTAATTAAACCCTTCAGTAATATATCATTTCATTCTCTCATCTCTCCAGCTCCATTATCCCGATCAAACTAAATCAGAAAGAGTAAAGAATAAGAGCTGAGAATATGAAGAACGAAAGAGAGAAGGGAGCTAGGGTTCATCAAATCTCAAGGTAAGAAGTTGCTACCTTGTGTCTTAAGTTACCTAATCCCTCCATGATCTCTTCTCCTCATCTCCCTACCATTAAACTCTATGATGAGCAGCTGAATCAAGCGTTGGGAGGAGAGAGAAAATATGCAGGAGAGAGGAAGTTGAAGAAATTAAGAGGTAGCTTCCCAAACTTGTTCCTCTTGCTTGATTAAGGTTGGTACAATTGTTTTGGGCTTGATTATGGTTCATTTGGTACAAGATAATCCAAGAAAACTCAAGAGACCATAATATATAAATGTCTCCAATCAAGTCCAATGAATGTCTAACTAGTTAATATATTGGTTATAAGTAGAAAGGAGGTGATTAGGCCAAAAAAACGAGAATCCGACACAACTTTTCTAGGAATATATTTCCCCTTCCCTGTGTTGGACATGGAAAATAGATAGGAATTTGATAATTCTGATGCTTCCATTAAATTTAGGAGGCGAAATTGTGTAGGGTCTATGTTGACCTCGAAGTAAGAAAAGCCACGGAAAGTGAAATGACAAAATTACCCCAATTAAGCCTTATTTGAGGGCTGTCAAGGGTATTTTCGTCATTTGAGCTTGAATTTAGCCAATACGAGGCTAGAAATGGATTCTACACGTGAAAATTTGTAGGAATGACCTAAATTATGATTTTGAAAAAAATACTGATAATCAGGACCTAAGGGGTATTTTGGTAATTTGGCATCATTAGGCTAAATTTACCAATATTATGAGTTTGGAAGGATGTATGGATAAGTAGTAACTCATTTGTGGTATTTAAAGATTTCAGGACTTGATAACCGGTTTGGCCTCAGTAGTTGCCCGAGCTTGAATCGAGTAGGAAAGTTGCATAGAGAAGCAACCAGGTAGTAACCGTCTTCATATGACATAGCATGCATATGTGTTGTTTGATATCATCATAAAATGTCTAACATGTTTAGATTATGCGGGGTGATCTCCTGGGGCCTATCTTTATGCGAGTTGACACTCGGGCGATAGTATTCATATTGCATGAGCGGTGCCCGAGGCCTATCTTTACGAGCGTACCCCTCGGGGCTAAAAACTTGTCTAGCGCTAGCATGGTTTATGATTTGCATGAAAAGCACTAAATGATGTTATGATGATTTGATTGATGATTATGTATAAAGCATGCTTTGTGTGTTATCTTGTATGTTTGATTGCGTTACTACTGAGATTCTTGTGAATCTCATTCTTTTTCCCAAAAAACAAATCTCTAATACAGGGAGCGAGCTCGCGGGGCAAAGAGAAGGTTCATGACGAAGAGCCGAGGCTGAGCAGCGGAAGAGTTTAGTTTAGGTTGTCAAATTCCTATTATGTATTTTAAGACTTTTATGAGTTTTTGGATTCTATATGAAGTGGAGTAGATGAAGTGGATATTGTGCATATATGTGAATATCTGGCAGAGGTATTGTATGAAGTTCTAGTATTTAGCAACTTTCATGTTTTAAATTTGGTGAGTATTAGTTAATTGGTACTCTACCGTAGTGTTAGGAAATGAGGTGTCACAGAACGCTGCCACAGAAAATTGTCAGCTTTACTGGACTAACTTAAAAAATACATAACTCTTTGTGTACAACTCCAAATGACTTATATGACCTATATAATTAAATATTGATAAGTCTACTTTAATTTGGAAAAATTTCACAATTTTTAAACATCATTTTCCCATTTAAAAATCCCACAAAATCATGACTGTCAAGCAGGAAACTCACTGGCAGCAACACTAATTTATATTCCAAATAAGTGTGTTGTGTGTGTGACCTCTAATTTCTTTATTTTATCCTTTTCATGTGCTCTTGTTTTCTCCATCTTATTCCCTTTAATGCCACCAAAGTGTAAGAAATTTTAGAGAATAAATTATGCTTTCTTGGGATACTTGCTAAACCGGGGCTTAGCAGTCTACTTGATTTAGGCTTATTCTCAAGCTTCTAGTCCCAAAATTTAGGATGTTACACATAACCTAGAGAAATAATATGATTTTGGTGTTTTTGAGGTTAGAAATGGATTCTACGCATGATTTTGTGTGGGAATAGGTGTGAACATGACTTTTGAAGGGTTGGAGAGAAAACCCAAAGATTGAAATTGAAATAGTAGTACTGACAGATTTCATTTTCTAGAGGAAGTCTTCTTGTAATGAGTTTTTGGGTGACCAAATTTTGTCCAATGGCTATAATACTGTCCAAAATTAAAATATACATGATAATATTTAAATTGATAGGTAATATGTGCCATTTGGGTAAGTATATTTAGAGATATGAATTTTTTAAGTTAGTTGTTACTAGATTATGTTTCTGGAAGTCATATTGTTTATGATGAAGTTTTAAAAATCTAAACTTTGACAAAAAATTATGAAACTTTCCATATTTAAAATAGACATCATAAGCTTTAATTTGATATATAATATGTGTCATTTGGGTTTGTATATTATGAGATATGATTTGTTAAAGTGTGGGCATTGAATCTAGAAAGAATCCTAAGACAGGGTTGTAGCTCGAGGTTTCTAGAATTGTGTGCTCATAATGGGCAGTAGAAGATAATTTTTCCTTTAAAATAGAATTAAAATAGCTTTACGTAGGACTTTAAACCACCATATTTGGAGTTCTAGAGATTAAGTTATGAATTTTAGAAGTCAGGCCATTAAAATGAGGATGATTCTACGGAAGTAAGGGTAAAATAGGAATTCTGAAACTTTGCGTTTCTAGGTGGTAGTGAGATCCATTTTTTTTCATAAAATAGACTTAATAAGGGTCACCTAGGTATTTGAATTACCTAATTTGGATATTTTTAGAAAAAGATATGAATTTTCAAAATTTGTTGAAAATTCTGCCAACTTTTAGAAATTGTGCGAAAATAAGAAAATAGTGGCATTTAAGGTAATTTAGGACAAGTATGGGCCTAAAGAATAGAGACAAGTCCTAGAGGCTAAAGTAGCCCATTGGAAATTTATTTTTCATAGCTCTAATGATATGACCTTTTATCTAGGGCTATGAGATGACAAAGAAGAGGCAATGGAAGAAACTTTAGTGGTTGAAAGAAAAGGTACAAAAGGTAGTGAACTTACCCTACTTGTGTGCATTGATATGTATGCTTGTGTGTTAATGTGCATGATTGTTTTACCTGTCTATGTGTAACATAGTTGAATGATTGAAGCTCTATTTTCTATTGATGCTATGACCATATGTAAAAACTATAAAGAATTGAGCATGCATATATGTCATTATGTTAACATGAGCCTACGTAAGGCCAGTATATCATGCACTAGCATTTATCTTACATGCATTGTTGGTTTTATTTACTACTGAGATTCCCCCGAATCCCATCCTCCCCCAACCAACCATTTAGGCAGTTGAGCACAAGAAAGGAGTATAGGACGATACATCAGAAGAAGAAGTTGCGGATGAAGAGTTGAGGAATTATTATGTGATGTTCCGTTATGTATTAACATTTTATATGGTTAACTGCATAACCCGCATGACAAAGGGATTAATTATCCGAGCGCGTTAAATAAACTAGGAATGGATAATCGCACAGTACGAGCCCATTAGTTAAGTAAGTAGAGGAATTGATAAGTCGAGAAAAACCTTGATAATAATGAATGAAAGAATTGGAAAGTTAAAGTGAATAGTAACCCTATGAATAAAATTAATTAATATGGTAAATATGGTTTCATCAAATGAATAGCAACCCCACAAATTGAAAGAAAAATGGCCGATATGCTTCCACAATGCAATATGAAAAGGGGTTTAGGGACAGGTGTTACATAATTAGCATAGTTGCTCTTCAAGATACAATAATCAAGAATCTTGAGATCAAAATGGGACAAATTGCTTCACACTTGAGTACTCAATCAAGAAATGGTCTTCCAGGTGATACAGTTCCTAACCCTAAGAGGGAAACTAAAGAAGAAAGTAAGGATCTTACTTTGAGAAGTGACAAAACTTTACTGATGTGCCAAGTTCGAGTAAAGCTCCTACAAAGGCAAAGGAACACATTATTGAAGACCTTGATCATAATAAAGAGGTTATGAAGAAATTCGAAGAAGAAGATAACAAGAAGAGGAAACAAGTTAAGGAGAATCTAGATGATTTGGTGCAAAGTAAGTCTGTTGCTCTAAAAAATATAAATGAGAAAAAGAGGAAGATCAATAATTCTCCCCCAAGATATTTTCCAGCACTCCTTTTCCTTAAAAGGCTAAAAAAAACCAAAATAGGCAATTCAAGAAATTTATAGAGATGTTCAAACAATTTTATATCAACATTCCTTTTGCGGAAACCTTAGAGAAAATTCCTAAATATGCCAAGTTCATGAAAGATGCCCTTACAAAGAAAAAAGGCTTAATGAGTTTGAGACGGTGGCCATCATCAAAAGCTTCAGTGATGTTATCAAGCACCTTCCACCTAAGTTGAAGGATCCCGAGACTTTCTCCATCCCTTGCCTTGTTGGATGTAAATTCTTAGGGAATGGCTTATGTGATCTTGGTTTAAGTGCCAATCTTATGCCTCTATCAGTTTTCAACAAATTGGGATTGGGTGATGCTTGACCTACCACGGTTACCTTGCAATTGGTGGATAAAAGCTTGTCTTATCCTAAGGGGATAACTGAGGATGTGTTATTCAAGATTGATAAGTTCATATTCCCTACTAATTTTATTATTCTTGACTTTGATCCTGATAAAGAAATGCTTTTATTGTTAGGGAGGTCATTCCTAGCTAGTGCTAGAACTTTGATAGATATGGAAAATTGTGAATTGACTTTAAGAGTGGTAGATGAGAAAGTCACCTTTAATATGAATCAACTAATGAAGACTCCGCATTTTCATGAAGATTGTTTCTTTCTTAACATGATCGGTCTTGTTATATAAGAGGAATTTGAGACTTCTGTTGTGATACCTCATTCCTTTTAGTTACGGTAGAGTACAAAAGAGTAATGAAATCACTCGGGAGATCAGGATTTGAACCCGGAACACCCTACTTCCGAAAATGCTTATAAAATCCATGACCTCAACCCAGGATTTAAACTGAAAGCTGAGAGGGTAATAAAATTTTCCACAATCATTTCATAAAACTTCACTTACTTGTTAAGACTTATCAATTTTCCCTTTATTATCATTCATTAGAGTTTGTGAGCGAACCTCTGCCGACTTTATATATTTCATCCCACCTACACATTTCATTAGCAATAGGAATCAAAACTACTAATTTTCTACCGCTATGTTATCTTTACAACATATACATCATTTACAATTCAAAATCCAAAAGACATATGAACTATACAACCATAAGGCTAGAATCTTCTGTAGCTTGGCCTCTAATCATCGACGTTTACCTTTTCCTTGCCTCTCGAGCTTCCTCCCTGTATCGAAGGTGGTTTTTTAGAGAAAAATGGGTGAGATTCGGAGGAATCTCAGTAGTAACACATGTCAAACATATAGAGATAACAATTCAAAGCATGCTTCACAGTCATCAATCAACAAAATTATCACAACATCATTTAGTGCATTTAATGCAATTCATAAATTACCGTAGCGTTAGGAAAGTTACTTGGCCTCGAGGGGTACCCACGCAAAATAGGCCCCGGGCACTGCTCGTGCATAAAAGATTCATAAAAGAAGCTTTTATGGGCCATATTGGATTATATAGAAGGTTCATAAAAGATTTTTCTAAAATCACCAAGCCACTCTGTTCTTTACTTGAAAAGGATACCGAGTTCAAGTGTGAAGATACTTGTTTGAAGGCATTTAAGGAGCTGAAAAAGAGACTTATAACTGCTCCTATCATCACGGCTCTGAATCAGAATTTACTCTTTATAGTGATGTGTAGCGCTAGTGACTATGGTATGGGAGCTATACTTGGGAAGAAAAAGGATACAGTCTTTCATCCTACTTACTATGCTAGTAAGACACTTAATGATGCTCAAGAAAATTACACTACCACCAAGAAAGAGCTTTTGGTTGTAGTGTATACGTTCGGCAAGTTCCGGCCTTACTTAGTTGGTGCCAATACGATTGTGCATACTGATCATTCCACTCTAAAGTACCTTTTCAGTAAGAAGGACTTTAAAGTAATGTTGATTTGATGAGTTTTATTCTTACAAGAATTTGATCTTGAGATTGTTGATAGATAAGGTTTTAAAGACCAAGTTGCTGACTACTTATCTAGGTTGAGTACTAAGGCTCAACATGATGGAGATCTAGCAATTCATGAATCTTCTCTAGATGAGTAACTCTTTATGGTGAATCACTCTAAAACTCCTTAGTATGCCGACATAGTAAATTATCTTGTGAGTGGGATCATTCCTAAGGATTTAGCTTTCACCAACAAAAGAAGTTCTTGCATGATGTCAAGTTCCATCATTAGGAATGACCATTCTTATTTCACTATTGTACTGATTAGTTGATTAGAAGCTATGTTCCAAAAAGTGAGCAATAAGATGTCTTGAAGTATTGCCATTCATCTGAGTATGGAGGCCACTTTTGTAACCATTAATTTAAATCTCTTTTGAAGAAGCATGGAATAAAACATAAGGTTGCTTTAGCTTACCATCCCTAAACAAATGGTCAAGTTAAAATTTCCAATAGAGAAATCAAGAAAATCCTTGAGAAAATAGTGGGTGTCACTCAAAAAAATTGGTCTAAGAAGTTAGATGATGTGCTATAGGCTTATCGCATCGCTTATAAGACACCTATCGGTATGTCTTCTGACCGATTGGTTTTTGGGGAAGCTTGTCATCTTCCTGTGGAGTTGGAACATAATGCCTATTAGGCGATTAAAAAGTTAAATTTTGATGATAAAGAAGTGGGTGACAAGAGGCTTTTACAACTTAATGAGCTTGAAGAATTTCGTTACCATGCTTATGAGAGTTTTAAGCTTTACAAGGAGAAAATAAAGAGTTGGCATGACAAGAAGATTGTATTTAAGTCTTTTGAGCCGCGTCAACAAATGCTTCTATACAACTCTAAATTGAAGCTTTTTTTGGGAAAGTTGAAGTCCAGATGGTCTGGACCTTTCATTGTAGTTCAAGTCTTTAACAAGGATGTTGTAGAGTTGGAAGGCCAAGATAGAAAGCAATTCAAGGTCAATAGATAAAGACTAAAGCACAATTAGGGTGGTGCAGTATATAGGCAAACCATCACTATACCGCTGACTGATTTCACTTGAAAGAGAAAAGAGTCAGGTTGAAGACTATAAACCAAGTGCTCTTAGAAGTCAACCTATGTTCTCAAGTCTTTATCTTTTTTATTTTCCTTTGATTTTTATGTGTTTTAGTAGATTTACTTTTTGTTTTACCTTTTTGTAGGTAAGAAAGGTCTCCTTGTAGCTTGAAGTGTTGGATTGCATATGACTGGGGCTACAATTGGCATTTTGATACAAAGAGTTGGAACTAAAAATGGGAGTAGAACTTTGCATTTGCCACTCATTACTTAAGTAGTATTGATGCTACTTGTCTGATTATATGAGAAATGAATGTAAATTGAGACGGCATTTGCATATTATGAATTGAACCTTGAAATTGAAAATCCTTGCTTGACTATGTTTGAGTACATGATGGTGTTTGGTATGCATTTTGCTGTGCTTGAATGGTTCGCAGAGAGATTTAAGTACTACTTATGGAATTTCGGTGATTTTAGGTGCTTTGGGAATCAATGTGTGTTGTCATGTTCTTTTTTGTTTTTCTGTCAACATTCACTTTTGCAGTGAATTTAGTGTTTTCTGTGTTCTTGTGTATATGTGTTTGCCATTGCTTCCCTAGGCAAAGCGAAAGCAAAAACATCCCATTTTCCCATACTTTTGTCCAATTTTTCCTATTTTTGCTCTTACTTCATTGTAGCAAGGCAAAAGCAAAAACTTCTATATTTTCACTCTTTCTCTCCAATTTTTCCTACTTCACTATTGCTTTGCTGTAGCGAAGTAAAGGCAAAAAAATCCAAAATTTCACCCTTTGGGTAAAGTTTTTGCTATTGTCGCTTTCGCTTCATTATAACAAAGCAATCGCTTCATTATAACAAAGCAAAAGTGAAAACTTGCATTTTTTCTTGTTTCTGTAAGGTTTAGCCTTGCTTTACTATGGTAAAGCAAATGCAAAAACCTTTAAATTTTCACCCCTATTTATGAAGTCTAAGAAATGAATTAAAAAATAAACACACACACACATATACAAAAAAAAGATAGTTTCATATTAATGTGTATATATTTAATAAAATAATCAATTTTTAAAAAAATATGACTTTTTCAATTATTTTTATAACTGTTTTTCACTTTTACAATCTCACCCTTATTTCTATTTTCTATTCCCTTTTCACTCTCATGAACCTACCCCATATGTGGTCCCAATTTAATCTCAAATTCAGAAAAAAAAAATATTCCTCTTTAAACCTTAACCCACTCTCTGTCACCATCGCCTTCTATGTTCACCGGCCATCCACTCCTAGTCTTTGAGTTCATCTATCACAAGCCTCCTTCACCATTAAAAACCTAGCTTTTCTTTCCCTTTCTATTGCTTTCCATCCTCTTCTTTAGGAATCACCATCTCCAAGCACCTACAATTTCTTGAGAGCCCTTTTTTGGTGTCTCGTCCCTAATTTTCTCATGGTGTTGACTTTTTGGTAGGGTCCAATTTGTGTTCATCCCCTTCTTTCCATCTGCCGCACTGCCTTTGACTTTCAAGTAACATTTTTTCCTTTTCTCTTTTCTTTCATTTAGCTAGTTGGGATTAGAATGAATATGATAGGTGAATGATTCTAAGGTTTGAGAAGTTACATTTAGGTTTGAACAAAGGAATGAAAAGGGGATTTGAGGTTTAGCCATTTTGGATTCTAAGACTTCATTGTTAAGCTTGGAAATATATTTTTTGATGCTGAGAGGTAATACTCAATTATCCTTGCTAATAATCACTTTTGCAAATTCAATTTGACCCATTATTACTCTTGGTCATGTTTTTTTTAAATTGTAGCTCTCTGATTTTGTTAAAAATTCAAACTCATATTTTCATAAATAAATAATCTTCTATTGTATTTCCACTTATGGTTATGCATTTAAATGACTTTGTTGCATATTGATATGGCATGAACAAAAAGAATGTAAAAAAAAAGTGAAACTATTTTATCTCACAAACAAGTGTTTGCATTAAATTCTATTTTTTGAAAATGCATGGTTTTGCTTTGCATGACTCTAAGAGTATAATGGCTAAGAGTGAATTTGGCTCCAACCAATCTAGATGGATGGAATTTCTTTTGAAGTTTTTTTAAGGTGACTTTCTTGTTCATGGAAGACTAAAAGCTAAAAAAATATGGAAGAGAGGATAAGTATAGGTCTAATATCATAGATTGATTTGTTAATGTTCTTAGAAAACTTCTAGTTTGGGAGAAAGTTTTCTTGTTAGGATAGATGGCTTTCTTTTTGTTTTCTTGTTTCAATTAGGGTTTGTTCATTGTTTTTAGAGTGTGTGTGTGTTTTCCCCTTTTGTTTTGTGAATGTCAGTTTCTGCTCCATGTGGAAATTTTGATATATTTTGGTTTTAGCTACTAATGGCTTTCATGTAAGCTGTTTGATAACTCTGTTAATACCTTTTGTTGTAAATCTGATATGTTTGGATAATGGTGTTAATGCCCTTTGTTTGAATTGTTGATGATTAGCTGCAATTGTGAATGCTAATATTGTGTACACCCTTGATTGTTGATTTTTGATGGACTTAATGGTATGATTAATACTTACTGAGTGAGTATAGGTTTAAGTAGTAATTGACCTTTTCTTCAACTTAATTTGATAGTGGGTATACTGTTGATTTTAAGTTTAGGGGAAGGAAAATTATAAAAATTTTGAAAATTTGAATGTTAATAGTGAGTGCACATACAAATACAAGTAGTTTTGATGTACAATTTGATTAAGAAAGGGGTGAAATATATGAAATTTTACAAATTAAGCCTTTGTTTGTAAAATAGTTAGGAAAAGATTTTGAATTGATGCATTGTTTGTTTAGGATTGCATGAATGGTCCTATGATTGAATAATTGCTTAGTATTATACTTGATAGGAAATTGTGATTAATATGATTTCTTGAGTGAACTATAGTGTTGGAGTAAGTTTATAAGGAATTCTCTTGAGCAAAATCTTGCACTATTGGAGTTAAGGATATTTTAAAGGTTTTTGTTGAAGAAACTTATGGTAAACTAGCTTATATATATCTATTTTCAAAAAGCTAACTTTCAAATTTTCTTTAGAATTCTTCAAATCTTATAGTGCATCTCATATGGTTTTAAAAAAAGATTTAGTCAATTCTTTAAAAAGCGTTTGAGCCTTTCAAGCTAACCTGCATTATTACTCTTCCATTTTGAACCCAATTTTTGAGCCTTTACCCAAAAACTAAAGTAGAGTTATTTTAAAAGCCAATTCACTTTCCTAACCCTTAGCTTGAAAAACCATGAAATACCCTGCTTTGAGATAAATGAAATAGGAAAAAAAATTGGTAAAGAATGGTTTGATGTGTGAAGGGTCAAATTGTGAATATGGCATGTACAACAAAAAGAGAAAGAACACTAATATGATCTAGGACAAGTCCTCACCGTTCTTGCTACTGAGCCTATCCCTACATCAGAAGCAGTGTCTACGACTACTCTTGATTCTAACAGTGTCCTTGAGCCTAATTCTTTTATTAATTTGCCTATTGCCCTTCAAATAGGTAAACGTACTTACACCTGCCTCGTCTTTTCCTTTATTTCCTATAATCACTTATCTCCTGCATCCTATTCCTTCATACCATCCTTAGACACTATCATTGGTCCCACCACTCTCTACCAAGCTATAACTCACCCTAGCTAGCATGCTACAATGCTAGAAGAGATGATGGCCCTTGATCAGACAAGTACCTACACTCTCTTGATTGACCTCTAGGAAAGAAAGCTATTGGGTGTAAATGTGTGTTCACAATTAAAACAAAAGCCAATGGCACCCTAGGATGTCTTAAAGCTTGATTGGTTGCCAAGAGATATGCCCAAACTTATTGTATTGACTTCTCTAAGACTTTCTCACCTTTGGCTAAATTGTCCCCTGTTCGCCTCTTCATTTCTATGGTGGCTACTTATGGTTTGGATCTTCATCAGTTAGGTACTAAAAATGCTTTCTTGAATAGTGATATTCTTGAGGAAGTTTACATGAAGTAACTACTTGGTTTTATTACTCAGGGGGAGCATGGGAAGGTATGCCACCTTTAGAAGTTTTTATATGGTTTAAATCAGAGCCCTCATACTTGGTTTGATAGGTTTAGCTTTATGGTAAGAAATTTGGTATGAGTCAGAGTAAGTATGATTACTTTGTGTTTTATCAGCGGACGGATGCATGCATGATTCTCTTAATGGTCTATGTTAATGACTTTGTGATTATAGGTAGCAATACATCGGGAATCTTATTACTCAAGGTGTAACACCTTACTTCCGTAATCGATCTGATGAGTTTTACACAACGAATTCAAACCACTAAGCGATATTCTTTTGAAAAACTCTTTCAATTCCTAACCACAAAATAGAATTCAAACCTATAGTTGAGTGAGTTTTTCTGAATAGTTTAAAAACTTTTTAAAAACTGTCATAAAGCGATTCACACCTTCTTAGTGACTAATCGTTTCTTAATTATTTTATAATTACAAGAGTATTTCTCTGTTCGTTCTTAGTTCATTCATTTAGCCTTGCAATTTGTAGTATCTAGTTAACTCAAAAATTCATACTCTTTCCTTCTTGTGTATATATTCATACATGTCATAGAAGACAAACACAACAACATTATTCAACTAGGCATGTTTATACAATTAGTCTTCACTTCACAACTGCATCTTCATCTTGCATGACCTCATGCATTCCTCTTCAATGCTTATTGCACCTATGTGGTTGGGTGAGGGAGAGTGAGATTCAAGAGAATCTCAGTAGAAAAATGTGCTAACTATGCATACAAGATACAAGCTTAATGCATGATATGCTTGCTTACATAAATTTATGCTGGCATAATGACATACTTGCATGCTCAATGCTTTACACATTACACCTATGGCCATAGTATAAGTAAAAACAGAGCTTCAATCATTCATATATGCTTCATACCATTCATCAAATAAATTAAACACATCAATACATAAGCATACTAGTCAAATATATACAAGTTAGGAAAGTTTTACTACCTTTTGTCTTTATGTCTTTTCTTGTTCCCTTTTCTTCTAACAATTGAAGCTTCTTGCAAAGCCTTTCATTTCTTTTCCCTTGACATCTCATGGCCTTAGATATATAACCGCATCATTAGAGCCATGGCAAATGAATGTCCAATGTGACTACATTAGCCTCTAGGACATGTCTCTATTCCTTATGGTCTTACTTATCTCAATTTCGCATATCAAGCCTAATCTGCCAAATTTGTTACCACACTTTGAAAATTCATAACTAAATCTAAAAAACTCCAATTGAAGTGGTTCAAAGTCCTATGCAAAGATCTTTAAGTCATGATTAAAATAAAAATATCACCCATTACCAATTACAAGGGATAGTTTCCAAGAATCCTTGACCAATCCCACTGGTCTAGAATTCATTCCAAATTCAATGCTTAAACTTTAACAGGTCATAACTCACAATGTACTAAACCAAATGGCACATATTATATATAAAATTAAATTTTAGTATGTATAATATCAATCTAGAAATTATCATGACCATTGGATAAGATTTTATCATTCAAAACCTCGCCACAAGTACTCTGCCTCCCAAAAATCACAATATGGCAACACTATGCTTAAGTTCCAAAAATTAGGGTTTTGTTATCTAATATCCCAAAATCATAACCATACCTTAATACCACATAATATTTTCTATAGAATCCATTGGTGACCTTAAATTCATCAAAATTACACTCCTTCCTATTGCCCTGCACCTGGCCGAAACTCTCTTCCCAAACCAACAATCCATAAGTTTGCAATTTTATCACTAAACTAGTCTAGAATCATCATTAAACATCATATATCATCATTTATATGATCATAACAACATGAAACCCTAGAATCCCCATATTGACCAAACATAGGGCAGCCAAGAAAATTCATAATACTCAATAAATCCACAAGATGATAGGGTCAAATTAGAGCTTAGACTCACCTCCTTCACTTTTTAAGGCTTGTTCTTAGTTTCTCCAACTTTGGCACTTCTTTGGCATCTTAAAACACCTCCCCTGTGAGGGGAACAATGTTTGTAAAGGCAATTTGAGCCCAAAAAAAAGGTGATTTGAAAGGTGAAAATAGGTCAAGAACGCTTACATAGCTTCTTGAACCTTCAGTGGCTCCTTTCTCTTTCCTTTTTATTTTTCCTCTTTGTCTGAATTTTTGAGTATGAGAGACAGTGTGTTATGTTTTAATGTTTGATCCTCTTCACTTTATAATGCTTGGCTAAAATTTTAAGTCCAAGAGAGTAAGAAGAGGTGATGTGCCACATGATTATGGTGTCTTGAAAAAGCACTTGGTTAATTAACCAAAGATGGTTGGGTTAGTTTGATATTCATTCCTTTCCTCTATCCTTTTTGGTCTTGGAACAAAGTTCCCTATCAAAGAGAAGGGAAATATGTTGACCAATTTACTCTTGCACTCTTGCTTTTTGGTCAATACTTCAAGTTGAATCAAAATAGAAGACTTGTTAAATTTTCTTCCTCTCTTCTTTCCTTTCTTTTTGGCTTGGGCAATGGACATACAATTTCTTAGATTAAATTCTCTCTCTATCCCTTGGCTTGACCAAATTGCTTCAACAAAAACGAGGAAGAATGTTGACCAATTGATCTTATATATATGTATAGGTTTAAATTTGACCTTGGTCTTCCTTAAAATTGGTTTAACACTTTGACCAAACCTTCCTTCCTTTCTACTTTACCCTTGAACATTTTTTACCAACATAAAGGGAGGGAGTTATGTTACTTTTCATCTTCATCATTACTCTTGATTTTCAAGAGTAAATCTTAGTCCTTCATCTTGATTTCCAATTCTAGCCTCAAGATCAAATGGAAAATGTCTCTTTTTCCCTTGATTATGGCAACATTAATTAAAGTTCCATTAGTTCTTTTGTTCCATTTTATTTTCCTCTTCCAAAACGCCATTCCTTCTCTTTTTAGATCCAAATTAGGCTTTAGATCCTATTTGACTTTAGATAAAGGAATTGGGTATGTTCCTTTAACTAATTGGAACTAAATCCCATACTTAATTCCAAATTAATCTCTAAAAGTCATTATAGCTCTTGGACATTCTTAGGACTCTTGCTAAACTGGGGCTTAGCAGTCTACTTGATTCAGGCTTAATCTCAAGCTTCTAGTCCCAAAATTTATGATATTACACAAGGCCTTTCTTAATTCTCATTTCCAAATGAAGGATTTAGGTCCACTAAAGTACTTTATTGGAATCAATGTTATAAGAAGTAAGAAAGGTATCCTCTTAACACAGAGGAAATATGTTCTTGATCTGTTAAAAGAAATTGGGAAACTTAGAGTAGCACCACATAGCTTTCCCATGATTCCTAATCTTTTTTTGAATATTAATGATAAAGTATCATTTGATAAGCTACATAAGGATGTAAGGAACAAGGTTGATCTTAAGAAGATCAAACCATTTGAGTATCCTAAGAGATACTGTAGACTGATTAGAAAATTGAACTATCTCACAGTAACTCAACTTAATGTGACATTTCTAGTTAGTGTGCTTAACCAATTCATGATAGCACCAATCGTTGTTCAATGGGAAGCCTTGGAGAATGTCTTACATTATTTGAAGGGTTCACCTGGTCGTGGTATACTTTATATGAATCATGGTCACACCAAGATCGAATATTTTTGTGATGCAGATCATGAGGGGTCAAAGGCTATTAGGTGATCTACCATAGGATATTGCGTGTTTGTGGGTAGGAATTTGGTGTCCTAGAAGCAAGATTTAGTATCTTGGTCTAGTCAAAAGCTGAGTATAGAGCTATAGCTTAATCAGTACAGGAGATTGTATAGATTCACTAGTTAATAAAATGAGGTTGGTTTTACCACATTATTGCCTACAAAACTATAGTGTGATAATAATGCTGCTCTACACATATTGGGCGATCTAGTGGGGTATGTGCAGTCTAGTGATCAATTGGGCGATCTTCTGACTAAGGCCTTAAATAGGATTCATGTCGACTATCTTTGTAACAAGTTGATCTTGATTAACATTTACACTCCAACTTGAGGGGGAGTGTTAGGAAATAATCAAGAGTTATTATTATTAATGCAGATTCCTATAAATCAGGGATTGTAAATAGATGATAATTAGGTATTATGTTTAGGTCAATTAGCATTATAAGCCATTAATGTCAAGGTTCCTCATTCTTGTTTATAAACACATATTCTAATTATGAATAATATAAGTGAGTGATTCAGATTAGTGTTCTCTCTCTCTTTCTTACAATACATATACTCACACTTAAAGAATTCTTGAAAGACTTGCTTAAAGATTATGAGGCATTCATCTTGGCATATTCTCTTAATTTCCTATGTTGTATGATATTTAGAGCAATGAATGAGGACATGAAAATATCTGCAATTTAGATAAGAAATTGATAAATTCATGTTAAATATGTGAATTTCCTTGAGGACAAGCAAAAGCATAAGTTTGAGAGAGTGTTATTCTCTAGAAATTCTTATATTTCATCACATTTTTCTTATATATTTCTTGGTTTTGAACTCAAATTGTGTATAAAATTTATACATATAAATAAAAATATGATGTGATGAAAATGCTTTGGCAATAATCAAATTTTGAGCTAAATGTATAGAAGTTTTGATTTAATTGAAGAAATTAGAAAGCTAATAAACTCCTTCTCTTTGTAGAAGGATAACAACAAGATGTAGATGCTTATAAGGATTATTGGAAGTGGGGAAAAGAAGAACAAAATATAAAAGAAAGATCAAAGAAGTACATTAAAGATACTCTCAGTTTGTTTCGCTACAAAAAGCAAAAGAGAAAATACCCAAAAAATGGACCTTTATGTCTGCATTTGTTGTTACGAAGTTGCGAAACTAATGCTATGCGTTTTAAAAAAAAGTGACAAAGCTTAGGGCTTTTAATCTAAAAGGAGGCACTGAAAATCATCATTCGGGACTCAAGAAAGGCTATGCACAATGAAAGGCTATTTGGGAGAGGGTTCTTGGAGCATTTTGGGGCTCTTGGAGGAAATTCTTGAAGAGATTCAAGGGTTTTCTCTGGTTTTTTTAGCTTTTCTCCCTTTTCATCCCATTTTGCTTATATGAACATGAACTTTAAGCTTGATCTTTGGTTTGTATTGATTAAGAGTAGCTAAAACTCTTAGTTAGGATTATTTTTACCCATTGTATGGATTGCAACTACTGGATTTTCTTGCTTTTGCTAGTTATTGAGAATATATGCTAATTTTTCTTTATGCTTAATGCTATCTTGTCCTTGATCACCACATGATTAGATTAGTTCAGCTGAATGATGCTTAAGAGAGCTATTTTGGTTGTAGAACTTGAGAAAAATCATGCTAGAATTGAAATTTATGGAATAATGAATAGTTTGTTATTAGAATAGAGATATATCTAGCAACTTAGCATAGTCTATTAAAGGATTATTTTGGCACGATGATTTTCAATAATTATAAATAAGAAATTGAATATTTTTAATGAAGATTAAAAATCAATCTTGATTTGAGAGAGCTTGATTGATTATTTTAAAACATTTGACTAGTATATAAACTCATTCAACTAGCATAAGTGGTATAATTGCATATTTCAATGAAATACAGTGAGGAAGAAGTAATCATAAGCCTTTAATCTCTTAAAGTTAAAACCAATTTTCCAATTGATATTGCTTTACTTTATTGTTTCCATCAAAATCCTTACTTAATTTAATCAATTCCAAATCATTTCATTCAACCTAGTTAAGAACATGGTTATACTAATTAGCTTACTTTCATCATAGTCCTTGTGGAATGACACTCTTTTTATCACTATACTATTACTTGCAACACGTATGCTTGCAGTAAGCTAAATGACAAACACAATGTGTAATGGCTTGTTTGAGTTGCCATTTAAAAAGCATGTTCAATCAAGTCAAGACAAAACTCAAATCCCAACTTAATCTATCATAACTTTCTCCAAATCTATTTTAATTGTCATCATGTCTGTCTTCTTACGTGAAATCCTTATAGAATGCATCACTTCTTAGGCAACAATGATATTATCTGAGCTTAACCGCCCTGGTATAAAACTGCATTAATAAGGGCTCATCATCTGAGGTAAGAAACTTTTGAATACATTTTTCCACTATCTTTGTAATTACTTTATAAACAACATTGCACAAACTAATGGGTCTCATGTCCATAAAAGTGTCAAAAGTATCCTTTTCCATAATTAGTACTAAGAGAGTACCGTTGATACTAGCAATATCCCTTGGATTGCCAAAAAGATGTTTCACTAGAAAGATAACCGAAGGTCCTACATGCTACTATTAGCTTTAACAGAAGAGAGCATTCAAATAGTTCGAGATTGGTGCCTTCAAGGCACCCATCTCAAACAACGCTACCTTAATTTCTTCATCTGAAACTAACCATCCATACATCTCCAATTAATCTTCATAAATACAGGGATAAGTATTAGAGCATAATAAATAATCTCAAGACAAATTCTCCTCTATAAATAACTTCTCAAACAATTTCTTAGCTTGTGACTTGATCTTGTTAGAACTAGCTGACACCCAAGAGGGGGGTGAATTTGGTGTGCGATAAGAAAGTATGATCTTTTAAAATCTTTTCGCAACTTATCAAATCAATACATACGGAAGTATAGAAACATAAGCAGATATGTAAATCATATATGCTGGAAATGTAAAAGCATAGAGAAGAGAATATGCAAACTGTGATTTATCCTGGTTTGGTCTAATCAACGATGACCTACATCCAGTCCCCAGGCTCCTCCTGCGATTTCCAATCCACTATGTTCTTGTTTAACTGGGCACAAGATAAGCCTCTACAAATTCACAAGAGTAACTCTCCCTTACACACTATAAGGTTTACTCCTTACAACAAGTTGAGCAAAGCAATCCCAAAGTCCTTTCTCTCTTGCTTACCCGTGTAAGTCTTACGAGCAGCAACATTCTCTCCTACTTGCACCACTGTAAGTCTTACGAGCAGCAACGTTCTTTACTGTTTCCACCTTGTAAGTCTTATGAGCAGAAAGTCTCTGACAATTCACTCTACAACTTCCCCCGTAAGTTGATCAATCCTCTCAAGGTCCCTCTACCTTGAGAACACTTCTGAAATATAGATAAAGTGTTTACAAGCTCTCTTATAGAGTTGGTAAAATGCTCACTGAAGTACAATACAAATATTTTCACTCTCCAAATACATGATGTAGAAAACAGACAAGCACAGAGAGTATGTGAGGCGAAAGACTTATGATATAACAGCATGTTGGCGTAGTTGGGTTCTCGTGTTTCAGTTTGCTCGTGTATATCTCAGTTCGCTGTTATCTCTCCTTTCTGGTTTTCGAAAGATTGAGCTTATATAGCAAAAGTTGTGAGAGCCGTTGTGTCTATTCAAATATTTTCCCGTTGTAAGCTGATCGTGTGCTCAGACAGAAAGTTCAACGGTTATGCCCATTGATCGTGGTGCTCTGACAGATGCTTCAGTATTTCCCGTTGTAATTTGTTTGTGCTTCTGACATATGATTCATACAGTTGCTTTCTGTTGAGTTGTTTGTTGAATATTGTTTCTGCCCATGATTTGTTGTTGCTGAATATTGATCCGTGTATGCCATGTGATCGGTAGTGCATAACACTTGTAAAAGCACTCAAGAAATAACCGTTAGAAAACATCACTCGGGTGATTATAGACTTCACTGGCAGTAATCTTGAAACATGAGAATCATTTGAGTACGGTGTAACTTCACTGGAGGTGATTTTGATAAAACAATTAACACTTGACTGCAGAAGCATTTCACCGGCAGTGGCTTTGTAAGAGTAAGCATATCATTGATTGGATGATAATGATCCCTTGAGTAATTTCCATGATTCTGTAAAGTTTCTGAAGGTGATTCTTATAAGCTGCCACTGGAACTGATTCAGACTCAGTGAAGAGTATGCTGAGTAATCACTGGGAGGTATTTAATTCACTGGAAGTGCATTGGGAGTGATATACCAAAATAAACATATCACTTGAGGCATATTGACTTTCACTTGGAGGTGCATTTAGGTTCACTGGGAGTGATCTCATCTTCACGGGAAGTGATTCTGATTCATACTGATCTACTGGCAGTGATTTGATGTCAACCGGAAGTGATACTAAAAAAATAGCTAATCACTCGAGTGAATTCAGCTGCACTGGGAGTGATTTTCAGAACAGTGAAATTTTCTTCTGGTGATTTCAGAGCCACTGGAAGTGATATTGAAAATTTCACATATCACTTGAGTGATTTGAAGATCACTGGAAGTGAATTTCGAAACAGTGATTTTTTCTTGGAGTGATTTTTGATTCACTGGAAGTGATTTGAGAAAGAGTGAAATTTACTGGAAGTGATTCAGCATCCACTAGAAGTGATATGAGAAAGAGTGAAATTCACTGGAAGTGATTCAGCATCCACTGGAAGTGATCTTCGAAAACAACATAATCACTCGAGTGATTTTGGCATCACTGTAAGTGATTTTGCAAACAGTGAATTTTTCTTGCAGTGATTTCAGGCGCACTGGAAGTGATTCTGAAAAATCTCATATCACTCGAGTGATTTTGGCATCACTGGAAGTGAAATCCGGAACAGTGAAAAATTCCTGCAGTGATTTTGGCGCCACTGGAAGTGATTTGCCATATCACTCGAGTGAATTCTGGAATCACTCGAGTGATATGTTCTTCAGATCACTTTTACTTCGTTGTTGCGTTTCCAATTCTTCATCAAGCAGGGGTAAACTTCCAGATGACATAAATCTTTGAATATGGCTCCAAAATTTCTGTATTATATATCAATGGAAAGCTCTTGAAGTCTAGTTTCATATGGCACTAGTTTTAGCTCAATAGGATTAGTGGTTTGAGAGTTATAGCCAAAATACTAAACCTGTTTCAGAAAGTGACGCTGATATGAATTCCAAATTCGAAAAATTATATCTCCAATATCTGAGCTCCTTTGATGTTGCTTCTAGTGTCAAAATGACGTATTGGGAGTCTATTTTCATATACAACTGGTTTGGTCTCAATCAGAGTTGTATTTTGGGAGATATGATCAAATAACCAGACCTCGCTCAGCTGGACGAACAACAGAGCATGAAACGCTGAACATCACTCGAGTGAATTAGTGAATCACTAGAGTGATTTTTACTTTTTCCAGAATTACTCGAGTGATTATTAAATCACTCGATGCTACAGTGCCAAACAGTTCCAAATAGTGCCAAACAATACCAATCGCTACAGTGACTTCTGAATTCCCTTATGATCAGTATTTCATCTAGGAACTTGAATCTTGATATTCCCATTAGCTCCTTGAAGCTTTTCTTTCTCCAATCTCTTTGACTAATCTATAAGATATACATCATTAAATATAGTAGTTAGTCAATATAAAGAGATAAATATATTAAGCAAACTTTTTCCTCTTAATATCTTATATCTATATTTGGCATCATCAAAACTAATCATATCTAACAGATCTTAGACTCTTCATACATCCAAATACCATCTTCATTCTTTAAAGCATCAATACAATGGTGGCGTCAATGCCCATTCGCTAGAAGGTTATAATAATAAGTATTCTTATCCCCTAAAACATTCCACTTGGCATGTACTTTTTTGCCCATATTAAGTTATCTTGAATAATAATTTGCTCCAACTCCTTCCAAAATTCCTTCTAAAGGATATACAAATCAAAGTAATGGCAATTCTATGCAAGCACCCTCTAGATCCCATGCAGCCGTTTTAAAATTTACTTGTTCATGTAATCAGTGAATCTGAATATTTCTCAATTCCATTGATAACAAGCTGAAGCAAAGTTTGCAATATTATCCTACCAAACTCCTTCTTTCTTCCACTTCTCATGAACAAAGTCCCCATATTCATCTTGTAGTACCCAAGATGCAAGAAGTCAAAAAGGACACTCCTGGTTACCTTTCATACGTAAAGCATCTAGATTTAACAAAAGTGGCATGTGGTTTGGCTTCAGCTGGGTCAAATGTAAGACTTTAGATTCTGGAAACTGTACCAACTAAGCATCATTAACTAAAAGCTCTATCAAGGTGGGCATCGCAGCCCTTCCTATTCCATGTAAATTTAGGACCTGAAGAACAAAGATCAACAATACTCAAACGTTCAACCCATTCCAATAAATCTTTATCCACTAGTTTCCGCAAGAAGCTACTAAAAATCTCTTTTCCAAAGTTATAGTGCCATTCATGTCACCTATCACAACCCAAGCTTCCTGGATTATAATTTATAGCTTTTCCAGCTTGGCCCATAGAATTATCTGCTTAAGAAAACTAGGGCATAGATAAACAATGGTCATAAACCAATTATTACCAACAGAGTCCTGAACTGACATATGAAGAAAGTTTTTTTGCTTCTCAATAAAATTAATATGGTTCATTGTTTGCTTCCACAAAAACCATATTCCACCACTGAAGCCATCTATATTAATAATCTCAAAGGTAAAAAAATCCCAACTAACCTAGATATAACTTGTTGAGCCTTAGCCACTCGAACGAGTTTCCAATAAAGCCAAGCAATCTAAATCATGAAACCATGATAAATCCTGAACAAGAAAGGGGAAATATTTTGCACCAATCGTCCTACAATTCCACACTATACACTTCATAATAAAACATATATAAGAATAAGGGTTACAGGGCCTAGAAGTTTTCACCAACAAGCATTAGGTGTTTGTAAGTTTTAAAGGAGGCAATGTTACCCAAAAGTTTAAAAAATGAGACAATGTTACGTCTCCATTAACAAACCAAATAATCAAGGTTTGTTGACCAAATTATACATAGATGGCATGCTTATATGGCATCCACCTCACCCTTCATTTTTCCATGTCAGCTTGACAGAACTTTCTTGCTCAGATTTAAACTATATTCCTTAATTCCTTTTAAGATAGTACCTCTATCCTCTCCTTGCATATAGATCTTTAGATCAATCAAGTACCTTGTTTGAGGTGTTCCTCTATATTTTGGAAAGAATAGAACAGAGCAATGATGGTGAAAGATTAGATGCAAGAAGCAAAACCATGCTCACTATAACTCAGCCTCAAGATCACGTTTTACTCCCAATGCCATTGCACTAAAAAATGACTCGACGAAAGATTAACCAGAAATCCAAATAATGTTGTGATGCAAGAGAGAGGTTTTATGACGACATGTTATCAAAGAAGCCGCCACTATCTCTCATTATCCCTCCTTTAGTTTGTTACGAGTGAAGTATTTTTTATATAAAAGCAATATCTATTATGTGTGGCCTGCCTCTTGTTGAATGTGTGCATTGCCTGGCATGTGATAGTTGGGCTTGAAAAATATGTTTGTTAGATATTCTATTATTATTTAATATAGATTATATCTAGATATTATCTTATTATTATTTTTGAATAAAATATCCCCTTATTGTGGCTTGCACGTGATTTGAATAGAGATTTAGTTTAGGGTTACTTGCCTAGCTAGTAAGCTGTTACAAGCCTTGATGGGAGGTTTAAATAGCGTAGGCAGGATCTTAGAGTAGCAATGTGGAAAATCCACTTACTTGCTTCTTAAGGGTTCCCTAACGAATGACAGTTATTCCCATACCATCATTGTGCATCACCTTCTTGTTAGAAGAATCTTGAGTTGTTTTCTTCTACTCTCTTTTTTCCCTTTTCAGTTCTCACGTTGTGAGATATATCATATAGAGTTACTATGGCTAGAGGTACTATTAATAAAGTCTTCTGCTACTACTCTTTATTTTAGAGTTTATATATTCTATATTTAGGAATTATTTCTACATTTATTCCAACATGTGACATCAAAGCCTGATCGATTCTCCTCTGCCTAATGTCTTATGCATGTTATGTTATTTTTGCTATTCTTTAAATAACATGATATCTCATATCTGCAAATTTTTTGTGTTAATCTTCTTTTGAAACTTTTGGATAAAATACAAATATTGTTTTGAATCGCTCTTAATATTTAGTCGATTAAATTTAATTCTTTCCTTTTGATGTGATTATCATGGTTTAAAATTTTATTCATGGATGATTTCGCAAGTCTGATGCAATTATTCATTCTGTTCATAGATATCTGATGCATATATTTGGTCCTGCTTTTTTTTTTCATATGCTTAGTTTTTCATATGATGCATTATGTTTTAATTCTTTCTATTTGAGAAATTATTGTGAGCATCATACATGGTTTCGAATTTTAAGCTATATTTTTTTTGAATGAATTTATTGAGATATTAGTGTCTCGTGTTCTCTTAACTATTTTATTGAAGAAATCACTAGATTTATGGTGACGTTGCCTTATCTCATCATGTATATGGTTCTTACTCATTAATCTGAAAATAAAAGTATGTATTTGGGTTTTTGGGATCAGATGAAGATTGCTTTCATAATCTTTGACAACTATCAAAAGGATTTAAAGGACCCTGATTCACTGTTTTAATTTTCTTTTGGAATTGAAATTTACACTGAACATTTTGTGTTTATCATTTATATGCTTGAGATTAGTAAACATCTGGGATTTTTTTTTGCGTGCCTAAGTGGGAGGAGAATGGCTTGTCTCATTCTCTGGTGATGACCTAAAATCATTTGCTTTAAGTTGAAACATTTGGTATAATTCATCAAAAACAGAGTTAAACATTACCATGGAAGATCGCATTTTAATATTTTAATTTTGTGCAAATCTTGGTAAAAGAGTAATAATTGGATGCATATATGCTTCCCCATTTGGTTCTAGGCATTTTGCCATAAAAAACGCTGGAAAAGCTACCTAGACTCGCCAGAAAAAGTCACCTAGAGCTGTAGGTATGACAACTATGACAGGTTGCGTTAGCGGGTTGTGATGGTTAGCCGGGTCGGGCATTAGGAATCTTACTAATGGTTGGGGATGAGCAAAAATGGCGTTGTTTTTTGCTGTATGCATCTCACTGTCAAGAGTGAAACGCACAATTTCACTAATGTAGGTGCGAGTTAGACTATTTTGTTCTCAGCCATTAGGATTGGGGCCTATTCCAGTTTAAAGTAATTTTTTATTAATTGAATGTTCCCAAATTTGGGCTTCATCTCATTTTGGCAGCTATTTCATAATTTTTTTTTTCCTTATATCGGCCATTCTGGCTTTAGGCTCAATCAATTAAAAAAGCTTGGGTCCTATTTAGGTTCATTGGCTTTTGGGCCATTTGGTTTATTTTCAAAAATCATGAATTGGGCCATTAAGTTTATAACAAAGGGGGGATATATTTTTCTAGTCACGTTTTGATTCACATTTTAGGCTAGGTATGCATTTATTTTAATTCTGGATAACTATTGTTGTTTAATGCATTCCGTTATTGATATTGAGGCCTTAGAGTTTGATTTTGAGATATTATTTCTTAATTCTATTTTATGCACAATTCTTTAGCATTTTCCATTCTTTTAAAGAAACTAAATATCTTATCAATTGCTTAAGTTTAGTTTCTATTTCATCCTATAAGTAGTTTACTTGATCAAAATATTTGAATGATGATTTATTTTTATGTGTCATTTTAATTGTTTCAATATGGGAAAATTAATTTTAGGTATTTTCGCATTATGGTAATTTGTAAAATTTTATTTTGGTATATTACTTAATTACCTTAATTTGTATGTAACTAATTTTGGACAATTTTTCAACCGTTTAAATTATTTTTTAAAATTACATTTGAGTTGAAATAGGTTGAAATTGATTTCTTAAACAATTTTTGGATACATAAAATAATGGGAGGGTTATTAATTTAATTTTTATTGATCAAATTAATTATGTTAATTATTTGTTCACATTTTGTTGATTATATTAATCAATTAAATTATTATTAAAAATATGTATATATTTAGAATTTAAATGCACGTAGTTGATATTTGAGATAAGAATGCATCTTAGGGAGTAGCCACAACATCCTTAATGTTGCATACGTAAATAATTGCTTGTGGATTTTAAAACATCAAGTCCAATCAATGATTAATTAATTTAATCAAAGTGGGAAAATTTCAGTTATTTAGTCACTCTTATTGATTAAATTAATTTTTTAAATTCTTATTAAGTTATTGATGCATATTTATGTTTTAAATGCACATTATATTCGTGATTAGTATGCTTGTTTCTTAAGGAGTAGCTACAACATTCTCAATTTTGTTGCATGCACATTTTTAATCACATATTGCATTATAGAATATCAATTGTAATTAAATATATGTTATAATTAATCTTTAACCACAAGAAGATAATTATAATTGGATATTTAATTAGGGTGTAATAGAATGACATTATATTTTTTAAATAGCCCACAGGTATTAGAAAATATAACAGCATTATAGATTCATCAATTTGAGATAAATTCATGCTATACTATTATCTTTTCCTACAGGTAAACCTTAATGAGACGAATTTATTATTGTATGATTTATATTGATAAACATACACTTGTTTGTGATGGTTTTTTTCTTTGCCTCTTATAGTTGTTTTGTAAGGATGATTAGGTTTTTCTTTGACCTTGAAACATGATTTTAATATTTAATTGTTTAGTTTGATAGAATTTTTTAGAGATAATTGTTGAGCCTAGAAGGAGATAAAATATAACTTCTTCATCAAACTTGACATCAAGAAAGTTCTAATACTCAATGATACTAGCATGAGAGGTGAGATAACATTATGAGATATAATTATCTCATTAAATTAATCTCAATTAAAAGCTAGTCATCACAGGTACATAAGGATAGAGCTAACTCCAAAGTTGCTTATACGCTAAAGGACGAAATTAAAAATTCTCATAACTATTATTACATTGTATGTTGACTATAAAGTAATTCTCCATATTATGGCATAAGATGTCTCTATTAATTTTGGTGGAATTGACCTTCAATTTATTTTCTCATTAACATGAGTTATTATACCTTCTTCGTGGATATTGAATATTCATTGAAACCATGATAAAAATGTTTGACTTAGATTTTGGAAAAGAATGAGATTCTAAATTAGAGCTATCAAGCTATCAACCTTAAAGCTAGCCATAAAGCAATAGGCATATAGAGTTTAACGTGTCCATAGTTAAAAGGCTTGATTGGAGGCAGTAATGGATATACATTTGCCATTAATTATGTTCTAATTGGTCAAATAATTCATCTCTCTTTATAGTTGACCTTTCACAATACACAAATGCTATTTGCTTTATAATTAAGTAGTGACATTTGACATCGCTAGTACAAAATAGGGCATTTAGACCATAATATTTAGACCGGTTATTACGGATCAGGTTTAAAAAGTGTGATTGGTGGCATTTTTGTAATTATAAAGAACTTTTTAAGACTGGTTCTAAAAATAACCTTCTAAAATATATTATTTAGACTGGTTATATAGGAAACCGATCTAAAAGAAAAAATAAATAGAAAAATTAAAAAATTTTAGACTTTTTTAGACCAGTTTGAAAGAAAAACGATCTAAAAGAAAAAATATTTTAGATTTGTTACTTTTTTGAACCGGTCTAAAAGTGTTATAATTAAAAATTTAAATTTATTTTACTTTTAAGACCGGTTATTAAATTTATTATTTATACATATAACCAGTCTTAAATATTTTAAACCTAATATCCAGAAATCATCTTGCGCCTACTCTGTCTCCTAAACTCAAAAATCAGAATCCTTTCTTCCTCGCGCCTAGAGGTCGATCTCTGTGTCTTCATAATCTCAAAATCCTCTCTATCTGTGTCTTTAAGGTTGATTATTCTGGGTCTTCTTCTCAACTCCGTCATCCCTCTTTCTCTTTGAATGTGAACTCCTCTCTTCTTCTGTCTCTCGTTGCTCGTCGCTTCTCCAGTGTCACTGCAAAGGAAGAAGGCAATTGAGCCCTACAAGAAGCTATAGATTCTAGCCGAAGTGAGTATTCCAAATCCCTTTCATTTTTCAATCGTTTTGGGTGCACAAATTCAAGAAATTCGTAATTCCATGGCTTTTTTTGTTTTTGGGGGTGAATTTACATGGTTTTGAGGCTCGTGTTATTATTGAATAGAATTGTAATTCTAGGGTATTTTAGTGCTTGACATTAAGTTACATGATATGAAGACAAAAAATGAGACTGTATAGTAAGATCTTCGTGTTAGATTTTAGGAAGATAAAAAAGGATAATAAATAATGGCCTGGTTAGGTCTCAAAAGTCATACACTGTAGTTGTAATGCAGATAAAGCTTGTGAGGATGCTGCGGAAGTCATTTTGCAACTTTTAATAATAATTCCTAAAATAAAGACCAAATAGCACGGTGGTGTTATATAGTTTGCTAAGATGTTAGGAAGTTGTCAAAATGTTTGATAAGACTGTACAGTAATGCAAATGAAGCTTGTGAGGATGCTGTGGAAGTCAAACTATTTGCTAAGATTTTAGGAAGTTGTATTACTTTGCTTTTATGTGAATGTGAATTTTGGAAGAAACTGAATTATATTGCATTCTTCTTCTAGAGTTTGAATGTATTTTTCCTTCTCTTTTCATATTTCATTACTTTGCTGCTATGTAGTTTGAATGTGAATTTTGCATTTCTTTTCATTTGCTTCTTTTTTCCTTCTCTGTTTATCTTGTAAAATCTAGACAAAAACCTTTAAAGAAAGTTACCTTTAACACATGTATATTACAAACATCTAATAAAATACCAATGTATCCAAATCACCCAAAAAAATTGTCCTAGTCTTTCTTACATTTAAATTAATCGTAGTATAGTCAATCCAAGTCCTACAACCAATAGTGATGCAAAGGAGAATATATTCTTTCATTGTACAACACCTAATGCCTAACAACAATATGTTCAACTTACTAGGAGCGCTCTCATCATATTCCTTCCATTTTCAGGGGGAAAATATACAAAAGAGAAGAAAAAAAAGATGTTGAAATATAAGGATCGTAGTTGGGTAAAGACTAAACGGACAAGTATTGAATATGATAATGGGGTGAGGGGTTTTTTAGAATTTGCTAAAAGAAATGCCAATAATAACAGTGGGATGTTCTACTTCCCTTGTGTAGAATGTTTGAATGAGAAGTGATTAAGTGCTGCAAATATATATACACATTTAATTTATGAAGGATTTTGTAAAACTTATATATTATAGGTATGGCAAGGTAAAGGATTGGAAATGCCAAGCGCACCTCAATAGGGGGGAGTGACCTTTGATGATAATGACATAGATCTGGATGATCGGATAGAGGATATTATTCGTGAAGAGGCTTTTGAGTAATCATATGCATACGGTAATATGTGTAGTGATGCGGAGAAGCCGCTGTACCCGAGGTGCATAAAATACCAATTGTTGAAAGCTGTATTAAAATTGGTAAGCTTGAAAGCACGACATGGATAGAGCGGCAAGAGTTTTTCAGAAACGCTTAAGGCCTTTAAGGACATACTTCCAGATGATAATGTGCTGCATTACCGATACTATGATGCTAAGAAAATACTGTGTTCACTAGGGATGAAGTATAAAAAGATCCATGTATGCTCTAATAATTGCATATTGTACAGAAAAGAGCATGAAGAGAAGTAGAAGTGTCCGATATGTGAAACCCCTAGATACAAATCAAATAAGGCCCTACAAAAGTTTTGTGGTATCTTCCAATCATACCGAGGTTTAAACGGATGTTTGCGAATGAAATTGATGCCAAAAATTTGAGATGGCATGCGGATGAGAGAATTTTCGATAGAAAGCTTCGACATCCGGTTGATTCTTCTCAATGGAAGAAAATTGATCAATTATTTCCTAACTTCGGTGAAGAGCCTAAGAACCTTAGGCTTATGCTTAGAACGAATGGCATGAATCCTTACGGTAGCCTAAGCAATATACATAGTTCATGGCCTGTTTTGTTGGTAATTTACAACTTATCTCCTTTGTTATGTATGGAATGAAAGTACATCATGTTGTCTGTTACGAGTGTAGGATGGTGTATTTAGAAGTGCAAGTGTACACTGTCGTAATCAAGTAATATAGAAGTGAGTAGAGTATCGTTCCCACGAGGATTGATCACTAAGTACCAAAATTGGTAATTTTAATTCTATTTAGTCGGTTGATTAGTTGTGATTGAGATTACAAGATAGAAATGATGAAATATGAATACAAGTGATATAAAGATAAACATGAGAAAAAGCCCTAGGGATTAGATTTCACTTAATAAATTCCGGATTGAATCACTTATCTATTCTAGTCCAATTTATTCCACATGATTGATAGTCGAGTTTCCCTATTTTAATTACTAGCCTCTTCCAAGGTCAAGTAATTCTATAATTAATTGCTAACCCAATATATTCCTATATGAATTTAAGCAATCAATCATGCATTAAGATTTATGGAACTCAATTAAGACTACACAACCCATATGAATATATTCCTATTTCATATGCAAATTATGGTTTTAATTATAGGATCCACACACATGTATCTCCTTCCGGTCTCAACATGCATATTAAAATCATCCAAAAGGTGGCCAATCAATTGTAAGCATTAAGAGCAATAATTAAAACTCAATCATGAAGGAAAAATTAAAACTAGATTTAATAAGTTAAGATTCAATCCGTCATTAGTAAGCTACGTCATCACCCTAGGAAAAGGAAAATTTAGCTCATGATAAAATTAAAAACAAAACCAAAATATATTCTAAACATCATAAATATTGCATAAAAATTAATTACAAAAACATAAAAATACAACTACAAGATGCATGAAAATGGAAAATCTAGCCTACCATATAGGAGGTAAAACCATCCATGTAGGTGGCAACCTATACCATCCATAAAGGAGGACTACCTAGGCCTTCCATATAGGAGGTAAAACCATTCATGTAGGAGGCATGCAAGAAGTAAAAAAATGCAAGAAATAAATTCTAAAAATAACAACTCTCTCTCTAAAATAGAAACTCTCTCTCTCTCTCTTCCTTCCTCCTCTTCCTCTTCATTTTAGGGTGCCAAGAAGCTCTATTTATAGGCTTCATTTTCGGACTGCTATAGTGATTTTGCTACAGTGAACCGCACTGCTACAGTGAACCGACCACCCACTTGCTACAGTGTACCGACTGCTACAGGAACCGCACTGCTACAGTGAACCGACCACACCGTCCGCTACAGTGAAACTGCTACAGTGCACAGTGAACAGTCCGCATGAACAGTGCACAATGAATAGTCTGCGTGAATAGTAACTTTCCCTTAAATGCCTTCTTTAATTCTTTTTAATCCGGTACTATCCATGGCTGCAAGAAAATCATTATTTATTTATTAATTACACCCAAATTAATTACATTCAGCTCAAATATAGTCCACAAAATCATTATATAAGGGAAAATGAATATGCAAATATTTTACTTATCATTGTCTATGTTGATTTCAGGACCAAAACAACCTAGAAATGACATAGATGTTTACCTAGAACTCTTGATCGAAGACTTGAAAGAGTTGTGGGACGAAGGTGTCGACGTTTTTTACGCGAACAAGAAGGAGATGTTTAAAATGTGAGCCATGATCTTTTGTACTATAAATGACTTCCCTGCATATGGAAACTTGTTAGGATATAGCTTTAAAGGCAGCAAAGCATGTCCAATTTGTGAAGAAGGCACATGATACCATCAACTTCAACATGGAAGAAAGACCGTTTATCTTGGCTATAGGAGATTCCTTAGATGGGGCCACCCATATCACTGATTAAAGAAAGCCTTTTTTATGGCTAAGAGTTTGAAAATGCTCCAGAGGCATTGACTAGGGAGAAAGTATATGAAAAAGTGAAAAATATCAATGTTATCTATGGGAAGACTTCAAAGAGTCGAAATGAAAAATATATATGGAAAAAGAGGTCTATCTTCTTTGACTTTCCATATTGGCGCAATCTTGATGTGAGACACTATATTGATTTCATGCATGTGGAGAAAAACATGTGTGATAGTATTGTTGTGACACTGCTCAACGTACAAGGTAGTTTTAAGGATGGTGATAAGGCAAGATTAGATTTGCAAGAAATGGAAATACGAGAAGACTTATATCCGAGGCCATATGGTAAGAGAACTTTTTGTCCTCCAACTTCTCATACTTTGTTTAAGGATGAGAAAAGAAGTTTTTGTAAGTGTTTACATGACATCAAAGTTCCCTCAGGGTATTCTTCAAATTTTAAGAAGCTTATGTCGATGAAAGACTTGAAGTTAGTGGCGCTGAAGTCTCATGATTGTCATGTCTTAATGCAACAAATATTCCCAGTTGCTCTTTGAGGCATTGCCGAATACGATCTTTAACACATATTGACTAGACTTTATTTCTTCTTCAATGCTATTCGTAGTAAATTCATTGAGATGGAAAGATTGGATGAATTGGAAAATGAAAGATACCTGATCTTGTGCCAGCTTGAGAAGCTTTTTCTTCCTTCCTTTTTTAACATCATGGTACATCTAATTGTTTATCTAGTAATTGAGATAAAATTGTGCAGGCCTATCTATTTTTGATGGATGTACCAACTTGAAAGAACTATGAAAATCCTAACAGGATATGTGAAGAACCCTAACCGGCCTGAAGCATCTATTGTTCAAAAATATGTTTCTGAAGAAGCCATGGAATTTTGTCAACATTATTTGTCAAATGTAGAACATATTGAGCTTCCTAAACGTCATGATGAAAAAGGGGGTAGGCGCGGGGCTACAGTAAAGAGTGTAGATCCTGATGAATTACAACAAGTTCACTTATACATCTTGAATAATATTGATGAAGTTCAAGATTACATGAATGCTCATAAAGAAATTGTACGGAAAGCAAATAGTCGAATGACTGAACAAAGGTTAATTAGGGAGCACATCAGAACTTTTGCACATTAGTTCAAACATAACGTTGACGGAGAAGAATGTGTTTCTGATATAATTAAATAACTAGCACGTGGTCCTGAGGTTGATGTCATAAGTTGGACTTCATTTGTGATCAATAGTTATACCTTTTACACTAAGTCCCTAGATGATAGGAGCACCGTCCAAAACAGTGGTGTTATGTTAGTTGTTAAATCTATACACTTCTCTAGTTCAAAGGATAAGAACCCTAAATTAACTACCATACCTTATTATGGGGTTATAGAGGAGATTTGAGTGGTTGACTATGTTAAAATTAAATTTCTCATTTTCAAATGCAAGTGGGTTGATGTCAATAATAGTGTAAAGATCGATCAATTAGGATTTACATTAGTATATTTGAATAGTAGAAGTTTTGGAGGTGAACCTTTCATTATGGCAGATCAGGCGAAACAAGTGTTCTATATTATTGATCAGGAAAACAAAATGTGGTCTGTAGCTCCCCAAGGAAAAATGGTTGTTGATATTGATGTGAAAAGTCATTCAAATTACGATCTTCTTGATACTCCTTTTTCTAAAGGTCTTCCAGAATTGAACAAAGAAGATGAAATAGATAATGAACAGGGCACAATAAATGATCATCATGAAGGGATATAGGAGGATATCCCTTTATAAAACTACTTTGAAAGTTAGCTAGCTAAAGTAATTATCATTATGAATTCTATCTGAATTATGTATATAGTTATTTTATAGATATAGTCTGTTTAGTTTTCTAACTTAACTATTTGTCTTAACAGGATAATGAAGGATTCGAGGCATCCTAGTACAGAGGCTCTGGAGCGACCTAGTGCTCATCAAAGTGAGCCAGCTAGTGTTAATCAGAATGAGCCTAGCAATGCTCCAAGTCAGGGTCGTAATGAGCCGAGTAACCAATCTATACGGAGGGGTAGATGTGGTACACAGTTGAGAAACATTTCCCTCAGTCGGACTGCTAGGGAGAAGATTCTGATTGTGTTTGATAAATATTGGAAACCAATAGGGCCTAATGCTAGCTGATATAGGAGTTTTGTCGGCCTCCTCACACAAAATAAGCCTATCATATTGATAGAAGAGTGGAGAAATGTCAACAAAAATGTGAAGCTGCATATTTGGGATACTATTCAGTTATAAAATTCTCTTCTGCATGTAATAATTATCAAAATTGTCACAAATTTGTTACTAACTATGTTAATGCATGCATAATAGCTCACCTACGACATCCCTCAGAGTGAAATCTTGTACAACAAGACTATGACGTATTGTTGTGAGTGCTGGAGGAAGTTCTAGATGAATCTAGCCAGCAATTACGTGCATATTGAGGGAAAGTTGGTAAGCCTCGTCCTACTCTGTGCAGTAAGTATTCATATATCGATGAAGCTACCTGACAAGAGTTTTTGAGGCTTCAGACTACTCCAGAGGCTTTGGTGAGTTAACTTATTTTGTATTTTATTTACTTATCAATTTTCTATACTGATTGTAACCTTTTTTATCCCAATTTCTTATTAGTAGGCAAGAAGGCAAAAAGTACAAGAGAGTGGTAGGAATAATGATTGCCCCTATATAATGTATCGTGGGGGATATGCAAAGGCCAAAAAGGACTTGTTGGCAGCCAAACGGAAGAGATTGGAAGAAGCATCTCAATTCGATCCTTCTGTTCTTCTTTCTCCACCATCTCCGCTACGAAGAGAAGAATTATGGTTGCATGCTCGCTGAAAGAATAGTGGTTCCTATACGAGTGAACAGTCTCATATAGTCGGTGAAAATATTGTAAGTATAATTGTTGTTATTAACTATTTAGTAAACATGTTTCATTACTCATGTGTGTTATCTGTATATCTCACAGGAGGAACTTCAAAAAAAGCAAGCTGAGGGATCTATTAAGTCGGAGGGGAGGGGAATGATATCCTGAAGGTTGCTACTAGAAAATGGGAGCATCCAGGCTGTGTCAGGGGAGTTGGAGGAGGGGTGGGTATAAAGGATTAATTTGAAGCCCCATCACGCTATTCCTCAAACGTAGTGACTAGGGAGGAATTGGAGCATATGTTGGCCACTGTGAGGGCGAAAGCAAGGGCTAAGGTAGAAGCATCATTTGATGTACTATTGGATACCCGGTTGAGCAAGATAAAGGAGGAAATGTATGCCATGGTGAGCACAAGACAAGATACCGGTCCTCCTTAGGCACAATCACTTGATCGTAATAGGCAGAGCACTAAAGGGAGTTGTTGCAATATTGGGCAGTCATAGAGGGTCCTAGAGAAGAAATTGCTAAGCCTTGTGACATTTTTATCGAGGATCCTTTGAGACGGTTAGTTGCACGAGGAGTGTGTACACCTGGGATCAACTGTTCACCACCAACAAATGACAGATGATCAAGTCAGGGTGTCAGTTGAAGAGTTTATCATCGTAGACGTACATGTCCTTATCCCTTATGAGAAGTTCAAGATTATGAGCGATATCCTGGGTACTTTCATTTTATGGCTGAAGAACCTTGTTTCTATTCGAGCTGAGAAATCTCCGATCAGAGCCCTAAGTCTAGCTCCCTTTCACTCATGAAGTTTCACAGCCTCCATTGAATGTTATGAAACAAGTGATTCTGATGGCATATGATACATCCCACCGAATAAGAAGTTGGCCTATGGATTCAGCTACTGGCAAGTTAGGGGCGGCATGCTATCTTGAGAAGGATGATTTAATGTCCCTGGTTGCTCGTAGAAAATATCTTATGATTGCGATTGCCCAACTCTTTTTAATGTAAATATCTTCTTCAATTAGGAGTAAATATTTTAAAAATTATGCTGTTTAACTTTGATTTGTGTGCTTGTATTATTGTAGATACATGAGTCATAGGTTGGTCTCTTTTGGCAAGAGCAATCAATTTGGATTCTTATGCCCTATTCAAGTCTAAGAGAAATGGACCACTGCTGCTATCAGACACCGATACTTATCAGAGAGGCTTAGTGAAACAGAAACTGAGTGTTTCTTGGCTCCTTATGTGCATGGTAAGAAACAAATTTATATTCCAAAACACATATAGTGCTTTATATTTTCTTAACATTTATCTCTTTTTCTCAAGGATCATTGGCAATTGGTTCTTCTGTGCAAGACTAGTTACACAGTCATCCTCCTATGCTTCCTCCACTTCAAACTGGGGAATGACTTGAAGAAGACCATGAACTCGTAAGTTTTCTTGCATTATTACCTTTTGTGTGCAAAATAAGTAATCTTTGTGATTTTGATGATAGGGCTACGCGGACATTCCTACACACTGTGTGTGGTAAGCATGTTCGTGACTTAAAAGACCCTACATGGATTACCCCAAAGGTTAGTCCATATTTGTTTTCTTTAAGATTTGTTCTATAAGCTATACTTTTATGCTTGATTTGATGATATCATGTTCTTTATCAGAGCCGTAGGCAACCACCAGGCTTCAACTTATGTGGTCTCTATGTTTTGAGGCAAACTTACAATATTACCAGTCTAGGTACGACTGATTTTATCGAAGAGGTAAATGTATATTTCAAACATTTTGTATTACTTATTGTTTTTAAGTTAGTAAGTTAATATTTTGTTTGACTTTGGTATAACATACAGATGTTTGATCTTGTCGATCCCTTTCCTGAGGAAAATATTGATTTCATCCGCAACTGTTGTGTTGAATTCATCTATGAGCTTTTACAAGAATAGTAAGTTTTTAATCCAATATTGTTCTAATAATACTTGTAGTTTTCATGTCTAAGTTGGTTTATATCTCTGCGTAGGACAATTTCAGGGATATGGGTGATACTGGTTGGTTGTTGATACAAGCATGAGATGTGATTGACCTTATTACTTCTTCTTATCACTAGTTGAGCTACTGCATTCTCTCTATTTTCTAAGAAATTGTTATTGAAGAGTTGAAACCTTATTCATTGATTTGTGGATTTTATTGTCAAATATCATAGTTGCCATTAATAAATGATTGAGGAGAAAATTTATGCTTATGTGTTGAGTTTCTATATGATACAATTTCTAAATTCATTGATGTTACTCTTGGCTAGCATATACTCCTGCCATTGTTACAAAATTCTATAGCGGTACTGTGTTGAAATTTCTGAACTTTTTCCTTAGTTATTACTAGTTGTTGCACTACTAGGATTTTTGACTAAAGTTAGAGAGAGTTCTGAAGTGAACTATAATGTTTTAAAACTGCTATCAAATGCTATGATTGACTGATGAAGTCATGTATGCTTGAACCTCATAAATTTGCTCATAATCTATCCCAAATTCTTATGATTTACACTTTATTCATGTCATATTTAGTGAACATTAATCTCAGATCATGTTTGTGCAATTTCAAACTTCTGCATGTGTGAGCCATCCTAGCTGAATTTAATGATAACTTATGATTTAATCTACTATAAATAGTTGTTGTCATAAGTTGTGGAATTTACTATCATCATATGAATGTGGATTGTTTGCAGGATGAATGATCTTGAAATGACTTAATGGCCTGGGTAAATTTAACAATAAATGAAATATTTAAAAAAATGAGACTTTTTAGACCGGTTTTTTATATAACCAGTCTCAAAAGTCAGACTTTTTAGTAATAATCGGTCTAAAAGATGAGACCTTTTAGACCGGTTTCTTAAAAAACATGTCTAAAAAGGGACTTTTTAGACCTGTTATATAAAAAACCGGTCTAAATGGTCTCACTTTTTAGACCCGTTTTTTAACTGATCTAAAAATTGATATACTTTTTAAACCGCCTGTATCAAGACCTCTAAAATAATCGTTCTAAAAAGTCATTTTAAACTGGTCTTAAATGTGATTTTTGCAATAGTGCATATTTGGAGTATATAAAGCAACATTGTGTGGTTAATCTGATAAACAGATTAATATAGTGAAATTAGTTGGAAGAGATAGGTGACATGATAAATGCATCATTAGTGGATAGAACTTAGTCTATATGTTAAGTTTTCTTATAGCTAAACTCACCTAATATAGGTGGTGTTGTTGCAAGAAGAAACATAATGTTAATAGACATGTTAGATGATAAGGTTTTCCTCTTAAGAATACACTAAAGACAATTATGTATATTTTTTATGAGATTCCAACAAAATTTTTTTAAATCCTCTTGAAATCTTAAAGGTTGGAAGCTCGGTTTAAAATATGCTCTTACATAGAACTGTCTTATAAAAGAAAGAGTGTGGAAGGAAAATATCCTGAGACTATGGGTGTGTTTGGATTGGCGGTGAAAAAAGTGACTTATTTGAAAAGTGACTTATGGATAAGTCCGATTGGGTAAAAGTCAAATTGGTATAAGTTATTTATGTTTGGATTAGCGATTGTATAAGTGCTTTTATAAAAATAAATGTGTTTGGTTTGGCTTTTCCATAAGTGACTTTTGAGATATTTAAAATAAAAAATTGTAAAATATATTAAAAGTGAAAAAATGTATTAGAAATAATTTAGATAATTAAATTGCAATGAAAATATAAATAAATTAGAAATAATACGAAGTTAAAGTTTCTGATATAGTCAAATATAACAGAACAAATCATATCAAATGTTCCCTACAATTAGATTCTTGATGGCGTCACGAACATGATTTATTTGGGTTGTAAATGTCCGAGAATCATTTGTTGATGATGACTCTTGTTCTTGACTATCATCCAACAAAATTGTATCCTCATTTGCTGCATAAATTCTTTTAAGCTCAATTGATAAGCTGGAGGAAGGAACTTATGAAATAAGCTTTTATTTTATCATAAGTCAGTTCAGAAAAAGCTCAAACCAAATACCTAAACAGTACCCAACCAACTTATAACTTCTCAATTGGGCTTAATAAGGGCTTATAAGCCCAACCAAACACTCCCTATATATTCTGGTGAAAATGCAAAGATGTCTTAGGAATTTAAGTGAGTTGTCCATTTTATTTTACAGTTTTGTGCAGTATTTTGAAATGTTAGATTATTTAGGAGTTCCAAAATTGGTGGGAGTGATTAAACTCATTAAGAGTGATCACATATAGATGATTCCTACCACTAATTATGGTAGAATATTGGTTTACATGGTACTCACCTTGTCGAGTTTCAATCTATCAACGGATTGAGTTGAGACCAATGGTAACTATGTGATGTACTTCATAAAATTTGACTAGAACATAAATGTCGAGAGTGACCATAAATTCCAAATGTAGGCATTAATTCATGATAGATAAAAGGTAAGCAACGACATAAGTTTATTTGTAAAGTAACTAATATGCAACATTAAGTAATATAAATAAAGTTGTTTGTTATAACTTCTCTATGAAGAGGCAATTGATTTATTGAGTTATTCCCTCATATATTCATGTATAATTCCTTCCATATCTACATGGTAGTAAATGTCTATCTTGAGTTGCGATGTCATTTATATCTTTCCATTTTGGACATAAGGAGATGTGTGTGTGTGTGTGTGTGTGTGTGTGTGTGTGAACTAATAGAAATTGTCACGTAAATAATAAAGAGAATTTAGTCAATAAAATTAGGAGTTCATTTTTTCATGAGAAAGTCTCACAATAGTGATAGTTAAGGTATCATGATGTGATGACATACATGACCATATTGAGAATGTCATAAGTCTTATTTGTATCACTAGATTAATGGGAGTTGAGTCATCTATATGGTACAAAAGGATGATTCATTTAATCATGATTTATGGTATGCGAGGTAAGTATGTGAGAGGAGTGTTATCTCGAGTTAATGTGTTGCAAATAACTAAGTCACCATTGTTTAAAGTTGTGATATAACTAAGTTAGGTATGGTATTCTTTTAGAATATATAAAGAGATTATTCCATATAATCATAAGCATTTGAAAATTCATAGATAATGGTAGATGTTGTGAGTAGCATCTATTATGAGAATATGATTAGACTGTCCATATATCTCTAATATCATCTTATTCCTTCTAATTTAATTTCTAAGGTGTAGGGTTACTTAAATGTGCACATAAACAGGCAATGCAATTGCAAAGAAATTTTAGGAGGATTGTCAAGCATATTCTTACTTGAATAATAACTGAAAAGCTACAAACCATGTGGTACGTTACCAAATGTGCATCAAGTTTCATGCTTTATAGATAGTAGAATGATTAGCTTGTTTATTTTGTAAGATAAGTTAACTATAGAAAAGTTAACATTTTGATATATTTTTTACACTTGCTGAACAAGTTGCATCATTGAAGAGTATAAGATTGCTAATCAATCACTAATTGCTTAGTTTCACCATGGATTGCTTAACCTAGACATTCTTAAAGGCAAGTTACAAGATTGTCAAATAAGGAATTTCATAAAAGGGTTTTGGAATGATTAAATTAATTCAAACCAATTAAGGGTGTTGTATGACTATAGAGTCAAATGGGTCATAAACACATAAAGCATATATCCTTTTAAGGAAGAGCATGCTTTTTAGAGAAATAAAAAGGATCAAATATCTCATTAGGGATGGATCACATTTAGTAATCTAGATGAGATATTATTAAATGATGAAATTCAAGTTGAAGTTTGTTGTCTCAATTTTTTTGTACCTAAATTATGAGATCTTAGCAAATATTTAAGTTGAAATCGAATAAACATTTAAGGTTTATTCATTAAGTTTTTGACCCATGAAGTAAGAGCACTACTTGTGATGCATGGAAGGTAATACTCGATCAAAGAGGACTTACCGTCATGATTCCTGTAATATTGCTTAAATGAACCTTACTCACCAAATAAAATTAGGTTGCGGGCTAAGTAGGAGACTGATAGATATTTTATTATTTAAGATTATTTATTTTATTATTATTTAATATAGATTATATTTAGATATTATCTTATCATTATTTCTGAATAAAATTCCCCTGATTGTAGCCCACGCGTGATTTGGATAGGGATTTGGTTTATTGTTACCTGCTTGACTGCTAAATTGTTACAAGCCTTGATAAGAGATTTAAATAGCATAAGCTGGGTCTTAGAGCAGTAATGTGGAAAACCCACTTACTTGCTCCTTAGGGATTCCTTTACGAGTAACAGTTATTCCCAGACCATCACTGTGCCTCATCTTCTTGTTAGAAGAATCCTAAGTTGTTTTCTTATAATCTCTTTTTCCCCTTTTCAATTCTCAACATGTGAGATATAGCATGCAGAGTTTCTATGGCTAGAGGTATTATTGATAAAGTCTTCCACTGCTACTCTTTATTTTAGAGTTTATATATTTGTATTTAGGAATTATTTTTGTATTTATTCCAACAATGTCTTCATACAGCAGGTTACGACATTGATACTTGGGGTCTTCCTACAGCTGAAGAATTTAAGCTTGTTCCTCACCTTTGTCACTATATTCTTACTGTCTATGAAGATGGTATTAAGCACCCCATTTGGGCGTCTCTTGGTGGCTATGAAATTAATCCTAATTGGTTAATACTCATGGTAAAAAAATGTCAAAAAGGGTTACGAGATGTGAAGTTTTTAGGATCTTATTCTGGATGTTGGTATGTGTTTCTAGTTCTTTGATATATCTTCTTTCTTCTTTGTTTCTGGTTTGCCTTTGAAGTCAATGAGTTTCTTTTTTTTGTAGGGAAAATCACTGACAGGTCCTAAGAACACAAAAAAACTACAAAAAATAGTCACAAACCAAATTCCCAAATCAAAAAAGTTCCTAGGGACTACATTGTAATTAATAGGGAATGTGAAATGACTAAATTGCCCCCATTGAATAAAAAAGGAAAGGCACAACATATGAGCATTTTAAAAACTGCATGTGCATATTTTTACAAGTTCATGAGTTATTTTGACAAGTTAATTTATGTACCTGGAGAACTTTAGAAGTTTCATAAATCCTAATTGTCACAAATGCGTATGGGTATTTTAACAACTACTTGTGCATATTTTGATAACTGATTTAGTTATTTAGACAAGTTTCTTTTGGTACCTAGAGGAGTTTACAAGTTTCATAAGTCTCAACTCTTACAACTGCGTATGAACATTTTAACAACTGCCTGTGCTTATTTTTACAAGTTCATGAGTTATTTTGATAGGTTAATTTACATACCTGGAGGACTTTAGAAGTTTAACAAGTGAAAGTCCCAAGTGCCACAACTGCATATGAACATTTTAACAACTGCCTATGCATATTTTGACAACTTATTCAGTTATTTTGACAAGTTCCTTTTGGTACCTAGAGGAGTTTATGATAAATATGATTAGTTTTGATGATGTCAAATATAGATGTTAAATATTAAGAGAAAAAAGTTTTCATAATATACTTATCTCCTACATTGGCTAACTACAATATTTAATGTTGCATATCTTGTAGATTAGTCAAGCAAAGGAAGAAAAAGATTAAAGAAACAAGCACTTGAAGGAACTAATGAGAATATCAAGATTCAAGCTCCTAGAAGTAATGCTGGAGGTTTCTACAGTCAGAAGGGTATTCAAGTTGATATTGTAGCAATTGGCATTGTAGTAATGAGGTATTATTTGACTTGTAGCAGTTTGAGTACTGTAGCACTCAAGTTCATTGTAGCACTTCATTACTGTAGCATTCGAGATTTTGACAGAAATGAACCTCATGATGTTACCCAAGTTGAGAACTCGAGTTTGCTATGGAAAACTTGAGTTGGAACTATTCATAACTACAAAAATGGGTGAGAACTTGGGTTTGGGATTGAGAACTCGAGTTCAAGATGAAGAAAAATGTACTTTGATCAACTCTATTTTACTTTCAGCATAACCGAGCTTTGGTATTTTGAACATATCTCTTCAACCACATATCTGATTGAAATGAAACTAGTGGAATATAAAAGAACACTCCCAATGAATAAAATTGACACCAAAACCAACTTCAAATGATTTTAGATGAAGGATATATAAGTGTTGGAAGTGGACCTTCAAATCAACATCATTTTCCAGAACAGGTTTGGTATTTTGGACATATCTCCCAAACTACACGTCTAAATGAGTTGAAACCAGTGATATATGAAACTAGACTTAAAGAGATTTCTATAGATAGGTAATATATAAAATTTAGAGTTATATGTAAAGTATTATGGCTTCTGGAATTGATGCTAACAAATACATACATTGTCTACACTTTTTGGATCGTAACTTGCAAAATACAGTGACTCTGGAGCTGATTCTTTTTGCATTGGAATGTAGATGACAAGAGCTTATCAATGACAAGTTATTTTCCATATTTTTGGTAAAAAATGAATATATCATGAAAAAAGAAGAATTCAAGTCAACTGCTCACACTCTCGCAAGCTTTGCACAAAAGCTGAAGTTAGCACTTGTACTTGAGTTCAGGATGAAACACTTGAATTCTTGCATGAGATAGTGATACGTCCCGGGTCTAGGAGGGGGTGTGGATCGAGTTTGGGTTCTGGTGGCACCCACAGTCGTTGGAGACAGGGGCCCGTGTCTGTACTGGGATAAATGAATAGGGGTGCGCCTCTGCTACCAGCTTAAGCTTTTAGCACGATGGTTAGCGCTTCACAGTTAAGCATGCTCAGCCGAGGGTAGTCTCAGGATGGGTGACCCCCTGGGAAGTCCTCGTGTTGTGGTGCTTCGTTCCTGAGGTTTGGTATCAGAGCCAGCACGGGTTCGAATCCTGCTTCCATCGAAAGGTTCGAGGACGAACCTCCTTAAAGAGGGAGGGAATGATACGTCCCGGGTCTGGGAGGGGGTGTGGATCGAGTTTGGGGTCTGGTGGCACCCACAGTCGTTGGAGACAGGGGCCCGTGTCTGTACTGGGATAAAGGAATAGGGGTGCGCCTCTGCTACCAGCTTAAGCTTTTAGCACGATGGTTAGCGCTTCACAGTTAAGCATGCTCAGCCGAGGGTAGTCTCAGGATGGGTGACCCCCTGGGAAGTCCTCGTGTTGTGGCGCTTCGTTCCTAAGGTTAAGATGGTGCGAACCCACAAGGGAAGATCCCACGAACCCACAACCAATTCTGAGATATGCTCACCCCAAGAAAGCTAAACAAAGATCTACGATCCACTTGAACCCTTGAACACGAAAGAACAAGGACCCGAAGTGTTGGAAGACGCCACAAGGTTGATCAAGCCTTGATAAGTCTGTTAGTTCTAAGAAGAACCCTAGAGAGAATCCACTCTCAAGAAACAAAGTGCAGAAATGCAACTTTCATTCATATATCAAATCTCAAGTGTGTCTTACAAATGAAGAAGCACAAGGTATTTATAGATAAAAACTACCTAATTGTAATAATTGCAACTTAGAAAATTGCTACTACAAAGTCTAATACCATGTGCTAGGAAATCCAAAACCATGTGCTAGGAAACTCAAATTTCTAATACAATGTTCTAGAAAACACAAAAGTCTAATATGGTGTGCTAGAGAACCCAAAAGTCAAATATGGCAACTTATTTAATAATTTCGCACAAATAAAATCCATAAAATATATTAAGCATGTAAAGCCCAAAATGTGCTTATTTAGGCCCAAATGAGTCCTCCCATGTGTAGTACTAGGTCCAAGCTCTTCAGTTGCAAGACTTCAAACCCAAAACTTGATCAATATCTCCATTTGCAGCCCAAATGAAGTTAGTGACGTTTTCAGCATTTTCGTCCAGCTTTGATCCGATTGCTAATTGCTTCGTCCAAGTCTCTTGCACAAGCCCATTTAATGCTTCCTTAATTTGTTTGGCTTTTCCTCTTGTGATTGGTCCACTTGGAATTTGCAAAGGATCACTTGAATTTGAATGCACAACTTGCTGATTCGCATCATTCCCTCTCTCCTCAAAAGGATTCGTCCTCGAATCTTCACCTACATCAAAAGGAGATAAATCAGCTACATTAAAAGTAGCACTAACAGAATACTCACCAGGCAAATCAATCTTGTAACCATTATCATTGATTCTTTCTAGCACTTGAAATGGACCATCTCCTCTTGGAGCTAATTTTGATTTTCTTTGAGCTGGAAATCTCTCTTTTCTCATATGCACCCACACCCAATCTCCAGGTTCAAAAAGAACACGCCTTCTTCCTTTGTTGGCCTTAGATGCATACTGCTCATTTTTCTTTTCAATTTGTTATTTCACACGCTGATGAAGTTCCTGCACTATTTCAGCTTTCTTTTTTCCATCAAGACTTGCTCTCTCATCAATAGGTAGTGGTAATAAATCCAAAGGAGTCAGTGGATTAAAACCATACACTATTTCAAAAGGAGAATAATCAGTAGATGAATGTACACTTCTGTTATATGCAAATTCAACAAATGGCAAGCAATCTTCCTAATTTTTCATGTTCTTTTGAATCACAATTCTTAGTAATTGAGACAAGGTCCTATTGACAACTTCAGTTTGTCCATCAGTTTGTGGATGACAAGCAGTAGAAAATAACAATTTAGTACCAAGCTTTCCCCACAAAACTCTCCAAAAATGACTCAAGAATTTTGTATCCCTATCAGAAACAATGCTTTTAGGGACACCATGAAGTCTTACAATTTCTTCAAAGAACAAATCAGCAATATATGTGGCATCATCAGTTTTATAACATGCAATGAAATGTGCCATTTTAGAAAATCTATCAACAACCACAAATATGGAATCCATTCCTCTTTTTGACCTAGGCAAACCTAAAACAAAGTCCATTGATATATCAACCCAAGGTTCACTAGGCACAGGTAAAGGAGTATACAAACCATATGGTAAAACTCTAGATTTAGCCTTTTTACATGTTATGCATTTAGCACAAATTCTTTCCACATCTCGCTTCATTTTAGGCCAAAAGAAATGCTCATGCAAAACATCCAAAGTCTTTTTCACACCAAAGTGACCTATTAAGCCTCCCCCATGTGCTTCTCTCACAAGCAATTCACGCAATGAACATTGAGGCACACACAATCTGTTTTCTTTAAACAAGTACCCTTCAACTCTATAAAATTTATCAAATGCTTTCTTTTCACAAGCAAGGAACAATTCAACAAAATCAGCATCATTTGCATACAAGTCCTTGATATATTCAAAGCCAAGCAATCTAGTATTAAGAGAAGAAAGAAGAGTATACCTTCTGGACAATGCATCAGCAACCACATTCTCAGTACCTTTCTTGTATTTGATGACATATGGAAATGTCTCAATAAATTCCAGCCACCTTGCATGTCTCTTGTTCAACTTACCTTGACCTTTAATATGCTTTAAGGATTGATGATCAGTGTGAATCACAAACTGTCTTGGCCAAAGGTAGTGTTGCCAATTCTCCAATGCTCTTTTAAGTGCATAAAGCTCTTTGTCATAAGTTGGATACTTCAAGGCTGCTCCATTTAGCTTTTCACTAAAATAGGCAATTGGCTTTCCTTCCTGCATTAAAACAGCTCCTATCCCAACTCCAGATGCATCACATTCAATCTCAAAAGTTTTGCTAAAGTCAGGCAATGCTAACACAGGTGCAGAACACAATTTTTCCTTAAGTTCAATGAATGCATCATCTTGTGCTTTATCCCATTTAAAACCAACAGATTTTTTAATGATCTCAGTGAGTGGTGCAGCAAGGGTGCTAAAATCCTTCACAAATCGTCTATAAAAACTAGCCAAACCATGAAAACTTCTCACCTCAGTTATGCTTTTAGGTGTTGGCCATTCTTTTATAGCTCTTATCTTTTCCTCATCAACTTCTATTCCTTTAGCACTCACCACAAAACCAAGAAAAACAATTTTATCCATGCAAAAATCACACTTTTTCATATTTGCAAACAGTTTTTCCTTCCTCAAAACATCAAGCACACAATGCAAATGATTCAAATGCTCATCCAGATTCTTGCTATAAATCAGAATGTCATCAAAATAAACCACAACAAATTTCCCAATGAAAGCACGCAAAACATGGTTCATTAGTCTCATGAAAGTGCTAGGCGCATTAGTTAAACCAAACGGCATAACTAACCATTCATACAATCCATGTTTGGTCTTGAAAGCAGTTTTCCACTCATCCCTTTCTCTCATTCTAATTTGATGGTATCCAGATTTCAAATCAATCTTAGAAAAGACAATAGAACCATGCAATTCATCAAGCATATCGTCTAATCTAGGAATGGGATGGCGATACCTTACAGTGATATTGTTGACAGCTCTACAATCGATGCACATCCTCCAAGTTCCATCTTTCTTTGACACTAAAAGTACTGGAACTGCACAAGGGCTCAAACTTTCTCTAACATATCCTTTTGCCAAGAGCTCTCTCACTTGCTTTTGAAGCTCTTTTGTTTCTTCAGGATTGCTTCTATATGCTGGCCTATTAGGAATTGTTGCTCCAGGAATGAAATCAATTTGGTGTTCAATTCCTCTAATAGGTGGTAAACCTGGTGGAATTTCTTCAGGGAACACATCACCAAATTCCTGCAACAAAGAACCAACAACACTAGGAAAAGAAGAGTTAATGTCATTAGTGTTCAAAAAGGATTCCTTGTAAACAAGGAGAAGCAAGTGTTTTTCAGATAGAAAAGCACTCCTTACTTCACTTTCCTTTGCATAAAAACTCATTTTCTTCTTTTCTTTTCTCTCTTCACTCATTTCCTTTCTCTGAATTTCTTTTTTTGAACTTCCAGATTTTCTCTCTTTCTCTCTCTCTTTTCTTTTTGATATTTCTTCCTCATTTTTCTCATTTCCCATATCACTCTTTTTCTCATCTCTCTCTCTTTTCATCTTGAGTTGATCCTCATACACTTGCTTTGGAGTCAAGGGTACAAGAGTCACAGGTCTGCTATTCATTACAAAAGAATATCTATTTGTAAACCCATCCCTCTTTACTTTCCTATCAAACTCCCATGGTCTTCCCAAAAGTATATGTGCAGCATGCATTGGAACAACATCACACAATATTGAATCACAATATTTTCCAATTGAAAAAGAAATAAGAACTTGCTTATCAACTTTAATTTCCCCACATTCATTCAACCATTGCAGCTTGTATGGTCTAGGGTGTCTAATGGTAGGCAAATTCAACTCTCAACCAATGTAGTGCTTGCAACATTTGTTACACTTCCACCATCAATGATCAAACTACAAACCTTGTTATGAATGAGGCAACGAGTATGGAAAATGTTTTCCCTTTGCTCATTCATCTCATTCTCCTTCACTTGACAATTCAAAGCTCTTCTAACCACAAGGCATTCTCCTTCCACGGCATATTCAACCCCATCATCACTATCATCTTCAAGTGAGGGCATGGAATTATTATCACTCTCACTTTCAGTCATAACTTCATTATTTTTAAGAATCATGACTCTCTTATTGGGACATTGAGAAGCTATATGACCTGTACCCAAACACTTGAAATACTTTATATCTCTATTTCTAGAAGTTTGGGAATCAGATTTACCTTTGCTCTTTGATGTAGCTTCTTCTTTGCCTTGAGTTGTCTCCTTTTGGATAGTTCTTTCTCCTTTCTTCCAAATCTTCTTTTGTGAAGAACTTGATCCAGAATGGAATTTTGAAGCACCTTTACGCTTGAGTTGCCTTTCCACCTTGATTGCCATATACACCATGTCCTCCAGCTCCACATAATGTTGCAATTCCACTATGTCAGCAATTTCTTTGTGAAGCCCATTTAGGAAACGAGCCATTGTAGCCTCCCTGTCTTCTTGCACATTGGCTCTTATCATAGCTAAATCCATCTCTTTATAATATTCCTCCACACTCCTAGAGCCTTGTGTAAGGGTCTGCAACTTTTGATAAAGCTCCCTATAGTAATGGTTAGGAATAAATCTCCTCCTCATTAGAGTTTTCATTTCCCTTCAAGTTGCTACGGGCCTCTCACCATTATTTCTCCTATTAATGCCTAATTTATCCCACCAAACAATGGCATAATCAGTGAATTCTATTGCTGCTAACTTCACCTTTTTTGCCTCAGAATAATTATGGCACTCAAAAATCATTTCTATCTTCTTCTCCTACTCTAAATATGCTTCAGGATCACTCCTTCCTTGAAAAGGTGGTATTTTCATTTTGATGCTCCCAAGGTTCCCATCCACTCTATTTCTTTCCCTAGCAATATTTCTGCCATGCCTCCTCTCATACCTCCTATCTCCTCTATGCCTATTTCTTCCCACTTCATATTCAGATTCAAAATCTTCTTCACTAGCACCGCTAACCTCATCATTTTCATATTCAAACTCATCCATAGAAGCATCCCTTCGCCTATTGTGCCTTCTAGGATTTGATTGAACTCTTTGCAGGTTTGCAATCCTTTCATCTTGCCTATCCATCCTATCCCTTATTTCTCCAAACATAACATTCATATGTGCAAAATGTTGCTGCATTGCTCGGAGGTGGTCATCTATATTTATTGGATTACCACCAGAAGTTTCTTCTGCATTAGACATTATATCTGCAAGAAAGACGTTAGAAAAAAATAATTTTCCTCACGAATTCCTCACGTGTTTCCCTCGAGGATGTCACTCTACACTCGTGTTTCACTCCAATTTGGCTTTTAAATTGATGTATTGTCACTCTTGCCTTTTTCCACTCTTAGATTCCTCTTGAGGCTCTTTAAAGAACTAAGCAATTCATAATCAAAGCAATCTCAATTTGCAGAATCAACACAACACTTAGAAAGGTTCAATTGACACAGATTGAAAAGGTTCAGTCAAATTCTGGACATCAAGATAGATGCTTACATAGAACAAAATCAACACATCAATTGAAACTTTATCTTCTTCTTTTTTTTGTATATATATATTTTTCTTTTTTTTTGTCTCTTTTTTTTTACTGAAACTTAAAGAGAATATACAGAATCTATCACAAACTACAACACAAGCAATCTGAACCCAGAAATTCCAGAAAGCGTCTGAATTGTAAAGACTACAAATCACTGTGGAAATTTCGGATTTGGATGCAATCAAAACGAGCAGAAAGAAGAGATTCTGAACAATGGAAATGACCTATTTAATGATGGAAATCATGAAGAGAAAGTGGTCGAACAAGGACAGAATATTTAGGGACGTTCTGGAAAAACAAAGATGAACAGTCACAGAAAATTTCCAGAAACACAATGGATTAAAATGAATAGAACTCACAAATGACAAATCAGATTGGAATGATTCCAAACTGAGATGAAAGTAGAGATATTGAACTATGAAAATGACTCACTAAATGTTGAAAAAAATAAACAAACGCTTGACAAACAGAAGCTATAATTTCAGACACGAACACAAATGAGCAGACGAAAAGACACAAGAACAACACAAAACTTAAAACGAAAATAGAAACAAAGAACAGAAAGATATGACCTGAGTTTAGATCCGAAGCTTTGATACCAAGATGGTGCGAACCCACAAGGGAAGATCCCACGAACCCACAACCAATTCTGAGATATGCTCACCCCAAGAAAGCTAAACAAAGATCTACGATCCACTTGAACCCTTGAACACGAAAGAACAAGGACCCGAAGTGTTGGAAGACGCCACAAGGTTGATCAAGCCTTGATAAGTCTGTTAGTTCTAAGAAGAACCCTAGAGAGAATCCACTCTCAAGAAACAAAGTGCAGAAATGCAACTTTCATTCATATATCAAATCTCAAGTGTGTCTTACAAATGAAGAAGCACAAGGTATTTATAGATAAAAACTACCTAATTGTAATAATTGCAACTTAGAAAATTGCTACTACAAAGTCTAATACCATGTGCTAGGAAATCCAAAACCATGTGCTAGGAAACTCAAATTTCTAATACAATGTTCTAGAAAACACAAAAGTCTAATATGGTGTGCTAGAGAACCCAAAAGTCAAATATGGCAACTTATTTAATAATTTCGCACAAATAAAATCCATAAAATATATTAAGCATGTAAAGCCCAAAATGTGCTTATTTAGGCCCAAATGAGTCCTCCCATGTGTAGTACTAGGTCCAAGCTCTTCAGTTGCAAGACTTCAAACCCAAAACTTGATCAATATCTCCATTTGCAGCCCAAATGAAGTTAGTGACATTTTCAGCATTTTCGTCCAGCTTTGATCCGATTGCTAATTGCTTCGTCCAAGTCTCTTGCACAAGCCCATTTAATGCTTCCTTAATTTGTTTGGCTTTTCCTCTTGTGATTGGTCCACTTGGAATTTGCAAAGGATCACTTGAATTTGAATGCACAACTTGCTGATTCGCATCAGATAGACTCGAGTCCTGAGAGTTTTGAAGTGAGAGTTTGTACCCGAGAGACTTGAAGCAGTGAAGTATAAGTAGAGAACTTGAGTTTTCAGATCTACACTCAAGTTCACAAACTGCACTCCCGCGAGTTTATTTCAGAGACGACCAGAATTTGAAGATATAAATTGTTCTTGAGTTCTGGAGGTTGCACTTGAGTTCATATTTCATTCACACTCAAGTTTTAATTCTACACTCTCAAGAGTTTGTTCCATACACTTAGACAAAAATCAGAAAAATGAGATGCACTCGAGTCTGGTAACTCACACTTGAGTTATGTGGTCTTGTGCACTCAAGTTCATATCTTTACTCTCACGAGTTTTGGTCAGAAAACATAGTCAAAACACTGAAGATCCTAATGGACTCGAGTTTAGATGTTGAAACTCGAGTTCTAAGCACTTGTGCACTCGAGTTTGAAAATAAACTCTCGTGAGTTCCTGGCCGAGACTACTTAGAGATATTGAAACAACTATATGCACTTGAGTTTCAGAGAGAGAACTCGAGTTTGACAGATACTAGTCAAATTACGGGATGAATCCGAATATGCTTAAATGTTATCTAATCATTATGGTTACACTTGTTGCTATACTTAAACATCATTTAACATTTATTTCAAGTGTGAAACAGTATATCAAAGCATTCGGATTACATCTTCAAGTATGGAGGTCACTCATGGCATTCATCATCATTGAAAGTGATGAGACCCAGAAAGCAGAAATCCAGTCTTTAGCCAATGATTCAACATATTTATGAACAACACTTCATTATATTAATGTTTGATGCATTATTACAGAAAGAACAACGAAGAGCTCATGCAGTGAGAAAAATGAGTTTATGAAAATGTAGTGTCCACCAATGTAACGGCTAGTTTTTCAAATGTGCTCAACGGTCAAACGAAGCAACGAGATTGACAAATGCTTACAATAGTTATATTTTGAAAATAAAAGATGGACAGAGAAGCTCAACGGGAAGAAGATAGCTTAACGGTCATCTTCTACAACTCAACTATAAATATGGAAGCATTCGAAGAAGAGTTGGATATGAGAATATAACAACACCAACATGCTTATAATATGAATCATCTACTCCGAACCAACTACTCTCTGCTCTTCTCTGTTTTCTATATCATGTATATTTGAGAGAGTAATCATTTATATTGTACTTCAATGAGTATTTTATCCACTCTGTGAGAGAGGTTGTAAAAACTTGTACTTCTGAGTTTATCTCAAGGTAGAGGGACATTGAGAGGGTTGATTTCCTTACGGGGGGAGCCGTAGAGAGAATTGTTGTTAAGACTTTCGGCTCGTAAGACTTACAAGGTGCAAATAGTAGAGAACGTTGTTGCTCGTAAGACTTACAGGGGTGTAAGCAGGAGAGAATGTTACTGCTCGTAAGACTTGCACGGGTAAGCGGGAGAGAAAGGTCTTCAAGATTGCTCTGCTCGTAAGACTTGTAGTAAGAGGGAGTGAACCTTACAGTGCTTAAGGGGGAGTAACTTTATAGTAGGCTTAACAAGTGCCTGGCTAAACTTATGGTTTGTAGCAATTTTTCTTGTGCCCAATTAAACAAGGAGATAGTGGATTGGAAATCTCAGGAGGAGCCTGGGGACTAGACGTAGGTCATTGTGGATTAAATCGAACCAAGATACATATTCTCTTCCTTAAGCTTTTACATTTCTAGCATATATAATCTATATAACTGCTTATAATTTTATAGTTTCACATTTATTGATTTGATAAGTTGCGTAAAGATTTGAAAAGATCAGACTTTCTTATCGTTCACTTAATTCACTCCCTCTTGGGTGTTAGCCAGTTCTAACAGTTTATAAGTTTCAAAAGTCCCAGTCATAACTTTCACAACTGCTTGTGCCTATTTTGACAACAGTAAGAGCTATTTTGACAAGAACATTTTCCTCTATGGAGCACATTTTTTGACAACTACATGTGCCAATTTTCACAAGTGGATATGCCTTTTTTGACAAGTGCTCACGCCTTTTTTGACAAGTATATTTCACTTTTTTGACAACTGATTGTACTATTTTGACAACTTTATGAGTCATTTTGACAACTTCTTTTCAATACCTGAAGGAGATTACAAGTCTCAACTCTCAACTCTCAAACCTGCATATGACAATTTTAACAACTGGTTGTACTATTTTGACAACTTCATGAGTCATTTTGACAAATTCTTTTTAATACATGAAGGAGATTATAAATTTCATAATTCCCAACTCCCACAATTGCATTTGACAATTTTAACAACTGGTTTTTCCCATGTTAACAATTAGATTAGTCATTTTGACAACTTCATTTCCCTCCCTAGTGGAGTTTTAATTTGATATTTCATAAGTACATGTGAAAATTTTGACAAGTGCACATGCCTTTTTTTTTATAGCTGTTTATGCCTAATTTGACAAGTAGATGAGCTATTTTGACGAGTTCATTTCCCTCTTCTAAGTACTTGCCATCTTTCATGACAATATGCAACATATACTTTGTATTAACAACTGCCACTGCCACAACTACACTTTTTCTTTTATCTCATATCAGTATTTTGTAAGCAAAGAAACCTTCATCACATTCAATCATTCTTACTTAAAATAGAGCAATCCCTCTGTTACCTTACCGAAAAACAGAGGACAATTTTATTAACACTACCCAACCATAGTGGAACCCCAACTTCAATAATGAAGATCATATCTTTAGCAAAATCTTAGCATTACTTACCTAGCTACCAGCACATAGTCCACTAATAAACCCAAGCTCCAACCTTTGAGCAACCCTTCAATCTAAATGCAGCCAACATATACAGCAAAAAAAACCGAAATGAATGGTTACAATCTAAAACAGTAGATGAAAGCTTCAACCCACTTCTCTAGATACAATCTTCAACCAGGCCGACTTCTCCCTTCTTTGTAATCCTTACCAACAGTTCAGAGTGATGAAAATTTTAGGGCTTTCTTCTTAAATGCCTAATTTATCTTGATGCGATCTTCAGCAAGAGCAAGTTTGGCATTGCTTGTTAGAGGCAAGACGCTATCATGGGTTTGTTCTCAAATGCGCGACTTTGGCCATCTTCTCCCGACACTTTGTTTTAAATTAATAAGGGCAACATAGTCATTTCACATTCCCATTTAATCACATTTCAGTTCTTAGGGACATTTTTTATTTAGAAATTTGGTTTTGGACTTTTTTGTAGTTTTTTTGGGTCCTTGGGATCTATAAGTGATTTTCACTTTTTTTTAACCAATTTCTATTAATGAGTATTTAATTCAGCCAAACTAATTTGTTTTTTATCCTTCTATCCCATCTTCTACTTTTGCTTAGCTGATTTGATTTGATTTGAGTTTTTTCTTAGGTGTTCTTGGACTTTGAGCTCTTGAGGATTTTTTGAGTTTGAGGTGGAGATTGAGTCGACCCACAAGAGGAGAGCGAAATGCATTTTTTTTCAAACTTTCAAGCAATACTGCCCCTTCAAAAACTTCCAAACACCCAATGCTGTGATAATTTCCCAAACATTTTTGTCTTTTAACCCTAAAAATAAATATCTGGAACTAAAATCTAGAGCTAAGCATCGATCATGCTCTCTTCGATATCTGTGCCTAAGTTTTAGCCATCATATAAGCACTAGAGAGGGGATTATCTAGCACATAAAAATTAGAAGTCAAAGCATCCCCAGGATCCATGGGGTTGTCCACTGCTAACTGGATAGAAGGCCTTAGGATGTTTGACATAACAACAAGCTAAGATCTATCGAGTTCCTTCACTCTCAAAGATACAATAACAAGTACGCCTTCATTCTACAGTGCAATACTCACCATTTCACATAATGTTTTTCCTTTTTGCTCAATTTTATTTTTAATCTCAGGAAACCAATGTGATTAAAACTAGATTAGACCGACTAGTTTGACCACAGGAACCATCGAACAAATCATCTAATAGTTCCAGTCCGACCGATTTAATATTTATTAAGATTTTTCTGATTTTAAAAATTCATATCTAATTCTACATATTTCCAAAAATTACAAATTAAGACTTTATGGAAAGCTTGGAATGTTTACTTTCTAATACAAAAATAATCACTTAAAAATATTATCATTTCAGTACTAGAAAAGAGGGATTTAGTGGCGCCCCTTTTATAGTACTTTTTTAAAAAAGTGCCACAGATAATTGTTTTTTTAAAAAAGAATAGTTAGAAACTATGACGCTTCCTATTATAAGTGTCATAGCTAGTATTAAGCTTGTGTGACACTTGCTCAAACAAGCACTATATAAGGCCTTTATTTTTTATTTTTTAAAAATAAAGGGTCAACTAAGCAAGCGCTATAACTGGCCTTATTTTTTTAAGAAAAAAAAAATCAAAAAATTATATGGCACTTAGGCCTTAAAATATTTAAGGCCACAGTGGCCTTGAAATTCAAGCCACAGTATGGTCTTGAATATTCAAGGCCACAACCATGCCTTCCAAGGTCATAACCTTTAAAGGCGTTTAGAAAACAAGCGTCTTCTAAGGCCCTTTAAAAAAAAATTAATGAAAGGAAGCTATATGCAAGCATCAAAGCTTCCTTGAAGCCTTTGTATGGAACTTGTTTGAGCAAGTGCCATACAAGGCTTACTTTTTTAAAAAAATTTGCCCAGACCGCCATATATATTCTTCTTTGCACGCCCTCAGCTCCCCGTTTCCCATAATCTTATCCCAAATCTCCACTCCATTGGTTCCTACTCTTTATCCCTTCATCCATATTCACCACCTTTCCTTATCATTCTTTCCACTACCCTCTTCCTATCTAATAAGGTTCGCACTCATTCTCTCCCCTTTGAAGTTGTAGCGTCATTGTCCCTACTACTCCCTCCTTTTTTTTACTATAGCAAGTAGAAGTTTCCTTGGTCCCTATGTTTTGTTATTTCTTGTCTCCTCCACATGCGCATTTCTTCAACATTTGGTCGTCACTTTTGTTGCAGTACAAAGCTTGGTCTCTGACATATTTTTTCCTTCTTTTCTTGACCTCCTACAGAAGCTTCCTACCTTTTAAGTCTTTTTTTATACAAAAACTTAAGTCCGTACGTTTTCTTCTTCTTTTTTTAAAGTTAAAATATGTCATGAATTTTATATGTGTGTTTATTCACTTAAAATTAGTTGTATATTACAATTATTATAATTAAATACATTTAGTAGTGATTTTATGAATTAGTTATTTTTTTTGAGTTATTTCATTCTAGTTTGGTTTGATTCTGGTTTTGTTTTGTTCATTTTATTGTGGATTTTGACTATAAATATATAGGGTTTCACTAAGAAAATGAAACAATTACACAAAATTATTTTTTTAAAAAAGACTTCCTATAACGCTTCTTTAGGGAAGCGCGATAGGAAGTCATATTACTTTCTATGGAAGCGTCATATAAAGCTATTTTTTTTAACAAAAGAAACAAGAAGCGCCATAGCTTTCTTTTATGCTTCTGGAAGCTATGACACTTCCCAAGCGCCATAGTATTCTTAAAAATAAATATCATTTATTGTATTTTTTGTAGTATTGTTTGATCCTAAAAAATTATTAAATTCCAAAATTATTCTAACAAATATTATCGTTCAAGTTCACTTCATCACTAGTTTAGCCCTGATTTAGCTCCACTTTGACTCCGATCTAACTTATTGACTCTTAATCTAATACCCTAACCGATTCAGTGGCTTGCCCGAATTTAATTAGGAAACTCCTTCAACAGCTTGCGTGTTGCCACCTCATTCTTTGTGTGGCCCACCTTCTCTATAACCTGCTGCACATTCCCGTAACAAGCCTTTCTCTAATATTTGACCCATTTGAAATCTCCTTAAATGGCACGTGATTAATACTGTTATTCTATTTTGTTGTTAGAAGCGTTTGCTACAATTATTCTTAGCGAATGTAACTCTTTTGTAACTGCGTGCATATATCCTCAACTATCTGTAAAAGTATTCAACACGAAAGCTAATTACACCTAGTTGTTACACATAGGACTACACCCCTTCAAATTAATAAAATCAACTTTAAAAGTAATAAAATAGAGTATGAATTGAAACATTGAATATCTAGAGGTGGGAATCGGGTTGGTCTTTGACGGGTTAGGGCCTAAAAAAGCTGGCCCTATAGGGCCCAAGGAAAGAAAAATTGTTGTTTTTCAAAGCCGGCCCGAAAGCATCAGGGTCAGGGGCGGCCTGAAGGACCGGAAAATCATTTTCATAAGATTTAACTATACGTCTACACACCTCATGCAATAAAATAAATATAGTTATTAATTCATAATCTAAGGTAAAAAATATTGTGTACAAGTAATTCATAGTCTCATACAAAGCATAAAAAAGCAAAAGGCTAAACATTTTAAGCAACATGATTATAAAAACTATCGTTTTCATCTTCTTCGCTACTATTATCAATTTCAATTTCAAGGAACTTGAATTGTGCTTAAGGGGTAAAAATATCAAGAATTAGTAAATTACCATCATATGTAAATTTAGCAATTTTAAGGTTCTTAAGGAGGAGTCAATAAGGGCATGAGTAGGAGGGGTAGTAAAATTAAAACAAAAAACACAGGTAAAGGGCCTAACAAGCTGGCTCTCCAGGACAAACCCTTTTAGGCTCGACTTCCTTTTGAAACTCCATTTTTCAAGCTCGGCCCGTGATTTAAAAGGCTTAAAGGGGCCGGCCCGACAGGCTTGGCCCGATTTCCCGACTCTATAAATATCATATTTTTATTGAAAATTGATTTTCTACTTAAATTTGGTTTCTTTATCTTCTATCATTTATTTAAGTTACCTTTTATCAATTTATACTCTTCATAAGTTTTTTATATGATCTTTATATTTTTAATGAGTTTTGTTTATTATATCTATACTTTCAATAAATTTTATTTTTAATTCCTATAGTTAATGTTGTTAAATTCAAATAAAATCTTTATAACATTATATGAACTAATGTCTTAGACAGAATAAATTATATGAACAAAAAATCAAATCTGAAACTATGTAAATCAAAATTATAATTCGATCAAATTATAAATACAAATAATAGTATGGAGCCTTATTTCTTTTAACTAAATAAGAAACAACATCATTTTAATATCATGAGAGTGAAAAATATAATAAAATTTAGCAAGTCAACCCGTTAAGCCCGTTAACTCAAGTGAAAAATTATATGAGCTAGCTCGTTTGGAAACTCTATCAATAATCAGGCTTATTTTATAAGCCCGATTTACGTAAATCGAGATAAATCTCCTCCACATATTTACCTTGTATACCGTAAAAGCAACCTCGTAAACCGTAAAAGTTATTTCGTATTCCGTGAATTACGATTTATAAACATTTATGGAGCTTTCATAAGCTAATCCAAACGAGCTAGTTTAGGTTCCTTCTGATTGAGGCCAAGCGATCCAGATTTTGGCCTAACTAGCCATTTCGGTTTGAGTCTTAATTCCATGATGATTTTTCTTAACTTTCTTACATGTTAATTAGTAAATGGAATTTTTTGGAAAGATTGCTGAAAATGCCCCATTGAAAATTTTACGGTTAAGAATAACGTAAATCAAATAAGAGTGAGTACATGTACAAAATTTACATAGTATCCATTCTTTCTATACATAAAAATTCATTATGTCATCCCCGCCAAAAAAAATTTGATAGCAAACTTTTCCCCAAATTTTCCATTTTTTAATGAAAAATTATTTTTTTTCATAACTGTAAAAAGCAGCTGTATTTAATTTATATATGTACATATATTAAATAAAAAATTACAAATAATTTATTTTAATAAAATTTTCATTATTTTTTATTCTTTTAATTCCAAATTTATAGTTTTAATATTTTAATTTTTTGAAAAGATCAAATTATATACATATGTACCATAAAATTTATGCCTTTTTTTAGTCATTATAAATCCAAATATACTTTCAATTTATATCATTCAAATAAGTTTTAATATTTAAAAATATACTTTTTAAAAACATCCAAATATAAATTAAGTTACAATAACATGCTTTTGCCAAATTTTAGTTTGTAGACTCTTAGCTCTCTCTTATCTCTCTCAATGTGATTCAAACCTGTGACCATGTGGGTAAGGAATTAGCCCCTCTTAACCAACCAATATGACACTCGAACATTAATTCTAATAAATTAAGAAAACTATTGTTTTGTGAACATTACTCTAGACACATACGTTGTAATGTATTGAAATAAAAATTTCATTGTTAAATATAAAATAAATATTTTTATAGAAATTATCTAACTTTATTGGGTTTAACCGTTTAAATTAAGTTAACAAAGATTAAAATGACATATAAATATCACTAAAAAAAAGTCAATTCTAAAATGTCCTTCAGAATGACATAATTTATAAGAAGTTGCTACGGAGTTTTATAGGCCATGTTTGGTACATGGTATTGGAGCTCTTGACACTATAGTTTTATCCATTTTGCGATGTTTGGTACGAGGGACTAGGGATAACTTGGGATTGAGAATACTACAAGAATAGGATTGTTAGAAACCCACATCCCTTGTAATATTAGAGATCTAATCTTAGGATTGAATCCTTTTAGGACCAAAATGCCTGGACTCACCCTTAGCCACACCCCCTCTTATCATCCATCCCTCCCCTCTCTCTCACACTCAATAATGAAGATGAAGAAGCTGTCGCACAAGACCTCTCCTCTGGCATCAACGCTACTACTCCTCTATAATTAATATAATTGTAAAATCATTTACTTATAAGTTGATTATCTATACACTAAATCCAAATCTCAGGATAATAAACAATACTATGATGTAAAAGAGAAAATTTAAACCCAGAAGGTTTCCCTCTCAACTTTGCAAACTTCAAACACAAATAACAAAAGTTTGTTTTTGAAATTGAAGTTAACCATCATAAAAAAAAGCTAACTTTTTCTAAAAAATGCCTATCATAGTTAAAAAGGATTAAAAACACTTGAATTACTTATCCTTGATATAAAACAGTACAACTAATAGTTTATAAGTTATCATGGATAAATAAAACCTTTTTATAATGATTGAATACCGAACCATATTAGAAATGGGCACAATCCCCCTAACATAGCTATTAAAACAAACCCCTCAATTATAAAAGTCATGCTAATCAACATTTGTGCCTTAAGCTTCTCAAAGCTCAGAAGATAATATTCAACCACAAGCTAAATACCATAACTCTTTTCTAAAAATACTCATTCAATAGTTTTCTCAATTATCATAGTACTCAACAACTAAATAGTCAAATAGTCTTTGTGGATCCATAGTTTAAAATCACATGTAATCCGGCCTTCTTCCAACACTCCAGTTGTAATACCCTATTTCCTATAGCCTCGAATGAGTACAAATGAGTAGTGAAATCCATTGTGGAACCAGAATTTAAATCTGGACTACCTAACGTTCCAAAACGTTCACAAATTCTGACACTCAACTCAGGATTTGAACTTAAGGTTGAGACGGTTTTCCAAAGGGTAGAAAACATTTCAACCATTTCCACAAGATTCACAACATCATTAATACCTCATCGGCTCTTAAATTCATTATATCAGAGTACACGAGTGTTATACTTGTAATTAAATTAGAGCTATTCTCTACTTAACCTCATTCATTCATTCGTATACATACATGTATAATGGCATAAACTATCAAATATTAATACCAAATACAAATTGGTAGTGCCTTGCACTACGATCTTCACTTCACCTTTGTAAATCCTCCTTGCTTATCTCCAGGCATTCTTCACCTGTACTCAACATACCTATATGGTTGGGGGGAGGAGTGAGATTCGAGAGAATCTCAGTAGTAAACAATATCACTATGCATGTAAGATATATATATGATGCATGACATGCCTGCCTCTCATACTTCATGCCAACATAATGACATATCTGCATGCTCAATGTTATGACATACTAATGGCCATCACATAAATATAAAAGAGTTTCAATCAATCAAATATGCTCAACACAAATAAGCAAAGTAGTCACATACAACAATGTAAACACATACATATAAAATACATGCAGGCTAGATAAGTTCACTATCTCTTGGACTTTGTGTCATTCCTCAAACCATAGTCTTTCGCTCCTGCTCGGGCACGACCGTCTAGTTCTACAATTCTCAAATGTACAATAAATGAGTCATTATTTATCCATGTATCATTCCAATCTCATACTATTTCCTAACTTAGCGTAACAATGCTAAATTATCAAAATGCCCCCGAAGACCCGACCTACGCCCCTCTGTACTCGGTCCAACTATACCATACCAGAAATAATGATCAGGGCTAATCCTACACAATTCCGCATGTAGAATTTATTTTTGACCTTAGATTAGTCAAAATCAAGCCTAAATGATGAAAATACCCCTTGACAGCCCTTACTTAGAGCTTTAAAGGTAATTTAGTCATTTCACACTCTAAGTTTTTTCTCACTTCATCATCAACATGAACCCTACTTAATTTGCTCCTCTAAACTCAATGGAATCACCAAATTGATGAAATTCTAACTCATGGCTCACGCCACACATAAGGCAGCCATTTAGAGTTCTCAGAAGAGTTGTGTCGGTTTCTTGCTTTTTCTTGCTTAATAATCTCCTTACTACTTCTAATCACATGATTAGCTATTTAGACATCTATTGGACATTTTTTAGACCTCAAAAACACTCTTTGAATGAGACATGAATAGTACCCAACTCCTACCATACTCATCTAAACAACAAACCAAAAGGTTTAGAAGGAAGCTTACGCTTACCTGTACACGTTTCTAAATTCAGTTCAGAATTCCGGCAGCACTCCGGCCAGTGAGACGACATCAACCACCTCTAAATAGAAATCTGAAACCGCAGAAATAAAGCTCGGGATGAGTAGAAGAAGGTTTGTACATGGCACTTTGAGAGAAGACGCTGATACGACAATGTTCCGATGGATGGAAGTTTCCTCTCTCTCCATTCAATTTCTCTGTTCTCGTTCTACAGCCCTCGCTCACACTCTCTCTCTTTTAATCTATTTCCACCGATTAAAATGAGAAGAGGGTGATGAATGATGACTTAATAAAGTCATCTAAGTGGCCATACCCCATTAGTTCAATTCTTTAACTTTCTTGCATGACAATTCATCTCTTTCCATGCTTCTTCATCCACTGGAAATAATGAGATCAAAAGAGAGAAATATTACTCTCAACTATCCCATTATGCCACCTTACAAGTGGTTGACCAAAGCCTTAATATTTTCCACTCATTGACTTTCCTTGATAATAATTCACCAAACTGGGCTCATTAATTACCAAGTGGTCATTTCCCTCTTTTTAATTCTCATTCAAATGAAATCATTGGGAATATTAGGGAAAATACTCATTTCTTGCTTTATGGCAAAATTACAATTTTGCCCTTACATTTCATGATTTATCGAAATAAATCATTTCTTACTCATTTCCTGTATTTTCCTCCTCATTTGACTAAATTGAGCAGCAACAAAAGGGAAATAATGGCTGCTTACTTTAATTGGTCAAATGACCATTATGCCCCTTAAAAGATGTCACACAACATGACTGTCACACTGGAAAATTCATTGGTAAGAACACTACTTTGTGTTCTAATTCACTATGTCGTATGTGACTCCTCATTACATTGTCTTTTCACTCCCCCTAGCTTTTCTAATTCATCATAATATTCCCTTTAATATCCCAAGGATATAAATAAATTTTGGGGAATACAAGTATGCCTTACCAGGACATTTGTTAAACTGGGGTCTAGCAATCCACTTAATCCAGATTTAATCTCAAGCCTCTTGTTCCAAAATTTGAGATATTACACTAGTCAGTAACAGTATAATCCAAAACTTAAGATCATATCGGAATATGTAGAATGACCCTAGAGTGAAAATAGACAACAATTCATCACATAAATGAAAAGGAGGAGGCTTTATAAATATTATCACAATAATCAAACCTCCGGAGCCTTCCTCAATAGACTAACACAAGAACTATTACCTAAACAAGGTGAGACAAAAGTCTCAATAATCCACTATTCCAATATTTATATCTACTAACATGAGCTGAAGAGGTGCCAAGTGGAACAATTAACAAATTAAGTAATAACAGTATACATATATGAATAAGTAGTTTATAATATCATAAGTCCCAAGTTTTCTCCTCCCATCAATCCTCCCAAACAGCCTTATTTCTGCTGACGAGACTTATGGACTTAGTTATAATCCATATTACTAGCCACTCAATAAGTTCACCGGTTATGTGATAAGAGTCAGTCAAAACCCTCAGAGCATATGCCTGAACCGTGGGTCTATTCCCTCAAAGATTAGTGGAGTGTCATACCCCCTCGTTGAACTAGTGGGATAAAGAAAAAGCCAAATATTGTGCACTAATGGAGAGTACACCATGTGGTAGAATCAACTACTTCATCTCATCACAATCCAAATCAACATAGCAATTGAATTACTTAAATTTTCCTTATTCATATTATGCTATTCAAATCATTTTCATATGCAAGTCATAGCATCTCAAATCTCAACTCATACTATTATACAATTTCACAAGGAAAATTTTATCAAAATAACCTATCCATATCAATATACCTTAGTCATTCTCAAAAAAAAATTTCACAATTACTCACAAGCAACATACCAACAAACATAATAAGTAGAAAGTGGTTACCTTTCGCCACAACTAACTTTACCACAAGAATCCAATCTCCAAGCTCAACTACAAGTCAAAAATCAATCTATAACAATCAATTATAATCACAGTTTAGTATTCAAAATAATTGAAAGATTTACAATTAAAAATAATTCTAGAAGTCCTAACTCTCATTTTTGAACATACGCAATCAACTCAACATCCGGATTGGTGTCACAATAGCTCCAACAACTCAACTAACCTAATTACCAAATCTTATTTCCCATACATTATCAATATCAACTCAAAATCTAACTCAAAAATCAAACTATATTTCAAATCTTTATATAGCCTTCAAATTGTTCACTTTAATATAAATTCCCAATTTTCTCAATTTACTACTATAACTCAATTTCTCTATTATGTATTTAAGTAATATTTTTATCATTCAATAATTCTATTTTACTCATTAAAATTATTGACAACAATAATTTCTTCCATTCATCTTTAAATCCCAAAAATTTACTCACTTTATATCCTGAAGAAAAATTACATAAATAACTATTTATCAAAATAATCATTCCAAATTTATTTCTTCCTTCCATTAATTCTTTCTTACCTATTAGAATCATTAAACTATAACTATTTCTTTAATTTCTTCAAAAACACCCAATGTCCAATGCTTGAAGTTTCATCCAAAATTTTCAATATTCACATTTTATCATAAACCTTAAATCTAAGTTATTCAATCATCAATATAAGCTCCAATAAGTCAAAATAAATTATTAAATTCAAATTTAAAATACCTCATATAATAAATCTTAAATATAAGTTTATACAACATTTAATATTTAAACCGTAATTCTTTTGAAGATAAATAAAAAATATAAAAAAATACAAATATTATCAAATTTAATATTTATATTTTAATTTCCATCATGTAAAGAATATAAAATATAATATTGAATAAAAATTTATTTTTTATCATGAAATTTAATAATTTATTAAAAAATTATTTAACATTAAAAAAGGGGGCTGAGTCTAGCCAAGTCTAAGAATAAGATTCAAACGTAAACCCCTTGTATTGCTACAGTTTTTCTAAATAATGATGAAGTTCAAAATCTTAAATGGGTGGAGCTACAGTCTAGTGATCGGTCTCTTTTACATATATATATTTTTATTTGATCAAGGTTTCTCCTTCGATGCTTAGAGGGTAAATAATTCTCATATTTTCCAATAAGTGCACTTGCCGATATTCAAACTTTTGTTCTGCTTCTTATGAGGGTGAAGCCACTTACACTTCAATTAATAACTTGTTGGTTTTGCATATTATTTATAATACTAACTGTTAACCTCATGAAATTCATGTCATTTCAAGACATTTTCCTATAGTTTCTTGCACATTTTGGTGAGTTCATATATATTCAGTGATACATATGAAAGGAAAATGTGCAAAATTGATACTTGCACTACTACAGATTCGGATATATATAACACTTACGCTTAATAAATAATTGTTACAGTGAATAAAAGTCATGGATATCGAGGCGAAGGTCGCAAAAGAATATATAACGCTAAAACATAATGATTAAATATGTGCATCGTCATATATTGAGAGGCAAAATTTGCAAAAAAACAAAAATAATGATTACAGTGAATAAATGTCATATATGTTCATACATATTTTGCACATTTTGGTGAGTTCATACATATTTGGTGATACATGTGATAGGAAAATGTGCAAAAATTGATATTTACTATTACATATTTGGAAATATATAATACTTAATAAATAACGGTTACAGTGAATAGACATCAACTACGTCAAGACAGAGGTCGTAAAAGAATATATAAAGCTAAAATATAATGGTTAAATAGGCGCACTGTCATGTATTGAGATGCAGAATTCACAAAAATATAAAAATAACGATTGTACTTAAATAATTGTCATTTATTTAGTGACATGTATTATGATTCATACGAAACAACCGTCATATAATACTTACAAACGATTCATCTTCTAACATTATATCAGTAAAAATAAATACATAACGGTTATTATAATAATTAACCATAAAGTATGATTATAAATCTGAGATATTATTAGACATTATATATAACGATATCTTAGATTTATATTTCTAAGATAAATAAAATATGTTAAGTTATATTTATATAGTTATATTCAATAATATCTCAAATTTATACTTTTAACATAAATATATTATGTTAAAATATTAATATAATATATAATATCTATTAATATCTTAATGAGGTGTAAAAGGTGGGTTTTTGAAAAAAAAAATTTATTTGGCAATACTTGACAAAGAACTGTCATGTATTCTTTAAGAATATATCACACTTATCAATGAAAAGAGTCATATATAAAAAGGCGAGATTCTAAAAAAATTTATGTCACAATACTTAACAGTTTTTTATAAAGAACCATTATATATTCTTTAAGATTACTTAACAATTAAAAATGATAATTTTTATATATAAAAAGGTAGGATTCTGAAAATTTCAAATATAAGGAGGAATATTTTCAAAAAAAAATTATTTAACAATACATTATGGTTTCTTACAAACAAACCATTAAGTATTATTTAATATAAAAAGGTGGGATTCTAAAAGAAAAATTTATTTGAAAATATATTACGGTTCTTTATAAAGAACCGTTAATTATCTTGTAATATAAAAAATTATTTAACAATACATTACGATTCTTCACAAAGAACAGTTAAGTAATTTAACAATATATTAATATATTTTTATTGATATATTAATTAATAGACTAAAATATATATTTTTTCTTTTATGTTTGCATCATGTTTTTATTTTAGTCTCTTAAGTTTATAAAGTGTATTTTTAGTCTTTCAATCTTAACACCGTTAGTCTAATCTAACGGAAGATGTTAATTTATCAAAATTAAGTTATGACTGTGTAATTAAACGCTGAAAATGTATTCTTGCATTTTAATTTTTTAAGCATATAATACTTTATATTTTAAATAGTGAAAATTTAAAAGATTTAAAATGAAAACTACCTAAATGTTTAAGATTCATCTGTGCGACAGAGACTAGCACTCATCCCAGCAACTCTCGACTCACACTTACTGAAGAACTGCATAACAAAACAACCCTCAAAACCCCAACATTAAAATATGTGAATAAAACAAACCTGTAAAGACTCTCTCCTTAGACATATAACAATTTACAAACAAAGCATAAAGATATAAAATTCTTCAATAAATGAGGTAATAAATAATCAAACAGGGTAAAAAGTTTTCAGATTTAAAAAAAAAGTGTCAAATTCTCCGCCTCATACTCCCTCCAATATCACAAGTACATACAAAAAGCTCGGAGCCCATTCTTATTAATGCGAAAGTTTCCACTTTGTTTTTTTTTCTCACCAAAGCAAAAGTTTCCACCTTGCACGATCAGTGTAATATCCCAATTTTTTAATTCTAGCACTAAGTAATATTTTAGGAGAGATTAATTTATGATAATTAAAATTTACCATATAATTACTCACTATGGGAGTAAATTTTTTAAAGTGAGAGTCAAATAAAATATTTGAAGCTTTATTTTCAAAAAAATACCATAACGTATTAAGCATTGAGAAAATTTTATTTAGGCTGAAGATATAAACTTAGCCCAATTGTTCAATTGTAAGGGGGGAAAATAATACAACAACATTCAAAAGACAAAAAAAAAAGTGGAAGTAAAGTTTGAAAAATAATAAATAATAAGCTAATATTAAATGGTGGGTGGCACGTGGCCCTTTTCCCCACCATTTAATAAGATAGCGTGAGGGCATTCAATACCTTCACGCCTTCCATTTAATTGTTGCCCCAATAGCTACCTCGCTATAATTTATTTTATTTTTTTATTTTTTATTTTTTTTATTTTGGTGCGGCGATAGTGAGAGTCTGAGAGAGGGAGGTTGATGTTGAGTGAGAGTGTCAGGAAGAGAGCAAGGCAAAGTTTGGGTTCTTTTTAGGATATTTAGGTAAGTGATTTACCTTATATTTTCAAGTTTCTCTTTTCTTATTTTTAGTTTTTGTGAAAAGAGAAATCTAGGATTTTTTAGATTTCCAAAATTTGGGTCTTTCAATTGATTTTATAGCTTTTAATGCCTCTAGTGGTGTTAGAATAAGAATGATTAATGTTAAACCCCTTATCATTTAGATATTCGCGGGGTGATGAGCAATAAGTTCCATAAAGCATATAGACACATCGGAAACATATTGATATTCGGTACAAATTTACATTACAGGAGAATTCCCTACCGGGTTTGATAAGTATATATACACATGTACAAATCATTCAAAAGTATACAAGTACATGCAAAACAACTATAGCCGCACGAAAAACTCTAGGACCCTAATCACCAGGAGCTATCGCCTTGTCTTTTGAGCTGCCTGCTTTAGCTTAAATGTTTTTGTTTTGAAAGAATGAAATTTGAGAGAATCTTAGTGGCAACATGCTTGCATACATATAGAATGAGAAAATAGATATGTCATGCCATGTCATGTAAGATAATCGAAACTATATGCGTGTACACTTGCCCAAGGTCAAACTATATGTTTGCCCCTTGGTCTACATAGTGCCCCTATTGGGTCCCTAACCACAACATGGTGAATTGGTGTGTTTAAGACACTAGCTCATGTTACAGTGAATGACATTCATAATAAGCATCACATAGTATATAGAAGAAGAAGTTACTACCTGATTACTTTCCTTTAGAAACCTTTTCTCGTTTTTTTCTAAACTCAGGCAAGTCTTATACTTTGGGCCATCACCAAATCCTACAATATTCAAATACACCATAGATAACTTATTACTCATTCACACCTTACTACAATCTCAAGCTATTGGTTAACTTAGCTTTACAATGCTAAATTACCAAAATACCCCTATAGGCCCGGTCTACCTGGACCTGACCAGAAATTATGACTCGGGCTATTTTTACACAATTTTATATGTAGAATCCATTTTTGACCTCAAATTGGTCAAATTCAGGGCCAAATGATGAAAATGCCCTTGGTAGCCTTTTCTTTGAGTTTTAAGGGAAAATTCAATCATTTCTCATTCTGGGGCTTTTCTCACTTTACCATCAACATAGACCCTTTACAATTTTATCCTCTAAACCCAATGGAATCATTAAAATTACCAAATTCCATCTCCTTTAGCACTTCCAATATAGGGCTTAGATTTTAGGTTCTCCAAAAAGTTTTGTCAGTTTCTCGTTTTCTCTTACTTAATCACCTCCTTGCTACTTATAATCATACTATTAGCTATTTAGACATTTATTAGACATGGTTTAAAGAAACTTGGATAGCAAGGTCCTTTAGGTTTCATCACCCATCTTTTACAAAAACAACCACACCAAGCCAAGAACAATACCAATAACATCAACTAAAGCAAGAGAACAAGTTTGGAAGCTTACCTTTTGATTTCCTCCTCTTTCTCTCTCTACATGTTTTTCTCCTATCTTCCTTCTCTTGGAAGTTGTCTTGAAAATCATGGTTCCAAAGGAGAATAAGTGAGTAGGAGAGATCATAGTTAGATTATGAAGCAAGAATAATAAGTTACAAGCTTCCTTACCTTGATTTTGTGAGAACCCTAGCTTCCCTTGCTCTTTACCGTCCTCAGATCTCTCACTCTTTCTGATTCAGTTTTGCACGAGAATGAGGATGAATGAATGAAGAGAGTGGTCATATATTAAAATGGTCAAATGGCTTAATACACATGCTTGCTTTTAATTGGTCAATGTGTAAATCTCTTTTATTCAATATTTCATTTCCCTTCATGCTTCTTCATCCTACCGAAATGCATAGGAAAAGAGAGGGAAATATTGATCTCAACTATTTCATTGTCATCTCGCAATAGGTTGACTTTTGACTATTTGACCTTACTTGATAATAATTCACCATAATAGGCTTATTAATTATCAAGTAACCATTTCCCTCTTTTTAGTTCCCATATAATTGAAATTTATTAGGAATATTAGGGAAAAATAATTGTTTCCCACTTTGTGGCAAAATTACCGTTTTGCCCCTTACGTTTTATGATTTACCGAACTAAATCATTTCTTGTCCCTTTCCTTTGGTTTGGATGATTTTCGACATGTATACTAGGCCATTAGTCATTTCATTTTATGTTCCAATTTTGGTTAGAATAGTAGGCCTTTATGTGGACATTACTTGCTTCTTTGTGTCTTTGCTTGGCCGAATTGTGTATAATCGGCGATTGGAATATTTATGTAAATTTATGCACCCAAAATTCACCATTTAATTCCATTAAATTTATTAATTACATAGTCAGAATATTGATGATTAAAAATAGGGTGTTACAATTAAGGTTTAGTTTTACCTAAATTGTTGATTTGAGGGACTTAAATTTAGGGTTTGGTTGGAAAATCAAGATTTGTGACAATGGCTCTTTTATATCCAAATTTATATGAATTATTCTAATTTATTGGAGGTTATATTAAGAATTAAATAGATAGAATTTGACGTTTATGAGGAAAGATGGAATTTTGGATGAAACTTCAAGGGTAGGAAATTGGGGATTTTGGAATAAATTGAGGATATAGTTGTATTTGGGTAGTTCTAATAAGTGAGAAAATCATTTATGAAAGAAGGAAATGTGATTGTGATGATGATTTAAGGAAAAGGTGATTTATGGGATTTGCACTAAGCATTAAAGTGAGCAATTTTTGGGGATTTTAAGATAATTGGAGGGAAGTATTATTGTTAAAAATTTTAATTGAGTGAAATAGAGTTGGGAAAAGTCAGGATTTGTGATTTGAAAAGATGATTTGAGGAATAGATAAATTGTTAACATTTTTCTAAGAAAACTAAAGTGAGCCAATCATGGGAGTTTAATTACTTATTATTTGTTATTGTATTAGTGAGTATTGTTGTTAATTTTATTAACCTATAATTATATATCTATTGTAAAGTAAACTTCAATTTGGCTTGTTAGACTTGAATTCTCTCAAATTTAGTTCTTGTGTCAAGAACTTGAGGTAACTACTTTCCATTTTACCTTGTATGCTTGATGATGTGATTATAAGTATATATTCTTATTTTTAAATGATATAAGTATATGCTATATTATTTTACATACATACATACATACATACATACATACATACATACATACATACATACATACATACATACATATATATATATATATATATATATATATATGAAATGTATGTTCGTGAGTAAATCTTTTTAGTTAAGTGGGCTTAAATTATTTATCTTGTAATTGTGATGATGATTACATATAGCATTGAATATTGAATATGAGGATAAATCATTGGTGTTGAAGTTTATGATGTTGAACTACAAATTGAAGTGTATGTGATTATGATAAGACATGATTATGGGAAGTTGATTCTGTTAGATATGATTAGTTTTGATGATATCAAATATAGATTCCAAATATTAAGAGTAAAATTTTTACATAATGTACTTATTTTATACTTTAACTAACTATTGTGTTTAATGTGAAATATATTGTAGATTAGTTGAGAAAAGGAAGAAGTGAAGAGATTAAAGAAAGAAGAACTTATAAAATATAATAGGAATATCAAGTTTCAAGTTCTTAGATTTGATATTGGAAGTCTGGATGATCAAATAGAAGTTGAAATAGATCAATTCGAAGTTAAAATACCAAATTTAAAAGGTTTTCCATATTAACTCAAGTGAAATTTCAATATCACTTGAGTGATACCTTATTTTCACTCGAATGACAGCTTTAAAAGTGAATTTTTTATGATTCACTCGAGTGAATTGAAGGATCACTTGAGTGATCATTAATTTTTAGCATACTTTGTTGTGCTCTCTTTTCGTTTAGTATGAGTAAGGTTCGGTAATTCGATCATATATCCTAAACCATAACTCCGATTGAGCTAAAACTTATTTCATATGAAACTAGACTTCTAATGTGTCACTTTGACACCAAGATCAATCTAAATGGAGCTTAGATGAAAGAGACATGAATTTTGAAATATGGCACTCATTATCAGCGTTGTATTCCATAACAGGTTCAGTATTTTGAACATATCTTTCAAACCACAAATCCGATTAAGGTAAAACTTGATTCATATGAAACTAGACTTGAAATTCAACACAAAAACACCATGATGAATTTGAAAGGAGTTAAAATGAAAGAGATATGAATTTTAAATTTAGTGCTTGAAATAAACGTTGTGCTCCAAACTAGATGTTACACATTGGATCATAACTTTTGAAATACAATGTATTTGGGAATGATTTTAGGTGCTATGCAAAGTAGACTTAAAGAGATTTCCAAGGATAGGTCATTTACCAAATTTAGTATTATATTCGAAGAGTTATGCCAACTTGAAGTTAACCTCTGTATTTATAGATTTACAGATGGATTTGAAGTTAAATCTCAATGCACTTAAAGTGAATGTTGGTTCTGTCAAATCACTTCCAGTAGAGACTAAGTGCACTTGAGTAATATGCTAATTCTAGTAGATCACTCCCAATGATATCTCTGAGCACTTGAAGTAAATGTTAGTTTTGTCATATCACTTCTTGTGAAATTTCTGTGCACTCAATTGATATGTTGATTTTGAAATATCACTTCCAGTGAATTCACCATGAATTTGAGTGATATGTAGATCACTCCCAGTGATAGCCTCAGTGTACTCGAGAGAATGTTAGTTTTAGCAAATTACTCCAAGTGAAATCTCAGTGCACTCGAGTGATATGCTGACTTTGACATATCACTCAAATGAAATCTCAATACACTCGAGTGATATGCTGATCACTATCAGTGAAGTCACAATGCACTCAAATGAGTGTTAGTATTGGTAGATCACTTCTAGTGAATTTTCCATGCACTCGAGTGAAAGGCCAAAACAATCGAGTGATGTCCAGAAAATAACAGAATACGCTTCGTAACTTCTGAAAATCATTCAAATAATTATGCAACTCATTCTTATTGCTTCTAATCACTCTAACAATTCATTGTATTAGTATTTATAGTATCTTTCTAGCAAAGCAATGAGAATATCATGCAAAGAGAAGAAAAGCTACGTTACGAGAGCGGAGCATCCACCGAATGTAACAACTAGTTTTTCAAATGCGAATAGTTTGTCAAAATAAGCAATGGGACTCTAACGGATGAATGCTTACAACGGTCATCTACTACAATTTAACTATAAATATGGAAGCACTCAAAGAAGAGAGATACAACAACAACGCCAACATGTTAATATCATAAGTTATCTACCTCGACCCAAATACCCTCTGTTATTCTCTAGCTTCTATATCATTTACCTTTGAAAGAGTGATCATTTGTATTATACTTCAGTGTTCATCTTATTCACTTCTGAGAGAGAAGATTGATTTTAATCTTTCATCATCAAGGTTGTATCCTTACTAGAGCTGGTAATATGGGTTGGGATCATGGGCCGAGCCCGCCTAACCCAACAATATGGGCGGTTAGGGTTAAGTAAAATTGGGACCATTTTGGAGCAGTTCTTTTGGGCCTGAACATATATAGTCTTAATCCGTGGTGGGTTGGACCACTGGGTTAGCCCATATTTTTTTTAATCCACCAAGAGCCCATGAGTATGAGGCAAGACAAAACTATTGAAGAGCCCAAGATGGTTAGGCCCAAATTTTATCTCAATTTCATCTCCTGTTAGGTTGTTACTCAACTCACCAACTCCACTGTCCACTTAGTCCACTCCATTGACTCCAGAGTTCCAGACTCCACGCCACACTCGGACACTCCGCCTCCACCACTCCCCACTCCCCAGTCAACCAGTCCCCACTTTCTACTTCTTTGCAGTTGTGCTCTATTGTTCTCAACTCTGTGCCTGTGTGGTTATGCCTGTTACAGTGTCACTCCATCTCAATTTCTTCATGTTCCGTTAACACTCCACTTATCTCACTCTCTCCGTCCACACTCTGTGGTCTGTGGAATCGTGCATCCGAATATGAGATCTCACTCTTAGTGCTCAGCCTCTTACTCTCTCGACTCACACGTATATCTCAATACTCCGTCTCTCCTTCCAGCTCTGCGAGGGTTCACATAGAGTTGACGGTGATTTATGGCGATGGTGAAGATGACGGTTTGGCCTCCCAGCTCTGGCTACTATTTCAACTTGTGATCTGGCTACCTGTTCTCATCAGGTACTTTGACGATTTTCAGCAATGGTGATTTAGTGAAGACGACAGTGAAGGCGAGTGGGTTTTCTCATCATCAGGTGCTTTTTCTTTCTTTACACATCAGGTATTCAGGTGCTTTTTCTTTTGAGTTTTCTATGAGTGGTTGCTTCTTAAGGAAATAGTTGTTAAATATAGAAACTACAATGTGACTTGGGTTCTTGAAATTTTGATTAAATTAGGTCCTGTATCTTCTTGAACATTTAATTGATGAATAAAAGTCCCATGATGTCTTGGATGCTTTGTTCTGTTTATTTCCATATATTTGACCATTAAATTTTGGTTAAATAGGACTTGGATGCTTTGTTCCATATTTTTTCCCTATGTAACAGTTGTTACATGATGATAGTGAATATACTTTCATGGTAGCAAATGAATATTCATATGGGATTGGACTATTAGTGTAGTTTTTTGAACTCCCATCTCTTGTTTCCAACAACGTTGCCAGAATTTCTTCACTTTTCTAATAGTGGAGAAGGTCATATGGTTCTTAGACTTTGACTTAGAGTTTGAGTTTGTGATAGTGGTATTATTTGGATCTAGGATTATTTAGTTTGTACTTTGACCGTTTTGTTCATTGGGTTTTGTTTCGCACCTTTCAATTATCAATCTTTAGTTTATTTAACAACATATACCATTTTTGGCAATAAAAATTCATAAGAGTTTTTTCTGACTTCGCAAAATTCGATTAAATTTCGATTACTGTTATGTTTATTTCCATATAAATGTTACTATTTTATTTACAGAATTAAGATGTTTCAGAGTCTGAGTGAGATGGATAAGAATGTTGTAAATAAGGGTTAAACTAATGTTACAGAAGGAGAAGATGGAAAAGGCTTTGAAGTTAACTCTTCTATTGCAAAGAGGGATAAAAAATGCACATATGATGTTTGAAGGTATTATACTAAACTTGGCATACAAGAAGATAGGAAAGAAAATGCTAAATGTAAAGGGTGTGGAAAAGTTTTTGCTATGGGGAGTAAGAATGGCACTTCAACCATTTGGCGCCATGTGGATTCATGTCATGAAATTCCAAAATATTGTGACATTGGTAACATGATGTTAGACCAAACTGCCAAGGTGAGAAGTAGACATCTTGATCATAAAAAATTCTGGGAATTGGTTGCTAAAGCTATTGTTGTACATGATTTTCCCTATTCTTTAAAGAATATGATGTTGTTAGGGAAATAAATCAATTTTTGAATCCTAAGTGTAGGTTCATTACTAGGAAAACTTCTATAGTAGATGTTTGGAATCTCTATCTTATAGAAAATAAAAAACTGAAACAAATAATTGCAAAATGTCCTGGTAGAGTATGCTTAACTACTGATTTATGGACTACAATCACTACTGAAGGATATATTTTCTTGACTACTCATTTTGTTGATGAAAAATGGAACCTTAATAGGAAAATATTTGCATTTACACACATGGAACTCCACACTCTGGAGTTGAATTGGCTAAAAAGGTGTATGATCTAATGGTTGATTGGGGGATTAAAAAGAAAGTGTTTTCTATTACTTTGGATAATGCTTCAGCAAAGGATAGTATGCAAAAGATATTGAAAGATAGGTTCAATTTGAGTAAAAGTTTGATTTGTAATGGTGAGTTTTCCCATGTAAGATGTTATGCTCATATCTTGAATCTCATTGTTCAAGAGAGGTTGAAGGTAACAAGTGAAGCTGTGCAAAAGATTCGGGATAGCATTAGATATGTAAGGCCATCAGAGGCAAGGGCTATCAATTTTAAGAAATGTGTTGAACAAGTTGGTGTTACAACTTCTATGGGTTTGAGGTTGGATGTTGCAACTAGATGGAATTCAACATATACAATGCTGGAAATTGCAATTACATATCAAGATTCTTTTGCTACTTTAGCTTTCCATGACATCGGTTATAATCATTCTCTAACAGATTAAGAGTGGTCTAGAGCATTGGAGATGTGCAACTTCTTGGCTCCATTTGCAGTGATAACTGAGTTGATTTATGGGTCATCATATCCAATCGCTAACATGTTTTTTGTGCAAATATCAACCATTGAGTTATTGCTAAAACAACATGTGCATAATGATGACCTTGTGATTTAACAAATGGCTCTGAGCATGATTGGACAGTTTGACAAATATTAGAGTGATTATAGCATCATTCTTGCAATTGCAATCATTCTTGATCCATGGATAAAGTTTGATATAATAAGGTTTACTTATTCTCAACTTGATCCTATAGATTACAATGAGAAGATTGAATATATTAAGAGGAAGTTGTATTATGTTTTCAATAAATACAAAAGCTTGAGTGTGATGAGAGTGGAATAATCATAATCTTCAAATCTTGATATTGTTGCATCAGCTGGTTCAAGTTCTACTTCTAATGTCAATGAAAATTTTCCAGCAACAACATGTGGCCGACCTCCTCTTTATCTGATTGCAAGCAGTGTAAAAAAAGGCCATTTATCCAATATAGCTTTTGGGGTAAGTTTGCAATTCTTGAATAGTTCAATTCTTAATGTTATTTTGATTGATAGGTTACTCATACTTTATTTATCTGTTGTAGACTTATCTTAAAAGTAAGAGGAAAGACATTGCATCAGTGGAAAAATCTGAACTAGACTATTATCTGGAAGAAGCAGCACTTGATCCTAACTTATTTGTAGATATGGAAGTTTTGGATTATTGGAAGACTAACTCTGGTCATTTTCCTTGTCTTTCAAATGTGGCTTCTAATATTTTAAGCATTCCAATAACTACAGTAGCTAGTGAATCAACTTTTAGTATTGGTTCATGAGTTCTCACAAAGTATAGAAGTTCTTTTCTTCCTGATAATGCTTAAGCCCTAATCTGTACGTGTAATTGGATGCTTGGTTTTCCAATGGAAGATGATATTGATGATGGTAATATAATTATATTTACTCACTGTTATTTACTCATTTATTTAAAATTAGCAAAACAATATCTTTCACTTTGTTTTATTATAATATTATCTATGACAATACGGATTTACCTGTGGATAAGCAAACTGATCGAGCTCAAGAAAATCTTACAACTTCATATCATGCTTCAAATTCGAAGACCATTAATATTAACTAGTTATTGATTATTTTTTAGTTCTACTGAGTATTGATGGTTTTTGGATTTATGTTTATTTTGTCGTGTGGATTTATGATGAATGTTTAATTTGTAATTAATTTCTAATTTTTTATGGTTTATATTTGTAGAAAAAAAAAATTTTAGTATATTGTGTAAAAAAATTGAAAAAAATAATATGAGTTGGCCTGCCCAACCCACCAACCCACCGATTATGATTTTACCAACCCATATTGATGTGGTCTTTTTGGGCCCGAACCCATATGTCCCAACTCATGATGGGTTAGCTCGAACCCGGTGGGCTGGACCATATTACCACCTCTAATCCTTACAGTATGTAAGGGGGAGTTACTCGGTGAGAGATTTGTAAAAGGCTTCACAAGTGCTCGACTAAACTTGTGAGTTTGTTAAGGCTTTTCTTGTGCTTGTATAAATAAGAAGATAGTGGATTGGAAATATCAGGAGGAGCTTGAGGACTGGACGTAGGTCATCGTGAATTGAACCGAACCAGGATAAATCATAGTTTACATGTTCTCTTCCCTAAGCTTTTATATTTTTAGCATATATAATTTAAATAGTTTCTTATGACTATACTTCCATACATATTGAGTTAATAAGATACGAAAAGGATTTGAAATTTTTTAATTTCTTATCGCATACCCAATTCACCTCCCTCTTGGGTGTCAACCAGTTCTAACATATTCTTTTATACCACGTGGTATAGCCACCACTGTGTGTATAATGGATAGCTTTGACATTCTTAGGGCTCTTGGTATCACTCTTCCTTTTCCTGGATTAAGGGTTAGCTCAAGGGACATGATACCTTTCCATATTTGAAGGAAAGAGAACCCATGGTCTGATATGGGTTCTGTATTCTATAACACCTCAAATTTTGGGACAAGAGGATTAAGAATAAGCCTGACTTAAGTGGATTGCTAAGCCCCAGTTTAGCAAGTGTCCTAGTAAGGAATAATTTTATTTCTTAAAATGAAAGGGAATTTAATGGAAAACTAGAGAGCATAGGAAGTGATAAAATAAGACAATTAGAGGTCACATACCACACAATTATGTTGAAGCACAAATTATAACAAATGAGATTTGCAACTAGTGAATTTTCCTGTGTGGAAATCTTCTTGTGTGGCATTTTTTTAATGGCCAAATGATGTCAAAAAATTCTAAAACTTTCTAGAATAAAAGTAGACTTATCAAGATTTAATTTGATAGGTCATATAAGCCATTTGGAGCTGTACACAAAGAGTTATGTATTTTTTGAAGTTAGCCCAGAAAAACTGGTGATTTTTAGTGGCAGCATCCGAAAACAAAAATTCTAGGAATGTTGAGCTTTCAATTGGCTAAATGATATATTTTTCCTTAAAACTAGTCTTAATAAGGGTCATATAGTCTTTGTAACACCCCAATTGGATATCTATACATTTAGTTATGAATTTTCAAATTTTGATGAAAATTCTGCCCAGTTTTTTCCTCAAGTGCGAAAATGAAAATAAATGTATGGGCAAAATGGTCATTTGACCAAAAAAACAAAAAGAAATTATTTTCTCCAACATTTGGGAGATATTTCGGTCAAATGAACAAATAGAGAGGAAATGGATATTAGCTATTATATATATGTCATGGAGACAATTTGACCAAGTCATAAAAAGATGATGACTTAGTCAATAATTACAACTAAAGAGTGATATTCAAGAAGCTATTGTCTCCTTCTTTCCTTCCATATTTCGGCTGAATTAGGGAGCAAGGAAGGGAAATTAATACTTGGCCCATATTTAATCTAAGAGGAAGGAATTATAGCCAGGTATTGTATGCACATGCACAATTAGATATTAAACAATAATATTATCAAAAGCAAGAGAGATATTTTGGCAAACCATTAACCCTTCTCTTCCTCATTATTTTGGTTAAAAATAAAGGAAAGAGGAACATATTCAATTGGTTATATTTATTCAAAAAGAAGAAAAACAAGAGCCAATTAAAAGGGAGCACATGTTATTCTAGTAAAAAGCAAGAAGGGATATTATTCATAAAGCTTCATTATCTCTATTGCTTCTTTATTTTCGTCCAACACACCAAAGCAAGAGAGAGAGATGAGCTTGAAGAGCTCAAGAACACCAAGAGGGCTCTAGGGTTTCAAGAGCCAAAAACTCAAGGTAAGAGCATGTAAATCAAGTGCTTATGCCTTCTAAACTACTTAGAACTTCCTCTAACCTCTTCTTCTTCTTGAAATTCATGTTTATCAAGCTAAATCAAGAGAGAAGAGAGAGAGGGAAGAGGATTTCTAGAGAGATAAAGTGGTGCAATCAAGAGGTAATCTCATAAACTTGAACCTCTTGTGTTCTAAGATGTTGTTGTGGTTGTTGTTCTTGAATTTGGCTTGGTTTTGATTGGTTTTGTAAATTTGGGAAGATAAAACCCTAAGGGGAAATGCTGCCAAAATTTCCCCAAATCATGTTCAATTAGTGTTTAAGTGATTAAACAAGTGGTTAGAGGTGTAAAGAAGGAGATTTATGGATTGAAATCAAGAAAACACATTTTCCCTCACATTTAGTGATTTTCAGACAAGGGCATTTTTGTCCGTTTGGTCTAGAATTTCATCAATTTGATGGTTCTATAGAGTTTAGAAGGGAAAATTGTGTAGGGTTCATGTAGATTGTGAAGTCAGAAAAGCCCTAGAATGTGAAATGACCAAACTACCCTTAAAACCTTAAGTTAGGGGCTATCAAGGGTAATTTCGTAATTTGAGCCTGATTTTGACTAATTTGAGGTTAAAATAGATTCTACATGAAAAATTTTGTAGGATTAGCTCGGGTCATGATTTTTTGAATAGTACAATTTAACCGGGTACAAAGGGGCGCAGATCGGGTCCCTAGGGGTATTTTAGTAATTTCGCATTTTTGAGTCAAGATAACCAACACAATGAGTTTAGAATCAGTTATGAATAAATAATAACTCATGTATCCTAAATTTGTAATTTTAGGATATACCGATAGTCCGAGCCGAAGAAGGAGCTGGACCGATTGATAGGCAAGGAAATGGCGTGTTCCATGTAGTAACTTCTTCTTACATATACTATGTGATGCCTATTATGAATGTCATCTATTATAACATGAGCTAGTGTCCTAGACACACCAGTTCACCATGTTGTGGTCAGGGACCCAACAGGGGCACTAAGTAAACTAAGGGGCAAACTTGTCGTTTGACCTTGGGCAAGTGTCACACATATCGTTTCGATCATCTTACATGTCATGACATTGCATATCTATTTTCTCATTTTATATGTTTTGAAAGTATGTTACTATTAAGATTCTCTGAATCTCACATTTTCCATAAATGTATTAAGTTTATAACAGCAAGCAGTGGCTTAAAGGGCATAACGGTAATTTTTGAAAACTGGAGGTTTCGAGCCAGTACGAGAGGAGGCATTGGTTATCTGAAGACATTTCTATTTGTTTAAGGTATTTAATTATTCTGTACACCTCTATAGGGAATTTTATACGTAATCAAGCAATATTATTTTAATGTATCAATATATTTATGCTATTTCTATGTGCCCACTAAGCTACGCAATTGCTACTTTGAGCAATATCAATAATAAGATGAGGTCTTACATAGCCCAGGCTACACCTCATCATTAGAGAGCTTAGTGCTATCTTGTCAAAAAAACTAATCCTATTATGTGTTGTAGCTTATGGGTTTTATTTGCGGTTATAAGAAGGTTATAAGGATGGTTGAGGGAGTTCTATGGATATTGAATGGCACTAATGTTTTTGGAAAACTATTTAGACTTTATGTCATACAAATGTATATTTTGCCCGCTTAACTATTTTGTAATCATTCCCTGCATACTTGTTAAATTAGAATTGTGGTTATGGGGTCCGTGTGACTCACCGCATTGTTATTTATTATTTTTCAGGCGAGAGTTTAGGCGCTACTAACAAGGGAAATTCGTTTGAGACTTGATTTGATTTATCAATCTTATATGCCTTGTTTAGTTATATGAGCATAATCTAATGTATATTACTGAACTTTAGGGCCCTGTTGTTGTACATTGCATATTTTGAATATTCCATTGCATGCTAGGATTTGTACTGTGGGTAGAACCCCTTTGATATGTCGTTTATTGTGTAGGCTATTTTATTAAAGGTTGGGCCTGATAGTGTTTTTTTATGTATGAAATAAATCTAAACATTCAGATGCAGATATATCTTTGTCATAATGGGCTGTGGTGATTATGATTATAATGAGAACTTCAAATGGTCTATCCCATATGTGAATTGTATTAATTGTTCTTATATTGTGTCAATCAGGTGGTTAAAGTTTTTCCTACCATGATAGAGTCTTTTCTCCCTTGTTAAGGTCTGGATTGTTTTGTTACGAAGTTGAAGCCATATCAAACATGATAGACTTTTATTTGTCCTGTTTTATGTTTTTCTACTATGGTTAACTTTTCCAAAGTGTTTAGTGAAATTATTATGACTATGGTAATCTTTTGTATTGGTTTCTTTGTTATCTACCATAGTACTACTTAATGTTTTACTGAGTTGTTTGAAATGATTAATTATACAGTAATTATAGGAGATTGTTTCAAGTTGGTATTAGAGTCATGTGTTTTGTAACATCTCAAATTTTGGGACTAGAAGCTTGAGAATAAGCCTGAATTAAGTGGATTGTTAAGCCCCAGTTTAGCAAGTGTCCCAGGAAGGCATAATATTATTCCCTAAAATTCCTTATACCTCTATGGAATTTAAGGGAATGAAATGGTGAATTAAAGAGAACATGTAATGACAAAATAAGGAAATTAGTGGTCACACACAACATAGCTATATTTGGAACAAAATTGTAGAAATTGGATTTGCTACCAATGTGTTTTCCTGCCTGGTAGTCTAGTTGTGTGACATTTTTAAATAGGAAAATGATTTCAATGCCTATGATATTTTTCAAAATGAAATTAGACTTATCAAGCTTTAATTTGATAGGTCATATAAGTCATTTGGAGTTGTACACAAAGAGTTATGTATTTTTGAAATTAGCCCAGTAAAACTAGCTACCTTCTGTGATAGCGTCTAAAAATGGAAATTCTTGGGATTATGAGCTTCCATTTGACTAAAGGCTATATTTTTTATTAAATTTAGACTTAATAAGGGTCACATAGCCTCTAGAATTATACCAATTGGACATCTGTACAATTAGATATGAATTTTCAAATTTTGATGAAAATTCTGTTAGATTTCCAGCAAGGTGCGAAAATGGGAAAAAATGTAAGTTCAAAATGGTCATTTGATCAATAAAGTAAGAAGTCATTTATTTTTACCTTTAATTGGGATGAATTTTAGTTAAAATGGGGAGCAAGAAAGAAAAATAAAATACTTGGCCTATATTTAATTCAAGAGGGAAAAGATTATGGCCAAGTAAATTCAAGCACATGATCAATTACCATTAAAAAATAATAAACAAAAAGCAAGAGAAATATTATGAAGAAGCTTTTATCTCCTCTGTCCTCCTTCATTTTGGTCAAGGCACACAAAATAACAGAGAGAAGAGCTTGAAAATCTTGAAGAACAAGAGGAAGAGCTAGGGTTTCAAGAGACAAAAATCCAAGGTAAGATGCTTGATTTCAAGTGCTTAGGCCTTCTAAATCACTTGGGAACCTCTTCTTCTTGAAAATCATGGTTAGTAAGCAAAATCCAAGAGGGAAGAGAGAGAAAAAATGGCGCCTAGAGAGAGAAAGTGAGAGAATCAAGAGGTAAGCTCAAGAACCCTAATCCTCTTGATTATATGTTGTTGTGGTGGTGATTGTTGCTGTTGTTGGCTTGATTTGTTTGGTTTGTGAAATTGGGAAAATTAAACCCTAAGGGGTCATGCTGCCAAAATTTCGATGAATCATGTTTATTATGTGTTTAAGTGGTTAATCTTGTGATTATAAGTGAAAAAGAAGTGATTAATCAAGAGAAATCAAGAAAACCCAACTTCTCTTCTAAGGGTTTAAAGTTTTGGCCATAAGTAGAACCATAGGAAGGAGTTGTAATTTTGATAATTCCATTGGATTTAAAAAAGAAAATTGTGTAGGAATATATGTGTTCATATTTTTGGAAATTTATATGCAAATCTGGAATTTATTGAAGTTGAAAGGAAATGATGTTTGATTTGTTTCACTGGAGGTAGTGTTGTTGTGCAATGAATTTCATTAGTTAAACCTAGTCCAAATATTATAAAATTTGGCAGGATTAAAGTAGACATCTATCTTTTTAATTTGATAGGTATCTCATAATTTTTAGACTAGTAGATTAAAAGATATAGATTTTCAAAGTTGAGCTCTATTTCTAGAAGTAAATCTGGAACAAGGGAGGTTTAACGAAACTCTGGGAAAACTTTCATGACAATGGTTAGATGTATGTATTTTTCCATAAAATTAAATTTAAAGATCTTCACATAAGCTTTGGAATTAGTCAATTTGGAGTTTCCTTGAATTAATTATGAATTTTCAAAGTTGATTGTAAAGCTGTCAATTTTTTGGAAACAATGAAACTGCATTGTACAAAACTTCACTATGCAGAAACTGCTATAACTATGGAGATAACCAATAGAATGTGATTAAAAGATAGTAGTGACAAGTAATAACTAGTTACTTGTTAACTCTAATTTATAAGAATTGACAATTACCCGAGCCGAATCAAAGAATGTGGACGGATAGTATAAGCTGGAAAAAGGGATTTCAAGTAGTAATACTTTCTTTCATAAACTATTGATAATTTTTATGCTTTGTGAATACCATCTTCTATAATATGACAGTGCCTAGGACACACGACCTAGATGTGATCTGAGATCCAACGATGGTACATGCGGTTATGCTGGGGTTGCAAACAGTTGTTTAGCCTTGGACAATGTGCACACAACATGAGTATGAGTTCCCATCTTACATAACATGATGTATGAAATATTTATTTTCACATCATATATGTCTGATTGCCTGTTACTATTGAGATTCTTTGAATATCATCCTTTCCATAAATGTAAAAGTTTTCAGCAGCAGACAGCGACTCAAAGTGTAAGAATTGTAATTACCGGTAGCAAAAGGTTCTAGTCAAGCTCAAGAGGGGAAGTTGGTTATCTGAAGACCTTTTATTATTTTAAGGTCTGTATTTATTATATACGAACCCTTGTGGGGAACTCTTGTAAGATAATCAAGCAATATTGTTTCAATAATATCAGTATATTTTTGTTATTCCTATGTACCCACTGAACTGCACAATTGCTACTCTGGTTAATATTGATAAGAAGAGGTATGTAAGGCAGGGGGTCTTACATGTTTCGATAAAAAGAGAGAATCACATACAAAAAGCGATATTTTTTTGTGATAATAGTTATTGGTTTGAAGATAAAAAGAGAGAAAAACATCGGAGAAAAGTAGAGATCACAAAAAAACAATGAGGTGAATGTCGTATTTTTTTGTTGCAGTAAAAATAATTTTGATTACATTAGATTATATAGACTAAAATCAATATAATTTTTTCTCTTAAATTTTAGCATCTTGTTAAATCATGATCTACTTGAGCGTTCACCCTTTTCCTAAACTTGAGTAGGTATATTGAAATCAGATTCAAGATTTGCTATCTTTTACAATTACTGGAACTCTGGAGTACTGATACCTGGTCGACAATCTACAATAAATGCATTGGAGAATATTGTAAAAAAAATTTAATAGAGTTTATCTTAGAATTTAAAAAATTATAAGATAATTTTCTAGAATGTTTAAGTGATTAATTTATTTTAAATTATATAATGTATTGAATTTTGAATACTAAAAAAAATTTATTTCATATTATTATCATGTTATTATTAATTATTATATTTTTTTATATAATAAATATTAATAATAAAACTAAATAAAAACAAATAATTAAAAATAGCTATATATAATATAAAAATAAAACCAATACATAATGATTATTAATAAATAACTGTTATACATAACCTCAATATATTATTGTTTAGAACAATAGGTATCTTACGTTGAGCATATATAGTGCTCGCATAAATGATAGTTCATAACCATAATTTATGCCTGATAATAACTATCATATATCAACGATTCTATAGTAGTGTTGAGTTGAAGTGATAGAATTTTTTATTTAAGTGTGAACATTTTGCCCTATTTTTATCAACTTCAGTTTTTATAGATTTTCTTATTTTGATAGATTATAATTTGAGCTACATGTGGAACCATTTGAAGCTTAAATCAATACCTAAGAAGTTGGAAAGAAGTTTAGAAAGTCAAGACACCATGACAAAACAAGAAAAGATGAGACAAGAAGAGGAGGAGCTCTTGGCCTCAACCAAAGCATTTTCTAGCCTCAGCTAGAGACAAGTTGGCCTCAGCCAATGTACTTCCTGGCCTCAACTAGAGACAAGACAGAAAGTTCTTGGCCTCAGCCAAAGGCATAAGTAAAAAGCCCTTGGCCGCAGCCAGAGATGAAGTAGATAACTCTTAATAGCAGCCAACAATGACTATTGAAACTGTGTTTTTATGATAGCAACTAAACTAGGGCTTTATATTCTTCCACCTTCAACTTTGGCCATCATTATGGACTTTGGAGGCAATTTTTAATGCTTGTTCTGCTAAGGTTTGGTGCTTGGAGGTGGAGATTGAGCTTGGAGGTGGAGATTTGAAGAAATTTGAGCTTCTCCTTTTAGTTTTTCCTCTCCATTTTCTATTATTTCCTTATGTTCTACTTTTTTTTTGTTTATCCCCATTTTCTCATGGATTTTATGAACATGTGTAGCTAGATTTTTTATTCTTGGATTATTTTGAATTCTTGTATGGATTAAGTACTCATTTCCTCTTTATATTTGTGATTAATGATTAGATTATGTTGATTTTACTCTTTGATTAATGCTTCTTATTGATTAGCCACCAATGAGATTGTTGGGTTCACTTGATTGATATTTGAGAGGGCTAGGTTTAGTGTAGAACTTGAATTTAATCATGTGAGAACTTGAAATTTTTTAGTTGAATGAATGGTTTTGTTAATGAGATAGAGATATGCTCATTAACATCTCATAGCCATATATGGTTTGCAATGAAAATTGGGGTTTAATTAATTAATTAAGAGATTAAGGAATTAATTGAACTATATACTTATTTCGAGACTTGAGAAAGCACTTATAGGTAATTTAATATCCTTGGCTAGCATAATCTCTCAATAAGTAGCAAATATTGTAGGGATTTGATTGAGTACTTTTGAAATACAAGGGAGATAGATAATCCCAGTTCTCATTTTATCCTTCAAGTCCATGAATCACCTGTTTTTGTTTGTTTTTTAATTTTAAAAATAATTTCCCTTCACTCATGATATTTATATAACTCGAATTAGGCGAAAGTGTGATAATCAATACATGACCAGGTTTTGGAACTAAATCCTTCTGGGAACAATAATTTACTTATCACTTTATTATTTAGCATGACCCGTGCACTTGTGTTGTGAATACTAACGCTATATTGGGTTATCCAATGTGACTAATCATTTGGTGCACTCCTGAACCATATCTTTATCATCAAATATCATCACATATAAGAAAAAATTGCTTATTGGGTAATCTAATTTGCCTCATCATTTGGTGCACTTTTGAACCATATCTCAGTTATCACATATAAGAAAATTTTGCTTAATGGTCACATCATTCATTCTAATTTCAGCAGCACCCTGGAGAATAACATAATTGTTTCTTCATTCTTTTTCTTGCTACTCTTTCTGTAAAACCGAAACTAATGTATTATTTACTTCCTCTTTCTTTAATTCTATTTTATCAACTTTAGTGGTGTAATTATTTTTGTTTATATATATATATATATATATATATATATATATATATATATATATATAATCATTTTATTAAAAAAAAGGAGGTAAGTCCTAATAGCCGTATAGAACCAGGAAATCGGGCCGAGCCCGTTTAAGTTCTTTTAAATCATGGGCTAGACTTGAAAAATGAAGCCTCAAAAGGAAGTCGGGCCTAAAAGGGCTAGCCCTGTAGGGCAAAGGGCCCTGCAGAGTCGAGGGCCGGCCCCTTAGGCCCTTTAGCTTTTTTTTTTAATTCCCCTCCCCTTCTTGCCTATGCCTTTACTGACTTTTTCCTAAGAACCTTAAAATTGTCAAATTTACATATGATGGTAATTTACTAATTCTTGATATTTTTACCCTTTAATAAAGTCTACTACTTAAAGTGAAGTACAATCAAATTTCCTTGAAATTGATGAAGTAGCGAAGAAGATGAAAACGATAGTCATCATAATCATGTTGCTTAGAGTGTTTAGCTTTCTGCCTTTTTATGCTTTATGTGAGACTATGAGTTACTTGTGGATAATATTTTTTACCTTTGATTATGAATGAGTAATTTTATTTGTTTTAATGGATGAGACGTGTAGACGTATAATTAAATCTTATGAAAATGGTTTCGGGTCTTGCGGGCTGGCCCTAGCCTGCATGCTCTCGGGTTGGGCTTTGAAAAACAACAATTTTACTTTCCCTGGGCCCTGTAGGGCCAGCTCGGCCCTAATTCCCAACTCTATAGTCGTAGCCCAAAAGAATTGGGCCTTAAAAAGTAAAAACCACATCTATCATTTTTCGTGCATGTTTGGTTAAGCGATGGGAGACCAGATAGGTCCAATTAAACCTAAAAAAGTACATATAAATCCCGTTTGTCTTGTTTAGGTAATTTTTTTAAAAACTTGATCAACCGTGATTAATTGTGATTTCACCTTCCAATTGCATGTTGAGCATAAATGGCAAAGGGGTTGCTTATGCAATTAGAAAATCCCGATGAAACTTCCACAACAAAAATCTCTCTAATTTACCCTCTGATCCATTCTCCAAATATTCTCTACACATATCTTGCCTATTATTTTTCAACGTAGTTCAAATAATATCATTTTAAATATTATTTTGTCCATTACTTAACATGAATTTTTAAGTTATTTTAAATAATAAAAATAATATTTAAATATTCATGTTATTCATTAAATCATATTTAATAATTATTATTAAATATTTAATTATCATTATTATTAAATATAATCATGAAAATGTAAACAACTTTAAATTATTGAAGAAATAAACTTGATTACATAATTTGTTGCAAACCTAGCAAAATAATTAGCTATCATATTTATCAATTTTTTTAAATTTAGATATTAAATCTCATGATAATGATAGATCCCGTAATATGCTCTCTAAAATATAATCTAACATGTATAATTTTTCTTTTGGTGGTATATGCACCTTGTCATGAATTTTTATGCCATTTTTACTTTTAGTTTTATGTATTTCCTTCGTTAAATATAACTTTATAAAATTCATATCCTTTTTGGTAATTATATATTCATAGGTGCTTTTAATAAATAGAATTCAAATATAATCATAATTTTTAAAGTCACTTGTTAAAAAAAATATCCAAACAAAAATCATGATTGACCAACAACACTTTTAACCAATATTACTTATACAAATCACAATCACGATTATCCATTACTAATCCAAACAAGCACTTCAACTAATTCTTAAAGACCAACCTTTAAAAATTATGTGATAAATAGGTCGTTCTCCATGTTACTAACTCTAACAATGATACTTTAGATTCCTTGCAATATATATTTTTTACCATACTTATGGTGGCAATACTTTTAGGTTTTCAAACACTACAATAGAATCGCACATATATGATGCTTAATAAATAATGATTATAGTGAATAACATCATGTACGTCGAGGCAGAGGTCGCATAATAATATATAACACTAAAACTTAATAGTTAAATACAGCACAGTCATGTATTGAGAGATGAGATTGGCGAAAACACGGGTAGAAAAATGATTTTTTAGACCGGGTAAAAATGATTTTTTAGACCGGTTTTTGATGAGGTCTTGATACAGCCGGTCTAAAAAATATGATACTTTTTAGACCGGTTATGCAACCGGTCTAAAAAACACTTTTTAGACCGGTTGTTGGAACAACCGGTCTAAAAAATATGAGTTTTTAGACCGGTTATGTAAATAACCGGTCTTAAAAATACTTTTAAGACCGGTTATTTGGAGAACCGGTCTAAAAAATGTGACTTTTAAGACCGGTTATTTAAATAACGGGTCTTAAAAGTATTTTTAAGACCGGTTATTTAAATAACCGGTCTAAAAAGTGTCTTTTTTAAATTTTTTAGTCCATTAATTACATTATTATACTTAATTTGTACATATTCTAAAAGCATGTTTTTAAGGCCATACTTATAATTACTTGTCACGAATATATCCTGGTGAAGTCATACATGAAGAACCCAATGAACATATCTTAGGAATCCTGCAACACCCAAAGCAAATACATAATGAGTTGCGAATGGCTTAATAATATGAAATAATATCAGAAAATGAGTTAGAAAAGAAAGTAATTAGATCATAAGTTGGAAGATAACTTTGTATTTAAGAAATTTTGTCGGAGAATAAATATTTAGAAACAGGGAAAATGACAGAAGAAAATACTAACCTTGGCCCCTACTAATGAAGAATCCAATTTGTAAACTCTCTCAAATGTCGCAATCGTAAGCTTACAGCAAATATGAGTATAAAATTTTGTAATAGAAATCGATCTAAAGTATATGACGGTAGCTAATATGAAGTATGTATAAAACTAATTAAGTAAAACACTTACCTTAAACCAATTGGAGGGAAGAAAAGTTGAGCCTTACGGTAATGGATTCCACCGTACCTCTGCGTTTGACGGCGGAGATGGTTAAGGATGGAGGAGCGATGTGGGAAGGAGGAGTTGCCGCGACATAGGGGGGGTTTACAAAAATCTTGATAAATATCAGATTTCAAATTTGAAATTAGGCGCCAGCTAAAGCCGCGAGAAAGGATTTTAAATATTATGGCGGACTTTTAAGACCGGTTATTTAACAAAACCGGTCTTAAAAAGTTCACCTTTTAGACCGGTTATAACTAATAACCGGTCTTAAAAATAAAAACTATTTAATTTTTTTAATTCCGCGTCTTTTAGACCGGTTATTATTAACAACCAGTTTAAAAAGTTTTATCTTTTAGACCGATTATAACTAATAACCGGTCTTAAAAGTAAAAAAAATTTAATTTTTTTAATTCCGCATCTTTTAGACCGTTGTTAATAACAACCGGTCTAAAAAATTTTATCTTTTAGACCGGTTATTAGTGACAACCGGTCTAAAAGATGCGGAATTAAAAAAAATTACATATTTTTTACTTTTAAGACCGGTTATTAGTTATAACCGGTCTAAATAATATCTTTTAGACCGGTTATTTTAAGAACCAGTCTAAAAAATTCTTTATAATTACGAAACTGCCACCAGTCATTTTTTTTAGACCTTATCCGCAATAACCGGTCTAAATGATGCGGTCTAAAAAGGTTAATTTGTACTAGTGAAACAAAACCATAGCAGTTTTAATTATTAGTTGTCATTTATTCAGTGAAAAAATGACAGTTCTTATGAAACAACTATCATATAACACTTTCAAATCATTTGTCTTCACAACTTTATATGAGCAAAAACAAATACATAATGGTTATAGTAATTAACCATAAAGTATGATTACTAAATATTTTTTTTAAGGATACTCAACAGTTAACAATGATAACCGTCATATATAAGAAGACAGGATTGTAAAAAAATTATTTAATAATATTTGACAATTCTTCCCAAAGAACAGTTATATATTCTTCACAAAATAAAAATTATTTGACAATACGTTACGGCTCTTCTCAAAGAACAGTTAAGTATTATTTAATATAAATAAAGGTGGGATTCTGAAATATGTCATATATAAGGAGGTGAGACCCTGAAAAATATAATTTGACAATACATCACAGTTCTTTACAAAGAACCGTTAACTATTTTTTAATATAAATAAAGGTGGGATTCTAAAAGATATCATATATATATATAAAGAGGGATCCAAAGAAAAAATGTTGACAATATATTATGGTTCTTCACAAAGAACCGTTAAGTATTTTTTAATATGCAAAAAAATTATTTTGATAATATATTATATTTTATTCACTAAGGTTAAGTATTCTTTCATATAAAAGGTAGAATTATTAAAAATATCAAATATAAGGAGGTGAGATTCGGAAAAAAATTTTATTTGACACAACTCTTCAAACTCTTTCTCAAACATTTTTTGAGCTTCCTTAGTAGGTCTCATACTCTTTTTTCCATAGGTTTTGTTGTGCCGTTGCAAGTCTTCTCCTCCACCACTACCATGGGCCATTACTTTGCATCTCCTTTCTCTTGTGATTCTTCATCGTGTAAGCTTTCAAATTTTTCAAATAACATTTTTAGTTTCGTTTTTTTTAATATGATGAGATCTTGCCAGTTGATGCTCAAGGTTACCAATCAAGATTATGATATCTAATATGATGATGGCTGTTGGTTTAAGGATTAAAAAAGAGAAAAAAATGCATGAGAAAAGTAGAGATCAAAAAATGATGAAATAAAATGATGAATTTTTTTATTGTTGAGCATCTCATGTTCCTAAACTAAGGTACGAAAAACCGAACCAGGCATTGAACTAGTTAGGGCAGTGGTTTAAAGGTTAGTGGGTCAAATTGGGATCAACTCAAGGTCAAATTGATAATGATAAAATAATGTGATTTAATTAAAATGTGTAATAATATTTAATCATATTTAAGAAAATCAAAGGCAATGCTTGGTTTAACTTTAAGAAAACACTTTTATTTTTGTTATGGGACAAAATTCTTCTCATATAATTTATATAATATCATATAAAACTATTTTTTAAAGCTAAGTTTAACACTACTTTTAAATTACTCTCTCTTTCCTTTTTCCCCCCTTTATCTGATCCCTCTCTCTGCCTTGTTATGCATTTTTCTCTTTCTATTTTTTTTCCTTTACTCTCATACTCTCTCTCTCTCTTGGTAGACTTTTTTTCATTTATTACTTGTTATCATATCATCAGTTAATCACAAGCTCCCATAAGTTCCCTCTCTTCAGCTTTTCACTTTCTCCTTCGAACTTCTCGTAAATAGCTTCCATTTTCATATTCAAGTTCATCTTAAAGCACACTCTCTATCCAAAATCAGATCCTTGTTAAAATATGGATGGACACGAGTAGAAAAAAATAAAAGAGGTTTGAGGATACTCAGCTATTTGCAATATATCTCTTCTTTTCTTCTTTTCTTTCTTTAGTTTGACTCTCTTCATCCATTCATCTTTGACTCTTTTCCACTTTTTTCCAAGTGAATCAAAGTTTTTCTAGGTAAAAAAGCTAACCCACTTAACCCGTTCAACCCAACAATTTATCCCGGTTCAGGCCAAGTTACCCCGATTTAAGGTAGGTTACACTAGGTTGAGTTTCTCCCTATCTATGACCTAAATCAGACTGGACTCTTGGTTGATTCATCGGTTTCCAATTCAAAACGGCCAATCCAGTTCAGTTTTTCAAATATTGTCCTAAACTTTAGCAACCCAAAATGTATGTTGAAATTAGGTTTGCTGAATCAGGTTTAGAGATTTGCTCAAATTTTTATATTTGCCAATTTTTTTCATATTCTAATTTTCATAGTTATATTCTTATTATTTTTTTAAGTTTATACATACATACATATTTTCTTATTTTCATATTTATATTATACTTTTGTAGTTAAAGGATATATGACAAAAACTATTAGAGCATGAATACGTGATCTATCTTATTTTCATATTTATATTATACATTTGCAGTTAAAGGATATGTGACGAAAACTATTAGAGCACGAATACGTTATCTATAGACAATCTACAACAAAGACATTGGTGAATATTGTGAAATGTTTTATTAATTGATTTTATTTTATAATTCAAAAAATTATAAGATAATGTTCTATTGTGAGAGTGTTTAAGGGATTAATTTCTTTTAAATTGAATAGTGTTTATATATAATGTATTGAATTTTGAATACTATAAATATAATTTTTTATTTAATATTATTATCTTGTTATTATCAATGACTATATTGTTTCTTATATAATAAATATGAATAGTAAAATAAATAATAAAAAATAACTTTATAGGTTTTGATCATTGAGGATCTCGATCAGCTCCATCACAAAATCATTCTTACTCTTTGTCATTTTAAGATGATATTTCCTCCGTCCTTTTTCACTGTGATGGTTCACTTGATACTCTACCTTGTTCATGAAACAAAGCTCACTTGCACATTTTAATATCGATGGATATATCCTTTTAAGAGGTACTCATTTTACACACATGCATCATCATTAATTTCTAAATTTGCTAGTCTCACATTTCAATATTTATTAACATTTTTCCTTCTTTTCTTTATAGGTTTATTAGGAAATTGAAATCTTATACAAGGAATAAGGCGTGGCCAGAAGGTTCTATAGCTAAAGGTTATATAGGGGAGGAGGTCTTGTATTTCTGTTCAAGGTACTTTGATGACATTGAGACGTCTTTCAACTGACCGCCTCATGTAGACGATTGTCTTGAACCTGAGCCATCATTAAGAGAGTTGTTAATCCCTCGTGTTGGTAAACTAGTTGAAGGAAGTGAAAACTTCAAACTAACAACAACTAAGAAGTTACAAGCACATAGACATATCTTGATTAATTGCACTCAAGTTGAACCATTCCTTCCATAAGAATTGTACACTCATATGTTGTTCTATATATTTCCTTACATTTTTTACTTAAATTTCATGATCACCTTCTTATGATTAGTTTTAGAGAATTTAGAAATCATGTTAAGCATCAACTTAGGATTCGTACACAAACATCATTTGAAATTGACGAAAAGGTGCACAGAGAATTCCCAAGTTAGTTTGCACGTAGAATACTAAATGACTATAACCCACACTCACAAGATTTCAGAGCTCTCACAATTGATCCTCTTGACCATGCAAAAAGGTTTACAACATACAATAACAATGGTTTCAATTTTTGCATGGTTTCACGAGATTATGGATTGCTTACTTAAAACTCGGGTGTTTATGGCACCTTTAGGACAAGGATTTATGCTAGCAATAATGACAACAACATGCAATTCAAAGGCTTCCCTTATTATGGAAAGCTTCTTGACGTCGTCGAACTAAATTACCAAGGCCATTTCACCGTGATGCTATTCAAGTGTTTGTGGACAAATACGACAACTTCCTGGAGACTCACAATTGACGACTTAGGCATCACATCAGTAAATTTCTCTCGGCTAATTCACATTGTAATTCACATTGGTCAATCTGAAGATGATGAGCCATATATTCTTGCCTCAGAGGCAAACCAGGTTTAATATGTCGAGGACAAGAGGCACATAGATTAGAATATGATGGTTCACTTAAAACCTTGAGACCTTTAAGACATGGGTGATGGTGATAACATCGCCTACGAGAGAGAGCCATTCTAACTTACCAATTTTGAAAACTTCTTACCTGAAGGCGATGACAATTTACCTATAGTTCAAGGCATTTTTATAAGTTACGCTTTATTATTATCACATCATTTAAATTTAATTTTTGTAGAAAATAATACCACTAACATTTTATCCACACATTTTTTGTAGGGATAACGAAGAAGAATGATTAAAAAAATTATACTTTTGTTCTTGAAAACCTAAATTTATATTTTCTTTTAAAAAATTCAAACCCATTTTTGTAGCGGTTACAAATGTGAAACGTTACAAAGATAGTCACCTAAGCTACTACAAATATCAATCGCTATTAGCATTACGCATATCCCTATAAACACCCCCACCACACCTTATTTCAAACCCTCCTCCATTTCTTCCCACCCTTCTCTCTTGTTTTCTCTCATTTGAAAAGTTTTTTGGAAGAGCTGCGCAAGGAGATCAAATATGGTCAAAAATTTTTAAATCTTTGATTTTAACATTTTTCTTCATATTATTATACTTATACTAATTATTTTTTCTTCTTCTCCAAAAATTTAAGGACTTTTCCTCAACATTTTCAACATTCCTTCCATAATTATCAACATCTAGTGGACAACATAATAAGTCCAGTCCAGTCCTTATTACCTACACCTTCTCAATATTAAACCTACATAAACTTTATGCTTTTATAACTTAATTTAATCATCATTCCCAAATATTAACTACTATCATTTAAATTGTTACTTAAATAATAAATCATTCAACATAATATTGTACCAATGGACTCAAACTATAGTCTGGATTTTTTTTTAATTTTCCAAACATTTAGTAGTGATTTTAAAACCACTACAAATTTAAATTCAAAATTAGATTAAATTTTTGGCGCAACTTGTGAAATTTCATCCAATATTAGTAGTGATTTCATAACCGCTACAAATATTTTGGCGCCAATTTTTTAAAATTCCTGCATGTACTTAGTAGCAATTTTAAAACCACTACAATATCGGTTCCAAATTTTCAATTTTCATTTCCTGCCACATAAAATTCTAGCAAATTTTTGCGAACCGCTACAACATTCTCATATAATGTGTTATTTACAAATGCATCTTATAGTGGTGAGAAGGAACCGTTACAAATTCAATAGCGGTGTTGTTACGTGAGTAGCGGTTCTCGTAAACCACTATAAAACCCTTTGCAATAGTGTGTTTTGTAACAGTTTTTGCAACCACTACTACTATCGTTTGTAGTATTAAAACCGCTACAAATACACAATTTTAACCATTACAAAATGATAGTTTTTTGTAGTGAATATTTAAATATTATTTTAATTTTATTATTTAAAATAATGTAAAATTTAAAAATTCATGTAGGAAAAATAATATTTAAAACAGTATTATTTAAATCTCTTTGGTTGAAAAATAATAGGAAAAATATATGCAGAGGGTATTTGGGAAGGGATGTGAGGAAAAATTGGGGAAATTCTTGCTGCGGAATTGTCATCAGGATTTTCCAATTACAAAAGAAACCCCTTGTCACTTATACTCAAAAGTGTAGTGGGAGGATGAAATTACAGTTAATGGACATTTTATAAAGCTGACCTAAAGCGGATAAATGGATTTTATAACCACTTTTACATGCTCAAATCAGCTTATCAGAGTGATCGCCACTAAACTAAACATGCACTTGATAGATGTTGAACCTCTAATCGATTTAGCTATTTTATTTTGGCCAAAAATTAAAACCGAGATCGATTTAGCTACTTTTGATTCAAATTTGGATTAATTTGAATTATACTACACTTGATGAGAGATGAACTTTTGGTTTGACTCAAAAAGAGTAAAATATATCCATTGGGGATGTATAGGTAAAATTTCTATTACATAGAAATTACTTTAAGTTCTAAATTTTAATCAATTGAAATCAGTTAATCAATATGAATTGCCACTTTTATATCAATACAGCTTTTCTTTTTTATCTTGCTATTTTATAATATCCTAATTAAAATAATTTTTTCCTTATTGTTTCCCGTATCTCAACAAGAAAACAACAAGTTAACGAAAATATTGAAATCTTTTTTATATCGCTACTGTGACAATGTTTTACATAACCAATAAGCCTATGCTGATCCAAATGAATATTTTCTTACATTTTAAGTACGCGTGTCCTCAAAATAGAACACACAAATCTCATACACCATGATAAAAAATATTAAGAACTGAAGTAAAACAAAGAATTTGCCAAAGCAATTATTGTTATTACTTCCTCAAAGCAGTACTGGAAAGGGAAACAGTACATATATAATAATGAATTGAAGTGAATCTCACAGACCATCCTAGAACGATAGATTAAAAAAAAACTGCAATGCCTTAAAAGCTAAAATATATATATAAGAGAGAGAGAGAGAGCAAGTACTTTGCTAACATAATTAGTTGGGATTTATAAATACCTAATTTACCCCAAATGTTTTCGTGTATGAAATATGAATTTCCGAAAGTCTTTGTTGGGTCAATTTCGCCCCAGAAATATTAAATAGGAGCATCGCCCTAACTGTAAAATAATTAGCCATTTAAAGGCCAACGGCGACGTTGTTCCTTTTATAATAAATCCAGAGTGAAATCGATCTAACAAAGACCTGTGGATATGCAAGGCTCCTATGAGAAAACTTTCAGAACAAAATTAGACTTTAACCCTATAATAAATATTAGGAAAACGAAATTAATTCATGAAGAAGATGCTGCGGGCACCACATCAAGATTAACGCCAAATAGCCTCAGTCTGTGACTTCTACGAAGAAGGCCTACTTGATTATTATTATTTGGTGCCGCCGGTAACAATAAAGTCTGTTGTTGTAATCTCTTACGGCTGTGTTTACTACTCCTGTGACCTCCAAGAGCGTAGTGAGAGTTAAAGCTCATATCACAGTCAACACATACGTATTCACGCCTTTGTTGTTGTGATCCTTGACCACGACGACGGTGACGACCTTCTGCTTCATTATGACGAGGCAATGAAGAAGGCACAACGGGCTTCTGCAATGTCAACGGTTGTGGATCCACGTGGACCATCATCTCCATCGTAGTCGCCTTGGTCAGAACTCCGGCTTCATCTTTAGGGTTAGAAGACGAAGAAGAAGAAGAAGAAGCCACACCACTCTTTTGTTGTGATCCTTGAAGACAAGGATCTTCTGCTTCATTATAATTTGGTGATGAAGGGTCAATCAGTTGCAATGCCAAAGGTATTTCCACTAGGGCCATCATCTCCGTCGTCAGAACTCCACCGGCTTCGTCTTTGGGGTTAGAAGACGAAGAGGAAGAAGTCATCACACCACCGCTACTCAGTTGCTTCTTCTTGTGCATTTTCATGTGACTTCTAAGACCCCTTGGAGAGTTGAAGCATCTAGTGCAGTGCTTACACAGAACCAGCTGGTTGTCCATGGAAGAGAAAAAAAGCTCAAGAAAACAAAGAAATTATTCTAGCTTGGTATGGATAATGCTGAAGATAACAGTTATATATATACATAATTGGTCTCTTAGGGTTTCTTTAGGCTCTTGCACTGTGTTGAGATGATGTGTGTGTGAGAAAGGAAAGTTTTGTAAAACTTTGATTGGGGATGTAATAAAGTTCTGAGAAAATTATCAAAAATCGAGTTTGAGGATAATGTTCCTTGATCTATGGGATTTGGGTTGGCAGCTTAATTTCTTACCTTTTTTTACGAGAGAATAAAAGCGCGTCCCAATAAAAACTCGTCTAAATGAATTCAATCATCTTCGTTAATTGCGTTAGTTATTTTTTTTTATTGTCAGAAATATTATTACAGTGTAAACCAGAAATCTGGAAACAGGTTGTAATTGAATAGATTGATGATTCTAATTTCTAAATAATATCCAATACTTTATGCAAAATTTTTACGATCCACATTAAATGTAGGATATTTTCTACAAGCTATATATTGGTCCAAAACCTAGGACATTTTCGAGTTATATGAAATAGGTTCCCCTTTTTACCTGTGTTGGTTGATGTGAATGAGTAATTATGTATGAGAAATTGTGGATACTAGTTGTGCAGAAGGGTAAGGAAAAAATTGTAAAATTTATAATGGATTTAGAAAAAAAATTATTGAATTTTTCTTAATATAGGTGATACATGTTGAAAGTGTTTTACGTTGTATATTAGTAGGAGTATGTAACTTACATATAACCAGATAAATTTAACGATTTTTCCCGTAACTGATAAATTGTTATCTGAATTCGATAATTTACAAATTAATTCTCAAGCTAAGTAATCACAAAAGCATAAAAGAGTGTGTATGTGTGGTTTTTCCCCCTCTTTGAAAACAAGAAGAAATATAGGAGATCAATTAGCTGACTCATTGCCACAAACTAATTTGTGATGCAATATCATTAATTTGTGATGCAATATCATTGATTGATACTCTATCTAGCCCTAAATATAAAAGCTAAATAATTAATTTGCAAGAATAAATTATATTATTGGCAAAAAAATTAAAAAAATGATAGTTAATTAAGTTATTTCTGTATAAAAATGTGTCTTGATTTCACTAAAGTAACCCTCAATTATTTAATCAGAAACTAATATTTGATGAAAATCTTATTAAATATGTTTTTGTTGTTCAAATATAATATATGTAATTAATAGGGAGAATTTGAGAAATAAATATAAATTTGATAAACAAAGTGAATTGAGGTCATATATATATTTATGATTAAAGAAAATTTTTCTAGGAAAAATTACAATAAAGTCCCAAGTAAATGAAAATAGGAAGAAATGGTCCCAAAGGGTTGTTAATAACAACATAATGATCTTCTATTAACAACATGTATGAGGATCGTCATTAACAACCCCTTGGGATCATTTCTTCATATTTTCATTTGCTTGGGATCTTATTGTAATTTTCCTATTTTTCTACTAGTTGATCTGTCATAAGAGATGACACTTTTTTTGAAAAAATTAATGATAAGGTATACTGTTAAGCAATTGTTAATGGTTGTTTAACAAGAAAAGTATGATGCTTGTTTTTGTTTGAATTTTATTATCTATTTTTATGTTTTTTAGGACAATTATATAGTTTAATTTTATTAGAACAAGCTTTGGAAACAAAAGAATCAATTCCAACAACATAGAAAATCTTGTTGATACCACTCATGTTTCAGAAGATGCTAGGATTCAAGGCATAAATCTTCCTCTTCTCAGTCTTTACAGCCCTTTTCACCGATCTAATAGTATTACACAAAGTATTAGATCTATTATCTCTATCAGAAGAACGCATGTTAAAAAAGTCGTACAAATTTCTAAGTATGACCAATGCCTTCAAGCTACTTCTGTAAAACATACAATACGTTATTTTTTAATTTCCTCAACCTCTAATAAATTCTTCGAAATTTCAAGTGTATATGTCTGTGTTGTCCGAGTCATCCTTACTCTTCATGGCACAGAAGGAATTCCGGCAACAGTTAGAATCTCTCCTATAGATACTACTTATACTTCATATAGCAATGCTCGGATCCCTATTGCGATAGAACGTAACTTTGGCTTCTTCTTTAGGGTTTGAAAAATTGTGGATATATATTACTACGGTCCTTAATATAAGATATAGTAGTGAACAATAAGGATAAAAGGGTAAAAAAGTCAAACTTATATGGGTTTTAGAAAAAAAACTGAATTTGTTAATAGACGTGATACATGTTGTAACTGTCCTACGGAGTATGAAACTTAATTACAAATAATCGTATATCTCGTATTTGGCCCTAGAAAAACTGTTTTATTTCTTCGCTTGAAAATTTTAATTTTTTTGCTTCGTTTATTTCCTATAAGCGAGGACCGGATTCCCTCACACCCAATCAAGGTCTCAAATAGTCAAATTCAATAAACGAAACAAATTATCTTTACGATTGTTCCCTTAATTTTAATCTGAATTCGACAGTCCAATTTGCAAATTAACTCTCAAGTTATCGCAAAAGAATAAGCGTGCTTTTATTTTTCCCATTCTTGAGAATTAAGAAGAAATATACGAGATCAATTAGGTGATTCATTGTCAGTTGTCAGTTGTCACACACTAATCTTCGATGCAATATCATTAATTGTTACTTCATTTTATCCTAAATATAAGAGCTAGATAACAATTCATAAAGATTAAGAAAATCATATTATTGGAAAAAAATAAATAAATAATTGTACTTAAGTTAGTTATAATTTTAAAAAATAATGTGTGTTGATTTCCCTAAAGTACCTTTTAATTATTTACATTAAAAAATACATCTTAATATGTGTAATTTGTAAGACATCGCTTCATTATTGATATTACTTAGAGTAGCGTTAGCGTAGCTCAGTGGATACATAGAAATAGCATAAATATACTGCTACATTGAAACAATATTGATTGATTACATACAGAATTCCCTATAGAGGTTTACGGAATAATTACATACCTTAAACAAATAGAAAGGTCTTCAGATAACCAATGCATCATCTCGCACTGGCCCGGAACCTCCAATTTCTAGAACTTACCATTCTGCCCTTCGAGCTGCTACTTACTGCTGGAAACTTTATACATTTATGAAAAGGGTGAGATTCGGAGAATCTTAGTAGTAACATACTTTCAAACATATAGAATGTGAAAATAGATATGTTATGCCATGTCATGTAAGATGATCGAAACTATCTATACACTTGCCCAAGAACAAACGATCTGCACCTTGGTCTACTTGGCACCTTTATTGGGTCCCTGACCACAACATGGTAGATTGGTGTGTCAAAGACACTAGCTCATGTTACAGTAAATGACATATACAACATTTAGTAATCACATAATATACGTAGGAAGAAGGTACTACCTTGATCGTGCCCTTTCCTTGCTTGTCAATCGGTCCAACTCCGTATCCGGCTCGGCCTATCGGTATATCCTAAAAATAAAAATTTAGGATATATGAGTTATTATTTATTCATAACTCATTCTAAACTCATGGTGTTGGTTATCTTGATTCAAAACTTCAAAATTACAAAAATACCCCTAGAAACCCTGTTTATGCCCCTTTGTACCCGATCAAATTGTACTATTCCAAAAATCATGACCCAAGCTAATCCTACACAATTTTGTGTGTAGAATCCATTTTTGACCTTATATTGGTCAAATTCAGGCCCAAATTACAAAATTATCCTTGGCAGCCCCTAACTTAGGGTTTTAAGGGTAGTTTGATTATTTCGCATTCTAGGGCTTTTCTCACTTCGTAGTCTACATGAACCCCTACACAATTTTCCCTTATAAACTCAATGGAACCATAAAATTGATGAAATTACATACCAAAAAGGATGAAAATACCCCTGGACCAAATCTGAAAAATTAAGGGAAAATGTTGTTTCTTGATTTTAAATGCATAAACCTCCTTCTTTTCACCTCTAATCACATGTTTAACCCATTAAACACCTCTTAAACATGATTAATGTGAATTTGGGCAGCACCTCCCCTTAGGTTTTTCACATCACAAAATCATAAATCAAGCCAAAACAACCACAAATCAAACCAACAACAACATAATCAACAAGATAATCAAGATTCTTGAGATTACCTTTGATTTCTCTTCTTTCTCTCTCTAGGCTGTGAGTTTCCTCTCTCTTCCTCCTCTTGATTTTTCTTGCCAAACATGGTATTTGAGATAGATAAGAGATTGGAAGAGGTTCTAGGTGAATTTAGAGGGCAAGAACAAGTGGAAATCACTTGTGACTCACCTTGGTTTATCTTCTTAAAACCTTGCTCTTCTTCCTTGCCTTTTCTTCTTTGAACTCTCCTCTCTCTCTATTGTTGTTGCTTTAGCCGAAAATGAAAGAGAAGAGGAGGGATATTAGCTTTATTCAATTATCCCCTTCTTGCTTTTTGTTGTTAACATGTGCTTGCTTGTAATTGGCTATTGCTTTTCCTCTTGAATTAATATATATGCCTAATAAATATATTCCCCTTGCTTTCCTCTTTGTTTGACCGAAATGGATGAAGAAAGAAGAGATAAGAGCTTCTTAAAAATATCAACTCTTGTTTTATGACATAATATTGTTTAATGCTTTTTGACCATATGCATGATTTACTTGGCTATTCTTTATGCTTGAATTAATTATGGCAAAGTGAATTTACTTCCTTTTCTCTTTCCATTTGGAAGTGTATGTTGCCCTTTGGAATATTAAAATTGGATTATTGAATAAGCCATTTAACTCTTGCTTCACTTTTTGACTTTTCCACCACCTTTGCTTGGCTAAAAGAATGCTTCATATTTAAGCTTAATGTGAACCAAGTATTAATTTCCCTTCCACTCTCCCATTTAACCGAATTGCTTCCCAAGAAAAGGGAAAACGATGGCTGCTTGCTTTCATTGGTCAAATAACCATTTTTCCTTTATATTTATTGCTATTTTCGCACTAGCTGAAAATCGGGCAGAATTTTCACCAAACTTTGAAAATTCATAAATAATTATATAGATATCCAATTAGAGTGGTTCCAAAGGTTATGTGAACCTTATTAAGTCTAGTTGTAAAAACAAATATAGCATTTAGCCAATTCAAAGCTCAACATTCTCAGAAGTTATTTTTTGGACGCTGCCAATAAAAATCTTCAGTTTCACTGGGTTAACTTCAAAAATATATATCTCTTTGTGCACAACTCCAAATGGCTTATATGACATATCAAATTAAATCTTGATAAGTCTATTTTAATTCTAAAAATTTTCATAATTTTTGGACATCATTTGCCTATTGAAAAATGTCACACAATAATACTGTCGCACAGGGAAATTCATTGGTTGCAAATCTCATTTGTTATAATTTGTGCTTTCACATAATTGTGTTGTGTGTGACCTCTAATTGCCTTGTTTTATCACTTCCTATGCTTTCTAGTTTTCCATTCAATTCTCTTTAATTTTAGGGAATAAAATTATTCCTTATGGGACACTTGCTAAACTGGGGCTTAGTAGTCCACTTAAGTCAGGCTTATTCTCAATCCTCTTGTCTCAAAATTTGGGGTGTTATATAATTAATAGGGAGAATTTGGGAAAACGAATTACAAATTTGGTAGAGACAAAGTAGATAGATTGATATCTTATTTTTAGAACTAAATTAAACTTTGCTACCAATTCATATATAGGACAAGAGGAAATTGTAGCTTTTATATTTGACGAGGCTAAGTAATTTTGAGAAAGGAAGCCCGGTCAAACCATATGATTGTTATGCTATTTTATTTTTTTTAAAATTTTATTTATACAATTAGCTTAGGCTTAATATATTATTGGGTTAAATTTGAGCATTGATATAAATTTAAGGGTTAAATGGCATTTTTGCATCGGAAGTATTGGCTCAGGGGCAATTTCGCTCTAGAAGTTTCATTTAGGGCAATTTTGCCCTGAAAGCTTTATATGTGGACAATTTTACCCCGAAAGTTTTAAATGTGGGGCAATTTTGCCACGAAAATTTTTATCCCAATTAAGTTTGACTGTTAGTTGACCAAATTGAGGGGCAAATTTGCTCATAAGTAAAAACTTCCATGGCAAATTTGGTCTTAAGTTGAAACTTTCAGGTGGAGCCGGGAATATGGGCGAACCTTGTCAGGCCGGCTTATTTAGGCCCTAAATTTGTAAGGGCCAAGCTTAAGATTTTTGTCTTAAAAGTGAAAGCGGGCCTAAAAAGGCCGGCCCTATAGGGTCGAGGGTCTAAACGGGGCGACCTTGTAGGGCTGATGGCCTAAAATTGCCCTGAAAATAGAGCTGGGAAAAAGGGTTAGCCCGGCCTTATAGGGCCGAAACTATTTTAATAATTTTTACTATTTTTTAGTTTTTTTATATAAATTATAATAATAGAAGTCTTAATTTAAAACATAAATATTGTTAAAATTAGGGTGTAAACTGTAGGCATTAGGGATGTCCAAAAAGTCTGGTGGTCTGAGTAGACCGACCCAACCTGATCAGAAAGAAAAGAAAATGGTCCGAGACAATTTAAACAGACCAGAACAGACTGGTCTGATCGAGCCGGACTGGACATCAGGCCAAGGGCTTAAACCCTTTGGTTTGGTCCAGTCTTACCTGAATTTTTTTTATATCTTGTATATATACATTTTTTAATACCCAATTACCCAGTGACCAGTGTCCTTGTCTCAGTTAGCTGTCGACCATTCTAATTGGCAATTATGTTAGTAGGTTAGGTTAGGCAATTAGCCATTACAGACTCCCACTCACTTACCTCGGCACCTCGCGTCCTCGCCCATGGACCATCTCTCCACCTCTGCACTCAGCTCACAGCCTTACTCCCTCACATTCTCACAGTCACAGTCACAGTATTCTCGAGAGTCACCAGATCCAAGTGTGGTGCCTCTACTTCTCTCCTCACAATTACTTTTAAAACTAAACAAATAGTAAAAATTATTAAAATAGCTTCAGCCCTGTAGGGTTGGGCCGACCCTTTTTCTTAGCTCTACTTCCAAAGCAATTTAAGGCCCTCGGCCCTACTGGGTCGGCCCTTTTAGGCTCGCTTTCACTTTTGAGACAAAAATATTAAGCCCAGCCCTTACAAATTCAAGGCCTAAACAGGTCAGTCTGACAGGCTCAACCCATTTTCCCGGCTCCACCTGAAATTTTCAATTTATGACCAAATTTGCTCTGAAAGTTCTCACTTACGAGCAAATTTGCCCCTCAATTTGGTCATCTAATGGTTAAACTTAACTGAGATAATGGTCGGGGCATTTCAGGGCAAAATTGCCCAGATATAAAACTTTCGGGGAAAAATTACCCTAAATGAAACTTCCAGGGTGAAATTGCCCTTGAGCCAATACTTCCGAGGCAAAAATGTCATTTAACCCTAAATTTAAAGTTAAGACTTCGTGTTTAAGTGGTGATTCATAACCACTTACGCCTATTGGTAATAGTTATACTATTTTCAAATATATTAAGGTGATATTTTTTTGGATAAGGAAATACTATCGTAACATATATTGATGTGATAAATGTTAGATGTAACAACGAACTAATGTTCAAATTTTTACTGAAAAAAATGTGCACACATTCAATGCACGACCATGCACTGGAACGTGATTACCTTTTGGAGATATTTTAGTGTGGTAAAAATTAGTCTAAACGAAATCAATTCCATGCTTGTTAATTATCTAGGTAATAAATATCAGTGTTTTTTCACTATGTAATATTTATTTATAGTGTAAATGATAATAAATATGGAAATGTTCATAATATGGAATTGACAAGTCATATAAGATGACACTTTTTCTTCTATTTTTTTTCTAAAAAAAAATTTAATGATAAGGTATACTATTACATAACTGTTGATGACTGTTTAACCAGAAATTTATGAGGTTTGTTTTGTTTGATTTTATTATCTATTCTTATGTTCTTAGGACAATTCTATATATTAGTTTTTGGAACAAGTTTTAGAAACAAAAGAATCCTTTCCATCACAACAAGATAGTAGATCACTCATCTTCCTCAAAATATTGGGATTGAAGACACAAATCATCTTCTTCTTAGTCTATACAGCCTTTATTACTGATCTAATAGTATTACTCAAGTATTAGATCTATTATCTCTACCAAAAGAACCCATGTCAAAGAAAGTGGTACAAACTTCTAAGTTTGACCAATATGTAGCCTCTTAGCTACTTCTGCTAAACACTGAGTTACTCTTGAAATTATAAATTCTTGAAAAGTTTAAGGGTATAAACATCTCAATGCTAGTATTGTCCGACTCATCCTTACTCTTTATGGTAAAAAAGTAATTCTAACAATGACCAGAATCACTCTCTTGCATACTTCATCTAGTCCTTAATACAAGATCTAGTTGACTTTTTTCTTTAGAGATATTAAGAAAGCTAAATAAGTAACTTAATCCTAGCATATGTTACATAATATTTAATTATATATTAGTTTATAAATCCTAAAAATTAGTTTGGTATAAAAATGATAAATATAAATATTTTAAAGTAATTTATTCACCTTTTTTATTTTCTCTAAAAATATCAAATAGATTTTATATTAAAAACAGAAAGTATAGTACTTCATATAGCCATGCTTGGATCACCATTGCAATTGTGGCCGTTAGAACTCTCGATTTGGCTTTAGGGTTAGGAGACGAAGAAGAAGAAGAAGCCACACCACTTGGTTGCTTCTGCTTGTGCACTTCCATGTGACTTCTAAGAGCCATTGGAGATTTGAAGCTTCTGGTGCAATGCGTACACTGAATCCGACGAGTGTCCATGGAATGAAAAATCTCAAGCCCACTAAAGAAAAAGAAAAAAAAAACATTGATTGCTGATGGAGAAAATACTTTCCATTCCCCTCCACTTTGTTATCTTTTAACTATATCAAATTTCAACTGATGAGATTTAATATATTGTAAAAAGTTAAAAAAATATAAAGTATTTTAGTAAAAGTATAAAGATGTTACTTGTTTAGATAAAATTTTAATAATTTAAATTTATTTATATATATTTTTGTTGTTTGATATTATAATAATATTTCTTTTTTTAGGATATTAAATCTTAACCATCTAAAGTTGATCTAATAGTGAAGATAAAGTAGAGGAAAATGGATGGTGCTTGAAGTGGAAAGATTTATTTCCCCAAAATATAGCATATTTTATAGTTTTAAAAAGTAGCTTCCCATTTTTACGTCTTTGTTGACTGATGTGAGTAAATATACATGGACAATTGTGGGTATTACTTGTAAACAAGGGTAAAAGTTAAAAAAAAAAAAGATTTTCTATATTATTTAATTAGAAAAAAATTAAATTTCTTTAATATACGTGATACATCATACATGCTAGACTGTCCTACATTGTGAACCTTTAGGCAAAAAATTCAATTTCTTTAATATATGTGATCTACGTTGGACGGGTCCGTTTTTCTTTTTCGCCATAAATATTGGACGGATCCTACATTGTGAACGAGTATTTAACTTACCCATAACGCATTATTATATGTCCCAAATTTTGCCCCTACATAAACTGTTCTAATTATTAGCATGAAAATTATAATTTTCTTCGTTTATTTCCTATATAAGCAAAGACCAGGTTTTCATGGCCTGGTTATAAAAAAATAAAAAAACTCAAATTCAATAAACGAAACTCATTATCTTAACGACTTTTTTCCTTTAACTGATTATTTTTAATCTGAATCCGGCAATCCATTTTCTAAAAGTAAATCTCAAGTTTTGGATAAAGCAAAAATGTGTGCGGGTTTGTTTTCTTGCAAAACAAGAAATATAAGAGATCAATTTGCTGACTCATTTTATGACACACTAATCTGTGATGCAATATCATTAATTGATTGTAGTTTCTATATTGATAAAGACCTAATTAATTTTGAGAAAGGGAGCCTAGTCACACCATAAGAAATATAGTTGTTATTTTATTTTCTTTTCTTTTTCCCCTTTTTATTTACAAAATTCAGATAAACTGGGATATGAGACCTCGTGTTTAGGTGGTTCTGATCCCTCCTAATAAGACTAATGCGGCAATGCCTATGGATGATAGTTATGCTATTTTTAACCATACGCGATGCTTGGATATGAATAAGATGCAATACACAAGTGCAGATGATGGGTTTTAATACAACATAACAAATTTAATCCAGGTGGAAATATTCACCTGAAACTCACAAATCTATTTCAAGACAATATTTTAAAGAGTAAAATACTCTAACCACTCTCTTATTTTGCTCTAATTACATGGACCTCCCCTCTATTTTAAAAACATGCACTTATGTCTAATCCGTTAACTCCAGTTAAGAATATTCCAAAAAACATTAAAAATATTTTTTTAATTAAATTTAAATAAGATAAATTTTATTTAATAATTTTCCTTCATCATATCAAATTCGCTAATCTATTTTTGAAGGTTTACAAACTTCGAGGGGGGAAAAATTAATGGTCACAATGATGAATTATTTATATAATATCTTTAACTCATTATTTATACTATATGATAACAAAAATATGTTTTGAAATATGATAACAAAAATTAAAAGTAAAAAAAGTTATTAAAACCTGATAAAAAGTGGTGAATTCTTTAACAAAACTCCTCAACGGTTTGATAGAGTGAATTTTTTACTTAGTAAACAAAAGTTGTTAAAACCTAATGAAAAGTTGTGATTTTCTTAACTAAACTTGTGAAATGTCCCTATTTTGTTAGATATTTTTTCATCTATTTATGGGATTTTTATCATTATTATTGTGCTTAAATGTTATTATTAAAGTTATTGTGGATTAAAAAATTTTGCACAAAATAAATGCTAAAAATAGTAGAATTATCATATTTTATTTCCCTCGATTAAATTAATTTGAACAAAGGAATTTTTGATTGTGTTTATGGTAGGGAAATTAAGGAACTAAAGTTAAAATAAAAGACAATCGAACCCAAAAACGTGATGAAGAACTATCAAAAGAGGGAGGAAATTCTTATGGGCTAAAGAATCTATGGAAAACATGACCATAATATTGCTTTTGGGCCAAATCACTAGTACAAAATATAGATTTTATACCTATTTTTTATACTTGTCAAAACATGATACGTGTGAAAAGTGTGACCGGTGGCATTTTCATAAATATATGAAGATGCATGAACTTTCTACACGTGTTGAAAAGACAACACGTGTAGAAAATAAATTTAAAATATTTTTTCTTTAATAAATTATCATTTTTTAGACGTGTTTTTGGAATTAAGTGTGATTAATTAATGCCTTTAATTTTATTTTTTAAAAAATTTTTTAAAATAAAAGATTACTTTCTACACGGGTTAGGCTCCCAACCCGTGTAGAAAGTGGTCTCATGTTAAAAAAAAGACTAAAAACTTCGACAGTTCCCTCGCCCTACTATATTTCATTTTGGCGCTTCAACCTTGTTTCATTTTCGAGGCTAGTCTCTCTTTTCTTATTTCCACGACTTCCTTCCTCTTTCACAATCTCTTCCCTTTCTCCAAAACAAGCAAAGTATTTTGGTGAATCAGATTAGCCCCTTCTTCGTTCTTCTTTCACACCCAGAACTGATATCCCTTGTAATTCACTAATTCTAATTAAGTGGCTATGTTCCTCGCGAGCTTCTGCGAGTATCAAGCACCGCAGATCCTTCTGTGCTCTTGTGGATCTCAAGGTTTTTAGCAACGTTTCTGAGGGTTTCTAATTCTTGAGGTTTGTTCGATACTTCTCTCTCTTTTGCATTTTTCCTGCAATATCACTCGTTTCTTGATTGGGTTTTGACTTATTCATTTTCTTTCTTTGATTCTCATTATTGATTATGCCAATTAGTTCTATAATGTGTTTCCCGTTACTAGCCTTTTCTTCAATGGTTCTCTTATATCACTCGGTTCTTGATTGGGTTTGAGTATGGTTTGAATTAATATAGTAACTTAATGAATGTTTTTTTATTTGACCATCTTACTCTTGTAAGAGGAAAGCTTAACGATTTTGGGTGGTTGTTGAAAGCATGTGTGTTGACAGCTAGCCCATATCATTATGTCCGCTATTTCTGAATTTTTAACTTGTCATTGCAATCCAAACGTTAATACCTGTTTCACACCTTAAACAATTGTCAAATAATGTTGAAGTATGAAAACATATGTGAATGCAATGATTAGATATGATTTGAACATGTTTGGATTTATCCCGTGATTTTATTTTGCTTCTGTTAACCCATGAACTCGAGTTTATAATGTCAAACTCAAGTGCATAGTGTATTTCCACAATCTCCAAATTGTTTCTGTCACAAACTCACGAGAGTGCATTTGTCAAACTCGAGTACAAAAGATGTTAGAACTCGAGTACATTAGGTTTTTCAGCATTCTGTCATTTTTTCTGATAAGAACTCGTGAGAGTACAGTGGGTAAACTCGAGTGCATGTTGCCTTATAACTCAAGTGCACTTGATCTCTTCAGGATCCGGCTGTCTCTGGAATAAACTCTCTTGACATCACTCTCTAAACTCGAGTGTAAATGGCATAAAGAACTCGAGTGGATAGCAAGGAACTTGAGTGCAAACTTGTTCTCCACAAAACCAATCTTTCGGTTACAAACTCTCAAGTTAGAACTCTCTTAACTCGAGTACACATATGTCTAAGAACTCAAGTGTAATGTTGACAACTCAAGTACATGTCTTCTGTTTTTAATTTCAAGACTCTCGGGTATAAACTCTTAAGACTCGAGTGCACTTTCTGTTCAGGACTCAAGTGCATTACACTTGTCATGAACAAAAACTCATATATCAGATAGATTCTAATGGAATTTATACTGCTGAACTCGAGTGTAAAATACTAAGCTCGAGTGTGTCAGCATAATTACAGATTATATCAACTTGAGTTTGTGAAATGCTTTCTTTAGAAGAAATTAACATGTTGCACTTGATTAAACTTGATCATTTCCTTGCAAAACACTTCATCACTATTTTGTTATCATCAAAACATGGATTCTAACAACTTTGTGTCAAGAGAAGGATTTTTCAAATACCTAATGAGTGTTCATTATTATTCAAGCTAGTTTTGTCGTCTTTGCTCGCATTGGCGTTGGTTTTGTCTCCACCGCTTGCATTACCTGTTGCTTTCGTCGGGAGCCTAGTAGCCAAAAATTAATTCCACAATGTACACTCTAGATTAAATCATTTTTCCTTCTGCAACTTTCCATACTTTATTTTCCTGATTGAAAACATCTATACTTGCAAATGCATCTTAGGAATGACAATAGTTCATGATAACTGTAGTTAAAATAGCTTAGCTGTGAGGAGAGGTTGGATTTGGTTCAGTTTGATAACTTGCGTACTGGTTGGACACAAACACACAAGTGGTTTCATTGTGCATGTGCTTTGCTTCCTCTTTGACTATATTATATTTCTTACTCCAATGCCACTTGTGGATCAATGTACTTGTAGCCTCCCTCCTTTACTTTTCCATTGCCACACGTCTTGTAGCTAATGGACACCAACCTCTAGATTTTGGTTCAGTTTGATGACTTACTTACTAGTTAGACATAAACATACAAGTGGTTTCACTATACATGTGCTTTGCTTCCTCTTTTGTTTCTCCTAACTGGAGAGACCCTTTTTTTCTTATCTTTGAAATGTCATTCCTCCTTCATTCTATGTCCTTCAATGGTCTTATAATTTGAACAACTAAAATTTTTAACAATTTCATTTGCTCTTTAAGCATGTTTGCACATATGGATCATAGCTATATCTATGCTAGACGAACTAGTGATGAGTACGACAATGAGGTGAAGATTTTTTTGGAATTTGCTATAAGAAATGCTGGTGGTGATAAATTTAGGAAGTTTTATTGTCCTTGTGTAAATTGTTTAAATTTGAGGTGACTATGTGTAGCAGAAATAAAAGAGCATTTAATTTGTGACGGGTTTTTGAAGAGTTATACACGATGGGTATGGCATGGTAAATTAGTAGAAGACCTTAGTGCATCCAAAGAGGTGTAAGTTAATATGGACATGGATGATCGACCAAAGGACATGATTCGTGATATTGGTAAAGAGGCCTTTAAGCGATCACATGCATATGATAACTTGTCTAGTGATGCAGAAAGGCCTTTATACCCGAGATGTACAAAATTCAAATTGTTTTCAGTTATAGTGAGATTGGTTTACTTGAAAGCAAGGAATAGGTAGAGTGACAAGAGTTTTACATAATTGCTTGAGTTGCTGAAAGACATACTTCCAGAAGGTAATGAATTACCGAAGCATAATTGTGATGCAAAGAAAATGTTGTATCCCTTGGGTCTGCAGTACAAAAAGATACATGCCTGCCATAACGATTGTATATTATATAGAAAAGAGTTCAAAGGAGAGCATATGTATCCAAAATATGGGGCTTCATAGTACAAATTTAAAGGGAATTGTGATACAGAGTTTGACGAGACTACTAAAGGCCCTCCTACGAAGGTGTTATGGTATCTTGCAGTAAGACCAAGGTTCAAGCGATTATTTGCTAATATGAATGATGCAAAGAACTTAAGATGGCATGCAGATGAGAGAATATCCGATGGGAAGCTTCGCCATCCAGCCGGTTCTCCTCAATAGAAGAAAATTGATAGGATGTTTATTGAGTTTGGAAAGGAGCCAATAAACCTCAGGCTTGGGATGTGTACATATGGCATGAATCGTTATGGCAACCTTAGCAGTACTCATAGTTCATAGCCTGTTCTCTTAGTGATTTACAACTTGTCTCCTCCGTTGTGCATGAAACGCAAGTATATTATGTTATCCATGTTGATTTCGGGTCCAAAACAACCAGGAAATGACATTGATGTTTACCTAGCGCTTTTGATCGAAGACTTGAAAGAGCTGTGGGAGATAGGTATGAATACGTTTGACGCGAATCAAAAAGAGGTGTTCAAGATGCGCGCCATGATCTTCTGTACCATAAACGACTTCTGTGATACCCCACTTTTTCAGCAATATTCCTTATGTGTATATTTGTGATATTTAGTGGAATAAAATGGTAAATTGTGATGTGTGTAAATTTATAGAAATATCTCAATCGCCGGTTACACATAATTCAGCCGAGTAAGGACACAAAGAGATAATTAATGTCCACTTAAAGGCTTAATATTGTAACCAAAATATAAGTATAAGATGATGCAGATGATGGCTTCATTTAAGTGTTAAACATTCAGCCAAATGAGAGGAAAAAAGTAAGAAATGATTTATTTCGGTAAATCATTAAACGTAAGGGCAAAACGGTAATTTTTCCATAAAGTGAGAAATAATTATTTTTCCCTAATATTCCCAATAATTTCAATTAAATGGGAATTAAAAAGAGAGAAATGGCTACTTGATAATTAATAAGCCTATTTTGGTGAATTATTATTAAGGAAGGTCAAATAGTCAAATGTCAAAGGACGAAAGTCAACATATTGCAAGATGGCAATGGGATAGTTCAAGATCAATATTTTCCTCTCAATTCTCATCATTTTTGGTAGATCTAGAGAGCCTAAAGAGAAATGAGATTAATGGAAATAATATACACAAAAGTCAATATGTGGACCAATCAAAAGCAAGCATGTGTTATTTATATATTACACAATCAACTTCAACTAGAACGTGCCCAGGGAACCTTCATTTCACAGGGAAAGAATGATATCTTGATGTTGCCATAGGGACACCGGACTATAGTGGTCATGTTAGGGGCGTTGGACGAGGAGTAGGCATAAGAGACTACTTTGGAGCACATACACGCTATGCCTCTGCGGGAATGTTGACTAAGGAAGGGATGGAACTAATACTAGAGAATGAAAGGAAGCGGATGCAACTAATATTGGAGAATAAAAGGAAGCAGACAGCCACCTAGATGTTACAACTAAAAGAAGAAATGATGACCATCCTAAGCTCACGACAGGACACAACTATCCATACGACTCATTCTCCTGCAGTTCAAAGCACAAATGGGAGTTATGTTCTTGGGCGTATATCAAAGGATTCTAGAGTCCAAAAAATAGTGAACCTTATGAATTATATTTGGAGGATCCTGATAGATGCTTAGTAGCACTTGGCACAATACATAACTTGGGGCCAACCGTTCACCACGAGCAAATGCAAGATGACGAAGTGAGAGTGGTGATTGGAGAGGTAAAAATTCCAGATGCTCTTGTGCCATTTCCCAATGATGAGGTAAATATTGTGGGTGAAGCCCTTAAAAATTTTCTTAGGTGGCCAAAGAGGCTTATCTGGGTAGTTCCAACTGTGGTTCATGTTGAAGTATTAAAATATTTGTCTTCTTGATGTGTTTTTTTTCATATTACACATTTATAGCATGCAATTGTTACTAACTCTTTCTTATTAAATTTTTTTATTTAGAAAAATTCCCCATCCAATAAAGTGGTTCCATAACTCCAGCCCAAATCCCATACCCAAACCCAGGTGAAGCTGCTTTCAACATCTGTGTCTACTAGCGTTTGACGGATCCTTCTCAACTGAAGTATTGACGATGGATCCAGATGTTGTGGGTAAGAGGGACTTCTTCATGTATATCAATAAGGAGGATGTGGTGTGGATGTTAATGAAGGATCAGATTACCGTATCACACATCTACTTGTTTATGATGTAGGTATATTCTTATCAATATTACTAAGTATTCATCTTTTGAATCTAACATGCTTTCAATATTGTAGGTACCTCCATCGCCTTTATACTTTATCAGGAAATGGTGACTAAGTTTGGATTCCTTTTCCCGCTTCACATCCAGACAAAAGGGAACACTTCCACAATAAGAGAGTCATACCTTTGGCAGATGCTTTGTGAAGATGGAAAAGAGTTCTACCTAGCACCATATGTTAATGAGTAAGAAAAAGTTTGTAATTGATACCCTATTTTTGTGAATTTTCATAATTCATACCTCTTTTTGCAATACTCATTAGCAGTTAGTGCTTGTATGTCCAAAATAGAACGTCATTGTTTTTTATGTTCCTTACCTTATAAACTGGGAAAGGATTTGGAGAAAATGATAGACACGTAAGTGTACTTTGACAATGACATTTTTATTTGCAATATGTAAGTTTTTTTTATATAATCTAGCCTCTTCTATATATTTTATCATAGTACCAAAGAGTGGTTAAGAAAAAGCACACACACGAGCTTAAAGAGACTACCTAGATATAACCAAAGGTAAATGGTTTAAATCCTAACATTTTATTAATATAGTTATCTTGTTTAGATAATTCATATCATGCATGTTCTTCTATAGTGCCGTCGTCAAATAGGGAATAAGGCTTGTGGATATTATGTGATGAGACACATGTTAAACATCATCCTCTTGGATAGTACATAATTTACTGTAGAGGTAATTGTATTTGATTATATTTGTTTTATTATGTTCTTTGTTTTATTAGTTCATTTTGTAGTTATCAAGCTGATGTGTTTTTTTATTTTAAAATCTCTAGATGTTTGACATTACGGATGCATTTTCTAAAGAGGACATTGATGACGTTCACACACATTGGGAAACTTCTTTTTTAGAGATCACAAACTTCTTAGTGTAATGTCAAACATGTTATGTTGATAACTATTTGAGATTGCACATGTTGAATTTCATTATCACTGTTTGGTATTGTACTTGACTTTGATTGTACAAATTTCATTGTAAAAGTAAGGCCAAGTTTGTTTACCTATATTACTATAGCTTTGTTAATATTTTGAATTGAAATTTACAATAAATTTAATATTTCAGATTAGTTTTGTTGTAATTATTTTTATTTGTCAGGTATTTAGTTGTTTATTATCATGTAAACAGGTTTGTAGCATAATAAAAGGAGAAGTATAGAAATTCACACTTTCTACACTTGACACAAAAGGAGAAGTGTAAAAAGTCACACTTTCTACACTTGCCAAACAAGAAGAGGTGTAGAAAGTCACGCTTTCTACGCTTGACGCATAAGGCGAGGTGTAGAAAATCACACTTTCTACACCTATTTTCATAATAACACATGTAGAAAGTCAGGATGCACAACAACTGTAGAAAGTGAGACTTTCTACACTTGTTATGAGTTTGAACACGTGTAGAAAGTCCCACTTTATGCACTTGTTGTGCTGTACAACAAGTGTAGAAAGTGGCACTTTCTACACGTGTTTTAGAACAGGTGTAGAAAGTCTGACTTTCTACACCTGTTCTTTCTACACCAGTTGTAGGTTAAGTGTAAAAGGCATTTTCCGTCAAGTGTAAAAAGTCTTTCCTGCACTAATGAATTACATCATTGTTAGGGCCTGTATGTGTTAACTTATAACTTATGCTCCTTAAATGACCCTAGAATCACCTCTTAAGCCCAATTGTACATCTTCAATGACTCATAAAGATAAAAAATGTGGCCACCTACAATTAATGAAGGGTAGGAAGGTCACAAGGTTATCTCCTCTCTAAGTCATAAGGAGGTGCCACATCATTAATGAAGGGTATGGGAGTAATTCACATAGCTTCTTTTCCCATAAGCTACCTACCTAATGGCACCACCTAAGAAGGTGAAGACCAAGCCTTGCACCTCAAATTGCCGCATGTCATCATGAGAACTAATTATGGATAATTCATAAAAAAATCTAAAAGATATTATGAAATCTTAATTCTTATGATGCCACATATCCTCATAATCTTAAAAGGTAGAATTAATTATAATTAAAAAATATTAAATTTAAATTATTATATCTTTTTATCCCTTAAGAATTAAATTCAATTCTTTTCCTTAAATATATTAAATTCAAATGCAAGAACAACATAAAGGTTCATTAAAATCATCCTATTATAAAATCTTGGAGATGGCGATATTCTCTAATCTAATGCCAAGAAAATTATAAAATAATATTTTTAGTATTTGAGAATGCTTAGAAATTTCAAGCTGTTAAATATTATAAATAGATCCTTTGGGGGCACTTTAAAGGCATCTCATCTCTATTCTGAGGACTTCAAGAATTCCCTTTGAGATATTCAGAGCCTGTTAACTGTGAAAGCATCTTAGAGTAAGGAGTAAGAATTTTTAAGACATTTAAGCTTAATCAATTTCGTTATATTCTATAATTTATTTTTATGTCTGAAGATTATATAATGATGTTATTTTGTACAATAAAAGAATGATGTTATTTATGATTTGGGTTAAAAGAATTGTGGTATGCCTTTACTATTAACTTAAATTTTTGTTAGAGCCTGCAGGGATTCAAATCCCACTTCCTTAACAAAATAAACTCATTGAGGATTTCTAAACTTTATTAAAAGACTAAAATGCCTCTATGTAGTTATAAAAAATTAAAAATAGGTGTATACTGATTTCGGTTTGGTTGAAGATTCACGATAGTACTATTATTAAGGATTATGTTTTCAATTTTAAGCCAAAACAATGATAATACGTGAATAAAGTAAAACATGAATGAGAGAGGATTAATGTGAGAATATTATGTAAAAAATCATCATTCTTGGTTTGTTTTGCCATGATACTTACAATAAAACTCTAGCGAGCTCTATTTCTAAAGAAAAATTGAAAACGCATGAATTGATTAGCCCAAGCGTAGGTTGTGAAGTTATAAAGTTAATCTTAATATGTATTGGAGAATTATATGAATCTTCAATTCAATGTTTAACTTGAGTTAAAGGAATTGGGGTGTTTCTCTACTACTAAATTAAGCTTTTGGTTGGATGGTTGGTGTACATTCCTAAACATTAGATAGGTTCATGATGAACCTCCTTTTGAGAGTGGGAGAATAATACATACTGGGTTAAGAGGTGTGGATATCTACTATCTCTTCCTAAGCTCCTAACCCTAATTGTGTTTCCTTGAAAGGAGTTTAAGTGGCCAGTCATAGATTTATCTTCTAGGCGGTTGCCGTTATGAATTTCCCCCACTACGCATTACCATTTAACACATACTTAAAGCCCATCTCCCTACACATTATTTATAATATGTTATGAATTTGTTTTTACCTTTAATACGTTATGTATTCAAAATTTTATCTAAATTTATAATTTTATTGTTATGGTTACATCAAAATGATATGTCGGAAAAAAATATGAATAGATAGATGAAAGAAACATGTACCAGGTTGGATTGAATCCAAGTAGTAAAAAGTCACAAAAGTATTAGACCATTTGAACCTAATTAGGGTTGGCACAATGGTGAACCAAAACAAGCAAGATGGTAGGAGAGAAGAGAGATTGCCAGAAGGTTCAATGGAAGGGATAATTATAACTGAAAGAGGCACATCCTATTTATTATAGTAGTTTAGGTGGCCACTATTTAAGAAATAATGTGCATCTTGCCTTCTAAGTTAGTAAACTTGAGAATTAATTCTCAATTAATTTTTTGAATTATGATGACTTGTTTCTCAATTAACAATTTCATAATTAATACTAACTTGTTTCTCAATTCATAATTAATACTGATTTGTTTCTTATTTGATTAGGCTACTTGTATCCTAATCAAATAGTATAGCCCATCAAAGGCAGATTTAGACCCAAAGCCCAACATCTTCCACTTGCACTTGATGGGCCTTCGATCATACGAATATGACTACTTCTTGTTTCATAATTGGTGCCTACCATAATTGAGTAGGCACAACTTCTTCAAAAACTTTGATGCTTGTGACACTAGAAATTCCTCATGTCGGATCAACATCAAAGGACACCCTTGGTGAACCTGCAAATTGTTGCCTCGTATGCCCTAGGTCCATCCATACACTTAACTCATAACATATCTAATCCCTCTTGAGTCAAAATTCCCTTTTTGTCTTGTTTTTAACTCAAATTGCCTACTATGCGCGTGGTATCCACACTTACTAGTTTTTCTTATAACCTGTAACGGACATGTCACAGAAGCCACTGCAATAGTGCACTTAATGATAAACTTCATTTTTGACTAAACATCAATCCGTATTGACTTGGTCACTTTCCTAGCTTTCACTCATTCGATCGTATTGTATGTGATCATGGAGTTTCAGCTAAAGTAGTTGACCTCAAACCAAGCTTTTATAATGCTACCCAAGTCCTAAGGGAATTATGGAAGAATCTTTCCTTCTTGGGACTCACTGCAGTGAACCAGGGATCTTTACCTACGTCTCATGTTGTAGTCATTCTCTCAAGCACATGAAGTATGAAATGCATGCTACGGTGATTTTTTAGTGATGTACGTTGATTTTGTTTCTTTTTCTTTCATTGTACAGGAATTAGTTCAAAAGTACTCAACATTCGAACCATGACTTCTTTTTTACAATCATTTTCTTTTACAATCTGGTTTGTAAGAGAAAGTCTTTTGCTTTGCTACAAGTTTGATGATATGATAACTCTCCATTTTCAGTATATTTAAAATATATTTTAAAGATACTTGGAGAGTTATCTTAACAAATTTTGAAAGATTTCTAAAAGATTTTAGAAGCAAATCAATTGGGTGAATCATTTTGGGGATTTTAGTTTACATATTATGGTTTTAATATAAAATAGAAATAATTTAATTTAGGAATATAATGATAATAATGAGTCACTATTTTGAAAAAAAAATTATATTTTTAAGAATTCTGAATGAGCTCTAAAATATTTCAGAAATTTTCATGTTAGTCCCTCCTCAAAGGTTTATTATATTTTCATTTAAGTCCCTTGGTTAAAATGCACGTTTTGACTAAGGGATTCATTAGGTATTTGGACGCTGAGACAGGGAGCTGACATGGGGGAGGCTGCTGGTTCTAGTTGAGAGAAAAAAAAAATGAGTAACAGTGGTGGCTGGGATTGGAGATTGAGAGAGAGAGGAAAAAGAAAAGAATAAAGAAGCGACGGACAGAGAAAGCCATAAAAGAAAGCTGTAGCAGCATATCTGGGAGCGTCACGACAAAGGAGAACCTTGAGAGACCTTCAATCTTCATCCCTTCCACCAAGGTCGCTGGCGCCATTCCATTTTCCATTAACACCGGCGACCTCCATCATCATCAAGTCATCTTACCATTCTCAAGTCTGAGCTTCAGCATGGAGAGACAGTAAAAACATAGCACCACAAGAGGTCTGGAGTTTTGAGAGAAGCTGGGGCTATCATCAGCTGAAGAGAGATGAAAGGAGACGCTATTTGGAAAGGAAGATAGCGGCAAACTGTTATCATCTTTCCATCGTCATCACTGAACCAGAAAAAGAGAAGAAACGGAGGAGACTTTGAAGAAAAGAGAAGATGTATTGCACATTGATTATTTTTGTAATTCTCTTGCCTCCATGAATTTGATTTTAAATGTTGCTGCTGTGATGAATGAGAAGCTCTTTCATGTTCTTCGTTTTTCTTGTTCTAATTTAATTCCCAATATGGTTTGGATTGTGAATTTAATTGATGTTTATGTGTGACTGTGCTTAAAGCCATGTGTGGCTAATTCCTCTTAAACCTAGAGTAGCTATGAACTAATTTAGGGATTTGAGCATTTATGAACTAATTAATTGTGCCTTTTATTAATTTTGTTTACTTAATCTTGGATTGTTTGTCTATTTAGTGCTTGATCATCACTAAATATGAATTGGAGAATTTAGATTAACCTTGGAAGAGGGATCTTAATTGGACCATAGGATTAAGTAATATGGGATTAGAATTTATTATAATTTTCCAATAGGATATGAATATACCTATTGGACCTATATAATCATATTAGAGTAAAATTGGACATTTATTGCCTCTTTAGTAAATTAGTTAGGAATAACAATTTTAGCTTGAGAGAGGGGTATGAGTAATTGGAAGATACTTATATCCATTTAAACTCTATATTAACAAATTAACATTTAGTGCATTTATTTTGGGTATATACATGCTCTAACCTTGAAAAAGAGATTAGCCACTCTAGGTTGGTTTCCTCAACTGAAATTTCAAAAATATTAAATTTAGGACTTTTTCTTTTGCTTAAATTGATTTTCAAATTAGTTTATTTCTTGATTTGCTCAACTTAAATGAACATAGAAAATTTAATGCCTAATCACTAGTTTAATTAAATATCTGTGGGATGACCTTAATTTGTTACTATACTATTTCAGGTTATTACTTGGACCGGTTATGATATAAACAAGTATTCTTTCTACAGAAAAGACCAAGATAATAGAAGTACCATGCAAAATAGTGGGCTGATGGTAGAAGCTGAAGCATGCACTTTTCCAGTTCTAAAGACAAAAATCCAATATTAACATCCATGGCTTATTATGGAGTCATAGAAGAAATATGGGAGATAACCTACAATAAGTTCAAAATTCCTTTATTCAAATGTAAGTGGGTTAGCAATACTGTTGTGGTAATATATCAACAATTTGGATTTGTCTCAGTCGATCTTCGAAGAGTTGGTTATAGAGATGAGCCCTTCATTTTAGCGAGCCAGGCGAAGCAAGTGTTTTATGTCACATATCCTATAAATAAAAATATGTTCATTGTACTTCAAAGTAAAAAACAGAAGTATGGTGATCCAACCTTCAACCTTGACGACACACCACCTTTTACAACTAATCCACTTAGAGCAAGTAAAGTACAATTAGTAGATGAGTATGCTGTAAGAAATGATCACTGTGAAGGGATATGGGAAACAATATAGCGTAAGACCTTTACTTGAAACTTATTTACCTCCTTGACAGTGAGTTTTTTCTTAAACTATAAAAAAGTATTGTGTGCTTTTTTCCTTAATCCTACTTAGTTTTTTCAATTATTTGGAACTTATTGACCTTTCTGACAGTAATTTTTGTGTAAACATGAATATGGATAATTCTAGTAACTCACAAAGTGATAGGAAGAATCAAGTGGAAGGTAGTTAACCCGTTAAGAGAAAAACTAGAGGCGTCACAAAGATGCCTGCATTAGCTGCATGTCATGAACATCAACAGGATAGGCTATATGTGGACTTCGATGCCAATATGAATCCACTTGGCCCTGAGGAAGACCATTTCATTAGCTATCTAGGCTATTTGGGTCGAATCAAAGTTTGCATCATCTATGATGATTGGAAGCGGGTTCCCCCGAAGACGAAAGTAATGATTTGGCAACAAATTTTGGTACGTTAGTTTTGACACATCTGCATTTTGATCTTTAATCCTGTTGCTTAAAATATAATTTCTTTTATTCCTCCAGCAAACATTCAATATCCCAGACACCATAGAGATGTACAAGCACTGGATGGATAAGGTGCGTCTACGATGGAAATATTTCAAAAACAAGCTCACACAAAGATATAGTCGAGGGGAAAAGAGGGGTGAGGACCCATGTACACACTATTCATACTTATCTCGAGAGGACTGAAGGTTATTCGTGGCCTCACGAGAAGATATTCGTGGCATCACGAGAAGATCCTGAATTTTTAGTAAACTTTCTTTCATCATAGTATAAAACTTTTTATTTCAATATACTTAACAACATTGACTCATTTTTCATTGTTTTCTTTTCACAGAAAGTAAGTGCAGCGAATACCGAGAGGCAAGCAAGAAATCAGTATCAGCATTGCATGTCTCATGGTGGTTATTGGAAGCTTGAGCAGAGGATGATGGAAGAAGAGTTAGAGAAAATGAAGGGAGCATCCAAATCAGATCCTAGTGCTGTTGTGCAGGCCTCGGCTCCTCCTTCGTGTCACAAAAATTGGAAAGCAGCGAGGATTAAGAGTAGGAAGTTCATCAATCCTGTTGTTGCTGAGGTTGCCTCGAGAATTGTAAGTAGTTAAAGTATGAGTTTATAATTTTGATAATGTGTTGTATTGCTAGTGTTTAATTTTTGTTTACAATAAATTGTATGATATAAGATGAACTCAAAGAGTAGAGCATCCAAGGTTCATTAACTCCTAGTAGATGGATGGACATATTGTCAACAGTAATTGAGAAGCCTGATAACCCCAATCGAGTTTGAGGGGAGGTTAGGGGTGTTAGTATGGCGAAGTATTTTGGACAAGCCTCATACACTCCATCACAAGCTAAACCCAGTAGAGAGCTTATGGCCCAGATCAAACAAAAGCTTGAGGTTAAATTTCGCGACAAGCTCCAAGAATAGCTGTTAGTAGAGCTACGTGGTGAAATGAAAACTATGTTTGACTTGAAGATGCAAAGTGATAAGCATAGAACCAAGGAATCCCCGACCTTTCCCAGCACCAAAGGATGTTACCACCCACCGGACCCACCAAAGAAACCCCTTATCCAGCCTTCTGCCATTCCAGAACCATTGGGCTAGCCTTCTACTCTGCAGCCGGGAGAACCTTGCACTCTCTATTTGGATGCCCCACTGCTTCATGTTGTTGCCGATACTCTCGTTCACAGACATGCTACCACCCACTATCATAATCAAATTTCACACCATTTATGTAGGGTGACAGTCATATGTGTTCGAGAGGGGGAAGAAGGTACAACTATCCATGTCCCTGACAAAGAGGTTGCCACGCTGGGTCAGGCGATTGGATCTTTCATCCTTTGGCCCTATAATCTTATTGTCACGTTGGCAACCCTTCCAATGGTAGGAACTACCTTTGTATTACTTGATATCTGTTGGTATCCTACTAATAATTAGTTTTTTATGTTATAATAATAGGATGAGCAAGATGTAGGGAAATTTCCCCTCTTGGCATGACTACAACAGATTTATAAAGGTGTTCGTCAGATCGACTTGCATATGCCTCCAGGGATTATGGGTCAACAATTGATGTATCCCTTTATAATTGACAATAAAGATCTCAGGGACTTTATACCTTTGGAGGAGATAGATGCAGGATGGGTAAAACTTGTCATACGATTAGTTTTTCTTTCCTTCAATTAATATAGTGGTTTTTTGGTTTCATGCGTTCAATATTTTATTTATCATTTGATTTCTATTTTAGGTCCTTTAACCACACATGCATCAATATGGGGAGGGAGACTTTATACGGATTCTTGTGTCTGGAAAATACCACAAGGGATGGCAATGATGTGCCAAAAAGGACATATTATGTGGGCTACACAATGGGAGAGACCAAACTTCATTGTTATCTAGCACTAATTGTTCAAGGGTACGTACTTTAATTTTGATTTTGTAGAAAGTTTAAGAAATAATTGCCTTGTCAACTAACTTCATTTAAATCCATATGTTGTTATAGTTTCCATTGGAGTTTGTGTGTTGTTTGTCCTTACATTAATCACATCTATTAGTTTGATTCCTTGGGTAAAAAGCTAGACAAGGGAAGAAAATCCGTCTTCAAAATGTAAGTTATTTTGTTTTTATTTTATTGATTATTGACTTAAATGAATTTTTCTAATTTTTGTGGTTTTACATTTTAATGGTAGTGCAACCCGAAGATATAGAATGCTTGGTAGGTCACACGAGGGGAGAGTTGTTAAATACCCGAAGTGATTTTTTCCAGCAGTATATGGTTTCAATTCAAGTTTTTTTATTGACGGTCGTTTTAGATAAGACTTTATTGATTTTAACCAACTGCTTTTGATTTATAGTGCCACCGACAGCCAGGAACACTGAATGCGGCTACTACGTTCTCCTTTACATTTATAACATCATTCAGAGTGGTGTTACAAGTGATTTTCAGCAAGTAATCAAATGATAATATTTTTGGTATTGTGATTGAAATATGGATTATTTACTAATTCTATCTAATCTTATTTTTTAATTTGTAGATTTTTGATAATGAAGATGCCTACTTATATGAAGACATTAATTTGATCAAAGACTATTTGGCTGGGCAGCTTCTTCAACACATAGATAAGTAAATGTGTATGTTTATTTTAGATAGTGTAGACAACATTTTTTACAACACTTTGTTGCATGTGGTTCTTGTACATTGATAGTATTAGAGGTTAATTAGGTATTGTTGGATGTTTCATTACCACTTATAAAGATATATGCATTATTCTCGATCATGTTTCTGTAGTTTCAATTTTCTGGCAGACCAAATTATAAAAAAAACCTTTTTAAAAAAAATTAGTTTTTACATCCATAAGAAATAGGAACATCTAAAGACACTTTAAACATCCCTTTTAGATAATGGGGATGCATAAAGTCCCCTTCCTCTGCACCTGTGGGAGACTTTAGGCGTCCCTATAGAGTTAGGGATGCCTAAGGTCTTTTCTTTCTACGACCCCTGAATAGGCGTCCCATAATAAAAGGACATTAAAAGGCCCAAAATATGGATATTAAAATTTCTTTCTGTAGTAGTGAAAGAAAATTTAGAGATGATGTAACACACTGTAGTACCCATTTTCAAGAATAAGATAGATACGTAACATGACACCACAATAATGATAAGTGGAAAACAAGAAAATTTATTTATTCCAAGTAAAATATAAAATACACAACCATTATAAAGTAAAAGGAAACAACTCTAACACCTAAGGAGCATCGAATATATATTAAATTTAATAGATAATTACACAAAATTAACACTACACAACAAGGATATAAAATAAATTGAAAAAAAGATAATAAATAAATAAATAAATAATTGAAGAAATACCAAATAAAAAGATAATGCATAATAGCTAACTAATTAATTAATTATTAATACACATGAGAGTACCTTATGACTTAACTTCATTGAAGATTGAAGAAATAAATAAACTAATAGAGAAAAACAATGAGTAAATGAAATAAATAAATAAATCGATGCAAATTAACGAATGATAAATATTATTAAATAAACAACAAAAAATAAAGGATCAAGCAAATTCCTCAATCCCATCCATCACGTTACAAAATTTAAGTATAATAGTTTATTTAAAAATACTTTTCTAACAAATTCAATGAATTTATCTATTGATTATATAAATGGAGGTACATTGAGAGTCCCTCCACCTACCATTTATAATGCTCTCTTCCAACCATGAATATCATAACAACTAAAATAAAGATATAAAATAAATATTCTTAAAAAATAAAGAGAGATATTAGGACATAGTTATAAATTAAAAGAATTTAAAAATATTAAAATATAAAAATACCAAATAAAAAGACAATGCATAATAACTAATTAATTAATTATTAACATATATGAGAGTATCTTATGACTTAACTATATGACTTAACTATGTCTTTGTAGCTTGAAGAAATAAATGTACTAATAGAGAAAAATAGTGAAAAAAATAAAATTAGACAGTGGAGAAATCTAGGGAAAGTGAAAACCTATCAAATCAACCTTGCTTTAGAGTCCTTCTTACTGAAGAGGTACCTTAGAGCGGAATAATCACGATGAACAATCACCTTAGCACCAACTAAGTAAAGCCGGAACTTGTTGAACGCATACACTACATCCAAAAGCTCTTTCTCAATGGTAGTGTAATTTTCTTGAGCATAATCGAGTGTCTTACTAGCATAGTAAATATGATGAAAGACTTTATCTTTTTTCTATCCAAATACAGCTCCCACTGCATAGTCACTAGTATTACATATAACTATAGAGGGTAAACTCCAATTCAAAGTTGTAATGATGGGAGCGGTTATAAGTCTCCTTTTCAACTCCTCAAATGCCTTCAAACAAGCATCATCAAATTTGAATTCAACATCCTTCTCAAGTAAAGCACATGGTAGCTTGGTGATTTTAGAGAAGTCTTTTATGAACCCTTTATAAAATCCAATATGGTCCAAAAAGCTTCTCACACCCTTAACATTGGTAGGTGGAGGAAGCTACTCAATCACCTCTATCTTTGCTCAGTCAACTTCTAAATTTTTTTGGAGACATGGTGGCCTAACACAATCCCTTCTTCACCATAAAATGACATTTTTCCCAATTAAGCATTAAATTAGTGTCTTCACACCATTTCAAGACTTGGGCTAGATTTTCTAAGCACTCTTCATATGAATTACAAAACATAATGAAGTCGTCTATGAACACTTCCATGGTGTGCTCTATCATATCAACAAAAATAGCTATCATACACCACTGAAATGTGGCCGGTGCATTACAAAGACCAAAGTTCATACTTTTGAAAGTAAAGGTACCTATGGGCAAGTGAATGTAGTTTTCTCTTGGTCTTTTTGAGCAATAGTTATTTGATTGTATCCCGAGCAACCATTAAGAAAATAGAAGAACTCCCTTCTAGTTAGTTTGTCCAACATTTGATCAATGAAAGGTAATGGAAAGTGATCCTTATGAGTAGACGTATAGAGCTTACAGTAGTCCATGTAAAATCTCCACCTTGTAATAGTATGAGTGGGAATTAGTTCATTTTGTGTTAGCCTCTACAATTATACTTCCCTTTTTGGGGACACAATGAACTAGGCTCACCTTAGAACTATCAGAAATAGGGTATAATATGCCAGCATCGAGCCATTTTAAAACCTCCTTCTTCACTACTTCCTTCATAATGTAATTAAGTCTTCTTTGATGTTCAATGGAAGGCTTGTGATTCTCTTCCAAGAAAATCTTGTACATACATATAGAGGTGCCCTTAATATTGGTGATTGTCCACCTAATAGCTCTCTTATGAGCTTTCAATACTTCAACTAACTGCTCCTCTTGTTGAGTATTGAGATCAGAAGCAATAATCACCAGAAGATTATTATTGGAACCCAAATAAGCATATTGTAAATGAGATGGCAATGCCTTCTGCTCAAGTGAATGTGGTTCCTCTAAAGAAGACTTCAACTTTGGTTTATCAGTATAACTCAAATCAAGTGACTCAAATTGCATCCTCCTTCTAGAATAAGGAGTTGAAGCATTAATAATAGTTGTCACCCCATAACTTCCAAATCCTCAGAATCAATACTACTACAAAAATGGGTTTTCGTAGGACCATTTTTGTAGCGACTATGCATCGCGTGAAGCTCTTTTCTTGTTCTTTGACACTGGCAACTAAACTGCCTCTTTCACATTTATCTTCTACTTCTCCGACGTTGCCGCAGTTCATGGCCTTAAAGTTTTACACTTCCATCAAGGGTTGAGCATTTGGGGAATTTCTGTGTTGGTTCAGGTAATTAAGATTTTTTTTATTTAATTTTATGTTAAGTCATTTGTGAACTAAATATGAATTGGTGGTAAAATATCATCTTATAAAGGTATTTTGCATTCTCCCACTTACGCTCTATAATATAATTCAGATTGCATGTCGTGGCGAGAAGAAAGTAACAAACCAGCTGTAATGCCTTTTGAGTTTCTCATTTTCTGCTTTATTTTGTTTTTTTAACCTTTACTTTGAAGGCACTTCCCATTAGTTGAGCATTAATGTTTTCTTGTTGAAATCAAAAGTATATAGGGATTCTCTTCCTCCTCTCACTTAACTCATACATATAATTATTTGTGTCGAGCAAAGTATATCCTCTGTTTACTAAATTCTTTTTCACTTAATTATAAAACTTTAATGAAATAGACATACTAATGGTATATTTTATGAGTTATAGTTTGCTAATGTGTCTTATTGAGCTAAGAAAAGACCCAATTACATTTTTTATACTACTTGCCATGGAGTAGTTTGATGTGTGTGCGTGTGTGTGTGTGTGTTAACAAAGAAAGATGAAAAGTGAAAGTGAAAGTTTGATGAGTAATGAAGATAGGGACCTTTATTTTGTTTTGGAGAACATTTCTGTAAAGGAAAAAGATTCAATCATGATGAGTGAAGGTGTTAAAAAATAAGTCTTTACTTTATTGGTGTTAACAAAAAATGAATCTGGTTGGTTATCAAGAAGTGTAATTGAGTAAAGGAGAATGTAATATAAGCGAAGGTGTGCTTTGTATTTTAGTAAAAAAAATGTGTACTTTGTGGCATTTTTTTCCTTTTGATTTCTATACTTTTGAATGAAATCTTAGGAAGGAAAGGTAGTTTGAATTTAGCGGGCTAGGAAGATATGGAGAAGGGGAAGAAGATAGTTTAGGAACTCTATGCAATAGCAGCATCAGGTTCAATCTTTACTCTCTCAATTCCTTTTTACCTTTTTCATCAATATTTTCTTATTGGTATAAACTTTTGGTTATCCCTATTTTCTGAACATCTTCTTTCTAGCCCTATGCTTTGGTTTTTTTTTTTGGTTTATCTATCTACTCTTGAAATTCTTTTTTTGTGAGCTCTAGCAATTCTTCTTTTAAGTTCTTATGTTCTTTAAATTGATAAGGTCCTTAATCTCTATTTTATCTTTTTTTTCACCTTACTTTGAACGCTCTTCTGATGAGCTGAACCATTAATGCTTCATTATTGATTTTCTGGTCTTTGCATGCGTAAATAAGTCTGGTTGAACAAGTAAAAGAGAATGTGATGGGTACAAACTTTTGGTGATCCCTATTTGTTGTACATATTTCTAGCTCTATGCTTTAGTTTTTCATTTATTTGTCTTCTCTTCAAATTTTTTTTGGCTAGCTCTAGCAATTCTTCTTTTAAGTTCTTATGTTCTTCAAATTGATAAGGTTCTCAATCTCTACTGTGCCTTATCATCCTTTTTCTTTATCATGTAACTTTATGTATGTTAATCTAATTGTTTGTTTTATATTAAGGTACTTATACCATAACGTACTGAGGAACACTAGGTGAGTACAATTCTTATTTATTAGCCCCCATATAATAGGTCAACATGAGGGGAGAAAGAATATTGAATCTCAATCAAATTAAGTTAAAGATTATTTCTCTGTGAGAACAAAATCTAATATGTTGTTTTTAGCACTGTTTAATGCAGGGTAATTAGTCATCACCTTTAATATCTTTTCACTATTCATAAATTGTTTAGCTAAATTGGTGTAAAATATTTTAGGAATCATTGTATTTTGATTATCATCAATCCTAGAGCAGCTTCAGGTCCCTTGATATATTATATGGACCCTCTAAAGCATGGCCAACCAAAGGACCATCCAGACATGTTGAGATTGTTTAATATGTAAGTTCGACCTCACACACACACACACACGTGTGTGTGTGTGTGTGAAATAACAACCAAAGTAATTTATATTTCATTTTGGTCATTAGGGCATTGAATGGCTATCAAGGTTCTGAATCACTTAGCTATTCTAAAGCTGCTAACCCTGTTAATAGTTATGGTTGGAAGAAAATTAAGGTATTTATATAATTTCACTCAAATATTGAAAATAAATCACTTACATTCTTAATTTTTTTTACACCTTTGATGATATTTTTGTAGTGCCCTTACCAACCAAACAATATTGACTATGGATATTACATTATGAAATTCATAAAGGATGCTGTAACTCATGATCAAATTTTTGTTTCTGACAATGTATGCTATTTTTTTTCTCTTTATAGTGTTTTTTTAAATTGATTGAGTTATAATAGTTTATACTTATTTTTATGTTGTGTCAATTATTGTGTAGTATTTTGCTGACACATATAGTCCAAGATACACAGACAATCAAATGAATGAAGTCATTGAAGAGAAGTGTAAACATGTGTTTGAAGCTATTAACTAAGTATATTCTTTATTACCTTATAGTAATCATGGTTATCATATGTTCATTTTAGAATTACTTGAATAGGATTGGATTGATAAACTAAGTAGTGATATACGTATGTTAAGTTGGTATTCATATTCAAAGTTAATTGTATTACACTTTTAGTGTTGATTATCGGATACAAATTTGTTAGATATGATCGCTGAAGAAATTTGTATATAAAACAGCTATACATTAGATATGGTAAATATTAAAAAATATATATGTATACATTTTGTAGCACGTTCTCAAATAATAGCTACAAAAGGTGATTAATTTTTTATTACTACTACTCCAACAAGGCGCTACAAAATATTAAATATTATTTTAAAAACAATTATCTATTTTAGTGCTTTTTTGAAAAAGAGCTACAAAAGACTCCATCTACTATAGCCTTTTTTAAGCGCTACAAAAGCCTCTTGTAGCATAGGGATTTGTAGTACTTAGAAAGGGCTACAAAAATATAAAAATAAGCACTACGAATTAAATTTTTTGTAGTAGTAAATATCAAGTAGAGAGGCTTCAACTTCTAAATCTTGTGTAAGAAGACCGATCATGTTAAGAAAGAAACAATCTTCATGCAAATAGGGAGTCTTCATTAGTTTATTAATATTAAATGTAACTTGCTCGTGTACCACCCTTAAAGTCAACTCTCATTTTTCCATATCTATCAACGTTACAGCAACATATAAGAATGGCCTCCTTAACAACAAGGCATTTTTCTATCAGGATCAAAGTTAAGAACTATAAAATCTGCAGGGAATATGAATTTATCAACCTTGACTAACACATCCTCAATAATCCCTTTAGGATAAGACAAGGTTTTATCCACTAATTGCAAGGTAACCTTGGTAGATCTTGTTGGAACCTATGTTTTGATGATAACAAAATAGTGATGAAATGTTTTATAAGGAAATGACAAGTTTTGATCAAGTGCATTATTTACCAAAGGAAGCAATTTATGATTTATGGTTTTTTTGTACACAATCAAAACACTGATGCACTCAAGTTCTATCTGCTACACTCGAGTTCTCTCAATAGCACTCGAGTCCTCACCTCAACACTCAAGTTTGGTTCAATATTTCCTAAGTAATTACTATTATAATCTAATGATATTTGAAGTATTATGTTACCAGGAACTATAGCACTCGAGTCTGGAGATACACACTAGAGTTCTGAAATGAATATCACTCGAGTCATGGAAGTTTAGTAAAGAGAGTTTGTTCCAGAAAGGACTTGAAGCAATGAAAACAAGAGTTGCACTCGAGTTTGAAACTTAGTACTCGAGTTCTGAGGAGACATACACTCAAGTCCCAAAAGAGTTTGTGTTCGAGAGCTGAGTAATGAAGAACAAGCAAAGCACTCGAGTTCAGAAACATGCACTCGAGTTTGTAGGTGCAAGTGCACTCGAGTCATGAGAGTGTGCACATAGAAGTTTTTACCCGAGACAAAAACCAAAGTAAAGATATGGCGTGAACTCGAGTTCTAAGCACATATACACTTGATTTTAGAAAGTGTAGGCATGAGAGTTTGTACTCGAGAAGAATTGACTTGAGACAATGTGGCATGCACTCGAGTTTTGACCACTTAACCACTCGAGTCCTGCGAGTTTTGGCTTGAGAGTTTATACCTGAGAAGAATCATCTTGAGTAAACAAGTCATGCACTCGAGTTCTTTTATTAGCATTCAAGTTCCTTATAAAATCACACTCGAGTTTGGGCTTTCAAACTCAAGTTTATGCGACTGTCCATAATATATTCCTTCATCGATGGATACTAATGTGTCTATGTGTTATTTAATCATTATACATTAACAGGTTAGCATTGTTTAATGTTTGTTCCCAGTGTGAGACAGATATTAAAGACAATAATGGATGACACAGTATGGACACGAGAACATGCACATGAATCCAACATTACGGTTGCACACGTTGATTGGGTGATTAAAGAATTCAAATGCCCATAATGATTTGTTAACAGAAACATTTACAACAGTAAGAAAAAGTTCAATAAAAGCAGCTCTTCACAAATGTTCCAAACAGAGATTTTGAAAACAAACTACAATCACAATACAAAAATGTGCTTATCAATTTTGAATCCTTCAATTGTATCTTATATTGTGAGCTTCAATGATTATTCATCTGCTCTGTATGAGAGTTTCTTCTATAAATTCTATTCATTGTAATCTTGATCTCAAGGTAAAGGGACCTTGAGAGGGTTGAGTTTTATTTTTCTTACGAGAGAAGCTAAGAGTTCCTTGAAATCACTCTGCTCATAAGTTTTGTCATAAGGGGGAGAGGAAGTTCTGGGTTAAAGAACACTTCTGCTCATAGTCCTCGTGAGGACAACTGTTGTAAAAGGAGGTGGTGGAACATATATTGGAGGAGCCTTTATGTAAAAGGAGGTGGTGGAACATATCTTGGAAGAGAAGTATTGGTCTTCTTTTTTCTCATCTGTATATTTTGGAGCAATGAGCTTACTTTGCACCACATCATCTAGATTCTCCTCAACTTGTTTCCTCTTCTTGTCTTTTTCTTCACCTACAATTTCATCATCAACCTCTTCATCTTAATCAAGGTTTTCAACAATGTGGTCTTTTAGCTTGTAAGAGCCTCACTTGAACTTGGCACATAAAGTAAAGTTTTACCACTTCACAAAGTAAGAGCCTTGCATTCTTTTTTGCCTTCCCGCTTAGGGTTAGGAACAACATCACTTGGAAGACCATTTCTTGGTTGAGTACTCAAGTGTAAAGCAATTTGTCCTATTTGGATCTTAAGATTCTTAATTGTTGTATCATAAAGAGCAACTGTGCTTATTAAGCCTTCTTGACCTTCGAGAAGTTGCCTCTGGAGTTAATTTGTCTTATAATCACTTTCTCTTAGCCTTTTTGCACTACTACAAAAATTCATAAATAACGCTTATTTTTATAAATATTATGGCGTTTGAGAAGCGGCACAACTTATATTCCCATAAAAACAACCTATGGCGTTTCTTGAATTTTTAAAAGCGTCGGTTCTTTTTATTTTTTATTTTATTTTCAATATACCTCCTACGACGCTTATTTTGGGAAGCGTTATAGGAGGTATTAATCTAGGAAGCAGCATAAGAGGTAATAATTTTTTTTATTATTGCCGTAACATTTTTTTATTTATTTAACGTAATTGTATCATTTTTCTGAACCACGCCAATTCAAATCCACAGCAATTTACAATATCAATTGACAATGAGAAACAAACTAAGTTAGAATTAAATACACACATAATTAGTTCATAAAAAAAACAAAAAAAACATGGACCAAATGTTATTAAATACCATTCGAAAGAACTCTAACATTTAAGTTGCTCAAACTTGAACCATACACGTTTTACACATATAAGATTCAGATCTAGGATAAATTTTAAATAAAAAAGAATTTAGACTAAATGTTGGGGGGGAAATCACTTACAGGCAAAGATGCTTAGCTTATGTAGGAGGAGACACAAGCAAAAAACAACACTTGGGGTAGGAAGCTTTTCGTACTGCAACCGAAGTGGTGACCAAATGTTGAAGAAAATTGTAGAGAAGGAGAGAAGGGACTAAGGAAGCTTCAGCTTGCCGCCATCAAATATAATGGAGACAATCGATAAGAAAAGGTGGTGGACCAATTGAAAGGACCAAAAGAGAGCTCTGTGAAATAAGATAGAAAGCGAGAGAGAAGATGAAAGAATAGCTCTCCCATATCTTTCAAATGAATTTATCATGCCTTTTGACATAAGGAGATGGAAGGCGTGGGAGAAGATAAAAAAAAATGGCTCTCCCGTGTCTTTCAAATTTCATTTATAATGCCTTGTGACCATACTTTGAAAAAAAAACAGTATATGATTGTAATTAGGGGAAAATATCACTTTTTAAAAAATGAAAAGGAATTTTGGATTTTAGAGAAGCATTAAAAAAAGTATATTCAATTTTTTTTTTAAAAAAATAGACCTTGGACGGCGCTTTAACATAAAGCGCCGCCTAAGGTTAACCTTGGCCGCCGCTTTACGTTAAAGTGCCGGCCAAGGTGGAGAAACTTTGGGCAGCGCTTTATGTAAAGCACCAGCCAAGGTTTCTCCAATAAACCTTAGCCGGCGCTTTATGTTAAAGCGTCATCCAATGTCAATTATTTATTTTTTTATGTATTTTTTTAAAAGTAACTTAACATGCTTTTTTGCAATCTTTCTAGATCTGGCCTTCATCTCTCATGCTTTATATATACTTAATATACTTTTTTTAGTTTTTACTTTGTTTAATTTTACATCATAATTAAAAGTCAATTTTAAATTATATCTTCAAAGACAATTATCAGATATAACCAACCCAATTTTAAATATTATGGATAAAAAATTATACACACACACACACACATATATATATATATATATATATATTAAATATATATTATATATAATTGCCTTGGCCGTATGGCCAAGGCAATTATATATTCATGCCTTAGCTTTAGGCAATTGCCAAAACTGGTGCTTTAGATAAGCGTCAGTTAAGGCAATAAAGTTTTATTCCCTTAACCGACGCTTTTCTAAAAACACCGGCTAAGCCACTAAATTTTTTTTGAGACAATTCTAATTTTTTTTCATATTTTAAGGATCTTATCAGGCGTTTTTCAAGAAAGCATTGACTAAGGTGTATATTTTTTTTCTGATAACTTTTTTTTACAGATTATTCCTATTACTAAGATGCAAATGTCATTTAAGCATTTTTTTAGATAAAGTGTTTGTATAGCTTTTGTTAATTTATTTTTTAAATATTTACTTCATTTATTTTAATTCATAATTAAAGCATTAGAAAGAAATAAGTTAGGGGAAGTTTATTTGCTGACTACATGTATATAACTTGAGTAGCATTTAAATATTCAGAATAATTTTAAATCATTACACCAGCTATGACACTTTGCTGTAAAATGCCATAGCTGATATACTTAGTATAAAAAAAAGAAAAAAAGGCCTTACATGGCATTTCTTAAGGAAGTGCCATAGAATCTTAACACTAAGTTATGACGCTTATAATAGAAAGCGTCATAGGTTATAATTTCTTTTTTTTAAAAAGAAACAATTACCTAGGGCGTTTCTTTAAGAAACGTCATTAAATGTGTGCCATTAAAAGCCTCTTTTGTAGTAGTGTTGAGTGCTCAAAGCCTAATGAACGTATTGGCTTGCTAATGGAAGCATAGGGAGTAAGTGGATTCTCACTAGGTCTAGTCTTCCAAAAGAAGTTAGGGTAGTCCCTCATACTCTTGTTGTAGGTATTAGAGTAGGGGTTGCCATATGGATATCGCTGATTGTTGTTCAAATAATTCACTAAATTCATAGTGTGAGGACATTCCTTATAGGAGTGGGCTTCTCCATATATTTTACAAGAAGGACTTAGAGCTTGTATTACATTTACATTCTTGGAAGAGTTTTTCTCTATCTTCAACTTGAGTTGATCGAATATCTTGGCTATTGCCTCAAGTTGAGTGGCAATGTCTTTAGATACATTTAACCCACTTGAAGAACTTGGCTGCTTATATGTTTGATAACTAGAACATGGCCTTTCATATCATTCTAAAGAGTTAGAGGCAATGTCCTCATACAACTGCAATATATCACAAACTCTCATCTTGCCAATTCTACCATTAGAGGTATTGTTGAGCATATTTGAAGTGGGTATGTCTAATTCAGCCACAAAGGCTTCTAACAAGACATAGGTTTTCTATTCATGGTTAGGGAAACTACACCACATCTCATTGAACCTCTCCCATGCTTCATGGAAAATTTCACCCAACTTTTGTTGAAAACCCAAAAGTTTGGCTCTTTGAACAAGCCATCTACCCCTTAGAATAAACCTCACCTTCAATTTAGATGTCATTTCATCTCAAGTAGTGATTGAGTTAGCAGCTAGAGTGGTAACTGATCACCCTTGTTGTTAGCGCTCAAATTAGTTACTAAATTATGCAAAGATAATGGCACAATCTAGGTCATATTCTCTTGCACAGAATCAATAGTATTTAATCCCTAAATTAACTAAATGTGAAAGACTCAAGAAATTAAAGAAAAGAATGATGTTTTGAATCTTCTAAATAACAAAAATGAAAATAAGAATAAATAGAAAAATAGAAAATATGAATGCAAAGAAATATGAGGGTTAATCTCCTTAAGAATATATATGTGTTTTGAATCTCTATTTAGCTTGCTATAAGCGCACAGGTTGCAAGTAATAGTATAGTGATAAAAAGAGTATCATTCCACAAGGACTATGACGAAAGTGAGCTAATTAATATAACCATGTTCTTAACTAGGTTGAATGAAATTATTTGGAATTGATTAAGTCAAATAAGGATTTTGATGGAAACAATAAAGTAAAGAAATGGCAATTGGAAAATTGGTTATAACTTCAAGAGATTAAATGCTTAGTGTTAGATTCCATGTTTTGATGATAACAAATCATGTTTTGGAAGCTCATGGAATAATTAGCAGCAAAGCAATCCATTCTGGTGATCTGTGCAAGATCACTCGAGTGATTTATTTAATCACTCAAGTGATTGTGGATCACTCGAGTGATTTAATCACTCGAGTGATATTCAAGATCACTCGAGTGATCGCTGAAATCACTCGAGTGATTGCGGAAAATTACAGATCACTCGAGTGATATGGGAAATCACTCGAGTGATCCGCAATTTCACTTCCAGTGATCGCGAAATCACTGCAAGAAAAATTCACTGTTTTGAAAATCACTTCCAGTGATTCTGAATCACTCGAGTGATCCGCCAAATCACTTCCAGTGATTTTGAATCACTCGAGTGATCAGGCTAATCACTTCCAGTGATTTTGTTTTCACTTCCAGAAATTCCCACGGTTTTGCTATTCACTTCCAGTGATTCTCATTCACTCGAGTGATGCGCCAAATCACTTCCAGTGATTGTGAATCACTCGAGTGATGAAGCAAATCACTTCCAGTGATTAGGATTTCACTTCAAGAAAAATCTACTGTTTTACAAATCACTTCCAGTGAAGCTGAGATCACTCGAGTGATCCGCCAAAATTCTCAAATCACTTCCAGTGATCCTCAATCACTCGAGTGATGTTGGATTTTCGCTGAATCACTTCCAGTGAATTGGAAATCACTGCAAGAAGATTTCACTATTCACCAAATCACTTCCAGTGATCATAAATCACTCGAGTGATATTTGTAAAGTTCCAATATCACTTCCAGTGAACCAGCAATCACTGTCAGAAATATTCAAAGGTTTCAAAATCATTTCCAAACACATTATATTCACTACCAATGATATTGCATCTTCTCATATGAGGATTTATTGATCAAGTATACATCTTTCTACATTGACCTTGATCCAATTGCTTTTAACTTCATCAACGATAAATGATTTTGCTAGTGAAATTTTGTTATTACTGTAGCTTTCAAAATCATGATATAATACTCAGTTGCGAACTCTCTATGGTTTCACTGTCTCTTTTATAAAACACCTCCAGTGATCCATATTAATCTGTTGAGATACAAATATTAGTTAACGGTCATATTCATGAGTGTGTTACAGCTGTACTCCACTATGACGCACTTAACATGTAACTGAACACTCCACTCAAACGACAACTATTCATGGTAGCAGCAGAAATTCAAAAGTAACGGAAGACAAATGCTGTTACATTTGTCAGAAGCATCTTTGAATTAACGGGCAAATTTACAACGTCTTCAAAGTGGTTCTATTATATATGTCCAGCCATTTGAAAAACACAACAACGAAGAAATACGCCTGAACTTTCCACAAGTGATATCTTCTCAAAAAGGCTTTAACACTTCATCTGTACTTCAGTTTTTATCTACATACTCTGAAAGAGAGATTGTCAGTCATACTAAATCATTCTAATTGTATTAACTTAAGGTTGAGGAACCTTAAGTAGGGATTTGAAATTACCTTGTGTAAGGGGGAGCAAGTGTCTGAAGGAACTTGCTATTTGTACTGAGGTGCCAAGAACCCACTGAATCTTGGAGGATATAGTGAAAGGCTCAGAAGGACTTCTAAGGACTGGACGTAGGTCAAGTGTTTGAGACCAAACCAGTATAAATCCCTGTGTCAACTTTGGTGATATCTCTTCTTTCATTAACTGTGCTTTAAGTTTTGTATATTGATTTTAGTTTTGCCAATTATTTTGTAATCACCCAATTCACCCCCCTCTTGGGTGAAAAGCTTGCTCTAACATTTGGTATCAAAGCACATGTCTTCTATTTCAGGCTTAACAACCTTAGAAGGATCCGATGGCAAGCATGGGTGAAGCAATCCTTCCTGACGGAGCTTCTATCACTAGACCACCTGGTTTCAATGGTGAACACTTTTCCTTCTGGAAAGCTAAGTTCCGTGTGTTCATAATGGCTACAGAATACGGACTATGGGATGTGATTGAGACTGGGAACTACGTACCTACAAAGACTAAAGAATCTCGAAAAGTTCCTAAATCACCAGCAGAATTTGATGACAATGACAAAAGACTAGTGACTCTCAACAGCAAAGCAATTCTAATGATTCAGAGTGCACTAAGTCAAAAAGAATACTTCAGAATCTGTACGCTTCAGACTGCTAAAGAAATGTGGCAAGCGCTTGAAGTAGCTCATGAAGGAACATCTGGAATTAAAGAAAATCGCATCAATACTCTAACTACAGAGTTTGATTTGCTTCGTATGAAAGAAGGTGAGTCAATAGCTGAATTTGAACTTAGATATACTCACATTGTTAATCAACTTGCAGCACTTGGAAAATTCTATGATCAGAATGTCCAAGTAAGAAAAATACTAAATATACTCTCCAAAGAATGGGAAGTGAAAGTCACAGCAATAGAGGAGGCCAAAGGAGAATCAATGCAATCTGTAGCTTCTCTGTTTGGAAGTCTTTCAGAATATGAAAGCAAACTAAAATTCAAACGAGAATTGGAAGAAGTTGGCGACAGAAGGAGGAAAGGTCTTGCATTAAGTGTAACAAAAGCGAAGACAGAAAACCAAGAAGAAGAAGAGGAGATCGATGATGATGAAATGGGCCTGATGATCAGAAGATTCAAGAAATTTTATAAAGGCCAAGGATTCAGAAACTTTCAAAGAGGTGGAACAAGTGGCAGAAGAGACTCCAAGGAAATCATTTGCTATGAATGTGGTAAACCGGGACATATCAAATCAGAATGTCCTGAGCTAGTACAGAAAAATAAAGAAAAGAGAAACTTCAAATCCTTCAACCGGAAGAAGGCATTCGTTTCTGCAATATGGGGAGATAGCTCCTCAGAAGAAGAAAGCGATGATGAGGAGACAGCCAATATATGTCTGGTTGCTCAAAAAGAAACAGACGAGGAGGTAATGAATTCTGATCCTACGTATGATGAATTACAAAATGAATATGATGCTTTACATTCTGAATTCATCAAAATAGTTAATACTTTGATTACTTGCAAAAAGAGAAACAAAATTCTTGAAGAAGAAATTAAAAACCCTTTGGATAGAGATTGCAAAAAGTGTTTGTCCCTTGAAAAGAAAAATATTGATCTTACCAAAACTCTTGAGAAGTTTACAAAAGGCAGTGAAATGCTAAATGTCATTTTAAAAGCACAACGTCATGTGAATGATAAATCTGGTATAGGATATGATCCGAACCTAGACAAAAGAAAGGGTAAGAAGAAAACAGGAAGCAAATCCTATCTAAGTTATTTCACATGTTCTGTGCACACATCTAATCCTTTTGCTTACTGTAATTACTGCAATAGAAAAGGACATTACACTTCTTCATGTTTTCATAAAAAGAAAGGAATTATAGGAACCTATAAATGGATACCTAAGAAGAAACATGAACTAGAAGTTATCTGTACTAACCCAAAAGGACCCAAAAGGATATGGGTACCTAGAACTTAATTATCCTTAACTGCAGGTTTGTCTCAGAACATCCAAATCAAACAAATGGTATATAGATAGCGGATGTTCAAGACATATGACTGGGGATCCTGAGAACTTCACCACATTAGTACCTAAGGAAGGTGGCAAGGTGAAATTTGGAGGAAATCAAACTGGAAGGATAGCAGGACTTTGAGAAGTCAAAGACAAAATCAAAGACGTATATTACGTTGAAGGCTTATGTCACAATCTACTAAGTGTAAGTCAAAGCACGGATAAAGACAACTGGGTGATATTTGATTCAGAAGAATGCCTGATAGTCAGCAAGGAGGATCTACAAATTGAAAAGAAAAAGTTGAAAACCAAACTCAAAGCAAAAAGGGAAGGTAATTGCTATACTCTTGATATGAATGAAAATATTTCTAAAAGTTGTCTTCTGAGTACTACTGATGAGAGTTGGCTTTGGCATAAGCGACTTGCCCATGTTAATATGCATCAATTGCAAAAGTTACTCAAAAAGGGTTTGGTAATTGGGCTACCTAATGTCAATTTCAAAAATGATTTAGTCTGTGATGCTTGTCAAAGAGGTAAGCAAACTAAAACTTCTTTTAAATCAAAAACTGAAATTACCACTAATAGACCACTTCAACTATTGCATATGGATCTGATTGGTCCAGCAAGAGTTAAGAGTCTCAGTGGAAACTTGTACACGTTTGTTATTGTTGATGATTTCTCTAGATTTACCTGGAATATATTTCTATCATCCAAAGATGAAACTTTTTACAAATTTATTACCTTTGCCAAGAAAGTGCAAAATGAGAAAGGTATGTCAATTGCAGGAATCAGGACAGATCATGGTGGAGAATTTGATAATCAAGCATTTGCAGAATACTGTGATACAAATGGCATTGATCACAATTTTTCAGCACCAAGAACTCCTCAACAAAATGGTGTAGTAGAAAGAAAGAATAGAGTTCTTACAGACATGACTAGAGCAATGCTCAACGAAAAGAACGTGTCTCAAGTCTTCTGGGCAGATGCAATGAGCACTGCATGCTACATCTCAAATAGAGCATATGTCAGAACCAAGCTTGGAAAAACACCATATGAACTTTACAAGGGACGGAAACCAAACCTTGCTCATCTACACATATTTGGCTGTAAGTGCTTTATTCATAACAACGGTAAGGATAATCTTGGAAAATTTGATTCTAAGGCTGATGAGGGACTTTTCTTAGGATATTCAAATCATAGTAAAGCATTTAGAGTTTTTAATAAACGAACATGTGTTGTAGAAGAATCAATTCATGTTGTATTCGATGAATATGTATCCTCTAGTAAAGACTTTGATGATGAGATATCTAAAAACCAACCTCCCATTAACTCTTCACATCTTGAAGATGACGATTATGAAAAAGAAGTTGAACTGAGTAATTCAGATCAACCTCGTGCCTGGAAATATGTCAAGAGTCATCCTCTAGATCAAGTAATAGGTGGAGTTAATGAAGGTGTCAAAACTAGAAACAAGGTTTTAAACGAAGTAAGTTTTTCTGCATTCATTTCTCAATTAGAACCTTCTAACATTGAAGAAGCCCTATCAGATAATGATTGGGTGTTAGCAATGCAAGAAGAGTTAAACCAATTTGACAGAAATCAAGTTTGGGATTTGGTGCCCCGGCCTAAAGACCACTCGGTTATTGGCACTAAATGGGTATTCAAGAACAAACTTGATGAATCCGCAGCTATTATCAGAAACAAGGCAAGATTGGTTGCCAAAGGCTATAATCAGGAAGAAGGAATTGATTATGAGGAAACATATGCTCCAATAGCAAGATTGGAAGCCATACGAGTACTCTTAGCCTTTGCTTGCATCAAAGGATTTAAACTATTTCAAATGGATGTGAAAAGTGCTTTCTTAAATGGATACATCAAGGAGGAAGTTTATGTGGAACAACCTCCAGGCTTTAAAGATGTATCCAAACCAAATCATGTTTTCAGACTCAAAAAGGCATTATATGGTTTGAAACAAGCACCTAGAGCCTGGTACGAAAGATTAAGCAAATTTCTCATCGAATTTGGTTTTACTCGAGGAAAAGTCGATACAACATTATTTATAAAACGAAAACTAAGTGATATTTTGGTAGTTCAGATTTATGTTGATGATATTATATTCGGAGCTACTAATGATTCCTTGTGTAAAGAGTTCTCTGAGATAATGCAGGGAGAATTTGAAATGTCACTGATGGGGGAATTGACCTTCTTTCTGGGTTTACAAATTAAACAAAAAAAGAATGGAATATTCATATCACAAACCAAATATCTTCAAGAATTGCTTAAGAGGTTTGGATTGGATGAAGCTAATGGAACAGATACACCTATGAGCTCAACCGTACTAATGGATGCTGATGAAAAAGGAGTCGATTTCAACATAACTCAATATCGAGGAATGATAGGATCATTACTTTATCTCACAGCCAGCAGACCTGATATTCAGTTCAGTGTTGGTCTATGCGCAAGATTTCAGTCATGCCCCAAAGTGTCACATGCTGAATTAGTGAAACGAATTTTCAGATATCTGGCAGGCACAAAAGAGTTGGGTATATGGTATCCCAAGAGAGGTAATGAATATTTAGTTGCCTATTCTGACTCTGATCATGGTGGCTATAAAACAGATAGGAATAGCACAAGTGGACAATGTCAATTTCTTGGAGGCGCAGTCGTTTCTTGGTTCAGCAAGAAACAAACTATAGTATCTTTGTCTTCAACAGAAGCAGAATACATAGCAGCCTCAAGTTGTTGTGCACAAGTACTATGGCTAAAACAACAACTTCAGGATCTTGGCATATACCTTAAAGAAATTCCTATTTACTGTGACAACACCAGTACAATAAGCTTGGCGAAAAATCCTGTACAACATTCAAGGACCAAGCATATTGATGTGAGACATCACTTCATTAGAGATCATATTTAGAAAAGAGATGTCAAGGTGTTATTCATTCCTACACATTTGCAATTAGCTGATATTTTCACCAAACCTCTTGCCCGAGAACAATTCATGCACATACGAAGGGAATTGGGAATGGTAAATCCCAATGAATTGTAAGTTGTTTAATCTTTATAAATGTTGATTTCATAATTGTTTTGATGATCCCATTACTAATTTAAGCATCGGAGTTTCTACAAAGTTGTTTTGCAGGATGCTCTGTAATATCCTCAAGTAACAGGGACAAACAGAGAAGGAAGACAATGGAGTAAGTGAAAAGTGAAACACTGCAATCACAGGTAAAATTAGATAATTAAATTGATAAATTTGTCACTAGTAAGTCACATGAGTATTTCCATTATTAATTTAGGAGTTACAGCATGATATCAGATTTTGTGAAGTGTTTTTGTACTTCACTCGAGTGATTTTTATATTTCACTCGAGTGAAAACCAAAATCACTCGAGTGAATGTTAAAAATCACTCGAGTGAATGTTAAAAACTCTGATATATCAGTTCCTTTCTCTCTCGTGACTGCTCACCTTCTACCGTCACCTCCATTCGCTGAAAACGCTTGAACCCAGTAACCGCAACCCTCTTTACTACTCTTAACCGACAAATCCCCTCAAAAGCCAGCCCATTTTAGTTTAAATCCTTCCTCCGACAGTTTCGTCTCTCATTTCCGACAGTCTCATCATTTCGCAGTTCACTCCCGACTGTCCCCATTTCACTTTTCTCTCGCCTTTTGCTTCCGACAGCCTACCCAGCGTCCAATTTCTGTCTAGCCGTCGTCAAAACCTTCGCCTCCACCAAGTGTCGGTACCCATGGCAAGAACAAAAAGGCCCGGGAAATCTCCACCACCTCCACCTCCGTCTAAGAGGGCGAAAGCCCCCGCTGAACCAGAACCCAATCCACCCAGACCAAAACCCAAGGGGATTCGGATTGAGGAACCCACGGGAATGGCTACCCGTTCACATACCAGCGTGAAAGGGAAAGGGAAAGAAAAATCTGATGTCCAGCGAGAAGCAGATGTCCAAGAATCAACTTTGCAAAGAAAAATCACACGGGCAGTGAATATCTTGGCAGCCTCTGTGCCTCAGAAGTCACGGTATGCAAGTCAAGCCACTGGTAGTCGACAGTCTGGCTCCCTGGCTGAAGAACCTACTGAGCTCCTTAAACCTCCTTCTGGATTTAGCACTGGTAACCTCAGTCTCTTGAACTCCATTGTGTTTGCCTCACACTTTTCTAAAAGAACCTTCTGTCCTGTTGTGTGGGTTGACTTGGAGGAACTAAAACAGAAATTTCATATTGATCTAACCCCATATTTGAAACAATATGAACCTTGGCTGAGATTGAGAATGTCATACAATCCTTTGGTTGTCAAATATTTTTATTGTAACATGAAGACTGCTGATGTAAAGGATGACCAAGGAAACATCATTGCTGAGAGAATTGAAACAAGTATTAGAGATCAGAAAATTCTTCTGTCTGGGGATCTTATCAACACCTATCTAGAGATAGAGGATGTTCCTATGAGGCCTCCACGTGTGTTTAATATTCATGAATTAGTTGATATCTTCAGACCAGGACAACCTGGAGTACCTCTACCCACTTCCCCAGCCTCTCTTTCCAATGATCAGAGAGCCTTGTTCTATATTTACTCCCGAAGTATGGTTAACAAGGCAAAGAACTTCACTCATATCACGGGAAAAGATCTTCAGATGATGGCATCCCTTATGACAAGGGAAAGAAGAAATGTGGGGGAACTCATCTTTCAAGAAATGAAGAGGTTCAGGTTCAACTCATCCAGGTCTACTACCATTCCCTATCCTCAGCTTGTGTCTTACATCCTTTCCCTGCACAATATTTGGCATTTGACACCTGACGGAGATATTGTGAGGATTCCCAAGTTTGGGAAAATTCACCTCACTAGGATGGGAATTACCATTCCTGCTGGAGCATCATCACAGCCTCAGAGACACCATTCACCTCCTCCTGAGGCCAGCCAGAGAGAACCCCAGAGGATGGACCCTTCACCCTCCAAGATGGATGAGGCACAGTCCTCTAGAGCAGTCTCCCATGGTCCTTCTTTTACTCAGGCTGCTATTCAGACATATATCCAGGAGGCCATTCAGTCTGCAGTCACTCAGTTGAAGAACTCTAATGCTCAACTGATTGATCAAGTCAATAATCAAGTGACAATCTTAGTGGCAGCAGTGGATCACAATTCCAATCTCCTTTTTGAGCGCCTGACTGAGCAGTCACAGAGAATTTAGAGGATTGAGGATGCTCTCAGGACTCACCTTCATATCCCCTTCCCTGACTTACCACCTGCCTCCTCAAAACCTCCTCCATCAGATTCTTCAGTTCCAGAGATTTCACTTTCTGATCCTCCCATCATTCCTCCCATTATTCCTTCAGACACTCCTCCAGCACCTCCCACAATCTTTATTTCTGATCCTATTTCTGCTGGTGATATTCCACACACTGACCCCATTCTCCAGACTCCATCATCTTCTTCACATCACACTGCTTCCAGTTCTCACACTGAGGAAATCATAGCTGAGGAAGCCACCACAGAGGTCATAGGACCAAATAACTCCACTTCCACCACTCCTATTGAGCCATCTTCTACCACATTTTCCTTCCAATCTCCTCCACAACTTTCCATTATTCCATATGTTCCACCTACCTCTTTCTTTGCATCTGCATCCACTCAAGCCTCTACACCGTCTACCTTTCCTTTAGATGATGCCAAAAAGGGGGAGAAGAGCTGATATGATAGATATGATATATTTTCTTTTGATACATATGTGTTTTAGTTTGTAATTACAAGTTATGTATTTTACCTTTCCTGGACTTTGTCACTGTGTATCTTGTGTAATCTGACTTGACTTTAATCTAATGGAAATATGAGTTTATGATATGATCTTATGAAATTTTTAATGTATCTGTGTTTATGATTGCAGTAGCCAACATGATCTCATGGAAATCCTAGTGTATTACAGCCGCCAAAATGATTTCAAAAAAAAATTCACTTCTTATGTGCATTTTCTGTTTACAATGACTTTTAAACTTGGAACTTACATCTTTTATCTTCCAAAAGGTCAAAAAACTCTTAATCTCTTAAACAAACTCATCTTAGCAATTGCAAATCAAAATTAGTGTAAAAGATTTCAAAAAGATCAAGAAAAGTGTATTAGAAAATCAAAATTTTAAACTTGATCATATGATATGTTTTGTCATCATCAAAAAGGGGGAGAATGTTAGATTCCATGTTTTGATGATAACAAATCATGTTTTGGAAGCTCATGGAATAATTAGCAGCAAAGCAATCCATTCTGGTGATCTGTGCAAGATCACTCGAGTGATTTATTTAATCACTCGAGTGATTGTGGATCACTCGAGTGATTTTGTTAATCACTCGAGTGATATTCAAGATCACTCGAGTGATCGCTGAAATCACTCGAGTGATTGCGGAAAATTACAGATCACTCGAGTGATATGGGAAATCACTCGAGTGATCCGCAATTTCACTTCCAGTGATCGCGAAATCACTGCAAGAAAAATTCACTGTTTTGAAAATCACTTCCAGTGATTCTGAATCACTCGAGTGATCCGCCAAATCACTTCCAGTGATTTTGACTCACTCGAGTGATCAGGCTAATCACTTCCAGTGATTTTGTTTTCACTTCCAGAAATTCCCACGGTTTTGCTATTCACTTCCAGTGATTCTCATTCACTCGAGTGATGCGCCAAATCACTTCCAGTGATTGTGAATCACTCGAGTGATGAAGCAAATCACTTCCAGTGATTAGGATTTCACTTCAAGAAAAATCTACTGTTTTACAAATCACTTCCAGTGAAGCTGAGATCACTCGAGTGATCCGCCAAAATTCTCAAATCACTTCCAGTGATCCTCAATCACTCGAGTGATGTTGGATTTTCGCTGAATCACTTCCAGTGAATTGGAAATCACTGCAAGAAGATTTCACTATTCATCAAATCACTTCCAGTGATCATAAATCACTCGAGTGATATTTGCAAAGTTCCAATATCACTTCCAGTGAACCAGCAATCACTGTCAGAAATATTCAAAGGTTTCAAAATCATTTCCAAACACATTATATTCACTACCAATGATATTGCATCTTCTCATATGAGGATTTATTGATCAAGTATACATCTTTCTACATTGACCTTGATCCAATTGCTTTTAACTTCATCAACGACAAATGATTTTGCTAGTGAAATTTTGTTATTACTGTAGCTTTCAAAATCATGATATAATACTCAGTTGCGAACTCTCTATGGTTTCACTGTCTCTTTTATAAAACACCTCCAGTGATCCATATTAATCTGTTGAGATACAAATATTGGTTAACGGTCATATTCATGAGTGTGTTACAGCTGTACTCCACTATGACGCACTTAACATGTAACTGAACACTCCACTCAAACGACAACTATTCATGGTAGCAGCAGAAATTCAAAAGTAACGGAAGACAAATGCTGTTACATTTGTCAGAAGCATCTTTGAATTAACGGGCAAATTTACAACGTCTTCAAAGTGGTTCTATTATATATGTCCAGCCATTTGAAAAACACAACAACGAAGAAATACGCCTGAACTTTCCACAAGTGATATCTTCTCAAAAAGGCTTTAACACTTCATCTGTATTTCAGTTTTTATCTACATACTCTGAAAGAGAGATTGTCAGTCATACTAAATCATTCTCAATTGTATTAACTTAAGGTTGAGGAACCTTAAGTAGGGATTTGAAATTACCTTGTGTAAGGGGGAGCAAGTGTCTGAAGGAACTTGCTGTTTGTACTGAGGTGCCAAGAACCCACTGAATCTTAGAGGATATAGTGAAAGGCTCAGAAGGACTTCTGAGGACTGGACGTAGGTCAAGTGTTTGAGACCGAACCAGTATAAATCCCTGTGTCAACTTTGGTGATATCTCTTCTTTCATTAAATGTGCTTTAAGTTTTGTATATTGATTTTAGTTTTGCCAATTATTTTGTAATCACCCAATTCACCCCCCCCCTCTTGGGTGAAAAGCTTGCTCTAACACTTAGGATTACTTCTTCTCCATTGTATTTCATGGAACTATGCAATTAAACCACTTATGCTAGTTGAATGAGTCTACATGCTAGTTAAAGGTTCTAAAATCCAAGCTCTCTCAAGTCAAGATTAATTTTTAATCTTCATTAAAAATATTCAATCTCTTGTTTATAATTAATGAAAACCATATTTCCAAAACAATCTTTCAATAGACAATGCTAGGTTGTTAGATATATTTTTGTTCTGATAATAAAACATCCATTTAATATATAAACTTCAAGTCTAGCATGATTTTTCTCAAGTTCTACAACCAAAATTTCTTTCTCAAGCATCATTCAATTGAACTAATTTAATCATGTGGTGATCAAGCACAAGATAGCATTAAGCATAAAGAAAAATCAGCATATATTCTCAATAACTAGCAAAAGCAAGAAAATCTAGTAGTTCTAATCCATACAATGGGTAAAAGTAATCCTAAATGAAAAGCTTAGCTAAATAGAACATGAAATGAACTAAAGCTAACAATAGAACTCATGTTTATAACAAGATTCAGTAGAAAATTAGAGAGAAAGATGAAGAAACAAAAGAAAGTTGACAAAACTCTTCAAGATTCTTCCTCCAAGCTCCCTTCAGTCTAGAATACTCATTTTCTTTGTGCCTAGCCTCTCTTCCAGGGTATTTTTATTTGTGCCTAGCCTCTCTTCAGTTTAGAATACTCATTTTCAGTGCCTCCCCTTAAGTTGAAAACCCTTAGATTCATCACTTTTTTCAAAATGGAAAGCGTTAGTTTTGCAACTTGGCTTTTACTTTGCTATAGTGAAGCAACAGTGAAAGTAGACATAAAGGTCAATTTTTTGGGTGTTTTGGCTTTTGCTTTAATGTAGCAAATCAAAAGCGACTGAGAGTATCTTCAAACTACTTCTTTAATCTTTCTTTTGTATTTTGTTCTTCTTTTGCCCACTTCCAATGATTCTTGTAAGCTTCTACATCTTGTCGTCATCCTCTAATTTCTTGTCAAGTAACTTCACAATCACAGCCTGCTTCCATGCTCTTGATAAGCGAAAAATTTGCAACCCTCGACTCCACAAGTACATAGACCATTTCAAGTAATAAAATGTGAATAAAGTATCGTTCTCACCAGGATTTATCGCCAACAATTCAATTAAGTAATGATTTTACACTTTCAATTTATTTGAGCAAGATGCAAGGATGGAATAAAGATAAAATTAGAATAAGGGTCTACAAAAAAATTAAGAAAATCTTAACTAAAACTAAGGAAACGAGTGATTTTAAATTACTTGTACAATATTTGGATTGGTAGCATTGATTATTTCTTAGTGTCTAACCTCTCCCCTTAATTGTAATTAAAGCTATATTTTTTAGTCTAAGACTCTAAATTACCTAATAGGGTCCTTCAATCCTATAAAAGGCATTCCAATTATGTTAACCCATAATTTCTTAAGCGATTATTACTTAATTGGATTAATTTAAATACAAGCTTTGTAATATCCCATTTTTCACCAATACATTTATGTGTGTATTTGATGTATGATCAATGAAATAAAATGGTGGATATGATGTGGATAAATTTATGTGAATTTATGGAAAATATGACAATCGCCGGTTACGCGTAAATTGGCCGAATAAGGACATAGAGAAGCGATTAATCTACCATTAAAGGCCAAATATTGTAACCAAAATTCAAGAAAATAAATAACATGAATAATAGCCTCATTTAAGTGTTAAAATGAGGTTAAGCAGAAGAAATGGACGAAAAATAATTTATTTCGCTAAATCATTAAATGCAGGGGCAAAACGGTAATGTTGCCGTAAAATGGAAAATGATTATTTTTCCCCAATATTCCCACTAATATGAGTTAAATGGGAATTAAGAAGAGTAAAATGACCACTTTATCATAAATAAATCAATTTTTGTGAATTATTGTTAAGAATGGTCAAATAGTCAAAATGTCAATGACTTGGTCAATAAGTTACAAGTTGGCACAATGGGATAATTGGAGAATTATATTTTCCTTGCATTTCTCATGCATATTTTTGGCTGAATTCAAAAGGGAAAAGAGATATGGGATTAATTAAAGAATAATTGGTATTTTGGACCAATTGCAAAGTGCCATGTGTCTAAGTTAATGAGCCCATGTATTATATCATCTAAGTTCTCATCTTCAGCTCCTCACGCACGATCAATCTGAAATAGAAAGAGTGAGTGTGAGCTAAGGCGATGATGAAGAACGAAAGAGAGAAGAAGCTAGGTTTCAACACAAAACTCAAGGTAAGAAGTTGTTACCTTGTGTCTTAAGCCACCCAATCCTTCCATGATCTCTTCTCCTCACCTCTCTACCCTTGGATTCCTTATTGATCAGCTGGTTCAAGAGTTAGAGAGAGAGAGTCAAGAATGAGACGGAGAGAGAAAGTTGAATAAATCAATAGTTAACTTCCCAAACTTGTTCATCTTGCTTGATTGATGCTAGTAGAGTTATTTTGGACTTGATTATGGTTCATTTGGCATAAGATAATCCAAGAAAACCAAGGAAAACATAATATGTAAGTGTCTCCAAATCAAGTCCAATGAAGATCTAACTAGTTAATATATTGGTTATAAGTAGAAAAGAGGTGATTAGGCTAAAGAAAACGAGAATCCGACACAACTTTTCTGGGAATTTAAATCCCCTTCCCTGTGTTGGACTTGAAAAATGGATAGGAATTTGATAATTCTGATGGTTCCATTGGATTTAGGAGGCAAAATTGTGTAGGTTCTATGTTTACCTCGAAGTGAGAAAAGGCTCAGAGAGTAAAATGACAAATTTAACCCTTATAAGCCTTATTTGAGGGCTGTCAAGGGTATTTTTGTTATTTGAGCTTGAATTTGGCCCATTCAAAGTTAAAAATGAATTCTACACACGAAAATATGTACGAATGGCCTAAATCATGATTTTGCGAAAAATACTGATAATCAAGACCTAAGGGGTATTTTAGTAATTTGGCATCATTAGGCTAAATTTACCAATATTATGAGTTTGGAAGGATATATGGATGAGTAATAACTCATTTTTGGTATTTGAAGATTTTAGGACTTAACAACCGGTTTGGCCTCAGTAGTTGCCCGAGCTTGAATCGAGTGAGAAAGTTGCATAGAGGAGCAACCAGGTAGTAACCGTCTTCATATGACATGGCATGCATATGTGTTTCTTGATATCATCAAAATGTCAAACATGTTTAGATTATGTAGAGTGATCACCCGAGGCTTATCTTTGTGCGGGTTGACACTTAAGCTATAATATTTATATTTGCACGAGCGGTGTCCGGGGCCTATCTTTGCACAGGTACCCCTCAGGGCCAAGTATCTTGTCTAGCGCTAGCATGGTTTATGATTTGCATTAAATGCACTAAATGATGTTATGATGATTTTGTTGAATGATGAGGTGTAAAGTATGCTTTATGTGTTATGTTATATGTATGATATGTGTTACTACTGAGATTCCTGTGAATCTCATTCTTTTTCCCAAAAACAAATCTCCAGTATAGGGAGGGAGCTCGCAGGGCAAAGAGAAGGTAAATGACAAAGAGTTGAGGCCAAGCAGCAAAAGATCTTAGTTACGATTGTCTAGTCCCTATTGAATGTTATGTATTTTAAGATTTTTATGAGCTTTTGGGTTTATATATGAAGTAGAAGAGATAGAAGGCATGTTTTGTGTTTTAAAGACAAGTAAATCTAGTGAATTGTGCATGTATGTGAATATATGTAAATATTCATATCGACAAAGGTATTGCTCGCACTCTGATGTTTCAAATTCAGTGAGTATTAGCTAGTTGGTACTCTACCGTAGTGTTAGGAAATGAGGTATCACATTTTTTGTATCAGAGCAATAGTTCTGGCAATAATAGTTTTTGCTAGAATCATAGAGCAATGGTTCTGGCAATAGTTGGTAATTGCTAGAAATCCTCTGTTTGGATTTAAGAAATTCTCACAATTCATTAGCGTTGTGATGATTAAGAATATAGGTATGAGATATAGTGAAAGAGTGGAGGAAGATTGGAGACAAGTGAAGGATTTGGTTTGGTAGTTGTAAGGATGTTTGGGAAGATTTAGAAATGGTTTCAGGTGGGAAAAATAGCTGGTGAACTTGAGTTGAGCAGGATAAACTCAAGTTTATCCAGCCCAGAACTCTAGTTGGTGGCGATGAACTCGAGTGTACAAGCTATTTTCCCACAAATCAAGTGTTTTCAGGCAGAAACTCATGAGAGTTCAAAGGTGAACTCGAGTGTGAAGTGCCTAAAAACTCGAGTGTAGTGGAGGCTAAGAACTAGAGTGCAGTTTAGTAAACTTGAGTTCATGTCTTCCCCTCTCACTCTCAAAGTCCTCAGGTAGAAACTCACATGGGTGAACTTGTGGGACTCGAGTGTGCTTCTGATACAGAACTCGAGTGCTCTATGGTGAACTCGAGTATATGCCTATTACTTCAAGCGTTGGAGGCTCTTGGGTATAAACTCGTTCCTTCGAACTCGCTCGACTCGAGTGTAATATTTCAATAGAACTTGAGTGTGGATTTTTCAAACTCGAGTGTAACACTTATTAAAATTTGGAGATTCTCTGGAATGAACTCTTATTCCAGCACTCTTCAGACTCAAGTGCATGATTTGGAGGAGGACTCGAGTGTGCCATCTAGAACTCGAGTACGATTGTAGAGTATCAGTTGGGCTTCAACGTTAGGCCAACTAAACTCGAGTGTAAGGCTGCAGGACTCGAGTTACTGGCCAGAACTCAAGTTCATGCACCCAAACTCGAGTGCAGTGATAATTTTTTAGAATATGTGTATGAGTCTTTGTGTAATGCTTTCTTTAGAAACTTTGACATATTGTACTATGTTTAACATAATTATTTCCTTGCAGAGTATCTTATCACCATCGTTTTGTGATTAGCAGGATATGGACTCACATACGGTGGAATATAGAGGAGCTGGTATAATAAGAGTAAGACGAACAACTCGTAAGAGCATACCATTTCCTATGGTTATTAAGAAGAGAGATGAGTCAGATAATGGAAGGCAGAGAAGCATGTCGCCTTCACCTCCTTCTATCAATCAAGTTCCGCCTGAGGAGCAAATCCCAGAAGGTAGAACTTATGTAACTCTCAACAGAGATGGATGTGGACCAAGAATGGCACGTACACACAGAAAAAGCGTCAAGTGGCCAGTATACTTTGGTCTCATTGTAAGGAATGAAGCTAGTGTAGTGGACAAAGACGAAGTAGATCCAGATGATAGTTTCCAACATCCAAACTCAACTATGGAGTCGAATGCTCCGGTAGAGAAATTAACTTTTGATCCACATCCAAGTGACGAATTATGGGAGCAACTAAAGGATCTATATATTACGGCTTTTATGAAATTCTTCACTCCCACAATACAGTATACAACATTTTTGGAGTCAGTGCAAAAGCTGTATCAGCAAAGAGAAGAGTTAGAGCTAATGATAGATGATGACGTTTGGATCCAAACTACATTAGCCTATCTTCATGATTTTACTTCTTGGATCAAGAAGAAAAATGAGATTGTGATCTTAAGTCCCTTTGAGTTTTTACCTTTTATTGAGCATATGATTTTGTATGTAGTGTTTAGTATGCATAAGGAGTATAAGGATAATGATATACTCAGTAAGGTAGTATGGGCTTATTTTGATGTAAATATTAAGCTACTTGTTGTACATATGACTAAGTATGTTGAAGAACATATTTCCTTTTTGATATAAATACCCAGTTGCTTGAGTGCATGTGATTGATGTATGTTGGTATATGAAATTTGGAAAGTTCTATGTACATATGCGTATTGATATGATATTAATATGGTGTTCCTTCTAATAGTGAAAAGGGACAATGGGACGAGGTAGACCAAAGAAGAATATGCCATAAAATCCTGAACCTCGAAATAATCCAGAGCCTAATTTGATGCAGCAAGGTTTTACCATGCTGGCTCAACAATAGACTATGATCCAGGATTTACGAGAAGAAGTCCTGGAGCTAAAGACGAAATACAGATGAGGTACCCCCTGAAGGAAATCAACCCGAAGGGAATAATCTGGAAGGGAATCCCCTTGAAGGAAATCATTCTGAGGGGAATACAAATAAGGAACAGCCATCTAGTGACGAGCCATCGCAGTCATATGAAGCGAACATGGATGTTCCTATTGTTCAAGAACCAGATGAGAATATGGTCTGATACTAGATGCCAAAGTTTATTAAGTACCAACCTGAGGCATTCCAGGGTAGGTTTAGCCTGCAAGTTGCAGAGAATTGGATAAATCATCTCGAGAAAATCTTTGAGGTACTTGCATGCCTGACGGAGATAAAAGCCAAGATGGCAGTTTACAAACTAGTGGGCGATGCTGATGATTGGTGGAAGAATACAGTGTTACTGATACATGCTCGGAATATCCCTTTGACGTGGGAACTATTTCAAGAAAATTTTTACGAGAAGTATTTTCTGAGGTCGATAATAATTGAAGAAGAGAAAGAATTTTTGGCAATCCATTAAGCTGATAACGAGACCTTCGATTCATATTTGTCTCAGTTTATTCGATTGTCTCATTATTTCTCCTACTTAAATCTTAAAAATGATGAGAAGTGAAGCTCAGACATGCTCATTGGGGGATTGAAGCCTAAGATGGAAGAGATGTTGGTTTCCCAATAGTTTAAAAAGTTCAACAAGACTGTGGAAGCATGCCGACTTACAGAAGGGAATTTGAAAAAGGTACAAGTCAACAAGAATATTAACCAAAGAGGTAAATCCAATCGTGGAGATACCTCACAAAAATGAAGAGGACAAGGTTTTCCACAAAAGGGAGGCAATAAAAGGCCCTTTTGGTCTGGAAACCATGGTGGACAAAAACCCTCAACGTTACAGATATGTGCTCGGTGTGGTAAATCTCATCCAGGACGATGGTGCAATGTTCCTACAACTAAGTGATTTGTTATGCCTACCAGAAGCCAGGCCATTTGGCAATGAATTATCCTCAATAAGCCGCACCACAACCTGCTGAGCCTAGACAGCAAAGTCAGGGACGAGTATTTGCCTTGACTCGAGAAGAAGCAAAAGAATCCCCAGAGCTAGTTCAAGGTAAAGTTCTTCTTAATGGTAGTATATTGCAAGTATTATATGATTTAGGTGCTAGTCATTCTTTTATTGCTTATGACTGTGTTAAGCGCCTAGGAATGCATATGCATCAACTACCATTTGATTTAATTGTATCTACACCGATAGGTGTTGAAACCTTGACTACTGATGTTTGCTTGAACTGTGTTATAAATGTCGAGGGATATGAGTCTACAGTGGATTTAATCTGTTTTCCACTCCAAAGACTCAAAGTTATATTGGGTTTCGACTAGCTTACGGAAAATAATGTGCTAGTAGATTGTGGAAATAAGAGGATTATATATCCTACTCTGCGAGAGTCTAGCCATAGAGATGTCAGCTTGAATTTCCTCTCGTTGGCAGAAGTTACGAAATGTCTAAGAAGAGGATGTCAGGGGTATGTAGTATTCTTTTTCGTGCAAGTAGATACGGAAATGGCTCTGAAAGATATCCCAGTTGTAAGAGAATTTTGTAAGGTGTTTCCAGATGACCTAAGTGGTATACCTCCGGAAAGAGAAGTGGAATTTGCAATCGAGATTATGCCTAGAGCGGGGTCTATATCAAAAGCTCTATATCGAATGGCTCTAAATGAGATAGCTGAATTGAAAAAGCAAATTGAAAACTTGCTTGAGAAAGGATTTATACGACCCAGTGTGTCACATGGGGAGCTCCGGTATTGTTTGTTAAGAAGAAAGACGGAACTCTGCAATTATGTATTGATTACAAAGAATTAAATAAAGTAACCGTTAAGAACAAGTACCCACTTCCCCGGATTAACGACCTTCTAGATCAACTATCTGAAGTGAGCATATTCTCAAAAATTGATCTAAGGTCAGGGTATCATTAGCTACGAGTAAAGGAAGAAGACATACCGAAGATTACTTTTTGAACTCGGTATGGACACTATGAGTTTTTAGTGATGCCTTTTAGGGTGACTAATGCACCAGCGGTATTTATGGACTACATGAACCATATCTCTTGTCAATATTTAGATCAGTTCGTGGTAGTCTTCATCAATGACATTCTGATATACTTTAAGAGTAGAGAAGAGCATGAGGAGCATTTGAGAATTATGCTCAATATTTTACGTGAGAAGAAACTCTATGCAAAGTTGAGCAAATATGAGTTCTGGCTTGCAGAAGTCAAATTTCTGGGCCATATGATCTCACAAGAAGGGGTTTTAGTATATCCCAGTAAAGTGGAAGCAGTGTTAGATTAGAAAAGGCCGAAAACTGTCACTGAGATACGCAGTTTTTTGGGTCTTGTAGGCTATTACCGGAGATTTATTCAAGATTTCTCCTGGATTGCCTTGCCATTGACCAAGCTCACACGAAAAGATCAGATGTTTGAGTGGGACAGTCGTTGTGAGAGGAGCTTCATGGAGCTGAAGGAGAGGTTAACATCTGCACTAGTTTTGATTATCCTTGATCCCGATGTGACTTATGTAGTCTTCAGTGATGCTAGCAAGCAGGGACTGGGATGTGTCCTGATGCAATAGGCCAGAGTGGTGGCCTATACCTCTCAACAGCTGAAGCTTCATGAGTTGAATTATCCCACACATGATCTGGAGCTGGTGGCAATTGTGTTTACGTTGAAGATTTGGCGGCACTACCTATATGGAGTGACTGTTGAACTATACTGTGACCACAAGAGTCTTAGATATTTGTATGATCAGAAAGAGCTCAACATGAGAAAATACCAGTGGATGGAGTTGCTAAAGACTATAACCTGGAGATTAAGTATCACTCAGATAAAGCTAATGTCGTGCTGATGCTCTTAGTCATAAAACGGTGTTGATGGCAGCTATGATGATACAAGAAAAGAAATTGATAAAGGATTTCAGAGATCTGAATCTATCCAATCAGATCCTCTGTGCTGGCTATAGTATTAGCCGAGTGGATAACAATTTGAAAATTGAAATTGTGAAAGCTCAGATGTAAGATGAGCAAGCAAAATCAATCAGAGCTATGATTGAATGAGGAGAGACTCGAGATTTTGATCCGTTTCCTGGTGGATTAATTCGGTACAAGTAAAGAACTTATGTTCCACCGAGGGATTATCTGAGGAAGAAAATTCTCAATGATGCACATAAAAGTCGTTATACTCTCCATCTAGGAATGGTAAAGATGTACCATGACTTGAAAGCAGTATGTTGGTGGCCTAGAATGAAAAATAATGTGACAGAATATGTGGCACGGTGTCATACCTGTCAGAAGTTAAAGATTGAACACCAGAGACTGACAGGATTGCTTCAAAGTCCCGCAATTCTAGAATGGAAATGGGAGAGCATGACCATAGACCTGGTAGTTGGATTACCCAAAATTCGAAACCATGATGCAATTTGGGTAATCGTTGATCGACTTACGAAGTCAGCACACTTCCTACCAATCAGTGCTAGCTATTCTCCTGATAAGCTGACAAAAATTTATATGAAGGAGATAGTGAGACTCCATGGGACGCTGAAGAGTATAATCTCTGACAGAGATCCTTGGTTTACATCCAAGTTTTAGAGATCTCTTCATGATGCTTTGGCACTCGGTTGAGTTTTAGTATAGGCTATCATCCTCAAACGGATGGATAATCAGAGAGAACCATACAATTGCTAGAGGATATGTTAAGAAAGTGTGCAATGGATTTCAAAGGAAGTTGAGATCAATACCTTCCTCTTGCAGAGTTTGCTTATAACAATAGCTATCATACGAGCATTCGGATGGCCCCGTATGAAGCATTATATAGGAGGAAGTGTCAATCCCCTCTCTACTGGAAAAAATTATTAGAAAGAAGGTTTTATGGGCCGGATATAGTCGATCAGACTACTGAGCAGATTAGAATTATCAAGCAGAGATTGCTTGCAGCCCAGAGTAGGTAGAAAAGTTATGCCAACAAACGGAGAAGACCGTTGGAGTTTTAGGTTGGTGATCATGTATTTCTGAAGATATCACCTGTTACTTGTGTTAGAAGAGCAATAAAAAGAAAGAAGCTAAGTCCTCGCTACATTGGGCCATTTAAGATATTGGCAAGAGTTGGGCCTGTAGCGTACAAGATTGCTCTACCCCTAAATTTAAGCAGATTACATGATGTGTTCCATGTTTCCCAGTTGAAGAAGTACCAACCAGACCCTCAGCTCATTATTGAATATGAAGATTTAGATATGCAAGATTATCTCACTTGTGAGGCTAAGCCAGAACGAATCATTGATAGACAAGAAAGGCGGCTCAAACATCGAAGCATACCATTTGTGAAAGTGGTCTGGAAAGGATTATCGCCAAGGGAGGCGACTTAGGAAACAAAAGAAGATATGCAAAGACGTTACCCGGGATTTATGCCACAGGTGGTGTAGCAAATATCGGGGATGAAATTTATTAAACGGGAGGAGAACTGTAATATCCCATTTTTCACCAATACATTTATGTGTGTATTTGATATATGATCAATGGAATAAAATGGTGGAAATGATTTGGATAAATTTATGTGAATTTATGAAAAATATGTCAATCACCAGTTACGCGTAAATTAGCCGAATAAGGACATAGAGAAGCGATTAATGTACCGTTAAAGGCCTAATATTGTAACCAAAATTCAAGAAAATAAATGACAAGAATAATAGCCTCATTTAAGTGTCAAAAAAAGGTTAAGCCAAAGAAATGGACGAAAAATAATTTATTTCGCTAAATCATTAAATGCATGGGCAAAACGGTAATTTTGTCGTAAAATGGGAAATGATTATTTTTCCCCAATATTCCCACTAATATGAGTTAAATAGGAATTAAGAAGAGTAAAATGACTACTTATTCATAAATAAATCATTTTTGTGAATTATTGTCAAGAATGGTCAAATAGTCAAAAAGTCAATGACTTGGTCAACAAGTTACAAGTTGGCACAATGGGATAATTGGAGAATTATATGTTCCTTGCATTTCTCATGCATATTTTTGGATGAATTCAAAAGGGAAAAGAGATATGGGATTAATTAAAGAATAATTGGCATTTTGGACCAAATGCAAAGTGCCATGTGTCTAAGTTAATGAGCCCATGTATTATATCATCTAAGTTCTCATCTTCATCTCCTCACGCACGATCAATCTGAAACAGAAAGAGTGAGTGTGAGCTAAGGCGGTGGTGAAGAACAGAAGAGAGAAAAAGCTAGGTTTCAACACAAAACTCAAGGTAAGAAGTTGCTACCTTGTGTCTTAAGCCACCTAATCCCTCCATGATCTCTTCTCCTCACCTCTCTACCCTTGGATTCCTTGTTCATCAGCTGGTTCAAGAGTTAGAGAGAGAGATTCAAGAACGAGAAGGAGAGAGAAAGTTGAATAAATCAAGAGTTAACTTCCCAAACTTGTTCATCTTGCTTGATTGATGATAGTAGAGTTGTTTTGGACTTGATTATGGTTCATTTGGCATAAGATAATAAGAAAACCAAAGAAAACATAATATGTAAGTGTCTCCAAATCAAGTCCAATAAAGGTCTAACTAGTTAATATATTGGTTATAAGTAGAAAGGAGGTGATTAGGCTAAAGAAAACGAGAATCTGACACAACTTTTCTAGGAATTTAAATCCCCTTTCCTATGTTGGACTTGGTAAATAGATAGGAATTTGATAAATCTGATGGTTCTATTGGATTTAGGAGGCAAAATTGTGAAGGGTCTATGTTGACCCCGAAGTGAGAAAAGGCTCAGAGAGTAAAATGACAAATTTACCCCTTATAAGCCTTATTTGAGGGCCGTCAAGGGTATTTTCGTCATTTGAGCTTGAATTTGGCCCATTCAAAGTTAAAAAATGAATTCTATACCCCAAAATATTTAGGAATAGCCTAAATCATGATTTTGAGAAAAATACTGATAATCAAGACCTAAGGGGTATTTTGGTATCATTAGGCTAAATTTACAAATATTATGAGTTTAGAAGGATGCATGGATGAATAATAACTCATTTATGGTATTTGAAGATTTCAGAACTTGACAACCGGTCTGGCCTCAGTAGTTGCCCGAGCTTGAATCGAGTGGTAAAGTTGCATAGAGGAGTAACTAGGTAGTAACCATCTTCATATGACATGGCGTGCATATGTGTTGCTTGATATCATCAAAATGTCAAACATGTTTAGATTATGCAGAGTGATCACCCGGAGCCTATCTTTGTGCAGGTTGACACTTAAGCTATAATATTTATATTTGCACAAGCGGTGCCCGGGGCCTATCTTTGCGCAGGTACCCCTCAGGGCCAAGTATCTTGTTTAGCGCTAGCATGGTTTATGATTTGCATTAAATGCACTTAATGATGTTATGATGATTTTTTTGAATGATGAGGTGTAAAGCATGCTTTATGTGTTATGTTATATGTATGATATGTGTTACTACTGAGATTCCTATGAATCTCATTCTTTTTCCCAAAAACAAATCTCCAGTACAGGGAGGGAGCTCGCGGGGCAAAGAGAAGGTAAATGACAAAGAGTTGAGGCCAAGCAGCGGAAGATCTTAGTTACGGTTGTCTAGTCCCTATTGAATGTTATGTATTTTAAGATTTTTATGAGCTTTTATATTTATATATGAAGTAGAAGAGATAGAAGGCATGTTTTGTGTTGTAAAGACAAGTAAATCTAGTGAATTGTGCATATATGTGAATATATGTAAATATTCATACTGACAAAGGTATTGCTCGCACTCTGATGTTTCAAATTCAGTGAGTATTAGCTAGTTGGTACTCTACCGTAGTGTTAGGAAATGAGGTATCACAAGCTTAATAAGACTATGTAGATCCAGAAAGTATATATCTATTATATAAGCAAATTAAGTTTGAAAACTTAATTCTTCATTATTCAATTGAAGGTCTATTTTAAATTTCCTATATCTAGGCTCCTTTAGAATACCAAAATAAGTTCCAATCAAATTTATCATCTTTCAGAACAATTAAGCTTATAATTGAATCAACAAACATAACAAAGCATTTAAAGATTGAAATCATCATCCACTAATTCATAATCAAAGCTACAATAATCCAAAGCAAAGGTTCAACACAATTTCATTAACAAAACATAGAGCAAAGTCATCTTAGCAACAATTCCAATGTCAAATAGCATAATGAAAAGAAGAAGACACAAAGTCAAACTAAAGCTTCTGCAATCACAGCTTCTGCTCTCACCCAAAAAGAATAGAGAACTAAGTTCAATAAATGGTGCTCTCCATGTCTAAAGAAGCAATGCCAGAAGCAAAGAATGGTGAGAAGCTTCTGGAAGTCGAGCTCTCCTCCTTCCTTACTGTTGTTGCTATTGAAGGTAGAAAAAGAATAGAGCAACTGACACTAAAATAGGAACATGACAACTTGCAACAAAAGTAGAAAACAAAACAGCATGAATTTTCCTTTTGGTTCAGATGGTGTCGAACTCTCCTCTCCTCACTGGTTCTTCAATGATAGATGATGGCTGCCTCCCCTCAATCACTACGTCGAGCTTCTGAAGAAGAAGGGAAGAAGCTAAAAAAAAGAGAGACGGTGGACTGGGGCTTCTTCCGTCCTCACTCCGGCCACCGTCGGTCCCTTCAGCTCCTCTCTCTCTCTTGTTCACGACCTCTAGTGTTTTTTTCTTTCCAATGAAGAATGAAAGGTGCATGATGGTGAAGATGTTGAACATACAGTGGAGTTTTTTGTGGCTTAAGTCGGCTACTTCAAGCTCCTCTCCATTTCGTAGCTTCCTTTAGTTCTTAGGTCTTCTTTCCCTAATTCTTCAATTCAAAACGGTGTCACTCCTTTTACTGAGAAGAAAGAAAAGACAAAATACAATGAAAGCTAATTGCAAACAATAATAATATACTGAATCTGCTTCTCTTATTTTCTTTTCTTTTCTTTTTTCTGTTTTAAAATTTTTAACTCTTATTATTTATTTATTCTAAAATGTAACTATTTCTATTTTTATTTAAAAGCTATGATATCCACATAAAATCCCATAAATGACGCATCAATTTGATTTGATTTTATAATAATATAATCTTATGGAAATCCCTCAAAAATTGCTTAGATAACTCTCCAAATTCCTTCGAAATATGCTTTTTAAAAAAAACACTAAAAATGGAGATTTATCACACTCCTACACTTGCTTCAAACCTTATCCTTATGATTTCAAAATATCAAAAAACTAAAGCTAACCATGAAAGCAAGATTTAAAAGAAAACATTGAAAAATTAGCATTAATTCAAACTATTAAGAATTTAAACTTTCTTAGAACTCCTTTCCATCTTCCAAAACTGCAAGTAGTAAGGCAAATTAATTTGACAAAGATAAATCATAATAGAATGTCTCTCACAAGTCAAGTGTTTGCTCTCTACTATCAAAGTATTTAAGGCTTGTGCTTCACTCAATTCCACCTATTACAAGTCATCTATCATAGGCTTGTTTCTCATCTTAATCTAATCTCCATTATTTTATCTTAATACATGCACAAATCAAAAAGATATTTTCAGGGGTTATAATAAATAAGGTAAGATGATGAAGTGAAAGTGGTAATCGATGAATAATGTAATTAGTACTAAGCATTTCAATAACAACATTGAAAATGAAGGAATACCAAACTTAAAACAAAACAAAATCACCCTTTATATACAACTTTTACTCTTTTGACATTTTGAACACTTTTTTGTCCTCCTTCCTTTTTCCCTTTTATATCTATATCTCTTTGTTTCCTATTTCTTTTACTTTTATATATTTCATTTACTCAATTTCTTTTTCCCCCTTTTCTCTCATATCCATATTTCTCTCTTCTTTTTTTCATTTTTCTTTTATAATATCCTTATCTTACTTCTAAGATGTAATTATAATTAAAAAAATAATTAATTATAAAAAATTAATTTAACAAGTAATTATTTAAAAAAAGGGTTTGGAAAAAATGAAATAAAAATAATAATAAAATAATAAATAATAAAAAAATAAAAAGTAAAAAGGGCATGTGGCCCTAGCTTTAAATCAGTGGGATATTATTATATACCCTCCCCCATCATTCAATTCAATTTATCTATGTGCCTGTTTAGAACTCATTAATAGGGTAAAAAATCTTATTTAGACCCAAAAGCCCATTTAATATGTCTGAGGAGTGTTTGGAAACTCATCTGCGAACACTAGGCTTTTGAAAAAAAAAGAGCTTTTTAGAGAAGCTCATTAAAAGAAAAATAAAAGTCATTTCTCCTACCATCAATCCAAACACAAATCACATTTACAATGTAACTTTTTTTTTTAAATTTGGCTTCTGCAAAAGCCACTTCTCCACCACGTTCCCAAACAGGCATTACGTCATTTGGAGAGGAGGCGGAGGAGGTTGCAATTCCAATAGTAAAGATTTCAAATTTATCAAATAATTTTGGTACTTAAAATTACTTTTTTTTATCATACTTCCTTCATAAAAGTTGTTCCACTTATTTTTCTCTTTCTAAATAGGTAATATTATGCTAATTAGTAAAAATTTTAGGATTAGAGTTTTGGGAGAGTTTTGAATTTTGACAATAGATGATTGTATAAAGGAAGAAGAATCTTAATAGATAATTTTAATTGGTTTATATTTATCATTTGATTGTTTTATGATTTTATAATTAATTTCTTTAAAAACATATCATAAATTATGCTTTAGGGACTTTTTGTCCGATTAAATTTAGATTAAACAATTTATTTGGGTTATTTGAGGTATTATTGTAATTTTAATCAGTTTGGTTTGTTAGATTTTGAGCTATATAAAATTATAAATTATGATTTGATATTTGAGTTAGAGTTTGATATGATTTAATTATGTGGAGGTTTTAAATGTTGTTTAATAATTAGGTTATACTCATTTAAACTAGAAAAGAGATTTAATTGGTTTAGGATGTTGATATTGATGATTTTATGACTATTGGATTGTTAAGGTGGTTAGAGTATTGTTGTTAAGAAATTTTATTGAATGAAATAGAGTTAAGAAATTTTAGGATTTGTGATTTGAAAGGAATTTGAGGAATAGATAAATTGTTGATATTTTTCTAAGAAGATTAAAGAGCCAGTTATAAGGGGGCTATTACTTTTTTAGTTAGCAATTATTATTAATTTTATTAACATGTAATGAACTTGAATTTGGCTTGTTGAACTTGAATTCTCTCAAGTTTAGTTGTGTCAAAAACTTGAGGTAACCACTTTCTAATTTAACTTGTATGCTTGTTGATGTGATTATAAGTGTATATTCATATTCAAATGATATAAGTATATGCCATGGTATATTGTGTATGCAAAATATATATATGTGAAATGTAATTGAGTAAACTTTTAAGTTAAGTGGGCTTAAATTGTTTATCTTGAGATTTTTAATGTTGATGATGCATAGCATTGAATATTGAACATATGAGAATAAATTATTGATATTGAAGTTGTGATGTTGAGATGTTGAATGTGATGAGTTGTGATTGGGGAGGTTTGGTTCTTTTATACCATGTGGTATAGTTTTCCACTACGCACACAATAGATGGCTTTGACATTCTCAGGGCCCTTTGTATCACCCTTCCTTTGGCCAGGTTAAGGATCAGCTCAAGGGACAGGTGACACCATTCCATATTTGACAGAAAGGGAACCTATAGTCTGATATGATGAGTACTGTAGCCTTTGGCCGGGCTGCACCTCAATATTGAAGAACTTGGTGTAGTCTTGTCAAAGAGACTAATCCTATTATGTATAGTAGCATATGGGTTCTGTCAATGGTTATAAGGATGTTTGAGGGATTTCTATACATTTTGAATGATTCTTTTGAACTACTAATATTTTTGGAAAACTATATATAGACTTTGTTATAAACATATATCTTCCCCGCTTAACCATCTTATAATCATTCACTGCATACTTGTTAAAATAGAATTGTGGTTATTGGGTCCATGTGACCCATCCTGTCGTTTTTTATTTTTTTTTAGGTGAAAGTTCAGGTAGTACTACCAAGGAGAAGGCATATAAGACTTGATTTGCTTTATCAATCTTGTATGCCTCGTTTAGTTGCATGAACATATTTTAATGTACATTGCCGAACTTTGGGGCTTTTTTTTATATACATTGCATATTTTGAATACTCCACAGCATATTGGGGTTTTAATGAAATTATTCTGACTATGGTAGTCTTTTGTATTAGTCTCTTGGTTATCCACCGTAGTACTACTTAATGTTTATAAGTTGTTTGAAGTGATTAATTATACGGTAATTATACATAGAAGGTTGTTACATCTTTCATATATATCTTTCTCCTTCTTCTTTTTGTCCATTTCACTTTTCTTTTCTCTATTAACACAAACTCACGTAATATTGACTTTCTAATTCCTTTACTCTTTTTCAAAACTGTTTCACCTAGCACTTACTAAAGTGATGAATGAATGGGAAGAAAAAGGAACAAAAATTGCATCATCTCAAACAAAAGGGCGATTTACTCTATGCATTTTTTTTTGGAAGAAAGTATAGGCTTAAATGGGTAAAACAAAGAATTCTCATAAAAATAGGATGGTCATTAGGCCAAAATAGCTATGAAAATGAATGCCTAAATCATTTTTGTATATGCAAAAGGATTTTAAGTTTGAAGAGAGATTCAAAACAAGTTTTATAGATGAAATTACAATAAATATACTCTATCTTAAAAGAAATGAATATTTAGGCTCAAATTCTTCACCTGTCTTTTGATATTCTAAAGTCAATTACCTGAACCAAATGCTTTGCCTATTCACTAACATTCCAAGAAAATAAATTGAATTCTAATCAAACTCAATCCTTTTCAAGTTTAAATTAAGACAACTTTGCCAATGTTCACAAGTAAAATCCAACTTCCAAAAAAAACATTTTTTTGTTAAAAAGTTTACAAAATTTTTTTCTTGTCGAAAAACAAGAAAGTTTTCAGACATTCAAAACCATTTACAAAATAAAAAAAAAACTTCAGAACATACAACTCATGCAAATGTAATGGTACCCTCACCCTACACTTAAATATCACATTTTCCTCAATGTGAACATATAACATTAAGTAGTTGAAAGTGAAAGAGCAATCAAATCCAAGTGTAGAGATGACACAAATTTCAATCATTATCAACTATCAATCAATCACATGCAGCTCAACATTAATCAACACTCATTTTCCAGCAACATCATTAACAATCAAATGAAGCAAATCAAAGAAAAAGTAAAAGAAAACTCCCCTTTTATTCTTGGCTTGCACTTTCAGTTGCTCTTGATATTTGTTTTCATAGTAAAGCATATCATTTGGGCTGATAGAAGTCCTATAAAATAAAAAAAAATCAAACAAAAACTTTGAGTTGCCTCCCAAGCAACGCTAAGTTTATAGTTTTCAGTCAAACTTCTCAAAACAAACCACTAATCATAAGTATCAAACACTTCAATCACCTTGTCTTCATTCCTTTTCAAGCAATAAGGTTTCAAACACAACAAATGATCATTCAAGTTAATTATTTGTCCTCCTTCAATCATAGACAATCTCAGAGTACAAGTATTCACTGAATTCAAATAAAGCACAACATGCGCATCCCTACAAATAGATCTAGGAGCTTCCAAGAATTTAGAGCATCCCACTAAATCCACTTAACTCTTACCAATAAGAGTCAACACTTTAATAGGAGAGTCATGAACAACAACTCTTAAGATCTTTCTATTAACCTTAACATCAAAGTCATAAAGATTAGGCTCCACAACCAAAACCTCAATTGGACACCCACTGTTCTCTTCCAAACTAATTCTAGGCTCACACTCAATTTTCACATTATCAAAAGTCTCATGAAATTGCACATCCTCAATTTCCTCACAATAATCATCATTAACACAAGAAGTGGTCATTATGCTTAAGGAATTAGCTTGATTCATATTAGAGATTAAACAATTTGACTCACATACACTCCAAATTCCTTCAAAATATACTTTAAAAAAACACTAAAAATGGAGAGTTATCAACTCTATACAACTTCTTTTTCATCCTTCTAGAGAAGGAGAATGTTGGAAAATTCAGCTTAGGGTCCTCAATGATTTTGCACCATGGTTCCCCGTTGTCGTTGTCCTGGCTATGGAGAGACTTCTGTGATAATTCATCGTCGGAGCTATCCTCCCTATCCGTTTCCATGTTCCCTTTATGTCGACTTTTCATCTTATCTATACCTTGCAACTTCTTAGCAAAGGTAGGTCCTATTGTAAATGAGGGTGCTGCAAGCCAGCATATTTTCTTTGGTTCACGTGATATTCTTGATTTTTTTTCCAACTTCGCGCCAATAAATCCTCTTCCTCTTGTGAGGAAGGCACAACAGCTGTCGTTTTTCCAGTAAGCATCTTAGAGAACATCATACATACACTCTCCCTTAGCCCCGACCTTTTTAAATTATTATTTTTCTTATTAGTTCATCGATTCCCTATCTAGGTAGTAAAGCCATGTGTTCTTATCTTAACAAAACTTTTTCAAAATTTTTTGAGCATATTCAATTTCCATACAAAATACATTCCCAAAGATAACTACTTTAACACAATAAGCTAAATTTTTTTTAAAAAGAAATTATACCTTACACAACATATTGAAAGAAGTTTCAATAATTTACTATCATCAAATATTTTTATTTTATTTTATTACTCTTTTAATCGAAGTAATTGGGATTTGATATGATGATATATTCGAAACTTCTTTTGTCATCTAATGGTTAAGCATTAAAAACCAAAGTGGCGGACAAAATTTTTTTCTTTTCAATAATTTGCTGATAAAGTCATGAAGCATCGGGGCAACAAGCGAACACCAAAGTTCTTATTTTTCACAGCTACAGTTTTTTTTTTTTTTGCTTTTTGGTCTATATAGAATCAACATTTAAAATTTAGTAATAAAAAACATTATCGTAGATTATTTGTGGGCTATTTAATTTTTCAAAATTTAAAAGCTTAAACCTCTTAATTTGCATTTTATTTTTTAAATATTTTAATTAGAAGTTAATTCTTAGTCTGGTATTATGCATCACCTAGGATTAGACTTGTTAGACTTGAATAGTTTGGGCCTATAAATAAAGGCCATGTATAAGGCATTTGCACATCAAGAAAACAAAGTGAATGGGATAGGCCACTATCTTCTCTCCCAACTCTTATCTTGCTATTTCTTCTTCTTCTTTTACTCTCTAGTTTTCTCATTTTCTCTAATTTTATAACATTTATTTTTTTACCAATAATTAGTATTATAAAGTCAAGAGTACTTGTGTAGCAAGCCAACACCAAAGTTCTTCTCTTTCATTTTTATTTTGGGAAAATTTTAGAAAAGTATAATTAAAAATGGGAAAAGACAAATTGATGCTACGAATTTATCAAATCTCAGGTTATAACTGAAATTAGAATATGGGATTTCCAATTCTAACCAAATGACCAAATTAGCCCGAGTTATGTTGTGAAACATGAAAGTGAAGTCGTTGATGTAAAATCTGATGTTGTTAATATAGATACAGATGTTGTTATTGATCTTCTGAAACTTGTGCCTCAAAATTGTCTCTAGTTTTTGGGATATGAAGTTGTAAGGCATGAAAGTAAATTCTTTAATGTAAAATATAATGTTGTTAATATAGATACAAATATTGTTACTGACATCTAAAACTTGTGCCCTCAAAATTATTCTTGATTTTTTAGATATAAAGTTGTCAAACATGAAAGTAAAGTTGTTAATATAAAATATGATATTGTTGATATAGATACAAATGTGTTTATTGACCCCTGAAACTTGTACTCTCAATTCAGAGAATTTTGGTCATTTGGTTAGAATTAGAAATCGCATATTCCTACTTCATTATGACTTAAGATTTTATAAATTCGCAACACTAATTTATCTTTTCCCATTTTTAATTTTATTTTTCTAGAATTTTCCCTTTTATTTTTTATAAAATTTAATTTAATCAACAAAATGATAATATGATACATATAAAACCTCGTACTAATCAAATCAATGTTAAGGGTCCAAATTTAAAAAAAAACATATTACATCATGATAACCTAAAAATTAACACAACAACTTGTAAAATAATGAAAATAAAAAGCATAAATCAGTAGGTCCTAAAGATGGCAAGCACTTCAAAGACCAACCATAGTTTAAGTCTTATCTTAAACCAACAACAATACTACCAAAGTAGACACCACTTGTAGTGCCACGTAGCATGAGTAGATATTACTCGGTGACAACAATAAAACAAAGGACATGAGAGGACCCTAATGTTCTTATCTTTTGCAACTACAGTATTTTTTTATGGTCTATAGAATCAACATTTTAAATTCAATGACAAAAAACATCATCATGTTATGAATAAGATATTAAAATATATTATTATGGATGTTTATCTCCTTATTAGTTCTCCCATCTTCCCATTATTTTCCTACGTTATATAATCTTATTTATTCTAGGTTCTAGAGTTATGCATATAAATAGGCATACGTTATGTGTTGTATAGACCTTAAATAGTAAATAAGAATTACCTTCTCTTCCTCTTCCTCTCATATTATCTCTTATCTTTCTCTTTATTTATAACACATTATCAGCAAAAAGATCTTGTACTATCCCACTTTTCACTAATGTTCCCTATATGTATATTTGAAATGATTAGTAGAATAAAATGGTGAAATGTGGTATGCATGAATTTATGGAAATATTCCAATCGCCGGTTACATATAATTCGGTCAAGTAAAGACACAAAAATAAAATTAATGTACAATTAAGGACCTAATATTGTAACCAAAATATGAGTAAAAATGGTACAAGTAATAGCATCATTCAAGTGTTAAAATTGGGTTAAGCCAAAGAAATGAGTGAAAAATGATTTATTTCGGTAAATCATAAAATGTAGGAACAAGATGGTAATTTTTCCATAAAATGGGAAATAATTATGTTTCCCTAATATTCCCAATAATTCCAGTTAAGTGGGAGTTAAAAAGAGAGAAATGATTACTTGGTCATTAATAAGCCTATTTTGGTGAATCATTATCAAGTAAAGTTAAATAGGCAAAAGTCAACCTATTGCAAGGTGGCAATGGGATAGTGCAAGAACAATGTTTTATCTCATTCCCCACTCATTTTCGGTTGAATATGAAAGCATGAAGGGCATATGGAATTAATTAAAGAAATGGCATTTTTGAGCCAATCACAAATTGCCACATGTTAAGCCAATTAGCTATTGCTTAATATATTATCAATTCTCTTCATCTTCATTCTCATTCTCGACCAAAACTGATCAGGAAAGAGTGAGAGAGAGTTTGAGATAGTGAAGAAGAGGAAGGCTAGGGTTCTTCAAGAATCAAGGTAAGGAAGTTGCCACCTTGTATCTTAAGCTTCCTAATCTCTCAATAACCTCTCCTACTCATTTCTCTACTCCTTTGAATCCATGGATTTTTAGCTGAATCAAGAGATGTGGAGAGAGAGAGGCAAAACGTGTAGAGAGAGAAAGTGGTGAAAATCAAAAGGTAATTTTCCAAACATATTCCTCTTGCTTGATTAATGCTATTAGAGTTGTTCTTGACTTGGTTTTGGTTATTTTGGTACAAGATAATTCAAGAAAACCTAAGAGACCTTAATGTTCAAGTGTCTCTAAATCAAGTTCAATGAATTTCTAAATAGCTAATGGTGTGATTATAAGTAGAAAGGAGGTGATTAGGCAAAAGAAAACGAGAAACCGACATAATTTTTCTGGGAATCATATTGGACTACCTTGTGTTGGACGTGGTAAAGGAGTAGGAATTTAATAGTTTTGATGCTTCCATTAGGTTTAGGAGGTAAAATTGTGTAGGGTATATGTTGATGATGAAGTGAGAAAAGCTCTAAAATGTGAAATGACCGAATTACCCTTTAAAAACTCTAATTAAGGGTTGTCAATGGCATTTTCGTCATTTGGGCTTGATTTTGGCCAATCTAAGGTTAAAAATGGATTCTACATGTGAAATTATATAGGATTATCCTATTCCATAAATTTTGATAAAGTAAAGTAAGACCGAGTACAAAGGGGTATAGACGGGGGTCTCTAAGGGTATTTTGCTAATTTAGCACTTTTAGGTTAAGTTTACCAATGTTGTAAGTTTGGAATTGTACATGAATGAATAATGACTCATTTATGGTATATTTGAGGATTTCAGGACTTGACAACCATCAAAACGCAGAACTTGCCGAGCTTGAATAAGTGAAAAGAAATTGCTAAAGAAGAGCGACTAGGTAGTAACTTGTCTTTCATATGTCATAGTATGCAATTGTGTGTGTTTGGGCTCATCACAAGTTGTCTGACACATTTAGATTATGTGGAGTGGTCACCCGGGGCCTATTTTGTACGGGTGGACGCTCAAGCCAATATAGTGTTCCATGGGTAACCCTCGGGGCCTATAACATGCCTAGCGCTACAGTAGTTAATGAACTGCACTTGTTGCACTGAGTGTTGTTGTGATGATTCTGTGATTTGATGTTGTGAAGCATGCTTTGTGTTATTATTTCTGTATGAATGACCTTGTGTTACTACTGAGATTCCTTCGAATCTTACCCTTTTTCCTCAAAACACCTTCAGTACAGTGAGAAAGCTCGAAGGGCAAGAAGAAGGTAAGCAGCGATGACTAGAGGCCGAGCTGTTGAAGATTTTAGCCTTATGGTTGTCTAGTTCCATTTATGTCTCTTGTGAATGCTTTTGGATTTTGGGGTTGTATATAAGGAATATGATGTATACGGTGTAAATGTTGTTTAAGAACAATGAACCATGTAAAGATAACGAGCGAATGAATGGTGGAAAATTAGTAGTTTTGCTTCCTATCGCTAACGAAGTGTGTATGTGTAAAGTTCACAGAGGTACACACGAAAACTATGATAAATAATGACAAAAGAGAAAAATTGGTGAGTCTTAATGAGTTAGTGAAAATTGTGAAAAGAGTTTTGAGAAAATTTTACTACCCTCTCAGCTCTATGTTCAAATCCTGGGTTGAGATCGGGAAATGTACAAGTATTTTCGGAAGTTAGGTGTCCTGGGTTCAAATCCTGGTTTCCTGAGTGATTTCACTACTCGTTTGTACTCAACCGAAGCTATAGGAAATCAGGTTTCACATATCTAGTCAAGGTATGATATTTTTAATATCGATCTCTTTATTTTGATTTTTCTCTACTATTTCTTTTTTTTTCCTTCTACTCCCATGTGACCTCATCAAATCATTGTTTTCTCAATGGAACCTAAAGTTCCAATCGATGTCTTATTTTTTTACTTTCATGATGACCTAATGTCACCATATTTGACAGGATTTGAAGTTCCAATCTATATTTGTGGTCTCCCTTAAGGCTTACCTCATATCTATACCTTATATTTTCTTTTTATTTATTTACATTATTGTACTGTTGGGTTAAGGGATAAATGAAGAATTGTTTTTTTCCAATGACCTATAACCTACTTCATTTATATTCGAAGAACAAAAAAAAATAGCCTTTGTTTGTGTTGAAATATTTAAATTTTATTCTTAATTGACTCATTTTCTTTTGTTTTCTTATGCTATCATATTATATGATTTTGTTTTATATTTTGAGATTATATGGATAGAAATCATATAGCTGTATCTTTTATAAAATGGCTAGAAGCCATATAATTTTAATTTTCGAGTTTCATTTATTTGGCCAGAAGCCATATAACTTACATCCTCTATTTTTTTTTATGGCCAGAAGCCACACACCTCTAATTTCACATTTTGAAATTATGTGGTTAGAAGCCATATCACTTTAATTTTCTATTTTAAGATTATATGACCAAAAGTCATATCACTTTAATTTTTTTTAATTTTGATATAAAAGGCCAGAAGCTATATATTTTTATTTATTCTGAAGATAAAAGGTCATAAGACATATAATTTTATTTATCTTGAAGATAAAAGGCCAAAAACTATATGATTTTATTTATCCTAAAGATAGAAGGCCAGAAACCATATAATTTTTATCCTCTATATTATTATATGGCCAAAAGCCATATAATTTTTATTTCCTATTTTGAAACCAGAAGCTATATAACTTTTATCTTATTAAAAGGTCAGGACCTATAATTTTGATTTTTAGATTAAATGGCCTGAAGCCATAATTTAAATTTTTTAGATTAAATGGCCATAAGTCATATAATTTTAATTTCTCACATTAAGGTTAATTGGCCTGAACCTGTGAGTACTAAATGGTCCGAAGTCATAAAGTTTTAGTTTTTTTGTAAAATTTTACTTTATGAATTATTTCTTGTCTTTACAAGTTTTTTGTTATTATCATTTATATTATTATATTACGTTTTTACATTTCATATTTTAAGAATTTCTTTTTATTTTATTAGTCTGAACTATGTTAAATCTTGCAAAAGTTGAATTTGTAACTCTTGTCATTACTACTAGAAAGAGCTATTTATCATGTTTAATCCATGATTTTTCTATGCCACCATTTGCATGAAGATCTCAAAACTAAATATATGACCATAAAGACCCATTTATTCTTTGTAAACATTTAAAAAAAAAGGTATGACCACAAGAACATGGTCATCCTTATAGAAACTTGTCAAACCCCTTTACATTTCGATACTCTTAGAGTAATAAGCACAAAGTTCCGTAAGGCATATAGAAATAGCGGAAACATACTGACATTAAATACTTGTTTACAATACAGAAATTTCCTGTAGGGTTTGAAAAATATGTACATATGTACAAGTGTTCAAAATAAACTAAGTTACAAAGTTAAATAACCAGTGGCATCTTTAGAATGCATGGAGACTCTATTCACCGGTAACCACTGCCTTGCCCCTTGAGTCGCTAACCTCAGCTATAATGTTTTTTAGTTTGAAAAAGGGTGAGATTCGAGTGAATCCCAGTAGCAATATGAATTTCAATCATATAAAATGTGAAAATAAATATGTAATGCCCATGTTATGTAAGATGATAGAATGTTGTGTGCACACTATCTAATGCCAAACCACTGTTTGCAACCCCGGCTTAACTCTACGCTCCGTTGGGTCTTAGACCACAACTAAGCTAATATGCGTGTCCAAAATACTATGCTCATGTTACAGAAGATGGCATACACTAACATACAATAATCACATGGTGCATGAAAGAAAGAGTTACTACCTAACTCCATTTTAAGTTCCTCAATCTGTCCTAAATCCTTATTTGGGCTCAAGCTATTAAAATTCAAGTTACAAGTAACTAATTATTGCTTGTATTATTAATTCCTTTAATTAAATTATGCTGGTTATCTAATGCAATTTTAGTAGTTTTAACAATTTGTGCATAGTGCAACTCTGCACAATGCAGTTTCACAGTTTTCCAGAAAACTAGCAAATTTACAGTCAATTTTAGAAATTCATAATTAATTCTAGGAAAATCCAATTTGACTAGTTCTAAAGCTTAAATGAATATTTTTAAGTGTTATTTTAAGGAAAAATACTTAAGTCTGTACATTGTAATCACACTTTCCCAGAAATTCACCAAACTCTCATGTTCTCATATTACATTCCAGAAATGGGGCACAACTTCAAAAATCCATATCTTTTAATCTACTAGTCCAAAAATTATGATCTACTTATCATATTAAATCTCTAGATGTATACTTTAATGTTGTAAAATTTCATAATATTTGGATCAGTTTTAACTAACGAATTTCATTTCCAAATAACTTTGCCTCCAATGAAGCAAATCAAACAACATATCCTTTCAATTTCTAAAAATTCCAGATTTACATAAAAATTCCCAAAAATCATGAAATCATATATTCTTATACAATTTTCCCTTTTAAATTCAATGGAATCATAAAAATTACAAAATTCTTACTCCTCCCTATGGTTCTGCTTTTGGCTAAAAGAATGGAAGTAAAAGGAAAAATCATGTTTTTGTGAACTCAATCCATATACTCCTTCCTTTCTACTCCTCAAACATGATTAATCATTTAAACACTAAATACACATGATTCATGGATATTTTGGCAGCATAACCCCTTAGGGTTGTATCTTTCCATTTTCACAAAACCAAGCCAAATACAACAACAACAATCACAACAACATCATATAAAACAATAGGATCAAAATTTTGAAGATTACCTCTTGATTTTCCAACTTTCTCTCTCTTAAATGTCACTACCTTCTCTCTCTTCTCTCTTGATTTGGCTTGCTAACCATGATTTTCAAGAAAAATAAAAGGTTAGAAGAGGTTCTAGGTAGATTAGAACGCAACACTTTGGTTTCAAGCTCTTACCTTGAATTTTGGCCTCTTGAAACCCTAGCTTCTCTTGAGTTTTTTGCTCTTCTATGTTCCTTCGTCAAACTCCCTCTCTCTCTTGTTTCCAATTTCATAGAAAATGAGCAAGATGAAGGTTAAGGAGCTTTAAAATATCTCTTCTCTTTCTTGCAATAATAATATTTGTTTAATGCAATTACCATGTGCTTATTTTAATTGCCATCATCCTTTCTCTTTCTCTATTTCTTTTTTACCAAAAAGCATCTTGAAGGGCAAGAGAAAATGGTCTTACAATATCTCCATGCATTCCATTGTAATTAACATGTAAGACTTTGCTTTATGACACTTACCTTTTGACTTTTCAAACCTTCACCTTTTTACTTGGTTTAAATACTTTAACTTGGAATTTGGAATTTATTTATTAATTAACTTTACTTGTTGACCAAAAGTGATGAAATGAAGGGCCCAAAATAACCAAATAGGCTTCTTCAATTACCTTAATCCATTCTCTTGTAATTACTTGTGTAATAGACATTTATTACAAATGTTACTTTTGACTTTTCAACCCATTTTCACTTGGCCATAATTCCTCCATATTTAAGCTTAATATGAACCAAGTATTAATTTCCATTCTTGTTCCCTCCTTTTTGACCTAATTTTTCACCAAGAAAAGGGAAAAATAATGGCTTTTTTGCTTTGTGGCTAATTGACCATTTTACACATACATTTTTTATAATTTCGCACCTTGCCAAAAAACTGACAGAATTTTCTCCAATATTTAAAAATTCATAACTAATTGTAAAGATGTCTAATTGATATGGTTTTAAAGGTTATGTGACCCTTATTAAGTCTATTTTGAAGGAAAAATATAGCCTTTAGCCAAATCAACACTTAGAATTCCAGAATTATAGTTCATTGGATGCTGCCATAGAAACTTACTAGTTTCACTTGGCTAACTTCAAAAATACATAACTCTTTGTGTATAACTCTAAATGACTTATATGACCCATCAAGTTAAAGCTTGATAAGTATACTTTCATTCTGGAAAGTTTCATAGGCATTAGACATCATTTGCCTACTTAAAAATATCACACAATTAGACTGCTACAAGAAAAAACACACTGGCAGCAAAACTAAATCCTTTCAATTTGTGTTCCAACGTAATCATGTTGTGAGTGACCACTAATTGTCTTGTTTTTTCATTTAAGGTGATCTTTAATTTACTATTTTATTCCCTTTAATACCACAATTACATACAAAGAATATTGGTGAATAAAAAGTGAGATGTTACAAAGCTCATTATGAATAAATGCATTTAATTTTCTCTTGCAGTAGCAATATTGTAAAACCGTTTAAGAAATATGTTGAATTAATTTTTTTTACCTCTATATGGCTAAACAAAACAATACACTTTTACTGAAAAATCATGAATTCTGTCCAAAAGGGTCGACGACATTTCTAGAAGTGAATGTAGTGATGAATGAATCTAATTAGACCAGGTTTGAATGAATCTAATTATGGTTATGGACGTAGACGTGGATATAATCGTGGTCATAATCATGGCAGTTCAAATTCCCACCCAAAGAGGGGAAAGATTGAAACAATTTATGTTGATAATTTTGAGTATGGTGTGTTATATGCGATTAGTTTTAATGATGTCAAACATAAATGTCAAATGTTAAGAGTAAAAAGATTGTATCATGTATTTATCTTATACTTTGACTAAATATTATGCTTAATGTGAAATATATTGTAGATTAGTCAAGAAAAGAAAGAAGATATCAAATTAGATTACTATGAATTGATCAAGAAGAAATTGAATATGGAAGTTATTAAATATGGGGAGAAATCAAGAAAAGAAAGAAGTTATTGAGTTTGATTATTTGGAATGATAAAAAAGGATAAAAGAGAAGAAAAGAAGAGATTAAAGAAAGAGGAACTTGCAAAATATACTGGAGGTTGTTATGCTCAAATAGAAGTTGGACTAGCTTAATCAGAAGTTAAAGTGACTGGCTCTTTCAAAATATTATGGTTTATTCGAATAAAGGTCATACTTATTCGAATAAGAGTAGTCTTATTTGAATAAAGGTCACACTTATTAGAATAAGAGCAATCTTATTTGAATAAAATAACTAGTGCCTAGCTCTGTTCAGCTCACTTTTCATTCAGCATGAGGGAGATTCAGTAATTTGGTCATATCTCCCAAACCACAACTCCGATTGAGATGAAACTTAATTCATATGAAACTAGACTTCCAATATGGTACATAGATACTAAGATCAAGTTCAAAGGAGTTTAGATGAAAGAGATATGAGTTTGGGAAAATGACACTCAAATCAACGCTATATTCCAAAATAGGTTTGGTGTTTTAGTCATATCTCCCAAACCACAACTCCGATTGAGGTAAAACTTGTTTCATACTTCGATTGAGGTAAAACTTGTTTCATATGAAACTAGACTTCAAATGCAACACATAGACATTAAGATCAAGTTTAAAGGAGTTTAGATAAAAGAGATATGAATTCTAAAATTTGGTCCTCAAAATCAACATTGTGTTCCAGACCAGACTTTACAAATTGGATCATAACTTTTAGAATACAATGTATTTTGGATCGGTTATACTTGCTGTGAAAAGTAGACTTAAAGAGCTTTCTGAAGATAAGTCACTTGCCATATTTAAAATTATATCCAAAGAGTTATGCTTATTAGATTTAAAGATGTGACAAGAATAAATCGAGCATTATTGGAATATAGAATTGATTATTCGAATAAGATAACATCTTCTGATATTTCAGTTTATTAGAGAAGTGTTATTCAAATAAAGAGTTATTATTCGGATATGAGGAGATAGCTTTACAAGATTAAAGCTTATTCAAATAAGAGGATACTTATTCGAATAAGATACTCAGTTTCTTATAAGACGCAAATTCTAAAGTTTATATTTGAATAAGGGATAGCTTATTCTAATACACTTCAAGTTTTGAAAGCTTATTCAGATAAGGGATGGTGTATAAGAATATGAAAAATCATTAACATAGAATCTTATTCGAATAAGGTCACTTGGTTTTGTCAAAGACTGTTAGAATAGAGAAAAGTTATTCCAATACAAAGAAATTATTTAAACAAGGAAAAGTGTATTTGAATAACATTATTCCAATACAAAGAATGTTATTCGAATACGGAAAAGTGTATTTGAATAAGCCTCAACAGAAAATAAGCTCTTCTATTTGAATACAATAAAGGTTATCTGAATACATTTTGTTACGAGTGTAGGATGGTGTATTTAGAAGTGCAAGTGTACACTATCGTAATCAAGTAATATAGAAGTGAGTAGAGTATCATTCCCACGAGGATTGATCACTAAGTACCAAAATTGGTAATTTTAATTCTATTTAGTCGGTTGATTAGTTGTGATTGAGATTACAAAATAGAAATGATGAAATATGAATACAAGTGATATAAAGATAAATATGAGAAAAAGCCCTAGGGATTAGATTTCACTTAATAAATTCCGGATTGAATCACTTATCTACTCTAGTCCTATTTATTCCACATGATTGATAGTCGAGTTTCCCTATTTTAATTACTAGCCTCTTCCAAGGTCAAGTAATTCTATAATTAATTGCTAACCCAATATATTCCTATATGAATTTAAGCAATCAATTATGCATTAAGATTTATGGAACTCAATTAAGACTACACAACCCATATGAATATATTCCTATTTCATATGCAAATTATGGTTTTAATTATAGGATCCACACACATGTATCTCCTTCCGGTCTCAACATGCATATTAAAATCATCCAAAAGGTGGCCAATCAATTGTAAGCATTAAGAGCAATAATTAAAACTCAATCATGAAGGAAAAATTAAAACTAGATTTAATAAGTTAAGATTCAATCCGTCATTAGTAAGCTACGTCATCACCCTAGGAAAAGGAAAATTTAGCTCATGATAAAATTAAAAACAAAACCAAAATATATTACCAACATCATAAATATTGCATAAAAATTAATTACAAAAACATAAAACTACAACTACAAGATGCATGAAAATGGAAAATCTAGCCTACCATATAGGAGGTAAAACCATCCATGTAGGTGGCAACCTATACCATCCATAAAGGAGGACTACATAGGCCTTCCATATAGGAGGTAAAACCATCCATGTAGGAGGCATGCAAGAAGTTAAAAAAATGCAAGAAATAAATTCTAAAAATAACAACTCTCTCTCTAAAATAGAAACTCTCTCTCTCTCTTCCTTCCTCCTTCTTCCTCTTTATTTTAGGGTGCCAAGAAGCTCTATTTATAGGCTTCATTTTCGGACTGCTACAGTGAACCGACCACCCACTTGCTACAGTGCACCGACTGCTACAGGAACCGCACTGCTACAGTGAACCGACCACACCGTCCGCTACAGTGAAACTGCTACAGTGCACAGTGCCACGTGAACAGTACCGCGTGAATAGTACCGTGTGAATAGTACTTTCCCTTAAATGCCTTCTTTAATTCTTTTTAATCCGGTACTATCCATGGCTGCAAGAAAATCATTATTTATTTATTAATTACACCCAAATTAATTACATTCAGCTCAAATATAGTCCACAAAATCATTATATAAGGGAAAATGAATATGCAAATATTTTACTTATCAAATTCCCCCACACTTAGCTCTTGGACGTCCTCGGACAAGAAACAGTAACTAATAAGTGCTTCCAACAAAATCAGAAGTGTCAAGTCATAAACAAGGACACAATTAAAGAATAAAGAGATCATAGTATTCTTGAATCAACAAAAGTATAAACTGGTAACTTCATTTGAAAATAAATGAACCGAATTCATAATTGTGGCTCATTCTCTCAATCTCTCAAGTGTTTTAGGGTAAGTGTTTCGCTCAAATTCACCTGAAAAAATTGCACTACCATAAGCTTGCCAAAAATCTCAATCTCCACTACCTAATTCACATGCATAATTCAAATCAAAAGGACTTATTAAAGGTTGTAATGGGGTTAAGGTAAAAAGAATGTAAAAAGTGATATGAAGGGCTATATTTACTAAGTAAATAGAACAATTGAAAAATTGGCCATCTTATGAATAAACTTGGCCTATCTCATCCCAACAACCATAATTTACATTTTTTTCTTTTTCTTTTTCTTTTTTTTTTCTTTTTTATCTTCTTTTTTTTTAAATTTTGCACTTTTGTGGTTGATGATATATAGACCCCCACACTTGTCAAAAGCCCATTTCACAAAAATTTCAAATGCTCTGTTAATCTTTCGAATTCAGTAAAAGCACTTGATAAATCATTAAAATACATATTAATGGGTTGAAAATAAAGAAATAATCAATTAGGCTCAAAGGGGCTTATCAATGGTATAATTGCAAGGTTGGCTATTTGGCTCTGGCTAAACAAAATGAATGCCTTTATCATTTTTGAATGTGCATGCGACATGTAATTTCAACTAGATTTAAAGCAAGTTCTAGAGTGACAACTTAATAGGTGAATATCACACACAAGAAAGATAATCACTACTGATCATATATGCTCAAAAGCTCACGGTTAGGGACTTTCAAATTCAGCTCATTCAATCTCAAAATTCATCACCAAATTCAACAATTAGTTATTCAATCATGCTATAAAATCTCTAAACTCAATTGATCTATGCTTCAAACTTATATACTTCTTAAAATCATTGAAAAACACTCAATTTTTTTTTTATTTTTTTTATTTTATTTTTAGATGAAACAGAAAGAAAGAAAGAAAAATTACAACTAATAAGATGCGTCTCAAGAGTTAAGAATAACTCTTTACTCTGCCATCTTTTCACACCCCATGCATCTAATGGTTTTACTACTAACTACCTAATGTAGAAATCATGCAATTTTTTTTTAATAATCCTCCCCCAACCTAAATCAGTCATTGTCCTCAATGTCTTCTAAAGATTAAAGAAAGGTTTTTTTTTGAACAACCTAAACACACAATAAATTAAACCAAAATGCTAAGAGTAAAACCATAAGATAAAAGAAAGTTACAACCGGAGAGTGGTATCTGGATTCTGCTTCTGACTGCTATCTGAAGATTGCCCACCTTTTTTTTTTACTAATAGATTTGGTTGAGGTTTATAGGTTTGCAGTTTATCTAGTAGTTGATCAGCAGTTGGTGCAGAAATGATGGAATGACGAGTCGCTTGGGGTATGAATCCTGTTTCCACAGCATGATCAAGAAAACACAACAGGTTATCATAAAAACCATTAACATTTAACAATCCTAATGGTTTTTTATGAAAGTTCAGTTTAGCCCAATATGCAATGCTAGAGATCCCATCCAACGTTTCAAAACCACCGGGTAGAGCGATAAAAGCATCAGCACGGTAAAACATACGTCCCATTCGTTCAGGCAGACTTGAAACCTCTAACTCTTGGCCTAAGAAGAAGAAGTGATGTTCTAACTCCTTTATCCTTACACACAAACCCTTACTACCATGAATGGTTGTAGGAATAGCCATACTTAACTTCAAGCCCTCGAGACCTCTCCCGTAGACAAAGTTGATTTTCCTAGCGGCTAGTGCACTTCCCAGTTCCTGTGCTGCAGGTATAAACTCTCCATCCTTTCCTGAGTCAGTTTCACCAAAAATGCATATAGATTTAAAACTGCATTTTAGAGTGATACCACTCCTCTCTTTTTCTCTCTCAGACATTTTGTGTTTTTTTACAAATGAAAGATTACATATTTATATTATAAAAACAGCGACAACAAAATCATGCAAATCACACATTTTTCAAAAAAATTTGAAAAAACTTTCTGACACGAATGACCAGTGGGCCACTGTGCGAAGAAATTAAGTAAAGTGAGTAAAGAAAGTCAAAAGTTACTGAAAAAGATAAGACAGATTGACAAAAGAAAGATTATGTACAGTAGTTGTGATTGTGGCTCACATCTTCCTCTGGTTTTACGTCCAGTAACGGCTTAAACGCTTTCTATGAATCGAGGATTTGCTTCCCATCCAGTTTTCTTATAAACTGGCAAACAGGGTCTTTTAACGTCAGATTCCCAAGACGGTAGCGCTCTTTTTCTTTGTTGAATATGTCTAATAAATCAAGAAGTACACGATGAACATCACCACTAGGATGCGTCTCAAGAGTCTGAATGATATCATCCAATGACTCCTTACTCAGTCCATCCTTTATAAATTGAATTTTATCTTCCCGATTTATAGAAACCATACCTTTGCTCCTACTGCGCTGATCACAATTCCACCTTGCACATTTAGGACAAACCTTCATTCTTTTAGCTCTTCTCTTTTTGGAGTAAGAGCTTCTTCCCATACCTGGCATAGGTTTAATAAATGAATCATGAATCTCACCTATTAAACGTACCTTAGCTTTAATGATCCAACGGACATCCTCAGGAAGGCCCAAACGCTTGAATGTCTTCATTCTTTCAAGTCGACAGCTATAGATCTTCCTAAGCACATCTTTGGGAAGAGTAGGGAACCTGTTCTTAAGCTTTACAATAATTTCCTCCATCATGAGAATAAAATTTAAAGATGCAGTTTTATGTGCTTCAGTAAGTAAGAAAGAAAAATGAAAGATTAAGGAAAACAAGTTTTGGGTTGCCTCCCAAATAGCCGCCCTTCTTTAACGTCTTTAGCTAGACAAAGACCAAACCAATAAAAAATTTTATTTTATTTTATTTTTTTATTTTTTATTTTTATTTTTATTTTTTAAAAAAAATTAGGACTTACCTGTTGTTTCCTCCAAAGTGATGACAGTTTTCAAAGTGTTGAGTGCACCGTCATTATATTCTTTCAGCCTTTGCTCATTTACTTTGAATTTTCGATCACCATCTTGAATCTCCACTGCTTCATATGGCCATGTTTGAACCACAGTAAAAGGTCCTGACCACCTTAATCTCAACTTTCCCAGAAAGAGCTTTAACCTTGAGTTGCATATCAGAACTTTTTGTCCCGGCGTGAACTCTCTCCTCAAAATTCTTTTATCCTGCCACATTTTTGTCTTCTCCTTGTATAACTTTGCATTCTTATGAACTTGTTGTCTGGATTTTTCAAGCTCATTGAGTTGGAGAAGTCTCTTCTTACCAGCTGCCTTTAAGTCAGAATTTAAGGCTTTTATTTCCCAATATTCTTTGTGCACTTCAGGATTAGTTGATTTTGAAACATCAACTATTCCCATTGCAAGTGATTGATCCATGCTGCTTTTGTTCACCACGTCTTTTGTGCATCTGGTTAATGTATATACTCTGTAACAGGTGTCACCTTCATTTGGACATGACCAAGCCTTAAAAATATTAAAAGATACTTGGTCATCTTGAGCTCATAAAGTCAACTTTCCCTGTTGCACATCTATTAAAGTTCTCCCAGTTGCTAGGAATGGCCTCCCAAGAATGATAGGAATTTCTTGGTCTTCTTCCATGTCGAGTATGATGAAATCAGCTGGAAATATGAGTTTGTTCACCTTCACCAGAACATCTTCTAAGACACCCCTTGGATGTTTAATTGATCGATCAGCAAGAAGTAGTGAAACTGTGGTAGGCGTCACCTCTCCAAGACCAAGTTTTCTGTAGACAGATAAGGGCATGAGATTTACAGTTGCTCCTAGGTCACAAAGTGCTCTTTCAAAGTTACATTGACCTATGGTGCAAGGTATGCAAAAGCTTCCTGGATCTTTCAGCTTTGGTGGTAGTTTCTTTTGCAGAATGGCACTGCACTCCTCAGTAAGTGCAACTGTCTCAAATTCCTCCAGCTTACGCTTATTTGAGAGAATGTCCTTCATGAATTTTGCATAACTGGGCATTTGGGCAAGAGTGTCTGCAAAAGGGATGTTGATATGTAACTTTTTGAAAACCTCCAGAAACTTTTTAAACTGCTTGCCTAGCTTTGCCTTCACAAGTCTCTGAGGGTATGGAACTGGTGGTACATATGGAGGAGGGTTATCTGGAAAGCTGATTCTTCCTGGTACCACATCATCTTCTTGAGGTTTCTGTGCTTCCTCCTTCTTTTCTTGTTCACTTTCTTTCTTTTCTCTCTCAGTCTTATGTAGAATTACAGGATCTTTCAATTCTTTCCCACTCCTTAATGCAATAGCCTTTACATGCTCTATTGGGTTTTTCTCAGTGTCACTTGGAAGAGTACCTGGTTGTCTGGAATTCAGCATATTTACAATTTGGCCCATTTGGATCTCCAAGTTCTTTATTGAGGCTTCGTGGCTTCTGAGTGTTACATCAGTCCTAGCCATGAATTGAGATGTATTCATGGTTAGTTGAGCCAGTGCATCTTCCACATTCACTTTTTGTTGTGGTGGATTTGGTGGTTGAAGAGCTTGTTGCTGGTAGTTCCCTCGTGGTTTGAACACATTTTGATTATTCCTCCAGCCAAAGTTTGGATGATTCCGCCAACTTGGATTATAAATGTTTGAGAATGGGTCATTTCTTTGATTTCCGATATAATGAGCTTGCTCCGACTGTGAAGGTATGAATGACTGTCCATCTTGACTTTGTGTACTCATATGAGGTCCTCCATATCGGTCACAGGTTTCATGAGGAGTACTGATTGCATTTGCTTGACCAGTCAATAAGCTCACTTGCTTGGATATAGATGCAACTTGAGAAGATAAAGTTGTAAGGATATCCAGCTCGTGCACTCCAAGTACTTTCTTTGAATTATGATGTTCAGAAGACCATTGATATGCATTTGCCGCCATCTCCTCAAGTAAATTGTAGGCATCATCTAGATTTTTCCCCATTAAAGATCCTCCAGCTGCAGCATCTACAAGAATTCTGGTGGTATGCGTCATCCCATTGTAGAATGTTTGCAGTGTCCACCAATCTGGTAACCCATGATGAGGACATCTCCTTAGCAACTCCTTGTATCTTTCCCAGGCTTCATAAAGGCTTTCTAGTTCATGCTGGGAAAATGAGGTAATTTCATTCCTCAATTTTGCAGTTTTTCCTGACGAAAAGTATTTCGCCAAAAATTTATGTGCCAAGGCATCCCATGTAGTTATGCTTCCCACTGGTAGAGAATGTAACCAGCTCTTAGCCTTATCCCTGAGTGAGAAAGGGAAAAGTCTAAGTCTAATGGCATCATCAGTAACACCATTATGCTTGAATGTGTCGCATATTTCTAGGAAACTGGCTATATGTGTGTTGGGATCTTCTGTTGATAAACCACCAAACTGATTGGCTTGCACCATCTGGATAATTGCAGGCTTGATTTCAAAATTGTTGGCTGCTACTGGTGGTTTTCTGATTCCAGAAGTTGTCTCCATGACTGTTGGTGTTGCATAATCACGAAGTGTTTTGGTATCTACTGCTTCTCCTTCCGGATTTGCCATTGATTTGATAGAAGTAGACTGCTTTCGAACTCTCCGATTTCTTCGACAAGTTCTCTCGATCTCAGAATCACAAGGTTGTAATTCAGTCTTCTTCGATCTGGTCATATACTAAGCAAAAACCTGAAAAGAAACAAAAGACACAAAGAAAATGTAATATGAAGACCAAATTAGTATTAAAATTACTTGGTATTGATATTAATGACAATCCCCGGCAACGGCGCCAAAAACTTGTTACGAGTGTAGGATGGTGTATTTAGAAGTGCAAGTGTACACTATCGTAATCAAGTAATATAGAAGTGAGTAGAGTATCGTTCCCACGAGGATTGATCACTAAGTACCAAAATTGGTAATTTTAATTCTATTTAGTCGGTTGATTAGTTGTGATTGAGATTACAAAATAGAAATGATGAAATATGAATACAAGTGATATAAAGATAAATATGAGAAAAAGCCCTAGGGATTAGATTTCACTTAATAAATTCCGGATTGAATCACTTATCTACTCTAGTCCTATTTATTCCACATGATTGATAGTCGAGTTTCCCTATTTTAATTACTAGCCTCTTCCAAGGTCAAGTAATTCTATAATTAATTGCTAACCCAATATATTCCTATATGAATTTAAGCAATCAATTATGCATTAAGATTTATGGAACTCAATTAAGACTACACAACCCATATGAATATATTCCTATTTCATATGCAAATTATGGTTTTAATTATAGGATCCACACACATGTATCTCCTTCCGGTCTCAACATGCATATTAAAATCATCCAAAAGGTGGCCAATCAATTGTAAGCATTAAGAGCAATAATTAAAACTCAATCATGAAGGAAAAATTAAAACTAGATTTAATAAGTTAAGATTCAATCCGTCATTAGTAAGCTACGTCATCACCCTAGGAAAAGGAAAATTTAGCTCATGATAAAATTAAAAACAAAACCAAAATATATTACCAACATCATAAATATTGCATAAAAATTAATTACAAAAACATAAAACTACAACTACAAGATGCATGAAAATGGAAAATCTAGCCTACCATATAGGAGGTAAAACCATCCATGTAGGTGGCAACCTATACCATCCATAAAGGAGGACTACATAGGCCTTCCATATAGGAGGTAAAACCATCCATGTAGGAGGCATGCAAGAAGTTAAAAAAATGCAAGAAATAAATTCTAAAAATAACAACTCTCTCTCTAAAATAGAAACTCTCTCTCTCTCTTCCTTCCTCCTTCTTCCTCTTTATTTTAGGGTGCCAAGAAGCTCTATTTATAGGCTTCATTTTCGGACTGCTACAGTGAACCGACCACCCACTTGCTACAGTGCACCGACTGCTACAGGAACCGCACTGCTACAGTGAACCGACCACACCGTCCGCTACAGTGAAACTGCTACAGTGCACAGTGCCACGTGAACAGTACCGCGTGAATAGTAACTTTCCCTTAAATGCCTTATTTAATTCTTTTTAATCTGGTACTATCCATGGCTGCAAGAAAATCATTATTTATTTATTAATTACACCCAAATTAATTACATTCAGCTCAAATATAGTCCACAAAATCATTATATAAGGGAAAATGAATATGCAAATATTTTACTTATCACATTTCAAAGTAAACAGAGATATTCAAATATGGATTATCATATTCGAATAACTAAGTATTCCAGAAAACAGAGCATCACTTCAAATCTTTGAAATGATTGTATAACTTGTTCTTCTTGCTTTTGATTACTCTAACTCTTCTTTAAATTAAAGCTTTAGTATTTTCTAGGTGATTCAACAGTTATTAACACACAAATTGGAAAAATCATTTTTTTAGTCAGAAGCTTCTAATTGCTAGTTCAATGGTTATATTTTAAGCCTCAATGGAAAGAAGAAAAGCTCAACGGTCATTTATCTTTATCAACTATAAATAGAAGTGCATTCAAGGCCTAAGATAAGAGCATATACACACAATATTGAAATGTTGAAACTCTAAATCTTAGCCAAAGCTCTGTAATCATACTCCCACTATGTACTTCAGTGTTAATCATCATCTACTTCATATAGAGAGAAGTATGCTTTCATTGTAATCATTCTATCTTTATGAGAGTTACTTTAGATTAGGGGATCTTGAGTGGAGAATAGATTATATCCTTACAATGTATAAGGGAGAGTCCTTATCTCAGTGTAAGAATTGTAAAGGCTTCACAAGTACCCATGTCAAACCCCTTAATATTTTGATATTCGTAGAGTAATAAGCACAAAGTTCCATAAGGCATACAGAAATAAAGGAAACATACTGATATTAAGTACATGTTTACAATAAAGAGGAATCCCCGCAGGGTTTGAGAAATATTTACAAATGTACAGAGAATTCACAAAGAAACAAAAGTGCAATTACAAATAACGCTTTAGATTGTACTGGGACCCTAATCCTGGGTAACTACCTCCTTGCCTTTTGAGCTGCTAGCCTCAGTTGTAAGGTTTTTCAGGTTGAAAAAGGGTGAGATTCGAGAGAATCTTAGTAGTAAAAAACATTTCAAACATATAAAATGCAATAATAAATATGCAATGTAACATGTCATTTAAGATGCTAACTCATGTTGTATGCATACTGTCCAAGGCCAAACGACATGTTTGAATCCCCAGCTTGTTCGCGTGCACCATCGCTGAATCTCATATCACAACTAGGCTAATGTCATGTTACATAAGATGGTATACACAAACATATAGATAATTACATAGTATATGAAAGAAAAGTGATACTACCTAACTCCTTTTTCAGTTTTTGGGTCTGTCCTAAACTTGTTCCGACCCGGCTATTTCCAATTCCTATAAAATTAGAGTTACAAGTAACTAATTATTATTTGTACTATTACTTCATTTTAATTATAGTTTACTGGTTATCTATCACAGTTATAACAATTTCTGCACAGTACAATTTTGCACAATGTAGTTTTTCTATTTCCAGAAACTGACAGATTTTTTAGTCAAGTTTGGAAATTCATAATTAATTCTACAAAAATCTAATTTGACTAATTTCAAGGCCAAAATAAAGCTCTCTAAATGTACATTTGTATAAAAATACTTAGGTTTGACCACTACAACCATATCATTCCCAATAATTCACCAAACTCTAATATTCCAGATTGCATTCTAGAAACAGGGTACAATCTTTAAAAATTCATATCTCCCAATGTATTAAAACTCTATGTATCTAATTTAATTCTTCCAAGTTTTAGAATTTTTGGACAAGGTTTAACCTATGAAATACATTGTACAATGTCACTAACTAACAGGAGGCAAATCAAACAACATGTACATTCAACTTCATAAATTTCCAAATTCCAAGATATGCATCCAAAAATCATGAACTCATGTAGACCTACACAATTTTGCCTTATAAAGCCAATGAAACCATCAGAATTTTGAAATTCTTATTCTACCCTCATGTTCTACCTCTGGCCGAATGGTTAGGGTTTAAAGAGAGAAATTATGTTTTCTTGATTTCTCTTGCTTAGTCACCTTCTTACCACTTCTAATTACATGATTAACTATTTAAAAACTAAATGGGCATTATTAGAGGAAATTTTGGCAGTATTTCCGTGAGGGTTTGCTTCAGCCTAAATTTGAAAAACATGAGAAAACAAGGTAAATACCACCAACAACATCAAATAAGTCAAGAGGATCAAGCTTTAAAGATTACCTTTTAAAGTTCACTCTTTCTCTCTCCTGGCCAAAACTTCCCTCTCTCTCTAAGCTCTCTCCTTACTTTTAATTCTTGGCTTATAACCCTATCTCCGTCTTCTTGTGCTCTCAAAGTGTTTGAAGCTCTCTCCCTCTCTCTCTATCTCTCTAGTTCAACTTGGCCAAAATATGAGAGTAGAAGAGAAGGAAATGGTGTTCGTCTAATGATCTCTTCTCTAGCTCTTTACTTTTACACATGCATGATTTTTTTTCTTTCCTCTTTCTCAATTAATTATGGCCACATATATTATTTCCTTCCCTTTCTCTCTTTGTCAACCAAAAATATAAGAGGGAAAAGGGAGTATTGATTGCTTCATGAATTACTTTAAAGTTGCATCTTCTATGTTGTCAAGATTGGTCATACGGCTTTTTGACCTTTTGACCTTTTTCCCTTCTTACTTTAATTGTTTCCAAGAATACATATATATTCCCTTTGACATTTCCCTTTTCCACCGAAATTGTAGAGAAAAAGAAGGGAATAAATAGCTTCTTGCATCTCCAACAATTGCTTCTTACAAATATTAACTTTAGTTGAAATTGTTGACTTTTTTTCCAATTTTAATTTTTCTTAATAATAATACTTCAAAATATGTTTATTCATTACCAAGTAGCCATTTCCTTTTTTATTTCTCCTCTTTGGCCGAAAATAATAAGAGAATTAGGGGAAAATATTTGTTTCTTGTATTATGGCAAATTACGATTTTGCAGTTACATTTTGTAAAAATTCATGTCTTGCTCTTTTCCCCTTGTTTTGGAAAAATTTTGACCCTTATTCTAAGCCATTATTTGTGTCATTTTATACTCTAATTTAGGTTACCATGTTAGGCCCTTAAATGGACATTAATCGCTCCTTTGTGTCCTTGCTTTAGCCAGTTATATGTGACTGGCAATTGAAATGTTTTCAGACAATTGATGTACACCACAATGCACCATTTATTTTATTAAATGTATTAATTACATATGAGGAATATTGGTGACTAAAATAGGGTGTTACAACCCAGATCAATCTTGTGAAATTATAGTGGTTCTCAAGTACTCGGTTAAACTTGAGGAAGATAGTAGATTAAAATCTCAAGAGGAGCCTGGGGACTGGACGTAGGTTATTGTGGATTAGATCGAACCAGTATAAATCACAGTTTACATCTTCTCTTCCCTAAACTCTTATCTTTCCAACATATATGATTTAAATAAATGATTATGGTTTTTAATTCATTACTTTCGTACTCATTGACTTCATAAGATGCGAAAAGAATTTCAAAGTTCTTAAGTTTTTCATCGTAAACCCAATTCACCCCCTTTTTAGGTGTCAGCTGGTTCTAACATGGTGACATGGATACTACCCATTTATGTGTTGCTGATTTCTTAGCATAAATTATCTTCATCTATTTGAACTACTATAATTTACTGTGTTTAAAGTTGTTACTATAATGCGTATTTCTCTTTTTAATTATATTTTCTTTCATTTTCATGTTCTTTAAATGAAGAATGAGTTTTATTGACATCAATCATAAAGATTTATGTCTTGTTAATAGTGCAACAAACCACACCATACTCATGAATGCTAAACATTTTTCTTCCTTGATAATGCAAGAAACCAATGTTTAGATTATATCCGAAAGTATAAATATGATTGAAGAATTTAGAAAAGCTAATATATCTTTACCTTGAGGAATAACATTATACATTGATAGTGTATTTTACTCTACTAAGTCTAAAAGAAATTTACTAAGTTTCAAAGACATATGAAGAAATGGATATAATATCATATAGAAACAACAACTGAAAATAATCAAGAATGTCTCAATATTATGAATTTAGTTTTTGGTAGAAAATGTATATTAGAAAGTTTCCTACTTTTTCTTCTGGCTTGTATTATACATTTATAAACACAATTGAAACATATGCCATTGAAAACCAGAAGTTCACCAATGCAGATCAGAACATGTAAATAAGAAGTTTACTAATGAATTTAATGTTTGGCATGACAGGTTAGGCCATCTTAGGTCAATCATGATGCGACAAATAATTGAGAATTCATGTGGACATATCCTAAAGTATAAACAAATACCATAATCCCATGATTTCTCATGTGATGTATGTTCCAAGGGAAAGTTAATTATTTGGCACTTACCAAGCAAAGTAGAATGTGAATCTCTCACATTTCTAGAATGAATACAAGGAGATATTTGTAGGCCAATACACTCACCATGCAAACCATTTATGTACTATATGGTTTTAATTGATGCATCAACTAAATAGTCGTATGTTTGCTTATTATCTTCTCACAACCTAGCATTTGCGATATTACTTGCTCAATTGATTAGATTAAGAGCACATTACCCCGATTGTCATATCAAGAAAATACGTCTTGATAATGCTGATGAATTTACTTCACAAGTGTTTAATGAATATTGTGTGTCCCTTAGAATTGACGTTGAATATCCTGTAGCTCATGTTCAAATGCAAAATGGACTTACAAAATCATTGGTAAAACGGTTGCAACTAATTGCAAGACATTTATTTATGAGATATAATCTCCCAATTTTTGCTTGGGGCTATGCCATTTTGCATGCAGCAATGTTAATTCGCATTAGGCCAATAAGATACCTAAAGATTTCCTCCTTACAAATAGTATGTAGTTAGAAACCTAATATTTCCCATCTAAGGATTTTTAAATATGATGTATATACTCCAATTACTCCACCACAATGTACCAAGATAGGTCCTCAAAGAAGGATAGGATTATATGTGGGGTATGAATCTCATTCAATAATAAAATATTTAGAACCATCTATCGGAGATCTGTTTATGGCTCAATTTGCCGATTGTTATTTTGACGAATTATCTTTTCCAATATTAGGGAGAGAAAATAAGTACTTGGGAAAACAAATTAGTTGGAATGAATTATCATTATCTCACCTAGATCCTCATACAAAAGAGATAGTTCATCGACAAAGTTTGGCTAATCAATTGCCAGGCGCATTTACTAACCAAAAGAAAGTAACAAAATCACATGTCCCAACTGCTAATGCTTATATCAAAATAGTCCTATTGGACAACCTATTGTAAATGAACCTAAAGCACGCGTGAAGAGTGGCAAGCCCATTAGTTCTAAAGATAAAATTCCTCGAAAGAAAAAAGGAGTCAATAGTATAGATGGTTAAGTTGAGGACAATCAAGAAGGATTAGTTGCTCCAGAAGAGCCATCGAATAACACCAATGTCCTAATTCTAAAAGATACTCAAGTACCTAAAATATATGAAAATAATGAGATTTCAATAAATTATGTTATGAATGGAATACGATGAGACCGAAATGAAGTCACCATTGATGATATTTTTCCTACAATGTAGCACTTAATGTAATAAATGATAATGAGGATCATGAGCTAAAGTCAATTAGCAAGTACAAAAAAGAAAGGATTGACCAAGATGGAAAGATGCAGTTGATGCAGAGTTAAAATCATTAGAAAAACAAAAAGTTTTTGAGCCCGTAGTTCTTACACTTGAAGATGTAAAACCGGTTGGATACAAATGAGTTTTTGTGAGAAAGAGAAATGAAAATGTGATACCTTATTTCCTATAGTTTTGGATGAGGACAAAAGAGTAGTGAAATCATTCGGGAGACCGGGATTTGAACCCGAACTACCCAACTTCTAAGAATACTTATAAGTGCTTAACCTTAACTCAGGAGTTGAACCTAGGGTTAAGCGGATAGTAAAATTTTCACAAACATTCACTATCTCATTAAATCTCACCGGTTCTTCTCTTTTGTTTATTTATCAGAGTTTGCGAGCAATTCTCTGCTTAGTTTTCATATTCTATTACTTATACACATTTTGTTAGCGATAGGAAGCATAATAACTTATTATCTACAATTCATCTACTAAGCTACTTTTACATTGTTGCCATGCTTACATGGCCATATACACCATATACAACCCCAAATATCGAAAAGATAGAAATAGACAACCAAAAAAACTAGAAGTCTTCAGCGTCTCAACCTCTAGTCGTCCTCATTTACCTTCTTCTTACCCCTCGAGCTTTTTCCCTATACTATATATGGTTTTTGAGAAAAAGAGTGAGATTCAAAAGAATCTCAATAGTAACATATATCAATCATACAATTATAACATTACAAGGCATGCTAAACAAACATCATTCATCAGAATCATCATAACAGCATTCAATGCATCACATGTAGCTCGTAAGCTATCGTAGCACTAGATATATTACAAGGCCTCGAGGGATACCCGTTCAAATAGGCCTCAGGCACCCACTCATGTAACAGTGAGCATTATATTGGCCTGAGCGTCTACCCGTGCAAAATAGGCCCCGGGCGACCACCTCACATATTCATAATACATTAAACAAATCATGATGAACACACAAACCATACATTGCATATTATAACATATGAAAGACCAGTTACTACCTGGTTGCTTTCCTTTAGCAGCTTCCAACTATTTCTTTAAGCTCGGGCAAGTCTTGAGTTCTGGACAGCTGCCAAGTCCTGAAATCTCCAATTATACCATAAATGAGTCATTACTCATTCAAGTACAATTTCAAACTCATAGCATTGGTTAACTTAGTCTAACAGTGCTAAATTACCAAAATGCCCCTTAAGACCCGGTATATACCCCTTTGTACTTGGTCTCACCATATTTTACCAAAAGTTATGACCTAGGCTAATCCTACACAATTTTGCATGTAGAATCCATTTTTGACTTCAGATTGACCAAAATCAGGTCCAAATGACAAAAATGCCCTTGACAGCCCTTAGTTAAAGCTTTTAAAGGTAATTTTGTCATTTCACATTATAAGGCTTTTCTCACTTCACCATCAACATATACCCTATAAAATTTTATCTTATAAACTTAATGGAAGCATCAGAATTATCAAATTCCTACTCCTTTCACACACCTAACATAGGGCAACCAAATGAGATTCTCAAAAAAGTTGTGTTGTTTTCTCATTTTCTCATGCCTAATCACCTTCTTTCTACTTCTAATCACATAATTAGCTATTTAGACATTAATTGGACATGGTTTGGAGAAACTTGGATATCAAGAACCCTTAGGTTACATGAACCATCTTTTACCAAAACAACCGAACCAAGCCAAGAACAACACCAATAGTATCAATTAGAGCAACAGAAACAAGTTTAGAGATTTAACTCTAGATCTATCCTCTTTCTCTCTCTTCAACATCTGACTTCTCTCTCCCTCTACTTGGAATTTGTCTTGAAAATCATGGTTCCAAAGGAGTAAAAGTGATTAGAAGAGGTGGTGAAGGATTAAGAAGCAAGAATCACAAGGTACAAGTTTCCTTACTTTTGATCTTGAAGAACCCTAGCTCTTCCTTCTTCACCATCTTAGCTCTCTCTCTTACTCTTGTGTTCTGTTTTGCACGAGAATGAGCATGAAGAGATGAAGGGAATGATAATATAAATGAATTAGACAAAGGGTTTTACAAGTGGCAACTTGCTATTGGTCCAAAATGTTAATTCTTTTATTTAATTATTTCATTTCCCTTCTCCTCTCTTGATCAGCCAAAATAGCATGAGAAATAAGAGAGAAAGTGTTGATCTTAAACTATCTCATTGCTATCTTGCAAATTGTTGACCAAAAACCTTTGACTTTTGACCATTTGACATATCTTGATAATAATTCACCAATATAGGTTTATTAATTATCAAGTAGCCATTTCCCTCTTTTTAATCCCATATAACTGAAATTATTAGGACTATTAGAGAAAAATAATTACTTCCTACTTTATGGTAAAATTACCGTTTTGCCCCTACATTTTATGATTTACCGAAATAAATCATTTATTGCTCTTTTCCTTTCATTTGGCAGAATTTTTAACAATTAAATGAAGCCATCATTTGCATCATCTTATGTTCATATTTTGGTTACAATATTAGGCCTTTAAGTAGACGTTAATTGTCTCTTTGTCTTTACTCGGCCTAATTACATGTAACCAGTTATTGAAATATTGTTGTAAATTTACACACACCACAATTCACCATTTTATTCCACTAAATATCACAAATATACATGTAAGGAATATTGGTGAAAAAGTGAGGTATTACAAAAAAGGTGAAATTACAATATATATAAGGCACGTTTTGTTGCCCAATGGTTTACACAAAGACCTAGTATTGATTTTGAAGAAACATACTCACCGCTGGTAGATGCAACTACATTTAGATATTTGATTAGCCTAGCAGTAAGTAAATGGCTTAATCTACGTCTAATGGATGTCGTTACAACCTATTTGTATGGCTTACTTGACAATGACATTTATATGAAACTCCCTAATGGACTTAAGTTGCCAGATGCATACAATTCAAGTTTTCGAGAACAATACTCAATAAAGTTAAATAAATCCTTGTATGAATTGAAGCGAGTCGAGAATATGTATGGTTAAGATCAATAATAAGTCAAATAAGAACCACTTGTAGTTTATCTCCTAGTAAAATGACCCTAACAATTATATATGAGAATAATACTACATGTATTGCTTGACTAAAGGAATGGTATATCAAAGGAGATAGCACAAAACTTATTTCACCAAAATTCTTCTTCACTCATGACTTTCAAAAAGTGGTGAAATTGATATCTAGCAAATCCCTTATAGTGAAAATCTAGCAAATTTATTTACCAAGTCACTTTTTGGTACAACCTTTGAAAAGCTCGTTCGTGGCATCAAAATTCTTAGACTCAGAGATATCAACTAATGTTGTCAAGAGGGGAAGTTGATACACGCTGTACTATTTTTCCTTTGACTATGGTTTTTCCCACTGTGTTTTTGTAACAAGGTTTTTAAATAAGGCAACATTATTAACGGTATCACTAAATAATGTACTCTTTTTCTTCTACTAAGTTTTTGTCCCACCAGGTTTTTCTTAGTTGAAGTTTTCTAAGCACATGTTTAGTCATGAACATTCAAGGGGGAGTGTATGAATAATATATTAAAATATATTAAAATATATTATTATGGATGTCCAATTATCTCTCCCCATTATTTTCCTACAATTATGTAATCTCATTTATTCTAGGTTATAAAGTTATATCTATAAATAGAAGACATATATTATATATTGTACATACCTTAAATAGTAAATAAGAATTACCCTCTCCTCCTTCTCTCTATTCTCTCTTACCTTTCTTTTTTATTTATAACATGTCATAGATTATTTGTAGCTATGAATTTAATTTTTCACTATTTTAAAGCTCAAACCTATTAATAGTTGGAAATACTAGTATTTTATTATTTTAATATTTTAATTAATTGTGAAATAATTTTTTATTTTGTTATTTTGCATTATCACATTACATGAGTTCAAAGGAATTCTAAATTAACACAGTGACACGGCGTAGGCTTGGTAAGCTCATAATCCCCAAGTACTTGGATTGAAATTAGACTCTAATAAGTTCTTATATTTTTATATATGACATATTGTACTTTACAAATTTTGTACATAATAGTACTTGATTGAAGTCATTCTCATCAATAAATTTTTGGACATGGATTTTTTCCCAATTTTTCTATTTCTTATCTTACAAAAAATTTGATGATTATATAAAAATATCCTTATTTAAATAAATTGTAGAGACCAAATTTTGAACTTGGTAAAAAATACAAAGAGCAAGAGTTTTAAAAATGATGTTGTTCAGGTTTTAAGAAAAACTGATGTTGGGAGTTGCAAGTGTACAGTACTGCAATGAATGCTTGGTTGGGGGGAAAAATAAAGAAACCTCAAGGAAGATTTGAAAGACGAGGCCAAGCCCATGTGATTGGAGCCCAGAGTCTCATCCCTAGACCATTGTTTTCTGAACCATCAATCCCATCAGTTGCTCCCTTCCGCCACCTCTGCTTGTCCCGTTACCACCGTCAATTTTGCCGGAGCGACGGCCGGAAAGTCGTTTGTCGGTGGTTGTTAGCACCCGAGCATTCTTCTCGCCTGAATCTCAGTATTTATAAAACCCTAATAAGATATAGAGTGATAAGTTAAAACCCTAATTCTCTCTTTGGAACCACAGAAAAGCTTGAGTCATGTATGGTGGTGGTGAGTATAATATTTTTTATTTATTTAATTATTTCTGCTTTTCATTTATGAGTAGTTTTTTCCTCATTGTGGTTTTCGTTTTTGGGAATTCACAGACGAAGTATCGGCAATTGTGATTGACTTGGGCTCCCACACTTGCAAAGCCGGTTATGCCGGCGAAGATGCTCCCAAGGCCGTGTTCCCCTCCGTAAGTATTGGTTGCCTAGTTTCTCACTTCGCCTTTTTCCTTTTTTTCTTTCTTAAATGTCGTTTCTGTTTCGCTGAAATTTTAGGTTTTTACAGTGTTTCGAGTGTTTTTAATGTTATTTTACTAATGATTGCTATGGAGGACTCTCAGCTACTCTACTTAGCTTCGACATTCTCAGTGGTGATAAGCTTTTACTTCTTGACAGGAGATAATGTGTATGATTTAAAGTTTATCAGGGGACACAGACGTTCAATGGATGTTTTTAATATTGATGGACCCTGTAATGTCTTATAGGCTTTTCTAATTTGTATTTATTTAGGTTGTTGGAGCAATTGATCAAATGGACATTGATGAACATGATAATAATACTGAAAAGAACTCTGCTTCTTCTGCGGATTCAAAAAACAATACCAGAAATCCCGATTCTGACAAAACCAAAGGAAAGCGCAAATTGTATGTGGGATCACAGTCCTTGGGATACCGCAGAGACCATATGGAGGTAAACCTTCGTAGTCTCCTATTTTAGGTAGACGCCCTCAGATATTTTCTAGTGATTCATTATTTGTGTCTCGCCATCAGGTGCTGTCACCATTGAAAGATGGAATTGTTGCTGACTGGGATATTGTTGATAGCATATGGGACCATGCTTTCAGGTTTTTAATGATTTTCTTTTACTAGTGATGATTCTTCTTTTTAAAATTTGGTGCAACAACTTATGTTCTATGTGTGGTGATCACTGATGGGTTTTCCTTCCCCACTGCTGTTTTCTTATTGTTGTTTCCTTGTGAGTTTCCAGATATCATTTGATCTCTTTTATGCCCTAGAATTGCTCAACTAGTGACTGGTCATGATATTTTTAGGGAATGCCTATTGATCGATCCTAAAGAGCATCCGATGCTACTTGCAGAACCTTCTTCTAACACTCAACAACAGAGAGAAAGGTATTCCAGCCTTATTTCTAGCCATATCTCTTTCTTTTTTGATTTGTTTTTATCTGGAGTACAACCAGATTTTTTCTTGTCAAGTATTTTCAGTTTGGTGCATCTACATTTACAGTTCAGTTTGTTCTGTAACTTACAGGACAGCAGAACTAATGTTTGAAAAGTACAAAGTACCTGCTTTGTTTTTGGCCAAGAATGCTGTAAGTGAACAGCTCTTCACTTCTCTATACCTCATTGTTGAAGCATAACAATAATGGTGCAAAAAAGGAATAATGACTGGAAATTTATTTCTGACTTCATATTTGATATGATTGGCAATTTTAAGGAATTGATTAATAGGGGTTTATTGTTTAACACCAGGTTCTTACATCTTTTGCATCAGGGCGTGCCACAGCATTAGTTGTTGATGGGTAAGAGATATTTGGATATTGTTCTTTGGAGATATGTTAATTGACATGCCTATTTGATTGTGTATCTGTGTTATTGCGTTGTTAGATTTCAAGATATTTATATGCTCAACCGTTAAGTGATGATTTTCTTTTTGGCCCCCTTAAATGTCTCATTTCTACTTAATATTAGCTGGATGAAAGGTTATATGTCTAAAAGAAAACATGAGAATTCCATTAAGATTCGAAGTGGGTGGACTAAATTGGGGAATTGGGTATCTTCCAAGGAGCATGCATGTCATTTTATGCTATTTTCTCTAAGATACTGCAATATAATGCTGGAATAATTGATGAGTGGTATTTCCTCAATATTTTGATCGCTCAGTGGTGGAGGATCGACAACTGTTGCACCTGTCCATGATGGTTATGTTCTTCAAAAGGTACTGCTTATTATCTAAATTATTTCTAAGAAGTTTTGATTTACTGTTTCATTTCTTTATATGCACCAATAACCAATTTTTGAAATTTAGCTTGACCACTGAGGTTGGATGGTAAAGTTAATTATTGAAGCAGGTTATAAATATATGTATGAAAGTTGTTATGACGCAAAACAGCATTCAAGTTGATTTAGCTTGACTATATGAATGGTAAATGATATTTGTTATGACGCAAAACAGCATTTGAGTCATTAAATTTGAGCAAATAATTTGTATAGAAGGGTTTCTAATCATATAGCCTCCATTGATACCATTTTAGAATATAAAACACATGAATTTTATTGTTATGATGTTAATACTCTGATGATTTGTAAAACTAAGGTAGTCTCATATGTGAAAGCTCTGATGCAAATTCCACTTTGTTGCACCCTGTTAATAAGGGAATCCTGTTTATTTATTCGCTAATATTTCTTCACATACACTATTCATGCATCTTGCCTTTCGTTCTCTTTCTTGGGGCATATGTTACTGCTTCATTGTATCATGTATTATTTTTTACCACAGGCAGTTGCAACTTCTCCTATTGGAGGAGAGTTTCTTACGGATTGCTTGATGAAAAGTTTGGAAAGTAAAGGTATTGTGGTGAGTGGCAAACATTGGATTTTTTCTCCTGTTCCAATGTCCATTTGAAGTGAAGTTGCCATAATTTTTTATTTGGCTATTGATATATATTCTTTTTTACTGCATTATCTCAGATAAAATCCCGGTATTCCTTTAAGAGAAAGGAAATCCGGCCTGGAGAGTTTCAGGTATATCAAGATTGCATTTTATTTACTTGTGAGTAGCGTAACTTGTTTCTTCTAATGTTTTGTTTATTCGTAGAAGCAAATCATTATGGTTTTTTTTTATGCTTTCTCCAAAATTCAAATTTTGGCACCACAGGATTTCAAAATCTAGTCTCATTGATGCCTTCTAGGCAACAGTGCCAAGCTTCATAACCAGAATTTTTTATTTTGAACTTTTGTATCATTTAGCTCCTTAAGTGTAAATATTGAATAATATATTGCTACTACATTACTTTAAGGAATAATTTATCTTTTGCTTACAGACTGTAGATGTTGATTTTCCCAATACAACTGAAAGCTATAAACTTTACTCCCAGGTTTGTGGATAACCAAGAATTTGTCTTTAATTCTTTCCATTACATTTGCTGACTTTTTTGTGCCTCTTGCGACAGAGGGTGATTGCTAGTGATATCAAGGAATGTGTGTGCCGAGCTCCTGATACTCCATATGATGGTTGATGTGGCCGTTCTTTTCTTATGTTTGAATTCTGTTGATTTTTTGCAGTTTGTTCATTGATTTTTATGAGATATGCATGGATAACTGCCTTACATGTTATGGCATTTGTTTTCATTTTTATACATTTACATTACATGTAAACAAGACTTTTCAAAACATGCATCCTAGGGGACATGGTTTTAGTTGCTTGTTCTTTATTGCTTCACATTGATAGATCATATTTAATGAGTTTTTATTGCTTCACATTGATAGATCATATTTAATGAGTTTTTATTGCTTTCTCCTTATCAAAAAACAAAAGACAATTCATTGCTTTGACAAGCATACGTTCCTTTTCAGTTAATTCTTCATGGCTATCTTAGATGAGATGGTCATAAATTCGTAATTAATCTTGTATTTTACATTCCTTATTCTTCTTTTTCTGTGGCAGAGAGTGCATACTCAAACATTCCAATGACCTCGTATGAACTTCCTGATGGCCAGTGAGTCCAAGTTAATTTTTTACACAGAAATTATGATGGCAATTGAATTATCTGTGCTAATGTTTGATGTAGCTATTTCTAGTCTCTTTGCTGTATGTGTATTTGCAATGATTTCTGTTGCCTCTTTCCATATGTTTTTTTGTTGTATTAACTTGTTATAACACAGGACAATTGAAATTGGAGCTGATAGATTCAAGATTCCAGATGTTCTTTTTAATCCATCCCTGGTCCAGGTCCGTAGCCTGCATTGTACACTTTTATTCATCTGGTGTAAAGTATTTTTGATATACTCTGGGCATAGGTAAATGCTAAATTTTAATCAGTTGGTTGAATAATCTATTTTCTCTGAATGAATTGGATTTAGGTAAGACTGAAAAATGTTCAGATCATCTTGTATCGGTTCTTTTGAATTTCATTTTATGCCAAAAGTGGCTATTGAATGTGAGGCCCAGACCTTGGGTTATGCCCTACTTATTGAAATCTTTATGCCCTTGTAATTTAAGATGATCTTGCATATATCCGCCCAGCTGCCTGAACCTCCTTTACTGTACAACAATATCCCACCCCTATATCGTGTCTTCCTGTTGGGATTGGCAGGATATGATGCAAACCTTCAGGTATGTAGGGTACAAAGAGGCATATGAAATGAAGTCAGAAAGGTCAGGAGGCATTTGTTTAATTAAAAACATCCAAAATGCTGTCAGTCACCAAAAAATAAATGGAATTACGACATCTCAAATGACATAAACAACACTGAATGCTTTCATTCAGTATGTGCAAATGATTTTTGCTTAACTTGTAATGAAGGAGATTCATTGATTATTGATGTTCATTGCTCTTTTGCTTAGACATTGCTGGAAATTGTCGTGCCAAAACCTTAATATGTATAAATGTCAATACCCTTATATCATATTGTTAACTTTGATGCTGATGTTTTTTATCTTGTTACCTTTTTTGGTGTTATTCAGTGACACATTTAACTGCACTATGTAACTTATTCAGGCTGCTTGGTTTCTTGTTTCTAGTACGCTTGATTTGAAGCTAAAGCTAAATATTTCAGCCACTTCAATTTTTCCCCCCAAATTTAAGATTTCCTAATTTTTAAAGAAAAGATTTTCTACATGGGTTGGATAAGTGGCAGCACTCATAGTGTGCACTCTTCCTATTCCAAAATTAATTTTGCTTCAACTATGTGTTTTTATATGGGGTTCTGATGAATATTTGTAATATGAATGTTTATGAAATTGGGAATTAGGGTAGAATAGAAGAGAATTTAGAGAATTGAAGAAGTAGAAGAGAGTAGAGAGAGATAGGGAGAGAGTCGAATGATCTGAATAGTGCATAATCTATTAACAATGCAAATCTGTCTAATACAATGGGATTAGCCCTTATTTATAGGCTAGAATGACTTACTAAGCCAAGCTAAAACTAACTAACTAATTCTAACAGCTAGCTCTAACTAACTGACATTAACTAACTTTTAAGTCTTTATTACATTTATATATCAGGTTCAATGCTTATATAAATTATCTTCACAGTCAGTGCCACTTTTGCTGTCTGTTATTATGTGCACTAAGTTTCTTACCAAATCGCAGACTATTCCTGGCATGGAGAGTTACGCAGAGATGTCTTCTTTAGTTCGAGGTCTGCCCCAGATGGTAATAAAATATTTAAAGTGTATGTTTTTGGGCTTAATTTTTCTTCCTTTCCTCTTGATTTCACTGTCTTGATTTATGTGCAGGTTATAGAGAGTATTAATAAGTGTGATGTGGACATCCGAAGAGAATTATTTAGCAGCATACTGGTGAGATTTTGTATTACCTTATTTGTACAATGGCATGTTCCTGCATCTGTGTTGGTCTGTAAATAAAAGTAGCTTAGCAAGCGAATCTTTCGTGTATCATTCATGATGTGTCACAACATACCCCATGTCATGTGGCATAGTGCCAGAGTTTTGTGCCTTGCTATCCTTGTGGCTTTGCAAAGTGTAAATGGAACAGTATGATGTGCAGCACATACATCCTATACTACATTATTATTTTGGTAATATGTTTGTATTGGTTTAGTCATCTCTTATTTCTCAATCTTTTTCCAATCCCTATCCTTTTGTCATGCACATGGTGATGCCCATGGGCCCCTATTGCAAGTACCATTACCAACTATGCTTTGGGGTTCTTTCATGTGTTTGGAGTGGGATCTCTATGTTTAAGTTTAGAATTTAAAATTAAAAATTTTGTTATGCAGCTTGCTGGTGGTACTGCTTCAATGCAACAATTGAAGGAACGCCTTGAGAAAGACTTGTTAGAGGTAAAGTTTTTTTAGCAAGCTGAATTCAATTTTATACTTCTTACCTTTAAATCTTCCGTAGGATTGTATTTATGGTTGTGTTCTTTCTGAGGAGTTTTAAGAAACTTTTCATGATAAAAAATGCTTTTGATGCAGAAGGTATTTTAGAATAAGTTGTTTCGTAGGATTACTTTTCTTAAAATTAAGCTACTGGGTTGAGAATTGTCTTGCATCATTAGTTTTTCTTTTTCATTAAGCTCAGCTTCAACTGATAAAAGACCCAATAGCTAAAGTGCATGCATTTCACTAGAAGAAACCAACCAAAACAATGAGTTTCAAGCAATGTTAGCTAAGCTAAGATTTGTGGAATGGTGATTGGATAGGCAACGCTTTTCTCTTTCCCTAATCAAAGCTTCCCATTCAGCTCCTTAACCTTGATTGATTTGTGAAAGTGAAGCATCAATACTGCAAAGGGATTCTGGCAGCTGATGCACCCGATATCCACAATATTTTCTCATCCACTTGTGAATCTCAGCCTCATTGATAATGATAATGAGCATGTTGGTTTTTTGGTTCATTGCTTAGTGTTGAAATTTGAAGGATTATGCAGAGGGAATAAGAACCTCTAAAATATCATTATGAATCCTTAAATAAACGAGAATACATATGGGCCTTTATATAGGTAAAATTGGAATCTAATTTGATCAACAACAACAACAACAACAACAAAGCCTTTATCCCACTAGGTGGGGTCGGCTACATGGATCGCACGACGCCATTGTGCTCTATCAAAGACCATAGATTTCGATATATTATTAATTAAAAGGTCTCTCTCAATGACCTCATTAAGCGTTCGTTTCGGTCTTCCTCGACCTCGTTTGACAGGACTCCATTTTGTTTGATCAACCCTTCTCACCGGAGCACTCAATGGCCTTCGCTGAACATGTCCAAACCATCTCAAACGATTTTCTACCATTTTTTCGTCAATAGGGGCCACTCCAACACGATCACGTATATGAGTGTTATGAATCTTGTCCTTTCTTGTATGGCCACACATCCATCTTAGCATCCTCATCTCAGCTACCCCCATTTTATGTTCATGATATCCCTTTAAAGCCCAACATTCACTACCATATAGCATTGCTGGTCTTATAGCAGTGCGGTAGAATTTTCCTTTTACCTTATTAGGTACCTTTCGATCACAAATAACTCCCGTAGCTTTTCTCCATTTATACCATCCGGCTTGAATTCTGTGATTGACGTCTCCATCCACCTCACCATCTTGTTGTATAATTGATCCCAAATATCTAAATTTTGTCACTTGCAGGATGACTTGCCCACCCAATCTAACTTCCACTTCACTTTGACTTTGTCTCTTATCAATTAAAAAATAAATCATATCCATATAACTAAGATATAATATCCATATCTAATCCTATGGTATAATAAATATTAAATAATAAAATCAAACTTAATAGTAAAAGGGTAAAAGACACTTGAATACCACTTGAACTTCAAAATCTCAAATCAGTGATTTCCTAAAAACCCGAGTTGTCAATTGTTATACTCTTTTTGTCAATCTCATTACTCTTATTGTCAACAAAACCAATTTGAGATTTTGAAGTTCAAGTGCTATTTAAGTATCTTTTTCCCATAATAAAATAATAATCAATCTAAATAGTCTGAAATATATCTAAAATATTATCCAACACTCATTCCCATCTTGTCTCAAAATCCTTCAAACTTGACTTTGCCCAGTGCTTTTGTCATCATGTCTTCAATCTAGTCTATAGATCGTATATGCCTATATGGGATAGATTCTTGGTGCCTTCTTCTATCTTTTCTTTAATGAAGTGTCTGTCTATCTCAACATGATTCGTTTTATCATGATATACCGGGTTCTTGACCATTTCAATGTTGGTCTTCTTGTCACACTAAAGCTACATTGATCCCTCATGTGGGATTCCCAACTCCTTCAGTAATTTGATGACTTAGATTCCTTCACATACTCTATCATTAACAGCTCTCAGCTTTGCTTCTGCACTTCTTCTTGACACCACAATTTGTTTCTTGCTTCTCCACGTAACCGGATTTCCTCACACATGTGCAATCCCTTGAGGTTGACCTCCTATTCGCTTTATCCTTTGCATGGTATGCATCAGTGTAGATTTCGATGTTTTTGGAAGTGCCTTTCTTAAAGAAGATTCCTTTACCAGGATTAAGTTTCAAATAGCTCATAATTCTATATACAGCCTCCATGCGTTCTTCCTGTGGTTGATGCATGAACCGACTTACCATTCCAACTACATAGTTGATATCTGGGCGTGTGTGGCTTAAGTGTATCAATTTTCTCACTAGTCTTCTGCATCTTTTTGAGTCAACTGGAACACCTTGTGGCTTGATCTCAAGGTGATATACTTCCTCTATTGGTGTCCCCTTACTGTCTCATGTAACAAGTCCACGGTATACTTCTGTTGAGATACGTTGATACCTTTTTTTGTTCTTGCTACTTCTATGGCCAGAAAATATCTCATTTGTCTGAAGTCTTTCACCTAGAATTCGGTTGACAAGTACCATTTTAGTTGACCAATAGATTCTTCATCGTTTCCTGTAATGATTATGTTATCAAGATAGACGATTAGGATAGTGATGTTGTCATTGACATGTTTGATAAACGTGTCATCTCTACCAAACCATGCCCTAGGAGATTGTTTTAGTCCGTACAAAGACTTGTTGAGTTTACACAGAGTTGTTTGGAGCTAGAATCTCCATGTGTACTTGTTCCTGCAAGGCTCCATTGAGGAATGCATTCTTTATATCTAGGTGGTGTAACGACCAATCTAAGTTGGCTGCAATTGATAATATCAGTTGGATGGTATTAACTTAGCTACTGGAGCAAATGTCTCCTGATAATTAATCCCATATGTCTAGTTATATCCCTTCACAATAAATCTCACCTTGTATTTGTTGATAATACCATCTGGATTGAATTTCGGGGTGAAGATCTACCTGCATCCTATTGGCTTTCCTTTGGGAAAAGTTGTAATCTCCTACGTTTTATTTTCTTTTGAGCGCTCTCAACTCTTCTTTTATAGCTTGTTTCCAATTCGGATTAGCCATAGCTTGCTGAAATGTGTTTAGGATTTTTCATTTGTGCACTGTTTACAACAATGCTTTGCATTTTTTGCAGACAGGTTATTGTATGAAACAAATTGTTGAATTCGATGTTGAATATAAGATCTTACCCTTTTTCTCAATACAATAGGCCAACCTAGTTCTTTAGGATTTAATCCCGGATTGGAGTCATAATCGTTCCTTTGAATGGGAGAGATATTTTTACCAATGTTGGGTTCCTCTTGAACTTAGTGCTTGGATTCTGCTTCTCGTCTTGTTTTGGCCTCCACCCCTGAATTGATTTCAACATTTGTTTCCAATTCATTGAGTGTAGGTTCAGGTTTAGATAGAGTAGGCTCAGACTCGTGATCAGGTTGGGTAGGATTGGGTTGGTTTGTGGGAGCAAATGAGTCAAGATTGACTATAAGGTTAGGCTTAAGTGGTGGTGTTGTGCTTTTCAGGACTTCGGAGTTGGATTCTTCCAAATTTAGCTATTCAATGTCATTATATTCCTCCAGAATGGGTAATTTGGGATAGTAAGCTTCTTAAAAAAAGACGGTATCCTGGAAAATGAAAAGTTTCTTGGAAGTAGGGTAATAGCATATGTACCCTTTATGAGTAGAGGAGTAGCCAAGGAATATGCATTTATCAGCTTGGGCGGCAAATTTGTTGCCATCATTTTTGCGAACGAAGACAACACACCCAAACACCGTTGGGGGTAAAGAATTGATTAGTAGGCAATCTGGAAAGTGTTCAAGGAGTTTTTGGATGGGAGTGATGTAATTGAGGACTTTGGATGGCATTCGGTTAATTAGATAAGAAACTGTTAGTACTGCATCACCGGAGAAAATGGTCACCCCAGAAGATGGTGGGAATATTGGTGGGAATATTTCATTCCATTAACAAGGTTCGGGTTACTTCTAACATGTGACAACTTTTTGGCTCGGCCACTCCGTTTTGTTGAGGGGTGTAAGGGCAAGAAGTTTGGTGATGAATTCCTTGCTGATCAAGAAATTCCTTAAGTGCCCCTTTGGTTTACGGAATTGGAAGTGATATAATGGAATGTAATGTAGTGATGATTACATAATTTGTTTGGTTCATCATTAGGAAAAGATGATGCGTATACATAAAAACGTTTGGTTCGATTACATTGAACATAAGAATATATGAGAATAATATATTAAGTGACAAAATTACCCCTTTTACACATAATAATGCACACGTTGGGTTTATGATAATTTTATTTATTCCGTGTAGTGTACATGTTAGGTTCATAGTAATTTTTTAATATTTAATGATAGAAATATTATACAATGTATAGATTGGATTCATGTTAATTTTTTAATATTTAATTATGGGAATATTATTTAATGAGATATTTTAATATTTTTTTAATGGTGGAATATAATTGTTTTAAATTTTTGTATGGGGGAATATTTCTTAAATTTCTATATTATTAATTTTTTTAATATTTAATGGTGGTAATTAAAATTATTTACTATTTAACCGCATTTTTAAGTGGCCACTTTGGTGAATTTAAAAATTATAATGGTATTAATGTCATTTTCACTAGATTATCGGATGTCTGCATTCTCATTCATTAGTCCTAGTAGTGTAATCCTGATTATATCAAATGATGTAATCAGGACTACAAAATGTAATCCTCTTTATATTACATAAGCCTAATCAAACGCTGTAATCACGTTATTACATCAGGATTACATATAATCCTCTCTCATATAATTGAACCAAACAGGCTTTAAAGATTCCACTCATGTATTCCTTGCTATTATCACTTCGTAGGATTTTAATGGAAGTATTGAATTAGGTTCGTACAAAGGTATGGAAGCTTTCAAACACTTCAGCTACTTTGGATTTTTCTTTTAGTAAATCCCATGTGGGTCTTGTGTGATCATCTATGAAAGTAACAAACTATTTAGCATTAGTGAGTGTTTTTATTCTTGTTGGACACCAAATATCACTATGGATTAGTGTGAATAGCTCAAAAGGTGTGTAGGGCTGTTTGGAATATAAGGATTGAGTTTGTTTTGTAAGTTGGCAAGTTTCATAATGAAAAGAAACAAAAATTTTATTAAACAAACTTAGAAACACATGTTTCATATAATTAAGATTAGGGTGGTTTGGACGACGATGCCATAGAAATAGATCGTTGTTTTGAGAGTTGGAGCTAACCAGTGGTCTTCATGCCTTCCATGCATCTTTGTTCTTCACGTTCGATCCTTTAAGGTAGAACAGTTCATCCCATTCTTTAGAAGTCCCAATTGTCCTCCCTGATTTTCAATCCTGAAAAACATAAAGATTATCATAAAAAAATTACTAGGCATCTTTGACCATTAGTCAACTTGCTTACAGATATTAGATTATAGGTGAGTGCATGCACAAACAAGATATTGTGTATTTCCGAGTGATCAGAAAGTGTGACTGTGCCAATTCCCTCAACCTTCATGAATACTCCATTAGTTGCTTTGACTTTGAGTTGTTCATGATAGAATTTAAGGTTATTGAATAAAGCTTTGTTACCAGTCATGTGATCTGTAGCTCCTGAGTTGACAATCCAAGTATCATCACTGGTCATCATAGCATTGAGCGCTATAATGGAATTACCTGATTGCACCAGATTAGCTCTAGGCACCAAGTTTGATTCATTTTGTTTGTCAAGTATCCTGCGAAGCACTTGCAATTCTTCCTGGCTTAGACGGTCATCAGCCTCAATTTTCTGTTCAGCTGTGGTAAGGTGACTTTGGAAGTTTTGTTTTCCATTTGATGGCCTTTCGTGTAGCTTTTAACATTCTTCTTTGATGTGGCCCTTCTTCTTGCAATAGTTGTACCATTTGTTATGCCTTCATTCACCTTATGGTCCTCTCATAGCAAGTGTTGAGCTTTCAATTCAATTTGACTTGAGCCACTGTAATTAAGGAGTTTTTTGCTTTCTTTGATTTGCACAAAGTTGACAACATCAAATAGATGTGGTAAGAGTTTTAATCCCATAATTCTACCCCTTACCTCCTCGAAGGGGTCTTTTAGGCCTAGGAGTAATTTATGTATTCTTCCTTCTTCCACTATCTTATACAATTGAGTATCCTCAATATTTTTCCGCAAATGAACCTCAAACAAATCGTGTTGTTGCCGTAATTTTAGCAAAGCATTATAATATTCAGTCACAGACATGCCACCTTGTCTCAAATCATGGAGTTGTTGCTTTAGAAGGATCAAGGCAACGGTATTGTCAAGGGAAGAGTATGTTCTACTGGCCGCATCCTAGATATCTTTTTGTCGTGGTTGCAAGAATGTAGTCGTCACTAATATCCAGAGTCATTGAGTTACATAACCAACTTATCACTTGGTTATTCTTAGCAAACCAAGTGTCAAAATTTGGATCATCATGGGCTGGTTGAGGAGCTTCGCAGTTAATATACTTCTCCTTCCTCTTGCCATGTAGATGTAGATATCTTAGCACACTCTGGGTCCAATATAGGTAGTTCTTTCCTTGAAGTTTATGGTTAATGACCATAATTTGATTTTCTGAGAATTATGGTGCCATCTCTGAAACTTTAGGAGGTGTTGTAGATGAGGAAGAAGAAACAGTGCTGCTTTGAGTTTGAGAATTGGTTCTTGACATAAGAGCCAAGGAATTGACTCTGGAATTTTTCGCATTGTTGGAAAAAGTACCGAATAAAGGAGGGAAAGTAGAAGAATCCATGTTCTGGGTGAAAAAGAAAAAACGGCGGCGGTGCGTGGAAAACGGCGATGGCGCATGGAGTCAAGTTCTGATCGAACAACCTAGTTCAAGTACCATGTTGAAAGGATTATGCAGAGGGAAGAACATCTGAAATATTATTATGAATCCTTAAATAAAAGAGGATGGGCCTTTATATAGTAAACCTACAATGTAATTTAATCTAATCAAATCAAAATAACTAAGATATGATATTAAGATATAATATCCTAATATATAATATCCATATCTAATCCTAAGATATAATAAATATTAAATAATAAAATCAAACTTAATAACAAAATAATAATCAATCTAAATAATCTGAAATATCTCTAAAATATTATCCAACACTTAGAGACTAGATAAGTATTTCTGGTCTAGTTTTTTGTAGTCTGTGTTTTCAATGAGACAAATTCGAGCAGTCTACAAGCAGGTGTGGTAGTGCACACATTTGTGAATGGTTCCCAGTTATATTGCGAACATAAACTAGACACAATTGTTGAGGCTCTTGACTTTTGGTTGGAATGATACTGGACTTGATTTTTTTAAAATCTTGGAAGCATTCTGGAAGCCACCTAGTTGGCAGGGATCAGTTTAGAATTCTGATGAAAGCATCATTGATGACAGATTCCCATGATACTATATTTACTCAACAAATAATGCCCTTTTCCAAATTTAGTAAACTCAATGTTGAGCAAGATATTCAAAATGGTCTCCTGGATTAAACACGAGTAAACCACGAAAGATCTAGGCCATGGCTGACCCCCTTGCTGAGTAGATACTTGGGCATCTAGAAAAGCACACACCACCCCGTTTATTCCCACTCCTAAGTCCCCACTCAGATTTGTCTGATTTGGGTAGATTGCAAGTATTATTTATAAATTATTGAGGGAACACATGTATTTTAATGACTATTTATTGACGTAAGCAAACTACTATTGTTAGTCCCCCCTCCAACAAAAATAGAAACCACTAGAAAAAAATCCAGTTGAATTTGAGAAATATAGCCGGGCTCATGGATTTTGTATGATTTGCTAATAATAAATACATCAGGGCTGTTTGAAATTTTTCGTTACGTGTGTTTGAAATTTTGGTATGTTGCTTCGCAGTAACTATAGAGATTATTTTAAATGTTGAGAGCTGAATAGTATGTTTCTAATGCAGGAATCCCCTCAAGCTGCTAGAGTAAAAGTGCTGGCCAGTGGAAATGCAACTGAAAGAAGGTTCAGGTGGGATTAATCTCTGTCAATATTAATTATGCTCTTGGTCATTGACGATGCAGTTTCTGTTACAGTAACCTTTGATGCTACACCTTATTTTTGGTCTTTTTTTTTTTTTTATAAAAAAAATGTGCTAATATATTTTTTGGCCAATAAATTATGTATTAATATGTTCATTTAACCACTTTAATGAATGCTAATGAACATGGGTGTGAGATGAAATGCTTCGTGTTGTGATTTCTAGTGCAACTGATTAAAACTTACCTGATCTAATTAAGGAAACCATGAATTGATGTTTCAGTTCTAAAATTGATGTAGACATAATGCCCATTTAAATTTAACTAGTCCTATCAAGTGGCTATGCTTACATGTAGCAAAGCACTGTTTGAGTCCTAACCTTCCTGTAGAAGCATGCTTTCTACTTCCTTTTGTATGACTCAATGAACCTAGTACTTCAGACAATTCTGAGGAGAAATTAAACTGAAAAATGCTTGTGAGATGGGGCCGAAGATTTGATTATGTGAAGATTTTTGGGCCTTTTGTTAGATCACCCGGTTGTCAGTCTTCTGATTTCATCTTTATGAATTAATGAACCTGGAACGTTGGATAATTTGGATAAATTCTCAGATTCATATTATATCTTTTGTAAGGTTAAAGCCCTGAATAATACAGTTTTTATAACAAGGTTTTTGTTTTGCCTTGTTTTAAATGATATACACATTGGCCACAGCTGCTGTATGATTTATATCGAATTGTTTAATAATTAGGAGAGTAAACTCATGATTTTACGTGTTTATGCCTTTTATACATTTCAAAGTGTCCTCTCGCTAATGGCTGTGATTGTGCAGTGTTTGGATAGGTGGAAGTATATTGGCTTCTCTTGGCTCCTTCCAGCAAATGTGGTTCTCCAAGTCTGAGTACGTATCAATTATTTGTCGAAGCTTCTATGAGAATTTCAAAATCTTGAAGTATAGTTTAAATTTTAAAATATGTTCTTGAAGTTTTCCCCCCCTTTTCCTGATCTTATTGCTCCCCTCCTCCTACCAACACCCAAAACAATGTTATACTAGAGAAAGTCAACCTATGTTGGGCTCTTCAAATGTGCGCCACTATTTTTTGACCTGTACTTTGCAGATTGTGGTCCTGTTGTAGCTGAGTTATAATATTGTTCTAATTCCATCACTCTTGTGGGCTTCATTGGGACTTGATTAAAAAGAAAACTGAACCTCTAACGAAAACACGGAAGACCAACCGTCCCGTTTGTCTTTAAATCTTCCCATTGAATTAAGTAAAGTAGATAATTATTTAATAATAAGCTTCAATACACTTTGGATCCCTTTTTATCGGTTTAATTAATGAAGGGAAGGTTTCCTAATTAAACTTAAATGAACTTGATGGTCAGTGTTATAATCCAACTGTAATTGATAGATATGTTGGCTTAGGCTTCCAAATCTTCCCATATAATTTTCCGTGGTAAATTTATATTCGCAATTGATAGGTATGAAGAACATGGAGCTTCTTATATACAAAGAAAATGCCCATGAGTTGCTATTGATGTGAAGACAGGCTTGTTATGCCGCTGGTGATTCTCTCTCTGCCACTAATATCTTCTCTTATCTATAAACATTTCCCTTGTTTTTCTTTCACTAACCTAAGCACTTGGCCTAGCTGTATCTGTAATTTATTCTCTGATGTAACTGTTTGTAGTCTGTATTTATTGACAATACTGATTTGTCTTGTTTGTATCGAACTGGCTTCCCATTTCATACAGTCTAGGCCAAGCATTAAATCACCATTTAGATGACGAGTGCTTAATTCTTTGGTAATTTATTCTGGTTGTATGTGCTAAGAGTGTATAATACTCATTCAACCTTTATTTATATGGTTTCTGTAGTTTATCTGCCTTGCTACAGAGTAGATGATGTCATGCATTCTCACGGTTGGAGCCTATTTCTTTTTTTTTTTTTTTTCTTTTAAGGGCAAGTACTAAGGATTTAAGGTTCTACTCCCAAGAGAACTTTTATGCCATTATGCTCCAAGGCATGGGCTGAACTTTTTAATAATATAATACTTGAAAGACTTTAATTGACTACAATTTAGGAGTTAAAAAAGGAATTGAATATTCGTCATAAGATAAAGGAATATCAATTTGCCATCATCTTCTTTAATGTAAAATATCTTTAATGTAAGATCTAGTTGACAGAGTTTCGGGGAGATAAATAAATTACTTTAAAGTATTTATATTAATTGGTTTTAACCAAACGAATCTGTTTGATTTATAAGTTGGTATGTAATTTAATAATATACCGTATATGATATAATTAAGTAATTTATTTAATTTTTTTAATCTATCTACAAAAATCAATTAGATCGAATATTGTATATTAAAGATAGGAGGGAATAATATAGTAATCTTTTTTTCTAATGGGGTGTGCATCACATTAAGTTTGGAGAATGAGAGTTATCTGAGGTGTATTGATTTTACGCATTTTTAATTGGGGAAAAAGGTTGAACGCGCCCTCATATACCAACCGCCGAATTTTAGGCTCCGACAGTCGTTTAAGTTGAGTGAATATAATCAAACTAAATTTTGGGTCTTGAATCATCCATATTAATATCACCTATTAATAGTATAGGGAATAATATTTGGGAAAGTTTCATGAAAATATCTTCAAAATTTGAAAATCTCAATTCAATGATTATGAGGTGAATTACTAATTGAGTGTAGTCTGACACCTAATCAATTGTAAGAAACACAACTAATTTGAAATTTTAATATTTTGAAAGTATTTTTTAAGAAATTTCCCATAGTACTTTTCACTAGTGCGATTCATTTTGAACTATGCCTCAGCCTTTTCTATTTTGATAACTTAATAGTTTGTCCCCTCCCTAAAAGTGACAACTTTTTTTTTTTTTGAAATTAAGTCAAATGCATTTTAAAGAAAAATAATAATTAGTACATAAAAACTCTGCCTCACATGCCAACGTAGACTGTGATGCAAGGGTCTAGGAAAGTAAAAAAGTTTATATTAAATTGACTAAAAGTGACAACTTAATATCACAATAGTATTTAAATCGTTTATTGATATACATACATATGTAACTTTTCATATGGAAAAATTAATACGAGGGTCCTTATAATTTTCTTTCATTTTAGATCATGCCCCTAAATGTTATTCTTGTTGGATCTTTGAATTCTCTATTGCTAGATTTGTTAGTATTAAAAATTCGAAACTGTTAAATAACCATTAACGATGTTAAAATTTCTGTAAAAAGTTGGATTTATGAAAGTGCCGTCTGAAACATCTATATCCACCATAGTTCAGGGTACCTCCTTTTAGATGGAGAGAAAGTGGGGGAGGAAAGAAAATGGGGGAGGAAAATGAGGGGAGAAAAGACGAGAATCTTTCAATCAAGGCAATCTTCTGTAATATTTGTAAATCTAGGGAATATCTAACAATCGTTAATATATTCAATATTATATATTATAAGTAATATTATAAAGTGTTGTTTTTTATTCTATATTATATTTTTTATGCACCTATTCTATATTATATATTTTTAGGGAAAATATTTCATAATATTTTTATTTAATCAGATATTTTTATTCTTACATATTAAGTTTAATATGATTTTTAATGTGATATTTAATTTGATTTTGAATATGCATGATATATTTTGGAATAGGAAAAGGGCATTTTCATCATTCAAATATTTGTTCATTTTCTGTCCTTCATTTTTCTCTCGTCCATCTAAAAAGGAGGGGTGATAATATTTTTTCTACAGTTCTCTCTTCTCTCTATTTTTTTTTTCTTTTTATTTTCTTTCCTCCCAAATTTTCTTCCCATTCAAATAGAGCAATAGGTATTGGTGAGACTTGACGGAGATGATGCTTCATACGGGACTTTCATCTTTAATCAATTCCCACAGAGATTTCTTTTGGGTTTTCTGTCTAATCTTCTTCATATACGATAAAATGGAAACGGGTCAACTGGTGGTGTTATTGTTTTATGAGTATATTTAGATTAGGCTGCTCAAATCCAATTTAGATAGTCCAAATTATTTTACATTAGAGTAATAATTTTAAATTTTATGATAAAATTTTAATTTAAAATATAATAAAAATTTTAAAAATATGTTAAATAGTAGAAAACACCTTATATTCTTAGAAATTTCTCTCTCTCTCTCTCCCTACCTCCCCGCGAATATATTCTTAGAAATTTTTCATTACCTAATAAACTACTTTACCTTCAAATCTTGAGCGTACTCTATTTGGATCATTTGATGACACATTTTCACTAAACATCTTTTTTTTTTTTGAAAAATCCTATATAAAGCTGCTTAAAATAGGAAAATTCTAAATCAAGTTGTTAAATTCAATAAATCCTTAATTATATTAGTGACCCAATTTAGAATTTTAAAGTATGAATAAAATGACTTTATTGCATTCTCCTCTTGTCTATCATTTTTTTTCTTTTAAAAGAGTTTTTTTACTGTAATTTAGTTTTTAAATAAATTCATGATTATATATATTAACATTAATATATAGTAAAATAAAATATGGTTTGTATAAATCAAAGGAATTTTCTAAAAGAATCATCACAAATAATTCAAACCAAAGAATAAAAAGAAAAACATAACCCCAATATTAATTAAATGATTTTTATTTAAATATTGTCAATAAAAAATTTATTTTTGGTAGAACTACACTTAAATTTTTTTGTTAATAAAAATAAAACCAAACTTCATTAATCATATAATTCTGATATATGTGCTATTTAGTGTGGGTTTTTACCTTAATGAAACTTTTTTTTCAATTGCCTTAATGAAAATATTTGACATATAATATCACACAAGTAAGATTTTCTTATTAATTTTCTTCTTATCCAAAATAATTCAAGTCAAAAATAAAACTTTCTATTCTAAATATTTAGCTAAAAATCATTTTTTTTTGGGTTATGCTTTCCTTTCTTTTGGCTTAAATTATTCTTGATGGTCTTTCCAAACTAAAAAAAAAAAATTCTTTGATTTAAACAAATTATATTTTGTTTTATTATACATTAATGTTGTTATACACACACACACACTTATTAAAAAAATAAATTGGAAAACACTAAAATGCTTCTAAGATGAGAGAGGAGACAAAGAAAGAGTAATAAAGTTATTTAGCTCATATTTTAAAATCTTAAATTAAGTCTATAACTTAATTAAAGATTTATTGAATTTACCAATGTGATTTAGAATTTCTCCATTTCAAGCAACTTTATACAAGATTTTCCCCTTTTTTTTATAGTCATTCCTAATTAGCCGCTTTGCGTGTCGAAATAGGTACCATTGAGTATCTCTACAGCTTAGGCTCTTTGGGTCCGCTATAAGACTAATCTCAAGTCGGGGCAACGTGTGTGCGTTGAGCCTTAGGTTAATTTTCCCATTGCCCAGGGTTTATCCCCCTCTCAACAAGAACACCTTCCCAGACTCAAACACACGTTCTCCTCTGAAGATACCGAGCCACCTACCATGGATAGCGACTATTGTTGGTCACCAAACATCTTTTAACACTCATATCCTACCACTGGTCTATTGTCCCTATGAATAGAAATTAGAGTAAATTGCGCTCAGTAACCCTATGTTTTACCCAAATTATAAGAGTATTTCTTTTATTTTGAAAACGTATTTAAACCTCCTTTAAAATTAAATATTATATAAACATCCTTTATGTGTGTGTGTGAGATATTTCATTTCCAATTTTCAATCCACCCAATCATTAATAGGTCATTAAATTTGTCTTTTTATCTTTTGTTTTGACAAAAATAATGCTCTTTAACATAAGAATTATTTAGACAATTATATTTCTAAAAAAAAATTATATCAAAAAAAATTCTAGTGCAAATATCTTCAAACTTTCAAATATGTCATAAAATTTATTAATTTAAATTATATTATAAATTTTATAGTTTTAATATATCATCACATTTATTGAAATTTATTTATTTTGATTTCTTTCAAATGACTAAGCCGATATTCCAAATACATATTTGTTGTTTTTTTTACCTGAGTACATATTTTTGTTCATGTTATAAATTTGTAGATTTGAGGGATTGTATAAAAGTACAGTGATGCTTTCGATGGGCAATCACTTAATTCAATAAATTAGGATTTTAATCAAGTAGTAACTCACAACTTAATTAGGGGATGCAACTTTCCGGACGCTTTGTAGAATCAATCCTAGCATCTTGTTCATAAACTGAATCCTGACCTTAGATCACTTTGAATATAATTTTCTCATAGTATGTATTTTATTAAAGGCAAATCATATTCGAAACAATGTCATTTATTTAAATATAATTAGTCTTCTTCTTTCTCGCATACTGTTTGTCTTCTCTCAAAGTTTTGGACAATGCCAAGTGTAACTCAAATCAGTCTTAACTCAGTAGTTGTAAATTAACTCAGCTGTTTTTATCATCATCCCCTGCTCACTTGAGCTCTATAATATTCTATATATGCTCAAACACACTTGAGAGCCTCAGGCCACATTAATTCTCCATTATGATTGTTAAACGTACGAGGTACTGGGTGTGGATGATCAACGGGGAAAAATATAATGCGAGAAAGAAGACTAATTTTTTATCTTTGTGTTTAAATATAAGTCACTTATATCATATTTTTGTATACTAAAGAATACATTAAATTGATACAATTTTTTACATTTTTCTTTATTAAATTCTTTTTCCTCTACTTTACAAATGATTTTCACATCTCTTTCCCTCCCTCTATTTCTAATAAAAATTAAATGTGGGTTAAATTGAAAAAATGTCATTAACTATTCTACAAATGATTTATATTTTAAATCAATTTTTTTCTTAAAAGTGACTCATATTTTAAACTAAACTTTTTTTTATAAGTGACTTACATTTAGGCATAGTGTGATATAACGAGGTTAAAAGTGATAAACAGTTAGGATTTGTTTTCCAAAATCAATGGCTAGGATTCAATTTATGAACTAGATGCTAGGATTGACTCTACCCAAATATGTCGTTGGTGTTAGTGAAATTTGTCAAACCATTTTAAGTGAAAACATTAGAGGCATTCGAAGAGTCATTTGAAAAAGCACATTAGACGCTCAGTCCCGCGTATTTTGGGGTTATTTTATTATATCCTTTTACATTAGATATTGAAGGCAAAAGAAAAAGACATTTAAATCCCTAAGAAGGATGGTAATATCATTCATGAGCGGCACCTATGAATGGAGATTATTTTTTTTAAAAAAAAATGTGCAATTCATATTACCATTGGAGAGTTGCAATGAGGATGAATTAAACAGGCTCATGATTACTCTCTCTTGTATCCATAATAAGTCACTTTCTTAAAAGTTTTTGGAATCACTAATATAATCAATTTTTTGAGAGTTTATATAGCATTAAGTGTTTTATTATTATATTCTAAATATTCTTCTTTATTTCCCACTACAAAAAAATAGCGAATTAGCGACGGAATTTCCGTCATTAATCAACTTAGAGACGGAAATTAGTGACGGATTAGAGACGGAACAATATTAGCGACGGAATTTGTTCCGTCGCTAAAAAGGCCGTTACTAATTGATTAGTGACAGAATTAGTTAATTCCGTCGCTAATTAGAGACGGAATTTAGGGACGGAATTTTTCCGTCTCTAATTAGCGACGGATTTTCCGTCGCTAAATTCCGTCTCTAAATTAGAGACGGAATTTAGCGACGGAAAATCCGTCGCTAATTAGAGACGGAAAAATTCCGTCCCTAAATTCCGTCTCTAATTAGCGACGGAATTAACTAATTAGAGACGGAAAATTCCGTCTCTAATTAGAGACCGAATTTTCCTTCTCTAATCCGTCGCTAATTATTTTTTTATATATAATTTAAATTGCCACATGTCTATAACACGAGCCTCCACATGTTCCTCACCGGCGGTCGCCACGTGTACCAATCAGCCACCGCCACGTGTCACCCTCCACCTCACGCCACGTGTCACAAGTCACAAATTGGTTGCATTTTGTGACCAAGTTAGGATTCGAAGCCATGACCTCTCACGCGCGTGCTAGTGCCTTTGCCAGTTGAGCTAAGAAGAACCTGTGAAAGTTAAATGTAAAATCATATATATATATATATATATATATATATATATATATATATATATATATAAACATAGACACACACATTCACACATACGTACGTACGTACGTACATACATACATACATACATACATACATACATACATACATACATACATACATACATAATATATATATATATATATATATATATATATATATATATATATATATATCACTTGCAAACAAAAATAGAAATACATAATTTTATATATTATTGAATATTTTAATTTAGTTTTCTTATTTTATTTTATGTAAATATTCTACCTAAATTTTTATTATTAATATCTTTTTTTATTTATTTTATTTTATATTTTATCTTTTTGTTTGTATTTATAAAATTTTCATTTTATTTGTTTATAATATATTATTAAAAATTCAAATATATTATATTATAATTTTAATTTCAAAAATAAATATGAATTAATAATTTTTATTTATTTATTTTAATATTATATTATTAATTTAAAATAATTTAAAATTTAAATTATTTTAAAAATTATAATTTTAAAAAAAATCGAATTATTAAAAAATTTAACTATTAGCGACGGAAATTCCGTCGCTAATTAGAGATGGAAAAATTCCGTCTCTAAATTCCGTCGCTAATTTTTAGTGACGGAATTTAGCGACGGAATGTAATTCCGTCTCTAATTAGCGACGGAAAAATTCCGTCTCTAAATTCCGTCATTAATATTTAGAGACGGAATTTAGTGACGGAAATTCCGTCGCTAATTAGAGACGGAAATATTCCGTCTCTAAATTCCATCGCTAATTTTTAGTGACGGAAATTAGCGACGGAATGTAATTCCGTCTCTCATTTAAAGACGGAAAAATTCCGTCTCTAAATTCCGTCGCTAATTTTAGTGACGGAATTTATGAGGGATTAGGGACGGATTAGTGACAAAATAAAATTCCGTCGCTAAATTCCGTCGCTAATCCTGTATTTTTTTGTAGTGTCCTATTAGAAGAGAGTGTATATATTTTCAATTTATGAAATTTATCATGAGTAAATACCGAAATTAGAACAATGTTTAGACAAGTTTAATAATACAACTAACTTTTATGTATTTGAGCAAATTAGTTATAAGTGATTTATCATGTGGATCGGTATAATATTACTTTCTTATGTCTTTTTTATAAAGAATATTCTTTTTTGTAGGGTGGTCTTTAATATAAGGAACAACTATCTTTTATCTAAAATTTTAATACGGTATTTTATTTTTACCCAATTAAATATATATCATTAATTGTCTCTGCAATCAATTTTTACATATTTCTTTTTTTCATCTTTTTTATAAGAAACAACTATTAAAATCAAACCGTTCAAAATATTAGTTAAAAATAATAAATGTATAATATATATATATATATATGATTCTTTCTAATTATAATCTTGTTTATGAGGAGGATACATGAGAGACAATAAGTAAAAAATTATTATAAAGATAATAAGTAATTTATATTTAATTAGAGAAAAAATGAAAGGGAAAATTGTTAAAAAATACCTTTGGGGCAAATTAATTGTCAAATGCTACCATAGGAGATATGTTGCACAGGACGGATGATATCTTGCACACAATGAATGATATTTTGCACACAACGGAAGATATTTGCACACCCGTAAGAAAGATTTATACACACATAGAAGATTGGTTGCACATCACGGAAGATCTATTGCACACGTGGTAACATTTGTAAATTAATTTGCTCCAAAGGTATTTTTTAGCAATTCTCCCAAAATAAAAAGATAAGTTTTAATATTTATGCAAAAATTATAAAATAAATAAAAATAATAAAAATAAAAATAAAAAACAGGAAAACGGAGGCAGGAATTGGTGCGGCGACTTCACCGACAATTAGCATGTTTGGAAACTCTATTTAGAATCAGGCTTATTTTATAAGCCCGATTTACGTAAATCGAGATTAATCTCCTCCACATATTTACCTCGTAGACCGTAAAAGTAACCTCATAAATCATAAAAGTTATTCATATTTTATAAATCACGATTTATAAGCACTTATAAAACTTCTATAAATTAATCCAAACCAACTAAATGTCATGAAATTCATAACATAACATTACATTACCAACCCACCAACATCACTCATCCCTTGGAAACTGTCACGTCCTTATTTAAGCCCTCCTCTCTTTCTATCTACCCCTTACCCCGCTCCTTTGACCCTATTCGCATTTGCCTCCCCTGTCATCTCAAATCTCTCACTCTTCTCTCTTCTTGCTTATATCATATCAATTGTCACTGGCCAATAATAATAATATTATTATTATATATCCATCTAGCTATCAGCCATGGATCAGCACTACTATCGCAAACAAACACTCCTCTTCACTAACTTGGCTCTCTTCTCTCTTCTCCTCTCTTCCTTCGTCTTCCTCCTCTCTTCCTCTTTCTCTCCTCACCCTTTACTTTCCCTCCACAAACAACAAAAGCATCTACCTTCTTCTTCTTCACCTGTAAGTCCATAATTTAACTTGTATATCTTCGGTCTTCTCAGTGGCTTTAATCTTTTTATATCTCAGTCCACATAATATGTGTGTGTGAGCGCGCGCCTACTAAGTGACAGAAATTGATTACTGCTTCTGTTATTAGAGTTTTTTTTATTGGCAGCTTTTTTTATCGGGCTACGTAGAACACCATAGATGAACTCCATATCAGCTTGATTTATATAAAATTCTCTGTCACATGTTGTTCAAAATATATACAATTATGATATCTAATTAACAAATGACGCAACTTGATGTAACATTTCTGTTATTAGAGTTTTGGGTAACAAATAAAGAATGTTAAACCTAGTTTAAATCCGTCGTTATTTTCATCCTGAGAGGGTTTTAGCAATCTTCTTCCTATTGCACTAATAACTTATTCACTTCCATTCCAAACAAGGGCTTCATATATATGGAGAGAGGCACACACAGACACACGCACACCACATCAAATTCATTCTCTCATCCTTGGTTTTCCATGAATCCAATTATTCAAAACAATCAGTTCATAGTTTGATCAGTTTCTAACTAGTCATACTGTTTGTTTATTAACTACTAGTCAACACCGCAAACCACTTTTAACTGGTTCTTTTGCTGCACTCTCTTCTTATCAACTATTCTCTTCTCTCTCTCTCTCTGTGTCAATATTTATGAGATACATACAGAAGTTAAACTCCAAAGGGGTTGGTCAAAGAGGATATTTGACTCTTCTTAAAAGCTGAAGGTGGAGATATATATGTGTAGGTGGCAATTGATGAAGCTGGAGATGAGCTCGAAGTAGCTCTGGCAAGAGCATCAATGGGGAAGAAGAAGATAATGATAATAACAGTGATAAATAAGGCGTATGCAGAAGCTGACGTGGAAGAAGACATATCCATGCTTGACCTGTTCCTCGAAAGCTTTTGGGTCGGAGAAGGCACAAGGTCTCTGGTCGATCATCTTCTGATCGTGGCGGTTGATCGGACGGCCTACGAGCGGTGCCAGTTTCGACGGCTGATCTGCTTCAGATTAGAAACGGACGGTAGAGATTTCGAGACAGAGAAAGTTTACGTGTCCAACGGCTTCATTGAAATGATGTGGACACGAACTCGTTTCCTCTTAGAAGTGCTCAAACGAGGTTACAGCTTTGTTTTTACGGTACGTTTTTCTCCAACTTTATGAGTGAATTATTGTTAAGTAGACTTGATTAAGGATATCTATGTTGTTGGCCCAAGAAAGATGTTTTATCATATATGTTGGAGACGTTAAGATCAGAAATAAAACTACTCCAAGACATTTAACTGAAAATCTTAATTAACTAAATACATGTCAGGTTATTTAACATAATTTTAAATTTTATTTTATTAATAATTTTAACTATAGTCTTCATCAAAAAATAATTTAAATATAGAACATTTTAATTTTAGAGCCTGTAACATAATTCTTTCATATTTTTAATTTCTTTCACTTGTTATCCTATCATGAATTCTCTTAGCTAGAATAAAATAGTTCCTATTCCTCATGTAAAATATAAAAGTAAATGAATTACACTGTTTCGTAAATACAAGTGAAAATAATAATTTAAGTTAAAAGATAAAAATATAATATATAGGTACATGTATATATTAAAAAGCTAAATTATAACTCATCGAAAAAAGCTAAATTATATATGAAACTTCCCTGCACTTTATATCATGTTCAAATGACCCCTTAACATTTAACACTTAATAATAAATCTCTTTTGAGCTTTCAAGTTTAATTTGTGCAGATAAACCCCATCTATGCATACTCTTTAAAATTTTTTTTTTTTTACATATAACAACACCCTCAAACTTTGAATTATAAGTAATCGACCCTTAAACTTTAAACCATGTTCAAATAAATAATTAATAAAATTAATCATAGGATAACCGTATACATATACATAAAAGTTTAGGAGAGTTTATCATAAATTTTTAGAAGTTAGGAATGATAAAGTTTAAAGGAAAGTATAATTTAGTCTATATCAAAAGAAAAAGTTAATTCACATTTTGTTGATATGTTTTTCTTCCGCCTATATGTAGAAAATATGATACGGTGTGCAAGCAATAAGTTAGAGGCGTGATTAATTAGCTTGTAATTAAGGAATTTGTTGTGGGTTTTTTTTATAACTAAATTAAATAATGGACGAGATGTCGAAGATTATATTGCTATATAGTATTTATTAAAGAAGGGACTATATAGTAATATAGGAAGTTGCAATTTTTATATAACATTTATGTTGTGGGGTCGACCATTCATGTGTTGTGACTTGTGAGGGGTAAAGCTTTGAGTTTTATTGGCACTTAATTAATGTCACAGCAGAACTGGTGGCTAGCAGTTTTAGAATAAACTAAATGTAGTCACCATCCTTTGGTATGAAAGTATTAATTAAAAGCAAACATCAATTTCTTTTTGCTTTTTTGGGGTCTATAAGAGCCGATTTTATTGTGGATAAGAAAATGATTGAAACAATAAAAATTGATTTATATATTATACATACTAATTAAGAACAATAAACTTTGTTTTCCTGACTACTTTGTAGCTTTTGAATTTTTTTTATTAATTTTTGAATTTGTGAATCTTTTTTTTTTTTTTGGCCTTCATTGTGAATCTGCTAGTTAAGTTATATAAGAATTGAATAATCGTGAAACTAATAAAAATAAAGAGTGCTTGGCCGAATAAAATAATAAGAAAATTAACTCGTTATTTGTATGATAAATGCATCAATATATAATACTAATATTTCTAGTAAACAATGTCCAATAGTCAATAATTTGTTAATATTGTACCTAAAAACACACACACATATACACACACAAGAAAAATATATTTACATTATTAATTATTCATCAGATTACTCATGCAAATTTCTGGCGTTAATAAACAGTTTTTTAAACTTTTTACATTATATTTACAATTAATATTCATATACACATATATAAAGAAACACAATTGCCATCTCTAAACATTCATCATTACAAATTACGACTATCAAACGGTGCTATTATTTTTTTTCATTTTGTATCTTTAATTTTATATTCTTTCAAAAAATTAAATATAAGATAAAAAATAAGTGTAAAAACTAAAACCTGAGTTTTGGTATCCAAAATATCACAAACCCAATCTAATCCTTATATAGCAATCTTCTCTTGTCTTGTGCATAAGTAATCAAATACTATAGCATAACTATTTTTCAAAATTTTTTCCTAATTAAATTATTGATCTCCCTGCGACACAGTAAATTACATTATTTTTAATGTCTTCTCTAATTTTTTTTTCTTTCAAGTTTCTTGAACCCAAATTTTTTATAAAGGATATTTTAAAGAATTTATTTAGTGATTTAAATAATATTAAAGAGATTGCTTATATTTGAGATAAAAAATAATAAATTATTTTGTTTTATGCAAGGAAAAAAATGTAATCATATTTTCTAAATATTTATTTCACTGAAAACTTTCATAATATAAAATTATAAGTATCATTTCATGTTGTTCACATTGGTAATTTGGCCTTTAGCCTCATTCATATGCCATCTTTATTGTAATTTTATAAACTGTGTTTTGTTCGATCATGCCCTTTTCCTTTTAACGTACGTGCCATATACTTCAATATTTGAACCAAATAAATAATTGGGAGAATTGTTTAAAAATATCTTTAGAAGTAAATTAATTACTAAATGCTATCATAGAAGATCTGTTACCCACGATGGGAAGATATTTTGCATACGATGGAAGATGTTTGCACATTCGTAGGGAATATTTATGCACATACGGAAGATTGGTTACACATAACGGAAGATCTATTGCACACAAAAGATAACTGTTTGCACGCGTGGTAGCATTTGACAATTAATTTATTCCCCAAGATATTTTTAAGACGTTTTCCCTTAATAATAAATTGACCCCACTAAAGCCAATTTGTTTTGTTTTGGATCAACATTTATAAATACCAAAAGAATTTTACAAACTAAAGTTGGAGCAATAATTTGTGCCGGTTTGTCATAGCTCTTTGGTTTGTTTTAGCTTTTTAGAAATGGTTTTTATAGCTTTCAAGATAAGTATGTAAAAGAAATTTTATCTTATTTTATAAAAAAGTGCTTAAAAAATCACCGTTTTTTTTTTCATTTTTACAAACAAGCACTAAATTAATGTAATGTAATTTATTTTTGGATATATTTTTATAGTTTGATTTGAATATCCATTGAGTTTTTTTAACCCGAAAGCATCAAAATTTAGCTTTAAATCTAACTTATTCTTAAAAAGTATGTATTATTGACTAAAATGCCAATTCAAACATAATTTTTAAGTTTTCAAAATAGCTTTTGGGAGGCATTATAAAACCCAACCCAAACAAGCCCAAATAAGAAACTTAGGTAGGTATAATGAAAGTTTGATTAATGCGATCGGTAAATTCTTTTTTTTCTTTTTTCTCATTCTTGTTAGCTATGAATTAATTTTAGGCAAAATTGGCCAAAAGTATCTGATTGAAAAAAATAATTGGCTCATCGTTTGTGAAATCTAGAAAAAAAAATATAAAATCATTCGGACTTTTAGAGTATTTGCACTTTCTATATATGGAAACATATAGAAGGCAAAAATATATATATATGGAAACATATAATGTCGTATTCCGGGACCATAGGCTTACTAATTTCTCAAGTAGAGACTTTTGACCAATTTTCCATTATTTTTATTATATGTTAGACTGGGAATCTATTTTTTCTTTGGTCAAATTTTTCATTTGGAACAAAATCAAATGACTGAAATTCATTGAAAAAATTATGTCAAAAGAACTAAAATAGAAGTTATTTATACTTTTCACAACCACAAATTTCTCTTTCTAAAAAAATAACGATCCTTTGGCCAAAAAAAAAAATAATGATCGAATTATTTTTTATATCGTTGTTAAATTTGCAATATCTGTATAGTATTTGACCAAAAAATTAAGAATATATAGTAAATTTTTGTACTAGGATTTATAAATTTATTATCCCCGAGTGATTAAAAATGTTTAGAATATGAGCTTACAAATCTAAGTATAAACATTTATAGTTCATATAAGATAAATTTTAGTCCAAAAATTTACTTCTTAAAAAGTAAAAATTTAACAATGATCACATTTTATGGTTTTAACTTTCAAGAGAACAATAGTCCTTTGAAGTATTTTAAAAATTTACAGTTTCAAAATAAATAACTTCTGATTTTAGCCATTCAGAATATTTTTCCCAAAGCCATTTTGTCATCACAGTGAAAAATTTGATTTGTCATTTTATAGAAAACTTGAAGGTGGGCAACATAAGGCATTACTTTCTTCAAGATTACAAATTAAACCATTTATTGTCTTATTTTGGTTTTTTGGTTAATTTCAAATTCACGTGAAAGTGCAGCAGACAATAAAAAAGTTGACTCATGCAGACAGTGATTAATTATTTCATTTGTCTTTTATATTGTCTAAATCCATAAGTGGAATAAAGTTTATTGCATTTTTTAAGTAAAAAAATTCATTAACAGCCAAAATACAAGAACAGTGATTAATGTTCTTGTCTCTTAATACACTCTTAGCTTAGATAATGATTTTAATTTGATTAAGGATAATATTGAAAAGGAATAAATTTTTTTATATGTACCTTAATTTAATTAGTATTTTTAATATTAGGAAAGTAATTAATAGGATTGGAATGAGTATTAAAATTAGGAAAACACTGAAACTTTTCCTCAACTTTTTGGGCACGTTTGGTATGATGGAATTTGGGGGCATGGAATTAGAATTGGAATTGGATTCAATTCCATGCCTAAATTTGTTTAGTATGATGGAATTGGAAAATTTTGCAATTCTATGTGGAAGCCAAATCTCCCAAATTCCATCAAATTGGCTTCCACCCAAAAAGCAAAGATTTGCAATTCTATGTACCTAAAGCCATTTTTACCCTTCAACTTGTATGGTTTTATCCAAGGTTATTAAACCCGGACCAGTCATTGAACCGGTCAGGGTATTAGGTCAAGGGTTAGTGGGTGAGACCGGAGTCAAACCGGAGCTAAACCAGAGCAAAACCGGTGAGAAATTGAATATTTTAGGCTTATTAATATATATTTTTTTAAAAAATAAAAATAATTTTTTATATAAAAAAACCCGAACTGACTGGTCAACGGACCGGACTGGTTTTCTTGCTGGTTCCCAAGCTGGATCGGCCGGTCTAGTCTAGGTTTAATAACAATGGTTTTATCTCATCCTACCTTCTTAAGTTGCCATATTGGTAATTTTACATTTTAAATATAAATATTAAATAAAAATAATATTTGAATTCCATATACATACCAAATACACTTTTAAACCCCATTTCATTTCTATATCCATTTTCATTTCCATTTCTATATTCATATCCATATCCATCAAAATCAATTCCAGTGTACTAAACAGGCCCATTATCCTACCTACGTAGGGTGAAAATGGTTTGGTCTAACTTTACTAAATAGGCTTAAACCTGTAATAGGAGTATAAGACGTGACTCTAGACATGAGCTTGAATACAAGCCTTTGTAGGTTAAAGCTTGAACTTTTAAAAGACTTGATAAGGCCTAAAGTCTTCTTAAAAACCTATTTGTAATATAAGCCTTTTAAAAAAAACCAATTTTAACAAAACCTCATGTATGCCATGAAGACCTTAAGCAGGCTTTGAGCTATTGGTAGGCTTCAAGGTCTACATATTATACAAATTATAGGCTTTAAAAGAGGCTTTGAACCTATTTAAAACTTAATTGAAATAAAATTTGATTTTGATTATAAATTATTTATTGTAAAAACAGTCAATTAGTGATAGAATTCTGTCACTAATTAATTAGTGATAATCTATTTGACGACAGAATTGTACAATTCCGTTGCTAAATTTTTTTGCTAATACACTGTTTTTTTTTTAGTTTGAAGAGTTATTACATAACATCTAAGATTTTCATTACAAGTTATTTGAAGATTCACTTTGACATTGAAGCTAACTTGTAGAAGTTTTACCAGGAAAGAAACGAAGGTATAGATTTTTTTTCCCCAGTGAAAGCAAAGCACAAACAAATCTGAAAACAAGAGAAATACAATGAACAAGAATTTAAATAATTTCATAAAATTACTTTAGCTGCCTACGGTACTTTACAAGGAACAGTTAATATCCTAAATTAATTGGTGTTTCATGTAGTATCCTGAAATATTTTTTAGTAGCATATAGTATTCTAAGTATTTTTTGTGCAATTCTAAAGTATTTTTTCTTAGTAGAAATGAGCACTCTACACTTAAGATATTAAATATTCTCATAAAATTGCTTTAGCAACAATAATTTACATGATTATTTTTTAATTGGATAAAGTGCATCAAATACCCTAAAGTATTTTCTGAATAGCACTTAATATTTTAAATTAATTTGTGATTTATGTAGCAGCCTAAAATATTTTTTCAGTAGAACCCAATATCCTAAATATTTTTAGTGCAATTTTCCGTATAAAGTATTTTCTTTTTAACTAACAATGGGCATTCTACACTTAAGAGACCAAGTGTCCCTAAAAAAAAATACTTTAGTATATTGAATACATCATAATTTTTTTTTTATAAAAAAAAGTATACATGGTATAGTTATTATTAGAAATTTTAATGACAAATATATAAGAAATTATATGTAATCCTTGCCCTTTTTTACCTTTTATTTTACAAGACACAGATGTAATGTGGCTTAGAAACCCTTTTAGAAGATTAAGCAAGAACAAAACTGAAGATCTTCAAATCAGCACAGACAAGTACTTGGGAAATCCATGGTCAGAAGACCACTTAATCAACACTGGATTTTACTTCATTAGATCAAACAAGAAGACTATTTCATTATTTGAAACATGGTACTCAAAGAAGGACAATTCCACAGGACTAAAGGAACAAGATGTTCTATTGGATCTCATAGGACATTATGGCATATTTGGAAAATTAGGGCTAAGGGTAAGGTTCTTAGACACCCTTTATTTTAGTGGCTTTTGTGAGGATAGCAAGGACCCTAGGGTTGTCACCACCGTCCACGCCAATTGTTGCCGGAGTATCACCGCAAAGGTGGCGGATCTCAAGGTGGTTCTCCGTGATTGGAAGCAGTTCAAGAAGCTTTCGTCTTATAAGAAATTGGAGAAGACCAATTTGACATCAGCTAATTATCAATGGACCGAACACTCTAGATGTTGGAATTCATGGAATGCGTGACTATAGTGTAAATTACGGTTAGAAACTATCTTGAAGGATTTAAACCCCTCAATTACTTAAGTAAGGAGAGAGAAAGAGATAGAAGTAAGGTTCACCCATCAATGTGTGACTGTGGGTCTCACTCTCACATGGCTTTGTAGTTGTGTGTTTGGAATTAGCTTTTGAGAATAACTTTTACGATTTACAAGGTAAGTATGTGAGATGAGTTTTATCTCAATTTACGTAAACTATGGCTTGAAAACATAGTTTGAAAGCCTCACAAACACAGAAAGTTGTCCTCTAGATGGGACGTTGGAGTATTGGTCCCACTTGTAATCTTAATCTATTAGTGCTTGCTCCTCTATTAAAAAAAAAAAAAAAGTGTGTTGTCACATGAGTTTTATTATGTTTCAATTTCTCTTCTTGAGTTATTCATGGGTCATGATAAATATATGATTTATTTATTCCAATCCTTAATATAAAATATATTTAAAGAGTTTATCTTAATCTTAAATATAAGACATAATTTTTATATTTAACAACATTTTTTTAATTTACTCCTATTGATACTCCCTCAATAATAATTAAGGAGGAGAGGGAAAGAGGGAATTAGGGAAGGTAATTAGGGTATTTTAGAAAATACATGTAATATTAACTAATTTAACTAATTTTTTTAATCTAATTAAATTATGTAAATATATCTTATATTAAGAACAGAGGAAATATTAATTAATTTGTTTCATTTTTGTTTATTAATAGAACTCTACTGGTAATCCAATACATACAGGAGAATTTTTTTATAGTCAAGAGAGACGTGTTTCTTTACATATCATTTCACAAAACAAAAATTGATAAACTAAGCTGGAAGGAAACATAAAATATATTATTCATTTTACATTGCTCTAACATGTACGAAAAAAGAATTGTCACTTTTCATTTCTTGCAGCATTCTCAGATCAATCACATTTTTATGCATAGCAAAGAAGAATGGAATCGTTTATAATTGGGTAAGATGACCATTTCAAGATACCCCACATATATTTATATGGTCAATTAGCCTTTATGCTTAGCTGTAATGATCGGATGTACACATATAACTTACTATAAAATATAAACCGGTTCAATAATGAGGCTGAGAGCTTTCAGTCATTCTTGCTTCCTCTAATTCTGTGACCACACACACATATATGGTAAGCACTTATCATCTTTCTTTTTTCTTAAACATCAAAGGAAACATTTTATTTGTAGGATTTATAATTACTCTATATATATATATATATATATATATATATATATAGGATTTCACAGGTTGAATGTTTCTATTGTTAGTAGTAAGGCATCCCATGAATTCTTAACAAATGCAGTAAAACAAACAGCCAACTATAAATAATATAGAAATAAGGTGTAAAAATATCCATAAACTTTTATCAAAAGTGCATCTAACATCATAAATTTTTTTTCTGGTGCAAAAATGCCCATGAACTTCTCAAAATGGGGCAAAAACCTGCATCGTTAATTGATACAAATGTCTGTTTTGTGAAACCCACGTTATTATTTTTTAAGGTGTAAAAATACCTAAGAACTTTTCTCAAAAGTGGACCCAACACCATAAATTTTTTTTGGGTGCAAAAATGCCTATAAACTTCTCAAAATGGGGTAAAAATGCATACAATATAAACTTTTGTTTTGTGGAACCCACATTATTATTTTTTAATAATTATTTAATTTTATATAAAAAACTCTCTTCTAAGACCCTCGCTACTCTGACGATTCACTCTTCATCACTCTCAAACTCTCCATCAAGTGGCTTCTAGTGTGCATTCAATGAAAGCACCAATGTGATTATTACAAGCTTAAGGGAAAGCCCATATCAAAATACTAGCTTATTAGGAAGGAAAACCCCTTGAACTTATAAACCCTACTATACTTGTAAGATTTCTCCATGTGAGACTCATAACACTATGCAACAAATTTTTTCATTTGAATTCAAATAATCAAAATCTTAAAGATATTGGTGACAGGTGACGAGACACTGATGGTTGATTTGTGGTCAATAACTTTGGGGCTTCTTTCTTTTGATGCTCTATTAGCTTGACTAAATGAAGAAGCATAGTTATTCTCTAGAGGACTAAGCTTAAGTTGGCAAAGAAATGTGAGGTGAAGAGAGATGTCGCTCCATGGAGAAATTGAGAGCGATGAAGAGTGAATCATCAGAGTGGGGAGGGTTTCATCGAGAAATCAAAGGAAGAATGGTAGGGAAAAGAGAGAGGGGGTGGAGAGTTTTTTTTTAAAAAAAAAAATTAAATAATCGTTAAAAAAAATAATGTGGGTCTCAAAAAACATAAGTTTTTACCAGTTAACGGTGCGTATATTTTTACCTCATTTTAAGAAGTTCATAGGTACTTTTCATTCAAAAAAAATTTATGGTGTTGGGTGGACTTTTGAGAAAAGTTCATTAGTATTTTTGCACCTCAAAAAATAATAATATAGGTCACACAAAACAAACGTTTATACTAATTAACGGTGTGGGCATTTTTGCCCCATTTTAAAAAGTTTATAGGCATTTTTACACCTAAAAAAGGTTTATGGTGTTGGGTTTACTTTTGAAAAAAATTTATAGGTATTTTTGCACTTTAACCCAAAAATATATACTCATCCTTACTGTAAGTCCGGAGAATTGACTTTACCCCTAAACTTAAAACCTATTTTTCATATTTATCAATTTTTTTTAAAATTACCTTTATTGATACTCTCTCAATAATAATTAAGGAAGAGAGATATAGAAAAAATTAAGGAAGATGATTAGAGTATTTTTAAAAAAAATATTATATTAATTACCTCAATTTAATCAAATTATATGAATAAATCTTGCATATAAAATCAATCTATGTGAAAAGATGTTACTTTATAAATAGGATCACACGGAGTACTTTTTATATTTTTTTATAAAAAAAAAAGGGTCATTCCATTCAAGCCCTCCACTAAAGTGCATGCTTTGGGTTATAAGAATCACTATGGTAATGGGCAACAGCTGTGTCGAATAATTATCCTTCTTAGCCGAAATGTCAATTTCATTAATATACACTTCACCGTATTTTAGATTAATTCATTTCGTGGAGGACACAAATTATATTAATCTTCGATGAATATATAAAATAAGTTAAGAGGAACTTTGAAGTTAACCCTAAATATAGACTTTATCAGAATATAGCTAAATTTAAGTATTACAAAAAGGTTCGTTCTTAACTTAATTTAATTATAATATATATTTCCAATTTCGTTTTTCTATATTTTTCTCTCACCTGGTTATTCCCAAAATGGGAAATGGAGCGTCTGTAAGCATATATGCCATAAACTCTCAATTTTATTATTCTATAAATTGGAATAATTAATTAAATATGCAATGTATTGCATTGCGCAGATAGACTTGATTAAAGGGAGAATTATATTATATTGAAGGACCAAAATACAAGAATATTTAGCTTAAAATTTCTTAAAATTGAAATTATTATTGAACCAATAATTTATAGAAGGGTGAGTTTTCTTTGAGAGGGTACCGACAACACAAATATTAGTAATAAATAAGACGAAAAATTACTATATAAAAAGAAAGAGCTGAGTAAGAAAAATAAGGAGTAACTTTATTATGGATCTTTATTGACTAAAGAGCAACAAGTGATGAAATAAATAGGGGAGATGAGAGTGTCTTGAGTGTACATGATAATTCCTATTTATAATATTGGATTAACTTAATAATGTTGTAAAAATACTAATTGAGGTGGATGTCCATAAAATAACTCCCAACTCTTGACCTTTCAACACTCCATAACCTCCCTAATGAATAGTCTTTAGAAGTCTTTATACCCATAATTCAAAGGTTACAACATGTATACTCATGATGATTAAAATTTGTCATTTATTTTGTATAACTTGGTTGTAGTTGGAAGTCTATAAATAATATACTATGTACAACACTTTTGTCGCATCCAAATGAAGTGAATAAGAACTCCTCCTTATTTTCCCTTCAACTTTCTCTCATCTTCTTCATCTCCCTCTTCCCTCATCCCTTATATTTCCTGATTTTCATAACACGTTATCAGCACGAATTCACTCAAAAGGCCTATGGTATAGTTTTTTCTATTTATTCTACTCTCTAACTTTCTCATTTCCATACTATATTTTATTTTTTTTATTCTCTTTGTTTTTTTTATCTTTCTAGTTTACATTATCAATATCTTGTTCTGTATTATTTTTATTTTACACCATCTATTTTTATCTTTCCTATTGTTATCTTTTACATATATATCTAGGATAATCTAAGCCATTATATAGAATTAAAGAGATCATTTTACCGATTGTTTTATACATCGGGTTCTATGGATAAGATTGGAGATTATTGTTATTTTATTCTCCTTTGCAAGTTTTTCTTTCCCCACTTTTATTTATCATTTTTCAGAAATATCTTATTTATGCAATATTTATATTTCTTTATTTTATATTTTGGTATTCTTTACATTTTATGTTGTTATATTATGTTATTTACATTTTATTTATTTATTTTCTTATTTAACATTTATATTTCTTTATTTTATTTACATTTTATGTTACATTTTAATTGTTTATTTATTTTATATTATTTATAATTTATTTCATTTTTATTGATATTTTATTTACATTTCATTTATTTCTATTAATATATTATTGTTATATCATTATGACAATATTTTATTTGTTTATTATTACATTAATATATAATAGTATTATATATGACCATATAATGTGATCAATATGATCATGGGCTTGATTATTTTTTATACTTGATTTTAAATTTACTTAATTTATTTTATACTATTTTAATTTTATTGAAAGCCCATAAGCCATAATATTCTTAATTTTGTTATCATATACCAGAAGTCAAATCACTTTTATAATAGCTCTTATATAAAATTAAATGGCATGGTTGGCAAGAAAAATTCTAGCACTTTGATGATTTAATTATTACAAATATCAAAGCCCTGAAAGCTAAAGATTCAAATATCAAAATAAACGAAAAAAAAAATTTAGCTTTACAAGATTTTCGTTATGGTCCTGAAGACCAATATTGGGAGAAATTGACTATATGCTATTGAAAGTAAAGAATATATTTATAAGAGTAAAAATGAACTTGGTCACATTGCATTAGTGGAATTGCCAAGAATACTTTGACTTAGCTATGGAACCACACTCATGGATATAATAACATTTCTAAGGTGATTAAAATTATGAGAAAATGTTATATCATGACTAGAAGTCATATGGATAGAAAAAATGGTACAATATGACCAAAAGTCATATAGACTAATATGTATCAATTTATTGAAAATAAAGCATAAAATGGTTATGAAAGGGAAAAAATAAGGCCATAAGATCTTGTGAACAATACCAAAAGTAATTATGGTGCCTAAAACAATAAGTTATGGAGAAATATGACTAAAGTTATTGTAAAGTCAAAAGAAATAACCTTAAGCCTAGAAGGCTATATGATATTGTGATATTTAATTTTTATCAGCATTTAAATTTTTTCTAATTAATTATTGAAATACATCCTATTATAAGTATTTGATATTATGGGAATTATTGGACATTTTGAAATTTATTTGTATGAATATATACCAATTTATAGGGTGTGTGAATATATTTGAGTTTATAGTTTTTGATAAATGTCTCTTAATGGTAATATTATTTCTTTTTAACAAGTCCTATATATATCCGAAAGATGCATTTGTATGTGAGAAATGAGATGGATATTTAATTAAGAGTTTGTGATTCTGTTGTTTACCATATCCAAAATAAAACAAAGAGAACTCTGATTTATGAAAGGTATGTTTCTCCTCTATAAGTTTTGTTTACATAGCCTTAGTGATACAAGATTTTTTTTCTTAATTAATTTGGCATAGCATGTATGGAATTTATCATATATATTTATATTAATGGATTATTGATTTTTCCTTTATTAATCTTAATATTAAAGTGTTTTTACTATTGCATTGTATATGTGTATGAGAAATATTTACTTTGTTGTGTTACATTGGTAGCTTATTTTCTACCTAGTGAATTTATTTTGCTTGATGAATATATTGATTTTAATAATACATAATCTTCTCGTTAATATCTACTAAATTTATCACCAATATTAAACACAATTGGTTGCGATCTTTACTCTATGAATATTTATTTTCATATTTTGTTTGAATATTTATTGAGTTATATTTACTAGTCAAATAAGACATAAGTGAGAAATAATAATAAACCCATAATTTATATTAAAACATAACATATGAGTGAAGACAATTTACTTTATGAATATTTTTTTTTCAATGTAACATATGAATATGAATATTTACTCTATAAATATTGTATTGGTGAAGACAATTGTGTAGGTTGTTTTCATTACTTATTTAATTTGGCATAACATACACTTGTAAGCCATAATTTGGTGTGCAAGATGAATTTATTATTTTTTAAATACATATATTATGTTAATTTAAGAAGGATAAATGTAATTTTTTTAAAGTACTTTTATTACTAAATAATGAAATTATATTCTAGTGGAATAATATATAGTACTTCTTGAAGAACTTTATGTAACAAAATTGATATAGTTCGTGAAAAACTAATAAAATTTTTTTTCTATGGGCAAAAGAATAATCGACCCCAAAAATTTATGATCCACAGATTTACATAAAAGCTTTGATTCACTGAAGGGTCCGAAAGTGATAGCCCAATTGGATTAAAATCTATTATTGTATGTTAGGTATGGAATACTTGAATTTCCAAGTGAAAAATATGTTATTGACCTACTATATATTGAAGTATATTTATATGGCTCACACTTGAGGAGGAGATCGTTAGAATACAAATGCGAGTTAATAATGAAAATATCTACTTATATACTTCCTCTAAATCCTAATTGATCTCTCGGAGTTGATGTAAGATTAAGATTTTAAATCAATATGTTATGAAAAATTGAAAATTTTATTGTTGGTTAAGAAATATGATATAGTAAACCAGAAGTTTACTGATAATCACAAAAATATTATTGGCATGACTCATGTGATCATCCGAGTCACGTATATGATGCAACAAATTATTGAGATTATGCAATAATATACATGGAAGAACCAGCAGATTCTTCATGAATAGCCAACATATTATATAATTCAAGAATTCTCATGTGTTATTTGTTCTCAAAGAAAATTGATTATCACTAATTGTGATTTGAAATAGATCTCTACATTTCTGGAAACATATCGAACTGAGATATATGGGCCTATTGAAATAGCATGTAAACCATATATGTGTTTAATAAATTTGATAGATGCATCTATAAGATGGTTACATGTGATATTACTATTAGTTTGCAACTTGAAGTTTGCAGCAATGTTTGAATAAATCAATATGTTAAGTGCAATTTCCAAATTATACGATTCATTTATTGAAGCCTCCATAAATAGCAAGATTAATACTTATGAGAACAAAATTTCTATTTTAGTGTTGGCACATTTGATCTTATGTATTGCAGCACTTATACTAGCCAACCAAATTTTCCTGATAAAATTGGCTTTGGATCAGGAGCCAGGTATATTCCATCTCAAAAGGTTTGAATGTGCATTCCTATTGATCTATCCTGATGCACATAGATAGATATTTTAAGGAAATTGAGATAAATGTTAGATAAGAACGTCCTTCTTGTTTGTCTCTAAATGAAACAAAAAGATGTTTCTAATGGAAACAAATGGATTTAGGAGACTTATACTGCATGATTAGTAGATTGTCATTTGACAAAGTTTTTCTAACATGAGGGGAAGAAATTGAATAGCTGGAAAAGAGAACAAAATGAATGTATTATTACTATCAAGTATAGATCCTCAAATATAGGTTTTAATCTCATGAAACTATTTCATAGAATTATTACTACAAATCTCAATTTCATTGTCCACTTGTATACCTGTAGGAACTTAGTCATAACATGAAATATCAACAAGATATGTAAATATTATGAGAGAATGAATATATGGGATCTCTAGTTAAATTCAATATATTTTTGTAGGCAAAATCATCATTACAAAATTCATGATTTTTAAATCATTGAAGTACTTAATAACTCAATATACTAGTCAAGTAAATTGCAAAATTATTTATTTCTAATATATATATATATATGTATGTATGTATGTATGTATGTATATGTATATGTATATGTATATGTATATGTATATGTATATGTATATGTATATTGAGTAGATTATATATACTCAAATTATTTTGATCCACATAACATTTCGTATATTGAATGCTTTTCTAAGACTTGCTTCTAACATTTTTTGGATCCTTCAAGGATTCTCACGTAAACTTCACTATTTATGGAGCCATATGCATAGGCTATAATAATATCCAATAGAAATATATTTTATTTTCTATATACTGCCAGGTTTCTAATTGCATATCCATAATTTTGAAATATTGGAAGAACATAATCCTATTTTCATTGTATCTTTTTCCTTTTCTCTTTTGGCCAATCACCTTTTTGTCTAGCAACATATTTATGTATAAAATCCTTGTCTAATCACGTGATATTATTATCAAAACTATTGTCGACAACTTATTTTTTTTATTCCTTTTTTTTATGACATAACTTATTGAGATATCTTTATTGTTTTTAGGTACCTGAATTTCTTTTGAGATTTTTGCAATTAGTTATGTCTTGACTTCTTCTGAAGTACCTGCCTCCTCAATATGATTATTTTGATTATTTGCTCCTTTCTTTTTTTCTTTTGAAACTGATTATTCTCTCATGGTTCGGGCATGTCTCACTTTTATTTATACTGATTAGATCATTTTCAGCTAGAATATGAGATTTAGTAATTCTCATTTAGTTCAATAATTCCATCTGGAAGATTTTATAAAATATTTCATGAATGCAAAACCTATATTTAAAAATCTATACTTGATAGTAATAATGCATTCCTTTTGTTCTCTTTTCCAGCACATTACTTTATAATAGTTCTTATATAAAAGAACACTATTGTTTTCATTATTAACTCACACTTGTATTCTAACGATCTCCCTCTCAAGTGAGTCATATAAATATATTTCAGTATATAGTATGTCAATAACCTATTTTTCACTTAGAAGTTTAAGTATTCCATACCTCACATACAATAATAGATTTTGATCCAATTGGGCTAGCACTTTCGGACCCTTCAATGAATCAAAGCTTTTATGTAAATCTGTGGATCACAAATTTTTGGGGTCAATTCTTCTTCCGCCGATAAAAAGCTTTCATTAGTTCTTTAGTAACTATATCAATTTTGTCACATAAAGTTCTTCAGGAACTACTACATATTATTCCATCAAAATATAGTTTCATTATTTAATAATAATATACTTTAATTTGCTTCTTTTGATACACATTTGACACATGAGTATAACTTATTTAAGATTATCCACAACATATATATTTTCTCATAATCTTATATAATAACTCAATAAATCATAATAAGTATAATTAAATCTCACATCCCAACTATAGAAATTACTTTAAAAAAATTACATTTATCCTTTTTATTCCACTTAACGACAGCATCACCCTTTGTCATTTTATTTCAATAGTGTTTTAATTTCTCACGTTGATTATCTCTAACACATTTTAAAGCATATTGTCTGAATATATCTGAAAATCACTAAGATATAAATTGATCATGTAGGTGCAAGATATATCTTGATGATTGTCTGATATATCTGGAAGATATGCTTGAAAAGGTGTTGGAGATAATCAATGTGAGGAATCAAAATACTATTGAAATAAAATAACAAAGGGTGATGTTGTCATCAAGTGGAATAAAAAGAAAATTGTCATAAGGGGGAGTAAAAAAATAATAATATTGTACTTTGGAGAAGTAAACTAGATATAAGCACCATATCAGGGAGAATATATGTTATGTTGTACTTTTTTCCTTGACCAAGGTTTTATTCCACAAGGTTTTCCTGGTAAGGTTTTAAATGAGGTAGCTTCAATATGTATTGTGTACTCTTTTTCCTTCACTAGGTTTTTGTCCCAATGAGTTTTTCCAATAAAGGTTTTAATGAGGCATAATATTAGTTCATGGAGATCCAAGGGGGAGTGTTGTAAAAATATTAATTGAGATGGATGTCCATAAACTAACTCCCAACTCTTGACCTTTCAACACTCCATAACCTTCCCAATGAATAGTCTTTAGGTGTCTTTATGCCCATAATTTAAATGTTACAACATGTACACTCATGAGGATTAAAGTTTTCCATTTATTTTGTATAACTTGGTTGTGGTTGGAAGTCTATAAATAGTACACTATGTACTACACTTTTGTCACATCCAAATGAAGTGAATGAGAACTACTTCTTATTTTCCCTCCAACTTTCTCTCATCTTCTTTGTCTCCCTCTCCCCTCATCCCTTATATTTCCTGATTTTCATAACAATAAGTGGGTTAGTTCTGCTTATTGTGGTTCTAGGAGGTAAATCCTTTTATTTTGGATTTTAGGAGGTAAGCCATTTGATTGGAAGTTTAGACGGGAAGATCAGGTCTTGGGCTGGATGGGCTTTTTTGGGCTATCTTATGGCTGTATTGCATTTGGGCCTCCGATTCGTGGAATTTGGCCCTACAATTATTATTAAGGACAAAATCAACAAGTTAACGTAATCTTTAGTTTTTAATATAATAGTTTCTTAATTAATTTAAATAAATTAATTAAGAAATTTAGATAAATTATTTGTTCATAACAAATATCACTTGATTTTTATATAATACTATATAAGTTATGTAAATTATTGTGGGGAAAAATGATAAATGATGTAGATAAAATAGATAGAGGTTTTACATATATGGCTAAGATATTAACCTCCTAATTAGCTCCTGTTGTTAGGACCCGAGGAGTATTGAAAATGACTCATATACCCTCGTTTTGCCATGCCCACCCTAATTATATGTGTGTAAAATTCATCGTCCTCCTCGTTTTCAGCTTCAGATTGCGCCATTCCAGACCACTGGTCGCTTGAACAACCTCACGGCATGCACCACCACCTTTGGTTCACTGAATCTAACAATATCATTCTCTTCATTGTATCATCAATCTAAGAACTTGAGGTCTATTTCACCGAGAAAAGAAAGCCTCGGCGACAGAGATGTGATAGCCGCGAAGGAAACTTCTTGAATTTCTTGAATCAGTTTGTTGCACATTCTCTGTGTGTGTGTGTGTGGAATTTCTTGTCCCTTTATCTGTTGTTTTTGTGGCTAACAGTTCAGGTATTGGAATTATGGTGAGTTTAGGTTTAAGCTACAAGCGAAGAGGCTGTGCAACAACACCATCGCTGTGGGACCACTTTAATCGTCAAAGTCCCTAAACCAAAGCGCGACACACCAAATCTTCTCGGTAATGAATCATCTTGCTTTTCCATTGCTTTTTTTTTTAAAAAAAAAAATTTCCCTTCTTCTGATATAATTGATGAGAAATGAAGGTGGGAAAAAGTTTGGGTTATTAAGTGATATAGGAAGGCCCAGTCACGACAGGAATTTTCTGATTGTTTTCTTGGGACAATATTGATAACGGCAACGAATTAACGGTGGTGTGTGGTGTGAACGGGAGGGACAACTCCGGTAGGGAAGACCGGAGAGGCTTAACTCTGTGAGTGCTCCATCACCCCTCCGTCTATTAAAGTAACGGCATAAGCATGTCTTATATATGGAAGGATTAAGGAATAAAAAGGAAAAAGAATGTAAGGACCTAATTCAAAATTTATTGAAACTATAAGGACTTAGGAATTAGTTTTCCTTTTTTTTTTTTATATATATATATAAAAAGTTTTGGTGAGCTAGGTTTAAGGTTCTAAGTCAGGCTTGTTCCCAAATTTAAAAATTACTTATAAAGATACTTATATCGTTTATAAATAAAATCTTTATATTGATAATAGAATTTTAAATTACAACCTTATGAATTATAATACAAATTTAACTCACGACCTTGAATTGCTCTTTACCGATTGGGCAAATCTTTGTTGGCATCTCTTGGGTACTGTGTCCTCACTGAATCAAGTCTGCCTTACAAAGCCACAACAAATATCATTTAATTTTCAACCTCAAAAAATTGGATCAACGATATGCTAGCTATTTTGAAAGAGGAAAAGAACACACGCCCAGATGTCCAGAAGTCCATTTTCATCGTACCATTTCAAATGACAGAACAAAGAGAGGAAAAGAACACACGCCCAGATGTCCAGAAGTCCATTTTCATCGTACCATGTCAAATGACAGAACAAACAGAGGAAAAGAACAATATGTGGGAGATATGACAACAAACGTTGAAAGAAGGAGAGGAAAGTAGCTAGAATAATAACGTTGATCCAGTTTTTTGGTGGTTGAAAATGATATGCTGTTATGTAAGGTTGACTTGATTCAATGCGGACACAGTGGCCAAGAATTAAAGAGGAGATGGTCAATATATATATAAATTATGAAGTGAGCTAGTGAGAATGGAAGTTATGAATCACAATTCCATACACTGGGATCTGCAGTTCATATGCTTGCAACAAGGTTCTGTGATGAATCTTCATATTCATCATCTTCGCCCCCATTGTTTTTACCTTTATTAAACACATCGACATGCTTTTCTATCTCAAGTTTTTTTACTCTTGAAATAATTAAACATTTGCTTAAAAATTCAGCATTCAAAATATTTTTATTTCGCCAATGCCTTTGCAGCCTTGTGACATGTAAGCTTCCATTATAGATGGGAGATTGCAGGATCGATCCATATGTAATCTTAAGCAGTTAGGGCTTTTCTCTTTAATTCAGAAAAAAGTGTTCTTGCATGAGTTCTATTATATTTTAATGTTCTTGTGGATAAATATATGATTTATTATTTACTGGTATAAATACGCCATTTATTTGTTTTGACATACTCCTTAGTTCTTGCAGGCCCAAACGTATATAAATATCACAGAACAAAGAGAGGAAAAGAACAGTATGAGAGAGATATGAAAACAAACATTGAAACAGGAAATTAAAGAACCAAATCAGTATTAATTAATTTTTATTTTTATTTTTGAACTCTTTAAATTTTTTATTCATCCTTAATTTTCTTTGCTTGTCTCACTTCCAAAAGAAAGAAGCTACACCACTATTAATACTCAAAAATATGGTAGAATAGTAGAATGTTGTAAACATTTTATTTTTAGGATTTATAATTACTACTCACATCAATCCTTTTTATAAAGAACATTTTCTCTTATAGGGTGGTCCTTAATATAAAGAAAAAATCTTATATATTTGTTTGAAATTTTAAATTTGTTTTATCATTTTTACCAATGATTTAAAAGCCGGACCGGACGTCAAGCCGGAAAGGTAAGCAGGTTGTAACACCCGTCTTACATACCCCTTAATTACTTACATGGAAGCGTTCAGTATTACTTTGATAGGGGTAATTACTTATTCACGACTTATTCTTACTGAATATCAGAGTTAATTCTTCTTCTCAGTGATCCCGATTACAGCTTAATTCAAATTCGCCTGTATTCTTACAACCAAATATTCTCTGTGCGTAAATAATGATACACACAGTATTCTAAACATAATTCGGTCTTCAGTTCTTCATCTTCTTTCCTTCTGAATCATCTTCATGCATTCTTTTTTATCCTGCTCACGGACCTATATGGTTGGTGGGGGAGAGTGAGATTCGAGAGAATCTCAGTAGCAAACATACAGACAATGCATGTAAGATGAATGCTAGTGCATGATATGCTTGCCTTACATAGGCTCATGTTCACATAATGATATTCTGCATGCTCAATGTTTCGTACAACATACTTATGGCCAAAGTAAAAATAGAAACAGAGCTTCATTCATTCATACATGCTTCACATAATCAAGCAAAGCAATACAGCAAATCAATACACATCATAAACATCACATACATACAAGTAAGTAAGTTTACTACCTTTTGGACTTTGCCTCCTCCTCTTGTACTTCGATCTTCCAACCATAATTTCTTCTTTGTCACTTTATGGCCCTAGATGAGTAATGACATTATGAGAGCCATGAAAAGTGAATGCCCAATGGGCTATATTAGCCCTAAAGGCTTATTTTCACCCTTGAAGTTCATACTAATTACATTTGGTCACTTTCTTTCTCAAATTCGCATGGTAGCCAAAAGCTGCCAGCATTTTGACCAAACTTTGAAAAATCATAATTAATTCTATAGAACTTCAATTGGGGTGGTTCAAAGTCCTATTTGAATATATTTCAGTATAATTTCGTATAAAAATCCTCAATTCGGGTTATCACAGCCACAACATTCCCAGAATTTCTCCAAATATAACCTGTTCCAGATTTCATTCCAGAAACAAGACACAACTTCAAAAATTCATATCTTCCAATGTACTTGTCCAAAAATTACAAACTACCTATCAAATTAAAGCTTATGATTTTTAATTTAATTATGGAAAGTTTCATAATTTTTGGACAAGGTTTACCTTATGAAAAATCTCGCACAATGTCATTGTTCCAGACAGGGCATATCAACAACATGTACATTCAACTTCATAAATTTCCAAATTCATATACAAGCATCCAAAAATCATGAACACTTGCATACCGACACAATTTTTCGTGTAGAATCCAATGGAATCATAAAAATTATAAAATTCATACTTCTTCATGAAGTTCTGTTCAGACCAAAAAAACAGGGTTTTCTACAACAATTCACTAATTCAGAATTTTGTCCAACAACTTGGTCCAATATCATTATAAATCATCCTCTAACCATAAATACATGATTAAACCTCAAAAATACCCCTTGGACCGAAAAAACAGTACCCCACCCTTATAAATACTCATCCAAAAAATAAACCAATCGGTTCAAAAGGAAGCTTACGCTTACCTCTACGCGTTTCCGCAATCGGTTCGGAAATCCAGTAGTACTCCGGCAAGGGAGACGGCACCAAACACCTCCAAATGAAAATCCGAAACTGTAGAAATGAAGCTTAGGATGAGTAGAAGAAGGTTTGTGAAGGGTACTTTGAGAGAAAACGCCGATTCGGTAATGATTCGGCCGATTGAAGTTCTGAAAATTCACTATTCACCTCTCCTCTCTCCTCCAACGTTTTTTCTTTATTTTATATGATTTTTCTTTCCTTTTTGGGCTGCTGGACGAAAATATATGGCCTAGGAGGAGTTCCAAAAAGTTATGCCAAGTTTCGCGATCCCGTGGTGCCATTTGTTCGGGGTTCCACTGATCGGGTGACACGTGTCACCTTACTTTAATAAAGTGGGTCCTACTTCTTTTCTCTCTTAGGTGGCACCATATTGTCAGGGAAAGGGAGAGCCCTGAAAATTTCCCCGGACTCCTGGGTTCAGTGTTCGAGAAAGTTGTCGGTGACCTGACTGGAGACCGGTAAATTCCCCTGACTTCTGTGCCACATGTCAACATCTTAAAATGCCAACACAAAAGGAAAAATGAAATTTCATCATTAATGGGACATGTGTCACCTTTCCATTTAGCCAACATAAAAGTTATGTCATGATTACTTACTTTATTAAAATTACTTTAATAAAGTTACTTTATCGGTGTCTACTCGGGATTCTACTTGGGACTTACTCGGGATTGCGTCACGCATATCGAAGCCCGTCAAATGACACCAGGTCAGAGTATGTATGTGGTCCCCACATGGCGCCACATACCGATGTCCAATTCAAAAACGCAGGGTACACATATATGCCCTGAATATGGCATATGCACACCTACATCGGTATATTCCGCCTGACTAATTGGTCCCTTACGTCATGACATAGTTGGGTGGCGTCTTTCTACCAATCCAATGGCATTATATATGTGTTATGTGCACATCTGCACCGACATTATAATCATACTGTCTATAGATACCGAGCCCTTTGCCCAGTAAGGCCCAAATCTCATAGCCCCTGAGAGTCTTTCTATATGTCATAATTTATGGGACTCCCACTAAAATGGGCTTGGTAGTCTACTTTATTCAGGCTTATTCTCAGGCCTTTAGTCCCAAAATTTGGGATATTACACAGGTCATGGTTTAACCGGTTGAAACAGTCGAACCGTTCGGTCGGACCGATGATGTAATAATTAAATTTTAAAATTATAATATATATATATATATATATATATATATATATATATATATATTACAATTAATCTTTATTCTAATTTCATAGGAAGTTAATAAAGTCACAAAATACCATTTAAAGAAGAATATTAAGTCAATTATCAATCTAATAAAATATATTAACAATAATGATTTTATGACTTGTCAAATATTGATAGCTCTTGATTGATCTAAGCATAAGTTTCTTGAATGCATTTAGATCATACTATTCTGATCTTGTTTATAAGTCTTTTTTGACCAAAAAATTTGGTTCTATTCATAAGTTCAATTTCAGTATAATAAATGAGATTATGACAATTTTACCCCTATTTATTGTACAAATGAAGAAATAATTTAAAGATAGATGGAGAAAAAAGAGTTAAAAAGTACACATTCATAAATGAGGGTATAGATGTAAATTTACCCCATAATCATTGAGTTAACTATATCTCCTTGGTATGTGAGATTTAATTAAAATGGACTTATAAATAGGATTAGAGTGGTAAATATTATCATCTTCTTAAGGAAATGATCCAAAATCAAGACATTCAACTTCAATTTCAGGCTTCTAATTTCATCTTTAGCTTGAGGATGAACCTTATTGGCTTTTTTTTTCAAAAGTATCTTTATAAAATAGTTTATAACAAATCAAATTATTAAAATTAGTATCATATAATATAAATAAAATAAAGTAATATGTTTAAAATTTATATGTCATTTTTTTATTTTTTTTTGCAGCACCGTATTTTAAAAAAAAGATTTGCAGCAAAAATTTTTTTTTTTGCATTTTTTATTGGACCGGACGGTTTTTGAAAAACTAGTCCGGTTTCCGGCTCAAAAACGGTTAAACGACGGTCCAAAATGGCTCCCTCAAAAAAACGGTCCAACGTATATATCCGGCCTGCCTCAGTGACCGGCCGATGATCCGACCGTCCGGTCCGATTCTCTAAACAATGATTTTTACCCTCATTAAATATATGTCACTCATTATCTCTCTGCAATAAATTTTCACCAATTATTTCTCATGTGCACTCATTTTAAATAAGGGTATAATTGGAAAGAAAGGTACATAAGTTACATATTTATTAGTTTTAACTAAAATTTTTAACCATATGATTTTAATAGTTGTTCATGATAAAAAAATTGAGATATTATATACTTATTTATAGCTGGCACAGGAAAAAAAGTTTTTGTAAGGTTTCCGGCGTTGAATAATTTAATTTCCAGTAAGGCATTCCATGAATTCCACCTAAAAAATACAGTAAAACAAATCGTCAACTATAAAAATTGTAATTATTTTAAAAATATATATAATTTTAAAAATACTAAATTGTCCCTACTCCTTAATAAATCTCATGCATTTCCACTGACTGCATGGCAATTCAATTATCGTAATTTAATAACATACTACAATACAATCAACATCCTACAAATTACCTTCATCTCCATTTTATTTTATTTTAATATTAAATTAAACTCTCCAACCTAAATATGAAAAATCACCCCACCCAAAAAAATGGCTCAAAGGCAAGATATTCCCTGTGACAATAAATCATATCCACTTAAATAATACATTTCACATACTTCTTTTATATTTTTTATCCAATAGAAAAAATAGAAAGGACCATTTTCCATTCAAGCCCTCCTCTAAAGTGCATGCTTTGGGTTATAAGAATCACTACGGTAATGGGCAACAGCTGTCTCGAATAATTATCCTTCTTAGCAAAAATGTCAAGCTCATTAATATACACTTTGCCATATTGTACATCAATTCATTCCGTAAAGGACACAAATTACATTAGTCTTCTATATATAAATATATAAGATGTCCCCCACACGATTTCCAAATCTTGTATTTTAGGGTAGTCATAAGTTGAGAGGAACTTTCAAGTTTCCCCTGCAATATAAACTTTATAATAATATAGCTAAATTTAGGTATTACAAAAAACTGCACATTCTTAATTCAATTTATTAATAATGGATCTTTCTAAGGGAAAAATACATAAAAAGAACTTTAAAATTGTAAAATTCTAAATCAATTATTTCCCAAAAAATGAGTTGTAAATTGTTTATCAAATTTCGCCATTCTCTTATCAATCATTGGTAAAAAAAACTTAATTGGAGATTTTTCAATTTCAAAGTTCTTTTTCTATCATTTTTCCTATTTCCAATTGCATTTATTTTTATATTTTTCTCTTACCTCACCATTCCCAAAATGGGAAATGGAGCGTCTAAATAATGTTAATTGATAGTTGGGCCTATAAACCTGTTTTATTCAATCGCATTACATGCATGCAATAGTAATGATAAGAGTGTTTGATTATTTTTTAACATGGTAATAGAATTTATCATGGTAATAATGATTACCAAAAAATTAGTAATCCTCATTCATATCTCACATCCTATGAATATTCATTACCACCTAATTGCATGATTGAAAAAGTCTAATTTACCCTTTAGTTTCATTTGTTTCATTTCACCTGTCAAACCATGCCATGATCACCACTGCCACTACCTTATCCTCCATACTGCTATCGTTAAAACCCCCTGTCACCGCCACTCCACCATTGTGGCTACTGCCACTACCTCCTCCTCCCCCACTACTGTCTTCTCCACCCCATGTTACAGCTGCTACCGCATGCCATCGTCGTCATCTTCACCATTGTGGCCACCACCACTAGCTCCTCTGCCATTGTTGCCACCGCCACCACTACCTCCTTCTCCTCTACTGCCATCGCTATTACCTCTTCTTCCACTGTTATTGCCGCCACCCCCCGCTGCTGCCACCTCCATCGTTATCATAGTTGCGTCCATTGCCTCCTCCTTCTCAACCACCTTAGCTGACATCCCCACTGCCGCCACCTCCACTATTGCCGCCCCCACCACCCCTACCTTTTCCTTTACTGTTATAGCTGTCAACACCTGTCATTGGCACTACCACATCACTATTACTATCATTTCTACTGCCACAACCATCGATATCGGACAATCCTTAACGAGATAGCATGATGATTATTATGAGGCAACGCAATGACTCAACTATTTTTTCTACAAAGATTATATTAAGGGTAAAATAGAATTTTATATGACATATTAATTTTAAATAATTATTAAAAAAATAACTCATTGTACCTTACTTAAAAATCAAACCAAATATTAGCCCTATAATTAATATTGCATTGCATTACTATTACATCGAATTGTACTACACTGCAGGGTGTAATGAGATCAAACCAAATCGTCCCTATGCCATAGCCCCTCACAAGTTTATTAATTATTGTATAAATATTAATGCATTAATTAAATATGCAATGTGCATTGTACAAATATACTTGATTCAAGGGAGAATTTGACCAAAAAAAGTAGAGGGAAAATTATATTAGCAAGATATAAGAATATTTAGCTTCAAATCCCTTAAAATTGAAATTATTATTAGGGAAAAAATCAATAAAAACCCTCTACTTCTTAATATAAGAGATGTTAAACTAATTCTGCCAGATTGAGAAAATTAGATAAATTATTTAATTATAACAAGGGTTAGTATGCAAAAATACACATAAACTTTCACCAAAAGTGCATTCGGCATCATATACTTTTTGGAGATGCAAAAATACTCACGAACATTCAAAATGATAGCAAAATTGCCAGCACCACTAAATTTAACCTAATACTTTATAGTCGGGCTCATACTCTTTTTGTTAGGTTAAATTTAACGGATTTTATATATTTTTTCTTATTTTGAATGTTCATGGGTATTTTTACAACCTTCGAAAAGTATATGGTGCTAGACATGCTTTTGGTAAAAGTTCATAGGTATTAGCATTTAGCATTAAGTAAGCTTAGACATTAATGTAAATCAGGTTTGACTTGGTGGTATCAGATACAGGTAGGGGGACAAATTAAAAATACAATGACTCATTTGTTAATTTTTTGGGGGTAAAATTAGGGGCAATACTTGGTATCAAGAAAATGTCAACGTATTGGATCAACTATTAGAAGAAATATAAAGAGTATATCAAGAAGGATCATACATCCCAACACTTCCAAGTCTTTTGTACTCAACCCTTTGTTGAAGAAACCATGATCATTCTTCAACATTTGCATGAAGTCTTTAAACTCCATCACAGACTGAAATTATTAGATGACACAATTGTTGCTTCTGTATCTATCACTGATGAAGTTATGAAAAATTTCTTAAAAAATATCATTCCTTGGTTTATGTTATTTATAAGATAAGGGAAATTCCCAAAGTCAACTTGTGGACTCGCGTTTGATACCATTAGGCCAAACACAATTTGTGTCTGATACCACCAGCGTACTATTTCCTCAAGTCTAAAAAACATGATAAAAGTGATATTATAATTAACTAAGCTTATACATGGATGTGGATTAAGAATGGACAATGGTATCAGACATGACTTGAGAGATGAATTAAAAAAGATAATTCATTTATTACCAATGCATGTTTGCAAATATATGAACATAAAACTTAAAAATAAAAGACATGTAGGGATATAAATTAACAAAACAAGATCATTCCTTAGTTAATTTCTTTATAAAATAGGCGCAATACCCAAAGTCAAACTGGTGCATCTTGTTTGATACTACTTAGCCGAACCCATTCCCTATTTGAAACCACTAACGTATTATTTCTTCATGTCTCAAAAACATGATAAAAGTGATATTAACAATAAGTAAACTTATGCTTTATGTGGATAAGGTTTGGCCTATGGTATAAGACATGGGTAGGGAGATGAATTAAAGAAACAATAATTCCTTTGTTAAATTTTTTTTGGGGTAAAATAAGGGGTAATAATACCTAGTGTCAGGAGAATGTCAATTGCCAACTGGTTAGCTCAATAGATTATGAATAGAGATGTTCCTAAACAATTTTAAAACCAAAAGCTGATCTCGCTCAAATTGACTTTATTGTTTGCTAGTACCAAGTTTGAAGAGAGATAAACTTCCTTCTGGAGGAAGTAATAGCTTCAAAAAGACACATAATTTTATTATTGATGAGATTCTTGTTGATACAGGGGTTACAACTAACCCAATGGATGCTTGGAACTTGTTGAAGCCTATACTTGGGTGGGGTGAGCTCCAATGTATTAGAGCAGCTACTGTGAAGGAATGAATACAAAGAGTATCAAGAAGGATCCTATACTCTATCACTTCCAACAAGTCTTTTGCACTAAAATTAAAATTAGCATAAGGCTAATAAAAGACAAGTAGGAGATAAATTTACAAAAGAAGATGATTCCTTAGTTATTTTTTGTAGGTAAAATCGTGTCTGATACTATAAGACTAAACATGATCCTTATATGATACCACCAAAGTTTTATTTATTTAGGTCACAAAAGCATGATAAAAGTAAAATTAGCATTTAGTAAGCTTATGCATTGATATGGATCAGGTTTGGTCGAGTGGTATCAAACATAGGTAGGGAGATGAATTCAAACTGAATAATTCCTTTATTAATTTTTTTGGTAAAATAAGCGGCAATACCTGGTGTCGGGAAAATGTCAACTGCGAACGAGTTAACTTAATGAATCACTAGTAGAGATGTTCCTAAATAATTTTTGAACAAGAAGTATATCTCCCTTAAATTGACTTCACTATTTGCTAATACCAAGTTTGAAGAGACATTGACTTTCCTTTTGAAGGAAGCAAAAGTTTTAAAAGCACACATAATTTTATTGTTGATGCAAAGGTTATAACTGACCCAATGGGTTCTTGGAACTTACTGAAGCCCATGCTTGGGCGGGGTAAGCGTATATGTGTTGGAGTAACAAATTTGAAGGAATACAAAGAGTATAGCAAGAAAAATCCTAAACTCCAGCACTTCCAATAAGTCTTTTGTAATCAACCCTCTGTTGAAGAAACCAAGATCATTCTTCATTGTTTGTATGAAATCCTAAACTCCATGACAAAGTGAAATTATTATATGACACACTTGTTGCTTCTACGTCTATCATTGATGAACTTCTAATACATTACTTTAAGAATGTCATTCCCTGGTCATTTTTTGTAAGATAAGTGTAATACCTAAAGCTGACTGGTGGGCTCGTGTCTGATACCACTAGGCCAAACCCGATTCAGGTCTGATACCACTGATGTACTATTTCTTCATGTCTCAAAAATGTGATAAAAGTAATATTAGCATTAACTAAGCTTACACATTAATGTGGATCAAGTTTGGCTTGTGGTATCATACATAGGTTTAGAGATGAATTAAACAAGATAATTAGTTTGTTATTGATTCATATTTGCAAAATATGGATATAAAACATAAAAATAAAATATAGGTAGGAAGATAAATTAACAAAAGATCATTTTTTAGTTAGTTTTTTCCAAAAAGAAGCACAATACCCAAATTTAATTGATGGAGTCACGTTTGATACCACCCAACCAAACCTGATCCTTATATGATACCACCAACATGTTATTTTTTTTCAAGTCTCAGGGAAATGTCAATTGCCAACTGGTTAGCTCAACAGATTATGAGTAGAGATGTTCCTAAACAATTTTTAAATCAGAAGTTGATCTCACTCAAATTGACTTTATTGTTTGCTAGTACCAAGTTGAAGAGAGATTAACTTTCTTCTGAAGGAAGAAACACCTTAAAAAAGACACATAATTTTATTGTTGATGAGATTCTTGTTGATGTAGGGTTACAACTAATCTAATGGATGCTTAGAACCTGTTGAAGCCCATACTTGGGTGGGTTGAGCTCCAATGTATTAGAGCAACTACTGTTAAAGAATACAAATAGTATATCAATAAGGATCCAATACTCCAGCACTTCCAACAAGTTTTTTGTACTTAACCCGTCGTTTAAAAAATTAGGACATTAATATTAACTAAGCTTACATATTAACGTGGATCAAGTTTGGCCTATGGTATCAGAAATTGGTATGGAGATGAATTAAGAAAGATAATTCCTTTGTTACCAATTAATGTTTGCAAAATATGGGCATAAAAGATAGGCAAGGAGATAAATTAACAACAAAAGATCATTCCTTGGAAAATTTTCTTTTTGTAAAAGAGGCGTAATGCCCAAAGTCAATTGGTGGACTTGCGTCTGATACCACCAGGCTAAACCTGATCCTTATCTTATATCACCAACATGTTATTTTTTATTTATCTCAAAAGTATGATAAAAATTGATATTAGCATTAAGTAGGCTTATGCATTGATGTGGACTAGGTTTGGCCTTGTGGTATCAGACACAGGTAGGGAGATGAATTAAAAATCGATAATTTCTTTGCTACTTTTTTTTGGTAAAATGAGAGGCAATACCTGTTGTCGAAAAAATGTCAATTGCCAATGGGTTAGCTCAACGAATTGCGAGTAGAAATGTTCCTGAACAATTTTTGAACCAGAAATTTTTCTCCCTTAAATTGACTTTACTATTTGCTAGTACCAAGTTTGAAGACACGTTGACTTTCCTCTGTAGGAAGTAATAACTTAAAAAGGACATATAATTTTATTGTTGATGAGATTCTTGTTGATGCAGTGGTTATAATTCTTAGCCGGGGTAAGTGCACATGTATTGGAGCAGCGAATTTAAAGGAATACAAAGAGTATATCAAGAAGGATCCTACACTCTAACACCTCTAATAAGTTTTTTGTACTCAACCCTCCGTTGAAGAAACTAGGATCATTCTTCATGGTTTGCATGAAATCCTGAACTCCATCATGAAGTGAAATTATCATATGATACATTTGTTGCTTCTGTGTCTATCACTAATGAAGTTATGATAGATTGCTTAAAAAAGGTTATTCCTTGATCATTTTCTTTTGTAAGATAAGTGCAATACCTAAAGTTGACTAGTGGACTTGTATCTGATAGTGCTAGGCTGAATCGATTCGTTTCTAATACCACCGATGTACTATTTCCTTAAGTCTAAAAAATGTGATAAAAATAATATTAACGTTAACTAAGCTTGCACATTGACGTGGATAAAGTTTGGCCTATAGTATTAGACACAAGTATGGAGATGAATTAAAAAAGATAATTCATTTGTTACTAATTCATGTTTGCAAAATATGGACATAAAACTTAAAAATAAAATATAGGTAGGGAGACAAATTAATCAAAAAATATCATTCCTTGGTTAATTTTTGGGTAAAATAAGCACAATACTCAAAGTCAACTAGTAGACACACATCTGATACCACTAAGTTGAACCTGATCAGTATATGATACCACCAATGTACTATTTCTTCAGGTCTAAAATAATGATAAAAAGTAATATTAGCATTAAGTGAGCTTATGCATTAATGTGGAACAGGTTTGGCCTCGTGATATTAGACACGAGTAGGGAGATGAATTAGAAAAATGATAATTCCTTTGTTAATTTTTTTTTTGGTGAAATAAGGGGCAATACCCAAAGGCGTTTGAAATTAGTGCCTCCATGTCTGATATCGTAACATCCCAGCAACATACACAAAATGACTAGAGCCTATCTGTATCCCACATCAATTGGATAAGGAAATAAAAGACATGTTATATGAGTTTGGATACCTCCCATCGTGTTTTAAAACTAAGAGTAATGGGTATAAAAGTGGACATAAAGAGAGTAAGGAGTTGGGGATGTTACGGTATGTTATAGTCAACTTGCACGTGAGGGAGAACCAAATTGTCTTTATGCATTTTTGATAAGGCTTTAACTATTACATTGTACCTAACATTATATCTCTGTTTCATTAGGGGACCATAATCATTAAGCTTCCCAAGTTGGCAACATAACAACAGTGAATATGCATGGAGTGAAAATTCTAGAAATGAATTTCTTTCTTTATGTTTTTTCGGTGAGTCTATGGTTGAAAACTATGACGTTACACATGGGCCTTTGTTTGAGTGAGGTGTGCTTGTCCAGCTCCTTTAATGTTGGTAATGTGGTTTTATAGTTTGGTGTCCCTTCAACACTTTCCATGCTAAGATTATGTATTCCTATATTAGTGTGATGTCTCACATAGGTTGGGTAGGGAACAAAGGATGCCTTATAAGGGTCTGGATACATCTTATCTCAACGTGTTTTAAAATTGTGAGGGGTAATAGGACCCAAATTGAACAATATTGAGAGCAATGTGCTAAGGTATTATGAGATGTTACAGATGATATCAGAGCCAGGCTTAGGTGCCAGTGAAGACACCTAGGATGGTATCAGACCAAACTCAGGTCAATGTGGGTTAATATGCTAGCAAGATACAAACCAGTGAGGCACTGAGATATTACAGACCGGGGTTTGGCCCGTGGCATCAGACACAGGTCTATTTGTCTCCTACAACTTTGTGGTCCTCATTCTCTCCCATACTAGGGAAAAGGGATGTATCACTAGTAGACATGGCTTCCCAAACATTTTAGTCAATAGTATATTATATATTAGTAATGTTCGTGAGGAGCTGATATATTCTTTGAGGATGAAGATCCTAGATTTTGCAAACAATATGATTAACAATACCCACAAGAATTGTGTCATTTTCTTCATAGGGATAGAGATTGATATTAATATTTACTAGTCCACCAGTTATGAAGTTAAAGAGGCATTTATAAAGGCCAACAAAAAGTACAAGATAGTGAATACCACATAAGATCGGTTTAATTGTCTGATTTGTTTGAAAGGCTTTGAAGTTGGTAAAAAAGTAATTCGCACATCTTGTTCTCATTTGTTCCATGAAGGTTGTCTTGCCAATTGGTTAGTGAGGATGGACACTCGCCTATGATGTTGTTGTTCTCCAATTCTTTAGCTTTCAATTGTGCACTAAAACCCATTAAATGATTTCTATAGAAAGCCGATTTTATCATATATTTGGCTTATAATGTTCTGATGTTAGAGATAAGGCGTGATTTGAAATTTGCGTTTATGTCATTTACATAGAATTAGAATGACCTCTATTGGTATTGGTTGTTAGTGTTGTATAATTGATAGTGGTAAAATTAGCAACTCTTGACTCCAGAAGTGTAAGGGTCATATTAAGTAATATAGATTGTATAAAGTATCGTTCCTATAAGTATTTATTACCAATAATTCGGTTAAACAATGATTTTACGTTTTTGATTAATTTGAACAAGACATAAAGATAGAATAAAGTTAAAATAAAAACAAAAATATAACTAGAATAATAAATCAAAGGAATCTAAACTAAAACTAATGCTAAATATGATTTTAAATTACTTATTCAATGATTTAGGTTATTATAGCATTAATTATTTCATAGTGTCCAACATCTCCCTTTAATTACAATTAAAGCTATATTTGTTTGTTTATGACTTTAAATTATCTAATAGGGTCTTTCGATCCTCTAAAAGGCATTCCAATCATATTAATCTCTAATTTCTTAGTCGATTAGTACTTAATTGCATTAGTTTAAGTGCAAGTTAGGGTCAGTAAATATATATTTATCCTATAAGTAAATTAAGTTCAAAAACTTAATCCTATAAGACATATTTTAAATTTCCTATGTTTAAACTCTTTTAGAATATCAAAATAATTTCTAGTCAAATTTATCATCTATTAGAACAACCAAACACAATTAAATCAACAAACATATTATTAAAGCATTTAAAGATTGAAGTCATCATATACAAATCCATAATCAAAGCTACAATAATCAAAGCAAAAGTTTAGCTACATATAATAGGAAATCTGAATCAAAATGATCTCAAAACAATCACAATTAGTTCAGAATCAAGAATCAAAAGGAGAAAGGGAAGGGAAAGGAAGTGGAGCACTGATACAAATGTTCCTCTTTAAGTTCCAGCTTCTTATCTATCCACAAAATGATGAATGAATAGTTCGAATCCTCTGTTACTCATTTGGACCAGGGGAAGATGATGATGATGAACAGTAGCAGTTGTCGGCTCCCCAGTCCAGCCTTCAATGGGCTTCCTCCTCTCTCTGGTTCAGATTGATCTAGAATGAAGATGATTGTACTTGTCGCTGATGGATAGCTGCTTTTAGGTCTCCTAATAAAACGACGTCACTTCAATGATTAAGGAAAAGAAGAAAGTCAAATAATAATAATAATAAAACTTCTTTTTTTCTTCTTATTTTTTAAGTTTAAAGAAAAATTTAACGTATTATTTTTTTAATCCTAAATTTAACTTTTTTACTATTTTTATTTAAAAAGTATGATTTCCCCCCCTATTTTCTTCTGAAACTGGTTCCTTTCAACCGGATGTCCAACATTGTATTGGTGGCTTCATAAAATGGCGGGCCCAAGCCATAGATACCTAAAATTCGTATTTTCCATTACAAATAGGACAACTTTAAGCTTTTACATGCTACTCAATCCTTTGGTCGTTAAATAAGCATCACTATTAATATTAATTATATAATGATTTTTTCTTTTTTTATCACACTTTTTTTTTTCCTTTTTGCTGAAACAGCTTTTCGTTTGTCACTAATCCGTCTGTATCCTATCCAATAGCGTCACCACTCAACAATAAGCTTAGGGTGTGTTTGAATTTGATGAGTTGAAAAATTTAAGTTTCATTGTAATTAATTTGCAAAATTAATTATTTTTCTCCATCTTATATAATCATTCTTTTTTCCTCCTTCTTCAGGTAATTTTTTGGTGGTGTGCAACCTCAAAAGTTGCATTTTTTGGGTATGAAAAATTTAATATATATTTTCTAACATAAAAGATAAAAAAGTGAAGAGCCTAAAAAATAACAACAAAAATAAACATTAAGTAATTAAGAAGATAGAGAGTCAAACGTCCCTTCGCTTGTACTATTCCAAGTTTATAAATAAATTCTTATCATGGCAATTGTTGCATTAGGTGGTCTTGTCTACCAACAAAAGATGCATGCCAAACTATAACGGGAAGCAAACAAGTAATAAATCAAAACTTGACTCACTAAGCAGCTTAAATAGTCCAACTCTCTTGGATGGGAATGAGAATTGATCAAATTAAAGAATTGGACTTTATACTTCTTCTTTTTTTTACTGTATTTTCTTTCTTACAAAGATCTTTTCCATAAATTTAGGTTATTTTTTCTTAAAATATAATCTTAAAAACATGTTGTATGGTATATTAAGAAAATCTACACATTTAACTCATAATTTGATTCATTTAACTCATGAATTAAATAAGCTGGCTAGTTGCGTAATGGACCATTTGCATCACATAAGCATTGCAAAGTTTTCTGACGAATAATTTACAAAAATTTCACTCCTAAAATCCGTCACAAGATTTGTGACCTTTATTCGAACGATTTTTTTTAACCATAAATATATTGTTTTGATGCATACAAATTAACCAAGGTTACACCGAAATTTCCAATAATTTAGTATAGCAAGGTTTTTGCTGCATTCCTATGACGGCTAGTGTCCCGAAAATATGTCTGTGGACAGGTTGGGCTTCTAAACTTCCAACCAGGGCTTGTCTATTACTCCCTTTCTTCCTTTTTGTATGATAAAATTGTTGCGTATACCCTGTTTGTTTTTAAAAGATAGATTGTCCCAAAAAGCTTTTTGTAAACTCTCTTTTGACCCACAATTATAAAAATTACTCATAGCACTATTATATTTAATTTTTATGTTTGACTAAACACTCAATATAACATTATTTCTTCCACATAAATGAGGATTTTTTGGAAAAAAAAATTCATTTTTTATATGTTTATTTCGCTTAACAAATTTGAACTAACTTTTCGGTCATTTTAAAATATTCCAACGTTAATATACTTTCTAAAGGACAACATAAATGAACAATTGATACGTACACCGTACTCCTCCTATCCTTGATGTATGATCTAATTAGAGAGTTAATGTTAGTTTTAAATGTAAGACTGATTTCATATTTTTATCAATTTTTTCTAAATTGACCCTATTTCCTCAACAATAATCAAGTAAGTGGGGAGTGAGAGAATTAAGGAAGATGATTAGGATGTTTTAGAAAAAAAAGTTATATTAACTAACTTAACTAGAACTCTTAATCTATTAAAATTAGTTAATTAGATCTTATATTAAGAATTCGATGAGTTTTATGTAAAAGATTATAGAACACGTTGACTATTCATTGTGAGAAAAAGATTATCAATCAAGAAACATTAGCTTCCAATATTATGAATTCAAAACACATGCATATGTCACGTTTTACATATCTTATTTAGTTTGGCACATACTCGGCACTGGAAACAACAACAATCACAAGATGAATTTGAAGAGGGGAGGGAATGAGAGCCCAATAACTTCACCAGGAAATTCCTCGGAAGAGAACAAATCTATGCCGCATTGGCCATTCTCCTAATAACTGCTTGACCTCTATATCCAAATTAAAGCATATACTTGATTTGAGCAAGCAGTAAAACTATAAATATATCGTTTGAACTAAAGGCTTTAAACCTAGCCCGGACCGGATGGTTCGACTGGACCAACTGGTGACCGGCATCCCTAGTGGCTCGGTTTTTATATTTAGGCCGCTTCAAGAGTTGAGCCGCATTAAGCCATTCGGAATCGGCTTTTGAACCGGAAACCAGAGTTAACCTGCGAATTGGAGCGGGTTTTAGAAAACCGTCCAGTTTAGAGTTATGCTGATTTCACAGCCTCGGTGATAAAAAAATGAGGAAGAAGAAGAATAGAAAAATAAAAAAATAAAAGAATCTGATGGGAAAAAATCATATACTTCATATTCTTATTTGTCTGATAGTCGATCTTGAGAGTTGAGACGGATGAAGGATTAGACTGTAAAAAGAAGCAAGTTTAAGACTTTCATCCCTTTTCTCCTTTCTTCAGGCCGACGCAGTGAAGAAGAAGATAGGGACTGTAGCACCATTTATTGGTATTTGACCATTTTACTTGGAAATTAAAGAAACGAAGCAATTTGAAATAATAGAGAAAAATGTTACTCTGCCCATTATAGAAAAGTTTAGCGTGGGGAAGATAAAAAGTTGTCATCATGTTTTTCAAAACCTTACTAAGCCTATAAGGTTGAAAAAAAACTGACTAGGTGGTGACAAAAACTTCAAATCTATCTTATCATACTTTATCCCTCATGTTTTTTACGTCTTTTCGTTGTTTTTTCCTTTTCTTCAACATGTTATATTGCTTTTGTTTTTATTTTTTTTTATTTTTAATATAATATATATTTACTTAATTTAATTATATTAAAAATTTAATTAAGATTACATGTATATTTTTAAAATACCCTAACCATCTTCCTTAATTATTTTATTCTCTCACCTTTATGATTATTGTTAAGAGGGAATTAATAGTGATAAACGAGAAAAAGATTGACAAATATAAAAAAATATATCTTATATTTAAAAATAAGATTAACACCAAAAATATATATTATATTAAGGACCGGAAAGAGTATCTACAATAATTATTTTAAAGCTGAACTTGTGCTAGTACGTTTAATATATTAGTATATAAACATATAATCATTTTTATTAAATTTTTAATTAATTATTATGTCACCGGTTCGACTGAATGATTCAACTGTTTCAACAGGTTGAACTATGACTTGCTGGCCTTTCCGGCTTAACGTCCGATCCAGTTTTTAAAACATTGGTTTGAACCAATGATGCCTTGTAAAAAGAATTAACATTTTAACTTACCAAATGTATTGTTTGAATCTCATGAAAGTCAAATGAAACAGTTTTCATATCCCAGAAGAAGAAAAATATTAAAAAAAAATTATAATTGACTAACATGTAGTACCTCCTAAAAGTTCCATTTGCTCTCTAACTTCAATTTATTAAGCAAGGTGGGCAAGCCAGTTGCAAGCCTAGCAATTAATGAAAGGTTCAAACGGCAAAATCATTAACCACGAACACGTTTTCCAACACACTAAGCTTCTAAACCACAATCCCAAGTTGAAAAAGATAAACATGTGTTCTAAATCGTTGATCAAATTTCAGCTCGATCCATCGGTCAATAAGTGAACGAACGCTAATTTATTGATATTAACATATTCAACTGTATTTTTTACTCTCTCTCCTTTTCTCTTACATGGTTGTAGCATTAGACTTCTTCGACCTCTCCGGCCTTGACTTATTCAACCTCAGTGGGGCATCTCTACCCAAAAATCTAATATGTCCTCTTCCACTTAAATAAGTGAGACATAATCTCAAGTTGGAAAACTTTGAGAAAATATTCTTTCTCACAAACAACAATAAGAAAACTTCCCTTTTTTCATTCTCTCACTCTTTTTTTTTCTTTCATATTTTGCCTTTCATTTCCTTTTTTCTCTTTTTATAAAATAGGAAATACATAAAAGAGGAAATACATCAGATTGAACAATTCAAACATGGGCTTTTATCCATATAGGAAGAGAGCCCAAAATCCAATAACCCATACACAGACAACAAATTGAACAATTAAAAGATGGACTAATCTCTGCAAAGCCATGTCATGATATTCTTGAGCTTAGGGTGAAACTTTTAAGTAGCCTAGTGTACGATAACGATCAATTTTTGCATTATTTTTCAAACTTTTTGAGCCATAAAATCAATCATTAAAATTCTATAATCCAAGTAATTTAGAAAAAAAATCACTAATAATCCCTTGCAAGTATATCTGTTTCTCTTAATAAGAACGGTGTTAATAATTTCTCTCAATATCTTCAATTCTTAAAGTAAATAAAGACCTTCAGTATCAGAACACTTAATAAAATTTAAAACCCTTTTGGAATATTCATCCCTTTTATATGATCAGTAATAAATTTATTAAGAGAAGTATGTTACTTTCATTAGTATATAAAATAAAAATTGAACACTCACTATTTCATATATAAAAAAAGCAAAATAAATAGTTAAGGAAAACATAAAAAATCATGCACCAACCAAAAAGCAGCTCCCAAACTTGAGGAGCTGTTATTTGTGAAAAATTAAAATGTTGAGTGCTTTAATACTATAATTGGCATCACAAGCAAATCAAAGAATGATAAAAATTAACAATGGATAACACCGGAGAGGGATGAGACGTGATATGAAAAGTTGGAAGAACAAAGATGAACCAAGACTTGTATAAAAAAGAAATTCTATCCCTGGTTCATAAGATCATAAGAAAGATAAATATTTTTATGAGAAAAAAAGTCAAACTTCTGTAGGGCCTTATTGGCTTTGATACCAAAAATGTAGGGCCCTATTGGTTTTGATACCAAAAATGTAGGGACCCTCATCCCGTTAACAATATTACTCAAAATAGCGTTTGCGCAGCATAGTGGGCACATAGCAATAACATAAATATACTGATACATTGAACAATAGTGCTTGATTACATATAAAATGTCCCATAGGGGTATATAAAATAGCTATAGACCTTAAACGAAGTGAAAATGTCTTCAGATAACCAACGTCTCCTCTTGTACTCATTCGCAACCTTTGGTTGTCAGAAATTACCATTTAGCCCTTCGAGCCGCAACTTGCCGCTAGGAACTTTACATGTTTTATGGAAAGGGTAAGATTCGAGAAAATCTCAATAGTAAAATGCTTACAAACATATAAAATGTGAAAATAGATATGCAATGTCATATCATATAAGATGATCAAACGTATGTGTGTATACTTGCCCAAGGTCAAACTACTTGTTTTCTCCTTGGTCGACTTGGTGCCCCTGTCGGGTCCTTGACCACAACATGGCGAATGGGTGTGTCTAAGACACTACCTCATGTTACAATGTATGATATTCATAATGGGCATCATATAGTATTTGTAAGAAGGATGTTACTACCTGGAACGTGCCCTTTCCTTGCTTGTCAATCGTTCCAGCTCTGTTTTCGGCTCGGCTATCAATATATTCTAAAATTACACATTTAGGATAAATGAGTTATTATTTACTCGTAACTCATTCTAAACTCATTGTGTTGGTTATCTTTACTCAAAGTTTCATAATTACCAAAAATACCCCTAGGAACCTGGCCTATGCTCATTTGTACCTGGTTATTTGTACTTTACTCAAAATTATGACTTGGGTTAATTCTACATAATTTTGCATGTAGAATCCATTTTTAACCTCATATTTGCTCAAATTCAGGCCCAAATGATGAAAATACCCATTGACAGCCTCTACTTAGTGCTTTAAGGGTAATTCGGTCATTTCATACCCTAGGCCTTTTCTCACATCATCATCATCATGAACCTTACCTAATTTTCCCTTTTAAACTCAATGGAATAATCCAATTTATGAAATTCCAACTCTTTCTTCATACCACACTTCTAGCAGCAATATTGAGTTCTCAAAAGAATTGTGTCGGTTTCTCGTTTTCTCTTATTTAATCATCTCCTTTTTACTTCTAATCACAAGATTAACTAGTTAGAAACTCATTGGACATGATTTAGAGGGAATTTAAGAATTACTTCCCATAGTCCATTCATTAGAAAACTTGAGAAATAATACCATCAATCACTAATAACAACATGAATATTGTCAATTAAGGTAGAAGAAGCAAGTCTTAAAGTTTACCTCTTGTTTCTTCCACTTTCTCTCTCTAGGTCTCCCTCCCCCTCCCTCTCTCTCTCTTCTCCCTTGAAGTTTTGCCTTGAAAACCATAGATTTGATGGTGAAGAAGAGATTAGAAGAGGTAGTAGAGAGTTTAGGAAGCTTTAACTTTAAGATTACAACTCCTTTACCTTGTTCTTGTGATCTCTCTTGCTCCTCCATGTTCTTGTTCTTTCTCGTTCTCGTTCTCGTTCTCGTTCTTCCGTTCTGTTCTGATTTAATTGCATGAAGGAATGAGAAAGGAAGGATGAAGAAAGTGATATCGTGAGTCATTATAATGGCTCTTATGTGGTCATACTTATAAGTCCACATTTTTAGCTTTTTTGCATGATAATTCATTTCATTTGTCATGCTTCTTCATCTACTAAAATAATGAGATACATAGAGATAAATATTATTCTCAAACTATCCCATTATACCACCTTACATGTGGTTAATCATAGCCTTGTGCTTAATGGCTCTTGACTTTTCTTAGGTATTAATTTACTTAGTAATCATTTTCCTCCTTTTTAGTTCCTGTTTAACTGAAATTATTGGAAAAAATACACATTTCTTGCTTTATGACAAAATTACTATTTTTCCCTTACGTTATTTCCCATTGGAAAATCGTTACACAATCACGACTGCCATATAGAAATTCATTAGTAGCAACACTACCTTGTGTTATAACATAATTATGTCGTGTGTGACCTCTAATTGCTTCATTTCATCACTCCATGTGCTCTTTAATACCCCCAAGGTATAAAGGAATTTCAGGAAATTGCTTGTGCCCATTTGGGATACTTGCTAAACTAGGGCCTAGCAGTCCCCTTGAATCAGGCTTATTCTCAATCCTCTTGTCTTAAAATTTGGGGTGTTACAACTTCCATCTTCAATGGAAAGGAAAGAATAAAAGCAATAACCTCCTAAGTGGTTAAGCAAACAATCTTTGCCATTCTTCTTTAGCATATATCCTGCCTATGTTTTATATATATGTATCATATAATTATAGAGGAACACTAATTGCACTTTCACTAAAAAATAAATTAGTTTATTGTACACGCAAAATAATTTGGCACATAATATTAAACCTTGTGGATAGGGTAAAAATTGGAACACAACAAATGATAAAATTGTATGACAAAGAAAAATATAGATTTCACTTTCGAGCATCAACTCATATGAAACACACAAAACAAATATCTACAGCTGAAAGCGTCCAAAATTACAATTAGTATTTGGTGTTCAGACAAAGGTGTAATAATCACATCATCTGTGGGCCCAAAAATAAAACTCACATAATGTCAACAACCACTCCCATTACTTCAAAGATAGACTTTATTAGAGCAAACATCAATAAGAAATCACTTCTCAGAAATATAAAGGTTATCATATTTTACAGAAAGTTATGATTGGAGGTTCACAAAGATGAAAATTTAAAGAGAGAGTTTGTGCCCACTTCCATATATCCTTCGATCATGCTCAGTCACTATCAACCTTGAGGAATCATGAGTATAAATCATATAATGAGCAAAAGGTATTAGTCTGCCAGGGAGCTTCCTTTTCCTATAACTGCATATACTTTTCCAAACTTCACACTTCTTTAATTCAAAAGACTGGACTTCACATGATCAGAATATGCAAATATTATTTTTTACAGAGCCCCCAATAATGAGACGAGTAACATCAGGGAAGACACATTGTTCTTACAGAAACAGTATACTCCTCTGATCTTTAATGTATCACCTATTTTACATATTTGTTAATATTTTATTAATTTACATCTATTAATGCTTCTTCATTAATAATCAAGCAAGAGAGAGATGGAGAGAGTTAAGAAAAAAATATGTTATATTAATTATCTTAATTAACTTCTCATTAATCATATCAAATGAGGTAAACAAGTCATACATTTAGGATTGGAGAGAGTATAAGCAATGAGAAGACTAAACCAAAAGCATTGCTGATTGATTGAATATGATTTTAGCACTAGTTGAATGAGTGTTCCCTGTGGGGTGGGGCAAATATCATGTAGAGAGAACTTAGTGAACTGTTTCACACCGGCCATATGCAAAAAAGTTTGGTGTCATCGCCTGTTGTAACTAAAATGGGCCAATTTATTGTAACTAAAATCAATGGGTTGTTCTTCAAAATGAGCCCTTCTAGCATGCCTTCTCCTTTCCCTATATGGCAAGCGAGGCATAAAAAATAAGCACAAAACTAAGGAACAGAATTGGTGGATGAAATCGAAATCCACAAAAGATAAGATTTCATTCACATGCACAACAAGGATAAACAAATTTTCTGTAAAGAAATGTGGAATTAAAATCTAAGGAAAAACCTTCTCTATAGATTGGTACCTTATTATAATGTAACATGATCTACAAACTCAATATTAGATAACAGGGCACCATAGTGGAAATAGGAAAAGTAAATGACAAGTAAAAACAAGACAATATATTGACCCATACACAAATGAATAAAGGACAATAACAAATACCTGAGACTAAACATCCATATCAGGCCGACAACAATTACCTAGGTTTTTATGAATATAAAAGGGTACAATATATTAAAATTACTTGAGATTGGCAATTTTTAGATATGATTTATTCACATAATGTAGGAGGTACCTCTATCAAAACAGATACAAAATACAGGCATTAAGTTGCCCTTCACATTTAATTTGATTCAAGAGAATGGGGTGGAAGTGATCAAACTAATGGCTAGTTGAACATAGAGGCTTTAATACCATGTTATGGACCACTTGATTTAGAAGGACTAAGCTAAAAGAAGTTTTATTAACAAATATATCATTTCTAACGGTGACTTTTTCCTGGGATTCAACCTTTGCATCCTAATAATAAGGTGATCTAGGTTGCCTGTCGGTAAGTAAGAACTGGCAAAAATGACATTCAAGTATCTACGAATATGTTATCTCGTAATATTAAGGCTTTATAAAGATTCTAGTATTCAAATTTTGAGCAGCTATAATATTGTTTTATTCTATTCACTACAAAAAATATTGACTTTCAGCGGTGACAAAAAGTCACCGCCAAGTCGTTGCTGTAATGAATGTGGCTAAAAATTTTGGCAATGATAAAATAGTCGCCGCTCAAAGTATACTTTCAGCGGCGGCAAATGTTGTTGCAAAGAGGTACTTTCAGCGGCAACTTTAAATGTCGCAACTGAAAGTCAACATTCAGAAAAGTGGAAAAAAAATAATAAATAAAGCCACATTAGCATCTATACCATCTATCACCTATCAGGTCAGCCCATGTCACCACCCACCTACCACATTATTTGCCACGTTATGCCATATCATTGCTACATGCCACGCCGCGCCACATCTTTTGGGATTGGCAGGCACAGCTGAAGAATTAAAATTTAAAATTATGAAAGTTTACTAGTTCCAATTGTGGATCTGTCAACGATGTTTAAATCGAGTAGTAGAGAAGCGTACCTTTTTGAGTTTTGCCTTTTTTTTAATCTTAAGGAGCCAACTACTTATATCAGCTCCCTTTACTGATATCTACACAAATACGACTCTAACACGGTCAGCGTGATAGTACTTCCAATGTCTATCTAGGGTTTTTGTTGCAGCTCTCTATTTTTTCATCATCTGTAGAAAATCCTAGCTCTCACTCTTTATAACTAGTCAGGGTTTTTATTTTATGATGTATATTTGATTTTTAAAATTAATCTTAATTAATTTCAAAATCCATATTATATCAATTAACACTTAATTATTTTTTATAGGAAAATTAAATAAATATGGTTTAATTAAATCTGTCTAACAATTTTAATTTAACCTATTTATTTAATCTGAATAAAGAGCCAATAGAATTAGATTTAATTTATATTTATAAGATAAATTAAATTTGAGATATTATCATATAATATCTATATATACACACAATATAATAATATTATAACACAGACACACGCACGCGTGTGTACGTATGTTCGTACATACGTACGTACATATTTTAAAAACACATATATGTATATATAATATTATTAATTTTATTTTTTGAATATAATCACACACACACACAGAAATATTTATTAAGTAAATATTCACACAACATGTATGTATATATATAAAATTTGTCCACTCTAGATTAACCATTACATTCATTAAATCTAAACATATATTAGATTTAATGAATCTGGACATTATTGCTCGTGTTGGGCTGTTTTTGTGTGCGACCCTATAGGCCCATATAAAGTTGGCATTGGGGTAATAAATATACCAACCCAAAAGTCGTAAGTGGCCTCTAGCAAGACATTACAACTACCTAATTCATATGAGGATCGATAAACCGATACAACCTGTCATACAACCATATGATGTAACACCCCAATTTTCAATCACCAATATTCCTCTTATATAATTGATACATCTAATGGAATAAAATGGTGAATTATGGTGTGCACAAATTTACAATAATATATTTCAATTGTCGGTTACACACAATTCCGCTAAGTAAGGACCTAAGGGAACGATTAATGTCCCCCTAAAAGGCCTGCTATTGTAATCAAAATTGGGATATGAAATGATATGACTAATGGCTTAATATACATGTCAAAAATTGACAAAAACTAAAGGAAAAGAGCAAGAAATGATTTACCGAAGTAAATTATTAAACGTAGGGGCAAAATGGTAATTTTTTTCATAAAGTGTGAAATGATTATTTTTCCCTAATCTTTCCAATAATTTTGAATATATGAGTACTAAAAAGAGGGAAATGGCTACTTGATAATTAATAAGCCTATTTTGGTGAATTATTATCAAGAAATGTCAAATAGTCAAAAGTTAAAAGACAAAAGTCAACCTATTGCAAGATGGCAATGGGATAATTGAGATCAATACTACTCCCTAAATTCTCATGCAATTTCGGCTGAGCAGGTATGGAGGAAGGAAATGAACTTTGTGGACCAATGGAATAGTGCCACCTATGTTAAGTTAATTACATAACTTAACCTATGTTATTATTCCTTCATTTCTCCATCCATTCATTCCATTTCCTCGTGCAAACAAAACCAGACCGAACGAGAGAGAGAGTTGAGGCGATGTAGAAGAACAAGAAGCAAATGGAGCTAGGTTTCTCCAAAACTCAAGGTAAGGAAGTCATAATCTTGTGATTCTTACTTCCTAATTGTACCATGATCTCTCCTACTCATTTCTTCTTCATTGGAACTACGGTTTTCAAAGAACTTCCAAGAGGAGTGAGAGAGAAGTCCGGCGTTGAGGAGAGAGAAAGTTGAGGAAATCAAAGGTAAGCCTCTAAACATTATTCTCTTGCTTTGGTTGATGCTATTAGTACTATTCTTGGTTTGGTTTGGTTGTTCTTGTGAATGAAAGATGATGAAACCTAAAGGACCTTGTTGTCCAAGTTTCTCCAAACCTTATCTAATAAATGTCTAAATAGCTAATTGTTTGATTATAAGTAGAAAAGAGGTGATTAACTATGAGAAAATGAGAAACCGACACAATTTTTTGAGAACCTAAAATCTAGGCCCTGTGTTGAATGTGATAAAGGAGATGTAATTTGATAATTCTGATGATTCCATTAGGTTTAGACTATAAAATTGTGTAGGGTATATGTTGATGATGAAATGAGAACAGTCCTAAAATGAGAAATAACCGAATTATCTATTAAAACCTAAAAGAAAGGGTACCAAGGGCATTTTCGTCATTTGGCCCTGAATTTAACTAATTTAAGGTAAAAAAATGGATTCTACACATAAAATTGTGTAGGAATAGCCTAAGTCATAATTTCTAGTAAGGTTCAGGTAGACCGAGGGTCTATAGGGGCATTTTGGTAATTTAGCATTGTAAAGCTAAGTTAACCAATGACCTGAGATTGGGTAATATGCGAATGAGTAATAACTCATCAATGATGTATTGGAAATTGTAGGACTTAGTGACAGTCCGAATGCTAAGACTTGCTTGAGCTCAGAAAAACAATAAAATGACTCTAAAGGAAAACAACCAGGTAGTAACTTCTTCTTACATGTACTATGTGATACCTATTATGAATGACATTCATTGTAACATGAGCTAGTGTCCTAGATACACCAATTCGCCATGTTGTGGTCGAGGACCCAACATGGGCACTAAGTCGACCAAGGGGCAAACAAGTAGTTTAACCTTGGGCAAGTATACACACATTCGTTTCAATCATCTTACATGACATGACATTGTATATCTATTTTCACATTTTATATGTATGTAAGCATGTTGCTACTGAGATTCTCTCGAATCTCATTCTTTTTCAACCCAAAACCATTTTAGCTAAGGCAGACAATTCAAAAGACAAGGCAGTAGCTTCCGACGGCTAAGGTCCTGGAGCTTTACATGCAGCTATAGTTATTTTGCATGTACTAGATAGGTTTTGAATGAGTTGTGTGTGTGTGTGTATATATATATATATATGTATTTATGTGTTATGAAACCCTTTGGGAAATCCTCCTGTAATGTAAAATGGTACCATATATCAATATATTTCCGTTGTGCCATACGTTTTATGACTTTTTAAGCTTTTCCATCCGTGATTATCGAAGTGGTAAAAGGGGTATTACATATCACGTCCCTTTTGTCACATGATATTTCGGTCAAGGATAAGGCATGGAGAATATCATCCTTGTATTATTGACCATTACTTTCTCGATCCCTGAGTAGTCTGACTACAGAAATAGAAACTTCTTTCCATCGTAATATGGCCATACATTTCTCAAAATCACTCATTGAGGGCCCTAGTAATATCTCTCTACTAATGTGAGGGACAAATTCTATTTTGACTATTCACATTCCTCTGCATGAAAACCACCAAGCCCGATTATAGCCTTTATCATCACCTAGTCAAAGGTAACTTTTGACTAGGTCAAAGCTTAGCGACTCTCATGTAAGAATCCATGATAATCTCAGGTCAAAGGATATAGTGACGTGATTATACATAAGATAAACTTATGACTTGATCCATACGTCTTTCTCATAGCGGGTCAGTCCAACACTTTGTACTCCTACAAGTGCCTAAGACTTTGATTCGTATCCCTATACCTTATCAAAATTATACTGGTCTTATTTCATCTTTGCTCCCACATAGATGACTGACCAGGGACATTTAGGACAATCATTATGATTTATTCAAGGATACAGTTATCACAGTGAACATGCAAATAATATTATAACTAAATGGAGAAATTCATTGAATAGCAATGTTCAAAGTACAATGATTGGCTCATAGGACAATTTCCAACAACACCATCACCCTATATTTTCACCTCCCAAATGTGCCTCCACTAAGTTTGAACCCCCACCTCTTGGATGTTGTCTTAAGCCTCAACCATATGAGATGTGATGAAATCTCATTATATAAATGCATAATTAAATACACACCCACACACACATAACTGAATATATATATATATATAAATATATAATTTACGTATAAACAAAGATATTAATATCAAAATATAGAAAATATAATATAATATAAAAATATATTTATTAATATAATATTTATAGTATTTCTATACACATAAAAATGTTGATTAATTAATATAATATTATTAATTTGATAAATTTTATTTTTTTATATTGAGTGTATAATATTATATAATAAATCAATAAATGATTTTGCATTTAATTTATATGTAAAAAATAAAGTGTTAAATGATACTAATCAAAATATTTTTTTTAAAAAAATACTCTAAGATATTTAAAGTGATGTAAACCAGGAGGGCAATTCTGTCAATTTGCAGGAGTTTAGTCAATAAGCTTTTATTTGAAGATCAATTCAGCTAGAGTCTGTTTAAGTCTATTTTTTTCAATTTATTTTGTAATTTTTGTTTTTTTAATAAGGCCATGAACCAATAATCATTAATTAGTGTTTTAGGTGCCATTTATTTATTAATGACATATTAGTATTTTTTTATTATTATTAGGTGATTTTAAAAGCCCATAATATCATCTCGATAAATCGGATTGTCTTTTATGATCTGATTCTATATTCCTATAATTAGATTGTCATCCATGATCTGATTTAGCCCATTTTAAAATATCTTTTTATCAATTGAGCCTTATCAATAAATTAGATTATTTTAAATAATCTAGTATCCTTTCATATACAATATTTCCAGTATCCTTCATTAAATAATCCATCATTAGTTAAACACATTCACCCAGTTAGATTATTCAAATAATCTAATTGAAATATCCCCAATATTTTTTGTTATCTTTAATCATATCCATTATTATCTTTCATTATCTTTTTGGGCTGTTTGGATTAAAATATTATTTTTAGAATAGTCCTAATGAGTTAAGAGTTCTAGTCTGAGTCAGCTTATTGATTTATAAATATCCCTTATATGTATGCTATTTTAAAAAGAAGAAGTTCAGTTATGGAGTTATGAATAATAATTTCTTTTAACAAGTATTCATACTTGTTGTTTATGTATCCTTGAGAGAATACTAAATAGCGCAAGAGCTTGATCGACTCTTGGGTTTTCTAGGACAGGTTTCTAGGAAAGGTTGGCTAACGCGAAATCAAATAAATGATAAACAGAATAAAAATAGCGATCTTGAAACAGGGAACCCAATAAATAGTCATTCCAGAAAACACTGGGTATACAAAACCTAGCACCCAAAGGAAACACGACCAAAGAACTCCAAGTATAATACCCCAAGAGTTGATCAAGCTCTTGCGCCATTCAGTATTCTATCAAGAATATATAACCAACAAGTATGAATACTTGTTAAAAGAAATTATTATTCATAACTCCATAACTGAACTTCTTCTTTTTAAAATAACATACATTGAAGGGATATTTATAAATCAATAAACTGACTCAAACTAGAACTCTTAACTCACTAGGACTCTTTTAAAAATAATATTTTAATCCAAACAGCCCAAAAAGATAATGATGGATAGGATTAAGGATAACAAAAAATATTGGGGATATTTCAATTAGAATATTTGAATAATCTAATTGGGTAAATGTGTTTAACTAGTAATGGATTATTTAATTAAGGATATTGGGAATATTTTATATGAAAGGATATTAGGTTATTTAAAATAATCTAATTTATTGATAAGGCTTAATTGATAAAAAGGTATTTTAAAATGGGCTAAATCAGATCATGGATGACAATCCGATTATAGGAATATATAATTAGATCATAAAAGAAAATCCGATTTATCGAGATGATATTATAGGGTTTTAAATTAAAATAATAATAACCAAATAATAATAATAAAAAATATTAATATGGCATTAATAATTAAATGGCACCTAAAATACTAATTAATGACTATTGAGTAACACCGCATTTTTAATCACCAAGATTCCTCCTATGTAATTAATACATTAATAGAATAAAATGGTGAATTATGATGCACATCAATTGTTAGAAATATTTCAATTGCCGGTTATATATAACTTGGCTAAGTAAGGACACAAAAGAGCAATGAATGTCTACTTAAGGGCCTAACATAGTAAACTAAATTGGAGCATAAAATGACACAAATAATGGGCTAATATAAGTGTCACAATTCAGCCAAATCAAAGGGAAATGAGAAAAAAATGATTTATTATAATAAATCACAAAAATGTAATGGCAAAATTATAATTTGCTATAAAACAAGAAGCAATTATTTTTCCCCTCTAATTTCGGCCAAGGGGGAAAAATAAAAGGGAAAAATGACTATTTGATAATTAATAAACTCATTTTGGAATATTAGTTAACAAGGGAAAAATTAAGTGCAAAATTCAAAAAGTAATATGACAAATTAAATAAGTAGAAGAAGGGAATTATGAAAATTCAAGTAACTAATTTATTTTCCCTTTCCTCTCTATATTTTGGTTAAAAGGGGAAATAAGGGGAAAAATGAATTTACTTGGTTGTTATTAAAAGAAGAAAGGAATGTGTGGTTAAGAAAATTCAAGGACAAGCTAATTTTCACTAAATCAATATTATGACATAAAGAAAATTTTGAAATTCCAAGAAGCATTATTAATTTCCTTCCTTCTTTAATTTCAGTGACTAAAGGGAAATGGAATTTATTTGGTAATATTATACAAGAAGCAAAACTCTTGACCAATTAGAAACAAGCACTTGTTAAGAGAAAGCAAGACAAGTGATATAATATCTAAGTCTTCACTTTCACCTCTTCCATCCTTATTTTCGGTCATCATCTTCAAAATAGAGAGAGAGATTGAGCTTAAGGAAGAGTTTAAAGAACCAAGAAGGGTCTTAGGGTTTCCAAAGCACAAATCAAGGTAAGAATTTGCAAACTTAGTGATTCTTGCCTTCTAATCTCTTTACAACCACTTCTAACCTCTTCTCGTCCATGAAATCCATGTTTTTAAAGACAAATCAAGAGTGTAGAGAGAGAGGAAATTTTTTTCTAGAAGAGATAAAGAGCTAAATTCAAGAGGTAATCACTAAAACTTGATCCTCTTATCTTATGCAATGTTGTTGTGGTTGTTGTTGTAGAATTTGCCTTGGTTTTCTCTTATTTTTAATTTGGGCTGAAGCAAACCCTAGAGGAAATACTGCCAAAATTTCCTCTAATCATATCCATTTAGTTTTTAAATGTTTAATCATGTAATTAGAAGTGGTAAGAAGGTGATTAAGCAAGAAAAATCAAGAAAACACAATTTCCCTCCTTAAACCCTAATCATTCGGCCAGAGGCAGAGCATGAGGGTAGAATGGGAATTTTGAAATTATGATGGTTCGATATTCTTTAGAAGGAATATTTGTGTAGGTATGCAAGTGTTCATGATTTTTGGATGTTGGTATAAAAATTTGGGAATTTATGAAGTTGAATGTGAATGTTGTTTGATCTGCCTCCTGTGAGTCAGTGATGTTGTGCAATATCTTTCATAGGTCAAATCTTGTCCAAAAATTCTAAAAATTGAAATAATTAAAGTAGAGACATATCTATTTAATTTTACAAGTATTTTGTAATTTTTGGATAAGTACATTAGGAGATATAGATTTTCAAAGATTGTACCCTATTTCTAGAATGCAATGTGGAACAATAGGGTTTAGCGAATTACTTGGAATAATATGGTTACAATGGTCAAAACCAAATATTTTTCCTCCAATTTACATTGAAATAGCTTCATTTAGGCTTTGAAATAAGTCAAATTATATTTTTTAGAATTATTTATGAATTTCCAAAGTTGACTAAAAAATCTGTTAGTTTCTGGAAAACAGTGAAACTATGATACCTTATTTCCCAACACTACGATAGAGTACTAAATAGCTAATACTTACCGACTATAAACATCAGAGTGTGGAAAATGCTAGAAATTCCATACAATACCTCTACTGGATATACATATTCACATACATGCACAATTCATACACAATTCACTTACAACTCATAGTTTTCATATACAATCTCAAAATACATACAAAATTCTCAAAATACATAATGGAAACTTGGCAACCTAAACTAAGCTCTCCTGCTGTCCGGCCTCGACTCGACATCATTTACCTTTTCCTTGTCCCGCGAGCTTCCTCCCTGTATTGAAGATTTGTTTTTGGGAAAAAGGATGAGATTCATGGGAATCTCAGTAGTAACACATACAACATACAAGATAACACATACATAGCATGCTCATCATATACTCATCAATCAAATTATCATAACATCATTTAGTGCAATTAATGCAAATCATACCTCATGCTAGCACTAGACAAAGACTTGGCCCCGAGGGGTACCTGCGCAAAGATAGGCCCCGAACACCGCTCGTGCAATATGAATATTATCGTATGAGTATCAACCTGTGCAAAGATAGGCCCCGGGTGATTTCTCTACTTAATCTAAATATGTATGACATTTGATGATAACAAACCACACATATACATGCTATGTTATATGAAGACGGTTACTACCTGATTACTTCTCTATGCAACTTTTCCCCTTAATTCAAGCTCGGGCAACCACTGAGGATGATCCAGTTGTCAAGTCCTGAAATTTCCAAATACCACCAAAGGGGTTATTACTCATCCATACACATTTCCAAACTCATATCATTGGTAAATTTAGCCTATTGGTGCCAAATTACCAAAATACCCCTTACGTCCTTATTTTCAATATTTTCTCCAAAATCATGATTTAGGCCATTCCTACACATTTTCGAGTGTAGAATCCCTTCCCAACCTCAAATTAGTCAAAATCAAGCTCAAATGATGAAAACACCCTTGACAGCCCTCAAATAAGGCTTAGAAAGGGCAATTTTGTCATTTCGCTCTCGGGCCTTTTCTCACTTCGGGGTCAACATAGACCCTACACAATTCGGCCTCTTGAATCCAATGGAAGCATTGAATTGGTCAAATTTCCATTCATTCATCACGTCCAACACAGGGAAGGGAAAATAAATTCCCAGAAAAGTTGTGTCGGATTCTCGTTTTCTTTGGCCCAATCACCTCCTTTCTACTTATAACCAATATATTAACTAGTTAGACATTCATTAGACTTGATTTGAAGACACTTACATATTAAGGTCTCTTTATCTTTCTTGAACTATCTTGTACCAAATGAACCATAATCAAGCCCAAAACAACTCTACTAACCTTAATCAAGCAAGAGGAATAAGTTTTGGAAGTTACCTCTTGATTTCTTGGACTTTCTCTCTCCTGGACATTTTCTCTCTCTCTACCACCACGTTTGATTCAGATGAACATCATGAAAATAAGTGGTAGGAAGATGAGGAGAAGAGACCATAGAAGGATTAGAAGCCTTTAATCACAAGGTTTAAGCACCATACCTTGATCTTGGTAAATCCCTAGCTTCTCTCCTTCTTCCATCGTGCTTCTCATTCTCCAGCCCTCTCTCACTCTTTCTGAATCAATTCTGATTGGGAATGAGAGCTGGAGGTGGAGATTAATAATATAAGGCAATGGTTTAATTACACTATGCCATGTGTCACTACATGATTATACCAAATGGCAATTATTCCTTAATTAATTCCATTTCCTTCTTACTTCCTCATTCCAGCCACAAATATCATGAGAGTAGGAGGGAAATATTGATTCTCCAATTATCTCATTATACCAACACGTAACTTGTTGACCAAGTCAATGACTTTTTGACTATTTGACAATTTTCCACAATAATTCACCAAAATTGGTTTATTGATGATCAATTAGTCATTTTTCTCTTTTTAATTCCCATTTAGCTCAAATCATTGGGAATTTGAGGAAAATAATTATTTTCCACTTTTCGACAAAATTACCATTTTGCCCTTACATTTTATGATTTACTGAAATAAATCATTTTCTGCTCATTTCTTCGGATAAACCCCATTTTGACACTTAAATGAGGTCATTAACCATATCATTAAAGTTTGTAAATTTTGGTTACCATATTGGGCCTTTTCCGGTCTCTTATACCCTTATTCGGCCAATTTCCGCATAACCGGCGATTGGAATATTTTTCATAAATTCACATAAATACATTCACATTATTTTTCACCATTTTATTTCACTAAATATACATCAAATATATACATTAATGTATCGGTGAAAAATGGGGTATTACAGAAATTGCATTGTACATAATTGTATTTTGCAGAAACTGTTATAATTGCATTAAATAACTAGCATCACATAATTTCAAAGCATTAATATTACAAGTAATAACAAGTTAGTTGTAAGTTTAATTTTTATAGGAATTGGACATAGCTCAAGCCAGAATCCAAGTGTAGGGCTAACAGGAAATTTTGGGAAAGACTCAGGTAGTAACTTCTTCTTACATATACTATGTGATTACTAAATGTTTGAATATATCGTTCTTAGTAACATAAGCTAAGTCTCTTGGACACACAAATTTGCCAAGTTGTGGTCAGGGACCCAATAGAGGGGCCAAGTAGATCATAGTGCAAACATGTCATTTGGCCTTAGGTAAGTGTACACATAGTTTCGATCATCTTACATGACATGGTATTGCATATTTATTTTTACATTATATATATTTGAAAGCATGTTGCTATTGAGATTTTCTCGAATCTCATTTATTTTTAAATAAAAAATTTTACAGTTGGTGCGAGTGGCTCGAAAGGTAAGAGGTAGCTTCCGGTGATTAGGGTCCCAGAACAATTTGTTGTTGCTATAGTTATTTATACATGTAAGTTTGGCTACTTTTGAATGCTATGTACATTTGTATATTTTTCAAACCCTGTGGGGATTCTCTTGTAATGTAAACTGTCACTTAATATTAGTATGTTTCCACTGTTTCTGTATGCCTTATAGAACTTTGTGCTTATTACTCTGCGAATATCGAAATGTTGAGGGATTTGACATATTAGCTAATGGCCTTATTAAAAAAATTACAAAATAAATTGAAAAAAAGACTTAAATAGACAGTAGCTGAATTGATCTTTAAGTAAAAGCTTCTTGACTAAACTCCTGCAAATTGATAGAATTGCCCTCCATGTTTACATCACAAAGTTATTGAGGATAAGATGTCATCTATCAAATCAATGATACAATAATAAGATATTAAATAATATCCTTGAGATCCTATTTGACAACTCATATATGTAAATAATATCCTAAGAGGGAAACTACTAATAAATCTAAAACATACTTTGGATCATTCAAATTATATAAAAGATTAAAGTTATAGTTGGAAGCCCTTTTAAATCTTTTATTTGTCTTCTTCTATGACCTAACATCATTGACAAAATTGTCCTCCAGAGTCCTATCATTTTTTAAAATAAAAGGTGTCATTACATAAAATCTATCTATAAGGATATCTTAATCAATGGATGGAAGAAAAAAAAATCTTATATAACCTAATATATGAACCATTCACATTCTTGGTTAACTAACATTCGTTAAATTGTGTTTTTATTAGAGTGCATGATTTAGAAAGTTATTTTGCCAAACTATAATAGCATATGAGAAGCAGAGCATTTTTCTTTCATTCTTCTTGATTTGCAACTATGAGATAGAAAGAAATTGGGTTGAATCATATACATATTTTATAATTAAATATGTGTATATTCTAAGCTATATTTAATTAAATTTATCAATATTTTATAACTAATTAATTAACTTTCATATATTTTCTTCTCTTGAATTGATTATAATCGTACAATAAAAACTACTAATATTTTTGTTATATTTTAGATATTAAATTAGTTAGAATGGTTGTTTTTAAGTACACACAACAACAATAAAGAAATTAAAATTGAAATATTTAATTTACTCCTTCACTACGCATGTGTGTACAATAAACTTATGGATGCATCATTCATCTTAAATCAATGTACCAATTTAAACATAAGACCTATGAAAATGAAAACTTATGACCTTATTTATTTTAGCCATAGGACTTTTACTAATCCAAAGTTGATCTATGATAGGCCTCAAATTAGAGGTAGCTATCCCAAAGGTTTTTATTAAAAAAAAAATTACACAAACCCAATAATTCATTTGTCTTTTCTTTATAATCAGGCCTTGTAGTTGCAGCAATGGTTTCTTCATGAGTTCTCCTAAATAATGCAAATTCTAAGAATCTTGCTTTAGGTGCATGAGAAGCTCTTTGATATCCTTTTATAGTTGTCATTATGCTCATTCCTTGTAATAGTATTCTGCAAAATTGTAGAACTAGGACATATTGGTACTTACTTACGCTTGGGTCCTTGTATGTTAGTATTGAATCTTACTTGTTCTTTTGAAACCCAAACAAATTTGCTTCTCATATATAGTTTCTTCTAATACAACATGTGTGAGAAACGTAGTTTGGTTTTGCACAATAATTGTAAATGATGTAATGATGTCTCATCATGAACATTTTTGCAAGTATTGTGTTGATCAAGTGCAAACAATCTCAAATCGTCAATATGCCCAAGTTATTTCTTCCCACATGATTTTCCATCTTGATCTAAAAAAAATCTTAATTTACTTTTTGAAACAATAATTAGTTGAAAAATAATTTTATGAAAACTTTCAAAATTATTTTTCTTAAAAAACACAAGAAGAATTGAAACTATTTACCTTAGGTGCATCTTGATTTCCAAAAGAATAATTCATTTGATTTGTCCATGTTGAGCTTTTCTTGATAATTATTTATCTCTTGCTCATATGTTTTGAATGACTCATGAAAGTGTTATGTGACTTCTCCTTCTTTAATCTTATCTTTTATTTGTCCATCAAGAGTAGATATGCAGCTTATAATTTCAGATGACTGTCAACACTAACTTTACCATAATTGTTAGATGCATAAATAGAATCAATAGCATCTCAACTATCTCTGTAATTAGTGCAAAATCTGATTTTCTTAAAATTATTTTCAATCAAAGCAATATACAGAATTTTCATTGTTGCTTTAATTCAAAGAAAATATTTTCTTTTCTTTTTAGCCCAATTCTTTCTTAGTTTGAAATAAAAAAAACATTTATAAAAACAATCACATATTATAATTAGACGATTTTATAAAATATGTCATTCAAGTTTTCTACAACCAAAAAATGTTATCATTTAGAAAAGGTGAAACTATATAATCAAAATCTTTAAAAATCATGTAACACTTTAAATTAGCCAAAGAAAAATTTTGAGATGATTAAGTTCTTTAAACAAGAGCTCTATTCTGATATCAATTGTTAGAACGGCTAACACTCAAGAGGGGTTGAAGTGGGTGTTATAAAATTTGTCCAAATTAATATTTGACTTTAATGACTTAAATAAATAGAAAGAGTAAGAAAGATATCATTTGAAGCTTTGAAAGATGAGAGTAAGATGAACACAACAATTTATCCTCGTTCGGTCTGCCTTTGACCTACATCTAGTTCCTAAGCTACTAATTCCTTCTTATTTAACTGGGAAAAATAAAAGCATTTACAATCACACAAGTTTAGGTAGGCATTTATGAAGTCTTTCATAAATATCAGACTCATCGGTCTATTTAACAACAACAATCTCACAACAAGGTAAGCACTCCCCTTACACCCTATAAGGACATAATCTTTATTAATGATAAATTATTACAATAAATGATCTTCTCTCTCAGAAATGAATTATGATAATAAGTGAATCATAATCAATTTTTTCTAAAGCAAATTATATGAACATTGAAGTATAGAAAGTATATGAATAAGAGATTTCAATATCAACATTTTTGCATTTTAAGCTCTTGCTCCCTTCTATTTCTATTTTGAATGCTCTTCTATTTTTAAATAATGTTGGGTATGTATTTGTTAGGCACAATCTTCATCTTGTTGAGTGATAAATCAAAATTTTCATATATTTTATCATACCTTATTCATTTATTTTGGGTATGTTTTTTGGCTATTTATCATTGGCCAATTTTAGGAAATAATATAAATATGAATTTATTGTGAAACTATTTGGATTCAATTGTTAAAATTTAATTTTCTATTTTGTGATGAATTTAACTTTTGCACCTAAAAAAGCATATTAGAAAATCATATGATGCATAATTAATATGAGAATCTTGAAGAAGATCTGTAGCATCCATCATTTTACCATCTTTACTATGCATTTTGGAAGTGATATGGTTCAATCAAATCAATAATTAAAGCCCAAAATCTAAAATCTTCATATTTATCTTCAGGTTACTATTAATTTAGAATTTCCAGCCTTCAAGTTCAAATTTGAAATTTCTTTACCAAATCTAGAAATGTCATATGAGGGTGCTCTAAATTCTTATTGAAAGCTCCTGAAGTCCTTTAGTTGAGAAAAATACCATTCTTGATTGATCCAATAAGGATTAATACATTTTTGTTGTTTTCCTCACCCTGGTATGTTTTTGGCCGAGATTCTATGCCCATATTTAACCATTTATAACTTAAATTTTTATATTATCAAGGGAGAATTGCTAAAAAAAACCTTGCAAGCAAATTAATTGCTCATTGCTACCATTGCACACGGTGGGTGGTATGTTGCGCATGGGCGGATGATATGTTGCACACAAGGGATGGTGTTTGCACTTTCACAGGGATGCTTTTTGCACATATGGATGCTGATTGCACATGATGGATGATTGCTTGCACATTGGTACCATTTAGCAATTAATTTGCTTAAATGGTATTTTTTAACCATTTTCCCTATTATCAATTGTCCTTATTTAAGACTTTTTTTGAAAGCTCTATGTGTCTACTTCATGCATACAAACTCTCATGAGTATTGGAAATCATGTACTATATATCACATAATGCAACATTGATTATGCTCTAAAAAGAGCTTAAACTAGGAAGTCATAAACATACATGCTAAATTTATAGTTTCAAGGCTATTCTATGACTTCCAATTGGTCATGATCTATTTTATCACTTAAATTACACATGCTAAGGAAAAAACATGAAGTTACATAGCTCATGAAGTTATTTATACAAATTCCAACTTCTACCAAAACAATGCCATAGGAAATTCATTTATCCTTTCCACTTACCCTCACACTTTGCTCTTGTGCTTTCATTTGGAAGCTTGTAATGTAACATCCCAAATTTTCATTCATAAGACTTAGATAATCTTATGAAGGAAATATTTAGTGGTAAATAGAATTAAGTGAATAATGATCTAAAAAAGGAAGATAGATCTAAAATAAATCAAAACATTAAAGTTTAATGAAGTATAATAAAAATATAATTAAGTTATTATTATTATTATTTTTGAATTCTTTTAGAAAAGATCAAATAATAAAGTTAGTAGAGGTTAAATGAGAGCATTTAATTTTAATTTTAATTATATATGTATAAGTAAATAAATAATAAAATAAAAGAGACTAAGAAGTCCCACATTAATTAAATAAGAAAAGAAGGGAGTTCTTAGAGCCTACATATAGGAGTAGTGAGGTGTATTCAAGTTGTAACTTTTCTATTTTCACATACAACTGGGGTAGCCTCAGTAAAATGCCATTTTCATTTTCATTAACTGTTGGATTGGTTTGAAATTTGGTTAGCTCATCCAAGACATCTAATTTGTCAATTTCAATGGTTGGATTATAAATTAGTTTTGTGGTTTACGAGTCATAAAACCAAAAACACGATTGAATTTCTGGAATGTAGAAAGCAAAACCCAGAGGGAGGAATCAATGTTTCTGACTAAGTCCACCATTAGATCATCGCAAAATGTTGTGAGCTTGTTTGGGGCATCCTATTTGGAAAAGCCAATGGTGGGATCGTCGATTTGATGTCTCGAGTACGAGTAATGTATCATGAAATTAATCTATTCCTTGAGTAAGTAGATGGTATTAATTTGATTTAATTTTTCCTTACTCTCTAGTTTGAAACAAAGCGTGAAATAGAAAGGTGTTCATTGGTGTAACTTAGAGAACTCTAGGTAGTGTGGTCCTATCTATCTTATTTATTAGTTCTACTTGTGGATTTTTTCCTGAAAACTCCGCAAGCCTACGATGAGTAGTATCGGTAAGAACCCTACAATTTTAAAGACTAAAATTACCTTGTGGGACCTTTGTATGCACCTAGGACTGGATATATTGATATGTATGGCAATTAGAGATAACCACATGCCTTTATGTGTAAATTGAGATGAATTTTGTATGGTTATGACTCACACCTCACTTTGACAAACAAAACTCTCGCCAAAGCGAGTTTGATGTAGGCTTGCCAAGGCCAATGGCCTAATAAGGACGAGAAGTGATTCCCATGTTATTATGATCATGATACTATTGTATGATTTATTTGTATGTCTTTAATGTGCAAGTATGTGATCTTATGATATATTGTGAAAGTATACCTGATACATGCGTTTGATGAAAGTTGATATTATTACATTGATTGACATGTATGGGCATGAGAACATATGGAAACCCCTTGAGAATAATGTGATATAAATGGAAAAATTAGTGATTGGGTTGTGATTTGTAAAAACTAAATACAATGTGGCAGGTTGCTAGTTTGATTATTATTCACTACCAGCTGGCATCAATTTTACAGGGAAGTATTCCCTAATATGACATTTCAGGAGCTTCTTGATAGTATTCCTGGGGTACAAGTAGTATTCCTGAGGCAGTAAACCTACTAAAGGAACCCATGGTCCCTTATGTACTTTGTAGTACTTTGGCCAGTCTATATCACACTTCTAGAGAGCTCATGAGAATAACCGGTAAAATGGAATCTACTTAAATCATAGGTTCATTTAGAGGAAATAAGGAAGATATAAGTATGTTTAAAGGTTAATGAAAGATAAAGACTAATCATTGCATTATGACATTTTGTGATATAGCATGCTGTGTTATGAATAAATGTTATTTCAAAAATATGAATTGATGCTTTATACTATGCGCTTTCTCATTATATTGGCTTGCTCTCCTTCTTATTATGTCCATGTAACATGTTTGTATATTAATCTCACCTGGTGTAACATCCCAAAAATTATATCCAGTAGATTGGGAAAGTCATCTTAGCGAGTAGGGCACTCACCAAGGCAAGTTGATAAAAAAAATAAGGGAGTGACTTTCTATGTCACTTGCATCAGCAACTAAGTAGGTCGTAGAGGAAAATGACATAGCACTAGTCGCCTCGGCAACCAATGTAGTCGCTGGGGTGAACTATCGAATTTTATAAATAAGAGGGATCTCGTGGCTAATTATTTTTTCTTATTAATTTTGGATACGCAAAGGCAAAGCTCTATAAGAGTTTTGTGAGGAGGACTCCTAGGGGCTCTAATTCATCGATAAGCCTCCCTAATCCTCCTTCTCTTTCTCTAATTATAGGATTATAAGGGATTTAGGCTAGGACTTGAGAATCTCAATTTGAGGGTTTTTCATAGAACTAAATTTTAAAGGTTTAAAACCCAAATTAAAGATACAGAGGTGTTAGACTAAAATAGTCTAACAATATGTTGTGCGAAATTTTTAGTTCTAGCCTTAATTTCTATTATCGGAGTTTCTTGCAAGATTTTTGAGTAATTTTTTTAAATGAGTTGAAATATTATCACTATACTAAGCCATGTTTGTTTGCTTTATAGTTAATCTTTGTCCACAACAGATAAGTATTTCTTAATTAGAATATGTTGGAAGACTTTATGTAACGTGGTTATATCTATCTTATTTATCGATGCTGCTCGTGGGTTTTTTCTAAAAACCACACAAGCCTAGACAAGTAGAATTGGTATGAACCCTACTATTTTATGACCCAAAAAACTACCTTGTGGGACCATTATATGAATCCTAGAACTGGATATGTTGATTTGTCAAACAATTAGAGATAACTATAGATCTATATGGATAAATATGTCTAAATTTGAATGGGTGCAAAGGCAAGCCTTGCCTTAGCGACCATGTTGGTTACTGTGGTGACTTAGACATGGGATGCCTGGGCGACTATGTTGGTTGTGGAGGTGACTTTGACGCGACTTACCTTGGCAACTAGGTTGGTTACTGAGGTGAATTGCCCATAACGGCAAGTAATGTTTTATTGTTATGATGCCTTTAATATTATGCTATTATTATTTATGTATTGTTGAATATACAAACATGAAATTACAAATGTAATGCAATTGTACATATTATATATGCATCTAGAACATATTGGACTTTTGGTATTAATTGACATATATGAGTATGAGAAAATTAAAACCCCTTGAGAATAATGTGAGTATATACAAAGATCCAAAGATTATCAGTAACAATTGGTTATTGAGAAATATACATGCAAACCGAGATCAAGAACATACGTTTCTAAAATCAAGTTCGACTCACAATAATTAATTTATATTATTCTTTTCATAAAACCTTTCATACTCGATTCAGTTATCAAAACCCCCTTCCAAATAGGTTTCAAAATGATTGGTCATAATTATTTTTCCAAATATTGTTTACAAGAATTTCACAAAAACATGTATCAACCTTGTTACAAAAATAATTATATAAAAATTTCATATTCAAATCACAAATCAAACATATAACATGCCAAGCAAATGATTGATGCATAGATCATCTTATTACCTTTGACTAGCCTTATAATAGCTGGTCGAAACCATAGGTTAACACATAGTCTAACAGAAACTTATCCATTTAATTGGATTGTTTTAAGCTCACCAGTTCTTGAGATGTGCCCACCCAAAGGTCTAGAGCTCAAGTCCAGACTATGGCTCCCCTCCTTAAAAGAATAAAACTAAGGAGATATTATATGTCCCACAGCTTTAATGCAATCTTGGCCAAGGGAATACATGGAATAAGGGGCCTTGACAAATGTCATCCATTGTGCATCGAGTGATGGTATACCACGTGGTATTTACTTACACAAAATCTCCCACCACAACTCTACAACCATCCATGTGCATCAAAGAAAATCAATTACAATTATGGCATATATATTCAAGTTTCAAATCATAAGTATGGTTTCAAAAAATATTTATGAAAATAAGAAAAATTGGGTTTAGGGGCAACAATACCCATGAACTTTTTCTGAAAAGTGTACCTAACACCATACAATTTTTTAGGTGCAAAAATGCTCATGAACTTCTCAAAATGGGGCATCATTAATTGGTATAAACATTTGTTTTATGGGACCTACATTATTATTTCTTGAGGTGTAAAAATACCCATAAACTTTTCTCAAAAGTGCATACAATACCATAAATATTTTGTTGGGTGAAAAAGTGCCCATGAATTTATCAAAATAGGGCAAAAATGCATACATTGTTAATTGGTACAAACTTCTATTTTGTATGACTCATATTATTATTTTTAAATGATTATTTAATTTTAAACAAGACTCTCTACCCTCTCTCTCTCTCTTCCCTACCCCTCTTCCTTTGATCTCCTGTGAGACTCTCCTCACTCTGACGATTCACTCTTTGTTGCTCTCAAACTCTCTACCAAGTTTTAGGCTTCTCGTATGCATTCAATGCAAGCACCAATGTGATCACAAGCCTAAGGGAGAGCCCATTTCAAAAGACTAGCTTATTGAAAAGGAGAGCCCCTTAAACTTATAAACGTCACTCTACTTGTGAGATTTCCTAATGTGTGACTTATAATACTATGCAACAATTTTTTTTTCATTTGAATTCAAATAATCAAACTCTTAAAGATATTGACAACAAGTGATGGGACACTGATGGGTGATTTGCGGTTAGTGACTTTGGGGCTTCTTACTTTTGATGCTATATTAGCTTGATTAAATGAAGAAGCATGCTTATTCTCTAGAAGACTAGGCCTAAGTTAGCAAAGAAACGTGAGGTGAAGAGAGATGATGCTCCATGGAGAGATTAAGAGTGACGAAGAGTGAATGGTTGGAGTGGGGAGGGTCTCATGAGAGATTAGAGGAAGAGGGGTGGGGAAGAGAGAGGGGGTGGAGAGTTTTTTCTTAAAAAAATTAGATAATCATTAAAAAACAATAATATGAGTCTTAAAAACAGAAGTTTGTACCAGTTAACGATGTGTTCATTTTTGCTTCATTTTGAGAAGTTTATGAGCACTTTTGCACCCACAAAAAGTTTATGGTGTTGTATTCACTTTTGAGAAAAGTTCATAGGTATTTTTGCACCTAAAAAATAATAATGTGGATCTCACAAAACAAACGTTTGTATCAATTAACGGTGTGTGCATTTTTACCCCATTTTAAGAAGTTCATGGGCATTTTTGCACCTAAAAAATGTTTATGGTGTACATACATACATACATACATACATACATATGACCAAGGTTACCTCTACTCCAACCTTGTTTTTACCAAGACTTAAATGCTTCCAATTTTCCAACACCAAACAATCTAACTTCAATCTACATAATTGTTTTACAGTTTCTCATCAATCTAATTGATAAACAAATAATCAATTTAATTATTTAGATTTAAAGTTTCCAAATTTACCTCTAACTTCCAATTCTCATTTATAATGTCTAATTCTCCATTCCAGTATTAAATCTCACCATTTCTAAATTCCAATAACTCATTTGAACCAACAATTAACCTATAATAATTCAAATGGACCAAAATCCCTAATTTCTCCAACTTGAGGCTCCAACCAAAATACCCACTTTCATTTTCAAGCTTTACAACATATTGAACCCATTAAAAATCAATTCTATCTCCAACAAATATAACCCAACCATTAAACTTAATTTTCATTGGTAAAACCAATGTTTTAAAAGTCGGACCGAACGTCGAGCCAGAAAAGTAAGCGGGTCATGGTTTAACCGGTTGAAACGGTCGAACTGCTCAGTCGGATCGGTGATGTAATAATTAAATTTAAAAATTATATTATATATATATATATATATATTACAATTAATCTTTAGTCTAATTTCATAGGAAGTTAATAAAGTCACAAAATATCATTTAAAGAAGAACATTAAGTCAATCATCAACCTAACAAAATATACTAACAATAATGATTTTATGACTTGTCAAATATTGATAGCTTTTGATTGATCTAAGCATAAGTTTCTTGAATGCATTTAGATCATACTATTCTGATCTTGTTTATAGGTCCTTTTTTACCAAAAAAATTGGTTCTATTCATAAGTTCCATTTTAGTATAATAAATGAGATTATGACAATTTTACCCCTATTTATTGTACAAATGAAGAAATAATTTAAAGATAGATGGAGAAAAAAGAGTTAAAAAGTACACATTCATAAATGAGGGCATAGATGTAAATTTACCCCATAATCATTGAGTTAACTATATCTCCTTGGTATGTGAGATTTAGTCAAAATGGACTTATAAATAGGACTAGAGTGGTAAATATTATCATCTTCTTAAGGAAATGATGTAAAATCAAGACATTCAACTTCAATTTCAGTGCTTCTAATTTCATCTTTAGCTTGAGGATGAACCTCATTGGCTTTTTTTTTTCAAAAGCATCTTTATAAAATAGTTTGTAACAAATCAAATTATTAAAATTAGTATCATATAATATAAATAAAATAAAGTAATATGTCTAAAATTTATATGTCATTTTTTTTATTTTTTTTGTAGCACCATATTTTTTTAAAAAAAATTTGTAGCAAAATTTTTTTTTTGCATTTTTATTGGACCAGACGGTTTTTGAAAAACCAGTTCGGTTTCCGACTTAACAACGGTTTCCAACTCAAAAATGGTTAAACGATAGTCTAAAACGGCTCCCTCAGAAAAACGATCCAACATATATATCCGGTCCGCCTCAGTGACCGGTAGACGGTTCGACCGTTCGGTCCGATCTGGTTCTCTAAACAGTGGGTAAAACTATCATATTCAATCATAAGATTTCTCACATATTCAAATTCTAACTCTAAATCTCTCAAATAATACAATATAAAAAATTCTAAACCAATTAAAAGCAAATATTTACTTACCGCTACAATCATACTGTTCCTATTTGATAAAACTCAACACTCACTACTACAAATAATTGATTTAATGATACAAATTAACGTCCATTTTTAAAAAAAAGTAATAAAAAAATGATAACATTTTTTAAAATATAGATCAACTTTTAACGACTAGTTTTTAAAACCAATCGTTGAAAGTTAAGTTTCAAGGCTGATTTTCAACTTTCAACGAATGATTTTAAAAACCAGCCATTGAAACTTTAACTTTCAATGACTGGTTTTAAAACCAGTTATCTACACAAGTTCAACGACTGTTAAAACAGTCATTGAAACTTGTCTTATAATTGTTATAGAGGTAGGGTTTCTTTTCTGAGTATGGAGCTCTCATGTCCTCTCTATTGTGCTCTCTATTGTGCCTCTGCCTTTTTCTCATACATTTCCATGAACTCTCACGATGTTGTTGTACTCTCCTCTACTTCCTTTTTTGGTACTTTAACCCCAACAATTGACTTCCACTTCTTCTTCTTCTGTTTTCGGTACTAAAGAGGGGATTTTTAAGGCTAAGGCAGCCGTGGCATTGAAAGGAGAGGGACCTTGAGCTTGAGCTTGAAAAGACCATCACTTCTCCTCCATGCACTGCTGAGAATCGTCGGAATCCCTTCATTCCCTGCTATCGATGCTTTCTTTGTCTTCAGTCATGCTACATCGTCATCCTCCTCGTTCTCTCATCCCTCTTCTTCTTCCTTTCTTACACAAACCCTAACCTTTACTATCATCACTCCTCTTCATCTCTGTCCTCCTACTCTCTTGCTCTTCTGTTCTTCTCGACCAACACATATTTGAGGGTTGGGTTTACATATTAATTCTAACAATACTATATATATCGAATTAGGGCGATTTGGCTGATACATTCTAGATCTATTCTCTACTATTTATTGATTTGTTGTTGTTGGGAGAAGCTTAAGCATTCGTCATCCACAATGAGAGCTAAGGTAATCACTTTTTTCTATTGATTATTCTTTGATCTATTGTATCATTTGAATTTTCTCGGTTCTATATCTATATTTTCAGACTTCAACTATTTTATGTTTTTATTCTTTCTATTTTGTAGACCTATCTCTTTTTTTAATATTTACTCTGCACTAATATTCAAGGCCCTGTTATTATTATGATTTTGCAATGATATGATTTGTTCCTTAAATGTTTCATACTTGTACCCATCCAAGAGAGACTAACTGCAAATCTCTTGAGGCTATGGTGAGTTTGTTTATAACCAGACTTACACTCATTTGCCCCCCCAAAATACATGTTTTGTAGTTTGTGATTTTTTTGTTCTTTTTCTTGGATAGGTCAAGAATAGTGGAAAATTGTCCTTTCAAGGGGTAATTCAATCTCGTGTGGTTTTATATCACAATCTTTTTAATGAAACTTATATATTATTAATGGCATTGTTAAATTTGTCTTTTAATGTTTCTCCATGTTGAAAAATTTATACTTGCCCTAAGATATGAAATCTGAATGCAGGGTTGGCTGCAAGATTATATTCAGGTCTCACATATGGCCCGTGGACTTGATGATTGGGTAAATTTTCTCAAACATCCATTTGCATCCTTGTTTGTATAAAGCATGATCTTAGGTTACATTGGAAAATGTTGCTTTATTAATTAATGATGTTACTACGACACCTTTGCTGTTATGAGTCTTGCCACTTGACTCACTTTTTGTGATACCTTATTCCTCAACACTACAGTAGAGTACATATTAGCTAATACTCACAGAATATAAACGTTAGAATGCCAAAATGCTAGAACTTTATACAATGCCTCTGCTGGATATAAATATTCACATATAAGCACATTCATAAACAATTCATTTTACAATACTTATATCCTCTCATTACTCCAATTCATATACAAACCCAAAACTCATAAAAGTTCTTAGATAACAAATAAGAGACTAGACAACCCAGACTAAGCTCTCCCGCTGCTTGGTCTCAGCTCTTCGTCATTTACCTTCTCTTTGCCCCGCGAGATTCCTCCCTGTACTAGAGATTTGTTTTTGGGAAAAGAATGAGATTCACAGGAATCTCAGTAGTAACGCAATCAACATATAAGATAACACATTGTTACGAATTTAGGATGGTGTATTTAGAAGTGCAAGTGTACACTGTCATAATCAAGTAATAAAGAAGTGAGTAGAGTATCGTTCCCACGAGGATTGATCACTAAGTACCAAAATTGGTAATTTTAATTCTATTTAGTCGGTTGATTAGTTGTGATTGAGATTGCAAGATAGAAATGATGAAATATGAATACAAGTGATATAAAGACAAATATGAGAAAAAGCCCTAGGGATTAGATTTCACTTAATAAATTCCGGATTGAATCACTTATCTATTCTAGTCCAATTTATTCCACATGATTGATAGTCGAGTTTCCCTATTTTAATTACTAGCCTCTTCCAAGGTCAAGTAATTCTATAATTAATTGCTAACCCAATATATTCCTATATGAATTTAAGCAATCAATCATGCATTAAGATTTATAGAACTCAATTAAGACTACATAACCCATATGAATATATTCCTATTTCATATGCAAATTATGGTTTTAATTATAGGATCCACACACATGTATCTCCTTCCGGTCTCAACATGCATATTAAAATCATCCAAAAGGTGGCCAATCAATTGTAAGCATTAAGAGCAATAATTAAAACTCAATCATGAAGGAAAAATTAAAACTAGATTTAATAAGTTAAGATTCAATCCGTCATTAGTAAGCTACGTCATCACCCTAGGAAAAGGAAAATTTAGCTCATGATAAAATTAAAAACAAAATCAAAATATATTCCAAACATCATAAATATTGCATAAAAATTAATTACAAAAACATAAAAATACTACTATAAGATGCATGAAAATGGAAAATCTATCCTACCATATAGGAGGTAAAACCATCCATGTAGGTGGCAACCTATACCATCCATAAAGGAGGACTACCTAGGCCTTCCATATAGGAAGTAAAACCATCCATGTAGGAGGCATGCAAGAAGTAAAAAAATGCAAGAAATAAATTCTAAAAATAACAACTCTCTCTCTAAAATAGAAACTCTCTCTCTCTCTTCGTTCCTCTTCTTTTCTCCTCTTTTTAGGGTGCCAAGAAGCTCTATTTATAGGCTTCATTTTCGGACTGCTACAGTGATTTTGCTACAGTACCCGACCACACCGTCCGCTACAGTAACCCGCACTGCTACAGTACCGACCACACCGTCCGCTACAGTGAAACTGCTACAGTAACCGACCACACCGTCTGCTACAGTGAAACTGCTACATTGCACAGTGAACAGTACTGCATGAACAGTGTACAGTGAATAGTACCACGTGAATAATACTTTTCCTTAAATGCCTTCTTTAATTCTTTTTAATCCGGTACTATCCATGGCTGCAAGAAAATCATTATTTATTTATTAATTACACCCAAATTGATTACATTCAGCTCAAATATAGTCCACAAAATCATCATATAAGGGAAAATGAATATGCAAATATTTTACTTATCAAATTCCCCCACACTTAGCTCTTGGACGTCCTCGGATAAGAAAGAGTAACTAATAAGTGCTTCCAACAAAATCAGAAGTGTCAAGTCATAAACAAGGGCACAATTAAAGAATAAAGAGATCATAGTATTCTTGAATCAATAAAAGTATAAACTGGTAACTTCATTTGAAAATAAATGAACCGAATTCATAATTGTCGCTCATTCTCTCAATCTCTCTAGTGTTTTAGGGTAAGTGTTTCGCTCAAATTCACCTGAAAAATTGCACTACCATAAGCTTGCCAAAAATCTCAATCTCCACTACCTAATTGACATGCATAGTTCAAATCAAAAGGACTTATTAAAGGTTGTAATGGGGTTAAGGTGAAAGGAATGTAAAAAGTGATATGAAGGGCTATTTTTACTAAGTAAATAGAACAATTGAAAAATGGGCCATCTTATGAATAAACCTGGCTTATCTCATCCCAACAACCCATAATTTACATTTTTTTTCTTTTTCTTTTTCTTTTTTTTAAACAACTTCTGCACTTTTGTAGTTGATGATATATAGACCCCCACACTTGTCAAAAGCCCATTTCACAAAAATTTCAAATGCTCTGTTAATCTTTCGAATTCATTGACAGCACTTGATAAATCATTAAAACACATATTAATGGGTTAAGAATAAATAATCAATTAGGCTCAAAGGGGCTTATCAATGGTATAATTGCAAGGTTGGCTATTTGGCTCTGGCTAAACAAAATGAATGCCTTTATCATTTTTGAATGTGCATGTGACATGTAATTTCAACTAGATTTAAGGCAAGTTCTAGAGTGACAACTTAATAGGTGAATATCACACACAAGAAAGATAATCACTATTGATCATATAGGCTCAAAAGCTCACTGTTAGGGACTTTCAAATTCAGCTCATTCAATCTCAAAATTCATCACCAAATTCAACAATTAGTTATTCAATCATGCTATAAAATCTCTAAACTCAATTGATCCATGCTTCAAACTTATATACTTCTTAAAATCATTGAAAAGCACTTAAAATTTTTTTTTAAAAGATGAAATAACAAAAAAAATTACAACTAATAAGATGCGTCTCAAGAGTTAAGAATAACTCTTTACTCTGCCATCTATGCATACCCCATGCATCTAATGGTTTTACTAACTAACTATCTAATGGAGAAACTATGCTTTTTTTTTATAATCCTCCCCCAACCTAAATCAGACATTGTCCTCAATGTCTTCTAAAGATTAAAGAAAGTTTTTTTTGAACAACCTAAACACACAATAAATTAAACCAAAATGCTGAGAGTAAAACCATAAGATAAAAGAAAGTTACAACCGGAGAGTGGTATCTGGATTCTGCTTCTGACTGCTGTCTGAAGATTGCCCACCTTTTTCTTTTACTAATAGATCTGGTTTAGGTTCATAGGTTTGCAGTTTATCTAGTAGTTGATCAGCAGTTGGTGCAGAAATGATGGAATGACGAGTCCCTTGGGGTATGAATCCTGTTTCCACAGCATGATCAAGAAAAGACAACAGGTTATCGTAAAAACCATTAACATTTAACAATCCTAATGGTTTTTTATGAAAGTTCAGTTTAGCCCAATAAAAAATGCTAGAGATCCCATCCAACGTTTCAAAACCACCGGGTAGAGCGATAAAAGCATCAGCACGGTAAAACATACGTCCCATTCGTTCAGGCAGACTTGAAACCTCTAACTCTTGCCCTAAGGAGAAGATGTGATTTTCTAACTCCTTCACCCTTACGTTCAAACCTTTACTACCATTCATGGTTGCAGCAATAGCCACACTTCCCCTCAGGCCTTGAATACCTCCCCCGTAGACAAAATTGATCTTTCTTGCAGCTAATGCACGTCCCAGTTCGTTGGCTACAGGTATAAACTCTCTATCCTTTCCCAAGTCAGTTTCACCAAAAATGCATATAGATTTAAAACTGCATTTTAGAGTGATAACACTCCTCTCTTTTTCTCTCTCAGACATTTTGTGTTTTTTTACAAATGGAAGATTACATATTTATATTGCAAAAATAGCGACAACAAAATCATGCAAATCACACAGTTTTCAAAAAAAATTGAAAAAAATTTCTGACACGAATGACCAGTGGGCCACTGTGGCAAGAAATTAAGTAAAGTGAGTAAAGAAAGTCAAAAGTTACTGAAAAAGATAAGACAGATTGACAAAAGCAAGATTATGTACAGTAGTTGTGATTGTGGCTCACATCTTCCTCTGGTTTTACGTCCAGTAACGGCTTAAACGCTTTCTATGAATCGAGGATTTGCTTCCCATCCAGTTTTCTTATAAACTGGAAAACAGGGTCTTTTAACGTCAGATTCCCAAGACGGTAGCGCTCTTTTTCTTTGTTGAATATGTCTAATAAATCAAGAAGAATATGATGAACATCACCACTAGGATGCGTCTCAAGAGTCTGAATGATATCATCCAATGACTCCTTACTCAGTCCATCCTTTATAAATTGAATTTTATCTTCCCGATTTATAGAAACCATACCTTTGCTTCTACAGCGCTGATCACAATTCCACCTTGCACATTTAGGACAAACCTTCATTCTTTTAGCTCTTCTCTTTTTGGAGTAAGAGCTTTTTCCCATACCTGGCATAGGTTTAATAAATGAATCATGAATCTTACCTATTAAACGTACCTTAGCTTCAATGATCCAGCGGACATCCTCAGGAAGGCCCAAACGCTTGAATGTCTTCATTCGTTCAAGTCGACAGCTATAGATCTTCCTAAGCACATCTTTGGGAAGAGTAGGGAACCTGTTCTTAAGCTTTACAATAATTTCCTCCATGATGAGACTAAAATTTAAAAATGCAGTTTTGTGTGCTTTAGTAAGTAAGAAAGAAAAATGAAAGATTAAGGAAAAGAAGTTTTGGGTTGCCTCCCAAATAGCCGCCCTTCTTTAACGTCTTTAGCTAGACAAAGACCAAACCAATAATAATTTTTTTTTTATTTTTTTTATTTTTTTTATTTTTAAAAAAAAATATTAGGACTTACCTGTTGTTTCCTCCAAAGTGATGACAGTTTTCAAAGTGTTAAGTGCACCGTCATTATACTCTTTCAGCCTTTGCTCATTTACTTTAAATTTTCGATCACCATCTTGAATCTCCACTACTCCATATGGCCATGTTTGAACCACAGTAAAAGGTCCTGACCACCTTGATCTCAGCTTTCCCGGAAAGAGCTTTAGCCTTGAGTTGCATATCAGAACTTTTTGTCTCGGCGTGAACTCTCTCCTCCAAATTCTTTTATTCTGCCACATTTTTGTCTTCTCCTTGTATAACTTTGCATTCTCATAAGCTTGTTGTCTGAATTCTTCAAGCTCATTGAGTTGGAGAAGTCTTTTCTTACCAGCCGCCTTTGAGTCAAAATTGAAAGCTTTTATTCCCCAATATTCTTTGTGCACTTTAGGATTAGTTGATTTTGAAACATCTACTATTCCTATTGCGAGTGGTTGATTCATGCAGCTTTTGTTCACCACATCTTTTATGCATCTGGTTAATGTATCTACTCTGTAACAGGTGTCACCTTCATTTGGACATGACCAAGCCTTAAAAATGTTAAAAAATACTTGGTCATCTTGAGCTCGTAAAGTCAACTTTCCCTGTTGCACATCTATTAAAGTTCTCCCAGTTGCTAGGAATGGCCTCCCAAGAATGATAGGAATTTCTTGGTCTTCTTCCATGTCGAGTATGATGAAATCAGCTGGAAATATGAGTTTGTCCACCTTCACCAGAACATCTTCTAAGACACCCCTTGGATGTTTAATTGATCGATCAGTAAGAAGTAGTGAAACTGTGGTAGGCTTTACCTCTCCAAGACCAAGTTTTCTGTAGACAGATAAGGGCATGAGATTTACACTTGCTCCCAGGTCACAAAGTGCTTTTTCAAAGTTACATTGACCTATGGTGCAAGGTATGCAAAAGCTTCCTGGATCTTTCAGCTTTGGTGGTAGTTTCTTTTGCAGAATGGCACTGCACTCCTCAGTAAGTGCAACTGTCTCAAATTCCTCCAGCTTACGCTTATTTGAGAGAATGTCCTTCATGAATTTTGTATAACTGGGCATTTGGGCAAGAGCGTCTGCAAAAGGGATGTTGATATGTAACTTTTTGAAAACCTCCAGAAACTTTTTAAACTGCTTGTCTAGCTTTGCCTTCACAAGTCTCTGAGGGTATGGAACTGGTGGTACATATGGAGAAGGGTTATCTGGAAAGCTGATTCTTCCTGGTACCACATCATCTTCTTGAGGTTTTTGTGCTTCCTCCTTCTTTTCTTTTTCACTTTCTTTCTTTTCTCCATCATTCTTATGTAGAATTACTGGATCTTTCAATTCTTTCCCACTCCTTAATGCAATAGCCTTCACATGCTCTCTTGGGTTTTTTTCAGTGTCACTTGGAAGAGTACCTGGTTGTCTGGAATTCAGCATATTTGCAATTTGGCCCATTTGGATCTCCAAGTTCTTTATCGAGGCTTCCTGGCTTTTAAGTGTTGCATCAGTCCTAGCCATGAATTGAGATATATTCATGGTTAGTTGAGCCAGTGCATCTTCCACATTCACTTTTTGCTGTGGTGGATTTGGTGGTTGAAGAGCTTGTTGCTGGTAGTTCCCTTGCGGTTTGAACATATTTTGATTATTCCTCTAGCCAAAGTTTGGATGATTCCGCCAACCTGGATTATAAGTGTTTGAGAATGGGTCATTTCTTTGATTTCCGATATAATGAGCTTGCTCCGAATGAGAAGGTATGGATGACTGTCCATCTTGACTTTGTGTACTCATATGAGGTCCTCTATATCTGTCACAGGTTTCATGAGGAGTACTGATTGCATTTGCTTGACTAGTCAATGAGCTCACTTGCTTGGATATAGATGCAACTTGAGAAGATAAAGTTGTAAGGATATCCAGCTCATGCACTCCAAGTACCTTCTTTGAATTATGACGTTCAGAAGGCCATTGATATGCATTTGCTGCCATCTCCTCAAGTAAATTATAGGCATCATCAAGATTTTTTCCCATTAAAGATCCTCCAGCTGCAGCATCTACAAGAATTCTGGTGGTATGTGTCATCCCATTGTAGAATGTTTGCAGTGTCCACCAATCTGGTAACCCATGATGAGGACATCTCCTTAGCAACTCCTTGTATCTTTCCCAGGCTTCATAAAGGCTTTCTAGTTCATGCTGGGAAAATGAGGTAATTTCATTCCTCAATTTTGCAATTTTTCCTGACGGAAAGTATTTCGCCAAAAATTTCTATGCCAAGGCATCCCATGTAGTTATGCTTCCCACTGGTAGAGAATGTAACCAGCTCTTAGCCTTATCCCTGAGTGAGAAAGGGAAAAGTCTAAGTCTAATGGCATCATCAGTAACACCATTATGCTTGAATGTGTCGCATATTTCTAGGAAGCTGGCTATATGTGTGTTGGGATCTTCTGTTGATAAACCACCGAACTGATTGGCTTGCACCATCTGGATAATTGCAGGCTTGATTTCAAAATTGTTGGCTGCTACTGGTGGTTTTCTGATTCCAGAAGTTGTCTCCATGACTGTTGGTGTTGCATAATCACGAAGAGTTTTGGTATCTGCTGCTTCTCCTTCCGGATTTTCCATTGAATTGATTGAAGTAGACTGCTTTTGAACTCTCCGATTTCTTCGACAAGTTCTCTCGATCTCAGAATCACAAGGTTGTAATTCAGTCTTCTTCGATCTGGTTATATACTAAGCAAAAACCTGAAAAGAAACAAAAGACAAAAAAAAAAGTAATATGAAGACCAAATTAGTATTAAAATTACTTGGTATTGATATTAATGACAATCCCCGGCAACGGCGCCAAAAACTTGTTACGAATTTAGGATGGTGTATTTAGAAATGCAAGTGTACACTGTCGTAATCAAGTAATAAAGAAGTGAGTAGAGTATCGTTCCCACGAGGATTGATCACTAAGTACCAAAATTGGTAATTTTAATTCTATTTAGTCGGTTGATTAGTTGTGATTGAGATTGCAAGATAGAAATGATGAAATATGAATATAAGTGATATAAAGACAAATATGAGAAAAAGCCCTAGGGATTAGATTTCACTTAATAAATTCCGGATTGAATCACTTATCTATTCTAGTCCAATTTATTCCACATGATTGATAGTCGAGTTTCCCTATTTTAATTACTAGCCTCTTCCAAGGTCAAGTAATTCTATAATTAATTGCTAACCCAATATATTCCTATATGAATTTAAGCAATCAATCATGCATTAAGATTTATGGAACTCAATTAAGACTACATAACCCATATGAATATATTCCTATTTCATATGCAAATTATGGTTTTAATTATAGGATCCACACACATGTATCTCCTTCCGGTCTCAACATGCATATTAAAATCATCCAAAAGGTGGCCAATCAATTGTAAGCATTAAGAGCAATAATTAAAACTCAATCATGAAGGAAAAATTAAAACTAGATTTAATAAGTTAAGATTCAATCCGTCATTAGTAAGCTACGTCATCACCCTAGGAAAAGGAAAATTTAGCTCATGATAAAATTAAAAACAAAACCAAAATATATTCCAAACATCATAAATATTGCATAAAAATTAATTACAAAAACATAAAAATACTACTACAAGATGCATGAAAATGGAAAATCTATCCTACTATATAGGAGGTAAAACCATCCATGTAGGTGGCAACCTATACCATCCATAAAGGAGGACTACCTAGGCCTTCCATATAGGAGGTAAAACCATCCATGTAGGAGGCATGCAAGAAGTAAAAAAATGTAAGAAATAAATTCTAAAAATAACAACTCTCTCTCTAAAATAGAAACTCTCTCTCTCTTCCTTCCTCTTCTTTTCTCCTCTTTTTAGGGTGCCAAGAAGCTCTATTTATAGGCTTCATTTTCGGACTGCTACAGTGATTTGCTACAGTGAAACTGCTACAGTACCGACCACACCGTCTGCTACAGTGAAACTGCTACAGTGCACAGTGAACAGTACCGCATGAACAGTGTACAGTGAATAGTCCCACGTGAATAGTACTTTTCCTTAAATGCCTTCTTTAATTCTTTTTAATCCGGTACTATCCATGGCTGCAAGAAAATCATTATTTATTTATTAATTACACCCAAATTGATTACATTCAGCTCAAATATAGTCCACAAAATCATCATATAAGGGAAAATGAATATGCAAATATTTTACTTATCACACATACAAAGCATGCTTTACACACAATCATCAATCAAATCATCATAACATCATTTAGTGCTTTTCATGCAATTCACAAAACCATGCAGCGCTAGACAAGTTACTTGGCCCTGAGGGGTACCCGTGCAAAGATAGGCCCCAGGCACCGCTCGTGCAATATGAATATTATAGCTTAAGTGTCAAGCCGCGCAAAGATAGTCCCCAGGTGATCACTTCGCATAATCTAAACATGTATGACATTTTGATGATATCAAGCAACACATATGTATGCCATGTGTTATATGAAGACGGTTACTACCTAGTTGCTCCTATATGCAACTTTCCTACTCGATTCAAGCTCAGGCGACTAATGAGGCTAGATCGGTTGTCAAGTCTTGAAATCTTCAAATACCACAAATGAGTTATTACTTATCCATACATCCTTCCAAACTCATAATATTGATAAATTTAGTCTAATGATGCCAAATCACCAAAATACCCCTTAGGTCCTGATTATTAGTATTTTTCTCAAAATCGTGATTTAGGCCATTCCTACACATTTTCACGTGTAGAATCCATTTCTAGCCTCGAATTGGACAAATTCAAGCTTAAATGACAAAAATACCCTTGACATCCCTTAAATAAGGCTTAATAGAGGTAATTTTGTCATTTCACTTTCCATGGCTTTTCTCACTTCGGGTCAACATAGACCCTACACAATTTAGCCTCCTAAATCCAATGGAAGCATCAGAATTATCAAATTCCTATCCATTTTCCACGTCCAACACAGGGAAGGGGATTTAAATTCCCAAAAAAGTTGTGTCGGATTCTCATTTTCTTTAGCCTAATCACCTCCTTTCTACTTATAACCAATATATTAACTAGTTAGACATTCATTGGACTTGATTTGGAGACACTTACATATTATGGTCTCTTGAGTTTTCTTCAATTATCTTATACCAAATGAACCATAATCAAGCCCAAAACAACTCTACTAACAACAATCAAGCAAGAGGAATAAGTTTGGGAAGTTACCTCTTGATTTTCCTCAACTTTCTCTCTCTACATGTTTTCTCTCTCTCCTTCCAGCGTTTGATTCAGCTGCTCATCAATGAATCCAAAGGTAGAGAGATGAGGAGGAGAGGCTATGAAGAGATTATGTAGCTTAAATAACAAGGTATAAGCTTCTCACCTCAATTTCCAAGCAACCCTAGCTTCTTCCCTTCCTTCACATTTAGCTCTCATTCTCAGCTCTCACTCTCGTTCTTTCAGTCAGTTGATCGTGAGAATGAGCTGATGAAGTGAAGAAAGGAATGATATAATGAAATGATTCATTTAACTATGCCATGTGTCACTTTATAATTGGTCCAAGATTGCATAATCCTCAATTAATTCTATTTCCCTCTCCATGCCACATAACAGTCGAAAATCACATGAGAATAAGAGGGAAATATTGATTCTTCAATTATCACATTGTGCCAACTTGTAACTTGTTGACCAAGTCATTGACTTTTTGACTATTTGACCATAATTCATCAAAATTGGTTTATTAATGATCAAGCATTCATTTTTCTCTTTTTAATTCCCATTTAACTCAATTTGTTGGGAATTTAAGGAAAAATAATTATTTTCACTTTTGGCAAAATTACCGTTTTGCCCCTGCATTTTATGATTTACCGAAATAAATAATCTTTTGCCCATTTTCTTCAGCTCAACCCCATTTTATCACTTAAATGAGACTATTATTCCTGTCACTAAATTTTCTTGAATTTTGGTTACCGTAATAGGCCTTTATCGGTACATTTATTGCCTTCTTATACCCTTATTCAGCCAATTCACGCGTAACTGGCGATTGGAATATTTTTCATAAATTCATTAACATCATTTTTTACCATTTTATTCTACTCAATATATACACATAAATGTATCGGTGAAAAATGAGGTATTACACTTTTAACCTAAAGACAACCTGGCTCCATCTCTCCATTGTTTTTATAGTTTGAACTGTTTGGTTGAAGTATGGAAGGCTAGGAAAAGGCTTGTGAATACTGCATCATCATTTTGTCTGTTACTTGTATTGTGAACATTGATGGGTTTTTTTTTCTAGTAAATCTAACGTCATATAATATACTATTTGTTAATGGAAGAAGAAGTGCATGAGGAGGCTAAAGAGGGCGCTTTAATTGAAGGTGTCCATGGTAATATGACATACTATTTTGAAATTTAAAATCTTGTTGTTTAAGGCATTTTTCTTGCTGTTGGGCTTCATATGCCGGGGGGGGGAGCACTTTAAATTTATGAAAACCAATATTGGTGGTTTAGTTTGTACTTAATCGGTTTTTACTATATTGTCTGGTGTAAAAATCTTCCTTTTTTTCTTTCTTATACAGTTAAATTAAAATGGCTATATTAACTAATAGAGTTGAACTTTTGTTGGTGGGTTCCTAAAACATGATGGGAGTTTCAAATATAATTGTAATGAGTTTTCAAGTATAGAGTCGTCCATGATGCAACTATAGCTGCAGGTAGTGATTTAGTGAGTGCATTATATGTTGATAGAGTCGTCCATGATGCAACTATAGCTGTAGGTAGTAATTTAATGGGTGCATTATATGTTTGGAATATCTTAGAAATGGTGTAACTCTATTGAGAGCATATAGCTTCTACTATTGTCAGTATATCCTTATCTAAAGCTAGTTCATCCAAGCTCATAAAATGGCTTTGTTTTTAGTTGCCCCATAAAAAGGTAGCACGTTCATTATTTGATAATTTTATTAGTCAAGATGTGTTTAAATGACCTATGAGGCACACACAATTTTATCAAACTAGATTGTATGCCTATGTTTTATATGGACTTTGAGGTGAGCTGCAATGTTCATAGCTTATGAATAATGCAGCTTCCATAGATTTCATGTTGTTTATAGGTTCTATCTTCCATGGTGAAATGCTTTTGCAACATTTTAATCTTGTTCTATTTTAAGTTATATGTATTTATTCAATTTCCAATGGTTTCAGGGCATAGGGACTCTTGTGGATGGAGTTGGCTCCACTTAATGGTGTACAATTTTTTATATTCAAGTTTTTATTTTGTAGGATACACGTAAAAAAAAACTTCAAAATTGTTGATGACTATCAAGTTCTTGTAATGGATATATCTCATTTTCTCTCTTATAATGTATGTTACATAAGTTTAATTATTATTATATTTTGATAAAGGCCTTGTAAGTTAAATTTATAGGGGATTTTTTTTTTGGATTGGAGTTGATCCCAATACTAGCCCCTATTATTTTTTTTTTGAAAAAACCCACTTTCAATGTCCATTTTAAGAAAAACAGATGTTGAAAGTGTCACTTTCCACGTTTAAATTTATAGGGGAATTTTTTTTTAAAAAAAACCACTTTCAACATCCGTTTTTAGAAAAAAGGGACGTTATATGTAACTTATAACAATTTTTTTTTTAAAACAGTCGTTGTAAGTCTAAAACATACAAGGATTGTTTTAAGAAAACAATTGTTGTAAGCCACATACAACGACTGTTTTCTGAAAACAGTCCTTATATGTTTTTAGAAAACAATCGTTATATGTTTTAGACTTACAACAATGTTTTCTTAAACTAGTCCTTGTAGTTAAAATGTTCAACGACACTCACATATACGTTCTTCTAAAAACGATTGAAAACAGTCGTTGTATGTTTTTAGAAAATAATCGTTGTATGTTTTAGACTTACAACGATGTTTTCTTAAAATAGTCCTTGTAAGTCAAAACTTTCAACGACACTCATATATACATCCCTCTAAAAATGATTGTCTAAAGGTTATAAAAACGGATGTTAAAAGTGTCTTATGTAGTAGTACTTACTTCAAATCCTAATCTGTAAACTTGCTCATCTCCTAACAAGATTTATGTTTTTAGAAACCTTCAATGAATAGAAAAACATTTGAGAAATAAATGTTGAGGTTGGGACATTTCATGGGAAATAAATGAAGCTCAAAAGTATCATAATCCTCCATTAATGGAGAATTGGATTGCTGGGCTGAGAGGAACAAAAAGGAACAGGGGGAAGGCAAAAAAAAAAAAAAAGAAAAGAAAAAAAAACGAACACAAAGGAATAGGGGAAAGAACGGTGTCGTGGTGAGAAGAACAAAATGGTGGAGAGTTATAGAAGTGCTATGGGCCCCACACCTTTTTTTAACTATTCTTTTCTTTTTCTTTTTTCCCCTTTTCATTTTCTTTTCTTTTCCATTATTACTCTTTCTCTCTTCTTATAACATACAAAAAAAGCAAAAAATTGTAAAAAAAAAAAAACCTTTGGTGTAAACTAATTGCTAAATATTACTACAAGTGCAAATAATTTTTCATCGTGTGTAAACAATATTCCATGTGTGTAAAAATCTTTTCTACGAACATGTAAACATCTTCTGTTGTGTACAAAATATCTTCCGTGTATGTGCAAAATATCTTCTTTTATGTGCAACAAATCTTCCATGATAGCATTTGGCAATTAATTTGTCCTGAAGGCATTTTTTAGCAATTCTCCCTAAAAAAATTCTTCTTTCTCCTAAACATACATCTTGAGAAAATTTCTAACTCCTCTTACTTAATTAGCTACCATTTGTCAAAATTCTCCTTTAGTCTAAATGATTAATTTCAATTTATATATTTCACTCAAACAACATTTCACAACCTATAAATATTTATAATCTTTGATGTGCGTGGTAAATATTTTAAATACTTTTGTTTAATCCCACCAAGTCTTGTTAAATTTTCTCTACACACATAATTTTAAAATAATTTCTAATGACCATCAAATAATTTCATTAAATTCATTTCAATATTAATAAATATCAGGATTTTGAAACTTGGACCGAACCGGCTAGTTCAGCACAGAAACCAGCGAATCGATCGGTAAACCAGTCTGGTCTAGGTATTGTGACCCGGTTCGCTATTTTTTTTTTCAAAAATCAATTTTTTTATTTTCTTTAAAATTTCATATTAATAACCTTGAAATCTTCAATTTCTCACTGGTTTGGCCCCGAATTAGCTCTACTTTAACTCTATTTTGACCCACTGACGCTTGACCCAATAGCCTGGCTGGTTTAGTGGCTGGTCTGGGTTTTAAAGCCTTGATAAATATATACTAGTACTACCTTCAATTTCCTATGATATTTCAATGTTCCCCTATTCTTTTAATTTTTTGCTTCTATATTTTCACCAAACCTCAAATTACTTAATAAAACACATACTAATAGTACTTAATTACTATAAATAAAAGTTGGGATGTTACATGGTGCAACCTACAAATATGACACACCAAAAATAGTTGTAAGAGGAAAATGATTTTGGAATGAGCATTTCATACCAACCTGGTGGTCTTGGAATACCATATATAGAGTTTGAAAAATTAAGTTGCATTGTCGATTACTTATAAATAATGCATAATGGCAAGAAAAAAAGAATGAGTTCTTTTTCTTTTGAATCACATAAATTATGTTGTGATATAAAAAGTTAAAGAAATTTATTTATTTTATTGAAAAATTAAATATCTATTTTATTAATTTTTCTTACGCGATAACCCATAAAGAGAGAGGAATTCTAAGTTTTAAGTTAAATTGTAATTAAAAAAAAATGATGCTGACGATGATATTGTTATTTGAGTTATCTAAACCAAACAAAAGATAGCCAATGATATCCTAAATTATTATCTATTAGGGCGAATTAATATTAATACAGAAACAATAATTGTCTACTAAATATATACTTTTTTATAATTTTATTATTGCTACAATATTACCAAGGAAGAGGAGGTAAAAAATATGTGGCTATCTAGTGCCCGTTTGGTTCATGAAATTGGAAGTAATGTTATGTAATGAAATGAAATGGAATATAATAAAATGTAATGTAATGATGATTAAATGATTTGTTTGGTTCATCATTAGGGAAAAATGATGTATATATATATAAACGTTTGATTGAATTACATTGAATATGAAAATATATGAGAATAATATAGCAAGAGACAAAATTACCCCTTTCTACACATATAATAAAGTACACGTTAGGTTCATGATAATTTTTTCATTTCATACAGTGTATGTAATATCCCAAATTTTGATCATTAAAGGTCATGTAGCTATTATGGTGTTTCATGGTAAAAAAAAACATATAAGGTGACAGAATAAAGTCAATAAGATTACATATGACAAAATAGTTATTATACAAGCTAGTTGGTGAATTTCTTATTGGGGAAATTGGATTGTGTGATATTTTTAAATTAGTAAATGACCTCAAACAATTCTGAAAATTTTCCGAATGAAATTAGATATGATAATATTTAATTCAATAGGTCATATGGAATTTTTGGAGTTGTATTCAAGGAGAAGTGAATTTTTGAAACTTGCCTAACGAATCTGACGTTTTTCTGGGACAGGTTTCAAAAATAAAAATTCTGGGAATACTTAAGTTCCAATTGGATAAAGGTTATATTTTTCTATAAAATTAGACTTAACAAAGGTCACATAGGCTTTAGAACCACCCCAATTAGATATCTACAAAATTAGATATGAATTTTCAAAGTTTGGTGACAATTCTGTGAATTTTTCTGAATATTGCCAAATTGCAATGGCAAAATGGTCATTTTGACCAAGTACATGTAATCTGAAAATTTTTATTTAATAAATACATAAAGAGGGACAGATGGATCCAGTAGAAATAATTTTATAATTAATTATGTAATAAAAAAAAATTTATGCAATAATTAAATAAGAACCAATGAACTCATGCCATTTTGCTTCTAGAATTTTCTTCAAAATTCTGCCCCAACCTCATTTAAGGGCTTGAGTCGGCCAATTTGGGTTAGAAATAAGGAAAGGAAGAGAGAAGTAAGAGGAAGAGAAAGAGGAAGAGGTAGGGAGTCCTAAGTTCCAGTATAAGGTAAGAATGCTGAAATCTCTGCTCAATATAGTGTTATGGCATTAGGAAACCCTTCTAAACCTATATACCTTCTTAAATTAGCTATTCAAGCATCTAAAGCTTCAAGGATGGAGGAGTGGATTTTCGGCCAAGTGGAAAGGAAGAAGAAGAGTGAGGTAAGCTACTCAAACTCTGAAATTCTTACCGGTAACTGAGTAATAATTGTATTTTGGCTGGATTCTGGATTGTTTCTGTTATTTCTATAAGTTTGGGATGTCCATCTTCTAAGGGGAAATACTGCCCAAATTTCCATTGATTATGTTAGGTATGAGAATTGATGGTTAAACAAAGGAATACGAGTATAAAGAAAGTGTTCTAGGAGTCAGGATCATGAAAACATGATTTTCTCAATCCTCTTGTAACTTTCAGCCAAGAGAGAAAATGAGGGATAGAGCTGGAATTTTATGATTCTAGCTGCTCCATGATGTTTAAAAGGAAAAATTATGTAGGGTTCATGTTAAATGCAAAGTTAGAAAAGCCCCAGATTGTGAAAAGACGATTTTGCCCCTAAAACCTTAAGTTGAGCTATTAAGGGCAAAATTGTAATTTGAGTTGGAATTGATCTGATCTGAGATCAAATATGAGATTTACACATGAAAATGTGTGGAATTGGCCTAAGTTGTAATTTTGGAAAAGTACAAAATACCGGGGCTGGACCGGGTCCCAGAGGCATTTTAGTAAATTTTATGATTTTGAAGGAAATGCTAAAGTTATAAATTCCCAAGTGGAATAAACATAAATATTAATTAATTGCAATTATTTTTGATTAATTTTAGGATTCGATATCTGTTTAGCGGGACCCTCAAAGTCAGATAAACTAGAGAAGGAAAGGCAATAAGGTAGTAACTCTATCTTTAATATATTATGTGAATGTTAATATGCGATGATTGCCATGATCTGTTCAATGTATTGACTGTGATGTGATACTCTCTGGGTGTGGATGATGAGTTAAACCACCCTATGGAACCTTTAGGTACCATGTGGCTAGGTGGACCCAGTTGAGTAACTTGATATGTACGGACATGTATTAACCTGCTCCAAGTTATGATGAGTACGGAAAGGTTTAGGCCTGCTCCAAGTTGTTGTGATCATATTATGATATGATATTGTGTAGATCAGGAACAAATGATCATTTTGATCTGGACAAAATCATCGTTTGTTTCCTAAGCATTGTCAGATAGGCTTAGGCATTTTGATTGCTGCATCATGATAAATGTTGCATTGCATATTTATTATTTGCATATTATATGATTAATTTTTGGTTACTACTGATATTCGTTTGAATCTCATCCATTTCCTATAAATAACTTATCCAACTAGGCATAGCAATTCTAAAGGCAAGGAGAAAGTTGAACATAAGGATTGAGGACAAGCAGTCTATGGAGTTATTTCAGAGTTAATCATAATGTAGATTACTGAAGTTTTTGAGATGTAATATATAACTTTTGTCTACTTTTCAGACTCCTGTATTGTAATCAAGAAACATATATCAGTGTACTTGTATAAATTCTGTTTTCCTATCTGAACTATGCAATGATGCTTTATGAAATGTCTAAATTCCATCACTAATTTCTGCCACTAAAAATTAGCGACGGAATTTTTCAGTCTCTAATTAGCGATGGAATTTCCGTCTCTAATGGCTAAATTTTTTAATAATTCAGTTTTTTTCCAAAATTATAATTTTTTAAATAATTTAAATTTTCAATTATTTTAAATTTATAATATAATATTAAAATAAAAAAATAAAAATTAGTAATTCATATTTATTTTTGAAATTAAAATTATAATATAATATATTTGAATTTTTAATAATATATTATATACAAATAAAATGGAAATTTTATAAATAGAAACAAAAATAAAATAAAATAAATAAAAAAGATATTAATAATAAAAATTTAGGTAGAATATTTACATAAAAAAAATAAGAAAACTAAATTAAAATATTCAATAATATATAAAATTTTGTATTTCTATTTTTGTTTGCAAGTGATATATATATATATGTGCATGTGCGTGTGCGTGCGTGTGTGTGTGTGTGTATGTGTGTGTATGCATATATATATGTATGTATGTATGTATGTATGTATGTATGTTCGTATGTGTGAATGTGTGTGTGTGTGTCTATGTCTATATATATGATTTTGCATTTAACTTTCACAGGTTCTTCTTAGCTCAACTGGTAAAGGCACTAGCACACGCGTGAAAGATCATGGCCTCGAATCCTAACTTGGTCATAAAATACAACCAATTTGAGACTTGTGACATGTGCCACACGGTGGAGGATGACACTGGCGGCTTACCGAAACACGTGGTGGCCGGAGGCAAGGTGGCAGTGGTTGATTAGTACACGTGGCGGCCGCCGGTGAGGGACATGTGGAGGCTCTTGTTGTAGACATGTAGCAATTTAAATTATATATAAAAAAATAATTAGCGACGAGACGGAAAAATTCTGTCTCTAATTAGAGACGGAATTTAGCGACAGAATTTTTCTGTCTCTAATTAGCGATGGAAATTCCGTTTCTAATTAGCAACGGAATTTAAAATTCCGTCACTAATCAATTAGTAATGGTCTTTTTAGCGACGGAACAAATTCCGTCGCTAATATTGTTCTGTCTCTAATCCGTCACTAATTTCCGTCTCTAAGTTGATTAGTGACGAAAATTCCGTCGCTAATTCACTTTTTTTGTAGTGCTATTACATGAGGATTACATGTAATCATCTCTCATGTGAACCAAATGAGTTATTAGTCTACTGCTTAATTGGTTATTCAATAAAGATCCCCAAAATATTATAAAATTTAAATTTTGAATTGAATTAAGAGGTTTTCTTCATACTTTAAACAATAATAATAATAATAATACTTGGGAAAAATATATAGATTTTTTTAGGGTTAGACTTCGCGAATTTCTCAAAAATATAAGGTCACATCATCAGCACATATATTGTAAACACCCTTCCATATACTTACCTTATCGGCTCTTAGTTCCATTATATCAGAGTAAGCGAGCGATAAGTTATTAAACTAAAAGCCGTTCTCTTATTCATGCTAGATAATTTCTTAAATACATTAGAGTGATTCTCTGCTTATACAACATTCATACATACACATACATCCATATATACACATATATATGAAATACAAGTAGTGCCCCGCACTACGACCTCTTCTTCACTTCACATTTCCCCGTATCTCCTCCGTGCATCTTCATGTATCTTCACCTGCCACTATGGTTGTTTGGGAGGAGTGAGATTTGAGAGAATCTCAGTAGTGAACAGTACCACTATGCATGACAGATATATATAAATGTATGACATGCTTGCCTACCCTATTTCATGCCAATATAATGACATGCTGCATGCTCAATGTTATGACATACCAATGACCATCACACAAATATAATAGAGCTTCAATCAATCAAATATGCTCAACACAAATAGGCATAGGAGTCACACAATCAATACATATAACATACATATCACACCCATGCAGGAAAGATAAGTCCACTACCTGTCGGACCTCACGTCCGTCCTCAATCCTTCGTCTTTGCTCCGGTTTGGGCACGACCATCCATCGAGTCCTAGAATTCCCAAATATAGCATACATGAGTTACTACTCATGCTTATAACATTCTAGACTCGTATTAATTGATAACTTAGCCCAATTACGCTAAATTACCAAAATGCCCTCGGAAGCCTGGCCCAACTGTACTTTTACAGAAATTGCAACATGGGTCAATCCTACACAGTTTCACGTGTAGAATCCATTTATAACTTTAGATTAGTCAAATTAGGCCCGAATGATGAAAATGCTCCTTGAACAGCCCCTATATAGGGCAACAAGGGTAATTTGGTCATTTCACCTTCTAGGCCTTTCCTCACTTCCCCTTCAATATAAACCCTATACAATTTTCTCTTCTGAACTCAATGGAATCATCCAATCAATGAAATTCCAACTCTATCCTCTTGCCACACTCAAGGAAGCCATTTTAGAGTTCTCATAAGAGTTGTGTCGGTTCCTCCCTTTCTTTATCTTAATATCCTCATTTCTACTCCTTATTATATGATTAGCCGTTTAGACATCCCTTGGACATCATTTTGACCCCCAAAACATGGATAGAATGAGAGATGAAAAGTACACTACTTCCAAAATACTCATTCAAATGATAAACAAGAATGATAAAAAGGTAGCACACGCTTACCTCTACCCGCTTCTGAATTCAGTTCGGAATTTCAGCGACTCTCTAGCAGGCGAGACGACACCAATGGCCTCCAATTGAGAAACTGAAACCATAGAATCGAAGCTCGGGATGAGTAGAAGAACATTTGTACTAGACATTTTGAGAGAAAACGCCGTTTCGGACGAGTTCCGGCTAATAACAGTTTTCTCTCTCTTCTCGTTCGTTCTCCGTTCTCGTTCTTTTTCTTTCTTTCTCGTTCTGATCTGTTCCCTTTCTCGTTTGATTTCTCTTTCTTTTCCTTTTAATCCTGAACGCACAAGGAAGGGAATTAATTAATGAAGGATGATGATTAATTAAAATCATCCGGTGGCCTTTACTTAATTGGTCCACCTATCTCATTTCTTGCATAGCAAGTTTCCTTTCTCTTTTCCTTTATCATTCCATTAATATTAATGAGAAATAAGAGAGTATAATTCACTCTCAAATTATCCTATTATACCACCTCAAGTGGTCCACCAAAGCCTTAAGCTTCTGCTCATACTGACTTTACTTGATAATAATTACCAACATGGCTTCATTAATTACCAAGTAATCATTTCCCTCCTTTTAATCCCCATCCAACTCAACTCATCGGGAATATTAGGGAAAAATCATCATTCCTCATCTTATGGAAAAATTACCATTTTGTCCTTGCCTTTTATTTCTATTTTAATACCCAACAATATTAAGGAATTTTAGGAAATATATCATTCCTCACTTAGACATTTGCTAAACCGAGGTCTAGCAGTCCACTTAATCTAGGCTTAATCTCAAGCCTTTAATCCCAAAATTCGAGGTATTACATAAGTGATGAGTTGCAAAAGGTGCAACAAAAGCAAGATGCATATAGGGAAAGAAAGAGAACCATCCTGGTAGACAGGAGACTGAGTTTAATTAGCTTGAGAATCCTACTCAGGAGCAGCCTCCAATTAAATCTAGTATTGAGGCTTAGAGTTTGCAAACATGGGTAGCACGGTTCTTCCAGTAATGACCCTTGCCTTTTCGAGGGAAATTTGATCCTCATATAGCAGAGGACTGTTTATCTCTACTAGAGAAAATTTCCAAAATTCTAGAATACCAAATAATATCAAAGCTCAGCTGGTAATCCATAAACTAGACGGTGATGCAGAAAGATAGCGAGAAAAATACTTTAATGATTCTACAAGTCCAAAATATTCCTATCATTTGGGAATTGTTTTCAGAACAGTTCAATGAAAACTATTCCCCTGATCAGTTTGAATTATAAAGGAAACTAAATTCCTTACCATTCAGCAAGATGAGAAGGAAAGTTTTGATAAATATCTGGCACGCTACATCTGATTATTTTGATACTTTTCTTATGAGGTATCGTGATGATGATGGGTATCGAACATGATGATATGGGGACAGAAACCCCTGGGAGCAAAGCCGGTTGGTATTGTTGCATGCCTCATCATCCTGAAAGACCATGTGGTACTCTAATAGGGAAAAAATCTATTATAATTATCGACAACTGGGGCATTTTGCCAACAACTATCTATGGCAACGAATGGACAAAGGAGCCAAGGTAGAGAAACTCAGGGAAAAGTTTTGTAATGACACAAGAGGAGGTTAGAAAGTCTCTAGAATTGATGCAAAGTACGGTTCTACCTAATATAAATTATGTAAAAGAATTGTATGATTCAGGTACTAATCATTCCTTTATTGCATATGACTGTGTGAGATGGCTAGCCCTAAATGTGCATTGATTACCCTATGATTTGGTTGTGTCTACACTCATGGGTGTCAGATCCATTATAGACAAAATTTATTGAATTATATAATGAACCCTGAAGAACATGGATCTATGGCGGAGCTAATTTTCTTACCACAACATGAATTGGGAGTAATTCTTGGTAATAATTGATTGGCAACGAATAATGTCCTATTAGACTGCGGAAGCAAAATGGTTATGTATCGTAATTTGCAATATATATATATATATATATATATATATATATATATATATATATATAAGTCCAGAAGCTAACCTTAATTTTCTTTTAGTAGCTAAAGCTGAGAGATGTACACAAAAAGGTTGTCAGGGGTATATGATACTTTTCTCCATGCAGTTAGAGGCTGGAGTATCACTTGAAAATATTCTGGTAGTAAATAAAATTCCTTGCAATGTTCCAGAGGATATCCATGAATTACCTCTAAAAAGGGAAGCGGAGTTTGTAATTGAGTTTAAACCTGGAGTAGGACTGATGTCTAAAGTCCACATGGAATGGCATAATTGGAAAAAATATATGTAGATTAAGGAGCTATTAACGAAAAGCGGTTTATCAGGACCAATGTTTCACTATGGGGGGAGCTCCAATGCTCTTTACCAAACTTAGAAAGCCAAAAGCCCAAGAATTACTGGCAGTATCCTGGAACAGGAAGAAGGCTGAAATATAATGAGCTGTGTGTCATGAAAATTTTGCAATGGACTGTATGTCCTATGAATTTTAAACTTGAACGGTTAGGTCTTGTGAATGATTGAGAATTGATATTCTTGTGTAATCACAAGGCAAAATAGAACATAAAAAGCATTTGAAAACAGTGCTGAGCACATTGAGAGATAAACCACTTTATGCCAAGCTGATCAAGTGTGAGTTTTAGCTTTCAGAAGTTAATTTTCTGCACCATGTAGTCTTACATGAAGGGGTCTCGATGGATCCTAGCAAAGTGCAAGCAGTACTGAACCAGAAAATACTAGAGAGTGTGTTGTTTTTTTGGGTCTTGTTAGTTATTACAAATGAGTTATATAGAATTTCTCCAGTATTGTTTTGTCTTTGATAAGGTTGACATGAAAACTCAACATTATGTGTGGAATGATAGCTATGAGAGGAGCTTTATAGAGCTAAGGGAGAGATTGATAACAATATTAATGTTGATAATCCCTGATCTGCAATTGACATATGTGGTCTATAGGAATGTGAGCAAGCAAGGATTAGGATGTATCCTGATGTAGCAGGACAACATTGTGACATGAGCCTCTCATCAGCTGAAGCCTTAAGAACTAAAGGATCCCACTCATGAATTTTGAGATAGCAGTAATTGTGTGTGCATTGAAAATCTGGAGACATTATCTCTACGGGGCACCCTAGAGTTGTACTATGACCATAAGAGCTTGAAAAATATCTATGTGATCATATAGAGTTGGCCATGAGACAACATAGATGGATGGAGTTACTTAAAGATTACAACCTGAAGGTTAAATACTATCAAGGAAGGGCTAATGTAATTGCTGATACATTGAGCCACAAGACAATGCAAGTGGTAACCCTGATGATTCAAGAGTAGAATTTTGATTAAAAATTTCAAGGATCTCAATCTGTTTAATCAGATTTTGATTAGTGGTAACAATATTAGTTAAGCAGAACATGGTTTGAGAACATCAATAGTGAAAGTCAAGAAACTTTTGCTCATATATCTTATAGAATGGTTCGGTATATATGTGTTTATCATTAGGTATATTTATATTGTGAAAATACAGCAGGCAGTATGACCTATTGGGCTAGTACATCCATAGGCAATAAGACCTTATATGCAAGCAAGGCAGGATCGAAAGACCTACGGTATAACCTAAATTTGTGATTTTAAGCAATGACTTGAGGCATGAAATTCCTAGAATGACCTAATGCATGAGAGTCTAAACAGAGTCCCAAAGAGGTTATAAAGCTTGATAATGATGGGACAATTAGTTCCAAGATAATAAGTCCGATAAGTATAAGATGTACCAAGAATAACCGGGGTATTTTGATCTAGGTGGGCTAGAGGCAAAATGGCCTATAAGTGCACCTTGTGTGGGGAATTACCCTGGGCTATAAGACCTAATGAATATTCAATCCTATTTAAACCTTTAAAATGATGAGAAATATAACTCAGATATGCTTATTCGAGGACTAAAGCCCGAGATAGAGGAGAAACTGGTAGCCCAATAGTTTAAAATTTTTAATAAGGCTGTAGAAGTATGCCGGCTAACAGAAAGGAATTTGAGAAGGGTACAGGCCAATAAGAGTACTAGCCAGAGAGGTAAATCCAATCACGGCGATACCTCACAAAAGAGAAACAGATAAGATTTTCTATAAAGGGGAGGCAATAAAAGGCTGTTTTGGTCTGGAAACCGTGGTGGTCGAAGACCCTTAACGTCTGATATGTGTGTTCGGCGTGGTAAATCTCATCGAGGGAAATGTGCAGTGTTCCAACAAACTAAGTGACCTGTTATGCCTGCCAGAAGCCAGACCATTTGGCAAGAAATTATCCTTAACGAGCAGCACCATGACCTATTGAGCCTAGACAGCAAAGTCAGGGACGTGTATTTGCTTTAACTCAAGAAGAAGCAAAGAAGTTCCCAAAGCTAGTTCAAGGTAAATTTCTTCTTAATGGTAGTGTACTGCAAGTATTGTATGATTTAGGTGCTTGTCATTCTTTTATTGCTTATGACTATGCTAAGTACCTAGGATTACATGTGCATCAACTGCCATTTGATTTGATTGTATCGACACCAATGGGTGTTAAAACCTTGACTACTGATGTCTGTTTGAATTGCGTCATAAATGCTGAGGGACATGAGTCTACAGTAGACTTGGTTTGTTTGCCACTCCAAAGACTCAAAGTTATACTAGGTTTCGACTAGCTTACAATAAATAATGTGCTGGTAGATTATGGAAACAAGAGGATTATATATCCTACTCTGCGAGAGTCTAGTCATAGAGACGTCAGATTGAATTTCCTCTCGTTGGCAGAAGCTACGAAATGTATGAGAAGATGATGTCAGGGGTATGTAGTATTCTTGTCCATGCAAGTAGATATGGAAATGGCCCTGAAGGACATTCCAGTTGTAATAGAATTTCCTGAGGTGCTTCCAGAAGCTCTTAGTGGTGTACCTCTGGAAAGAGAAGTGGAGTTTGCAATCGAGATTATGCCTGGAACGGGGTCCATATCAAAAGCTCCATATCAAATGGCTCTGAATGAAATGGCTGAGTTGAAAAAGAAAATTGAGGAGTTACTTGAGAAAGGGTTTATACGACCCAGTATGTCACCATGGGGAGCTCCGGTATTGTTTGTTAAGAAGAAAGATGGAACCTTGAGATTATGCATTGTTTACAGAGAATTGAACAAAGTAACCGTCAAGAACAAGTACCCACTTCCCCGGATTAACGACCTTCTAGATCAATTATCTGGAGCAAGTGTATTTTCAAAAATTGATCTGAGGTCAGGGTATCATCAACTGCGAGTGAAGGCAGAAGACATACTGAAGACTGCTTTTCAAACTCGGTATGGACATTATGAATTTTTAGTTATGCCTTTTAGAGTTACCAATGCACCGGCTGTATTTATGGACTACATGAATTGTATCTTTCGTCAATACCTAGATCAGTTCTTGGTAGTCTTTATCGACGACATTTTGATATACTCAAAGAGTAGAGAAGAGCATGAAGAGCATTTGAGAATTGTGCTCAGTATTCTGTGAGAAAGGCAACTCATGCAAAATTGAGCAAATGTGAGTTTTTGCTTTCAGAAGTTAAATGTATGGGCCATGTTATTTAACAAGAAGCGGTTTTAGTAGATCCCAATAAAGTGAACGCGGTGCTGGATTGGAAGAGACCAGAAACTATCGCGGAGATACACAGTTTTTTAGGTCTTGCAGGCTATTACCGGAGATTTATTCAAGATTTCTCTCAGATTGCCTTGTCGTTGACCAAGCACACGAGGAAAGATCAACCGTTTGAGTGGGATGAACGTTGTGAGAGGAGCTTCATGGAGCTAAAGGAGAGGTTGACAACGGCACCTGTGATAATTATCCTTGATCCCAAGTTGACTTATGGAGTCTACAGTGATACTAGTAAGCTAGGACTAGGATGTGTCCTGATGCAGCAGGGCAAAGTGGTGGCCTATGCCTCTCAACAGCTAGGGGTGGAAACAGGCCAGGCTGCCTGTCAAGGGCCTGTGGCCTAGCCTGTTTCTGGCCTGATCAGGCCTGATCTGTCAGGCTAAAAGGCCAGGCTCAGGCCTGCTTCGAGGCTTGTTTTCTTAAAACGGCCAGGCTCAAGCTTACTAACAGGCTTGTTAGGCCTGTCAGGCTGGCCTGAGCCTGTAAAGTATGTAAAAAAATTCCCACACACCTCACATCTTAACTCTAAATCCCATAATTCCTATTACCAAATCTCATCTCAAGTGGATCATTAATTTATGTATTTGGATCATTATTGTATGTAATTGGGCCTGTTTTGGCCTGTTTAAAGCAGGCCTGTTGTGAAGCCTATGGCCTGTTAGCGCGTTTATTTTTTTTTAATTACAGGTCTCTTTAACAAGCCACAGGCCAGGCTAGGCCTGTATACAAGCCAGGCTCAAGCCCAAAAAAAGGCATGTTACAGGCCACAGGCCAGGCTCAGGCCATCCAATGCCAAGGCACAAGCCTGGCCTGTTTCAACCCCTATCAACAGCTGAAGCCTTATAAGTTGAATTATCCCACACATGATCTGGAGCTGGCGGCAATTGTGTTTAGGCTAAAAATATGGCGGCACTACCTATATGGGGTGTCTATTGAATTATACTGCGACTACAAGAGTCTTAGATATTTGTACAATCAGAAAGAGCTCAACATGAAACAATACAAATGGATAGAGTTGCGAAAAGACTATAACCTAGAAATTAAGTATCATCCAAGTAAAGCTAATGCCGTCGCTGATGCTGTTAGTCATAAAGCGGTGCAGGTGATAGTTATGATGATACAGGAAAGGAAATTGATAAAAGATTTCAAAGACCTGAACTTGTCAAACCAGATTCTTTATGCTGGTTATGGTATTAGCCAAGCAGAAAGTGATTTAAAGACCGAGATTACAGAAGCTCAGATACAAGATGAGAAAGCAAAGTCTATCAAGATTATGATTGAATGAGGAGAGACTTGAGATTTTGATCTGTCACCGAGTGGACTAGTTCGATATAAGCAAAGAACTTATATTCCATTAAAGGATGATTTAAGGAAGAAAATCATTGATGATGCACATAAGAGTTGTTATACTCTTCACCCAGGGATGGTGAAGATGTATCATGATTTAAAGGTGATATACTGGTGACCCGGACTGAAGAAAGATGTGATAGAATATGTGGCACAATGTCTTACCTGTCAAAAGGTAAAAATCAAACATTAGAAACCACCTAGATTACTTCAAAGCCCCAAAATTCCAAAATGGAAATGGGAGAGCGTAACCATGGATTTGGTAGTTGGATTACCCAAAATTCAGAACCATGATGTAATTTCAGTAATTGTTGATCGATTTATGAAGTCAGCACAATTTCTTAGATCAACACTAACTATTCTCCAGATAAGCTTGTAGAAATCTACATCAAGGAGATAGTGAGACTCCATGGAACGTCGAAAAGTATAATCTCAGACAGGGATCCTCGATTTACTTCAAAATTTTGGAGATCTCTGCATGATGCTTTAGCCACTAAGTTGAGTTTGAGTACAACCTATCATCCTCAGACGGATGGACAGTCAGAGAGAACTATACAGACGCTAGAGGATAAGCTGAGAGCGTGTGTAATGGATTTCAAGGGAAGTTTGGATCACTACCTTCCACTTGTAGAATTTGCCTATAATAACAGCTATCATGTGAGTATTCAAATGGCTCCCTGTGAAGCGTTATATGGGAGGAAGTGTCAATCCCCTCTCTGTTGGACAAAATTATCAAAAAGAACGTTATATAGGTCGGACATAGTCGATCAAACTACTAAACAGATTAGAATTATCAAACATAGATTGCTTGCAACCCAAAGTAGACAGAAAAGTTATGCCAATAAACGGAGAAAACCGTTAGAGTTTCAGGTCGGTGATTATGTATTTCTGTAGATATCACCTGTTACCGGTGTCAGGAGAGCAATAAAGAGAAAGAAACTGATTCCTCGCTATAGTAGGCCATTTAAGATATTAGCAAGGATTAGGCCCGTAGCGTACAAGATTGCTCTACCCCCAAATCTAAACAGATTACATGATGTGTTTCATGTTTCCCAGTTGAAGAAGTACCAACATGACCCTCAATAGAGTATTGAATATGAAGATGTAGATATGCAGGATAACCTTACTTATAAGGCTGAGCCTGAACGAATCATTGATAGACATGAAAGGCAGCTTAGACGTCGCAGCATACCCTTTATGAAGGTGGTATGGAAAGGATTATCACTAAGGGAGGAGACTTGGGAAGCAGAAGAAGACATGCAAAGATGTTACTCGGGATTTATGCCGCAAGTGGTGTAACAAATTTCGGGGACAAAATTTATTGAACTGGTGGGGCGAATGTAATACCCCATTTTTCACCAATATATTTATGTGTATATTTGGAATATATTCAGTGCAATGAAGGGGTGAAATGTGGTGTAAGAATTTAAGTGAATTTATAGAAAATATGCCAATCGCCGGTTACGCATAATTTGACCGAATAAGGACCTAAAGTGGTGATAATGCACAAATTAAGGGCCTATTATTGTAACAAAAAATTTAGAAAAATTAAGCAACATAAATGATGGCCTCATTTGAATGTCAAAATGAGGTTAAGCCGAAGAAAAGAATGAAAAATGATTTATTCTGGTAAATAATGAAACGTAGGGGCAAAACAGTAATTTTTCCATAAAGTGAGAAATAATTATTTTTCCCTAATATTCCCACTAATTTGAGTTAAATGGGAATTAAAAATATTAAAATGACTACTTGATCATAAATAAACCAATTTTGGTGAATTATTTCTAAGAATGGTCAAATGGTTAAAAAGTCAATGACTTGGTCAACAAGTTATGAGATGGCACAGTGGGATATTGGAGATTCAGATTTCTCTCCTATTTCTCATGGGATTTTTTGGTGGAATGAGGGAGTATGAAGAGAAATGGAATTAATTAAGGAATAATGCATTTATGGGCCAATGAGAGGGTGGCACTTGTCACACCTAATTAACCCTTCATTATAATATCACTCTATCATCTCTCCTGCTCCATTCTCACGCACGAACTGAATCAAAAAAAGGGAGAGTGAGAGTTGAGAACGTGAAGAACGAAGGAACAGGGAGAATGCTAGGGTTTCTTGGGAATTAAGGTAAGAGGTTGCTACATTGTGTCTAAAGCTACCTAATCCGTCCATAACCTCTCCTCCTCATCTCTCTATCCTTGAAATCCTTGTTGAGCAGCTGAATCAAGAATTAGAGAGAGAGAGATTTAAGAATGAGCAGGAGATAGAAAGTTAAAGAAATCAAGAGGTAACTTCCCAAACTTATTCCTCTTGCTTAATTGATGCTAGTAGAGTTGTTTTGGGCTTGATTATGATTCATTTGGCATAAGATAATTGAAGAAAGCCAAAGAGACCATAATATGTAAATGTCTCCAATCAAGTCCAATGAATGTCTAACTAGTTAATATATTGGTTATAAGTAAAAAGGAGGTGATTAGGTTAAAGAAAACGAGAATCTGACATGACTTTTCTAAGAATTTAAATCCCCTTCCCTGTGTTGGACATGGAAAATGGATAGGAATTTGATAATTATGATGCTTCCATTGGATTTAGGAGGCAAAATTGTGTAGGGTTTATGTTAACCATGAAGCAAGAAAAGCCTAAGAGGGTGAAAAGACAAAAGTACCCCTTATAAGCCTTATTTGAGAGCTGTCAAGGGTATTTTTGTCATTCAGGATTTATGTTGGCCAATTCGAGGTTAAAAACGAATTATACACGCATAAATGTGTAGAAATGGCCTAAGTCATAATTTTGAGCAAAATACATATAATCAGGACTTAAGGGGTATTTTGGTAATTTGGCACAGTTAGGCTAAATTTATCATTAATATGAGTCTGGAAGGATACATGGATGACTAATAACTTATTTGTGATATTTGAAGATTTCAGGACTTGATAGTTGGTCTGGCCTCAGTAATTGCTCGAGCTTGCATCAAGTGAGGGAAAGTCGAATAAGAGTGCAACCAGGTAGTAGCCGTCTTCATATGACATGGCATGCATATGTATTGTTTGATATCATCTCCAAAATGTCTAACATGTTTAGATTAAGTGGAGTGATCACCTGAGGCCTATCTTTGGACGGGTTGACACTCAAGCGATAATGTTCATAATTCCACGAGCGGTGCCTAGGGCCTATCTTTGCACAGGTGCCCCTCGGGGCTAAGAACTTGTCTAGCGCTAAGTCAGTTTATGAATTGCATCTACCGAGAACCTATCTAGCGCTAAATCAGTTTATGAATTGCATGAGATGCACTAATTATGTTATGATGATTTTGTTGATTGATGAAGTATGAAGCATGCTTGTGTGTGATATCTTATATGTATGATTGTGTTTCTACTGAGATTCTTATGAATCTCATCCTTTTTCTCAAAAACAAATCTCCAATACAAGGAGGGAGCTCACGGGGAAAAGAGAAGGTAAATAATGAAGAGTTGATGCCGAGAAGCAGAAGAACTTAGTTATGGTTGTCTCGTTCCTGTCGTGTATTTTAAGGATTTCATGAGTTTTTGGTTTGTATATGAAGTAGAAGAGATAGATGGCATGTTCTTTGTTGTAAGGATAAGTAAATCTAGTGAATTATACATGTATGTGAATATATGTAAATATTCATACCGATATAGGTATTGCTTGCAACTCTGATGTTTCGTAAAGAAAAGAAAGAGGAAAAAAATGAATGATAATAAATTCGGTGAGTATTAGCTAGTGGATACTCTACCGTAGTGTTAGAAAATGAGATATAACAACGACTTTGTTGGTCTTTAGGGATGGAGGGGCTAGTTTAGCCAAAAGATGGTTATCGGTTACTTATTAGATAAAATAAGTACATTAGATTTAATAGAATTATATTTATGTATCCAGATTAATACCAATGCAACCTATTTCATGAATAAAATGTGGCCAATTAACCAACCAACAAAACTACTTGTAAGAAATAAGAATTGGTTGTTGCATTGAAACATATAAATGTTGATTAATCTGACTAACATTCGACGGAGATTAGCCCTAGAGTGCAAAGGCATAAGGGAGCTTGATTGCAAGACCCAACAGTTGATATTTTGACTCCCTTTCATAGAAAACATGAATTGATGTATTTATATTATTTCTATCCATCAGGACTGATGAGCCTCGAATTAACAGCTTCTGCCTTGACAAGGAGGTGTTATGACTAATTGAACTACAATAAAAAAAAAGTGTAAACATCCATATTCTTATTAATTCATTCAAACCTTTTTCTATTTTGTTTTTATAATAGAATTATCTTGTTCTAACCGGAAGAGGCAGGACTAATATATTGATATTGAGATTTTTACTTGTATGTTTCTAATATATTACATAGATTAGTAATATGTTTTTTATTTCCAAATATTTGAGAATCACCGTCAATACCTCGGTGTAGGTCTAGAATGTTCCTTTGTTCCACAGTCCAAGGCTATTCAAACTAACCAATTAAGAATTCTCAGTTGTACTAGTGCTAGCAAGTGCATCTTTGATGCTGTCATCAATTCTCCTAAGAGGCAACAATTACCGAGAGCAAACATATTAATGACAAGGAAGGCATTATTTCTATGCCACTAATACTTTACTGAAATTCATTTTTTTAACTTGATCAGCCAATTTTCTAGAAAATCATTATCCAATTTTAATTTTAAAGGACTTTATTTATTTTGAGAACATGAAAAGATGGATTTTGAAGCTTAAAAAATGAAATTTTTATTTGATGCAATTCTAACTGATGCGAATGATAAAAAAATTATAAATAGGAAAAATGTATTGGAATAAAAGAAAGCAAAAAAAAAAGTTCCTCGATGATCATATAAATTCATTAACGGAACAACCTACCTGAAAAGCAATGGTAAAAGAGAAGATTATGAGATTTGTTCAAGAAGAGCTAAACTTGTAGTAATTTATACTTATAACTCAAAGATTGCCGATGCTTATACGGATCCCAAGGATACTGGTAATTCTAATGAAAAAGAAGAATTTGCCGATACTTATTCATAACAACTCGATTTTAGCCTAGACATAATCAAAGGATCTAGGCACTCTCAAAGATGTAAAATTGTTGATTGGAAAATCGTTCAAGCAAGTGCACATACTCCTCTTTTTTGGACAAAATTGATGATTAAATCCTCTTTCTTTTCTTTTGAGACTTTTGAGCCAATGAAAATATTTTTTCTAAATTAGATGTGGAAAAATAAAAATACAGAATGAAAAATCTTTTTTCAATACAAGTGCTTCACTTTGTATTGAAAAATTAGTTTGTCGGTTCTTATGAATCTAATTAAAAGAAATTCCATCCAGTAAAATAGACGAATTATAAATTTTCAAAATAATAGATAGAAATATCGCAAATAGGTGTGCTCTAATCCTCTGAGCTACAAGCCCCACCCCGTGGAAACTCCGTAGTAGTAGTTATTTTTCTAGTTTGGATTAGTTTTTGGAGAATAGATTTTAGAGAAAAAGTGAAAAAAAAGTGATTTCAGAGAATAAATTTTGGAAAATAGCTTTTGAAAAGGTAAAAAACACAAAAAATAGCTTATAGAAAACCATGGTTTTAAACCTCCAAACCATGGTTTTTGCGGAGTTTTTGGGTAGCTTATCCCAAACCATATGTAGCGCCCGAAATTTGAAAAATATGGAGCCGCCACCAAAATTTTAGAAAAGAATAATTTTGGAAACTATTTTTTTAGAAGAAAACCATATAGGGTTCTGGAGTCGATTATGTATAGGGAGGGTGTTAGGTACCTCATAGTACCCATTCATAAGAATAATTATCCCAAGTTAATAATTTAAAAATAAATATGGCCCTTTTAAATTTTATCATAATTACCCAAAAAAATATTTACAAAATAAGAAAAAAAATTAATTATTTACATTGGTTAACTTGACCTAAGAAGATAGTATAGGGCCTACGTACCTTTTAGAAGGATTATAGCCCACGTAGTTTGCTAGGGGTAGAAAGGCGTATCACTTGGTTGGTATTTTTAGAAAAAAATTTATTTAATTTATTTGAGAAAAATATGTTTTATTTCTTTGGTATTTTTTATTTTATGAAAAAAAAACTATTTTATTTTTTTATTGAATAAAAGAAAGGATTTTAGAAGGCTCTTGGACTAAACTTCCTAAGGAGATTCTCATAATCTCACACGAAATAATAATCGATTTTTACCTGAGGAGGCTCTAAAAACCTCATACAGTAAAAATCCATTTTAAAATCAATTTCATTTATTTTGATAAAAAAGAGAAGCTTTCTTCTTTATTATTTTCATTTATGAAAATGGGTCACAATCACTTTTCTTTTTCCTTTCTATAAAGAAAACTTATGTTAGAAGGAGAGATGAAAATAACAAATAGGTAATACACATCTAAAAAGTGAAAATAAGTGGTGGAAGCAAACCATCACATGTCAAGTCAATGAATGAAGGAGGACACATACCTTCTTTGCGGTCCAAGTAGCACACAAACATTGATAAGTAAAATATTTACATATTTATTTTCCGTTATATGATGATTTTATAGACGATATTTGAGCTCAGTGTAATGAATTTGGGTGTAATTGATAAATAAATGTTGATTTTCTTTTGATAGCCATGTATAACACCATATTAAGAAGATTTTGAGAAGGCATTTAAGGGACAATATTGTAGCAGTTTGCTGTTCATATGAGGGGTACTGTAGTATACGCGGTTCACTGTTCATAACACGATTTATTGTTCATGGTACTATATCACTTGATTTTAAGCCTATAAATAGAGGTCTTGGGCATCTTATAATGGGGAGGATAAAAGGAGAGGAGAAAATGAGAGAAGAAGGAGAGAGAGAACTTTTATCTTAGAATTAATTTCATGCATTGTATTACTTTTTGCATGCTTCCTACATGGATGGCTTAGGTAGTCATCCTTTATAGATGGTATAGGTTACCACCTATATGGACGGTTTTACTTCCTATATAGATGGCTAGATTTCTCCATTTTCATGCATCTTGTAGTTATATCTTTATGTTTTAGAATTTAATCATCAATTTTTATGCAATGTTTATAAAGTTTTCAAGTTATTTTGGTTTTGTTTTTAATTTCATCATGAGCTAAATTTTCATTCTCCTAGGGTGATGATGTCGCTTACTAATGAAGGATTGAATCTTAACTTATTAAAGCTAGTTTTAATTCTTCCTTCATGATTGAGTTTTAATTATTGTTCTTAATGCTTTCAATTGACTGGCCACCTTTTGAATGATTTCAATATGTATGTTGAGACCGGAAGGAGATGCATGTGTATGGATCCTATAATTAAAACCATAATTGGCATATGAAACAAGAATATATCCATATGGGTTGTATAGTCTGAATGAGTTCCATAAATCTTAAAGCATGATTAATTGTTTAAATTTATATAGAAGTATATTGGATTAGAAATTAATGATAGAATTGCTGGACCTTGGAAGAGGTTAGTAATTAAATTGGGGAAACTCGACTATTAATCATGTGGAATAAATTGAACTAGAATATATAGGTGATTCAATCCGAAATTTGCTAAGTGAAATATGATCTCTAGGGCCTTTTTCACATATTTGTCTACATATCAATTGCATTCATATTTAATCATTTTTATTTTGTATTATCAACCACCAACTAATCGTTCGACTAAATAGAATTAAAATTACCAATTTTGTTACTTAGTGATCAATCCTTGTGGGAATGATGCTCTACTTACTTCTATATTACTTGTTTACGACAGTGTAAACTTACACTTTTTAATAAACCATCTACACATTGTAACAAACATCATTGGGCATATCCTCATGATATCAACAAGAAGAGAGTAGCATAAATGTTGTTTAGGTAGTGGATGGAGTGAAAGAAATAAAAAGAAAGAGGGATGAGTAGTACAATCATATGAGATTAAAAAGATTAAATAGAAAAAATAATGAAAAAAGAATAGAGAGGAAAGATACAAGGAGAAAAAAAGGGAAAATAAAAAAAGATAAAATAATCCAAATCATATTGGATTGCACCCTCTAGCAATAATGTTATAGCTCACAATGTGACAACAATCACAAGAGTATATGCTTTCCTTGGGTATAGAGATGAAATAATAAAAATAGAAGAGAGAAAAAATGAAAAATAATGAGAAAACAAATCAATTCAAATTTCATATTGGATTCATGTCAAACCCCTTTACCATTACGATATTCGTCGGGCGAAAATCATAAAGATTCGTAAAGCATATGACACAGCGAAAACATATTGATAGATGGTACAAGTTTACATTACAGGAGAATTCCCCAAAGGGTTTGATAAGCATATATACACATGTACAAAGAACCCAAACTCAAAAGTATCTAAGTGCATGCAAAACAAACTATAGCCGCCATGAAAAGCTCTGGGACCCTATTCACCGGTAGCCACCAACTTGCCTTTTGAGCTACCTACTCCAACTGAAATATTTTTGTTTGGAGGAATGAGATTCGAGAGAATCTTAGTAGCAACATGCTTACATACATATAGAATGCGAAAATAGATATGCAATGTCATGTCATGTAAGATGATCGAAACGAATATGTGTGTACACTTGCCCAAGGTCAAACTACATATTTGCCCCTTGGTCTACTTAGTGCTCTTGTTGGGTCCCTGACCACAACATGGCGAATTGGTGTGTCTAGGACACTAGCTCATGTTACGATGAATGACATTCATAATAGGCATCACATAGTTCATGTAAGAAGTTACTATTTGGTTGCTTCCCTTTAGAAACCTTTTCTTGTTTATCTGAGCTCAGGAAAGTCTTAGACTTCGAACCATCTCCAAGTCCTACAATTTCCAAATACACCATAGAAAAGTTATTACTCATTCACATCTTATTCCAATTTTATACTATTAGTTAACTTAGCTTTATAATGTTAAATTACCAAAATACCCTTGTAGCCCCGATCTACCTAGACCTCACCAAAAATTATGACTCGGGCCATTCCTATACAATTTCAAGTGTAGAATTCATTTTTGACCCTCAAATTAGTTAAATTTAGGGTCAAATGATGAAAATGCCCTTGGTAGCCCTTTCTTTGAGTTTTAAGAAGTAGTTTGGTCATTTCTCATTTTGTGGCTTTTCTCACTTGATCATCAACATATACCCTACATAATTTTATCTTCTAAAACCTAATGGAAACATTAGAATTATCAGATTCCATCTCCTTTACTATGTCCAAAATAGGGCTTAGATTTTAGGTTCTTAGAAAAATTGTGTCGGTTTCTCTTTTTCTCTTACTTAATCACCTCCTTTCTACTTATGATCATACTATTATCTAGTCAGACATTCATTGGATAAGGTTTGGAGAAACTTGGATAGAAAGTTCCTTTAGGTTTCATTAACCATCTTTCACAAAAACAACCAAATCAATCCAAAAGTAACACCATTAGCATCAACCAAAGCATGAGGAATAAGTTTGGAGGTTTACCTTTGATTTCTCAACTTTCTCTCTCTATACGTTCGACTTCTCTCTCCCTTCTCTTGGAAATTGTCTTGAGAACCATGGATTCAAGGAAGAAGTGAGTAGGAGTGATCATGGAAGGATTAGGAAGCAAGAATCACAAGTCACAAGCTTCCTTACCTTGATTTTGTGAGAAACTAGCTCTCTTGCTTCTTGTTCTTCCTTTGACTCAACAGCTCTCGCTCACTCTTTTGGTTCAGTTCTTGCATGAGGAATGGAATGAAGAAATAAAGGAATGGTATATATTAAGTTAATCAAATAACTTAATAGGTGGCTATTCGTTATTGGTCCACATATGCCCTTTCTTGTTTAATTATATCATTTCCCTTTTTCTTCTTCATTCAGCCAAAATTGCATGAGAAAAGAGACGGGAGATCTCAACTATCACATTGCCATCTGCAATATGTTGACTTTTGGTCCTTTGACTTTTGACTATTTGACCTTGCTTGATAATAATTCACCAAAATAGGCTTATTAATTATCAAGTAGTCATTTCCCTCTTTTTAGTTCCCATGTAACTGCAATTATTAGGAGGATTAGGGAAAAATAATCTTTTTCCACTTTGTGGCAAAATTACCGTTTTGCCTCTACGTTTCATGATTTACCTAAATAAATCATTTCTTGCTCCTTTCCTTTAGTTTGGCCAATTTCGACATGTATATTAGGCCATTATTCATGTCATTTTATGTTCCAATTTTGGTTACAATAGTAGGCCTTTATATGGCATTAATTGCTCCTTTGTGTCCGTACTTGGCCGAATTGTGTACAACCAGCGATTGAAATATTTCTGTAAATTTATGCATCCATAATTCACCATTTTATTCCATTAAATGTATTAATTACATAGGAGGAATGTTGATGAATAAAAATGGGGTGTTACAATTCACCCTAGAACTATTAGTGTTGAGGCATCACATATGCGGCACCAACAATAAAAGTATTGGCTTTCCTTGGGTATGAAAAAGAAGAAGAAGATAAAAAGATGAACACAATCACTAATTCACCCTTATTCCTTGCATCTTTTCTCTCTCTATTTTCTTGGGTCTTTAATCTCCCAATTTTTTGTGTCTTTGCTCTCCCTATTTATTTGTCTCTTTACCCTCCCAACTTTTTTTTATTTGCCTCTTTGCTCCCCTAATTTTTGTTGTCTCTTTGCTGTCCCAATTTTTTTGTGTCTTGCTTCAACCCTTGGTCCCCTATTTATAGTTTCAAGCTAAGGTAGGATTTTCTTTATAAACGCTCCTTTTTTTTATTTTTAAATTTTTTTTTATAATTTCTATTAATAAAACTTTCTAACTTGACCTAATCACCATCAATAGGAGATTTGTTTTTATTTTTTCTTATTTTTCCCACACGTAATTTCCTAATTTAAACCTATCAACATAAATGAGATATATTTTTGTTATTTTTAATTTTCATTATTTATTTATTTTTTTATACTTTCTTTACAAGCAATTTCTTTATTTAAACCTATCAACATGAATGAGAGATATTTTTGTATTTTTTAAATTTCTTTTTTTTCCTTTACAATGACTTCACACTAAATTTCCTAATCCGAATATCAAATAACATCAATTTGATGAATTATTTTGAAATTTATTTTAATTTACTACAAAAACCCAAGTTCAAGACAATCATCATTAATTATAATCCAATCACCATCAATGTCATTTGCTTATTAATTTAAATGTGTTAGGATTAATGAGGATTTTTTATTTTTTCATTTTTTTTATTATTTGAGTTGGGCCCAGACAAATAAGGGTATTTACAGTTGCCCCTCTTTACTTGTTTCATAGCTGAGAAAAGTGATATTCTCACCTATGAATCAAGTAAAGATAAGAACACGTATTTTTCTGACTAAATAGAATAAAGTGCCCTTTTGGACCAAAGAGGGTTTAGACAAAATACAATGTCCATGCCCCTTTTCACTTGGTTCATAGGGGAGAAGAACGCCGATGGAGTGAGATGATCAAATGGAATGGAAGTGAAGTGCTTAATTCATAGGACTTGGGTGGGATGTAAAATAACTATGCCAACCATTTACTGGGCTGAAAACAAGTAGTACCTGTCAGGACATGGCTTTCAAAGAATAGTGCCTACCAAAACAGGGCTTTTAAAGAATTGTGTAAGTTGTTAGTGAGCTTTAAGGGTTTCCTACAGATACAGGGCTTTGAAAGAATGGTGCCTACCATTATAGGGCTTTTAAAAGAATTATGCTAGCCGTTACAAGGCTTTGAAGGTGCCTACCAATACAAGGGTTTGAAAGAATAATGTCTGTCATTACAGGGCTTTAAAAGAATTATGACAGCCATTATTGGGCTTCAAAAGAATTGTGCAAGTCATTGTTGGGCTTTAAGGGTACCTGTCAATACAGGGCTTTAAAAGAATAGTGCATGTCGTTACAGGGCCATAAAAGAATTATTCCAACCATTACTGGGCTTTAAGGGTGCCTGGTGGTTCAGGGCTTTGAAAAGGGTACCAGCCGTTACTGGGTTTTGAGGGTGCCTGTCGGTACAGGGATGTGAAAATCGCGCCTACCGTTATAGGAGTTTAAAAGAATTATGCCAGCCGTTACTGAGCTTTAAAGGTGCCTGCTGATATATGACTTTGAAGGGGTTATTGCCGATACAGGGCTTTGAAAATGGTGCCAACCATTACTGGGTTTTGAGGGTGCCTGCCGATACAGGGATTTGAAAGGGTGCTAGCCGTTACTAGACTTTGAGGGTGCCTACCGGTACAGGGCTTTGAAAGAATAGTGATTTCCGTTATAGGGCTTTAAAATAATTATGCCTAGCGTTATTAGGCTTTAAAATAATTGTGCCAGCTATTACTGGGCTTTGAAAGAATAGTTCCTACCGTTACAAGGCTCTAAAAGAATTGTGCCAACCATTATTAGGGTTCAAAAGAATTATGCCAGCCTTTACTGTGCTTTGAGGGTGCCTGCCAATATAGGGCTTTAAAAGAATAGTGCCTACCATTAAAGGGCTTTGAAAGAATGATGCCAGCCATTATTGGGCTTTAAGGGTGCCTACTTGTACAAGGCTTTGGAAAGAGTGCAAGCCGTTACTGGGCTTTGAGGGTACCTGCTAGTATAAGGCTTTGAAAAGGTGCTAGTCATTACTGGGCTTTGAGGGTGCCAGCCATTACTGGACTTTGAAAAGGTACCATCCATCACTAGGCTTTGAGTGTGCATACCGGTATAGGGCTTTAAAAAGGGTGCCAGTTGTTACTAGGATTTAAGGGTGCCTGATGGTATAGGGCTTTAAAAAGGTGCTAGCCATCACTGGGCTTTGATGGTGCCTGCCGGTACAGGGCTTTGGAAAGAGATGCGATGAACTTGTGATGCCCCTTGAAGTAGTGCTTATGATAATGCCAATGAAGATGATGATATTGATAATAAAGATGATAGTGGCAAGATGATGAAGAAGTATTCATAATGAAGTCATGAATGAAGATGATGATAGTCATAATGTGACACTTAGCATATGATGCCCCACATAATGAGATGATGATGATGAAAATATTGATAACGTTCTAATGAGGAAGTCATAAATGGTAATTATAATATCCCAAATTTTAATCACCAAAATTCCTTGAATATTTAATTGTATTCAATAGAGTAAATGGTAAATCTTGGTGCACGTGAAGTAGTCAAAATAATGGAGGTAGTTACTATATGAAACTTTTGGCCAAGAAAGACTTAAAGCCCAATTTTTGTATAGGGAAAAGCCTGACATTGTGGCCTAAGATTAAGTATGAAAGAGCACAACTTCTATGCCTAATATGTTGCAAAATTTTGATAAAAAAGGAAGGGAAAGAAGAAAGTAGCAATTGTTTTAAAAATTCAAGAAAATGTAAGGGCAAAATGGTCATTTTGGCTAAATAAAATAAATTTAGCAAATCTTCCTTAATAATTAAGGAAGAGGACAGATTTGGAAGAAGGAGAAGATTTTTATTAAAAAGGAGGACAAGTGGAATAAGAATAGAAGCTTGTGGAAAATAATAATAATAAATAAAAAGTCATATGTTAAATTTTAATAAAATAAAAATAATTAAGGAATGATATGAGAGCATTCTAGAGAGCTCTCTCCTTCCCTATGAAAGACCCAAAATTTTGTCTAAAATAGAAAGAAAGAAGAGAAGAAGAGACTTGAGCAGAGAAAGAAGTAAGAAGAGAAAAGCAAGATCAAGATAAGTAGGTAGAAATTTCTACTTATTCTTGTTCTCTAATTCATGGAACCTCTTCTCAACCTCTATATCATCTTGGATTAGCCACCAAACAAGCAAAAAATAAAGGAAATGAGAAAAGGGGTGATGGTTTAGAGAAGAAGAAGAAGAAGAAGCAAGGTAAGTTACGAAAACCTTGAACTTCTTGTTGAAATTAAAGTTGTCGTTGATGTCTGGCTAGATATTGGTTGTTTGTGATAAATTATGTAATTTGGGATGTTCAAACCCTAAGGGGAGATACTATCCCAATTAACACTAATCATGTTCAAATAGTGTTAAAAGGGTTAATCATATGATTACAAGTGAAAAGGAAGGTGTTTTAAAGACTAAAACATGAAAGTTTCATTTTTCTAATTTGTACTAGATTTTTTGTGGCGAGTTTTTGAGTGGCCTAAGTTGGTCCAAATATTATGAACTTTTTTAATTTGATAGGTATTGTAAGCCATTTGGATGAGTGGATTGAAATATATGATTTTTCAAAATTTGGCCATGAATCTGGAACAAATTCTATGGCAGATTAGCTTAGTTGAATATTCTAGAATTTTGTGAATATGTCTAGTACTTTATGATATTTTTTATTTAAATAGTACTAAAATAGATATACATAGGAACTACAACCACTCAATTTGGAATTTTCTAGACTTAGTTATGAATTTTCAAAGTTGACTGAAAATGCTGGAAAAAAAATTTATAGAATACTTATGAAAATGACAATTTTGCCTCTAAAACCTTAAATTAGTGGCTGTCAAGGGAAATCTGGTCATTTGAGTGTGAATTTTTCCAAACTAAGGTAAAAAATGGATTCTACATGCGAAATTGTGTAGGATTAGTCCGGGTCATAATTTTGGAAAAGTATAAAAATACTGGGTAAAAAGGGAATTATACCAGATTTCCTAGGGGCATTTTGGTAACTTTAAACTTTTAAGCAAAGATAACCAACTTATGAGTTTTAAATAAGATATGAATAAGTAATAACTCGTTTGTTATTAATTTGGGAATTTTAAGATTTGATATTTGCCCGAGCTAGATGAAAATTTACGGACCGGTAGTAACTAGGCTTTGGAAAGAAGTCTAGGTAGTAACTCTATCTCTCATATTCTATGTGAATGTTAATATGCATTATTTCCTTGTTCTGTACAATGTGATTTACCTATGTGGTTATACTTACCTGTGTACGATGCATAGCTTGTGTGGCTATACTTTCCTGTATGTTGTATAGCCTGGCTATGCTTACCTTTGTGCGAGGCATAGCCTGTGTGATGATGTGATTACTATATGGTTTGTTATATGTAGGTAGGGAACAGGCAATCATTTTGATCTCAAGAAAAATGATCACTTTGGTTCCTGAATATTGTTAGACATGTACTTGGCATTTTGATTGCTGCATCGAATGTTTAATTTTCACATTTTATATGATTGATAGCCTAGTACTACTAGATTCGCATAAATCTCACCCTTTCCATAAATTTTAAATTTATTTAGCAAGTGGAAGCAGCTTAAAGGGCAATGCAGTAGATACTGGAAATTGAAGGTCTAGTGTTGATCAAGATATTTATCGTTGGTTATCCATTAATCTTCCTATGTATTTGGGATTTGTATTATATTATGTACAAATCCTATAGGGATTTTATATAATGTAATCAATAATTTTATATCAGTATAATGTATTATTTCTTTATGCCAATTGAACTGCGTATTGACACTTTGATAAATGTCAAAATTTAAGGGGTTTGACATTAATGACCATGGTGGTGATGACACGACACTAAGCACGTAGTAATCTAAACATGACACTAATGATGATGAAGATAAAGCTCTAATAGGTAAGTCATAGATGATGATGACATTGGTGATGATGATATGACACTAAGCACGAGGTGCTCCTAAACATGATAATGACACTAAAGATGGCAATGATGATGAAGAGGATGATGAGGGCCATGATTACAAGGAGATTGTGATAATGGTGGAGATGATCACAATAAAGGTGATGACACTGATAATGATGATGGTAGTGATGATGAAATCCTAATGAGGATGATGAACATAATGATAAAGATGAAGTACTCATGTAAATAATGATAGTAATGGTAGTGGTATCCTGACACAAATCATGTGGTGCCCCAAATATGCAATATGTTAAATAATGATAACAGTATTGAGAAAATCCTAATAAGGATAATTATGGTAATGATGATAAGGAGATGATGAAATGAGGATGATGATGATGAAAATGATAAAGAACCAATAAGGATGATGATGATAAGGAGATGAAGATGATCATGAGGAGATGATAATGATGATGATGATGAAAATGATGAAGAGCTACCTAACCAATGATATTGCCCCCGCTTTGGCTTTAGTCCTATTCAAAACCACCTTCACTCATTGGTTTATGTAAGATGCTATTTATGTTTAGGCCATTATAACTCTTGTTGAAAAGCTTTTAGGTTTGCCCCAGTCTTAGCAAAAACACATTTCGAGGCAATTCATGACGTAATATTAATAGAAGCCTTTTTAGCTGAAAAATTAATTTCAAATTTGCCCCCAATTTGTGAAATAGCTTGCAATACGTGTGAAGTAGAGTGAGGGTATGATTGATTTAAAGTTTAATGCAAGTAAAGTTAGGATAAATGAAAGGGCTTTTGACTATGTATTACAATTTTTCTTAGGGTATAACTTAATGCTAACTTTGGATAAATGAAAGGGCTTTTGAGCAAATAAGCCAAATTTTGAATATTCAACTTTTCCTTGGCCTGTTGTAATTTGTGTAGCACATGAATTTTTTTGTCTATCTTCATCTTTAATGCTTGCATAGTCAAATTTTTTTTAAGAAAAAAACCTCATTTAATAATGTCAATGTTGTCTTAAAAAATGGATAAAGCAATTGAATTGAGGAGAAGTCCCAAATTCCAACTTGTTTCCCTTTATTGAAAAGGAAAAAAATGAAGATAATACCCTAGATGTAAATTGGAAATGACTCACATGCCACATTAAGAGTAGAAAATGATTGAAATGGAAGAATTCCTTAAATCTAAATGTTTGAGAAAAGACCTCCGAACCTAACTATCAAGGTGTTAACAACTGATCATGAAATCTTAGAAATTGAAACATAGAAGACAATGTCCAAGTCATAAGAATAGAGGATCAACAAATATATCAATACATTGTTACCTAAATCATATCACCCATCTCAAGTTAGCCACTTTCAAGGTAAAAGGTTTAACAAGAGAGCAATGCCCCAATGATTTTCCTTACCAGATATAGTATTTACTCTCATCACTTAGTGTTTTAAGGGTTAGTGTTTGCACTCTATATCTAAATTATCCAATTCTTGTTCCATAAGCTTGGCAATAATCTAAGTTCTTTATCACAAAAAGAGCCATATGTTAACACAAATCACAAGGACTTTTTATATGGGCATACATAAAGGGTAAAGAGGAGATGAAGAATGTGATATCCTGAATTTTAGGACTAGAGGCTTAAGACTAAGTCGATATTAAGTGGATTACTAGACCTCGGTTTAACAAATGTCCTAGTGAGACATAGTTGTATTTCCTAAAATTCTTTTATATCTTTGGGTATTAAAAGGAATATTATGGTGAGCTAAAGAGCTCGGGGGAATGTTAAAGATGGATGGGAAAAATGGTCATTTGACTAGTGTGAGTAAGCAGCCATTATTTCCCTGTAATTGTTGCCAATTCAGTTAAATGGGGAGGGAAATAAAGGAAAGGGGCAAGAAATGGTTTATTTTGATAAATCATAAAAAAAGGTGAGGGCAAAATGTTAATTTTTCCATAAGGCGAGAAATGAGGATTTTTCCCTATGATTTCAGTTGAATGGGAATTAAAAAGAGGGAAAATGACTACTTGGTAATTTATAAGCCTATGTTGGTGACTTATTATCAAGGAAAGTCAAAGAGCCAAAAGCTTAAAGTTTTGGTCAACCACTTGTAAGGTGGCATAATGGGATAGTTTGAGAGTAGTATTTCTCTCTTTTGATCTCATTATTTCAGTAGATGATGAAGAGAAAGAGAAATAGAACTTGTTATACAATAAATGAGATGGTTGGACCAATTGAGTATAAGCCACTTGGATGATTTATTTAAATCATCATTCCTTTATCTTCTTCTCTCATTCTTGTCCTATCAGAATAGAAAGGGAAGAGAAATCAGAAAATCAGAATGAGAGAACGGACGAACGAGGGAGAGAAGAGAGAGAAACTTCCAGCCGCTGGAACGCTACCTAAATGACGTCTTCTCTCAAAGTGCCCTGTATAACATTCTTCTACTCATCCCGAGTTTCATTTCTACAGTTTTGGATTTCTATTTGGAGGTATTTGGTGCCATCTCATTGGCCAGAGTACTGCCAGAATTCCGAACCGAATTCAGAAACGTGTAGAGGTAAGCGTAGGCTTCCTTCTAAACCTATTGGTTCGTTGTTTAGATGAGTATTAGGGGAGTTAGGTACTGTTTATGTCTCATTCAAAGGATGTTTTTGAGGTCCAAACGTTGTTCAATGCTTTCCTAAATAGCTAATCATGTGATTAGAAGTGAAAAGGAAGTGTTTAGGCAAGAGAAAGGAAGAATCCAACACAACTTTTCTAAGAATTATAAATTGTTGCCTTGTGTATGGCATGAGAAGAGAGTTGGAATCTTATCAATTCAATGATTCCATTGAGTTTAGAAGGGAAAATTGTGTAGGGTTAATGTTGATGATGAAGTGAGAAAAGCCCTAGAGAGTGAAATGACCAAATTACCCATATAGCTCTAAATAAGGGCTGTCAAGGGGTATTTTCATCATTTAGGCCTAATTTGACTAATCTGAGGTTAGAAATGGATTCTACACGCAAAATTCTATAAGATTTGCCAAGGTCATAATTTATGTGAAAATACAGTTGGACTGGGTACGAATGAGTGTAAGCCGGGCTTCCAGGGGCATTTTGGTAATTTAGCATAATTAAGCTAAGTTAGCCAATAAAATGAGTTTGGAATGATACGTGGATGAGTAATGACTTATTTATTGTATTTGGGAAATTCAGGACTCAACGGATGGTGCCCGAGCTGGAGCAAAGATAAAGGTTTGAGGAAGAATACGAAATCCAAAGGTTGTGAACTTACCTTGCCTACATGTATGTGATATGTATGTTATGCATTGTGTTTATGTGGCTGCTTTGCCTAATTGTGTTGAGCATGCTTGATTGATTGAAATATTGTTACGTTTATACGGTGGCCATGAGTATATTATATCATTAAGTATGTAGATGTTATCATTGACATGATCTTAGAAATGGCGAGTATGTCATGCATCAACTATATATCTTGCATGCATAGTGGTATTGTTTTCTACTGAGATTCTCCGAATCTCACTCCTCCTCCCAACCAACCATTTAGACAGGTGAAGAATGCATAAGGATATGCACGAAGGAGACATGAAGGTAAATTGAAGAGCATAGTGCAAGGCACTACTTTTTGTATTTGATGTAAATGTGTGGTGGTTATAGGTAGTTATACATTTGATGTATATAAATGCATGTATGAAGTTTAGCAGAGAATCACTCTAGTTGAATAAAAGGGAAAATGTCGCATACTCTTATTTAATGAATTTAAGAGCCAATGAGGCATTAGTGACATAGTGAATCTTGTGGGAATGTATTTAAAGTATTCTACCCTTTGAAAAACCCTTTCAATCCTAAGTTCAAATCCTGAGTTGAGATGGGATTTATGAACGTTTTCGAACGTTGGGTAGTCCGGGGTCAAATCCTGGTTCTACAACTAATTTCACTACTCATTTGTACTCATTTTGGAGTATTGGAAATAGGGTGTCACAAAGAATATTCAGTTCCTATTCTTATATTTTATGTAATTGTTCATCTCTCTTATGCTTTTCTTTTTCTCCTTTTTTTGCTCTAACTTTTGCCTAAGCAGCCCTTTCGAGTTTTCAACTTAGCGAGCTTTTTTTTCTTCTTTTTTTTTCTTTCATCTTCATTTTTCGCTCTAACTTTTGCCTAAGCAGCCATTTCGGGTTTTCAACTTAGCAAGCTTTTTCTTTCTTTATTTCTTTTTTATTTTTTTCCTCTCTTTTACCTTATTTTTTCAACTATTTCTTTACTTTTCAATTATTTTCAAACAAAAGAACAACTGAAGGAAGTTCTTTCCATGTTTCCCTTTGTATTTACCCAATCTTTCTTTTAATTTTCTTTTCTTTTTTGTTGCTCTTACTTTTGTCTAAGCTGCCCTTTCGGGTTTTCAACTTAGCTACCTTTTCGCCTTTTCTTTTTCTTTTCTTTTTTTTTTGGCTTTAACTAAGCTGCCCTTACAGGTTTTCAACTTATCGAGCTTTTTTTCTTTTCTTTTTTTTTCTATTTTTCCTATTCTTTTTTCAACTATTTCTTTGATTTTCATTATTTTTAGCCACTTTTCAAACTTTAAAATTTTCAAAAGAGAGCTGTCTTACAACTAGATTGCCTTGACAGCCTCAAAAATTGTCAAAAATGTACACATGCTCCCCTAACCAAGAAGATAGGGTGCTCTTAGAGACAAAAAGTACCCTGAGTTGAAGATAAAGGGTATCTAAGAATCGAAGTAGATACTCATGATAACTAAGATAAGAACCAAACAAGCAAGTGTATGCTTTAAAGGCCTTAAAACAAAAGAAGAACTGAATGAAGTTCTTTCCATGTTTCCCTTGGTATTTACCCCATCTTTCTTTTGATCTTCTTTTCTATTTTCTTTTCTTTTTTAATACTCTAACTTTTGCCTAAGCTGCTCTTTCGGGTTTTCAAATTAGTGAGCCTTTTGCCTTTTCTTTTTCTTTTTTTGCTCTAACTTTTGTTGAAGTTGCCCTTATGGGTTTTCAATTTAGCGAGCTTCTTTTCTTTTCTTTTTTCTCTTTTTCTTTCAACTAATCATTTTTCAACAAGATTCACCTTGAAGCCTTAACAATTTTCAGAGTATACAATATTCATTTAATTAGGAAGAGCGAGTCCTTTTAGAAACAAAAAAGAAACTTGAATAAGGGTAAGGAACATATTTGTAGTTTCTACGTACTAAGGGATAGGAAAGGAATATCACACAGGCTCAAATGGCTACATGAAAGGGTGGCTATTTGGCTTTATTTTTATTAAGGATGAAAAATGAATGCCTTGGTTCTCTCTATAGCAAGCAAATGAACATCAAATCTATCCTTAAACAAGATACGTGCCAAGTTCTAGATTGGGTAAAGGATAACTAGTACACACATGAAAATGAAATCATATCGATAGGCTCAAATCCTCACATGGCTTATGTAATCATCATCACATTACATCCAAGTTAAACAATTTATCCTTTAAAACTAGCCTTATCAAGGTGGGGTCAAGTCATTTTCAAAACTAAGCTTTTTCACAATATTATATTACTCTATACAAGCAACTTTTGCAAAACAAGTTTTTAGACCCTTGACAATTTCCGCCAATCAAGAATAATACTCTCTGAAGGTGAAAAGAGAGACAAAACTTTTAGCCTCACAATGGGAATAAGGAACAACTATTTATATGAAGGAGGGATGACATTGACAATGGTAAATGAAGTCATTTTTAAGGAAAGATATTATATGCAAGTATTATTAACTAAAGATATGACTGCGTTTATTTTACTTTTTTATTTTTTTCATTTTTATTTGCATGCTCATCCCCCCTTTCTGCCTCCTTACTCAATGATGTTTATGATGTTTAAGGCCCATATCAAATGAAGCTAAATTCTAATAAATGATACAAGGATGCCTCATGAGACATAAAAGACTGATGGCATGTACTTCAAGTTATGATATGGATGATGGACATTCTGAAAAAGAACTCTACCTCCTTAAGAGATCAATTACCTCATAGGGAGAATGAAGTTCCCATTAACCTACAAATGGCCCAAGCTATTATGTGGCTAAGTGTAATACCCATTTTTCACCAGTACATTTATGTGTATATTTGATGTATATTTAGTGGAATAAAATGGTGAAAAATGATATGGATGAATTTATGAGAATTTATGGAAAATATGCTAATCGCCGGTTATGCGTAATTTGGCCGAATAATAATGTAAGAAGGCGATTAATATACCAATAAAGGCCTATTATGGTAACCAAAATTCAAGAAATAAATGACATGAATAATAGCCTTATTGAAGAGTTAAAATGGGGTTAAGTCAAAGAAATGGGCGAAAAATGATTTATTTCGGTAAATCATGAAATGTAGGGGCAAAATGATAATTTTGCTGTAAAGTGGAAAATAATTATTTTTCCCCAATATTCCCGCTAATTTGAGTTACATGGGAATTAAAAAGAGTAAAATGACTACTTGATCATTAATAAACCAATTTTGGTAAATTATGGTAAAAAAGGTCAAATAGTCAAAAAGTCAATGACTTGATCAACAAGTTACGAGGTGGCACAATTTGATATTAGAGATTCATATTTCCCTTGTATTTCTCATACATATTTCAGCTGGAATGAGGGAGTATAAAGAGAAATGGAATTAATTATGAATAATTACATTTCTGGACCAATTATGGGATGACACTTGGCATAAGTAATTAACCATTGCATTATATTATTAATCCTCATTCGATCAACTCTCGTTCTCAACCAAATTGATCCAGAAAGAGTGAGAGAGAGCTTGAGAACGAAACTGAACGGGAAGAACGATGAAGAGTTAGGGATCATCTAATCTGGAGGTATGAGACTTGTACCTTATGATCTAAGGTTCTTAATCTCTCTATAGCCTCTTCTCCTCACCTCTCTACCATTATTTTCCTTGATGCTCAGCTGAATCATGAGCCGGTGGAGGAGAGAGAGAAAATCTGTAGGAGAGAGAAAGTCCAAGAAATCAAGAGGTAACTTTCTAAACTTGTTCATCTTGCTTGATTAAGGTTAGTAGAGTTGTTTTGGGCTTGATTATGGTTCATTTGGTACAAGATAATTCAAGAAATCCAAAGAGACCTTAATATGTAAGTATCTCCAAATCAAGTCCAATGAATGTCTAACTAGTTAATATATTGGTTATAAGTAGAAAGGAGGTGATTAGGCCAAAGAAAACGAGAATCCGACACAACTTTTCTGGGAATTTATTTCCCCTTCCCTATGGTGGACGTGGTAAATGGATAGGAATTTGATAATTCTGATGCTTCCATTGGATTTATTAGGCCAAATTGTGTAGGGTCTATGTTGACCCCGAAGTGAGAAAAGGCCCGGAGAGCGAAATGACAAAATTACCCCTTACAAGCCTTATTTGAGGGCTGCCAAGGGTATTTTTGTCATTTGAGCTTGAATTTTTCCAATTCAATGTTAGAAATGGATTCTACACGTGAAAATATGTAGGAATGGCCTAAATCACGATTTTGAGAAAAATACTGATAATCAGGACCTAAGGGGTATTTTAGTAATTTGGCGTCATTAGGCTAAATTTACCAATATTATGAGTTTGGAAGGATGTATGGATGAGTAATAACTCATTTTTAAGGTTTGGCAATTTCAAGACTTGACAACCGGTCTGGCCTCAGTAGTTGCCCGAGCTTGAATCGAGTGGGAAAGTTACACATAGGAGCAACCAGGTAGTAACCATCTTCATATACATGACATGCATATGTATTTTTTATTATCATCATCAAAATGTCTAACATGCTTAGATTAAGCGGAGTGAACACCCGGGGCCTATCAAAGGTCGGGTTGACACTCAGGCGAAATGTTCATAATTGCACGAGCGGGACCTGAGGCCTATCTTTGCACAGGCACCCCTCGGGGCCAAGAGAACCTATCAAGCACGATGTTGGTTATGAAGTTGCATTGTATAAGTTGTGCACAAGCACCCTTTAGGGGCTAAGAACCCGCCTAGCATGAAGTCAGTTTATGAATTGCATGTTTACACTGAATAATGTTTGATGATTTTGTTGATGATTGTGTGAGTAAAGCATGCTTGTGTGTGTTATCTTATATGCTTGATTACGTTACTTATGAGATTCCCATGAATCTCATTCTTTTCCCAAAAAAATCTCCAGTACAGGGATGGAGCTCGCGGGGCAAAGAAAAGGTAAATGATAATGCGATGAGGCCGAACAGCGATAGAGCTTAGGCTAGGTTGTCAAGCTTTCGATATGTAATCTAAGAACCATATGAGTATTTTGGGTTTTGTATATGAAGTAGAGTAAAGAGAGATTATAAGTGTTGTAATATAAATTGTGTATAAATATATTTATATGTGAATATTTATATCCAGCAGAGGTATTGTATAAAGTTTCTAGCATTTTTCCGCATCTTGATGATCGGTACTCGGTGAGTATTAGCTAATTAGTACTCTACCGGAGTATTAGGAAATAAGGTATCACACTAAGGGTTTTTTTACATATAAAGGTTTCCTAACTGCCCTCATCGTGAAGATGAAGACCCATATGTGATACATCATTTCCTATAGCCTCAGATGAGTGCAAAAGAGTAGCAAAATCATTTGTGAAACCAAGATCAGGTCCCAGATTAAGCAATTTTAGAAACATGTTCACAATTCCCCAAATCTATCTCAGGATTTGAATCTGGGATTGAGAGGGGTTTTTTAGAGTAATAAAAATTTTCTCCAACATTTTCACAAGCATTCACTAGCTTACTAGGTCTCACCGGTTCTTTTTAATCTATCAAAGTTTGCGAGCGATTCTCTGCTTAGTTTTCACGTTTCATACCTTAGTTAAGTTTCATTAGCAATCGGAAGCGTAATAAAGCTAAATTGTTCCTTTCCTAGTCTACCGACATTACCAATTTCACTAGTATAGCATGTTAGAGTTACAGGCTATTTATATTGTATACAGATCCAAAATATCTAAGTACAAAAAACAGACAACCAACAAAACTATAATCTTCCCCGTTCCAGCCTCTAGCTATCTACATTTACCTTATTCTTTCCCCTTGAGCTATCTCCCTGAACTGTAGATAGTTTATGAAAAAGAGTGAGATTCAAAAGAATCTCAGTAGTAATAGTGTGCCAATCATATAGATATAACATTACAAAGCACGCTACATAGTCATCATACAACCTAATTATCACAACAACATTCAGTGCATTACATGCAGTTCATAAACAACCATAGCGCTAGGTATATTAAAGGTCTCGAGGGATACCTGCACAATAGGCCCCGGGCACCTACTCGTGCATTAAAGAACGTTATTGGCTTGAGCGTCCACCCTTGCAGAAAGGCCCCTAGTGACCACTCCGCATAACCAAAACGTGTCAGACAATTCATGATGATTTCACACAACATAAAATGTATATTATAAATGTACGAAAGACAAGTTACTACCTAGTTGCTTCCTTTGAGTAATACCTAACTGTTTCTTTGAGCTCGGGCAAGTTCTAGTTTCTATCAAAATTAGAGTTATAAGTAACTGGTTATTACTTGCACTATTACTGCCTCTAAATCAAATTCTGTTGGTTATCTAAAGCAGTTATAATAGTTTCTGCATAACACAATTCTGTACAATGTAATTTCACTATTTTCCAGAAACTAGCATATTTTTCAATCAACTTTGAAAATTCATGATTAATTCTAAAAAAAATTAATTTAACTATTTCCAAAACCTAAATGAAGCTCGATCAATTTAAATTTGATGAAAAATAGTTAGGTGTTCCCAATGTAGACAAATCATTCCCATAAATTCGTTAAAAACCCACTATTCTAGATTGTTTTCCAAAAATCAGGCATAAATTCAAAAATTCACCATTAATTCTAGAGAACTCCAAATTGAATGGTTCCAAATTATATGTAAATCTATTTCAGTATAGTTTCACATAAAAATATATAGCTATCACAGCCACAAAATTCCAAGAATTTCGTCAAACTCACCATGTTCCATATTACATTCCAGAAATAAGGCATAATTCAAAAATTCATATCTCCTAATTTACTTGTCCAAAAATTTCAAAATACCTATCAAATTAAAACTATATGTCTATAATTTATTTTTGGAAATTTTTATAATTTTTAGACAAGGTTTACCCCTTGAATTATCACACACAATAATAGTGCTTCAGATAGGGTGTATTAACACTATGAACAATCTTACTTCATAAATTCCCAAATTCATATACAAGCATCCAAAAATCATGAACACTTGTATACCTACACAATTTTTCATTCTAAATCCAATGGAATATAATCATCAAAATTAGCAAATTCCTTCAACTTCATCACATCACAGTATAGGCAGAAAATTAAGATTCTCAGAAAAAGTTTGTTGTTTTCTCGTTTTCTCATACTTAATCACTTCCTTGCTACTCCTAATCAAATGATTAGCTATTTAAATACTCATTACACATGATTAGAAGCAATTTGAGCATTATGACCCCTTAGGGTTTCATCATCCAATCTTCACAAAACAATCAATTTCAAGCCAACAACAACAACAACAACAACAACAAAGGTATAAGCTAGGAAGCAAGATGTTGAAGTTTACCTTTGATTCTTGTGGTTTCTCTCTCTAAAACATCTCAGCCCTCTCTCCCTACACCTTTGATTTAGCTTGCTAATCATGGTTTTTAAGGAGGAGAAGAGGTTAGTAGAGGTTCCTACATGATTTGGAAGCTTAAACCTCAAGTATACATGCTCCTTACCTTGAATTTTGGAAGAAACCTAAGCTTTGGTATGCTTCTTGCTCTATCACATTCAGCTCTCTCTTTTCCTCTTTTCTAATTCAACTTGCACATGACTGAATGGAGAAAGAATGAAGAATTGTGGACTTAATGCATTAATCATAGTTACTTTACACATGGCTACATCCTATTGGTCCAAAATTTCCTTTTTGATCAAATTTTCCTATACAATTCATTTTCCCTTTTTCCTCTTCTTCATCTGCCATATATCTAATAAGAATTAGGACTTTTTGAATATGATTTTGAATTCCTAATGCTATCTTGCAATTTGTTGACTTTTTGGACTTTTGACTTCTTGACTATTTTACCTTTCTTGATAATAATTTACCAAAATAGGCTTATTAATTACCAAATATTCATTTTCCTCTTTTTAATTCCCATTTAACTAAAATTATTGAGAATATTGAAGAAAAATAATTTACTCTCTTATTTTATGGCAAAATTACCATTTTTCCCTTACGTTTTATGATTTATCGAAAGAAATCATTTCTTGCTTTTTTCCTTTGGCTTGGCCTAATTTTGACACTTATATGAAGCCATTATTTGTGTCAATTTATACTCAAATCTTGGTTACAATATTAGGCCTTTAAGAGGATATTATTCGCCTCTTTGTGTCTTTTCTTAGCCAAATTATGTATAATCGGCGATTGGAATTTTTCTGTAAATTTAGGCATACCACAATTCACCATTTTGTTCCACTAAATATCACAAATATACATATGAAGAATATTGGTGAAAAAGTGGGGTATTACACCCTTTGACGAAATTGACCTTCAGGGGGTTCTGAAAACCCCATAGGGATCAACATCGCCAAATGAGTAACAACTAGGATGAAATCTTCACAATAACCTCAGGGTGAAACCCCTATAGGGGTGCCGCTAGAAACTTCTGCTCACCTAAGGAACTCACAGACCTAGGTATAGGGCCCAAAATGTGTGTGAGGAGAATAGTATATGTGTTCAGTGTTTGTAGAGAGCATACAATCTGTTGGCTTAGATTCTACCCAACCCTCTTCTGCTAAGCAGATCACGAGATAAATAAAGAAAAAGAATAAAAAAATAAATGAATAAACAACTTAATAAATGAAAACAAATAATTAAAAAAAAAGAAGAAAAAAGGGTCATTAAAATAAAATTAAGGCCATATTATTTTAAAACGCTTAACTTAAATGGTCTTGACTCTTAAACCATCCCCAGTGGAGTCGCCAAGCTATAGCGCCCGAAATTTAGAAAATATGGAGCCACCACCATAATTTTAGAAAAGAATAATTTGTAAACCTTTTTTTTAGAAGAAAACCAGAGATGGTTCTGGAGTCGATTGTGCATGGAAAGGTGTTAGACACCTCACAACACCCATTCATAACAATAGTTACCTAAGTTAATTATTTAAAAATAAATATGGCTCTTTTAAATTTTAACATAATTACCCAAAAAGAAAATATTTACAAAATGAGAAAACAAAATTAATTATTTACATTAGTTGACTTGACCTAGGAAGAGAGCCTATGGCCTACGTACTCTTTAGATGGATCAAAGTCCACGTAGTTTGCTAGGGGTAGAAAGGCGTGTCACTTAGTTGGTATTTTTTAGAAAAAAATTTATTTAATTTATTTGAGAAAAATATGTTTTATTTCTTTGGTATTTTTTATTTTATGAAAACAACTATTCGATTTTTTTATTGAACAAAAGAAAGGTTTTTGGAAGGCTCTTGGACTAAACTTCTTGAGGAGATTCTCATAATCTCACATGGAAGAATAATCGATTTTTACCTAAGGAGGCTCGAAAAACTTCATACGGTAAAAATCCATTTTAAAATCAATTTCATTTATTCTGATAAAAAGAGAAGCTTTCTTCTTTGTTATTTTCATTTATGAAAATGAGTCACAATCATTTTTCTTTTTTCTTTTTATAAAGAAAACTTATATTAGAGGGAGAGATGAAAATAACAAATAGGTAATACACATCTAAAAAGTGAAAATAAATTATTGAAGCAAACCATCACATGTTAAGTCAGTAAATGAAGGACGCGTACCTTCTTCGTGGTCCAAGTAGTACACAAACATCATTGGGCATATCCTCATAATATCAACAAGAAGAGAGTAGCATAAATGTTGTTCGAGTGGTGGATGGAGTGAAAGAAATAAAAAGAAAGAGGGATGAGTGGTACCATCATATGAGATTAAAAAGATTAAATAGAAAAAATAATGAAAAAAAAGAATAGAGAGGAAAGATATAAGGAGAAAGAAAGGGTAAAAGAAAAACAAGATAAAATAATCCAAATCATATTGGATTGCACCCTCTAGCAATAATGTTGTAGCTCACAAATGTGACAACAATCACAAGAGTATATGCTTTCCTTGGGCATAGAGATGAAACAATACAAATAGAAGAGAGAGAAAATAAAGAATAATAAGAAAATAAATCAAGCCAAATTTCATATTGGATTCACCCTTTAGCCATTGATGTTGAGGCATCACATATGTGGCACCAACCATAAAACCATAGGTTTTTCTTAGGTATGAAGAAGAAGAAGAAGATAAAAAGATGAACACAATCAATAATTCACCCTTATTCCTTGCCTCTTTTCTCTCTATATTTTCTTGTATCTTTACTCTCCCAATTTTTTGTGTCTTTGCCCTCATAATTTTTTTGTCTCTTTACCCTCTCAATTTTTTTTTCCTCTTTGCTCTCCCAATTTTTTTGTCTATTTGCTATCCCAATTTTTTTGTCTCTTGCTTCAATCTTTGCTCCCTTATTTATAGTCTCAAGCTAGGGTTTTCTTCATAAATGCTCCTTCTTTTTTGAATTTTTATTCTTGAATTTTTTATATTTTCTGTTGATAAAACTTCCTAACTTGACCCAATCACCATCAATGTGAGATTTTTCTTTTAATTTTCGTTTTTAATTTTTAATTTTTATTTTTCCTACAAGTAATTTCTTAATTTAAACCTATCAACATAAATAAGAGATATTTTTCTTATTTTTAATTTTCGTTTTTAATTTATTTTTTTATATTTTCTCTACTAGAAATTTCTTTATTTAAACCTATCAACATGAATGAGAGATATTTTTTGTATTTTTTAAATTTCTATTTTTTCTTTTACAATGACTTCAAACTAAATTTCCTAATCCGAATATCAAATAACATCAATGAGATAAATTATTTTGAAATTTTTTTTTATTTACTACAAAACCCCAAGTTCAAAACAATCACCATTAATTACAATCTAATCACTATCAATGTTATTTACTTATTAATTTAAATGTGTCAGGATTAAGGAGGATTTATTTATTTATTATTTTTAAGTTGGACTGGGACAAACTAGGGTGTTTACACCATGGTTTTGAAGGTCAAAAGCTATTTTGAATTTTCTTTGAATGGTTGGAACTTCACTTTTAAAACCATGGTTTGAGCCAAAACAATGGTTTCAAAAGTGAAACCAAACACACACTAATTAGCTTTGGCATAAATTTTTTGGAAGGTCCATAACTATTAAAAAAAGTGGATAGAGACAGAATTTAGCGAGAAATTAATGTCACTAATTCTCTCCTTTCTTGTAGTATGCATATCCCTTTTCCAGGTTTTATCCATGCAGGCGTCAAACTTACTATATCAAAATAACTATTTTGATATTTATTGAACCATATATCATATAGTTAGGTTGCGTTATATGTGTTTAAGAAATTCTTTTCCAACATAGCGTGTAGCTAAATAATAAAATAAATATTCAAGCACATTTTCTGCAGATCAGATAAGAAAAACTAAACAGTCCAACTTCATTATTGTAATTTCAGAGTTCACCATCAGTTTATTCAGTTACATGATCCTAATCTAATGCAGTAAAGGTCCTTTCAAATGGCCAATAATAGCAAAAGTAAAAGTTGAAATAAAGGAAGATGATGACCCCAATAAAAGTGACAACAAATGATCCCGCAAAACTCCTTGAGAAGTGGTCTCGATCTGGTTGTATGTTTCTCCCTGGTTTAAGGAGGGAAGAGCAACTACGCTGCAAACGTGAACCACAAAAAAAAGTTTCCTTCATAACTGCTTCATTCAAAAGTTGAAAATTGGTTTTTCATGTCAGGCATCATCCAAGATAAATTATATAAGTAGCACTACAAGTCTGTAAGTTGGGTAGGAATGTGACCTGTCAAGTTGTTGTGTTAAAGATCCAAGTTTTCTATTGGGTCAAGGTTATTAGGAAAGGTTTGTCGAATAGGTCCAATCAAATTGGTTATTTGACAAATTTAAAGTACGAATGTATTAATTTTCCCATGTCATCAGTTAACCCCAACACACTGCTAGTCCTAGAAAAATAAGGAGAAGCCGCGTGCGTTAAGGAGGGGAAGGCAGCGACGTGGTTCTGAGTTTTGGGTGAGAATAATTAGAAGGCCGAGTGGGTGTTTCTTTGGGCGGACGACAGCAGTGCTTTGGTAATATCATATTAGTGGCCTTGGAATATCAGAGGAAAATATTGCATAAACTCCTTGCTCGATAAATATTTCTTTAATTGCTTTGAAGTTGCCGACTTTGATCGCCCAGGATATATCACATAAGAAGTTTCCATTCTCTAGAACGTGTTTCTTGGATTTTAAGAAAAAAATTCCAGGACTAACGGTGGGATAAGAGGATGTTGGGGTTAAGTGCTAACATGGACAAATTAATACATGTGCCACATTCTCATTGGCTTCATGGACCTACTTAACCTAATTAACTTGATCTGGTCCAAATGAAATACTCTGCATAAAAAAACGAAATATATAATGTCACCATATTCTTTTAAAATCTTCCCCAAAGATGATTCCCGAACAATGTCAAAATCCTCAAAAATTTCAACCCCAACAGAGTCGGCGCCAATACTCCGGCCAAACGAGTGTTCCATAGTATGATTCTTTCCACAGAACCTTCAGGGCTTACAAAAAACTCCATTATAATCTTGACAAGGAATACTACTCGAAAGCCATGTGCTCAAGCTGTTTAAAAAAGAAAAAATTGTTTGATGGTTAATTTTTTATCAAGTGTTTTTTAAAACAAAAAATAGAAATATGCTTTCTTAAATAAAAAATAATAATTTTTACATGTTTTCTATTTTTTTGTAGTTTTCTTATTTTTCCTAATTTCCCTTACACTCACCAGCCTCACTTTTCACTGTCTCTCACACTCTCCTTCTCAATTACTCACCTTTATCTATATTGTCTCTCAATCCTCCGAGTCTCCGTCTGTCTGTCGTCACTTCACTTGCAATTGCAACTATGTCTGTCTTTTCTCAACACTCTCCTAGTTCATTTTAAAAACAGTTGTTCCAAAAAAAGTTTTATGGTTTTTTTGTTTTGTTTTCAAATGTAATTTTTTTAGAGCAATCATCTAAACATGTTTTTTTAATTTCTTTTTTCCATAAACTTGTTTTGAAAAGATTTACAAAGCTATTCTAAAACTATGCAAATAGAAAATATAATCAAACAATGCCTTGATTAATTACATAATTTCAGAGTAGTTGTGTACCTTTACTTTAACTATTCTAAACTTCGATCCTATTGGGAGGGGGTTGTCTGCTACCCCATGCTGTGCTCCCATTTTCCTCAAATGTTTTTTTCTCTTGTTTCTTTGGATCATTAAACTCTACAAAAAAAAGAGTGACATTTGATATTTTATGGGAAAAAAAACTAGTGCAATTTTCAAATTTCTACAATTTTTTCAAATGCCACTCATTTTTATATAGAATCTAACAATAAAAAGAAACAAGAAAAAGCGTTTGAAAAGTTGGGAAAATTTGAGGGACAGCAAACGGGGCATTGGAAAGGGGTAAAAGACACCCCAAATTAGTTTATCCTCTTGCTTCTTCTGTTGGCCTCTTCCTCTTCCTTTCTGTTTTCTGTTAAATATAGCTACTGTATGCTGAATTGCATATTAATAATACAATTGCTATATTCGTGTGGAAGCTACTTTAACATAAAAATTCTTTGTAATGACAATACAGCTAAAATGCTTCTTTATGTGTCTAACAAACTGTACTACATCGTAGATTAGGAGCAATAGGTTGAATATTTCAGCATAATGTCCATTAATCATAGGAAAACTCAAACCAGCTATCTTTCATTAATACTATAATTATATAGTTCACCATATGAATTACATTATCCAAGTCTCATCATAACAAAGGGTTTCCTTCTTACATCTACCCATACAAATAACTCATAAATTCTCTTCCAACTTATTATTATTGCAGAAATAATGGTCGAAATAAAGAAAAATAATGGCACACCACATGCTCCTGAAGAAGACCATAAGAAGGCATCTCGGAAGTCATCTTCTACATGATAACCCTACTGATTTATGGATAAATAGATGAGCAATCACTACTTAGATTTGGGCATTTATAACACCTAATATATAATGGTTACAACTAATAAAAGTCATGTATGTCAAGGTAAAAGTCGAATAAAGCTTAAACGTAATGGTTAATTATACGCATTATCATGTATTGTGAGGCGAAATTCATGAAAACACAAAAGTAACTTTTGTAGCTGATAACCATCATTTATTTAGTGACAAAAATGATGGTTCTTAAGAAACAACCATCATGTAACACTTACAAACAATTCATCTTCCAAACACTTATATCAACAAATTATAGACAAAATATAATAGTCTTCATAAGCAACTGTTATCTAACTCTTTCATAACCCTTCGTAACATTCAACATTCAATGTCATAACTCATCATAACCCTTCATAATCCCAATAGACATTCATAAATCATAACTTATTGTTAGTTCTCGGATTATGTTTTAATGATAATAAACATTGATAAACAATAAGGACTTGATGATTCAAATCACTTAAGTGAGTTTCTAGACATTTGAGTGAAAGAACTATTTTCAAATTAAAACTTGAATCAGTAAAGTCACTCACTTCCAGTGATCTGAGATGATCACTCGAGTGACAGGTAATGCACTCAAGTGATGATCCTACCTTTCAGTGATTTTACAAGTCACTCGCTAAAAACTAAGACGTGATACAAAATCACGCAAGTGGCTAAGTCAACACTCAAGTGATCCTTCCTTACTTGCAAGAATTCAGCAAGTTACTTACAGGATTTTTGGAAGTTATGATCAGGTTACTCGAGTGAACAAGTGACCGCTTGAGTGACAATGATCACTTGAAGGAATTTTACAAGTCACTCGCGAAGCTTCTGAAAGTTATAACTCTCCACTCAAGTGAATCATTTGTCACTTGAGTGATAGTGACAACTCGCAGTACTTCTGCAAGTCACTCGCGATGGATTTGCAAGTTATAAATAGAGTTCACTCAAGTGAGTAAGTAGTCACTCGAGTGATAGCAAGCAACTCGTGAGACTTTAGTGAGTTACTTTCTGATAGATCAAGAGTGCAGTGTATCTCAATTGGAGATCACTTGCAGTCAAGTGCAAGTGATCCAAATATGCACTCAAGTCTGGTAGTGTTGAAATCTTTTCAAAACAAACATACATATCTTCAACACTTCACTACCAAAACTCAAAATCCATCAGACACTCAAGTTAAGCTTCAGAAACACTTGAGTGATGAATACTCACTCGAGTGAGCAAGAATTCACTCAAGTGCAAGATTATCATCTTTTTGTAGATCAATGTCTCTATTAATTTAAAATTCATGATAAACGTTATTTAAGCATTGATTATTATTTATTCGTCAATTCAATACTCCTAACCATATATATGTATAAGTTTCACTAGTTTAAACCATGGAGCTATTTCAAATTTAACAAAAGAAAATTTATTGTCAGAGCAGTAAATGCTTAGCAGGAAAATAGAGAGAGACCAAAAGGATTTTGTTTGAAGATTTTATTGCAGCGGAGACAAAAAGCAACTGAACGCCGATATCCCTCAACAGCTCTAAGCCAACTTAACAAAAAGTTTGAATGCTCACAACAGTCATTAATGCATATTGGCTATAAATAGCCATGTATTCAATATAGAGCCACTAACAGAGCCAACAACCAATATTCTTTCGTTTATTGCTCAGTTCATTCTCTGTAATATTACCTGATATTCTTTAGCTTTCAGTGATTATCTATTTGCTCTGTGAAAGAGTCTTTATCAAACATCTTTCAACTCTGTAAAATCTCAAGGTAATGGGACCTTGAGTGTGGTTGTAAAATTACAACGTATAAGGGGGAGTAAGTCCTTTTGAGGATCATTCATTATTGTGTATATTGTACTATGGTCCTAAGAACCCATAGAATCTTGGAAGAATAGTGAAAACCTCAAAGACGCTCTAGAGACTGGATATAGGTCAGTGAGTTAAAACTGAACTAGTATAAACCACTATGTACACTATGGTGATATTTTTCTTACCCTTATTCTCTGTACTATTTACTAATCATTCTTGCTTTAAATAAATTTTTTATTATCACCCAATTTACCCCCTTCTTGGATGAAAGTTGGCACTAACATTTGGTATCATAGGCAAGTCTTCTCATTTAAGGATTAAAATCCCGAGAAGGATCCATGGAAGGAATTGTACCTGATGGTGCCTCCATTTCAAGACCTCCTGGCTTCAACAGAGAACACTTTTCATTTTAGAAAGCAAAGTTTAAAGTATGCGTAATGGCAACAGAATATGGGCTATAGCAAGTTATTGAAGACGGAAATTACGTACCCATAAAAAAGGTAGAAGAATAGTTAACACTAAAGTCTCCCATAGAGTTCGATGATGATGACAAAAGATTGGTAACTCTGAATAGCAAAGGCATCATGATTCAAAGTGCACTCAATCAAAACTAGTACTTCTAAATTTACAATCTCTCAACAGTAAAAGAAATGTAGGAAGTACTTGAAATTGTCCACGAAGGAACCTCTGGCATTAAAGAAAACAGAATCAACACTCTGGTAACTAAAAATGACTTACTCCAAATGAAGTTTCGAGAAAGCATAACTAAGTTTGAACTCAGATATACACATCTGATAAATCATCTGGATGCCTTGGGAAAAGCGTATGACTAAAACTCCTAAGTGAGAAAAATTCTAAATATTCTCACAAAGGAATGGGAGGCTAAAGTCACCACCATAGAAGAGGCCAGAGGAGAATCAATAAAGTATGTATCACATGATTTAGAAGTCTTTCTGAATATGAAGGAAAAATGAAGTTCAAAAGAGAATTAAATGAAATCAATGACAACAAGAGGAAAGGTGTAGCTCTAAATGCAGTCAAGGAGAAAGATGATAAGTAAAATATTTACTTATTTATTTTTCCTTATATGATGATTTTGTGGACTATATTTGAGCTGAATGTAATCAATTTGGGTGTAATTAAGAAATAAATAATGATTTTCTTGCAGCCATGGACAATACCGGATTAAGAAGAATTAAAGAAGGTATTTAAGGGGAAGTACTATTCATGCGGTACTATTCACTATACACTATTCATGTCTAGTACTGTTTGGAATCACTGTAGCGTACTGTAGCAGAGGGATTGTAGTAGACCATTGCATTGTACTGTAGCGGTCGGTGTGTGTGGACGTGGGGCGGTTCGGTACGGTTACTGTAGCAGTCAGTTCACTGTTGCGAGTGGGTGGTCGGTTCACTGTAGCAAAATCACTGTAGAAAAATATTGTAGCAGTCCAAAAATGAAGCCTATAAAAAGAGCTTCTTGGCACCCTAAAATGAAGAGGAAGGAAGGAGGAATGAAGAGAGAGAGAGAATTTCTATTTTAGATAGAGAGTTGTTATTTTTAGAATTTATTTCTTGCATTTTTTTTACTTCTTGCATGCCTCCTACATGGATAGTTTTACCTCCTATATGGAAGGCCTAGGTAGTCCTCCTTCATGGATGGTATAGGTTGCCACCTACATGGATGGTTTTACCTCCTATATGGTAGGCTAGATTTTCCATTTTCATGCATCTTGTAGTTGTATTTTTATGTTTTTGTAATTAATTTTTATGCAATATTTATGATGTTTGTAATTTATTTTGTTTTTGTTTTTAATTTTATCATGAGCTAAATTTTCCTTTTCCTAGGGTGATGACGTAACTTACTAATGATGGATTGAATCTTAACTTATTAAATCTAGTTTTAATTTTTCCTTCATGATTGAGTTTTAATTATTGCTCTTAATGCTTACAATTGATTGGCCACCTTTTGGATGATTTTAATATGCATGTTGAGACCGGAAGGAGATACATGTGTGTGGATCCTATAATTAAAACCATAATTTGCATATGAAATATGAATATATTCATATGGGTTGTGTAGTCTTAATTGAGTTCCATAAATCTTAATGCATGATTGATTGCTTAAATTCATATAGGAATATATTGGGTTAGCAATTAATTATAGAATTACTTGACCTTGGAAGAGGCTAGTAATTAAAATAGGGAAACTCGACTATCAATCATGTGGAATAAATTGGACTAGAATAGATAAGTGATTCAATCTGGAATTTGTTAAGTGAAATCTAATCCCTAGGGCTTTTTCTCATATTTGTATTTATATCACTTGTATTCATATTTTATCATTTTTATCTTGCAATCTCAATCACAACTAATCAACCGACTAAATAGAATTAAAATTACCAATTTTGGTACTTAGTGATCAATCCTTGTGGGAACGACACTCTACTCATTTCTATATTACTTGATTACGAAAGTGTATACTTGCATTTTCTAAATACACCATCCTACACTCGTAACAAGTCTTTGGCGCCGTTGCCGGGGATTGCTATCATTAATATCAATACCAAGTAATTTTAATACTAATTTGGTCTTCATATTACTTTTTTTATGTCTTTTGTTTCTTTTCAAGTTTTTGCTTAGTATATGACCAGATCGAAGAAGACTGAATTACAACCTTGTGATTCTGAGATCGAGAGAACTTGCTGAAGAAATCGGAGAGTTCGAAAGCAATCTACTTCAATCAATTCAATGGAAAATCTGGAAGGAGAAGCAGCAGATACCAAAACACTCCGTGATTATGCAACACCAACAGTCATGGAGACAACTTCTGGAATCAGAAAACCACCAGTAGCAGCCAACAATTTTGAAATCAAGCCTGCAATTATCCAGATGGTGCAAGCCAATCAGTTTGGTGGTTTATCAGCAGAAGATCCCAACACACATATAGCCAGCTTCCTAGAAATATGCGACACATTCAAGCATAATGGTGTTACTGATGATGCTATTAGACTTAGACTTTTCCCTTTCTCACTCAGGGATAAGGCTAAGAGCTGGTTACATTCTCTACCGGTGGGAAGCATAACTACATGGGATGCCTTGGCAAAGAAATTTTTGGCGAAATACTTTCCGTCAGGAAAAACTGCAAAATTGAGGAATGAAATTACCTCATTTTCCCAGCATGAAATAGAAAGCCTTTATGAAGCCTGGGAAAGATATAAGGAGTTGCTAAGGAGATGTCCTCATCATGGGTTACCAGATTGGTGGACACTGCAAACATTCTACAATGGGATGACGCATACCACTAGAATTCTTGTAGATGTTGCAGCTGGAGGATCTTTAATGGGAAAAAATCTAGATGATACCTACAATTTACTTGAGGAGATGGTGGCAAATGCATATCAATGGCCTTTTGAACGTTATAATTCAAAGAAGGTACTTGGAGTGCACGAGCTGGATATCCTTACAACTTTATCTTCTCAAGTTGCATCTATATCCAAGCAAGTGAGCTCATTGACTAGTCAAGCAAATGCAATCAGTACTCCTCATGAAACCTATGACCGATATGGAGGACCTCATATGAGTACAGAAAGTCAAGATGGACAGTCATCCATACCTTCTCAGTCGGAGCAAGCTCATTATATCAAAAATCAAAGAAATGGCCCATTCTCAAACACTTATAATCAAGGTTGGTAGAATCATCCAAACTTTGGCTGGAGGAATAATCAAAATGTGTTCAAACCGCAATGGAACTACCAGCAACAAGCTCTTCAACCACCAAATCCACCACAACAAAAAGTGAATGTGGAAGATGCACTGACTCAACTAACCATGAATACATCTCAATTTATTGCTAGGACTGATGCAACACTTAAAAGCCAGGAAGCCTCGATAAAGAACTTGGAGATTCAAATGGGCCAAATTGCAAATATGCTAAATTCCAGACAACCAGGTACTCTTCCAAGTGACACTGAAAAAAACCCAAGAGAGCATGTGAAGGCTATTGCATTAAGGAGTGGGAAAGAATTGAAAGATTCTGTAATTCTACATAAGAATGACGGAGAAAAGAAAGAAAGTGAGCAAGAAAAGAAGGAGGAAGCATAGAAACCTCAAGAAGTTGATGTGGTACCACGAAGAATCAGCTTTCCAGATAACCCTCCTCTATATGTACCACCAGTTCCATACCCTCAGAGACTTGTGAAGGCAAAGCTAGACAAGCAGTTTAAAAAGTTTCTGGAGGTTTTCAAAAAGTTACATATCAACATCCCTTTTGCAGACGCTCTTTACCAAATGCCCAGTTATGTAAAATTCATGAAGGACATTCTCTCAAATAAGCGTAAGCTGGAGGAATTTGAGACAGTTGCACTTACTGAGGAGTGCAATGCCATTCTGCAAAAGAAACTACCACAAAGCTGAAAGATCTAGGAAGCTTTTGCATACCTTGCACCATAGGTCAATGTAACTTTGAAAGAGCACTTTGTGACCTGGGAGCAAGTGTAAATCTCATGCCCTTATCTGTCTACAGAAAACTTGATCTTGGAGAGGTGAAGCCTACCACAGTTTCACTACTTATTGCTGATCGATCAATTAAACATCCGAGGGGTGTCTTAGAAGATGTTCTGGTGAAGGTGGACAAACTCATATTTCCAGCTGATTTCATCTACTCGACATGGAAGAAGATCAAGAAATTCCTATCATTCTTGGGAGGCCATTCCTAGCAACTGGGAGAACTTTAATAGATGTGCAACAGGGAAAGTTAACCTTACGAGTTCAAGATGATCAAGTATCTTTCAACATTTTTAAGGCTTTATCCTTTCCAAATGAAGGTGATACCTATTACAGAGTAGATACATTAACCAGCTGCATAAAAGACGTGGTGAACGAAATCTGCATGAATCAACCATTAGAAATGGGAATGGTAGATATATCAAAATCTACTAATCCTGAAGTCTTGGAGTAGATTAGGTACCTTGATGCAAATTCTCCAATTTTTATCAAGAAACCATTTGAAGATTTGGGAGAGAGGCCAAGTAAGCCAGTGCCATCAGTTGAAAATCCACCAGAACTGGAGTTGAAAACATTACCATCCCACTTAAAGTACGCTTATCTGGGAGAAAATCAACATTACCAGTGATTGTCTCTGCAGCTCTTACTCCAGAAAAAGAAGAAAAATTATTAAGAGTTCTAAGGGAGTATAAAACAGCATTTGGATGGTCGATAGCTGATATAAGAGGAATCAGTCCTTCCATTTGTATGCATAAGATCTTAATGGAAGATAATTACAAGCCATCAGTTGAGCATAAGAGAAAACTTAATCCGAATATGAAGGAGGTGGTCAGAAAAGAGGTAATAAAGTGGCTGGATGCTGGTATAATTTACCCAATCTCTGATAGTCAATGGGTAAGTCCAATTCAAGTTGTGCCAAAGAAGGGTGGAATGACAGTGGTGCCTAATGAGAAAAATGAACTGATTCCACAACGAACAGTGACAGGATGGAGAGTGTGCATTGACTACAGAAAGCTCAACAAAGCCACTAGAAAAGACTACTTCCCGCTGCCATTTATAGACCAGATGCTTGACAGACTAGCTGGGAAAGCCTACTATTATTTTCTAGATAGGTACACAAGATATAATCAAATTACAATTACACCTGAGGATCAAGAGAAAACAACTTTTACATGTCCATATGGCACATTTGCTTTCAGAAAAATGCCATTTGGTCTATGTAATGCACCAGCAACATTTCAAAGGAGTATGATGGCAATCTTCTCAGATATGGTGGAGAAATTCATTGAGGTATTTATGGATGATTTCTCAATCTTTAGAGAATCATATGATCACTGTCTTGAAAACCTGGCAAAAGTCTTACAACGCTGTATGGAGACAAATCTGGTTCTAAATTGGGAGAAATGTCATTTCAAAGTGAAAGAAGGAATTGTGCTGGGTCACAAGGTATCTAATCAAGGCATTGAAGTGGACCGAGCCAAGATTGAAACAATTGAAAAGCTACCACCTCCCTCCTTAATAAAGGGCATTCAGAGCTTCTTAGGACATGCGGGTTTCTACAGAAGATTCATCAAGGACTTCTCAAAAATCACGAAACCACTTTGCATGTTGTTGGAGAAAAAATTTCCCTTTGTGTTTAATGAGGAATGTTTATCAGCCTTCAAAACTCTAAAAAGAGCCTTGACGTCTGCACCAGTTATCATAGCTCCAGATTGGAATCTTCCATTTGAAATGATGTGTGATGCAAGTGATTATGCAGTCATAGCTGTTTTAGGCCAAAGAAGATGTAAGGTTTTTCATGCCATCTATTATGCTAGCAGGACACTCTCAGACGCACAGCTGAATTATGCAACAACAGAAAAGGAGTTGTTAGCAGTAGTATTTACATTTGACAAATTCAGAGCCTACTTGATCGGGTCAAAGGTCATTGTCTGGATGGACCATTTAGCAATCAAATACTTGATCGAGAAGAAAGATGCTAAGCCAAGATTGATCAGATGGGTACTTTTGTTACAAGAATTTGACTTGGAAATCAAAGATAAAAAAGGGACCGAGAATCTCATTGCAGATCATCTTTCTCGGTTAAAGCCATCTGAACAAAAGAGAGAATCACCAATCCAGGAGAATTTCCCAGATGGGCAACTCTTTTCCATACAATCACAATTCACCCCGTGGTATGCTGATTTTGTAAATTATTTGGCAAGCGGACTAATGCCTTATGAACTTTCTAAAGTGCAAAAGAAGAAGTTTTTAGCTGATGTAAGGCATTATTTTTAGGAAGATCCTTTCTTATATAAACAATGCCCAGATCGAATTATCAGGCGATGTGTTCCTGAGGAAGAAATGGCCAGCATCTTAAATCACTGCCATTCATCCCCATATAGTGGTCATTTTGGAGTAAATAGAACAGCTACTAAAGTCCTTCAGTCTGGGTTTTACTGGCCTACACTCTTCAAGGATGCCCAAAGAATTGTGACAACCTGTGATAGATGTCAAAGAATGGGAAATATCTCAAGGAGACATGAAGCCCCTCTAACTAACATCTTAGAAGTTGAGCTTTTTGATGTATGGGGGATCGATTTTATGGGGCCTTTTCCATCCTCATTCAATAATCAATTAGTAGCTGTTGATTATGTATCCAAGTAGGTTGAAGCAGCTGCTTTTCCTACAAATGATTCTCGAGTGGTTGTGAATTTCTTGAGGAAAACTATTTTCATAAGATTTGGAGTGCCCAGAGCTATTATCAGTGATGGAGGGAAGCATTTTTGCAATCAGCAGCTTCAATCTGTGTTAGCTAAATATGGAGTCACTCATAAGGTTGCAACTTCATATCATCCACAAACTAGCAGGCAAGTGGAAATCTCAAATAGAGAATTGAAATGGATCTTAGAGAAGACGGTGAATTATAATCGGAAGGACTGGACAAGGAAATTGGATTATGCACTTTGGGCTTATCGAACTGCTTTTAAAACACCAATTGGTATATCCCCATATCAATTGGTCTACGGAAAAGCATGTCACCTTCCAGTAGAAATGGAGCATAGAGCATATTGGGCAATCAAACCCTTAAATTTTGACTTAAAGGCGGCTGGTGAGAAAAGACTTCTCCAACTCAATGAGCTTGAAGAATTCAGACAACAAGCTTATGAGAATGCCAAGTTATACAAGGAGAAGACAAAAATGTGGCATGACATAAGAATTATGAGGAGAGAGTTCACACTGGGATAAAAAGTGTTGTTGTATAACTCAAGGCTAAAGCTCTTTCCGGGAAAGTTGAGATCAAGGTAGTCATGACCTTTTACTGTGGTTCAAACATGGCCATATGGAGCTATGGAGATTCAAGATAGTGATCGAAAATTCAAAGTGAATGAGCAAAGGCTGAAAGAATATAATGATGGTACACTCAACACTTTGAAAATTGTCATCACTTTGGAGGAAACAACAGGTAAGTCCTAATTTTTTTAAAAAAATAAAAATAAAAATAAAAATAAAAAATAAATAAATAAATAAAAAATGTATTGGTTTGGTATTTGTCTAGCTAAAGACGTTAAAGAAGGGTGGCTATTTTGGAGGCAACCCAAAACTTCTTTTCCTTAATCTTTCATTTTTCTTTCTTACTTACTGAAGCACACAAAACTGCATCTTTAAATTTTAGTCTCATCATGGAGGAAATTATTGTAAAGCTTAAGAACAGGTTCCCTACTCTTCCCAAAGATGTGCTTAGGAAGATCTATAGATGTCGACTTGAAAGAATGAAGACATTCAAGCGTTTGGGCCTTCCTGAGGATGTCCGCTGGATTATTAAAGCTAAGGTACGTTTAATAGGTGAGATTCATAAGTCATTTATTAAACCTATGACAGGTATGGGAAGAAGCTCTTACTCCAAAAAGAGAAGAGCTAAAAGAATGAAGGTTTGTCCTAAATGTGCAAGGTGGAATTGTGATCAGCACTGTAGGAGCAAAGGTATGGTTTCTATAAATCGAGAAGATAAAATCCAATTTATAAAGGATGGACTGAGTAAGGAGTCATTGGATGATATCATTCAGACTCTTGAGACGCATCCTAGTGACGATGTTCATCATGTTCTTCTTGATTTATTAGACATATTCAACAAAGAAAAAGAGCGATACTGTCTTGGGAATCTAACATTAAAAGACCCTGTTTGCCAGTTTATAAGAAAACTAGATGGAAGCAAATCCTCGATTCATAGAAAGTGTTTAAGCCGTTACTGGACTTAAAACCAGAGGAAGATGTGAGCCACAATCACAACTACTGTACATAATCTTGCTTTTGTCTAATCTGTCTTATCTTTTTCAGTAACTTTTGACTTTCTTTACTCACTTTACTTAATTTCTTCGCACAGTGGCCCACTGGTCATTCGTGTGTGAAATTTTTTTTTCAAACTTTTTTGAAAAATGTGTGATTTGCATGATTTTATTGTCGTTGTTTTTGTAATATAAATATGTAATCTTCCATTTGTAAAAAAACACAAAATGTCTAAGAGAGAAAAAGAGAGGAGTGGTATCACTCTAAAATATAGATTTAAATCTATCTGCATTTTTGGTGAAACTGATTTGGGAAAGGATGGAGATTTTATACCTGCAGCAAAGGAACTGGGACGTGCATTAGCTGCTAGAAAGATCAACTTCATCTACGGGGGAGGTATCCAGGGTCTGAGAGCAAGTGTGGCCATTGCTGTAACCATTTATGGTAGTAAATGTTTGTGTGTAAGGGTGAAGGAGTTAGAAAATCACATTTTCTCCTTAGGGCAAGAGTTAGAGGTTTCAAGCCTGCCTGAATGAATGGGACGTATGTTTTACCGTGCTGATGCTTTTATCGCTCAACCCGGTGGTTTTGAAACGTTGGATGCGATCTCTAGCATTGCGTATTGGGCTAAACTGAACTTTCATAAAAAACCATTAGGATTGTTAAATGTTAATGGTTTTTATGATAAATTGTTGTCTTTTATTGATCATGCTGTGGAAACAGAATTCATACCCCAAGCGACTCGCCATTCCATAATTTCTGCTCCAACTACTGAGCTACTACTGGATCAAATGCAAACCTATGAACCTAAACCAGATCCAATGGTTAACCAAATAGGTGGGCAATCTTTAAATAGAAGTCAGAAGCAGGATCCAGATACCACTCTCCGGTTGTAACTTTCTTTTATCTTATGATTTTACTCTTAGCATTTTGGTTTAATTTATTATGTGTTTAGGTTGTTCAAAAAAAACTTTCTTTAATCTTTAGAAGACATTGAGGATAATGTCTGATTTAGGTTGGGGGAGGATTATAAAAAATAAAATAAAAAGCATAGTTTCTCCATTAGATAGTTAGTTAGTAAAATCATTAGATGCATGTGGTATGCATAGATGGCATAGTAAAGAGTTATTCTTAACTCTTGAGACGCATCTTATTAGTTGTATTTTTTTTCTATTTCATTTTAAAAAAAAGAAGAGGTTCGACTTAATAAAAAAATATTTTATTTAAGTGTTTTTCAATGATTTTAAGAAGTATATAAGTTTGAAACATGGATCAATTGAGTTTAGAGATTTTATAGCATGATTGAATAAATGATTGTTGAATTTGGTGATGAATTTTGAGATTGAATGAGCTGAATTTGAAAGTCCCTAACCGTGAGCTTTTGAGCCTATATGATCAATAGTGATTATCTTTCTTGTGTGTGATATTCACCTATTAAGTTGTCACTCTAGAGCTTGCTTTAAATCTAGTTGAAATTATATGTCACATGCACATTCAAAAATGATAAAGGCATTCATTTTGTTTAGCCAGAGTCAAATAGCCAACCTTGCAATTATACCATTGATATGCCCCTTTGAACCTAATTGATTATTTCTTTATTCTCAACCTATTAATATGTGTTTTAATGATTTATCAAGTGCTTTTACTTAATTTAAAAGATTAACAGAGCATTTTAAATTTTTGTGAAATGGGCTTTTGACAAGTGTGGGGGTCTATATATCATCAACCACAAAAGTGTAGAAGTTGTAATAAAAAAACAGAGAAAAAAAAGAAAAAAAAGAGAAAAAGAAAAAAAAAATGTAAATTATGGGTTGTTAGGATGAGATAGGCCAGGTTTATTCATAAGATGACCCATTTTTCAATTGCTCTATTTACTTAGTAAATATAGCCCTTCATATCACTTTTTACATTCCTTTTACCTTAACCCCATTACAACCTTTAATAAGTCCTTTTGATTTGAATTGTGTATGTGAATTAGGTAGTGGATATTGAGATTTTTGGCAAGCTTATGGTAGTGCAATTTTTTCAGGTGAATTTGAGCGAAACATTTACCCTAAAACACTTGAGAGATTGAGAGAATGAGTCACAATTATGAATTCAGTTCATTCATTTTTAAATGAAGTTACCAGTTTATACTTTTGTTGATTCAAGAATACTATGATCTCTTTATTCTTTAATTGTGTCCTTGTTTATGACTTGACACTTCTGATTTTATTGGAAGCACTTATTAGTTACTCTTTCTTGTCCGAGGACGTCCAAGAGCTAAGTGTGGGGGAATTTGATAAGTAAAATATTTACATATTTATTTTTCCTTATATGATGATTTTGTGGACTATATTTAAGCTGAATGTAATCAATTTGGGTGTAATTAATAAATAAATAATGATTTTCTTGCAGCCATGGACAGTACCGGATTAAGAAGAATTAAAGAAGGCATTTAAAGGGAAGTACTATTCAAGTGGTACTATTCACTGTGCACTGTTCATGTCTGGTACTGTTTGGAACCACTGTAGCGTACTGTAGCAGAGGGACTGTAGCGGACCATTGCATTGTACTGTAGCGGTCGGTGTGTGTGGACTTGGGGCGGTTCGGTGCGGTTATTGTAGCAGTCGGTTCACTGTTGCGAGTGGGTGGTCGGTTCACTGTAGCAAAATCACTGTAGAAAAATATTGTAGCAGTCCGAAAATGAAGCCTATAAATAGAGCTTCTTAGCACCCTAAAATGAAGAGGAAGGAAGGAGGAATGAAGAGAGAGAGATAATTTCTATTTTAGATAGAGAGTTGTTATTTTTAGAATTTATTTCTTGCATTTTTTTACTTCTTGCATGCCTCCTACATGGATGGTTTTACCTCCTATATGTAAGGCCTAGGTAGTCCTCCTTTATGGATGGTATAGGTTGCCACCTACATGGATGGTTTTACCTCCTATATGTAAGGCCTAGGTAGTCCTCCTTTATGGATGGTATAGGTTGCCACCTACATGGATGGTTTTGCCTCCTATATGGTAGGCTAGATTTTCCATTTTCATGCATCTTGTAGTTGTATTTTTATGTTTTTGTAATTAATTTTTATGTAATATTTATGATGTTTGTAATTTATTTTGGTTTTGTTTTTAATTTTATCATGAGCTAAATTTTCCTTTTCCTAGGGTGATGACGTAGCTTAATAATGACGGATTGAATCTTAACTTATTAAATCTAGTTTTAATTTTTCCTTTATGATTGAGTTTTAATTATTGCTCTTAATGCTTACAATTGATTGGCCACCTTTTGGATGATTTCAACATGCATGTTGAGACCGGAAGGAGATACATGTGTGTGGATCCTATAATTAAAACCATAATTTGCATATGAAATAGGAATATATTCATATGGGTTGTGTAGTCTTAATTGAGTTCCATAAATCTTAATGCATGATTGATTGCTTAAATTCATATAGGAATATATTGGGTTAGCAATTAATTATAGAATTACTTGACCTTGGAAGAGGCTAGTAATTAAAATAGGGAAACTCGACTATCAATCATGTGGAATAAATTGGACTAGAATAGATAAGTGATTCAATCTGGAATTTGTTAAGTGAAATCTAATCCCTAGGGCTTTTTCTCATATTTGTCTTTATATCATTTGTATTCATATTTTATCATTTTTATCTTGCAATCTCAATCACAACTAATCAACCGACTAAATAGAATTAAAATTACCAATTTTGGTACTTAGTGATCAATTCTTGTGGGAACGACACTCTACTCATTTCTATATTACTTGATTATGAAAGTGTATACTTACATTTTCTAAATACACCATCCTACACTCGTAACAAAAGAATCCAAAGAAATGAATGAACTCAAAGAAGAAGAAGAAGAGCTCAGAATGATCAATCAAAAATTCAGGAAATTCTATAAGACGGATCAAAGATTCTGGAAGTATCAGAAAGTAGGCTTGAGTAGCAGAAAGGAATCAAGAGATCAAATCATATGTTATGAATGCAAAAAACCAGGACATATCAAGTTTGAATGTCCCCTTTTAAAGAATAAAGAGAAAAAGAAAGGCAACCATATCAAAAAAAAAGCTTACGTCTCTGCCATCTAGGGAGACAGCTCATCGGACAAGGAGAGTGATGAAGAAGAAATACCAAACATCTGCCTTGTAGCTCATGATGAATCTAAAAGTGAAGAGGTAAATGAATCTAAACCCTCTTATAATGAATTATTATCTGAATATAATGCTTTACATTAAGAATTTAGAAAAATAATCGAAGTATTAGTCGGTTCAAAAAAGAGGGTTAAGGCTCTTGAACTACAACTTAAAGAAACTCCGAGGAGTACTTGTGAAATGTGTCCTGTTTTAGAAAACAATTCTTATCTCAATAGAACTCTTGAGAAATTCACGAGAGGTAGTAAAATGCTCAAGGTAATCTAAAAGCTCAGAGATTCACCAATGATAAATCTGGAATAGGTTACAAACCAGACCTGGACATAAAGAAAGTGAAAAAGAAAAGGGGAGGTAAATCATATTTGAACTACTTTCAAAATTCTATTCATTCATCTAATCCCTTTACTCATTACAATTATTGTAATAGAAAATGACACAACACATCCTCTTGATTTAATAGAAAAGAAAAACCAATAACCACCTATAAATAGGTACCAAAAGGATCATATATTCCCCCAATGTTTCGGATTAACTATAAAGGACCCAAGAAAAGATAGGTACCTAAAAATTGATTGTAATTACTTGTAGGTATGTTTAAGAGCATAAAAAACCAACAAAAGGTACATTGACAGTGGGTGCTCTCGACACATGATAGGTGACATAGAAAGATTCGTCTCTATAATTCCAAGAGAAGGAGGCAGAGTCAAGTTTAGTGGAGATTAGTCTGGAAAAATTGCTGGGATTGGTGAAGTTGGAGTCGAGAATGAGATACAAATCAAAGATGTCTACTATGTAGAAGGATTAATGTACAAACTTCTGAGTGTCAGTCAAAGTGCTGACAAAGACAACTGGATCATATTTGATTATGAAGAATGTCTTATAGTAAGCAAAAAGGATCAACTAATCAAGAAAGACGAACTGAAAGTAAAAGTCAAAGCCAGAAGAGAAGGTAATTGCTATACTATTGATATCAACAATCATATCTCTAAAAATTGTTTTCTCAGTAATAATGATGAAAGTTGTCTTTAGCATAAAAGATTAGCACATATAAATATGTATCAGGTAGATAAACTTCTTAAAAAGGATTTGGTGATAGGTTTACCTAAACTACATTTTAAAAATGATTTAGTATGTGATTTCTATCAAAAGGGAAAACAAACTAAATCCTCTTTTAAAACCAAAAAGGAAATATCAACAAAAAGACCATTACATCTGCTCCACATGGATTTAGTTGGACCAGTAAGGGTAAAAAGTCTTGGAGGAAATCTATATACTTTGGTCATTGTTAATGATTTCTCAAGATTTACATGGACTATTTTTCTATCATCAAAAGACAAAACATTTAATGAATTCATTATCTTTTCCAAGAAAGTACAAAATGAGAAGGGTAAGTCAATTGCAACAATTAGAACATATCACTGAGGAGAATTTGACAACTAAGTATTTGAAAACTTCTGTGATACAAATGGCATTTATCACAACTTCTCAGCACCAAGAACTCCTCAACAGAATAGTGTTGTGGAAAGAAAGAACAGAGTTCTCACAAAAATGGCGAGGGTAATGCTTAATGAAAAAGAAGTCTCATGAGTATTTTGGGCTGATGCAATGAGTACTTCCAGTATATCTTCAATAGAGCCTATATTATATCAAAGCTGGGGAAAACACCATATGAGCTTTACAAGGGCAAAAAGCCAAACATTGGTCATCTGTATATTTTCAGATATAAGTGCTTTATTCACAATAATGGTAAAGATAATCTCGGGAAATTTGATCCGAAAGTTAATGAAGGTATTTTCCTAGGGTATTCTAATAGAAGTAAAGCTTATCAAGTCTTTAATAAATGAACTTGTATTATTGAAGAATCTATTCATGTTGTGTTTGCTGAAATTGATTTGTCTGTCAAAGCTATAAATAATGAGTCAGAATTGATTAGCTCTGAATAAAATCAACTTGTTTCAATATCTTCCTATAAATATTTTGAGCCTGAAGAAAAACAATGTCAATCATCCTCTTCTGAACAACCCAAGGTCTAGAAGTTTAATAGAAATCATCCTATAGACCAGGTCATAGGAAATGTTGAAGAAGGAGTAAAACCTAGAAAGAGTATTCTTAATGACGTAAGTTTTTCAGCTTTCATTTCAGAACTAGAACCCTCCAGCATTGATGAAGCCATAACAAACAATGATTGTGTTATAGCAATGTAGGAGGAACTTAATCAATTTAAGAGAAATCAAGTTTAGGACTTGGTACCTCAGCCTAAGGATCATACGGTCATTGTCACTAAATGGGTAGTTAAGAACAAACTTGATAAATCCACAATTATTGTTAGAAACAAGGCAATATTAGTTGCCAAAGGCTATAATCAGGAAGAAGGAATTGATTATGAGGAAACATATGCTCCAATAGCTAGATTGGAAGCTATACGTGTACTCTTAGCCTTTGCGTGCATCAAAGGATTTAAACTCTATCAAATGGATGTAAAAAGTGTTCTTCTTGATGGTTATATAATAGAGGAAGTTTATGTTGAACAACCTCTTGGTTTCAAAGATTTTTCTAAACCAGATCATGTCTATAGATTAAGAAAGGCTCTTTATGGTCTTAAGCATGCTCCAAGAGCCTGGTATGAAAGACTAAGCAATTTTCTCATTGATCATAGGTTTGACAAAGGAAGGGTAGACACAACTTTGTTTATAAAATGAAAAGAAAATGATTTGTTAATTATACAAATATATGTTGATGATATTATTTTTGGATCTACTAATGACTATTTGTGTAAGGAATTTTCTGATCTCATGATAGGAGAATTTGAGATGTCTATGATGGGAGAATTAACATTCTTTTGGGGTTTGCAAATCAAACAAAGAAAGAATAGAATATTTATATATCAAACTAAATATCTCAAAGAGCTGCTCAAGAATTATGGAATGGATAAAGCCAATGGAGCTGACACTTCCATGAGTTTAAAAACTTTATTGGATGCAAATGAAAAAGGGCATAAATTCGATATAACAAAGTATAGAGGAATGATTGGATCATTATGTTATATCATTGCTAGTAGACTAGATATTCAATTTAGTGTCGGTATGAGTGCTCGATTCCAATAATGTCCCAAGGTATCTTATCCTGAAAAGGTTAAAAGAATCTTCAAATACCTTGTTGAAAGTCGAATTGGGAATATGGTACCCTAAGGAAGGTAATGAATATCTAATCGCATATTCAGACTCAGATCATGGTGGTTATAAGACAAATAGGAAAAGTACAAGTGGACAATGTCAATTTCTAAAAGGAGCAGTTGTTTCTTGGTTCAGTAAGAAACAAACTACTATGTCATTATCATCAACAGAAGATGAATACATAGCAATATCAGGTTGTTGTGCTCAAGTGTTATGGTTAAAGCAGCAATTACAAGATCTTGGCATTTTTCTCAAAGAAATTTCTATCTTCTATGACAATACCAGTACCATTGGCTTAGCCAAAAATCCAGTACAACATTCAAGGACTAAACACATTGATATGAGACATCACTTCATCAAAGATCATATTCAAAAGAAGGATGTCAAAGTTTGTTCATACCAACACATCTGCAACTGGCTAATATATTCACTAAATCGCTAGCAAACGATGAATTTCTCTACATTAGAAGAGAATTAGGAACGGTAAATCCCAATGAATAGTGAGTTAAATTTTTCATTATAATTAGTTTTTAAATATGTTTTGATGATTTAATTACTAACTTAAGCATCGAAGTACCTAGTAATTTTTTTTTTGCAAGATCCCCTGTTATCGCACTAAGAAACAGGGTTAAACAAAGAAGGAATAACTTGCAAGGGAACTCGAGTGACTGTGAAAGTGAAGAACAATGGAAGACAGGTAACTTAAGTGCTGGGAGAAAGAATTGAAGTCAAAACAGACATCATCGAGTGAAGAAAAGATAACTCGAGTAGTGAACTTGAGTGAGGCACTTAAGCACTCGAGTGCTAAGAAAAGGCAAACTGAGGAAGGTGAAGTCAAAACACAGAGAAAAGATTTCACTCGAGTTGGGAAGATATCACTCGAGTGATCCACAAAGTTGACTCTCAAATGGACTCGAATGTTCATATTACATACTCGAGTGAGGTACTTTAGTTTTACATTTGAACTTACACTCAAGTGACATAAGATTCACTCTAGTAGAGAAGCATTACTCAAGTGACATCTTAGCCACTTCAGTGGAAACTTAAAAGTAATCAGATTATATCAGTAACCTTTCACAACTGTCTCTTTATTTCTTTTCTCACGCCTTTCATCATTCCCTCTAAAAATCCTCTCAAATTCTCAACTCCCACTTAGTAATCGTTAAACCATTTTCATTCAATTCACTTCTCCAGACTCTTCATCTACCTTGTACCATCTCCTTCCCTTCATTTCCATCTTCTTAAACTCTCTTTCTCGCTTTCTCTCTTACACTCTACCTAACGACAAGCCCTAATCTCCTTTCCTATAAAAAATCTTTCTCAAAATCTTCAATCTCAACCCAGTTGAGTTCCTCAATCGCAAATGGCAAGAACAAAGAGACCCCAAGTGGACAAGGAATCTTCTCCTCCTCCTCCTCTAAAGAAGGCAAAGGTATCGTAATCCTCAAAAAGCCCAAAGTTTAGGAAAAAGATTCAATCCTTTGAACCTAGACCAAAAGTAAAGGGTGTGGTAATCAAGGGGCTTGTTATGTCTCAACCAAATCCCAAGCCCATATCTTCTAAAAAAGGAAAATAGAAAGAGGTCCCTCCTCAAGAGGTCGATATTTAGGCTAGACAGTTTATAGCTAGCCTCAATACTGCATTTCAAAGATTTGCTTCTCAAAGCTAGAGTCAATCAAAGGTTCCACGTAAATCTATATACGCCACTTTTTTTCAAGAGGTCTCTGCCAGTCAAACTAACCTGGCTGCGTTTAGGTCAGCAAGTACCACTCCATCATAATTGGCAGAAGAAGCTCAGTCTCTAGTTCCTTTACTAAATTTCATCAAGGAACTTAAGATATCTTATCAAAAAGTATTTAAATCTGATTATGGTAACAGATCCTTTTACCCCTCTGTTTATGTGGACTTGGATAAATTGAAATCATAATGCAATGTAGACTTGTCTCCATATTTAGATCAATATGCACCTTTGTTGAGGATTAGGCTTGTCTATTGCCCTACTGTAGTCAAAGTATTTTACTTTCACATGAAGATAGCCGATGAGCGTGATAAGAACAATGAGATTTTAAAGGAGGTACTTACGATAACTGTAAAAGGTAAATCTATTCACCTCACTACTGATTTGATTAATACATATATGAGGATTGAGAATTCCCCAACCAATCCTTTCAAGGAATTTTCAGAATATGAGATCTTTTAGACTCTGAAGCCAAGAGAAGAGTTGGGTCCTCTACTATTTACTTATGGGTCTATGAATAATGAGTTCAGACTCGTGTGGTACATCTACTCCCGAAGCATGGTTAACAAAGGAAAGAACTTCTCTCACTTTACCGGAAAGGATTTCCAGTTGATAACTTTTATCATTTTAAAGGAACAAGGAATGTTGGAGCATGGATCCTCGACGAAATGCGACAGTTCAGATTTTACTCTAACGTGACCTATACTATTCCTTTTCCTTAACTGGTTTCCTATATTCTCTATCTGCATAACATTTGGTACTTGATTCTGAGGGAAAAGGCAATCATGAGAGAGAGGTTCGGGAAGGTTCATTTAGTCAGGATAAAGATTTCATTTATAGAGGCTAGTGGTCAATCGAAGCTGAAGAAAGTGAAGAGGATGGAGCCTTGACCCTCTAGGGAAGATAAGGCCCAGTCATTACAAGCAGGGTCCCCTTTTAATGCTCCTTCCTTCCTCAAGGCTAGTATTCAGACATATTTTCAAGAGGCTATGAAGACTGCTGCTATCCAGACATCTTATGATTCCCTTCTTGGAAAAATAGAACAATCTCAGGAATCTTTCTTTCAAAGAGTCCAGCAGTTCAACGAAGCCTTGGTTAACAAAATAAATTATCAGATCAAGCTTGCTATCAAAGCCATGAACTACAACTTCAACCTCTTCTTCCAGCACCAAGAAGATCAAGCTGCCAGGATGCAAAGGATGGAAACAATCATGAGACTTATCTGTGTATTCCTTTTCCTAAGCCATCCCCTACTCTAACCCCTCATATTATTACTTCATACGCTTCTACTTCATCTCCCACTAACATTGCTACTCCCTCCACCACCATACCTATCTTTGATTCCATCCCGATAGGTACTGTGCCTATTGTGGATCTTGTGATTACCCCTTCCTCTCTTACTTCTTCTTGGTAGGATCATCACTCTTCCTCCAGCTCTAAAGAGGCCATTTTCATTGAGCCAGAACCTACCTTCACTCGACAGGCTCACTCCACTTTCTCCTCTAACACTACCTCTCCCAACTTTTACCTTATGACTGCTCTAGTAGTCTACACTCCTCCACCCTCAACTTGTACTTTTCCTTCCCTTTTTCCTGATGACAAAGGGAGAGAAGAGTAGTTTGTAGTCATTGATATGTTTTATTCTATCATTTTATCATTTCATGCAATTAACTTAAACTATCTATGATGTATTTGTTTATCTTATACCATATTTGCATTATGTACTATTGTGTGCTCTCTTCTATCTCCAAATTACTTTTCGAGCATATTCAAGTTTTGTCATCATCAAAAAAGGGGAGAATGTTAGTTCTCAGATTATGTTTTGATGACAACAAACCTTGATAAACAATACGGACTTGATTATTCAAATCACTTAAGTGAGTTTCTAGACATTTGAGTGAAAGATCTATTTTCGAATCAAAACTTGAATCAGTAAAGTCACTCACTTCCAGTGATTTGAGATGATCACTCGAGTGACAGGTAATACACTCAAGTGATAATCCTAACTTTCAGTGATTTTGCAAGTCACTCGCTAAAAACTGAGAGGTGATGCAAAATCACTCGAGTGGCTAAGTTAACACTCAAGTGATCCTTCTTCCTTACTTGCAAGAATTCAACAAGTTACTTATTTTTGGAAGTTATGATCAAGTTACTCGAGTGAACAAGTGACCGCTTGAGTGACAATGATCACTTGAAGGAATTTTACAAGTCACTCGTGATAGCTTCTGAAAGTTATAACTCTCCACTCGAGTGAATCATTTGTCACTTGAGTGATAGTGACAACTTGCAGTACTTCTGTCAGTTACTCGCGATGGATTTGCAAGTTATTAATAGAGTTTACTCAGTGACTAAGTAGTCACTCGAGTGATAGCAAGCAACTCGTGAGACTTTAGTGAGTTACTTTCTGATAGATCAAGAGTGCAGTGTATCTCAACTGGAGATCACTCAAGTGATTGTAACTGTTACTCGAATGATCCAAGATCACTTGCTTTCAAGTGCAGATGATCCAAATATACACTAAGTCTGGAAGTGTTGAAATCTTTTCAAATCAAATATACATATCTTTAACACTTCACAACCAAAACTCAAATTCTATCAGATACTCAAGTTAAGCTTCAGAAACACTTGAGTGATTAATACTCACTTGAGTAAGTAAGAATTCACTCAAGTGTAAGCTCATTATCTTTTTGTAGATCAATGTCTCGATTAATTTAAAATTCACGATGAATGTTATTTAAGCATTGATTATTATTTATTTATCAAGTCAATACTCCTAAATATATATATGTATAAGTTTTACGAGTTTAAACCGTAGAGCTATTTTAGATTTAACAAAAGCAATTTTATTGTCAAAGCATTAAATGCTTAGCAGGAAAACAGAGCAGAGATCAAAAGGCTTTCGTCTGAAGATTTTATTGCCACGAAGACAAAAGCAACTGATCACCAAAATCCCTCAATGACTTTAAGCCAACCTAGCAGAAAGTTTGATTGCTCACAACAATCATTAATGCAGATTGCCTATAAATGGTCGTGCATTCAATATAGAGCTACTAACAAAGTCAACGACCAATATTCTTTCATTCATTGCTCAGTTCATTCTCTATAATATTACCTGATATTCTTTAGCTCTTCAGTGATTATCTATTTGCTCTGTGAGAGAGTCTTTATTAAACATCTTTCAACTCTGTAAAATCTCAACGTAGTGAGACCTTGACTGTGGTTGTAAAATTACATGTAAGGGGGAGTGAGTCTTTTTAAGGATCAATTATTGTTGTGTATGTTGTACTGTGATCTCAAGAACCCGTAGAATCTTGGAAGAATAGTGAAAAACTCAGAGACGCTCTGGGGACTAGGCATATGTTAATGAGTTAAGACCGAACAAGTATAAACCGTTGTATACACTAAGGGGATATTTTTCTTACCCTTATTCTCATACTACTTACTAATCATTCTTACTTTTAATAATTTTTTTAATATCACCCAATTCACCCCACTCTTGGGTGAAAGTTGGCACTAACACTTATAACCCTTTACAATCCGTTAGAACTCTATTTAAACTCAATTATTCCTTGTGATTCTTCCTACTTTTCTTAACGGCCTCCTCCTTCTCTTCTTCATCATGTTAAGATCCTAGGGAACTCCTCTAGCACTACCACCCCTTCTCCTCCTTAAGGCTTGTTCGTGGAAATAAATAGCTCAAGTACTGAGGATTCTAACCAGGTCACCCCCTCCGTTATAGCCAACATCTCCGCCCCTTTCGCCAATCATCTATTGTGCCTATTGATGAGATGGCATAAGAGAAAAGAGTATTGGGGAAGGATCTTGTTGTCATAAAGGAGGTCTAGAAAGAAAATTAAGAGCGAAGGAAGGAACCTTATTGTAGATGGAATAAAAAGGTCAAATTTTGAAATATGACAAGTTCACAATTTGTTAGATTTCACAGTTTGTCTTTTCTTGTTCCACCTCACAATAACTTTCCTCCCTCTCTTATAGTTTTCTTTGGACCTCCTTTATGACAATAAGACCCTTCCCCAGTGCTCTTTTCTCTTGTGCTATCTCGTCACTCGGCGCAATAGATGGATTAGAGAAGGGGATGGAGGCGCTAACTATGGCAGAGGGGGCAACATGGCTAGAATCCTTAAATGCTTGAGATACATAATGGTTATTAAGTCAAACCCATCACTTAATAGAAATCCAAGCAAATAAATAACGATAGGTAATTAGTAACCATCATATTTTGTCTCAAAAGAATGGCAGTTGTTAAGAAAAAACCGTTATGAAACAACAAATACTGTAATGGTTTGAAACCTTTCCCCTTCCTTATAGTGATGATAATACTCTGACCCGACCTTTATCTCCATCATCTAATGATGAGAATGAGGATAAGGATGAGGAAGATGATCAGGAAGAGGAGGATGAACAGGATAATAAGGATAGCAGTCACCTCCAATGTTGTCCTCATCGTCTTGTTCATCCTTCTCTTCCTCGTTCTCTTCCTCATTCTTATCATCAGAATAGGGAGATGAAGTTAAAAATTAATAGTTCACGGTTATTAATTAAGAATTATAAAGTATTTTTTTAGCATACTTAATGGTTCTAAGTTAATAGTGTGGTTGATTATGTAATTAACAGTAGACACCAATAAATTAAAAAAATTATCAAATACATAGCAATTATTAAGAATTAACCATCACCATTTATAAAATATAATTATATTAAATATTAAAAGATGCGATGGATCAATAATCCATGAAACCCTTTTTATATAAACATCTGAAAAATGAACTTTACTTCTTTACTTTTATTTCAACTTCTCAAAGCCAACTTCTGATTCATCATCTAGCAAACAACTAAAAGATGAACTCTATCCGCCAACAAGCATTAAAGGTCTCGTCAATGTAACCTACGAGCTCCATCATATAGTCTAGGTTTACTTGCAAGAGCAAGGATGCATAGCCTAGTCCTTAAAGGAATTTACCTCTCTTGCTCACTCTTTGAATGAAAAGGTAGACAAGTTACTGGAGAATGAAGAATCTGATGATGCATCAGTGATGTGAAACGAGTTGGGGAAAGGGGAAGAGAGAGAGACTAGAGGGTAGGACAATAAGAGGGGGAAATCAGAAAAATAAAGGTAGGAGAGAGAATATTTAGAGGGAAAATGAATTCTTTATTAGCCAACCTGTCAAACCCAACAATTTTCTTACATTTATTAGAGTATTAATGCATGGTTTAGTGGGCATACAGAAATAGTATATACATACTGATATAAAGTGATTGATTACATTATGGGAAATCCCCACAAGGTTTGTACATAATATAATACAAATCCAAAAATACAAAGAGAGGCTAATTGATAACCAACAGAAAAATTCTTGATCAACACCAGAACCCTCAGTGACCGGTATCTACCTCCTTACCCTTCGAGCCGCTTCTTCTAGCTGAATAGATTTTATTTTAAGGAAAGGATGAGATTCAAACAAATCTCAGAAGTAACACACCATCAATCATATAAAATGCCATAACATGTATGTTAACCAATGTTCAAGATCAAAACGATGATTTGTAAGGATCAAAATGACCATTTTATCCCTACTTGCCACATAGTGATCACAGTATTGTTCTAGAGCATGCACCAACCTGTCCGTACACGATATAGTACATCAGCTATGTCTCACTGACCTCATGGTACTTGTGCTTTTCCCATAGGGTAGTACTTGTATTTTTCCTACATCACAGCAAGGAATTATGCCACACAAGCTTCACATTTTCTGCACAAGCTTCACATTATAAAATATGGCAATACAATGCGTATAAACAATCAATAATGTATCAGAGATAGAGTTATTGCTTGGAATCTCTTTCGGTGCCGAGCTAATATCCGTCCTTTAACTTTTTGTCCGGCTTAGAAAAATTCCAAATTCATAATAAATGAGTTTTTACTCATTCATGCTTCATTTTAAAGCTCACATAGTTGGTTATCTCTACTCAAAATGAATAATTACTAAAATGCCCCTAGGAAATTCGGTCTAATTCCCTTTATACCCGGTATAATTGTACTTTTCCAAAAATTATGCCCCAGGCTATTCTTACATAATTTCGCGTGTAGAATCCATTTTTGACCCTCAGTTTTGACAAAATCACATTGCATTTCTAGAATTACCCTTGACAGCCACAAAGTTAGGGGTTGAAAGGTAAAATTGTCATTTCACACACTAAAGCCTCCATAATCCATTTTTCACATGTTCCCTACATGATTTTTCTTTCTAAACATAATGGAATCATCAAATCCATCAAATTCCAGTCCAAACATCCAGAAATATGGTCTGGACAAAAGTCACAATTCTTAGAAAATTGAAGTTTTCAATTTTCGTTCAACAAAATACCTTTCCACTTCTAATCACTTGTTTAACCACTTAAACATCTCTTGAACATGATTAATCAAAGTTTGGGCAGTACCTCCCCTTAAGGTTCATAAATCCCAAATCAAAAATTAAAGACAAATCAAGCCAATAACTAGCCAAAACCACTAACAACAATCATAAATCATCGAGATAAGATAAGTATTCAAGCTTACCTTGATTCTTCCTCTTTCTCTCACTAAAATTGCCACCTTCCTCTCTCCTCTTCCTTTGATTTTCTTCTTTATTTGCATGATTTCAATAAAGGATATGAAGATTAGAGAGAGTTTACCAGTGATTGAAGGCAAGAACAAGTGAATTTTAAGATTAAACTTACCTATTGCCTTCTTGAATTCCCTAGCCCTCTCTTCTTGCTCTTGTCTCCTTCAATTTCACTCTCTCTCTCTCCCCCCATATGGCTTATAAGACTTCCATATGGCTCATTATGTAGCCAAATCTTATTTATTCCTTGCTTCCCTTCCTTTGGCCAACTTTTGCTTCTTATTAAGGGAAAATATTGGCTTTTTATTTTTATTAGTCAAATGACTATTTCAACCTTATATTTTCTTAAATTTTTGTACTAATTGTTGTCTTCCTTCTTCCCTTTTCTTTTTGGCTGAAATTTTCATCATAATTTGAGCAAAAAATTATGCTCTTCCATACTTAATTTTAGGTCACCATGTTAGGTTTTTATGAAGACAAAAATTGTGTTTTATGTCTTACTTAGCCCAAAGTTTCACATAATCACTATTCCCAACATTTTGGCTGCTTTAAGTGCACCAAAATTCACCATTTTTTTCCATTAAGTATAATCAAATATACAAGAAATTTTTATGAATAAAATTTAGGATATTACACAATCAACCAAAGTTATCTACAGTAAAGAACCCTAAGCTCTATTTATACAGCCTTAGAAATAATAAAATAACAATTCAATATTTAAATCTAAAACCTAAATTTAAAATTAAAATTCAAAATTGGATAAAAATCCTTATTTAATAATTATAATGGATAACCTAGATCTCTTAACTAACCCTAAATTTATTTATCCCATATCACACCATTTCTCCCTCGCTTAAAAGACTTGGCTCCTAATGAGTTAAAAGTAATGCACAAATCTAGGAGGGAGGAGGGCAGGCTAATTCTTTAACATGCCGGCAACGCTTCTATTTGGAAACCCTTTCCAACAAGTGAGATACTAAAAGAGAAAAACTTAGTAGGAATAACCACCTGAATCTTGAAGAGTGTCTGCAAAACCTTTCCAAAAGACAAAGTATTGTTAGAGTGGACCATTTAGCAATGGTATAACCTTAGGCTGTGTAGTGTGCTAAGGAGGTGAGGTTGTTGCCCTTTGAACTTAAACCTTACTAATCTTAAGTGGGGATGACACTTCTTTCACCAGTACTGCATGGATGACATGATCAATAGGATTATTGTTATTAGTAGCATTAATCTTAAGATTTTTCCTTGGAGCATTTAGGACAGGTACGGGTGAAGACACATCAACATCATTTTGGGTTCCATAATAGCTGGTGATAGTTCTTCAGTTAGGATTGCAATCTCATCTCCTTACTTTGAAGAAGAAGCTTCGACTTCTCTCAACTTGCTTATTTAGATCGTTATACTCTTGTTTACACCGTGCAACTAATAAAGCTATTGACATAGGTCTTTAAGTCCTCTCAATACGAGCATGTTAATGCTCAGATTTGATCTTCAAGTATTCAGTATACCTTGAGATGTTTATCTTCAGCCCTCTAACATCTCGTACTCTTCCTTCTCTTTGTAATGTGCTCATACTCATCCTTCTCCTTACGGGGTCTTTCAGCTCTTATGTAATCTTCTTAAACTTCATGTAGGAAGAAGTTAGAGTTATCATCTTGATAGAAGTTAGGATCTTCCTGCTGGTGATAATTATCTTCCTCTTATTAAGGATATGTGGCATACTCATAAGCAGAGGCTGTCAAACCCCTCAATATTTTGACATTTATCAAAGTATTTACACATGGTTTAGTTGGCATACAAAAATAATACAAATATACTAATATGAAGTACATGATTACATTACAGGAAATCTTACAGGGTTGTACATAATAATTTTCAAATTCTAGAATACATAGACGATAAGTAGATAACCAACACTAAAACTCTTAAACTGGACCAAAACCCTCAGTTCCTGGTGTCAACTTTCTTACCCTTTAACCCACTTCTTCTAGTTGAATAAATATTAATTTTATGGAAATGGTGAGATTTAAATGAATCTCAGTAGTAACATACTATCAATCATATAAAATATGAAAGGTAAACATGCAATGCTGTAGATAATAATGATGTTCACATGTGTGTCAATCAATGTTCAGGATTAAGCAATGATTTTGTCTGGATCAAAATGATCACCTTTTCCTTACTTTCCACATTGTGATCATATTAATGTTTCAGTGCAGGCACTAACTTGTCCGTACTTGCCACAATAATATTCCAGAGTGGGCATCAACCTATCCGTACTTGTCATATCGCCTCACCTAGGTTCCACTAGCCTCTTAGTACTTGTGTTGTTCCCATGCAGTGGTAATTATACTTTTCCCATACCACAATGAGGAATTATACCACACAGGCTTTACATGCCTACCTAGACTGAGTACCCATTAGCCTTAGAGGTACTTTTACTTTTCCCTCAAAGTGGTACTTGTGCTTTTTCAACTCTCAGCTCTAGGAATTACTGCCATTCACATATCATTGCACAGAACATGGAAAACAATGCATATTATCAACCACATAGAATATGAGAGATAGAGTTACTACCTGGAATCCTTTCTAAAGCCTAGCTAATACCGGTCCTTTAATTTTCATCAAGCTCAGGCAAATATCAAATCCTAAAATTCCAAGTGCATAACAAATGAATTATTACTCATTCATACCTTGTTTCAAAACTCTTAAAGTTGGTTATCTTTACCCAAAACGCATAATTACCAAAATACCCCTAGGGAATCCAGTCTAATTCCCTTTTATACACGGTATAATTGTACGTTTCCAAAAATTATAACCCGGGCTATTCCTACACAATTTCATGTGTAGAATCTATTTTTTACCTTAGTTTTGACAAATTCACACTGAATTTTCAGAAATACCGTTGACAGCCACAAAGTTAGGGTTTTAAGGGTAAAATTGTCATTTCACACCCTAAAACCTCCAAACTCCATTTTTCACATGTATCCTACATAATTTTTCATTTTAAACATAATGAAATCATCAAATCCATCAAATTCCAGCTGAAACACCCCTAAACTAGTCTAGAAAAAAATCTGGAAAAAATTAAAAAAAATGGAAATTTCTTGATTCCTTTCAACAATTTACCTTCTTTTCACCCTAAATCACTTGTTTAATCATTCAAACACCACTTGAAAATGATTAATGAAAAATTGGATGGAACCTCCCTTTAGGGTTCATGCATTCCAAATCACAAATTCAAGTCAATAACCATCGCAAACCACCAACAACAATCATGAATTAACAAGAGGTGACAAGTTTTCAAACTTACCTTGATGCTTTCTCTCTCTAACCGTGACCTTCTCCCTATTGTTTCCCTTGATTTTCTTCTTGATTTACATGATTTCAAGAAGGATATGAAGATTAGAGAACGTTTTCTAGAGATTGAAGGAAAAAACAAGCAATTCAAACTACAACTTACCTAGTTTTTACCTCTTGATTCTTCCTCTTTCTTCTTTGTTATTTGTTCTTCTATAAGACTTTCTCTCTCTTTTCTCTTGCTTTCTGAAAAAAAAATGGCATCAAGTGAGCTGAAATATGCTCTTAAAAATCACCCTCCACCTCCTTTATTTTTATAATATTTTATTGCAAAAATGGACACTTGGCAATTTTCTTGTAATTTCTTTTTCCATATGGCAAACCAAGCTTCCACATGTCCCTTTATGTGCCCTAATCACATTTTTCCTTGTTTCTTTTCCTTTTTGGCTATCTAACTTCACATTTTATTGGGACAAATATTTGCTTTTATTTTATTAGCCAAATGACTATTTTACCCTTACATTACTTAGATTTTTGTACCAAATTTTGTTTTGGCTGAAATTTTCAACATAAATTGGCCCAAAAATTGTGCTCTTCCATACTTAATTTAAGGCTTCAATGTTAGGCCTTTATCAAGACAAAAATTATGATTTACGTCTTACTTGGCCAAAATTTCACATAACCACTATTTCCAATATTTTGGCTACTCCAAGTGCAACAAAATTCACCATTTTATTCCTTTGAGTATAATCAAATATTCAAGAATTTTTTGTGAATAAAATTTGGGGTGTTATAGCTAGTTATTGGGGTTTAAAATTCATAACTAATTCTAGAAACTTTGTAAGATGGTTAAAATTCTATTGAAAGCTCTTGAATTCATTTACATCATAAAAATATCATCCTAGTCTGAAAATTTTCCATTTGATATAGTTTAATCAATTACTAATCTTGCTATATTTTCAGACAGATTATGTGTCTTTAATTCAAACATTCATAACTCATGGTATCAGCATTTAATTAACATAATTTAGGAATTTTGAGAAAGCTTTTTATGTCTACTTTAGACATATCGATTCTCATAAGCATTGAATTTTGTTTACTATACATTATGCAATAACACATTGATCACACCTTTAAAAGAGTTAAAACTGGAACGTCTAAATAAAACATATGAAAACTAAAGAATCCCGGTAGCAAACTATCACCACTACTCAGACATACATTGTAAAGCGTTGCATTATCACTGCTTGTATCTTAATCAATAGCTTTATAATATAATGACATGTTTAAAAGTATATGTCATGCATTACTTGTAATCACATACGCCTATGACATATTTCAAACATAATCACATGTAGGGGACTATGTGATCTAGCCCTACCGGGAAGAGGGCCCAGTATGCGCAAGCAGTAGGATTAAAGTGTCAGTGCAAATGTACACAATACACATATACGGTGCTATTGGGTTGGTAGAAAGATGCCACCCTGCTATGTCATAAGGTTTGGGACTGATTGGTCGAGCAACATATGCCGGAATAGGTGTGCACATTGTAACATCCTAAATTTTGGGATTAGAGGCTTGATAATAAGCTTGAATCAAGTAGACTGTTAAGCCCCGGTTTAGCGAGTGCCCCAATAAGGCATAACTTTATTCCCTAAAATTCCTCTATACCTTTGGGGTATTAAAGGGAATAAAATGGTGAATTAAAGAGCATAAGGGATGTAAAAAAGTGGCAATTAGTGGTCACACAACATAATTATATTTGAAGCACAAATTTTAACAAATTGAACTTGCTTCCAGTGTGTTTTTTCATGTGGAAGTCTTTTTGTATGATATTTTTAAATATGCAAATGATGTCCAATGCCTATGAAAGTTTTCAGAATGAACATAGACTTATAAAGATTTAATTTGATAGGTCATATAGGTTATTTGGAGCTGTACACAAAGAATTATGTATTTTTGAAGTTATCCCAGTAAAACTGGCAAGTTTCTGTGACAACGTCTAAAAATGGAACTTTAGGGAATATTTAGCTTCTAATTGGCTAAAGGTTATATTTTTCTTTAAAAATAGACTTAATAATGGTCACATAGACTTTGGAACCACACCAATTGGACCTCTATACAATTAGATATGTATTTTCAAAGTTTAATAAAAATTCTGCCCATTTTTCTAACAAGTGCGAAAATGGAAATAAATGTATGGGTAAAATGGTCATTGGACTAATAAAGCAAGATATATTTATTTTTCTCTTTAAATGGCCCATAATTTTGGCCAATATGGGATAAAGTAAGAGAAATATTTACTTGGGCACAAATTGTGCCATATGGAAGGATTAATGGCCAAGTATAAAAAGATAAAGGGAAAAGTCAAATAACACATGTTAATTCCAATTAAAATAATATAAACCAAGGAGGTAGATGATGATATTTTGGCCAACATAAGAACAAGGAGAGAGAGTGAATGTTTTGAAGAAGCAAGAGAGAAGCATAAGTGATCAGGAGGCACAATCAAGGTAAGTTGTAATTTATTTCCAGTTGTTCTTGCCTTGAAATTCATGGAAATTTGCATCTAATCTCTTCTCCATCTTGGAAACCATGTTTAGCAAGCAAAATCAAAAGGAAGAAGAGAGAGAAAGCTCACGTCCTAGAGAGAGAAAGAAGAGAAATCAAAGGTAAAACCACAAGCCTAGTTTCTCTTGATGATTGTTGGTGGTTTGAATGAGTATTGGTTTTGTTTTGGCTTGGTTTGTGATTTGAGAATGTCAAACCCTAAGGGAAGTGCTACCCAAATTCACACTAACCATGTTTAAGAGGTGTTTAATAGGTTAAACATGTAATTAAGAGTGAAAAAGAGGTTAATGGATTGAAATCATAAAACTTCATTTTACCTACATATTTCATATTTTTTACCAGACCTAGTTGGGAGGGTTAGAGTTGGAATTTCATGGTTTTGATCATTCCATTGAGTTTATAGGGGGAAATTGTGTAGGTTACATGTAAATTTTAAAGTATAAAGGCCTTAGAATGTGAAATGACAAAACTACCCTTAAAACCCTAAGTTAGGGCTGTCAAGGGTAAATATGTAATTTGGGCTGGAATTTGACTAAACTGAGGTCAAAAATAGATTCTATACCAAAATTGTGTAGGATTAGAAAGATTCATAATTTTTGGTAAAGTATAGTTAGACAGGGTTCAAAGGGGCATAAACCGAGTCCCTAGGGGCATTTTGATAAATTTGTAGTTTTAAGTCAAGATAACCAACACATTGAGTTTAAAATGAGTTATGAATAAATAATAACTCATTTATCCTAAATTTGGAATTTTAGGATACAGTAGTAGCCCGAGCCAATAGACAAAGCTGGATCAATAAATAGGCAAGGAAAAGGCGTGTTCCAGGTAGTAACACTTTCTTTCATGCACTATGTGACTATCTCTATGTTTGTGTATGCCATCTTATGTAACTTGAGCATAGTATCTTAGACACGCATATTAGCTTAGTTATGGTCTGGGACTAATGAAGGTGCAGAGTAAGCCAGGGTTGCAAACAATCATTTGGCTTTAGACAATGTACATACATCATTCTATCATCTTACATAACATGGTGCATGGCATATTTATTTTCTCATCGTATATGTTTGATTGTATGTTACTACTAAGATTCTTTGAATCTCACTCTTTCTATAAATATATAAAGATTTCAGCAGCAGGTAGTAGCTCAAAGGGCAGAACTGAAATTTTTGACAGCGAAAGGTTCTGAACCAGTATAAGAGCAGATGTTCATTGTCTAAAGAACTTTTATTTATTTTAAGGTCTGTAATCATTGTGTACATCCCCTGTAGAGAATTTCTGTATATGAACAAGTATATTGTTTCAATAATATCAGTATATTTATGTTATTCCTATGTGCCCACTGAACTATGCAATTACTACTCTGATTAATATCAATAATAAGAGGTATGCAAGGTGGGGTCTTACACACATGGCATTTTTAGGGCAGATATGTGTACTCTGCATTTTTGGAAAAGATACTAGTATGTAGTGCCATGTGGGGCCTGTGACACCTTATGTCCAATAGCCTCATATGAGTGCAAATGAGTAGTAAAATCATTCGTGAAACCAAGTTCCAATCCCAGATTAAAGAGGCTTTGGAAAACATTCACAAATTCTAAACCTATCTCAGGATTTGAACCTGGGATTGGAAGGGATTTTTTAGAGTAATAAAAAGTTTTTTATGTAACGGATGGCCCCCTGCTACAAAAGGCTGATGGTCTGGACAGGTGCAAATGGTTATCAGAGAGCTCTTAAGGCTTGACTTACCCCCACGTTACGGCCTTAAGTCCTTAGGGAGGCGTATTAAATCTCCAAGGGGAGGAGGGGGATAGTTCCTGGACTTTTGAGCCCAGTGGGGTGGACGTTGGTCTGGACCATCAGCCTGTTGTAGCTGGCGTCATTTTGTGGGTCTCGGTATAATAAAGTAATCCCGAGTGAAACCTAAATAGAATCCTAAATAAGCACGGATAAAGTAACTATTAAAGTAGCTTTAATAAAGCAAGTCATGATAGTTAATGATGAAACAACTTTTATGGTGGCTCCACAAGAAATTGACAAGTGTTCTCTCATCATGACAAAGTACAATATCACTTGTGTTGGCATGTTAAAAAGATGATAAGTGTCCCTAATGATGACACTTGCTTTTTGCCTTTTGTGTTGGCACCTTCAAAAGACGGCACCTAGCACTTGAGTAAGGGGAATCCATCGATTCTCAGCTCGGTCGTGTACCTAACTTCCTGAACATTGAACTTGGGAGTCAGGGGAATTGTCAGGCCTCTCCTTCCCCTAACATAAAGTGAAGCCTAAAGGAGAGAGGAGAGAGGAAAGATGAAATTAAAAGTAGACACTTGTCACTCCATCATTTAATCACAAGGCACATGTCAACACAAGAGCTTAATACATGTGATTAAAGCTTATTTAATCCCCTCCAAGACCCATTATTTTGTCCAATAAGAGAGAGAAGAGGAAAATAGCAAAAACTCTAGAGAAAATAGAAAGAAGAGAGAAGGATAGTGAATAGTGAAAATCTCCAGAGCTCCAGAGTCGATTCCGACCCTGAATCACTGTTATCGACTGGTAAGCCCTTTAGGAAATTTGTTCTACTCACTGAAAGCTTCATTTCTATAGTCTCAATTTTCTGATTAGAGGTGTTTTATGCCATTTAGTTAGATGGAGTACCACCAAAATTCCGAACCAATTGTAGAATCGTAAAGAGGAAGCCTAAGCTTCATTTTGAACCGATTGTCTTTAGATTTTGATGAGTTTTATGAATTTCTTGGGATGCTTAAAGTTTTAGCCAAGAGGTATATTTGAGGTTTAATGAGACTGGCAGAGATTTACATTAAGGAGATAGTGAGACTCCATGGAATGCCAAAGAGTATAATTTCTGACAGAGATCCTCGCTTCACTTCAAGAATTTGGAGATCTCTGCATGACACTCTAGGCACTAAGCTGAAATTCAGTATAGTCTATCATACTTAGACTGATAGAAAGACAGAGAGAACCATACATATGCTAGAAGATATGCCAAGAGTGTGTGTGATAGACTTCTAGGGAAGTTGGGATCACTACCTTCCACCTGTAGAATTTACTTACAACAATAGCTATCAAGCAAGCATTCAGATAGCTTCGTATGAAGCGTTGTATGGGAGGAAGTGTCAATCCCCTCTCTGCTAGACAGAGCTATTGTGATATCTCATTTCCTATAGCCTCATATGAATACAAAAGACTAGTAAAATCATTCGTGAAATCAGGATTAAGTCCTGAATTAAGCATTTCCAGAAAACGTTCACAAATTCCAAACCTATCTCAGGATTTAAACCTGGGATTGGAAAGGATTTTCAAGGGTAGTAAAATTTTCTCAAACAATTTTTACAAATATTCACTATCTCACTAAGTCTCATCGTGCTCTTCTTTTCATTTTATTAGAGTTTGTGAGCGATTCTCTACTTAGCTCTCATGTTCCATACCTTAATTATGATTCGTTAGCGACCGGAAGCGTAATATAATTAAACTATTCTTTTACTAGTCTACTGGCATTACCAATTTAGCTATTGTAACATGTCGAAGTTACAAGCTATTTATAGTATATACATATCCAAAGAACATATAACAAACAACCAGCAAAACTAAAGTCTTCAGCGTTCAAGCCTCTAGCCGTCCGCATTTACCTTTTTCTTGCCCCTTGAGCTATCTCCCTGTACTGTAGATGGGTTTCTGGAAAAAAAGTGAGATTCAAAAGAATCTCAGTAGTAACATTGTGTCAATCATACAGATACAACATCACAAAGCATGCTACACAGTCATCATACAACAGAATTATCATAACAGCATTCAGTGCATCACATGCAGTTCATAAACTACCATAGCACTAGGTACATTACAAGGCCTCAAGGGATACCCGTGCAAATAGGCCCCGGGCACCCACTCGTACATCAATAAACATTATATTCATGATGATTCCACCCGCGCAGAAAGGCCCCGGGCGACCACCCCGCATAATCAGAATGTGCCAGACAATTCATGATGATTTCACACAACATACAATGTATATTATAATAAACATATGAAAGATAAGTTACTTCCTGATTGTTTTCCTTTAGCAATTTCCTCCTGTTTGTCTGAGCTAGAGCAACTCTTAAACTTCGAACCGCTGTTAGGTCCTATAATTGGAATTTATGGACAACAGGTTATTATTCTATCCAATACTAGCATAATGCAATTAGTCAAGTTGGTTGTCATTAAAGTTAGTATAGTAGGCTAAAAGTAAAGTCAATGGGGCCCAACCATCCCAAGTTGGTTATTTCCACCATTGTTCTCAAATCTACTAACTTTTGCTTAACTTCAACAATTCACTATTAATTCTAGGAAACTCCAAATTGAGTAGTTCTAAAATCTATGTAAATCTATTTTAGTATAATTTCACATAAAAATACTCAATTTTGACCACCACAACCATAAAATTTCTAGAATTTCACCAAACACCATTGTTCCAGATTTTTTTCCAGAAAACAAGGTATAACTTCAACAATTCATATCTCCTAATGTACTTGTCCAAAAATTACAAAATACCTATAAAATTAAAAATCTATGTCTCTACTTTAATTATATAAAGTTTTATAATTTTTGGATAAGGTTCGATCCTTGAAACACCATGACAATATCATCCCTCTCTCTCTCTTCTCTTGATATTTGTCTTGAAAACCATGAATTTAAAGGAGTAGAAGTGTTTAGGAGAGGTTATAGAGTAATTAGGAAGCGTAAACCTCAATATCACAAGCTTCTTACCTTGATTTGTAAGAACCCTAGCTCTTCTTGAAGCTTTGGATATGGCTGAACTCCCTCTCTCTCTTGGTTCAGATTTTGCACAGAAATGAGGATGGAAAGATGAAGAGATGATGATATGATAGAATGGTCAACTTTGCTTTACATGTGGTGGCTTCCAATTAGTCCAAAATTCTATTTCTTGTATAATACTTCAAATATCTTCATTTCCCTTCTGCTTATCTTCATTCCACCAAAATTAATTAGAAATGAGAGAGGAAATATCGCTCTTGAATTATCCTAATGCCATCTTGCAAATTGTTGACCTTTGGACTTTTGACTTTTTGACCTTCCTTGATAATAATTCACCAAAATAGGCTTATAAATTACCAAGTAGCCATTTTTCTCTTTTTAATTCCCAATTAAATAAATTTACTGGAATATTAGGAAAAAATAAATATTTCTTGTTTTATGGCAAATTTACCGTGTTGCCCTTACATTTTATGATTTATCCAAATAAATCATTTCTTGCTCATTTCATTTGGTTTGCCTAATTTTGAAACTTATATGAAGCCATTATTTGTTTCTTTTTATGCTCAAATTTTAGTTATAATAATTGCCTCTTCATGTCCTTACTTAGCCTAATTATGTGTAACCGGCGATTAGAATATTCCTGTAGATTTATGTGCACCACTATTCACCATTTTATTCCACTAAATGTCACAATATACATATAAGGAATATTAGTGAAAAAATGGGGTATTACAGTTATCAGAAAGAATATTGTACGGGCCGGATATAATAGATCAAACTATTGAGCATATCAGGATCATCAAGCAGAGGCTGCTTGCAGCTTAGAGTAGGCAGAAGAACTATGCCGACAAGCAGAGAAGACCATTAGAGCTCTAGGTCGGCAATCATGTATTTCTAAAAGTTTCACCTGTTACCAGTTCGGAAGGGCGATAAAGAGAAAGAAGCTAAACCCTCGCTACATCGGGCCGTTCAAGATTTTGTCAAGAATTGGACCCGTAGCATATCGGATTGCTTTACCCCCCAAACTTGAGCATATTGCATGATGTCTTTCAGGTTTCACAATTGAAGAAGTACCAACCAGACCCCCAACATGTTATTAAGTATGAAGATGTGGATATGTAAAACGATCTTACCTATAAAGCCGAGCCAAAACGTTTCATTGATGGACAAGAAATGTGGCTCAGACATCACAATATACCATTTTTGAAGGTGGTCTGGAAGGGACTATCTCTAAGGTAGGTGACATGGGAAGCAGAAGAAGATATAAAAAGACATTACCCAGAATTTATGCCTCATGAGGTGTGACAAATTTCAGGGTTGAAATTTATTGAACAAGGGGAGAGCTGTAATACCCCACTTTTTCTACCAATATTCCTTGTATATATTTGTGATATTTATTTGAATAAAATAGTGAATTTTGGTGTACATAAAATGATGAAAGCACTCCAATCGGTAGTTACATATAATTAGCTAAGCTAAAACATAAAGGTGCAACTTTTGTCTACTTAAAGGCCTAATATTGTAACCCAAATTGGAGCATGAAAGAGCTCAAATATTGGCTCAATTATATTGCCTCATTTTTGGCCAAAATAAGGAGAAAGGAAAGAAGACATGATTTAATACAAAAATCACAAAATGTAAGGGCAAAATGGTAATTTTCTGATAATGCAATAGGCAATTAATATTTCCCTTATTTCCTTGAAAATTTTGGTCAAAAGAGGAGACAATTGAGAAATATGAATGCTTGGCTTAAAATAAATCAAGAAGAATGATTTATGGCCAAGTAAATTCATATTTGAAAAGTCAAAAAGTAATTACCATAAATGAGCCTTTATATACTAATTGTAAGGGAATAGATGAAGATATTAAGAGATCTTTTCCTTTTCCATTTCAAGATGCATTCTATGGTCAAAAAGTCATATAGAAAGAGAAAGATAAAGGCAATTAAATTGCCATATGATAAATAGAAAAGATGATGCATTAAAGTAATATTTTTTAGAGGAAGTAAAGAGAGATATTTCAAAAGCTTCTCTTAGCCAATTCATTAGCCATATTTCTATAAATTTTGGAAAAATAGAGAGAGAGAGGCTGCTAGACGAAAAGGAAAGAGCAAGAACATAGAAGAGAGGCTAGGGTTCAAAGAAGGCAAGAACTCAAGGTAAAAGCTTGTAATCTTAGTGATTTTTCCTTTTAACCACCTTGGAACTTCCTCTAACATCTTCTTAAAAAGCATGATTAGCAAGCCAAAACAAGAGAGAAGAGAGAGAGGTCAGAAGGCATCCTAGTAAGAGAATGTGGTTAAATCAAGAGGTAATCTCATAAACTTGATCCTCTTGTGTTATATGTTATTGTTGTTGTGATTGTTGTTGTTGAATTTGGCTTGGTTTTTGCCTGTTTTGTAAATTTTGGATAATGAAACCCTAAGGGGTCATGTTGTCCAAATTCCTTCAAATCATGCCCAATGAGTTTTTTGATGATTAAACATGTAATTATGAGTGAAAATGAAGGAGTTTATGGCTTGAAAGCATAAGAACATGTTTTTCCCTTTCCTTTCTATAATTTTGGTCAGTCACAGAACCATAGGAAGGAACTAGAATTTTGTATTTCTAATGGTTCTATTGGATTTAGAAGGGAAAATTGTGTAAAAATACATGTGTTCATGATTTTTAGATGCTTGTATGTGAATCTAGAATTTTTAGAAATTGTTAAGGAGATGATGTTTTTTGGACGTAGTATGGTTGTGACGTGTTTTTTATTAGTCAAATCTAGTCTAAATATTATGAAATTTTATAGTGTTAAATTAAAGATTTAGATATTTAATTTTATATGTGGAACATAATTTTTGGACTAGTATACTAAAAGATATGATTTTTCAAATTTGTGCCCTATTTCAGGAAGACAATCTAGAAACATGGGAGTTTTGGTGAAATTATGGGAATTTTGTGGCTGTAATGACCAGAATTGGGTAATTCTATGTGAAATCATACTGATAAATATTTACATATAATTTGGAACCAATGAATTTAGAGTTCTTTGGAATTAATGGTGAATTTTTGAAGTTGATAGAAAAGCTGGCAGATTTGAGAACAATAGTGAAAATAAAAAATGTAATGGCATAAGGTAAATAAGTTAAACTTTAAGGGTGGAATTAACCAAATTGAGGTAGTTAGACTACCTTGACTTTGCTTTTGGCTTAGTATACTAACTTTAATAACAACCAATTTGATTAATTACATTATGCAAGTGTTGGACGAAATAATAACCCGTCGTCTGTAAATTTTAATTATAGGACCTAACAGCTGTTTGGAGCTTGAAACTTGCCTGGGCTTAGACAAATAGTTGGGAATTGCTTGAGGGAAGTAGCCAGATAGTAACTTATCTTTCATATATTTATAAGATACACTGCATGTTGTGTGAAATCATCATATGAATTGTTTGTCACATCCTAATTATGCGGGGTGGTCACCCAAGGCCTTTCTACATGGGTGGACGCTCAGATAGATATAATGTTCAGTGATGCACGAGTGGGTACCTAGGGCCTATTTGCGTGGGTATCCCTTGAGGCCTTATAATATACCTAACGCTATGGTGATATATGAACTGCATATAATGCATTAAATGCTATTGTGATGATTCTGTTGTATGATGACTGTATGTCATGATTTGTGATATTATATCTATATGAATGGCTATCTGTTACTACTGAGATTCTTTTGAATCTAACTCTTTTTCCACAAACCACTCTATAGTACAGGAAGACAGCTTAAGGGGCAAGAAGGTAAATGTTGATAGCTAGAGGCTAAATTGAGAAGGACTTTAAACTTTCTATTAGTTGTTTGTTAAATATACTTTGGATATTTAGACCTGTATATAGTATAAATAGCCTGTAACTCTAACAATGCTACAATAGTGGAACTGATAATGCCGGTAGACTAGTAAGAGGATAGTAATTAAACTAAAAGGACAGTTTAGCTAAATTACGCTTCCAATCGCTAACAAAACATAACTAAGGTATGGAACGTGAGAACTAAGGAAAGAATCGCTCACAAACTCTGATAAAACAAAAAAGAAGAGCTGATGTGACTTAGTGAGATAGTTAATGTTTATGAAATTGTTTGGGAAAAATTTTATTACTCTAAAAAATACTTTCCAATCCCATATTCAAATCCTGAGATAGAATTGGAATTCACAAACATTTTTTTGAAGTTGGTTACTCCGGGACTGGATCTTGGTTTCATAAATGATTGCACTACTCTTTTGTAATCATCTGAGGCTATTGGATATAAGGTATCACACTAAATCAAATTAGTATGGGATTAATCTTCTACAATTTCTCTTTGATGATAACTTGGCCATATAGCCAATATAATAACATCAAAAATTTACATTTATTAGGGGGTAATTCTCTAATTTTTCTCAAGCCCATGTTTGGTCTTTAACTATTTTCCATTAATGCCCAAGAAATTGCCTTAACTTTGGATAAAACTCCCATAAAATAATATTTAGCACACAATTTCCATTTCTATGGCATGAAACCATTTTTTATATATTCCAATTAACCTTAAAATAATTTCTCCTATCTTTTCCCAATTATTTAAGGCCTCCTTGTATTTTTTTTAATTAAATTTGGCTATAATCATTTAATTAACCAAAATTCTAATAATTCTTTAAAATTCATTTTTGAAGTAATTTTCTCATTCATACCTCAATTAAGCCTCAAATATATCTTAGAAAATTATTTTAAACCTTTGTATGTCTTCAATGACTTTTCTTGAAATTCTGGGCATAATTTCCAAAATTATCATTACGAACCCATAATTTTCATGAATTACGCTTTTGCCCAAACCTGGGACGGTAGATATGCCATGTTATCTTAGCAAGTCTACTATTTTATTTTGCATTTGACTAACCTTTAATTACTTATTTAACATTTATTCGAGAAGGCAAAATGTTACATAGTCCCTTGGCATCATTTTAGCTTTAGGGTACTTTTAGGACTCTTGTTCAACTAGCTTAATAGCCTACTTATTTCAAGCTAATTTTTGAACTTCTAAGATCAAAAATCCAGGATATGACACTTTTCACTTTGTCTCTCACACTCTCAACTCCTTTTCAATTACTCACCTTCGTCTATATTGTCTCTCAATCCCCCGACTCTATTTTTGTCATAACTAAACTTGCAACTCTATCTCTAGTCTTTTCTCATTACTCTCCTAGTTCATTTTCAAAACAATTCTTCCCAAGAAAGTTTAATGGTTTTTGTTTTTGTTTTAAAATGTAATTTTCTTAGAGCAACTGTAATACCTTACATTTCTTCCCCTTTATTACATATATGAAATTTTTCATTATTAATTCGCTTAGAAGTAATTACTTATTCACGACTATTTAGCTGTTATTCTTACTGAATATCAGAGTTCATTTTTTTTAGTAATCCCAATTACAGTTCAATTCTTATACTCGTCTATTCTTACTATTCATACAAATATCTGAATTGTGCAATTAATTTACATACAGCAAATTAATACACATTGTTCTTCAATTCTTCGTCATTCTTCCTTTTAGTTCATCTTCAAGTATTATCTTCTTTTCTGTTCATGTACTTATATGATTGGTGGGGGAGGGTGAGATTCGGGAGAATCTTAGTAACAAACATTACAGACAATTCATGTAAGATGAATTCTATTGCATGATATACTTGCCTTACAAAGGCTTACGTTCACATAATGATATTCTGCATGCTCAATGTTTCGTGTAACATACTCATGACCATAGTAAAAAAAGAAACAAAGTTTCATTCATTCATATATGTTTTACATAATTAAGCAAAGCAATACTGCAAATCAATTCATAGCAAGACATAAAATACATGCAAGTTCACTAAGTTTACGACCTTGTGGACTAATGTCCTTATTCTTGTCCCATTTTCTTCCAACCCTTGGAGCTTCTTGAAAATTATTTTATTCTTCTTCTTTCTTGACTTCTCATGACCCTAGATATATAATCATATCATTAAGGTTAATAATACACTAAGTCAAATGAAGAGTCAATGTGGTCAAACTAACCCAAAGTACTTATTTCTACCCTTAGAGTTCAAGGTAATTGTAATACCCCATTTTTTCATCAATATTCCTCATATGTATATTTTTGATATTTTGTGGAATAAAATGGTGAATTGTGGTGTTCATGAATTTACAAAAAAATCCTAATCACCGGTTATGCATAATTCGGCCAAGTAAGGATACAAAGAGGCAACAAATGTCCATTTAAAGGCCTAATATTGTAACCAAAATTTGAGCATGAAATGTCACAAATAATGGTTTTATTCAAGTGTTAGAAATTAGGCTAAACCAAAGGAAAGAGAAAGAAATGGTTTATTTCGATAAATCATAAAAACGTAAGGGCAAAACGGTAATTTTGCCATAAAATAAGAAAATAAATATTTTTCCCTAATATTCCCAATAATTTCAGTTAAATGGGAATTAAAAGAGGAAATAACCACTTGGCAATTATTAAATCCATTTTGGAATATTATTACCAAAGGAAAAATCAAAGCTTGAAAAAGAAGTCGAAAAACAAAGACATAGGACTTTGGTCAACAGATGGCAAGATGACCTTGGAAGTTCAAAACAATATTTTACTCTTCCATTCTCAAGCATTTCAGCTGATGGAAAAGGGAAGGGAATTGCTTTGTGCAATTACACAAAAATTAAATATTTTGACCAATGAGAATGAGCCATATGTAAAGCAAAAGTTGGCAAATGCATTAAGTCTCATTTCTTCATCTTCTCATTCCTCATTCTCGTGAAATCTAATTAGAAAAGAGAGAGGGAAAGTAGCTAGGCGAAAGGGAACTCTAAGAGCAAGAAGAGTTAGGTTTTTCCAAAATCTAAGCTACAACTTGCAAAATATTGTGATTATTGCTTCCTAACCCCTCTATAGCCTCTTCTAATCACTTCTACTCCTTTGGAACCATGATTTTCAAGATAAATCAAGGTTATGGAGAGAGAGACAAAAAACATCATAGAGAGATAAGCAACAAGAAATCGAAAGTAAACTCCAAGAACTTGCTCCTTGCACCTTTGTTGTTGTTATTTTTTGGCTTGGTTTTGGGTTGTTTGTGAAGTTTGGATGATGAAAACCCTAAGGGGTCTGGTTGCATAAACCTCCTTATAAAAATTTCAAATGATGTTTTACATAGCTAATCATTTGATTAAAAGTAGCAAGGAAGTGATTAAGCAAGAGAAAACGAGAAAACAACAAACTTTTTTTGATAATCTTTAAATCTGCCCTATACTATTTCGTGTAGAAGGAGTAGGAATTTGACCATTTTGATGCTTTCATTAGCTTTAAAGGGTAAAATTATATATGTATACAAGTGTTCATGATTTTTGGATGCTTGTATATGAATTTGGGAATTTATCAATTAAGATTGTTCATAGTATGAATCTGCCCTGTCTGAAGCACCGTTATTGTGCGTGATAATTCAAGGAGTAAACCTTGTCTGAAAATTTTGAAACTTTCCAATTTAAACGTAGATATATAGACCTTTAATTTGATATATCATAATTCTCAATTGGACTTGTGTAATGGAAGATATATACATTTTTGAAGTTTGGTCATGTAAAGCTGTAAATTTTTGGAACAATGTGTAGAAAGTTGAAATACTGTATTAATTTGTGTACATATAGCTAATTTATATATTTTTATTTGAATAAATACTTAATAAGAGTCATGTATGACTTTGAACCATCTCAATTGGATTGTTTTGGATTTAGATATGAATTTTTAAACTTTTGCCCTATTTCTAGAATGCAATCAAGAACAATGTGAGTTTGGAAACATTCTAGGACTTTTGTGGCTTTGATAGCTAGAATTTTGTATTTTTATATGAAACTATATTTAAATATATTTACATAAAATTTTTAACCACTCAATTTGGAGTTTCCTAGAATTAATGGTGAATTTTTGAAGTTATGCCTGAATTATGGGAAGGAATCTGGAATAGTGGTTTTAACGAATTTCTGGGAAGGATTTGTCTATATTGGGAACACTTAACTATTTTTTATCAAATTTAAATTGAAATATATTCCTTTAGGCTTTGAAATCAGTCAAATTTTATTTTTTTAGAATTATTTATGAATTTTCAAAGTTAACTGAAAAATCTGCCAGTTTTATGAAAAACAGTGAAATTGCACTGTACAGAATTGTATTATGCAAAAATTGTTATAATTGCTTTAGATAACCAACAGAATTTGATTTAAAGGCAATAATAGTGCAAGTAATAACCAGTTACTTGTAACTCTAATTTTGATAAGAACTAGAACTTGGCTGAGCTCAAAGAAACAGTTGCATATTGCTCAAGGAAGGCGACCTGGTAGTAACTTGTCTATCATATGTTTATAATATACATTGTGTGTTGTGTGAATCATCATGCCTTGTCTAACACATTCTGGTTATGTGGAGTGGTTGCCTAGGGCCTATTGAACAGGTGGACGCTCGAACCAAGAACATTATGTGATGCACGAGTGGATCCCGGGGCCTATTATGCGGGTATCCCTCGGGGCCTTAATTTGCCTAGAGCTATGGTATTTCATGAACTGCATATGATGCACTGAATACTGTTCTGATAATTCTGTTGTATGACTGTGTAGCATGCTTTGTGATGTTATATATATATGATTAGTATTATGTTACTACTAAGATTCTTTTGAATCTCACTCTTTTTCATAAACCGTCTACAGTAGTGACTGGGAACGTGAGAGACTTTAGTCCTTTTTGTTGGTTGTATATTTCTTATCCATTTTGATATTTTGGATTGTATACTATGTACCATGACAACAGAACGGTTTAGTTATATTACGCTTCCGATTGCTAACGAAAACTTAACTAAGATATGAAACGTGAGAATTAAGTAGAGAATCGGTCGCAAACTCTGATAAAATGAAAAGAAGAACTGATGAGACTTAGTGAGATATTAAATGTTTGTGAAATTGTTTGAGAAAATTTTATTACTCCCAAAAACCTATCTCAATCCCAAGTTCAAATCCTGAGATAGATTTGGGGAATTATGAACATTTTTCTAAAATTGCTTAGTTCGAGACTTGATCTTGGTTTCACAAATGATTTTGCTACTCTTTTGTACTCATCCGAGACTATAGGAAATTAGGTATCACAGTAATTACATTGTGCTATTACCTTGTTAATTTCGCACATTTACTAAAAGCTGACAGAATTTTTGACCAACTTTAAAAATTCATATCTTTTTATACAAAAGTCCAATTGCAGTGGTTTCAATGACTATGTGACTCTTATTAAGTGTAGTTTTAGGAAAAAATATTTTCCTTAGAAAATTGGATACACAGAATTCCAAAATTACCATTCATTGGACTCTTCCCCAGAATTATTTCCTGATTCAATACCTAACTTTAAAAATTCATAATTCTTAGTGTACTAGTCAAAATGGCACAAATGACCTATCAAATTAAAACTTGACAAGTCTAATTTTTATTTTGGAAAATATCATGGCCATTAGACAACATTCTATTATCCAAAAACCTAGCACATTCAAACTGCCATGTAGGAAACCCTAATTGGCAGTATTATTCCAATTTTTGGATTTTAAATCCATTCTTTCTAAAATCATACTAACAATCTATTCATACACAATTTTGCCTAATAAATCCATTGGAGACCTCAAAAATAGGAAAAATAATGCTCTTTCTTCATGCCCTGTTTTGACCAAAAATTAGGTCACAAGGCAACAATTCACCAATTCACAATTTATTTACTATACTACATTTATATGCTTCCCAAACCTTATATAACCACATGTATATGAGCAAAGCATAATGAAACCCTAGATAGGATAGCAAGAACAAGTCCTCAAAACTCCACCAACAAACACAATATATACATCAAAATAAAGCCTAAGCTCACTTCTTTCACTTTTTAGGGTTTGTTCTTGTTTCCTTCAATTTTGGCACTTTTTAGACAACACTAAACACATTCTTTCAAGTAACTAAAACTATTGAAATGAAGCTCTTAGTGAGAGGAACAATATTTATGAAGACCTCAAGAGTTAAAGAGGTGATCTTAAAGGTGAAAATAAAGATAGAAGTCTCACGTGATTTAGTGGCGCCCCTCTTATGGAACTTCTTTAAAGAAGCGCCAAAGATAGTTATTTTTTTTAAAAAATATTTAGAAGCTTTGGCGCTTACAATTATAAGCGCTATAGTTGAGTTAAGCTTCTATGACGCTTCCCTAAACAAGCACCAAATAAGGCCTTGTTTTTTTGGGGAATAAAATAAAGCACCAGCCATGGCGTTTGCTTAGGCAAGCACCATAGCTGACACTATTTTTTTACAAAAAAAATTAATAACTTGTATGGCGTTTCCCAAGCAAGCGCCTTCCAAGGCCTTGTCCATACTTTTAAGAAAAAAGTCACTACTTTCCTTTCATTTAAAATAAATAAATAAATAAGGCTCTTAGTAGGTATTCTTCCTTATTAAGGGAAAAAAGGGAAGCTTTGGCGCTTCTTTAGGAAGCGCCAAAGCTTCTTATTAAAAAAATAAAAACATATATAAAAAGGGGAAGCTCTGGTGCTTCTTTAGGAAGCGCTACATGTGATACCTTATTTCTAATAGCCTCAGATGAGTACAAAAGAGTAGTGAAATCCATTGTGGAACCAGGATTCGAACCCAGATTGCCTAATCTTCTAAAATGTTCACAAATCCCTAATCTCAACTCAGGAGTTGAACCTACGGTTGAGAGGGTTTTTCAAAGAGTAGAAAACTTTTCAAACATTTTCACATGTTTCACCACGTCACTAACTCTCATCGGCTCTTAATTACATTATATAAGAGTACGCTAGCGATTTTCCTTTAATTCAATTAGAGCTACTCTCTGCTAAAATTTAATTTGTTCAATTACATACATAGAATGTATAGCCATATAAGGCTATCACAGTGTCTAATCATATACAAAACCAAAATATACATTATCATCTTCGATTCACCACTGCTTCCTCTACATGGAGACCTCTTCTCTTTTCCATGCAAACCTCCTTTGTTCACCTATCTAAATGGTTGGTTGGGAGGAATGAGATTCAAAGAATCTCAGTAGCAAACAGTGCTAACCATTGCATACAAGAAATGCATTATGCATGATATGCTTGCTTACATAAATTCATACCAACTATATATGCATGCTCAATGCTTAACATGTGACACTAATGTCCATAGTATAAACAGAAACAGAGCTTTACTCATTCACATATGCTTCATACAATTTACCAAAGCAATCAACACATAAATACACAAGTACATATAGCAAGCTATGCCAGTTAGGAAAGTTTACTGCCTCTTGGACTTTATGTCCTCCTCATATACCTTGATCTTCCAACCATTACTTTTTATTTGTCACTTCATGGCTCTAGATAAAGTAATGACATTATTAGAGCCATGAAAAGTGAATATCCAATGGGCCACATTAGCCTTAAAGGCTTATTTTCACCCTTGGAGATCATATTAATTTCATTTGGTCACTTTCTTTCTCAAATTCGCATGGTAGCCATAAGCTGCCAGTATTTTGACCAAACTTTAAAAAACCATAATTAATTATATAAAACTCCAATTGGGGTGTTTCAAAGCTCCATTTGACCCTATTTAAGTCTAATTTTAAGAAAAAACATTACTTACTACCACTTATATGCCCAGAATTCCAAAATTCTCAATTAACCCAACTATTCCAGGATTTGTTCCAGATTTAGTACCTAAACTTCAAAAGTTCATAACTCCCAGTACACAAATCCAATTAACCATTGTGACCTATCAAATTAAAGCTTGATAAGTATAATTTAATTTTAGAAAGTTTGATGGTTATTGGATAACATTTGGCCACTAAAAAACACATGAAAACGACACTGCCTTCAGAAAACAAAGTACACAACATCTACTTTACAACTTTCAAAAATTCCAAATTCATATACAAGCATCCAAAAATCATGAACACTTGTATACCTACACAATTTTTCCTAAGAAATCCATTGGAAACCTCAAATTTGGCAAATTCCAATTCCTTCATCATGTTCTATTCAGGAAAGAAAACTAGAGTTTTTTACAACAATTCACCAAAACATAATTTTGTGAAACAACGTAGTCCAATATCATCATAAATCATAATCTAACCATAAACATATGATTAAATCATGATTAAACCTAAAAAATACCCCCTTGTATGAAAATGAACAGTCCACACCCCCACAAAAACTCATCCAAACAACAAAACAATCAGTTCAAATGGAAGCTTACGCTTACCTCTACGCATTTCCGTAATTAGTTCAGAAATATGGCAGTACTCCGGCAAGGGAGACGGCACCAAATACCTCCAAATAAAAATCCAAAAATGTAGAAATGAAGCTTAGGATAAGTAGAAGAAGGTTTGTGAAGGGTACTTTGAGAGAAAACACCGATTCGAAGGTGAAATCAGCTCTGGAACTCAAGAACTTTTACTATTCACGTTTTCTCTTTCCTCTTTCAATTTCTTAACATTTTTTTTCTGATTTTCTATGAATTTTTTGGGCAGCTGATTGAAATATTAAGGGCCCTTGGAAGCCTTGATATTTGTTTGCCACATGTCAAAATCTTACGGTGCCACGTGTTCAGTAACCCGATTAAATGGTGATAAGTGTCACTAGCTTTAATTAAGTGGATCCTGCCTCTTTTCCTGAGCCTTTGGCCATCCAAATTGTCAGGGAAAGTAGGGGCCTGATGATTTTCCCTGGCTCCTGGATTCGGTGTTTGGGAAAGTTAGTCGGGTGACTGGACCGAAGACCGGTAGATTTCCCCGGCTTGGGGCTAGGTGTCACCTTCAGGTGATGACAACTCAAAAGATAAAGTAACTTTATCATAAAGAGGGGACACGTGTCTTGCACTTCTTTGGTCAACACAAAAGTCAAAAAGTGAGGGCCATGATGAAGGAACATGTGTCCTATTCTGATGGTAACAATTAAAAAGTAACGGCTAAGTGGAAATTTCTTATTAATCCACCTCAAAAGTCACTTTTCAAAAAAATTACTTTATTATACAAAGTCACTCGGTTTTACGCCACGTGTCCCTGTAAGCCCTCTGATAGCGCCACATGGCCTCTGCCTCAAGGAATTACTGACTGTTTGCTTGTAGGCCCCATATGGCGCCATAAGCCAGTATCTTTGTTTTCTCGAGACGTTGGGCATACCGGGGTATTCTTAAAAACGCAGGGCATACTGGTCCACCATAAAAATACCACATGTCCTCACATACATCATACTTTACTTGTTTAACTTGTCCCATACTTTGTGACATAATTGGGTGGCATCTTTCTACCAATCTAATGGCACCGTATATGTGTTCTATGCACATCTGCGCTGACACTTTAATCATACAGCCTGCAAATATCGAGCCTTCTGCTCGGTAAGGACAAATCATATAATCCCTGAAAGTCTTTCTATATCCCATCATTCTTAAGACTCTTCCTAAACTGGGCTTAGTCGTTTGCCTTACTAGGACATTTACTAAACCAGGGTTTAGTAGTTTACTTAATCCAGGCTTAATCTCAAGCCTCTTGTCCCAAAATTTGGGATATTACACCACAACTTCCTATTTAAAAAAATAAAAAAATAACAAAAGGTGAAACTTTGGCACCTCTTTCCTATTAAAAAAATAAAAAAAAATTAAAAAAACAATTGTCCGTGCCAAGGCCAATTGTGTGTTTTTTTAAAGTAATGAAATCTTTGGCCCTTCCTAAAGAAGCGCTAAAGCTTCCATTTTTTTTGAAAATGGGAAGCAATAATGTTGTTTTAGGAAGCGCCAAAGCTTCCCATACCTTCTATAATGTTTATAAGATTTAAACACTGTGACATTATCATCCCACCATTATCGCCCTCATGCTTCTCATTTCCCATAACTCCGATCCATTACTTCACCGATCCATTAGTCTATCAGCTTTCCTTATCCATTATCCCTACTTCTTCCTCTCTTTGATGGTAGCAAGTAGAAGCTTCCTTGGTCCCCTACTGTTGTTTTTTTCTTGTCTCCTCCTCATGCATATTTTTTCAACATTTGGTAACCATTTTCCTTATCCATTGTCCCCACTCCTTCTTCTCTTTGATGGTAGCAAGTAGAAGCTTCCTTGGTCCCATACTTTCTGTTTTTTCTTGTCTCCTCCTTGTGCACATTTTTTTAACATTTGGTAGCCACTTCCGTTGCAGTACAAAGCTTCCTCTCCTACATGTTTTCTTCCTTCTTGTCTCGTTGCAATACAAAGCTTCCTCTCCCACGTGTTTTTTTTCTTCTTGTCTCGGCCTCCTATAGAAGCTCCCTAGCTTGTAATTGGTTTTTTTAACACTTGATCCACGTTTTCTTTTTCTTTTTTTAGTTAAAATCTATCATGACAATTATATGGTTGCTCATAATTTTTTTTCCAGGTATTTATTTGAAGTTTCAACTTTGTCTGCTCAAACTTCCTATACATTGTTAGTTTTTTAATTGTTAAGCTTACAAATATAATAATATTGGTTTAATAGTGCATAGAAGTAACATGTATGGCTCAAGTTTAAGAAACTTAAATGCTGGGGTTCTTTGTGTGATTTTAATTCTTTGTGCATGATATTTATGTAGTATTATGAAAAATGGTGTAAATATATGGTCAGAAAATTAGCTAGTATTTAGTATGTAGGTTCTTTCTTAACTATTCTTATTTTGTTTATTCACTTTAAAATTAGTTGTATAGTATAATTGTTGTAATACAATACATTTTGAAGTGATTTTATGAATTAGTTATTTATTTTGAGTTATTTTATTTTGCTAGCTTGTGTATTTGGACTATAAAAAGAGGGTTTCATTAGAAAAAGAAAATAATTACAAAAAATTATTTAAAAAGAATGCCTTATTATACCTTATCATAAAGCGCAAACAAAAAGAAGTAAATAGAAGCACCAAAGGAGGAATATTGGCCCTTCCTATGGAGCTTCCAAATAAAGTGTCATAGGTAGCTCTCTATATTTAAAAAATTAGAAGAAAAAAAGCTATGGTGCTTCCATATATTCAAGAAGAGCCATAACTATTTTTAATAGCGCTAGAAGCTTTGCACGCTTCCCAAACATCATAGTATTCTTTAAAATAAGCGTCACATATTATTTTTTTTTATAGTAGTGCTTCTTTCTCTTCTTTTTCTCTATTTTTTATGGGTGCTAGCCGAAAATTTGAGTGTATGTGAGAGAGTGTAATATGTTTAATATTCACTTAATTGCCTTCTTGAAATACTTAGCCAAAATTTTCCTAAGAGAAAGTAGAGTCCATGTGTCAACACTTTATGGCTTCTTGAATAATGTTGTATGGTTAATTTAACCACAATGGCTTTGGTTAATTTGACTTCACTCCTTCCATTTTTCCTCTTGCTTTGGACAAATTCAATATTCAAAAAGGGAGAGTAAATGTTGACCAAATTGTTCTTGAAATCTTACTTGTTGGTCAACTTTTCAAAGTGTAACAAGATTAAAGACTTGTTGACTTTTCCTTCTCCTATTCTTTTTGGCTTGGTCATTGATACAAACTTGCTTTAATTGTTTTCTCTTTCCTTCCTCTTTTTGATTTTGGATGGAATGCTCATTCAAGAAGGGAGCAAATATGTTGACCAAAAGCCTTTAGGTACAAGTGATCAAAGTTGGACCAAGTCTTCTTGCAAAAGTGGTTTGACACTTTGACCATTTCCTTCTTTCTTCCACTTGTGCCCTCTTGGACGTTTTTAACCATGAGAGAAGGGAGTTGAGTTTTGCTCTTCAACCTCATGATTACTCTTGCTTTTCAAGAGCAAATATTGATCCTTCCTTTTAGGTTTCCAATTTTAACTTCAAGATCAAGTAGCAATTGACTTATTTACCCTTAATCATGGCAATATTAATTCTTGTGACATTAATTCTTTCAATTCTCTTTCTTAATTCTTTCTAGACATTTCTTCCCTTTTCCTTTGGATCCGGGTTAGGTTTTATGTCATTTTAACATATCCAAAAGGAATTAGGTATTTTTTTTTACAAATTCACGCCGAAATTCATACTTTATTCTGGGTGTGGTTTCTAATAATCATTCTATTTCTTATTCATTCTTGGGACTCTTACTAAAATAGACTTAGTAGTCTACTTTATTCAGGTTTATTCCCTAACATTTAGTTTCAAAATTCGGGGTATTACAGCAACCATCTAAACATATTTGTTTTATTTTTTCCATAAACTTGTTTTGAAAAAAATTATTAAACTATTCCAAAACTATGCAAACACCACATGCTTATCAAATGTACTATTACTGCAGAAATAATGGTCTAAATAAAGAAAAATAATGGCACACACTACATGCTCCTGAAGAAGGCCATAAGAAAGCATCTCGGAAGTCATCTTCTACATGATAACCCTACTAATTTATGGATAAATAGATGAGCAATTATGTTGTACCAGTGGACTGCATAGAAAAGTTCCCTTCATAGCTACTTGATCCATGTAACATCCCAAAAGTTTGAGATTTGATTCTCAAGGCATATCTGAGGCATGGGGATATTATCTAAAAATTAAAAAGCCTAAAAAATTATTTATTTCATCAAAAAGGTATTTTTAGGGATTAAGGGCCTATTTTCTTAGAATACTTCAAGAAAAATAGTTAGAGGTTATCCTTTAGCATAAACATTTTAGAGAATCATATTATGGTTTAAAAAAGCTAATTAAGGAAGAAAATTCTTAAACAATATCAAGGATTAATTTTAGAATTTATTTGGGAATTTTGGCACTGATAGAGAGGGGTAAAATGATAAATTCACTAATCCAATCTCAAAAATGAATTTGAGCCCATTCCAAGCCCAATTTGGTGAGTGAAGGATGCGAAATATGGTCAGAGTTGAAGAAGAAATTTCAGACTTGCAAAATGGGCCAAAAAAATAAGAGAAAGATGCTTAGGGTTTACTTAGTGGATGTTTGGTTGGGCTTATACTTATGTATAAGCCTTATTCACGTAAATTGAGATAAAACTCCTCCACATATTTAACTTTTAGACCGTAAAAGCTACTTTATAAATTGTAAAAGCTATCTCGTATACCGTAAATTACGATTGAAAAACACAATTGGAAGTTTCAAATGCTATTCCAAACATTCTCTTAGTTAGTGGGGGCCCACAAGCAATTAAATGTTGATTTTCATTCCATACCCTTTAAAGTTTAAACACCCAAACGACCTCATTGCTCGCTCATTTCGCTGATCTTCAGAAATTTGGTGAGAGGGAGAGAGGAAATGAGAGAGAGGCCGAGAGAAGAGAAGCAGCGATCATCAAAGAGGAAGAGGACGGAAGAGAGGCTGGATTCCACATGCTACACTAGAGTCTGATCAAGGTAAGCATCCTAAGCCTCTTCCCATCTTTGATTTCTTCGATTGAGTGGTCTCTAATTAGGATGAGTGTTGAATCATGGTAAAAGATGAATAGATCAGCGATTAAGGGTTTTAGTGGTGGCTAAAGATAGATTAAGGCCTGTAATCATAATTATTGGTGTTGCGTGTATTTGTTTGGTTCTGTTTTTGTTATGGCCAAATCTAAACGCTCTGCTTTTTTTGATGTCTTCTGTTTTTCTAATGGAAAGATAAGAGGAATTGTAAATGGTTAAAAGTGCATGATATAAGTGTTCTTTGATCAGTTGATGTTTGTTGATGCTGTTTGGTTTTGAGGCATTATTTAATATCTTTATGGCTGACAGACATGGATATGAGTAGTTTGAGTTTGTTATTGAATCTGAAAATTTCTCTAGACTTCAATATAAGGTCACACCACCCATAAAGAAGAGACATGATGAGCCAAATGTTTGTGAAAATAATACATATGAACACATATTTATGTGTGGCAGAGAAAATTGAGTTTGGGAGGTTATAATACCCACTTTGTTGATGAGTGCTCATGTGTTAAAAGTTTATTCATGTGAATTGGCAAGTTTTAAGAGATACGGAGTTAAGCTGATTCAGTTTTGGGTGCTGAAATATGTAAATATCATATTGGGGCACTGATTTTTATGTGAGCTAAAACTAAGGCACACGACCTCTTCTGTCTATGAAATTTGGTGAGAATTTAGAACATTTCTTAAGTTTTAAAATAAGTTATAGAACACATTAATTGGATGTCTACATTTAAAGCTATGAATTTTCAAAATTTGGGCAAGGAAACTGGAAAAATCCTGTTTTACCAAATGAACGGTGAACATTCATGGTGAAATTATGAAATTACGTCCAAGATTGGATGCTGAATGTTATTTTTCCTTTGTAGAGGTTGAAAGAGCTTTAAATAGAGTTTTGAACCACTTCATTTTGAGTTTCTTAGATTGAGTTATGATTTTTCAAAGTTTATTGAAAACGTATAGGTTGTATGATTCTTATATTGACAAGTACGGTTGCTGAAAATATTTTTCAGAATATATAGTGTTGTTGTTTGGATGGTTTGAAGAGTATAAGTTGACGATAGCATAATGATTTAAAGGATTTCCACAAAGCTGGGAAAATTTCCAGAGCAAGGACTAAAACCATTAATCTATTGAGGCAGTGAGGGGTTTTCAATGACATGTATGCATGAAGTCATTTGAGGGTTAAAAGATGGTTAGTTATTATGCACGTGGAGGTGTTGAAATATGTGTAGGCTCAAATCATGAGACTATAATATGATTTTAAGCTCACTATATGATGTTTCAAGGTATAATGAATGTTAGGAAGCATGTAGAATAAGTGATATATGATTCCTTATGAAAGTTAGCATTTTAAAGCTGAAATCTGATTATAACCTTGCTGATGTAAGTTTCTCAATGATGAATCATTAATTTGGATGTTTAAATTAGGCCTAGAGAATTTGAAATGAAGATGTAAACCTTGTTAACAAAGCTCAAATTTTCTAGGTTGTTGTAATGATTTTTGAAAACTGAAATATTTTATAGCTTATCTTGTGTTGTTGTTTGGAAAATCTTTTAAGGTACAAACTGATCATTATTGCTTTTCGAGGTTCCTAAATGACAAGTCGGTGACTCAAGTGTTAAAAGCATGCATAGGAATGATGATTGAGTCTTTGGGAGCTGGACTTTATCCAAGTTCCCATTTGTGGTCTCTAAATGCTTGACAATTATTTTAGATTGATAGAATGAGGTTATAGGTGTTAGAATGAGTTGAATGTAAGTGAATGTGAATTGGGACTTTATAATATGTGTGTGTTTGTGTGTGTGTGTGTGTGTTCACATACATATATACGTATATATGTACTCCTTAATTTCCACTATTTGATACCACACACACACACACACTTACTTACATTCAACTCATTCTAACACCTATATTCTCATACACACACATATATGTATATATGTGTTCACATACATATATACGTATGTACGCACTCCTTAATTTCCACAATTTGATACCACAGGCATGTGTGTGTGTGTTCACATACTTATATATGTATATACATACTCCTTAATTTCCACAATTTGATACCACATGCGTGCTCGCGCACGTGTGTTTTCCACAATTTGATACCACATGCGCGCACGCGTGAAATTTTGGAAATTAAGGAGTACGTATATATGTATCACATACATATATACATATATGTGTGTGTATGTAAATATAGGTGTTAGAATGAGTTGAATGTAAGTAAATGTGAATTGGGACTTTGTATTATATATATATATATATATATATATATATATATATATATATATATCTGTGTGTGTGTGTGTGTGTGTAAAATTGTGGAAATTAAGGAGTACGTCTATACGTATATATGTATGTGAATACATATATACATATATATGTGTGTGTATGTGAATACATATATACGTTTATATGGATATATGTATATATGAATGTTAGGAAGAATGTAGAATAAGTGATATATGATTCCTTATTGAAGTTAGCATTTTAAAGCTGAAATCTGATTAGAACCTTGCTGATGTAAGTTTCTCAATGCTGAATCATTAATTTGGATGTTTAAATTAGGCCTTGAGAACTTGAAATGAAGATGTAAACCTTGTTAACAAAGCTTGAATTTTCTGGGTTGTTGTAATGATTTTTGAAAACTGAAATATTTTATAGCTTATCTTGTGTTGCTGTTTAGAAAATCTTTTAAGGTAAAAACTGATCATTATTGCTTTTCGAGGTTCCTAAATGACAAGTCAGTGACTCAAGTGTTAAAGCATGCATAGGAATGATGATTGAGTCTTTGGGAGCTGGACTTTATCCAAGTTCCTATTTGTGATCTCTAAATGCTTGACAATTATTTTAGATTGATAGAATGAAGTTATAGATGTTAGAATGAGTTGAATGTAATTAAATGTGAATTGAGACTTTGTAATATATATATATATATATATATATATATATATATGTGTGTGTGTGTGTGTGTGTGTGTGTGTGTGTGTGTGTGTGTGTGTGTGTGTGTGTGTGTGTGTGTGTGTATCTTTTGTGTGTATATGTGTGTGAAATTATGGAAATTAAGGAGTGGTAGGACATTCCAAGTGTCCCTAAACAAAATATGAATACAAGTTTTTCAAGATGGCCAACCACTTTTAAATAAGGGTAGAGTTTGTTTAAATCTAGAATTTTAAGAATAAACAGTCAAGTTATAAATTATAGATAGAATAAGTGTTAACCTACCCTTATACCTATGCCTAAATGATAGGTTTTGACATTTTCCCAAGCCCACCAATAAATTATTAGAGAAAGAAACAAGGAGAAGGTAATACGGAAGAAAGAGCAAAAGTAGTAACTATTTTCCTCTCATGTTATTGTGTATTGGTTTTTGCATGTTTGTTTGTGCCATTTTGCAACAGTTAAGCATGAGAACATGTAAATTATATGTGTATAGATATTTGTCATGGCCATATACAGCAGATAGATTGGCAGAGCAGTTATCTATCTAATATGTGCACGAGTTATTTATTTGTTTTATCTATTTGTAAAATGAATGTATACCAGTTAGCTTTTCAGCTCAATTACTTGTAAGGTCTTGTTCTCTAGAGCTTGTTTTTACATGCATAGTTATTAATCTTGTATGATTAACATGATAAATAGTTGCTATTGAGATTTCCCCAAATATCACCCTTCTTCCATGAAATACAGCAAGAGCAGGTACACTAGGGTGATGTGGTTGGTGAAGCTTGGAGAGGGTTAGAGTTGAAAAAGTTATAAACAATTATCGTGTTTAAAAATTGGCTATCTATTTAGAGCTGTTTGCTTTTAATATCAGAGATGTATGTGTGTGTGTATTTTGGCATGTAAATACCTACATAAGGAGGAGAGCTAAGTGTCACAATCCATAAAGGTTAAAAGGCTCTGGAAAGATCCAGAGAATTCCAGAGCATTCCAGAGAACACCGGAGTACTCCAGAAGATGCTAGAGCATACTAGATATCTCTAGAACAATGTGGAGAACGCTAGATAATTCTAGAGTATTCTAGGGATATCTACTTCTTGCATATTCTAGAATTCTCCTTGTAAATATCTAGATATTATTTGTAGATATTCTCATAGAATATTCTAGAGGATAAATGTAAACTGTTAGATCGAATAGATCTCCACCGTCCATTAAGGAGCTAGGAAAGTTATGGAACAAGGGGGAGGCCTATAAATACCCCCCACCCCCTCATTTGTAATCATCAAGCAAAGCTTCTAAGTTCTCAAGTTCTCTCAAGAGCTTTCTCAATTGTGCTCTCTTGTGTTTCATCTTGTTCTTTGCCTACAACTTGTGGATTCGGTTGACTTAGCATAAGATCAAGAGGTTGATCATGCTAAGGCCGGCACGGTACAAGGAGAGGGAGTTCTGAGTCCGTGACAACGTGGTATCAGAGTCAGGTTTGAGGGAGCCGTTGGTTCAAGGACACATTCGTAGGCAAGGATGTCGGGTGTAACTTCAGGCATCACCAGTGAGGCTGTGGTGCATGTCGAAGAGAGAGGAAGGAAATCTCAACCTCCACACCAAGGTAGCAAGAAGGCAAGAAGCACTAGTAAGGTACGTACTGACGACTTTGCTATTTTGTCCATTAAAATTGATGCCTTGGAGAAAGCCATGGAAGATATGGTCAGCAAGGTTGAGAAAATTGAGGGTGACATTGGAACGCTAGAAAGTCACACTCTCAATGAACTGGGAGAGTTGAAAATGAGTGTAGACACTCTACAAAATTCTAAGGATCTACGTGAGAAAGGCATGAGATCCTTAGAGACGAAGGTAATGGATGTCATCACAGCAATGCAGAATCAACTCAACTCTCTCAAGACTTCCTTGGAGGGCCAAGGAAGGGGTTTACTAGCGGCTGGAGGTAGTGGACCAAGGGAAGTAAAGGTGGATCTTCCCAAACCTAAAGAATTCAAGGGCATATGAGATGCCAAGGAAGTTGAGAACTTCTTGTGGCAAATGGAACGCTATACAGAGACCTTGGGGCTGAGCGACGATGAGACCAAGGTACGTACTGCTGCTTACTTCCTTATCGATAATGCTATGCTTTTATGGAGAAGAAAGCATACAGATATGGAAAGAGGGTTATGCACAATAAACACATGGGAGGAATTTAAGAAGGAACTGAAGAAATAGTTCTACCCTGAGAATGTGGTCTATGAAGCTTGAAAGAAGCTGAGGGAGCTTAAACATAAGACCACCATATCTGACTATGTACAGGATATCACCTCCCTGACGCTTCAGATTCCCAGCCTGAGCGGTGAGGAGCTGCTCTTCAACTTCATCGATGGCCTACAAAACTGGGCTAAGCATGAGTTACAGTGCCGAGGTGTGAAGGACATTGAGGAAGCCATTTCCGTGGCTGAGAGTTTGACGGAGTATCAAAAGGAGAAGGGTGAGACCTCCAAGCCTAAGTCTTCCAAACCTAATCACGGAAAAGGTGGGGGAGACAAAGGTAAAGGGCCAAGCAAAGGAGGTGACAACAAGTATTGGCAGAAGAATCAACCGGAGGGACCGAGGAAGAATTTCAGTGGCCAGCTCAAGTGTTTTGTATGCCAAGGTCCTCATAGAATGAAGGATTGCCCTAAGCTGGGTACTCTAGCTGCTATGGCAGAAAGAACCGAAGAGGAAGCTGGTGCAGAGATGGGGTCTCTTAGGCTTATTAATGCTATGAAGAAGAAACCCTTACCCAAGAACACTAAGTGTGAGGGTTTAATGTATGTGGAAGGGAAGATAAAAGGGAAGCCTGTCACTATAATATGTGACATCGAGGCTACACATAACTTTATCACTCCTGAGGAGGCTAAGAGGATAGGTCTCCAGGTGATGCCAGAAGGAGGGAGTATGAAGGAAATCAACTCACCTCCTAAACAGCTTTATGGCACAGCACAAGGGGTTGAGCTATGCCTAGGTGAGTGGAGTGGTAAAGTGGATTTCTCTGTAGCTCCAATGGATGATTTCAAGGTAGTATTGGGATTAAAGTTCTTCAGACAGGTAAATGCTTATCCCATGCCTTATTACAATTTACTCTACATTCTTGAGAAGCATGCTCCTTGCTTGGTACCTGCCAAGAGGATGGGTAGTGGTCAACATTTATCAGCCCTACAATTAAAGAAAGGGTTGAAGAGAGGTGAGGTAAAATACCTAGCAACCTTGAAAGAGGTTGAACTAGGGGACAAGGTTAAAGAGGAAGTCCCTCCCATTATCAGGAGTGTCTTGAGAGAAAATCAAGACGTGATGCCACCTGAGTTACCCAAGAAACTCCCACCTCGAAGGGAGGTAGATCATAAGATAGAGCTGGAACCAGGAGCAAGGCCACCAGTCATGGGACTGTACCGTATGGCACCGCCTGAGTTGGAGTAACTCAGGAAGCAGTTAAGGGAGTTGATCGATGTAGGATTCATCTGACCTTCAAAAGCACCTTTTGGGGCGCCGGTGCTATTTCAAAGGAAACAAGATGGATCATTGCGCTTATGCATCGATTACCGGGCTCTTAACAAAGTAACCATTAAAAACAAATATCCTATTCCTTTGATAGCTGACTTATTTGATAGGCTAGGCAAAGCCAAATATTTCTCCAAGTTGGATTTGAGGTCAGGATATCATCAAGTTCGGATTACCGAAGGAGATGGGCCCAAGACCACATGTGTAACGCGTTATGGGTCCTTTGAGTGGTTAGTCATGCCGTTCGGGCTAACCAATGCACCAGCCACATTCTGTACTCTGATGAACAAGATCTTTCATCCATATCTGGATCGCTTTGTGGTGGTGTATTTGGATGACATTGTCGTCTATAGTAACTCCTTGGAAGAACATGTTGATCATCTTCGCATTGTGTTTAAGACATTACGCGAAAATGAGCTCTATGTTAAGGAGGATAAGTGCTCTTTTACCAAAAAGGAAGTTCATTTCCTCAGACATGTCATCTCCCAAGGGATTCTCAAGATGGATGATAAGAAGGTGCAGGCTATCAAGGAATGGGATCCTCCTACTCGAGTGGCCGAGCTAAGATCATTTTTGGGCTTGGTGAACTATTATAGACGGTTCATCAAGAGCTACTCTATGAGAGCCACTCCTCTCACAGAGTTATTAAAGAACAAAAGTTGGGCTTGGACGGAGGCATGCCAAGAAGCCTTTAAAGATTTGAAGGAAGCAGTAGTGGAAGAGCCTGTGTTGGCACTCCCTGACTTCTCCAAACCATTCGAGGTGCACACTGATGCCTCTGATTTTGCTATTGGAGGAGTCTTAATGTAGGAAAGACATCATATTGCCTTTAAAAGTCGCAAGCTAAATGAGACCGAGAGGCGGTATACGGTCCAAGAGAAGGAGATGACGGCTGTAGTTCATTACTTGCGCACTTGGAGGCATTATCTACTGGGGGAGAAGTTTGTCATCAAGATAGATAACGTGGCAACTAGCTATTTCTAGACTCAGAAGAAGTTAACGCCGAAGCAGGCAAGATGGCAAGACTTTTTAGCTGAGTTTGACTATGTGCTAGAGTACAAGCCTGGATCTGTAAATTTTGTTGCTGATGCTTTGAGTCGTAAGGCTGAACTAGCAGCCCTTAGTCAAGTTGATGGGGACTTGATAGATAAGATCAAAGAGGGTACGACCCAGGATCCTTTAGCTCAACAACTTATGGAACTTGCAAGAGAAGGCAAGACCAAGAGGTTCTGGGTTGAAGATGAGATTCTTTACACCCTGGGAAGGTGGATCTTTATTCCCAAGAGGGCCAACTTGAGGAAGGAACTAATCAAGGAGTGTCATGACTTAAAGTAGGCCGGATACCAAGGACAGAGGCGAACCTTAGCTCTGCTTGAAATAGCCTATTACTGGCCCTGAGGGAAGATGTAGAGCTTTATGTGAAGACTTATCTTGTGTGCCAACAAGACAAGGTAGATAACCAACTACCTAGGGGATTATTGGAACCTTTGCCCACACCAAGCCAACCTTGGGAAAGTGTGTCTCTGGATTTCATCTCTGCCTTACCCAAGTCAGAAGGGTTTGGTTCTATCATGGTGGTAGTGGATCGATTTTCTAAGTATGCTACCTTCATACCAGCCCCAACCGATTGCACAGCAGAGGAGGCAGCTCGGATGTTCTTCAAGAACGTGGTAAAGTATTGGGGCCTTCCAAGAACAATCATTAGTGATCGTGATCCCCGCTTCACAGGGAAATTATAGACAGAGTTATTCAAGCTACTAGGGACAGAGTTACACTTCTCAACAAGCTTTCACCCTCAAACCGATGGGCAGACTGAATGAGTGAATGCCTTGTTGGAGTGCTATCTGAGGCACTTTGTGAGTGCTAATCAAAAGGACTGGGCAAAGTTGCTTGATATAGCTCAGTTCTCTTACAACTTGCAGAGGAGCGAGGCTACAGGCAAAAGTCTGTTTGAGATAGTGATGGGACAACAACCCATCACACCCCATGCCCTTGCAACCACTTACAAGTGTAAGAGCCCTGGAGCCTTTCATATGGTAAAATCTTGGCAGGAGCGAGCAGATGAAACGAGATTGTTTCTTACCAAAGCTGCCAAGAGAATGAAGAAGTTTGCGGATAAGCGAAGGCGCGCAGTTGATTTCCAAGTAGGGGACTTAGTAATGGTAAAGCTTCTTCCCCAACAATTTAAAGCCTTCAGGAAGGTACACAAGGGTCTCATTCGAAAATATGAAGGCCCTTATAAAGTAATGAAGAGGGTAGGAAATGTTCCATACAAGTTGGAACTTCCTGCCAATTTGAAGATTCATCCTGTCTTCCACGTTAGTATGCTGAAGCCATATCACGAGGACCAGGATGATCCTACTCGAGGGACCTCCTCACGAGCACCACCTGTGATGACGAAGTCTTATGATCATCAAATTGAGAAGATACTTAATCACAAGGTTGTACGAAGAAGAGGGGTACCTCCAAGTACCCAATACTTGATCAAGTGGAAGGGACTACCAGAGAGTGAAGCAACATGGGAATCTCAAGAAGATCTTTGGCAGTTTGAAGATGAACTCCACCACTATAAAGATGCCTTAGTGACGAGGGCGTCACTAAAATAGGTGGGGCAGAATGTCACAATCCATAAAGGTTAAAATGCTCCGGAAAGATCCAGAGAATTCCAGAGCATTCCAGACAACACCGGAGTACTCCAAAAGATACTGGAGCATACTAGATATCTCTATAACAATGTGGAGAACGTTAGATAATTCTAGAGTATTCTAGGGATATCTCCTTTTTGCATATTCTAGAATTCTCCTTGTAAATATCTAGATATTATTTGTAGATATTCTCATAGAATATTTTAGAGGATGAATGTAAACCGTTAGATCAAATAGATCTCCACCGTCCATTAAGGAGGTAGGAAAGTTATGGAATAAGGGGGAGGCCTATAAATACCCCTTACCCCCTCATTTGTAATCATCAAGAAAAGCTTCTAAGTTCTCAAGTTCTCTCAAGAGCTTTCTCACTTGTGCTCTCTTGTGTTTCATCTTGTTCTTTGCCTACAACTTGTAGGTTCGGCTGACTTAGCATAAGATCAAGAGGTTGATCACACTAAGGCCGGCACGGTACAAGGAGAGGGAGTTCCGAGTCCGTGACATAAGGCTATGATAACCTAAAGGTAAGTGTTATATGTGGTGATGACAAAGGTATATATATAGTTATAGTAGATGTTGAAGTATGTTTGACTAGTAGCTAATCTGTTTATAAACTCGGGCAATTACTTGACTATGCCCTAAGATATTTACATGCCAAACTTACAGGTTATATGTTCTAAAAATGGCGAGTAAATTAGTACCTTTGGTGAAGTAGCTATGAAGTTATGAAAGTACAGCTGTGAAGGGTCAAGTTAAATAGAAAAGAACCCGGAACTTATTTGGTTACTAAAAGGTTTAAGAGGGAATTCGAACCACTATATTTGGACTTGATACAAGTTGGCTAAGGATTTTCAGGTTCTCTAAAAAAAACTCATTCATTATAAAGAATGATACCTTGAGTTATAAGAAAAGTTTTTAAAAGCTCATCTTTTTAGATAATTGAATGGGTCATTAGTGGTTCAGAATTATCTAAACACCTCTATTAGATGTTATTAGATGTTCTTAGAGTAAAGGGGCTACAAATGTTGAAAATATGTCAAGTGACATTCTCCATAGATTATTATAAGCCATAGTAAAGACAGTACAATTGAGTTAGTTGCATAGGAATGTGGCTCATCAATTTGTTATGTGAAAGATCAAGACTTTCTATCTGTTTAAAGTTGGGAAAGGTTTTGGAACAAGCCCTATCAAATAATTGTTTGACAAATTTAATGTATGAATATTGTTTAAGTATCCAATTTGTGAAGGGATATCCAAACCATACATGAAATTTAAAGTAATTTCCTTTGTAAGATTCAATAAGGCATCTTCCACATAATAACCCTGCTAATTTTAAATCAGTAGATGAGCAATTATGATGTACAAGTAGACTACAAAGAAAAGGGTTTTCTTTATAGCTACTTTATTTTTCATGTTAGGTATTATCACACATGGATTATTTGAGGTCCAGAGAAGGTAGACAAGGAGTACAACTCTGTTAGTCGTATAGAAATGTGGCCTATCAAATTTGTTCTGTATTTTAGGATTTGAAGAGTCAAATAGTTAAGATGTATCTTTTAGAACATGAACTTACTGCAGTATGTACAAAGGATAAAATAATACCCTAATAAAGGTTTTAAAACTCTAATATCCACGTCCAAACTGACAGCTAGCGTTAGTAGTGGCCACTTACTTAGTGTTTGTTTGAAATAGTGATTAAAGCTTTTAAAAGCAGTTTTTCAATCGTGATTTACGGTATATGAGGTAAGTATGTGAGAGGAGTTCTATCTCGACTGACGTAAATAAACACTTTTGAGAGATTCAAAAGCTATCCCAAACAAGCACTTAATTTCTAGACAATACGATCAATATGTAAGCATAATTTCTTCTCTAATCAATATCAATAACTTACCATAAAACAAATCATTTTGCAACCTTTAAAACCTCTAAGCTTACTATGTAGAAATCTTGATATACTTTGTAATGCTGGGGAGTTTACTCTAGTAATGAGTAGTGAAACTAAATTAGATATATTTCAATATTGTAATTGTTGAGTTCAGCCTCACTTGATAGTTATTACATGATCATAATCTCATGAACTAGAGCTTTTTCTTTCTTATTTCTACCCATACAAATAACGTACTAATTTTCTTTCAAACCTGTAATTGTGAAAGTAATAGTTGAGATAAAGAAAGATGATGACACCAACGAAAGTGATCCCAAATGCTCCAGCGAAACACCATAAGAAGACGTCTCGAAAATCATCTGCTTCCAAATGATAAGGTTTCTTGCTTTCCCCTACTGTTGATTTATTAAAAGAAGGGCAATTTTTCTGTAGAGGTAGACCGCATAGAAAAGGGTTCCCTTCATAACTACTTGATCCAACTGTTGAAAATTGATTTTTCATATCAGGAGTCATTCCAAATAGATTATTATAAGCCACAGAAAAGACAGACAAGGAGTACAATTGAGTTACTTGAGTAGGAATGTGGCCGGTCAATTTGTTGTGTGAAAGATCAAGGCTTTCTATATGCTCAAGGTTGGAAAAGGTTTCTGGAATAGGCCCTTTCAGATGATTGTTTGAAAAATTTAACGTATGAATAGTACTTAAGTATCCAATTTGTGAAGGAATTTCACCTGTCAATTGATTTTCTGATAAATCCAAGCCAGACATAAAATTTAAAATACTTCCTCTGTAAGATTCATACCTTCTTTTTGTTGTGAAATCTACTTCTTGGTCATAATACAATGTAGCATCTCGTTTGTAATATCTCCCTTTAATAATTTCACCAGTTGAAGGGAAAATTAAATAGTAGTCGAAGCCCATCATAGTCAAGGACACACTAAAATTTCCTATCTTAGTTTCACGGGGTGCATCCCTCTTTCCGAATTGGATGTTATATAAGCAATGTGGTATCATTCCAGAAAGCTTATTTTGAGAAAGATCTAATATGCTTATCTCCTTAAGCTCACATAAACGAGCAGGAATAGAACCTTCAAGTTTGTTTTCTTTCAAGATGAGTACCCTTAAATTAAAAAAGGAACTCAACAATCTTGGAACTTGACCTGAAAAATTGTTCTTCATTAGATCCAAAGTCAATAAAGGGGAATCGGCCAATGTAGAAGGCAGAGAGGTCCCATGAAGTGGTTTCTTTGCAAATGCAAATACTTGAATAATGGCATATTAAGACAATTTGGCAAAGACCCATTGAATTTATTTCGAGAAAGGTCCAGATATGTAAGCTTAGTGAAGTTGCAAAAGCTTTTCGGTAGTGAACCTGTTAAAGAATTATTGGACAAAATGAGATAACTCAAATGTCGAAAATTTCCAATCCAACTAGGTATTTCACCAATCAGTTCGTTGGAACTTATATCCAACATTCTTAATTCAGTACTAATGATGACCCCACCTTGAAATTTTCCTTTGAAGTTATTGTTGTTGATTTCTAGGAGCAACAAATATGTGAAATTTGATCCGATGGGCAGACATGGACCACTTAAGTAGTTGTTTGAAAGCTTCAAAACTCTCAATTCATTGTTTCCCTGACCAAATTGTTGTGGCAAGTAGCCGGATAAATTATTATATGACAAGTCAAGATTATATAGTTGTCTCATTTCACCTATTGTAGTTGGAATGCAACCTTTCGATGAAGTTGAAGACATATCAAGAGAAATCAAGTTGGGAAAAATGAAGCCAATATGAGAAGGAATTTCATTTCTGATGGGGTTAGAGGAAATATGAAAAAATTGCATTTGAAGCAATTTCAAGGTGGAATTGAGTTCAAAGGGACCAATGAACAAGTTGTGACTCAAGTAGACCTCACTTAATTTTGTGTTATTTGTCAAAAGCCAGGATGAAAAGGTTCCTAAAATGTTCATATGGCTAAGGTATAGATATAACAAGTCATATTGATGAAGTAGAAAGGTAGGCATTTTGTTATTGTTGGCTTCATTCAGAGTGCAATTATCGATGACCAAAAAACTCAACTGGAAGGAAGGGATAAACGGGGGATTCTCACTTTCAAGCTTGAGGTTGGCGTTATAACATACAATGTCAAAGATTTTGAGGTTGGAGTGGTTTGCAAGCAAAGAGAGTGAGAAAGAGCCAATGAAATGGTCATCGGTGACTGCAATTGCTTCAAGAGACCTCAAAGTATGAAAGAGTGAGGAAGGAAAGGTTCCTTCAAAAGAATTTCTGTGAAGATAAAGTAGACGTAGAGACGTCAAATTGGTAAGGCACGCAGGAAGTTTCCCTTTTAATTCATTTTTTGAAAGATCCAATGCTACAAGATTCTTCAGATTGCACAAACCTCCTACGAAATTAATAAATGTATTTAAATTTATAAAAGAATGAATACTGCACTGAAAAATGTATGTAAATAATATAGGATATTTTTAAGTGTGGGATCACTGATAGCGATAAAGAAAAATTGGAGTAATTTTATGGGGTTAAGATGCATTCAGTATCTGAAGTATTTTTTTAAGAACATCCAGAACTTTAAAGTATTTTGTTGTGCACCAATCACCCTAAAGTATTTTGTTTAGGTGTATTCTAAATTATATGAATTGTTAAGTGTAAAATTGTACAAAAAATACTTTAAGATGATGGATGATCTTGAAAAAATATTTTAGGGTGTTGGATGCACTTTAATCCTGTTTTCTTTTATTATTTTTATTTAGTGCATCAATGAAAATAAAAATTATAATACATGTGCCAATACAGCTTGATCTTATTATTATTTTGTTAACTATTATCTAGACCACATTTCAAACAAAAAATTTAATGAACAAAACATGTGATGGATTGTAAAGAAATATTTTAATCAATGAAATATTCAGAATATTAATGGATAATTGGCGGAATACTCGATTAATGGATTTTTTTTTTAATTCCAGATGCAATAAATATACAGAAAATTATTTATACGTACCTTGTGGCAGTAATGCGGACAGTTTCTTCTGGTCTAGCCACGACTGGAGGGAAGTTAGAGACATCACTGCATAATAATAATAATAATAATAATATCAACAACAACAACAACAACAACATAATGTTGGGTCTTCATAGTTTGTCCCCATTTTGATTTTACTCCCTATAGTTTCAAACTATAGGTTTTGGTGATGTGGCACTAACACCATTAATTATAATGATATGTCTTGATGACTAGGCAAGCACACTGATTTTTGTAACCTATGTGTCTAAGTGAAAAAATTATTATTTTTGTTTTTTAAAAAAAAAAAGAAGGAAGAACGGGAAGAACGCCATCGCACACTCTTCCACCATTCATCATCTTCTTCATCAAGAGAGAGAGAACGCCATCAGCATCCCAAACAGCTTCCTGCAAGACATCATTTGTGTTTGTTGAATATGAATATGATCTTGACTTGTACTTCCAGTTGTGAAATTAGTCACTTATTCAATGGACCTGCAATAAGTGATTTAACACAACGAGAGGGAAAAATATGGTTAAAAATCCAGAAATCAGAAGTTAAGAGAGAATCAATTAGGCACAGAAAACTTACACGACAGTTCCAATCACCATCGGAAAAGAAAGAAACCTACTTCGGCCAAACACAATCAAAATTTACGGCGTGCTTGATTTGTATTCATTCTCAACTTCTAAGCTTCAAGTCTCCCCAGCTATCATCTGCCTTATCCACCCAAAAGGTGAAGCGTGGTCGACAGAAGCAGAGAATAAGGCGGAGGCACGAGCAATGACCAAGATGGGCAATGGTTGATATTTTGGTTGATGAATAGTGGAAGAGTGTGCCATGGCGTTCTTCCCGTGATTCCCTTCTATCTAAAAACAAAATAATAATAATAATAATAATTTTATCATTTATTAGCCACATAGAATACAAAAATCACAGTCAGCATGCCTACTCATCGAACTAAATTATCATATTTAACACGGTCCTTTAAAGTATAAGAACTAAAGTTTTAAACAAAAAGAAACTTAAGGGACAAAGACTTATGGTTTGAAATTATAGGAATAAAAAAATATGATGAAAATTATAAGGACCACACATTATATTAAACAAATCAATACACTAATTTACTTCAATTACTTAAAATGTTACATAGGAAAAAAGGGGTGATACATCCTATAAAGCCTTCAATTTACGTGAATCGCAAAGATATGTAAAATGCCAATTGGAAATTAAATGTACATTTAGCAAGTCCCTAATACTCTTCAGATCCTTTATATAAGACCTTTTAATTAATTTTGGGGAGATTAATGAAGCAAAGTAAATTACTAATAATAACATGTGCAACATGATTATCCTAAAATATTTTATGTAACTTTAGATTATATATCATTTTATAAGTCACCAAATTTATTTAGAGAAAAATAATAAATATAAGAAATAAAAAAAATGTCTTATATTTATAACTAAAATTCATTCTTTAACTGGATTTTACATTTAAGAACATATGAGTAGTATATATAGATTGGTTGGGGTTTTCTAGTCAAACTAACACTAAACACCATTTTTAAGACATTGTTAAATATGAGGTTATGAGTCTGACCTTTGTGAGCATAATAGGTGCATGACCAATCATTTAATTCTCTTAATAAAGACACAAAAATTCTTCTGTTAAGATGATCATATAACAAGGCAAATAGATGGGCAAATGAATAAATCTAATATTTTTTGGCCCACAAAAGAATAAATCTAATATCAATTGACTTTTGAACAAAATCAAATAAAAATAGAAGCTTTCATAGATTTAATTTAAAAAAAAATAGTTGCCTAAAAATTTCTTTTAGCATTTTTTGAAATTAAGGTAATATTTTTCTGAAAAAATAGATAAATTTTTTATACGTGATTAGATGATTAACATATGCCAAAAGAGTATTTAAAAGACAGATTTAGCACCGAAAGATGGGACTTCTGTGAGTTCATTATCGCCTAAATCCAACTCTTCCAAGTTGGTCAGTCTAATATCACCAAATAGCCCTGCTCCACAAACAACTTGAGATCAGTTACTATGAATCTAAGTAAAAAGAATTATCAAATAATTCATATGATTAATGTCATCATTCTCTATTAGTTTAACATGAAGGAAAAGTTTTTTTTTTTTTTGCCAATAATAGTTATCTCCTATCAAAGGCAATCTCATTCAAGACATCATCAGGTATTAAATATAAGTACTTCTTCTAGTGGACATTCATATCTTTACTTATCAAGTTGTGAAAAAGTAACTTTTTCTACTGGATTCAGTTGGTACAATGAAGACAAAGTTTGATGTAGCATTATATAATGGCAAAAACCTGTTAAAGTTTTCCAAGTATTTTGGGCTTGGGCCCTTCTATGTAACCAAGAAAGTGTCATGCTTAGTAATTTATTTAAAAGGAAAAAAAGTATTAAAAACGCAAGCTTGCATTTAGGGTTATTTTATTTTATTTTTCATTTTTACATTCTTAGAACAATTTCATATTGTAATATTTTAGAACAAGTTTTAAAAAAAATTATAAAAAAAAGTACCTTTGTTTTGAAAAATATATATGAATGGTGAGATGAAGGATGAAAGAATAGTTTGCTATATCAGCATGAATGTCATTAACGAAAACAAAGTTTTCTACTTCTCTAATTTTATATAATAAAAAGTAACAAAACATTAAAAAAAGCTTTTCTTATTTTTTTTCAGAACAAATTTTAACATTTTCTGTTTATCAAAACAAATTTTGACATTTTTGCTTTCAAAATACATGACCGAAAACATTTTCAAACATGCATTTTTTTTTATTTCAAAACATAAGTTGTTAAAAAAAAAAACCCCTTAATGTTTCATATCTTACAAGTTCTTACTCGATTATATTATAGAAGGGAATAATGAAACTTTTAGTCCACCAATTGTTTAGGCAAACTTTTAGTCCCTTTAATTTTGATCAATCAAGTTTTTAGAGTTTCCTGTGTTAAGGTGTTAATCTGCCAATGAAATATTTGTGAATGTGCACCACACTATTGTCCAACTAAACTTTTAGTCCATAAAGGTTCTAAATGGTGCAAAAATGACTGGACAAGTAATATGCTCACAAGATTTTCTACAAAAGGATCAAAAGATTTTATCCAATTTTCTTTATAATACATGTTATATGACTAATATGATTTTATATCTTTTAATTGATTTTTTGTGGTCAAAATATCACAGTTTGAAACGCTTTATATAAATCTTAGTCAAGATTGACAACTTGTGTGTATAACATGCTGCTGTTTATTTGCATGAATAATAAAATAGTTAAAAGAGAGTGACCTGACAAGTAATTCCCAGACAAATCCAATACTACTGTTGGAACGGGAGAAAAGAAGAAGCATTGAGTGACCATTTGACGTCTCTCAACTCATAAACTCTTGTATCGTTCAGAAGAAGGCGTATCACTCTATTAGTGGAGTTATCACACTCTACAGCCTCCCAAGTGCAGCAATCAGACAAGGTAAGGTTACTCCATGAAGGAAGAGAAGAGCCAGTAATTGGGTAATTGAAAGCTTCTTTCAGTTTCAGAAGTTCTTCTCTCTCTTCTTTCAAGCAACCCTCACTTTCTCCATGAAACCCTAGTAATATGAATATGATTATAGCCATCACCCACCAAACCATTTCTCTCACTGAATACCCCATTTTTCACTATGCTTCCTTATTTGCCAAATGCATGTCTTCAGTTAAGTACTGTCCCTCTATACATAAAGCCAGCGATGAGATTTTTTTTTTTGCCCCGTTTTGCCCTCAAAGACGACTCAAGTTGGGCACTATGCATGTTCCAAAACACAAATTGTCTTGTGTGGAAAAAAAGGAGGAGAGGCAAAATATAAAGCTCCACTTCATATAGCTGACAAAGAGTTAGGGCCCGTTTGATAGGGAGCATTTAGAATGTAAATAAAGGAAAAGAAAAAGGAAAATGATGAATTTATAGACCCAAAGAAATAAAATAAAAAACGCAAAATACTGAAAATACCCTTATTTTATTTGCGAAAAAAACGGTTCCCTCAACGTGCTCTACCATGAATACCCAAAACCAGAGGAATAGTCTTTCCTATACCATCTACTTCGAGTCTATGCCATAATCATTTTCTTTTGCATTGCTGATCATGACTTTACCTTTCACTTCCCCTCTCACCGCGGTGTTTGAGAGCACCATGACCTCAACAAATTAAATAAGGGCTATTTGGAAATTTCAAAAATAGGAAAATTGGACACTCCCTAAACCGAAAGGAAGCGATTCTCCCACTTTTAAAGGAAAATCTCATGATGTAAGAAAATGGTTTTTTTTTTTTGGAAAGCAGGTGTTACCAAACGTACTTTGTGATGAAAAACATGCAATTTCCTTTTTTCATTGGTTAATTTTTTATGTACCATATATGCTCTATGTCGTTTGGTCCAAAAAATCAGACAAAATATTAAGATTCCTTTCCTGACGAAATACACGATTATATTGGACTTGGTCACTCATCAATTCATGATCTTGACAGTTGCTAGCAGTCTTCACCACACAAATTGGTATTCAAAATCTGTGCTTGTGAAATATGAGATTTCGACATATCAAAGGGAATCATAATCAAAAGCCAGACTGTATGGTAAGGAGACGACTTGTGACAGTGGCTCAAGTAACTACACATACGTACTTACCTACATATATACATATTATAGCACAATTTACCCCCCCTGGGGGGTGGCGGGAGCGGGTATATTTATGCGACTTGGGCTTTCCAATACATATTGTTACCTTTTGAATATAAATACCTGTGTTTGGGCATTCCTTCCTTGGATGAATTGGCTTTAGGTGACATGTTGGATGCCATCGCATCTTCAGAATCCAACTGATCTCATCTTCCCATACATAGACCAGCTAAAAGTGTTCTTTAAAAATTTGGTAAGATTAAGAACCATGGTAACACCCTTAGTGGACTAAAGCCCAAACCTAGCAGCATTAGGGTCTAATTATAAATCATAGAAAAGCTTGGGTGTATAATTGTGAGAGTCTCCAATTATTTATATTTGCAATGTTGAACCCATAAAATGGGTCTGTTAAAGAAATGAAATATTCATTGAGGAAGGGGTACGTGGAATATAAGCATAAGAAGTTTCAGTTGTGAATGAATACAACACATTTAGAGAAATTGATTATTCTTTCCTGCATTATAACTTACGCCTTTTTCTCTGTGAGTTTTCTTCCTTTCTATGGTGAATTTGTTGTGTAACGGGATCGAAATCCACATCGGAGCTCTGAAATTTTTTAGTGGTTTGTTTAGCACTATACATCATGCGTGACATAGGGTTATAAATGTTTAATCCGAAAATTAGCAAGAGGTCAAAATTCCCTCCCCATAATGCACGAAAGGATAAGCTCTTTTTTTTTTTTTTTTTTTTGGATGCTTACGACAAGCATTGTTTTCTTATATCATGACTAATGAAAATCAGAGCAAGTGCCTTGACCGACCAATCTATCCAATATGTCTTGCATCCTGAATGGCTAAGTATTTGTACACATCCACACTAATTTCTAACTTGGCCAATCAGCAAGAATGATATTTTCCATAAATTTTATAGAGACATACTGAGAGAGGAATTTACGTGTAGTTTTCTTGTTGAATGAGTCATGATTATGGCATACAAGTGATATAGCTGCGGATGAGCAGAGAGGATGAAGTTTCAGTTGTGAACAAATACAACACATTCAGAGAAATTAATTACTCTTTCCTGCTTTATAACTTACGCTTTTTTCTCTGTGAGTTCCCTTCCTCTCTATGGTAAACTTATTGTGTACGAAGCTCTAGTTTCATGTGTTACTTCAACGAGTCAGTTAGATTCCAAATATGTCCAAAATCTTTTAGTGATTTTTTGAGCACTATACATCATGCGTGACATAGGGTTATAAATGTTTAATCCGAAAATTAGCAAGAGGTCAAAATTCTCTCCCCAAAATGCACGAAAGGATAAGCTTTTTTTTCTTCCCCCCCCCCCCAATGCTGACGACAAGCTTTGTATTCTTATATCATGACTAATGAAAATCAGAGCATGTGCCTTGACCGACCAATCTATCCAATATGTCTCACGTCCTGAATTGCTAAGTATCTGTACACATCCACACTAATTTCTAACTAGGCACATCAACAAGAATGATATTTTCCATAAATTTGATAGAGACATACTGAGAGAGGAATTTCACGTATAGTTTCCTTGTTGAATGAGTCATAATTATGGCAAACAAGTGATATAGTTTCTGATGAGCAGAGACAATGCGGATGGCGCGCATACATTCATACATATATACATACACACACATATATACATATATCTATGTATGTATATAGGTACAGACATATATACATATATAGATGCACACACGCGCGCGCGCATACATATATATACACATGCATATATATACACACACACACACACACATGTATGTATGTATGTATGTATGCACACACATACATATATACACACACACAAACAAACAATGAATTACTACAAACTACAGTTTTGTTTATTACAATGAATTACATATATATTAAAAGAGAACTACAGTTTTGTTTCTTAAATGAGTTTCAACATTGTTAACAATGAATTACTACCTCTAAGGAGATAAGATCTCGTTTGTAATTCAAATTACACTACAACTAATATCTTATATCAAGAACTAGAGGTAGTGTAAATTTTGTGCATGTGACTTTGCTATTAAGATTTGTTGATCTAATTGCCATTTAATTTGCCAAAATCTCTTGCACTTAGCCCATTCAAAGCTTGCTTAACTCTCTTTGCTCACGCTCTTGGAAATTTTAAAAAATCACTTGAAGTTGAAGAGTCATTAGTTGAATTTGAAGAGACAACTTGCTGATGCACATTGTTTGATATCTTTAGTTAAATTTTGAAATAAATTATTTTCATATGAAGTCTAAATTAGAATTTCATCTGCAGTTAAGTATCGGTTTGGATTTAATTTATGTAGGCCTCAATGGATCAACCCCTCTCAAGTGCTCCACTTCATAACTGATAGACTTTGAATCGATTAGTGTGGAATATTAGAAAAAGATGAAGATTCATTACCCCAAAATTCACGATTGGGATCTATGATCGATTTTGACAGTTGCTGACAATTTATGTTGGCCACACAAGAAGCTTTATATTCAAAATCAGTGCTTTTGCTTTTGACATTTCTGCACAATCAAACAAATAATGCCCAGTCATAGGGAATTTGAATAAACTCGAGTAAGCCAAAAAAGAGTCTAAACACTTGCCACTCCCTTCCTTTTTATAAGTCCAGTTTACCTAATTCTCACGTTCTAAGAAAAGTTATTTAACTCATTAAATATCTCCTAAATTGATGCATTTTTTCCAATTTTACCTCATTTATTAATGATATTATCAACCCTCTCTCTCATCTTTCTCACTTTCCAACATGAATTAATTCATTACTCCCTCGGTCCCTATATATAAAAGCATTTCAACCGAATCATAGAATTCTAAGAAACAGTTAAAATTAGTTAAAAATAATAAATATATAGAAAATATAAGTTGTTTTCCAAAAATGCCACTATTTATAAATAAGAGATAGAGTAATAATGAAAAAAGGATGAGAGGGAATGTATGGGGAATAAATTATGAGAGAGTAATTGAGGGCCAAAGAGGTAAAACTACATTTATTATTGAGAAAAATTTAAAAGGGATCTTATAAAAATGGACAAGCTCATTTAATATATACCGAACTTACGGGTTTGAACTTGATTAGCCAAAGACTCCTATGTACCAACAATATTAATGCAACAACCAAAAGTTAGAAAAAATAGGTGACATTGAAGAGCAATAAGATGATAATAAAAAAAAAACAGGAAAGACGAGTTGAAACCGCTTCAAATGATAAATCATTTATTCTTGATTTTATATTTTTATCATGGGTCATGCTTCAAAAGTTGTTGTAAGTGAATTTAAACCTTTCTGTTGTCATTTAATGTTGTTATTCAAATACGTAAATGTTTCAAGATATGAAAGAATTATAGTATTTCAATTCACTTCTAAAATGAGAATAAAAGGAATCAAATTATTCCTTGCTGCTTTTTCCCCAAGGATTTCTTAGTGTATGAGATTTGGTATGTTTGTGCACACAAAACACTTTTTTTTTTTGGTTATGTTAATTGCCATGTTTTATACATCAAGTTTTTCTACTAAAAGTTACATTCTTTAATTTAGTCTAAGTTTGTTATTTCGACAAGAGAAAATTTGTTAACTTACTATTCCTAAGTCACTGTAAATCTTAATCTTAATTATTCTATATAAGTAAATCAGATTCTATTTATCTAATTGAAGTTTCAATAACAAGTGAGCAATATAAATCTGTTGTTATTTTTTATATGGGAACTTGTCATTATATACTCTCCATTATTACCAGACTTTTAGGCATTTAAATCCCTTCTTTGGGACCTTATAGTCAACGTTATAAAACTTATGGATTTAAGAAAACTTGAGACAAGAAGATAAACTTGAATCATAGACTTGTAAAAGTTTAATCTTATCCATAAATAGCTATAAAAGCCATCAAATATATTTTAAATCCAAATAATTGAAATTAAACCCATCAACATTCATAATTTATCATACTCAACAAAAATATTTCTATGGAGTCATATATAAAGCCACTGAATATGATGAAACCTAAAAATGTTTGAAGAAAGAGGGTAATCTGACAAGTAATTCTCATGCAAAAACAATGTTCGAATTGAAGAAGGTGGAAAGGAAGAAAAGAAGAAGCATTGAGTGATCATTTTGATGTGTCTGAACTCATAAGCTCTTTTATTATTCAGAAGAATGATTGTCCCTCTATCAGTGGAGTTATCACACTGTACAGCCTTCCAAATGCAGCAATCAGGAGAGGTAATGTTATTCCAAGAAGGAAGAGAAGAGCCATTTGGGTAATTGAAAGCTTCTTTCAGTTTTAGAATAGCTTCTCTCTCTTGCTTCAAACACCCCTCACTTTCTCCATTAAGTTCCTAACAATATGAGTGATAAATTATGGCCATAATCATACTCATACTTATCATTTTCAGATATGCTTCATGCTCATATTTTCAGATATTATGGACATAATCATACTCATATTATAACCTCATTATCTATATATTTCTTCCAGTCCTATTTATCACATTGGGTCGGTTCTATATATAAGCAACAATTTGGCTTTCTTTAAAAATTTAAAGCACTTTTCCATTTTACCCCAAATTAATTACATGTCTCTCTCATCTCTTTTTCCTACTCATTCTCTCTCATCTACTTTTCTCATGCATTCTCTCTCACATTCATTATCATACGTATCTATTACTTTTAACTAATTTCAATCAACAATTTGCTTTTCACGATTTTGGTAGTTGTTGCTTAGGAAAAATATCAGAGGGAGTATATAGCAGTACAGTGTTCCACAACACTAGTCGTCTTGTTTGTGAAGAAAGGGTAGACAATAATCGGTTGTCCTATTGTCTTGTCGTAGTGAGACGTGAAAAAGAAAAAAAATGAAAAATATTTAATACATAAAAGACCTAGTTAATATAAACACAGAAAAATGTTTAAAATAAGATGACCATTAAACATAAATAAAATGTAATAATAAAAGTATAGAAAAATAAATCTCTGAAAAAAAGAAACTCCTCCACATCAACATCGTGCATGACATAGACTAACAATCGTTTAATTTAATTAATCTGAAAAAGTAGGAAGATGAAGGAATCACAGAAAATATCATCAGAGAGGGAGAAGAGAACCAAATAGAGAAGCTCTTGACATTCTTCATAATCTACCAAAAAATACGCACCAAATTAAGGGAGTGTTTGGCTCGTCACGTACCAACTCTATCTTATTAACACCAATTTCTCTTCAAACCTATCAGCAGGAATAATATTTTCCATGAAGTTATAAAGAGACAAATGTATCACATCTTATTGTGAGATGAATATAATGTAGCTTCCTGTTGAACGAGTCATATATGCATGATTATCACAAAACATAAGTTATAAAGTTAATTTCAGATGAGGATGTGAAGCTTGGAAACAAAAAGGAGATTGTTTCTTTAGGCTTTAATCAGTCTCAAGGTTGAAGTTTGCAAGTATAAACCCAATCCAGGAAGTATTCTTTCACAGGAATATAAGAAAATAGTTGAAGATTTATAACATAAACACTTTTTCTTTTTGACCAAAGGCACCACAAAACTCTTGAAGAATGCATTGAACTACAGCCACTTAATCTAATGGGGCCTCTGCAAATAAGATGAAATCATCCGCAAAAAACAAGTGTGCTACCCCGGCCCGACACACCCGAAAAGGGATGCACTCACCCTGGTTGACTGCAGCATGAATTAAGTGGCTCCAAAATGCACGATTGGGACATTTTTTCATTATTCATTTCTCTTCCTATTAAGTGGTCGTTCGCCGTGGTGTACATGGCCCTTCCTCTTCTGAAAAGCCATTAAGTGAAACAGTGCATTTTGTATGTTTGTCGCGAAGAACTACATAGAGAGGGGCTCTGGATTTGGGACCTTTGCTGTGGCAAGCAACGCATTTCAACGCAGCAAATGATGCAGAGAAGGAACAAGTTAAGAAATTTGAAACCTAGGATTTTACACTGGAAAAACGCCATCTTATACAATTCTCAATATTTTCAAGACTCTAGAGAACCATTCAATTCTCTGAAATTCTTTAGTTGAGAGGATTATATGACAAAGCAAATAGATGAGTAAATTAGTAATTCTAACATCAATTGACTTTGGAATAAAAACAAGTAAAACTAGAAACTTTCATGAACTTAATAGAGAAAAGTTGTTTATATATTTCTTTTAGCTTGTTTTAAAAATCCATAGTAATCTTTTTCTTAAAATAAACAAATTTTTGATGCATTATCCATCTAAAACAAACAGTAAATTTAGCGACAAAATTGTACGATTCCATTCTTAAATAGACTATTGCTAAATAATAAGCGACGGAATTATTTCACTAAGTCAAATCAATGATAAAATTCTGTCACTAATTAACTAATTAATTAATATTAATTAATTAATTAACGTGTTCCATTTAAAAGAATCTACAAATCCAACTCTTCCAAGTTGGCCTAGCTAATATAGACCACATGTGATTAGTTACTATGTGAATGTTAGTGAGTCAAAAAATTATAAATATTATTATATAATTAATACCATCATTCTTTTCATAATTTAACACCAAGTCAAAGTTTGATGTAGAAATCATTTGGTTCAATCCCATTGCATGCTTATATGGTAATCATGATTGCATTATTAAGAAAAGAATGTTCAGTTGCTCTTTAACATGGTAATAGGGTTACCATGATAATGATTATTACCTAAAAATTGATAATTGTCATTCATACCTCCCCTCTATGAATATTAATTATGAATATTGGTTACCATCTTATTGCATAGTTGAAAAAGTCAAATTTACCTTTTAGTTTTATTTGTAATTATTTCAGTTTTCTCATTTCACTTGCCATATCACATCACAACCCTCGCCGCCACTACCTTCTCCTCAATCACCGTTGCTGCCAGCCCACGCCACTACTATCACCTATACCATTATTGTCTCGACCACCATTACCTCCTCCTCTTCTACTACCGTGTTGCCACCCCCTACGCCGCCGCTGCTACTTCCATCACCGTCATAGCTATTAGATTGGTAGACACACAACGGAATAATTAAAAATTTAAAATTACAAAAGTTTACCAATCTTAATTGCGGATCTATCAACGACATTTAAATTAAGTTAGAACGAGTCATACCTTTTTAGTTTTTCTTTTTCGATCTTAAGGAGCCAACTACTCAGATCAGCTCCTTCTACTGGTATCCACACGAACAAGACCCAACACCGGCAGCGTGCTAGCGCCTCCAAAGCCCCTCTAGGATTTTCTTGCTACTATAGAGGAATTAAGCTAATGAGCCATACAATGAAATTGTGGGAAAACGTGATTGAATATAGGTTGAGGTTGGAGACTGATGTTGCTGAAAACTAATTTGGATTCATGTCAGGAAGGTCTACAACAGAAGCGATTTATTTATTAAGGGGATAATTGAAAAGTATAGGAGTAAAGGAAGAGATTTACACATGGTCTTCATTGATTTGGAGAAAGCTTATGACCGGGTGTCAAGAGATGTGCTTTGGAAAGCCTTGGAAAAGAAGGGGGTGAGGATTGCATATATTAAAGCCATTCAAGATATGTATGCGGGGGTTACAACCAATGTTAGAACGTCTGGAGGTGTTACAAAGGACTTCCCTATAAGGATTGGACTACATCAAGGATCAGCTTTAAGTCCTTATTTGTTTAACCTAGTAATAGACGTCCTAATTGAACCTATAAAAGAGGAGATCCCTAAATGCATGCTTTTTGCGGATGATATAGTGTTGTTGGCTGAATCTAGGGAAGAAATTAACTTCAAACTTGAGATATGGAGGCGGACTTTGGAATTGAGAGGTTTTCGTCTTAGTAGGAGCAAAACTGAATATATGCATTGTAAATTTGATAAGAGACAGTCAACGTGAAGTGGAAGTTAAATTGGGTGGGCAAGTCATCCCGCAAGTGACAAAATTTAGATATTTGGGATCAATTATACAACAAGATGGTGAGGTGGATGGAGACGTCAATCACAAAATTCAAGCTGGATGGTATAAATGGAGAAAAGCTACGGGAGTTATTTGTGATCGTAAGGTACCTAATAAGGTAAAAGGAAAATTCTATCGCACTGCTATAAGACCAGCAATGCTATATGGTAGTGAATGTTGAGCTTTAAAGGGATATCATGAACATAAAATGGGGGTAGCTGAGATGAGGATGTTAAGATGGATGTGTAGCCATATAAGAAATGACAAGATTTGTAACACTCATATATGTGATCGTGTTGGAGTGGCCCCTATTGACGAAAAAATGGTAGAAAATCGTTTGAGATGGTTTGGACATGTTCAGCGAAGGCCATTGAGTGCTCCGGTGAAAAGGGTTGATCAAGCAGTATGGAGTCCTTTCAAACGAGGTCGAGGAAGACCGAAACGAATGCTTAATGAGGTCATTGAGAGAGACCTTTTAATTAATAATATATCGAAATCTATGGTCTTTGATAGAGCACAATGGCGTCGTGCGATCCATGTAGCCGACCCCACCTAGTGGGATAAAGGCTTTGTTGTTGTTGTTGTCTCTATTTTTTACATCATCTGTAGAAAACCCTAGCTCTCATCTTTTATAACTAGTCAATGTTATCAATTTTATGATGGATATTGGATTTTTAAAATTAATCTTAATTAATTTCAAAATCCATATCATATCAATTAACACTTAATTGTTTTTGATAAGTAAATTAAATAAATATGGTTTAATTAAAACTGTCTAACATTTTAATTTAACCTATTTATTTAATCTGAATAAAGAGCCAATGGAATTAGATTTAATTTATCTTTATAAATTAAATCAGAGATATTATCATATAATATCTATATATATACACAATATAATAATATTATCATATATAATATATATTATCAAATAATACATTATATATATGTATATATATGTATATGTATATATATGTATATGTATATGTATGTATGTATATCTGTATATGTGTATGTGTATGTGTACATATACATACACATACACATATACATCTATACATATACATATATATGTATGTATGTATTCCAAAAATACATATATGTATATTATTAATTTTCCTTTCCAAATATAAGTATATATATACAGATAAATATTTATCATGTAAATATTCACACAACATGTATATATATATATAATTCGTCCACCCTAGATTAAACATTGTATTCATTGAATCTTAGACGTATCTTAGATTCAATGAATCTGGATATTATAGCTCGTGTTGGACTATTCTTGTGTGCGACCCTGTAAGTCTATACGAAGTTGGCAGTGGGCCAATGACTATACTAACCTACAAGTAGTAAGTAGCCTCTAGCAAGACATTACGACTACCCAATTCATATGAGGATCGATAAACCGATAGAACCTGTCATACAACTACATCACGTCCCTTTTGTCACACGATACTTTGGCCAAGAATGAGGCATGGATAATGTCATCCTCCTTTTCTTGACCATTATTTTTTCGATCCCTGAGTAATCTGACTATAGAAATGGAAACTCCTTTCCATTGTAATATGTCTATACATTTCTCAGACTTACTCGTTGAGGGGCCTAGTAATATCTCTCTACTAATGTAAGGGACAAATTCCATCTTGACCATTTACATTCCTCTACATGAAAACCACCAAGCCCGATTGTAGCCTTTATCATCACCCAGTCAAAGGTGACTTTTTACTAGGTCAAAGCTTGACAACTCTCATATAGGAATCCATGATGATCTCAGGTCAAAGGGCATAGTGACGTGGTTATACATGAGATAAACTTATAACTTGATCTATACAGCTTTCTCATAGCGGGTTGGTCTAGTACCTTGTACTCCTACAAGTGCCTAAGACTGTAATTTGTATCCCTATACCTTATCAAAGTCATACTGGTCTTATTTCATCTTTGCTCCCACATAGATGACCAACCAGGACATTTAGGACAATCATTATGATTTATCCAAGGATACAATTATCACAGTGAACATGCGAATAATGTGATAACTAAATGAAGAAATTCATTGAATAACAATGCTCAAAGTACAATAATTGGCCTCTAGAGCACAATTTCCAACATCCTCCTACTTGCACTAGGTACAATCATTAATTGCCTAATTCACATTGTCCTAACATGACACTTATGTTTTGCTTGTGCAAGCGGCTTTGTAAGAGGATCTGCAATATTGTCTTCTCCTTATACTTTGCATATTTTTATATCACATCTATCATTGATTTCTCTGATAAGATGAAATCGCTTGAGTATATGTTTGGTCCTTTGATGTGACCTAGGCTCCTTGGTTTGTGCAATGACTCTGCTATTATCACAGAGCAAATCTATTGGATATGAGATGGTTGGTGCCACCCCTAGTTTAGTAACGAACTTTCTAATCCAAATGCTTCCTTAGCTGCATCCGATGCTGCTATATACTCAACTTTTGTCACATAATCTGCTATAGTACTATGCTTGGAGCTCTTCCAGCTTACTGTACCACTATTTAAAAGGAATATATATCCAGATTGCGATCTAAGATCATCTTGGTCAGTTTGGAAACTTGCATCCGTGTAACCAGTTACATAAAGCTTATCATCCAATCCACCATATACCAAGAATAAGTCCTTAGTCATTCTCAGGTACTTTAGGATATTCTTGACAATAGTCCAACGACCCTCACTAGGATCTTGTTGATATTTGCTGGTCATACTTAAGGCAAATGATACATTTGGTCGAGTACATAACATGGTATACATGATGGATCCAATGGCCAAGGCATATTGAACCTTGCTCATGCGATCTTGCTGATCAAGTGTACTAGGACACATATTCTTGCTAAGATGGATGCCATGAGACATGGGCATGTAATCCCTTTATAAATCCTGCATATTGAACCTATGCAGTATCTTATCTATATGTGTGCTCTGAATTAGGCCTATTGGCCTCTTGGATCTATCTCTATAGATCTTAATCCCTAGGATGTAAGTGGCTTCACCTACATCTTTCATCGAGAAAGACTTCCCTAACCAAGACTTGACACTCTATAAGGCAGGAATGTCATTTCCAATGAGTAGGATGTCATCTATATAAAGCACTAGAAATACAACTATGCTCCCACTAACCTTCTTGTAAACATAAGGTTCATCGATGATTTGAATAAATCGAAACTCTTTGACTACTTCATCAAAATGATGTTCCAGCTCTGAGATGCTTGCTTCAATCCATAAATGGATCTTTGAAACTTGTATACCTTATTAGAGTCCTCTGAATATATAAAACCTTCAGGTCATGTCATGTACACATCCTCAAGGAGCTTTCCATTAAGGAAGGCTGTTTTGACGTCTATCTGACATATTTTATAATCATAATATGATATAACGACAAGAAGGATTATGATTGATTTGGCCTTTACAACTGGAGAAAAGGTTTTATCATAGTCTACACCATGAGTTTGAGTAAATCCTTTTGCAACCAGTTATGCCTTGAAGACATTTACTTTGCTATCCATGTCGGTTTTCTTCTTGAAAACCCACTTACACCTAATGGTTTTTACACCTTCAGGTAGATCGACTAAGGTCCATACTTGATTTTTGTATATGAATTGCATTTCAAACTTCATGGTGTTTAGCCATTTCTTAGAGTTTAGTCCTATATGGCTTCTCGATAGGTGGTTGGCTTATTTTGCTCAATGAGCAATATATTACGACTTCCAATAATCAGAAATCTATATCTCTGAGGCTGATACCGTGTCCTATCAGACCTTTATGGGCCTTGTGTTACTTAAGGAGGCACAAAAACTTGTTGTAAGTCTTCTCTGTTTTCTATGTGGTTTTGTGTTATTTTGTGGCTCTCAAACTTTTTCGAGATATACCTTACTCCCACTGGTTCTTTTAGAGATAACCTCTTTTTCTAGAAAGATATCATTTCGGATAACAAACACTTTGTTATCGGTAGGATTGTAGACATAGTATCCCTTTGTTTCCTTAGGATACCTCATAAAAAGGAACTTTAAGGATTTTGGTGCTAATTTATCAGAGGCTTGTTTCTTAACATAAACCTCACATCCCCAAATTTTGAGAAAAGATAAACTGGGTTTCTTCCCAATCTATATCTCATATGATGTATTTTCAACTATCTTAGATAGAACATGTAACGACCCGCCTCATATATCCCTTATTACTGATCTTACTCAGAGTAGCAATGCGTAGTTCAGTGGGCACACAGGAATAGCATGAATATACTGATAATATTAATACAATATTGCTTGATAATAATACAAAAGTTTCCCCACCAGGGGTTTACACAATATATTCAGACCTTCAAACAACCAGCAACAGTCCTCTTCGTGCATACCTCTTTTCTGATCTCAACACGTTTCCAATGCTCACCTGTCTGAATGGTTGTTTGGGAGGAGTGAGATTCGAGATAATCTCAGTAGCAAACATTACCACTATGCATGCCAGATATATATGAATGCATGACATGCTTGCCTACACTATTTCATGCCAACATAATGACATGCTGCATGCTCGATGTTATGACATACATATGGCCATTGCACAAATATAACAGAGCTTCAACCAATCATACATGTTCCACACAAATAGGCAAAACAGTCATATAATCAATGCAAAACATACATATCACATACATGCAGAAAAGGTAAGTTCACTACCTCTCGGACTTTATGTCCTTCTCTTCTTGTCCCTTGATCCGCCAACTATTGCTCCTTCTTTATCACTTCATGGCCCTAGGAAAGTGATAACATCATTAGAGCCATGAAAAGTGAATACCCAATAGCTCACATTAGCCCTATAGGCTTACTTTCACCCTTGGAGTTCATTCCAATTATATTTGGCCAATTTCTTACTCAAATTCGCATGGTACTCAATCTACCAGCATTTTTTACCAAACTTTGAAAAATCATAATTAATTCTATAAAACTCCAATTGAGGTGGTTCAAAGGTCTATTTGAATCCCTTTAAGTTTAGTTTTACATAAAAATACTCGATTTTAAACGCCACTACCACAGCATTCCCAGAATTTTTCCAAACACCGACTGTTTCAGATGTTCTTCCAGAAAATAGGGCATATCTTTAACAATTCATATCTCATAGCATACTTGTCCAATTACCCTTTATGACCTATCAAATTAAAGTTCTATGTCTCTAATTTTAGACTGGAAAGTTTCATGGTCATTGGATAACATTTGATTACTCAAAAATACGTCACCATAATACTACCTCCAGAAAACGGAATACACAGCATTTCCCCTTTAACTTCTAAAATTTCTAAATTCATGTACAAGTGTCCAAAATTCATGAACACTTGTATACCCACACAATTTTGCCTCCTAAATCCAATGGAAGCATTAAAATCATCAAATTCCAACTCCTCCTACACGAAAAATACAGGGCAGAAACAGAAGGAAATTGGATTCTCAGAAAGAGTTTGTTGTTTCTTCGATTTCTTTTGCCTAATCACTTCCTTACTACTCATAATCAAGTGATTAGCTATTTATACATCCACTGGACATCATTTAGCCATTGAAAATACCAATTTAAACCAGCCATGAACAGTACCCAACCTCCTATATACTCATCCAAACAACAAATCAATCGGTTAAAAAGGAAGCTTACGCTTACCTCTACCCGTTTCCACAAACGGTTCGGAATTCCGGCAATACCCCGACAAGGGAGACGACACCAAACACCTCTAAATGAAAATCCGAAACCGTAGGAATGAAGATCTCGATGAGTAGAGGAAGTTTACTGAAGGGTACTTTAAGAAAGGATGCCGTTTCGGCAGTGTTTCGGAGGAAATATTTTTCTCTCTCTTCTTCCACCATTTCCATCTCTCTCTTTTCTCTCTTTCTTCCAGTGCTTCTCCGTGAAAAAATGACGAGGATGAAGATGATTTAATGATTAAATGGGTCAGTTTTCTCAACTGCCACGTGTCACCTTATGATTCGCCCATAATTTGAATTTTCGCATATAATACCAAATTCTGCAGAATTTTCATTAACTTTGAAAATTCATATCTAATTGTACAAATGTCCAATTGGAGTGATTCAAAAGGCTATGAGACTCTTATTAAGTCTAGTTTTAGGAAAAAATATAAACTTTGGCCAATTAGAAGCTCAATCTTCCCAGAATTTTAATCTTTGAATGCTGCCCCAGAAAATAATTAATTTCGCTGGGCTAACTTCAAAAATTCATTTCTCTTTGTGTACAACTCCAAATGACTTATATTACCTATCAAATTAAAGCTTGATAAGTCTACTTTCATTCTGGAAAGTTTCATAACTTTTTACCATCATTTACCCATCGAAAAAGGTCACACAATCACCACTGCCACACCGGGAATTTCACTGGTGGCAAAATTACTTTGTGTTCCACTTTACTATATTATGTGTGACTTCCAATCACTTCGTTTTGTTATTCCCCGAGCTCTTTAGCTCACCAATATAATTTTTTTTAATATCCAATGATATAAAGGAATTCTGAGGAATTTAAATATACCTCATAGGGACATTTGCTAAACTGGGGCTTAGCAGTCCACTTGATCTAGGCTTAATCTTATGCCTTTAGTCCCAAAATTTGGGATATTACAGAACACAGTTTAGTATGAATGCAACTATCTCTAGGGCATGGCCTAAAAGGATAGTGGAAGATCTGTTTGACACATCATAGATCGAATCATATGTAACAATGTTCGATTCCTCAGCTCAAAAATGTCATTCCATTATGGTGATCCTGGAGGAGTCAATTGTGAGATTATCCTACAGCTCCTAAGATGGTCAATGAACTCTTGGCTAAAAAATCACCATATCGATCAGATCGAAGTGCTTTAATTGTTTTGCTAAGTTGGTTTTGTACTTCATTTTGGAATATTTTGAACATTTCGAAAGATTCAAATTTATGTTTTATTAGATAGATATAGCCATATCTACTAAAGTTATCTATAAATGTAATGAAGTACATATAATCTCCTCTGACAGCTATATATAGTGGTCCACATACATTGGTATGTATGAGGCCTAATAAATCAGTGGCCTTTTCACTATGCCTAGTAAAAGGTGCCTTTATTATCTTTCCTAATAAACAAGATTCACATGTATCATATGATTCAAAATCAAATGAGTTAAGAAATCCAGCTTGATGGAGTTTAGTAATGTGTTTCTCATTTATATGGCCTAGACAACAATGACATAGGTATGTTGGATTCAAATTGTTTGACTCAATCATTTTTGGTCTTTTTCAGATCTTCGAGGTAGAGTTTTCAATTCCTCTTCCAATGAATGGGTTCATTGTAGAAGGAGCATACTCCTTCCTTTAGAGGCTTTGCCTTCTTGGCTGCAGGCTTAGTTTCGGGCTTGTTTGACTCTTTGATCTTACCACCTGAGCCATTGCCCTTCCCCTTACCCTAGCCTTTCCTTTCTGAACCATCAAAATAGTGATGGGCTTTTTCTTAATGTTCTGCTCAATAGTTTTAAACATCCCATGCAGTTCAGAAAATTGATTTCTCTATGTAGTTCATAACAAACTGGCCATAACTTTTCAGGAGTGAGTTCAAGATTAAATCTGTAGCTAACTCCTTGCTCATGGGAAATCCAAGCCTCTCAAGGTGATTAATATAGTCTTTCATCTTTAACATATAAGTACTAACTAATGGACCTTCAACTATATTGTAGGAATGTAAGGTTTTTGTGGTCTCATACCTTTCTTGCCTTTCCTTTTGCTAGAACATTTCTTTGAGATGCACAATCATCTCATGAGCCTCCATAAGTTCTAGATCTCTTTGGAGTTCTGGAACCATGGTGGCAAGCTTTAGGAAACCTACATCCACAAAGTTGTCCTTATGCTTCGTGTAATTATATTTCTGAGCTCTTGGAGCATTAGCTGCAGGCTCCTCAGGAATGCGTTGATCTAGGACATATGCCTTTCTTTCTTGCTTGAGAACAATTCTCAAGTTCCTAAACCAGTTAAGAAAGTTTGTCCTATTGATTTTGTCCTTCTTAAGGACTGATCGCAGTGATAGTGTAGCAATATTACTAGTTGACATGATTCTACAATTAAAATATGCAAAGTTAGTTAGTAATCTCCCACTAAATTAACAACACTCAATGTAATAATTAGTGGGGTAAGATCCATATTTTTCTTAAATTTAAGTCTGCTTTGACAGGATGCTTAAATTTAAGTTATTTAGGTAGGTAACCTCTTTACCAATTACATAACATGTAACTCTTAGATCTTTATAGGATTTGATCATTATATGATCCAGCATGTTTAATCCCATCTAATGCCTTGAGATCCAAAACCATTTTACTAACCTTAGTTAAGTCAAAACAATAATGAATATTTGTGAGTAGCATCATTACTCACGCTTGTCTCACCAAGATAACTCAAATGCATCCACTTTGGTGAAACCTATAATTGAGTGATCTAGGTTTTGACAAGTATTCATTAATTGATGGCATTATGACTTAAGATTTTATTCAGAGGGCTTAATCAGTTAGTTTTGTTTATATAAATGCAATCGTGACTGTATCTCATATAAATAAATACATATAAACGTAAAAGTATGCATGCAATGATCTAATCAAAAGCATAATTTAAATGTGACACAACATGGCTCACCTAATCTAAATCCTCCCAAGCTAATGAGAGGACTTCTCTAAATAAGAAAAATAAATACATTGAGAGAAGTGTAAGACCTTATTTTCAATAGCTGTGATACCAAAAATGTAAAGACCCTTCCATATACTTACCTTACCGACTCTTTGTTCCATTATATCAGAGTATACGAGCGAATATATCAATAAACTAAAAGCCGTTCATCATACTTTACACTAGAGTGGTCTTCTGCTTATACAACATTCATACATACACATACATCCATATATACACACATATATGAAATACAAGAGGTAGTGCCTCGCACTACAGTCTTCTCTTCCACTTCACATCTCCTCCATGCATCTTCATGCATCCATCACTTGTCTAAAATGGTTGTTTGGGAGGAGTGAGATTTGAGAGAATCTCAGTAGCGAACAGTACCACTATGCATGACAGATATATATGAATGCATGACACGCTTGCCTACCCTATTTCATGCTAACATAATGACATGCTGCATGCTCAATGTTATGACATACCAATGGCCATCGCACAAATATAACAAAGCTTCAATCAATCAAATATGCTCAACACAAATAGGCATAGATGTCATACAATCAATGCATATAACATACATATCACACCCATGCAGGAAAGGTGAGTCCATTACCTGTCGGACTTCATGTCCTTCCTCAATTCCTTCATCTTTGCTCCGGTTCAGGTACGACCATCCATCGAGTCCTAGAATTCCATCCAAATACATTTAATACATGATTAATTACTCTCTCTTATATCAATCTAGACTCGTATTAGTTGATAATTTAGCCCAATTATGCTAAATTACCAAAATGCCCCCGGAAGCCTGGCCCAACTGTACTTTTACAGAAATCACAACATGGCCAATCCTACACAGTATCACGTGTAGAATCCATTTATGACTTCAGATTAGTCAAATTCAGGCCCAAGTGATGAAAATACCCATGATAACCCTTACTTAGAGCCTTTAAGGGGTAATTTGGTTATTTCACCCTCTAGGTCTTTTCTCACTTCTTCATCAACATGAACCCTACACAATTTTCCCTTATGAACTCAATAGAATCATCCAATCTATGAAATTCCAACTCTACCCTTATAAACTATATAGGGTAGCTATTATAGAGTTCTCAGGAAAGTTGTGTCAGTTCTTCCCTTTCTTTATCTTAATATCCTCCTTTCTACTCCTTATTACATGATTAGCCGTTTAGACATCCATTGGACATCATTTCAGCCCCTAAAACACTAATAGGATGAGAGATGAACAGTATACTACTTCCAAAATACTTATCCAAATGATAAACAAAAATGGTAGAAAGGTAGCACACGCTTACCTCTACACGCTTCTGAATTCGGTTCAGAATTCCGGCGACGCTCCGGCCGGCAAGACAGCACCAACGACCTCCAATAAAGAAACCAAAATCATAGAAATGAAGCTTGGGATGAGTAGAACAATATTTGTAATGGACATTTTGAGAGAAAATATCGTTTCGGACAAGTTCCAGCGAATCAACACTTTCTCTCTCTTCCCTCTCTCCTCTCATTCCGTCGCGTCCTCATTCTTTCTTTCTCTTTCTTGTTCTATCCGATTTCTCTTTCCTTTCCCTTTTAATTCTGCACACAAGAAAGAAAGGGAATTAATTGATGAAGGATGATGATTAATTAAAATCATCCAGGTAGTCTTTACTCAATTAGTCCACCCATCTCATTTCTTGCACAACAAGTTTCTTTTCTCTTTTCCTTCATCATTCCACCAATATTAATGAGAAATAAGAGAGTATAATTCACTCTCAAATTATCCCATTACACCACCTCAAGTGTTCAACCAAAGCCTTAAGCTTCTTCGCTTATTGACTCTACTTGATAATAACTCACCCACTTGGGCTTATTAATTACCAAGTAGTCATTTCCCTCCTTTTAATTCCCATTTAACTCAACATATTGGGAATATTAGGGAAAAACCATCATTTCCCATCTTATAGAAAAATTACCATTTTACCCTCACCTTTTATTTCTTTTTGATATCTAAAGATATTAAGGAATTTTGGGATAGATATTGTAATATCCCAAATTTTAGGACAAAAGGTTTGAGATTAAGCCTGGATCAAGTGTCGCTAAGCCCCGGTTTAACAAATGCCCCGATGAGGCATGTTTAAATTCTCTAAAATTTCTTTATATCCTTAGGGATATTAAAGAGCTCTGGGAATAACAAAATAAAGCAATTAGTAGTCACACATAATATAGTAAAGTGGAACACAAAGTAATTTTGCCACCGGTGAAATTCCCGGTGTGCCAGTGGTGATTGTGTGACCTTTTTCGATAGCTAAATGATGGTGAAAAATTATGAAACTTTCCAGAATAAAATTAGACTTATCAAGCTTTAATTTGATAGGTCATATAAGTTATTTAGAGCTGTACACAAAGAGAAATGAATTTTTGAAGTTAGCCCAGCGAAATTAACTATTTTCTGGGGTAGCATCCAAAGATAAAACTTTTGGAAGAGTGAGCCTCCAATTGGCCAAAGGTTATATTTTTTTTAAAACTATACTCAATAAGTGTCTCATAGCCTTTAGAATCACCCCAATTGGATATCTACCCAATTAGATATGAATTTTCAAAATTTAATAAAAATTTTGCCAAATCAAGCATTATGTGCGAAAATTAATTATTTGGGTCAATAGGAGCATGACACGTGGCAAGCCCATTAATCACCAATTAAACCATCATCTTCTTCATTCCTCATCCATTTTCACGTAGAAAAATCAGATGGAAGAGAAAGAAAAGAAATCTGAAAGAAATGGAGAAAGGAGGAGAGAGAAAATTCTAACCTCCGAAACACTGCTGAATCGGCGTCCTCTCTCAAAGTACCATTTAGGAAACTTCTTCTACTCATCGAGATCTTCATTTCTATGGTTTTAGATTCTTATTTGGAGGTATTTGGCGCCCTCTCACCGGCCGAGATGTTGCCAAAATTCCGAACCATTTACGGAAACGGATAGAGGTAAGCGTAAGCTTCCTTTTTAACCGATTGATTTGTTATTTGGATGAGTAAATTGGAAGTGGGGTACTGTTCATGACTGGTTTTAAAGGATTTTTAATGGCCAAATGATTTCTAATGATTATTTAAATAGTTAATCACTTGATTAGGAATAGCAAGGAAGTGATTAGGTAAGAGAAAAAGAAGAAACAACAAACTTTTTCGGAGAATCTTAATTGCATGCCTGTTCTGTGACGTGATGAAGCTGATGGAATTTGGCTATTTTGATGCTTCCATTAGATTTATAAGGTGAAATTATGTAGGTACACAAGTGTTCATGAATTTTGGATGCTTGTATATGAATTTAGGAATTTAAGAAGTAAGATTATACATAGTGTTGATCTGCCCTATCTGAAGCACTATTACTGTACCTGATGTTTCAAGGGACAATTCTTATCAAACAATTCTGAAACTCTCCAGTTTGAAAGTAGACACATAGATATTTAATTTGATAGATAATAATGATCAATTGGATTTATGTGCTAGAAGTTCTACATTCTCAAAATTTGAGCATGCAAAACTGGAATTTTCTGGAATAATGTGTAGAAAGTTAATATACTGTATTAATTCGTGTATATATAACTAAGTTATATATTTTTACTTGAAACTATACTTAACAAAGGTCAATGAGGACTTGTAACCAGCTTAATTGGATTTTTTTGGATTTAGATATGAATTTTGGAACTTCTGCCCTGTTTCTGGAATGTGATTTGGACAGGTTGAGTTTGGCAAAATTTTGGGAATTTTGTGGCTCTGATAGCTATAATTTAGTATATTTATGTGAAACTAGAATGAAATATATTTCCATAGAATTTGGAAAAATTCAATTTGAAATTTCCTAGAATTAATGGTGAATTTTCAAAGTTAATCGTGTTAACTGAAATTCTGAAACAGAGATTAGAAAGGGGAAATTCCATGTTAAAGTGTTCACATATAGCTAATGGCTATATGTTCTTTTGAAAATAGACATAAAAAGGGTCAAATAGAGCATTGAATCATGGCTCTAATTATGTAATCGGTTATATAGGGCCATGAAGTAAGAAAGAAGAAGCAATGGTTAGAGGATCAAGGGACAAGAGAGGGGACTATAGTCCACCAGGTAGTGAACTTACTTTTTCTGCATGTATGTGATATGTATGTCTTGCATTGATTATGTGGCTGCTTTGCCTATTTGTATGGAACATGTATGATTGGTTGAAGCTCTGTTATATTTGTGCAATGGCCATATGTATGTCATAACATCGAGCATGCAGCATGTCATTATGTTGGCATGAAATAGTGAGGCAATCATGTCATGCATTCATATATATCTTGCATGCATAGTGGTAATGTTTGCTACTGAGATTCTCTCGAATCTCACTCCTCCCAACCAACCATTTAAATAGGTGAAGAGTGTAAGAAGATATGCATCGAAGGAGATATGAAGGTGAAGTGAAGATCGTAGTGTAAGACACTACTATTTGTATTTGATGTAAGAGTGTGGTGGTTATGTGTAATTAAACATTTGATGTATATGTGGCTATTATGAATAAGGTATTACAGATATCATTCCTCACTTGGACATTTGCTAAACCAGGGTCTAGCAGTCCATTAAATCCAGGCTAAATCTCAAGCCTTTAATCCCAAAATTCGAGGTATTACAAACCTCGTTTAAACATAAGAGGGAGTGATATAAGAAGAGAATATACATTGAGACTATTTAGAGAAAGGTACGGCATGTAGGCCATATTTAAATATTACAAGCCTTGTAAAACTAAAGCCATGTTGTTCACCATACCCAAACAATTTTTGAGAACTAAACCACAACAAGCAACAATTCATACAATATGAAAATCAATAAATGTCATGATTGGGTTATATCGAGCTGCAAATAGTTAGCTATGGCGATCCCGCTAAATAACCACATTTTTCACCTTAATTTGAAAAATCATAATTAAATTTAAAAAAGCCCAATTGATATGGTTTAAAGTTCTATGTGACCCTTATTAAGTCTATTTTTGATGAAAAATATATCTTTCAGAAAATTATATTCCCACTATTTCCAAAACTCCAATTAATCCATACTTCCACAGAAAACATTCCAAATTTGAAGCCTAACTTTAAAAATTCATATCTCTTAATATACTAACCCAAATGGCACATATTATATGTCTAATTAAATGTAAGGATGTATACTTTCATTTTAGAAAGTTTTATGATTATTAGACAAGTTTTGGCCTTTCAAAAATTTGTCACAATCACACTGCCTCTAGAAAAAAAATCTAGCAGCACTACTACTTTAACTTCAATCTTTGGGTTTTCAATCAAACTCTTCTAAAATCATGTTCAACTTATATAGAAGCACACAATAATCACTCAAAAACAATTTAAATGCATAATTGACCTAGCTTTGATACCACTGTTGGAATTGATAGGCACATAGCGGAAAGATTAAAAATTAAAAATTGCAAAATTTTACCAATCTCAATTGCGGATCTATCAACGACATTTAAATCTAGTTAGAAAGAGTCATACCTTTTGAGTTTTGCCTTTTCAATCTTGAGGAGCCAACTACTCATATCAGCTCCTTCTACTGGTATCCACACGAACAGGACCTAACACCGGCAGCGTGCTAGCGCCTCCAGAGGCCCTTTAAGATTTTCTTGATGCTCTCTATTTTTTTCATCATCCGTAGAAAACCCTAGCTCTCATCTTTTATAACTAGTCAAGGTTATCTATTTTATGATGGATATTGGATTTTTAAAATTAATCTTAATTAATTTCAAAATCCATATCATATCAATTAACACTTAATTTTTTTTCATAAGTAAATTAAATAAATATGGTTTAATTAAATCTGTCCAACAGTTTTAATTTAACCTATTTATTTAATCTGAATAAAGAGCCAATGGAATTAGATTTAATTTATCTTTATAAATTAAATTAGAGATATTATCATATAATATCTATATATATACACAATATAATAATATTATCATATATAATATATATTATCAAATATTACATATATATATATATATACACAATATAATAATATAATCATATATTATATATATTATCAAATAATATTACACACACACACACACACATGTGTGTGTGTGTGTGTAATATTATTTGATAATATATAATATAAGAAACCAATAATGGGTTTGACTGAATATGATCCGGGTTATAGAAGGATCTATGTCTTCTTTCATGCATAGAATATATTATAGAGAGTTTGTCCAACTAGACCTCAATAGACTCCAAACCTTCTTTCAGACCATACCAGCACATCTTACCTTCATTTTCTACTGGAGGCGTAACCATAATATATCCCTTCTAATAATAATTATAAGAACTCGCATATCATAATCAAATTTTAGACCGTACTCATTTGGAATATGATAAAACTACTTCCCTAGATCCCTATAAGAGGTTTAGCTGGACATACCTTAGTCGATTATCAATGAAAATAATTTTCTTCAATCCACGTAAATGTTGTTGAATGAAGGCTTTTTATTGATAGTAAGAGGTTACAAGAGAGCTTCGAGGTTCAGAATTGAAAACTCAAAAATTACAAAGAGAGTTACTAACCGGATTCCCTATACTGAGTATTACATGGCTTTATATAGACTTACAAACTAACTCTAGTTACAAGACTCGAGTTACTTTTCTAAACTATAGTCTTCTTTTCTTTACTATTCTTCCATATGCTAGCCCTTCTTTATCTACCACGGAATCTTTATGAATGGTTTCAGGTCTTCCTTATCTTTCATATCTTCTATTTCTTGCCATACTAAGTCTTCTCCCATTATTTCCATTTCCTTGTATTCTTCTGCCGACAATTCTTTTCTTATCGTCAAGACTTTTCTTTTTATTATTTTTTCTGTTTTTCTAACTTTTTTCATTCTTTGTTTTATTTTCTTTATTTTTATTTTTCTTTTTCTTCAGTTGTCACTTCTTGTCTTTGTTGTTGTCCTTTCATTATAGGATGTCTGGGTTTAGTGGTATTGATTGCTCCTTTTCCTTCCTTTCCAACTCTCTGTAATATTCACAACTGTGATTGGGATATTCTAACAATAATCTGCAAACTTTTTCACTAGTTTCTTCAGTGTGTTCCTTTTCATTCCTCTTAATCTCATCATACCAAACATGAAATGCTGCTCTGTTTGGATTAGAGACTCTCCCAAGGGAATATATACAAGATGTTTCTATTTTATGATAAACCCATGGAATTTCTTCAATATTAATAACTACTCTATTCATTTCTTGAAAAATTATATGATGGTCCTGAGCTCTAATATTAGACACTCTGAACTGGAATTCTTGGTCATCTTCAATTTCTTCTTTTAATTCTGGTTCATACTCGATGGGCTTCTTTGTGGTTCCAAGTCTGATTAAATTTTTATGGGGATAAAATTTATTAGGTGTAATTTCCACAACTATGGAATAACACCTTATAAATACTTGGTGTTGGGTTACAATTTTGAAATAATTCTTTACGGCTTCTTTAAATCTAGGAGGGAATTCTGAAATTTCTTTGAGGCTTTTTTATGGATAAATAGTTTGGATTAATCCAAAATTATATAAGGTTCTAACTATTTTTGGTGGTGTTCATGGATATATAATGGCTTTATTGAAGGAATAATGTGAGACATATTTAATGGTCTTATGAGAAAGGCTTAAAAGGTTTAATTTCTTAACAACAAGTTTACAGAATTGATATTGTTGGGGTATACTGAAAACATCTGATTTAGTGGTAGCTAAAGTCTTGGTTTTGGTAATAGTTTGGTTGGGCAAGGTAGTCTTATAGGACGTACTAGCTTCTTCTCTTTCTTTTTCTTGGACTTTTATTATTTGGGCTAAAGGGATTATCTTTTTTGGACTTTATGGTTTTAGATTTATTGGTTGGCCTTAGGTAGATGACCCACTTTCTTGTTGTTTTTGGGTAGATGACCCAATTACATGTATTTCTTCTTTTTTCTTGGTCTGAATTGAAGATACCTTTTCAGGTTCTTCTTTTACACTTATTTGTTCCAACTTGGTGTATTTGTCGTTTATAGCTTTATTAATATTAGATATAGAACTTTATAAACTCTGTAAACTAGTACTAACTTGGCTACTTAATAAACTCATATTCACCTCCAGAACATTAATTTTCATTACAAGATGAGTCATGTAAGGAGATGATTCCTCAGATGGCTCCATTACTGGTAGTCTATTTACAAGACTATTACTGGATCTGTTCCTTGATTCCATCTGCTCAAATAATCAGCAATTAGATTATTTTTTCCTTTAATATATTCAATATCATAGTCATAGTAAGATAAATCACTATACCATTTTAATAACATTTTATTACTTAACTTTCCATTTTTTATTCCATTTTTTAACCAGTGTTTTACTTGAGTATTATTTGTTTTTATCATGAATTTACAATTTACTATGAATAACTCGAATTTTTCTACAGCCTTTTTTATAGCTAACATTTCTTTCCAGTTTGAATGATAATTACTTTGAGATTCATTAAATTTTTCACTTGCATATCTAGTTATTTTTTCTATTCCTTTGCTATCTTCAAAATATAATGTTGCACCCCAATAATTATCTGATGCATCTGTATATATTATCCATTTTATATTTTCTTCTAAAGGTATTGTTAATTTTGGTAATTTGTTACATAATATTTTTATGGGAAAATGGTTAAAAAATACCATTTAAGCAAATTAATTACTAAATGGTACCAATGTGCAAGCAAGCATCCACCATGTGCAATCAGCATCCACATGTGCAAAAAGCATCCCTGCGAAAGTGCAAACACCATCCCTAGTGTGCAAAATATCATCCTTCATGTGCAACATACCACCCACCGTGTGCAATGGTAGCAATGGGCAATTAATTTGCTTACAAGGTTTTTTTTAGCAATTCTCCCTATTTTTATTTCTTCCACTATTTTTTGAGTTTTCTCATCCCATTTCCAAATTGTTTTTTCTCCTGCTAATTTAGATATTTTTGCTGTTAATTTTGATAAATGAGGTATATAATTTTAAGCTTGGTTTACTAATCCAAAAAACGATTGTAACTCTTTTTTATTACTTATCTTAGGAAATTATTTTACTTTTTGGCTTATATGATCTTGTAATTCCATTCCATCTTTAGATATTATTTGTAAAAATCCTATTTTATCGTTCTTAATTCTGCTTTCTTGGGTGATATATTTATTCCTTTTTGTTCTATTAGATCCATAAATTTTTCTAAATTTTCTTCATGTTCTTTTTCATTTTTTGAGAATATCAATATGTCATCTATATAAATTACTGCAAAATTCCTTATTGGACTTAATAATTTTGATACATATTCCTGAAATATACTAGGACTATTATGAAAACTCATAGGTAACACATTACATTCATATAATCCTTCTGAAGTACTGAAAGCTGTATATTTTTTACTTTCTTCTTCTAGTTTTATTTGAAAAAATTCTGATTTACAATCAAATTTACAAAATATAGTTTTTCCTCTCATTAGATTAAACAATAATTCCATTTTCGGTATAGGATATCTATTTCTTATAGCTATTTCATTTAACTTAGTATAATTTATAACCATTCTTGATTTTCCTCTTTTTTCTTCACTATATTTTACTATTATCATTGGTGGTGAAGAATATTCAGATCTATTTTCTCTTATTAATTAATATTTTTTCATTTATTCTATATGCATTATAAATTCATTTCTATCATTCTATGTCTATGGATAAGGTTTACAATTTATTTCTTTACTATACTCCTTTAATTCTATTTCTTCTAAAGGTTTTGATTTTTCCCAATGTATTAATGGATTATCACTATAATTTTTCATTAATCTTTCTTCTATGGTTAATTTTTCTTTCTTTTCTAGTTCTCTTATGGTCAAGGTAGCTAACATGTGTTTTATATGTACTGGCTTGTTATTAGGTAAAAATTGTACTTCATGTTCATTATTTTTTAATTGAAATTTTTCATCTTTTCTACTATAAGGTTCACTTATTCTTATTCCCCATGCTTCATGTTTATAAGGTGTAGTCAATATAAATGTTTTTTCTATCATATGTATTGGATAATATTGTTCTATAAAATCTAGTCCTAATATTAAATCACACGATGGTTCATTAAACTAGTTTAATATTTTTAATTTTAATTCATAACTTCCTATTTCTATCTTTACATCTAAAGCTTCATATTCCATTAAATATATTTCTTTTCCTACACTTTCCATCCTTAAAGGTTTTTTCTTCCTTTTCCACATTACTATTGGTAATACGTTATATTTTGCTACAGATAAGTTTGCTCTTGTATCTACTAATGCATGATATTTTCTTGATCTATATTTTTCATAATTAAATTTTGTAAGTATATAAAATAACTTAGTCATATCCTGGATAACAATTCTAATTTTTCTTCAAATTCATTTCTTACTCTCATTCTTTCTTTCATTATTCCTTTTAATCTGTTACTTTCTTGGATATATCTTTGTCTATTATCATAATATAATATTTTTAGTCTTCTCATATCTTCTTTAATATATTTTTCTAATTTTCTTATCAATATTATATTATTACTATTTATTTTTATAACTTCTCTATCCCTATAATTATCCATTAAGCACATGATAATATATTTAGCTTATTCTTCCAATATTTTATATATGTATTTCTATCTCTTATTCTATTATATGCCTGATACCTTATTCTAAATCTTGCTTCTGTTCTTCTTATTATTTGTAACACCCCAACTTTTGGGACAAGAGGATTGAGAATAAGCCTGACTAAAGTGGATTTCTAAGTCTCGGTTTAACAAGTGTCTCAGTAAGGAATAATTTTATTCCCTAAAATTAAAGGGAATTGAATGGAAAATTAGAGAGCATAGAAAGTGATAAAACAAAGCAATTAGAGGTCACACATAGCACAATTATGTGGAAGCACAAATTATAACAAATAAGAATTGCAACCAGTGAATTTCCCTGTGCGACAGTCTTTTTGTGTGACATTTTTTAATAGACAAATGATGTCCAAAAATCATGAAACTATCCAGAATGAAATTATACTTATCAAGCTTTAATTTAATGGGTGATATAAGCCATTTGGAGCTGTACACAAAGAGATATGTATTTTTGAATATAACCCAGTGAAATTGGCAATTTTCAGTGGCAGCATCCAAAAACAATAATTTTGGGAATTTTGAGCTTCCAATTGGCTAAAGGCTATATTTTTCCTTAAAACTAGACTTAATAAGGGCAACATAGCCCTTGGAACAACCCTAATTAGATATCTATACAATTAGATATGAATTTTCAAAGTTTGATGAAAATTCTGCTCAGTTTTTTCAGCTAATGCGAAAATGGAAAAAAAATGTAAGGGCAAAATGGTCATTTGAACAATAAAGCAAACAGCCATTTATTTTTTCCTTTAATTGGGATGAATATTGGCTGAATTAGGGAGCAAGAAAGGGAAATTAATTTGCTTGGTCAATATTTAATTCAAGAAGAAAATTCTTGACCAATCACAAGAAAGCATGTGTTAAAGCAAAATGGATTTTTGACAAAAGCCATTAACTTCTCTTCCTTCCATCTTCATTACGTCCAACTAAATCAAGAGAAAAGGAAGAAGCAAAAGTCAAATATGTCATGCTAATTGGCATATATTAATTCAAGAGGAGGAAATTGTTGTCCAAGTAAAATAGGCACATGCAAATTTGAGTATTAAATTATAAAATCCAAAAAGCAAGAAGATAGATGTAAGAAGCAATTAAACATTTCCTCTTCCCTTGTCATTTCGGTCAATAAAGGAAATTGGAAGAGAAATAAATATATGGCTATACTAAAGCAAGAGGAGAAAAAAAAAGGAACCAATAACAAGTTAGCACATATGTAAAGCAAAGTGAGATATATTACAAAAAGCTATTTCCTCCTTCTTCCAATCTTCATTTCGTCCAAACTGAACCAAGAAAAAGAGAGAGAGAATTCAAAGAGCCAAGAACATAAGAAGAAGGGTCTTAGAGTTCCAAGTGCAAGATCAAAGGTAAGAAGCTTGAAAACTTGATGTTTATGCTTTTTAATCTCACTACAACCTCTCATAACCTCTTCTCCTCCATGAAATCCATGTTTTTCAAGAAGAATCAAGAGAGAGGAGAGAGTGAACAGTGACGTTTTAGAGAGAGAAAGCCAAGAAATCCAAGGTAAAATAAAGAACCTAGCTTCTTTTGTTGATTATTGATGGTTCTTGGTTGTTGTTGTTGTTGTTGTTGTGGTTGTTTTCCTTGATTTTGTAAATTTGGGAAGCTCAAATCCTAAGGGGTTATGCTACCCAATTTTCTAATAATCATGGGAGAAAGGTGTTTAAGTGATTAAACAAGTGATTATAGGTGTAAAGAAGGAGGTTTATGGATTGAAATCAAGAAAACACATTTTCCTTCACATTTAGTGATTTTCACCCAGGGGCATTTTCATCCTTTTTGGTCTATAATTTTATCAATTTGATGGTTCCATTTAGTTTATAAGGGAAAATTGTGTAGGGTTCATGTAGACTGTGAAGTGAGAAAAGCCCTAGAATGTGAAATGATCAAACTACCCTTAAAACCCCAAGTTAGGGGCTGCCAAGGGTAATTTCATAATTTGGGCTTAATTTTGACTAATCTGAGGTCAAAAATGAATTCTACACACAAAATTGTGTAGGATTAGTCTGGGTCATGATTTTTGGAATAGTACAATTTGACCGAGTACGAAGGGGTGTGGACCGGGTTCCCAGGGGTATTTTTGTAATTTTACAGTTTTGAGTCAAGATAACCAACAAAATGAGTTTAGCATGAGTTATGAATAAATAATAACTCATTTATCCTAAATTTATAATTTTAGGATATACCGATAGCCTGAGCCGGATACGGATCTGGACTGATAAACAGGCAAGGAAATAGCGCGTTCCAGGTAGTAACTTCTTCTTACATATACTATGTGATGCCTATTATGAATTTCATCCCTTGTAACATGAGCTAGTGTCCTAGACACACCAATTTACCATGTTGTGGTCAGGGACCTAACAGGGACATTAAGTAGACCAAGGGCAAACTTGTCGTTTGACCTTAGGCAAGTGTGCACACATATCGTTTCGATCATCTTACATGTCATGACATTGCATATTTATTCTCGCATTTTATATGTTTTGAAAGTATGTTGCTGCTGAGATTCCTCCAAATCTCACCCTTTCCATAAACATGTAAAGTTTCCAGCAGTAGGCAGTGGCTCGAAGGGCAAAACGATAATTTTCGGAAAGTGGAGGTTCCGGGCTAGTACAAGAGGAGGCGTTGGTTATCTAAAGATGTTTATATTTGTTAAGGTCTGTACTATTCTATACACCTCTATGGGGAATTTTGTATGTAATCAAGCAATATTGTTTCAATATATCAGTATATTTATGCTATTTCTATGGGCCTACTGAGCTACATAAATGCTACTTTGAGCAATATCAATAATAAGACGAGGTCTTACAATTTCATTTTTTAATACATTGTTTATAGTTTCTTCATCATTCTTATTCCATTTTCTGCATTTATTTATTATTTTTCTCATAATAGTTTTATTGCATTGTGGAATTATTATTTCTTGGTTTTTTACTCTATATATATCTTTTGGTATGATTCTTAATCCGTCACTCATTTTAAACTCTAGATAATACTTCTAATATTTTTCTGAATTTATTAGCATAATGTTTTCTTTCTACAAATATTTTTGCTGTATTTCTATATTCTTCCATCCATAAATTAAAATCTTGAAAATATAATTCTCTTAGTCTTGTTTTCTGTTCTTTATTTAACTTTTCAAATTTATGTTTTAAAAATCTCATAAAATTTATATCTGTATGATTTATTTTTATTCTTTGTCCTCCTATTTCTATATAATCTAGGTTTCCTAGATACCATTTTTGTCCTGGTTCCCAATTTATATTATTTTGATCATTCATTTAAAACTTTTGGTAATCTTATCGTTACATTGTTTGTGTTAATAAGTATTCTATTTTCTTGTATTCTATAAGGACTTACTTTTTTAAAAAAATAAATTCCTAATATTAATCCATAATTTATCATATCCTTTTCTGTTTTAAATGTAAATTCTATTATATCTCTGTTATTAAATCTTACCATTATATCTATTTTTCCTTCTTCTATTATTCTCATATTATCTTCTATATTTTTTATATCTATTTTTCTTTCTCTTATTTCTTCTAATATTAAAGTTTTTATCTGTATCCATCCTATATTTTTCTTAATTTCTAATTTTATAATATTCTGTATTATGATTTGCCTACTACTTGATGGTCTTATTTCTTTTAATTTTATAGTTAAAGGAATTTCCGCTAATTTATTACTTAATGATCTTATCAACCTATTTTCTGGGGTTCTTATTTCTTCTATACTTAGTCTTCTAGGATTTGGATTAAAACTTAATGATCTTTGTCCTATGTGATTATTAGTTTGTAATCTTAATCTTTTTATATCTACATATTCTCTTGTTCTATCTATATCAATTTTTAATTGTTAAGGTAATGTTATATTTGTCGGATCTACTGGTAATTCTTGCAATATTGGCATAAAATATTTTTCTATACATATTCTTCCTTTATTTTTATTATATATTTTATGTTCATTTGTAAATACTAATCCAATCATTGATGTTATACTTATTTTTTTTTATCCTTCCATTAATTTTATTCCTCCTAGTTTATGATATACATTTATAGTTTTATCTATATGTTCATCTGTTCTAGATATTGCAAAATTTGTATTTAGTGTAAATTTTAATTTTTGATATATAAGATTTCCTGTTAACATTTCTATTATACCATCTTTTACATCTCTTATTATTCTTCCATATGTTATTAATAATTCTATAGGTGTATCTATTCCTTCTTTAAAATAAGATTTAACTAATAATTGTATTCCTGCTATATAGATTTATGTTACTTCATCCTTAAATGGTACTTTCTTTATTTCATCTTTTACTAATTAAAGGTATTCTTAATACTCCTTCTGTTAATGTTGATTCTATATGGTGTCTTTTTTCTAATATTACACAATGAGTTTTATGATTCTTTTTAGATTTCAGTTTTTTACTTATTTTTTTCCATAAAAGTTTCTTCTTGTAATTGTTTAGTTTTCATATCTAGTTTTTTTTAATCTTTTATCTTATTAAATTTTTTTTGATTAAATGTCATTCTTTTTTCTACTGATCATTCATTTACATTTCTATATTCTTCATACTCTTCATATTCATTTTCTTCTTTATTACTTGGTTCTCCATCTTCTATTTTCATCATATAAATATATATTTTATATATTTCATCTTTTGAGTTGTCTGTTTCTATTTCTAATTATGATTCTTCGGTTTCTGATTCACTTATTTCTTTTAGTTTGTATATTTCTACTTCTTCATTTTCTATATCACTAAATAATGGTTCGTCTAATTCTATGGGTTCGAGTTCACATTTTTCTTCTTCTTCTAAAAATTTCATTTGTTTCTTCTCCTTAGGTTTCTTACATTCTGTTGATATATGCCATATTTCTCCACAATTATAACATCTATATTTTCTTAGTCTTTTAGTATAATTTATTTTTCTTCTTCCGTTCTTAAAATATCTTTTCGGTTTAAATTTATTAAAATATTTATTTTTTGGATATTTTTTAAATCTAAACTTTTTGCTTTTATATTTCTTATATCTTCTTTTTCTATATATTCTTTTTTCTTTTTCACATTTCCATCTATGAGGTGTTTCATATTTATTACAATTTATTATCATTTTATTTCTCTTATAATACTTAGCATTTCTCCAAGCTTCTTTACACTTATCTGATAAAAATTCTTTTAAATAATATTCTCTTCTTCCCATCGTATCTATAAATGGTATTAAATCTTGTCTATTCCCAAAATATTCATAATATTTTTCATTTATTACTTTTGAGATTAATCTTGGTAAATTTCTATAAAAAATTTCAAAATAAAATTTCTGTTTTTCATCTTTATCCAGTCTTGCTTCATAATAATATTTTTTATATTTGCATATATATTGTTCTAAATATTTTGGTTCTAAAGAACATATTTCTATTTGGTGTAAACTTAATAATGCTTTATTTATATTAGTTTCTTCTTCTGCTCCTACGCTCCTTCCTATAAATTCATTTCTTAATACTTGTTAATATTTTCTTATTAATATTGCATAATATTCTTTTCTATTTTCATATGGTTCTGTTACATGTCTTACTTGTTCTCTAAACTCATGACTCTTACTTTTCCACCAATTATGTACATTTCCTAAAAATGATGATTCTAATAATAAACTTACTACATTAGTTTCTAAAGATTTTCCCATTAATGCTATTAAATACAATTTTCTCCATTCTTCTAATATTTTTTCATTATCCTTACTACAATCCAAATTAGGTACTTGTCTTGCTTCAAATTGTTCTAATGGTGGTGGCATAAATTTTGAATTTCTTGGTGTTTTGAACTTGGCTTCAAATTCCATATAATTAGATTCTTTTAATGGTTCTTTATGGTAATAGTCAAAATCTTCGTTTTCTTTTTGTATTCTCTCATTTCTTCTTGTAACATCCCAAATTTTAAGGCAAGGGAACTGAGAATAAGCCTAATTCAATTGGACTACTAGGCCCTGGTTTGGCCAGTGTCACAAATAGGTCCGAGTAATTCCCACTATTTTTTGATACCTTGAGGCTATTAAAGAGCATAGGGAATGACAAAATTAAGCAATTGGGGCGCACACACGACATAATTATGTTATAAAGCAATGTAGTGTTTCTACCAGTAAATATCTATATGGTAGTGAGTGTGTGATGATTATTCAATGGGAAAATAACGTAAGGGAAAAATAGTAATTTTGCCATAAAGCAAGAAATGATTATTTTTCCCAATAATTTCAATGAGATGGGAACTAAAAAGGAGGGAAACGAATACTAAGTAAATTAATACTTAAGAAAAGTCAAGAGCCATGAAGCATAAGGCTACAATTAATCCCTTGTAAGGTGGTATAATGGGATAGTTTGAGAATAATAATTCTCCCTATGTGTCTCATTAATTTAGTGGATGAAGAAGCAAGACAAAGGAAATGAATTATCATGCAAGAAAGTTAAAGAAGTGAACTAATAAGTTTGGCACATAAGAGTCACTTTTAATGACTCATCAATATCATTCTTCATCCATTTCATCTTATTCATTCGGCCAAAATAGATGAGAACGCAATAATGAAAGAATGAGAGAACGCATAAACAGAACAGAACGAGAACGAGAACGATGAGAACGGAGGAGAGAGAAATCTTTAGAAAGCCGAAACTCTATCTAAACAACTTCTTCTCTCTAAGTACCCTTCACTAACATTCTTCTACTCATCATGAGCTTCAATTCTATGAATTCGGATTCTCGATTGGAGGCCGTTGGTGCCATCTCGCCGGTCGGAGTGTCACCAGAATTTCGAACCGAATTCATAAACGAGTTAAGGTAAGCGTATGCTTCCTTCTGACCATTTTGGTTTGTTGATTGGATGAGTATGGTAGAAGTTGGGTACTATTCATCTATCATTCAATTATGTGTTTTAATGGTTCCAACGATATCCAATGCTTGCTTAACTAGTTAAGCATGTAATTATAAGTAAAAAGGATATGTTTAGGCAAGATAAAACAAGAAACCGACACAACTCTTCTGAGAACTCCAATATGGCTGATAATTGTGTGGCACAAAGAAAGAGTTCGAATTTCATCAATTGGATGATTCCATTGAGTTCAGAAGAGAAAAATGAGTAAGGTTCATGTTGATGTCGATGTGAGAAAAGGCCTGGTGTGTGAAATGATTGAATTGCCCTTAAAGCACTAAGGAAGTGGCTGTCAAGGGGTATTATCGTCATTCGGGCCTGAATTTAAGTAAACTAAAGTCACCAATAGATTTTACATGAGAAATTGTATAGGATTACCTCAAGTCAGAATTTTTGGTAAAGTGCAAGTAATTGGGTACAAATGGGCATAAGACAAGTCTTAGGGGTATTTTGGTAATTATACAACAATGAGTCGAGATAACTAACAGTATGATTAAGAATGAGTTACAAGTAAATAATAACTCATTTATCCTAAATATGTAATTTTAGGATATACCAACAGACGAGCTGAAAACGGAGTTGGACCAAGGACGAGCAAGGAAATGTCATTAGTTCAGGTAGTACATCCTTCATACTTATACCATGTGATACTAAATCATGAATGTCATACATTGTAACATGAGCTAGTGTCCTCCTAGATACACCATTTCGCCATGTTGTGGTCATGGACCTAACAGGGGCACCAAGTCGACCAAGGTGCAGACGTAAGTTTGGCCTTGGGCTAGTATATACACGAAAAGTCGATCATCTTACATGCCATGACATTACATATCTATTTTTGTATTCTATTTGTATGTAAGCATGCTAATACTGAGATTCCCTCAAATCTCACCATTTCCATAGAAACGTAAGTTTCCAGCATCAGGCAGCAGCTCGGAGAACAAAAGGGTGATTTCTATCAACTGGAGGTGGCAGAATAGTACAAGAAAAGATGTTGGTTATCTAATGACTTTGTAACTATCTTAAGGTTTGTAGCTATTTGTATACCCCTATGAGATGGTCGTATATAATCAAGCATTATCGTGTCATTATATCAGTATATTAGCGCTGTGATTATTTTAATGGGTCATTGTATTCCGCGTAATTGTGACTCTGAGTATTTTTCCATATTGAAACGAGGGACACCACACCTCTTGCACTACTTGTTTCTTCATTATGAGGTGGTTGTGATGGTATTATTACTTCACTTTCTGTTGTGTCCATTTATTCTGCCATATTTAGTTCTAAGTTTTCTGGTATTTTTATTTTTGTTACATCTTTATATTCACTTTGTATTTCTTCTAATTTCTCTTCCTCTTTTCCCATTAAATTTTCTAGTTCCAAATATTCTATTTCTTATTTTATATTCATCATATTTATCTTGTCTTTTGGTTTTATTATTTTTAATAATTCTTCCATATCATCATTTTTTCTACACATAAGTTCTGCTAATCTATGTGATTCTTTTTGTCAAACCCCTTAACATTTCGATATTCACAGAGTGACAAGCATAAAGTTCCACAAGGCATACAGAAACAACGAAAATAATACTGATATTAAGTACAAGTTTACATTACAGGAGAATCCTTGTTGGGTTTGAAAATATACACAAAGGTACAAAGTGTTCATAAGCAGCAAAAAGTGTAAGCATAAATAACTATTGCAGCAACAGAGAGCTCCGGGTCCCTAATCACCAGGAGCCACCGTCTTGCCTTTTAAGCCACTTGCTTCAGCTGTAAGGTTTTGTATTTTGGAAAAAGAATGAGATTCGAGGCTCAGTAGTAATATGCTTACAAACATATAGAATGTGAAAATGGATATGCAATGTCATGTCATGTAAGATGATCAAACGATATGTGTACACTTGCCCAATGTCAAACTACATGTTTGCCCTTGGTTGACTTAGCACCCCTGTTGGGTCCCTGACCACAACTTGAAAAATTGGTGTGTCTAGGACACTAGCTCATGTTACAAAGAATGACTTTAAACATATAAATAATCACATAAGATATGAAAGAAGAAGTTACTACCTGAATCTTTTCCAAACTCGCACGTTTGTCATACTTTTGGATTTTGGCTCGGGCTATATCCAATTTCTATCATCATTAAAGTTACAAGTACTTAGTTATTACTTATAGCATTATCACCTTTAAATGGTATGCTACTAGTTATTTAATGCAGTTACAACAGATTTTGCACAATACAACTCTGTACAATGCAATTTCACTGTTTTCCAAAAATTAACAACTTGGTCAGCCAACTTTGGAAATTCATAATTAATTCTACAAAAATCCAATTTGACTAATTACAAAGCTAAAACGAATATCTTTAAATTTAATTTTGAGAAAAAGTAGTTAGGTTTTCTCACTATAACCATATAATTCCCAATAATTCATCAAACATCACTGATCCAGATAGCATTCCAGAAAACAGGGCATAACTTCAAAAATTCATATCTCCCAATATACTTGTCCAAAAATTACAAACCACATATAAAATTAAATATATATATCTCTAATTTAATTCTCGAAAGTTTCATAAGTTTTGGACAAGGTTTGGTTAACTAAACACCATGCACACTGCCACTGCTCCAGACAAGGCAGAACCAACATATGAACATACAAACTTCAAGAATTTCCAAATTGGCATACAACCATCCAAAAATCATGAACACTTGAATACCTACACAATTTTGAATTCTAAATCCAATGGAATCATCAAAAATTACCAAATTCCTACTCCATCTTCACGTTACCCACAGAACAGAAAGTTAGGGTTTTAAGGAGTACCTTGTTGTTTCTTTGTTTTCTCTTGCTTAATCACTTTCTTTCTACTTCTAATCACATAATTAGCTATTTAAACACTAAATGAGTATATTTATAGGGAATTTGGGTAGCATTTCCCTATGATTATACTTCAGCCCATAATTAAAAAACAAGAGAAAACATAGCAAATACCACCAACAACTTGATACAAGACAAGAGGATTAAGTTTTGGTGATTACCTCTTGATTTCTTGTGATTTCTCTCTCCAAAATGTCTCAGCCCTCTCTCTCTAAACCTCTTATTAACCTTTCTAATCATGGTATTTAAAGAGGAGAAGAGATTAGTAGAGGTTCCTACATGATTTGGAAGCAAAATCTTCAAGTATTTATGCTTCTTACCTTGATTTTTGGAAAAACCCTAAGCTCTTCTTGCTTCTTGAGCTCTTTCACGCCTCAACCTCTCTCTCACTCTAACTGGTTCTGTTTTGCATGGGAAATGAAGAGAAAAAGATGAAGAGTTGGATAATACATCAAGTTGATTAATTGCTTTAACACATGTGGCATTTTGATTGGTCCACATATTGACTTTGGTATAAAATGTTTCCATTTCCCTTCATGCTTCTTTATCCACCGTAAATGCATAAGGAAAGAAAGGGAAATATTGATCTTGAGCTATCCTATTGCCATCTTGCAAATTGTTGATTTTTGTCCTTTGACTTTTGATTTGTTGACCTTACTTGGTAATAATTTGCCAAAATAGGCTTATTAATTATCAAGTAGTCATTTCTCTCTTTTTAATTCCTTTGGTTTAGCCTAATTTTTGACACTTGAAGGAAGCCATTATTTGTGTCATTTTATACTCAACTTTTGGTTACATTATTAGGCCTTTAAGTGGACATTATTTGCTCCTTTGTGTCCTTGCTTGGCCGAGTTGTGTGTAACCGATAATTGGAATTTTCCGTAAATTGTTGCACACCACAATTCACCATTTTGTTCCATTACATGTATTCATTATATAGGAGGAATATTGGTGATTAGAAATGGGGTGTTACACTTTCATTATTTCTTTATCTTTATCTATTTTTTCTTCTTTTATCATTAATTATTTATTTCCTTCCTCAGTTATTACTCCTTTTCCTTTTACTATTTCTCTTTCTAATTTTTCTATTTCTTCATATATTACAAATATATTGTTATTTAAAACTTGTTTCCTAGTGCTAATGATGTGCTTATTAATCTTGTTTGTTTTACATTTACGTCAAAACTTTGTTCTTCTATTTGTTTTTTAGACATTTTTTCCAATTGTTCCATTTCTTTTATAGCATCCATTATATTCATCATATTTATTTGAGGATTTTCTTTTATAGGTTCTATCTTATTTTTAGACTTTATTCCTAAGCATTTCATTATTTCTTCTTCTTGTTCTACAAAAGAGCTTTCTTGTAAATTACTTACTTCTATTTCATATATTCGAGGTTCCATTACTTCTATTAAATTCATTTTACAGATCTAAATTACTTAAAGATTTCTTTTCTCTTGTAGCAGATCAGTCAAGCTGCAACTACAGAGGATACTCAGATAATATTTTACAATCAGAATTAATATGAAGGCTAAAAACACAAATTTTACAACTATAGAGATTTAAGGTTTCATTTTATCTTCATCTAAATGTAAGCTCTGATACCAAAATTGGACAGATGAGATGTAAGAACTCATAATCAGGATATAAGAAACCAATCATGGGTTTGACCGAATATGATTCGGGTTATAGAAGGATCTATGCCATATTTCATGCATAGAATATATTACAGAGAGCCTGTCCAACCGGACCTCAATAGACTCCAAACCTTCTTCCTTCAGACCATACCAGCACAGCTTACCTTCATTTCCTATTGGAGGTGTAACCATAATATATCCCTTATAATAATGATTATAAGAACTTGCATATCATAATCCTATTTTAGATTGTACTCATTTACAATCTGATAAAACTACTTCCCTAAATCCCTATACAGGGTTTAACTGGACATACCTTAGTCGATTATCAATGAAAATATTTTTCTTCAATCCACATAAATGTTGCTGAATGAAGGTTTTCTATTGATAGTAAGAGGTTACAAGAGAGCTTTAAGGTTTTGAATTGAAAACTCAAAAAATTACAAAGAGAGTTACTAATCAGATGCCCTATATTGAGTATTACATGGCTTTATATAGACTTACAAACTAACTCTAGTTACAAGACTCGAGTTACTTTTATAAACTATAGTCTTCTTTTCTTTACTGTTCTTCCATATATATGTATATGTATATATGTGTGTGTGTGTGTAATATTATTTGATAATATATATTATATATGATAATATTATTATATTGCGTATATATATAGATAATACACACACATATACATATATATATGAAGGTTCATTAAACTAGTTTAATATTTTTAATTTTAATTCATAACTTCCTATTTGTATTTTTACATCTAAAGCTTCATATTCCATTAAATGCATTTCTTTTTCCGCATTTTTCATTCTTAAGGGCTTTTTCTTTTTTTTTTCCACATTACTGTTGGTAATACATTATATTTTGCTACAGATAAGTTTGCTCATGTATCTACTAATGCATGATATTTTCTTGATCTATATTTTTCATAATTAAATTTTGTAAGTATATAAAATAACTTAGTCATATTCTAGATAACAATTCTAATTTTTCCTCAAATTCATTCCTTACTTTCATTCTTTCTTTCATTATTCCTCTAAGTCTATTATTTTCTTGGAAGTATCTTTGTTTATTATTATAATATAATATTTTTAATCTTCTCATATCTTCTTTAATATTTTCTAATTTTATTTTTAATTTTCTTATCAATATTTTATTGTTACTATTTATTTTTATAATTTGTCCATCCCTTGTCATATAATAATTATCCATTAAGCACATGATAATATATTTAGTTTATTCTTCCAATACTTTATATATATATTTCTATATTTTATTTTCAAATATGCTTGATATCTTATTCTAAATCCTTCTTCTGTTTTCTTTCTTCTTTCATCATTTAATATTCCTTTTATAATTTCTTCATCATTCTTATTCCATTTCTTACATTTATTTATTATCTTTCTCATAATAGTTTTATTGCATTGTGGTATTATTATTTCTTGATTTTATATTTTATATTTGTCTATTGGTATAATTCTGAGACTCATATTAAACTCTGGATAATACTTCTAATATTTTCATGTATTTCTTAGCATAATGTTTTCTTTTTACAACTATTTCTACTGTATTTCTATATTCTTCAACAAATAACTCTGGATTCTGGAAATATAGTTCTCTTAATCTTATTTTTTTTGTTCCTTATTTAACTTTTCAAATTTATGTTTTAAATATCTCATAAAATTTATATATGTATAAAATTTACTTTTATTCTTTGTCTTCCTATTTCTATATAATCTGGATTTCTTATATACCATTCTGGTTCTGGTTCCCAATTTATGTTATTTTGATTATTCATTTAATACTTTTAATAATCTTATTGTTACATTGTTTATGTTAATAACTATTCTATTTTCTTGTATTCTATAAGGACTTACTTTTTCTAAAAAATCTATTCCAAATATTAATCCATAGTTTACCATATTCTTTTCTATCTTTAATGTGATTTCTATTATATCTCTATTATTAAATCTTATCATTACATCTGTTTTTCTTTCTTCTGATATTTTCATCTACATGTTTTATATCCATTTTGCTTTCTTCTATTTCTTCCAATATTAAAGCTTTTATTTCTTTCCATCCTATATTTTTCTTTATTTATAATTTTATAATATTTTGTGTTATGATTTGTTTACTTCTTGATGGTCTTGTTTCTTCTAATTTCATGGTTAAATGAATTTCTGGTAATTTATTACTTAATGATCTTACTATTCTTTTTTCTTTTAATGTTCTTTCATAGTCTGTACTTAATCTTCTAGGATTTATATCAAAACTTAATGATATTTGTCCTAATTGATTATTAGTTTGCAATCTTAATCTTTTTATGTCTTCATATTCTCTCGTTCAATCTATGTCAATTTTTAATTGTTCGGGTAATGTTATAGTTGTTGGATCTATTGGCAATTCTTGTAATATTGGCATAAAATGTTTTTCTATACATATTCTTCCTTTATTTTTATTATATATTTTATGTTCATTTATAAATACTAATCCAATCATTGATGTTATACTTATTGTTTTTTATCCTTCTAATAATCTTATTCCTCCTAATTTATGATATACATTTATAGTCTTATTTATATGTTTATCTGTTCTAGATATTGCAAAATTTGTATTTAATGTGAATTTTAATTTTTGATATATTAAATTTCTTGCTAACATTCCAATTATACTATCTTTTACATCACTTATTTTTTTCCATTTGTTATTAATAATTCTAGAGGTGTATCTATTCCTTCCTTAAAATATGCTTTTACTAATAATTGTATTCCTGCTATATAAATTTCTGTTACTTCATCTTTAAATGGTACTTTCTTTATTTCTTCTTCTATAAGTCTTTTACTAATTAAATGTATTCTTAATACTCTTTCTGTTAATATTGATTCTATAGGATGTCTTTTTTTCTAGTATTACACAATGAGTTTTATGATTCTTTTTTTATTTTAGTTTTTTTACTTACTTTTTCCATAAAACTCTCTTCTTGTAATTGTTCAGTTTTCATATCTAGTTTTTTTATCTTTTATTTTATTAAACTGTTTTTGATTAAATGTCATTCTTTTTTCCACTGATCATTCGTTTACATTCCTATATTCATCATATTCCTCATAATCATTTTCTTTTTTTATTACTAGTTTCTCCTTCTTCTAATTTTCTCATCATATACATATATTTTCTATATATTTCATCTTCTGTTAAATATTCTTTTGATGAACTTTCTGTTTCTGTTTCTTCTTCATTACTTATTTCTTTTAATTTATATATTTCTACTTCTTCATTTTCTATATCACTAAATAATGGTTCGTCTAATTCTATTGGTTCTAATTCATACTTCTCAGCTTCTTCTAAAATTTTCATTTATTTCTTTTCTCTGGGCTTTTTACATTCTGTAGATATATGTCATATTTCTCCACAATTATAACATCTACATTTTCTTGGTCTTTTAATATAATTTATTCTTCTTTTTCCTCTTTTAAAATATCTTTTTGGTTTATACTTATTAAAATATTTATTTTTTGGGTATCTTTTAAATTTATATTTCCTAAATTTTCTATATTTGTTATACTTCTTTGACCTTCTTTTTTTTATACATTCTTTTCTCATGTTTAAATCCCCATCTATGAGGTGTTTCATACTTATTACAATTTATTATCATTTTATTTCGCTTATAATACTTAGCATTTTTCTAAGCTTCTTTACACTTATCTGATAAAAATTCTTTTAGAAAATATTCTCTTCTTCCCATTGTATCTACAAAAGATATTAAATCTTGTCTATTTCTGAAATATTCATAATATTTTTCAATTATTACTTCTGAAACTAATCTTAGTAGTTTTGCATAAAACATTTCTAAATAAAATTTTTGTTTCTCATCTGTATCTAATCTTGCTTCATAATAATATTTCTTATATTCGCATATGTATTGTTCTAAATATTTTAGTTCTAAAGAACATATTTCTATTTGGTGTAAACTTAATAATGCTTTCCTTATATTTGTATCTTCTCCTGCTCCTACACTTCTTCCTATAAATTCATTTCTTAGTACTTGTTCATATTTTCTTATTAATATTGCATAATATTCTTTTCTATTTTCATATAGTTCTGTTACATGTCTTAATTGTTCTCTGAATTCATGACTTTTACTTTTCCACCAATTATGTACATTTCCTAAAAATGATGATTCTAATAATAAACTTACTACATTAGTTTCTAAAGATTTTCCCATTAATGCTATTAAGTGGGATTTACTCCATTCTTCTAATATTTTTTCATTTTCTTTACTACAATCTAAATCTAGCCATATTCCTGAATTAGGTACTTGTCTTGTTTCAAATTGTTCTAAAGGTGGTGGTGTAAATTTTGAATTTTTTGGTGTTTTAAACTTAGCTTCAAATTCTATATAATTTGATTCTTTTTATGGTTCTTTATGATAATATTCAAAATCTTCATTTTCTTTTTGTATTTTTTCATTTCTTCTTGTATTACTTGATTCTTTATTATGAAGTGGTTGTGATGGTATTATTATTGCACTTTCTGTTGTATCCATTTCTTCTGCCATATTTAATTTTAGGTTTTCTGGTATTATTATTTTCATTACATCTTTGTATTTCTTCTAATTTCTCTTCTTCTTTTCCCATTAATTTTTCTATGTTCAAATATTCTAATTCTTTTTTTTTATATTAATCATATTTATCTTGTCTTTTGGTTTTATTATTTTTAATAATTCTTCTATATCATCATCTTTTTTACACATTAATTCTGCCAATCTATGTGATTTTTTTTATTTCCTTCTCTTTTTCTTTGTCTATTTTTTCTTCTTTTATAACTAATTCTTTATTCTTTTGTTCAACCATTACTCCTTTTCCTTTTATAATTTCTCTTTCTAATTTTTCTATTTCTTCATATACTACGAATAGATTATTATTTATTACTTGTTGCCCTTGTACGAATGATGTTGACATTAATCTTGTTTGTTTTACATTTACATCAAAACTTTGATCTTCTATTTGTTTTTTAGACATTTTTTCTAATTGTTCCATTTCTTTTATAGCATCCATTATATTCATCATATTTGCTTGTGGATTATTTTTTTATAGGTTCTATCATATTTTTAGACTTTATTCCTAAACATTTTATTATTTCTTTTACATCATCTTTTACTTCTGTTATATCTTTCTTTATACTTTATACTTTTATCTCATATATATTTTGTTCTAATGGTTTTGCTAATTCTATTAATCTTTCTTTTCTTTCTCTAGGTAATTCATTTTTTATTATCTTCCTTATATCTTTAGGGATTCTATTTTCTAATAATTATTATATTTCATAAACTTATGTTATATCTATTATATTTTTATTTACATAAGATCCTAATTATTTTACTAAAAACATATTAGTCCAGTTAATTAAATTCCAAGAATTATCACCTTCTCCTCCTAACATAAAAGGTGTAAAATTACAAATTTCTTCTTGTTCTACAAAAGAACTTTTTGATAAATTACTAGCTTCTATTTCATATATTCGAAGTTCTACTATTTCTATTAAATTTATTTTACAATTATTACTTAATTACTTAAAGATTTCTTTTCTCTTGTAGCAGATCAGTCAAACTGCAACTACAGAGGATACTCAGATAATCTTTACACAGATTTTTTAGTAATCAAAATTAATATGAAGGCTAAAAACACAAATTATACAACTATAAAGATTTAAGGTTTTATTTTATCTTTATCTAAATGTATATGTATATGTATATTATTAATTTTCCTTTCCAAATATAAGTATATATACACACATATAAATATTTATCATGTAAATATTCACACATGTATATGTATGTGTGTGTGTGTGTAAAATTCGTTCACCCTAGATTAAACATTGTACTCATTGAATCTTAGACGTATCTTATATTCAATGAATCTGGACATTATAGCTCGTGTTGGGCTATTCTTGTGTGCGACCTTGTAAGCCCATACAAAGTTGGCAGTGGGCCAATGACTATACTAACCTGTAAGTTGTAAGCGGCCTCTAGCAAGATATTACGACTACACAATTCATATGAGGATCGATAAACTGATGCAACCTGTCATACAACCATATCACGTCCCATTTGTCACATGATACCTCGGCCAAAGATGAGGCATGGATAATGTCATTCTCCTTTTTCTTGACCATTACTTTCTCAATCCCTGAGTAATCTGACTATTGAAATGGAAACTCATTTCCATTGTAGTATGGCCATACATTTCTCAGAATTATTCGTCGAGGGGCCCAATAATATCTCTCTTCTAATGTGAGGGACAAATTCCATCTTGACCATTCACATTCCTTTACATGAAAACCACCAAGCCTGATTGTAGCCTTTATCATCACCCGGTTAAATGTGACTTTTGACTAGGTCAAAGCTTGGCGAATCTCATGTAGGAATCCATGATGATCTTAGGTTAGAGGGCATAGTGTCATGGTTATACGTGAGATAAGCTTATAACTTGATTCATGCAGCTTTCTCATAGTGGGTCAATCTAGCACCTTGTACTCCTATAAGTGCCTAAGACTTTGATTCGTATCCCCATACCTTATCATAGTCATATTGGTCTTATTTCATCTTTGCTCCTACATAGATGACCAACTAGGGACATTTAGGACAATCATTATGATTTATCCAAGGATACAGTTATCACAGTGAATATGCGAATAATGTGATCACTAAATAGAGAAATTCATTGAATAACAATGTTTAAAGTTCAATGATTGGCCCTTAAGGCACAATTTCCAACAATAGCTACTACCCCAAGCCGCCGCCGCCAGTATCTCCTCTTCCTCTATTTCATCTTTGCCTCCATTTCCACCACTACCGATTCCACCACCCCACACCGCTATTGCCACCTTCACTATCGCTCTGCCACCAATACTACCTCCTCGTTCTCTACCCCTACTGGTGTAGCTATACCTCCTTCTCCACTCCCACCAAACTCCCCCAGCGCCCTACCATCACTACCTCCCCCTTCACTATTGTCATTGTCACCACCTGCCACACCACCATTATCATCGCTTCCACGACCACAACCATCGCCATCGGATGATTTTTAGCAACTATGGACGTGGGAATACTCGTGGTCATATCCCATTTATTTAGCAACTAACATAATCCTAGGGAATTGATAAAAATGATATTTAGGAAAATAACTACAAAATAAAAGACTCCATCTTAATAAGCTCCTACTTTTACTCTGGCTTGTTTGTAATTCCTTGAATAAGTCAGCCAGGTGATTTCAGTCCTTATCATTACCCATTCGCCTTGTCGTCAAGGTGAAAGTGAGGAAGTTGAGTCTTCCTATATGGAATCCTTGGAAGGTCAATTTTCCCACTGAACTAATGCCCCATTTGGTATTGTGGAAGAGCTTCTATGGAAGTGAAAGTAGAAATATAAGTGAAATAGGAAGCAAAAATAGAAGTGGAAGTGAGATCAAAAGTCTATTTGATATAACTGTAGAATTGTGGCATAATTTTTTTAATTAATATAATAATTTTAAATCTGAAATGACCAATATATCCTTCCTAAATAAACCCTTCCTTCCTCCACCAAGATAGCCAAGACCACCATAAAACAACTATCAACCTCCACTGTAGCCACCATAGAAACTATCAGTGGCCATGAAGGAAGAGGATAACAAGAAATCAACCCCACCAATAAGAAATCATACCAAAAGTTAAACTAGGGATAAGACCCAAAAATAAAGGAAGAAGATAGAGAATGGAGACTGTGAGAGCTGAAGAACAAATGTAATACCCTACTTTCATCAACATTCATTGTATGTATATTTGAGATGATTAGTGGAATAAAATGATGAAATGTGTAAGACCCCGTCTTATTATTGATATTGCTCAGAGTAACAATTGCGTAGCTCAGTGGGCATATAGAAATAACATAAATATACTGATATATTGAAACAATATTGCTTGATTACATATAGAATTCCCCGTATGGGTGTATAGAATAATACAGACCTTAACAAATATAAAGGTCTACAGATAACCAACGCCTCCTCTCGTATGAGCCTGGAACCTTCCGTCACTAGTAATTATGATTGTGCTCTTTGAGCCGCTGTCTGCTGCTGGAAACTTTAAATGTTTATGGAAAGGGTGAGATTCGGGAGAATCTCAGTAGTAACATGCTTTCAAACATATATAATGTGAAAATAGATATGCTATGCCATATCATGTAAGATGATCAAAACTATGTGTACACTTGCCCAAGGCCAAACTATATGTCTGCACCTTGGTCTACTTGGCGCCCTTGTTGGGTCCCTAACCACAACATGGAAGATTGGTGTGTCAAAGACACTAGCTCATGTTACAGTAAATGACATATACAACATTTAGTAATCACATAGTATATGTAAGAAGAAGTTACTACCTGGAATGTCCTTGCCTTGCCTATCAATCGGTCCAGCTTCGTGTTCGGCTCGGACTATCGGTATATCCTTTGATTTCTCTTCTTTCTCTCTCTAGGTGCCACCTCTGTCCTCCATCTTGCTCTTATTTTTGGCTTGCTTGTTTGCGTCTTGATCTTTGCTCTTCACTTTGCCTTTCTATTTCCATACGAACTCTCTCTCTCTCCTTGGATGCCATGCTTAGATGAAATGATGAAGAAGGGAATGAGAAGATGATAAATTAATTAATATCTAGCTTGCTTTACACATGCTTGCTTGTGATTGGTCATTATTTTCTTTTTCTCCTCTTCTTGCTTCAATATTCACTAAATGAATATTTCTCTTGCTTGCCCCATTTTACTGACCGAAATGTCAAGGGAAATAGGAAATAATTGACTGTCACTTGCATCGTCTCTATTTGCTTTAGAAATATCATTGTTTAATGCCAACTCACATGTGCATAAAATACTTGGCTATAATCTTTCCTCTTGGGTTAAATATAAGCCAAGTGTATTGTTCCCTTTTCCTCTCTCTATCTTGGCGTGAAAAGGGCTGATGAAGAATTCAATGAATGCTTTTAAAATATCTCTCATCTTGCCCTTTAACTAAGATTACTTTTAGTTATAATTGTTGACCAAATTCATCGCCTCTTGAATTATGTTGGACTATGTAATTAAATTCATTTTTCTCCTTGCTAGCTGACCGAATTGCTCCCAAAGAAAAGGGAAAAATATCAGCTTCTTCTTTATTGGTCAAATGACCATTTTGCCCATACATTTATTTTCATTTTCGCACTTGAGGAAAAACTGGATAGAATTTTCATCAAACTTTGAAAATTCATAAATAATTGTATAGATATCCAATTGGGGTAGTTCCAAAGGCTATGTAACCCTTATTATGTAACCCTTATTAAGTATAGTGTTAAGGAAAAATGTAGTATTTAGCCAATTGGAAGCTCAAAATTCCCAGAATTATTGTTTTTAGACGCTGCCACTGAAAATCGTCAGTTTCACAGGGCTAACTTCAAAAATGCATATCTCTTTGTGTACAGCTTCAAATGGTTTATATGACCTATCAAATTAAATCTTGATAAGTCTACTTTCATTCTGGAAAGTTTCATGATTTTTGAAAATCATTTGTCCATTGAAAAATGTCACATAATCATGACTGTCACATAGAGAAATACACTGGAGGCAAATTTCATTTGGGTTCCCTACATAGTTTGTTGTGTGACCACTCATTTTCTTGTTTTGTCACTTAATGTGCTCTTTAATGCACCATTTTATTTTCCTTTGATGCCACCAAAGGTGTTAAGAATTGTAGGGATTAAAATCGTGCCTTACTAGGACACTTGCTAAACTGGAGCTTTGTAGTCCACTTATTGTAGGCTTATTTTCAATTCTATTGTCCTAAAATTTGGGGTGTTACAAAATGTGGTATGCATGAATTTATGAAAATATTCCAATCGCTGGTTACACATATAATTCAGCCAAACAAGGACACAAAGAGGCGATTAATGTCTACTTAAGGCCCAAGATTGAAACCAAAATTTGAGAATTTAAATGACATGAATGATGGTCTTATTTAAGTGTCAAAATAGGGTTAAACCAATGGAAATAAACGAGAAATGATTTATTACGGTAAATCATGAAATATAGGGTAAAATGGTAATTTTGTCATAAAATGGAAAATAATTATTTTTCCCCAATGTTCCCAATAATTTCAATTAAATGGAAATTAAAAAGAAAGAAATGGTTACTTGATCATTAATAAACCAATTTTGGTAAATTACTATCAAGTAAGGTCAAATGGTCAAAAGTCAACGGTGCAAAAGTCAACATATTGCAAGTTGGCACAATGGGATATCAGAGAACTATATTTCCCTCATATTTTCTATGAATCTCAGCTGGAATGAAGGAAGAAAAGGGAAATTAAATTAAATGAAGGAAAATGGTAATTTGGGACCAATCATAAATTGCCATGTGTATTAACCAATTAGCTCTTTATTATATCATCACTCCTTCATCTCTTCAGCTTCATTTTCATGATCAAACTAATCAGGGAAGAGTGAGAGAGAGCTGGAGACAATGAAGAGAAGAAGAAGGTTAGGGTTCATCAAAATTTAAGGTAAGGAAGTTGTTACCTTGTGCTTTAAGCTTCTTAATCCCTCGATAACCTCTCTTACTCACTTCTCCACCTTTCGAACCATGGTTTTCTAGCTGAATCAAGAGCTGTGGAGAAAGAGATAAAAATTTTGAGGAGATAGAAAGTGCTGGAAATCAAGAGATAATCTCCTAAACTTGTTCCTCATGCTTGATTAATGCTATTGGAGTTGTTCTTGGCTTGGTTTTGGTTGCTTTAGTGCAAGATAGCTAATGAAACCTAAAGGACCTTAATGGTCAAGTTTCTCCAAATCAAGTCCAATGAATGTCTAAATAGCTAATAGTGTGATTATAAGTAGAAAGGAGGTGATTAGGCAAAAGAAAACGAGAAACCGACACAACTTTTCTGAGAATCCTATTAGACTGCCCCGTGTTGGACATGGTAAATGAATAGAAATTTGATAGTTTTGATGCTTCCATTGGGTTTACGAGGCAAAATTGTGTAGGGTATATGTTGATGATGAAGTAAGAAAAGCCCAAGAATGTGAAATGACCGAATTACTCTTCAAAAGCTCTAACTAAGGGTTGTCAAAGGCATTTTTGTCATTTGGGCTTGATTTTGACTAATCCGAGGTTAAAAATGGATTCTACACGTGAAATTGTGTAGGATTAGCCTAGGTTATAAATTTCAGTAAAGTGAAGTAAGATTGGGTACAAAAGGGGTGTAAACCGAGTCTCTAAGGGTATTTTGGTAATTTAGCACTTTTAGGCTAAGTTTACCAATGCTGTAAGTTTGGAATTATACATGGATGAGTAATGACTCGTTTATGGTATATTGGGGAATTTCAGGACTTGACAACCGTCCGGAATGCAGAACTTGCTGAGCTTAGACAAGCAAGGAGAAGTTGCTAAAGAAGAGCAACTAGGTAGTAACTTGTCTTTCATATGTCATAGTATGCAATTGTGTATTGTTTGTACTTATCACAAGTTGTCTGACATATTTTTAGATTATGCGGAGTAGTCGCCCGGGGCCTATTTGCACAGGTGGATGCTCAGGCCAAATATAATGTTCAGAGATGCACGAGCAGTGCCCGGGGCCTATTTTGCACGGGTATCCCTCGAGGCATATAACAGGCCTAGTGCTATAGTAGTTAATGAACTGCACTTGTTGCACTAAGTGTTATTGTGATAATTCTGTGATTGATGTTATGAAGCATGCTTTGAATTATTATTTATGTATGAATGACATTGTGTTACTATTGAGATTCCTCCGAATCTTACCCTTTTTCCTAAAACCCACCTTCAGTACAGGGAGAAAGCTCGAGAGGTAAGAAGAAGGTAAATGGCGATGACTAGAAGTCAAGGTGCTGAAGACTTTCGTCATTTGGTTGTTTGGTCCCTTATGTTTTGTGGATGTTTTAAAGATTTTGGGTTGTATATGATGTATATGTCATGTAAGCAACGTAAAGGTAACCTAGTGAATGAATTATAGAAAATAAGTAGTTTTGCTTCCTATCGCTGACGAAATGTGTATGTGAAATGGAATGTATAACGTTGGCAGAGATACGCTCGCAAACTCTAATAAACATGAACAAAAGAGAAAATAGGTGAGTCTTAACGAGTTAGTGAAGATTTGTGAAAATGATTGTGAAAATTTTACTACCCCTTCAACTATAGGTTCAACTCCTAGGTTGAGGTTGGGGAATTTATAAGCATTTTCAAAAGTTGGGTGTTCCGGGTTCAAATCCCAGTCTCTCGCGTGATTTCACTACTCTTTTGTACTCAACCGAAGCTATAGGAAATAAGGTATCTCAACAAAGATGACAAAGGCCATTCTCAATGTCAAATATGTTCGTAATGTAACTCAATCTAAAAACAAACTCTTCCCTTCAATCTTAATATATCATCTAAGCTTAAAAATCTTATCAAGCTTACAAATCTTCCCCTCCATCACATCGACCCTTCTCCTTCATTCTTTTTCTTTAACCTTCATTGCCAAATTGCTGCCGTTAAACCATCTTTCATGGTACTTTTGAAAAATCAATTCTCATTTATCAAAATAAAAAAACAACAATCATATTGACAATAAGAGGACAAATCAAAATCAAAGAAATGATGGTGTAAAGGCAAACAAGAACAAGAACCATGCTCATCATAGAAGAGTGAGAAGATTCGTAGAGGGTGGGGGATGAGTGATGCTAGAGATTGCAGAGAAGACTCTCAAAGAGGAGTGATGAGGAGGCCAGAGATCACTTAGGGGATGAGGACACTAGGGAAGGCTCGTAAAGGTGGAAGAAGATTGGATGGATATAATAAAAGGATAAACTTGGCAACATGTTAAATTATTAAGGGTGTAATAGTCTAAAAAATATAAGTTCTAAGGCAGTGAACCAGTTCTAGGGGGTGAGATGGAACCTAGTTCCAACCGTGTTGATTGAATTGGGGCTTCCATGGAACTGACTTCCATGCTACCAAACAGACAAATCTCCTACTTTCACTCTACTTCCCCTCCTCATAGTTCCATGGTACCAAACAAAGTACAAGTGTTTCAAACAATCACTGGTAGTCCATTGATGACTTAATATCTTAAGAGATGTGAGATGCACTGCCATACTTTTAGAAAGTGGCAGTGGAGCTGGATGAGTAGTAGGATGGTGCCCATAGGCGGGGCATAGTAGTGAGACATGAAAGATGGGGTGAATTTTAGCATATGCATGTAGCTCTAATTCGTAGGCCACCTTTCCAACCCTTTTGACTATGGTATAATTCCCGAAAAAACTTGGGGATAGCTTTTCATACCTTTATTTGGATAATAACTTCAGATGGTAAGGTTGTACCCAAAGCCAAACAACAATACCTGGAGTACATTTGAGATCCCTTCTGTGGTGATTAGCTTGTATCTTTGTTTTGTTTTGTGCCTTCAGCAAATTGTCACCAAGAAGTTTTAGCATATAATCTTTTTCTTCTAATTGTTCCTCAAGCTTGATTGAACCATATTTTTATAGTCTTTTTCATGATTAATTTGGGATTTTTCATGCATTTTTAGGACATTATTGCATAATTAAACACTAATTTGAGTTAGGGACATTTGTAGTGAATTAGTGTAATTATGGGTAAAATGGTCAATTATTAGTGTAAATGATCTATTGGACTTTTGATGATATCTTGTGCTTAATTTTGCATTGTACATGTTTAAGAAGAAAATTAGAGATTTTGGAAAATGTTAATTGGGGTTAAAATTAATATTTTTGAGTTCTGGGGAACATTACAGAAAATGTCCCTAGAATTTATAAAAATTGCAAATTAATGGAAAAAATAGACTAAGGAAAATTACATAATAAGCCTATATTCTTTGGAAATTACAGTTTAGCCCTAAAATATTTCAAAAATTTTCACTTAGCCCCTTCACGAACTTTTGTATCTTTTTAATCTAGCCCCTAGGGTGTCTTCTTCCTTTTCCTCAATTGAGAGCGCTGCGCAAGATTAGAACTTCAATCCTCCTTCACTCCACGTGTACCTTCTTCTTCCTTCCTCGTTGGAGACTTAGTTCTCTACCACGGTCGTCAGTGAGCATCAATCATTCACTACTGTTGGGAAGAGACAGACTAAATTTTAGATGCTTGGAGTGACACAGCAGTGAAGTTAGAACTAGAGCTTGAATTGGAGGGAAGGAGACAGATACCACCACCACCGTCAGCATCTCCTTCGATCCTCTCCACTATACGACCACCACTCAGCCATCACAACTGTGGGAGGAAACAAAGGGTCGCGAGTGGGAGAGAGTTTCACCAGAAATCAATTTCACCACCACTGTCGCTAGAGTTTTTAGCACCACCATCGACCTCCCCTACTACTCCTTTCACCTTCATTATCAGAGAAATCGAACCAGAGCATTAGGTCAAGGAGACATAGCAGTGAAGTCAGAACCACCATCTTCCTCTGTGAACTACAACGTCGTCAACTTACTTCGTCCACTTCTACCCTCGCCAGCATCTACCTCGCTCTCTTTCACCACCATTCTCTAATGAAATTGATATAGCCATTCTTTATTTCCATAGATTCCAGTGATCTTCTGTGATTTTTTTGGTGAGTCTTTCTAGATTCTGGTGAGTATTTCCAACAATTTTTTTTGAAGAAATTGAGGTTGCAATTGAGCTTATGTGTAGCTAGATTTTCTAGAGTTTTGGTGGTGAAGAGAGTGGTTAGGGCTTTAATGTGCTATAAAGGGGAGTTTATTAGTTTTCTATCAACTCATTATATGTATTATGATTTGTTTGGTTTGATTTTGTAATCGGTACATGTTTATGAGACTTGGATGAGTGTCCTTATTGGTTGACACTTGTGTTGAATTTTGCTTTAATGCTCTTGGACTATGTATTGAACTTGTTTCCTTATGTTTTAATGATATTATGTATTGTATATGATTACTATGATGTGTAGTTGATTTATTTCATATTGAGTGTATTGATTGTTTTGTCATTTAAGAAGAAGCAAGTATATTAAAATGATTTTCAAATATACGTTAAGTGGTTTTTAACAATTTATCTAAGATATGACTATGAATGTGATTGTAGGATTAGTCATTAATTAGATAAATTAGATTTAATGTGATTGCTTGATATTTTCAATTTAACATGACACAAAATTAACTCCTAATTATTTTAAGAAGCTAGGAAAGTCATTAACTTCACTACCAAGACCTATTTTCTTACATCCATCCCATTTTTATAAAAAAGGAAAAAAAGTTTAGCTTTTAATTAAATTGTATTACTCTTTTAGTTATTAATTTGAAAAACCCAAAATCAATTCCCCTTGTTTTCATTACATTTACATGGCATTTAGATTACTTAGGAATCCATAAAAGGCTTATCAAGAAGAGAGAATGATCCAATATTTTCCTATAAGCAATCCTTAATTAATTTTTTATTGTGGACCCCAAGGCTAATGACAAAATGCCCTAATCAAAGCTCAGCCACTAATTTTTCGCCTTTGATATAGGGAAAGAAAGATGAAGGCTCTTTTCCATAAACTAGCTTGAAAGGGGTGTTTTTGGGCTACAACATGAAAATTGGTATTGTATGAAAATTTTTCCCAACAAAGAAACTTACTCCACAACCTAGGTTTTTTACATATGAAGCATCACAAATACATCTCCAAACATCAGTTTACTACCTCAGTTTGCCCATTGATGTTAGGATGATAAGAGGTTCTCATATTCAAGCATGTCCGGCTTAAATGGATAAGTTCTTGCCAAAAAGTACTTAAAAAGAGTGAGTCACGATATGATACAATTGACAGAGGCATGCCATGTAATTTGACCACTTCTTGGCAAAAACAATTCTGCCACAGTCTTTATAGAATATGGATAGGATAAGGAAATGTAATAGATATACTTATAGAGCCGATCTACCACTAATATCATGCCCACGATATTTTAGAAGGCTGGGGACAAAATCAAGAGAGATATCCTCCTAAACTCGGTTAGGAATCAAGAGCAATCGTCTTATATTTATTTTGTTGACAAGTCTGACACTACTGTATGAAGAGTTTAACATCACTTTTCATGCCCTTCCAATGTATGTGACTCATCAACTTTATCAAGGCTTTAATCCTCCATGACCCCCTTCTAGGTATTGAATAAGCCTCTTCTATTAGTTTAGCACTTAGGGACGAGTTGTTAGGGACCACACTACATACATGTTGTAGTACAAGAATTTGTTCACCATGGTGTACTTAGAGAGAGAGTCTGGATTTTGCTGCCACTCTTCAATTTTTTCCCTAGAATATGGATCCTCAAGCAATTCCTAAGGTACTTGTTCAAAATCAACTGCTAAAGGAATTACAAGTTGAAAGAAATCAACATGTTGAGGTCTTTTGGAAAGAGAATCAACAACTACATTTTCCTTCCCTGTTTGTAAGTAATTGTGAAATCAAACGGTAAAAGTTTAACCAAGAGATGCTGCTAATAAGTGGTCATGATCCGCTAATCTAATAAGTATCTTAAGTTGTAAAGATCGTTTGGACATGCAAATGGTGTCCCAACAAATGGGGTGCCATTTTTGGAGAGACAACACCAAAGCAAGAAGCTCTTAGTCATAAGTGGACTTGTACCTATTTAACAGAAAAAATCCCCTTGCTAAAATAGGTGAAAGGATGCCCATTTTCCATGAGAATAGCTCTAACACCTTTCATGGACTCTTCACACTCTACAATAAATGGAATCTTGAAATCATCTAATTGCATGATCGGAGTGGTGGTTAACGATGCTTTAAGTCTTTCAATTGATCCTTAAGCTTGTTCAAACCACTTAAAAGAATCCTTTTTTGTAAGATTTGTAAGAGGACATATAAGAATTCCATAGTTTTCCATAAAGCGCACGATAATAGCCTATAAGCCTTAGGAAGCCACGTAATTCTTTGGTTGTTGTTGGTGTTGGCTAATCAGAAATAGTAAAGGTCTTTTATGGAACAACTTCTATGCCTTGTTCTGATACAATATGTCCTAAGTAATTAATGCAAGACTGCCCTAAAAAACACTTTAGCATTAGCATGGAAGGAATGTTGCTGTAAAATTTGAAAAACCAATTGGATGTGTTCTAAGTGCCACTAAGCATTAGTACCATATACTAGAATGTTATTAAAAAATACAAGCACAAATTTCTATATGTGAGGATGGCATAGATTATTTATGACTAACTAAAATGGGGTAGGTGTAATAGTAAGACCAAAACACATGACTACAAATTCATAGGGGACCGAGTGTGTGCGAAACGTAGTTTTGTGCACATCAGAAGGTAGCACATGTATTTGATGGTAACTAGATCATAAATCAATGTTTGAGAAATAAACAACTTTATATGTAATTATTGTAATAATTTATTAATGTTAGGAATATGAAACTTATCTGGTATGGTAATTTTGTTGAGTCAGCGATAATCAACGCACAACCTCCAGGAACCATCCTTTTTGCTTACCAACGGAAACGAACTCGCAAAAGGGCTTGAACTTAGTCTAATAAATCCATACTCAAGAAAACCTGCAACTTGGGATTCAATTTCATCTTTTAGTAGTATGGATATTGATAATTTAATATCCCAAATTTTGGGACTAAAGGCTTAAGATTTAGCCTGGAATAAAGGGGACTACTAGACCCTTGTTTGGTAAATGTCATAGTAAAACATTGTATTATTTCTCTAAAATTCCTTTATATCCTTGGATATTAAAAGGAATTATATTGATGATCTAAAGAGCTCTAGGAATAACAAAACGAAGTGATTGGAAGTCACACACAATATAGTAAAATGGAACACAAAGTAATTTTGCTACCGGTGAAATTTCCGGTATGACAGTGATGATTGTGTGACATGTTTCGATGGGTAAATGATGGTGAACAATTATGAAACTTTCTAGAATGAAATTATACCTATCAAGATTTAATTTGATAGTTATATAAGTCATTTGAAGCTGTATACAAAGAGAAATGAATTTCTCAAGTTAGCCCAGCAAAATTAACTATTTTTTGGGGAAACCTCCAAAGATTGAAATTATGGGATGATTGAGATTCAAATTTTCCAAAGATTATTTTTTTAAAAAAACTACACTCAACAAGAGTCGTATATCCTTTAGAATCATCCCAATTGGATATCTACAAAATTAGATATGAATTTTCAAAGTTTAATGAAAATTCTGCCAGATTGGATATTATATGCGAAAATTCAATTTTTGGGCCAATTAGAAGTTGACACGTGGCAGATGAGTTGGCTGATGCATTTATCCATTAATTCATCATCATCTTCAGCCATTTTCTGTGTGAAATAACCATAAGAGAGAGAGTGAAGGTTCAGAATGAAAATGGAGAAAGGAGTAGAGAGAACATTCCAACCTCCAAAACACTGCCGAAACGACATCCTCTCTCAAAGTACCCTTCAGGAAACTTCTTATACTAATCGAGAGCGTCATTTCTATAGTTTTGAATTCTTTTTTGGAGGTGGTTGGCACCATCTCACCAGCCAGAGTGTTACCGGAATTTCGAACTGTTTGCGAAAACGGGTAGAGGTAAGCGTAAGCTTCCTTTTTAACCGATTGATTTGTTGTTTGGATGAGTAAATTGGAAGTTGGGTACTGTTCATGACTAGTTTTAAAGGATGTTTTAATGGCTAAATAATGTCCAACGAGTGTTTAAATAGCTAATCACTTGATTAGGAGTACCAAGGAAGTGATTAGGTAAGAGAAAACGAAGAAACAACAAACTTTTTTGGAGAATCTTGATTGCATGCCTGTTTTGTGATGTGATGAAGCTGATGGAATTTGACCATTTTGTTGCTTCTATTAGCTTTAGAAGGTGAGATTTTTTAGGTGTACTAGTGTGCATGAATTTTGGATGCTTGTATATGAATTTGGGAATTTAAGAAGTAAGATTATACATAGTGTTGATATGCCATGTTTGAAGCACCATTACTGTGTGTGATGTTTCAAGGGCCAATTCTTATCAAAAAATTCTAAAAATATCCAGTTTGAAAGTAGACACATATAACTTTAATTTGATATGTCTAATGATCAATTGGATTTATGTGATAGAAGGTCTACATTCTCAAAGTTTGAGCATGCGAAACTGGAATTTTCTGGAATAATGTGTAGAAAGTTAATATACTGTACTAATTCGTGTATATATAGCTAATGGATATATTTTCCCTTAAACCTAGACTTAACAAGGGTCAATTAGGACTTAGAACCAGCTCAATTGGAGTTTTTTGGATTTAGATATGAATTTTTGAACTTCTGCCCTGTTTCTGGAATGTGATTTAGACAGGTTGAGTTTGACATAATTCTGAGAATTTTATGGCTGTGATAGCTAGAATTTAGTATTTTTATGTGAAAATAGAATGAAATATATTTTTATAGAATTTAGAACCATTTAATTTTGAGTTTTCTAGAATTAATGATGAATTTTTAAAGTAGGTGAAAAATCTATCAGCCTTGTTGCGAATTTAAGACTTAATGGCACAAATGTAATTGGTATAAACTCCAAGGGTGAAAGTAAGCCTTTAGGGCTAATGTGGGCTATTGAGCATTCACTTTACATGGCTCTAATGATGTTATCACTTACCTAGAGCCATGAAGTGACAAAGAAGAAGCAATGGTTGGCAGATCAAGGGACAAGAAGAGAAGGACATCAAGTCCGAGAGGTAGTGAACTTACATTTTCTGCATGTATGTGATATGTATGTCTTGCATTGATTATGTGACTGTTTTACCTATTTTTGTGGAACATGTATGATTGGTTGAAGCTCTGTTATATTTATGCAATGGCCATATGTATGTCATAACATCGAGCATGCAGCATGTCATTATGTTGGCATGAAATAGTGTAGGCAAGCATGTCATGCATTCATATATATCTGGCATGCATAGTGGTAATGTTTGCTACTGAGATTCTCTCGAATCTCACTCCTCCCAACCAACCATTTAGACAGGTGAAGAGTGCAGGAAGATATGCATCGGAGCATATATGAAGGTGAAGTGAAGATCGTAGTGTAAGGCACTACTATTTGTATTTGATGTAAGAGTGTGGTGGTTATGTGTAATTATATATTTGATGTATACGTGGCTATTGAAAAATAAGGTATGACAGGTAAGGCCTCAAATTAGGTGGAAAGGCACCATGTAGCAACATAATGGCCTAAAAATGACCATGTGTGGTGGCATCTTATTAGGCTCTATAAATATCTCAAAGAATTAGTGACATAGCTAATCTATATTCAAATTTTATACCTATCCTTCCTGAGTTTCCTAATTTATCACCATACTTTGAAGTTGTATAGGAACATCAGCTTTCGCATTCACCCCCTATAACTTTTATTTCTTGCCAACAATCCAGAATATCATAAGAATATTATTCCAATTTGCCTCAATGGTATTCATAGATGTGAACCACTTGATTCCTAAAACAAGATCAGAACCTCTCAGAGAGAATGGAAAAAATTCTTGCTTAATGATTAAATAAAAAACATATACCTCTACGTTGGAACAAATCTTGTTACATGGCACCATTCTGTTGTCTCTAGTTTACACACTAAACAATAGGGTTTGTTGCATAGGTAATTAAAGTTTTGCCATAACTCCCTCGAATATGAAATTATAGGTTGACCCACTATCAACTAAGGTGAGAAATAATCCCTTGAATTTTTTCTTCCAATCTCATGGTGGGTGTTGAAACTTTTATTAGGATCACATTAAAGGATATCTTGGTTGTGGCTTCTTCTTTCTTGGCATTGACTTCTACTGATAGATGTTGCACAACCTCATCTCCTTCCTTCGTAATTTCCATTTGTGAGAGTAAGCAAAGCATCTATGTCCAAGTTGGAATGCTTTTCCACTCCTGAAACACATACCTTGTCTCGATAGCGTTGGAACATTGAAGGCAATGAATAGGGGAGGGCTTTGGTACTTGACGTTGATGTGTAGCTTTAGTTTGGGTTAGTTGTTGGAGTCAGTTTACCTTTAGTCTCTTAGGTCGCATAATCTATACTGTTTAGGTATAGTGATGAGTTGGGCTTTGGCCTACTAGCAGTTTTAAGTTTAGCCTCACACTCTAGAGCAAAACTAGTCGCTCGATTAACTAATCACGACTTGTGAATTCAAATATCAAATTGAAGGTCTTTCTTGAGCTAGTTGATAAAGACCCCTAGCAAGCAATGATCTAACCAATTTCTTATATGAGTCGAGCACTTGGCGAACTCTAATTGGTAATAATGTATTGAATCTCTCTGCTTGATATTGCATAGATATTTATCTAGATTTTAGTATTTAGGAGGACCATATTGCTCTCTTGGAGGGCCTTGGCGAGTTCTTCCCAAGATACCACAGTTCTTTGCCCTATAATCCACTGGAATAAGTTAAGAGCATTGCCTTTGAGATACATTGAAGCAATGTCAACTTTGTCATCCTCAAGAGTCTCATAGTATCTAAAATACTTCTCAGCCTTTAGTACCCATTCACGGGGTCACCTCCACTGAACTTCTGAAACTCAATCTTAGAGTATGGCAACCTCAAATTTTGTTATTATGTCTTAGACTCGTCTCATTGTTATTAGAATGATAACGATAGGCTCCCTTTCTACGTTCATGGTGTATAGAACAGGCTTCCAAAAGAAGACACCTCATTTAAAATGTCTAAAGCTTCAAGACAAGAACCAATGGCTATTAGTGGGTCCTGGCTAAATGTGTTGAATTCAAGATCTTGATGAGCATGTGGTAACCATGGATCTAATGCCAATCTATTAGCCATAAAACCTAGAAAATAATAAGAGAAGGAAAGAACAAAACTCTACTAGAAAACTCAAGCAAGAATCTTGCTCTTATTTTCAAATAGCCTACAGAATCTCCTCATACAAGTGTTTCACTTTGTAAATTTCAATATTTTCATTGCTCAGGGCTATCCACCTATTTATAAGAAAATTATAGAGCTAATTATTGGGTTTTTATTAAATAAAATAAATACTGAAAATAAAGGGCACTAACAGATTGGACTAGGACGTGGGAATAATGGACTTAAATGGGGGATTAGTAGTCATCCCACTTATTTAGCAACTAACATAATCCTAGGGAATTAATAAAAAATAATATTAAGGAAATAACTGCAAGCTAATAGACTCCATGTTAAGCTCCTACTTTTGCTCTAGCTAATTTGTTTGTCCTTGAATAAGTTAGCTATGGTGATTTAAATCTTCTATCAATAGAAAACAGTTTATTTTATAGTTACTTTATTTTTCATGTCAGGTACCTATTAGATATGATTAATTTTGATGATGTCAAATATAGATATAAGATATTAAGAGCAAAAAGTTTGCATAATATATTCATCTCCTTACATTGACTAACTACTATATTTAATGTTATATATCTTATAGATTGGTCAAGCAAAGCAAGAAAGAGATTAGAGAAACAAGCACTTGAAGGAACTAACGGAAATATCAACATTCAAGCTCAACTAGTACAAAAATCACTTTTAAGACCGTTTGAAAAAAACATTTTAGACCGGTTCTGGATCAGGTCTTGATACAGCCAGTCTAAAAAGTATTTAACTTTTTAGACCGGTTAAAAAACGGGTCTAAAATATGAAATTTTAAGACCGGTTTTACAACAACTGGTCTTAAAGTTTAATTAACGGAATAGGCAGGGAAATTTTAGTATAAAAAAATAGGACTTTAAGACCGGTTCTAAATTTAACCGGTCTTAAATTGATATTTAAGACCGGTTATTAATAGAACCGGTCTTAAAAGTTTACTTCTTTAAGACCGGTTCTCTTAATAACCGGTCTTAAATATCAATTTAAGACCGGTTAAAGTTAGAACCGGTCTTAAAGTTTAATCTTTTAAGACCGGTCTTCAATTTAACCGGTCTTAAATTCATATTTAAGACCGGTTATAGTTAGAACCGGTCTAAAAATTGTGTTTTTTTTTCGTTTTATTTGTTTCAATCTTACCCAGGCCAGTAAGCCATATTCAACGACAATCCCCTCTGTGCCACATTACATACACAAGCAACAACGCATGCATATATATATATATATAGACAATCAGAAGCAGTGACAACAACATTTTTATTTTCAGAAACAATTGGTATTTCTCAGAATGCAAACTTGCTCTAAATTTAGAATCATGAAGCCTAAAATCCTTATTAGTTCCCCTTTCCCTCTTTTGCTAAATTGACCGTAGTTATCGAAATTGGTATGAACCTATAAATGCCAATCTGTTCAAGGGAAAACACTTGGCCCTTACAACCCTCGACTCTCAACAACCATAGAATGAACATTATGAAAAACAATCATAGAAAACAAACACATTCAATTCCAATGACTACCAATAACACATGATCAACTTATTCAATTCTCAGAAATAGTACAACATTAACAATTTATAATTATCAGGCATTTTGAACCACAGCAGCACAATTAAACAATAATAGCAGGAAAATCGTGACATTGTATGAACTTGCAATCCCAAAGCTTGTAAAGAGAAGGAGGAAAATAAATATTTCTCATTATATGGAAAAAATTCCTAAGCTTTACAAAGAAATGAAAAAAGTGGAGGAAAATTTACAATAGTGATCTCATGCCTGAATCAACAGCCAACTAGTATCACCAATATCCAAGAATTTGTCCTGAACAGAGATATAAACCAAGTTAGATATATATGAAAACCATAAGTATTATTAGAACAACATAGGATTGGATTCAAAAACTTACTAATCTTGTAAAAGCTCATAGATGAATTTAGCACAACAATTGCGGATGAAATCAATATCTTCTTCAGGAAAGGGATCAGCAAGATCAAACATCTGTATGTGTAACACCGAAGCCAAACAAAACATTAACTTACTAACTTAAAAAAATAAAGTAATACAAAATATTTGAAATATACATTTATTACCTCCTCGGTAAAGTCAGTCGTGCCTAGGCTGATAATATTGTAAATTTACCTCAACATATAAAGACCACATAAGTTGGAGCCCGGTGGTTGCCTACGGGTCTGAAAAAGAACATGATATCATCAAAGCAAGCATAAAAGCATAGCTTATGAAACGCATCTTAAAGAACACAAATATGTACTAACCTTTAGCGTGATCCATATAGGGTCTTTTAAGTCACGAACATGCCTACCACACTTAGCGTGTAGGAAAGTCCGCATAGCCCTATGATCAAAATCATAAAGATTACTTATTCTGCACACAAACTTTGCACACAAAAGGTAATAAAGCAAGAAAACTTACGAGTTCATGGTCTTTTTCAAGTCACTCCCCAGTTTGAAGTGAAGGGAGCAGAGGAAGATCACTGTGTAACTAGCCTTACACAGAATAACCAATTGCCAATGATACCTTAAAAAAAGAGATGAATGTTAAGAAAATATAAAGCATTATATGTGATGTTTTGGAATATAAATTTTATGTTTCTTACCCATGCACATAAGGAACCAAGAAACAGTCAGTTTTTGTTTCACTGAGCCTTTGTGATAAATATGTATGTCTGATGGCAGAAGTGGTCCCTTTCTCCGTGGCATGAGCTGGGCACATAAATCCAAATTTAGCGCTCTGTCCAGAGGAAACCAACCTACGATTCATGTACCTACAAAAATGGAAGCACATAAATTAAGGTTAAACAGCGTAATTTATAAGATATTTACTTCTATTTGAAGAAGATACTTACATCAAAAAAAGCTGGACAATCGCAATCGTAAGATTTTGTCAAGGAGAGATCATGGACATTAAATCATCCCTCTCAAGATAGCATGCCGCCCCTAACGGCCCAATAACTGAATCCATAGACCAATTTCTAGTCAGGAAAGATGTATCAAATGCCATCAGAATCACTTGCTGCATCACCTTCAGTGGTGGAGGCTGTGAAACTTTACGAGGGAAGGGAGCTGGACTTGGGCCTCTGATCGGGGAATCCACAGCTTTAACAGAAACAAGGTTCTTTGGCCATGATATGAAGGTACCCAAGACATCGGCCACAATCTTGAACTCCTCAGAAGGGATAGGGACAGGTACGTCTGCGATAATAACCTCCTCAACTGACACCCTAACCTGATTATCTGTCATCTCGAGGTGGTGAATAGTTGATCTTAGGTTATGCACACTTCCCCGTGCAACTAACCGTCTCAGAGGATCCTCGATATATAATTCACAAGGCTTGGTATCGTCCTTTCCAGGACCCTTTGATGACTGTTCCATATTGCAACAACTCCCTTTGGTGCTCTGCTTATGGCGATCGAGCGACAGTACCTGGACAGGAGCGGTATCTTGTCTTATGCTCACCATGGCATATACCTCATCCTTCATCTTGCTCAACTAGGCATCCAATAGTACATCAAATGATGCTTCTGCCTCGGCCCTTGCTTTCGCCCTCGCAGTGGCCAACATACGCTCCAATTCGTCTCTCGTGACCACATTGGAGGAGGAACTGTGTGAGGAGGATCCAAAGTAATCCCTTATACCCACCCCTCCTCTAACTCCCCTGACACGGCCTGGATGCTCACGTTTTCCTGTAGCAACCGTGAGAATGTCATTCATCCCCTCCGACTTGAAGGCTCCTCAGCTTTCTTTTTTTGAAGTTCCTCCTTGAGATATACAAAAAACACACATGAGTAATGAAACATGTTTATTCAACAGTTAATAAGAACAACGATACTTACAATTTTTTCACCGACTATAAGAGACTGGTTACTCGTATAGGATCCACCACTCTTTCGGCGAGCATGCAACCACAACTCTTTGCGCAGTATCGGAGATGGTGGAGATAGCAAAACAGAAGGATCGGATTGAGATGCTTCTTCCAATCTCCTCTGTTTGGATGCCAAGAAGTATTTCTTAGGCCTTTGTGTATCCCCCATGAGATATTGTGTGGGGGAAATCATTCTTCCTGCCACTCGCTTGTGCCTTTTGCTTTCTTGCCTGCGAATAAGAAATGGGAAAAAAGGTTACAAACAGTAAAGACAAAAGATAAGTAAATAAAGTACAAAATAAGTTAACTCACCAAAGCCTCTGGAGTAGTCCGAATCCTAAAAAACTCCTGCCATGTTGCTTCATCGATGTACGAATACTTGCAAGGAGTAGGATGAGGCTTACCAGTTGGCACCTCGATATGCACATAATTGTTGGTCAGATTAATCTTGAACTTCCTCCAGCGCTCACAACAATATGTCATAGTCTTGTGATACAAGTTCTCACTCTGAGGAACGTCGTAGGTGAGCTGTTATTCATGAATCAAAGGAGTTAGTGACAGTAATGAAACAAATTTGATAAAAGAAACATACAGAGGGAATTTTATACTTGAATAGTGTCCCAAATATGCTGCTTAACCTTTTTGTCGACATTCCTCCACTCCTCTATCAATATGCTAGGCTTATTTCGTGCGAGGAGGCTGACAAAACTCCTAAAATGACTGGCATTCGGCCCGATCAGTTTCCAGTATTGATCGAACTGGATTGGTATCCTCTCCCCGGCAGACTGACTCAGGGAAACATCCCTCAACCGTGTGGCCGTCCTGCCCCTCCGTCTGGGCTGGTGACTCAGCTCACCCGATGACTGCCCCTGATTGACACTTTGAGGCTCATTGTGCTGAGCAGAAGGTGACACCTGATCCTCTACTGTAGGATGTACCTGATCCTCTGCTGTAGGATGTACCGGATCCGTCATTGTACTGTTAAGACAAATTGTTGAGTTAGTAAGTTATAAAATAACTATATATATAATCTGTATATAAGTTATAACGATAATTACTTTAAATAGATAGCTAACATTTAAAGTAGATTTATAAAGAGATATCCTCCCATATCCCTTCATCATTTTTTGTGCCGTGTTCATTATCAGCTTCATCTTCTTCGTTCAATGCAGGAAGACCCCTAGAAAAAGAAGGGGTCTCGAGAAGATCATAATTTGAATGACTTTCCTCTTCAATATCGATGACCCTTTTTCCTTGGAGATCTACAGACCACATTTTATTTGCCTGATCAATAATATAGAACACTTATTTCGCTTGATCTGCCATAATGAAAGGTTCATCTCCAAAACTTCTGTTGTTTAGATTAACTAATGTAAACCTTGACTTATCGATCCTCACACCATTATTGACATCAACCCACTTACATTTGAAAATGAGAAATTTTATTTTAACATAGTCAACTACCCAAATCTCGTCAATAACCCCATAATAAGGTATGACTGCCAATGTAGGGTTCTTATCTTTTGAACTAGAGAAGTGCATATATTCAGCTACTAACATAACACTGTTGTTCTGGAAAGTGCTCCTATCATCCAGGGACTTTGTGTAAAAGGTATACCCATTGAACACAAACAAAGTCCAACTTATGACATCAAACTCAGGACCACGTACTAGCCATTTAATTGTATTAGAAACACATTCTTCTCTGTCAACCTTGTATTAAAACCAATGTGCAAAGGTCCTGGTATGCTCCCTAATTAACCTTTATTTAGTCAATTGACTGTTCGCTTTCCGTACAATTTCTTTATGAGCATTTATGTAATCTTAAACTGCATCAACATTATTCAAAATGTACAAGTGGACTTGTTGTAATTCATCAGGATCCACACTCTTGACGGTAGCCCCGTGCCTACCCCCTTCTTCATCATGTCATTTAGGAAGGCCGATATGACCTACATTTGCCAAATAATGTTGACAAAATTCCATGGCTTCTTCAGAAACATATTTCTGAACAATAGAAGCTTCAGGCCGGTTAGGGTTCTTCAAATATCTTTTTAGGATTTTCATAGTTGTTTCAATTGGGTACATCCATCAAAAATAGATAAGCCCACACAATTTTATCTCCCTCACTAAATGAACAACTAGATGTACCATGATGTCAAAAAAGGAAGGAACAAAAAGCTTCTCAAGCTGGTACAAGATCAAGTAACCTTCATCTTCCAATTCATCCAACCTTTCCGTCTCAATGACTTTACTACAAATTGCATTGAAGAAGAAACAAAGTCTAGTCAATATGTGTTGAAGATCATATTCGGCGATGCCTCGAATAGCCACTGGAAGTAGTTGTTGCATCAAGACATGACAATCATGAGACTTCAGCCCTACTAACTTCAAGTCTTTCATAGACACAAGCTTCTTAAAATTTGAAGAATACCTTGAGGGAACTTTTATGCCATGTAAACACTCACAAAAACTTCGTTTCTCATCCTTGGACAAAGTATGAGAAGCTAGAGGACAAAAAGTTCTCTTACCATATGGCCTTGGATGTAAGTCTGCCCGTATTCCCATTTCTTGCAAACTAATCTTGCCTTAACGCCATCCTTAGAAATTCCTTGTATGTTGAGTAGTGTCCCAACAATACTATCACACGTTTTTCTCCACATGCATGAAATCAATACAGTTTCTGACAACAAGATTCTGCCAATGTGGAAGGTTAAAGAAAACATACCTCTTTTTCCATATATTTTTTTCATTTCGACTCTTTGAAGTCTTACCAAAGATGACATTGATATTTTTGACCTTTTCATACACTTTCTCCCCAGTCAAAGCCTCTGGAGCATCTTCAAACTCTTGGCCACCAAAAAATGCCTTCTTTAATCTGCGATATGGGTGGCCCCATCTAAGGAATCTCCTGTGACCAAGATAAACAATCTTTCTTCCATGTTGAAGTTGATGGTAGCATGTGCCTTCTTCACAAATATGATAAGCTTTGTGGCCTTTAACACTATATCCTGACAAGTTTCCATAAGCAGGGAAGTCGTTTATAGTACAAAAGATCAAGGCTCACATTTTAAACATCTCCTTCTTGTTCGCGTCAAAAACGTCAACACCTTCATCCCACAACTCTTTCAAGACTTCGATCAGGGTTCTAAGTAAACATCTATGTCATTTCCGGGTTGTTTTGGTCCCGAAATCAACATAGACAACATGATGTACTTTGGTTTCATACATAACAAAGGAGATAAGTTGTAAATTACCAACAGAACAGACCATGAACTATGTATACTGCTTAGGCTACCGTAAGAATTCATGCCATCCGTGCTAAGCCCAAGCCTAAGATTCCTAGGCTCTTTACTGATGTCAGGAAACAACTGATCAATTTTCTTCCACTGAGAAGAATCAGCTAGATGTCGAAGCTTTCCATCGGAAATCCTCTCATTCGCATGCCATCTCAAATTTTTGGCATCAATTTCATTAGTAAACAGCCGTTTGAACCTCAGTATGATAGGAAGATACCACAACACTTTTGCAGGGGCCTTATTTGATTTGTATCTGGGGGTTTCACATATCGAACACTGCTCTTTCTCTGTATGCTCTTTTCTGTACAATATACAATCATTAGGGCATGTATGAATCTTTTTATACTTCATTCCTAGTGGACACAGTATTTTCTTTCCATCATAGTATCGGCAAGGCAGCACATTATCATTTGGAAGCATGTCCTTGAAGGCCTCAAGTGCTTCTGAAAAACTCTTGTTGTCCATCCATGCCGTGCTTTCAAGCTTACCAATTTCAATTCAGCTTTCAACAATTGGTATTTTGTGCACCCCGGGTACAACGGCTTCTCAGCATCACTGCACATATTACCATATGTATATGATTGCTCAAAAGCCTCTTCTTAAATATCATGAATAATATCCTCTATCCGATCATTCAGAACCTTGTCATTATCATCAAAGGCGACCCCCCTTGTTGAGTTGCGCTTGGAATTTCTATTTCTTTACCATGCCATACCCATACTGTATAATTCTTATAAAATCCTTCACAAATTAAATGTGTATATATATCTGCAGCACTAAGTAGCTTCTCATTCAGACAGTCTACACAAGGACAATAGAACATCCCACTATCATCATTACCAGAATTTCTTCTAGCAAATTCCAAAAAATCCCTCACCCCTATTATCATATTCTAAACGGACCTACAATCCATATATTTCAACACCTTTTTTTTCTTCTCTTTTGTATATTAACTACGCTAGAAAAGGCAGGAGTATGAAAAGGTTACACTCATCAATTTATCTCAGGCCACAGTTAATTAAGCTTCACCAATTAATTTCCATCAGAGTAAATGTCATTTTTTTCTCCATTTCTATGTTAATTTCTAGTTCAATTATCGTAGAGATTCTTCTTGGATAGATAGTGAATACTAAATTTCTATTTATACGAAGAATTGAGACAGGGGACATTACCTATTTGAAGTAACCTTGGACCGTGGCTTAAGGCGCAGGAGGAGAGGGGTAGCAGTGGCTGGAAAACACGCCGGAGGGAGAAAAAGACTGGTGAAATAAGAAGCTCAGCTGCCCTTCACGATGGTACTCACGTCGGACTTTTTCACAGCAACGAGCACAGAAGGAGGGAGTATTTTTAAACGTCGACAACAGAATATAGAAAAGAAGGTGGAAGTGGTGGCGGTGGCTGGAGCGGTGGCCAGAGAATAAGGCGGAATATCACCTAATGTGGAGGTATTAGGCGTCCCTTCTTGAGAAAGGACGCCTAATATAGGGTGCATGCCAGCCACGTGGCTGGCATGCACCCTTTAGGCATCCCTTCATACAGAAGGGACGCCTATTTATATGTTTAGGCATCCCTTCTGTAAGAAGGGACGCCTAAACATATTTCCCTCCACTATTTTCTTCATTTCCCTCCATTCCTTTCGTTCACTCTTCCTCCCTCTCTCAAAAACACCGAGCTGATTCAGAAGGCCACTCCAAGGTCAGTCCGGCCGTGCCCCCTTCCACCATATCCCTCCTTCTTCATTTTCTCTCATCTCCTCCTTCTATCATCTCACAGTTGCAGCATCAGAGCTCCCTCTCTCACGGTGTGTCGCGCGCCTCTCTTCCCTCCCAACCTCTTCATCACGCCATTTTCCAACTGCTAGCTATAAGCTTTTTTGTTTTTGTTTTTTGCTTTTGGTTTATTTTATTTCACTTTAGTTAATGTCATGATCGACCGTTTAATTTAAAGTAGTAGTTTTGCTAGAAACTATAAGCCACTCATATATGCCATAAGTACGAATCTCAGTCTTAATCTCTTACTATAAGACTTCCTGGGAAAGAGATGAAAAGGGATCAGAGGAAGTAATTACCTGAGTTTAGTAATGAAATCAATCTCTGGGCTGATCTTCCTACTAATTTTTAGGAAAGGACGGTAAATTAGTTTAGTCTTTATGCTAGAGATTATATTCCATAAGTACATATAGTTTTGCTAGTTAACTAATTTTATTAGATTAAATAAGTTATATAATTTATTTAATTATAAAATAAATTAAACATGTTTAGGAAGCTCTGAGTGCTATATAAAAAGACACATTTTAGAGTGCTAAATGTAATTTAAGTCTAAAATCTAAACATGCATATATATAACTTGTTTTATTTTATAAAACAAGTTATCAACAAGTAATTTTCAACATTAACCAATTGATTTTAATTTCATTGGTTTGAAATAATGAATACATGTATAGAACTTTTAATATTATGTAGGTGCATAGAACTTTTAACTTGTACTAATTTAAACATATTAGTTCCCTAAAGAAAAATTGATATTTTAAATTGTTGATATTGTCCTTAATTGCCTAAGTTACTTTATTTTTTTTTGTTTGAATTAAGGTGAAATGGTTTGTTATTAAAATTGTGGGATCTTACACTTAATGGGAAATGCTGCCGAAATGTTTTTTGAAAAAAGTGATAAAAGGAAATCTCATAGTTAACAATTGTTATAAGCTTGAGTGTTATTGGGAATGGTTTAGGTGGTAAAACAATGGATCATAGTTGGATGAATGCTTTGAAAACTAGTGAAGAATATGAGAATGGGGTGGAAGAGTTTATTAAATTTGCTAGAAGGAATGCTCCAACTAAAAATGGGAAGTATTTTTGTCCTTGTGTCAATTGTTTAAACGAGAGTCGACGAGATGTTGATGATATAAGGGATCACCTACTTTGTGATGGAATAAATCTTCGATACACAAGGTGGATATGGCATGGTGAGGAAGTAACTGATTGTCCGCCGCACAAGAAGGAAGGAGTGGATGTTATAGAGCAAGATAGAATGGAGAAAATGATTCACGATGCCGAGGTTGAATCCTTCGCCCAGGCATATGAATTTGACAGCCTGCGAAGTGATGCGGAGACACAATTATACCCTGGGAGTAAGTACACACGACTGACGGGAACATTGCATTTGGTGAACTTAAAGGCAACTTGTGGATGGACCGATAGTAGTTTTACATTACTATTGGAATTATTGTGTGATATGTTTCCAAAAGATAATGTACTTCCAAACCGTATGTATGAGGCAAAGAAAATCTTGTTTACGATGGGCATGGAGTACAAAAAGGTACATGCTTGCCCTAATGACTGTGTATTGTATAGAAAAGAGTATGCAGGTCTTAGTGAGTGTCCTAACTATAAAACGTCAAGATATAAAGTGAAGAAAGACGGTGGTTGTAGAGAAGGGACAACAAGTAAAAGGAAACCTTTGAAGGTGTTATGGTATCTTCCAATAATACCACGGTTTAAGCGTTTGTTTGCGACCGCAACAAAAGCGAAGAAGTTGAGATGGCATTCTGATGAGAGAATTTGTGACAGAAAATATCTTCGACACCCGGCCGACTCTCCACAGTGGAAGAAGATAGATGAAATGTTCTCTCAATTTGGCAGCGAGCCGAGAAACCTTCGGCTTGGACTTTGTACAGATGGAATAAATCCGTATGGAACTCTTACTAGTACACATAGTTCGTGGCCAGTTCTCCTTGTAATATACAACTTACCTCCCTGGTTATGTATGGAGCGCAAGTACGTTATGCTTTCTATGATGATCTCTGGACCAAAACAGCCAGGGAATGACATCGATGTGTATTTGGCTCTTTTGATTGAGGACTTGAAGAAGTTATGGGAGGAAGGTGTGGATGTGTTCGATGCTTATAAGAAAGAGTCTTTCAAGTTGCGTGCAATGATTTTTACCACGATAAACGACTTCCCCGCATACGGAAATTTGTCAGGGTATAGTGTGAAAGGGCATAAAGCATGCCCAATCTGTGAAGGAGAAACACACTTTCGACAACTTAAGCATTGCAAAAAAACAGTGTACCTTGGCCACAAGAGGTTTCTTCATCGATTCCACCCATATCGTAGGCTGAGAAAGCGTTTTGATGGCTTACCAGAACATGGAGTTGCACCAAGGGCCTTAACCGGGGAGGAAGTTTATAGTCGGGTAGAACGTGTCAATATGACCTTTGGTAAAAATCAAAGGACTAAGGGTGAGAATAACATATGGAAGAAGAGGTCAATTTTATTTAATCTTCCGTATTGGCATTGTCTTGATGTAAGACACAGTATTGATGTGATGCATGTGGAGAAAAATGTGTGTGACAGCCTTGTAAGTACGCTTTTGCACATCCCAGGTAAGACCAAGGATGGAATGAGCGCGAGACTTGACCTTGTTGATATGGGAATAAGAGATCAGTTGCATCCACAACTAAGAGATGATGGTAGGAGGGCATATATGGAGCCAGTTGTGCATACGTTATCAAAAGCGGAGAAAAGAAGTTTGTGTAGGTGTCTGCATGAAATTAAGGTCCCACAGGGCTACTCTTCTAATGTTAGTAGGTGTGTGTCAATGGATGATTTGAAGTTAGTGGGAATGAAGTCCCATGACTATCACGTCTTAATGCAACAATTGTTACCAGTAGCCATTGGAGGCATTATGAAAGAAGAAGTGCGAACTACTATAACCAGATTGTGTGTTTTCTTTAATGCTATCTGTAACAAAGTCATCGACACTGAGAAGTTGGATGAACTAGAAAATGAGGGTTACATAATTCTGTCCCAACTAGAGATGCATTTTCCTCCATCATTTTTTGATATAATGGTGCATTTGGTAGTTCATTTAGTAAGGGAGGTAAGGCTTTGCGGTCCAGTTTATTTAAGGTGGATGTACACTTTTGAACGATACATGAAGATCTTAAAAGGGTATTCTAAAAATCCTTATCGACCTGAAGCCTCAATAGTTGAGCGATATGTAGTTGAAGAGGCTATGGACTTTTGTAAAGATTATCTATCTGGTAAAAAGGAACAGTCTCGGCATGAAGAGGGGAGAAGCAAGGGAACACGAGGACTTAAAGTGAAGACTGCGGATCGTGAAGAGGTGTTGCAAGCACACTTGTATATCTTGAATAATATGGAAGAAGTTTAGCCATACATAGATGAGCACAAAAAGACTTTGAAGAAATTGAATCCAAAGAAGGGTGACATGCAAATAGCTATTGAGCAAAACAAGACATTTGTTAAGTGGTTTGAGGAGAAGGTTTCGCATGAGATCGGTGTGTCGGAGACAATCAACTGGCTAGCTTGGGGGCCTTCATTTCAGGTTGTTACTTGGACTGGTTATGACATAAATGGGTATTCATTCTACACGAAAGAGCAAGATGACAAAAGTACCATGCAAAATAGTGGGGTGATGGTTGAAGCTGAAGCTATGCACTTTTCCAGTTCGAAAGACAAAAACCCCATATGTGCATCAATGACTTATTATGGAGTTATAGAAGAAATATGGGAGATGACCTACAACAAGTTCAAAGTTGCTTTGTTCAAATGTAAGTGGGTTAGCAATGCTGCTGTGGTAATAGATCCACAATTTGGATTTGTCTCAGTCAATCTTCGAAGAGTTGGTTATAGAGATGAGCCCTTCATTCTAGCAAGCCAGGCAAAGCAAGTGTTTTATGTCACAGATCTTGCAAATAAAAATATGTCCATTGTACTTCAAAGCAAAAAACAAAAGTATGGTAATCCAACCTTCAACCTTGACGACACACCACCTTTGACAACAAATCCACCTATAGGAAGTGAGGTCGAGTTGGTAGATGATGAAGATTATTCTGTAAGAAATGATCATTGTGAAGGAATATGGGAAACAATATGAAGTAAGACCTTTAACTATATAAAACTGTATTATGTCCTATGTGCTTTTTTCCCTTAATGTATCTTCTTCCACTGTAGAGAGTCGACCGGGTGCCGAAGATATTTTCCGTCCTAAATTCTCTCATCAGAATGCCATCTCAACTTCTTCACTTTTGTTGCGGTCGAAAAGAAACGCTTAAACCGTGGTATTATTGGAAGATACAATAACACCTTCGAAGGTTGCCTTTTACTTGTTGTCCCTTCTCTACAACCACCATCTTTCTTCACTTTATATCGTGATGTTTTATAGTTAGGACACTCACTAAGACCTGCATACTCCTTTCTATACAATACACAGTCATTAGGGCAAGCATGTATCTTTTTGTACTCCATACCCATCGTAGACAATATTTTCTTTGCCTCATACATACGGTTTGGAAGTACATTATCTTCTGGAAACATATCACACAATAATTCCAATAGTAATGTAAAACTACTATCGGTCCATCCACAAGTTGCCTTTAAGTTCACCAAATGCAATGTTCCCGTCAGTCGTGTGTAGTTACTCCCAGGGTATAATGGTGTCTCCGCATCACTCCGCAGGCTGTCAAATTCATATGCCTGGGTGAAGGATTCAACCTCGGCATCGTGAATCATTTTCTCCATTCTATCTTGTTCTATAACATCCACTCCTTCCTTCTTGTGCGACGGACAATCAGTAATTACTTCTTCATCATGCCATATCCACCTTGTGTATCGAAGATTTATTCCATCACAAAGTAGGTGATCCCTTATATCATCAACATCTCATCGACTCTCGTTTAAACAATTCACACAAGGACAAAAATACTTCCCATTTTTGGTTGGAGCATTCCTTCTAGCAAATTCAATAAACTCTTCCACCCCATTCTCATATTCTTCACTAGTTCTCAAAGCATTCATCCAACTATGATCCATTGTTTTACCACCTAAACCATTCCCAATAACACTCAAGCTTATAACAATTGTTAACTATGAGATTTCCTTTTATCACTTTTTTCAAAAAACATTTCGGCAGCATTTCCCATTAAGTGTAAGATCCCACAATTTTAATAACAAACCATTTCACCTTAATTCAAATAAAAAAAAGTAACTTAGGCAATTAAGGACAATATCAACAATTTAAAATATCAATTTTTCTTCAGGGAACTAATATGTTTAAATTAGTACAAGTTAAAAGTTCTATGCACCTACATAACATTAAAAGTTCTATACATGTATTCATTATTTCAAACCAATGAAATTAAAATCAATTGGTTAATGTTGAAAATTACTTGTGGATAACTTGTTTTATAAAATAAAACAAGTTATATATATGCATGTTTAGATTTTAGACTTAAATTGCATTTAGCACTCTAAAAATGTGTCTTTTTATATAACACTCAGAGCTTCCTAAACATGTTTTATTTTATAATTAAATAAATTATATAACTTATTTAATCTAATAAAATTAGTTAACTAGCAAAACTTATGGAATCTCTAGCATACATACATGTACTTATGGCATATATGAGTGGCTTATAGTTTCTAGCAAAACTACTACTTTAAATTAAACGGTCGATCATAACATTAACTAAAGTGAAATAAAATAAACCAAAAGCAAAAAACAAAAAAACAAAAAAGCTTACAGGTTGGAAATTAAAATGGCGTGATAAAGAGGTTGAATTGGGAGGGAGGAGGCGCGCGCACCACCGTGAGAGAGGGAGCTCCGATGCTGCAAACTATGAAAAGAAGGAAATGAGGCTTTCACTGGTGGTGGGGAGCTGATGACCTTCGTCTCCCTAGTTGGGGAAAAAAAGAAAGAAGAGAAGATGTACTTTCTCTCTGCAAGAAGTTAGTAATGGCGGAAGAGAAAGATACAGGGTGAGTATTGAAGTGAGATGCTAGAAGGAGGAGATGAGAGAAAATGAAGAAGGAGGGATACAGCGGTGGAAGGGAGACGGTGGAAGGAGGCTAAGTGTTTTTGAGAGAGGGAGGAAGAGTGAACGAACGGAATGGAGGGAAATGATGAAAAAGTGGAGGGAAATATGTTTAGGCGTCCCTTCTGCAAGAAGGGACGCCTAAACATATAAATAGGCGTCCCTTCTTGAGAAGGGACGCCTAATGTGCCCACATTAGGCGTCCCTTCTCAAGAAGGGACGCCTAATGTCTCCTTTAGGCGTCCCTACTTCAAGAAGGGACGCCTAAAGATTAAAAAGTCTCTCTTTATTTACGTAAATGCCACTGCGTACAGTTTTTACTTCCCTTTTCAAAGAAGGGACGTCTTTATGTGACGTTAAATCCCTTTTCTGTAGTAGTGTATTCTGGTGTATTTACAAAGCAGAGTAGAGCATGAACACCATCTAAGAACTATATTGAACACACTGAGGGACAAGCAACTTTATGCCAAGCTGAGCAAATGTGATTTTTGGCTTCCAAAAGTTAAATTTCTGGGTAATGTGCTTTCACAGCAAGGAGTCTTAGTAGATCCAAATAAGGTGGAAGCAGTACTGAACTGGAAGAGGCCAGAAATAGTATTTGAGATACATAAATTTTTGGGTCTTATCGGGTATTATTGGCGGTTGATACAAAATTTCTCCAGAATAGCTTTGCCATTGACAAAGTTAACATAGAAAAATCAACATTTTGTATGGAACAGTAGTTTTGAGAGGAGCTTCACAGAACTGAAATAGAAATTAACAACAGCACCAGTGTTAACAATCCTAGATCCACAGCTAACCTTCATGGCTTACAAAGATGCCAGTAGGCATAGATTGGGATGTGTGTTGATGCAATAGGGCTGAGTAATGGTATATGCATCCCGTCAACTGAAGCCTCACGAATAGAGATATCCCACACATGATCTTGAGTTAGTAGTTATTGTGTTCGCATTGAAAATATGGAGACGCTATCTCCATGGGTTGACCGTAAAGCTGTACAGCGACCACAAGAGACTAAAGTATCTGTACAATAAGAAAGAGCTCAATATGAGATATCACAGATGGACAGAGTTGTACAAATATTACAATATAGAGATTAAGTATCATCCAAGAAAGGCTAATGTAGTGGCAGATGCATTGAGCCGTAAAGTAGTACAGGTGGCAACAGTCATGATTCACGAGAAAAAACTGATTGAAGACTCAGAGATCTCAATCTGTTGAATTAGATCATGATCAATAGCAATAATGTCAGTCAGATAAAGAATGACCTAAAAGCAGTTATAGAAGAAGCTCAGATATAGGATGGATGAGCGCAGTCTATCAAAGATATGATTGAAAAGGGAGAGACTCAGGAGTATTATTTGTTACCAAGTGGGCTAGTTAGGTACCGAAAGTGGATATACGTTCCACTATGAATAGAGTTGAAGTAGAAAATTCTAGAAGAGGAGCACAAGAGTAAATATACTCTGCTCCTAGGAGCAACTAAGATGTACCATAACCTGAAGTCCACATATTGGTGACCAGGCATGAAGAGAGATATGACAAGGTTCGTTACTCATTGCCTTACTTGGTAGAAAGTGAAAGTCGAGCATCAACGACCATCAAGGCTTCTATAAAACCCTGAAATTCTTGAGTGGAAATAGGAGAGCATCACCATAGATTTTGTGACAGGGCTACCAAAATCAAAAATCATGATGCAATTTGGGTGATAGTAGATCAATTTTTGAAGACGGCTCATTTTCTCCCAATCAGCATTTACTACTCTCCTGATAAACTCACATAAGTCTACATCAAGGAGATTATGTGTCTACATGGTACGCCAAAGAACATCATATTTGACAGAGATCCTCGATTCACCTTCAAGTTTTGGAAGGCGATGCATGAGGCTTTGGGTACTAAGCTTTGATTCAGTACGTCCTATCATCCTCACACAGAAGGGCAAACTAAAAGAACAATCCAAACACTAGAGGATATGCTCAGCGTGTGTGTGATAGATTTTAAAGGTAATTTGGATTAATTCCTTCCCATGGTGAAATCCGCATACAACAACAGTTACTATTCGAGCATTCAAATGACTCCCTATGAAGCGTTGTACGGAAGGAAGTGTCAGTCACCCTTGTACTGGACAAAACTATCTGAGAGGAAAATGTATGGGCTAGATATAGTTGATCAAACCATGAAGCAGATCAAGCTAATAAGCAAAGGCTGTTAGCTGCTCAAAGTAGGTAAAAGAGCTACATTGACAAGAGGTAAAAACCTCTAGAGTTTGAAGTTGGAGATCACGTGTTCATAAAGGTTTTACCTATTACAGGCTTTGGCAAGGCATTAAAGATGAAGAAGCTGAGCCCTAGGTACATTGGTCATTTTAAGATCTTGTTAAAGATTAGTCCAGAAGCGTATCAAATAGCTTTACCCCAAAGCTTGAGCAGGTTGCATGATGTCCTCCATGTGTCACAGTTGAAGAAATATCAACCTAACCCAGAGCATGTAATCGAATACAAAGAGGTAGACGTGCGAGATGATTATCAATATGAAGTGACACCTGACTGAATCATCAATCAGCAGGAGAAACAACTGAGACACAAGAGTATCCTGTTTATAAAAGTGGTATAGAAGGGGTTATCTCTGAGAGAAGCTACATGGGAAGTTGAGGAAGACATACAGAAGCGTTTCCCAGACCTCATGAGTCAATATGTGTAACAAAATTTTGGGGACAAAATTTATTTAAGGGGGGAGAAATGTAACATCCCATTTTTAGTCAGCGATATTCCTTATAAAGATTTAATGGAAAAAATGGTGGATTGTAATATACAAAAAATGACAGAAGCACTCTAATCAGTGGTTACACACAACTTGGCTAAGCTAGGACACAAAAAAGCAACTATTGTCCACTTAAAGGCTTAACATTGTAACCTAAATTGGAGCATGAAAGGACACAAGTATTGGCCCAATTAACATGTAAAAAATTCAGCCAAACTAAGGGAAAAAAAGTAAGAGATGATTTATTATAATAAATCATAAAATGTAATGGCAAAATGATAATTTTCCAATAAAACAAGAAGCAAATTATTTTTCCCTTTCTTCCTAACAATTTCGGACAAATGAGGAAAATAAGAAGGGAAAATGGTTATTTGGTAATAAATATCATAAGCATTTGTTACCAAGTGAAATTAAGTGGTAAAAAGTCAAAAGTAAATATGACACCAATTAATTATTTAGAAGAAGAGAATTATTGAAAATGCAAGTAATATATTATTCCCTTTTCTCTTGAATTTATGGTTGAAAAGGGAAATAGGAAGGGAAATAATATATATGGTCCATATTTAATTCAAGAGGAGGAAAAATGAGAGCCAAGTAAATTGCACATATAATTTACTATAAATTCATATTATGACATAAAGTAAAAGAGATATTACAAGAGCTCTTAATTCCCTATTCCTCTTCTATTTTTGGCCAAGCACAAAATAGAAAGAGAGAGAAGAGTGTTCAAGAGCTTGAAGAACACCAATAAAGGCTTGGGTTTCAAGAGGCACAAATCTAAGGTAAGAGTTTGAAATCAAGTTCCTTATGCTTTCTAAACTACTTAGGACCTCTTCTAACCTCTACTTGAAATTTATGGTTAGAAGGCTAAATCAAAATAGAAGAGAGAGAGGGAAGAGACATCTTATAGAGATAAAGTGTGGGGGGATTTGATAAGTAAAATATCTGCACATTTATTTTTCCTTATATGAAGCATTTTTTGAATGAAATTTGAGCTTGATGTAATGAATTTGGGTGTAATTGATAAATAAATAATGATTTGACATAAAATAGAATTCATTGGAAAATACTAAATTTTGACCTTGTTTCAGTTTTTAGGCAATATCTGGAGCTCTAGATGTCAAATTAGGACGTTCTTTATATGGATAGAAAGATGAGAAAAATTCCTACAAATTTTATGTAGAGGTAAAAACCTAGTTCTGCCCTTAAGAGCTCCGAATTTTTCTTAGAAGTTGAGCACATGATTCTATCCAGGTTTGACCTTTGTCCACTAATTTGACCATAATTGGAGCCACAAATGTTGAAATAAGGAGGTCTCATATGATTTTTCAAGATAAGATCCAGATCTACAACTTTTATGAAGACAACAAAGTGAGATTACAACATTTTAATTGCCAAACGTTAGTTGCAATCAATGAGCAAAGTGGTCACAAAGTCAATATTGGTGGCTTAGAGTCAAGATTCTTACCTAACATGTGGAAATTTTTACACCCAATTCATCTATATATAGAGGAGTTGAAGGAACAAGGGAGGACATCATCTTAGAGTTTAATTTTTCATTTTTATTGTTCTTGCATACCTCCTACATGGAAGGTTTAGGTACTCATCCTTTATGGATGGTATAGGTTGCCTCCTACATGGAAGGTTTTGCCTCCTATATGGAAGGTTAGATTTTTCTATTTTCATGCATCTTGTAGTTATATCTTTATATTTTAGAATTTAATAATCATTTTTTTGCAATATTTATGAAGTTTTCAATTTATTTTCGTTTTGTTTTTAATTTCATCATGAGCTAAATTTTCATTTTCCTAGGGTAACGACGTAGCCTACTAATGACAAATTGAATCTTAACTTATTCAATCTAGTTTAAATTTTTCCTTCATGATTGAGTTTTAATTACTGTTCTTAATGCTTTCAATTGATTAGCCACCTTTTGGATGATCTCAATATGCATGTTGAGATCGGAAGGAGATACATGTGTGTGGATCCTATAATTAAAACCATAATTTGCATATGAAATAGGAATATATTCATATGGGTTGTGTAGTCTTAATTGAGTTCCATAAATCTTAATGCATAATTGATTGCTTAAATTCATATAGGAATATATTGGGTTAGCAATTAATTATATAATTACTTGACCTTGGAAGAGGCTAGTAATTAAAATAGGGAAACTCGACTATCAATCATGTGGAATAAATTGGACTAGAATATATAAGTGATTCAATCTGGAATTTGCTAAGTGAAATCTAATCCCTAGGGCTTTTTATCATATTTGTCTTCATATCAATTGTATTCATATTTCATCATTTTTATCTTGCAATCTCAATCACCAACGAATCGATCGGCTAAATAGTATTAAAATTACCAATTTTCGTACTTAGTGATCAATCCTCGTGGGAACAATACTCTACTTACCTCTATATTACTTGTTTACGACAGTGTACACTTGTACTTCTAAATATATCATCCTACACTTATAATAGCAATCAAGAGGTAATCTCCAAACTTTGAACCTCTTGCCTTGTATGATGTTGTTATGGTTGTTGTTGTTGAATTTGGTTTGGTTTTGCTTGGTTTTGTAAATTTTGGAAGATGAAACCCTAAGGGAAAATTCTACTAAAATTTCCATAAATATTTTTCATAAAGTTTTTAAGTAGTTAATCTTGTGATTAAAAGTGAAAAGGAAGTGATTAATTAAGATAAATCAAGAAAACACAACTTCCCTCCTAAAAACCTAAGTTTAGGCCAGAGGTAGAACAAGGGGAAGAAGTTGGAATTTTGTAATCTTGATGGTTCCATTGGATTTAAAATTCAAAACTATGTAGGTATTCATGTATGTGTTCATAATTTTTGAGAATTTGTATGCAAATTTGGAATTTTTGTAGAAGTTCGAAGTAAATGCTATTTGATTTACTTCACTGGAGGTAGTGTTGTTGTGAACCAAATTTCATTAGACAAAACTATTCCAAAAATTATGAAACTTGAAAGGATTAATGTATACATTTAGAACTTTAATTTGATAGGTAGATCATAATTTTTGGACAAGTATATTAAAAGATATGGATTTTCAAATTTGTACCTTGTTTTTGGAACAGTAGGAGTTTGGAGAATTTCTGGGAATGACATGGTTGTAGTGGTCATAATTAAGTATTTGAATACAAAATTAAATTTAAAAATATTCCCATAGGCTTTGGAATCAGTCAAATTGGATTTTCTTATAATTAATTATGAATTTCTAAAGTTGACTAAAAATTTGCTAGTATTGTGCAGAATTATATTATGCAGAAATTGTTGAAACTGTGATAGATAACTAGTAGAATGTGATTAAAGATAGTAATAGTTTAAGTAATAACCAGTTACTTGTAACTTTAACTTTATAAGAATTAGAATTATCCTGAGTCAGAATGAGAATCTAGGACAGACCGATGAATTGAAAAAGGAGTCAGGTAGTAGCACTTTCTTTCATATACCATGTAATTGTCTGTATGCTTTGTGTATGCCATGTTTTGTAATATGATAGTGCCCAAGGCACATTAGCCTAGCTGTGATTTGAGATCCAGCAATGGTGTACATAAATAAGTTAGGGTCTAAACATGTTGTTTGACCATGAACATAAGTTAAGCTAGAGTTGCAAACATTCGTTTGGCCTTGGACAGTATGCGCACAACACGAGTTAGCATCTTACCTAACATGGTGCATTGCATATCAATTATTGCATTCTATATGTCTGAAATGTCTATTACTACTGAGATTCCCTTGAATCTCACTCTTTTTAAAACTGAAAAACATTATAGCTGAAGCTAGCGGCTCTAAGGATAAGGAAGTGGTTACTTAGGGGTAGAGTCCCAGTACATTTTGAAGTTGCATATGGTTATCTATATTTGTACTTTGGTTTTTTTAAAAAAACACTTTGTACATTTGTATATATTTTTCAAACCCTGGGGGAATTTGCCTGTATTGTAAATAAGTATTTAATGTCAGTATGTTTCAGCTATTTCTATATGTCTTACGGAACTTTACGCTTAATACTCTGTGAATATCAAAATGTTAAGGGGTTTGACACTGAACCTATCACTCACGTGATGAAATTATAATGATATGTCACTTGCAAGGTGTAACACCTAATTTCCTAACACTACGGTAGAGTACCAATTAACTAATACTCACCGAATTTAAAACATCAGAGTTGCTAAATGCTAGAACTTCACATAATACCTCGGCCGGATATTCACATACATGCATAATATCCACTTCATCTACTCCACTTCATATGCAATCCAAAACTCATAAAAGTCTTAAAATACATAATAGGAACTTGACAACCTAAACTAAGCTCTTCTGCTGCTTGGCCTCGGCTCTTCTTCATTTACCTTCTCTTTGCCCCGCGAGCTCGCTCCCTGTACTGGAGATTTGTTTTTGGGAAAAAGAATGAGATTCACAGGAATCTCAGTAGTAACGTAATCAAACATACAAGATAACATACAAAACATGCTTGATATAAAATCATCATAACATCATTTAGTACTTTTCATGCAATTCACAAACCATGCTAGCGCTAGACAAGTTTTTGGCCCCAAGGGGTACCCGCGCAAAGATAGGCCCTGGGCATCGCTTGTGCAATATGAATACTATCACCTGAGTGTCAACCCGTGCAAAGATAGGCCCTGGGTGATCACCCCGCATAATCTAAACATGTTAGATATTTTGTAATGATATCAAACAACACATATGCATGCTATGTCATATGAAGACGGTTACTACCTGGTTACTCTTCTATGTAACTTTCCCACTCGATTCTAGCTTGGGCAACTAATGAGGCCAGATCAGTTGTCAAGTCCTGAAATCTTCAAATACCACAAATGAGTTATTACTCATCCATGCATCCTTCCAAACTCATAATATTGGTAAATTTAGCCTAATAGTGCCAAATTACCAAAATACCCCTTAGGTCCTAATTATTAGTATTTTTCTCAAAATCATGATTAAGGCCATTCCTACACATTTTCGTGTTTAGAATCCATTTCTAGCCTCAAATTGGCTAAATTCAAGCTCAAATGATGAAAATACCATTGACAACCCTCAAATAAGGCTTAATAAGGGTAATTTTGTCATTTCACTTTTCGTGGCTTTTCTTACTTCGTGGTCAACATAGACCTTACATAATTTGGCCTCCTAAATCTAATGGAAGCATCAGAATTATCAAATTCCTATCCATTTTCCATGTTCAACACAAGGAAGGGGAAATAAATTCTCAGAAAAGTTGTGTTGGATTCTCGTTTTCTTTGTCCTAATCACCTCCTTTCTACTTATAACCAATATATTAACTAGTTAGACATTCATTGGACTTGATTTGGAGACACTTACATATTATGATCTCTTGAGTTTTCTTGAATTATCTTATACCAAATGAATCATAATCAAGCCCAAAACAACTCTACTAACCTTAATCAAGCAAGAGGAACAAGTTTAGTAAGTTACCTCTTGATTTTCCTCAACTTTCTCTTTATACACATTTTCTCTCTCTCTTCCACCAGCTCTTGATTCAGCTTTCCAACAAGGAAATCAATGGTAGAGAGGTGAGAAGGAGAGGCTAGGGAGATATTAGAAGTCTTAGATCACAAGGGATAAGCTTCTCACCTTGAGATTGGATGATCCCTAGCTCCTTTGTGCTTCACGTTCTCAGCTCTCTTCCTTCACTCTTTCTGATTCAATTTGTGCGGGAATAAGGAGCTGATAGATGAAGATTAATGATATAATGCCATGGTTTATTAGTCATGCCAAGTGTCTCTTTCTAATTGGACCAAAAATGCAATTATGCTTAATTAATTCCCTTTTCCTTCATACTCCCTCATTCCAACCGAAATGCTCATGGGAAATACCAAGAAAATATGAATCTCTAATATCCCATTGTGCCATCTCGTAACTTGTCGACCAAGTCATTGACTTTTGACATTTGACCATTCTCAACAATATTTCACTAAAATTGATTTATTTATGATCAAGTAGTCATTTTACTTTTTTTTAATTCCCATTTAACTCAAATTAGTGGGAATATTGGGGAAAAATAATTATTTTCCATTTTTCGGCAAAATAACTGTTTTGCCTTTGCATTTTATGATTTACCGAAATAAATCATTCTCCGCCCATTTCTTTGACTTAACTCTATTTTATCATTTAAATAAGGCCATTAATCATGTCATTTAATTTCTCAAATTTTGGTTACAATAATAGGCCTTTATCGGTATATTAATTGCCTTTTTATATCCTTATTCGGCCAAATTACATGTAACCGGTGATTGGAATATTTTCCATAAATTCACATAAATTCATACGCCACATTTCATTGCATGTCACTTGTTTAAGAGAAGCATACGAGTGAACATTAGTGACTTGAGTGATCACTCGTTTATTGCAAAATAAAGCCTTATTTTTTATGTTTAAAAAATCATTAGATTAATTGTGTAAAATGTGATATCTTATATTTAATCAATCTAACTTATCATTATATTAGTTTTTAAGTTTTTCCCAGGTGATCAAACAAAGTTTAACACATAAACTGGAAAAAGCACGTTGCTTGCTAGAAGCATTAAATTCATAATAGAAATAATCAATGGAAATTCTCTCTTTCATCAATGGCTACAATTATTCTCTAATGAATATATTTGAATACTCTAAAAGGTCATTAATGATATTCCTCCTATAAATATGGAAGCATTCAAGACTGAAAAAAAATGAATGACAAAATTAATTTTGTTTATTAAATGCTCTGTTATTCTGTTTGATATTCTTATTTTTCTTCAATATTTATTTATCTACTCTTTGAGAGAGAATTTACAACCTTATTCATTATTTGTGTAAAGAGAACCTCAAGATAGTGGGACCTTGAGTTTGGTTGTTAGCTTACAAAGTGTAAGGGGGTGTGAGTGTCCTGTTGAGGATCTTGCTTATAATATGGTGCCAATAACCCATCCAATCTTAGAGATTTAGTGAAGGTCTCAGAGGCACTCTGAGAACTGGACGCAGGCCAAGAGGTTAAGACTAAACCAGTATAAACCACGGTGTACACTTTAGTGATATTTCTCTAACTCTTATCTTTTAATTAAGTGCTTTAATTGTAATTTTAAAATTTTTAATATCACCTAATTTACCCCCTTGGGTGAAACTATTGAAACTTACAATAAGATGGTGAAGGAAAAGCAAAGGTTGCGAGTGAGGATAGAGATGGAAGGAGAGAGATAAAGTCCGAAGTTGCTATGGTGAAGGATGGTGGAATTTGAAGGTGCAGCTATGGAGTCGTTGCTTCCATCTTATGGTGTCTTTTCTTTTTTGAATTGAAGAAAAACCTTGAAGAAGAATGTGACTCAGGTCGGAGCTCTACAATTAATTGGATCCTTAGTTAAAACATATACATATGTTTTGACTAAGGGACTAAAATAAGAGATTCAAAAGTTTTGTAGAGGGACTAAATTGAAAACTTTAAAAATTTTATCGAGCTAACTGTAACTTTCAAAACTTTTAGGCCCTTTTTTGTAATGTTCTATGGTTCCTTTCTTTATTAATCCGTAGTTTCCAAAAAAATTTGGGTTCTTTATGTAATTTTCCCTAAACTAGTCTGTAAAGAAAATACACCCAAAATGCAATACCTTATATTCCAAAAATCAATCAATTAAGATAAATTATAAAATATATGACATTTTTGCCCTTTTTCAACCTTAATTTCATACAAATACATTTAATCACAATTAATCATAAAAGAGGGATTTTAAGATTAATCATTATGACAAAAACCCAAAAAAAATGAAAATAGATAATAAAAATAGGGATTTGTCAATTCCCTACACTTAGCATTTTGTACTCTTAGGAAAACTAAAACCAAAGTTTTAAAAAATATGCCCAATGTTGTAATCATCAAGTCATTCAAGAATGCAAATATATAAAGGTTAAATAACAATAATCCCAAATTAATCAAAGCTCATGGATTTTTTTAATGCAAAGAAACCAACTTGAACACATAAAAAAACCAAGAAAGATAGACATAATATAGCTCTCAATGGAATAAATGTTTCTCTCATCTCTCAAATCATAAGGAATTTCACTCAATTAGCTTATTCTAGCATCTACCATAAGCTTGTAAGAGTTCTACTATCTCTATCACTAGTTTGCCATGATTTCATAGTCAAGGGGACTTCTTAGGTTTGTAGTGTTGAAAAAGTTAAATGGATAGAAAATGTAACAAACACTATGCTTGCATCAAATAAATTGATAGATAACTTGAAACTATTCAACTGAACGTAATTCAAATCTTTTGTCATAGTGCCTTATTTGTTTCTTTCTTTCTTTGAATTTTCCCCTTTTTTCACTACTGACACTTTTTCTTTTATTTTTATTTTTTTTCATATTTTCTATTTTCTTTTTGATTTTCTTTCTTTTGACTATTCACTTGGCACTTTTCTTTTCTCATATGCAATAGTACTTTTTTTTAATCATAGTGCTAGGAAGAACTTGATAAAGGGTGCAAACATAGCATTTGTATAATGAAATGGAAATGAAAGTGAAGGGCTCAAGGGGGTAATTAAAGGTAAGTTATGAATAGTTTATGTTTGGGTAAATGGGTTTAGAAATAAATGCCCCCATCATACTACAAATCCAAGACATTAATGTAGCTAAAAAAAGAAGCTAAGAAAGTTCTAGAGATTATCTAGAGAATAGATGAATGCACACATAATGAGAAAATAGATCAAAGGCTCAAGAATCTTCCAACAAGGCTTTTCTCTATCATATCAACTTCCCAAAATCAAGCTAGGCATCCAAATTAATAGAAGTGCAATAAAGACACTCCAATCACTCAATTAATCAAGCAAAGGGATTGCTCAAGCTTAATGCAATCATACTTGGGAATGCTTGACTTTCACAATCATCATGCATTTAAATTTTCATACAAATATGCCAAGGATTTGTGTTACGAGTGTAGGATGGTGTATTTAGAAAGTACAAGTATACACTATCGTAATCAAGTAATATAGAAGTGAGTAGAGTATCGTTCCCATGAGGATTGATCACTAAGTACCAAAATTGGTAATTTTAATTCTATTTAGTCGGTCGATTAGTTGTAATTGAGATTGCAAGATAAAAATGATGAAATATGAATACAAGTGATATGAAGACAAATATGATAAAAAGCCCTAGGGATTAGATTTCACTTAGCAAATTTCTGATTGAATCACTTATCTATTCTAGTCCAATTTATTCCACATGATTGATAGTCGAGTTTCCCTATTTTAATTACTAGCCTCTTCTACGGTCAAGTAATTCTATAATTAATTGTTAACCCAATATATTCCTGTATGAATTTAAGCAATCAATCATGCATTAATATTTATGGAACTCAATTAAGACTACACAATCCATATGAATATATTCCTATTTCATATGCAAATTATGGTTTTAATTATAGGATCTACACACATGTATCTCATTCCGGTCTCAACATGCATATTGAAATCATCCAAAAGGTGGCCAATCAATTGTAAGCATTAAGAGCAATAATTAAAACTCAATCATGAAGGAAAAATTAAAACTAGATTTAATAAGATAAGATTCAATCCGTCATTAGTAAGCTACGTCATCACCCTAGGGAAAGGAAAATTTAGCTCATGATAAAATTACAAACAAAACCAAAATAAATTGAAAACTTCATAAATATTGTAGAAAACATGATTATTAAATTCTAAAACATAAAGATACAACTACAAGATGAATGAAAATAGAAAAATCTAGCCTTCCATATAGGAGGTAAAACCTTCCATGTAGAAGGCAACCTATACCATCCATAAAGGAGGACTACCTAAACCTTCCATGTAGGAGGTATGCAAGAACAATAAAAATGCATGAAATTAAACTCTAAGATGGTGTCCTTCCTTGTGCATTTAACTCATCTATTTATAGATGAATTGGGTGTAAGAATTTTCACATGTTAGGTAAGAATCTTGACTCTAAGCTACCAATATTGACTTTGTGACCACATTGCTCATTGATTGCAGCTAATGTTTAGCAACTAAAATGTTGGAATTTCACTTTGTTGTCTCCATGAAAGTTGTAGATCTAGATCTTAGCTTGAAAACACATGTGAGAGCTCCTCATTTCAACATTTGTGGCTTCAGTTATGGTCAAATTAGTAGACAAAGGTCAGACCTCAACATAAGAGTTGTAGGAAATTTTCTCAGCTTTCTATCCATATAAAGAACATCCCAATTCGATATATAGAGCTCCAGATATTGCCTAAAAACTGAAACAGGGTCAAAATTTAGTATTTTCCAATGAATTCTATTTTATGTCAAATCATTATTTATTTATCAATTACACCAAAATTCATTACATTAAGCTCAAATGTCATCCAAAAAATGCTTCATATAAGGTAAAATAAATGTGCAGATATTTTACTTATCAATTTACATTAGGAAAGTAAAAATAGGGTTTCATTAAGTATTTCAAAAAATCAATTCCCAAGTTCAAACATTTTCATTTTTTCTCAAACTTCATGAACCAACACATTGTAAATAGAGCAATCCCTCCCTTAAACTTAATCTTCACATTGTTCTCAATATAAATAAAAAATAGAAACTAGCTTGACTTGTTTCTTGGGTGAAGTGGTAAGTTGTTAAGTCCACTTCGAGATTGAAGCACATCACTTCCACAATCACTATGAGAAGAAGAAGAAAGGAAAAAGTGAAGCGAGTTTAACAATGAAGTTCAAAATGTAGTAAAGAGTAAGTGCAAGTAAGCATAGACATGGAGCATTTATTAAATTCCTAGAAAAAGAAAAATAAAAAAATCTACCTTTTACTAATGGTTTTGTCTTCCTTATACTTATTCCCTTCACATAACAATTAAGCTCAAGAAACATATAAAAATAAGAAGAAAGCAAGTGAGGAAAGAGACAACCTTATACTTAAATCTTTGTAGACTCTTATAGGAGAAGTTCTCATCTCAGATGAGAAACATGCATTTCTTTTTATTTAATAAATGATGTACTGTATGGATCAAGTATTAAATGAGCAACTCTTCCGAACTATGTAATGAACTTATACAAGGAAGGGTGAGAGTGGCTCCTATTAAAGAAAAAATGGTAGAAAATTGTCTAAGGTGATTTAGGCATGTACAAAGAAGGTCATTAGTTGCACCAATAAGTAGGGTAGATCAAGTTGTTTGGAGCTCAAATAAAAAAGGTAGAGGAAGATCGAAGAGAACTTTCAATGAGGTAATTGAGTAAGACTTCTTAGTTAAAAATTTATCCTGAGATTTGGTTTTTGACAAAGTTTAATGACATTATTTAATTCATGTAGTCGAACCTACCTAATGGAACTAAGGCTCTGTTGTTGTTGTTGTTGGCATTAGATTTAAGTTATTATGGGTTTATTTTTTGAGTTAGGGTACAATTTTATCAACAAAGGTTTTCCTGTGGAGCATCTGGCATAAATAAGTTCTAGAAGGGGAAAAAATATTGTGACATCTTGGAATTTATTAAAAGGCTTAATTTTCTCAAAAATAAAATTGAATAATTCTAGTTAATTTTGGGATTTATAGGCTTATTTTCCTGAAAATTTGAGGAAAAATAGTTAGAGGTCATAATTTGGTTTGAAAATTTCGGGTAAATTTTTTTAAGGATTAAAGAAGCTAATTAAGGAAGAAAATCCTTAAAAATTCTTTAAGTATTAATTTATGGAAATTAGATAAAGAGCCAATACCAATTTAGAAAAAAATAAGGAAAATTAGTAACTATTATACGGACCCTAAAATTGTAATTGGGCTAAAGTTAAGCCAAATTATGGAATCTAAAGGATTTAAAAAATTTTAAATTAGATAAAGTAGAAAATTTAAAGCCATGTGTGTGAGATTAATAGGATAAAAACACACTTAAATAAAGACACTCACACATGGCATACTTACATGCAACCACTCTATCAATTTTCTCTCTCTCTTATGGTTACACACTTTAATACCACCACCTACATGCACATATACACTTAGATTAAACCATAATATTCAGCTCTCTCTCATTCAACATTCAGATAAAGAGAGAGAGAGAGAGAGAGGAAGAGAGATGAGAGAGTGAAGGTGAGTAGGTCGCCAGAAAAAGGAGAAGAGCCATATGCAACACCAGAATCTTGTGTAGGTAAGTCTCCTACACCCATTCCTTTTTTTTGGTTAATTTGAATTTGTTATTAGGGTTGATTATTGCTGAAAGTTAGTGTAGTTGCTAGAAAAAGTTTCTTTCATCTTAAAAGCTTGGTAAAGGTCATTGCATGTTGGTTTTGGGGTAAGTTTTTAGGTTCTTTGGTTCTATAAAGAGGTTACCAAAATAAAGCTTAACTTTAAGAGCTTATAGAGCAAAATGTATGGATTATAGAGTCCAAATTTAAGGTTACATGCACACTTTTCTTCTTGATCTCCATTTCTAGAAAACAGGGGGTTGCATACATAAATTTTCAGAAGCTAGAAATTGAGTTTTTGAGTGGCTATGATTCAGTTTTTCTTGAGATTTAGAAATTTTAGCATGTGTCTTAGATGATAGAATCAAGGAGAGCTCAATATAGGATGAAAAAGGTGGTGTTCTTGAGAGTTTAAGACTGAGTGTCAAATCTGTAGCTTTAAGGAGTCAGTCAGCAATGTGACCTATTTTGATCTAGAAAATCGTGTCCACTATCTATGAAATTTGTCAAGGAAATACTGTACATCCTAAGCTTTAAAATGAATCCTAGAACCTATTTGTAACATCCTAAATTTTGGGACTAAAGGCTTGAGAATAAGCCTAAATCAAGTGGACTGTTAAGCCCCAGTTTAGCAAGTGTCCTAGGAAGGCATAATTTTATTCCCTAAAATTCCCTTACACCTTTGTGGAATTCAAGGGAATGAAAATGGTGAATTAAAGAGAACAAGAAATGATAAAATAAGGCAATTAGTGGTCACATACAACATGATTATGTTTAGAACACAAACATATATGCTGCTAGTGTGTTTTCCTGTGTGACAGTCTTAGTGTGTGACATTTTTAAATAGGCAAATGATGTCCAATTCTTATAAAATTTTTCAAAATAAAATTAGCCTTATCAAGATTTAATTGGATAGGTCATGTAAGTCATTTGAAGTTGTACACTAAGAGTTATGTATTTTTTAATTTAGCCAAGTAAAACTGGTAAGTTTTTATGGCAGTGTCCAATAAATGATATTTTAGGAATCATGAGCTTCTAGTTGGCTAAATACTATATTTTTTCTTAAAAATAGACTTAATAAGGGTCATATAGAATTTGGAACCACACCAATTGGATATCTATAAATAAATATATGAATTTTTAAAGTTTTATGAAAATTATGCCAATTTTCTAGCAAAGTGTGAAAATGGAAAAAAATGTATGAGCAAAATGGTCATTTGACCAATAGAGCAAAATGGCTTTATTTTTCTCTTTAAATTGCCCATATTTTCGGTCAACAAGAGAAAGCAAGAGAAAATGAATTTACTTGGCTTACATTAATTTAAGAGAGGAAAATTATGGCCAAGTAAATCATGCACGTGGTGTGTAACACCCCAATTTTTAATCACCAATATTCCTCCTATATAAGTAATGCCATTAATGGAAAAAAATGGTGAATGGTGGATTGCATGAAGTTACCATGATACTTCAATTGTCGATTGCATACAATTCGGATAAGTAAGGACCCGAAAGAGCAACTAATGTCTACGAAAAGGCCTGCTATTGTAACCCAAAAATTGGAATATGAAATCATATGACTAAAGGCCTATTATACAAGTCAACCTATTGCAAGATGACAATGGGATAGTTGAGATCAATATATTCCCTTTCTTTTCTCATGCATCACGGCTGAATGAAGAAGCAAGAAAGGAAGTGAAATATTAAAACAAGAAATGAGATTTGTGGACCAATGGATTAATGCCACCTATGTTAAGTTAATTATTTAACTTAACTTAATATATATCATTTCCCATCATCATTTTCTTCATTCCATCATTGTGCAAAATGATCAGAGTGAACGCGAGAGAGAGAGCTGAGGCGGTGGAGCAAGAAGAAGCTAGGGATCCTTCAAACTTAAGGTAAGAAGCTTGAAACATGAGATTCTTGCTTCCTAATCCTTCCATGATCTCTCTTGCTCATCTCTTCTTTCTTGAATCTATGATTTTCAAGAGCTTCCAATAGGAGGGAGAGAGAGAAGTCGGACGTCGAGGAGAGAGAAAGTTGAGAAATCCAAAGGTAAACCTCCAAACATGATTATCATGTTATGGTGCATGTTATTAGTGCTAATTTTGGTTTGGTTTGGTTGTTTTGGTGAAAGATAGCTAATGAAACTTAAAGGACCTTGAAATCCAAGTTTCTCCAACACATTATCTAATGAACATCTAAATAGCTAATAGTTTTATTATAAGTAGAAATGAGGTGATTAACTAAGACAGAACGAGAAACCGACACAATTTTTCTGAGAACCTAAAATCTAGGCCCTGTGTTGAATGTGGTAAAGGAGATGGAATTTGATAATTCTAAAAATTCTATTAGGTTTAGATGATAAAATTGTGTAGGGTATATGCTGATATCGAAATGAGAAAAGCCCCATAATGAGAAATGACAAACTATGCTTTAAAACTCAAAAGAAAGGGCTACTAAGGGCATTTTCATCATTTGGCCCTGAATTTGACTAATCTGAAGTCAAAAATGGATTCTACATGCGAAATTGTGTAGGAATAGCCTAAGTTATAAATTTTGATAAGGTCCAGTAGACCGGGGTCTACGGGGGAATTTTGGTAATTTAGCATTGTCAAGCTAAGTTAACCAATATCTTGAGTTTGGGGTAATGAATGAATGAGTAATAGCTCATCTATGGCATTTGGATATTGTAGGACTTGAGGACGGTCCAAAGTCTAAGCTTGCCTGAACTCCAAAACACGAGAAAAGGATACAAGGAAAGCAATAAGGTAGTAATATCCTTCTTACATATACTATGTGATACCCATTATGAATGTCATACATTGTAGCATGAGCTAGTGTCCTAAACACACCATTAGCCATATTGTAGTCATGGGCCTGACAGGTGCACTATGTCGACCAAGGTACAGACGTATAGTTTGACCTTAGGCTAGTATACACACATACATTCGATCTTCTTACATGCCATGACAATACATATCTATTTTTTCATTTTATTTGTATGTAAGCATGTTGCTACTGAGATTCTCTCGAATCTCATTCTTTCCCTACAACAAAACCATTTTAGTTGAAGCAGGCAGCTCAAAAGGTAAAAGCGGCGGTTACTAGTGATTAGGGTCCCGAGGTTCCATAATGATTATAGTGCTTCCGTATGTACCTAGTCACTTTTGTTTTGGTACTCTTTGTACATGTGTATATATATGTGTTGTCAAACCCTTTGAGGGCAAACCTCTGGTATGTAAATTGGTATCTTGTATTTTTCATGTTTCCGCTGTGCTATACGCTTTATGAACTTAATATGCTTATCGCCTGTGATTATTTATTATTTAAAAAGGGGCGTTACATGGTGAATTACGATAAAATAATATTAATTAAGGTAAGAGAAGAGATATTTTGAAGAATGCCTTTATCTCTTTTCTCTTCTTCATTTTTGGTCAACAACAACAAAATAGAGAGAGAGAAGAGCTTGAAGAACATAAGGAAGAGCAAGAAGAGCTAGGGTTTAAGAAGACAAGATCAAGGTAAGTAAGCTTGATTTCAAGTGTTCTTGCCTTCTAACTTTATGAAAACTGTGACACCTTACATTTACACTCGTTTGATGATTTTTACACAACAAACTTGAACCACTAAACATTATTCTTTTATAACACTTTCAAATCTCAACCTCAAAACAAGATTCGAACCTGTAGTTGAGTGGGGTTTTTTTTAAATTTAAAACTTTTGTGGAAGCGTATTCTAGTGGTTCGTAACTTTGTTATTACTCATCAATTCTTATCTTTTTGCATTAATTTAATTAGGGAAATTCTCTGCTCAACTAATTTCATTCATTTACGCATACAACTATGTAGCCACATAAGGCTACCAAAGTGCCCAAGTTTTTCTATAAAATATACAATTATGGACTACTAAATCTTCAGTCTACCATCCTGTTATCTTCTCACGTAACTTTTAGCATCCCACATCTGTCCACCTATCTAAATGGTTGGTTGGGGGAGGGTGAGATTTGGAGGAATCTCAGTAGTAAATAGATAACCATAATGCATGCAAGATAATTGCTAGTGCATGATATGCTCGCCTTACGTAGGCTCATGCTTACATAATGACATCTCTGTATGCTCAATGTTTCATACAACATATCTATGACCTCAGTATAAACAAAAACAGAGCTTCATTCATTAACATTTACTTCACATAATCAACCAAAGCAATATACAAGCATAAATATCAAATACATGCAAGTATGATAAGTTTACTACCATAATTGCCCTTCCTTGATCCACCGTCTTTGATTTGGCTCAGGCACAACTGTCTGGTTCTAAAATTCCCAAATATTCAATAAATGAGTCATTACTCATTCATGTATTATTCCAAACTCATATTTTTGGTTAACTTGGCTTTAAAATGCTAAATTACTAAAATGCCCTCGGAGACCCGGTCTACACCCCTTTATACCCAGTCTAACTGTACCTTACCAAAAATTATGACCCAAGCTAATCCTACACAATTTTGTGTGTAGAATCCATTTTTGACCTTAGAATGGCCAAATTTAGGCCCAAATTACAAAAATACCCTTGACAACCCATAATTTAAGGTTTTAAGGGCAATTATGTCATTTCACATTCTAGGGCTTTTCTCACTTCGTTGTCTACATGAATCCTACACAATTCTCCCTTCTAAACCTAATGTAATCATCAAAAACAAAAAAATCAAGTCCAAACATAGTGAAAATAGCTGTTGGACAAAAATTATAGAAAATAGAGAAAATTGGAGTTTCTTGATTCCATTCCATTAATCACCTTCCTTTCAACTCTAATCTCATGTTTAATCTTTTAAACCCCTTTTAAACATAATTAATGGAAAATTGGGTAGCATAAACTCTTAGGGTTTGACCTTCCCAAAATTACAAACCAAGCCAAAACAACCACCACAACAACAACAACTACCAAGAATCAACAAAAGAAACTAGGTTCTTGAGTTTACCTTTTGATTCTTTCACTTTCTCTCTCTAGGTGCCATTTTCTCCCTCTCTTCCCTCTTGGATTTTGCTTGCTAAAAATGTATTTTAAGATGGAAAAGAGATATGAGAGAGTTACCATGAAGAAGAAGGCAAGAACAAGTGGAAATTGCTTGTAACTTATCTTGATTTAGCTTCTTGATCACTTTCTCATTCTCTCTTGTTCTTGTGTTTTTGAAGACACTCTCTCTCTCTCTTGTGTTTATGTCTTGGCTGAAATATGGCACAAGAAAGGAGATAAAAAGCTTAGATAAATATCATCATCCACTTCTTTCAAATATTATATTTAATTATATAAAGCATGTGCTAATTTAATTAAATCATCATCTTTTTCTCTTTCTCCATTTACTTGGCAGAAAATGAGTCTTGAAAGAGCTAAGGAAAAGCTTTTTCCCTTTCCCCTTACACATGTCATATGAAATTGGCTCTTGAAAAAAGGAGATATGATCTTATTAAATACCATCTTGCACCTTTTTGAAATGTATATATAATATATATTTGCCAATTAGCATGACATATTTGATTTTTTACTTCTTCGTTTTTCTCTTACTCTAGTTGGATAAAAGATGAGGCTTTTAACATGAACAAAGTTCTCATAAATATCCACTTACACCTCCTTACAATAATATTAGTTTATGGCCAATTAATCACAAGTAACCTTTTTGACTTTTCAAACTTCTCATTACTTAGCTCAAATTGCTTCATCTTTTAGTATAGTTGAGAACAAGTATAAATTTCCTTATTATTCCCACTTTTGATAATCCAACACCATATAACAAAGGGAAAAAAATTGGCTTTAATTTTCATTAGCCAAAAGACTACTTTGCCCATAAATTTTTGTGATTTTCGCCCTTAATGCGAAACTGGGCAGAATTTTCATCAAACTTTGAAAATTCATATCTAATTGTAAAAATGTTTCATTGAGGTGGCTCCAAAGGCTATGCAACCCTTATTAAGTATAGTTTTAATAAAAAATATATAAGTTAGCCAATTAGAAGCTCAACATTCCCATAATTTTTGTTTCTGAATGCTACCTCTAAAAATTTCCAGTTTCACTGGCCTAAATTCAAAAATACATATCTCTTTGTGTACAGCTCGAAATAACTCATATGACCAATCAAACTAAAGCTTGATAAGTCTAATTTCATTTTAAAAAGTTTCAAAACTTTTAGACATCAGTTTCCTCTTGAAAGATGCCACACAAGCACGGCTACCATACAGGGAAATTCACCAATAATAATAGTACTTTATGCTACAATTAACTATGTTATGTGTGACTTCTAATTGTATTGTTTTGTCATTCCCCAAACTCTTTAATTCACCATAATATTCCCTCTAATATCCCAAGGGTATAAAAGAATTTTAAGGAATACAATTATACCTTACTGAGACAATTGCTAAATTGGGGCTTAGCAGTCCACTTGATCCAAGCTTAATCTCAAGCCTTTTATCCCAAAATTTGGTATATTACAAAAATCTCTTCTAATCTCTTCTCTATCTTGGAAACCATGTTTAGCAAGCAAACTCAAGAGGGAAGAGAGAGATGAAGTTGGCGCCTAGAGAGAGAAAGTGGAAGAATCAAGAGGTAATCATAAGAACCTAGTTCCTCTCATTGATTCTTGATGGTTGTTGATGATTGTTGTGGATTGGTGGTTGTTTTGGCTTTATTTTCATGATTGGGATGCACAAACCCTAAAAGAAGGTGCTACCCAAATTATCTCTAATCATGTTTAAAAGGTGTTTAAGTGGTTAAATAAATGATTAGAGGTGAAAAGGAGTTATATTGATTGAAATCAAGAAAGCACATTTTTTCTTTATCTTTCATATTTTTGTCTAGACCTTTTTGAGAGGGTTGGAGCTGGAATTTCATAGTTTTGATGATTCCATTAGGTTTAGAATAGAAAATTTTGTAGGGAACATGTAAAGTTTGAAGTATAAAGGCCTTAAAATGTGAAATGACAAAATTACCCTTAAAACCCTATTAGGGGCTGTCAGGGGTATTTTCATAATTTAAACATGATTTTGACTAATATAATGTTAAAATTTGATTCTACACATGAAATTGTGTAGGCTTAGCTTGGGTCATAATTTTCGGTACAGTACAGTTATACCGGGTACAAAGGGACTTAAACCAGGTCCCCAGGGGCATTTTAGTAATTTTGCATTTTTAAGTTAAGATAACTAACACAATGAGTTTAGGATAAAATATGAATAAATAATAACTCATTTATCCTAAATTTGAAAGTTTAGGATATATCAATAGCCCGAGCCAGATAGACAAAACTAGACCAATAAACAGGCAAGGAAAGGGTACATTTCAGGTAATAACTCTTTCATATCCTATGTGACCAATCGTATGCTTTGTGTATGCCATCTTTTGTAACATGACAGTACTGAGGGCACATGACTTAGCTGTGGTTTGGGATTCAGCGATGGAACACGATTTAAGCCAAGGTTGCAAACAGTCATTTAACCTTTGATAATGTGCACACAACATAGTATGAGTTTGAAACTTACATAACATGGTGCATTGAATATCTATTTTCACATTCTTTATGTCTGATTGCTTATTACTACTGAAATTCTTTGAATCTCACTCTTTCCATAAACGTGTAAAGTTTTCAGTAGCTGACAACGGGTCAAAGGACAGAACTGTAATTACCGGCAATTGAAGGTTTCGGTCCATATTAGGAGAAGCAGTTGGTTATCTGAAGACATTTATTTATTTTAAGGTCTATAATTATTATGTATGTACCCCTAAGGGGAATTCCTATAATATAATCAAGCAACATTGTATCAATATTATCAGTATATTTATATTATTTGTAACACCCTCACTTTCAATACCTCACCGGCTCTTAGTTCCATTAAATCAAAGTAAGCAAGCGGTCATTTTAATAAACTAAAAGCCGTTCTCTTTATTTACACTAGAGCGATTCTCTACTTTACAATAATCATACATTCACATACATACATCCAGTGTATAATTACACATAAACACCACACCTTTACATCAATACGGAAGATAACGCCTTGCGCTTCCATCTTCACTTCACCTTCCTTCTCCTCTCTACATCTTCAACCTGTCTAAATGGTTTTTTGGGAGGAGTGAGATTCGAGAGAATGTTAGTAGCGAACAATACCATTATGCATGTAGATATATATGAATGCATGACATGCTTGCCTACACTATTTCATGCCAACATAATGACATATTGCGTGCTTTATGTTATGACATATAGATGGTCATTGCACAAATATAACAGAGCTACAATTAATCAAAGATGTTCAACATAAATAGCAGTCACATAATTAATGCAAGACATACATATCATATACATGCAGGAAAGGTAAGTTCACTACCTGTAGGACTTCACGTCCTTCCTCAAACCATCATCCTTACTCTGGTTTGGACATGACTATCCATCGAGTCCTAGAATTCCAAATACATTTAATGATTCATTACTCATCCATATAACATTCTAGACGGCCAGCGAGACGGCACTAACCATCTCCAAATAAGAATCCGAAATCATAGAATCGAAGCTCGGGATGAGTAGAAGAATGTTTGTACTGGGTGCTTTGATAGAGTTTTGGCGAATCATAACTTTCTCTCTCTTCTCTCTCTCCACTGCATTCTCATTCTCGTTCTCTCTTTTTTGTTCTGTTCTGATTTCTCTTTCCTTTCCTTTTCTCTTCTATTTTAAGCGCACGGGAATGAATGAGAATTGATGATAAAGGTTGTGGATTATTAAATGAGTCACCAAAGTGGCTCATGACCAATTAGTCCAATTATCACATTACTTACATACCAAGTTTCACTTCTCTTTTCCTTCATCATTCCACTAATATTAATGAGAAATAAGAGAGTATAATTCACTCTCAAACTATCCCATTACACCACCTCAAGTGGTCAACTAAAGCCTTAAGCTTCTCCGCTTATTGACTTTACTTGATAATAATTCACCCGCTTGGGCTTATTAATCATTAAGTAGTCATTTCCCTCCTTTTAATTCCAATCCAACTCAAATCATAGCGAATATTAGGGAAAAACCATAATTTCTCATCTTTTGGAAAAATTACCATTTAGCCCTTACCTTTTATTTCTTTTGATATTAAGGAATTTGGGGATAAATAACATTCCTCACTATGACACTTGCTAAACCAGGGTCTAGCAGTCCATTTAATACAGGCTAAACCTCAAGCCTTTAATCCCAAAATTCAGGCTATTACATTATTTCTATGTGCCCGCTAAACTATGCATTGCTACTCTGGTTAGTATGAATATTAAGGGGTATGTCAGACGGGTGTTTACATTTTTGGTATCAAAGTAGTGGTTCTGGCTATAATGTGTTCAGTTCTGGCAATAGGGTAGTATACTGATATGCTTGATTATACAGTGACAGGAACAACAAAGTGAATTACTTCAGCTAGTTCACATATAAGCCCCTTGAAAGGAATATACAGGCCCCAGAGAGATAATGAATACCCAGAGGGCAACCAATATCATGATTTTGGTCTGAGGGAAGCATAAGGATGTCATGGACACCGAGGAAACGGGCCTGAGTAAAGTAGAGTGTGGGCCTCATCCTAGAACAGAATCACCAGTAGGTTGTTCAGTGCACGTAGAGTCGGTACCAATACCTAGTTGGTGGTATTGGTGGTACCAGTGCACACAGTAATGATACCAGCACTTATAATAGTGGTATCAGAATGGAATCGATGGTATCAGGGTGGTATCAATTCACGCAAGAATGATACTAGCACTTATAATAATGCCAGTACCTAGTTTGTGGTATCGGTGGTACCAGTGCACACATGAATGATACTAGCATTCGTAATAGTGGTATCAGCAGAATCAGGATGGTATCAATGATATCAGAGAGCAGTGATAACAGTGTGCGTGAGGCAATATTAGTACCCAGTTTAGGGTATCAGTCATACCAGTACACTTGATAGTAGTATCAATGCACGTAATGGTGTATCAGAACATCTACGGTATCGATTTTGATAATGGTATCATAATTGACATTTTAAAGGGTAACCAAGACAAGGGCAGTAATAGGGTACCAGTTGTAGGAAGCAGTTAGTGTAATATCCCAAATTTTGGGACCAAAAGCTTGAGATTAAGCCTAGATCAAATAGACTACTAAGCCCCGGTTTAGCAAATATCTCTATGAGGCATGTCTAAATTTCCTAAAATTCTTTTATATCCTTAGATATTAAAAGGAACATATTGGTGAGCTAAAGAATTCAAGGAATAACAAAACAAAGCAATTAGAAGTCACACACAATATAGTAAAGTGGAACACAAAGTAATTTTGCCACCAGTGAAATTCTCAATGTGGCAGTAGTGATTATGTGACATTTTCCAAAAGGTATATGATGGTGAAAAATTATGAAACTTTTCAGAGTGAAATTATACTTATCAAGCTATAATTTAATAGCTCATATCAATCATTTGGAGCTATACACAAAGAGAAATGAATTTTTGAATTTAGCTTAGTGAAGTTAACTATTTTCTAGGGTAGCATCCAAAAATTAAAATTATGGGAAGAGTGAGATTCAAATTTGCCATATTTTATATTTTTCATTAAAACTAGACTCAATGAGGGTCGTATAAACTTTAGAATCACTCCAATTGGATATTTTTATAATTAGATATGAATTTTTAAAGTTTAATGAAAATTCTGCCAGATAGGATATTATGTGAGAAATTTTGATTTTTGGACCAATGGGAGCTTGACACTTGGCAAAGTGAATTGGTTAATTCATTTAACCATTATTTCATCATCTTCTTCCTTAGTTCCTACATGCAAATAAGAATTTAGAGAGAGAAGGGAGCTACAAAAAATAGAGTAGGAAGAGAGAGAAACTTCAGTCCGCCAAAACACTGCCGAATAGGCGTCTTCTCCCAAAGTGTCCTTCAAAAATTTTCTTCTACTTATCATGAGCTTTATTTTTATAGTTTTTGATTCTCATTTGGAGGTGGTTAGTGCCATCTCACTAGCTGGAGTGTTTCCAGAATTCTGAACCGTCTACGAAAACGTGTAGAGGTAAGCGTAAGCTTCCTTTTAAACTGATTGGTTTATTATTTGGATGAGTATAGAGGGAGTTGGGTACTATTCATATCTTGTTTAAAATGGTGTTTTCAATGGATAAATGATGTCTAATAGATGTCTAAATAGCTAATCATTTGATTAGAAGTAGAAAGGAAGTGAATAAGCCAAAGAAAACAACATGTTGTACCTAATAATTTGATTTTCTTCCTTGTATTGTGACATGGTGATGGATTGAGAATTTGATAATTTTGATGCTTCCAATAGATTTAGGAGGAAAAATTGTTCAGGTATGCAGGTGTTCATGATTTTTGGATACCGGTATATGAATTTGGAAGATTTAGAAGTTGAAGAGTAAGTATTGTGAAATCTGTCTTCTAGAGGCAGTGTCATTGTGACATGTTTTTGAGTAGTTTAATGTTATGAAATGACCATGAAACTTTCTATTTTAAAATTTGAGACATAGACCTTTAATTTGATAGGTCATAAAGTTTAATTGGACAAGTATGCTAGGAGTTATGATTTATCAAACTCTGGTCATGTGAATCTGGGCGATTCTGGAGAAGTGTCCAATGAAATGGAATTATGTACTTAAGATAGTGCTTTTAGCTTATGGTATATTTTTCCCTTAAAGTATACTTAAATAGGTTTCCATAGAACTTAGAAGAACCTTATTTGGATTTTTTTACATTTAGTTATGATTTTTACAAATTCGGCTATGAATCAGGATGGTGAAATTCTGAGCAGCGAGATTCTTGGCTGCAGCCAAAATATTTTTGTCTGGTTTTTGGCTATGGCAGCTACTTTTGGCCGTGGCCAAAACCCCCAAATTTCAGGATTTCATGTTTTTTTTACGGAAATTGACCTATTTAGCCCTCCCTAGCTTCTTGGGCCTTAATATACACTTGTAATGACTCACAATCATGGCTTTAATGATGTGATTGGGTATTCAAGGCCATGGAGAAGTCAAGAAAGAAGAGGAATAGAAGAATTTCTAAGAAGCTTTAATGGTTGGAAGAAGAGGTAACAAAAGGAAAGACTATGGTCCACCAGGTAGTGAACTTACCTTGCCTGCATGTTTGTGATATGTATATTTTTGGATTGATTATGTGACTGTTTTGTTAGATTTCATGTTTTGATGATAACAAATCATGTTTTGGAAGCTCATGGATTAATTACCAGCAAAGCAATCAATTCTGGTGATCTGTGCAAGATCACTCGAGTGATTTTATTAATCACTCGAGTGATATTCAAGATCACTCGAGTGATCGCTGAAATCACTCGAGTGATTACGAAAAATAACAGATCACTCGAGTGATTGCGAAAAATAACAGATCACTCGAGTGATATGGGAAATCACTCGAGTGATCCGCAATTTCACTTCCAGTGATCTCGAAATCACTGCAAGAAAATTTCACTGTTTTGAAAATCACTTCCAGTGATTCTGAATCACTCGAGTGATGAGCCAAATCACTTCCAGTGATTGTGAATCACTCGAGTGATACGGCTAATCACTTCCAGTGATTGTGATTTCACTTCAAGAAAATTCCACGGTTTTGCAAATCACTTCCAGTGATTCTGAATCACTCGAGTGATGCGCCAAATTACTTCCAGTGATTGTGAATCACTCGAGTGATACGGCCAATCACTTCCAGTGATCTAGAATTCACTTCAAGAAAATTTCACTATTTTGCAAATCACTTCCAGTGAAGTTCAGATCACTCGAGTGATCCGCCAAAGTTTTCAAATCACTTCCAGTGATCCTCAATCACTCAAGTGATGTTGTATTTTCGCTCAATCACTTCCAGTGAATTGGAAATCACTGCAAGAATATTTCACTGTTCACCAAATCACTTCCAGTGATCTTGAATCACTCGAGTGAAGTTTGAAAAGTTGCAAATCACTTCCAGTGAATTGGAAATCACTTCAAGAAGAAAACACTATTTACAAAATCACTTCCAGTGATTCCAAATTCACTCGAGTGAAATATGCAATTTCCAATATCACTTCCAGTGAACCAGCAATCACTGTCAGAAGCATTCAAGGTTTTCAAAATCACTTCCAAAGACATTATATTCACTTCCAGTGACATTGCATCTTCTCATATAATGATTTATTGTTCAAGTATACATCTTCCTACATTGACTTTGATCCATTTGCTCTTAACTTCATAAACGTCAATTGATTTTGCTAGTGAAATTTATTATTACTGATTTCTCCAAATAGCTATCAAAATCATATGGTATATCATTTTAATACTTAGTTGCGAAAATAGGATCTCTCTCCATGGTTTTATTCTGTCACTTTTTATAAAACACCTCCAGTGATCCATATTAATTTGTTGAGATACAAATATTGCTTAACGGTTATATTCATAAGTGTGTTACAGCTGTACTCCACCATCACGCACTTGACTTGTAACTGAACACTCCACTCAAACGACAACTATTCATGGTAGCAGCAGAAATTCAAAAGTAACAGAAGACAAATGCTGTTACATTTGTCAGAAGCATCTTTGAATCAACGGGAAAATTTACAACGGTCTTCAAGTGGTTCTATTATATATGTCCAGCCATTTGAAAAATACAACAACGAAGAAAAACGCCTGAATACTCCACAAGCAATATCCTCACAAAAGCTTCAGTTCATCATTTGTGCTTCAGTTCTTATCTACATACTTAGTGAGAGAGATTTTTCATTCATACTTAATTATTTTCAATAGAGTTAACTTAAGGTTGAGGAACCTTAAGTAGGGATTTGTGATTACCTTGTGTAAGGGGGAGCGAGTGTCTAGAGGAACTTGCTGGTTGTACTGTGGTGCCAAGAACCCAATGAATCTTGGAAGATATAGTGAAAAGCTCAGAAGGATTTCTGAGGACTGGACGTAGGTCAAGTGGTTGAGACCGAACCAGTATAAATCTCTGTGTGAATCTCGGTGATATCTCTTCCTTTCATTAACTGTGCTTTAGGTTTATAAATTGAATTTAAGCTTTCGATTATTTTGTAATCACCCAATTCACCCCCCCTCTTGTGTGAAAAGCTTGCTCTAACATTTGGTATCAAAGCACAGGTCTTCTAATTCAGGCTTAACAACCTTAGAAGGATCCGATGGCAAGCATGGGTAAAGCAATCCTTCCTGACGGAGCTTCTATCACTAGACCACCTGGTTTCAGTGGTGAACATTTTTCCTTCTGGAAAGCTAAGTTCCGTGTATTCGTAATGGCTACAGAATACGGACTATGGGATGTGATTGAAACTGGAAACTATGTGCCTACAAAGATTGAAGAATCTCGAAAAGTTCCTAAATCACCAGCAGAATTTGACGACAATGACAAAAGGCTAGTGACTCTCAACAGCAAAGCAATTCTAATGATTCAGAGTGCACTAAGTCAAAAAGAATACTTCAGAATCTGTACTCTTCAGACTACTAAAGAAATGTGGCAAGCGCTTGAAGTAGCTCATGAAGAAACATCTGGAATAAAAGAAAATCGAGTCAATACTCTAACTACAGAGTTTGATCTGCTTCGTATGAAGGAAGGTGAGTCAATAGCTGAATTTGAACTTAGATATACTCACATTGTTAATCAACTTGCATCACTTGGAAAATTCTGTGATCAGAATGTCCAAGTAAGAAAAATACTAAATATTCTCTCCAAAGAATGGGAAGCGAAAGTCACAGCAATAGAGGAAGCCAAAGGAGAATCAATGCAGTCTGTAGCTTCTCTGTTTGGAAGCCTTTCAGAATATGAAAGCAAACTAAAATTCAAACGAGAATTAGAAGAAGTTGGCGACAGGAGGAAGAAAAGTCTTGCACTGAGTGTAACAAAAACAAAGGCAGAAAACCAGGAAGAAGAAGAGGAGATCGATGATGATGAAATGGGCCTGATGATCAGAAGATTCAAAAAATTCTACAGAGGCCAAGGACTCAAAAATTTTCAAAGAGGTGGAACAAGTAGCAAAAGAGACTCCAAGGAGATCATCTGCTATGAATGTGGTACACCGGGACATATCAAATCAGAATGTCCTGAGCTATTACAGAAAAATAAAGAGAAGAGAAACTTCAAATCTTTCAACCGGAAGAAGGCATTTGTTTCTGCAATATGGGGAGATAGCTCCTCAGAAGAAGAAAGCGATAATGAGGAGACAGCCAATATATGCCTGGTTGCTCAAAAAGAAACAGACAAGGAGGTAATGAATTCTGACCCTACATACGATGAGTTACAAAATGAATATGATGCTTTACATTCTGAATTCATCAAAATTGTTAATACCTTGATTACCTGTAAAAAGAGAAATAAATTTCTTGAAGAAAAAGTTAAAAACCTGTTGGATAGAGATTGCGAAAGGTGTTTGTCCTTTGAAAAGAAAAATATTGATCTTACTAAAACTCTTGAAAAGTTTACAAAAGGTAGTGAAATGTTAAATGTTATTTTAAAAGCACAACGTCATGTGAATGATAAGTCTGGTATAGGATATGATCCGAACCTAGACAAAAGAAAAGGTAAGAAGAAAACAGGAAGCAAATCCTATCTAAGTTATTTCACACGTTCTGTGAACACGTCTAATCCTTTTGCTTACTATAATTACTGCAATAGAAAAGGTCATTACACTTCTTCGTGTTTTCATAAAAGGAAAGGAATTATAGGAACCTATAAATGGATACCTAAGAAGATTCATGAACTAGAAGTTATCTGTACTAACCCAAAAGGACCCAAAAAGATATGGGTACCTAAAACTTAATTATCCTTAACTGCAGGTTTGTCTCAGAACATCCAAATCAAACAAATGGTATATAGATAGCGGATGTTCAAGACATATGACTGGGGATCCTGAGAAATTCACCACATTAGCACCTAAGGAAGGTGGCAAGGTGAAATTTGGAGAAAATCAAACTGGAAGGATAGCAGGACTTGGAGAAGTCAAAGACAAAATCAAAGACGTATATTACGTTGAAGGCTTATGTCAAAATCTATTAAGTGTAAGTCAAAGCACGGATAAAGACAACTGGGTAATATTTGATTCAGAAGAATGCCTGATAGTCAGCAAGAAGGATCTACAAATTGAAAAGAAAAAGTTGAAAACCAAACTCAAAGCAAAAAGGAAAGGTAAATGCTATACTCTTGATATGAATGAAAATATTTCTGAAAATTGTCTTCTGAGTACCACTGATAAGAGTTGGCTTTGGCATAAGCGACTTGCTCATGTTAATATGCATCAACTACAAAAGTTACTCAAAAAGGATTTGGTAATTGGGCTACCTAATGTTAATTTCAAGAATGATTTAGTCTGTGATGCTTGTCAAAGAGGTAAGCAAACTAAATCTTCCTTTAAAACAAAAACTGAAATTACCACTAATAGACCACTTCAACTATTGCATATGGATCTGATTGGTCCAGCAAGAGTTAAGAGTCTCGGTGGAAACTTGTACACATTTGTTATTGTTGATGATTTCTCTAGATTTACCTGGAATATATTTCTATCATCCAAAGATGAAACTTTTTATAAATTTATTACCTTTGCCAAGAAAGTGCAAAATGAGAAAGGTATGTCAATTGCAGGAATCAGGACAGATCATGGTGGAGAATTTGATAATCAAGCATTTGCAGAATACTGTGATACAAATGGCATCGATCACAATTTTTCAGCACCAAGAACTCCACAACAGAATGGTGTAGTGGAAAGAAAGAATAGAGTTCTTACAGACATGACTAGAGTAATGCTCAACGAAAAGAATGTCTCTCAAGTCTTCTGGGCAGACGCAATGAGCACTGCATGCTACATCTCAAATAGAGCATATGTCAGAACCAAACTTGGAAAAACACTATATGAACTTTACAAGGGACGGAAACCAAACCTTGCTCATCTACACATATTTGGCTGTAAGTGCTTTATTCATAACAACGGTAAAGATAATCTTGGAAAATTTGATTCTAAGGCTGATGAGGGACTTTTCCTAGGATATTCAAATCATAGTAAAGCATTTAGAGTTTTTAATAAACGAACATGTGTTGTAGAAGAATCAATTCATGTTGTATTCGATGAATATGTATCCTCTAGTAAAAACTTTGATGATGAGATAACTAGAAACCAACCATCTATTAACTCTTCAAATCTTGAAGATGACGATTGTGAAAAAGAAGTTGAACTGAGTAATTCAGATCAACCTCGTGCCTGGAAATACATCAAGAGTCATCCTCTAGATCAAGTAATAGGTGGAGTTAATGAAGGTGTCAAAACTAGAAATAAGGTTTTAAACGAAGTAAGTTTTTCTGCATTCATTTCTCAATTAGAACCTTCTAACATTGAAGAAGCCCTATCAGATAATGATTGGGTGTTAGCAATGCAAGAAGAGTTAAATCAATTTGATAGAAATCAAGTTTGGGATTTGGTGCCCCGGCCTAAAGACCACTCGGTTATTGGCACTAAATGGGTATTCAAGAACAAACTTGATGAATCCGCAGCTATTATCAGAAACAAGGCAAGATTGGTTGCCAAAGGCTACAATCAGGAAGAAGGAATTGATTATGAGGAAACATATGCTCCAGTAGCAAGATTGGAAGCTATACGAGTACTCTTAGCCTTTGCATGCATCAAAGGATTCAAATTATATCAAATGGATGTGAAAAGTGCTTTCTTAAATGGGTACATCAAGGAGGAAGTTTATGTAGAACAACCTCCTGGCTTTGAAGACGTATCCAAACCAGATCATGTTTTCAAACTCAAGAAAGCCTTATATGGTTTGAAACAAGCTCCTAGAGCCTGGTACGAAAGGTTGAGCAAATTTCTCATCGAATTTGGTTTTACTCGAGGAAAAGTCGATACAACTTTATTTATAAAACGAAAACTAAGTGATATTTTGGTAGTTCAGATTTATGTTGATGATATTATATTCAGAGCTACTAATGATTCCTTATGTAAAGAGTTCTCTGAGATAATGCAGGGAGAATTTGAAATGTCACTGATGGGGGAATTGACTTTCTTTCTGGGTTTACAAATTAAACAAAGAAAGAATGGAATATTCATATCACAAACCAAATATCTTCAAGAATTGCTCAAGAAGTTTGGATTGGATGAAGCTAATGGAACAGATACACCTATGAGCTCAACCGTACTGATGGATGCTGATGAAAAAGGAGTTGATTTCAACATAACTCAATATCGAGGAATGATAGGATCATTACTCTATCTCACAGCCAGCAGACCTGATATTCAGTTCAGTGTTGGTCTATGTGCAAGATTTCAGTCATGCCCCAAAGTGTCACATGCTGAATTAGTGAAACGAATTTTCAGATATCTGGCAGGCACAAAAGAGTTGGGTATATGGTATCCCAAGAGAGGTAATGAATATTTAGTTGCCTATTCTGACTCTGATCATGGTGGCTATAAAACAGATAGGAAGAGCACAAGTGGACAATGTCAATTTCTTGGAGGCGCAGTCGTTTCTTGGTTCAGCAAGAAACAAACTACAGTATCATTATCTTCAACGGAAGCAGAATACATAGCAGCCTCAAGCTGTTGTGCACAAGTACTATGGCTAAAACAACAACTTCAGGATCTTGGCATATATCTTAAAGAAATTCCTATTTACTGTGACAACACCAGTATAATAAGCTTGGCGAAAAATCCTGTACAGCATTCAAGGACCAAGCATATTGATGTGAGACATCACTTCATTAGAGATCATATTCAGAAAAGAGATGTCAAGGTGTTATTCATACCTACACACTTGCAATTAGCTAACATTTTCACCAAACCTCTTGCCCGAGAACAATTCATGCATATATGAAGGGAATTGGGAATGGTAAAACCCAATGAATTGTAAGTTGTTTTAATCTTTATAAATGTTGATTTCATTTTGTTTTGATGATCCCATTACTAACTTAAGCATCGGAGTATCTACAAAGTTGTTTTGCAGGATGCTCTGTAATATCTTCAAGTAACAGGGACAAACAGAGAGGAAGACAGTGGAGTAAGTGAAAAGTGAAACACTGCAATCACAGGTAAATTAGATAATTAAATTAATAAATTTTTCGCTGGTAAGTAACATGAGTATTTTAATTATTAATTTTGGAGTTACAGCATGGTTTGAGATTCTGTGAAGTGTTTTTGTACTTCACTCGAGTGATTTTTATATTTCACTCGAGTGAAAACCAAAATCACTTGAGTGAATGTTAAAAACTCTGTTATATCAGTTTTTTTCTCACGACTGTTCACTCTCTTCAAACCGTCACCTCCACTCGCTGAAATCCTCTCATTTTCCTTGAAACCTCTTGAACCCAGTAACGGAAACCTTCTTTACTACTCTTAACCGACAAATCCCCTCAAAAGCCAGCCCATTCCAATTTAAAGTCTTCCTCCCTTTTCCGTTAGTTTTGCCCTTCATTCCCGACAGTCTCCTTTTCGCTTTTCTCTCGCCATTTGCTTCCGACAGTCTACCAAGCGTCAAAATTTCAGTCTACCCAGCGTCAAAACCTTCGCCTCCACCAAGTGTTGGTACCCATGGCAAGAACAAAAAGGCCTGGGCAATCTCCTCCACCTCCACCTCCACCTCCGTCTAAGAGGGCGAAAGCCCCCGCTGAACCAGAACCCAATCCACCCAGACCAAGACCCAAGGGGATTCGGATTGAGGAACCAACGGGAATGGCTACCCGTTCGCATACCAGCATAAAAGGGAAAGGGAAAGAAAAACAGCGAGAAGCAGATGTCCAAGAGTCTACCTTGCAAAGAAAAATCTCACGGGCAGTGAATATCTTGGCAGCCTCAGTTCCTTAGAAGTCACGGTTTGCAAGTCAAGCCACTGGTAGTCGACAATCTGGATCTCTGGCTGAAGAAACCACAGAACTCCTTGAACCTCCTTCTGGATTTAACACTGGTAATCTCAGTATCTTGAACTCCATTGTGTTTGCCTCACACTTTGCCAAAAGAACCTTCTGTCCTGTTGTGTGGGTTGATTTGGAGGAACTAAAACAGAAATTTCATATTGATTTAACCCCATATTTGAAACAATATGAACCTTGGCTGAGATTGAGAATGTCATACAATCCTTTGGTTGTCAAATATTTTTACTGTAACATGAAGACTGCTGATGTAAAGGATGACCAAGGAAACATCATTGCTGAGAGAATTGAAACAAGTATTAGAGATCAGAAAATTCTTCTGTCTGGGGATCTTATCAACACCTATCTAGGCATAGAGGATGCTCCCATGAGGCCTCCACGTGTCTTTAATATTCATGAATTAGTTGATATCTTTAGACCAGGACAGCCTGGTGTGCCTTTACCCAATTCCCCAGCCTCTCTTACCAACAACCAGAGAGCCTTATTCTACATTTACTCCCGTAGCATGGTTAACAAAGCAAAAAATTTCACTCATATCACGGGGAAGGATCTTCAGATGATGGCTTCTCTTATCACAAGGGAAAGAAGAAACGTGGGGGAACTCATTTTTCAAGAGATGAAGAGGTTCAGATTTCACTCCTCCAGGTCTACTACTATTCCCTATCCTCAGCTTGTGTCTTACATTCTTTCCATACACAACATTTGGCATTTGACACCTGAGGGATATATTGTGAGGATTCCTAAGTTTGGGAAAATCCACCTCACTCGGATGGGAATTACCATTCCTGCTGGAGCATCTTCACAACAGAGCCACCATTCACCTCCTCCTGAGGCCAGCCAGAGAGAACCTCAGAGGATGGACCCTTCACCCTCCAAGATGGATGAGGCACAATCCTCTAGAGCAGTCTCCCATGGTCCCTCTTTTACTCAGGCTGCTATTCAGACGTTTATCCAGGAGGCCATTCAGTCTGCAGTCACTCAGTTGAAGAACTCTAACGCTCAACTGATTGATCAAGTCAATAATCAAGTGACAGTCTTAGTGGCAGCAGTGGATCATAACTCCAATCTCCTCTTTGAGCGCCTGACTGAGCAGACACAGAGAATTCAGAGGATTGAGGATTCTCTCAGGACTCACCTTCATATCCCCTTCCCTGACTTACCACCTGCCTCCTCACAACCTCCTCCATCAGATTCTTCAGTTCCAGAGATTTCACTTTCTGATCCTCCCCTCCCATCATTCCTCCCATTATTCCTTCAGACACTCCTCCAGCACCTCCCACAACCTTTATCTTTGATCCTATTTCTGCTGGTGATATTCCACACACTGACCCCATTCTCCAGACTCCATCATCTTCTTCACATCATACTGCTTCTAGTTCTCATACTGAGGAAATTATAGCTGAGGAAGCCACCACAGAGGTCATAGGACCTACTCACTCCACTTCCACCACTCCTCTTGAGCCATCTTCTACCACATTTTCCTTCCAATCTCCTCCACAACTTTCCATTATTCCATATGTTCCACCTACCTCCTTCTTTGCTTCTGCATCCACTCAAGTCTCTACACCGTCTACCTCTCCTTTAGATGATGCCAAAAAGGGGGAGAAGAGCTGATATGATATATTTTCTTTTGATGCATATGTGTTCTAGTTTGTAATTCCAAGTTATGTATTTTACTTTTCCAAGAACTTGTCATTGTGTAGCTTGTGTAATCTGAACTGACTCTAATCTAATGGAAATATGAGTTTATGATATGATCTCATGAAATTTTTAATACATCTGTGTTTATGATTGCAGTAGCCAACATGATCTCATGGAAATCCTAGTGTATTGCAGCCGCCAAAATGATTTCAAAAAAATCACTTCTTATGTGCATTTTCTGTTTACAATGGTTTTTAAACTTTGAACTTACATCTTTTACTTTCCAAAGGTCAAAAACTCTTAATCTTTTAAACAAACTCATCTTAGCAATTGCAAATCAAAATTAGTGCAAAAGTTTTCAAAAAGATCAAGTAAAGTGTATTAGAAAATCAAAATCTTAAACTTGATCATATGATATGTTTTGTCATCATCAAAAAGGGGGAGAATGTTAGATTTCATGTTTTGATGATAACAAATCATGTTTTGGAAGCTCATGGATTAATTACCAGCAAAGCAATCAATTCTGGTGATCTGTGCAAGATCACTCGAGTGATCGCTGAAATCACTCGAGTGATATGGGAAATCACTCGAGTGATCCGCAATTTCACTTCCAGTGATCTCGAAATCACTGCAAGAAAATTTCACTGTTTTGAAAATCACTTCCAGTGATTCTGAATCACTCGAGTGATGAGCCAAATCACTTCCAGTGATTGTGAATCACTCGAGTGATACGGCTAATCACTTCCAGTGATTGTGATTTCACTTCAAGAAAATTCCACGGTTTTGCAAATCACTTCCAGTGATTCTGAATCACTCGAGTGATGCGCCAAATTACTTCCAGTGATTGTGAATCACTCGAGTGATACGGCCAATCACTTCCAGTGATCTAGAATTCACTTCAAGAAAATTTCACTATTTTGCAAATCACTTCCAGTGAAGTTCAGATCACTCGAGTGATCCGCCAAAGTTTTCAAATCACTTCCAGTGATCCTCAATCACTCGAGTGATGTTGTATTTTCGCTCAATCACTTCCAGTGAATTGGAAATCACTGCAAGAATATTTCACTGTTCACCAAATCACTTCCAGTGATCTTGAATCACTCGAGTGAAGTTTGAAAAGTTGCAAATCACTTCCAGTGAATTGGAAATCACTTCAAGAAGAAAACACTATTTACAAAATCACTTCCAATGATTCCAAATTCACTCGAGTGAAATATGCAATTTCCAATATCACTTCCAGTGAACCAGCAATCACTGTCAGAAGCATTCAAGGTTTTCAAAATCACTTCCAAAGACATTATATTCACTTCCAGTGACATTGCATCTTCTCATATAATGATTTATTGTTCAAGTATACATCTTCCTACATTGACTTTGATCCATTTGCTCTTAACTTCATAAACGTCAATTGATTTTGCTAGTGAAATTTATTATTACTGATTTCTCCAAATAGCTATCAAAATCATATGGTATATCATTTTAATACTTAGTTGCGAAAATAGGATCTCTCTCCATGGTTTTATTCTGTCACTTTTTATAAAACACCTCCAGTGATCCATATTAATTTGTTGAGATACAAATATTGCTTAACGGTTATATTCATAAGTGTGTTACAGCTGTACTCCACCATCACGCACTTGACTTGTAACTGAACACTCCACTCAAACGACAACTATTAATGGTAGCAGCAGAAATTCAAAAGTAACGGAAGACAAATGCTGTTACATTTGTCAGAAGCATCTTTGAATCAACGGGCAAATTTACAACGGTCTTTAAGTGGTTCTATTATATATGTCCAGCCATTTGAAAAATACAACAACGAAGAAAAACGCCTGAATACTCCACAAGCAATATCCTCACAAAAGCTTCAGTTCATCATTTGTGCTTCAGTTCTTATCTACATACTCTGTGAGAGAGATTTGTCATTCATACTTAATTATTTTCAATAGAGTTAACTTAAGGTTGAGGAACCTTAAGTAGGGATTTGTGATTACCTTGTGTAAGGGGGAGCGAGTGTCTAGAGGAACTTGCTGGTTGTACTGTGGTGCCAAGAACCCACTGAATCTTGGAAGATATAGTGAAAAGCTCAGAAGGATTTCTGAGGACTGGATGTAGGTCAAGTGGTTGAGACCGAACCAGTATAAATCTCTGTGTGAATCTCGGTGATATCTCTTCCTTTCATTAACTGTGCTTTAAGTTTTATAAATTGAATTTAAGCTTTCGATTATTTTGTAATCACCCAATTCACCCCCCCTCTTGGGTGAAAAGTTTGCTCTAACATGTTTTGCCTATTTGTGTTGTGTATATTTTGTTGATTAAAGCTCTATTATATTTATACAATGGCCATATGTATGTCATAACATTGACCACGCATCATATCATTATGTTGGCATGAAATAATGTAGGCAAGCATGTCATGCATTCATATATATCTTGCATGCATAATGGTATTGTTTGCTACTGAGATTCTCTTGAATCTCACTCCTCCTAAACAACCATTTTAGACAGGTGAAGATACATGAAGATGCATGGTGACCAATGAAGGCGAAGTAAAGACCGTATTGAAGCTTAAAGCGCAAGGCGCTACTTTTTACTTGGTGAATGTATGTATGAGAACTTATACATGTATATGTGTATGTATAAGCATGTGATGATTGTTGTTAAAGCAGAGAACTGAATTGCTCTAATGTAATAAAGGGAAGACCTCTTTGTTTAATTAAAGTAATCGCTCGCATACTCTGATATTATGAAACTAAGAGCTAGTGAGGTATGAAAATAAGGGTGTCACAATTAGAACCGATATCTGCGTTTTACATGGTACATGAAAGTTAAGCGTGCTCAATCTAGGGAAATCTCAGGATAGGTAACCCTTGGGAAGTTACATGAACATGTTATGTTATGTAACACAAAGGAGTAAGAACATGTTGTATAGTAGTTTAGAGGATGTATATTGTTACAGGTTTTCCTAGTCTACTATAAACCTCTATTATATGTTATTACAAAAGTACATGTGTACCCAATACATTGTGAAATGACTGATATACCCTCGTGTTATGTGAAATTTACCTCTTGTTTTCATATGATAAAACTTAAGTATAGTAAGGCTAAGAGGTACAAATGTTGGGCAGGGTCAAGAAGTTAGACCTGACCCAATACAATGAATAATGAATATGTTAACAGTGGGAATCCTTCCCAAAAATACAATGAAGACTCCTCATTTTTAACATATTTGAGATATATTATGATATAATTAAGGAGTTATCAATACTAATTTAAGATGATTTTCTTGAGATTTTATAAGATATGTTGGAGATTTTATATAATTGAGGCGGTGACAGTACCTAGATGGGGATATTAGTCATACCAGTGTACTTGATAGTGGTATCAATGTACATAATGGTGGTATCAGAACACCTACGGTATCGATTCTGATAATGGTATCAGAATTGACATTGTGTACGATAAGAGAGACAAGGGCAGTCATAGGTTATCGGTGGTCGGAAGTAGTTAAAACCGGTATCTACGTTTTACACGGGTACACAAAAGTTAAGCATGCTCAATCTAAGGAAATCTCATGATGGATGACCCTTGGGAAGTTACATGAATATGTTATGTTATGTAACACAAAGGAGCAAGAACATGTTGTATGGTAGTTCAAAGGATGTATATTGTTATATGTTTTCCCTGTCTATTGTAAGCCTCTGTTATATGTTATTAAAGGAATACCTGTATACCCAACACATTGTGAAATGACTGATATACTATAATATCCCTAATTTTGGGATAAGAGACTTGGGATTAAGCCTAGATCAAGTGGACTATTAAGCTTCGGTTTAACAATTGTCCTGGTAAGGCATAATTGTATTCCCCAAAATTCCTTTATACCCTTGGGTAATTAAAGGGAATGTTATGGTGAATTAAAGAGCTTGAGGGAATGATAAAACAATGCAATTAGAAGTCACACACAACATAGTTAATTGGAACACAAAGTAGTGTTGCTACCGGTGGATTTTTCGGTGTGATAGTCGTGTTTATGTGACATCTTTTAAGGGGAAAATGATGTCTAAAAATTCTGAAACTTTCTAGAATGAAATTAGACTTATCAATATTTAATTTAATAGGTCATATGAGTCATTTGGAGCTGTACATAAAGAATTATGTATTTTTGAAATTAGCCCAGTGAAACTGGCATTTTTCAGTGTCAGCTTCCAAAAATGAGAATTCTGGGAATGATGAGCTTCCATTTGGCCAAATATACCTAAAACTAGACTTAATAAGGGTTACATATCCTTTAAAACCACCCCAATTGGATATTTACATAATTAGATATAAATTTTCAAAGTTTGATGAAAATTCTGCCCAGTTTTGCATTAAGTGCGAAAATGGAAGAAAATGTAAGGGCAAAATGATAATTTTTCCATAAAATAAGGAAATAATTATTTTTTCCTAATATTCCCAATAATTTCAGTTAAATGGGAATTAAAAAGAGAAAAATGGCCACTTGGTAATTATTAAGTCTATTTTAGAATATTATTACCAAGGAAAAAAATCAAAGAATCAAAAGTCTGAAGGTCAAAAAGCATAAGACTTTGGTCAATGATTTATGAGATGGTATTATGGGAATTCAAAGAAACATATTTCCTCTTATTTCTCATTCATTTTTTGGTAGGAATTAAGAAGCAAAAAGGGAATTATGTTTTATGAAATATTGGACAAGAAATAGGAAATTCGGACCAATGAAAAGCCACCATTTGTAAAACCTTTGACCAATTCATTAAAACACCCAATTCATTAAAACCTTTGACCAACTCATTCTTATGCCTTAACTAAACCAAATAGAGAGAGAAAGAGCTTGAGAACGGTTGGAGAAGGAAGAAGGCAAAGGGCTTAGGGTTTTCTCAAATCAAAGGTAAGAAGCTTGTAACCTTGAAGTTTAAGCTTCCTAATCACTCTATAACCTCTTCTCTTCCATAAAATCCATGTTTTTCAAGACAAATCAAGAGAGAGGAGAGAGTAAACAGTGACATTTGAGAGAGAAAAATCCAAGAAATCAAGAGGTAATCACTAAAACTTGATCATCTTGTCTTGTATGAGGTTATTGTTGTTGTTCTTGGCTTGGATTTGGTTGTTTTGTGGAAAATGGATGAAGAAACCCTAATGGGTCTTTCTGTTTGAACTTCTTCAAAATATATGCAATGAGTGTCTAAATAGCTAATCATGTGATTAAAAGTAGAAAGAAAGTGGTTAAGCAAGAGAAAATAAGAAAACAACATAAACTTCCTAAGAACCTAAACTTGCTGCCTTGTATGTTATGTGATGAAGTTAGAATTTGATAATTTTGTTGCTTCCATTGGCTTTAAAGGAAAAATTGTATAGGTATGAAAGTGCTCATGATTTTTAGATGCTTGTATATCAATTTGGAAATTGATGAAGTGTGTGTGTGCATGTTCTTAATCTGCCCTATCTGGAACAATGATGTTGTTTGTGGTGTTTCATGGGGCAAACCTTGTCCAACAATTCTGAAACTTTTCATAATGAAAGTAGAGACATTTTTCTTTAATTTTATAGGTATTTTATAATTTTTGAACAAGTACATTAGGAGATATGAGTTTTTAAAGTTTGGGCATGAAAAACTAGAAATTTCTGGAACAGTGTCTAATAGAGTGAAGTTTTGTACTTATGTGAGTGCTTCAAGCTTATAACTTTATTTTTCCTTAAGATCATACTTAAAGAGGGTTACTTAGAACTTTGAAGCACCTCATTTAGAATTTTCTAAATGTAGTTATGATTTTTGGAAATTTGGTCAAGAAACAGGGAATTCTTGGCCGTAGTTAGAGGATTTGCTTAGCCTCGGCCGAAAAGTTTCTGACCTGTTTTTGGCCACGGACAAGACCCAAAATTTTCAATATTTCATATTTTATAAGAGGTTTTGATTCATATGGAACCTTATGGGCCTTTGTTGGGACTTCCAAGGACTACCTAAATGATTTAAATGACAACCGACAAGCTAAACTAAGAATAATTTAGCTTACATTATACCAAAAAGGATTAGATTACGTAATAACTTGTCATCCATAATTCTAATTATAGGATTTGATAGTTGTCTAGAGTCTTAGACCTGCCCGAGCTCAAGGGAAGTGACCAAGTAGTAACTTTGTCTTTCATATGTTATAAGATACACTGCATGCTTTGTGGATTCATCATGAATTGTTTGACACATTCTTTGATGCATAAGGGGATGCCCGGGGCTGATTGCAAGGGTATCACTCGGGGCCTTGTGATATACCTGGCACTATGGTGATATTTGAACTGTATGTTATACACTGAATGCTGTTGTGATAATTATGTTGTATGATGAATGTATGGCATACTTTGTGATGTTGTATCTGTATGATTGAATATCTATTACTACTAAGATTATTTTCAATCTCACCCTTTTTCTATAAACTAATTTATAGTACAGGCTGATAACTCAAAGGGCAAAAGGGTAGGCGTGGACAGCTAGAGGATAATGCTGCAAATTGTATTTTCAATGTTGGTTGTCTATTTCTAGTATTTTGAATAATTTGGATCTGTATAAGGTGTATAACCTTGTAACTCTAAATGATAAAGGAACCATGACTAAAATATGAAACGTGAGACTTAAGAAAAGAATCACTCGCATACTTTGATATGATGAAACTAAGAGCCGATGAGACTTAGTAACGTAATGAAACTTGTAGAAATAATTGAAAAGTATTTCTACCCTCTAAAAAAATCCTCTTAACCCTAGGCTCAACTCCTGAGTTAAGATTAGGGATTTATGAATATTTTTAAAAGTTGGGTAGTCCGGGTTCAGATCCTGGTTCTACAACTAATTTCACTACTCATTTGTACTCATTTGAAACTATTGGAAATAAGGTATTACATATACCCTCGTGTTATGTGAAATTTACCTCTTGTTTTCATATAATGAAACATAAGGATAGTAAGGCCAAGAGGTATAAATGCTGGGCAAGGTCAAGAAGTTAGACCTGACCCAATACAATGAATAATGAGTATGTTAACAATAGAAATCCTTCCCAGAAACACAATGATAACTCCCCATTTTCAATATATTTTGATATAATTGAGGAGTTATCAATGTTAATTTAAGATGATTTTCTTGAGTTTTATAAGATATTAAGTTGATGCATTACCTTGGGGATTTGATTGTAAATACTTTACTTTAAATTAAAATCTAAGTAAGAGAACAAATAAATAATGAAAATAAAAAAATGGTTCCAGTTTTATTATTAATATTTCTATTAATAATTTCATTTTCTTAGCTTTTATTTTACCCAGGTGCTAATGTGCTATCTTAGTTTCGGATATATATATATATTTGATTGAACCCATGCCTAGTGTTTTGGGAAGGAAGGAATTTGATACCTAAAGGCTGAAAGTAAATGGGGCAGCTATGGGATTTTACAGAGGGGAGAGGTAGACGACACTGTGGATTAAAGAGCTTCATCCCATCCCTTGAGCAGCTAGAGTAGAGAAGAAATAGTGAGCTAAGAGTAGAGCTTTATGATTAGCTTTCTTGGGTGGAGGGAGCTCACAAACCAAAGATAAGACTCGAGAGGACTGAGCGAGAGAGGCAAAATTCAATAGCGGTAGTGGCATCGTTGATACAGTCGCAACTACAAAGAGAACGCTTCAGGACCTAGGCTTTTTGAACCTATACATGGTTCCGCTCCTGACATTACCGAGCAGGACAAAGAAAATCCTTTCACCACTATTCTTAGTGCTACTATGCTTGTGAAGTATGGTCTTGGAGAAGAGAGAGCTGCTAAGAGAATAGAAAATGTAGTTTTGTACACCTTGAACATGGGAGACACTGTAGCTGATTTTGTTTAGTTAATTAACACAGTTCAGTTTTCCTTTGACATGAAATTGAATTCTGAAACCATTTTGGTAGTGGTTTTAATGGATTTTATTTTAAATATGTGTGGCTAATTGTTCTTGAACCTAGAGTAACTTTGAACTAATTTGAGGACTTGAGCATGTATGAACAATTTAATTGTGCTTAATGTTATTTTTGTTTACTTAATTATGTTCTGTTTTGTCTACTTAGTGCTTGATCACCTCTAGGTATGAAATTGGGGAATTTATATTAGCCTTGGAAGAGGGATATTAATTGGACCATAAGATTAAGTAATGTGGGATTAGAATTTTTATTCTTATTTACCAATAGGATAGGAATATACCTATTGGGACTCATAATCATATTAGAGTGAAATTGAACATTTATTGCCTCTTTAGTATATTAGTTAAGAATAACAATTTTAACTTAAGAGAGGGGTATGAGTAATTGAAAGATACTTATATCCATTTAAACTCTAGATGAACAAATTAATATTAAGTGCATTTATTTTGGGTAAATAGATGCTCTAAGACTTAAAGAAAGGATTAGCCACTCTAGGTTTTTTTTCCTCTTTTGAAATCTTAAAACCATTAAATTTAGTACTTTTTATTTTGTTTAAATTGATTTTTCAATTTAGTTTCCTTCTTTGATTTGCTCAACTTAAGATGAAAATAAGAATTTTAATACCTAATTATCTATTACCTTGAATCTCTGTAGGACGACCTTGATTTGCTATTATGCTATTTCAATAGCATATACACTTGCAGTGCTTATTTAAAATTTAGTAGCATCACACAAGAATGGAGAAATTTCCTCCCTGAGGAATAATAGCAAGTTGTATCAAGATGATAGCCACGACAAGCAAATATTCTTTGAGGAACGGAACATGTTGGCACCAAGGCCAATCACATTATGACAAACAGGAGCCTCTGCTTAGACTTGCTCTTGAGGGAGACAGATTGCAAACATGAGCAACATAGTTTAGTCAATTGACAATTGCTGTTGTCAGCATCTGACATCCCTATCAACTGGGGAGAGGTGACAGAGGACTAGTTATCTCCTATCTTACTAAGTGGTGGTTTTTCACAACATGAAATTATTGTCGGCATTTAAACTAGTTGTGATAGACTCAGTATTGATATTCTGATCTACTCAAGGAGTAGAGAAAAACATGAGAAGTACCTATAAGCAATGCTATGACATGTTGTCTCACAAAACAGGATCCAGCAGATCCTGATAAAGTGGACATACTATTAAAGGTGGAAATGGTATTGAGCCGAAAGAGGCCAAGAAATTGTCACAGAGGTACACAGTTTTTGGATTCAATCAAATGTCATAGGAGGTTTCTATTGAACTCCTATTGGATTATCTTGCCATTGTTAACTCTTATACGGAAATAAAACATCAGAGAGGTAAGGTCTTACATTTTTTGTATTAGAGCTAGGTTTCAATCCTGGGACCTGTGGGTTATGGGCCCACCATACTTCTGCTGCCCTACTTTGATACCAAAAATGTCAAACCCCTTACCATTTCAATATTCGCATAGTATTAAGCATATAGTCTACAAGGCATACAGAAATAGTTGAAATATATTAACATTAAGTACTTGTTTATAATACAAGAAATCCCCGTAGGGTTTGAAAATATGTACAGAGTGTTCAACAAAAATAAAATTACAATCTAGAGAGCCAACATTTATCTCGCATGCATTGGGTCTCTACTCACTAGTAGCCACTGCCTTTCCCTTAGAGCCGCTAGCTTATGTTAGAATGTGTTTAGATGTTAAAAAAGGTGAGATTTGAGTGAATCTCAGTAGTAACAGGAATTTAGACATATAAAATGTGAAAATAAGTATGCAATGCACCATGTTATATAATATGTAAACTCATACTATGTTGTGCGCACATTGTCCAAGGCCAAACGATTGTTTGCAACCTTGGCTTAACTTGTAATATCCCAAATTTTGGGATTAAAGGCTTGAGGTTTAGCCTAGATTAAGTGGACTGCTAGACCCCAGTTTGGCAATGTCCAAGTGAGGAATGATATTTATCCCAAAATTCCTTAATATCTTTGGATATTAAAAGAAATAAAAGGTGAGGGTAAAATTATAATTTTTCTAAAAGATGAGAAATGATGGTTTTTCCCTAATATTCCCTATGATTTAAGTTGGATGGGAATTAAAAGGAGGGAAATGACTACTTGATGATTAATAAGCCCAAGCGGATGAATTATTATCAAGTAAAGTCAATAAGCGGAGAAGCTTAAGCTTTGGTTGACCACTTGAGGTGGTGTAATGGGATAATTTGAGAGTGAATTATACTCTCTTATTTCTCATTAATATTGGTGGAATGATGAAGGAAAAGAGAGAGAAAACTTATTGTGCAAGAAATAAGATAGGTGGACTAATTGAGTAAAGGCCACCTAGATGATTTTAATTAATCATCATCATTCATCATTTATTCTCATTCTTTGATGCATTCAGGTTAAAATAGAAAAGAGAAGGGAAAATAATCATAAAACGCAAGAAAGAGAAAGAGAACGGACAAGAACGAGAATGCGGAAGAGAGAGAGAAGAGAGAGAAAGTGATAATTCACTGGAACTCGACCGAGACGGCATTTTCTCTCCAAGTACCCAGTACAAACGTTCTTCTACTCATCCCGAGCTTTGATTCTATGGTTTCAGATTCTCATTTAGAGATGGTTGGTGCCATCTCGCCGGCCGGAGCGTCGCCGGAATTCTGAACCGAATTCATAAGCGTGTAGAGGTAAGCGTAAGCTTCCTTTCTACCATTTCGGTTTGTCGTTTGGATGAGTATTTTGAGAGTAGGGCATTGTTCATCTTCCATTCTATCTGTGTTTTGGAGGCCGAAACGATGTCCAATGGATGTCTAAACGGCTAATAATGTAAGTATAAGTAGAAAGGAGGGTATTAAGGCAAAGAAAGGGAGGAACCGACACAACTCTTCTAAGAACTCTATAATGGAAGCCTTAAGTGTGGCATAAGGATAGAGTTAGAATTTCATCAATTAAATGATTCCATTGAGTTCAGAAGAGCAAATTGTGTAGGGTTCATGTTGATGATGAGGTGAGAAAAGGCCTAGAGGGTGAAATGACTAAATTACCCTTATGGCTCTAAGTAGGGGCGGTCAAGGGGTATTTTCATCATTCAGGCCTAAATTTGACTGACATGAAGTCATAAATGGATTCTACACATGAAATTGTGTAGGATTGGCCTAGGTTATAATTTCTGTAAAAGTACAGTTGGGCCAGGCTTCTGGGGGCATTTTGGTAATTTAGTATAATTGGGCTAAGTTATCAACTGAAAATTAGTCTAGAATGTTATAAGGATGAGTAGTGACTCATGTATGCTATGTTTGGGAATTCTAGGACTCGACGAATGGCGAATGGACGTGCCCAAACCAGAGCAAAGATGAAGGATTGAGGATGGACGTGAAGTCCGACAGGTAGCAAACATCTCTAACTTGCATATCTTGATATGTGTGCTTGTGCAATGATGTGTTGTATGCTTTGATGAATTGTATGAAGCATATTGAATGAGTGAAGCTCTGTTTGTTTATACTATGGCCATTAGTGTAACATGTTATGCATTGAGCATGCATATATGTCATTATGTCAGCATGGATTTATGAGAGCTAGCATGTCATACATATAGCATTTCTTGTATGCATATGTTAATATGTTTGCTACTGAGATTATCTCAAATCTCACTCCTCCCAAACAACTATTTTAGACAGGTTGAAGAGTTCCTGGAGAAGTGCACCGAGGAGATATGAAGATGAGTGAAGACTGAAGCGCAAGGCGCTATCTTCTGTATTTGGTATAAAGGTTGTATTGGTTTTGTGTTTATACATTCGATGTATATGTGTATATATGAATGTATGAATTTTGTATAAGCAAAAGATCGCTCTAGTGTAAATAAAGAAAACGGCTTTTAGTTATTTAAAATGATTGCTCGTTTACTCTGATATTGTGGAACTAAGAGCCAGTGAGGTTAGTTAAGGAAGGGTATCCCATTTGGTGATATCAAAGCTATTGAAAATAAGGTTTCACATAACTCGTGTACCATCGTTGGATCTAAGATCACAGCTAGGTTATGTGCCCTCGGCACTATCATGTTAGAGAAGATAGCATACGCAAAACATATAGATATTCACATAGTGAATGATAGAAAAGTTACTACCTGAATCCTTTTTATGTTCCTCTGTCTCTGTCTATCTAACATCTTTGATTCAGCTCAGGCTATTACCAATTCCTATCAATTAAATTTAACAAGTAACTAGTTATTACTTGTACTAGTACATCCTTTTAATCATATTCTGTTGGTTATCTTTCATAGTTCCAGCAGTTTCTGTACAGTACAATTTTGCATAGTGCAGTTTCATTGTTTTCCAGAAAACTCGCAGATTTTCAGTCAACTTCGAAAATTCATAATTAATTCTAGGAAATTCCAAATTGACGGGTTTAAAAGCCTAAGAAAATCTATTTAAGTTTATATTCAGGGAAAAATACTCAAGTCTAACTAATATCATCACATTATTCCCATAAATTCTCAAAACCTCCTCTGTTCTAGATTACATTCCATAAACAGGGCTCAAATGTGAAAAATTGTATCTTTTAATCTAATAGTCCAAAAATTCTGATCTACCTATCAAATTAAATTTCTGTATCTGTACTTTAATCTTGTAAAGTTTCATAATATTTGGACTAGTTTTGGCAAACGAAATTCATTTCACAACAATACTGCCTCTAGGAATCAAATCAAACAACATTTCCCCTATACTTCTAAAAATTCCAGATTTTCATACAATCATCCAAAAATTATCAACACATATATTCCTATACAATTTTCCCTTCTAAATCCAATGGAATCATCAAAATTACAAAATTATAACTCCTTCCCCTAGTTCTACACATGGCTAAAACATAGAACCCTAAAAGGGAAAGTTGTGTTTTCTTGATTTCTCTTGATTAACCACTTCCTTTTTACTTATAATCACATGATTAATCATCTAAACACTCAATAAACATGATGAAAATTTTGACAGCATTTCATCTTAGGGTTTCATCTTCCAAATTTCAAAAAATCAACAAAATCAAACTAACAACAATAACAACCACCGCTACATCAACATATTAATCAAGAGGATTAGGGTTCTTGAGCTTACCTCTTAATTCTCTCACTTTCTCTCTCTAGGCGCCATTTTATCTCTCTCTTCCCTCTTGGATTTTGCTTGCTTGACATGATATTCTATATGGAGAAGAGATTAGAAAGGGTTGTTTATGGATTTGGAAGCAATAGTACATTAATTTCAGAACCACTTACCTTGATCTTTGCTCTAGATCACTTGATTTCACTTCCTTATTCTTGATTCTTGAAAACATACACACACACACACTCTCTCTCTCTCTTTCTCTCTCTCTCTCTCTCTATCTCTCTTTTCTTGAGTTGGTCAAACTATGGCCTTAGAGGAGAGATAATAGCTCTTTAAAATATTACACTTTCCACCTCCTTAAGATATATAGTTTAATATATTTACCATGTGCTATTTTGCTAATGTCATCATCTTTTTCCACATGACTTTAGCCTTTACTAACTTGACATAATTACTCCTCTCTCCTCTTGCAAAATTGACGTGAATGGTCCTCCAAGGTAACCAAATAAGCTTCTTCAATTACCTTAATCCATTCCCTTATAATTAGTATGTAATGGCTCTTTTATGACAACTTGCTTTTTGACTTTTCAAACTCTAATTTTACTTGGCCAATATTAATCTCTCTTGATTAATTTAAGCTAAGCATTTCATTTCTTTTTTGCCTCTCCCATGTTGAACAAAAATATTAAGGGAAAAGGAATAAATAAATGGCTTCTTGCTTTATTGGTCAAATGGTCATCTTGCCCTTACATTTTTTATAATTTCACACATTGTACTCAATCTACTAGAATTTTCATCAAAGTTTGAAAATTCATATCTAATTGTACAGATGTCCAATTGTGATGGTTCTAAAGACTATATGATCCTTATTAAGTCTATTTTTGAGAAAAAATATTTTCCTTAGCTAAATGGATGATTAGAATTCCATAATCACCATTTGTTAGACGCTGACATAAAAACTTGCTAGTTTCACCTAGCTAACTTGAAAAATACATAACTCTTTGTGTAAAGCTCTAAATGCATTATATGAACAACCAAAATAAATATTGATAATTATACTTTCATTCTGGAAAATATCATAGGAATTAGATATCATTTTCCTATTTAAAAATGTTACATAACTAGACTGCCACGCAGGAAAACACTAGCAGCAAATCTAGTTTTTTTTTACAATTTGTGTTCCTAACATAATTGTGTTATGTGTGACCACTAGTTTCCTTGTTTTTTAATTTTAATATGCTCTTTAATTCACCATTTTATTCCCGAAAATGCCATAATTGTTTACAAGGAATATTGGTGATCTCTTAAATCATCAAAGGAATAAGGTTGGTTGTGATTAGTAGTTTGTTTGTTTGGTTTTGTACTTTCAGAGGGTTAGAACTGGAATTTCATGGTTTTGATGATTCCATTAGGCTTAGAATAGAAAATTGTGTATGGAATATGTAAAGTTTGAAGTATAAAGGCCTTAGAATGTGAAATGACAAAATTACCCTTAAAACTCTAAGTTAGGGGATGTCAGGGGTATTTTCATAATTTGAACATGATTTTGACTAATCTGAGGTCAAAAATGGATTCTACATGTAAAATTGTATAGGATTAATCCGGGTAATAATTTTTGGTACAGTACAGTTAGATAAGGTACAAAGGGACTTAAACAGGGTCCTCAGGGGCATTTTGGTCATTTAGTATTTTTAAGCTAAGATAACCAACACAATGAGTTCAAAATGAAATATGAATCAGTAATAACTTATTTATCCTAAATTTATAATTTTAGGATATATCAGTAGCCCGAGCCGGATAGACAGAGTTAGATAGATAGACAGGCAAGGAAAGGGCACATTTCAGGTAGTAACTATTTCTTTCATATACTATGTGAACAATTGTATGCTTTGTGTATGCCATCTTCTATAATATGACAGTGCTAAGGGCACATGACCTAGCTGTGGTCTAGGATCTAGCGATGGTACATGAGTTAAGCCAGGGTTGCAAACAGTTATTTGGTCTTGGACAATGTACACACAACATAATATGAGTTTACATCTAACATAACATGGTACATTACATATCTATTTTCACATTCTCTATTTCTGATTGCTTGTTACTACTGAAATTCTTTGAATCTCACCCTTTCCATAAACGTATAAAGTTTTCAGCAGCAGGCTCAAAGAGCATAACTGTAGTTACCGGCAACTGAAGGTTCTGGTCTAGATTAGGAGAAGCAGTTGGTTATCTAAAGACCTTTATTTATTTTAAGGTCTATAATTATTATGTATGTACCTATATAGGGAATTGCTATAATATAATCAAGCAATATTGTATCAATGTTATCAGTATATTTATGCTATTTCTATGTTCCCGTTGAACTATGCATTGCTACTTTGGTTAGTATCAATATTAAGGGGTATGTCAGACTGGTGTTTACACTATTGATTGGATATCTAGAACAAAAGTTATGATTTTTGGAAGTTTGATTAGAAAACTGGGAACACTTTGTGATCCAAACTCTTAACATTGAGTAAATAAGCATATTACATGAGGTTAATTTAGTTATCTATCAATGTCACTATTTTTCCCTTCAATTATATGTATAGAGCTTTCAATCAAGTATTAGAACATAGCAATTAGATATGTAAATTATAAGTTATGAATTTGTAAACTTTGGGCAGAAAACCTAGAAAATTATGACTCTCAAATTGGATAGTTAGATTGATCATAGAATTTGGGAACTTAAAACCATGGATTATTACTGGATATTATTTTTATTTTACATAATATTAAAAGAGGTTTAAATAGAAACTTGAACCACCTCAATTGGAGTTTTCTAGCTTAAGATATGATTTTTTGAAGTTTCCTAAAAAATGGTGGCAGATTATGTTTTAGTCTAAAATTTTCTATTTTTTGTAATTTGTCAATGTGATTATTTTTCCATTAAATTAGATGTATAGAGATTTAAATCAAGTATTAGAACATAGAAATTTGATGTGTGAATTATAAGTTATGAATTTTTAAACTTTGGGTAGAAAACTTGAAAAATTCTGACTCTCAAATTAGACAATCGGATTAATCATGGAATTTAGGAACTTAGAACCATGAATTATTACTAGAAATTATTTTTATTTTATATAGGATTAAAATAAATTTACATAGAAACTTGAACCACCTTAATTGGAGTTTTCTAGCTTAATATATGATTTTTTGAAGCTTCCTAAAAATTGGTGGCTGATTATGTTTAAGTCTGAAATTTTCTAGGTTTTGAAGAAAACATGATTAAGGGATGATTTGAGGATTATGGGATAAGATAAGGGATTAACATTATTAAATTTAGTACTTAAATTACAAGGGGTAAAAGACATATAATATGTCTGAAGTTAGATACACAATAGACATAAGCACAAAAAATTATCAAAGATAACCAACTAATTTGAAATGAAGGATAAGAGTTATGAGATGGTCAAGAATAACATTATTTTAATTATTTTAATAATATTGAAATGAGTAATGACCTATCTCTATATGAATTTTAAATTATAGGATTTGACATTTACCCAAGCCCAAAGAGGAAGCTAATTGGAGAAGGTAAATTACTGGAAAGGTAGTCAGGTAGTAACTCTTTCTCTCATATATTATGTAATTGTTTTGCATGTTTGTGTTTACCATTGATTATATTCATTTCATGAATATATGGTTTGATGTTTGGACTATGTATTCTAAGGCCGAAAGTCCTAAAAGTGTATTGTTGAATGGAGTGTATCCCTATGCTATAAGACCTGCTATGCAATATGTGTTGTAAGGGACTATGTGCCCCAAGGCCATAATTCTCGAAAGTACATTTTTGAATGGGGTGTACTGTAAGACCTATTGTACTAGCTATGTTGTTTTAGAGTGTTGTGTCTTGTAAATGATGTTTGTGCTACATCTTGATTGTCGAATGCTTATTGTATGATGGCTTGTTTTGCAGGCTTTATAAACTTACATATATTATTATTGATTATTGTTACTACTGAGATTCTCGTGTATCTCACCCTTTCCATTAAATGAAGTATAACTAAAGTAAGCAGTTCAAGGGGCAATGAGGTAGTAATTGTTGATAAATAAGAAGGTGGAGAAGAAGGATTAATGTTATGTTAGTTATCTGTATATTAATTTTGTCAAGACTCAAGATTTTTGGTAGCCTCATGTGGCTACACGTTATATATATATATATATGTATGAATGTATATATATATATATGTATGTATGTATGTATGTATATATATATGTATGTATGTATGTATGTATGTACATGAACATAGAGTTTAACAGAGTGAATATATACCTGTAGTAGTAGTATAGTAGTAGTAAAAGTAATATGTATAGTAATAGTATGACCATGCATATTTGAGATAACGGTAATAATACTATGCTCAATAATCAAAATATGGATGGGCAATTGTATGTTAAGAGCCCATAGTTTAGACAACGATAATCTAGGATCAGAGCAGAGTAATACTTTGATAATAGTAAATAGAGTTAAAGAATTTTTAAGCCATAATGAAGAGTTTGAACAATTGAATAACTGTTTTAAAAATTCTTAAATTTCTCAGAAAAGCCTATTCATTTATAGTTCGAACCCTGTATTTCAGCTAAGTTTTCAACTATTTTCAAAAAATACTTTTTCCCCTCTACGATTAAACCTGCCTTACTAGTTCAAATTCATTATGTTTATAGCTCATCTGATAGTAATGGAAATAGGGTGTTACACTTAGTGGTATCAGAGCAGAGGTTTTGGCAATAGGTTGGATTACTCTACTCATATGAAAAATGTGTATTTTGATAAATTAATAAGTGAAAATATTTAATGATACTGTGATAAGGCTCTATGAGTGATAGAAGGAGTCAAAGGAGTGGATCAACTTCATCTATTAATCAGCCTTTTAGGGGAAGGGGTAGTGCAGTGTACTGAGGAAGAAGAGTAGGTAGGAAAAGTACCTTGAGAATGTCTGTTAGGGCCCCAAAGTTGATAAATTTGGTGTCGAGTGAGGAATCCTCTATGGGAGAGAATGAGAATAGGAGTTAGCAGAGGTAGCACTAAATTCTACTTCTAACTTAAGGAATCTTAATCCTGTTCTAGAGCATAACATAGATCCTTTCCCTCTACTTATAGGGTATATAGAGGATATATTCTGAGAAGCTTAGCTCAATCAAGACACCATGCAAAAACATTGATTATTTGATAAAGAGTGGATCTACACCATTCTGCATTTCTTCCCCAATACTGCATTTTGAAGGAACAAAAATGAACTTATGGAGCATGGCCCCTTTTATATATTTGATTTTGTTAAACACATGAAAAGGTTTGTATATGAAAATACTAGATAAATGATATATATTGTAAACTTTTCATGTGATGACATTATGATAAATGCTATTTCTAGTATGTTATGATTTGAATGGATTTATATATTCCTGTTACTTGCTAGTGTAAAAATCTAAGGAATATGTATATCAAATATGAAATTAATGGTGAAATCCTTTTCTTAATAGTGAAAATAAATTATGGTTAATTTACAAGGAGGAAGGATAGGACCAGCTACTAGTGGAGAAAGAAATCCGCTAGATTTAATATAACAAATATTGGGTATGCTAATTAAGCAACACGCAATGATTCAAGGGCTCAAAGCAAAGTTAAGGGAAGTACATACTAGACAAATTAAGGATAGAGAAAGAAGGGAAAATGATGTGGTTCCAGAGGAAAGGCAACCACAGATTGACCCTTAACAATAACAACATCAACAACAACAATAACAATAATAGTAGCAGCAGAAACAGCTTCAAAAACCATATGATGATCTGGATAGTCAAGTAAGAGAAGTGGAGAATTTGTAGTACTGGATCATGAGGTTTTACAAATATCAGCCTCCAGTATTTGAAGGGAGGTTTGATCCCCAAAAAGCGGAAGATTAGATCGTTAGATTGGAGAAAATTTTTAAGGTGATGGTGTGTCCCACTAAGATGAAGGCTCATATAGCCATCTATAAAATAGAAGGGGATGCTGACAGGTGGTGGAAGAATATGGAATTAATCTTCTAGGCTAGGAATGTAATATCCTAAATTTTAGGACAAGAGGCTTGAAATTAAGCCTATATTTAGGGGACTGCTAGACCCCGATTTTTCAAATGTCCTAGAGAGACATGGTATTATTTTCCAAAATTCCTTTATATCTTTTGATATTAAATGGAATATTATCTTGAATTAAAGAGCTTGGGAGTGAAAAAATAAAGCAATTAGAAGTCACACACAATATAATAAAGTGGAACACAAAGTAGTGTTGCTACCGGTGAAATTTAGGTGTGGCAGTGGTGATTGTATGACATTTTTCAATTAGTAAATGATGTTGAAAAATTATGAAAATTTCCAGAATGAAATTTGAAAGGTCATAATGGTTAATTAGACAAGTATGATAGGAGTTATGATTTTTCAAAGTTTTGTCAAGTTAAACTGAGTAATTCTGGAGCAGTGTCCAATTAAATAGAATTATGTACTTATGGGAGTGCTTTTATCTTATGGGTATATTTTTACCTTACATTAGACTTAAAGAGGGTTCCAAAGAACTTAGAATCACCCATTTGGATTTTTTTACATTTAGTTATGATTTTTACAAGTTTGGCCAAGAATCATGATGGTGAAATTCTGAGCAGCGAGATTCTTGGCTGCGAGCAAAGATTATTCACTGCGGCTAAAGGTTCTTGGCCACAACCAAAATGTTTCTGTCTGGTTTTTGGCTGAGGCCAAAACCCCCAAATTTCAAGATTTTATGTTTTTGAGGGAAATTGACCTATTTAGCCCTCCCTAGCTTCTTGGGCCTTTATATACACTTATAATGACTCATAATCATGGCTCTAATGATATGATTAGGTATTCAGGGCCATGGATAAGTCAAGAAAGAAGAGGAATTGAAGAATTTCCAAGAAGCTTCAATGGTTGGAAGAAGAGGTAACAAAAGGAAGGACTATGGTCCACCAAATAGTAAACTTACCTTGCCTGCATATTTGTGATATGTATGTTTTTGTATTGATTATGTGATTGCTTTGTCTATTTGTGTTGTGCATATTTGATTGATTGAAGCTCTGTTATATTTGTATAATGGCCATATGTATGTCATAACATTGAGCATGCAGCATGTCATTATATTAGCATGAAATAGTGTATATCTTGCATGCATAGTGGTATTGTTTGCTACTGAGATTCTCTTAAATCTCACTCCTCCCAAACAACCATTTTAGACAGGTGAAGATACATGAAGATGCATGAAGGAGAATGAAGGTGAAGTGAAAACCGTAGTGAAGCTTAAAGTGCAAGGCGCTACTTTGTACTTGGTGAATGTATGTATGAGAACTTATACATGTATATGTGTATGTATAAGCATGTGATGATTGTTGTTAAAGCAGAGAACCGAATCGCTCTAATGTAATAAAGGGAAGAGCTCTTAGTTTAATTAAAGTAATCGCTCGCATACTCTGATGTTGTGAAACTAAGAGCCAGTAAGGTATGAAAATAAGGGTGTCACAAGGAATATTCTTATCACTTAGAAATTATTCCAGGAAAAATTCAACGAGAAGTATTTTCTATGGTCTATTAGGATCGAGAAAGAGGTAGAATTCTTGTCACTGCAACAAGCAAGTCATGAAGGTTTTGATGAGTACTTGTCTAAATTTATTTGACTGTTTAGATACTCTTCCTATTTGAGATATAGAGACGATGAAAGTTGGAGCTTTGATATGTTAGTACAAGGATTGAAGCCAGAATTGAAGGAGAAGCAATTCACAGAATTTAATTAGACCATAAAGGTATACCAAATTACTAAGAGTAACTTGATTAATTTGCATTCGTCCATAAACATGATGAATTGTAGAAGTAAAAGCTGTAGGAATTCTTCTCACAAGCGGAAGAGTCAAGGGTTTTTGCCCATAAGAGATAATAGAAAATTCCACCATCTAAAAAATTTTGGTATTTAAAGACCTCTAGAGCTAAGACCTTGCCCTCATTGTGGCAAACCTCATGGTGGTAGGCCTTGCACTGCTGCACAGATAATTTATTATTCTTGCCAAAAGCTGGGTCACTATCCTAAAGATTATAGACAGTGGCTATCAGAGCCCAGACACAAAAATCAAGGTAAGTGTTTCCCATAACACATGAAGAGGCACTGAAATCATTCGAGATAATCTAAAGTACAATCCAACTTAATTGTAACGTAGTTCAAGCATTGTTTGACTTTGGTGCTAGCCATTCTTTTATTGCTTTTGATTTGCTAGACAACTAGGGTTAAGAATTCATGAACTACCATATGATTTGGTCATGTCTACTCTTATGTCCTGTCCAAACGTCACATCAAGTGCTTGTTTGAATTGTATGGTAAATGCTGAGAAAAATGATTCTGTGATAGATTTAATCTGTTTGCCATTTCCTAAACTTGATGTTATACTTAGGCTTGATTAGTTGATAGAAAATAATGTGTTGTTAGATTATGGAAACAAGAGAATCGTATATCTTACTCTCCAAAAGGATATCAACATAAACATTGACCTAAACTTTCTCTCAGTAGCTTAAGCTTAGAAATGCTTGGGTAAGGGATGCCAAGGGTATTTTGTATTCTTCTCAAAATAGGCAGAAGTAGAAATGACTATTAAAGATATACCCATGGCTAATGAATTCACTAAAGTCTTTCCAGAAGACATAAGTGTATTACCCCCGGCAAAGGGAAGTGGAGTTTACAATTGAAATCATGCCTAGAGCTAGACCTATATCTAAAGCCCCATATAGAATGGCTCTAAATGAAATGGCAGAGTCAAAAAAGTAGGTGGAGGAGCTACTAGAGAAAGGGTTTATATGACCAATGTATTGCTATGGGGTGCTTTGGTGCTATTTGTCAAAAAGAAAAACAGGAGCTTAAGATTGTGTATTGACTACAAAGAGTTGAATAAGGTGACTGTCAAGAGAAAATACCCATTTCCTGGAATCAATGATCTCTTGGATCAGTTGTCTAGTTCCTATATATTTTCAAAGATTGATGTAAGGTCAGGATACCAACACTTGCAGTGAAAACAGATAATGTGCTGAAGACTGCTTTCAGAATAAGGCATGGACACTATGAATTCTTAGTAATGTTATTTGGACAAACCAATGCACTTGTTTTATTCATAGACTATATGAATCAAATTTTTTAATAATATCTAGACCAGTTCATAGTGTTCTTTATCAACGACATTCTAACATACTCAAGAAGTAGAGAAGAGCATGAAAAGTACTTGAGAATAGTGCTAGGAATCTTAAAACAAAAGCAGCTCTATGCAAAGCTGAGCAAATGTGAGTTTTGTCTTTTAAAGTTCAAATTCCTAGGCCATGTTATCTCATAGGATAGGGTCTTAGTAGATCCCAATAAAGTGGAAGCAATATTGAATTAGAAGAAGCCAGAAATTGTCACAAAAATACAAATTTTTATGGGTCTAGCCGATTATTACAGAAGGTTCATTCAAAATTTTTCTTGAATTACCTTGTTATTGAAAAAGCTCACTCAAGAGAATCAATTATTTAACTAGGATGACAAATGTGAGAGCTACTTTCTGGTAGAGCTAAAGGAGAGGCTTACATTTGCACCAATGTTAATTATCCCAAATCTAAGACTGACCTATGTGGTCTATAATTATGCGTGTAAGCAGGGATTGGGATGTGGCATATGCAACAGGGCAGGGTAGAGTGGTGGTGTATGCCTCTCAATAATTAAAACCTCATGATAGAATTTTCCCCACATATGATGTAGAGTTTGTGGTGATCATCTTTACTTTGAAACTATGGCAACATTACCTGTATGGTGTAACCATAAAGCTGTACTGCATCTACAAGAGTCTTAAATACTTGTACAAGTAGAAAGTGTTGAATATGAGACAATGAAGATGGATAAATCTGATAAAAGATTATGACTTGGAGATCAAATAATATCAAAGTAAATTGAATGTCACAGCTGATGCTTTAAATCAGAAAATAATGCAGGTGGTAGTCATGATGATTTAGGAACAGAAACTACTTAAAGGATTTAAAGACCTAAACTTTTCAAATCAAATACTACTTAGTGGCTACAGTCTAGTCAAAAAGAAAGCAACATGAGAGATGAAATTGAAAAAGGTCAGAAGCAGGATGAGCAAGCGAAGTCAATTAGGGACAAGATTGAACAGGGAGAGACTCAAGAGTATGACCTTTCGTCTAATGAACTGGTCAGATATAAGACGAGGATATATATTCTAATAAAGGCTAAACTTAGATGGAAAATCCTGGAAGAGGCATGCAAAAGTAAGTACACTCTTCACCCAGGAGTAATCAGAATGTCTCACAATCTGAAGTCCTTATACTAGTTGCTAGGAATGAAAGGGGATGTAACCAAATATATTATGCATTACCTCATATGCTAAAAGGTAAAGGCATAACACCAAAGGCTATCATGGCTTTTGCAAAGTCCTGAAATACCTTAGTACAAATAGGAAAGCATGACTATAGATCTTATGGTAGGATTGCCCAGAATAAAGAATTATGATGCAATATGGGTAATTGTTGATCGACTAATGAAGTCAACTCATTTTATTCCGATCAATGCCATATATTCTCCTAAAAACTTAAACCACCTCAATTGCAGTCTCTTAACTTAAGATATGATTTTTCAAAGTTCCTTGAAAATAGAGACAGATTTCCAATTAAGTTTGAAAATGACAGCATTTTTAGGAAATTGGAATTAGTAATGGGATTGAGAGTGTTAGGGCTTTGAGAGAGGTTAGTTAAGCTATGAAAGCTTGCTAAGTATAAGTATTAATCTGCCCTACATGAATGTTTTATAGGATCCGACTTTTGCTACTAAATAAAGGAGAAAGTAAAACCAAAAAAGTTTAACCAAGAAGAGGTAACTTGGAAGAAGAAGCAAAAGTTAGTGAAATTTACTCTTATATAGTTTGTGCTTGGTTGCTTGCATGTTTATTTGCCATGTATATTGTAATACCCTGAATTTTAGGATTAAAGACTTGAGGTTAAGCCTAGATTAAGTGGACTGTTAGACCCCGGTTTAGCAAATGTCCCAGTGAGGAATGATATTTGTCCCAAAATTCCTCTATATTGTTGGGTATTAAAATGGAAATAAAAGGTAAGGGCAAAATGGTAATTTTTCCAAAAGATGGGAAATGATGGTTTTTCCCTAATATTCCCTATGATTTGAGGTGGATGGGAATTAAAAGGAGGGAAATGACTACTTGATAATTAATAAGCCTATGCGGGTGAATTATTATCAAGCAAAGTCAATAAGCGGAGAAGCTTAAGGCTTCGGTTGACCACTTGAGGTGGTGTAATGGGATAATATGAGAGTGAATTATACTCTCATAATTCTCATTAATATTGATGGAATGATGAAGGAAAAGAGAAATGAAACTTGTTATGCAAGTAACGTGATGGTTGGATCACTTGGTGGTAAGCCACTTGGATGATTTTAATTAATCATCATCCTTCATCATTCATTCTCTTTCTTTCCTGCATTTGGATTAAAAGGAAAGAGAAAGAGAAACATATCAGAACGAGAAAGAGAAAGAGAACGGAGAAAGAACGAGAACACAGAGGAGAGAGAGAAGAGAGAGAAAGCTGTGATTCACCGAAACTCGTCCGAAACGGCATTTTCTCTCCAACTACCCAGTACAAACGTTCTTCTACTCATCCCGAGCTTGGATTCTATGGTTTCATATTCTCATTTGGAGGTGGTTGCTGTTGGGATTCGTACACGCAGCGGAAAAATTAACCGTTTAAAAACCTCGAATCCCAATCACGGATCTATCAAAGACGTCTAAATCGAGTAGTTAGAATAGTACCTTTATGTTTTTCGTGCTTTCGATCTCTAGGAGTCAACACCTCTGGTCGCCTCCCTCTACCGGTATCCACACGAACAAGACCCAATGCGGCAGCGTGCTAGCGCCTCCAAGATGCCTCTCTAAGGTTTCTCGCGGCTCTCCAAGTTCTCCGTACAGCCTAGGGTTCTCTAGCCCTTCAAATTTTATATCTGATGTAGGCCGTATTGGAATCTCAAAATTAATCTTAATTAATTTTAAATTCAATTAAATCAAATAAATCTGACTTGATTAAATCTGTCAAACAGATTTAATTTATCATATTCATTTAATCTAATTAAAGAGCCAATAGATTTAATTTATCTTTATAAATTAAATCTAAGATATGATATCTGTATTAGTTTTAATTATTTAATTTATCAAATAAATTAAATATAAAACTAACATCTTATAATAATATTATAATCTATATATTTTTTTTTGAATTTATATATATATATATATAATATATATATATATATATATATAATTCATCCACCCTAGGTCAAATATTGTATTCATTGAATCTTAGACACATCTTAGATTCAATGAATCTGGATATCATAGCTCGTGTTGGGCTATTCTTGTGTTCGACCCTGTAGGACCACATGAAGTTGGCAGTAGGCCAAAAACTATTATATTCCACAAGTCGCAAGCGGCCTCTAGCAAGACATTATGACTACCCAATTCACATGAGGATCGATGATAAGATGCAACCTTTTATACAACCATGTCACGTCCCTTTTTGTCACATGATATTTTGGTCAAGGGTGAGGCATGGACAACGTCATCCTCCTGTTCCTGACCATCACTTTCCTGATTCCTAAGTAGCCTGAAATTAGAAATGGAAACTCCTTCCCATTACAGTATGGCCATACATTTCTCAGACTCACTCATCGAGGGGCCCAGTAATATCTCTCACTAATGTAAGGGACAAATTCCATCTTGACCACTCACATTCCTCTTCATGAAAACTCCTAAGCCCGATTGTAGCCTTTATCATCACCCGGTCAAAGGTGACTTTTGACTAGGTCAAAACTTAGCAAGTTTCATGCAGGAATCTATGATGATCTTAGGTCAGAGGGCACTGTGACATGATTATATGTATGAGATAAGCTTATGACTTAATCCATGCAACTTTCTCATAGTGGGTCGGTCCAGCACCTTATACTCCTACAAGTGCCTAAGACTTTGATTTGTATCTCTATACCTCATCAAAGTCATACTGGTCTTATTTCATCTTTGCTCCCGCATAGATAATTGACCAGGGACATTTAGGATAATCTTTATAGTTCATCCAAGGATACAATTATCATAATAAACAAGCAAATGATATGATAACAATAAGGAGAAATTCTTAAATAGCAATAATGTTTAAGGTACAATGATTGGCCCTTAGGGCACAATTTCCAACAAGAAATTGAGTTTTTGAGTGGTTTTGTTTGGTTTTTCTTGAAGTTTAGCATGTTTATTATATGATAGAATCAAGGAGAGCTCAGTTTAGGATGAAAAGGTGGTGTTCTTAAGAGTTTAAGAGAGAGTGTCAAATCTATAGCTGCAGGGAGTTAGTCAGAGTCGGGCACTATTTTGGTAATGAAATAGTACACATTATAATCTTTAACATGAGTCCTAGAATGTGTTGATTGGGTATCTAAAACAAACGTTATGATTTTAGGAATTTTGGTTAGAAAACTGGAAACACTCTGTGTTCCTTATTCTTGACAGTGAGTAAATAGCAAATTACGTGAGGTTAATTTAGTAATTTGTCAATGTGATTATGTTTCCCTTAACTTAGACATACAGAGCTTTTAATCAAGTATTAGAACAGAAAAATTGTATATGTAAATTATAAGTTATGAATTTTTAAACTAAGGGTAGAAAATCTGGAAAATTCTGACTCTCAAATTGGATAGTCAGTTTAATCATGGAATTTTGGAACATAGGACCATGAACTATTACTGGAAATTATTTTTCTTTTATAGAGGATTAAAATAGCTTTATATAGGAACTTAAACTAAATCAATTGGAGTTTTCTAGCTTAAGATATGATTTTTCGAAGTTTCTTAAAAATTGGTGCCTGATTATGTTTCATTCTGAAATTTTCTAGCTTTTGAAGGAAATGTGATTCAGGGATGATTTGAGGATTATGGGATAATATAATGGATTAAATTTATTAAATTTAGTACTTAAATTACAGGGGTAAAATGTAATATCCCAAATTTTGGAACAAGAAACTTGAGATTAAGCTTGGATCAAGAGGACTGTTGAGCCCTGGTTTAGCAAGTGTCCTATCAAGGTATGATTTTATTTCCTAAATTTATTTATACCCTTGGGGGTATTAAAGACTATTGGGAGTGAAAAAAATAAAGTAATTAGAAGTCACACACAATATAGTAAAGTGGAACACAAAGTAGTATTGCTACCGGTGAAATCCCTGGTGTGGCATTGGTGATTGTGTGACAATTTTCAATGGGTAAATAATGTTTAAAAATTATGAAAATTTCCAAAATTAAATTATACTTATCAAGATATAATTTGATAGGTCATATAACTCATTTGGAATTGTACAAAAAGAGAAATGAATTTTTGAAATTAGCCCAATGAAACTGGCTATTTTTTGTAGCAGTGTCCAAAGATTAAAATTTTGGGAAGAGTGAAATTTCAATTAGCCAAAGGTTACATTTTTAATTAAAACTAGACTCAATAAGGGTCAAATAACCTTTACAACCACCCCATTTTAATATCTACATAATTAGATATGAATTTTCAAAGTTTGATGAAAATTCTGCCCAGTTTTCCATTAAGTGCGAAAATGGGAATAAATGTAAGGGAAAAATGGTCATTTGACCAATAAAGCAATCATGACACAAATTTTGTGTTTGATAAATAAGAGCATGACACTTGTCCTCTCATGATGAAAAATTAATCTTACCTTTTGAGTTGTCACCACAAGAAGTCGCCACCTAGCCCTCAAGTCGGGGAAATCCACCGGTCTCTGATCCTGTCACCCGACTGAATTTCCCAAACACTGAGCCGGCAGCCAGGGAAAATCATTAGACCACTACTTCCCCTAAAATTTTGGATGTCTAAAGGCCCAAGAAAAGAGACGGGACCGACCTTATTAAAGTAGGTGACACGTGCCGCCGAATAAGTGAAACACCGAACAAATGGCACCACGGGATCGCGACACTTGGCATGACTTTTCCAAGACCATTAAAGGCCTCATAATTTTTTTTAGCTTCCTAAATATTCAGGAAAAAATTCCAAAATCATAGAAAAATGGTTAGAGGAGAGATGAAGAGTGGATAGTAACTTTTTAGAACTTCAACCCGCCGAAACACTACCGAATCGGCGTTTTCTCTCAAAGTACCCTTCACAAACCTTCTTCTACTCATCCTAAGCTTCATTTTTACTATTTCAGATTTTTATTTGTAGATGTTTGGTGGCATCTCACTTGCCGGAGTACTGCCAGATTTCCGAACCGACTGCAGAAACGTGTAGAGGTAAGCGTGGGCTTCCTTTTTCACCGATTAGTTATTGTTTGGATGAGTTTTTGTAGGGGTTGGGTACTGTTTATTTTTTACCAAGGGTTTTTTTAGAGTTTTAATCATGGTTTAATCATGTATTTATGGTTAGATTATGATTTATGATGATATTGGAGCAAGTTGTTGGACAAAATTCTATTCTGGTGAATTGTTGTAGAAAACTCTAGTTTTATGGTCTGAACATAATGTGATGAAGGAGTGAGAATTTTGTAATTTTGATGGTTCCATAGATTTATAAGGTGAAATTTTGTAGGCATACAAGTGTTCATAATTTTTGGATGCTTGTAGATGAATTTGGAATTTTTGAAAGTTATGGAGTAGATGCTGTGAAATTCATTTTCTGGAGGCAGTGCCATTGTAACGAGTTTTTGAGTAATGAAATGTTATCCAATGACCATGGAATTTTCCATTCTAAAATTAGAGACATAGACCTTTAATTTGATATGTCATATTGATTAATTGGATTTGTTTGCTGGGATTTTTATATTTTTAAAGTTTGGGCATGAAAAACTGGGTAATTCTATAGTAGGGTCCAATAAAATGGAATTCTGTACTTATGTGAGTGCCCTTAGCCTATGGCTATATTTTCCCCTTAAATTAGACTTAAATAGGATCAAATATAACTTTGAACAACATCAATTAGATTTTTTTGAATTTAATTATAATTTTTCAAAATTTGTTGAAAAATATGTTAGCTTTATGTCTTATGCCAAATTTAAGACTTAATGGCACAAATGTAATCAGTTAGAACTCCAAGGGTGAAAGTGAGCCTTTTAGGCTAATGTAGCTATTGGGCATTCACTCTTCATGGCTCTAATGATGTCATTCTTATCTAGGGTCATGACGTGTCAAAGAAGAGGTAATAGTTGGAAGATCAAGGTGCATGAGGAGGACATCAAGTAAAAGGTAGTGAACTTACCTTGTCTACATGTATTTGATATGTATGTTTGCATTGATTATGTGATTGATTTTCCTAATTGTGTTGGACATACTTGATTGATTGAAGCTTTGTTATATTTGTGCAATGGCCATGTGTATGTCATAACATTGAGCATGCACAAATGTCATTATGTTGGCATGAAGTATGGTAAGCAAGCATGTCATGCATTCACTATATATCTTGCATGCATAGTGGTATTGTTTGCTACTAAGATTCCTTCGAATCTCACTCTTCCTTACCCAAACATGTAGGTATGTTGAGTACAAGTGAAGAATGCCTGAAAATATGCAAGGAGGAACTGCAATGGTGAAGTGAAGATCGTAGTACAAGGAACTACCTTTTGTATCTGATGAATACGTTTGATATTTTATGATTATACATTTGATGTGTATGTATATGAATGCATGAATGAAGTTTAAATAGAGAATTGCTCACATACTCTGATATGATGAAATTAAGAGCCGATGAGATTTAGTGACTTACACTACTAGAAAAAACACTTTTAACGTCCTTTTATGGGGGGACGCATATGTTAGCGATGTAGTAAATTTGGACTTTAGATATCCTGTTGAAAGGGACGCCTAAAGTGAGGCTTTAGGCGTCCCTTCTTTAAGAAGGGGCCTAAAGGCAGAACTTTAGGCGTCCCTTTTGTAAAAAGGGACGCCCAAAGACAGCGTTTAAATTTATTTTTTAATTATTTACTTTAGGCGTCCCTTCTAGGATAAGGGACACCTAAATTTTTTTTTAAAGGATGCTATTTATATTGTTTCTGCCCATACTGAAAGTGATGAACAACAGTCTCCTTACACAGTAAGGAAACATACAGCAAGCAGTATATAATTATCTCCTACAACATACAGCAGTAAGGAAACATGCATGCACAGTGTTGTCAGAATGTTGTCCACTAAACAACTACATACTAAGTAAACATATAGGAAACCATAAACTTTTACAGATCTAGGTGTTGAAGAAGCCGCCCAGCCAACAAGTCTCTAACCAAATTAATTTCTTCATATAAGTAGGCAACATCATTATCAAAGATCTGCAAATTAGAAAATAAGATCAGATAAAATCATTAAAGTTAAAGAATTGTTTAGCAATTCAATTAAAATACATCCAAAATATTATCATTTGATTACCTGTTGAAAATCACTTGTAACGCCGCTTTGAATGATATTATACATGTAAAGCATAACATAGTAGCCACATTCCGTACCCCCTGGCTGTTGAGGGCACTATAAATTAAATCAAAAGAAATTGGTTAAAATCAATAACATACATAATTCTAAAACAACCCTAAATAAAAGAACTTAAATTGGAACCACATACTTGGGGATAGTACCACTTTGGCTTGTGAACAATTCTACCCTCACGTGACCCACCAAGCATTCTATATATTTGGGTCGTGCTACCATTAAAATGTAAAACAACAAAAATTAGAACAATTTATTTATGTCAAGAATCAATTTAATAAAAAAGAAATAACTTACATGTTGAAGATGGATTTTGTGTCCTTGTCGGGCTTTTTTCTCAAGGAATCAAACCAATAGATTTCGTTGATGCGCGGGCAAACAACACACAGGCTCCAATGGTAACTACAACAATACACAGATTAAAATGAAGTTTAGATTAGAAGAAAATTATTTCTCAAACATCCCAAAAAATAAAAATACAACTTCATACCCTTGAACAATTAGCACTAGATAACATCAAAATTTGGTCGCTGCCATTGTGAAGCCCACATAATGTGTCCTTTGTTGCACATCATTTTTATTCGACGTCGTATTTGCCAGACACAAGAATCCATATAAAGTGTGTCTTTCCATATCAAAAAGGTCAAGTCTCGTGCTTATTCCATCCTTGGTCTTCCCTGGGATGTGTAAAAGCGTACTGACAAGGCTATCACACACGTTTTTCTCCACATGCATCACATCAATACTGTGTCTTACATCAAGACAACGCCAATACAGAAGATCAAATAAAATTGACCTCTTCTTCCATATGTTCTTCTCACCCATAGTCCTCTGATTTTTACCAAAGGTCACATTGATACGTTCTATCCGACTATAAACTTCCTCCCCGGTTAATACCCTTAGAGCAATTCCATGCTCTAGTAAGCCATCAAAATGCTTTCTCAGCCTACGATATGGGTGGAATCGATGAAGAAACCTCCTGTGGCCAAGGTACACTATTTTTTTCCAATGCTTAAGTTGTCGAAAGTGTGTGTCTGTTTCACAGATTGGGCATGCTTTATGACCCTTCAAACTATACCCTAACAAATTTCTGTATGCAGGGAAGTCGTTTATCATGGTAAAAATCATTGCACGCAACTTGAAAGACTCCTTATAATCATCGAACACATCCACACCTTCCTCCCACAACTTCTTCAAGTCCTCAATCAAAGGCGCCAAGTACACATCGATGTCATTCCCTGGCTGTTTTGGTCCAGAGATCATCATATAAAGCATAACGTACTTGCACTTCATACATAGCCAGGGAGGTAAGTTGTATATTACAAGGAGAACTGGCCACGAACTATGTATACTAGTAAGAGTTCCATACGGATTGATTCCATCTGTACAAAGTCTAAGCCGAAGGTTTCTCGGCTCACTGCCAAATTGAGGGAACATTTCATATATCTTTTTCCACTGTGGAGAGTCAGCCGGGTGCCGAAGATATTTTCCATCACAAATTCTCTCATCATAATGCCATCTTAACTTCTTCACTTTTGTTGCAGTCGCAAACAAACGCTTAAACCGTGGTATTATCGGAAGATACCATAACACCTTCGAAGGTTGCCTTTTAGTTGTTGTCCCTTCTCTACAACCACCATCTTTCTTCACTTTGTATCGTGACGTTTTACACTTAGGACACTCACTAAGTCCTGCATACTTTTTTTTTGTACAATACGTAGTCATTAGGGCAAGCATGTATCTTTTTGTACTCCATGCCCATCGTAGACAAGATTTTCTTGGCCTCATACATATGGTTTGGAAGTACATTATCTTCTGGAAACATATCACACAATAATTCCAGTAGTAATGTAAAACTACTATCGGTCCATCCACAAGTTGCCTTTAAGTTCACCAAATGCAATGTTCCTGTCAGTCGTGTGTACTTACTTCCAGGGTATAATGGTGTATCCGCATCACTCCGCAGGCTGTCATATTCATGTGTCTAGGCGAAGGATTCAACCTCGGCATCGTGAATCATTTTCTCTATTCTATCTTGATCTATGACATCCACTCCTTCCTTCTTGTGCGACGAACAATCAGTTACTTTCTCACCATGCTATATCCACCTTGTGTATCAAAGATTTATTCCATCACAAAGTAGGTGATCCCTTATATCATCAACATCCCGTCAACTCTCATTTAAACAATTGACACAAGGACAAAAATACTTCCCATTTTTTGTTGGAGCATTCCTTCTAGCAAATTAAATAAACTATTCCACCCCATTCTCATATTCTTCACTAGTTCTCATAGCATTCATCCAACTATGATCCACTTTTTACCTAAGCCATTCTCAATAACTCTAAAGTTTAGAATAATATAATTGACAACAATAGGATTTCCTTTTATAACTTTTTTCAAAAAAAATCGGTAGCATTTCCTCTTAAATTTAAGACATCCCAAAATTTGAATAATAAATCAGTTCAACTAAATGCAAAACAGAACAAGCTATCTAAGACAATTTAGAACACTATCAACAATACTATCCACTAATTTTTCATCATTAAACTAAAAAATTCAAAAAGAAGTGTTAAAAATTTAGACTTCTATTATTATTATTTTTATGACACAACAATTATTTTAACTTTGTAGTGAACTATATCAAGAGACATATAATGGAATCAAAATTATCATTCTACTAAAGATGAGTTTTTGTGTGCGCATATATATATAACTTTGAGAGCATTTTTCATTTTTTTCATATTAAATAATTAATCTCAACAAAATCCATGAAGACATAATTATGCATATTGATAATTATAAGTGTACATGTTCAGTATTACAAAACTGAAATAGGAGAAGCAAAAATCCATACGTGATATTTTTTTCCATAATTGTTGATATTACAAAATCCATAGGCTTCAGTATTACAAAATTTGTACGGAATTAAGGCATAATTGATGATATTTGTTCATATATATTCCAAACACAACCTTAATTAAATAATAACCATAAAAAAATCCCAATCTACAAAAAAAAAACCAATGCAAAATCCATGCCAAACACAAACATAGAAGATAATGGTTGCAACGTCAAAGATAAAAGGAGATCAAGGGAGGCGCGAGAGCTACTGTACCTTATCTTGGAGGAGGTTCACTAAAGCCTAGCTTGTCGACGGTGAGAGAGGAATGGATGAACAGCTAGCATGGTGAGATCGATCGAGGTGGATGAGCTTCTTGAGAAAGGAGGGGAGGAGGAGGTCGTAGCTATATCAGAGTTTTTTTAGAGATGGAGGACGACGGACTTACTTGTGACCCTGAGAAGAGAAAACGAAAATTATTGAAAGCTGGAGGGAAATGAAGTAAATCTCCGGAGGGAAAATGAAACACCAAGAAGGGACGCCTAATATGCCCTTTACACGTCCTTTTTCGTTCTTAGGACGCCTAAAAGGACAAAAAAATTTCTTTATTTACTTAAATGTCACCGCGTCCAATTTTTACTTCCTTTTTTTAGAAAGGGACGTATTTTAGTGACGTTAAATCCCCAATCTATAGTAGTGGTAATGAAACTTGCAAAAATAATTGAAATTTTTTTTACCTTCTGAAAAACCCTCTCAACTACAGGTTCAATTCCTGAGTTGAGATTGGGGATTTGTGTACATTTTCGGAAGTTGGGTAATCCGGGTTCGAATCCTGGTCCCACCAGTGATTTCACTACTCATTTACACTCATATGAGCCTATGAAAATATGGTATTACATAAAAGACATATAATATGTCTTAAGTTAGATACACAATAGACAAAAGCCTAAAAGATTATCAAAGATAACTTACTAATTTGAAATGAAGGACAAGAGTTGTGAGAGGGTCAAGAATAATATAATTTTAATTATGTTAATAAAATTGGAATGAGTAATGACCTATCTCTATATGAATTTCAAATTATACAATTTGAAACTTGCTCGAGCCCAAAGAGGAAGCCAATTGGAGAAGGTAAATTACTTGTAAGGCAATCAAGTAGTAACTCTTTCTCTCATATATTATATAATTTTTCTACATGTTTGTATTTAGGGTTAATATAACTTTTAGTCCCTGAAGTTTGGTTCAATTTTTGTTTTGGTCCCTCAAGTTTGAAATCGGTGCTTTTGGTCTCTAAAGTTTGACCCGATTTTGGTTTTGGTCCCTAAATTTGGCCTGGTTTTGGTTTTGGTCCCTCAAAAGTGGCCAATTTTGGTTTTGGTCCCTAAGTTTAAAGTAATATATCAAGTCCTTTTCAAACTTGAGGGACCAAAACCAAAATCACCCAAACTTTAGGGACCAAAACCACCGATTTTAAACTTGAGGGACCAAAACCAAAATTGAGCCAAACTTCAGGGACCAAAACAACTGATTTCAAACTTAAGGGACTAAAACCAAAATTGGACCAAACTTCAGGGACCAAAAGTTATATTAACCCTTTTATTTATCATCAATTATATTTGTTTTTATGAATATATAGTTTGATGTTTGGATTGTGTGTCCTAAGACCGTAAATCCTAAAAGTGCACTATTGAATGGGGTGTATTCCTACTCTATAAGACTTGATATGCATTCAATGTGAAGTCGTAAGTCCCGAAAGTACATTATAGCATGGGGTGTATCCCTAGGTTATAAGAGTTGTTATGCAATATGTGTTGTAAGGGACTGTGTACCCCGAGGTCATATGTCTCGAAAGTGCATTTTTGCATGGGGTGTATTGTAAGACCTGTTATACCAATTGTGTTGTATTGGATTGTTGTAGCTTGTGAATGATGTTTGTGTTACATCTTGATTACCGAATGCTTATTGTATGATGGTTTGTTTTGCATGCTTCGTGAACTTGCATATATTATGATTGACTATTATTACTACTGAGATTCTTGCAAATCTCACCCTTCCATTAAATGACATACAACTAAAGCGAGTAACTCCAGGGGTAAGGAGGTAATAATTGCTGATAAATAAGAAGTGGGAGAAAAAGTATTAATGTTATGTTAGTTATCTGTATATTAATTTTGTTATGACTTTGGATTTTTGGCAACCTCATGTGGCTACATGTTACACACACACATGAACATAGATATGTACATAGTGAAGATAGTACTTGTAGTAGTATTATAGTAGTAGTGAAAGTTGTATGTATAGTAATAGTATTAGCATGCATACTCGAGATAACGATAATATACATTGAAATAGAGATGAGCAATTGTATGTTAAGAGCCCATAGTTTAGCCAACGATAATCTAGGATAAGAACAGAGTAATACTCTGATAATAGTAAATGGAGTTAATAAAAATTTTAAGCCGTAATGAAGAGTTTGAACCACTGAATAAATGTTTTAAAAATTTTTATTTTTTTTTAGAAAAGCTCATTTATTTAAAGGTTCAAACCATGTGTTTAGGATGAGTTTTTAACTATTTTCAAAATGTATTTTTTCTTCGGGATCAAATTTAGCTTAGTAGTTCGAATTCATTATGTTTATAGCTCATCAGATAGTAATGGAAATAGAGTGTTACAAATATCAATAAATAATTTAAAATGGTGCAGATTCATAAAGGCTATTAAATTCCATCAATCTATTAAATTCACTATGGCCAATTTAAATTTTATCAAACATTCATTAGGTTTACTTTAAATTGGCTGTAGTAAATTTAACAGATGGTTGATTAAAATTAACTGTTTTAGTGAATTTGTACCATTTTAAATTGTTTATTAGTATTTTTGCCTCTTCCAAAACTTCTGTGTTGATGCTCCTAGGAGAAAACTTTGTTGGTAAAATTGTACCTTAACACCCCCCCTTTTAATTATATTGTGATATGTGCTTGTTTTGTTTGTAAATTTGATGATTTTATTTCTTTCTTTTATTAAAGAATAATTTAGCTTTCAAAGAAGCATCATTTAGCCCGGGTTCTTTTTTCAAAGACTAAGAATCTTCATCACCAAGTTAGTGTATTATTTTTTTGGGAATCTTCAGGGTTTGCTTTGCCCATGAGGAAATATGATAGAAACAGAAGTGGGATATTTTTTGATCTCCATCTTCTTTAATTCAGATTTCACTTTTCTTGCTTTCTGAACTAGATCATTCACCTGTGTTGAAGATGAATGATTCTGGTCTTATTATTTTTATATATTATAGATTATAGATGATCTAACAGTTTCAATCAAATTATTATTTTTGAAATGGTTGATAATCATTGTATGGTTTGTGATCATCAAGCATTAATCTTTAATCATTGTGATAATAATCGTTCCCTTCTTTTATGCCTCTTCTTGATATTTTATAAATTACCTGAATTTACAAATGAAGAATGAAAAGATTGTGACTTGGCGAGGAAATCTTGGTAAATAGTAGTCTCTATCTAATAAGAAAGGTGACAGATATATAAGCTTGTGACACTAGCTTTAGCTATTTTGGTGATATGGACAACTCTATATCAAAAGCCTACACATTAATGAACAAATTATTAAAATAACAAATAATTAGATCATCTTATTATTTCACCATTTTCTGTCTGTGCCTCACTCCTATTTCTTAAGAATTTGTTATATGATCGAACAAAAGCAACTTAATTCCTGGAGGGTCTTGGGTCAATGCAAAAAACTTCTTTGGTGGTTTATGTTTATTTAAACAAATGCTACAGGTAGTTGCTGAACATTTATCTGTTGAAGCATAAATAATGAAAGATATGTTCCCGTTGATGACCATATTTTTAGTCTAATTTTCTGCAAAGAGAAACTATGAAATTGTGCATGAAAAGAGAAGTAGATGGGACCTTGACGATTTTGTGAATGGATGACTGGTCACAATTTCCTTTCTAGCTTTTAACAATTTTATTGGTTTTTATTTTTCCTCATCATAGTCACTTTATATATTATTATGCACAAATATATATTTCAATTGAATATGCTTCCATTCTTACTGTTAATAGTTGACTTTTGGCGTCAATTCTGTTCAACTTATTGTGACTCACCACTGTTTTTGCTGGAATCTGCAGAAAGGTTTCATGAAAGTAGCAAAATTATAGACGGACCAACATGACAATAATAAGAATCCATTTTTTAAGATACTAAAACATATATGCGTGCTCTAACCAATGCAATTTAACATCAATAAAGTTGATAGAGGATGATGGACGTCCCTTTCTTGTTTACTTCCTCTCCTAATCCCACGTCTTCACTATTTCACGCGTCAACCAAATCTCACCATCGATGTGAATATGAAGTTTACCACAACCAAGTATTGTTATCAACCAATAAGAGAGACGGTGGAAACTTTTACGAAAAAGAAACAAATAAGTCTCATTCATACATACATACATATATACATACATAGTTTAATTTCATCTTAGCATAAAGTAAGATCCAATACCATAATCTTATTTATAGTGCATCCATCATTCTAACCTATAAATAATATTATTAGTGTGCTGGATATATAACTGGAAAATAACATCACTGGGTGTTGGATGCACTATGAATCAAATTAGGTTGTATGCTACTTTACCCTTTCTCTCATATATGGCAACAGCCATTTCCGTATGATCTGCTCCTACCACAATACATCAGCATCCTAACACGCTTAGTAATCCCACTGTATTTCTTGACAAGCCAAATAAGAAAGGCCAACAAGATGTATCCAGCAACTAGTGCAAACAATGCTACCCAAGTCCAATCCACTATGCTGAGCATTTTATTAGTTGAATGCCACAGTTTGTCTGTGGTCATCATGTATAAGGCACTAAAGTACGCCCATCCCATTTCTGAGAGAGTGATACACATGCCTATAGATAACACCCACATCACGACCTTATTCTTTAGAGGAAGTCCACTCATAAGCAACATCGTTATCCCCATAGAAGTAACGAAAGCTACAGTGTTGTGCATTATGAAGGACCGAAAGTGTTCTGGATCGTTAGAAGCAAGCATGGCTTTGCCGGGACATGCATAATCTTCCTCCATCTCCAAACAATCTAAGGGTGAAGAAGTAGTGTTGGGATTGTTTCGAGCGCCGTTTGAATAATTAGATATACTTTGTTGGATGAAGCCGCCGGGAGGGTTGATGACACATTGAAACGTCATGGTTGAGATTACGGTTGCCACCAGACTTAGATTCCCTCTCATCTCTTCCAACTTTTCTCCATTATGCTTAAACCATTTTCCCATGTACTTCACCATGTTTCTCCAATTGTACCACTTCTTCTTTAGAGGTTTCACTGCTCCCTCCTCAACAGCATCACTAGTTGCTGCTGCAGCTTGTGGAATTATATCTGTTTGTTCTTTCTTGTCACTTTTGAAGCTATTCATCACTATGACTTGTATCTCACAACTCTTCAAGTCCTTTGGAATCCCATCAAAATCCATGTCAGTGGCTGTAAAACCCAACTTATTCTTCAAAATTGATGCCTCTCGTATTTTTGGAATCGACACCAGATACCTTACAGTCTAACCACCAATAAAAAAAAAAAGACAATATGTGTAACGTTGCAAGAAACAAGTTGACATTCATAAATACATAATCCAGAAATTTAGATTTGCTAAGCATGGAGTTGATTTAATAATTTTGCCTAAAAATTACTCCCTTCATTCCTCTTTATAATAAACAACTAGTACTATATATACCTTATTCATATTTATAATACACATTTAGATAATGTTTAAGATTTTCTTTATTATGAATGTATTTATTGTCATGGCCTCCAAAGCATCAATTATCTTTATTATAACAATATTTTTTTTATCCTCTATCTTCCACAATCCTCCTTAGAAAAATAATTTCCTTATTCCCTCTCCCCCATAAATAAGGATATTTTTTGAGAAAAAGGTTACAATTTTTACATATTTATTGTCTTTAATTAACTTTTTCATCCGAGTATAATATATTGATCTTTGGCCACAATTTTTATTCCACCCAACAACTATTTTCTTAACCAACCCTTCACTACTTATTCATCGATCTATTGCAATATTCCTATGTACTGATGTTAATTAATTAATTAATGTTATGCCTAATTAAATTAACTATGGTCTGGCAAAAAAAAAAAAAAAAACTATGCATATGGAGTTAAGGGTGTCAAACTCATAGATGTGTGCTTTTGGTGTGGGACACGCAGGAAGTGATGTTTAATTTTACGTATATAAAGAGATGTAAATTAAATTAAAATTTACTAGTTCAAAGAAAGCAAAAGTACCTCAACTTGCTTGAACATGATAGCCAAGTGGAGAATGGTGTTACCATCCAAGTCTCTCCAATCGAATATCTCATCACAAACCTCAAAATTTGAATCCACCAAATCTTTGAGGATCTTCAAGCGGTTATATATCACACACAAGTGAAAAACAGTCTTGCCTTTGTGAAGGATCTTCAAAGAATCAGGCTTTGCCCTAATAAGCTCTGTCACAACCTCTAGTCTTCCTCGTATTACAGCCATATGCAATGGGATTCTGTCTTCTTGATCAGAAACCAAGGAAGCCTGATCATAAGCTGCCAAAAGCTCCTTCACAATGTGGATGTGGCCTTCTGCAGAAGCTACGTGGAGGGCTGTGCTTCGGAAAGAGTCCAACTCAAGGGCAAGCTTAGGTTTATGAGCAAGGGCTTTTGTGAATTCAAGATGGCCAATTGTGGCTGATATGTGCAAAGGTGTGTCCATGAAAGTAGTTCTCGAGTTAATTCTGTGAAGTACCAGAGGTTGTTGCTGAATCAGTGTCCTCAAAGTTGAAATACACCCTTTGTGGGATGCTTCATAAAGAACTCTGATCATTTTCTCTTCTTCATGATGATGATGAGAATTTTCCATTTCCATGAGCTTATTTTTTTTCTTGTGCCAATGGATGGTGCATTTCCTTCCTTCCAAGTGTTAAAAAGAAACTAAAAAACGAATGGCCAAACAACTGTTAAAATTAATTAATCCTGAGACAAGACAGAAAGCGACGCGTAGACCATGAAATTTGGGAAGGTAAGCGGATGCTTTAGCAAAATTTGGTTCGTACGCGTTGTTAATCTTTTGATGTTTTTGACTTCTTGGTGTTATAATTATTACCTTATTAGCTATCTGGTAGTGCACGAGTATTTTTTTTCCCATGCTTCTTCGTGTTAAAATTACATTGACATATTCACCTTGCTAAATAATGTTGATGTAATTCTTGAGCATTTTATGGTGGAATCCCAAAGTTTGTTAGTGTGCTAACTGCTAATTATGTGTGGAAGGCACTATAGTAGACCTGCTGTTATCTTAGAGGCAATAAACTTTGTAAACTTATATGTATCTAGATAATTAAGAATTACTCAAGAATGATGAGAGAAATATTTTTCCCTTATGGAATTTGTCGTTTTAACATTTTTTTTATTTGATGCGTGAGAATACACATGAAAAGAAAAGTTTCCCTTTGATTTTGGAGATTTCCATTCCCACATTTTACCCGTGTGAAGATTTCTGTTGAGGTGGTGGTCACAACTTCCATAGAAACTGAATTAAAGGGAGAGAAATATCATGATTGAGAAATTGAGGAAAAGGATAACGAGCTAAAGTGGGGAATGGATATATATCTCCTCTCCCTCTCCTCTGTCCTCATTTTTCCTTTTATCTTAGTTGGCTAGCAATTTTAATCGTCCAAATTTAACGTTTTATAAAAGTATTATTATAACTTTTCTTAAAAGATGCATAAATAAATTTAAGGTTTAATACAATCTTTGATCCCTTAAGTTTGCCTTCATTTTTGTTTTTAGTCCCTCGAGTTTCAAACTATAGGTTTTGTTTTGATCCTCAAACTAAGTTTCATTCTATTTAAAATATTAGTCTCTATAATCTAAAAAAAGGAGAATATCATTTGGTCCCAATCAAGAGAAATAATATCAGAAAAGTCTCAATTGATAAGTTATAGGACTTATCAATATATTATTTCTCTTGGTTATGACCTAAATGATATTCTCCATAAAAAAATACCTTGACCATTTTGTCCCATGAGAGATCGAAATCCTTTGTTTGGAACTTGAGGGACTAAAAATAAAATAAGAATAAACTTGAGAGATTTAATGTTGCATTAACCCAAAATTTAAGCTAAAGTATATATTTGGTTCTTTAAGTTTATATCAAATTTTAGTTTAGTCTGTTAAATTTATCCAATGTATTTTTGGTTTCTTAAACTTAACACCATTAGCCTTATTTAATGGAAAATACTGACTCAACAAATTTAAATAGTGACTTTACAATCACATGATGACAAAACATACTTACAATCATTTATATTATCTTAAAATAAAAAAGCAGCTTAACAGATTTATTTTAGGGTGAAGGTGCAAAATATCCCCCCAAGTGCATCTGGCACCTATGCAATCCTTAGATGTAAAAATACCTATGATCTTTAAAGAAGGGGACAGAAATGTCAACTCCGTTAATGAAAGCAAACATCCATTAATTTTTAGTTTTGTGGGCTCTACTTTAATAATGTTTAAATAATTATTTTAAGGGTGATGGTGCAAAATTACCTTTTTATATATATATATCCTACATGTGTGTATATCATCATATACAATCCTTAGGGTGCAAAAATACCTATGATTATTAGAAAAAGAGGACAAAAATGTCAGCTCCATTAATGAAAGCAAACATCTGTTAATTTCTAGTTTTGTGACCCTTGCTTTAAAAAATTTTAAATAATTAATTAAAAAACTCTCACCCTCTCTCTTCCTATAGCCCTCTCCCTCTCTCCCAGCCTTCAAACCAAAGCCCCACCTTCACACCAATAATGACTCTCCCCAGCCACCAATATGGTCACTGCCTTTATGCTACCACTCCCTCCTAATGCCCTTCCATAGTCCATCGTCGGAATTAATAGAGCTAGAAATTAACGAACATTAGCTATCATTAATGGAGCTACCATTTTATCCCCCTTTTTTTAATGATCAAGGTATTTTTACACCTGAGATTGTATAAGGTGCCAGACACACATCACTATGTTTATTTTAATATATTTACTTTTATATTTTAAAATTAAAATAAACATGCATATCATTATGTTTATTTTAATTTTATTATTTTAATATAAATATTTTTACATTTAAAAATTAAAATAAACCTGCATATCACTATGTTTATTTTAATATAAATATTTTTATATTTTCAAATTAAAATAAACTTGTTGAAGAACAAGTTTATTTTAATTTTGTATTATAAAAATACTATAAATATGTTTTGTCAACAATTAATTATAGAGTTGCAATTTACATTTTCTGAGTTAGCATTTTCTATCAAAGGACCGAAAATGCACTCTATAAACTTAATAAGGGACTAAATTAAAACTTAATGTAAATTTAAAGAACCAAACGTATACTCATATCATAAATTTAAGTAGTTAAAATTTAATCTAAACATTTCACAACTATGGTAAAAAGGTGTGGGAAATAATCTACTTTAAAATTGTAGCTTATACACCATCAGGTCCTTTTTATAAGGAACAACTACAAAAATCACATGGTTCAAAATATTAGTTAAAAGCAATAAATGTGTAAACTACGTAACTTTCTTTTCAATAATACCATTGTTTAGAAAGAATGTATAATAGATGGAAATTTATTATAGAGAGATGATTAGTGACACATTTAATGAGAGTAAAAATATAAAAAAAATGGTTAAAATTTTAGATAAAGAGGATTTGTTCTTTATATTAAAGGACTACCCCTATGAGAGCGAATGTTCCTTATAAAAAGGACCCCAAAGAGTAATACTTCAAAGACAAAATTGTGCCAAAAAATATTTGAAAGTATTGGACTTACCTAGAAAAAGACTTTAGGATGATAGGTGAATCACAAAATACTTTAGGATACTGGATCCATTTGAAATTTTTTTTTTTAGGTTTTATATGCACCTTAACCTTAAATTAATTTAACATAAAGTCTAAATATGAAGTTTCATCTGCAGTTAATTAAGTGTTGGTTTGGTTTCGATTTATTTTGGCCTCTATGGATCAACCCCTCTCGAGTGCTCCACTTTATAACTGACAGGCTTGTAGTAGTTTAGAAAAAGATGAAGATTTTTCCTTGCCCCAAAATTCACTATTGAGATTTATACGATCGCTTTTGACAGTTGCTTATTAACAATGTCAAACAATAAGCTTTATATTCAAAATCAGAACATTTGCTTTTGACATTTCGGCACAATTCAAACAAATTATGACCCATCAAAGGGGATCTGAATAAAATTGAGTAAACTAAAGGCCTAAACTCTAAAGTTTTCTATACCTTTATGTTATAGAAAATAATAAAAAAAGAAAGACGCGTTGAAACCACTTCGAATAACATTATTTCCACTCATTTTTCGGTCTTGCTCGTTGCTTTTAGACTCTTTGTTTATTTTATATTTTATATTTTATATTTTATATTTTAATCCTGGGTCATGTCTCAAAAGTTGTTGTAAGGTGAATTTAAACCTTTCTGTTGTTCAGTCCGACAGAAAAAAAACTCTCTGTTGTCTTTAATTGTTGTTATTATATTCAACCCTGTAAATGTTTCTAGACGTGAAAGAATTACAGTATTTCTTGAAGAAACGTCTCATCTTTTTATATTCACTCCTAAAGTGAGAATAAAAGGAATTAACTTTCTCCTTAGTGTTTTTTATTCCAGACAATTTCTTAGTGTATGACTTTTGGTATGTTTATGCACATAAAACACTTTTTTTTTATGAATTTTTATGTTAATTGCCATGTTTAGTATACTAAAAAAGTTACATTCCTTAATTTAAGTTCGGTATTTCAACATGAAAAATTTGTTAATTTTCTTTTTCTAAGTCATTATAACTCTTAATCTTAATTATTTTATATAAATTTTGAAATTTAACATCATGCAACCATTAACTAAAATCAGATCCTGTTTACCTCATTGAAGCAGCCAGCATTACTATCACATCTCAAGGACTTTTTTTTATAATAAAAAAGTTTCAATTATAAGTAAACACTATAAATTTATTGTCATTTTTTGCCCTAGGACTTGTTATTACACGCTCCTTAATTGTTATCAAACTTTTTGGTGATTAATTGTTATTACATGCCCTAGCTAGGGTGTATATAATACTCAATGAATAAATGTCATGTACGTTAATGTGGGGGTCGCACAAGAATATATAACGTTTAAAAGTAATAGTTAATCATGCGTATTGTCATGTATTGTGAGGTAGAATTGATGAAAAACACAAAGCTAATAATCATAATTTATTTAGTGACAAAAATGACAGCTCCTTCAGAGCAATGACTGTCATATAACATTTACAAGTGATTCGTCTTACAACCTCTTATATCAGCAATGACAAAACATAACGGTCTTAAAAAAACAACCATCATTTAACACTTTAACAACTTCATCGGACCTTCTTCATAAGTCATAATCCTTTATAACATCTATTAGTCCTTTATTTAAACTCACATATTCCTTGTGATTCTTACTACTTTTCTTGATTGGCCTCCTCCTTCTCTCATTCGTCATGTTAAGATCCTAAGTAGCTCCTCCACCACCACCTGCTCTCAAAAATGGAGGCTCTGATGTAGATGTTGGTAAGCCTTGACTGACACACAAGGCATCTCGCGGCATACGACAACAAGTTGAACAAGAAGTTGAACCTCATACTTAATCACAATGACATTGAATATGACTTACAGTCAGATCTTTCATCTCCTTCCTCTGATGATGAGAATGAGGAGGAAGAGGAGAAGGATAGTAGTGGTGGTCATGACTAAACACCACTATTTTAAAATATAAAAAAACTATTAACAAAATAAAACTTAATAATTCACTGTTATTAATTAAAAACTGTAAAGTATTATGATAACACCAATATACTTAACGGTTCTAACTTAATAAATGTTAGTTAAATCTTTCAAAATCTTTTCTCTTCCTCGCGCTGACTCTAAGTGCCTCATTGTTATTCGATAATCATCGAGAGAACTAGGTACCCTTTCATTACATCCTATTCAACTTCCAAAGCTGCAATGATAGGTTTTTCATGTCCCTTCCAAATGTCTATTTAAACACCTCTTTGTTATTTGTTTTTCCCACATTTTCTTTATCATCCTCCTCTTTGTTCTCTCAATTGCCAAGATGAAATGCCATGTGGAAGACTAAAAAACTCTTGGTGTTATCCTCCACCTCCTCTTCCACAACCTCTACGTCCTGCTTCTCCTCCCCACATCCACCTCCACCTCCACCTCCACATCCTATACTTCCTCAATTGAAGGCAATGTTACGGCATGCATAATAGACTGACCATACCCTGAAGAGGCTTTCTGGATACCTCTCCACTATGAACAGGAAAGCCAATCTCATATTTGATTAGTATGAGATTGGCCATGATCCTAACAATGATTCTAGCTACTCTTTTAGTGACGGGTAGCCTGGTGATCTCATCAGTTCATCAGGCTACTCGCCACTATTATTTTTTTCATTTTAAATATATTGTAAAAAAAAGAACATATTTGATGGTTCTTACAGAAAAACCTTTATGAAATAAAATAAATAATGGTTATTAAACTATTCTTTCTAAACTACCATCATGAATTCAAAAATAAATAACGATTCTCTTGAAAAAACCGTCATGTAATTCATGGCACGGGAAAAAGAATAATGGTTTTTATAAATTTCTAATTAACTCAATATAATTACTTTTATAGTGTTTATTGTGGAGAGTGTCATTTGTATGAGGATTGTTCATACAACACTACTAGTCATTATGTGAGAGATGATTTCACTAAAAACCAATTAAACTTGTTTTGATCATTCTGTTTGTCCTTGTGAGAGTTTTGAGAAACAAGCTAAGAATCTTGGGATCCACATTTAAGCCATTATTTGAAAATGATTACCCCATCTTTCCACCCTTATCCACATGTTGAAGAAAACACCCTTAAGTATAAAGAAAATTCTCATTTAGAAAGATTATTTGGGGAGTATGTGGAATCATCAGAGAGACTTAGTAGAGAGCAAAGGGAACTTGCCACTAGAGTTGAGTCAATGGTCTAAAATATTGGAGTGTATGTGAGTCAAATTGTTTCATCTCTTGAGAATATGAATCAAGCTAATTCTTTAAGCATAATGACCACTTCTTGTGTTGATGATGACTATTGTGAGGAAGTTGAGGATGTACAATTGCATGAAACTATGTATAATGTGGAAAATGAATGTGACCCTGAAACTAATTTGGGAGAGAGCAGTGAGTTTCCAATTGAGGTTCCTGTTGTGGAGCACAATTGTGACTTTGAGGTTGAAATTGATGTAGATGTCCCAAAAGCTGTTACTTATGACTATCTTATTGACTCTTTGACTCTTGCCAATGAGTGTCAAGTGAATTTTGTGGGATGCTCTAAACTTTTGGAAGCTCTCAAATCTATTTGTAAAGATGTGCATGTTGTGTTTTATTTGAATTCAGTGGATGCTTGTGCTTTGAGATTGTCTATGATTAAAGAAGTACAATTAATTAACTTGAATGATCATTTTTTGTGTCTAAAACCTTGTTGCTTGAAAAGAAATGAAGACAAGGTAATCATGGTGTTTGATACTTATGATTATTGGTTTATTTTGAAAAATCTGGATGGAGACTATAAACTTTAACTAATTAACTTTTGTAGTGCTTCTTGGGAGGCAACACAAGGTTTTGGTTTGATGGTTTGTTTTGATTTTGTAGGGCTTTTTTAACTTCAGATGATGTGCTCTACTATGGAAACAAATATCAAGAGCAACTGAAAGTGTAAGTCAAGGACAAAAGGGGGAGTTTTCTTCTATTGTTACGTTCTTTTATTTGTTTCATTTGATTGTTGATGATAAGCTGCTTAGAAATGAGTGTTGATTAAAGTTGAATTGCATGTGATTGATTGAAATTTGATAATTTTTGAAATTTGTGTCATCTCTACATTTCGATATGGTTACTCCTTAACTTTCTACTACTTATTGTCACATGTTCACATTGAGGACAATGTGATATTTAAGTGAGGATGTGAAGATATCATTGATTTTGCATGACTTTTTCTCAAGTTTTTTATTTTGAAAATAGTTTTAAACATTTGAAATCTTTCTCGCTTTTGGAAAAAAAAATTTTTTTGAAACATTTTTAACAAAATTTTGTTTTCTTTATGGAAGTTGGATTTTACTTATGAACATCATCAATGTTTGGATGATTTGAACTTGAAAAAGATTGAGTTTTCTTATAATTCGGTTCTATTCTCTGGAATGTTACTAAATAGGCAAAAAAAAATTGGTATAAATAATTGACTTTAGGATGTCAAAAACTAGTAAGAAACTTGAGCTTAAATATTCAATTTATTTCAAGAGGGAGTACACTTATTGTGAATTCATCTTTAGAATTTGTCTTGAATCTTTTTTGAAGCTTAATATCCTTTTGCAAGTACAAAGATGATTTAGGCATTCATTTCATAGCTAGTCAACCAAATGTCCATCCTTATCACATGAAAATTTTTTGCTTTACCTCATTTGAGCTTAAATTTTTTTGAAAAAAAATTGCATAGACTAAATAGCCCTTTATTTGATATATAAAATTTTTATACCTTTTTCACTTCATTCATTTGTTACTTCAGTAAGTACTAAGTGAAACAATTTTAAAAAAGAGTGAAGGAGTTAGAAATTCAACACTATAAGAGTGTGTGTAGATAGCAAAAAGAAAAGTGAATTAGCAAATATATATATATATATATATATATATATATATATATGTGTGTGTACACACACAATGAAAGAAATACAGAAGGAAAAAAAAGTGAATGAGCCATATAAAAAAAGAAATAGAATGAAAAGAGGTAAAAGAAAAAGAGATGAAAGAAAGAAAGAAAGAAAAATTTTGGGGTCAAAAGAATAAAGGTTGTTTATAGTGTAAGTAGGTTTGTTTTCTCTAAGTATTCCTTCATTCTTCATAAATTTCATTAAACTGCTTAGCACTACACTAGTGCAGGAAAGACTTTTTACATATGATGGAAATGACTTTTTACACTTAACATACAATAGGTATAGAAAGTGTCACTTTCTATACATGTTGTGAGACAACAGGTGTATATCATATGCTCATGTATAACATACAATAGGGAACAAAAGTTAAATTGAACAAATATGTTAAGCTTATGTATATCAAATGAAAAGTTCACTTTATATAAAACTAAGAAGTATACAATTCAGGGAAAATTGGACTAATGCAGGGGAACAGGATCATCATGAGCAACTCCTATCCACCGAGTCCAAAGACACCTTTATGTTTCCATATTCCATATGCTCATGTCTTCCTTTAACAGTAAATCGTTGATCTTGTTTTCTCAGCCCCTTTCACTTCAGTATTAATGAACTTTTTATTCTCTGCACCATTTTGTATCATGATTATGCTTTTGTTCCTTACATTTTGCATTTTTGACAATCTCCATGCATGACTTAGAAAACAATTTCACTTGGCATACAATGTTAATAATCCAGTACAAACTTACTAAGGACATTAGCTAATCTTGGTATTCAATTCCACAAGAAACAAGGCAGCATCACAAATTATATGCCCAAAACTCTTCAATGCCAACTAATCTTGCCAATCCTTTGTTCTCTGCTCTCCTGCAATTTTATTAAATAGCCTAAACATGTCACTTCCAGGGATCTTACTGGAAAAGTGTAGGCTCTTGTTATTCTCAATCCTTTTTCTAAACATTACAAAAGTGGATTATATTAAATAAAGCATAGAATATACCCTGATATTGGGGTTCACACCAACAATGATACCATCCTCCACATATACATCAGCAATCTCTTGGTGTTGAGCATTTACGACTGTTCCCCTTTAATCAACAGCTTCGATGAAGCCGAAGATGGAATTCCACACATAGACTCACCATATCCAATCCCAATATCATAAAAATGAATGATTGAAAATCAAAAGGGGAAAAAAACTAACATATAAGGAATTTAACTCTGAGAATATATAAATCGGAGAAAAACTGGGAAAAAACACTGAACCATCTTAGCTCAGGAATGACCATCACTTTCTAAATACCTAATTTACTCTCTTTCATTAACCTTGAAAGTTTCAGGAAAAACCTTAAATGTCAAATCTGAGAGATGCAGTGTCTATACATTAAAGTCAAACTTAGAAGAGGACGGAGAAGTTGGCGGCGTCGAGGATGGTGACAGCTCTCGGATCGGAGGCGTTGGAAGGGCCGGGTAGTATGTTGGTTTGGAATATAATAGAGTTGTACTTCTGGATCCGAGAGGAGAAGAATTTTTCACTTCCTTGGTTGCAAAAGAAATAGAATCGGTTGGCGACGGCTCTGACAAGGGGAGGCCATAGCTGCCGAGGATTATTCTCCGTGGGAGCTTGGAATTATCAGAGGTTGAAGAAAATAACTATAATTGAAGGTTGAAGATGCATTGGCGGATTTGGAGGGTTTGAGGAAAAAAAGGGTGTGATAAGTAAATTTTTTTTTAACGATACAGCCTTCTACATCGGTGGGAACCTGACTTCTATACGGTTAGGATCCTAACCCATATAGAAAGTAATTATTTATTTCTTAAAAAAATTAAAAAAATTTTAAAATAAAATTAAGATACTTTCTATATTGGTTGGGAGCTCAAACCATGTAAAAAGTCTATTTTCTATACGGGTTGGATCCAACCAATATAGATAATAGGCGTTCTACACGGGTTGGACTTCCAACTTGTGTAGAAAGTGATAATATTTTTAAAAAAAAAAGTTAAACTCAAAAAGCTTTCTACACATGTTGGGATCCCAACACGTGTAGAAAATAGACTTTCTACATGTGTTACGTGTAGAAACTAGAAAGTCATTATTTATTTTTTAAAAAAATTAAAAATTTTTAAAATAAAATTAAAAGCATAAATCACACATGATTTCAAAAATACATCTAAAAATGCTAATTTATGAAAGAAAATTTTTAAAAAAATTTACTTTCTACACGTGTTGTCTTTCTAACACGTGTAGAAAGTTTTTTCATCTTTATATATTTATGAAAATGCCACTGGTCACACTTTCTACACGTGCCCTGTTTTGTCAAGTGTAAAAAATGGGTGTAAAATATATATTTTGTATTAGTTCTAATTAAAATATTCCCCATATACCATTTGACCACTTTCATTTTATTGTCCTACCCTATACATTACAACCCTTGGAAAAGTTGTTTTGATTCGTGTGTGTAATGAGATAATATAGTAGAGATTAAGATGAGAAACAAGCCTATGATAGATAAGTTGCAATAGGTGGACTTGAGTAAAACACAAGTCCTTAAACACCTTGAGAGTAGAGAGCAAACACTTGACTTGTGAGAGACATTTTATTATAATTTATCTTTACCAAATTAATTACCTTGATATTTACAATTTTAGAATGTAGAAAAGATTTCTCAGAAAGTTTAATTCTTGAAGGATTGAATTAATTCTAATTTTTTGATGTTGCTTTTAAAATCTTACTTCCAAGGTTTTATTTAGTTGTTTGATATTTTGAAATCTTGAGGACAATGTTTAATGTAAGTGTGTGGGTGTAATAACTCTATATTTTTAGTGCTTTTAAACTTTATTTTAAAGTTATTTGGAGAGTTATCTAGGAAAGTTTTAGGAGATTTCTATGAGATTATATTATTATAAGATTAAATCAAATTGGCGCATCATTGGTGGGATTTCAATTTAAAATAAAAGTTATTGAGTTTAGGAAATAAATAATAGACTAGTGCAAAATGTTATATTTGACATTGGCTAAAAATATATTATCCCTACATCATATTCATGTAATAAAAATTGGAGTAGCAGAAAATAGATATTACGACGTCAGTTACAAAGGACTTGAGGCCATAAAAGAATATATATATTATGGCATCAATTACAAACGACATGACACCGTAAAGAAATTAATAAAAAAAATTGGCTTACCCTAGGCATTGCCACATCACCAGCTGGCTACTGCTGTTTGGCTGACCACATCACCGCCAATTGTCTCCTTGCCAACTCACCTCTGAGGTACCTCGTGTCCATGCCACCTCGTGTATATGTAAGCACCTCGTTCATGTCACAAATTGGATGCATTTTATGAAAAATTAAAGGGAGGACTCGAACCCTTGACTTCGTGCATGTGCTAATATGCTGTAAGGCCTCGATTCATTAATGATATTAATTAGAGTAGCAATTGGGTAGTTCACTGGGCATAAAGGAATAACGTAAATACTGATAGTATTGAAACAATATGCATGTTTATATACAGTAATTCCCTATAGGGGTGCAAAGAATAATACAGACCTTAAAATAAATAAAAGGTCCTCAGATAACTAACTGCCTCTCTCAAACTAATCTGGAACCTTCCATTCCCAGAAATCATCATTTTGCCCTTCGAGCCACTGCTTGCTGTTGGAAACTTAATACATTCATGGAAAGGGTGAGATTAAGAGAATCTCATTAGTAACATACAATCATACATATACAATGCAAAAATAAATATGTCTTACACCATGTTGTGTAAGATGATAGACTGTCATGTATACACTGTCCAAGGCCAAACGACTATTTAGACCCTAGCTTATTCTTGTGCACCATCATTGGATCCCAGATCACAGCTAGGCTAATGTGCCCTAGGCACTGTGCTCATGCTATAGAAGATGGTATATTCAACACATATAGATAATCACATAGTGCATGAAAGAAAATGTTACTACCTGGAACGTGCCCTTTCCTGCCTGTTAATCAGTCCAACTCCGTCTCACGCTTGGGCTACTAATATATTCTAAAATTTTAAATTTAGAATAAATGAGTTATTATTTACTCATAACTCATGCTAAATACAATGTGTTGGTTATCTTGACTCAAAACTATAAAATTACCAAAATGCCCCTGGGGACCCAGTTTGAGCCCCTTTATACCCGGTCAAACTGTACCTCACTAAAAATTATGACCTGGGATAATCCTATACAATTTCATGTGTGAAATCCATTTTTGACCTCAGATTAGTCAAATTCTAGCCCAAATTATGGCCCAAATTATGAAATTACCCTTGGCAGTCCCTAACAATTTTGTGTCCTTTCACATTTTATGGCCTTTATACTCTATATTATACATGTTCTCTACAAAATTTTCCATTCTAAACCTAATGGAATCACCATGAAATTCCAGTCCAAACAGGACAAAAATGCCCTTGGACAAAATTTAGAAAATTAAGGGAAAATGTTGTTTTGATTTCAATCCTTAAACCATCTTCATTTTACCTCTAATCACATGTTTAATCACTCAAAAACACTTTCCCCACATGATTAATGGAAAATTGGGCAGCATAACCCCTTAGGGTTTGAGCTTCCCAAAATCAGAAAGTCATGAAAACTAAGCCAATCAATCCACAAATCAAGCCAACAACAATATAATCAACAAGAAATAACAAGAGGATTAGGGTTCTTGAGCTTACCTCTTGATACTCTTACTTTCAATCTCTAAAATGCCACTTCCCTCTCTCTCTTCTCTCTTGATTTAGCTTGCGAACCATGAATTTCAAGAAGGAGAAGAGGTTAGAAGAAGTTCTAAGGAGTTTGGAAGGAAAAATCACTTAGATTACAAGCTCTTACCTTAAATTTTGGCTCTTGGAACCCTAGACCTCTTCTTGTGTTCTTGAAATCTTGAACACTCTTCTCACTCTCTTGCTTTGGTGTTTTGGCTGAAATATGGAAGGCAAAAAGGAGATAATGGTTTTATCATATTATCTCTCCAAATTTATGAAATATCATTGTTTAATGGTAATTAGTCATACGCCCATTTTACTTGGCATCAATTTCTCCCTTCTTGAATTAAATATCGCCACATATATTATTTCCCATCCAATTTCCCTTTTCAACCAAAATATGGAAGGAAAGAAGGAGGTAATAGCTTCTTGAAATATCACTCTTTAGTTGCAATTGTTAACCAAAGTCATCATGTCTTTCCATATGACTTTATCTTTTGTTGACTTTGACATAAACACTTCTCTTTCCTCTTGCCAAAAGTGACGTGCATGAGGCTATAGAATGAACTGAATATGCTTCTTCAATTAGCTTTATTCATGTCTTGTAATGACCATGTAAGGGCTCTTTATTACAAACTTGCCTTTGACTTTTTTTTTTGCCAAACAACTTGCGTGCCTTTGACTTTTCAAAGTTCACTTTTTGTTTGACTAAAATGCTTCACTTATGGCATTTGGATTTCAATCTTTAATTTGAAAAAAATATCTCCCAAATATTATAGAAAATAATTGTTTCTTGCTTTGTTGGTCAAATGATCATTTTCCCCATACATTTATTTTCATTTTTGCCGTTACTGAAAAACTAGGCAGAATTTTCATCAAAATTTAAAAATTCATATCTAATTGTATAGATATCCAATTGGGGTGATTATAAAGGCTAAGTGACTCTTATTAAGTTTATTTTTAAGGAAAAATATAAAACTTGGCCAACTAGAAGTTCGACATTCCTAGAATTATTATTTTTGGACGCTGCCACAGAAAATCTCTAGTTTTACTGGGCTAACTTCAAAAATACATAACTCCTTGTGTACAGTTCCAAATGACTTATATGACCTATCAAATTAAAGTTTTATAAGTCTACTTTTATTATAGAAAGTTTCACAATTTTTGGACATCATTTTCTCATTTAAGAATATCACACAACTCGATTGGCATACAGAGAAACTCACTGGCAACAACACTAATTTGTATTCCAAATAACTATGTTATGTGTGACCTCTAATTGCTTTGTTTCATCACTTAATGTGCTCTTTAATCCACCACTTTATTCCTGTTAATGACACCAGAGTGTAAAAGAATTTTAAGGAATAAGATTATGTCTTACTAGGACACTTACTAAACCGGAGCTTAGCAGTCCACTTGATTCAGGCTTATTCTCAAGCCTCTAGTCCCAAAATTTGGGATGTTACATATTCCTTTACCAGTTGAACTGTGATGAACCTGCAATATTTAAAAATAAAAATTATATATATATATATATATATATATATATATATATATATATATATATATAATTTTTATTTTTAAAATTATTTTTTCATGTAATTATTTATTAATAATTAATATATTATTTATTCAAAAAATAAAAAATAATATTTTATAAAATAATATTTATATTATATATTTTAAATTTTATTTTTATTTAATATTTACATTTTTTTATTTATATATAATATTATTGAAAAACTCACATATTTTAATAAAAAGTATGCAAAAATAATTTTTATATATTTATTTTATTATTGTATTTATATTATAATTTTTATAATATAATCTGTAGAAATTACTGACAAAAAAGTTACGACCCTAACTTCATATTTTTTATAGTGAAAGGACTAATATTACAGCATCAGTTAATAAGGACCTAACACAATAAATGAATAAATGTATTATAACATCATACATAAATACAACTGATGTCATAATAGAAGGTAGTTATTTAATTGATTATGATGTCTGTTCTTGTCTAAATTGATGCCATATTTGATATTACGACGACAGTTATAATCATAATTGACGTTTTATTGAGAATATAATTTTTTTAAAATGTTAAATTTATATAGTCCCTCATTTCATAACCTACTTATGCAACCAATTAATGTATAATTATACAAATTTTTGGCTTAAAAATGTCATTTTAATGTAACTATAATATTGTTATTTTAAAACTTTGTTTTCATTATTTAATTAAAACTTTTAAGTGTTATATTTAAAATATGTATTTATTTTTCAATATATATATATATATATATATTACAAAAAAATTTTAAAACTTAATTTAAATCCTTTTAATCTAAACTGATGTTGTAGATGCTAATATGGCATCTATTTGAAGTGTATCTGATGTAAGAATATCATAAACCTAATTATAGCATTGGGTGCTTATATAATTTATGCAATAATGTAAATTACGGCATTAGATAAACTTAAAACAGAAGTAAAAATATGTCATATCCATTATTGCTTCTATTCTTCAAGTAACTAATGTGAAATCATGTAGTTAAATTGGTGTTTTGCATTGGTATAGTAATGAGAAGTTTTGTAAAAAAGAAACAAAAAATTATGTTGTTGTTGTTGTTATTATTACTATTATTTCCTTTTCTTTTTCACAATTAGAGTACGGTACATGTGGAGATGAAGAGAATGGATTTTTGAATTAAGAAGTTTGACAAAAAGAACAAAGGGACACCATTTAGGCAATTGAAAAGGGAGGCCTAAATCTAAGAGGAATAGAATACAATTTAAGGCATCTATCAATGTTTACTATCTTTATCACTGAAAAAAACAGAGAAGCAGCATCTGAGGTTCATTTATCTGTTTCCTTGAGTAAAATTTGACAGCAAGAAAGGCCAAGAGAGAGTGTCGTTGAAGGCTGGACTTGGGGATTGAGGCCTTATTAGCTACTATTCATCTTCTTCTTCCCTAAGTACAACGAACTTAACGGGAAGCAGAGTGAAAGAAAATAGAGAGAGGTGATTGATTATGAGCTCACCATCATCATGGAACCAAGGAGAGGGCGAGAGCAAAAGGTGAATGCCGTCTTTGATCTTGACAGAGTCTAACAAGAGGGGGCACGCCATTTCACTGTAAAATTATCTTCTTTAGCCTCTTTTGTTCTTCCACCACCGATCTTCATCCACCACCATTTTTCTCTTGAGTTTTATCAACCTAGTTTTTTATTTCTCCCTTTCCATTAGATATTGGGTTTTGAACTTATTGCTAAGATGATGCTGAAGTTTGTTTAAGTTTCTTCTTGTTTGCTCTGTTTTGTTAATGAGAAAATTTGATTTACATAGTTGAGCATTTGTTTTGCATTATTATAGCTTTGATTATGGATTAGTGGATGATGATTTCAATCTTTAATTGCTTTAATGTTATGTTTGTTGATTCAATTGTGAAATTAATTGTTCTAAAAGATGAGAAATTTAATTGGAAATTAATTTGGCATTCTAAAGGAGCCTAGATGTAATACCTTTAGTTGTAAACATAATGAATTTGAACCAACAAGTCAGGTTTAGTCCTAGGAAGAAATCAATTTAAAAAATAGTTGAAAACCCAGCCCAAACACAAGATTTGAACATATAAATGAATGGGCTTTTCAAAAAAATTTAAAACTCTTTAAATCATTTATTTAGTTATTCAAATTCTTTATTATGGCTCATCAATCCTTTAACTTCATTAAGTATTATCAAAGTATTACTCTACTTTTATCTTAGTCTATCATTGGTTAATTTAGGGCCTGAATCATGTAAATGCCCTTTTCTGTTTTGTTATTAAGTATGGTATACTAAGGCTACCCTTTACTATGCACGCTCATATACACAAATATGCCTCCTTAAGCTTCCACCTCTGCTGATCCTCCACTAGTTTCACCTTCCCTATATGGGAGGAGGGGTGGGATTCGAGGGAATCTCAGTACCAAAATGTTATCTCAATATATAATGTGCAATGATAATTAACTATACATGTAAATAGCCAAGTAAGAACAACATCTTACAAGCATATACACATGGCCATGACAAAACTCAAGCAAGGATATTACATGTTCAAAGGCATATATGTAAACACCCTTCCATATATTTACCTTACCAGTTCTTAGTTCCATTAAATCAGAGTATGCGAGCGAATATATAAATATACTAAAAGTCGTTCATCATACTTTACACTAGAGCAGTTCTCTGCTTATACAACATTCATACATATCAAAATACATCTAAATATACACACATATGCATACATGAAACACAAATTGTAGTGCCCTGCACTACGGTCTACTCTTCACTTCAGGTTTCCATATCTCCTCTGTGCACTTCTCCAGGCACTCTTCCACCTATCTGAAATGGTTGTTTGGGAGGAGTGAGATTCGAGAGAATCTCAGTATCGAACAGTACCACTATGCATGGCAGATACATATGAATGCATGACATGCTTGCCTACACTATTTCATGCCAACATAATGACATGCTGCATGCTCGATGTTATGACATACATATGACAATTGCATAAATATAACAGACCCTCAACCAATCATACATGTTCTACACAAATAGGCAAAGCAGTCTCATAATCAATGCATAAACATACATATCATACACATACAGGCAAGGTAAGTTCACTACCTGTAGGACTTTATATCCGTCCATAATTCTTCGTCTTTGCTCCGGTTCGGGCACGACCATCCATCGAGTCCTAGAATTCCAAATACATTTAATGAGTCACTACTCATCCATATAACATTCTAGACCCGTTTTCAGTTGATAACTTAGCCCAATTACGCTAAATTACCAAAGTGCCCCCGGAAGCCCGGCCCAACTATACTTTTATAAAAATTATAACATGGGCTAATCCTACACAATTTCATGTGTAGAATCCATTTATGGCTCCAGATCAATCAAATTCAAGCCCGAATGATGAAAATACCCCTTAACAGCCCCTATATAAAGCAACAAGGGCAATTTGGTCATTTCACCCTCTAGACCTTTTCTTACTTTCTCTTCAACATGAACCCTACACAATTTGCCCTTCTGAACTCAATGGAATCATCCAATCAATGAAATTCCAACTCTTAGCCCACACCCCATGCATGACATCCCATATAGAGTTCTCACAAGAGTTGTGTCGGTTCCTCACTTTCTTTGACTTAATATCTTCCTTTCTACTCCTTATTACATGATTAGTCGTTTAGACAACCATTGGATATCATTTTAGCCCCTAAAACACAAATAGAACAAGAGATGAACAGTACCCTACTCTCAAAATGCTCATCCAAATGATAAATTGAAATGGTAGGAAGGAAGCCTACGCTTACTTCTACCGGCTTCTGAATTCAGTTCAGAATTCCGGTGACGCTCCGGCAGGTGAGACGGCAGCAACTGTTGGAAATTGTGCCCTAAGGGCCAATCATTGTACCTTAAACATTATTGTTATTTAAGAATTTCTCCTTATTGTTATCATATCATTTGCATGTTTATTATGATAATTGTATCCTTGGATGAACTATAAAGATGATCCTAAATGTCCCTGGTCAATTATCTATGCGGGAGCAAAGATGAAATAAGACCAGTATGACTTTGATGAGGTATAGAGATACAAATCAAAGTCTTAGGCACTTGTAGGAGTATAAGGTGCTGGACCGACCCGCTATGAGAAAGTTGCATGGATTAAGTCATAAGCTTATCTCATACATATAATCATGTCACAGTGCCCTCTGACCTGAGATCATCATAGATTCCTGCATGAAACTTGCTAAGTTTTGACCTAGTCAAAAGTCACATTTGACCGGGTGATGATAAAGGCTACAATCGGGCTTAGGAGTTGTCATGAAGAGGCATGTGAGTGGTCAAGATAGAATTTGTCCCTCACATTAGTGAGAGATATTACTGGGCCCCTCGATGAGTGAGTCTGAGAAATGTATGGCCATACTGTAATGGGAAGGAGTTTCCATTTCTAATTTCAGGCTACTTAGGAATCGGGAAAGTGATGGTCAGGAACAGGAGGATGACGTTGTCCATGCCTCACCCTTGACCAAAATATCGTGTGACAAAAAGGGACGTGACATGGTTGTATAAAAGGTTGCATCGTATCATCGATCCTCATATGAATTGGGTAGTCGCAATGTCTTGCTAGAGGCCGCTTGCGACTTGTGGGCTATAATAGTTTTTGGCCTACTGCCAACTTCATGTGGTCCTACAGGGTCGAACACAAGAATAGCCCAACACGAGCTATGATATCCAGATTCATTGAATCTAAGATGTGTCTAAGATTCAATGAATATAATATTTGACCTAGGGTGGATGAATTATATATATATATATATATATATATATATATATATATATTCGAAAAAAAATAATATATATAGATTATAATATTATTATAAGATGTTAGTTTTATATTTAATTTATTTGATAAATTAAATAATTAAAACTAATACAGATATCATATCTTAGATTTAATTTATAAAGATAAATTAAATCTATTGGCTCTTTAATTAGATTAAATGAATATGATAAATTAAATCTGTTTGACAGATTTAATCAAGTCAGATTTATTTGATTTAATTGAATTTAAAATTAATTAAGATTAATTTTGAGATTCCAATACGGCTTACATCAGATATAAAATTTGAAGGGCTAGAGAACCCTAGGCTGTACGGAGAACTTGGAGAGCCGCGAGAAACCTTAGAGAGGCATCTTGGAGGCGCTAGCACGCTGCCGCATTGGGTCTTGTTCGTGTGGATACCGGTAGAGGGAGGCGACCAGAGGTGTTGACTCCTAGAGATCGAAAGCACGAAAAACATAAAGGTACTATTCTAACTACTCGATTTAGACGTCTTTGATAGATCCGTGATTGGGATTCGAGGTTTTTAAACGGTTAATTTTTCCGCTGCGTGTACGAATCCCAACAGCAACCACCTCCAAATGAGAATATGAAACCATAGAATCCAAGCTCGGGATGAGTAGAAGAACGTTTGTACTGGGTAGTTGGAGAGAAAATGCCGTTTCGGACGAGTTTCGGTGAATCACAGCTTTCTCTCTCTTCTCTCTCTCCTCTGTGTTCTCGTTCTTTCTCCGTTCTCTTTCTCTTTCTCGTTCTGATATGTTTCTCTTTCTCTTTCCTTTTAATCCAAATGCAGGAAAGAAAGAGAATGAATGATGAAGGATGATGATTAATTAAAATCATCCAAGTGGCTTACCACCAAGTGATCCAACCATCACGTTACTTGCATAACAAGTTTCATTTCTCTTTTCCTTCATCATTCCATCAATATTAATGAGAATTATGAGAGTATAATTCACTCTCATATTATCCCATTACACCACCTCAAGTGGTCAACCGAAGCCTTAAGCTTCTCCGCTTATTGACTTTGCTTGATAATAATTCACCCGCATAGGCTTATTAATTATCAAGTAGTCATTTCCCTCCTTTAATTCCCATCCATCTCAAATCATAGGGAATATTAGGGAAAAACCATCATTTCCCATCTTTTGGAAAAATTACCATTTTGCCCTTACCTTTTATTTCCATTTTAATACCCAACAATATAGAGGAATTTTGGGACAAATATCATTCCTCACTGGGACATTTGCTAAACCGGGGTCTAACAGTCCACTTAATCTAGGCTTAACCTCAAGCCTTTAATCCTAAAATTCAGGGTATTACAATATACATGGCAAATAAACATGCAAGCAACCAAGCACAAACTATATAAGAGTAAATTTCACTAACTTTTGCTTCTTCTTCCAAGTTACCTCTTCTTGGTTAAACTTTTTTGGTTTTACTTTCTCCTTTATTTGGTAGCAAAAGTCGGATCCTATAAAACATTCATGTAGGGCAGATTAATACTTATACTTAGCAAGCTTTCATAGCTTAACTAACCTCTCTCAAAGCCCTAACACTCTCAATCCCATTACTAATTCCAATTTCCTAAAAATGCTGTCATTTTCGAACTTAATTGGAAATCTGTCTCTATTTTCAAGGAACTTTGAAAAATCATATATTAAGTTAAGAGACTGCAATTGAGGTGGTTTAAGTTTTTATGTGAAGCTATTAAAGTCCTATGTACAAGAAAAATATCATATAGTATCAACTTATGGTCATAAGTTCCTAAACTTTATGATCAAACTGACTATCTAATATAAGAGTCAGAATTTTCCAGATTCTCTATCCAAATTTTAAAAATTCATAACTTATAATTTACACATCCAATTCTTGAGTTCTAATACTTGATTGAAAGCTATAAATTTCTAAGTCAAGGTAAAAATAATCACATAGCCAAATTACCAAATTAACCTCATGAAATTGGTCTATTTTTCTATTGTCAAAATTCTGGAACATAGAGTGTTCCCATTTTTTTTTATCAAACTTCCAAAAATAATAAATTTTACTTTAGATATTCAATTGAAATATTCTAGGACTCATTTTAAAGTTTTGGATGTGTACTATTTCCTTGACACACTTCATAAACAACGGACGTGATTTGCCTGATCAAAATAGTGACTGAAATTGACTAATTCCCTAAAACTTATAGTTTGGAAACTCTAACTTAATCTCCCAAGAACTCCACCATTTTCATCCTAAACTAAGCTCTCCTTGATTCTATTATCTAGTAAACATCTTAAACTCTCAAAATTGAAAAAGAAACCAAAGCAATTCCACTCAAAATTTCAGTTTGAGCTTCTATACAATTATGCATGTGCAGACTTTATTTTTTAGTTGCAGGAACAAGAAGAAAAATGGATATGCAACCCTAAATCACAGGTCATAACCTCAATAATGTTGACCCTACAATCTCAAAATTGTATGCCTTATTTTTATGACAACTTTGCAAAACCAGAAAGGTTCAAGAACTCACTCAAAATCGACATGCAAGCTCATAACTCAAACTCTCTTGTTGACAGCAACGTTCACTTCTTTAAGTAGCAAAATATACCCAAGAACTCACTAAAATTGACCTAAAGAAAGATGGAAGTGGTGTAAGATGTAATATACCGAATTCTGTAATCGGTGGAATTTATAAATATTTAACTAGTGGAATAAAATGATTATCAGTATTTATAGAAACATATAGGGCTATTTTTAGGATTCCCAGATACTCACTGTGTTATCCGCGGAAAATAAGTTAGGGTTACAACTTCTAAGGATAAGTAGTTGGATGAAAATCCGTCAGTGACCAAAGTACATATGGCACCATTTTTGAGATTTATGGGAGAGGGATGCCATGTGGTGGGCCTCGATATATGTGTCATGATCTTGAATAAAACTCTAATAGAATCCCAAGAAAGCACTGATAAAGTAACTTTATTAAAGTAGCTTTAATAAAGTAAGTAATCATGACATAACTTTTGTGTTGGGCGGATAAGAGAGTGACAAGTGTCATCTCATCATTACATGGTATAAAAATACTTTTGTGTTGGATAAATGAGGAGGTGACAAGTGTCCCTCATGATGACACTCACCTTTTAAATTTTATGTTGGCATCTCTAAAGTGTGCTGCCTAGCACCTGAGTCTTGGGAATCCACTTGTTTCTGGCCCGGTCACATACTTGACTTCCCAAACACCAAACCTTGGAGTTTGGGGCAATTGTCAAGCCTCTTCCTTCCCCTGACAAAAGTGGCGCCACCTAAGAGAGAGAAAAAGGGAAGACCAAATTGATTAATGACATATGGCATCTTGAACAATTATCTTGTGACACTTGGCACCTTACAAGATCATTACATGGCAAGATCAAATCACCACCTTTCATTCTTCTTTAAGGGGACAATTCGTCGAAATGAAGAAAGAGAAGAGAAAAGTCAGAAAAACAAGAGAAAATAGAAACAAGAGAGAAGGAGGAGGAATAATAACATTTCTAGACTACCAGAGCTAATTCCAACCCCGAATCGTCGTTATCATCTAGTAAGTCCTTCAAGAAACTTCTTCTACTCACTGTGAGCTTCAATTCTATAGACTCAGATTTCTCATCCAAGATGTTTTGTGTCATTTAGTTAGCCGAAGTGCCGCTGGAATACTGAACCGGTTATAGAAAGGAGAATAGGTAAACCTCGGCTTCATTTTGAACTAATTACTTTGTGATTTTGTTCAGTTTTCTTGGCTCTTGAACCCCTCTAACATTTTGGCCAGAAGGTTCTCTTAAAGAAGAATGATATTTTTAATCATATATAAGGTGATATATGATGATTAATGATGTTATTAGACTTATTGGTGGTCAAAAACACACTTGATTTTTCTTATGTTAGGGACAAATTTCGATCAGAGGCAAAAACTGGTAGAAGGAGTGTGATTTTGGTATTTTTGAGTTCATCATTAGATTCTACACAAAAACCATTGTAGGAATAGCTCCTAATTATAATATTGAATGATTTGGAATAGAAAATCAAGACATTGAAACTTTGTTAAAGGTGTTGCTAGTATTGTGTTTTTTATTGGCAGATTTACTGTAGCAAAAAATTCTTTATTCAAACTTCATTTGTTGATAGTGATAATTTCCAAATTTAAATTAGACATAATGAGCTTTAAAATGATATGTAATATGAAATATTTGGAGTAGCACACTAGGAGTTATGAGTGTTTGAAGTTAGATCATCAGAGCTAGACAGATTTTTTGGCAGTATGGAAAAACTGAAAACTAGGAATGGTGCATGGATAGGTTGTCAAACCCCTTAACATTTTGATATTTGTAGAGTATTAAGTGCATAGTTCATAAAGTATACAGAAATAGCGGAAACATACTGACATTAAGTACTTGTTTACAATACAAAAAATCCCCGTAAGGTTTCAAAAATATATACAAAGTGTTTAAAAAAAATAAAGGTATAGTTCTAAATAACTAACGGTAGCTTCAACCTACACTAAGACTCTATTCGCCGGTAATTGCCGCCCTGCCTTTTGAGCCACTACCTTTTGCTAGAATGTTTTTAATGTCAAAAAAGGGTAAGATTCAAGTGAATTTCAGTAGTAACATTCATTTAAGACATATAAAATGTGAAAATAAATATGCAATGCACCATGTTATATAAGATGATAAAATGGTGTGTGCACATTGTCCAAGGCCAAACAATTGTTTGCAACCTTGGCTTAACTATGTGCCTCCGTTGGGTCACAAACCATAACTAAGCTAATATGTGTGTCCCAAATGCTATGCTCATGTTACAGAAGATGGCATACATAAACATACAAATAATCACATAGTATATAAAAGAAAGAGTTACTACCTGAGTCCTTTTTCAATTCCCCTATTTGTCCAATAACTTGAATTCAACTTAGGCTATTATCGATTCCTATAAATTAAACTTAACAGGTAACTGGTTATTACTTATATTAATATTTCCTTTAATAGCAGTTTGTTGGTTATCTATTACAGTTTCAACAATTTCTGCACAATATAATTCTGAATAGTGCAGTTTCATTATTTTCTAGAAAACTGGCATATTTTCAATCAAAATTGAAAAATCATAATTAATTCTAGGAAATTCAAAATTGGATAGTTTCAATGCCTATATGAATTTATTTTAGTATAATTTTATGGAAAAATACCTAAGTCAGACCAGTGTCATCACGTTTTTCCCAGAAATTTGCCAAACCTCCTCTGTTCCAGATTGCATTCTAGAAATATGGCTCAACTTTGAAAATCAATATCTTTTAATCTACTCGTCCAAAAATTATGAATAACCTATTAAATTAAATCTCTACATGTATAATTTAGTCCTATAAAGTTACATAATATTAGGACTAGGTTTGACTAATGAAATTCATTTCACAACAACACTGCCTCCAATGAGACAAATCTAACAGCATTTCCTTTTATTTCTAAATTTCCAAATTCATATACAACCATACCAAAATCATGAGCACATATATTCCTATACAATTTTCCCTCCTAAATCTAATGGAATCATTAAAAACACTAAATTCCATGTCCAATATGGCAAAAATGCCCCTGGACGAAATCTAGAAGTTAAAGAGAAATATGGATTTTCTTGATTCCACTTGGTTAAACACTTCATTTTTACTTATAATCCCATGATTAACCATCCAAACACCTAATGAACATAATCAATGAGGATTTGGGAAGTATAACCCCTTAGGGTTTTAACATCCTAAAATCACAAAACCATGAAAACAAAGCCACAAATCCAATCCAACACCAACAACCATCAAGAATCAACAAGAAGAGCAAGGTTTATTAGATTACCTCTTGATCCTACTCTTTCCCTCTCTAAATCATGGCCTCATCCTCTCCCTTCCTTTTGATTTTGCTCTTGCTACTTGTATTTCCAAGGAGGATGTGAAGATTAGAAGAGGTGTATAAGAGATGGAAGAGAAGAGCATATGAAATTTTGCATCCAAACTCACCTTGATCTTGCTTTTGAACTCTTACTCATTGTGTTCTTATGTTTTCTTCAAGTTGCTCTCTCTCTTTTTCTTTCTCATTTTACTTAGCCAAAAATGTTTCCTTCTTACTTTTAAGTTGAACCAAGTATATATTTCCCTCCTTGCTTCCCTATTGGCCATCTAACATCATGAGACAAGGGGAAAATATTGACTTTTGATTTTATTTAGCCAAATGACTATTTTTCCCATACATTTTTCCATCAAACTTTGAAAATTCATATATTTATTTATACATGTTTCATAGCTATGGTTCTAAAGGCTATGTAACATTTATTAAGTCTATTTTTAAGAAAAAATATAGTCTTTAGCCAAATAGACACTCAGAATTCCTAGAATTACCATTTTTGGACACTGCCACCGAAACTTGCCAGATTAACTTGGTTAACTTCAAAAATATGTAACTCTTTGTGTACAGCTCTAAATAAATTATATGACTTATTAAATTAAATATTGATAAGTCTACTTTCATTCTGAAAAATATCATAGGCATTGGACATCATTTGCCTATTTAAAAATGTCACACAACTAGATTGCCACTCAGGAAAACACACTGGCAGCAAATCTAATTTTTTACAATGTGTTCCAAACATAATTATGTTGTGTATGACCACTAATTTCCTTGTTTTATCATTTAATGTTCTCTTTAATTCACCATTTTATTTCCTTAAATGCTACAATTACATACAAGGAATATTGGTGAATAAAAAAGTGAGATGTTACATAGGTGGTCTTGGGAAGTATTTTTTCCTTAAAATATACTTAATAAGTGACATATAGAATTTGGAACCACCTTAATTAGATACTCTTAGGTCATAACATTAATTTTCAAATATTATTGAAATTCTGCCAGAATTGGGTAATTGTGCGAAAATAAAAAGCAAGGGTACTTTTGTAATAAATTGGAACTCTAAGGGTCAAGTTAAAAACTTAGAGTTGGTATGTGCCTATTAAATAACCATTGGGCCTAATGTATTAACTATAATGATAATCTACCAAAGTATCTTGAGTTACTAAAAATTGGGACAAATAATAACTCGTCGTTCGTAAATTATATATTATAGGATTCGATATTTTCCCGGGACACCTATGTGACAGGGAAAAAGAACCTAAATTGGAAGGATTTCCAGGTACTACCCTATCCTTATATCATATGTACTGCTCTACATGTATTCTCTATCATCTGTGTATGTGCGGGACAGTTAGTCCCTAGGCAGTAAGACCTGTAAGTACAAGTTATACTGGAAGTTACCCAGGGGCGTTTTGAGCCAGGAAGGCTTGAGGCAGGAAGCCCGTGACTGCACCTTATATAGGGCAAAGGCCCTAGGTGTAATACCCTATTTTTAATCACCAATATTCCTCATATGTAATTAACACATTTAATGTAATAAAATGGTGAATTGTGGTGTGCATAAATTTATAAAAAACTTTCCAATCGCTGGTTACACACAACTCGACCATGCAAGGACACAAAGGAGCAACTAATGTCCACACAAAGGCTTACTATTATAACCCAAAATTGGAACAAAAAATGACAAAAATAATGGCCTCATACAAGTGTCAAAAATTCGGTCAAAACAAAGGAAATTAGCAAGAAATTATTTATTTTGATAAATCATAAAAACATAAGGGCAATATGGTAATTTTGCCATAAAATGTGAAATAATTATTTTTCTATAAAATTCCTAATAATTTTAGTTAAATGGGAATTAAATAGAGGAAAATGGATAGTTGGTAATTAATGAGCCTATTTTGGTAAATTATTATCAAGAAAGGTCAAATAGTTAAAAAGTAAAAGGCTTGGGTCAACAAATAGCAAGAGGGCATTGGGATAATTAAGATTAACATATTCCCATTCTCATTTTTTCAAGAATTTCAGTGAATTGAAGAGAAGAAAAAGGGAAAATGAAGCAAATTGAGAAATTACACAAAAAATTAGAAATTTGGACCAATGAGGATAGAGCACATGTAAAGCCACTTTAGTAAATCTATTAGATCATCATTCTTCATCTTCTCATCCTTATTCTCGTGCAAAACCTGAACATGAGAGAGAGAGAGAGCAGCTAGGACAGAGGGAGCTCAAGAGCAAGGAAAAGCTTAGGGTTTTCCAAAATCTAAGGTAAGGAAGTTGTAATATTGAAGTTTAAGCTTCCTAATCACTCTATAGCCTCTTCTAATATCTTCTCCTCTATTAAATTCATGAATTCAAGGTAAAATATCAAGAGAAGAGAGAGAGGGGGCTGATGTTTCTAGAGAGAGAAACAACAAGAATCAAGAGGTAAACTCTAAAACTTGCTTCTTGTGCCTTTGTTGTTGTTGTTCTTGGCTTGGATTTGGTTGTTTTGTGAAGATTGGATGATGAAACCCTAAGGGGTCTTGCTATCCAAATTCTTTCAAAACATTTCCATTTAGTGTTTAAATGGTTAAGCATGTGATTAGAAGTGTAAAGGAAGGGATTAAGCAAGAGAAAACAAGAAAACAACACAAACCTTCTAGAAACCCTAACATTCTGTTTTATGTGTGACGTTAGTAAGGAGTAAGAATTTTATAATTTTGATGATTCCATTGGCTTTATAAGGAAAAATTGTGTAGGTATGCTAGTGTTCATGATTTTTGGATGTTTGTATGCCAATTTGGAAATTTATGAAGTTTGTATGTACATATGTTGGTTTTGTCCTGTCTGGAATAGTGACATTGTGCGTGGTATTTCATAGACCAAACCTTGTCAAAAAATTCTTAAAATTTCCATAATTAAAGTAGAGACATAGATATTTAATTTGGTAGGTATTTTGTAAATTTTAGATAAGTAAATTGGGAGATATGAGTTTCTAAATTTTAGGCATGAAAAATTGGACATTTCTGGAGCAGGGTCGAATAAAATAAAATAATGTATTTATGGAAGAAATTTTAGCTTATGGATATATTTTTCCATCAAATTATACATAAAAAGGGTCATTTAGAACTTGGAAGCACCTCATTTGGATGTTTCTAGATTTATTTATGAGTTTTTAAAGTTTGGTCAAGAAACAAGAGATTCTTGGCCGCAGCCGAAAAGTTTCTGACATATTTTTAGCCGCGGCCAAGACCCAAAATTTTCAATATATCATATTTTCCAAGAGGTGTTGATTGGTATAGTGTTTCTCAACCCAATAGGCCTTTGTTGGGACTTCCAAGGACTACCTAAGTGACTCAAATGTCAACTAACAAGCTGAACTAAGAATAATTTAGCTTACATTATGCCAAAAAAGATTTGGATTACGTAATAACTCATCATCCATAATTCTAATTATAGGACTTGATGACTGTCTGGAGTCTAAGACTTTCCTGTGCCCAGGAAAGCAATTGGATATTGTTCAAGGGAAGTGACTAGGCGGTAACTTCTTCATACATATATTATGTGATTCCTAAATGTTTGCATATGTCATTTTCTGTAACATGAGCTAGTGTCCTAGATACACCAATTTGTCATGTTATGGTCAAGGACCCAACAGGGGCATCGAGCAGACCAAGGGGCAAACATGTAGTTTGACCTTGGGCAAGTGTACACATATAGTTTGATCATCTTACATGACATGACATTGCATAACTATTTTTGCATTCTATATGTTTATAAGCATGTTGCTACTGAGGTTCCCTTAAATCTCATTCTTTTTCAATAAAAAAACATTACAGCTGAAGCGGGCGGCTCGAAAGGCAACAAGATGGCTTCTGGTGATTAGGGTCCTGAAGCTCTCAGTTGTTGCTATAGTTATTTTTGCTAGTTTTTGAATGCTCTATACATTTGTATGTATTTATCAAACCATATGGGGAACTCACCTGTAATATAAACTTGTACTTAATATCAATAATGTTTCCGCTGTTTATGTATGCCTTATGGAACTTTGCGCTTATCACTTTGAGAATATCGAAATGTTAAGGGGTTTGACACTGGGCAGCCAGATTGTGACCATCAAGCGCTGTGATTCTGTGATAAGGGATTGGTTAAGCCCTTTATTTGCTGCATAATTTGTAAGTGCTTTGTGATACTTTGTTTCATATATTTAGCATTCTACATATCAAATTTATGATTGGTGTACTACTGAGATTCTTTAAAATCTCACCCTTTTTCAACAAATGATACACAGCAAAGATGTCCAACTCTAAGGGCAAGAAGGTAATATGAACGGACGAAGAGAAGGCGGAGTAATGATAGATTGTTGGTTCTTATTTTATTTTAAAAAATATGTATATAATTAAGTAGAAGTAGCAGTAGCAGTACTAGTAATCGTGACACTTACCATTATAGTGGTAAACCATACGTTGAACTTTCAGTAACGTGTTAATATCCAAAAGCGATAATTGAACTAGAATCAGGCAGCCAAAAGTAAAAAGCCCATAAGTTAACCACCATTATATGGGCTATTACCAGAAAACGCTCTGCATTTTTAATAAATAATTTTGAAATTGATGAGGGTAATGAATTTGCAAAATGGTACGAGACATCATATATTTTTTAAAAGTTTTTGAAAAACCCCACCTAATTATAGGATCAAACCCTATATTTGAGTGGGAACTTTAATAACCTATGGTGTGATAAGGTCTCAAGTTTGTAAACGTTACATGGTTAGAACTCATCAAATGTTTTATAAGAGATGGTTTACATAAGAGACTGACCTAAGTAGGAATCTCAAGTTGCATGTATAGTTTTCAACTAAAGCTCCTTTGATAAGTAAAATATTTGCATATTTATTTTCCCTTATGAGAAGATTTTTTTGATGATATTTGAGCTTAGTGTAATGAATTTGGGTGTAATTGATAAATAAATAATAATTTTGACATAAAATAGAATTAATTGAAAATACTAAATTTTCACCCTGTTCCAATTTTCATGCAATATCTGGACCTTTAGATGTCGAATTGAGACATTATTTACATGGACAGAAAGCTAAGAAAACTTCCTATAATTTCATGTTGAGGCTAAAACCCAATTCTACCCTAAAGAGTTCCAAATTTTGCTTAGAAGTTGAGCACGCAAGTTTGTCTAAGTTTGACATTTGTCCACTAATTTGGCCACAACTGGAGCTACAAATATTGAAATAAGGAGCTCTCACATGCGTTTTCAAGCTAAGATCCAGATCTACAACTTTCATAAAGACAAAAAATGTGAGATTGTACCATTTAATTATCAAAAGTTGGCTGCAATCAAGGAGTAAGGTGGTCACAAGGTCAACATTGATGGCTTATAATTAAGATTATTACCTAACAAGTGGAAATTTTTGCACCCCATTCATATATAAATAGAAGAGTGGAAGACATAAGGAGACACACAATTTTGGAGTTAATTTCATGCATTGTATTGTTTCTTGCATGCCTCCTTCATGGAAGGCTTATGTAGTCCTTTTTTATGGATGGTATAGATTGCCACCTACATGGAAGGTTTTACCTCCTATATGGAAGGCTAAATTTTTCCATTTTCATACATCTTGTAGTTGTATCTTTATATTTTAGAATTTAATAATCAAGTTTTTTGCAATGTCTATGAAGTTTTCAATTTATTTTGGTTTTTTTAATTTCATCATGAGCTAAATTTTCATTTTCCTAGGGTGATGACGTAGTTTACTAATAACGAATTGAATCTTAACTTATTAAATCTAGTTCTATTTTTTCCTTTATGATTGAGTTTTGAATATTGTTCTTAATGCTTTTAATTGATTGGCCATCTTTTGAATGATTTCAATATATATGCTGAGACTAGAAGGAGATGCATGTGTGTCAATCCTATAATTAAAACCATAACTTGCATATGAAATAAGAATATATTCATATGAGTTATGTAGTCTTAATGAGTTCTATAAATCTTAATGCATGATTAATTGTTTTAATTCAATAGGGATATATTGGATTATCAATTAATTATAGAATTTCTTGACCTTGGAAGAGGCTAGTAATTAAATTAGGGAAACTCGTCTATTAATCATATGGAATAAATTAGACTAGAATAAATAAGTGATTCAATCCAAAATTTGCTAAGTGAAATCTGACCCTTAAGGCTTTTTCTCATATTTGTTTCATATCAATTGCATTCATATTTAATCATTTTTATTTTGTAATCTCAATCACCAACTAATTGATTGACTAAATAGAATTAAAATTATCAATTTTAGTACTTAATGATCAATTCTCGTGGGAACAATACTCTACTCACTTCTATATACTTATTTATGATAGTGTACACTTACACTTTTTAATAAACCATCTATACACTCGTAACAAGTTTTTGGCGTCGTTGCTAGGGATTGTTGTCATTAATATCAATACACAGTAATTTTAATATTAATTTGGTCTTCATATTACATTTGTTTTCTCTTTGGTTTATTATGTTTCTTTTAAGGCTTTTACTTAGTACATGACCAGATCGAAGGAGATTGAATTACAGCCTTTTTAATCTGAGATCGAGAGAACTTGTCGAAGAAATCAAAGAGTTCGAAAGCAGTCTACTTCAATCCTAAGAAATTTAATGGCAAATCCAGAAGGAGGAGCAACATATACGAAAACACTCTGTAACTATGCAACACCAGCAGTCAATAAGACAACTTCTAGAATAAGAAAACGACCAATAATTATGAAATCAAGCTTGTAAATTTCCAGATGGTGCAAGCAAATTAGTTCAATGGTTTACCAACAAAAGATCCCAACACATATATAGCCAGCTTCCTAGAAATCTATGACATATTTAAGCATAATGGTGTTACTAATGATACCACTAGACTTGGACTTTTCCCTTTTTTACTCAGGGATAAGGCTAAGAGTTGGTTACACTCTTTATCAGTAGGAAGCATGACTACATGAGATGCCTTGGCACAAAATTTTTTGACAAAATACTTTCCTTCAGGAAAAAATGCTAAATTGAGGAATGAAATTACCTCATTTACCCAGCATGAACTAGAAAGCCTTTTTGACACCTGGGAAAGATACAAGGAGTTGCTAAGGAGATGTCCTCATCATGGGTTACCATATTGGTGGCAACTACAAACATTCTATAATGGGATGATGCATACCACCAGAATTCTTGTAGATGCTACAATTGGAGGATCTTTAATGGGAAATAGTCTAGATGATGCCTACAATCTACTTAAGGAGATGGCAGCCAATGCATACCAATGGCCTTCTGAACGTAACATTTCAAAGAAAGTACTTGGAGTGCACAAGCTGATATCCTTAAAACTGTGTCTTCTCAAGTTGCATCTATATCCAAGCAAGTGAGCTCATTGACAAGCTAAGCAAATATAATCAGTACTCCTTATGAAACGTATGACCCATGGGGAAGACCTCATGTGAGCACACAATGTCAAGAAAGATACCTATCTATGCCTTCTCAGTCTGAGCAAGCTCATTGCATCAAAATCAAAGAAATGACCCATTCTTAAACACTTACAATCCAAGTTAGTAGAATCATCCAAACTTTGGCTGGAGGAATAATCAAAATTTGTTCAACCCGCAAGGGAACTACTCGCAACAAGCTCTTCAACCACTAAATCCACCACATCAGAAAGTGAATATGGAAGATACATTGGCTCAACTAACCATGAATACATCTCAATTTATGGTTAAGACTGAAGCAGCACTCAAAAGCCAAGAAGCCTTAATAAAGAACTTAGAGATCCAAATAGGTCAAATTGTAAATATGTTGAATTTCAGACAACCAAGTACTTTCCAAATGACACTAAAAGAAACCCAAGAGAGCATGTGAAGGCCGTTGCATTAAGGAGTGGGAAAGAATTGAAATATCTTGTAATGAAAAAGAAGAATGATGAAGAAAAAGAAAGCAAAGAAGAACAGAAGGAGGAAGTACATAAACCTAAAAAGGATGATATAGTACCAGGAAGAATCTGCTTTTCAGATAACCCTCCTTAATATATACCACCAGTTCTATACCCATAGAGACTTGTGAAGGCAAAGCTAAATAAGCAGTTTGGAAAGTTTCTAGAGGTTTTCAAAAAGTTACATATCAACATCCCTTTCGCCAGATGCTCTTGCCTAAATATCCAGTTATGCAAAATTCATGAAGAATATTCTCTCAACTAAGCATAAACTGGAGGAATTTGAGATAGTTGCACTTACTGAGGAGTGCAGTACTATTCTACAAAAGAAATTACCACCATAGCTGAAAGATCTAGGAAGCTTTTGCATACCTTGCACTATAGGTTAATATAACTTTGAAAGAGCACTTTGTGACCTAGGAGCAAGTGTAAATCTCATTCCTCTATTGGTCTACAGAAAACTCAGTCTTGGAGAGGTAAAGCCTACCACAGTTTCATTACTTCTTGTTGACCGATCAATAAAACATCTGAGAGGTATCTTAAAAGATATTCTGGTGAAGGTGGGCAAACTCATATTTTCGGTTGATTTCATCATACTTGACATGGAAGAAAACCAAGAAATTCCTATCATTCTTGGGAGGCCATTCCTAGCAATTGGGAGAACTTTAATAGATATGCAATAGGGAAAGTCAACCTTGTGAGCTCAAGATGATCAAGTATCTTTTAGCATTTTTAAGGCTTAGTCCTTTCCAAATGAAGATGACTCTTGTTACAGAGTAGATACATTGACTAGCTGCATAAAAGAAGTGGTGCACAAAATTTACGTGGATCAACCATTAGCAATGGGAATGGTAAATGTATCAAAATCTACTAATCTTGAAGTGCATAAAGAATATTAGGTAATAAAAGCCTTAAATTTTGACTTAAAGACAGCTAGTGAGAAGAGACTTCTCCAACTCAATGAGCTTGAAGAATTCAGACAATAAGCTTATGAGAATGCCAAGTTATACAAGGAGAAGACAAAAATGTAGCATGATAGAAGAATTTTGAGGAGAGAGTTCACACTGGGATAAAAAGAATTGTTGTATAACTCATGATTAAAGCTCTTTCCAAGAAAGCTGGGATCAAGGTGGTCAGGACCTTTTACTGTAGTTCAAGTATGGCCATATGGAACTATGGAAATTTAAGATGGTGATTGAAAATTCAAAGTGAACAGGAAAAGGCTAAAGGAGTATAATGGTTTGAGCACGAGAACCAAGTGCCCATTCATTACTAATTGTTGGCACAAGTACTCCTCTTCAACTTCTAGTGTGTGCAATAATAATTCGAACCTATCATTCCAATCTATTTAAACTCCTCATTTTCTTATATTTTCTTACTATTTCATCATCATCATCCTCTGTTCTCTCAAGATGAAACACCATACTGTAGACTTGTTAGAAAATCTCTGGTGTCATCCTCCTTTTCTACAATCTCCACCACCTCCTTCTTCTGCTCCTCTACCACCTCTGCCTCCTCCTTCACATCCTTTTCTACCTCAACTAAAGGCAACAACGTGTCATGCTGAATATATTGATCATGATATGAGGAGGCTGGTTAGATATTTATTGAGTATGAACAGGAAAGTCAATCTCATTATTGATGATAATAGGATTGGCCATCAAGATCCTGATAATCTCCCAGATGATTCAGGCCACTCCTCTAATGATGAGTAGTGTGATAATGTAAGGTATGCTACAAATTTTCAAAACTTTTGATTCCTTAAAATTAAAGGAAATAAAAGTTCCAAAATTCATAGTAGACCTCAGATCATCTATTAGAAGGTGATATTTCTTGGTTTTCTTTTTATAAAATATAAATATGTAATTATCTCTGCATTATTAGTAAAAAAATGTTTAAAACAAATATAACATACCTCACGGTTATTAACAAAGAACTGTGATACATGTAAACTAATAAATTCTTATGAACGAACCATGATGTAAAGTCTTAACCTAAAAAACCCTATCATTTCTATTCTATTTAAATGTCTAAAACATAATACACTTGACACGTAGTCTACTCAAATGACAAAACCTACCAACATCGTAACCCTACAACTCCTGTTGTCTTTTCCAGCCATTGAGATTCGTTTTCAATCGAACTCCATCATAAAAAGCTTCATCTGACTTTTCAATGATAGCCACTAGTGAATACACTTGACCCTTGTCTTAGCAATTGCAACATGATTTACTTTTACTTGCCTTAACTTGCGTTTTTGTTCATAAGCCCTAGCTAGGTATAGTAGTTATAATTTTCCTCATCTATTTCGTATTATCCTTCCTTCACTTTGAAGGTTCCTTTTCTGTTACTTGCAGTATTCAACACGGCTGATTATGCTACCTTTGTGAAGTCATAACTCAATAAAGCATCTAAGGTAACATTATATTGCTTTTGTGAAGTTATGTTTCTTTTGGAAAACCTAATATTGGTCTAACCAAAAGTTCCTTTCTTGTTAGATGAAGTTGTCAACCTATTGCTTTAATTCACGGTTCCTACCCTATTGTTCTCTTAGCAGTAACTTCTAGAGATATTGATCCCTAAGTGAAAATCTCTCCTTTTTTCAAAGTATCCATATATATTTGTAGAAGTTATTTCAATAAGATCAATAAGGATGTGATGAGTAAACTAATTCAGTTGTACTGAGATGTGATAAATCATCCAAGGTGACATTAAATTACTTTTGTGAAGTTATGTTTTTTGGAAAAACCCATTATTGCTCTAACTGAAGTTTCCTCTCGTGTTACATAAAGTTAACAACCTGACTACTGCTTCAACTGAAGGTTCTTACTATATTGATCTTTTTTTAAGTAAAAGAGATATGGATCCTTAAGAAAATACTGTTGAGATTGGTAGGTGTAAAGACCCGCCTCATATATCCCTTATTACTGACCTTACTCAGAGTAGCAATGCGTAGTTCAGTGGGCACACAGGAATAACATGAATATACTGATAATATTAATACAATATTGTTTGATTATAATACAAAATTTTTCCCCTCAGGGGTTTACATAATATTTACAGACCTTCAAACAACCAGCAACAGTCCTCTTCGTGCATACCTCTTTTCTGATCTCAGCACGTTTCCAATGTTCACCTGTCTGAATGGTTGTTTGGGAGGAGTGAGATTCGAGAGAATCTCAGTAGCAAACATTACCACTATGCATGCCAGATATATATGAATACATGACATGCTTGCCTACACTATTTTATGCCAACATAATGACATACTGCATGCTCGATGTTATGACATACATATGGCCATTGCACAAATATAACAGAGCTTCAAACAATCATACATGTTCCACACAAATAGGCAAAGAAGTCACATAATCAATACAAGATATACATATCACATACATATAGAAAAGGTAAGTTCACTACCTCTCGGACTTTATGTCCTTCTCTTCTTGTCCCTTGATCCGCCAACCACTGCTCCTTCTTTATTACTGCATGGCCCTAGGCAAGTGATAACATCATTAGAGCCATGAAAAGTGAATACCCAATAGCCCACATTAGCCCTATAGGTTTACTTTCACCCTTGGAGTTCATTCCAATTATATTTGGCCAATTTCTTACTTAAATTCGCATGGTAATCAAACTACCAGCATTTTTTGACCAAACTTTGGAAAATCATAACTAATTCTATAGAACTCCAATTGAGATGGTTCAAAGCTCCATTTGAATCCCTTTAAGTTTAGTTTTACATAAAAATACTCTATTTTAAATGCCACTACTACACCATTCCCAGAAAATTTTCAAACACCGACTGTTTCAGATGTTCTTCCAAAAAACAGGGCAGACATTCAAAAATTCATATCTAAATACACAAAAATCCAATTTATCATTATGACCTATCCAATTAAAGGTCTATGTGTCTAATTTCAAACTGTAGAGTTTCATGGTTATTGGATAACATTTGACCACTCAAAAATACATCACCATAACACTGCCTCCAAAAAACGGAATACACAGCCTTTACCCTTTAACTTCTAAAACTTCTAAATTCATGTACAAGTATCCAAAATTCATGAACACTTGTATACCCACACAATTTTGCCTCCTAAATCCAATGGAAGCATAAAAATCATCAAATTCCAACTCCTCCTACACGAAACAATACAGGGCAGAAACAGAAGGAAATTAGATTCTCAGAAAGAGTTTGTTGTTTCTTCGATTTCTCTTGCCTAATCACTTCCTTACTACTCCTAATCAAGTGATTAGCTATTTATACATCTATTGGACATCATTTAGCCATTCAAAACACTAATTTAAATCAGCATGAATAGTACCCAACTTCCTCTATACTCATCCAAACGACAAACCAATCGGTTAAAAAGGAAGCTTACGCTTACCTCTACTCGTTTCCACAAACGGTTTGGAATTCCGGCAACACCCCGGCCGGTGAGACGGCGCCAACCACCTCCAAATGAAAATCTGAAATCGTAGGAATGAAGATCTCGATGAGTAGAGAAAGTTTCCTGAAGGGTACTTTGAGAGAGGATGCCGTTTCGGCAGTGTTTCGGAGGAAAAGATTTTCTCTCTCCTCCTCCCTCCATTTTCGTCACTCTCATTTCTCTCTCTTCTGGTCAGATTCATGGTGAAATCTGAGGAAGAAGATGAGGAATTATTCATGAAATGGGTCGTCAAATTCGTTTGCCACGTGTCAACACTTGATTGGCCCAAATAATGAATTTTCGCACAAAATACCAAATTCTGCAGATTTTTCATTAACTTCGAAAATTCATATCTCATTGTAAAAATGTCCAATTGGAGTGATTCCAAAGGCTATGCAACCCTTATTAAGTCTAGTTTTAAGAAAAAATATAACCTTTGGTCAATTAGAAGCTCACACTTTCCAGAATTTTAATCTTTGAATGTTATCCCAGAAAATAATTAATTTCGATGGGCTAACTTCAAAAATTCATTTCTCTTTGTGTACAACTCCAAATGACTTATATGACCTATCCAATTAAAGCTTAATAAGTCTAATTTCATTCTAGAAATTTTCATAACTTTTTACCATCATTTACCCATCGAAAAATGTCACACAATCACCACTGCCACACAGGGAATTTCACCAGTGGCAAAATTACTTTGTGTTCCACTTTACTCTATTGTGTGTGACTTCTAATCACTTCATTTTGTTATTCCCCAAGCTCTTTAGCTCACCAATATAATAAATTTTAATATCCAAGGATATAAAATAATTTTGGGGAATTTAAACATGCCTCATAGGGACATTTGCTAAACCAGGGTCTAGCAGTCTACTTAATCCAGGCTTAATATTATGCCTCTAGTCCCAAAATTCAGGATATTACAGTAGGCACTGTAAGACCCGTTTCATCATTGATATTAATTAGAGTAGTAATTGCATAGTTCAGTGGCCACATAGGAATAACATAAATACTGATATTATTGATACAATTTGCTTGTTTATATACAGGACAAAGAGGTTTGTATATATTAATTACAGACCTTAAAATAAATAAAAGGTCTTCAGATAACCAACTACTTCACCTCTTGTACCAGTCCGGAACCTTCAGTTGCCTGAAATTTATAGTACTTCCCTTTAAGCTGCTGCCTGCTATTGGAAACTGTATACATTTATGGAAAATGTGAGATTCAAAGAATCTCAGTAGTAACATAAAATCACACATATACGATGTGAAAATAAATATGTCATGCACTATGCTGTGTAAGATGAAAATGTTGTGTGCATACTGTTCAAGGCCAAACGATTGTTTGTAACCCTGGCTTAACTTTGCGTCCCTGTTGGGTCCCAAACCACAACGAAGCTAATGTGCCCTCAGCACTGTGCTCATATCATAAAAGATGGCATACAAAAAGCATATAATTATCACATAGTGCATGAAAGAAAGTGTTACTACCTGGAACGTGACCTTTCCTTGCTTGTCTATCGGTCTAGCTTTGTATCGGCTTGGGCTTTTGGTATATCCTAAAATTTAAAATTTAGGATAAATGAGTTATTATTTATTCATAACTCGTTTTAAACTAATTGTGTTGGTTATCTTGATTCAAAACTACAAAATTAATAAAATGCCTCTAAGACCGAGTCTAAGTCCTTTTGTACCTGGTCAAACTGTACTTTATCAAAAATTATAACCCGGGTTAATCCGAAAAAATTTCATGTGTAGAATCCATTTTTGACCTTAGAATAGTCAAATTCAGGCTCAAATTATGAATAGCCCTGGCGGCCCCTAAGTTAGGGTTTTTAGGGTAGTTGTGTCATTTCACACTCTAAGGCCTTTATACTCTACACTCTATATGTACCCTATACAATTTTTCATTATAAACCCAATGGAATCATCAAAATCATGAAATTCTAGCTCTAACACTATGAACAGTAGCTAGCCAAAACTTTAGAAAATCAAGGGAAAATGTTGTTCTCTTGATTTCAATCAATTGATCACCTTTCTTTCACCTCGTCTAATTACATGTTTAATCACTTAAACACCCTTTAAACATGATTAGTGTGAATTTAGGCAGCACCTCTCCTTAGGGTTTCACATTCCCAAATCACAAACCAAGCCAAAACAAAGCCAATCAACAACCACAACAACCAACAACAAGTAAGAATAAACAAAATGAGCAAGGTTTATGGCTTTACCATTGATTCCACTTATTTCTCTCTCTAGTTGCCACCTCTCTCCTCCCTCTTGCTCTTATTTTTACTTTCTAAACGTGGTTTCCAAGAGGAATAAGAGATTAGAAGAGGTTCTACATGCATTAGAAGGCAAGAACACTTGAAAATCAAGCTTCTTACCTTGATTCCTGCTTCTTGAAACCTTGGCTCTTCTTGTTTTTCCAAGCTCTTCTTCAGGCTCCTCTCTCTCTCTCTATTTTTTGTGTCTTGGCCAAAAATGATAAAGAAGAGAATGGATATTAGCTTTATTCAATTATCGCTCTTCTTGCTTTTTGGTTTAATATTATTTAATGACTAAATCTCACATGGGAAATTTTTTTGGCTAAGAATTTTCCTCTTCTTGAATTAATATGAGCAAAGTAATTATTTCCCCTTGCTTTCCATTTTATTGACAAAAATATCCCCCAACCTTGGAGAAAATATTTTCTTCTTTTTTTATTGGTCAAATGACCATTTTGCCCATACGTTTATTTCCATTTTTGTACTTACTGAAAAACTGGGCAGAATTTTCATCACACTTTGAAAATTCAAATCTAATTGTACAGAGGTCCAATTGGTATGGTTCTAAAGGTCAGGTGACCCTTAATAAGTTTATTTTCAAGATAAAATATAGCCTTTATCCAAATGGAAGCTCAGCATTCCCAGAATTTTATTTATTGGACACTGCCATAAAAACTTATCGGTTTTACTGAGCTAAATTAAAAAATATATAACTCCTTGTGTACAGATCTAAATGACTTATATGATCTATCAAATTAAAGCTTGATAAATCTAATTTCATTATGAAAATTTTCATAGGCATTGAACATCATTTGTTTATTTAGAAGTGCCACACAACAAAACTGCTACACAGGAAAACTCACTAGCAGCAAATTCAAGTGTTTACAATTTGTATTCCAACATCATCATGTTGTGTGCGACCACTAATTATCTTGTTTTGTCACTTAATGTGTTCTTCAATTCAATTTTTTATTCCCTTTAATGCCCCCAAAGTATAAAGAATTTTAAGGAATAAAATTATGCCTTACTGGGACACTTATTAAACCGGGGCTTATAGTCCACTTGATTTAAGCTTATTCTCAAAACTCTAGTCCCAAAATTTAGGATGTTATAGGCACAGCGGAAAATTAAAATTCAAAAATTTTCCAATCCATACTATGGATTTGTCAACAATGTTTAAATCGAGTAGTAGAGAAACATACATTTCTTATGTGTTCAGTCTTTCTTTTCGATCCCAAGGAGCTAACAACTCGGATAAGCTTCCTCTACCAGTATCTATACGAATAAGAATCCAACACGGATAGCGTGCTAGTGTTACCAATGTCCCTCTAGATTTTTCCTTTTGTTGGCTCTCTATCTCTTTTTCATCATTTATAGAAAACCTTGGCTCTCACTTAAATAATTAGCTAGGGTTTTTTATTTTATGATGGATATTGGATTTTTAAAATTAATATTAACTAATTTCGAAATCTATGTCATATCAATTAACGCTTAATTATTTTTTATAAGAAAATTAAATAAATATGATTTAATTAAATCTGTCCAACATTTTTAATTTAACATATTTATTTAATCTGAATAAAGAGTCAATGAAAATAGATATAATTTATCTTTATAAATTAAATTCAAGATATTATATCCTTATCATGTAAGTTATTAAATCTAATTTATCAGATAAAACTAAATTTAAAACTAACACAATATAATAATATTATCATTATATATATATATATATATATATATATATATATATAGACACACGCACATGCACACACATACATAGATACACACACACACATACCTACACACATGACTGCCTCGCAGAGAAACTTACTCGCACACATAACGCTTACCATGTCTACTTTTATTCTGTAAAGTTTCATAATTTTTGGACATCATTTTCCTATTTAAAAATATTTCACAACATGACTGCCTCACAGAAAAACTTACCGGCAACATCCTTAACTTATGTACCAAATAACTATGTTGTGTGTGACCTTTAGTTGCCTTGTTGTATCTCTTAATATGCTCTTTAATTCACCATTTTATTCCTTTAATACCACTAAGGTATAGTGGAATTTTGATAACTGAAATTTGGGATATTACAGTTCTCCCCCCGTCAATAAAATTTCATCCTCAAAATTTTGGTACTTAACTATGCTTTGGGGAGTTACTTCTCATTACTTATCACATGCTTTTCATAACTCTATCTTTCTTTTGCTGTGTAAGTCCATAAAGTATGCACCATAATCCTTTTGAATCTTACAAATGTTGAGCATTGGTTATTCTCACATTACTGATCTGGAATCCTTAGAATCAATAAATAACTCCATGTATCTTCTAGTAATCTTCAAAACATATTCCCTAGACCTACTAGTCTAGTATCATGTCAGAGCCTCTCCTCCTTGTAATTTTGCACACCACATTTTTGTCGTATTTAGCTTTTGCTCGTCACAATCCAAGTGTTTCTCAATTTGCTAACCTAAGGATACATTTGATGTAATAGGTTTTATGGCCTTTGAACTTCTAGTCTAATGCCTATACTGAATGCAATTTAAGATTTATAAATACCATAACAATCTTATAACCTTCTGGAGTACATCTCCAATTTTCCACTTTTTCTATTTAGCTATTCATATGTCTATATATATTGTTCACGAATGAACACATATATACCAAATCACTATGTTAGATATAGAAACAAAATTTTAGTTACCTTCCTGCAATCATATTAACACATCCTGGACAGTAATCAACTTCCAGGTTAAAATCTTTAAACAACTCTATCCATCGGTGCTATCTCATATTTAACTCTTTATAATTACACAATTGTTTCCAATTCTAGTAGTTGTAGTACAACTCTACGGTGCCCCATAGAAACAATATCCCCATATTTCCCCCATACACACTATTTCTGCTATCTCATCACATGTAGGATATCTTAGTTTGTGAGGCTCAAGCTGACGAGAGGTTCATACCACCATGTTATCCTGTTGTACTAGGACACATTCCAATTCATATTTTACTCACATTTTCATAAACCACATAGGTCAACTATAAATCAAGACAACACAGGTCAATATAACTTAAGACCACTTAGGTCAATAATATCATCAATTCATCTCTCAGCCTTGTGAAGCTCCTCTCATAACTATCATCCCACATAGAGTGTTGTGTTAAGACATCAACCTTATCAAAGGCAAAACAATACTAGAGAAATACTACACAACTCATTCATAGTAATCATCAAGACCCAGAAACTAAAATTTTCTGGCCTTTTTCAGTTCCGTATTGCTTCTACTTACTAGAATCTAGCAAGTTCCCTTCTTTTGAGACTATATGGCCCATAAACTTAATTTCTGAAAGTCAAAGCTCATACTTGCTTAGCTGACATAGACTTGCTTATTTCTCAATGTGCGCAGCACTGCTTTCAAGCACTTTTCATGTTTTACTTTGCTCGATGAATTCATAGCATCATTGATTCTCAATCATTCACAAGACCTAGTTGGTCAAGTTTATTATTCATAGGACATAGAGTCTACTACAATATTCCTCAAATCACATAGCTCATTTATTCTGACTATTCTATAATGCTGCCCATAACTCTCAGGCTTTTACCTTTCCAAATTTAACAAAGAGATCTAGATCTCCTGCTCTAAGTTTAATATCAATTATGACCTCCGCTTCCCTTTCTGGAGCTATCTTATTAATATCATCTAAAATATTACAAGGAATCAATTTATTGTTAGTATATTCCCAAGTACTACTCCAGCATTTAATTCGCTTAGAGCAAAACATCATGTACCTCTAATCATCCTCAAGTATACTAATTATTGATGCTAAACTAAGATGAGGCCTGAACATATGCCTTGGCTGCCCTTGTTTACTTGAGATTCACAATCTCTTGGAACCTGTGGGTTATGGGCCCACCATGCTTCCATTACACTACTATGATCATATTCCCATTATACATTGCTCTATCAATTTACCATTAGGTCAGGTCTAGCCTCCTGGCCTTACCTTATACCTTTACCTCACACCTTTACCTCTTTGTCTTATGTTACGAGTGTAGGATGGTGTATTTAGAAGTGCAAGTGTACACTGTCGTAATCAAGTAATATAGAAGTGAGTAGAGTATCGTTCCCACGAGGATTGATCACTAAGTACCAAAATTGGTAATTTTAATTCTATTTAGTCGATTAATTAGTTGTGATTGAGATTGCAAGATAGAAATGATGAAATATGAATATAAGTGATATAAAGACAAATATGAGAAAAAGTCCTAGGGATTAGATTTCACTTAATAAATTCCGGATTGAATCACTTATCTATTCTAGTCCAATTTATTCCACATGTTTGATAGTCGAGTTTCCCTATTTTAATTACTAGCCTCTTCCAAGGTCAAGTAATTCTATAATTAATTGCTAACCCAATATATTCCTATATGAATTTAAGCAATCAATCATGCATTAAGATTTATGGAACTCAATTAAGACTACATAACCCATATGAATATATTCCTATTTCATATGCAAATTATGGTTTTAATTATAGGATCCACACACATGTATCTCCTTCCGGTCTCAACATGCATATTAAAATCATCCAAAAGGTGGCCAATCAATTGTAAGCATTAAGAGCAATAATTAAAACTCAATCATGAAGGAAAAATTAAAACTAGATTTAATAAGGTAAGATTCAATCCGTCATTAATAAGCTACGTCATCACCCTAGGAAAAGAAAAATTTAGCTCATGATAAAATTAAAAACAAAACCAAAATAAATTGAAAACTTCATAAATATTGCAGAAAACATGAATATTAAATTCTAAAACATAAAGACATAACTACAAGATGCATGAAAATAATCTAGCCTTCCATGTAGGAGGTAAAACCTTCCATGTAGGAGGCAACCTATACCATCCATAAAGGAGGACTACTTAAACCTTCCATGTAGGAGGTATGTAAGAACAACAAAATGCATGAAATTAAACTCTAAGATGCTGCTCTCCCTTGTGCCTTCCACTCCTCTATTTATAGATGGATTGGGTGTAAGAATTTCCACATGTTAGGTAAGAATCTTGACTCTAAACCACCAATATTGACTTTGTGACCACCTTGCTCCTTGATTGCAGCCAACTTTCGGCAATTAAAACGTTGGAATTTCATTTTTTTGTCTTCATCAAAGTTGTAGCTCTGGACCTTATCTTGAAAACGCATCTGAGAGCTCCTCATTTCAACATTTGCAGCTCCAGTTATGGTCAAATTAGTGGACAAAGGTCAAATCTGGATGAATTCACGTGCTTAATATTCTAAGCAGAATTCGGAGCTCTTAAGGACAGAACTGGGTTTTTGCCTCAACATAAAAGTTGTAGGAATTTTTCTTAGCTTTCTATCCATATAAAGAACATCCCAATCCGACATCTAGAGCTTCAGATATTTCCTGAAAACTGAAACAGGGTTAAAATTTAGTATTTTCCAATAAATTCTATTTTATGTCAAGTCATTTTTTATTTATTAATTACACCCAAATTCATCACATTAAGCTCAAATGTCATCCAAAAAATCATCATATAAGGGAAAATGAATATGCAAATATTTTACTTATCAAATTCCCCCACACTTAGCTCTTGGACGTCCTCGGACAAGAAAGAGTAACTAATAAGTGGTTCCAACAAAATCAGAAGTGTCAAGTCATAAACAAGGACACAATTAAAGAATAAAGAGATCATAGTATTCTTGAATCAATAAAAGTATAAACTGGTAACTTCATTTGAAAATAAATGAACCGAATTCATAATTGTCGCTCATTCTCTCAATCTCTCAAGTGTTTTAGGGTAAGTGTTTCGCTCAAATTCACCTGAAAAAATTGCACTACCATAAGCTTGCCAAAAATCTCAATCTCCACTACCTAATTCACATGCATAATTCAAATCAAAAGGACTTATTAAAGGTTGTAATGGGGTTAAGGTGAAAGGAATGTAAAAAGTGATATGAAGGGCTATTTTTACTAAGTAAATAGAACAATTGAAAAATGGGCCATCTTATGAATAAACCTGGCTTATCTCATCCCAACAACCCATAATTTACATTTTTTTTTTCTTTTTCTTTTTTTAAATTTTTTTTTTTTTTTTTTTGCAATTCTACAATTGATAATATACACACCCCCACACTTGTCAAAAGCCCATTTCACAAAGATTTCAAATGCTCTGTTAATCTTTTGAACTAAGTAAAAGCACTTGATATATCATTAAAACACATTAATGGGTTGACAATAAAGAAATAATCAATCAGGCTCAAAGGGGCTTATCAACGGTGTAATTGTAAGGTTGGCTTTTTGGCTCTGGCTAAAGAAAATGAATGCCTTTATCATTTTCGAATGTGCATGTGAAATGTAATTTCAACCAGATTTGAAGCAAGTTCTAGAGTAACAACTCAATAGATGAATATCACACACAAGAAAGATAATCATTATTGATCATATAGGCTCAAAAACTCACGGTTAGGGACTTTCAAATTCAGCTCATTCAATCTCAAAATTCATCACCAAATTCAACAATCAGTTATTCAATCATGCTATAAAATCTCTAAACTCAATTGATCCATGCTTCAAACTTATATACTTCTTAAAATCATTGAAAAACACTTAAATAGAATTTTTTTTTTTTTTTTAAGAGATGAAATAACAAAAAAAATTACAACTAATAAGATGCGTCTCAAGAGTTAAGAATAACTCTTTACTCTGCCATCTATGCATACCCCATGCATCTAACTAACTATCTAATGGAGAAACTATGCTCTTTTTTTTTTTTTTATAATCCTCCCCCAACCTAAATCAGACATTGTCCTCAATGTCTTCTAAAGATTAAAGAAAGTTTTTTTTTTTTTTGAACAACATAAACACACAATAAATTAAACCAAAATGCTGAGAGTAAAACCATAAGATAAAAGAAAATTACAACCGGAGAGTGGTATCTGGATTCTGCTTCTGACTGCTGTCTGAAGATTGCCCACCTTTTTCTTTTACTAATAGATCTGGTTGAGGTTCATAGGTTTGCAGTTTATCTAGTAGTTGATCAGCAGTTGGTGCAGAAATGATGGAATGACGAGTCGCTTGGGGTATGAATCCTGTTTCCACAGCATGATCAAGAAAAGACAACAGGTTATCGTAAAAACCATTAACATTTAACAATCCTAATGGTTTTTTATGAAAGTTCAGTTTAGCCCAATAAGCAATGCTAGAGATCCCATCCAACGTTTCAAAACCACCGGGTAGAGCGATAAAAGCATCAGCACGGTAAAACATACGTCCCATTCGTTCAGGCAGACTTGAAACCTCTAACTCTTGGCCTAAGAAGAAGAATTGATGTTCTAACTCCTTTATCCTTACACACAAACCCGTGCTACCATTAATGGTTGCAGGAATAGCCATACTTAACTTCAGGCCCCCGAGACCTCTCCCGTAGACAAAGTTGATTTTCCTAGCGGCTAGTGCACGTCCCAGTTCCTGTGCTGCAGGTATAAACTCTCCATCCTTTCCTGAGTCAGTTTCACCAAAAATGCAAATAGAAGTAAATCTACATTTTTGGGTGACACCCTTGCTCTCTATTTTTCTCTTAGACATTTTTTTTTTGTTTTTGTTTTTATGAGTGGAAGAATACATATTTATACTACTAAAACAACGACAACAAGATCATGCAAATCAGACATTTTGTCAACAAGTTTGAAAAAAAACATCCGACACAAATGACCGGTAGCCGTTACGTGAAGAAATTAAACAAAAAGGAGTACCAAAAGTCAAAAAGTTACTGAAAAGATACAACATATTAGACAAAAGCATGATTATGTACAGTAGTTGTGATTGTGGCTCACATCTTCCTCTGGTTTTACGTCCAGTAACGGCTTAAACGCTTTCTATGAATCGAGGATTTGCTTCCCATCCAGTTTTCTTATAAACTGGCAAACAGGGTCTTTTAACGTCAGATTCCCAAGACGATAGCGCTCTTGTTCTTTGTTGAATATGTCAAATAAATCGAGAAGAACACGATGAACATCACCACTAGGATGCGTCTCAAGAGTCTGAATGATATCATCCAATGACTCCTTACTCAGTCCATCCTTTATAAATTGAATTTTATCTTCTCGATTTATCGAAACCATACCTTTACTTCGACAGCGCTGATCACAATTCCACCTTGCACATCTAGAACAGACCTGCATTCTTTTAGCTCTTCGCTTTTTGGAATAAGAGCTTCTTCCCATTCCTGGCATAGGTTTAATAATTGATTCATGAATCTCACCTATTAAACGTACCTTAGCCTCGATGATCCAGCGGACATCCTCAGGAAGGCCCAAACGCTTGAATGTCTTCATTCTTTTAAGTCGACATTTATAGATCTTCCTAAGCACATCTTTGGGAAGAGTAGGGAACCTGTTCTTAAGCTTTACAATAATTTCCTCCATGATGAGATTAAAATTTAAAGATGCAGTTTTGTGTGCTTCAGTACATAAGAAAGAAAAATGAAAGATTAAGGAAAAGAAGTTTTGGGTTGCCTCCCAAATAGCCGCCCTTCTTTAACGTCTTTAGCTAGACAAAGACCCAAGCAATAAATTTTTTTATTTTTTTATTTATTTTTATTTTATTTTATTTTATTTTTTAAAAAAAATTAGGACTTACCTGTTGTTCCCTCCAAAGTGATGACAGTTTTCAAAGTGTTGAGTGCATCGTCAATATACTCTTTCAGCCTTTGCTCGTTTACTTTGAATTTTCGATCACCATCTTGAATCTCCACTGCTCCATATGGCCATGTTTGAACCACAGTTAAAGGTCCTGACCACCTTGATCTCAGCTTTCCCGGAAAGAGCTTTAGCCTTGAGTTATACAACAGTACTTTTTGTCCTGGTGTGAACTCTCTTCTCAAAATTCTTCTGTCATGCCACATTTTTGTCTTCTCCATGTATAACTTTGCATTCTTATGAACTTGTTGTCTGAATTCTTCAAGCTCATTGAGTTGGAGAAGTCTCTTCTTACCAGCTGCCTTTGAGTCAAAATTGAAAGCTTTTATTGCCCAATATTCTTTGTGCACTTTAGGATTAGTTGATTTAGAAACATCAACTATTCCCATTGCAAGTGGTTGATCCATGCAGCTTTTATTCACCACGTCTTTTGTGCAGCTGGTCAATGTATCTACTCTGTAACAGGTGTCACCTTCATTTGGGCATGACCAAGCCTTAAAAATGTTAAAAGATACTTGGTCATCTTGAGCTCGTAAAGTCAACTTTCCCTGTTGCACATCTATTAAAGTTCTCCCAGTTGCTAGGAATGGCCTCCCAAGAATGATAGGAATTTCTTGGTCTTCTTCCATATCAAGTATGATGAAATCAGCTGGAAATATGAGTTTATCTACCTTCACCAGAACATCTTCTAAGACACCCCTCGGATGTTTAATTGATCGATCAGCAAGAAGTAGTGAAACTGTGGTAGGCTTCACCTCTCCAAGACCAAGTTTTCTGTAGACAGATAAGGGCATGAGATTTACACTTGCTCCCAGGTCACAAAGTGCTTTTTCAAAGTTACATTGACCTATGGTGCAAGGTATGCAAAAGCTTCCTGGATCTTTCAGCTTTGGTGGTAGTTTCTTTTGCAGAATGGCACTGCACTCCTCAGTAAGTGCAACTGTCTCAAATTCCTCCAGCTTACGCTTATTTGAGAGAATGTCCTTCATGAATTTTGCATAGCTGGGCATTTGGGCAAGAGCATCTGCAAAAGGGATGTTGATATGTAGCTTTTTGAAAACCTCCAGAAACTTTTTAAACTGCTTGTCTAGCTTTGCCTTCATAAGTCTTTGAGGGTATGGAACTGGTGGTACATATGGAGGAGGGTTATCTGGAAAGCTGATTCTTCCTGGTATCACATCATCTTCTTGAGGTTTCTGTGCTTCCTCCTTTTGTTCTTCTCCACTTTCTTTATTTTCTCCATCTTTCTTCTGTTGAATTACAGGTTCTTTCAATTCTTTCCCACTCCTTAATGTAACAGCCTTCACATGTTCTCTTGGATTTTTTTCAGTGTCACTTGGAAGAGTACCTGGTTGTCTGGAGTTCAGCATATTTGCAAGTTGGCCCATCTGAATTTCCAAGTTCTTTATTGAGGCCTCCTGGCTTCTGAATGTTGCGTCAGTTCTAGCCATGAATTGAGATGTATTCATGGTTAGTTGAGCCAGTACATCTTCTATATTTATTTTCTGCTGCGGTGGATTTGGTGGTTGAAGAGCTTGTTGCTGGTAGTTCCCTTGCGGCTTGAACACATTTTGATTATTCCTCCAACTAAAGTTTGGATGATTCCGCCAACCTGGATTGTAAGTGTTTGAGAATGGATCATTTCTTTGATTTCCGATATAATGAGCTTGCTCAGATTGAGACGGCATGGATGGGTTTCCTTCTTGACTTTGCGTGCTCATATGAGGTTCTCCATATCGATCACAGGTTTCATGAGGAGTGTTGATTGCATTTGCTTGACTTGTCAATGAGTTCACTTGCTTGGATATAGATGCAACTTGAGAAGACAAAGTTGTAAGGATATCCAGCTCATGCACTCCTAGCATTTTCTTTGAAACATGACGTTCAGAAGGCCATTGGTATGCATTGGCTGCCATCTCCTCAAGAAGATTGTAAGCATCTTCTAGACTCTTTCCCATAAAGGATCCTCCAGCTGCAGCATCTACAAGAATTCTGGTTGTATGTGTCATCCCATTATAGAATGAGTGCAATTGCCACCAATCTGGTAACCCATGATGAGGACATCTCCTTAGCAACTCCTTGTATCTTTCCCAGGCTTCATAAAGGCTTTCTAGTTCATGCTGGGAAAATGAGGTAATTTCATTCCTCAGTTTTGCAGTTTTTCCTGATGGAAAGTATTTCGCCAAAAATTTCTGTGCCAAGGCATCCCATGTAGTTATGCTTCCCACTGGTAAAGAGTATAGCCAGCTCTTAGCCTTATCCCTGAGTGAGAAAGGGAAAAGTCTAAGTCTAATGGCGTCATCAGTAACACCATTATGCTTGAATGTGTCACAAATTTCTAGGAAGCTGGCTATATGTGTGTTGGGATCTTCTGTTGGTAAACCACCAAACTGAATTGCTTGCATCATCTGGATAATTCCAGCCTTGAGTTCAAAATTATTAGCTGCTATTGACGGTTTTCTGATTCCAGAAGTTGTCTCCATGACTGTTGGTGTTGCATAGTCATGGAGTGTCTTGGTATCTTCTATTTCTCTTTCCGGATTTGCCATCAGATTGATTGAAGTAGACTGCTTTTGAACTCTTCGATTTCTTCGACAAGTTCTCTCGATCTCCGAATCACAAGGTTGTAATTCAATCTTCTTCGATCTTGTCATGCACTAAGCAAAAGCCTGAAAAGAAATACAAGACACCAAAAAGAAGACAAATGTAATGTAAAGACCAAATTAGTATTAAAATTACTTGGTATTGATATTAATGACAACAATCCCCGGCAACGGCGCCAAAAACTTGTTACGAGTGTAGGATGGTGTATTTAGAAGTGCAAGTGTACACTGTCGTAATCAAGTAATATAGAAGTGAGTAGAGTATCGTTCCCACGAGGATTGATCACTAAGTACCAAAATTGGTAATTTTAATTCTATTTAGTCGATTAATTAGTTGTGATTGAGATTGCAAGATAGAAATGATGAAATATGAATATAAGTGATATAAAGACAAATATGAGAAAAAGTCCTAGGGATTAGATTTCACTTAATAAATTCCGGATTGAATCACTTATCTATTCTAGTCCAATTTATTCCACATGTTTGATAGTCGAGTTTCCCTATTTTAATTACTAGCCTCTTCCAAGGTCAAGTAATTCTATAATTAATTGCTAACCCAATATATTCCTATATGAATTTAAGCAATCAATCATGCATTAAGATTTATGGAACTCAATTAAGACTACATAACCCATATGAATATATTCCTATTTCATATGCAAATTATGGTTTTAATTATACGATCCACACACATGTATCTCCTTCCGGTCTCAACATGCATATTAAAATCATCCAAAAGGTGGCCAATCAATTGTAAGCATTAAGAGCAATAATTAAAACTCAATCATGAAGGAAAAATTAAAACTAGATTTAATAAGGTAAGATTCAATCCGTCATTAATAAGCTACGTCATCACCCTAGGAAAAGAAAAATTTAGCTCATGATAAAATTAAAAACAAAACCAAAATAAATTGAAAACTTCATAAATATTGCAGAAAACATGAATATTAAATTCTAAAACATAAAGACATAACTACAAGATGCATGAAAATAATCTAGCCTTCCATGTAGGAGGTAAAACCTTCCATGTAGGAGGCAACCTATACCATCCATAAAGGAGGACTACTTAAACCTTCCATGTAGGAGGTATGTAAGAACAACAAAATGCATGAAATTAAACTCTAAGATGCTGCTCTCCCTTGTGCCTTCCACTCCTCTATTTATAGATGGATTGGGTGTAAGAATTTCCACATGTTAGGTAAGAATCTTGACTCTAAACCACCAATATTGACTTTGTGACCACCTTGCTCCTTGATTGCAGCCAACTTTCGGCAATTAAAACGTTGGAATTTCATTTTGTTGTCTTCATCAAAGTTGTAGCTCTGGACCTTATCTTGAAAACGCATCTGAGAGCTCCTCATTTCAACATTTGCAGCTCCAGTTATGGTCAAATTAGTGGACAAAGGTCAAATCTGGATGAATTCACGTGCTTAATATTCTAAGCAGAATTCGGAGCTCTTAAGGACAGAACTGGGTTTTTGCCTCAACATAAAAGTTGTAGGAATTTTTCTTAGCTTTCTATCCATATAAAGAACATCCCAATCCGACATCTAGAGCTCCAGATATTTCCTGAAAACTGAAACAGGGTTAAAATTTAGTATTTTCCAATAAATTCTATTTTATGTCAAGTCATTTTTTATTTATTAATTACACCCAAATTCATCACATTAAGCTCAAATGTCATCCAAAAAATCATCATATAAGGGAAAATGAATATGCAAATATTTTACTTATCATCTTACTATCTTTGTCTCCCTATATTAAAGTAGGGAAGAGATAAATTCTATATGTTCACAAGGGCATTTTTGTCCTTTCACAAGGTTTAGATCCTTACTATAGTTTGGGAACATCTTTTAGGTAATACATTACCCATGGGTGACTGTACAATATGTTTCTACTCCTTAGCATCTCATAACTTAACAATTTTAACAACTTCCCAGGGGTCACCCATCCTTCCATTACCCTGGGCCGATCACATTTAACTTTTACATGCCGGAGCAAAAATGCTGGTACTAACTTCAACTGCTTCCAAACATCGATACCCCTAGACTGCCCTTAACCTGTTTAGTCAGGTCCACCATCTCTAGGTGTTTGAATATTATGTATAAATCATTTATCAATGCTAGTACATAATCTGATACATACTTGCTCATAAAAGTTGTCATATGAATCCCATTTTATAAGGTCGCTCCTTCTTCGTGCCCAAAATGCAGTGCCAAAGAAGAACCTTTATGTCGTAAGGATTTGATTTTCATCTGGAAATTCTATACTGTATAATTCATACTTCTAGTGCAATGTGCCGATTCCATGCACGTACTGAGTATACCAGGTGGTCAAAGTATCCTGAACACAAAGAGCCCATATGAACATAATCTTGATGCCTCTTTTCAACTCCTAATTTGACTATAGATCCTATTGTGTAAGGTTCAGCTCTGAGGCTGGTAACTTTGTATGAATCTGGCATCATTCCGATGGACATCAGTCGCTTCTCATCATTTACAGATAACTTAGCTGTCAGCCCAAGGCTAGATTGGGGCTTGTATATTTCCTCTTACCTCTTTTGCTTCCTTATAACTCGCAGCTTCGTCGCATCATTTCCAACTGAGCATAGTCGTCCCAACTACCCTCTAGGCATCCTCTAGTCCTTCAAGAAAATTTATCGATAACAGGGACCTATTCTTCTATCACCTTATTCCATTTGTCTTTCTTATTATAACGTAATCAAGATCATATCAGTACACTATTTTTCCATTGCCAGAACCGCATGCTCTGATACCAAAAATGTCAAAACCCTCATTATTTTGACATTTATCAAAGTATTCACGCGCAGTTCAATGAGATATAGAAAAGTACAATATACTAATATAAAATTTCTTGATTACATTACAGAATATCCCTACAGGGTTTTTACAAGCTATAATACATAAGCAAATATAAAAAAGAACTATCAGATAACCAACGAAGAAGTTCTTGAACCAACATTGGACCTTCATCCACCAACATTAGCTATTTTGCCCTCTGAGTTGTTTCCACTTGCTGAAGAAATTTTAAATTTTTGGAAAGGGTGAGATTCATACGAATCTCAATAGTAACATAATATTAATTATATAAAATGTGAATAATAAACATGTAATGCAGTATTTATAATGATGCAGCAATCAAAATGCCAATGCCTATCTGATAATGCTCAGGAAATAAATGATGATTTTATCCAGATCAAAATGATCATCTGTTCCTGATCTGCACAATATCATATCATAATATGATCACAACAACAACTTGGAGTAGGCCTATACTTGTTTGTACTCATCATAAATTAGACCGGGCCAATACCCGTTCGTACATATCAAGCCACTTAACTGGGTCTACCTGGCCATATGGTACCCCAAATGTTCCACAAGGTGGTTTAACTCATTACCCACACCTAGAGAGTATCAACATCACAAGCAATACATTGAACAGATCATGACAATCATTGCATATTAATATTCACATAATATATGAAAGATAAAGTTACTACCTGGACTCCTTTTCTAAAGCCTAGCTATAATCAGTCCTTTAACTTTTTGTCCAGCTCGGGCAATTATCAAACCCTAAACCTCTCAAAGTGCAAATAAGTTATTACTCATTCATACTTTATTCTATAATTTACAAGTTGGTTATCTTATCCCAAAATTGATTATTTACCAAAATATCCATAAGGAACCCGATCTAATTTCGTTTTTTTCCCGATATTTTTGTACTTTTTTGAAAATCAAAGCTTAGGCTCATCTTATATATTTTTGCATTTAGAATCCATTTTTGACCTCAGATTAGGCTAATTCAAGTTCAAATTATAGATTTGCCCTTGGAAACCCTAACTTGGGGTTTTATGGGCAAAATCGTCATTTCACATTTCGGGCTTTTTGAACTTTGCACTCTACATGAACCCTACACAATTTTCCCTTATAAACTTAATGGAATCATCAAAAACACTAAAATCCAGTCCAAACACTGCCAAATAGGTGTTCAAATAAATTCCATAAAAATTGAGAAAAATGGAATTTTCTTGATTTCAATCAACTAAACACCTTCTTATCACTTGTTTCCATTTATTTAACCCTCCAATTATCAATTTTAACATGTTTAATGAAAATTTGGGCAGAATTTCTCCTTAGAAAATGGACATCCTAAATTTACAAAATCACCAGAAAACACTCCAATAACCTGCCAGAACATATGTCACAACTCAGTTTTCACCAAGAATATTAAAGCTTTAACAACTTACCTTACTTATTCGTTTCTGTCCTTGCTTTGGCCGAAATCTCCCCTTCTTCTCCTTGGTGTTCTTGCTTGTTGGATGATTGATCCAAGAGAGTAGAGAGATTAAGGGGAGGTTTCTTGTACTATAACACAAGATTGAGCAGAGATTTCGGCATACTTACCTTACGTCTGAGCTCTAGACTTTACTTCTTCTTCCTCTCTTGCACACTTCCTTTCCTTCCTTTCTTTCCCTTTTGGCCGACATGGCCACTTAAATAGGAAAAAGAGATAAGTCTTTGGAGTTTTCTAGAGAGTTATAGGTGTCATCATCTCATTGGTTCTTGTTTTATTTATTGCACATGATAAAATATAATTACATATTTAATTATGTAATAATTTTTATGAACTCCATCTATCACCCCATCTGTCATTATTAAAAAAAATCCAAATTATATTTATTTGGTCAAAATTACCATTTTTCCCTTACAATTTCTCTCATTTTCGCAATACTTGAGAAAATTGGCAGAATTGTCACCAAACTTTGAAAATTCATATCTAATTGTATAGATATCCAATTGAGGTGGTTCTAAAGGATATGTGACCCTTATTAAGTCTAATTTTAATGAAAAATATAAAATTAAGCCAATTGGAAGCTCATAATTTCCATAATTTTCAGGTTTGGATGCTGCTACTGAAAAATGATGGTTTTGCTGGGCTAAATTAAAAAATTCATATATCCTTGTGTATAACTACAAAAATTTCATATGACCTATAAAATTAAAGTTTATAATGTATAATTTTATTTTGGAAATTTTCATAATTTTTTAACATCATTTTTCTATTTAAAAATATTTCACAACATGACTGCCTCGCAGAGAAACTTACTGGCAACATCCTTAACTTATGTACCAAATAACTATGTTGTGTGTGACCTTTAATTGCCTTATTGTATCTCTTAATATGCTCTTTAATTCACCATTTTGTTCCTTTAATACACTAAGGTATATAGGAGTTTTGGTAACTAAAATTTGGGATATTACAAATGTCCTCCTCTTATTCTTGACTATTACTTTCTCGATCTCTGAGTAGTCTAACTATAGAAATGGAAACTCCTTTCCATTGTAGTATGGCTATACATTTCTGAGACTCACTCATCGAGGGGCCCATAATAACTCTCTACTAATGTGAGGAACAAATTCTATTTTGACCATTCACATTCCTTTGCATGAAAACCATTAAGCCCAAACTTATCCTTTATCATAACTCGGTTAAAGGTAACTTTTGACTATGTCAAAGCTGAGCGACTCTTATGTAGTAATCCATGATGATCTCAGGTTAAAAGGCATAGTGACATGGTTAAACATGAGACAAACTTATAACTTGATCCATACAACTTTCTCATAGCGGGTCGGTCCAACATCTTATACTCTTACAAGTGCCTAGGACTTTGATTTGTATCTCTATACCTCATTAAAGTCATACTGGTCTTATTTCATCTTTGCTCCCATATAGATGACTGACCAGGGACAATTAGGACAATCATTATGATTTATCCAAGGATAGTTATCACAATGAATATGCAAATAATATGATAATAAAATGGAGAAATTCATTGAATAACATTGTTCAAAGTACAATTATTGGTTCCTATGGCACAATTTTGAACAAATGCCTCTTCTTTATTGGAAGTATTTATATCTCTAGAAGTTACATCTAAAATATCAATAGGGATATGATGAATAAATCAGTTCAGTTGTATCGAGAGACATACATGAACAAGTGAATACCTGCAGTATTTGTGAAGTCACGATGTAATTAAACATTCAAGGTGACATATTAAATTACTTTTGTGAAATAATGTTTTTTTAAACCCATTATTTTTGTATTGAGCACGTGGCGCCAAGTTAAAAGCTATGAAATTCAACATTGTGATTAGTTCTATAGACTCTTTAATGTGTGAGTTTCTAAGCTACTTGGTCTCAACTCTATGTAATAAAGTAGCACCACTTCCCACATTGAGTAACCATTCAATTCGAGATAAGTCAAGATTTTTTTTTAGGCTTTATGGCTAGAATCAATCACACTTCTGACTTACATTTCTCATAATGTAAGTGTTTACTTATACCTTGTGTCTATTTAGCAATAAGCATGGAAAGCAAAGGAAAATAGGAAAAAACAAATATCCCTATTAGAAAGGGTGTAGGGGGTATGCAAACCTTTGATCATAATGCGTTACATACCCCTATGCCCTTTCTAATAAGGATATATGTTTTTCCCCAAAGGCCTTTTCTTTCCAGGTTAATTCCCTGTAAATGGACAAATTATAGGCCAACAATTATATTATCACATATATGCATTAGCAGTTGTTATTGATTCTACCCGCAAAGCCTAGAATATCTTAATCCATCTTGAATTGCTTAGCTACTCGGAAGTACTATTCTATTATATACAAAGGAGTCCAGCTAGCTCAAAAACTCTCATTTGAAGAGTCTCACATCCAAACATCATAGTTATTATATAATAAGCATCATGTATTATAAACGTTCACATTTTTTATTTAGAAGCCGTTATTTATGTATTAAATATATAATGGTTGTCTACGTGAGACCACTATTTATTTTTTTTAAAAGTTATGGTTCATATATAAAAACCGTTATGTATGTTACTGAATAAATAATGGTTGCCAAAATGAGACCGTTATGTATCATGGAAGCATTATCATATATTATGATACTTGTTTATGTGTGCCCATTAATTATTATCACAACAATGTGCATATCATTATCATGGCCTTATCAGGCCTCAATACATAACGGTTGTTATATCAAAACCGTTATTATATGTCTTGAATAAATAACTATTTGGAATCATTATTTATAGGCGATAATAACTATCATATATATACATATATACATATATCACGATTAATGTAGTAATAATTGTAGCCAAGGTTGTCTATCTAACGAGTTTAAACAAACTCGGGTCAAAAAATCATAAGAATTTACTTTTATCAATAAATAGCTATTAAAAATATGTGAATGAATATTTAAAATACTACCCCCGATCCATAATATAAAAGCTAGTTGACTAATTTTGTTAAATTAATAATGTTAGTTATTTGTAACAACTATATGTTGGTTTTTCTTAAATAGTATCTTTTATTGACTACTCTAATCTTAGATAAAAACTCCTTAATATGTGCAATTAATAGGGATATTTAGAGAAAAATTATAATTTTAGGAGACAAAGTGGATTGGGGTCTCATATTTAGAACCAAATCCAATCTCCAACAAACTAAATTTTATATTAAGGACCATAATTAGTATTAAAAATTAATAAAAATTTGACTTAAACATATTTTAAATGTAAATAATTGAAGTAAAATCCATCAGCTATAATTTATCAAACCCAATAAATAAATGTTTATGCAGTTCATATATGAAACCACTTAATATGATGAAATATAGAAAGCTAGTACAAGTTTAATAGTTAGCTACTACATTTGTCAAACCCCTTAACATTTCGATATTCACAAAGTGATAAGCTTAAAGTTCCATATGGCATATAGAAACAGCGGAAACATACTGATATTAAGTGTAAGTTTACATTACAAAAGAATCCCCATAGGGTTTGATAAATATATACAAATGTACAGAGCATTCTATAAGTAGCAAAAAGTACAAGCAAAAATAACTATAGCAGCAACAGAGAGCTTCGGAACCGTAATCACCGGAAGCCACTGTCTTGTCTTTCGAGATGCCCACTTCTGCTGTAATGTTTTGTTTTGAAAAAGAATAAGAGTCAATAGAATCTTAGTAGCAACATGCTTACAAACATACAAAATGTGAAAAATAGATATGCAATGTCATATCATGTAAGATGATCAAACTGTGTATGTATACTTGCCTGAGGCCAAAGGATATGTCTGCACCTTAGTTTATTTGGCACCCCTGTTGGGTCCCTGACCACAACATGGCAGATTGGTATGTCTAAGACACTAGCTCATGTTATAGTGAATGACATATACAAACATAATAGGCATCACATGATATATGTAAGAAGAAGTTACTACTTGAATCTTTTAAATATTTGCATGTTTGTCCTACTTTTGGATTTTGGATCGGGCTATGTCCAATTCCTATCAAAATTAAAGTTACAAGTAAATTTTTATTACTTGTAGTATTTCTACTTTTAAATTGAATGTTGCTAGTTATTTAATGCATTTATAATAGTTTCTGCACAATACAATTTGTATAGTACAGTTTCATTGTTTTCCAGAAACTGGCAGATTTTTCAGTCAAATTTGGAAATTCATAATTAATTCTAAAAAAATTAAATTTGACTAATTCCAAAGCCTAATTGAATAAATTTCAATGTATATTTCAAGAAAAAAATTTAGGTTTGTTCACTATGGACAGATCATTCCTAGTAATTCGTTAAACATCATTGTTATATATTGCATTCCAGAAAACAAGGCATAACTTCAAAAATTCATATCTCCCAATGTACTTGTCCAAAAATTACAAACTACCTATAACATTAAAGCTTTATATCTCTAATTTAATTCTGGAAAGTTTTTCAATTTTTGGATAAGTTTTAGTCTATAAAACACCATGCAAAATATCACTGTTCCAGACAGGGCAGATCCAACACATGTACAAACACACTTGATAAATTTCCAAATTAGCATAAAAATCCAAAAATCATAAGCACTTGCATACCTACACAATTCTGCCTTATAAAGTCAATGGAATCATCAAAGTTAGGGTTCTTAGGAGGTTTATATTGTTTTCTTGTTGTCTCTTACTTAATGACTTCCTTTCTACTTATCACATTATTAGCTACTTAAACACTAAATGGACATGTTTGGAGGGAATTTGGGTAGCATTTCCCCATGTTTTTGCTTCAGCCCATTTTTCAAAAACAAGATAAAACAAAGCAATATTCACCAACAACATCAACAACAACCTCAACCAAGCCAAGAGAAGCAAGTTTTGAAGTTTACCTTTTGATTCCTATTATTTCTCTCTCCTGAACAAAAATCCATTCTCTCTCTAAGCTCTTGATTTGTCTTGAAAAATGAGGATTTAATGGAGTATAAGAGGTTAGAAAAGGTTATAGAGAGATTAGAAGGAAAGAATCACAAGATTTTGCAAGTTCTTACCTTGGTTTTGCTTGGAACCCTAACTCTTTGCTTCTTGGTGGTCTTGGCTTGTTCATACACTCGCTCTCTCTCTTTAGTTTAGGTTTGTACCAAAATAAGGAATGGAAGGAGGTGATAATAGCTTTTTTGTAATATGTCTTGGCTTATGTCATAATATAGTTTAATAAAGAAAATAACTTTTGTCATAATACTTGGTCCATCTTTCCTTTATTTTTCTTGTATTTTTTCTTAACCACACAATATTCTCTTCCTTGCCCTTTACTTGATCAAAATGTATAGAGGATAGAGGGAATTAATTTGCTTCTTGCCATTTATTCATCAAGCTCATGTGTTCTCTTTTGACCTTTTGACTTTATTGTGGTTGGCCAAGAATCTCCTTCTTGATTCATTGTTGACCAACAAGTATATAGATATATACATTTCCCCTTGCTTTTCTTGTTCAACCAAAACTTGAAGAGGAATGGAGCAATTCAATGGCTTCTTGTATTTGTATTTGCCCTTTCAAACATTAATTAAAGTCTTCTTGCTTTTGACTTTTTTTGTTCAACTTTGATCTTCCCTTAGTAATAATACTCCAAAATGGACTTAATAATTACCAAGTAGAAATTTTCCTCTTTTTAATTCCCCATTTGGCTGAAATATTAGGGAAAAGTAGGGGAAAAATAATTAATTCTTGTTTTATGGAAAATTACCATTTTGCCCTTACGTTTTATGATTTATCGAAATAAATCGTCTCTTGCTCATTTCCTTTGGTTTGGCAAATTTTTGACATGTATATTAGCCCATTAATCATGTAATTTTATGTTCCAATTTTGGTAACAATTGTAGCCTTTATGTGGACATTAATTGCTTCTTTGTGTCCTTACTTGGCCGAATTGTATCTAACCGATGATTGGAATATTTTTGTAAATTTATGCATACCACAATTCACCATTTTATTCCATTAAATGTATTAATTATATAGGAGGAATATTGGTGATTAAAAATGGGGAAAAAATGGGGTGTTACAGCTCTCCCCCCTTTAAATAAATTTTGTCCCCGAAATTTGTTACTAGTACTGATTCATAAATTTCGGGAAACGTTTTTGCATGTCTTCCTTAGCTTCCCAAGTAGCTTCTCTCAAAGACAATCCCTTTCACACAACTTTGATGAATGGGATACTCTGGTGTCTCAATTGTTTCTCTTGCCGATCGATGATTCGGTCAGGTGTGACCTCATATGTCAGATCATCTCACAAGTCAACTTCTTCATATTTGATCACATGCTCAAGATCAAGTTGGTATTTCTTCAACTGTAACGCATGGAAGATATCATGCAGCCTGCTTAAGATTAGGGGTAAAACTATTTGGTATGCTACTGGTCCAATCTTTGATAAGACCTTAGAAGGACCGATATACCTAGGGCTTAGCTTTGTGACTTTCATTGCCCTACCAATGCCAGTAGTAGGAAAAACCTTCATGAACACGTGGTCTCCAACCTCAAACTCAAGAGGTTTCTGCCTCTTGTCGACATAGCTTTTTTGTCAGCTTTATGTAGCTAGTAGCCTCTGCTTGATCAGCTTTTTTTGCTTTGTTGTTTAATCAACAATATCTGGCCCATACATCTGTCTCTCAGACAACTCTATCCAGTACAAGGGAAATTAACACTTCCTTCCATATAAATGCTTCATAGGGAGCTATTTGGATGCTCGAGTAATAGCTGTTTTGTATGCAAATTCTGCCAAAGGAAGGAATTGGTCCCAACTGCCTTTGAAGTTAATCACACAAGCCCTAAGCATATCTTATAGTGTTTGGATTGTTCTCTCAGTTTGTTCATCTTTCTAAGGATGATAGGTTGTACTAAATCAGAGCTTGGTACCCAAAGCCTCGTGTACCGCCTTCCAGAATTTAGAAGAGAATCGAAGATCTCTATCAAATATGATGTTCTTTAGCGTACCATGGAGACGTACAATTTCCTTGATATAGATGTTTGCAAGCTTATCATGAGAGTAATGAATGCTGATCGGGAGAAAATAGGCTGGCTTCGTGAATCGGTCTACTATCACCCATATGGCATTATGGTTTCAGAACTTTAGTAATCCTATCACAAAATCCATGGTGATGCTCTCCCAATTCCACGCATGAATTGTAAGGTTTTATAGTAGCCCTGAAAGTCATTAATGCTCGGCTTTTACTTTCTGGCATGTAAGGCAACGAGCAATGAACCTCTTCACGTCCCTTTTCATGCCTGGCTACCAATATGTGGACTTCAGATTGTGGTACATTTTGGTTGCTCCTAGATGCAGAGTATATTTACTCTCATGTGCCTCCTCCAAGATTTTTCATTTCAGTTTTTCCTGCGGTGGAACATATATCTGCTTATGGTACCGAACTAGCCCACTTGGTAACATGTCATGCTCCTAAGTCTCTCCCTTCGCAATCATGTTTCTGATAGACTAAACACGCCTATCTTGCTTCTAAGTTTATTCTATTTCCATTCTAAGATCATTCTCTATCTGACTGACATTGCTGCTGTTAATCATTATTTGGTTTGATAGGTTGAGATCTCAGAAGTTCTCAATTAGCTTCTACTCATGAATCATAAGGACTACCACCTGCACTACTTTGTGACTCAATGCATCTACCACGACATTGCCTTTTCCTGGATGATACTTGATCTCCAGATTATAGTATTTGAGTAACTACATCCACCCATACTGCCTCATGTTAAGCTCTTTCTGATCGTACATATATTTCAAGCTATTGTAGTCGCAGTACAGCTCTACAGTCACCTCATAGAGATAGTGTCTCCAAATATTTAATGCAAATACAATTGCTGCCAACTCAAGATTGTGTGTGGGATATCGTTGTTTATGAGGCTTCAGTTGTTGTGATGCATATGCCACTACATGGCCTTGTTGTGTTAGGACACATCCTAATCAAACCCCATTGGCATCTGTATAAACCATGAAGGTTAATTGTAGATCTGGGATTATCAAAATCAATGTTGTCATCAGCTTTTATTTCAGCTCAATGAAGCTCTCCTCGCAATTGTTGTTCTACACAAATTGCTGAGTCTTTAATGTTAGCTTAGTCAATGGCAAAGCTATTCTAGAGAAGTTCAGTTTGAATCATCTGTAATAGCCTACGAGACCTAGAAAACTGCGTATCTCATATGCTGTCTCCGGTCTCTTCCAGTTCAGTATTGCTTTCACCTTGTTTGGATCTACTGAGACCCCTTGTTGTGAGACTACATGACCCATAAATTTAACTTCTGAAAGCCAAAACTCACATTTGCTCAGCTTGGAATAAAGTTGCTTGCTCCTCAATATGTTCAATACAATTTTCAAGTGAGGTTCATGCTCCGCCTTTGCTCTGTGAGTATACTAGTATGTCATCGATAAAGACTATTATGAATTGGTCCAAGTACAGATGACAAATTTGATTCATGTAGTCTATGAACACTACAGGTGCATTGGTAAGCCAAAATGGCATTACTAGAGACTTATAATGGCCATATCGTGTTCTGAAAGCAATCTTCGATACATCATCTGCCTTTACTCTGAGTTGGTGATAACATGATCTCAGGTCAATTTTTGAGAACACACGGGCTCCTGATAGTTGATCGAGCAAATCGTCAGTTCTAGGAAGTGGGTATTTGTTCTTGACAGTCACCTTGTTCAGCTCCCTGTAATCGATACAAAGTCGTAGGCTTCCATCTTTCTTTTTCATAAATAGTACTGAAGCTCTCCATGGCGAGACACTAGGTCTGTAAAACCTTTCTCTAGCAGTTCCTCAATCTATGTTTTCAGCGCTGTTATCTCACTTGGCGCCATTCTATATACTGCTTTGGAAATCGGTTCTGCTCCAGGCTTGGTTTCAATCGTGAATTCTACTTCCCTATTCAGGGGTAGTCTATTGATATCCTCTGGAAATACATCTAAAAAATCATTTATGATAGGGATACTCTCCAATATTGTTCCTACCTCAGATTGCATGGAGAAACACACAATGTGCCCCTGACAACCTTTATGTAAGCATCTTTTAGTCTTAGCTGCGAAGAGAAAGTTGAGGTTAATTTATGTGTTGGCCTTTACTGGTGGATTAGGGTAAATGACCCTTTTTCTTCCATAGTCTAGCAATACATTGTTTACAGTTAAACAGTTGATTCCAAGAATCACTTCGAGTTGTTTCAGTTGCGAGAAAATCAGGTCTACCGTAAACTCATGCCCCTCAATGTTTATGATGTAGTTTCAGTAAACTTATGTGGTGATAAACCCATTCCCCATAGGTGTGGATATCGTCAAGTCATAGGGTAATCTATACATGCTTTGGCCTAGTTGTCTTACGCAATTGTATGCAATGAATAAATAACTAGTTCTTGAATTAAACAATGCTTGTACTAGATTACCATTGAGAGAAATCGTACCACTGATCAACTCTGGTGACTTTTGGGCTTCCTTGTGTGTAAAGGAAAACACTTTGCCCTTCACTTGCTGCCACAACTTTTTAGGCTCTTGTCGCTATCTACAATCTCTGGCAAAATGCCCTGGCTTGTTGTAGTTGTAACCAACAATCTACCTGGCTACTGGCATTGCTTGTTTCACTTGTACACACGTTTGAACTAAATAGAGAGGATTTTTACAATATTGGTAGATTCGCTTCCCATATGGTCTTTGATTACCTCAGCTATCAAACTAATTAGGCTTCTTATTACTGTCACTCAACGAACCACCAGATATTGGCTCTTCTATGAAGAATTTCCGCCACTGAATGTAATCTTGTTACACTTCTGTGGGTGTGCAGCTCCATCAGATTATGTTCTGTTATTCGGCAGTCCTCGATAGCCTCATTAAATTCTTTAAAGTGTCAGGAAATAGATTTCTCTTTCAATTCTGGCTTCAGCCCTTGTATCATCATGTCCGAACTCTATTCTTCGTCTTTGTGGAATTTTAAATAGGAGGAGTATCAGGATAAGCGAATGTATCTAGCTAGGTACTCATCAAAACCTTCCTTATCGCCTTGCTGAATAGTCAGGAATTCGGTTTCCTTAGCTAGTCTCATTGACTGGGGAAAATATTTCTTGTTGAACTTCTCTTGGAATACCTCCCATATCAAAGGAATGTTTTGTACTTGTAGAATTTCTTCTGTGCTTTTCCACCATCGATCAGCATCACCCTCTAGCTTATAGATTGCTAGACAGGTTTTTATGTTGTCTGGGTACTCTAAGATTCTAAAGATCTTCTCCAAACGGGATAACCAGTTTTCTGCGGCTTTGGGATCAAACTTCCCTTTAAAAATGGTCAGTTGATGCTGGTTCAAACGAGTTACCCAAGTTTGCATGTTGTCCTCTTCCACTATAAGAACTTTAGGAACTTTCGATTCAAGTTATGGGGGTTGTTCATGCCTACTACCCAGTCCATCAAGGTTATTATAAGCTTTTTTATCAGCATTTCTCTTTTGTTATCCTTCTCTCACTTCATTTTGAAGTTCGTTCAATGCATTTTGTAGTTCCAGCATCATTCTTATCAATTGTTGTATCAGGTTAGGTCTAGCGTTCGGTTCCTCATTATCATTTCCATGTCTACCTTTGCCCTAGCCTCTTCCTTGGCCTCTAACCCTACCTCATATACGTGCCATCACCGGTACAAAAATCACTTTTAAGACCGGTTAAAAACGATATTTTAGACCGGTTCTGGATCAGGTCTTGATACAGCCGGTCTAAAAAGTATTAAACTTTTTAGACCGGTTAAAAAACCGGTCTTAAATATGAACTTTTAAGACCGGTTCTTCAACAACCGGTCTTAAAGTTTAACTAAGGAAGAAAAAAATAATAATTTAAGACCGGTTCTAAGAATAACCGGTCTTAAATATATATTTAAGACCGGTTATTCTTAGAACCGGTCTTAAAATTTTGTTTTGTTTTTTTTTCGTTTTATTTGTTTCAATCTTACCCAGGCCAGTAAGCCATATTCAACAACATCCCCCCTGTGCCACATTACATACACATGCATATATGTATATATTGACAATCAGAAGCAGTGACAACAACATTTTTATTTCCAGAAACAATTGGCCCTTACAATCCTCGACTCTCAACAATCAAAGAATGAACATTATAAAAAAAAATTCCTAAGCTTTACAGAGAAATGAAAAAAGTGGAGGAAAATTTACAATAATGATCCCCTGCCTGAATCAACAGCTAACTAGTATCGCCAATATCCAAGAATTTGTCCTAAACAGAGATATAAACCAAATTAGATATATATAAAAACCATAAGTATTATTAGAACAACATAAATCGGATTCAAAAACTTACTAATCTTGTAAAAGCTCATAAATGAATTTAGCACAACAATTGCGGATGAAATCAATATCTTCTTCAAGAAAGAGATCAGCAAGATCAAACATCTGTATGTGTAACACCGAAGCCAAACAAAACATTAACTTACTAACTTAAAAACAATAAAGTAATACAAAATATTTGAAATATATATTTATTACCTCCTCGGTAAAGTCAGTCGTGCCTAGGCTGATAATATTGTAAATAACTATATATATAATCTGCATATAAGTTATAACGATAATGACTTTAAATAGATAGCTAACATTTAAAGTAGATTTATAAAGAGATATCCTCCCATATCCCTTCATGATGATCATTTCTTGTGCCGTGTTCATTATCAGCTTCATCTTCTTCGTTCAATGCAGGAAGACCCCTAGAAAAAGAAGGGGTCTCGAGAAGATCATAATTTGAACGACTTTCCTCTTCAATATCGATGACCCTTTTTCCTTGGAGAGCTACAGACCACATTTTATTTGCTTGATCAATAATATAGAACACTTGTTTCGCTTGATCGGCCATAATGAAAGGTTCATCTCCAAAACTTTTGTTGTTCAGATCAACTAATGTAAACCCTGACTTATCGATCCTCACTCCATTATTGACATCAACCCACTTACATTTGAAAATGGGAAATTTAATTTTAACATAGTCAACCACCCAAATCTCGTCAATAACCCCATAATAAGGTATGGCTGCCAATGTAGGGTTCTTATCTTTTGAACTAGAGAAGTGCATAGATTCAGCTACTAACATAACACCGCTGTTCTGGACAGTGCTCCTATCATCCAAGGACTTTGTGTAAAAGGTATACCCATTGATCACAAATGAAGTCCAACTTATGACATCAAACTCAGTACCACATGCTAGCCATTTAATTGTATCAGAAACACATTCTTCTCCGTCAACCTTGTGTTTAAACCAATGTGCAAAGGTCCTGGTATGCTCCCTAATTAACCTTTGTTCAGTCAATCGACTGTTCGCTTTTCGTACAATTTCTTTATGAGCATTTATGTAATCTTGAACTGCATCAACATTATTCAAAATGTACAAGTGGACTTGTTGTAATTCATCAGGATCCACACTCTTGATGGTAGCCCCGCGCCTACCCCCTTCTTCATCATGTCGTTTAGGAAGGCCGATATGTCCTACATTTGCCAAATAATGTTGACAGAATTCCATGGCTTCTTCAGAAACATATTTCTGAACAATAGAAGCTTCAGGCCGGTTAGGGTTCTTCACATATCCTTTTAGGATTTTCATAGTTCTTTCAATTGGGTACATCCATCGAAAATAGATAGGCCCACACAATTTTATCTCCCTCACTAGATGAACAACTAGATGTATCATGATGTCAAAAAAGGAAGGAACAAAAAGCTTCTCAACCTGGCACAAGATCAGGTAACCTTCATCTTCCAATTCATCCAACCTTTCTGTCTCAATGACTTTACTACAAATCGCATTGAAGAAGAAACAAAGTCTGGTCAATATGTGTTGAAGATCATATTCGGCGATGCCTCGAATAGCCACTGGGAGTAGTTGTTGCATCAAGACATGACAATCATGAGACTTCAGCCCTACTAACTTCAAGTCTTTCATAGACACAAGCTTCTTAAAATTTGAAGAATACCCTGAGGGAACTTTGATGCCATGTAAACACTCACAAAAACTTCGTTTCTCATCCTTGGACAAAGTATGAGAAGCTGGAGGACAAAAAGTTCTCTTACCATGTGGCCTCGGATGTAAGTCTGCCCGTATTCCCATTTCTTGCAAATCTAATCTTGCCTTAACGCCATCCTTAGAACTTCCTTGTATGTTGAGTAATGTCCCAACAACACTATCACACACGTTTTTCTCCACATGCATGAAATCAATACAGTGTCTGACATCAAGATTATGCCAATATGGAAGGTTAAAGAAAACAGACCTCTTTTTCCATATATATTTTTTATTTCGACTCTTTGAAGTCTTACCGAAGATGACATTGATATTTTTGACCTTTTCATACACTTTCTCCCCAGTCAAAGCCTCTGGAGCATCTTCAAACTCTTGGCCACCAAAAAAGGCCTTCTTTAATCTGCGATATGGGTGGCCCCGTCTAAGGAATCTCCTATGACCAAGATAAACAGTCTTTCTTCCATGTTGAAGTTGATGGTAGCATGTGCCTTCTTCACAAATAGGACAAGCTTTGTGGCCTTTAACGCTATATCCTGACAAGTTTCCATAAGCAGGGAAGTCGTTTATAGTACAAAAGATCAAGGCTCGCATTTTAAACATCTCCTTCTTGTTCGCGTCAAAAACGTCAACACCTTCGTCCCACAACTCTTTCAAGTCTTCGATCAGGGGTTCTAAGTAAACATCTATGTCATTTCCGGGTTGTTTTGGTCCCGAAATCAACATAGACAACATGATGTACTTTCGTTTCATATATAACAAAGGAGATAAGTTGTAAATTACCAACAGAACAGGCCATGAACTATGTATACTGCTTAGGCTACCGTAAGGATTCATGCCATCCGTGCTAAGCCCGAGCCTAAGATTCCTAGGCTCTTTGCCAAAGTCAGGAAACAACTGATCAATTTTCTTCCACTGAGAAGAATCAGCTGGATGTCGAAGCTTTCCATCAGAAATCCTCTCATCTGCATGCCATCTCAAATTTTTGGCATCAATTTCATTAGCAAACAGCCGTTTGAACCTCGGTATGATAGGAAGATACCACAACACTTTTGCAGGGGCCTTATTTAATTTGTATCTGGGGGTTTCACATATCGGACACTGCTCTTTCTCTGTATGCTCTTTTCTGTACAATATACAATCATTAGGGCATGCATGGATCTTTTTATACTTCATCCCTAATGGACACAATATTTTCTTCGCATCATAGTATCGGCAAGGCAGCACGTTATCATCTAGAAGCATGTCCTTGAAGGCTTCAAGTGCTTCTGAAAAACTCTTGTCGCTCCATCCATACCGTGCTTTCAAGCTTACCAATTTCAATACAGCTTTCAACAATTGGTATTTTGTGCACCCAAGGTACAGTGGCTTCTCAGAATCACTGCACATATTACCATATGCATATGATTGCTCAAAAGCCTCTTCTCCAACATCACGAATAATATCTTCTATCCGGTCATTCAGAACCGTGTCATTATCATCAAAGGCGACCCCCCCTTGTTGAGTTGCGCTTGTAATTTCTATTTCTTCACCATGCCATACCCATACTGTATAACTCTTACAAAATCCTTTACAAATTAAATGTGTATATATATCTGCAGTACTAAGTTGCTTCTCATTCAGACATTCTACACAAGGACAATAGAACATCCCACTATCATCATTACCAGAATTTCTTCTAGCAAATTCCAAAAAATCCCTCACCCCATTATCATATTCAACACTAGTCCATTTAGCGTTTATCCAACTACGATCCATATATTTCAACACCTTTTTTTCTTCTCTTCTGTATATTAACTGCCCTGGAAAAGGCAGGAGTATGATGAGAGTATGAAAAGGTTACACTCATCAATTTATCTAGTTTAACAGAATTCTTCATTAGAATTTCGTATAAGATATAATTGCAGTCTGTTCCATTTTCTTCAAGTAATATGGAAAATGTATCAATATACACTAGCAATTTCAGGACTTAAATTAGACACCGTTAATTAAGCTTCACCAATTAATTTCCATCAGAGTAAATGTAATTTTTTCTCCATTTCTATTTTAATTTCTAGTTCAATTATAGTACAGATTATATTCTTGGACAGACAGTGAATACACAATGTCTATTTATACGGAGTATTGAGACAGGGGACATTACCTGTTTGAAGTAACTTGGACCGTGGCTTGAGGCACAGGAGGAGAGGGGCAGCAGTGGCTGGAAAACACGCCGGAGTGAGATAAAGGCTGGAGAAATAAGATGCTCAGCTGCCCTTCACGATGGTACTCACGGTGACTTCTTCGCAGCAACGGCAAGTACGAACGGAGAAGGAGGGAGTTTCAAACGCCGACAACAGAATATGGGAAAGAAGGTGGAAGTGGCGACGGCGACTGGAAGGGTGACAGGAGAATACGGTGGAATATCACCTACTGCGTTGGACTTGAGCAGTTCACGGCGGTGGAAGCAGAGGGGAAAGTGAAACGTAACTTATGAAATGAACTTTCGCGGCCAATCTAGGTATGAATATCAGACTTTTAAGACCGGTTATTTAGACAACCGGTCTTAAAAGTACTTTTCAGACCGGTTATTTAAATAACCGGTCTTAATAATTACTTTTAAGACCGGTTTTATAAATAACCGGTCTTAAATTATGGAAATTTAAGACCGGTTATTCAAATAATCGGTCTTAATAATAAAGTGTTTTTTTATTCATTTTAATAATTTATTTTTCAGACCGATTTTTTAAATAACCGGTCTTAAATTATTGCCTTTTAAGACCGATTATTTAAAAAACCGGTCTTAATAATATCGTGATTTTTTTATTCATTTTAATAATTTGTTTTCAGACCGGTTTTTTAAATAACCAGTCTTAAATTATTGACTTTTAAGACCGGTTATTTAAACAACCGGTCTTAATTTGTTTTTGAGACCGGTTGTTTGTATAACCGGTCTAAATAAGAATTTTTTAGATCGGTTTTTTAGAAAACCGGTCTAAAAAAGTGCTTTTAATTACGGAATTGCCACCGCATGTTTCTTTTAGACCTTATCCGCAATAACCGGTCTAAATAATGCGGTCTAAAAATGCTATTTTGCACTAGTGCATCTTTATAATTCACTCTATATGAAAATAGAGAAGGAAATAAATCTCATATAAATGCAAGGGTGTTCTTGTCATTTCACAAAAAATTGGGTACATGAGTTTGTCATACATATCACATATCATGTATATACAGCAGTTAGGTAGTCATACAATACATTACACATCCTAAAACTACTGTACAACAAGTCTTTGTTTAGTTTATACATCAAGTCTTAACTATACATGTCGCTTCCTAGGGGGTCACCTATCCCAAGATTGCCCTGAGGTAAGCACGCTTAACTCTTAATGTACCTAATCAAAATACAATCACCTGCTCTATTTACTTCCATCCGCCGGTTCCCTGTAACTGCCCTAGCCTCAAAAGATATACCAACTGCCTCCGGTCACTTAAAATATCATGTCTGGACTCTACCTCAGTCTGACTACATGTAACTCTACACAAACTCGATCATGTGATCCCTGAACTCCCCAAAATAGTTATTTAGCCCACGCTCAACAATCTCATTTTTCTTCTAGTTTCAAAGTTGGTATTCGGGAAGAAGTTCATAATGGTGAAGATCAAATACTCATCGGACAGGTTGATCTTGAGTGGCACCTGCTTCCAGTATAGGTTATCGACCACATCCAAAAAGGCCATGTACTGATCAAGGAGAGTATTGTGTGCCCGTATAGCTCATTTATGTTAGCCCCAAATATACTCTCGTAGCTCTTCGTCAGACTGTAAGTTGTGCCACTGGTGTATGCTATCAACCCTAGAGCCCCTTTCGCCATGTGCGAAAGTCGCTTGACCAGTTGCCTGTGGCTACTCACACTACAAAAAAAACATGTAATTTCTGACAGATTTTCTGACGGAATTTGCAACGGAATGGAGGTTTTTTGTGACGGAATTTCGTCGTAAACCATTTTGTGATGAAATTTCCGACGGAAAAAATTCTGTCACAAAATGTGCCGTCGCAAATTAATTTGAGACGGAATATGAATTTTCGTCTCAAATTGCAACGGAAATTCCGTCGCAATTTGAGACGAAATTTGCGACGGAACTTTTAGTCTCAAATTGCGAGGGAATTTGCCACGGAATTTCGGTAGCAAATTGCGACAGAATTTGTTTCGTCGTAAATTCCCTCACAATTTGAGACGAAATTTGTTCCGTTGCAAATTCCGTGGCAAATTTCCCTATGCCATTTTTCAACTGAAACCTCCGGCTGGCAGTCACCACACCACCGCCACCTCGCGCTTCCAACCGCCTATGTCTTGGTCAATCGTCGCATGTCCTGGTCAACTGCCACATGTCATCCTCCATTGTGTGCCACGTGTCGCCCTCCATCGTCTGCCACGTGTTGATAGCACAAATTGGTTGCATTTTGTGACCATATTGAGATTCGAAGCCATGACCTCTCACGCATGTACCAGTGCCTTTGAAATTGATCTATGAAGAACATGTGTGATTTAAATGCAAAATCATACACACACACACACACACACACACACACATATGTATATATATATATATATATTATTAAACATTACAATTTAGTTTCCATATTTTTGTTACGTATTATATCTAAATTTTTATTATTAATATCTTTTTTTATATATTTTATTTTTATTGTATTTATAAAATTTGTATTTGTATATAATATATTATCGAAAATTTATCTATATATATACACATACACACTAATTTCAATAATAAATATGAATTAATAATTTTTTTATTCATATTATAATTTAATACTTTGTTTTTGAAAATTATATTATAATTTCATAATAATTTAAATTTTAAATTATAATATAATTAATATATATTAATTATATTAATCATTAATTAAATAAATCATAATAAAAAATTTAAAAAAAATTAATTAACACATATTTTCGACGGAATTTTCTACAAATAAATTTTGTCACATTTTCAGACGGAATTTCCATATGTAAATCCATAAAAAACTTTACGTTAGGATTTGTGACATAATTTCCTACGGACGTTTTCTATTGGAAAATTTTTTATGGAATTTCTGAAGATCTTAAGACGATTTTAAAAAATTATATTAAGTATATATTTTACTATATTTCACACACCCACGCACAAATAGGTTTTTTGGAATGTTTAGTATTGATATAAACTGTTTTATGAAATTTTAAGTTCCTTTTGCATCTTTTTTCTAAAATATCCATAGAAGTATATGAAATTTACACACCGCTTGTCAAAAATTAATAATTCATATTAAATAATAAAAAAATTAAAAATTTAAATATTAACTAAATTATTTTCTAAGAAATCACATTTATGTGTTAAGAAATATCATTCTAGTTTATGCTAATATTGGTAAAAATGAGTTTTATTTCAATAATACTATCATGGCATGACATGCTTGAATTATTTTTTGATTATTCTCTTAGCAAACCAAAAAAAAATCATTTGATTTAACATATATTAATGTTGATATATAGAGGCATCAAATCATAAAGCAATAATATTTGGCCAAAAATGTTATGATAGGTTTTGCGATGGAATTCCCATTTGGAGCTTGTTATGATTCTCTCAAACTTAATTCATACCACACAACTAATTAATATTTGGTTATACTAACAGTAATGGTTATATATTAGTCTTATTTTAAAAAAAGAAAATCTACTTAATCTTTCTAATTTTACGTAATTTATTATTTTGATCTCTTAATTATTAATGAAGTCAATACGCTTACAAATTTCAATGGGATCTATTTTAAATTGTAGAATACTAATTAATTTTTTTTGTAAGATGCTAAAAATAAAAAATTACGTATTGATAGAATTTTTTTAAAACTCAATCTTTTGAATATTTTGATACAAAATGCACTATATATGATACAAATTCAATTTTCCATATGATTCTTATAATAATTAAAATTTAAACTCTTAATAAATGTGAATTCCTTTTCTTTTTTTTTTCAGATGTGCTTATTATATCATTTTATGCTCTCAATCAAGAAGATTAAGAAAAATTAGGTATAAGGATTAAAACGGTGAAGCTTACTTATAGATCTACAATCTAGCTTCAAGAATTATCAAGTTAGATTTTTGAAACTCTCTTAAAAGCTCATTGATAGATTTTAAAATCTGCAATGCAACTTCAAGGACTGATCATTTCTCAAAAACTTTGGTTAGCATAAATCTTTTTTATTTCCGCTTTTCCTACCAACCAAACAAAGATTTCTCAAGAAAGTCATAAACTTGAAAGTTAGTAAGAAGAATAAATGAAGGGAAGATGAAAATTAATAAATAATAAATAGATTAATCATTAATTAAATAAATCATAACAAAAAAATTAATTAATACCTATTTCCGACGGAATTTGAGACGGAAATTTCCAACTGAAAATTTCCGTCGCAAATTATGATTTTTCTTTGGAAAATTTCCTTTGGAAATTTTGATTTGCGACGGAATTTCTGACAGTGTTTGATGACTTTTGCGACGTAATTTTTTTCCGTCTCAAATTCCATCAAAATTTGATGGTTTTTTTGTAGTGTCAGAGTCACCAACAGATGCATCTGGAATCGGTCTTGGTAATGGATATTGCCAAGGATCGTGTCTCTATATGATGCTCTTTCGACGTATCTTTGACACCCTCCAACCTTCAGGCCTTGTCAGCCATATATTGCGTAATCCCTCTAGAATTTGTTCCTCAAGCAAAGATTGGTTTATGGAGGAAGGGGATTGGTCTCGGTGTCTTCATTCGTGATTACTTATGATTCTCGATCACCATGCAAACAAGACCATATCAGTATCCTATTTTGTAAATGATAGAATTGCGTTAAGCTTTAATACCAAAAATGTCAAACCCCTTAACATTTCAAAATTCAAAGAGTGATAAGCATAAAGTTCCATATGGCATACATAAACACCGGAAACATATTGATATTAAGTGCAAGTTTACATTACAAGAGAATCCCCATAGGGTTTGATAAATATATACAAATGTATAGAGCATTCTATAAGTAGAAAAAAGTACAAGCAAAAATAACTATAGCAGCAACAGAGAGTTCCGAGACCCTAATCACCGAAAGCCACATCTTGCCTTTCAAGCCGCCCGCTTCCGCTGTAATGTTTTATTTTGAAAAAGAATGAGATTCGAGGGAATCTCAGTAGCAACATTCTTACAAACATACAGAACGGGAAAATAGATATGCAATATCATGTCATGTAAGATGATCAAGCTGTGTGTGTACACTTGCCCAAGGCCAAACGATATGTCTGCACCTTAGTCTACTTGGCGCCTCTGTTGGGTCCCTGACCACAACATGACAGATTGGTGTGTCTAAGACACTAGCTCATGTTACAATGAATGATATATACAAACATAATAGGAATCACATAATATATATGTAAGAAGAAGTTACTACCTGAATCTTTTCCAAATTTGCACGTTTGTCCTACTTTTGGATTTTGGCTCAAGCTATGTCCAATTCCTATCAAAATTAAAGTTACAAGTAAATGGTTATTACTTATAGCATTACTACTTTTAAATTGAATGCTGCTAGTTATTTAATGCAGTTATAATAGTTTCTCCACAATACAATTCTGTGCAGTGCAATTTCACTGTTTTCCATAAACTGGTAGATTTTTCAGTTAAATTTGGAAATTCATAATTAGTTCTAAAAAAATCAAATTTGACTGATTGCAAAGCCTAATTGAAGATCTTTCAATATACATTTGAGGAAAAATAGTTAGGTTTGCTCACTATGGACAGATAATTCCCAGTAATTCGTTATTACTGTTATAGATTGCATTCCAGAAATAGGGCATACCTTCAAAAATTCATATCTCCCAATGTACTTGTCCAAAAATTACAAAGTACATATCAAATTAAATCTCTATATCTATAATTTAATTCTGAAAATTTTTAGAATTTTTGGATAAGGTTTGGTCTATGAAACACCACAAACAATATCACTATTCCAGACAAGGCAGATCCAACACATGTACAAACACACTTCATAAATTTCCAAATTGGCATATAAACATCCAAAAATCATGGGCACTTCCATACCTACACAATTTTGCTTATAAATCCAATGAAATCATCAAAATTACAAAATTCCTACTCCTTCCTCACATCACACACAGGGCAGAAAGTTAGGGTTCTTAGGAGGTTTTTGTTGTATTCTTGTTTTCTCTTGCTTAATCACTTCCTTTCTACTTCTAATCACATGATTAGCTACTTAAACACTAAATGAACATGTTTAGAGGGAATTTAGGCAGCATTTCCCCATGGTTTTACTTCAGCCCATTTTTCAAAAACAAGAGAAAACAAAGCAATATTCACCAACATCATCAACAACAACTTCAACCAAGCCAAGAGAAGCAAGTTTTGAAGTTTACCTCTTGATTCCTATTCTTTCTCTCTCTTGAACAAAAATCCCTTCTCTCTCTAAGCTCTTGATCTGTCTTGAAAAATAAGGATTTAATGGAGTAGAAGAGGTTATGAGAGGTTATAGAGTGATTAGAAGGCAACAATCACATGATTTTACAAGTTCTTACCTAGGTTTTGCTTGGAACCCTAACTCTTTGCTTCTTGGTGTTCTTGGCTTGCTCTTGCACTCTCTCTCTCTCTTTGGTTCAGGTTTGCACTGAAATGAGGAATGGAAGGAGGTTATAATAGTTTTTTGAAATATGTATTGGCTTATGTCATAATATAGTTTAATAAAGAAAATAACTTTTGTCATAATACTTGGTCCATCTTTTCTTTCTTTTTCTTGTATTTTTTCTTAACCACACAATATTCTCTTGCTTGCCCTTTACTTGACCGAAATGTGTAGAGGAAAGAGGGAATTAATTTGCTTCTTGCCATTTATTCATCAAGCTCATGTGTTCTCTTTTGACCTTTTGACTTTCTTGTGATTGGCCAAGAATCTCCTTCTTGATTTAATGTTGACCAACAAGTATATAAATATATACACTTCCCCTTGCTTTTCTTGTTCAACCGAAACTTGAAGAGGAATGGAGCAATTCAAGGGCTTCTTGTATGTGTATTTGCCCTTTCAAACATTAATTAAAGTCTTCTTGCTTTTGACTTTGTTTTTCCAACTTTGATCTTCCCTTGTTAATAATACTCTAAATGGACTTAATAATCACCAAGTAGTTATTTTCCTCTTTTTAATTCCCCATTTGGCTGAAATATTCAGGAAAATTAGAAGAAAAATCATTACTTCTTGTTTTATAAAAAATTATCATTTTGCCCTTACGTTTTATGATTTATCGAAATAAATCATCTCTTGCTCCTTTCCTTTGGTTTGGCCAATTTTTGACACGTATATTAGCCCGTTAATCATGTCATTTTATGTTCCAATTTTGGTAACAAAAGTAGGCCTTTATGTGGACATTAATTACTTCTTTTTGTCTTTACTTGGCCGAATTGTGTGTAACCAGGGATTGGAATATTTCTATAAATTTTTACACACCACAATTCACCATTTTATTCCATCAAATGTATTAATTAAATATGATGAATATTGATAATTAAAAACGTGGTGTTACAACATTTTTATACGTTAGAAATACAAAAACAATAAACTTGATGTATTAACTCATGAGTTCAACTCAGTTTGCAGTTATCATAAGTTTAATAGTGAGTTGACAATCATTTTACAAGTTATTCAAGAGTCAACCAGCAAGTATGAGAATAATTCATATAGCAATTCCTCCATTGATGCATTTACCTCTATTATTATATTTATTGATGCATGATAACAGCTATGAGCCGTACTCAACCTGTCTCTGTCAAGAGAGGAGACATTTACAAGAGCATATTATAATATAGGGGAAATTAAAACGTTATTTTTTCCCTCTAACCTCTTAATTTACCCCCATCTAAGCATATAGCAACTAAAATGAAAAGGAAATGAAAAAAGTTTATCATTGATTCACATAAACTAACAACCAGAGTCATGAACACTCTATAATCAACATCCACAGCAAAAATCCAGGACCCAGCAGCAGCATATCGCAGCAACACTGCACAGAGCGTAAACTATCAAACAAAAAATACCAATTAATTCACCTGATATATATATATATATATATATAATCAAATAGAAAAAAAAAAGTGCATGCAGCAATTACAGATTAAGTTGGATTAATTGTGTTTTGTGCAAAGGAATAAATAAAGATATGATGAGAAAGTGAAAACAGAGAGAAACTCACCATCCTTTCCAGAAACCTTCACCCTTACTTTTGGTGTTTGCGACTATATTATGTGATGAATTTTGAACAGCTTGCACGGTGGTGGGACATCCAAGTGGTGGTATTTGGTGGTGGTGATAAGCCTGATCAGGAGGAGGATAAGCCATTACTGGTGTTGATGGAGGATAAGCCTCTGCATGTACATATATATTATGATCTCTATCTCAACAAATTAAAAAAAAAATTATATATACGGAAACTATAAGTAAAGAATACAGCAAGAAACTGATTAAGTTGAAAAATAATAGTAATATGATTCTACAAAAACCTGAAACTTGGCTGTTTTGACTCATAGTATCATATGATACAGGTTATGCATTGGATAGGGAAAGAAAAAGATCGAGAGGGATAATTTTATATATAGAATAAACAAGTGGAGAATAAACCTAGGTGATAAATTACTTGTAATTTTTTTTTGTCGTTAGTTTCAATGAAAGGGTCCCACACGGAATTTGGGTGAAGAATTTGAGGTTCTAAAGATCGAATTTGCAGAAAGCCGAGAAAGAAACAACAGAAAAACTATCAATTTTAGGTGGTGTTAGTAAAGCAATGAGCTGGTTTCAAATATATCTCAGCAGATTATCATAAAGTTAGAGATATAGATATAGGATATATTAAGAGTCACTCATTGGTATATAAAGTTGATGTATATCCTATCTAATTAGTTTAAACTATTTTGATATTAAAAAAAACTTAATATATATCCAAATTACTCCAAAAAAAAAAAATCAATATGCATTAGAGTCATTTGACTTGTGAGACAAAAAAAAAAAAAAGAAAAGAAAATGAAGAATAAGGAAAATAAAGAATGTCGGGACTTGATGCCTTTGAGATTTAAAAAAGAAGTATAAGCCTAAGAAAAAAAATAAATGAAAAAAGATGAGAAAAAAGGAGTAAGGAGAATATTAAGATACATTAAGAGTCTAATATTTGGTATTGAATTGAAGGCATATAAAATTTAGATATTTCCTACCAAATAGGAGTAATATATTTTGATAGAAAGATAAAATTAATACATACCTAAATTACTAAAAAAATTCAATACTCAAACACAAAGCCTTGCTCTCTCTATATCAAAATACATGTTGATAAATCATAATTTTTATATATTTAATCCTACTTTATTCATTTATCTTGGAGTGATTTCAGGCTATTTTGGGTCATTGGAAATATTTGAATCATTGGCTAATTTTAGGAAATAATATAAATATGAATTAATTACATATTATTGAGCATAAATTATTAATATTTTAATTGTCTATTTTGTAATGATTTAATATTTTCTAATATATATAAAATCACGATCTCATTTAATTATTGTAGGTTAAAAAAAAGCATATCAGAAAATCCTATAGTGCTGAATTAAATTAATCTTAGAAGGTTGAAGAGATTCTAGTGGCTGGATTTTATTTGGCCAGTTCCATTTTTTTTTGCTATGTAGGGTATCCACCGGAGCGAGCCCGTAACTAATCCCTCAAGTATTTTCGGGCCCAAGATGGGGATGATCCTCTCAAATAAATTTTCTCCATACACACCAGCCCAAAGATTGAACCCTTAGGGCAGCGTGTATGGAGAAAATTCGCTTGGGAGGGTCCTCTACTTAGGCCCGACAGTACTTGAGAAATTAGTCATCGGGTTCGCTTCAATGGATACCTTGCGCATAAAAAAAATGAATTGGCTAATTGGCTCAAGTTTCATACCAAAAGTTCTCTCTTCCTCTCATTAAATTAACCCAGCCGCACGCCACTACTAAGGAGGATCATGTACACTCACGCATATGCTCATTCTCACACCACGAACTGGACTAGCGTGGTGGCTGGAGGTTCTTCTCTATTCACCACGGGACTTCATATACAGGGAACACCCATTATCAATTCTATTGATCTTCTCTATTCATGGCCCAGTTTTACAAATTCCATCACATACTTTATTTCATTCTTTTTCTCCATTTACCGCACAAGTGAATCAAGCTCATTCAATTCTCATCTCCCATTCATCATTCACCAAATGGTTGTGACTTGTTTGAAGCATGAAGGAGGAGATATTTCCATGGTAGCTTAAGCTTATTTGGGAGGCAATTTAGGAGGAGTATGGAGGAGGCTAAAGGCTAAAGTTTACACCTGAAGACTACAAATGAGTGATTTTCCTTTTGTCTTTTTGATACAACCCTTAAGATTATATAGTTTTAAATAATTTTAAGCTGTATTGCTTGAGAACAATCTAGTTTTAAATTTTAGACATATTTCTTTTGGATTAGATTGATATTTGGATTGATTTTGTGCTAAGATACCTACTAGAATTGTTATTTGGAAATATTCAAATTAATTAAATTAATTTAATTGTCAATTTGGTTTATCCTTTAGATTGTTTAATTGAGTTGGTTAATTGTCTAATTACTTAATTAGACAATTGCAAATATGATCTGTAAAATTATTTTAAAATTAATTGTGATTGATTTTAATGGGTTTAATTAGCCCACACTTATTCTATTATGAGTTTTTTAGTTGATTAAGTGTTATTGAACTTGAGGGTTTCATATGTTTCAATTGGGTGATTAATTCTATTTAATTCAATCTTTATCAATCTCCTTTAGGTCTAATTCACTGTTTTGGTTTACAAAAATTAACTTCATATAAATCCTAAGTTGTCTCATTCACTGTAACTGAATTAAATATTTGTTTGTATTGTTTTGCTTAGCTATTAGTTAATTTATTTGCTCAGTGTCACGACCTGTATGGCGTGACCATGTAAGGAAAAATAAAAGACAGGCCATCTGGTCTTGCCATCAGGTGATGGGAGGGCGACATTAGTATTTGTGCGTTGTTCTCCTTAGACGCTAAGGTCTCACTGTGAGGAGGCTGAAATCAATCTAAGGATTTAACTGGTCGGGGGCTAATGACGTCCCCCTGATGAGCCCATAGCAGGGCGAAACCAGTTGGCATCATATCTGGTAAGCTAGTCCCTGGGGGAAGTGGTACCCTCGGGACGCCGCACGGGCGCTGTAAACTGCGCTGGACTCTAAGCCCGTGACAAAGTAGTATTAGAGTCTACCTCACTCTATGCTCGGTATGGTGGCCTCCCGTGGATGGAATAGGATGGACCCTTACCCGACAATAGAGGGCAACGTCTAGTTGGGTGGGGGAGCTTGTCAGGGGTTCTAAGGCCTATATAAGGCGGGGTGCTAAGCACCCACGAAAGTTTTATGGGAGGGGTTGCGACCGTCACAAGTGCCACGACCCTGGCAAGTCCCACGTCGGCTGGTTCGAGGTAGATCCTTGGGCAGAGTCCTTCTCTCCCCTAGCACGAGGGCGTGCTAGATGTAAGGTGGGGGAGAATGTCACGACCTGTATGGCGTGACTGTGTAAGGCCAAATAAAAGATGGGCCATCTAGTCTTGCCATCAGGTGATGGGAGGGTGACATTAGTATTTGGGCGTTGTTCTCCTTAGACGCTAAGGTTTCACTGTGAGGGGGATGAAGTCAATCTAAGGATTCAATTAGTCGGGGGCTAATGCCGTCCCCTGATAAGCCCATGGCAGGGCAAAACCAGTTGGCACCGTATCTGGTAAGGCTAGTTCCTGGGGGACGTGGTACCCTCGGGACGCCGCACGAGCACTGTAAGCTGCGCCAGACTCTAAGCCCGTGACAAAGGATTTGAATTTTTCATTCTACAAAAAAACCCCAAAATATTGCATTTGCACTCATTTAAACTAATAGTTTCATTTTCGTATAGATTTTAAAGCCATTTACATCTTACATTTAGGTAATATGTCTTGCTTTCTAGTCTAAGTCTATTCCACTACATCCTTCATCGCCAAAATTCAATTCTAAAGAAAACACACAAATTGCCCCATGGGATAATGACTTTGGTTGCCATTATATTGCTTTTGTAACTGGACCTAGTTTAATTGATTATTTTTGTGACAAAAGCACCATTTAGTGTAGTTCTTGCCCAAAGAGTATAGAAGAGACAACAAGTCATAGCCTATACATCTAGAACATTAAATGCTTCTTAGGCTAACTATACTACAACAGAGAAAGAGTTATTTGTAATCGTCTTTGGGCTAAAGAAATTTTGATCCTACATCCTTCACACAAAGGTGACTATCTTTACAGAGCACTTAAATATCAAATACTTGTTCAAGAAACCAGACTCCAAACCCCACCTCATTAGGTAGGTGATACTAATACAAGAGTTTGATATGGAGATTTATGATAAGAGTGGTGTAGAGAATATGGTAGCTGATCATTTGAGTAGGATTGAGAACCAGAGGTAACATCTTTACCCTTAGATGATTTTCTTGATCAAAGGCTCTATAAGGTTGTTATTTTTATCCCCTGGTATTCTATTATTGCTAATTATCTAATTGCATCTTTTTTACTAGCTTACATAAATAAACATCAATTGAATAATTTTAAAAGAAACGCTAAATTCTACATATGGATTGATCTTTACTTGTGGCACATTTGTAGTGAACAAATTATTAGGTGATGCATTCCTGATGATGAATTTGAGTATGTCTTGACTTTTTGACATAATCTTGCATGTGGGGGGACATTTTTGTACTAAGCATACTGCTAGGGAAGTTTTGAAAAGTGGATTGTTCTGGCCGACTTGATTTCATGATGCCCATGAATTTTGTAAGAAGTGTTACAGGTGTCAATTTGTGAGTAATATTTTTAGGAAGCATGAGATGCCCCAACAATCCTTATTATTCTGTGAAGCTTTTAATGTTTCGGGAATTGATTTCATGGGACCTTTTCCCACTTTATTTGGTTATATGTACATCTTACTGGCTATAGATTATATGTCAAAGTGGGTTGAGACAATCCCCACTCATACTAATGACTCTTATGTAGTGATTTTCTTTGTTCAGTCTCACATTCTTTACAGGTTTAACATTCCTAGAGCTATCATTAGCGATCAAGGGACTCATTTTTGCAATAGGAGTTTATAGAGCTTGCTTAGCAAGTATAGTGTGAAGCATAAGTTGGCCTGTAATACCCCAAATTTTGGGATTAAAGGCTTGAGGTTTAGTCTGGATTAAGTAGACTGCTAGACCCAGGTTTAGCGAATGTCCATGTGAGGAATGATATTTATCCCAAAATTCCTTAATATCTTTAGATATTAAAAAGGAAATAAAAGGTAAGGGCAAAATGGTAATTTTTCCATAAGTTGAGAAATGATGGTTTTTCCCTAATATTCCCTATGATTTGAGTTGGATGGGAAATAAAAGGAGGGAAATGACTACTTGATGATTAATAAGCCCAAGCGGGTGAATTATTACCAAGTAAAGTCAATAAGCGGAGAAGCTTAAAGCTTCGGTTGACCACTTAAGGTGGTGTAATGGGATAATTTGAGAGTGAATTATACTCTTTTATTTCTCATTAATATTAATGGAATGATGAAGTAAAAAGAGAAAGGAAACTTGTTGTGCAAGTAATGTGATAGGTGGACTAATTGAGTAAAGGCCACCGGATGATTTTAATTAATCATCATCCTTCATCATTTATTTCCTTTATTTCTTGCGTTTGAATTAAAAGGGGAAGGAAAGAGAGATTGGAACAGATTAGAATGAGAAAGGGAAAGAGAACGGAGAAAGAATGAGAATGCAGAGGAGAGAGAGAAGAGAGAGAAAGCTGTTATTCGCCGGAACTCGTCCGAAACAACATTTTCTCTTGAAATGTCCAGTACAAATGTTGTTCTACTCATCCCGAGCTTCGATTCTATGGTTTTGGATTTTTGTTTGGAGATGGTTGGTGCTAGCCGGCTAGAGCGTCGTCGGAATTCCGAACCGAATTCAGAAGCGAGTAGAGGTAAGTATAGGCTTCCTTCCTACCATTTCGGTTTATCATTTGGATGAGTATTTTGGAAGTAGTGTACTATTCATCTCTCATTCTATTCATGTCTTAGGGGCTGAAATGATGTCCAAGGGATGTCTAAACGACTAATCATGTAATAAGGAGTAGAAAGGATGATATTAAGATAAAGAAAGCGAGGAACCGACACGACTCTTCTGAGAACTCTATATTGGCCGCCTACTGTGTGGCATGAGTCAAGATTTGGAATTTCATTGATTGGATGATTCCATTAAGTTCAGAAGAGCAAATTGTGTAGGGTTCATGTTGATGAAGAGTGAGAAAAGGCCTAGAGGGTGAAATGACCAAATTACCCCTTAAAGGCTTTAAGTAAGGGCTATCAAGGGTATTTTCATCATTTGGGCCTGAATTTGACTGATATGAAGTCATAAATAGATTCTACAAGTGAAATTGTGCAGGATTGGCCTAGGTTATAGTTTCTGTAAAAGTACAGTTTGGCCGGGCTTCCGGGGACATTTTGGTAATTTAGCGTAATTGGGCTAAGTTATCAACTAAAAACGAGTCTAGAATGTTATATGGATGAGTAGTGACTCATTAAATGTATTTGGAATTCTAGGACTCGATAAATGAACGTACCTGAACTGGAGAAAAGACGAAGGTTTGAGGACGGACGTGAAGTCCTACAGGTAGTGTACTTATCTTTCCTGTATGTGTATGATATGTATGTCTTGCATTGATTATGTGACTACTTTGCCTATTCGTGTTGAACAGATTTGATTGATTGAAGATCTATTATATTTGTACATTGGCCATTGGTATGTCATAACATCGAGCAGGCAGCATGTCATTATGTTGGCATGAAATAGTGTAGGAAAGCATGTCATGCATTCATATATATCTTCCATGCATAGCAGTATTGTTCACTACTGAGATTCTTTCGAATCTCACTCCTCCCAAACAACGAGTTTAGACAGGTTGAAGATGTTAGATATGATTAGTTTTGATGATGACAAATATAGATGTCAAATATTAAGCATAAGAAGTTTGCATAGTATACTTTTCTAATACATTGACTAACTATTTGATATTACATATATTGTAGATTAGTCAAGCAATGGAAGAAAGAAATTGAGGAATGAAGAACTTGCAAGAATTAATGAAAAATAGCAAGTTTCAAGTTCTACGGGTACTGTAGCATACAGTTACTGTAACGTATTTCACTGTAGCTTACTGTAGCAGTGTTGTAGCATCGAGTGATTTTAACAATCACTCGAGTGATTCTGAAAATCACTTGCAGTGATTCACTGTTCACTCGAGTGATTTGTAGTTTTTCAGACTCTGTTTTTCATCCAGCTGAGCAAGGTCTGGTTATTTGATCATATCTCTCAAAATACAACTCTGATTGAGACTAAACTAGTTGCATATAAAAATAGACTCCCAATGTGTCATTTTGAAAGTAGAAATAACATCAAAGGATATCAGATGAAGGAGATATAAGTGTTTGAATTTGGACTTCATATCAGCGTCACTTTCTGGAACAGGTTTGGTATTTTGGCCATAACTCTCAAACCACAGATCCAATTGAGCTGAAACCAGTTCTATATGAAACTAGACTTCAAGAGATTTCTATTGGTATATCATATAGAAATTTTGGAGTCATATTCAAAGAGTTACGTCATCTGGAAGTTTACCCCTGTTTGCTGTCAAATTGGAAGTAGAAGTTTAGAGTCCAAGTGATCTGAACAGAGAGCACCCGAGTGATTTTTATAATCACTCCAGTGATCAGGAAGATCACTCGAGTGATCATTAATAATCACTCGAGTGAAATGCATCAGAATGCAGATCACTTCCAGTGAACTAGAAATCACCGAAGGAATTTTTCACTGTTTACAATTTCACTTCCAGTGATACCGAAATCACTTGAGTGATATGAGATTTCTCAAAATCACTTCCAGTGAATCAAAAATCACTGCAAGAAAAATTCATTGTTTCAAAAGTCACTTCCAGTGCAGCTAATTTCACTCGAGTGATCTTTGAAAATTGCGGAATCATTTCCGGTGAATTACACACTCTCAAATCACTTCCAGTGAACTAGAATACACCTCCAGTGAAAGCCAGTATGCCTCAGATCACTACCAGTCAGATATTATATGATCGAGTGATATGATGATTTTTGACAGAAGAATCTTGAACACACTGCCAGTGAATCCCAACTGAATCAGTATTGCTTCCGTACATTAAAATGCACTCAAGTGATATACTTACTCTTACAATGTCACTGCCAGTGAAATACTGATGCAGTCGAGTGGTTTATTGTTTTATCAAAATCACCTCTAGTGAAGTGATACCACACTCAAGTGATTGAGATCAACGCCAGAGAATTTACTGATTGCTTGAGTGATTCATTGTTCTTATCCGAAACACCTCCAGAAGCTTTCTGAACATTCGAGTAAAATACTGTCTTGAGAAAAGTCACTTCCAGTAATCACGTAATACACTAACAGAAAAGTATTTTGTTTATGAAAATCATTGCTAAAGAATCAGAATCACTTCCAAGACAAAATCACTGCCAGTGAAGTTAAAATTCACCCAAGTGAAATATTGCTTCTGAGAAAACACTCCCAGTGAAATGTATAATCACTCGAGTGATATTTAAAAGATTCTCTAACGGCTGTTTTCTGTCAGTGTATTACAGGTGTTATCTACTACCACTCATCGGAACAACATTCGATGGCAACTACTCATGGGCACTAGCAATATTCAACAAATAACCAATAACATGCTAATTGTAAGCAACGACTGAAGCATCTGTCAGATCAATAGAAAACGCTGAAGTATCTGTCAGACACACGATGGGCTTTCAACGGAAAAATATTTGAATGCTCCAACGACTCTCAACCTATCTTCTATATAAACTGAAGTATTCAAGAAGAAGATATAGATATACTACAGCGAACAGACACACGAGCGACCAGAATCCAACTATGTCAATATGCTGATATTATAAGTCGTCTCTGTTTATATATCATGTATACTTGAGAGTGAGAACATTTTGTATTGTATTTCAGTGAGTATCATATCTACTTTGTGAGAGAGTCTGTAAACACTTTATCTGTATTTCAGAAGTGTTCTCAAGGTAGAAGGACCTTGAGTGGATTGATTGCCTTACGGGGAAGCTGCCAGTAAGACTCTCTACCCGTAAGACTTATAAGGTGCAAGAAGTAGAGAATGTTGCTGCTCATAAGACTTATAGTGGTGTAAGTAGGAGAGAACGTTGCTGCTCGTAAGACTTGCATGGGTAAGCAGGAGAGAAAGGTCTTCGGATTGCTTTACTCGACTTGCTGTAAAAAGGAGTAAACCTTACAGTGTGTAAGGGGGAGTTACGCTTTATGAATTAGTAGAGGCTTATCTTGTGCCCAGTTAAATAATAACATATTGGATTGGAAATCTCAGGAGGAGCCTGGGGACTGGACGTAGGTCATCGTGGATAGAACCGAACCAGGATAAATTACAGTTTGCATTTTCTCTTCCCTAAGCTTTTACATTTCCAGCATATATGATCTATATATCTGTGTATGAATTTATAGTTCCATATGTATTGATTTGATAAGCTGTGAAAAGATTTTAAACAATCAGACTTTACTATCGTATACTCAATTCACCCCCTCTTGGGTGTCAGCCAGTTCTAACAGAAGAGTGCCTGGAGAAGTGCACGGAGGAGATATGGAGACGTGAAGTGAAAAGGAGGTCGTAGTGCGGGGCACTACTTCTTGTATTTCATATATGTGTGTATATATGGATGTATATGTATGTATGAATGTTGTATAAGCAGAGAACCGCTCTAGTGTAAAGTATGATGAACGGCTTTTAGTTTCTTGATATATTTGCTCGCTCACTCTGATTTAATGGAACTAAGAGTCGGTAAGGTAATGTAAGGAAGGGTGTCACATTTGGTGGTATTAGATCATAAGACGGATTTATGCTCATATGTGACAGTCCTTACAGCTGTGGTATCAGAGTAAAGGTTCTGGTAATGATGGATAGTTGCTAGAGTCATGAGAGCATTAATTCTAGCAATATTGGATGATTGCTAGAATTTCTCTACTTATGTTGATAGGTTATCATCCTTGGTTAGATGCCTTATGGAAGGAGGCATGGTGGTAAAGATATGGCTAAGAGGGATGCCATGTGGAAAACCAGGATTTAGGTAACCTATGGATGGATTTGAGATGATTTTTGAAGTGTTTATCAGCTGTGGTTAGCTGATGAACTCGAGTTTGGGTTAAAGGACTTGAGTTCATAGGTTATTTTCTGAAGGAAATTAAAAGTGGTCTCAGGCAACAACTCTCAGAGGTGGAGAGCCCGAACTCAAGTTCAGAATTGTGAACTCGAGTGCATGGGGTATTTCCTCGTACATGAGATGGTTTCAGGTAGGAACTCGTGGGAGTGTAAAGCTTGAACTCGAGTGCCAATAGTCGAGAACTCGAGTTCATATGAGTGAACTCGAGTGCATGTACTGGTTTTACATGATGGGATAGTCTCTGGAAGAAACTCTTTCTCCAGAACTCGCGGTACTTGAGTGTGGATGAGCTGAGAACTCGAGTTTGTGGTTATGGACTCGAGTGCATATGGTAAATTCTGGTACTCACGAGGGTGTAAGGTTCAAATTGGAAGTGTAGAAGCATGAGGACTCAAGTTTATATGGGAGAACTTGAGTACAAATGAATTGAGGACTCGAGTTCGTGGTTGAGAACTCGAGTGCACCTCTTATGGTTGCAAGTTGAAGATTTCTCGAGAAGAAACTTCTATGGTGAAACACGCGAAACTCGAGTACTAAGATTTAGACTCGAGGGTGGATGATGTTGTGAACTCGAGTGTGCCATGGTAAACTCGAGTGTGAGTCTTCATGCCATATGGGAAAAGTTGAAAAATTAACTAAGTCCTAGTGGAGAAACCGACAGAACTCGAGTGTGTTGGGAAAACTCGAGTGCGAAGCCAAAACCTTGAGTTTTTGAAAATAAACTCGAGTGCACACCTTTATAGCTTATGGATGGACTGAGGTTTCAGCTAAGTCTCGGTGGATAATTAGTTAGACTCGAGTGCGATTGTTAGAACTCGAGTTTTGGGTTGGAACTCGAGTGTATGAGTCCAAACTCGAGTTCAGTGGCAGTTTGCTGAAGATAAAAATGTGACTTTGTGCAATGCTTAGATGGAAGCTTAGCACATTGTATGAGACTTATCTGACATGTCACTTGGAGGGTAAGGTATTATAGGATACTGATATCCAGTGACTTATGAGATGATGCTAGCACTGATGCCTGGATCTCATTGGAACTCCATAGTTAAGCATGTGCTTGGAAGAGGAATGACGTGGGTAAAATCCAAAGGGTTTGATAGCTTTAGGCTTAGCAAGGATCCGTTGTGAAGGTTGGAACTCTGAATAGAGGTTCCTAAATAACCTAAGAAATGGTTAGAGGTATGGAGATGATAAAGTAAGTATTGATCTTTAATCCAAACCCTTTATGTTGCAGTAGGTACTATATAAAAAAGTTTATTGATAAGGTTATAGAAATTGAGTTTGAAGTTTAGTGATTGTGTTGAGATCTCCATGCTAAGAGATGAACCTTAATAACCTGTGGGGTTAATGATATGCGAGGATACATGATGAGTGATGATCATGTCGTATATCAATCATAGAGGATATGATATGATGATACTGAAGGTTGAGAATACATTTGGATCAGATCTAAGCTGATGTGGTGCTTAGGTCAAGATGATAATAAGGTTGCACTTTGGTTCTATTCCATGACGAAAGTCAGAACCTTATAAACCTTATAGATGGTAATGAACCTTCAGTAATTGGTTAAGGATAATACTTGGAACCGTGGAGGTTAGAATAATTATGGTTGATCTTGATATTTTTAGCGTGCCTATTGGGTATGATTGAGGAAAGTGATTTCCGACTCGGGTGATATTAAGGTTCTAAGAGTAAAATCTTAATTTGAGAATTAATAATATGAGATAGCCTGAGTGGCTGCGATACTAGAGTATAGTACAGAGATGGGTGAGAATCCTCATTTGGAGGTTGCTAGTTGTAAATCTAGCATGAGGGAAAGATCTTAATCATAGACTTATCCCTTTGAGTTATGATTATTGCCTAAAGTAGAATCAATAACAAAAGTCCAATGACTTGACCCCAGATGAGAGAAAGCATATTATAAAATTGCTAGAGAAGAAGACCTTATGAGATTTAGATCCCGTTATAATGATACTCCTATTCAGAAAATGACCAACTAGACAGAACTACCTACAGAGGATTCTGACTGGAGAAGGCTACCTACGGGGAGTTTTGATCAAAATATGCTACCTATGGGAAGATTTAATTAGAAAGGACTACTTACGGGGATATTTGGATTGGAGGGGCTGACTAGGTGTATGGACGCCTGCGTGAAGCACTGAGTGTGATACCGTAGCATGGAGCCACCGTGATGTCAAACCATAGGGTGAAGCCATCGTGATTACAAACCATAGAGTGGAGTCACCATGACGTTGAAACTGTAGAGTAGAGCTACGGGGACGTCGACTCTCAATAATAGTATCTTATAATGAGTCTTCTATTACATAAGTTTCCTTGAGAAGAAGGGTCAGATGACCCAATAAATTATCATGGGGTGTTCCAGTGCCGAGTGATAAAAGAGATTGAGAAAGAATAGGCTCAACAATGTTAAGCTAAATAGCTCTTACTTGTTAATCTTATGTAATGGTTTGGGATGTATATGTTTATTGTCAGATATATTCGTGTTATGAATATGCGGTAGGCAGTAAGACCTATTTGGACCCACGTGTCCTTAGGTAGTTAGACCTGACGGGCGGAGGCCCGATGCTGTAAGTCCCGTGATGTCTTTGACATAAGGGTGATCCCTGGGTAGTAAGACCTTATGAGCATTCATGAGTTGTAGAGTAGTCCTTTAGGGCCGAGAACCTGTCTAGTGCGATGTCAGTATGTGAGTTGCATTTTATATGCACTGTGCACAATTGCCCTATGGAGTAGAGAACCTGTCTAGCGCGATGTCAGTATCTGAGTTGCATTTGTATGCACAATGCACTACTACAGAATAGGGATTTAATGTCACATAAAGACGTCCCTTCTTTAAAAAGGGAAGTAAAAACTGGATGCAGTGGCATTTATGTAAATAAAGAAAAACGTTTTCCTCTTTAGGCGAACTAAAAACCAAAAGGGACGTGTAAAGAGATCTTTAGGCAGTTGCATGCCAGCCACGTGGCTGGCATGCAGCTAACATTAGGCGTCCCTTCTAGAGAAGGGACGCCTAAAGGCTCTTTCCCTCCAATTTTCTTCATTTCCCTCCATTCCAGCATTTTCGTTCTCTCTTCCTCCCTCTCTCAAAAAACCGAGCTGCAGAAACTTAGCCTACATAGCATCATTTTTGTTCAATCCCCTTCCTCCCAAGATTATTAAGGTGCCATCCCCCTCCTCGATCTTCTCTCTCGCGTCATACCCATCTGTCCACCATAGGGCCAGCAGCGTCAGTCTGTCCTCAGCTCCAAGGTACAGTGGCGCCCCTCCCTTTATCACCACAAGGCCAGCAGCATCGACTACCCATCTGTGTGACCACCAAAGGTTTTTTTCTGTTTTTTTGTATAGTTGGATTTTTTTATGCGGTTATTTAAGTATCTGAAATGTCACTTATGTGTTCGTGCCTTATAGATTTTTGCTTCTCCTATTACATTTAGAAAATACATATAATATTTATAATATATGATATTTATTGCTATCAATTATTCTAAACTTTAGCGTTATTGAGAATGGCTTAGGTTAAAATGGATCATAGTTGGATGAATGCTTTGAGAACTAGTGAAGAATATGAGAATGGGGTGGAAGAGTTTATTGAATTTGCTAGAAGGAATGCTCCAACAAAAAATGGGAAGTATTTTTGTCCTTATGTGAATTGTTTAAATGAGATTCGACGGGATGTTGATGATATAAGGGATCACCTACTTTGTGATGGAATAAATCTTCGATACACAAGGTGGATATGACATGGTGAGGAAGTAACTGATTGTCCGTCGCACAAGAAGGAAGGAGTGGATGTTATAGAGTAAGATAGAATGGAGAAAATGATTCACAATGTCGAGGTTGAATCCTTCACCTAGGCACATGAATTTGACAGCCTGCGGAGTAATGCGGAGACACCATTATACCCTGGGAGTAAGTACACACGACTGACGGGAACATTGCATTTGGTGAACTTAAAGGCAACTTGTGGATGGACCGATAGTAGTTTTACATTACTACTGGAATTATTGTGTGATATGTTTCCAGAAGATAATGTACTTCCAAACCGTATGTATGAGGCAAAGAAAATCTTATCTACGATGGGCATGGAGTATAAAAAGATACATGCTTGCCCTAATGACTGTGTATTATACAGAAAGGCATATGCAGGTCTTAGTGAGTGTCCTAAGTGTAAAACGTCACGATATAAAGTAAAGAAAGATGGTGGTTGTAGAGAAGGGACAAGTAAAAGGCAACCTTCGAAGGTGTTATGGTATCTTCCAATAATACCACGGTTTAAGCGTTTATTTCCGACCGCAACAAAAGCGAAGAAGTTGAGATGGCATTCTGATGAGAGAATTTGTGACAGAAAATATCTTTGGCACCCGGCCGAATCTCCACAGTGGAAGAAGATAGATGAAATGTTCCCTCAATTTGGCAGCGAGCCGAGAAACCTTCGACTTGGACTTTATACAGATGGAATAAATCCGTATGGAACTCTTACTAGTACACATAGTTCGTTGCCAGTTCTCCTTATAATATACAACTTACCTCCCTGGTTATGTATGAAGTGCAAGTACGTTATGCTTTCTATGATGATCTCTGGACCAAAACAGCCAGGGAATGACATCGATGTGTATTTGGTTCCTTTGATTGAGGACTTGAAGAAGGTGTGGGAGGAAGGTGTGGATGTGTTCGATGCTTATAAGAAAGAGTCTTTCAAGTTGCGTGCAATGATTTTTACCACGATAAACGACTTCCCCGCATACAGAAATTTGTCATGGTATAGTGTGAAGGGTTATAAAGCATGCCTAATCTGTGAAGGAGAAACACACTTTCGACAACTTAAGCATTGCAAAAAAATAGTGTACTTTGGCCACAGGAGGTTTCTTCATCGATTCCACCTATATCGTAGGCTGAGAAAGCGTTTTGATGGCTTACCAGAACATGGAGTTCCACCAAGGGCATTAACCGGGGAGGAAGTTTATAGTCGGGTAGAAGGTGTCAATGTGACCTTTGGTAAAAATCAAAGGACTACGGGTGAGAAGAACATATGGAAGAAGAGGTCAATTTTATTTGATCTTCTGTATTGGTATTGTCTTGATGTAAGACACAGTATTGATGTGATGCATGTGGAGAAAAACGTGTGTGACAGCCTTGTAAGTACGCTTTTGCACATCCCAGGGAAGACCACGGATGGAATGAGCGCGAGACTTAACCTTGTTGATATGGGAATAAGAGATCGGTTGCATCCACAACTAAGAGATGATGGTAGGAGGGCATATATGGAGCCAGATGTGCATATGCTATCAAAAGCGAAGAAAAGAAGTTTGTGTGGGTGTCTGCATGAAATTAAGGTCCCACAGGGCTACTCAATATATTCTTCACAAGCTGAACCCAGTCAACAGTTTCTGACTAAGCTTCGCGATCAAATCCGAGAAGAGCTCTGAGATGAGCTAATGACACAACTACGTGGTGAAATGAAATCGTGGTTTGATTTTCATCATATAGAGGCTACTAGGGTTAGAAACCAGGAATCCCCGGCCTTCCCCAGCACTAAATGAAGTTATAACCCGCCGGACGAATCCCTTGTACAGCCTTCCCACACTCCGCAACTTGTTGCCGAGGCTTTCCACAATCCAGAACCCCTTGTCCAGCCTTCCCACACTCCATAACTTGTTGCCGCTCCTTTCCATAGTCTTGTCTAGCCTTCCCATAGTACAGAACCCTATGGCCAGCCTTCTCACATAACAGAACCACTGGGCCAACCTTCTACCACTTCAGAGTCGGACAAATCGTGTATCCTCTATTTGGATGCCCCCATGATTCGTGTTGTAGCCGATGCTCTCGTTTACACACAAGCTACCACCCACCATCATAATCAAATTCCACAGTATTTACGTAGGGTGACAGTGACACATGTTCATGAGGGGGAAGAAGGTGCAGCCATCCCTATCCCTGACATTAAGATTACCACACTGGGTCAGGCAATTGGAGCTTTCATCCTTTGGCCTCAATATCTTATTGGCACGTTGGCAACCCCACCAATGGTAGGAATTATATTCATATCACTTGACATTTATTGGCATCATTGTAATATAATTGGTTTTGTTTTCTATGGTTATAGGAGGAGCAACATGCGCTGAAATGGCCCTTTCTAGCATGGCTGCAACAGATTTAGAAAGGTATTCCCCAAGTCAACTTCAATATGCCTCCAGGGATTGTGGGTACAGAATTGACGTATCCCTACACGATCGATAATAAAGATCTTAAGGAGTTTTTGCATTTGGAGGAGATAGATGCAGGATGGGTCACACTTGCCATTTGGTTAGTTTTTCTTTTCTAAGTTCAAGATTTCATAAGTTCAATAATTCATTGGTCATTTTATTTCTATTTTAGGTCCTTCTACCACATGTGCATTGATATGGAAATACCAAATTTATACGGATTCTTGTATCCGGCAAATACGACATCGGATAAAAATGATGTCGCAAAAAGGACGCATTATGTGGGCTTCACAATGGCAGCGACCAAATTGCGATGTTATCTAGTGCCAATTGTTCAAGGGTATGTAGTAAAATTTTGTTTTTTTGGGATGCTTCAGTGCTAATAATTTTCTTCTAATCTAAACTTCATTTTAATTTGTGTATTGTTATAGTTACGCGACCCAAACATATAGAATGCTTGGCGGGTCACGTGAGGGTAGAGTTGTTCGCAAGCCAAAGTGGTTCTATCTCAAAGTATGTGGTTCCAATATAATTTAAGTTCTTTTATTTAGGGTTGTTTTAGAAATGATGTATGTTATTGATTTTAACCAATTGCTTTTGATTTATAGTGCCCTCAACAGCCAGGTGGTACTGAATGTGGCTATTATGTTCTACTTTACATGTATAATATCATTTAAAGTGGCGTTACAATTGATTTTCAACAAGTAATCAAATGATAATATTTTGGGTGTATTTTAATTGAATTGCTAAACAATCCCTTAATTTCATTGATTTCGTATAATCATATTTTATAATTTGTAGATCTTTGATTATGATGCTGCTTACTTATATGAAAACATTAATTTGATCAGAGACTTGTTGGCCGGGAGGATTCTTCAACACGTTGATTTGTAGAAGTTTATCGTGTCCTGTACATTTACTTAGTAGTTGTTTATTAGAGGATAACATTTCTGTCAACACTGTAGTGCATGAATGTTTCATTAGAGGTGGATGTTGTGTTTTGTTAATTATATATTGCGTGCTGTATGTTTCCTTTTTGTATAATAAGGAGACTATGTTGCTGTTTGCTTTCAGAATGGCCAGAAACAATACAAATAACACCGTATGGTTAAAAAAAACCTTTAGGCGTCCCTTACGCTAAAGGTACTTTAGGCGTCTCTTTTAGCAAAAGGGACGCCTAAAGTCCCTAATTTAAAAAAAAGAATTCTAAACGGGGACTTTAGGCGTCCCTTTTGCTAAAAGGGATGCCTAAACTCTGACCTTTACTTGTCCCTTTACGAAGGACGTCTAAAGTCCAAATTTACTACGTCACTGACATACGCATCCCCCATAAAAGGACGTTAAAAGTCCCAAATAAGGGACGTTAAAAGTGTTTTTTCTAGTAGTGATGCCATACGAGGTAGAGAATCTATCTAGTGTGATGTCAGTATATGAGTTGCATTTATATGTACTGTGCACAATTTCCCTACGAGGTAAAGAACCTGTTTAGCGCTATGTCAATCTATGGATTGCATGGGATGCTCATGAGATGATTGTGATGGTGATGGTGATGGTTTGTTTAGCATACTTTGTGAACATTACATAAGAATGAGAATGAGTTGAGCAATAAGAGAGGGAGCCTGAAATATGTAGTTAACTCAATGTTGTCAAGGTTATCGAACGCGGCTTAAGTGTCCAACGTCACGTGTTCGATATCTGAAGAGACCTCCTTGGGGGGATAGCTGATTGGGCGGCCAGTAAAGTTTGCCTTCTGTGCTCCTAATGGGGAGCTTAGTTAGGCCGAATGTTGCACCTATGCACAGTTAGTCTAGGTAAGCCTAGAGTCAGGGCCTAATGGGTGTAGGCTTAATGAATACGTATCTGACAAGATAATGAACCCGTTGGTTGGGAAGTGGTTATTCCACAAGTTTGCCGCACTCAGTCCTGGTGAGCCAGAGAGTGTGGGCTGAACTCCCGTGCCACTGTAAAGGGCACCCATTAAGGGTAGCTCTATAGTTGGGCCTAGTAGGAAGGCCATCTAATGACTCCCGTGCCACTGTAGAGGGCACCTATTAAGGGTAGCTCTGCAGTTGGGCCTAATAGGAGGGTTGTATTTGGCAAAGATGGTGGAATGATTGTCTTGTAGCCATAAGACCTGGCTGGCTCAAAAGTCCTTAGGCTGGTAGGATGCGAGATATGATTGAGAGTGGAGTCGAGAAGAGGCTCGAGGCAATAAGACCCAAGATACAAGTCTGCATTGGACAAATGTCCGTGGGCTATAAGACATTTATGTCTAAGTTCTGTAGTTATTACCTAGCATGGTGGCATGGGACGAGTGTGTCCAGAGAATGAATTGAGGATGGCATATTGGCATAACATTCAAATTGTACCAAATTGTAGCTAAAGTGGTAAGCCTAAGATGCTTGTGGCATGGGGGTGAATCCCTAGGCTATTAAGCCAGAGTATCCAGCGCCTTGGTAGTCGAATGAGCTGTCAGGCTTGATGTGTATACGATGTAAATTAGGAGAGTCTCGAAAAAGGCTGGAAGGCCTGGTATGCATACAATGTGATCCGGGAGAGAATCCTGAATAGGCAGTGAGGCCTGAGAACCCAAGCGCTGTAAGATTGGACTGGTGAGTCTGGTGAGAATGCTACATACTAGATACAGAATGAATGTAAATGCTGCATGTTGAATGCATAATGATATCTAAGGGTTGGTCTCAAGAATACAATTCTTGAGCTGCATGCTTTATAAGCTTGCAAATGAAAAAGCTAAATGATGTGATGGCTATAAATTGCCACTGTGATCGGAGGTTCTCACTGAATGGAAGTGGGATGAAGTGTTAGCTTTTACACTGACACGGCATAAGAGGCTAGCCATCCTGTGAGTACTATGGCTGAAAGAGCTGACTAGGTATATGGGTGCCTACGTGAAGCACCAGTCTTTGGTCAAAATACAAGGTTGAAAGATAGCGGCTGAAGTGTTGTATGTAGTTCCTGGAAGGAACTGACTAGCAATAATGCCATATGCATAATGAAGAGAGAGACATAATGTCTCGGGATGGTCCTTGGAGGTACAAATTGTACCATATAACGTTCAAAATTTTGAGGATGAAATTTATTGAACGGGGGAGAAATGTAATACCCTGAATTTTAGGATTAAAGGCTTGAGGTTTAGCCTGGATTAAGTGGACTTCTAGACCCTGGTTTAGCAAATGTCCAGGTGAGGAATGATATTTATCCTAAAATTCCTTAATATCTTTGGATATTAAAAAGGAAAGGTAAGGGCAAAATGGTAATTTTTCCATAAGTTGAGAAATGATGGTTTTTCCCTAATATTCCTTATGATTTGATTTGGATGAGAAATAAAAGGAGAGAAATGACTACTTGAGATTAATAAGCCCAAGCGGGTGAATTATTATCAAGTAAAGTCAATAAGCGGAGAAGCTTAAGGCTTCGGTTGACCACTTGAGGTAGTGTAATGGGATAATTTGAGAGTGAATTCTACTCTCTTATTTCTCATTAATATTGATGGAATGATGAAGGAAAAAGTGAAAGGAAACTTGTTGTGTAAGTAATGTGATAGGTAGACTAATTGAGTAAAGGCCACCGGATGATTTTAATTAATCATTATCCTTCATCATTTATTTCCTTTCTTTCTTTCGTTCAGATTAAAAGAGGAAGGAAAGAGAAATCGGAACAGATCAGAAAGAGAAAGGGAAAGAGAACAGAGAAAGAATGAGAACATAGAGGAGAGAGAGAAGAGAGAGAAAGCTGTTATTTATCAGAACTCGTCCGAAACGGCGTTTTCTCTCTAAATGTCCAGTACAAATATTGTTCTACTCATCCCGAGCTTCGATTCTATGGTTTTGGATTCTCGTTTGGAGATGGTTGGTGCTATCTCGCCACCTTGAGCGTCGCTAGAATTCCGAACTGAATTCAGAAGCGGGTAGAGGTAAGCGTAGGCTTCCTTCCTACTATTTTCGTTTATCATTTGGATAAGTATTTTGGAAGTACTGTACTGTTCATCTCTCATTCTATCCATGTCTTGGGGACCGAAATGATGTCCAAGGGATGTCTAAACGGCTAATCATGTAATAAGGAGTAGAAAGGAGGATATTAAGATAAAGAAAGGGAGGAACCGACACAACTCTTTTGAGAACTCTATATTGGCCGCCTACTATGTGGCATGATTGAAGAGTTTGAATTTCATCGATTGGATGATTCCATTGAGTTCAGAAGAGCAAATTGTGTAGGGTTCATGTTGATGAAGAAGTAAGAAAAGGCCTAGAGGGTGAAATGACCAAATTACCCCTTAAAGGCTCTAAGTAAGGGCTATCAAGGGTATTTTCATCATTTGGGCCTGAATTTGACTCATATGAAGTCATAAATGGATTCTACACGTGAAATTGGGTAGAATTGGCCTAGGTTATAATTTCTGTAAAAGTACAGTTGGGCCGGGCTTCCGGAGGCATTTTGGTAATTTAGCGTAATTGGGCTAAGTTATTGACTAAAAATGAGTCTAAAATGTTATATGGATGAGTAGTGACTCATTAAATGTATTTGGAATTCTAGGATTCGATGAATGAACGTACCCGAACCGGAGCAAAGACGAAGGTTTAAGGACAGATGTGAAGTCCTACAGGTAGTGGACTTACCTTTCTTGCATGTGTATGATATGTATGTCTTGCATTAATTATGTGACTGCTTTGCCTGTTCGTGTTGAACATATTTGATTGATTGAAACTATGTTATATTTGTACATTGGCCATTGGTATGTCATAATATCGAGCACGCAGCATGTCATTATGTTGGCATGAGATAGTGTAGGCAAGCATATCATGCATTCATATATATCTGTCATGCATAGCGGTATTGTTCGCTACTGAGATTCTTTCGAATCTTACTCCTCCCAAATAACCATTTCAGACAGGTTGAAGAGTGCCTGGAGAAGTGCACGGAGGAGATAAGGAGACTGAAGTGAAGAGGAGGTTGTAGTGCGGGGCACTACTTCTTGTATTTCATATGTGTGTGTGTGTATGGATGTATGTGTATGTATGAATATTGTATAAGCAGAGAACCACTCTAGTGTAAAGTATGATGAACGGCATTTAGTTTATTGATATATTCGCTCGCTCACTCTGATTTAATGGAACTAAGAGCCGGTAAGGTAATGTAAGGAAGGGTGTCACATTTGGTGGTATTAGAGCATAAGACGGATTTATGCTCATATGTGATTTCAAGTATGAGAATTCATGTAATAAATTAGAGTGATTTCAACTCACGACATAAGCTACCAAGGGAACTTTTTAAGAGTTCATCTATGCTGCAACAACTTTCTCAAATTTACACTCCTCCAATTTGGACTTATTCCAACAAGAGTATGACTTACATGATGCTACTTGTATAAAAGAAAGAAAAGTCAAAATGATAAATGAAGATGAGGATGCAATTATATATTATTATGAAATCACAATTTTTGACAAGAATAGACAATAGAGATTAACATTTGAGCCATCAGGAGAGGAGGAGGAGTCTACCATAACGTGCAGTTGTAAGAAATTTGAACAACAAGGAATTTTATGATGTCATGCATTGAGGATATTGTATGGCTAAGATGTCAAATTACTTCCACATAAATATATTTCAAAGAGATAGACAATAAAAGCACGATATGGTGTGGTGTATGAAAATAAAGGAAAAGAAATTAAGGTTGATCCTAAATTAGAATGCTCAAATTGATATAAGCAATTGTGCCCTATGCTGATAAAATTAGCCAACAATACTTCTGAATATCCAGAGGCATTCTCTGTGGTTTATCAATCGATGCTAGAACTGTTGGAAATTGTGCCCTAAGGGCCAATCATTGTACCTTAAACATTATTGTTATTTAAGAATTTCTCCTTATTGTTATCATATCATTTGCATGTTTATTATGATAATTGTATCCTTGGATGAACTATAAAGATTATCCTAAATTTCCCTGGTTAATTATCTATGCGGGAGCAAAGATGAAATAAGACCAGTATGACTTTGATGAGGTATAGAGATACAAATCAAAGTCTTAGGCACTTGTAGGAGTATAAGGTGCTGGACCGACCCACTATGAGAAAGTTGCATGGATTAAGTCATAAGCTTATCTCATATATATAATCATGTCACAGTGCCCTCTGACCTGAGATCATCATAGATTCCTGCATGAAACTTGCTAAGTTTTGACCTAGTCAAAAGTCACCTTTGACCGGGTGATGATAAAGGTTACAATCGGGCTTAGGAGTTTTCATGAAGAGGAATGTGAGTGGTCAAGATGGAATTTGTCCCTCACATTAGTGAGAGATATTACTGGGCCCCTCGATGAGTGAGTCTGAGAAATGTATGGCCATACTGTAATGGGAAGGAGTTTCCATTTCTAATTTCAGGCTACTCAGGAATCGGGAAAGTGATGGTCAGGAACAGGAGGATGACGTTGTCCATGCTTCATCCTTGACCAAAATATCGTGTGACAAAAAGGGACGTGACATGGTTATATAAAAGGTTGCATCGTATCATCGATCCTCATGTGAATTAGGTAGTCGCAATGTCTTGCTAGAGGCCACTTGCGACTTGTGGGCTAGAATAGTTTTTGGCCCATTGCCAACTTCATGTGGGCCTACAGGGTCGCACACAAGAATAGCCCAACACGAGCTATGATGTCCAGATTCATTGAATCTAAGATGTGTCTAAGATTCAATGAATACAATATTTGACCTAGGGTGGATGAATTATATATATATATATATATATATATATATATATATATATATAAATTCGAAAAAATAATAATAATAATAATATATATTATAATATTATTATAAGATGTTAGTTTTATATTTAATTTATTTGATAAATTAAATAATTAAAACTAATACAGATATCATATCTTAGATTTAATTTATAAAGATAAATTAAATCTATTAGCTCTTTAATTAGATTAAATGAATATGATAAATTAAATCTGTTTGACAGATTTAATCAAGTCAGATTTATTTGATTTGATTTGAATTTCAAATTAATTAAGATTAATTTTGAGATTCCAATACGGCCTACATCAGATATAAAATTCGAAGGGCTAGAGAACCCTAGGCTGTACGGAGAACTTGGAGAGCTGCGAGAAACCCTAGAGAGGCATCTTGGAGGCGCTAGCACGCTGCCGCACTGGGTCTTGTTCGTGTGGATACCGGTAGAGGGAGGCGACTAGAGGTGTTGACTCCTAGAGATCGAAAGCATGAAAAACATAAAGGTACTATTCTAACTACTCGATTTAGACGTCTTTGATAAATCCGTGATTGGGATTCGAGGTTTTTAAACGGTTAATTTTTCCGCTGCGTGTACGAATCTCAACAAGAACTCAGTAAGAAAATGTTTGAAATTCTTACTAAGCACACACCAGATGGTGTTGATGGTGTTAGCAAGAATGATGATGAAGGGATTGGATTCAAGAAGAGAGAACACAAAAAGATTGGTAAGAGCTGGGTTGACAATAATAGTAAAAAAAAAGGGAAATGTAGAACATCAAATAAAACAACCAACAAGACTTCACAATGTTCAGAGGTATACAATTTTTACATTGTATTTTTTAAGTAAATTACATTATATTATAATATCAAGTAATTGGATTTTGCAGCATTGCTATAAGCCAAAGCTCTACATTTTTGCCTTTTCTAATTGTGTAGAAATAATAGTAACAAACATTGCATTTCTCGCATAAAGTATCACTAATTCAACATTGATAGGGCATTATGAAAATTATATTAAGCAGCCTTTCTAATAGTAGAATGAAGTATCACTAATTCAACAAGGCATGCATTTTAAGCTTTTATAGTAGATTTAAGAAATATAACCTACTCACATCAACAACGCATTGGTACAATTATCTATGCGGAGGTAGTTAATTATCTATCCTTTGCATCAGTAGCACACAACGCATATGATTTTATGATGATTGTATGGTATTTCATCTATACGAAGGTAGTCTTCGTATTATAAAGGCAGAAGTTATTATTTCTTGCTACACTGTTTCATATAGACATATTAAGAATATTGTGAGTAGTAGAACATAGAACCTTTCCTCCTCTCTGGATGACTGTATGGATCTGGCACTCCAAAAAGAACTACTAGGGGTGATGATGATGAGGACATAGGATAGCATGATGGGTGAAGGGGGAACAGAGATAGCGGCGACCAAAATGAATTTGCAAATAAAGGCTGTGAGGGGATGACAGGATGTGAGAATAAAGGCTAGGAAATGTTTTTTAAAAGAAACCCAAACCTAGTGTTTTATTTAAATAGAGACTTAATGGAGAGGGGCCTTAATGGAGAGGGCCTGCGCCCATAAATTAATATGGGCTAAGAAAGCTAAATCTATGTGAATCCTAAGTTGTCTCCTTCATTATCATAACTATATTAATTCCTTGTTGTTTGTCTTGCTCTTAATCAATCTTTTGCTTAGGATTTTAATTCTTCTTTCCTAAAAAACCCCCCCAAAAAATTGCATTCAACTTCATATAGATTAGTCTCATTCTCATATAAGTTTCAGAGTCAATTGCATTAGTGCATTTCGATAGTTTAATTGTATTTAGGTAGTAGTGTATTGCATTCTAGTTTAGGTCCATTCCATTGTATCTTTTGTCATTTAAAAATCAAACATAAAGAAAACCAATAGGTTGCCCCTTGGGTGAATGACCTAGGGTGACCCTAAACTGTATAATTAATTAGGACCTAGTTTAATTGATTACTTTAATGACAAGAGCGACATCAAAGTACAGGGTTCAGACCCTTTATTTTTTAGGAATGAAGTAGCTCAGGATTTTTCAGCCTAATGGATGAATTAGATCATCCTTTATATCAAGGGTGTTTAAAGTACTCAAATTATCTTTCTTAATTAAATTATATCATATCAAGTACTTGTGTGGAATCATAGATAAGGGAATGTTGATGTTGCTAGAATTATTATAAGATGTGTTCCCCGACTAGAGATTCCCATAATGTTCTATGAGGCCAAGAAGATTGTTAACAGATTGGGCTTGAACTACTAAAACATTAATGCATGCCCTAACAATTATATGTTATATTAGGGAGATGATACTAGTAGGGAGACTTATAAGCGATGTCACAAATCAAGGTATAAGACAATTCGAGAGAGGAAAAAGTAGAAGAAAAAACCTGCAAAGATTCTCAAGTACTTTCCTTTGAAGCCGTGCTTACAAAGATTGTTTATGTTGCCCAAAACAGTTGAGCATATGAGGTAGCATGAAGTTGAGATAATGAAGATGGTAAATTAAGACATACACAGGATGTAGAAGCCTGGAAAGCATTCGACTCAGACTTTCCATTTCGGCTTGCTTTGGTGATTGATGATTTAAATCCATTTATGAATATTAGCACAAGTTAAAGCATTTGGCCGGTAGTCTTAGTTCCCTACAACTTGCCGCCTAGATGTGTATGAAACAAACCTCATTCAGTTTATCTATAATCATTACTGGGAAAAAGGCATCAAGTAATGACATCAATGCATATATCTAACCACTTATTGCAGAATTGCTAGACTAATAGATGTCGGCATCGGGACATATGACTGATACGAGAAAACACTGTACAACTTGCATGCAACCTTGATGTGGACTATAAGTGACTTTCCTAGGCCTAAAACATTATCCATAAGGTGGAATATGCATACTGGGATGGTGTGTCCAACTTACAATTTTGACTTTGACCCAGTACGTCTTCCCCGTAGTCAAAAGTGGTGCTTCATAGGTCATCAGAGGTTCCTCAATGGTAAGCATAAGTTTATAGTGAAACATAATCATTTCAATGGGAATCTAGAAATAAGAGGACCTCCTCAGACTTTATCCAGTGCATATATCTTACAACAGCTTCAGGGTATTGAATTCGAGTTTAGAAAAAGTGATGATGCCACTAAAGCAAGTTGAAAGACTACTAGGACTTTAGTTTATGCACCTCAACAATGGTAGAAGATAAACATTTTCTTCACTCTTCCATATTGAAAATCTAATTTACTTTGACATAATCTTGACCTCATGCATATTGAAAAAAAATGTATGTGATAATGTGCTATACACGCTACTAAACAAACCAAGTCAAAAGATCATCTTTAAGCGAGGAAAGATTTATGGGCTATGGGAGTTTGTGAAAACGTGTGGCTAGATGAGTATGAAAAATTTCAACTAAAAAAATTCACCCTCACAAAACCAAACAAGGAAGTCTTCCTCGCGAAGTTGAAGAAAACAAAAGTTCCTAATGGGCATTCAAGCAAAATTTCACGATGTATTGACATGCAAGCTCAAATGGTTGTTGGGCAGAAGAGTCATAACTCACATATTCTTATGCAACAATTACTTCCACTGGCTATAAAGAATGCACTGCCTCTTGATGTGTCCATCATTTTAGTAGAGTTGTGTTCTTTCTTTCTGAAGTTGGGTTCCAAGGTTTTGATCATTTAGGAGCTTGATCAACTGCAGTCCAAAATCATTCTTACACTTTGTCATTTTGAGATGAAATTTCCTCTATCCTTTTTCACTATGATGGTTAACCTTACAGTCCACCTTGTTCATGAAACAAAGCTCGCTGCCCTAATCCAATATTGATGGATGTATGCTATTGAGAGGTCTTCATTTTACATATGTGTGTCAGCATTACTTTCTAAATTTGCTAGTCGCCCATCTTGGCATTTAGTTTCATTTTTCCTTCTTTACTTTATAGGTTTCTTAGGAAATTAAGGAATAAAGTATGGCTAGCAAGTTGTATAACTGAAGGTTATATAGGGGATGAGGACTTGTATTTCTACTCAAGGTACTTTAATGACATTGAGATGGCTTTCAACCAACCTCCTCGTTTAGATGATTGTCCTAACTCTGAGCCATCATTATGAGAGTTGTTAATCCTTTGTGTTGGTAAACTAGTTGGAGGAAGTGACAACTTCAAACTAACAGTAACTACGAAGTTGCAAGCACATAGACATGTCTTGATTAATTGTACTCAAGTTGAACCATTCATTCAGTAAGAATTGTATACTCATATGTTATTCTATGTCTTTCCCTACATTTTGTACTTACATTTCATGATTGCCTTCTAACAAATCCCTATTTTAATTATATATTTTTATACTTTAATTGGGGCTTTTTTCCATAATAATTGATCTTAAAATGCCTTTATTGTGATAAATTGAGATCAAGAGGAAATACATTAAATTAGGACTAAAAAGGGAAAAATTTTCAAAATTACTCTTAATTATTGATTTCTTGAGAGCATTTGATGTTGGTTTAATTGTTTTCAATTGTAGGTACTTGAAAACTTAGATTAAATCAGAAAATGGCAATTTGGGACTCAAATTTCATAAATGACAGTTTAGCCTCATGAATGTAGAAAATGATAGTTTGGTCACTGTCAAAACTTCATCTTTTTAATAGCAACCATTTAGGTCAGTTTCAGGCCAGCAGCTCGACATAGACAGAGAGAGAACATCGTGAATAGGGAGGACCTCTCTTACACACACCGTCTACTTCATCACCTTTACCATTGTGCATACCACAGTCGTCAACGACCTTCTTTCCCCAACACAAGAAATAGAGTAGCAACGAGATTGAGTGAGAAACAAAGCTTTAGTTGTAAGAGAGAAAGGGTGAACCATCCATCCTTCCTTCTTGCCATCAATTTCGTCGCCTGTGACCATGAATCCACCATTACTACTGGAGGAGATGAGACCTTCACCACTGGAGCTAACATTTTGGGAAGCTACAGAACCGAACAAAGAAGCAGAGTGAGCTCACGATGAACCATCTGACCTTTATTGTTTTCACCTTCTTCCACCGCGCCAATCACCATCTCGTCCTACCTCTGTGATTTCCAGTGAGCTCTTTCATTCTCCAAGCAATGTATCCATGAGTAACAGTGACTAAATTTCTCAAACTCTTAAAGATGTAAGCTAAGGGATTGAGTTCTAAATACTACAAAGGGGATTTTTATGTTTTAATCCATTTGTTTAGCTTTGTAATTATGATTTTTCAGTTTTGAATATTGTATTTATGTTGCTAGACCTTTGTCACTTGGTTAAGTACTTAGTTTGGATTAATTTGTGATTTGGATTAGTTAATGTAGAACTTTGTGCTTATCAATATATGTGATTACATGTGTGTTTAATTATAATTCCATTGATTATCTATTATCTTGTATGGTATTATTTAGACATTAATTTGATTTTGGAGTTACATTGAACCAATTTAAATTATACACTAAGAGTGCTTAATAGCATCGCTAGAGTAGGGGTTCCTATCTTTTGGTGCTAGACGCATCTGTTGATGAGATTTGGTATTTTAGAAAACTTAGTGATTTCATAAATTGCATAGAAAGTGATTTTCATACTACTTTAAGAAGTTATTATTTTCTAGGTTTATGAATAATCATCGATTAATGTACTAGACTCAATGGTACTTGAGGTTTGGTATTTTTAGGGACTTTGGTTGCAATTGCTAGTATTTTGTATTGAGTTTCGGTTAGAGGGGTTAAGCCTTGCTTGGTGTGGAAATATTTAATCAAACTAGCTCAAAGAGTCTTTTGGGCATTTTTGACTAAGCTAGTAGATTGAACTCCAATTATCATTATATTAATTATGATTGCCCTTGCAAGCCATTTTCAAGAGTTTCAATTCATCCATTTCATTTCACCTATCATATATCCAAAAAATACTAAACCAATTATAATTTAGGACTTTTAATATTTTCATATAGTTGTAGTTTCAAAAGACCAAAATTTTCCCTTTCTATTGTTTCATGTCAATCATTACACTTAGTTTCTAGATAATTAATAACAAGCTCCTCAAGAGACGATCCAGGTTTGCACCCTATATTGCAATCCTTGGTTATTCTTGAAGAGATTACCAAGGAATAAAGTACACACTTATTCACCTTCCCATGATTAATTATAGGGAATTCAAAATTCATGTATATCATCAACTCAGGATCCGTACACAAAAATCCTCCGAAGTTGATAAAAAGGTCTACAAAGAATTCCCAAGTTGATTTGCGTGTAGAATACTAAAAAATCACAACCCACACTCACCATATTTTAGAGCTCTCGCAATCGGCCCTCTTGATCATGTAAAAAGGTTTACAACATACAATGTCAATGGTTTTAAGTTTTACTTGGTTTCATAAGATCAAGGATTGCAAACTCAAAATTCGGGTGTTTATGACTCCTTTAGGACAATGAGTTATGAGAGCAGCAGTGATAGTAACATGAAATTTGGAGGCATCCCTTACTATGCAAAGCTTCTTGATGTCGTTGAACTAAATGACCAAGGCTATTTTGCCATGATGTTGTTCAAGTATTTGTAGGAAAATACGACAACTTCTCGATGACTCACAACTAACAATTTAGGCATTACATCAGTAAATTTCTCCTGACCAATTCACACCGGTCAATTTGTAGATGATGAGCCATATGTTCTTGCCTCAGAGGCACACCAGGTTTATTATGTGGAGGACGAGAGGCACAGGGATTAGAACATGGTGGTTTACTTAAAGCCACGAGACCTTTACAACATGGGTGATAGTGATAACATTGCCTACGAGAGTGAGCCATTCCAACCCGCCAATTTTGAAAACTTCTTCCCTGTAGGCAATGACTATTTACCTATAGTTCGGTACATTTCTATAAGTTCATATCATTTAAATTTAATTTTTCTACAAGATAATACTAAACTAACATTTTATCCACACAATTTTTGTAGGGATGACGATGAAGAATGATTTAAAAAAATTATGTTTTTGTTCTTGTAAACCATAATTTATATTTTTAAAAAAAATTCAGACCAATATTTATAGTGGTTTTGAACTCCTACAAATTTGGAATTGCTATAAAGAATATCACATAAACCACTACAAATATCAACTGCTACAAAAATAATCACATTAACTATTACAAGCACTATGCAAATCCCTATAAACCCCCCACCATATCTCATTTCAAACACTCCTCCAATTCTTTCCACCTTCCTTCTCTCTTATTTTCTCTCATTTGAGAAATTTTTTTGAAGGGCCGAAGAGTTGAGCAAGTTGATCAAATATGGTAAAAAAATTTTAATTCTTTGATTTCAATATTTTTCTTCCTTCTTATAATACTGATGCTAATTATTTTTCTTTTTGTCCAAAAGTTTTAGGACTTTTTCCTCAACATTATCAGTATTCATTCCATAATGATCAACATCTAGTAGACAACATAATAAGTCCTTATTACCTACACATTCTCAATATTACCTATATAAAGTTTATACTTATCTAGCTTAATTTAATCATTCTTCTCAAATAATAACTACTATTAGCTAAGTTACTTAAACAATAAACTATTCAATACAATATTATAACAGTGGACTCAAATTATTGTATATATATATTTTTAATTTTCCCAACATTTTGTAGCACTTTTAAAGCCGCTAGAAAGTTAAACACAATTTTGGCACTATTTTTGAAATTTCATCCAATATTAATAGCGGTTTGTTAACTGCTACAAAGCTTTTGGCTCCAATTTTTTAAAATTCCTATTTGTACTTAGTAGCGGTTGTCTAACCGCTACAAAAATGGAGCCAAATTTTTATTTTCCATTTCCCACCACACGAAATTGTGCCGCCAACATTTGTAGCGGTTGTTTAACCGCTACAATCTTCACGGATATTTGTTTCTACATATGCCTCTTGTAGTAATTTGATAGGACCACTACAAATGCAGTAGCGGTTGTGTCACGTGAGTAGCGATTTAATAGAACCACTACAAATGTATTTACAATAGTGGATTTTGTAGCAATTTTGGCAACCACTACTACTGTTGTTTGTAGCAATTAAAATTGCTATAAATACAACTTTTAAACCGCTACTAAACCACAATTTTTTTGTCGTGTTTACTACTTAGTGCTACAACATCTTCATTCTTAATTGGTGGGAGTTTATTAGTGTGTGGAACTATGATTCCAAAATTTAGAGCACATTGTTTAATGGTCCTGTTGAACTTTAGGTCCAAGTCCGCTCTTGATAGGCCAAACTATTTGATTAGGAAACAAGTAGCCTTATGAAATGAAAAACAAAAATCAGCATTAAGTTACGCATTTATTAATTAATAAACAATTGCATATTAGGAAATTAATTAAGAAATAATTTCCTAATTACTACTTGGAGGACAAGTTGGAGTGCATATGAATTTCTAATTAATGGTCTCTATGAACCTCTATAAATAGGATGTGCCTCCCTCAGTTGAGACTTACCCCTACCATTAAGCTATTTGGCAATCTCTTCTCTCCTCCCATCTTTCTTGTTCTGGTAATCTGCTGTACCAATCCTAATTAGGCTCTAATAGTCTAATAATTATGTGAGCATTATTATGTTCGATTTATAGAACATTGAAGCATTGACTCAGATCTGAATGTGGATTTGCCATGGTATGCAAGTCTCTTCTCTATCCTGATTTTCCTTCATTAGCATTAGAGCCAGATGATCCTGAGCATGTGATTTATTCTTTGTGAGTAAGTATGTGATATATTTTGATTATATCTCCATCTATTTTTGTTGTGCTATCATATATATGTGATTGTATGATCATGCTTCCTTTTTTTTCTCTCTTTCTCGCATGCATATTACACACACACACAGGCAGAATGCTAGTGAACTCATTTTGCTTGGGATTTTTATTTATTTATTTTTTTGCTTTCAAGCACCTTTTTTTTGAAACAAAGGAAATTCATTCGGCTAATATTTTATTGTTGCATGGATAAATTCTGTTGATTGAAAAATTTTGACATTTTTTATGTGTGGTATATTTTTTTTGTCTTTGCCTCTCTAGATGCTCTTTGATGTAAAAGCATGAACTTTATATATTTAAATATTAAATATGCTATATGTATGCTTCCAATCTCGTGTGTATCTATGTGTATATTGTGATAAACATATAGTTCCTTTAATCCACATTAATGTGCATGCGTGTTTGTCTCCTATATGCCCATGAGAATACATAGTTTTGTGCATACATGAGTTTGGTAATCTGGGTTTCTGCGTATACTTAAGCATGCATCTATATTAGTCTCTGCTCCTCTTCTTTTCTTCTCCTCATTTCTTTGAACTAATTAAAGTTAAGTTTTTGAAACCTATGTGAAACCAAAAGTAAGATACTTTAACCCTTAAAAGATAGAAAAGCTCTTAAAACATAGAGAAAACACATCTAAATAACATTACATAGAGTGTTAAACCCCTTAACAATTCAATATTCGTAGAGTATTGAGCGCATAGTTCAAAAGGCATACAGAAATAGCGGAAACATATTGACATTAAGTACTTGTTTACAATACATGAAAAGCCCCATAGGGTTTGAAAAATATTTACAAAATCCAAGAAAACTAAATTAAATTATAAATAACCAACAACAACTTCTGCTTGTACCGAGACTCTATTCGCCTGTAGCCACTGCTTTGCCCTTAGAGCCCCTACATTCTGTTAGAATGTTTTTTAATGTTAGAAAAGGGTGATATTTGAGCGAATCTCAATAGTAACATGCATTTCAGACATATAGAATGCAAAAATAGATATGCAATGCACTATGTTATGTAAGATGCGAACTCAAACAATGTTGTGTGCATACTGATAAGTAAAATATTTGCATATTTATTTTCCCTTATATGATGATTTTGTGGATGATATTTGAGCTTAATGTAATCAATTTGGGTGTAATTCATAAATAAATAATGATTTTCTTGCAGTCACAAACAATACTGCATTAAGAAGAATTAACGAAGGCATTTAAGAAAAGACTATTCATGTTGTACTATTCACTGTAGCAAAATACGGATGGTAGATACGGTCACTATAGCAGCTACTGTAGCATGTGGTTGGTGAAGTGTGGTAGGTGAAACGCGGCACTGTAGCAGCTGACTTTCACTGTAGAAGCTACTGTAGCACCCGAAATGAAACCTATAAATAGAGCTTCTTGGCATGAAAAGAAGAAGGAGGAAGGAAGAGAGAGAGAAAGCTTCTATTTTAGAGAGAGTTGTTATTTTAGAATTTATTTCTTGCATTTTCTTACTTCTTGCATGCCTCCTGGATAAATGGTTTTACCTCCTATATGGAAGGCTAGATAGTCATTTCTTGCATTGTATTACTTTTTGTATGCCTCCTGCATGGAAGGTTTTACCTCCTACATGGTAGGCTAGATTTTCCATTTTCATGCATCTTGTAGTTGTATTATTAATTTTTGTAATCAATTTTTATGCAATATTTATGATGTTTATAATTTATTTTGGTTTTGTTTTTAATTTTATCATGAGCTAAATTTTCCTTTTCCTAGGGTGATGACGTAGTTTACTAATGACGGATTGAATTTTAACTTATTAAATCTAGTTTTAATTTTTCCTTCATGATTGAGTTTTAATTATTGCTCTTAATGCATACAATTGATTGGCCACCTTTTCGATGATTTCAATATGCATGTTGAGACCGGAAGGAGATACATGTGTGTGGATCCTATAATTAAAACTATAATTTACATATAAAATAGGAATATATTCATATGGGTTGTGTAGTCTTAATTGAGTTCCATAAATCTTAATGCATGATTGATTGCTTAAATTCATATAGGAATATATTGGGTCAGCAATTAATTATAGAATTACTTGACCTTGGAAGAGGCTAGTAATTAAAATAGGGAAACTCGACTATCAATCATGTGGAATAAATTGGACTAGAATAGATAAGTGATTCAATCCGGAATTTGTTAAGTGAAATCTAATCCCTAGGGCTTTTTCTCATATTTGTCTTTATATCACTTGTATTCATATTTCATCATTTTTATCTTGCAATCTCAATCATAACTAATCGACCGACTAAATAGAATTAAAATTACCAATTTTGGTACTTAGTGATCAATCCTCGTGGGAACGATACTCTACTCACTTCTATATTACTTGATTACGACAGTGTATACTTGCATTTTTTAAATACACTATCCTACTCTCGTAACACATACTGTCCAAGGCCAAACGAATGTTTGCAACCCCGACTTAACCATGTACCATTGTCGAGTCTCAGACCACAACTAGGTCTTGTGCCCTTGGCGTTGTCATGTTACAGAAAATGGCATACACAAAGCATACAATTATCATATAGTATATGAAAAAAAGAGTTACTACTTGAATCCTTTTTCAGTTCTACCATTTGTCCAATACTCTTGTTCTAACTCGGGCTACTACTAGCTACTAATTCCTATTAATTAAAGTTAATATGTAACTGGTTATTACTTGGACTACTATTGCCTTTTAAACAAATTTTGCTAGTTATCTAATGCAATTACAGTAGTTTCTACATAGTACAACTCTGCACAGCGTAGTTTCACTATTTTCCAGAAAATTGGCAGATTTTCTATCAAATATGAAAAATCATAATTATTTATAGGAAATTCTTAATTAATTGGTTCTAAAGCTTATAAAAATATCTTTAAGTTTAAATTTATGAAAAAATAAAAAAATATGACCAGTGTCATCACATTATTCCTAGAAATTTGCCAAACCTCTTATGTTCCAGATCATATTCCAGACACAGGGCTCAAATTTAAAAATTCATATCTCTTAATCTACTAGTCCCAAAATTATGATTTACCTATCAAATTAAAGCTCTAGATGTCCACTTTAAGCCTTCCAAATTTCATAATATTTAGACAAGGTTTAACTAATAAAATTTATTTCACAACAACACTGCCTCCAAGAATCAAATCAAACAACATTTCCCCCTAACTTCAATAATTTCCAGTTTTGCATACAATTATCCAAAAATTATGAAATCATATATTCCTACACAATTTTCCCTTCTAAATCCAATAGAATCATCAAAATTAAAAATATTCAAATTCCTTCCTATTGTTTAATTCTGGCCAAAAATTACAACCTTAGAGGAGAGGTTGTGTTTTCTTGATTTATGTTGATTAAACACTTCATTTTTACTTATATTCACATGATTAATCATCTAAACACTCAATAAACTTGATTCATGGAAATTTTAGCAGCATTTCATCTTAGGTTTTCATCTTCCATTTTTCACAAAATCAAACCAATAACAACAACAACCACCACCACAATAACATATTAATCAAGAGGATTAGGGTTCTTATACTTACCTCTTGATTCTCCAACATTCTCTCTCTAGGCTCCATTTTCTCTCTCTCTTCTCTTTTGAAATTTTTCTTGCTAATCATGGTATTCAAGAAGGAGAAGGGATTAGAAGAGGTTCTACTTGAGTTAGAAAACGAGAACACTTGAATCCAAGCCTACTTACATTGGATTTTGCTTCTTGAGCTTCCTCCTCTTCTCTTGCTCTTCTATGTTCTGCAAACTCTCTTCTCTCTCTATTCTTAAAGGCTAGCCGAAAATATGCCTAAGGAAAGAGATGATAAGCCTTTCAAAATATCCCATTACAACTCCTTTGAAGTATAATATTTTATTGCCTTTCTTGCACATGTTGTTTGATCAAGTTTTATCCCTTTCTCTCTCTCTCAAATTAATGTCTAAGGGATGCAAAAAGGGAACAAATAAGTATCTTAATTTGACTTCATTTACCTCTTAAAATTACTATGTAAGAGCCCTTTAATTACCACCTTACCTTTGACTTTTCAAACTCTAATTTTACTTGGCTAATATTAATCCTTCTTGATTAATTTGGACCAAGCATTTTATTTCTCTCTTGCCTCTTTCTTTTTGACCAAAAATATAAAGGAAAAAAGGAATAATTAATAGCTTCTTGATTTATTTTCCAATTTACCCTTTTGCCCTTACATTGTTTGTAATTTCATACTTATACTCAATTCTGCTAGAATTTTCATCAAACTTTGAAAATTCATATCTTTATTTATAGATGTTCAATTGCTGTGGTTATAAAGGCTATTTGACTCTTATTAAGTCTATTTTGAAGAAAAAATATAGCCTTTAGCCAACTAAATACACAAAATTGCATAATTACCATTTATTGAACGCTGCCATAAAAACTTTCTAGTTTTACTTGGTTAACTTCAAAAATATATAACTCTTTGTGTATAGCTCCAAATGACTTATATGACCTATAAATTAAAGCTTGATAAGCCTAATTTCATATTAATTAGACATCACTTACCTATTTTAAAATGTCATACAAATAGACTGCCACGTAGGAAAACATACTGGCAGCAAAACTAGTTTCTACAATTTGTGTTCCAAACATAAGCATGTTGTGTGTGTCTACTAATTGCCTTATTTTTAACATTCCATGCCCACCAAAACTCACCATTTTATTCCTTTTAATATCACAAATATATATACAAAGAATATTAGTAAATAAAAATGGGATGTTACAGAGTGCTTTTGACGTCAACAAAAAATTGGGTTTCTGAAATCAATAAGTTTTATACAAACTAAGGCCATGGATGTCTAAAGATCGATAAGGCAATTCCAATGACACATAGAAAATGTCAAACGGATTGGGTAGGGGACAAATGAAAGATAGAAGTTGGTGGGTCGCTTTATTGCCAATGCTAAATATCTCAATATTTTCTCCTTAAAAATGACGTTTTTAAGCAAATAAAAGTCATAGGTCTCTAGTTCATGTTGCAAAGATTCCAATAGTACCAAGACACAAAAAATAGAGCTAAAATGAGGAAGATATGGCCTTCCAAAGTTGGAGGGTCGAGATAAGGCACTGGAGCTCCGATTGGGTCAAGACAACCCAGCTGGAAGTTGAAGATGATGACATGGCACATAATAAGCCACGTTATCTATCAACCAAAACACATGGGCCATTTAAAGGGCAACACGACAGCATTCAATGCCACATCAACAAGGTCACGTCATCCATTCACCATCCACTAGATCAAGACATGTCATGCCATGTCGCCTGCCATGACATCCAAAGGGTTAAAGGTCAATGGTCAAACATTAACTACTGATTGCTTACTTTTTTTTAATATTAAAAAAATTATTCCCAAAATTTGCCACGTGGAGCATGGGTTTAAAGGGGGCCACCTTTTTCTACGTCGGGGATACCATATGACAGTGGGAGGTGCGTGTTGCTGTCAGAATTCTCTAAGGAAAACACCGTGACTGAGTGTGGCCTTCACTAGAATTTTCTAAAGTTTCAAAATTTTTCAATCCAAATACATGTAGGGGAGTGTGTAAGTGCATTGGACCTCCGATTGAGACATGGTTTATTCCTAAAAGTCCTAAATTTATGAGTTTTCATTTGATATGCAATTTGCATGTGTTTAAAGCATGTTTGGATCTAATTTGAGTCAAGAAAGTGTTTATCTACAGTTAGAGATTCCAAAAAATATTCAAATTAAGTCTATATTGATTCTATTGTTTTTTGAATAAGTTGGTTTACTTATTATGAATATTTGAACTGTAACATAAGGTTAATGTTGAAAGATTCTTTAAAATGAGAAAATATCCAAATGAATTTTTAAAAATGAGATCCTATCTAAGCTTGACTCAAACGCTTGGAGATAAAACAAGAACCTTATATCAACTTGAACTGATTAAATAATAATAATAAATCCTCCCAAGCTTCCAACCATATTAAATCAATTAGGATTGAAGCAGTGACTTCTAAACCTTTTCATAAATGTTTTAACAAAGGACAAGGTAGATAGAGATGTAGGAATCATCTCATCAAGTATGAGGTATGCTACAAATACAGTTAAGTGAATGGATAGAAACATGGCTAAGAGGAGTTTAGCATTGTAGCCAGATGTTACATGAGTTTATATGGCCACAAGAGCCTTATAAGAGGGAGAACCTAGTTAAGAGACAATAATCTGAGGCAATTTTTTTCTATCTTTAATGTTCTTTTTAATTGAATTGAGTATATTCTCTTTTTTGATGAACATTCATGATTTTATTTAGATGGTATTATGTTATTATCTTGTTGTTATAACTGCTTTGATTAAGTGGAAGCTTCTGGAATGTATCCAAAAACCTGAAAGAAGAATGAGTTCAATAAAGACTATGGTTAAAAGGGTGGTAGGCTAACTAGTATGAGTGGGATGAGAATCGACATAATTGTCTCATAAACATGAACTAGCAAACTTATTATCTAATTATCATGTCTCATTTGAACAAATGAATATGATTTGTATAACATAATGATCAAGTTTATTTGACTGAGCTTATGAAGAAAAGCCTAATAGAGATATTTATGGAGTTAGAAACTCTTAAATCTCTTGCATTCATGAAGAATGAGATGTCAAGGACATCCTACCAACTAGTCTTCAACATCTAGAGACTAAAGCTGTAATATCCCAAATTTTATTCACCAAGATTCCTTGCACTTTATGGCATTTAAGGGAATAAAATGGATCCTACACGCGAAATTGTGTAGGATTAGCCCAAGTCATAATTTTTTGTTAGACCGGGTAGAGAGGGGTATAGACCAGGTCCTCAAGGGAATTTTGATCATCCTACGTTTTTAAGTAAAGATAAACAACAAAATGAGTCTAGAATAATATATGAATGAGTAATAACTCATTTATTCTAAATTTGAAATTTTAGGATTTGATAATAGCCTGAGCCGGACATAAGATATTGAACAGATAGTGGAACAAATAGTGGATCAGGGAAAGGCAATTAAAGTAGTAAACTTAGCCTACTTGCATGTATTTGATATTTATGCTTGTGTAGTGATATATGTGATTGCTTTACTTGATTTTATAGAGCATATTTAAATGATGAAGCTCTACTTCTATTTATGCCATGGCCATGAGTATGTTACATGAAACATTGAGCATAAAGAAATGTCATTATGTGGCATGCATCTAGTTAAGGCTAACATGTCATGCACTTAGCATATATCATGCATGCATTAAGGTAATTGTTTACTACTAAGATTCCCCCGAATCTCACCCTCCCCAACGAACCATTTAGAAAGGTGAACACCGAAGGTTTGCTGAGAACAGAGAAGAGGATTACACGTAGAGGAATGCAGTGGTGGAATAAAGATAGGGATATGTCTACTGTTCTTGGATTAGACTTGTACACTTTGGTAGTCTTGTGTGGCTACACTGTCTGTATATTCATGTGCATTTTTGTACATATTATGTACAAACCCTGTGGGAATTCCTATAATTTAATCATATACTTATTATTAGTAAGTACAAAATGTCATACATGTCTGACATACCCCTTAATATTGATATTAACTACAGTAGTAATACGTAGTTTAGCAAGAACACAGAAATAACATAAATATAGTTATAATAAGTACATGATTATATTACAAGAATTCCCACAGAGTTTGTACATAATATGTACAAAAATGCATATGAATATATAGGCAGTGTAGCCACGCAGGACTACCAAAGTGTCTAAGTCTAATCCAAGAACAATAAACACATGCCTATCTTTATTCGACCACTGCATTTCTCTGCGTGAAGTCCTCTTCTTTGTTCTCACCAAACCTCTAGTGTTCACTTGTCTAAATGGTTGGTTGGGGAGGGTGAGATTCAAAGGAATCTCAGTAGCAAACAATTACCATAATGCATACATGATATATGCTAAGCGCATGACATGTTAGCCTTAACTAGAGTCATGCCACATAATGATATTTTTGCATGCTCAATGTTTCATGTAACATACTCATAGCCATGGCATGCACAGAAGCAGAGCTTCATCATTCAAATATACTCTACACAATCAAGTAAAGCAATCACATATATCACTACACAAGCATAAATATCAAATACATGCAAGTAGGCTAAGTTCACTAACTTAATTGGCCTTCCTTGATCCACAGTTTGTTCCACGTCTGTTCAATATTAATTGTCTGGCTCGGGCTACTGTCAAGTCCTAAAATTCCAAATTTACAATAAATGAGTTATTACTCATTCATGTATTATTCTACACTCATTTTATTGGTTATCTTTGCTTAAAAATGAGGATGACCAAAATGCCCTTAGGACCCAGTCAATGTCCCTCTATACACAGTCTAACAAAAAATGATGACCCCAGGCTAATCCTATACAATTTTGCGTGTAGAATCTATTTTATTCCCTTAAATGCCACAAACTGTAAGGAATCTTGGTGAATAAAATTTGGGATGTTACAGAAGTTCCCGAAGGAAATAGAAAGCTTATGCTATCAAGCATAGAAACAACAAGATTGCTCAAATTTATGATGGCATGCCAATGTTGTCAAACCCCTCAATATTTTGACATTTATCAGAGTATTAATGCATAATTCAGTGGGCGTACAGAAATAGCATATACATACTGATATAAAGTACTTGATTACATTACAGGAAATCCCTACAAGGTTTATATACAATAATTACAAATCCCAAAATTATAGTATAAGATAGGCAGATAACCAACACAAAAGTCTTAATTAGCACCGGAACTCTCAATTGCCGGTATCTACCGCTTCGCCCTTCGAGCTGCTTTCTCTAGTTGAATTATTTTTAATTATGGAAAGGGTAAGATTCAAATGAATCTCAGTAGTAACACACTATCAATCATATAAAATGTGATAAATAAATATGCAATGCATACAAAATAATTGCCACAACATGTCTGTCAACTAATGTTCAAAATCAAAATGATGATTTTGTTCAGACCAAAATGATCATATTATGCCACATAGGCTTCACATTATAGAACATGGCAATTCAATGTATATAAATAATCATATAATGTATGAAAGATAGAGTTACTACTTGGAATCCTTTTTAATGCCTAGTTAATATCAATCCTTTAATTCTTTATCAGACTCGGGAAAGTATCAAATCCTAAAAATCCAAATTCATAATAAATGAGTTATTACTCATTCATGATTCATTCCAAAACTCATATAGTTGGTTATCTCTACCCAAAGTACATAATTACCAAAATACCCCTAGTAAATCCGGTCTAATTCCCTTTATGTCTAGTATAATTGTACTTTTCCAAAAATTATGACCTGGGCTATTCCCTCATAATTTTAGGTGTAGAATCCATTTTTTATCTTAGTTTTGACAAATTCATACTACATTTCTAGAATTACCCTTAATAACCACATAGTTAGAGTTTTAGGGGAAAAATTATCATTTCACACCCTAAAGCTTTCATACTCCATATTTTTACATGTTTCCTACACAATTTTTCATTCTAAACACAATGGAATCATCATGTCCATCAAATTCTAGCCCAAACACAAATTAACTAGCTCTAGCCGAAAGTTACAAAATTTTAGGGAAATTGGAGTTTTCCAAATTCCAACCAACCAAACATCTTTTCACTTTTAATTACTTGTCTAACCATTTAAACACCTTTTGAACATGATTAATCACAAATTGGATAGCACCCCCCTTAGGGTTCATGCATCCTAAATCACAAATTCAAGACAAAACAAGCCAATAACCAACACAAACCACCACCAACAATCATAAAACAACAAGAGGAATCAAGTTTTCAAGCTTACCTTGATTCTTCCTCTTTCTCTAACTAAGACTGCCACCTTCCTCTCTTCTTTTCCTTTGATTTATGTCTTGCTTTGCATGATTTCAAGAAGGATATGAAGATTAGAGAGGGTTTACAAGAGATTGAAGGCTCCAAGGTCTCTCTCTCTCCCTTCTCTTGCTTAAGTCTTGCTGAAAATTGCCTTTGGAAGGGCTTAATTTGCTCTTAAAAAAGCCAACTTCACCTCCTTAAAAATTATTACTTTATTGAATTTACTTACACATGGCATTTTCTTAACACTTCCTTTTTCCATATGGTCAAACTAAACTTCCATATGGCTCATTATGTGTTCCAATCATATTTTTCCCTTGCTTCTCTTCCTTTTGGCCGACTTTCTTCAATAATAAAGGGAAAATATTGGATTTTAATTTTTACTATCTAAATGACCATTTTACCCTTACATTTTCTTCAATTTTTGTACAAGTTGTTGTCTTCCTTCTTCCCTTTTCTTTTTGGCTGAAATTTTTATCATATGCCTTTATAAAGACAAATTATACTTTATGTCTTACTTAGCCTAAATTTCACATAATCACTATTTTCAACATTTTGGCTATTTCAGTGCACAAAATTCACCACTTTTATTCTATTAAGTATAATCAAATATACAAGAAATTTTTGTAAATAAAATTTGGGATATGAGCAATATAACTCTATCCATACTGTATAGATAACTTTGGAAGATGCAATTGACGGTTTCCTTCCATGAAGTTAAAACTAAGTTATGTTTTAACATAGTGTACTAAGTTCTAACATGTCATTTAGGAAATACTTGAGGCAAGTGTCAAGATAAGAAGTTGAGACAAACATGCAAGTTCTTTCTAACAAACAATAAGTGTATGTTGTAATGAGACGTCTCCCAGTGAGTGGGAGCATATAGAAGCAAATGTTACTCATAATAGGCATATTGTAACCTTCAGTAATATGGTTCACCATATTAAACTTGAGTTTAAGAGACTAAAGGAATTGAGATCAATCAGCTAGAGAAACTTAGCTAAAAAGTATGAGTATTCATCCTTAAAGCTTAAGTTCAAAATGACAAAATGCCAATAAACCTAAATTGATCCAGAGGAGGTCAAAAAAGGTTTCTACAAAGATGAAAAGCTACACTAATAATCCTTTAAGAGTTATAGAAGAAACATACCACGTGAGTAGTGGATGTTTCACATAAGCATATAGCTTTGTGTTGGAGATTAAGAGAGATAATCGAAGGATTGGAACATGCATCTTTGTTATCACTTTAGTTAATGGTTGATTCTACCATGACTTTCAAATCCAATGTTGAATTTGATGTTTCCTCTTATCTTGGAAATAACAATTCCAATTCTTGCCACATGCACATATTGATCAAATGGAATTATCAAAACTAGCAAGAGTATTTTGCCAAGTAATGTGTGCTAAAGGGTAAATATCCTTTTGAGAAGTTGAGAACTTAGTCTAATTGGCAAGAAAGACAAGGAAACATTTTGAGAAAACATCCTTTGTAATTAGCAGACTATGACATTTGTGAATCAATAAATGTGAGGGAAGAACATGGAGCCTATTGTTTCATTAATGTTATGGATATTGACTTGAAATATGATTGTGTTTACCTAATTTTGGGCAAGTGTGACGCTATTAGATAATGATTAAATCTAGTCAAAAATCATTTAAACTAAAAGGATAAGACCTTTTGAACTAACATGAGTTAAGAACATCCATTCCATTAATTGAAGATGCTCTGTGTATAAGAAATGTATTGTTAAGTAACTATCAATTCCTAAACCCTTTCAAAACAATAGAGTTGTTTAAATGGAGAGATAGAGCTCTCCTTGACATAGTTAAGTAAACGGTAGCATAAGTGGAACTATCAACCATTTGTTGGCAAGTAAACTTGTAATACCTTATTTCCAATAGCCTTATATGAGTGCAAATGAGTAGTGAAATAAGTTGAAAAACCAGGATTCTAACCCGGACTACTTAACTTTAAAAAATGTTCACAAATCCCCAATCTCAACTCAGGAGTTGAACCTAGGGTTGAAAGGGTTTTTTTATAGGGCAAAAAACATTTCAATTATTTCCATAAGTTTTACTACGTCACTATTTCTCATCGACTCTTCATTTCATCATATCATAGTATGCGAACGATACTTAGCTTAAGTCCCACATTTCATACTGTAGTCATAATTTCTTTTAGTTTGGAAGCGTTAACCTAATATAGATTACTGTCCATTTACTAGGCTACCGGTATTACTAGTTCTTCCACTATACTATCGTCAAGGTTACAAAGTTATACACACCTTATACAAATCAAAATATCCAAAATAATAAAAACACACAACCAACATAGACAATACATTCTGCAATTTCATCCTCTAGCTGTCCGCGCTTATCCTCTTGCCTTTTAAGCTACTAGCTTGTACTGTAAATTGGTTTATAGAAAAAGGGTGAAATTCAAAAGAATCTCAGTAATAACATATGTTTTATCATATAGATATAACATCACAGAGCATGCCACATAATCATCACAACAACATTCAGAGCATAACATACAGTTCACATACCATCAAAGTGCTAGGTATATCACAAGGCCCCGAGTGTTACTCATGCAATTGGCTGTAGGCATCCACTCGTGCAAATAGAATGTGCCAAACAATTCATGATGAATGTAGAAAACATGCAGTGTATCTTACAACATATGAAAGATAGAGTTACTACCTGGTCACTTCCCATGAGCGATATCCAATTGATGTAATACCCCACTTTTCCACCAATATTCCTAATATGTATATATGTGATATTTGGTGGAATAAAATGGTGAATAGTGGTATGTATAAATTTATAAAAATATCCCAATCGTCGATTACACACAATTCGGCCAAGAGATGGCACAAAGAAGCAATTAATATCCACTTCAAGGCCTTATATTGTAACCAAAATTTGAGCATAAAATGAAACAAATAATGACTTCATACAAGGGTTAAAAATTGGGTCAAACCAAAGGAAAGGAGCAAGAAATGATTTATTTCAATAAATCATGAAATGTAAGGGCAAAACAATAATTTTTCCATAAAACAAGCTACAATTATTTTTCCCCTAATATTCCCAATAATTTCAGCCAAATGGAAATTAAAAAGAGGAAAATGACCACTTGGTAATTAATAAGCCTATTTTGGAATATTATTATCAAGGGAAAATCAAAGTTAGAAGAAAAGTCAACAATTTCCACTAAAGTTAAAATTTGTAAGAAGCAATTGATGGAGATGCAAGAATCTATTTATTTCCTCCTTTTCTTTACAATTTCATTTGAACAAGAATATATTTATTTACTTTTTGGTCAACATTGAATCAAGACGGAGATGCTTAGCCAATCACAAGAAAGTCAAAAGGTCAAAGGAGAACATATATATATATATATATATATATATATATATACACCTTCTCTTCCCTTAAATAAATTTGGTAGACCAAGGGAAAAAGGAGACATAATTGTGTGGCTAAGAAAAAAAATACAAGAAAGAAAAGATGGACCAATAAGAGGCATGCAAATGTAAAATAAGAAAGCAAGAAGAGATATAGTGACTTAATCTTCATTATTATCTTCCATCTTCCTCATTTTAGTAAACCTTTAGTAAAAGGAGAGAGAGAAAGAGAGTTTCAAAGAGGTCAAGAGCAAAAGAGAATGAACCTAGGGTTCCAAATCACAAATCAATGTAAGTGATGAAATCCTAGTACTTTTGCCTTCCAAATCATGTAGGAACTTCTTCTAACCTCTCCTCCTCCTTAAAAGCCATGATTAGCAAGCTTAATTAAGGGTGTAGAGAGAGAGGACAGAGACTTTAAAGAGAGAGAATCAACAAGAATCAAGAGGTAAACTTAAAAACTTGCTTCTCTTGCCTTGTTGGATGTTGTTGTTGATGTTGTTGGTAGATATTGTGTTGTCTTCTCTTATTTTTAAATATTTGGTTGAAGAAAAACCTAAGGGAAATTCTACCTAAATTCCCTCAAAACATTTCTATTTAGTTTTTAAATGGTTAATCATGTGATTAGAAGTGGCAAGGAAGTGATTAAGCAAGAGAAAACAAGAAAACAACATAAACCTCATAAAACCCTAACTTTCTGCCCTAAATGTGATATGATAAAGGAGTGATAATTTGGTAATTTTGATTATTCCATTGGCTTTAGAAGAAAAAATTGTGTAGCTATGCAAGTTTTCATGATTTGTGGATGTTTTTATATCAATTTGGAAATTTATGAAGTATGTATGTACATGTTGTTGATCTGCCCTGTCTAAATCAGTGATGTTGTGTGAGATGTTTCATGGGTCAAACTTCTCCAAAAATTCTGAAACTTTCCAAAATTCAAGTAGAGATGTATATCTTTAATTTTATAGGTAATTTTTAACTTTTGGACAAGTACATTCAAAGATATGAATTTTTTAAATTATGCCCTATTTTCTGGAAAGAAATCTGAAATAGTGATGTTTAACAAATTACTAGGAATGATGTGCCTATAGTGGGTAAACCTAACTATTTTTCCTCAAATTTACATTGAAATATCTTCATTTAGGCTTTAGAATCATTCAAATTATATTTTTTTAGAATTAATTATGAATTTCCAAATTTGACTAAAAAATTTGTCAGTTTCTGGAAAACAGTGAAATTGCACTGTACAAAATTGTATTGTGAAGAAACTACTATAACTACTTTAGCTAACCAACAGAATTTGATTTAAAGGTAGTAATAGTGCAAGTAACAATCAGTTACTTGTAACTCTAATTTTAATAGGAAATGGAACTTGCCCGAGCTCAAAGAAACAGTTGGATATTGCTCAAGGGAAGCATCTAGGTAGTAACTTGTCTTTCATAAATTTATAAGATACACTATATGTTTTGTATGTTTATCATGAATTGTCTGGAACATTCTGGTTATGCAGGGTGGTCGCCCGAGGCCTTTCTACGAGGGTGGACACCTAGGCCAATAACGTTTGATGATGCACGAGTAGATGCCCGAGGCCTTTATGCGCGGGTATCCCTCGGGGCCTTGTGATATACCTAACGCTATGGTAATATATGAATTGCATGTGATGCACTGAATGTTGTTGTGATGATTTTATTGTATGATGATGGTGTGGCATGCTTTGTGATATTATACCTGTATGATTGGCATTATGTTACTACTGAGATTCTTTTGAATATAACTCTTTTTCATAAATACATCTACAATACAGGGAGATAGCTCAAAGGGCAAGAAGAATGTAAATGCAGATGGCTAGAGGCTAGAACGTAAGAGGCTTTAGTTTCTATTGGTTATCTATTTCAATATATTTTGGATTTGTTAATAGTTTAAACAACTTGTAACTTTGACAATGCTACAATAGTGAAAATGGTAATGTCGGTAGGCTAGTAAGCATACAATAATTAATCTAAAAGGTTTGTTTAGCTAATTTATACTTTCAAATGCTAACGAAACACAACTAAGGTATGGAACATGAAAACTAAGCAAAGAATTGCTCGCAAACTATGATAAGATGAAAAGAAGAGGTTATGAGACTTAGTGAGACAGCGAATGTTTGTAAAATTGTTTGAGAAAAATTTTACAAACCTCCAAAAATCCTCTCTAATCCTAGGTTCAAATCCTTAGATATGTTTGAAATTTGTGACCGTTTTCCAAAGTATGTTTAACCCAAGGCTAGATCCTAGTCTCACGAATAATTTCACTACTCCTTTGTACTCATATGGGGCTATTAGGAATAAGGTATAACAGATGACGAGTTATTACATACTCCGATCCTTTTAGGTATAATGTAAGCTAATTTATTCTTAGTTTAGCTTGTTGATTGTCATTTAAGTCACTTAGGTAGCCCTTGGAAGTCCCAACAAAGGCCCATAAGGTTGGGAAATACCATATTAATAAACACCTCTTGTAAAAAATGAAATTTGGAAAAATTTGAGTCTTGGCCGCAGCCAAAGATGCTTAGCCGCGGCCAAAAACAGGTCAGAAACTGTAATACCCCATTTATCCACAAATATTCCTTGTATATATTTGTGATAATTAGTGGAATAAAAATGGTGAATTATAGTGTGCATAAATTTACATAAATATTTCAATCACTGGTTACACATAATTTAGCCAATTTGGAACACAAAGAGGCAATTAATGCCCACTTAAAGGCCTAATATTGTAACCAAAAATTGAGCATAAAATGGTACAAATAATGGCTTCATAAAATGGTACATAATTTAGTATTTTTATGTGAAACTAGATTAAAATATATTACCATAAAATTTATAACCACTCAATTCGGAGTTTCCTAGAATTAATGGTGAATTTTTGAAGTTATGCCTGAATTCTGGGAAGGAATATGGAACAGTGGTATTTAACGAATTTCTGGGAATAATTTGTTTACATTTGGAACACCTAACTATTTTTCTTCAAATTTATATTAAAATATCTTCATTTAGGCTTTAGAATCAATCTGATTGGATTTGTTTAGAATTAGTTAATAATTTCCAAATTTGAGTGAAAAATCTGTCAATTTCTGAAATACAATGAAATTGCACTGTACAAAATTGTATTATGCATAAACTATTATAGATGCTTTAAATAACCAAAGTTTTTTTGATTTAAAGGCACTAATATTGCAAGTAATAACCAGTTACTTATAACTCTAATTTTGATAGGAACTGAAACTTGTCCGAGCTCAAACAAACAGTTGGAAATTTCTCGAGGGAAACAACCAAGTAGTAACTTGTCTTACGTACATTTCTAATATATATTTTATGTTGTGTGAAATCATCATGAATTCTCTGACACATTTTGGTTATGCGGGATGGTCTCTTGGGGCCTTTCTGCGAGAGTGGACGCTCGGGCCAATAACGTTCTGTAATGCACGAGTGGGTGCCTGGGGCCTATTACGCAGGTATCCCTCGGGGCCTTTAATATACCTAGTGCTATGGTTGTTTATGAACTGCATGTAATGCACTGAATGCTTTTGTGATAACTATGTTGTATGATGACTGTGTAGTGTCATACCCCATTTTTCACCAATACATTTATGTGTATATATTTGGAATATATTCAGTAGAATAAAGTGGTGAAATGTGATGTAAAAATTTATATGAATTTATGAAAAATATTCCAATTTTCGGTTACAGGTAATTTAGCCGAATAAGGATATAAAGAGGAAATTAATGCACAATTAAGGGCCTATTATTGTGACCAAAAATTGAGGAAAATTAAATGACATGAATAACAACTACATTTGAGTGATAAAATGAGGTTAAGCTGAAGAAATGGGTGAAAATTGATCTATTTCGGTAAATTATGAAATGTAGGGGTAAAATGGTAATTTTTTCATAAAATGATAAATGATTATTTTCCACCAATACTCCCACTAATTTGAGTTAAATAGAAATTAAAAAGAGTAAAATCACTACTTGATCGTGAATAAATCAATTTTCGTGAATTATTGTTAAGAATAGTTAAATTACCAAAAAGTCAATGATTTAGTCAATTATTGTATTTCTCATGGGATTTTTGGCTGGAATGAGGGAGTATGAAGCAAAATGTAATTAATTAAGGAATAATGCAACTATTGGACCAATGAAAAAATGTCACTTGTCCAAATTAATTAACCCTTGTATTATATTATCATTCTCTCATCCCTCCAGATCTATTATCTCGATCAAATTGAATCAGAAGAGTGAGAGTGAGCTGAGGCGGTGGTGAAGAACGAAAGAGACAAGGAGAAGCTAGGGATCATCAACTCTCAAGGTAAGAGGCTTGTACCTTGTGTCTTAAACTACCTAATCCCTCCATAACCTCTCCTCCTCACTTCTCTACCCTTAAATCCATTGATATTCAGACGGTTCAAGAGTTAGAGAGAGACAGTCAAGAACGAGCAGAAGAGAGAAAGTTGAAGAAACCAAGAGGTAACTTCCCAAACTTGTTCCTCTTGCTTGATTGATGCTAGTAAAGTTGTTTGGGGCTTGATTATGATTCATTTGGTATAAGACAATTCAAGAAAACACAAGAGACCTTAATATGTAAGTGTCTCTAAATCAAGTCCAATGAATGTCTTAGTTAATATATTGATTATAAGTAGAAAGGAGGTGACTAGGCTAAGGAAAATGAGATTCCGACACAACTTTTCTGGGAATTTAAATCCCCTTTACTGTGTTGGATGTGGAAAATAGATAGCAATTTAATAATTCAAATGCTTCCATTGGGTTTAGGAGGTGAAATTGTGTAGGGTCTATGTTGACCATGAAGGGAGAAAAGCCTTATAGGGTGAAATGACAAAATTACCCCTTATAAGCCTTATTTGAGGGTTGTCAAGTGTATTTTTGTCATTCAGATTTGATTTTAGCCAATTCGAGGTTAAAAATGAATTCTACACGTGAAAATATGTAGGAATGGCCTAAGTCATGATTTTAAGTAAAATACAAATAATCGGAACTTAAGGGGTATTTTGGTAATTTTGCACTGTTAGGCTAAATTTACCAATAATATGAGTTAGAAAGGATACATGGATGTGTAATAACTCATTTGTGGTATTTGAAGATTTCAGGACATGACAACCGGTCTAGCCTCAGTAATTGCCCGAGCTTGCATCAAGTGGGGGAAAGTCGCATAAGAGTGCAACCAGGTAGTAACCGTCTTCATATGACATGGCATGCATATGTATTGTTTGATATCATCTCCAAAATGTCTAACATATTTAGATTGAGCAGAGTGATCACCTAGGGCCTATCTTTGGACGGTTTGACACTCAAGTGATAATGTTCATAATTGCACGAGCGGTGCTCGGGGCCTATCTTTGCACGGGTGCCCCTCGGGGCCGAGAACCTGTCTAGCGCTAAGTCAGTTTATGAATTGCATGGGATGGATTGAATGATGTTATGATGATTTGGTTGATTAATGAAGTATGAAGCATGCTTGTATATGTTATCTTATATGTGTGATTGTGTTACTACTGAGATTCCTGTGAATCTCACCCTTTTTCCCAAAAACAAATCTCCAGTACAAGAGGGAGCTCACGTGGCAAAGAGAAGGTAAATGACAAAGAGTTGAGGCCGAGCAGCTGAAGAACTTAGTTATTGTTGTCTTGCTCCCGTTGTGTATTTTAAGAATTTCATGAGTTTTTGGTTTATATATGAGGTAGAAGAGATAGATGACATGTTTTGTGTTATAAAGACAAGTAAATCTAGTGAATTGTGTATGTATGTGAATATATGTAAATATTCATATCGACAGAGGTATTATTCGTAAATCTGATGTTTCATAATGAAAAAAAAGAGGAAAGAGAAAAAAAATCCGTGAGTATTAGCTAGTTGGTACTCTACTGTAGTGTTAGGAAATGAGGTATTACACTTTTTGGTATCAAAGCAATGGCTCTGGCAATAGTTGGTCCTTGTTAGAAATCCTCTGTTTGGATTTAATAGATTTGCACATTCATTAGGATTGCGATGATGGGGAGCATGAGTATGAGATGTGGTGAAAGAGTGGTAGAAGTGTGGAGTTAAGGAAAGAACTTGGTTTGGTAGTTTTGAGGATGTTTAGGAAGATTTAGAAGTTGTTTCAGGTGGGAAAACGGCTTGTAAATTCAAGTTTAATAGGCAGAACTTGAGTGCATTTTAGCCTATAACTCGAGTACATGGAGTATTTTCCGACAAATCAAGCGCTTTCAGGTAGAAACTCACGAGAGTTCAAAAGTGAACTCGAGTGTGAAATGCCTGGAAACTCGAGTGCATGCTGAATTTCACTGGGCATTAAACTTTCAGGCAGAAACTTCCAAGTTGAAACTCCCGTGACTCGAGTGCAATTGAGGCTAAGAACTCAAGTGCAAATTAGAGAACTCGAGTTCATGTCTTCCATTCTCACTCTTAAGATTCTCGGGCAGGAACTCTCACAGTTGAATTCGTAAGACTCGAGTGCACTCTTGGCCAAGGACTCGAGTGCTGCGTGGTGAACTCGAGTGTACGTCTATTGCTTCAAGTGTTGGAGTTTCCCAACCATGAACTCATTCCTCCGAACTTCCTGGACTCAAGTGTGCTATCAGAACTCGAGTATTGATTCCTCAACTCAAGTGTAACACTTGTCATTGAAGTTTGGGAGATTCTATGGAACGAACTTCTTCTCTCACATTCTTAAGACTCGAGTATGGAGCAACCCTGAAGAACTTGAGTGCTAAGGTCAAACTTGAGTGCAGACTTCCCTGATGTGCTTGAATCAGATGAATTCCAACAGGAAATACTGGCTGAACTCGAGTGAAGAGGAAAAACTCGAGTGCATATAGATGGACTCAAGTTCTGCAGTAATGATAAGGAAAATAAAGTGTGTCTTGTGCAATATTTTTTAAGGGTTTTGATACATTATACCTTATTCATTTTGACCTTTTTCTTGTGAAGTATCTCACCAGTGTTTGATTATCATTGTAGTATGGATTATGATACAGTGGTATACAGAAAAGTAGGAATGTCAAGAGTGAGACAGACTACTCGCAAGAGTGTACCGGCTCCTATGATTATCAAGAAGAGAGATGAGTCAGATAGCAGAAAGCAGGTCACCTTCACTTCCTTCTGTCAATAAAATCCACCTGAGGAGCATATCCCATAAGGTAGAACTTGCGTAATCCTCAACAGAGATGGACGTGGACCAAGAATGGCACGTACACACAGAAAGAGTGTCAAGTAGCCAGTATACTTTAGTCCTATTGCTAGGGACGAAGCTACAGTGGTAGACATAACCGATATAGAGTTGGATGACAGTGTGTAACATCTAGATTCAGCTGCAGAGTCAAATGCTCCAGTAGAGCAATTGGCTTTTGATCCACATCCAAATGACAAATTATTGGAGCAATTCAAGGATCTACATATGACGACTTTCACAGAATTCTTCACCCCCACAATGCAGTATACGACATTCTTGGAGTCAGTGTAAAAGTTGTATGAACAAAGAAAGGAGTTAGAGCTAATGATGGACGATGAAGTTTGGATCCGAACCACATTAGCCTATCTTCCTGATTTCACTTCTTGGATCAAGAAGAAAAATGAGATTGTAATTATGGGTCCTTTTGAGTTTTTACCTTTTATTGAGCATATGATTATGTATGTGGTGTTTAATATGCATAAGGAATAGAAGGATAATGATATGCTCAGTATGGTAGCACAAGCTTATTTTGACATAAATATTAAGCCACTTGTTGTACATATGACTAGTTATGTTGAAGAACATATTTCATTTTGATATAAAAACCAAGTTGCTTGAGTACATGTGATTGATGTATGTTAGTGTTTGAAAATTGGAAAGTTGTATGTACATATGAGTATTGACATGATATTAATATGGTGTTCCTTCTGATAGTGAAAAGGAACAATGGAATAAGGTAGACCAAAGAATAATATGCTGCAAAATCCTGAACCTAAAAATAATCCAGAGCCTAATCTGATGCAGCAAGTTTTTACCATGCTAGCTCAACAACAGACTATGATCCAAGACTTATTAGAAGAAGTCCGAGAGTTAAGGGAAAGACGAAATACAGAAGAGGTACCCCTTGAAGGGAATAATCTGGAAGGGAATCCCCCTAATGGAAATTAACCTAAAGGGAACCAATCAAAAGGGGATACAGATGAGGAACAATCAACTAGTGATGAGCCATTGCAATCATATAAAGCGAATTTTGATGTTCTTGTTGTTCAAGAACTAGGGGAGAATGTTGTACAATACTGGATGCTAAAGTTTATCAAGTACCAGCCTGAGGTATTCCATGGGAGATTTAACCCGCAAGCTACGTAAAATTGGATAAATCATTTAGAAAAGATCTTCGAGGTACTCAGATGGCCGACAGAGATGAAAGTCAAGATGGCAATTTATAAGCTAGTGGCTGATGCCGATGATTGGTGGAAGAATACAACATTGCTACTACGTGCTCGGAATATCCCTCTAATATGGGAATTGTTTCAAGAGAAGTTTTATGAGAAGAATTTCCCCAGATCAGTCAAAATTGAGAAAGAGAAAAAATTTATGGCTATTCACCAAGGTGATAACGAGACCTTTGATTCATACTTGTCTCAGTTCATCTGATTGTCTCATTACTCCTCCTATTTAAACCTTAAAAATAATGAGAAATGGAACTCAAATATGCTCATTCAGGGACTAAAGGCCGAGATGGAGGAGAAACTGGTAGCCCAACAGTTTAAAAAGTTTAATAAGGCTGTAGAAGCATGCCAACTAACAGAAGGGAATTTGAGAAGGGTACAGACCAACAAGAGTATTAGCCAGAGAGGTGAATCCAGTCATAGAGATACCTCACAAAAGTGAAGAGGATAAGGTTTTCCGCAAATGGGAGGTAATGAAAGGCCCTTTTGGTCTGGAAACCGTAGTGGTCGAAAACCCTCAACGTCTAAGACATATGCTCGGTGTGGTAAATCTCATCCAGGGAAATGGTGTGGTGTTCCTACAAGCCAAGTAATCTGTTATGCCTGCCAGAAGTTAGGCCATTTAGTGATAAATTGTCCTTAACGAGCAGCACCACGACCTATTGAGCCTAGACATCAAAGTCAGGGATGAGTATTTGCCTTGACTTGAGAAGAAGCAAAGAAGTCCCCAGAGCTAGTTCAAGGTAAAGTTCTTCTTAACGGTAGTGTACTGCAAGCATTGTATGATTCAAGTACTAGTCATTCTTTTATTGCTTATGACTGTGCTAAGCGCCTAGGATTGCATGTGCATCAACTGCCATTTGATTTGATTGTATAAACGCCAATGGGTATTAAAACCTTGACTACTAATGTCTGTTTGAATTGTGTCATAAATGCTGAGGGACATGAATCTACAGTGGACTTAGTTTGTTTGTCACTCCAAAGACTCGAAGTTATACTAGGTTTCGACTGGCTTAAGGCAAATAATGTACTAGTAGATTGTGGAAACAAGAGGATTATATATCCTACTCCACGAGAGTCTAGCCATAGAGACGTCAGCTTGAATTTCCTCTCGTTGGTAGAAGCTACGAAATGTTTGAGAAGAGGATGTCAGGGGTATGTAGTATTCTTTTTCATGCAAGTAGATACAGAAATGGCCCTGAAGGACATTCCAATTATAGAAGAATTTCCTAAGGTGTTCCTAAATGATCTTAGTGGTATACCTCCAGAAAGAGAAGTGAAATTCGTAATCAAGATTATTCCTTGAGCGGGGTCTATATCAAAAGCCCCGTATCAAATGGCTCTAAATTAGATAGGTGAATTGAAGAAGCAAATTAAAGAACTACTTGAGAAAGGGTTTATACGACCCAGTGTGATACCGTGGGGAGCTCCAGTATTGTTTGTTAAGAAGAAAGATGGAACTCTATGGTTATGTATTGATTACAGAGAATTGAACAAGGTAACCGTCAAGAACAAGTACCCACTTCCCCAGATTGATGACCTTCTAGATCAATTATCTAGAGCAAGTGTATTTTCAAAAATTGATTTGAGGTCAGGGCATCATCAACTACGAGTAAAGGCAGAAGACATACCAAAAACTTCTTTCCGAACCTGGTATGAACATTATGAATTTTTAGTGATGCCTTTTAGAGTGACCAATGCACTGGCTGTATTTATGGACTACATTAACTGTATCTTTTTCCAATACTTAGATCAGTTCATAGTAGTCTTTATCGATGACATTTTGATATACTCTAAGAGTAAAGAAGAGTATGAGAAGCATTTGAGAATTGTGCTCGTTATTCTACGTGAAAGGCAACTCTATGCAAATTAAGCAAATGTGAGTTTTGGCTTTCATAAGTTAAATTTTTGGGCCATGTAATCCTGAAAGAAGGGGTTTTAGTATATCCTAGTAAAGTGGACGCAGTACTGGATTGGAAGAGGCCATAAATTGTTGTGGAGATACGCAGTTTTTTGGGTCTTGCAGGCTATTATCGGAGATTTATTCAAGATTTCTCCTGGATTACCTTGCCATTGACCGAGCTTACATAGAAATATTAACCATTTAAGTGGGACGAACATTGTGAGAGGAGCTTCATGGAGCTGAAGGAGAGGTTGACAACTATACCCGTGTTCATTATCCTTGATCCCGAGTTGATTTATGTAGTCTACAGTGATGCTAGTAAGCAGGGACTGGGATGTGTCCTGATGGAGTAGGGCAGAGTGGTGGCCTATGCCTCTCGACAGCTGAAGCCTCATGAGTTGAATTATCCCACGCATGATCTGGAGCTGGCAGCAATTATGTTTGCATTGAAAATCTGGTAGCACTACCTTTATGGAGTGACTGTTGAATTATACTGCGACCACAAGAGTCTTAGATACTTGTATGATCAGAAGGAGCTCAACATGAGACAACATAGATGGATAGAGTTGCTAAAAGACTATAACCTAGAAATTAAGTATCACCCAAGTAAAGCTAATCTCATCGCTGATGCTCTTAGTCGTAAAGCTGTACAGGTAGCAGTTATGATGATACAGGAAAGAAAATTGATAGAAGATTTCAGAGACTTGAACTTGTCAAATCAGATCTTCTGTACTGGTTATGGTGTTAGCCAGGTGGAGAATTACCTTATGGCTGAGATTGCAGAAGCTCAGATGCAAGATGAGAAAGCAAAGTCTATCAAGATTATGATTAAACGAGGAAAGACTCGAGATTTTGCTCTGTCACCAAGTGGATTAGTTCAATATAAGTAAAGAACTTATATTCCACCAAAGGATGATCTGAAGACGAAAATCCTTGATGATGCGCATAAGAGTTGTTATACCCTTCACCCAGGGATGGTGAAGATGTATTATGATTTAAAGGCGATATACTAGTAAGAAAGATATGACAGAATATGGGCACGATGTCTCACCTGTTAGAATCAGAAACCACCGGGATTACTTGAAAGTCCCAAAATTCTAGAATGAAAATGGGAGAGCGTAACTATGGATCTGGTAGTCAGATTATCGAAGCTTCAGAATCATGATGCAATCTAGGTGATTGTTGATCATCTTATGAAGTCAGCACACTTCTCTACCGATCAACACTAGTTATTCTCCTGATAAGCTGGCAGAAATCTACATCAAAGAGATAGTGACACTCCATAAAACGCCAAAAAGTATAATCTCGGACAGGGATCCTCGATTTACTTCAAAATTTTGGAGATCTCTGGATGATGCTTTGGGCACTAAGTTGAGTTTCAGTACGGCCTATCATCCTCAAACGGATGGACAATCAGAGAGAACTATACACACGTTAGAGGATATGCTAAGAGCATGTGTAATATATTTTAAAGGAAGTTGGGATCACTACCTTCCACTTGCAGAATTTACCTATAATAACAGCTATCATGTGAGTATCCAGATGACTCCGTATAAAGCGCTATATGGGAGGAAGTGTCAATCCCTCTCTGCTGGATAGAATTATTGGAAAGAAGCTTATATAGGCCGAACATAGATGATGAGACTACTGAACAAATCAAAATTATCAAGTAGAGATTGCTTGTAACCCAGAGTAGACAGAAAAGTTATGCCGACAAATGGAGAAGATCGTTGGAATTTCAGGTCGGTGATTATGTGTTTATGAAGATATCACCTGTTACTGGTGTTAGAAGAGAAATTAAGAGAAAGAAGCTGAGTCCTCGCTATACTGGGCCAGTCAAGATATTGGCAAGGGTTGGGCCTGTAGTGTATAAGATTGCTCTAATCCCAAAAATAAGCAGATTACATGATGTGTTTCATGTTTCCTAGTTGAAAAAGTACCGACAAAACCCTCACCACATTATTGAATATAAAGATATGGATATGCGTGATGACCTCACCTATGAGGCTGAGCCAGAACGAATCATTGATAAACAAGAAAGGCAGCCCAGTTGAAAGGATACATGGATGAGTAATAACTCATTTGTGGTATTTGAAGATTTCAGGACTTGACAACCGGTCTGGCCTCAGTAATTGCATGAGCTTGCATCAAGTGGGGGAAAGTCGCATAAGAGTGCAACCAGGTAGTAACCGTCTTCAATGACATGGCATACATATGTATTGTTTGATATCATCTCCAAAATGTCTAACATGTTTTAATTGAGCAAAGTGATCACCCAGGGCCTATCTTTGACGGTTTGACACTCAAGTGATAATGTTCATAATTGCACGAGCGGTGCCCGGGGCCTATCTTTGCACGGGTGCCCCTCGGGCCAAGAACCTGTTTAGCGCTAAGTCAGTTTATGAATTGCATGGGATGGATTGAATGATGTTATGATTATTTGGTTGATTAATGAAGTATGAAGCATGCTTGTATATGTTATCTTATATGTGTGATTGTGTTACTATTGAGATTCCTGTGAATCTCACCCTTTTTCCCAAAAACAAATCTCCAGTACAAGAGGGAGCTCACGTGGCAAAGAGAAGGTAAATGACAAAGAGTTGAGGCCGAGCAGCTGAAGAACTTAGTTATTGTTGTCTTGCTCCCGTTGTGTATTTTAAGAATTTCATGAGTTTTGGGTTTGTATATGAGGTAGAAGAGATAGGTAGCATGTTTTGTGTTGTAAAGACAAGTAAATCGAGTGAATTGTGAATGTATGTGAATATATGTAAATATTCATACCGACAAAGGTATTATTAACAACTCTGATGTTTTATAACGAAAAGAAAGAGGAAAAAGAAAAAAATTTGATGAGTATTAGCTAGTTAGTACTCTACTGTAGTATTAGGAAATGAGGTATTACATGTAGCATGCTTTGTGATGTTATGTCTGTATGATTGGCACACTGTTATCACTGAGTTTCTTTTGAATCTCACTCTTTTTCATAAACCATCTACAGTATAAGGGAGAGAGCTTTAGGGGCAAAAAGAAGGTAAATACAGATGACTAAAGACAGTGAACGCAAGAGACTTCAGTCTTTCTTTTGTTAGTTGTCAGTTTTAATGTACCTTTACTATTTTAGATCTGTATATAGTATAAATAGCTTGTAACTCTAACATGCTACTGATAAGTAAAATATTTGCATATTCATTTTCCCTTATATGATGATTTTGTGGACTATATTTGAGCTGGATGTAATTAATTTGGGTGTAATTAATAAATAAATAATGATTTTCTTGCAGCCATGGATAGTACCGGATTAAAAAGAATTAAAGAAGGAATTTAAGGGAAAGTTACTATTCATGTGGTACTATTCACTGTGCACTGTTCATGCGGACTGTTCACTGTGCACTGTAGCAATTTCGCTGTAGCGGACCATTGCAGTTTGCTGTAGCGGACGGTGTGGTCGGTTCACTGTAGCAGTGTGGTTCACTGTAGCAAATCACTGTAGCAGTCCGACAATGAAGCCTATAAATAGAGCTTCTTGGCACCCTAAAATGAAGATGAAGGAGGAGGAAGGAAGAGAGAGAGAGAGTTTCTATTTTAGAGAGAGAGTTGTTATTTTTAGAATTTATTTCTTGCATTTTTTTACTTCTTGCATGCTTCCTACATGGATGGTTTTACCTCCTATATGGAAGGCCTAGGTAGTCCTCCTTTATGGATGGTATAGGTTGCCACCTACATAGATGGTTTTACCTCCTATATGGTAGGCTAGATTTTCCATTTTCATGCATCTTGTAGTTGTATTTTTATGTTTTTGTAATTAATTTTTATGCAATATTTATGATGTTTGTAATATATTTTGGTTTTGTTTTTAATTTTATCATGAGCTAAATTTTCATTTTCCTAGGGTGATGACGTAGCTTACTAATGACGGGTTGAATCTTAACTTATTAAATCTAGTTTTAATTTTTCCTTCATGATTGAGTTTTAATTATTGCTCTTAATGCTTACAATTGATTGGCCACCTTTTAGATGATTTTAATATGCATGTTGAGACCGGAAGGAGATACATGTGTGTGGATCCTATAATTAAAACCATAATTTGCATATGAAATAGGAATATATTCATATGGGTTGTGTAGTCTTAATTGAGTTCCATAAATCTTAATGCATTATTGATTGCTTAAATTCATATAGGAATATATTGGGTTAGCAATTAATTATAGAATTACTTGACCTTGGAAGAGGCTAGTAATTAAAATAGGGAAACTCGACTATCAATCATGTAGAATAAATAGGACTAGAGTAGATAAGTGATTCAATCCAGAATTTATTAAGTGAAATCTAATCCCTATGGCTTTTTCTCATATTTGTCTTTATATCACTTATATTCATATTTCATCATTTCTATCTTGCAATCTCAATCACAACTAATCAACTGACTAAATAGAATTAAAATTACCAATTTTGGTACTTAGTGATCAATCCTCGTGGGAACGATACTCTACTCACTTCTATATTACTTGATTACGACAGTGCACACTTGCACTTCTAAATACACCATCCTACACTTGTAACAAGTTTTTGGCGCCGTTGCCGGGGATTGTCATTAATATCAATACCAAGTAATTTTAATACTAATTTGGTCTTCATGTTACATTTTTTTGCTTAGTATATGACCATATCAAAGAAGACTGAATTACAACCTTGTGATTCTGAGATCTAGAGAACTTGTCGAAGAAATCGGAGAGTTCGAAAGCAGTCTACTTAAATCAATTCAATGACAAATCCGGAAGGAGAAGCAGCAGATACCAAAACACTTCATGATTATGCAACACCAACAGTCATGGAGACAACTTCTGGAATCAGAAAACCACCAGTAGCAGCCAACAATTTTGAAATCAAGCCTGCAATTATCCAGATGGTGCAAGCCAATCAATTTGGTGGTTTATCAACAGAAGATCCCAACACACATATAGCCAGCTTCCTAGAAATATGTGACACATTCAAGCATCATGGTGTTGCTGATGATGCCATTAGACTTAGACTTTTCCCTTTCTCACTCAGGGATAAGGCTAAGAGCTGGTTACATTCTCTACCAGTGGGAAGCATAACTACATGGGATGCCTTGGCACAAAAATTTTTAGCGAAATACTTTCCGTCAGGAAAAACTGTAAAATTGAGGAATGAAATTACCTCATTTTCCCAGCATGAACTAGAAAGCCTTTATGAAGCCTGGGAAAGATACAAGGAGTTGCTAAGGAGATGTCCTCATCATGGGTTACCAGATTGGTGGACACTGCAAACATTCTACAATGGGATGACGCATACCACCAAAATTCTTGTAGATCTGCAGCTGGAGGATCTTTAATGGGAAAAAATCTAGATGATGCCTATAATTTACTTGAGGAGATGGCAGCAAATGCATATCGATGGTCTTCTGAACGTCATAATTCAAAGAAGGTACTTAGAGTGCACGAGCTGGATATCCTTACAACTTTATCTTCTCAAGTTGCATCTATATCCAAGCAAGTGAGCTCATTGACTAGTCAAGCAAATGCAATCAATACTCCTCATGAAACCTGTGACCGATATGGAGGACCTCATATGAGTACACAAAGTCAAGATGGACAGACATCCATACCTTCTCAGTCGGAGCAAGCTCATTATATCAGAAATTAAAGAAATGAACCATTCTCAAACACTTATAATCCAGGTTGGCGGAATCATCCAAACTTTGGCTGGAGGAATAATCAAAATGTGTTCAAACCGTAAGGGAACTACCAGCAACAAGCTCTTCAACCACCAAACCCACCACAGCAAAAAGTGAATGTGGAAGATGCACTGGCTCAACTAACCATGAATACATCTCAATTCATGGCTAGGACTGACGCAACACTCAGAAGCCACGAAGCCTTAATAAAGAACTTGGAGATCCAAATAGGCCAAATTGTAAATATGCTGAATTCCAAACAACCAAGTACTCTTCCAAGTGACACTGAGAAAAACCCAATAGAGCATGTGAAGGCTATTGCATTAAGGAGTGGGAAAGAATTGAAAGATCCTATAATTCTACATAAGACTAACGGAGAAAAGAAAGAAAGTAAACAAGAAAAGAAGGAGGAAGCACAGAAACCTCAAGAAGATAATGTGGTACCAGGAAGAATCAGCTTTCCAGATAACCCTCCTCCATATGTACCACCAGTTCCATACCCTCAGAGACTTGTGAAGGCAAAGCTAGACAAGGAGTTTAAAAAGTTTCTGGAGGTTTTCAAAAAGTTACATATCAACATCCCTTTTGCAGACGCTCTTGCCCAAATGCCTAGTTATGCAAAATTCATGAAGGACATTCTCTCAAATAAGCGTAAGTTAGAGGAATTTGAGACAGTTGCACTTACTGAGAAGTGCAGTGCCACTCTGTAAAAGAAACTACCACCAAAGCTGAAAGATCCAGGAAGCTTTTGCATACCTTGCACCATAGGTCAATGTAACTTTGAAAGAGCACTTTGTGACCTGGGAGCAAGTGTAAATCTCATGCCCTTATCTGTCTACAGAAAACTTGGTCTTGGAGAGGTGAAGCCTACCACAGTTTCACTACTTCTTGCTGATCGATCAATTAAACATCCAAGGGGTGTCTTAGAAGATGTTCTGGTGAAGGTGGACAAACTCATATTTCCAGCTGATTTCATCATTCTCGACATGGAAGAAGACCAAGAAATTCCTATCATTCTTGGGAGGCCATTCTTAGCAACTGGGAGAACTTTAATAGATGTACAACAGGGAAAGTTGACTTTACGAGCTCAAGATGACCAAGTATCTTTTAACATTTTTAAGGCTTGGTCATGTCCAAATGAAGGTGACACCTGTTACAGAGTAGATACATTAACCAGCTGCACAAAAGACGTAGTGAATAAAAGCTGTATGAATCAACCACTCGCAATAGGAATAGTAGATGTTTCAAAATCAACTAATCCTGAAGTACACAAAGAATATTGGGCAATAAAAGCCTTAAATTCTGACTTAAAGGCAGCTGGTAAGAAGAGACTTCTCCAACTCAATGAGCTTGAAAAATCTAGACAACAAGCTTATAAGAATGCAAAGTTATACAAGAAGAAGACAAAAATGTGGCAGGATAAAAGAATTTTGAGGAGAGAGTTCACGCCGAGACAAAAAGTTCTGATATGCAACTCAAGGTTAAAGCTATTTCCGGGAAAGTTGAGATCAAGGTGGTCAGGACCTTTTACTGTGGTTCAAACATGGCCATATGGAGCAGTGGAGATTCAAGATGGTGATCGAAAATTCAAAGTGAACGAGCAAAGGCTGAAAGAATATAATGACGGTGCACTCAACACTTTGAAAATTGTCATCACTTTTGAGGAAACAACAGGTAAGTCCTAATTTTTTTAAAAAAATAAAAAATAAATAAAAATTATTGGTTTGGTCTTTGTCTAGCTAAAGAAGTTAAAGAAGGGCGGCTATTTGGGAGGCAACCCAAAACTTCTTTTCCTTAATCTTTCATTTTTCTTTCTTACTTACTGAAGCACACAAAACTGCATCTTTAAATTTTAGTCTTATCATGGAGGAAATTATTGTAAAGCTTAAGAACAGGTTCCCTACTATTCCCAAAGATGTGCTTAGGAAGATCTACAGCTGTCGACTTGAAAGAATGAAGACATTCAAGCGTGTGGGCCTTCCTGAGGATGTCCGTTGGATCATTGAAGCTAAGGTACGTTTAATAGGTGAGATTCATGATTCATTTATTAAACCTATGCCAGGTATGGGAAGAAGCTCTTACTCCAAAAAGAGAAGAGCTAAAAGAATGAAGGTTTGTCCTAAATGTGCAAGGTGGAATTGTAATCAGCGCTGTAGGAGTAAAGGTATGGTTTCTATAAATCGAGAAGATAAAATTCAATTTATAAAGGATGGACTGAGTAAGGAGTCATTGGATGATATCATTCAGACTCTTGAGATGCATCCTAGTGGTGATGTTCATCATGTTCTTCTTGATTTATTAGACATATTCAACAAAGAAAAAGAGCGCTACCGTCTTGGGAATCTGACGTTAAAAGACCCTATTTGGCATTTATAAGAAAACTGGATGGGAAACAAATCCTCGATTCATAGAAAGCGTTTAAGTCGTTACTGGACGTAAAACCAGAGGAAGATGTGAGCCACAATCACAACTACTATACATAATCTAGCTTTTGTCAATCTGTCTTATCTTTTTCAGTAACTTTTGACTTTCTTTACTCACTCTACTTAATTTCTTGGCACAGTGGCCCACTGGTCATTCGTGTCAGAAATTTTTTTTTCAAATGTTTTTGAAAAATGTATGATTTGCATGATTTTGTTGTCGCTATTTTTGTAATATAAATATGTAATCTTCCATTTGTAAAAAAACCACAAAATGTTTGAGAGAGAAAAAGAGAGGAGTGGTATCACTCTAAAATGCATTTTTAAATCTATATGCATTTTTGGTGAAACTGACTCAGGAAAGGATGAAGAGTTTATACTTGCAGCACAGGAACTAGGACGTTCACTAGCCGCTAGGAAAATCAACTTTGTCTACGGGAGAGGTCTTGAGGGCCTGAAGTTAAGTATGGCTATTCCTGCAACCATTAATGGTAGCAAGGGTTGTGTATAAGGATAAAGGAGTTAGAACATCACTTCTTCTTAGGCCAAGAGTTAGAGGTTTCAAGTCTGCCTGAACGAATGGGACGTATGTTTTACCGTGCTGATGCTTTTATCGCTCTACCCGGTGGTTTTGAAACGTTGGATGGGATCTCTAGCATTGCATATTGGGCTAAACTGAGCTTTCCTAAAAAACCATTAGGATTGTTAAATGTTAATGGTTTTTATGATAACTTGTTGTCTTTTCTTGATCATGCTGTGGAAACAGGATTCATACCCTAAGCGACTCATCAGTCCATCATTTCTGCACCAACTGCTGATCAACTACTAGATAAACTGCAAACCTATGAACCTCAACCAGATCTATTAGTAAAAGAAAAAGGTGGGAAATCTTCAGATAGAAGTCAGAAGCAGAATCCGGATACCACTCTCCGGTTGTAACTTTCTTTTATCTTATGGTTTTACTCTTAGCATTTTGGTTTAATTTATTGTGTGTTTAGGTTGTTCAAAAAAACATTTCTTTAATCTTTAGAAGACATTGAGAACAATGTCTAATTTAGGTTGGGGGAGGATTATTAAAAAAAAAAGCGCATAGTTTCTCTATTAGATAGTTAGTTAGTAAAACTATTAGATGCATGGGGTATGCATAGATGGCAGAGTAAAGAGTTATTCTTAACTCTTGAGACGCATCTTATTAGTTGTAATTTTTTTGTCTTTCTTTCTTTCTGTTTCATCTAAAATAAAATAAAAAATAAAAAAACACTTTTGAGTGCTTTTCAATAATTTTAAGAAGTATATAAGTTTGAAGCATGGATCAATTGAGTTTAGAGATTTTATAGCATGATTGAATAATTGATTGTTGAATTTGGTGATGAATTTTGAGACTGAATGAGCTGAATTTGAAAGTGCCTAACCGTGAGCTTTTGAGCCTATATGATCAATAGTGATTATCTTTCTTGTGTGTGATATTCACCTATTAAAGTTGTCACTCTAGAACTTGTTTTAAATCTAGTTGAAATTACATGTCACATGCACATTCAAAAATGATAAAGGCATTCATTTTGTTTAGCCAGAGCCAAATAGCCAACCTTGCAATTATACCATTGATAAGCCCCTTTGAGCCTAATTGATTATTTCTTTATTCTCAACCCACTAATATGTGTTTCAATGATTTATCAAGTGCTTTTACTTAATTCGAAAGATTAACAGAGCATTTTAAATTTCTGTGAAATGGGCTTTTGACAAGTGTGGGGGTCTATATATTATCAACCACAAAAGTGAAGAAGTTGTAAGAAAAAAAAAGAAAAAAAAATGTAAATTATGGGTTGTTGGAATAAGATAGGCCAGGTTTATTCATAAGATGACCCATTTTTCAATTGCTCTATTTACTTAGTAAATACAGCCCTTCATATCACTTTTTACATTCCTTTTACCTTAACCCCATTACAACCTTTAATAAGTCCTTTTGATTTGAATTATGCATGTGAATTAAGTAGTGGAGATTGAGATTTTTGACAAGCTTATGGTAGTGCAATTTTTTCAAGTGAATTTGAGTGAAACACTTACCCTAAAACACTTGAGAGATTGAGAGAATGAGCCACAATTATGAATTCGGTTCATTTATTTTTAAATGAAGTTACCAGTTTATACTTTTATTAATTCAAGAATACTATGATCTCTTTATTCTTTAATTGTGTCCTTGTTTATGACTTGACACTTCTGATTTTGTTGGAAGTACTTATTAGTTACTCTTTCTTGTCCGAGGACGTCCAAGAGCTAAGTGTGGGGGAATTTGATAAGTAAAATATTTGCATATTCATTTTCCCTTATATGATGATTTTGTGGACTATATTTGAGCTGAATGTAATTAATTTGGGTGTAATTAATAAATAAATAATGATTTTCTTGCAGCCATGGATAGTACCGGATTAAAAAGAATTAAAGAAGGAATTTAAGGGAAAGTTACTATTCATGTGGTACTATTCACTGTGCACTGTTCATGCGGACTGTTCACTGTGCACTGTAGCAATTTCGCTGTAGCGGACCATTGCAGTTTGCTGTAGCGGACGGTGTGGTCGGTTCACTGTAGCAGTGTGGTTCACTGTAGCAAATCACTGTAGCAGTCTGGAAATGAAGCCTATAAATAGAGCTTCTTGGCACCCTAAAATGAAGATGAAGGAGGAGGAAGGAAGAGAGAGAGAGAGAGTTTCTATTTTAGAGAGAGAGTTGTTATTTTTAGAATTTATTTCTTGCATTTTTTTTACTTCTTGCATGCCTCCTACATGGATGGTTTTACCTCCTATATGGAAGGCCTAGGTAGTCCTCCTTTATAGATGGTATAGGTTGCCACCTACATGGATGGTTTTACCTCCTATATGGTAGGCTAGATTTTCCATTTTCATGCATCTTGTAGTTGTATTTTTATGTTTTTGTAATTAATTTTTATGCAATATTTATGATGTTTGTAATATATTTTGGTTTTGTTTTTAATTTTATCATGAGCTAAATTTTCATTTTCCTAGGGTGATGACGTAGCTTACTAATGACGGGTTGAATCTTAACTTATTAAATCTAGTTTTAATTTTTCCTTCATGATTGAGTTTTAATTATTGCTCTTAATGCTTACAATTGATTGGCCACCTTTTAGATGATTTTAATATGCATGTTGAGACCGGAAGGAGATACATGTGTGTGGATCCTATAATTAAAACCATAATTTGCATATGAAATAGGAATATATTCATATGGGTTGTGTAGTCTTAATTGAGTTCCATAAATCTTAATGCATTATTGATTGCTTAAATTCATATAGGAATATATTGGGTTAGCAATTAATTATAGAATTACTTGACCTTGGAAGAGGCTAGTAATTAAAATAGGGAAACTCGACTATCAATCATGTAGAATAAATAGGACTAGAGTAGATAAGTGATTCAATCCAGAATTTATTAAGTGAAATCTAATCCCTATGGCTTTTTCTCATATTTGTCTTTATATCACTTATATTCATATTTCATCATTTCTATCTTGCAATCTCAATCACAACTAATCAACTGACTAAATAGAATTAAAATTACCAATTTTGGTACTTAGTGATCAATCCTCGTGGGAACGATACTCTACTCACTTCTATATTACTTGATTATGACAGTGTACATTTGCACTTCTAAATACACCATCCTACACTCGTAACAGCTACAATAGTGAAACTAGCAATGTCTGTAGACTAGTAAAGGGACACTTTAGCTATATTACACTTCTGATCGCTAACGAAACTTAACTAAGGTATGCAACATGCAAACTAAGCAGAGAATTGCTAGCAAACTCTGATAAAAAGGAAAGAAGAACCAGTGATACTTAGTGAGATAGTTAATGTTTGTGAAATAGTTTGAGAAAATTTTATTACTCTTAAAAACTCCCTTCCAGTCCCAGGTTCAAATCCTGAGATAGGTTTGGAATTTGCAAACGTTTTCTGAAATTACTTATTCTGGGACCTGATCCTTGTTTCACATATAATTTTGCTACTCTTTTGCACTCATTTGAGGTTACAGGAAATGAGGTATCACATAAACATTTTGGCCGCAGCCAAGAACTTGGTCGTCAAGATTTCCCTTTCTTAATTCTTGGCTGAACTTGTAAAAATCATAACTAAATCTAAACATATCTAAATGATATGGTTCTAAGTGCTACATGACCTTATTTAAGTATAATTTTAGGGGAAAATATAGCAAAAATCTAAATGTACACACATAGGTACAGAGTTCCCTTTTATTGGATAGTGCTCCATAATTTCCTAGTTTTACATGATCAAACTTTAAAAATATAGAACTTCTAGCATACAAATCCAATTGACCATTATGACCTATCAAATTAAATCTTGATAAGTCTAATTTTAGACTGGAAAGTTTCAAAAGATTTGTACATAATTTAGTCACTCAAAAACACCATACAAACTGACTGCCATACAAGAATCTTAACAGGGCAGAAATTTACAAAGTTACAACTTGTGTCCCAATGATCCAAAATCCATAACCAAGGCTATTTCCACAAAATTTTTCATGTAGAACATAATGGTATAATCAAAATCCCAAATTTTTAACCATTCCCTTCTAACCTAACAGAACCATTAATTGACCAAAATTACCAACACAGAATTTTGTCCAACAACTTGGTCCAATATCATCATAAATCATAATCTAACCATAAATATATGATTAAACCTAAAAAATATCCCTTGAACAAAAATGAATAGTAACACACCCCTACAAAAACTCATCCAAACAACAAATTAATCAGTTCAAAAGGAAGCTTATGCTTACCTCTACGCATTTCCGCAGTCGATTCGGAAATCAGGCAGTACTCTGGCTAGTAAGATGGCACCAACCACCTCTAAATAAACTTGGGATGATTAGAAGAAGGTTTGTAAGGGGAATTTTGAGAGAAAATGCCAATTCAGTAGTGTTTCGGTGGATTGAAGTTCTTAGGTGTTACTATTCACCTTCATCTCTCTTCTTCCGAATGCTTTATGATATTTTGGAAATTTTTTGAGTATTTTGATGCAGCTAGATCAAATAAATATACAGGGAAGAGTCATAGAAAAATCATGCCAAGTGTCAAGTTATTGTGGTACTATTTATCCGGTAAGCCAATGATATAGTGACACATGTCACTTGCTTTTTGGTCTTCCCTTTTTCTCTCTCTTAGGTGGCACCATAATTGTTAAGGGAAGGGATAGGCCTAACAATTTGCTCGAACTCTTGGGTTGTGTTCAGAAAATTAAGTACGTGACCGAGTTGGAGACTTGTGGATTCCACAGATCTGGTGCTAGGTGGCGCGCTCCGAAGGTGCCAACTCAAAAGGCATAAAGGTGGGTGTAATGATGAGCGACTCTTCCAACACAAAAGTGGCATTGTCCTTTGTAATGATTAAGGGACATGTGTTACTTTCTCAAGAAGTTAACACAAAAGCTAGTAATCAAGAGACATCATTAATTACTTTATTAAAGCTACTTTGATAAAGTTACTTTAAAAAAGCTACTTTATCGGTGTCTACTTAGGTTTCCACTCAAGTCTGTGACACGCATATCAAAGCCTATCAAATGACACTAAGTTAGAGTGTGTATGTGGGCCCTATATAGTGTCCTATACTGACATCCACTCTAAAAACAAAAGGCACACATGTATGCCCAGAAAATGGCATGTGTACACCTATACCAGCCTATTTTTCCCGACTAATCAGTCCCTTACCTCATGATATAGCTAGGTGGCGTCTTTCTACCAACCTAATGGCACCATATATGTATCATGTGTACATCTGTACCAACACTTTAATCATACTACTTACAAATATCAAGCCCTCTACCCAGTAGGGCCAAACTGCGTAGTCCCTAAGAGTTTCTCTATATCTCATCATTCTTGAAACTCTTCCTAAGCTGGACTTAGTCGTTTGCCTAATACAGGATTATCCTCGAGTCTCTAGGCTAAAATTTTGGGATATTACAAAACTCATAGCTGTTGTCTTCAGACTTAACCAAATACCATCCAAGTCAGTCACATCACTGCCCTATGAGTTATAGATAGGCCTTAAATTGGCCCTTAGTGCATTAAGACCATAAAGTTCAGTAGCTGACATCCATAGCATTTCTTGTGAGTATGGAAGATTGGGGCCAAGGTGTAAAAGGCATGTCTTTATGAGACAACCTAAATTGAGTAGATAAGTATTCATTAGTGAAAATGACGACGGCTCAATAATTGAAAGAGAATTAAGAGACATAACATTTATAGAAACCATGTTTCATAGCAGGAAATGAGCATTTGACCAAGTCAAAATCTTTTTTAGAGCTTAACAGTGATAAGGAATAACCAAATGTTCCTAAGTTCACTGATCCAAGTAGGAGGGTTGAGACTATTTTCACAATAAAAGAAGAGGTAAGTTACAAGAAGAACACCTCACCCATACATAGGAAGAGAATCATGTGAAATCTACCTTGGAGTAAATCATCATTCAGCAAATGAAGTTAAGGAGATAGATTCCCTAATAGATTGAATGCACTCTTCATTATTTAGAAGGTGATGATGACTACCTATAAATGTCTAAAAGATGCTAGAAGGACATGCTAAGAAGAATTTTAAAGTTTCATGCAAGAAGACAAGGATTCTTTTCGAAACTAGCCACGTATATATTTGAGCAATTTGTCTCTAGCCGAAAGGCGATTGCAAACAAGTAGCTCTTAAATCAACAAGGGGCATATCAAATCTAAAACACTTGTGGCTAAGGGGTACTATAATAGGAAGATTGCCTATTGTGTACTTTAACTTTGAACAACAGATTTTGATTATAACAACAAGTTTAATCTTGAAATTACATCAAGATGATGTAAAAACCACTTTCCAATTTGGAAATTGGTTGATGAACTCTACATGAAGTAGCTTGAGGGCTTTGTAGAAAGAATTCTCTAAGCAGTAGTATATGAGGTTTCATAAAGTGATAGCCTTGCTAACTTTGATATAATCGAAGAACACTACATAAGTACTAAACGGTCTTGAGGTGATTCTTTATGAAGTCATCCTTTGTGTCATTGACATATGTTTAGCTGAAGCAAGTGTCAAGGGAGTTAAAAGAATAAATGATTAGAGTTCTCCTAAAATTCTGACTTGAAAGATCATGGGTAGAACAAAATATATCGTTAATGACAAGATAAATGGAGATTGAATAAGAAAAGCACAGTCTTTGCCACCTAAGACATGTACAAGTGTGATCCTTAGGCATCTTAGTGTCCTAAACTATGAATGCATAGACACCATTAAAGTCAAAGGCACAAACCCAGAGAGGTTACGTGCCTTACAAGGAATCCAACACAGAAAAGGTAGATAGAGTCTCATAGTAATAATATGGTTGTTAACAAGAATGTATATATTGGTGTATATAAGACCAAATGTTTTTTTATTGGACTTGAAAATTATTTTTGGTCCAGCTATGGAAAAGATTATGAGAGGAATAATGGATTGAGCTATCAAGGCAACAACTCACATTTGGAAGGATACTCCAATATATGACCTTTTAACTATGCCTTATTCCTTACGTAAGATTTCAATTTCCCAAAGAACCTATAAATTTAATTTAAAACAAAAAATGTTAATAAATGCTAAAATGTGCAACTAGCAAATATAGAATTTAATTCATGCTAATAGACATATGTAAGATGAGTACCTCTCCATAGGATACATCTTGTAAAGGCCTCACCTTACATACCCCTTAAGGTTGATAATATTCAAAGTAGCAATTGCGTAGTTCAATGGGCACATGGGAATAGTAAAAATATACTGATATCATTGATACAATTTATATAATGTACTTTATTATATTATAGAAATTCCCCATAGGGGTGTACGTAATAAATGCAAACCTTAAAATACTAAAAGGTCTTTAGATAACCAACGTCTGCTCTTTCGCTCGTCTAAAACCTTCCACTGTCGGAAATTTATAGTTTTGCCCTTTGAGCCATTACCTGCTACTGGGAACTTTATACATTTATGGAAAGGGCGAGATTCGAAGAATCTTAGTAGTAACATACAATCAGACATATATGATATGAAAATAAATATGTCATGCACCATATCATGGTAAGATACTAACTTGTGTTGTATGCATGCTGTCTAAGACCAAACGATATGTTTGCACCCTGGTTTATTCCCGTGCACCATCGCTGGATCCCAAATCACAGCTAGGCTAATATTCCCTAAGTACTGTCATGTTACACAAGATGGCATACCCACACATATAATAATCACATAGTACATGAAAGAAAGTGTTACTACCTAGAACGTGCCCTTTCCTTGCTTGTTAATCGGTCCAACTTCGTCTCCTGCTCTGGCTTTCAGTATATCATAAAATTTAAAATTTAGGATAAATAAGTTATTATTTATTCATAACTCATTCTAAAGTCATTATGTTGGTTATCTTGAATAAAAAATGCTAAATAATCAAAATGCCCCTAGAGACTCGAACTATGCCCCATTGTATCTGGTCCAACTGTAATTTACAAAAAATTATGACCCAGGCTAATCCTACAAAATTTCATGTGTAGAATCCATTTTTGACCTCAGATTAGTCAAAAATCATGCCCAAATTATGAAAATGCCCTTGACAGCCCATAACATAGGGTTTTAAGGGTAGTTTTGTCATTTCACATTCTAGGGTCTTTTATATTTCACAATCCACATGAACCCTACACAATTTTCCCTTAAAAACACAATGGAACCATCACATTGATGAAATTCTAGCTCCTCCCCCTGTTCTACATCTATCTGAATCTTAGGAAAGAAAAGTGAAAATTAGGTTTTCTTGATTTAACCGTTTAAACTCCTTCCTTTTTACTCCTAATCATATGTTTATCCATTTAAACACTTATTAAGCATGATTTATGAAATTTGGGTAGTATAACCCCTTAGGTTTTGAGCATCTCAATCATGAAAACTAAGCTAAATCAACAACAATCACCAATAACACAACACATATATAATGAGGGTTAGGGTTCTTGAGCTTACCTCTTGATTTCACCACTTTCTATTTCTATGTTGCCACTACCCTCTCTCTCTTTTCTCTTGATTTAGCTTGCTATTCTTGAATTTCAAGAAGAAGAAGAGGTTAGATGAGGTTCTAAAGAGCTTAGAAGGCATAAATACTTGATTTTTAAGCATCTTACCTTTAATTTGTGCCTTCTTGAAACCCTAGCTTCTTGGTATTCTTCAAGCTTCTTCAAGCTCTTTTCTCTTTCTCTCTCCCTTTATTTTGAGTGTCTTGGCCAAAATGAGCAAGAGGAAAGAGATAATGAAAGGTTTATCATAATATTTCTTCTTGCTTTTTGCTTTAACATGTGCTTGCTTGTGATTGGCTCTCATCATTTTTTCCCTCGAATCAATTATGGCTAAGTGAATTTATTTCCTTTCTTGCTCCCTACTTCATCTAAAATTTATCCCAATCAAAGGGAAAAATAAATGGTTGCTTGCCTTATTGATCAAATGACCATTTTGCCCTTACATTGTTTTTCCATTTTCGCACTTGTTTGAAAATTGGGCAGAATGTTCATCAAACTTTGAAAATTCATATCTAATTGCACAGAGGTTCAATTAGTATGATTCTAAAGGCTATGTGACCATGTTTAAGTCTATTTTTAAGGAAAAATATATAATTTTTCCAAATAGAAACTCAAAATTCTAAGAATTATTATTTTTGAACACTGCCACTAAAAATCATTAGTTTTACTAGGCTAACTTCAAAGATACATAACTCCTTGTGTACAGCTCCAAATGACTTATATGACCTATCAAATTAAAGCTTGATAAGTCTACTTTCATTATGAAAGTTACATATGCATTGGAAATCATTTTCCTATTTAAAAATGCCATACAGGAAAAACACACTAGCATCAATCCTTAACTTGTGTAATTTGTGTTCCCATATAATAATGTTGTATGTCACCTCTAATTTCCTTGTTTTATCATTTCTTATGCTCTTTAATTCACCATAATATTCCCTTAATACCCAAAAGGTATAAGATAATTTTAGGGAATAAAGTTATACTTTACTAGGACACTTACTAAACCAGGGCTTAGCAGTCCACTTGAGTTAGGCTTATTCTCAAATCTCTAGTCCTAAAATTTTGGATGTTACACATCTATCGATATTGAACTGGGCCAGCTAGCTTTATTTTATAAACAAGGTGGATTGTCAGGTGAACTATCACAGTGAAAAAGGTTAGAGAAAATATTATCTCAAAATGACAAAGTGTAAGAATGATTTTGTATTACAGCATTTTGAGCCTTCATGTCAATATATCGTGAAATGTTGCTTGAATACCTATCAAAAATTTTATTTTCTTCAAACTCACAAGGAATGTTTCCTTGTTCAATTTTATGAGGGTGAATTTTGTCGGTTGAAATTTATCATGCTCATCTGGTCACGTGTCTTTACAGATTCCCATAGCCCTTAAACCTTTCCTCGCTTGAAGATGATCTTTTGACTTGCTAGGTTCATTTAGCATCACGTATAGCACATTGTCGCAAACATTTTTTTAATGTGCATGACATCAAGATTGTGTTAAAGAAAATTAGATTTCAAATATGGAAAAGTAAAGAAGATTCTTATCTTCCACTATTACTGAGGCTCGAAAGCATAAGTACATTTGGTCTTTCTCCCTGCTTATACTGCATCATCCTTTTTTTAAAACTTGAATTCAACATCCTGAAGCTGCTATAAGATATCTACACTGAATAAAGTATGAGGAGGTGCACTTTTTTTCAATTTCCTATTGAAACAATTTCTTTGCAACCTAAACTTTTGCTTACTATCGAGAAACCTTCGATGACCCATAAAGCACCACTTTTGAATATGGGGAAGGCTGACTGAGTCAGAGTCAAGATTACAAGCTTGAGATGCCTTCCTGTGATGCACATTCCACCTAAATAATATTCCCAACCTAAGAAAGTAACTTATTGTCCATATCAAGGCTGCATGAAAGTTGAACAGTGTCTTCTCGTACACATTATATATCTTGATGCCGACATTCCATAAGTCCAGCAATTCTTGAATAAGTGGTTGGAGATACACAACAATGTCTTTACCTTGTGCCTTTTCCCCTGGAATGATTATACATAAAATGAAGGAGCTCTGTTTCATACGCATCTTGGGCTAAGTTGTATGGAATTAACGATGTATATTCTCTTCTCATCTCACTCCCCTAGTATGTTTAAATAAGGTTTCTCTCAATGTAATTTTTCCTTTTCTTATTAAAAGAAGTCCTCTCATTGACTTGGGAGGATTTTAGGTTAGGTGAGCCATGTTGTGTCACGTTTAAATTATGCTTTTGATTAGATCATTGCATGCACACTTTTATGTTTATATGTATTTATTTGTATGAGATACAACTACGATTTCATTCATATAAATAAAATTAATTGATTAAGCCCTCTAAATGAAATCTTAAGACATAATGCCATCAATCAATGAATACTTGTCAAAACCTAGGTTACTCAATTGTAGGAACCACCAAAGTGGATGCATTTGAGTTATCTTGGTGAGACAAGCGTGAGTGATAGTGATACTCACAAAATTCATTATTGTTTTCACTTAATTGAGATTAACAAAATGTTTTTAGATCTCAAGGTATTAGATAGGATTAAACATGCCGGATCATATGATTATCAAATCCTATAAACATCTCAGAGCCGCATATGATGTAATTGGTAAATAGGTTACCTACCTAAATAACTTGAATTCAAGTATCCTACCAAAACAGAATTAAATTTAAGCAAAATATGGATCTTAGCCCACTAATTATTATATTGAAGGTTGTTAATTTAGTAGGAGATTATTAACTCACTTTGCATATTTTAATTATAGAATTATGTCGACTAGTAATACTGCTACACTATCATAGCAATTAGTCCTTGAGAAGGACAAACTCAATGGGACAAACTTTTTTGATTGGTTCAGGAACTTGAGAATTGTTCTCAAGTAGAAAAGAAAGGTATATGTCCTAGATCAACCCATTCCTGAGGAGCCTACAGCCAATGCTCCGAGAGCTCACAAAAATGCTTACATGAAGCATAAGGACTACTCTGTGGATGTAGGTTTCCTGATGCTTGCCACTATGGTTTCAGAGCTCTAAAGAGATCTGGAACATATAGGAATTTGAAAATGACCCTATGAAAACACTCACATTTAACTTTTGCTTAGTCTAATATTTATAGGGTGTAAAAGTGACAACTTTAGAGGGCATATGATTAAACTTAAATCCACATACACCTGATGAAGCCAAGGATATGTACATGTGTATTAATCTACCAAAGGTGGACTAGATAATTATCTCCCACTCACATTTGGTGGGTTAATATGAACCATAATACGTTTAACCATGTCTAATAGCATTCTATTACGCCTTTATAAACTCTTTTTGGTAATGAAATGCTAGGGATAATTAACTATTTAATTATTTCCTTTTCACAAAGTTCATTGAAACTGATAAGATAAATACTCACTACCTTGATCAGTTCGTAAGACCTTTAAAATTCCTATCTAGTTGATTCTTAATCTTCATTCACATATCATCTAAAACATACTAGCTTTAGACTTGTGTGAAATCTAGTAGTAACCATAATCATAAGAAATCAACAAATGTAATAATATATCAAGCTCTGTGTCTTACCCTTATACTTATAGGACCACATGCAATAAACCAAAATAATTGCAATGTATACTCAATTCTAGTTCTCTTACTGAAAATCTTTCATTATGATATTTCTAGAATCAATTTATGTGTCCTTACTAGCAAAACAAATATTTAAGTCAATACTTAAATTAGAAGAAATAGCAATGCAATCATGCACAAAGAATTTACCAACCAAAGAAATTTATTGAAAGAAAGATTGAATCACAACTATACAATTTTATAGGGCAATTCATACTATTTTGTTTCCCTTATCAAGCGATATATAGGTCTCCTAATCTTTTATGTATGAATATAATATCTCAACTTCAATATTACCATGATGATTTGTAAGTAGCTTGACAATGAATTATTTTTATAAATACTAGATATTTTGATTTTCCTTATTAAGCTTATAAATTATGTTCTTGGTAGCTTCTCTTGGCTTAACCACTCAAATTATCTGACACACAGGTTTATTCATAATTTATTTAATCTAAGAACTTATCAATAATATAACATGTTAAAGTATATAATGTCATGTACTTGTATCATTCCTGACAAGAAAAATAACAACATCATTGGGTCTATGATCAGGAAAATACATTTGTACCTCCCATCGCACAAATTCCAATTATGTCATTATCATCTATCAAGAAATTCATACAAGTACCTTAAATAACATTGTCAATTATTACTCATAGAAGACTTATTTTCTAATAGCTCTGACTTAGATAGAGCATATGAAGCTCTTGAAAGACTTATTTTCCAAGAGCTTTCAAGAGCTCCCACTCATAAAGAGTATTTGACTTTTACTTCTTCATGCATTCATTACATTATATTTGTAATGGCTTATTAAACTCTTATCAAGGAATCAGGGAAACTTAATAGTTTATCTAAGTTCTCTATTCAACACAATTTTCAACCAAAATAAATCTTGTAAAGGGTTAATTTTTCATTATTATCAAACCTAATCTTATAGGTTCTCAACAACTATTATTTTTCTAAAGTTACAAGAATTTTATATCTCATATCTTATTATTTGCTCTCAACCCTTTTATAATTTCAAGTATTAGGGTTTTGGACTAGCTTAAGATTTTGTTCTTTTCTGAGATGCGCTTTCACTCTTTACCTAAGGAGTGATATTTCTTTCACTTTCAATAGGACACTGCTTCCCGAGCATATGATCTTTCACTTTTACCTCCTTGATGTTTCTCTAGATTTGAATCTTAAATTAAAATTCTTAAGATTCTAGAGATTCAAGTTCCTCTGAGGAATTATCTTCTCATTTCTTTTCCAATTGCTTTTCTTATTCCATTTCAGGATCAATTTACCTTGGATTATTTTCCTCTTGAACTTTCTCAGGATTTTCTCCTTCTAGATTGTCGATCAAGGGCTCATACTAAAATGGAAAAATCCCTATTTTTTTCATTGCTTAGAGATTCATATTCTTCTAAGTAATTTTTATTTGAACCAACAATTTAGTAGCCTTTAACTGAAAAGGTATCAAGTTTTCAATAAAAACATTGTTCTAACTACAAAAACAAAAACTTTGTTTTAGCACTTTTAAAACTTTCTAGATTCATATTTATTTAAAATAAGATAAATATTTTTAGAACTTTTAAACACATAAAAAATCACTATAATAGCACTGAAAATGTTCAACAATATATTTAAATATATTTCTAAATGGACATATTATATGTCAAAATATAAATAATGAATTTAAAATTTTTAGAAACAAACTGCATCTCAATCGGAGCTCAAGAGCTACCTCACGTACTTCTAGAAAGAGGAGGAAATGAAAAAAGTTATGGAAAAAGATAAGTAGCCCAAAAAAAATTTAAAAAAAAAATTGGGTCCGGTAACAGTAACTAGCCTAGCCCAATCTTGTAGATTTTTTTTATTAAGCAACTGACTAGCCGAAACACATAAACTTAGAACGACTTTTTTTTAAAGAAATTTTACAGTCTGATCCAATTTACAAACGTAGTGTGTCTTAACTTCAGAGTTTTTTTTATCAACCTAGTCAAAAACACATTTTTGAGTCTATAAGCCCCTTTTTCTTTTTCTTAAATTTGGCCCTAACTCTATCTGAGCCCAACATGATTTTTTTAAATAGATGAAATGATGCCGTTTGGATTACGGAGGTTATCTTTAACCTCTAGCTGGGTCAAATTCAACCCAGATGGTGCAAAGGGTCGGGTCCTCCGCATCTGAAACATCTCACATTCGTATCTCCTTTGTCCAACATTCGTTTCTCGCTTTCTTGTTTTTGTTGTCTTTTTTATTTCAAGATCTACATAATGAATGTAATTTTATTGCCTAAAAACACCTTTTTCTTGTGACCTAATCAGAAATCACAAAAACATGTCGGGCTTCTTTTGCACAGTGGATGTTTTCTACCGTTTTTTCTGTTTTCTCAAAATATAAGCTTTTTATTTGTTTGATATTTCTCTATATTTCATTCTAAGGTTCTATACAAACATATTCCATATAGTTTACACCTATAAACCAGTTTTGTGGCCTAAAACAACAGTTTTTTAAGTGACCTACTTAAAAATGTCCAGTCTCACGTTTTGTTTTTCGCTATTTTGATTTCATATACTTCCTACATTTATGCATTTCATACAACTACTTATGGCATCAATAAAACATGAAAGTAGAAGAAAACACATATCTGTATACATACGTATGTATTTTATTATAGGAAAATAAATATTCACAGAACAAATTCAAGAGGAATAAAAAGCATAAATATATTTCCCAGAAATAGGTCAAGGAAACTAGAATATTATGGGCAGAAAATCAAATAATCACATATAAGAAAGGAATCACGGACATATATGTAGATATATATTTAATCAAGTTGTGTTGACATAAAAAAATCATATACTTTGCACATTAGAAGCATGAATAATATATATGTATTGGCAGTGGAACACATATATGGTATAGAAATAAAATCGCCTAAAAAAAATAATCTTCTCTAAGAAAAAATTATATCAAAAAAACCTTAAGAAAAACTTGGTTTTGATGCCGTGCAAGAATTTTGGGCATACCTAGAATCCGATTGACTCGCTAAAGTACCCATACGAAACTGGAGCAACAATACATACCCGATCACATTACACAGTAAATACACTGTAGAGAGGAAGAGAAGAGAAGTTTCTTATGAGAGAACTTTTTAGAGGGAGAAGAGCAATATTTTATGTATATTATTCTGACTAGCCTTCTCCCTCAATCCCACACCCTATATATAGTATACGTAAGGTCACATAGAAATAGATGCAACCCTTAAATGTACGGTTATATGGCAATAGATATAACATTTAAACCACAAATGATATCTCTCTTTATAACCTGTGCCTCTCTATGATAGCCCCTTTTGAATCGGGCTTGGGCCCTAATCTACTTACTACACACACAAAAAAGACAATTCTAGTGGTGCATTTATAGCAGTTGATAGGAACCACTACAAATATAGTAATTTGTAGCGGTTTTAGACGAAACTGCTACAAATTTACAATGGTATGACTCACGCCATGTGACATGTAGTTAGGGAACGTGTTTTCTAACGGTTAACAAGAAAGAACAACTACTACAAATATTAGCGCCAAATTTTCCACTGTTACTTTGTAGTGGTCAACACACAATAACCGCTACAAATATGGCTCCACAAAGCGCGGAGTTGGCATGACTATTGTAGTGGTTAATTTGTAGCAGTTACAATGACAGTAACCGTTACAAAATGAAAAGGGCCTCCTATTTGTAACGATTATATCTTATAACCGATACAGAATGCAAAGCATCTGTTGGTCTTTAGCAGTTATGATAACTACTACAAAGTTTATCATTAACCAAGGTATTTTGTAGTGGTTTCTTTGATAACTGCTACAAAATCCAGCGCTTTAAAAGCAGCCTGACCCCTCACATTCTCACTTTTGGCAATTTCAATTCTCACGCATGTTCTCTCATATTTTCCTTTAGATATTTCTGCTCAAGCTTTTTTATAGATTTTTCTAGTTGAAGTTGATAAAGTTTAAGTCATTTATTTTGTTTGTTGACTATTATTATATAATTTGATATAAATGTTGCTAATTTTTTATTTTTTTTTTCAGCTATGACTTCAAAGTGAGACAAAGGGAAGGGGAAGGAGGCTAAGCTTCCCTCTAGTCTTATTCTACAAGGGAGCAGCAGTAGTAGAGGAGTGGGCGGTGGGAGGGGGCAGCGTGGAGGTAGACACATACCATTCGCAGCAGGCGACCACGCTGCCACAACAATTGAACCCACAAGAGGAGCCCCACAACAGACGGCCCCACAGGAGGGGGCCCCACTAAAGATGCCTGTCCTGCTAGAGGGGGCGACCTAAGCATCAACGATTATGATGAGAACGAGGAATTTGACTTCGAGATTCCTCTCATAGACATGGAGCCATTACTACAAAAGAGGCTTTTAATTGCTCACCTCTAATGACGCTTCTTTAAAACAACGCCATGGATAATTATTTTTTCTTAAAAAAATAGAAGCTACGACGCTTTTTATTATAAGCGTTATAGCTTAGTGTTAGTCTTTTATGACCCTTTCTTAAAAAAGAGTCATACAAGATTTTTCTTTAAAAAAATAAAAAATTAAGTGCCAACTATGACGGTTTGTAGCAAAGAGTCATAGCTAGTGGTAAGCCTTGGATGACGCTTCCCCAGGAAAGCGTTGTCCAAGGTTTTAACATTATTTTTTAGTTTTATTAGTAATAATATATATATTTACGTTATTGTTCACGTTTAAGTTTTTATATATTTACTTTATGTTTAGATTTCATTCATTACTCATTATATATATATATCTATACACATATGTGTATATGTATATATGTATGTATATATGTATTTATATATATATGTATCTATGGATGTGTGTGTGTGTGTGTGTTTGTGTGTGTAGATATATGTGTGTGTGTGTGTGTGTGTGTGTGTGTATATATGTATGTGTGTATATATGTATATATGTATGTATGTATGTATGGTTATAATTAGGTCACTCTTGTATAAGTTGCACTCAAAGTCTTGAGATTAATTAAGTACACTTACGCATGCACTCAAAATATGTACGAAGTATATATAAATATGTTAGTGTGAGTGTGGATCCACTGATAATTAACTTAATAGTGTAACTTTATATATATATATATATATATATATATATCCAAAGTACCAACAGTAGTAATAGGAATAATCTGTAAAAAAAGTTATAAGGAAAAAAAATATACACCTTAGTTGGCGCTTTATTGAAAAACCCCTGATAAGATCCTTGAAATCTGTAAAAAAAAAAGAACTACCTTAACTGACGCTTTAGATGAAGCTCTAGTTAAAACAAAACAATTTAGGCGCTTTAGAAAAGCGTAGGTTAAGGCAATAAAGTTTATTGCCTTAATCGGCGCTTATCTAAAGTACCGATTTAGGCAATTGCCTAAAGACAATATATAATTGCCTTGGCCTTATATATATATATATATATATATTGTATATAATATATAATATTATATATTGCCTTTAAAAAAATATATATTTATTTACCGCCGTTGAAAATTATTGCTTTTCAATTTAAGGCCATTGCTTTTATATTTTTTTGTTTAATTATTAAAAGCTATGACGCTTGTTTAGAAAAGCGTCGAAGCTTCTCTAGACTTTGTATGCCACTTACACATTAAGCGCCATATAAGGTTCTATTTTAACTTTTCACCAGCCTGTCATTATCATCTTCTTTGCGCGCCTTCCAGCTCCCAATTTCCTAGAACTCCATTAGTCCACCATCTTGTTTTATCCCTTCAGTCTCCACTTTATTGTCTTAGTCCCCATTTCCTATAAAGCTTGGTCTCCATGTATTTTTTTTATTGTCTCGGCCTCCTACAGAATCCCCTTAGCTTGTAAGTATTTTTTATATACAGAAGCTTAAATCCATATGTTTTCTTCTTCTTCTTCATTTAGTTAAAATCTATCATGAATCTTATATGTATACTTAATTTTTAAGGTATTTCTTTGAAGTTTCAGCTCTTCCTTCTTAAACTTTCTATAGATTGTAAATTTTTAAATTTTTGAGCTTATAAATATAATAATACTAGTTTAGTCATCTATAAAACTACGACATGTATCAGTAACACATATAGCTCAATTTTAAGCAATTTAAATGTTAGAGTTCTTTCATGCTTGATAGATGAAGATGAGAATTCAATATTACAAAGGATATATGCAAGTTTGATGATGGATTTGGACTGTAAATACAGATATACTCTTTTATGAGGAAAAAAAATTACGTAAATTTTTTTTAAAAAAAACAAAGACCTTCTATAAAGCTTCCCTGGAGAAGCGTCATAGGAGGTGTCTGACCTCCTAGGGTGCTTCCCCCAAGGAAGCACCGTAGGAGCTTCACACTTCCTACGGCGCTTCTTACAGAAGGCCGTAGGAAGTGTATATTATTAAAAAAACAAAAAAAAACTACGGTGCTTTTAGAAATTCAAGAAGCGTCGTAAGTTGCTTTTATGGCACTGGAAGTTACGGTGTTTCCTAAGTGTCATAATATTTGTAAAAATAAACGTCGTCTATAGTATTTTTTGTAATAGTGAGCAGTTCCTAGATGAGGAGAAGGTTAGGGACCAGAATAACCTACGATGGTCATCTGCCTGGTCGACGGAGTTTAAGGTGTAGGTGAAAGGTAAATTTAATTAATTTTTTTAATAAATTTAATATTTAAATTTGATAAGTTAGATCAAAATTTAATTAACATGTGTGGTGAATTGTGCAGATGAGCAAGGGAACACTTCGATGAGGAGGATAGATGTGGCTAATCTCAATAGCATGGACCAGACACTATGTGTGGCAGTTCCGTGGAATAAGGCCACGGACCAGCCGATTGAGAATGGGGGTCACCTGTTCAACCCTATCTGAACGAACTAGACTTGAAATGGATATGGTTCTCCATATACTTCAAGACTTGTTCTAAAGAGGCCGAAGGATCTAGCATGGAATGAGGCAGTCAAGGTAATTAATTGTATTTAATTATTATTAATTAATTGCATAATTAATTATTTTTAATTATTAGTTATTAATTGTATTATTTTTTATTAATTGTATTTAATTATTATTTATTCCATGGTGTTATAGGATAGGTTTGCCGTTCAGGACAACAGGAAAAGGTACACGCTAATGAAGATGGGAGACGGCTGAAAGAACATGAGGAATCGTTTCTTCAACACTATAGATAAGGATGAGACGATACCTCTGTAGTAGCTGATCAATAATGTCCCCGACGACGTCTCACCTAATAATTGGGCGAGTTTTGTTCAGTACAGGAGGATCCCAGAGGGAGAGGTAATTTTTTTATAATTATAATTTTTGAATAATTTATGTTTTTTAATATTTTTTAATATTTACTACTTTTATATATTTTTTCATAATTTTATTGTTGTGTTTTTTATGCAAGCTCTTTCTCAGATAAACACGAGGAGCCGAGGGCAGTAGTGGATCTATCACATGGCTGGATCAAAGACATTTGCTGTTACTTACAGCGAATTGGTAATTTTTTTCAATATCAATTAATTTTAGCTTTATATTATAAATTTATTGTTTTATTGTTTATAATACTAATTTAGTGTTTTTATTATTTTAGGAGAGGAAGGCTCAAGAGGAGAACTGCCAGACAGACTATGGGGAGTTATTCACGGTTACCCATAGACACTGGGACAGGACTCCGACGTCTCAGCAGGATAGAAGGCCATTGTAAGAAATTGTTTTTGTTTAATTTCTTATTTATAAAACTAATTTATTATTAATTAGAATAATAATTGAAACTTTCATAAAATGGAAGGAGCGGATTCAGCAGTCCCAGGCTGAGCTGAGAAAGACCCAAACCCAAGAGTCACAGGGGTCTGTAGACCCCACTGCGCCACTGAAGCTGGTCTTGGACCAGTTGAACCCCCTGGCTGCATGAGGGGGATGGGATTAGATGCCAGACTTTGCATAGTCTATGGTAGGAGCAATGGCTCTAAGGCGGGCACCTCTCGAGCGGGGACATTCGGGACCAGACGTCTGAAGGAGGAGACCATTGAGGAGATCTATTCGAAGTTTCCAGGGCACATGCCGTGATAGCCCAGTGATGCAGGAGTAGGCCAATTCCTACTACATACAGCATATACAGTGGTGGGAGATCACAGACTCCATGCTGTCTCAGTCGTGGCGTCGCTTGTTCCCTAAGGAGGTGTACCCAAAGGTCCCCCTATCCCTAGGCTCGTTGTGCAACCGCCTCCTCCTCCTGCCGCTGATAGTGTTATTGACTCTACTCAACCCTGTCATCTAGCTACCCCTGAGAGAGGACCTAATGGTCAGCCCAGTAATCCTATCCCCCCTCAGACAGAACCTGCTGATCAGGCTCCTGATAGTTAGTTTCATTCAAATAGGATATTTTATTTAATTTTATAATAGTTGTAAAAAAGTTGTAAATTGTAATTTCTATTTTAATTTATGTTAATTACTTGTGGTTTTTATTTAATTTTATTTCATTTTACAAAGTTGTAAAAAATAATTTTGAAAAAAAAATAAAAAATGACTGAACTTTGTAGCAGTTCTCATACAAATAACCACTACAAAGTGTCAACCTTTGTAGTGGTTGTGTCTAAGTAACCGCTACAAAGTGTTACACATTTGAATTTTGAATTTTTCATTCTCGCTAACGGTCATGTAAGTTTGTAGAGGTTGATATCTTGTAATCGCTACAAAGTGCTACATAGTTGAATTTTGAATTTGTCATTCCCACAAACGGTCATGAACTTTGGTAACGGTTATTTCCAAGTAATAGCTACAAAATGTTACATATTTGAATTTTGAATTTGTCATTCTTGCCAATGGTCATGAAAGTTTGTAGCGGTTTTGTTATGGTAACCACTACAAAATATGACACTTTTGAAATTTGGATGTCAGAACCCACCAACGGTCATTACATTTTATAGCAATTATTGAAACCAAAACTGCTACAAAGTATGAGATAGTACCAGTTTTGTAACCACTACAAATGTTTGAATGTTGAAAAACTTTAATTTAAGCTTCCAGACACGCATCATTCGCTCTTCACTCGTATTGTTTGCTAAATATTTTTTACTAGCTATGGATAAATCATGGATCAAGTTGCCACGCAATTCTTCAGCTTATTTATACTACTTCTTGGATTTCGCTTACTCTCACTCCAGCTATAATGGAAAGATCGTATGTCCATGTCGGAGATGCAAGTTTAAAAAGTGGCATACACGATAAGTTGTTAAGGAACATTTGCTTGTGAAGCCTTTCCCGGAAGAGTATATGTTCTGGGGAGTTCATGGTGAGAAGGCCAGTATGAGATACAATGGTGCTCTTCCTTGAAGTTAACAAGTAGGAGTTCAAGTAGATGAAGATAATCATGTTAATGATGTTGTGCATGATGAATTTAGTTTTCAAGTCAACAACTTCAATGAAGAAGTGTAGGGTTCAGAGCTTGTGTTCTTAAGGAATGAAGCAGCGCGGGATTTTTTCAGCCTAATGGATGACACAGATTGTCCTTTATATCAAGGTTTTTGAAAATACTCGTAATTATCTTTCTTGATCAAATTATATAATATCAAGTGCTTGTGTGGAATCATAGATAAGGGAATGTTGATATTACTGGAATTATTACAAGATGTGTTCCCTGACATGGACATTCCTACATCATTCTAATTAGGCCAGGAAGATTATTAACAGATTGGGCTTGAACTACCAGAAAATTGATATATGCCCTAATGATTGTATGTTGTATTGGGGTGATGATGCTAGCAAGGAGACTTGCAAGTGATGTCACACATTGAGATACAAGACAATTCAGAAGGGGAAAAAGCAGAAGAAAAAGAAGAAGAAATATGCAAAGACTCTCAGGTACTTTCCCTTAAAGCCACGGTTACAAAGATTGTTTATATTGTTCAAAACAGCTAAGCACATGAGGTGGCATGGGGTTGATAAAAATGAAAATTGTAAATTAAGACATCTACTGGATATAGAAGCATGGAAAGCATTCAACTCTGAATTTCCATCTTTCACAGTTGATCCTAGAAATGTTTGGCTTGCTTTAGCAACCAACAGTTTTAATCTCTTTAGGAATCTTAGTACAAGTTACAATATTTAGCTGGTAGTCTTAGTTCTCTATAACTTGCCCCCTGGATGTGTATAAAACAAAGCTCCTCCATTTTGTCTATGATCATCCCAAGCAAAAAGGCACCGGGTCATGACATTGATGGTATCTCCAACCGCTTATTACAGAATTGCTGGACTTGTGGCATGTCGGCATCGAAACATATGACATGTATGAGAAGACAATGTTCAACTTGCGTGCAGTCTTGATGTGGACTATAAGTGACTTTCCTAGGCTTGGAACTTTGTCCGGGTGGAATATGCATACTGGGATGGCATGTCCAGTTTGCAATTTTGACTCAGACACAGTGCATCTTCTCCATAGTTAAAAGTGGTGCTTCATGGGTTATCGGAGGTTTCTCAATGATAAGCACAAGTTTAGATTGCAATGGAATCGTTTTAATGGGAAACCAGAAAAAAACGGACCTCCTCAGACTTTAACTAGTGTAGACATCTTACAACAGCTTCAAGACGTTGAATTTGAGTTTGAAAAAAAGCAACGATGCAGCAACAGCAGAGCGAAAGAGTAGGAGGACTATTTTGGCTTCTGCACCTCAACAATGGTGAAAGATAAGCATTTTTTTTACTCTTCCATATTGGAAATCTAATGTACTTCGACACAGTCTTGATGTCATGCAGATTAAAAAAAATCTATGTGACAATGTGCTATACATGCTGCTTAACAAACCCAATAAGTCAAAAGATCATTTTCAAGCAAGGAAAGATTTACGGGCCATGGGAGTTCGTGAAGACATGTGACCAGATGAGCATGAAAATTAACTGGCAAAGTTCACCATCACAAAACCGAATAAGGAAGTCTTCCTAGCGATGCTAAAGAAAATAAAAGTTTATGATGGCTATTCAAGCAACATTTCACGATGTATTGACATACAAGCTTGAAAGGTTGTTGACATGAAGAGTCATGACTCATATATTCTTATGTAATAGTTACTTCCGCTGGCTATAAATTATGCACTTCCTCCCGATGTGTCCATCATTTTGGTAGACTTATGGTCCTTCTTTTGAAAGTTGTGTTCTAAGGTTTTAATCATTGAGGAACTTGATCAGCTGCAGTCTAAAATCATTCTTAAGCTTTTTCATTTGGAGATTATCTTTCCTCTCTCCTTTTCATTGTGAAGGTTCACTTGACAGTCCACCTTGTTCATGAAATAAAGCTCGCTGGCTGAGTTCAATATCGATAGATGTATCCTATTAAGAGGTACTCATTTTATATATGTATGTCATCATTACTTTCTAAATTTTCTAGTCACCCATTTCATCATTTAGTATCATTTTCCCTCTTTACTTTATAGGTTTCTTGGCAAATTGAAATCTTATGTAAGGAATAAGGCGTGGCCAGAAGGTTTTATAGCTTTGATGAGGTCATGTATTTATGCTCAAGGTACTTTGATGACACTGAGACGGCTTTCAACCGATCGCCTCGTGTCGATGATTGTCTTAAACCTGAGCTAACATCAACAAAGTTGTTAATCCCTCATGTTAGTAAACCAGTTGGACGAAGTGAGAACTTCAAACTAATAGTAACTGAGAAGTTGCAAGCACATAGATATCTCTTGATTAATTGCACTCAAGTTGAACCCTTCCTTCAGTAAGAATTGTACACTCATATGTTATTCTATAACTATCCTGACATTTTTTATTTACATTCCATGATCGTCTTCTCATGATTAATTGTATGGAATTCAGAAGTCATATGAAGTGTTAACTCAGGATCTAAACACAAATATCCTTTGAAGTTGATAAAAAGGTCTACAGAGAATTCCCAAGTTGGTTTGCGTGTAGAATATTAAATGACCATAACCCATACTCACCAGATTTCAAAGCTCTCGATTTGCCCTTTTAACCATGCAAAAAGGTTTACAGTATATAATGTCAATGGTTTCAAGTTTTGCACAGTATCACGAGATCAAGGATTGCAAACTCAAAATTTGGGTGTTTTTGGCACTTTGAGACAAGGAGTTATGTGAGCAGCAGTAATGGCAACATGTAGTTCGAAGGTGTCCCTTACTATGGAAAGCTTCTTGATGTAGTTGAACTAAATTACCAAGGTCGTTTCACCGTTATGCTGTTCAAGTGTTTTTGGGCAAATACGACAACTTCCCGAAGACTCACAACTGACGCTTTAGGCATCACATCAATAAATTTCTCCTCGCTAATTCACATCGGTCAATTTGAAAATGATGAGCCATATATTCTTACCTTAGAGGCACATCAGGTTTATTATGTCGAGGACGAGAGGCAAAGGGATTGGAACATGGTAGTTCACTTAAAGCCTCGAAATCTTTACGACATGGGTAATGGTGATAACATCACCTACGAGAGTAAGTCATTCCATCTCGCCAATTTCGAAAACTTCTTCCCTGAAGGCAATGACAATTTACCTATAGTTCGATGAGTTTTTATAAGTTCACATCATTTAAATTTAATTTTTCTACACAATAATACGTGAAGAATGATTAAGTTGAAGCATGCTTTTGTTCTTATAAATTTTAATTTATATTTCAAAAAACAATCTGACCAATATTTGTAGCGTTTAGATCAAATATGGTAACTTTTTTTCAATTCTTTCATTTCAACATTTTTTCCTTCTTATAATATTGATACTAATTATTTTTTTCCTCCCAGAAATTAATGGACTGTTTCTCAACATTTTTATTGTTCCTTCCATATTAATCAACATCTAGCAAAAAAAAATAAGTACTTATTATCTATAAATACACAATATTACCTACAATTTCTCAATATTATGTATATAAATTTTATATTCATCTAACTCAATTTAATCATTCATCTCAAATAATAACTACTATCAGTAAGTTATTTAAATAATAAACTTGTTAAAATGATATTATAACAATTGAATCAAATTATTGGATAACTTTTTTTTAATTTTCCCAAAAATAGCGGTATTAAAACCACTACAAAGTTAAAAGTGAAATTGAATAGCGGATTTAATGTTTGGCACCACTTTTGAAATTTCATCCTAAATTAATAGTAAGTTCTCTAACCGCTACAAATGTCTTGATACCAATTTTTGAAATTCATATTTCAACTTAGTAGCAGTTTTAAAACCGCTACAAATCATAACCAAATATTTCATTTTTCATTTTTCCGCCATGAGAAATTGTGCACTCAACATTTATAGTGGTTTTAGAACCACTACAAGATTTTCAGATAATGTGTTATCTTCATATGACATTTGTAGCGGTCGGAATAAACCGCTACTAATTAAGTAGCGGTTTTTCAAAACTGCTACAAATTCGCTTGCAACCGTGTATTTTGTAGAGGGTTTTGAAACCGCTACTAATGTTGTTTGTAGCGGTTTTAATATACCTTTTTAACTGCTACTAGACAATAGTTTTTTTGTAATAACTACAGGTGGACTAATATATTCTAACATATATAATTTTCAGTAATTTGATCATTAAGGTTTAAGAAAGGTGGGTGTAGAAAACATTTATAAGATGACATGAACCAAGCTTATCTTCATCTTACTTTTCAATTTATGGCTCCAATCTTATTTACGTTGCGAGTTAAAAGAAATTATGGAAGACTATTTAGATGATGTAGTAGCGAAATGCACATCTGAAATAGGTGGGGACTTGCCAAACCTGAAATTCAAATTTTCACGGAGTCCCGTGCAAATTTTTAGAAGCTAGAAGTTTGCAACGAAGCCGGAGGAAGTTTTCTAACACCAAGCCGAATTACTGTTGTGAGCAGTGAAATAAGTGTGAAGCCAATATGAACGGCACCTCAGCAATCAATCAGCTTGGGTGGCGTTGTGTTAAGGAATGTATTGATTTAGAAGGAGGTAGATTGACTAAAAAATGGGAAATCAGTTAACAAGAAGGGAGATTTATGATAAGTAAAATATTTGCATATTCATTTTCCCTTATATGATGATTTTATGGACTATATTTGAGTTGAATATAATCAATTTGGGTGTAATTAATAAATAAATAATGATTTTCTTGCAGCCATGGACAGTACCGGATTAAGAAGAATTAAAGAAGGCATTTAAGGGGAAGACTATTCATGCGGTACTGTTCACTATGCACTGTTCATACGGGTACTGTTCACTGTTCACTGTAGCAGGGGTACTGTAGCGGACCATTGCGTTGTACTGTAACGGTCGGTGTGTGTGGAAGTGGGGCGGTTCAATGCGGTTCCTGTAGCGGTCGGTGCACTGTAGCAAGTGGGTGGACGGTTCACTGTAGCAGTGCGGTTCACTGTAGCAAATCACTGTAGCAGTCCGAAAATGAAGCCTATAAATAGAGCTTCTTGGCACCCTAAAATGGAGAGGAAGGAAGAGAGAGAGAGAGTTTCTATTTTAGAGAGAGAGTTGTTATTTTTAGAATTTATTTCTTGCATTTTTTTACTTCTTGCATGCCTCCTACATGGATGGTTTTACCTCCTATATGGAAGGCCTAGGCAGTGCTCCTTTATGGATGGTATAGGTTGCCACCTACATGGATGGTTTTACCTCCTATATGGTAGGCTAGATTTTCCATTTTCATGCATCTTGTAGTAGTATTTTTATGTTTTTGTAATTAATTTTATGCAATATTTATGATGTTTGGAATATATTTTGGTTTTGTTTTTAATTTTATCATGAGCTAAATTTTCCTTTTCCTAGGGTGATGACGTAGCTTACTAATGACGGATTGAATCTTAACTTATTAAATCTAGTTTTAATTTTTCCTTCATGATTGAGTTTTAATTATTGCTCTTAATGCTTACAATTGATTGGCCACCTTTTGGATGATTTTAATAGGCATGTTGAGACCGGAAGGAGATACTTGTGTGTGGATCCTATAATTAAAACCATAATTTGCATATGAAATAGGAATATATTCATATGGGTTGTGTAGTCTTAATTGAGTTCCATAAATCTTAATGCATGATTGATTGCTTAAATTCATATAGGAATATATTGGGTTAGCAATTAATTATAGAATTACTTGACCTTGGAATAGGCTAGTAATTAAAATAGGGAAACTCGACTATCAATCATGTGGAATAAATAGGACTAGAGTAGATAAGTGATTCAATCCGAAATTTATTAAGTGAAATCTAATCCCTAGGGCTTTTTCTCATATTTGTCTTTATATCACTTGTATTCATATTTCATTATTTCTATCTTGCAATCTCAATCACAACTAATCAACCGACTAAATAGAATTAAAATTACCAATTTTGGTACTTAGTGATCAATCCTCATGGGAACGATACTCTACTCACTTCTATATTACTTGATTACGACAATGTACACTTGCACTTCTAAATACACCATCCTACACTCGTAACAATTTATAATGTAAGGTAAGAAGAACAAATATTGAGTTTTACTAAAAGCATGTTCACCATATATTCTTCTTGGAAGCGCAAAAAATGTTTATGAACATTTAAAATAGAAGAAAAATGTCAGATCATATTATAAATAGTAACAATGTTAACTTATATTTAACTATAATTTGAGTTCCATATAAATGAGCTTTCACTTTGTAAACAACTGCGTCAAATCTCCTTTATATATATATATATATATATATATATATATATATATATATATATATTTGATTTATCTTGCTTGATGAACATGATAGTTAGCCACCATAATAACATTATGACTCAAATTTCAACTACGATTGAAGAATATGATGAGGAAACAAAGTGGAAAGAAGAAAATGAAAGAAAAGACCTTTCACTTTGACTTGTAGGCATCCAATGACAATTTAGGAAGATGCAAAGAAATTGCAGACGAACTATTCGTTTTCCCCCTATCATTTTTTATTCACATAAAATAGATTAATAAATGGGAAAATGGTTAAAAAATACCTTTCAAACAAATTAATTGCTAAATGGTACCAATATGCAAGCAAGCATCCATCATGTGCAAAAAGTATCCCTGCGAAAGTGCAAACACCATCCCTTGTGTGCAAAATATCATCCTTTGTGTGCAACATATCATCCGCTCGTGTGCAACATACCACCCACCGTGTGCAATAGTAGCAATGAGCAATTAATTTGCTTGCAAGGTTTTTTTTAGCAATTAAATAAGCAATCCGTAACTTAGAAAGAAGAAAAGCCAATTGCTCAGATCTAAGTTTCTATAGAGAAAAAAACTCACATAGCCGTAATTCCCAGGGCAGGGCTCACCCATCTCGTTCCAATTATTGAGTTCACAAAGCGACTTGTTGAACTCTGCCCAGATTTTCATGTTTCTTGCATAATTCCCATACTTGGGTCTCGTTCTTCTGCCACCATAGCCTACCTTCAAACTCTTCCTCCAAATATAAACTCCATTTTTCTCCCACCAGTTCAAGAAAAAGACATTAATGCCCATCATCAAAACGATCAACCACCTCATATTGTGTCAAACCCCTTAACAATTCAATATTCATATAGTATTAAGCGCATAGTTCATAGGCATACAGAAATAGCAGAAATATACTAATAATAAGTGCTTGTATACATTATAGAAATTTCCATAGGATTTGAAAAATATATACAGAGTCCAAAAGAAATAAAATTTAGAACTAAAGATAACAAATTGCACTCTGACTAGAACCGGACCTTCAATCGCCGGTATTTACGGTTTCACCCTTAAAACCGCTGTGTTCTGCTGGAGTATTTTCAAATGTTGAAAAGGGTGAGATTGGATTGAATCTCAGTAGTAACATACAGTCCGACATATAGAATGTGAAAATAAATATGCAATGCCATGTCATGTAAGATTATCGAAACTATATGTGTACACTTGCCCAAGGTCAAACTACATGTTTACACCCTGGTCTACTCGACGCCTCTGTTGGGTCCTTGACCACAACTTAGCAAATTGGTGTGTCCAAGAAACTAGCTCATGTTATAGAAAAATGACATATTCAACATAAAAATAATCACATAGTACATGCAAGAAAAAGTTATTACCTGACTCATTTCTCAAGTCCCTTGACTGTCCTAAATTTTGGTTTCAGCTCGGGCTATTTCCAGTTCCTATAAAATTCAAGTTACAAGTAACTGATTATTACTTGTATTATTAATTTTTTAAATTAAATTATGTTGGTTATCTCAATTTCAGTGGCTTCTTCACAGTACAATTTTGTATAGTGCAATTTTACTGTTGTTCAGCAAATTGGCAGATTTTTCAGTTAACTTTGAAAAATCATAATTAATTCTAAAAAAATCCAATTTGATTAGTTCTAAAGCCTAAATGAAGATCTTGAAATATAGTTTCATGGAAAAATATCCAAATTGGTTAGTTCAAAAATATTGCTTCTAGAAATTTATGAAATCCCACTGGTCCAGATTACACTTCAGAAACATAGCATAACTTTGAAAATCCATATTTCCTAATATACTCATCCAAAAATTATGATCCAGATATCAAATTAAAGCTATGAATGTCTACTTTAAATCTAGAAATTTTCATAATTTTTTGTGAATTTTTGTTTTTACAAAACCTCATGAAAACTAATTTGGTTTCCAGAAACATAGTTTAGCAGTAACTAACTTCAAAAATTCATATCTCTAAGTATATTGATCCAAATATCACAAATTATATATCAAAGAAAAGCTTAGAATATTCAATTTCATTCTGGAAAGATTCATGGTCATTGGACAAGATTACATTGCTCAATGATACCACGTAACCAACCATCAGAATCTGAACTTCCAGGATTGTACATGTTTCTAAACATAACTTTCAAAAATCATAACTCCCTCTACAGATATCTAAATGATATATTCTACCACTCATTAAATATTGAGATGTGTACTATCTCCATGTAAACTTTTATAAATATTTGATATGATTAGGTTAGTCATAATACAACACGAAGCTGAATGAGTTATAAAAATGTCAGTTTTGACAGTTTGACTTCAAAAATCAATAACTCACTCATTTTGACTCCAAAGTTTTCTCTTCTTGATTCTATTTCCTACTAAACATCCAAAACTTTCCATTGGAAAAAGAATCAGACAAAAACTCCATCTATATCCTCCGTTTAAGCTTCTGAAACTTTCTGGCAGAAACTCAGTTTTCCTGCTAGCAAAACAAAGTTGAGAATACTAACATCCAACCATGGTTTTGCACTCTAATCTCAAATATTTTGACTCTACATACTCCTACACATGTTCCTTGTGTTTGGCGACGTGTTTACAGAAGAAAAGAGACCAAAAATACCATGTAAAATTGTCACACAATTTCTGGTTTTAAAACTGATCGGTGACAGAAATTTTTTGGCGATTTTTCTCACTTCTAGCAACTCAAACCAATAGAAAACAGCCTAAAATCCAATGGAAAATGTTAGAAATATGTAAAGGGAACTCACCTATATCAGATTATAGACTTACATGTAGGATTTAAAGCTTCTTCCTTTCTCCGTTGGCACCAATCACCCTTACATATCCCTCTTCTCTATTCTGTTTTGTTTTCTAATTTAGCTCTCTATTTCACTCTCTTTGCAGCTGAACGTAAATGATAGTTGGAGGAGGTTGATCTGATTCTATTTAATGAATGTGTGTGTTCATATGTGTTTTTCGAATGAGAAGAGAAAGATGAGGAGTAATGAATGTGTGTTGTCTGAACGAGAAGAGAAAGATGAGAGAGTTCACACATGTGCCAATGAGAGAGTGAAATATGGAAAGAAGAATGAGTGTTGAATGTAGGTAAGTGTTGGTGAGTTTGGGTGTGTGTGTTTTAATATATACATAGGTATATTTTTATCTTATTAATTACACACACTAGGCCTTAGTTTTTCCTTTTGTCTAATTTTAGATTTCATAAATTTCGTAGGTTATATAATTTGGCTTATTATATAACTCCCACAAATTAATCATTTTATTAAATTTTGGGATGTTACATATTGCATTCCAAATTCAACGCGTAGTGACTCTCTCACTGCCCACATATTCGTGAGGAATTGGAATCCCTAACTTCAAAATGTGGTCTTGTAGCTGTGGTTGCTGATACTTTCGCCATGGAAGCATTAGATATTGCTTCAGAACTCAATATACTATCTTATATATACTGCCCTTTCTCTGCCATGGCTGTATCTCTTTACTTGTATCTACCAAAGCTTGAGAAGAAAATATCTTCGGTGCTCAGAGACTTGCGAGATCCCATAAAGATGCCGGTTGTGTGCAAATACAAGGAAGAGATCTGCCGGATTCTCTTAGAGATAGAAGCAGCTTTGTGCACAAGCAGATTCTTGAACGCTGCAGAAGAATCAGTCATGCTGATGGAGTTCTTGTTAATAGTTTCCCAGAATTGGAAACTGAGACAAATAAAGCCTTACAAGAAGAGTTCAAAGACAAGCCCCAGATTTATCCGGTTGGACCCATTTTACAAAGTGACGGGTCAAGTAGTGACCAAAACGGGTCGGATTGCTTAAAATGGCTCAACAATCAACCACCCAGATCTGTTCTTTATGTTTCTTTTGGGAGTGGAGGGACACTGTCTCAAGAACAACTCAATGAACTAGCTTTAGGGTTGGAACTAATTGGTGAAAAATTCTTATGGGTCTTGAGACCACCAAGTAATAACCCTAGTGCTACTTACCTTGACACTTCAAATGATCAGAATCCTTTAGATTTCTTACCAGAAGGGTTTTTGGAGAGAACCAAAGAGAAGGGTTTTGTTATTCCTTCATGGGCACCTCAGATTCAAATTCTTAGCCATAGTTCTACTTGTGGATTCTTGAGTCACTGTGGTTGGAACTCTGTTCTTGAGAGTGTACAAAAGGAAGTCCCATTGATAGCATTTCCATTATTTGCAGAGCAAAAATTGAATGCTTGTTTGCTAACCGATGGTTTGAAGGTCGCACTAAGGCCAAAGGTAAATGAAAACGGCATAGTGGAAAGATAAGAGATTGCGAAATTGGTAAAGTGTTTGATGGAAGGTGAAGAAGGTAAAGAGATTTGTAAGAGAATAAAGGACTTAAAAGATGCTATTGCTAATGCGCTAAAAGAAGATGGCTCTTCTGCAAAAGCCCTAGGTCAGGTAGCATTCAGATGGAAAAATGTTGGTGGCATCATAAAACGATAAATTTTGTTGGGTTTTGTGGTTTTAGTCTTTTGTTTTCTTCCTTCTTAACACGTACTATTTCTTGATGGAATGTTATAAACTTGGAATGAAATGTTGAAAAGCTTTGAGAGTGTTGTAAAAGCCTTTTTTTAAATGTAGAAAAATATTCAAAAAATATCCATCTTGTATTTTTCCAAATGTTGAAATTGTTAAAAAGAAGTTGTAAATTGTGATAATGAAATGATGAAACATGATGAAAGTGTTATAAATGTTATTATTAGTGTAGTGAATGATTAAAGGATTACCCTCTTATTTCAATTATGTATCATTTTGCATTTTATTAATAAAACAATTTGGTCCCTCAATGGTCACATGATCTATTGAGATCTAAGAGATTGTGAGGTCAAATCCCAACCATTACCTTGGCACCAAAAGCGTTAGCCCCGTAGCCTCGATAGCCAGCCGATGCCATCTCCAACAAAGATGGTCAAGGCCTTTTTCTTTTAAAAATAAGGGACAAAATTGTAAAAATACCGACATTTTAAAATATTTTTTATACAAATGATCAATTTGGGATTTTACACATTGGACTCTTTGTTTGTGGAATTTTAAATTTTAAATGGCATCTTTTAGGAATTTTCCTTTAAAATAACTAACTTATCAAAAAAAATTAATATTTATAAAGTAATTATATAACAATTGCATTTAGCACTAGAGGAGTACATACTCTGAAGAGATGACTCTATTTCTCGGTTCACGTGAAGTTACAGAGCCCCAATATATTCTGGATTATAGTTTTTAAATATACTTTTGCTAGCTTGGGTTTTTTTAAACATAAAATTCTTCAAAAATCTCATTACAAAAAAATTATTGCCCAAAGCTACTAAGGACTCAGATTTTTCAGTAGGCGCAATTCTTCTTTAATGGTGTGGAAGATATCTTCAATTCCATGAAATAAAATGTCTTTTAGTTTGCACATGGTTGAAAATAAATTACATACAAATGAAGATAGATAGCACCGATAGAAGATTGGTTGCACTTTAGGTCTTCAAACAAATTTCCGGTGTCACTACTACAGAAAAGGCCTTTTATACCGTTTATTATCAATCATAAATCATGGTTCTGAACCGTCATATATGCGGACACTATATATACTTGGCGCAAATACATTACAATTCCGAACTATTATTTATTCTGAACCTATTATAACGGTTCTAATATAACTTCTATTATGTATTGAAGCTTAGTGAAATCATAATATGTGCATTGCTATTATAATAATTGACAAGCACACGTAAGCAATCGTCATAATATATTGTAATGTTTGCACAATACATAATGGTTTCATTTTGAAAGCCGTTATTTATTCACTAACATACATAATTTTTTTTATATAATAACGGTGACGTTTACACTACTACAAAAAATTAAAAATTGTGAAGGTTTTTTTTAAGAATAACTATAGCGCTCAAGAAATGTCACCTATCCCATCGCCATTAGTAAGTGCCACAACATGTTTTTTTTAAACACTTACTGTGATGCTTGCTTGTGTGTATATATTTTTTATTAAATTTTTTCTTCCATGGAACTTTTCTTAGTAAGTGCCACATGAAGTATTTTTTAAAAATAAATTTTTTATATTTTTCCTTTAGAACCCTATAATTACAGTCTACAACAAATTATAAACATAAATTTCTATAGCCACAGCAAGATGAATAAAATCAAACCACAATCAAATAAGTCTAATATATTTACAACAATTGTGAATGAAATACAGTTAATTCTAGTTAAATAAACAACACAACAATAGGTAAGAAACAACATAGCTACTTAAATAGTACTCCCTCCAGTCCTATTTATAAACAACTTTCTCTCTCATGGGGCTGGTCCCTTTTATAAGCAATTTTCACTTTGTGTCTAAAAATATAAGCTCCTTTTTCCTATTTTACCCTTATTAAATATATTATTTATAATTAATTATCATACATACCAAGAGTTATATTTAGGAGAGAGAGAGAATTCAAAGCATTGGGAAAATGTATTTTTTTATCTCTCGTACTTTTTATACATTCTCTCTCTATTTCATAAATAGGGGCATAGAGGAAAAAAATGACATTTTTGACACACTTATTACTTTTAACTACCAGTTCGTTTTGCGCAATGAAGGAGAAAGTTGCTTATAAATAGGACCGGAGGGAGTAGCATGTTATTCCCTCTTTTTGTAGTAGTGTTTAATAATAAATAAATAATGGTCTCACATAGATAATCATTATTATTTATTTAGTAATATAAGTAACGGTTTGTAAATAAGAATTGATGTTAACGTTTATAATACATGACGGTTTTCAAATAATATAATAGTACAATAGTACAATAGAATAGTACAGTTAATTCTAGTCAAATAAATAACACAACAATAGGCAAAAAACAACCTAGCTACTTAAATAGTAGCTTGTTATTTCCTCTTTTTGTAGTAGTTTTTAATAATAATAAATAATGGTCTCACATAGATAATCATTATTATTTATTTAGTAATATAAATAACGGTTTGTAAATAAGAATTGATGTTAACGTTTATAATAGATGACGGTTTTCAGGTAATAGAATAGTACATCCCACAATGAGTTACCATACAATTTGGGATGATAAGGATATTTTAGGCTTTGTGGGAAGAATCAACGGCAACCGTTGACGTATATATTTGATAATATAATTGTTAACCTATAATTGTGTCTCTTCACAAAAATTAACCTAAAGAGCAAAGGCTTCTGAGGAAAACACATATATCTCTATTAGAAAGGGCATAAAGGGTATGTAAACAATTGAGGTCAAGGGTTTGCATACCCCCTACGCCCTTTCTGATAAGAATATTTGTTTTTTTCCCAATTTGTCTTTGCTTTCCAAGCTTAATTGTTAAGAGACACCATGTATAGGTGAACGCTTACATTATTATATATATAGGTCAGGAGTGTGATTGATTCTAGCCATGAAGCCTAGAAAATTTTGATCTATACCAATTGCATCACTACTACTCGATATGGGAAGTACTACTCTATTAGATAGAGTACATACCAAATAGCTCAGAAACTCTCACATTGAAGAGTCTGAGACTAATTTCATATTATCGAATTTCAAAGCTTTTAACTTAGTGCCACCTACTCAATACAAGAACATGAGAAGAACCATTGATCAGAGCATTAATGGGTTTTTCAAAAAAACATAACTTTACAAAAGCAATTTAATGTCACTTTGAATACTTTATTGCATCGTGACTTCACAAAAGCTAATATTTACTTTATGATGTATGACTCTCGGTACAACTGAACTAGTTTATTCATCATATATATTGATCTTTTGGAAGTAACTTATGCAGATATGGATACTTCCAAAAAAAAAAGAGGTATTCGCTGAGGGATCCATATCTCTAAAAGTTACCTCAAAAAGAGAAATATAAAAGGAACCGTCAATTAAAGCAATGGGTTGATAACTACTTGTAATAGTAGGAAATGAATCTTCAATCAGAACAATAATAGGTTTTCCAAAAAAAAATATAACTTCACAAAAGCAATTTAATATCAGCATGAATGCTTTATCGCGTCACGACTTCACAAAGGCAGCCTAATGGGCCAGGTTGAATTCTACAAGTAACAAGAGAGGAACCTTTGAAGTGAATGCAGAAAGGATAATGTGAAATGGATGAGGGAAATCATAACTACCTTGCTAAGGCTCACAAATGAAAACACAAGTTAGGGTAAGCAAAAGCAACTCATATGACAGTTGTTGAAATAAGGGTCATGTGTATTCACTAGCAACTTTCATTGAGAAGTCGGATGAAGGCTTTTTATGGTAAGGTTCGACTGAAACTGACTGTCGACGACCAAAAAAGACAACAACAATCGTAGGATAACAACGTTAGTGGATTTCATTTGAATAGACTAAATATCAAATGTATTATGTTTTAAAGGTTTAAATCGAAGAGGTAGGAATTTTTGGGTTATTGTGTCTAAGACTTTACATCATGGTTCATTCGTAAAACTTATTACTTATTGGTTTACATTTATCAAGGTTCTTTGGTAATATCTCTGGGGTGATATACTTTTTTGAAATTTTTTTGGGCTAATAGTGCCAAGATAATTACATTTTTATATTTTATAAAAATAAAACAAAAAAATATCACCCTCTGATAGATGATCTGAGGTATGCTGTGAATTTTCTAACTTTTGTTTCCTTAAATTTGAATGAATCAAAATTTTTGAAAATTAGCAGCATATCTCACATCGTCACGCTACTCGTTACCAAAGGTGTGGCCTGAATCATCTAGGAGTATATATGTCAAGATTATAGTGGAAAATCTGATACTAATTAAGAAGGAGATTGGTTTTCTAGTTCATACTCGATAAGTATTTGGCCAGCCTCTTCAAAGCATGGTCAATGCATTCTGTAAAATCCTACCAAAATTTTTTTTAAAAAAATTCCTTTCCTTAACACTCGATTATCCATACTCTTAAATCAAATACCAAGATAATCAACAATACCATGGCGAAAGAAAAAAGAAAGTTAAACCCAAAGGTTTATCATAGTAGAAAAAATCTCTTGTTTACTTTTTAAATATCAAATATTATTATCAAAATATTCTCTTTCCAAACAAAGTTATCCATAATAGAAAAGAGACAAACTAAACATTTAAGAGCTATCATGGATAATAAAACTCATTTCTAATGGTTTGACAACTGAAACTCTTCTTTATCATATATGATCACAACATTTGGGTTTTTAGCTTCACAAAGCCCAGAATATCACATTCAACCATAAGCCCAACTAATTAAACCATCTTTCACATAATATTAAACACATTTCCAATGTCAAGAAATATCAAAATATGCATTTGGGGATCCACAACATCTTTTAACAAAATTTCTAAATGCCTATGGCCTTCTACAAGCCCATTAGTTAGCCCAGTTAATCAAAAGTATAGAATTAATCAGAGCATCCAAAATGAGCTCTATGAATGACAATATACATCATTTCAACACATAAATGAACACAAGAGGCTTCACAGAGATATTGCAATATCAAGCCTCAGGAGCTCCCCCTGAGTCCAATCACTGGAACTATCACCTTAAAAATATTATAAGAAACGGTGTAAGACAAAAGTCTCAATAACCAATTACCCAACTCATTACACATGTCAATATGTACTCATGAGATGTCAAGTGGAATAATGTATATAACAAAGATTAGAAATATAATTCACAAAAGCCCATGTCGCAAGTTTCAAACTCTATATCACAATTCTTATATCACAATTTTCTGTATCACAATATCCATATCACAATTTTCTGTATCACAATTTACATATCACAATTTCTACATTACAATTCTCATATCATGATTTTCTATATCACAACATATCACAATTTATATATCACAATTCTCATATCACACTTTTCTATATCATAACATATCACAATTCCCAAGTTATGTCCCATCAATCCAACCGAACTTCCTTATTTTCGCCGACTACACAGATGGGCTAAATTACTATCCACATTACTAACCACTCAAAAGCTCACTGGTCATGTGATGAGGACTAGCCAAAATCTATAGAAATCATGCCTAGACCATAGGTCTTTTCTCCTTATTGAACTAGTGGGACAGTCTCTAATTAAACTAGTAGGACATTCCCTTATTGAATTAGTGTGATAGTCTCTCATTAAACTAGTAGGACAATAAAAAGGTAATCATCATGCACTAATGGAGGCTATACCACGTGGTAGAATAAACTACTCCATCTCATTATAATCCAATCATCATAATAATTATCAAGAAATAGCTTAACTGAAATTTTGAGATTTTCACATTCATACAATGTTAATCAAATCATCTTCACATACATGCCATAATATCTCAATTCTCATATCATATATATATATATATATATATGTATATATATACATATATATATATATAATATTCCACAAGGTAATTTCTATTAAAATACTCATCAACATCATGATAACTTTCTCAATCTCAATAAATATTTTAAAGTACTTATTGAAATATTTAATCAATATCAATATACCATTTTTATTCTCATATTCATTTGACAAAATACTCAAAAACAACATACCAACACACATAACAAGTAGAAAGTGGTTACCTTTCACCAAAGCTAAGTTCACCACGATAATTCAAATTCTAAGATCAGCACCAACAATTCACTATTCAATCCAAGAGATTTGAAGCTTAGGAATGTTTCTCAACTCAAAAATGTCAAAACCCTAGCAAAGAAATCGACCCCAACCTTAAAAACTCTAATTTTTCTAATGTTGTCCGTGATAGCACTATTTATAAAATCACCCACTACCCTCGACGAGTGCATTACTGACCCAGGAAAGTGGCACATAATGCATCTTTGTGTCACTAGCCTTGACAAGTGAGTTTACTTGCCCCGGCAAGTGGCATAAAGGGAAAATGTCCTATTTCAAAAATCCATAACTAATTCAACACTTCTCTAAAAATTACAAATTAGCACTCTATGGAAAGCTTAAGTTGTCTAATTCTTAATACAAAAAGAGAGTTATCTAATTCCTAATACAAAAAGAATCACTAAAAAATATTAACCTTTGTTCCTCAAAAATTCCTGATTTCCAAAACTGTTCATAAAGGTCTAATGATATGGCTTCCAATTATCTTTTTTTTTTTTGTTGCTAAGCCTCATATACCCAAATTTGACTAATTAATTCCTCAATCTCCATAATAATAAACTCTTAATTATGTCCCAACCTCAATATTAAAAATTGGGATGTGACACATTCTGCATGACACATCATTGACTCCACTTGAAAGAGCAGAGGATATGGAAACGGAGGTGGAGGTTGTAAGATCCCGTCTTATTATTGATATTAATCAGAGTAGCAATTGCGTAGCTCAATGGGCATATAGAAATAACATAAATATACTGATATATTGAAACAATATTACTTGATTACATACAGAATTCTCCATAGGGGTGTACAGAATAATACAGACCTTAACAAATATAAAGGTCTTCAAATAACCAACGCCTCCTCTCATATTGGCCCGGAACCTTCCGTCACCAGTAATTACGATTATGCTCTTTGAGCCGCTGTCTGCTACTGGAAACTTTAAATGTTTATGGAAATGGTGAGATTCGGGGGAATCTCAGTAGTAACATGCTTTCAAACATATAGAATGCGAAAATAGATATGATATGTCATGTCATGTAAGATGATCGAAACTATGTGTACACTTGCCCAAGGCCAAACTATATGTCTGCACCTTGGTCTATTTAGCGCCCTTGTTGGGTCCCTGACCACAACATGGCGAATTGATGTGTCAAAGACACTAGCTCATGTTACAGTGAATGACATATACAACATTTAGTAATCACATAGTATACGTAGGAAGAAGTTACTACCTGGAATGTGCCCTTTCCTTGCCTGTCAATCGATCAAGCTCAGTGTTCGGCTCGGGCTATCAGTATATCCTAAAATTACAAATTTAGGATAAATGAGTTATCATTTATTCATAACTCATGCTAAACTCATTGTGTTGGTTATCTTGACTCAAAACTGTAAAATTACAAAAATACCCCTGGGAACCCAGTCCACGCCCCTTCGTACCTGGTCAAATTGTACTATTCCAAAAATCATGACCCGGGCTAATCCTACACAATTTTGTGTGTAGAATCCATTTTTAACCTCAGATTAGTCAAAATCAGGCCCAAATTACAAAATTACCCTTGGAGTTCATTCCAATTAAATTTGGCCAATTTCTTACTTAATTTCGCATGGTACTCAATCTACCAGCATTTTTGACCAAACTTTAAAAAATCATAATTAATTCTATAGAACTCCAATTGAGGTGATTTAAAGCTCTATTTGAAGCCCTTTAAGTGTAGTTTTATATAAAATTTTAAACGCCACTATTACACCATTCCTAGAATGTTTCTAAACACCAACTGTTTCAGATGTTCTTCCAGAAAACAGGGCATATCTTTAATAGTTCATATCTCATAGCATACTTGTCCAATTAACCATTATGACCTATCAAATTAAAGTTCTATGTCTCTATTTTTATACTGGAAATTTTCATGGTCATTGGATGACATTTGATTACTCAAAAACTCGTCACCATAATACTGCCTCCAGAAAACGGAATACACAGCATTTACCCTTTAACTTCTAAAACTTCTAAATTCATGTACAAGTATCCAAAATTCATGAACACTTGCATACACACACAATTTTGCCTCCTAAAGCCAATGGAAGCATCAAAATCATCAAATTCTTATTCCTTCTCCACGTCAAAACAGGGCAGAAAATCAGACTCTTAGGTGCAATATGTTGTTTTCTTGTTTTCTTTGGCTTAATCTCTTCCTTTCTACTTCTAGTCAAGTGATTAGCTATTTAAACACTCATTGGACATCATTTAGCCATTGAAAATACCAATTTAAACCAGCCATAAACAGTACCCCACTTCCAATTTACTCATCCAAACAACAAATCAATCGGTTAAAAAGGAAACTTACGCTTACCTCTACCCGTTTCCACAAACGGTTTGGAATTCCGGCAACACCCCGGTAAGGGAGACAGCACCAAATACCTCCAAATTAAAATATGAAACCATAGAAATGAAGATCTCGATGAGTAGAGGAAGTTTCCTGAAGGGTACTTTGAGAAAGGATGTCGTTTCGGCAGTGTTTCGGAGGAAAGAATTTTCTCTCTCCTCACCCTCCATTTCTCCGATCTGTTTCTTTCTCTCTTCCAGTGATTTCCTGCGTGAAATGGCCAAGAAGATGATGGTTTAATGGATATATGAATCAGACATTTCATCTGCCACGTGTCACCCTCTGATTCGCCCAAAAATTGAATTTTCGCATATAATACCAAATTCTGCAGAATTTTCATTAACTTTGAAAATTCATATCTAATTGTAAAAATGTCCAATTGGAGTGATTCCAAAGGCTATGCGATCCTCATTGAGTCTATTTTTAAGGGAAAATATAATATTTGGCCAATTGAAAACTCACTCTTTCCAGAATTTTAATCTTTGAATGTTGTCCCAGAAAATAATTAATTTCGCTGGGATAACTTCAAAAATTCATTTCTCTTTGTGTACAACTCCAAATGGCTTATATGACCTATCCAATTAAAGCTTTATAAGTCTACTTTAATTCTGGAAAGTTTCATGATTTTTGGAAATCATTTGCCCATTGAAAAATGTCACACAATCATGACTGCCACGTAGAGAAACACACTGGAGGCAAATTTCATTTGGGTTCCCAACATAGTCTTGTTGTGTGACCACTCATTGTCTTGTTTTGTCACTTATTGTGCTCTTTAATGCACCATTTTATTTCCCTTTGATGCCACCAAAGGTGTTAAGAATTGTAAGGATTAAAATTGTGCCTTGCTGGGACACTTGCTAAACTGGAGCTTAGCAGTCCACTTATTGTAGGCTTATTTTCAATTCTCTTATCCTAAAATTTGGGGTGTTACAGAGGTTGTGGAGGACAGTAGAAGGAGGAGAAGGAGGTGTAGATTATGGAGGTGGTGGAAGAGGAGAATGAGACCAGTGATTTTCTAGCAAGTGTATAACATGGCATTTCATCTAGAGAAATAGAGGAGGAATATGAAGAAATAGTACGAAAAAGGTGAAGAAATGGGGAGTTTATCTTAAATATATTGGAAGTAACTAGTTCAAACCATCATTGCACATAATGGAAGTTGAAGAGGAGCAACCACGCATACTGGTGGATAATAAATGGGTACTTGGTTCTCGTGCCTTATAATTGGAGAATGAAGAGCATGTACATAGTATTAACATCAGCAGCATGGGGAAGGGAAAAGGTTTCAAACCATTTTGGCTTTTGTTATTTCATGATGGCTTTTGCATAACAACTATCATACTTGTGAGACAAAATATGATTGTTACTAATTACAACCGTTATTTATTTGCTTGGTATTCTAATAAGTGATGGGTTTTACTTGATAACCGTTATGTATTTCATTTTTAAAAAAAAATTGGTGGTTAATTATGCAATCACTTTTTACAAACAAAATAAAAAAAAACAAAAAGATAATGTACATAAACAAACTAAAAAAAATTATGAATATGTTTTAAGAATCTAATACATCATCAAATTCTTATTTTCCAAGTAAATTATCCACCTTCTCATTCAAAGAGCGAATGAGAGTGGTAAATTCCTTCAAGCACTGGTCCATATGTCCTTGCTCTTGTAGGTAAACCTGGACTATATAATAAAGCTTGTAGGTTGCGTGAACAAGCCCTTCAAGACTTGTTAGTGGAAGGAGTTCATCTTTCAGTTTGTCCCCAGATGATGGAGCATAAGTTCTCTTGCATTTGTCCATAATTTTGATGAAAAAGAACAAAAGCTTGTAGTTGGCTATGAGAAGTTGAAATGAAAGTAAAAAAGTGGAGTTCAATTTTCGGATGTTTATATAGAGAGGGTTTCGTGGATTATTGAGCCGTTGTGTCCTTTAGGTTTATAGATCATTATTTTATATATGGAGACAGTTGTTTTAAATAACCGTTATGAATTTGAAGTTATATTCTAATATGTGAAGAGTTTTTCTTAATAACCATTATTTATTTGACATATTTTTTAATTTTAAAAAAAATTAAAATAGGTACATTTAATTAGATATTTATGAAAAGGTACTTTAAATATGAGTAGTTGGGGAAAGAGTAGTAGGGAAAGATAAATTGTTTGAAAATTTACCTGACGGTTGTTTCATAAGAAACATAATATTTCTCATTCATATACTTACGGTCAATTGTTATGACCCTTATGGTTTTGTTTAGACTAATATTAAGTTTAAAGATGAATTATTTGTAAGAGTTACATGATAGTTTTTATATAAAACCATTATATGTATCGTTAAATAAATTATTGTTATTAAATACAACCATATTTTTGTACTTTCGTGAATTCCACATTGCAATACATGACAATGCGTATAGTTAACCGTTAATTTTTAGCATTATATATTCTCCTTCACTTTAACATACATAACGTTTATTTGTTATAATCATTATTTATTAAGCATTATATATGCGCAAATATGTAGTAATGCATATGTAGACAACATATTTTGCAATAGAGGATTTTTCAGAAATTTTCCCCTTTTAAAATCATCTAATACAAAATATGTGTATGGTGTATATTCTGAGTTTAAAATTTGAGATACGTGAATTATAATTATTTGTTCTAAAAATTACAACATATATAAATTTGTTCTTTAAATTTAACTGAAGTTAATGACTAGCTAAATAAATCCTCGTTGGCATAGTTTTACAACATTTATTTATGTTTCTTGGCTTACAGGGTATGTACGGATTATTTTGATGAAAGTTTGCAATGTTTTAATAGCCCAACCTGAAGTAATTCTAATTGTTGCAAGTCCTCCGAAGATTTTTGAAGTGTCATTTTAAGATTTTGAGAACACAAGTGTCTTTTTATTATGGCCAAAATAATAAGAACAAAAGTCTTTGTTTACTACACTCTCATTCTTAATATAAGACTTAATTAACTAATTTGATTAATTTAAAGAAATTATAGTTAAATTAGCTAATATGGCATGTTTTTTTAAAACACCAAAATCATTTTCCTTAATTCTTTTACTCCCTCTACTCACTAGTACAAAATTGTCCTTTTAGACCGCCACATTTAAACTGGTTATAGTGGATAAGATCTAAAAAGTATAACCGGTGGTACTTTTGTAATTATAGAGAATTTGTGAGACCAGTTCTTAAAATATACGGTCTAAAATAAATTATTTAGACCGGTTATTCAAATAACCAGTCTAAAAAGATATAAAAAATTAAACAATTTTAAAAGTTTTTAGACCAGTTGTTACTAATAACCGGTCTTAAAGATGAAAAAAAAATTAAAAAATTTAAAAAAATTTTAGATCTGTTGTCACAATAACCAGTCTTAAAGATGAAAAATAAAAAAAAATTAAAATTTTTTATATCGGTTGTCACTACGTCTTAAAGATAAAAAATTTTAAAAAATTAAAAAGTTTTAAAAGTTTTTAGACCCATTGTCACTAATAACCAATCTTAAAGATGCAAAATTAAGAAAAATTAAAAAATTTTAAAAGTTTTTAGACCGGTTGTCACTAATACCTGGTTTTAAAGGTGAAATATTTTACACCGGTTATTTTGTAAACTAGTCTAAAAGATGGGGAATTAAAAAAATATTTTTTCCTTTTAAAACCGGTTATTAGTGACAACCGATCTAAAAATTGAAATTTTTAGACCTGATTTTTATTTTAACCATTCTAAAAAACTTCCCCAAATATCATACTACCTTGCTCCTCTAATGCCTAAATTGAATCCTCTCTGAACCTTGCTTCTCTTCTTGTCACCATTTCTTTGTGAGCTCTGTCACTTTCTGAACTCCTCCATTGCTCCCCTCCCTGTTTCACACATTTCTCCTTCATCATTACTGCCACCATTGTTGTGTTTCTGAGCTCCGCCATTGTACGCTCCTCACCACCGTGACCACGCTCCTCTGTTGTGACTTCCCTTTGTCGGTGTCGTGAAGTTAACCTCCATCGACTCTGCCGTGACTGTGGCTGAAAGCTAACTCATTGGTCTTCAATCAAGTTAGTGTTCTCTTCTTGAGTTGTTGTTCTATGTGGGTTTGAATTGAATATAAAGTTATGAAAATTTTGAATAGCTTTGCAAAGCAAGTTTTGAAACATGTATCTACATACCTTTATTATGAAAAATTGGATCTAGTTGCCATGTGTACCTTGATAATGCATATAGCATTCAACTTTCCTTTATTGAAGGATTAAGTGCAAACTTTCTAATTATGTTGATACTAGGTTCTACATTTACTATTTGTCCATGATTTCAAGAGTTTCTAACTTCACTTGCTCTAAGTGTCTGCATATCCAATTTGAAACTCCATTATGCTTCCCATTAGGTTTGAAACTTAGTACCATTATGTAGTAGTTAAACTAGGCACTTAATGAGTATAATGATTCCGTGCTCTCATTATACTCCTTCCTTTTGCAGGAGAAAAAATAGAAGAGAGAGAGAGAGAAAAAATGTGTTGAAATATATAGATCGTAGTTAGATAAACATTAAACGGACGAGTGTTGAATGTGTTAATGGGGTGAGGGATTTTTTAGAATTTGTTAGAAGAAATGCCGATGATGACAATGGGATGTTATATTGTCATTGTGTAAAATGTTTGAATGAGAAGCGACTAAGTGCTGCAAATATACACACACACATTTAATTTGTGAAGGATTTTGTAAAAGTTATAGTATGGCATGGTGAAGAATTAGAAATGCCAAGTGCATCTCAATAGGGGGGAGTGGCCTTTGTGATAATGACACGGATCTAGATGATCGGATAGATGATATTATTCATGATGTAAAAGAAGAGGCTTTTAAGCAATCACATACATATGGTAATATGTGCAGTGATGCTGAGAAGTCACTATGCATGAGTAAGAAACAAATTTATATTATATATGTGTGTGTGTGTGTGTGTGTGTGTGTGTGTGTGTGTGTGTATATGTATATATATATATATGTATGTATGTATGTATGTATGTATGTATGTAATGCTTTATATTTGCTTAATATTCATCTATTTTTTTAGTGATCATTGGCAATTGGTTCTTCTATGCAAGAATAGTTATATTGTCATCCTCTTATGCTCCCTCCACTTCAAACCAGGGAATAAATTGAAGAAGACCATGAACTCGTAAGTTTTCTTACATTATTACCTTTTATTGGAAGTTTATGGAATTTGTGCAGAATAAGTAACCTTTGTGATTTTAATGATAGAGTTATGCGGAATTTCCTACATGCTGCTTGTGGTAAGCATGTTCGTGAGTTAAAAGACTCTACATGGATTATCCTAAAGGTTAGTACATATTTGTTTGTTTTAAGAATGTGTTCAATAAGTTATGATTTTATACTTGTTTTAATGATGTCATATTCTTTTTTAGAGTAGTACATATTTGTTTGTTTTAAGAATGTGTTCAATAAGTTATGATTTTATACTTGTTTTAATGATGTCATATTCTTTTTTAGAGCTGTAAGCAACCACTGGAATCTAACTTATTTGGTTTGTATGTGTTGAGACACATTTATGATATTATCATCCTAGGTATGACTGATTTTACTGAAGAGGTAAATGTATATTTAAAAAATTTTGTATTACTTTTATTGTTTTTAAGTTAGCAATTTAATTTTTTGTCTGGCTTTGGTGTTACAGATGTTTGATCTTGCTAATCCCTTTCCTGAAGAAGATATTGATTTCATCCATAAATGTTGTGCTGAATTCATTTATGAGCTTTTACAAAAATAGTGAGTTTTTTTAATCCAATGTTATTCTAATACATATTGCTTTTACTGTATGATGATGTTCGCCACGTTTGACTTCTTTAATTGGATTTGCAATCCGAACGTTTAATGTCTTATTTCACACTTGAAATATATTTTAATTGAAGTTTAAGTATAATAACAAGTGTAAATATAATGAATAAGTGACATTTGACCATATTCGGACTTATCTTTGTAATTCATTCTACTTTAGTTACTGTCAAAATCGGAGTTCCTCATGTGATTTTCAAAGATGTCAACTCGAGTTTTCATCATAAACTCGAGTTCTTAGTATTGTCAGCACTTCTTCAGGTTGTCTTTGTCAATAACTCACGATAGTTCATTTAAAAACTCGAGTTCTCATATGTTCAAAACTCGAGTTCTATCTCTAAACTTTAATTCTCCATGTACTTCAAGTTTTTATATGATTCTCTTATTGGAACTTGTGAGAGTTCATTTATAAACTCAATTTTAAGAGGAATATTTTTTTAAAAAAAAGGAAACTTTTTAGACCTGTTGTAGGTACAACCGGTCTAAAAAGTATGACATTAAGACATGTTATTTCAAAAATAGGTCTAAAATGTCGTTCTTTTTTAGAACGGTTGTTATACAACCAGTCTAAAAATTCTAAAAAGTATGACTTTTTAGACTGGTTGCTTAACCAGTCTAAAAAGTAATGGCTGTATCAAGCTCATACAAAACCAGTCTAAAAAGTCATTTTTACCCGATCTAAATGGTCATTTTTCCACTGGTGCTACTTGATTATTGTTGGTAGCATATTAATAGGTTAGTTTAGGAAAACATTGATAAATATATGAAATATGTTTTATATTTAGAATCAATATCAACTCACTAATTAGATCTTATATTAAAGATCATATGGAGTATGCAGGATCAAAGTGTATGTCACATTCTTTTTTTTTTCTTTTTTCTTTTTTTTTTCTTTTTTTTTTTTTTTTTTGGTTTTGGTAGTAAGCGAGTCGTACTTGATGAAGTATCTGGAGAAGCTAAGACTCCAACTCATCAAGAGGGACATATATGCATATCTCATCAAAGGGAAAAGCATTTTGTCTTTGTTTTTCCCCTTGGAAAGGGCATCTTGAATATCACATGGCGAGCTCCGCATTCTTGAATCGGTGACAGAAACTTGAACTAGAATTTTAAATTATATTGTTCATATATAACGAGATATGACATATGTATGCCCTCGCTATTTCATTTTCATACACCTATGTGATATCAAGTAATTCAATTAATTAATTTATTAGGGTAATTAATAAATGTACTATGTTTAATGTTGGTGATCCGTGTATGGTGTGGCTTGAGCGCTTTTTATTGGCTTTAAATTAAATAGTAATTATAAGATTATAAACATTATGATATTAAAATCTAACTAGGATGAGCCGATTAGACCAATAAGCTAATGAATCAATCTTTTACTCGACTTAGTTAAGAGTTTTGAACAGATCAATCAAGTAGATTTTATATTTTGTTGTACCATTTGCTAGGACTAAAATGACATCATTTAAAGTTAAAAAATTATGTTAAGTCAAATTTGTATTTTAATAACTTTTTTTATTAGATTATATATGATTTATATATAAACATTTCATTTATTTGTGAATTAATATTTTTTATCTAAATGTTGCCCTGTTTAGGGTTACATATAAATATTTTTGTATATTTTAATTATGCTTAGATTAATCTTGATTCAATCACAATTAGACCACAAACAATTATGTTAAGTCAAATTTGTATTTTAATAACTTTTTTTATTAGATTATATATGATTTATATATAAACATTTCATTTATTTGTGAATTAATATTTTTTATCTAAATGTTGCCCTGTTTAGGGTTACATATAAATATTTTTGTATATTTTAATTATGCTTAGATTAATCTTGATTCAATCACAATTAGACCACAAACAATTAAACTTGAACGAGCTTTATTGCTAAAGGAAGTGATGAACACTAAGAGCTCATTTCTGCTATACACAACCCAATCTAATATGAATGGTACAGACCAATTTTTTTATTTTCATTTTTCTAAAAAAAATTACTTTAGTGCGTGCCGAATAAAAAAAATATTTTTTTTACTTGAACCATTACTGTGATAATGCGAATATCAACTTAGCATTGAGTATCATGGTACTCATCATTGCCCTTTTGATCCATATATTCCCTCAACCCATTTAATAACCGATGATTTATTATTAACATTCAAGAAAGGTGGGTGTTGAAAAGATATGTACGATAAGATGAACCAAGCTCATAATCTTCATCGTACTTTTCAATTTACGTCTCAAATCTTATATATGTTGCGGGTCAAAGGAACTAATTGTAGACTAATTGAAGTAGTAGCGAAATCCACTTTTAACTTCACATATCTGAGAGAAACTATCTGACTGTTTGTTTGAGCTTATTTGAATCGGGTTTATTATATAAGTCCGATTCACGTAAATCGAGATAAATCTCCTCCACATATTTATCTCGTAGGCCGTGAAAGCACTTCGTAGACCGTGAAAGCACCTCGTAGACCGTAAAAACTACCTCGTAGACCGTAAAAGTTACCTCATAGACCGTAAAAGTTAATTCGTATAAATTAATCCACGCAAAAATCTAAATAAAACAAAAACAACCATATCCCCTATACTTACCAAATTATTAAAAAAAAAAAAACAATCCAAATACTTTCATCTTATACTGATTGGAGTTTCCATGGCGAATCCACCTCACATAGCCTTCATTTCCAGTGCTGGATTCACCCATCTTTTCCCAGTAATCGAATTCTCAAAGCGTCTCCTTCATTTTCACCCAGATCTTCACATAACTTGCATCATCCCAATCCTCGAATCTCTTCCTTCTTCATCACAATATTACCTTCAATCTTTGCCCCCAAATATCCACTCGATCTTTCTCCCTCCTGTTCACAAACATGACATGCCTGAAAATGTTCATCGTGGAGCTCAAGTTCAGCTTACAGTCACTCTCTCTCTACCATATATTCGCCAAGAATTGGAGTCTCTTATCTCCAGATCTTCCCTTGTTGCTTTGGTTACTGATTATTTCGCACACGAAGCTCTGGATTTCGCTGCAGAGTTCAACTTGTTGTCTTTCATGTACCTTCCTTATGCTGCTATGATTTTCTCTCTCTACTTCTGTAACTCCATGAAGCTTGATGACGCAGAGTTCAGAGACCTATCACCAGAATCCATAGATATCCCACCTTGTGTTCCAGATCGCGGCCGAGAGATTGCAGAATCACTTTATGATGAACTAGTTCGTAGGCAATTCTTTGAACGTGCCAAGAAGCTAACTTCAATTGATTGGGTTTTATTCAACAGTTTCTTAGAGTTAGAAACAGAGACAATTAGAAGCTTGCAAGAAGAAACCAGAGGAAAAAGGCCTCAGATTTATCCGGTTGGACCGATCATACAAGGCCGGTCCGATAACGAGACAAACGAGTCAGGCTCAAACTGCTTGACGTGGTTGGATAATCAACCTCCTAAATCTGTTGTTTATGTTTCATTTGGGAGTGGAGGGACATTATCTCAAGATCAACTCAATGAACTAGCTTTTGGGTTAGAACAAAGTGGTAAGAAATTCTTGTGGGTAGTGAGGCCTCCGAGTGATGATCCTAGTGCGGCTTATCTTTCAGCTTCAGGTGATCAGAAAAACCCTTTAGATTTCTTACCAAATGGGTTCTTAGAAAGAACTAAAGATCGAGGTCTCGTTGTTCCTTTATGGGCGCCTCAGATTCCGATACTTAGTCACGATTCTGTTGGTGGATTCTTGAGTCACTGTGGTTGGAACTCGACGATGGAGAGTGTTAAAAGTTAATTCTAGGAATGAATTCTTTTATTCATCTGTGCTTATTTCCTCTTGAATGAGGTTTATTTATACAGATGGTAGCAACAACTTTGCTAGAAAATAGGTAATAGCTTAACAATAAGATAATAATTCAAAAAGTCTAACAACTAAATCTTATCTAAAGATAACAATAATTTGAATTTCAAATTTCCTTTCAACACTTCCCCTCAAGTTGGGGCGTGAATGTTGATCATACCCAACTTGTTAATCATTTCTTTAAAGACTTTCCCAGAAACTGCCTTGGTCAGAATATCAGCAACTTGATCTTCAGATCGTACATGAGGGGTTTGAATGATCCTCTGTTCAAGTTTTTCTTTGATGGAGTGTCTATCCACTTCAACATGTTTTGTTCTATCATGTTGAACTGGATTATGTGCAATCTCCACAGCAGCTTTATTGTCACAATACAGATTCATAGGCTCATTGTTTGTGATTCCCATATCTGTCAAGATGCTCTTAATCCACAGAAGTTCACAAATGCCATAAGCCATTCCTCTGAACTCAGCTTCTGCACTTGACCTTGCCACTACCTTTTGCTTCTTACTTCTCCATGTAACTAAGTTTCCTTCCACAAAAGTGAAATACCCTAAAGTGGATTGCCCAGTTGTCTTGTCACCAGCCCAATCCGAGTCTGTGTAACCTTTAATACAAGATTTGTTATGTTTTGAGAAGAGTAAGCCTTTTTCCTGGAGAGCCTTTAAGATACTTTAGAATCCTAAATACAGCATTCATATGTTTCTCATTGGGTGAATGCATAAATCTGCTAACAATACTTACTGAATAGGCAATATCTGGTCTAGTATGTGACAAGTAGATCAGTCTTCCCACCAACCTCTGGTATCTGATTTTATCTATGTTAATCTGATCTTGGTATATACCTAGTGAGTGATTTACTTCAATAGGTGTGTCAGCCGGTTTGCAGGCCAACATACCAGTTTCAGACAATAAATCCAGGATATATTTTCTTTGGGATAAGAAAATACCTTCTTTTGATCTTGCAACCTCTATGCCAAGGAAATACTTCAATTGACCAAGGTCTTTCATATCAAACTCAGCTGCTAATCTTAGTTCCAGTGACTTCATTTCTTCTAAATCATCCCCTGTTAATACCATATCATCCACATATACAATGAGTATGGCTGCCTTTCCCTTATTATGCTTTATGAACAGGGTATGATCATAATTACTTTGTTTGTATCCAAACTTCTTCATTGCTAATGAGAATCTTCCAAACCACGCCCTAGGAGACTGTTTGAGGCCATACAACGCCTTCTTAAGTTTGCATACTGTATTTCCTTTTGAATCCTCCATCTTTACTCCTGGTGGGACTTCCATATAGACTTCTTCTTCTAGATCCCCATTTAGGAATGCATTCTTGACGTCAAATTGCTTTAATGGCCAATCTCTGTTTGCTGCTATGGAGATTAGGATCCGGATTGTGTTCAGTTTTGCAACCGGGGCAAATGTGTCTTGGTAATCTACCCCATATTTTTGTGTATAACCCTTTGCTACAAGTCTTGCTTTGTACCTATCAATATTTCCATCTGGTTTGAGTTTTACTGTGAATATCCATTTGCAGCCGATTGTTTTCTTACCATTCGGTAGTGAGGCTAATTCCCAGGTTGCATTTTTCTGAAGTGCCTCCATTTTTTTGTTCATAGCTTTCTTCCATCTAGGATCATCTAGAGCTTCCTGGACACTGTTAGGAATAGATACAGCAGATAATTGATTGACAGTCAGAGCACATGATTCAGATAGCCTATGAGATGATACATAGCTGCTTATAGGGTATTTTACTTTATTTTTTGGATCTGGTTCATATACTGGTTTAGGTACACCCTTGGTTAGGCATTCTGATCTTCTAAGTATTGTATTTTGAGTAATAGAATGTGCAGGTAATGAAGGATGTGTATTAGGGTCAGGAATTACCTCATTGGCAGTCTGAATTTGTGCTTCAGGAACATCCATAGCAAGTGATCTGGTTGTGTGAGATAAACATGGTGGTTCAACATGTGAGGAACCATTTACATTGACTAGAGCTGGAGTTTGAGTTTGATTTGAGACTACAGGAGTAGATACCCACAATTCTTCTTCTCCAATATCAAGGATTTGGTTCTCCCCCTGAGAAGAAGAATTAGAGTCTTCCCTTGGATAATATGGTTCAGATTCATAAAAGGAGACTTCAAGGGTGACATACATTTTATGGGATTGAGGGTCAAAGCAGCGGTAACCTTTTTGGAGATCTGAATAACCTACGAATATACACTTCTTTGCACAAGGATCAAGTTTGGTACGCAGGGATTTAGGAATATGGACAAAAACAGTGCATCCAAAGATACGAGGTTCAAGACGTAAGACATGGGGAATGGAGAAATATGACTCAAGTTTTTGTTGAGGGGTGATGAAGTTAAGGGCACTAGAAGGGGTACGATTGATGAGGTAGGCAGCGGAAAGAACTGCCTCCCCCCAATACCGATGAGGGACATTCATCTCAAATAGAGAAGCCCGAACTACCTCTAGAATCTAGTGATTCTTTCTCTCAGATAATCCATTTTGCTGAGGAGTATAAGTACAAGAAGTTTGATGTTTAATACCATTGGAGGAGAGAAATTCAGAGAACGGGCGATTCATATATTCTAGACCATTATCATATTGAATGCTGAACAGAGGATGAATGCTGCTTTTTTAACAGATTGCTTGAAAGTGGCTTTATGGCCAGAAGCTAATAACCAGAGATCAGGGATGGTCGAGAGAGATGAGATAGCCAAGGTCATAATAAGATTCATGGAAGGTGAAGAAGGAAGACAAGTTCGTAAGAGAATGGAAGAATTAAAGGATTCTGCTGCTAATGCAATAAAAGAAAATGGGTCCTCTACACAGACTCTGTCTCAGTTTGTGATGAATTTGAGAGCTAGGGCATGATGGAATTATTGATGTTTCAATTTTATATAATATTTAACTTCAATATTAAGAAAGATTTTAAAGTTTTATTAGTAATTTCGTAGGGGGCGAAGATGTTATATAATACTGTATGTGTAATATTTATAGGTTTTGAGAGAGATGAATAGAGGAAAACAGAGGATTAATTGATTTTTATAAAGCAGAAGTTGTGAAATGGCCTCTCCTGCATTTATAAGGCTATTATTGTAATTCCAGTCCATACTTAGTAGATGTTCTGCCTTGGATTAACGATTATTTAACCATGTCACCAATTAATTGTTTATTGGGTTTAATATTGCCCCGATTCAATTACGGGATGTGACACACTAAACAAAATTATCGAAAATAAAGCCATTGCTAACTCTCCATCATCATACACGTAAGATAAACACTTACATTTTCGATTTTCTCTTTATCACACAACATGTTTTCATCTTTTTAATTTTTTCTAATTATTTAAATGGGATATATTTTTTAAAATTATTTTCTTTTTTATAAATATAACTTGAAAAAAAAATGAAGTTGATGATACATGAATTTATTAGATAAGCATATTTGGCCAACTAATAGGTAAACTTAACTTAGATAATGGCTATGATGAAATTGTCATAATTAGAAATTTTTAGGATAACATTGCTCCCGAGTTAAAACTTTTAGAATAAATTTTGCACAAAAACCCAAAACAAAAATGATGTTGAATGTCACGTGATTGTTAACTTAGCATATTTAGTCAAATAATAGTCAAACTTAGCATGTATAACATCCATAGTGAAATTACTACAATTTGAAAACTTCTAAGTGACGCTACTCTTAAAAATTTTTTAGGGTAACATTATTATTATTATTATTATTATTATTTGACTACTTCCAAAGCAAAATTGAATCTTAGCCCAAAGATTAATTTTCCCTTAAAAATTTTACTTTCAAGTTTTAACATCTTATGGGAGAGGGAGCTCTCCTTGTACCATACCATCTCTTCCAATTTTATAACCATAAGATTAACAATAGAAAAGTCCTTAATTTGATTTTATACAAAATACCTTTTTACTTTATTGCATTATTAAATTATCCATGTTAAAATTTAACATTTTAAATATAATTAATTATTCATTTTCTTTTTATAACTTGACATATTGATAATAATTTTCTAAGAAATTTAATCTTAACCATTCAAAATTAATATAATAATTATAAATGGGGAGGGACGGGGGATGGGGATGTAAAAAGAGATTTTATAAGAAATTAAATATGAACCATTAAAAATTAGGGAGAATGTCAAAAAAATACTATTTAAATTTCAAAATCCCGTTAACAAATTCGGTAATGAGATTAACAAGAATGATAATGCAATTAACAAATCATTTTATTGTTAAATCACCTATTTGAGATTTTGAAGTTTAAATGATATTTTTTTAGAATTCTCCCTAAAAATTAATATAATAATTATAAAAGGGAAGGGAGGGAGGGGGGGAATGGGGATGTAAAAGGAGATCAAGCTCCCATTCAGTTTTTTATAGATATGGTGTACTCTAAAAATTAGATAAAGGGAAATTTTTTAAAAAAAGTACTCCAAGAATATCAAAATCCTAAATTAGTTTCTTTTATTTATATTTCATTAGCAATTTATTATACTTGATGAGTAAATCATAACATGTTTTAATGCAAATTCCTAATTTGAGATTTTCAAATTCTAAACATATTTTATTGAAAAATTTCTCTTTTTTTTAAATGATCAAATTATATGAAATGAGAAATTATAAAAACGAAGTTTATAATTATATCAAATTATATGTAAAAAGATATTTTATAAGAAATTAAATATGAACCATTAAAAATTAGGGAGAATGTCAAAAAAATACTATTTAAATTTCAAAATCCCGTTAACAAGTTCGGTAATGGGATTAATAAGAATGGTAATGTAATTAACAAATCATTTTATTGTTAAATCACCTATTTAGGATTTTAAAGTTTAAATGATATTTTTTTAGAATTCTCCCTAAAAATTAATATAATAATTATAAAAAGGAAGGGAGGGAGGGGGGAATGGGGATGTAAAAGGAGATCGAGCTCCCATTCAGTTTTTTATAGATATGGTGTACTCTAAAAATTAGATAAAGGGAAATTTTTTAAAAAAAGTACTCCAAAAATATCAAAATCCTAAATTAGTTTCTTTTATTTATATTTCATTAGCAATTTATTATACTTGATGAGTAAATCATAACATGTTTTAATGCAAATTCCTAATTTGAGATTTTCAAATTCTAAACATATTTTATTGAAAAATTTCTCTTTTTTTTTTAAATGATCAAATTATATGAAATGAGAAATTATAAAAACGAAGTTAATACAATAGAGACAGGGGATTGGGGGATGGGGAATTAGCAGTACATAATTTGAGAGCTACGAATGAGCAGTGCATAAGTTATACAAAGAGAGAAACTGAGAAAAGATTGAAATAACAATTTTATATCTTTTTATAGGGTGCCTTTTGGGATCAGAATGGACAAAAAAACCAATTGAGCACATTCTTTGTTATAGATGACGGCTATGATGTGATTTAATGATTCCATAATTGTTGAGATCGATCAAATTACAAGTCAACTCATCGAGTTTATTGAGTTTATGTTTTAAGCCCAATTGATCAGACTAACTCGCTTTGTAAACTCGCTATAGGTGTTAACTTAGCTAAATTCGGTTTTAACTCAATCAAACTTGGTGATCTCGTCTCGTCATTTCAAAACTGTGTTGAGTGAGTAAGAGATATGACTTATAAAGGTCTATTAGATTATAAAGGATTATGAGTTTTGATTTATAAAAGTCTGATAATGTTACAAAAGATTATAAAAGTGTTAGATAATGATTAGTTCTAAAGACCATTATATTTTGTTTTTCCTTATATAAAAAGTTAGAAGACGAATCAATTATAAGTATTACATAACGGTTGTTTCATAAGAACCATCATATTTATCATTAAATAAATTATGATTATTAACTACAACCATCATTTTTGTGTTTTCACATATTATGCCTCTTATTATATGAAGGTGCATATATTTAACCATTACACTTTAATATTATATATTCTTGTGTGACGTATATTTTGACATACATGAGGTTTATTCACTGTAACAATTATTTATTAGGTGTTCTATATACACAACTTTATAGTAGTAATTAATTATTAGAAGTTGATCCAATAGATGATAAAAATAAATAAAGAGAAAATAGAGAGGATGGAGGTTACCAGAGACACCCTTATCCCAAAATTACTTGGGGGGCAAGCAAGTTATTGATAAATGATGATCACTAGCTATAAGATTCAAAGATTCTGTAACTTTGGGACTCAAAGATTGTATGCTCAAATCCTACCTTCATAATTTTCCTTCAACAATAATTTAAATTATTCCATCATTCAATTTGATACTCTGAAAGTCTCAAATATATATGAATAACCGCAGAGGTTGAATTGTAACGTTTTTTTTCTTTTGCCTTTCTTAGATTACAAAAAAGATTTATTGACCGACATCCTTCCAAAGTCCCAGTGGCCCTATGGTGGAGTCAGACTCTCGAATCGATGACAACCTCTGATTTTGATCTGCACTGTACTCTCCGCGTCATCACTCTTATTACTCATCACCTCACACCTATGGCGCCTGCTCATAGGTGTCATCCACAAAGATACAAATCACGCAAACAGTTTTTAAATTTATTATACCCGAAACACCCATTGCATATATGCTTTATCTGAATATAAATATATATGATCTGAATATTCAACCTCCCTTACCTTATTCCACAGGTCTCGAGTAAACTGAGGGGCAGTGACGACGACCAAGTCAACACGCATGGATGCCGTGTAGTTCACTCCATCACATTTCTTTTCCAACACGTCCCCATACCTTGTGTACGTGGATCGGGTCTCCTCTCTGCCCACGCTCTCGACCCGATCCAAGAAGTAGACCACGGGCCTCCCACACGGGTCACTCACCGATCGGATGTTGAATACAAATGGCTCATCACTCCAACTCTCCCACGTCTGAAACGTCCCCAACATCGTTTCCAGTTCTTTTGCCGTCATCAATGAAGGATACAACTGTACACTATAGCCCCACGACACCGATATCGACCAGTTCCGTTGTAGGTCGTAACAGATACTCTGTTGCGAGATCCGACCTGGATCCACTTTATACGCCGTCACTAGCTTCCTGTATGATTCAACCCGGTTTGAGCTCGGAAACAGCTGGTCCCCTGCTTCAAAATGGTGCAGCGACACCAGTGGGGCCACCGGGTGTGCCGCTAGTAACCCATATAAATTTCCTCGTATATCAACCTCACACAAAACAAAAACATTTTTATATCTATCAATTTTTTTTTTATTTATCCTTATTATATTCTTTTAATAGATAATAATCAAGAAAAAAAATCAAAAAAATAATTAAAATATTTTAAAAAATATACATCATATTAATTAATTAAATTAATTTTTTAATTTAATTTAATTAAATAAATATATATTATATTAATCACAAACAAATGAGAATATTGTGATGTGTTGTAAATATTCAAATTTTAAGAATTGTGTGTTTCATGAAATGAAGGACGAGGAAGAAGACCTGATGAAAACCACGCTCTTTGGTAGTTTGAACGCCGATCTCACTAAGGCAGGCTTGTATCTTCTGATCGCCTCCGTACAACTGAGCGTACCGTTTGATGCAGCCGTCTAGAATCATCACAAGCTCCTCCGCGAGGGGGTAGCTGATGGCATATCCGCCACCGCCAAACGCGGTCTTGTGAGAGAATATAACATCCTGTTTCACGCTCTCTGAATCTGCTCCGATATAGTATAAATCGTTGTGGTCATACTTGTCCAATACTGTAACTAAATTCTCGGGAAAAACAAAGTGTCATCGTCTCCCATGACAAACCACTTCACGTTTTTTAAGCCCAGTTCGAAGCTTTCCTTCAGGATTCGAGTGAGGCGAACGGCGGACCGGTTACGGTACCAGCAGGTGTAGTTGAAGGACGATGCATTGGCAGAGACTTTGTAGGGCGGTGAAGTCTGCGGCCATGTCTCGTTTTCTGGAGGCTTCTGGTCCATCCACACGAAGCCTCTGGTAACGTTAGGCTGCCAGTAGAGCTCGACGTATGGACGTCGCCTGGGCCAGGTCTTGGCGGAGCCGGCGAGACCGAACAGAATATGAGAGATATTAGTGGGTTCTCGATCGCCGACGACAGGAGCGGCAGTTGTAGTATAATGCTGAATGGAATGGTTGAAGTTGAATTCTGGGGTACGATTGTAAAGATGAACTTTGTGGAAGAAGACCAGGAGGAGGAGGAAGGTGGAAAGGGTGAGAGCGATTTTGAGGAAAAGAGAGAGAGCAAGTATCCATGATTTAAGATGGTGAAGAACTGTGGAAGAAGGCATGGGAAATGTTTAGATTGGAGGATGGAAACTCTAAAGTAGTGACGGTTGAAGACTTGAAGTGTTACTGGGTCTTTGTTTGGACCTGAATAAACTAAATAATTAAAAGGGTCACAGATACAGAGAAGCTTGAGACAAAGGCAGAAGAGAAGCCAAACACGACACACTGGCATTATTGGAGCGTACAATGAACGCTGAAAGCGATCTTTAATTGGTATAGTATAATATGTGCCAAGAATTCATGTGGCATCATTAAATTAGCGGAACTTTTAGCTGTACATGTATATTCATGTGATGTCATTGGCACATAATGATAATTTATGAGATCACCGTAATAGGAATACAAAAACCTTGTTTTGCCAACAAGGTAGTATGGGTCCTTATCTATGTTAGGAGGAAACATAATTACTGAGATAAATGAGAACCATTTATCTTCTAAATCTTTAGGTTAAACACTTAATTTAATAAAAAAATATATATGAAGCTTTATATATGTACAATATGTAATCATAGAACGTATGATTTTATGTTTGAAAGGTACACAACATTGTCTCCGTATCCATGCTAGTAATAAGTAAGGCTGAAATTAACAATAAATAAATTATATATATATATATATATATATATATATATATATATATATATATATAATTGCCTCCAATCTTTTTCTAATTATAACACTTTTCTTGTTTGTCTTGATAAAAAATTTATTGGTAGAAATGACCTAAATTATTGTACTAGTACTTTTTTTTTTTACAAAATTTATAGGGAAAATGGCTCCTAAGTCCCAAAGGACCCAAATAATAGCAATATAGTCCCAAAGGGGATTCCCAGGACTTTTCTGATATGGATTCTCAATGCGAAAAGACGACATTGCCCCCAAGGAAAGGAAAGAGAAAACGCACAAAAAGAGAAATGGAAGAAACGCACATAAAGAAAAATGGAGGAAAACGCAAAGAAAGAGAAAACGAAGGAATGCCACTGCAGCAATATTGAAGGGTTTAATTCCCACTAGGACATCATTTGATTTTGTTATAGTGGAAATCACTAAGCTGATTTTGATTCGGGGAGGAAAAAGTGTTTGTTTGCCCTAAATATATCAGCGACTCACGCCCCTCACTCATGGATGCACACTGATACATAACTCTCCAAGTTTCTTCTTCAATGGCGTATTCTTCACAAGGCAAGTTCCTTTTGTTTATTTTATTGTTCTTGTTATCTTCTCTACATGCTTCTACTGTCCTTATAAAATTTGAATCTTGTTCAATACAATCCAAACATGACCAAAATCCATGCCATGAAGCTATTTCTGAACCTGAAACCACAAATAATCTGAATGTGATAGGGGTTGGTTCGGTGAGAAAAAGCTGAAATGATAATGCAAAATTGTTGTTAATACCTGTAGTTTTAGTTGTAAATATGACTGTTGTAGTTGTTAGTACGATGCTCTGTTTCTGGGAAATGTAGTTGTGAACATAAATCAACTTGTAAACATAACTCATGTAATTGTGAAAAAATGCATTAGGAATTGTGAAAATAGGTGTTAGTTATTGAAAAGATGCATTAGAAATTTATAACTCATGTAATTTGTTACTAGATAAGTTGTAAATGATGGCTTATACATTCTTAAAAGCAACATTCCCTAACCTGAAGGCTATATTAGAGGCTCAGAGTAAGCTTTTAGTTTTCTTGGTCATTTTCATTTTGATTAATTATTGATAGGTATATACATGGTTTATGCACATTGGGCTTGAGATTGCAGCTTATTCTTCAATGGTTGACTAGTGTGTTTGTGCTTATACGATGTTTTCTTGAGAGGAAGCAATTTTCTGTGGATATCAACTCCAAGTTGGGACGTAGTTTCTCTCTAGTTCCATAGTATTATAGTAGTTAGTGTTCTGTACATTTTCTTTTTTGGATACATATTATGTACATACTGCTATAAAAATGGGTTATCTACTTCTACATGCTTGTTATGTTTATCCTTTATGAAATTAGTCAAAGGATGCTTACGTTTGAAACCATACTTGGCAATAAATTGGAATGGAGGATATTTGTCAGTCTTTTTATTGTACCATAGATCTTTTAGGATCCCTTTATTTAGAAGTTGAATTTGTAAGTTGAAGGTGGTGAATATTTATATTTATGATGCACCTCTTCATATCAGAATCCTTTAGACTGGAACCATTAAAAACTCTAGATTTTAGAAACTATGTTTAGAAAATAGTAATACTGGGAATCTTATTTTAGTTCACTTGTTCAAAGAGCCTCTAGTGCTATTTTAAAGAATCACATATTCCAATAGTTTAATCCATTAGGTGAAGGCTGGACGTGACATCATATATTTTCTTGATGTGTTGATAGTTGGAGAATCTTATATTTATATACTTTATATGCTATTGATCCCATATGATTAATTTAATTGGTTAAATATCTTCTGCTCTGTAGATAGGGGTGCATGGAAGAATTTTTTCTTCAATTGATAGAAGGCCATTGTTTGGATATATAACTATCAAGGGAATCAATTACACAATATTTTTGAACTTTTGGTTAATTTGTTTTCCTCAAAAAACTCATGGATGCATGTTTTCCCTTTAAGTTATGAGAGTCACATTGCTTGATTTAACATGTTTTAGGTCTGCTGATTAAACTGGCTAAAATCTAAACATGGAAGCTGTTATAGTCCTACTATTTTGATTGTCTTGAATGGCTTAAAATTTCCTTAAGAAATCAAGGATTTGTAACTTCTAACCTATGATTTCATGAGTGTATGTTTATGTCTACATCTATGGTTTTGACATGTGGTAAAGAGTATTTGTTATGTGTGCACTCGTGTGTCTGTGTAAGTGATGCATAGGACCCTATGAATCTCTATTACCAATTTTTTTTGGTAATCATGATTTTCATGTAATCAAGATTACCAAGATAAATGCCATCCATACACACTTTCTGTGGTAATGCCATTGGGATTAACATTACTAGGACTCTAGTTATTGAAAAGATGCATTAGAAATTTGTAACTCATGTAATTTTTTGTTAGATAAGTTGTGAATGATGGCTCATACATTGTCATTAGTACCAACGTAACTTGTTATTTCTTGTAGGATTGATAAATTATTTAGAGGTGCAGGCGTCAGTTTCTATCAAAATTGACAGAATGAGTTGTTCAAAAAGTAGGGATAAGAAGGTGTTAAAATACTGATACGCTTTTGTGGCAATTGACACTTGTGAAAATTAAGATCTCCATCGGGACTGACACTTGTGAACAAACATACGCAGAAGGTTTTGTCCATTGTACCTGGCAACCAACAAGACAAGAGAAGGAAAGAGACATATGACTTGTTTTGTTATTTTGTACCTTATGTAAATATGTATTTTGTTAGCTCTATGTTATTTTGAAGGAAAGGCTTGTTATGACAATGACAACTGTTTGTAGCAAGTTATAATAAATTATGCAATATGTACTTTCAGCTCCATAACCATGTGTCCTTACTGTTTATATGGTTTTAAACAACATATCCTACCACGTTTTATAAGTGAGTCAGTCATATTCTCAACAGCATGAGTTATATTTACAACTATATAATAATTCCTTAAGGAATTTGAAATTCAATAGTCGCCTATGAAATTTCAAAAAATGTGATTTAGTGTATTTACAACTTGTTTAATAGGTTTTAACAACTTCATTAGTTATATTTACAACCTCATCAATCTTCGTGGGCTAGTGGCTAAGCTGACATAAACCAAGTCAAAAAAGGTAATTTGGTGTATTTACAACTTTTTCAGTAGGTTTTAACAACTTTATTAGCCATATTTACAACCTCAACTATGTCAATTTATGCCCTTTGGGTTTTTTTTACAACTTAGTCAGTAGGTTTAAACAATGTTTTCAGCCATATTTACAACATGATCACTCTTCTTAGGCTTAAGGCTAAGCTGACATCAACCATGTCAGTTTATACCCTTTAGTTTTTTTACAACTTATTCAGCAGGTTTTAACAACTTCGTCAGCCACATTTACAACATGATTAGTCTTCTTAGGCCTAAGGCTAAGCTGACATCAACCATGTTAGTTTATGCCTTTTGGGTTTCTTACAACTTTTTCAACAGGTCTTAACAACTTCTTCAGCCAAATTTATAACATGATCAATTTTCTTAGGCCTAAGGCTAAGCTAACATCAACCATGTTAGTTTATACCCTTTGTGTTTTTTACAACTTATTCAGCAGGTTTTAATAACTTCATCAGCCACATTTACAACATGATTTGTCTTCTTAGGCCTAAGGCTAAGCTAACATCAACCATGTTAGTTTATACCCTTTGGGTTTTTTACAACTTGTTCAGCAAGTTTTAACAACTTCTTCAGCCATATTTAACAACATGATCAGTCTTCTTAGGCCTAAGGCTAAGCTGACATCAACCATGTCAATTTATGCCCTTGGGGTTTTTTACAACTTATTCAGCTGATTTTAACAACTTTGTTAGCAATATTTACAACATGATCAGTCTTTTAAAGCCTAAGACTAAGCTGATATCAACCATATCAGTTTATGCCCTTTGGTTTTTTTACAACTTGTTCAATAGGTTTTAACAACTTCGTCAGCTATATTTACAACATTATCAGTATTTACAACTTATTCAATAGGTTTTGACAACTTGTTCACTATACATTAACAACATCATTAAGTATAATTACAACTTAATGAGTTTTCATCGGCTAGTGGCTATCCTGACATGAACCATATCAAAAAATATGATTTTGTTGTTTACAATAGGATGTGCATATTTTGCCAAGTGCTTCAGCCACATTAACAACTTAAGTGTTAGTCCTGAGGGAGGTTCTAATTATCAGACATGCCAACTGTCACAAAAGGATATCAGCATTTCATCAACTTTTTCTCCCTACTTTTTGAACAACTCATTGTGCTAATTTCCACAGAAATTGATGCAACCTGCAACACAACCTGATATTAACAATTGCATCATCAATATTAACAATTACTAAAGCTAATATTAACAATAGTAATTTTATATCAATTCACCATTTTGTTATCATACAAACCATAATCACATTCATTTATTCCCACTTAAAACTAATCAATCCCCTCTGTTACATTTCCTAAAACCAAAATCAATCCCTCTATTACATTTCCGGGAAACATAGCACATTTTATGTATTAACAATTACAACAGTCATATTTATAACTACAAATGCATGTATTAACAACATTATTTTAATATAATATCAACATTATCTCACAAATCAACCCCACCACATTCAACTATTCCCACTACAACAAGCGCAGTCCCTTTGTAACCCAACTAAAAAACAGAGCACATTAACATTCTCACACCCCAACCATGTTGAAACCCCAACTTCAATGATCAAGATCATATTTTCACTAAAATCTTAGCATTACTAATCTATTTCTTACCATATAGTCCACTATTAACTCTAAGCTCCAACATTTGATCAACCCATCAATCTCAATACATCTACTATACAAAACGGAAAAAAAGAAAATTTTAATTTTACTGTTCAGTCACTGTAACAGTCCATAACGATGACAGAAGCTCTAACCGTTTGCAAGGATGCCATCACCAAACTTCAACTCTTCGACCTTCCTGCTGAACCAACATGGAGTTCCTAGAATGTGTTTTTCTCTTTCTCGTTAATCACCGAAACGTGGAGATACTACCTTATGTGGGTTTTTCTTTCTTTTATTTTATTGGGGGTATGATGGTATTTTCACTTTATGAATTCATATCAGAAAAGTCCCTTGGGACTTTGCTGTCATGGAAATATGTAATGGGACTTTATTGCTATTAATTGGGTCCCTTGGGACCTAGGAGCCATTTTCCCAAATTTATATAGTACCGATGCTTTATGTGCACATATATAAAATTTATTAGTCCATTTTACAAGGCTTAAACTATTTATTTAAAAAAATAATTATACTTTAAATTTAACTAATTTTTTTTATACTTTCAATTGGTATAAGGGGCTTTTTTAGATCATATTACTAAGTATTTGAGTTACAGACTATTCTAGCTTTAGGGTTTTTGGTTTTCCCTTCCAACAAAAGTGTCTTCTTAGGATTGAACTCGAGACCCAAAGGCCAAAGGGATCTATGAGAGGTTTACACCACTAAACCAATTATGTATCGGTAATTTTAGTATTGTTTTCATATTTTGAAAAATATTGTTATATTTGAATCCAAACTAGTTTGGTTAATAAATTTCGTGAATGAAAAAAATAAATGAATAAATTGAGTTTAGGTGATAAGTACAATATTTTTGTCCCTTGCGAAAAAGGAATTACAGTATATATTTGGAAAATTGCATTGGAGGAGTTATAAAAATTAATGTCTATGAATTATGAAATATCATGAAAAATTATAGTTAGAAGAGCAAATGATTTGGATTTTCAAATTCTAGACTCTTAAAGATATTTAATTGAGACTTTCCCAAAGAGAAAAGACTAAAAAGAAAATGTCAATTAACTCAAATGTTAAAAGATAAAAAATTTTGTATTCATAACATAAGAGCAACATATTCATACAAACTATACTCCATTTATGTTATCTCTAATCTATCATAATTTAAGGGAGATAACTATTTAGAGACTAAGAGGGACCTCCTTATTTAGATAGAAACTCAAATTAACCTCTTTATAAACATGATGAAGATTTAACTATCCTATATACAATACCATATTAACTAGAACTCTTTATATAAACTAGAGCCTTAACTAATTAACTATTCATTTAATTTCACTTTAACCACAGTATAAAAATTTCTTCAAAATATTCTCTGACATATCTATTGACTTGCTTTTCTTATAGGCAACATCATCAATATTCTTTACCTCCCTCGTACTTCTTTGACCAAAACCAATCTAAAGCGTCTTCTATTTACAATATTCTTCACCCATTAACATGCCTGATTCTGCACTGCATAATATTCCCTAATGCTGTCATGATCCTTCTTGCCTTCCAACTTTAATTAATGTTACTACTTGGCTTCGCAGTACACGTGCTTCTCTCTTCCTCATAATGACATGCAGGCTTCATCAATGTACTCATCCTCTTAGACTTTCAAATGAAGAATTCTTTTGAAAATTAGAGAAACCCAACATGACTAGATCCCTCAAAACTCACACATGGTGTAACACTTGCCATCTGCACCTTCAATTTTGTATTTACTTGGACCAAAAAATCTCTCCGGACCATCCATGACTTTCTTAGATGTTCCAACTTCTATGTAACACTACTACAGAAAATATATTTTACTATCCTAAAAAAATCCCTTTTTAAAAAAGAGAAGTAAAAAATAGACGGAGTGACATTTTTATAATTTCAAAAGGAAATTTTGAACATTAAGCATCCCTATTTAAAAATAGAGACGTGTAAAGGGGACTTTAGGCGTCCTAGAAAATAATTGGGATGCATAAACCTTACTTTTGGTCTCTAAAAGCCCAATATATTAGCTGAGATGGAACCCTTTAGGCGTCCCTATTAGGCCTAAAGTTGAATGTTTTGAGTTTAGACATCCCTATTTTATAATAGGGACGTCTAAATATATAGAGTTAAAAATTAAAAAGAATTTATTACTTTACTATATATTATATTCTTATAGTCTTATTACTTATATTATTTCATAGGTAAATAATAAAATATAAAAGAATAATAATAAAATGGGTAAGAGAAAACCCAATGCATGTCAGTCTTTGACTGACATGCATTGGGCAAGACGCATGTCATCTTATGCATGTCAGTCGCTGATGTGTGGAAAAAAAAGGAAAATGGAATAGGCGTCCCTATTCAAAATTGGGATGCCTATTCTTGATTCAGCAAGGGAATAGGCGTCCCTATGTTGTAAAAATAGGGATGTATATTATTTTATTTTTACGATTAGATGCTTGATAGCTCTCCACTCTTCCATTTTCTCTGCTTTCCTCTCTCTTGGCATCTTCATTTTCTCTCTTCTCTATCTCCATTCACTTAAAACTTAGTTGTCTTCTTCTTTCTCCATCTCTCATTCACTTAAAATTTCAAACTCGGCGCTCTTCTTCTTTCTCCATCTCCCATCTGTCTCACGTTCTCAAGCTATTGGCAGGTTGCTTAGCGGCATCGGCAAACTCTGTGTGAGAACAAGAAAAGAGATTCACTACTGTAGGTTACTTAGCTTCCTCTACATCCACATGTTAGCTTGTGTTAGCTTCCTCTCACTTTGTTTTTTTTTCTGTCAAAAAGCTTGCTCAATTTCAAACTTCTGAATATTTCTTTGTGACTTTCCCTGTTTACTTCTTTTAATTTACCTTTTTCATTTGAGGATGTGATCATTGACATGTGTGAGTGTGCTTCAAAACATCCAAACTACATATTCAATTCGTTGTGAGATGCTTGAAAAGATTGAAAATTCTCGCCATAACATGTCTTCTTTTGAAGAAAATAATAGGGATTTATATGTAGAATGAATGAGAATAAAATTTCTTTCCTTTATATATATATATATATATATATATATATATATATCTTACTCTGCATTATATAATCTTGAAACAATTTGTTCTTTAGTGCATTATGTGATGCCCCTTTTAAAACCATAAATAATTGCGGGCGATAAGCATATTTGATAATATAAAGTGTATAACACGGCGGAAACATATAAATACATCATATTAGTTTACATTACCGGAGATTACCCTCAAAGAGTTTGATAACACATATAAATACATGTACAAAGAGTACCAAAACAATAATAGCTAGGTACATGTGGAAGCGCTATAATCGTAATGAAACTTTGGGACTCTAATCACAGGTAGCCGCCACTTTGCCTTTTGAACTACTTGCTTCAGCTGTAATAGTTTTGTTGTTTGGAAAGAAGAGATTCGAGAGAATCTCAGTAGCAACATGCTTACATACAATAAAATGAGAAAATAGATATGCAATGTCATGAAATGTAAGATGATCGAACGTAAGTGTGTACACTAGCCCAATGTCAAACTTCACGTCTGCCCTTAGTCGACTTGATGCCCCTGTTGGGTCCTTACCCACAACATGGCAAATGGGTATGTCTAAGACACTAGCTCATGTAACATGTATGACATTCATAGTGGCATCACATAGTATATGTAAGAAGGATGTTACTACCTGATTGCTTTCCTTGTGTTCTTTCCTTGCAGTTTGAAGCTCAGGCAAGCTTAAACTTCAAATTGTCCTTAACTCCTACAATACCTAAATATCATAGGTAAGTTACCACTTATTTGCACCTTACTTCAATCTCATGTTATTGGTTAACTTAGCTTAGCAATGCAAAATTATCAAAATGCCCTTGTAGACCCCGGTCTACTGGAACTTATCAAAATTTATGACTTGGGCTATTCCTACACAAATTCGTGTGTAGAATCCATTTTTGACTTCAAATTGGTCAAATGATGAAAATACCCCTACTTTCCCTTTCATTTGTGTTTCAAAGCATATTTTGTCATTTCTCATTCTGGGGTTTTTCTCACTTAGTCGACAACATATACCCGACACAATTTCATCATCTAAGCCCATTGGAATCATCAGAATTATCAAATCCCATCTCCTTAATCACGTTCAAGACAGGGTCTAGATTTTATGTTCTTAAAAAAATTGTGTCGGTTTCTCATTCTGTCTTGCTTAATCACCTCCTTTCTACTTATAATCAAACTATTAGCTATTAACATGATTATTGGATAAGGTTTGGAGAAACTTGAATTTCAGAGTTCTTTAAGTTTCTTCATCTATCTTTCACAAGAACAACCAAACCAATCCAAGAATAACACTAATAGCATCCACTTAAGCAATAGAATCATGTTTGGAAAGTTACCTTTGAGTTTCTTCACTTTATCTCTCCTCAACGTCTGACTATTTCTCTCTCTCCTCTTGGAAGTTCTTGAAAAACCATTGATTCAAAGATGAAGAGATGAGCAAGAGAGATCATAGTGAGTTTAGGAAGCATGAAACACATGATCAAGACTTCCTTACCTTGATTTTGAATGAGACCTAGCTTCTTCTTGTTTCTCGTTCTGCACCACCTCAGTTCTCTCTCTCGTTCGTTCTTGCGTTCTGATTCTGTTTGCACGATGGAATGAAGAAATGGATAATGGGAAATGATATATATTAAGTTAAGTTAAATAATTAACTTAACATAGGTGTCATTAATCCATTGGTCCACAAATCTCATTTCCCTTCGTGGCACTTCATTCAGCCGTGTTACATGTAAATTAAGGGAAATATATTGATCTCAACTATCACATTGTCATATTGTAAGTAGTTGACCATTATTAATAATAAGTCATCGAAATAGGCTTATTATTTATCAAGTTGTCATTTCCCTCTTTTTAGTTCCCATATAATTGAGGTTATGAGGAAGATTAGGGAAAAATAATCGTTTCCCACTTTTTGGCAAAATTATAGTTTTGCCCCTACATTTAACGATTTCTCGAAATAAATCATTTCTTGCTTCTTTCATTTGGTTTAACCAAATTTTGACTTGTATAATATGCATTTATTCTTATCATTTCACATGTTAAATTTGGGTTACCATAGCAGGCCTTTTAGTGGACATTTAATTGCTCCTTTGTGTCCTTTCTTAGCCGAATTGTGAGTAATCGACAACTGAAATATTATGATAATTTCATATACACCACAATTCACCATTTTATTCCATTAGATGTATAAATTACATAGGAGGAATATTGGTGATTGCAAATTGGGGTGTTACACATTATATAATCTTGAAACCATTTGTTCTTCGATGGGATTATATATATATATATATATATATATATATATATATATATATATTTCTATTATTAATTATAAAAAAAATTCCACCCTATTTTTGGAAATGGTTTAGGTGGTAATAAAATAGATCATAGTTGGATGAATGTTTTGAGAACTAGTGAAGAGTATGAGAGTGGGGTAGAAGGGTTTATTGAATTTTGCAGAAGGAATGCTTCAACAAAAAATGGAAAGTATTTTTGTCCTTGTATCAATTGTTTAAATGAGAGTTGAAGGGATATTGATATTATAAGGGATCACCTACTTTGTGATGGAATAAATCTTCGATACACAAGGTGGATATGGCATTGTGAGGAAGTAAATGATTGTCCGTTGCACACGAAGGAAGGTGTGGATGTCATAGATGAAGATAGAATGGGGAAAATGATTCATGATGTTGAGGTAGAATCCTTTGCGCAGTCGCATGAATATCACAGCCTGCGGAGTGATGCAGAGACACCTTTATACCGTGAGAGTAAGTACACACGGCTGACAGGAACCTTGCATTTGGTTAACTTGAAGGCAACTTTTTGGTGGACCGATAGTAGTTTCACTTTACTTCTTGAATTGTTGTGTGATATATTTCCAAACGATAATGTACTTCCAAACCGTATGTATGAGGCCAAGAAAATCTTGTCAATAATGGGTATGGAGTATGAAAAGATATACGCTTGCCTTAATGACTGTGTTGTAAATAGAAAAGAGTATGAAGGTCTTACTAAGTGTCCTAAGTGTAAAATGTTACGATACAAAGTGAAGAAAGATGGTGGTTGTAGCAAAGGAACTACTAAAAGGCTACCCTCAAAGGTGTTGTGGTATCTTCCAATAATACCTCAGTTTAAGCGGTTGTTTGAGTCCAACAAAAGTGAAGAAGTTGAGATGACATTCTGATGAGAGAATATCTAACAGAAAATATCTTCGGCACCCAGCCGACTCTCCACAGTGAAAGAAAATAGATGAAATGTTCCCTCAATTTGGCAGCGAGCCGAGAAACCTTTATCTTGGCCTTTATGTAGAGGCAATCAATCTGTATAGAACTCTTACTAGCACACATAGTTCGTGGCCAGTTCTCCTTGTAATATACAACTTACCTCCCTGGTTATATATTAAACGCAAGTGTGAGATGCTTTCTATGATGATCTCAGGACCAAAACAGCTAGGGAACGACATCGAATAAGTTGTGGGAGGAAGGCGTAGATGTATTTGATGCATACAAGAAGGAGTCTTTCAAGTTACGTGCAATGATTTTCACCATGATAAACAACTTCCCTGCATACAAAAACTTGTCAGGGTATAGTGTGAAGGGGCATAAAGCATGTCCACTCTGTGAAGCAGAGACACACTTCTATCAACTTAAGTACGGGAAAAAAATGGTGTACCTTGGTCACAGGAGGTTTCTTGATTGGTTCCACCCATATCGTAGGTTAAGAAAGCGTTTTAATGGGTTACCAGAGCATGGAATTGCTTTAAAGGCTTTAACTAGGGAAGAAGTTTATAGTAGGGTTGAACGTATCAATATAAACTTCGGTAAGAATCAAAGGATAACGGGTGAGAAGAAAATAAGGAAGAAGAGATCAATTTTCTTTGATCTTCCATATTGGCGTAGTCTTGATGTAAGACACAGTATTGATGTGATGCATGTGAAAAAAAAATGTTTGTGATAGTCTTGTTAGTATGCTTTTGCACATACCAGGGAAGAACATATGGTTTCATACGTTCAATATTTCATTTATCATTTGATTTCTATTTTAGGTCCTTTAAGCAGATATGCATCAATATGGAAAGGGAGAATTTATACGGATTCCTGTGTCTGGAAAATACGACAAAGGATAAAAATGATGTACAACAAAGGATGCATTATGTGGGCTACACAATGGGAGAGACTAAAGTTCATTGTTACCTAGCACTGATTGTTCAAGGGTACGTACTTTAATTTTCATTTTGTACAAAGTTTAAGAAATAATTGTCTTATCATCTAACTTCATTTTAATCCATATGTTGTTATAGTTACCATTGGAGTCTTTGTGTTGTTTGTCCTCGCATCAACCACGTCTATTGGTTTGATTCCTTGGATAAAAAGCTAGACAATGAAACAAAATCCGTCTTCAATATGTAAGTTATTTTATTTTTATTTCATTGGTTCTTAACTTAAATGAATTGTTCTAATTTTTTTGGTTTTATATTTTAATGGTAGTAGGACCCAGACATATAGAATCCTTGGTGGGTCACGCGAGGGTAGAGTTGTTAGAAACCCAAAGTGGTTTTATCCAAAAGTTTGTTGTTTCAATTCAAGTTCTTTCATTGACATTTGTTTTAGATATGACTTTATTGTTTTTAATCAATTGCTTTTGATTTATAGTGCCCTCGACAGCCAGGGGCCACTAAATGCAGATATTAAGTTATGCTTTACATGTATAACATTATTTAGATCGGCGGTACAAGTGATTTTCAGCAGGTAATCAAATGATTATATTTTGGGTATTGTAATTGAATTATGAAATCTTTATTGATTTAATCTAATCTTATTTTCTAATTTACATATTTTTGATAATGAAGCTGCCTACTTACATGAAGACATTAGTTTGAACAGGGAATTTTTGGCTGGGCAGCTTCTTCAACACATTGATCAGTAAAAGTGTATGTTTATTTTAGGTAGTATCGACAATATTTTTGACAACATTGTGTGGTGGTTCTTGTACATAGATGGTAGTAGGAGTTAATTAGCTACTGTTGGATGTTTCATTACTATTTGTAATGATATTGTGCTTTATTCTTCGATCCTTTCTGGGTTTTCAATTTTTTGGGCAGAGCAATTTCTAAACAATTTTTTTTAAAAAAAAGACTTAGTTTTTACGTCCATAACAAAAGAGACATCTAAAGTATTTTTAGACGTCCCTTTTCAAGTAACGGGGACGCCTAAAGCTAACTTGAGGCATCCCTAATGGCCTTGGAGACGCCTAAAGGAGGGACTTTAGGCATCCCTAATTTTCCTAGGGACGCCTAAAGTCCCTTTTTTAGGCGTCCCTACGATAGGGACGCCTAAAGTCTTTGTTTACCACGTCCCTCGAATAGGCGTCCCACTGTATAGGGATGTTAAAAGTCCCAAAATAGGGACGTTAAAACCTCTTTTTGTAGTAGTGTAAAGAGCCTATTTCATCTATGAACATGATGCATATAAAGATACTAAACAAACTCCAATGTGATGATGACAACCATAAAATCATAGATGCCTTGCTTATCACCATTAATGTGATTGTCAACAAGCATACGAAGGAAATGCTTGCAACTGCTTTGGATTGCTTTCATTCCTACACAAAAAGTCTTTCGGATAAAGAATCTGCATATTTGTTTCTTGAGCAAGTTGAATTATGTAATATCCTAAATTTTGGGCCTAGAGACTTAGACAATTAAGTCCAGTTCGGGAAGAGTTCCAAGAATATTGAGAGATAGAAAGACTCTCAGGGACTATATGATCCGGCCTTACCGGGTAGAGGGCCCAATATGCGTAGGTAGTATGATTAAAGTGTTAGTTCAAATATGTATAGGACACATATACAGTGCCATAGGGTTGGTAGAAAGATGCCACCTAGCTATATCATGAGGCATGAGACTAATTGGTCGAGCAAAATATACCGGTACAAGTGTGCACATGGCATTTTCAAGGCAGACATGTGTACCCTACGTTTTCGGAAAAGACACCTGTATGTGGCGCCATGTGGGCCCACATATACACTTTGACCTGGCGTCATTTGGCAGGCCTATATATATGTGAAGCAATCCCGAGTAAACACTGATAAAGTAACTTTATTAAAGTAACTTTATTAAAGTACTTTTAATAAAGCAAGTTATGATGACTAATGATGACGCTACTTTTTGGTTGGCTTTATAAGAGAGTGACAAGTATCCTCTCATCATAACAAAGTACTAAGTGCCTTTTGTGTTGGCTTGATAGAAAGGTGACACGTGTCCCTCATGATGAAACTTACTTTTTACCTTTTGTGTTGGCACACTCATAAGACGGCACATGTCACCTGAGTCAGGGTAATCCACCGATTTTTGGTCCGGTCGTGTACTTGACTTCTAGAACATTGAACTTGAGAATCAAGGGAATTTGTCAAGCCTCCCCTCCCCTGACACATGAAAGGACGCCACCTAAGAGAGAGAAAGATAAGAGAAGAGAAGATGCCTTCTTGACACTTGGCATATTGAGTTCTAATCTTTGGACAGATGGCAAGCTAAGAATTCATCAAAGGAAAGATTTAATCTTCATCCACCCTTCTACTTTAAAGTACATGGCCAAATGGAGAGAAGGAAGAGAAAATTGTGAAAAATCCAAGAGAAATTGGTAGAGGAAAGAGAAAGGAGGAATAGTAAAAATCCTAAAGTTTCGGAGCCAATTCCGACCCTAAATTGCTATCGTTGACCGGTAAGCTCTTCAGGAAAGTTATTCTACTCATTGAGAGCTTCATTTATATGGTCTCAGTTTTCTGATCTGAGGTATTTTGTGTCATCTTCATAAAACCAGAGTACCATAAGAATACAAAACCGATTGTAGAAATGTGAAAAGGTAAGCCTCGACATTGTTTAGAACCGTACACCTTGTTATTTCATTGAGTTTTTCTTAGCTCTTGGACCACCGAAATTTTTTTCCAATAGGAGGTTTTCAAGGTCTAATGTTGGTTTAAGCTTGAATATGGTGAAATCACACGTTTAATGATAATATAAGACTTGTTTGATGGCAAAAAGGCAAACTTGATTTTTGTTGTTTTGTGACAATATTTTAGTCAAAAGCAAAAACTGGGAGAGGGAGTATGATTTTGATATTTTTAAGCTCTTTAATGGATTTTACATAAAACATGGTGTGTGAATAGCCCTTAGTTATAGTCTTAAATGAATCAGAATGAAAAACCAAAAGTTGAAATTTTTGTACAAGTGGTGCTAGATTTCATTTTTTAGAGGTAGTTGATTTGTGATAAGTTTTTAATTGACTAAATATTATTCAATAGCCATGAAACTTTTTAGAATTAAAGTAGACATGATAAAATTTAATTTGACATATAATATGTGTCATTTGGGTTTGTAAATTGTGAGATATGAATTTTTGAAGTTAGACATTGAATCTGGAACTTTTTTCTGGACTAATTGTGTTGTTTGATGATTTTGGGAAACTTAGCCCTATAATCGGCAGTGTTTAATATTTATTTCCTGAAAATATACTTAAATATGATCATATAGGATTTTGAACCATCCCATTTGGAGTTCTAGAGATTAAGTTATGAATTTTAGAAATCTGGCTATTAAAACTAGGACGATTCTGTGGCAGTAAGGATAAAATGAAAATTTTGAAACTGTGCATTTCCAGGTTGTAGTGGGATCCATTTTTCCCCCATAAAATAGACTTAATAAGGGCCACCTAGGTCTTTGAACTACGCAATTTGAATATTTGTAGAAAAAAATATGATTTTTCAAAGTTTGTTGAAAATTCTTCCAACTTTTGGAAATTGTGCAAAAATAAGAAAGTAATGGCATTTAAAGTAATTTTGGGACAAGTATGGGCCCAAAGAATAGAGACAAGTTTTAGAGGCTAAAGTAGCCCATTGAACATTTATTTGTCATAGCTCTAATAATATGACCATTTATCTAAGGCCATGAGATGACAAATAATAGGCAATGGAAGCAACTTCAATGGTTGGAAGAAAAAATATAAAAGGGGACTCAAAGAAAAAAGGTAGTGAACTTACCTAACCTGCATGTATTTGATATGTATGTTTAAGCATTGATTTATGTGACTTCTTTACCTAATTGTGTTTAGCATATTTGATTGATTGAAGATCTGTTATATTTATGTTATGGCCATAAGTATGTTGTAACATTGAGCATGCAGATATGCCATTATGTTGGCATGAAATTATGTAAGGCAAGAATGACATGCATTAAATACATATCTTACATGCATAGTGTTATTGTTTGCTAGTGATATTCCCTCAAATCTTACCCTCCCCCAACCAACCATTTAGGCAGGTGAGCACAAAAAAGAAGTGCAGGACGATGCACTAGAAGAAGAAGTTGCGGATGAAGGGTTGAGGAATTATTATGCGTTGTTCCGTTCTATATTAACATTTTATGTGGTTAACTGCATAACCTGCATGACAAAGGGATTAATTATCCAAGCGCGTTAAATGAACTAACAATAATCGCACAGTATGAGTCCATTAGTTAAGTAAGCAGAAGAATTGATAAGCCAAGAAAAACCTTGATAATAATGAATGGAAGAATTGAAAAGTTAAAGTGAATAGTAACCCGTGAATAAAGTTAATTAATCTAGTAAATATGATTTTACCTAATGAACAGTGCCTTAAGAATAAGGGTGTAAGTTTTTTGCTGCGAGCTTTATTTACTGATTCTCCTAAATCATAATAATAAAGTTAACGCTTTTGATACATAATAAATGAGCATAAGTAACGGGTGTTACAAATAATACATAGAGCTTTATTACAGGCCTCATGGTCCAGTTTAGTTCCCAATGCCAGTAGAAGAATGAAAGGAATGAAGGCGATCAAGAAATATGCATGCTAAACCAAAATTATTTTCACCCCAACTTTGCCAAAGTCTCAATTCTGTATTTGAGATCAAACAATTTCCCATAAAAGCAGGGGAAGACTACTGTTTTATTTAGATCGGACACACTTAGGACAACCTTGTTCCCATCACAAAATCTTCTAACTAAAGCTTCTAAAACTTGATCTTTATCACCATCTTTAGATCTATATCAGTATAACTTCTGAGTAGCAGTATCATAGTGATATGTTTCCAAACCTCTCAAAACATGGCCAAGATCAATATCTTGTATTGTAGAGAATGTTTGGTGATGCAACTTAAAGCGTAGGTTTCACAGTAACCTAATTTACATGCATCCATGACCTCCACATCTCTCACTAATCCATAAGTCGATCTTGTCATTCCATAGCACAACAATAATCTTGTGAACCCTATGTATATGAATATGAATGTTTCAAATAAGCCAAGACCTTCTGCAAGCATGCACGAGAAATACGGGGAAAGAACAAAAAGACAACTCTCCAATTTCTGAAGATTGTAAATATCTAATCCTGCAAACTTGCAAAAGCAAAGTAGATGTAAATCTAATTCCAACACCTGAAGACATCAAATCAACAAAAATCTCTAAAAATCTCACAACTACCATGAATAAATTTTGTCCAGAATGGTTAGATTTGACTGATGACATTGTCCTGTACATAAATTGCTATTGCCTCATTCAAGAATGATTCTCTAAGCACCAGGGCATATAGGTTGACATCTGTGCCAAGCTCCCACTATAGCAAATATTTCCAATGATCAAACTTGAACTTGAAACCATCAATCTCATCATTCACAAGATAAAATGGTGAAAACAGAGAAGGAAAAATTCAAGACTTCGATAGCTTTAGGACTGAATTGAATGAAGAAGTATATGCATACATAACCATAGAAAGACGAAGTGCATGATCTTGAGGCAAAGACGGCTTGTACGGAGGAGGAGACGATCGCAGACTTTGAATAGGCAATGCTTGAGACTATCTCTGAGCAAACCTTTGACATTGAGCTTCGCTGACACTAAGAGCTATCCTCGTAGGAGGCGTTGACGACGAAGATGATGTTCCGCCACTGAGCTTTGTGCTTTAGTGGCAACCAAACAAGAAAGAGCCGCTGAGATTTGTGCTTTAGTGGCAACCAAACAAGAAAGAGAGGGTTTCTGGGGTTGTGGCAGATCAGGAAAACGACGTTACTCCATCAAGAAAGGCATTGGACTGCAGTGGAAAAGCAAGAACCATGATGGGCTTTAACACACTTTTTTTTTAAGAATCAAGAAGGGGATGCTGGATAAGAAATATGGAAAGTATCAATATCGAAAGATGAAAGATCTTGTATTTATAATATAAGAGTAATATGCTCACATAAACTATAATCTGTTTGGGTTATCTTTAATCTACCCTTACTTGAGGGAGATAACTAACCCCATTTGAGGACTAAGAGGGACCTCCCTCTCTAGAGAAAGACTCAAATTAACCTCTCTCTAAACATTATGAAGATCTAACTATCCTATACACTAAATTATATTAGCTAAGACCTTTTATATAGACTAGGGCCTTAACTAACTAACTACTAATTAATTTCACTTTAATATCTCTAACACCAAGTAATTTTAAACAAAGAAAGTGTTTATCCCACATTTTCAAACATGATTTAGTTCCAATAAGAAGATAAATGCCTATAAAAGACATGAAATTTTTTTTTCATCAAGTCTAATTTAACACGTATTTATCACTTAACCCACTGAGCAAAAGGGGAGAGACATGTTTCCATTAATCTCTCTCCGTTTAGTGTATTCGCCATTAGATCAAGTTTAACATTTCTCTCTCTTGAGAAGGCCAGCTTTATAAGCAAAGTTATTGTTGTCAAACTCACTGAGTTTACGTTCTAAGCTCAGTAAGTAAATCAAGTACTTGCTTGTAAACTCACTATAAGTGTTAACTCGGTCAAACTCGATGAACTCGCCATTCCAAAATTGAGTTGAGCGAGTAAGTTATATGAGTGAGGGTTAAAAGGCATTTTTGCCTTGCAAGTTTTCACCAAGGGGCGATTTTGCTCTAGAAGTTTTTCTGGGGGCAATTTTATCCAGGAAGTGTAAAAAATAGAGTAATTTTGCCTTGGCCATTATCCAGATTAATTTTGACCATTAGCTGAACAAATATGCTAAGCTTGCAATCCACATGTCATTCACGTTATTTTTGTTAAAGTGTAAATTTGGCCCAAAGGTTTTAATTCTAAATTCGAAAAAAGATGAAGTAAATGATACATGGATTTTCAGTGCAAATTTACACCTTAACAAAAATGATATAGATGATATGTAGAATGTCAGCTCAGCATATTTGGTTAACTAACTGTCAAAATTAATTAGGCTAACACTAGGATAAAATTGTTTCCTTTTTGGAACTTCGACGATAAAATTACCCTTAGGTAAAAACATCTAGGCAAAATTGCCCCTTAACCTTATGAGTAATAAAACATCAAAACTTACCTGAAAAAAATTAAAAGCACAAGATAGTATAAAGTTAAGAAGAAAATAAATAATAATTACAGGGCAGAATTGCTGAAGTACACAACTCGAGGAAAATGAAGAGACCATACCCCATGTCAGGCATGTAGGAGTCAAGACCAAGTGATTAAACCCAGACCGGCTACTAAACCGGTTAGGTTATTAGGTCAAGGATCAATGGGTCATACTGGAGTCAAACTGGAGCTAACCCGGGATTAAACCGATGATAAATTGAAGATTTTAGGAATATTAATATGAAATTATAAAGAAAAATTTTAAAAAATTGATTTAAAAAAAACCCGGACCAGACTGAACAGGGTTACTGGATTGGAATGGTCTACTGGTCAGTTGGCCAGTTTCCGATTCGATCCGATTCGGGTCTCAGGTCAAGAGTTGGAATTTGAATTCTTTCACTAAACCTTGTATTCTGCGTTCTCTCGGTCTCTCATTTTTTTACTTCTCAGTTTTCACCCTTCCTCTCTCCATCTTTGAGACTTCGGCCCTTCATCCGAGGTGGAAGAAAAACCATAAGAAGGAGAAAAGCAAAGGAAAGATGGTGGTGACATGGGGGCACAAAAGTGTATATGTACCGCCTATACATATTTTAAGTTTTAACTAATAATTATATACTGGTATTTTTTAAAATAAAAAATGTAGAGTTTGAAGGGTGTGACTGTGTAAGGGAGAATCTTTTTTTATTTTACTTTTCCTTTGACTTTTCATTTAATTAGTTAAACGTATAAATTTTGACTTTGATTTTATTAGTTATTATAACTTATATTTTTTTGTTTAATTGTTAGTTTGATAAATACTTCTATTTTATTTTGGATAATCTAACATTTAACGGTGTTTATTGAATTTTTAATTTTTGATTATGTTTAGTACCTTCATATATGAATTTCATAAATTTTTTATGTTGAGTATGATAAATTATGAATATTAATATATTTATTAAAATTGTTGTCATTTCATCGAGATAATAAAGACATATTTTATCATAACTCGCTCCTGCCAAGAAAAAAAGCCCAGCACCAATAAATTTATGAGAAATTATAGTTATTTATTGATAGAGGTAAACTCTTACGATTTTACGATCCGTGTCTACGTTCTGAGTTTACCTTTTTATTACAAGTTTGTTTAAACTTATGAGTTTGAAAAACTTGGTTGAGTCTAGGGGTGGAAATATATTAGGCTAGGCCAAGCCTAATAGGCATGGGCCTGCAATAGAGATTTACAGCCTAAGCCTGAGCCTAAGCCTGTATGTAGGCTTTTATTAGACTTAAGCTTTAATAAGGCTTGAATCTTATTTAAAGACCTATTTAAGATATAGGCCTTTATATAGCATTTAAAGTATATACCTCAAAACTTATATATAATCCTTCAAGCTTATTTACAATAATATATTATGTCTTAAAAGCTTAAGATCCATTCTCGTCGTAATATATAAACTTAGTAAAAGAAAAAAAAAAGAATGCCTAGTGAAAATAGTTATCCGAGCAAGTAGGAATAAGAAAAACTAATCATCTGTTGGCCAATGAAATATTTTCTTAAATCGACCAAACATAACAAGTAATTAGTAAAACTAGATTTTACCTTTTCAACATAAATGGGGACAAACTCCTTTAACTAAAATTATAATATTTCATTTAGCACTAAAATAAATTTATAGCAATTATTATGCTTTAGTGAGGGACAAAGAGTGAGTTAACATTACCATATCAAGTAATTGAAGAGGAGAGAGTGAATAATTAATGTGAATGCAAGGTTTGAGTGTATGTGAATGACAATAGAATGTGACACTCAGGATTAAGGATGAGTTGGTAAATTTATAAAATTATTTAGATGATATTATATATACTTATATAATGATATAAATTAAAAAAATTTAAATAGATCAAATTTATAGGTTTGTAGGTAAGGTCTTGCAAAAATAGGCATGATCTATTTATCTAAATGAACATGAATTTAACTTATTTACTAAATAGTTTAAACTAAATTTTACGTAGGCGAGCGGTACGTAGCCACAAATGTGACCTTAAGTAGGATCAATATTAAATATGATACACAAAATAGAAGAGGGTCACCAGTTGCAGTTTCACCCGTTATAAAGGCTGCATTAAATTCTTCCTTAGATGAGTGTCATGATGTTTCTTAAAAATTCAATCCATAGATTAAAAAATAACAATAAATTAAATACATTAAACACTGACAGACCCCAATATTGCTACTCCAAAAGTTACATGAACAATCCAACAATTTACTTTTACTTAAAGGGAAGATTTACCGCCTGCTTGGTTTAATAGGGGAGGGGAGGGAAGGGTTTTAATATTATTTTATTTAAAATGATAAAAGGAGAAGGAAGGAGAATGATTTTAATGTTACATTATTTGATTTAAAAAAGGAGGTAAAAGAAAATATTTTTACATAGACAAATTTATCTTTATTTTATTTAAGTTGTTTTTGTAAAATTAGTAGAAAATTTTAACCGTGTAAACATATTGTATATATTTTTTAAAATTATATATATATATATATATATATATATATATATATATATATATAAAAGTACATAAAAATTAAAATTTAACTAAAAAATATTTAAAAAAATAAGCAACGAAAACATTAGTGTGCAGAAGAAGGGTAATGTAAAAATACCAAAAAAAATTTAGGTAAAAAAGTCACATTAAGGTAAAATATATAAGTACATAAAAATTAAAATTTAACTAAAAAATATTTTAAAAATAAGTAAGGAAAACATTAGTGTGCAGAAGAAGGGCAATGTAAAAATACCAAAATTTTTTTAGATAAAATAGTCACATTAAGATAAAATATTATCACTCCTCTCCAAATCTCCCTAATTTAAAAAAGAGGGTTATGAGGGAGGGAAAAATTTTAAATTATCTCTCCCCTCTTATAAAATTTAAAGTACCACTAAAAAAATTTATAATATCAAATAAGAGGGGACTCACCCCTCAATCCAAATAGACAGTTGGAGCAAAATAATTAGTAAGCTCCCTTTCATTTTATCAGAATTAGAGTCTGTTTGGAAACTCATTAATGAGATAAAAAAGTTCATTTGCAGTTAAAAGCTCATTAAATAAGAGTGATGAGTGTTTGAAAATTCATTAAAAAATAATGAGCTTCTTAAAAATAATGAGCTTTTTAGATAAGCTCATTTTTAGAGATGTTCACATTAATTTCTTCATGTTAGATATTAAAAAAAAACAACTTTTTTTACTGTCAATTTAAACACAAATCACATTTACAATTTGATTTTTTTTTTAATTTAATTTCTAGAAAAATCACATTAAAAAAACCAATTTTCCACCGTTTTGTCAAACAGCACTTAAGACAGAGTACACGGACAAACAACACGTGGAGTTCTTAACAACCCCATCCTAGACATGCAGTGGAGAATTTTCTAACCCCAGAAAAAAAAGTAATAATATAATATCATAATATCATAATATAAAATATCTCATCTATAAACGCAATCCCATCAAAACCTCAAGACTTGACCCCAGAAAAATTCATCCACAAATTTTCTAACTTCGATTTCAAAAGGGTTTGTTTCCGAAGTTTCCATGGAGAAAACAACTCATATAGCCGTTGTTCCAAGTCCTGGATTTAGCCATCTGATTCCTATTCTTGAGTTTTCCAAGAGACTTGTTCAGCTCTACCCAGATTTCCATGTCACTTCCATCATCCCCTCACTAGAATCTCCTCCTTCTGCTTCCATAGCCTACCTTCAAAATCTTCCTCCAAACATCAAATCCATTTTTCTTCCTCCCATCCCCAAACAAGACCTACCACAAGCTAAGCACGTAGCAATCCAAATTCAACTCACAGTGACCAAATCTTTACCATCTTTACACCATGAGTTGAAATCCTTGAATTCCAAATCTCCTTTGGCTGCTATAGTTACAGACTCTTTTGCATCTGAGGCACTAACTTTCGCAAAGGAGCTTAATGCTTTGTCTTTCCTTTACTACCCTTCAAATGCTTCAATGCTCTCCTTTTACCTCTATCTCCCAACCTTCCATGAAGAGATTTCTGGTGAGTTCAGAGAAGTTCAAGGGCCTATCCAGATTCCTGGTTGTCTACCACTCTATGCTAGAGATCTCCCTGACCCGGTTGAGGATCGATCCACAGAATATTACAAAATGTTTCTCCAACGAAGTAGGAGATTGTTATCTTTTGATGGGCTATTGGTGAACAGCTTCAATGAGATGGAAGAAAGGGCTATAAGAGTCTTGACACAGAAAGAAAGCAGATATCCACCTGTGTATCCGGTCGGACCCATCACTCGAACCGGGTTGAACAAAGAAGAAAACGGGTCGGAGTGTCTGAGCTGGTTAGAGATTCAACCTCCTAACTCTGTTTTGTATGTTTCTTTTGGAAGTGGTGGGACCCTATCCCAAGATCAAATCAATGAGCTAGCTTTTGGCTTGGAATTCAGTGGTCAGAAATTCTTATGGGTTCTTAGAGCACCAAGTAACTCGGTTCATGCAGCTTACCTTGGTTCTACAAATGAGAATCCTTTAGATTTCTTACCAAAAGGCTTTTTGGAGAGAACCAAAGAGCAAGGTTTTGTTATTCCTTATTGGGCACCTCAGATTTCAATCCTTGATCATAGTTCTGTTGGTGGGTTTTTGTGTCATTGTGGTTGGAACTCCACACTTGAGAGTGTAGAGAAGGGAGTGCCATTAATAGCATGGCCACTTTTTGCAGAGCAGAAAATGAATGCTGTTTTTTTAACTGAGGGTCTTAAGGTGGCTTTGAGGCCTAAAGTTAATGAAAATGGCACCGTGGAAAGGGAAGAGATTGCTAACTTGGTAAAGATTTTGATGGAAGGTGAAGAAGGCAAAGAGATTCGTAAAAGAATGAATGATTTAAAGGATGCTTTTGAAAATGCACTCAAAGAAGATGGTTCTTCTACAAAGACGCTATCTCAAGTGGCACTGAGATGGAAGAATTAATTTAGATGAGATGTAATAAAAATCTTATTCTTGTCTATTTTGCTTTTCTCGTTAAATTTCCACCTCTCTATCAATTTTTCCCTTGTCAAACTAAATTGGCTTCCTCTATTATTGGAAATTAGATATTTCCATCTCTGCTTCCATATGTCTCATTTGGGTGTTTATATTAGTGGTGAATGGTTCCCTCTCAAGTTTTTGTTCGTTTTCTTTTGGACAATGCAAATATAGTGTTAGTTGCTAATTAGGCATTTAAGTGTAACTAGCACAAAACCAGCGCAATTCGGGCGCTTATTGTATAATATATCAATGTAAGATAATATTTATTTTTTATTAGGTATGAAGAATAATGATATATTTGAACTTTTTCTTTTTATATTAATATATACGAAAGATAGAAGTCCTGTGAATATATTTGTTAGCCCATTTTCACTGTTCACAAGCACATATCTTTAATGCCATATTTTCTTTACAAAGAAATAAATATAGTAATAATTTGAAAAGAATGAAGAAAAGCGTAAAGATCAAATGTATCTGCGTAATAGAAAATCAGTTCTATATTAGGAAAATCTTGAGAGGGAAACGTCCAAAAATAGTTTTAATGTTTAATACTATTAATTGAAACTTACAAACATTTTAGTTTCCATTCTGCCTTCTCCGTGGATATATAAATCATAAGTGATACAAATAATATAACTACTAGCCAATTACCTTTCCTTAGACTCTGAAATTCATCATTCAATGTAGGAAGAAATGAAACATTTTAGTAGATGTTACCACTACTACAGAAAGTACTTTTAACATATGTTTTTAGGGCTTTTTAACGTCCTTTTATAGGGGATACCTATGCGAGCGACATAGTAAATAACGGAAATAACGTCCATTAAGAAATGGTCACCTAAGGTGAAGACTTTAGGCAACCCTTGTCGACACCTAAAGTGAAGACTTTAGGAGTCCCTAATGTAATTGGGGACGTCTAAAGTGGAACTTTAGGCGTCCATTTATTGTAAAAGGGACGTCTAAAGTATCATTATACGTCCTTTTTGTTTATGAATGTAAAAACTACTTTTTTTTAAAAAACATTGTTTATAATTTTGTCTGTCTAACAAATTGCAAACCACAGAAACATGATCGAAGAATAAACCACAATCTCCTTACAAATGGTATGAAAATATTTAGTAGTAGCTAATTAACTCTTACTACAATCTATGTACAAGAGCCACCACAAAATATTATCAAAAATGTTGTCTACTACACAACTATACTAACTAACATAAGCATACATTTTTACTGATGTATGTGTTGAAGAAGCTGCCCAGCCAAAAAGTCTTTGATCAAATTAATGTCTTCATGTAAGGAGGCAGCTTCGTCATCAAAAATCTGCATAATATAAAATAAGCTTAGATAAAATCCATCAAGTGAAATAATCAATTAGTAATTCAATTACTATATCCAAAATGTATGTTATCATTTGATTACATGTTGAAAAGCACATGTAACTCCGCTTTGAATGATATTATACATGTAAAGGATAACGTAGTAGCCGCATTCAGTAGCCTCTGGTTGTTGAGGACACTGTAAAGCAAAAGCAATAAGTCATATCTAAAACAATTGTCATTGGAAGAAGTTGAATTGAAACCACATACTTTCGGATAAAACCACTTCGGGTCTCTAATAGTTTTACCCTCGTGTGGCCCGCTAAGGATTCTATATGTCTGGGTCGTACTATCATTAAAATGTAAAACCACAAAAATTAGAACAATTCATTTAAGTCAAGAATTAATGGAATAGAAACAAAATAACTTACGTGTTGAAGATGGATTTTATTTCCTTATCTGGCTTTTTACCCAAGGAATCAAACCAATAGACATTGTTGATGCGAGGACAAACAATACACAGACTCCAATGGTAACTACAACAACATATAGATTAAAATGAAGTTAGATAACAAGGCAATGATTTCTTAAACCTCTTAAAAAATAAAAATTAAAATACCTACCCTTGAACAATTGGTGCTAGATAACAATGAAATTTGGTATCTCCTATTGTGTAGCCCACATAATGCATTCTTTCTTGCATAGTATTACTATTCCTTGTCGTATTTACTGGACACAAGAATCCATATAAATCCTATCTTCCCATCTCGATGTATGTGTGGTGGAAGGACCTAAAATAAAAATAAAATGATAAATGAATTATTGAAGTATGAAACCAAAAAACCACTACATTAATTGAAGGGAAAAAAAACTCACCGGATGGCAAGTTTCACTCATCCTACATCTATCTCCTTCAAATGGATAAACTCCTTGAGATCTTTATTGTCAATCATGAAGGGATACGTCAATGTTATGCCCACAATCTCTGGAGGCATCTACAAGTCGATATGACGAATGCCTTTGTAAAGTTGTTACAATCATGCTAAGAGGGGTCATTTCACCACATCTTGCTCATCCTATTATAAGAACATAAACAACTGATTATTAGTACAATGCCAACAGATGTCAAGTAATAGGAACGTAGTTCCTACCATTGGAGGTGTTGCCGACGTGCCAATAAGATTTTGAGGCCAGATGATGAAAGATCCTATCGCCTGACCCAATATGACAACCTTTATGTTAGGGACATGGATGGCTACACATTCTTCTCCCTCTCAAACACATGTCACAGTCACCCTACGTAAATGTTGTGGAATTTGCTTATGATGGTGAGTGGTAACGTGTGTGTGAATGAGAGCATCGGCAACAACACGCAGTAGTGATGGGCCATCCAAATAGAGGATGCAAGGTTCTCCCAACATCAGAGTGGGAGAAGGCTGGCCAAGGGGTTCCTCCGGTGAGTTATAACTTCCTTTGGTGCTAGGGAAGGCCAGAGATTCCTAGGTTCTATGCCCATCACTTTCCATCTTTAATTCAAACATAGATTTCATTTTGCCATGTAGCTCTGCCAACAGCTCTTCTCGGAGCTCTGCTCGCTAAGCTTAGCCACAAGCTCTTTACTGGGTTTAGCTTGTAACGAATTTTGTGAGGCTCATCCAAAAAACTTCGCGACACCAACTCTCCTTGGCTCCCCTCAAACACGATCAGTGTGATCAGCCTTCTCAATCGCTGTTGACAATATATCCATCCGTCCACTAGGAGTAAACGAACCTTGGTTTCTCTGCTCTTTGAGTTTGTCCTTTAGCATACAATTTATCGTAAATGAAAATTAAACTCTACCAATATGAAAAAATTTCAAAATTAAATACTTATACTTTAACTAATTACAATCCTCGCGGCAACCTTAGCAATAGTTGGATTTATGAATTTCACGCCCTTAATCCTCCTTGCTTTCCATTTTTTGTGATGCGGAGGAGGAGCCGGGGCCTGCACAACAATGCTAGGATCTGATTTGGCTGCTTCCTTCATTTTCTCCAACTCTTCTTCCATCATCCTTCGATCAAGCTTCTGATAACCATCACAAGGCATGTAATGCTGATACTGGTTTGCTGGTTGACTCTCTGTATTTGCTGCACACACTTCATGTGAAAGGAAAACAATGAAAAATGAGTCAATGATGTCAAGTATATTAAAATAAAAATTTCTATACTATGATGACAGAAAGTTTACCAAAAATTTAGAATCTTCCTGTGATGTCACAAACAACCTCTAGTCCTTTAGAGGCAAATATGAATATTCTTGACATGGGTCCTGGCCTCTCCTTTCTACTCGAATATACCTTTGTATGAGCTTTTTTTTTGAAATATTTCTATCGTAGATGAACCTCCCCCATCCAGTGCTTGTACATCTCCCTGGTGTCTGGGACATCGAATGTTTGCTGCAGGAATAAATAAAATTATATTTGAAGCAATATGAATAAAGATCCAAATACATATGTATCAAAACTTATATACCAAAATTTGTTGCCAAATCATATCGTTCGTTTTTGGGGGAACCATCCTCCAATTATCATAGATGATGCAAACTTTGCTTCAACCTAAATAGCCTAAATAGCTAATAAATTGGTCTTCCTCAGGACCAAGTGGATTCATGTTGGCATCAAAGTCCACATGCAGCCTTTCCTGTTGATGTTGACAACGTGCAGCCAATGTAGACATCTTTATGATGCCTCTAGTTCTTCTCACAACGAGTTCAACTCTTTCCATTTGATGCTCCTTATCACTTTGTAGAACTATCCATATTCTTGTTAACATAAAAATCATTATCAGAGAGGTAAATAAATTGCAATTAAATGTATAAACTAACCAGGATTAATGAAAAAAAGCACACACTATATTTTCTAAGTTAAGCACACAATACAATTTTCTAAGTAAAGTTCTTACTCTATATTGTTTCCCATATTCCTTAAAAATGATCATTTCTTACAGCATATTCTTTATCATCTATCAATTATACTTCACTTCCTCTAGGTGGATTTATTGTGAAAAGTGATGTGTCGTCAAGGTTGAAGGTTGGATCACCGTACTTCTGTTTTTTAATTTGAAGTACAATGGACATTTTTGTATTTGTAGGATCTATGACATAAAACACTTGTTTCACCTGACTTGCTAGAATGAAGGGTTCATGTCTATAACCAACTCTTTGAAGATTGACTAAGATAAATCCAAATTGTTGATCTACCACATCAATATTGCTAACTCACTTACATTTGAATAAAGCAACTTTGAACTTGTCGTAGGTTATCTCCCATATTTCTTTTATAACTCCATAATAAGCTATGGATGCTAATATGTGGTTTTTGTCTTTGGAATTGGAAAATGCATGGCTTCAGCTTCTACCATCACTCCACTATTTTACATGGTATTTATGTCATCTTGGTCTTTTGTGTAGAAAGAATACCCGTTTATATCATAACCGGTTCAAGTAATAACCTGAAACGAAGGGCCCCAAGCTAGTCACTCGATTGTCTCAGATACAATGGTCTCATGCGAAACCTTCTCCTTGAACCATTCTATGAATGTCTTGTTTTGCTTAATAGCTATCTGCATGCCACTCTTCTTTAGATTCATGTTTATCAAACTCTTTTTGTGTTCATCTATGTATGGTTGAACTTCTTCCATATTATTCAGGAATACAAGTGTGCTTGCAACACCTCTTCATGATGCACATTCTTCACTTTTAGTCTTCGTGTTCCCTTACTTCTCCCCTCTTCATACTGAGACTGTTCCTTTTTCCCAGATAAATAATCTTTGCAAAAGTCCATAGCATTTTCAAATATATATCGCTCAACTATTGAGGCTTCAAGTCGATAATGATTTTTAGAATACCCTTTTAATATCTTCATGTATTACTTAAAAGGGTACATCCACCTTAGGTAAACTTGACCACAAAGCCTTACCTCCCTTACCAAATGAACTATCAAATACACATTTATATCAAAAAAAGGAGGAAAATGCATCTCTAGGTGGGACAAAATAATATAACCTTTATTTTCCAGTTCATCCAACTTTTTAGTGTCAATGACTTTGTTACATATAACATTAAAGAAAACACACAATCTTGTTACAGTGGTTCGCATTTCATCTTTCATAATGCCTCTAATAGCTATCAGTAATAGTTATTGCATCAATACATGATAGTCATGGGACTTCATTCCCACTAACTTTAAATCGTCCATTGAGACACACCTGTTCACATTAGAAGAATATCCTTATGGCACCTTAATTACATACAGACACCCACACAAACTTCTTTTCTCTTCTTTTAATAGTGTATGCGCTATTGGCTCCATATATGCCCTCCTACCATCATCTCTTAGTTGTAGATGTAACCGTTCTCTTATTCCTATATCAACAAGGTCTAGTCTCACACTTATTCTATCTTTAGTCTTCCTTGGGATTTGCAAAAGCATACTGACAAGACTATTACAAATGTTTTTCTCCATATGCATCACATCAATATTGTGTCTTACATCATGACTAAGCCAATATGGAAGATCAAAGAAAATTGATCTCTTTTTCCATATGTTCTTCTCACCCATAATCCTTTGACTTTTATCGAAGGTGACATTGATACATTCCACCCAACTATAAACTTCATCCCCGATTAATGCCTTTAGAGCTATTCCATGCTTCGGTAAGCCATTAAAATGTTTTCTTAACTTATGATACGGGTGGAACCGATGAAGAAACCTCCTGTAACTAAGGTATACCATTTTTCCCATGCTTAAGTTGATGAAAGTGTGTGTCTGTTTCATAGATCAAACATGCTTTATGCCCATTCACACTGTACCCTGACAAGTTTTCGTATGCAGGGAAGTCATTTATCATTTTGAAAATCATTGCATGTAGCTTGAAAGATTCCTTCTTATATGCATCAAGCACATCTACTCCTTCCTCCCAAAACTTCTTCAAGTCCTCAATCAAAGGTGCCAAGTAGACATCGATATCATTCCCTATCTGTTTAGGTCCAGAGATCATCATAGAAAGCATCACATACTTGTGTTTCATACATAGTCAGGGAGTTAAGTTGTATACTACAAGAAGAACTGGCCATGAACTATGTGTGCTAGTAAGAGTTCTATACAGATTGATTCCATCTATACAAAGGCCAAGCTGAAGGTTTCTTGGCTCGCTACCAAATTGAGGGAACATTTCATCTATTTTCTTCTACTATAGAGAGTCAGCTGGGTGCTGAAGATATTTTCTATTAGATATTCTCTCATCAGAATGCCATATCAATTTATTCACTTTTGTTGCACTCACAAACAAATACTTAAATCACGGTATTAATGTAAGATACCACAACACTTTTGAAGATTTCCTTTTAGTTGTCCCTTCGCCACAACCACCATCTTTCTTCACTTTGTATCATGACATTTTACACTTAGGACACTCAGCAAGACCTTTATACTTCTTTTTGTACAATACACAGTCATTAAGGAAAGCATGTATCTTTTTATACTCCATAGTAGATAAGATTTTCTTGGCTTTATACATATGGTTTGGAAGTACATTATCTTCTGGAAACATATCACACAACAATTCAAGAAGCAATGTGAAACTACTATCAGTCCACCCACATCTGCCTTCAAGTTGACCAAATGCAATGTTCCTGTCAGTCTTGTGTACTTACTCCTAGGGTACAAAGGTGTCTCTGCATCACTCCGCAAGCTATCATATTCATGTGATTGTGTGAAGTATTCTACCTCAACATCGTGAATCATTTTCTCCATTCTATCTTCATCTATCACATCCACAACTTCTCTCTTGTGCGATAGACAATCAGTTACTTCCCCACCATGCCATATCCACATTGTGTATCAAAGATTTATTCCATCACGCAGTAGGTGATCCTTTATAACATCAACATCCCGTCGACTCTCATTTAAACAATTGACACAAGGACAAAAATACATCCCATTTTTTGTTGGAACATTCCTTCTAGCAAATTCAATAAACTCTTCCACCCTATTCTTAAATTCTTCACAGTTCTCAAAGCATTCATTTAACTATAATCCATTTTATTGTCACCTAAGCCATTCCTAATAACACTCAAGTTTAGAATAATTGTCAACAATGAGATTTCCTTTTATCACTTTTTTTTCAGAAAAAAAAAGTCGGCAGCATTTCCCCTTAAAAGTATGACATCCCAAAATTTCAATAACAAACTAGTTTAGCTTAATTCAAACAGAACAAACTAAGGCAATTTAGGACAATATCAACAATTTAATCTAGCAATTTTTCATTAGGGAACTAAAATATTCAAAAGGAAGTCTTAAAAAATTTTAAACTTATAATAAATTTTAAAAATTCAACAAACTCTTGTGGCTAACTAACCAAGGTAATATTGAGTGAAAGAAGAAAATAAAAAATCTTTGAAAAATTTTTGCTCACTATGTACGTCATCTACGAAGGAGCTATATATTTTCCTATTTGACTTAATTTATTTGTAGCATATAATGGATCATTACCATAATTGCCTTGAATATAAAAGTACGACTTTAGCTATATATATATATGGACATAGATATCAGAACCTTAGCTTCACCTGCGCATTATAAAGTATAAACTATTTGCTTGCTAATTGATTTATATAACTTAAGACCTAACCCTTTAGCACATGACCAAGGCCTTAACTACCATATAAATATACACATAAAACTCTGAAGATTCTTATAATGGTCTTACTCTTCTTCCTATTTAAATTAAATTTCCCCTTTTCTTTTCTTTCCTTTTAGTAATGACACTAATTAAACCAGACAACTAGGCAATAAAACACAAGGAATCTACACAATTTGACTTAGAAAATGATCCTTAAACACAAATTAATGTCTGGTGCTAACTGGGTTTCTAGAGTTATTATTTTTATATACTCAAAAACTAGGTTCTGCAACTTTCTAATGATGTTTGATTATGTATATATTAATATGTGTACATATGGACCATATAGGCAGAGACACAAATAGAAGTAGGTGAAATAGAACTCTAGCGCTAGGATGAATGCACTGAAACATTTGTGGGGTATATGGGCAGAATCTTGTCCCTATGACATATTTATATATATCTGGCAATGATATTATGGAATTAAAAGCAAACTTCACTTGCAATATTTTTCATGGTACTTAAATATTTTGAAATCAGAACAAACAACAATAATTGCACTTGAATACACAAACACACAGAGTTTCAAATGACACTGATAGATCGATCCAAGATGTAATTTACAACAAAATAAAAGACTGTATAAAGAGTTGTGAGTGCGCTACCTTACCTTCAAAACACCATGAGAGGCGTCCATGGCAGCATGAGAGAAAGAGGAAGAGGGAGGAGAGTCGGAGGTAGCTTTAAGGGGGAGGAGCGTTGGTGGAGCGTGAGAGAGAGAGAGAGGGAGATGGAGTTGCACCGGTTAGAGAGGGAGACGAAGCTGTGTCGGTGAGAGAGGGAGACAACAGACTTGCATCGGTGAGAGATGAAGACAGAGCTACGTCAGAGGTAGCTTTAGGGGGAGGAGCATCGGATGAGCATGAGAGAGAGAGGGAGGGAGAGGAGCGTCGGTGAAGGGAAGATGGAGAGGATCAAAGGGAAGGAGAGCTAGGAGGCTGTGCATGTCAGACATTACGGCTTTAGGAGTCCCAAATCCTTACTTGGGACGCCCAAAGTTCTGTCCCAAGTAAGGATTTGGGACTCCTAAAGAGTCCCTTTAGGCGTCCCTCATAAAAGGGACTCCTAAAGGTACCCTTTAGGCATCCTAAACCCAAAAGGGATGCCTAAAGCAGGGTCACCCATGCTAAAATCCCTGTTGTAGGCGTCCCTTTTGGTATCCTTTAGGCGTCACTTTTGATTTTTAGGATGCCTAAAGGGTCCATTTAGGCATCCTCAAAATTAAAAGGGACACGTAAATTTGGGATGCCTAAAACTTAGATTCCCCCTCCAATATTATGAAAATGCCACTGCGTTTTCTTTTTACTTCCCTTTTTTAAAAAGGGACGTCTTCTAGAGTAGTCAAATATATTTTTGAAAATAATTTAATGTTTAATACTATTAATTGAAACTTACAACCATTTTAGTTTCCATTCTTCCTTCTCCGTGGATGCATAAATATTAGATAATACAAGTAATATAACTATTAACCCATTACCTTTCCTTAGACTCTGAAATTCATCATTCAATGTAGGAAGAAATGAAACATTTTAGTAGATGTCACCCCTTTTAGGATAAAGTTAAAGGCGAAAAGAACAAAACATATATTAACTGTAAATGACTTTTATGAGTATGAGGTACGGCCTCAGGTACGCCCATAATTTACAGAATGCCTTTTGGGTTACCCCTGTTAGGAATAGATGAGACATCATGAGAGGAATCATAACAATTCTATAAAATCAATTCTTCTCCACCTAAAATTTTAAAAAAATCATTTGCTAAATCAAATCAAACTAAACCAAACTAAATTCAAAATATCCAGATGCAAGGGATTATGATACTACCAGTGCAGTGAAACAAAATCTTAGTAAAGACCTACCCATTGTCATTTGGTTCACACTTTCCATTCCCATTCTGATTCACAATTGATTTGTGCTTCATTTTTAAGGACTTCAAGAGGCATAATCTGGTTTCATCATTTCAATGACTTCCTTACCTTAAAAAAAGAAGAAGAAAAGAACCAACTCTACATTAATAGTGGAGATTGGGAAAAATGAGAAAGAGAAATTATAATGGAAAGGAAATTCGGTAAGCACAGAACATTGAAGAGGGATGAGAAAGAGGAATAGGAGAAGGAGGAGATAGCACATAAAGAGAGATAGAGAGAAGTTAAGGAGGGGAAGAGAGGTTGAACCATACGCTAGAAAGAGATTGATCTATATTTAAACATGTTGAAGAGATAGCACCCACATCCACTTTCATGATCATCCATAGAAGCATGCCTCTACATTTGACAAGTTAACATTACAAAATCTACATTGAGATAATACTTAATGTAATATATTACATATATTATTTTAGTAGATATTTTAGGATATTATCAAATTTGTCAAAAAATTCGAGGATTATGGTATTATATGAATATAGTAAATATTAATTTAAACATGTTAAATAATTAAGTACAAAATTTCAATTCAAAATATATAAAATATATTTTAGTTATGGTATTACCATTTAAGTCAAAATATATAAATATATAAAATATAAAACTCATTAGTGGGAATAGTGGGGTTGTTATCAAGTTATTTCTTTAACTTAATTATTTTGAGAGATATTTTAGGATATTATCAAATTTGTCAAAAATTTTGGGCTTATGGTATTATATTAATATAGTAAATATTAATTTAAATAATTTAAATAATTAAGTACATAATTTTAATTCAAAATATATAAATAAATTTTTAAAATAAATTGTTTTCTTACAATTTAAAGTAATATAAATAAATTTTTAAAATATTTAAATAATATAAAGAAACCAATGTTTGATTAAAATATTTTGAATGGCATCAGTGGGAGCAGTGGTATTAATACTCATATCATGAAAGTTAGTTCGTTAATTTTAATATTTTAGGAAAAATTTTAGGATATTATCAAATTTGTCAAATAATTCCGGTATTATGATATTATATCAATGTAGTAAATATTAATTTAAAATTTTTAAATAATTAAGTACAGAATTTTGTTTCAAAATATATAAAATATGTTTCAGTTGTTATATTATCATTTAAGTCAAAAAAATATAACTATATAAAATATAAAATATCAAAAGGTCATGACTAAATTTTCCACGCATTTTTTATAATTTAAAGTAATGTAAATAAACGTTTAAAATATTTAAAGTAATATTAAAAAAAAAATTTTTTAGTAAACTATTTAGAATGTTGTGAGTTGGAGTAGTAGGGTTGTTATGCATATATTAGAAATTATTTCTTAAGTTCAAATATATAAAATAAAATATGTAAATAAATAATAATCTATGTGAAATGCTAATGAGTGTTGCTCAAACGGTTGCTTTTATATTGTTTTATTAAACTATTTAGAATGTCATGAGTGGGAGTAGTAGGGTTGTTACACATATATTAGAAATTATTTCTAAAGTTAAAATATATAAAATAAAATATGTAAATAAAGAATAAACTATGTGAAATGTTTATGTGGTAGCGCGAGGGCTGCACAAACCACCGCTTTTATAGAGTAAGAGATAGGTTTAGTTTCAACGATGGGTTGCAACTAAGATTTCAATATTTTTGACTTATCTTTATGTAAATTAAAAGTCATTATTTTTTTTATGTCTTCTTCACATGAATATATGTAAACGCAGCGCGCGCGAGCACACACTCACACACATTTATGGGAAAATCTTATTCATGTCGTATAGACCAGAAAAAATATCAAAAAAAGAGGGAAGTAGTTTAGTTTATATAGATGAGCTTGTCAATGACCACTTTATAACTTATCAATATAATCACATACACTTGTTAACGAGAGTTGCTTTAGTTAACTTATATAAGCTTATCAATGGTCACACTATGACTTGTCAATATAGTCGCATATACTTGTCAATAAGGTAAATTCACATTTGGAATTTATCTCACTGAGATCCTTAGTAACTCTTTTTTTGAAAAAGGATTCTATACTGGGACTTTTTTTTTATATTTTTATGGTCATTGGGACCTGAGTGAGATTTTCCAAATATGTGTGTGTAATGGACAAATTAACTTAGGTCAAGTTTTTTATAATAATATATTATGGTAAGTTTTCAATCACATACATTTTTTTTCATGTGTTCTATCTTTTTCACATCATCATTTAACCCTAAACTTACTGTCAAACTACCATTACTTACTTCAAGTTTATGAAAATAAATAAAATATGTAAAAACTCTATTTGTTGCTCATCTCTTCTTGTTGTTTCTCCTTTCTAACTCTCTTAGGCATTCGGTATCAAATGGCTAATATGATGAGTTCAAATGGCTGGAAGGGTATTATATTCTATATTAATTATGAGGCCTGCACTCAACACAATATATTAAGTTTCGTGGGTAAAAAAATAATGATGCCTTTCTTTTATTTTTTAAGAATAATATTTACAAGACAAATAATGCATTTCCATGACAAATAAAAGCATTTATAAGATAAATAAAAGGATTCGAAAGACTTAGAGAATTAAAAATATTTTGGCCATTTATAAGATAAATATGAAAATTCACAAGACAAATAAAGACACTTATAAGATAAATAAAGGGGTTCGAAAGAACATAGAGAATTAAAACATTTTGATCATTTATAAGACAAATATGGGAGTTTGCAAGAAAAAATATAGGTATTTATAAGATAAATAAGACAATTCATAAGATAGATAAAATAAGGATATAATTGTCTTTTTACCCATAAAACATAATTTCATTATTCAAGGGGTGAGTTAAATTCTCCCTATTTTTTATTTATTTGAGCAAACCTTAAAAAAAAGGTGGTGGGGAGAGTTTGGGGATTAAACCATGATGTGGAAAAAAGACTCCAAGTATAATTGGAGAAGTTGACTTAATAGTTGTAAGGAAATTGATCTAAGTTTTATACTTAATGTAATTTATTTTAGGTGTGTAATAATATCTATAAATAATATAATTTTAATATAAAAATATAATCAATATCATAAACTTGATCTAAGTTGAATTTTGGGGAACAATGATCATGAATTGCGCCAGAATCATTTAGGGTATGTTTAGTTCAGCATATTTTAAATAATTTTATACTGTGTAAGACAAATAGATAAGGGAAGCTGTCTCCTAGAGGAAAAAAGTGCTTTGTTTTTTTTATTTCTAAAAGGCACTTAAACCATAAATAATGGTTGGTGGAATAAATGAAGTTTGGCAGCCAAAGAAGTAAAGGTTGATTGAGTTATAACTTATAATAATGGCGTGCCCCGCTTAAATTTTAGGTTCATTGATTGGATTTTATCATAAATAATGGTTGGTGGAATAAATGAAGTTTGGCCGCCAAAGAAATCAAGGTTGATTGAGTTATAACTTATAATGATGGTGTGCCCCACTTAAATTTTAGGTTCATTGATTGGATTTTATTTTCACATTCTGGCATGAGGTACTGAAATGTATTTTTTTATCTGATTAAGGTATTGTATGACTCGATATTCACAGAGTATCTTGATGTATGATATGATCGTGTGAAAATTATATTTTTGTGCCCTAATGATATGGACATGAAAGTGCCTACTGTATTTTAAAAGCTCGGTCAGACATTGAACGGGAGAGGCTGGGGGGTTAAAGTTGAAATGAATGGTTCTATCAATAATTTTTGATCGGATCAATGATGTAATAATTAAATTAAAATAACTAATTCTTTGATCCTTAATATAAAATATATTTAGTGGTTGATTTTGATATTAAATATAAGATATAGTTTTTATATTTTTCAATATTTTTCTAATTTACTCCTATTGATACTTTCTCAACCATAATCAATTAGGAGAGGGAATGAGCAAATTAAAAAAGATGACTATGGTGTTTTAAAAAATATATATTATATTAACTAATTTAACCAACTTCCTTAATTTAATCAAATTAAGTAAATATGTCTTATATTAAGGACCGATGAGTATGATATGTTCAATTTGATGAAAAGTCACTATTTGAAAAAAGGCTTATAAGACCACCACATCTAGATCTATAAGTGGAGATAGTTTAAAAAATATGAACGTTGGAGTTTTTGCAAATTTTGATACAATTTAACACCGGTCACTCTTTTGCACAATCTAAATAATATTTTTTAGATTGTTTGTAATGTAATTCGGTGTTGATAAGTATTAAATATTAAGAAGTTTAAAAATTTAAATTCTTTTTAGACTGGATGCTTATATTCCTGGTGTAAATATTCTTTTATATACTGTCATTTTTTATACCCGGTCTTAAATGTTTCACAGTTTCTTCAGCTTCCAAGGTAAACTTCCCAACTACGCATCTCATCGATATCTGAGGCCACTTCAATAAATGTAATCTTCATCCGTATTGTCTATTTAAATTCATCATTGCTTTCATTTCTTCATATTCAGCTCCTCTTCTTCTCTCCTCTAATCTCTTGAATATCAATATGACACATATTAGAGCTGCTTCTATTTATCCTCCTTTTCCTCCTCGTCCTTTACAACCTACACCACCTCCACTGCCTACTTTTCTACCTTTAGTGAAGTAGCTTTTTCAACAAATTCATGTGAGAGTGGATCACATAAAGAGATTCCTCGGAAGACTCTTCATGTTGTTGCACACTATTAACAACAAGCTCAACCTTGAACTTGACATCAATGACGTCGAGTACAATCTTTCAAACGACCCTTGTTCCCCTTCCTCTTCTTCCTCATCTTCTTCCGGCAATGAGGAGGAAGATTGGGGTTTTTTTATTATATTAAATGGTTTTTTATCAATATGAAGGCATCATAACAAAATATTATTAACAAAAAATATTTTTGTTTCTAATCTTGATTTTGATCTTGAGCTTAATCAAAGGGCGCCGTTGCCAATGGTTTCATACTATGATATGATTGTTTGAGTTCATTTTAACTTGATTTTTCCTTTTGTTTTCTCATTTCTCTGAGCACTACAACTTTCATTATGTGATGCTGCGTTTTTACTAAGCTTCACTTGCTGCATCCTATGTTGTTCTGTTCTTTCTACTTGCTGCATTTATTGTGAACCTTATGTCTATCTTGTGCTGTACATTTGCATCTCTAATACTTTCTTTGAAATTTTTTGCATCCAATTATTGCTTTTGTTGTGCTTCAGCTGCCTTATTTTTGTAAAGTCGGTTTTGTGATTTTGCATATCCTGTTTTGATATTGCATGAATAGAAGTAGTAAGAAACCTTTGCTACCATATTATCATTAATTTCATAAGGCTGTTAGGGAATTAGAGGGACTAATAATTTACCTTGAACTTCATATGCATTGTTGCCTAAATTGCCAATTGTTTAGCTTGAATTGCTTGTGATTCCTAATTCTCATTCGGTTGTTGGTATCTATTTAGATAACCATTTAATCATGGATGGCCCTAATAATCATCAAGAAAACCATGATAAAAATGGCCATAATAATCAAGCTAAGAATGGAAATCATAATCATGCTAATAATGAAGAAGAGAGTAGAAGCATTAGACAGCTTAAAAATTCTCCATTAGACTATGATCTATATGGCTTTTATAACAATTATTTGATTTTTGAGCTTAAGAATTCCATTCTAAATTTCATTCATAAATTCGTTGGCAGAGATAGAAAAGATCATCATCAACACTTGTTTGACTTGTATTTGACCATTTCTCCTTTTGCTCCTCCTATTGTTAGCTTGGATGAAATACTTAGAAAATTTTTCCATTTTTCCATATAGGGTGATGGCAAGGAATGGTTGAGAACATTGCCACAATATCATGCTACCCTCACTTGGCCAGAATTGAAGAAGCTGTTTTTGGAGAGGTTCTTTCAAGCTACAAGAATTGCACCTTTGATGAGGGAAATCTATACAAACCAAGGGTGAATCACCATGTGAGTATTGGAGTATATTTATGACCATACTTACTTGTTTCCCTCACCTCCAAATTCCTAAACAATGGCTAGTTTAGTAATTTTATGAAGGGATGTTGCCATCTACAAAGGTAACCACAGATATAGCTGCTAATGGTAGTATCCTGAACCTTACTCCACAGGCTAGCTAGGATTTATTGGAGAAAATAGCTAGAAATAACTAACAATTTGGTTCTTCAAGAGAGACTTATGATGTTCATGAAATAGAGGTGTCTAATTCTCTAATTCTCACTCTTTCCTTGATAATCTTGCATACAACATTGAGAAGTTGTAGCAACAAGTAAGTTACGTGGCTCAAAGACCTATTACTACAGAACAACAATTAGTAGCAACCTCTTGTGAGCGTTGTGGTTCTAGTTTACACGTATCTACTATTTTTCTAAATAGATATGAGGAGGTCAATGCCTTCTACTAGTATAGACCATCAACCAGTACCAGAAAAAAAATACCCCTTCTCCAACAATTACAACATTGGATGGCGAGAGCATCCAAATTTATTTTGGGTTGGGGGGGGGGGTGAGAGCACAAATACAATAATAAAAAGTTCTTTGCTAATGATGCTGGACCTTTAAATTATCAGAAATATGCCTTAGGTCAGAATGGTCAATCCAATGCCTTGGTGCCAGAATATGGATTTGGTGATAAACCAAAAAATACAAATCAACTTCTGAGAAGGATATTTGATTCACTGCATACATAAATGGCTGAGGATAAGTAGAAATTTTTGGCTTAATTCAAGGAAGATAGAGCCACTGTGACACATTCATTCACTACTATGATGCAAAAATTGGAGATTCTTGGTAAACAGCTGAATGAGGTTAAATCCAAAAATGCAAATATGTCTATCTATGTTACACATCTAATAGATAGCATGAGCAGTAAGCAAGCTCAAACTAGTGGAGAATTACCCTCAAACACAGTGATTAATCCAAAACTTGTTCATGCCATTACATTAAGGAGTGGTAAAGAGTTGCATGACAACAAATTAGCATAACTTGAGAAAAAGGATAAAACTACAGCAGAACAGGAAGAGGAACAATATACAACTCCTCTAAAATATGGATTAGATAATCAAAATTGTAAAGATGCATGTACAGAAGTGGAGCAAAAAGAAGACTCAGCAAAAGTACAACCTGTTGCACTTGAAAACCAGAAGGAAGGCTCCAAGGATGGCAAGGAACTGGACTTGAAAGAATTTCCATTTTCAAAATCCCATTTGCAAGGTAAAAAGAAATTGAATGAGACCTTGGAGAAGGAGATGATCGATCTATTCAGTAAGCTAGAGGTAAATATGCCTATGATGGTTTTGATTAAACAGATGTCTAGCTATGCTAAATTCTTTAGGAACTTTGAATTCACAAGATAATTTGTAAACAAAATAATAGGGTGTAATTAGGGTCTAATGTGTTAGCATTGTTCACAACTAATTTTTCTATCAAGTGTAAGGACCCTGGATACTTTATTGTTACATGTTAAATAGGGGAAGTTAGTTTTGATCATGCATTGTTGGATTGCTGTTATTAATGTCATGCCTTATTATGTCATAGATTCATTTGGCATTAAGAACATTAAGCCAACAAATGTAATTTTGCAACTTGCTGATAGGAGCGCTAGGAAGACTTTTGGAATATTAGAAGATGTATACGTTAAGGTAAAAAATCTAGTGTTCCTAGCTAACATTTATGTGTTTGAAATGTCAAAAAAGTTAACAATTGAAGAGCTATTAATTTTAGGTAGACTATTCGTGAGAACCGCTAACGCTGTGATAAGTTTGAAAAAGGGCTCTATAATAATGGAAGTTAGAAGTCAAGTTAATAGATTTAATGTTTATGAAACAATAAGGCATCCTTTTAAGGATTACTCTTTTCTTGGTTTGAATATGATAGATACTATAATTGATGAATCAAAAGATAAGCATTAGCTTTCACTTGATAAATATGCAAAGTCTGAATTTTATGAATTACTTGAAATAAAGCTTGAACTTGTTTCTGTCACTTTTAATTCTTCTATCATTTTGCATGCCTTAACTGATGATGAGTGCAATTTGAAGTGCTTGACAATTGAAAGTGATTTGACCATACCTGAACTTGTATGCTTCTTTTTTTTTAGCATATGAAATTTGGTCCAAACTAACTAAATCCAATGCTAATAGAAATAGCAAAGGAAATTTCTATGAAATTGCAGGTTTGCAGGGACCACTGGGAGTTGTTATAGCTGGTGACAATAGGAAGGAATACACAAGTCACTCAAGAGTAGAAGTAGGGAAGCTAGAGTTGGCTAATGATGATTCGAATAACATCAAGCTAAGTTATTATGAAAAATTAGCCACTGTAACATGTGGAGTTTGCAATCAATCACTAATTGAATTTGAGCAAAATTAGGGGAGTGATCCATCCAATAATTACTTGGTTTCCTATTGTAGGAGCGATATTGAATCTGCTGATAATTTTTTATTTGACACTTTTGCAGATAAACTTAAAGCTAGAGCTAGCAATTTTGAATTATGCATAACATAAGTGTCAAGTCCAGAAGTCAATGAAGTCCACCCTCAACATGAGCACCAATTGATAGGGAAGCCTCTTAACTCCTTAGAAATTGAAAAATTAATTTCTTCTACTGAAAAACTACCTTATTTGGAACTGAAACCACTATAATCTAATCTGAAATATGCATTTTTGGCTGAAAAATGAGAAAATGCCTATTATAATTGCTAATTCCGTTACTAATAAAGAAGAAGAAAAACTCGAGTATGCTTAGAAATCATAAGAAGGCTATAGGATGGACTTTAGCTAATATACTAGGGATTAACTCATCAGTTTGCACTAATAGAATCTTAATGAAAGATGATGCTAGGTCTATTGGATAGCCACATAAAAGGTTGAATCCACTGATTTTGGATGTGGTAAAAAAGGAAGTAACTATGTTACTAAGTGCCAGCATTATTTATCCTATTAGTGATAGTAAGTGGGTGAGTCTTGTGCATATGGTACCAAAGAACAATAGTATAGTAGTGGTGAGAAATGAGAAAAATGAATTGATCTCAACTAGAGTTCAAAATAGATGGAGAGTGTGTACATATTTCAGGAAACTAAATAACGCTACAAGAAAGGACCACTTTCCATTGCTACTCATGGATCAAATGTTATAAATACTTGCTAGTAAATCTCACTTTTGTTTTCTTAATGGATTTTCATGATATTTCTAAGTTCCAATTGCATGTGAGGATCAAGAAAAGGCAACATTCACATGTTCATTTGGTACCTTTTCTTATAAAAGAATGCCATTTAGTTTATGCAATGCTCTTAGAACATTACAGAGGTGCATGATGAGCATTTTTAGTGATTTGCTTGAGAATGGTATTAAGGTAATCATAGATGACTTCACCTTGATTGGAAATAGCATTGATGACTGTTTATCCACAGTTGATATGGCACTAAGTAGATGTATTGGTAAGAGTTTGATTCTAAATTTTGAAAAGTACCATTTCATGGTGGATAGAGGAATTGTTTTAGGTCATTTGCTTTCTAAAAATGGAATTTGATTTGATGAGGTGAAGATAGAAGTGATCTATTCTTTACCTTATCCAACTAATGTGAAAGATTTGAGATTATTTTTGGGGCATGCTGGATTTTACAGAAGGTTTATTAAGAATTTCAGTCAAATTGCATTGCCTTTGTCTCAATTGTTGCAAAATGATGCTGAATTGAAAAATAGATTAGTTTAACCTCCTATATTGTCTGCACCTGATTGGAATTCTCCATTTAAGTTGTCATGTGATACTAGTAATACAGTGTGGGAGTCATGTTAGAGCAAAAATTAGATAAGCTATCTAGGGTTATTGCTTATACTTCAAAAACCTTAGATAGAGCTCAAACCAATTACATAACCACTGAAAAGTAATTATTTTTTATTTTCTTTAGTCTAGATAAGTTCAGAGCTTACTTACTACATTCTAAAATCATAGTTCTTAGTGATCATGCTGCAGTAAGGTTTCTATTGACAAAAAATCACACTAAACCTAGACTTATTTTGGTGGCTGTTACTCTACCAAGAGTTTGTTGTTGAGGTGAGAGACAGGGCAGGAAAAGGAAACTTGGTTGTAGATCATTTGAGTAGGTTGCCTAGTGGTGTTGATGGAGTTGTAGATTTTGAATATGTGTGTGATGAATTTCCAGATGCTGTGCTTATGCCTATCACCATTGTTGATCACTTGGTTTGTGCATATTGTTAATTATTTGGTTGCTACTATTGTGCCACCATGCATAAGTTAATTTCAAATTTAAAAATTGAAAAGTAAAGCTACATATTACATTTGGGATGAACCTCATTTGTGGAAAATGTGTAGTGATCAGATTATAAGAAAATGTGTTCATGATGATGATTTTGTTTTGCAATTTTTCCATGATAAAGCATGTGGGGGCATTTTAGTGCTAGGAAAAAAACTAGGAAGGTCAGGTAGGGTTTTATTGGTCTTTATTGTTTAAATATGCTAACCATTTTTGTAAAGATGTCATAATTATCAAAAGTTTGGTAGCATGGGAAAGAGGCATGAAATGCCACAACAACCATTGCTGTTTTATGAATTTTTTGAATGTATGTGGAATTGATTTTATGGGGCCATTTCCTATGTCTAATTGATACATGTATATCTTGCTTTCTATGGATTATGCATGTAAATGGATTGGAGCTATTCCCACTTAGAAGAATGATGCTAGTACAATTTTGAAATTCTTGAAAACTAACATTTTCTATAGATTTGGTGTTCTAAGAGCATTGGTAAGTATCAAGGTACCCATTTTTGCAACAAACTGATGGGAAGTTTGCTAGCTAAATATAGAGTAGTTTATAAAGTCTCAACTCCATATCATCCTCAGACTAATGGGCAGGATGAAGTGTCAAATTGACAAATTATCACTACTAGAAAAAAGGCTTTTAAGACGTGGTTTAGGTTTGGTCTTATATCGACCAGTTTAAAAAGTCTATCCTTATTAAGACTGGACTTACGACTAGTCTTAAAAGTTACTTGTCCATACTAGTTGGTTAGATAACTGGTGTTAATAAGTTTCCATTTATAATAAAAATGCCTACGCGTTGTGTAAAGACCCACCTCATATATCCCTTATTACTGACCTTACTCAGAGTAGCAATGCGTAGTTTAGTGGGCGCACAAGAATAGCATGAATATACTGATAATATTAATACAATATTGCTTGATTATAATACAAAATTTTCCCCACTAGGGGTTTACACAATATTTACAGACCTTAATAACTAAAAGGCCTTCAAACAACCAGCAACATTCCTCTTCGTGCATACCTCTTTTATGATCTCAGCACGTTTCTAATGCTCACTTGTCTGAATGGTTGGTTGGGAGGAGTGAGATTCAAGAGAATCTCAGTAGCAAACATTACCACTATGCATGCCAGATATATATGAATGCATGACATGCTTGCCTACACTATTTCATGCCAACATAATGACATACTGCATGCTCGATGTTATGACATACATATGGCCATTGCACAAATATAACAGAGCTTCAACTAATCATACATGTTCCACAGAAATAGGCAAAGTAGTCACATAAACAATACAAGACATACATATTACATACATGCAGAAAAGGTAAGTTCACTACCTCTCGGACTTTATGTTTTTCTCTTCTTGTCTCTTGATCCGCCAACCATTGCTCTTTCTTTATCACTTCATGGCCCTAGGCAAGTGATAATATCATTAGAGCCATGAAAAGTGAATACCCAATGGCCCACATATTCCCTATAGGCTTACTTTTACCCTTGGAGTTCATTCCAATTATATTTGGCTAATTTCTTACTCAAATTCGCATGGTACTCAATCTACCAGCATTTTTGATCAAACTTTGAAAAATCATAATTAATTATATAGAAATCCAATTGAGGTGGTTCAAAGATATATTTGAAGAAATTTAAGTGTATTTTTACATAAAACTAGTCGATTTTAAAATCCACCACCACACCATTCCCATAATTTTTCCAAACACAAACTATTCCAGAAATTTTCAGAAAACAGGACCAAAAATTACAAAATACCCATCAAATTAAAGCTCCATATGTCTACTTTAATCCTGAAAAATATCAGAATTTTTGGACAAGATTTATCATATGAAAAAGCTCGTACAATTCCACTGTACAGAAAAGGCAGAATCAACATGATGCATATACAAACTTCCTAAATTTCCAAATTTATATACAAGCATCCAAAAATCATGAACACTTGTATACCTACATAATTTTGCCTCCTAAAGCCAATGGAAGCATCAAAATCATCAAATTCTTACTCCTTCTCCACGTCAAAACAGGGCAGAAAATCAGATTCTTAGGTGCAATATGTTGTTTTCTTGTTTTCTTTGGCTTAATCTCTTCCTTTCTACTTCTAGTCAAGTGATTAGCTATTTAAACACTCATTAGACATCGTTTATCCACTCAAAACACCATTTTAAACCAGTATAAATAGTGCCCAACTTCCTCTATACTCATCCAAACGACAAACCAATCGGTTAAAAAGGAAGCTTACGCTTACCTTTACCCGTTTATGCAAACGGTTTGGAATTCCGGCAATACTTTGGCAAGGGAGATGACACCAAACACCTCCAAATGAAAATTTGAAACTATAGAAATGTAGCTCTCGATGAGTAGAAGAAGTTTCCTGAAGGGTACTTTGAGAGATGATGCCGTTACGGCAGTGTTTCGGAGGAAAGAATTTCCTCTCTCTTCTTTCTCCATTTTTGCCTGATCGATCTCTCTCTCTGCTGGTTCTTTTTCCATAAGGAATGGCTGAAGATGATGATGAATTAATGGTTAAATCAGGTGTTAAAAAGGTTTCCACGTGTCAGCACCTGATTATCCCAAATATTAAATTTTCGCATAAAATACCAAATTCTGCAGATTTTTCATTAACTTCGAAAATTCATATCTAATTGTAAAAATGTCCAATTGGAGTAGTTCTAAAGGCTATGAGACCCTCATTAAGTCTAGTTTTAAGGAAAAATATAATTTTTTTCCAATTAGAAGCTCATTCTTCCCAGAATTTTAATCTTTGGATACTGCCCCAGAAAATAATTAATTTCACTGGGCTAAATTTAAAAATTCATTTCTCTTTATGTACAACTCCAATTGACTTATATGACCTATTAAATTAAAGCTTGATAAGTCTAATTTAATTCTGGAAATTTTCATAATTTTTCACCATCATTTACTCATCGAAACATGTCACACAATCATCACTGTCATACCAGGAATTTCACCAGTAGCAAAAATTACTTTGTTTTCCACTTTACTCTATTGTGTGTGACTTCTAATCACTTCGTTTTGTTAGTCCCCGAGCTCTTTAGCTTACCAATATAATTCTTTTTAATATGCAAGGATATAAAGGAATTTTGGGGAATTTAAACATACCTCATAGGGACATTTGCTAAACTGGGGCTTAGCAGTCCACTTGATCTAGGCTTAATCTTATGCCTTTAGTCCCAAAATTCAGGATATTACACGTTAGACCAGGTAATTTTAGAATTGGTTTAAAAACTGGGCATTTGTTTTTAAAATATACAATTTATTTTGTTTCACAGAAGCCCTATCAGATATTATTATATCTAAAAGCTATATTATGCAATATAAATTATACAAATAGCCCCAAAAATACAAATGCAATGGATATAAAAAAATAATTACAACTAATAACCATAAATCTAAGCCCTATATTATGATATAAAAACTGAATCTTAATTTTGAAATTTGGTTTTTTCAAGGTTTACTTTTTTTTCCTTGCATTTTCCCCACCCTCAAAGGAGTTAGATGATTTTTGAGTTTTTGAATTTAGTGGATTCAATTTTAGGCCTAATATCTGCATGTTGTTGACGCATGATTCATATTGTGAGTATCCATAAAGTTGAATGCTGCTACTTATAGATTGTGTGCTAGGATACCATACTTATGCATTTTGACTTTTTTGGACATCAAACATGAAATATGCTTCAGCGCTACCCTAGTCTTTGGTGATAAAGAAGAAGATTCTATTTAATGAAGCTGAGTATAACAGAGTTAATTATACAAGTATGGGAATTGAGGTAGACCAAAGCCATATTCTATATGAACTCTCAAAATAGCCAAAATGTCTACGGTTAGTAAACTTAGCTCCCAATGCTAGGGTTGCAGTTATCGACTATAAGGATGTCCTACGATATGAACTAGGCATCAACAACACCTACACATCGGGGTTAGAATTACAATTGACATTTCCACCTAACACTCAATAATGATCTTAGCCCTTTTCAAGATGGGGGCATCAAAACAAAAAAAATCTTAAAAGGAACACAGGCATGGGAAACAATATTCAATATAATTAACAAATGTGTGTACATAATTTTGTCCACGGAATTCACAATGTTTGGATTTGTGAAACTTACCATTATGAAAATGAAATAATGAAATAACGTTATTGTCATAATCACAAATTTTGTAATCCCAACTGTCATGAATTCCGTGGACAAAATTTTGCATACACTAACAATAACAACCACAAAGAATATACAGCTAGTAGAAAAAAATGTAAACTTTCATGTATCACACAAAGAAGCACAAAAAGGAATATCATATTTATACATGTTGAAGGAAGGATTTTTTTTCATCTTTCAAGTCCTAGTGGAAGAGCTTCCATGTATCTGCAACCTCAAATTGTGTTCGTCCTATCCCCTATTTTTTCATCAGATTGTTTAATGCTCTTTATATGTGTACAAAAGCATAAGTGATAGCTACAAAAAACATCTCAACTTGGCACTCTTCACATGTCTTTTCAGCGCTCTTCATACTCCTTTATGTAATTAAAAAGATTAAATTTTTAATAAGAAAATTAAATACAAATCCATCACAAACAAATAAATATGATGATGAATGATAATGATGATGAGAATGATAGATACAATTTCATTAAACATGAACATATCAACTTGATGCTTCTAAAGATGTAACATAACATGATAACATGTCATATGATATCAATGACGTGTTATATCATGAGAAGCACTAATTTATGTTCATGTTTAATGAAATTGTTTCATTAACATAATGACAAGTTCATATTGGTATGTGATTAGCATTAGTTTTCTATAACTACAACAATCACAAAGAACATACAAGAAGGCAACAAGCATAGAAGGAATATCATATTTATACCTATAGAAGGAAGGCTTTTTTTTCCTGTTTTCCAAGTCTTACAAGAAGGGCTTGCATGTATCTGCAACCTCCAACTGTGTTCATCCAATCCTCTGTGCTATTTATGCAAATGCAATGTAGCTTGAGAGTATATGTACTATATAATAGAATTATTGCATATGTAATATACTACATATGTTCATGAACTACATTTCATTTGGAGAAAGCAACAAATGAAATAGTACTGGCCTATTTATAAACTTGTCACACTCATGAATATATGGTCTGTTTGGCACTCATTCCCACTCAAATTTTCTCCTTACTCTAAATGCAATGCAACTCGTGAATATGTGTTGTACATAATAGAATTATTGCACATGTAATGTACTACACATGTTCATGAGTATATTGCATTTTGACCAAGGTGCAAAGTAAATATTTTTGATAATAACTAGAGAGAAAATTGATCAAGCAGAACACTTTCATTTATGCGGATGTAAGAGAAAAGAATAAACTTTAAATCAAGGTTTTGATATAAAAGGAAAAGGAGTATTGAGGGTTTGTGAAAGACAACTATTAAAATTTATATGCAAGCAAAGACAATGAAAGAAAATACTAACAAAATGTGAAAAAAAAATCTATCAAGGGTTTATGAAAAGAAAATATTTTCATTGAATGCGAGAGAAAAATGGAAATAAAAGAAAGGGAGAGCCCAATGGGGATGAATACTAAGCCATCCTGATTGCAAAGAGAGAGAAATCATGGCGACTAGAGTCAATGAAGAGAGTAAGAGCGCGTGGGTGAGACTAAGAGAGGCTAGAGATGAAGATTGGGTGCAAAAATAAGAATAAATACTTAGGGCAACATTTTCTAGACTAGTTCTCATTATTGATCAGTGTCCATAATCTTTCGTAAACCAACTTTCATTAAAGGCCGGTGTCAATATGTTAAAATCATTTTTAATTCATAACGATACCATCTTTTTAATCATCCAGTCTAAAATGTAACTTGTTAGATATGATTAGTTTTGATGATGTCAAATATAGATATAAGATAATAAGAGAAAAAAGTTTGCTTAATACATTTATCTCCTTATATTGACTAACTACCATATTTAATGTTGTATACATTATAGATTAGTCAAACAAAGCAAGAAAGAGATTGGAGAAAGAAGAGCTTAAAGGAACTAATGGGAATATCAAGATTCAAGCTCCTAGAAAAAATACTTGATGTTTCTATGCTCAGAAGGGAATTTGAGTTATTGTAGCAGTGGGTACTGTTTGGTATTGTAGCATTTTCACTGTAGCGGTCAGAGACTGTAGCACGCAGACACTGTAGCATCTGGAAGACTATAGCACTTGAGTTCTGGGCACTGTAGCACTCGAGTTTAAAGAGTTTTGCATGCGAGTTTTGGGCAAAAACGATCTCTGGATGTATCCCAAGTTATGCACTTAAGTTGGTCTTGATAAACTTGAGTTGGTACTGTTCATAGCTGCAGAAATGGGCTAGAACTTGAGTTCGGGGATCAGAACTCAAGTTTGATACGAATAAAAGTGTATTATGTTCATCCCTGTTTTACGTTTAGCCTGGGCAATCTTCAGTAATTTGACTATATCTCCTAAACCATAACTCCGAATGAGACAAAACTAGTGGCATATGAAACTAGACTCCCAATGCATCATTTTGACACCATAAATAGTAGAAAAGGATCTCATATGAATGAGATATGAATGATTGAAGTTGAAATTGAAATCACCATCATATTCAGGAATAAATTTCATAGTTTGGACATATCTCTCAAACTACATATCCAAATGAGATCAAAATGATTCCATATGAAAGTAGACTCAAATAGATTTCCATGCATATATAATATGTCAAATTTGGAGTCATATTCAATGCATTATAGCTTCTGGCAGTTGATGCATGAAAATACATACATTGTCTACACTCATTGGATCATAACTTAGAGAATACAATGAGTTTGGAGCTGATTCCTTTTGGATTAGAATGTAGATAATAAGAGCTTTTTAGTGATCAATAATTTACCTTGTTTGGAGTAAAAAAAGAATGGATCATGTTTTAAGTGCACTGTTCATACTACCACAAACATCTGATATGCACTCGAGTGATGGAAGTTCAGGAATGAGAGTTTGTTCTTGAGAGTTCATGAGAATCAGCTGATATAAAGTGTACTCGAGTTTGAGGAGGACAACTCAAGTTCTATGAAGCAACGCACTCAAGTTATGAGAGTTCTGCCGAAAGATTTTTTTCCTGAGAGTCTTGCAGTCTGAAGAAAATGTGGTACACTCGAGTTATAATAGTGTGGCCATGAAAGTTTGTACCCAAGAGATTTGCAACCGTGAAGAAAAGGAAGTACACTCGAGTTCTCCATCTTACTGCACCCGAGTTCAGAGAGTGTTGGCATGCGAGTTTGTTCCAGAGATAGTCATATCCTAAAGATATCAAGTACACTTGAGTCCTATAGTCTGCACTTGAGTTCTGGGACAAAATGCACTCAAGTTTGTTATTTCACTATCGTGAGTTCCAGGTCGAGACTGTATGCTAAATGAGAAAATACAGTATGCACTCGAGTTTGACTTAATGAACTCGAGTCCATATGTTGACAGAAGCCAAGTGATCTCCAGCAATAAATCTGAATATGCTTATGTGTTAACCAATCACTGTATTCTCATTGGTTACCATACTTAAACATCAATTAACATATGTTCCAAAGTGTGAAACAGGTTATTAACGTCCGGATAGGTAAAACGAATAAAGAATAAAACATGGCGGACACAATGATGTGGGCTAGCTGACATCGCACATGGGTCAACAACCTCTACAAGAAACTGACGCACACCATGATAGCTTGTCTGAAGATTCAAATATGAAAAACGATCAAACAAAGCAATGGGAATGCGGAAAGCTTACAATGGTTGTATTTTGAAAAGATGGACAAAGAAGCTCAACAGTAAGAAGAATGCTCAATGTTCAAATGAAGCAATGTGTCTCCAACGGAAGAATGCCAACAACGGTTATCTTCTATGACCCAGCTATATATGGAAGAGCATTCAAAGAAGGAAGCAGTGGACAAAAGAATAAAAATAGAGTGACAGGAACTCAACTACGCCAATATGTTGTTATCATAAGTCTCCTGCATCACGCACTCTTTGTTCTTATCTGTTTTATATATCATGTATATTTGAGAGAGTGAATATTTGTATTGTACTTCAGTGAGTATTTTATCTACTCTGTAAAGAGAGTCTGTAAACACTGCATATGTACTTCTATATTGATCTCAAGGTAGAGGGACCTTGAGAGGGTTTGATTCCTTAAAAGGGAAGTTGTAGAGAGAATTGCCGGTTAGACTTTCTGCTCGTACGACTTGCACGGGTAAGCAAGAGAGAAAGGTCTTTGGAATTTCTCTGCCTCGTAAGACTTGTTGTAAGGGGGAGTGAACCTTACAGTATGTGAGGGAGAGTAACTCCGTAGTAGGCTACACAAGTGCCTGGTTAAACTTGTGGGTTGTAGAAGCTTTTCTTGTGCTCGGTTAAACAAGAAGATAGTAGATTTGAAATCTCAGGAGGAGCTTGGGGACTGGACGTAGGTCATCGTAGATTGGACCTGTAATACCTTACTTCCAATAACCTCAGATGAGTACAAAAGAGTAGTGAAATAAATTGTGAAATCAGGATTTAATCCCAAACTAAATAAACTTTAAAAACATTAATGAATCCCAACATTATCTCAGGAGATAAATCTAGGATTGAGTAGGTTTTTCATATGGAATAAAAATTTTTCAAACATTTTTCACAAATATTCACTATCTCATTTAGACTCATTGATACTTCCTTTCATTTTATCAGAGTATACGAGCGTGTCTCTGCTTCAATCTCACGTTGTATTCAATCGTTAATGTTTCTCTAACTATTAGGAAGTATTATGTAACTAAGTTATCTCTTTATTACATTACCATTCATATACCTGGCTACAAGTACTATCAGTTCAACTACTATACTATTGTCATAGTTACCGATTTATACAATATATACATGTCCAAAATATCCAAACAGACAACCAACAGAGAAAGTAAATCTTTCAGCTTCATCCTCTAGTTGTCCGTATTTACCTTCTTGCCCTTTGAGCTACCAGCCTGTACTGTAATTTGTTTATAGAAAAAGAGTGAGATTCAAAAGAATCTCAGTAGTAACAGGTAGTCAATCATATAGATATAAAATCACAGAGCATGTTACACAGTCATCATATAAAAAAAAATCATCACAACATCATTCGATTCAACATGTATTTCTCATACCATCATAGTACTAGGTATATCACAAGGCTCCGAGTATTACCCGTGCAATAGGCCCCGGCATTCACTCGTGCATCACAAACAAATTCAATGGCCTGAGCGTCAACCCGTGCAATAGGCCCCGGGCGACAACTCCGCATAAACAAAATGTGCCAGACAATTCATGATGAAACTACACACATACAATGTATCTTATAATATATGAAAGACAAAGTTACTACCTGATAGCTTCTCTTGAGCAATATCCAATTGTTTCACTAAGCTCGGGCAGATCTTAAACTTTGAACAGTATTAGGTCCTATAAATGGAATTTACGGACGACAAGTTATTATTTCGTCCAATATTTGTATAATCCAAATACTCAAGTCGGTTGTCATTAAGGTTAGAATACTAACCTAAAATCAAAGTCAAAAATGGTTCAACTATATCAAGTTGGTTAGTTTTACCCTTAAAGTTCATTACAATTACATAATACCATTGCATCCTTTATTTTCGCACATTTGAGTAAATCTGCCAGAATTTTCTTCAATCTTTGAAAATTCATAATTAATTCTACACAACTCCAAATGAGTTGGTTCCAGGTTCTGTTCAATCATATTCAAGTCCTAGTGTAAATAAAAATATTACAAGGCACTAATTATAACCACCCAGTTCCAGAAAATTCGTCAAACCCAATCTGCCACAGATTCCATTCCAGAATCAACCTTAAACTTTGAAAAATCATATTTCTCAATCCACTGGTCCAATTGCGTCCTATTACCCATCAAATTGAACCTCAGGATGTCTACTTTCATCATGTAAAATTTCATAAGGTTTCGACAAGGTTTGGTTACTGAAAAACGCACCGCAACAAATCTGCTCCAGCAAAACAAGTCTAACAGCAGGGTCATCTAACTTTCAAAAATTCCATAATTTTGTATAATTATCCAAAAATTATAAGTACATGATTTTCCACATAATTTTTCATGTAGAACTCAATGGAATGATCAAAATCATCAAAATCATAAAGCTTCAGCCCCAAAACCCACTGGCAAGACAGAATCATTTTCAGCAAAATTACCAAAACAGAATTTTGTTGAACAACTTAGTCCAATATCATCATAAATCATCATTTAACCATAAATACATGATTAAACCATGATTAATCCTTTAAAATTCGTTTTGGACGAAAATGAACAGTACCCTAACCTTCATGAAGACTCATCCAAACAACAAACCAATCGGTTCAAAATGAAACTTACGCTTACCTCTATACGTTTCCACAATCGGTTCGGAAATTCGGCAGTACTTCGTCTGGTGAGATGGCACCAAATACCTCCAAATGAAAATCCAAAACCGTAGAAATGAAGCTTAGGATGAGTAGAAGAAGGTTTGTGAAGGAAATTTTAGGAGAAAACACTGATTCGGTAGTGTTTCGGTGGATTGAACTCAAGAACATTCACTATTCATGTTTTCTCTTTCCTCTAACTATTTCTCAACATTTTTTTTCTGATTTCTTCCTATTTTTGCTGATGATAAATGAAATAATAGAGTTTAAAGAAAGTCATAAAGGTGTTCCAACATGTGTCACAATCTTATGGTGCCACATATTCGGTGATTTAGCCAAACGGTGACACGTGTCCTTTCTTTTAATCAAATGGGTCTTGAGCTGTCCTAATGGTCAGGGAAAATGAGAGTCCGATGATTTTTCCCCGGCTCCTGAGCTCGGTGTTCGAGAAAATTAGTCGGGTGACCAGACCAGAGTCCGGTGGATTTCCCCGGCTTGGGGCAACGTGGCACCCTCCGGTGATGACAACTCAAAAGCTAAAGTAACTTTGTCAAAAAGAGGGAACAAGTGTCACGCTCTTATTCGGCCAACACATTAAAGTCAAAAGCACCTTTTCTCTTCTTCCTTAAGATGATGCCATGTGTCCCTTATATGGGACCCATCCCTATCTCTTCCCTCCACCTAACTGTCCACTTTATCAGGGAAAGGAAAGTCAGGGAAATTTCCCCGGGTTCACCTACGAGGTGTCCTCCTTCGTGGTCCCCACACAAAGTAAGATTATTTCATTTAATTATTACTTTATGACAACCAATAAAATCTTGCTAAGTGTCCTCTTTATCAAAATAACACCGTATACACAACACTGGCACCGGTGAATTTTCTTCCGACTAATTACATTTACAAGCAATTCTTGTTATTCATATTTCAGTATGTTACAACTCCTCCCCTGTACAAGAAATTTCGTCCCCGAAATTTGTTACAAGTATTAAAACATAAATTCTGGGTAACTTTTCCGCAAGTTGTCCTCCACCTCCCAAGTTGCCTCTCTAGGTGATAACCCCTTCCAGATCACCTTCACAAATGGAATACTTTTATGTCTGAGCTGTCTCTCCTGTCGCTCAATAACTTGTTCCGGCTCAATTTCATATGTGAGATCATTTTTCATATCTACATCTTCATACTCTATAACATGCTGGGGGTCTGGTTGATACCTTTTCAATTGCGAAACATGAAAAACATCGTGTAATCTGCTCAAGTTCGGGGGTAGAGCAATTCGATATGCTACTGATCCAATTCTAGACAAAATCTCAAATGGACCAATATATCGAGGGCTTAACTTCTTTCTCTTTATTGCCCTGCCAATACCAGTGACAGGTGAGAGCCTTAGAAATACATGATCGCCAACTTGGAATTCTAACGGTCTTCTTCGTTTGTCGACATAACTCTTTTGTCTACTCTGGGCTGTAAGCAGTCTTTGCTTAATAATCTTGATCTGCTCAGTAGTCTGATCCACTATATCTGGCCCATACAGTCTTCTTTCTGACATTTCTGTCCAACAAAGAGGGGATTGACACTTCCTTCCATACAATGCTTCATATGGAGCCATCTGAATGCTCGCATGATAGCTATTATTGTAAGCGAATTCCGCAAGTGGAAGGTAGTAGTCCCAGCTTCCTTTGAAATCCATCACACATGCTCTCAACATGTCTTCCAGCGTCTGTATAGTTCTCTCTGTCTGTCCATCCGTTTGAGGATGATAAGCTGTACTGAAATTCAGTTTAGTGCCCAGAGCATCATGTAGAGATCTCCAAAACTTTGAAGTAAAACGAGGATCTCTATCAGAAATTATATTCTTCGGTGTCCCATGGAGTCTCACTATTTCCTTGATATAAATCTCTGCCAATTTATCAGGAGAATAGCTGGCATTGATCGGTATAAAATGTGCTGATTTTGTAAAACGATCAACAATCACCCAGATTGCATCATGATTCCGAATTTTGGGTAATCCTGTCACAAGATCCATGGTTACACTTTCCCATTTCCATTCTGGAATTTCAGGACTTTGAAGCAATCCTGGTGGTCTTTGGTGTTCGATTTTCACCTTCTGACAGGTAAGACATCGAGCCACATACTCGGTCACATCTTTCTTTAACCTGGGCCACCAGTACATTGCCTTCAAGTCATGATACATCTTCACCATCCCTAGATGGAGGGTATATCGACTTTTGTGCGCTTCATCAAGAATTTTCTGCCTCAGATCAACTTTCAGTGGAACATAGATTCTCTTCTTGTATCGAATCAATCCACTTGGTGAAAGATCATGGTCCTGAGTCTCACCTTGTTCAATCATAGTCATAATGGACTGTGCTTTCCCATCGTGCATTTGAGCTTCTGCAATCTCAGCTTTGAGATCACTTTCCTCTTGGCCTATACTATAACCAGCACAGAGGATTTGATTTGATAGGTTTAGATCTCGAAAGTCTTCTATTAATTTTCTCTCCTGTATCATCATAACTGCCACTTGCACTGACTTTCGACTAAGAGCATCAGCAACAACATTAGCTTTACCTGGGTGATACTTGATCTCCAGGTTATAATCTTTTAGCAACTCCATCCACCTACGTTGTCTCATGTTGAGTTCCTTCTGATCATACAGGTATTTAAGACTCTTGTGGTCGCAGTACAGTTCAACCATCACACCATATAGGTAGTGTCGCCAGATTTTCAACGCGAATACTATTGCTGCCAGCTCCAGATCATGCGTGGGATAATTAATCTCATGAGGCTTTAGCTGTCGAGAGGCATAGGCCACCACTTTGCCCTGTTGCATTAGGACACATCCCAGTCCCTGCTTACTAGCATCACTGTAGACCACATAGGTCAACATGGGATCAGGGATAATCAATACGGGTGCAGTTGTCAACCTCTCCTTCAGCTCCATGAAGCTCTTCTCACAACGATCATCCCACTTAAACGGTTGATCTTTCCGCGTGAGCTTGGTCAATGGCAAAGCAATCCGAGAGAAATTCAGAATAAATCTCCGGTAATAGCCAGCAAGACCCAGAAAACTACGTATCTCAGCAACAGTTTCTGGCCTTTTCCAATCTAGTACTGCTTCCACCTTACTAGGATCTACTGCAACCCCTTCTTGTGAGATAACATGGCCCAGAAATTTGACTTCTGAGAGCCAAAACTCACACTTACTTAATTTAGCATAGAGTTGCCTTTCCCGTAAAATGCTTAATACGATCATCAAGTGCTCCTCATGTTCTTCTCTACTTTTAGAGTATATCAGAATGTCGTCGATAAAGACTACCACGAACTGATCTAAGTATTGACGAAAGATGCGGTTCATATAGTCCATAAATATGGCAGGTGCATTGGTTACCCCAAAGGGCATTACTAAGAATTCATAGTGTCCATACCGAGTTCTGAAAGCAGTCTTCGGTATGTCTTCCGCCTTCACTCGCAGTTGATGATACCCGGACCTTAGATCAATCTTTGAGAATATACTTGCACCAGACAGTTGATCCATAAGGTCCTCAATCCGGGGGAGTGGGTACTTGTTCTTGACGGTTACCTTATTTAACTCTCTGTAATCAATACAAAGCCTCAGGCTTCCGTCCTTTTTCTTGACAAATAGTACGGGTGCTCCCCATGGTGAAACACTGGGTCGGATGAACCCCTTCCCAAGTAATTCCTCAATTTGTTTCTTCAACTCAGCCATCTCATTTGGAGCCATTCTATATGGGGCTTTAGATATAGATCCAGCTCCAGGCATGATCTCGATTGCAAACTCTACTTCTCGTTCGGGAGGCAAACCCCTAAGGTCATCAGGAAACACCTCAGGAAATTCCCTTACAACTGGGATATCTTCCAAGGCTATTCCTGTCTTTGTTTGTACAGAAAAGAACACAATATATCCCTGACATCCCCTCCTTAGGCATTTCTCAGCTTCTGCCATTGAGAGGAAGTTTAGACTAGTTTTTCTGTTATTAGTCTCCTGCTGAGTAGGATATATTATCCTCTTTTTCCCACAATCCAGCAATACATTATTTGCTGTCAGCCAGTTAAAACCCAGTATAACTTCAAGTTTTTGGAGCGGCAAACAGACTAAGTCAACCGCAGACTCATGTCCCTCAACATTTATCACACAGTTCAAACAGACATCAGCAGTCATAGTTTTGACACCCATTGGTGTCGATACAACTAAGTCAAATGGTAATTTATGCATATGTAATCCTAGGCGCTTAACACAGTCATAAGCAATGAAGGAATGACTAGCACCCGAATCATATAAAGCTTGCAATGAACTACCATTAAGAAGAATTTTACCATGAACCAACTCAGGAGACTTCTTCGCTTCTTCGTGTGTCAAGGCAAACACTCATCCCTGATTCTTGTGTCTAGGATCACCTGGTTGTGGTGCTGCTCGCTGGGGACAATTTACAGCAAAGTGACCTGGCTTTTGGCAAGCATAACAGATTATCTGACTCACAGGGACATTGCAAAGTCGTCCCGGATGTGACTTACCACAACGAGGGCATGTTTGAGAGGTCAGGGTTTTCTGGCCACTACGGTTCCCAGACCAAAAAGGCTTTTTATTGATATTTCCTTTTTGTGAGAACCCTTGCCCCTTACGCTTCTGTGAGGTATCCCCCTGACTAGGCCCACCTCGATTGTTGGTACTCTTATTGGCACGTACTCTCTTTAAGTTACCCTCAATCAATCGACACACTTCCACAGCTTCGTTAAATTTAGTAAACTGCTGGGCAACAAGCTTCTCTTCCATTTCGGGCTTCAGTCCCCGAATCAACATATCGGAGCTCCACTCCTCATCTTTTTTAATCTTTAAGTAAGGAGAGTAACGGGACAGTCGAATGAATCGAGACAGGTATGCATCAAAAGTCTCATCATCGCCTTGTTGTATCGCCAGGAATTCCTTCTCTTTCTCAATTCTTACTGACCTCGGGAAGTATTTTTCATAAAATTTCTCCTGGAATAACTCCCAGGTCAGTGGAATATTTTGGGCACGCAACATGAGTGCTGTATTCTTCCACCAGTTATCAGCATCACCTACCAACTTATATATAGCCATCCTAGCTTTCATCTCTGTAGGGCATTCTAACACATCAAAGATTTTCTCTAATTGGTTTACCCAATTCTCTGCAGTTTGTGGTTCAAATCTCCCTTTGAATGCCTCAGGTTGGTACTGGATAAATTTAGGCATCCAATACTGGAGAGTATCCTCTTCACGTCCTGGAACTACAGGAATTTCTGGATTTACCTCAAGAGACTGTGACTGCTCTTCGTTATGGGATTGTTCCCCTTCTTGATTCCTCTCGGGGTAGTTCCTTTCTAAATTATTCCCCTTCGGGTTATTCCCTTCAGGGTTTCCAGATTGTGCCCTATCAGCATTTTGGCTTTCTCTCAATTCTCGAACTTCTTCTCGCAAATCCTGAATCATAGCTTGTTGTTGTGTCAGTATTCCGAGAATTTGTTGCATAGGGTCAGGCCTTGCATTATTCTCAGGTTCAGTAATTGGTGGTACATTAGTTTCTGATCTACGTCGCACCATTTTTCCTTTTCACTATTAAAAAGGAACACCACATTAAAACGGCATCAACCATATATATATGTATGTATACATGTACTTCTCTAGGCTTTAAATATTAGCACACAACAGAAACATAGATCCATTATGGAAAACAACTATATTTACATCCAAGTAGCTTGATATATACATAAGTAGCCCATACTACCTTATTATCACTAGTCCGTATGAAACAACACATACATATACATATGGTTAATAAAAGGCCAAAACTCAAAAGGACCCCAAAATATGATCTCATTCTTTTTCTCAATCCAAGAAGTAATGTCAGGAAAATAGGCTAGTGTGGTTTGAATCCAAATATCATCTGTCATCTCTAGCCCATGCTCTTCCTTTTGCTCATACAGTTTCTTTATTGAGCCCAAGAATGTCGTATATCGTTGCATAAAGGAAGTGTATTCATTAAATGCGTTCAGGTAGAAATCCTTAAATCGCTCCCATAGTTCATCATTTGGGTGAGGGTCAAATGCTAACTCAACCACTGGAGCACTTGACTCTGCATCTGAGTCTGAGTACTGCATAATGTTCTCTAATTCTATGTCATCTGTGTCACCGACAGTAGCATCATCCCTAGGGGCAGGTCCAAAAAATATTGGATATTTAACTCTCTTCCTGGCAGTTTTTGTCACTCTCGGTCCACGTCCAGGTCCTCCTCTATTAATGACTATATAGTGCCTACCATCTGGTATACGTTCCTCCGGTGGTAGCTGGTTAATAGATGGGGGTGATCTACTTCTTTGTCTTTCCCTATCAGACATGCTTCCTAACACAAAGTAGCTAACAAAAGTTAGAACATATCAACATAAGCAGAGGACTCTAACAAAACCTATCGTTGCCAGAATCAACGCTCTGATACCAAAATGTAATACCTTACTTCCAATAACCTCAGATGAGTACAAAAGAGTAGTGAAATAAATTGTGAAATCAGGATTTAATCCCAAACTAAATAAACTTTAAAAACATTAATGAATCCCAACATTATCTCAGGAGATAAATCTAGGATTGAGTAGGTTTTTCATATGGAATAAAAATTTTTCAAACATTTTTCACAAATATTCACTATCTCATTTAGACTCATTGATACTTCCTTTCATTTTATCAGAGTATACGAGCGTGTCTCTGCTTCAATCTCACGTTGTATTCAATCGTTAATGTTTCTCTAACTATTAGGAAGTATTATGTAACTAAGTTATCTCTTTATTACATTACCATTCATATACCTGGCTACAAGTACTATCAGTTCAACTACTATACTATTGTCATAGTTACCGATTTATACAATATATACATGTCCAAAATATCCAAACAGACAACCAACAGAGAAAGTAAATCTTTCAGCTTCATCCTCTAGTTGTCCGTATTTACCTTCTTGCCCTTTGAGCTACCAGCCTGTACTGTAATTTGTTTATAGAAAAAGAGTGAGATTCAAAAGAATCTCAGTAGTAACAGGTAGTCAATCATATAGATATAAAATCACAGAGCATGTTACACAGTCATCATATAAAAAAAAATCATCACAACATCATTCGATTCAACATGTATTTCTCATACCATCATAGTACTAGGTATATCACAAGGCTCCGAGTATTACCCGTGCAATAGGCCCCGGCATTCACTCGTGCATCACAAACAAATTCAATGGCCTGAGCGTCAACCCGTGCAATAGGCCCCGGGCGACAACTCCGCATAAACAAAATGTGCCAGACAATTCATGATGAAACTACACACATACAATGTATCTTATAATATATGAAAGACAAAGTTACTACCTGATAGCTTCTCTTGAGCAATATCCAATTGTTTCACTAAGCTCGGGCAGATCTTAAACTTTGAACAGTATTAGGTCCTATAAATGGAATTTACGGACGACAAGTTATTATTTCGTCCAATATTTGTATAATCCAAATACTCAAGTCGGTTGTCATTAAGGTTAGAATACTAACCTAAAATCAAAGTCAAAAATGGTTCAACTATATCAAGTTGGTTAGTTTTACCCTTAAAGTTCATTACAATTACATAATACCATTGCATCCTTTATTTTCGCACATTTGAGTAAATCTGCCAGAATTTTCTTCAATCTTTGAAAATTCATAATTAATTCTACACAACTCCAAATGAGTTGGTTCCAGGTTCTGTTCAATCATATTCAAGTCCTAGTGTAAATAAAAATATTACAAGGCACTAATTATAACCACCCAGTTCCAGAAAATTCGTCAAACCCAATCTGCCACAGATTCCATTCCAGAATCAACCTTAAACTTTGAAAAATCATATTTCTCAATCCACTGGTCCAATTGCGTCCTATTACCCATCAAATTGAACCTCAGGATGTCTACTTTCATCATGTAAAATTTCATAAGGTTTCGACAAGGTTTGGTTACTGAAAAACGCACCGCAACAAATCTGCTCCAGCAAAACAAGTCTAACAACCAAAATGTAATACCTTACTTCCAATAACCTCAGATGAGTACAAAAGAGTAGTGAAATAAATTGTGAAATCAGGATTTAATCCCAAACTAAATAAACTTTAAAAACATTAATGAATCCCAACATTATCTCAGGAGATAAATCTAGGATTGAGTAGGTTTTTCATATGGAATAAAAATTTTTCAAACATTTTTCACAAATATTCACTATCTCATTTAGACTCATTGATACTTCCTTTCATTTTATCAGAGTATACGAGCGTGTCTCTGCTTCAATCTCACGTTGTATTCAATCGTTAATGTTTCTCTAACTATTAGGAAGTATTATGTAACTAAGTTATCTCTTTATTACATTACCATTCATATACCTGGCTACAAGTACTATCAGTTCAACTACTATACTATTGTCATAGTTACCGATTTATACAATATATACATGTCCAAAATATCCAAACAGACAACCAACAGAGAAAGTAAATCTTTCAGCTTCATCCTCTAGTTGTCCGTATTTACCTTCTTGCCCTTTGAGCTACCAGCCTGTACTGTAATTTGTTTATAGAAAAAGAGTGAGATTCAAAAGAATCTCAGTAGTAACAGGTAGTCAATCATATAGATATAAAATCACAGAGCATGTTACACAGTCATCATATAAAAAAAAATCATCACAACATCATTCGATTCAACATGTATTTCTCATACCATCATAGTACTAGGTATATCACAAGGCTCCGAGTATTACCCGTGCAATAGGCCCCGGCATTCACTCGTGCATCACAAACAAATTCAATGGCCTGAGCGTCAACCCGTGCAATAGGCCCCGGGCGACAACTCCGCATAAACAAAATGTGCCAGACAATTCATGATGAAACTACACACATACAATGTATCTTATAATATATGAAAGACAAAGTTACTACCTGATAGCTTCTCTTGAGCAATATCCAATTGTTTCACTAAGCTCGGGCAGATCTTAAACTTTGAACAGTATTAGGTCCTATAAATGGAATTTACGGACGACAAGTTATTATTTCGTCCAATATTTGTATAATCCAAATACTCAAGTCGGTTGTCATTAAGGTTAGAATACTAACCTAAAATCAAAGTCAAAAATGGTTCAACTATATCAAGTTGGTTAGTTTTACCCTTAAAGTTCATTACAATTACATAATACCATTGCATCCTTTATTTTCGCACATTTGAGTAAATCTGCCAGAATTTTCTTCAATCTTTGAAAATTCATAATTAATTCTACACAACTCCAAATGAGTTGGTTCCAGGTTCTGTTCAATCATATTCAAGTCCTAGTGTAAATAAAAATATTACAAGGCACTAATTATAACCACCCAGTTCCAGAAAATTCGTCAAACCCAATCTGCCACAGATTCCATTCCAGAATCAACCTTAAACTTTGAAAAATCATATTTCTCAATCCACTGGTCCAATTGCGTCCTATTACCCATCAAATTGAACCTCAGGATGTCTACTTTCATCATGTAAAATTTCATAAGGTTTCGACAAGGTTTGGTTACTGAAAAACGCACCGCAACAAATCTGCTCCAGCAAAACAAGTCTAACAACCAAAATGTAATACCTTACTTCCAATAACCTCAGATGAGTACAAAAGAGTAGTGAAATAAATTGTGAAATCAGGATTTAATCCCAAACTAAATAAACTTTAAAAACATTAATGAATCCCAACATTATCTCAGGAGATAAATCTAGGATTGAGTAGGTTTTTCATATGGAATAAAAATTTTTCAAACATTTTTCACAAATATTCACTATCTCATTTAGACTCATTGATACTTCCTTTCATTTTATCAGAGTATACGAGCGTGTCTCTGCTTCAATCTCACGTTGTATTCAATCGTTAATGTTTCTCTAACTATTAGGAAGTATTATGTAACTAAGTTATCTCTTTATTACATTACCATTCATATACCTGGCTACAAGTACTATCAGTTCAACTACTATACTATTGTCATAGTTACCGATTTATACAATATATACATGTCCAAAATATCCAAACAGACAACCAACAGAGAAAGTAAATCTTTCAGCTTCATCCTCTAGTTGTCCGTATTTACCTTCTTGCCCTTTGAGCTACCAGCCTGTACTGTAATTTGTTTATAGAAAAAGAGTGAGATTCAAAAGAATCTCAGTAGTAACAGGTAGTCAATCATATAGATATAAAATCACAGAGCATGTTACACAGTCATCATATAAAAAAAAATCATCACAACATCATTCGATTCAACATGTATTTCTCATACCATCATAGTACTAGGTATATCACAAGGCTCCGAGTATTACCCGTGCAATAGGCCCCGGCATTCACTCGTGCATCACAAACAAATTCAATGGCCTGAGCGTCAACCCGTGCAATAGGCCCCGGGCGACAACTCCGCATAAACAAAATGTGCCAGACAATTCATGATGAAACTACACACATACAATGTATCTTATAATATATGAAAGACAAAGTTACTACCTGATAGCTTCTCTTGAGCAATATCCAATTGTTTCACTAAGCTCGGGCAGATCTTAAACTTTGAACAGTATTAGGTCCTATAAATGGAATTTACGGACGACAAGTTATTATTTCGTCCAATATTTGTATAATCCAAATACTCAAGTCGGTTGTCATTAAGGTTAGAATACTAACCTAAAATCAAAGTCAAAAATGGTTCAACTATATCAAGTTGGTTAGTTTTACCCTTAAAGTTCATTACAATTACATAATACCATTGCATCCTTTATTTTCGCACATTTGAGTAAATCTGCCAGAATTTTCTTCAATCTTTGAAAATTCATAATTAATTCTACACAACTCCAAATGAGTTGGTTCCAGGTTCTGTTCAATCATATTCAAGTCCTAGTGTAAATAAAAATATTACAAGGCACTAATTATAACCACCCAGTTCCAGAAAATTCGTCAAACCCAATCTGCCACAGATTCCATTCCAGAATCAACCTTAAACTTTGAAAAATCATATTTCTCAATCCACTGGTCCAATTGCGTCCTATTACCCATCAAATTGAACCTCAGGATGTCTACTTTCATCATGTAAAATTTCATAAGGTTTCGACAAGGTTTGGTTACTGAAAAACGCACCGCAACAAATCTGCTCCAGCAAAACAAGTCTAACAACCAAAATGTAATACCTTACTTCCAATAACCTCAGATGAGTACAAAAGAGTAGTGAAATAAATTGTGAAATCAGGATTTAATCCCAAACTAAATAAACTTTAAAAACATTAATGAATCCCAACATTATCTCAGGAGATAAATCTAGGATTGAGTAGGTTTTTCATATGGAATAAAAATTTTTCAAACATTTTTCACAAATATTCACTATCTCATTTAGACTCATTGATACTTCCTTTCATTTTATCAGAGTATACGAGCGTGTCTCTGCTTCAATCTCACGTTGTATTCAATCGTTAATGTTTCTCTAACTATTAGGAAGTATTATGTAACTAAGTTATCTCTTTATTACATTACCATTCATATACCTGGCTACAAGTACTATCAGTTCAACTACTATACTATTGTCATAGTTACCGATTTATACAATATATACATGTCCAAAATATCCAAACAGACAACCAACAGAGAAAGTAAATCTTTCAGCTTCATCCTCTAGTTGTCCGTATTTACCTTCTTGCCCTTTGAGCTACCAGCCTGTACTGTAATTTGTTTATAGAAAAAGAGTGAGATTCAAAAGAATCTCAGTAGTAACAGGTAGTCAATCATATAGATATAAAATCACAGAGCATGTTACACAGTCATCATATAAAAAAAAATCATCACAACATCATTCGATTCAACATGTATTTCTCATACCATCATAGTACTAGGTATATCACAAGGCTCCGAGTATTACCCGTGCAATAGGCCCCGGCATTCACTCGTGCATCACAAACAAATTCAATGGCCTGAGCGTCAACCCGTGCAATAGGCCCCGGGCGACAACTCCGCATAAACAAAATGTGCCAGACAATTCATGATGAAACTACACACATACAATGTATCTTATAATATATGAAAGACAAAGTTACTACCTGATAGCTTCTCTTGAGCAATATCCAATTGTTTCACTAAGCTCGGGCAGATCTTAAACTTTGAACAGTATTAGGTCCTATAAATGGAATTTACGGACGACAAGTTATTATTTCGTCCAATATTTGTATAATCCAAATACTCAAGTCGGTTGTCATTAAGGTTAGAATACTAACCTAAAATCAAAGTCAAAAATGGTTCAACTATATCAAGTTGGTTAGTTTTACCCTTAAAGTTCATTACAATTACATAATACCATTGCATCCTTTATTTTCGCACATTTGAGTAAATCTGCCAGAATTTTCTTCAATCTTTGAAAATTCATAATTAATTCTACACAACTCCAAATGAGTTGGTTCCAGGTTCTGTTCAATCATATTCAAGTCCTAGTGTAAATAAAAATATTACAAGGCACTAATTATAACCACCCAGTTCCAGAAAATTCGTCAAACCCAATCTGCCACAGATTCCATTCCAGAATCAACCTTAAACTTTGAAAAATCATATTTCTCAATCCACTGGTCCAATTGCGTCCTATTACCCATCAAATTGAACCTCAGGATGTCTACTTTCATCATGTAAAATTTCATAAGGTTTCGACAAGGTTTGGTTACTGAAAAACGCACCGCAACAAATCTGCTCCAGCAAAACAAGTCTAACAACCAAAATGTAATACCTTACTTCCAATAACCTCAGATGAGTACAAAAGAGTAGTGAAATAAATTGTGAAATCAGGATTTAATCCCAAACTAAATAAACTTTAAAAACATTAATGAATCCCAACATTATCTCAGGAGATAAATCTAGGATTGAGTAGGTTTTTCATATGGAATAAAAATTTTTCAAACATTTTTCACAAATATTCACTATCTCATTTAGACTCATTGATACTTCCTTTCATTTTATCAGAGTATACGAGCGTGTCTCTGCTTCAATCTCACGTTGTATTCAATCGTTAATGTTTCTCTAACTATTAGGAAGTATTATGTAACTAAGTTATCTCTTTATTACATTACCATTCATATACCTGGCTACAAGTACTATCAGTTCAACTACTATACTATTGTCATAGTTACCGATTTATACAATATATACATGTCCAAAATATCCAAACAGACAACCAACAGAGAAAGTAAATCTTTCAGCTTCATCCTCTAGTTGTCCGTATTTACCTTCTTGCCCTTTGAGCTACCAGCCTGTACTGTAATTTGTTTATAGAAAAAGAGTGAGATTCAAAAGAATCTCAGTAGTAACAGGTAGTCAATCATATAGATATAAAATCACAGAGCATGTTACACAGTCATCATATAAAAAAAAATCATCACAACATCATTCGATTCAACATGTATTTCTCATACCATCATAGTACTAGGTATATCACAAGGCTCCGAGTATTACCCGTGCAATAGGCCCCGGCATTCACTCGTGCATCACAAACAAATTCAATGGCCTGAGCGTCAACCCGTGCAATAGGCCCCGGGCGACAACTCCGCATAAACAAAATGTGCCAGACAATTCATGATGAAACTACACACATACAATGTATCTTATAATATATGAAAGACAAAGTTACTACCTGATAGCTTCTCTTGAGCAATATCCAATTGTTTCACTAAGCTCGGGCAGATCTTAAACTTTGAACAGTATTAGGTCCTATAAATGGAATTTACGGACGACAAGTTATTATTTCGTCCAATATTTGTATAATCCAAATACTCAAGTCGGTTGTCATTAAGGTTAGAATACTAACCTAAAATCAAAGTCAAAAATGGTTCAACTATATCAAGTTGGTTAGTTTTACCCTTAAAGTTCATTACAATTACATAATACCATTGCATCCTTTATTTTCGCACATTTGAGTAAATCTGCCAGAATTTTCTTCAATCTTTGAAAATTCATAATTAATTCTACACAACTCCAAATGAGTTGGTTCCAGGTTCTGTTCAATCATATTCAAGTCCTAGTGTAAATAAAAATATTACAAGGCACTAATTATAACCACCCAGTTCCAGAAAATTCGTCAAACCCAATCTGCCACAGATTCCATTCCAGAATCAACCTTAAACTTTGAAAAATCATATTTCTCAATCCACTGGTCCAATTGCGTCCTATTACCCATCAAATTGAACCTCAGGATGTCTACTTTCATCATGTAAAATTTCATAAGGTTTCGACAAGGTTTGGTTACTGAAAAACGCACCGCAACAAATCTGCTCCAGCAAAACAAGTCTAACAGCAGGGTCATCTAAATGAAATAATAGAGTTTAAAGAAAGTCATAAAGGTGTTCCAACATGTGTCACAATCTTATGGTGCCACATATTCGGTGATTTAGCCAAACGGTGACACGTGTCCTTTCTTTTAATCAAATGGGTCTTGAGCTGTCCTAATGGTCAGGGAAAATGAGAGTCCGATGATTTTTCCCCGGCTCCTGAGCTCGGTGTTCGAGAAAATTAGTCGGGTGACCAGACCAGAGTCCGGTGGATTTCCCCGGCTTGGGGCAACGTGGCACCCTCCGGTGATGACAACTCAAAAGCTAAAGTAACTTTGTCAAAAAGAGGGAACAAGTGTCACGCTCTTATTCGGCCAACACATTAAAGTCAAAAGCACCTTTTCTCTTCTTCCTTAAGATGATGCCATGTGTCCCTTATATGGGACCCATCCCTATCTCTTCCCTCCACCTAACTGTCCACTTTATCAGGGAAAGGAAAGTCAGGGAAATTTCCCCGGGTTCACCTACGAGGTGTCCTCCTTCGTGGTCCCCACACAAAGTAAGATTATTTCATTTAATTATTACTTTATGACAACCAATAAAATCTTGCTAAGTGTCCTCTTTATCAAAATAACACCGTATACACAACACTGGCACCGGTGAATTTTCTTCCGACTAATTACATTTACAAGCAATTCTTGTTATTCATATTTCAGTATGTTACAGGACCGAACCAGGATAAATCACAGTTTGTATATTCTCTTCCCTAAGCTTTTACGTTTCCAGCATATAAGATTTACATAACTGTTTATGATTTTATACTTCCATATATATTAATTTGATAAGCTATGAAAAGATTTTAAAATATCATACTTTTTTATTGTACACCTAATTCACCCCCTCTTGGGTATCAACCAGGTCTAACATAACTTTTAAAATAAAGTAAAAATTTTAGAAACATACAAGAATTTCGCATAAAGGTTTTCATTAACAACAAATTAATAACATGAGATAGATAATGATCATCAACAATAACTATCAAAAGACATAAAATTTATCATTAATCGTAGATTGGACCGAACCAGGATAAATCACAGTTTGTATATTCTCTTCCCTAAGCTTTTACGTTTCCAGCATATAAGATTTACATAACTGTTTATGATTTTATACTTCCATATATATTAATTTGATAAGCTATGAAAAGATTTTAAAATATCATACTTTTTTATTGTACACCTAATTCACCCCCTCTTGGGTATCAACGAGGTCTAACATAACTTTTAAAATAAAGTAAAAATTTTAGAAACATACAAGAATTTCGCATAAAGGTTTTCATTAACAACAAATTAATAACATGAGATAGATAATGATCATCAACAATAACTATCAAAAGACATAAAATTTTTCATTAATCATTGCCTAAAGGAAGTAGTATACATGATTAAAGTAAAATATTACATCAAAATATTATATGTGTGTCTGTGTGTGAGTATGATGATCTGCCACAAAATAACAACTACATCAAAATATTATAACATTGAGGGTTCTTAAAACTCAAGACTTTAGAAGATCATCATCATCCTAGGAGACTCGTCGCTTCTAGTCATTCAACAATGCTGCCAACTCCTTCAGTCATTCGAAGAAGTGATCTTGCCTCGTCGTGACCTTAAGAACAATGCCTTGGAGACCTCAATGATTTCCTCTAACGTTGGAGGTGGAAGGGATTGCAAAGAGGAAACACCGGTAGATGTCATCAGAGGAGAAGAGGGGGAACGCTGCCTCTTTGATCTTGCCATTAGTAGGAAGTGTTTCCACTCAAACAAGAAAAAAGAGAAGTAGAAAGGAACTTTTGAATTTAAACTTAAGAACTAAAGGCGTCTTGGTATTTATAAATGGGATTGATGGCAAGATAGTTTAGATGATATTGACGAGACATGATGATAGGCGTTAGAAGTTGAAATGTTACGTATTTAGACCAGTCATATTTGAAAAAAATGTCTAATTACTAATTATGATACCAGATGCACAACTTATCTGGTGTATATAAAAATGTAATGTTTTAACAAATGGCATTTAGACCATTAAAGACTTAAACAACGATTCAGATTAATATATTTAGACTTTGTGCCAATTCAATTTACTAATAAAGTGTGAGTGTGTGTTCTATAGAAAAATTAACTGATGAACCCAAAGATAGAAACAATAGAACAAATTAAAGATGCAAAGACATGAACAATATCAAAATTAAGACAAAGATTAGAAATAAAAATATTTTTTCATTACTAATAATATTTTTAAAGCTTCCTGAAGGCAGCATTAGTACATTTATTTAAAAAAACATTAATTTAAATAATAAAAAAACACTCAATCTTCCTCTTCATCACAAGAGGAAGAGGAGGAAGACAAGAAAAGGGAAGAGTGGTCATCCAACAGATTGTACTTGACGTCATTGGCATCGGGTAGAAGATTGAGCTTGCTGTTAATAGTGCCAAGCATCACCAAGAGTCTTCCAAGGAATCAGTAGATATGATCCATTCTTGCATGGAGGTGCTATAGAAGCTACTTTGGTAAAGGAGGTGGAGGAGGCAGTTAAGGATGAAAAGAATTAGCTCTAACACATACCATATTGACATTCTAGAGAGTAAAGGAAGAGGAATTGAATCTAAAGAAACAAAAGCAATATGAAGTTTTAACAGACAAGACAAATGATGATTTCAAGGACACATATAGTTGGGAAGTTTACCTTAGAAGCTAAAAAACTCTAAAACATCTAACACTGGGTATAAAGAAATGAAACTATCTAAAAGGATATTTACACCAGATGTATAAGCATTTGGTCCAACAAGAATTTAAAAATTTAAATTTTCTTAATATTTAATACTTATCGACACCACATTAAATTACAACCGGTCTAGAAAATATTATTTAGACTGTAGAATGCGCAACCGGTGTTAATTTGTACAAATATTTACAAAAATGTCAACTGTCATACTTTTTATACCATCTTCACTTATAGAGGTCTAGATGTAGTGGTCTTATAGGCCTTTTTTCTAGTAGTGTGTTAACATTATGGAAAGTACAATCAAGCTAAGTAGGAATGATTGGAGTTTGAGACTTGATGAAGCACTATGGGCATATATAATTGCTTTTAAAACCCCAATTGGAATGTTTCCTTTTTGGCTCATTTATGGAAAACATGTCATTTACATATGGAAATTAAGCACAAATCATATTAGGCTATTAAAACTTGTAACCTAGATTTGACTGCAACAGGATTGGATAGACAATTTCAATTACAAGAATTGGAGGACTTACTCCTGGAAGTATATGACAGTGCTAGGATGTACAAAGAAAAGACCAAATTGGTACATGACAATAGAATTCTAAGGAATGAGTTTGTTGTAAGAGATCTGGTGACATAATATAAGGCCAGATTCATGTTTAAAAATGGGAAGCTAACTTTAAGATGTATTAGACCTTATGAAGTAGTGAAGGCTCATGGAATGGTGGAGATCAAGGACATGCAAAATGGAAAGACTTACAAGATAAATGGTTAGCTCCTGAAACATTACTATGCAAGCCATAAACCACCATAACAGACCAAGTTGTTTCTCTTCTTTCTCTTTCATTTTTTGTGCTAAATTGTTGGTTGAATTAAGTATAGAGGAGTTAAAGTGAAACATGAACTAGTAGGACAAAAGCTCATAGGATCTGTTTTTACTTTGCTGTGATTTATACAAGTCTCAACACATTTAGTTGAATTGCTTGCTGGCTGGACACTTGCATACAAGTGGTTGCACTATGCTTGTGATTGTCTTATTTCTACACTACTTTGCTAGTTTCTTGTTTGTAATATTTGATTGGATTGCATTGGGGACACTACAACAATTAAGTGTAGGGGAGGCTATGTTAAATCTGTTAATATTTTAGTTTGTTTGTACCAACATATTGGCATCTTTATAACTGAGTTCATAGAGTCAAAATGAGATATGATACCAATGTATGGCATTGAGATCATGATATTCATGTCTGGTGATTTCAAGAGTTAGCAAGTATCCTGTGTTCATTGCATGTGTATGCTTTGATTCTATTATAAAGATGTGACTTAAGGAAATTAGCTTAAAAGTACACACCTTGTTGGAAGGAATTAAGCCTGTACGATTCATTAAAAATATTTTGAGAGCATACTTCACTAATCTTAGCTTCCTCTAGAACTTGTTTACTTCTAGATAGAGGTTGCATAGTGCATCACATGTGAAAATTATAAAAGGCTTTTATTTCATCACCTTATCATCCCAAACAGAAGCTATTTATACAATATAACCATTGTTAACCCTTTTGAGCCCAACACTTAATTCTATCATGATCACCCATAATAGATGCAATGCCCATAAGTGTGGACTACTTCATTGCAGTAGCAAGAAGGCATTATTGTGTTGAAAGAGAAAAATGGTAGAGGGCATCATGGTTAACTCAAAATGAAATTAAAAAGAGAAAAAAATGTACATGTTGCTAAGCACAATGCTAGAGCAGGCAAGAAAATGAAAAAAGAAAAAGAAAAGAGCTTTGAACAAAAGGAAAAGAGAGAGAGCAGAAAAAAATGTTATAAATGGCTATGAAACAACTTTAAAATAGATGATGGACAATTGTTGCAGCATTACAAAGAACTCAGTAAAGTTGAAAGCATAAAAAAGGTGCTGCATTTGTTTTGGTTCATTGTCCATTGCATCACTTAGATTAATCAACATTGAACCTATTAAAAGACCTCTTGATTCACTAGTTATGCACAATTGAATAATAGAGATTTTGGAAGAAATGCATGCCTATGATAGGGAGTTGAGCTAATAAAGAGGAGTGAATTGACCCTAAGAGTACATGCGAGGGAGTGAAACAATCCAAATTGCTATCCAATATGTTACCAAGTTGAGGAATACTGAAGGCATAAGGATTAAAGTGTGTGTATGCGATTTGCTATTTGTATGAATTATGTGCTTGAACCTATTAAATTGTGTTTCTTGGTTTTGTAATATATTATAGTTTGTTCTAACTCATGATGGCATACTTTGATTAAACTTTGCTTAAGAGTACAAAGAAGCTAGTGTAGGGGAATTGATAAGCTAGGATTTTAATAGGTTTAGAAGGTAAAATTAACATGATTTAGGAGATTAATGTGGGAATTATTAATGGAAAATGTGCAATAAAGATTAGAGCATGTTTTGATCTTAGGAAAATGATTAATTGATGAATTTGAAGGCTTTTGGTAGTCATTGTATTTGATGCAGATAGGGACTAGATTGCATAGTTAGAAAGGTTGATAGGTGCTAATACAAAGAGGGAAGGATCTAGCTGTAAAAGGAGAAAATTCTTCAGGGTGTAACCATAATTAAGTAAAGTTGGATTTAAAGAATTTTGGTGGTAAAGTTGTCAAATGACGCCCCTTTTAAGGATGGAAATAAAATAGATTCATTGGAAGTGAGATTCTATTAGCAAAAGAAAGGCAACTCCATAAGAAATAGAAATACAATTCTATCGGTTCAAAAATAGAAAATTGAAAAGAAAAAGGTGCGAGAATATTGAATTTGATCTTAGACTTGTTCAAAAATAGTAAGGAAGTAGTTGTGATCGATTACCAGTAAAGTAGTAGTCAATTGAGCTGAAGAAACTGGCAGAGTCAAGTTCCAATTGAGTTCAAAGTGGCTGACCTTAAAATGCAAGAGAAGGAAGCTGTTGAGTGTGTTCCCATTATGGAAGTTATTAAAAAGTTGTAGAAGAGAGAATTCTATAAAGAGGAGGTGGTGAGAGCTGAAGGTGATGGAGAATAGTGCAATGGAGCTCAAATTTCTTGAAGTTTCAAAAATAATGCTCAGCTATATTCTCTTCTTCATCTCAGGAGATGGATACTCTTGGAGCTACTGGTATTTGAGTGCTACATTAATTAGGAAGTCTCTTTAGAGCTTCAAACTTTCTTTTTCTTCTCAATTATGTCTAGTTTTTGTATCTCATGGTTTAAGCATTATGTGACAATTACCTAGCTATAGTTTAGCTAAGGTCCGAGTTAAATTTGTAGTCTACTGTGGTGAGGCATCATCATGTTTGTAATTTGAATCATTATAGCAAGCGTAGTAATTCTGGATTTAGTTGAATCAGACTTGTTATGTTTGTGATCTATTCTTCATTAATTAGTAATTCATGTCTAGATTATGTAACTCATGTTTTCAGCCTTTATTCTATCGAATTCAGTGTCATTGGCAAAATTAAGTGTTGAGTGTGATATGAATTTAGAGAGAATAGGATTAGATCTTTAATGCATCAATGATAAGAGATTGATTTCTCCTAGGATGAAGTGTGACTTGATTTGGAAACAACTTTTGAAATAGTGAATTTGCCTAATTTAGATTGTAGGAAATAGATAATCAATTCTCTATACTTGTTGATAGTTTAACTTATGAAATTCAATCAAATTGGATTATTGCATAATTAAAAATATTGAGAGATTGACCTAGGTTGGTCATCACTGTCAATATGAGAAGTAATCTAGAACTTTTAATGGCTAGTGACAAGCTTAATCACGTCTCGTGTTTTTGTTCCGTTGTTGTTTCTGTCTTTATCTTGATAAGTAAATTTTATGATAGAATATATATAACAAATATATTTTATTAGTAAATTATATTATTTGGGATATTGAACATGTTAACTACGAGTGTATAATTTGATTATATTCAGATTGGTTGTAGTGGTAGAATGTCTAAATATTTTAATTTCTTTTAACTCTCGACCAGTCTAAATGTTGTTTATTTTTCTAACATTCAATTTTTGTTTAGACCGGATAAGATATGCATCTGGTCTTGTAATTATTATTTAGACAACATTTTAAAATGTGACTAGTCTAAATACGTAACGTTTCAACTTCTAACGCATATCATTATGTCTTCTTAGTATTATCTGAAGTTTCTGGCCTGGAGTCCCTATTATAAATACCAAGACGCCTTTATTTCTAAAGTTCAAATTCAAAGTTCCTTTTTAGTTCTCTCTTTCTTCTCTGAGCAGTAGCACTTCTAATGGCAAGAACAAAGAGGCAGTACTCTCCCTCTCCTCCTCTGATGGCAGCCATCGACGGTTCCTCTTCGCAACCCCCTCTATATCTGACCTCAGAGGAACTGCTGAGGCCATCTTACACCTTTAGGACACCGTTCTAGAGGTCATGATGAGGTAAGATTACTTCTCTGAATGACTAGAAGAGTTGGCGACAGTGTTGAATGACTTTGTCAACTGTTTGGAATAGGCCCAACGAGTCTCCAGGAATGATGATGATCTTCTGAAGGCTTGAGTTTCAAGAACCCCATTGTTCTAATATTTTGATATAGTTTTGATTTTGCTACCGATCATCACCCTATATAATATTTTTGATGTAATTTTGATTTCATGTATGTATATTGCCACCTCTAGGTAATTATTAATGAAAAATTTTGTCTTTTATGTCTTTTGATAGTTTTTGTTAATGATCATCTATCTCGTGTTATTAATCTCATATTGATGAAAAAGTTTCATCCTTTAGGCGAAAGCTTTTGTTTCTAAAATTTTATTTCTTTGTTCTAAAAATTACATTTTAGATTAGTTGATTTGAAAGACGCTGTCGTTATAAATTAAAAATGTTTTTACATATTGAGACCGGTCTTTAATGTGAACCAGTCTAGAAAAGGTTGCTCTAGTACATATATTCACTTTCACGTTCAGTCTTCATCTCTAGCCTCTCTTAGTCCTATAGATGCGCTCTTCCTCTATTCATTACCTTTAGCCATCGTGGGATAGCTTGGTATTCCTTTCTGTTAGACTCCTTCTCTGTCATCGTTAGTTTATTCTTGTGTTCGGTAAAAATCGTTGCTTTAATTTTCACAAAACCTTGATAGATATTTTGCTCTCAAGTTTTGTTAGTGTTGTAATTTGTAACATCTTAAATTTTGGGCCCAGAATTTGAAAAATAATTCTAAATTAAATAGATTATTAAGCCTAATTGAGCCACATGTTTTAAGCATATCATGAGGAAAATACTTAAGATGATTATTAAAATTATTTATGGGCCTTGAAAATTGAGGAAATATTATGAAATATTATTCTAGGGACTCATAAAAATTATGAAAAGGTTTAGTTCCCAAAAATGACCCGAATAATTTTAAAAGTTAATTTTTGGGAATTAAAAGCCTATCTTTTTGAAAATTCAAGGACAAATAGTTAGAGGTTATCATTTGGTTTGAAAATTTTAGGAAACTTATTTTATGACTTAAAGAAGCTAATTAAGGAAGAAAACCTTTATAAAGTATTAAGGGTTAATTTATTGAATTTATATGGTAAGTCAACATTGATAAAGAAAAGGAAAAATTAGTAATTTTATTGCACAGACCCAAAAATCGGAATTGGGCTAAAGTTTAAGTCAAATTATGGAAGCCAAATGTACTATTTGATAAGTAAAATATTTGCATATTTATTTTTTCTTATATGATATTTTTTGGATGATATTTGAGCTTAATTTAATGAATTTGGGTGTAATTGATAAATAAGTAATGATTTGGGTATCAAATAAAATTTATCAAAAAATATTAAAATTTAACCATGTTTTGGTTTTCAGGAAATATCTGGAGCTCTAGATGTTGGATTGAGGCGTTCTTTATATGGATAAAAAGTAAGAAAAATTCCTACAACTTTTATGTTGAGGCCAAAACCCAATTCTGTCTTCCAGAGTTTCGAATCTTGCTTAGAAGTTGAGCACGTGCATTTGTCTACGTCTGACATTTGTCCACTAATTTGTTCATAACTTAAGCTGCAAATGTTGAAATGTTGAGCTCTCACATGTGTTTTCAAGCTAAGATCCATATCTACAATTTTCATGAAGAAAACAAATATGAGATTCTACTGTTTTCACTCTCAAAAGTATGCTGCAATCAAGAAGCAAGGTTACCACAAGGTCAACATTAGTGGCTTAAAGTCAAGATTCATACCTAATAAAATGAAAATTTTTGCACCTCATTCATTTATAAATAGAGGAGTGGAAGACACAAGGAGACACACCATCTTAGAGTTTAATTTCATACATTGTATTGTTCTTGCATGCCTCCTTCTTTGTAGGCTTAGGTAGTCCTCCTTATGGATGATATATGTTGCTACCTATATAGAAGGTTTTACCTTCTATATGGAAAACTAGATTTTTTCCATTTTCATGCATCTTGTATTTGTATCTTTATGTTTTAAAATTTAATAATCAATTTTTATGCAATGTTTATGAAGTTTTCAATTTATTTTGGATTTTTTTAATTTCATCATAAGCTAAACTTTTATTTTCCTAAGGTGATGATGTAGCTTACTAATGATGGATTGAATGTTAACTTATTAAATCTAGTTTTAATTTTTCCTTCATGATTGAGTTTTGATTATTATTCTTAATGCTTTCAATTGATTGACCATCTTTTGAATGATTTTAGTATATATGCTGAGACCAGAAGGAGATGTATGTGTGTCGACCTTATAATTAAAACCATAACTTGCAGGTGAAATAGGAATATATTCATATGGGTTGTGTAGTCTTAATTAGTTCTATAAATCTTAATGCATAATTAATTGCTTTAATTAATATAAGGATATATTATATTAGTAATTAATTATAGAATTACTTGACCTTGGATGAGGCTAGTAATTAAATTAGGAAAACTCAGTTATTAATCATATGGAATAAATTGGACTATAATATATAGGTGATTCAATCCGAAATTTGCCAAGTGAAATATGACCCCTATGGCTTTTTTCTCATATTTGTTTTCATAGCAATTGCATTCATATTTAATCATTTTTATTTTGTAATCTCAATCACCAACTAATCGATCGACTAAATAGTATTAAGATTATCAATTTTGGTACTTAGTGATCAATCCTCGTAGGAACGATACTCTACTCACTTCTATATTACTTGTTTATGACAGTGTATACTTGCACTTTTTAATAAATCATTTACACTCGTAACAAGTTTTTGGCGCCGTTGCCAGGGATTGTTGTCATTAATATCAATACCAAGTAATTTTAATACTAATTTGGTCTTCATATTATATTTGTTTTTCTTTTTGCTGTCTTGTATTTCTTTTCAAGCTTTTGCTTAGTGCATGATCAGATTGAAGGAGACTGAATTGCAGCCTTTTGATTATGAGATTAAGAGAACTTGTCAAAGAAATTAAAGAGTTAAAAAGCAGTCTACTTTAATCCTAAGCAATCTGATGGAAAATCCAGGAGGAGAAGCAACATATATCAAAACACTCCATAATTATGCAACACCAACAGTCATGGAGATAACTTATGGAATCAGAAAACTGACAGTAGCAACCAATAATTTTGAAATCAAGCTTGCAATTATCTAGATGGTACAAGCAAATCAGTTCGGTGGTTTACCAACAGAAGATCCCAATACACATAGAGAGCTTCCTAGAAATCTGCAACACATTCAAGCATAATGGTGTTACTGATGATGCCATTACACTTAGACTTTTCCCTTTTCCACTTAAGGATAAGGCTAAGAGCAGGTTACACTCTCTACTAGTGGGAAGCATTACTACATGGGATGTCTTGGCATAAAAATTTTTGGCAAAATACTTTCCTTCAGGAAAAACTGCTAAATTGAGGAATGAAATTACCTCATTTGCCCAACATGAAGTAAAAAGCCTCTATGAAGCCTGGGAAAGATACAAGGAGTTGCTAAGGAGATGTCCTCATCATGGGTTACCAGATTGGTGGCAACTGCAAACATTTTATAATGGGATGACGCATATCTCCAGAATTCTTGTAGATGATGCAACTGGAGGATCTTTAATGGGAAAAAGTTTGGATGATGCCTACAATCTACTTGAGGGGATGGTGGCCAATGCATACCAATGGCCTTCTGAATGTAATATTTCAAAGCAAGTACTTGGAGTGCACGAGCTGGATATCCTTACAACTTTATCTTCTCAAGTTGCATCTATATCCAAGTAAGTGAGCTCATTGATAAACCAAGCAAATGTAATCAGAAATCCTCATGAAACTTGTGATCAATGTGGAAGACCTTATGTGAGCATGCAATGTCAAGAAGGACACTCATCCATGCCTTCTCAATCAGAACAAGCTTATTACATCAAAAATCAAAGAAATGACTTATTCTCAAATACTTACAATCCAAGTTGGTGGAATCACCCAAACTTTGGTTGGAGGAATAATTAAAATGTATTCAATCCGTAAGGGAACTACTAATAACAAGCTCTTCAACCACCAAATCCATCACAACAAAAAGTGAATGCAGAAGATGCACTGGCTTAACTAACCATGAATACATCTCAATTCATAGCTAGGATTGACGTAACACTTAAAAGCCAAGAAGCCTCAATAAAGAACTTGGAGATATAAATGGGCCAAATTACAAATATACTGAATTCCAGACAACCAGGTACTCTACCAAGTGACACCGAAATAAACCCAAGAAAGCATGTGAAGGTTGATGCATTAAGGAGTAGGAAAGAATTGAAAGATCCTGTAATTAAAAATAAAAAAGACGGAAAAAAGAAAGAAAGTGAACAACAACAGGAGGAGGAAGCACAAAAATCAAAAGAGGATGATGTGCTACCAGGAACAATAAGCTTTCTATATAACCCTCCTCCATATGCACCACCAGTTCCATACCCTTAAAGGCTTGTGAAGGCAAAGCTAGACAAGCAGTTTGAAAAGTTTTTGGAGATTTTCAAAAAGTTACATATCAATATCCCTTTTGCAGAAGATCTTACCCAAATACCCAGTTATGCAAAATTCATGAAGGATATTCTCTCAAATAAGCATAAACTTAAGGAATTTAAAACAGTTGCACTTACTGAGGAGTGCAGTACTACTCTATAAAAGAAATTACCACAAAAATTGAAAGAACCAAGAAGCTTTTGCATACCTTACACCATAGGTCAATGTAACTTTGAAAGAGTACTTTGTGGTCTAGGATCAAGTGTAAATCTCATGCCTTTATCTGTCTATAGAAAACTCGGTCTTGGAGAGGTGAAGCTTACTACAATTTCATTACTTCTAGCTGATTGATCAATAAAACATCCAAGGGTTGTCTTAGAAGATGTTTTGGTGAAGGTAGACAAACTCATATTTCCAGCTGATTTCATCATACTTGACATGGAAGAAGACCTAGAAACTCCTATCATTCTTAAGAGGCTATTCCTATTAACTGGGAGAACCTTAATAGATGTATAATAGGGAAAGTTAACCTTGTGAGTTCAAGATGATCAAGTATCTTTCAACATTTTTAAGGGTTTGTCATTTCCAAATGAAGGTGACACCTGTTACAGAGTAGATACATTGACCAGCTGCAGAAAAGATATGGTGAACGAAATCTGCATGAATCAACCATTAGCAATGGGAATGGTAGATGTATCAAAATCTACTAAAACTGAAGTCTTGGAGCAGATTAGGTACCTTGATGAAAATTTTGCTAATTTTTATCAAGAAACCATTTGAAGATTTGAGAGAAAGGTTGAGTAAACCGGTACCATCAGTAGAAAAGCCACCAGTACTAGAGTTGAAAACACTACTATCCCACTTAGAGTATGCTTGTTTGGGAGAAAATTCAACATTACCAGTGATCGTCTTTGCAGCTCTTACTCTTGAAAAAGAAGAAAAGTTATTAAGAGTTCTAAGGGAGTATAAAACAGCATTTGGATGGTCGATAGCTGTTATAAGAGAAATCAATCCTTCAATTTGTATGCATAAGATCCTAATGGAAGATAACTACAAGCCATCAGTCGAGCACCAGAGAAGACTCAATCTGAATATGAAGGAGGTGGTGATAAAGAAGTAAATAAAGGGGCTGAATGATGATATAATCTCCCCAATCTTTGATAGTCAATAGGTAAGTCCCATTCAAGTTGTACTAAAGAAGGGTGGAATGATAGTGGTGCCTAATGAGAAAAACAAGCTGATTCCATAACGAATAGTGACGGGTTGGAGAGTGTGCATTGACTATAGAAAAATCAATAAAGATACTAGAAAAGATCACTTCCCTATGCCATTTATAGACCAGATGCTTGACAAACTAGCTGGGAAAGGCTACTATTGTTTTCTGGATAGGTATACAGGATATAATCAAATTACAATTACACTAGAGGATCAAGAGAAAATAACTTTTACATGTCCATATGGCACATTTGCGTTCAGAAAGATAATATTTAGTTTATGTAATGCACTAAAAACATTTCAAAGGAGTATGATGGCGATCTTTTCAGATATGGTGGAAAAATTCATTGAAGTGTTCATGGATGATTTTTCAATTTTTAGAGAATCATATTATCATTGTCTTTCAAATCTAGCAAATGTCTTACAATGTTGTGTAGAGACAAATTTGGTTCTAAATTGGGAGAAATGTCATTTCATAGTGAAAGAAGGAATCGTGTTGTCTCATAAGGTATCTGATCGAGGTGTTGAAGTAGACCGAGCCAATAATTGAAAAGCTACCACCTCCCTACTCAATCAAGGGCATTTGGAGTTTTTAGGACATGCGGGCTTCTATAGAAGATTCATCAAGGACTTCTCAAAAATCACAAAGCCACTTTGCATGTTGTTGGAGAAAAACACGCCCTTTATGTTTAATGTGGAATGTTTATCAGCCTTCCAAACTCTAAAAAGAGCTTTGAATTTTGCACTAGTGTCATAACTCTAGATTGGAATCTTCCATTCGAAGTGATGTGTAATGCAAGAGATTATGCAGTTGAAGTTGTTTTAGGCTAAAGAAGAGACAAGGTTTTTCATGCCATCTATTATTCTAGCAGGACACTCTCAGATGCACAACTGAATTATGCAATAATAGAAAAGGAGCTTTTAGCAGTAGTGTTTGCATTCAACAAATTCAGATCCTACTTGATCAGGTTAAAAGTTATTGTCTGGACGGACCACTCAACAATCAAATACTTGATTGAGAAGAAAAATGCTAAGCCTAGATTGATCAGATGTGTGCTTCTGCCATAAGAATTTGACTTGGAAATCAAAGACAAAAAAGGGACCAAGAATCTCATTGCAAATCATCTTTCTCAATTAGAGCCATCTGATCAAAAGAAAGAATTACCAATCCAAGAGAACTTCCCAGATGAGCAACTTTTTGTTATACAATCACAACCTACCCCTTAGTATGCTGATTTTGTAAATTATTTGGCAAGTGAAGTAATGCCTTATGAACTTTCTAAAGTGCAAAAGAAGAAGTTTTTAGCCGATGTAAGGCATTACATTTGGGAGGATCCTTTCTTATATAAATAATGCCCAGATCGAATCATCAGGTGATATGATCCTGAGGAAGAAATGGCTAGCATCTTAAATCACTACCATTCATCCCATATAGTAGTCATTTTAGAGAAAATAGAACAGCTATAAAAGCACTTCAATTCGGGTTTTATTGTCCTACACTCTTCAAGGACACCCATAGAATTATGGCAACCTGTGATAGATGTCAAAGAATGAGAAATATCTCAAAGAGACATGAAGTCTCTCTAACTAACATCTTAGAAGTTGAGCTTTTTGATGTATGGGGGATCAATTTTATGGGGCCTTTTCCATCCTCATTCAGTAATCAGTTTATTTTATTAGCTATTAGTTATGTCTCCAAGTAGGTTGAAGCAGCTGGTTTTCCTATATATGATTCTCGAGTGGTATTGAAGTTTTTGAGGAAAAATATTTTTACAAGATTTGGAGTTCCTAGAGATATTATTAGTGATGGAGGAAGGCATTTTTGCAATCAATAACTTCAATCTATTTAGCTAAATATGGATTCACTTATAAGGTTGCTACTCTATATCATCCATAAACTAGCGAGTAAGTGTAAATCTCAAACAAAGAACTGAAATGGATCTTAGAGAAGATGATGAATTCCAATTAGAAGGACTAGGTAAGGAAATTAGATGATGCACTTTAGGCTTATAGAATTGCCTTCAAGACACCAATTGGTACATCCCTATATCAATTTGTCTACATAAAAGCATGCCATCTTCCAGTAGAAATGGAGCACAGAGTGTTACGAGTGTAGGATGATGTATTTAGAAGTGCAAGTGTACATTGTCGTAATCAAGTAATATAGAAGTGAGTAGAGTATCGTTCCCACGAGGATTGATCACTAAGTACCAAAATTGGTAATTTTAATTCTATGTAGTCGGTTGATTAGTTGTGATTGAGATTGCAAGATAGAAATGATAAAATATGAATACAAGTGATATAAAGACAAATATGAGAAAAAGCCCTAGGGATTAGATTTCACTTAATAAATTTCGGATTGAATCACTTATCTATTCTAGTCCAATTCATTCCACATGATTGATAGTCCAGTTTCCCTATTTTAATTACTAGCCTTTTCCAAGGTCAAGTAATTCTATAATTAATTGTTAACCCAATATATTCCTATATGAATTTAAGCAATCAATCATGTATTAAGATTTATGGAACTCAATTAAGACTACACAACCCATATGAATATATTCCTATTTCATATGCAAATTATGATTTTAATTATAGGATCCACACACATGTATCTTCTTCCGGTCTCAACAAGCATTTTAAAATCATCCAAAAGGTGGCCAATCAATTGTAAGCATTAAAAGTAATAATTAAAACTCAATCATGAAGGAAAAATTAAAACTAGATTTAATAAGTTAAGATTCAATCCGTCATTAGTAAGCTACGTCATCACCCTAGGAAAAGGAAAATCATAAAAATACAACTACAAGATGCATGAAAATGGAAAATCTAGCCTACCATATAGGAGGTAAAACCTTCCATGTAGGTGGCAACCTATACCATCCATAAAGGAGGACTACCTAGGCCTTCCAAATAGGAGGTAAAACCATCCATGTAAGAGGCATGCAAGAAGTAAAAAAATGCAAGAAATAAATTCTAAAAATAACAACTCTCTCTCTCTAAAACAGAAACTCTCTCTCTCCTCCTTCCTCCTCATTTTAGGGTGCCAAGAAGCTCTATTTATAGGCTTCACTTTCGGACTGCTACAGTATTTTTCTACAGTGATTTTGATACAGTGAACCACACTGCTACAGTGAACCGACCACCCACTTGCTACAGTGAACCGATTGCTACAGGAACCGCACTGAATCGCCCCACTTCCACACACACCGACCGCTACAGTACAACGCAATGGTCCGCTATAGTGAAACGTAATGGTCCGCTAATGTACCCCTGCTCTAGTGCACAGTGAACAGTACCGCATGAATAATGTATAGTGAATAGTATCGCATGAATAGTAACTTCCCTTTAAATGCCTTCTTTGATTCTTCTTAATCTGGTAATGTCCATGGCTGCAAGAAAATCATTATTTATTTATTAATTACACCCAAATTGATTATATTCAGCTCAAATATAGTCCATAAAATCATCATATAAGGGAAAATGAATATGCAAATATTTTACTTATCACGAAGCATATTGGGCAATAAAAGCCTTAAATTTTGACTTAAAGGCAGCTAGTGAAAGAGACTTCTCTAACTCATTGAGCTTGAAGAATTCAGCAACAAGCTTATGAGAATTCCAAGTTATACATGGAGAAGATAAAAACATGGCATGACAAAAGAATTTTAAGGAGAGAGTTCACGCTGGGACAAAAAGTGCTATTATATAACTTAAGGTTAAAGTTCTTTCCAGGAAAGCTGAGATTAAGGTCGTCAAGACTTTTTACTGTGGTTCAAGTATAGCCATATAGAACCATAGAGATTCAAGATGATGATCAAAAATTCAAAGTGAACGGGTAAAGGATAAAAGAGTATAATGATGGTGTACTCAACACTTTGAAAACTGTCATCACATTTGAGGAACCAACAGGTAAGCTCTAAAAAAAAGTCAATTGGTTTGGTTTTTATTTAGCTAAATACATTAGAGAAGGGCAGCTATTTGGGAGGCAACCTAAAACTTCTTTTCCTTTCTCATTAATCTGTTTTTCCTACTTATTGAAGCACACTGCACTGCGTTAAAAATTTTAGTTTTAATCATTTTCATGGAGGAATCTATTGCAAAGCTTAAAAATAGTTTCCCTACTCTTCCCAAAGATGTGCTCAGGAAGATCTATTGTTGTCGACTTGAAAGAAAGAAGATATTCAAGTGTTTGGGCCTTCCTGAGGATGTGTGTTGGATCATTGAAGCTAAGGTACGTTTAGCAGGTGAGATTCATGAGTCATTTATTAAACCTATGCAAGGAATGGGAAGAAGTTCTTACTCCAATAAGAGAAGAGCTAAAAGAATGAAAGTCTACCATAAATATGCAAGGTGGACATGTGATAAGCACTGTCAGAGCAAAGGTATGGTTTCTATAAATCGAGAAGATATAATAATCACCAATACCAAAAATTAGTTGTTCAATCATTCTATGAAATCTCTGAATTCAATTGATCAATGCTTAAAATTTATATACTTCTTAAAATCATTGAAAAACACCTAGATAGGAATTTTTTTAGGTCGGACCATTTTTTTTAAAATGAAACAAAAGCATGCAACTAATAAGATGCTTCTTAATAGTTAAGAATAACTCTTTACTCTACCATCTTTGCACACCCCATGTATCTAATGGTTTTACTAACTAACTATCTAATGGAGAAATTATGCTTTCTGTTTTACTCCTCCCCTAATCTAAATCAGACATTGTCCTCAATGTCTTCTAGAGATCAAAGAAATTTTTTATTCTTTTTTTAAGAAATAAACACACAATAAAGTAAACCAAAATGCTAAGAGTAAAACCATAAGATTAAGGAAAGTTACAACCGAAGAGTGGTATCTGGATTCTACTTTTGACTGCTGTCTGAATATTGCCCTCCTATTTGCTTGACTAATAGATCTAGTTTGGGTACAAAAGTTTGCAGTTGATCACTCAGCTGATCAGTAGTTAGTACAAATATTATGGTATGTCAAGTTGCTTGGGGTATGAATCCTATTTCCATAGCATGATCAAAAAAAGACAACAGATTATCATAAAAACTATTAACATTTAACAATCCTAACGGCTTTTTGTGGAACTTTAGTTTAGCCTAATATGCAAGCTAGAGATCCCATCCAATGTTTCCAAACCACCAGGTAGAGCGATAAAAGCTGTAGCATGGTAGAACATACGTCCTATACGTTCAGCTAAGCTTGAAACCTGTAACTCTTGTCCTACGAAAAAGTTGTGACCATCCAACTTATTCACATGAACATTCAAACCCTTGGTTCCATTAATACTTGTAGAAGTTATCACACTTCCTCTTAGGCCCTGGATGCCTCCCTCGTATACAAAGTTGATCTTTCTAGCAGTTAATGTATTTCCAAGTTCTCTTGCTGTAGGTAGAAACTCCCTATCCTTTCCCAAGTCAGTTTAACTAAAAATGCAGATAGATTTAAATATACATTTTAGTGTGATACCCTTTTTCTCTTCTTTACTCTCAGACATTTTGTGTTTACAAGTGGAAGAGTGTATATTTATACTACTAAAATAGCGACAAAAAAATCATGCAAATCATGCATTTTTTGAAGAGGTTTGAAAAACATTTCCTACACAAATGACTGGAATAATGTTGCATAAAGAAATTAAATAAAATTAGTAAAGAAAGTAAACAATTACTAAAAAGATAAGACATATTAGACAAAAGTATGATTATGAACAGTAGTTGTGATTATAGTTCACATCTTCTGGTTTTACGTCTAGTAACGGCTTAAACACTTTCTATGAATTGAGAATTTGCTTCCCATCCAATTTTCTTATAAACTAGTAAACAGGGTCTTTCAATGTCAAATTCTTAAGAAAGTAGCGGTCTTTTTCTTTGTTAAATAACAAAGAAAAAGAGCTCTACTTCTTTATTTAGAATTCAAAAAACACAAAAAAGGAGAGAAAAAGAGAGAGGTTGAGAGATAGAGAGAGAGCTAGAGAGATAGTTATTGGAAAAGGAGAGAAAGGTGGCCAAAGCTCGCATGCAATCGTGGATTCGTCTTTAGGTGATATACTACACCCTTTTCCAACTTTATTTAAAGCAATTGGTGGTGTTTTTGGGTTAAAATGGTTGCTGAAAGTTGAGGGTTGTTGGGAAAGAGATTGTTGTCAATATGGAAGGTAAGAATGATCACATGCATGTCAATTTTGGGGTGTAATTTAGAGGGTTTTGGTTATGTAATTTAATCACTGAAATAGAGCATGAATTATGGGTTTGTGGGTGTTGAAATCTTGAAGGTCTTGGCTATGAATTTGAGCTTGCATGTACTATTTTTCTTCTTGTTCTTCTAAATTGAAAAATAGAGTACACTTTCATGTGATTTCTAAAGTTAAAGCTTGAGATTTTAAGTGATTTTGGTTTGGTTTCTTTTAGGATTAAAGAGTTAAACATGTTTTTTGGAAGTTAAATCTAAGAAGAACTCATATTAGGATGATATATGTGGTGTTCTTGAGTTTTATATGGTAGAGTGTTGATTCTGGAGAGTCTGAGAGGCAGTTGAATTCAAGGGACATTTCGGCAAGGCAAACGGTGTCCTCTATCTGTGAAATTTGGTAAGGAATTAGTACACATCATAAGCTTTACAATGAATCCTATAATATGTTAAATGGATGTCTAGAATGAAAGACATGATTTTTGCAAATTTGGACAGAAAACTAGGAAAATTCTGTTTTCCAGATTTTAGACAGTGAGCAATTATGCAAATTATGTGAGGTTATTTTCATAATCTGTCGTTGTGGTTATTTTTCTGTTATAATTGCCTTACATAGCTTTAAATTAAGTACTAGAATGTAGAAATTGTATGTATATATTGTAAGTTATAAATTTTCAAAGATTGGGCAGGAAAACTGGAATATCCTATCAAACCCCTTAATATTCCGATATTCGCAGAGTAATAAACGTAAAGTTCCGTAAGGCATACAGAAACAATGAAAATATACTGATATTAAGTACTAGTTTACATTACAGGAGAATCCTGGTAGGGTTTGATTGATATATATAAATGTACAGAGCATTCAAAAGAAGCTAAAATTACATGCATAAATAACTATATTAGCTACAGAGTGCCCTGAGACCCAAATCACTGGTAGCCACCATCTTGCCTTTCGAGCCGCTCGCCTTAGCTATATAGTTTTTGGATTGAAAAAGAATGAGATTTGAAAGAATCTTAGTAGTAACATGCTTTTCAAGACATATAAAATGAAAAAATAAATATGCAATGCCATGTCATGTAAGATGATCGAAAACTGTGTGTACACTTATCAAGGCCAAACGACATCTTTGCACTCTGGCCTACTCGGCGCCCCTGTTGGGTCCCTAACTACAACTCAGGTAATTTGTGTGTCCAAGATACTTGGCTCATGGTACAGAGAATGACATACTCAAACATACAGATAATCATATAATATACGCAAGAAAAAGTTACTACCTGAGTCTTTTCCAAATTTTCCTGTTTGTCCTACACTTTGATTATAGCTCGGGTTATGTCTAATTCCTATAAAATTTAAAGTTACAAGTAACTGGTTATTACTTGTTGCATTAATGCTTTTAGATTAAATGCTGGTAGTTATCTAATGTAGTTATAATAGTTTATGCACAATACAATTCTATACAGTATAGTTTCACTTTTTCCAAAAACTGGCAATTTTTTAGTCAACTTTGAAATATAATAATTAATTCTAAAAAATCTAATTTGAGTGATTCTAAAGCCTAAATGAATATATTTCAATGTATATTTGAGGAAAAATACTTAGGTTTAACTGCTACAACCATATCACTCCCAGTAATTCACCGAACTCCATTGTTCCTAGATTGTATTCCAGAAACAAGGCACAATTTCAAAAATTTATATCTTCCAATGTACTTTTTTAAAAATTACAAAATTCATTTCAAATTAAATTTCTACATCTATAATTTAATCTTTCCAAGTTTTATAATTTTTGGACAAAGGTTGGCCAACAAAATACATTGGACAATATCACTGACTTGTAGGAAACAGATCAAACAACATGCACATTCAATTTCATAAATTTTCAAATTTGTATAGCAACATGCCAAAAATCATGAACACATGCATGCCTATACAATTTTTCCTTCTAAAGCCAATGAAACCATTAAAATTGAAAAATTCTAGCTCCTCCCTATGGTATTGCTTCTGGCCAAAAACATGGGTCTTAAGGGAAGGAATGTGTTTTCTTGATTTTTCTTGCTTAATCACTTCCTTATCACTTCTAATCACATGATTAACTACTTAAAAACTAAATGAACATGATTAGAGGAAATTTTGATAGCATTTCCCTTAGGGTTTTACTCAGCCCAAATTCACAAATCTAGAGAAACTAAGGCAAAACCACCACTACCAACAACAACAACATTATTCAAGACAAGAGGATCAAGTTTTGGTAATTACCTCTTGGATTTCAGCTCTTTCTCTCTATACTCTTGATTTGTATTGCTAAACATGGATTTCATGGAGGAGAAGAGAATATGGGAGGTTGTAGAGAGATTAGAAGGCAAAATCACTAAGTTTACAAGCTTTTACCTTTGATTTGTGCACTTGCACTAGTACAAAATCACGGATTTAGACCTACTTTTTACACCTGACGAAACAAGTAATGTGTAGAAAGTGTGACCGGTGGCATTTTAGTAATAAATTAAGATTTTAGGACTTTCTACACGTGTTGAAATGACAACACGTGTAGAAAATAAATATAAAAATTTTTTCCATTAAAAAAAATGAAATTAATTTAATTCAAAAATTACTTAATTTACTTAAACAAAAAAATATAACAAAGAAGAATTTTTTTTAAAAAAAATAAATCCAAGTTTTCTACACCGGTTGAATTAAAACCGGTGTAGAAAGTCATCTAATCTACACCGGTTAAATTAGAACCGGTGTAGAATAAGCATTTAACTTTTTTTTATAAAATAAGTCAGCATATTCTACACCGGTTGTAAAATAACCGGTGTAGAATATGTTACTTTCTACATCGGTTCAAATACAACCGGTGTAGAAAATATTTTCTACACCGGTTGTATTTGAACCGGTGTAGAAAGTTAGTTTCTACACCGGTTGTGTTTTGAACTGGTGTAGAAAGTTAGTTTCTACACCGGTTCTGATATAACTGGTGTAGTATCCCCCTAAAAAATACCCAGCGCGCGTCTTTCTCCTCATTTTCTTTTGCCGCCAGTTAGCTCCAATTCCTCCCTCCCTCTCACGCTCATCTGCCAACCCATTACCTACACTCTGCCGCGAGAGTTCAGGCTTATCTCTCCGTCGCCGCCGTCAGCGTCTGTGTTTGGACGCTGTTGCTGTATTGCCGCCGTAAGCGTTTGCCTAACCTTAAAATGACGCCAGATATACTCTCAATTTGTAGCCTTCTGAGTTAGTGTGGCTTTGTGAGTCTGCGGCTGTGCCCTTATTGTATCTGAGCTTTCCTTTCCTCTCCATCTCCAGTCTCTATTCCGACTTTCGACTTCAGATTTTTGAGATCTAACTTCTAACGGTTCGTTGTTGTTTCCCATTTCAGAATTTCACTCTTTCATTCCATCGGCTCTGACTCTCCGTCACCATCTTCATTATTCTCCGATCATCAATCTGGGCGACCGCTTATCAGCTACATCGGCCAGGTGATCCTCAGTTAGTTAGTTAAATGCTCGGCAAGTCCACCTCCGAATATATTATGCCAATTTGATTCAGTTTTTGCTTCAGGTGCTGGCTAAACTGTTGCTATTTTTTCGGTTAGATTTACACTAGCAGATGATACATGAGGCTGTCCATTAACAATAATAAAAAAATAAGAGAGTATAGAACAGAGCCTTAGATAGCTGAAAATATAATATTAACATGCTTATGCCTAATGCGAATGGATCTTTTATTGTAAAGGATAGGTCCAATTCTATAGTTTTTACTAGTAACGACAGTGATATGCTGCTTGAGAATATTATCAGTATAGTTGATGATGGAAGGAATTAATCTTGTATACTTTGGTACATAATTCTTTTGATCAATATATGATTCACATTTCCATTCAAAAGGAAAAAATTAATCTTTTTATTCCATATTTCCATCTATAGTGCGTACAAAAAATATCCTTGCATCACTATCAATCAAAACCTTACTCCTTACACCTTGAATTAGCTCAACCGATGAATCCACTATAATTTATATCCAAATTCATTTTCTTAATCATCATAAGGACATAAGTATAGGTATGGTAATTAAATCTAGAAGAATTCTGTAACTTGAAAGAACTATGTGCAGCTTTGATATCCGTAAGCACCATCTTTTTCACATCTAGTCTATGTTTGCGAATAAAAACATGTCATGTAGTGGACTAGAATGTTAGATGCACATGGAATTACATCGCTACTGGTATAGACTTGACAGAACACCTTCTTTATTATTAAAGTCAATGCACTACAAGAAGAAATTCTATCGAAACCAAGCCTTAATCAATAAACTTACCCGACTCTCTAGAAGTTTCTTCACACTATCTGTACATCCCTCGCACATCATACCCTAGCTCAAAGACAAAACAAAATGTAAGGGGAAAAACTAGCTAAATAAACTTCCAGATGCAGCACACAGCTCATACCTCAATATTGACTTCCAGATGAGTTAGTGTGGCTTTGTGAGTCTGCGGCTGTGCCCTTATTGTATCTGAGCTTTCCTTTCCTCTCCAACAAACTGATATATCTGAATCACGTGAAGTCTGATTAAGAGTTAACATCAACAAACTGATATATCTGAATCTGACTCGTTACCTTATCTTCTCATCATTCATGGTTGGATTCTGAAAAAAAAAATTGAATTTTGGTTAAGTTTGATGACTTGCTTGCTGGTTGGACACAAACACACAAGTGGTTTCACTTTGCATGTGCTTTGCTTCCTTTTTGACTAGATTATGTTTCTTACTCCAACGCCACCTATTAATCGAATTACTTGTAGCCTCCCTCCTTTGCTTTTCTATTCCCACACGTGTTGTAGCTAATAGACACCAACCTCTTGATTTTGGTTAAGTTTGATGACTTGCTTGCTGGTTGGACACAAACACACAAGTGGTTTCACTTTGCATGTGCTTTGGTTCCTCTTTTGTTTATTCGAACTAGAGAGACCCTTTTGTTCTTATCTCTGTAATTTTATTCCTCCTTCATTCCATGTCCTTCAATAGTCCTCCTATAATTTGAACACAAAATTTTAAACAATTTCATTTTGTGTTGAAGTTTATTTGCACATATGGATCGTAGCTGGATCTATGCTAGACGAACTAGTGATGAGTACGATAATGGGGTGAAGAAGTTTTTGGAATTTTCTATAAGAAATGCTGGTGGTGATAAATCTGGGAAGTTTTATTGTCCTTGTGTAAATTGCTTAAATTTGAGGTGACTATGTGTCGGAGAAATAAGAGAGCATTTGATTTGTGATGGGTTCTTGAAGAGTTATACATGATGGGTATGGCATGGTGAATTAGTAGAAGAGCTGAGTGCATCTAAAGAGGTGGAAGTTGATGTGGACATGGATGATCGACTAGAGGACATGATTCGTGATATTGGCGAAGAGGCCTTTAAGCGATCACATGCGTATGATAACTTGTCTAGTCATACAGAAAAGCCTTTATACCCAGGATGTACAAAATTCAAGTTGTTGTCAGCTGTGGTGAGATTGGTCTACTTGAAAGTAAGGAATGGGTGGAGTGACAAGAGTTTTACAGAATTGCTTGAGTTGTTGACAGATATGCTTCCAGAAGGTAATGAATTACCCAACCGTTACTATGAGGCAAAGAAAATGTTGTGTCCCTTGGGTCTGCAGTACAAAAAGATACATGCCTGTACTAACGATTGTATATTATATAGAGAAGAGTTCGAAGGGGAGCATAAGTGTCCAAAATGTGGTGCTTCACAATATAAATTAAAAGGGAATTGTGATACAGACTTTATCGAGACTACTAAAGGCCCTCCTGCGAAGGTGTTATGATATCTTCCAGTGAAACCAAGGTTCAAGCGATTATTTGCTAATATGAATAATGCAAAGAACTTAAGGTGGCATGCAGATGAGAGAATATCGGATAGGAAGCTTCGCCATCCAGCCGATTCTCCTCAATAGAAGAAAATTGATGAGATGTTTCCTGAGTTTGGAAATGAGCCAAGAAACCTCAGGCTTGGGATATCTTCTGATGGCATGAATCCTTATGGCAGTCTTAGCAGTACTCATAGTTCATGGCCTGTTCTGTTAGTAATTTACAACTTGTCTCCTCGTCTGTGCATGAAACGTAAGTATATTATGTTGTCTATGGTGATTTCTGGTCCAAAGCAGCCAGGAAATGACATTGATGTTTACCTAGCTCCTTTGATCGAAGACTTGAAAGAGTTGTGGGAGATAGGTATGGATGTGTTTGACGCAAATCGAAAAGAGGTGTTCAATATGCGTGCCATGATCTTCTGTACCATAAACGACTTCCCTGCATATGGAAATCTATCTGGGTATAGTGTTAAGGGACACAAAGCATGTCCAATTTGTGAAGCAGGCACATGCCACCATCAACTTAAGCATGGAAAGAAGACAGTCTACCTTGGCCACCGGAGATTTCTCAGACAAAATCACCCTTATCGTAGATTAAAGAAAGCTTTTTATGGCCATCAAGAGTATAGAGATGCTCCAGTGCCATTGACTGGAGAGCAAGTTTATCAACGAGTGAAAGACATCAATGTTATCTTTGGAAAGACGCAGAAGAGTGCAGCTGATAAAAATATATGGAAAAAGAAGTCCATATTTTTTGATCTTCCATATTGGTAAAGTCTTGATGTGCGGCACTGTATTGATGTGATGCATGTCGAGAAAAATGTGTGTGATAATATTATTGGGACACTTCTCAATATAAAGGGCAAGACAAAGGACGGTGTCAATGCAAGATTAGACTTGATTGAAATGGGAATACGAGATGAGTTACATCCACAGCCACAAGGTCAGCGGACTTATCTACCTCCAGCCTCTCATACCTTGTCGAAGCTTGAGAGAAGAAGCTTTTGTGATAGTTTACATGGTGTCAAAGTGCCTCAATGGTATTCTTCAAATGTTAAAAAGCTTGTGTCGATAAAAGATTTGAAATTAGTGGGCTTAAAATCTCATGATTGCCACATCTTGATACAACAACTACTTCCCGTGGCTATTCGGGGCATATTGCCAGATGATTTGAGACATACTATAACTAGATTGTGCTTCTTCTTCTATGCCATCTGCAACAAAGTGATTGAGCCCGATAAATTAGATGAACTAGAAAAGGATGCTGCTATTATCTTGTGCCAGCTTGAGATGCTCTTCCTTCCTTTATTTTTTGATATCATGACACATCTAATTGTTCATTTAGTGAGAGAGATCAGGTTGTGTGGCCCTATTTATCTATGATGGATGTACCCAATTGAGAGATACATGAAAATTCTTAAAGGGTATGTGAAGAATCCATACAGGCCTGAAGCTTCCATGGTTGAAAGATATATTGCCGAAGAAGCTATTGAGTTTTGTTCTGACTACTTGTCAAACGAAGAAGCTATTGGGCTCCCTAAATCTCGTCATGAGGACAGATTATTAGGTAAGGGTACACGTGGGGTAACAGTGAAAACTAATATCGATCATGATGCAGTGTTACAAGCACACTTATACATTTTAAATAACACCGATGAAGTTCAAGATTATATATTTATGCACAAAGAAATTATAAGGGCACAACATGGTCGCATGACTGAGCAAAGGTTATTGCTTGAGCATAACAAGACTTTCCCACAATGGTTCAAAAAACAAGTAGCCAATGATAATAGTGTTTCTCAAACTATAAAATGGTTGGCACTGGGTCCTAACTTTAATGTCATATGTTGGAGTGGATATGATGTCAATGGGTATTCCTTCTATACGAAATCCCTGGATGACAAGAGTACTGTTCAAAACAGTGGAGTTATGGTTGTGGCTGAATCCATGCATTTTTCCAGTTCAAAAGACAAAAAGCCAAAGTTAGCAGCTATGCCTTATTTTGGGGTTATTGAAGAGATTTGGGAGGTTGACTATACTAAATTTAGAGTCCCAATTTTTAAATGCAAGTGGATTGATAATAATTGTGTTGAAGTGAATAAGTATGGATTTACATTAGTTGATCTTAATAAATTAAAGTACAGTGAGGAGCCCTTTATTTTAGCAGCCCACGCAAAACAAGTGTTTTATGTAATTGATCCAACAAATAAAAGTCACTCCGTTGTTCTCCAAGGAAAAACTGTAGTTCACAGTGATGATAATAAGGAATTAAATTCTGATATTTCTGAGACTCCATGTTTCTCGTCAGGGTTGCCTGAATTAAATGAAGATGAAGTAGATGACATACATGCCACAAGAACTGACCACCATGAAGGGATATGGGAGAATATATTTGCTCCTATTTGACGGACTTTAATCAAAAGTTAGTAATCGTATTTCGTTGATTATGTATCTTGGATTTTCAATTACTTACCTTATTTCATTGTCAAACAGGAACATGGAGAGGGATTCCCCCAATATTGATGATACTCATTCTGGGCATAGCAGCCAGTCTGGTCAGGGGAAAAGAAAGGGTAGACGTGGCACGACCCTGAAAGAATTGACCAAGAGTCATGCGGATGACTAGAAAATACCGATTGAATTTGATAGGCAATGGAGACCAATCGGGCCTACCAAGAGAAAGTTTATTAGCTTTGCTGCCCTCCAAGCACGTAGCAAGCCTAGCATAACGATTAAGGATCAGAATCAAGTGGATGAATCTGTCAAGGATCAGATTTGGAACACTATAGCGGTACAACACTATACACCTATTAACTTTTGTAACTATTACATTTATTCATGTTACTAACTAATATAATGACTTCACAGCTTACTTACGACGTTCCTCCCAGTCAAGTCTTAAAGGATAAATTGTTATCATATTGCGCGGAGCGTTGGACGGCCTTCAAGACCTCGCTAACTAAAAGATTTGTGCATGTCGAGGTAGCAGAGGGTAAGAATCCTCCTAATCCTTGTGCAGAGTATACATTTCTTGATGAAGATACATGGAAATAATTTTACAGGATGAGGACTACACCAGAAGCCTTGGTTAGTTTTTATTCACTTTAATTAATTACTTACTTTATTCTCATTTAATTTTATCGATTAATGATTTGTTGGTTTCTTATTAAAAGATAAAAAGGGATAAAGCTATAGCGAGTGGTAGAAAGAATGATTGCCCCCACAGATTGTCTCGTGGGGGTTATGAAAAGCTCGAAGAAGAAATGATGAAGGAGAAGCAGAAGAGGCGACAAGAAGAAGCTCAGTTGGATCCATCTACCATTATATCTCCACCATCTCCAATATCGCGTGAAGAAAAGTGGAGGGCCGCACGTCGAAGGAAGACTGGAGAGTATATGAGCGAGAAGGCACGCGTGATTGGTGAAAGAATTGTAAGTAATTTAACGTCAATCCTTATTATTTTCTTTGTTACGTTGTATAGTTACATTTTTAATTATGTTTGTTATTTATATACTATAGGATCAACTTCAACTAGAACGTGCTTAGGGAGCCTTCATTCCACAGGGAAAGGATGATGTCTTGACGGTTACCACGGGGACTCCGGACCATGGTGGTCGTGTTAGGGGCGTTGGTCGAGGAGTAGGCATAAGAGACTACTTTGGAGCAAATACACGTTATGCCACCACAGGAATGGTCACTAAGCAAGAGATGGAATTGATGCTAGAGAATGAAAGGAAGTAGATGCAAGTGATTTTAGAGAATGAAAGGAAGCAAATGGCCGCCCAGATGTTACAATTAAAGGAAGAAATGATGAGCATCCTAAGCTCACGACAAGACACAACTATCCATCCGACTCATTCTCCTACAGTTTAAAGTACAAATGGGAGTTGTGTTCTTGGCCGTATATCAGAGGATTATGGAGTCCAAAAAGATAGTGAACCTTGTGAATTATATTTGGAGGACCCTGATAGACGCTTAGTAGCACTTGGCGCAATACAAAACTTGGGGCCCACCGTCCACCACGAGCGAATGCAAGTTGACGAAGTGAGAGTGGTGATTGGAGAGGCAAAAATTCCAGATGCCCCTGTTCCATTTCCGAATGATGAGGTGAAGATTGTGGGTGAAGCCCTCAAAACTTTCCTTCGATGGCTAAAGAGACTAGTCCGAGTAGTTCCTGCTGCAGTTCGTACTGAAGTATGAAATTATTTGTCTTCTTGATATGTTTCAATTTTTTCATATTGTTAATTTATAACTTGCAATTATTACTAACTCTATAAATTTTTATTTATTTAGCAAATTACCCCATCCAATAAAGTGGTTCCACAATGCCATCCCCAACCGCAGACCCAAAACCAGGAGAAACCGCTTCAACGTCTGTGTATGCTGGCGTTTGACGGATCCTTCTCAACTAAAGTATTGACGATGGATCCAGACGTTGTGGGTAAGAGGGACATGTTTGTACATATCGAGCATGAGGATATAGCTAGGATTTTAACGAAGGATCAGATTACCATACCGCACGTTCACTTGTTTATGATGTGGGTATATTTTTAATAATATTACTAAGTATTCAACTTTTGATTCTGACATGCATGCTTTAACTATTGTAGGTACCTCCATCGCCTTTATACTTTATCAGGGAATGGTGGCAAGTTTGGATTCCTTTGCCCGATTCACATCCAGAAAAAAGGGAACACTTCCACCATAAGAGAGTCATACCTTCGACAGAGGCTCTGTGAAGATGGAAAAGAGTGCTACCTAGCGCCATATGTTAACGAGTAAGAAAAAGTTTATAATTGATACCTTGTTTTTGTACATATATATAATTCATACCTCTTTTTGCAGCACTCATTGGAAATTAGTGGTTCTATGCCCAGAGCTGAATGTCGTTGTTCTTTTATGTTCATTACATTATAATCCGAGAAAGGATTTGAAGAAAACGATGGACACGTAAGTATACTTTGACAATGACTTTTTATTTGCAATATGTAAGTTTTTTAGATAATGTACCCTATTTTATATATTTTTCTACAGGGCAATGGAAATGTACCAAAGAGTGGTTAAGAAAAAGCATACACACCAGCTTAGGGAGACTATCTGGTTACAACCAAAGGTAAATAGTTTCAATCTATCCTTCTATGAATATAGTTACCTTGTTCACATATATATATATTTAATATAATAAAATGCATGTTCTTCTATAGTGTCGTCGTCAAAAGGGGAATAAGGCTTGTGGATATTATGTGATGAGGCACATGTTAAACATCATCCTCTTGGGTAGTACAGAATTTACAGAAGAGGTAATTGTATTTAATTATATTTGTTTTATTAAGTTCATTTCGTTGTTATTAAATTGATGCATATGAATTTTTATTTTCAAATCTGTAGATGTTTGAAATTACGGATGCATTTTCTGAAGAGGACATTGATGATGTTCGCACACGTTGGGCAACTTATTTTTTAGAGATCACAAACTTGTGAGTGTAATGTTAAACCTGTAAAGTTAATAACTACTATTTGGTATTAGACATGTTGAATTGTATTGTCACTACTTGGTATTGAGTTTGACTTTCATTGTACAATTTCATTGTAAAAATGAAGCCAAGTTTATGTACCTTCATATGAATTTTTTAATATTTTAGATGGAATTTGATATTTCACATACATTAGTTTCGTTGTAAATTGTTTTTAAATAAAAATTATTTTTTTTTCAAAAATGAGTTTCTACACCTGATGTAAGAGGTCAAGTGTAGAAAGTCTGGACTTTCTACACGTGACCTCTAAAGTCAGGTGTAGAAAGGCTGAAATGGGGACTTTCTACACCTGATATAATAGGTCACGTGTAGAAAGTCTCCATTTTTTTAGACTTTCTACACCTGACGTAAGAGGTCACGTGTAGAAAGTCTAGACTTTCTACACGTGACCTCTTACGTCAGGTGTAGAAAGTCCTCCGTTTCAGACTTTCTACACCTGATGCGGTAGGTCAGGGTAGAAAGTATGACTTTCTACACGTGACATACGACACATGTAGAAAGTCTGGATTTTCTACACCTACTGTTTCTACACGTGTTTTATGTCAGGTGTAAAAAGTCATTTCCGTCACATGTAAAAAGTCTTTTCTGCACTAGTGTTGGAACCCTAAGACCCTTCTTAGCTTTTCAAATGCTCTTGAACTCACTCACTCTCTATTTTGTTTCCAGATGCTGGCCGAAAATGAAATGAAGAGGAAGAGAGGATAATGGTTTAAGTAAATATCTTAATTTTCTTTACAAATGCTTGCTTGTGATTGGTCCTTACATTTTTCGTCTTCTTGCTTTAATATTCACCAAATAAATTGATTTCCCTTTGCTTTTTCTTTGTTTGAACAAAACTTGAAGAGGAATGGAGTGATAGGGCTATTCATAATATCACCTTTTTGCTTATGTCATAATAGGAGTTAATGTAAATCCAATATGTGTAAATTCACTTGGCCATTCTTTTTTTCCTTTTCTCTTGAATTATTTTAGCCACACAAATATTTCTCTTCCTTCCCCTTTATTTGATCGAAATATCATGGTGAAGAGGGAGTATATAATGCCTCTTGATTTATCATAAATTCCCTTCTTTCACATTTTCAACTTGTGTCATATTTATTTTGACTTTTGCAAATTAATTTTTCCCTTAGTAATAATACTCCAAATTGTGCTTGTTAATTACTAAGTAGCCATTTTTCTCTTTTGCTTTCCCCTTTTGACCGAAATTATTAATAAAATTAGGGAAATTTTGTTTCCTTTTTATTATGGAAAATTACAATTTTGCCATTACATTTTTGTGATTTATTATAATAAATCATTTCTTTCTCTTCTTCCCTTGATTTAGCCGAATTTATGACACTCCTATTAGGCCATTATTTTTGTCATTTTATGCTCCAATTTAGGTTACTATGTTAGGCCTTAAGTGGACATTCATTGCTCCTTTTGTGTCCTTACATGGCCAAGTTGTGTATAATCGGCAATTGGAATGTTTCCAATAATTGATGCACACCACAATGCACCATTTTATTCCATTAAATGTATCAATTATATACATGAAATATTGGTGATTAAAAATAGGGTGTTACATATCCTGTCTTACTAAAGGAATAGTTAGAATATACACTGGAATTGAGGAATTATGTCCATGATTTAATGCTGGATGTTATATTTTCTTTGTAGAGGATTGAAAGAGCTTTAAATAGGAACTTGAATCACCTCATTTGGAGTTTCTAGCTTAAGTTATGATTTTTCAAAGTTCTTGAAAAATGAGAGGTAGAATTTGGTTGAAGTCTGAAAATGACCATATTTTTAGGAAATTAAAATTAGTAATGGGTATATGAGATTTTTGGAATAAGTTTAGAGAGCTAGTGTATTAAATTGAAAGTCTAAATTATAGAGGCAAGTAGATATTCAATATGTTTTAAAAGGCAGAATTGTATGCAAAGGTGGCTAAAGCATAAGTTTGGAAGCATTGATTAGAATAATAGAATTATGTAATTTCCACACCCATGTTTGGCCTAGAGTTGTCACAAACTTATGGCTAGAACTTTATAATGTTGAGATTGAGAATGAATTCCTCTTGCAAAATTGTGCAGAACACAGTAGGAAAAAGAGAAAAAATAAAAAGAAGCATTAGACGAAGAACAAGAAGTAGGAAAATCAAGGTAAAATGACTAAGTTATGGAACTAAATGAAAGGGTTACAAGTTGGGGCTTTGAGAGAGATTATTTATGCTATGAAAGCTTACTAAGATGAGATTAATTTGTCCCTACATGAATAATCAATAGGGCTTGATAATTGCCATTAAGACCAAAGAGGAGGCAAGGTAAAAGAAACACAAGCAAGATGAGGTAATTTGGAAGAACCAAAAGATAGCAAAACTTACTCTTATATAGTTTGTGTTTAGTTGATTGCATGTTTATTTGTCATATATATGTCTTTGAACATGTAATATCCTTGCTTGAGTTTGTGCCATGTGTCAAACACCTTAATATAATATTTTGACATTTATCATAGTATTAACGTGCAGTTCAATTGGCATATAAAAATAGCAAAATTATATTGATATAAAATTCTTGATTACATTACAGGAAATCCCCATAGGGTTTGTACATAGCAAATTACTAAACCCAAAATACATTAAAAAAAAGACACAGATAATCAATTCTAAACTCTTGAACTGGACTAGAACCCTCAGTTGCCGGTGTCATTCTAGCAAAAAAATTATTAATTTTATGGAAAGGGTGAGATTCAAATAAATCTCAGTAGTAATATATTATCAATCATATAAAATGAGAAAGGTAAACATGAAATGCAACATATGATTCAACAGATAATAATGCTATGCATATGTCTGTCAAACAATGTTCAGGATCAAGCGATAATTTTGTTCGGATCAAAATGATCACCTTGTCCTTACTTGCCACACTGTGATCACAGCAATGTTCCGAAGTAGGCACCAACTGTTCGTACTTGCCACATTAATGTTTCGAAGCGGGTAACAACCAGTCCATACTCACCTCAGTTGGGTCCCACTGGCCTCATGGTATTGTGTTGTTACCATAGGTTAGTACTTGTATTTTTCCCATACCACACGAGGAATCTCATCAATCCCATGGGTCTACCTAGTATGGACTATTGGGCCAAGAGGTACTTGTGTTTTTCCCTCAGGTTGGTACTTATGCTTTTCCCAAACCCAGTTCTAGGATTTACCGCCATTCATATATCATTACACAGAACATGGAAAATAATGCATATTAACAATCACATAGAATATGAGAGATATAGTTACTACGTAGAATTCTTTCCAAAGCCTAGCTAATACCGGTTCTTTAATTTTCGTTTGGCTCGGGCAAATATCAAATCCTAAAATTCCAAGTAGATAATAAACAAGTTATTACTCATTCATACCTTGTTCCAAAACTCTTAAAGTTGGTTATCTCTACCTAAAATACATAATTACCAAAATGCCCCTTAGGAATCCGGTCTAATTCCCTTTATATCCGGTATAATTGTACTTTTTCAAAAATTATGACCGTAGCTGTTCCTATACAATTTGACCTCAGTTTTGAAAAATTCACACTGCATTTCTAGAAATACCCTTGACAAGCACAAAGTTCGAGTTTTAGGGGTAAAATTGTCATTTCATACCCTTAAGCCTCCAAACTCCATTTTTCACATGTATCCTACACAATTTTCCATTCTAAACACAATGAAATTATTAAATCCATAAAATTCTACCTCAAACACACCCAAAACAGGTTTAGATGAAAATCTGGAAAAATTGGAGAAATTAAGGTTTCTTGATTTCTTTCAACAAAACACCTTCTTTTCACCCTAAATCACTTGTTTAATCACTTAAACACCACTTGAATGTGATTAATGAAAAATTGGACAGCACCTCCCTTTAGGGTTCATGCATCCCAAATCACAAATTCAAGCCAAACTAAGCCAATAATCATCACAAACCACCAACAACAATCATGAATTAACAAGAGGTGACAAGTTTTCAAACTTACCTTAATTCCTTTTGCTTTTTCTCTCTAATTGTGGCCTTATCCCTCTTGTCTCCTTTGATTTTCTTCTTGATTTACATGATTTCAAGAAGAATATAAAGATTAGAGAAGGTTTCCAAGAGATTGAAGGCAAAAACAAGCAATTCCAACTACAACTTACCTAGTTTTTGCCTCTTGATTCTTCCTCCTTCTTTTTTGTTATTCAGTAAGACTTTCTCTCTCTTTTATCTTGCTTGATGAACGAAAATATGGCCTCAAATGAGCTGAAATATGCTCTTAAAAATCACCCTCCATCTCCTTGATTTTTATAATATATTATTGCAAAAATGGACACTGGGCAATTTTCTTGTAATTTCTTTTTCCATATGGCAAACCAAGTTTCTACATGTCCCTTTATGTGTCCCAATCATATTTTTCCTTGTTCCTTTTCCCTTTTGGCCATCCAACTTCACATTTTATTGGGAAAAAATTGGTTTTTATTTTATTAGCCAAATGACCATTTTACCCTTACATTTCTTGAATTTTTGTACCAAATTATGATTTCCTTCTTCTTCATTTGTTTTGGCCAAAATTTTCATCATAAATTGGGCCAAAATTTTTTCTCTTCCATACTTAATTTTAAGCTTCAATGTTAGGCCTTTATCAATACAAAATTTGTGCTTATATGTTACTTGGCAAAAAATTCACATAATCACTATTTCCAACATTTTGGCTATTCTAAGTACACCAAAATTCACCATTTTATTCATTTGAGTATAATCAAATATTCAAGAATTTTTTATGAATAAAAATTGGGGTGTTACACTATAGCCTTGTACATGTACTTGTAAGGTGTTGTTTTTATATTGGCTATTTACATGCTTAGTTTATTACCATTACACATTACATATTGAGTTAATGTTTTAGTAATGAGATTTCCCCTTAATCTCACCCCTTTCTCCCATATACCAATAGTAGGGGCAAATACTTCTAAAGGAACTGGCAAGTTAGTGGAGGAAGCTTGAAGGTGGAAGCTTATGAGAAGTTTGTTATGATTACTATGTTATTAAATAATTTTGTTTAATGGTTGTTGTATATGTTTATTTAAGGCTTTCATAAGTTAATTATATATTTTGGTATGTATCTAACCTCCATAAGGACATCATCTTCCTTCACTCTGAGTTGGTGATACCCATATCTCAAATCAATCTTCAAGAATACACAGGAACCCGATAGTTGATCTAGCAAATCATCAATTCAGGGAAGTAGGCACTTGTTCTTGACAGCCACCTTGGTTAGCTCTCTATAATTAATACAGAGTCATAGGCTTCCGTGTTGTTTTTTCATGAAAAGTACTGGAGCTTCATATGGCGAGACACTGGGTCGGATAAAACCTTTATCTATTAGTTCTTCAATTTTCTTTTTCAACTCTTCCATCTCTCTTGGTTCCATTCTATATGGGGCTTTAGATATTAGTCTTGCTCTAAGCTTGGCTTCAATTGTGAACTCTACTTCCCTGTGCAGGGGAAATATGCAGATATCTTCCGATAATACATCAAGAAATTCATTTACTACAGAAATACTCTCCAATGCCGTGTCAGTCTCTGAATGCATGGAGAAGAATACGATGTATCCCTAGCAACCTTTGTGTAAGCATATCTCGACTTTGGTTATGAAGAGAAAGTTTATATTGATTTCTATGTTAGTTTTTTATGGTAGATTGGGGTAAATGACCCTTTTTCTTCTAAGTCTAGCAACACGTTATTTGCAGTCAGCTAGTTAATACCAAGAATGATCTCTAATTTACTCAACGATGAACATATAATATCTACTATAGACTCATGCCCCTCTGCGCTTACTATGCAATTTAGACAAACTTTGGTGGTGACGAATCCATTTCCCGTATGTATAGATATTTCCAAATCATAAGGTAATCTATACACACTCAGGCATAGTCATCTTACACAGTCATCTGCAATGAATGAGTGACTAGCTCCTGAACCAAATAAGGCTTTTACCATATTACTATTAAGAGAAAGCGTACCTCGAATCAGCTCTGGTGATTTTTAGTCTTCTTATGTCAAGGAGAAAACTCAACCCTAAACTTGCTGCCTAGGCTCTCTAGGCTCTTCCGCTGTTGATAATCCCTAGCAATATGTCTCAGCTTGTGGCAGTTGTAGCAGACAATCTACCTTACTAGTACTGGCGCTTGCCTTGCTTGACTACATGTCTGGCCATAATGAAAAGGCCTGCCATAGTATATGCACATTCTTTTCCCAGGGGGTCTTTGGTTACTGTGTCTTTTCCCATAGCGATACCACGACCTCCTGTGCCTAGATAACAAAGTCAGAGACGAGTATTTACTTTGACTAGAGAATAAGTGAAGGAATCCCCAGAGCTAGTTTAAGGTAAAGTTCTTCTTAATGGTAGTGTATTGCAAGTATTATATGATTCAAGTGCTAGTCATTCTTTTATTGCTTATGACTGTGTTAAGCACCTAGGAATGTATATGCATCAACTACCATTTGATTTAATAGTATCTACACCGACGGGTGTTAAAACCTTGACTACTGATGTTTGTTTGAACTGTGTTATAAATGTCGAGGGACATGAGTCTACAGTGGACTTAATCTGTTTGCCACTCCAAAGACTCAGAGTTATATTGGGATTTGACTGGCTTACGGCAAACAACATGTTAGTAGATTATGGAAACAAGAGGATCATATATCCTACTCTGTGAGAGTTTAGCCATAGAGATGTCAGCTTGAATTTCCTCTTGTTGACAGAAGCTACGAAATGTCTCAGAAGAGGATGTCAGGGGTATGTAGTATTCTTTTCCGTGCAAGTAGATATGGAAATGGCTCTGAAGGATATCCCAGTTGTAAGAGAGTTTCCTGAGGTATTTCCAGATGACCTGAGTGGTATACCTCTGGAAAGAGAAGTTGAATTTGCAATCAAGATTATGCCTAGAGCGGGGTCTATATTGAAAGCTCCATATCGAATGGCTCTAAATGAAATGGCTGAGTTGAAAAAGAAAATTGAAGAATTGCTTGAGAAAGGGTTTATACAACCCACTGTGTCACCATGGGGAGCGCCGGTATTGTTCGTTAAGAAGAAAGATGGAACTCTACAATTATGTATTGATTACAGGGAATTGAATAAAGTAATCATCAAGAACAAGTACCCACTTCGCTGGATTGATGACCTTTTAGATCAACTAGCTCGAGCGAGTGTATTCTCAAAGATTGATCTGAGGTCAGGGTATCATCAACTACGAGTAAAGGCAAACAACATACCAAAGACTGCTTTTCAAACTCAGTATGGACACTATGAGTTTTTAGTGATACCTTTTGGGGTGACCAATGCACCAGCGATATTTATGGACTATATGAACCATATCTTTTATTAATACCTAGATTAGTTTGTGGTAGTCTTCATCGACGACATTCTGATATACTCTAAGAATAGAGAATAGCATGAGGAGCATTTAAGAATAGTGCTCGGTATTTTACGTGAGAAGCAACTCTCTGCGAAGTTGAGCAAATGTGAGTTTTGGCTTTTGGAAGTTAAATTTCTGGGCCATGTGATCTCGTAAGAAGGGGTTTAGTAGATCCCAGTAAAGTGGAAGCAGTGTTAGACTGAAAAAGGCCAGAAATTGTTGCTAAGATACACAGTTTTCTGGGTCTTTTGGGCTATTACTGGAGATTTATTCAAGATTTCTCCCGAATTTCCTTACCGTTGACCAAGCGCACGTGAAAAGATAAGATATTTGAGTAGGACTAATGTTGTGAGAGGAGCTTCATGGAGCTGAAGGAGAGGTTGACATCTGCACCAGTGTTGATTATCCCTGATCCCGAGGTGACTTGTGTAGTCTTCAATGACGCTAGCAAGCAAGGACTGGGATGTGTCCTGATACAACAGGGCAAAGTGGTGGCCTACGCCTCTCGACAGCTGAAGCCTCATGAGTTGAATTATCCCACACATGATCTGGAGCTGGCGGCAATTATGTTTGTGTTGAAAATTTGGCAGCACTACCTATATGGAGTGACTGTTGAACTATACTGCAACCACAAGAGTCTTAGATATTTGTATGATCAGAAAGAGCTCAACATGAGACAACGCCGGTGGATGGAGTTGCTGAAAGACTATAACCTGGAGATTAAGTGTCACCCAGGTAAGGCTAATGTCGTTGCTGATGCTTTTAGTCATAAAGCGGTACAAGTGGCAGCTATGATGATACAAGAAAGGAAATTGATAGAAGATTTCAGAGACCTAAATCTGTCAAATCAAATCCTCTGTGCCATCTATAGTATTAGCTGAGTTGAAAATGACTTGAAAGCGGAAATTGCAGAAGCTCAAATGCTAGATGAGCGAGCGAATTCAATCAGAGCTATGATTGAACGAGGAGAGACTCGAGATTTTGATGTCACCTGGTGGATTAATTCGGTACAAGCAAAGAACTTATGTTCCACCGAGAGACGATTTGAGGAAGAAAATTCTCGATGATGTGCATAAGAGTCGCTATACTCTCAATCCAGGAATGGTAAAGATGTACCATGATTTGAAAGTGGTGTGCTGGTTACCATGAATGAAAAAGGATGTAACAGAATATGTGGCACGATGCCTTACCTGTTAAAAAGTAAAGATTGAGCACCAGAGGCCGCCAGAATTACTTCAAAATCCCAAAATTCCAGAATGGAAATGGGAAAGCGTGACCATGGATCTGGTAGTCGGATTACCTAAAATTCAGAATCATGATGCAATTTGGGTGATCATTGATCGTTTTATGAAGTCAGCACACTTCCTACCAATCGGTGCTAACTATTTTCCAGATAAATTGGCAGAAATTTATATAAAGGAGATAGTGAGACTCCATGGGACGCCAAAGAGTATAATCTCTGACAGAGATCCTAGGTTTACATCCAAGTTCTGGAGATCTCTTCATGATGCTTTAGGCACTCGGTTGAGTTTTAGTACGGCCTATCATCCTCAAATGGACAGACAGTCAGAGAGAACCATGTAGACGTTACAGGATATGTTAAGAGCATGTGTAATGGATTTTAAAGGAAGTTGGGATCAATACCTTCCTCTTGCAGAGTTTTCTTATAACAATAGCTATCATACGAGCATTCAAATGGCTTCGTATGAAGCATTGTATGGGAGGAAGTGTTAGTCCCCTCTCTGTTGGACAAAGTTATCAGAAAGAAGGTTATATGGGCCGGACATAGTCGATCAGACTACAAGCAGATCAGAATTATCAAGCAAAGATTGCTTGCAGCCCAAAGAAGGCAGAAAAGTTATGCCGATAAACGGAGAAGACCATTGGAATTCCAGGTAGGTGATCATGTATTTCTGAAGATATTACCTGTGACTAGTGTGGGAAGAGTATTAAAGAGAAAGAAGCTAAGCCCTCGCTACATTGGGCCATTTGAGATATTGGCAAGAGTTGGGCCTGTAGCGTACAAGATTGCTCTACCCCCAAATTTAAGTACATTACATGATGTGTTCCATGTTTCCCAGTTGAAGAAGTACCAACCGGACCCTCAACACATTATTGAGTATGAAGATCTGAATATGCAAGATCATCTCACCTATGAGGCTGAGCCAGAACGAATCATTGATAGACAAGAAAGGCGGCTTAGACATCAAAGCATACCACTTGTGAAGGTGGTCTGGAAAGGATTATCGCCAAGGGAGGCGACTTGGGAAGCAGAAGAATATATGCAAAAACATTACTCGGGATTCATGCCGTTTGTGGTGTAGCAAATTTTGGGGACGAAATTTATTAAATGGGGGGAGAACTATAATACCCCATTTTTCACCAATATATTTATGTGTATATTTGATGTATATTTAGTAGAATAAAATGGTGGAAAATGATATGGATGAATTTATGAGAATTTATGAAAAATATTTCAATCGTCGGTTACACGTAATTTGGCCGAATAAGGATGTAAGAAGGTGATTAATATACCGATAAAGGCCTATTATTGTAACCAAAATTTGAGAAATTAAATGACATGATTAGTGGCCTCATTTAAGTGATAAAATAGGGCTAAGCCGAAGAAAATGGTGATAACCGATTTATTTTGGTAAATCATAAAATACGGGGGCAAAACGGTAATTTTGCCGTAAAATGGAAAATAATTATTTTTCCCCAATATTCCCACTAATTTGAGTTAAATAGGAATTAAAAAGAGTAAAATGACTACTTGATCATTAATAAACCAATTTGGGTGAATTATGGTCAAAAATGGTCAAATAGTCAAAAAGTCAATTACTTGGTCAATAAGTCACATGTTGGCATAATGAGATAAATGGAGATTCAGATTTCCCTTCACATTTCTCATGCATATTTCGGCTGAAATAAGGGAGCATTAATGAAATTTGATTAATTAAGGAATTATGTCATTATGGACCAATTAGATTGTGACACATGGCAAGATCATCTAAAGCCATTTTAATATATATCAATCTCCATCCATCGGCTCTCATTCACGCACGAAACTGAATCAGAAAGAGTGAGAGAGAGCTTGAGAACGGGAAGCACGACGGAAGAGAGAAGGGAGCTAGGGATTGTTGGAAATCAAGGTAAGAGGCTTATATCTTGTGACTTAAGCTTCATAATTACTCTATGGTCTTATCTCCTCATCTCCCTACCATTAAACTCTATGATGAGCAGCTGAATCAAGCGCTGGAAGGAGAGAGAGAAAACGTGTAGGAGAGAGAAAGTTGAAGAAATCAAGAGGTAACTTCCCAAACTTGTTCCTCTTGCTTGATTAAGGTTAGTAGAGTTGTTTTGGGCTTGTTATGGCTCATTTGGTACAAGATAATCCAAGAAAACTCAAGAGACTATAATATGTAAGTGTCTCCAAATCAAGTCCAATGAATGTCTAACTAGTTAATATATTGGTTATAAGTAGAAAGGAGGTGATTAGGCCAAAGAAAACGAGAATCCGACATAACTTTTCTGGGAATTTATCTTACCTTTCCTGTGTTGGATGTGGTAAATGGATAGGAATTTGATAATTCCGATGCTTCTATTGGATTTAAGAGGTCAAATTGTGTAGGGTCTATGTTGACCCTGAAGTGAGAAATGCCACGGAAAGTGAAATGACAAAATTACCCCTATTAAGCCTTATTTTAGGACTATCAAGGGTATTTCCGTCATTTGGGCTTGATTTTGGCGAATTCGAGGCTAGAAATGGTTTCTACATGCAGAAATGTGTAGGAATGGCCTAAATTATGATCTTGAGAAAAATACAGATAATCAGGACTAAGGGGTATTTTGGTAATTTGGCATCATTAGGCTAAATTTACCAATATTATAAGTTTGGAAGGATGTATAGATGAGTAATAACTTATTTTTGATGTTTGGCGATTTCAAGACTTAACAACCGGTCTGGCCTCAGTGATTGCCGAGCTTGAATCGAGTGGGAGAGTTGCATAGAGTAGCAACCAGGTAGTAACCGTCTTCATATGACATGACATGCATATGTATTGTTTGTATCATCATCAAAATATCTAACATGTTTAGATTGGGCGAAGTGATCACCCGGGGCCTTCCAGAGGTCGGGTTGACATTAAGGTGAAATGTTCATAAATGCGCGAGCGATACTCGGGGCCTATCTATGCATGGGTGCCCCTCGGGGCTAAGAGAACCTGTCTAACGCGATGTCAGTTATGAGATTGCATTATATGCACTGTGCATCAATGCCTTCACAGGCTAAGAACCTGTCTAGCGCGATGTCAGTTTATGAATTGCATGTTTTGCACTAAATAATGTTCTGATGATTTTGTTGATGATTATGTGAATAAAGCATGCTTGTGTGTGTTATCTTGTATGCTTGATTGTGTTACTAATGAGATTCCTGTAAATCTCATTCTTTTCCCAAGAACAAATCTCCAGTACAAGGAGGAAGCTCGCGGGGCAAAGAGAAAGTAAATGACGAAGAGCTGAGTCCAAGCAGCGGGAGAGCTTAATCTGGGTTGTCTAGTCTCTTATTTGTTTTCTAAGAACTTTTATGAGTTTTGGGTTTGTATATGAAGTGGAGTAGTGAGAGGATATAAGTATTTTAAAATGAATTGTGTATGATGTGCTTATATGTGAATATTTATATCCAGCAGAGGCATTGTATAAAGTTCTAGCATTTTGGCACTCTGACATTTATATTCGGTGAGTATTAGCTAATTGATACTCTACCGTAGTGTTGGGAAATGAGGTATCACAACTACCCTCACCTCAAAAGAAGTGTCGGCTACCACTGGTCACCTAAAATATGATGTCTGGGCCCTACGTTACTCCTGGTAATATGCTCCTGTACATACTCTGTGATGTGCTCCATGAACTCCCCAAAATTGTCATTCGGGCCTCTCTCAACTATATTATTCTTCTTGGTCTTCCAGAAATCCATGTCTGGGAATAAGTCTGTTACGAATTTAGGATGGTGTATTTAGAAGTGCAAGTGTACACTGTCGTAATCAAGTAATAAAGAAGTGAGTAGAGTATCGTTCCCACGAGGATTGATCACTAAGTACCAAAATTGGTAATTTTAATTCTATTTAGCCGGTTGATTAGTTGTGATTGAGATTGCAAGATAGAAATGATGAAATATGAATACAAGTGATATAAAGACAAATATGAGCAAAAGCCCTAGGGATTAGATTTCACTTAATAAATTCCGGATTGAATCACTTATCTATTCTAGTCCAATTTATTCCACATGATTGATAGTCGAGTTTCCCTATTTTAATTACTAGCCTCTTCCAAGGTCAAGTAATTCTATAATTAATTGCTAACCCAATATATTCCTATATGAATTTAAGCAATCAATCATGCATTAAGATTTATGGAACTCAATTAAGACTACATAACCCATATGAATATATTCCTATTTCATATGCAAATTATGGTTTTAATTATAGGATCCACACACATGTATCTCCTTCCGGTCTCAACATGCATATTAAAATCATCCAAAAGGTGGCCAATCAATTGTAAGCATTAAGAGCAATAATTAAAACTCAATCATGAAGGAAAAATTAAAACTAGATTTAATAAGTTAAGATTCAATCCGTCATTAGTAAGCTACGTCATCACCCTAGGAAAAGGAAAATTTAGCTCATGATAAAATTAAAAACAAAACCAAAATATATTCCAAACATCATAAATATTGCATAAAAATTAATTACAAAAACATAAAAATACTACTACAAGATGCATGAAAATGGAAAATCTAGCCTACCATATAGGAGGTAAAACCATCCATGTAGGTGGCAACCTATACCATCTATAAAGGAGGACTACCTAGGCCTTCCATATAGGAGGTAAAACCATCCATGTAGGAGGCATGCAAGAAGTAAAAAAAAATGCAAGAAATAAATTCTAAAAATAACAACTCTCTCTCTAAAATAGAAATTCTCTCTCTCTTCATTCCTCCTTCCTCCTCCTCCATTTTAGGGTGCCAAGAAGCTCTATTTATAGGCTTCATTTTCGGACTACTACAGTGATTTTGCTACAGTGATATGCTACAGTGAATTTGCTACAGTGCACCGACTGCTGCAGGAACTGCACTGCTACAGTGAACCGACCACACCGTCCGCTACAGTACCCGCACTGCTACAGTAACCGACCACACCGTCTGCTACAGTGAACAGTGAACAGTACCTCATGAACAGTGTACAGTGAATAATACCACGTGAATAGTAACTTTTCCTTAAATGCCTTCTTTAATTCTTTTAATCCGGTACTATCCATGGCTGCAAGAAAATCATTATTTATTTATTAATTACACCCAAATTGATTACATTCAGCTCAAATATAGTCCACAAAATCATCATATAAGGGAAAATGAATATGCAAATATTTTACTTATCAAATTCCCCCACACTTAGCTCTTGGACGTCCTCGGACAAGAAAGAGTAACTAATAAGTGCTTCCAACAAAATCAGAAGTGTCAAGTCATAAACAAGGACACAATTAAAGAATAAAGAGATCATAGTATTTTTGAATCAATAAAAGTATAAACTGGTAACTTCATTTGAAAATAAATGAACCAAATTCATAATTGTCGCTCATTCTCTCAATCTCTCTAGTGTTTTAGGGTAAGTGTTTCGCTCAAATTCACCTGAAAAAATTGCACTACCATAAGCTTGCCAAAAATCTCAATCTCCACTACCTAATTGACATGCATAGTTCAAATCAAAAGGACTTATTAAAGGTTGTAATGGGGTTAAGGTGAAAGGAATGTAAAAAGTGATATGAAGGGCTATTTTTACTAAGTAAATAGAACAATTGAAAAATGGGCCATCTTATGAATAAACCTGGCTTATCTCATCCCAACAAACCATAATTTACATTTTTTTTTCTTTTTCTTTTTCTTCTTTTTTTTTCTTCTTTTTTTTCTCTTTTTTTTTTTAAACAACTTCTGCACTTTTGTAGTTGATGATATATAGACCCCCACACTTATCAAAAGCCCATTTCACAAAAATTTCAAATGCTCTGTTAATCTTTCGAATTCAGTGAAAGCACTTGATAAATCATTAAAACACATATTAATGGGTTAAGAATAAATAATCAATTAGGCTCAAAGGGGTTTATCAATGGTATAATTGTAAGGTTGGTTATTTGGCTCTGGCTAAACAAAATGAATGCCTTTATCATTTTTGAATGTGCATGTGACATGTAATTTCAACTAGATTTAAGGCAAGTTCTAGAGTGACAACTTAATAGGTGAATATCACACACAAGAAAGATAATCACTATTGATCATATAGGCTCAAAAGCTCACTGTTAGGGACTTTCAAATTCAGCTCATTCAATCTCAAAATTCATCACCAAATTCAACAATCAGTTATTCAATCATGCTATAAAATCTCTAAACTCAATTGATCCATGCTTCAAACTTATATACTTCTTAAAATCATTGAAAAGCACTTAAATAATTTTTTTTTTTAGGTTGAACCTCTTTTTTTTTTAAAAAAAAGATGAAATAACAAATAAAAAATAAAAAAATTACAACTAATAAGATGCGTCTCAAGAGTTAAGAATAACTCTTTACTCTGCCATCTATGCATATCCCATGCATCTAATGGTTTTACTAACTAACTATCTAATGGGGAAACTATGCTTTTTTTTTATAATCCTCCCCCAACCTAAATCAGACATTGTCCTCAATGTCTTCTAAAGATTAAAGAAAGTTTTTTTTTGAACAACCTAAACACACAATAAATTAAACCAAAATGCTGAGAGTAAAACCATAAGATAAAAGAAAGTTACAACCGGAGAGTGGTATCTGGATTCTGCTTCTGACTGCTGTCTGAAGATTGCCCACCTTTTTCTTTTACTAATAGATCTGGTTGAAGTTCATAGGTTTGCAGTTTATCTAGTAGTTGATCAGCAGTTGGTGCAGAAATGATGGAATGACGAGTCGCTTGGGGTATGAATCCTGTTTCCACAGCATGATCAAGAAAAGACAACAGGTTATCGTAAAAACCATTAACATTTAACAATCCTAATGGTTTTTTTATGAAAGTTCAGTTTAGCCCAATAAGCAATGCTAGAGATCCCATCCAACGTTTCAAAACCACCGGGTAGAGCGATAAAAGCATCAGCACTGTAAAACATACGTCCCATTCGTTTAGGCAGACTTGAAACCCCTAACTCTTGCCCTAAAGAGAAGATGTGATTTTCTAACTCCTTCACCCTTACGTTCAAACCTTTACTACCATTCATGGTTGCAGCAATAGCCACACTTCCCCTCAGGCCTTGAATACCTCCCCCGTAGACAAAATTGATCTTTCTTGCAGCTAATGCACGTCCCAGTTTGTTGGCTGCAGGTATAAACTCTCTATCCTTTCCCAAGTCAGTTTCACCAAAAATGCATATAGATTTAAAACTGCATTTAGAGTGATAACACTCCTCTCTTTTTCTCTCTCAGACATTTTGTGTTTTCTACAAATGGAAGATTACATATTTATATTACAAAAACAGCGACAACAAAATCATGCAAATCACACAGTTTTCAAAAAAAATTTGAAAAAAAATTTCTGACACGAATGACCAGTGGGCCACTGTGCCAAGAAATTAAGTAAAGTGAGTAAAGAAAGTCAAAAGTTACTGAAAAAGATAAGACAGATTGACAAAAGCAAGATTATGTACAGTAGTTGTGATTATGGCTCACATCTTCCTCTGGTTTTACGTCCAGTAACGGCTTAAACGCTTTCTATGAATCGAGGATTTGCTTCCCATCCAGTTTTCTTATAAACTGGCAAACAGGGTCTTTTAACGTCAGATTCCCAAGACGGTAGCGCTCTTTTTCTTTGTTGAATATATCTAATAAATCAAGAAGAACATGATGAACATCACCACTAGGATGCGTCTCAAGAGTCTGAATGATATCATCCAATGACTCCTTACTCAGTCCATCCTTTATAAATTGGATTTTATCTTCTTGATTTATAGAAACCATACCTTTGCTCCTACAGCGCTGATCACAATTCCACCTTGCACATTTAGGACAAACCTTCATTCTTTTAGCTCTTCTCTTTTTGGAGTAAGAGCTTCTTCCCATACCTGGCATAGGTTTAATAAATGAATCATGAATCTCACCTATTAAACGTACCTTAGCTTCAATGATCCAGTGGACATCCTCAGGAAGGCCCAAACGCTTGAATGTCTTCATTCTTTCAAGTCGACAGCTATAGATCTTCCTAAGCACATCTTTGGGAAGAGTAGGGAACCTGTTCTTAAGCTTTACAATAATTTCCTCCATGATGAGACTAAAATTTAAAGATGCAGTTTTGTGTGCTTCAGTAAGTAAGAAAGAAAAATGAAAGATTAAGGAAAAGAAGTTTTGGGTTGCCTCCCAAATAGCCGCCCTTCTTTAACGTCTTTAGCTAGACAAAGACCAAACCAATAATAATTTTTTTTTATTTTTTTTTTATTTTTTTTTTTAAAAAAAATATTAGGACTTACCTGTTGTTTCCTCCAAAGTGATGACAGTTTTCAAAGTGTTGAGTGCACCGTCATTATACTCTTTCAGCCTTTGCTCGTTCACTTTGAATTTTTGATCACCATCTTGAATCTCCACTGCTCCATATGGCCATGTTTGAACCACAGTAAAAGGTCCTGACCACCTTGATCTCAGCTTTCTCGGAAAGAGCTTTAGCCTTGAGTTGCATATCAAAACTTTTTGTCCCGGCGTGAACTCTCTCCTCAAAATTCTTTTATCCTGCCACATTTTTGTCTTCTCCTTGTATAACTTTGCATTCTTATGAACTTGTTGTCTGGATTTTTCAAGCTCATTGAGTTGGAGAAGTCTTTTCTCACTAGCCGCCTTTAAGTCAGAATTTAAGGCTTTTATTGCCCAATATTCTTTGTGCACTTCAGGATTAGTTGATTTTGAAACATCTACTATTCCCATTGCGAGTGGTTGATTCATGCAGCTTTTATTCACCATGTCTTTTATACAGCTGGTCATTGTTTCTACTCTGTAATAGGTGTTACCTTCATTTGGACATGACCAAGCCTTAAAAATGTTAAAAGATACTTGGTCATCTTGAGCTCGTAAAGTCAACTTTCCCTGTTGCACATCTATTAAAGTTCTCCCAGTTGCTAGGAATGACCTCCCAAGAATGATAGGAATTTCTTGGTCTTCTTCCATGTCGAGTATGATGAAATCAGCTGGAAATATGAGTTTGTCCACCTTCACCAAAACATCTTCTAAGACACCCCTTGGATGTTTAATTGATCGATCAGCAAGAAGTAGTGAAACTGTGGTAGGCTTCACCTCTCCAAGACCAAGTTTTCTGTAGACAGATAAGGGCATGAGATTTACACTTGCTCCCAGGTCACAAAGTGCTTTTTCAAAGTTACATTGACCTATGGTACAAGGTATGCAAAAGCTTCCTGGATCTTTCAGCTTTGGTGGTAGTTTCTTTTGCAGAATGGCACTGCACTCCTCAGTAAGTGCAACTGTCTCAAATTCCTCCAGCTTACGCTTATTTGAGAGAATGTCCTTCATGAATTTTGCATAACTGGGCATTTGGGCAAGAGCGTCTGCAAAAGGGATGTTGATATGTAACTTTTTGAAAACCTCCAGAAACTTTTTAAACTGCTTGTCTAGCTTTGCCTTCACAAGTCTCTGAGGGTATGGAACTGGTGGTACATATGGAGGAGGGTTATCTGGAAAGCTTATTCTTCCTGGTACCACATCATCTTCTTGAGGTTTTCTTTCTTTTCTCCGTCATTCTTATGTAGAAATACAGGATCTTTCAATTCTTTCCCACTCCTTAATGCAATAGCCTTCACATGCTCTCTTGGGTTTTTTTCAGTGTCACTTGGAAGAGTACCTGGTTGTCTGGAATTCAGCATATTTGCAATTTGGCCCATTTGGATCTCCAAGTTCTTTATCGAGGCTTCCTGGCTTTTAAGTGTTGCATCAGTCCTAGCCATGAATTGAGATGTATTCATGGTTAGTTGAGCCAGTGCATCTTCCACATTCACTTTTTGTTGTGGTGGATTTGGTAGTTGAAGAGCTTGTTGCTGGTAGTTCCTTGCGGTTTGAACATATTTTGATTATTCCTCCAGCCAAAGTTTGGATGATTCTGCCAACCTGGATTATAAGTGTTTGAGAATGGGTCATTTCTTTGATTTCTGATATAATGAGCTTGCTCCGACTGAGAAGGTATGGATGACTGTTCATCTTGACTTTGTGTACTCATATGAGGTCCTCCATATCGGTCACAGGTTTCATGAGGAGTACTGATTGCATTTGCTTGACTAGTCAATGAGCTCACTTGCTTGGATATAGATGCAACTTGAGAAGATAAAGTTGTAAGGATATCCAGCTCATGCACTCCAAGTACCTTCTTTGAATTATGACGTTCAGAAGGCCATTGATATGCATTTGCTGCCATCTCCTCAAGTAAATTATAGGCATCATCAAGATTTTTCCCATTAAAGATCCTCCAGCTGCAGCATCTACAAGAATTCTGGTGGTATGTGTCATCCCATTGTAGAATGTTTGCAGTGTCCACCAATCTGGTAACCCATGATGAGGACATCTCCTTAGCAACTCCTTGTATCTTTCCCAGGCTTCATAAAGGCTTTCTAGTTCATGCTGGGAAAATGAGGTAATTTCATTCCTCAGTTTTGCAGTTTTTCCTGATGGAAAGTATTTCGCCAAAAATTTCTTTGCCAAGGCATCCCATGTAGTTATGCTTCCCACTGGTAGAGAATGTAACCAGCTCTTAGCCTTATCCCTGAGTGAGAAAGGGAAAAGTCTAAGTCTAATGGCATCATCAGTAACACCATTATGCTTGAATGTGTCGCATATTTCTAGGAAGCTGGCTATATGTGTGTTGGGATCTTCTGTTGATAAACCACCGAACTGATTGGCTTGCACCATCTGGATAATTGCAGGCTTGATTTCAAAATTGTTGGCTGCTACTGGTGGTTTTCTGATTCCAGAAGTTGTCTCCATGACTGTTGGTGTTGCATAATCACGGAGTGTTTTGGTATCTGCTGCTTCTCCTTCCGGATTTTCCATTGAATTGATTGAAGTAGACTGCTTTCGAACTCTCCGATTTCTTTGAAAAGTTCTCTCGATCTCAGAATCACAAGGTTGTAATTCAGTCTTCTTCGATCTGGTCATATACTAAGCAAAAACCTGAAAAGAAACAAAAGACACAAAAAAAAAGTAATATGAAGACCAAATTAGTATTAAAATTACTTGGTATTGATATTAATGACAATCCCCGGCAACGGCGCCAAAAAACTTGTTACGAATTTAGGATGGTGTATTTAGAAGTGCAAGTGTACACTGTCGTAATCAAGTAATAAAGAAGTGAGTAGAGTATCGTTCCCACGAGGATTGATCACTAAGTACCAAAATTGGTAATTTTAATTCTATTTAGCCGGTTGATTAGTTGTGATTGAGATTGCAAGATAGAAATGATGAAATATGAATACAAGTGATATAAAGACAAATATGAGCAAAAGCCCTAGGGATTAGATTTCACTTAATAAATTCCGGATTGAATCACTTATCTATTCTAGTCCAATTTATTCCACATGATTGATAGTCGAGTTTCCCTATTTTAATTACTAGCCTCTTCCAAGGTCAAGTAATTCTATAATTAATTGCTAACCCAATATATTCCTATATGAATTTAAGCAATCAATCATGCATTAAGATTTATGGAACTCAATTAAGACTACATAACCCATATGAATATATTCCTATTTCATATGCAAATTATGGTTTTAATTATAGGATCCACACACATGTATCTCCTTCCGGTCTCAACATGCATATTAAAATCATCCAAAAGGTGGCCAATCAATTGTAAGCATTAAGAGCAATAATTAAAACTCAATCATGAAGGAAAAATTAAAACTAGATTTAATAAGTTAAGATTCAATCCGTCATTAGTAAGCTACGTCATCACCCTAGGAAAAGGAAAATTTAGCTCATGATAAAATTAAAAACAAAACCAAAATATATTCTAAACATCATAAATATTGCATAAAAATTAATTACAAAAACATAAAAATACTACTACAAGATGCATGAAAATGGAAAATCTAGCCTACCATATAAGAGGTAAAACCATCCATGTAGGTGGCAACCTATACCATCTATAAAGGAGGAGTACCTAGGCCTTCCATATAGGAGGTAAAATCATCCATGTAGGAGGCATGCAAGAAGTAAAAAAAAATGTAAGAAATAAATTCTAAAAATAACAACTCTCTCTCTCAAATAGAAATTCTCTCTCTCTCTTCATTCCTCCTTCCTCCTCCTCCATTTTAGGGTGCCAAGAAGCTCTATTTATAGGCTTCATTTTCGGACTACTACAGTGATTTTGCTACAGTGATATGCTACAGTGAATTTGCTACAGTGCACCGACTGCTACAGGAACCGCACTGCTACAGTGAACCGACCACACCGTCCGCTACAGTAAAACTGCTACAGTAACCGACCACACCGTCTGCTACAGTGAACAGTACCGCATGAACAGTGTACAGTGAATAGTACCATGTGAATAGTAACTTTTCCTTAAATGCCTTCTTTAATTCTTTTAATCCGGTACTATCCATGGCTGCAAGAAAATCATTATTTATTTATTAATTACACCCAAATTGATTACATTCAGCTCAAATATAGTCCACAAAATCATCATATAAGGGAAAATGAATATGCAAATATTTTACTTATCAAAGTTCATGGTAGTAAAAATCTAGAACTCGTCAAGCAGATCAATCTCTAGCAACACCTGCTTCCAGTACAAAATATCTACTGCATCCAAGTAAGCCAAGTACTGATCGACTAGGGTGTCTTGTGCCCGTATTGCACATCTGTATTGGCCCCACACATACTCCCACAGCTCCTTATCAGGCTATAGGTCATATGGCATGTGTACTCTCTCTGTCCTGGAGCCCTCACCAACCGTTGGGTTATACGCATGGCCGTTTGTACGTGGCTGCTCATTATCACTAATTGTTGCATCCGAGATCAGCTCTAGAGGTAGGTATGGTCCATACACTAATATAGGCTTGACGCTCTTTCAGTGCATCTTCAGAACTCTACGACATCTTGGATTTATAAGCCATATACCATGTTTTCTGTCTGGGATCCGCTTCTCCGGGGGACACTGGTTTACCAAAGGTGGTGGTCACACTCACTGACGTCAAGTTCGATCATCATTCCCTGTCACCATGAAAATAAGACCATATCAGTATCCTATTCTAAAAATGTTTGAACCACTTTAAGCTCTAATACTAAAAATGTCAAACCACTTCACATTTCGATATTCGCAGAGTAATAAACGCACAGTTCTATAAGGCATACAGAAATAGCGAAAACATACTGATATTAAGTGCTTGTTTACATTACAGAAGTATCCTTGCAGGGTTTGAAAAATATTTACAAATGTATAAAGTGTTCAAAAGAAAACAAAAGTACAATTATAGATAACCAGACACAACTCTAGAATGCACCGTGTTCCTACTCCAGGGTAAGCACTTCTTTGCCTTTCGAGCTACTAGCCTCAGCTGTAAGGTTTTTCAATTTGAAAAAGGGTGAGATTCAAGAGAATCTCAATAGTAACACAAATTTCAAACATATAAAATGCAATAATAAATATGCAATGTGTCATGTAAGATGCTAACTCGTACTGTATGCATACTGTCCAAGGCCAAACAAATGTTTGCACCTTGGCTTAACTCTTGTCCAAGGCCAAACAACATGTTTGAATCCCTGGCTTATTCGCTTGCACCATCCCTGGATCCCAGATCATAACTAGGTTAATGTCATGTTACAAAAAATCGCATACACAAATATATAGATAATTATATAGTATATGAAAGAAAGTACTACTACCTGACTCCTTTTCCAATTTCCCTGCCTGTCCTAAATTTTGTTCCTGCTCGGGCTATTTTTAATTCCTATAAAATTATAGTTACAAGTAACTGGTTATACTTGCACTATTATAGCATTTTAATTACAGTTTTATAGTTATCTATCATAGTTATAATAGTTTCTATATAGTACAACTCTGTATAGTGCAGTTTCACTGTTTCCAAAAACTAGCAAATTTTTCAGTCAACTTTGGAAATTCATAATTAATTCTACAAAAATAGAATTTGACTGATTCCAAATCTTAAATGAATCTCTTTGAATGTATATTTGAGGACAAATAATAAGGTTTGACCACTGCAACCATGTCATTCCCAGTAATTCAGCAAACTCCACTGTTCCAGATTGTATTCCAGAAACATAGCAAAATTTCAAACATCCATATCTTCCAATGTACTTATCCAAAAATTATAAAATATCTATAAAATTAAATATCTATATCTATTCTTTAATCCTACCAAGTTTCATAATTTTTGGACCAAATTTGACTAACGAAATACATTGCACAACATCATTGCCTCACAGGAGACAATCAAACAACATGCACCTTCAAGTTCATAAATTTCTAGATTTGCATACCAACATCTAAAAGTCATGAACACGTGTATATCTACACAATTTTTCCTTATAAATTCAATGGAACCATCAAAATTGTAAAATTCTAACTCCTCCATACAGTTCATAAAAGTTAGTGTTTAAGGAGGGAAAATGTGTTTTCTTGATTTCTCTTGATTAATCACTTCCTTACCACTTCTAATCACATGATTAAATACTTAAACACTAAATGAACATGATTTGAGAAAATTTTGGTAGCATTTCCCCTTAGGGTTTAATCAGCCCAAATTTACAAAACAAGCAAAACCAAGGCAAATCCAACAACAACCACAACAACTTATAACACAAGATGATAAAGTTTATGAGATTACCTCTTGGATTCTCAAATTTCTCTCTCCTCAATTCCTTTTTCCCTCTCTCTCTACACTCTTGATTTGGCTTGCGATCCCTGGATTTCAAAAAGGAGAAGAAGTCAGAGGAGGTTTTAGAGAGATTAGAAGACATAAACACTAAGTTTACAAGCTTTTACCTTGAGTTCTTACTTCTAAGAACCCTAGAACCCCTTCTTGCTTCTTTAAGCTTTCTTGAACTCTCTCTCTCTATTTTGCTTGGTCTGGCCGAAATATGAAGGAAGGGGAAGAGATAATGAAGACTTAAGAATATCTCTTCTTGCTTTTTACTTTAATGCATGTGCTTGTCTTTGATTGGTTATTGTTTTTTCCTCTTCCTAAATTAATAAAACCAAATGAATATATGTCTCTTGCTTCCCCTTTGTTGACCAAAAATGAAGAAAGAAGAATAGAGAATTAAGAGCTCTTATAATATCCATTTGCTTTATGTAATACATTAAGTCATGGTAATTTATTATGTAACTTTACTTGGCTCTCATCTTTTTTCCTTCCTCTTGAATTAACTATGACCACAAATATTTCTCTTCCCTTCCTCTTTTGTTGACAGAAATATCAAAGAGAAAAGGGAATAAAATTTGCTTCTTGAATTTTTCACAAATTCCCTCTTCCAACATTTAATTAATGTCATAGTGCTTTTTGACTTGTTTTTCCTACTTTAATTTTTTCCTTAGTAACAATACTCCAACATATGATTATTAATTACCAAGTAGCCATTTTCCCTTTTATTTCCACCATTTGGCCGAAATTAATAAGGAAAAAGGGAAAAATAATTTGCTTCTTGTTTTGTTGGCAATTTACCATTTTGCCCTTACATTTTTGTAAAAATTTATGTCTTGCTCTATTCTTTGCCTTTGGCCGAATTTTCACACTTATATTACACCATTATTTGTATCCTTTCATGCTCCAATTTTGATTACAATATTAGGCCTTTAAGTGGACATTAGTTGCTCATTTGTGTCCTAGCTTAGCCAAGTTACGTGTAACCACTAATTGGAGTGTTTTTGTCATTCCACGTACATCACAATTCATAATTTTATTCCATTAAATGTATTAATTACATACAATGAATATTGGTGACGAAAAATGGGATCTTACAAAGGTCAGGCCTAAAATTGCATCTACTAAATCCAACACTAAAAAATCATCTTAACTCCTTTGAAGGTGGGGAAATGCAAGCAAATAAAAAGTAAACATTGAAAAAACAAATTTCAGAATTAAGATTTAACAATCATCTAATAATATAGGGCTTAGATTCATAATTATTAGTTATAATTATTTTTTGTGTCGATTGCATTTTTTAAGGTTGTCTGTAGAATTTTTATTGTATAATATAGTTTTTAGATATAATAATATAAAACAAGGATTCTATGAAACAAAATAAAACATACATTTTAAAAAATGCTTGTAATATCCTGAATTTTGGGACAAGAGGTTTAAGATTAAGCTGGGATCAAGTGGATTGCTAAGCCTCAGTTTAACAAGTATCCCAGTAAGGCATAATTGTATTTCCCAAAATTCCTTTATACCCTTGTGGTAGTAAAGGGAACATTATGGTGAATTAAAGAACTTGGGGAATGAAAAAATAATATAATTAGAAGCCACATACAACATAGTTAATTGGAACACAAAGTAGTATTGCTGCCAATGAATTTCCGTGTGTGGCAGTCATGTTTGTGTGACATTTTTCAATGATGTCCAAAAATTTTGAAACTTTTCAGAATGAAAGTAAACTTATCAATATTTAATTTGATAGGTCATATGAGTTATTTGGAGCTGCACACAAAGAGATATGTATTTTTGAATTTAGCCCAGGGAAATTGGTGATTTTCAGTGGCAGCGTCCAAACAAAATAATTCTACAAAGTATGAGCTTCTATTTGGCCAAAGGTTATATTTTTTCTTAAATTTAGAGTTAATAAGGGTCATATAACCTTTGAAACCACCCCAATTGGATACCTATACAATTAGATATGAATTTTCAAAGTTTAATGAAAATTCGGCCCAATTTTTCAGCTAGTGGAAAAATGGGAAAAATGTAAGAGCAAAATGATAATTTTGTCATAAAACAAGAAGCCATTGAATATTTCCATTTCCTCTTCAAGTTTTGGTTGAACAAAGGAAAATGAGGGGAAGTATATATATTTATATACTTGATGGTCAACATTGAATCAAGAAGGAAATTCTTGGCCAATCACAAGAAATTTAAAAGGTAAAAAAGAAACATATGAACTTGATTAATGAATTGAAGAAGCCATTTAATTTTATTTTTCCTCTTAGACTTTCGGTGGACCAAGGGAAACAAAAGGAAAATGGGAGTAATTAGAAAATATCATACAAAAAGCAAAGCTTGGACCAATAGGAATTGAGCACTTAGAAAGCAACAAAAGCAAGAGGAGTTAATTCATTTAACCTTCATCTCATCTCTTTGCTACCTCATTTCAGTAGAGCTGAAACAAAAGGAGAGAGAGAGAGAGTTTCTAAGAGCTCGAGAGCTAAGAACAACAAAGAGGAAGGGCTAGGGTTCAAGAAGCCAAAATCTAAAGTAAGAGGTGTGATTTTAAGTGCTTATGCCTTCTAAATCACTTGGGAACCTTTTCTAACCTCTTCTCCTTCTTGAGAAAGGAAATAGTGAACAGTGAATTTTTAGAGAGAGAAAGTGGTGAAATCAAGAGGTAATCACCAAAACTTGATCCTCTTGTTTTATACAATGTTGTTGTGGTTGTTGTTGTAGAATTTTCCTTGGTTTTTTCTTGTTTTTCAAAAATGGGCTGAAGCAAAATCTAAGGGAAATGCTGCCCAAATTTCCTATAAACATGTTCATTTAGTGTTTAAATGGTTAATCATGTGATTAGAAGTGGTAAGGAGGTGAAAAAGCAAGAGAAAACAAGAAAACAACATAAACCTCCTTAGAACCCTAACTTTATGCCCTGTGCATGATGTGATGAAGGAGTGATAATTTGGTAATTTTGATGATTTTATTGGCTTTAAAAGGAAAAATTGTGTAGGTATGCAAGTATTCATGATTTTTGGATGTTTGTATACAAATTTGGAAATTTATGAAGTTGAATGTGCATGTTGTTTGATCTACCTCTTGTGAGGCAGTGACATTGTGTAATATATTTTGTGAGTTAAAAATTGTCCAAAAATTATGAACCTTGACAGGATTAAATTAGAGACATAGAGATTTAATTTAATAGGTAGTTTGTAATTTTTGGACAAGTACATTGAGAGATATGGATTTTCAAATATTGTGCCATGTTTCTAGAATGCAATATGAAACAGTGGTATTTGGTGAATAACTTGGAATGACATGAATCCATTGGGAACACCTGAGTATTTTATCTTAAATTTAAATTGAAATATATTCATTTAGACTTTAGAATCAGTCAAATTGTATTTTCTGAGAATTTATTATGATTTTCCAAAGTTGACTGAAAAATCTACAATTTTTCGGGAAACAGTGAAATTGCACTGTGCAAAGTGCAGAAACTATTGAAATAATGGAAGATAACCAACAATATGAGTTTGAAATAATACATGGATGATTAATGACTCATTTATTGTATATTTGGAAATTTTAAGACCAAATAGCTGTGTCCGAGCTGGATCAAAGATGGTGGATCAAGGACGGGCAATTAAGGTAGTAAACTTACCCTACTTGCATGTATTTGATATTTATGCTTGTGTATTACTTTTTTTGATTATGTGAAGCATATTTGAATGAATGAAACTCTATTTTTGTTTATATTATGGCCATAGATATGTTGTACAAAACATTGAGCATGCAAAGATATCATTCTGTGAGCATGAGCCTACGTAAGGCGAGCATATCATGCACTAACATTTATCTTGCATGTATTATGGTATGTGTTTACTAATGAGATTCCTCCGAATCTCACCCTCCCCCAACCAAACATTTAGGCAGGTGGACAAAGGTAGAATGCAAGAAGTCGCACAAGAAGAGAATGTGATAGCGGGCCAAAGATTTAAGGGTCAAGTAATATATATTTTAGAAAAAAAAACCTTAAACACTGTGGTAGCCTTGTATGGCTACATAATTGTGTATGTAAATGCATGAACTAAGTTTGAGCATAGAATTGCCTTAATTAAATTAAAGGGAAAAAAAAGATAAGAACCAATAAGTAATAACAAAATTGCGAACCGCTAGAATACGCTTTCACAAAAGTTTTAAATTTTTAGAAAAACCCACTCAACTACAGGTTCTAATCCTATTTGATATTAGGATTTGAAAAGTGTTATAAAAGAATAACGCTTAGTAGTTCGAGTTCACTACGTAAAACTCATCAAAACGAGTGTAAATGTAAAGTGTTACAATGCTCACTTGTTTAGACTGGGTATAAAATTACTTAGTTTAAAGAGTGGGCATTTTTTAATTCGAAATTGAAATTTTTTAAGACTAGTCGTATAACCAAACGGTCTGAAAAAGTAACTCTTAAGATAGGTTGTTGGTCTGATCTTAATAATGACAAACTTTCTAAACCGATTGATACATGACTAGACCTAAACCCGGTCTAGAAAGCCAATTTCAACTGGTCTTAAAGCCCTCTTTTTCTAGTAGTGAGTTAACAAGGTTTACTAAAAAAAGGTGATCAGTGATGAAAATTTCATTGCTAATGACAGAAATTACCAACAGAATTTCGTCCTAAGGAATTAGAGACAGAATTCATTCTGTTGCTAAAGTCCTTGTCACAAATTACCTATGCAACAAAACAAGAAATTTAGTGACAGACTTTCAACAGAAATTTTCATTGCTAAATTCCTCATCACTAATTTCAAACTTTGCAAGAAATCTATCGCTAATTAGTGAAGGGATTGCAGTGGAATAAAAGACTAATTTCTGACAGACTGTTCCATTGAAACTTAGAGACAAACTTTCGGTAGATAGTTCCATCAGAATTCCATCACAAAACGTGAACATGTTATCTTTTTAAAGTTAGAGATGGAATAACAACATATTAACAACGAAATTTAATGATGGAATTTAGTGACTATATTTCTATAAAAACAACCTTTGCTAAGTAGATTCAGCAAGGGAATATAATTAAATACAATTAATTTAATTTCCTCCATCATAAACTAACATTTAAAAAAGATCTTAGGGAAAATTAATCTTGTAATCCTTAAACTTTTGACTCATTTATAATTTTGTTGGCCAGAAAGAAAAAAAAACTCATGTATAACTTAGTCTTTCAATTATGACTTAATACAACTCAATCCCTGAACTTTTCATTCAACATATAACTCAATCCCTCATATTTTCAATTTTTATATTATCATCGTTACCATTTATAACTATAGTTGGTAATATAGGCCGGGCAGCCTGTTAGCTCATTTATTTTCACTGGCTCGGGCTGAGATTTCTCAACCCGATTAACAAACGGGCTAAAAGGGCTCAGCCCGTTTACCCCGTGGGTTAAACGGGCCAGCCCGTTTAATAAAAAAATTCTACTTTTCAGAAAGTCAGATCTTAATGTTCTCAGTTCTCAGTGATGTTGTATTTAAGTACTTTCTCATTTTTTTTATTTGACACTTTTTTATCTTATATTTATTTATTTTAATATTATTAAATTTAAAAAAGATGTGTTTATATGTTTTTGTGATGTGAGTAGATTAAAAAAATAGGAAACTAAGAATGAAATTGGTTTCCTAGCACAAATGTATAAAAGAAAATAAGTGTGATATGAGTATAGATAAAAAAGAAAGGGAATGAAAATTTTAAAAAAAATTTAAAAAAAACAGGCTAAACAAAGTCTAAACGGGAATGCCAGCCCATTTATATTCGGGCTAAACGGGCCTGTTAGCCCGAACAGGCCTGCCCGTCAGGCTTGGACTGACCTGTTTACCAGCTCTATTTATAACTCAGCTCCACTTGGATTTTTTATAAAATGTAAATAGGTTAAAACAAAAAAGTGCTGGTGAAGACTGACAAAGGGGAAAAATTTGTAGAGCCACAATTGATAACCACAGGCTTGCCGGCGTCTTTGCAGTCTCTGAAGAACAAGACCCTCCTCTCCCATTTAATTTCTCCACCACTTTTGCAAATACCTTCTTCTTCTGCAACTTGGTTTCACAGTCTTAATGCCCAATTAATGTTATGGCATGTGCATGCGAGAAAGACAAATACAATTAATTAGAACGACACCAGTCCTTGTGTGTTTACCCTAAATTCTTGGGGGAAAAAAAAGAGAAAACAAAAAAATTATTGCTATCCTACAATTTGCTTCTATCCTAACAAATATTGCAGTCATCACCAAATGTAGAACAATTATTCCATTTGAAAAATGAATGAGCGTTCCATCTAAATATATGAACCTCCTCCGAAAGAAGGCATTTGCAGAAGTGGGGAAGGAATAGAGGAGGAGGGTCTTGTTCTTTAGAGACCGTAAAGACGCTGGCAAGGTTGTGGGTATCGGCTGTATGGCTCTGCAACCTTTTGCCTTTGTTCGTCTTCGTCAGCACTTTCTTCTTTTAATTTATTTAAATTTTATAAAACAACCCAGGTGGAGCTGAGTTGGAGGCACTATTTTGTCACATAGGGCTAAGTTATAAATGATAGTGGGGAATAATATAATGGTAGAAACATTTCAGATCAGGCTAAATAGACCTGAACCTAGGTTTGAGCTTGTATATATATTCTTTTATACTCAGCTTTTAAACCTTTTCAGAAGCCTACTTGACACGGCTTATGAAATTAGGCTTTAAAAGTCTTAAACATGCTTTAAGTAAGCTGCAAGACTTTGTAGGTGTTACATTTAAAACTTGCAATGTTTTGTAAATAAAAATTGTAATTCAATAAATGAGAATAAAAATTAATTCACAGATTTATTATTTGAAATCTAAATTATATATAGACAATGAACCCACTAATAATACTATATAAAAGAACACAACCATACAACACAACCAAATAATATAAAATGAACACGCATACATAGAAATCAGCGTGCTAACAATTATTTAAGGAAAATAATTGCAACTATATGCAAACTTGCGAGGCAAGTCTGATGGAGGTCTAGTCACCGCTTTCATCAGCATTAGCAGGAGTAGGTTTGTGAATGCGCATAAATCTAATGGACGACAATCATTAAAAAACATTGAACATCCATGTGTATATGTGTGTGTGTGTGTGTATCAGGAAGGCATACGGTGATAGTAGTGACAGCTCGGTTTTCAATGTTTTCAATAGAAGAGGCTGAATGTTTTAAAATGAAGGGAGTAACAAAATAGTATATGAATATAAATATGGTACATGCGCACATGTGTGTGTGCGTGTGTGTATGTGTATATGGGTTATTTTAGTAATGAAATTTTTTGACATGAATGTATGATATAATTAAGTTTTGAATTGTGTAAAAGTAGACACAATCCTTTAAAACAGAGCAATTTTAGTAATTTTGTTAAATTGGCCTAAGCATCTTTTTTCTTTTTTTAATATGGGATCTACTTGTTCTTCTTCTAACTTTATAATGAACGTTTGGGTTAATTTAACAGAATTGTTAAAATTACACCCTTTTTATAGATTGTGTTTAATTTTACAACCTTCAAAATTTAATTGTGCTAAATATTCTTAGTGAAAAACTTCATTTCTAAAATTGTATCATAAACCAATATAATATCTAGGAAAATTAAGTAATAAACTAATTGTGTATTTAAATTAGAATATAAGAATAAAAAAATATAAATATGATGTATAATATCTATACATTTTGTATTTTAAATGTGTAATACAAAATAGGCTAGGCCCGATTTATTGGCATGGCTTAAAGGCTTACTCACCATGGCTTAACATAATAGACATGTTCTATTTATGAAATTAGGTCTTTAAATGGGCCTTAACAAGCCTGTTTTACAAACAAGCTAGGTTAGGCAGGCTCTAATTAGGGCCAATTGTAGGCTGCTTGATAGAGGATTAGCCTATTTTTCCTCCTATCTAAGTAGGAACCTAATGCTAACATGGTAAAATTAAATAATTTATTACAGAAAGATAAAGGTACATATACTAAATCAAAAACTGATAGAAAATATAGATATACACTTGCATGATGGTTTTCTCTTAAATTTAACTCTCATTTATCTTAGCCTATGCCCACATCTCCTCAACCAAGGGCCTCACACCAACCTTATTAAGGCTTCTAACCTATCATTGAGCAAGCTATCCAACTGACACCAAACGCCTCCTTATATAAATTGATTGGTTGAAGTATTTAATACCTACAAAACATATTGAATTTTAAAATTGAAGTTAGAAAAAAATTGTTCGGGCCTTGTAACCCAACTAACACCAAGCACCTCCTTTAAAGGTTATTTGACATGAGTGATTTGAAGGGGAGAGAAGAAGATGAACAATTGTTGAGTTGAATTTTAAAAAGGAACTGAAAGTGTACCTAGAAGTTTGATGAAGTAACCTGAGAACCCACATGAATCAGCATCACACCAAGGACTCCCATTATATCACACAACAAATACACTATAGAGAATGAAAAAAGAGACTTTTCTTGGAGATATTTTTGAAAGGGAATTGAAAGTTACTGGTTGTGTCACATATGTATGCCTTAACTCCTCCAAATCTATCATCATACCCCCTATATTGCACATGCTTGGCTTATGCTTGGCTTTATTTCAATTTGTGTCCCACTTAAAATGGGTTTGGATCTTAATCCATCAGGAGCGGACGAGGCATAACCAATAGAAACAAAAGCAATGCTGTTGGTATATATAAACTTAGCATGAGAAGAAATCATTAAATACTAATGTCCACCCAAACAGAAGGGAAGTATGAATATCTATTCATTTTTATTAGAGGAAGCTTATTTACCTTGACAAATAAAAATCCACACACAAGTACAAGAACTAACCGGAAAAAAAAGTCAACAAGTGTTAAATTTTCTTATATCCCATAGGAATTATTTCTCCATTTGAGTGCAACTTCAGATTACACCTTTGTAGAAGAACCGTCTACTTTGCCCGCATTATCAGAAGCATCTATTGAATCATTCATTCTCTTGCGGTCCTTTACCTTCTTCACCTTCAATCAAACTCTTTACCAATTCAGCAATCTGTTCCCTTTTCACTATGCTGTTTTCATTAACTTTAGGTCTTAATACCACCTTAAGACCATCAGTTAGCAAAACAGCATTCATTTGTTGCTCTGAAAATAGTGGCCATGCTATTAATGGCATTCCCTTCTGTACACTCTCAAGTGTAGAGTTCCAACCACAATGACTTAAAAACCCACCAGCAGAACTAGGACTAAGGATTGAAATCTGAGGTGCCCAAGAAGGAATAACAAAACCTTGCTCTTCGGTTCTCTCCAAAAAGCCTTCTGGTAAGAATGCTAAAGGATTCTGATAATTTGAGATATCAAGGAAAGCCGCATTACCCGAGTTACTTGGTGCTCTAAGAACCCATAGGAATTTCTGGCCACTCATCTCCAATCCAAAGCTAGCTCACTGATTTGGTCTTGGGATAGAGTCCCACCACCTCCGAAAGAAACATATAAAACAGAGCTAGGTGGTTGATTATCCAACCACTTCAAACACCCTGACCCTTTTTCTTCACTATTTAACCCGGTCTGAGTGATGGGTCCAATCGGATACACAGGTGGATAACCACTTTCTTTCTGTGTCAAGGTTCTTATAGCCCTTTCTTCCCTCTCTGTGAAGTTGTTAACTAATAATCCATCAACAGATAACAATCTCTTGCTTCGTTAGAGGTACACATTGTAAGATTCACTGCACCGATTTTGAGCCACGTCAGGGAGATCTCTACCATAAAGTGGGAGACAACCAGGAATCTCAATAGGTTCTGGTACATCTCGATATTCACCAGAAATCTCTTCGTGGAGTTTTGGGAGATAGAGGAAGAGGGAAAGCGTTGAAGCACCTGGAGCGAAGTAAATGAAAGACAAAGTGTTTAATTCCTTCGCAAAACTTAGTACCTCAGATGCAAAAGGGTCTGCAACTATAGCGGCCAAATGAGATTTGGAATTCAAGGACTTCAATTTGTATTGTAAATATGGCATAGATTTGGTCAGTGTGAGGTGAACTTTCATTAAATTGGTTGCATCTTTGGGAAGGTCTTGTTTGGTGATAGGAGTAAGAAAAATGGGCTCGATGTTTGGAGGAAGATTTTGAAGGTAGGCTATGGAGGAAGGAGGAAGAGATTCTATTGAGGTGATGATGAATGTGACATGAAAATCAGGGTGAAGCTGAACAAGTCGCTTGGAGAACTCAAGAAGAGGAATCAGATGGCTAAATCCAGGAATGGGAACAACGGCTATATGTGTTGTTTTCTCCTTGAAAACCTCAAAACAAACCCTTGAGAACGATGAAAACTAGGCAAAGTTTGTTGATTTCTAGGTTTGATGGACTTTTGATGCACTTATATAGAGGACGTGTTATGCAGTTAATACATGTTCAGAAAGATTGTCTTTTAACATTTTAATTATATATTAATTTTTTTGTATGAAAATAAGAATGACAACAATATAAATAATTAATCAATTATTATTTTACTTTGTAGTTCATTACCTCTCAAGATTCACATAACCAAATTATAATGTTCGTGAATCATTGTATTTTATTTTCCATTCTTATTCATGAAACCAAGTTATGAAGCACATGAACATTCACATATATCAAATACATCAATGTTTCTTTAATTTTGGAAAATGTGTGTCATAATGTGCGTATAGATAAAATGAATGGGAAAATTCCAATAAAATACCAAATAAACTTCAATAACCCAAAGAAGCCTATTATAAGTTGGAAAAGACAAATAAGGCTCTAGGGAGGAATCTGGGTTATCAAGTTTATGTTTAAAGTCCAAAATGCCCTTAATTGAACAACAAACACACAATTGAACCCTAGTGTGTGGGGTTCAAAATTGTGTGATCCTCTCTCATTGGCACAACCCAGTCGGCCCTCCACCATCCATCACCTTGCATCTGCTGTCCCTGCTTGTGTCGGTCGTCCCTGCTTGCATTGTCGTCCGTGCTCCCGTTTGCCGTCCTTGCTTACGCCGCCGTCACTGCTTGCATCCACCATCCCTGCTTGGGTCGCCGTCTCGCCTTCCGTTGCCGTGAGTAGGAGGTTCAATAGGGGTAATGTTCCTAACCTTAACCTATAATGTATTCTTATATGATGATCTTCTTGTTAGTTTGATTGTGGGAATTATGTTATGGTGCCTTTATTTTTATCATATTTCCCAATGGAGGGAGGTTTTATATTTTGAATGTGAAGAGTATGCAATTGATTCATTATCTGCTGGTTTGTACGCATATTAGTCCCTTTTTTCCATTTTTTCTAATATCAAGAGATTCAATTGCATTTTTGTTATCATAGTTTTAATTGCATTCAATTGCTGCTTTGTACTTTTGTTTCAGTTTTCAATTGTGGCCGTGTAGTTTTGATTGGATCTCTCGCTGTTGTAATTTATGTCATGAACTTGACAGGAAAAGAAGCTTATCATAATCATCTTATTATTTTGAAGTTAATGCATGAACTGTGTTGTCTGAAATGGCTTTTTAAGTGTTGATGCACTTTTAGTTATTTGGGTGTAAGCTTATGTTGAAATGGAATGTGTGCTTTTGTAGCGCCTCTTATGGTTCCTACGGTGTTGAAATGGAATGTTGAAAGAGTTTGCACACAACTCTGAAATCATATATTTGTCAGATTTACTTTTAATGTAGTTACAATAATTTTGAGATCTTATCTGGAAGTTGAGTTACTATTTTTATTGATCATATACATCATAGAATATTGATTTGTTCATTACATATCATTATTGTTGCAAAAATATCTATATTTTATGAAACACTCATTATCTCTATAGTGTATCCATACCTTGTATTTTGGAAATTAGATTATGACTTTTTCCCTTTTGTTGGTTTTTTATGGTAGTTAGTCTAGTAAGGATGCTAAGTTCTTGGTATACCTAGGGATCACATCATAACTTGAGGTTGACAGATCTGTTATGCATAAGTTACAAAAGTGGTTGTGAAGGCACTATTAGAGATGTAGAAGGGAATTAACTACGTGGCTTTAGTTGCAAGCTTACTTCGATTCCTTCTACAAATGTAGAGCTGATTGGAATAATCAATAGAATAAATTTGTGTTAGTGTAAAAGCTTTCAAGAATGTTATAGTTTATTCAGATTATACAGAGCTCAATGACTTTGTTTTAGAGGTTGTGACTTGAGCCACCATTTTAGAGACATAATTGATGATATGCAATTAGCAATACACAGGAAATATAAAGTGTGATTTAAACATACCCTATGAAAAAGTTAGTAACATATGTGTTTTCATTTTAATTTGTTAATTTCTTGTTGGTGCTGATGTTTGATTGTGAAAATTATATGTATCTCATTGTGATTTGTTTTTTCATTTCAATCCATTACAGCAATTAGTTCATGACAAATTTTTAAATTTTTCTACAAAAAATACCTTTACTTTCACCATCTCTCCTTTGTTGCCTTTGGAATGATACAGAGTAACTTTGTATTCAATTATGAAACGTACTTCTAATAATTGTACCATACAGGGTGAACAAAGACTTAATAGGCACTGCATGTATTGGTAAGTCAAGTTATTCATCTTGAAAGTTGAACAACCGTTTTGTTTTTCTTTGTTTTAAGTAGGAAATCTCTATTTATTTATCTTATTTTCCTCTATATCTCTGTAATTGTAACTATTTATATTTTTCCTCGAGGAAGAAAGTTATTGACTCTTTTCTAAAGACAAGTAAAGAGGTTGACAGGCATAATACACACGTGGACAGGCAAGAAGTGAAATTATTTGGGCCCCCATTCCACAACAGAATAATTTGTGAGTGTTTTTATTTCTAAATTTTTTTAATACACATGAATATGTTTATTGTTTGACCATAATTTCACTGTCATACAGGCAAGACTGTCATGTTCATGTGTTAATTTGGCTGAAGAATTGGAAGCCTGGTGTAAACATGGAGTATGTGAAGATGAGGTTCAGGAGTACAGGAAAAACCTAATGTGGTGGCTAGTAAACCATGAATTGAATCAGAAGAGGGACACTGCTTTGGGACTCCTCACTTCACAAATGACACAGACCAGGCGAAAATGACTACCATGATTTCATTGTTTCTGTAAATATTTTCCCTTCTAGGTTCAAGTTAATTTTTAGAATTAACCAATCTGTGAAAGAGATTGACAAATGATGTTTAACTTATTCGCCAGTCATGGCATTTTAGGGTGGTGATGTTTAATTTTGTTAATGTGTGCACATTGACATAGGTGTGGTCTTTTGTGATTCCATATTAGTCAATGACTAACTAACACATTGTAATAATGTTAACTACAATTGTAATGATGTTGAAAAAATTTATAATACTAATGACAAATACTGAATGATATACTGATGAATTGTGTGAAAGGTATGGCCACAATGGGTGGCCTCTGACAAATTCAGTAATGGAAATAACAAATGTGTTAATGGGTTTGACGAGATTCATAATAGAAATAACAACGAAGAACACAGGTCTGATTCAGTATTGTGGGATGATGTTGCCCTAAAGAGGTGGACTCTAACAAATTCAGTAATGAAAATAACAAAGTTTTTAATGGAAATAACGAGATTCATAATGGGAATAACAACGAAGAACACAGGTATGATTTAGTATTGTGGGATGATGTTGCCCTAAAAAAGTGGACTCTAACAAATTCAGTAATGGAAATAACAAAGTTTTTAATGGAAATAATGAGATTTATAATGGGAATAACAACAAAGAACACATGTCTAATTCAGTATTGTGGGATGATGTTGCCCCAAAGAGGTGGATTGTAACAAATTCAGTAATGGAAATAACAAAGTTTTTAATGGAAATAACGAGATTCATAATGGGAATAACAACGAAGAACACAGGTTTGATTCAGTATTGTGGGATGATGTTGCCCCAAAGAGGTGGACTCTATCAAATTCAGTAATGGAAATAACAAAGTTTTAATGGAAATAATGAGATTCATAATGGGAATAACAACGAAGAACACAGGTCTAATTTCGTATTGTATGATGATGTTTCCCCAAAGAGGTGGACTCTAACATGGAAATAACATGTCTCTTCAGGTGTACAGGTGCTAACAATCACACCCTAAAAGAACATGTTCCTCCTTGTATACACAAGTTACAATAAAGTGTAACCACTAACAAGAGTCGTAATGGTAATAACAAGTACAGTATTAGGATTGACAAAAACCAGATTGTGCATTACAACAACTACCATATACATAGTCAAATGACAAGTGAACATTACGATTCCACCTACACCTAATGTTTTCTTGTCACTCTCACCATATAAAATATTTTTTCCCCTAGATAGTACTTACAAAAAGGGTATCCTATATACCATAAAATAAAAAAATTTATCATTGCAGCTCATGTCATGAAGCAAGTCACTCTAGAAGAACGTGTAAAAATCTAAACCCAACTTAACCTTTGGTGTGTGCAGACGTGGGAGTAAATATTTTGCACGTGAGCTTTTGGTTTATGTATATGACTTGGATCCCTTAACATATTTTTTGTTATAAGGGTTATGACATATAGGATGCCCTTTTTGTAAGTACTATCTAGGGAAAATAATATTTTATATGGTGAGAGTGACAATAAAACATTAGGTGTAGGTGCAATCATAATGCTCACTTGTCATTTGACTATGTATATGGTAGTTGCTGTAATGCACAATCTGGTTTTTGTCAATCCCAATATTGTACTTGTTATTACCATTACAACTCTTATTAGTGTTTACACTTTATTGTAACTTATGTATACAAGGAGGAACATGTTCTTTTTGAGTGTGATTATTAGCACCTGTGCACCTGAAGAGATATGTTATTTTGGCATCAGACTTGTGTTCTTTGTCGTTATTCCCATTATGAATCTCGTTATTTCCATTAGAAACTTTGTTATTTCCATTAATGAATTTGTTAGAGTTCACCTCTTTAGAGCAACATCTTCACACAATACTGAATCAGACCTGTATTTTTTGACGTTATTCCCATTATGAATCTTGTTATTCCCATTAAAAACTTTGTTATTTCCATTAATGAATTTGTTAGAGTCCACTTCTTTGGGACAACATCTTCACGCAATACTAAATCAGAGTGATATTGAACTGAGATTTTGAGATAACAGTGATATTGGACTAAGATTTGAGACTGAGAGGATTTTGATGGCTAGGAGGAGCACCTTCTGAACAAAACCTCCTACTCACGGCGACGGAAGCCAAGACGGCGATGCAAGCCAAGACAGCGACGCAAGCTGAGACAGTGACGCAAGCAGGCACGGTGACGCAAGGCGATGGATGGTGAGCAAAGCGATGGACGGCCGACTGGGTTGTGCAAAGGAGACACAGGACTGCACGATTTTGAACCACAGAGAATAGGGTTCAATTGCTTGGGTGTTATTTACTTTAAGGGCATTTTAGACTTTAAGCATAAACTTGATAACCCAGATTCCTCCCTAGAGTCTTATTTGTCTTTTCTAACTTATAATAGGCTTCTTTGGGTTATTGAAGTTTATTTGGTATTTTATTGGAATTTTTCCAAAATGAATTGTGTTAATGTTGATAATTAATAATTTTGAAGGCCAATTAACAGAAACTAGTGCAAAATGTTATTTTGACATTGCCTCATTTACACTGGTTGTAACATAGATGGCGTAGAAAATTTGACCGGTAATATTTTAGTAAATAACTAGGACATTCTCCCGTGTGAGTTTTTTATCCATTTCATATTTGAAATAGAAATTTTCTAATTAGAAACAATTAATATGATCTTAATTCAAATGATCTATTCAAGACGTTAAAAATAAATGATAAACATGATATATAAGAACGAAAAATTGTTTGTAAAGGAAAATAACATAAATAGAATACATTCACTTAAAGAAGAAAGATAATTTCTATTTGTATTATGATTTTTTCAATTGAATGTTCTTCAGCCTCCCTCTCTATAGAACAATTATGAAGAACGGAATCTACATGACATTAACTTGGCGTTGATGTGTGTTGTATCTCATGTACATATCTGCTACTTCATCTCTAAGAACACCAATGATAATATGATCCCCTTATACATGAAATTGAAATTATAGGAAGACATTTATTTGGAGGAAATCATATGTGAGTACGAGTCAGCTGTATGGTATAAAATGGATTTACCTTAAATTTGACAATTGAAATTGGGGTTATCAAAAATAAAAATTTTAGAATGGAAAACCTAACTCACTTTTTCTTAGAAACTAGGTATTATCCCCCATGCGATTCACGAAATAGACCACATTTTTTTATAATATATCCAAGACTTGATTTTGGAGAACTATATCATTTATTATAAGATATATAAGCTTTCGTGCAAATGTTTAGATGTTTTTTCTTTTTTGAAGATTAAGCAAATGTATACCATGTGTTTGACCTATCTTACATGGTTTCATTCGGTTTGAGTAAGGGGAATTCCATTGATCCTTTTGTCTTTGTTAGTTCATCATTTGGTTGTTTGATGTACATGTCTATAAGGTAGCATGTGGCATATTTATTCCATTTCATGGATGAAAGAGTGGTGACAATTAGGTGTGTATGTTTGTCGGTATAGCAATCAAAGTTGATTGAGATTATTTTTATTAATGGAGGGTGTTTTTCTTGATGTTTTTCCATATAGTATTAAATGCGACATTACACTTTAAAGTTTATTATAAATGTTGTTGCTCACCCTATAAGTGAAAATACCCTTTCTTTCACAAACGACAAATATCCATAATGGTATGACAAAATTTAATTAACCAGTAGTAATTGAAAATTATTTCTTTCAAGAAGACACATAAGGATTCAGAGCACAAAACCCACCTACTAACTCACTAAAGAAAATTCATTACTCTAGGCACAATTAACAAATAGGAAAAAACATAGCTGACAAGTTTTACAACACTAATACGCACCACAACAAGGTCTACACAAAATAATTTACAACGAAAGAAAGGATTGGAGATCCACCAAATTAAAAGAGTTATGTGACTAGAGGTGGGTATGCCTAACTGTATATAAAACCCTGTAACATCTCAGAAGAGGCATCGACCATCAAGCTTCTAGGTGTTGAAGTCTTGTATGCTCTTTTGATCCTCTCTAATCTTTCTTGTAAAATAGTCACTATCAATAAAATCTCTTTTCAAAGTTTGAAGTTTGCACCATACTTATTTACAGAATAACAGCATTTGGATAAGAGCTAAATAAGGTATGTGTAACTAAACTCCTAATAGGAATTAAGGAGGTAATTTTATTCAAATCCAAAGAGAAATGGTCCTATAAGGGGATTACAGGATTTGTGTTCTTGTAGTTATTATTATAAGATAAGCATTACCGTTACGCCTCCAGTAAGAAACGAAGGAAGGCTGTGCTGTTGTGATTTGAAGGAGGAAGGTTCGAGTTCCAGAATTGGAAACTCTATAATAGTATCTATGTATGAAAGAGGACATAGATCCTTCCATAACCCAGATCATTTGCAGTCAAACTCTGGAATGCTTTTCTTATTGTCCAACTATAAGTTCATGAACCTGTCTTCCTACTTGTGGTATCAGAGTTTGGAGGATATGATAACATGAATCCTTAATTCTTATTTGCATAATATTGTGTCAAGTCCTTTATGCTAGTTTAAACATCTGCTTGTTTAAGTTTTTTATTTACTTTTAGTTGTTATCTGTTACTGCTTGTCTACTTTAATTAGAAATAGTTTAAATAAGAATTATAATATTATGAATATAATTAAAACTTTAGAACCTCGAATATATGAAATAGACGCTAATAAATTACTTGAAAGTTCTTATATAGCTATAGAAAAAGAAGAAACTTGTAATTTTACTCCTTTTATGATAGGAGGAGGAGATAATATATGAAATTTAATAAATTAAAAAAATATGTATTTAAGAAAACAATTTGGGTATGATATTAACATGAATATAGAAGATCTATTAAAAGTGTTTAACATAGAGGAAGTATTAGAAAAGGTCCCAGAAGAAGTGAGAATAAAGGTATTACAAGAATCGCCAAAACATAGGATAGAAAAATTAATAGAATTATCTAAACCAATAGAATAAAAAATATATGATTTAAAAAATGAGTTAAGAAATACTACAAATGAATTAGCTTGTATAAAAGGGAACATAAAACAAATAATGAAAGCGCTAGGAATAGAATCAAAAGTATAACTGATTCAAAATAAAGTATAAATAAATATGATGAAAGTTATAGAAGAATTTGAAAATATGAAATTATCAAAAGAACAAGTTAGAAATCAGACGATGGATGAAAATATAAAACAAACAAGAATAATAACAAAAGAATTACATAAAGGACAAGAAGTAATAAATAAAAATTTATGAACTATATTTGAAGAAATAGATAAAATAGAAATGAAACAAAAACAGAAATAATCAACAGGACAAGTAAGGACAAGTAATTATAAAAAAAGAAGTATCAAAAGAATTAAAAGAAGGAAATAGATTATCTGAAATAGCATGTTATATAGGATTAAAAATAGATGAATTATTTAAAATATTAAAACCATTTGTGAAAAAAGAATTAAAAATGATGAATGCTTTAGAAGAAGATGATGATGAAATTGAAAGATTAATAGGACAAGAAGAGGTAAATTTAGAAGAAATAAGAAAAGAATTTCATAATGCAACAACCATAAATACCTTAAATGAAGAAGCAAAATTAAATATGCAAATAAATTAATTAAGTACAGATGCAGAATATAGTAGAGCAATGGAAGAAAGAAGAATAAATGAAGAAAATGAAGAATTATATCATAAATCACCTTTAAAAACAAAAGACAGAATTTGAAGCTAAATTTAGAACACTCAATAACTCATGATTTGTACTACCACCTATAGATCAATATAAAACTAGATAAATTCATAATTCAAGAATATAGCTAGATTTAAATTGTAATTTAGATAATGAAAAAATATTAGAAGAATGGAAAAAATCACAATTAATAACATTAATAGGAAGAAATGTAAACACAGGAATAGTAAGCATGCTAATAGAAGCAAGCTTTCTAGGAAATGTATATAATTGGTGAAAAAATAGAACTCGTGAATTTAGAGAAGAAGTTAGAAAAATTATAGAATCTTGTAATAATAGAAGAGAATTTTATGCATTATCAGTAAGAAAAGTATGAACAATTACTAAGAAATGAATTCATAGAAAAAAGTGTATGAGCTATAGAAAATACAAAAATAGAACAAGCCACACAAAAGTTACATCAAATAGAAATATGTTCTTTTGATCCAAAATATCTAAATCAATATATTTGTGAATATAAAAAATATTATTATGAAGCCTGGATTTAAGATTATGAAAGACAAAAATTTTATATGGAAATGTTTTATAGAAAATTACCAAAACTAATATTAGAAACAATAACAGGAGATTACTATAATGCTTTTGGAGAAAGAAAATGTTTAATGCGTTTTATAGATACAATGGAAAGAAGAGAATATTATTTAAGGAATTATCTATCAGAAAAATGTAAACAGGCATGGAGAAATATAAAATATTATAAAACATTTAAAAATACCAGTTAAACTTTAAAATCTTAAATTGATTTTATTGACTATAAGAGTAATGGGATTGGTAAAAAAATATAGTAATTGACAACTTTATTTTTTTAAAATCACTAATTTAGTATTTTAAAATTTAAATGATATTTAAATACATTTTTCCCAAAAAAAAAAAATGAGAAACGGGGCATAAGAGAATCCGCTTCCACGTTGAACTTAACGTCAAAAGAAATCATTAATAACTAATGTCCTCCCAAAAGTAGTGAAACAAAAGCGAAAAACATATCTATTCATTTTTAACAGAGGAAGCCAACTAGTTTGACAAATGAAAATCCATACACAAGAACTAGCAGGAAAAAGAAAGTTAACAGGCTAGTTTACAATTTTCTTATATGCCACTTAAACTATTTTTCCATTTGAGGGCAACTTCAGATAGTATCTTTGTAGAAGAACCATCTTCTTTGAGGGCATTAGCGGAAGTATCCTTTAAATCCTTCATTCTCTTGCGAATCTCTTTACCTTCTTCACCTTCCATCAAACTCTTTACCAATTTAGCAATCTCTTCCCTTTCCACTATGCCGCTTTCATTAACTTTAGGCCTCAATGCCACCTTCAGACCATTAGTTAACAAAACAGCATTCATTTTCTGTTCTGCAAAAAGTGGCCACGCTATTAAAGGCACTCCCTTTTGTACACTCTCAAGTGTGGAGTTCCAACCACAGTGACTTAAGAACCCACCAACAGAACTATGGCTGAGGATTGAGATCTGAGGTGCCCAAGAAGGAATAACAAAACCTTGCTCTTTGGTTCTCTCCAAAAAGCCTTTTGGTAAGAAATCTAAAGGATTCTCATTTGTAGAACCAAGGTAAGCAGCATTAACTGAGTTACTTGGTGCTCTCAAAACCCATAAGAATTTTTGTCCACTCATCTCCAAGCCAAAAGCTAGCTCATTGATTTGGTCTTGAGATAGGGTCCCACCACTTCCAAAAGAAACATATAAAACAGAGGTAGGTGGTTGATTCTCCAACCACTTTAGACACTCTGACCCGTTTTCTTCACTATTTGACCCGGTCTGTGTGATGGGTCCAATCGGATACACAGGTAGATAACCACTTTCTTTCTGTGTCAAGGCGCTTATAGCCCCTTCTTCCATCTCCGTGAAGCTATTAACCAATATCCCATCAACAGATAACAATGTCTTGCTTCGTTGGAGAAACATATTGTAAGACTCACTGGACCGATTTTGAACCGGGTCAGGGAGGTCTCTACCATAGAGTGGGACACAACCAGGAATCTTGATAGGTTCTGCTGCGTCTCTGTATTCACCAGAAATCTCTTCGTGGAGAATTGGGAGATAGAGGCAGAGGGAAAGGGTTGAAGCACCTGAAGGGAAGTAAATGAAAGACAACGTGTTTAGCTCCTTTGCGAAACTTAGTACCTCAGAAGCAAAAGGGTCTGCAACTAGAGCAGCCAAATGGGATTTGGAATTCAAGGACTTCAATTCGTGATGTAAAGATGGCAAAGATTTGGTCACTGTCAGTTGAATTTGGCTTGCTGTGTTGGCATCTTTTGGTAGGTCTTGTTTGGTGATAGGCGGAAGAAAAATGGATTCAATGTTTGAAGAAAGATTTTGAAGGTAGGCTATGGAGGCAGGAGGAGAAGATTCTAGTGAAGGGATGATGAAAGTAACATGAAAATCTGGGTGAAGATGAACAAGTCTCTTGGAAAACTCGAGAAGAGGAATCAGATGGCTAAATCCAGGACTAGGAACAAGGGCCACGTGTGTTGTTTTCCCCATGGAAATTTTGAAACAAAGACTTGAGATCGATGAAAAGTTGAATCGACTGGGTTTGACGAAGGCTTGAAGATTTGGTGCCTTTATATAGAAGACGTGTTATGTTGTTATTACTTGTTCAGAAAGCCAGCCTCTGCGGTTTAGAAAATTCTCCAACTGCCCAGGGTGTGGTAGGCCCCACCCGTGTTTTTTTTAACACCCGGTGGTTGTTTCTGGCTTTGCCTTTGATTCTTATAAAAAAACAGTGCCTTTGATTCTTATAAGAAAACAGGTGAACTTTATTTTTGTCCAAATTTCAGTCAAAGTGGAAGTGATGTCAGTGATAACGTAGGACTCTCTTCTATATTATTCTAAGAAATTTCTTTAAGGAACAAGAGCATTAAATTATGGGGAGAAAATAGTTCACGGAATGTAATGAAATATTAAGAATAAAGTAGAATCCGATGTAATAATCAAAACCCTTCTTCTATTCTCAAAACTTGCATAAACCTCCCGAAAATTAAAAATTACATAACACATGCCTCTCATCTCTATTTTTGAGAGTCTATTTCCATTTTATATCATTCCCTGGACCAAAATATCATGAGTAAGGACCTATATCAAAGAAAATGTTGGAAAAGAATGGAAATGAAATGAAAAGAAAGAATGGAAATGAAATGAAAAGAATGGAAAGGAATGAAAAATATTTTGTCACATAAGTGTTTGGTTTGTACTGGAAAAGAAAATTGGTCGATAAAAAATTTCTTGTTTGATTTGAAGAAAATGAGGTAGAAAAATGAACCAAAAAACCTTTTTTGTCTTAGAGAAAAAATATTATTTAAATATTCATAGATTACACTCATTTTTTATATTACATCCAAGTCTACATCAAGGACTTTTGTGTTTTTAGGCATTTTCCCTCTCCATTTGAAAATTGATTTCTACCAATTTTGGTGGAACCCATTTTCAATAATATAGCTAAAAATTAGTAGGTCCAGGAAAATATTTTTCAACCAAACGGCTGCCGCCGTCGAGAAGAAAATCCAATTTTCCCTTTCCCTCATCTCATTTTCCTTGAACAAAATGGGAACTAATGTAATACCCCGAATTTCAGGATTAAAGGCTTGAGGTTCAGCATGGATTAAATGGAATGCTAGACCCCGGTTTGGCAAATGTCCAAGTGAGGAATGATATTTATCCCAAAATTCCTTAATATCTTTGGATATTAAAAGTGAAATAAAACCTAAGGGCAAAATGGTAATTTTTCCAAAAGATGAGAAATGAGGATTTTTCCCTAATATTCCCAATGATTGAGTTGAATGGGAATTAAAAGGAGGGAAATGACTACTTGATAATTAATAAGCCAAGCGGGTGAATTATTATCAAGTAAAGTCAATAAGCGGAGAAGCTTAAGGCTTCGGTTGACCACCTGAGGTGGTGGAATGAGATAATTTGAGAGTAAATTATACTCTCTTATTTCTCATTAATATTGGTGGAATGATGAAGGAAAAGAGAAAGGAAACTTGTGCAAGAAATGAGATAGGTGGACTAATTGAGTAAAGGCCACCTGGATGATTTTAATTAATCATCATCCTTCATCATTTATTCCCTTTCTTTCCTGCGTTCGGATTAAAAGGGAAAAGAAAGAAAGAGAAACGGAATAGACGAGAAAGAGAACGAAGAAAGAACGAGAACGCAGAGGAGAGAAAGAAGAGAGAGAAAGTGATAATTCGCTGGAACTCGACCGAAACGGCGTTTTCTCTCAAAATACCCAGTACAAATGTTCTTTTACTCATCCCGAGCTTTGATTCTATGGTTTCGGATTCTTATTTGGAGATGGTTGGTGCCGTTTCACCGGCCGGAGCGTTGCCGGAATTCCAAACTGGATTTAGAAAATTGTAGAGGTAAGCGTAAGGTTCTTTTCTACTCATTTCTTGCTTCTTCTAAGCTTTGTTTCTTGATTCTACAACTTTAGACCTTCATAAATGATTCAAAAAACCTCCTCTTGAAAATATAAACATAGGAATGAAGCTTAGACTAAGAGGAACAATATTCATGAAGACACATTTGGTATTTGAGGTGAGTAGGAGGGTGAACATACATGAAGAGAGAATGTGCTTACCACTACTTGTATCTTGAGATTTTCTTTCTCTCTCTTCTCCCTTCTCTTGGACAGCCAAAGACATGAATGAGGAAGGTGATGATGTATTTTAAAACACTTATTTCCCTTCCTAAAAGCTGCTGACCGAAATAATGGAAAAGGGAGAGAGAAAAATAATGACATGTCCTTCCTAGTTACTTATTGCACTCTAGTTAGTGTGCTTAACCAAGTGTGTTTTAATTGGACCAAAAGCAATTATTCCTTCTTGACCAAAATTAAAGGGAGAGAGCAGAGGAAATGTTTTATCCAATGGTTTCTTAGCTTCATGAACACAAGGAAGCTTATTATCCATTGGTTACTTTGTTGAATTTCTTGTCTTCTCTTTTTCTTCTCTTTTAGTTGAAATTATTGGCTATTTTGAGGGAATTAATTTTTACTTCTTAAGCCTCATAATTATTTCACTTTTTAAGAGAAAATCATAGCCCTTAATTTTAGGTTCCAATTTTAACCTCAAGATCAAAAGGTGATTTTCTCTTTTGCTCTTTTTTATGACAATCTTATTTGAATTGCCATTAGTTCTTTTCTTTTTCATTTTAATTCTCTTCTTTCTTTCTTTCATATGCCATGCCCTCTCTTTTTGGATCCAAATTAGGCTTTATATCATTTTTTCCTTTAAATAAAGGAATTGGATATTTTCCTTTAACTATTTGGAACCAAATTCCATACTTTATTTTTTCCAAATTAGTCCCTAAAAGTCATTCTGTCTCTCATACATTCTTGGGACATTTCCCAAATTTGGCTTAGTAGTCTACCTGATATAGGCATATCCTCAAGTCTCTAGGCCTAAAATTTGGGATATTACATACAACCCCTTAACCCTAATGAAAACTCATCAAAACAACAAACCAATCGATTCAAAATGAAGCCTACGCTTACCTCTACAAGTTTCCGTAACTGGTTCGAAATCCGGCATACTTCATCCGGTGAGACGGCATTAAAAACCTCCAAATGAAATTCCAGAACCGTAGAAATGAAGCTTATGATGAGTAAAATAAGGTTTATGAAAGGTGTTTCGGGAGAAAACGCTGATTCGGTAGTGTTTCGGATGATTGAAGTCATGAAAAAAATACTATTCATACTCTCTCTCTCTCTTCTAACATTTTTCATGATTTTTTCTTATTTTTCTGTCCATTTTGGGCAGCTTAGATGAAAATATATGGCTCTTGATGAGTCTTGACTTTGTCTGCTACATGTCAAAATTCTATGGTGCCATTTGTTCGGTGATCCAGCTATTCGGTGACACATGTCACTAGCTTTAATTAAGTGGGTCTCGCCCTTTTTTCAGGCCTTTAGCCATCCAACTAGTCAGGCAAAGTAAAGTTATGATGATTTCCCACGGCTCCTGGGTTCAGTGTTTAGGAAAAGTTAGTCAGGTGACAGGTGGATTTCCCCAGCTCAGGGTGAGGTGGCACCCTCCGGTAATGACAATTCAAAAGGTAAAGTGATTTTATCATAAAGGTAGGTCAAGTACTTTATGCTTCTTCCTACAAAATGCGCCATGTGTCACCTTTTGCGTGGGACTCACATTTTTCCTCCGTGTTCCACCTAACTGTTCACTTTGTCGGGGAAGGAAAGTCTGAGGATTTTTCACAGGTCCACCCACGAGGTGTCATTTTTCATAGTCCCTACATAAAGTAAAATTAATTTATTTTAATTATTTAACCATTACTTTATGAATCAACAATTAAAATCTTACCAAGTGTCCATCTTTTCTTAAAATGGCACCATACATAGTATCACTTGGCATCGGTAAATTTTCTTCCTACTATTTATGCATTCTGAGCCTCATGTACCTAGAGACTCGTTCTTTACCCATATATAGTCCCTGAAAATTATTTTATCTCCTCAATATTCTTAGGACTCTTACTAAACTTGGGCCTAATAGTCTGCCTGATATAGGCTTATTTTGAAGTTCCTAGGCCTAAAATCCAGGATATTACATCAGTTCCTTATCCAACCTAAGTTAGATTATAGTCAACTCTAGTCTAGATATGCCCTATGAAAAAACAACATTTCAAAAAAATATGAATAATATCAAGGTTCTTATAGATCTTCCCTAAGTGTGTCTAAGCTTAAGATAATATATTAAAATATTCTAAAACATATGTGGTAGGTGATTAAGAAACGGGTTAATGACTAATTGTAAAATTTCATATCAGAGTTTCTTTTATGGCAAGACATCTATGGTAACTTGCAAAACTCAACAAGCAGAAGAATTTCTTGACAAGAAGTTTAAAGTTTAACAGTCATGAACTATAATCAACTATAGAAGGAAGAGCTTCTAAAAGAAGGAGATAATAAATCTCAAATATAAGGGCTCAAATGTTGTTGCAATCAATAGTAAGCAGAGACAATATTCTATGCTCTCATATTGTACTTAAGATCTTAGAATGATATACTTGACAGAGGAGAGTTTCTTGATTGAGCTTGAATGTTAGCATAACCTCTTCCATGAAAGAAGTTATTTATGCTTCATTGTGTTGTTGAAAGAGTTCTTACCTTACAAGAAGTAACATTCTAGAAATTAGAACCTTGAATTGAGGCAACTCGCCTTGGTAAGTAGTGTCCTTGCTAAAGCGACATACTATATTATTTGCTGATGTGAATGACATAACAAGAGGGCTTCCCTCTATATGTCAGTCAATTCGATGATGAGTGATGCACTCATTGAAATAAGGCATCAATTTTGATAAATATGGAGGGCTTATCCCAACCTCATTATTTTCATAAACTCTGACACAGAGGTAGAAGAGCTTTATTAGGGTTTAGTATGAGAGAATCCTAAGGGTTTTAAGTCATTGGTGAAGCATCTTTAACCTTATCATCATCATCTTATTCCACTTCATCTTAGTTTAAGGTTTCAGATGAGAAACTCCTAAGGGTTTTAAGTCCTACTCTTCCTTATGCTTCTTCTTCTTCTTCTTCTTAAGTTGGATTAGGGATCTAAGATAGCATTTGAGAACTCTAAATTGGGAATTGAACTTACGAAGATGTTAGGCAAGCTTAGTCTAACATTGCGTTAAATTATATTCCCAATTATAGCTTTGTTTTATATTACCACTGTTACTTTCAAGGTTACTATATAACTTATGAGTTGAGTTCTTAAGCTAATAGATGATTGGTCTTGATTTATATTTTCTCATTACTTTGTAGTTTGAGTTTGTGGGCCAGAAGAGAAAGAATTTCCTTAATTGTAACTTAGAGAACTTTAGGTAAAATGATTTCTATTTATCTGTTTATCGATATTGTGCATGGAATTTTTGAGACAACTCTATAATGTAGAATCATGTTAGATCTTGTATGTTCCCTTAATATTTAGACCAAATATACCTTATAGGACATGTTTGGATGACATTTAGGGATAAATATCATTGTTTGCTAAAAAGTAGAAAACACAAATATCTGTATGAGTGAAGCATTCTACATTAGAGTTAGTTCGTCTATGTCACTCACTTTGGCAAATGATATACTCACCAAAATATGTTTGCTGTAAGCATGTCCCAACAAGCAGCATACTCATCAAGATGAGTGGTGCACTTTTCACCCTGGCAAGAGACATGCTCATTGAGTTGAGTAGCCCTACATGGATGAGTAGTGGCTGATGTGGTATGACATGTACATAAACCATATGTTATATGTATTCTATTTACATGAGAATATGATATGAATATGTTATTCAATAATTATTTGATATGCTGTTGATAGAGTATATGATCAATATTTGCTTATAAATGTTGAATGACATGACAAATGTTGAGAACCTCAAGATAATAAAATGATACAAATGGTTGAGGTAGAGAATAGGTTGTGATATATGTGTTTAAAGACCATATGGCTCACTGTTGTGTTACTATTACGCACCATAGCTAGCATTTGTTGACAAGGCATTACCCTTGATATAATGCTCCAATGGCTATCTGGATAGTATCTCTAGGGCCCAGGTAATATTCCTTACTATGGAAACCAATTCTATTATGTGTTTTGTAGTACTTTGTGTGATACCTTATTTCCAAACACTACGGTAGAGTACTTAATAGCCAATACTCACCGAATATAAACATCAGAGTGCGGAAAATGCTAGAAATTCCATACAATGCCTCTACTGGATATAAATATTCACATATAAACACATTCATACACAATTCATCTTACAATCCTCATATTCATTCTTCACTTCATTTCATATACAAACCACAATTTACAATATTCTCAAAATACATACAGAAACTTGACAACCTACACTAAGCTCATCCACGACACATCATCCTTTACCTTTTCCTTGCCCCGCGACCTTCCTTCCTGTATTGGAGATTTATTTTTGGGAAAAGAATGAGATTCACAAGAATCTCAGTAGTAACATCATTAAACATATAAGATAACACACACAAGCATGCTTCACTCATATAAAATCATCAAACATTATTCAGTGCAAACATGCAATTCATAAACCGACTTCACACTAGACGGGTTCTTAGCCCAAAGGGTTCTTGTGCATAATGTATACAATACAACTTCATAACCAACATCGCGCTTGATGGGTTCTCTTAGCCCTGAGGGTACCTGTGCAAAGATAGGCCCCGGGTCCCGCTCGTGCATTTATGAACATTTTGTGTGAATGTCAACCCGACTTGCGATAGGCCCCAGGTAATCACTCAGCTCAATCTAAACATGTTAGACATTTTGATGATGATAACAAACAATACATATGCACGTCATGTTATATGAAGACAGTTACTACCTGGTTGCTTCTCTACGTAACTTTCCTGTTTGATTCAAGCTCGAGCAACAACTTCTGAGGCCAAACCGGTTGTCAAGTCCTGAAATTGTCAAACATCATCAAAGGGGGTTATTACTCATCCATACACCTTTCCAAGCTCATATCATTGGTAAATTTAGCCTATTGGTGCCAAATTACCAAAATACCCCTTAGGTCCTTATTATCAATATTTTCTCCAAAATCATGATTTAGGTCATTCCTACACATTTTTGCATGTAGAATCCATCTCCAACCTTGAATTGGTCAAAATCAAGCTCAAATGACGAAAATACCCTTGACAGCCCTCAAATAAGGCTTAGAAAGGGCAATTTTGTCATTTCGCTCTCCGGGCCTTTTCTCACTTCGGGGTCAACATAGACCTTACACAATTTAGCCTCCTGAATCTAATAGAAGCATCGAATTGGTCAAATTCCAAGCCATTCCCTACATCCAACACATAGAAGGGAAAATAAATTCCCAGAAAAGTTGTGTCGGATTCTCGTTTTCTTTGGCTCAATCACCTCATTTCTACTTATAACCAATATATTAACTAGTTAGACATTCATTGGACTTGATTTGGAGATACTTACATATTAAGGTCTCTTTGGCTTTCTTAAATTATCTTGTACTAAATGAACCATAATCAAGCCCAAAACAACTCTACTAACCTTAATCAAGCAAGAGGAACAAGTTTGGGAAGTTACCTCTTAATTTTCTTCACTTTCTCTCTCTAGGTCGATTTCTCACTTCTCCTTCCTACGCTTGATTCAGCTGATCATCGCAGAAATTAATGGTAGGGAGATGAAGAGAAGAGATCATACAAGGAGTGGATGCCTTAAATCACAAGGTAGCAAGTCCCTTACCTTGATCTTTGGAAATCCCTAGCTCCTCTCTTTCTTCCGTCAAGTTCTCATTCTCCAGCCCTTCCTCACCCTTTCTGATTTAGTTTCAGTTAGGAATGAGCTGATGAGAATGATCATAGATTCATATAATGCCATACTCTAATTAATTGGACATGTGGCATATTACAATTGGTCCATATTTGCAATTATTCATTAATTAAATTCTCATTTCCCTTTCATGCTTTATACCTACTGAAAATCACATAAGAATGAGAGGGAAATAATGATTCTCTAATTATCCCATTGTGCCAACATGTAACTTGTTGACCAAGTATTGACTTTTTTACTATTTGACCATTTTGACCATAATTCACCAAAATTGATCCATTAATGATCAATTAGTCATTTTACTCTTTTTAATTCCCATTTATCTCAAATAATTGGGAATTTGTGGAAAAATAATTATTTTCCACTTTTCGGCAAAATTACCATTTTGCCCCTGCATTTAATGATTTATCGAAATAAATCATTTTCCGCCAATTTCTTCAGCTAAACCCCATTTTGATGCTTAAATAAGGCCATTAATCATATCATTAAATTTTGTGAATTTTGGTTACCATATTAGGCCTTTACCAGTCTCTTATACTCTTATTCGGCCAATTTACGCGTAACCAGCAATTGGAATATTTCCCATAAATTCACATAAATTCATTCACATCATTTTTCACTATTTTATTCCATTAAATATACATCAATATACACATAAATGTATTAGTGAAAAATGGGGTATTACACTTTGACCGGTCTATATCACACTTGTGAAGACACTATTAGAAAAAACATTTTTAACGTCCCTTATTTGGGACTTTTAACGTCCTTTTATGGGGGGACGCGTATGTCAGCGACATAATAAATTTGGACTTTAGACGTCTTTTGTAAAGGGACGCCTAAAGTCCCCGTTTAGAATTTTTTTTTAAATTAGGGACTTTAGGCGTCCCTTTTGCTAAAAGGGACGCCTAAAGGGTTTTTTTTTACCATACGATGCTATTTGTATTGTTTCTGGCTATTCTGAAAGCAAACATCAACGTAGTCTCCTTATTACACAAAAAGGAAACATACTGCATGCAGTATATAATTAACAAAACACAACATCCACCTCTAATGAAACATTCATGCACTACAGTGTTGACAGAAATGTTGTCCACTAATAAACAACTACTAAGTAAATGTACAGGAAACGATAAACTTCTACAAATCAACGTGTTGAAGAATCCTCCCAGCCAACAAGTCTCTGATCAAATTAATGTCTTCATATAAGTAAGCAGCATCATTATCAAAGATCTGCAAATTAGAAAATATGATTATACGAAATCAATGAAATTAAAGGATTGTTTAGCAATTCAATTAAAATACAACCAAAATATTATCATTTGATTACCTGTTGAAAATTACTTATAACACCACTTTGAATGATATTATACATGTAAAGTAGAACATAATAGCCACATTCAGTACCACATGGCTGTTGAGGGCACTATAAATCAAAAGCAATTGGTTAAAATCAATAACATACATAATTTATAAAACAACCCTAAATAAAAGAACTTAAATTATATTGGAACCACATACTTTGGGATAGAACCACTTTGGCTTGCGAACAACTCTACCCTCACGTGACCCGCCAAGCATTCTATATGTTTGGGTCGCGCTACCATTAAAATGTAAAACATTTTAAGTTAGAACAATTTATTTAAATCAAGCATTTCTTTAATTAATAAAAAAGAAATAACTAACGTGTTGAAGAAGGATTTTGTGTCCTTGTCGGGCTTTTTTGTCAAGGAATCAAACCAATAGATTTCATTGAGGCGTGGGCAAACAACACACAGGCTTCAATGGTAACTACAACAATACACAAATTAAAATGAAGTTTAGATTAGAAGAAAATTATTTCTCAAACATCCAAAAAATTTTTTTACTACATACCCTTGAACAATTGGAGCTAGATAACATCGCAATTTGGTCGCTGCCATTGTGAAGCCCACATAATGCGTCCTTTGTGCGACATCATTTTTATCCGATGTAGTATTTACCGGACACAAGAATCCGTATAAATTTGGTCTTTCCATATCAATGCACATGTGGTAGAAGGACCTAAAATAGAAATAAAATGACCAATGAATTATTGAACTTATGAAATCTTGAACTTAGAAAAGAAAAACTAACCAAATGACAAGTTTGACTCATCCTGCATCTATCTCCTCTAAATGAAAAAACTCCTTAAGATCTTTATTGTCGATCGTGTAAGGATACGTCAATTGTGTACCCACAATCCCTGGAGGCATATTGAAGTCGACTTGGGGAATACCTTTGTAAATTTGTTCTAGCCGTGCTAGAAAGGGTCATTTCAGCGCATGTTGCTCCTCCTATAACCATAGAAAACAAAACCAATTATATTACAATGATGCCAATAAATGTCAAGTGATATGAATATAATTCCTACCATTGGTGGGGTTGCCAACGTGCCAATAAGATATTGAGGCCAAAGGATGAAACCTCTAATTGCCTGACCCAGCGTGGCAATCTCAACGTCAGGGATAAGGATGGCTGCACCTTCTTCCCCCTCATGAACACGTGTCATTGTCACCCTACGTAAATACTGTAGAATTTGATTATGATGGTGGGTGGTAGCTTGTGTGTAAACGAGAGCATCAGCTACAACACAAATCATGGGGACATCCAAATAGAGGATACACGATTCACCCGACTCCGGAGTGGCAGAAGGCTGGCCTAGTGGTTCTGTTATGTGAGAAAGCTGGCCACAGGGTTCTGTACTATGGGAAGGCTGGACAAGACTATGGAAAGGAGCAGCAACAAGTTCTGGAGTGTGGGAAGGCTGGACAAGGGGTTCTGGATTGTGGAAAGCCTCGGCAACGAGTTGCGGAGTGTGGGAAGGCTGTACAAGGGATTCTTCCGGCGGGTTGTGACTTCCTTTAGTACTGGGGAAGGCCGGGGATTCCTCGTTTCTAACCCTAGTAGCCTCCATGTGATGAAAATCAAACCACGATTTCATTTCACCACGTAGTTGTGTCATTAGCTCATCTCGGAGCTCTTCTCAGATTTGATCGCGAAGCTTATCCACAAACTCTTGACTGGGTTCAGCTTGTAAAGAATATATCGAGGCTTTACCAAAATACTTTGAAATACCAACTCCCCTCGGATCCCCTCTAACACGGCCGGGGTATTCAGCCTTCCCAATCGCTGTTGCCAATATGTCCATCCGTCCACTTGGAGTGAACGAACCTTGGCTACTCTGCTCTTTGAGTTTGTCCTATAGCATACAATTCGTTATGAATGAAAATTAAATGCTAGAAATGTGAAAGAATTTCACAATTAATTACTTATGCTATTACTACTTACAATCCTCGAGGCAACCTCAGCAATAGTCGGATTTATATATTTTCCATCCTTAATCCTCCCTGCTTTCCATTTTTTGTGACACGGAGGAGGAGCTGGCGCTTGCACAACAACGGAAGGATCCGATTTCGCAGCTTCCTTCATTTTTTCCAGCTCTTCTGCCATTATCGTCCGCTCCAGCTTCTTGTAGCCACCCCGAGACATGAAATGCTGGTACTGATTTGCTTCTTGCCTCTGTGTGTTCGCCGCACTTAATTCCTGTTTAAGGGAAAAAGGGAAAAACAAGTCATTAGTGCATTAACTATATTGAAATTAAAAATTTTCATACTGAAGACAGAAAATTTAAAAAAAAATTCAGAAGCTTGTCGTTTAGCTACAAATAACCTCCAGTCCTCTGGAGATAGATATGAATATTCCTGACAAGGATCCAGATGCCTCTTGTCACCTCTAAGGTACTTCTTGGAGAGCTTATTTTTAAAATCCTTCCAGCACAAACGAACCTCTCCCATCCAGTGGTTGTACATGTCTGTGGTGTTAGGAACATCGAACGTTTGCTGTAAAAACGAAGACAATTAAACTTGAATAGGAAGAAAGATCTAAATACATAAAATGTATCGAAAGTTTTGTACCAAAATCTGTTGCCATATCATGGCTTTCGTCTTTTTGGGAACCTGCCTCCAACTATCATAGATGATTCGGACTTTGCTTCGACCCAAAAAACCAAGATAACTAATGAAGTGGTCTTCCTCAGGACCCTCTGGATTCATGTTGGCATCAAACTCTATGTGAACCCTCTCCTGTTCATTGTAGTGGCGCTTCGCCAATACAGCCATCTTCGTGGTACCTCTTGTTCTTCTCGGAGCGGGTGGCTCTTCTTGCCTTCCATTATGCTGCTCGCTGTCACTCCCTGAGTCACTAGAACTTGACATATTCCTAGACACAAAAAAATCATTGTCAGAGAGGTAAGTAGATTACAGGTATCTGTATAAACTACATTAAAGGAAAAAAGCACATAGGACATAATATAGTTTTATATAGTTAAAGGTCTTACTTCATACTGTTTCCCATATTCCTTCACAATGATCATTTCTTGCAGAATAATCTTCATCATCTACCAACTCAACCTCACTTCCTATAGGTAGATTTGTTGTCAAAGGTGGTGTGTCGTCAAGGTTGAAGGTTGGATCACCATACTTTTGTTTTTTGCTTTGAAGTACAATGGACATATTTTTATTTGCAGGATCTGTGACATAAAACACTTGCTTCGCCTGGCTTGCTAGAATGAAGGGCTCATCTCTATAACCAACTCTTCGAAGATCGACTGAGACAAATCCAAATTGTGGATCTATTACCACAACAGCATTGCTAACCCACTTACATTTGAACAAAGCAACTTTGAACTTGTTGTAGGTCATCTCCCATATTTCTTCTATAGCTCCATAATAAGCCAATGATGCACATATAGGGTTTTTGTCTTTCAAACTGGAAAAGTGCATAGCTTCAGTTTCAACCATCACCCCACTATTTTGCATGGTACTTCTGTCATCTTGCTCTTTTATGTAGAATAAATGCCCATTTATGTCATAACCAGTCCAAGTAACAACCTAAAATGAAGGCCCCTAAGCTAGCCAGTTGATTGTCTCGGACACACCGATCTCATGCGAAACCTTCTCCTCAAACCACTTAACAAATGTCTTGTTTTACTCAATAGCTATTTGCATGTCACTCTTCTTTGGATTCAAGTTCTTCAAAGTCTTTTTGTGCTCATCTATGTATGGCTGAACTTTTTCCATATTATTCAAGATATACAAGTGTGCTTGCAACACCTCTTCACGATTCGCAGTCTTCACTTTAAGTTCTTGTGTTCCCTTGCTTCTCCCCTCTTCATGCCGAGACTGTTCCTTTTTACCAGATAGATAATCTTTACAAAAGCCCATAGCCTCTTCAACTACATATCGCTCAACTATTGAGGCTTCAGGTCGATAAGGATTTTTAGAATGCCCTTTTAAGATCTTCATGTATCGCTCGAAAGGGTACATCCACCTCAAGTAAACTGGACCGCAAAGCCTTACCTCCCTTACTAAATGAACTACCAAATGCACCATTATATCAAAAAATGATGGAGGAAAATGCATCTCTAGTTGGGACAGAATTATATAACCCTCATTTTCAAGTTCATCCAACTTCTCAGTGTCGATGACTTTGTTACAGATAGCATTAAAGAAAACACACAATCTGGTTATAGTAGTTCACACTTCATCTTTCATAATGCCTTTAATGGCTACTGGTAACAATTGTTGTATTAACACGTGATAGTCATGGGACTTCATTCCCACTAACTTCAAATCGTCCATTGACACACACCTGCTAACATTAGAAGAGTATCCCTGTGGGACCTTAATTTCATGTAGACACCCACACAAACTTCTTTTCTCCACTTTTGATAGCGTATGCGCAGCTGGCTCCATATATGCCCTCCTACCATCATCTCTTAGTTGTGGATGCAACCGATCTCTTATTCTCATATCAACTAGGTCAAAGTCTCGCACTCATTCCATCCTTGGTCTTCCCTGGGATGTGCAAAAGCGTACTTACAAGGCTTTCACACACGTTTTTCTCCACATGCATCACATCAATACTGTGTCTTACATCAAGACAATGCCAATACGGAAGATCAAATAAAATTGACCTCTTCTTCCATATGTTCTTCTCACCCGTAGTCCTTTGATTTTTACCAAAGGTCACATTGACACGTTCTACCCGACTATAAACTTCCTTCCCTGTTAATGCCCTTGGTGCAACTCCATGTTCTGGTAAGCCATCAAAACGCTTTCTCAGCCTACGATATGGGTGGAATCGATGAAGAAACCTCCTGTGGCCAAGGTATACTATTTTTTTTGCAATGCTTAAGTAGTCAAAAGTGTGTTTTTCCTTCACAGATTGGGCATGCTTTATGACCCTTCACACTATACCCTGACAAATTTCTGTATGCGGGGAAGTCGTTTATCGTGGTAAAAATCATTGCACGTAACTTGAAAGACTCTTTCTTATAAGCATCGAACACATCCACACCTTCCTCCTATAACTTCTTCAAGTCCTCAATCAAAGGAGCCAAATACATATCGATGTCATTCCCTGGCTGTTTTGGTTCAGAGATCATCATAGAAAGCATAACGTACTTGCGCTTCATACATAACCAGGGAGGTAAGTTATATATTACAAGGAGAACTGGCCACGAACAATGTGTACTAGTAAGAGTTCCATACGGATTTATTCCATCTGTACAAAGTCCAAGCCGAAGGTTTCTCGGCTCGCTGCCAAATTGAGGGAACATTTCATCTATCTTCTTCCACTGTGGAGAGTCGGCCGGGTGCCGAAGATAGTTTTCGTCATAAATTCTCTCATCAGAATGCCATCTCAACTTCTTTGCTTTTGTTGCGGTCGCAAACAAACGCTTAAACCGTGGTATTATTGGAAGATACCATAACACCTTTGAAGGTTGCCTTTTACTTGTTGTCCCTTCTCTACAACCACCATCTTTCTTCACTTTATATCGTGACGATTTACAGTTAGGACACTCACTAAGACCTGCATACTCCTTTCTATACAATACACAGTCATTAGGGCAAGCATGTATCTTTTTATACTCCATGCCCATCATAGACAAGATTTTCTTTGCCTCATACATACAGTTTGGAAGTACATTATCTTCTGGAAACATATCACATAATAATTCCAATAGTAATGTAAAACTACTATCGGTCCATCCACAAGTTGCCTTTAAGTTTACCAAATGCAATGTTCCCGTCAGTCGTGTGTACTTACTCCCACGATATAATGGTGTCTCCGCATTACTCCGCAGGCTGTCAAATTCATGTGCCTAGGCGAAGGATTCAACCTCGACATCGTGAATCATTTTCTCCATTCTATCTTGCTCTATAACATCCACTCCTTCCTTCTTGTGCGACGGACAATAAGTTACTTCCTCACCATGCCATATCCACCTTGTGTATCGAAGATTTATTCCATCATAAAGTAGGTAATCCCTTATATCATCAACATCTCATCGACTCTCGTTTAAACAATTCACACAAGGACAAAAATACTTCCCATTTTTGGTTGGAGCATTCCTTCTAGCAAATTCAATAAACTCTTCCACCCCATTCTCATATTCTTCACTAGTTCTCAAAGCATTCATCCAACTATGATCCATTTTTAACCTAAGCCATTCTCAATAACGCTAAAGTTTAGAATAATTGACAACAATGAGATTTCCTGTTATAACTATTTTAAACATAAAAAATACAATCCACTAATTTTTCATCGTTAAACTAAAAAATTCAACAGGACATGTTAAAAAATTTATACTTATATATTACTATTATTATGACACAACAATTATTTCTCAAAAATATTTTTATTTCCAGACATATATGGCATTTCACATTTGAAATAATTAATTATTACCTTTTAATCTCATTCATTTTTCATTCTATTGTATATATACTTCATACTTCGGAGCTAAACACAAGTGACATCTCAGACACTAAATTAAAATAACCGCATAAAAAACAATCCAACTATACAAAAGAAATAAAAAAAACCTTTGCTTCTTGCCTCACACGGATAGGTATATTCGACGCTGCTGGACTTGTGGTGATAAAGGAGGGGCGCTGCTGCACTCAACTTGCTGAGGATGGCTGGACTGACGTTGCTGGCCTTGTGGTAGACAGATGCAGGGTACGACGCCAGAGAGAAGATCGAGGAGGGGGATGGCGCCTTAACAATCTTGGGAGGAAGGGATTAAACAAAAATGCTGTAAGTTTCTGTAGCTCGGTGTTTTTAAGAGAGGGAGGAAGAGTGAAAGAAACTGCTGGAATGGGAGGAAGGGGATTGAACAAAAATGCTCTAAGTTTCTGCAGCTCGGTGTTTTTGAGAGACGGAGGAAGAGTGAACGAAAGGAATTGAGGGAAATGGAGGAAAAAAGTGGAGGGAACATTTAGGCGTCCCTTCTCCAAGAAGGGACGCCTAAACGTATAAATAGGCGTCCCTTCATACAGAAGGGACGCCTAATGTAGGCTGCATGCTAGCCACGTGGCTGGCATGCAGCCTTTAGGCGTCCCTTCTCCAAGAAGGGACGCCTAAAGGTCTCTTTACTCGTCCCTTTTGATTTTTGGGACGCCTAAAGAGGAAAAAATTTCTCTTTATTTATATAAATGCCACTGCGTACAGTTTTTACTTCCCTTTTCAAAGAAGGGACGTCTTTATGTGACGTTAAATCCTTATTCTGTAGTAGTGAGATCTCATAAGAGTCACCAATGACATGGACTACAACTTCGCCTATAGGTTTAATAAGAGGAAATAAGGATGGCTTAAGAGTTATTGAAAAGACAATGATAACAATTAAAATGTGCTAGTTTGTGTTCTCATATGTGACATTGTGATATTCACTTATAGTCACTATACTTGATATTTATTGTCATCTCTGTTAGATATGATTAGTTTTGATGATATCAAATATAGATATAAAAAATTAAGAGCAAAAAGTTTGCATAATATACTTATCTCTTACATTGACTAACTTCTATATTTAATGTTGCATATCTTGTAGATTAGTCAAGCAATAAAAGAAAGATATTGAGAAATGAAGAACTTATAGGAATTAATGAAGAATATGAAGATTCAAGTTCTTTGGGTACTGTAGCAGTAGTACTGTAGCATACGGTTACTGTAGCGTATTTGGTACTGTAGTATACTGTAGCATGGAGTATTTTAATAATCACTCGAGTGATTCTGCAAACAGTGAAAATCACTTGGAGTGATTCACTATTTCAGCAAGTGATGCATTGTAGCGACGAGTCTCTGTTTTTCATCCAGCTGAGTAAGGTCTGGTCATTCAATCATATCTCTAAAAATACAACTCCGATTGAGACAAAACTAGTTGCATATGAAAATAGACTTCTAATGCGTCATTTAGACACTAGAAGAAACATAAAAGGATCTTAAATAAAGGAGATATAAATGTTACAAGTTGAAACTCAAATCAGCATCACCTTCCAAAATAGCTTCGGTATTTTGGCTATAACTCTCAAACCACTGATCCTATTGAGTTGAAACTAGTACCATATAAAACTAGACGTAAATAGATTTCCATTGATATATAATATGAAAATTTTAAAGTTATATTTGAAGAGTTATATCATCTAGAAGTTGACCCCTATTTGCTCAAGAATTGGAAACGCAACAACGAGTTAAAGTGATCTGAACAATAGATCACTCGAGTGATTTTTAGTAATCACTCGAGTGATATGCCAGAAATTGCAGATCACTCGAGTGATTCCAAAATTTACTCAAGTGATATGGTTATTCCGTAGATCACTTCCAATGGCCTATCAGATCACACCCGAAAATTTTTACTATGCTTAAATTCACTTCCAGTGCATCTAATTTACTCGAGTGATTATGTTGATTTTGAATTTCACTTCTAGTGCAAGCTAAATCACTGTAAGAAAATTTACTATTTCAAAAATCATTTCCAGTGATATGGAATTCACTCGAGTGATATGAGATTTTTTAGAATCACGTCAAGTGCACGGCAAGATCACTTCGAGAATATTTCACTATTGTCAAAATCACTTTCCAGTGAATTGGAAATCACTCGAGTGATTAGCTATTTTCTCAGTATCACTTCCGGTATATCAGAATCACTACGAGATCACTCCCAGTGAATATCAATATGTACTAGATCACTTCCAGTAAACCTGAATGCACCTCTAGTGAAAGCCATTATGCCTCAAATCACTACTAGGTGTTATCCAATCAAGTGATATGATGACTTTGACAGAAGAAGCATGAACACACTGCCAATAAATCTAGCTGAATCAGAATTGTTTACAGAGAATTGAAATCACCTCCAGGAACCAAAGCCATTGCCAATGGATCAGAACCACCTCCGGAAATCAAGACCATTGCTAGTAATATAGGATTTTCTCAGAATCACTTACAGTGCACCACCAGAAAATATCAACTTCCTCCAATGAATTTGAATCACTTCCAGTAACACTAAAATTACTGTAAGAGAATTAGAATTTACTGCCAGAGAATTTATTGAAAACTAGAGTGATTCACTATTCAGAGATGCTGATCATTTATGTACTATGCCAGAGAATTTATAGAAATCACTCAAGGGAATTAGAATTCACTATGCCAGAGAATTTATAGAAATCACTCAAGGGATCTTTAGCTACACTCGAGGGATGCTGATCATTTCCAGTGGAATATTATTTTTTCAAGATCACTGCCAATGGAATATTATTTCCTGAGAATCACCTCTAGTGAAATCAAAATTACTTCCAGTGATTCTTCAGTTTTCAGAGATCACTGCCAGTGAAGTCTGTAATCACCCAAGTGATGTTTTCTAACGGCTATTTCTTTGAGTTCTTTTATAGGTGTTATGTACTATCGGTGACATGGCAAGAAACATATCAATATTCAACGACAACAAATCATGGGCAACAAGACTATTAAAAAATGATTCAATGAACGTGCAAAACAGAAAGAAAGCAACGCTGAAAGATTTGTTAAAGCACGATCAACGAAAAGCGCTGAAGTATCTGTCAGAGCACACGATAGGTTTTAACAGGAAAATATTTGAATAGACACATCGGCTCTCACAGCTTCTGCTATATAAGCTCAATCTTTCAAAAACCAGAAAAGATAGACTACAGCAAACTAAGATACACACAAGCGAACAAAGCCACAACAACCCAACTATATCAATATGTTGATAGCATAAGTCATTCTCAATTCAGACGCTCTCTCTGTGCTTATCTATTTTCTGTATCATGTATCTGAGAGAGTGAGATTATTTGTATTGTACTTCAGTGAGCATTTTACCCACTCTGTGAGAGAGCGTGTAAACACTTCATCTATATTTCAGAAGTGTTCTCAAGGTAGAGGGACCTTGCGATGACTGATCACCTTAAGGGGAAGTTGTAAAGCAAATTGTTAGCAAGACTTTCTGCTCGTAAGACTTACATGGTGCAAGCAATAGAGAACATTGCTACTCGTAAGACTTACAGTGGTGTAAGCAGGAGAGAACGTTGCTGCTCGTAAGACTTGCATGAGTAAGCAAGAGAGAAAGGTCCTTGGGATTGCTTTGCTTGACTTACCGTAAAAGGAAGTAAACCTTATAGTGTGTAAGGGGGAGTAACTCTTGTGAGTTTGTAGAGGCTTTTCTTGTGCCCAGATAAACAAGAAGATAGTGGATTGGAAATCTCAAGAGGAGCCTAAGGACTAGACGTATGTCATCATGGATTGGACCAAACCAATATAAATCACAGTTTTCATCTTCTCTTCCTTAAGCTTTTATATTTCCTGCATATATGATTTACATAATTGTTTATGAGTTTATACTTCCATAAATACTGAGTTAACATTCTGCGAAAAGATTTTAGAAGATCATACTTTCTTATCATACACCCAATTCACCCCCTCTTGGGTGTCAGCCAGTTCTAACAATCTCTGTATGATATCTTGTTTGATAATCCCACCTAAAACCCTATGGCTAGTGCTGGTAAGTAAAGTGAGTAGAGGTTAAGTAACTAAGACAGTGGTCTCATTCCACTACTCTTAATATTTTTAAGGTGAGAGCTCAAGGGGAGGCATGACTGGGAAGGCATATGATGCTTGAGGCTATTGTGACGAGTAGCCCTTGGTTTATTTCTTTAATTACTTTTATTTCCAGTTCTAGGGATTTTATTATATATCATTATGTTAGTTTATGATTTGATTCTAGTTATTTAATTGAGTTTTCATAATAGATGGTCGAAGTCCTAGGATGTTATTTGAGATGTTTAAATATATGAACTTGATTACATGATTCCATAAGTTGTGTTAAGACTTGCTTATGATTGAATACTCTTATGAACTGTGGGCTGGAGGCTTGGAGTTGAGCTCCTCTTTATTGTTGATATATCTGTGACAAGGGCATGTTCAATATTGATGCAACTTGTATGAATAAGAGGTTTTTAATTAACCACGAGAGACTGCTTGTACGTCTAATCTTTTCTATCATGGTTGATATTTTAAAAAAGTGACGTCACACAATTATAATCTTAATAGCCTTGTGGTAAGTCAATTCTTATCTATCGAGGTTATGCATGAAATTTGTTTTCAAAATTTGCACTAAGAGTAGGAAGCATACAGTTGGGTGTTATAGGAATGGGTGTCAAATACCTAATTAAACTTGAGGAGATTATGTTGCCAATTACCTTTTGTAAACTTTAGAAGATATTATGGCTTCACTAATACCTAGATCAAACTAGTGAGATTGTAGTGAGGCCCTAACTAAAATCTTGAATATTATAATTGAATTCTTAGGAGGTTTTTTAGGACAGGCTGTAGGTCAAGTGGTTGAACTGAACCACTATAAATTTATTGCGTGCTTCATCTTCTTTCTAACTTTGTCTTCATTATGGAAACATCTCTCTAACTTTACTATTCTATTTATTTAAGCTCTTGAGCTTAACTGTTATTCAATATTATTTACATTTGAATTTTCAAATTCTATTTATTTTTTATACACCAAGTTCACCCTCTCTTGGATATGCCTTGCACTAACATATATTACACATCATATAGCTAGACATATTTTGGGACTTGGCTTCTCTCCTTTTTTTCCCCCGTCCGCTACCATCATTTTCCCCCTTCATGACCATTGGATCAAAATCTAATGGTCTACATTTAATATTTCTTTTCCATCCTTTTCTCCTTAGTAATAATATTTTTATAAAATATTAAATGTGGACCATTAGATTTTTGTCTAATGGTCATAAAGGAGGAAAAGGATGGTAGTGGATGGGAAAAGAAAAGGAGAGAAGCCAGGTCTTGCATTTTGTAGGTTGTCTAAAGAAAAAGAAAAGGAAAACAATTAAGTCAATTGATACATTAATTGTGGATACTTAAACATGGTGAAAATAATTTAATATTTTTTCAGAAACTTAGGAAAATTCAAAGTCAACGTAAACCATAAATGCACAGAAAATAATTATAAAAAAACTATTTTTCTTATCAATACATTTAATTATAATTCATAGAAACGTACAAAAATTAACTTAAATATATAGTCACATTCATTCTCCTAGATTCATCCCCTCTGAAAACTCTTGTTCAATTTCATCATTAATTTATCAGCTTCCTTCCATTATAAAAATCCATAAATCTCGTCGGATGGATACCTTGAACAAAGAGACAAATTGAAAGGGAAAATAGAAATGGAGGAAACAATGACGGTAGGTTCTTCCTCAAAAGATGAGAATAAGAAAGGGCTCAACCCTTTCGCAAAGGAATGGGATCTAGCAAAGGAACGAGCACCAGAAGAAAAAAGATGTCTTTACTTGACATTTTCAAGATAGCACCCATTCAATAAAGACGAGATAACTCTCTTCTTTCATCAGTAAATTATTCATTAACCTTTCTCTTCTAATGTTAATATTTTCATTTATTTGTACACAATTTATAGTTGTCTAAATAAACCCTATATGTAGCCTAGTAAATATAAAAATATTTTGTGAATATTTTATGAAAGAATGTTTGGCAGATATGTTGAGAAGGTGAATTTTCGAAGGCCACAAGAAAATGCTGATGTGCTAATTTTTGGAAAAGTGGTCTTTCAGTTTTTCACAGTTCCTGTGAGTATTTTGGGGAAGGATAACAACATCATGATTACCATCAATTCCAAAAGCCTTTGGTGCATGAGGTTTGACCCAATGAACCGAAATAATGAAGATTAGCGATGTCATGCTGTCATTAGACAATATATAGACTTTGTCTATATTCATTATACCAACAATCTCTTTAATATTGTTGTTTCTTTTGGCATTTGTTCCTACAACTTAGAATAAATTTGTATGGTTGTTGCTTTAGTTAGTTTAACATATGAAAATGCTTTTTCTATCTTTGAATAAATGTACAAACTCTAGATATTATATGTTTTGAAAACTATTATGAAGAAATAGAGTTAGTTTGAGCATTTGTTAGGCTTTTGCCTGTTTACACTCTTACAGCTTATAAAGGTGTATGATTAGATTTCCAAAATCTGCATACGTAGATAATTAGAATGATATTTTCCATCTTTTGAAGTAGATGACACTAATGTAGAAAGACTTTTTTTTCACACTAGTAAAAAATGCCTTGTAACACTAGTTCTTCAACTAGTGTAAATAAAGTTGGTGTATAAAGTGCAACACCTTCTACAACTATTTCCAACCAGTGTAGAGAAGGTCATTAAATAGAATAACAAAAAAAGAAACTCTACATATTTTACAGTAGTTAATGTCACAGCTAGAGTAGAAAGTCATAATATCACAGTACACCAATGTAAAAAAAAACTTTTTACACTAGTTAATGTCATGACTAGTGGAAAAGTTTGTTTAATTTTTTAATTATTCATTATGTTTCATCCTTAACCCCCTATTTACTCTTAAAAACAATTGTAATTGTATATGCATAGCAGAACCAACTAGTAACTAAACCATAAACAAGATAACTAAATATTAAGTTATAAGTGTATAATTTGTAACATTTCAATGCCTCGCCCTTGATATTGTCTACTTTGGGGCCATTTTTTTCCCTCCCCAATAGATATGGGACATCACACTCCACCTCTTTGATCCCAACGTCATTATTGACACATTAGTTTGATCGTTGCTCTCATATTATCTAAAATATCTCAGCACCTTTCTCTCAATAAAACCATGAGGGGTAATGGGGCCCCAAAGTAGACAATATCAAGAGTGAGATGTTAGGATGTTATAGATAGTATCAGAGACAGGCTTAGACCGATGTGTTAATAAGGACATTGGGTATATAAGGGGTGAAGTGTGATATCCTACATCGGCTGGGGAGGAAAATGAAAGACACCTTATAAGGGTCTGGATACCTTCCCCTCTTAACATGTTTTAAAAATTAAGTGGTAATGAGGCTCAAAGTGGACAATATTGAGAGCAAGACATTAGGATGTTACACAATTCAATTAAAATTTACTCAAGAAACAACTTCAACTAACAACTTTCATAGCTTACAAATTTATTCTTTTTTATGGCATAAATGTAATATCCCAAATTTTATTCACCAAAATTCCTTGTAGATTTAATTATATTCAATGGAATAAAATTGTGAATTTTGGTGTACTTGAAGTAGCCAAATAGTTGAAATAATGATTATATGAAATTTTTGGCTAAGAAAGGCATAAGCCTAATTTTTGTCTTCATAAAAGTCAAACATTGTAGCCTAAAATTAAGTATAGAAGAGCAGATTTTTTGGCCTAAAATACAATGTTAAGTCGGCTAAGGAAGAGAAGAGCAAGAGCGCATGAGATTTTTCCACATATATAGACATGTGGAAGGTTTAAAACACATATGGAAAAAGGAAGAAACAAAAAAATGCCATGTGTAAAGTTTTTAAATAAAATAATATATATTGTGAGGAGGTAGAAGATGATTAATATAAGAGCATATTTGCTCTTCCAAACACTCCCATTTTTGGCAAACATAGAGAAAGAAAAGAGAGAGAGAGCTTAGGCAAAATAAGAACAAGGAGAATACAAGAGGAAGCAAGGAGCAAATCAAGGTAAGTAAGTAGTAAAATTCATGTGTTCTTGCTCCTAATCACTTGTAAACCTTCCTTAATCCTCATATTGTAATGCTCCACTTTTTTCACCAATATTCCTTGTATATATTTGTGATGTTTAGTGGAATAAAATCATGAATTGTGGTGTACATAAAATCATGTAAACACTCTAATCGGTAGTTACATGTAATTGGCTAAACTAAGACATAAAGGTGTAATTTTTGTCTATTTAAAGGCCTAATATTATAACCCAAATTGGAGCATGGAAGAGCACAAATATTGGTCCAATTGTATAGCCCCAAATTCGACCAAAATAAGGAGAAAGGAAAGAAGACATGATTTAATACAAAAATCATAAAATGTAAGGGCAAAATGGTACTTTTCCAATAATGCAAGAGGCAATTAATATTTTCCATTTCCCTTGACATTTTCTGTCAAAAAGGGAAGGCAATGGATAAATTAAATGCTTGGCTAGATTAAATCAAGAAGGAATGAATTTTGGCCAATTAAAAGTTAGGGTTGAAAAGTCAAAGGTAATTGCCATTAAAGAACCCTTTACATACTAATTGAAAAGGAGTAGATGGAGATATTGTATGACTGATAAGTAAAATATCTGCACATTTATTTTCTCTTATATGAAGCATTTTTTGGATGACATTTGAGGTTAATGTAATGAATTTGGGTGTAATTGATAAATAAATAATGATTTGACATAAAATAGAATTCATTGGAAAATACTAAATTTTGACCCTGTTTCAGTTTTTAGGCAATATCTGAAGCTCTAGATGTCAAATTGTGATGTTCTTTATATGGATAGAAATCTAAGAAAATTTCCTACAACTCTTATGTTGAGGTGCAAACCCAGTTCTGTCCTTAAGAGCTTTGAATTTTGCTTAGAAGTTGAGCACATGATTATGTCTAAGTCTGACCTTTGTCCACTAATTTGACTATAACTGGAGCCAAAAATATTGAAATGAGTAGCTCTTATATGTGTTTTTAAGCTAAGATCCAGATCTACAATTTTCATGAAGACAACAAAGTGAAATTCTAACGTTTTAATTGCCAAACATTAGCTACAATCAATGAGCAAGGTGGTCAAAAAGTCAATATTATATTGGTGGTTAGAGTCAAGATTCTTACCTAACATGTGAAAATTCTTACACCCAATTCATCTATAAATAGAGGAGTCGAAGGCACAAGGAAGGACACCATCTTAGAGTTTAATTTCATTCATTTTTGTTGTTCTTGCATACCTCCTACATAGAAGGTTTAGGTAGTTATCCTTTATGGATGGTATAGGTTGCCTCCTACATGGAAGGTTTTACCTCCTATATGGATGGCTAGATTTTTCTATTTTCATGCATCTTATAGTTGTATCTTTATGTTTTAGAATTTAATAATCATGATTTCTGCAATATTTATGAAGTTTTCAATTTATTTTAGTTTTGTTTTTAATTTCATCATGAGCTAAATTTTCATTTTCCTAGGGTGATGACGTAGCTTACTAATGATGGATTGAATCTTAACTTATGAAATCTAGTTTTAATTTTTCCTTCATGATTGAGTTTTAATTATTGTTCTTAATGCTTTCAATTGATTGGCCACCTTTTGGATGATCTCAATATGCATGTTGAGACCGGAAGGAGATACATGTGTGTGGATCCTATAATTAAAACCATAATTTGCATATGAAATAGGAATATATTCATATGGGTTGTGTAGTCTTAATTGAGTTCCATAAATCTTAATGTATGATTGATTGCTTAAATTCATATAGGAATATATTGAGTTAGCAATTAATTATAGAATTACTTGACCTTGGAAGAGGCTAGTAATTAAAATAGGGAAACTCAACTATCAATCATGTTGAATACATTAGACTAGAATAGATAAGTGATTCAATCCGGAGTTTGCTAAGTGAAATCTAATCCCTAGGGCCTTTTTCTCATATTTGTCTTTATAACAATTGCATTTTAATTTAATCATTTTTATCTTGCAATCTCAATCACCAACTAATCGATCGGCTAAATAGTATTAAAATTATCAATTTTGGTACTTAGTGATCAATCCTCGTGGAAACGATACTCTACTCACATTTATGTTACTTGTTTACGACAGTGTACACTTGCACTTCTAAATACACCATCCTACACTCGTAACAATGACCTTTTCTCTTGCCATTTGAAGATGCCTTTTACGGTCAAAAAGCATAAGGAAAGAGAAAGGGATGAAGGAAATTAAATTTCCATGAAATAATATTTTGACATAAAGAAAATTTTGTAAATTCAATAGCACATAATTCCTTTTCCCTTTATCTTATAGTTTCGGTCAAAAAGGCAAGAAGCAATTAAATGCTTCCTTTTCCATTAAAATTTCAGTCAATAAAGGGAATTGGAATATATATATATATGTATATATATATATGTATGTATATATATATATATGGATGGTTATATTAATGCAAGAAGAGGGGGGAAAATCAATCACAAGTAAGCAAATGTAAAGCAAGTTGTGATATTTTGACATAAAGCAAGTAATATTATAAAGACTCCAAATACTCCATTCCTCTTCCATATTTCGATCAGCTGAAGATAAAATAGAGAGAGAAAGGGTGCTGGACCGAAGAACATAGAAGAGAAGAGAAGAGAGATAGGGTTCATGCAAAAATCAAAGGTAAGAGCATGAAAACTTAGTAATTATGCCTTCTAATCACCTTGGAACTTCCTATCACCTCTTCTTCTTCTTGAAATCCATGATTAGCAAGTCAAATCAAGAGATAAAAGAGAGAGGATAGAAGGCATCCTAGAGAGAGAAAGAGGAGAAATCAAGAGGTAATTTCATAAACTTGATCCTCTTGTGCTATAAGTTGTTGTTGTTAGATTTGCCTTAGTTTTGCTTGTTTTGTAAATTTGGGTTGATACCCTAAGGAAAAAAGATGCCAAAATTTCCTCAAATCATGTTTATTTTGTGGTTAATAGTTAATCATGTGATTAAAAGCGGAAATGAAGTGATTAAGCAAGATAAATCAAGAAAACACATATTCCTTCCTAAAACCCTAAATTTTGGCCAAGCATATAACCATTGGGAGGAGCTATAATTTTGTAATTCTAATACTTCCATTAGATTTATAAGGAAAAATTGTGTGAGAATATAGGTGTTCATGATTTTTGGATGTTGGTATGCAAATTTGGAAATTTATAAAATTTAAATGCAATGTTGTTTGATCTGCCCCTGTGAGACAATGATGTTGTTCAATATATTTTGTAAGACAAACTTGGTCCACAAATTATGAAACTTGGAAAGATTAAATTAGAGATATAGATATTTAATTTGATAGGTATTTTATAATTTTTGGACAAGTACATTGAGAGATATGGATTTTTGACATTATGCCCTGTTTCTGAAGCAAATCTGGGAATAATGGAGTTTGGCTGATTTCTGGGACAATTATGATGACATTGGTAAAACTTAAGTATTTTTATAAAAATTTACATTTAAAGAGATACATTTAGACTTTGGAATTAGTCATATTGGATTTTCCTAGAATTAATTATGGATTTCAAAAGTTGACTGAAAAATATGCTAGTTTCTGGAAACAGTGAAACTGCACTGTGCAGAATTGTACTGTGCAGAAACTATTATAACTGCTTTAGATAACCAAGAGAATTTGATTTAAAGGTAATAATAGTGCAAGTAACAACCAGTTACTTGTAACTCTAATTTTGATAGGAACTGGAACTTGCCTGAGCTCCACAAACGTTTGGAAATTGCTCGAGGGAAACAGCTAGGTAGTAATATGTCTTTCATATATTTATAAGATATACTACATGTTGTGTGAAATCATCATGAATTTTTTGGCACATTCTGATTATGCGGGGTAGTCTCTTAGGGCCTTTCTGCGCAAGGGGACGCTCAAGTTGATATAATGTTCAATAATACACGAGCAGGTGCCCGGGGCCTATTTGCGCGGGTATTCCTCAGGGCCTTGTAATGTACCTATCCCTATGGTGATATATGAACTGTATGTGATGCACTAAATGTTGTTGTAATGATTATGTTGTATGATGACTGTGTGGCATGCTTTGTGATGTTATATTTGTAAGATTGGCTATTTGTTACTATTGAGATTCTTCTGAATCTCACTCTTTTTCAAAACCAATCTACAGTACAGGGAGAAAGCTAAGGGGCAAGAAGGTAAATGCGCACGACTAGAGGCTGGAACGAGAAAGACTATAGTTTTATAATGGTTGCCTATTTTGATATACTTTGGATATTTTGGGATCTATATATAGTGTAAATAGCCCGTAACTTTATCAATGCTATAATAGTGGAAATGGTAATACCGATAGACTAGTAAGTGAACGATAATTAATCTAAAAGGAAAATTTAGCCAAATTACGCTTTCGGTCGCTAACAAAACATAAATAAGGTATGAAATGTGAGAACTAAGCAGAGAATCGCTCGTAAACTCAAATAAAACAAAAGATGAGCTGGTGAGACTTAGTGAGATAGTAAATATTGTTAAATTGTTTGGGAAAAATTTTATTAGTCATAAAAAATCCTTTCCAATCTCATGTTCAAACCTTGAGATAGGTTTAGAATTTGTAAACGTCTTCCAAAGCTTGTTTAGTCCAGGAATGGATCTTGGTTTCACAAATGATTGCACTACTCTTTTGTACTCATCTGAGGCTATTGAACATAAGGTGTCATATTTTTATGCCTTTTTATGTAAGAGATGGCCTCCTGTCACAATAAGTTAACGGTCCGGACCAACTTCCACCCCTATGAGCTTAGAAGGCCAGGTATTGTCCCCCTCCCCATGGGGATTTAATTAGCCTCCCTAGGGACTCGAGGTAGTAACTTGGCGGTAAGTCACGCCTTAATACCTCCCTAGTAACCATTTGCACCATAGCTCTTATGGCTGGTGGAAATTGGTCCGGATTGTCAGCCTGCTGTGGCTGGAGGTCGTCAGTTACACATATCCTCCTTGAAATCATGTAAAGAAAGAAGAAAATCAAGAGAAAGAGAAGAGGAGGAAGGGACGACTAGAGTGAGAAACCAAGAGGAATTAGGTGAGCTTGAAATGCTTGTTCTATCTTGATGTATTATACTTGTTCTTGTGGTTTTGCTTGGTTGTTGGCTTGATCTTATGAGCTTGGATGCATATACCCTAAGGAGAAATACTGCCCAAACTTTGATTAATTATATGCAAATTTTGTTTAAGTGGTTAAATAAGTTATTAGAAGTGGAAAGAAGATGTTTGGTTGGTTGAAAATTGAAAATTGAAAAACTTCAATTTCTCTAAAAACCCTAAAATTTTGGTTAGTAGGATTTCAGGGGGTTAGAGTTGGAATTTGATGGATTTGATGATTCCATTATGTTTAGAATGAAAAATTGTATAGGAAATATGCGAATTATGGAGTGTGAAGGCTTTAAGGTGTGAAATGACAATTTTGCCCCTAAAACCCTAATTGGTGGCTGTCAAGGGTAAAATTGGAAATGCAGTATGATTTTTTCAAAAATGGATTCTACAGGTGAAATTGTGTAGAAATAGCCTGGGTCATAATTTCTAGAAAAGTATAATTATATCGGGTATAAAGGGAATTAGATCGGATTCATTAAGGGCATTTTGGTAATTACGCATTTTTTAAGTAAAGATAACCAACTTGAGTCTTAGAATAAGGTATGAATGAGTAATAAATCATTTGTTATCAATTTAGGAATTTTAGGATTTGATATTTGCCGAACCGGATCAGAAGTTAAGGATCGACATTAGCTAGGCAAGGAAAGGAGTTAAGGTAGTAATTCTATCTCTCATATTCTATGTGATTGTTAATATACATTGTTTACCATGTTATGTGCAATGACATGTGAATGGCGGTAATTTCTAGAGTTAGGTGTGGGAAAAGCACAAGTACCACCCCTGAGGGAAAAGCACAAGTACCTCTAGGGCCGACAGGTACCCAGTCTAGGTAAGCCAGTGGCAAGTACGGACAGAAAATCATCTTCTCCTGAACATTATAGCGAGTAGGGGTCATACAATCATATGATCCTGAATAGAGCATGCAGTAAGGCTAGTAGGGGATAAACACTCATTTGTACCTAAATGCCGACCAGAATAGTATTATGATCACTGATTGGCAAGTAGGGATAAACAACCATTTTGATCCGGATAAAATCATCGTTTGATCCTGAACATAGAGAGACATGTGCACAACATTATTATTTAATGCATTGCATGTTTATTCTTTCACATTTTATATGATTTTTTGTATGTTACTACTGATATTCATTTGAGTCTCACCCCTTTCCGTAAATAAAATTTATTTAGCAAAAGGTAGCAGCTCTAAAGGTGAGGAAGTAGACAAAGGCATATGAGTGTTCTGGTTTGGATGAAAAGTCTTATGTTGGTTATCTTTGTTCTTTTTATATACTGGTGGGTTTTGTAATTTACTATGTATAAATCCTGTAGGGATTTCCTTTAATATAATCAGGAATTTTATATCAGTATGTTTATGCTATTTATGTATGCCTACTGAACTATGCGTTGGTACTCTGTTAAATGTCGAATTACTAAGGGGTTTGACATTTTTAGGGTCAGAGCATGCGGTTCTAGTAATAGCATAATAGTGTATTGATATGATATTAATTATGTTATAACATGAACCATGAGCGGAAGGTGATGTTAGAGAAGCAGATCCACGCCATCTGTAAACTAGCCCTTGGAGGACAGCAGACATTGGAGGGATAGCAAGCACTACCACATCAAGTTAAGAGAAGCCCTAGAGTATATTGAACTCTAAGGAAACGTGTGCAACTAAGGCCAATCTACAGACTGCAACCCTAACCGAAGCCAACAGTCAATTCTGTTAGAATATGCTGACACCCAAGAGGGGGGAGTTGGGTGTAAGATAAGTAATTAGGAACTTTGAAAATATTTTTGCATCTTAATGTAAATAATAAGTATAAAGATAATGAGTCAAACGACAATCAATTAAACAAATCAGGTATGCTGGAAATATAAGAGATAAGTGAAGAGAATATGCAAGCTGTGATTTATACTGGTTTGGTTCAATTCTTGATGACCTACGTCCAGTCCCCAAGTCTACTTGAGATTTTCAATCTACTATCTTTTTATTTAATCTAGGCACAGGAGAAGCCTTTACAATCCCACAAGTTTAGCCTGGTACTTGTGAAGCCGTTTACAAATCTATCATTGAGATACTCCCCCTTACTCACCATAAGGATACAACCTTTATGATGAAGGATTACAATCAATCTTCTCTCTGAATAGTGAATAATATGAACACTGAAGTACATTACAAATAATATCACTCTCTATGGTAAATTCTATGATCACTGAGAAAACAGAGAGCAAATGAGATAAACGTCAGAGTATTGGCATGTTGACAGTAAAGGTGCAAGCGCAGATCTTTGACTTTGAATGCTTTTCAATTTATAGTTGATGTAGCTCTGATGATCATTAGAGATGTTGAAGTATCCGTTAGGCACGTTTGTATTCCCATTGTGATTTTGTCGCTTTATAGAAATATGACCTTTAGAGTTTCTAACACAAATTGCTTTTTAGCCGTTGAGCTATAATCCAAGTTCAATAACTTATAATACTCATGTCAACTTAATTAGTGATGATTAGGAATGATTAGAAGTAATATAATCAAGGTTTAAATAAGTATGAATATTTTTCAAGGCTTATGTATGCATTTTTATAAAAACCAGGTGAATTGAAATCCAAAACAAGTTTTAGAATTGTGCATTCAAAAAGCATAAACTCAGAAAGTTAGGCACAATTTCACTTTTGGTCTATTTAGCAATCTGAAAATATTTTGAAAACTATAAATAATTGAATGCTAATGGAATGCAATGATGGACAAGTATTTATTAGCCAAATATGAATTTCATATAAGCACAGTATAGGGCAAGGTTAGATATCACCACAAATCCTCTTGTCCTTGTACTAGCTTACTTAGTTAAGGTGGATTGATGTAGATGTCTCCTTTTTTGACGTTCACCATCAACATTAAGCATAGCTTGTTTAGCTTCTTTAAGACTCGAATTATTTCTTTATGTAGTTGCACTCTTGAGAAGCTTTTTTTCATCCTACAAAACCATATAAATATTTTTCTTCCTTGGTATCCAACCTTACTTGGATCCATTCATTGTTAGCTTGTAGGAACAAAATTCACATGCTCTTAAAATATAATCAATTCAGAACAATTGAGTACAGTGAATTAATCATAACTTTTTAATAAAAGAAATACTTTTTTCAAATCATCATGTATACATACAGAATTAAACTATATTGAACATTGCAACCCCTTTATAAATAAATCTATTAAGTGGATTTTTAAAGGATGTAAAAACTCAATTTCAAAATTGTTTGTAATGCTCATTCCTAAGATTCCAAAATATAAAACCTCAATAAATATTACAAATAATAGCATATGAGGTTTTACCATTGTATAAATTTTCCTTAGGTTCTGTCACATTGATTCTTCATATGTCTTCCTATGGGTATCTGCAAAGCTCTCTCAAAAGATATAGACGTCAAGAGCCTTATATTTGATATTTGAGAGAGTCTCCTCTTCATGTTCTCCTCAAGATAGTTGAACGGTACTCTATAGTAGTTTATTCTTGAGGTGGAACATACTCCTCTTGTTTATATCCATTGCTTCTTTTGATTTGAGGATGAGGTTGTAGCAATAGCTTCTTCAAGAGTTATCCTAACTGATGTAAGTCTCCTTTTGGGTTCATAAGAAACTCTTGGATTCTTCTTCCTCTTCTCTGTACCCTTATGTCAATTTTTTTTGAGTCAAACTGCACACACAAGGTACTAGATGGACATTTTGGTACCCACATATACTTGGGTCCTTGATTGTTAGTATTGGATCTTACTTTTCCTTTTGGAACCTAGACATACTTATTTCTCACATTAGAATTTCTCTTATTAGAGCATGTATGAGAAATATGGCCTGCTTTTCCACAATAATTGCAAATAATAGAATGATGCTTGTTAAGAACATTTTTGCAAGTATTGTGCTGGTTGAGTGGAAGTAATATCAAATGACTCATATTGGTAAATTCTTTCTTTCCACATGATTTTCCAGCATGATTGAAAACATTTTTGTTTTTCACAATAGAACCAATAATTGATTAGAAAACAATTTTATGCAATTTTTCAAAATCTTTTTTCTTAAACATAAAAGAAGAATTGGAATCGTTTACCATATCTTGAGCTCTAGATAATGAATCATCAAATTTGTTCATGTTGAGCTCTTCCTGGGAATCCCCTTTCTCTTGTTCTTTTGTGTTGACTGGATCATGGAAGCATTTTCTGATTTCACCCTCTTCCATCTTGTCTTCCATTTGTTCACCAATCGTGAATATGTAGCTTATAGTTTTTAGATGAACTGTCAACCCTTTCAACTTCAACACAGTTGTTAGACACATATATAGAATCAAGAGTATCCTAGATATTTTTAGCACTAGAGCAAAATTTGATTTTTTCAAAATCGTTTTCAATTAAAGCAATATACAGAATTTTTATTGCTATAATGTTTAACAAAAACATTTTATTTTCTTGTTCTATACAATCCTTCTCGGTTTGAAATCAAAGACATTCATAAAAACATCCCACATATCAAAATCAAAGCATTTTATAAAAGATGTCATTCTAGCTTTCTAAAACCAAAATCAATATCTTTTAAAAGAGGTGGAACTGTATAATCGAAACCTTTTGAAAGCATATAACACCCAAAATCAGCCATTGATAACTCTTGGGATGGTTAAGTCCTTTAAATAAGAGCCTAGCTCTGATACCAAATGTTAGACTCTGCTGACACCTAAGAGGGGGTGAATTGGGTTGATATAAGTAATTAGAAACTTTGAAAATCTTTTTGCATCTTAGTGTAAATAATAAGTATGAAGATAATAAGTCAAACGAAAATCAATTAAACAAATCAGGTATGCTGAAAATATAAGAGATAAGTGAAGAGAATATGTAAACTATTATTTATACTAGTTCAGTCCAATCCTTGATGACCTACTTCCAGTCCCCAAGCTCTACTTGAGATTTTTAATCTACTATCTTTTTGTTTAATCCGGGCACAAGAGAAGCCTTTACAATCCTACAAGTTTAGCTGGGTACTTGTGAAGCAGTTTACAAATCTATCATCGAGATACTCCCCATTACTCACCATAAGGATACAACCTTTATGATAAAGGATTGCAATCAATCTTCTCTCTCAATAGTGAATAAGATGAACACTGAAGTACATTACAAATAATCTCACTCTCTATGGTAAATTATATGATCGCTAAGAAAACAGAGAGCAAATGAGATAAACGTTAGAGTATTGGCATTTTGACAGTAAAGGTGCAAGCGCAGATCTTCGACTTTGAATGCGTTTCAATTTATAGTTGATGTAGCTCTGATGATCATTAGAGATGTTGAAGTATCCATTAGGCACGTTCGTATTCTCGTTCAGATTTTGTCTCTTTATAGAAATATGACCTTTAGGGCCTGTTTGGTACGCTGGAATTGATTTTGATGGATATGGAATTGGAAATGGGGTTTAAAAGTGTGTTTGGTATGTACATGGAATTCATACATTATTTTTATTTAATATTTATATTTTAAATTTGAAATTATTAATATGCTCTCATCTAAAAAAAACCTAATAAGTACCTCAAACATCCAAACTATTTTTTATTATTATTTTTTCTAATTTTTTTAATATATTTTAACCAAATCCCCCTTTTTGTTTTATTTCAAAAATTACCTACTAATTTCATTTTTTTCATTTTTTATAAATAATTAATTCCAAATTATAATTCTATCTTAGAAATAAAAATAAAGATGTTACAGTTGTCGCCAGAGTAAAGAGAGGTTTCCTTTGTTACCGAAGGGAGGAGGGTAATTGATGGAATTGTGGAGGTGGAATTAGAAATCTTAGCTTTTGGGATGGAATTCATTTTGGTGGAATTGACTTATTTGGCTTCCACATGGAATTGGAATTGAGAGCCAATTCCATTGTACCAAACAAACCCTTAGAGTTTCTTACACAAATTACTTTTTGGCCGTTGAGCTATAATCCAAGTTCAATCACCTATAATCCTCATGTCAACTTGATTAGTGATGATTAGGAATGATTAGAAGCAATATAATCAAGGTTTAAATAAGTATGTAAAATAATGGAGAAATCCGAGACGTTGATTAAGAAAATCTGTGAACAATATCACTCGAGTGAATGAAATATAACTTGATTGATCTTTTATTTTTTGGTGGAAGATGTTTCAGTGTGACTCAAGTGATTTAATAGATCACTTGCACATGTTTGCAAGTGATCTTAGATCATTCAAGTGATTCTCAAGATCACTCGAGTGATCTTATGTTAAGATTACATCACTCTTGGTTCTTCTGTGAATGTCTCGCTAAAACTTTACAAGTTACTGCCATCACTAGAGTGATCACTAATTCACTTAAGTGATCTTGAGCATATCACTCAAAAGATCTTCTCCAGCTTTCAGATCACGTTGTGAGTCACTCACAAAATCCTACCAGTGACACTAAATCACTCGAGTGCTTACCCAATTACTTGAGTGATCTTTTCCTTTTCAGAATAGAAAACAACTTCTAGTGGGCATAGCTTTTTGAATATAACTCCAAATTTTGTAAATAACATATCCCTCAAAATATCTTTAAGTCTACTTTGCATAGCAACTGGAATCATTCCCAAATACATTGTATTCCAAATGTTATGATCCAATTTATAACATCTAGTATGGACAGAGTTTAAAATTTGAACTTCCAATTCCAAAAAGCATCCTTCTTCTGATATAACTCCAAATGTAATAAATGACCTATTACTAAAAAGCTCTTCCAGTCTAGTTTCATATTCCGTAAGTTTCATCTTCATTGGATTTGTGGTTTGAGAGAAATGTCCAAAATATTGAACCTATTATGAAAAACATCATTGATTTTGGATAATAGAGTAAAAAAATAAACAGTGTATCTCTATTATCTAAGGAATTAGAAGACAGAGCGTGTTCTACCATCATTCAATGAGCCATATTACTAGAAGAGTTCCCATAAGTAAATGGGAATAAATGGTATATTGAAGGATCTAAATGACAACATCATATGATATGGATCCTAAGTATCACAGCAAGGAAAAACATACATTTGATGTATCTCTGTAAAAGATATGCTTTTAGAGAAAGAAAGCAACTATTCAATGACCTTCTGCTGACAGAATATTGCTAGATCATCTTACTGAGCTCACAGCCTGATATACATTGTGTTAGTGAAGATTATAGGGCACAAATGGAATATAAGGTCTTGAACCTTTTTTATCTAAAGATAAAAGACATAGTATGCATATTATGAGTAAATACATGCAAAGTATACAATTTTGTACATTGTACAAGTCCAAAAAGACTGGTTCACTTACACAATCAACCGTCTTCCTATAATTCACAAGGGTGTATGAGGGTAAGATAAGTAAATGATCACCATAAGATTGTTAAGAAGAATATTTAAGTTTGTGTTGCCACAGTGAAACTAAGATGAGATCTGTATGTATATATATACATAGAAAATTGATCAAAGCATGAATATAGACCTGTAGCCAAGCAAATAACTCTTTTTCACAAATGAGATTCCAAAAGAGTTACTATGAAAAAAGTTATGGTTTGAATGTTGAGTACACTTTGGAACTTATGTATTTACAGTGAAAAAAAAAGAAGAAATTGACATACACCATAAATCAATCACCTCAGCATGCAATTCATACTACATATGCTTGAGAGTTAGACTACAACATGGGATTTTAGTGAAAAATCCCTAGTTTACTATGATGTGATTACCTATAAGGAAAAATCCTTCCATTATACCCTTAAGACTTAGGCGGCATTATGGAAGCATGGTTTGGTGACAGCTACTTTAGCTAAAGCTCTATGATTACACACGATTTGATTAGATGAGTGAAAACTAGGAAAGTGACCAATTCAAGATGGATTGATATTTAGTCAAAAAGGAAGATTTACTCTTACATACATGAGTTGTGCTAGTGTCTATGGTCAATCCCTTACTAGTTCTCTATGTAACTTTTAAGTATGGATACTATGTGCATGGAAGGCAATCTGAGTCAATCAATATATTAACTTGAGATGGATTAGATCTACCATGAGTAATGTGTATAGGAGAATCTAAGGCAACTAAGGCAACAAATAGATAGCTTATAGAAATATAAAGGGTATTCTTGGATGTTGATATGATGTGAGGGATTTCTAGCACTATAAAAAAATGACTTTTGGCAGTGACGAAAGTCACCACTGAAAGTCGCCGCTGAAGGATTTCAATGGCAACAAAAAGTCATCGCCAAGTCGTTGCTGTTGCGACTGTGGCTGAAAGTTTTATTAGCGAAAATTTTAGTCGCCGCTAAAAGTATAATTTCAGTGGCGAATTTTGTCACCACTAAAGGTGACTTTCAATTGTCACTACAGAAACTATACTTTCAATGTCGTCACTGAAAGCATAATTTTTTTTACAAAAAAATTACACTTGCGGTCAATAGCCACCCGTCGCCGGCCATCCACGTCATCACCAACCAGTTGATGTACATGTCATCACAGGGAGCCACATGTCACCTTGTCCATCACCACCTCACTGCACGCCACATGTCGTGTAATATCCTGAATTTTGGGACTAAAGGCTTAAGATTTAGCCTGGATTAAAAGGAGCTACTAGACCCATGTTTGGTAAACATTATAGTGATGCATATAATATTTCCAAAAATTCCTTTATATCCTTGGACATTAAAAGGAATTATATTGATGAGCTAAAGAGCTTGGGGAATAACAAAACAAAGCAATTGGAAGTCACACATAATATAGTAAAATGGAACACAAAGTGATTTTGCCACCGGTGAAATTCATGATGTGGCAATGGTGATTGTGTGACATTTTTTAATAGGTAAATGATTTTGAAAAATTAAGAAACTTTCCATAGTAAAATTAGACTTATCAAAATTTAATTTTATAGGTTATATAAGTCATTTGGAGTTGTACACAAAGAGAAATGAATTTTTGAAGTTAGTCCAAAGAAATTAATTATTTTCTGGGACAGCATTTAAAGATTAAAATTTTAGGAAGAGTGAGCTTCCAATTGGCCAAATTTTATATATTTTATTAAAACTAGACTCAATGAGAGTTGTATAGCCTTTAGAATTACTCCAATTGGACATTTGAACAATTAGATATGAATTTTCAAATTTTAATGAAAATTCTACTAAATTAAGCTTTATGTGAGAAAATTAGAATTTTGGGCCAATAAGAGCTTGACACTTGGAAAAGTTACTTAACACCATTTAATCATCAATTCCTCATCTTCTTCCTCATATTCCCGTGCATTCATATCTGCCAAAGAGGAAAAGAGGCAGCTGGATGAAAGAGCACTCCAAGAGCAAGAAGAGTTATATATTTACAAAATTCAAGGTAAAACTTGCAAAAATCTTATGATTCTTGCTCCCTAACCCTTCTATAACCTCTTCTAATCACTTATACTTCTTTGGAACCATGATTTTTAAGGCTAATCAGAGGTATAGAGAGAGAGAGATGAGACGTTTTTGGAGTGAGAAACAAGAATCAAAGGTAAACTTCCAAAACTTGTTTCTTGTGCCTTTGTTATGGTTGTTGTTATTGTTGTTGGCTTGGATTGGGATGATTTGTGGAATATGGATGATGAAACCCTAAGGGGTCCTAATGTCCAAATTTCTTCTAATCATGTGTAATGAGTGTGTAAATAGCTAATCATTTGATTAGGAGTAGCAAGGAAGTGATTAGGCAAGAGAAAACGAAGAAACAATAATCTTAATTGTGGTTCTATCTGTGACGTGATGAAGATTAAAGAATTTGACAATTTTGATGCTTCCATTAGATTTAGGAGGCAAAATTGTGTAGGTATGCAAGTGTTCATGATTTTTGAATGCTTGTATATGAATTTAGAGAATTATGAACTAAATGTGTGCATGTTGTGAAATCTGTTTAGAGGCAGTGTCCTTGTGACATGTTTTTGAATGGGTGAATATTTTCCAATGATAATGAAACTTTTCAGACTTAAATTAAATATAATAATATTTAAAATGTTAGGTAATATGAAATATTTGGATAAGTATGCTAGGAGTTATGATTTTTCAAAGTCTGGTCATATGAATTTGGACAATTCTGGAGCAGTGTCCAATTGAATGGATCTCTATGATTATGTAAGTTCATTTCAATTGTGGGTATATTTTTCCCTTAAAATATACTTCAATAGGGTCAATTATAGCTTTGAACCACTCAATTTGGATTTTTTTGGATTTAGAAATAAATTTGTGAACTTGTACTCTAATTTTGGAATGTAATCTGGACAGGTTTAGTTTGGAAATATTCTGGGAATTTTATAGCTATGATAGCTAGAATTCGGTATTTTCATGTGAACCTATAATAAAATATATTTATATATAATTTAGAACCACTCAATTTGGAGTTTCCTAGAATTAATGGTGGATTTTTAAAATTTGTCCTCGTTTCTAGAACTAAATCTAGAACAATGGTCTTCAACAAAATTCTGGGAATAATTTGTCTACATTGAAGAAACCTATCTATTTTTTCTTACATTTACATTGAAATATATTCATTTATGCTTTGAAATCAGTGCAATTGGATGTTTGTAGAATTATTTATGAGTTTTGACATTTGGACATGATTCTGAAAGCTGTTTTGGGATAGTGGGGAGTAATCATAAAATCTGGACTTGTGGCCATAGTTACTGTGATAGTAATGATTTTTACTCTAAATAAGACTTAATAGAGTTCATATAGGCCTTTGAATCACCTCAATTAGAGTTCTATGAAATTAATTGTGATTTTTCAAAGTTTGGTGAAAAATCTGTCAGCTTTATGTCTTATGTGAATTTAAGAATTAATGGCACAAATGTAATTGGCATGAACTCCAAGGGTGAAAATAAGCCTTTAGGGCTAACATGGCCCATTGGGCATTCAATTTTCATGGCTCTAATAATTTCATTACTTATCTAGGGCCATAAAGTAACAAAGAAGAGGTAATGGTTGGATGATCAAGGTGCATGAAGAGGACATCAAGTAAAAGGTAGTGAACTTACCTTTTCTGTATGTATGTGATATGTATGTCTTGCACTGATTATGTGACTGCTTTTCCTTTTTGTGTGGAACATGTATGATTGGTTGAAGCTCTGTCATATTTGTGCAATGGCCATATATATGTCATAACATCGAGGATGCAACATGTTATTATGTTGGTATGAAATAGTATAGGCAAGCATGTCATGCATTCATATATATCTGGCATGCATAGTGGTAATGTTTACTACTGATATTCTCTCGAATCTCACTCCTCCCAACCAATCATTTAGACGGGTGAAGATGCAGGAGGATGCACAGAGGAGATATGAAGTTAAAGTGCAATTGTATTTAATGTAATTGATTTACAATTGATAGCCTTATATAACTTTGAATTTCATGTATGTATATGAGTGTATGAATGCAGTATAAGCAGAGAATAGCTCGAATTTCATTAAAAATGCAAGAGAATCGCTCACATACTCTAATGTAATGAGATTAAGAGCCGATGAGACATTATGGCGTAGTGAAACTTGTGAAAATAATTGAAATGTTTTTTTTACCTGTTGAAAAACCCTCTCAACCCTAGGTTCAACTCCTGAGTTGAGATTGGGGATTTGTAAACATTTTCAAGAGTTGAGTAATCTGAGTTCGAATCATAGTCTCATGAATGATTTCACTACTCATTTGCACTCATCTAGGGCTACGAGAATAAGGTATTACATGTCGCTATCTCGTTCCACCATATTTTTGTGAAAATCAATTCATTTGTGGTCCTTCTAAGGTTTGAACCCAAGACCACCTCTTTCTGTATCCATGCCTGTTGCCATTAAGCTAGAAAGAACCTACTAATTATTATTTCAAAATTATATATATATATATATATATATATATATATATATATATATATATATATATATTAAACAACACAAACACAAATAAATATATATTATGAAATATTACTTATATTGTTAAATATTATATTTATTTTTTATTTTAAATATTATATCTATATATTATTTATAATATATTATAATATATATATATATATATATATATATATATATATATAATATAAAAAGATTAACGTGTGTGTATGTGTGTGTGTGTGTATTAATATAATATTTTAAAACTATTTTTGAATAAATCAAAACAAAAATATAATTAATATCCTATTATTAATTAAACATGTATTATTTTTTTATATTTATTTAATTTATTAAGTGTCTATATATATAAATGAAGTAATTAAAAAAGAAAACCAAGTATAGGTCATATGTATTAATTGATACATTTATGAAATAATTTATTTTTTAGATAAATGTGTCATTATATGTAATTAATCTATAAAGATATATTGATGGGAATGTGGAAAATAATAAATCTTAAAGAACTTAACAGACGATAGGTCGCATTACACATTAAACAAAATTTAGTAAATTGTGATTATTTTTAGGAGGTAAATAAAGGCCTTTTGTCAAAGTAAAACAGTACTTGTAAAAACATATTCTCTAAACTTAACTTTGCTTCTACGTTTGAAAGTTTAAACTTTACCTAACAACCCCTTAATCTCATATATATTTACCTTCTGGATTAGCTATATCAATTTTGTTCACTAATTTATATTCTTCTCATTTCAATCTAATTGATTTTCATCCATTCATCTTAATATGTAAGTGTGCAAGAGAAGGAAACTTGTGTAGAGAGATCCCACATACGTGCAAATGTATTATTATCTTATTTTTGTTTATAATAAATAACATATTTAGTGTTCTCAAATGTTAAATATTAAATTTAAACAAAAAAATAAAAAAAATAATTTTTCAGTGATTAAAAAAATTCATTAAGAAAAATTAGCTGAAAATTGACTTTCTAAGGTGACAATTAAAGTCACCACTAAAAGTATGGTTTTTTGCTACGACAGTTGTTGTCACCGTTGAAAATGTCACTTTAAGTGGCGACTTAATTGTTGCCGCTGAAAATCTAAGTTTCAGCAGCGACTTTTCATGGTTGCCGCTGAAAGTCAAATTTTCAACGGCGACAAAAGCCTGACTTTTAATGGCGACTTTTATTGTCGTCGTTGAAGGGCAAGTTTCAGCGGTGACTTTTTAGAGTCGCCGCTAAAAGTGGTCGCCAAAATTCATTTTTTTTTGTAGTGTAGTATCAAAAGGACCAAATCATGAAGACATTTTGTCCACGTAGTCACGACAAACGCCAAGTATGAAACAAGAAAGAGAAAAAGATGCACGATGGGAGGCCCATCAAGTGCAAGTGGGAGATGTTGGACTTTGGGTCTAAGTCCACCCTTGATGGGCTGAACTATTTGATTAGAAAACTAGTCTTATCAAATAAGAAACAAATCAGCACTAATTATGGACTTATTAATTGAGAAACAATTAATTGTATATTAGGAAATTAATTAAGAATTAATTTTATGATTATTACTTGAAGGGCAGGTTGGAGTGCGCATGACTTCCTAATTAATGGTCTCCTTATACCTCTATAAATAGGATATCCCTCCCTCAGTTGAGACTTCCCTTGCCATTGAGCTATCTGGCAATCTCTTCTCTCCTACCATCTTTCTTGTTTTGATAATCTTTTATGCCAATCCTAATTAGTGTGATATCTTATTTTCCAACACTACGGTAGAGTACTAATTAGCTAATACTCACCGACTATAAACATCATAGTGGCACAAAATGCTAGAAACTTATACAATGCATCTGCTGGATATATGTATTCACATACTTGCACATATATACACAATACATTAGATACAAAACCACATATACATCGTCTGCTCTCTTTCTCATATACAACCCAAAATGCTCATATGAGTCTTAAAATATATAACAAAAGACTAGACAACCTAAACTAATTATTTCCGCTGCTCGGCCTCGATTCATCGCCATTTACCTTTTCTTTGCCCCGCGAGCTTCCTCTCTGTACCTGAAGATTTGTTTGGGAAAAGAATGAGATTCATGGGAATATCAGTAGTAACACATACAACATACAAGATAACACATATATAGCATGCTCATCATACAATCATCATAACATTATTTAGTGTCATTTTCATGCAATTCACAACCATGCTAGCGCTAGACAATGACTTGGCCCCGAGGGGTATCCACGTAAAGATAGGCTCCAGGCACCGCTCGTGCAATATGAATAATATCGCCTGAGTATCAACCCGCGCAAAGATAGGCTCTGGGTGATTACTCCGCATAATCTAAACATATTAGATGTTTGATGATAACACATCACACATATGCATGCTATGTTATATGAAGACGGTTACTACCTGGTTGCTACTCTACACAACTTCCCACCGGATACAAGCTCGGGTAATCCTGAGGCCAAACCGGTTGTCAAGTCCTGAAATTGCCAAATACCATGAATGAGTTATTACTCTTATATACATTCTTCCAAACTCATTACATTGGTAAATTTAGCTTACTGGTGCCAAATTACCAAAATACCCTTTAGGTCCTCATTATCATTATTTTCTCCAAAATCATGATTTAGGCCATTCATACACATTTTCACGTGTAGAATCCCTTTCCAACCTCGAATTGGCTAAAATCAATCCCAAATGACAAAAATACCCTTGACAACCCTCAAATAAGGCTTAGAAAGGGCAATTTTGTCATTTCGCTCTCCGGGCCTTTTCTCACTTCGGAGTCAACATAGACCCTACACAATTCGGCCTCTTAAATCCAATAGAAGCATCGAATTGGTCAAATTCTCATTCATTCATCACGTCCAACACAGGGAAGGGAAAATAAATTCCCAGAAAAGTTGTGTCGGATTCTCGTTTTCTTTGGCCCAATCACCTCCTTTCTACTTATAACCAATATATTAACTAGTTAGACATTCATTGGACTTGATTTGGAGACACTTACATATTAAGGTCTCTTTGACTTTCTTGAATTATCTTGTACCAAATGAACCATAATCAAGCCCAAAACAACTATACTAACCTTAATCAAGCAAAAGGAACAAGTTTGGGAAGTTACCTCTTGATTTTCTTCACTTTCTCTCTCTAGGTCGATTTCTCACTCCTCCTTCAAGCATTTGATTTAGCTGAACAACATGGAGGTTAATGGTAGGGAGATGAGGAGAGGAGACTATAGAAGGATTTGATGCCTTAATCATAAGATAGCAAGTCTCTTACCTCAAGATTGAGGGATCCCTAGCTTTTCGTCGTTCTTCCCGTTCAGTTCTCATTCTCCAGCTCTCTATCACTCTTCTTGGATCAGTTTAATCGAGAATGAGTAGCTGGACATGAGGAAGGAGTAATATAATCAAAGGGATTAATTAACCATGCCATATGTCATGCTCTCATTGGTCCCAAATTACATAATTCTCTCATTAATTCCATTTACCTTCTCCATGCTTCATATCTATTGAGAAACACATGAGAAATACAAGGGAAATCCAATTCTCCAATTATCTCATTATGCCAACATGTAGCTTGTTGACCAAGTCAATGACTTTTTGATTATTTAACCATTTTTTACAATAATTCACCAAAATTGATCCATTAATGATCAATTAGTCATTTTTCTCTTTTTAATTCCCATTTATCTCAAATCATTGGGAATTTGAGGAAAAATAATTATTTTCCATTTTTCGGCAAAATTACCGTTTTCCCCCTGCATTTAATGATTTACCGAAATAAATCATTTTCCGCTCATTTCTTCGAATCAACCCCATTATGTCACTTAAATGAGACCATTAATCATATCATTAAATTTTGTGAATTTTGGTTACCATATTGGGCCTTTACCGATCTCTTATACCCTTATTCAGCCAATTCACGCGTAACCGGCGATTAGAATATTTTCCATAAATTCACATCATTTTTCACCATTTTATTCCATTAAATATACATCAAATATACACATAAATGTATTGGTGAAAAATGGGGTATTACAATTAGGCTCTAGTGGTCTAATAATTGCATAAGCATTATTAAGTTTGAGTTATAGAACATTAGAGCATTGACCTAGATCTTAATGTGGATTCATCCCGATACGCAAGTCTCTTCTCTATCCTAATTTTCCTTCAGGTCCACTATAAAAACCAATATTCATGTTCATACACTAATAATCACCAAATAGTTAGCAGAATCTAAATAATCTCTTCAAAACAATTCCAACAGTAATGTTGCTATATCTATCAGTGTACCATACAAATAAAAATAAGGAAAAATTAGAGAGAGAAAACAAAAACCGAGGGAGTTAATAAAAGATCCATACCTTCTAAGGGGAAAAAAGCATAGTGGCTGTAAAAAATTCTGTTTAACTCTTTCTCTGCACCATCCATATAATGAATCATTGATTTTCAGCCCAGGAAATAAAATAACAGGATAAGTTAGGCAAGAACACAGACCTTGTGGTGGGCCTTAACAACATAAAAAAGGCGAGATCTTTTAACAACTTTAATGTATGGCATCTCTCTAAAGAGAATGAGATCCTCATATTATCTGAGAGAAGGTTTACAAGAAATATTACCTTGAAGAACATAAATGAACCAAACTCAATCTCCCCACCTTGCTTCAAGGCATCCTCATCTCTACCTCTAGCCATCCTTATCGTTCCTTCCCCACCAGATTCATCAATAGATCTGCCCACAATCCCTCATATAGGGTAAACTTGCGCCATGAAATGAAAGAGAGGTTGAAGGTATGAAGATTGAAGAGAGAGGGAGAGGAGAGAGATGTCTGAAATTAAAATGATATATAATGCCGTGTGGTTGGTTTAAAAAAACGAGGCGAGAGTAATATAAAAAATATACAAGAGAGAGGTGAAATTTGTAATGAAATAATTAGGTTTAGAATTTTTTTAGAATTTTAATGAGGAGAGAGAAGAAAAAAAATATGACTTTTTGAAATTTGAATATCAAAAGCTGATGGCACAAATATAAAAATATTATTTGGAAACTTTCACCAAGCCTAACGTATAACACAGGCATGATAAAAAATTAGGTGTTTTAGGCAGTTTGATCTGACCCGACTCGTTTTGATAAAAAAAAATTTGGTGTAAGCAACGTTTGGCAGACCAGATCAGACTGATTTTCTTAGGCCGGATTGGACTTTGGACCAAGGCCTCAGTCTTCTTGGTCTGATCCAGTCTAGCCCAAGGTTTTTTTTTTAAAAAAAAAATATCCACCGTACTATCTAATGTCTTTATCAGTTTATCATCTCTATCTCACTCTCAGTATCTCTAATTCTATAATGTCTATCGCCTATCGGACACAGACACACTCACACACGGATCAGTATTGCTAAGCGGCCGTCTCGCTCAGAATCTCAAATTCCGTCTCCGCTGTCTGGCTCAGAATCTCAAATTCCGTCTCCGCTGTCTGGCTCAGAATCTCAAATCCCGTCCCCGCTGTCTGGCTCAGAATCTCATATCCGATCTCCACCGTCTCGCTCTGTCTCACTCACACAAACACACAGATCAGTATAGGATACAGACACATGATCCCATCTCGTTTTGATCTGTCTCGCTCATACAGACACATAGATCAATATCGCACACAGACACACGATACCGTGTCACTCTCGGCGTCTCTGATCTCATTGCTCCGGTCTCAGCGCTCCTCAGTCCGTCGGTCACTCACTCCGTCCAGACACAAATCCTTCAGGTTTGAAGTTACTCAGCCTGTCGACCTCTCCTTCTCTTGGTTTGTTCAAATCCTTATAACAGATTTGTTGAAATTCTTGGTTACTTTGCTTAAGATTACTCTGCCATTTTCTTCTAGTTTCCTATTCGATTTGGATACCTGTAAGTTACAGCCATTGAATTTGGACGCTATAACGGGAGGATTCTTGAAAGATAATATTATGCTTCCCGACCCTCCATTATTTTTTTTTTTTACTTTTAGCTTTTAAATTTCATTTCTTTGATCGAAACTCAAAGATCTCAATTGCCTCTCAAAGAAGGCAAAAATGAAGGAGGAAGAAAATGGTAAGGTCCTAGACTGCACAGGTAATGCACTAAACCTGGTCTGGTCCAGCTCAAACTTGAGCTAGCGTTGGATCAGACCGGACCTCGGACTATCTTGTTTAGCCCGAAGTAATGTTCAGATCAGACCTCGAGTTGGGGCCTAACCCGGTTTAGTCTAGTCCATGATCAACCCTAATATAACATACTTAGCTAAATAAATTGTTTCCAGCTTTAAAAAATAGTAGCAATATACATGAGCAGGAGATAGAGGGACAATGAGCCTAACAAAAAGCCAAATGCAAACCATTTATTACAAACGGCTTAGTAAAAGCCCGAGGAGAATATTTTTTTAATAAGTGAGGCTTGTGAATAATATTCTGAGTCTAGACTCCAGAGCCAATATTCACCCTTTTTTTTTTATATGGCTTGCTGGGAGAGGATTTAATGATATGTTGATGTTGATAAATTAGATGTCTCTCTCATTTCTTCTCTCCACTTATTCTCTCTTATCTTTTTTTCTAGTCATTCTCTCACACACTCATCATCTTTATAAATATAAAAAAATATATCACTTACATATTTAATGCTTTTAACTAAATTTAATCAACAGTTAGTTGTGCATGGTTTGGTCCTTTTTACTTGTTAAAAAAAAAGGACTAGAGGAGTAATATATAAAGAACTGATATCTGGAGAGAAATTAAGAAAACAAATAAGAGTGCATAACAGTCAACTAAAAACAGAGAGATTTTTTATCATCACTTGTTATCTCTCACCATCCTTCCCAGAAGCCACCACCCTGATTGAGGTTTTGTGTGGAACACTCTGTTGTGGGTCCCTTAAAACAACGTCCTTGAAGGATACCCCATTGGCGGAGGAGCACTTACAGGATATGACACTGCTAATTCATCATATAATCTCATTAATTAGTTAATATTGTTAATCCCGTTTACAAAAAGAATATGATGATATAGCAGAGTAGTAACTTATTGTGAAAGAGAAAACTTATTAGGAGGATCTTGTTAATTGTAGTTATGATTCAGGGCTACTGAATAATAATGAAATTGACGATGATATTATGAAGAGACACGAGATTGAGATGATATATACTGGAGGATATCAATGAGATTGAGATGCTATATACTCCCCCAATCCCTATTTACAAGGTCCTATTTTTTGAATTAGTCTATCACTTTTATAAGTTTTTTTTTTTTTTACTGTCTGAGTATTAGATGCATTTTTATTAATCTTACCCCTAATTAATTTTCTCCATACACTCTCTTTCATCATTTTTTTCATTACTTCCCTATCTCATTTACCCACTTACAAATAAGGGCATATTTAGAGAGCCAATTAAACTAATTTTAACTGTTTTCTTAAATAATATAATTCAGTTAATAGAACTTTATAAATATGAACGGAGGGGTATGTAAATACAGGCATAGGTGGTTGAATGGCGGGAGGCTACGAACAATGTGAAAACGCAAGGGAGAAGGCAGATTGGGTGAAGGGATCAACCTTTCCATTTCCAAGGTTGCTTAATGATCTGTGTTTTCTCTCAAAGTTGACAATATTATCTTCCTTAGTCCAAAAAAGTTGCAGATTCGGAAGCTTTATATTCATGTTGGCTCATAAATGTTGAACTCGTAGCATCGCCCATTTGTTATTTGTTATCTACTGTAGCGTTAATAACATTTTGGGATGTAAACGACATTGGCAATGGAGTGACGGTAACTCCTCTTATTTCGTACTTTCATATTAAAATTTAAATTTAACTTTCCCATTGGTTTCAAAATTGCATTCTTTTTGTGCCACAAATCTGTTTAAAACGTGCTAAGATTCTTAGTTTCACACCATTACTCTCCTCCTAAGGATTCAACCCAACCAAAAAGAACTAAAGTCAGACTAAAAGTCAAGGGAAGGTTACGTGAATTATGCATACTCTCACTAATAATATGTAATGCAAAGCATCAAAGGAGCATAGAATCAATGCTTAATTGTAGCAGCATAGTTATAACATGGCAAACTTAACCATTTTAGAATCCTTTTAAGGCTTACTATAGTATAAAAAGAAAAATGTTAATTTAAGCGTCTACGATAGTAAAAAAGAATTAAGTTAATTACCTTTAAAAGAAACCTAACCATGATAGATATAGGAAACAAGTAGCAAGACAACAGACTATGGCTAGAAAGGATGGACTATCATGGATAAAAGAGGAATTTTCTATAAATCAAACAACCAAATCATCACTTGTAAAACCATATTCGAAAAATAACACAAGTCGTCTAACATGGGTAAAAGAAACCCGTCGTTGTTTGATATACGAAATATAGCCTGCCCTTAAATAACTTTGTTAAAATAACCACGGCCTTGATAAAATTGATTTTGTTTGTTAAAATCAATTTCTTTATCCTACCTTCAACTATGTAATTTCACGATCATCTCTATTCATATTCTTCTTTTTATATTCTTAAGGTTCTTGTGTGCTATTACTCATCTCAAATATTTTACTCCAGCTTAGTTAGAAGAGACTCAAGTGAACACTCCCTCGGATGCCATTTTCAAATGCTCTCACCTTCTCAGCGTTGCGTTTTCATTTATGCTTGAAGCTTTTAGTAAAACTTTTAAATCAAAGAAATGGACTTATGTCTTGTTCCCTTTGAGCTAGCCATGCTAGTCCACATCGCCTAATGAAAATATAATTACTCCTATATCCTTAATGTAGGATCTAATTGAGGAGTTGATTTTGGTGATAAATGGAAGACCCAATGCACATGTTTATGAATTTTATCCCAAATTAACCCTATTGAGTCAACAATAATCAAGTAGGAGAGGGAAGAAATAAATTAAAAAAGATGACTAGGATATTTAAAAAATACATTACATTCTTTTTCATGTAAAATTGTATACCATTAACTCAAGAAAGAACTACAAAAACATGAAAAAGACCGCAACTATCTATCCTACAATCCTTTATAAATAACCGCCTCTTAACAGGGAGGTGGTGGTCGATTAAGGACACAAAAATTTTCCTACTAAATTATGAGCAAGTTTAGCGAAATTATTTCCCTAGAAACCTAACGAATTACAACATGTCAATCTCTGCAATGTTGACTGCTTCAGTGCAATCAGAGACTACATTGTAGCACACCCTTGAAGGAGCAAGTTGACTGCTTCAGTGCAATCAGAGACTACATTGATTTTCTTGTATCCATAAGCCCAACATAAGATGAAGACCATGGATAATGCCTAATAGTTCTGCAATGGCCATGGGAACTAATGTGAGCTTGCAAATGAACCCGCTGAGCCATTCCTCCTGTTCCCCACGAAATACTCTTCTACATCCACTGCTTCTTGAGTTTAGAACTGATGCATCTGTCTCCAGCTTCACAAAACATGTAAGAACAGCATTATCCTCATATTCCTTCTGGTGATGCGAATCATAGAAGGAACATTAGGACAACAAATTGTTATCCCAACAAGCCCTGAACAAACTAGAATAAACATTACCAGACTCATAACTAAGCTCTTGACCAAATAGTTTATTACATCTTGAGATCCATATGTCACAACATATATAGCCAAAGTAATTAGCCCATTTATTTTCTTTGTAAATCCCACTACTACAAAAATGCCTTTTATGATAGTTATTATTGATCATATATGACAGTTTCGAACTGTCATATATGCGGGTGATATATATGCTCTGCGTATGTAGCGTCTGAAATTTAAAAAATATGGAGCCGCGGCTAAAATTTTAAAATAGGGTAATTTTGAAAACTTTTGTTGAAAAATGAAAACAAAATAGGGTTTGAGATTCAATTGTACGTGGAAAAGGTGTTAGGCACCCCACAATACCCGTTTATAACAACGGTTATCCAAAGTCAATTATTTAAAAATAAGTATCACTACAAAAAAAAAGATATTTCATGTAGCGGTGAATTTGTAGCGATTTAATTAAACTACTATAAATATCGATTTGTAGCGGTTTTAAGTGAAACCGCTACAAATTTGTAGTAGTACGACTCGCACTAAGTGGTGCGCTGGTTAGCCAACGTACTTTGTAGCAACTTACACAACAAAACTACACCAAATTTGTAGCAGTTTGGTTTTATAAACTGCCACAAATGTAAGGCGCAAAGCAGGTGCGACAATTGTGTCAGTTATTTTATAGCAATTTATTTGACATCAACCACTACAAAATGCAAAGGGCTGCTTTTTGTAGTGGTTATATAGAACTGCTACAAATGTTAATGGATATTTGTAGCGATTTGGTTGTATATCTGCTACATAATGCCAAGGGTCTGCAGCTTTATAGCGGTTATTTATAACGGCTACAAAGTTTACCATTAACCTTAACTGAGGTAGAGTTTCTAACTTTGTAGTAGTTTAGGTAGAAATTTTTGTAAAAACCGCTATAAAATCTGCCTGACCCCTTATTTTGCCTCTTTTTCCATTTTGATTTCTCACGCCCTCTGAAAGGTTTTTCTTGCGATTTGAGGTTCTACTCCAGCATTTGTAGAGTTTGACACTTGAGGTTAGGAATGTTAAGTATTTTATCTCCTTTTTTCTTTATTATTGTATAATTTTATATAAATATAGCTAATTTTTTCTTTTTTTATTTTGTAGTTAATATGACTTTAGGGAGAGACAAGGGGAAGGGGAAGGGGAAGGGGCTAAGCTTCCCCCCAGACCTTTTATGTGGAGTAGCAGTAGCAGTAGCAGAGGATGGGGCAATAGGAGGGGCTAGCGAGGAGGGAGGCATGTCCCCATGCCATCGCGGGAGGCGATAGCGCTATAGCATATGGCCCTACAGCAGCCACAAGAGTTGGATCCACTACAACCACAGCAAACGCCCTCACAGCAGAAAGCCCCATGGAGGTGACCGCACAACAGGTGTCTATTGTTTAGGGAGACAGGGATGACCTAAGTGTCAGTAACTACGACGAGAATAAGGAGTTTGACATCCAGACTCCTCTCAGTGACATGAAGCGATTCCTTGATGAGGAGGAGGCTCGACTAGAATAATCAATAACGGTCGTCTTCCCAATCGACTGGGTTTGAGGTGCAGGTTCAAGGTAAATTTAATTATTGTTTTAATAAATTTAATATTGAAATTCAACCTGTTAAATGTGAAATTTAAATTTAACTAACATATGGAATGAATTGTGCAGATGAGCAGGGGAACATTTCTATGAGGAGGATGGACATGGTTGGTCTGAATAGCCCAAACCTGACACTGCAAGTAATAGTTCCATGGAATGGGGCCATGGACCATTCAATTGAGAATAGGGGTCACCTGTTCAACCGCTATTTGAACAAGGTGGGCTCGAATTGGATGCAGTTGCCCATCCACTTCAAGACATAGAAGAATTTTTCGAAGGGGCTGAATGATCTAGCATGGGAAGACGTTGTGAAGGAAATTAATTGTATTTAATTATATTAAATAATTTGTAATTAATTTTATTTAATTATTATTTATTAATTTTATGATTTGTAAATAATTGCATTTAATTATTATTTATTTAATTGTATTATAGGATATGTTTGTCATCTGAGACAACACGAAGCGGCACACGTTGATGAAGATGGGGGACGACTGGAAGAATAGGAGGCATAGACTCTTCCTCATCATGAATAAGGATGAGAGAATAACTCTATAGCAGTTGATCGAGAATGTCTCAAACAGCATCCTACATAATGATTAGACGAGTTTTGTCCAGTACAGGAGGAGCCCAGAAAGACAAGTAATTTTTTAATAATTATAATTTTAGTAACTTTTGAATAAATTTTTTAATAATTATTAATTTTAAATATTTTTTTCATAATTTTAATATTATTTTTTTTGTACAAGCTCTTTCTTAGAGAAACATGAGGAGCAAAGGGAAGCAGAGGATCCATCACACGGCAAGATCGAAGACATTTGCTGTTACTTACAATGAATTGATAATTTTTTACAATATTAATTAATTTTAGCTTTATATTACTAATTTAATGTCAATTAATTGTTTATAATACTAATTTAATATTTTAATTGTTTTAAGAGAGGAAGGCTTAGTAGGAGAACTGACAAATGGACTAGGGGAGTTATTCATATTCATACATAGACACCAGGACGACAACAAGCAAAGGAGGCAATTGTAAGATAATTTATTGTTTTATTTATTGTATATAACACTAATTTATTGTTAATAATAATAATAATAATAATAATAATAATAATTTTTTATTATTTTATAAAATAGTAGGAGCATTTTCAGCAGTCCCAAGCTAAGCTGTGAAAGACCCAGACCCAGAAGTCATAGGGGTCTGTGGATCTCACTATGCTATTGAAAGCTAGTCTATGAATAGTGGAGCACCCTGGACGCGTGAGGGTAATGGGATTAGGCACCAAACCTAGCATGGTCTACAGCAAGAACGGTGCCTCTAAGGCTAGCACCTTTAAAGCACAGACCTCTAACTTCAAAAGGCCGACTTCATTTACGTGTAATAGACTTAGTGTTAGGATATCATAAACGACATGTTGTTCAGGTCAAAGAGTGGATTGTTACCTGATGAGAAGTATCCACAGGTCCCCCCAATCACTAGGTTCGTCGTCCAGCCGCCTCTTCCTCCTTCTGCCGATAATGATGGTGCTATTGACTCCAGTCAATCTCCAACTCCTCCTAGCCCCCCTTAGAGAGGACCTGATGATCAGGCTCCTAATAGTCAGTTTAGTTAGCTTTAGTTTATCAATTGTACAAAAATTTGGACATTTCTATTTTAACTTATGTAATTTCTTCTTCTGATTAGACGTGAAGCAACTACACTTTATAGCAGTTTTTACTAATAAACCACTATAAAGTATGAACCTTTGTAGCGGTTTAATGGCTGAAACCACTACAAAGCTTATGCCTTTATAGTGGTTACTTCATAATAACTGCTACAATAGTTGCATCAAATATGTAATGGTTCCTTAAAATTAACCACTACAAAGCACACACATTTGAATTTTGAATACCTCAAACCCACCAACGGTCATCAAATTTGTAGTGTTAAGGTAACAACAATAAATTGTTACATATTTGAATTTTGAATATGTCAATCCGCCAATGAGTCTGAAAATTTGTAGCAATTTTCACCAAATAACTACTACAAAGTGTGAATATTTTGAAATTTGAATTTCAAATCCCACCAACGAGCATGAAACTTTGTATCAGTTTCTACCACCAAAACAGTTACAAACTGACACTTAGTAGCAATTATAGTAGCGGTTTTTTAATCACTACAAATATTTGAACATTGGAGAATTTGAATTTAAGCTTTCAAGTATACGTAATTCTTTCTTCACTCATGTTCTATGCTAAATTTTTTCATCTATGGATAAGTCATAAATCAAGTTGCCACACAATTCTCCAACTTATTTATATGGATTAAACAGCTTCTTGGATTTCATATACTCTAACGCCAACTGTAATGGTAAGATCTTACATCCGTGTTGGAAATGCAAGTTCAAGAAGTGGCATACACGAAAATTTTTTAAGGAACATTTGCTTATGAAGCCTGTCTCAGAAGACTATACGTTTTGGGGAGTTCATATTGAGAAGGTCGGTATGAGATCTAATGATCCTCTTCCTTGAAGTTCACAAGTAGGAGTTCAAGTAAATAAAGATGATCCTGTTAATGATGTTGTGCGTGATGTGTTTGATTTTCAAGATGACAACTTCAATGAAGAAGTCTTGAGGAATGAAGCAATTTAGGATTTTTTTCAGCCTAATGGATGAAGCAGATCTTCCTTTATATCAAGTTTGCAAAAATACTTAAAATTATCTCTCTTGATCAAATTGTATCATATCAAGTGCTTGTGTGGAATCATAGATAAGGGAATGCTGATATTGCTGGAATTATTACAACATGCGTTCTTCGACGCTGAGATTCCCACAACGTTCTATAAGGCCAAGAAGATTATTAACAGATTGGGTTTGAACTACACAAAACTTAATGCATGCCCAACGATTGTATGCTATTTTGGGGAGATGATACTAGCAGGGAGACTTATAAGCAATGTCACACATCAAGGTACAAGACAATTCGGAAGGGGAAAAAGTAGAACAATAAACATGAAAAATTCTTAGGTACTTTCCTTTGAAGCCGCACTTATAAAATTTTTTATGTCATCCAAAACAGCAGAGCATATGAGGTAGCATGAGGTTAATAAGAATGAAGATGGTAAATTAAGACATCCTTAGGATGCAAAATCCTGAAAAAGCGTTCAACTCAGACTTTCCATCTTTCGCAGCTGACCCTAGAAATGTTCGACTTGCTTTGGCGACTAACGTTTTTAATCCATTTGGGAATCTTAGCACAAGTTACAATATTTGGTCGGTAGTCTTAGTTCCCTATAATTTACCCCTGGATGTGTATGAAACAAAGCTCCTTCATTTTGTCTATGATTATTCCAGACAAAAAGGCACCAGGTAATGACATCATTATGTATCTCCAACTGCTTATTGTGGAATTACTAAACTTGTGGAATGTCGGCATTGAGACATATGATGCGTACGAGAAGACACTGTTCAACTTGTGTGCATCCTTTATGTGGATGATTACTGAAATTCCTGGGCATAAAACATTATCCAAATGGAATGTGCATACTAGGTCGGCATGTCTAGCTTGCAATTTTGACTCTGACACAGTGCGCCTTGCCCACAGTCAAAAGTGGTGCTTCATAGGGCATTGGAGGTTTCTCGATGAAAAGCACAAATTTAGATTGCAAATGAATCATTTCAATGGAAAAAAAAAAAGAGGACCTCTTCAAACTTTATCCAGTGCAGATATCTTACAGCAACTTTTGGATGTTGAATTTGAGTTCGGAAAAAATGACGATGCAGCAAGAGCAGGGTGAAATACTAGTAGGACTTTGGCTTTTGCGCCTCAGCAATGTCGGAAGATAAGCATTTTCTTCACTCTTCCATATTGGAAATCTAATTTACTTCGACATAGTCTTGATGTCATGCACATTAAAAAAATGTACGTGACAATGTGATATATATGCTACTTAACAAACCCGGCAAGTCAAAAGATCATTTTCAAGCTAGGAAAGATTTATGGGCCATAGGAGTTTAGGAAGACACACGACCAAATGAGCATGACAAATTTCAACTGGAAAAGTTCACCCTCACAAAATAGAACAAGTATTCCTCGCAAAGTTGAAGAAAATAAAAGTTTCTAATAGATATTCAAACAATATTTCATGATGTATTGACATGCAGGCTTGAAAGGTTGATAGGCTAAAGAGTCATGACTCACATGTTCTTATGCAACAACTTCCACTGGTTATAAAGAATATACTTCCTCCCGATGTGTCCATTATTTTTGTGAAGCTACGTTCTTTCTTTCAAAAGTTGTGTTCCAATTTTTGTTCGTTAAGGAGCTCGATCAACTACAGTCCAAAATCATTCTTATGCTTTGTCATTTGGAGATAATCTTTCCTCCATCCTTTTTCACTGTGATGGTTCACTTAACAGTCCACCTTGTTCATGAAACAAAGCTCACTAGCCCTGTTCAATATTGATGGATGTATCCTATTGAGAGGTACTCATTTTACATATGTGCATCATCATTAGTTTTCAAATTTGATAGTTGCCCATTTCAGCATTTAGTATCATTTTTCCTTTTTTACTTTGTAAGTTTCTTGGAAAATTGAAATCTTACGTAAGAAATAAGGTCTGGCCAAAAGGTTCTATAGCTGAAGGTTATATAAGAGATGAGATCCTGTATTTTTGCTCAAGGTACTTTGATGACATTGAGACGGCTTTCAACTGACCGCCTCATGCAGACGATTGTCCTTAACTTGAACCAATATCAAGAGAGTTGTTAATCCCTCATGTTAGTAAACCAGTTGGAGAAAATGAGAACTTCAAACTAACAACAACTGAGAAGTTGTAAACACATAGATATGTCTTGATTAATTTCACTCAAATTGAACCCCTTATTTAATAAGAATTGTATACTCATATGTTATTCTATATCTATCCTTACATTTTTTACTTACATTTCATGATCGCCTTCTCGTGACTAATTCCAGGAAATTCAGAAGTCACGTGAAACATCAACTCAAGATCCAAACACAAACATCCTCCGAAGTTGACAAAAAGGTCCACGGAGAATTCCTAAGTTGGTTTGCGTGCATAATACTAAATGACCACAACCCACACTTACTAGATTTCATAGCTCTCACAAGCGGCCCTCTTTAACCATACAAAAAGATTTACAGCATACAATGTCAATGATTTCAAGTTTTGCATAGTTTTACGAGATTAAGGATTGCAAACTTAAAATTCAGGTGTTTATGGCACCTTTGGGACAAAGAGTTATGCATACAGCAGTGATGACAACATGAAATTCAGAGGCATCCCTTAATATAGAAAGCTTATTAATGTCGTCGAACTAAATTACCAAGGCCGTTTCACTGTGATGCTATTCAAGTGTTTGTGGGCAAATACGACAACTTCCCAGGGACTCACAACTGATGACTTAGACATCACATCAGTAAATTTCTCCTGGCCAATTCACACTGGTTAATTTGAAGATAATAAGCTATATATTCTTACATTAGAGGCATACCAGGTTTATTATATCGAGGACGAGAGGCACAAGAATTGGAACATAGTGGTTTACTTAAAGCCTTGAGACCTTTACGACATAGGTAATGGGAATAACATCGCCTATAAGAGTGAGCCGTTCCAGCCCGCCAATGTCAACAACTTCTTCCCTGATGACGATGACTATTTACTTATAGTTCGGTGCATTTTTATAAGTTCACATCATTTAAATTTAATTTTTCTACAAAATAATACCACACTAACATTTTCTCTACAAAATTTTTGTAGGGATGGTGACAAAGAATAATTAAACAAATTATGATTTTGTTCTTGTAAATCTTAATTTAAATTTAAAAAAATTCAAACCAATATTTGTAGCGGTTCCAGAACCGCTACAACATAAAAATAAAACCACCACAAAAGGTTGAACCACTAGAAAATCAACAAAAACCACTACAAAAGGATGAACTGCTACAAATAACATCACCCAAACTGCTATAAAAACAGTCACATTAACCGTTACAAGCGTTACGCATATCCCTATAAATACCCTCACCACACCTCATTTCAAACATTTCTCCAATTCTTTCCACCCTACTTCTCTCACGTTTTCTCTCATCTGAGAATTTTTTTTCAACAAGCAAAGAGCTGAGCAAGGTGATTAAATATGGTAAAATTTATTTTAATTCTGATTTCAACATTTTTTTTTCCTTCTTATAATTCTGATATTATTATTTTTTTTCATTTTGTCCAGGAATTTAAGGACTTTTCCTCAACATTTTCAATATTCCTTCCATAATGATCAACATCTAATAGACATCATAATAAGTCTTATTATCTACACATTCTCAATATTACATATATTAAATTTATACTTATCTAACTCAATTTAATCATTCTTCTCAAATAATAACTACTATAATTTAAGTTTCTTAAGTAATAAACTATTTCACACAATGTTATAACAATAGACTCAAATTATTGTATACTTTTTTTAAAATTTCCTAACAATTTGTAGCATTCTAGAACTGCTACAAATTCAAACATAAATTAGATTATATTTTTGCGCTAGTTTTGAAATTCCATATATTAATAGCGGTTATGTAACCACTACAAAGTTTAAGGCGCCATTTTTTAAAATTCAAATTTGTACTTAGTAGCGGTTTTATAACTGCTACAAACTTGGAGCCAAATTTTTATTTTTCATTTCTTGCAACCTGAAATTGTGCCACCAACATTTGTAGCTACTTTTTAACAGCTATAATATTCTCAGATAATGTATTATCTACATAATCTCTTATAGTGATTGTAATAAACCACTACAAATACAGGGAGTAGTTGTGTTACATGAGTAGTGATTTGATATAACCACTAAAAATTTGTTTGCAACAGTGAATTTGTAGCAGTTTTTGAAACCTCTACTACTGGCGTTTGTAATGGTTAAAACTACTACAAATACACTTTTTTAACCGCTACTAAGCCACAATTTTTTGTAGTCTATGGCCCTTTTAATTTTATAATTACACAAAAAATAAATACAAAAGGAATATTTAAAAAAAGAAATAAAATGAAACTAAGAAAAAAGAATGTTTATTTACAATAGGAAAATAAGGAAAAACATATTTATTTACAAAATCAGACTTAACCAAGGAATCAAAGTGTAACACCTTACATTTACATTCGTTTTGATGAGTTTTACGTGGCAAATTTGAACCACTAAACGATGTTCTTTTATAATGCTTTCCAAATCCCAATCTCAAACAAGATTCGAACCTATAGTTCAATTGGTTTTTCTGAAAATTTAAAAATTTTACGAAAGCGTACTTTAGTGGTTCGTAACTTTGTTATTACTCATCGGTTCTTATCTTTTCCCATTAATTTAGTTAGAGTGATTCTCTACTCAAACTTAATTCATTTATTTACATACACAAACTGTGTAACCACACAAAGCTACCAAAATCTTCGGCCAACTATCATGTTTTCTTCTAGCACAACTTCTAGCATCCCACCTGTGTCTACCTATCTAAATGGTTGGTTGGGGAAAGGTGAGATTCAGAGGAATCTCAGTAGTAAACAATGCTAACAAATGTATATAAGAAATACTTTATGCATGACATGTTTGCTCCCACAAATTCATGCCAACATAATGATATGTATGCATGCTCAATGTTTAACATGTTATACTAATGGCCATAGTATAAATCAAAATAAAGCTTCACTCATTCACATATGCTTCATACAATTCATCAAAACACTTAACACATCAATACACAAACACACATATCAAGTTATACAAGTTAGGAAAGTTCACTACCTTGTAGACAAAGCCCTTCTGCTTGTCCCATTTTTCCCCAACCATTGAGGCTTCATAAAAATTCTTTCATTCTTCTTCTTTCTTGACTTCTCATGACCCTAAATAAATATCACATTATTTGTGCCATGAAAAATGAATGTCCAATGGGGCTACCTTAGCCTCATAGGCTTACTTTTACCCTTAGAGCTCATACCACTTACATTTGGCGATTTTCTTTGTGAAATTCATATAGTAGCAAAAAGCTGCCAGCATTTTGAGCAAACTTTAAAAAAATCATAATTAACTCTATATAACTCCAATTAGGGTGGTTCAAAGTATTATATGAATACTTTTAAGTATATTTTCACATAAAAATACTTTGGTCTGACCAATGTCATCATATTTTTCTCAGAAATTCTCCGAACTTCACTGTTCCCATATTTCCTTCCACAAACAAGGCACAAATTCAAAAATACATATCTCTTAGCATACTAGTTCAAAAATTACAAAATACCTATCAAATTAACCCTCTACATCTTTAATTTAATCCTGCAAAGTTTCATAATTTTTGGAATAGGTTTGACCCATGAAATTTATTTCATTGTCAGACTGCCTCCAATGGAACAAATCAAACAGCATGCCCTTTCAATTTCTAAAAATTCTAGATTTAATCATAAGCATCCAAAAATCATGAATTCATGTATACCTATACAATTTCTCATTCCTTCATCATTCCTGTTCAGACCAGAAAATTAGGGTTTTCTACAACAATTCACTAATTCACAATTTATTCATTATATTAGGTTCATATGCTTCCCAAACCTCATATAACCACATGTATATGAGAAAAGCATAATGAAACCCTAAATGCCCTTAAACAAATGAAATTAGGGCAGCAAGAAGGTTCCCCACCAAACTCAACCACACAACACAATATATAGCTCAAATCAAAGCTCAAGCTCACATCTTTCACTTTCTAAGACTTGTTCTTAATTCCTCCAACTTTGACATTTTATAGACAATACAGAACACCTCTTTTCAAGAAAATAAAATCATAGAAATGAAGCTCTTAGTTAGAGGAACAACATTCATGAAAACCTTAAGTACAATAGAGATTATTTGGAATGTGAAAATTAAGCTAGATCACCTTACCTTCTTTGTTCTTCAACTTTCTCTTTTCTCTTTCCTTTTTCTTTTTTCTTCTTTTGGCCATATGAATTGAGTGTAATGGAAGATTGATATTTTTTATTCATTTATTCCTCTTCCATTTAGATACTTGGCTGAAAATTCAAACTCAAAAAGCCAAGAAGGTGATGTGTCAAGTTGTGGTGGTTTCTTACAAAAGTAGCTTGGTTAATTAACTAAGAGTGATTTGGTTAAATGAAGATTCATTTCCTCTTCCTCTTTCTCTTGTGTTGGACGAAATTTCTGCCCATTTGGAGAGGAAATGTTGACCAAAAAGTCTTGAATTAATGGCCTCTTTAACACATTGCTTGTTTGACTTTTCCACCTCCTTTTTACTTGGTTAAAAATGCTTTACCTTTTGGCGTAATTGAGGGCAAATAATTATTTTCTTCTTGCTCCCTCTTGTTGAACGTCCATCATCATAAAGGGAAGAGAAATATTGGCTTTCAATTTTTTATTTATCCAATAGACTATTTTACCCTTACATTTTCCAATTTTCGCACTTGCTGAAAAACTGGGCAGAATTTTCATCAAACTTTGAAAATTCATATCTAATTGTGTAGATATCTAATTAGGGTGGTTCCAAAGGCTATATAACCCTTATTAAATCTAGTTTTAAGAAACAATATAAAATTTGGCCAAATAGAAGGTCATACTTCCCATAATTATTTTTTTGGACGTTGCCACCGAAAATTGTCAGTTTTACTGGGCTAACTTCAAAAATACATAACTCTTTGTGTACAAATTCAAATGACTTATATAACCTATTAAATTAAAAGTTTGAAAAGTATACTTTCATTTTGAAAAGTTTCATTTTTTTTACATCATTTGCCCATTAAAAAATATCACACAAACACAACTGCCACACAAGAAAATTCACTGGCAGCAACACTACTTTGTGTTCCAATTAACTATGTTGTGTGACCTCTAATTGCCTTGTTTTGTCACTTAATATACCGTTTAATTCACCATTTAATTCCCCTTAATGACACCAAAGGTGTAAAGGAATTTTAGGGAATATAACTATACCTTACTGAGACACTTGTTAAACCGGGGTTTAGCAATCTACTACAGTTAGGCTTAATCTCAAGCATCTAGTCTCAAAATTCGAGATATTACACAAAGCCCGCATAGTTCAAGGTAGAAATGTGTGTCAATGGGTTGGTGTCTTTTAGGAAAGGATTCCATTAATTTAGTTGTGAAAAAGAGTTTTTTTTTTGTTTTGTGCTTTTTATTTTTTTTAAGAAAAAAAACAATTTCTTTATTTCTTATTTGAAAAAGATTTTGGATTAAACTTCCTACGAAGGTTCCAATAACCTCACAAGAAAGAATAATCATTTTCATGCCTATGGAGGTTCCAAAAACCTCACACGACGTAAAAAACTTTTGAAATCTTATTTTCCTTTTCATAAAAAAGATAAGTTTTTTTATTTATATTTATAAAAATTGGTTTTGAATTATTATTTAAAAAAAGAGGAGCAACCCACATTGGTATGCCTGCGGAGGTTTTAAAAATCTGACACAGCATAGGTTTAAAGATAGGGATGCTAAAGACGGAAAGGAGATCAAAATATCATGTAGACAAAATAACAACAAATACACAAATCAAATTCATTTGTCACATGATTAAACATGGTGTGAATAGGAGCAAGAGACACAAATCATAATTCAGCAACTCAAGCATATATTGGGGAACAAATATTTAAAGAAACACACCTTTCAATGTTGTTTGTGCCAAATATCCATCAAAGTTCAATGGCAATTCTAGTGTCAACAAGCATCACACATTCGATGGGGATTTTAACACTTATTCAATACACTCAGCTCATGCACAGCAACTCAAAGGATTAATCTCTCACAATTTGGTCCACCTTTCACTTTGAACCTGCCATCTGCATTTGATTCATCCACAAAAGAAGAAAAAGAAGAGGGTATGAGTGAAGCAACAACCAAGGATTAACGAGAAGAAGTTGTATAATTATTGGAAACTCAAACCAACTATCAAACTTTTACTCTTCAAAAGAATATTAGGGAAAAAAAACATGGTAATGCATAAGCTCTTAAGCATACTTCACCATTTTACATCCTTTCTCCTTGAGCTCCTTTCTCTTCTAAGAAATCATTGTGTCTTCATCTCTCTTGTGCTCCCCTTTAAATAGGTATCACCTAAAGTTTTGCCTCATTAATACATTTTTTTATTTTTATTTTTTATTTTATTTTCTTAATGATGATTGCCAATTTGGATCATAATCATCATCAATGAAATGAGTAATTTTTTATTTTCATTTTTATTATTTTTTGATTTTCCTTTAATGAATGATAATGCCAATTTGGACCACAATCATCATTAATGAAATAATATTTTTACTTTTGTTTTTTTATTATTTTTTTATTTTCCTTTAATGAATGATAATGCCAATTTGGACCCCAATCATCATCAATGAGATGATTTTCATATTTTCTCTTTAGTAAATGATGATTGCCAATTTAGACCACAGTCATCTTCAATGAGATTATTTTCTCTTTTATTTTTTTTTATATATATTTTCTATTTTTTAGTGGTGTCCAAACAAAATAGGGTATTCACAATATAGATAAATAACAATTCCAAACTGTAATATATTAAGGGTATATATAACGGTTCTTTGTTAATAACAGTAATGTATTGACTTTATTTTATATATATATATATATAATATATATATATATATATAGTTATTTTTATTATTTTTATTATTTATTTTTACTATTAATATTTATTATATAAGACACAATATAATCATTGATAACAAGAAAATAATAATATTAAATAAAAGACTTATATTTATAATTCAATAGATTATAGATAAAAATCATACAATTTAAAAGAACTTAATAACTTAAACACTTTCACAATAAAACATTTTCAAACATTATATTATAATGTTTTGAATTCTAAAAAAATCTATTAATAAAAAAATTCACAATATCAGTGCGCTCCAACACTACAAAAAAAAATTCCTTTTGGTAGCGATTAACTTGTAGTGATTCTAAAAAATGCAACAAATATAACGATTTGTATACAAATTTGCAATGATATGACTTGAGCCAAATGGCATACTGGTAAGTCTTGGTAATTTGTAGTAGTTGGCTCATATAATTGCTACAAAATGTAGCAATAGTCTAGTACAGCCTTTGTAGTTGTGTATTGTAGTAGTTGTATCCAACAAACCGCCACAAAATGTGGTGCCAACTTGGTGCCATATTTATAGTGGTTTATTTGTAACGGTGTGTTTGATCCAACCGCTACAAAAGATGCTCCAAATATTGGCACTAAATTTTCAAATTTCATTTCCCGCCATACCCACATTTAGGGAAAAAAAAAATTTCCACCACTTTTATAGTAGTTAGCCAACCGCTACAAAAAAAAAATTAATCTCCCAAATTCAAATGACAATTTTAGTAGTTCAGTAATCACTACAATATGCTCCTAGAAAGTCTGATCTACAGACACATCTTGTAGTGGTTCGTGAAACCGCTGCAAACATAGTATCGTTTTTGTTTTGTTGACTGAGTAATGGCTCCAATGAACCACTATAAAATCGTTTGCCACCATGAATTTTATAAAGATTTCTTTAACTACTACTATTGGCATTGTAATGGTTATAACCGCTACAAATCCGCCAATGAGGAAATTTTTTATAGTGGATTCATATGCAAGATTGATGAAGGTGATCCTATTTCCCTATATCTATTTGTAATTTGCATAGAAAAGCTTGTACATTTTATTTAAAGGCATATTAATAATGGTGAGTGGAAGCCGATTAATCTCACTAGAATAGGTTTACCTATCTCGCATCTATTTTTCGCTAATGATATTATTCTTTTTGCTGAGGTTTCATTGGGTCAAGCTCTTGTGATAAAGCATTGTTTGGATCACTTTTGTGAATGGTATGGCCTAAAGGTGAATCCGTTGAAGGCTAGAATTTATTTCTCTGATAATGTTAACCATGCTAAAAGTAATGAAATTAGCCAGGTTCTCGAATTTACTCAAACCGGGAGTCTAGGAAAATATCAGGGGGTGCACTTGCATCATGAGCGGGTGTCTAAGGAAACTTTCACGAATGTGGTTGAGAAAGTAAAGAAGAGGCTTACTAGTTGGAAAGTTAAATCTATTTCGACGGCAGGTGGAGTGACGCTAATAAAGTCCGTCACCTCAGCAATTCCTAACTATGTTATGCAGACGGCTTTTCTTCCTACAGCTACTTGTGATGTTCTTGACAAAAACAATCGAACTTTCCTTTGGGGAGGAACGGAAGAACACAAGAAGATCCCGTTGGTGACATAGGATGTGGTGTGCAAGTCCAAGAAGAAAGGGGTTCTCGGTATTCAATATGCCAAACAACAAAATCACTCATTTCATATGAAACTTGGTTAGAACCTTGTGAAGAAGCGTGATGCCTTGTGGGTTGAAGTGGTACGTGACAAATACAAGTGTGGGGCTGATCTTCCACCTAAAATAGAGCCTAAGCGACCTAGTTCTAACATCTGGTCAGTTATCAAAGCTACTTGGTCACATACTCACATGTACAAGTAGGTGTGGAAGTGATGGAGAATAGGGAACCAAGATGGAAATGGAACAAAAATGGGTTGTGCTCTATTCAATCATCTTATGGTATGCTCACTCAAGGGGAAGGCAGTGCAGAAACTTTATGGGAAAGGAAATGGCGATTGAAGATACTTGAGAGATGCCGAATATTTGTTTGGCTTGTTGCTCGAGGGTGCTTACTTACTAATGTATCTCGATGTAAAAGAGGATTGAGCATTGATAATCACTATCCGCTATGTTCGTTACATGCAGAGGACCTGCTGCATTTACTACGTGATTGTGATCATACACATGGGATATAGAGGTCTCTTATAAGTACAACGCTATGGCGGAAGTTTATAGCCGTGGATCTAGCTCACTGGCTCTGTTGGAACTTATCGAAGCAGGAGCAGTGTGGCCGTGATGACTGGGACACAGTATTCGCCATTACTTGTTGGTGGATTTGGAGGAGGTGCAACTTGTTTCTTTTTTAAGAGAAGAAAGTTTCCAACAATATAGTTGTGAATAGTGTTAATGCCCTAATTATGAGTACTTGTGAGGCTTATGCGAAGCTCTCGAAAGGACATATGGCACCCTGTGTAGTGTCTCGACGGTAGATTGGTTTGACCCTCGGTAATAGGATATATCAAAGTAAACGTCGATCGAACGTACTCTCATCTTACGCATAGTAATGCTTGTGGTGGAGTTCTACGTGATGAGCATGTAAGTTGGATTCATGGATTCATGTGTAGGATTGATGAAGGAGATTCATTAACAGCTGAACTTTGGGTCTGTGTACATGGTCTTAAAGTTGCTTGGGACTCAGGATTCAGACGTATTTTGTTGGAGTCTGACTCTACAGAGGTTGTTCGAATATTACTTGAAGACGGACATGAATTGCATGCGGATCATAACATCATTGATGAAGCTCAATCGATGTTAAGAAGGGATTGGTGTGTGAACGTAAAAGATATAAGTAAGCGTGCAAACATGGCGGGGGACTATCTTGCTAAAGAAGGTTTCTCTATCATGCCAGGGTTTAACTTGATTTCCCAAGCTCTTGAAGAGCTCATTCGGATAATATAATGGCTGCTAATTACGAAGAGTTTTTCTGTAGCTTCCTTTTTGTTATAAAAAAAAAATCCCCTCACATATCCTTTAACTGCAAAAGGATAATATAAATATAAAAAATAAGAATATATGTAATAAAAATAAGAAAATATAAAAACTTAAACAAATCTCATAATATAACTTTGGAAATCAAAATATAGTAAAAATTAGCAAATATAAAATCTTGGGCAAATCTCAAAACCTAATTCAACAAACCTGATTTTAATTTACAATTTGGGTTGCTAAATTTGGGAATGTGAGATCTCAACAATAAGAAAATTCAACATTTTACATCATCATTTTTTTCCGTATTCTTTGCTTTCTCTTGCATTTTTTTCTCTCTGTTAATCTTCAAACCAATGGCCAACATCAGATGTGATATCATAATCCTGATCAGCAACCTTGAGCATCAAGTTATGAGCTTTGGTTATGTAAAAAATAAAATAAAATTAAAAACATTAATTGAAAAAAAATGAAAAATTACTCGAGGAAGAATCACGCGAAAGGAGCTGCAGAGTGAAGACTCATGGTAGTGATAGAGGAGAAGACATGCATCGCCATAACAAAACTTATGGAAAAAGAGTATGAGACCCACTAGTGAAACTCAAAAAACATTTGAGAAGGAGCTTAAAGAGATTCATCAAATAAAACTTTTTCAGAATCCCACCTCCTTATCTTTTATATTTTTTAGAATCCCGCCTTTTATTAAAGAATACTTAATGGTTCTTAGTTAAGAACCCTAATCTATTGTCAAATAATTTCTTTCAGAATCTCGCCACCCTAATGTATTATCAAATAATTTCTTTTAGAATCTCGCCTTTGTTTATATTTTAAAATACTTAATAGTTCTTAACGAAGAACCATAATGTTTGTTAAAATACTTAACGGTTTTTAGTGAATAACCATAATGTATTGTTAAATAATTTTTTTTCAGATCTCATCTTCTTATATTTGATATCTTTCATAATCCCACCTATAATACCCCACTTTTTCACCAATATTCCATACATGTATATTTTTTTATATTTAGTGGAATAAAATGGTGAATTGTGATATGGATGAATTTACAAAAATGGCAATCGCCAGTTACATATAATTCAGCCAAACAAGGACATAAAGAGGCAATTAATGTCCACTTAAAGGCCCAATATTGTAACCAAAATACAAGTATAAGATGATGCAAATGATAGCATCATTTAAATGTCAAAATTGGATCAAGCCAATGGAAATAAGCGAGAAATGATTTATTACAGTAAATCATAAAATGTAAGGGAAAAACAATAATTTTGCCTTTAAGTGGAAAATAATTATTTTTCCCTAATATTCCCAATAATTTTAGTTAAATGGAAATTAAAAAGAGAGAAATGACTACTTGATAATTAATAAACCTACTTTGGTGAATTATTATCAAGTAAGGTCAAATAGTCAAAAGTCAAAGGTCCAAAAGTCAACTATTTGCAAGTTGGCACAATGGGATATTTGATATCCATATTTCCCTATCACTTTCCATGCATTTCGGCTACAATGAGAAAGCATGAAGGGAATGAAAAATAAAAGGAAAGAAATGGTATTTTGGACCAATTACAAGTTGTCACATGTTGGACCATTGACTAATGCATTATATCATTAATTCCCTTCCTTTCTTCATTTCATTCTCGTGCAAATTGAATCAGAAAGAGTGAGAGAGAGCTGAGATGGAGAACGTGAAGGAGGGAGCTAAGGTTCTTCAAGGATCAAGGTAATAGAGCTTGTACCTTGTGTTTCAAGCTTTCTAATCCCTCCAAAACCTCTCCTACTCAACTTTCCTCCTTTGAATCCATAGTTTTCAAGTTGACTCAAGAGTTGTGGAGAGGGAGACAAAAATGTTGATGAGAGAGAAAGTGCTGGAAATCAAGAGATAATCTTCCAAACTTATTCCTCTTGCTTGATTGATGCTATTAGAGTTATTCTTGACTTGGTTTTGGTTGTTTTGGTAAGAGATAGCTCATGAAACATAAGGGACCTTAAAAGTCAAGTTTCTCCAAATCAAATCCAATAAATGTCTAAATAGTTAATAGTGTGATTATAAGTAGAAAGGAGGTGATTAAGCTAAAGAAAACGAGAAACCGACACAACTTTTCTGGGAATCCTATTGGATTGCCCTATGTTGGACATGGTAGAAGGAGTAGGAATTTGATAATTCTTATGCTTTCATTGAGTTTAGGAGGCAAAATTGTGTAGGGTATATGTTGATGATAGAGTAAGAAAAGCCCCAGAATGTGAAATGACCGAAATACCCTTAAAAGCCTTAAGTAAGGGTTGTCAAGGGCATTTTCATCATTTGGGCCTGATTTTGACCAATTGGAAGTCAAAAATGGATTCTACATGCGAAATTGTATAGGATTGGCCGAGGTCATAAATTTGGTAAAGTATAGTGAGACCGAGTCTTAAAGGGCATTTTGGTAATTTAGCACTATTAGGCTAAGTTAACCAATACTATGAATTTGGAATTGTGCATGAATGAGCAATTACTCATTTATGGTATATTTGATATTTCAGGACTTGGTAGTTGTTCAGAACTCAAGACTTGCCCGAGCTTGGAAAGGTGGGAAGGATTTGCTAGAGAAGAGCAATCAGGTAGCAATTTATCTTTCATATATTATAATATGCATTGAATGATTTATGGGTTCATCATGATTGTCTACATATTTGAAAATGCGGGGTGGTTGCCCGAGGTCTATCTTTGCACGGGTGGACGCTCAGACCAATATAACAATCACCGATGCACGAGCGGATCCTGGGGCCTATTGCATGAGTATCCCTCGGGGCCTTGTAGTGTATCTAGCGCTACAATAGTTTACAAATTTCATGTGATGCATGATTGCTGTTGTGATGATTTTGATGAATGATGTTTGCTTAGCATGCCATGAAATATTATAACTGTATGATTGATATACGTTGCTACTGAGATTTTTTTGAATCTCACTCTTTTTCAAAAAAAAACCCCACTTTCAGTACAGGGAGAAGGCTCTAGGGGAAATCGGAAGGTAAATGTGGATGACTAAAGGTTAGGACATTGAAAACCTTAGTCATTTTGATGGTCTCATTCCATATGTTTTGGATACTATGGGATTTGTATATGTTGCATACATTTTGAGTTGTATTTGGTGTATATGTTCATGTAAGCATAACAACCATGTAAGAATATCAAATGGATGAATGGTAGTTGATATATGTTTGTGCTTCCCATCGGTAACGAAATATAATTAAGATAAACGCTCGCTGACTCTAGTAAATGAATATAAAGAAAGAGCCGATGAGACTAAACGAGATAGTGAAAATGGTTTGTGAAAATCTTACTCCCCTCTCAACCCTAGGTTCACTCCTAAGTTGAGAATGGGAATTTGCAAGTATTTTCAAAAGTTGGGTAGTTCGGGTTTGAACCCTGGTCTCTTGAGTGATTTCACTACTCATAAGTACTCATCCGAGGTTATAAGAAATAAGGTATCACACCACCTTTATTTATATCAAAGAATACTTAACTATTTTTTGTGATGAACTATAATATATTGTCAATTTTTTTAGGATCATGCCTCCTAATACATGATATCTTTCAAAATCTCACTTTTATTTATATTAAAGAATACTAAATGGTTCTTTGTGAAGAACTTTAATATATTGTCAAATTATATTTTTCAAGATCCTACTCCCTTATATATGATATCTTTTAAAATCCTACTTTTATTTATTTAGATAATACTTAATGATTATTTGTGAAAAACTGTAATGTATTGTCAAATAAGTTTTTTATTGTTAAGTATTCTTGATGAATATATAACGATTCATTATGAAGAACTATCAAATATTATCAAATAAAATTTTTTTCAAAATCTCGTCTTCTTATATATGATGATTATTTTATAAGAATCATTATTTTTGTTAGTAAATATATGACGGTTGATACTAACAACCATTACATGACGGCGTATATATTTAACCATTAAGTTGTAGCATTATATATTCTTGCACGCCGTCAATCTTGATATAGAAGGGTGGGCCATAGCTTGCCATCTTTTCCTTGCATTGCAGGAATCACATAACAAGGGTGGATGTTGTTTTAATTAGTAAAATATTTCTTACCAAGGGATGAAATGAATGGCAAATATTGTGGGCATATGGAACGCATCAATTAAAGCGCTTTAGGCACCCTGCTCCCAATAAAGAAATAGAGGGAGAAAAGACAACAATATGAGGAAGAGAGGGAGAGGGGTGGCAAGGAGAGAGAATATGGTGAAGTTTTGGTGTGGGGCACTTTAGTCATTTAGTCCAAATATTCAAATTCCATATTGATGCTCTATCACCATTATGCATTTGTCAAATTGGAGTCCTCTTTCAAGGTTTTTCAAGTTTAAAAGATATTATACTTTCTCCGGTCCTTAATATAAGACATATTTATCTAATTTAATTAGATTAAAGAAGTTAGTTAATATGACATATATTTTCTAAATATTATAATTATATTCCTTAATTCCATCTTCTTCTTTATTATTTTTGAGAGAGTATCAATAAAGATAAATTTAAAAAAAAACTTTCCAAATATAAAAACTATGTGCTTAACTCCAGGGTTAAGGGGCAAAAATGTCCATGTGCAATTTTCAAATAGGCACCCAACACCAAATACTTTTGTTAGGGACAAAAATGCCCATAAAGTTCTCAAAATGGGGAAAAAATGCCCATACCGTTAATAGGTACAAACTTCTATTTTGTGGGACTCACATTATTATTTTTTGAGGTGCAAAAATACCCATAAACTTTTTTTTTTGTACAAAAATGCCTATGAACTTCTCAAAATGGGGCAAAAATTTACACACCATTAACTGGCACAAACTTCTGTTTTGTAGGATCCATATTATTTTTTTTAATTATTGTTTAATTTTAAACAAAACTCTCCACCGTCTCTTTTTCATTCTCACTCCTCTTTCTCTGATCTTCTGTGAGACCCTCCCAACTTGAACGATACATTCTTCGTTACTCTCAAACTCTCCACCAAGTTTTAGATTTCTAGTGTGCATTCAATAAAAGCACCAATGTGATGATCACAAGCCCAAGGGAGAGACCGTCTCAAAAAACTTGCCTATTGAAAGAGAGAGCCCCTTAAACTTATAAACCCCACTCTACTTTGTGAGATTTCTTGATATGAGACTCATAACACTATGCAACAATTTTTTTCATTTGAATTCAAATAAACAAACTCTTAAAGATATTGGTGATAGGTGACGGGACACTATTGGGTGATTTGCAATCAATGACTTTGGGACTTTTTTCTTTTGATGTTCTATTAGCTTGACTAAATGAAGAAGCATAGTTATTCTCTCGAGGACTAGATCTAAGTTGACAAAGACGCATGAGGTAAAGAGAGATGACACTCCATGGAAAGATTGAGAGAGACGAAGAGTAAATCGTCTAGAGAAGGTCTCACAGGAAATCAGAGAAAGAGGAGTGGGGAAGAGAGATAGGAGGGGGTAGAGAGTTTTTTTAAAAAAATTTAAATAATCATTAAAAATAATAATGTTGATCCTACAAAACAGAAGTTTATACTAGTTAATAGTGTGTGCATTTTTGCCCCACTTTAAGAAGTTTATGAGTATTTTTGCACCAAAAACAATTCATGAGTATTTTTACATCTAAAAAATTAATAATGCAAGTCCCACAAAACATATGTTTGTATCTATTAATAGTGTGGACATTTTTACCCTATTTAAAAAAATTTATGAATATTTTCACATCCAACAAAAATATTTAATACTGGGTTGTCTATTTAAAAAAACATATGCGTGTTTTTTACCATCATCCCTTAAACTCTACACGGGTTATCAAGGACCATAAAGAATTGATGGCTTTCTCCCTAAAAGATAAGGCTAACGTCGAGTTTGTCGAAGTTGGAAAATAGATATTGATGATGGGGAATATTGAAATATATCTTCTATTCATTTATGTACTATTATTTTTCTCCCAAATCTATGTAGACACGAAGTAGTACCGCACCCTTGGGCTGCTCGGCATCGAAGAGGTTAGAGTTACCGGAAAAGTCGCGAGATGGCGTCTAAAGTATCAACAACTCCACCATATGGTGGTGCTGCTAGAATCGCCGACTCTCCCTGTTTTCCTCAATACACTGCTTCTCTGAAATGTAAGATACTCAATCCACTCACTCTTCATCAATTCTGTATTTTTTGGGTTCTTCAATTTCAGTCTGAAATTCATTCAAAACTTGGATCGATCCTGCAAGCGAAGCTAGGTTTGCGAATTGATGACTTCCTATGAGGAAATTTACATGTTTGGGGATTCCGGTTTAGCTTTTTTTTTTGTGTTTAACTTTCCTCGTTGAAATTTATTGATTAGGAATTGTACTTCGTTTGCTGTTTTTTAATGTGATTATGTGAAATTTTGTAGCCTCACCTAACAAGTGGTCAATGACTTTAGTTTAATTGGAGATTAGTAGCTCGACGAGCATAGTTTAATGCCAATAAAGCATTTATTTATTGATTCACCCTTGAGAGGGAATTGGTATCTCTGGTGCTACGGGAAATCGGGAATTAGATTGGACAGAACTTCGTAAAAGAATTCATTAGATACATCTTTGTTTTAACCTAGTAGGATTGGGAGCTTTGCTTTAACTTGAAAATGTTAAAGCAATATGCAGGAAAAAGCTACGAACATGTTTTCTTTCGGCTTTTCATTTCACTTCTTTGATGCATTAAGGATCAGAATAAGTCAGATGTTTACCAGTGGCAAAACAGCCTTAATTATTTTTTCTTGTGGTATCATGAATAAGAAACTGGAGTTTAGGCTTCGTGAACTGTGCTTTCTATATCCAAATTTACTTTATACCTGGTTGCAGCTTCAATTTGAGCATGAAGGAAAGTCTCATCTATGTGATGACTCTTACGAAGGAATTCGAGCAGGACGTCAGAAAATTTCATTTGACAAATTTTGTAGCCAAAGCATCTTAATGAAATGCAATATAATCACTTAAATCTACTTATCTAACGTATCTCAATAACAAGAAAAACAGATGCAATTAGTTTAAGGTAGAGATTAGATGCTTGACTTACTGGATCACATGCAAATCAAGCATGTCTCTGTTGATTCGCCTTTGGTAGGGTTTTGGTATAATTGCCTCTAAAAAGAATTATGTATGAAAGTCCACAGTAACCTTGTGGAACTTAGTTCATGAGCTCACAACTCACAATAGGCTTCCTTTTGTTATTTCAACTACCAAAATGAGCAACACCTATTGGAAGATTAATAAAATATGCAGAAAAATTCTTAAATTGGATTCATTCTACTTTTAATCTTTTCCTTTAATTTTTGGTCTTCATTAACCTGCACTTAGGATGAAACGTGAAATGCTCTAGTTTTACCAAACTGATGATGCCATTCTGCAGCTGGGCCTATAATTAGTGTATCTTAACTTCTTTATAATTTTGCAGGTCTTGAAGAATTTAATTCAGATAAGAATAAATGTCAAGAACATTTTGATGTTTACAAGGAGTGTAAGAAAAAGGAGGTATTGGATTTATTTGGCATCTTTACCTAGTGTCCTTATATATTTGGCATTTGAAAAACTTGGAATGGGACATCAAGTGTTGCATATAATGGTGCTTTATCTGGAATGTGATGTACAAAAATAGAGATCGTTATATTTTGGAGTTTGGACATTAAATTATAGTTTACCATCTTCTGGTTCAACCTAGATTAAATTGTAATTTACGATTGTCATGGTGACTTTCATTTGTCTATATAAAAGTTGCGTCACTGCTATGCTCTTACTTTCCCACCACGTCAAGAATATTGACTAGTCAACCATCTGGGTTATTAAGCAAGGCATGAAAGATAAAGTAGGGCATGACCTAACTTAGCTTTTTAGCAAATTAGCCACGCAAGTCAAGTTTCATGCTTTTGTTTAGTATGGCAGCAAGTTGAGCTTTATCATCATACTCTATAAAGAGGTAATTAAATCAGAAAAGACTTTGTTAACTATCATAAGTGAAAATAATCTCTCCTAATCATGTAGTCCTGGTTCTAATCTGTGTGATGTTGATGGATTAGATCAATATTATTAGCTTATAGAACTCAGATTACATTGATACAAAATGAGTACATTATGTGTGTGCATTTATAGGGAAAGAAACTGAGTAGTGCGGGAAGAAAAGAAACACTAGTGGAGTGAATTAAGGGTAATGTTGGAGACATAGTGCAGAAAAATAAGGAATGTTTTAAGGCACTTGCAAGTCCACTAAGTTGTGTCTACATAGAAAGCTTTTTGTCTTCTAACACTCCCCCTCAAGCTAGAGAGTATATATCAATCATTCTCAGCTTGCACCGGAATTCTTCAAACTTAGTTCTACCAAGAGGTTTTGTCATTAGATCTGCAATCTGATTTTCAGATCTGATATGGAATAGACTTGTGATGCCTACTTCAATTTTTTCTTTGATAAAGTGCTTGTCTATCTCAACATGTTTTGTCCTATCATGATAAACTGGATTCTTAACCATTTCGATGCTAGCCTTGTTGTCACACCAAACTTGTATTGGTCCCTCGTGTGGAATTCCCAACTCTTTAAGTAATCTGATGACCCAAATTCCTTCACAAACTCCATTGTTAACTGCTCTCAATTTTGCTTCCGCACTACTTTTTGACACCACAGTTTGTTTCTTGCTTCTCCACGTAACCAGATTTCCCCACACATATGTACAATACGCTAAGATGGATCTTCTAGTCTCTGGATCCCTTGCATGGTCTGCATCAGTGTAGATTTCGATATTTCTGGTGGTTCCTTCTCTGAAGAAGATTCCTCTTCCAGGATTAAATTTCAAATAGCTTAGGATTCTATACACTGCAGTCATATGTTCTTTTTATGGTTGGTGCATGAATTGACTTACTATTCCAACCGCATAGCTAATGTCAGGGCGTGTGTGAGTTAAGTATATGAGCTTCCCTACAAGTCTTCTGTATCGTTCTGTGTTGACTGGGACACCTTTTGGTTTGATCTCCAGATGACAGCCTTCTTCCATCGGTATTCCTTCAGGTTGTGCTCCCAACATCCCTGTCTCATGTAACAGGTCTAGTGTGTATTTCCTCTAAGATACACTGATGCCTTTTTTAGTTCTTGCCACTTCCATGCCTAGGAAATACCTCATTTGTCCTAGATCTTTTACTTGGAATTCAATTGACAAGTTTTGTTTTAGCTGTGCAATACAATCTTCATCATTTCCTGTAATGACTATGTCATCAACATAGACTATCAAGATGGTGACTTTTTCATTAACACGTTTGATGAATAAAGTGTCATCTGCTTGTCCTTGGGTATACCCAAGTCCCTTCATTGTTTTGGTGAATCTACCAAATCATGCCCTGGGTGACTGTTTAAGTCCATATAACGACTTATTGAGTTTGCACACAGAGTTGTTAGGAGCAGAAATTCCATCTGGAATCTCCATATATACTTCTTACTCTAAATTTCCATTCAGAAAGGCATTTTTCACGTCTAGTTGATGCAATGACTAATCCAAATTAGCTACTATTGATAGTAGTACCTGGATGGTATTAAGTTTAGCTACTGGAGCGAATGTCTCCTGATAATCAATGCCATATGTCTGAGTATAGCCTTTTGCAACAAGTCTTGCTTTGTATTTGTTGATACTTCCATCAGGATTGAATTTAGGTGTGAAGATCCACCTACATCCGACTGGCTTCTTTCCTTCAGGGAGCATTGTAATCTCCCACGTTTTATTGTCCTTTAGTGCCCTCAATTCTTCTTCTGCAACTTGTTTCCATTTTGGATCAGCCATAGCTTGTTGGAATGTGTCGGGAACTTTTATCTGTGCACTGTTTACAACAAAGCTTTGCATTTTCATAGACAAGTTACCATATGAGATAAAGCGTTGAATTGGATGTTGAGTGCAAGTTCTTACCCGTTTTCTCAATGCAATAGGCCAACCCAGTTCTTCAGGATTTAATCCTGAATTAGAGTCTTGGTCGTTCCTTTGAATGGGGGGGATAGTACTATTAGTGTCTGGTTCTTCCCTTCCTTGTAGTCCGATATCCAACTCTGAATTGACCTCAACATTTGTTTGCAATTCCCTAGGTGTGGGTTCGGGTTGAGGTGTTCTTTGTTCAGGTTCAGGTTGAACAAACGAGTCAATTGTGGTTATTGGATTAGGTGGAGGCAGTAATGGTGTATGTGTCAAGCCCTTAGAGTTTTCCAAACTTAGCCATTCAATGTCAGTATACTCCCCTTGAATGGGTAATTTATGATAAAATGCTTCGTCTTCCAAGAAAACAGTATCCCGGGAGATCATGAGTTTCTTGGAAGTAGGACAGTAGCATTTGTACCCTTTTTGAGTAGATGAGTAGCCAAGAAAGATACACTTGTATGCTCGAGCAGCAAATTTATTACCATTATTTTTATGAACAAAGACAACACACCCAAACACCTTTGGAGGTAAAGAATTGATCAATGGGCAAGTTGGAAATTGGTCAAGTAGTTTTTGGATAGGAGTGGTGTAATTGAGGACTTTGGACGGCATACAGTTAATGAGATAAGCTGCAGTGAGTACAGCATTACCCCAGAAGATGGTAGGCACATGTCGTTCCATCAATAAGGTTCGGATTACTTCCAATAGGTGACGATTTTTCCTCTCAGCCACTCCATTTTGTTGAGAGGTGTAAGGACAGGAAGTTTGGTGATGAATTCCATGTTTAATGAGGAAGTCGTTAAAGGCATTACTCATGTATTCTTTTGCATTATCACTTAAAACCTTAATGGAAGTATTGAATTGAGTTCGCATAAAGGTATAGAAGTTTTGAAATATTTGAGCTATTTCGGACTTGTCTTTCATTAAATACACCCACGTCGTTCTAGTATGATCATCTATGAGAGTAACAAACCACCTGGCATTGGTGAGAGTTTTGATTCGGGCAGGACCCCAAATGTCACTATGGATTGATGTGAATGGTGAGGAGGGTATGTAAGGCTGTATAGGATATGAAGACCAAGTTTGCTTGGCAAGTTGACAATTTTCACAATGAAAAGGAATGGAGTTTTTATTGAATAAAGTAGGAAATACATACTTCATATACTCAAAACTAGGATGATCTGAACGACAATGCCACAAGTGTACATCATGATTTTGAGAATTAGAGCTAACCAGTGTCCTTCTTTCCTTCCTTGCATCGATCTTCAAGTTTGATCCTTCAAGATAGTACAATCCATCCCATTCTCTAGAAGTCCCAATCATCCACCTCGATTTTAAATCCTGAAAAAGACAACAATCACCAACAATCACCATTGAATGTTACTTGACATGATTGACTTCTAGTCAATTTACTCAGATATAAGATTACAAGTGAGTGCTGGCACAAACAGAACATTTTTAAGTTCCAAGTCATTAGATACTATGACCTTGCCAATTCCCTCAACCTTTGTGAAAACACCATTGGCAACTTTTACTTGAAGAAGTTCATGACAAAGTTTAAGGTTGTGAAGTAAGGTTTTGTTACCTGTCATGTGATCTGTAGCTCTTGAATCTACAATCCAAGTATCTTTACTAGTTACTGTAGTGTTAAGGGCAATAATGGAATTACCTGATTGTACTAGCTTCACACTAGGAGTAGATTTGGACTTATTCTGTTTTTCAAGCATTTGAAGAAACAGCTGTACTTCTTCAAAGCTTAGGTATACATTATCTTCAGCTCTTCGTTTTGTCGTAGTGAGGTTGATATTAGGAGTCAGATGTTGTTTGCTGGTTGGTGGTTTACCATGTAGCTTCTAGCATTCCTCTCTGATATGACTCTTTTTCTTGCAATGGTTGCACCATTTGCTATTCCTCCGTTCATCTTTTGGACCTTTTGCTGCAAGAGCTGAATTTTCAATTTGGATGGAAGGGCAGCTTTGAGTCAATAATTTCCTGCTTTCTTCAAATTGCACATGGTTGACAACTTCACGTAAGGAAGGTAGGGGTTTTAGCCCCATGATTCGACCTCTTATCTCTTCAAAAGAATCATTGAGCCCAAGCAGAAAGTCATATATTCTTCCCTCGTCTATTAGTTTTTTATGTAACTGGGCATCTTTGATAGTATCCCATGGATGTACGTCATAGAGGTCTTGTTGTTGCCATATTTTCATTAAGACATTATAATATTCGTTAACTGTCAAGTTACCTTGCCTTAAATCTCGAAGTTGTCGTTTCAAGTGAAGCAACGCAGCAGTGTTTTCAAGGGAGGAGTAAGTTTGTTTTGCTGCATCCCAAATTTCCTTTACTGTTTCTGCTAGAAGATAGCTTTCACTGATATCATCTGTCATAGAATTACACAACCAAGTCATAACTTGATTGTTTTTAGCAAACCATGTGTCAAAATTTAGATCATTTGGAGCAGGTTGAGGTGCTGCTCCATTAACATATTTTTCCTTCCTCTTCCCACGAATATACCTTAGCACAGTTTGGGACCATTGAAGGTAGTTTCTCCCATTGAACCTGTGGTTAATGGCACTTATTTGACTATCTGAGACTTCTGGAGCCGTCATTGTTTTATTGGTCGAGGTATGAGTGGTGGAAGAAGAGTCTTGGTTTTCAGAATTTGTACCTGACATAAGTGCTATTGGAATAGCCCTTGATTTCGTTGGATTTTCTGGAAAAGAGCCGAACAAAGGAGGAAATTCAGAAGTGCTCATGATTCTGGAAAAATAGTGGGCGGGAAACACTGTTCACAGCGGCGCGTGGAGGTCACGCGCCGGCCAAAATGCCGTCGTTTCTCTGGGGATCGCCGATCGGCGTCTTCCGTCCCTTCCTGTGGTGGTGGTGTACTTCAATGCGCCACGGTTGCTGAGAAACGATCTTCAGCTCCTCCCTTTGATTTTTCATCTCTGTCGCAAAGTCCCTCCATTTCTCTGGTTCACCGCCGCTAGCTTCAGCCGTGGAGTGTTCTTAACCTGGCTTTGATACCATATTAGCTTATAGAACTCAGATTACATTGATACAAAATGAGTACATTATGTGTGTGCATTTATAGGGAAAGAAACTGAGTAGTGCGGGAAGAAAAGAAACACTAGTGGAGTGAATTAAGGGTAATGTTGGAGACATAGTGCAGAAAAATAAGGAATGTTTTAAGGCACTTGCAAGTCCACTAAGTTGTGTCTACATAGAAAGCTTTTTGTCTTCTAACAAATATTATTGTTCTTACTATCTTGATATGGTAGGAGGGTTCGAACTAAACCTAAATTTAACCCAAACACCCACCAGTCCAAGCAAATGAGCTTCCTTACAGTGCCATCTCACCATAATTGATTGTTTAAAAACAAATTGAGGCTGGTTTGCCAAGTTTAAGATGGCATAAGAATGTGAAATAGAGGAATTCTAGTCAAATAAATTTTGCTCCCAAATTCTATTCTTGCATGCATCAGTCACCGTCCTTCTTAAAACTGAAGAAGGAAACCTTGGAATCAAACTTTTGTAGAGCTTCCTTGATTCCTTTCATGCTTTCCCCATCCTCTTTTGCTGAATGGTGCACCTTTGTTAAACTTTAGTTTTAGCTGTACAAAATTAGACTGCTATTTCTGGAGCTTCTATGCATTTTTGCTTGATGGCAAATGGATAGAGTGCAAGATTTTTAGACACCTTTTTCATACGCCGAGTAATTCTATTAGATTAATAAATTCTTGGTGGTTACTCCCTGTGGTTGGTTATGGATGCTTTCTAATAACATTGTATGATTATATTTTGACACTGCAGTGTATTGGAGTACTGTGGGGGCTTTTCCAAAATAATATAAGCCTCAGATGAGGCTTATATAGATGCATTAACAGTTTTTGAATTCATTAATCATTCTTAGTTAGTGCTAAGATGATGTTTACTGGACAGGAAGTGATGTTCTGTGCTTATCAAACATTATATATATATATATATATATATATATATAGATTAGGGATCTGATGGCAAAAATATTTGGGAAAAAGGACCTAAATTTCTCCAGCCAAAAACACAGAAGAAAAAGTGCATAATGTGGAAGCTAAAATGCAGAACATCTAAGATGCAGTGTTTGACCACACAAAAAAGTCAGCATTTCAACTTTCTTGTCCTGTATTTTGGCTTTCTTATTCTGCACTTTTTCTTCCATGTTATTGGATGGAGAAGTCTAGGTCCTTTTCCCCAATTAAATTTTTGAACGGAGTCCTTATCCCCAATTTTCCATTATACTGCATCTTACATTAAGAACTGGAAGAGTAATATATATGTAGGTAAATTCAAAGATTTAAACTCCTTGTTGAGGCTTGTAATGTATCATATCTTTGCTCAACAACGTTGCATCTTTTTTATTCTCACATTTACTTTCTTATTTTTGAATGAACAGATTACACATTGTTACAGAAATCTTATGCATCTGTTCCAATTTGTGCGGAATTGTGCTATAGTACTAATCTAGCTGCTTTTGTTTTTGGTTTCTACAGAGGGAGGCTCGACTGGAACGTAATAAAAATCGATCTTTCTTCTCATGAAGCCTGTTAGCTCTGCTGTTTTGTCTCTATCATCGGAGGTGAAAATAGGTTGAGAGTACTCCAAAATCATGCTGGTCCATCCTTCTAGTAATAACTTCGTGGATTTATTCAGAGTTATGGCAAGCAAGGTTCCAAATAAAAATGAATAGTTGTTGGTCTGTGTTAGTAATATTCTGCTTCATGCTGCTTTCAATCTTCCAATAATTTGTCCTTTATTTTCAGTAAAAGGATCAAATATTATTAATTAAGAGATATAAAAAGGATGAATATACAAGATATGAGGCCAGGTAATCGTGATCATGGATGAGGGATATTCTGAGCTATTGGTTACAAGGATAAAGAAAACTTGCAAAACAAGGAGTCTAGGTGCTGTTTGATTCATTTTTTAAGAAAAAATAATAATAATAACACTCATTTGAAGAACTATTTTTAGTAGTTTGTTTTTATAAAAAAAACATAAAGTTGTTTCTAAAAACTTAGAAATCAAACTAGTACTATATATCACACTATCAATATTGATCATCGTCACGTCACTATCGGTGACAACCGTCGCTATCTCACTTCGAAAACATATTTTTAAACAACTATCTAAACATTTTTTTTGGTTTTATTTTAATGTTCAAAACTTGTTTATAAAGACAATTTTATAAAATTGTTTAAACCAAGGATTAGGTAATGACAATTAAAGGGAGAGAAAAAAGATATTTTCAAAAGAAATGTTTTAGAGAAAGGAGTCTGGGAGTCACAAGGAAATGCCAACACTATGTGAAAGGAAATGGCCCAGGTGATTGTTAAAGATACTTTGACATAGTTTAAAGGTTTTTGCCACCAAGATAAGGAGCCTTGGTAGCAAGATAAGAATATGTAAGAGGAAGTCAAGAATAAGAGAAATTGGTTTAAAGCCATACACTTATAAGATACAACATAGTGCAAAAGAAAGTGTCATTTTGCATTATCCTCCTCTAGAATGTGAGGCTCAGATGCAGGAGGATTTGATGTTGATTGGCTAGTTTAGCAGTTTTACCCTCAAGATTTATTCTTGCCATGTTATGTTAAAAAAAGCCATACACTTGTGCAACAATGATGAAAATTGGGAAATGTACCACGTGGCTAAAAAGAAGACTAAGAAAATAGTGAGTGAAGCTCGTTTTAAAGCATTTGAGAAATTTTACAAAGAGTTGGAGAAAACGTTTAGGGAAAGGAAGATTTACAAGATTGTAAAGAAAAAAAAGAGAAAAAAGAGAGATTGGATCAAGTAAGGTGTATAAAAGAGTTTCTAGTGGAGATATTAAGAATAGATGGGAAGTCTACTTCTACAAGTTGTTTGATAAAGGAGAAGGAGGTTCAACCCGTGAGTTTGAGGATTTGTCAGTTAGAGAAAGTGAACAAAGTTTGGCGTTCTATTGTAGGATCTGCATTGATGAGATTAAGGACGCTCTTAAGGAAATAAAAAATTATAAACTATTGGTTCTAATGGCAACCCTATTGAAATTTGGAAGTGCTCAGGTGAAAAATGGGTGTCTTGGCTTACTAAGCTTTTTAATGAGATTTTACGATCTAAAAAAATGCCAAATGATAGGAGGAAAAACACTTTAGTCTCTATTTACAAGAATAAAAGGGTATCCAAAAATGCTAGATATAGAGGGATAAATCTTATTGGCCACACAATGAAATTGTGGGAAAAAATGTTTAACATATATTGAGATTGGAGACTCGCATTTCGAAGAACCAATTTGGATTCATGTAGAAAAGATCCACAACAAAAGCGATTTATTTATTAAGAGGATTAATGAAAAAGTATTGGAGTAAAAGAAGAGACTTGTATATGGTTTTTATTTGACTTAGAGAAAGCTTATAACCGTGTGCCGAGAAATGTAGTTCGATAAGCTTTAGAAAAGAAGGGTGTTTATGTTGCATATATTAAGATCATACAAGATATGTATGAGGGGTTAACAACTAGAGTGAGAACGTCTGGAAATGAGACAAAAAACTTTCCTATAAGAATTGGCTTTCATCAAGGATTAGCTTTGAGTCCTTATTTGTTTAATCTGGTCTTAGGCATTCTAATTAAGTGTATGCTCTAAGAAAATCCCAAGTGCATGCTTTTTGCAGATGATATTGTTCTTGTGGTTGAATTAAGAGAAGAAATTAATTATAAACTTGAGTTATGGTGAAGAACTTTAGAGTCAAAGGGTTTCCAACTAAGTATGAGTAAGACATAATATATGCATTGCACTTTTGATAAGACAAGAGTAAGAAGTGATTTGGAGGTCAAATTGGGAGATCAAGTTATTCCTCATATGAAAAAATTCAGATATTTGAGATCAATTTTACAACAAAATGGTGAAATTGATGGATATGTTAATCATAGAATTCAAGCTAGGTGGTTTAAATAGAGAAAAGCTACCAAAGTTATTTGTGATCAAGAAATACCTGATAAAGTCAAAAGAAAATTTTATTGTACTGCTATTCAACCAGAAATGCTTTATATTAGTATGTAAAAGGGTTACATGGCAAAGTGGGGGTAGTTGACATGAGGATGTTGAGATAAATATATGATCATATACGAAAAGATAAGATTCGTAATGAAGTTCTACGAGGAAGGGTGAAAGTGGCTGCTATTGAAGAAAAAATTTTAGAAAATCGTCTGAGATAGTTTGAACATGTACAAAGAAGGCTATTAGATGTGCCAATTAGGAGGATAGATTAAGTTGTGTTAGAGTCTAGTTAAAAGGGGTAGAGAAAGATAAAAAAGAATGTTCAATGAGGTTATTGAATGAAATCTCTTAGTTAACAATTTATTTTGAGATTTGGTTTTTGACGAAGCTTAATGACGTCGTTTGATCCATATAGCTGACCCAACCTAATGAAATTAAGGCTCGATTATTGTTATTGTTTTGGAAACAAACAGAAACAAATAGGTCCTAGATGATTAAAACCCAGGCAGAAAGCATATGAGATAGGCAAGTTGAATGCTAATTTTTTTATGTTAGATTAGAGGTTGGAATTAGATAACTTATTTATATAAATTAAAAAAATTTAAATTATTTATTTATTAATTATGTTGATTCCGTGAATGTCCCTTTTAATTGTTTGTATTGGGTACTACTCTTTTGACAAAAGACTCCAAATCAATATCAACATAAGTCATAATATATGAAATCAATATCAGCATAAGTCATCAAAGAGGTGTAGGAACTGGGAAGTGAATGCTCTGAATGTCCTAAACTGCACTCAACATGTGCAATTCTCACCCAATAATTTATCTAAAAAAGTTATAATGTTTGTCCAACGTGAAATTCAACTACAACCTTGCAATAATGGGATGGCAAGGGAAGAAATATATTAGAGTAAAACCCTAATCACCATTTTATTTTGCCTTAATTTCACATATACGTTTTTCTCTATTTTAAAAATATACATTTTAGCTCAAACCATTAACATTAGTAAAACAATATTCTAAAAAGGTTCTTATAGCCTGTTTAGTTTGATTTCATGGAAGAAGATTACATGTAATCTTGATGCAATTGATAGATTACAACATTTAGGTTGTCTTATGTAATGTAAAGATTATTACAATTTGCAGTCTTGATTATATCATTTGATATAATGAAGATTACACTACTAAAACTGATAAATGAGGTTATATACATTCTGTACTCAAGTAAAAAAGATACTATTGACATTATAATTTTTTAATTTGACTAAAGTGCTCACTCATAAATGCCGTTAAATATTAAATAATTTCCATCATTAAATATTTTAAAAATAATTAATTATATGAAAAAAAAATCCCCACTAAAAAAAATCATATTCTACCATTAAAAATATTAAAATATCCCATTAAATAATATTCCCACCATTAAATTTTAAAAAATTACCATGAACCCTCATAATATTTCCACCATTAAATATTAAAAAATTATTATAAACCCAATGTATACACTGCACAAATTAAAAAAATTACTTTGAATCCAACGTGTACATTATACACATATGTGTAGATGTGGGTAATTTTGTATCGTGCCATATTATTCTCATATATTCTCATTTTTTATGTAATCAAACCAAAAGCCTTTATACATATGCATCACCTTTCATTAATGGCGAACCAAACAAATTCGTGTAATTATCATTACATTGCATTCCATTACATTTCCTCCTATTTCGAGAACCAAACGGGTACTTAAAGTTTTTTTTTTAAATTAAAAACGATATTAAATAAATCTTGTTTACTAATTTACCCCTCATTATGTCAAATCCCTAATTTATCACTTAACATTAATATTTATTAATGATCTATTTAATATTTTTTACTAAACTTTAAAAAAATAAGTAATTTTTATGTGAAAATATTAGCAAAAACCATCCTAAGGTCCCAACCAAGAAAATAATATCAATCACATAATTTGTCAATGACACATGAAAGAGTAACATTAACAAATTATAAGACTTTTCTAATATTATTTTTCTTATTGGACGTTGGTGTGATTTTCCCTTTAATAGCTTGATTGAAAATCTGAGTAATTTTTTTCATAAACATATGATTAATGAAATATATTTAAATATTTTGAATTATACTATACTAACATAAGGTTCTCAAAATCATATCATTTTATATTTATAATTTAATTGAAAATACGTATTTATGTTTGCAAAACATGTTAGCTAACATATGTATTTAAAATATTACATCATAAGTAAGTTGTAATAAATAAAGGAGATTAAACATTTAAATTTATTGAAAAATAAATTTCATAATTATAAAATTAATTAACTTTGTATATTTTAAGCAATTTTAAAATATGACGAAAAATTAAAAATATATTTTAAAATTATTTTTAAAATTTTGGATAAAAATATGTAATTAAATGATTGTTAAGTAATATTTGTAAGGAGTGACATTTTGGTAAAAAATGATGAGTCAGTGCTATGCTTTAACAGTAAACTACAGTTGGATGGATAGAAGTTAAATTTCAAAAGTAGAAGAGAGGTTTGTGCAAAATGTATTTTGCTTTTAAAGGAGGTCCATATATATTTTTCAAAATAGAGAGAAAGTCTTTGTAATTTAGAGCAAATAGAGGGGGAATTGATGTATTTTGTCGGTACAAGTATCATTATAATTATTATTTTGTAGGATTTTTTTTTTTAATTTTTTATGTGATAATACAAGTATTGGTTTTGGCTTTTTTTAATTTCTAAAATCAATTTCTTTAAATGTCTTGTAAGATTGATAATTGAGGATTTAAATTTGATTTGTGTGAGCACGTGTTTTTAAAAAAACAATTGTATAATAAATAGATTTTACAAAATTGAGACTGACCTTAGCCTTAAGCACTAACTAACCATTTTCCCAAAATATGTAAGATAACATTTAAGTAAATAAATCTGATGTGATACTGATGCTGATCTAGAACCAAAATTGTATTTCCCTGGTAAAAAAGAACCAAAATTGTAATTCGGTTCAGAAAACTGTGTCTAAATCTGGCAATTTGGACAGTTTAATTGAACCATTCATACATATACTGGCCCACGTACACACTACAATATCCTTGCATTATGGGACCGAGCTCAGGCACCCATTTAAGGTCAGGCCCAATGAGACCAAGCTCTTCTCTTAAGTTTTCTTAAGTGTCAAGTCTTTCACCAAACTACAAAGCCCGTTTCTTAAGTGTCAAATTTTCCATTACGGTTTAACATGCAATACTGTAAAGTTAGAGATAGGGGGAGAAGTATGATGTAAAAAGGAAATATAATCGTAGTATATAGTTTTAATTCTTCACGGGATCTTATGGGTCAATATAGATATGATGACATAACCAAGTAATTCAGTTTGTAAAGTGCAAGCTTGAATCCTTTAAACTAAACACATCAAAATAAAACATCCATTAAAACTCATACGCTATACACATCTTGGTGCTCAAATTCTGCTTACCCTGAGAATAACTCCTTCCCCAGGTTCTATAACCAGCCTAAAAGCAGGGGAATGGCGATAACACGGTGAGAGAGACAATCGAAACCTGAGCAAAATCAGAGACAAGATCACCTTCAGTTCCGCCATGGCCAAATGCTGGCCGGCGCAGATGCGAGATCCAATCCCGAATGGCAGGTAAGCCTGAGGAGTCTTGCAGGCTTCCCTGATGCCGTTTGCAAATCTTTGAGGGTTGAACATGTGAGCATCAGATCCCCACAGTTCAGGGTCTTGCTGTAATAATGGGATAGGAATCTGAATGTTCACTCCTTTTGGAATTGAAATGCCTCCCAATTTAATGTCTTGTAAGGCTGTTCTTATAACGAATGTTGCTGGTGGGTAAAGTCTGAGAGTCTCTTGAATCACCATAGTTACCTGTAAGGCAATATGATTTTCATAAAACTAGCATTTACTCCCCGCGCAATGTTATTAAGGAAAGAAACTTATTTTTGATTCATGAATTTCACTATACTAACATTAGTTGAAGATATTCCATTCAATATAATTATAAAAGAAAACAGTTAATTGAATAAAACAGGGAAATAAAATACGATTCACTAAGTTGACATGGAGAGTAAATAGAACAATATAATATGATCTATGTAGGTTCGTATCTAAGAGACGAATATGTGTACAATATGTATAAATTGATTCTAATTGTTTGAGTATATTTTTTTTAAGATACGCAACTGAGTACAAATGAATCACTTTTAAATATAAGGAACTGATTACAATTGTTGTAGTATAATTTCAACCCTTCAATGCATGCATTACTATAATTTGACTTCCATTCTAGAACCTCATTTTCTCTAAATCTTAAATGCATGTGAATGAGTAACTTCGTCCTTACCTATACTCTTGACTCTTGAAATCTTTTTTTCCTTACCTATACTCTTGACTCTTGAAATCTAGCATTCGTTATTAACATTTTTCAATTACACTTTCAATTATGAAGGTGATGAGTGAGGAAGAGAATAAGTGGGAAAAGAGATGAGACAGAATGAATGTAGAAAAGAGATAAGAGAGATATGTAATTAATTGAGGATAAAAATGAAAAAAGTGCATTAATTTTTTATACAAACACAGATTGTTATTTATATTTAGAACCAGCCTATGTAAGAGAATGTTACACATAAATAGGATCAAAGGGAGTATCCATATACACGTATGAATAAATTTGAACTTAAAAGTTTTATGCTTCTTTGGTTTAGCTCAAACGCAGCTTGTCCTCATTCAACAATTTAGCTGAGTGTTTTCTTATCCTCTCCTGACTATTATAAGCTCTGGTCCTAAATTGGGGAGCTAGTTGAGGGATTTGCTTTGGTTCTAATAAATGCAAGAACTTAATTAATTTTGTCTCTTAAATTTATAATTTTTGCCCTAAACTATCATATTGGTTCCACATATTAAAGGAGGGTTTCATCAATGGGTTGTTTCCTTTGCAAATGATTGAAGGGATGAACACACATTTTTACAAATAATTATCTTAATTAATTATTTTAATCTCTGTAAATTAGTTATCCAAACTCCCACATTTAAAATCAAAAGGAATAATACGTACTGTCTTCATGCTTCTAAGCATGGGTGCATCAAAGGTTCCATTTCCACAAACTTGAAGCACCTCAGCTCGACAACGATCTTGCCAATCTTGGTGTTCTGCTAACAACATCAATGCCCACGATGCAGTGACCGCAGTCGTCTCATGCCCAGCGAAAAATATGTTCTTGCAGTTATCGACTATGAACTTGTCACGTGAGATAGGATCCGATAAGAGATCACCACCACCATCCTCGTTACATTTTGTAGCACCCTCCATTATCATTTGCATGAGATCTTGCTCATTACCTCCCTTGAGCCGTTGGTTTACAAGTCTTGTGATCATTGAGTTTACCTCTTTCTCTAATCTCCATATCTCCTTGTTGCTTCTTGTTGGCAAGTACCTAAACAATTTCATTATAGCATAATTTTCATTTTTGTTATACCATATTTGTCGCTAGTGGCAACACTAACTGGAAGAACAGCTCATAATTTTGTCATCATAAAAATTTGAAAACATAGCCATTTTTTGCCTATAAGATATATCAAAATATCACTCACTTTATGTAGAATTTAATTATCTAAAAAAACAAGGAAAAAAAACATTTGGGAAGTAGGGTAAAAATAAGAGGCAGCAGGGGGCACATTATGGACAACCAATGTAAAACCTCATCAAATTACTATGACATGAATCAAAGACATGTAAAACTAAAATAATATACCTAAAGAGCTAATTATTAATAAAACCTAATGGCATTGTACAATCCATATAGCCATCCATGCTTAATGCCATAATGTTGGTTGAAATTGCACCAGTGAATGAACCAAGGGAAAGTATTGAACTAAATCTGAATATTTATTTTAAACCAAAAAGAGATGTGGATTTCACAAATAAGCCAAGCCACATTCATTTGTGTCACTTTCTTTCCAAATGTATAAATTATAGGAATCTAATTGTGTGTGTGTGGGGGCAAGTAAGTGCTAAAGCATACCGTAGTCCTGGAACTCCAACAGGTGATTGGGACATGAGCTTTTGAATGAGTCTAAGCTCGGTGAATATTTGTCGTCCTTTCTCATAGCTGCTTCCAAAACAGCCTCTTGCAATTATATCAGCCGACAAACTTCTCAAATCTTCATCTATCTTCATCTCTGCAACCAATTCTCCTCCCTTGCTACTTTCAATTCTTGCCTCCCAATCCCTCAACATTATATTTGTCGATTCCACCATCAAATCTACCATCCCCTTTGCCATGAACAACAATTTATATCTTAGTTTTTTTGCCACAATTTATCTATTATTAATATATTTTTTTCGGTGATAACTGATTTTATACATGGAAGGTTGTTCCTATGCAGGGAAATTGGTATATGTACTACATCAATGAAAAAGAAGTTTCGGCTGGGCTCTGAAATTTACAAACATGAAATATATGCATTCAGTAATAAAAATTTAATTTCAGAGAAAATGAGATAGGTGAAGACTTATCACTTGTGTAGAAACTACAAGGCAAAGGCAAGTCTAACCTCCATCTCTCTCTCTCTCTTTGGAGTAGTCTATACATATGCATTTCAATATTATTTATTATTATCATCAAAATCCTATAATTAACCATGCAAAACTAATTAGTGAATCACATACATATCAATTTTATGAGGAAAAGACCAACATAGAGTTGACCTAGCAGTGTATGGCCCTATTAGATCCTTCTGGGGTATCGAGTTTGAGTCTCAGAGGAGATACTTGTGTTGGAAGAAATAGCCACTAACCTCAAACCACATACCAGATGATAATATTAGAAAAAAAATTATGAGGAAAAGAAGCTTGCTTCTATTCAAGTCTTCTAACCAGGAAACAAAAAGTTAAAATACAATATACAAAGCTAAATGTGGTTCCTTAGTAGTGCTTAAAGTCTAAAGAACTAACTAGACAATTCATAACTTATGAATAGTATAGTGTAGGCTAAATTATATATTCAGTCTTTTAAATTTACATCAACTTTCAGTTTAGTCCCTTAAATTTTTAAAGTGTATTTTTAGTTCCATAATGTTAACACAGTTAATCTCATTAACGGAAAATGCTGACCTAGCGAATTTAAATGTAGAGGCTACGATTGAATGATGAGATATTAATCTTTAATTTAAAATTTATAAATTATTAATATTTAAAATAAAGCCTAATGAAGATATCGTCTGATCTAAACTTTCAACAGCAACAACTCATCTCTATTCTATTAAAGGATTAAATTTTAAGCATGATTTGTTTGTCAGCATTTAATTGCAGAAACACCATTTAAATTTACCGATCCAATATTTACCATTTACAAAACTAGTGACGTTAACATTAAGTGACTGAAAATACACTTTATGAACTTAAGGGGCTAAACTGAAACTTGATGTAAACTTAGAGAACTAAATGTATACTTTAAGCTATAGTTTATATTATTTTCATACAAAAATGATATAAAATATAAAATGATAAATCCTTGTGCAAGGGTTCTAAATCTCACATCTTTTTTGTAGGTGGACTAGGCATTTTATCATTTAAAGCATAAGTATAGATATAACAATTATCCGACTACAGATCCGTGGGTGATAGAGATGTTATGTTTTTATTAAAACAAATAAGGCAAAAAACAAAAAAATGTCAAGCAAAAGAACATAGCAAAACCATACCTTGACCTTATCAAGGTATAGCTGAGGAGAAATTATTTTCCTTTGGTGATCCCAAAGAGGCCCACTTGATGATAATATGCCTAGGCCGAACAGCGGCCCAAAATCTTTGGATAGATAAGAAGGCTTTCCCAGATTCAAAGATGTGTTCAAGCTCACTTCCTTCACCAGCTCAGTGTCTTGGACCATCAAGAACTGTATTCGTCCACTGTAATACAAACAAATTGGCCCTGCACGCATCCATGTAATATTAATATTAATATTTAATATTTAATATCACCACAGCCAGAAACAAAAATGCCTGCTTTCTTTGTTCTTTTGTGTTTGATTGTTTCTTTTTGAATTCAGATTGCAACGATCTGGTATGGGGAACAAAGAGGGTAAAAAAAAGAATAAAATATAATTTACGCATTTAAAAAAGAATAAAGTAGAACGGATATAAACTTCAAATCTATATTAAATATTAGTACTCCTTAATATAATAATTAGATAAGTAATTTAGGTAGATGAAGGAAATTAGTTAAATTAAATATTTTTAACAAATATAAATTGATTTTTCTAAAATAACCACATTTCATCATGACTGCTTTTAAATAGAAATCATTTTATGTGTGAGGGAAAAAATTAAAAATTTAGAAGATAAAATAGACTTTTTTCCTTTAAAAGATAAAGTGGATTGAGATATTGTATTTAGAAGAAAAAAATCAACACAAACTAAGTTTTATATTAGCAACATGAGGTAGTATATTTAATTGTTGCTGTGTGTGAAATTGCATTGTTCGTACTCAATTTCAAGCGAATGAAAGAAAATCACTTTCCCCATCAAGCCAGGAGTTCGATAGGAACTAGGATATTGGAGCGTCGTTGTAAAAGTAGCATTTTGTTATTTTCAATTTTCTTGTAAGTTATAATATTGTTTCAGTTTTAAAGATAAGATTCAATTGATTTTTTTAAAAATTAAAAAAATTTAATAAATTATTTAATCATATTATATGTCATGTATCATTGAATTATATATCAATTTATAAATTAAATAAATTAATTTAAAAAAATAATAAAAATATAAATATTTTAAAATAATTTAATTAACATCCATAATTTTTTTTTTAAAAAAGTGATCGACTTCTTTTTAGAACCGAAGGTGCGAGTGCTTGCGTGTAAATATATAGAAAAATAATTATTACACTCTGTGGTTTATTAATGTTGTGAAATGGGACCCAAAAATTTTCATAAAGCACATAAAACATTTATAAATTAAAATTAACTATGCTCAAACAGAAGAATACGTATCAAATTATAAACTAAAGTGTCTAACGCAATAAAAGTAAAGTATCTAATTTAAAATTAAGGTAAACAAGAAGATATGAATTAATTTTTTATATAAATTTATTAATCCCTCTTCCCAATACATTTCATCATCTGAGCATGAGCACAGGCACTGCACCAAAAGGCAATCAATAATGGTTATATTTGATACATGTCAGGACTTTGGAGGCTCCGTTTATCAAATATTTTTGTTAAGAAAAAGGTTGGAATTCAAGTTCGCTTACAAACTTCGAAACTGTTTCACAAATACGGTCAATCTGCAGAATTTTGGCTTTCTTGTAGGAGCATTTCAATTCAATCTTCCAATTTTCCCCAAAATGGCTGTTGTAAGTAAAAAGTAGTTCTACAAATTGAAAGAGGTAATACTAATAAACAGTGTCGAAGCTTTTAGAATGCAGTTCGAAACATGGAGGAACGCGCGAAATCCCTAAATAAAAAACGAATCGACTCAAACTTCATCAAAACATTTGCGAAAACCTAATTAACAGAGAAGAATCAGACGTACCGTATTGGTTCCTCCATTTGTGCAAGTGAGAGAAAATGGTGAAGGGCCAGCTATGAGAAATAGAGGAAGCTACTTGAGATTGAGCCTCCTGAATCTGAATCGACTTGATTTCTGGAATATTTCCCAGGAAGATGTAAGAAATCGGACCATCGATCCCTTGTTTACGAAGCCTTTCTCTCGTCGATCTCGGCTTCAGAAACAAGGCGTTCACAGCAAAGTATACCAACAGCAACGATCCTCCCAGAATCACTGTATGTAACATTAAGCTCATCTCTCTCCGATTCTTTTTTTTTTTTCCTTTTTTGGTTGGACCTTATTCTTCTTCTTTCTTCGGTTCTTCTTCTTGTCTGCTCTCTCTTAACTGTAACTTCTTGCTTCTTGCGTTACTGGAAAGCAAGACAGAATCAAGGAATTCAGTTTTCTGAGTCACAATGCGCCTCGGGTTTTGGGTTCTAGCATAATTTTTTTCACCCTTTCTTTTCAAAATCTCATTTCTACTAGAGATTAAAGAAGTCAGAGAAACGCTCCTAATATTTCTGAAGAGAATTGTACATCTTCTACCTTCTATGGGAGTCGAAGGCCTCTTTATATAGAGACATCATGCAAGAAAACGATAAAAAAACATATTACGGTACTATTTGTAAGTCTTTTTTATTAAAAAATTTGATCACATAAATTCAGTTTCAGTATGGTAAATAAAATTATGATAATTTTGATCCTTTTTATTATATCAATGAAAAATAATTTAAAGATGATTAAAAAAAATTGAAAAGTACTTATCCATAAATGAGGGTATAATTATAAATTTATTTCATAATCACTAAGTTAACTAAATCTTTTTGATATATGAAATTTAATCAAAAAGAATTTATAAATAGGATCAGAGTGATACTATGCTTAGTTGGGATTTCACTTGAGAATTTTAAAGTGTTTTTTATATAAATTAAAATAAAACTACTCTCAACTATTTAATTTATATATAGTAAGTTACTATTAAAAAATATTTTTAAAACTGAAATCACTGTTTCAAACAAACTAAGGTTGTACAGACATGACTCAGCGTACATGGCATAAAGTAGGAAAGCTGGAAAAATAGGACGCACTAACGTGGAGACGCTGGTACAATAATTGAACATTGACGCACTAAACAAAGTAGCTTTCTCTTGAAGCAGGTTTTTCACGTAATCACATTGATAACGGGAAGTGTGAATTTATATCTTGAGAATATCAGTCTTTCTATCTAATGCTTTGCTTAGATGGGGGTGAAAATGAGAGAGGATAGAATAGTGGAGTGGAAAAGGAGGGAAGGAAGAACTTTTTTCTTACATGGATAGAAGAGAAAATGGAGGAAAAAGGAAAAATGGGGGAAAAAAATATGTGGGTCCCACACTCCCTTCTCCTCCCAAAATTTCTCTCCACAAGTGGAGAGATTGGAGGAGAAATTTTTGTTGTCCCACATTGCCCCGATTACTTAATTACCCACCATCTCACTAAACTTCACAGTACCCCATGCAATATGCATATTTTTTAAAAAGAAAACAAATAAATAATATTTAAAAAATTTATTTGATGCCAATCGATCTCTTGACTTAAAGTTAGAAATAGTCTTACCTGCTCCACCAAGTTGATATGGCCATGATGATGAACTGGGAAAAAAAAGTTGTATTATTAATTTTTGTATATTTAATTATTATTTTTTAAAAATGTGTTTATTTTTTTTATTTGTATTAGCTATTAATAATGTTGAATAATGCATAATTTAATATTTTCTTTTATTATATTTAATTTTAAAAAATTATCCACTTTTTAATTTTACCTTAAAATAACATTTATTTTTGTAAATTATTTGGTTTTGAAATATATCTTCATCAGTTTAAGTTATTTTTTATGATCTTAATATTAAAATGATTTTGTCACTATAATATTTAATTTAATTTTAAGTATGATTATTTTAATATAAGAGTAAGGGTATTTTAGTCATTAAATATTTAATCATTTTCTTTCCTCCCAATTTTCTCTCACTCATCCAAGCACATAGAGTGATAATGTTTTCTCCCTATTTTTCTCTTCTCCTCACTTTCTCTCATCCCATTTTCTTTCCTTTTAATTTTTCTTTTCATCCAAGCAGACGGTAAGTAATTGGGGATCGGAAAAATTTCTTTTTTTTTTTAGGATCAAAACTCTTTAGAAAAGACCTATTATCCATTTCTTTAATGAAATAACAGAGGCTTGGATGAAAACTAAACTTTTCAATTCTTCACTGAACAGTAAAGGGTTTTTTTTGTTCATTACATGTAATGCTTTTCTGAATCTTTAAATTGTAACATGTTCATAGTAATATCTTTTATTATTTACTTCTTTAAGAAGCAATTTTGTCATTTACTTCTTCAAGAAGCAATGCACCCAGAAATCAATGAAAAAGAAGTTTCGGTTAGGCTCTGTGATAGTTACAAAAATGGAATATTTCCGAGGAAGATGTAAGGAATCGGACCATCGATCCCTTGCTTACGAAGCCTTTCTCTCGTCGATCTCGGCTTCAGAAACAAGGCGTTCACAGCAAAGTATACCAACGGCAACGACCCTCCCAGAATCACTGTATCTAAATTTAAGCTCATCTCTCTCCATTTTTTTTTTTTTGGTTGGACCTTATTCTTCTTCTTTCTTCAGTTCTTCTTCTTGTCTGCTCTCTCTTACCTGTAACCGCTTGCTTCATGCGTTACTGGGAAACAAGACAGATCAAATGAATTCAGTCACGGTACGCCGCACGTTTTGGGTACTATCATTTTTTTTTTGAAAATTAGAATAAATGGCCTAGAAAAAATAATATTTACTTAAGATGACCTTAAAAATGTACTTGTTTAGAAGGACTAGATCTTATATAAATTTAAGAATACAAAATGACCCGTAATATTTTTAGCATTGGCATGAAAAAAAAAAATTGTTAAAACCCCTTCTTCCCAAGTTGGCGCCATTATTATCTTCTCTTTACAACTTTAAAGGCCAGCGAGAGGGAAGGAGATCATTGTTTACAACGAGAGGTACAACATCTCGTTACAATTAACGCGCTGTTCGAGTATATAAGACTCACATTGTTCAAGGCCTTCAAACCAGGCCTACCTCTTTCCTAAACATAGAGCGATTTGTTTTGGGAGACAAGCAAAGTGTTCAATGGTCTTATCGGAGGGAGGATTTTTGTGGGAGTTACATTTACGCGACGAAAGCACAGTTCTGGGAAATATGAGTGGTCCACGAGATATTAATAAAGTGAATGGTGGAGGAAGAAGGGTCATATACTATGTGTGAGCTTAGACAAGAAGGCGATATTGGAAGTGAAGGGGTTGAGATGAAATTTCAGAGGAGAAGCCTATTCATGATTGGCTATTAAAATTTAAAACCCAGCAAGAGGCGTGTCGTTTGTTGAAGAAGGGAGGAAGATAAGGGAAGAAGACGATTTGAGTTTTTAAATTTTTGGAAGCAAAAGATTCGGAGGGTATTTTAGTATTTTAAAATATATATTTTGATGTTTGGTCCTATAAAATAATTATGATTTTTATAGTCATTTATAATAAATATTAATTTTTTAGGTCCTTAAACCTAATTTTCCCCTTTTTTGCCTTTTCTTTTTTAAAAACTCATCTCCAATAAGAAGATGCTCCTCTTTCAATTCGACTGTATAAAAAAAGTATTATTTCATTTTCAACACGAAGGAAGAAAAATCTTAAATTTATTAACTTTATTTTAAGATCTAGAGAAAATTAATCTTTAGTTAAAATATATATTTAGTCATTTATGTTTACTCCAAAATTTAATTTAGTCTCTTAAATTTACTAAGTATATTTTTGGTCTCTCAGACCCTAAACCAGTTAATTTTATCTAACAAAAAATACTGACTATACAGTTAAATAAAGTACGCTTGAGTTTTTAAAATATAAAATAAAATTATTGTACCATTCGAATTAACCAATTAAAAAATACTAATAATTTAATAACCGAAATATTCGCCCCACCAGTAAACACTTTTCTTCATCCTCCATTAATGGCTTCTCCACTCTAATGTTCCTTCTAAAGATTTCTCCACTGTCAGTTTCAGCCAATTTCATCAGAAGTTCTCGACTTCTGTAATTTTCTTGAGTATGTGAAAACCTGGAATTGAATCCAGAATCTCCGATGGATATGATTGGCCTTTGCAAAATGGAATGCTTTTGTGAGCCTCGAACGCGATTGAGAGCAACTACGGGTGACTTGACAGGATACTTTGGATGATGAGGGTCGATGGAAGAAAGAGATAAATTGGGATATGACAATAGAGGTAGCCATGGGATCAACGAGAGAGGTGAGGCACTAGATTAAAGAGAAGACATGTTCACACTAGTAATTATGTGGGTTTGGAAGAATTTGAATATACGGAAAAGAAGGTCAATATGGAAAGAGTACCGACGCCCAGGAGAAAAGTTAGAAAATGTAAAGAACATTGGAGTGAGTGGAGAAGTCATTAAAGAGGAAAGTGAGGAGTGTATTCTTATGGCAAAAAGATGGGTGATTCCCCCAGTTATTAAATCATTAGTATTTTTTAATTGGTCAAAAAAATTTAATAATTTCTTTTTATACTTTAAGAATTTAAGTATGTTTTGTTTAATTGCACAGTCAGTATTTTTCGTTTTCGTTAGATGAAATTAACGGTGTTAGAGTTGAGGGAATGAAAGTATACTTGATAAATTTAAGAGATCAAATTGAACCTTGAAGCAAACATAAAAGACTAAATGTATACTTTAGTATTAAGTTTTTAATCCTTTAACTTTTAACTTATGACCCAGTCTCTCAACTATTATTTAATGCGTCTCAGTCCCTAAATTTTTGACTCACTTATGACCTAGTCATTTATCTTTTCAATTTTTTATATTTATCCTTATTATTTTTAACTAAGCCCTCCTTTGTGGCAACCATGGATGATAAAATGGCATCCAAATCAGCAAACACGTAAGCAAAGAAGGGAGAGGACTGGAGAAGATGAAAAGACGGAAAACTAGGAAAAAAAGAAGAGACCCTGAACCGACAAAAAAGAAGAGGGGTGATCAAGGCGAGTTGGAACGGGTTTTGAAGAACCCACCCAAGAACAAATATGCCATCAATGATCAGCCATTGAATGTTGAAAACAATTGATACCCTCTGACTAAATGAGCTTGGAACAAGTTCTCCAATTTACGAGAAAAAGGATTTGAACCACGATGAATAATGGATTATTCAATGAACCATGGAGGATCAGAACAAGGGGAAAAGGGAGCATTATATTTATTGAAAAGGAACTGAAATGGGTTCAAGGGTATTGCATGAAATGAAATAATTAAAAATGATAAAATCAGACGGCCAACGCATGATATTCGAATTGGGGTAGATCATGATCGTCCAATTTTTCTTTTTTTCTTCTCATTCATTTTTTATTACTCACCTCCAGGCTCCAATCTCATATGCGTCCCATACCCAATCTCAGCAGTTTAGGTTCTTCTTCGTTGCGGGTGCAGGGTTCATGGTCTCTTCATTTTCCCCCAGTTCTCTGTCTTTCGATCTTCTCCAGTCCTCTCCCTTTCTTACTTATGTGTTGCTGACTTGGAAGCCATTTTATCTATCATTCACAGTTGCCACATAGAATAACTCACTATGAATGGGAAATAACAAGGATAATAATATAAAAAATTGAAAAGATGAAGCACTAATTCGTAAGTGAGTCAAAAGTTTAAAAAATAAGTTGTACCGAGCTATAGTAGAGAGACTGATTTATAAATAAGTTAAAAATTAAAGGACTAAATGATCAATTTTCTATTAAATTTGACAACTTCTTAACTTTACCCATATTTAATATATAATTAACTACATAAAAATGAAGTTAACCTAATGATAAATTAATGATGTAATTGAACATTCATATAAAAAATATAGTAATGTGACTTACAAATGTGAGCAAAATAAATCTTCTCTTTCTACTTTATAAATAGGATCAAATGAGTAAATGAGAAATAATGAGTGAGAGAAAGAGAAGAAAAATATGTAATTAATGAGGATAAACATATAAAACAAATTAAATTTCATTCAAGTACATAATATAATTTATAAAAAGAATTGGCCCATCAACTAGGGACGGGTTTAATGAAAAGGGTTAATATCTCACGATGAAGCAAATCACGGTTCAAATCACCATTGGTTCGAACCTTACAAAAAATATGGGAGATATGCCCATATTTTAGTGTTATAATGCCCCAAACAAGATTGCCTAAGAGGGTATATGTACTTATAAAAAGGTTAAAGTGTCAAACCCCTTAATATTTTTATATTTATCAGAGTATTCACGCGCAGTTTAATGGGCATACAAAAATAGTACAATATACTGATATAGAATTTATTGATTACATTAGAGAAAATCCCCACAGGGTTTATACATGATACAATACATATTCAATCACGAAGAAGTACTATCAGATAACCAATGAAGAAATTATCGAACCAGCACTGGACCTTTAGCTGCTGGTATCCGCTACTTTGCCCTTTGAGCCGTTTCCACTTGCTGAGATAAATTTTAAATTTATAGAAATGGGTGAGATTCATACGAATCTCAGTAGTAACAGGCTATCAATCATATAAAATGTGAAATATAAACATGCAATGCAGCATTTATCATGATGCAGCAATCAAAATGCTAAGCACATGTCTAACAATGTTCAGGAACCAGACGATGATTTTGCCCAGGTTCAAAATGATCGTCTGTTCCTTACTTCCATGTCTCAATCCATACAATGATCACATCATCAACACAGGCTACACAACACACATATACGTATAGCCATACAGTATTGTCATCATCATACATGTTATACATCACACAAATATGCACAACCAGGCTATACAGCACACAGATACATATAGTCAAACAGGTTATGCAACACACAGATAAGCATAACCACCACCACAAGTACATCACATTGTACAGAACATGGTAAACAATGCATGTTAACATTCACATAGAATAAGAGAGATAGAGTTACTACCTGGACTCATTTCCATGGCTTAGCTTCTACTGGTCCTTTAACCTTTCGTTTGGCTCGGGCAATTACCAAATTCCTAAAATTCCCAAAGTAATTGTAAATGAGTTACCACTCATTCATACTTTATTCTAGAATTTACGAGTTGATTATCTTAGCCCAAAATCTCATTTTACCAAATTGCCCTTAGGGAACCCGGTCTAATTCCCCTTTTACCCGGTATTTTTATACTTTTTCAAAAAATATGACCCGTGCTAATCTTACATATTTTTACGTGTAGAATCTATTTTTGATATCATATTGGTCAAATTCAGGCCCAAATTACAGTTTTACCCTTGACAGCCCCTAACTTAGGGTTTTAAGGGTAGTTTGGTTATTTCACATTCTAGGGCTTTTCTCACTTCGCAGTCTACATGAACTGATAATTGAATATTTATTACACTCATTTGTATCTCTTGATTAATAAATTCATATTGTTTAGTAATAATAATGGGGTTTTATGCTTATTTGGGCTTTGAGTGTTTTATTGGATTTAACATATTTTAATAATAAAAATTTCAGATTTACAGCCCTTCTCTATTTTGATCATAACTCTTGAACCAGATATCCGAATGATCTCATTCTTGTCTCATTTTTTAGATGATTTAGAGGGCAACAATTGATATAAAGACTTGAAGGGAAGATTCGGACAAGAAGATAGTCAAAACTGTAGTCAATGTTATATGTATTTTTCTGGATTTTTATTGGGCCCAAATTTTGTAATGAAGCACCATTTATAATTAATTTCCATTTTGGGCTGAACTGATGGTCTTTGACCCATGTGACAATTTTAGCTGAAACAATAGGGCAGAACGGATTTGTGACGTTTTGTGGATTAAATCGGAAGTTCTTGATTCTCTGAAAAATGTTCTTCGTGTTGTTCGCGTTCTTCTTTCGTTTTTCGGATTTTCCAGCTATGTCCGGCTAAGTTTCTGTGATTGACCTATGGATTGAGGATTCACGTTTCCAATCAGAGGACATACTTAAACTGATAACGTAACTCGTTTCTATTTACTCTAATCGGATTCAATTTCTGGAATAGTTCAAACGTTTATTTTAATATTCGGATTGGTATATCCCAAGGACACTGTTCGAATCGGGTTACAATGATACTGTGCGATCGCACAGTAGCACGCCATGCATACGAACAGAACCTAGACGATCGTCTAGTCGAGGGATTTTCTTGACGAATACAGAGATTTTGGTTCGTCCAGAACCAATCACGAGTTCGTTATAATTTTCGTCCGATGATGGTAGGAAACTATGAATCCCAATTCTAGGTCAGTCATTTTAATCTGTTTGGTCTAGTTCATTTTCAATTTTGGTCTTTAATCTGAGTTTATTGTTCGTTAATAGTTTAATGAAACCCCCCATCGATCATTATTTTGAATGTTTTAGACTGCATGTAAATTCCGTGGGAAACGATACAGGTTCTCTGTACTGCAAATTCTCATTGAAACTGGTTATTTTGCGAGAACTCGACAATTCTCGATCAAAATTTGGCGCCGTTGCCGGGGAATTTGCATCAGTCTAGCAGTAACAGCAGTGTAGTGTTTGAGTCAGGTGGTTCAGGTGGTTTGGTAGATTTGTATCTCAACCAAATCACTCAGCCCCAGGTCTGTTTAATGGAATTGGGCATTCTGAGTAAAACTCACTTCTTTTAGGAAGTGAGGTCACCCCTAATTTTCCCAAATTCCATTATCTAGACCACTTTTTCACTATTTTTTGGTCTCGGTGGGACGTAGCCGGTATTTCAGAAATTGTTCTAGGATTTCTACTAGAATTTGCGACTTGCTCTGATTGGGCTAATTTTTGGTGAGCTGAAAGAAAATGAGCACCCACCTAACTTTTCCAAATTCCATCGTTTAGACCACTTTTCAATTTTTTCATTTTTTTATTGCATTTTTGGGTTCCCGGATAGTGTAGAAGTTGTTCTGTGCAAGTCCCATAATTTTTAAAAATCATTTGGTAGTGTTTTTGAATTTGTTTTGGTCAATTTCCAGTGTGGGCTTGTGATTTTACATTTTTGGGTGTTCTGGTGGTTGTCCTGATTTTTCCTTATGCTGTATGACTAGGTGCAACACTAGTGCATCTGATCTGTTGGACATAAATCCTGAAATAGAACGCACAATTCTTGCTGCTAGAAGGGCTGTTAGATTAAGTCAGGGGGTTATTACTGAACCTGTTTCTGATTCTGACATTGATTCTATTGGCAGCACTTCTAGTCCCTCAGACACTATGGCAGATTAGGGAAATAATAGGACTTTAAAGCAGTTGACTGCACCTGGTGATAATTATCAGCCACTGTGTATCCAATACCCTGCCCTTGGTGCTAACCTTGAACTTAAATCTGGACTTATACATTTTTTGCCCAAAACTCCGCCTATGTTTATAGCCGGTCCCAAGCCCGGGTAAAGGAGGAGGGTTGTGTTAGGCCCCGACAGCCAACGTAAAACCCTGTCGAATCTTTATGAACATGGATCAACGAAGAAATTGTGTTAATGCTAAGTCGTTGCCTGTAAGTAACGCGCTGTATGGCTCGAGTACAGTGAGAAGTGAGCGAGAGCCGCTGCATCGTCGCCCGGATGTAATGTTAAATGAGCAAGGGCTACCGCTTTCTTCTGAACGGAGGCGGCTAAAGAAGCTAGTTCATGAAAACAGAATCAGATTTGGCACTTGGAACATTGGGACTTTGAGCGGCAAATCGTGGGAGGTGGTGGGAGTAATGAAGGATCGTAAGATTAATATCCTGTGTCTCCAGGAAACTAAATAGTCAGGAGAAAGGTCTAGAGAAATTAATGGTTTTAAGCTCTGGTACACAGGAAAGGTCAATGGACGGAATGGTGTTGGTATCATTGCTGACAAGGAATGGAGGAAGAATGTGGTGGACGTTAAGAGGATTGAGGACATAATTATTTCATTAAGAATGATTGTTGGAAAGGATACTATTAACATTATCAGTGCATATGCACCTCAAGTAGGGGAAGAAGTACATCTTAAGGAAAAATTCTGGGAAGATTTGGAGGGACTAATTCAGAGTATCCCACTAACTGAAAAGATTTTTATTGGAGGAGATCTTAATGGACATGTTGGTAAGGAGGCAGGACCTCATGCAAGAGCGCATGGTGGTTTTGGATTTGGGTTACTAAATAATGAAGGTCAATCTATTATTGATTTCTCCCTCACATATGATCTCAAGATTGTCAACACTTGTTTTAAGAAGCGAGAGGAGCATTTAATAACATACAAGAGTGGAGCCGTAAGGTCACAGATCGACTTCTTCTTGGTAAGGAATTCTGATAGACGATTATGTACTAACTGTAAAGTGATCCCTGGGGATGGCGTGACAGCACAATATAGGGTTTTGGTCCTTGATGTGAATATTAAGTATGTAAAACAAAAACGCCAGCAAGTTTTAAACCCAAGGGTCAGGTGGTGGCAATTGAAAGGGGGAAAAAAAAGGAGATTTTTAAGAGAACTCTCTTGGAGGAGGGGGAGTGGGAGTTGGAAAGAAATCCTAATATCATGTGGGAGAATATGTCTAAAAAGGTTCAGCAGGTTGCTATAGCAATTCTGGGAGAATCAAAAGGTCTTGGTCGGCAAGATAAGGAGACTTGGTGGTGCGATGAGACTGTTCAAGAGAAAACCAAGCATAAGAAAGATTGTTTTAAAGCCATACACTTATGTAATAATGCTGAAAATTGGGAAAAATATCGTATGGCTAAAAAAGAGACTAGAAAGGCAGTGAGTGAAGCTCATAATAAAGCATATGAAGAGTTTTATAAGGAGTTAGGGACAAAGGCAGGAGAGCGTAAGATTTACAAGATCGTAAAGAACAAGGAGAGAAAATCAAGAGACTTGGACCAAGTGAGGTGTATAAAGGATGAAGAAGGAAAAGTTTTGGTTACTGATGGAGATATTAAGGATAGGTGGGAAGCCTACTTTTATAAGTTGTTTAATGATAGTGGAGAAGGGTCACATTATGACTTGGAAGATTTGACAACTCGAGAAGGTGACCTCAATTTTTCATTTTATCGCAGGATTCAAATTGGCGAGGTTAAAGAAGCTCTTAAGAAGATGGAAACTGGTAAAGCTGTCGGACCTAATGGTATTCCAATTGAAGTTTGGAAATGTTTGGGCTAGGAGGGTGTGTCGTGGCTCACAAAATTATTTAATGAGATCTTACGAACCAAGAAAATGCCAGATGAGTGGAGGAAAAGTACTTTGGTTCCTATTTATAAAAATAAAGGGGATATTCATAATTGCACAAACTATAGAGGAATTAAGCTAATGAGTCATACAATGAAATTGTGGGAAAAAGTGATTGAATATAGGTTGAGGTTGGAGACTGATGTTGCTGAAAACCAATTTGGATTCATGTTAGGAAGGTCTACAACAGAAGCGATTTATTTATTAAAGGGGATAATGGAAAAGTATAGGAGTAAAGGAAGAGATTTACATATGGTCTTTATTGATTTGGAGAAAGCTTATGACCGGGTGTCAAGAGATGTGCTTTGGAAAGCCTTGGAAAAGAAGGGGGTGAGGATTGCATATATTAAAGCCATTCAAGATATGTATGCGGGGGTTACAACCAATGTTAGAACGTCTTGAGGTGTTACAAAGGACTTCCCTATAAGGATTGGACTACATCAAGGATCAGCTTTAAGTCCTTATTTGTTTAACCTAGTGATAGACGTCCTAATTGAACCTATAAAAGAGGAGATCCCTAAATGCATGCTTTTTACGGATGATATAGTGTTGTTGGCTTAATCTAGGGAAGAAATTAACTCCAAACTTGAGATATAGAGGCGGACTTTGGAATTGAGAGGTTTTCGTCTTAGTAGGAGCAAAACTGAATATATGCATTGCAAATCTGATAAGAGACAATGTCAAAGTGAAGTGGAAGTTAAATTGGGTGGGCAAGTCATCCCGCAAGTGACAAAATTTAGATATTTGGGATCAATTATACAACAAGATGGTGAGGTGGATGGAGACGTCAATCACAGAATTCAAGCCGGATGGTATAAATGGAGAAAAGCTACGGGAGTTATTTGTGATCGTAAGGTACCTAATAAGGTAAAATGAAAATTCTACCGCACTGCGATAAGGCCAGCAATGCTATATGGTAGTGAATGTTGGGCTTTAAAGGGATATCATGAACATAAAATGGGGGTAGCTGAGATGAGGATGTTAAGATGGATGTGTGGCCATACAAGAAAGGACAAGATTCGTAACACTCATATACGTGATCGTGTTGGAGTGGCCCCTATTGACGAAAAAATGGTAGAAAATCGTTTGAGATGGTTTGGACATGTTCAGCGAAGGCCATTGAGTGCTCCAGTGAGAAGGGTTGATCAAGCAGTATGGAGTCCTGTTAAACGAGGTCGAGGAAGACCGAAACGAACGCTTAATGAGGTCATTGAGAGAGACCTTTTAATTAATAATATATCGAAATCTATGGTCTTTGATAGAACACAATGGCGTCGTGCGATCCATGTAGCCGACCCCACCTAGTGGGATAAAGGCTTTGTTGTTATTGTTGTTGTATACATTTTTTGCCCAAGTTTCGTGGTCTTGCAGGTGATGAACCGCACAAGCATCTGAAGGAATTCCATGTGGTATGCAGCACAATGAAACCATAGCATATTGATGAAGACCACATTAAGCTGAGAGCCTTTCCTTTCTCCCTTGAGGATGGAGCGAAGGACTGGTTATATAATCTTCAACCATCATCTATTGGAAGTTGGGCTGATATGCAGATATTATTCCTAGAGAGATTTTTCCCTTCTTCAAGAGCCACTACAATCAGAAAAAAAATCAGTGGAATCAAGCAAATAAATGGCGAAAATATGCATGAATACTGGGAGAGATTCAAGAGGTTGTGTGCTAGCTGCCCCCATCACCAGATAACTGAGCAGCTCTTAATCACTTATTTCTATGAGGGCCTTCTACCTAATGACCGAAATCTGGTGGATGCTTCTAGTGGTGGAGCCTTAGTTAACAAGATACCCCAAGAGGCCAGAGATTTAATATCCACTATTGCAGCTAACTCTCAACAATTTGGCACTAGAGCAAATAGTAGTGCTGTGTTCCAGATCAGCGGATCCAATGATTCTAACCAACGATTAAAGAATATAATTGATGATCTAACCTCCTTGGTGAGGCAACTGGCAGTGACTCAAACAATGCAGTCTTCCACTCCACATTTGGGCTATTCATGTGGTTTCTGTTCTGACCCCTCTCATCCTACTGATTCTTGCCCCACCTTGCAAGACAACACATGTCAAGATCAGTCAGTGGCTGCTGTGGGCGTTTTTCCAGGGAATCCACAACACCAACAGTAAAATAATAACTTCTCCAATACATATAACCCTAGCTGGAGAAATCATCCAAATTTTAGGTGGAGCCAGAATCCGAGTCAGATTCAGAACCATAATAGTCATATGCAGCAGAGTTCTGGAAATTACCAACAAAGACAGTTTCCACAGAACAGACAGAATTTCCAACAATTCGCTCCTCCACAGCAATACAACAACAGCCGACTAGCAGTAGTGGTTCCTCACTAGAAGAAATGATGAAGCAGCTTGCAGCAAATAGTTTGCAATTCCAGCAACAAACTGAGGCCTCCATCCAAAGTTTGCAGACTCAGATTGGGCAGTTGGCAACATCATTGAACCAACTCCAACCTCAGGGATCCAATACTCTCCCTTCACAGACAATTCCTAATCCGAAGGGAAACGTTAGTGCTATCTCCCTACGGTCTGGTAAGCAATTACAAGGGCATAAACCAGCTGCAGATGTGACTGAATCCACATCAGAAAAAGAGTCAGAAAAAGTGAAGATTGACTCTAGAAATAAAGAGGCAGTGAAGCAAGGTGAAGAGGAGTCTGGAGTTCCTATTCCTCTTCCTTTCCCTCAGAGAGCCCTTCAATCCAAGAAGTTGGCAGAAAAAGTGCAAGACGGTGATATCCTTGAGACATTCAGAAAAGTTGAGATTAACATTCCTCTCTTGGATGCCATCAAACAGATCCCCAAGTATGCCAAGTTCCTAAAGGAGTTGTGTACCAACAAGAGGTGACTGAGGGGGACTGAACGAGTGAGCTTGAACCAGAATGTCTCAGCGCTTCTCCAACAACCCATGCCTTACAAGTGCAAGGACCCAAGTACGTTTTCTATCCCTTGCATTATTGGTAATTATAGATTTGATAATTGCTTGGCTGATTTAGGTGCTTCCATTAATGTTATGCCTGCATATATTTACAAATCTCTTGGTCTTGGTCCCTTGCGACCTACTGGTGTTGTTGTCCAACTAGCTAATAGGAGTAATGCTCATCCTGCTGATCTGATTGAAGATGCTTTGGTTAAGGTCAATGAATTGATATTCCCTGCTGATTTTTACATTTTAGATATGGAGGATGAATCTCCTAGCAGTAGGTCCCCAATCATTTTAGGGAGACCTTTCTTGAAAACAGCTAAGACTAAGATAGATTTGCATTCTGGTACTCTTTCCATGGAATTTGGTGATATTGTTGTGACTTTTAATATCTTTGATGCCATGAGATATCCTAGGGAAGAGCATTCTGTTTTGTGCATTGATGTGATAGATGAGACTGTTGATGATGTTCTTTCTGCTTGGTATGCTGATTTTCCTGATTTTGCATCGGTGGGAGATTATGTGATTTGTGCATGTTCTGATACTGAATGGTGCCCTGTTTGCACTGAGATTGATGATGTATTGTATGGAGATATTGACTTGATTTCTACTTCTATTTTACTTGTGGATCCTGATATTGATTGTGGTGAAGCTGAGCTTCATTCTGATATTGGTGATTATGAACTAAACCCTGATGTTAACATTGAGCTGTCTAGCCACAGTTCTGCTTCTGTGCATGTAGTTTCAGGTATTGCAGGTGTATACACTTCTGAAATGATCCAATTACCTAAGCTTCTTCCTTCCATTCAGCAGCTGCCCAAGTTAGAGTTGAAGTCATTGTCAGCTCACTTGAAATATGCCTTTCTAGAGGTAGATGAGCAACTTCCAGTCATTGTGGCCAATAACCTTCTACCTGATTAGGAAGAGAAGCTGCTGAGCTTGTTGAGGGCCAATAAGAAGGCAATTGGGTGGACGTTAGCTGATCTTGTTGGCATTAGCCCTTCTATGTGTATGCATCGGATTCTATTGGAAGCATATGCTAAGCCAGTAAGACAACCCCAGAGACGTCTTAATCCTCTCATTTTAGAAGTGGTCAAGAAGGAAGTGACTAAGCTTCTACAGGCTGGCATCATCTATCCCATCTCTGATAGCCAGTGGGTTAGCCCGGTCCAGGTCGTTTCCAAGAAGTCCAGAGTAACTATGGTAGCCAATCAAAGGGATGAGTTTATTCCTACAAGAGTTCAGAGTATGCATAGACTACAGGAGACTCAATCAAGCTACCCGCAAGGATCACTATCCTTTACCTTTCATTGATCAGATGTTAGAGCGTTTGGCTGGTAAGTCTCACTACTTCTTTTTGGATGGTTACTCGGGGTACTTCCAGATCCATATTGCTCCTGAGGATCAGGAGAAGATGACCTTCACATGCCCCTTTGGAACCTATGCTTACCGAAGAATGCCTTTTGGCCTCTGCAATGCACCTGGTACCTTTCAGCGTTGTATGGTAAGTATCTTTTCTGACTTTCTAGATGATTGCATGGAGGTTTTCATGGATGATTTTACTGTGTATGGGTCTGATTTTGATGCATGCTTGGCTAGTTTGTCTAGAGTCTTGAATAGGTGCATTGAATCTAATCTTGTGCTAAATTTTGAAAAGTGTCACTTCATGGTTGAGTCAGGGATAGTGTTGAGCCACATTGTGTCTAAAGAGGGTATTAAGGTAGATCCTGCTAACATTGATGTTATCACTGCTTTGCCTTATCCCACATCTGTGCGGGAAGTTCGTTCTTTTCTTGGCGATGCAGGTTTCTACCGACGCTTCATTCAGGATTTTAGCAAGATTGCCCGACCCCTGTCTAACCTTCTACATAAGGATACCAAGTTTGCATTTGATGCTGGGTGTAAGATAGCCTTTGATCACTTGAAGCATTGCCTGACCACCACTCCAGTTATCCAACCACCAGATTGGTCTCTCCCATTTGAGTTGATGTGCGATGCTTCCAATTATGTTGTTGGGGCTGTCTTGTCTCAGAGGGTCAACAAGGTTTCTCATGTCATTGCATATGCATCCAAGACCTTGGATCCTGCCCAATCCAATTATACCACCACTGAGAAAGAACTTTTGGCTATAGTGTTTGCTTTTGATAAGTTTAGGTAATATCTGCTAGCTAGTAGGGTAATTGTTTTCTCTGACCATGTTGCTTTAAAGTTTCTTTTGAAAAAGACATATGCTAAGCCTCGACTTATTCAGTGGATGTTATTACTCCAAGAATTTGATGTTGAGATCCGAGATAGGAGTGGGGCACAGAATTGGGTAGCTGATCATTTGAGTCGTGTCACTCATTCCTCTTCCCCCTCTGCCATTCAGGATGATTTTCCTGATGAGCAGCTTTTACAGCTGCAAGGTAAGCTTTCATGGTATGCTGATTTAGTTAATTAATTGGTTGCTAGTGTTTTACCTTCTGATTCCACTAGGGCCCAAACTCTGAAATTAAAAAAGTGAATCTAAATATTACGTTTGGGATGACCCTTATCTGTGGAGATTTTGTAGTGACCAAGTAGTTAGGCGATGTGTACCTGAGCATGAGTTTGACTCCATATTACATTTTTGTCATGCTTCTGCCTGTGGTGGTCACTTTGGACCCCAAAGGACTGCTAGGAAAGTCCTAGACTCTGGTTTATTTTGGCCAACCCTGTTTCATGATTCTCATCTGTTTTGTAAGTCATGTGATAATTGTCAGAGAGCAGGTAGTCTTTCTCGTAGGCATGAGATGCCCAAGCACCCCATATTGTTTTGTGAAATTTTTTATGTTTGGGGTATTGATTTTATGGGTCCATTTCCTGTTTCTCATGGTTTCACTTACATATTGCTTGCTGTTGACTATGTTTCGAAATGGGTTGAGGTGAAGGCCACTCGGTCTAATGATTCTGCTGTAGTGGTAGATTTTGTCAGGTCTAACATTTTCTGCAGGTTTGGCATTCCTCGAGCCATCATCAGTGACCAGGGTTCTCATTTTTGTAACCGGAGCATGGGTCCTTTGTTACAGAAGTATAGAGTGATTCACAAGGTGTCCACATCATACCATCCATAGACTAATGGTCAAGCTGAAGTATCGAATAGGGAGATTAAGCAAATCCTTCAGAAGACTGTTAACTCTACCCGGAAGGATTGGAGCAAGCGATTAGATGATGCTTTGTGGGCTTATCGGACTGCCTACAAGACTCCAATTGGGATGTCTCCATATAGGCTTGTTTTTGGTAAGGCATGCCACCTTCCGGTTGAATTAGAGCATCAAGCTTATTAGGCCATTAAGCAGTGTAACATAGATTTGGCTAAGTCTGGGATGGAACGGAAGCTCCAATTGCAAGAGTTGGATGAGCTTCGATTGGATGCCTATGAGAGTTCACAGTTGTATAAGGAGAAGACCAAGGCATTCCATGACAAGCAAATCCTGAGGAAAGAGTTTTTTGTGGGCCAGAAAGTTCTTCTATTCAATTCCCGTCTCAAGTTTATGCCCGGTAAGCTTCGATCTAGATGGGATGGCCCTTTTGTGATTGCTAATGTTTTTCCTTTTGGTGCTGTTGAGTTGTGTGATCCACCTACAGGGATGACCTTCAAAGTGAATGGACATCGACTCAAACCATTTTATGAGGGATCACAACAGCAACCTGAAGAAGTGGACCTCATACTCACTGATGCCACTTATCCTCCGTAAACACCTGGGGAGTATTCTTCTTTCCCTATTTCCTTTTTCTTTTATTTCTTGTGTTTCTTTTTCACTTTTCTTTTCACACTTAGCGTAGATTTTCTAAATAATACACTTTCTCCTTCTATCATTGTTTAGCTATGTATATTGTGGACTTGGACATATTGGTTTTGATGGATCATGCTGTTTGGGCTGAATTCCTTACTTACTTTTTGGTAGTTGATTTTGGTGATGCTGATTGCATGATTTTGTATTTACCTTTGTGAGATTTTGGGCCTACATGAATGGAATTCATCTTTACCATTCTTCCTTTTTCTGTGTGTCTCTGCTCCTGATTTATGTTCTCTAGAACTTGCTCTCTTTCTTTTTAAGGCTACATTTTTCACTTACATGAATAAATATGATGGAGGCTTGTTTAGTTTCTTTCTTTTATTAGCCACTTTGACCAAATAGCCTTCCCTTACACTATTAAATTCCCTTTGTTAGCCCCTTTGTGCCTTTTTGACTCATTCTTTTCTTCAACCACATTACTAGCCAAAGTGTAAAACCATGTTATACCGCACCTTGGAATTTACTGAGCATTGGTTTCGCTTTAGTTTTGTGTTTACATGTGGGGGTTGCCCAGGAGTGCCACAATTTAAGTGTGGGGGGATGTTTGGATGTTTGATTTGGGAATTGGGTCACTGAAAAAAAAAGACAAAAAAACAAAAAAAACAAAAAAAAGAAAGAAAAGAAAAGAAGAAAGAAAAGAAAGGATAATGAGAGATGGATATTTGAAAGGGGATATTTCATTGATTTGAGTGTTATTATTGTCATGCTCTTTCAAATTTCTTTGGTGCTTAGCCTCACATATCTATAATTATACACACCTTCACCTTAGCCCCATTACAACCTTGAATAATAAGCTCTCTTGATTTGTGCATGTATGTGATATGAGTAGTGGAGAAGTAGAAATTGAGCAAGCCTATGGTAGGACAATTTCTTGAGTAGAATTTGAGTGATACACTTGTTTACCCTATACACTTTAGAGAGTTATTGAGAGAATCATTTGAGAGACCATTTTATGTGAGTAGCATCATCGATCGAGACTACTGTATTTTGTAATTTGATATGTGGGGATTTCAGTTTAATTGGTTGGTCTTTTGAAGCTTTGTGTCCATTGTTCTAATTTTACATTGTTGGCAAGTGTTAGAAAGGAGAAATTTTTCTTTTAGTTTTGCTCAAGAGTGCAAAATGATAAGTGTGGGGAAATTTGATAATTGAATATTTATTACACTCATTTGTATCTCTTGATTAATAAATTCAAATTGTTTAGTAATAAATAATGGGCTTTTATGCTTATTTGGGCTTTGAGTGTTTTATTGGATTTAACATATTTTAATAATAAAAATTCTAGATTTACAGCCCTTCTCTATTTTAATCATAACTCTTGAACTAAATATCCGAATGATCTCATTCTTGTCTCATTTTTTAGATGATTCAGAGGGAAACAATTGATATGGAGACTTGAAGGGAAGATTCAGACAAGAGGATAATCAAAACTGTAGTCAATGTTATATGTATTTTTCTGGATTTTTATTGGGCTCAAATTTTGTAATGAAGCACCATTTATTATTAATTTCTGTTTTGGGCTGAACTGATGGGCTTTGACCCATGTGACAATTAGATTTTTACTTTGGTTAGCTGAAACAATAGAGCAGAACGAATTTGTGACGTTTTGTGGATTAAATCGGAAGTTCTTGATTCTCTGAAAAATGTTCTTCGTGTTCTTCGTTCGTTTTTCAGATTTTCCAGCTATGTCCAGCTAAGTTTCTGTGATTGACCTATGGATTGAGGATTCACGTTTCCAATCAGAGTACATACTTAAACCGGTAACGTAACTCATTTCTATTTACTCTAATCGGATTCGATTTCTGGAATAGTTTGAACGTTTATTTTAATATTCGGATTGGTATATCCCAAGGACACAGTTCGAATCGGGTTACAGTGATACTGTGCGATCGCACAGTAGCACGCCACGCATACGAACAGAACCTAGACGATCGTCTAGTCGAGGGATTTTCTTGACGAATACAGAGATTTCGGTTCGTCCAGAACCAATCACGAGTTCGTTATAATTTTCGTCCGATGATGGTAGGAAACTATGAATCCCTATTCTAGGTCAGTCGTTTTAATCTGTTTGGTCTAGTTCGTTTTCAATTTCGGTCTTTAATCTGAGTTTATTGTTCGTTAATAGTTTAATTGAAACCCCCCCCATCGATCATTATTTCGAATGTTTTAGACTGCATGTAAATTCCGTGGGAAACGATCCAGGTTCTCTGTACTGCAAATTCTCATTGAAACTGGTTATTTTGCGAGAACTCGACAATTCTCGATCATGAACCCTATACAATTTTCCATTTTAAACACAATGGAATCATCAAACACACCAAAATCTAGTCCAAACACTGTCAAACAGCTGCTGGATGAAATTCCATAAAAATTGGGGAAAATGAAATTTTCTTGATTTCAATCAACCAAATACCTTCTTTCACTTTGTTGCCACTTATATAACCTTCTAATCACTAGTTTAACATAATCAATAGAAATTTGGCCAGCACCTTCCCTTAGAAATTGGACATCCCAAATTTACAAAGATTGCTAGAAACAACAAATAACCAGCAAGAAATTCATCACAACTCAGTTTTCATCAAGAATACCAAAGTTCTAACAACATACCTTGCTTTTCCTTCTTCTTCCTCACTTGGCCGAAATCCTTCCCCTCTTTTCTTTGAGTTTTTACTTGTTGGATGACTAATCCAATAGAATAGGGAGGTTAAGAAGAGGTTCCAAGAACTATAGGATAAGAATAAGTAGAAATTTATAGCTACTTACCTTGGTCTTACTCCCACTTAACTCTTCCTCTTCCTCTCTTCCTCTTCATTGGTTTCCTTCTCTTCCTTTCTCTCTTCTTCTTGGACAAATAAGGCCTTTAATATAGAGAACTAATGAGTTCTCTAGATCATGCTTACTTGTCCCTTAATAATAATATTTTATTCCATTTAAATCATATGCCATAATCATGGAAATATTTTATTAAAAATTGCTTATAGATATTTCCATAAGACTCCATCTGTCCATTCCCTATATATATATATATATAGAAAATTTTCAAATTTATTTATGTGGCCAAAATGACCATTTTGCCCTTGCATTTTCTCATTTGCAGAAAAATTGGCAGATTTTTTGTCAAACTTCGAAAATTCATATCTAATTGTATAAATATCCAATTGAGATGGTTCCAAAGGATATGTGACCCTTATTAAGTTTAGTTTTAGATAAAAATATAAAATTTTTCCAATTAGAAGTTAATCATTCCTAGAATTTCCATTTTTGGACGTTGCCACAGAAAATTTGCAGTTTCACTAAGCTAACTTCAAAAATTCATATCTCCTTGTGTACAAATCCAAAAATTCCATATGACCTATAAAATTAAATATTGTTATGTATACTTTCATATTGAAAATTTTTATAATTTTTGGACATCATTTTCATATTTAAAAATTTCACACAACATGACTGTCTCACGGGAGAACACACTGGCAGCAACACTAACTTGTGTACCAAATAGCCATATTGTGTGTGACCTCTAATTGCCTTATTTTATCTCTTAATGTGCTCTTTAATTCACTATTTTATCCCCTATTATACCGCCATGGTATAAAGAAATGTTGGTGACTGAATTTGGAATGTTACATCCCCCGATCCCAGAGTCGGTGTTCAGGATAGTCGGACACGTGTCATAACCAGAGGTTGGCAAATACCGTGAGGTGTCCTGCTGACTCAGCATCCTTAATTATGTTAACCGCAAGATGTCCTGCTGACTCAATACCTTTAATTAAGTCAAGGTTACACAACGCCTTCTCATTGGTCCATCATACTTTTCAAAAGTTACTTTAATTGTCATCATTACAATTTTATGTCATCATTGCTTACTTTATTAAAGCTACTTTAATAAAGTTGTTTTATCGGTGTTTAATCGAGATTTGACTCTGGACTGCAACACGCATATCAAGGCCCGCCAAATGTCACCAAAATTTCATCATTTTATTCCATTGAATATAATTAAATATTCAAGGAATTTTGGTGTTTAAAATTTTGGGATACTTCATAAAGTAGCATCATGATGCTATTTTTCAAGGAAAAATCATAGTATGGTCTCAAGGAATAGGAAAACAAAAGGGTCCTCGTATATGACTCACTATCTAAAAACTCCTAAGGGACCTCAGTGATATAGATTCAATTGTGTAATTACCTGTTTGCCCCCATTAACAAGTCATAGTGTTACCATTGACAAATCTATCCATTAACAAGTGTACGTGTCATTTTAACAAGTCATAAATGTTACCGCTGATAAGCTTATGTGCCATATAAACTATGGGGGCAAACAAGTAATCTCACAATTTGAATCTATATCACTTTGATTCCTTGGGAGTTTTTATATAGTGAATCATATACTGAGACTTTTTCAATATTTTTTCTATTCTTTGGGACCATATTGTGATTTTCCCATTTTTCAATACTCCATCAGTTAAGAAATATAGACAATGGGGGTAAACAAGTCATAATTGGAATGATTGAGGAATCTGGAACTATGTTCATATGAATGACATTAAGAAATATTTTTTCTTTAAAGATGACTTATAGGGCTTCACATAGGGCTTTGAACCACCCTATTTGGAGTTCCCTAGAATTAATTATGAATTTTCAAATTTAGGTGAAAATTCTGGAAGCATAGGTTTATCATGCCAATTTAAGATATTTGGAGTGAATTGTAATAAGAGTGACTTCCAAGGATAGGGTAATGTCCTAAAGGCTAATGTAGCCATATAGGATATTCATTTGACATGGCTCTAATGATGTGGTAATATATATATGGCCATGAGATGTTAAGAAAGAAGAAATGGAAGGTTTTGCAAGAAGCTACAATGTTTAGAAGAAAAGGGAACAAGAAAGGGACTTAAAGACAAAAGGTAGTAAAACTTACCTAACTTGCATGTACTTGATATATATGCTTGTACATTGATTTATGTGATTGCTTTGTTGAATTGTGTGAAGCATATTTGAATGATTGAAGCTTTGTTTCCATTTGTGCTATGGCCATGAGTATATTGTATGAAGCATTGAGCATGCAAATATGTCATTATGTTGGCATGAATTTATATAAGGCAAGTATGTCATGCATTAAGCATTTATCTTGCATGCTCAGTGGTATTGTTTGCTATTGAGATCCCCCCAAATCTCATTCTCCCTCACTCAACCATATAGGCACGTGAGCACAGAAGAGGAATGCAAAACAATTTTCCAGAAGAAGAAATCATAGTAAAGAGTTGAAGATTAGTAAGTGCTAATCAATTATTTAAATATTAACGTTTAAATAAGGTTAATTGTATAACTTGCATGACGGATGAATTGGTTTTACTAAGCCCGATAATTGAACTAGGAATGGGTAATTGCATGATATGAGCCCATTAGTTGAGTAACAGAGGAATTAATAAGCAGAGAAAAACTCTGATAGTAATAAATGGAGGGAAGTTAGTAACTCCGTGAAAAAAATAAACAATATGATAAATACGATTTACCAAATGAATAGTGACCCCGAAAGAAAAAGAGTAAGTTCAGGTTTTGGGGGTTGTAACTAACGTTTTCCTCTAAGCTGTAGTGTTTCTGCGACGCACATAAAAAGGGTATAAGTATCAGGTGTTACATGAGGTTATATAATTTTAAAGGTGAAGGTACAATTTTAAAAATAATGTTTTATGTCAGGGGTGTCTAGTACCATTAAATTTTTTAAGGTGCTAAAATACACATAAACATTACAGATGGGGGAAATTTTACCAAATCCGTTAACTTAGAACAAACAAATGTTATTGGGTCTCACACAGTGATTTTTTTTTTAAAAAAATTCTTCTTACTTTTGCCCTCTCGCCTCTCTGTAAACTTTTTTTTGGTAACAGTGGTAAGTTGTAGCTTAAAAACTTTCCTAGGAGAACTCCCTAGTACATTAGTTTAAGAGAAACAAAACAAACACACAACAAATTCAGCAGCAACAACTGACCCCAAATATCTTCTAAAATTATTCTTTGACATTCCTGTAGAGCATTTAGTACTAGGACAATCGGATGGTTACTTTGATGTCCTTCTAGAGCCATATAGTTCGCACAGCGAATCATGTCCTTGCTATTGTGTTGCAACTAGACTTCCTAGTGATCAAACAATAATTCCCTGGTCTCATTGATGAGGTCCTTAAGTGGATGTTCCATAATGCCATCCCTCATCAAACTATTAAATGCATCAACGAATCAATGTACCTTTTAGAAACCTCTGTGCTTAGCTATCTTTAGTCCTGTGTTAATAGCTGACAATTCAGTTTCTATCACTGAACATAAACCAAGAGCTTTGTGGAAGCCTAGTATCCATTCCCCTACTTCATTCCTGAAGGTCCCTCCACATACAACAACGTTGTGATCAAGACCAAGCTATCAAGATCAATGCGCACAACCCCTTATGGCGATGGTGTCCATCTAGTTTCATATCAAGGTGCAATCTGAAATACTTTGTGATGTAAGTTATGTTGAACTATAGTTTCTAACAAACAATTGGAACATCTTAGAAGGAGTTCCCTGGTTGTTGCAGTGTGTCCGTTAAACACGTATCTGCATCAGTTCGTCCACAACAACCAGCACAGTAAACCAAAAACTTTGGTCCATATGTACTCGTTGTATCGTCCTTTCCTTGGATTGTATGTTGGTATTCTGATTGAGCCATACTTGCAAATTTCCAGAGAAAAAACTAGAAAAATGGTTAGGTCTTAAGACATTTTTCCATACCTCCCTCATTCTTTTACAATCTTAGACGATATGAAGTACACTCTCGTCACTATTACACTGGAAAGGACATGTACTCACGTTTGGCACTCCTCTTTTTGCTCTAAGTGAGTTTGTAACAAGTCTCTCATGAGCTACTTACCATATGAAAATTTTAATTTTTTCAGGTAAATGCTACTGCCAGATTTACTGCCAAAAATTTGTATCTCCCTTCTTAGATATAAACTCATAAATACTTTTAATAGAAAACAATTGATCCTTCACTGGTCTCCAAAAGAGTCTATTGGGGACGTCACTTAAAGGGGGTATCATTCTAATAATCCATGAAGGAAAGGCATCCTACCATTTAGAAACGTTCCATTCACCATTTTCCAATATGTGATCCCGCACCATGTCTTTTGCCTTTAGTTGTTGAGCATGAAGAGTGAAATAAATTAGAGGTCTATCCAGGGGAAGCCATAAATCCCACCAATACGTCCGTTAATCAAGACACCTTTGTTATCTATCCTACTCCTTAGCTTTCGGTAAACTATGTCCATTCACTCAGCCACATCAGAGCCTTAACTCGGCTACTCCATAAGTGCATAACTTATCAATTATGTTTATCCACTTACCCACATCGAAGCCCTAACTCGGCTCCTCCATGAGTGCATAGTGATCCCTCGATGTTGAGTTAGACAACCTCTTGTCTCAGTGTACCAACCTTGACAAATAGCATCTCTAACTCCAGCACTCCTCCGAGGTATGAAAAAGTTATTTTTCATACCTATCAACAGATGTTGGCACCGCCACATGCATAGGAGGATGCGCCGCCACCGACGCATAAATGATGGTCAGCATAAACATCGTTGTCACCTCGCCTGACACTATTAAAGTTGCCGCTGCCGCTGTATATTCTAGTGGTTGCACAAATATATTCCTAACAAGAACAAACGGACTTGTTTGTGATGTAGCATTGTCGTGAATCATAGGACTTAGTCTTCTTGTGTGCAAACGAAATTTCTGAAAAACAAGAACTAACTTTCAAATTAATTCCTTCAAATGAATCAATTCATACACAAACATCGACCAATCATATAGATTTAACTACTGAGATAAAAATTCATAGATACATTACCTGCAAGTGGCTTTTGACTTCATCGTTTGTGAGGTCATCGACCTTCATGAGCTCTTTAAAGCTTGTAGAGGAAGAGAGAGGGTAGGAGTAAGAAGAATTTTCAAAAAAAAAATCATTATGTGGGACCCATTAACATCTGTTTGATCCAAGTTAATAGATTTGGTAAAATTGCCCCAATTTGTAATGTTTATATGTATTTTATCACTCTAAAAAACTTAATGGTGCCAGATGCCTCTAACACAAAACATTATTGTTAAAATTGCACATTCACCCCAATATTAATATAAAGAAGATGTACGATAAAATAATAAGAAAAACTAACTAAAAACTTTTAATCTCACTTCTCTAATTTTTTAAATCATACTCAAAAACATTTTCTCTTACTTTCTCTCCCCTCTCCTCAGACCAAACAATCCTTAAGATTTCTGACTTACGCTGATGTTTTTTATTTGGAATTGAACAACCTTATTCAACATTATGTTAATGACACAAGATAATAGTGTTAGGGTTGGTTTTGCCACCAACTCCAGCGGAATATTAATTTGCAAATTGCTACAATTAATCCCCCAGAGGATGTTGATTGATATAAGGGAACCTTTGCATACATAATTGGTTGTGCATCGGCCAAAGAAAGACGATGATGTTGTTGATATTAGGTATGAATGTCTTCTTAGTCTCTATTATATATGTGGTATTTTATGTCATGATCAAAAGAATTGTAGAAACAGTGATGTTGATGATGATTGGGTTTCTTATGGAAACTGGCTTAATGTGCAATATCCGTTAAGACCCTTGATGATGCTGTAATTCTTGTTAGGGTGTTCACTCTTGTCCCTTCCCGTTCTATTCATGGTCGTTTTGGAACAAAACAAGACAAAATTATTATTAGGATGGGACAAGATGGGTGACGGGTTTTACCTCGTATCGACTTTATGTCCTATCCAAAATATTTATTTCTTAAATAAAAACAATTTTTTATTTATAAATTTTTTTTTATTTTTTAATATTGAGTGTGGACAAATAAATAAACTTAAGAAAAAAACAAGAATATAATCCCCCCACCCCCAACTATTTATTTGATGAAAGTTAATACCTATGTACACTAACTTGGTTATTGATATTTCCTTCTTATCTTTGAAAGATATACAAAAGTTCAAATCTTGAGAAACGCACTTATTGGGAGAGATGAAAATCCTTTGGTTCTAAGCTTCAAAAGGTGATACATTTGATTAAATGAAAAAGGTGTTTGACAATCACATAAATCAGTGAAATATTTTTTTTGTAAATTAAAATAACATATTTAATTGCATTGATATTTGTGAAACTTTATTTTCAATATCCAACCAATGGAAAAAATGATTGGCTTTAAAAAAAATCATATTTCATTATATTATTGTAAATAATAAAAAATGAGATTTAATAAAAGAAACATAATTCAAGTCATAAATATTACTCATCAACAAACCAATGAAATTGCTTTCCTTGAAAACATTATTAGATAGTAGGGTTAAAGTGCATCCACAACAGTTGAAGATTATATTGGCAAGAGATTAACACAGGAAAAAATTGCACCTCCACCAACGATACGAATATAGAGAAAAGAAAAAAAAATCCACCCATGCATGTGGGGATTTTGGTACGAGGGATTTGGAGTGGGGGAGGGAAGGGAAAATTTTATTAGTTGGATTTAAAAAAAAGTTGGAGAAGTGAGATTATAAAATTTTAATATAGAAAATATGTATAATAAAAGAGTAAGAAAAAATAACTAAAAACTTTGAACCCAACTTCTCTAATTTCTTCTCTAATTTTTTAAGTCAAACTCAAAAACATTTTCCCTACTTTCCCTCCCCTCTCCTTGTAACGCCTTACTTTTATATCCCGTTATTACTTATCGGAAGCACAAACTTTATTGTTACGACTCAGGGAAATCAATTACTGAGCCTCTAATTTAAAACTTTACATTTTCCTTACCATCCTCAATTTCTCGAACGTGCAAACTCGCCCTCATTCATTATTGTATACACATATACATCATTCATGGCATGTTTGTACAATTAATCAAAACATGCAATAATTTATACATGACAAACTATCATGTACGATTCTTCAGTCCATCATCACATTTCCTCTTGTATGTCTTCTCGCATTCCTCTTCTATGCTCAACATACATATATGGTTGGTGAGGGAGGGTGAGATTCGAAGAAATCTAAGTAGCAAAAAATACCAAAATATAAATAAGATAAATGTTAATGCATGACATGCTTGCTTTACACAGGCTCATGCTAACATAATTATATATATGCATGCTCAATGTTTCATGCAACATACCTATGGTCACAGTATAAATAGAAACATAGCTTCAATTATTTATATATGCTTCAAGTAATCAAGCAAAGTAATCATACATACCAATACACAACATACATATCAAGTACATGCAAGTTAGATAAGTTTACTACCTTTTGTCTTTATGTCATCTCTTGATCCCTTTGCTTCCAACCATTGAAGCTTCTTGCAAGGCCTTCCATTTCTTCTTCCTTGATATATCATGACCCTAGATATATAATCACATTATGTGTTAACTAATTAGAGCCATGAATGCAAGCCATTGCACTTGAATTGTTCTCTTTAAGAACTTTAAAATTCAGGTATCACCCTAGTCTGCCGATTTTCATTGGCCAACTTCTAAAATTCATAACTTAATCTCTAGAACTCCAAATGATGTGGTTAAAATTCCTATTTGAATATATTTAAGTCCTATTTAAATAAAAAATATTAACCACTGCAAACTATAAGGGTTAACTTCCAGGAATCCTCGATCATTCTCATTGGTCCATAATTCATTCTAGATTCAATGCCTAAATTTTAACAATTCATAACTCCTAATGTACTAAACTAAATGTAACATATTATATATCAAATTAAAGATTAGAATGTATACTATGAATATGGAAAATATAATGATTATTGGACATGATTTGATCACTCAAAATCTCACCACAAGTACTCTGCCTCCCAGAAATCACAATCTAGCAGCGTTATACGTAAGTTTCAAAAATTAGGATTTTCTTCCAAATCATCCAAAAATCATACCCCACGTTAATCTCATAAAATTTTTCATATAGAATCCATTGGTGACCTCAAATTCATCAAATCATACTCCTCATACATGCCCTTCACCTAGCTAAAACTGACCTTCCCAACCAACAATTACCAAGTTTGCAATTTTACCACCAAAATAGTCTATAATCATCATTAAACATCATATATCATCATTTATGTGATCATAACAATATGAAAACCTAATTTACCATATTGGCCTAAACTAGGGCAGCCAAGAAAAATCTATAATACTCAATCAATTCACAAGATGTTTGGTTCAAATTAAAGCTTAGACTCACCTCTTTCACTTTCTAGGGCTTGTTCTTTATTTCTCCAACTTTGGTACTTTTATGGTAGCTCAAAACTCCTCCTCTTAAGAAACAAAAATTATAGAAAGGAAGCTCTTAGTGAGAGAAATAATGTTTATAAAGATCTCAAGAGCTAGAAAGGTGATTTAGAAGGTGAAATTGGACCAAAAAAACTCACCTTGCTTCTTGTTCTTCAAATTTCTTCTTTATCTTTCCTTTTTCTTTTTCTACTATTTTTCTCTCATATTTTTTCAGCTTGGCTGAATTTTTGGCGTGAGAGAGTGTGTGATGTGGTTGAATTCATTTATCCTCATCCCTTAATTAACTTGGCCAAAAATGCATCTAAGAGAGTAAGAGGTGGTGATGTGTCAAGTTGTTGTGGTTTCTTGAAAAATTAGTTTGGTTAATTAATCAACTATAGTTGGTTTGGGTTAAGTGAGTGAAAATTTCTCTTTCCCTTTTTGTCTTGTCTTGGCCAAAATTATCATTAAAAAAGGAGGGGGTTTTGTTGACCAATTTCCTTTCTTAAAAGCTTGCCTTTTGGTCAACTTTTCAAGTTGATAAAAACTGAAGACCTATTGACTTTTCCTTCTTCTCTTCTTTCCTTTCTTTTTGAGTTTGTCAATGGACATACATTTGCTCAATTTAAATCATCGTCCCTTCCCTTGAGTCTTTGACCAAATTGCTCTAACAAAAAGGAGGAAAGAATGTTGACCAAAAGCCTATAGGTTTATATGGTTAAGTTTGACCAAAGTCATCTTGTAAAGTGCTTTGAAACTTTGACCAACTCCTTCTTTCTTCCATATATGCCCTTGGACCTTTTTAACCATCCAAGGGGAGGGAGTTGTGTTACTTTTTCATTTTCATCATTACTCTTACTTTTCAAGAGCAAATCCTAAGCTTTCATCTTAATTTCCAATTTTAACCTCAATATCAAATGGCAAATGTCTCTTTTGCCCTTGATTATGGTAACCTTAATTAAATTGTCATTAGTTCTTTTGTTCCACTTTATTCCCTCTTCCAAGACGCCATCTCTTCTTCTTTTTGGATCCAAATTAGGCTTTAGATCCTATTTGACTTTAGATAAAGGAATTTGATACTTTCCTTTAACTAATTAGAAATAAATCTCATACGTAATTCCAAATTAGTTTCTAAAAGTTATTATGGCTCTTAGAAATTCTTGGGACTCTTTCTAACTAGGGCTTAACAGTTTGCTTGATTCAGGCTTATCCTCAAGCTTATAGTCTCAAAATTCGGGATATTACACTCCTCACACCAAACAATCCTTGAGACTTCTCACTTACACTAATTTTTTTATTCAGAATTGAACAAGCTTGTTCAACACTATGTTGATGATGACACAAGATAATGGTAGCGGAATATTAATTTGCAAATTGTTGTAATTGATCCTCCATAAGGTGTAGATTGGTATAAGGGAACCTTTATAGATAAAGTTGGTTGTGCCTCAGCTAGAGAAAGATGATGCTCCTGTTGATATTAGGTATGAATGTCTTCTTAGTCTCTATTATAGATATGGTATTTTGGGTCATGATCTTAAGAATTATAGAAACTGTGATGTTGATGATCATAGGGTTTCTTATGGAAACTAGCTTAATGTGCAATCTGTTAAGACCCTTAATGATGCTGTAATTCTTTTTAAGGAGAATCAGTGTGACGGCCTGCTTAGGCATCATAAGGTTCAGGGTAATAGTTTAAAGAGTGAAAATATGGAGAGTTATGATGTTAATTGAATTAAAGAGATTGATTTAATATCTGAATAGCCTAGAATTGAAGTTTTTGGTGGGGATTCAAATGATGTAGAAGTGGAAAGGGATCTTAAGGGTAAAGGGATTTAAGTTATAGATGATAAAGAAAATAAGGACTGTAATACACTCAATAATAGTGGTAGGCCTGGGAAGAAATAAAGACGTTATAGAGAATTTATGGATGCTTAGTATATTTTGGCGGGAACCAAATTTCATCGTCATTTGATTGTTAGTGGTGGCAGTCCTATCAGGATTGACAGGAAAGATTATTATGTTGAAATTCCGGATGAAGGGGATGAAAAATCTAAAACAATATAATGGTGATTGGATCAAATGTATCTTTGGTTGTTAAGATTGTTGAGCAATTATATAGAATTGTGTTGAAAACAAGTGCAAAGGAAACTTATTATCCTCCAAATGCTAAGCGCATGAAAGTTTCAAACGTGGAGTGGTGGGGTCTTTAAACAAATTATGGTTGATCTAGATTTAATTTAATTTTTACATTTTAAATAATTTTTTTATTTTAGTGTATATAATATTTAAAATAAAGATAATATTATAATTATCACTTCTAAAAAAATGAATTCGTCATTTAAAAAACTTACACGTTAAAAATTTTAAATTTAAATTGTTCTTATTAGATTTAAATGGTTTAGATTTCATAACAACTATGAACATTCGGTACCCATCACAGTGATGAGCACTGAATGAGAACCTGTCATGTAGACTTGGAAGATTTAAACCATGTTCTATGCTATTGCCCCTTTGCTCAAACATGCTGGAAGAAAGTAATTCCCATTCATGGAGTGTAAGAATTCTTCTCAAAATACCCTTACCCCATATTAAAATAATAATATTTAAAATTAAATAAAATATCGTAATGACATAATCATTTACATATTAATATCATCAAATAATTTAATATGATAAATACATATTTTGAAACAAAAATAGTTTAACAAAAATATGATTTTTAAGTTTAAAATTAAATATAATAAAAGAAAATAAATAAATTATACATTATCCATATATTATTAATAACTAATGAAATCTAATATAAAAATGAAAGGTAGGTGGTGATGTAGGAGTACAATAAATTCTTGAAAAAATCATACCAAGGTCCTAACTAAGAAAAATAATATCAGAAAAGTCTTATAACTTGTCAATGATAAATTAAAGAGCAATCATTGACAAGTGAAAGAGCTACCAATTGACAAGTTATAAGAATTTTATGATATTATTTTCTTTAACTTGGACCTTGTGTGATTTTCCCTACTTCCCCCCCCCCCCAAATCTCTCCACTTGTAGAGAGGAATTTTGGGAGCAAAATGGGCTATGGGACCCACCCATTTTCCCCTCTACTTTTCATTTCTCTCCTATTTTATCTAAGTAGGGGAAAACTTTCAGCGGGTGTCTTCTACAATTAAAGGTTGTCAAACTTGCAAGTTTAAGATGCTGTTTGGATTAGCTTATGGAAGTTCTATAAGTGCTTATGAATTGTGATTCACGGAATACGAAGTAACTTTTACGGTCTACGAGGTGTTTTTACAGTCTACGAGGTACTTTTTGTTAGAGCAAGCTTTTCACCCAAGAGGGGGGGTGAATTGGGTGATTACAAAATAATCGAAAGCTTAAATTCAATTTATAAATCTTAAAGCACAGTTAATGAAAGGAAGAGATATCACCGAGATTCACACAGAGATTTATACTGGTTCGGTCTCAACCACTTGACCTACGTCCAGTCCTCAGAAATCCTTCTGAGCTTTTCGCTATATCTTCCAAGATTCAGTGGGTTCTTGGCACCACAGTACAACCAGCAAGTTCCTCTAGACACTCGCTCCCCCTTACACAAGGTAATCACAAATCCCTACTTAAGGTTCCTCAACCTTAAGTTAACTCTATTGAAAATAATTAAGTATGAATGACAAATCTCTCTCACAGAGTATGTAGATAAGAACTGAAGCACAAATGATGAACTGAAGCTTTTGTGAGGATATTGCTTGTGGAGTATTCAGGCGTTTTTCTTCGTTGTTGTATTTTTCAAATGGCTGAACATATATAATAGAACCACTTGAAGACCGTTGTAAATTTTCCCGTTGATTCAAAGATGCTTCTGACAAATGTAACAGCATTTGTCTTCCGTTACTTTTGAATTTCTGCTGCTACCATGAATAGTTGTCGTTTGAGTGGAGTGTTCAGTTACAAGTCAAGTGCGTGATGGTGGAGTACAGTTGTAACACACTTATGAATATAACCGTTAAGCAATATTTGTATCTCAACAAATTAATATGGATCACTGGAGGTGTTTTCTAAAAGGTGACAGTAATAAGACCATAGAGAGTGATCCTATTTTCGCAACTAAGTATTAAAATGATATACCATATGATTTTGATAGCTATTTGGAGAAATCAGTAATAATAGAATTTCACTAGCAAAATCAGTTGAGGTAAAAGCACATGGAAACAATAGATCATTATATGAGCAAGTGCAATATCACTGGAAGTGAATATAATGTCATTGGGAGTGATTTTGAAAACTTTGAAAACTTCTGTCAGTGATTGCTGGTTCACTGGAAGTGATATTGGAAATTGCATATTTCACTCGAGTGAATTTGGGATCACTGGAAGTGATTTTGTAAATAGTGATTTCTTCTTGGAGTGATTTCCAATTCACTGAAAGTGATTTGCAACTTTTCAAATATCACTCGAGTGATTCAAGATCACTGGAAGTGATTTGGTGAACAGTGAAATATTCTTGCAGTGATTTCCAATTCACTGGAAGTGATTCAGCGAAAATCCAACATCACTCGAGTGATTGAGAATCACTGGAAGTGATTTGAGAATTTTGGCGGATCACTCGAGTGATCTCAGCTTCACTGGAAGTGATTTGCAAAACAGTGAATTTTTCTTGAAGTGAAATCCCAATCACTGGAAGTGATTTGCCGCATCACTCGAGTGATTTACAATCACTGGAAGTGATTTAGCGCATCACTCGAGTGATTAAGAATCACTGGAAGTGATTTTCAAAACAGTGAAATTTTCTTGCAGTGATTTCTCGATCACTGGAAGTGATATGCGGATCACTCGAGTGATTTCCCATATCACTCGAGTGATCTGTCATTTTTGCGGATCACTCGAGTGATTTCAGCGATCACTCGAGTGATCTTGAATATCACTCGAGTGATTAACAAAATCACTCGAGTGATCTTGCACAGATCACCAGAATTGCTTGCTTTGCTGATAATTAATCCATGGGCTTCCAAAACATGATTTGTTATCATCAAAACATGAAATCTAACATTCTCCCCCTTTTTGATGATGACAAAACATATCATATGATCAAGTTTAAGATTTTGATTTTCTAATACACTTTACTTGACCTTTTTCAAAAATTTTGCAATAATTTTGATTAGCAATTGCCAAGATGAGTTTGTTTAAGAGATTAAGAGTTTTTGACCTTTTGGAAAGTAAAAGATGTTAGTTCAAAGTTCAAAAACCATTGTAAACAGAAAATGCACATATGAAGTGACTTTTTTCTTGAAATCATTTTGGCGGCTGCAATACATTAAGATTTCCATGAGATCATGTTGGCTACTGCAATCATAAACACAGATGCATTAAAAATTTCATGAGATCATATCATAAACGCATATTCCCATTAGACTAGAGTCAGTTCAGATTACATAAGCTACACAATGACAAGTTCTTGGAATTACAAAGTAAAATACATAACTTTGGAACCACAAAATAGAACACATATGCATCAAAAGAAAATTAAGTTGAAAAGAAAGATTATTAGGGATTCAGATTCGATTGGTAAAGAGCACCTTGAAGCTAAGGCTATTGGAAGAGTGAGCGAACATTGAATCAAACTCAACAAATGAACAGAAGGTCTCACTAATACGCTGAGCCACCTCATTAGTGTAATATTCAAGAGGAAATCCAAAAATATGTACCCATGCTAAGAAGGAAGGAAAGGATGCCCTACTGATCGGAGCTTCTGAGGACCACTCAATCACACCAAGGTGAGACCTTAGAGCTACCACGTACCTTGATTAAGGATCACTAGACAATCACCCACATCAAAAAAGTGCAGGACAAAAAGATTAGAATGATATTGAAAAATCTAAACTTTCTGCTTGAGAGACCAATAAAGATTAATTAGGGATTAGAGCTTGCAAGAATGAACATGTAAGGGACCAAGAATCTATGCAAACAAATAGTGCCGCCAATAATAATCTAAATGATTGTTACCGATAACATCCTAAAATTTCATTCATATGACTTAGATAATCTTATAAAGGAAATATTTAGCGGTAAATATTATTTAGTAAATAATGGTTTAAATAAGGAAGGTAGATCTAAAATAAATTAAAATATTACAGTTTAATGAATTCTAATATAAATATAATTGAGCAATTATTATTATTGAATTCTTTTAGAAAAGGATAAATTAATAGAGTTAGTAGAAGTTAAATAAAAGTATTTAAGATAATTCTAATTATGTGTGTGTATAAATAAATAATAAAATAAAAGACAATAAGAAGTCAAACATCGACTAAATAAGAAAAAGAGGAAGTTCTTGAAGCTTATATACTGAAGTAGTAAAGTGGATCCATGGTGCAACATTCTTATTCTCGCATCCAACCGAGGCAACCTCAATAAAATGCCATTTTCATTTTTGTTAACCGTTAGATTGGGCTAAAATTTGGTCAGCCCATCCAAGATATCCAATTCAGCATTTTCAACAGTTGGATTAATAATTGGTATTGTGGTAAACACATCAAGTTTTTAGAATATAGAGGACAAACTCCAGAGGGAAGAATTGATATTTTTTACTACGTGCACCGTTGGAGCTTTAAGAAAGTCCATTCAGCTATCTCAACTATGGGATTATCAATTGGATGCCTTTGCTAAGAGTAATTTATCATGAAATGAACCTGTTCTTTGAAAAAAAAAATAGGAATTAGATCATATAGATTGAGAATCTTTTTAAAGAGTTGAGTTCTAAGAGTTAAAATCTTAAATTGATGATACAAAGGTGTTAGATTAGTTTATGTAACACTCCATTGAGAAAAATTCCCAGCTCTAGCTTGAATTTCTATTACTAGTCTTACTCACGAGAATTTTTGAGTAACCTTATGAGATAAATTCTTGGGTAGCTAGGAGAACTGATTTGATTGTGTTTTTTCCCTACTTTGTAGCTTGAATTTATATGTTGGGGAAAGCTTTCTTTGACTATTGTTGGGAAAAGCTTCAGGTAACATGGTCATATTTATCTTATCTATTGGTGCTACTTGTGGGTTTTTTAGAAAACTCCACAAGCCTAAAATGAGTAGAACTGGTATGAACCATACTATTTTATGACCAAAATGCCTTGTGGGATCTTTGTATAAACCCTAGAACTAGATAGATTGATTTGTGGAATCATTAGAGAGAACTATAAGTCTGGATACATAAATTAGATTGTTTGTCGTATATTTGTTATTCACGCCTCACCTTGGCAAATTTCCTTCTCACAAAAGTGAGTTTAGTATGAGCTTGCCCTGGCAAGCAGTTAGTGGAGCCTTTCTTTCCCTAGCAGGTGGTCCACTATGGGCAATTAAATTATTAGTGTGATGTGCTTCTAACTTGAACTTAATGAATATATGTATTATATATGTGATGCATTAAGATTCTATACTGTTGATTTATTATTGATTGACTAGATAAAGAATGTATGATTGTGTTAGAACATGTTTATTCAATGTTATTAACTATAATAGATGTGCATGAGTATATGAAAACCCCTTGAGAATAATGTGATATAAATGACCAAGTTAGTAAATGAGTTGTGATTGATAAAAACTCAATACCATGTGGTAGGTTAGTAGTTTGATTATTGTGCACCACTTGCTGGCATATATTTACATGGCAATATTCCATGATATGAAACCTTAAGGGCTTCGGCAGTATTCCCAAGGACAGTAACCCTACTGGAGGAACCGGTGGTCCCCCAATGTACTTTGTAGTACTTTGGTTAGTCTATATCACACTGGCGAAAAGCTTGTGAGAGAAATCCAGTAACATAGAATGTACTTAGCTCATAAGCTCATTTGGAGGAAATAAGGAGGGTTAAGGGTTATTGAAAGATAAAGAGTAATAATGCATCATTGTCAAATAGTATGTTGTGTTATGAGTAAATGTTCTATGAGAATATGAGTGGATATTATCATGCTCTTGCTTATAATATATACTTCCCCTCTTGCTTATTATATGTGCTTAACATGTTTGTATGTTAGCCCACCTTGCACCTTGTGGGTGGCGTCAGTAGGTAGAATAGGTAATGACTATGTTATTAAGATAGTGGCCTAACTAGTTACTTCTCACATTTTTCAAGTGAGGGTTCAAGGGCAGGGACAGCTGGGAAGGTGCCAAAAAATTGAGGCTACATCTATGAGTAGCCCTTGGTTTATGCTTAACTTATCCTTATTTGCCACTTAGGAACTTTCATTTATCATGATGCAATGTTTCATTATCGGATATTTAGTTGAGTTTCTTTGTATTGTGCTTGAGATTTTGTAGTAGATGGTTGAGGCCTAGGTGGTTATTTGTTTTGAAACTTTGGTTTTGAATATTTAATTATGAATTATAGATGTTTATTATAAGTATTCTTTTACGAAATCAATAGGCTTGACACTACTAGAAAAAAAGCCTATTAAATTGTCACATCTAGACCTCTATAGGTGGAGACGGTTTAGAAAGTATGACCAGTGACATTTTTATAAATATTAATACAGCTTAACACCAGTTGCGCTTTCGTGCAGTCTAAATAATATTTTCTGGACTGGTTGTAATGTAATGTGGTGTCGATAAGTATTAAATATTAAGAAAATTTAAAAATTTAAAGTCTTTTTAGGCTGGATGATTATACATCCCGTTTAAATATCCTTTTAGATACCATCATTTCTTTATACCTGGTCTTAAATGTTTCAGAATTTCTTTAGCTTCCAAGGTAAATTTCCCAACTATGCTTCTTTTTAAAATCTAATACTACTTCAATAAATATAATCTTCATCCATCTTGTTTATTTAAACTCCTTATTTTTTTTGTTTCTTCAGATTCAACTCCTCTTATCTCCTCTCCTAATATGGTATGCATTAGGGCTGCCTTTGTTCATCCTCCTTTATAGCCTCCACCGCCTTCTCTGCCACCTTCAGCGAGGCAGCTTCTTCAACACCTCTATGCGAAGGTGGATCACATAAAGAGATGCTCAGAAGACACTTCATGTTGCTGCACACTATCAACAACAAGCTCAAACTTGTATTTAATGCCAATAACATCGAGTACAATCTTTCGAACGACTACTCTTCCCCTTCCTCTTCTTACTCCTCTGCCTCCAGTAATGAGGAGGAAGATTGATGCTTTTTTTTATTATGTAAAATGTTTTTTTAATGAATGTACTGATGCTTCCTGAAAATATATTATATCTTAATGAAAAAATATTTTTATTTCTAATCTTGATCTTGATCACGTTTCTTGTATCTTTGTTCCATTGTTGTTTCTGTCTTTAGCTTGATGAGTTAATTTTATAATAGAATATATATACTTTATTAGTAAATTATATTATCTGGGATATTCTACATGTTAAACATATAATTTAATTTTATTCAAACTAATTGTAGTGGCACAAAGTCTAAATATGTTAATCTGAACTGTCGTTTTAGTCTTCAATAGTTTAAATGTCATTTATTTTTATAATGTTCATTTTTTATTTATACCGGATAAGATGTGCATCCGATCTCATAATTATTATTTAGACTGTGTTTTCAAAGATGATCGGTTTAAATAGGTAACATTTCAACTTCCAATGCCTATCATTATGTCTCGTCAATATTATCTAAACTTTCTGACCATCAGTCCCCGTTTATAAATACCAAGGCACCTTTAGTTCCTAAGTTCAAATTCAAAATTTCTTTTATACTTCTCTCATTTTTGTTTGAGCGGCAACACTTCCACTGATGGCAAGATCAAAGAGCTACTATTCCCCCTATCCTCTTTTAGCGGCAACCATCGAAGATTCCTTTTCTCAGCCCCCTCCACCTCTGATCTTGGAGGAAATCGTTGAGGCCATCTTTTGCCTCCACGGCACCATTCTGAAGGTCATGGCGAAGTAAGATCGCTTCTTTGAACAACTGGAAGAGGTGGCAACAGTGTTGAACAACATCACCGATCGTTCGGAGTAGGAGTGGTAATTCTCCAGGAATGATAACAATATTATGAAGGCTTGTTGTGATTTTGTGGTCAATCATCATCATGTATAATATTTTAATGTAATTTTGATTTCATGCATATGTACTACTGCCTTTAAGGGATGATTAATGAAAAAGTTTCTATCTTTTATGTCTTTTGATAGTTCTTGTTGATGATCATCTATCTCGTGTTATTAATCTTTTGTTGATGAAAAAGTTTCAACCTTTAAGGCGAAAGTTCTTATTTCTCAAATTTTATTTCTTTGTTCTAAAAATTACATTTTAGACCAGTTGATTTAAAAGACGCTATTGTTATGAATTGAAAATGTTTTTTACATATTGACCCCAGTCTTTAATGAGAGACAGTCTAGAAAAGGTTGCCATAGTACATATACTCACTTTCGCGCTCATCCTTCATCTCTAGCCTCTTTTAGTCATTTGCGCACTCTTCTTCTCTCCATTGCCTTTGGCCACCATGATATCTCTATATCTGCTGTCAGGATGAATTAGTAGTCCTCTTTATTGGGTTCTCCCTCTCTGTTGTTTCCATTTTTCTTTCACGTTCGATAAAAATCATTGCTTTTTGTAAATCCTCGATAGATGTTTTGCTCTCATGTTCTGTTAGTATTCTCTTTCGTTGTCTTTTCTTATATAGAATTTTTAATTGTTGTCTTTCACAAACCCTCAATACTCCTTTTTCCTTCTTTGTTGAAACCTTGATTGAAAGTTTAGTATTTTTTCTTACATCCATATAAATGAAAGTGTTCTGCTTGATCAATATTCTCTCTAATTGTTGTCAAAAATATTTGCAATTTTGTATTGTAGATTGAACCTTATGAAATATATGGTAGTATTGATTGGGCATGTTCTCTAATCACTTGGTTGTGATTAATTCATGCCTGCCAACACCACCATATATTTCACAAGGTTTAACATGTGATGGAAATGGACTCAATGCATGCATTAATACAGAGCCTAGGATTATTTACTTTGCTCCTTGCTCAAAATGTAATGCACATGTGAACATATATAGTACATTACATATGCAGTAATTATGTTATGTACAACACATATTCATGAGTAGCATTGCATTTTGAGCAAGGAGCAAAGTTGAGCGGGAATGAGTGCCATACATACCATATATTCATGAGTGTGAAGAATTTATGAAGATGATAGGATTATTTAGTTTGTTGCTTGCTTTAAATGAAATTTAGCTCATCAACATATGTACTACATTACATATGCAATAATTATGTTATGTAGTACACATGTTGATGAGCTCGATTTCATTTGCATATATAGCACAGAGGCTGAATGAGCGCCAATCAGACCATATATTCATGAGTAAGTCAAAAACATTATTTTCATTACAATGGATTTGTATTCAATTTGCTTATTACAAATTTATTCTTTTTCATTATAGAAAGTGTTAGATATTATTAGTTTTGATGAAATCAAATATAGATGTCAAATATTAAGAGCAAAAAATTTACATAATGTATTTATTTTATACTTTGACTAACTACTGTGTTTAATATAAAATATATTGTTGATTAGTCAAGAAAAGGAAGAAGATATCAAGTTGAATTATAGAGAATGATCAAGAGGAAGAATAAGAAGATATCAATGAAATTATCAAATATAGGGAAATGAAGTAAAGAAAACAAAGAAGTGATTGAATTGATGAGAATGATCAAGAGGAAGAAGAAGAAAGAGATTGAAGATATTAGTCAAGAAGGCAAGGAGTTATCAAAAGATTTGTGGAGAATAATCATAAAGAATGAAAGAAGAAATTAAAGAAAGAAGAAATTACAAAATATAATGGAAATATCTAGTTTTAAGTTCTTAAATTTGACATTTAAGGTCTCTATGATCAAATGGAAGTTGAAATGGTTTAATTGGAAGTTAAAGCGCCTTATATCTAAGTCATATCAACTTTACTCGAGTGATACTTCATTATCACTTGATTGACACCTCCAGAAGTGATTTTTATATGTTTCACTCGAGTGATAAAAGCTCCACTCGAACGATTATCCAATTTCAACATACTTTGTTCAGCTATGTTTTCATTCAGCATGAGAGAGGCTTGGTAATTTGGTCATATATCCTAAAACATAAGTCTGATTGAGCTGAAACTTATTTCATATGAAACTAGGCTTCAAATTTGACACACAGATACCAAGATCAAGTTTAAAAGAGTTTAGATGAAAAAGATATGAGTTTTGAAAGTTGATATTGGAATTTCTGGTGTTATTCCAGAATAGGTTCAATAATTTAGACATATCTCCTATACCACAACTCTGATTGAAGTGAAACTTACTTCTTATAAAACTAGACTATAAATGCGGTTTATGGATATTTATTTCATGCTTAAAAAGATTCAAATGAAAGTGATATAAACTTTTAAAGTTGGTGCTCGAAATTAACATTGTGTTCCAGAGCAAATGTTATGAATTGGATCATAACTTTTGGAATACAATGTATTTATGATTGATTCTAGTTTCTTTGAAAAGTAGACTAAAATAAATTTATGGGGATAGGTCATTTTCCAAATTTGGAGCTACAATCAAATAGTTATGCCCACTGGAAGTTGACCTCTGTGCCAAACTATCTATGTTCTAAAAAGGAAAAGGGCACTCAAGTGATAGTGGATGCATCGAGTGATAAAGCTTTACTTCCAGAATTTTAGTTAGTCATTCGATTGTGATTAGATTAAGTTAAAAGTTAAAAGATAAAATCACTGAGCTATTGGGTAAGCATTTGAGTGATGGGCATCACTTGCAAGTCGCCTGCAAGTCACTTGCAAGAGTTCTGAGAGTTAGTGATCTTCTGATAAAGATCACTTGAGTGATTGAGGAAATAACTCTAGTGATTCAAGAAATCACTCAAGTGATTCTTGATCACTTGTAGGACACTTGCAAGTGATCTAAAAATCACTCGAGTGTTTGAGGAAATCACTCAAGTGATAAGAGATCACTCAAGTGATTTCAAGTCACACTCGAGTGATATTATTCATAGTTTTTAATCATTGTCTCGGATTTTTTGATATTCTTTCAAACTCATTTAAATATTGATTGTCTTATTCCAAACCATTCATAATCATCACTAATCAAGTTTACATGAGGATTACAAGTGATTAAACTTGGATTAGAGATCAACGGCTAAAAGAGACTTTATGTTAGAAGCTTCCAATAGCTATTTCAATGGTCATATTTCTATAAAGCTCAAAGACAAAATCACAACGCGAATATGAACGTGCTTAATGGATACTTCAACATCTCCAATGGTTATCAGAGCTATATCAACTATAAATTGAAAAGCATTCAAAGCCGAAGAGAGAGCTTACGCCATCATCTTCAAAATGCCTAAACTTTGACTCCAACATTCCAACTAATATACTCTTTGTTTCTCATTATTTACATAATCTACTTTAGATAGAGACATTATTTGTATTGTACTTCAGTGTTCATCTTAATTCACTTCTGAGAGTGAAGATCATTGTAAACCTTCATCATCAAAGTTGTATCCTTACGGGGGTGTAAGGGGGAGTAACTCGGTGTGAGAATTGTAAAAGGCTTCACAACTGCCTGATTAAACTTGTGGGATTGTAGAAGCTTCATAAGTACTCGACTAAACTTAAGGGATCGTAAAGGCTTCTCTTGTACCCAAATTAAATAAGAAGATAGTGAATTAAAAATCTCAAGTGGAGCTTAGAGATTAGACGTAGGTCATCAAGGATTGGGCCGATCCAGTATAAATCAAATTTTATATATTATCTTCCATTATCTCCTATATTTCCAGCATATACTTGATTTGTTTAATTGATTATAATTTTATGACTCATTATTGTCATACTTATTATTTTCATTAAGATGCAAAAAAGATTTTCAAAGATCCTAAGTTTTTTTTATTTATACCCAATTCATCCCCTCTTGGGTATCAGTCGATTCTAACATAAAGGAGTATGAAGAGCACCGAAAAGATATGTGAAGAGCACCAAGTTGAGTGGTTTTTTATAGCTATCACTTATGTTTTTGTAGACATGTGAAGAATATTAAATAATCTGATCCAACATGTAACTCCATATAATTGAAAATAGGGGATGAACACATGCAATTTGAGGTTGTAGATACAGGTTGGCAAGCCATTCCTATAGGACTTGGAAAAAAAAACTTCCTCCATAGGTATAAATATGATATTCATTTTCTTATTGCTTGATATTCAATTAACATACGTGTATATATACAACTTTTTGTCTATGGAATTCGTCATGGTTGGGATTGTGAAACTTGTGATAATGACAATGATGCAATTTCATTGTATCATTTTCATTATGGCAAGTTTCACAAATCCAATCTTCACGAATTTTATGGACAAAAGTTTGCATACACATATATCAATTGAATCTTGTTTGCCATGCCTTGTTCTTTTCAAGTTTTTTTTGTTTGGATGTTCACTCCTTGAAAGGACTTAGATCACTATTGAGTATTGGATAGGAGTGTTGATTGTAATTTTAACCCTAACGTGTGGGTGATGTTGATGCTTGGTTTGTATCGTGGGTCATCCTTATAGTCGATTGTTGCAAGCCTTGGATTGGGTGTTAAGTTTACTAACCTTATGCAATTTGGCTCTTTTGAGTTCCAGAAGAGTCAAAATGTATAAGTATGGTAATCTAACAGTCAATCCATGGGTAGTTGCCTTCAACTATAGGGATGCTCATAATATGAATCATGCGTCAATACCATGTAAATGCCAGGTCTAAAATTGCATCCAATAAATCCAATATTCAAAAATCATTTAACTTCTTTGGAGGTGAGGAAAATGCAAGCAAAAAAACTAAACATTGAAAAAAACAAATGCTGAAATTAAGATTCAATAATTATCTAATAATATAGGTCTTATATTCATGGTTATTAGTTATAATTATTTTTATGTCAATTGCATTTTTGTTTTTAGGGCTGTCTATAGAATTTATATTACATAATATAACTTTTAGATATAATAATATTCAACAACATTTCTATGAAACAAAATAAAACGTATATTTTTTATTAAAAAAAGAAACACACTTTTTAGACCAGGTATGAAATTACCTTGTCCAAAGAGTGGGCATTTTTTATATTATAAATTAAAACTTTTTAACACCGATCATTTAAACAGCTAGTCTAGAAAAGTAACTTTTAAGGCTGGTTATAGGTTCAGTCTTAATAAGGACATAACTTCTAAACCATTCGATACACGACTGAACCTCCCAATCTAAAAAGCTAATTTCAATCGATGTTAAAACCCTTATTTTCTAGTAGTGTGAGGACAGAGTAGAACTTCATAATTAAATGAATATGGCGGTTATATTCATTACATGTGATTAAAGAAATTTAATAACGTCACTCAATTGTGACAGTACTTGTGTTTTTGAACTAACTTTCTTCTATCGAGGTTCTGTTTGAAAAAAATAAATTGGTTTGGTTTAGGGTGTTGGAATTGTGGCGTTACATTACCACTCACTAGCAATGCCATCAACAAAAGTGCCTGTTTGGATTAGCGGTGGAGAAGTAGCTTTTTTTTAAATATGACTTTTGTAGAAGTCAAATTGAAAAAAAAAATTCAGATTGTAAATGTGATTTGTGTTTGGATTAGCGGTGGGAGAAGTGACTTTTTTTTTAACTTTGAACATGTTTGGATTAGTGTTTGAAAAGCCCGTTTAGATGGAAAATGATTGAAAATGGCTTGAACCTTATTGAATAATGTGTGTGTGTGTGTTGTTTGTATATATTGTTATAATTGATGTGAAAAATGTAAATAAAAATTTTAAAATAAAAAAAATCAATAATTATTATAAAATAAAAAAATAGAATAGAGACTATCGTGGGAACATATCCCTATCGTGGTTTTATTATTTTATATTTATATATTTATAATTAATTTAATTTAATTAATAATTATATATATAATTAGTAATATATATATATATATATATATATTAATTATATAATTATTTAATTTAATTAATTTTATATTTATATCTTTACTCCAGACTATCACTGACGACAAGCCTTATATATATATATATATATATATATATATAAACACCACTACCTTCATCTTTTCCTTTAAAAACATCATCCAAATCACCACCTTCAACTGCCTTCTTCCTTCCCCTTCTCTTGTCACCGATGGCAAGCTTCTCTCTTCACCATTGCCGTCAGTAAAGCTCAGTTTCAGAGAACTAGAAACCAGAGAGAAGAGAGAGACCACGAGAGACGAGAGCTAAGGGGACCTTGAGCATGAGACGAGGAGTTCACATCACCATCACCGGAGAAGATAAACTAGAACCACCGTCTTCCTCCCTTTTTGCTACCACCAGCGTCAATTATGTTGCCTCCGTCCTCTTTCCATTACCATCGTATCTCTGTTTCTCATCACCGTTTCTCCATTCTTGCCGACACTTCAATACTATCCAACCACCTACTGTCATAAACTTGTCATCTCCAATGTCCAGACATCACCAAGTCACCTATATTTCTTCCAGATAACCAACTGAGATATCTCTAGACCTTTCTTTTCCTTCATCTGTTTTGATATTCACATCCAACAGCCACCTCTCCTACACACAACCACAATTGTCTCTCTCTCTCACACACCACACCGACAACCACTCCTCCCTCCATTGTTGGAGCTCTGTTCACTACCACCTAGCCCTCTTTTGTGCTCTTCCGGCGTTGTCTTTGAACGTTCAGGCGAGTTCATTCCACTGAACCACCAGTAACCACAGATCATAGAGGAAAGTTGGGTTTTGACAAGAGGAAGAAGAGATGGTTCATTTATGCTCCAATGGTCACCTCATTTAACATTCAATGTTTCCGTCTACCGTGGCTCAGAAGCTCAAAATAATAGCTTCTCCAAGACGTGGCATTGAGGTGAGAAGCACAGTGATCTTCAATGTATTTCCAAACACCCTCGCGTTGTAACACCGTGGCTTTTCTTGCGAAACGCGCGGTAGCCTCCATCTAACGCGTTCACAAACAAACCCTAAGAAAGATGAGCAACAAACCACCACTAAAAAAGGAATCTGAGTAGAAATGACAAAGCCCAACAAAAAAATATGATCAAAACAGCAAGAGATCATAGGCTGGAGGGATAGCGGCAAGAAAGCACCGCCTTAAGTTTAGAGAGAAAAAACCTCTCCCCAAGGTCACAAATATCCTCAAGTTTACTTTTATTAGTGAATTGGTGCTAAAAGTATGTAAAAAATAAAAAAAAATGACTGTAATTTAATTTAGGGAAAATGGTTAAAAAATATCATTTAAGCAAATTAATTGCTAAATGGTACCAATGTGCAAGTAAGCATCCATAATGTGCAATCAGCATCCATATGTGTAAAAAGCATCCCTGCGAAAGTGCAAACACTATCCCTTGTGTGCAACATATCATCCGCCCGTGTGCAATGGTAGCAATGGGCAATTAATTTGCTTGCAAGAGTTTTTTAGCAATTCTCCCTTTAATTTAACTATATTTTAAATATAAATAATTGCATTAAATCCATTAACATTTATAATTTTATCATATTCAACAAAGAAATTTTTATGAAGTTTACATATAAAGCCATTGAACATGATCAAGACGAACAAGTTAACATGAGTTGACACGATTTTGTATAGTAAAAAAGTAAAACCAGTAAACTCAGTTGTAAACTCGTGAGTTTAATCAAGTTTATAACTAGCACGAGTTTAAGTGCAAGTTGACTCGAATTTTTAAGTTAAGAACATAAAATTGGTAAATTCGAAAAGTCAATTCGCAAATTTGACAAAAATGTTGTGACCCTACTGCCCTTAAAAATTGCCCCTCCCTTACCAATTTTTTTTTGTTTCTTTTGATAGCTAGATTTTACATAAAATAAGTGACATTTTAATGTCTTATGGAAACAAATTCTGCAATTTTCAATTTTTTATAATTTTTCAAATATTTAATACTTGAAAAATGAAAGACAAATATCTTAGAGTATTAAATATTTGAAAATTCATAAAAAAAATTGAAATATGCATCATTTTTTACTTATAAGATATTAAAATGTTATTCATTTTATGTAAAATTTAATGATCATAAAAAAAATTGGGAATGGGGATTTTTTTGTCCAACCCTATGTGAAAACTTCCTTCTTCCCCCAAATTCCACCTACTTTTCTTTCCACTCCCATTTTCTCTCAATCCACATATTATTAACCTTTAAACATAGCTTATGTCCAAGATGATTTTGTTTCTTAAGGAATACTAGAAAGTATTTTTCTTTATGCATTTAATACCTTAAATATTTTGTAGTGCATCAAGTACCCTAAAGTATTTTCTAAACATATTTAGTACCATAAATTATTTTTGTGTGCATCCAAGACCCTGGAGTATTTTTTTCAAATGTATTCAACTCTCTAAATGATCTAAATTACGAAGTGCAGAATTACAACAACAAAAATACTTTAGGGTAATTGACGTATTTAAAAAAATATTTTAGGATATTGGGTGTATGATAGTTTACTTTTAAGTATTAGATAACACCCAAAAACTACTTAAGAGTATTGGTTGGAATTTAAAATTTTTTTCAAACAAGCAGGATTTTGCCAGGTACAAAAAACCGGACTGGCCGGTCAGACCGGAAAATCGGTGAACCTGCCAGTGGTCCGGCCCGGTTGGGGTATTAAACTGGTGAACCGGTCTGAACTGGTCAAAACCGATGGTTGAACCGATCCCTTTTTTTTAAATATATTTTCTTATTCCTCTAAGTACTATCTTGGGATATTTTTTAGGGAAATATGAAAGTTTAAAGATCAAGATAAAGAGAAAAGTAAGTAAAGAAATAACAAATCTAAAAAAAAGAAGATTTTGGGGGATATAATAATTAATTAATTATATGAAAGGAGTTATCATTGTATAAGACAGACACCATAACTAATACTAATAAATTTTACTTTTTTTTCTAAAGATCTTCATTTTTATCTATAAAAGTTTAAAAATATATTAATATATATATTATCAGTAATAAATTATAATATTTTAATATGACCGGTTCGACCACCAGTACAACCCCGATTGAACCATTGACCCTTGAACTTATGTCGTGACCGATTTATTACCGGATTTTGCGAGTTGCCACTATTTCAACCTCTCATTTGCGTGAGAAATTCTTTGGTGCAATGAGTGCACCAAGTAATATATTCACTGACGAATAAAAGAAGGACAAATGGCCCTGTTGGGCCCACTCCTGCTTCAATTAATTTTAATGATACGGTCCATTAATTACCACATTCTCTCCCTCTCTTTTTCTCTCTCCGTACCAATTTCTACCCTCTTACCATTTACTTCATTTTTTACCCAACTTTCCAGACTTCAAATTCTTCCTCTTCTTCAAATGAAGAATCTGGGTTATTTGAGATATTTAAAATTGTGGACAATCTGGGTTGTCCACAATTTTGTCTTTTGAACTTGATCAGATTTGGGTCTGATGGAAGAAGAGGATACGACGATTCGACCACGTGGCCATTTCCTTTATAAAACATCAATTTAGCAATAAGCAGCCACAAAAAGTTTCCCTCGAACCAGAAAGCCGCGTCTTATTCGGCTAGCTAGGCCGAACAAAAAGCTGAGGCCGTCGCCTCTATCTCGCGCTCCACAGTGATTCCTTCACAAATCAAATCCTGATTGCCCAGCCAATTTCGAACGAACACTCTGATTGTAGCACAGAGGAGAAGGAGAAGGACTTCACATTCAATCAGCTTCTCTCTCCCTCTACGAGTCCGATCCTGACCAAACGGAAGAAGGAGAAGGATTCCTTTTTTTCCCGTCCTGTTATTCGACGCAATTGTTGCTCGGGCGAGACTTTGGAGTCGTGTGATCAGGCAAGTAAGAAACTTTCTTTCGTTTTCGATTCGTTCATTCATTGGTTTGAAAGCGTGGAGTTTCATTCTGTTTTAAAGCTGATTTGTGCTTTTAGACCCCGAAATGGAATCGGAAATGTCCATTTACTCTCGTTACCCTCCCATCAACTTCTTTATTGATAGTTCCATTCCTGCTCATATGATCATATGATTGCTTATGATGGTCATGCCTTCTGTTCAAGTTGGCATTGGGTGGCCACGATAGGGAAAAGATAAGGTGGGTTTCGAAATAGCATGTCATAGCCCAGAAATCATGTGTAACTTTGGTATAATTTAGTCTACTTAATATGGCAAAACTTATCATGCATATGAATGTCATTATAAGTATTCCTATCTTTTCCACTGTATTTGTTAACTGTCTCCATTTTGATTTTATGTGGGCAGTTTTGCTTCTGACTTCACTGCAACCTAGTTTTGGTCTCTTAAAAACTAAATTAGTCCTGGTTATTTCAATATTTTTTTCCCCTTTGAAGAAAAAAAAAGCATGCCTAACATTTTGATTAACTAAAGCAGTTATGGCGTGCTGATTTTGTAGCAAAGAGTGAGAGTGAAAAGGTCAAGTGCCGCAACCTCTGCCAAACACAATGAGTGCTGTTCACCTTCGTCTTAATTATTCAACTTCTCAATCATCACGCAATGCCCTGGGGTTTTTCAATATAGATAGACAAAACATATCTGCCCGAGGAGAAAAAGCTACTCAAATTAGCTGTCAGAGGGTTGTGACTGCATGTCTTAATGTGGGGGCTGAGGCACCAACTAATGCTGTGAAGTTGGGAAAGAAGACTAAGGAGGTGATTGAGTCAGAAGCGAAGTTTTTCGTTGGAACCTATGCTAGAGTTCCAATTGTGCTTGAGAGGGGTGAAGGGTGCAAATTGTATGATGTTGAAGGCAAAGAATATTTAGATTTGAGTTCCGGGATCGCAGTTAATGCGCTAGGACATGGGGATGCAGACTTTTTGAATGCTTTAAATGAGCAAGCCAAAATACTTATTCATGTCAGCAATGTGTTCTATTCACTCCCGCAGGTATGGGCATATGCCAGGATTGATCTCCTTGTATTTGAAACAAACTGTCTTTAGTTTCTGAGAAAGCATGGAAATAACATTAACTGCTATGAATTTCTCGAGTTGTCAAAATTGAGATATGATCTTCTAAGAAAGGAAATGTAAACCTAGAAATACTACTACTAGTTATTGTTTATTATAAAATTTTCAAACTTGAATGCTTCCACTTTGTATTCATTTACTTTATTTTAGCAGGGTATTTAGGGTTGGAGATCATATTTTGGTCAGGGTTTGAGCTGTGGAGGTGTCAAAAGTGTTAATATCATTTATTGCCCTATTTTGAGTATAAAGTGTGTAAATTGTTACTTAAGTTTGTACAGAGGTTCTGGAAGTGCTTCACTGCACTTACAATGTCAAAGGTTAAGCCAAATAGAAGGAATCATTATCACTATTATATACGTAGAAGTTGTTGGAAATTCTGTTCACATGCCATGGACAGTATGGTGCATCTTAGACTCCATGGAAATGCATAGGACCCTCTCTAGTTGATAAAAAAATTATACAGCTTTAAACTTTACAAAGGTATGACAAGGGAAGGATTGTGAATGGCTAGAAAATTCTAAATTTGAGTGGTTGTACTTATTTGTGAATGACAACCCTAAATAACTATTGTGACAAGTAAATTTCTGAGGATTGCTATTCGGTATACTGATGCATCATTTGTGAGTGGTCTGAAATTCAGTACTTATAAAGCTTTGGTTAACTTAGAAGCGTGTGCAATGTTCATCTCTTAGAATTATAGATATAAAATAGTAAACCAAGTGAAGCATCATATAATCAGTTGTACTGTCTGTCTAGAAGGGGCAAAACAGCATGTTTATAATTCTACTTGGCCCTCCATTAATATCATAGTTATGTCCTTGTTTAGGGTTTGATATTTAGTTTTGTTACTTTGTTTATTAAGCTGTTACTCTAGTTTAGTTGAGTTTAAATCTTGTGTTTTTTTTAGTACATTAATGTTTTGAACATCGTAACGAGTTCATAAGTAGCTTGGCTTTGGTGCAGGTAAAACTTGCGGAGAGACTAGTAAATTGTTCTTTTGCTGACTCTGTATTTTTTGCTAATTCGGGAACTGAAGCAAATGAAGCGGCAATTAAATTTGCAAGGAAATTTCAAAGACACACATGTGCTGATGGGAAAGAGCCAGCCACTGAGTTTATAGCTTTTAGCAATAGCTTTCATGGAAGAACATTGGGTGCACTTGCTTTGACAAGCAAAGAGCAGTATAGAGCACCATTTGAACCTGTTATGCCTGGAGTGAACTTTCTAGAGTATGGAAATTCCCAGGCAGCAACAGACTTAATTCGCCAGGGTAAGATTGCCGCAGTTTTTGTGGAACCTATCCAAGGAGAAGGGGGAATATACAGTGCTACAAAAGAATTTCTCGAGTCCCTGCGAAATGCCTGTGACGAGACCGGGGCTCTTCTCGTGTTTGACGAGGTATACATCATGTTAGTCTTCTTGCATAGAAGTAATTAAATGCATTTCTTGTTAGCTAATTTTGGGGAACAGCAATAGGCTTATGCAAGTAAGGTGGAGTCACAAAAACGGCCTTTTCCTCAGTTTAGTCTGATATTATAGTTTAACTTTCCTGTTTTGCTCTGTTGTATCACTTCTGAGGACATAATCACTTGAATCCCTCCTCCCCAACATAAGTTTTTTTTTTTTTGGTTGTGGGGGGGGGGGAACGGGGAATACTTAGAGCCAATTTGCATAGATTTTTGTTTGATACTCCTTTGATCCTTAAAGTAAAACCTATTTATCTAATTTGGGGAGATTAATGAAGTTGAATAAAATACTTAATTATAGATTATATGACATGATATCTTCAAAATACTTTTATGTAACATTAGATTATATATCAGTCTATATGTCAGACAAATTAGTTTAGAGAAAAATCATAGATTTAAGAGAGAAAATGGAAAATGGTCTTCCATTTATGATCTAAATTTACTTCCAAATTAGGCCCTGCATTTAGGAACGGAGGGAGCAACTTATTTATACAATGCCATTACTTTATTTTATTTTTTGCTTGAGGAAATTATATGGCCGCATCATATATTTGGTTATTCCATTTTTCTAATAGGCATTTCTGTGCAATTTTCTAGGTTCAATGTGGTTTAGGCCGGTCGGGGTATCTTTGGGCCCATGAAGCTTACAGTGTCTTTCCAGATATCATGACACTTGCCAAACCTCTCGCTGGCGGTCTGCCTATCGGAGCAGTCCTGGTAACTCAGAAGGTTGCTTCTTCTATAAAATATGGTGACCATGGAAGCACCTTTGCTGGAAGTCCTTTTGTTACTGCTGCTGCTCTCTCTGTATTGGATAGAGTATCAAAACCTGATTTCCTAGCTTCTGTCTCTAAGAAAGGTTCTTTCTTCAAAGATCTTCTAAAACAGAAGTTGGGAGGAAACAGGCACGTGAGAGAAATTCGTGGTGTTGGGCTAATCATAGGAATTGACTTAGGTGTTCCTGCCTCGCCTCTCGTTGATGCATGCCGAGATTCTGGTCTTCTGGTTTTGACAGCTGGGAAAGGAAATGTCGTCAGGATTGTTCCTCCACTAACTGTATCAGAACAAGAGCTTGAGCTTGCGGCTGACATTCTGCACCGAGCTTTGCCTGTTCTTGATGAGACCAAGCAAAACTAGGGGTAATAGATATTGCCTTCGGATTTTGTAGATTGCAATTGGTCCTTTGATTTTCTTGCATAAAGTTCTTGCTTAGTATTCAACAAATTTAGAGCTAAGCTGCTTGCTTTTTTTTTAGTATCATATATATGAACAATATCAATATATTAATACTCCCGCAAGTCCTTTATGTGGTAGGACCTTATTAGGAAGTTAATGTTGGTAATAAATGTAAGACCTATTTTACATTTCTTATCCTTTTTTTTTCAAATTAATCCTGTTAAAATTTCATCAACAATAATAAAATAGATGAGGGAATTAAGGAAGTAGAAAAATATATTAAATTAATTAATTTTCTTAATCTACTCAAATTAGTTAATTAGTAGTAAAAAAGTAGAATAGATTAATGCTGCTTTTTATTGTTATTCATTGAATCATGTGCTTGACCCCGATAACATACTTTTTTTTTTTTTGTTGGTATGACTAAGTGGTTCAAAGGATATTCTTTCTTGGTTGAAAAAGCTTTCAGATTTGAAATACACTATTATTCGCGCAAATACGTATTTGTAAATTTGTGTAGTCATAAAAATGACAATTTACGACTTGGGAATTCTTTGTGGTCTAGGAGATATATTTTGGAATGATTTTTTTATTACTATGTTGCGAAATTGCACAAACTGCATTTACTTGATTATTTCTCCATTTCCATGGTTTCTCAGGATTGGAAGATGTCCATAGTCCCACTTGCTTGGCCTTAGCTTCTTTTTCCCACTACAATGTAAAGTTAAAAGGTTAAAAACAAAGTAAAGCCCAAAACAAATTAAACAAATGGAAAGTTTAAAAAAAAAAATTTGCTAGCGTGAATATTATTTTCAATTTTTTTTTAATTCCACCCTCTTATAATAATGATAGTATAATGCTACCATGCTCACCCATTCTTTATTATCAATTCCTTATTAATTAATACGAGAATGAACAAGAAAAGTCAGATGATTATATTGATTTTCTCCCAAAAATCCATAACAATCTATTTCATTTAGACTGTGTTTTGTTGGAGGGGAGGGGAAATTTTGAAATAAATTCCCTTCCTTTATTTTATGTTAAGGATCCCATCTCTTCCTCCCTTCTGACAAATCAAACAAGGTAACATATCATCTCATCTCCTCCCCTTAAACCAAACACAGCTTTAGTGATTTTCCTTAAAAAATTTTGCTAAATTCTTTTGTCACTTCTTTGCCATATGGCATTTTCACTGTGAGTGTCTCGTGCATCAATACCCCTGATTACATTCAGAGCACATGTCAATGTCAATTTATTTTTGGCCAAAACATAATCATTTTATTAATACCAATTACCAGTTGATATGCTCAGCTTATTTGGATTAACGGTGAAAGTTATATTTTTAACGTGATTTACAGTATACGAAATAAATTTATAAGAGAGATTTTATTTTAACTTATATTAACATGTTTCTTGAATACTAACTCAAATAGGTCCTAAGGTGAGATTTAGTTTCAGTGCTCATCATGTTTATCGTTTAACGAGCAATTTCAAAACCAAATTGATTTGCTAAGGTGAGAATTAAGTGCTAATCATGTTTGAGTGCTAAAATCTCAACCATCCAAAATTAATTTGGATGATCCAGATTTATTTTTCTCACTTTTATATTTTTGAAAAAAATATTTTTATGTGCACATAATCTAAAATAAAGAAACTCTCTTAACTATAATTTCTTTTCAAAAAAAATAATTTTTTCATTTTAAATAAATTAGTTAAAAATTTTAAAATCTAAATTGTTAAAACTATATTAAAATAGTGCAAATCTTACCACAACAATAAGCACTCAAATAGAAACTAGTCATCACCAAGGTGTAAATCACATCGAATTCTATTTCCGATGATGAGCATTGAAATTTGGACCATCCAAAAATAATTTGGATGATCTAGATTTAATTTTTTTTTTATCTTTTTTTGAAAAATTTATTCAAATATGTACAAAATTTAAAATAAAAATATTTTTTACCTATCATTATTCCACAAAATAATTTTTTTATTTAAAAAAAATTAGTTAAAAATTTTAGATTTTGACTGTTAAAGTAGTATTTGAACAATCCAAATAACATCCTGCATCTTTCAGCTTCCCCTCCAATCTAAATTTTCCTCTATCTTATTCGGGATGCGTTTCTCTCCTATGCCTTTAGTATTCGCTGCTATCCTTTTCTTTCGGACGACATCGTTTGACAAGGACAGTAAATCTGGGCCGTTTATTTGGGACAATTAATTCAATGGTGATAAGAGGCTACTAATCTAAACGACGTCGTTTTGAATATTTCATCTGATCCGTCCAATTTCTCACACAATCTCAACCATCCGTGTATATTTGTTTGCTATTTTTCCATGTCACTTCTCCCTGTAGCACGTCATTCTTCTCAGCACAGTTTCGTTCTCCATCCTCCAGCGCGGGAAAATCAAAGAAGCTGGAGGGAAAAAATGCCAGAGAAGAGGAGCGGTCTGTAGGTATGAGAGATCAAGATTGATGAGTATAATCTTCAAAGTGGATGATAGTGGATATTCTTTTCTGGTGTATATATTTTTCTATTGTAGGTATAATATGTTTTTTTTGTTCTTTTTTTGCTGTATAAAAGTCCTGGTTGTATGTGTGTGCTTTGTTTAAATGGAAAGGTTTTGATTTTATATATTTGTTATTTTATCAATGTTAGTTTTAGTTGCTATGTTTGGTTGATACACACACATATTTCTAAATACATGTTTATTATATATAATTGTTGTTTTATTACCATTTCCTCTGTTTGTCATGTTTGGTTGATTTTAAATACACATTAGTTAATATATTATAATTTTTGTGATATAATGTATTTCTATTTACATTTGTATATGTTAATATTTGTATATATATCTCTATTGGCTTTGAGATCACAATGCTTATGTTTTTATTATAATGCAATTATGAGTTTGTATTTATGCAAGGTATCTATTTTGCAATTTTGCAGGAGGTTTGTAGAATGGATATAAATTTGACTCCTAAACTTGATCTTGAATTCAACGATGTTGAAGAAGCATGTGAATTTTGGAGGGCATATGGTAGAAGAATTGACTTTGGTATTCGAAAATAGAGCTTTAACAGGAGTAAAAAGGATAAGTCAAAATATTCATCTTATCTATATGTTTGTTGTAAAGAAGGAATAAGAAAACCAGACATTTGAGATGTGAAAACTAGGAAGCCTAGAGATGAGACAAGAACAGGCTGCAAAGCTATCATGCAAGTTAAGCATGTGGAGGGAAAATACAAGATAAGCGAAGTGGTCCTAGAACATAACCATCCTCTTCAGCCTCCCGAAGCTATTCATTTGCTTGCATCGCATCGAGGATTAACTCCAGCTCAATGTTTTGAATTAGAAAATGCTTAAAAAGCTGGAATTAGTCAAAAATTAGTATTCAATTTGCAAAGCCAATATGCCGGAGGTCGGACCAACTTGGGATATACAAGAGATGATGTAAAGAATTATCTCAATTCAAGAAGGCACGAGCTATGAAATACGGTGAAGCTGGATGTATATTTCAATATTTTGAGCGACAATTAGCAGAAAATTCATCTTTTTTTCATGCTCACCAAATGGACTTAGAGGAGAAAGTAACAAATGTATTCTGGGCTGATGCACGCATGTTGGTCGACTATGCTTGCTTTGGAGAGGTCATCTCACTTGATACAACTTATTGCACAAATCGTGACCATAGACCTCTTACAATTTTCTCTGGCTTCAATCATTATAAAGGAGGGGTGATATTTGGAGTGACATTATTATATGATGAGACTATTGAGAGTTTCAAATGGCTCTTTGAGACTTTTTTATGTGCACACAAAAATGCAAAGCCACTAACTGTTTTTACCGATCAAGATGCTGCTATGTCACGAGCATTACAAGAAGTTATCCAGATGTAAAACATGCCTTATGCACTTGGCATATTTTAAATAATGCAATGAAGCACCTTCCAAACTCAATGGTTAGTGATTTTAACCATTGCATGTATCATTGTTGGGATGAAGACGAGTTCGAAGAAGCTTGGCAAGCATTAATGCAAAAACAAGATATGACAGAGAACTCATGGTTGGTGTCTATGTACCAAATAAAAGAGGAATGGGCAGCATGTTATATGAAAAGTTCAAGAACACTTGGCATGAGAAGCACACAAATAAGTGAAAGTATTAATGCATCTGTCAAAAGTTGCACCCATGTTAAGCTAGACATCAATCGATTTCTCCAACAATTTGAACAAGTTTTGGAGGATAAGCGCTATAATGAATTGAAAATTGATTTTGATGCACTTGACAAGTTGCCAAGATTGATATTGCAAAGTTCAAGTATGCTTCGCCAGCTTTCTGATGTCTATACTCGACCTATTTTTGAGTTTTTTCAACACCAATGTGATCTACGTGATGCCACATGTATTAAAGAAAGGCATGAAAGAAAGATCATAATGGATGAGGAGGATAGTTTCATCGTGTTTGATTATGTGATCACCATGGATGGTAGTAAACGGGAGTATAGTTTGACATTTGACCCTTTGACGGAAACAATTACCTGTAGTTGCAAAAAGTTTGAAAGAGTGAACATATTATGTTGTCATGCATTGAGGGTATTATATGAACGTGATGTCAAATTACTCCCTCGTAAATATATCAGGAAGAGGTGGACAAGAGAAGCACGATGTGGCGTAGTGTATGATATCAAGGGGAAGCAAATTGAAGTTGATCCTAAACTACAAAGATCAAATCGGTACAGACAATTATGCCTCTTACTTGTTAAATTAGCTAATGATGCATCAGAAAGTCTAGAGGTTTTCTCTCTTATTCACAAAGTTGTGTTGGAACTAAGTAAGAAAGTGACTGAGCTTCACATAAAATACCTACCAAATGATAGTAATGGTGGTGAGGATGGTATGGGAAATCATAAAGGTGGTACTGGTGCTAGCAAAGTTGTTGGGTTTAAAAAGAGATTTGGTAGAAAGATAAGTAAACGGATAAAGAGTTATGTTGAAATCAGTACAAGAAGACGAAAAACGAAAACCTCTAAAAGGCCTCTTCAAGTTTCACAAGTATACTTTTGATTAGGTTAATTTTTCACATATGTTTATTACATATTACTTATTTTGTTCCAAATGTGTTTTAGGGACAATCTAATCAATTTCAGGAATCAGAGACATCAAATCAAGTACAACATGACAATATGATATTGCATAACTCACAACCAAACCATATGACTTATACAAATTTGTTAATGATATGTCATGTGATGTTTAATACCATGATCAATTGATTTGTTTATTTAAGATATTGACACATTCTTTTTATTTCTTGATTGTAGGCACCACTTGATTGTGACATCATATCACTTGAAGCATTGAATTTCAGCCAAACATATAATGCTGGTAATTATAAAAAATAATGATAATAGAACAAAACAATTTAATCACTTTTATTTCCATTTGAATTGTTTACATAGCATTTCCTCATCTCAAGATAGTTGATCAGCATAATTTAAACGCTCTCATTGTAAATGCATTAACACTACAAAGTTACATTTTGTTTCAAATACAGGTTCAATGATTGATTTAGATCCTCATACATGAAGTCTCCATTTCAGCTTATTTTGTCTAGCTCATTTGTACAACATATGACTTCTTATAGGCTGCTCTCTTTTTTGGTCAAGCAAGCTCATCATTTTGTCCTTTTGGGTTGCTCTCTTTTTGGTCAGTTAAGCTCTTCATCTTCTTCTTCGAGGCTACTCTCTATTTTGGTCAAAGAAGGTCATCATGTTGTTCTTCAAGTATGCTGATATCTTTGCAACTGATGTAATTCAGGTTGGCTCAATTTTTTTGTCAAGATTGCTTATTATTTGTACAATCTGTTATGGTACAAGTAAAGAAACAGTCATGTAACAAGTTATATATAATTGCAAAGGATTAGAAAGGATCTTCCATTATTTTCATCTTCTATAACTATCTAGCTTTCCTTGGATGGAGTATTATGCACCTACTTAAAACAAAAAAAGAAAATTATCACCAATATATATGAACTGCATCTGTTAAATTAATATTATCCAGCCATTAAAAGTTGCAGTTCTTTACAATACTATCTAGTTATCAATAGTCCAACATAAGTCAACCAAATCTCAGTTAGCACAATATTGGCGCATATGTGCTTACATTTGTACACCCAACCAAATGCGCAAAAAAGAAATAAAGAAAGAAAGAAAGAAAGTAGCTATACATACTTTCATATTCTCAACAGTTTTCTTAGCAGACTCTTGAGCCACATGAAATGCATATATATTGTTGTAGGCAACATCAAAAGCTTCTTTAACATATGAATTAAGCTGCAGAAAAGGGAAAACTTATACTGTTCCAATCAATTAGCATGCTCTCTAATGGGAAAGGAGATCATAATAAAGGCTTTGACAAAATACCAATAAAAAACTTCAATAAGGATGCATGTTCTAATAGACATACCACAGGGTCTGAAAGTTCTAATACATCTTCAACTATTTCATCAAGTTCTATTTTGTCAAATCTTGAAGTATACAAAAAAATTGAAGTTTTAGGCAATACCAAAAGACAATCTGAAATGGGCAGCAGAGTAATTCGATAGTGGAAAAAACACTAGCATAGAACTTTTTAACAGTCAATCAATTACCACTTTATGAAATGTATTTATGGAAATGCCAGTAAATTGAAAATGGCTAGCACGGGATGGCCTAATCAAACAGCTGCTCCCATTAAAAAGTACAAGCTAAGCTTCCATCATCACATTCAATAATCAGGCAACAATTTTCACTACAGAATATCGTCATCATCAAAAGTAGTTAAAATTAACCTCTATTAAAAGTATTCAGTTAAGGACCTAAATGGTATATATAAAAGCAAATATAGGCAAAAAATTGTAGGCGCTGTAAGCTAGAGGTAACCCACCTCAAATCTTCCTTAGGACATCCAGACCCAAAAGAGATTTCATATCAGCTTAATTTTATTTAGCAAGAGTCAAGCTCTTCAACTTAGTTGTGTCGTATATGATCCCTATATGTGTAATTTATAAAATTTTAAAAAATCATACTAATTTTGGTGATAAAAAAAGAGTCAAACTCGTCAACTTACTTGGTTAAATTCTCACAAAGTGTTGTAATTAATGGCCATTCGAAGAGTACGAAATAGAAAAGAGAGAAGGTTCTTCTTCTTCGTCTTCAACGTCATGGATTTGCGAAGTGGTCTACCCCTACTTTTGCAACAATACACAACTCTTTTGAAGAAGAACTTCTTGCTCGTAATTTATATAAAACCAAATACAGGCAACAATTTTGGGGGAAGCAAGAGAGAACTAACCTCAAATTTTTGAATCGGAAGGTTGGAGTTGGTAGTTTCAATAAAGTGAAGTGGAAGATGCTCTCTGTCCTCAATCCTACTCCTCGTTCCTCACAAACTCAAAAGTTAAAGGGTTGAATGTGGAATTTACATGGATGGCTGAGATTGTCGCAAATAAACAGCCCAGATTTACTCAGAAGAAAAGGACGGCAGCGAATAATAAAGGTAGAGGAGAGAAGCGGATCCCATCTTATTCTTACAACATCAAAAGTCCTCAGAACAATCCACTTCTAACACAACTCAACTCACTTTAATTAAAAGCTGATTTGGCTTGCACTCCATCACGAAGGCCCCATAACCCTAATTAAAAGGAACCATAATCACAATTTACCTTAATCATTACTTCACAATTCACTTCTCTTTCTTCTCATCTGTATCATCACTATCCCAGCCCCTTGCCTTCCAAAATCCCTTCACAGCTCTTCTTCCAAAGCTTTCTGTGGGCATTATACTCACAAACACACACACTTCCATATAAGCCACACCACCTATACCATGGATTCAGTTTTATTGCTCATCAAGGAGATGAGCACTGAAATTTGGATTGAATTATTTCACTTTTTATATTCTTTATGCTCAAATATATTTTGGCATTTCTTTCCTTCCATATAAGCTAAACCATGGATTCAGTTTCAGTGCTCATCAAAAAGGTGAGCATTGAAATATGGACCATCTAAAATTAATTTGGATGACCTAGATTTAATTATTTCACTTTTTATATTTCTAAAAAAATTATATTAATGTGAACAAAATTTAAAATTTTTTAAAAAAATCTCTCAATTGTTATTTTTTTAAAAAAAATATTTTTTATCATTTAAAAACAATTAGTTGAAAATTTTAAATATAAACTACTAAAAATGTACTAAGATAGTGCAAATCTTACAATCTTAAGCCCCTTAATACTCATCATTGTGATGAGCATCGGAATTGGTTCCTATACGCTATCTGATATTCATTTATACTCTGCGTCAATCTATTTTATGAGTTCCTACTTTTTAAATTAGGTTGTCTACTTTAATATGGTCTTTTTTAGAGTTGTTTGAGTATTAAATGTATTTTTACCAATATTACCCTTAATTTATTTTCTCCATATACTCTCTTTCATTATTTTTCTTAGTATCACTCTCTCATTATTACTCACTTATAAATAAAGGTATATTTAAAAAAACACTATATTTCTTATATATTTATTATTTTTAAATTTTTTTTAATAACAAAATTTGGTTAATATGACCTTATAAATTGTTAGGGGATTAACTTTTTTCTTCTACCAGCATATTAGAAAACCAGCTAACCAAAATCACTGATATAGCGTCTGTTTCAAACCTGATATCTAACTTGCACCCAACATGCTGGTCTGGAGGGACAAAGGTTTTGACTTTTGAGTTTTGAGTCACTCTGGCGGGAGTGCTAGCTCTCCCATTAATTGAGAGAAAATCAATCCATTCAATCATATAGTAATTGATGCTAGCTCTTTTTTTTCCATCCATAATTGGTACTACCTCTGGTCTTTAATTATATACTATATATTTACTTAAATGATTAAATTTAAAAAGTTAGTTAAATTAGTTAATATTGTTAGAAATAATGAGTAAGTGTGTAATAAGAAATAAGTCTCACTTTACTTGGAAGTTGAGATTGTGAGGATTAAAAGGAGGAATGAACTCGCATAATGATAAACCACATGGAAATCTGACAATTTCTCTTATGCGTGAGTTAAAAAAAGATGGGGGTGTTTTATGAGAGATCTCTTGGAAAAATTCTGGTTTTTTTTTTTAAAAATAAATAGTTTACTGAAAAATGTTATTACTAGTGGTATCTGTGAAGTATGTACATTAAATGTATTGCAGCCTTTTAATTTCATAAACCGAATTTCATAAATTGTTTAAAGTTTTTTGAAATGGACGTTGCAACGTCTTGAATTTGGAAACTGATTCCATTAATATTTTATTATTGTTGTTTAATGGTCTTGAAATACGTTTGTACCACAATGCATGAAACAGATTCATTTTAAAAGGCTTCATTGCACCCCCAACGTCTAGAAATTATTCTGTAATGACTATTAAACGATTATGATGATTTAATGAGCATTTACTTGTTTTGTAAGCTACCCAACGTCTCTTGTGATTTTGTCTATATAAGGAGATGTTTGTAAGAGGTCTACACACCTTGCTTTTGAACTCTCGAGTGCTCTCTTCCACCTCAGGCATACTCTTATATCTTTTAAGTTTTATTATTTTTTATAGTTATGCTCATCCAATTTTATAAGAATGGTTCGTTTCTTATCTCTCGGTAATTACAAAATAACTCTTAAAGTACAATGTCATTAGGCACGAATTGAATCAACTTTGAGATTTACAGGTACTATCTTTAATAGGATCTATATAGTATTAGGAGGAGTTAGGAGATCCACTAAGCTGAGTGATAATCTGGGAGCTACCGCAAACAAATAGGACACATAATATGTATTTTCTAAAATTTTTTAATGAATAGTCATATTTCTTAATTTCCTTCTTCACTCTCTTCCCTTTTTTTTTTGTTGATAATAAGTCAAATTATATTAAAAAAGTAGGAACATTATAAAGTACCGCCGTACTTATTATAGACAACAAGAAAAATTAACTATATGTTTGTTTGGTTGGGCTTATGCTTATGTATAAGCCCGATTTATGTAAATCGAGATAAAACTCATCTATATATTTATTTCGTAAACCGTAAAAGCTACCTCGTAGACCGTAAAAACTACCTCGTATTCCGTAAATCATGATTGAAAAACACTTATGGAGACTATCCAAACATACCATATATTATAAAATAGGGGAATGTGAGTCATGAATATAGGTACCTGGAAGAACATAGGAAAAGATTAACATTGATATAAAAAAATGTATCTTATATTTAAGATAAAAATCAATTTTTAAACATATCCTATATTAAGAACATGATTAAATGAGAGAGTAGAATCTAACAGGAAAATTTTGACATAAGAAATTAAAAAAAAATTTAATAGCATCGTTCTATAATCCTATTTACCATAAATTTATCATAAAAATATAAAGAAATTGATTCAACCTCAGTACTTCAAAAATTCTTACTCTTGACTTTAGGATGCTTCCGCGATCTTCAAACATCTCAGAGAAAAAGGAATACCACTGGTTGCCTCCCCTCACTGATGCTTATTTTTTCCTTATCATGTGGAGCATTTTTTTAAAAAAAAAAATTATATGGATGATATATATGTTATTTATTTTCTTAAATTAATTTGAATGTGTCCAAATATTTCCATTCAATATGTGTTTGGACAGTATAAGCTTTGGCTACTTCCAGTTGGAAATCTTCTTCCATTTCCATCGTATTCTTCCTTTACCTATCAAAATTTAATGATTAAAAAAAGAGAAGAGGATAAGAAGGGTAAATAAAGGGTTCCATACTGCCGTGTATCCTTGGCGCTATGCCCCTTGCTGCTTCTCAATTTTAGGGCGCTTCTCAAAGGTATAGCAGACACCCCCTATTCAGACCATATAAACTTAACTATTTATTTACTGTTTTTTTAAAGGACTTTCTTATTTTTAATTTTTTACCTTGTACAAGAATATTCTAATTCACTAAACTTAAGATGAGGAGTAATATCCTTGAATCCTATTTTATTGAGTTGGAAATAAATATTTTTAATAACACTAATTCGATAAAAGTATTTATTATATCTAAACTAATGTTCAAAAAATCGGATCGGACATTGAATTAGTCAATGCACTAATTAAAGGGTTATTGGGTTAGACTGAGGTTGACTCAGGGTCAAAGCAGCCGTATTAAAATGATACAATTTAATTAACAATAACAAACAGCAACATTAATATTTACTAAAATAAAAATATAAAAATATAATAATTTAATAGTAAAAATAAAAAATACAATAATATTAAAAATATTCATCCTACAATCCTTCAATCAATAATCATTGATGATAAATAAAAATGAATATTGTAATCCTAGAAATCTTTTAGCTCGATAATTTACAACATATAGGATTTTCATACATATAATTTTTTTTCCACTAATAATCTTAACGGCAAACATAGACATATACATTTTTTTTGCTCATAGATTTTTTTTTCGATTTATAACACACACACACAACAAGATTACATGACCTTGATAGTTATAGCATCGATTATATTGAATTTTCGTCTATGTTACGCGGCAACCAAAACATTGAGTTTTACTTTTCTTTTCTTTTTTTGGTTTAGCGCCAGCCCTTAAGTTTCAAATTTTAGTTACTTTTTTAAGGTGTAAAAAAAAAAAAGGTTACTTTTTAGGGTTTTCTATTTGAAAAAATATCAAATAAATACCATGAAAATTTATAAGATTCTAAAAAGTCTGTTAACACTTAAAATTGACATAAATATGACAGGTATTAAATTGAGATTTTAAAATGTTGTTGGTTTTATCATTATGCCCCCAGTTTTTTTTTTATAAAAAAGAAAGGTGCCCTTACCGGCCGCCAGAGCTCCCACCGCCCGCTAGCCTGTACCAAAGCCCCTTTGATATATATAATATAAATAAAGACATAATGGCTTTAACAAAATAAATAATAAAAATGAAAAAATGCATAATGGTATTGACTAGAGACATAGACTAAATGAGTGATGACATGAACTAAAGACGTAATGATATTCACTAAACGAATAATGATATTCATTTAAAGTGTAAAATAAACTGATTAAATGCGTAATGACTAGGTATGAGCAAAAACCTGGTAGTCCGGTCTATGCTCATTCCTAATAATGATGTTGACTAAACGAGTAATGAGATTGACTAATGACGTAATGATTATGAGTAATGTCAATGTCATTACGCTTTTAATCAATCTCATTACGAGTTTAGTTATTCTCACTAGTGAATTTGTTAGAACCCCCCTCTGGGCCAACACTTTTACACATTTGGTAAAGAGGTCATGCATTAGTTGTCATTTTCATTTTTCATTTTGTCAAAACCATTACAGGTTTAGTCATTTCCATTAGTGAATTTGATAGGGCCCCCCTCTGGAACTTTCACACATTTGTTGAGGAGGTCATACACTAGTTGTCATTCCTATTATCTATTTTGTCAAAACCATTACCGGTTTAGTCATTCTTGTTAGTGAAATTGTCAGAGCCTCTCTTTGTGCCAACACTTTCACACATTTGGGAGGAGATCATGCACTAGTTGTCATTCCCATTATCCTAAAAATCATTACGAGTTTAGTCATTCCAATTAGTGAATTTGTCAGAGCCCCATCTGAGAAATTTAATGGGAATGTTAGCCCAAAGGGTGGTTTTGAGGGTTTAGTCATTCACACATTGTGCATGACCTCCTCACCAAATGAGAATGACTAAATAGATAATGAGCATGATAAAACCCGTAATAGTTTTGACAAAAGGGATAATGAGAATGACAACTAATGCATAACCTTCTCACAAAATGTGTGAAAGTGTTGGCTCAGAAGGGGGCTCTGACAAATTCACTAATGAGAATAACAACTAGTGCATGACCTCCTCACCAAATGTGTGAAAGTGTTGGCCTAGAGAGGACTCTAACAAATTCACTAATAGAAATGTCTAAAAGCGTAATGGGATTGACTACAAGCGTAATGACATTGACATTACTTATAACCATTATGTCTTTAGTCAATTTCATTATTCATTTAGTCAACACCATTATTAGGAATAAGCATGGACCAGACCATCAGGTTTTTGCCCATGTCTAGCCATTACGCCTTAAATAAATATCATTATTCATTTAGTAAATATCGTTACGCCTTTAGTTCATGTCATCACTCATTTAGTCTACGTCTCTAGTTAATACCATTACACATTTTGTCAATTTCATTACCTATTTTGTTAAAGCCATTATTATGCCTTTATTTATATCACACACACATGTGTGTACATATTTTATCATTTTCATTACCTATTTTATTAAAACCATTTTGTCTTTATTTATATCACACACACACACGTGTGTGAGAGAGAGATATCAAAGGGGCTTTGGCCATTGGGCCACCAAGCCCCTTTGGCAAAGGAGTGGGGTAGATTTGATCCCACCCCTTACCCCTATGACATCCAATTTTTTTTACAAAAGAAATATACCCCACCTCGCAAAAAATCGGTTGCCAGCCGGCGGCGGGTGCAGGCTAGTGAGTGGTTGGAGCTCCAACGGTTGGTTAAAATTAATTAAAAATAATAAATATATTTAAAATAAACTTGACCACTCTAATCTTATTTATAAGTTCTAATTAATTAACTCTCACATATCAAGGAGAATTAGTTAACTCATTAAATATGAGTTAAATTTTTGATTTTGTCCTCATTTATAATTAGTTCCAAAAATCAATATGAATGATTTTTGTTGGTTTATTGTAATTAATATGAGAAAAATTGTGAAAATTGCATTTATTACACAAAAACTGAATTTATAATAAGGATAAATTTTTTTTATTAAAATAAACTTATAAATAAATAAGATCAGTGGTATTTTTGAAGCATGCCTTTATTTATTAAATGAGTCAGTAAGAAAGAAAAATAAATAAATATATTATCATAAATCTTAATTAATATAATATATATAATTAATAAAAGATAAAATTGATAAAATTTCATTAAATGTTATGACAGCTTTTGCCCGGCATTTATAAAAAAAATCGAGGCAAATTCAAATCTTTACCTCTTATATGAACCTCTTGAATAAAAAAGGACGCGAGGGAGTCGCAAAGGCGACAGATCCAATTTGAATATTCGATTATCCTCGCATCCCAGGTCACAATACACTTTATGACCTTAAATTCCTCGGACGCGCATTACCATAGTAGCAATTTGACAACCTGAGAAACGCTGAACCCATAATCTTATTGGCAGATATAGAAATTGAAGGGAGAAGTTCAGAGAAAAAGACAGAAAAAAATTTCAAAAAATTCGCAGAGGGAAGGTGATATAGAGAAACAAAGAAAGAGAGAGAAATTTCAGGGAGTATTGAGTCACAGTAGTTCCATATGTAATGCATCAGAAGAAATCTGAAGTTCAGATCGGAAAAGAAAGCAGCGGCGTCTCTTCCGATTTCAATCCCACACCACCTCTTGTTTACGCTTCTTCAATTCACCAGAAGCACAATCACAATCACCATCAGCATCAACATCAACATCAACATCAACATCAATCTCATCATCATCATCTTCTTGCTCAAATCCTCACCGAGAATCCTCCTCCGTATGAATCTTCCACTACTCCTTATGAGCGACCCCTTTTGACCGAAACCTCTTCGTCTCTTTCAAAATCTCCATCCCTTTATCATTTCCCCACTACTTCTCCTCAATTCAAGTCTCAGAACACCTCCTTCTTCTCCATCTCAATCGCCACTAGAAGCGCCGCTTTTCGAATCATCAGCCGCCTTAAACACATTCCCCGCCTTCGTGTTCATCGGCGGGTTATCTTGTTGTTGTCTCTTCCATTCTTCTACTTCTTTGTCTCTCTTCCGAGTCACTCCTTCATCCTCGATTTCCTTTCCGCTTTTGCCTTCTCCTCCGCGCTCTTACTCTCGCTTAATCTCACAATCCCTCGTCTTCCTTCTATTGGTCTCCTTCTTGCGCGTTCGTTCCCAATCGAGCTCAAATTATGTTCCCAATCTACACAACGTTTGCCAGTGTTTTGGACGATTGGGTCACGCCAAAAACAGGAAAGAAGGCTGAATTCGGGATGCTGGGTTCAGGTTTACAGCAATGGAGATGTGTACGAGGGAGAGTTTCATAAGGGTATGTGTTCTGGAAGTGGGGTGTATTACTATAGTATGAGTGGGAGGTATGAAGGAGATTGGGTTGATGGAAAATATGATGGGTATGGAGTAGAGACTTGGGCAAGAGGTAGTCGCTATCGTGGTCAGTATAGGCAAGGCCTGAGGCATGGACTTGGTGTTTATAGATTTTATACTGGTGATGTATATTCTGGAGAATGGTCTAATGGGCAGAGTCATGGCTGTGGAGTTCACACTTGCGAGGATGGAAGTCGGTATGTTGGGGAGTTCAAATGGGGCGTCAAGCATGGGCTTGGTCACTACCATTTCAGGTGAGTTTAAGGAAGCAATTACACGGATTTTGTATGAGAAATGCACAATTTTTATAGGTTTGGTAGTTTTCTTCGTTCAAGCAAGTAGAATTCTTATGAATAATCATGATTTTACATCTTTCTGATTCTTTTATGACACGTGGATTTTATGATTGTTTCCTGTTGAAGCTTCTGCTATTTCATGTTTGAATTGGGTAATCAGGAAGTTGAGTGTTTTTCTTGCCTTTTGTTTTTGTTCTCGTTGTTCTGGTTTTGCATTCTTATCACTTTGCAAGTTTTTGTTTTATAATTAAGCGTGAATATGTTGCATTCGAAACTTGATCACATGCCTGTTTCATCTGTTGTATTGGTTCCCTAGTTTATATAATGGACTAGAGACATAGATACAACTAGCTGCGTAGAGAATGGTTAGAGAGTGAGAATATTTAACCTTGACCTTCAGTTTCATATATTTGTTGTAATTCTTTCTGTTTTTGTTATCTTGTATTTCCCTTTCGATTATGTTATTCATATATTCATGATCTTTGAGTTCCGTTCTTTTTCCCATTTTTCTCATGGTTTTTACTTTTTAGTGTATGTGAAGGTGATAAATGGTATAACATGTCTTCATTTGGACTTTTGGCTTTAATAGTTTTTAAAAGCAAACATAGTGTTTCAACAATCAACAATACTCTGCTTGGGTCTTCTGATTGCCTTTTGGTGGCAAGTGTTGCAAAATATGTTTTATGCACATGGAAGAGAATCATTGTTCTGACTTCAGAGATGTTGTTCATTTATGGTAGTCCTCAGCCTTCTTTTGGAGAAAAAGAGTGAGCAAGAAACTTAATATGGCAACAGGATCTTCTGTACTTTTTTTTTGGGCACTATTGGATTTTAAATTATGAGAGTGGCTTTTATGTGCATGGGCTTTTGGCAGTCAACTAGGATCCTGCTGCCTAAACTGTGAACTTCTTTGAATTCACAACATAATTACAGAAGGGAAAAAAGAAGTGAAACGGAAAACATTTATGTATGACTAAGGAATGAGAATGGTATAAATATATAAAGTAATCATTGCTTTATTTGGATTTCATTTTTGCTTGAGAAGGTTAAGGAAAAGAAGGTAAAGGAAGTATTTAAGTGGATGCGATTTGTGACTCAATTGAAAACTTTCGTATTCTTTACTTTTTATTGGAGAAGTTTATTGGTTATGTCTTCCTACCTTGAAAGAAACAAATATAAAGAAAAGACAAGTTTTTGGGCATGATTTCCTTGCCTGTTCTATATTACTTCGTTAATGCATCTGAATAAAACAGCAGATATTTTCTGTACTAATTTTCCATTTCTATTATTGCCAGCCTTCCATCCTAATTACGTAGCAGTTATGATTATAGGTAACATTATGTGGTTAAATGATTAGAGTAGTTGGCTCAGTTGAGCTCTGTCCATGGCTGGTCTGTTGATGTATAGGTTTTTGAGTTTGGATATAAAATAGTCTTGTGAGCTTGTGAGGGTAATTGAAAATTTTCAGTCATTATTATATTTAGTTGTTCATCTTCCCCCCCCCCCAAAAAAAAAATTATTCATGTGATTGATATTGCATTTATATAGCCATGTATTTAGACGATCTAAATCTTTCAGATTAGTATGTGAAAGGCGCAAATAAAAGTTTCAAAGGTTCTCTTCAAGAAAATAGTAACCCAATGCTACTAATTTGAATTCAGGTCAAAAACAGAAAGTTACTAATTTGAAGAAAACATCCATAGGAAGATCTGAACATGTTTAGTGTAAATTTGTATTCGCTTTCTTTCCTTGTGTCCATACCCTTTGAGAGATATTCTCTTTACTGGATTTCACTCTGGGAGAAAGAGGTACTTGATATAAGGGCTTGGGCATAAGGCTGCTGTGTTCCTTACAAAGTTTGAATTAAAGTCCTATAGTTGAACATATCTTCAGTGATTACAACTACAATGTCCCATAGTCCAAGGATCTCCTTAATTACACAATTTCTTTTTACAATGACTTTATTATCATCTGTTTGTGATTTTTTTTTGTGTGTGTTTTTGTTTTGTTTTGTTTGAGTTGTTATGCCGGAGGACTTTTCCTTCATATAGAACAGAAAATAAGCTTTGTCAGATTTATGTGGATGGGAAAAGGTAGTTATTTGCATATATGCATTCTATCAAAATCATGGATGTTAGAATGAAGTTATTATTCATTTATTACTCTTCTCTTTCCCTATAACTCAGATTCCGATTCTAGTCTTTCTCTCCTCTCTCCCTTCTTTTCTCTCTTTTCCTCATTCATCTTCTCTCTTCTCTAGGATTACAGATTTTGGTTGTAAACTCCTTTGAATTTTAAGGAATTAATATTTTAGGATATGAGAGGGTGAGTCTTGGCGCAGCTGTAAAGTTGCTGCCATGTGACTTGGAGGTCATGAGTTCAAATCCTGAAATCAGCCTCTCCACTTGCGGGGGTAAGGCTGCGTACATATATCCCTCCCAAGATCCCACTTGGTGGGAGCCTTGTGCCCTTTTAATATTTTAGGATACAATTACATTTATTAGCTAGTAAACTTTTATTTTAAATACATTCATATGTGTGTGTAAAGATTTATCTTCATTGTCACAGGAGAATATTGTAACTTTATTATCTTTAATGATATCATGGTCTTGTCTTTATTTATTGTCATTATTACTAATACAACAACAACAAAAAAGCCTTTATCCCACTAGGTGGGGTCGGCTATATGGATCACACGACGTCATTGTGCTCTATCAAAAATCATAGATTTTGATATATTATTAATTAAAAGGTCTCTCTCTATGATCTCATTGAGTGTTCGTTTCGGCCTTCCTCGACCTCGTCTAACAGGACTCCATACTGCTTGATCAACCCTTCTCACTGGAGCACTTAATGGCCTTCGCTGAACATGTCCAAACCACCTCAAATGATTTTCTACCATTTTTGCTTCAATAGGGGCCACTCCAACTCGTTCACGTTTATGAGTATTACGAATCTTGTATTTTCTTGTATGACCACACATCAATCTCAACATCCTCATCTCAGCTACCCCCATTTTATGTTCATGTTGACCCTTTAAAGCCCAACATTCACTACCATATAACATTGTTGGTCTTATAGCAGTGCGATAAAACTTTCCTTTTACTTTATTAGGTACTTTACGATCATAAATAACTCCAGTAGCTTTTCTCCATTTATACCATCCGGCTTGAATTCTATGATTGACATCTCCATCAATTTCACCATCTTGTTGTATAATTGATCCCAAATATCTAAATTTTGTCACTTGTGGGATAACTTGCCCTCCCAATTTAACTTCCACTTCTCTTTGGCCTTGTTTCTTATCAAACTTGCAATGCATATATTCAGTTTTGCTCCTACTAAGACGAAAGCCCCTCAATTCCAAAGTCTGTCTCCATATCTCAAGTTTAGAGTTAATTTCTTCCTTGGATTTAGCCAACAGAACTATATCATCCGCAAAAAGCATGCATTTAGGTATCTCCTCTTTTATAGGCTCAACTAGCACATCTATCACTAGATTGAACAAATAAGGACTCAAGGCTGATTCCTGATGTAGTCCAATCCTTATAGGAAAGTCCTTTCCAACGCCTCCAGGTGTTCTAACATTGGTTGTAATCCCCTCATACATGTCCTAAATGGCTTTGATATATGTAACCCTTACTCCCTTCCTTTCCAAGGCTTTCCAAAGTACATCTCTTGGTACCCGGTCATACGCTTTTTCCAAATCAATGAAGACCATATGTAAATCTCTTCCTTTACTCCTATACTTTTCCATAAGCCCCCTTAATAAATAAATCGCTTCTGTTGTAGACCTTCCTGGCATGAATCCAAATTGGTTTTCAGCAATATCAGTCTCCAACCTCAATCTGTGTTCAACCACATTTTCCCACAATTTCATTGTATGACTCATTAGCGTAATTCTTCTATAATTTGCACAATTTTGGATATCCCCTTTATTCTTATAAATGGGAACCAAAGTACTTTTTCTCCACTCATCCGGCATTTTCTTGGTTCGCAAGATCTTATTAAATAATTTTGTGAGCCACAACACACCCTCTTCACCCAAACATTTCCAAACTTCAATAGGAATATCATCAAGTCCGACAGCTTTACCATTATCCATTTTCTTAAGAGCTTCCTTAACCTCGCCAATTCGAATCCTAAGATAAAATGACAAGTTGAGATCACATTCTCGAGTTGTCAAATCTTCCTAGTCACAATGCGACCCTCCCCCACCATCATTGAACAGCTTATAAAAGTAGGCTTCCCACCTATCCTTAATATCTCCATCAGTAACCAAAACTTTTCCTTCGTCGTCCTTTATACACCTCATTTGGTCCAAGTCTCTCGATTTTCTTTTCTTTTTCTTTGCGATCTTGTAAATCTTACGCTCTCCTGCCTTTGTTCCTTGTTCCTTTGTCATTATTACTAATATTACTATTAATTCCCTAGTCTTGTCAAGGTTATCCACCGCTTCTTTGTTGAATCACATGATTTTCCTTTTTTATTTCTCTATGGCTTTTGAGTGTTTTTTATAAATGATCTCACTGCCAGAATATGCTAGTGACAAATCATGGAATAGGAAGTAAGCGGAACCAAATAATTTATTATGCTTTCATATTCTTCAGGTAATATAAAGAGGTGGAGCTAAACTTCCAAAATACATAATAACATTCATAGGTATTACATTAGCATGACTGCTTTATTCTAAAGCATAGTTTGTAAATCCTAGATAGTGCTTCTTAGTAGATCATCAATTCTTTAGGGTAGGATCCTTGGTCATAGGAGGATTTGTGGGAAAATCCATAGGATTGTTCACAGGGAGCACAAAGTCTTCAATGAAAATAATATAGACGTCATCATTTGGAACATAAAGATTTGTAAAAGGTGGTGGTGGACTTGGACTAAATGGCGAAGGATCAACACAATTGGTAGTGTGGACATGTATGTTTTGCATAACTTGGTGGCCATATACATGGATCCACTCAATATTTTTGGTTATCTCAGTAATGGGCATCGGGGACAACGTGAAAATTAAGAGTGAGTAATAACAAGCAGATAAAATTTGTACTAATAATGCCTAGTCGCTTTCAACAGAAAACAAAAATATATTTTTAACCCTGCAATATAATTTCATGAGGAAAAGGGCATAGATAAAATAAAGGGTTAAGGGGCGAAAATACCCATAAACTTTTCTTATATGGGCATCCAGCACCATAAACTTTCGTTGAGTGCAAAAATGCCCATAATCTTCTTCATATAGAACAAAAATGCCATTGCTGTTAATAGAAGCAAACTGGTGTTACTTTTAGGTTTTGTGGGTCCCGCACTTCTGTCCAAGTGTCGCCTAATACCAACTCATCTATATACTGTCCAATTACAATGCACCAACTCATTGATTTCATCCCATCTGTCATGCTCTGTCTTACTGTTTTAAATGATTTTTTTTTTTAAAAACTCCTCTATCTCTACTCCCCCTCTCATTCATCGTCAAGAACTGAAGCAACTGAAAAAAATTTGAGAATGAAGGAATCAAACAGTTTCGGTATGCAACCCATCCAAAATCAATGAAACAAGTTAAACAGTTCCGGTTTGGGATTTGAGGAAGGTGGCGACACAAGACAGAGGTGGGAGGTTGGTGGCGACGGTGACGTAGTTGACGCCGATGGAGTAAGGAGTGACGAAGGCAAAAAAGCAAGCAAAGGGAGGAAGAAGTTGAGTAAAGCATATCTCAATTCATAGGAATTACATCGTGAACTAGATCTCAAATAATCACAGTTGAACACTTGTAGAAATGTGCGCCGGAAATGTCGCCGGAAACTGGAGCTTTCACGGGAAAATGCAGAATCACGCTGAAATCACGTGGCATGGAGGAGTTATGGTTGCTAGACACTGTAACATTGGTCTTCGATCTGGTTTGGTTGAGGTACTGAGAGTTACCAGAATTGGGCCTGAAAAATGGGGGCCGGAATCTGCATAAGCTTGCCGGAAAACACAGAGAACGCCATTGGAAGTTGCAGAACCTTGCCGGAACTTACAACCTAAGTTGGCGATAGTGCTTGATGGAGAACGAAGGAGGGACTGTGGTGAGTTGAGGAAGGGATGGTGATGCTTGGTGGGAGTAGGTCACCGGAAATGGTTTCTCTTCTCTTTCAAAGATGAAATGGTGAAAGGAAGAAGAAGAACTGAAGGTGGTGATGATGCGGTGGTTTGGTTCGGACGGAGGTGCAAAACAGAGAGACGTGGTGGTGGTTTCTCTGCAACTTCGACACCGGTGATGGAAGGGATGGTTTGGGTGATGAAGACAATGACTCTCCGACGGTGGAGGCTCGGTGATACTCTGTGAAGAACGGAAGTTGTTTGATGGTGGAAGGAAACTGAAGATTGAGACGTGAGAGAGGGAGGCTAAAGCTCGGTGGTTCTAGGCTGCCGGAGAGAGAGAGAGAGAGAGGAGCATGAAGAGTGAGTGGGAGATTGGGAGGGAAGGAGATGAAGTGGGTGGGTGGTGGGGAGTAATGAGATCGCCGGCGATGACAGAGCATCGAGGAGTTTGAGACTGTGGAAGGAGAGTGGGGGAAGGATTGAGGGAGAGAGAGATTGGCAGAGATGACTGAGGGTAAGTTGTGTGAGGATTGGAAAAAAGGGTAAGAGGTGGAAAAAAAAATTAACAGACGTTTAGTATATTTGACGGCATGGGCATTTTTGTTCTATTTGAAGAAGTTTAGGGGAATTTTTACACCCAATCAAAATTTATGGTGCTGGATGCTCATATGAGAAAAGCTCATGAGCATTTTTGCCCTTTAACCCTAAAATAAATTTTCGTTTTCTGCTAAAAAAGGCTGGCCATTATTGGTACAAATTTTATCTGTTTGTTATTACTCACTCTTAATTTTCACATAATGTCCCAGATGCCTGATACTAAGATAACTATAAAGATCCCATGGATCCTTGTGGATGGCCACCAAGTTATACAAAATATACTGGTCCACACTACCAATCTGTGTTGATCCTCTGCCATTTAGTCTAGGTCCACCACCACCTTTTGCAAATTTTTATGTTCTAAATGATGACGTATATATTATTTCTCCTGAAGACTTTATGCTCTTTGTGAACAATCCTATGGATTTTCCCGCAGATCCTCCTATGACCAAGGATCCTGCCCCAAAGAACTGATGATCTACTAAGAATCACTATCTAGGATTTACAAACTATACTTTAGAATAAAGTAGTCATGCTGATGTAATACCTATGCATGTTATTATGCATTTTGGGAGTTTAGCTCCACCTCTTTGTATTACCTGAAGAATATGAAAGCATAATAAATTATTTGGTTCTGCATACTTTCTGTTTCATGATTTGTCACTAGCATATTATGGAAGTGAGATCATTTAAAAAAACACTCAAAAGCCATAGAGGGAAAAAAAGAGGAAAATACACATGATTCAACAAAGAAGCGGTGGATAACCTTGACAAGACTTGGGAATTAATAGTAATACTGACAATCAATAAAGATAAGACTGTGATATCATTAAACATAATAAACTTATAGTATTCTCTTGTGACAATGAAGATAAATTTTTAGTTTTTGGTATCAGAGTCAGGTTTGGGACGAATGCCTTATAAGGGTTTGGATACCTCTCCCTCTTGACGCGTTATAAAACCATGAGGGGTGACAAGTCCCCAAAACGGACAATATCAAGAGTGAGGTATTGAGATGTTACAGTGGTTTTAGAATTTCTCTTTTTCTCTTCTCATTCTTCCCTTTCCTCCTATTTCTATTTCTATTTTTCATAACCTAACATATTTTTAATTTTTAATAGAATTATGTCTGGATTTGTCTGCTACCAATTTCCTTTTTCAGAGAAAAAGTTCGATGTTTCCAATATATTTTTTAAATTAACTCGTGTTGCCAGGAATGGGGATATTTATGCTGGTGAATACTTTGCGGACAAGATGCATGGTTTTGGTGTATATCGTTTTGCAAACAGGCATCGCTATGAAGGAGCTTGGCACGAGGGCAGAAGGCAGGGGCTTGGGATGTATACATTTAGAAATGGAGAAATTCAATCTGGTTACTGGCAAAATGGGGTTCTAGATGTTCCAAGCACACACAGCACAACCTATCCATTGTCTCCTGTTGGGGTCAATCATTCCAAAGTGCTCAATGCAGTCCAGGTACTTTCTATATCTTATGATTTTTCAACCTTCTGTTATTATCATTATTGTAAAAACAGGGATGATTTTGAGAATGTTCAATATGTCCTTATTGTTGTTTGAATGATTGTTCCATTTCTTTAAATATTTGTCAAAATAAGAGGATGATTCATATTTTGTGTAGGTTATCATAAAAAGAATAAAATGCTACCGTGCAAAAAGTGATGTGTTAACACATCAGCATATAACTCTGCATTGTAGTATATTTACCATTAATTTTTCAACTGCTGCAAGTGGATACTAGCGCGAAGATGATCTCCAGATTTCCTGTGTGATTTGTCTTGGGCAGTATTCTTGTAATGAGATTTGAGTTCAGTTTTTCCTTTAATATTTGAGTTTCTTGAATTTCCGGTTTAGTTACCTCGTGTTCATCTTGCCTTTGTAATTATTAACATTATTGTGGTTTATTTTTTGATACCTTTTTCTTCCTTGGAAAAAAAAAAGAGGGAAAACAAGGGATGGGGGAAGGGTGAGGTGTTCTTCTTTAAGAGTACAAGCTAAGGATTGTTTTCACATCCTTGTTCCTCCTCATTTCATGCATGCGAATATTTGTTTGTGACTTGAGGAATTCTAAGTACTCTTAGGGGCTGTTTGGTATGATGGATTTGAAGGGGAGGAGAGGGAAAATTTTTATGAATTGGATTTAAGAAAATTGGAGAAGTGGGGTTATAAAATTTTAATAAAGAGTAGTTGTAAGATAAAAAGGTAAGAAAAATTAATTAACAACTTTTAACCCCACTTCTCTAATTTTTTTTTTTTTAAATCCGAGTCAAAAAATTTTCCCTATTCTCACTTTCCCTCCCCTTCCCACATATCAAACAACCCCTTAGAGTACTGCATTTGTACCATTTCCAACGGAAAAAAAGTTCAAATAAAATAAACTTGGAGTCATCTGCTAATGAAGTAATGGTAAGTAATTGGGTTCCACCTTCCACTATCCACTATTGCACTATTACTATTAATAAATGTTGTATTGATATATTATAGCGTATATAGTATATAGACCATTTTATATTATTTAGGCTTTTCATGGGAAAGAATGAGTGATATGACATTCGTAAGAGTACCTAAGAATTACTTCTCTCACTTACAATTTAATTGCTCAATAATTACACAAGTATGCGCATCATATGTGAACATCTTTTTCACCCCCAATATTATCAAATCCGCAACACCTTGTAAACCGAAGGAGACAAAGGAGTCTAGTGAATAGCAGACGACATTTGCATCCTTGTTAACTTTCATGATTGATTTCTGGCTGTAATGAACAACAGGAAGCACGGCGAGCAGCAGAGAAAGCCTATGATGTGGCCAAGGTAGATGAGAGGGTGAACAGAGCAGTGGCTGCTGCTAATAAAGCAGCTAATGCAGCAAGAGTAGCTTCTGTTAAGGCCGTGCAAAAACGAATGCATCATCATAATGCCAACGACGAGAACAACGTTTCAATTCTTCAACCGCAAGCTTCTCTGTTAGTATAGAATCCTGGCATTGTAGAGAGCATGGTGGCTTTACTACTATTTAGTCCAGCTTGAGGTACATTGCCATCATATTTTTCCAGTTATTTTTTGTTTCTCGGGATTTTGATCGCTCACACATCTAGAACCTCAGGACAACCGGGTCTGGCTGAGTGCCGGATTTGTTCTTGTATAAAAAGAGTGAAAGTATTGTGTCCATAGGATAAAAATGGATTTGGATTCTCCGCATTTAGCAAGCCAATGCAAGATGTGCATGAAGGGAGAGTAAAAAGTTGATGGGAAGAGATTAATTGGGTATATCAATACACTTTCACTTTGTGTTATTCTCTCTCTCTCTGATGGCTTGGTAGATTATAGCAGAGAATTTTAATCCAGTAGAAGTATTTTTGTTTTCTTTTTTTTTTGTGAAATATTTTTGTTTTTGTTTTTCACTGCATTTTTGTAAAGTTATATAGAAATGCTAGTGTGCAGGTGAAACCTCAACCCAGCCAGCTACTGTTGTATGATCGCTTGGTATAATAAGAGAAGTACCTTTAGTAAAATAGCCCCTTTTTCCCCCCTCTCTTTACGGTTATTTTGCTTTATCCTATCTTTGACGTGCTCTCTGTTTTTTATTTATTTATGAGGATGTTTGGAATAGCTGTGGGTAAAATGACTTATTTCAATCGGACTTATGAAAAAGTGCGATTGAAATAAGTGAGATTGTGTAACGTGATTTATGTTTGGATTGAAAATTGTATAAGTACTTTTCCAAAAATAAAACTTGTTTGGATTGCATAAGTGCTTTTGGGGTTTATGTATGAAAAAAAAATTTCATATTATGAAAAAGTGAAAAAAGGTAAGATAAATAATGTGCTTCCGATATATATAAATTTGGTCACAATAAAGAGAAAACTAATACAATCATATGTTCTTTGCAATATTGTCCTGAATCATGTCTCGAATGCGATTCATTCCAGTTGAAGATGTCCCAGAATTATTGCTGGACAAAGCCTCTACCTCTACAGTTGTATCTTCATCATACCATACATTGCCATTGTCTGCCTGGTCAAAGTCAATGTCACCTGGATAATTTTTTCGAATAAAGTTATGTATTGCCATTGTTGCGTAAACTAAGTGCACTTGTGTGTCGTAGTTGTATTTACGCATTTTTTTGAAAATTGCGAATATACTCTTCCACACTCTGAAAGTCCTTTTAATTGTTGATCTCAAGCTAGAGTGGAAGAAATTGAATGTCTCATTGTCATTTCGGAATGTAGGTTGACGCCTAAATTCAGGCACGTGATACTGCTCACGTCTGTAGGGACTAAGATACCCTTCGCGCGTTGGATAGCCAACATTGACCAAATAATATTTTCCTACAAATATCAAAAATCATTTTAAATGGGTGAGATTAACGAAAATATTAAATGAAACAAATTGCTTTTGTGGTTTCAAAATGGTACCTATAGGCGGAAGAGGGAAATTCATACCTGAATTTGACACAACAGCTTGAAATACACGAGCATCATGTGCAGATCCTTCCCATCCCGCCAACATGAACGTGAAACACATCCCAATTGCATACAACCATCACATTTTATGTAGGATAACCCTTTCTACCAATAAACTTATCCCGGTTGGGACCATCGATGACACACCTTATATGGGTTCCATCAATTGCTCTAATAGAATCCTTAAAGTATGGGTAAAAGCGGGGATCACCAGCTATACGTGGGTGGCATTCAGGAAATTCGGGATTGATGGGTTTGATATTTTCCTCAGCTAAAAGCAGGCAGGCCTGAAGAACCCTATGCAATAGCAGGCTCACAATTTCCCCTGAATGCTGGAAGAGTTGTTGAGCTACCCTATTTCCCACTCCGTGTCCAACTGCTAGCAAAAACATAGCAACCATTTCTTCGAGATCGACATTCTTGAAATTTCGTAACCTGAGTTCTGCCAACTTATTGCACAAGAGATAGAACACATGGTTATCTAGTCTAAACATCTCATGACAAGTTCTGTTGTCTACCAATATCTCCTGTATCTATAAATGTTCGGTGCGTTTACTAGTTCTACATGGTTCTTTGCAAATAAAAGGAACCCAATAAGAACACAACAACACGCTTAGTTGTTCATACTCCGTTAACTCCTCATCTATAAAGGCCAGTAAGCGAGAGTCATCATCTTCTTCCTCCATCCAATTTGCCATTGATAGCCTACCCTGTGCATATGGCAAAATTTAGGTATGACAAAACAATTTCACAAAACAGCACGACATACATTAACAACAACATTTGACATAATATAAGTTATACGTCATCAAACAAGTTTAACATACAAATTTGGAATTAAATAAACGATAAACATAAACCCTTCGACATCGAACAATCGTAAAACTATCTATCCGAAGTGATGTGCAATGGTAAACCGCAACCACTTGACCAAGTACTCTTTGTTGCCTCTATATAAGGAAGCAAATGTGTCCCGATGACTCTTATGGTCCACAAGAAGCTGGATACACCGGATTCGGAAGCCAGAATCTACTCGCACTTCGTCCAGAGTTAGGAGGTCGTTAAGTATAGTATCAACACTCCGTTGTTCGATGACGCTGATAGTAGCAGTTCTATCCCTATATGCATTAGCGATGATACTAACAACATCCGCAATTTGCTAGGCCCCGGGTGATCACTTCGCTCAATCTAAACATGTTAGACATTTTGATGATGATAACAAACAATACATATGCATGTCATGTTATATGAAGACAGTTACTACCTGGTTGCTCCTCTGTGCAACTTTCCCACTCAATTCAAGCTCGGGCAACTACTGAGGTCAGACCGGTTGTCAAATCCTAAAATCGCCAAACCTCACAAATGAGTTATTACTCATCCATACATCCTTCCAAACTCATAATATTGGTAAATTTAGCCTAATGACGTCAAATTACCAAAATACCCCTTAGGTCCTGATTATCAGTATTTTTCTCAAAATCGCGATTTAGGCTATTCCTACACATTTTCACGTGTAGAATCCATTTCTAACCTCGAATTGGCCAAATTCAAGCTTAAATGATGAAAATACCATTGACATCCCTCAAATAAGGCTTATAAGGGGTAATTTTGTCATTTTACTTTTCATGGCTTTTCTTACTTCGGGGTCATCATAGACCCAACACAATTTGGCCTCCTGAATCCAATGGAAGCATCGGAATTATCAAATTCCTATCCATTTTCCACGTCCAACACAGGGAAGGGGAAATAAATTCCCAGAAAAGTTGTGTCGGATTCTCTTTTTCTTTGGCCTAATCACATCCTTTCTACTTATAACCAATATATTAACTAGTTAGACATTCATTGGACTTGATTTGGAGACACTTACATATAAGGTCTCTTTGGCTTTCTTGAATTATCTTGTACCAAATGAACCATAATCAAGCCCAAAACAACTCTACTAACCTTAATCAAGCAAGAGGAACAAGTTTGGGAAGTTACCTCTTGATTTTTTTCAACTTTCTCTCTCTATACATTTTCTCTCTCTCTTCCACTAGCTCTTGATTCAGCTGTCCAACAAAGAAATCAATGGTAGAGAGGTGAGGAGGAGAGGCTAGGGAGAGATTAGAAGCGTTAGATCACAAGACACAAGTCCTATACCTCAAGATCAGATGATCCCTAGCTTCCCTTTTTCTTCTGTTCAGTTCTCATTCTCCAGCTCTCACTCTCACTCTTTGGGTCTGTTTGATCGTGAGAAATGAGCTGATGGGAATGAAGAAAAGGATGATATAATCCTTTGATTGATTAAACTTGACACTTGGCATGCTTTCATTGGTCCATAATAGCATAATTTTCTAATTAATCACATTTCCTTAATACCCCCTCATTTCATCCGAAATATGCATGAGAAATGCAAGGGAAATCTGAATCTCCAATATCCCATTGTGCCATTTCGTAACTTGTTGACCAAGTCATTGACTTTTTGACTATTTGACCATAATTTACCAAAATTAATTTATTAATGATCAAGTAGTCATTTTACTCTTTTTAATTCTCATTTAACTTAAATCATTGGGAATATGACGGAAAAATAACTATTTTTCACTTTTCGGCAAAATTACTGTTTTGCCCCTGCATCTTATGATTTACCGAAATAAATCATTTTCTGCCCATTCCTTCGGCTTAATCCCATTTTAATACTTAAATGAGGCCATCATTCATGCCATTAAATTTCTTAAATTTTGGTTACCATAATAGGCCTTTATCGGTACATTAATCGCCTCTTATATCCTTATTCGGCCATTTTACGCGTAACTGGCGATTGACATATTTTCCATAAATTCTCATAATTCATCCAAATCATTTTTCACTATTTTATTCCACTAAATATACATCAAATATACACATAAATGTATTGGTGAAAAATGGGGTATTACAATAACCCCATGCCCGCTAGGTTGTTCGAAACTTCAGTGGTCGGTGCTAAGTGTACAACGAAAGAGTTGTCCTCACTATCCCCCAAGCCTTCCTCTTCATCCATCGTCGGGCGGTATATACCTATGTCTCTTTGTCCTCAGTCGGGGGTTGTCTATATGATGGACAATAAGAAGCCTCTCCTATCGTATAAACGTCCTTGAAGATGATCTTAAGTTCAATCTCAAACTTTAGGGGAAAGTGACGAAACTTCTTGTACATAGAATTCTCCTGTAGAAACTAAAGTAACCGAAATCATTACCAATATACCCTAAACCAATACTTGCTTTATTTCTGTATCGTTAAACAAAGGTTACTTACCTGAAATTTTTGTGTCCACCACTTATTACTTGCGTCAAGGGCCCCCATTCGAGGATCACGACCCATCTCAGTCTTGTTTACCAGCATATTCCACGTCTTCAAATCCTTCTAGAGAATATCAAATCTGTTCTTCAGTTGTTTCTTGTCATATCCCTGGCCTGTGTTCTCGTTAAACGTTGACACAATAGCTGCCCAACCTTGCTTTGAGAATGACATCCCACACCATTCTTTCGCATATATTTGCTCAAGCATGACATTTATAAATATCTCAGTAGTTGTGTCATCCCACGCCACTTTGTCAGTTATTTTTCTATGGAAAAATTTCAAGGATAATTGACCATAACTTTGTAGGTATGATAAACACAAACTAGTTTAGTATTGTTATGTCAACTAACTTTTAGGCGTGGAAGAAACCTAATTATTGCTATGTAACGAAATATCTTTGTCGGTATGATAAACACAAACTTCTACTACCTTCATTTTCTATGTAACTAAAAAAGAAAATGAAATGAAAGAGTAACAAAATAGAGAATAATGAAAGAAGAAATTCCTTGTAGAGGTTAATATGAAATTCCTTCTACAGAAACAAGCAACAACACATTGAACAGCCGCATCCATTTTTTTGTCGACAAACAAATTGCAAGAATGTTTGGAAGATGAATATGCAAATAAACAGTAATAGGAAAACAATACAAACTAATGAAGGATAAATTTCAAGGATAGATGATCAACACATTCCCTAATACAAAAAGAAAGTAACTGTAATTTTCTACGCCACAGAAACCTAGGCAAGTTCAATACTCCAATGCTAAATAAGTTTTAGGCCTACGAGAAACGTAACTATTGCTATTTAATTTAAAGCTAAACCGATTTTTGTTCTAGCATAGGAGAAGCAACAAAATAGCTACGTGCATCAAGTATGGGCAATGATAATTGAACAACACATTCCGTTAATTTAAAATAATGTTACCATAACTTTTTAGGTATGATCAACATAAAATATTCAATACTCCTATGCCAAATAAGTTTTACGCGTATAAGAAACCTAATTGTTGCTATCTAACGTAAAAATGAGTTGTGTTACTATGTTGACATATTTATTAGCTGTGATTAACTTCTACTATGTATTGTTTCTACGTAAGTAGACATGGAAGGAGAGAGTAATGAATTAGATACTAAGGCAAAGAAACAAGTGAACATTCAAAAGAGAAGAAGGAAGTAAATATTAAAAAAAAAGGAAAAATAAATTACAAGGCAAGAAGCAAGTAACAATTAGGACAAAAGAAGCCAACAAAAATTAAAAGGACAGAAGCAAGTAAAAATTAGAACTAAAGAAGCCAACATAATTAAATTCTTTATGCATACTAGCCTACTAACAATACCGAGCTAGTGAACTAAACTAATTAGGGCGGTGGTTTATAGCAATGAGAAATCATTCTACACTTCAACAATAAGCAGTAAACATAAATTACAGCAGGTATTTTAGGAAGGAAAAAAACATGAAATGCAATAAATTGTGGTGTGACTGGTTGTTAATTATCAAATCCAATCCCCGATTTCAGCAGAAGCAATGATGAACAGAAAAATTTTGCATTGTCTATGGTTTTCATGGTTCAGGCATCTAATGTACAAATTACCATTTTGATCTTAAGCTAAAAAACTAAACCTATGTTGAGCGCCATATCTATTTTTGCAAATCTTCCATGTAATGTACCAATCTCTGTATTTGGGACCATTTTAACAACTTGCAAAGCCAGAGGCAGACACAGATCAGAACTTTGCATATGCTCAAACCTTCAGAAAAATCAAATCTACTGTGTGAACTGTCCTCAAAAAATTATCTGAAGCGCACACCCTTAGTGTCTATTATTTCTTCAACAAAAGATACATAAGCTAAATGAAGGCAAAGACCATGATTCTTAAGAAATCACAATTTCAAAATCGCAGCCCACTAATCTTCTTTATCATTTTGTCTACTATAGCCAACAGAAATGCCCCTGAAGATTTTCTATGTAGAAATATAGATGACATTTACTCTGGAAAAAGCGCGCACACACACATACGGTTTTCACATATTCAGTCTAAACAGCGAAGCATGCAATTCTATTGACTGCAAGTTCACCTCATTTAATAGTTCATATAGTAGTCAAGAATGAAAGCTGAATGGGTAAAAAGCTCATACCGTCGAGAGAGGGAAGAAGACGACCGAAACACAGGGATGGCGAGCTGCGATACAGGGAGATTGGTTTTGATCTCACACTAAGACGACAACAGATGTCGTACGTGGTCAAGGATCTAGATGCCACCGATTGCTGGAGCTGGGTCTGCTTGAGAGGAGGATGATGGTAGAGCTGAGACCCATCGGATAGCCATTTCACGATGAAGCGGACACGATGATTTCAGAGTTGATACACGCACCCGAAGTTCGTGAGGAGTTTGATGAGAGCAGAAGAAGGCGATGAGGAGCTGCTTTATGAGCGCTTGAGACGCCGGACGATGGTGCTATTGGGGAGAAAACGGGTGATTGAATGCAGCGGTCATGGTTATAGGGAGATTCACACGGAAAGTTGAAAGGAAACAAGGAAATCACATGAGAAAAGTTATTGCCTACTAACGGTAAAAAAAGAAAGGATCCAATGCTCTGAATCTCTATGTGCCTTCTGAAATTATGATCCATGTTTGAAAATCCCATCTGGTTAGTCCTCAATCTTAACAGAAAAAAATTGCAATGATTGATAAGCCTGATCGGGCTTAATTTCTGGTTCAACCGCTATAACAAACATCTTCTATATCCTATAAGGAATGAAGAAATTTTGTGGAGAACATTTAAGCAGAGATTGGTTTGTTTGTAATTATTGCAGTTGTAGATTTCTTTTTGCTCTATAGAAAATTAAAGTGGATTATCATAGGTATATTCAAAGATGAAAATGTTTTTCTTTTATATATTAGAGCTCTCTGAAATTATAAAAAAGACTAGTGTAGGATTCTATTTTCCCAGTTTCAGTTTTCCTTCCATGATTGTTTTCTGGCTTTTCTATATTACTCCCTCTGTTGTTTATTATAAGCAATAAATAATTGAATTACGTTGTCCGAAATATTAGTTAAGATTAGTTGGAGATAATAAATATATAAACAAATATAATTTGTTTGCTAGGAATACTTTCATTTATGTGGAAGAGAGAGAACATGTGATTGAGAGAGTATGTGTGAGGATTAAACATGATTAATGATTTATTTAATGGAAGTAAAATAGACACACAAAAAAAAAATCAGACCGCCACTAAGTATCTCTAATAAAGGGAACATGCCCATAAAACGTCTTATATGGAGGGAGTATTGAATTAGTAATTTTGTAACATATGGCGCTATTTTTGGAGGTCAATTTGTTATAACACATCAGGACATAATCAATTCCCAATTGAAACTGGTTGGGTAGGTCCAGTTCTCTCAACACGGAAAAAATCATGCTAGAAGAATTACTCTATCTATTTAGATCAAATAATATTTAAATTTAAAATGGTACTATAAATAATTTCTTGTGCATGAATAAAATAAGGGAAAATTTCTTCTGAGCAAATACCATGTAATTTTTTTCATTAGCATTTCAAAATTTAAATTTACTACTAAAATTTAAAGGATTTATTTGATATTTAGGACAGAAGTATCCTATGATACGATATAACCTGCAAGAAAAATACATGTAATATAAAGAAGCACAAGTAATAACTAAAACTAATGGTATTGGAGATATTGGAGGATTGCTTATTAACTTCATGAATTAGGCTTGTTTGGACTAATAAGGTGTGACCACTTGTAGAGCCTTTAGATGATTCTATTAATCATCATTTTCATCCCTCTTTTCTCATTATTTTGGTGAGAAAAAAAATCAAAGAGAGAAGAGAGATAGAGCTGAATGAGAACGAGAATGGGAGAGAAAGAGAGAAAAGTGAATAGTATTTTCGAAACTTCAATCCGCCGAAACACTGCTGAATTGGTGTCTTCTCTCAAATTGCCCTTCTCGAACCTTCTTCTACTCATCCTGAGCTTCATTTCTATGGATTTGGATTTCTATTTGGAGGTGGTTGGTGCCGTCTCACTGGCCGGAGTGCTGCCGAAATTCTAAACCAATTCAAAAACGTGTAAAGGTAAGTGTAAGCTTCCTTTTAAACCTATTGGTTTGTTGTTTGAATGAGTTTTGAGGGGGGTTGGGTACTATTTATTCTCTTCTAAAATGATGTTTTTGAGGTCTAAATGATGTCAAATGGATGTCTAAATAGCTAATCATATGATTAGAAGTAGAAAGTAGAAAGGAAGTGATTAAGCAAGAGAAAACAAGAATTTGACACAACTCTTCTGAGAACTCTAATTTGCTGCCTTGTGTGTGGCATGAGAAAATTTTTGGAATTTAATCAATTTGATGATTCCATTGAGTTTAGAAGGGAAAATTGTGTAGGGTTCATGTTGGTGATGAAGTGAGAAAAGCCTTAGAATATGAAATGACCAAAATTACCCTTAAAGCTCTAAGTAGGGGCTGTCAAGGGATATTTTCATCATTTGGGCTTGATTTTGACCAATATGAGGTAATAAATAGATTCTACATGCAAAATTGTGTAGGATTAGCCCAGGTCATAATTTCTAGTATGGTACAGTTGGACTGGGTATGGAGGGGCGTAGGTCGGGTCTCCGGGGGCATTTTGGTAATTTAGCATTATTAAGCTAAGTTAACCAATAATATGAGATTGGAATGATACATGGATGAGTAATGAATCATTTATTGTACATTTGAGAATTGTAGGACCAGACAGTCGTACCCGAGCTGGAGCAAAAATGATGGTTTGAGGAAGGACATAAAGTCCAAGAGGTAGTGAACTTACCTAGCCTTCATGTATTTGATATGTATGTGTCTGTATTATTGTATGTGACTACTTTGCTTATTTTTATTGAGCATATTGATTGATTGAAGCTCTGTTATATTTATGCGATGACTATGAGTATGTCATAACATTGAGCATACAGATATGTTACTATGTTGGCATGAAGTTATGAGAGGCAAGCATGTCATGCATCATATATATATATATATTACATGCATAGTGGTATTGTTTACTACTGAGATTCTCTCGAATCTCACTCCTCCTCACCCAAACATATAAGCATGTTGAGTACAGGTAAATAATGCCTGGGGCATATATATATATATATATATATATATATATATATATATATATTACATGCATAGTGGTATTGTTTACTACTGAGATTCTCTTGAATCTCACTCCTCCTCACCCAAACATATAAGCATGTTGAGTACAGGTAAATAATGCCTGGGGATTTGCGAGGAGGAATTGTGAAGGTGAAGTGGAGATTGTAGTGTGAGGCACTACTATTTATATTTGGTGTAATTATTTTGATAGTCTTGGAGTTATACTTTATATATATATATATATATATATATATATATATATATATATATAAGAATGTATGAATGAAGTTTAAGCAAAGAATAGCTCTAATTTAATTACAAGTAAAATGCTCACGTACTCTGATATAATGAATTTAAGAGTGGATAAGGTATTAATGACGTAGTGAATCTTATGGAAATGATTGAAAGGTTTTCTACCCTTTGAAAAACCCTCTCGACCTTAGGTTCAAATTCTGAGTTGAGAGTGAGAATTTATGAACGTTTTGTAACGTTGGGTTGTCCGGGTTTAAATCCTGGTTCCATAATGGTTTTCACTACTCACTTGAGGTTATTGGAAAGAGGGTATCACATAATTAAAGGGTTTAAGAGGTGATTTAAGGTGAAAAAGGTGTTTTATTGATTGAAATAGAGAAATTCTAATTTCCTTAAATTTTCATGAATTTTGGCCAGGGAGTATTTCTAGGTGTTTGAGCTAGATTTTGATGGATTTGATGATTCCATTGTGTTTAGAATGGAAAATTGTGTAGGGTATATGTGAAAAATGGAGTTTGGAGGCTTTAAGGTGTGAAATGACAATTTTACCCCTAAAACCCTAATTAGTGGTTGTCAAGGGTAAAAATGGAAATGTAGTGTGATTTTGTTCAAACTCAGGTAAAAAATGAATTCTACACCCTAAATTGTGTAGGAATAGCCTGGGTCATAATTTTTGAAAAAGTACAATTATAACGGGTATAAAGGGAATTAGATTGGATTCCCTAAGGCCATTTTGGTCATTTTGTGTTTTGAGTAAAGATAACCAACTGTTTGAGTCTAGGAATAAAGCATGAATAAGTAATAACTCATTTATTATAAAATTGGAATTTTAGGATTTGATATTGCCCGAGTCAAACAAAGAGTTAAGGGACCGGTATTAGCTAGCCTTTGAGAAAGATTCCAGGTAGTAACTCTATATCTCATATTCTATGTGATTGTTAATATGCATTATTTGACATGTTCTATACAATGATATATGAATGGCGGTAATTCCTAGAGCTGGGTGTAGGAAAAGCATAAGTATCACCTTGAGGAAAAATCACAAGTACCTCTAAGACTAGTAAGTACCTAGTCTAGGTAGGTCAATGTGAAGCCTGTATGGCATAATTCTTCTCTGTAGTGTAGGAAAAGCACAAGTATGACCCCATAGGAAAAGCACAAGTACCATGAGGCTAGTGGGGAACAGCTGAGGCGAGTAGGGACAAAAAAGCATATACTCCAGAAGCATTGAAGCAAGTATGGCTCATACAGTCATATGATCCTAAACAAGTCATGCAGTAAGACCAGTTGGGGACAGAAATTCATTTATACCTGAACATTGAGCAAAAAAGCATTATGATCACTGATTGGCAAGTAGGGACAAATGGCTATTTTGATCCCAACAAAATCGTCATTTGATCTTGAACATTATTTGACATACATATGCACAACATTATTATCTGTTGCATCATATTCTGCATTGCATGTTTATCTTTCACATTTTATATGATTGACAACATGTTACTATTAAGATTCGTTTGAATCTCACCCTTTCCATAATTCAAAATTTATACAGCATGAAGAAGCGGCTCTAAGGGCAAGGGTGTGAACACCGACAACTAAGGGTTCCAGTCCAGAATAAGAGTTTAGAGGTTGTTACTTGTATCTTTTTTTTAATGTATTTTGGGTTTTGTAATTTGCTATGTACAAGCTCTGTGAGGATTTCTTGTAACGTAATCAAGAATTTTATATCAGTATAATTTTGCTATATATGTATATCTATTGAACTGTGCGTGAATACTCTGATAAATGTCAAAATATTAATGGGTTTGAATTTTTTTTGTATTAAAGCATGCGGTTCTGGAAGTAACAGAATAGTATACTTATATAGTCTTGATTATGTTGTAACTGAAATCATGAGCGGTCGGAGGTGTTGGAGGAATAGATCACCGCCGTTAGTGAATTAGCCCCTAGAAAATCATCTGACATCCGAAGGGCAGTCAATATGACCGCATAGGGTCAAGAGGGGTCTTAGGGTGCTCTGAACCCCAAGGAAGAGTGTGCGGCCAAGGTCAGATTACATACTACAACCCATACCAAAGCTAATAGTTAGTTCATTGTTGGTGATACCAGGCATCAGTTGTTAAATGGGTCAGAGTTAGATCCACACAGTGTTACTAGTTCCAAGGCGGAACCCATACACATGAGATATTGCCTGCAGCTGGTTCCAGAGTGGTGGGAGTACGTCAAATGTATATATTTGTGGGCTTTCCATGATTGGGATACCCTAGTAGCTCAGTATATAGTATACCTTGATGAAGTGGATACATTATACTAGTGATATAGATATTTTGATTTGGAGATTCTGGATGATATTTTTATCCGTACAATGCTATACTTCTTTTTAGATATTGCATTTTATGCTTAGAAGAATAATGATATTATGGAATAGGGTCCGAATGTCAACTTTATTGCCTTCATGCAACACAATATGGAGTACATGTTTGATTACATGTACTGGTACTGATATATGGTTCATATACATTTTTTGGTCATACGAAGATGGTTAGCATGACTATTTGGGACAAGGGCAGTCCTAGATGCCAATGCTTAAAAAACGTGGGAGCTGGTACTAGCTGTTTTGCACCGGTATATTAAGGTTAATCGTGATCGACCTAGGGAAATGGAAGAATGGGTGACCTCCTAGGAAGTTTTTGAAATGTTAAGTCATGTAATTTGAGAGAGAAGAAACATGTTGTACAGTCGTGTATGGGCTGTATATTACTAAAAGTCTTCCATAAATTGCTATAAATGTCTGATGTATGATATTATTAGAGTATCTGGGTATTCAAATTTTTTAAAATGACAAAAATGCCCTTATGAATGTATGGAATTTACCTTATCCTTATCTTAAAATAGTGAGATATAAAATGATTAGACAAAAAGATAGAGATGCTAAGTGGGGTCAGGGAGCTAGACCCAACTCAATACAACAGATAATTGGCATGTTGACAAAGCAATATACAATGATATATGATCTGAGTAACGAGCTGTGAGAAGTGCATTAAAAGGAAGATGCAGATAGGAAAGAGAGAGAGCCACCCTGGTTGACAGGAGAATGAGTTTAATTAGCCTGGGAATCCTGTTCAGGAGCAGCCTCCAATTATACTTGTTGTTGAGGCTGAGAGTCTGTAGATTTGGGTAGCTCGATTATGCTAGTAACAACTGTAATATCAAGACTTTTGGGATTAGAGGCTTGAGAATAAGCCTGACTTAAGTGGACTACTAAGCCTCGGTTTAGCAAGAGTCCCAGGAAGGTACAAGAAGCATAATGGCTTCTAGAAATCGCACCAAGAATAAAATATCAATGTCGGTGCGACTTAGTTAAAAGAAAGTACTCGATTCCTTTTGAATATGTCAGTATGACATAAAACCTAACCCGGATCCAAAGGAAAAGGGAAATTGTGTCTAGAAAGAATGGTTTTGAATTCCAAAAGTTGGAATAGTGCTGCCAGTGTGTATCCTGTGCAACGTAGTTAGATTTGATGATGCTTTTAAATAGGAAAATGATTTTCAAAAATTGTGAAACTTTCTAGAATAAAATTATACTTATCAAGCTTTAATTTGATAGGTTATATAAGTCATTTGGAGCTGTACACTAAGAGTTATATATTTTTTTGAAGTTAGCTCAATAAAACTGGCAAGTTTATGTGGCAGCATCCAAAAATGGTAATTCTGGGAATTTTGACCTTACATTTGGCTAAAGACTATATTTTGTTTATTAAAAATATACTTAATAATGGTCACATAGCCTTTAAAACCACACCAATTAGACCTCTGTACAATTAGATATGAATTTTCAAAGTTTGATGAAAATTCTGCCAATTTTTCTAGTAAGTGCGAAAATGGGAAACAATATATGGGCAAAATGGTCATTTGACCAATAAAGTAAGAAGCAATATTTATTCCCTTTTTCCTCTTGATATTTTTTCCAAAAAGGGGAAATAAGAGGGAAATAAATATATTTGGTCCATATTTAAAGAAGAGGGAAAATTATGGCCAAGTAAAATTGCACATGTTGATTTGACATTAAACAATGTTATTCCAAAAAGCAAGACTAAGGGACCAAAATTGGTCAACATTTCCTCTTTGTTTTGAGAGGGGGCTTCCATCAAGAAGGATGAAGAGAGAGGGAAGGAGTGAAGTCAAATTAATCAAAGCCAACTTGAGTTAATTAACCCTTCAACTTGTCAAGAAGCCGCAAGATCATAACACATAACCTCTTCTTGCTTTCTTGGACTCATTTTTTGCCAAGTATTTGCATGGGCTGAAGATTAATTATTTAAACACCTCACATTCTCTTATTTATCCCTCAAAGTCTTGCAAAAGAAGAAAGTAGAAGAAAAATGAAAGAGAAAAGAGAAAGTGCAAGTTTGAAGAATAAAGAGAATAGGTAAGTGACCTTGCTCAATTTTCACCTTCTAAACCACATCTATTGCTCTTGAGGTCGTCATAAAAATTGTTTCTCTCACTAAGAGCTTCATTTCTATGGTTTAAGTTTCTTGAAAGAAGGTGTTTTGTACTATCTACAAAATACTAAAGTTGGAGAAATCAAGAACAAGCCCTAGAAAAGTGAAAGAGGTTAGCTTAAGCTTTGATTTGAGCTATATATTGTATTGTGTGGTTGAGTTTTATGGGAACCTCCTTGCTAGCCTAATTTCATTTACTTAAGGGTATTTAGGGTTTTATCATGCTTTGCTTATATACATATGGTTATATGAGGTTTGGGAAGCATATGAACCTAGCATAGTGAATAAATTGTGAATTGGTGGATTGTTGTTTTGAAACCCTAATATTTTGGTTAGAAAAGGACATATAGAAGGACTAGGATTTTGCCAATTTTGAGGCCTCCAATGTATTCCTTGGGAAAAATTGTGTGGGAATACATGTATTCATGATTTTTGGATGAGTATATATGAATTTGGAATTTTTAGAAGTTAAGAGGAGGTGCTATTTGATTGGTTTCCCTGGAAGCAGTTTGGTTGTAAAATAATTTTTGTTAGTCAAACTTAGTCCAAATATTATGAAATTTTACAGGCTTAAAATATACATTTAGAGCTTTACTTTTTTAGGGAGACCATAATTTTTGGACTAGTAGATTACAAGATCTGATTTTTCAAATTTAGGCCCTGTTAGAATCTAGAACAGGTTGGTTTGGTGCAATTTTGGGAATTTTTTGTCTTTTATGGCCATATTTGGGTATTTTTACGTGAAAATATACTTAAATATATTCACATAGGACTTTGAACCACCCTAATTGGAGTTCTATAGAGTTAATGATGATTTTTCAAAGTTTGGTCAAAATGCTAGCAGCTTTTAGCTGCCATGCGAATTTAAGAAAGAATATAGCCAAATGTAATTAGTATGAACTCCAAGGGTAAAAGTAAGCCTATGAGGCTAAGGCAGCCCCATTAGGCATTCTTTTTTCATGGCACTAATAATGTGACATTTATTTAGGGCTATGAGAAGTCAAGAAAGAAGAAAATGAAAGAATTTCCAAGAAGCCTTAATGGTTAGGGAAAAAGGGGACAAGAAGAAGGGCTTTCTCCATAAGGTAGTGAACTTTCCTAACTTGCATAACTTGATATGTGTGAGTGTGTATCAATGTGTTAATTTCTTTGATGAATTGTATGAAGCATATGTGAATAAGTGAAGGTCTATTTTATTTATACTATGGCCATTAGTGTAACAAGTTAAACATTGAGCATGCATATATATCATTATGTTGTCATGACTTTATGTAAGCAAGCATGTCATTCACAAATCGTTTATTATATGCATTTGTTAGCATTGTTTACTACTGAGATTTATCCGAATCTCACCTTCCCCTAACCAACCATTTAGATAGGTGGACACAGGTGGGATGCTAGAAGTTGCATGAAAAGAGAACGTGATGGTGGACTGAAGATCTAAGGGTTCAGTACTGTATATTTTTAAAAAAACTTATATTCTTTGGTAGCCTTGTGTGGCTACACAGTTATGTATGTAAACGAATGAATTAAGCTTGAGCAGAGAATCGCCCTAATTGAATTAAAGTGAAAAGATAAGAATTGATGAGTAATAACAAAGTTGTGAACTAATAGAATACGTTTCCATAAAGATTTTGAAATTTTCAGGAAAAACCCACTCAACTACAGGTTCGAATCTTGTTTGAGATTGGGATTTGAAAAGCATTATTAAAGAACATCACTTAGTAGTTCAAATTTGCTGTGTAAAACTCATTAGAGCGAGTGTAAAATGTAAGATGTTACATTTATTAATGGTGCAAATGGTTACCAGGAAGCTCTTAAGGCACATACTTATCCTCAGGTCGTGGCCTCAAGTCCCTGGGGAGGAAAAGTAAATCCCCAAGAGGGGAGGACTGTTCCTGGCCTTCTGAGCCCTAAGAAGGGGGTGTAAGTTAGTCCTGACCACCAGCCTACAGTTGCAGGGGGTCATCCGTTATAACAACCTTCTACCTTCCGAGGGAAGTTTGATCTTCAGATGGCAGAGAATTAGTTGTCTCATTTGGAGAAAATTTCCAGAATCCTGGGATGCCTAAATAATATCAAAGTTCAGCTTGCAATCTATAAACTAGAGGGTGTGTAGACAGATAATCGAAAAACACTGAAATAACTCTGCAGGCCTGAAATATTCCTATCATTTGGGAATTATTTCAGGAGCAGTTTAGGGAAAACTACTTTCCCCGATCAGTCTGAATTGCAAAGAAATGTTTTGATGAGTAACTAGCACACTACATCCGATCATTTCGATACTCTTTCTATCTGGGATATCGTGATGATGATAGGTGGAGCTCAGACATATGATATGGGGACTAAGATTAGAAACAAAAGAGAAATTGGTTTCCAAACAGTTTACCGAATCTAATAAAGCAGTGGAGGAATGCCAGATCACTAAAAGCAACATACTGAAAATGTACACGGACAGAAAAACTGGCAATAAGGGAGAATCTGGCAGTGGGAGTACTTCCAAAAGACATAAGAATCTGGGAAGTTCAACCAGGGGAAAAGATAAAAAACCGTACTAATCTAGTAACCATAGAAACTAGAAATCGTTTGAAATAGAACCTGCTGGCATTGTGGCAAGCCCTATTATTCTAAAAGCCATATAGTTCTCCAGCCAGACCATTAAACTATTATAATTGTCAGTCACTGGGGCATTTAGCCAACAACTGTCAACAACAACAGATGGTTAGAGGATTCGAGGTAGAGAACTCAGGGTAGAGTTTCTACTACGACACAGGAGGAGGCTTAAAAGTCTTCAGAACTAATCTAAGGTATGGTTCTACATAATGGTAATTCCGTATAGGTATTGTGTAGCTTAGATGCTATTCATTCCTTATTGCATATGATTGTGTGGGATGGCTAGACCTGAATGTACATCAGTTACCCTATGATTTGGTTATGTCTATACCCATGGGTGTCAGATCCATTATAGACAAAGTTGATTGAATTATATAATAAACGCCGAAGGACATGGATCAACGATAGAGCTAATTTGCTTATCACTATATAAATTGGGAGTAATTCTTGGTAATGATTGGTTGATGACACATAATATTCTTTGAGAATTCAGAAGCAAAAAGGGGTTAATTAACCTAATCCATGAATACATGACAGTGTAAAAGTCAACCTTAATTTTCTTTCAACAGCTGAAGCTAAGAGATGTTTACAAAGAGGTTGTCAGGGGAACATGATACTTTTCTTCATGTAGTGAGAGGCTGGAGTAGTATTTAAAGATACTTTGGCAGTAAATGAGTTCCCTACAATGTCTCCAGAGGATATAAGTGGATTAACCCTGGAAAGAAAAGTGGAGTTTGCAATTGGGGTTAAGCCTGGAGTAGGACCAATACCTAAAGCCCTATACAGAAGGGATCTAAATGAAATGGAAAAATTGAAATGTAGATTGAGAAGCTATTAAAAAAGAAGGTTATCATGCCCAATGTGTCACTATGGGGAGCTCCAGTGCTCTTTGTCAAAAATTAGAAAGGTAGAAGCCCAAGAATTACGGGTAATATCCTGGAACAACCGGAAGGCTGAAATAGAATAAATTGTATGTATTGAGAATTTTTCAATAGACTTTATGTCCTTTGAATGCTAAACTTGACAATTAGACCTTATGAATGATTGAGAATTGATGATATTTTTATGTACTAAAAAAGCAAAGTAGAATATGAAAAGCATTTAAGAATAGAGTTGAGCACATTAAAATATAAGCAACTCTATACCAAGCTGAGCAAATATGAGTTTTGGCTTTCAAGAAGTTAAATTTCTAGGCCATATAGTCTCACAAAAAGGGGTCTCGGTGGATCCCAGTGAAGAGGAAGTAATATTGAACTGGAAAAGATCAAAAAATGTTGCTGAAGTAAGCAGTTTTCTAGATCTTGTTGGTAACTAGAAATGATCTATACAGAATTTCTCCAGTATTGTTTGCCTTTGATAAGGTTGGCATGAAAACTCAACATTCTGTGTGGGATGATAATTGTGAGAAGAGCTTCACAAAGCTGAAGGAGAGATTGATAATAGTACTAGTGTGATAATCCTTAATCCACAATTAACCTGTGTGGTCTTGATTCACAATTAACTTGTATGGTCTATAGTGATGTGAGCAAGCATGGATTGAGATGTGTCTTGATGCAATATGATAGAACTATAGCACGAGCCTCTCATCTACTAAAGCCTCACAAACTAAAGCATTCCACTAATGAATCTTGAGATAGCAGCAACTGTGTTTGTACAGGAAATCTGGAGATGTTAACTCTATGTGGCAACCATAGAGTTGTACTGTGACCATAAGAGCTTGAAAAATATCGGTGACACTAAAAAGAGTTGAGCATATGACAGCGCAGATGGATGGAGTTGCTTATAGATTACAACCTGTAAAAAAAATACCATCAAGGAAAGGCTAATGTAGTTATAGATGCATTGAGTCGTAAGACAGTGCAGGCGGCGGCCTAATAGTTCTTGGGCAGAAATTGATCAAAAATTTTAGGGATCTCAATCTGTCTAATCAAATTTTGATCAGTGACAGTAATATAAGTCAAGTAGAAAATGACCTAAGAACAGCAATAGAGAAAGTCAAGAAACTCTTATCTCTTATTTTATGTAATGGCTCTGCATATATATGTTTACCATCACATGTTTTTGTTTAATGAATATACTGACTTAGTATGAGATGCCCTAAGACCTTGTAGACTAGTATATCCATAAGCTGGCATGTGTATTCAGAATATAATAGGTAGACACCTATAAGATTATATGACTCTGTAAACAAACGCTTGGGTTCAGTATAAGATAGGCAGACGCTCATGTGACATTGAGACCGGAGAAACCAAATTTTTGGTATAGACTAATGGTCCAATAATTGTGTTTGAGAATGCTCTCATAATGATTGTTATGGTCGGTTGGTTTGTTTAATGTGCCTTGTGAACATTACATAAATATAGTAATGGCTTGAGAAGCAGGTGATAGAGCCTATAATATGTTCAAAATCATTGTTGAACTATGTGACCTGGGATTGTAAGACTCAATATGCATTCAACATAAATATTGGACTATATGTCCAAAGACTATAAAACCTTTTGGATTGCTGTGTTCTTAAGTCGGTAAAATTGATGAGCATTCAAATTGTAATGAGAAGAAGCTTGAGGCGGCAAGACTTAGTGTGCAAATCAGTATGGGGTAAAGGCCCTGGGCCATAAAACCAGTGTGCTTAGCATTGTGTGTAACACCTTACATTTGCACTAGTTCTGATGAGTTTTACGCAGTAAACTCCTACCACTAAGCATTATTTCTTTATGATGCTTTCAAATCCCAATCTCAACAGGATTTGAATATGTAGTTGAGTGTGTTGTTTTTTGAATATTTTAAAACTTTTACAGAAGCATATTCTCATAGTTCCTAACTTCGTTATTACCCATCAATTCTTATATTTTCCCATTACTTTAATTAGAGCAATTCTCTGCTTAAATAAATTCATTTATTTACATACACGATTGTATAGCCACACAAAGCTACCAAATGGTTGGTTAGGGGGAGGGTGAGATTGAGAGGAATCTCAGTAGTAAACAATACCATAATGCATGCAAGATAAATGCTAGTATATGATATGCTTGCCTTACATAGGTTCATACTCACATAATGACATCCCTACATGCTCAATGTTTCATACAACATATCTATGGCCACAGTATAAACAGAAACAGAGCTTCATTCATTCAAATATACTTCACATAATCAAGCAAAGCAATACATAAGTATAAATATTAAATACATGCAAGTAAGGTAAGTTTACTACCTTTTGGACTTTGTGTCCTCCTCTTGTATCTTGACCTTCCAACTATTGCTTCTTCTTTGTCACTTTATGGCCCTAGATAAGTAATGATATTATTAGAGCCATGAAAAGTGAATGTCCAATGGGTTACATTAGCCTTAAAGGCTTACTTTCACCCTTAGAGTTCTTACTAATTACATTTGGCCCCTTTTTTTTCTCAGATTCACATGGTAGTTAAAACTGCCATCATTTTAACCAAATTTTGAAAAATCATAATTAATTCTATAGAAATATAATTGGGGTGGTTAAAATTCATATGTGAAGAAATGTAAGTATATTTTTACATGAAAATACCTAAATCTAGCCATCACAAACACAAAATTCCTAGAATTGCTCCAAACCTAACCTGTTCCAGATTCCATTTTAGAAACAAGGCCTAACTTTAAAAAATCATATATTTAGTATACTTGTCCAAAAATTACAAAATACCTATAAAAATTAAATATCTACATATATAATTTAATCCTTCCAAGTTTCATAATTTTTGGACCAAGTTGGCCAGCAAAATTCATTACACAATAAAACTGTTCCCAGTGAAATAGATTAACAACACTTACTCTTCAATTCCAAAATTTTCAAATTCATATACAAGTATTGAAAAATCATGAACTTATGCATACCTTCACAATCTTCCCTTATAAATCCAATGGAACCATCAAAAATATGAAATTCCAGCTCCTCCCTATTGTTCCATATCTGACCGAAATAATGGGAAAGAAAAGGGATGAATGTGTTCTCATGCATTCAAGCCATAAGCTCCTTCATTTTCACTCCTAATTACATGTTTAATCATTTAAACACTCATTGGATATCTTTTGAAGAAATTTGGATAGCATGACCCCTTAGGGTTTCATCTTCCAAATTTTTCAAAAACTAACAAAACAAGCCACCACCACCACCAATAACATATATAGCAAGAGGATCAAGGTTCTTGAGATTACCTCTTGATTTCACCACTTTATCTCTCTAAAATGCCTCTACCCTCTCTCTCCTCTCTCTTGATTTAGCTTGCTATCCATGAATTTCAAGAAGAAAAAGAGGTCAGAGGAAGTTCCAAGGTTATTAGGAAGCATAAACACTAAGTTTTCATGCTCTTACCTTTGATTCTTGCACTTGGAACCCTAGCTTTTTCAAGTGCTCTTCAAGGTTGTCTTGAACTCTCTCTTTCTCTATTTGGTTCATCTTTAGCCGAAAATGGGAAATGGAGAAGAGATAATGAAGCGTTTGTTTAATTAACATCTCTTCTTGCTTTTACTTTAACATGTGCTTGCATATGATTGGTCATTATTTTTTTTCTTTCCTTCTTGCATTAATGTTCAGCCAACAAATATATATATATATATACACACACACACACACACACACTATATTCCCTTTTTTTGAAAGAAATGAGAGAAGAGAAGGAGTTAATAGCCTCTTGAAATATCCATTTGCTTTATGAAATAATATACTTTAATAGTATATCAACATGTGCCATATTTTTGTACTTGGACAAAATTAATACCCTTTTGAATAAACATCCACCAAGTAAATTAGCTCCCCTTTTTGTCCTTCATGATGGCCAAAATATCTCCCAAATATTGGAGAAAACAATGGCTTCTTGCTTTATTGGTCAAATGATCATTTTGCCCTTACATTTATTTCCATTTTCGCACTTGGTTAAAAACTAGGCAGAATTTTCCTCAAACTTTGAAAATTCATATCTAATTGTGCAGATATACAATTGGTATGGTTATAATGGATATATGACCCTTATTAAGTCTAGTTTTAAGTAAAAATATAAAATTTGGCCAAATAGAAGGTCATACTTCCTAAAATTATTTTTTTTGGATGCTGCCACAGAAAATTCTTAGTTTTACTGGGTTAAATTCAAAAATACATATCTCTTTGTGTACAGATTCAAATGACTTATATGACCTATCAAATTAAATCTTGATCAATCTACTTTTATTCTATAAATTTACACAATTTTTGTACATTATTTTCCTATTGAAACATGTCACACAATCATGACTGCCACACAGGGAAATTCACTGGCAGCAATACTACTTTGTGTTCCAATTAACTATGTTGTGTGTGACCTCTAATTTCCTGGCTTTTTCACTTAATATTCTCTTTAATTCACTATTTTATTCCCCTTAATTCCACCAAAGGTGTAAAAGAATTTTAGGGAATATAACTATACTTTATTAGGATACTTGCTAAACCGGGGTTTAGCAGTCCACTTGAGTTAGGCCTAATCTCAAGCCTCTAGTCCCAAAATTCAGGATATTACAACTAATAAATTCCATTTCCTTTTTATTTCCCTTAGCAACCAAAATTAAAGAGGGAAGGGAATGAATAATTGCCTCTTACTTTTCACAATTCCAACATATCACTTTTAGTTGAAATTGTTGACTAAAGTCAATCATCTCTTTATGCCTTGGTCAAATTATCTTCACAAGTCATATTCAATAACTAATATCCATTCCCTCTTGGTTTATACCATGTCATACAAAATATAGCATAGGAAAGATGATGAGGATATCATAAAACATGTCATACAAAATATAGCATAGGAAAGATGATGAGGATGTCATAAAAATATCATCTTGCTTTTGGAAATAATATTATGACTTTTATTTTGACCACGTGTGCATTTTACTTGGCTTCAATTAATCCTTCTTGAATGAATATCAAACAAGTAAATTAGCTCCTATTTTTTTCCTTCATGCTGACCAAAATATCTACCAAATATTGGAGAAAACAATGGCTTCTTGCTTTATTAGTCAAATGACCATTTTGCGCTTACATTTATTTCCATTTTCACACTTAGTGAAAAATTGGGCATAATTTTCCTCAAATATTGAAAATTCATATCTAATTGTGTAGATATCCAATTAGTATGGTTCTAAAGTCTTTGTGACTCTTATTAAGTCTAGTTTTAAGTAAAAATATAAACTTTGGCCAAATGAAAGGTCATATATCACAAAATTATTATTTTTGGATGCTGCCATAGAAAATTCTCAGTTTTATTAGGCTAACTTCTAAAATACATATCTATTTGTGTATAGCTCCAAATGACTTATATGAACTATTAAATTAAACCTTGATAAGTATACTTTCATTATGGAAATTTTCACAATTATTGGACATCATCTGCCTATTGAACAATGTCAAACAAACACAACTGCCACACAGGAAAATTCACTGGCAGTAACACTACTTTGTATTCCAATTAACTATGTTGTGTGTGGCCTCTAATTGCCTGGTTTTGTTACTTAATATACTCTTTAATTCACCTTTTTATTCCCCTTAACACTAACAGCAACACCCACTCTAACTTAGTCTTCAACTCTAACTCCTCTTCCTCTAAAGATGGTTACTCATAAGAAAAAGGATAATGCCAGAAAGAAGACACACCTAAGACCAAAGGTTAAAGATGTTCAGCTTCTAACCAAGAAAACTAAGGGTGTGACTATTAAAGAGCCGGTCATCACAAGATTAAAGACTAAGGAAGTGAAAGTAAGGGGTAAAGAGAAGGCTAAAAAGGTCACTCCTAAGTCATATGACAATAAGAGGGACAAACCACTTCAGGAAGCCATTGAAAAATCCAAGCTTAATGCATTAGTTAGGAAGATTGTATATGGGGTTGGTAGTTCTACATCACATGCTACATATTTACAATCTCAGGGTCCTGCATAATCTGGGGCACCTTATACCTCTCAAGTACTAGAGCAAGAAAAAGAGACTAAGGCTGTTGATGGTTTCAACGTCACAGCCCTGAAACCTTTTGATAGAAAGGTATTTAATTGAGAATTTGCTCATAGAAAATTCTGTCCGGTTGTGTATTTTGACTTGAATTACTTGAATACCCACTGCTGTGTTAATCTGAGAGAGTACTTAAGCTATTATGAAACCGTGGCTCAATATTCATCTATTGTATTCACTGAGAGTTATGGAAAATTTTTACTACAACATGTCTATAAAAAATGTAATAACCACAACTGGTGAATTGATAGAGGAAGGAATTGAGACCACTGTTCATAGCTAAATCATGAGAATAACCCCTTCCATTATTAACACCATACTTGGCTACACTATTCCACCTCCTGAACCTACCACTGAGTTTACCCCTGCCCAAGTATTCCATCTTCTTCAACCCTGTGAGAATGTGGGTCCTCTAAATAGCCAATCTCAATGCCCAATATGCAGCAAATTCTCTTTTATATCTATACAAGAAGTATAATGAACAAGTCCAAAAACTTCACTCATTTTTCCTAATGGCCTCTTTGTTTTCTAGACAATAGAGGAATGTGGGGAACATGATTTTCCAAGAAATGAGATACTTTAGATTTTCTTACACCCTAAACACCTACATACCTCTCCCACATATTGTTTCCCTCATCCATAGATACAACAAGATATGGTACTTGGACAGGGATGAAAAGGTAAGGATTCCTCATTTTGGAATGACATAATTACACCATATGGGAATTGCTCTACCTCTAGAGACCGAAATACATACACATCCTCTTGTGATTATTGTTGATGAGGCTCAATCTTCAGTAAGAGGAAGATCACCGTCTCCATCCTTATTCGGTGCATCCATACAAGGGTTTATGTTTGACATTATCAAAAAGGCTGTGGATGGTCTAAGAAACGATATTTAGCAATATGACCAATTAACTGGGCAGTTTGAGTAGTTGGTAAATAAGATAGAGCAGCAAGTGATCAAGTTGGTTAACAAGACAAACTATAACTTTGACATCTTGATCAAGACCCAGGGTAATCATACGAGGAGGTTCAATGAGTTACAGACATTCCTTTATGCCAATCTTCCTGTTCTAGGTCCATCTACATCTGTTCCTCCTTCCACTACATCTACTCTTGAGGCATCCACCATACCTTCCACAGTCTTGTTTACCTATACTGACCCTCTTACATTAACTTTTATGGATGTCACCTTCAATGGCTAACCAAATCCTCAGCCTGACATATTTGGTACTCATCCATGTCACTACCATTTACTCCAGACCCCATTGATCCATCTACTGCCCTGGTTCTTTACACTCTACCTCCATCATCTGATCTCACCTTTCTAGTTCCTCCATCCACAGATGATGGCAAAAAGAGGGACAAGGATGAGTGATGGCTTTGAGCTCGATATACTTGTTTAAGGGGGAGTCTGGGGAGTGTTTGTAATGTTTTAGGGAATCTGAGTTTATGAGTTTTTGAGGGGGAGTCATTATGTTATTTGTATTGGGAGTTTAAGTTTAAAAGTTGAATTACATACTGCTAGATTGTAGTTTAAATTTGCAATGAAATTATGGCTTGAATTTTGACTTCTAAACTTACGTTGTCCTTGCAAGTTATTGAATCATGTTGAATTCTACGGAGTAATGCAATTATGAGTTTTTGATTATGAACTAATACAGTACTCAAGTTTGCTATTGTCTCAAGCTTTGCAGTATGAATTATGCGGCATTGAAAAAAGAAGAAGCCAAACTGATGTCAAGAACTTTGATTTCAAAACAAGTTCATTATTACCTTATGTTTATGTTTTTAAAATTTTAATTTGTCACTAAATAATTCATTAAGTTTTTCAAATCCATTACTAAGGTTTTGTCATCACCAAAAAGGGGGAGAATGTTAGAATTCATGTTTTGATGATAACAAATAATAATGAAATGTTTTGCAAAGGAATGACAAAGTTTAATCAAGAACAATGAGTTAAATTGATAGATAAAAGCATTGCACAAATGACATAGTTATGTTCTGTAGAATTGCTGATGTACTTGAGTTTGGTAAGTACACTTGACTTTTGAGAGATGATGAACTCGAGTTTGGGTAGCAACACTCAAGTTTAGTAAGTATAATTTAGTATAACTCTTGCAAGTTTTGACTAACACTTAAGTTGTGAGCATTGCAGGAAAAGATCTTAAGCATATGCACTCGAGTTATGACCTGAAGTAAGCTCAGGTCCTGAAAGTTTTACACTAAGAGTTTCTGCCCGAGAGTTTGGTGTTATAAAGACAAGGTAAGAGAACTCAAGTTCTAGATGAGCACTCTAGTTCTAGACTAAAATGCACTTGAGTTTGAATGTTGACTCCCGCAAGTTTGTTCCAGAAACTTGATCAAAATCTGATGCTGTAATATGTACTCAAATTTGAGTAAGGAACTCGAGTTCTTGATTAAATTGCACTCGAGTTTGCTATTGTACTCTTGTGAGTTTTTTCCAAAGATTTACTCAGAAAATAATAGAATGAGGAGAACTCGAGTTTAAGTGTCACACTTGAGTTTTGGTGAGATATGCACTCGAGTCTGAAACTTAACTCTCGTAAGTTCTAGTCAGAGATATGGTCAGAATGATGAAGTTCCTAGAGAACTCAAGTTTGGTTGTAGAACTCGAGTTCTGGAGATAAAGTAAGTTTGAATATGCACTTTTGCGAGTTTTATCCAGAGAAATAATCAGAATCAGTGAAGAGTTGGAGAACTTGAGTTTGGGGTTCAAAACTCGAGTTCTAGTGGCATTAACACTTGAGTCCATAAATGCACTTTCGCAAGTTTCAACCAAAGAGTGATGCATAAAAGCTGAGATAAAGGGAGAACTTGAGTTCTGGCACTTTTGTAATCAAGTTTGAATGTGAACTCTTGCAAGTTCCAAGTAGAGACAACCTGGAGATAAGATAACAATATTATGAACTTGAGTTTCATAGGGAAAAATCGAGTTTTCCAGTAATAGAAGAAGAATGAATGGAAGAGATCAATATGAATAATCTTAAATGTTATCTAATCATTATTTTTACACTTGTTGCTACACTTAAACATCAATTAACATTTGTTCCAAGTGTATAACAAATTATCAAATGTTTAGATTGCAAATATGTTGAAGAAGTAAAAAAATGGTGAACATAATGATATGGGCTAGCTATCACCGAATATGGGCCAACAACCACCACGAGTAACTAACATACACCATGACAGCTTATCTGAAGATTCAAATGAAAACATCCCGCTCCTCAACAAATACTCTACAACATCTATCTCCAAATCAACTATATATACAGAGATTTAAAGACGAACAAAAAGAGAGAATAACACATACAAAAAGAACTAAGAGTTTGTACAAGTCTTTGATTTCATATTTTCTCTGTATTCATACTGTACTTTAATGTTCATCATATCTACTCTGTGACAGAGTCTTATAACCACTTTCATTATATTTTTCATCTCAAGGTTAGAGACCTTGAGAGGGTAGAATTTCCTTATGGGGGAAGCTATAAAGAGAGTTCCTTGAAAGACTTTCTGCTCGTAAGACTTACAAGGTGCAAGCGGTAGAGAACGTTGCTACTAGTAAGACTTACAGAGGTGTAAGCAGGAGGGAACATTGCTACTCATAAGACTTGCATAAGTAAGTGGGAGAGAAGGGCCATTGGAATTGCTTTGCTTGTAAGACTTGCCATAAAGAGGAGAGAAAGTTCTAAGTAATTAACATTTTTGCTCGTAGTCCTTAAGTGGATACTTGTTGTACTGTGCGGTCTAAGAGCTAATTGAATCTCAGAGGTTTATTGAAAAGCTCAGAATGTGTTGATCTCTGAGGACTGGACGTAGGCCTGAGATTGAGGCCAAACTAGTATGAATCTCTGTGTGCAATTTCTCTCATCTCTACTCTTTCTTCATTCAGTTTCATAACGTCATATCAACCAAAAAATTTACTGTATCACCCAATTCACCCTCTCTCGGGTGAAGCTTGCCTCTTACATTTATGCTCTTCTCTAATAAGATGGCGCCACATATCCCCTTGTGTGGGACCCATACTCTTTTCCTTTCTCCTCCACCTAACCGTCCACTTTATCTGGGAAAGGAAAGTTAGGGGATTTCCCCCGGGTTTACCTACGAGGTGTCATCTTTTATGGTTCCCACATAAAGTAAGATTAATAGATTTAATTATTACTTTATGAATCAACAAGTAAAATCTTTCCAAGTGTCCTCTTTTATTCAAGATAGCACCTTACACATATAATACTTGGCACTGGTGAATTCCTTTCGACTAATTATATTTACAAGCAATATCAGGTGCTCATATTTCAGTATGTTACAACCTCCCCCCACGGCATACAATAAATTGCATCCCCAAAATTTTCTATAATTTTTAAAGCATAAATTTCAGGAAACGCTTCCATAAGTCATCCTCTGCCTCCTAGGTTGCCTCTTTAGGTGATAACCCCTTCCAGACCACTTTTACAAATGGAATACTTCTATGCCTGGGCCGTCTTTCCTGTCAATCGATAACTTGTTCTGGCTCTACCTCGTATGTGAGATTATCTTATATATCCGGTAAAGCAATTTGCTTAAGTTCGGGGGTAAAGCAATCCGGTATGCTACTGGTGAAGGTCATTAAACTGATGCCAAGAATATCCTAAAGTACTTAAGAAAGACTAAGGGCTTATTCTTGCTATATGGTGGATTAGATGAAGAGCTTTGTATAACTAGTTATATAGATGTAAGTTTCCAAACTAACCAAGATGACCCTAAATCACAATTTGGATACATATCCCTCCTAAATGGTATAGCAGTAAGCTAGAAGAGCTCTAAGCAGAGTACTGTAGCAGATTTTACAATAAAAGCTGAGTATACATTAGCATCGTGTAATACCTTATTCTCCTAGCCTCAGATGAGTGCAAATGAGTAGTAAAATCATTTGTAGGACCAGGATTCGAACCCAGATTACCCAACTTCAGAAAGCGTTCACAAATTCTCAATCTCAACTCAAGAGTTGAACCTAGGGTTGAGAGGGTTTTGAAGAGGGTAAAACCTTTTTCAAATAATTGCACGAGTTTCACTATGTCACCAAGTCTTATTGGCTCTTAATTCCATTATAGCAGAGTTTGCGAGCAATTCTCTGCTTAAGCTCAATTTGATCATTTACATACATGAAATGTGTAGCCATATAAGGATATTAAATGTTTAAATTAAATACAAACAACGCCTTATGCTTCAATCTTCAATTATCCTTCGTAATTTCTTTTTGCATGTCTCCACGTACTCTTCACCTGTCTAAATGGTTGGTTGGGGGGATGAGATTCAAAGGAATCTCAGTAGTAAATAATACCATTATGCATACAAGATATATATGAATGCATGACATGCCTGTCATTCATAAAATCATGCCAATAATGACATCTACATGCTCAACGTTATACATACTAATGGCCATTGTATGAACATAACAAAGTTTCAAACAATCAAGCATGCTCAACACAATTAGGAAAAACAGTCACATAAAACAATGCAAAACATACAAATCATATATATGCAGGCTAGGTAAGTTCACTACCTGGTGGACTATAATCCCCTCTTCTTGTCCCTTGATCTTCTAACCATTACTTCTTCTTTGTCACTTCATGGCTCTAGGTAAGTGATGACATCATTAGAGCCATGAAAAGTAAATGCCCAATGGGCCACATTAGCCCTAAAGGCTTACTTTCACCCTTGGAGTTCATACCCATTTACATTGGTGCTATTAAGTCTTAATTTCGCATAAGACATAAAGCTGATAGATTTTTAACCATATTTTGAAAAATCATAATTAATTCTATAAAACTCTAATTGAGATGGTTCAAAGCTCCATTTAATCCTATTTAAGTTTAATTTCGAGGAAAAATATTATTTTCTGGAAAATACTAACAAAAAATCCCCATAAATTTTCCAAACATCAACTATTCCAGATTTAGTTTCAGAAACAAGGCTAAACTATAAAAATTCACCATTAATTCTAGGAAACTCCAAATTGAGTGGTTCTAAATTTTATGGAAATATATTTCAGTATCATTTCACATAAAAATAGTCAATTATGTTCATCACAACTACATAATTCCCAGAATTTCTACGAACATCACTATTTTGGGTTTCTTTCCAGAACACAAGACAGAACTTCAAAAATTCATATCTCCTAGCATACTTGTCCAAAAATTACAAACTGCCCACCAAATTAAATCTATACATGAATACTCTAAGCCTGAAAACTTTCAGAATTTTTGGACAATATTTACCATATGAAACAACTCGCACAACATCACTATTCAAACAGGGCAGAATTAACAACATGGACAATCCTATTTCATAAATTTCCAAATTCCTACACAAGCATCCAAAAATCATGAACACTTGTATATATACAAAATTTTTCCTCCTAAAGCCAATTAAAGCATCAAAATTATCAAATTCTCAGCCCATTACCACGTCACATACATAACAGAAACGGAAAATCAGTTCCCAGAAAGAGTTTGTCGGTTTCTTGTTTTCTTTGGCTTAATCACTTCCTTGCTACTCCTAATCAAATGATTAGCTATTTAGACATCCATTGGATATCATTTAGCCATTGAAAATACCATTTTAAAATAGCCATGAACAGTACCCCACTTCCAATATACTCATCCAAACATTAAATCAATCGGTTAAAAAGAAAGCTTACCCTTACCTCTACCCGTTTCCGCAAACGGTTCGGAATTCTGGCAATACTCCAGCCGGTGAGACAACACCAACCACCTCCAAACGAAAATCCAAAATTGTAGAAATGAAGCTCATGATGAGTAGAAGAAGATTCGTGAATGGTACTTTGAGAGAGGATGCCGTTACGGTAGAGTTTCAGGAAATATAATTTTCTCTCTCTTCAATCTCCATTTTCTCATCTGATCACTCTCTCTCTCTTTCATATTTTTCTGTACAGAATAATGAGGAGGAAGATGATGAATTAATGGATAAATGAATCAGCCATCTCATTTGTCACGTGTCAGCCTATGATTGGCCTAAAAATCAAATTTTCGTACATAATACATAATCTGGCAGAATTTTCATTAAACTTTGAAAATTCATATCTAATTGTAAAAATGTCCAATTGGGGTGGTTCCAAAGGATATGCGACCCTCATTGAGTCTATTTTTAAGGAAAAATATAAATTTTGGCTAATTAGAAGCTCAATCTTCCCATAATTTTAATCTTTGGATACTGCCCCATAAAATTGTTAATTTCACTGGGCTAAATTCAAAAATTCATTTCTCTTTGTGTACAACTTCAAATGAGTCATATGAACTATCAAATTAAAGCTTGATAGGTCAAATTTCATTCTGAAAAGTTTTATAATTTTTCAACATCATTTTCCCCTTGAAATTTGCCACACAAACACAACTGCCATATCGGGAATTTCACCAATAGCAACAATACTTTGTATTCCCCGAGCTCTTTAGCTCACCAATATAATTCCTTTTAATATCCAATGATATAAATGAATTTTAGAAAATAATATTATGTCTCACTATGACATTTACCAAATAGGGGTATAGTAGTCCCCTTTAATCTAGGCTAAATCTTAAGCTTCTAGTTCCAAAATTTGGGATATTACACATCGCGTACAGCTAAAGAAGCTGTTTGGATTAGAAAATTCATTATTGAACTAGGGGTGTGCCTACCATCTAAAATCTAATAGATTTTTTATGTGACAATAGTGATGCTATTGCACAGGCCAAGGAGCCTAGGTCACATTAAAGAACCAAGTATATACTCAGGCCATTTCATGTCATTAGAGAAATTAATGATAAAGGTGATATAAAAATATGCAAAGTAGCAGGAGAAGACATTGTTGGTAATCCTCTTACCAAGCCACTTGCACAGATAAAGTATAAGCTTCATGTTAGGATAATGTGAATTAAGCAAATTAATGATTGTACCTAGGACAAGTGGGAGGATGTTAGAAATTGTGCCCTATGGTCCAATTGTAATATCCTGAATTTTAGGACTAAAGGCTAGAGAATAAGCCTAAATAAAGTAGACTACTAAGCCTATTTTAGTAAGAGTCGTAGGAATGAATAAGAAATAAAATGACTATTAGAAATAACACTGAAATAAAGTATGAATTTTGGTGCGAATTAGTTGAAAGAAAATACCCAATTCCTTTTGAATATGTTAGTATAACATAAAACCTAACCCAGATCCAAAGGAAAAAGGGAAGAATCTGTAGACTTTCAGCCTCAACAGCAGGTCTAGGTGGAGAATTAAAGGCCTCAGGCTGATTTGGCTCATTTTCCTGTCCACTAGGATTGTTTTCTCTTTCCCTATCCATATTTTGTTTCTACTATACCTCCTTCAGCTCATCTCTGAGATCATGTATCATTGTATATTGTTCAGTTAACATGCCTAATATTTATTGCATTGGGTCAGGTCTAGCTCCCTGACCTCTCTCAGCATCTCTACCTCTTGGTCTCACCATTTTTATATCTCATTGTATTAAAATAAGGAAGAGGGAAATTTCATATATCTATAAGGGCATATTTTTCATTTCATAAAATTTTGGATAGACAAATATTCCAAAAATAACATACAACATATATTTACAACAATTCAGGGAAAGTTTTTAATAATATACAACCTATAAACTACTGTACAACATGTTTCAACCCTTATGCATTACATAACTTAACATTTTACAAAACTTTCTCAGGGGGTAACCTACTATTACATTTACCTGGGCTAAGCATGCTTAACCCTAATGTACAGGTGCAAAAACGCTAGTACCGACTGTAACTACTTTTGAGCATTAGTGTCAAACCCCTTAACATTTTAATATTCACAGAGTATTAAGCGCATAATTTTGTAAGGCATACATAAATAGCAGAGACATGCTGATATTAAGTACTTGTTTACAATATAGGAAAATCCCCGTAGGGTTTGAAAAATATTTACAAATGTACAAGTGTTCAGAAGAAACTAAATTACAATGTTAGATAACCAATGGAAGCTTCAGAATGCACCGAGCTCTATTCACTGGCAACCACTACCTTGCCCCTCGAGCCGCTAACCTCAGCTGTAAGGTTTTTCAGTTTGAAAAAGGGTGAGATTTGAGGAAATCTCAGTAGTAATAGAAATTTCTGACATATAGAATTCAAAAAATAAATATGCAATGCACTATGTTATGTAAGATGCTAACTCGAGTTATGTGCACATTGTCCAAGGCCAAACAACTGTTTGCAACCTCGGCTTAACTCTTGTCCATGGTCAAACGACATGTTTAGACCCTGGCTTATTCGTGTGCACCATCGCTGGATCCCATATCACAGCTAGGCTAATGTGCCCTAGGCATTGTCATGTTACAGAAGATGGCATACACAAAGCATACAGACAATTACTTAGTATATGAAAGAAAGTGCTACTAATTAACTCCTTTTTCAGTGCCTTGGTCTGTCCTAAACTCTTATTCTGGCTCTGGCTATTTCCAATTCCTATAAAAATTAGAGTTACAAGTAACTAGTAATTAATTATACTATTAATTCCTTTAAATCAAATTCTATTAGTTATCTAATGCAGTTACAACAGTTTCTGCGTAGTACAATTATACATAGTGCAGTTTCACTGTTTCCAAAAACTGGCAGATTTTCAGTCACCTTTTGAAATTCATAATTAATTATAATAAAATCCAATTTGATTGATTTAAAAACCTATATGAATATTTTGAAATTTAATTTTGGATAAAAATTCTTAAGTCTGACCACTACAACCATGTCATTCCCAGAATTTTGGCAAACCTCTCCTATTTTAGATTTCATTCCAGAAATAAGGCTCAACTTGAAAAACTCATATTTTAATGTACTAGTCTAAAAATCTTGTCCTATCCATCAAATTAAAGCTCTACATCTCTACTTTAATCTTGTCAAATTTCATAATTTTCAGACCAGGTTTGGCAAATGAATTTCACTGCACTATAACACTGCCTCCATTGAAGCAAATCAAACAACATTTCCTGTTCTCTTTAATAATTTCCAGATTTTCATACAAATTTCCAAAAATCATGAAATCATATATTCCTACACAATTTCCCCTTATAAATCCAATGGATTCATCAAAATTAAAAAAATTATAACTCCTTCCTATTGTTCTGCATCTGGCAAAAAAATCAGAACCTTAGAGGAGAGGTTGGGTTTTCTTGATTTCTCTTGATTAACCACTTCCATTTCACTTATAATCACAAGATTAACTACTTAAATAATTAATAAACATGATTTAGGGAAATTTTGGCAGTATAACCCTTTAGGATTTCATCTTCCCAAATTTACAAAACCAAGCAAAATCAAGCTAACCACAACAACAATATATTACACAAGAGGATTAAGGTTTGTGAGATTGCCTCTTGATTTCCTCTCTTTCTCTCTCTAGGTGTCCCTGCCCTCTCTCTCTCTTCCCTCTTGATTTTGCTTGCTAACCATGGTTTTCAACAAGAAGAAGAGGTTAGAAGAGGTTCTAGGTGAATTTAGAGGGCAAGAACACTTGAAATCAAGCTTCTTACCTTGATTCTTACTTCTTGGAAACCCTAGCTCTTCTTGTATTCTTCAAGTTCTTGAGGTCTCTTCTCTCTCTCTATTTTATGTTGCTTGACCAAAAATGGGAGGGAGGAAGGAAAGAGATAATGAACCCTTACAAATATCTCTTCTTGCTTTACTTAATATTATTTAATTGCAATTTAGTATGTGTTACATTTACTTAGCCCAAATTTTCCCTCTTGAAATAAATATGAGCCAAGCATATTCCTTTTCCCTTTATTATCCTATTTGACCGAAATTCCAAGGGATAGAGGTTAAATGCCTCTTCAATTAACTTTATTCAAGTCTTGTAATGACCATGTAAGAGCTCTTTATTACAAACTTGCTTTTGACTTTTCAAAGTTCACTTTTGCTTGACTAAAATACTTTACTTATGGCATTTGGATGTCATTCACTAATTCCCTTTGCCTCTTGCCCAAAAGTGACAAAAATGGGCTCTTGAAGAAACCAAACATTCTTCTTTAATTACCTCTTGAAGGTTCCACTTAATGGTCATTAATTCCCTACATTACTTTTTGACATTTCAACTTTAATTTTACTTGGCCACAAATGCTACAAAATTATGATATTTATCTCCAAATATTTATTCCCCCCCATTTACCTTATTTGGCCAAAAATTGGCCCAAATATAAGAGGAAAATAATTAGCTTCTTATTCTATAGAAAATTACCATTTTGCCATTATATTTTTGTGATTTATTGAAATAAATCATGTCTTGCTCTTTTTCCCTTGTTTTTTGTTGAGTTTTAAAACTTATATTAGGTCATTATTTGTGTCCTTTCATGCTTTAATTTAGGTTACAATGTTAGGCCTTTAAGTGGACGATAATTGCTCTTTTGTGTCCAAGCTTAACCAAGTTGTGCGTTTCCATTGATTGGAGTGCTTATGAAAGTTTATGTACATTACCATTCACCATTTTATTCTACTAACTGTCTCAATTACATACAAGGAATATTGGTGAAATAAAAATTGGATGTTACAATCGGTACCCATAACTGTCCTCTTCCTGAAAAGTCGTGCCAACTATCTTCAAACAACTGAATACTATATAATAGTAGTATATTAGAACCGGTACATCTAACGTATCATGTACTCTATTATGTGATCCATGAAATCTATAAAACTATTGCTTAGACCCCGATCTATAAAGGCATTCTTCTTCTTGGCCCAAAATACAGTGTCTGGGAAGAAATATAGCGTCGTCCGAATCCAGTCATCATTCGAAAATTCTATACTAAGGAATCCCTGATCCCAATAGAATATGTCCACGTCATGTAAATAATGTGCGTACTGGGCCATCGGGATATCTTAGACATAAATAGCTCTCATATACATGTTCCTAATGTATCCCCACAAGTCCTGATTCGGTTGTAGGTCATATATCACGTGCAAGGGTTCAGCTCTAGAACTAGTGACATTATATGTATCCAACTCCATTCCGTCATACAGCAGCTGCCTAGTGTCACCTACAGAAGAACTAACAGATGGTTTTGGTTTGGGATGAGGCCTGTACACTGGCCTTGACTGTACCAACTTCCTGGGGGTTTACAACATCTTAGGACTGCCCCTAATCAGGTATGGTCATACTCGTTGCCCTTCAGGTATTTGCTGGTCCTCTAGGGGCTGATTTATTGATGGCAGTTATCTACTTCTCTGATGCCTCTTTCCACTAATATTTCCTATTATAACATAATCAAGACTATATCAATATACTATTTTGTTACTGCCAAAACTGCATTGCTTTGATACCAAAAATGTCAAACCCCTTAATAACTCAACATTTGACAGAGTATCAACACATAGTTCAGTGGGCATACAAAAATAGTATAAACATACTGATATAAAGTACTTGATTATATTACAGGAAATCCCCACAGGTTTTATACATAGTAATTACAAATTCCAAAATACAAAAAAGTCTGCAGATAATCAACACCAAAATTCTTGGTCAAGACCAGAACCTTAATTGCTGGTGTCAACCTCCTTACCCTTAGAGCCGCTTCCTCTTGCTAAATAAATTTTAATTTATGGAAAGGGTGAGATTCAAATAAATCACAATAGTAATACACAATCAATCATATAAAATGCAATAAATAAACATATAATGCACCATGTAATGCCTTATTTCCAAATTGATCTGATGAGTTTTACGTAGCGAGTTCAAACCACTAAGTGATATTTCTTTGTTGAGTTCTTTCAAATCCCATCCTCAAGATAGGATTCGAACTTGTAGCTGAATGGGTTTTTCTGGAAATGTTCAAACTTCAAAATAATTTTCACAAAGGTTTGTAGACTAATGTCCTTCCTCTTCTTCCAACCATTGGATTTGCTTAAGTATCTTCTATTCTTATTCTTTCTTAACTTCTCATGGCTCTAGATACCTAATCACATCATTAGAGCCATGATAGCGAGTTGTTGGAAGGGTATATCAAGGTCCAAGAAGTTAGAAAGGCTAAACAAGTCGACATCTTTCGAAAAAATATGAAATATTGGAATTTAGGTTTTGGCCGCTGCCAAGAATTCTTTGGCCGTGGCCAAAAAGTAGTTAAAAGCTTTTAGGGTGAGGCCAAAATGCTTGGCCGCAACTAAAATATGGACTTCTAGATTTCCCTTGTTTCTTAGCTGAACTTCAAAAATCATAACTTAATCTAAAAAATTCCAAATGGAGTTGTTACAAGTTTTATGTGACCTTATTTAAGTCTACTTCAAGGGAAAAATACCTCCTGCTACTAATTACATGCCCAAAATTCCAGAATTCTCAATTAATCCTCACTGCCACAGAATTTATTCTAGATTCAATGCCTAATTCAAAAATTCATAATTCTTAGTGTACTTGCCCAAATGGCCCAAATGACCTATCATATTAAAGCTTGATATGTATACTTTCATGGCCATTAGACAACATTCTGTTTCCCAGAAATACCACACAAACAGCCTGCCACGCAGAACCTTAATGGCAGCAACATTCCACTTTTTGAATTTCAAATCCATTATTTCTAAAACCATACCAACAACCTATTCCTACATAAATTTTCCCAAGGAATCCATTAGAGACCTCAAAAATAGAAAAATCTTGCTCCTTCTTTATTCCCTATTCTAAAAAAAAATTGTCACAAGGCAACAATTAACCAATTCACAATTTATTCCCTATACTAGCTAGGTTCATATGCTTCCCTAACCTCATATTACCACATGTATATGAGAATAGCATGATGAAACCATAAATACCCTTATACAACCAAAATTAGGGCAGCAAAGAGGATTCCATAAAACTTAATCAAACAATATGATATATAGCTCAAATTAAAGCCTAAGCTCACCTCTTACTCTTTCTTGAGCTCTTTTCTTGATTCTCCAACTTTAGCTCTTACAAGATGACTCAAAGTGTAAAGACCCCACCTTACATACCTCTTCTGTAATGATATTACTCAGAGTAGCAATGCGCAGTTCAGTGGGTACACAGGAATAACATGAATATACTGATAATATTGACACATTATTGCTTGAATATACTACAACAGTTTTACCCCACAAGGGGTATACATAATATTTACATATCTTAAAATAACTGAAAGGTCTTCAAACAGCCAACAACATTTCTCTTCGTACATTCCTCTTCTCTGTTCTCAGCACACTTCCAGTACTCACCTGTCTGAATGGTTGGTTGGGTAGGGTGAGATTTGAAGAATCTTAGTAGCAAACAATACTAACCATTGCATACAAGAAATGCTTTGTGCATGATATGCTTGCTTATATGAATTCATGCCAACATAATGACATATATGCATGCTCAATGTTTCATATAACATACTTATGGCCATAGTATAAACAGAGACAGAGCTTTACTCATTCACATATGCTTCATACAATTCATCAAAGCAATTAACACATCAATACACAAGCATACAAATCAAGTCATGCAAGTTAGGAAAGTTCACTACCTTTTGGACTTTGTGTCCTCCTCTTGTACCTTGATCTTCCAACCATTGCTTCTTCTTTGTCATTTCATGGCCAAATAAGTAATGACATCATTAGAGCCATGAAAGGTGAATTCCCAATGGTCTGCATTAGCCTTAAAGGCATATTTTCACCCTTGGAGTTCATACTAATTACATTTGGCCCTTTCTTTCTTAAATTTGCATGGTAGCCAAAAGCTGCCAGCAATTTAACCAAACTTTGAAAAATCATAATTAATTCTATTGAACTCCAATTGAGATGGTTCAAAGTCCTATGTGAAGCTATTTAAGTGAAATTTTATGTAAAAATACTTTTTTTTGACTATAATTGTCATATGTTTCCCAGAAATTGGCCGAACCTGGACTGTTTCAGATTACCTTACAGAAACAGGGACTAACTTTGAAAAATCATATCTCCTAGTATACTTGTCCAAAAATTACAAAATACCTATTAAAGTAAAGCGCTATGTCTCTACTTTAATTATGAAAAGTTTCATAGTCATTGAATAACATTTGATTACTCAAAAACACGTCACAACAGACCTGCCTCCAGAAAACGAAGTACACAACATCTACTTTACAATTTTCAAAAATTCCAAATTCATATATAAGCATCCAAAATCATCAAAAATTGTATACCTACACAATTTTTCCCAAGGAATCCATTGGAAACCTCAAATTTGGAAAATTCTCATTCCTTTATCACATTCTGTTCAGACCAGACACTAGAGTTTTCTACAACAATTCACCATTTCAGAATTTTGTCCAACAACTTGGTCCAATATCATCATAAATCATAATCTAACCATAAACACATGATTAAATCATGATTAAGACTCTAAAAACAGACCTTGGTTGAAAATAAACAGTTCCAAACTCCCACAAAACTCATCTAAACAACAAACCAATAGCTGAAAAAGAAAGCTTATGCTTACTACTACACGTTTCTGCAATCGGTTCGGAAATCCGGTAGTACTCCGGCAAGGGAGATGGCACCAAAAACTTCCAAATGAAAATCCAAAACAATAGAAATGAAGCTTGGGATGAGTAGAAGAAGGTGTTTGAAGGGTACTTTGAGAGAAAACTCCGATTCAGAGGTGAAATCGGCTCCGGTACTCAAGAACTTTCACTATTCACATTTTCTCTTTCCTTTAACTATTTCTCAACTTTTTTTCATGAATTTTTCTGAATAATTGGGGCAACTAAATAAAATATATGGCCTAGGAGGAGTCTTGAAAAATTATGCCACGTGTCGCAATGTTACGGTGCCATTTGTTCGGTATTCCACTGATTCGGTGACATGTGTCACTTCCTTTAATAAAGTGGGTCCCCCCTCTTTTCCTGGGCCTTTGGCCATCCAAATTTTCAGGGAAAGTAGGGGCCTGATGATTTTCCCCAGCTCTTGGGTTTGGTGTTCAGGAAAGTTAGTCGGGTGACTGGACCGAAGACCGGTGGATTTCCCCGGCTCGGGGCTAGGTGTCACCTTCAGGTGATGACAACTCAAAAGATAAAGTAACTTTATCAGAAAGAGGGGACACGTGTCATGTACTTATTTGGTCAACACAAAAGTCAAAAAGTGAGGGCCATCATGAATGGACATGTGTCCTCTTCTGATGGTAACAACTGGCTAGATGGCAATTCCTTATTGGTCCACCTCAAAAGTCACTTTTTAAAAGATATTACTTTATTATACGGAGTCACTCGTTTTATGCCACGTGTCCCTATAGCCTCAAGACCGGTTGAGGAACCTTAAGAAGGGATTTGAGATTACCTTGTGTAAGGGGGAGCGAGTGTCTAGAGGAACTTGCTATTTATACTGTGGTGCCAAGAACCCACTGAATCTTGGAAGATATAGTGAAAGGCTCAGAAGGATTTCTGAGGACTGGATGTAGGTCAAGTGGTTGAGACCGAACCAGTATAAATCTCTGTGTGAATCTTGGTAATATCTCTTCCTTTCAGTTATTGTGATTAAAGTTTTATAAATTGAATTTAAATTTCTGATTATTTTGTAATCACCCTATTCATCCCCCCTTCTTGGGTGAAAAGCTTGCTCTAACATTTGGTATCAGAGCGCAGGTCTTCTTGTTCAGGTTTAACAACCTTAGAAGGATCCGATGGCAAGCATGGGTGAAGCAATCCTTCCTGACAGAGCTTCTATCACTAGACCACCAGGTTTTAGTGGTGAGCATTTTTCCTTCTGGAAAGCTAAGTTCCGTGTATTCGTAATGGCTACAGAATACAGACTATGGGATGTGATTGAAACTGGAAACTATGTGCCTACAAAGACTGAAGAATCTCGAAAAGTTCCTAAATCACCAGCAGAATTTGACGACAATGACAAAAGGCTAGTAACTCTCAACAGCAAAGCAATTTTAATGATTCAGAGTGCACTGAGTCAAAAAGATTACTTCAGAATCTGTACTCTTCAGACTGCTAAAGAGATGTGGCAAGCATTGGAAGTAGCTCATGAAGGAACATCTGGAATAAAAGAAAATCGAGTCAATACTCTAACTACAGAGTTTGATCTACTTCGTATGAAGGAAGGTGAGTCAATAGCCGAATTTGAACTTAGATATACTCATCTTGTTAATCAACTTGCAGCACTTGGAAAATTCTATGATCAGAATGTCCAAGTATGAAAAATATTAAAGATACTCTCTAAAGAATGGGAGGCCAAAGTCACAGCAATAGAGGAGGCCAAAGGAGAATCAATGCAGTCTGTAGCTTCTTTGTTTGGAAGCCTTTCAGAATATGAAAGCAAACTAAAATTCAAACGAGAACTAGAAGAAGTTGGTGACAGGAGGAAGAAAAGTCTTGCACTAAGTGTGACAAAAACAAAGGCAGAAAGCCAAGAAGAAGAAGAGGAGATTGATGATGATGAAATAGGCCTGATGATCAGAAGATTCAAGAAATTTTATAAAGGCCAAGGGTTCAGGAATTCACAAAGAGGTGGAACGAGTGGCAGAAGAGACGCCAAGGAGATCATCTGCTATGAATGTGGTAAACCTAGACATATCAAATCAGAATGTCCGGAGTTATTACAGAAAAATAAAGAAAAGAGAAACATCAAATCCTTCAACAGAAAGAAGGCATTTGCTTCTGCAATATGGGGAGATAGCTCTTCAGATGAAGAAAGCGATAATGAAGAGACATGAAATATATGTCTAGTTGCTCAAAAAGAAACAGACGAGGAGGTAAAAGATTCTGATCCTACTTATGATGAATTACAAAATGAATATGATGCTTTACATTCTGAATTTGTCAAAATTGTTAATACTTTGATTGCATGTAAAAAGAGAAACAAATTTCTTGAAGAAAGAATTAAAGATCCATTGAATAGAGATTGCGAAAAGTGTTTGTCTCTTGAAAAGAAAAATATTGACCTTACTAAAACTCTTGAAAAGTTTACAAAAGGAAGTGAGATGTTAAATGTTATTTTAAAAGCACAACGTCATGTGAATGATAAGTCTGGTATAGGATATGATCCAAACTTAGACAAAAGAAAAGGTAAGAAGAAGACAGGAGGTAAACCTTATCTAAGTTATTTCACACGTTCTGTGCACACATCTAATCCTTTTGCTTATTGTAATTACTGCAATAGAAAAGGACATTACACTTCTTTGTGTTTTCATAAAAAGAAAGGAATTATAGGAACCTATAAATGGATACCTAAGAAGGTTCATGAACAGGAAGTTTTTTGTACTAACCCAAAAGGACCCAAAAAGATATGGGTACCTAAAACTTAATTCCTTAACTGCAGGTTTGTCTCAGAGCATCCAAATCAAACAAATGGTATATAGATAGTGGATGTTCAAGACATATGACTGGTGATCCTGAGAACTTTACCACATTAGTACCCAAGGAAGGTGGCAAGGTAAAATTTGGAGGAAATCAAACTGGAAGGATAGCAGGGCTTGGAGAAGTCAAGGATAAAATCAAAGACGTATATTACGTTGAAGGCTTATGTCACAATCTATTAAGTGTAAGCCAAAGCACAGATAAAAACAACTGGGTAATATTTGATTCAGAAGAATGTCTGATAGTTAGCAAGAAGGATCTGCAAATTGAAAAGAAGAATTTGAAGACTAAACTCAAGGCAAAAAGGGAAGGAATCAGGACAGATCATGGTGGAGAATTTGATAATCAAGCATTTGCAGAATATTGCAATACAAATGGCATCGATCACAATTTTTTAGCACCAAGAACTCCACAACAGAATGGTGTCGTGGAAAGAAAGAATAGAGTTCTTATAGATATGGCTAGAGCAATGCTCAACGAAAAGAATGTGTCTCAAGTCTTCTGGGCAGACGTAATGAACACTGCATGCTATATCTCAAATAGAGCGTATGTCAGAACCAAACTTGGAAATACACCAGATGAACTCTATAAGGGATAGAAACCAAACCTCGCTCATCTACACATATTTGGCTGTAAGTGCTTTATTCATAACAACGGTAAAGATAATCTTGGAAAGTTTGATTCTAAGGCTGATGAGGGACTTTTCCTAGGCTATTCAAATCAAAGTAAATCATATAGAGTCTTTAATAAACGAACATGTGTTGTAGAAGAATCAATTCATGTTGTATTCGATGAACATGTGTCCTCTAGTAAAAACTTTGATGATAAGATAACTAGTAACCAACCCTCTGTTAATTCTCCTAATCTTGAGATTGACAATTTTGAAAAAGAAGTTGAACAAAGTCATCCAAATCAACCTCGAGCCTAGAAATACATCAAGAATCATCCTCTAGATCTAGTGATAGGTGGAGTTAATGAAGGAGTTAAAACTAGAAACAAAGTTTTAAACGAAGTTAGCTTTTCTACATTCATTTCTCAATTGGAACCTTCTAACATTGACGAAGCCCTATCAGATAATGATTGGGTGTTAGCAATACAAGAAGAATTAAATCAATTTGAGAGAAATCAAGTTTGGGATTTGGTACCCCGGCCTAAAGACCACTCGGTTATTGGCACTAAATGGGTATTCAAGAACAAACTTGATGAATCCGCAGCTATTATCAGAAACAAAGCAAGATTGGTCGCCAAGGGCTATAATCAGGAAGAAGGAATTGATTATGAGGAAACATATACTCCAGTAGCAAGATTGGAAGCTATATGAGTACTCTTAGCCTTTGCATGCATCAAAGGATTCAAATTATATCAAATGGATGTGAAAAGTGCTTTCTTAAATGGGTACATCAAGGAGGAAGTTTATGTAGAATAACCTCTGGGCTTTGAAGACGTATCCAAACCAAATCATGTTTTCAAACTAAAGAAAGCCTTATATGGTTTGAAACAAGCTCCTAGAGCCTGGTACGAAAGGTTGAGCAAATTTCTCATCGAATTTTGTTTTACTCGAGGAAAAGTCGATACAACTTTATTTATAAAACGAAAACTAAATGATATTTTGGTAGTTCAAATTTATGTTGATGATATTATATTCGGAGCTACTAATGATTCTCTTTGTAAAGAATTCTCTGAGATAATGCAGGGAGAATTTGAAATGTCATTAATGGGAGAATTGACATTCTTTCTGGGGTTACAAATTAAACAAAGAAATAATGGAATATTCATATCACAGACCAAATACCTTCAAGAATTACTCAAGAAGTTTGGATTGAATGCAGCTAATGGTACAGATACACCTATGAGTTCAACGGTACTCATGGATGCTGATGAAAAAGGGGTTGATTTCAATATAACTCAATATCGAGGAATGATTGGATCATTACTCTATCTCACAGCCAGCAGACCTGATATTCAGTTCATTGTTGGTCTATGTGCAAGATTCCAGTCATGCCCCAAAGTGTCACATGCTGAATTAGTGAAAAGAATTTTCAGATATCTGGCAGACACAAAAGAGTTGGGTATATGGTACCCCAAAAGAGGTAACGAATATCCAGTTGCCTATTCTGACTCTGATCATGGTGGGTATAAAACAGATAGGAAGAGCACAAGTGGGCAATGTCAATTCCTTGGAGGCGCAGTTGTTTCTTGGTTAAGTAAGAAACAAACTACAGTAACATTATCTTCAATGGAAGCAGAATATATAGCAGCCTCAAGCTGTTGTGCACAAGTACTATGGCTAAAACAGCAACTTCAGGATCTTGGCATATATCTTAAAGAAATTCCTATTTACTGTGACAACACCAGTACAATAAGCTTGGCGAAAAATCCTGTACAACATTCAAGGACCAAGCATATTGATGTGAGACATCATTTCATTAGAGATCATATTCAGAAAAAGGATGTCAAGGTGTTATTCATACCTACACACTTGCAATTAGCTGATATTTTCACCAAACCTCTTGCCCGAGAACAATTCATGTATATACGAAGGGAATTTGGAATGGTAAATCCCAATGAATTGTAAGTTGTTTAATCTTTATAAATGTTGATTTCATATTGTTTTGATAATCCCATAACTAACTTAAGCATCGGAGTATCTATAAAATTTTTTTGCAGGATGATCTGTAATATCTTCAAATAACAGAGACAAACAGAGAGGAAAACACTCGGGTGATGTTAAAAGACCAACTCGAGTGAGTGAACAGTGAAATACTACAACCACAGGTAAATCAAGCAATTAGATTGATAATCTTATTACAGGTAAGTCACATGAAGTGTTTTAATTAATTATCTTGGAGTTACAGCATGCTTTTAGCTTCTGTGAAGTAATTTTGGACTTCACTCAAGTGATTTTTATACTTCACTCGAGTGAAACCCAAAATCACTCGAGTGAATGTAAAAATCACTCGTGTGAATGTTAAAAACTCAGTTATATCAGTTTTTCTCTCTCGCGACTATTCACTTCACTTCAACTGTTCAATTTCACTCGCTCATATTCTCTCAATCTCTCTGAAAACTCTTGAACCCAAGAACCCAAATCCTCATTACTCTCCTTCACCGACAAATCCCCTCTAAGCAAGTTCATTTCAGTCTCAATCTTGCCTCTCATTTCCGACAGTCGCCGACAGCCCTCATTTCGTAAACTCTCGTCTAACCCAGCGTCGGTACCCATGGCAAGAACCAAAAGGCCCGGGCAATCTCCTCCATCCTCACTACCGTCTAAGAGGCCGAAAGCATTATCTGAAAAAGAGCCCAATCCGACCATTCACAAACCCAAAGGAATTCGTATTGAAGAGCCGACGGGAATGACTACCCGATCGCATACAAGCTTGAAAGGGAAAGGGAAAGAGAAACAACGAGAAGCAGACATCCAAGAATCTACGTTGCAGAGGAAGATTACACGGGCTGTCAATATCTTAGCAGCTTCGGTTCCTCAGAAATCACGGTATGCAAGTCAAGCCTCTAGTAGTCGATATTCTGAGTCCCTGGCTGAAGAAACCGCTGAACTTCTTGAACCTCCTCCTGGGTATAACACTGGTAACCTCAGCATTTTGAATTCCATTGTGTTTGCCTCACATTTTTCCAAAAGAAACTTTTGTCCTGTTGTGTGGGTTGACTTGGAAGAACTGAAACAGAAATTTCATATCGATTTGACCCCTTATTTGAAACAATATGAATCCTGGCTGAGACTGAGAATGTCCTACAATCCCCTGGTTGTCAAATACTTTTACTGTAACATGAAAATTACGGATGTAAAGGACAGCCATGGAAACATCATTGTTGAAAGAATTGAAACAAGTATAAGAGATCAGAAAGTCCTACTGTCTGGAGATCTTATCAACACCTATCTAGGCATAGAGGATGTTCCTATGAAGCCTCCACGTGTCTTTAATATTCATGAACTGGTTGATATCTTTAGACCAGGATAGCCTGGTGTGCCTTTACCCACTTCCCCAGTTGCTCTTACCAATGACTAGAGAGCCTTGTTCTACATTTATTCCCGTAGCATGGTTAACAAGGCAAAGAACTTCACTCATATCACGTGGAAGGATCTTCAGATGATGGCATCTCTTATGACAAGAGAAAGAAGAAATATGGGTGAGCTCATTTTTCAAGAAATGAAGAGGTTCAGGTTTCACTCCTCCAAGTCTACTACTATTCCCTATCATCAACTTGTGTCCTATATTCTCTCCATGCATAATATTTGGCACTTGAAACCTGAGGGAGACATAGTGAGGATTCCTAAGTTTGGGAAGATTCACCTCACTAGGATGGGAATCACTATTCCAACTGGAGCTTCTTCACAGCCTCAGAGACATCATTCACCACCTCCTGAGGCAAGCCTGAGAGATCATCATACTAAGAGGATGGATCCTTCACCTTCCAAGATGGATGAGGCTCAGTCTTCCAGAGCAGTTTCTCATGGTCCTTCTTTTACTCAGGCTGCTCTTCAGACATACATTCAGGATGCAATCCAGTCTGCTGTCACTCAGTTGAAGAAGTCTAACACTAAACTGATTGATCAAGTCAACTACCAAGTTAAAGTATTAGTAGAGGCAGTAAATCACAACTTCCAAATACTTTTTGAGCGCCAGACAGAGCAGACACAGAGGATCCAGAGGATTGAGGATGTACTCAGGTCTCACCTTTAAATTCCTTTCCCTGACTCACTACCTACCACCTCACATGTACCTCCTACATCTGATCCTCCACTTCTAGATCCATCACTTTCTGACCCTCCTATCATTCCTTCAGATACTCCTCCTGCACCTCCCACATCCTTTATCTCTGACCCTATTCTTGTTGGTGATATTCCACAGGCTGATCCCATCCTCCAGACTCCATCATCTTCTTCACATCACACTGATTCCAGTTCTCATACTGAGGAAATTGTAGTTGAGAAAGCTACTACAGAGGTTATAGGACCTACTCACTCTAGTTCCACCACTCCTCTTGAGCCATCTTCTACCACCTTTTCCTTCTAGTCGCCTGCATAGCTTTCAATTATTCCATATGTTCCACCTATCTCCCTCTTTGCTTCTGCATCCACTCAGGCATCTATGCCGTCTACCTCTCCTTTAAATGATGCCAAAAAGGGGGAGAAGGACTGATATGATCATATGTATTTTCTTTTAGTTTATAGTTTCAGTACTTGTCATGTAGTTGTGCAACTTGTGTAGTTTCAGTATGTTTTTCAGAACTGACATGTACTTGACTCTAATCTAATGAGAATATAGTCTTAATGCATTTGTGTTTATGTTTGCAGCTGCTAATATGATCTCATGAAAAGCAAGAAGTTACTTCATATGTGCATGTTTAAATTCTGCTTATAATGATTTTTGAACTTTGAACTAACATCTTTTAATCTCTATAAAAGATCAAAAACACTTAATCTTTAAAACAACTCCTCTTAGTTCTTGCTAGTCAAAGTTGTTGTAGAATTTTTGAAAAAGATCAAGTAAAGTTTGTTAGAAAATCAAATTTTTAAACTTGATCATATAATATGTTTTGTCATCATCAAAAAGGGGGAGAATGTTAGATTTCATGTTTTGATGATAACAAATCATGTTTTGGAAGATCATGAATTCCATATCAGCAAAAGAAGTGATTCTGGTGATCTGAGGAAGCTCACTCGAGTGATTTAGTTAATCACTCGAGTGATATTCAAGATCACTCGAGTGATCATTGAAATCACTCGAGTGATATGGAAAATTTCCAGATCACTCGAGTGATATGAGAAATCACTCGAGTGATGCGCATAATCACTTCCAGTGATTAATAAATCACTGCAAGAAAAATTCACTGTTTTGAAAATCACTTCCAGTGAAGTCCAGATCACTCGAGTGATACGCCAAGTTTTCCATATCACTTCCAGTGATCCTGAATCACTCGAGTGATTCGCCAAATCACTTCAAGTGATTGAAAATTCACTGCAAGAAAAATTCACTGTTTTGAAAATCACTTCCAGTGAATGCCAGATCACTCGAGTGATACCTGAAGAATTCCAAATCACTTCCAGTGATCCTCAATCACTCGAGTGATGTTGCATTTTCGCTGAATCACTTCCAGTGAATTGAAAATCACTGCAAGAATATTTTACTGTTTTCCAAATCACTTCCAGTGATCTTGAATCACTCGAGTGATGGTTGAAAACTTCTAAATCACTTCCAGTGGATTCAAAATCACTGCAAGAAGAAATCACTATTTACAAAATCACTTCCAGTGATTCCAAATTCATTCGAGTGGAATATGAAAATTCATGATCACTTCCAAAAAATCAGTAATCACTGTCAGAAGCTTTCAACGTGTTTAAATTCACTTCCAGTGATATTGTATTCTCTCCAATAATGATTTATTGCTCCAGTAAACACTTTTAAACATACACTGTGATCCATTTGCAATTACTCCCATGAAAGTCAGTAGATTTTGTTAGTTAGTCCTTGACATTAATAATCATTACTGATTGCTCCAGATTGCTGTCAAAATCATATGGTATATTATTTTACTGCTCAGTTACGAAAACAAGATCACTCCTGATGGTTTTATTGATTGTCAGAAAACACTTCCAGTGAATCATGTTGATATACAAATATTTTCTAACAGTTATATTCACAAGTGTGTTATAGCTGTACTCCACTATCACGCACTTGACATGCAACTGAACAATCCACTCAAACGACAACTATTCATGGTAGCAATAGAATTTCAGAAGTAATGGAAGACAAATGCTATTACATTTGACAGAAGCATTTTTGAATCAACGGACAAATTTATAATGGTCTTCAAAGGTTCTATTATATATGTCCAGCCATTCGAAAAATAAAACAACGAAGAGAAACGCCTGAATACTCTACAAGCAATATCTTTACAAGTGCTTCAATTCTTCATCTGTACTTCAGCTCTTATCTACATACTCTGTGAGAGAGATTTGTCAGTCATACTTAATCATTTCCAATAGTGATAACTTCAGGTTGAGGAACCTTAAGAAGGGATTTGAGATTACCTTGTGTAAGCGGGAGCGAGTGTCTAGAGGAACTTGCTATTTGTACTGTGGTGCCAAGAACCCACTGAATCTTGGAAGATATAGTGAAAGGCTCAGAAGGATTTCTGAGGACTGGACGTAGGTCAAGTGGTTGAGATCGAACCAGTATAACTCTCTATGTGAATCTTGGTGATATCTCTTCCTTTCATTTACTGTGATTAAAGTTTTATAAATTGAATTTAAATTTCTGATTATTTTGTAATCACCCAATTCACCCCCCTCTTGGGTGAAAAGCTTGCTCTAACAGAATTAATGAAGTTATTGAAGGGGGGAACAAGATTCATGAAGATCATTTAAGCCAAAAGAAGTGGTTAAGTAGGAGAAAAGTGAGCTAGAAGCCTTACCTTCTATTTGTGTTTTTATTTTTCTCTTCTCTAGCTAACTTGGCCAAAATGTTAAAGTAAGAGAGAGAGAGTGAAATATTTTTATTTTTCCGCTTTCCTTGCCCTTATTTTACATCGCCAAAAGTTGGCCCAAGAGGAAGAAGAAAATATGTGGCTCTAATTTACTCTTCTTGCACAAGTTAGAGTTACTTATCCATGAGTTTCCTCTCTCTTCCCTTCTTGCTTTTGGATGAAAATGGGCTGCCTAAATGAAGGAAAAATATTGAACCAATTATCTCACTTTATCTTGCCATTGGTTAATTAATTTCTCAAGTTGGAAAAGTTGACATTTTGACTAATTGACTGAGCTCTTCTCTTCCCTCTTTTAACCTTGTTTAGATGGTTTTAATGGCTTAAAGGGAGAGAGAATTTTCTTTTCATTATAATAATTACTTCTTACTTTTGAAGAGTAAATCTTGGTCCTTCATTTTGTCTTCCAATTTTGACCTCAAGATTGTAACACCTTACATTTTTGCCCCTTTTATACGTGTCGGAAGCATTATTCCTTCTTTACTTAGGGGTTCAATACTTATTCATAACTAATGAGCCGTTACTCTTACCACATTCAGAGTTAATTCATTTTTTTCCGTTCCCGTGATCCTAATTATAGCTAAATTCAAATTTGTGTATTCTTACAGGTATATTCATATATATATGTCAAGTGTAAATATTTTACATACAGTAAACATAAATACACTTAGCTATTCAATCCTTCATTTTCTTTCTTTCTAGTTCATCTTCAAGCATTCGTCTCTATCCTGTTCATAAACTTATATGGTTGGTGGGGGGTAAGATTCAAGGGAATTTCATTAGCAAACATACTGACAATGCATGTATGATAAATGCTAGTGCATGATATGCTTGCCTTACATAGGCTCATATTCACATAATGATATTCTGCATGCTCAATGTTTGGTGTAACATACTTATGGCCACAGTAAAAATAGAAACAGAGCTTCATTAATTCATACATGCTTCATATAATCAAGAAAAACAATACAACAAATCAATACTCAACATAACCATCACATACATACAAGTAAGTAAGTTTACTACCTTTGGTCTTTATGTCCTCCTCTTATACCTTTTCTTCCAATTTAGGTTCTTAATCCACATCTCTCGGGTGTCAATGTCGAATCCTATAATTTATAATTCACGGACAAGTGAGTTAATACTTGTCCCAATTTTAATAACTTAAGATACTTTGGTAGGTTATCTTTATAATTACTACATTAATCCCAATAGATATTTAATGGGCCCACACTAACTCTAAGTATTTAACTTGACCCTTAGAGTTCCACTTTTTACTAAAGTACCCTTACTTTTCATTTTCTCACAATTACACAATTATGGCAGAAATTTCAATAATAGTTGAAAATTCATATCTTGACCTAGGAATATCCAATTAAGGTGGTTCCAAATTCTATGTGTAACTTATTAAGTATATGTTAACGTAAAAATACTTTCCACTACCATCTATCCACACATCATTCCTAATTTCAAGTCTTTTCCATACTCCAAAAAATCTGCCCAGTTTTGGTGGTCTAACTTCAAACATTCATTACTCCTAGTGTACTACCCCAAATCCTTAAAATTACATATCATTTTAAAGCTAATTATGTCTACTTTAAATTTGGAAATTATCACCATCAATAAATAAAGTTTGAATAGTAAAATTTCCATCATAGAAAATCTGCCAGATAAAACGCAATACTGGCAGCAACTACAATAAAGTTTTACCCTTTTGAACTTTCATTCAAAATAATTTAAAATTATAACTAGGAGCTATTCCCACACTTTTTTTTTGTGGAATCAAATGGTGAACTCAAAAAATACCAAAGTCACACTCTGTCTACTAGGTTTTGCCTTTGACCAAAATCTGCTCTTAACACAAAGAAAAATCCAGTTTTCATTTTTAACCACCAACAAGTCTAATACATAATTTATCATCATATATCACCTTATATATGATTAAAACATCATTTTTCCTTAAGAACACCATATGGGAAAAATGTTAGGGGTGACCAAGAGCCCAAAAAACTCAACAAAAACACAAAGTAATCGGTTCAAAAGGAAACCAAGGTTTACCTCTTCGTGTTTCTACAGTCGGTTAGGTATTCCGACGGCACTCCAGCTTACTAAATGACACAAAACACCTTAGATGAAAAATATGAGACCATAGAATTGAAGCTCACAGGGAGTGGAAGAAGTTTCCTGAAGGACTTACCGGACGATAATAGCGATTCGGGGTCGGAATCAGCTCTGGTACCCAAGAAATGTTACTATTCCTACTCCTTCTCTCTTCTTTCTATTTCCTCTCTTTTTTTTATTTCTCCTTCTCTTTCTCTTGCTTGGCCAAAATGGCCTTTAAAAAAGAATGAAAGGTGATAATCTTGCACTTTGATGATCTTGTAAGGTTCCAAGTATTAGAAGATATTTGCTCAAGATGCCATATGTCATTAAGCTAATTGAACTTCCCTTTCTCTCTCTGTTAGGGGATGCCTTAATAATCAGGGGAAGGGAAAGGCCTGACAATTTCCTCAGACTCTGGGGTTCGGTGTTTGGGAAGTTAAGTATGTGACCGAGCTGGAGATTGATGGATTCCCTGGACTCAATGCTAGGTGGCGCGCTCTAGAGATTCCAACATAAAAGGCATAAAGGTGAGTTTAATAATAAGGGATACTTGTCATCTCCTCACTCTTCCAACACAAAAGTGTCATTGTCCTTTGTAATGATTAAGGGACACTTGTTATCTTATTTCTTATCCAACACAAAAGCTAGTCAAATTACTTACTTTATTAAAGTTACTTTATCGGTACTTACTCGAGATTCTACTTAGGTTTTGATCAGGACTACGACATACATATTAAAGCCCGTCAAATGACACCAGGTCAAAGGTATGCGTGGGCCCTGCTTGGCGCTACATACCAGCGTCCACTTTAAAAAAACATAAGGTATATATGTCTGCCTTTGAAATGCCATGTGAACACATAGATCGGCCTATTTTTCCTGACTAATCAGTCCCTTATCTCATGACATAGCTGGGTGGTGTCTTTCTACCAACCCAATGGCACCGTATATGTGTCATGTTCTGGACCGACACTTTGATCTTACTGTCTACACATATTGAGCCCTTTACCTGGTAGGGTCAGATTACATAGTCCTTGAGAGTCTTTCATCTCTCAACATTCTTGGGAACCTTCCCAAACTGGGCTTAGTAGTTTTCCTGATACAGGTGTTTCCTCAAGTCTCTAGGCCGAAAATTCCAGATATTACAAAGATCAAGTAGCAATTATCTCTTTTGCCCTTGATTATGACAATATTAATTCTTATGTCGTTAATTCTTTCTAGATAGTACTTCCCTTTTCCTTTAGATCCGGGTTAGGTTTCATGTCATGCTGACATATCCAAAAGGAATCAGATATTTTCTTTCGACTAATTTACACCAAAATTCATACTTTATTCCATGTGTGGTTTCTAATAGTCATTATATTTATTATTCATTCCTATAACTCATACTAAAATAGGTTTATTAGTCTACTCTATTCAGGCTTATTCTCTAGCTTCTAGTCCCAAAATTTGGAGTATTACACACCATATAATGCAACATAAACTAATATTGTACACATGTCTGTTTGTCGACGTTCAAGATTAAAATGATTGTTTTGTCTGGATCAAAATGACCATTTTGTTCTACTAGCCATATAGTGATCACTATAATATTCTGGAGCAAAGAACAACCTGTTTGTACTTGTCTCACTACCTCAGCTCAGTCCTACTGGCCTTATGGTACTTGTGCTTTTCCCATAAGGTGGTACTTGTGCTTTTCCCATACCACAGTGAGGAATTATATCATCTACCTAGAATGGGTGTAATATCCCAAAATGTAGACAACGACTAAATGTAAAAAATAGATAGTGAGTTAATGATAGAATTTTCCCTAGAAACTATATAATGACTTTAGTTCGGATTAGCTATCGGTAATTACCTAGTTTTTTTGCCTAAAGTTAGATATGACCGAAAACCTAATCAAAATACAAGAATAAAATGGAATGGTGCCACTAATGAGGAAATAAAGCCATTTAAACCATTTACATGAAAACAAACAGAAATAAAAGAATTAATGGCACACTAATTGAATTTTGCCATGATCAAGGGTAAAATAGTCAATTTCCACTTGATCTTAAGGTCAAAATTGGAAGACCAAATGAAGGGCTAAGATTTGCTCTTCAAAATTAAGAAGTAATTATGATATCAAAAAGAAAAGAAAGAAGAACAGAAGAAAAGTCACATGGTCTTCACTTTGATCAAGTTTAAAAATAAACAAAAAAGACAATAATTCAAGAGCATTTTGGTCAACAATTCCACCCCTTTTTGAAGATAAATTTTGTTCAAGTAGAAGAGGGAAAAGGAAAGAGAAAATGTAACCCAAATAACCAAGTTGACTTGAGTTAAATTAACTCTCCAACTTTTTCAAGAGGGCATCACTATTTGACACATGGCTTTCTTCTTTTTCCTAAGTGATTTTCGACGAAGTGATCAAGAAGTAAGGGAATTGGATATTAAACTATTATTCACTCCCTACCATTTATTAAAATTTTTTTCCAACCAAATAGAAAGAGGAAAAAATGAAAGTGAAGCAAGAGGAAAGAGAAAGAAAGTCATCTTGAAGAAAGAACAAAAGGCGAGTTTCAACCTTGATTTTCACCTTGAAATCCACCTTTTGAACTCAAATACTCTTCATAAAAATTATTCCTCTTGATGAGAGCTTCATTTTTATGGTTTTATATTTTCAAGGGGAGGTTTTTTGAGTCATCTTGCAAGAGCCAAAGTTAAAGAACCAAAGAAAGAGCTTAGGAAAGTGAAAGGGGTAAGTAATAACTTCATTTTGAGCTATGGATTGTGTTGATTGGTTGAAGATTTTGGCATATGAATTTTTTCCCTATTTTATGGTGATGATTATATAAATGGTGTATTTTGGTGTTTAATGAACATATGAAACTAGTTTGGGGCTTAAATTGGAAGTTTGGTAATTGTTGGATTGTATGTCTAAATTCTGCTAAAACAGGACATATAGAAGGGGTTGAAATTTGATAAATTTAATGTTACCATTGTGTTCTACACACACAAAAATGTATGGGGAATAGCCCTCGTGTAATATCCCAAATTTTAATCACCAAAATTCCTTGTATATTTGATTATATTGAATGGAATAAAATGGTGAATTTAATGCACTTGAAGTAGTTGAAATGTCGAAAATAGTGATTATATGAATTTTTGGCTAAGAAAGACATAAAGTCCAATTTTTGTCTTGACAAATGCCTTATATTGGAGCCTAAAATTTAGTATGAAAGACCATAATTTTTGGGCCCACTATATTGCAAAAATTCGGCTAAGAAGAAAAGGAAAGAAGAAAATGACAATTGTTTCAAGAACTCAAGAAAATGTAGAGGCAAAATGGTCATTTGGCCTAATAAAATATAATTCAATAATTTCCTTTAATTAATAGGGAAAATTCAACCAAGGAAGAAGGGAAGAGAGAAAAATAAATATTTGGTCAAGGAATTAGCCAAGTGGAAGCAAGATAAGTCAAGAAGAAAAAGAAAAATCACATGCTAAAATACCAATAAAATAATAATTAATTAAAGAGGTGAAAGAGAGCTCTAGAAGAGCCAATAAAACTCTTCCAAAGGCCATTAATTTTGGCCCAAACAAGAGCCAAGAAAGTGAGAAAGAGTTGGAGAAAACACAAGAACAAGAGAGAGAGAGAGAGCAAGTGTTCTGGAAGGAATCAAGGTAGGTTGATTGTGAAATTTCTTGTAATATGTCTTCAAACTCATGGAAAACCCTCTCTAATCTCTATACCTTCCTTGAAAACATATGTAGCAAGCACAAAATCAAGAGAAAGAAGGAAGGAGAGGGACAGATTAGAGGGATAAGAAAGAGAAATCATAGGTAAGTCATAAAACCTTGCTTCCTTGTTGATTTAAGGTTGTTTGATGATGTTGTGGTTGATTGTTGGCTAGTTTGGTCTCTGTTTTTGATTTAGGATGTTCAAACCCTAAGGGGATATACTTCCCAAATTGACACTAATTTATGTACAATAGGTGTTGGGTAGTTAAACAAGTGATTATAAGTGAAAGAAAGGTGTCTTGTTGATTAAATTGTGAATTATTGAAATGAAACCCTAAATTTTGGTCAGAACAGGGTAAGTTGAAGGAGTATGATTTTGTAAATTTTGATGTCTCCAGTATATTCCTTAGGAAAAATTGTGTAGGAATTGGTAGTTGGCATAACTTTAGAAAGGATGGATTGGAATTCCAAAACTTGGAAGGCTACTGTCTAGTTTAGGTTTTCCCTGCATGGAAGATGTTTTGTTTTGAGTAACTGAGTGGTATCTAATGCTTATGATATTTTCTAGAATGAAAGTAGGCTTATCAAGCTTTGATTTAATATGTCAAATAGGTCATTCGGAGCTTTACACTATCCGTTATGTATTTTTGAAGTTAGTCATATAAAAACTAGCATGTTTCTGGATAGTGTCCAATAACTGGTAATTATAGATTTATTTGAATCTAATTGGTTAAGAGCAATAGTTTTCCTTGACATTAAACTTAATAAGGGTCACCTAGTCTTTGGAATCACAGAAATTGGACATGTTTACATAAAGATATGAAGTTTCAAAATTTGATGAAAATTCTGCTAGCGTCTAGTAGATGTGCGAAATTAAAAGAAAAGGTAATGGCATAATGTAATTACCTTGAACTTTAAAGGTAAAGATAACCAACTATATAAGCTTAGAATAAGATATGTATGAGTAATAACTCATGTGTTACCAATGTGGGAATTTTAGGATTTAACTCTTACCCGAGCAGGACGAAAGTTAAAGGACCAGAAGTAGCTAGGCAATTGGAAATGAGTCCAGGTAGTAACTCTATCTCTCATATTCTATGTGATTGTTAGTATGCATTGCTTACCATGGTCTATACAATGACATGTGTATGGTAGTAATTCCTAGAGCTGGGTATGGGAAAAGTATAAGTACAAACTTGAGGGAAAAACACAAGTACCTTGTGGGCTAGCAGGTACCCAGTTTAGGTAGGCCAGTGGCAAGTACGGGCAAAATAGCATCTGCACCAGAATATTATAGCAAGTAGGGGTCATAGCAGCATATAATCTTGAATTGAGCATGAATAAGGTCAGTAGGGTACAAATAGTTATTTGTATCTGAATGCCAAGCAAGAATTGTAATGTGATAACTGATTCTCAAGTAGGGATAAACGACCATTTTGATCTAGACAAAATCATCATTTGATCCTGAACATTGACAGATATGTGCACAACATTATTATTTGATGTATTATAAATGTTGCATTACATGTTTATCTTTCACATTTTATATGACTGATAGATTGTTACTACTGAGATTTGTTTGAATCTCTCCCTTCCATAATAAAAATTAATTCAGCTAGTGGAAGCAGCTCAAAGGAAAAAGTAGTAGATACCGACAATTGAGGGTCTGGTGTTGATCAAGAAATTTTCTATTTTTTATCTGTTAATTTCTCTATGTAATTTTTGGATTTGTATTGTATTATATATAAACCCTGTTGGGATTTCCTGTAATATAATCAAGAGTTTTTTATCAGTATAATTTTACTATTTTTGTATGACCATTAAACTCCGTGTTAATACTCTGATAAATATCAACATATTATGAAGTTTGACATTTTTGGTATCAGAACATGCGGTTATGGCATTAGTAGAATAGTATACTAATATAATCTTGATTATATTATAACAGGAACCATGAGCAATAGACGACGTCAAAGGGATAGATCCGCGCCATTTGTGAATCAACCTTCGGAGTCTAGCAAAAATCTAAAGGGCAGTCAACACGACTACATCAGGTCAAGAGGGGTCTTAGGGTGCTCCAAACTGTAAGGAAGCGTGTGCGTTTAAGACCAGGTTATGGACTACAACTCATACTAGAGCTAAAACAGTCAATTCTTCTATTGGTGATAATGAGCAGTTACTATTGAAAAGGTAAGAGTCAGATATATGCAGTGCTACTAGTTCCAGGACAGAACCTGTGCACGTTAGACATAACCTACATCCCGATCTAGAATTATGGGAGTATGTTAAAGGCATATACACGTAAGTTTCCCATGAATAGAACACCCTGGTGGCTCAGTATTTGGCATACCTAGAGGAAATGGAAATATTGTATCAAGGCTAGAGATATTTTGATTTGGAGATTCCGGATGATATTTGGATTTGTACAATGTTATACTTCTTTCCTGATACTACATTTTAGAACTGGAAGAAGAATGAGATTATGGAGCGGGGCACAAATAACAACTTTATTACCTTTATAGAGAACATTACGAGTATGTGCTCGACTCTATGTACTAGCATTGATTTACGACTCATACACAATATTTGATTACCTGGAGGTGATTGACCTGACTAAATGGAATGAGGGCAGTCCAGAGGTACTTATCAAACCCTTAATATTTTGACATTATAAGAGTGTTCCCGCACAATTCAATGGGCATACAGAAATAGTACAAATATACTTATATAGAATTCTTGATTACATTACAAAATATCTCCATAGGGTTTATACATGATACATCATATATCCAACACAAAGGAGGACTATTAAATAACCAACGAAGAAATTCTTGAACCAAAATTGGACCGTCACCTACTGGTATCTGCTACTTTGCCCGCTTAGCCGTTTCACTTGCTGAGATAAATTTTTAATTTATGGAAAAGGGTGAAATTCATACGAATCTCAATAGTAACAAGCTATCAATCATATAAAATGTGAAAAGTAAATATGCAATGAAGCATTTATTATGATTCAGCAATCAAAATGCTAAGCACATGTCAGACAATGCTCAGGAACCAAATGATGATTTTGTCCAAATTAAAATGATCATCCATTCATGATATGCACAAATATCATCTCATAATGTGATCACAACAACAACTCAAAGCAGGCCTATACATGTCCGTAATAATCATAACTTTGAGTAGGCCTATACCTGTCCGTACATATAACAACTTGGAGCAGGCTTATACCTGTCCGTACATATCAAGCCACTCAACTGGGTTCACTTGGCCACATGGTACCCCAAAGGTTCCGTGGGGTGGTTTAACTCATCACCTATACCCAGAGAGTATCAATACCACAAGCAACACATTATACAGATCATGTCAAACATTTCATATTAATAATCACATAGAGTATGAAAGATAGAGTTACTACATAGACTCATTTCCTTGGCCTAGCTTCTACCGGTCCTTTAACCTTTCGTTCGGCTCGGGCAATTACCAAATTCCTAAAATTCCCAAAGTAATTGCAAATAAGTTATCACTCATTCATACTTTATTCTAGAATTTATAAGTTGGTTGTCTTAGCCAAAAATTTCATATTTACCAAAATGCTCATGGGGAACCCAATCTAATTCCATTTTTACCTGATATATTTGTACTTTACAAAAAATTATGACCTTGGCTAATCCTACATATTTTTAAGTGTTGAATCCATTTTTGACCTCAGATTAGAAAAATTCCAATTTAAATTACAGATTTTCCCTTAACAGCCCTAACTTGGGGTTTTAGGGGAAAAATTGTCATTTCATATTCTGGGGCTTTTCACACTTCACACTCTACATAAACCCTACACAATTTTCCCTTCTAAACCACATGGAACCATTAGAATCATGAAATTCCAACTCCTACTCCTAATTCTAGAACTGGCCAAAAATTTCAAGAATTTTGGAAAATTATATTTTTATGATTCCAACCTCTAAGACATCTTCTTTCCACATATATTCATTTATTTAACCACCCAATCACAACTTTAACATAATCAATAGAAATTTGGGTAGCATTCCCCCTTAGAAATTGGACATCCCAAATTTACAAAATTACCAGAAACAACCAAATAACCAGCCAGAAATCCACCACAACTCAGTCTTTAAGAAGAATACTAGAGCTTACGCAGCTTACCTCATCCTTCCTTCTTCTTCTTCCTTGGCCGTGTAATCTTCCCCTTCTTCCTTGAGTTTATGGTTTTTTGATAACTATTCAAAGAGAATAGGGAGGCTAAGGAGAGGATTCATGAGCTAGGACACAAGAATTAGTAGAGATTTCTACTTACTTACCTAAATCTTGCTTCTTGTATTCAAGTTTCTCTTCTTTCTCTCCCTTTTCTCCCTAGCTCTCTTCTCCTTCTTCTCTTCCTCTCCCTTGGTGAACATGGCCTCTTATATAGAGAACTAAAGAGTTCTCTAGAAATTAGCTTATGTGTCCTTAATAATTAATATTTTATTCGAATGATATCATGTGAAAAAATTTATATATTATTTTATCTCATGATTTTTTCCCTTTGATAATTCCATAACATTCTTCCACCTTCCTTCTTGTCCCTTACAACCATCCTTCCTCTTTCAATTTATAGAAAATTACCACATTTATTTATTTTTCCAAAATGACCATTTTGTCCTTCATTTTCGCATATGCAGAAAAGCTAGCAGAATTTTTCATCAAACTTTGAAAATTTATATCTAATTGTATAGATATCCAATTTAGGTGGTTTTAAAGGTTATGTTACCCTTATTGAGTCTAGTTTTAGGTAAAAATATGAAATGTTTCCAATTAGAAGCTCATCATTTCCATAATTTCCATTTTTGGACGCTACCATAGAAAACTTCCTATTTCACTGGGCTAACCTAAAAATTTCATATCTCTTTGTATACAACTCTAAATATTATATATAACCTATCAAATTAAATATTATTATGTCTAATTTCATTCTGGAAATTTTCACAATTTTTGGACATTATTTACTATTTTAAAAATGTCACACAATGTAACAGCCTCATATGGAAATTCACTAGAAACTTCCTTGACTTATGTATCAAATAACTGTGTTGTGTGTGACCTCCAATTATCTTTTTGTGTCTCTTAATATTCTCTTTAATTCACCATTTTATCCCTTTAATACTACTAAGGTATAGAGGAATTTTGGTGACTGAAATTTTGGATGTTACAGTACTGATGGCCGGAAGTGGTAACAGCCAATACCAACATTTTGCATCGATATGTTAAAGTTAAGTATGCTTATCCCAGGGAAATGGAAGGATGGGTGACTTTGAAAATGTTAAATTATGTAGTGTAAAAGACAAGAAACATGTTGTACAAAGAAGTATGAGTAGTATATTACTACAAGTTTTCCCTAAACTATTATAAATGTCTAAATGAAAAAAAAGGCCCTTACGAACATGTGAGATTTACCTCTTCCTTATTTTTAAATAATGAAAAATAGAGATGGTGAGATAAAGGGGTAGAGGCTTTGAGTGGGGTTAGAGAGCTAGACCCGACTCAATATAGTATATAATGGGCATGTTGACAAAGTAATGTATAATGAAAATATGATCTGAGTGTTGAGCTATGAAAAGTACAGCAACAACAAGATGTAGTTAGGAGGAAAGAGAAAACAATTCTGGTAGACAGATAAATGAGTGCATATAGCTTGAGAACCCTAATCAATACCCTTCTCCTAGGCTTTCACCTAGACCAATTATGAGGGTGGAAGCTTGCAACCCGAGTAACATAATATTGCTAGCAATAACCTTCTGCCTCTGAGGAAGTTAATCCCCAAATAGTAGAGGATTACTGGCCTTATATGGAAGAAAATTTCCAGAATTTAGAAATGCCCAAATAATATTTAAGTTCATCTGGAAATTTATAAATTAGTAGGTGATGTGTATAGATAGTGGAAACACATTGAAATGACTCTGTAATCCTAAAATATTCCTATCACTTAGGAATTATTTCAAAAAAATTTCCCTGATCAATCTGAACCATAAAGGAAAACTAAATTCCTTATGAGTTGGTGAAACAAGAAGGAAAGCTTTGATGAATACTTGACTCACTACATCTGATTGCCTCAATACTCTTGTTATCTGAGGTATCATGATAATGAGGAGTAGAGTACAGGCATGATGATATGGGGACTAAGACTAGAGTTAAAAGCAAAATTAGTCTCCAAGAAGTTCACATAATCTAATAAGGCAGAGGAAGAATGCCGAAACAAGAAAAGCGCTTTACTAATATTGTATACTGATAAAATATTAGCAACAACGGAGCAACAGGCAGTAAAGGCTCTTTCCAGGAACACAAGAAATCGGAAGGTCTAACCAGGGAAATGACAAAATTTTTATTAGCTTGGTAATCGTAATACCAAAGACCCTGGGAGACACGACTTATTGGTACTACGGCATACCCATCATCCTGGAGGGCCATATTGGTTCTAGTAGGGAGGAGAATTTGTCATAAATATCGAAAACCGAGGCATTTAACCAACATTTTTCTATAGCAATAAATAGACAGAGGAGTCGAGGTAGAGAACTTATAGTAGAGTTCTACTACAAAACAAAAAGAGGCTAAAAATCTCTTGAACTAATCGAAGGAATGGTTCTACTGAATAGTAAAATCTATACAAACATGGTACGACTTAGGTGTTAGTCATTCCCTATTACGTTTTATTGTGTAAGATGGCAAGGCCTAAATGTACCTCAGTTACTCTATGATTTGATTATAGCTAAATCCACGGGTGTTAAATCCATTATAGCCAAAGCTTATTGAATGACATAACAAATGCCAAAGGATATAGATATACGGTGGAGCTAATTGGTTTGTCACCATATAAAGTGGGGAATAATTATTAGTAATGATTAGTTGACAACGCACAATATCCTACGAGACTGCAAAAGCAAAAGGGGTTAGTTACCCTAATCTACAATTTCATGACAGTGCAAAAGTCAACCTTAATTTACTTTCAGTAGCTAAAACTGGGAGATGTTTGCAAAAATGTTGTCAAGAGTATATGAAACTTTTCTCCATACAGTTAGAAGCTGGAGGAGTACTTGAAAATACTCTGGCAGTAAATGAGTTCTTTGCAATGTTTCTAGAGAATATCATTAGATTATCTCTAGAAAGGGAAGCAGAGAGTGCAATTGGGATTAAGCTTGGAGCAGGATCGACATCCAAATCCTATATAGAAGGACTCTAAATGAAATGGCAAAATTAAAAGTAGATTGAGGGGCTATTAAAGAAAAGAATTTATCAGACTCAGTATTTCCCTATAAAAAGCTTCAGTGCTATTTGTCAAAAATTAGAAGGGTAGAAGGCCATGGTCATGAGACCAAGAACATCAAGCATCATTCTGAAGAGGGTACAAAGCTCAAGAATTATGGGCAGTATCTTGGAATAGCCGGTAGGCTAAAATAGAATGAACTGTATGCATTGGGAATTTTTCAATGGACTCTATGTCCTCTGAATGCTAAACTTGACCAGTGAGGTCTTATGAATGATTAAGAATTGATGATAAAAACTCTAGATGACAAGACCAGTGTGCCTAACATTGTGGCTATTACCTAGCATTATGGAATGAGATTAGTGAGTTCAAGAATTGTGCATTAATGGTTATTGAAAGCTATTTGAGGCTATCTACAAGTTCTGAGGACTCCAGACCCGTAGTGTGAAATTCATCAACATTTGACATTTGTGAGATTCATAATGAATGTGTTGCATACTTTGAGAAGTTGCACGGAAAGAGATAGACTGAATTATGAAAAGAATGGGATGAATAATATGAATAATAAGAAGTAACTCCCCAAAGTATAGTTAAATCTATACAATGTCTGAAATTTTGAGGATGAAATTTAATTCACGGGGGGAGAGCTATAATATCCCAAATTTTGATCACCAAAATTCATTATATATTTGATTATATTTAATGGAATAAAATGGTGAATTTTGATGTACTTAAAGTGGCTGAAATGATGGAAATAGTTATTATATGAATTTTTGGCTAAGAAAGACATAAAGTCCAATTTTTGTCTTGACAAAGGCCTAATATTGAAGGCTAAAATTTTTTTATGAAAGAGTATAATTATTGGGCCCAATATATTGTAAAAATTAGGCCAAGAAGAAAAGGAAAGAAGAAAATGGCAATTGTTTAAAAAATTCAAGAAAATGTAAGGGCAAAATGGTCATTTGGTATAATAAAATAAAATTCAATAATTTCCCTTAATTAATAGGGAAAATTCAGCTAAGGAAGAAGGGAAGAGAGAAAAATAAATATTTGGTCAAGGAATTAGCCAAGTGGAAGCAAGTCAAGAAGAAAAAGGAAGAAGCAAAAGAAAAATCACATGCTAAAATACCAATAAAATAATAATTAATTAAGGAGGTGGTAGAGAGCTCTAGAAGAGTCAATAAAACTCTTCCAAAGGCCATTAATTTTGGCCAAAACAAGAGCCAAGAGAGAGAGAAAGAGTTAGAGAAAACACAAGAACAATAGAGAGAGAGAGCGCAAGTGTTCTGGAAGGAATCAAGGTAGGTTGATTGTGAATTTTCTTGTGATATGTCTTCAAACTCATGGAAAACCCTTTCTAATCTCTATACCTTTCTTGAAAATACATGTAGCAAGCACAAAATCAAGAGAAAGAAGGAAGGAGAGGGACCGATTAGAGGGAGAAGAAAGAAATCATAGGTAAGTCATAAAACCTTGCTTCCTTGTTGATTTAAGGTTGTTTGATGATGTTGTGTGTGACACCTTAAATGTACACTCGTTCTAATGAGTTTTACGCAACAAACTCAAACCACTAAGCGTTATTTTTTTATAATGCTTTCAAATCCCAACATCAAACAGGATTCAAACCTGTAGTTTAGTGGGTTTTTTCTAAAAATTTTAAAACTTTTGCAGAAGCGTACTCTAGTGATTCACAACTTTATTATTACTCATCAATTCTTATCTTTCTCGTTAATTTAGTTAGGGTGATTCTCTGCTCAAGCTTAATTTATTCATTTATATACACAACTGTGTAGCCACACAACGCTACCAAAGAGTCTAAGTCAAATAAATATACAGTACTGGACCCTTAAATCTTCGGCCTACCATCACATTATCTTCTTGTTCGACTTCCTACATCCCCCCTTTGTCTATCTACCTAATGTTTGGTTTGGGGAGGGTGAGATTCGGAGGAATCTCAGTAGTAAACAAATACCATAATGCATGTAAGATGAATGCTAGTGCATGATATGCTCGCCTTATGTAGGCTCATGCTCACATAATGACATCTCTGCATGCTCAATGTTTCATACAACATATCTATAGCCACAGTATAAACAGAAATAGAGCTTCAGCTTCACTCAAATATGCTTCACATAATCAAGCAAAGCAATACACAAGCATAAATATTAAATACATGTAAGTAGGCTAAGTTTACTACCTTAATTGCCCTTCCTTGATCCACCATCTTTGTTCTGACTTGAGCACAACTGTTTGGTCCTAAAATTCCCAAATGTACAATAAATGAGTCATTACTCACCCAAGTATTATTCTAAACTCATATTTTTGGTTATCTTTCAAAATTTCAACAGTTTCTCATATTCACTCTCTGTACTTCAGTGTTCATATATTTACTCTATGAGAGTGATTTGTTTACAAACTCAATATTTCTTATTGAGATAACTTAAGGTTATGGAATCGTAAGTTGGTATTTGAAATTACCTTGTGTAAGGGGGAGTGAGTGTTCGAGTAAGGAACTTGCTTTGTACTGAGGTGCCAAGAACCCATTGAATCTTGGAAGATATAGTGAAAGAATCAAAGGAACTCTAAGGACTAGATGTAGGTCAAAGTGGTTGTGACCGAACTAGCATAAAATCCTAGTATACACTTCGGTGATTTCTCTCCTTACTCTTAACTATGTTTTAAAGTGTGTTAATTTTTTATTTAAGGTCCAATTATTTTGTTATCACCCAATTCACCCTTTTCTTAGGTGATAAGCTTGCTCTAACATCCAATGCTTATGATATTTTCTAGAATGAAAGTAGACTTGTCAAGCTTTAATTTGATATGTCATATAAGTCATTTGGAGCTTTACACTAGGCATAATGTATTTTTGAATTTGGTTATATAAAAACTGGTATGTTTCTGCACAATGTCCAATAGCTAGTAATTTTGGATTGATTTACGTCCAATTGGCTAAGATCAATAGTTTTTCTTGAAAATAGACTTAATAAGGATGACCTAGCCTTTTGAATCACTACAATTAAACATTTGTACATAAAGATATGAATTTTCAAAGTTTGATGAAAATTCTACAAACTTCCAGTAGATGTGCGAAATTAAAAGAAAACACATAATGTAATTACCTTGAACTTCAATGGTAAGGATAACCAACTATATGAGCTTATAATAAGATATGAATGAGTAATAACTGATGTGTTACCAATTTGGGAATTTTAGGATTTGACTCTTGCTCGAGCCAGACAAAAGTTAAAGTACCAAAAGTAGTTAGGCAATTGGAAAGCAGTCCATGTAGTAACTCTATTTCTCATATTCTATGTGATTGTTAATATGCATCGTTTGCCATGTTCTATGTAATAACATGTGTATGGCAATAATTCCTAGAGCTGGGGTTGGGAAAAGTATAAGTATGACCTTAAGGGAAAAGTACAAGTTCCTCTTGGGCTGGCAGGTACCCAGTCTTGGTAGGCCAGTTGCAAGTACGAGTAAAACAACATCTGCACCAGAGTATTATAGCAAGTAGGGGTTATAACAACATATGATCCTGAATTGAGCATGCAGTAAGGTCAGTAGGGTAGAAATAGTTATTTGTATATGAATGTTAAGCAAGAATTGTAATTTGATCACTGATTGTCAAGTACGGATAAACAGCCATTTTGATTCAGAAAAAATCATTGTTTGATCCTGAACATTGATAGACATGTGCAGAACATTATTATTTGTTGTATCATAAATGCTGCATTACATGTTTATCTTTCACATTTTATATGATTGATAAAATGTTATTTCTTATAATCAAAATTAATTCAGCTAGTGGAAGCGGCTTAAAGGATAAAGTAGCATATACTGACAATTGAGGGTCTGGTGTTGGTCAAGAAATTTTCCATTGGTTATCTATTAATTTATGTGTGTAATTTTGGGATTTGTATTGTATTATGCACAAATCCTGTGGGATTTTCTATAATGTAATTAAGAGTTTTGTATCAGTATAATTTCACTCTTTTTGTATGCCTATTGAACTACACGTTATTACTCTGATAAATGTCAAAATATTAAGGGGTTTGACACCCCGGTTATAAAATTCTAGTCCATTGGAATACAAATTGAAAAGTTGCAATGTTGATGTCCAGTTAGGGTTTCCCTGCGTGGCAGAGGTTTGCATTGTGTTTTGAGGAAGAAAATGGAGTTCAATGCCTATGATAGTTTCAAGAATAAAATTTGACTTAATAAGCTTTAATTTTATAGGTCATATAAGTAATTTGTAGATGTACACTAGGAGTTATGTATTTATGAAGTTGGTCATATGAAAACTGGCATCTTTTTGGATTAGTATCCAATAAATGGTAATTTTGGATTGTTGTGTGTTCAATTGGCTAAGGGCAATATTTTTTCCTGAACCTAGACTTAATAAGGGTCACATAGCTTTTTGAACATTTGTGTAATTTTTAAATTTATTTTTTATTAAATATGCGTAAATTACAAAATATAATAGTACATTGTAATTTCTTTGAACTTTAAGGGTAGAAATTAGTCCCTTAGCATAATTTTACAACTTTAACTCATTGGTTGACTTGGTAAAATGACCATAATGACCCTAATGATAACCAACATAAGAAAATGATTTATGAAAGAATTTGACTAAGTAATAACTAGTCGTCTGTAATTCTAATTTATAGGATTTGATATCTGCCCTGAGAGCTAGACCCAGGATAAGTACAAGACCAGAAAGGCTTTGGTAGTAACTTCTCCCTCATATTCTATGTATCATGCTTCATGTATATTATTGCCATTATGCATACTTAAATTGTGACCATGAATTAGGCAGAATTGCCCATTAAGCATTCAGTTGACAAGAGCTTTGGCCCAATAGAATACTTGTAACATCCTAAATTTTGGGACTAAAGGCTTGAGAATAAGCCTAAATCAAGTGGACTGCTAAGCCTCAGTTTAGCAAGTGTCCCTAAAAGGTATGATTTTATTCCCTAAAATTCCTCCTACCTTGGTAGCATTTAAGGGGAATATCATGGAGAGTTAAAGAGCACAAGAGAAGTTGAAACAAGTCAATTAGAGGTCACATACAACACAAGTAAGTTAGAACATAAGTTGTAACAATTTGAGATTTGTTGCCAGCGAGTTCCCTGTGAGGCAGTCGTGTTGTGTGACATTATTAAATGGGAAAATGATGTCCGAAAATTGTGAAAATTTCCAAAATAAAATTATACTTATCAAGATTTTCTGTGAAAATGATAGGTCATATATGTCATGTAGAGCTATACACAAGAAGTTATGTATTTTTGAAGTTAGCAAAGTAAAACAGGCAATTTTCTGTGGTAGAGTCCAAAAATAATAATTTTGGGAATTTTAAGCTTCTATTTGGCCAAAGGTTATATTTTTTTCTTAAAACTAGACTTAATAAGGGTCACATAGCCTTTAGAACCACCTCAATTGGATATCTATATAATTAATTAAGAATTTTCAAAATTTGACAAAAATTCTGTCCAGTTTTTCAGTAAGGGCGAAAATGAAAATAAATGTAAGGGCAAAATGGTCATTTGATCAATAAAGCAAGAATCAATTATTTTTTCCTTTAATTTGGATGAATTTCACTTAGAGTGAGGAGCAAGAAGGGAAATTAATTTACTTGGCCTGTATTTAAAGAAAAAGAATTAATTATGACCAAGTAAACTTTGCACATGTTGAATTTCCATTAAATAACATTAAACCAAAATGCAAGAGAGGTATTTTGAGAGGACATTTATCTCTTGCTCTTGCATTCATTTGGTCAGCTTAAACCAAATAGATAGAGTGGGAGTGTTCAAGAAACATAGAAGACAAGAGAGAAGGAGCAAGTTCAAGAAGCAAGATTAAGGTTAGTTGGTTGTAGAATTCACTTGTTCTTGGCTTCAATCTCTTGTGCACCTCTTCTAATCTCTTCTCCATTTTAAATATCATGTATGGCAAGTAAAATCAAGAGGAGGAAGAGAGAGAAAACTCATGTCCAAGAGATAGGAAGAAGGGAAATCCAAGGTAAACTCAAGAATCTTGTTTCTTTTATTGATTCTTGATGGTTCTTAGTTGTTCTAGTTGATTTTTAAGTTGTTTTAGCTTGGTTTGTGATTTTGGGAAGCTTAAACCCTAAGGGGTTATGCTGCACAATTTTTCATTAATCATGTGGAAAGTGTGACTAAGTAATTAAACATGTGATTAGAGGTGAAATGAGGGTGATTAATGGGTTGAAATCATAAAACAACATTTTCCCTAAATTCCCTTCTATTTTGGCCAGACCTAGTTGGGAGGGATAGAGCTGGAATTTCATCAATTTGATGGTTCCATTGAGTTTAGAGGGGAAAATAGTGTAGGGTTCATGTGAATTATGAAGTATAAAAGCCTTATAATGTGAAATGACCAAATTACCCTTAAAATCCTAAGTTAGGGCTGTCAAGGTTGAAACTATAATTTGGACTATAATTTGACTAACCTAAGGTCAAAAATATATTCTACATGTGAAATTATGTAGGATTAGCCCAGGTCATAATTTTTGGTGAAGTATAGTTTGATCGGGTATAAAAGGACTTAGACTGGGTCCCCAGGGGCATTTTAGTAATCTTACAATTTTGAGTCAAGATAACCAATACATTGAGTTTAGCATGAGTTACAAATAAATAATAACTCATTTATCCTAATTTTGAAATTTTAGGATATATCAGTAGCCTGAGCCAGAGGTAGAGCTAGACCGACAGTAAGGCAAAGAAATGGTACATTCAAGGTAGTAACACTTTCTTTCATACATTATGTGATTATTATATGCTTGAGTATGCCATTTTCTTTTACATGAGCATTGTGTCTTGGACACGCATAATAGCTTAGTTGTGGTCTATGACCCAACGAGGCGCAGAGTTAAGCCGACACAACATTCTATCATCTTACGTAACATGGTGCATGACATTTATTTTCACATCGTATATGTTTGATTGTATGTTACTACTGAGATTTCCTCGAATCTCACCCTTTCCATAAACATGTAAAGTTTCCAGCAGCAGGTATTAGCTCGAAGGGCAGAATGGTAATTTCCAGGAACGGAAGGTTCCGGACCAGTTCGAGAAAGGCAGGTGGTTATCTAATGACATTTTATTTTTTTTAAGGTATGTAATTATTTGGTAGAATTCATGTATATAAAGAAGCACATTGTATCAATAACACTAGTACTTTTATGCTATTCATATGTGCCCATTGAACTACGCAATTACTATTCTGAGTAATATCAATTATGAAGCGGGGTCTTACATTTTTTGTGTCAAAGAAGTGGTTCTAGCTACAGTGTGTGCAGTTCTAGTATTAGGATAGTATACTGATATGCATGATTATACAGTGATAGGAACATCAAAGTGAATTACTTTGGCTGGTTCACAATTAATCCCCCTAAGAGGAATGGACAAGCCCCAAAGAAATAGTGGTTACTCGGAGGGAAGCTAGCCCTATAGTACCGGTCTGAGGGTGGTACATGGATGACCCAGACCCATTAGGTAAGGCCAGAGTACATGCCTCCTCTTAGAACAGAACCACAAGTAGGTTGGTCAGTGTTAGATAGATGAGCTACAGACGAATAAAACAAAGTCAGATCTGGATTTCATTACTGATTCTGGAGCTAGAATGGTATACATGATGCATGATCAGCTGTATCAGGGGACAACGTTATCAGTTCATGCAGAGGCAGTACCAATACCTAGTTGGCGGAATTGGTGTTACCAGTGCACACCAGAGTGATACCTGCATTTACAATAATGGTATCATAATGGTATCAATGGTATCAGAAAGCGATAGTATTAGTGCACATAGAAGCAATACCAGTACCTAGTTAACGGTATCTGTAGTACCAATGCACACTATAGTGATACCATCACTTATAGCAATGGTATCATAAAGGTTTCAATGATATCAGAAAACTGTGGTATCAGTACTCGTGGAGGCGGTGCCAGTACCCAGTTGGTGGTATAAGTGGTATTGGTACATACATGAATGATACCAGCACTGGTGATAGTGATATCAGGATGGTACCAGCAGTATCATAGTGATATCAGAGGTATCGAAGAACAGTGGTATCAGTGCATGCGGAGGTGGTACTAGTACTTAGTTGGTGGTATCAGTGGTGCCAGTGCATTTGATTGTGGTATCAATGCACGTAATAGTGGTATCAAAATTGATATTGTGCATTTATCGACAGTGATATGCAGTTACTATAAAGTATTTTGATGCCTGGAGACAGTGGCCGTGATTTTTTAGGCAAGGGCAGGCACAGGGTATCAATGGTCGGAAGCAATTCAAGCCGGTATCTGTATTTCTGTACGGGTACGTAAAAGTTAAATGTGCTCTACCCAGAGAAATCTCGGGATGGGTCACTCCTTGGGAAGTTACATGAACATGTTGTACAATAGTTTAGACACTGTATGTTGTTACAGATTTTCCCTATCTACTGTAAACCCCTGTTATGTGTTAATGTAGGAGTACTTGTGTGTACCCAACATATTATGAAATAACCAAAATACCCTCATGCTTTAAGGACATTTGAACTTTTCGATTAAGGTTATAGAATTTTGATTAGCATTTTTTAGATGACATAATGAATGTTTAGAGGTATTGAGATGATGAAATAAGCATTGATTTTTAATTCGAACCATTTTTGTTACAGTGAGTACTGCCTAGAAATTTTCATTTAATGAGGCTATGAAAACTCGAGACTTAGAAATTGTTATGAGGTTTCTTTGTGCTAAGCAATGATCCTTAGTTATCCCATGGGGTAAACAGTATATAGGTATGATATGCGATGATGCATGATGAGTGATGATTATGTCGTATATCTAACCTAGAGGATCTGATTTTATGATACTGAAGGTTGAGGATATGTTTAAAAATATCTAAGATGAAATAGTTCTTAGGTTGCAATGTGAATAAAGTTGTACTATTGTTCTGTTTCATTAATGAAGTGGAACCTTATGAACCTTGTGGATAATGTTGAACCTTTAGTAATGTTTTAAGGACATTACCTAAATAGTATAGGCGCAATTGATCTTGATTGTTTCAGTATACCTATTGGGTATAATTGAGGAAAGTGATTTCTGATTTGTGATGTTGAGGTAGAAAGACAAGTGTGGGTAGACAGTGCAGCCCTACCTATAGTGTGTTTGACAGTGTTTATTTGGGTTCAGTCAGATGTCATAGGAGGTTTCTATGGGACTCCTAGTGGATCATCTTGACATTATTAGCTCTTATTGTGATACCTCATTTCCTATAGCCTCAAATAAGTACAAAAGAGTAGCAAAATCATTTGTGAAACCAGGATCGGGTCCCAGATTTAGAGATTTTGGAAAAATGTTCACAATTCCCCAAATCTATCTCAGGATTTGAACCTGGGATTGAGAGGGGTTTTTTTGGGAGTAATAAAAATTTTCTTAAACAATTGCACAAACATTCACTATCTCACTAAGTCTCACCGATTTCTCTTTCCATTTTATCAGAGTATGCGAGCAGTTCTCTGCTTACTTTTTACGTTTCATACCTTAGTTAAGTTTCGTTAGCGTTTGGAAGCAAAATATAGCTAAATTTTTCCTTTACTAGTCTGCCGGCATTACCACACTAGTGTAAAATAGTCTTTTTAGACCGTATTATTTAGACCGGTTATTGAGGATAAGGTCTAAAAAATATGATCGGTGGCAGTTTCGTAATTATAAAGAATTTTTTAAACCGGTTCTTAAAATAACCGATCTAAAAATAAAAAATTAATTAAAAATTAAAAAAATTTAAGACTTTTTAGACCGGTTGTCACTAATAACCGATCTAAAAGATAAAAATTTTTAGACCGGTTGTTGATGATAACCGTTCTAAAAGATGCGAAATTAAAAAATGAATTTTTTTTATTTTTAAGATCGGTTATTAGTTATAACCGGTCTAAAGGAGAACACTTTTAAGACCGGTTTTGTCAAATAACCGGTCTTAAAAGTCCGCCCTAAAATTTAAAATCTTCTCGGCTTTATCTCGCGCCTAATTTCAACTTTGAAATCTGATACTCATCAAGTTTCTTATAAACTCCTCCCTCGTGCCGTAACAGCTCCTTTTTCCCACATCACTCCTCCATCCTTGACCATCTTCGCCGTCAATGCAGAGGTACGGTGGAATCCATCATCGTAAAGCTCGGCTTTTCTTCCCTCCGATTGGTTTAAGATAGCGCTCTACTTAATTAGTTTTATACATACTTCAGTGTAGATACTGTCATATATTTCAAATTGATTTCTATTACAAAAATTTATACTCATATTTGTTTCAGGTTTATGATTGCGACATCTGAGAAAGTTTACAAATTGGATTATTCATTAGGGGCTGAGGTTAGTGTTTTCTTTTGTCATTTGCCTTGTTTCTAAATATTTATTCTCCGAAAAAATTTCTTAAGCAAAAATTATCTTCCAACTTGCGTTTTAATTACTTTATTTTCTAACTTATTTCCTAATATTATTTCATATTGTTGAGCCATTCATAGCTCATTATGTATTTGCACTTATTGGTACAATATTTCTGAGTCGTGCTTATTGTGTTCTTCAGGTATAACTTCACCAAGATATATTCGTGATTAGTAACTACAAGTATGACCTTGAAAGCATGCTTTTAGGATATGTACAGACTAAGCATAAAAACATAATTAATGGACTCAAAAAAAATTAAGACATTTTTTAGACCGGTTATTTAAATAACCGGTCTAAAAAGTGTCTTATTTTTTTTTAGTCCATTAATTATGTTTTTATGCTTAACTTTTTAGACCGGTTATTTAAATAACCGGTCTAAAAAGTGTCCTAATTTTTTTTTGAATCCATTGATTATGTTTGTATGCTTAACTTTTTAGACCGGTTATCCACATAACCTGTCTTAAAAGTCTTTTTTAGACCGGTTATTTAAATAACGGGTCTAAAAATTGTCTTAATTTTTTTTGAATCCATTGATTATGTTTGTATGCTTAACTTTTTAGACCAGTTACCCACATAACCGGTCTTAAAAGTCTTTTTTAGATCGGTTATTTAAATAACGGGTCTAAAAAGTATCACACTTTTTAGACTGGCTGTATCAAGACCTCATCTAAAACTGGTCTAAAAAGTTATTTTTACCCGGTCTAAAAAACCATTTTTCCACCGATGCGAGTTTCACTATCATAGCACTGTCATGGTTACAGGCTATTCATACTATAAACAGATCTAAAATACAAGAAATAGACAACCAACAAAAAGACTAAGATCATCTGGCGTTTCCAGCCTCTAGCCGTTTGTATTTACCTTCGTCTTGCCCCTTGAGCTCTCTCCATGTACTTTAGATGGTTTATGAAAAAGAGTAAGATTCAAAAGAATCTCAGTAGTAACATATTGCCAATCATACATATATATCATCACAAAGCATGCCATATAGACATTATACATCATAACTATCACAACAACATTCAGTGCATCACATGCAGTTCATAATAAACAACTATAGCGCTAGGCATGTTAAAGGCCCTGAGGGATACCCATGCAATAGGCCCCGAGATCTACTCGTGCATTACAGAACGTTATTGGCCTGAGTGTCCACCTGTGCAATAGGCCCCGGGCGACTACTCCGCATAACTAGAATGTGTTAGACATCTCGTAATAAATCCACACAACACACCATGCATGATATAATATATGAGAGATGAGTTACTACCTGGCTGTTTCCCTTGAGTAATTTCCAACCAGTTGTTTGAGCTTGGGAAAGTTCTAGTTCCTATCAAAATTAGAGTTACAAGTAACTAGTTATTATTTGCATTATTGTCTTTAAATCAAATTATGTTGGTTATCCAAAGCAGTTATAACAGTTCCTGCATAATACAATTCTATACAGTGTAATTTCTTTGTTTTCCAGAACTGACAGATTTTTCACTCAACTTTGGAAATTCATAACTAATTCTACAAAAATTCAATTGGACTATTTCTAAGGCCTAAATGAAACTATTTCAACACCGGTAATAGGTGAAAATTTCAGGAAGACATGATCGCCAACTTGGAACTCTAATGGTCTTCTTCGTTTGTCAGCATAACTCTTTTGCCTACTCTGGGTTGCAAGCAACCTCTGCTTGATGATTCTAATTTGCTCAGTAGTTTGATCTACTATATCTGGCCCATACATTCTTTTTTTTGATAATTCTGTCCATCAAAGAGGAGATTGGCATTTTCTTTCGTACAACACTTCATACGGAGCCATCTGAATGCTCGCATGATAGCTATTGTTGTAAGCAAATTCTACAAGTGGAAGGTGGTGGTCCTAACTTCCTTTGAAGTCTATTACACATGCTTTTAACATATCTTCTAGCATTTGTATGGTTCTCTCTGACTATCCATCCATCTGGGGATGATAAGTCGTATTGAAGTTCATCTTAGTACCCAGAGCATCATGCAGAGATCTCCAAAACTTTGAAGTGAAGCGAGGATCTTTGTAAGAAGTTATATTCTTTGGCATCCCATAAAGCCTCACTATCTCCTTGATGTAAATCTCTACTAGTTTATCAGGATAATAGCTAGCATTAATCGGTATGAAATGTGCTGATTTTGTAAAACGATCAACGATCACCCAAATTGTAACGACCCGCCTCATATATCCCTTTTTACTAACCTTACTCATAGTAGCAATGCGTAGTTCAGTGGGCACATAGGAATAACATGAATATACTGATAATATTAATACAATATTGCTTGATTATAATACAAAATTTTTCCCACCAGGGGTTTACACCATATTTACAGACCTTAATAACTAAAAGGTCTTCAAACAACCAGCAACAGTCCTCTTCGTGCATACCTCTTTTCTGATCTCAACACGTTTCCAATGTTCACCTGTCTGAATGGTTCTTTGGGAGGAGTAAGATTCGAGAGAATCTCAATAGGAAACATTACTACTATGCATGCCAGATATATATGAATGCATGACATGCTTGCCTACACTATTTCATGCCAACATAATGACATACTGCATGCTCGATGTTATGACATACATATGGCCATTGTACAAATATAACAGAGCTTCAACCAATCATACATGTTTCACACAAATAGGTAAAGTAGTCACATAATCAATGCAAAACATACATATCACATACATGCAGAAAAGGTAAATTCACTACCTGGTGGACTTTATGTCCTTCTCTTCTTGTCCCTTGATCCGCCAACCATTACTTCTTCTTTGTCACTTCATGGCCCTAGGAAAGTGATAACATCATTAGAGCCATGGAAATTGAATACCCAATGGCCCACATTAGCCCTATAGGCTTACTTTCACCCTTGGAGTTCGTTCTAATTATATTTGGCCAATTTCTTACTTAAATTCGCATGGTACTCAATCTACCAGCATTTTTGACCAAACTTTAAAAAATCATAATTAATTCTATAGAACTCCAATTGAGGTGATTCAAAGCTCTATTTGAATACCTTTAAGTTTAGTTTTACATAAAAATACTCAATTTAAAACGCCACCACTACACCATTCCCAAAAATTTTCCAAACACCGACTGTTTCAGATGTTCTTCCAGAAAACAGGGCAGACATTCAAAAATTCATATCTAAATACACACAAATCCAATTGATCATTATGACATATCCAATTAAATATCTATGTGTCTAATTTCAAACTGGAGAGTTGCATGGTTATTGGATAACATTTGTCCACTCAAAAATACGTCACCATAACACTGCCTCCAGAAAACGGAATACACAGCATTTACCCTTTAACTTCTAAAACTTCTAAATTCATGTACAAGTATCCAAAATTCATGAACACTTGTATACCCACACAATTTTTCCTCTTAAATCCAATGGAAGCATTAAAATCATCAAATTCTAACTCCTCCTACAAGAAACAATACAGGGCAGAAACAGAAGAAAATTGGATTCTCAGAAAGAGTTTGTTGTTTCTTCAATTTCTCTTGCGTAATCACTTCCTTACTACTCCTAATCAAGTGATTAGATATTTATACATCCATTGGACATCTTTTAGCCATTAAAAACATCCTTTAAAACCAGCCATGAATAATACTCAACTTCCTCTATACTCATCCAAACGACAAACCAATCGGTTAAAAAGGAAGCTTACGCTTACCTCTACCCATTTCCACAAACGGTTTGGAATTCTGGAAATACTCCGACAAGGGAGACAGCACCAAACACCTCCAAATGAAAATCCGAAACCATAGGAATGAAGATCTCGATGAGTAGAGGAAGTTTCTTGAAGGGTACTTTGAGAGAGGATGCCGTTTCGGCAGTGTTTCGGAGGAAAAGATTTTCCTCTCTCTTCTTTTTCCATTTCTCTGCACTCTTTCTCTCTCTTCTTTCAGATTGTTCACGGAAAATGGCGAAGAAGATGATGGAGAATTGATTAAATGTGGTGTTAAATTGCCTTGCCACGTGTCACAAGTTCATTGGCCCAAATAATGAATTTTCGCATAAAATACCAAATTCTGCAGAATTTTCATTAACTTTAAAAATTCATATCTAATTTTACAAATTTCCAATTAGAGTGATTCTAAAGGCTATGCGACCCTTATTGAGTCTAGTATTAAGGAAAAATATAAAATTTGGCCAATTGGAAGTTCAATCTTCCCAGAATTTTAATCTTTGAATACTGTCCCAGAAAATAATTAATTTCACTGGGCTAACTTCAAAAATTCATTTCTCTTTGTGTATAACTCCAAATGACTTATATGACCTATCAAATTAAAGCTTGATAAGTATACTTTCATTCTGGAAAGTTTCATAACTTTTTACCATTACTTACCTATCGAAACATGTCACACAATCACCACTGCCACACAGGGAATTTCACCGGTGGCAAAATTACTTTGTGTTCCACTTTACTCTATTATGTGTGACTTCCAATCACTTCATTTTGTTATTTCTCAAGCTCTTTAGCTTACCAATATAATTCATTTAATATCCAAGGATATAAAAAAAATTTTTGGGGAATTTAAACATCCTCATTGGGACATTTGCTAAGCCGGGGCTTAGCAGTCCACTTGATCTAGGCTTAATCTTATGCCTCTAGTCCCAAAATTTAGGATATTACATAAATCGCATCATGATTTCAGATTATGGGTAATCCTACTACAAGATCCATGGTTACGCTCTCCCATTTCTACTCTGGAATCTCAGGACTCTGAAGTAATCCTTGCGATTTCTAATGCTTAATCTTTACCTTCTAGCAGGTAAGACATCTTGTCACATATTATATCACATCCTTCTTCAATCTAGGTCACCAGTACGTCACTTTTAAATCATGGTACATCTTTACCATCGTTGGGTGGAGGGTGTAACAACTCTTGTGCTCGTCGTCAAGGATTTTCTACCTTAGATCAGCTTTCAGTAGAACATAGGTTCATTTTTGTATCAGACCAATCCGCTTGGTGATAAATCATAATCCTGAGGCTCTCCTCATTCAATCATCGCTCTGATAGACTGTGCTTGCTCATCTTGCATTTGAGCTTCTGCAATCTCAGCCTTTAGATCACTCTCCACGTGACTAACCCTATAACTAGCCCAGAGGATTTGATTTGTCAAGTTTAGGTCTTCAAAATATTCTATTAGTTTCCTTTCATGTGTCATCATAGCTGCTACCAGTACTGCTTTCCGACTAAAAGCATTAACAACGACATTAGCTTTACTTGGATGATATTTGATCTCTAGATTGTAGTCTTTCAGCAACTCTATCCACCTGTGTTGTCTCATGTTCAGCTCTTTCTGATAATACATATACTTAAGACTTTTGTGGTCGCAGTACAGTTCAACAACCACCCCATATAAGTAATATCGTTGACTTTAAGTACAAACACAATTGCTGCAAGCTCCAGATTATATGTGGGATAATTCAACTCATGTGGCTTCAGCTGTCGAGAGGCATAGGCCACAACTCTGCCCTGCTGGATCAGGACACATCCCAGTCCTTGCTTACTAGCATTACTATAGACTACATAGGTCAACTCAGGATCAGGGATAATCAAGACGGGTCAACCTCTCATTCATCTCAATGAAGCTCTTCTCACAATGATCGTCCTACTTAAATAGTTGATCTTTCCGTGTGAGCTTGGTCAACGGCAAGGCAATTCGAGAGAAATTCTAAATAAATCTCTGGTAATAGCCAGCAAGACCCAGAAAACTGCGTATCTCAACAACAGTTTCTGGCCTTTTTCAATCCAGCAATGCTTCCACCTTACTGGGATCCACTGCGACCCTTTCTTGTGAGATAACATGGCCTAAAAATTTGACTTTTGCAAGCAAAAACTCACATTTGCTCAACTTTACATAAAGTTGCCTTTCCCACAGAATACCTAGCACGATCCTCAAGTGCTACTTGTGCTCTTCTCTGCTCTTAGAGTATATTAGAATGTCGTCGATGAAGACTACCACAAACTGATCTAAATAGTGGCAAAAGATATGGTTCATATAGTCCATAAACAAGGCTGGTGCATTGGTTACCCTAAAGGGCATTAACAAGAACTTGTAGTGCCCATACCAGGTTCTAAAAGTAGTCTTCGGAATGTCTTCTACCTTCACACGTAGCTAATGATACCCTGACCTTAAATCAATCTTCGAGAATACACTTGCTCTAAATAGTTAATCCATAAGGTCGTCAATCCGGGGAAGTGGGTACTTGTTCTTGACGGTTACCTTATTTAGTTCTCTATAATTAATACACAGTATGAGGCTCCCATCTTTCTTTTTTGGAAAATAGCACCGAAGCTCCATACGGTGATTCACTGGGTCGAATGAACCCCTTTTTAAGTAATTATTTGATTTTTTTTCTTCAGCTTACCCATTTCATTTGGAGCTATTCGATACGGGGCTTTTGATATAGACCCAATTCCAGGCATGATCTCGATCATGAATTCAACTTCTCTTTCAAGAGGCAACCCGCTGAGATCATCTGGAAATACCTAAGGAAATTATTTTACTACTGGTATGTCTTCCAGGGCTATTTCTACATCCGCTTGCATATAAAAGAATACAATGTATCCCTGGCATCCCTTCCTCAAGCATTTCTCAGCTTCTGCCAATAAGAGGAAGTTCAGACTACCATTTCTGTTATCGGTCTCCTACTGAGTAGGGTATATTATCTTCTTGTTTATGTAATCTAGCAACACATTATTTGTCGTCATCTAATCAAAACCCAGTATAACTTTAAGTTTTTGGAGTGGTAAACAGATCAAGTCAACCGTAGATTCATGTCCCTTAGCGTTTATCACACAGTTCAAGCAAGCATCAGCAGTCATAGTTTTGACACCTATTGGTGTTGACACAATTAAGTCAAATGGTAATTTATGCACATGCAATCCTAGGCGCTTAACACAGTCATAGGCAATAAAGGAATGACTAGCACCTGAATCATATAAAGCTTGCAACGAACTACCATTAAGAAGGATTTTACCTTGAACTAGCTCTGGGGACTTTTCTGCTTCTTCCTGCGTCAAGGCAAACACTCAGCCCTAATTCTTCAATCTAGTCTCTGTAGGTTTTGGTGCTAATCGTTGAAGGCAATTTACTGCTAAATGGCCTGGCTTCTGGAAGACATAACATATTACTTGGCTTGTAGGGAGATTGCGAAGTCGTCCCAGATGAAACTTACCACACCAGAAACATGTTTGAGACTTCAGGGGTTTTTGGCCACCACGGTTCCCAGACCAAAAGGGCTTTTTGTTATCTCCTATTTGTGGGAATCCCTGTCCCTTGCGCTTCTGAGAAGTATTTCCCTGAGTGGGTCCACCTCGAAAACTAGCACTCTGGTTGGCACGTACTCTCTTCAGATTCCCCTTAGTCAATCGGTAGGCTTCCACAGCCTCATTGAACTTTTCAAACTGTTGGGCAACTAATTTGTCTTCCAACTCGGGCTTCAGTCCCCAAATTAAGATATCGGAGCTCCACTTCTCATCATTTTTAATTTTCTCATAGGAAGAATATCGAGACATTTGAATGAATCGAGTTAGATATGCATCGAACGTCTCGTTGTCATCTTGTTGAATTGCTAGAAATTCTCTCTCCTTCTTAATCCTTACTAACCTCAGGAAATATTTATCATAAAATTTCTCCCGAAACAACTCCCGGGTCAGTGAAATATACTGGGCACGTAGTACGCGGGCTGTATTCCTCCACCAGTCATTAGAATCACCTTGTAGTTTGTATATAGCCATTCTCGCTTTCATCTCTACAAGGCATCCAAGCACTTCAAAGATTTTCTCTAGATGATTAAGACAATTTTTAGCAGCTTGTGGATTGAACTTCCTATGGAATGGCTCAGGCTGGTACTTGATGAATTTTGGCATCCAATATTGAACAGTATCCTCTTCACGTTCTTAAAGAACAGGGATTTCTGGATACACCTCAGACGATTGCTCATTACCTAGTTGTTGTTCCTCTTCCGTGTTTCCCTCAGGATGGCTCCCTCCAGGATTGCTTCCCTCTGGGTTATTCCCATCAGGGTTATTCCCTTCAGGATTTATATGTGGTGCTCCATCATCATTCCTCTTTTCCCTCAGTTCCTGAACTTCCTCTTGTAAATCTAGAATCATAGTTTGTTGTTGGGCTAGCATTCTAAGAACTTGTTGCATGGGGTCTGGCCTCTTATTATTTTCAGGTTTCGGATTTGGTAGTATACTTCACACCCTTCTTAGTCGCACCATGGTTCCTTTTCACTATTAAGAAGGAACAATACGTTAATACCACATCAACAATACACATATATGTACATATGCACTTCTCAAGATTTAAATACCAACACATAACATATATGCAAATCCATTATAGCAAACATTCGTATTTGCATTAAAGTGGCTTGGTATCTATATCAAAAGAAGCCTGTCCTACAACAGAAACTAGTCATATGTACAATAAGAGGCTTAATATTTACATCAAAGAAGCCTATGCTATCTTACTAAATATAGTATTATTGTTCTACCCTATTTACATATACTTCCTTATATATTCAAGCATAAGGTCAGTAAAATAAAACAACTCATAAGGTCCACGTGCTACAATGTTGTTCTTTATCTTGACCCAGAAATCTGCATCAGGGAAATGGGCAAGTGTACTTTGAATCCAAATGTTGTCTGGTATGCAGAGATCTTACATTTATGGCTCATTATATAACCACTTCACATTAAACAAAAAGTTGTTATACAGTTGGGAAGCTGAGTGGGATAAGGTTGTAGAGTTATATTGATAGAGGTACATTCTCTTCATACACTACCACAAGTAGTCATCAGGATGAAGATCAAAGGCTAACTTAATCTTGGGACCTCTAGAGCTAGTCATAGAGTCAGTATCGCTGGCTACCTCTTCTTCCTCTATATCGCTATTATCCCCAGTGGATGATTCTACACTCGAAACAAGACTAAAATGGAAAGTAATAAAAGGTAAAACTCTTATTCGGGCAATTTTCCTGATCCTTGTTATCCCTGCCGTTTCATGTTCCACTGTTCCATTATCAACCATGCTTCCCATCATAAAATAGCTAACGAAAGGTTAGAACTCATCAACATAAGCAGAGGACTCTAGCAAATACCTACCATTGCCAGAATCAATACTCTGATACCAAAAATGTGATACCTCATTTCTTATAGCCTTAGATAAGTACAAAAGAGTAACAAAATCATTTATGAAACTAGGATCGGGTCTTGGATTAAGAGATTTTAGAAAAATGTTCACAGTTCCCCAAATCTATATCCGGAATTAAACCTGGGATTGAGAGGGGTTGTTTAAGAGTAATAAAAATTTTCTTAAACAATTTCACAAACATTCACTATCTCACTAAGTCTCACCATTTTCTCTTTCCATTTTATCATAGTATGCGAGCGATTCTCTACTTACGTTTTACGTTTCATACCTTTGTTAAGTTTCGTTAGCGTTTGGAAGCAAAATATAGCTAAATTGTTCCTTTACTAGTCTACCGGCATTACCAGTTTCACTATCATAGCACTTCCAATGTTACAGGTTATTCATACTATATACGGATCCAAAATACAAGAAATAGACAACCAATAAAAAGACTAAGATCATCTGGCATTTCCAGCCTCTAGCCATCTATATTTACCTTCGTCTTGCCCCTTGAGCTCTCTCCCTGTACTTTAGATGGTTTATGAAAAAGAGTGAGATTCAAAAGAATCTCAATAGTAACATATTACCAATCATACATATATATCATCACAAAGTATGCCATATAGACATCATACAGCAGAACTATCACAACAATATTCAATGCATTGCATGCAGTTCATAATAAACAACCATAGCGTTAGGCATGTTAAAGGCCTCGAGGGATACCTACGTAATAGGCCCCAGGATCTACTCGTGCATTACAGAACGTTATTGGCCTGAGCGTCCACCAACGCAATAGTCCCTGGGCGACCACTCCACATACCCAAAATGTGTTAGACATCTCATAATGAATCCACACAATACACCATGCATGATATAATATATGAGAGATGAGTTACTACCTGGCTGTTTCCCTTGAGTAATTTCCAACCGGTTGTTTGAGCTCGGGAAAGTTCTAGTTCCTATCAAAATTAGAGTTACAAGTAACATGTTATTATTTGCACTATTACTGTCTTTAAATCAAATTCTGTTGGTTATCCAAAGTAGTTATAACAGTTCTTGCATAATACAATTCTGTACAGTGCAATTTCACTGTTTCCAGAATTAACAGATTTTTCACTCAACTTTAGAAATTCATAACTAATTCTAAAAAAATTCAATTGGATCGATTATAAGGCCTAAATGAAAATATTTCAATGCAAATTTGAGAAAAAATAGTTAGGTGTTCCTAATGTATACCAATTATTCCCAAAAATTCGTTGAAAATTATTGTTTCTGATACTTTCCCAGAAATCAGGTATAACTTCAAAAATTCACCATCAATTCTAGGAAACTTTGAATTGAGTAGTTTCAAATTTTATAGAAATATATTTCATTTTAGTTTCATATAAAAATACTCAATTTTATCCATCAGAGCCAAAAAATTCCCAATATTTCAAAAAAATCACCCTGTTTCAGATTCCTTCCCAAAAATAGGGCAGACAGTTCAAAAATTCATTCCTAAATCTAGAAAACTCCAATCAAGGTTTTTCCAAGTGTCACATGACCATTATTAAGTAAAGTTTCAATGAAAAATATAGCAATTAACTATATATCAACAAATTATTACAGTAATTCCACTTTCTACACATCATTCTAGAAAATTCCAGTTTTGCATGCTTAAATTTTGAGAATGTAGAACTTCTAGAAAATAAATCCAATTGATCATTATACCTATAAAATTAAATGTATATGTGTCTACTTTCAAACTGGAGAGTTTTAGAATTTTTAAGTAATGTCTACCCTTTGAATTATCATGTATAATGACAATGCTTCAGACAAGGCAAATCAACACTATGACTATCCTTAATCTATAAATTCCCAAATTTATATACAAGCATCCAAAATTCATGAACACTTGTATACCTACACAATTATTCCTTCTAAAGCCAATGGAAGCATAAAAATTTCCAAATTCCCTCTCCTTCTACACGTTACAAAACAGGCACATCATTAGGATTCTCCGAAAAAGTTTGTTGTTTCTTCTTTTCTCTTGCCTAATCACTTCCTTACTACTCCTAATCAAATGATTAGTTATTTAAACAATCATTAAACATGATTAGAATCATGTTTAAGCATTAAGACTCCTTAGGGTTTCAACATCTAAACTTCACCATCCACCCAAAATTAAGCCAATAACAACTCTAATAGCATCAATCAAGCAAGAGGAAAAAGTTTAGGAAGTTACCTCTTGATTTCTTGCACTTTCTATCTCTAGGACGTTTTTGTCTCTCTCTCCACACTCTTAAATCAGCTGAAATTCCATGGTTTTCAAAGGAGTATAGATGAGTAGAAGAGGTTATGGAAGGATTAGGAAGCTTAAGACACAAAGTTCTAGCTTCTTACCTTGATCTTTGATGAACCCTAAGCTTCTTGTTGTTCTTCCTTTTCTCATGTTCTCAAGCTCTCTCTCTTTCACTAATTTTGGATTCAACTCACGGAATGAGAAATGAAAAGATGAAGGATGATGACTAAATGCAATGGGTTAAGTTACTTTACACATGGAAGCTTCCTATTGGTCCACTTTTGCATAATATCACAAAATGAATTCCCTTTCCTTTTTCCTTCTCATGTTAGCGGAATTTAATGAAGAATGAGAGAGGAATTATATGTTTCTATATCTCTTTCATTTGTTGACCAAAACTTGTTCAATGCTTCTTGAAATTCCTAGTCAAAATTTCATGCTTTTACTTTTTGACTTCTTTTCCAAGCTTTGATTTTTCATTTGGTAATAATATTCCAAATGGCCATTTCCTCTTTTGAATTCCAATTTAACTAAAATTATTGGGAATATTGAAGAAAAATATTTATTCTCTTATTTTATGGAAAAATTACCATTTTGCCCTTACGTTTTATGATTTATCGAAATAAATCATTTCTTGCTTCTTTTCCTTTAGTTTGGCCTAATTTTTGACACTTGAATAAAGTCATTATTTATGTCATTTTATGCTCAAATTTTGGTTACAATATTAGGCCTTTAAGTAGACATTAATTGCCTCTTTGTGTTCCAAATTGGCTAAATTATGTGTAACTGTCGATTGAGATTTTCCTATAAATTTATACACGCCTCAATTCACCATTTTATTGCACTAAATATCAAAAATATATACAAGGAATATATAGTGGAAAAAGTGGGATATTACACTTATAAGGAAATAACACATTAGAGTGGTGCAACAGAAGCATAGTGAATCTATGCACAATTCTTGGGAATTGTAGGAGATGTTGTCAGTCGCACCAGTGTTGATCATCCCACATCATAGTATGACCTATGAGGTCTATCATGATTTGACTTGGTGGTCACAGTATGACACATGTATGTTGGTCAGCAATAAGGCAACCCCATCAAAGCATGTTAATCAACCCTATGATTAGGATGCACCCCTGACATGGCCAGATAAGAGTCCTGGTTGCACTGGCGAAAAGCACAAATATCCCTATGGTCGAGAGGCAGTGTGTAAAATATGCGGCTGAGGTAATGAGGCTAACAATATTACATCTTATGTGGTGTATAGTGTTATTGCCCACGTAAACCTATGTGGTTTGTAGGAACACGACCAGTATGGTATACAATGACACTACTTATTTGGTCAGAAGTCACACAACCTATATGGTTGGTGGTGGCACATGTGAATAGAGATTGAGATGATCCCTAGAGCAGTAGGGCATAGTGGTGGCGAATACCTTTCAACAATATAGTGTTAACAATCCCAAATCCAGAGTTGACCTTTGTAGTCTGCACAAATGCAAGCAAGCATGGATTAAGATGTGTTTTGATGAAAGAGGGCCAAGTAGTGGCATATGCATTGTAACAGCTGTAGCCTCACAGAATTAATTTCCTTACTTGTGTTATAGAGCTAGCAACAATTATTTCAATTTGAGAGCATGAGGCAAGTACGGACATATTCCAAAATATTGCACATAGTATGGTCAGCAAGGATCAAATAGTAATTTGATCCTGAGTAGTGCATATAGTACAGCCAGTAAGGGTCAAATGTCATTTGATCTCGAATACCAGATAGACAGAAATGGTTATAGATAGCTATAGTGCCAGTAAGTCCTAATGTACATGTTTGTATGGGGCAGTAAGACCATAATATTTAAAGTTGTGAGAATCGAATGATAGAAGCCGTAAGGCTAAATACACTGGGGTTTAGAGTTGCTAGAGGACTATGTGTCCATAAATCATAAGACCTATTGGACTAGTATATCCTCAGACAGTAGATTGTTAAGCAAACAAAGATATGTTGAATAGAGAACAGAGGCAATAAAACCTGATGTGTATGTTTGCATGGGGCAGTACCCTTGGGCAATAAGGCCTTATATGCATAAAACAGGGATGAATCCCAATTATTCTCTCCAGGATAATCAATTTGATATCCAAAATTTTGAGGAAGAAATTTTATTGATAGGGAGAGAAATGTAATATCCCAAATTTTGGGTCTAGAGGCTTGAGAATAAGCCTGAATCAAGTGGACTGCTAAGCCTCAGTTTAGCAAGTGTCTCAGGAAAGTATAATTTTATTCCCTAAAATTCCTCCTACTATGGTGGAATTTAAGGGTAATATCATGGTGAGTTAAAGAGCACAAGAGATGTCGAAATAAGTCAATTAGAGGTCACACATAACACAAGTAAGTTGGAACATAAATTGTAACAATTTGAGATTTGTTGCTAGTGAGTTCCTTGTGACATTATTAAATAAGAAAATGATGTCCAAAATTTTTTAAAATTTCTAAAATAAAATTAGACTTATCAAACTTTAATTTGATAGGTCATATATGTCCTTTGGAGCTATACATAAGAAGTTATGTATTTTTGAAGTTGGCCTAGTAAAAATGACAATTTTATATGGCAGCGTCCAAAACCATTAATTATGGGAATGTTGAACTTCTAGTTGGCTAAATTTTGTATTTTGTTCTTAGAATTAGACTTAATAAGGGTTACACAACCTTTAGAATCACTCCAATTGAATATCTATACAATTAGTTATGAATTTTTAAATTTTGATGAAAATTCTGCCCAGTTTTTCAGCAAGGGTAAAAATGAAAATAAATGTAAGGGAAAAATGTTCATTTGACCAATAAAGCAAGGAGCAATTCTTTTTCTCTTTAATTGGGATGAATTTCAGTTAGAGTGAGGAGAAAGAAGGGAAATTAATTTACTTGGCCTATATTTAAAAAAGTGGAATTAATTATGACCAAGTAAACTTTGCACATGTTGAATTTCCATTAAATAACATTAAGCCAAAAAGCAAGAGAGATATTTTGAGAGCACATTTATCTCTTGCTCTTGCATTCATTTGGTTAGCTCAAATCAAATAGAGAGAGTGGGAGTGTTCAAGAAACATAGAAGGCAAGAGAGAAGGAGAAAGTTCAACAACATAGATCAAGGCAAGTTGGTTATAGAATTCACTTGTTCTAGGCTTCAATGTCTTGTACACCTCTTCTAATCTCTTCCCCATCTTAAATATCATGTATGGCAAGAAAAATCAAGAGGATAAAGAGGGAGAAAACTCACGGCCAATAAAGAGGAAGAAGGGAAATCTAAGGTAAACTCAAGAACCTAGTTTCTTTTATTGATTCTTGATGGTTCTTGGTGGTTGTTGTTGATTTTGTGGTTGTTTTAGCTTAGTTTGTGATTTTGGGAAGCTTAAATCCTAAGGGTTTTTGCTACCAAATTTTCTATTAATCATATGGAAAGTGTGATTTAGTGATTAAACATGTTATTAGAGGTGAAAGGAGGGTGATTAATGGGTTAAAATCATCAAACAACATTTTCCCCAAAATTCCCTTATGTGTTTCGGTCAAACCTGGTTGGGAGGAAAGGTGCTGGAATTTCATCAATTTGATGGTTCCATTGAGTTTAGAAGGGAAAATTATGTGGGGTTCTTGTGGATTGTGAAGTATGAAAAGCTGTAGAATGTGAAATGACCAAATTACCCTTAAAACCCTAAGTTAGGGGTTGTCAAGGGTAAAACTATAATTTAGGATGTAATTTGACTAATATGAGGTCAAAATGGATGCTACACGTGAAACTATGTAGGATTGGATCATGTCATAATTTTTGGTGAAGTACATTTTGACCAGGTACAAAGGGACTTAGACCAGGTCCCTAGGAGCATTTTAGTAATTTTGTAGTTTTGAGTCAAGATAACCAACACATTGAGTTTACCATGAGTTACGAATAAATAATAACTCATTTATCCTCAATTTGAAATTTAGGATATATCAATAGCCTGAACCAGAGACAGAGCTAGACCGACAGTCAGGCAAGGAAAGGGTATACTCCAAGAAGTAACACTTTCTTTCATGCACTATGTGATTATTATATGCTTGAGTATGCCATTTTCTTTGACATGAGCATTGTGTCTTGGACACGCATAATAGCTTAGTTGTGGTCTGGGACCCAACGAGGTGTAGAGTTAAGCCGGCACAACATTTTATCATCTTACACAACATGGTGTATGACATATTTATTTTCACATTTTATATGTTTGATTGTATGTTACTACTGAGATTTCCTCGAATATCAACCTTTCCATAAACATGTAAAGTTTTAGCATCAGGCAGCGGATTAAAGGGAAGAATAGTAATTTCCTACAACGAAAGGTTCCAGATCAGTTCGAGAGAGGCAGTTGGTTATCTGAAGACCTTTTATTTGTTTAGTATGTAATTATTCTGTACACCCCTAGCGGGTTCCTATATATAAACAAGCACATTGTATTAATAATATTAATATATTTTTGCTATTCTTATGTGCCCACTGAACTATGCAATTGCTACTCTAAGTAATGTCAATTATGAAGCGGGGTCTTATAATACCCAGTGCTGTAGGAAGGGATAGTGAGTCCTTGAACAGAATTGTTGCTATAATGCATATCACTAAATGTTGAATGAATAATGAATTGTCTTGTACGTAATGGTTGATATGGCATGCTTATTTGTATGCATTTTATAGTAGTGTTTATTGTTACTACTGGGATTTTTTTGAATCTCACCCTTTTGGAAAACTAATCTGTAGCGCAGGCAAGTACCTCACACGGGAAGAAGGTAGGTACAGATGAACAAAGGCAAAGTCTTTAAAGTTTTATTTTGTTGGTTATCTAGTATTTCTAGATCTGTATAAGATTTGTATAAGTGCATTGTAATAGTAAGACTAGTACTCCTAGTAGTAATAATAGTAAATATACCAATCGTAAACCAAAAATTAGTATGAATTTGTAGTAAATGAACTAGAATAGGGTATCCATACCAAGTGAACCATTTAGTTAACAAACTTAATCAGAATAACCACCGAGAACTTTGGTAGGCACTCTAATATTAACAAATTGAAATAGAATCGAATGAGTTAAACAAATTTGAAAAATGTTTTTGAGACCATAACGAAAATGTTTTGAAATTTGTTTTGAAAACCCACTTAAATATAGGATCGAACCTTATATTGAAGTTGAGATCCCAAATGGGTTGGAAACTGCTTCTGGTCTCTGATTTGACTTCATATTACGTTTTGAATTGTTTTGAACAGTATGAAATTATGGTGTTACATTTTTGGTATCAGAGCAGAAGTTTCTGGCATTAAGTTATAATTTTCCATTTATGTAGGTATATTGACCTTGGATAGTAACTTTCTATATAAGGACTATGAGCAGTATGAGAAGGAAGAGGAGTAAATCACCCCAGTCAGTCAACTAACCCTCAGAAGATAAGCGCATACCAGAGGGTAAGTGTGTGCTAGTGTGTTTTAGGAAAGGCAAAACTAGGATGTTGCGTACCACCAGGAAAAGAGTCTTGGTCCTGGTGATGGTTAAGTTAGGGTTTAGTCCCAATGTAGATTATTCCATCCGAGAGTAATATGAAGGACTTGTATTCGGCTAAGGATGTCAATACCCACAATGAGTCCAGCCGAGGGAACTCCTCTCAAAAAAGGAAAAGGCAAGGGTTCAAGGTATACAAACCCCTTAACATTTCAATATTCGCAGAGTAATAAGCGCATAATTCATAAGGCATACAAAAATAACGAAAACATACTGACATTAAGTACTTGTTTACAATACAGGAAATCTCTGTAGGGTTTGAAAAATATGTACATAGTCTCAAAAGAAACAAAATTACAAATAAGATAACTAACAACAGCTTCTGCTAGCACCGTGATTTTTACTCACCGGTAACTACTGCTTTGCCTTTAGAGCTGTTACCTTCTATTGGAATGTTTTTAAATGTCGAAAAAGGGTGAGATTTAAGCGAATCTTAGTAGTAACATGCAATCAGACATATAAAATATGAACATAAGTATGCAATGCACCATGTTATGTAATATGTGTACACTATCCAAGGTCAAAAGACTATTTGTAACCCTAGCTTATCTCTGCACCTCCGTTGGGTCCCAGACCACGACTAGGTAATGTGCCCCAGGCACTATTTTTATGTCCCAAATACTATGTTCATGTCATAGAAGATGGCATACATAAAGCATACATATATTCACATAGTGCATGAAAGAAAGAGTTACTACCTGAATCCCTTTCCTATTCTATGGTTTGTCCCATACCCTTGATTTGGCTCGTGCTATTGTTAGTTTGTATAAATTAGATTTAACAAGTAACTAGTTATTACTTGCATTACTACTACCTTTTAATCACATTTTTTAGTTATCTAACACAGTTACAACAGCTTTTGCCCAGTACAATTCTGCATAGTATATTTTCACAACTTTCCAGAAACTGCCAGATTTCAGTCAAATTTGAAAATTCATAATCAATTCTAGAAAACTCAAAATTGACTGGTTACAAATTCTATGTAAATTTCATTAAGTATAACTTAGGGGAAAATACTCCAGACTGACTATTACCATCATATTATTCTCAAAATTTTGTCAAACCTCCCTTGTTCTAGATTTCCTTCTAGAAATAGGACTCAAATTTGAAAAATCATATCTTTTAACCTACTTGTCCAAAAATTATGTTCTACCCATAAAATTAAAGCTCTGCATGTCTAATTTATTTTTGTAAAGTTTCATAATTTTTGGACTAGGTTTGACTAATGAAATTCATTTTACAACCAAACTACTTCTAAGTAAACCAATCAAACAACATCTCCTCTTAACTTCTAAAAATTCCAAATTCAAACATATTCATCTAAAAATCATGAACACATGTATTCCCATACCATTTTCCCTTATAAATCCAATTAAACAATTAAAAATACGAAATTCCAACTCTAACCCTAGGTTCTATGCCTGGGAAAATCATGCAACCCTAAAGGGAAGTTGTGTTTTCTTGATTTCAATTGGTTTAACACTTCCTTTTCACTTATAATTACATGATTAACCACCCAAACACTTAACAAACATGATCAATGGAAATTTGGGCAGCATAAAATCTTATAGTTTCATCATCCCATTTTTGAAAAATCATGAAAATCATGCTAATAACAACAACAACATATTAACCAAAAGGATCAAAGTTCTTGAGATTACCTCTTGATTCCTTCACTTTCTCTCTCTAGGTGTCACTTGATATCTCTCTTCCCTTTTAGATTTTGCTTGCTAAACATGGTATTCAAGATGGAGAAGAGGTTCTACATGAACTAGAAGGCAAGAACACTTGAATTCAAGCCTACTTACCTTGGATTTTGTCTTCTTAAACCCTAAGCTCTTCTTACTCTTCTATGTTCTTTAAGCTTTCTTCTCTCTCTTTATTTTTGTTATGGGCCGAAATAATGAAGAGGAAAAGGGATAATAACTTGTCAAAATATCTCTCCTCTTACCTTTGGTTAATATTATTTTATGTGCACCACTATTCACAATTTTATTCCATTAAATGTCTCAATTACATACAATGAATATTGGTGAACAAAAAGTAGGATGTTATACCTAAACACCGCAACCAAGTCCTCAATACGGTAGGACACACCCATATAGGTCTTGTGATGGGTAGCTGATTTGTCATACTTGTAGGAATCCTGGACACTTTATCAAAGATTTTCCACAATGAGCAACTAAGCTCAGACCCATAATCAAGGCATATTTTTTGCTTTGACCTTTGAGGAGTCCAGGAAGTCCCAAAAAATGATCCAAGGTACTATCCTCCTCTATGGTAATATTTTGCAAGTATTGTTTGATTCGGGTGCTAGTCATTCTATCATTGCATGTGACTGTACTAAATGCCTAGGATTGGGTACTCAAACTACTGTATGATTTGATTATCTCAATGCCTATCAGTGTCAAGACAGTTATTGATGATGCATGTCTGAATTGTATTGTGAATGTTATGGGGCATGAGTCTATAATAGATTTAATCTTTCTGCCACTTCATAATCTCCAAGTCATTTTGGGGAGTTCCAGTATTATTCGGTCAGAAGAAAGATGGAAGCCTGCGGTTATGTATTGATTACCGAGAGCCGAACAAGGTGACCGTCAAGAACAAATATCCACTTCTTAGGATTGATGATCTACTTGATCAGTTGTTTGGTTCTAGTTTATTCTCTAAGATTGATTTGAGATTAGGCTATCATCAGCTGTAAGTCAAAGCAGAGGATGTTCCAAAAACAGCCTTTAGAACTAGATATGGGCACTATGAATTCTTGGTGGTGCCATTTGGTTTAACCAATACACCTGTCATGTTTATGGACTACATGAACTGGATCTTTCGTCAGTATCTAGACCAGTTCATAGTAGTCTTTATCAATAACATCTTGATATACTTGAAGAGTAGAGAAGAGCATGAGAATCATCTGAGAATAGTATTGAACTTTTTGAAAGAAAAGAAACTCTAAGCCAAACTGAGTAAATGTGAGTTTTGGCTTATATAAGTCAAATTTTGGGGTCACGTTATCTCACAAGAAGGGGTTTCTATAGATCCCAGCAAAGTGGAAGCAGTACTGAATTAGAAGAGGCTAGAGACTGTAATAGAAATATGTATTTTTCTTGGTCTTTTTAGTTACTCTCGCAGGTTTCTATAGAATTTTTCCCTAATCACCTTACTATTGACAAAGCTCATGAGAAAGAACCAATCATTTGTGTGGGATGAACATTCTGAAAAAAGCTTCATATAGCTGAAGGAGAGATTAATAACCACACCAGTATTTGATTATCCCAGATCCTAATATAACCTACATGGTTTATAGTGACACTAATAAGCAGGGATTGTGATGTGTCCTTATGCAGTAGGGCATAGTAGTAGCGTATGACTCTCAATAGCTGAAGCCTCATGAATTGAATTACCTTACTCATGATTTGGAGTTTACATCAATTATGTTTGCTTTGAAGATAAGGCGGCACTACCTGTATGATACCACTGCCGAATTGTAATACGATAACAAGAGTCTCAAGTATCTTCATGATTAGAAAGAACTGAATATTAGACTACGTAGATGGATGGACTTGCTGAAAGATTACAATCTTGAAATTAGATATCACTTGAGGAAAGCGAAAGTCATTACAAATATACTGAGTATAAAGGAGGTGCAAGTGGCATATATGATATCACATAAACAGAAATTGTTAGAAGAATTCAGAGATCTAAATCTATCAAACTAAGTATTTATGAGTATGAATATGCCCAATGAAGTATTCCTTGGTAGCTACAGTGTCAGCCAAAAGGAAAATGATATGAGAGTAGAAATTGAAGAAGCTCAGATACAGGACGGACTAACAAAGTCTATCTGAGATCTGATTACACAAGGTGAAACTTAGGATCCTGATCTTTTTCCTAGAGGATTAGTCTGGTACAAGAAGCAAATTTATGTACTACTGAAGGCTAACTTGAGGTGGAAAATTTTGGATAAAGCTCACAAGAGCAGGTATACTCTCTATCCAAGAGTGGTCAAAATGTATCATAACTTAAAGTCTGAGTATCAGTAGCCAGGACTGAAAAGTGATGTGACCAAATATGCGGCACAATGTCTCACCTGTCAGAAAGTAAAATTTGAACATCAATGACTAGCAGGACTTCTTTAAAGTTTAGAAATTCTTGAATGGAAGTAAGAAAGTGTTACCATGGATCTAGTGGTAGGATTGCCTAGAATCATAAATCACAATGCAGTTTGGGTAATTGTCGACCATCTTACTAAGTCGATATACTTTAGTCCCATCAATGCTTGTTATTCTCCTGAGAAGTTGGCAAAAATATGCATAAGGGAGTTAATTAAACTCTATGGCATAGCGAAGAGTATTTTCTTAGACAGAGATCCTCATTTTACATCCAGGTTTTGGAAAGCTCTACATAAAGCTCTTGGTACAAAGTTGAGATTCAGTACGACCTATCATCCCTAAATAGATAGACAGTCATAAGGAACCATACATATGCTGGAAGATATGTTAAGGGCGTGTTTATTAGACTTTAAGGGAAGTTGAGATCATTTCCTTCTACTTGACAAATTCGCTTATAACAATAGCTATCATGCGAGTATCCAGATGGCTCCATATGAAGCACTATATAGGAGGAAGTGCCAATCACACCTGTGTTGAACAAAATTGTCTGAGAGAAAGTTGTATGGGCTGATCTAGATTATAAGACCACAAAGTAGATCAAGATTGTTAGAAAGAGACTCCTAGCAGCATAGAGTAGACAAAAAATCTATGCTTACAAAAGGAGAAGACCTCTAGAATTTGAAATCAGAGATCAAGTGCTTCTAAATGTATCTCCAGCCACTAGAATCAATAAAGCAATCAAAAGAAATAAGCTTAACCCACGCTACATCAGTCTATTTGAGATTCTTGCGAGAATTAGACCAATGGCATATAGAATAGCACTACCCCTGAACTTAAACAGACTCTATGACGTATTTCATGTCTCATAATTGAAGAAGTACCAACCAGACCCTGAGCATATTATCGAGTACGAAGATATTGACGTGCAAGATAATTTCACTTATGCGGTGGATCCAAAATGAATCATTGATCAACAAGAAAGACGGCTTAAACACCAAAGTATCCCATTTGTAAAGATGGTCTGGAAGGGACTATCCCTAAGGGAAGCAACTTGGGAAGCAGAAGAAGACATGAAGAGGCATTATCCAGAGTTTATGACTCAAGATGTGTAAAAAATTTTGAGGACAAAATTTATTGAATGGGGGGGGGGAATTATAAAATCTCAAAATGTACAAAAGGGCTAAATGTAGAGAATAGACAGTGAATTAATGACATAATTGTCTCTGGAAACTATGCAATGACTTTAGTTCTGATTCACTATCGGTAATTACCTAGTTTTTTCGCCTAAAGTCAGAAATGACCAAAAACCTAATCAAAACACAAGAATAAAATGGAATAAAAGAATAAATGGCATACTAATTAAATTTTGTCATGATTAAGGGTAAAATAGTCAATTTTTGTAATTGATCTTGAGGTTAAAGTTGGAAAACCAAATGAAGGGCCAAGATTTTCTCTTTAAAAGTAAGAAGTAATTAGGAGATCAAAAATAAAAGAAAGAAGAAGAGAAGAAAAGTCAAATGGTCTTCATGTTGATCAAGTTGAAAAATTGACCAAAAAGGCAATAATGCAAGAGCATTTTGGTCAACAAATCCACCTTCTTTTTGAAGATCAATTTCGATCAAGTAGAAGAGGGAAAAGGAAAGAGAAAATGCAACCCAAATAACCAAGTTAATTTGAGTATATATGATTAGTTTTGATTATGTCAAATATTAAGAGCAAAAAGTTTGCATAATACACTTTTCTCCTACATTGACTAACTACTATATTTAATGTTATATATGTTGTAGATTAGTCAAGTAAATAAAGAAAGAGGTTAAAGAAAGAATAACTTTCAAGAACTAATGGAAATATCAAGATTCAAGCTTTTAGAAGTTATACTGGAAGTTTCTATGGTTAGAAGGGAATTTAAGTTGGCACTGTAGCTGTTGGTACTGTTTGGCACTGTAGCACTTAAGGTACTATAGCAGTTGGCATTATCAGGCATTGTAGTAGTTCAAACACTATAGCATGAAAGAATTGTAGTAGTCCAGGCTTTGTAGTACTCGAGTTAATTGTAGCACTTCATCACTGTATCATTCGAGTTTTTGCCAGAAACCAACCTCCTAACATTATAACAAGTTGAGAACTCGAGTTTCCTTGTAAAACTCTAGTCGGCAGTGTTCAATATGGAAAACTAAGTTAGAATTCGAGTTTGAGCTAAGAACTCCAGTTCAAATTAGAGAGAACTTGATTTGGTAGCCAAAACTTGAGTTTGGAAGTACCCTGTTAAGCACTCTGTTATGCTCTGTTTTTTGTTCATCATGATAAAGCTTCAGTATTTTGGACATATCTCTCCAACCATACGTTAGCTTGAGCTGAAACTAGTTGCATATGAAACTAGACTCCTAATGCATCAAATGGATATCAAAATCAATGTCAAAGAAGTTCAGATTAAAGAGATATGAGTGTTGGAAGATGACATTCAAATCACCACGGTATTCCAAAATAGGTTTGGTATATTGGACATATCTCCCAAACTACACGTCTAATTGAGTTGAAACCAGTGGCATATGAAAAGAGCATTAAAGAGCTTTCTATGCATAGGTCATATATTAAATTTGAAGTTATATTCAAAGTGGTATAACTTCTATAAGTTGATGCTAAAAAATTCAAACACTGTCTAGAACAGTCACTACTACAAAAAACACTTTTAAGTAGCTTCAATGGAGATCAGATATAAGGGGTGATGAGCATCAATGGAGAGAGGAGGACGACGAGCTTTAACATGTAGATCTTCAACAATTTAGTAGCTTGTTTTTTCTTAATTCTCTTTAGGTTACCAATTCTTTTTTTATTCTCCCTAAAACGATGTTACTTCCCTTCTTTTAGTCAAACTTCTGAATTCAAAAATCTATTCTCTTCATCACCACATATACCTTACTAGATTTGATTATGAAAAAGGAAATAAAATTATATAATAATAATAATAATAAATAGAAGGAGAGTCAGATTTAAAAGCAAAGAAAATGTAAATAAAGGCTGGCATGTTAGATTTGAGAAGTAATAAAGAGAGGATTACCGTCTCAGGTAGGGGCAGGGGAGGGAACGGCGGATTGAGCATGAACGGCAAAGGGCATGACAAGAGCGAGGATGAGAGAGGGGAGGATAGCGAGAACACCAAATGAAGAACTAAAATAAGCCATTTGAATCTATAGACTATGGGTCTCTCTATGCAACTCCTCTCAAAGAAATTGAGAAATGTCACGGGGGAGAGAGAGAAAGAAAGTCCATTTGAATCAATTCAGCCCTAATATTTAAAAATATGGGACACCACATTTGAAAACTTGAGTTCTCGTCCAAGATGAACTCAAGTTTGCATCTGCACTTCCACGAGTTTCTGGCAAAGATATATGAAGTCATGGCAACCAGGCTGACTATGATATCCCAATTTTTAATCACCAAAATTCCTTGAATATTTAATTATATTCAATGGAATAAAATGGTGAATTTTTTTGCTCTTGGAATAGCCAAAATATTGAAAATAGAAATTATATGAAACTTTTAGTTAAGAAAGACTAAAGTCCAATTTTTGCCTTGGTAAAAGCCTACCATTATGGCCAAGAATTTAGTATGAAAGAGCAAAATTTCTAGGCCCAAATATTGCCAAAATTTGGCCAAGAAAGAGGGGAAATAAGAAAGTAGCAATTGCTTCAAAAATTCAAGGAAATGTAAGGGTGAAATGGTCGTTTTGGCTAAACAAAATAAATTTAGCAAATCTTCCTTAATAATTAAGGAAGAAATCAGTTTTGTCTTAAGGGATAAGCAAGGAGAATATTTGTTTCTCAATAGATGGACACATGGAATCATGAGAAGAAGCTTGTAAAAAAATATTAACTTAAGTATCACATGATGAAATTCATAATAAAATATATATAAATATGGAAGAATAAAGAGAGCTATAGAGAACTCTCTACAACTCTTCAAAAGGCCTTATAATTCATCCAAGATAAGAGAAAAGAGAGAGGAATAAACGTAGAGAAAAGCAAAGAGCAAGGAGGGAAGAACAAGGAACAAGGCACAAGATCAAGGTAAGTAGATGGAAGCTTCTACTTGTTCTTGTCTTCTAAATCATGGAAATACCTCCCTAACTCTTATTCTATCTTGAATCATCCCTATATCAAGATTAAATTCAATAACAAGAGAAGAAAAGGGTGGTGGTTTAGGAGCCAAGAATAGAAGAGTAAAGGTAAGCACAAGAACTTGTGAATTCTTGAAGGTTTAAGCTTGTTCTTGATGTTGTTGTTGGTTGTTGGCTTGTTTGGTTGGATTTTGTAATTTGGGATGTCTAAACCCTAAAGGGAGATTCTATTCAAATTAATACTAATCATTTTTAAATGGTGTTTAAGGGGTTGATCATATGATTACAAGTGAAAAGGAAAGTGTTTTAAAGATTAAAACATGAAACTTTCACTTTTTTAATTTGTACTAGATTTGTTGTGGCGTGTTGTTGAGTAGCCTAACCTAGTCCAAACTTTATGAAATTTTACAGGATAAAAGTAGACATCCTGAGATTTAATTTGATGGGTATTAAAATCCATTTGGATGAGTGTATTGAAAGATATGATTTTTCAAAGTTTTTCCATGAATCTGGAATGAATTCTGTGGCAGATTAACTTTGATGAATTTTTTGGAATTTTGTGGTTACGTATGGTACTTTTGATATTTTTCCTTAAAATAGGACTAAAATATTTTTACATATGAACTAGAACCACTCAATTTGGAATTTTCTAGATTTCGTTATGAATTTTCAAATTTGGCTGAAAAGCTAGAAATTTCTAAAAAACCTATGTAAATGACAATTTTGTCCCTAAAACCCTAAACTAGTGGTTGTTAAGGGTAATCTAATCATTTGAGTGTGAATTTGTCAAAACTAAGGTCAAAAATGGATTCTACACATGAAAAATTTATAGGATCAGCCCAGGTCATAATTTTTAAAAAAGTACAAATATACCAGATAAAAAAGGAATTAGACTGGGTTCCCTAGGGGCATTTTGGTAATTATGTGATTTTGAGATAAGATAACCAACTTGTAAATTTTAGAATATGATATGAATGAGTAATAACTCATTTACAATTACTTTGAGAATTTTAGAATTTGATACTAGCCGAGACAATTAAAAAGTTAAATTAAAGGATCGGTTATAGTTAGGCTTTAGGAAGAAGTCTAAATAGTAACTATATATCTCTCTCATATTCTATGTGAATATTAATATACATTTTTTCCATGTTCTGTGCAATAGGTTGCATGTGACATGATTACCCACTGGGTGTGGGACAAGCAAGGTACAACCCTATAAGACAAGCAAGGTACCATATGGCTAGTTGGACCCAGTTGAGTGGTATGACTAGAACAAATAGGTGGATTCCTACTACGAAATGTCATGGACAGGTGAATTCCTATTTCGGATTATTTATGTGATCACATTATATAGGTAGATTCATATGTATGAAGTTATGATTTGTACACGTTGGGAACGAGCTATCATTTTGATTCAGAAAAAATCATCACTTTGTTCCTGAACATTGTCAGACATGTGCTTGGCATTATTGATTGATGCATCATGATATATGCTTCTATGCATGTTTATTTTTCATAATTTATATGATTAATATTATGTTGCTACTGAGATTCGTATCAATCTCACCCTTTCCATGATTTAAAAATTAACTCAGTTAGAGGAAGCGGCTCAATGGGCAAAAGTAGTACATACCGGCAACTAAAGGTCCAGTGCTAATCCAGACATTTATTGTTGGTTATCTGTTAATTTTCTTATGTATTTGGGATTTGTATTGTATTATGTGAAAACCCTGTGGGGATTTTTTGTAATAAAATCAAGGATTATATATCAGTATAATTTCTTTATTCATGTATGCCAATTGACCTGCACGCTAATACTCTGATAAATGTCAAAACATTAAGGGGTTTGACACTGAGAACTCAAGTTTTGGTGTGAAGAGAGAACTCAAGTTGATTTTTAACTCTCGTAAGTTTTACATAGAAACTTATCCATAAAGTAAAGTTATCACAAGAACTCGAGTTTGGTAGCAAAACTCAAGTTGTGTATCAAAAGGAACTTGAGTTGGTATTTTAACTTCCGTAAGTTTATATCCAGAGAAGTTTTCAGAAACTAAAAATACAGGAAGAACTCGAGTTTGGGGAGGAAAACTTGAGTTCTGGTGAAAGGAAAACTCGAGTTTATAATTTAACTCTCAAGTTCCAACCAAAGACTCATGCAGAAAACTTAAAGTATAGGGAGAACTCGAGTTCTAGACACTTTTGCACTCAAGTTTGAAAATGAACTCTCATGAGCTCTTGTTAGAGACAACCTGGAGAAGTACTTACAACACTGGGAACTCAAGTTTTGGATGAGAACTCGAGTTGGGGCCGTTGAAAATCAAATGAGGAACTCTAGTCTTGAGTATGAACTCAAGTTTGACAGCCACTGAAGTAGAACAAGTTCCAGAATTGCAGAGATCAATCTGAATATGGTTAAATGATATCTATCTATTATGTTTTCACTTGTTTCTATGCTTAAATATCAACTAACATTTATTTTAAGGGTGAAACAGAAGATTAAACATTTGGACTGCATCTTCGAATAAGAATGCCAATCGTGGCGAACATTACCAGAGAGATGAGTTCCAGCAAGAAGAAATTTAGTCTTTGACCAATGATCCAATATATTCATGATTAACCCCTTCATTGTATTAATGTTTGAAGTATTATTACAAAAACACAATAAAGAGATCATACAGTGAGGAAAAACTACTTTACGGAATTGGAGAGTCCACCGACCACAACGGCTAGTTTTACAAATATATACAACAATCAAACAAAGCAACAGGACTCTCACGGACGAATCTTACAACGGTCATCTTCTACAATTCAACTATAAATATTGAAGCATTCAAAGAAGAGTCTAATACGAATATACAACGATGTCAACATGCTTATAACATGAGTCCTTTACTCCGACCCAATCACTCTTTGTTCTTTGTTTTCTATAACATGTATCTTTGAGAGTGTAATCATTTGCATTATACTTCAGTAAGCATTTTATCCACTCTGTGAAAGAGTTTGTAAACACTTATATTTTTGAGATGATCTCAAGGTAGAGAGACCTTTAGCTGTAATATCCTGAATTTTGGGACAAGAGGCTTGAGATTAAGCCTAGATTATGCGGACTGCTAGACCCCAGTTTAGCAATTGTCCTATAAGGCATACTTGTATTCCCCGAAATTCCTTTATACCCTTGGGTATTAAAGGGAATATTATAGTGAATTAAAAGAGCTTGGGGGAATGACAAGACAATGCAATGAGGAGTCACACATAACATAGTTAATTGGAAAACAAAGTATTGTTGCTACCAGTGAATTTCCTAGTGTGGCAGTCGTGGTTGTGTGACATCTTTCAATGAGAAAATGATTTCAAAAAATTATGAAACTTTCTAGAATGAAATTATACTTATCAAGATTTAATTTGATAGTTCATAAGAGTTATTTAGAGCTGTACACAAAGAGTTATGTATTTTTGAAATTAGTCCAGTGAAACTGGCATTTTTTAGTGTCAACTTCCAAAATGAAAATTGTGGGAATGGTGAGCTTTCAATTAGCCAAATTTTATATTTTTCATTAAAACTAGACTTAATAAGGGTCACATATCCTTTGAAACCACCCCAATTGGACATTTTTACAATTAGATATGAATTTTCAAAGTTTGATGAAAATTCTGCCTCGTTTTGCATTAAGTGCGAAAATGGAATAAAATGTAAAGGCTAAATGGTCATTTGACCAATTAAAGCAAGAAGCCATTATTTCCCTTTTTTGTTGCCCAATTTAGTCAAATAAAGAGGGAAATAAAGGAAATGAGTAAGAAATTATTTATTTTGATAAATCATGAACCAGAAGGGCAAAATGGTAACTTTGCCATATGACAACAAATGATTGTTTTTCCCTAATATTCCCAACAATTTTAGTTGAATGGGAATTAAAAAGAGGGAAGTGGCTATTTGATAATTAATAAGCCTATTTGGGTGAATTATTATCAAGGAAGGTCAAAGAGTCAAAAGCTTAAGGCTTTGGTCAACCACTTGTAAAATGACTTATGAGATAATGAAAGAGCAATTTATACTCTCATTTCTCTTTTCATTTTCAGTTGAAAGATGAAGGACAAAGGGGAATGAATTGTTATTTGCAATACTATGCAAAAAGTCAAAACTTAGACCAATTGGAAATTACCATATGAAAAGCCCACTAGTACAAAATATAGAATTTACATCTGTTTTTTACACCTAACAAACTTGGACATGTGTAGAAAGTGTGATCCGTGGCATTTTTGTAAATATATAAAGATGAATAAACTTTCTACACATGTTGAATAGACAACACGTGTAGAAAGTTAACTTAAAATATTTTTTCTTTAAAATTAATGCCTTTAATTGTTTTTAAATTTTTTTTAAAAATGACAACTTTCTTCCCGGATTGGGCCTCAACCAGTGTAGAAAGTCAGTTTTCTAAACTGGTTGGGGCCCAACCGGTGTAGAAAGTTAAGGTTTCTACATGGGTTGGGCTTCCAACCCGTGTAGAAAGTAACATTCTACACGGGTTGGGCCCAACCCGTGTAGAAAATGAACTTTCTACACTCGTTGGGATCCCAACCGATGTAGAAAGTATCTTTCTACAAGTGTTGGGAGCCCAACCCGTGTAGAAAGTGGTCCCAAGTTAAAAAAAATTTAAATCTTTCCCAGTTCCCTTACCCTACTGTATTTCATTTGGGCTCTTCGTTATTTCTTTTTCGCGGCAAGTCTCTCACAAACTCTGTTAAATTTCATGTTTTGATGATAACAAATCATGCTTTTGGATATTCTTGGATTTGATTAAAACAAATACATCAGCAAAGGAAGTAAGAAAAGTGATCTGAGTAAGATCACTCGAGTGATTATGAAGATCACTTGAGTGATAATTAAAAATCACTTCCAGAGCGTCTGAAATCACCAGAAGAAAAATTTACTGTTTTGAAAATCACTTCCAGTGATAGTCAAATCACTCGAGTGATATCTATTTTTGTTGAATCACTTCCAGTGCATCTAAAATCACTGGAAGAAAAATTCACTATTTTGGAAATCACTTCCAATGATAGACAGATCACTCGAGTGATATCTATTTTTGCTGAATCACTTCCAGTGCGTCTGAAATCACTGCAAGAAAAATTCACTGTTTGCAAAATCACTTCCAGTGATGCCAAATTCACTCGAGTGATATATGAAATCTCAGAATCACTTCCAGTGGATTTGTAATCACTTGCAGAAATTTTCACTATTTTCTAAATCACTTCCAGTGACATCAAATTCACTCCAGGGATATGTCATTTTATCAGTTTCACTCTCAGACAGTTACTGTGATCCACTTGCAACTTCTTCCACGAAAATCAACAAGTTTTGTTAGTAAGATATTAGTAGTTATAATCATTGCTAGTTAATCCAAATTACTTTCAAAATCATGTGGCGTATTATGTCGTTAAAATCACTGCCAGTCGCTGAAATTCATCTTCTGTGAATGCAAGCTTACTTTTGATGATTCTTTGATTTTCAGAAATCACTACTAGTGAATCACAATCATTCCAGTAACATTCAAAGTATTTTCTAATGGGCATTTTCTTGAGTATATTACAGGTGTACTCCACTACCACCCACATAACAAGCAACTAAACAACACTTAATGGCAACTTATTGTGGGCATCAGTACTATTCATAAATAACTATCAACGTGCAAAGTGAAAAATAAATACTGCTGCATCTATCAGAAGCACAATCGATCAACGGACAAATTCACAACGGTCCTCAAAGCTCCTGATATATAAGTCCAGCCATTCAAAAATCATGAGAGAAGGACGACACTTGAACTTACTGCAAATAATATACTCATAAGTGCTTTGTCTCTGATTATTTCTTCATCTGTACTTCAGTTTTCATCTATATACTATGTGAGAGAGATTTTTTAGTCATAAACACTTTATTTCCGATAGTGATAACTTAAGGTTGAGGAACCTTTAGTTGGGATTTGAGATTACCTTGTGTAAGGGGGAGCGAGTGTCCAAAGAGGAACTTGCTATTATACTGAGGTGCCAAGAACCCACTGAATCTTGGAAGATATAGTGAAAGGCTCAGAATGATCTCTGAGGACTGGACGTAGGTCAAGTTTTTTTGACCGAACCAGTATAAACTCCTGTGTCTACTTCGGTGATATCTCTTCTTACCTATAACTGTGTTTTAAAGTTTCATAATTTTATTAAGTACCTGGTTATTATGTAATCACCCAATTCACCCCCCTCTTCAGTGAAAAGCTTGCTCTAACAAAATCTTCCCTTTCTCTACGGCTTTCTCCCTCTTTCACAATCTCTTCCCTTTCTATGAATCAGTAAGCCTCGAGTCTGTAAGGCATCTCTTACTCTCTTTTTAATCGGATCGGATGGCATCTAAAATCTCACTGCCACATTCTCTGACAACACTTTCCGATCCTGGCCCAGATTCCTTCCATCTCTGGTTCATCAGAATATATGGATCAATGCTAGTTGTTCTTCTAGAATCTCCTATTTCCATCCTTCTCACTCTCATTCTCCTTGTCTTTCTCTTCTGCTTTGCCCTCCTCTTCTTTTTCCCAATTCTCTTCTTTTTTTCTGTGCCGACCTTGTTCAGCTCCTTTTCGACGGTCTCTCTCCCTAATGACCTCTCCTCAAGCTTCTTCTGCCCCCAATCAATCCTCTTACACCAAAACGGTATGCTCTCGCTTCCCCTTCTTGCTCGCTTAATTTCAGTAATTTCTTCTATTTCTTGGTGATATCATCCTTTTTGGGGATTTCTTTATCGAATGCATTTTAGTGATTTTGGGGTGTAGGATAGTGTTGTGATTAAGGGTCGAGTTCAGGGGGTATGGTATAGGAATTGGACGATTGAAAATGTGACGCAATTGGGACTAAAAGGTTGGGTGAGGAATAGGAAGGATGGGTCTATGGAGGCTCTATTTTCTAGAAGCCCTGAAGCGGTGTAGGAAATTGTGTAGAGGTGTCGCCGAGGCACCCTTGATACGGTGGTTACCGGCCTTGAGGTTTTGCCCAGCCAAGATAACCCCAGCACTGGATCAGGCGCAAGCCTACTGCCTGATTACTCAATGTTAAAAGATAATTTTTTTCTTATTGCCCTAGCTACTATATACATTGTCATCATAAATAGCATAAATAATGCATCTGAACATTGAATGCTAAGGGGAATGTGTATGGACCATGTGGTTGTGACAATCTGTTTGGTATCTAGTTATAGAGTATATGTGAGCTTGAATAATCTGTTTGTTTGAAGAATGTTGCTTTTGTTTCTGAGTTTCTCCAAAAATTAGGATGATAGCTCTGCGTAATGAACATTCCTGAATGGGCACATTACCCACTTGCGACTTTCCGGCATCATCAAATTTGGGTATATTGGAAATTTTTATCTTGAGTTTATTGCCATATAAATATAACAGTGCTAAATTTAGGTTTAATTGAACAAGGGTATCCTTGGAGCTTCTTATTTTCATGTAGCAAGTGAAGTTGATTTGTGGTGCATATAAATCAACTAAATTTAGGTTTAATTTGGTGCAGATCAAGATTGCCACTGTGGTGCTGCTGTGTGCAGGCATAAGTTGGGGGCCTGATCTACTAAGCTGAAAATATCATCAAATACATATCAGGTGGATGCATATTCTCTAGTAATAAATATCATTTTATCTAAAAAATATGGATATCTTTATGGCTGTCAAATTATAAGTTATAACGTAACAGTGCTGGATTTAACTGGAACTATATTATGTTTACGATCCATTATTGTAACTTGTGAGCTAGTGCTGGCTATTTAATATATTTGTCTCCCTCAGATTGTAGTTGATGTATCAATTTCTTAATTACTTTTTTTGTGTCTCCCATACACTATTATTTATGTCATATCCTTTCATCGTATTTTTTTATCAATAAAAATGTGTAATCATAGTTATTTATCAGGTGTTTTATTGTTTATTATCATGTAAATAAGTTTGTAGTAGAATAAAAAAACAAAAAAAATTCAAAAAATGAGTTTCTACACTAGACGAACAAGGAGGGGTGTAGAAAGTAGGACTTTCTACACGTGTTGTGAGACGTCAGGTGTAGAAAGTCCCACTTTTCACACTTTCTACACATGACGTGAGAAGTCAGGTATAGAAAGTAAGACTTTCTACATGTGTTGTGAGACGTCAACCCACTTTCTACACCTGACATGAGAAGTCAAGTGTAGAAAGTAGGACTTTCTACATGTGTTTTAGAAAACGTGTAGAAAGTCCAGACTTTCTACACCTGTTTTATGTTAAGTGTAAAAAGTTATTTCCGTCACATGTAAAAAGTTTTTTCTGCATTAGTGGCCCTTAGATGATTTATTAAATCATCATCCTTCATCTTTTCTCATTCTCATTCTTTCGTGCAAAACTGAAATGGAAGAGAGGGAGAGAGAGCTGGAACAAGGGAGCTTCATGCACAAGAGAAGAGCTAGGGTTCCATCAATTCAAGGTAAGAGGCTTATAATCTTGAAGTTTAAGCTTCCTAATCACTCCATAGCCTCTCCTAATCTCTTCTTTACCATTGAATTCATGGTTTTCAAGGAAAAATCTCAAGAGAAGAGAGAGAGAGAGGGCTAACCTTTTAGAGAGAGAAAGTAGAGGAATCAAGAGGTAAGCTTTAAGACTTGCTTCTTTTGTCTTAATTGATGATTGTTCTTGTGATTATTGGTGGATATAGTGTTGTTTCTCTTGTCTTCTAATTGATAGGCCGAAGTTGAACTATGGGAAGATATTGCTCAAATTCCCTCTAAGCATGCCTAATGTGTGTCTAAATGGGTAATCATGTGATTAGAAGTAGAAAGGAAATGATTAAGCAAGAGAAAGCAAGAAACCAACACAACTTTTTGAGAATCCTAAATTGCTTCCTTATGTGTAACATGAGGAAAGAGCTAGAATTTCATCAATTTGATGGTTCCATTAAGTTTAGAAGGGTAAATTGTGTAGGGTTCATGTTGATGATGAAGTAAGAAAACCCATAGAATGTGAAATGACCAAATTACCCTTAAAGTCAAGGGCATTTTCATCATGTGGGTCTGATTTTGACTAATCCAAGGTCAAAATGGATTCTACATGTAAAATTGTATAGGATTATCCTAGGTCATAGTTTTTGGTAAGGTACAGTTGGACCAGGTACGGAAAAGGCGTAGGCCAGATCTCTGGGGGCATTTTGGTAATTTAGCATTATTGAGCTAAGTTAGCCAATAATATGAGTATAGAATGATACATGGATAAGTAGTGACTCATTTATGGTATATTTGGGAATTTAGGACCCAACGGATTGTGCTCAGTCGGAGCAAAGACGATGGTTCGAGGAAGGACATAAAATCTAAGAGGTACTGAACTTACCTAGTCTGCATGTATATGATATGTATGTTTTTGCATTGTTTTATGTGACTGCTTTGCCTAAATGTGTTTAACGTATTTAATTGACTGAAGCTCTGTTATGTTTATATGATGTCCATAAGTATGTTATAACATTAAGCATGTAGATGTCATCATATTGGCATGATTTCATAAATGGCAAGCATGTCATGCATTAAATATATATCTTGCATGCATAGTAGTAATGTTTACTACTGAGATTCTCTCGAATCTCACTCTTCTTCACCCAACCATATAGGTATGTTGAGTACATGTGAAGAATGTCTGGAGATATGCGAAGAGGAATTATAAAAGGAGCGTTAAAGTTTGAAGTGCAAGGCACTATTTTGTAATTGATTTAGATACTTTGGTAGTTTTATGAGATTATTCATTTTATGTATAAGAATGAATGAGTAAAGTTAAAACAGAGAATAGCTCTAATTTAATTACAAGGAAATCGCTCGCATACTCTAATATATTGAAACTAAGACCCAATAAGGTATTGGTGACGTAGTGAATCTTGTAGGAATGATGGCAAAGTTTTCTACCCTTTGAAAAACCCTCTCGACCCTAGGTTCAAATCCTGAGTTGAGAATGGAAATTTGTGAATGATTTCAAAAGTTGGGTATTCCTGGTTCAAATCATGGTTCCATAATGGGTTTCACTACTAATTTGTACTTTTTTGAGGATATTGGAAATAGGGTATTACATGAGTGGATTCATTTCCTTATGGGGCAAGCTCTAAAGAGAATTGCAGGTAAGACTTTCTACTCATAAGATTTACAAGGTGTAAGCCGTAGAGAACGTTGCTACTCGTAAGACTTACAGGGGTGTAAGCAGTAGAGAACGTTGCTACTTGTAAGACTTGCATGGGTAAGCAGGAGAGAAATGTCTTCGGGATTGCTCTACTCGTAAGATTTGCCGTAAGGGGGAGTAAACCTTATAGTGTGTAAAGAAGAGTAACTCCATAAGAGATTTGTAATAGGCTTCACAAGTGCCTGGATAAACTTGTAGGATTGTAAAGCCTTTTCTTATGCCTGGTTAAACAAGATAGTAGATTGGAAATCTTAGGAGAAGCCTAGGGACTAGACGTAGGTCATCATGGATTGGACCGAACCATGATAAATCATTGTTTACATCTTCTCTTCCCTAAGCTCTTACATTTCCAGCATATATGATTTATACAACTGCTTATGATTTTATACTTCCATATGTATTGATTTAATTAGATGTAAAAAGGATTTGAAAGTTTTTGATTTCTTATCGTACACCCAATTCACCCCCCTTTTGGGTGTCAGCTAGTTCTAACATTTGGTATCAAAGCTTGTGCTCTTGTTTAAAGGACTTGTCCATCTCTAGAGTTATTAATGGCTGATTTTAAGTGTTTTATGCTTTCAGAAGGCTTTGATTATACAATCCCACCTCTTTTGAAAGATATTAATTTTTGGTTTTGGAAAGCTAGAATGACTAGTTATATAAAAGCATGTAACTTTGATATGTGGAATGTTTTTACAAATGTTTTTTATTATAAACCAAGAAAGGATTAGACTGAAAAAGAAAAGAAGATGTTTTCATTAAACATTAGAGCAATGAAGATTCTTTATAGTGCTGTGACAGAAAATGATTTTGAGAAAATTAGATTTTGCTCTAATACTAAAGATATCTGGGATACTCTTGATTCTATATATACTTTTAACAAGTTTTTTGAAGTTGAAAGTGTTGACAATTCATGTGAAACTATAATTTGTGCATCTACATCACATGAACAATTGGAAGATGATGAAGGAGAAATCATAGAACACTTCCATGATATAGTCAACACGAATAGACAAAAAGAAGAGGATTCTCGAACAGAGCTCATTATAGACGACCATGAAGAATCACTCTCTGGAGCTCAAGATGAACTTAAGGTAAAAAGTTCTAATTATTCTTGTTATTTTCGTAAAACTGATTTTCAGATTCTATATTGTAATACCCTACTTTTTCCACCAATATTCTTTGTATACATTTTTGATATTTAGTGGAATAAAATGATGAATTGTGTTGTACATAAAATGATGAAAGCACTCCAATCGGTAGTTACATACAATAGGCTAAGGTATGACATAAATGTGCAACTTTTGTCTACTTAAAGGCCTAATATTGTAACACAAATTGGAGCATGAAAGAGCACAAATATTGGCCTAATTATATTGCATCAATTTCGGCCAAAACAAGGAGAAAGGAAGGAAGACATGATTTAATACAAAAATCATAAAATGTAAGGGCAAAATGGTAATTTTCCAATTATGCAAGTAATAAATATTTTCCATTTCCCTTGAAATTTTCAGTCAAAATAGGAGACAATGGAGAAATATGAATGCTAGGCTTAAATGAATCAATAAGGAATGAATTTTGGCCAATTAAAAGTTAGAGTTGAAAAGTCATAAAGCTAAGTGTCATAAAGAGCTCTTATAAGCTAATTAAGAATAGAATAAATGGAGATAATGCAAGAGCCATTTCCTTCTCCATTTGAAGATGTATCCCACAGTCAAAAAACAAGATGGAAAGAGAAAAGATGATGACCAAGTGAATTTACACATGTTGAATTTCCATTAACCCTTACTATGACATAAGCAAAAAGGCAAGAAGTAATTAATGGCAATTCAAGAGGCCATCTTATTATCACATTCCTCTTGCACTTTTGGTCAACAAAGGGGAGGGAAGAGAAATATTTTATGTGTCCAAGATAAATCAAGAAAAGGAGGAAAAAAAGATTAGCCAAAGGAAAATTACCTATGTAATTATTATTACCACAATTTATGACAGAAGCCAAAAGTGATATGTTAAAGCAATATACTCCTCCTCTTCCACCTTCATTTGGCCAAACTGAAGAAAAAAGAGAGAGAGAGAGTTTCAAAGTTTTCAAAAGCCAAGAACACAAGAAGGGAGGACCTAGGGTTTCAAAGTATAAGATTAAGGTAAAAACTTACAAAACCAAGTTATTATTGGCTCATAATCACTCTATAACCTCTCCTAACCTCTTCTACTCCATTAAATCCATATTTTTCAAGAAAATTTCCTCTTGACTTGTATAGAGAGAGATGAAAATTTGGCTAAGAGAGAGAAAGAGTGAACTTTAAGAGGTAATCTCCAAAACTTGATACTCTTGACTTGTTTGATGTTGTTGGTGTAGTTGTTGGTGGATATTGCCTTATTTTCTCTTAACTTTTAAAAATGGGCTGAAGTAAAACCTAAGGGAAATGCTGACCAAATTTCCTCTAAAAATATCCATTTAGTGTTTAAATATTTAATCATGTGATTAGAAGTGGTAATGAGGTGATTAAGCAAGAGAAAACAAGAAAACAACATAATCCTCCTAAGAACCCTAATATTCGGTTCTAAGCATGACGTGATGAAGGAGTGGGAATTTTGTGATTCTAATTATTCCATTGGATTTATAAGGAAACATTGTGTAAGTATGCAAGTAAGTGTTCATGATTTTTGGATGTTTATATACCAATTTGGAAATTTATGAAGTGTCTATGTACATGCTGTTTGATCTTCCCCTGTGTGGCAGTAATGTTGTATGAGGTATTTCATAAGGTAAACCTTGTCCAAAAATTATGAAACTTTCCAGAATTACATTAGAGATATAGATCTTTAATTTAACAGGTAGTTTGTAATTTTTGGATAAGTACATTGAGAGATATGGATTTTTAAAGATTGTGCCCTGTTTCTAGAATGCAATCTAGAATAGTAGTATTTGCGAATTTTTGGGAATCACATGAATCCAGTGGGCAAACCTAAGTATGTTTCCTCAAATTTTCATTGAAATAGATTCATCTAAGCCTTGGAATAAGTCAAATTTGATTTTTTTAGAATTAATTATGGATTTCCAAAATTGACTGAAAAATCTGTTAGTTTCTGTAAAACAGTGAAACTGCACTGTATAGAATTGTATTGTGTAGAAACTGTTATAATTGCTTTAGATAACCAGCAGAATTTGATTTAAAGACAGTAATAGTGTAAGTAATAACTAGTTACTTGTAACTCTAATTTTGATAGGAACTTAAACTTGCCTGAGCTCAAAGAAACGGTTGGATATTGCTCAAGGGAAACAGCCAAGTAGTAACTTGTCTATCATATATTTATAAGATGCACTGCATGTTTTGTGTGTTCATCATGAATTGTTTGGCACATTCTGGTTATGCGGGGTGTGTAATACCCTCTTTTTAACAACCTAAAATGAGTACAAATGAGTAGTGAAAACTATTATAGAACTAGGATTTAGACCCGGACTACCCAACGTTACAAAACTTTCATAAATTCTAACTCTCAACTCAGGATTTGAACATAAGGTCAAGAGGGTTTTTCAAAGGGTAGAAAACTTCTCAATCATTCCCACAAGTTTCACCACATCATTAATACCTCATCGACTCTTAGTTTCAATATACTAAAGTACGCAAGCGTTATACTTTAATTAAATTAGAGCTATTCTCTGCTTAAACTTTATTCATTTATTTATATATACATAAAATGTATATCCACAAAACTACCAAAACAATTACATTAAATACAAATAGTAGTGCCTCACACTACGATCTTCACTTCACCTTTGCAATTCCTCTTCGTATATCTCCAGGCATTCTTCACCTGTACTCAACATACCTATATGGTTGGTGCAGGCGGAGTGAGATTCGAGAGAATCTCAGTAGCAAAAAATACCACTATGCATGTAGGACATATATATGATGCATGACATGCTTTCCTCTCATACTTTATGCCAACATAATGACATATCTACATGCTCAATGTTATGACATACTCATGGTCGTCACATAAATATAACACAGCTTCAATCAATCAAGTATGGTCAACACAAAAAGGAAAAGCAGTCACATACAATAATGCAAACACATACATTTCAAATACATGCAGGCTAGGTAAGTTCACTACCTCTTGGACTTTGTGTCCTTTCTTAACCACCGTCTTTGCTCTGGCTCGGGCATAATCCATCGGGTCCTGAAATCCCAAATATACAATACATAAGTCATTACTCATCTATGTATCATTCCAAACTTATATTACTGGTTAACTTAGCCTAATAATTCTAAATTACCAAAATGCCTCCGGAGACTCGGCTTACACCCTTCCATACCCGGTCCAACTACACCATACCAGAAATTATGACTCAGGCTAATCCTACACAATTTTGTGTATAGAATACATTTCTGACCTTGGATTGGTCAGAAGAGTTGTGTTGGATTCTTCTTTTCTCTTACCTAAACACTTCCTTTTTACTTCTAATCACATTATTAGATGTTTAGGCAAGCATTGGACATTGTTTGGACCTTGAAAACACTCTTTGAATGAAACATGAACAATACCCAACTCCCATAATACTCATCCAAATAACAAACCAAAAGGTTCTAAAGGAAGCTTACACTTACCTCTACACGTTTCTGAATTCGGTTTAGAATTCCGACAGCACTCTGACTAGCGAGACGCCACAAACCACCTCCTAATGGAAATCCAAAACTATAGAAATGCAGCTCGAGATGAGTAGAAAAATGTTTGTGAAGGGTACTTTGAGAGAAGACGTTGTTACGAGTGTAGGATGGTGTATTTAGAAGTACAAGTGTACACTGTCGTAATCAAGTAATATAAAAGTAAGTAGAGTATCGTTCCCACGAGGATTGATCACTAAGTACCAAAATTGGTAATTTTAATTCTATTTAGTCGGTTGATTAGTTGTAATTGAGATTACAAGATAGAAATGATGAAATATTAATACAAGTGATATAAAGACAAATATGAGAAAAAGCCATAGGGATTAGATTTCATTTAATAAATTCCGGATTGAATCACTTATCTACTCTAGTCCTATTTATTCCACATGATTGATAGTCGAGTTTCCCTATTTTAATTACTAGCCTCTTCCAAGGTCAAGTAATTCTATAATTAATTGCTAACCCAATATATTCCTATATGAATTTAAGCAATCAATCATGCATTAAGATTTATGGAACTCAATTAAGACTACACAACCCATATGAATATATTCTTATTTCATATGCAAATTATGGTTTTAATTCTAGGATCCACACACATGTATCTCCTTCCGATCTCAACATGCATATTGAGATCATCCAAAAGGTGGCCAATCAATTGTAAGCATTAAGAGCAATAATTAAAATTCAATCATGAAGGAAAAATTAAAACTAGATTTAATAAGTTAAGATTCAATCTGTCATTAGTAAGCTACGTCATCACCCTAGGAAAAGGAAAATTTAGCTCATAATAAAATTAAAAACAAAACCAAAATATATTCCAAACATCATAAATATTGCATAAAAATTAATTACAAAAACATAAAAATACTACTACAAGATGTATGAAAATGGAAAATCTAGCCTACCATATAGGAGGTAAAACCATCCATGTAGGTGGCAACCTATACCATCCATAAAGGAGGACTACCTAGGCCTTCCATATAAGAGGTAAAACCATCCATGTAGGAGGCATGCAAGAAGTAAAAAAATGCAAGAAATAAATTCTAAAAATAACAACTCTCTCTCTAAAATAGAAATTCTCTCTCTCTCTCTTCCTTCCTCTTCATTTTAGGGTGCCAAGAAGCTCTATTTATAGGCTTCATTTTCACACTGCTACAGTGATTTGCTACAGTGATTTGCTACAGCGAACCGCACTGCTACAGTGAACCGACAACCCACTTGCTACAGTACACCGACTGCTACAGGAACCGCCCCACTTCCACACACACCGACCGCTACAGTACAACGCAATGGTCCACTACAGTGAAACGTAATGGTCCGCTACAGTACCCCTGCTACAGTGAACAGTACCGCATGAACAGTGTACAGTGAATAGTACATCATGAACATTAACTTCCCTTAAATGCCTTCTTTAATTCTTCTTAATCTGGTACTGTCCATGGCTGCAAGAAAATCATTATTTATTTATTAATTACACCCAAATTGATTATATTCAGCTCAAATATAGTCCACAAAATCATCATATAAGGGAAAATAAATATGCAAATATTTTACTTATCAAATTCCCCAACACTTAGCTCTTGGACGTCCTCAGACAAGAAAGAGTAACTAATAAGTGCTTCCAACAAAATCAGAAGTGTCAAGTCATAAACAAGGACACAATTAAAGAATAAAGAGATCATAGTATTCTTGAATCAATAAAAGTATAAGCTGGTAACTTCATTTGAAAATAAATGAACCGAATTTATAATTGTGGCTCATTCTCTCAATCTCTCAAGTGTTTTAGGGTAAGTGTTTCGCTCAAATTCACCTGAAAAAATTGCACTACCATAAGCTTGCCAAAAATCTCAATCTCCATTACCTAATTCACATGCATAATTCAAATCAAAAGGACTTATTAAAGGTTGTAATGGGGTTAAAGTAAAAGGAATGTAAAAAGTGATATGAAGGGCTATATTTACTAAGTAAATAGAGCAATTGAAAAATGGGCCATCTTATGAATAAACCTGGCCTATCTCATCCCAACAACCCATAATTTACATTTTTTTTTCTTTTTTTTTACAACTTCTGCACTTTTGTGGTTGATGATATATAGACCCCCACACTTGTCAAAAGCCCATTTCACATAAATGTCAAATGCTCTGTTAATCTTTCGAATTAAGTAAAAGCACTTGATAAATCATTGAAACACATATTAATGGGTTGAGAATAAAGAAATAATCAATTAGGCTCAAAGGGGCTTATCAATGGTATAATTGCAAGGTTGGCTATTTGGCTCTGGCTAAACAAAATGAATGCCTTTATCATTTTTAAATGTGCATGTGACATGTAATTTCAACTAGATTTAAAGCAAGTTCTAGAGTGACAACTTAATAGGTGAATATCACACACAAGAAAGATAATCACTATTGATCATATATGCTCAAAAGCTCACGGTTAGAGACTTTCAAATTCAGCTCATTCAATCTCAAAATTCATCACCAAATTCAACAATCAATTATTCAATCATGCTATAAAATCTCTAAACTCAATTGATCCATGCTTCAAACTTATATACTTCTTAAAATTATTGAAAAGCACTCAAAAATTTTTTATTTTATTTTAGATGAAACAGAAAGAAAGAAAAAAAATTACAACTAATAAGATGTGTCTCAAGAGTTAAGAATAACTCTTTACTCTGCCATCTTTTCACACCCCATGCATCTAATGGTTTTACTACTAACTATCTAATGTAGAAATCATGCAAAATTTTTTTTATAATCCTCCCCCAACCTAAATCAGACATTGTCCTCATTGTCTTCTAAAGATTAAAGAAGATTTTTTTTTGAAAACATAAACAAACAATAAAGTAAACCAAAATGCTAAGAGTAAAACCATAAGATAAAAGAAAGTTACAACCGGAGAGTGGTATCTGGATTCTGCTTCTGACTGCTATCTGAAGATTGCCCACCTTTTTCTTTTACTAATAGATCTGGTTGAGGTTCATAGGTTTGCAGTTTATCTAGTAGTTGATCAGCAGTTGGTGCAGAAATGATGGAATGACGAGTCGCTTGAGGTATGAATCCTGTTTCTACAACATGATCAAGAAAAGACAACAGGTTATCATAAAAACCATTAACATTTAACAATCCTAATGGTTTTTTATCAAAGTTCAGTTTAGCCCAATATGCAATGCTAGAGATCCTATCCAACGTTTCAAAACCACCGGGTAGAGCGATAAAAGCATCAGCACGGTAAAACACACGTCACATTCGTTCAGGCAGGCTTGAAACCTCTAACTCTTGGCCTAAGAAGAAGAAGTGATGTTCTAACTCCTTTATCCTTACACACAAACCCGTGCTACCATTAATGGTTGCAGGAATAGCCATACTTAACTTCAGACCCTCGAGACCTCTCCCGTAGACAAAGTTGATTTTCCTAGCGGCTAGTGCATGTCCCAATTCCTGTGCTGCAGGTATAAACTCTCCATCCTTTCCTGAGTCAGTTTCACCAAAAATGCATATAGATTTAAAACTGCATTTTAGAGTGATACCACTCCTCTCTTTTTCTCTCTCAGACATTTTGTGTTTTTTTACAAATGGAAGATTACATATTTATATTACAAAAAAAGCGACAACAAAATCATGCAAATCACACATTTTTCAAAAAAATTTGAAAAAAAATTTCTGACACGAATGACCAGTGGGCCACTGTGTGAAGAAATTAAGTAAAGTGAGTAAAGAAAGTCAAAAGTTACTGAAAAAGATAAGACAGATTAGACAAAAGCAAGATTATGTACAGTAGTTGTGATTGTGGCTCACATCTTCCTCTGGTTTTACGTCCAGTAACGGCTTAAACGCTTTCTATGAATCGAGGATTTGCTTCCCATCCAGTTTTCTTATAAACTGGCAAATAGGGTCTTTTAACATCAGATTCCCAAGACGGTAGCGCTCTTTTTCTTTGTTGAATATGTCTAATAAATCAAGTTCACGATGAACATCACCACTAGGATGCGTCTCAAGAGTTTGAATGATATCATCCAATGACTCCTTACTCAGTCCATCCTTTATAAATTGGATTTTACCTTCTCGATTTATAGAAACCATACCTTTGCTCCTACAGCCCTTATCACAATTCCACCTTGCACATTTAGGACAAACCTTCATTCTTTTTGCTCTTCTCGTTTTGGAGTAAGAGCTTCTTCTCATACCTGGCATAGGTTTAATAAATGAATCATGAATCTCACCTATTAAACATACCTTAGCTTCAATGATCCAGTAGACATCCTCAGGAAGGCCCAAACGCTTGAATGTCTTCATTCTTTCAAGTCGACAACTATAGATCTTCCTAAGAACATCTTTGGGAAGAGTAGGGAACCTGTTCTTAAGCTTTACAATAATTTCTTCCATGATGAGACTAAAATTTAAAGATGCAGTTTTGTGTGCTTCAGTAAGTAAGAAAGAAAAATGAAAGATTAAGGAAAAGAAGTTTTGGGTTGCCTCCCAAATAGCCGCCCTTGTTTAACGTCTTTAGCTAGACAAAGACCAAACCAATAAAACTTTTTATTTTATTTTATTTTTTTATTTTTTATTTTTTAATTTTTAAAAAAAATTAGGACTTACCTGTTGTTTCCTCCAAAGTGATGACAGTTTTCAAAGTGTTGAGTGTACCGTCATTATATTCTTTCAGCCTTTGCTCATTTACTTTGAATTTTCGATCACCATCTTGAATCTCCACATCTCCATATGGCCATGTTTGAACCACAGTAAAAGGTCTTGACCACCTTGATCTCATCTTTCCTAGAAATAGCTTTAACCTTGAGTTGCATATCAGAACTTTTTATCCCGGCGTGAACTCTCTTCTCAAAATTCTTTTATCCTGCCACATTTTTGTCTTCTCCTTATATAACTTTGCATTCTTATGAGCTTGTTGTCTAGATTTTTCAAGCTTATTGAGTTGGAGAAGTCTCTTCTTACCAGTTGTCTTTAAGTCAGAATTTAAGGCTTTTATTGCCCAATATTCTTTGTGCACTTCAGGATTAGTTGATTTTGAAACATCTACTATTCCCATTGCAAGTGGTTGATTCATGCAGCTTTTGTTCACCACGCCTTTTGTGCATCTGGTTAATGTATCTACTCTGTAATAGGTGTCACCTTCATTTGGACATGACCAAGCCTTAAAAATGTTAAAAGATACTTGGTCATCTTGAGCTCGTAAAGTCAACTTTCCCTATTGCACATCTATTAAAGTTCTCCCAGTTGCTAAGAATGGCCTCCCAAGAATGATAGGAATTTCTTGATCTTCTTCCATGTCAAGTATGATGAAATCAGCTGGGAATATAAGTTTATCCACCTTCACCAGAACATCTTCTAAGACACCCCTTGGATGTTTAATTGATCGATCAGCAAGAAGTAGTGAAACTGTGGTAGGCTTTACCTCTCCAAGACCAAGTTTTCTGTAGACAGATAAGGGCATGAGACTTACACTTGCTCCCAGGTCACAAAGTGCTTTTTCAAAGTTACATTGACCTATGGTGCAAGGTATGCAAAATCTTCCTGAATCTTTCAGCTTTGGTGGTAGTTTCTTTTGCAGAATGACACTACACTCCTCAGTAAGTGCAACTGTCTCAAATTCCTCTAGCTTACGCTTATTTGAGAGAATGTCCTTCATGAATTTTGCATAACTGGGCATTTGGGCAAGAGCGTCTGCAAAAGGGATGTTGATATGTAACTTTTTGAAAACCTCCAGAAACTTTTTAAACTGCTTGTCTAGCTTTGCCTTCACAAGTCTCTGAGGGTATGGAACTGGTGGTACATATGGAGGAGGGTTATCTGGAAAGCTGATTATTCCTGGTACCACATCATCTTCTTGAGGTTTTTATGCTTCCTCCTTCTTTTCTTGTTCACTTTCTTTCTTTTCTCCGTCATTCTTATATAGAATTACAGGATCTTTCAATTCTTTCCCACTCCTTAATGCAATAGCCTTCACATGCTCTCTTGGGTTTTTTTTAGTGTCACTTGGAAGAGTACCTGGTTGTCTGGAATTCAGCATATTTGCAATTTGGCCCATTTGGATCTCCAAGTTCTTTATCGAAGCTTCCTGACTTTTAAGTGTTGCATCAGTCCTAGCCATGAATTGAGATGTATTCATGGTTAGTTGAGCCAGTGCATCTTCCACATTCACTTTTTACTGTAGTGGATTTGGTGGTTGAAGAGCTTGTTGCTGGTAGTTCCCTTGCGGTTTGAACACATTTTGATTATTCCTCCAGCCAAAGTTTGGATGATTCTGCCAACCTGGATTATAAGTGTTTGAGAATGGGTCATTTCTTTGATTTCCGATATAATGAGCTTGCTCTGACTGAGAAGGTATGGATGACTATCCATCTTGACTTTGTGTACTTATATGAGGTCCTCCATATTGGTCATAGGTTTCATGAGGAGTACTGATTGCATTTGCTTGACTAGTCAATGAGCTCACTTGCTTGGATATAGATGCAACTTAAGAAGATAAAGTTGTAAGGATATCCAGCTCCTGCACTCCAAGTACCTTCTTTGAATTATGACATTCAGAAGGCCATTGATATGCATTTGCTGCCATCTCCTCAAGTAAATTATAGGCATCATCTAGATTTTTTAACATTAAAGATCCTCCAGCTACAGCATCTACAAGAATTCTGGTGGTATGCGTCATCCCATTGTAGAATGTTTGCAGTGTCCACCAATCTGGTAACCCATGATGAGGACATCTCCTTAGCAACTCCTTGTATCTTTCCTAGGCTTCATAAAGGCTTTCTAGTTCATGTTGGGAAAATGAGGTAATTTCATTCCTCAATTTTGCAATTTTTCCTGACAGAAAGTATTTCACTAAAAATTTATGTGCTAAGGCATCCCATGTAGTTATGCTTCCCATTGGTAGAGAATGTAACCATATCTTAGCCTTATCCCTGAGTGAGAAAGGGAAAAGTCTAAGTCTAATGGCATCATCAGTAACACCATTATGCTTGAATGTGTCGCATATTTCTAGGAAACTGGCTATATGTGTGTTGGGATCTTCTGTTGATAAACCACCAAACTGATTGGCTTGCACCATCTGGATAATTGCAGGCTTGATTTCAAAATTGTTGGCTACTACTGGTAGTTTTCTGATTCCAGAAGTTGTCTCCATGACTGTTGGTGTTGCATAATCACAGAGTGTTTTGGTATCTGCTGCTTCTCCTTCCGGATTTGCCATTGAATTGATTGAAGTAGACTGCTTTCGAACTCTCCAATTTCTTCAACAAGTTCTCTCGATCTCAGAATCACAAGGTTGTAATTCAGTCTTCTTCGATCTGGTCATATACTAAGCAAAAACTTGAAAAGAAACAAAAGACACAAAAAAAAAGTAATATGAAGACCAAATTAGTATTAAAATTACTTGGTATTGATATTAATGACAATCCCCGGCAACGGCGCCAAAAACTTGTTACGAGAGTAGGATGGTGTATTTAGAAGTGCAAGTGTACACTGTCGTAATCAAGTAATATAGAAGTGAGTAGAGTATCGTTCCCACGAGGATTGATCACTAAGTACCAAAATTGGTAATTTTAATTCTATTTAGTCGGTTGATTAGTTGTAATTGAGATTACAAGATAGAAATGATGAAATATTAATACAAGTGATATAAAGACAAATATGAGAAAAAGCCATAGGGATTAGATTTCACTTAATAAATTCCGGATTGAATCACTTATCTACTCTAGTCCTATTTATTCCACATGATTGATAGTCGAGTTTCCCTATTTTAATTACTAGCCTCTTCCAAGGTCAAGTAATTCTATAATTAATTGATAACCCAATATATTCCTATATGAATTTAAGCAATCAATCATGCATTAAGATTTATGGAACTCAATTAAGACTACACAACCCATATGAATATATTCTTATTTCATATGCAAATTATGGTTTTAATTCTAGGATCCACACACATGTATCTCCTTCCGATCTCAACATGCATATTGAGATCATCCAAAAGGTGGCCAATCAACTGTAAGCATTAAGAGCAATAATTAAAACTCAATCATGAAGGAAAAATTAAAACTAGATTTAATAAGTTAAGATTCAATCTGTCATTAGTAAGCTACGTCATCACCCTAGGAAAAGGAAAATTTAGCTCATAATAAAATTAAAAACAAAACCAAAATATATTCCAAACATCATAAATATTGCATAAAAATTAATTACAAAAACATAAAAATACTACTACAAGATGCATGAAAATGGAAAATCTAGCCTACCATATAGGAGGTAAAACCATCCATGTAGGTGGCAACCTATACCATCCATAAAGGAGGACTACCTAGGCCTTCCATATAGGAGGTAAAACCATCCATGTAGGAGGCATGCAAGAAGTAAAAAAATGCAAGAAATAAATTCTAAAAATAACAACTCTCTCTCTAAAATAGAAATTCTCTCTCTCTCTTCCTTCCTCTTCATTTTAGGGTGCCAAGAAGCTCTACTTATAGGCTTCATTTTCGCACTGCTACAGTGATTTACTACAGCAAACCACACTGCTACAGTGAACCGACCACCCACTTACTACAGTACACCGACTGCTACAGGAACCGCCCCACTTCCACACACACCGACCGCTACAGTACAACGCAATGGTCCGCTACAGTACCCCTGCTACAGTGAACATTACCGCATGAACATTGTACAGTGAATAGTACATCATGAACAGTACTTCCCCTTAAATGCCTTATTTAATTCTTCTTAATCTGGTACTGTCCATGGCTGCAAGAAAATCATTATTTATTTATTAATTACACCCAAATTGATTATATTCAGCTCAAATATAGTCCACAAAATCATCATATAAGGGAAAATAAATATGCAAATATTTTACTTATCAGACGTCGTTTCAAAAAAGTTTCAACGGCTAGAAGTTTCTCTCTCTCATTTGTCTGTTCTCATTCTCATTCATCTCTCTCTCTCTCTTCTCAATTCTAATTCTAAACGAGAATGAGAAAAGAAAATAAAGGATGACGACTTTAATGAGTTATCTAAAGTGGCTCCCCAATGGTAGCTCCCAAATGGTCTAACTATCCCACTTCTTGTATAACAAGTTCCATTTCTCTTTTCCTTCATCATCCACTGAAATAATGAGATCAAAAGAGAGAAATATTACTCTCAAACTATCCCATTATGCCACCTTACAAGTGGTTGACCAAAGCCTTAAGCTTTCCCACTCATTGACTTCTCTTTATAATAATTCACCAGAATAGGTTTATTAATTACCAAGTAGTCATTTTCTCTTTTTAATTCCTATTCAAATAAAATTATGGGGAAAACTAGGGGAAAATACTCATTTCTTGCTTTATGGAAAAATTACCATTTTTCCATTACATTATTTTTCCCATTTTCGCACCTATTACAAAGCTGGGCAGAATTTTCATCAACTTTGAAAATACATATCTAATTGTGAGAATGTCCAATTGGGGTGGTTCTAAAGGTTTTGCGACCCTTATTGAGTCTAATTTTAAGGAAAAATATAAAGTTTGGCCAAATTGAAGTTCATTCTTCCCATAATTACCATTTTTGGAAGCTGACACTGAAAAACTCCAGTTTCACTGGGCTAACTTTAAAAATACATAACTCTTTGTGTACATCTCCAAATAACTTATATGACCTTTCAAGTAAAAGCTTGAGAAGTCTAATTTCATTTTGGAAAGTTTCATAATATTTGGACATCATTTTCCCCTTGAAAGATGTCACACAAACACCACTGTCACACCAGAAAATTCACCGATAGCAGTACTTCTTTGTGTTCCAATTCACTATGTTGTTTGTTCTTCAGTATTCATTTAATAACTCTTTGAGAGAGATTTTACAAACTTTTTCATTACTCTTGTAAAGAGAATCTCAAGGTAGTAAGTAGAACCTTGAGTGAGCGTATCAGCTTACATAGTTTAAGGTGAGTGAGGGTCCTGTTGAGGAACTCTCTTAGACTGTAGTGCCAAGAACCCACCAAATCTTGGAAGTACAATGAAAAACTTAGAGGCGCTCTGAGGACTGGATGTAAGTCAAGAGGTTAAGACTGAACCAGTATAAACTCCAGTGTATACTTAAGTGAAATTTCTCCAACTCTTATCTTTTTTATTAAGTATATTAATTATGACTTTAAAATTTTTAATATAACCTAATTCACCCCCTCTCTTGGGTGAAACTGTTGACACAAACAAGGAGGAGTCTATGCAAAAGATTAACATTGTTCTTGCCTCTGAAGAATCAATACAATCGCTCAACACAATCCACCTTCAACAAAATATTACAACTGACCACTTATTTTCATGATCGATTGTTTGATTCTTCAAGGGCATATGAGGAATATCAAAAATTATTTTATAGAGATTGCCATTAACACAACTTCTCTAATTTTATCGATCAATTGAGTTGTTGGTTCTATCTTGTTGTCTCGAATTGTTCCACATACCAATCTATCCGGTCTTAGGGTTGATACGAACAATTCCCACAAGGTAATTTGGTCTAAAAATAATGGGAAAAGAAATAGTTACATACTTCAGAAGCATCATGTCATCTAAACTATGCCCAATTAAATACGACACTTTAGCTGCTTCTAATCTTACATGGCTAATGAGTCATTAGAAATAATTCACAATTTATATTTTTTAAAATATAAACTTCTTAATTTGGAAAGAAAAACAAAAACTCACAAACACATCCGGCCCAAAATTCCAGCACATAATTGAAAAGAAAAACAAAAATTCATGAACACGTGCATAAAATTCCAACGCCAAATTGAATAACCTTAACCCAGCAAAGTCTTTCAAGAACCAAGCCCTCTTCTTTGTTGTCTCGGCGCTGATTCTAGCATCAAGAGCAAGGCTCCAATATTATATGGTGTAAATTCAATAGCAGAGTTTAGCATAGGTAAGAACTCGTAATCTGCCCTTAGCTTTAGGTTTGAGTGCTAACATTTGATGGATGTACAACTACAGCCTCAAATAATGTGAATTTTATGTCTATTATCTAGAATTATTTAATCAATTAAATTAACAAACTCACATCACTATATCACATTACACGTTGCCTTTGTTTCCTCATCTTTTAATCTTATTTTTTATCTTGATTTTGATTGCTCTTCTTTGTTTTTTCTTATTTAGTTTATCAAATTTTATAGAAGATTTATTTCAGGTTTGTTTTTAATCAGTTTTGATATTGTACAAAGTGGACATAGCAAATAAATCAGAGTTAGATATTTACCATGGTCAAGTTGTAAACAATGAAGAAGAGGCTTATGATTTATATACAAAATATACACATTAGATGGGTTTTTCTATAAGAACATGGAAACAAACCTATGAATTTGGAACAAAAATATTCATTCAAGGGAGTATGTTTGTTCAAAAGAAGGGTCTAAATATTTAGAAGAAGGTAGCAGTAGTTAATTTACTAAAATGAATGCAAGGACAAATTGTTAAACTATGGTTCGGTTTACTGTTCAATTAGATGGATTGTCGAATATCACTAAGTTTATTACTGAGCAAAACCATTAATTTGTAAAACAAGAGAATACGCACCTTATTAATTCTAAAGGTGAGCTTATTAATTCTATGGTCAATTGTAAAATAAAAACTAAGGATGTTTGGAGCTATATAGGCGAAGAAACACATAGCTTTGATAATATTGGATTTTCTAGGAAAGATTTTTGAAATTATGTCAAGAGGCAAAAGTTAAAACTGATACAAAAAGTTAGGGATGGAAAAAGTCTAGTTCACCTCTTACAAAGTTATCAGGTAAAAGTTCCAATGTTTTATTATAGTGTTCAATTTGACCAAGAATTTCACTTGACAAGTGTTTTTTTGGAGGGATGGGAGATCAGCAAATGATTATGATTGTTTTGGAAATGTAAATTTTTTTGACAACTTATCATACAAATAAGTATGTTTTAATTTGTGGACCATTTTTTCGGATAAATCATCATTAGCAAAATGTAATGATTGGTTGTGCTTTTTTTATGATTGAATCAACAGAGTCATTTGAATGGTTGTTTGAACAATTTCTAAAATCTATGGGAAATAGACCCCCACAAACTATTGTCACTCATCAAGATGCTACCATGGCTAAAGCAATTGAAAAGATGTTTCCTAATACATGATATCACTTATGCTTATGGTATATATCTAAAAATGCTCTATCTCACTTAGGTTCTCTGAATGGTAACAGTGAATTGCAGTCATTGTTCCAAAAGTGTTTAAAAATATGAGATTCAAAAGAGGAATTTGAAAGCACATAGGATAAAATGATTCAGAAATTTAACCTCAGTGACCATAGTTGGTTGAGTAGAATGTATGCAATTAGGCATAATGGTCGACTGCACTTGGTAAAGATATGTTTTCTGCAAATATAAAATCATCTCAAAGGAGTGAGAGCACAAATAGTGTTTTAGGAGAAATATCTAAAACTTCTTCTTTGACAGAATTTTTCTTAGCTTTTAAGAAAGTGGTAGAAAAATAGAGAAGCTCTGAAAGTGAAGAAGATTTTCACAATAGTGAAGCCACTCCATCATATGTTATCAATGGGAATAAGACTCTATACCATGCATCAAAGACTTATACTAAAAAAAAAATTTAAATTGTTTGGGAAGGAATATTTTGATGGAGTGGAGACTTTGTTTATTGAAATGGAGAGGGATGGAGACATTTTCTATTATGAGTTATGGGTAGATGGAAAAGAGTCGGAGAAGTAGATTGTTCAAATTGATTCATCTAATGAGTATGTTACTTGTTGTTACAAAAAAATTGAATCTATGGGTATTCTTTCTTCACATGCATTAAAAAATTTGTAACCTTGTGTTGGCCTCACAAGATCACAAGGAAACACAAGATATCATATGGGATGTTATCAAGAATGGATCTCAACAAGTTCAATAGCATCTATGTAATTTGAATCAAGGCACCAATGTGGAAAAGAATGAAGAAATTCATGCCATGCATCAATCATAATGCGTCTCAAGAAGTCGGAGTTATTCTTGATCCCCAAGAACAAAGGCAAAGGGGGTGCGGAAGTGGTAGAAGAAAGGGATATTTTGAAAATAAGCAAAAATCAAGTAGAATATTAATTTTATAAATAATTTAGTACGTTTATATATTAGTTATATGTTTCTAAATTTCAATTCATTGTAGAAAAGCACAAGGGAGTGGAACATGTTGCTTCAACTGCACCAGAAAAAGCTTATGTTCCCCAAAGCTTTGGCTACATTTATCCACATGTAGGTAGGTGAGCTTACAAAATTAATAAGCATGATAATTTTTTTAAGTATACTTATTTAATATAATTGTGTTATGTTATAGACCTATTCTACTCAACTTATTCCTACCAGCCATTCTTTGATCCCAAATGTCTTTTATGACCCTTGGAACATTAGAAGCCCATTTCGCATGATTGACATGAGCAACAATTTAAATTAGATATAATTCAACTAGGTATATTACTTTTATGTATTTATCTTTTTAAGGTATGCCAATTAATTATATTCTGTTAACATGTTTTAATGCATTATGTAGGAAGCACATTCATCCACTGGGAATCCACCAACTTCGTTTACACAAAATCAATAATAATTGCCTTCAAGCCGTAAAGCAAATGTTAGAAGACTCTTTTGCTCTTATATTATTTTCACTCTTGTATGCTAGAAATGGGTAATGTGGAATAGCAGACTCTTTCAGCAAGACTTTTTCCTTTTTCCTTTGTTTTTGTGTACCTTATAAGTTGGATGTTTTTATTCTAAGCTACTTTGATATAACTATTCCCCATGCTTTTTAAAACTTCCCCCATCAGTAGTTTGTATAGCTTTTGACGTGATTATAAATTTTTTCTCAATGCTAAATGATAATGGCATTCACAAAATAATGAGAAATTTGTACCATGTTGATTCGTTGACACTTTAAAGGCCTAATTATATTACACACATTAGTGTATGTACCCAAGCAGAAAAAAGACTCACCACTCAAGCATCAATGTCCCCCTTGGGTCTCTAACTAGTCCTGGATTCAGGTCTTAGTGGTAAAATATAATTTGCATTAATGGGAGAAGTTTTAGAGTAAGTATTTCCAGCTAAAATGTTTATGGTCAACCCTGTTCATTTACAATATAATTAATAGCAAATTGCAAATTGTGCAACAATTAATATTATATAAAATTGTTATCATATTGCTGCAAGTACCATCACTTTTCTACCTACGACTTATGCAACAATATAATAGCACAACAACCACTTAGTCCATTTTGAAGTCATATTACTACAAGTATTACCACTTAAGATGTATAATCTAATGAACAAATCCATTTTACCATTAAAGAAGTGCTTCTTCCATTAAGAGGTCTCTTTACTACCACATGACAGTCACAACAGATTACAATAGATAAGGCATCCTACACAACCAATACCTCAACCCACTAAGATTACATTTCAAAAAAAGGTTTGCTAATACTTCCAAAAGCTCAAACTAATAGCTCTAAACAATTAGGGTAAACATCAGTAGGGCAGTCTTCAAATACTTCAACTCCATGTTGTACTTGGAAATTTCTTCCCTAATTTCACTGATATTATCTCATGTAACTATGTAAGCCTTGGAACAAGCCCATCAAGCAAGTCAAAATCTGTAATGGAACAATGATTTCAATGAAAGAAACAAAATCTGTAATGGATATGCATATAAAATTAACATTTACTTCAACTAAATAAGCTTTTCTTCCACAACCAAGCATGATAAACAAATACGAGAAATGCTGTTTATTTCTTTTCACACATGCATATATGTTGATAATGTTTAAATGCACTTTTGTATTATCTAGGCTGTAACAAGTTTTTATTAATTTGAACGACGATTCATGCATAATTGATGTCACCATGAAGATCTAGATGAGAGCATTCATTTCATGCTTTGAAAAACAATATGAATACCTATAATAGCCATGCCTAATACAAGAACAACAAAATACTCTCCCTATCACAAAACCGCTCTTGATAGGCCTACAACAACAACTTTAAATTTGCTTATGCTTTAGAAGCAAGCACTGGAGATATGTAAAAACAAATTTGATTCATCTTCAACAACCCCATCTGCACTAGCCTTGTTTGTCAGGTGAAATCTTTGATAAAAGATAGCAAAGAAACTTATTATCATTTAAAACACTTTTAATACAACACATGTGAGCGGGAAAGTAATGAATATTTGAGGCAAAAAAAAAAAAAAGATTCCCCTTGCGATCTGATGGGCATGGAGCCAATTCCTTCTTGGTTGATCCCATCAAAGATCACTTAACAGTAATCTCAATTTCACGAAAAAAAAAAAAAGCAAAGCATAAACCATATGTAGATGGAAGTCCTTGTGTTTGTATAATGAAGAATCAACAAAATCGAGCTAAACCCAAGATAAAATGATGTTCTACATCTAATATTTCTACAATATATAGGTTATTCTCCAAAAGAAATCATTACAGCATGAATTCCTTTGACTTTTTGGAAGATTGTTAGCAATTGAACATCAAAAAAATGAATCAAAGTGTAAAAGAACAGCTTAAGCCAAAATCTTTACCTTGTCGCTTATAAGAGGGTAGCAAGTGACGACTGAGAGGGAGCGATCGAGCCAAACTAGGGTTTGATTTTTTTGATGGTTCTCAATGGTTCAAGTATCTCATCGCCAACTACAGGGTCGTCGCCAACAGGGAGAAGATGCAGAAGAGAGGGCTTAGGGTTTCTATATGGTGATTTGATCAGTATGGATTTTGTTTTGAAATTTTGTTCATTTAATTTTGTTTTCAAGAAATTAAATTGATCTTCTAGTTAGGATTATAGGATGCCAACTAGGATAAAACTTTACTAAGGTGTCATAATTTAATTGGGCAAAGTTGATATGAGCTGGTACTCTCAGAGTGCCCAAGTATTTCTCCTCATCCTAAGTTCATAGAATTTCTTGAAAACTTTGACGAGTAATACCAATAAATAAAGCGAGTAGGGACATGTTACCTGGAATTTTCTCATCTAAAGCCAAGGAAAGGTTTCTCTTTTTGAGTAAATTCACCTACAAAGTAACAAGAATGAATTTCAAATCGAAACTCCATTTTCTACTCATCTCAAAAGATACTCAGAAACCCTCAAGAGAGTAACATGACATTAGAGAACTAAGCTAGAATGGGAATTACTTTTCATGAAGTGTTAGAGTGAGCTAGTCTAACATCTCTCTATCATCAATTTGAGATTTAGACCTTCAAAACTCAATTCTGTAGAAAATCACCAAATTGGGGTTCTCAAATCCTAGCTTAGTTTCTCTAGAATGCCATAATCAAATAAGAAAGAGACAGAAAGGTGTTAGATAGGCTTACCTGATGAATTAGAATCCTTTAGAGCCCTCTAGATGAGACCCTAGCAGAGCTCTACCCTTTTTGTGTCAGAGTTTCTGAAAAAAATAAATCTTTCATGCGCCCTTATATTTATGGAAAAACTTGACAACTCAATTCAGCAAGTGCATTACTCATCAAAGCGACACAGAGAGGAGGTTTCTCTAGCCTGTTGTTTACCTTTGTGAGCAGCCTTAGTGAGAAGGTTACTCACTGTAGTAAGTGACATAGAGAGTCACTCTTTCAGTTTGGCCAACTCACTTCGGTGAGTGCCCTACTTGCTAAGGCGTGTTGCCCAGTTTATGGGTTCTAATTTGTAGGATATTATAGTATTCCTTACTATAAATAAGATGGAAAATAGTAGGTTTAGCATCGAAAGGCTCCAAAGATAGTAGCGCATTTATTTACTCATCCAAACTGTTATGTTCCAACTTCAATTGAAGAATACCTTTCGGGTTAATCTCAACCTTCATTAAAATAATAACCATGCATATTAAATGGTAAGACTTCTTCATGGTTTGCTAGTTTATCATTCTCAACCATCTTGGAAAAATGTTAGTTGATGATCACAGTCAGGTTATTTATGTGTTAAATCAACAAAGTTATTGCACTTTTCCGCAATGGAGCATTATTTTGAACATGAGCTTGTCAATATTTTTAATGAGATTCTTCATGCCATCTAAAGTATGGACATTGACCTTCATTTCTGAGGCTGATTCATCCAACTAGAGTACGTAGAAACAGTGAGGCCCCATAGGTGCTTGAAAATCCCTATAATGCATGCCATAATTGGGGAAATTATTATTAGGCAAAGGAAGATAAGAGTTAGATCTTTCATCATTGAAATACCGATCCATGGGATATGTTTCAAATCAGCATGAAGCTTCAAATGTAAGTGAATACAATAACCAGAATCAGAACAATAAAAATCAATGATAAAGAACCACAACTGACAGTTCAGCAAATTCCAAAGCAGTGTGTACCAAAGTGGTTATGCTGAATAAGTGAAACAACCAAATTACAAAAAATTAAATTATTGTAGACAAAGAGAGTTTCGAAAACAATAATACAACAACTTTAGTCACAACAACAATAATTCCCCAATACAATTTATACAACAACATGCAATTAGGATAGCAATTGCGCAGAAATTCAGTTATCACCCAATATTGCAGTTCCAAATCACTCTCACCTGAACGGGGAATAGCTTTACTAAATACGACCAGCAAGTAACACATAATCATAGTGATACAACCCAATCAACTTAAACTTCCAATTTGATCAAAACGTCCTCAGCAAGATTAAAGTAATTAGCACACAAAGCACTATATTCATCAAATATAAAAAAATTCCAATCAATAGCTCACAAAGCATAGTATTCATCAAATATAACAAATTTTGTTCAACAGATATAGCACAGCAAAGAAGCTGCCAAATTTGATAATGTTCTCAAAACACATATTTTGGTCCTTCTCTGGATTTTTTTTCAACTCAAAACCTTGGTGGTTCTCTAGATTTAATTCCTTTGGTCGTTAATAATTATTCTTCAATTCTAAATTTCAAAATTACACTTTACTCCTTTGCTTCTCTTTTACACAAATGCCTTGCCTTTACAAGAGATCAAAGTAAATTTCCAAATGCCTCCAAAAAAGATATTTTCTACAAGGATTAATAAAATAAACTCATTTCAGAATTAAGTTCTAATCCTTGCTCTAACACATATAAAAAGTGCATAAAACCTTTGATTAAGATATGAATTTATTATGTAAAATATAGTTTTATCAAAACTAAACCGTTGATTCACACAATTGGTCATCGCACTTGGTTAAGAAGCTAGTGGCATGAAGCTAACGTATGTTGGATTATGACTAAATGCCTTTAGGTCAGAATTAAGGCTACAAGCGACGTATGCACCTGCCATCTGTTTGCTGACCAACAGTAGGGGCCTCGGCCCTAAAAGGCCCGTGTTGCTAGCAAGACCTTGTGACGGATGAGTAGCAAGGGAATGTTAATGGTCAACGTGCATTTTTTTATGCTCAATGTTAATTTTTTATCGGTTAGGACGAATTTGCTCCTTTTATATTAACACTTTTAAGACGAAATTGCTGCTTGAAAAACTTTTAGTTCCCAAATGCTCCTAAGATTTGAGGCCAAAATTGCACCTTAACTCAATTTCTAAGTCTATCAACTCCTTTGTTTTATTGTTTAAATCAATAATTAGAAGTTTATAACACTATTCCCAAGTAAGCAATATTTAGTCTTATTCTCTAATACGACCAAATTAAAGTAACAAAATTTAGCATAAAAATCCTACACAGATAATGAGCAAGTTCAATTGAATAGAGATAGCAAGTAGCCGTGGAGGAGAGTGTAATGAACTTTAAGACGAATAAGCTAACTGAACAAAGAATAGATCGAGACGAGAATGAGCAGGAGTGAGAATCTAGCACTTACTGGTGAAGTTGTGACTTTATTGGCGACCGGCCAAATGACAATCAAGCAAAGAGAGCGAGAGCGAGAGCGATAAGAATAGGGAAGTGTAATAAAGCTAATCCTTTGTGGCAAAATTGAGAGGGTAGTTTCGTCAAAAAATGGCAAGACAACATTTTAGTCCTTTAACTTTCTATTATTTTTCATTTTTCTCATTTAATTTTATAAAATGTTTTTTAATACTGGTAACAAAAAATGCTAATAATAAAATTTCAAACATTAAGAAAGAAACCTTTTCAAATATTGACTTATTAAGTTTAATTTTCAAAATAACACTGATTATTAAAAAATTGTCATTTGAAAGTAATGATGTTAAAGTTAAAGAACAAAAAACATGCTTTTTAAAATTAGAGGACTAAATTAAAACTTTGTTGTCTTAAAATTTTTGAAGGGTTTATTTATTAATCTTATTTATGTGGTACCTATATTTTCTTTCAATTTTTAATTTTGGTATTGGTGCGTTTTTTCTCCTTATTAAATTCTTTAATTTCACTTTGTTAGCACAATTAGCTTCTGTACAGTGGCTAACAAAATAAGTAGAAAAAACAAACATGTACTAAATTAAAAGTTGAAGAAAAATATAGGTGCCTCAAGAATGGTTTCCTCATTACTTCCCAAGTCCCAAATTTTCCCCAATCTTTCATATCAAACATAATGATTTGGCTAGCCTCCCCCTTATCCACCCTCAATATCAATCCCTCGTCTTAGTGCCTGCTTTGATGCCCATAAAATTCAATTTTTTCTATATACATATATAAACACCCATAATAAAGTCAAAATCAATTTTAAATTCAAAATAATAGTTATCTCATAAGCAACTAATCATTCTAAACTATAGTAATGATGATAAACGGGGTGAAACTTGTTCATTTGGTTGCGCAAGAGGTTCCCACAAATATTGTTGATCTCAAAATTGCAAATTTAATCAATGACATAGGTGGATGGAAAAAACAAGTTTTTGAATTGTTCCTCCATACAGATGCAGATGCATTACAGAGTATTGACACGACTATATACTGAAATGCTCAAGAGGACTTTCCGTCTTGGAGGTGGTCTCCCCTTTGGGGTGTTTACAAATCACTCAGTGTACTACTGTCTTAGGGGTGAAGGTGACTCTTCGCATCAAAGGTTGTGGAGATGCATTTGGAAGCTGAAGGAGCTGCAATGATGCAAAACAATTTTAAGGCTCTGTGCTCGAGATCGTCTCTTGACAAATGAGGTGCAGTGTTTCACATAACTTAGCTGCTTCTGCTGCGTGTGACATATGTTCTACTTCTTTGGAATGCGTGCTACACATCTCGCGTGACTACGAGCTCACTACGGCTGTTTGGCCCACAATACTCCCTATGTTATATTCAGTTCCATTCTTCACACAGTTTGACCATGTAAAGTGGTCGGAATAGAACCTAAATCAGATATTTTAGTTCAATAATGTTCCTTGGAATGTAGGGTTCTCAATTACCTGTCGTCAACTTTGGCTGGCTCAGAATGCAGTGGTCTTTCAGAGGGAATGCGAGAGGCTAGAAAGTATAATAGTAAAAGTTTTTGTATGTGTAAAGTCTTGTGAACATATGGGGGTGTTTCAAAGAAATATGACCCATATTGCTTGGGAGTAAGAAAGTACTAGTATATATATAGCAACATGTTATCTTGAACTTGTTAATGGGCCAAGAGAAGTGGTGGGCTCACGCACACAAGAATAAATTACTACGTGGTACTGGCACCTTTTGCAAAAATATTTTTGCTTGCCAAAATTATTTTTATTTTCATTTATCAAAATAAGTTTTATTTTTACATGGTACTGACAACAAAGACATCAAACTGTAGATCAATGAGTATCACAAATTATTGGATGAACTTTGGGCTGAAAAGATCAACTTGCTAAATAAGTTCGTGGTAGCAATCCTAATTGAAAAGCTGCCAAAAACATCGAATGATTACAAGAAATAGTTGAAACACAAATAGAGGTAATTGTCAATGTAGGACCGGATCACACATTATCATTGAAGACACCAACAGAAAAATGATCCAAACGGTAAAGGGAAAATAGATGACTGTAAAAGCCAACTTAGTGGAAGCAAAACCACACAACACGGGACACAACTCCAAATACAAACAAAAAGCAAAGAGGTTTGATTGCAAACCTAAGGATTCTAACCCCATATTCAAAAAGGAAAGTGATTGCTTTATTTGTGGCAAGCCAAAGCATCATGTTGCTCAGTATAGGAAAAGGGATAGAGGTGAAAATTATCAAAGAGATGAAAATCCTTTGAAGTCAAATGTAAATTTGGTCGTAAGAGATCAAACTAGTGATAATAAAGTCATTATTGCACTAGTTCTCAAACCCTTCTTGTCTCTAATATGAAGAAACGGGAGGTAGACTTTGGAGCCACCAAGCACACATGTGTAAATAAGGAGATGTTTTCCTTCTTCCAAGAAGGAGAAGACACTAGTACAAAATTACGGATTTACACCTATTTTTTACACCTGACGAAACAGGTTACGTGTAAAAAGTGTGACCGGTGGCATTTTCGTAAATAAATTAAGATTTTTGGACTTTCTACACGTGTTAAAATTACAACACGTGTAGAAAATAAATTAAAAAAATTTTTCCATTAAAAAAATGAAATTAATTTAATTAAAAAATTATTTAATTTACTTAAACAAAAAAAATATAACGAAGAAGAATTTTCTTTTTTTTAAATGAATCCAAGTTTTCTACACCGGTTGAATTAAAACCGGTGTAGAAATTCATCTAATTCTACACCGCTTAAATTAAAACCGGTGTAGAATAATCATTTTATTTTATTTTTTAAAATAACTCAGCATATTCTACACCGGTTGTAAAAGAACCGGTGTAGAATATGTTACTTTCTACACCGGTTCAAAGACAACCGGTGTAGAAAATATTTTCTACACCGGTTGTGATTTGAACCGGTGTAGAAAATATTTTCTACACCGGTTCTAATATAACTGGTGTTGTATCCCTTTCACCCCCGCGCGTTTTTCTCCTCTTTTTCATTTGCCGCCTGTTATTAGGTCCAATTCCTCCCTCCCTCTCACGCTCATCTCCCAACCCATTACCAGTCTCCAGTCGCTTTCCTTTCCTCTCCATCTGCAGTCTCTATTCTGACTTTCCACTTCAGATTTTTGAGATCCGACTCTAACAGTTAGTTGTTGTTTCCCATTTCAGAATTTCACTCTTTCATTCCATCGGCTCTGACTCTCTGTCACCATCTTTATTATTCTCCGATCATCAATCTGTGCGACCGCTTATCAGCTACATCGGCCAGGTAATCCTCATTTTGTGGCATGTAATTTTTTTTTGTGAAATGTTTTCCCGTAAAATCTCTGGTTTCTGTACTGATATGAAGAAGATTCGAACGCTAGGCTTGCATTGGGTGCATTTTCTGTAATGAGAAGGTGAAAATCCTTGATAAAATACTTTGGTTTTGGTTGTGTCTACCTCTGAATTCACCCAATTAGCCCAAGTTGTCAGACCCTTCTGAAATGCAGCCATATGATCCATGTCCTTGAGTATCTTGCCATCCACTTGAACGTAATCCCATCTGCATTGGATAATTTCCATATTACTAGTCTTATTTTTACATGCTGATATTACTAGTCATATTACTAGTCTTATTTTTATTCACTTGAACGTAATCCTATCTGCATCTGAAACCTAAAAGTTATGTGTGTATTGGCTGGGTGTGTTTGGAATTTTCTTTTACTTGTTAGAACACAGTTAAAAAATTATCAAACTTAAGCTGATAAAGAGAGGTGTTCCTTGTGCTCAGATCCTTCTTTAGAAGTCATAGTCTTATGGGGTATTAAGTTATATAGGAGTTTGTAGAATCATACGGTTGCTTTGGTCCTCTACGGTACCACCAATGACAAGTGTTGAAAACCAAAATGTCCATGTTCTTCCATATATCTCCACTCTTAAGTGAGTCAAGCTTTAAGACTCGACCAATCTTCTCCTCTTCAATGTCAACCAAGTACAGAGAATGAAATACACTCACAGAAACACCATATTCCTGCAGGAGAAAGGCCCAATTGCTTCAAATTGTAACATAAAAACTCTGACCCACAAACATAAATGACAATCCTGATTCATGAATATGTGGTAATTCTGCATTTTTGTAGTTATGAAAGATAAGGTAAACTATGCAAATATCCTTTTAAGTGTTGTTGAAACCACACATACACCACCTCTTTAATTTCATTATTTTAAAATATATACAAACTTATCTTAAAAATAAAAAAGAAAGGTTTGTATAATTTCAACAAAACCTAAACAAGGTCATGTAATTTATGCTTGTTTTTAGGAAAAATTTGTGAAGGTTTTGAAAATATAAGTTCTGACATTGTAGCAGAACTCAGGATAAGCCAATATAAGTTATATATTTAGGCTTTAAGAGAGCTTTGCATAAGTTTGAAAATATAAAAAAAGTGGATTAGAATTTACATAATTAGGATGTATCTCTAGATATGGAAATAGCTTAGGAACCTGGAAAGTAACATTAGTGATAGTTTCATTTGTACACACGGGATGGATGGATCACGTGAAGTCTGATTAAGAGTTAACATCAACAAACTATTAAGAGTTTGTGTTTGGACGCTGTTCTTGCCACCGTAATGTATGTTTCCAAAACTCCTTTTTTTCCCTCTTTTTGTAATGGCTTTGTAAATTCCGGTGGCTTGGTTAAGTTTGATGACTTGCTTGCTGGTTGGACACAAACACACAAGTGGTTTCACTTTGCATGTGCTTTGCTTCCTTTTTGACTAGATTATGTTTCTTACTCCAACGCCACCTATTAATCGAATTACTTGTAGCCTCCCTCCTTTGCTTTTCTATTTCCACATGTCTTGTAGCTAATAGACACCAACCTCTTGATTTTGGTTAAGTTTGATGACTTGCTTGCTGGTTGGACACAAACACACAAGTGGTTTCACTTTGCATGTGCTTTGCTTCCTCTTTTGTTTATTCGAACTAGAGAGACCCTTTTGTTCTTATCTCTGTAATTTAATTCCTCCTTCATTCCATGTCCTTCAATAGTCCTCCTATAATTTGAACACAAAATTTTAAACAATTTCATTTTGTGTTGAAGTTTATTTGCACATATGGATCGTAGCTGGATCTATGCTAGACGAACTAGTGATGAGTACGATAATGGGGTGAAGAATTTTTTGGAATTTTCTATAAGAAATGCTGGTGGTGATAAATCTGGGAAGTTTTATTGTCCTTGTGTAAATTGCTTAAATTTGAGGCGACTATGTGTCGGAGAAATAAGAGAGCATTTGATTTGTGATGGGTTCTTGAAGAGTTATACACGATGGGTATGGCATGGTGAATTAGTAGAAGAGCTGAGTGCATCTAAAGAGGTGGAAGTTGATGTGGACATGGATGATCGACTAGAGGACATGATTCGTGATATTGGCGAAGAGGCCTTTAAGCGATCACATGCGTATGATAACTTGTCTAGTCATACAGAAAAGCCTTTATACCCAGGATGTACAAAATTCAAGTTGTTGTCAGCTGTGGTGAGATTGGTCCACTTGAAAGCAAGGAATGGGTGGAGTGACAAGAGTTTTACAGAATTGCTTGAGTTGTTGACAGATATGCTTCCAGAAGGTAATGAATTACCCAACCGTTACTATGAGGCAAAGAAAATATTGTGTCCCTTGGGTCTGCAGTACAAAAAGATACATGCCTGTCCTAACGATTGTATATTATATAGAGAAGAGTTCGAAGGGGAGCATAAGTGTCCAAAATGTGGTGCTTCACGGTACAAATTAAAAGGGAATTGTGATACAGACTTTGCCGAGACTACTAAAGGCCCTCCTGCGAAGGTGTTATGGTATCTTCCAGTGAAACCAAGGTTCAAGCGATTATTTGCTAATATGAATGATGCAAAGAACTTAAGGTGGCATGCAGATGAGAGAATATCGGATAGGAAGCTTCGCCATCCAGCCGATTCTCCTCAATGGAAGAAAATTGATGAGATGTTTCCTGAGTTTGGAAATGAGCCAAGAAACCTCAGGCTTGGGATATCTTCTGATGGCATGAATCCTTATGGCAGTCTTAGCAGTACTCATAGTTCATGGCCTGTTCTGTTAGTGATTTACAACTTGTCTCCTCGTCTGTGCATGAAACGTAAGTATATTATGTTGTCTATGGTGATTTCGGGTCCAAAGCAGCCAGGAAATGACATTGATGTTTACCTAGCCCCTTTGATCGAAGACTTGAAAGAGTTGTGGGAGATAGGTATGGATGTGTTTGACGCGAATCGAAAAGAGGTGTTCAATATGCGTGCCATGATCTTCTGTACCATAAACGACTTCCCTGCATATGGAAACCTATCTGGGTATAGTGTTAAGGGACACAAAGCATGCCCAATTTGTGAAGCAGGCACATGCCACCATCAACTTAAGCATGGAAAGAAGACAGTCTACCTTGGCCACCGGAGATTTCTCAGACAAAATCACCCTTATCGTAGATTAAAGAAAGCTTTTTATGGCCATCAAGAGTATAGAGATGCTCCAGTGCCATTGACTGGAGAGCAAGTTTATCAACGGGTGAAAGACATCAATGTTATCTTTGGAAAGACGCAGAAGAGTGCAGCTGATAAAAATATATGGAAAAAGAAGTCCATATTTTTTGATCTTCCATATTGGCAAAGTCTTGATGTGCGGCACTGTATTGATGTGATGCATGTCGAGAAAAATGTGTGTGATAGTATTATTGGGACACTTCTCAATATAAAGGGCAAGACAAAGGACGGTGTCAATGCAAGATTAGACTTGATTGAAATGGGAATACGAGATGAGTTACATCCACAGCCACAAGGTCAGCGGACTTATCTACCTCCAGCCTCTCATACCTTGTCGAAGCTTGAGAGAAGAAGCTTTTGTGATTGTTTACATGGTGTCAAAGTGCCTCAATGGTATTCTTCAAATGTTAAAAAGCTTGTGTCGATGAAAGATTTGAAATTAGTGGGCTTAAAATCTCATGATTGCCACATCTTGATGCAACAACTACTTCCCGTGGCTATTCGGGGCATATTGCCAGATGATTTGAGACATACTATAACTAGACTGTGCTTCTTCTTCCATGCCATCTGCAACAAAGTGATTGACCCCGATGAATTAGATGAACTAGAAAAGGATGCTGCTATTATCTTGTGCCAGCTTGAGATGCTCTTCCTTCCTTCATTTTTTGATATCATGACACATCTAATTGTTCATTTAGTTAGAGAGATCAGGTTGTGCGGCCCTGTTTATCTACGATGGATGTACCCAGTTGAGAGATACATGAAAATTCTTAAAGGGTATGTGAAGAATCCATACAGGCCTGAAGCTTCCATGGTTGAAAGATATATTACCGAAGAAGCTATTGAGTTTTGTTCCGACTACTTGTCAAACGAAGAAGATATTGGGCTCCCTAAATCTCGTCATGAGGACAGATTATTAGGTAAGGGTACACGTGGGGTAACAGTGAAAACTAATATCGATCATGATGCAGTGTTACAAGCACACTTATACATTTTGAATAACACCGATGAAGTTCAAGATTATATATTTATGCACAAAGAAATTATAAGGGCACAACATGGTCGCATGACTGAGCAAAGGTTATTGCTTGAGCATAACAAGACTTTCCCACAATGGTTCAAAAAACAAGTAGCCAATGATAATAGTGTTTCTCAAACTATAAAATGGTTGGCACTGGGTCCTAACTTTAATGTCATATGTTGGAGTGGATATGATGTCAATGGGTATTCCTTCTATACGAAATCCCTGGATGACAAGAGTACTGTTCAAAACAGTGGAGTTATGGTTGTGGCTGAATCCATGCATTTTTCCAGTTCAAAAGACAAAAAGCCAAAGTTAGCAGCTATGCCTTATTTTGGGGTTATTGAAGATATTTGGGAGGTTGATTATACTAAATTTAGAGTCCCAATATTCAAATGCAAGTGGATTGATAATAACTGTGTTGAAGTGGATAAGTATGGATTTACATTAGTTGATCTTAATAAATTAAAGTACAGTGAGGAGCCCTTTATTTTAGCAGCCCACGCAAAACAAGTGTTTTATGTAATTAATCCAACAAATAAAAGTCGCTCCGTTGTTCTCCAAGGAAAAACTGTAGTACACAGTGATGATAATAAGGAATTAAATTCTGATGTTTCTGAGACTCCATGTTTCTCGTGGGGGTTGCCTGAATTAAATGAAGATGAAGTAGATGACATACATGCCATAAGAACTGACCACCATGAAGGGATATGGGAGAATATATTTGCTCCTATTTGACGGACTTTAATCAAAAGTTAGTAATCGTATTTCGTTGATTATGTATCTTGGATTTTCAATTACTTACCTTATTTCATTGTCAAACAGGAACATGGAGAGGGATTCCCCCAATATTGATGATACTCATTCTGGGAAAAGAAAGGGTAGACGTGGCACGACCCTGAAAGAATTGACCAAGAGTCGCGCGGATGACCAGAAAATACCAATTGAATTTGATAGGCAATGGAGACCAATCGGGCCTACCAAGAGCAAGTTTATTAGCTTTGTTGCCCTCCAAGCACGTAGCAAGCCTAGCATAACGATTAAGGATTGGAATCAAGTGGATGAATCTGTCAAGGATCAGATTTGGAACACTATAGCGGTACAATACTATACACCTATTAACTTTTGTAACTATTACATTTATTCATGTTACTAACTAATATAATGACTTCACAGCTTACTTACGACGTTCCTCCCAGTCAAGTCTTAAAGGATAAATTGTTATCATATTGCGCGGAGCGTTGGACGGCCTTCAAGACCTCGCTAACTAAAAGATTTGTGCATGTCGAGGTAGCAGAGGGTAAGAATCCTCCTAATCCTTGTGCGGAGTATACATTTCTTGATGAAGCTACATGGAAAGAATTTTACAGGATGAGGACTACACCAGAAGCCTTGGTTAGTTTTTATTCACTTTAATTAGTTACTTACTTTATTCTCATTTAATTTTATCGATTAATGATTTGTTCGTTTCTTATTAAAAGATAAAAAGGGATAAAGCTATAGCGAGTGGTAGAAAGAATGATTGTCCCCACAGATTGTCTCGTGGGGGTTATGACAAGCTCGAAGAAGAAATGATGAAGGAGAAACAGAAGAGGCGACAAGAAGAGGCTCAGTTGGATCCATCTACCATTACATCTCCACCATCTCCAATATCGCGTGAAGAAAAGTGGAGGGCCGCACGTCGAAGAAAGACTGGAGAGTATATGAGCGAGAAGGCACGCGTGATTGGTGAAAGAATTGTAAGTAATTTAACGTCAATCCTTATTATTTTCTTTGTTGTATAGTTACATTTTTAATTATGTTTGTTATTTATATACTATAGGATCAACTTCAACTAGAACGTGCTCAGGGAGCCTTCATTCCACGGGGAAGGGATGATGTCTTGACGGTTGCCACGGGGACTCCAGACCATGGTGGTCGTGTTAGGGGCGTTGGTCGAGGAGTAGGCATAAGAGACTACTTTGGATCAAATACACGTTATGCCACCACGGGAATGGTCACTAAGCAAGAGATGGAATTGATGCTAGAGAATGAAAGGAAGCAGATGCAAGTGATTTTAGAGAATGAAAGGAAGCAAACGGCCGCCCAGATGTTACAATTAAAGGAAGAAATGATGAGCATCCTAAGCTCACGACAAGACACAACTATCCATCCGACTCATTCTCCTGCAGTTCAAAGTACAAATGGGAGTTGTGTTCTTGGCCGTATATCAGAGGATTCTGGAGTCCAAAAAGACAGTGAACCTTGTGAATTATATTTGGAGGACCCTGATAGACGCTTAGTAGCACTTGGCGTAATACACAACTTGGGGCCAACCGTCCACCACGAGCGAATGCAAGATGATGAAGTGAGAGTGGTGATTGGAGAGGCAAAAATTCCAGATGCCCCTGTTCCATTTCCGAATGATGAGGTGAAGATTGTGGGTCAAGCCCTCAAAACTTTCCTTCGGTGGCCAAAGAGACTAGTCCGAGTAGTTCCTGCTGCAGTTCGCACTGAAGTATGAAATTATTTGTCTTCTTGATATGTTTCAATTTTTTCATATTGTTAATTTATAACTTGCAATTATTACTAACTCTATAAATTTTTGTTTATTTAGCAAATTACCCCATCCAATGAAGTGGTTCCACAATGCCATCCCCAACCGCAGACCCAAAACCAGGAGAAACCGCTTCAACGTCTGTGTATGCTGGCGTTTGACGGATCCTTCTCAACTGAAGTATTGACGATGGATCCAGACGTTGTGGGTAAGAGGGACATGTTTGTGCATATCGAGCAGGAGGATATAGCTAGGATTTTAACGAAGGATCAGATTACCATACCGCACGTTCACTTGTTTATGATGTGGGTATATTTTTAATAATATTACTAAGTATTCAACTTTTGATTCTGACATGCATGCTTTAACTATTGTAGGTACCTCCATCGCCTTTATACCTTATCAGGGAATGGTGGCAAGTTTGGATTCCTTTGCCCGATTCACATCCAGAAAAAAGGGAACACTTCCACCATAAGAGAGTCATACCTTCGGCAGAGGCTCTGTGAAGATGGAAAAGAGTGCTACCTAGCGCCATATGTTAACGAGTAAGAAAAAGTTTGTAATTGATACCTTGTTTTTGTACATATATATAATTCATACCTCTTTTTGCAGCACTCATTGGCAATTAGTGGTTCTATGCCCAGAGCAGAATGTCGTTGTTCTTTTATGTTCATTACATTATAATCCGGGAAAGGATTTGAAGAAAACGATGGACACGTAAGTATACTTTGACAATGACTTTTTATTTGCAATATGTAAGTTTTTTAGATAATGTACCCTATTTTATATATTTTTCTACAGGGCAATGGAAATGTATCAAAGAGTGGTTAAGAAAAAGCATACACACCAGCTTAGGGAGACTATCTGGTTACAACCAAAGGTAAATAGTTTCAATCTATCCTTCTATGAATATAGTTATCTTGTTCACATATATATATATATTTAATATAATAAAATGCATGTTCTTCTATAGTGCCGTCGTCAAAAGGGGAATAAGGCTTGTGGATATTATGTGATGAGGCACATGTTAAACATCATCCTCTTGGGTAGTACAGAATTTACAGAAGAGGTAATTGTATTTAATTATATTTTTTTTATTAAGTTCATTTCGTTGTTATTAAATTGATGCATATGATTTTTTATTTTCAAATCTGTAGATGTTTGACATTACGGATGCATTTTCTGAAGAGGACATTGATGATGTTCGCACACGTTGGGCAACTTATTTTTTAGAGATCACAAAATTGTGAGTGTAATGTTAAACATGTAAAGTTAATAACTACTATTTGGTATTAGACATGTTGAATTGTATTATCACTACTTGGTATTGAGTTTGACTTTAATTGTACAATTTCATTGTAAAAATGAAGCCAAGTTTATGTATCTTCATAACCCTACCATGAGTATTTTGGATGGAATTTGATATTTCACATACATTAGTTTCGTTGTAAATTGTTTTTTAAAAAAAATTATTATTTTTTTTCAAAAATGAGTTTCTACACCTGATGTAAGAGGTCAAGTGTAGAAAGTCTGGACTTTCTACACGTGACCTCTAAAGTCAGGTGTAGAAAGGCTGAAATTGGGACTTTCTACACCTGATATAAGAGGTCACGTGTAGAAAGTCTGGACTTTCTACACGTGACCTCTAAAGTCAGGTGTAGAAAGTCTTCCGTTTCAGACTTTCTACACCTGATATAAGAGGTCACGTGTAGAAAGTGTGACTTTCTACACGTGACAAACGACACATGTAGAAAGTCTGGATTTTCTACACCTACTGTTTCTACACGTGTTTTATGTCAGGTGTAAAAAGTCATTTCCGTCACATGTAAAAAGTCTTTTCTGCACTAGTGAGACCACATTTAATTTATCTCGTTGATTCTCAAACTACAAAATTTCAAGGAAAAGGAAAAGTGGTGTTGAAACTCAACTCATACAACACCTTAGCAGTGAATAATGTTTTGTATGTGCCTGAAGTTATAGAAGATTTAATTTCTATGGCTCTAACAAGGAAAACTAGGGTTGAGATGTCATTAGAATAGGATAAGATTGTTACATCAAAGAACAGTGTTCTTATAGGGAAGAGTTATTGTAATCAGGGCCTTTTGTATTAAGAGTTGCTAAAAATAATGATAATAAGTATTCTTCTGCTTACATGATTGGTTCTTCTTATATATGACACACTAGAATAGGGCATGTGAATAGATCATATTTAAAAAGATTACAAAACCTATGTCTAAATTGACTAAAAAGACACATTTTTTTCAATAAAAAAGAAACTGAATTTGTTGGCTTTGATTCATATGGATCTAGGATGTTTAAAGCAAACTGAAACTAGAGGTAGAAAAGAGATATTATATTTCGTTTATTGATAAGTTTTCAAAATATACAAAATTATATTTGTTGAGAACTAAAGATGAAGCTTTTGAAAAATTCCTTTTATATAAGACAAAGGTAGAAAATCAATTAACTAAAAAGATCAAAAGGGTTGGGTTGGATAGAGGAGGGGAATATTTATTATTAAATGATTTTTTTAAAAAAATGGGGAATTGTACATGAAGTAACCCTTTATATTCACCAAAAACTAATGGTATTGCAAAAAGAAAAAATAGAACTTGAAAGGAAATGAATAATGCTTTACGTGTGAGTTTTGGTGCACCTGATAACTTGTGGGGTGAAGCTTTACTGTGTAAGACCCCACCTTACATATCTCTTATTATTGATATTAACCAGAGCAACAATTGCGCAGTTCAGTGGGCACACAGGAATAATAAAAGTATACCGATATTATTGAAATAATATTGCTTGATTGTATTACAAGAGTTCCCCACAGGGGTTTGTACATAATAATTACACACCTTAAACAATAAAGGGTCTTCAGATAACCAACGTCTCCTCTTGTGCTCGTCTGGAACCTTCTATTGCCGGTAATTACGATTCTATCTTCTGAGCCGTTGTCTGCTGCTGAAAACTTTTTACATTTATGGAAATGGTGAGATTCAAAGCATCTCAGTAGTAACATACAATCAAACACATACAATATGAAAATAAATATGTCATGCACCATGTTATGTAAGATGAAAATGTTGTACACACACTGTCCAAGGCCAAACGACTGTTTGGATCCTTGGCTCAACTCTGCGCCTTCATTGGGTCCCAGACCACAACTAAGCTAATGTGCCTCAATACTATGTTCATGTCACAAAAGATGGCATACACAAGATAAATCATATAGTGCATGAAAGAAAAAGTTACTACATGGAATGTGCCCTTTCCTTCCCTGACTGTCGGTCTCATACTGTATTCGGCTCGGGCTATCGGTATATCCTAAAATTCTAAATTTATAATAAATGAGTTATTATTTATTTATAACTCATTCTAAACTTTTTGTGTTGGTTATCTTAGCTTAAAAATGCTAAATGGCTAAAATACCCTTGGGGATCCGGTCTAACTGTACTGTACCAAAAATTATGATCCGAGTTAATCCTACACAATTTCATATGTAGAATCCATTTTTTACCTTAGATTACTCAAATCCAGGCCCAAATTATGAAAATGCCCTTGAAAGCCCTTAATGTAGGGTTTTAAGGGTAGTTTTGTCATTTCACATTCTAATGCCTTTATACTTCATATTATACATGTTCCCCACACAATTTTCCATTCTAAACCCAATGGAATAATCAAAACCATGAAATTCTAGCTTTAACCCTCCCAAACAGGTCTAGCCAAAACATTAGAATTATGAGGGAAAATGATGTTTTCTTGATTTCAATCCATTAATCACCTTCCTTTCACCTCTAATCACATGTTTAATCACTTAAACACCTTTTAAACATGATTAATGGAAAATTGGGTAGAACCTCCCCCTTAGGGTTTGTGCATCCCAATCATGAAAACAAAGCCAAAACAATCACAAATCAACAACAACCACCAACAACAATCAAGAATCAACAAAAGGAATTAGGTTATTGAGATTACCTCTTGGTTCTTCCACTTTCTCTCTCTATGTGCCTCTCTCTCTCTCTCTCTCTCTCTTCCCTCTTGGATTTTGCTTGCTAATCATGGTATTCAAGATGGAGAAGAGATTAGAGAGGGTTATACATGAACTAGAGAGCTTAAACACTTGAATTTCACACTTGCTTACCTTGATTTTTCTTCTTGTTTTTCTTTAGCTCTCTCTTTCACTTTTCTTCTTGAAACACTCCCTCTCTCTCTACTTCTCTTGGCTGGCCGAAATAATGAAGAAGACAAAGAGATATGGCTTCTTGAAATATCTCCAGTTGCTTTTGGAAATAATATTGTTTAAGGATTATTAATCATGTGCTCATTTTACTTGGCCATGGATTTTCCTCTTAAATTATTGTGAGTCAAGTAAATTCATTTCCCCATTATTTCCCCTTGTTTACCGAAATATTATCCATTTAAAGGGAAAAATAATTGCTTCTTGTTTTATTGGTCAAATGACCATTTTGCCCATACATTTTTTCCTTTGCACTTGCTAGAAAATTTGTAGAATTTTCATCAAAATTTGAAAATTCATATCTAATTGTACAGATGTCCAATTGGTGTGGTTTCAAAGGATATGTGACCCTTATTAAGCCTATTTTTAAGAAAAAAATATAGGCTTTAGCAAACTAGAAGCTCAGAATTCCCAGAATTACCATTTTTTGACTCTGTCGCAGAAGCTAGCCAGTTTTACTGGGCTAACTTAAAAAATACATAACTTTTTGTTACATATCCAAATGCCTTATATGACCTATCAAATTAAAGTGTGATAAGTCTACTTTCATTTTGGAATATTTCATAGGCATTGAGCATCATTTTCCTATTTCAAAATGTCACAAAACAAGACTGCCACATAGGAAATTACACTAACAACATCTATATTTTTACAATTTGTGTTCCAACATAAGCATGTTGCGTGTGACCTCTAATTTCCTTGTTTTATCACTTCATGGGCTCTTTAATTCACCAATTTATTCCCTTGAATACCACAAAAGTATATATAATTTTAGGGAATAAAATTATGTCTTCCTAGGACACTTGCTAAACCTAGGCTTAGCAATCCACTTGATTCAGGCTTATTCTCAAGCCTCTAGTTCCAAAATTTGTGATGTTACATACTGTGCCTATTTTTTTTACAAAATGTAATACCCAATAGGAAAGCCAAGAAGAAACCTCATAAATTATGGAAAGGTACACTTAACCTAAATTTGAGAGTGTGGGGGTGTTTTGCAAAAGTTTTATCACTTGATCCTAAAAGAAAAAAAATTGGTTCAAAAACTATTGATAGTATGTTTATTGATTATGCTCAACAAAGTGGTGCTTTGTTATATATGATTAAATATCAAATATAGATGCCAAATATTAAGAGCAAAAAGTTTACATAATGTACTTATTTTATACTTTGACTAATTACTTTGTTTAATGTGAAATATATTATAGATTAGTTGAGAAAAGGAAGAAGAGAAGAGATAGAAAAAAAGAACTTACAAAATATAATGGGAATATCAAGTTTCAAGTTCTTAGATTTGATATTGGAAGTCTGGATGATCAAATGGAAGTTGGAATGGATAAAATCGAAGTCAAAATACTCAATCTGGAAGCTTTTCATGTTCACTTGAGTGAAATTTCAATATCACTCGAGTGAATTGAAGGATCACTCGAGTGATTATCAAATTTCAGCATACTCTATTGTGCTTTGTTTTCGTTAAGCATGAGTAAGGTTTGGTAATTCAGTCATATCTCCCAAACCAAAACCCCGATTGAGCTTAAACGTATTTCATGTGAAACTAGACTTCTAATGTGTCATATCGACACCAAGATCCAGTTAAAAGGAGTTCTGATGAAAGAGATATGGATTTTGATAGATGACACTTATTATTAGCACTGAATTTCAGAACAGGTTCAGTATTTTGGACATATCTTTCAAAACACAAATTCGATTGAGGTGAAACTTATTCATATAAAACTAGACTTAAAATTAGACACACAGAAACCAAGATGAAGTTCAAATTAAAGGAGTTGAGATGAAATATATATGAATTTTCAAATTTGGTTCTTGAAATAAATGTTGTGTTCCAAACCAGATGTTACACATTGGATCATAACATTTGAAATACAACGTATAATAAGAATAATTATCTTTACTTACATTATTGAAATCAATATATATTAATCACTTGTCAAAAGCTTCGGCCAAACAAATATGAATTTTTCAGGAAACAATTAAATAAAAAAGGAAAACGTGCGTATAATTAACATTTCTTTGAGATTGACGTTCTTTAATAAACATTATTATATTACCTTAAACATAATTTAAATATTTCAATCTTTTATGGAATTCTTGGCCAAAACGAAATATATATCTGCTGGTTATTCTTTTCCAATTTCATGATCTCAAAATATATGTTTGCATTTGGTTTTTCAATATGTTGTTGCATAAGATTGATAAGTATCATATTTGATCTTAAATCCTTTTGGATGGCTTAAAACTAAAGCTACTGGTAGTATACAAATATATGTGTTGTACCGCCTATCAACTAATTCACATATATTCCCTTCTTGTTCCTCCTTTCTCTTGGCCCGAAAGAAGTCCCTCTTGTCCTTCAACATGATGTGCAACTCTTCGCAATCGTACCATGTTTCTAGTCAACATGATTATCCTAAAGTATTTCGAAGCCTTCCTCTCTAAAGCATCTTCACACAAGGATACTTAATTTTATCGTCAAACTCTGTATTTGCTTACAACATAGTGCTCGCTCTGATGAGAAAGTATGGGCGCAAGCGCTTTTTCACCGCCAGTTTCGTCTCATTACAGATCATGTGCAGAATTTATTGGAACTGGTTCGAGTTTACTTCGGATGAATCTATCCCAACCTTTAATCCATGCTAAAAACCTTGATGCTCTAATACCAAGTATCATGTCCACAGCTCAAGGATGGTTTAACGATAATTGTCCTTCACCTTCTGTTCTTGAAAGTGATGGGATCACTACATTCCCCTTAGCTATTAATGTTACTGTGAAATTTGCAAGGAGTATGGATTTTGTTGATTTGTTGGAGAAATGGAATCAAGAGGAGTATGGAGGAGTCTATGTAAAATATTGACATTGTTCTTCCTATTGAAGAATCCATCCAATAGCTCAACACAATCCGCCATCAACAAAATATTATAACTGACCATTTATATCAACAAAATATTATAACTGACCATTTATTTGTGTGAGCGTATCTCTGATTCTTCAAGGGCATATTGTAATACCTTACTTCATTATTGATATTGCTCAGAGTAGCATAGCTCAGTGAGCACATAGAAATAGCATAAATATACTGATATATTAAAACAATATTGCTTGATTATATACAGAATTCCCCATGGGGGTGTATAGAGTAATTACAGACCTTAAACAAATATAAAGGTCTTCAAATAACCAACGCCTCCTCTTGTACTAGCCCGGAACCTCCAGTTTCTGGAAATTACCGTTCAGCCCTTCAAGCCGCTGCCTGCTATTGGAAACTTTATACATTTATAGAAAGGGTGAGATTCGGAGAATCTCAGTAGTAACATACTTTCAAACATATAGAATGAGAAAATAGATATGACATACCATGTCATGTAAGATGATCGAAACTATGTGTACACTTGCCCAGGGCCAAACGACAAGTTTGCACCTTGATCTACTTGGCGCCCCTATTGGGTCCCTGATCACAACATGGCAGATTGGTGTGTCAAATATACTAGCTCATGTTACAGTGAATGACATATACAAACATAATCAGAATCACATAATATATATAAGAAGCTACTACCTGGAACGTGTCATTTCCTTGCTTATCAATCAATCCAGCTCTATCTTCGGCTCGGGCTATCGGTATATCATAAAATTAAAAATTTAGGATAAATGAGTTATTATTTATTCATAACTCATGCTAAACTTAATTTTATGGTTATCATGACTCAAAAATACAAAATTACCAAAATACCCTTGGGGACTTGGTTTACGCCCCTTTGTACCCGGTTAAATTGTACTATTCCAAAAATTATGACCCAGGATAATCCTACAAAATTTTATGTGTAGAATCCATTTTTGACCTCAAATTAGTCAAAATCAGGCCCAAATTACAATTTTACCCTTGGCAGCCCCTAACTTAGGGTTTTAAGGGTAGTTTGGTCATTTCACATTCTATGACTTTTCTCACTTCGCAGTCTACATGAACCCTACACAATTTTCCCTTCTAAACTCAATGGAACCATAAAATTGATGAAATTCCAGACCAAACAGGACAAAAATGTCGCTGGCTAAAAATCACTAAATGTGAGGGAAAATGTGTTTTCTTGATTTCAATCCATAAACCTCCTTCTTTTCACCTCTAATCACATGATTAACAACTTAAACACTAATTAAACATGATTTGGATAAATTTTAGCAGCATTTCCCATTAGGGTTGCATCTTTCCAAATTTACAAATCAAGCAAAAACAATGCCAAAACCACAACAACAACCAAAACAACATTGTATAAGACAAGAGAATCAAGTTTTGGTGATTACCTCTTGATTTCACCACTTTCTCTCTCTAAAACATCACTGTTCACTTTCTCCTCTCTCTTGATTTGTCTTGAAAAACATAGATTTAATGGAGGAGAAGATGTTAGGAGAGGTTGTAGAGTGATTAGAAGGCAAGAATAATCACCAAGTTTTGCAAGTTCTTACCTTGGTTTATGCTTTGAAACCCTAAGGCCCCTCTTCTTGCTTCAACCTTTCACTTGAGCTCTCTCTCTCTCTTGGGTGCAGATGTTGGCCGAAAATGAAGGCAAGAGAAGAGATGATGGATTTAATCAATTGCCTCCTCTTGCTTTTTGCTTTCCAAATGCTTGCTTCTAATTGGTCCAAGTTTTGCTTTTTATATAATATTACCAAATTAATTTCATTTCCCTTGCTCTTTCCCATTTTGACTGAATTGGGCAGCAAGGAAAGGAAAACAACAATGTCTGCTTGATTTTATTGGTCAAATGACCATTTTACCCTTACATTTTTTTCCATTTTCGCACTAGCTGAAAAAGTGGGCAGAATTTTCATCAAACTTTGAAAATTCATATCTAATTGTATAGATATCAAATTGGGGTGGTTAAAAAGGATATATGACCCTTATTAAGTATATTTTTAAGAAAAAATATAAAATTTGGCCAAATGGAAGCTTAACATTCCCAGAATTATTATTTTTGGACGCTAACACAGAAAATCGTAAGTTTCATTGGGCTAATTTCAAAAATACATAACTCCTTGTGTACAGCTTCAAATGACTCATATAACCTATCAAATTAAAGCTTGATAAGTCTAATTTCATTCTGAAAACATTCAAAATTTTTGGACATCGTTTGCCCATTGAAAAATGTCACACAACATAACTGTCTCATTAGAAAACTCAGTGGCAGCAAATCTCTTTTGTGTTCCAAATATAATTATGTTGTGTGTGACCACTAATTATCTTGTTTTTCCATTCCCTATGCTCTTCTATACCACCAACGGTATAAACGAATTTTAGGGAACAAAATCGTGCCTTACTGGACACTTACTAAATCAGGGCTTAGCAGTACACTTGAGTTAGGCTTATTCTCAATTCAATTGTTCCAAAATTTGGGGTGTTACACATATGAGGAATATCAACATTTATTTTATAGAGATTTCCATGAACACGACCTCTATGATTATATTGATCAATTGAGTCATTGGCTCTATCTTGACCTCTCAATGAATGACCTTTTAGGATTGATACCTCTGTGAATTGTTTCGGTCAGGCCATTTTCAAGGTTTAAGTTTATCACATAATGGTTTGATAGGGAGCATCCCAGATGAGATTGGGAATATGTAAAGATTGAAAGTCCTTGACCTCTCATGGAAGCAACTTTTTTGTGAAATTCCTCAAAGCATAATCAATCTATTTTCTTTAAGTAGCAGGCGAAAGAAATCTATTTTCTCAAAGTACCTTGAACTTGTCATATAATAATTTAAGTGGGAAAATTCTGTTGGAAAAACAATTTTTGACTTCTAATGCGTTTTGCTATATTGGCAATCCTGGACCTTATAGAGCTCCACTTCCAAATAATAAGCCACAAGAAGAAAAACTCAGTGAGGAAAAAGAGATCAATTAAGGCAACAATGATGAATTTACAAAGTGGTTGAAGATGGGCATGGCAATTGGATTTTCTTATGGCTTCTGGGGAACATGTTTGACCCTTTTCTTCATCAAGACATGGAGAATTGCCTATTTGGAGTTCCTCACTCATATATATGGTTAAATTGATGTCTCCGTTGCTTTGAAGGCAAAATGGCTTCGCCTGAACTTGACAAAATCACCAAATTGAAACAAATCTTTTTGGTACGCTATAATTGTTCCAGTTAGTCACGCCATTCCATAATATTGTTTTATTACCTCACAATTATTATTATTATTATCATCACTTTCATAATTATTCCAGTTAGTCATGACGCACAAAGGAGATTAGCGAGGAAGGTTGATGTAAGGACTAGCATAAATTAAAAGCAACAATGTATGGAATGCAATTTAAGACCATAAGTGTTACAAGTCCCACATCAGAAAGTCTTGTAGGTGAAGCGTGGTATATAAGTTCAATGGATCCTCATGACCAATAGGCTAATCTATTAGGATTGGGCTCTTCCTTTGAACTTGTAAGCATCACATTGGCTGTTACATTGAGAGCCCAATGTCCACCGAATGGGCAAACCACGGAGTACCGTGGATTCATAAGAACATTAAGAGCCCGATGTTCACGGAATGGGCTACCCACGGAGGGTTCTGAGCGGAGAGGTCGTGTTAAGAGCCACCGTGGATTATCATAAGTTCAAGACCAATGTAGATGTGAATTTACAAGTTTAAGGGGTTCTCTCTCCTAATAGGTTAGTCTTTTGTGGTTGGACCCCCCTTTAGGCTTGTGGTTGTCACATTTGTTGTGGGTCGGCCAACCAGAAAGGAATACATGCAGAGTGTTTTTTTTTTTTTTGTGAGTCAAATTTAATAAAATTGGGGAAGTGAATTTAAATTTTTAGAGAGCCTGTTTTGAGTTAAGCAAGCATATTTTGTCACGTATACTAATTGACCCAAATGCTAAATCCCTAATTTATCTTTTAGCTTAATATTTATTAATGGTATATTCATTATTTTTACTAAACTTAGAAAAATTTGAAGTAATTTTTTTGTGAAAATATTTATAGCTTGATTGAAAATCTGAGTACTTTTTGCAAGCGAACATATGTTTAATGAAATAGATTTAATGATTTTGAATTATAATATATTAATACAAGGATCTAAAAATTATATTATTTTATAATTTAATTGAATACACACACATAAGATTAAAAAACATTTAATGCCACTCAAATGCATGGCTTTCCTCCACCGAACTTGGCTCTTGCATGCGCGAGTTCCTCCCATCTACTACTGCTGCTGCTACTTTTTATTGTTTTTCCTCTGCATCCGTCTATCTTGGATTTGGAACCTCCTCCTCTCACTCTAGGTATTCTTTGGGACAAAACGGGTTTTGCCGAGCTGTTCATTTGACTATTTTACCCTTCACTCAAACTTTTATTTTCTCTTTCATCCCTTCATTAATATGCTGAAAATATCAAACGGTTTTTAAAAATTAATCTTCCGTGTTCAATAAAGATTTTCTTTCTCAACTAACGTTTCTAACCCATAAGATAACTTCCCAAACGTGTTGAGGCTAAAATCTTACTTCTAGGGAGTCTTCTTGAAATTTTCAAGAAAAGAGGTCCTTGATTCTTGAAATTAGTTTTAAACATGGGTTGTTACAATCAATATTAGAAAAATGAATAAGTAAGTTTTCAAGGGAGATAAAAGTTAGATTGATTTACAAATTAGGTGCTTTTTTTTTAGTAATAAAAATTCACGCACGTATAAATTTAAAAGTATGTTAGTTTATCATTTTCATTAAAAATAAAAAATTCGCATAGAAAAAATTTGTTGAAATGATTGAACCTAATTCATATAGGCAAATAATCAAGTTTTTCTTTTCCAAAGCATATCTGCTTTTACCAGATCCTTTACATTTTTGACTAATTTTACATCAAATTATAGAGTTACTTTGAAAAACTCAAACGTAAATGAAAAGCAGTAAAAAAACCTTATATAATATTATTTATTCAATTTAAATTGTTTTAATATGAACAACTATCTTTACTTACATTATTGAAATCAATATATATTAATCACTTGTCAAAAGCTTCGGCCAAACAAATATGAGTTCTTAAGGAAAAATTTAAATAAAAAAGGAAAACGTACGTATAATTAACATTTCTTTGAGATTGACGTTCTTTAATAAACATTATTATATTACCTAAAACATAATTGAAATATTTCAATCTTTTATGGTATTCTTGGCCAAAACGAAATATATATCTGCTGGTTATTCTTTTCCAATTTCATGATCTCAAAATATATGTTTGCATTTGGTTTTTCAATATGTTGTTGCATAAGATTGATAAGTATCATATGTGATCTTAAACCCTTTTGGATGGCTTAAAAGCAAAGCTACTGGTAGTTTACAAATATATGTATGCCCCGCCTCTCTACTAATTCACATATATTCCCTTCTTGTTCCTCGTTTCTCTTGTCCCGAAATAAGTCCCTCTTGTCCATGTAGTTACAAATCCCAAAATACAAATAAAGGCTAGTAGACAACTAACAAAAATTTCTTGATCAGCACTGGAACCCTCAGTTGCCCATATCCACCTCTTTACCCTTCGAGTCACTACCTCTAGTTGAATAAATTTTATTTATAGAAAGGGTGAGATTCTAATGAATCCCATAGTAATACACTACAATCATATAAAATGGGAAAGATAAACTTGCAATGCAGCATATGATGCAGCAAATAATAATGATGTGCCTATGTCTGCCAAAACAATGTTTAGGATCAAATGACGATTTTGTCTGGATCAAAAAGTTCATTTGCCCCTACTTGCTATTTAGTGATCACAATGATATTCTGCTTGGCGTTCAGGTACAAATGATTGTTTCTCCCCTACTGGCCTTACTATGAGTTTTGTTCATGATCATATGACTATATGACCCCTACTTGCTATAACATTTCAGAGCAGATGACTGTCTATCCATACTTGTCTCAATAATATTCTGGAGTAGATGACTGTCTGTCCGTACTTACTACATCATCTCAGCTGGGTCTCACTGGCCTCATGGTACTTGTGCTTTTCCCATAGGGTGATACTTGTGCTTTCCCACACCACAGTGAGAAATTTTATCAATCACATTTCACAGAACATGGCAAATAATGCATATTAACAATCAAATAGAATATGAGGGATGGATTTACTACCTGGAGTCCTTTCCAAAGCCTAGCTAATAAACGGTCCTTTAACTTTTCGTCTAGCTCGGGCCAATATCAAATTCTAAAATTCCAAGTGGATAACAAATGAGTTGTTACTCATTCGTACCTTGTTCCAAAACTCATAAAGTTGGTTATCTCACACCAAAATGCTTAATTATCAAAATGTCCCTAGAAAATCCGGTCTAATTCTCTTTATACCCAGTATAATTGTACTTTTTCAAACATTATGACTTGGGCTATTCCTACACAATTTCATGTATAGAATCTATTTTTTACCTCAGTTTTGACAAATTCACACTACATTTTGTAACGACCCGCCTCATATATCCCTTATTACTGATCTTACTCAGAGTAGCAATGCGTAGTTCAGTTGGCACACATGAATAACATGAATATACTGATAATATTAATACAATATTGCTTGATTATAATACAAAAGTTTCCCCACCAGGGTTTACACAATATTTACAGACCTTCAAACAACCAGCAACAGTCCTCGTCGTGCATACCTCTTTTCTGATCTCAGCACGTTTCCAATGCTCACCTGTTTGAATGGTTGTTTGGGAGGAGTGAGATTCGAGAGAATCTCAGTAGCAAACATTACCACTATGCAATGTCAGATATATATGAATGCATGACATGCTTGCCTACACTATTTCATGCCAACATAATAACATGCTGCATGCTCGATGTTATAACATACATATGGTCATTGCACAAATATAACAGAGCGTCAACCAATCATACATGTTCCACATAAATAGGCAAAGTATTCACATAATCAATGCAAGACATACATATCACATACATGCAGAAAAGGTAAGTTCACTACCTCTCGGACTTTATGTCATTCTCTTCTTGTCCCTTGATCCGTCAACCATTGCTTCTTATTTGTCACTTCATGGCCCTAGGCAAGTGATAACATCATTAGAGCTATGAAAAGTGAATACCCAATGGTCCACATTAGCTCTATAGGAGTACTTTCACCCTTGGAGTTCATTCCAATGATATTTGACCAATTTCTTACTTAAATTCGCATAGTACTCAATCTACCAGCATTTTTGACTAAACTTTGGAAAATCATAATTAATTCTATAGAACTCCAATTGAGGTGGTTCAAAGCTCTATTTGAATCTATTTAAGTTTAGTTTTATATAAAAATACTCAATTTTAAACGCCACTACTACACCATTCCCAGCATATTTCCAAACACCAACTGTTTCAGATGTTCTTCCAGAAAACAGGGCAGACATTCAAAAATTAATATCTAAATCCAAAAAAATCCAATTGAGCTGCTTCTAAATCCTAATTGACCCTTGTTAAGTCTAGGTTAAAGTAAAAATATATCCATTAGCTATATATACACGAATTAGTATAGTATATTAACTTTCTACACATTATTCCAGAAACTTCCAGTTTTGCATGCTCAAACTTTGAGAATGTAGAAATTCTAGCACATAAATCCAATTAATTATTATGACCTATAAAATTAAAGGTCTATGTGTCTACTTTCAAACTAGAGAGTTTCATGGTCATTTCATAACATTTGACCACTCAAAAACATGTCACCATAACACTGCCTCCAAAAAACGAAATACACAACATTTACCCTTTAACTTCCAAAACTTCTCAATTCATATACAAGCGTCCAAAAATCATGAACACTTGCATACCCACACAATTTTGCCTCCTATAGCCAATGAAATCATAAAAATCATCAAATTCTTACTCATTCTCCACGTCAAAACAGGGCAGAAAATCATATTCTTAGGTGCAATATGTTGTTTTCTTGTTTTCTCTTGCCTAATCACTTCCTTGCTACTCCTAATCAAGTGATTAGCTATTTAAACACTCATTAGACATGATTTATCCATTAAAACATCCTTTAAAACCAGTCATGAACAGTACCCAACTTCCAATTTACTCATCCAAACAACAAATCAATCGGTTAAAAAGGAAGCTTACGCTTACCTCTATCCGTTTCCACAAACGGTTTAGAATTCCGGCAATACTCCGGCAAGGAAGACGGCACCAAATACCTCCAAATGAAAATCTAAAACCGTAGGAATGAAGATCTCGATGACTAGAGGAAGTTTCCTGAAGGGTACTTTGAGAGAGGATGCCGTTTCGGCAATGTTTCGGAGGAAAGAACTTCCTCTCTCCTCCCTTTCTCCATTTTCGATCAAAGCTTCTCTCTCTCTCCTAGTTTGTTTCTGCGTGAAAATGGTGAAGAAGATGGAGAATTGCTGATTAAATGAATCAGCAAATGACTTGGACACGTGGCACTCCCTCATTGGTCCAAAATTCTAATTTTCGCTCAAAATGCTTAATTTGGTAGAATTTTCATTAAACTTTGAAAATTCATATCTAATTGTACAAATGTCCAATTGGAGTGATTTCAAAGGCTATGAGACCCTTATTGAGTCTAGTTGTAAGGAAAAATATAAACTTTGGCCAATTAGAAACTCACTCATCCCAAAATTTTAATCTTTGAATGCTGTCCCAGAAAATAATTAATTTCGCTGGGCTAACTTCAAAAATTCATTTCTCTTTGTGTACAACTCCAAATAACTTATATGACCTATCCAATTAAATCTTGATAAGTCTACTTTTATTATCAAAAGTTTCATAACTTTTTACCATCATTTATCCATCGAAAAAGGTCACACAATCACCACTTCCACACAGAGAATTTCTCCGGTGGCAAAATTACTTTGTGTTCCACTTTACTCTATTATGTGTGACTTCCAATCACTTCGTTTTGTTATTCCCCAAGCTCTTTAGCTCACCAATATAATTCATTTTAATATCCAATGATATAAAATAATTTTGGAGAATTTAAACATGCTTCATAGGGACATTTGCTAAACTAGGGTTCGCAGTCCACTTAATCCAGGCTTAATCTTATGCCTCTAGTCCCAAAATTAAGGATATTACACATTTCCCTAATTACCCTTGACAGCCACAAAGTTAGGGTTTTATGGGTAAAATTGTCATTTCACACCCTAAAGCCTCCAAACTCAATTTTTCACATGTACCCTATACAATTTCCACTCTAAACACAATGGAATCATCAAATCTATCAAAACCTAGCTCAAACACCCAGAAATACCCCCTGTCTGAAATTCATGAAAATTTAGGGAAAATGGAATGTCTTGATTTCAATCAACAAAACACCTTCTTTTCACCTTAAATTACTTCTTAAACCTTTTAATTACACTTCCCACATGATTAATCAAAATTTGGGCGGTACCTCCCCTTAGGGTTCATGCATCTCAAATCATAAAATCAAGCCAATCAAACCAAGAGTTCAACCAATTTGATCAATAACAACAACAACTAATCAACAAGTTAAGCAAGGTTCCATAATTACCTTTTAATTCCTCTTCTTTATTTCCAAAACCGCCACCCTTTCCTCCTTGTTTCTCTTGATTTTCTTCTTGCTTCACAAGATTTCAAGAAGGATTTAAGGATTATAAGAGGTTTTCAAAAGATTAGAGACAAGAACACATTAATTTTTCTGCCAAACTTACCTAGTTGCCTTCTTGATTTCCTAATCTCTCTTCTTTGCACTTTGTGTCCTTGAACGTGCTCTCTCTCTCTCTTTACTCAATTTGGCCAAAATTATGGCCTTAAGAAGAGTATAATGACTTCTTGAAATATCTCTTGCCACCTTCTTAAAATATTATTATTTTATTGCCAAAATATTACACTTGGCATTTTCTTACAACTTCTTTTTCCATATTTCAATTTAAGCTTCCACATGTCCTTTTATGTGTCCCAATCACATTTTCCCTTGCCTCCTCTCTTGGCCGTCCAATAACAAATTTTAAGGGGAAAAATATTGACTTTTTATTTTATTAGCCGAATGATCATTTTACCCTTACATTTCTTGAATTTATGTACCAAATATTGTTTTTCCTCTTTCCATTTTCTATTTAGCCAAAATTTTCATAATAAATTGGGCCAAGAATTGTACTATTCCATACTTAATTTTAGGCTACAATGTTAGGCCTTTATCAAGACAAAAGTTATGCTTAATGTCTTACTTGGCCAAAATTTCACATAATTACTATTTCACACATTTTGGCTACTTCAAGTACACTAAAATTCACCATTTTATTCCATTGAGTATAATAAAATATTCAAGGAATTTTGGTAATTAAAATTTGGGATATTAGATTAAGGGTCTCATCTTTCAGGAAAAAAGGAGATTCATATTTCACTCTACCAGGACTACTACTATACCCTTTCCTCAGTTGGTCTCTTACTTTCTCTTGCTACACAATATTTGGTAGTTGATTTTTGGTGATGAGATTGTGAGGATTCCTAAGTTTGGTAAGGTGCAGCTAGGACAAAAGGGTATTACACTGCCACTTAGAGTTCACAGTGATCAGTCTTTGCCTCAGCCCAAGAAGAAGACCAAGATAATGGAGTCATAAACTTCTAGAGCATTTGAGGCTCAATCTTCTAGGGTTGTGACAACTCTCCATTTTTAGTATATTTAAAGTATATTTTGAAGATATTTGGAGAGTTATCTGAATAAATTTTGAGAGCTTTGTTTGAGATTATGGTAGGATATCAATTTGGTGCATTATTTAGGGATTTTAAAATAGAAATAAATAAGTTAGGATAATAAAAATAAATAGAACTACTATTATACAGTTATTCTCAAATTATATATAAAAAAATTTTAGTTTAGTTTCATTATTATTATTATTATTATTATTTTCAGCATCTTTTGTTTTCTTTTGATTTTTATTTTCTTCTCATTAACTTCTTAGTAGAGGACACGACATCATTTTTGGGAGCTAATTAGAGACCTAAAAGCAGACTATGCTGGAACGAGAAGGGAGATAGATCAAAAAAGGCGGCTGAACACATGAGATCACCTTCCTTGAGTAGGAACACAGAGTCAGAATCGTGGAACTAGAGAGCTTAAGGAGCAGCGATTGAGAATCACGTCGGTAACTCTGGCGCCACCATCGCCGAAGGAAACCAAGGAGCCGACATTGTTAGAGCTTCATCTTCAGTAGCTCAGTGGAGAGAGTAGAGACGTCATTTTTTTGGAAGTAGAGAGCAGAGTGTGGAGTAAGAGAACCAAGGAGAGAGCGAAAGCTTGGAGAGAAGAGTGCCGTCACAATCCCTTATTTCTTCTTCTTTATTGGGATTGAGCTTCATCTGAGATAGAAGCAATAGTGAGAGAACATCGTTGAAGGCAGGACCTGGGGATCTTTCGAGGAGAAATGCCGAGAGCTGGTAGCCAATTTTGGAAGAGCTTGATAGTGAGTTCTTTTCCTTTGAAGCATCGGAGACCGGAGTGAGAGAGACAAAGTTTGACAGCAGCGGTAGCATCGTCAACATAGTCTGAATTGAAGAGAGAACCAGAGGAAGGGAGGCACGGTCAGAGCTCTTTTCTCATTTGGACCAGTCTTGGTCGACACTACCAGACCTTCCTTGATCTTAATTGTCTTGGTGAGCAAGTGACGATAACAAAGAACCAGAGGAGGCAATCGTGAATTAGAGTTTTGGTTTCCTCTTTGTTAGCCTCTTTCATTGTGCTCATAATTCTGAACTTTCTGGTATGGTGATGTTTAAAGGCATGTATGGCTAGTTGCTCTTGAATCTAGAGTAGTTATGAACTAATTTAGGGATTTGAGCATGTATGAACTAAATAATTTGTGCTTATTGTTATTTTGTTTACTTAATTTTGTATTATTCTGTCTACTTTGTGCTTGATCACCACTAAGTAGAAAATTGGAAAATTTAGATTAGCCTTGGAAGAGGGATCTTAATTAGACCATAGGATTAAGTAATGTGGGATTAGAATTTATTCTAATTTTCCAATAGGATAGGAATATACCTATTGGACCCATATAATCATATTAGAGTGAAATTGGACTTTTATTGCCTCTTGAGTAAATTAGTTATGAATAACAATTGTAACTTGAGAGAGGGCTATAAGTAATTGGAAGATACTTATATCCATTAAAACTCTAGGTTAACAAATTAACATTAAGTGCATTTATTTTGGGTAAATACATGCTCTAAGACTTGAAAAAAGGATTAGTCACTCTAGGCTGTTTTCCTCCATTGAAAATTTTATAAACATTAGTTATTACTTTTGCATTTTCTTAAATTGATTTCCAAATTGTTTATTTATTTTCCTTAACTGAAATGAAAATGGGAAATTTAATGCCTAATCACTAGATCACTTGAATCTCTGTGGGATGACTTTGATTTGCTATTATACTATTTTCACGGTCCGTACATTTGCGGTGCTTATTTAAAATTTAGTAGCATCAGGCTGGTTGTCCAGGTCCTTCTTTCATGGGGGCCACTATTTAGGTGTACATTCAGGACTCCATCAAGGACGCAATTGAGGAACTCAAGAAGTCCAACACTTACTTGGTCAATCAGGTAGATTACCAGGAAAGAGTCTTGGTGCAGGCTATGAACCATAACTTCAAGAAGCTATTTGATCTTTAAGTAGCCCAAGTGATCACACTATAAAGAGTAGAGGAGATGATGAGGTCACTTATTGGCATTCCTTTCCCAGAGATCTCTACTACTACTACTACTACTACTCTTGATACCACCACCACTGCTCCAGACATCACCACTATCATTCTTGATACCACCACGAATCATAATTTAACCATTGATACCAACCCGTCCGCCACACTCATTTCTGATACCATTTTAGGTAGGGATCTACATCATGAGGATCCCATCCTTCAGTCTCCATCTCACTCCTATGCACTTTACTCTTACTACTCTAATTCTAACTCTCATATCGAGGAGATCGAGATTCTTAACCAGGTACCAATCTCTATATCTATTTATTCTTCCTTTCCCACATTCCCCTACCCACTCCTCCTTTAATGATCACACCTCAGTACCCTTTGATCCTATAACTGCCATTATTCCTTACACTCATTTTTGTTCTTCCTCTGATGGAGATCCTATTCCACTACCCGCTCCACTTCATACCAATCCTCCTCCACCTTTTGATATTACCTTTCTTTCCCCTTTCATCCTTTTTGTTGATGACAAAAAGGGAAAAAAGATTGCTGGGGGTTCTACCACTGATTGATTATGTACTGTGCTTTTTTGTTCATAATATATATTGTATTGTACCTTTTTGTTCATGATATATCACTATATTATGCCTTTTTGTTCATAATATATCTCATTCTTAATCTTATCTCTTCGGATATCAAACTAGCTTTATTTAAGTTACAGACAATTACCAGAGTGAATACATACTGATCTTTCACTTGTTTTGATCACTTTGCAAAAGTCTTTCAAAACTAAATATCTAAGTTTTGTCATCATCAAAAAGGGAGAGAATGTTAGCTTTCATCATGTTTTGATGATAAAAAGCCTTGATATCTAAGTGTATTTTGACAAGCAAGAAAGATGACACAAAGTTGACTTGATGATTCAAGTCACTCGAGTTAAGTTTTATGCACTCGAGTGGTATACGTGTTTAATCTTTGGATTAGCTTTGAGATTTTGAAAAGAAAAAATGTTGTTACAAGCTTTAAGTTCAAAGTAGCCTTAACCAAAGAGAACACTCTCTTTCATCAACGGCTACATTTATTCTCTAATGGACAGATTTCAATGCTCTCAAATGACATTTAAGACATTCTACCAATAAATATGAAAGCATTCAAGATGGATTAACTATCAAACGACAAAATCAATTTTGTGCATTAAGTGCTCTGTTTCTTTATGGTATTCTCTAATATTCCTATTATTCTTCAGTATTCATTTATCAACTCTTTGAAAGAGATTTTACGAACTTTTTCATTGCTCTTGTAAAGAGAATCTCAAGGTAGTGAGTTGAACCTTGAGTGAGAGTATCAACTTACAAAGTGTAAGGTGAGTGAGGGTCCTGTTAAGGAACTCTCTTATACTGTAGTACCAAGAACCCACCAAATCTTGGAAGTACAGTGAAAAACTTAGAGGCACTCTGAGAACTGGATGTAAGTCAAGAGATTAAAACTGAACCAGTATAAACTTCGGTGTATACTTAAGTGAAATTTCCCCAACTCTTATCTTTTTTATTAAGTATCTTAATTGTGACTTTAAAATTTTTAATATGACCCAATTCACCCCCTCTCTTGAGTGAAACTGTTGACACTAACAAGGAGGAGTCTATGCAAAAGATTAACATTGTTATTGCCTCTAAAGAATCAATACAATCACTCAACACAATCCACCTTCAACAAAATATTACAACTGACTACTTATTTTCATGATCGATTGTTTGATTCTTCAAGGGAATATGAGGAATATCAAAAATTATTTTATAGAGATTTCCATGAACACGACCTCTCTGATTTTATCGTTTAATTGAGTTGTTGGTTCTATCTTGTTGTCTCAAATTGTTCCACATACCAATCTATCCGGTCTTCAGATTGATACGAACAATTCCCACAAGGTAATTTGGTCTAAAAGTAATGGGAAAAGAAATAGTTACATACTTCAGAAGCACTATGTCATCTAAACTATGCCCAATTAAATACAATACTTTAGCTACTTTTAATCTTACATGGCTAATGAGTCACTAGAAATAATTCACAATTTATATTTTTTAAAATATAAACTTCTTAATTTGAAAAGAAAAACAAAAACTCACAAACACATCCCGCCCAAAATTCTAGAGCTAAATTGAAAAGAAAAACAAAAATTCATGAACACGTGCATAAAATTCCAACGCCAAATTGAATAACCTTAACCCAGCAAAGTCTTTCAAGAACCAAGCCCTCTTCTTTGTTGTATCGCATCCGGTGCTGATTCTGGCATCAAGAGGAAGGCTCCAATATTATATGGTGTAAATTCAATAGCAGAGTTTAGCATAGGTAAGAACTCGTAATCTACCCTTAGCTTTAGGTTTGAGTGCCAACATTTGATGGATGTACAACTACAACCTCAAATAATGTGATTTTGATTCCTCTTCTTTGTTTTTTCTTATTTAGTTTATCAAATTTTATTGAAGATTTGTTTTAGGTGTGTTTTTAATCAGTTTTGATATTGTACAAAGTGGACATAGCAAATAAATCAGAGTTAGATATTTACTTGGGTCAAGTTGTAAACAATGAAGAATAGGCTTATGATTTATATACAAAATATACACATTAGATGGGTTTTTCTATAAGAACATGGAAACAAACCTATGAATTTGGAACAAAAATATTCATTCAAGGGAGTATGTTTGTTCAAAAGAAGGGTCTAAATATTTAGAAGAAGGTAGCAGTAGTTAATTTACTAAAATGAATGCAAGGACAAATTGTTAAACTATGGTTCGGTTTACTGTTCAATTAGATGGATTGTGGAATATCATTAAGTTAATTACTAAGCATAACCATTAATTTGTAAAACAAGAGCATATGCACCTTATTAATTCTATGGTCAATGCTAAAATAAAAACTAAGGATGTTTGGAGCTATATAGGCAAAGAAACACATAGCTTTGATAATATTAGATTTTCTAAGAAATATTTTTGAAATTATGTCTAGAGGCAAAATTTAAAACTAATACAAAAAGTTAGGGATGGAAAAAGTCTAGTTCACCTCTTACAAAGTTATCAGGTAAAAGATCCAATGTTTTATTATAGTGTTCAATTTGACCAAGAATTTCACTTGAGAAGGTGTTTTTTGGAGGGATGGGAGATCAGCAAATGATTATGATTGTTTTGGAAATGTAAAGTTTTTTGACACAACTTATCATACAAATAAGTATGTTTTAATTTGTGGACCATTTTTTTGGATAAATCATCATTACCAAAATGTAATGCTTGGTTGTGCTTTTTTTGATGATTGAATTAACAGAGTCATTTGAATGGTTGTTTGAACAATTTCTAAAATCTATGGGAAATAGACCCCCACAAACTATTGTCACTGATCAAGATGCTACCATGGCTAAAGCAATTGAAAAGATGTTTCCTAATACATGACATCACTTATGCTTATGGCATATATCTAAAAATGCTCTATCTCATTTAGGTACTCTGAATGGTAACAATGAATTTCAGTCATTGTTCCAAAAGTGTTTAAAAATATGAGATTCAGAAGAGGAATTTGAAAGCACATAGGATAAAATGATTCAGAAATTTAACCTTAGTGATCATAGTTGGTTGAGTAGAATGTATGCAATTAGGCATAATGGTCGACTGCACTTGATAAAGATATGTTTTCTGCAAATATAAAGTCATCTCAAAGGAGTGCAAGCATAAATAGTGTTTTAGGGGAAATATCTAAAAATCCTTCTTTGAGAGAATTTTCTTAGCTTTTAAGAAGGTGGTAGAAAAATAGAGAAGCTCTAAAAGTGAAGAAGCTTTTCACAATAGTGAAGCGACTCCATCATATATTATCAATAGGAATAAGACTCTATACCATGCATTAAAGACTTATACTAAATTTTTTTTAAATTGTTTGGGAAGGAATATTTTGATGGAGTGGAGACTTTGTTTATTGAAATGGAAAGGGATGGAGACATTTTCTATTATGAGTTATGGGTGGAGGAAAAGAGTCGGAGAAGTAGATTGTTCAAATTGATTCATCTAATGAGTATGTTACTTGTTGTTGCAAAAAAATTGAATCTATGGGTATTCTTTCTTCACATGCTTTAAAAAATTTCTAACTTTGTGTTGGCCTTACAAGATCACAAGGACACATAAGATATCATATGGGATGTTCACTACAAAAAAAATAGCATTTTAGAGACGGAAAATTTTCCATCGCAAATCCATCAGTAATCCATCACTAATTCCGTCGCTAATATTAGCGACGGAATTAGCGATGGATTACTGATGGAAATTAGCGACAGAAAAAATCCATCGCTAATTTCCGTCACTAAATAAATTTAGCGATGGACGGACAGAGTTCTATCACAAAATAGAGACATAATTAGAGACTGATTAGTGATGGAATAATTCCGTCGCTAAATAATTTTAGCGACGGATTAGTGAAGGACAATATTCCGTCCCAAATTAGCGACGGAATTAGAAGAAAGATTAGTGATGGAAATTAATGACGAAAATTATTCCGTCGCTAATCCATCACAAATTATTTTTGTCACAAAATTCCGTCACTAATTCTTTCTCTAATCCATTGCTAATTTACATCACTAAATTCCGTCACTAATTCCGTCTCTAATCCGTCGCTAACCCGTTGCTAATTTTGGTCACTAAATTCTGTCACTAATTACGTTGCTAATTTCATGCACTAACTATTTCCATCACTAATTCATTGTCAAACACCTTAATATCTTGATATTCGCTGAATAATAAATGCGTAGTTTGGATGGCATACATAAATAGTGAAAATATACTGATAATAAGTACTTACTTATATTACAGAAAATCCTCATATGGTTTGAAAAATATAAACAAATTCAAAAGAAATAAATTCTACAACTATAGATAACTAACTGCAGTCTCATTTGAACTGGACCTTAGACACCGGTATTTACGGTTTTGCCCTTAATTAGAGCCGCTACCTTCTGCTGTAATATTTTTAAATGTTGAAAAAGGGTGAGATTCGAATGAATCTCAGTAGTAACATAAAATCAGTCATATAAAATGCAATAAATAAATATGCAATGCACCATGATATGTAAAATGCTAACTCGTGTTGCATGCATACTGTCCAAGGCCAAACGACATGTTTAGACCCTGGCTTATTCGCATGTTGTGCCACAGGCACTGTCATGTTACAGAAAATGACATACACAACATATAAATAATCACATAGTGTATGAAAGAAAGAATTACTACCTGGGTCCTTTTTCCAGTCCAACTGTTTATCCAAAACTTTTTCTCAGCTCGGGCTATTACCAATTCCTATAATTTAAAATTAACAAGTAATTAGTTATTACTTGTATTACTATGCTTTTAATCATATTCTGAATGTTATCTCAGTTTCGACGGCTTCTACACTGTATAATTTTGCATAGTGCAAATTTTTTATTTTTCAGAAAATTGGCTCATTTTTCAGTCAAATTTCAAAAATCATAACTAATTCTAGAAAATTTCAAATTGAATTAGTCCAAAGCATAAATTAAGCTCTTGAAATATAATTTCATGGAAAAATATCAAAATCTACCCAGTTTCACCATATTGCTCCCAGAATTTCATGAAATTCCACTATTCCATATTACTATCTAGAAACAGAGCACAACTTTAAAAATCCATATCTCCTAATGTACTTGTCCAAAAATTATGTTCTACCCAAAAAATTAAATCTCTGAATGTCTAATTTAAATATGGAAAGTTTCATAATTTTTAGTCAAGGTTTGATTTTCCAACATTTCGACACAACCAATCTATTTTCCAGAAACATAGTTTGAGAGGAACCAACTTCAAAAATTATATCTCTTAGTATATTAATCTAAATAACACAAAATATACATAAAATTAAAGCTTAGAATATGAAATTTCATTCTGAAAATCTTAATGGTCATTGGAAAAGATTTCATTGCTCAAAAACACCACGAAACTAACTGCCAGAATCTGGACTTCAAGATTGCACCTGTTTATAAATCAAACTTTCGAAAATCATAACTCCCTCTATAGATATCCAAGTAATACATTTTATGACTCATTTTAAAGCTTGAGATGTCTAATATCTCTATTTAAAATTTCATAAATATTGGATATGGTTAGGTTGGTCAAAACTCAACACGAAACAGACTGAGTCTTAAAAAAGTCAGTTTTGACAGGCTAACTTCAAAATTCAATAACTCATTCATTTTGACTCCAAATTGTTCTCTTCTTTATTCTATATCATACTACACATCCTAAAATTTCTATAGGAAAAATAATTAGACAAGAAAATCTATCTATATCTTCCATTTAAGCTTTTGCAACTTTCTAACAGAAACTCTCTTTTCCGACGAGCAAAACAGAGTTGATAAAACTGTCATGCAGCCATGATTTGGGACTCAAATCTCAAATATTTCGACTCTACATACTCCTAAACATGTTCCTTGTGTTTGGGGATATGATTATAGAGGAAAATAAATCAAAAATCCTATGTAAAATGGACACACAATGACTGGTTTTTGTGACTGAAAGTTTCCAGCGAACTTCATCACTTCCAGCAGCAAAACAACCACTCAAAATAGCCTTTAATCCAATGGAAATCTAAGATAAAAGTATAGGATACTTACCTAAACACGTTTATGATGTTGTATGTGAAGTTTGAAGCTTCCTTGTTTCTCTTCTTCCGTTGTCTCTCTCTCTGATTTCTGTTTCGTTTCTCTATTTTTGTTTTTCTGTTTTCTTCTATTTCTGTTTCTGTTTCTGTTGCCTGGCTGACGTGCATGAATGGAGAGGTAAGGGAGTGATTTATTTATGGTGAGGTGTGTGTGTGCGCTGTCTGAATTGTAAGAGAAAGATAAGAAGTAATGAATGTGTGTATGTGTTGTACAAATGAGAGAAGAGAAGTGAGGAGTACGTGTGTTTATTAATCATGGAGTCTATTACGTGTGTGTGTAATTTCTGTGAGTTTTAGGTGTGTGTGTTTATATATATATATAGGTATATTTTATCTTATTAATTACACATACTAGGTCCTAATTTTTCCCTTTGTCTAATTTAAGATTCCTCAAATTTTGTAGGTTCCATAATTTGGCTTACTATCTAGTTTCCATTAATTAATCCTTACATTAAATTTTTAGGATGTTACAATTCTCCCCCCGTAAAATAAATTTCATCCTCGAAATTTGTTACATATATGAAGACATAAATTCCAGGTAACACCTCTTTATGTCTTCTTCAGCTTCCCAAGTTGCTTCTCTAAGAGATAACCCCTTCCATACCACTTTGATAATTGGAATACTCATGTATCTCAGTTTTTTTTCTTTTCGATCAATGATTCGGTCAGGTGTGACCTCATACGTCAAATCATCTCGCATGTTAACCTCTTCGTATTCAATCACATGTTTTGGATCAGGTTGATATTTCTTCAACTGTGACACATGGAAAACATCATGTAGTCTACTCAAACTTGGAGGTAAAGCTATTTGATACGCTACTAGCCCAATCTTTGACAAAATCTCGAAAGGACCGATGTACCTAGGGCTTAGCTTCTTCACCTTTAACACTCTGCCAATGCTGGTAGTAGCTGAAACCTTCATGAATACGTGGTCTCCAACTTCAAACTCAAGAGGATTTCTCCTCTTGTCAGCATAGCTCTTCTGTCGACTTTGTGCAGTTAGTAACCTCTGCTTAATCAATTTTATTTGCTCTGTTATTTAATTAATAATATATGGCCCCTACATCTGCCTCTCAGATAGCTTTGTCCAGTATAAGGGTGATTGACACTTCCTTCTATACAATGCTTCATAGGGAGCCATTTGAATGCTCGAATGATAACTGTTGTTGTATGCGAACTCCGCCAAAGGAAGGAATTTATCCCAACTGCCTTTGAAATCAATCACACACGCTCTGAGAATATCTTCTAGTGTCTGGATTGTTTTCTCAGTTTGTCCTTCTGTCTGAGGATGATAGGCCGTACTGAATCGGAGCTTAGTACCCAAAGCCTCATGTACCGCCTTCTAAAATTTGGAATTGAATCAAGGATCTCTGTCAGATATGATGTTCTTTGGCGTACCATGTAGACGCACTATCTCCTTGATATAGATATCTGTAAGTTTATCGGGAGAATAGTGAATGCTAATTAGGAGAAAATAAGTTGTCTTCATAAATCGATCTACTATCACCCATATTGCATCATGATTTTGGACCTTTGGCAGTCCTGTCACAAAATCCATGGTAATGCTCTCCCATTTCCACTCAGGAATTGCAGGGTTTTGTACTAGCCCTGAAGGTCGTTGGTGCTCATCTTTGACTTTTTGACATGTAAGGCAATGAGCAACAAACTTTGTCACGTCTCTTTTCATGCCTGGCCACCAATATGTGGTTTTTAAATTATGGTACATCTTAGTTGCTCCTGGATGTAGAGTATATTTACTCATGTGTGCCTCTTCTAGGATTTTTTGTTGCAACTCTTTTGGTGGTGGATCATATATTCGCTTCTTGTATCTGACTAGCCCACCTGATGACAAGTCATGTTCCTGAGTTTCTCCCTTTGTAATCATGTCTCTAATAGACTGTGAGCGTTTATCCTGCATCTGAGCTTCTTCTATGACTGCTTTTAGATAATTCTCTGTATGACTGACATTGCTGCCTTTGATCATAATTTGATTTGATAAATTGAGATCTCTGAAGTTCTTAATTAGCTTATACTCGTGAATCATCAGGGCTGCTACTTGCAATGTTTTGCGGCTCAATGCATCTGCTACAACATTAGCCTTGCATGGATGATACTTGATCTCCAGATTATAGTCTTTAAGCAACTCCATCCACCTGCGCTGCCGCATGTTGAGTTCTTTTTTATAGTATAAATACTTTAAGCTCTTATGGTCGCAGTACAACTCTACAGTCATCCCATATAGATAGTGTCTCCAGATTTTCAGTGCAAATACAATCGCTGCTAACTCAAGATCATGTATAGGATATTTTTGTTCATGAGGCTTCAGCTGACGAGATGCGTATGCCATTACTCGGCCTTGTTGCATCAGAACACATCCCAATCCATGCCCATAGGCATCTGTGTAGACAAAAAAAGTTAACTATGGATCTGGGATTGTTAACACTGTTGCTATTGTTAATTTCTGTTTCAGCTCTATGAAGCTTCTCTCACAACTGTTGTCCCACACAAAAGGTTAAGTTTTTCATGTTAACTTTGTCGATGGCAAAGCTATTTTGGAGAAATTTTGTATAAATCACCTGTAATAACCTGAAAGACCCAGAAAACTACGTATCTCAAATATTGTTTACGGCCTCTTCCAGTTCAGTACTACTTCCACCTTGTTTAGATCCACTAAGACCCCTTGCTGTGAGACTACATGACCCAGAAATTTAATTTATAAAAGCCAAAACTCACATTTACTTAGCTTGGCATAGAGTTGCTTGCTTCTCAATATGTTCAATACTGTTCTCAGATGGTGTTCATGCTCTGCTTTTCTCTGAGAGTATATCAAAATGTCATCGATAAAGACTACTATGAATTGGTCCAAGTATGGACGAAAAATTTGATTCATGTAGTCTATGAATACTGCAGGTGCATTAGTAAGCCCAAATGGCATTACCAGAAACTCGTAATGGCCATATCGTGTTCTGAAAGCAGTTTTCGACACATCTTCTGTCTTCACTCTGAGTTGGTGATAGCCTGATCTTAGGTCAATCATCGAGAACACAGAAGCTCCCGACAGTTGATCGAGCAAGTCATCGATTCTAGGAAGCAGGTATTTGTTTTTGATAGTTACCTTGTTTAATTCCCGGTAATCAATACAGAGTTGTAAGCTTACATCTTTCTTTTTAACAAACAGCACTGGAGCTCCCCATGGCGAGACACTGGGTCGGATAAACCCTTTCTCTAATAACTCTTTAATCTACTTTTTCAGCTCTTCCATCTCACTTGGCGCCATTCTGTATAGGGCTTTGGAAATCGGTTTTGCTCCAGGCTTAGTTTCAATTGCTAACTCCACTTCCCTGTTTGGGGGTAATCCACTGGTATGTTCCGGAAACACGTTTGGAAATTCATTTACAATAGGGATACTCTCCAATGTTGTTCCAGCCTCTGATTGCATGGAGAAAAACATAATATATCCCTGACAACCTTTATGTAAACATTTCTTAGCCTCAGCTGCAGAGAGAAAGTTAAGGTTGATTTCCGTGTTGGGCTCAACTAGTGGTTTAGGATAAATGATCCTTTTTCTTCCACAGTCTAGTAATACATTGTTTGCAGTTAACTAGTTGATTTCGAGAATCACTTTGAGTTGTTTCAATGGCGAGAAAATCAAGTCTATTGTAGACTCAAGTCCCTCAACATTTACTATACAATTTAAACAAACTTCTGTGGTGACGAACCCGTTACCCGTAGGCGTGGATACCATCAAGTCATAGGATAACCTATACATGCTCAGGCCTAGTCGTCTTACACAGTCATATGCAATGAATGAATGACTAGCTCCAGAATTGAACAATGCTTGTACTAGATTACCATTAAGAGAAATCATACCTTTGATCAGCTTTGGTGATTTTCGGGCCTCCTCTTGTGTCAAGGCAAAAACCCTACCCTACATTTGCTGCCTCGGCTCTCTAGGCTCTAGTCGCTGTCGAAAATCGTTGGCATAATGCCCTGGCTTGTGCCAGTTATAGCAGATAACTTATCCTGCTGGTGCTGACGCTTGCTTTGCCTGGCTACAAGTCTGACCATAATGATAAGGCTTGCCATAGTGTTTACATATTCAATTCCTAAAGGGTCTTTGATTACCGCGACTGTCAGACTGGTATGGTTTATTGTTACTCCCACTAGAAGAACTACCCTAATATTGGCACTTCTGTGCAGCATTTCTACCACATAATGTATTCTTATTACTAGTACTCCTGTGGGTGTGCAACTCTAATAGGTTATGTTCAGTAATTCGGCACTCCTAGACTGCCTTATTAAATTTTTTGAAGTGTTTGGAGACAAATTTCTCTCTGAACTCTGTCTTCAATCCACGTATCATCATGTCTGAACTCCACCGTCCAGCATTACGAAATGTCAGGTATGAGGAGTATCGGGATAGGCGGATGTATCTAGCCAGGTATTCATCAAATCCTTCCTTTTCTCCTTGCTGGATTGTTGAAATTCAGTCTCTTTGGCCAATCTCATTGATCGGGGAAAATATTTCTCGTTGAATCTTTCCTGGAAAACTTCCCATGTCAGATGAATATTCAGTGTTTGTAGGATTGCCTCAGTGCTTTCCCACCATTGGTCAGCTTCACCCTCTAGCTTATAGATTCTAGACGGGCTTTTACTTTGTCAGAGCACTCTAAAATTTTAAAGATCTTCTCTAAACAAAGTAGCCAATTTTCTGCTTCTTCAGCATCAAACCTTTCGTTGAACATAATTGGTTGATGTTGGTTTATACGAGTTACCCAAGTCTGCATACTCTCAGCTTCAACAATCAAACCTTCTGGAGGAAGTTCGTGCCCACCATCTTGTCCATCAAGGTTACCATGAGCTTCTCTATCAGCATCTCTCTTCTGTTGTCCTTCTCTCACTTCATTTCGAAGTTTATTCAATGCATTTTGTTGTTCTAACATCATTTCCATCAATTATTGCATCGGGTCAGCTCTAGCGTTTGGTTCTTGATTATTATTTCTGTGTCTTCCTCTGGCCCGGCATCTGCCACGACCTCTACCTCGACCTCTACCACCGACTCTACCGCCTCTTATTATTGGCATCTTTATGATTCACTATATTGAAAATGAGGAAGAGGTAAATTTCACGTATTCATATATCAGTATATTATTCTGATATTGCCAGAACCGTATAGTTCTGATACCAAAAATGTCAAACCCCTTAATATCTTGATATTCGCTGAATAATAAATGTGTAGTTCGTATGGCATACAGAAATAGTGAAAAGATACTGATAATAAGTACTTACTTATATTACAGAAAATCCTCATATGGTTTGAAAAATATAAACAAATTCAAAAGAAATAAATTCTACAACTAAAGATAACTAACTGAAGTCTCATTTAAATCAGACCTCAGACACCGGTATTTACGGTTTTACCCTTAGAGCCGCTACCTTCTGCTAGAATATTTTTAAATGTTGAAAAAGGGTGAGATTCGAATGAATCTCAGTAGTAACATAAAATCAATCATTTAAAATGTGATAAATAAATATGCAATGCTCCATGATATGTAAAACGCTAACTCGTGTTCTATGCATATTGTCCAAGGCCAAACGACATGTTTGGATCCCTGGCTTAACTCGTGTCCATGGTCAAATGACATGTTTAGATCCTGGCTTATTCACATGTTGTGCCACAGGCACTGTCATGTTACAGAAAATGACATACACAACATATAAATAATCACATAGTGTATGAAAAAAAGAATTACTACCTAGGTCCTTTTTCCGGTCCAACTGTTTATCCAAAACTTTTTCTCTAGCTCGGGCTATTACCAATTCCTATAAATTAAAATTAAAAATTAATTAGTTATTACTTGTATTACTATTACTTTTAATCATATTCTGAAGGCAATCTCAATTTCGGCGGCTTCTACACTGTATAATTTTGCATAGTGCAAATTTTCTATTTTTTAGAAAATTGGCAAATTTTTCAGTCAACTTTGAAAAATCATAACTAATTCTAGAAAATTCCAAATTAACTAGGTCTAAATGCTAAATGAAGATCTTGAAATATATTTTCATGGAAAAATATAAAAATCTACCCAGTTTCACCATATTGCTCCTAAAATTTCACTATTCCAGATTACTCTCCAGAAACATAGCACAACTTTGAAAAACCATATCTCCTAATGTACTTGTCCAAAAATTGTGTTCTACCCATAAACTTAAAGCTATAAATGTCTATTTTTAAATCTGGAAAGTTTCATAATTTTTAGTCAAGGTTGGATTTTCCAATATTTTGACACAACCAATCTGTTTTCCAGAAACATAGTTTGAGAGCAACCAACTTCAAAAATTCATATCTCTTAGTATATTAATCCAAATATCACAAAATATACATAAAATTAAATATTAGAATATGAAATTTCATTCTGGAAAGCTTAATGGTCATTGGAAAAGATTTCATTGCTCAAAACTACCACGAAACTAACTGTCAGAATCTAGACTTCCAGATTGGCTCTATTTATAAACCAAACTTTCAAAAATCATAATTCCCTCTATAGATATCTAAATGATACATTGTATAACTCATTTTAAATCTTAAGATGTATACTATCTCCATATAAAATTTCATAAATATTGGTTATGATTTGGTTGGTCAAAACTCAACAAGAAACAAACTAATTCTGAAAAATGTCAGTTTTGACAGGCTGACTTCAAAATTCAATAACTCACTCATTTTGACTCCAAATTGTGCTCTTCTTAATTCTATATCATACTAAACATCCTAAAATTTCTATAGGAAATCGAATCAGACAAAAAATATATCTATATCTTCCGTTTAAGCTTCTACAACTTTCTGGCAGAAACTTTGTTTTCCGGTGAGCAAAACAGAGTTGATAAAACTATCATGCAGCCATGATTTGGGACTCAAATCTCAAAGATTTCGACTCTACATACTCCTAAACATGTTTCTTGTGTTTGGGGACATGATTACAGAAGAAAAGAAATCAAAAATCTCATGTAAAATGGACACACAATGACTGGTTTTTGTGACTAAAAGTTTCCGGCGAACTTCATCACTTCCAGTAGCAAAACAACCACTCAAAACAGCCTCTATTACGTGTTTATTACTCATTGAGTCTATTACGTGTGTGTGTGTAATGTCCGTGAGTTTTGGGTGTGTTTGTTTATATATATATATAGATATATTTTTATCTTATTAATTACACATACTAGGTCCTAATTTTTCCCTTTGTCTAATTTAAGATTCCTTAAATTTTGTAGGTTCCATAATTTGGCTTACTATCTAGTTTCCATAAATTAATCCTTACATTAAATTTTTAGGATGTTACATTCATCACTAAATTTTTTGCTAAATTGAAATTTACAAATTTTGATCATTTAGAATAAATGATCAAATAATTATTTGAATAAATTTTCAGTAAAAAATGATATTTCCCCAAGTAGGTGGCTTCATCATTATCATCTCATAATTAAAACTTATTGAGATGGGGAACAAATTCTTAAGAAACACATTCATGTTTTATAAAATGGATTTGCCTTGTGACTTTGTATTAAGTAAAAAAATATGAAAATGATATATAGGCTACTCTCATTTAAAAATTAACATAATAAATGAAGAAAATAATTTATTTAGGTTTATCTCACAATGGGTACCATATAACTTAAGTTGCTACTGTTGCTATAATTGTTTGGTCTTTTATCATAGGAAAAAGTTTTATTTTATCTTAATAATTTATCATTTCTTTTATTTCTAACTTGATATTGGACATTTAATTATGATTACCATATAATTGAAGTTGCTAGTTCCGTCTATTGTCTATCGATAAATCTTTCCGTCTATATTCCATTATTAATTCCATCGCTAATTTGAAAATTTTAAATTTTCATCATTTATAGAATAAATGATAATATAATTATTTAAAACTTGTTGAGACATCATGGAGATGAATTCTTAGGAAATGCATTCGTATATTATTAAAATAGAGTTATCATGTGACTTCGTATTAGCTAAACAAAAAATGAAATAATATATGAACTACTCTGTTTTAAAAATTAACATAATAAATAAAGAAAGAATAATTGAATAATGAACAATATGTTGATGGAATAAGATATGATAGAAACCATAAATCGACGGATGGATGTAAAGGCATGTATCTAAATGAATTGATTGTTAAATTGTTTAAACTTTTTTATCATTAGTTTCTTCAAGTGCATTTAAATAGGATTAGAGTGATAATCAATAGGCCAAAGCAAATAATAAAGTCAGTGACCAATGAATCCTAAAAATAAAAATCTTCACACACACACACACACATATATATATATGAACATATATGTTCATATATATATATATATATACATATATATATGTATGTGTATATATATATATGTATCTATGTATGTATGTATATGTATGTATGGTCTCCACCCGGACTTGATGAAAAAATGGGATCACTGTGTGTGTCGCGCTTGTGTGTTCTGAATATAACCATTCATTGCTCTAAAAATACAACTAGATAGTAATAGTAGGGCTCATTCCTTAAACTTTATTAGACTACTAATCAATTTATTCGTATACTCTTTTACTAGTATTACCAATATGATTTCTTTATATAGTTATGAAATCCATTCATTAGTCATCGAATATAACCATTCATTGAGCTGAAAATACAACTAGATAGTAATAGTTTTGGAAGTTATATATAGTTATGAAATCCATAAATAAAAATTAAACAAAAATACAAAAAAAAGAACACTAATATATTAAAGTTAAAATTCATAACAACTCATGATACAATTTTAAAAGTATAAACATCACAACTTGTTTCTTGAATGTGCAATTAAATACTCATTTGATTTACAATATAAGTTTAATCTTGCAATATATGGAAAAAAAGTTCAATCTTGCAACTTGGCCTAGCAATTTTAAAATATAAGTCTAGTCTAACATTTAGAAAATATAATTTTTTCTTATGTTGTTCTTCTGTACAATTAATAACTTTATAAATAATTATTTTGTTATCATTAATGTAATAATATTAAGTTTTGAAATTAGTTCAATGTTAAATACTCATTTGATTTATTAATTGAGACTAATAAATATGAATAGAGTGGTAGTCAATAGGCCAAAGCAAATAATTAAATCAGTTATTAATGAATTTTGTTTTTGTACTTTTAGCATCACACACTAGTGCAAAATAGACTTTTTAGACCGTATCATTTAGACCGTTTATTGCGGATAAAGTCTAAAAGAAATGCAGAGTGACAATTCTGTAATTAAAATCAATTTTTAGACTGGTTGTTAAAAAAACCGGTCGAAAAAACTTATTTAGACCGGTTATATAAACAACCGGTCCTAAAAACAAAATTATTAAAATGAAAAAAATTCACGTTATTATTAAGACCGGTTATTTAAATAACCGGTCTTAAAAGTCAATAATTTAAGACCGGTTATTTAAACAACCGGTTTCAAAAACAAAATTATTAAAATGATTAAAAAAATTATGTTATTATTAAGACCGGTTGTTTAAATAATCGGTCTTAAAAGTCAATAATTTAAAATCGGTTATTTAAATAACCGGTCTTAAAAGTCTAATATTTCAAACCTAACGGGTCGCGAAGCTCATTTCATCAGCATATTTCATTTCCCTCCCATTCTGCTTCCATAGCCGCGAACAACTCAAGTCCAGGATCTCTGGTGATATTTCGCCTTATTCTCAGGCCACTGCTCCAGCCGCCGCCACCGCTTCCACCTCCTTTTCCATTTTCTGTTCTGTGCCATTGAAAAATACTCCCTCCTTCCCTGTTCGTCTGCCCGTGGTTGCGAAGAAGTCCGCCGTGAGTACCATCGTGAAGGTCGGCTGAGCTTCTTATTTCACCAGCCTTTATCTCCCTTCGGCGTGTTCTCCAGCCACTGCAACCCTTCTCCTCCTGCGCCTCAAGCCACGGTCCAAGGTTACTTCAAACAGGTAATGCCCCCTGTCTCAATCCTTCATATAAATAGAAACTAGTATTCACTATCTATCCAAGAAGAATCTCTACTATAATTGAACTAGAAATTAACACAGAAATGAAGAAAAAAAATGACATTTACTCTGATGGAAATGAATTGGTGAAGCTTAATTAACGGTGGCCTGAACTAGTGTGATTTGATTATTTGAGGATTAGGGTACTGATAATTGCTAGTTTTCATAGTCTCTAGAATGCTTAAGTTATTGTGTCAAATTTCCTGGCATGTATGCTCATGAATGGCTGATTAGAAAATTGTTATATAATGTTCAGTTAGTTTTGAAACTAAATTTGAGAGGTGATTTGAGGTTTAGACTAAAGCAATTCTTGTGTATTTGGTCTAATTTAAGTCCTAAAATTACTAGTGTATGTTGATACATTTTCCATATTACTTGAAGAAAATGGAACAAACTGCAATTATATCTTATGCGAAATTCTAATGAAGAATTATGTTAAACTAGATAAATTGATGAGTGTAACCTTTTCATACTCTCATCATACTCCTGCCTTTTCCAGGGGAGTTAATATACAGAAGTGAAGAAAAAAAAGGTGTTGAAATATATGGATCGTAGTTGGATAAACGCTAAACAGACGAGTGTTGAATATGATAATGGGGTGAGGGATTTTTTAGAATTTGCTAGAAGACATTCTGGTAATGATGATAATGTGATGTTTTATTGTCCTTGTGTAGAATGTCTGAATAAGAAGTGACTTAGTGCTGCAGATATATATACACATTTAATTTGTGAAGGATTTTGTAAGAGTTATACAGTATGGGTATGGCATGGTGAAGAAATAGAAATTCCAAGCGTAACTCAACAAGGGGGGTCGCCTTTGATGATAATGACACGGTTCTGAATGTTCGGATAGAGGATATTATTCATGATGTTAGAGAAGAGGCTTTTGAGCAATCATATGCATATGGTAATATGTGCAGTGATGCTGAGAAGCCGTTGTACCCGGGGTGCACAAAATACCAATTGTTGAAAGCTGTATTGAAATTGGTAAGCTTGAAAGCACGGCATGGATAAAGCGACAAGAGATTTTCAGAAGCACTTGAGGCCTTCAAGGACATGCTTCCAGATGATAATGTGCTGCCTTGCCGATACTATGATGCTAAGAAAATACTGTGTCCACTAGGGATGAAGTATAAAAAGATCCATGCATGCCCTAATGATTGTATATTGTACACACTACTACAGAATAGGGATTTAACGTCACATAAAGACGTCCCTTCTTTAAAAACGGAAGTAAAAACTAGACGCAATGGCATTTATGTAAATAAAGAGAAACTTTTTCCTCTTTAGGCGTCCTAAAAATCCAAAGGGACGTGTAAAGAGATTTTTAGGCGTCCCTTCTTGAAGAAGGGACGCCCAAAGATTAGCCTTTAGGCGTCCCTTCTTGAGAAGGGACGCCTAAAGTATAACTTTAGAAGGGACGCCTAAAGGCTGCATGCCAGCCACGTGGCTGGCATGTAGCAAACAATGGACATAAAGCTTCAAAAGACCAACCAATTAAACTGAAATCCCCGCATATCAAATTACAAAACACGGTAGTCTCGATCGATGATGCTACTCACATAAAATGGTCTCTCAAAGAATTCTCTCAATAAAACTCTCTAAAGTATATAGGGTAAACAAGTGTATCACTCAAATTCTACTCAAGAAATTGTCCTACCATAGGCTTGCTCAATTTCTACTTCTCCACTACTCATATCACATACATGCACAAATCAAGAGAGCTTATTATTCAAGGTTGTAATGGGGCTAAGGTGAAGGTGTGTATAAGTATGGATATGTGAGGCTAAGCACCAAAGAAATTTGAAAGAGCATGACAATAATAACACTCAAATCAATGGAATATCCCATTTCAAATATACATCCCTCATTCTCCTTTCTTTTCTTTCTTTTTTTGTGTTTTTTTTGTTGTTTTTGTTTTTGTTTTGTTTTTATTTTTTTTAATGACCCAACTCCAAAATCAAACATCCAAACATCCCCCCCACACTTAAATGGTGGCACTCCTGGGCAACCCCCACATGTAAACACAAAACTAAAGTGAAACCAATGCTCAGTAAATTCTAAGGTGCGGTATAACATGGTTTTACACTTTGGCTAGTAATGTGGTTGAAGAAAAGAATGAGTCAAAAAGGCACAAAGGGGATAACAAATGGAATTTAATAGTGTAAGGGAAGGCTATTTGGTCAAAGTGGCTAATAAAAGAAAGAAACTAAACAAGCCTCCATCATATTTATTCATGTAAGTGAAAAATGTAGCCTTAAAAAGAAAGAGAGCAAGTTCTAGAGAACATAAATCAGGAGCAGAGACACACAGAAAAAGGAAGAATGGTAAAGATGAATTCCATTCATGTAGGCCCAAAATCTCACAAAGGTAAATACCAAATCATGCAATCAGCATCACCAAAATCAACTACCAAAAAGTAAGTAAGGAATTCAGCCCAAACAGCATGATCCATCAAAACCAATATGTCCAAGGCCACAATATACATAGCTAAACAATGATAGAAGGAGAAAGTGTATTATTTAGAAAATCTACCCTAAGTTTGAAAAGAAAAGTGAAAAAGAAACACAAGAAATAAAACAAAAAGGAAATAGGGAAAGAAGAATACTCCCCAGGTGTTTACGGAGGATAAGTGGCATCAGTGAGTATGAGGTCCACTTCTTCAGGTTGCTGCTGTGATCCCTCATAAAATGGTTTAAGTTAATGTCCATTCACTGTGAAGGTCCTCCCTGTAGGTGGATCACACAACTCAACAGCACCAAAAGGAAAAACATTAGCAATCACAAAAGGGCCATCCCATCTAGATCGAAGCTTACCGGGCATAAACTTGAGACAGGAATTGAATAGAAGAACTTTCTGGCCCACATAAAACTCTTTCCTCAGGATTTACTTGTCATGGAACGCCTTGGTCTTCTCCTTGTACAACCGTGAACTCTCATAGGCATCCAATCGAAGTTCATCCAACTCTTGCAATTGGAGCTTCCGTTCCATCCCAGACTTAGCCAAATCCATCTTACACTGCTTAATGGCCCAATAAGCTTGATGCTCTAATTCAACTGGAAGGTGGCATGCCTTACCAAAAACAAGCCTGTATGGAGACATCCCAATTGGAGTCTTGTAGGCATTCCGATAAGCCCACAAAGCATCATCTAATCGCTTGCTCCAATCCTTCCGGGTAGAGTTAACAGTCTTCTGAAGGATTTCCTTAATCTCCCTATTCGAGACTTCAGCTTGACCATTGGTCTGTAGATGGTATGCTGTGGACACCTTGTGAATCACTCCATACTTCCGTAACAAAGCACCCATGCTCTGGTTACAAAAATGAGAACCCTGGTCACTAATAATGGCCCGAGGAATGCTAAACCTGCAGAAAATGTTAGACCTGACAAAATCTACCACCACAGTAGAATCATTAGACCAGGTGGCCTTCGCCTCAACCCATTTCGAAACATAGTCAACAACAAGAAAAATGTAAGTGAAACCATGAGAAACAGGAAATGGACCCATAAAATCAATACCCCAAACATAAAAAATTTCACAAAACAATATGGGGTGTTGGGGCATCTCATGCCTATGAGAAAGACTACTTGCTCTCTGACAATTATCACATGACTTACAAAACAGATGAGAATCATGAAACAGAGTTGGCCAAAATAAACCAGAGTCTAGGACTTTCCTAGCAGTCCTTTGGGGTCCAAAGTGACCACCATAGGCAAAAGCATGACAAAAATGTAATATGGAGTCAAACTCATGCTCAGGTACACATCGCCTAACTACTTGGTCACTATAAAATCTCCATAGATAAGGGTAATCTCAAACGTAATATTTAGATTCACTTTTTAATTTCAGAGTTTGGGCCCTAGTGGAATTAGAAGGTAAAACACCAGCAACCAAGTAATTAACTAAATCAGCATACTATGGAAGCTTAGCTTGCAGCTGTAAAAGCTGCTCATCAGGAAAATCATCCTGAATGGTAGAGGGGGAAGAGGAATGAGTAACACGACTCAAATGATCAGCTACCCAATTATGTGCACCACTCCTATCTCAGATCTCAACATCAAATTCTTGGAGCAATAACATCCACCGAATAAGTCGAAGCTTAGTATCTGTCTTTTTTAAAAGAAACTTCAAAGCAGCATGGTCAGAGAAAACAATTACCCTACTAGCTAGCAGATATGACCTAAACTTATCAAAAGCAAACACTATAGCCAAAAGTTCTTTCTCAATGGTGGTATAATTGGATTGGGCAGGATCCAAGGTCTTGGATGCATATGCAATGACATGAGAAACCTTGTTGACCCTCTGAGATAAGACAGCCCCAACAGCATAATTGGAAGCATCGCACATCAACTCAAATGGGAGAGACCAATCTGGTGGTTGGATGACTGAAGTGGTGGTCAGGCAACGCTTCAAGTGATCAAAGGCTATCTTACACTCAGCATCAAATGCAAACTCGGTGTCCTTATATAGAAGGTTAGACAGGGGTCGGGCAATCTTGCTGAAATCTTGAATGAAGCGTCGGTAGAAACCTGCATGGCTAAGAAAAGAACAAACTTCCCGCACAGATGCGGGATAAGGCAAAGCAGTGATAACATCAATGTTAGCAGGATCTACCTTAATACCCTCTTTAGACACAATGTGGCTCAACACTATCCCTGACTCAACCATGAAGTGACACTTTTCAAAATTTAGCACAAGATTAGATTCAATGCACCTATTCAAGACTCTAGACAAACTAGCCAAGCATGCATCAAAATCAGACCCATACACAGTATAATCATCCATAAAAACATCCATGTAATCCTCTAGAAAGTCAGAAAAGATACTTACCATACAACGTTGAAAGGTACCAGGTGCATTGCAAAGGCCAAAAGGCATTCTTCGGTAAGCATAGGTTCCAAAGGGACATGTGAAGGTCGTCTTCTCCTTATCTTCAGGAGCAATATGGGTCTAGAAGTACCCCGAGTAACCATCCAAAAAGTAGTAGTGAGACTTACCAGCCAAACGATCTAACATCTGATCAATGAAAGGTAAAGGATAGTGATCCTTACGGGTAGCTTGGTTGAGTCTCCTGTAGTCTATGCGTACTCTCCAACTGTTCTGAACTCTTGTAGGAATGAGCTCATCCCTTTGATTGGCTACCACAGTTACTTCAGACTTCTTGGGAATGACCTGGACCGGGCTAACCCACTGGCTATCAGAGATGGGATAGATGATGCCAGCCTGTAGAAGCTTAGTCACTTCCTTCTTGACCACTTCTAAAATGAGAGGATTAAGACGTCTCTGGGGTTATCTTACTGGCTTAGCATCTGCTTCCAACAGAATCCGATGCATACACATAGAAGGGCTAATGCCAACAAGGTCAGCTAACGTCCACCCAATTGCCTTCTTATTGGCCCTCAACAAGCTCAGCAGCTTCTCTTCTTGATCAGGTATAAGGTTATTGGCCACAATGACTGGAAGTTTCTCATCTACCTCTAGAAAGGCATATTTCAAGTGAGCTGGCAATGACTTCAACTCTAACTTGGGCAGCTGCTGAATGGAAGGAAGAAGCTTAGGTAATTGGATCATTTCAGAAGTGTATACATCTGCAATACTTGAAACTACATGTACAGAAGCAGAACTGTGGCTAGGAAGCTCACTATTAACATCAGGGTTTAGTTCATAATCACCAATATCAGAATGAAGCTTAGCTTCACCACAATCAATATCAGGATCCATAAGTAAAGTAGAAGTAGAAATCAAGTCAATATCTCCATACAGTATACATCATCAATCTCAGCGCAAACAGGGCACCATTCAGTGTCAGAACATGCACATATCACAGAATCTCCCACCGATGCAAAATCAGGAAAATCAGCATACCAAGCAGAAAGAACATCATCAACAGTCTCATCTATCACATCAATGCACAAAACAGAATGCTCTTCTCTAGGATGTCTCATGGCATCAAAGATATTAAAAGTCACAACAATATCACCAAATTCCATGGAAAGAGTACCAGAATGCACATCTATCTTACTCTTAGCTGTTTTCAAGAAAGGTCTCCCTAAAATGATTGGGGACCTACTGCTAGGAGATTCATCCTCCATATCTAAAATGTAAAAATCAGCAGGGAATATCAATTCATTGACCTTAACCAAAACATCTTCAATCAGACCAGCAGGATGAGCATTACTCCTATTAACTAGTTGGACAACAACACCAGTAGGTCGTAAGGGACTAAGACTAAGGGACTTATAAATAGATGCATGCATAACATTAATGGAAGCACCTAAATCAGCCAAGCAATTATCAAATCTATAATTACCAATAATGCAAGGGATAGAAAACGTACCTGGGTCCTTGCACTTGTGAGGCATGGGTTGGTGGAGAAGCGCTTAGACATTCTGGTTCAAGCTCACTCGTTCAGTCCCCCTCAGTCGCCTCTTGTTGGTACATAACTCCTTTAGGAACTTGGTATACTTGGGGATCTGTTTGATGGCATCTAAGAGAGGAATGTTAATCTCAACTTTTCTGAATGTCTCAAGGATATCACTGTCTTGCACTTTTTCTGCCAACTTCTTGGATTGAAGGGCTCTCTGAGGGAAAGGAAGAGGAATAGGAACTCCAGACTCCTCTTCACCTTGCTTCACTGTATCTTTATTTCTAAAGTCAATCTTCACTTTTTCTGACTCTTTTTCTGATGTGGATTCAGTCACATCTGCAGCTGGCTTATTCCCTTGTAATTGCTTACCAGACCGTAGGGAGATAGTACTAACGTTTCCCTTCGGATTGGGGATTGTCTGTGAAGGGAGAGTATTGGATCCCTGAGGCTGGAGTTGGTTCAATGATATTGCCAACTGCCCAATCTGAGTCTTCAAACTCTGGATAGAGGCCTCAGTTTGTTGCTGGAATTGCAAACTGTTTGCTGCAAGTTACTTCATGATTTCTTCTAGTGAGGGACCACTGATGCTGGTCGGCTGTTGTTATGCTGGCTGTGGAGGTGCGAATTGTTAGAAATTATGTATGTTCTATGGAAACTGTCTCTGTTGGTAATTTCCAGAATTCTGCTGCACATGACTATTGTGGTTCTGAATCTGACTTGGATTCTGGCTCCACTTAAAATTCGAATGATTTCTCCAGCCAGGGTTATATGTATTGGAGAAGGCATTATTTTGCTGCTGGTGTTATGGCTTCCCTAGAAAAATGCCCACAGCAGCCACTGACTGATCTAGATATGTGTTGTCTTGTAAGGTGGGGCAAGAATCAGTAGGATGGGAGGGATCAGAACAGAAACCACATGAATAACCCAACTGTGGAGTGGAAGACTGCACTGTTTGAGTCACTGCCAGTTGCCTAACCAAGGAGGTCAGATCATCAATTCTATTCTCCAATCGCTGGTGAGAATCATTAGATCCGCTGATCTGGAACACAGCACTGCTATTTGCTCTAGTGCCAAATTGTTGAGAGTTAGCTGCAATAGTGGATATTAAATCTCTGGCCTCTTGGGGTGTCTTGTTAACTAAGGCTCCACCACTAGAAGCATCCACCAGATTTCGGTCATTAGGTAGAAGACCCTCATAGAAATAAGTGATCAAGAGCTGCTCAGTTATCTAGTGATGGGGGCAGCTGGCACACAACCTCTTGAATCACTCCCAGTATTCATGCATATTTTCGCCATTTATTTGCTTGATTCCATTGATTTCTTTTCTGATTGTAGTGGCTCTTGAAGAAGGGAAGAATCTCTCTAGGAACAATCTCTGCATATCAGCCCAACTTCCAATAGATGACGGTTGAAGATTATATAACCAGTCCTTCGCTCCATCCTCAAGGGAGAAAGGAAAGGCTCTCAGCTTAATGTGGTCTTCATCAATATGCTGTGGTTTCATTGTGTTGCATACCACATGGAATTCCTCCATATGCTTGTGCGGTTCATCACCTGCAAGACCACGAAACTTGGGCAATAAATGTATAAGCCCAGATTTAAGTTCAAGGTTAGCACCAAGGGCAGGGTATTGGATACACAATGGCTGATAATTATTACCAGGTGCAGTCAACTGCTTTAAAGTCCTATTATTTCCCTGATCTGCCATAGTGTCTGAGGGACTAGAAGTGCTGCCAATAGAATCAGAAGAGACAGAAGTGCCAACATAATCAATGTTAGAATCATAAACAGGTTCAGTAATAATCCTCTGACTTAACCTAACAGCCCTTCTAGAAGCAAGAATTGTGCGTTCTATTTCAGGATTTATGTCCAACAGATCAGATGCACTAGTGCTGCTCCTAGTCATACAGCATAGGGAAAAATCAGGACAACCACCAGAACACTCAAAAACGCAAAATGGCAAGCCCATACTAGAAATTGACCAAAATAAATTCAAAAACACTACCAAATGATTTTTAAAAATTATGGGACTTGCACAGAACAACTTCTACACTATCCGGGAACCCAAAAATGCAATAAAAAACTTTAAAATTGAAAAAGTGGTCTAAACGATGGAATTTGGAAAAGTTAGGTAGGTGCTCATAGCAAGCAATGAGTTATGCTGAGAGGCACATTTTCTTTCAGCTCACCAAAAATCAGCCCAATCAGAGCAAGTCGGAAATTCTAGTAGAAATCCTAGAACAATTTTTGAAATACCGGCTACGTCCCACCGAGACCAAAAAACAGTGAAAAAGTGGTCCAGATGATGGAATTTGGGAAAATTAGGGGTGATCTCACTTCTTAAAAGAAGTGTTTTTTGCTCAGAATGCCCAATTCCTTCAAAAAGACCTAGGGCTGAGTGATTTGGTTGAGATACAAATCTGCTAAACCACCAGAACCACCTGACTCAAACACTACACTACTGTAACTGCTAGACCGATGCAAATTCCCCGGCAACGGTGCCAAATTTTGATCGAGAATTGTCGAGTTCTCGCAAAATAACCAGTTTCAATAAGGATTTGCAGTATAGATAACCTGGATCGTTTCCCACAGAATTTACATGCAGTCTAAACATTCGAACAATGATCGATGGGGGGTTTTAATTAAACTATTAACTAACAATAAACTAAGATTAAAGACAAAAATCGATAACGAACTAAACCAAACAGATTAAAATGACTGACCTAGAATTGGGATTCATCATTTCCTACCATCATTGGACGAAGATTAATACAAACTCGTGATTGGTTCTGGACGAACCGAAATCTATGTATTCATCCAGAAAATCCCTCGACTAGATGATCGTCTAGGTTCTGTTCGTATGCGTGGCGTGCTACTGTGCGATCGCACAGTATCACTGTAACCCGATTCAAACTGTGTCATTGGGATATACCAATCCGAATATTAAAATAAACATTCGAACTATTCCAGAAATCACATCCGATTAGAGTAAATAGAAACGAGTTACGTTACCGGTTTAAGTATGTCCTCTGATTGGAAATGTAAATCCTCAATCCATAGGTCAATCACAGAAACTTAGCCCGACATGGCTAGAAAATTTGAAAAATGAACGAAGAACATTTTTCAGAGAATCAAGAACTTCTTCTTTCAATCTAAAAAACATCATAAATCCGTTCTGCCCTATTGTTTCAGCTAACCAAAGTAAAAACCTAATTGTCACATGGGTCAAAGCCCATCAGTTCAGCCTAAAACGGAAGTTAATAATAAATGGTGCTTAATTACAAAATTTGGGCTCAATAAAAATCTAGAAAAATACATATAACATTGACTACAGTTTTGACTATCCTCTTGTCCGAATCTTCCCTTCAAGTCTTCATATCAATTGTTGCCCTCTGAATCATCTAAAAAATGAGACAAGAATAAGATCATTCGGATGTCTGGTTCAAGAGTTATGATCAAAATAGAGAAGGGTTATAAATCTGGAATTTTTATTATTAAAATATGTTAAATCCAATAGAACACTCAAAGCCCAAATAAGTATAAAAGCCCATTATTTATTACTAAATAATCTAAATTTATTAATCAAGAGATACAAATGAGTGTAATAAATATTCAATTATCAATGTGCATGGAGTACAAAAAGATACATGCTTGCCCTAATGACTGTGTATTATACAGAAAGGAGTATGCAGGTCTTAGTGAGTGTCCTAACTGTAAAATGTCACAATATAAAGTGAAGAAAGACGGTGGTTGTAGAGAAGGGACAACAAGTAAAAGGCAACCTTCAAAGGTGTTATGGTATCTTCTAATAATATCACGGTTTAAGCGTTTGTTTGCGACCGCAATAAAAGTGAAGAAGTTGAGATGGCATTCTGATGAGAGAATTTGTGACAGAAAATATCTTCGGTACCCAGCCGACTCTCCACAGTGGAAGAAGATAGATGAAATGTTCCCTCAATTTGGCAGTGAGCCGAGAAACCTTCGGTTTGGACTTTGTACATATGGAATAAATCCGTATGGAACTCTTACTAGTACACATAGTTTATGGCCAGTTCTACTTGTAATATATAACTTACCTCCCTGGTTATGTAAGAAGCGCAAGTACGTTATGCTTTCTATGATGATCTCTAGACCAAAACAGCCAGGGAATGACATCGATGTGTATTTGACTCCTTTGATTGAGGACTTGAAGAAGTTGTGGGAGGAAGGTGTGGATGTGTTCGATGCTTATAAGAAAGAGTCTTTCAAGTTGCGTGCAATGATTTTTACCACGATAAACGAATTCCCCGCATACGGAAATTTGTCAGGGTATAGTGTGAAGGGTCATAAAGCATGCCCAATCTGTGAAGGAGAAACACACTTTCGACAACTTAAGCATTGCAAAAAAATAGTGTACCTTGACCACATGAGGTTTCTTCATCGATTCCACCCATATCGTAGGCTAAGAAAGCGTTTTGATGGCTTACCAGAACATGGAGTTGCACCAAGGGCATTAACCGGGAAGGAAGTTTATAGTCGGGTGGAACGTGTCAATGTGACCTTTGGTAAAAATCAAAGGACTACGGGTGAAAAGAACATATGGAAGAAGAGGTCAATTTTATTTAATCTTCCGTATTGGCATTGTCTTGATGTAAGACATAGTATTGATGTGATGCATGTGGAGAAAAATGTGTGTGACAGCCTTGTAAGTACGCTTTTGCACATCCCAGGGAAGACCAAGGATGGAATGAGCGCGAGACTTGACCTAGTTGATATGAGAATAAGAGATCGGTTGCATCCACAACTAAGAGATGATGGTAGGAGGGCATATATGGAGCCAGCTGCGCATACGCTATCAAAAGTGGAGAAAAGAAGTTTGTGTGGGTGTCTGCATGAAATTAAGGTCCCACAGGGCTACTCTTCTAATGTTAGCAGGTGTGTGTCAATGGACGATTTGAAGTTAGTAGGAATGAAGTCCCATGACTATCACATGTTAATGCAACAATTGTTACCAGTAGCCATTAGAGGCATTATGAAAGATGAAGTGTGAACTACTATAACCAGATTGTATGTTTTCTTTAATGCTATCTGTAACAAAGTCATCGACACTGAGAAGTTGGATGAACTAGAAAATGAGGGTTATATAATTATGTCCCAACTAGAGATGCATTTTCCTCCATCATTTTTTGATATAATGGTGCATTTGGTAGTTCATTTAGTAAGGGAGGTAAGGCTTTACGGTCCAGTTTACTTGAGGTGGATGTACCCTTTCAAACGATACATGAAGATCTTAAAAGGGTATTCTAAAAATCCTTATCGACCTGAAGCCTCAATAGTTGAGCGATATGTAGTTGAAGAGGCTATGAACTTTTGTAAAGATTATCTATCTGGTAAAAAGGAACAGTCTCGGCGTGAAGAGGGGAGAAGCAAGGGAACACGAGGACTTAAAGTGAAGACTGCGGATCATGAAGAGGTGATGCAAGCACACTTGTATATCTTGAATAATATGGAAGAAGTTCAGCCATACATAGATGAGCACAAAAAGACTTTGAAGAACTTGAATCCAAAGAAGAGTGACATGCAAATAGCTATTGAGTAAAACAAGACATTTGTTAAGTGGTTTGAGTAGAAGGTTTCGCATGAGATCGGTGTGACCGAGATAATCAACTGGCTAGCTTGGGGGCCTTCATTTAAGGTTGTTACTTAGACTGGTTATGACATAAATGGGTATTCTTTCTACACAAAAGAGCAAGATGACAAAAGTACCATGCAAAACAGTGGGGTGATGGTTGAAGCTGAAGCTATGCACTTTTTCAGTTCGAAAGACAAAAACCCCATATGTGCATCAATGGCTTATTATGGAGTTATAGAAGAAATATGGGAGATGACCTACAACAAGTTCAAAGTTGCTTTGTTCAAATGTAAGTGGGTTAGCAATGCTGTTGTGGTAATAGATCCACAATTTGGATTTGTCTCAGTCGATCTTCGAAGAGTTGGTTATAGAGATGAGCCCTTCATTCTAGCAAGCCAGGCGAAGCAAATGTTTTATGTCACAGATCCTGCAAATAAAAATATGTCCATTGTACTTCAGAGCAAAAAACAAAAGTATGGTGATCCAACCTTCAACCTTGACGACACACCACCTTTGACAACAAATCCACCTATAGGAAGTGAGGTCGAGTTGGTAGATGATGAAGATTATTCTGCAAGAAATGATCATTGTGAAGGAATATGGGAAACAGTATGAAGTAAGACCTTTAACTATATAAAACTTTATTATGTCCTATGTGCTTTTTTCCCTTAATATAGTTTATACATATACCTACAATCTACTTACCTCTCTGACAATGATTTTTGTGTGTCCAGGAATATGCCAAGTTCTAGTGACTCAGGGAGCGACAGCGAGCAGTATAATAGAAGGCAAGAAGAGCCACCCGCTCCGAGAAGAACAAGGGGTGCCACGAAGATGACTGTATAGGCGAAGCGCCACTACAATGAACAGGAGAGGGTTCACATAGAGTTTGATGCCAACATGAATCCAGAGGGTCCTGAGGAAGACCACTTCATTAGTTATCTTGGTTTTTTGGGTTGAAGCAAAGTCTGAATCATCTATGATAGTTGGAGGCAGGTTCCCAAAAAGACGAAAGCCATGATATGGCAACAGATTTTGGTACAAAACTTTCGATAGATTTTATGTATTTAGATCTTTCTTCCTATTCAAGTTTAATTGTCTCTGTTTTTGCAGCAAACGTTTGATATTCCTGACACCACAGACATATACAACCACTGGATGGGAGAGGTTCGTTTGCGCTGGAAGGATTTTAAAAATAAGCTCTCCAAGAAGTACCTTAGAGGTGACAAGAGACATCTGGATCCTTGTCAGGAATATTCATATCTATCTCCAGTGGACTGGAGGTTGTTTGTAGCAAAACGACAAGCTCCTGAATTTTTGGTAAATTTTCTGTCTTCAATATGAAAATTTTTAATTTCAATATAGTTAATGCACTAATGAATTTTTTTCCCTTTTTCCCTTAAACAGGAATTAAGTGCGGCGAACATACAGAGGCAAGAAGCAAATCAGTACCAACATTGCATGTCTCAGGGTGGCTACAGGAAGCTGGAGCGGACGATGATGGCAGAAGAGCTGGAAAAAATGAAGGAAGCTGCGAAATTGGATCCTTCCATTGTTGTAAGAGCGCTAGCTCCTCCTCCACGTCATAAAAATGGAAAGCAGGGAGGATTAAGGGTGGCAAATATATAAATCTGACTATTGCTGAGGTTGCCTCGAGGATTGTAAGTAGTAATAGCACAACTAATTAATTGTGAAATTCTTTCACATTTCTAGCATTTAATTTTTGTTCATAACGAATTGTATGCTACAGGACAAACTCGAAGAGCAGAGTAGCCAAGGTTCGTTCACTCCAAGTGGACGGATGGACATATTGGCAACGGCGATTGGGAAGGCTGAATACCCTGGTCGTGTTAGAGGGGAGTTGGTATTATGAAGTATTTTGGTAAAGCCTCGATATTTTCTTCACAAGCTGAACCCAGTCAACAGTTTGTGGCTAAGCTTCACGATCAAATCTGAGAAGAGCTCCGAGATGAGCTAATGACAGAACTACATGGTGAAATGAAATCGTGGTTTGATTTTCATTAAACGGAGGGTACTAGGGTTAGAAACCATGAATCCCCGGCCTTCCCCAGTACTAAAGGAAGTCACAACCCATCGGACGAATCCCTTGTACAACCTTCCCACACTCCGCAACTCGTTGCCGAGGCTTTCCACAATCCAGAACCCCTTGTCCAACCTTCCCACACTCCAGAACTTGTTGCTGCTCCTTTCCATAGTCTTGTCCAGCCTTCCTATAGTACAGAACCCTGTGGCCAGCCTTCTCACATAATAGAACCACTAGGCCAGCCTTCTGCCACTCCGGAGTCGGGCGAATCGTGTATCTTCTATTTGGATACCCCCATGATTCGTGTTGTAGCCGATGCTCTCGTTTACACACAAGCTACCACCCACCATCATAATCAAATTCCACAGTATTTACGTAAGGTGACAGTGACACGTGTTCATGAGGGGGAAGAAGGTGCAGCCATCCCTATCCCTGACGTTGAGATTGCCACACTGGGTCAGACAATTGAAGCTTTCATCCTTTGGCCTCAATATCTTATTGGCACGTTGGCAACCCCACCAATGGTAGGAATTATATTCATATCACTTGACATTTATTGGCATCATTGTAATATAATTGGTTTTATTTTCTATGGTTATAGGAGGAGCAACATGCGCTGAAATGGCCCTTTCTAGCACAGCTGCAACAGGTTTACAAAGGTATTCGCCAAGTCAACTTCAATATGCCTCCAGGGATTATAGGTACAGAATTGACGTATCCCTACACGATCGACAATAGAGATCTTAAGGAGTTTTTGCATTTGGAGGAGATAGATGCAGGATGGGTCAAACTTGCCATTTGGTTAGTTTTTCTTTTCTATGTTTAAGATTTCATAAGTTCAATAATTCATTGGTCATTTTATTTCTATTTTAGGTCCTTCTACCACATGTGCATTGATATGGAAATACCAAATTTATACAGATTCTTGTGTCCGGTAAATACGACATCGGATAAAAATGATGTTGCAAAAAGGACGCATTATGTGGGCTTCACAATGGCAGCGACCAAATTGCGATGTTATCTAGCGCCAATTGTTCAAGGGTATGTAGTAAAAAAAAATTGTTGTGATGCTTCAGTGCTAATAATTTTCTTCTAATCTAAACTTCATTTTAATCTGTGTATTATTGTAGTTACCATTGGATCCTGTGTGTTGTTTGCCCACGCCTCAATGAAATCTATTGGTTTGATTCCTTGACAAAAAAGCCCGACAAGGACACAAAATCCGTCTTCAACACGTTAGTTATTTCTTTTTTATTAATTAAAGAAATGCTTGATTTAAATAAATTGTTCTAACTTAAAATGTTTTACATTTTAATGGTAGCGCGACCCAAACATATAGAATGCTTGGCGGGTTACGTGAGGGTAGAATTGTTCGCAAGCCAAAGTGGTTCTATCCCAAAATATGTGGTTCCAATATAATTTAAGTTCTTTTATTTAGGGTTGTTTTAGAAATGATATATGTTATTGATTTTAACCAATTGCTTTTGATTTATAGTGCCCTCAATAGCTAGGTGGTACTGAATGTGGCTATTATGTTCTTTTTTACATTTATAATATCATTCAAAGTGGTGTTACAAGTGATTTTCAACAGGTAATCAAATGATAATATTTTGGGTGTATTTTAATTGAATTGCTAAACAATCCTTTAATTTCATTGATTTTGTATAATCATATTTTCTAATTTGCAGATCTTTGATAATGATGCTGCTTACTTATATGAAGACATTAATTTGATCAGAGACTTGTTGGCTGGGAGGATTCTTCAACACGTTGATTTGTAGAAGTTTATCGTTTCCTGTACATTTACTTAGTAGTTGTTTATTAGTGGACAACATTTCTGTCAACATTGTAGTGCATGAATGTTTCATTAGAGCTGGATGTTGTGTTTTGTTAATTATATACTGCGTGCTGTATGTTTCCTTTTTGTGTAATAAGTAGACTATATTGCTGTTTGCTTTCAAAATGGCCAGAAACAATACAAATAGCATTGTATGGTTTAAAAAAACCTTTAGGCGTCCCTTACGCTAAAAGGGACGCCTAAAGTCCCTAATTTGAAAAAAAAAGTTCTAAACGGATACTTTAGGCGTCCCTTTTAGCAGAAGGGACGCCTAAACCCTGACCTTTACTCGTCCCTTTACAAAGGATGTCTAAAGTTCAAATTTACTACGTCACTGACATACGCGTCTCCCATAAAAGGACGTTAAAAGTCTCAAAGAAGGGACGTTAAAAATATTTTTTCTAGTAGTGACAGAAAAGAGCATACAGAGAAAAAGCAGTGTCCGATATGTGAAACCCCCAGGTACAAATCAAATAAGGCCCCTCCAAAAGTGTTGTGGTATCTTCCTATCATACCGAGGTTCAAACGGCTGTTTGCTAATGAAATTGATGCCAAAAATTTGAGATGGCATACGAATGAGAGGATTTCCGTTGGAAAGCTTCGACATCCAGCTGATTCTTCTCAGTTGAAGAAAATTGATCAGTTGTTTCCTGACTTCAGCAAAGAGCCTAGGAATCTTAGGCTTGGGCTTATCACGGATGGCATGAATCCTTACGGTAGCCTAAGCAGTATACATAGTTCATGGCCTGTTATGTTGGTAATTTACAACTTCTCTCCTTTGTTATGTATGAAACGAAAGTACATCATGTTGTCTATGTTGGTTTCAGGACTAAAACAACCCAGAAATGACATAGATGTTTACTTAGAACCCCTGATCGAAGACTTGAAAGAGTTGTGGGATGAAGGTATTGACGTTTTTGAAGCGAACAAGAAGGAGATGTTCAAAATGCGAGCCTTGATCTTTTGTACTATAAACGACTTCCCTGCTTATGGAAACTTGTCAGGATATAGCGTTAAAGACCACAAAGCTTGTCCTATTTGTGAAGAAGGCACATGCTACTATCAACTTCAACATAGAAGAAAGACTGTTTATCTTGGTCATAGGAGATTCCTTAGACGGGGCCACCCATATCGCAGATTAAAGAAGGCCTTTTTTAGTGGCCAAGAGTTTGAAGATGCTCCAGAGGCTTTGACTGGGGAGAAAGTGTATGAAAAGGTCAAAAATATCAATGTCATCTTCGGTAAGACTTCAAAGAGTCAAAATGAAAAAAAATATATGGAAAAAGAGGTCTATTTTCTTTAACCTTCCATATTGGCAGAATCTTGATGTCAGACACTGTATTGATTTCATGAATGTAGAGAAAAATGTGTGTGATAGTATTGTTGGGATACTACGCAACATACAAGGAATTTCTAAGGATGGCGTTAACGCAAGATTAGATTTGCTAGAAATGGAAATACGGGTAGACTTATATCCGAGGCCACATGGTAAGAGAACTTTTTGTCCTCCAGCTTCTCATACTTTATCCAAGGATGAGAAATGAAGTTTTTGTGAGTGTTTACATGGCATCAAAGTTCCCTCAAGGTATTCTTCAAATTTTAAGAAGCTTGTGTCTATGAAAGACTTGAAGTTAGTAGGGCTGAAGTCTCATGATTGTCATGTCTTGACGCAACAACTACTCCCAGTGGCTATTCGAGGCATCGCCGAATATGATCTTCAACACATATTGACCAGACTTTGTTTCTTCTTCAATGCGATTTGTAGTAAAGTCATTAAAATGGAAAGGTTGGATGAATTGGAAAATGAAGGTTACCTGATCTTGTGCCAACTTGAAAAGCTTTTTGTTTCTTCCTTTTTTGACATCATGGTACATCTAGTTGTTCATCTAGTGAGGGAGATAAAATTGTATGGGCCTCTCTATTTTCGATGGATGTACCCAATTGAAAGAACTATGAAAATCCTAAAAGGATATGTGAAGAACCCTATCTGGCCTGAAGCTTCTATTGTTCAGAAATATGTTTCTGAAAAAGCTATAGAATTTTGTCAACATTATTTGGCAAATGTAGGACATATCAGCCTTCCTAAACGACATGATGAAGAAGGGGGTAGGCGCGGGGCTACCGTCAAGAGTGTGGATCCTGATGAATTACAACAAGTCCACTTGTACATTTTGAATAATGTTGATGCAGTTCAAGATTACATAAATGCTTATAAAGAAATTGTACGGAAAGCGAACAGTCGATTGACTGAACAAAGGTTAATTAGAGAGCATACCAGGACTTTTGCACATTAGTTTAAACACAAGGTTGACGGAGAAGAATGTGTTTCTGATACAATTAAATGGCTAGCACGTGGTCCTGAGTTTGATGTCATAAGTTGGACTTCGTTTGTGATCAATGGGTATACCTTTTACATGAAGTCCCTGGATAATAGGAGCACTGTCCAGAACAACGGTGTTATGTTAGTAGCTGAATCTATGCACTTCTCTAGTTCAAAAGATAAGAACCCTACATTGGCAGCCATACCTTATTATGGGGTTATTGACGAGATTTGGGTGGTTGACTATGTTAAAATTAAATTTCTCATTTTCAAATGTAAGTGGTTTGATGTCAATAATGGTGTGAGGATCGATAAATTAGGGTTTACATTAGTTGATCTGAACAACAAAAGTTTTGGCGATGAACCTTTCATTATGGCAGATCAAGCGAAACAAGTGTTCTATATTATTGATCAGGAAAATAAAATGTAATCTGTAGCTCTCCAAGGAAAAAGGGTCATCGATATTGAAGAGGAAAGTCATTCAAATTATGATCTTCTCGAGACCCCTTCTTTTTCTAGGGGTCTTCCTGCATTGAACGAAGAAGATGAAGCTGATAATGAACACGGCACAAGAAATGATCATCATGAAGGGATATGGGAGGATATCTCTTTATAAATCTACTTTAAATGTTAGTTATCTATTTAAAGTAATTATCGTAATAACTTATATGCAGATTATATATATAGTTATTTTATAACTTACTAACTCAACAATTTGTCTTAACAGTACAATGATGGATCCGGTACATCCTACAGCAGAGGATCAGGTGCATCCTATAGCAGAGGATCAGGTGTCACTACTGCTCAGCACAGCGAGCCTTAGAGTGTAAATCAGGGGCAGTCATCGGGTAAGCCGAGTCACCAGTCCAGACGGAGGGGCAGAACGGCCACACGCTTGAAGGATGTTTCCCTGAGTCGGTCGGCCGGGGAGAGGATACCGATCTAGTTCGATCAATACTAGAAACTGATCGGGCCGAATGCCAGTCGTTATAGAAGTTTTGTCGGCCTCCTCGCATGGAATAAGCCTAGCATATTGATAGAGGAGTGGAGGAATGTTGACAAAAAGGTTAAGCAGCATATTTAGGGCACTATTCAGGTATAAAATTCCCTCTGTATGTTTCTTTTATCAAATTCATTTCATTACTGTCACTAACTCCTTTGATTCATGAATAACAGCTCACCTACGACGTTCCCCAGAGTGAGATCTTGTGTCACAAGACTATGACGTATTGTTGTAAGCACTGGAGGAAGTTCAAGATGAATCTGGCCAACAATTACATTCATATCGAGGTGCCAGCTGGTAAGCCTCGTCCTACTCCTTGCAGCAAGTATTCGTACATCGATGAAGCGACATGGCAGGAGTCTTTTAGGCTTCGGACTACTCTAGAGGCTTTGGTGAGTTAACTTATTTTGTACTTTATTTACTTATCTTTTGTCTTTACTGTTTGTAACCTTTTTTCCCATTTCTTATTCACAGGAAATAAAGAAAAAGGCACAAGAGAGTGGCAGGAAGAATGATTTCCCCCACACAATGTCTCGTGGAGGATACGTAAAGGCCAAGAAAGACTTGTTGGTGGCCAAACGGAGGAGATTGGAAGAAGCATCTCAATCTAATCCTTCTGTTCTACTATCTCCACCATCTCTAATACGGCGCAAAGAGTTATGGTTGCATGCTCGCCGGAAGAGTGGTGGATCCTATACGAGTGACCAGTCTCGTATAGTCAATGGAAAAATTGTAAGTATCATTGTTCTTATTAATTATTTAATAAACATGTTTCATTACTCATGTGTGTTTTTTGTATATCTCACAGGAGGAACTTCAAAAAAAGAAAGCCGAGGGAGCCTTCAAGTCAGAGGGGAGGAATGACATTCTCACGATTGCTACTGGAAAACGTGAGTATCCAGGCCGCGTTAGGGGAGTTGGAGGAGGGGTGGGTATAAAGGATTACTTTGGATCCTCCTCACGTAGTTCCTCCTCCAACGTGGTCACGAGAGACGAATTGGAGTGTATGTTGGCCACTGCGAGGGCGGAAGCCAGGGTCGAGGCAGAAGCATCATTTGATGCATTATTGGATGCCCGGTTGAGCAAGATAAAGGATGAGGTATATGCCATGGTGAGCACAAGACAAGATACCGCTCCTGCCCAGGCACAATCGCTCAATCGCCATAAGCAGAGCACTAAAGGGAGTTGTTGCAATGTGGGACGGTCATCAGAGGGTCCTGGAAAGGACGATGCTGAGCCTTGTGAATTATATGTTGAGGATCCTCTGAGATGGTTAGTTGCACGGAGGAGTGTGCACAACCTAGGATCAATTGTTCACCACCTCGAGATGACAGATGATTAGGTTAGGGTGTCAGTTGAGGAGGTTATTATCGCAGACGCACCTGTCCCTATCCCTTCTGAGGAGTTCAAGATGGTGGCCGATGTCTTGGGTACCTTCATATCATGGCCGAAGAACCTTATTTCTGTTGGAGCTGCGGATTCTCTGATCAAAGCCCCAAGTCCAGCTCCCTTCCCTCGTGAAGTTTCACAGCCTCCACCACTGAAGGTGATGCAGCAAGTGATTCTGATGGCATTTGATACATCTTTCCCGGCTATAAATTGGCCTATAGATTCAGTTGTTGGGCCGTCAGGGGCGGCATGCTATCTTGAGAGGGATGATTTAATGTCCATGGTCGCTCCTAGACAAAATCTTACAATTGCGATTGTCCAGCTTTTTTGATGTAAGTATCTTCTTCAAATGGAAGTAAATATCTTAAAAATTATGTTGTTTAACTTTAATTTGTGTGATTCAATTTTTGTAGGTACATGAATCGTAGGTTGGTTTCCTTTGGGCGAGCGCTAAATTTGGATTCATATGCCCAGCTCATGCCATGGAGAAAGGGACCACTTCTGCCATCAGACATAGATATTTATCACAGAGGCTCAATGAAACAAAAACTGACTGTTTATTGGTTCCTTATGTGCATGGGTAAGAAACATCAAATTTATATTCCAAAACATCACATATAATGCTTTATATTTTCTTAACGTTCATCTCTTTTTTTAAGGGATCATTAGCAATTGGTTATTCTGTGTAAGGCTAGTTACACAATGATCCTCCTATGCTCCCTCCACTTCAAACCGGGGAGTAACTTGAAGAAGACCATGAACTCGTAAGTTTTCTTGCTTTATTACCTTTTGTGTGCAAAGTTTATGTGCAGAATAAGTAATCTTTGTGATTTTGATCATAGGGCTATGCGGACTTTCCTACACGCTAAGTGTAGTAGGCATGTTCGTGACTTAAAAGACCCTACATGGATCACGCCAAAGGTTAGTACATATTTGTTTTCTTTAAGATGAATTCCATAATCTATGCTTTTATGCTTGCTTTGTGATATCATGTTCTTTTTCAGACCCGTAGGCAACCACTGGGCTCCAACTTATGTGGTCTTTATATGTTGAGGCAAATTTACAATATTATCAGCCTAGGCACGAGTGACTTTACCGAGGAGGTAATAAATGTATATTTCAAAAACTTTGTACTACTTTATTGTTTTTAAGTTAGTAAGTTAATGTTTTGTTTGGCTTCGGTGTTACACATACAGATGTTTGATCTTGCTGATCCCTTTCCTGAAGAAGATATTGATTTCATCTGCAATTGTTGTGCTGAATTCATCTATGAGCTTTTACAATATTAGTAAGTTTTTGAATCTGATCATATGTTGTTCTAATAATACTTATGGTTTTCATATATATCTAACTTGGTTTATATCTCTGTTCAGGACAAATTCTTGGATATTGGTGATACTAGTTGGCTGTCGATTCAGGCATGGGATCACTATTGTAAATTTTCCTATACTTTTTTCATTTCTCTGTAAAGCTTAGGAATTTTTTCCATATAATGAGAAATATTTCTTCTCATGCTTCTCTTTACAAGCTTTGGGATTGCAAGTTCACACAATGTCACGATTTTCCTGCTATCATTGTTTAATTGTGGTGCTGTGGTTCAAATGCCTGATAATTATAAATTGTTAATATTGTATTGTTTCTGAGAATTGAATAAGTTGATCATGTGTTATTGGTAGTGATTGGAATTGAATGTGTTTGTTTTCAATGATTTTATTTCATAATGTTCATTCTGTGATTGTTGAGAGTCGAGGGTTGTAAGGGCCAAGTGTTTTCCCTTGAACAGACTGACATTTATAGGTTCATACCAATTACGATAACTAAGTTCATATTTAACAAAAGAGGGAAAGGGGAACTAATAAGGATTTTAGGCTTCATGATTCTAAATTTGGAGCAAGTTTGCATTCTGAGAAATACCAATTGTTTCTGGAAATAAAAATGTTGTTGTCACTGCTTCTGATTGTCAATATATATATGCATGTGTTGTTGCTTGTGTATGTAATGTGGCACAGAGGGGATTTTCGTTGAATATGGCTTACTGGCCTGGGTAAGATTGAAACAAATAAAACGAAAAAAAAAACACATAATTTTTAGACCGATTTTAACTTTAACCGGTCTTAAATATGAATTTAAGACCGGTTAAATTGAAGACCGGTCTTAAAAGATTAAACTTTAAGACCGGTTCTAACTTTAACCGGTCTTAAATTGATATTTAAGACCGATTCTTAAGAGAACCGGTCTTAAAGAAGTAAACTTTTAAGACCGGTTTCCTTAAGAACCGGTCTTAAATATCAATTTAAGACTGGTTAAAGTTAAAACCGGTCTTAAAGTCCTATTTTTTAAGACCGGTTACTAGTTCATAAAAAATCAGTCTTAATAGTACTGAAATTTCTCTACCTGTTCTGTTAGTTAAACTTTAAGACCGGTTGTTGTAGAACCGGTCTTAAAATTTCATATTTTAAACCGGTTTTTTAACCGGTCTAAAAAGTTAAATACTTTTTAGACCGGCTGTATCAAGACCTGATCCAGAATCGGTCTAAAATGTCTTTTTTAACTGGTCTTAAAAGTAATTTTTGTAATAGTGACACCCTTAATTATACCATGTATTGAGAAAACAACCTGGTAATTATAAAGTATACGTGTCACTCTTGCTAGCCAAAGGAACCTCTAAGCGGAGAAGTCATTTCAACTTAGAAAGATTGGTATTTCATTCTCTTCAGGTATATATGCATCACATAACCTCAAGTATTTCGTTGACTTCATTTTGTGTTCTTTTAAGTATATCAAGATTGTTGAATAGCTAAATCAAAGGTGGAGCTCATATGTGCAATGCTTGTGTGAATTTAGTTTCCCACATCATGTGTGGTCTAATCAATTAAAATACAACAACTCAACTAATATTAATTCTAATTGTCTGCTCATGTGATTCACATTTTATTTTTCTTAAAAATTCAAAGCGTTTAATTAATATTTCACAAAAAACAAGAAAAAATAAATATTGTGAAATTATTTAATTTTATTAATATACCAGCTAATATTTAGGAGGTGACAAATCAGCTCATGAATAGTTGCATTTTAATTGTTTAGACTACAAATAACGTGACGAATCAGGTTGATATAAGAATTTCTAGTGTGTGAAAAATAAGAGAAATACTTATATACCTTAGGAGTACCACCTCATTTGTACTCTGACTAATTAAAATATAACAAATTATCTTATTCTAATCACACATGATTGATGAATCATCTAGAGAAATTCAAATTTTTTTGATTTTAAAAAACATAAACTTCATAATTTAGAAAAATAAAAAACTTAATTTCCTCATTTGAGTTTTTATTTTTCAAAATCATAAAATTTAAATTTCTCCAAATGACTCATCAGTCATGTGAGAATAAAATAAAATAAGTTGTATTTTAATTAGAAAAAATAAAATTTAAAAATTCACTATTGCTCTCAATGTAATGAAATGTACAAGTTAAAAATTCATCATAATTAGGGATTTGGCTTGCCTCCGTTGCGGAACCTGTTCGCTGCCAATCCTTTTCCTAAAACTACATCATTTTGGTGTAGTTTTGGGTATAAAATGATAAGGTTGATTTTTTTTTGAAAAAAAATAGTGTCTAATATTTTTAAAGTATTTTTTTGAAAGTGTCTAGTATCTTAAAATATTTTTTAAGTAACACGTAGTATTCTAAAATAATTTTTTAGGCTTTTAACCCCTTAAAATACTTTTTCAGTTGTACCTAGTGTTTTACCAAACTGATTACAATTTTATCCTTAAATATATTTTTTAAGCTCCAAAAATTACTTTAAAATATTTTTTGGTGTTTTTAACCCTTTAAAATATTTTTTCAGTTGTACCCAATGTCTTAAAAGACTGACTACAATTTTACCATTAATGTATTTTTCTTAGTAGTAACGTGCACCCAAAACTTAGGATACTGATTTATTATTCCACCCACTCTAAAATATTTTTCCAATAGTACCTAATATATTAAAGTAATTTTTGGAGCTTAAAAATAATTAAGGATAAAATTGTAATCAGTCTAGTAAAATATTAGGTACAACTAAAAAAATATTTTAAGGGGTTAAAAGCCCAAAAAATTATTTTGTAATATTGCATGTTACGTAAAAAATATTTTAAGATACTAGATACTTTCAAAACAATACTTTAAAAATATTAAACACCATTTTTTTTCAAGAAAAAAAATCAACCCTATCATTTTATACCCAAAACTACACAAAAACGGTGTAGTTTTGGGAAAAAGATTGGCAGGACAAGTTCTACAGTGGATGTAATACCCCATTTTTCGCCAATACATTTATGTGTATATTTGATGTTTATTTAGTGGAATAAAATGGTGAAAAATGATGTGGATGAATTTATGAAAATTTATGGAAAATATGTCAATCACCGGTTACGCATAAAATGGCCGAATAAGGATATAAAAGTCGATTAATGTACCGATAAAGGCCTATTATGGTAACCAAAATTCAAGAAATTAAATGACATGATTGATGGCCTCATTTAAGTGCCAAAATGGAGTTAAGTCGAAGAAATGGGCAAAAAATGATTTATTTCGGTAAATCTTTAAATGCCATTTTGCCGAAAAGTGGAAAATAATTATTTTTCCCCAATATTCCCACTAATATGATTTAAATGGGAATTAAAAAGAGTAAAACGACTACTTGATCATAAATAAACCAATTTTGGTGAATTATGATCAAAACGGTCAAATAGTCAAAAAGTCAATGACTTGGTCAACAAGTTACATGATGACATAATGAGATAATTGGAGAACCAATATTTCCCTATAATTCTCATGTGATTTTTGGCAGATATGAAGCATGGAGAGGGAAATGGAATTAAGTATGAATAATTACATTTTTGGACCAATCATGGGATGACACATGGCATGGTTGGTATAACCCTTTTATTATATTATTCCTTCCTCATCTCCAGCTGCTTATTCTTGATCAAAACTGATCAAAGAAGTGTGTGAGAGAGCTAAGAATGAGAAGCACGACGGAAGAGAAGGAGAAGCTAGGGATTGTTGGAAACTCAAGGTAAGGAGTGCTACCTTGTATTTAAAGCTATATATCTCCTCCATGATCTCTTCTCTTCATTTCCTTACCATTAGAGCCATAGTATTTCATCTAAATCAAACGTTGGAAGGAGAGAGAGAGAAATCACCCAGGAGAGAGAAAGTCCAAGAAATCAAGAGGTAACTTCCCAAACTTGTTCCTCTTGCTTGATTAAGGTTAGTAGAGTTGTTTTGGGCTTGATTATGGTTCATTTGGTATAAGATAATTGAAGAAATCCAAAGAAAACATAATATGTAAATGTCTCCAAATCAAGTCCAATGAATGTCTAACTAGTTAATATATTGGTTATAAGTAGAAAGGAGGTGATTAGGCCAAAGAAATCGACAATCCGACACAACTTTTCTAGGAATTTATTTCCCCTTTCCTTTGTTGGATGTGGAAAATGGGTAGGAATTTGATAATTCCGATGCTTCCATTGGATTTAGGAGGCCAAATTGTGTAGGGTTTATGATGACCCCGAAGTGAGAAAAGCCACGGAAAATAAAATGATAAAATTACCCCTTATAAGCCTTATTTGAGGGATGTCAAGGGTATTTTCATCATTTGAGCTTGAATTTGGCCAATTCGAGGTTAGAAATGGATTCTACACACGAAAATGTGTAGGAATAGCATAAATCACGATTTTGAGAAAAATACTGATAATAAGGACCTAAGGGGTATTTTGGTAATTTGGTATCATTAGGCTAAATTTACCAATATTATGAGTTTGGAAGGATGTATGGATGAGTAATAACTCATTTGTGATGTTTGGCGATTTCAGGATTTGACAACCGGTTTGGCCTCAGAATTGCCCAAGCTTTGAACCAAGTGTAGAAAGTTGCATAGAATAGCAACCAGGTAGTAACCGTCTTCATATAACATGACATGCATATGTATTATTTGTTATCATCATCAAAATGTCTAACATGTTTAGATTGAGCGGAGTGATCACCTAGGGCCTATTGAAGGTCGGGTTGACACTCAGGTGAAATGTTTATGATTGCATGAGCTGGACCCGGGGCCTATCTTTGCACGAGCACCCCTCGGGGCCAAGAGAACCTGTCAAGCACGATGTCGATTATGAAGTCACATTGTATGTGTTGTGCACAGGCGCCCTTCGGGGCTAAGAACCCGTTTAGCACGAAGTCAGTTTATGAATTGCATGTTTGCACTGAATAATGTTTGATGATTTTGTGTGAATGAAGCATGCTTGTTTGTGTTATCTTATATGCTTAATGATGTTACTACTGAGATTCCCATGAATCTCATTCTTTTTCCAAATAAATCTCCAGTACAGGGAGGGAGCTCGCAGGGCAAAGGAAAGGTAAATGATGATGAGCCTAGGCCGAGCGGCGGAAGAGCTTAGTTTAGGTTGTCAATTCTTGTTATGTATTTTCAGAGTTTTATGAGTTTTTGGACTATATATTAAGTGGAGTAGATAAAGTGGATAATGTGTATGTTGTGAAGTAAATCTAATAAAATTGTGCTTATATGTGAATATTTATATCCAGCAAAGGCATTGTATAAAGTTCAAGCATTTTGGTACTCTAACATTTCTATTCGGTGAGTATTAGCTAATTAGTACTCCACCGTAGTGTTGGGAAATGAGGTATCACAGCGGAGGCAAGCCAAATCCCATAATTAGTCATGCCGCAAATACATTTGTATATTCCCTCCATTTACAAAAACTAAAACATATTTCCCCTCCAAAACTTTTACAGATCCCTCCATTTTCAAGGGCTCTTTTTAGCTTTACACACGTATTCTCTCACTTTTGAACCTCTCCCTCCACACACCACACTTTTCTTTTGTTCTGCGGCTCCCCAACAAACCTCAAACTTCACCTTCTTCAACCTTCAAATCTCAACTTCTCCATGGAAAGGACAAGATTTAGCTTCTCCGACCTAAGCTTCCTCAGCATTTCCTTCCAAAACCCCAAGCTCCACCTTCTTTGAGTTCGATCTGCTACTCCCAAAAAGCCAAGCTTCACCGTCTTCGATTTCCGTCCAGTTCTCTTAGTTCATTTGGTTTAAATTAGATTGTGTACTTGTTTGTGTTCTTTTGTTGGATATCCCTGCTTTCTTATCTTTTCCGTAATTTGAGTCATGATATTAATTATCCTTTTTATCAGCGGATTTTGATTTGACAGGGCAGGTGGTGTGGCCTGGAGCCATTCTGCTAAATGAGTATCTTTCGAAAAATAGTGAGATCCTTCAGGGTTGCACTGTCATTGAATTAGGTTCTGGTGTTGGTATGTATTTTCACTTAAAGATAAAATATTTCCTGTGGTAGAAAGATGAAAACTGTTTCATGCAGAATATGAAAGTTGTGATTATTTGCTATGACATTCTAACTCAAAACTACACAAGTTGAGATATAAGTATTAACTTATGCTATTATCTCTCTAAATCAGGCCTTCCATTAGGCTATTCTCTTCTAGTTAGGAATTAGGAATTAGATCAATGGGTGTTCAGCAAGAAAAAGTTGACTATTGAGACTTGAATGAACACTGTTTTTTATTGACATTGCCATTGGTTTCAAGATATTTTATGTAACATTCCAAAATTTATTAAAAGGTTAAATTTATAAAAATAAAATTTAAATGGTGCTAGAGATTAATCTTGGAAATTAAAGGCCTATTTTTCATGAAAATTTGAGGAACAACAATTAATGGTCATAATTTGGCTTGAGAATTTCTAAGAAATTATTTTAAGGCTAAGAATTAATTTATGGGAGTTAGATAGTAAGCTAAATTATGGAACCTATAAAATTTAAGAAATCTTAAATTAGACAAGAGGAGAAATTAAGGCCTAGTGTGTATAATTAATATGATAAAAATATACTAACATATATATAAAATATTAAGAAAACACACCCACACTTCACATGCCACTCGTGCTTCACTTGCTATATTCATGGTTCATGCACACTTAAATAAACACACACACTTCTCACACCACACACACAACCATTAAAATAAACACCACATAGAGCACACACACATTTATTTAGTAAACAAACACACACCCTTCCACTATAAATACAAGGCAACACACACTTCTCATTTTCACATCCATTCAGCCAAGACGCACAAAAGAGAAGAGAAATAGAAAATATAGAGAAAGAGAGATGGACGTGAGTGAGAGAGAGTTGAGTGAAGGAAGACGAATGTGAGAGTATTTTCCGGAGAAGAGGAAGAAGGAGAAGTCAGTCACCATAGGCAAGTCTTAAATATTATTTAGGTAAGTCTTCTCTATCTCTTTTTGTTGTGATTCGGTTGGTTTGAGTTGTTCATGAGGATTTATAGCTGTTGTAAGTTATGTGATTTTGAAAATAAGTTACTATCATTTCTGGTTGGAATAGGGTGTTGATATATTGGAGTAAGAATTTGGTAATTTTGATGTTACCAGTAGATTCTACATGAAAAATTGTATGAGAATACATGTGGTTGTAATTTTTGGATGATTGTGTATAAATAAGGAATTTTTAGACATTAAGAGGAGATGTTGTTCGGTTAGTTTTTCTGGAATCAGTTTGGTTATAAAATTCATTTTGTTAGTCAAAATTGGTCCAAAAATTATGAAACTTTACAAAAATAAATTAGACATACAGAGCTTTAATTTGATATATAATAGGTATTATTTGGATCATTATATTAAGAGATAGGAATTTTAGCAAGTTAGTAGCTGCCAGATTATGTTTCTGGAAGGCAGATTGCTTGTGGTGAAATTTTAGAAATACAAACCTTTACCAAAAATTATGAAACTTCCCAGATTTATATTATACATTATGATATTTAATTTGATAGGTGGATCATAATTTTTAAGCTTGTACATTAGAAGATATGAATTTTTAAAGTTGAGTCTATTTTTGAAAGGAAATCTGGAGTAGGGGAAGTTTGGTGAATTTCTGGGAAATATTTGTTGACACTAGTCAAACCTAAATATTTTTCCATGAAATTAAATTTAATTATATTCACATAGGCATTGGAACCAATCAATTTAGAATTTCCTAGATTTAATTATGATTTTTTAAAGTTGACTGAACAATATGCCAGTTTTCTGAAAAATAGTAAAAATTGTATTGTGGAGAATTATACTATGCAGAAAATCATTGAAACTGAGATAACCACCAGAATATGATTAAAGGTAGTAGTAATACAAGTAATAACCAATTACTTGTTAACTTTAATTTATAGGAATTGGTAATAGCTCGAGCCGGATTAAAAGTTTGGGATAAAAGTCAGACTGAAAAAGGACCCAGGTAGTAACTTTTTCTTTCATACACTATGTGATTATTTATATGTTGTGTATGCCATTTTCTGTAATATGAGTAGTGTCTGGGACATGCATATTAGCTTAGTTGTGGTCTGGGACCCAACAGAGGCGCAGAGTTAAGCTGGGGTTGCAAACAGTTGTTTGGCCTCGGACAGTGTACACATAGCATTTTCATCTTACATAACATGGTGCATTGCATATTTATTTTCATATTTTATATGTCAAATTGTATGTTACTACTGAGATTCATTCGAATCTCACCATTTTTCAACATTTAAAAATATTCCAGCAGTAGGTAGCGGCTTTAAGGGCAAAACAGTAATTACCAGTGATTGAAGGTTCGGTTCTAACAGAGTACAGTTGGTTATCTTTAGTTGTAAAATTTATTTCTTTTGGATTCTGTTTATATTTTTCAAACCCTATAGGGATTTCCTATCATATAAGCAAGTACTTATTATCAGTATATTTCTGCTATTTTTGTATGCCCTATGAACTATGTATTTATTACTCTGCAAATATCAACATATCAAGGGGTTTGACATTTTACAGTGTTGTGACTCACGTGAACTATCAGCTTCAAAACATTCGAGTTTAGTGTTTTGGAAATGAAATATGGGACCCCTTTCTGTTCCCCCATCAGTCCCATCATTATTGTGAAAACCTTTAGCTAGATATTGCTTTTCCTTGTTCAAACTTTCATAAACATGGTCAAAGATTTTGGTTTCCTCCTTAAGATCTTTGCTGAAATGAACTATGTAAATTGATTGATGTTAGGAAAGGAACATAACTGAATCTGTTCAGATTCTGAGCTATAATATCCCCCTTTCACTGAAGAAAAAATTATTTGTGAAACCTTGACATTGCATAAGCTTTCAGCAGTCAAGCATTCCTCTTCTTTTTTATTCCGTAAAGATGCTGCTGCTGGTAAAAGGGGACAGAAAACGCAATTTCATACTAGCATATGTATCACGAGCAAAGACGTAAGTAACCTAAATCTAGCTTGTTAATCTTGGCTTCTCTGTTTAATTGTTTTATTTCACAAAAGTGTCTCTCTGTTGCTCATCTGTGTTCACAGCATCATGCTTGTATCATGTATTTTCATATTTGCTATTTTTCATCTGTTAAGTTCAAGGTTTACCATTTTAGATTAGTTATCCTCTTATGACATTAAAATTTGCAAAATATCCATATTTAGTAGATATACCTTATTACTTTTAGGACCTTCCCACGATGAAATACATTGCTGATATTGGCCCGGTTTGTTAGACAAGAGTGCAGTGAAATTTTTGGGTTATCATATCTTCTGATATTAACAGGTGTAGGCCCTGAATTGATGAAAAAACTGATATTCAGGAATTTTTTTTGAGTTAAAATTTAATTCACCAACGAAGTTCAAAATAGGAAAAACCCTGCACAAATTACCATAGAAGTGAGCTGAAGAAATTCTATCTTTCAAAATGATCCTCTATGAATCTTGCACTTGGGGGCTTTATATACTGAGGACAAGACTTTAGCAAAGACCAAATGCCATTACAGGCCACTGGTATTGTGCATTAGGAATACAGAAGGCTGTTTTGTATCTTATATTGTAGAACTTGATAGTGAATTCCCAAAAAACTATGCCAATTGTTTTTCCTTTTGTTAAACAGGAAATAAGGTAGAGCAGTCATTGCTAATCTGAAATTGTATAACGATTTTCCCCCTCATCGGTATCAAAATCTTATCTAAATGAATACTCTATTGGTGAAAAAAAAAATCTAAATACTCTTACATCTTTGCTTAAACTTTTAATTATATCTTGTCCTTGATAATTTTCAAGCTATTAGTAGACTTGGACTATGACATTTGCCTTTATAAAAGACCATTATGATTCTTTGCAATGATAATGCTGCTGCTGATTACAAAGTTTGCTAATTGTAGTAATATAGAGGAGGTTATTACAAAGTTTGCACAACTAACTCCACAGGAAAGGACAAAGAGGTATAATTAAAATCCTTTCTTATGCAACAAGTTCTTATGCCTTTTTATCTAAGTAGCACAAGATCATGATTAATGTTTTCAATTGGATTGGAACAGGAAGTTGGAGAGTCTTGAAGTAAGTTGCTTCTTACAACACATTCTACATTAAAAAAAGTTGCATATTTATCCCTTTGTTTTCAAGCAGTACAAGATTATGATTGACGCCTTATTGTATTACTCTTAAGCAATCTGCTTTTTATTTGAGGCACTGAAGAAAATATTTAAGCAGTTAGACCACGATGTAAATGTACAAGAATTTCTGGGCGCAAGATATTCCCCTTTCCTTTCATATTATACCTATCACTCAAATGCATCGTGCAGGACCTAAAGAATAACGCCACTTTTTTACAGAGGATTATGTTGATAACTTTAAATATTGTTTCATGTGCTATAATGTTTAAGGCCTTTTCATTTAATTGACTAACTTATGTCTTAATTTGTTCTCCCACAGAGCGATATCAATATAGATAGGGAATTAATTGAAAAGGAAGAGGAAACAACTTGAGCAACAAAATGAACTCATCTTAACTAGGTTGGAAGCACTTGAGCAAAAACTCTCTGGGGCTATCAACAATTCAAACCCTGAAGCTCATGACCCTTATGATAACACACCATAAGATATGGTGGTTATTAGGTTGTTTGACTACGTTTAATATTTGTGTGGTTTGTTTGACACATTATATACATTTTCGCTTGAGTACTTTTGTTGCTTTGTTGTTGTTAACTTATTATCATTTTATAATTTGGTTTGAATTTGTTTTTATTTGTAATCCATTTAATTCCACTTTCAGTTTTTTAACCATTATTTAGGTTGACTCATAGTTAAATTCAAAATAACAAGAAAATTTTGATTGGAAAGAAAATATTAAACAACATTAGAGAGGGATTTGTGATGAAAATTCCATCACAAGAAGATTTGCCACTTTTGATTCTTTTATCATTATTAGGGTTGACTTAATTGCAAAAAAAAAGATGGAAATTCAAAATAATATAAAATATCAAATAAAAATTAGCGACGTAATTTTCGTCACTAATTTGTGATGGAAATTTCGTCGCTAATCAGCCACAAAAATTTTGTGTTTAATCCATCGCTAATTAGAGATGGAAACAGTGATGAAATTTCTATCACTAATTAGAGACGGAATTTCCATTGCTAATTCCGTCGCTAATTAGCCACGGAAATTCAGTCACTGATTTCGTCGCTAATTAGCGACGAAATTTTTTTTCTGTCGCTAAATGAATTAGTAATGCCATGTTTACTGACAGACAATTAGCGACCGAATTTGTGATAAAATTTCCGTCGCTAAATATAATTCTGTCTCTAATATTAATTTTTTTTGTAGTGGTTATCAAGAATGGATCTCAACAAGTTCAATAACATATATGTAATTTGAATCAAGGCAACAATGTGGAAAAGAATGAAGAAATTCATGCCATCAATCATAATGCATCTCAAGAAGTCGGAGTTATTCTTGATCCACCAAGAACAAAGGCAAAGGGGTGTGGAAGTGGTAGAAGAAAGGGATATTTTGAAAAGAAGCAAAAATGAAGTAGGATATTAATTTTATAAAAAAATTAGTACGTTTATATATATATATTAGTTATATGTTTCTAAATTTCAATTCATTGTAGAAAAGCATAAGGGAGTGGAACATGTTGCTTCAACTGCACCAGAGAAAGCTTATGTTCCCCAAAGCTTTGTCTACATTTATCCACATGTAGGTAGATGAGCTTACAAAATTAATAAGCATGATAATTTTTTTTAAGTATACTTATTTAATATAATTGTGTTATGTTATAGACCTATTCTACTCAACTTATTCCTACCAGCCATTCTTTGATCCCACATGTCTTTTATGACCCTTGGAACAATAGAAGCCCATTTCACATTATTGACATGAGCAACAATTTAAATTAGGTATAATTCAACTAGGCATATTACTTTTATGTATTTATCTTTTTAAGGTATGCCAATTAATTATATTCTGTTAACATGTTTTAATGCATTATGTAGGAAGCACATTCATCCACAGGGAATCCACCAACTTCGTTTACACAAAATCAATAATAATTGCATTCAAGCCTTTCAAGTAAAGCAAATGTTAGAAGACTCTTTTTGCTCTTATATTATTTTCACTCTTGTATGCTAGATATGGGTAATGTGGAATAGCAGACTCTTTCAGCAAGATTTTTCCCTTTTTCCTTTGTTTTTGTGTACCTTATAAGTTGGATGTTTTTATTCTAAGCTATTTTGATATAAATATTCCCCGTGCTTTTTAAAACTTCCCCCATCAGTAGTTTGTATAGCTTTTGAGGTGATTATAAATCTTTTCTCAATGCTAAATGATAATGGCATTAACAAAATAATGAGAAATTTGTACCATGTTGATTCGTTGACACTTTAAAGGCCTAATTATATTACACACATTAGTGTATGTACCCAAGCAGAAAAAAGACTCACCACGCTCAAGCATCAATGTCCCCCTTGGGTCTCTAACTGGTCCTGGATTCAGGTCTTAGTGGTAAAATATAATTTGCATTAATGGGAGAAGTTTTAGAGTAAGTATTTCCAGCTAAAATGTTTATGGTCAACCCTGTTCATTTACAATATAATTAATAGCAAATTGCAAATTGTGCAACAATTAATATTATATAAAATTGTTATCATATTGCTGCAAGTACCATCACTTTTCTACCTACGACTTATGCAACAATATAATAGCACAACAACCACTTAGTCCATTTTGAAGTCATATTACTACAAGTATTACCACTTAAGATATATAATCTAATGAACAAATCCATTTTACCATTAAAGAAGTGCTTCTTCCATTAAGTGGTCTCTTTACTACCACATGACAGTCACAACAGATTACAATAGATAAGGCATCCTACACAACCAATACCTCAACCCACTAAGATTACATTTCAAAAAAAGGTTTTCTAATACTTCCAAAAGCTCAAACTAATAGCTCTAAACAATTAGGGTAAACATCAGTAGGGCAGTCTTCAAATACTTCAACTCCATGTTGTACTTGGAAATTTCTTCCCTAATTTCACTGATATTATCTCATGTAACTATGTAAGCCTTGGAACAAGCCCATCAAGCAAGTCAAAATCTGTAATGGAACAATGATTTCAATGAAAGAAACAAAATCTGTAATGGATATGCATATAAAATTAACATTTACTTCAACTAAATAAGCTTTTCTTCCACAACCAAGCATGATAAACAAATACGAGAAATGCTGTTTATTTCTTTTCACACATGCATATATGTTGATAATGTTTAAATGCACTTTTGTATTATCTAGGCTGAACAAGTTTTTATTAATTTGAATGACGATTCATGCATAATTGATGCCACCATGAAGATCTAGATGAGAGCATTCATTTCATGCTTTGAAAAACAATATGAATAACTATAATAACCAAGCCTAATACAAGAACAACAAAATGCGCTCCCTATCACAAAACCGCTCTTGATAGGCCTACAACAACAACTTCAAATTTGCTTATGCTTTAAAAGCAAGCACTGGAGATATGTAAAAACAAATTTGATTCATCTTCAACAACCCCATCTGCACTAGCCTTGTCAGGTGAAATCTTTGATAAAAGATAGCAAAGAAACTTATTATCATTTAAAACACTTTTAATACAACACATGTGAGCGGGAAAGTAATGAATATTTGAGGCAAAAAAAAAAGATTCCCCTTGCGATCTGATGGGCATGGAGCCAATTCCTTCTTGGTTGATCCCATCAAAGATCACTTAACAGTAATCTCAATTTCACGAAAAAAAAAAAGCAAAGCATAAACCATATGTAGATGGAAGTCCTTGTGTTTGTATAATGAAGAATCAAAAAAATCGAGCTAAACCCAAGATAAAATGATGTTCTACATCTAATATTTCTACAATATATAGGTTATTCTCCAAAAGAAATCATTACAGCATGAATTCCTTTGACTTTTTGGAAGATTGTTAGCAATTGAACATCAAAAAAATGAATCAAAGTGTAAAAGAACAGCTTAAGCCAAAATCTTTACCTTGTCGCTTATAAGAGGGTAGCAAGTGACGACTGTGAGGGAGCGATTGAGCCAAACTAGGGTTTGATTTTTTTGATGGTTCTCAATGGTTCGAATATCTCATCTCCAACTACAGGGTCGTCGCCAACAGGGAGAAGATGCAGAAGAGAGGGCTTAGGGTTTCTATATGGTGATTTGATCAGTATGGATTTTGTTTTGAAATTTTGTTCATTTAATTTTGTTTTCAAGAAATTAAATTGATCTTCTAGTTAGGATTATAGGATGCCATCTAGGATAAAACTTTACTAAGGTGTCATAATTTAATTGGGCAAAGTTGATATGAGCTGGTACTCTCAGAGTGCCCAAGTATTTCTCCTCATCCTAAGTTCATGGAATTTCTCGAAAACTTTGACGAGTAATACCGATAAATAAAGCGAGTAGGGACATGTTACCTGGAATTTTCTCATCTACAGCCAAGGAAAGGTTTCTCTTTTTGAGTAAATTCACCTACAAAGTAACAAGAATTAATTTCAAATCGAGACTCCATTTTCTACTCATCTCAAAAGATACTCAGAAACACTCACGAGTAACACGACATTAGAGAACTAAGCTAGAATGGGAATTCCTTTTCATGAAGTGTTAGAGTGAGCTAGTCTAACATCTCCGTATCATCAATTTGAGATTTAGACCTTCAAAACTCAATTCTGTAGATCTCACAAAATTGGGATTCTCAAATCCTAGCTTAGTTTCTCTAGAATGCCATAATCAAATAAGAAAGAGACAGAAAGGTGTTAGATAGGCTTACCTAATGAATTAGAATCCTTTAGAGCCCTCTAGATGAGACCCTAGCAGAGCTCTACCCTTTTTGTGTCAGAGTTTCTGAAAAAAATAAATCTTTCATGTGCCCTTATATTTATGGAAAAACTTGACAACTCAATTCAGCAACTGCATTACTCATCAAAGCGACACAGAGAGGAGGTTTCTCTAGCCTGTTGTTTACCTTTGTGAGCAGCCTTAGTGAGAAGGTTACTCACTGAAGGAAGTGACATAGAGAGTCACTCTTTCACTTTGGCCAACTCACTTTGGTGAGTGCCCTACTTGCTAAGGCGTGTTGCCCAGTTTATGGGTTCTAATTTTTGGGATGTTACAGCATTCCTTACTATAAACAAGATGGAAAATAGTAGGTTTAGCATCAAAAGGCTCCAAAGATAGTAGCGCATTTATTTACTCATCCAAATTGTTATGTTCCAACTTCAATTGAAGACAATCTTTCGGGTTAATCTCAACCTTCATTAAAATAATAACCAAGCATATTGAATGGTAAGACTTCTTCATGGTTTTCTAGTCTATCATTCTCAACCACATGCATCTTGGAAAAATGTTAGTTGATGATCACAGTCAGGTTATTTATGTGTTAAATCAACAAGTTATTGCACTTTTCCGTAATGGAGCAACATCTTTAACATGAGCTTGTAAATAGTTTTAATGAGATTCTTCATGCCATCTAAAGTATGGACATTGACCTTCATTTCTGAGGATGATTCATCCAACTAGAGTAGAAACAGTGAGGCCCCATAGGTGCTTGAAAATCCCTATAATGCATGCCATAATTGGGGAAATTATTGTTAGGCAAAGGAAGATAAGAGTTAGATCTTTCATCATTGAAATACCGATCCATGGGATATGTTTCAAATCAGCATGAAGCTTCAAATGTAAGTGAATACAATAACCAGAGTCAGAACAATAAAAATCAATGATAAAGAACCACAACTGACAGTTCAGCAAATTCCAAAGCAGTGTGTACCAAAGTGGTTACGCTGAATAAGTGAAACAACCAAATTACAAAAAATTAAATTATTGTAGACAAAGAGAGTTTCGAAAACAATAATACAACAACTTTAGTCACACCAACAATAATTCCCTAATACAATTTATACAACAACATGAAATTAGGATAGCAATTGCGCAGAAATTCAGTTATCACCCAATATTGCAGTTCCAAATCACTCTCACCTGAACAGGGAATAGCTTTACTAAATAAGACCAGCAAGTAACACAATCATAGTGATACAACCCAATCAACTTAAACTTCCAATTTCAAAACGTCCTCAGCAAGATTAAAGTAATTAGCACACAAAGCACTATATTCATCAAATATAAAAAAATTCCAATCAATAAATAGCTCACAAAGCATAGTATTCATCAAATATAAAAATTTTCTTCAACAGATATAGCACAGCAAAGAAGCCACCAAATTTGATAACGTTCTCAAAACACATATTTGGTCCTTCTCTGGAATTTTTTCAACTCAAAACCTTGGTTGTTCTCTAGATTTAATTCCTTTGGTCCTTAATAATTATTCTTCAATTCTAAATTTCAAAATTACACTTTACTCCTTTGCTTCTCTTTTACACAAATGGCTTGCACTTACAAGAGATCAAAGTGAATTTCCAAATGCCTCCAAAAAAGATATTTTCCACAAGGATTAATAAAATCAACTCATTTCAGAATTAAGTTCTAATCCTTGCTCTAACACATATAAAAAGTGCATAAAATCTTTGATTAAGATATGAATTTATTATGTAAAATATAGTTTTATCACAGTGGAACCGTTGATTCACACAATTGGTCATCGCACTTGATTTAGAAGCTAGTGGCATGAAGCTAACGTAACGTATGTTGGATTATGACTAAATGCCTTTAGGTTAGAATTAAGGCTACAAGCGATGTATGCACATGCCATCTGTTTGCCGACCAACAATAGGGGCCTCGGCCCTGAAAGGGCTGTATTGCTAGCGAGACCCTTGTGATGGATGAGTAGCAAGGGAATGTTAAAGGTCAACGTGCATTTTTTTATGCTCAACGTTAATTTTTTATCGGTTAGGATCAATTTGCTCCTTTCATATTAACACTTTTAAGATGAAGTTGCTCCTTGAAAAACTTTTAGTTCCCAAATGCTCCAAAGATTTTAGGCCAAAATTGCACCTTAACTCAATTTCTAACTCTATCAACTCCTTTGTTTTATTGTTTAAATAAATTATTAGAAGTTTATAACACTATTCCCAAGTAAGCAATATTTAGTCTTATTCTCTAATACGACCAAATTAAAGTAACAAAATTTAGCATAAAAATCCTACACAGATAATGAGCAAGTTATATTGAATAGAGATAGCAAGTAGCCGTGGGGGAGAGTGTAATGAACTTTAAGACAAATAAGCTAACTGAACAAAGAATAGATCGAGACGAGAATGAGGAGTGAGAATCTAGCATTTACTGGTGAAGTTGAGACTTTATTGGCGACCGGCCGAATGACAATCGAGCAAAGTTAGAGCGAGAGCGATAAGAACAGGGAAGTGTAATAAAGCTAATCCTTTGTGGCAAAATTGAGAGGGTAGTTTCGTCAAAAAATGGCAAGACAACATTTTAGTCCTTTAACTTTCTATTATTTTTCATTTTTCTCATTTAATTTTATAAAATGTTTTTTAATACTGGTAACAAAAAATGCTAATAATAAAATTTCAAACATTAAGAAAAAAAACCTTTTCAAATATTGACTTATTAAGTTTAATTTTCAAAATAACACTGATTATTAAAAAATTGTCATTTGAAAGTAATGATGTTAAAGTTAAAGAACAAAAAACATGCTTTTTAAAATTAGAGGACTAAATTAAAACTTTGTTGTCTTAAAAATTTTTGAAGGGTTTATTTATTAATCTTATTTATGTGGTACCTATATTTTCTTTCAATTTTTAATTTTGGTATCGGTGCGTTTTTTCTCCTCATTAAATTCTTTAATTTCACTTTGTTAGCACAATTAGCTTCTGTACAGGGGCTAACAAAATAAGTAGAAAAAACAAACATGTACTAAATTAAAAGTTGAAGAAAAATATAGGTGCCTCAAGAATGGTTTCTTCATTCCTTCCCAAGTCCCAAATTTTCCCCAATCTTTCATATCAAACATAATGATTTGGCTAGCCTCCCCCTTATCCACCCTCAATATCAATCCCTCGTCTTAGTGCCTGCTTTGATGCCCATAAAATTCATTTTTTTCTATATACATATATAAACACCCATAATAAAGTCAAAATCAATTTTAAATTCAAAATAATAGTTATCTCATAAGAAACTAATCATTCTAAACTATAGTAATGATGATAAACGGGGTGAAACTTGTTCATTTGGTTGCGCAAGAGGTTCCCACAAATATTGTTGATCTCAAAATTGCAAATTTAATCAATGACATAGGTGGATGGAAAAAACAAGTTTTTGAATTGTTCCTCCATACAGATGCAGATGCATTACAGAGTATTGACACGACTATATACTGAAATGCTCAAGAGGACTTTCCGTCTTGGAGGTGGTCTCCCCTTTGGGGTGTTTACAAATCACTCAGTGTACTACTGTCTTAGGGGTGAAGGTGACTCTTCGCATCAAAGGTTGTGGAGATGCATTTGGAAGCTGAAGGAGCTGCAATGATGCAAAACAATTTTAAGGCTCTGTGCTCGAGATCGTCTCTTGACAATGAGGTGCAGTGTTTCACATAACTTAGCTGCTTCTGCTGCGTGTGACATATGTTCTACTTCTTTGGAATGCGTGCTACACATCTCGCGTGACTACGAGCTCACTACGGCTGTTTGGCCCACAATACTCCCTATGTTATATTCAGTTCCATTCTTCACACAATTTGACCATGTAAAGTGGTCGGAATAGAACCTAAATCAGATATTTTAGTTCAATTATGTTCCTTGGAATGTAGGGTTCTCAATTACCTGTCGTCAACTTTGGCTGGCTCAGAATGCAGTGGTCTTTCAGAGGGAATGCGAGAGGCTAGAAAGTATAATAGTAAAAGTTTTTGTATGTGTAAAGTCTTGTGAACATATGGGGGTGTTTCAAAGAAATATGACCCATATTGCTTGGGAGTAAGAAAGTACTAGTATATATATAGCAACATGTTATCTTGAACTTGTTAATGGGTCAAAAGAAGTGGTGGGCTCACGCAGACAAGAATAAATTACTACGTGGTACTGGCACCTTTTGCAAAAATATTTTTGCTTGCCAAAATTATTTTTATTTTCATTTATCAAAATAAGTTTTATTTTTACATGGTACTGACAACAAAGACATCAAATTGTAGATCAATGAGTATCACAAATTATTGGATGAACTCTAGGCTGAAAAGATCAACTTGCTAAATAAGTTAGTGGTAGCAATCCTAATTGAAAAGCTGCCAAAAACATGGAATGATTACAAGAAATAGTTGAAACACAAATAGAGGTAATTGTCAATGTAGGACCGGGTCACACATATTATCATTGAAGATACCAACAAAAAGATGATCCAAGCGGTCAAGGGAAAATAGATGACTGCAAAAGCCAACTTAGTGGAACAGAACATGGGGTACAACTCCAAATACAAACAAAAAGCAAGAGGTTTGATTGCAAACCTAAGGATTCTAACCCCAGATTCAAAAAGAAAAGTGGTTGCTTTATTTGTGGCAAGCCAAAGCATTACGTTGCTCAGTATAGGAAAAGGGCTAGAGGTGAAAATTATCAAAGAGATGAAAATCCTTCAAAGTCAAATGTAAATTTGGTCCTAAGAGATCAAACCAGTGATAATAAAGACATTATTGCACTAGTTCTCAAACCATTCTTGTCTCTGATATGAAGAAACGAGAGGTAGACTTTGGAGCCACCAAGCACACATGTGTAAATAAGGAAATGTTTGCCTTCTTCCAAGAAAGAGAAGATAACATTTATCTCATTGATTCTCAAACTACAAAACTAGGGTTGAGATGTCATTAGAATATGATAAGATTGTTGCAACAAAGAACAGTGTTCTTATAGGGAAGAGTTATTGTAATAAGGGCCTTTTGTATTAAGAGTTGCTAAAAATAATGATAATACGTCTTCTTCTACTTACATGATTGGTTCTTCTTATATATGACACACTAGAATAGGCATGTGAATATATCATATTTAAAAAGATTACAAAGCCTATGTCTAATTTCTAGAATTAAAGATAACATGCTTAACAAGTGTGAAGTTTGTGTGGGAACTAAATTGACTAAAAAGACACATTTTTTCAATAAAAAAGAAACTGAATTGTTAGCTTTGATTCATATGGATCTAGGATTTTTAAAGCAAACTGAAACTAGAGGTAGAAAAGAGATATTATATTTCTTTTATTGATAAGTTTTCAAAATATACAAAATTATATTTGTTGAGAACTAAAGATGAAGCTTTTAAAAATTCCTTTTATATAAGACAGAGGTAGAAAATCAATTAACTAAAAAGAACAAAAGGGTTGGGTTGGATAGAGGAGGGGAATATTTATTATTAAATGATTTTTTTTTTGAAAAATGGGTTGTACATGAAGTAACCCCTTCATATTCACCAGAATCTAATGGTATTGCAAAAACAAAAAATAAAACTTGAAAGGAAATGATGAATGCTTTACGTGAGAGTGTTGGTGCACTTGATAACTTATGGGGTGAAGCTTTACTGTGTAAGACCCCGCCTTACATACCTCTTATTATTGATATTAACAAGAGTAGTCATTGTACAGTTCAGTGGATACATAGGAAGAGCAAAAATATATTGATATTATTGAAACAATATTGCTTGATTATATTACAGGAGTTCCCCACAGGGGTTCGTACATAATAATTACATACCGTAAAACAATAAAAGGTCTTCAAATAATCAACGTCTCCTCTTGTGCTCGTCAGGAAACTTCTATTGCTGATAATTACGATTCTGTCCACTAAGCCGTTGTTTGCTGCTAAAAACTTTTTACATTTATGGAAAAGGGTGAGATTCAAATAATCTCTCAGTAGTAATATACAATCAGACACACACGATGTGAAAATAAATATGTCATGCACCATGTTATGTAAAATGAAAAATGTTGTGTGCACACTGTCCAAGGCCAAACGACTGTTTGGATCCTTGGCTCAACTATGTGCCTCCGTTGGGTCCCAGACCACAACTCAGCTAATGTGCCCCAGCACTGTGTTCATGTCATAGAAGATGGCATATACAAGATAAATCATATAGTGCATAAAAGGAAGAGTTACTACCTGGAATGTGCCATTTTCTTACTTGACTGTTGGTCCCATACTATATCCGGCTTGGGCTATCGGTATATCCTAAAATTCCAAATCTATAATAAATGAGTTATTATTTATTCAGAACTCATTCTAAACTTGTTGTGTTGGTTATCTTAACTTAAAAATGCTAAATAGCTAAAATACCCCTGGGGATCCAGTCTAACTGTATTGTACCAAAAATTATGACCCAAGTTAATCTTACACAATTTCACTTGTAGAATCCATTTTTAAACTCAGATTAGTCAAATTCATGCCCAAATTATGAAAATTCCTTTGAAAGCCCCTAACTTAGGTTTTTAAGGGTAGTTTTGTCATTTCACATTTTAAGGCCTTTATACTTCATATTATACATGTTCCCCACACAATTTTCCATTTTAAACCCAATGGAATAATCCAAACCATGAAATTCCAGCTCTAATCACCTTCCTTTCACCTCTAATCACATGTTTAATCACTTAAACACTTTTTAAACATGATTAATGAAAAATTGGGCAGCACCTCCCCCTTAGGGTTTGTGCATCCCAATCATGAAAACAAAGCCAAAACAATCACAAATCAACAACAACCACTAACAACAATTAAGAATCAACAAAAGGAATTAGGTTCTTGAGATTACCTCTTGGTTCTTCCACTTTCTCTCTCTCTTCCCTCTTGGATTTTTCTTGCTAATTGTGACACCCTTCCTTACATTACCTCACCGGCTCTTAGTTCCATTAAATCAGAGTAAGCGAGCGATTACTTTAATAAACTAAAAGCCATTCACTTTATTTATGCTAGAGCGATTCTCTTATTACATTAGAGCGGTTCTCTGCTTTAACAACAATCATTCATACATGATTATATGTACACATATACTTCAAGCCACACAAGGCTATCAAATGTAAATCCATTACATTAAACGATCTTCTCCTCAGCAATTCCTCCTCCGAGCATAACTCCATGCATCCTTCAACCTGTCTAAAATGGTTGTTTGGGAGGAGTGAGATTTAAGAAAATCTCAGTAGTGAACAGTACCACTATGCATGATAGGTATATATGAATGCATGACATGCTTGCCTACACTATTTCATGCCAACATAATGACATGTTGCGTGCTCAATGTTATGACATACATATGACCATTGCACAAATAGAACAATGCTTCAATCAATCAACATGTTCAACACGAACAGGCATAGCAGTCACATAATCAATGTAAGACATACATATCATACACATACAGGAAAGGTAAGTTCACTACCTGTAGGACTTCACATCCTTCCTTAAACCATCGTCTTTGTTCCGGTTCGGGAAAATCCATCAATCGAGTCCTAGAATTCTCAAACATAGCATACATGAGTCACTACTCATCCTTATAACATTCTAGACTCGTTTTGAATTGATAACTTAGCCCAATTATGCTAAATTACCAAAATGCCCCTGAAAGCCCGGCCCAACTGTACTTTTACAAAAATTACAACATGGCCCAATCCTACACAATTTCACGTGTAGAATTCATTTATGACTTCATATCAGTCAAATTCAGGCCCGAATGATGGAAATACCCCTTCACAGCCCCTATTTAGAGCCATAAGGGTAATTTGGTCATTTCACCCTCTAGACCTTTTCTCACTTCTCCTTTAACAAGAACCCTACACAATTTGCTCTTCTGAACTCAATGGAATCATCCAATAGATGAAATTCTAACTCTTTGCTCATGCCACACCTCAGGAAGCTAATATAGAGTTCTCAGAAGAGTTGTGTCGGTTCTTCCCTTTCTTTGTCTTAATATCTTCCTTTCTACTTATATTTACATGATTAGCCGTTTAGACATCCATTGGACATCATTTCGGTCCCCCAAAACATAAATAGAATGAGAGATGAACAGTACCCTACTCTCAAAATACTCATCCAAACGATAAACCGAAATGGTAGAAAGGAAGCTTACGCTTACCTCTACACGCTTCTGAATTCGGTTCGGAATTCTGACGCTCCAGCCAGCGAGATGGCACCAACCATCTCCAAATGAGAATCAGAAACTATAGAAATGAAGCTCGGGATGAGTAAAGTAATGTTTGTACTGGGTACTTTGAGAGAAAACGTCATTTCGGTCGAGTTCCGGTGAATCACATCATTCTCTCTCTTCTCTCTCTCCTCCACGTTCTCTCGTTCTTTCCGTCTCATTTTTGTTCTCATCCGTTCTCTTTCTCGTTTCTGATTTCTTTCCCTTTCCCTTTTAATTGCACGAGAAAGAGTGAGAATTGATGATGAAGGATGATGACTTAATAAATCATCCGGTTGCCTTTACTCAATTAGTCCACCTATCTCATTTCTTGTACGGCAAGATTCATTTCTCTTTTCCTTCATCATTCCACCAATATTAATGAGAAATAAGAGAGTATCACTAGTGCAGAAAAGACTTTTTACATGTGACAGAAACGACTTTTTACACCTGACATAAAATAGGTGTAGAAAAAACATGTGTAGAAAGTCTGGAATTTCTACACGTGTTCTAAAACACGTGTAGAAAGTCTCACTTTCTACACCTGACTTCTCACGTCAGGTGTAGAAAGTGTGGAAAGTGGGACTTTCTACACCTGACGTGAGACGTCACGTGTAGAAAGTCCCACTTTCTACACCTGACTTCTCACGTCAGGTGTAGAAACTCATTTTTTTAAAAATAAAAAAATATTTTTTTATTTTACTACAAACCCTTTTGCATGATAATAAACAACCAAACACCTGATAAAAAAAATAATTATAAAAAAACTAATCTGAAATATCAAATTCCAATCCAAAATATTAACAAAGCTATATCAATGCAGGTAAACAAACTTGTCCTCACTTTTACAATGAAATTTGTACAATTAAAGTCAAATCCAAAACCAAACAGTAACAAAATCCATACCACTATATACATAATTTGCATTGCAAACAAAATAATATTAAAAACAGAATTATCAACAATAGAGTAGTGTCATTTTCACTTTACGTATAATGGATAATTCTTTCTGCTCAGACCTTTGATGCATTTCCAAAATATGAAAAGTCAACTAGCTCCCCATCTTTTCATACTATGAACAAACACCTTGATCTTTCAAAGTTGGGATGATATCCAATCTGCCATATGAAAAATGATCAAACATATTTGAGCATCAAATCAGGATTAAAATCCAATAATTAAAAATAAGTCAAAAATAATGATAAACCTGATTTCACAGTAACCCAAGAAAAAACATATCGGACAGAATTTAATGGTAAGTATTGTTAGATGCAACGGGAACTTGTGGGTAAATTTGGCTTACTGTTGTTTAGGAAGTGCCAAGTGTGATCTCTACTTCCTCCTATGACCAAAAGCTAAATTTGGCCAATACAAGAGACTTTCTTTACAATATGATAATAAACACACATTTTTCATGTGAAAAATATAGCTACCATGGGATGAGAAAAGACAACGCCAAGATGTGAACTAAGAAGCATATTTCAAATTCATCTTGCATCACAAGAGACTTTCTAATAAATGCATACACATTCTTGGCGCATATGAAATCTGGTTTGAACCCCCCAACAGAAAACAGACCTATTTCAACATTCAAATGAAAAGTAAAAATAATATGCAGTGCATTTTCTAACTTCACTCAACGAAAGTAAAAATTGCCCCAAAGTTGGATAAAATTGGAAATCCATTTTTCTTGTTGGCAACAAATTGAAAAATTCTGGTATATAACCACGATAAAATAATGGAGAAAGTATGGAGCACAGTGGAAAAAAAATCCTTGGGCTGGTGATAAGGGTGGGCAGGTGGCACCACAAAACAAACTAGAAATGAAACCAAGAGCTGAGTTAATATATTACGTCAAGTGGATTAATTCTCTGATTAAAAAAGTTAAAAGATAGATAGGAACAAGTTCTTTTTTTTAATGGTAGTAAAGCAACCCTCCTAAGCAATTTGCTCATATTTTAAAAAACTGACAAGCAGATCATTAAGGGATTAGCTCCAGCGGGAATGCTAATGGCATTTTAGACTGGGTTCAAATCCAGTAACCCACTTCAAATCCATAAATGAGACCATCATTGTTAGTGTCAAAAGCATGAAGAATTGAGAAGGTGGACAATTGAGTTCACCGTGATGCTATTCTCCCGGGAGAGAACCCCCTCTCACATGGTATCTGGTCATAATTTCCCCATTTTTCAATATTTTTTCCCAACATCATGATCCTAACTCAGCATGCCAGCTACATAAGAAAAACACTTGGATATTTTTTAGGGAGATATAATTGTTTTTTATGGGCAGAAGGTCCTTCTACATTGGGAGTTATATTACATTAAAACGAACAGACCTACATCATTATAAAATATCCTAGAATATTGTTTGTTAAGGATTTATAAATCTGTAACATTAGAGAGTAATTTATTATTGAATGAGAAAATTAGGTGAGGTTCTCATGGTAGCTGCAGCAGACGTGTCCTCCTGAGACCATAGGCAACTTGGAATTCTGTATGTATCTAATATTGACTCCCAGTGTCACTATGAAGAATCTGGGGGGAAAAGCTGTAATTGAGAAGTTCAGATGCAAAATTCAAACAAAAAACTAGGATCAGGTGATTTGTTTACAAAATTAACTTCTGCGGTACCCTATTAGAATAAGAAGCAGTAACTTATTGACCTGGTGAAATTAAAGCAAGTTTGCAGAAAATTCATTAATTTAATCAGAATAAATATTAGATTGCATTCTTTATGCATCAAATCTCTAGCATTGTGCAATATGAACATTCAACTAGCTGCATAAAAGTACAATGGTGGCAAGCAAATCGTAGCATATGTTACCAATAAAATGCAACAAACCTCTTATCTGCTGGCAAGCAAGAAACGAAGGATGCTAGGATCAGTGTCATTCACACATGCATCACTACCATCAATTCTTTCACCCACAGCCTCCACAATTTGTTTACATTTTACGATAAGTTCTTTAACAGTTTCCCTAATGACGTTTACGGCTTTTTTAGAGCTTTAACCTAAAGAAAAACCAAAACATAAAAACCAAAAAAGATTATATTATAGACAACAGATATAAAGGGCATCAAGATTATAAGGAACAACTAGTACATAATTTCACCATTCCAGATCACATATCAAGGATTTGCGGATCAAAGGCCTGGGGGTTGAAATCAATACGTGAAGTTTGGTGACCCACTCTGAATTCAGAGGAATATGAAATAGAAATTACCATATTGGGGGTTCTTCCTCTTCAACCAGGGTTCAATACTCTTGTACTGATTGTAGAAATTGGTCATATCCACGACTAGATCCTTGATGACGAACATATGAGGCAAAGGAGTGATCGTGGTTTCAGAGCCCGCAGGGATCTTGGTCAACCAAGCCAAGCCATTGCAGCCATCAATGTTCATGGCGCAGGAGCCGCGAATTCCCTCTCGGAAGGACCTGCGGAAAGTGAGGGTGGGATCGATCTCGTTCTTGATTTTGATCAAGGCATCGAGGACCATGGGCCCACACTGTTGGAGATTGATCTGGTACTCCTGAAGCTGAGGTTTAGAAGGATTATCGGGGCTCCATCGGTAGATTTGGAAGGTCTTCAAGGTGGAGGAGTCACGAGTGGTGGGCTCCACCTGTTGGGCTTGAACGCACAGGCACGATGAAACCCTAGACACTGACCTCCTGAATGCCGGTAGATTTGGATCAGTAGATTTGGAAGGTCTTCAAGGCGTGCGCACGGGCGCTCAGCAACTTGAACGCCGGTGATGATGAAACCCTAGACACTGACCTCCTGAACAAACTCGTCGCCATTGTTGTCAGCAAGAGGAAATAGAGAAAGAAGAGACGATGCTTGTGGGCACGGGCCGGAGGCGACCAAAATCAAAATGTTTACGAATGAAGAGAAATCAGAATTGATATTGGATTAGGGAAATCAAATCAAATTAAATCCTAGCCTGAACTCTCGCGGCAGAGTGTAGGCCATGGGTTTGGCAGATGAGCGTGAGAGGGAGGGAGAAATTGGAGCTAACTGGCGGCAAAAGAAAATGAGGAGAAAGAAACGTGTGGGTTTTTTTAGAGGTATACTACACCGGTTATATCAGAACCGGTGTAGAAACTAACTTTCTACACCGGTTCAAATCCAACCGGTGTAGAAAATATTTTCTACACCGGTTGGATTTGAACCGATGTAGAAAGTCACATATTCTACACCGGTTCTTTTTTAACCGGTGTAGAATATGTGGACTTATTTTTTTAAAAAAAATTAAATACTTATTCTACACCGGTTCTAATTTAACCGGTGTAGAATATATGACTTTCTACACCGTTTTTAAATCAACCGGTGTAGAAAACTTGGATTTATTTTAAAAAAAATTCTTTCCCGTTATATATATATTTTTAAGTAAATTAAATAATTTTTGAATTAAATTAATTTCATTTTTTTAATGGAAAAAATTTTTAAATTTACTTTCTACACGTGTAGTCATTTCAACACGTGTAGAAAGTCCTAAAATCTTAATATATTTACGAAAATGCCACCGGTCACACTTTCTACACGTTACCTGTTTCGTCAGGTGTAAAAAATAGGTCTAAATCTTAGATTTTGTACTAGTGTATAATTCACTCTCAAATTATCTCATTACACCACCTCAAGTGGTCAACTAAAGCCTTATGCTTTCGGCTTCTTGACTTTGCTTGATAATAATTCACCCACATAGGCTTATTAATTATCAAGTAGTCATTTTCCTCCTTTTAAATTCCAATTCAACTCAAATCATAGGGAATATTAGGGAAAAATCATCATTTCTCATCTTTTGAAAAAATTACCATTTTTCCCTTACCTTTTATTTCCTTTTTAATACCCAACAATATAGAGAAATTTTGGGATAAATATCATTCCTCACTTGGACATTCCCTAAATCGAGGTCTAGCAGTCTACTTAATCTAGGCTTAACCTCAAGCCTCTAATCCCAAATTTTGGGGTATTACACTAATTATGGTATTCAAGATGGAGAAGAGATTAGAGAGGGTTATACATGAACTAGAGAGCTTAAATACTTGAATTTCACACTTGCTTACCTTGATTTTGCTGCTTGTTTCTCTTTAGCTCCCTCTTTGCCTTTGCTTCTTGAAACACTCCCTCTTTGTCTACTTCTCTTGGCTGGCCGAAATAATGAAGAAGAAAAAGGGATATGGCTTCTTGAAATATCTCCATTTTCTTTTGGAAATAATATTGTTGAAGGATTATTAATCATGTGCTCATTTTACTTGGCCATGGATTTTCCTCTTGAATTATTGTGAGCCAAGTAAATTCATTTCCCCTTTATTTCCCCTTGTTGACCGAAATATTAGCCATTTAAAGGGAAAAATAATTGATTCTTGCTCTATAGGTCAAATGACCATTTTGCCCATACATTCTTTTCCCATTTTCGCATTTGCTAGAAAATTTGCAGAATTTTTATCAAATTTTGAAAATTCATATCTAATTGTGTAGATGTCCAATTGGTGTACTTCTAAAGGATATGTGACTGTTATTAAGTCTATTTTTAAGAAAAATATATATCATTTAGCCAAATGGAACCTTAGAATTCCCAGAATTACCATTTTTTGACGTTGTCACAGAAGCTGGCCAGTTTTATTGGGCTAACTTCAAAAATACATAACTCTTTGTGTACAGATCCAAATGCCTTATATGACCTATCAAATTAAATTTTGATAAGTCTAATTTCATTTTGGAATATTTCATAGGCATTGGACATCATTTGCTTATTTAAAAATGTCACAGAATAAGACTGCCACACAGGAAATTACACTGACAGCAAATCTCAATTTTTACAATTTGTGTTCCAATATAATCATGTTGTGTGTGACCTCTAATTGCCTTGTTTTATCACTTATTGGGCTCTTTAATTCACCATTTTATTCCCTTGAATGCCATAAAATTATGCCTTCCTAGGGTTATTCCAATATAATCACATGATTTAGGCTTATTCTTAAGCCTCTGGTTCCAAAAATTGGGATGTTACATACTGTGCCTATTTTTTTACAAAATGTAATACCCTATAGGAAAGCCAAGAAGAAACTTCATGAATTATGGAAAGGTACACTTAACCTAAATTTGAGAGTGTGGGGGTGTTTTGCAAAAAAATTATCACCTGATCCTAAAAGAAAAAAAATTGGTTCAAAAACTATTGATCGTATGTCTATTGATTATGCTCAACAATGTGGTGCTTTGTTTTATATGATTAGTTTTGATGATGTCAAATATTAAGAGCAAAAAGTTTACATAATGTACTTATTTTATACTTTGACTAATTACTTTGTTTAATGTGAAATATATTATAGATTAGTAGAGAAAAGGAAGATGAGAAGAGATTGAAAACAGAATAACTTGCAAAATATAATGGGAATATTAAGTTTCAAGTTCTTCGATTTGATATTGGAAGTCTGGATGATCAAATGGAAGTTGGAATGGATCAAATCGAAGTTAAAATACCCAATCTGGAAGCTTTTCATATTCGCTCAAGTGAATTGAAGGATCACTCAAGTGATTATCAAATTTCAGCATACTCTGTTATGCTTTGTTTTCGTTTAGCATGAGTGAGGTTCGGTAATTCAGTCATATCTCCCAAACCACAACTCCGATTGAGTGAAAATTATTTCATATGAAACTAAACTTCTAACGTGTCATATAGACTTATTATCAGCGCTGTATTGTAGAACAGGTTTAGTATTTTAGACATATTTTTCAAACCAAAAATTCGATTGAGGTGAAACTTGATTCATATTAAACCAGACTTAAAATTAGACATACAAAAACCAAGACGAACTTCAAAGGAGTTGAGATGAAATAGATATGAATTTTCAAATTTGGTTCTTGAAATAAATGTTGTGTTCTAGACCAGATGTTACACATTGGATCATAACATTTGAAATACAAAGTATAATAAGAATAATTATCCTTACTTACATTATTGAAATCAATATATATTAATCACTTGTCAAAAGCTTCGGCCAAAAAAATATGAATTATTCAGGAAAAAATTAAATAAAAAAGGAAAACGTGCGTATAATTAACATTTCTTTGAGATTGAAGTTCTTTAATAAACTTTATTATAGTACCTTAAACATAATTTAAATATTTCAATCTTTTATGGTATTCTTGGGCAAAACGAAATATATATCTGCTGGTTATTCTTTTCCAATTTCATGATCTCAAAATATGTTTGAATTTGGCTTTTCAATATGTTGTTGCTTAAGATTGATAAGTATCATATTTGATCTTAAACCCTTTTGGATGGCTTAAAAACAAAGCTACTGGTAGTGTCCAAATATATGTGTTGTACCATCTATCAACTAATTCACATATATTCCTTTCTTGTTCCTCCTTTCTCTTGGCCCGAAAGAAGTCCCTCTTGTCCTTCAACATGATGTGCAACTCTTCGCAATCGTACCATGTTTCTAGTCAACATGATTATCCTAAAGTCTTTCGAAGCCTTCCTCTCTAAAGCATCATAACACAAGGATACTTAATTTTATCGTCAAACTCTGTATTTGCTTCCAACATAGTACTCGCTCTGATGAGAAAGTATGGGCACAAGCGCTTTTTCACCGCCAGTTTCCTCTCATTACAGATCATGTGCATTATTTATTGGAACTGGTTCAAGTTTACTTCGGATGAATCTATCCCAACATTTAATCCATGCTAAAAACCTTGATGCTCTAATACCAAGTATCATGTCCACAGCTCAAGGATGGTTTAATGATAATTTTCCTTCACCTTCTGTTCTTGAAGGTGATGGGATCACTACATTCCCCTTAGCTGTTGATGTTTCTGTGAAATTTGCAAGGAGTATGGATTTTGTTGATTTGTTGGAAACATGGAATCAAGAGGAGTATGGAGGAGTCTATGTAAAAGATTAACATTGTTCTTGCCATTGAAGAATCTACCCAATCGCTCAACATAATCTGCCTTCAACAAAATATTACAACTTACCATTTATTTGCGTGATCGCATCTCTGATTCTTCAAGGGCATGAGGAATATCAACATTTATTTTGTAGAGATTTCCATGAACACGACCTCTATGATTATATCGATCAATTGAGTCATTGGCTCTATCTTGACCTCTCAATGAATGACCTTTTAGGATTGATACCTCGAGAATTGTTTAGGTCAGGCCATTTTCAAGGTTTAAATTTATCACATAATGGTTTGATAGGGAGCATCCCAGATGAGATTGGGAATATGGAAAGATTGAAGGTCCTTGACCTCTCATGGAAGCAACTTGTTTGTGAAATTCCTCAGAGTATAATCAATCTATTTTCTTTAAGTAGCAGGCGAAAAAAATCTATTTTCTCAAAGTACCTTGAACTTGTCATATAATAATTTAAGTCGGAAAATTCTGTTAGAAAAATAATTTTTGACTTCTAATGCGTTTTGCTATATTGGCAATCCTGGACAACATAGAGCTCCACTTCCAAATAATAAGCCAAAAGAAGAAAAACCCAGTGAGAAAAAAGAAATCAATGAAGGCAACGATGATGAATTTACAAAGTGGTTCAAGATGGGCATGTCAATTGGATTTGCTTATGGCTGTTGGGGAATATGTTTGACCCTTTTCTTCATCAAGACATGGAGAATTGCCTATTTGCAGTTCATCACTCATATATATATGGCCAAATTTATGTCTCCGTTGCTTTGAAGGCAAAATGGCTTCGCCAGAACTTGACAAAATCACCAAATTGAAACAAATCTAGTTGACACGCTATAATTGTTCCAGTTAGTCATGCTATTCCATAATATTATTTTATTACCTCACAATTATTATTATAATTTTTATAATTATTCCAGTTAGTCATGACGCACAAAGGAGATTAGCGAGGAAGGTTGATGTAAGGACTGACATAAATTAAGAGCAAGAAGGTATGGAATGAAATTTAAGACCATAAGTGTTACACATCCCACATCGGAAAGTCTCGTAGGTGAAGCGTGGTATATAAGTGCAAGGGATCATCATGACTAATAGGCTAATCTATTGGGATTGGGTTCTTCCTTTGGACTTGTAAGTATCACATTGACTGTTACATTGAGAGCCCCATGTCCACTAAATGGGGTACCCATGGAGTACCTTGGATTCATAAGAACATTAAGAGCCCGATGTTTACGGAATGGGCTACCCACGGAGGATTCTGAGCGGGGAGGCAGTGTTAAGAGCCACCGTGTATTCTCATAAGTTTAAGACCAATGTGGATGTCAATTTACAAGTTTAGGAAGTTCTCCGGCTAGTCTTTTATGGTTGGACCCCCCTTTAGGCTTGTGGTTGTTACATTGTTGTGGGTTGGCCAACCAGAAAGGAATACATGTAGAGGTTTTTTCCCCTCCTAAACGGGTTTTGCCGAGCTGTTCATTTGACTATTTTGCCCTTCACTCAAACTTTTATTTCACTACTACAAAAAGAAGAAGCTGTGGCGCTTATAAAAACAATATTAGTGGCACTTCACAAGCGCCACATATTGGAATGCCACTAAAACTAGTTGTGGCGCTTCATCAAAAGCACCATAGTAAGTATTCCTTTTTTTTAATTCAATAAACCAAGGGTGGCGCTTTTTCAAAAAAGCTCCACAGCTGATACGACACTTTCTATGGCGCTTTCTTTCATAAGCACCACCCTATATTTAAGATCAATTAAAAAATAATTTTTTTAATTGCACATTTTTTTAAATTTTTTTGTAACCTTGGGTGGCGCTTATTCAAAAAAGCGCCACCAAAGGTTCCCCTCAATTAAAAAAATAATTTTTTAATTGTAAAATTTTTAAAAATTTTTTATAACCTTGGGTGGCGCTTATTCAAAAAAGCGCTACCCAAGGTTCCCCTTTTGTAAATTATTTTTCAAAAAAATTTTAACACGTCTTTTTTTAAGATCAATTAAAAAATTAATTTTTTTAATTGCAAAATTCTTTAAATTTTTTTGTAACCTTGGGTGGCACTTATTCAAAAAAGCCTCACCCAAGGTTCCCCTTTTGTAAATTATTTTTTAAAAAAATTTTTAACACATCTTTTTTTAAAATAAAAATATACTAAAAATAATATATATATATATATATATATGGTGGCGCTTTTTGAAAGAAACGCCACCCTATATTTTTTATTTTTTCACAAAGGGTGGCCCTTTTTTGAATAAGCGCCACCATAAGTATATTTTTTTTAATATTGGGTGGCGCTTGCTGAAGAAAGCGTGTTACATGTGTAGGATGGTGTATTTAGAAGTGCAAGTGTACATTGTCGTAATCAAGTAATATAGAAGTGAGTAGAGTATCGTTCCCACGAGGATTGATCACTAAGTACCAAATTTGGTAATTTTAATTCTATTTAGTCGGTTGATTAGTTGTGATTGAGATTGCAAGATAGAAATGATGAAATATGAATACAAGTGATATAAAGACAAATATGAGAAAAAACCCTAGGGATTAGATTTCACTTAATAAATTCCGGATTGAATCACTTATCTACTCTAGTCCTATTTATTCCACATGATTGATAGTCGAGTTTCCCTATTTTAATTACTAGCCTCTTCCAGTGTCAAGTAATTCTATAATTAATTGCTAACCCAATATATTCCTATATGAATTTAAGCAATCAATCATGCATTAAGATTTATGGAACTCAATTAAGACTACACAACCCATATGAATATATTCCTATTTCATATGCAAATTATGGTTTTAATTATAGGATCCACACACATGTATCTCCTTCCGGTCTCAACATGCATATTAAAATCATTCAAAAGGTAGCCAATCAATTGTAAGCATTAAGAGCAATAATTAAAACTCAATCATGAAGGAAAAATTAAAACTAGATTTAATAAGTTAAGATTCAATCCGTCATCACCCTAGGAAAAGGAAAATTTAGCTCATGATAAAATTAAAAACAAAACCAAAACATATTACAAACATCATAAATATTGCATAAAAATTAATTACAAAAACATAAAAATACAACTACAAGATGCATGAAAATGGAAAATCTAGCCTACCATATAAGAGGTAAAACCATCCATGTAGGTGGCAACCTATACCATCCATAAAGGAGGACTACCTAGGCCTTCCATATAGAAGGTAAAACCATCCATGTAGGAGGCATGCAAGAAGTAAAAAATGCAAGAAATAAATTCTAAAAATAACAACTCTCTCTCTAAAATAGAAACTCTCTCTCTCTCTTCCTTCCTCTTTCTTCCTCTCCATTTTAGGGTGCCAAGAAGCTCTATTTATAGGCTTCATTTTCGGACTGCTACAGTGGTTTGCTACAGTGAACCGCACTGCTACATTGAACCGACCACACCGTCCGCTACAGTAACCCGCATTGAACCATCCCACTTCCACACACCGTCCGCTACAGTAAACCGTAATGGTCCGCTATAGTGAAAACTGCTACAGTGCACATTGAACAGTACCCGCATGAACAGTGCACAGTGAATAGTACTGCGTGAATAGTAACTTTCCCTTAAATGCCTTCTTTAATTATTTTTAATCCGGTACTATCCATGGCTGCAAGAAAATCATTATTTATTTATTTATTACACCCAAATTGATTACATTCAGCTCAAATATAGTCCACAAAATCATCATATAAGGAAAAATGAATATGCAAATATTTTACTTATCAAATCGCCACCCGAAGTATTTTTTTATATAATTTTTTCTATATTTTTGTCAAACCATGCCTGTAACACAAATTTCTATACCCATGCAAACCACAATGGAATAACTAAATTGACACATACATATAGGTAATTAACAAAATCACCTCTAAACATATATTTAGTCAAATGTGAATATATATATATATATATATATATATATATATATATTAATTCAACTATTTAAAACCACAGTAAATGCAATAGGCAAATAAACAACCTAACACTTGCTAGCCAGGACAGTGCCTCAACAAATACTCACACCATTCTTCGATGAGTTCATTGATTTGGTTGTCAGTCAAACTGTCAGAACGCTGATCTTCATAATACTACACCAATACAATGATGCAAATAATGAATTAATATAACTAAACATTAGTTATCAGACAATTAATTAAATCTGAAACACAATATGTATTGTACTAAATTGACTTACTTTTAGTGGAACCTGAAGCTGATCATGAGTAATGACATCCTTCATGAATTTCATTACATAATACCCGCAATCATCGTTATTGGGCTGGAAAGGGCACTGTAACAATATAGTAAAATAGTTAAATAAATTTGAAAATACAATTTTATTAAAATCAAAATGCAATTAAATTCCTAAATCAGTACCTGTATCTTCTTCCAGGTATAGCTATGGGCAGGATCTGCAGATTTAGAATAGCTCAAGATGGCAGAGGCTCTATATGTAGTCAGTGCACTAAGAAAACAAATAAATGTTGATTACATTAGGGTATTTAATGGCTTGCACAAATATATATTTACACATACTGCATATATATGCTCACCTATTAATCAGCCGCAACAAATGAGGACGGTCTGAAGAACACCTCCACTTAGAGGATCTATATAGTAAATGCGAGGGCTAGAAGGTGTCGCTGCATTGATCACAATCAAGATCCAATGTGCCCTAAAAGATTTTGAAAGGTTTTCTTTGATCATGGATGATATAGTAAAAGTAATACAGTAAAGAAATGCAAAGTGAAATACGACCAGTAATAATAGATTTATTACCTCGCATTGTATGGCACCAAAAATAACATATTTGGGTTTGCTCTTTGTCTGAAGTATTCTTTTAGATCATTGGATTGCATTTTGGGATCTACTCTACCCCCGTGCTGTCCAAAGAGATAAGGGTTAACAAAGGAGAACTGAACCTTTTGTGTGTGTACCAAGATGTCATGGTACAAGTGCCTTTACAAAGAACAAAAAATGTGATGACGACAAAAAATTGAAAGATGAATAATAATAACAATGATAAATGATGACAATAAAGTACCTAATCTAGATGTTGATGATCGAAGCACCAATCCATCCACGATTGAAAATTTTACCCAACACATCAGCAGTAATATGTTCCTCTATGCCCTGAACACCATAGATGTCTCTATCAAATGGCAATGACAGACTTCCTTCGTGTATCAACCTAGGGGCAATGCATGCCAACTGATCGCAATATGAGATCGTTTGTCGATTGCTCCGTTGGCTAGCTGAGGGGTTGGGATTCAGCTGTGTGGTTGAACACTTTGAAACCTTGCCATGTAGTTGAACTTGTTTTCCTTTAGAACGTTGAACTTGTAAAAACAAAGCGTGAAATTAAATGATGTTGAGCATAGGAAAAATAGAAGGAATTGTGTTCTTGACTACCTTCTGACATGGCTCTATCAAACCTATTGGCCAAGCAACATAACCGCCGACAACATCTTTAACCATTGTCTCGTCATCCAGAGAAGGGATGGGTAATAGTGCATCACCATCCGTGCATACGTCGAACCTTACTCGGATAGTGTTCTCTGGCATTGGTGAATTGTGGAGGGTATCATTATCTGTGTTGTAGGCAACACCCACAGTAACTGCGTGCTTTCCAGAATATTCAACATATAACTTACACGCTAAATCGCCCTGTGAAAGATAGATCAATTTAGGATGTTATGTTATATACTAATTAACAATGTAACAATTAATTAGAGAAGAAATTAATTACCGAAGAAAGATGTACTTTAGAGATAGAAGTACAACTATCTCTCACACTTGGACTATCACAAGAAGGAATATTTGGCATTGCCTTAGACTGCATGAGCTGATCAATGTTTGCACTCAGCTGCGCATTTTGCTCTTGCAACAAACGCATTTGTGAATCAAATTGTTCTTACATTTGATGCTTGAAGCTGTTCATATCCTCGCGTAGCTGTAAAAAGTCACTCTTGTTCGGGTGCTTTTGACGTCCGAAGTATGATATCTGTGTCATGCCAAAACCAGTACCTCGAACACGACCATGATACTTAGGTACACCCAGCGCTCTGCTCAGTAGATCATCACGGCCAACATAAGCCGCCAACTCTGACACCTCTTGTGTCATTGATCGCTATCACAAAATAAATTACAACATTATTACTAGTAGTTAATATAAACCAGAATCATCTAAGCAATGTGATTATTTTACGTTCGAGATACGTTTCAATACTTACACAATATTCTGCAACTCTTCTTGCTTCTTCACTTCGAATTTCCCCTTGTTTGTTTGTGCAACCAGCTACCCGCAAGTCATGTTGTGGAATCTGTGTAATATCTGAAGTTGATTCTTCTATCTGCATATGAAAGCTAGTTGAAGTTAAAAATGAGTCATACAAATTAAAGAAATAATAATTAGTCCTTACCATTTTTTGCTCTAACTTTCCATAAGATACAGGTCCTTATGTGTAGCGGTATGTCATATTGACTGCATTGGAGTGGTTCTTCTCACTTAGCTCCAGTTTACATCTAAATGATACATATTAATAAATATTAATTACAAACATATTACAAGTAGTTTATAAAGTATGATGTCACATCACCTGAAATTCTTGACTTGTATGTGTTCTCACAAACTCATCCCACATTTCTTGACTGATGATCCCGTCGTATAATTCTGGCGGTGTTGGAATGATATTCTCGTTATCATCCCTAAAGAAATATTTCACAAGATTGGAACAAAATTTTCTCATGAGTTTGTCGGCTTTTCTAAGCACGAAGTTCTCATGATCATCACCATCAATAACAAAACAAGATTGTGCCATAGAACCAAAGCTAATTTGTTAGATTGTAATCATATGAAACAAAACAACTCGAATAATAAATTAATTAATGTCTTACCTGGACTTCACCCCATATTACATTCCCATATTGTTTCTTCACTCGTCTCCAATCTTGAATGGTAATAAGAACTCTGTCTCGGACTGTAGTCCCAATGAAATTATTAAGGGAGCTACTGTTCGGTCCAATTGGATTTCCTTTTTCATTCCAATCAAGTTCTAACTTAATACCCTTGCTTCTCATTTTGATCAACCTCGCCATTATTAATCAATTAAATTAACAAACTCACATCACTATATCACATTACACGTTGCCCTTGTTTCCTCGTCTTTTAATCTTATTTTTTTACAGTGATTTTGATTCCTCTTCTTTGTTTTTTTTTATTTAGTTTATCCAATTTTATTGAAGATTTGTTTTAGGTGTGTTTTTAACCAGTTTTGATATTGTACAAAGTGGACATAGCAAATGAATCAGAGTTAGATATTTACCTGGGTCAAGTTGTAAACAATGAAGAAGAGGCTTATGATTTATATACAAAATATACACATTAGATGGGTTTTTCTATAAGAACATGGAAAAAAACCTATGAATTTGGAACAAAAATATTCATTCAAGGGAGTATGTTTGTTCAAAAGAAGGGTCTAAATATTTAGAAGAAGGTAGCAGTAGTTAATTTACTAAAATGAATGCAAGGACAAGTTGTCAAGCTATGGTTCAGTTTACTGTTCAATTAGATGGGTTGTGGAAGATCATTAAGTTAATTACTAAGCATAACCATTAATTTGTAAAACAAGAGCATATGCACCTTATTAATTCTAAAGGTGAGCTTATTAATTCTATGGTCAATGCTAAAATAAAAACTAAGGATGTTTGGAGCTATATAGGCGAAGAAACACATAGCTTTGATAGTATTGGATTCTTTAAGAAATTGTTTTGAAATTATGTCAAGAGGCAAAATTTAAAAATGATACAAGTTAGGGATGGAAAAAGTCTAGTTCACCTCTTACAAAGTTATCAGGTAAAAGATCCAATGTTTTATTATAGTGTTCAATTTGACCAAGAATTTCACCTGACAAGTGTTTTTTGGTGGGATGGGAGATCAACAAATGATGATGACTGTTTTGGAATGTAAAGTTTTTTGACACAACTTATCATACAAATAAGTATGTTTTAATTTGTGGACCATTTGTTCGGACAAATCATCATTAGCAAAATGTAATGCTTGGTGTTGCTTTTTTGATGATTGAATCAACAGAGTCATTTGAATGGTTGTTTGAACAATTTCTAAAATCTATGGGAAATAGACCCTCACAAACTATTGTCACTAATCAAGATGCTATCATGGCTAAAGCAATTGAAAAGATGTTTCCTAATACATGACATCACTTATGCTTATGGCATATATCTAAAAATGCTCTATCTCATTTAGGTTCTCTTAATAGTAACAGTGAATTTCAGTCATTGTTCCAAAAGTGTTTAAAAATATGTGATTCAAAAGAGGAATTTGAAAGCACATAGGATAAAATGATTCAGAAATTTAACCTCAGTGACCATAGTTGGTTGAGTAGAATATATGTAATTAAGCATAATGGTCGACTACACTTGGTAAATATATGTTTTCTGCAAATATAAAATCATCTCAAAGGAGTGAGAGCACAAATAGTGTTTTAGGAGAAATATCTAAAAAACCTTCTTTGATAGAATTTTTGTTAGCTTTTAAGAAGGTAGTAGAAAAATAGAGAAGCTTTGAAAGTGAAGAAGATTTTCACAATAGTGAAGCCACTACATCATATGTTATCAATAGGAATAAGACTCTATACCATGCATCAAAGACTTGTACTAAAAAATTTTTAAAAATTATTTGAGAAGGAATATTTGGATGGAGTGGAGACTTTGTTTATTGAACTGGAGAGGAATGGAGACATTTTCTATTATGAGTTATGGTGGATGGAAAAGAGTCGGAGAAGTGGATTGTTCAAATTGATTCATCTAATGAGTATGTTACTTTTTGTTGCAAAAAATTTGAATCTATGGGTATTCTTTCTTCACATGCATTAAGAATTTATAATATTAGATGTGTGACAAGAGTACCAAACTAATACTTCTTAAAGCAATGGTCAAAGAATGCAAAGTTTACTGATTATGAGCATCAAGGAAAATGTACAACCAGTGAAGATCCAAAAATTGTATACCGCTATTCTGTTATGCACGGTCATTTTGTAACCTTGTGTTGGCTGTTACGAGTGTAGGATGATGTATTTAGAAGTGCAAGTGTACACTGCCATAATCAAGTAATATAGAAGTGAGTAGAGTATCGTTCCCACGAGGATTGATCACTAAGTATCAAAATTGGTAATTTTAATTCTATTTAGTCGGTTGATTAGTTGTGATTGAGATTGCAAGATAGAAATGATGAAATATGAATACAAGTGATATAAAGACAAATATGAGAAAAAGCCCTAGGGATTAGATTTCACTTAATAAATTCCGGATTGAATCACTTATCTATTCTAGTCCAATTTATTCCACATGATTGATAGTCGAGTTTCCCTATTTTAATTACTAGCCTCTTCCAAGGTCAAGTAATTCTATAATTAATTGCTAACCCAATATATTCCTATATGAATTTAAGCAATCAATCATGCATTAAGATTTATGGAACTCAATTAAGACTACATAACCCATATGAATATATTCCTATTTCATATGCAAATTATGGTTTTAATTATAGGATCCACACACATGTATCTCCTTCCGGTCTCAACATGCATATTAAAATCATCCAAAAGGTGGCCAATCAATTGTAAGCATTAAGAACAATAATTAAAACTCAATCATGAAGGAAAAATTAAAACTAGATTTAATAAGTTAAGATTCAATCCGTCATTAGTAAGCTACGTCATCACCCTAGGAAAAGGAAAATTTAGCTCATGATAAAATTGAAAACAAAACCAAAATATATTCTAAACATCATAAATATTGCATAAAAATTAATTACAAAAACATAAAAATACTACTACAAGATGCATGAAAATGGAAAATCTAGCCTACCATATAGGAGGTAAAACCATCCATGTAGGTGGCAACCTATACCATCCATAAAGGAGGACTACCTAGGCCTTCCATATAGGAGGTAAAACCATCCATGTAGGAGGCATGCAAGAAGTAAAAAATGCAAGAAATAAATTCTAAAAATAACAACTCTCTCTCTAAAATAGAAACTCTCTCTCTCTCTCTCTCTCTTCCTTCCTCCTTTTCCTCCTCATTTTAGGGTGTCAAGAAGCTCTATTTATAGGCTTCATTTTTGGACTGCTACAGTATTTTGCTACAATGAACCGACCACCCACTTGCTACAGTGCACCGACCACACCGTCCGCTACAGTAAAACTGCTACAGTGCACAATGAACAGTACCGCATAAACAGTGAACAGTCTGCATGAACAGTGTACGTGAATAGTACTTTTCCTTAAATGCCTTCTTTAATTCTTTTTAATCCGGTACTATCCATGGCTGCAAGAAAATCATTATTTATTTATTAATTACACCCAAATTGATTACATTAAGCTCAAATATAGTCCACAAAATCATCATATAAGGGAAAATGAATATGAAAATATTTTACTTATCAAATTCCCCCACACTTACCTCTTGGACGTCCTCGGACAAGAAAGAGTAACTAATAAGTGCTTCCAACAAAATCAGAAGTGTCAAGTCATAAACAAGGACACAATTAAAGAATAAAGAGATCATAGTATTCTTGAATCAATAAAAGTATAAACTGGTAACTTCATTTGAAAATAAATGAACTGAATTCATAATTGTGGCTCATTCTCTCAATCTCTCAAGTGTTTTAGGGTAAGTGTTTCGCTCAAATTCACCTGAAAAAATTGTACTACCATAAGCTTGCCAAAAATCTCAATCTCCACTACCTAATTCACATGCATAATTCAAATCAAAAGGACTTATTAAAGGTTGTAATGGGGTTAAGGTGAAAGGAAAGTAAAAAGTGATATGAAGGGCTATTTTTACTAAGTAAATAAAACAATTGAAAAATGGGCCATCTTATGAATAAACCTGGCCTATCTCATCCCAACAACCCATAATTTACATTTTCTTTTTTTTCTTTTTTTTTCTTTTTTTCTTTTTTTTAACAACTTCTGCACTTTTGTAGTTGATGATATATAGACCCCCACACTTGTCAAAAGCCCATTTTACAAAAATTTCAAATGCTCTGTTAATCTTTCGAATTCAGTAAAAGCACTTGATAAATCATTAAAACACATATTAATGGGTTAACAATAAATAATTAATCAATTAGGCTCAAAGGGGCTTATCAATGGTATCATTGCAAGGTTGGCTATTTGGCTCTGGCTAAACAAAATGAATGCCTTTATCATTTTTGAATGTGCATGTGACATGTAATTTCAACTAGATTTAAAGCAAGTTCTAGAGTGACAACTTAATAGGTGAATATCACACACAGGAAAGATAATCACTATTGATCATATAGGCTCAAAAGCTCACGGTTAGGGACTTTCAAATTCAGCTCATTCAGTCTCAAAATTCATCACCAAATTCAACAATCAGTTATTCAATCATGCTATAAAATCTCTAAACTCAATTGATCCATGCTTCAAACTTATATACTTCTTAAAATCATTGAAAAGCACTTAAATAAATTTTTTTTTAGGTTGAACCTCTTTTTTTTTAAGATGAAATAACAAAAAAATACAACTAATAAGATGCGTCTCAAGAGTTAAGAATAACTCTTTACTCTGCCATCTATGCATACCCCATGCATCTAATGGTTTTACTACTAACTACCTAATGTAGAAATCATGCAATTTTTTTTTAATAATCCTCCCCCAACCTAAATCAGACATTGTCCTCAATGTCTTCTAAAGATTAAAGAAATGTTTTTTTAACAACCTAAACACACAATAAATTAAACCAAAATGCTGAGAGTAAAACCATAAGATAAAAGAAAGTTACAACCGGAGAGTGGTATCTGGATTTTGCTTCTGACTGCTATCTGAAGATTGCCCACCTTTTTCTTTTACTAATAGATCTGGTTGAGGTTCATAGGTTTGCAGTTTATCTAGTAGTTGATCAGCAGTTGGTGCAGAAATGATGGAATGACGAGTCGCTTCGGGTATGAATCCTGTTTCCACAGCATGATCAAGAAAAGACAACAGGTTATCGTAAAAACCATTAACATTTAACAATCCTAATGGTTTTTTATGAAAGTTCAGTTTAGCCCAATATGCAATGCTAGAGATCCCATCCAACGTTTCAAAACCACCGGGTAGAGCGATAAAAGCATCAGCACGGTAAAACATACGTCCCATTCGTTCAGGCAGACTTAAAACCTCTAACTCTTGGCCTAAGAAGAAGAATTGATGTTCTAACTCTTTTATCCTTACACACAAACCCTTGCTACCATGAATGGTTGCAGGAATAGCCATACTTAACTTCAGGCCCTCGAGACCTCTCCCATAGACAAAGTTGATTTTCTTAGCGGCTAGTGCACTTCCCAGTTCCTGTGCTGCAGGTATAAACTCTCCATCCTTTCCTGAGTCAGTTTCACCAAAAATGCATATAGATTTAAAACTACATTTTAGAGTGATACCACTCCTCTCTTTTTCTCTCTCAGACATTTTGTGTTTTTTTACAAATGGAAGATTACATATTTATATTACAAAAACAGCGACAACAAAATCATGCAAATCACACATTTTTCAAAAAAAATTGAAAAAAATTTATGACACGAATGACCAGTGGGCCACCGTGCGAAGAAATTAAGTAAAGTGAGTAAAGAAAGTCAAAAGTTACTGAAAAAGATAAGACAGATTGACAAAAGCAAGATTATGTACAGTAGTTGTGATTGTGGCTCACATCTTCCTCTGGTTTTACGTCCAGTAACGGCTTAAACGCTTTCTATGAATCGAGGATTTGCTTCCCATCCAGTTTTCTTATAAACTGGCAAACAGGGTCTTTTAACGTCAGATTCCCAAGACGGTAGTGCTCTTTTTCTTTGTTGAATATGTCTAATAAATCAAGAAGAACATGATGAACATCGCCACTAGGATGCGTGATCAAGAGTCTGAATGATATCATCCAATGACTCCTTACTCAGTCCATCCTTTATAAATTGAATTTTATCTTCTCGATTTATAGAAACCATACCTTTGCTCCTACAGCGCTGATCACAGTTCCACCTTGCACATTTAGGACAAACCTTCATTCTTTTAGCTCTTCTTTTTTTGGAGTAAGAGCTTCTTCCCATACCTGGCATAGGTTTAATAAATGAATCATGAATCTCACCTATTAAACCTACCTTAGCTTCAATGATCCAGCGGACATCCTCAGGAAGGCCCAAACGCTTGAATGTCTTCATTCTTTCAAGTCGACAGCTATAGATCTTCCTAAGCACATCTTTGGGAAGAGTAGGGAACCTGTTCTTAAGCTTTACAATAATTTCCTCCATGATAAGACTAAAATTTAAAAATGCAGTTTTGTGTGCTTCAGTAAGTAAAAAAAGAAAAATGAAAGATTAAGGAAAAGAAGTTTTGGGTTGCCTCCCAAATAGCCGCCCTTCTTTAACGTCTTTAGCTAGACAAAGACCAAACCAATAAATTTTTTTTTTATTTTTTTATTTTTTTATTTTTAAAAAAAATTAGGACTTACCTGTTGTTTCCTCCAAAGTGATGACAGTTTTCAAAGTGTTAAACGCACCGTCATTATACTCTTTCATCCTTTGCTCGTTCACTTTGAATTTTCGATCACCATCTTGAATCTCCACTGCTCCATATGGCCATGTTTGAACCACAGTAAAAGGTCCTGACCACCTTGATCTCAACTTTCCCAGAAATAGCTTTAACCTTGAGTTGCATATCAGAACTTTTTTTCCCGGCGTGAACTCTCTCCTTAAATTTATTTTGTCCTGCCACATTTTTGTCTTCTTCTTGTATAACTTTGCATTCTTATGAGCTTGTTGTCTGGATTTTTCAAGCTCATTGAGTGGGAGAAGTCTCTTCTTACCAGCTGCCTTTAAGTCAGAATTTAAGGCTTTTATTGCCTAATATTCTTTGTGCACTTCAGGATTAGTTGATTTTGAAACATCTACTATTCCCATTGCAAGTGGTTGATTCATGCAGCTTTTATTCACCATGTCTTTTGTACAGCTGGTCATTGTTTCTACTCTGTAACAGGTGTCACCTTCAATTGGACATGACCAAGCCTTAAAAATGTTAAAAGATACTTGGTCATCTTGAGCTCGTAAAGTCAACTTTCCCTGTTGCACATCTATTAAAGTTCTCTCAGTTGCTAGGAATGGCCTCCCAAGAATGATAGGAATTTCTTGGTCTTCTTCCATGTCGAGTATGATGAAATCAGCTAGAAATATGATTTTGTCCACCTTCACCAGAACATCTTCTAAGACACCCCTTGGATGTTTAATTGATCGATCAGCAAGAAGTAATGAAACTGTGGTAGGCTTCACCTCTCCAAGACCAAGTTTTCTGTAGACAGATAAGGGCATGAGATTTACACTTGCTCCCAGGTCACAAAGTGCTCTTTCAAAGTTACATTGACCTATGGTGCAAGGTATGCAAAAGCTTCCTGGATCTTTCAGCTTTGGTGGTAGTTTCTTTTGCAGAATGGCACTGCACTCCTCAGTAAGTGCAACTGTCTCAAATTCCTCCAGCTTACGCTTATTTGAGAGAATGTCCTTCATGAATTTTGCATAACTGGGCATTTGGGTAAGAGCGTCTGCAAAAGGGATGTTGATATGTAACTTTTTGAAAACCTCCAGAAACTTTTTAAACTGCTTGTCTAACTTCGCCTTCACAAGTCTCTGAGGGTATGGAACTGGTGGTACATATGGATGAGGGTTATCTGGAAAGCTGATTCTTCCTGGTACCACATCATCTTCTTGAGGTTTCTGTGCTTCCTCCTTCTTTTCTTGTTCACTTTCTTTCTTTTCTCCGTCATTCTTATGTAGAATTATAGGATCTTTCAATTCTTTCCCACTCCTTAATGCAATAGCCTTCACATTCTCTATTGCAAGAGTACCTGGTTGTCTGGAATTCAGCATATTTGCAATTTGGCCTATTTGGATCTCTAAGTTCTTTATTGAGGCTTCGTGGCTTCTGAGTGTTGCATCGGTCCTAGCCATGAATTGAGATGTATTCATGGTTAGCTGAGCCAGTGCATCTTCCACATTCACTTTTTGTTGTGGTGGATTTGGTGGTTGAAGAGCTTGTTGCTGGTAGTTCCCTTGTGGTTTGAACACATTTTGATTATTCCTCCAGCCAAAGTTTGGATGATTCCGCCAACCTGGATTATAAGTGTTTGAGAATGGGTCATTTCTTTGATTTCTGATATAATGAGCTTGCTCCGACTAAGAAGGTATGGATGATTGTCCATCTTGACTTTGTGTACTCATATGAGGTCCTCCATATCGGTCACATGTTTCATGAGGAGTACTGATTGCATTTGCTTGACTAGTCAATGAGCTCACTTGCTTGGATATAGATGCAACTTGAGAAGATAAAGTTGCAAGGATATCCAGCTCGTGCACTCCAAGTACCTTCTTTGAATTATGACGTTCAGAAGGCCATTGATATGCATTTGCTGCCATCTCATCAAGTAAATTGTAAGCATCATCTAGATTTTTTCCCATTAAAGATCATCCAGCTGCAGCATCTACAAGAATTCTGGTGGTATGCGTCATCCCATTGTAGAATGTTTGCAGTGTCCACCAATCTGGTAACCCATGATGAGGATATCTCCTTAGCAACTCCTTGTATCTTTCCCAGGCTTCATAAAGGCTTTCTAGTTCATGCTGGGAAAATGAGGTAATTTCATTCCTCAATTTTGCAGTTTTTCCTGACGGAAAGTATTTTGCCAAAAATTTTTATGCCAAGGCATCCCATGTAGTTATGCTTCCCACTGGTAGAGAATGTAACCAGCTATTAGCCTTATCCCTGAGTGAGAAAGGGAAAAGTCTAAGTCTAATGGCATCATCAGTAACACCATTATGCTTGAATGTGTCGCATATTTCTAGGAAACTGGCTATATGTATGTTGGGATCTTCTGTTGATAAACCACCAAATTGATTGGCTTGCACCATCTGGATAATTGCAGGCTTGATTTCAAAATTGTTGGCTGCTACTGGTGGTTTTCTGATTCCAGAAGTTGTCTCCATGACTGTTGGTGTTGCATAATCACGGAGTGTTTTGGTATCTGCTGCTTCTCCTTCCGGATTTGCCATTAAATTAATTGAAGTAGACTGCTTCCGAACTCTCCGATTTCTTTGACAAGTTCTCTCGATCTCAGAATCACAAGGTTGTAATTCAGTCTTCTTCGATCTGGTCATATATTAAGCAAAAACCTGAAAAGAAACAAAAGACACAAAAAAAGTAATATGAAGACCAAATTAGTATTAAAATTACTTGGTATTGATATTAATGACAATCCCCGGCAACGACGCCAAAAACTTGTTACGAGTGTAGGATGGTGTATTTAGAAGTGCAAGTGTACACTGCCATAATCAAGTAATATAGAAGTGAGTAGAGTATCGTTCCCACGAGGATTGATCACTAAGTACCAAAATTGGTAATTTTAATTCTATTTAGTCGGTTGATTAGTTGTGATTGAGATTGCAAGATAGAAATGATGAAATATGAATACAAGTGATATAAAGACAAATATGAGAAAAAGCCCTAGGGATTAGATTTCACTTAATAAATTCCGGATTGAATCACTTATCTATTCTAGTCCAATTTATTCCACATGATTGATAGTCGAGTTTCCCTATTTTAATTACTAGCCTCTTCCAAGGTCAAGTAATTCTATAATTAATTGCTAACCCAATATATTCCTATATGAATTTAAGCAATCAATCATGCATTAAGATTTATGGAACTCAATTAAGACTACATAACCCATATGAATATATTCCTATTTCATATGCAAATTATGGTTTTAATTATAGGATCCACACACATGTATCTCCTTCCGGTCTCAACATGCATATTAAAATCATCCAAAAGGTGGCCAATCAATTGTAAGCATTAAGAACAATAATTAAAACTCAATCATGAAGGAAAAATTAAAACTAGATTTAATAAGTTAAGATTCAATCCGTCATTAGTAAGCTACGTCATCACCCTAGGAAAAGGAAAATTTAGCTCATGATAAAATTAAAAACAAAACCAAAATATATTCTAAACATCATAAATATTGCATAAAAATTAATTACAAAAACATAAAAATACTACTACAAGATGCATGAAAATGGAAAATCTAGCCTACCATATAGGAGGTAAAACAATCCATGTAGGTGGCAACCTATACCATCCATAAAGGAGGACTACCTAGGCCTTCCATATAGGAGGTAAAACCATCCATGTAGGAGGCATGCAAGAAGTAAAAAAATGCAAGAAATAAATTCTAAAAATAACAACTCTCTCTCTCTCTTCCTTCCTCCTTTTCCTCCTCATTTTAGGGTGCCAAGAAGCTCTATTTATAGGCTTCATTTTCGGACTGCTACAGTATTTTGCTACAGTGATTTGCTACAGTGCACCCACTTGCTACAGTGCACCGACCACACCGTCCGCTACAATAAAACTGCTACAGTCACAGTGAACAGTACCGCATGAACAGTGAATAGTCCCGCATGAACAGTGTACGTGAATAATACCACGTGAATAGTAACTTTTCCTTAAATGCCTTCTTTAATTCTTTTTAATCCGGTACTATCCATGGCTGCAAGAAAATCATTATTTATTTATTAATTAAACCCAAATTGATTACATTCAGCTCAAATATATTCCACAAAATCATCATATAAGGGAAAATGAATATGCAAATATTTTACTTATCATTGGCCGCACAAGATCACAAGGAAACACAAGATATCAGATGGGATGTTATCAATAATGGATCTCAACAAGTTCAATAACATCTATGTAATTTGAATCAAGGAAACAATGTGGAAAAGAGTGAAGAAATTCATGCCATCAATCATAATGCATCTCAAGAAGTCGGAGTTATTCTTGATCCCCCAAGAGCAAAGGCAAAGGGGTGCGGAAGTGGTAGAAGAAAAGGATATTTTGAAAAGAAGCAAACATCAAGTAGGGTATTAATTTTGTAAATAATTTAAAACGTTTATATATTAGTTATTTGTTTCTAAATTTCAATTCATTGTAGAAAAGCATAAGGGAGTGGAACATGTTGCTTCAACTTCACCAGAGAAAGCTTATGTTCCCCAAAGCTTTGGCTACATTTATCCACATGTAGGTAAATGAGCTTACAAAATTAATAAACATGATAATTTTTTTTAAGTATACTTATTTAATATAATTGTGTTATGTTATAGACCTATTCTACTCAACTTATATTCCTACTAGCCATTCTATGATCCCACATGTCTTTTATGACCCTTGGAACATTAGAAGCCCATTTCACATGATTGACATGAGCAACAATTTAAATTAGGTATAATTCAACTAGGTATATTACTTTTATGTATTTATCTTTTTTAGGTATGCCAATTAATTATATTATGTTAATATGTTTTAATGCATTATGTAGGAAGCACATTCATCCACTGGGAATCCACCAACTTTGTTTACACAAAATCAATAATAATTGCCTTCAAGCCATTCAAGTAAAACAAATGTTAGAAGACTCTTTTGCTCTTATATTATTTTCACTCTTGTATGCTAGATATGGGTAATGTGGAATAACAGACTCTTTCAGCAAGATTTTTTCCTTTTTCCTTTGTTTTAGTGTACCTTATAACTATTCCCCATTCTTTTTAAAACTCTCCCCATCAGTAGTTTGTATAGCTTTTGAGGTGATAATAAATCTTTTCTCAATGCTAAATGATAATGGCATTAACAAAATAATGAGAAATTTGTACCATGTTGATTCATTGACACTTTAAAGGCCTAATTATATTACACACATTAGTGTATGTACCCAAGAAGAAAAAAGACTCACCACGCTCAAGCATCAATGTCCCCCTTGGGTCTCTAACTGCTCCTGGATTCAGGTCTTAGTGGTAAAATATAATTTGTATTAATGGGAGAAGTTTTAGAGTAAGTATTTCCAGCTAAAATGTTTATGGTCAACCCTGTTCATTTACAATATAATTAATAGCAAATTGGAAATTGTGCAACAATTAATATTATATAAAATTGTTCTCATATTGCTGCAAGTACCATCACTTTTCTACCTACGACTTGTGCAACAATATAATAGCACAACAACCACTTAGTCCATTTTGATGTCATATTGCTACAAGTATTACCACTTAAGATATATAATCTAATGAACAAATCCATTTTACCATTAAAGAAGTGATTCTTCCATTAAGTGTCTCTTTACTACCACATGACAGTCACAACAGATTACAATAGATAAGGCATCCTACACAACCAATACTTCAACCCACTAAGATTACATTTCAAAAAACGGTTTGCTAATACTTCCAAAAGCTCAAACTAATAGCTCTAAACAATTAGGGTAAACATCAGTAGGGCAGTCTTCAAATACTTCAACTCCATGTTGTACTTGGAAATTTCTTCCCTAATTTCACTGATATTATCTGATGCTGTAACTATGTAAGTCTTGGAACAAGCCCATCAAGCAAGTTAAAATCTGTAATGGAACAATGATTTCAATGAAAGAAACAAAATCTGTAATGGATATGCATATAAAATTAACATTTACTTCAACTAAATAAGCTTTTCTTCTACAACCAAGCATGATAAACAAAGACGAGAAATGCTGTTTATTTCTTTTCACACATGCATATATGTTGATAATGTTTAAATGCACATTTGTATTATCTAGGCTGTAACAAGTTTTTATTAATTTGAACGATGATTCATGCATAATTGATGCCACCATGAAGATCTAGATGAGAGCATTCATTTCATATTTTGAAAAACAATATGAATAACTATAATAGCCAAGCCTAATACAAGAACAACAAAATACTCTCCCTATCACAAAACCGTTCTTGATAGGCCTACAACAACAACTTCAAAGTTGCTTATGCTTTAGAAGCAAGTACTGGAGATATGTAAAAACAAATTTTGATTCATCTTCAACAACGTAACCCCATCTGCACTAGTCTTGTTTGTCAGGTGAAATCTTTGACAATAGATAGCAAAGAAACCTATTATCATTGAAAACACTTTTAACACACTACAAAATGTGAGCAGGAAAGTAATGAATATTTGAAGGGGGAGGGGGGAAATAACTTCCCCTTGCAATCTGTTGGGCATGGAGACAATTAACATTACTTAACAGTAACCTCAATTTAACCCGGGGGGAAGCAAAGCATAAACCATATGTAGATGAAAGTCCTTGTGTTTGTATAATGAAGCATCAACAAAATCGAGCAAAACCCAAGATAAAATGATGTTCTACATCTAATATTTCTATAATATATAGGTTATTCTCTAAAAGAAATCATTACAACATGAATTCCTTTGACTTTTTGAAAGATTGTTAGCAATTGAACACCAAAAAAATGAATCAAAGTGTAAAAGAACAGCTTAAGCTAAAATCTTTACCTTTTGGCTTCTAAGAGGGTAGCAAGTGATGATTGTGAGGGAGTATTCGAGCCAAACTAGGGTTTGATTTTTTTGATGGTTCTCAATGGTTCGAGTATCTTGTGATACCTCATTTCCTAGAGCTTCAGATGAGTACAAAAGAGTAGCAAAAGTATTTGTGAAACCAAGATTGAGTCACGGATTAAGAAATTTTAGAAAAATGTTCACAATTCCCCAAATCTATCTCAGGATTTGGACCTGAGATTGAGAGGGGTTTTTGGGAATAATAAAATTTTCCTTAAAAAATTTCACAAACATTTACTATCTCACTAAGTCTTACCGGTTTCTCTTTTTCATTTTATCAGAGTCTACGAGCGATTATCTGCTTAGTTTTCACGTTTCATACCTTAGTTAAGTTTCGTTAGTGATCGGAAGCAAAATAAAGCTAAAATGTTCCTTTACTAGTCTACCGGCATTACCGATTTCACTATCATAGCACTGTCAAGGTTACAGGCTATTCATACCATATATACAAATCCAAAATACATGAAACAGACAACTAACAAAAGACTAAAGTCTTTCTCGCTCCCAGTCTCTAGTGGTCCGTATTTACCTTCATCTTACCCCTTGAGCTCTCTCCCTGTACTGTAGATGATTTATGAAAAAGAGTGAGATTCAAAAGAATCTCAGTAGTAACGTAATGTCAATCATGCATATATATCATCACAAAGCATGCTATACAGACATCATACAGCAGTACTATCACAACAACATTCAGTGCATCACATGCAGTTCATAGTAAACAACCATAGCGCTAGGCATGTTAAAGGCCCCGAGGGATACCCGCGCAATAGGCCCCGGATCCACTCGTGCATTACAGAACGTTATTGGCCCAAGCGTCCACCCGCGCAATAGGCACCAGGCGACCACTCCGCATAACCAGAATGTGTTAGATATCTCATAATGAATCCACACAACACACCATGCATGATATAATATATGAAAGACAAGTTACTACCTGATTGCTTTCCTTGAGTGATTTCCAATCGTTGGTTTGAGCTCAGGAAAGTTCTAGTTCCTATCAAAATTAGAGTTACAAGTAACTGGTTATTACTTGCACTATTACTATCTTTAATTCAAATTCTATTAGTTATCTAAAGTAGTTATCATAGTTTCTGCATAATAGAATTTTGTACAGTGTAATTTCACTGTTTTTCAGAAACTAGCAGATTTTTGGGTCAAATTGGGAAATTCATAACTAATTCTAGAAATATCCAATGTGACTGATTCCAAAGTCAAAACAAAGCTCTTTCCTTCTAAATTCGATTAAAATAGTTGGGTTTGCTTAATGTGCTCATATAATTTCTTGTGAATTGTTAAATGCTACTGTTCCAGATGCAATCCAGAAAACAGGGCATACTTCGAAAATTCACCATTAATTCTAGGAAACTCCAAATTGAGTGGTTCTAAATTTTATGTAAATATATTTCATTATAGTTTCACATAAAATTACTAAGTTATATCCATTACGACCAAAAAATTCCCAAAATTTCTTCAAACTCGACCTGTCCAAATCACTTTCCAGAAACAGGGCAGAAGTTCACAAATTCATATCTAAAGCCATAAAAATCCAATTGATCTGGTTCCAAGTTCTAATTGACCCTTGTTAAATATAGTATTAAATAAAAATATAAACATGAGCTATATATACACAAATAAGTACAGTATTTTCACTTTCCACACCTTGTTCCTGAAAATTCCAGCTTTGCATGACCAATATTTGAAAATGTAGAACTTCTAGTATACAAATCCAATTGAGCATTATGACCTATCAAATTAAAGGTATTTGTGTCTAATTTTCAACTGGAAAGTTTTTGTATTTTTAGGTATCATTTGATCATTGAAAAGTTCATGACGATCAGACGGCCTGATACATGGCAGATTCACACATTAAGCAAGCTATCTTCATAAATTCCTAAATTCATATACAAGCATCCAAAATTCATGAACACTTTTATACCTATACAATTTTGCCTTATAAAGCTAATGGAATCATGAAAATGGTCAAATTCACACTCCTCATACACGGAATAATACAGGGCAGTCCTAAAGATTCTCGAAAACAGTTTGTTGTTTTCTCGTTTTCTCTTGCCTAATCACTTCCTCACTACTCCTAATCAAATGATTAGCTATCTATACTCTTATTAGACATGATTAGAAGTCATTTAAACAGTAGGAACTCTTAGGGCTTTCATCATCCAAACTTCACAAATCATCACAATCCAAGCCAAGAACAACAAGAACAACAACAACAAAGGTGTAAGGAGCAAGTTCTTGGAGTTTACCTTGGATTTCTTGTTGCTTCTCTCTCTAGGACGTTTTTTCCTCTCTCTCCACACTCTTAAATCAGCTGAAATTCCATGGTTTTCAAAGGAGTAGAGATGAGTAGAAGAGGTTATGGAAGGATTTGGAAGCAAAATCACAAGATTATGCAAATTATAGCTTAGATTTTGGAAAAACCCTAACCTTTCCTTGTGTTCCTTTGCACTTCACGTTCAGATTTTCCCTTTCCTCTTTGCTGACCACTTAGCACGGGAATGAGAGTGAAGAATGAGGAAAAGATGATGACTTGATGAATTAATAAAGTGCCTTCACATATGGCTTCCTCTCATTGGTCCACCTCTTTCTTTTTCTTTTTCCTCTTGCTTTAATATCATCATATACTCATGCATTTTCTTTGTTCTTTCCAACAAAAACTGCATGAGAAATGAGAGGAATAAGATTGATATTGAATTATCCCATAATACCATAAAATTTTGTTGACCCAAGTCTTTGACTTTTTGACTTCTTTTTCAAGCTTTAATTTTTCCTTTGGTAATAATATTCCAAAATGGACTTAATAATTACCAAGTGGCCATTTCCTCTTTTTAATTCCCATTTAACTGAAATTATTGGGAATATTAGGGAAAAATAATTATTTTCCACTTTTATGGCAAAATTACCATTTTGCCCCTACGTTTTACGATTTACCGAAATAAATCATTTCTTGCTCATTCCTTTGGTTTAGCCTAATTTTTAACACTTGAATAAAACCATTATTTGTGTCATTTTATGCTCAAATTTTGGTTACAATTTTAGGCCTTTTTGCGGACATTTATTGCTTCTTTGTGTCTTATCTTGGCCAAATTATATGTAACCGGCGATTGGAATGTTTCCGTAAATTTATACTTCCCTCAATTCCCCATTTTATTCCACTAAATATCACAAATATATATAAGAAATATATAGTGGAAAAAGTTGGGCATTACATATCTCATCGCCGACTACAGGTTCGTCGCCAATAGGGAGAAGATGCAGAAGATAGGGCTTAGGGTTTCTATATGGTGATTCGATCAGTATGGATTTCGTTTTGATTTCATTTTGATTTTGATCGGTATTGATTTTTTTTGAGTAAATGATCGGTATGGATTTTGTATTGAAATTTTGTTCATTTAATTCTGTTTTCAAGAAATTAAATTGATCTTCTAGTTAGGATTATAGGATGCCAACTAGGATAAAACTTTACTAAGGTGTCATAATTTAATTTGGCAAAGTTGATATGAGCTCGTATTCTCAGAGTACCCATTTATTTCTCCTCATCCTAAGTTCATGGAATTTCTTGAAATTATTGACGAGTAATACCGATAAATAATAGAGCGAGTAGGGACATGTTACCTGGAATTTTCTCATCTACAGCCAAGGAAAGGTTTCTCTTTTTGAGTAAATTCACCTACAAAGTAACAAGAATTAATTTCAAAACAAGACTCTATTTTCTACTCATCTCAAAAGATACTCAGAAACCCTCACGAGTAACACAACATTAGAGAACTAAGCTAGAATGGGCATTCCTTTTCACAAAGTGTTAGAGTGAGCTAGTATAACATAACTGTATCATCAATTTGAGATTTAGACCTTCAAAAACTTAATTATGTAGAAAATCACCGAATTGGGGTTCTCGATCAAATCCTAGCTTAGTTTCTCTAGAATGCCATAATCAAATAAGAAAGAGACAGAAAGGGTGTTAGATAGGCTTACCTAATGAATTAGAATCCTTTATAGCCCTCTAGATGAGACCCTAGCAGAGCTCTGCCCATTTTGTGTCAGAGTTTCTGAAAAAAAATAAATCTTTTATGCGCCCTTATATTTATGGAAAAACTTGACTACTCAATTCAGCAAGTGCATTACTCGTCAAAGCGACACAGAGAGGAGGTTTCTCTTGCCTGTTATTCACCTTTGTGAGAAGCCTCAGTGACAAGGTTACTGACCGAAGTAAGTGACATAGAGAGTCACTCTTTCACTTTGGCCAACTCACTTCGGTGAGTGCCCTACTTGCTAAGGCGTGTTGTCCAGTTTATAGGTTCTAATTTTTGGGATGTTACAGCATTCCTTACTATAAATAAGATGGAAAATAGTAGGTTTAGCATCGAAAGGCTCCAAAGATAGTAGCGCATTTATTTACTCATCCAAATTGTTATGTTCCAACTTCAATTGAAGACAATCTTTTGGGTTAATCTCAACCTTCATTAAAATAATAACCAAGCATATTGAATGGTAAGACTTCTTCATGGTTTGCTAGTCTATCATTCTCAACCACATGCATCTTGGAAAAATGTTAGTTGATGATCACAGTCAGGTTATTTATGTGTTAAATCAACCAAGTTATTGCACTTTTCCGTAATGGAGCAACGTCTTGAACATGAGATTGTAAATAGTTTTAATGAGATTCTTCATGCCATCTAAAGTAGGGACATTGACCTTCATTTCTGAGCTGATTCATCCAACTAGAGTTGAAACAGTGAGGCCCCATAGGTGCTTGAAAATCCCTATAATGCATGCAATAATTTGGGAAATTATTATTAGGCAAAGGAAGATAAGAATTAAATCTTTCATCATTGAAATAACAATCCATGGGATATGTTTCAAATCAGCATGAAGCTTCAAATGTAAGTGAATACAATAACCAGAATCAGAACAATAAAAATCAATGATAAAGAACCACAACTGACAGTTCAGCAAATTCCAAAGCAGTGTGTACCAAAGCGGTTATGCTGAATAAGTATAACAACCAAATTACAAAATATATTATTGTAGACAAAGAGAGTTTCGAAAACAATAATACAACAACTTTAGTCACAGAAACAATAATTCCCCAATACAATTTATACAACAACATGCAATTAGGATAGCAATTGCGCAGAAATTCAGTTATCACCCAATATTGCAGTTCCAAATCACTCTCACCTGAAAAGGGAATAGCTTTACTAAATAAGACCAGCAAGTAACACATACTCATAGTGATACAACCCAATCAACTTAAACTTCTAATTTCAAAACGTCCTCAGCAAGATTAAAGTAATTAGGACACAAAGCACTATATTCATCAAATATAAAAAAATTCCAATCAATAAATAGCTCACAAAGCATAGTATTCATCAAATATAGAAAATTTTCTTCAACAGGTATAGCACAGTAAAGAAGCTACCAAACTTGATAACGTTCTCAAAACACATATTTTGGTCCTTCTCTGGATTTTTTTCAACTCAAAACCCTGGTCGTTCTCTAGATTTAATTCCTTTGGTCCTTAATAATTATTCTTCAATTCTAAATTTTAAAATTACACTTTACTCCTTTGCTTCTCTTTTACACAAATGCCTTGCACTTACAAGAGATCAAAGTGAATTTCCAAATGCCTCAGAAAAATATATTTTCCACAAGGATTAATAAAATAAACTCATTTCAGAATTAAGTTCTAATCCTTGCTCTAACACATATAAAAAGTGCATAAAACCATTGATTATGAATTTATTATGTAAAATATAGGTTTATCATAGCTAAGCCGTTGATTCACACAATTGGTCATCGCACTTGGTTGAGAAGCTAGTGGCACGAAGCTAACATACATTGGATTATGACTAAATAGAGGTAATTGTCAATGTAGGACCTGATCACACATATTATCATTGAAGACACCAATAGAAAGATGATCCAAGCGGTAAAGGGAAAATAGATGACTGCAAAAGCCAACTTAGTGGAAGCAAAACCACACAACACGGGGTACAACTCCAAATACAAACAAAAAGCAAGAGGTTTGATTGCAAACCTAAGGATTCTAACGCCAGATTTAAAAAGGAAAGTGGTTGCTTTATTTGTGGCAAGCCAAAGCATTATGTTTTTCAGTATAGGAAAAGGGCTAGAGGTGAAAATCCTTCAAAGTCAAATGTAAATTTGGTCGTGTAAGAGATCAAACCAGTGATAAGAAAGTCATTATTGTACTAGTTCTCAAACCCTTCTCGTCTTTGATATGAAGAAATAGGAGGTAGACTTTGGAGCCACCAAGCACACATGTGTAAATAAGGAGATGTTTGCCTTCTTCCAAGAAGAAGAATACCACATTTATCTCGTTGATTCTCAAACAAAATTTCAAGGAATTAAAAGGAAAAGTGGTGTTGAAACCCACCTCAGACAACACCTTATTAGCAGTGAATGATGTTTTGTATGTGCCTGAAGTTAGAAAAGATTTAATTTCTATGGCTCTAACAAGGAAATCTGGGGTTCAGATGTCATTAGAAATGATAAGATTGTTATGACAAAGAACAATGTTCTTATAGGGAAGAGTTATTGTAATCAGGGCCTTTTGTAGTATTAAGAGTTGCTAAAAATAATGATAATGCGTCTTCTTCTACTTACATGATTGGTTCTTCTTATATATGACACACTAGAATAGGGCATGTGAATAGATCATATTTAAAAAGATTACAAAACGTATGTCTAATTTTTGGAATTCAAGATAATATGCTTAACAAGTATGAAGTTTGTGTGGGAACTAAATTGACTAAAAAGCCACATTTTTCAATAAAAAAGAAACTGAATCGTTAGCTTTAATTCATATTGATCTAGGACATTTAAAGCAAACTGAAACTAGAGGTAGAAAAAAGATATTATATTACTTTTATTGATAATTTTTCAAAATATACAAAATTATGTTTGTTGAGAACTAAAGATGAAGCTTTTGAAAAATTCCTTTTATATAAGGCAGAGGTAGAAAATCAATTAACTAAAAAGATGAAAGGGTTGGGTTGGATAGAGGAAGGGAATAGTTATAATTAAATGATTTTTGTGAAAAATGGGGAACTGTACATGAAGTAACCCCTTCATATTCACCAGAATCTAATGGTATTGCAAAAACAAAAAATAGAACTTGAAAAGAAATGATGAATGCTTTACTTATAAGTTTTGGTGCACCTGATAACTTATAGGGTGAAGCTTTACTGTGTAATACCCCGCCTTACATACCTCTTATTGTTGATATTAACTAGAGTAGCAATTGCGCAGTTCAGTGGGCACATAGGAACAACAAAAATATATTGATATTATTGAAACAATATTGCTTGATTATATTACAGGAGTTCCCTATAGGGATTCGTACATAATAATTATATACCTTAAAATAATAAAAGGTTTTCAGATAACCAACGTCTCCTCTTGTGCTTGTTTGAAACCTTATGTTGACGGTAAATACGATTTTGCCCTCTGAGCCGCTGTCTACTAATGAAAAGTTTTTACATTTATGGAAAGGGCGTAATTCAAAGAATCTCAGTATTAACATACAATCATATATATATAATGTGAAAATAATATGTCATGTAAGATGAAAAATGTTGTGTGTACACTGTCCAAGGCCAAACAACTGTTTGAATCCCTAGTTTAACTCTGTGCCTCTGTTGGGTCGCAGACCACAACTAAGCTAATGTTCCCCTGGCACTATGTCCATGTCACAGAAGATGGCATACACAAAGCATGTAGATATTGACATAGTGCATGAAAGAAAGAGTTACTACTTGAAATGCGCCCTTTCCTTGCCTGACTTGTTAGTCCCATACTATATTCAGCTCGGGCTATTGGTATATCGTAAAATTTCAAATTTATAATAAATAAGTTATTATTTATTCATAACTCATTCTAAACTCGTTGTGTTGGTTATCTTAGCTTAAAAATGCTAAATGACCAAAATAGCCTTGGGGACCTGGTCTAGTTGTACTGTACCAAAAATTATGACCTGAGCTAATCCTACACAATTTTGTTTATAGAATCAATTTGTGACCTCAGATTAGTCAAATTTAGGCCTAAAATACAAAAATACCCTTGACAGCCCCTAACTTAGGGTTTTAAGGGTAGTTTTGTAATTTCACATTCTAAGGCCTTTATACTTCATATTATACATGTTCCCTACACAATTTTCCATTCTAAACCTAATGGAATCATCAAAACCATGAAATTCTAGCTCTAGCCCTCCCAAACAGGTCTGGCCAAAACATTAGAATTGTGAGGGAAAATGATGTTTTATTGATTTCAATCCATTAATCACCTTCCTTTCACCTCTAATCACATGTTTAATCACTTAAACACCTTTTTAAAAATGATTAATGGAAAATTGGGTTGCACCTCCCCCTTAGGGTTTGTTCATCCCAATCATAAAAACAAAGCTAAAACAATCACAGATCAACAACAACCACCAACAACAATTAAGAATCAACAAGAGGAATTAGGTTATTGAGATTACCTCTTGGTTGTTCCACTTTCTCTCTCTAGGTGCCATTTTCTCTCTCTCTTACCTCTTGGATTTTTATTTCTAATCATGGTATTCAAGATGGAGAAGAGATTATAGAGGGTTATACATGAACTAGAGAGCTTAAACACTTGAATTTCATACTTGCTTACCTTGATTTTGCTTCTTATTTCTCTTTAGCTCTCTCTTTGCCTTTGCTTCTTAAAACACTCCCTCGCTCTCTATTTCTCTTGGCTAGCCGAAATAATGAAGAAGCGAAAGGGATATGGCTTCTTGAAATATCTCCACTTGCCTTTGGAAATAATATTGTTTAATGATTATTAATCATGTGCTCATTTTACTTGGCCATGGATTTTCCTCTTGAATTATTGTGAGCCAAGTAAATTCATTTCCCCTTTATTTCCCCTTATTGACTGAAATATTATCCATTTAAAGGGAAAATTAATTGCTTCTTGCTTTATTGGTCAAATAACCATTTTGCCCATACATTTTTCCTCTTTTCGCACTTGTTGGAAAATTGGCAGAATTTTTATCAAATTTTGAAAATTCATATCTAATTGTAAAGATGTTCAATTGGTATGGTTCCAAAGGATATATGACCCTTATTAAGTCTATTTTTATGGACAAATATAGCCTTTATCCAAATGGAAGCTTAGAATTTCCAGAATTACCATGTTTGGACACTGTCATAGAAGCTAGCCAGTTTTATTGGGCTAACTTCAAAAATACATAACTCTTTGTGTACAGCTCTAAATGCCTTACATTACCTATCAAATTAAATGTTGATAAGTTACTTTCATTCTAGAAATTTTCATAGGTATTGTGTATCATTTTCCTATTTAAAAATGTCATACAATAAGACTGCAACACAGGAAATTACATTGGCATTAAATCTCAATTTTTATAATTTGTGTTCCAACATAATCATGTTGTGTGTGACCTCTAATTTCCTTATTTTATCACTTCCTGGGCTCTTTAATTCACCATTTTATTCCCTTGAATGCTACAAAAGTATATGGAATTTTAAAGAATAAAATTATGCCTTCATAGGACACTTGCTAAACCAGGGCTTAGCAGTCCACTTGATTCAAGCTTATTCTCAAGCCTCTAGTTCCAAAATTTTTGATGTTATATATTGTGCCTATTTTTTTTACAAAATGTAATACCCAATAGGAAAGCCAAGAAGAAACCTCATGAATTATGGAAACGTATACCTAACCTAAATTTGAGAGTGTAGGGGGTGTTTTGCAAAAGTTTTATCACCTGATCCTAAAAGAAAAAAAAATTGGTTTAAAAACTATTGATTGTATGTTTATTGATTATTCTCAACAAAGTGGTGCTTTGTTATATATGATTAGTTTTGATGATGTCAAATATAGATGCCAAATATTAAGAGCAAAAAGTTTACATAATGTACTTATTTTATACTTTGACTAACTATTGCGTTTAATATGAAATATATTATAGATTAGTTGAGAAAAGGAAGAAGAGAAAAGATTGAAAAAAGAAGAACTTGCAAAATATAATGGGAAGATTAAGTTTCAAGTTCTTAGATTTGATATTGGAAGTCTGGATAATCAAATGGAAGTTGGAATGAATCAATTCGAAGTTAAAATACCCAATCTGGAAGCTTTTCATGTTCACTCGAGTGAAATTTCAATATCACTTAAGTGAATTGAAGGATTACTCGAGTGATTATCAAATTTCATCATACTTTGTTGTTCTTTATTTTCGTTCAGCATGAGTGAGATTCTGTAATTCAGCCATATCTCCCAAACAACAACTCCGATTGAGCTTAAACTTATTTTATATGAAACTAGACTTCTAATGTGTCATATAGACACCAAGATCAGGTTAAAAGGAGTTCTGATAAAAGAAATATGGATTTTGAAAGATGACACTTATTATCAGCTCTGTATTTCAGAACAAGTTCAGTATTTTGGATATATCTTTCAAACCATAAATCCGATTGAGGTTAAACTTGATTCATATAAAACTAGACTTAAAATTAGACACACAAAAACCAACATAAAGTTCAAAGGAGTTAAGATGAAATAGATATGAATTTTCAAATTTGGTGCTTAAAATGAATGTTGTGTTCTAGACCAGATGTTACACATTGGATAATAACATTTGAAATACAAAGTATTTGGGAACGATTCTAGTTACTGTGAAAAGTAGACTTAAAGAGGTTTCTAGGGATAGGTCATTTGCCAAATTTGGAGTTATACTCGAAGAGTTATGCTAACTGGAAGTTAACCTTTTTGTAAAGGTATCTGAGAAGATTTGCAGATGACTCTCAGAAGGATTAGAAGTGAAATTGCAGGTTATAGTGATATGATAGAAGATCACTAAAGTGATTATTAAATTAACTCGAGTGATATGTGACAATAGCATATCACTTGAGTGATCTGGTGAGATCACTCGAGTGATACATTTTGAGTGATAAATTACTCAAGTGATGAATTTTGAGAAGTAGATCACTCGAGTAATGAATTGATATCACTTGAGTGAAAGGCCAAAACAATTGCGTGATGTATTTTCTAGAAAACAACAGAGTGCACTTCGTAATGTAATACTGTCTCTTATATAACGTTTGATGAGTTCTAATCAAGTAATGTTTACAAACCTAAGACCTTAACAAGTAAGTTATTAAAGTCCTGACTTTAAGACAGGGCTGGATCCTGTACTTGTGTGGGTTTTTCAATTTTTTAAAAATAATTATGTGTAGTCTCATACCAGTTTGCAAATTCATTACTCTCATCGGTTTCAAAATCATTTATTAAAAATGCAAAACTTTCTCAGGCAATAGCCCGCGTAGTGGTGGTTAACTTATAGGCTTTTGGTGTTTAGTTTCCTGATTCTAGTTCAATTAGCGCTTTTGAATACTAGCACGTTACTGAAAGTCTAGTGTATTGATTAAAACTTATGTGGTTAGTGTCATGGTTACTAGTACTCCTACTGCTATATCTACTTAATTATATATACATATTTTACAGTCATCCAAAATAAAATAATAATCAAACAGTCTATAACTACTTCTCCTTCTCTTCGCCGTCCGTATTACCTTCTTGCCTTTTGAGCTGGACACCTTTGCTTTATATAATTGGTTGGAAAGGGGTGAGATTTAAAATAACCCTAATAGTACACCGATCATAAATATGATATACATAATAATAAGTATGTAAAACAAATCATCATAGAGCACATAAAAATTATGCAGTAAATAAAGGGCCTAACTGGTCCCTTATCACATAACCACAGTGCTTGGCAATCTCAATCTGGCAGCCCAGTGCCTTTGCCCCATACAAGGTATACTTACGGGCTTTCTGTCTCAAGCCTACCTAACTCAGGATGCCCCGTGTTGCTCCTGGTGCAACTTGTACTTACGGGTCTTACCGCTTAAGGACTAACTATCATGCACATGCACAGATGACATATAATACATACAGAGTAGCACATATGGTATAAGGGATAGGTTACTACTTGGAAATCTTAAAATTTGGGTTCTTGCTCCCTGTCTCTCTGGCATCCCGGGAAAATGTCAAATCCTATCAGTTATAATTTACAATCGGTGAGTTAATATTCATCCACTTCTTTAATTACTTAAGACACTTAGTTGGTTATCATTTAGGTTAAAACCTATTGGAAATTGTGCCTTAAGGGCCAATCATTGTATTTTGAACATTTTTATTTTATGAATTTATCCATTTAGTTATCGCATTATTTGCATGTTAACTGTGATAACTATATCCTTGGATAAATCATAATGATTGTCCTAAATGTCCTTGGTTGGTCATCTATGCGGGAGCAAAGATGAAATAAGACTAGTATGACTTTGATAAGGCATGGGGATACAAGTCAAAGTCATAGGCACTTGTAGGAGTATAAGGTGTTGGACCGACCTGCTATGAGAAAGCTGAATGGATCAAGTCATAAGTTTATCTTATGTATAACCACATCACTATGCCCTTTGACCTGAGATCATCATGGATTCCTACATGAGAGTCGCTAAACTTTAACCTAGTCAAAAGTCACCTTTGACCGGTGATGATAAAGGCTACAATTGGGCTTGGTAGTTTTCATGCAGAGGAATGTGAATGATCAAGATGGAATTTGTCCCTCACATTAGTAGAGAGATATTACTGGGCCCCTTGATGAGTGAGTCTGAGAAATATATAGCCATACTACGATGAAAATGAGTTTCCATTTCTATAGTCAGACTACTCAGGGATTGAGAAAGTAATGGTCGGAATAGGAGGATGACATTCTCAATGCCTCATCCTTGACCGAAATATCGTATGACAAAAGGGATGTGACATGGTTGTATGACAGGTTGCATCATGTTAACGATCCTCATATGAATTAGGTAATCACAATGTCTTGCTAGAGGCTGCTTTCTACTTATGGGCTAGTACAATTATTGGCCTACTGCCAACTTTGTATGGGCCTACTCGGTTGCATACAAGAATAGCCCAACACAAGCTATAATGTCCAGATTCATTGAATCTAAGATGCGTCTAAGATTCAATGAATACAATGTTTAATCTAGGGTGAATGATATATACATGTTGTGTGAATATTTATTTGATAAATATTTATATGTGTGTATATATATTTACTTTGGAAAAGAAAATTAATAATATTATATTTACACCTACACACACACACACACATATGTATTTTTGAAATACATACATACATTTATATATAATATTTGATAATATATATTATATATGATAATATTATTATTATATATATAATATATATTATTTGATGATATATATTATATATGATAATACTATATTATATGATAATATTATTACATTATGCATATATATAGATATTATATGATAATATCTCAAATTTAATTTATAAAGATAAATTAAATCTAATTCCATTGGCTCTTTATTCTGATTAAATAAATAAGTTAAATTAAAACTGTTGGATAGATTTAATTAAACCATATTTATTTAATTATTTTATCAAAACAATTAAGTCTTAATTGATATGATAAGGATTTTCGAAATTAATTAAGTTTAATTTTAAAAATCCAATATCCATCATAAAATAGATGACTCTGACTAGTTATAAAATATAAGAGCTAGAGTATTCTATGGATGATGAGAAAAAATAGAGAGCCGCAAGAAAACCCTAGAAGGGCATTGGAGGCGTTAGCAAGCAGCCGATGTTGGGTCCTGTTCGTGTGGATACCAGTAGAGGGAGCTTATCTGAGTAGTTGGCTCCTTAAGATCCAAAAAGGCAAAACTCAAAAGATAAATTAGCCAACTTGTTGATGCTGGGGATGGTTAATCTAGTACTCATGGAGTTTGATGCTCTCTAAAAAAGAATTAGTTAACATGTTGATGCTAGGGAATTTGTTTCAGGAGCGACCAAGCATGGAGATTTGAGAGTTGGCCATGTGTTGATGACTATGGGCATTCAAACAAACATGAATAAGGTACGACTCTTTCTAACTCGATTTAAATGTCGTTGATAGATCCACTATTAGGATTGGTAAGTTTTTGCAATTTTTTAAAATTTTTAATTCTTCCACTGTGTCAACTAATCCCAACAAAACCTTGCCCTACTTATTTAGCTAAAGTGGTTACACTAATCCCATGTGCTCAACTAGAGGTGGGAATCAGGGCTAGCTCGGCCCTACAGGGGAAAGAAAAATTGTTTTTCAAAGTCCGACCTGAGAGCATGTGGGCCAAGGCCGGCCCGTAGGGCTGGAAGTCATTTTCACAAGATTTAAATATACGTCTACACGCCTCATGTAATAAAATAAATACAGTTACTAATTCATAATCAAAGGCAAAAAAATACTATCCACAAATAACTCAGTCTCATACAAAGCATAAGAAGACAAAAAGCTAAACACTCTAAGCAACATGATTATGACGACTATCATTTTCATCTTCTTCGCTACTATCATAAATTTCAATGAGTTTTGATTGTACTTCACTTTAAGTAGTAGACTTTGCTTAAGGGGTAAAAATATCAAGAATTAGTAAATTACCATTATATGTAAACTTGAAAATTTTAAGGTTCTTAGGGAGGAGTTAGTAAGAGCATGGGCAGGAGGGGCAGGGGAATTAAAAAAAAGCTAAAGGGCCTAATGGGCCGGCCCTCAACCCTACAGGGCTGGCCCTACAAGGCCGGCCCTACAGGGCTCTCGACCCTACAAGGCTGGCCCTTTTAGGCCCAACTTCCTTTTAAGCCTCCATTTTTCAATTCCGGCTCGTGATTTAAAAGGGTCAATCTAACGGGCTTGGCTCGATTTCTTGGCTCTATGCTCAACTCTACCCTTGGACTTTGCACTTATTACAATTTACCCCTTAATCATCAATTTCATACTATTTGAAAAAGTTGGCAGATTTTACACTTAACTTTGAAAAATCATAACTTTTGTCTATAAAACTCCAATTGGGGTAGTTCAAAATCCTATGTGACCCCATTTAAGTCTATTTTAAAGGATAATTATTTGTCCCTACTGATTAAATACACACAAATTCAGAGGACACAATTAGCCCTCTTTGCTAGAAACATCAATCCAGACTTCAACATCAACTTTAACAAGCCATACCTTTTTTTGTACTAATCCAAATATTACAAATTATATATCAAAATAAAGCTTGTCCTGTGTAATTTATTTTTGAAAGTTTTAATAATCATTGGATTCCATTTGGTTAGAAAAACAAAAGTCACAATCTAGCCTGCCACGGATTGGGCTGTGTTTTTACCAACAATACTTAAAAAGTTTCACATGGCTCTTTTTGTGCTTAACTCATTTAAAATCATCACCAAAGGCTACCCTTACAAAAATTTTCATGTAGAAGCCATTGAGGAACTCAAATATAACAAAATATCACTCCTTTTACCTATTCTACCCTCTAACCAAACAGCTACCTAAGACAACAACCATCAAGATTCAAGTTTTAGCACATAGCTTCTCGATACTCATCATTTAACACCATATTTTACCATGTACAACACCTAAACAACATCAAACCTATGTTTCCATATAAACCAAAACTAGGGTAGAAATTAGAAAACCAAAAGACTTTATTAATCATTACAATACTTGGCTCACAACAAAGCCCTAACTCACCCCTTTACCTTTCTTAATCTCTTTCTTTGATCTTCCAATTTTAATTCTTTCTTGGGTGCTCAAAACACCTCCTCTTGAAAACAAACATAGAAATGAAGCTTACATTAAGAGGAATAATGTTTATGAAGATATTTTGAGCTAGAAAGGTGAGTAGGAAGGTGAAATCTTAGAGAGAAGCTTTACCTTATTCTTGAAATTTCATATTTTTCTTTCTCTCTCTTGCTCCTTACTTGGCCATCCAAAATGATCAAGAAGGAGGGTGATGTGGTGTTTTTAAGTCACTTATGTCCCTTCATTATGGGCTGACCAAAATCCCAAAGAAAATGCAAGGCCAAGATCACATCTCAATTTAGTTTGATTTGCTACCAAGGTGACATGTGTCTTGATTAACTCCATAAGTGACAAGTGGCTTGGTAAAAATCTCTTCCTTTTCTTTTTCACTTAACCGATTCATGAGAGAGATAATGGAGTGAAAATGGAGCATTCAATTATCTAATGGTCTTGCATGAAAAGCACCAAGGTTATTAACTAATAGTTAATTGGGTTTACTTGGTTATTTTGAATATTGGTCTTGTTAGGCCAACTAATTAAGGTTTAGTTCAATTGAAACCATTTCCTCTTCCATTTAGTTAGCTTGGACTGAAATTAGAGAGAGAGAGAAAAGGGAAATCTTGTGTCCAATGGTTTATAGCTTCTTGCACAAAAGGAAGCTAATTAACCAATGGTTACTTGGCTAATTCATTTTGTCTCCCTTCTTCTTCTCTTTTTGGCCGAAAATTTAGGTTTAATTAGTGGTAATTAATTTTTTTCAAGAGTAAATTCTAGCCCTTAATCTTGGGTTCCAATTTTTACCATAAGGTCAAAAGGCAATTGTCTCTTTTGCCCTTGATCATGGCATTATTTATTGAATGACCGTTTGTTTTTCTTTTGCATTTTAATTCCCTTCTTCCTTTCATATTAGGCACTATTTTCCTATCTCTTTGGATTCAAGTTAGGTTTTGTATCCTTTCTTGCTTTAAGTAAGAGAATTTGATACTTTCCTCAGTCAATTGGAGTTAAATTCCTTACAAAATTCCCAAAGCAATTTCTAACATTATTTAGACTTGCTTTTGAGACATTTAGCCCTTGTATGAGTTTTAGGATATTACACGTAACTTTCAAAAATCATTGGAATGATTTTGTAACTTATTGTTCTTGTTTCTAATCACTCTAACACTTTATTATATTAGTGATTAAACATTTTTCAAGTGATCAAACAAGGATTAATACACAAATTGGAAATATGACTTTTTTGTTAGAAACTTCCAACGGCTAGTTTAATGATCATATTTTGAAAGCCTTAACAGGAAGAAGAAAAGCTTAACTGTCATCGATCTTCATTAATTATAAGTAGAAGAGCATTTAAAGTTGATGAGCAAGAGAGAAACTACGGTAAAATACTAAAATCATGAATCATCCACTGCAACCTGAATACTCTTTATTTTTCTAGCTTCTATATCATTTACCTTAGAGAGAGAAATTATTTGTATTGTTCTTTAGTGTTCATCTTACCTACTTCTGAGAGAGAAGATTGATTATAATCATTTATCATCAAGGTTGTATCCTTATGGAGTATAAGGGGGAGTAACTCGATGAGAGATTTGTAAAAGGCTTCATAAGTACCTAGCTAAACTTGTGAGTTTATAGAGGCTTCTCTTGTGCCTAAATTAAACAAGAAGATAGTGGATTGAAAATCTCAGGAGGAGCCTTGAGACTGGATGTAGGTCATCGTAGATTAGACCAAACTAGGATAAATCACAATTTTCATATTCTCTTCCATAAGCTCTTATATTTTAGCATATATTATTTAAATAATTGACTGTTGATTTATGATTTATTACTTTCATAATTGTTGCTTTCACTAATGTCTCGTTTGGTTCACGGAAAACAGGAGGAAGGAAAAGGAAAATAGTGATTTGCAAGTGGCGGCGTGTGTTTGGTTCACATTTTTTGATAGAAAAAATTTTCTCGCCTAGCTGAAATTTTAACCGAATGAATGAAATGGGGGTCCTACAAAATTTTGTGGGAACCTATTTTGCAGTGGTGGGGAAAATGGAAAAAAGTCTCAATTGCCCCTGATGTGATGGTGAGGTTGTATAAATACGCAGAGTAGCAGAATAGAATCGAGAAGGCTGGAGTTGGGAAAACATAGGTCGGTGATGAATGGAAAGTGCGAGTTGCATTTCGCAGGCGACACTGGTGTATCGTAAAAAATAGGTGGGTTAGTCCCCCTGTATCTCCCATTTTGTTCTATGCTTGAGGTTCACTTATTTTTTGTTGAATTAAGGGAACATGGCAATGGCTACGAGACGTTAGTCTGACCAGGGTCTTGTTGGGGGTAACTGTATGGCAGGGAGACAACTTTATCCGCCGATCACTGAAGATAAAGTACCCATGTGGTGAACTTGGATTCAATATGTAATATTTCACATTTAGGGAGCGGAGTCGGTCATGTGTGTTCGGGGGGATGATTAACATGAAACTTCCCCATAACCATGAGGTGCATATTAGTTAAATTAGAGGATGTATAATGGAGGTGACCATGGGCGCCTGATGGGTATGTTACAGTAACAGAAAGATTTTGTGGGCAACGCGTAACCAGTAGCCACCCATTGGATGCATGTGGTTAACAGTCCTGATTCATTTATGGATGACTGCAAGCGACTTGTGGTTATGTCATGGGTATGAGGTAAGTTCCGATTGATGCGGGTGAAGCTCCAGCGACTGATCTACTACGTCCTCTATATTATTCAGTACGTGGGTATTGGTTGAAGATAGAACAGTTCGTTTTTACTTACAGTGAGCCCAAATATCTCCTCCATATCTATGTGTTGAACAGTAACACCATTTAATCCATAACAGCAATCCTAAACAACATTCCAAGACACCCTCTTCTTCCTGAACCAAACGGTATGTAATGGAAATCTAGTCCTCCAAATTCAACATCATTCTTCTCAAATCTCTCTGGAACAAACTCTTCTTGTCTTTCCCAAAACTCAGGATCTTGACGAATTGGTAATGAAATGATGTAAACTACTGTTTTAGCTAGAATAGTATAGCCTCCAAAATTCACACTTGATCTTGCTACTCTAGGAGCTAGCAAAAGAACTGATAGATGCAATCTTAAAATTTTTTTAACGACACATTTCAAGTAATTCATTTGATTGATGTCTTCTTCTTCAACCTTTGACTTGTTTCTCACCACTCGTCTTACCTCTTCCTGTGCCTTTTACATTCTCTTTGGACTCATCACTAGCTCCCCCATGGTCCACTCTAATGTTATCGAAGTTGTGTCACTTCCTCCCACAAACATATCCTACAATATCAACAGTTTTTAATCCATCACAAGGAATCATGCGTATCCAATGAGAGGACCTTCATAATTTGACATTGTAATGTAACTAACCCTAAGTACATATGTAATTTAAGGTGTGTGTAGATAATGATATCTACGCCTGCAAGTAGTAGAAATCTAAGGTACCCAATGAGAAGACCTTCATAATTTCACAATGTAATGTATGTAAGGCACAATTATATTAGTTAAGTTCCCCACCATATATAAAGCTTTATGTGTTGTAAAGCATGGACAATGAACTTGCTCTGTTGTGGTTATAGGAAACAGAGGCAAACAAAGTAGGTATATATCGGGTAACATAAAAATGGTGACCATAGGTGGATGCTGGTTGCGAGGATGTGTATATAATTGTTAACTGAAAACAGACTACTGGTCACGTGGTGGGTAATGCTGAAATCGGGTGAAGGTGATATGCTAGTCCTTTAATGTACTACAGTTGAACAATCATTATTTAACCACAAGCGACGTGATGTGCTTGTGATGGTTACATGTGAGGAGAATAAAAGGGAACAACTTTTAAAGGGTAGCCTTTCTTCCATCTTTAGTTTTAGATAAACCAAATAACTAGGTTTGAACTCGCTGTCATCTATTTGGTTACCTTTAAGAGCCATCTCCACCAGCAGTTGCGTCTGTGAAGTCTCAACATAATTATTACTCATGATCCATCCACAGTAACAAATGGACCCGTTGGCCTTTGGCAGTCAATAGCTAGGGCAACGAAGAATCAAAGGAAATGAAGTGGTTAAAAAAAGGAAATGGGGTGAAAAATAAATTTTAGATGATGAAAAATAAATAGAACTAAACAATTACACACACATTTAATTGATATTGTCATTTTGAGATGTTAAAACTATGTAAAAAGTGAAGTGCACTAATGGCTCTTTTGATATTGTTCTTAGAGCTTTTGAAGAAAATCCCATTTTTAACTGTTCATAGGCTGCCTTAACTCTTGAACTAACTATATATGTCGTTTTCTAATTATTTGTTTTCTTTATTCTTTCATGAGTTTGTGCAAAATTTATAAATTATTATAAGAAAACTTAATTTTTTTATATGAAATTGAAATAAAATTGAATTTAGATAACGAAATGATGAAGTGATTAAAAACACTATGCAAATCATTTTTCAAACATCAAAAGGTATTATATTTAATAAAAGGCCTTATAGAATTTTATGGTTTATCTCAAACTTATGATATGCAAGAAGGAATTATATTTAATAAAATGAACTATAGTTTATGACATGCAATACTTATTTAATAAAAATAAGTATATGTGCTAATAAAATAGGAGTAGTTTTTTCCTGTTTATGTGTGAGGAAAAAAATTAGCTCTATTGATGTGTTCCATGACAAATTTTTTAGTAAAATAAACTTTATTTTACTTCATGTTTTTAAAAAAGTGCAATAATCTCAGTTTAGCATAAAAATGTGTTATCCATGGATGGGTAGATGCTGGTCACACTAGAAGGTGTTTTCACTAGTTAGACATACGGTATTGAATTTGACTATTTGAGTATATGTGAATTTAAAAATGGCTTTTTAAAGTTACTATAAATACTCAAATATAACCCAGTATGTTTTAGAATACAGTGGTATTTTTTTAAAAATAGAAAAGGTCTTCTAACTACAGGTTGCTTTTATTTTAAAATGATTTTGATTATGTAATGCATAGTTATATATGTAAGTTAACTCCCCATTGAGGGATGCACATGTTTGTGGACAAAACACTTGTTTTAAAAACATGCTCTGTTTCGGTGATACAAAACAGGGGCAAATAGAGCACTATTAAGACTTCTTGCAGTCCACGGGTACATTGTGGTTAACTCCGCATGAATTAAAACCTGATGAGTATATGATGCCTATAGGCAAGCTATAGTTAACGTTACTTTCCCCTCCACTATTAGAACCATGTAGAAGAATGTTAGCCTAAACATAATGACAATACATTTTCAGAGATATGTTTACATTGTTCATGAACATTTGCAAGTTATGGTTACATTGTGGCCATTGTAATATGACTAGATATAATAGGAACTATGATGCTTCTCAGGGTAGGAATTATAGGCAAGGACCTGGTTATCAGGGTACTACAAACACATATAGTCAAGGAACAAACCAAAGGTATGGACAAAATTTCTCCGGGCAAGGGGAAGGTCAGAGATTTGCTCCAGGGGAAAAAAGGAATGCACCTTTTGGACAAACAAGCCCTGAACAAGTAAGCCACTTATCCTACAGAAACTAGCATTTGTTTATAATTTTTGTATTACATTTTGACGCTGGATAAGGATCATAACATTCCTAACTATAGGGATTCCTAATAAACAAGAACATCACTTTTTCTTGGTATTTAATATTTATTTTAGTGTAATAGACATTTATGGAACTGTTATGATGCTCTTTTAATCTTTGTACTCGGTGATATTGGAAAAGTTGTCAACTCTTTCAAGCGATGAAAATATAACCCTGCATTTTTTTCATGGTTTTTGTGAATCTTTCTACAAAGAAGATATTGATTTGTAGTAGGTAGTATGAGACTCAGGTAGCATGAAGTTTTTAAGTGCATTTCTTATTGCATATCTTGCTATTGGAGGAATAATGAACCATAGTTATTACTTTGAATGTGATGGCTGAGAATCCTAGACAAGTAAAATAATGTTTTTAATATAGGGGTAAAATGGTCTTTTGGTCATTTTCCTATCTCATTTTCTTCTAACTAAACAAAAATTTTCTTATCAACCCATTTTCTTTTCTAATGCAAACTAAACACGTCGGTAGAAAAATATTTTCCCTTCCTTTACATTCTTTCCCCCTTATTTCCTTTCCATTCTTACCTCTTCTTTGAATCAAATGAGCCCTAAGATGCAAATTTTCAAAGTTCTTAATCTTACACCTAATTCACCCCCTCTTGGGTATCAGCAAGTTCTAACATGCTTATCATTTTTGGGTTTTGAAAAGTGATATTTTATATTACAATATAGTTATTGAGACAAAAAGATGCTAAGTTTATTGAAGATATTTTTCCTTTGAAAGTTGAGCATACCCCTAAAAGCATTCAAAATGTTTCTTCATCTTTTAAACAAAATTCAAATGAAGTTTTAATTTAAAATTTATGAAAAAACAAAATAAAAATGAAAGAAACTTCTTTAGAGATGATTTTTATACTTGTATAGTACAAGATGAACCTAAAAATTTTTATGAAGCTATTTCTTCTCCGAATGTAGAAGATTAGAAAGATGCCATCAAAGCTGAAATAGACTCTTTGCTTCAACATAAACTCAGGTTTTAGTAGACTTACCTCCTGGAGAAAACCTATTAGTTATAAATGAGTGTTTAGGAAAAAAAATTATTTCCCTAATGGATCTATAGTTAAATATAATGCTAGACTATCAACCAAAGGTTTTACCCAAAAAAGAAAATATTGATTATTTTGACACTTTTTCTCTTGTGATAAGGATCTCCTTTCTCAAAGTCTATATTGCCTTACCATCAATTCATAATCTTTTTTATTCACCAAATGGTTGTGAAAATAGCATTTTAAATGGTTATTTAGAAGAGAAAATTTACATGGTTCAACCTGAAGGGTGTATTGTTCCTCGACAAGAAAACAAAGTTTGTAAATTAGTTAAATCCATATATGGTTTGAAACAAGCACCTAAACAATGGCATGAAAATTAGATCAAGTGTTGATAAGTGGTGGCTTTTCTAGTATTGAAGTATAAATATATGTTTATACATAATTTGTGAATGATGATTGTGCTATTATTTGCTTATATGTGGATGAGATGCATATCTTTAGTACTAGCTTAAATGTTGTGCTTGAGACAAAAGTTTCATTGCTTCAAACTTTGATATGAAATATCTTAGGGAAGAAAAGGTCATTTTAGGTGTTAAAATCATAAGGAATGAAAATGGTATTCAACTTTCTCATGAACATTATGTTGAGAAAATTCTGAGAAAGTTTGAACAATTTGTTGAAGAGCCTTTGAGTACTCTTTAAGATGGTAGTGTGCAATTGACCTAACATAAAGACGATCCAATCGCTCAATCTAAATATCTAGAAATCATTGGAAGTTTGTTACACTTGATAAACTATACTAGGTCGTACATAATATATGTTGTGTATAGATTGAGCAGATTTACTCACTGGCCATGCAATAAACATGGTAGGTTCTAATAAGAATATTACGATACTTGAAATGTACCATAAATTAAAGTATACAATATAGTGGATTTCGTACTATATCATAAGGATACAATGATGTTAACTGAATCTCTAAGTTAAATGACACAAAAGCTACTAATAGCTATATATTCCTTCTTGGTGGTGGTGCAATCACATAGAAGTCACCCGAATAAAATATTATTACCAAATCCTCAAGGGATTTTGAATTTGTTACTATGGAATTAGCTAAACTGAGGCTAAGTGTTTGAAAAAATTCTTAGCAAATATCCTATTGGGTGACAAACCAACACCATCTGTGTCATTACAATATGATCATCAATTTGTTATAGCTACAACTAAGGAAAAAATTTAAATAGTAAAAGTAGACATGCTCAATTGAGACATAATATTGTAATACAAATGCTAAATGATGGTTTTATCTTAGTCAATTATGTAATGTAAGAAATGAACCTAGCAGATCTATTAACGAAACCCTTAGGGAATAAATCTGTTATTGAAATGTCGAGGGGAATAGGACTAAAGTTAACTCAAAATTATAGGGATGGCAACCAAACTTTGTAATTGGTGATCCCATAAAGAAGGTTCAATAGGTAAGAACAAGTTTTTCGTCAATTCTAACTAGCACAATATACATTAATGGTCCCTTCCTATGACATGGGGAAGTGCTATGCATTTTGACAAGGGTGAGCAAAATCTCTTAATGATTTCATAATCCTACGGGAAGGTGTGCTCATTGCAAGTACATTTTCATGAAATCACCTCTACAAATGTAGAGTAAGGCCACTCCTATAAGATCATGGAGAAATCTATACAACATTTGTTATACACTAGGCATGTACAAGATTGTCTTAACACACACAACCACTGTTAACAATGAAGATGTGGGGATATAATCTAACCCTTAATGTCTCTAATATATGGCCAACAAATGATTGGTTTTAAGTTCATAGGACTACAAAATTCTCAATCGATATATTAAGTGTTATCAGTCTAGGTCTAGTTTTAAGTTTAAAGGACCACTAAAAATAATGGTTATACCCATGTGTGTGAATCAATATGTTTTTTTACACATGTGGGGGATTGTTGTTAATATGCCTGGGTGTGTCAAAGAAATAAGTCCCATATTTCATGGGAGTATGAGAGTACGAGTTTGTATATAAAAACATGTTATGTTGAACTTGTAAATAGGCCAAGAGGAGTGGGGGGCTCACGTGCACAAGAAAGGGTCATTGGAAGGAAAACATAGTAGAAATCAGGTGATTTCCCCCCACCTGCGTACGAGTTAATATGTGGTACTAGCACCTATTTCAAAAATATTTTTACTTACCAAATTTTTTTTTGGTTTATCAAAATAATATCTTATTAAGGCTTGTTGGAAAGACCCTTTGTGACTAAGAATATCAACAATCAATAGCGTCCTTGAATTTCATTGTTGTCAGTGTACAAACCCATCCTTGTTAAAGGTGTCCGTTTGATCTTGAGGGGGCATGCTTTACGGCATTTCTATTGCCTCTTGGATCTCTAGTCTGCAGCTATATAAAGACCATAAACATAGTAGGAGGCAAACATATTGGAAATCAAGCAATTTTTCCCTACCTACGTATGAATTAATACGTGGTATCGGCACCTATTTTGAAAATATTGTTTCTTGCCAAAACTATTTTTATTTTGGTTTACCAAAATAATATCTTATTAAGGCTTACCGAAAAGTCCGTATATTTTGAGTTTGAAAATTCATGACCCTTATGGCCAAAATTACCAACAGTCAAGAGCTTCCCTAAACTTCTCTATTGTCAATGTACAAACCCATCCTTGTCGAGGGTGTCTTTTCGATCTTAAGGGACGTGCTTTATGGCATGTTTGTTGCCTCTCGATTCTCTAGTCTATGGCTATATAAAGGCCATGAACAAAGTGCTCAGTACCGAATAATCAGTCTCTTCCTCTGCCAACTTGCTTATTATTGTGGCACTTTTATATTCCACTAGCTTTGGCACCTTGTAATTTTACAATAAAGGTTCATTTAATCATTGGGAGGGTTGCTTCCTCTTTTTCGATGGTCACTAAATTACTCTTAAAGACAGTGTCATCATGTATGACTCAGATCGTCTGAATATTTATTCTTATAGATTGCTCACTTTTTCTAACACAAAGTAGGCCAACATGGAAGTTTTTAAGCAGGGCTACCGTCGTGAAAGGTATGGTATTTAGACAAATCCAAAGGATAGGTATATCAAGGTGAACATCAAAAACACTTGATTAGGACACAATAAAGCTTATGCTTATAGGGATGTGCTTCAAAATCATGTTGGCGAGTTTGTGGGAGGATTCTTGTGCAACTTGGCTAAAGGTAGTAGTTTTGGAGTTGAGGCATGAGGATTGTGTAAGGTTTGAAGATTGCTTGGGATAAGGGTTTCTAGTATGAAGTATTCAAGATTGACTACCAAGAGCTACTTGATAACTTGAATAACCATAATGGAGTAGTTGGGGAGTTTGAGGACATCATAAAAGAGATAGGAAATATGCTTGATCAAAATTGGTAGGTCTATGTGGTTTGGTGCGAACGGGAAGCTAATAGTGTTTCAGATATACTAGCTAAAGAGGCTTTAGAAATTGCAAAAATGTATGGTGTAGTTTTCGACACCTCTAGTGTTTATTTTTAAGGAAATTCAGCATCATATCCAAGAATTTTGGGCCTAGAAGTTCAAAAATTAGCATGAATTAAATAGGCTACTAAGCCCTATTAAGCAAGAGTCCCAAAGGTGCCTCAAAAGATATAATGATGCCTAGGGATTACATAACGTTTGACCTTCTTTAAAGGATAGTGAGGGCCAAGAAAGACAGAAGACTATCCAAGGAAATATTGTATATTTACCGTCTAGGTTTGTCCAAAAGCGTAATTTATGAAAATTACAAGTACGTAAGGATAATTTTATAAATTATACTTAGAATTTTAGGAAAAATCTCCGACATACAGAAAAGGTAGAGAATAATATCTTGACTATATTTTAAGGCTTAATTGAGATACAAATGAGAAAATTACCTCATAAATGAAGTTTTAAATAATTATTAAATTTTAGCTAAATAAAGGATTAGTAGCCAAATTTAATTATGAAAGATACAAGGAGGCCTCAAATACTTAGGTAAAACAGAGGAATTATTTTATGAGAGGAATGAGTTCTGGTGTAACACTCCAAATATTATTCACCAAAAATCCTTAAACATTTGGTTATACTCGAAGGAATAAAATAATGAACTTTGATGCACTTGAAGTAGCCAAAATGTTGGAAATAATGACTATATGAAATTTTTGGCTAAGAAAGACATAAAGCCTAATATTTATCTGATCAAGAATTGTTGAGTTCTCGCAAAATAACCAGTTTCGATAAGAATTTGCAGTATAGGGAACCTGGATCGTTTCCCACAGAATTCACATGCGGTCTAAAACAGTCGAATAATGATCGATTGGGGTTTTTTTTATTAAACTCTTAACAAACAATAAACTTGGATTAAAGACATAAATAAAAAAATGACTTGGACTAAACAGATTAAAACGAATGACCTAGAATTAGGATTTCATAGTTTCCTACCATCATTGGATGAAGAATTTATAACGAAACTCGTGACTGGTTCTGGACAAACCGAAATCTCTGCATTCATCCAGAGAATCCCTTGACTAGACGATCGTCTAGGTTTTGTTCGTATACTTGGCGTGCTACTGTGCGATCGCACAGTATCACTGTAACCTGATTCGAAGTGTGTCCTTGGGATGTACCAATCCGAACATTAAAACAAACATTCGAACTATTTCCAAAAATCGAATCCGATTAGAGTAAATAGAAATGAGTTACGTTATCGGTTTAAGTATGTCCTCTGATTGGAAATGTGAATCCTCAATCCATAGGTCAATCAAAGAAGCTTAGCCAAACATGGCTGGAAAATCTGAAAAATGAACAAAGAACATGAAGAACATTTTTCAGAGAATTCTTTACTTTTTGATTTCAATCCAACATTGTCCAATACGTCCTCTCCCCCATTGTTTCAGCTAACTAAAGTGAAAACCTAATTGACAAATGGATCAGAGCCCACCAGTTCAGCCTAAAACAAAAATAACTAATAAATGGTGCTCCATTACAAAATTCAGGTCCAATAAAAATCCAGAAAAATACATATAATGTTAACTACAATTTTGAGTGTCCTCTTGTCTGAATCTACCTTTCAAGTCTTCATATCAATTGTTTCTCTCTGAATCATCTAAAAAATGAGACAAGAATGAAATCATTCGGATATCTGGTTCAAGAGTTATGATCAAAATGGAGAAGGGTTATAAATCTGGAATTTTTATCATTCAAATAAGTTAAATCCAATAAAACACCCAAAGTCTAAATAGGCATAAAAGCCTATTATTTATTAACTAAAAAATCTAAATTTATTAATCAAGAGATACAAATAAGTGTAATAAATATTCAATTATTAAATTCTCCCATACTTATCATTTTGCACTCCTGAGCAAAAATAAAAGAAAAACTTCTCCTTTCTAACAATTGCCAACAATGCAAAAATGGAACAATAGACATAGAGCTTCAAAAGACCAACCAATTAAAACTGAAATTCTTTCATATCAAATTACAAAACACGGTAGTCTCAATCAATGATGCTACTCACACAAGATGGTCTCTCAAAGGATTCTCTCAATAACTCTCTAAAGTGTATAGGGTAAATAAGTGTATCACTCAAATTCTACTCAAGAAATTGTCCTACCATAGGCTTGCTCAATTTCTACTTCTCCACTACTCATATCACATGCATGCACAAATCAAGAGAGCTTATTATTCAAGGTTGTAATGGGGCTAAGGTGAAGGTGTGTATAAGTATGGATATGTGAGGCTAAGCACCAAAGAAATTTGAAAGAGCACGATAATAGTAACACTCAAATCAATGGAATATCCCCTTTCAAGTATACATCCCTCCTTCTCCTTCTTTCTTTTTTTTTTATTTTGTTTTGTTTTGTTTTGTTTTATTTTTTTGTTTTTTTTGTTTCTATCACAATGACCCAACTCCCAAATCGAACATCCCCCCAAACTTAAATTGTTGCACTCTTGGGCAACCCCCACATGTAAACACAAAACTAAGGTGAAACCAATGCTCAGTAAATTTCCAAGGTGCGGTATAACATGGTTTTACACTTTGGCTAGTAATGTGGTTTAAAAAAGAATGAGTCAAAAAGGCACAAAGGGGCTAACAAAGGGAATATAATAGTGTAAGGGAAGGCTATTTGGTCAAAGTGGCAAATAAAAGAAAGAAACTAAACAAACCTCTATCATATTTATTCATGTAAGTGAAAAATGTAGTCTTAAAAAGAAAGAGAGCAAGTTCTAGAGAACATAAATCAGGAGCAGATGCACACAGAAAAAGGAAGAATGGTAAAAGATGAATCTCATTCATGTAGGCCCAAAATCTAACAAAGGTAAATACCAAATCATGCAATCAGCATCACCAAAATCAACTACCAAAAGTAAGGAATTCAGTCCAAACAGTATGATCCACCAAAACCAACATGTCCAAGTCCACAATATACATAGCTAAACAATCATAGAAGGAGAAAGTGAAAATCTATGCTAAGTTTGAAAAAGAAAAGTGAAAAAGAAACGCATGAAATAAAAGAAAAGGGAAATAGAGAAAGAAGAATACTCCCTAAGTGTTTACGGAAGATAAGTGGCATCAGTTAGTATGAGGTCTGCTTCTTCAGGTTGCTGTTGTGATCCCTCATAAAATGGTTTAAGTCGATGTCTATTCACCTTGAAGGTCCTCCCTGTAGGTGGATCGCACAACTCAACAGCATCAAAAGGGAAAGCATTAGCAATCACAAAAGGGCCATCCCATCTAGATCGAAGCTTACCGGGCATAAACTTGAGACGGGAATTGAATAGAAGAACTTTCTGGCCCACAGAAAACTCTTTCCACAGGATTTGCTTGTCATGGAATGCCTTGGTCTTCTTCTTGCACAACCGCGAACTCTCATAGGCATCCAATCTAAGCTCATCCAACTCTTGCAACTGGAGCTTCCATTCCATCCCAAACTTAGCCAAATCCATGTTACACTGCTTAATGGCCCAATAAGCTTGATGCTCCAATTCAACCGGAAGGTGACATGCCTTACTAAAAACAAGCCTATATAAGGACATCCCAATCAGAGTCTTGTAGGCAGTCCGATAGGCCCATAAAGCATCATCTAATCGCTTGCTCCAATCCTTTCAGGTAGAGTTAACAGTCTTCTGAAGGATTTGCTTAATCTCCCTATTCGAGACTTCAGCTTGACCATTGCTCTATGGATGGTATGTTGTGGACACCTTGTGAATCACTCCATACTTCTGTAACAAAGCACCCATGCTTCGGTTACAAAAATGAGAGCCCTGGTCACTAATAATGGTTCAAGGAATGCCAAACCTATAGAAAATGTTAGACCTAACAAAATCTACCACCACAATAGAATCATTAGACCGGGTAGCCTTCACCTTAACCTATTTTGAAACATAGTCAACAACAAGCAATATGTAAGTGAAACCATGAGAAACAGGAAATGGACTCATAAAATCAATACCCCAAACATCAAAAATTTCACAAAATAATATGGGGTGCTGGGGTATCTCATGCCTAAGAGAAATATTGCCTGCTCTCTGACAGTTATCACATGACTTACAAAACAGATGAGGATCATGAAACAGGGTTGGCCAAAATAAACCAGAGTCTAGCACTTTCCTAGCAGTCCTTTGGGGTCTAAAGTAACCACCACAGGCAGAAGCATGACAAAAATGTAATATGGAGTCAAACTCATGATCAAGTACACATCGCCTAACTACTTGGTCACTACAAAATCTCCACAGATAAGGGTCATCCCAAACGTAATATTTAGATTCACTTTTCAATTTCAGAGTTTAGGCCCTAGTGGAATCAGAAGGTAAAACACAGCAACCAAGTAATTAACTAAATCATCATACCATGAAAGCTTACCTTGAAGCTGTAAAAGCTGCTCATCAGGAAAATCATCCTAAAAGGAAGAGGGGGAAGAGGACTGAGTGATATGACTCAAATGATCAGCTGCCCAATTATGTGCTCTACTCCTATCTCTGATCTCAACATCAAATTCTTGAAGCAATAACATCCACCGAATAAGTTGAGGCTTAGCATCTATCTTTCTTAAAAGAAACTTCAAAGAAGCATGGTCAGAGAAAACAATTACCCTACTGGCTAGCATATATGACCTAAACTTATCAAAAGCAAACACTATAGCCAAAAGCTCTTTCTTAGTGGTGGTATAATTGGATTGGGCAGGATCCAAGGTCTTGGATGCATATGCAATGACATGAGAAACCTTATTGACCCTCTGAGACAAGATACCCCCAACAACATAATTAGAAGCATCACACATCAACTTAAATGGGAGAGACCAATCTGGTGGTTGGATCACTAAAGTGGTGCTCAGGCAATGCTTCAAGTGATTGAAGGCTATCTTACACTCAGTATCAAATACAAACTCATCGTCCTTATGCAAAAGGTTAGACAGGGGTCGGGCAATCTTGCTAAAATCCTGAATGAAGCGTCGGTAGAAACATGCATGGCCAAGAAAAGAATGAACTTCCCGCACATATGTGGGATAAGGCAAAGCAGTAATAACATCAATCTTAGCAGGATCTACCTTAATACCCTCTCTAGACATCATGTGTCCCAACACTATTCCTGACTCAACCATGAAGTGACACTTTTCAAAATTTAGCACAAGATTAGATTCAATGAGTCTATTCAAGACTCTAGACAAATTAGCCAAGCATGCATCAAAATTGGACCCATACATAGTAAAATCATCCATGAAAACCTCCATGCAATCCTCTAGAAAGTCAGAAAAGATACTTACCATGCAACGCTGAAAGGTACCAGGTGCATTGCAGAGGCCAAAAGGCATTCTTCAGTAAGCATAGGTTCCAAAGGGGCATGTGAAGGTCATCTTCTTCTGATCCTCAGGAGCAATATGGATCTGGAAGTACCCCGAGTAACCATCTAAAAAGTAGTAGTGAGACTTACCAGCCAAACGCTCTAACATTTGATCAATGAAAGGTAAAGGATAGTGATCCTTGCGGGTAGCTTGGCCGAGTCTCCTGTAATCTATGCATACTCTCCAGCTGTTCTGAACTCTTGAAGAAATGAGCTCATCCTTTTGATTGGCTACCAGGTTACTTCAGACTTCTTGGGAACGACCTAGACCGGGCTAACCCACTGGCTATCAAAGATGGGATAGATGATGCCAACTTGTAGAAGCTTAGTCACTTCCTTCTTAACCACTTCCAAAATGAGAGGATTAAGATGTCTCTGTGGTTGTCTTACTGGCTTAGCATCTCCTTCCAACAAAATATGATGCATGCATATAGAAGGGCTAATTGTTCGCTTCCGCAAGTATACGGGTCGCGTCAAGTAATAGAGTGATAAGTAAAGATCGTTCCCACGAGGACTATGACGAAAATGAGCTAACTAATGCAACTATGTTCTTAACTAGGTTGAATCAAATCATTTGAAGTGATTAAGGTAAATGAAGAATATTAATGAAAATAACAAAGCAAACAGTGAGAATTGGGAAATTGGGTTTGATTTCAAAAGATTATAAGCTTAGGATTACTTCTTCCCCATTGTATTTCATAAAACTATGCAATTATCCACTTATGTTGGTTAAATGAGTTTTATATGCTAGTCAAAGGTTCTAAAGCATCAACCAAGCTCTCTCAAGTCAAGATTGATTTTTAATCTTCATCAAAAATATTCAATCTCTTGTTTATAATTAATGAAAATCATCTTTCCAACACAATCCTTCAATAGACTATGCTAGGTTGTTAGATATATCTCTATTCTAACAACAAACCATCCATTTAATCATAAACTTCAAGTCTAGCATGATTTCTCTTAAGTTCTACAATCAAAATAGCTCTCTCAAGCATCTTCCAATTGAACTACTCTATTCATGTGGTGATCAAGCACAAGAAAGCATTAAGTACAAAGAAAAATCATCATATATACTCAATAACCAACATAAGCAAGATAATCTAATAGTTTAAATCCATACAATGGGTAAAAGTAATCCTAAATGAAAGTATTTAGCTACTCATAATCTTCAAATACCAAAAATTCAGCTTAACAAAGTAACCCATATCAGCAAATGAAAGAAAAGGGAAGGAGAATGATAAAAACCACTGATTTTAGCTTTAATCTTCCTTAGAAATCCAACCCAAGGCTTCTAATCTTCAAAATACTCCCTTCCTAAGCTCTCCCTTGCATGCTCTAATGTTTCCCAATGCTCAGCCCCCCTTTTTCGGCGCCTCCCTCTAGGTTAAGAAGTGTTTTTTTCGCTTCTGATATCAAAACGCGCAACTGTACTTTTCGCGACTGGCTACGGCAAGTATGTCAACTTGCTGTAGCCAGTTACACAGAGAGCAAATTTCCCTTCAGATTCTCGACTGGCTACGGCAAGTTTGTCAACTTACCGTAGCCAGTTACAGAGAGAGCAAAACATAGATGACTTGCCACGGCCAGTGTGTCCAACTTGCCACGGCCAGTTACACAGAGAGCAAAACATGGATGACTTGCCACGGCCAGTGTGTCCCACTTGCCACGGCCAGTTACACAGAGAGCAAAACATGGATGACTTGCTGAAGCCAGTTGTACAAACTCCTTCTAACTTGGCAATGCTTCACTTCCTTGTTTCTGGGTTCATGTAGGGCTTCAAAACTTGTCTCCATCCTTCTACAAAAGAGGGATGATTTATAAATTCTCAATTGAGTCAAAAAGATGTAACTATAATATCTTTGATTTTTTTGCATGATACTTTGATATGCACATTTTCTTCTATACACTTCTTTCTATGCACATTTTGAACCAAAAAAAATAGGTAAAAAGAGAAGAAAATGTGTTGGAATGTTATGAATTTCTAAGAGTTAACACTAATGTCAACAAGATCAGCTAACGTCCACCCAATTGCCTTCTTATTGGCCTTCAACAAGCTTAGCAGCTTTTCTTCTTGATTGTAGAAGGTTGTTGGCCACAATGACTGGCAATTGCTCATCTACCTCTAGAAAGGCATATTCAAGTGAGCTGGCAATAACTTCAACTCTAACTTGGGTAGCTGCTGAATGGAAGGAAGAAGCTTAGGTATTTGCACCATTTATGTAGTGTACACACCTGCAATACCTGAAACTATATGCACAGAAGCAGAACTGTGGCTAGGCAGCTCACTGTTAACATCAGAATTCAGTTCATAATCACAACGAACATCAGAATGAAGCTCAGCTTCACCATAATCAATATCAGAATCCACAAGTAAAGTAGAATTAGAAATCAAGTCAATATCTCCATAAAGTGCATCATCAATCTTAGTGCAAACAGGGCACCATTCAATGTCAGAACATGCACATATGACAGAATCTCCCATCGATGCAAAATCAGGAAAATCAGCATACCAATAAGAAAGAACATCATCAACAGTTTCATCTATCACATCAATGCATAAAACAGAATGCTCTTCCCTAGGAAGAATATGAGAAGAATATGTATGATAAGAAATAGAGTTGTATAAAAAATTTCATAATTTTTGGACAAGTTTTAGACCTTCAAACATCACACACAATACTGACTACCACACAAGGCAGATTTAAGCAACATGCACACCTATACTTCATAATTTCCCAAATTCATATACAAGTATCCAAAAATCATGAACACTTATATACCTATATAAATTTTTCCTCCTAAAGCCAATGGAAGCATCAAAATCATCAAATTCCAAGTGCATCACCACATCACATACAAAACCTTAATTTAGGGTTCTCAAAAAAGTTATATTATTTTCTTGTTTTCATTGGCTTATTCGCTTCCTTTCTACTTCTCATCAAATGATTAGCTATTTAAACATCTATTAGACATCATTTAGCCATTGAAAATACCATTTTAAACTAGCCATGAACAGTACCCAACCTTCCCAAAACTCATCCAATCAACAAACCAATCAGTTAAAAAGGAAGCTTACGCTTACCTCTACCCATTTCCATAGATAGTTCGGAATTCCAGCAACACTCCGGCCGGTGAGACGGTGCCAACCACCTCCACCCATTTCCGTAGAAGAAGTTTCCTGAAGGGCACTTTGAGAGAGGACGCCGATTCAGCAGTGTCTTGGCGGCTGGAAGTTTCTCTCTCTTCTCCAGAACAAGAAGATGGAGAACTGATCATTAAATGGGTGTTTAAAATAGCTTGCCACATGTCATGCTCCTATTGGCCCAAATAATTGATTTTCGCACATAATGCTTAATCTGGCATAATTTTTATTAAATTTTGAAAATTCATATCTAATTGTACAAATGTCCAATTGGAGTGATTCCAAAGGCTATACGACCCTAATTGAGTCTAGTTTTAAAGAAAAATATAAAATTTGGTCAATTGGAAGTTAACTCTTCCTAGAATTTTAATCTTTAGACGCTGCCCCAGAAAATAGTTAATTTCTTTGGGCTAACTTCAGAAATTCATATCTTTTTTTGTACAGATCCAAATAACTTATATGACATCTCAAATTAAATCTTTGATAAGTCTAATTTCACTCTAGAAAGTTTCATAATTTTTCACCATCATTTACCTATTGAAAATGACACACAATCACCACTGTCAAACCAAAAATTTCACCGGTAGCAAAATTACTTTGTGTTCCACTTTACTATATTGTGTGTGACTTCTAATTGCTTTGTTTTGTTATTCCCCGAGCTCTTTAGCTCACTAATATAATTCTTTTTAATATCCAAGGATATAAAGGAATTTTAGGAAATAATATCATGCCTCACTATGACATTTACTAAACATAGGTCTAGTAGCCCCTTTTAATCTAGGCTAAATCTTAAGCCTCTAGTCCCAAAATTTGGGATATTACACTCATGTTACAATGGATGACATTCATAATAGGCATCACATAGTATATATAGGAAGAAGTTACTACCTGAAACGTGTCCTTTCCTTGCTTGACCATCGTTCCAGCTTCGCTTTCGGCTCAGCTATTGATATATCCTAAATTACAAATTTAGGATAAATAAGTCATTATTCACTCGTAACTCATTTTAAACTCATTGTGTTGGTTATCTTGACTCAATGTTACAAATTACAACAATGCCCCTAGGGTCCGGCCTATGCCCATTTATACCCGGTCCATTGTACTTTACTTAAAATCATAACTTGGGTTAATCCTACACAATTTCATGTGTAAAATCCATTTATGACCTCGGATTGTTCAAATTCAGGACCAAATGACAAAAATATCCCTTGACAGCCTTTACTTAGTGCTTTAAGGGTAATTTGGTCATTTCACACCCTAGGCCTTTTCTCATTTCATCATTTACATGAACCTTTCCCAATTTGCCCTTCTGAACTTAATAGAACCATCCAATTAATAAAATTCCAAATCCTTCTTCATGCCACACATCTAGCAGCAATATTGAGTTCTTAGAAGAGTTATGTCGGTTTCTCATTTTCTATTTTCTCAATCATATCCTTTTTACTTCTAATCACATGATTAGCTATTTAGAAACTCATTGGATATGATTTAGAGGTAATTCAAGCATTACTTCCTATAGTCTATTTATTAGAAAACAAGAGAAACAACATCATCAACCACCCATATCAACATGAATAGCATCAATTAAGGTAGAAGAAGCAAGTCTTGAAGTTTACCTCTTGATTCTTCTACTTTCTCTCTCTAGGTCGCTAGCTCTCTCTCTTATCCCTTGAAGTTTTGCCTTGAAAACCATAGATTTAATGGTGAAGAAGAGATTAGAAGAGGTAGTAGAGAGTTTAGGAAGCTTTAACTTCAAGATTACAAACTCCTTTACCTTGTTCTTGTGATCTCTCTTCCTCCTCCATGTTCTCATTCTCGTTCTTGTTCTTGTTCTTCTGTTATGTTATGATTCAATTGGCACGAAGGAATGAGGAAAGAAAGGATGAAGAGAGTGATATAGTGAGTCATTAAAAATGGATCTTATATGGTCACCCTTATTAGTCCACTTCTTTAGCTTTCTTGCATGATAATTCATTTCCTTTGTCATTCTTCTTCATCCACTAAAATAATGAGATTCATATAGAGAAATATTATTCTCAAACTATCCCATTACACCACCTTACAAGTGGTTAATCATAGCCTTGTGCTTTATGGCTCTTAACTTTTCTTAGGTATTAAGTCATCTAGTAATCGTTTCCCTCTTTTTTAGTTCCTGTCTAACTGAAATCATTGGGAAAAATACTCATTTCTTATTTTATGGCAAAATTACTATTTTACCTTACATTATTTCCCATTGAAAAATCGTCACACAATCATGAATGCCGCATAAAATTCACTGGTAGCAATACTATCTTGTGTTATAACTTTAATACCCCCAAGGTATAAAGGAATTTCAGGGAATTGCTCGTGCCTATTTGGGACACTTGCTAAACCAGGGCCTAGTAGTCCACTTGAATCAAGCTTATTCTCAATCTTCTTGTCTTAAAATTTAGGGTGTTACAGAAAACAATTGATACACTAGAGTTTTGAAAGGAAACTCGAGTTCAGATTGATGAAGAACTCGAGTTTGGTAGCAGCACTTGAGTTTGGTAAGCATATTTCAGTATAACTCTTGCCATTTTTGTCTAACACTCGAGTTGTGTGTATTACAAGAAGTGATCTTAAGCTGATGCACTCGAGTTCTCAATAAGCACTTGAGTTCTAACCTGAAGTGAACTCGAGTCCTGAAAGTTTTACACTGAGAGTTTCTGCCTGAGAGTTTTTATGTTATGAAAACAAGGTAGAGAACTCTATTTTTCAATGAGTACTTGAGTTCTGTACTGAAATGCACTCGAGTTGGCAAATTAACTCCCGCGAGTTTATTCTAGAAGCTAAGATAGAATCTGATACTTTCATGTGAACTCGAGTTTTGGTATAGAACTCGAGTTCTGATTCAAGTTGCACTCAAGTTTGTTGTTGCACTCTCAAGAGTTTTATCCAGAGACTTGCTCAACATCCTGCAACACTTAAAGAACTCAAGTCTGAAAGTTAAACTCAAGTTCCGGTGAGAAATGAACTCGAGTCATGAACTTAACTTCCGTATGTTTCCATTCAAAGAATTGACCAGGATGATTGAGTTCCTAGAGAACTCGAGTTTGGATGTAAGACTCAAGTTGTGGACATAAAGTAACTCGAGTTTGGTTTTGCACTTCAATAAGATTTATCTTGAGAAGCACTAAGAAGCAGGAAATAGTTGGAAAAATTGAGTTTATGAGCAAAACTCGAGTTCTAGTGTCAGGAAAACTTGAGTCCAGAAATGAACTCTCGTAAGTTTTAACCAGGAAACTTGAGTTCTAGTGTAAAACTTATACTTGTTGGTATACTTAAACATCATTTAACATATGTTCCAAGTATGAAACATGTTATTAAACATTCGGATTGTAAATTCAGTTAAACAAGTCAAATATGGCGGATGTCAAGATATGGGCTAGCTGTCACAAAATATAGGCCAACAACCACTACGAGTAACTGACATACTATAACAGCCTGTCTAAAGAATTCAAACGTACGCATCCCGCTCCATAATGTACACTCTGTAACGTCTATCTACAAACCATCTATATATACAGAGACTAAAAAACAAACAGAATATAGGGAAACAAACTTACACGAAAAGAGTTATATACATACACGGGCCTTTGATTTCATATTTTCTCTGTTGTACTTCAATGATTGTCATATCTACTCTGTGAGAGAGTTCTGTAAACATTTTCTATTGTAATTTTCATCTCAAGGTAAAGAGACCTTGAGAGGGTAGAATTTCTTTATAGAGGAAGCTATAGAGAGAGTTCCTTGATAGACTTCCTGCTTTTAGGACTTACAAGGCATAAGCGGTAGAGAACGTTGCTACTCGTAAGACTTACAGGGGTGTAAGCAGGAGAAAATGTTGCTGTTTGTAAGACTTGTATAGGTAAGTATGAGAGAAAGTTCGTTGAAATTACTCTACTCATAAGACTTACCGTAAAGGGGAGAGAAAGTTCTAAGTGTAGAACATGTATGCTTGTTGTCCTCAAGTGGACAATTGTTGTACTATGCATTCCAAAAGCAGACTGAATCTTGGAGGTTTAGTGAAAAGCTTAGGAGGTGTTGATCCTTAAGGACTGGACGTGAGCCTGGGATTTGAGCCGAACTAGTATAAATCTTTGTGTGCAATTTCTCTCATCTCTACTATTTCTTCATTCAATTTCATAATGCCGTAACAACCAAAAAATTTACTAAGTTACCCAATTTACCCCTTCTTGGGTAAAGCTTGCCTCTTACAGCATTAGAAACCAAATAGGAAAGAAGGAATAAAATATGCAAGAACATGTGATAAAATTGGAATAAATTAGTATTATTTTGAGGTGGAAAATGCTTCTTCAATAAGCCATTTTATTCCTTCAAGAGGCTTAAATTTTGGTCAAGAAAGAAAGAGACAAGGGAAAAATGAGATTTTTCCATATATCATGCCATGTGGAAAATGAATATGCCATATGGAAAAAGAAGTACTAAAATAATATGACATATGTGCAAAATTCAAATAAAATAATAATATTTAAGGAGGTGGAAGATGATATTTGTTTAAAGGCATTTCATCCTTCCTTAGGCCATATTTCGGCCAAAAATAGGAGAGAGAGAGAGAGTTTGGAGAATTAAGAGCAAGAAGGAAGAGTCAAGAGATTCAAGAAGGCAAAACTAGGTAAGTAGTAGTTGAAATTGCTTGTTCTTGCCTTTAATCTCTTGTAAACCTTCTCTAATCTCCATATCCTTCTTGAAATCATGCAAAGCAATAAGAAAATCAAGGGAAAGGAGAGAGGAAGGTAGCGGTTTATAGAGAGAAAGAAGAAGAAAGCAAGGTAAACTTGAATACTTGCTTATCTTGTTGTTTTATGATTGTTGTTAGTGGTTTTGGTTAGTCATGGGCTTGGTTTGGTTTGAATTTATGATTTAGGATGCATGAACCCTAAGGGTAAATGTTGTCCAATTTGTCATTAATCATGTTCAAGAGGTTTTTAATTGATTAAACAAGTGATTAGAAGTGAGAAGAATATGTATGATAAGAAATAAAAAAATTTCAAGTCCTTTTCGCATCTTATTAACTTAGTATGTATGTAAGTATAAAATCATAAGTGACTATTTAAATCATATATACTGGAAATGTAAAAGCTTAGAGAAGAGAAGATACAAACTGTGATTTATCCTGGTTCGGTCCAATCCATGATGACCTACGTCCAGTCCCCAGGCTCCTCTTGAGATTTCCAATCTACTATCTTCTTGTTTAACCGAGTATAAGAAAAGCATGTACAATCCCACAAGTTTAATTGGGCACTTATGTAGCCTACTACAAAGCTAATTCCCCTTACACACTATAAGGTTCACTCCTTTTACGGAAAATCTTATGAGCAAAGCAATCCCGAAGACCTTTCTCTCCCGCTTACCCATGCAAGTCTTATGAGCAGCCACGTTCTCTCCCGCTTACCCATGCAAGTCTTATGAGCAGCCACGTTCTCTCCTGCTTAAACCACTGTAAGTCTTATGGGCAGCAACGTTCTCTACTGCTTTCACCTTGTAAGTCTTATGAGCATAAAGTCTTACAGGCGATTCTCTCTTCAGCTTCCCCTGTAAAGAAATCAACCCTCTCAAGGTCTCTCTACCTTGACATCAATATAGAAGTAAATTGTATGGGTTTACATACTCTCTAAGAGAGTGGATAAAATACTCATTGAAGTATAATATAATTAACTCACTCTTAATGATAAATGATACAGAAAACATAGAAGAGCAGAGAGTGTGTGGACTGAAGAGGATGACTCATGATATAAGCATATTTGCGTTATTGTGTTCTTGTCCCATTATCTCTTCTTTGAATGCCTCTATGTTTATATAGATGAGTTGAGATAACCGTTGGTAGCATTCATCTGTTAGAGTCCTGTTGCATTGTTTGACTATTCAAAAAACTAGCCGTTACGTCAAATGCTTATCACGCTCTGTAAAATGACTTTTCTTCTAATTGCATGATCTCTTCATTGTTTTCCTAAAAATATACTTAGAATACTAATACAATGAAGTATTAATCATTTAGATAACAAATCAATAAACAACAATTGATTATCATGAAATTCAGTCTCATCACTCGAGTGATCCCTTCTGATTTCTTTTCTGCTAGAGAGTACTTCGAGTAAAATGACTCTTTGCACAATGTATCACTTGAGTGCTCACTCGAGTGATCAATGATCATTACTTGAGTGATCACTTGAGTGACCCAATGAAAAACTTAGCAGAGAGTCTTTCATGATTTTTAAAGCAATCTTACCTCATCACTTGAGTAGTCACTCGAGTGATCCCTTGCCATCACTCGAGTAGTCACTAGAGTGATACCTTCTGTTAGATATGATTAGTTTTGATGATGACAAATATAGATGTCAAATATTAAGCATAAGAAGTTTGCATAGTATACTTTTCTAATACATTGACTAACTATTTGATATTGCATATATTCTAGATTAGTCAAGCAATGGAAGAAAGAAATTGAGGAATGAAGAACTTGCAAGAATTAATGAAAAATAGCAAGTTTCAAGTTCTACAGGGTACTGTAGCAGTGGGCACTGTAGCATACGGTACTGTAGTGTATGGCACTGTAGCACACTGTAGCAATCGAGTAATTTTGGCAATCACTCGAGTGATTCTGAAAATCACTTGCAGTGATTCACTGTTCACTCGAGTGATTTGCAGTTTTTCAGACTCTGTTTTTCGTCCAGCTGAGCAATGCCTGGTTATTTGATTATATCTCTCAAAATATAACTCCGATTGAGACCAAACTGGTTGCATATGAAAATAGACTCCTAATGCGTCATTTTGAAACCCAAAGCAACATTAAATGAGCTCAGATGAAGGAGATATAAGTGTTCGAATTAGGAATTCATATCAGCGTCACTTTCTGGAACAGATTTGATATTTTGGCTATAACTCTCAAACCATAGATACAATTTAGCTGAAACCGGTGCCATATAAAACTAGACTTCAAGATATTTCCATTGATATATAATATAGCAATTTTGGATTCATATTCGAAGAGTTATGTCATCTGGAAGTTTATCCCTGTTTGCTGTCAAATTGGAAGTGGAAGTTTCAAGTCCAAGTGATCTGAACAGAGAGCACCCGAGTGATTTTTATAATCACTCGAGTGTTCAGGAAGATTGCTCGAGTGATCATTAATAATCACTCGAGTGAAATACGTAGAATACAGATCACTTCCAGTGGCGCAGAAATCACCGGAGGAATTTTTCACTGTTTGCAATTTCACTTCCAATGATACCGAAATCACTCGAGTGATATGAGATTTTTCAGAATCACTTCCAGTGCGAGCCAAATCATTGCAAAAAAAATACACTGTTTTGGAAATCACTTCCAGTGATGTCAGATCACTCGAGTGATATTTAAAATTTCCAGATTCACTTCCAGTGGATTGAAAATCACTACAAAAAAAGTTCACTGTTTGCAAAATCACTTCCAGTGATGCCAAATTCACTCGAGTGATATATGAAATTTGCCATATCACTTCCAGTGGTTGCTGAATCACTTCCGGTGAATATTAAAATTCCTCAGATCACCTCCAGTGCCGTAACTGATCGTTTCCAGAGATTACCAATATGCACCAGATCACTTCCAATGAACTAATATCCATTCAAGTGATCTTCCATTTGTGAGATATCAGTGAATGAACTAATAATTCAAGTGATGTGCTGATTTTGATAAATCACTTTCAGGTTTGACAGAAACATGAAATCACCAGAGTAATATTGTGAGCCATCCGAGTGAAATGTTGTTTCATGAAAATCACCTTCAGTGAAGTAATGCTGCACTCAAGTGAATTGACATCACAGCCAGAGAATTTACTGATAGATAGAGTGATTCACTATTTTTATCAAAAACACCTCCAGAAGCTGTCTGAACATCTGAGTAAAATACTATCCTGAGAAAATCACTTCCAGCACTAGTAATCTAGTGCACCTCCAGTGAAAGCCATCTCAGAATAAGAATCACTTCCAAATCAATGGAGATCACTGCCAGTCAAATATTATCTTCTGAAAATCACCTCCAATGAAATCAAGTTTACTTCCAGTGATTCTTTAGTTTTTCAAGATCACCGCCAGTGAAGTCTGTAATCACCTGAGTGATGTTTTCTAACTGCTATTTCTCTGAGTGGATTTACAGGTGTTATGCACTACCGATCACATGGCATACACGGATCAATATTGAGCGACAACAAATCATGGGCAACATGATTATTCAATAAATGATTCAACTAACGTCCAAAACAGAAAGAAAGCAACGCTGAAACATTTGTAAGAGATCAACAGGAAATGTTGAAGCATCTGTCAGAGCACCACGATTAGTGGCCATAACCATTGAACTTTCTGTCCGAGCACACAATCGGCTTACAACGGGAAAATATTTGAATGCTCTAACGGCTCTCAACCTATCTTATATAAATTGAAGCATTCAAGAAGAAGAGATAGAGATTTACAGAGAAATACTACAGCGAACATAAATGATGAAGTAACGAGAACCCAACTGCCAACATGCTGCTATCATGAATCTTCATCTCTCACACTCTTCGTTAATATCTGTTTTCATTGTCATGTACATTTGAGAATGAATATTTGTATTGTACTTCAGTGAGGATTTATGTACTCTATGAGAGAATCTATAAACACTTCATCTATACTTCTGTATTGATCATGAGGTAGAGGGACCTTGAGAGGGCTGATTACCTTACGGGAAAATTGTAGAGAGAATCGCCAGTAAGACTTTCTACTCATAAGACTTACAAGGTGCAAGCAGTAGAGAACGTTGCTACTCGTAAGACTTACAGTGGTGTAAGCAGGAGAGAACGTTGCTGCTCATAAGACTTACAGTGGTGTAAGCAGGAGAGAACGTTGCTGCTCATAAGACTTGCACGGGTAAGCAGGAGAGAAAGGTCTTCAGATTGTTTTGCTCGACTTACTATAAGAAGGTGTAAACCTTACAGTGTGTAAGGGGGAGTGACTTTGTAAGAGATTTGTAGCGAATGTTCTTGTGCTCGATTAAACAAGAAGATAGTAGATTGAAAATCTCAGGAGGAGCCTGGAGACTAGATGTAGGTCATCGTGGATTAGACCGAACCAGGATAAATCATAGTTTGCATATTCTCTTCCCTAAGCTTTTACATTTCCAGCATATATGATCTATATATCTGCATATGATTTTATAGTTCCATATGTAATGATTTGATAAGTTGTGAAAAGTATTTTTTAAAAGATCAGACTTTCTTATCGTACACTCAATTCACCCCCCCCTCTTGGGTGTCAGCCAGGTCTAACACCTTCCAGAACTTGGCACAAAGTATTTGAGGTGTTTTCACCTGCATCACTTGAGTAGTCACTCCAGTGATCTCAATTTATCACTCGAGTGATATGATCCTTTTGACTCCAAATATGGAAAATAACCTATCATCAGAAAGCTCTTGCCTTTTACATTCCAATGCAAAAAGAATCAGCTCCAAACTCATTGAATTCTGCCAGTTATGATCCAAAGAATGTCTACTGTTGTTCTAGATAGTATTTGAGTTTTCCAGTGTCAACTTCTAGAAGGCATAACATTTCGAATACAACTCTAAATTTGTCATATTATATATCCATAGAAAGCTATTTAAGTATAGTTTCATATGCTACTAGTTTGAGCTCATTTAAACGTGTAGTTTAGGAGATATGTCCAAAATACCAAACCTTTAATGATGGTGATTTGAAGGTTAAGTTACAATAATCATATCTCCTTCATCTGAACTCTTTTGGTGTTGTTTTTAGTGTCATTTTAACTCATTAGGAGTCTAGTTTCATATGCTACTAGTTTTAGCTCAATCAGACGTGTGGTTTGACAGTTATGGCAACAATACTGAAGCTTTGTTAGGCTAATCGAAAACAGAGTGCAACAGAGTGTTGCATCACTCGAGTGATCACCTCCAAAATATGGAAGTGACCTATCACTCGAGTGATCAACTGTGGAGGTGCCATAACTTCCATATAAATCATTTTAGCTTTGTATTGACCCATTCCAACCTTCAGTATCACTTCTAAGAGCTTGATTCTCGATATTCCTATTAGTTCTTGCAAGTTCATCTCTTTCTTCTTAATTTTCCTCTTGATGATCATTCTTTATAACCTAATTAGATAGCTTCTTCATTTTCTTGACTATCTTCAATCTTCCTCTTTATTTGCTTGACTAATCTACAAGATATTTTACATTAGATATAGTAGTTAGTCAATGTAGGAGATAAATATATTATGCAAACTTTTTGCTCTTAATATTTGGCTTTTACATTTGACATCATCAAAACTAATCATATCTAACAAAATGGACGCTCAAAATTTCAAAATTATCATTTATTGGACATTGCCACAAAAACTTTCTAGTTTTACTTGGCTAATTTTAAAAATACATAACTCTTAATTTACAGTTCTAAATGACTTATATGACCTATGAAATTAAAGCGTAATAAGTCTACTTTTATTCTGAAAAATCTCATAGGCATTGGATATCATTTTCCTATTTAAAAATGTCACAAAATCAGACTGTCATACAGGAAAACACACTGGCAGCAAATCTAATTTCTACAATTTGTGTTCCAAATATAATTATGTTGTGTGTGACCACTAATTGCCTTGTTTTGTCATTTTCTGTGCTCTTTAATTCACCATTTTATTTTCTTGAATGCCATAAAGGTATAAGGAATTTTTAGGGAATAAAATTATGCCTTCTTGGGACTCTTGTTAAATTGGGGCTTAGCAATCCACTTGATTTAGGCTTATTCTGAAGCCTTTAGTCCCAAAATTTGGAATATTACACCTTCTTGAAGCACACATATAGCAAGGAAAAAATTAAAAGGAATAGAAAAGAAGAGGCCACAGTTTTATAACCTAGAGAAAGAAAGCAAGAGCTAATCCAACAAACCTTTCTCCTCTTATTGATTGTTGATTATTGATTTTTGTTGGTGGTTTGGTTGAGTTTGTGGTTTGTATTGGCTTGTTTAATTAGTTTTGTGACCCTAAGGGAAGGTGCTATCTAAATTCACATTAATCATGATTAAAAAGTATTTAAGTGAATAATCATATGATTACAAGTAGAAAGGAAGGTGTTTTAAAGCTTAAAACATGAAAATTCTATTTTTCCATTTTATTCCAGATTTGTTGTGGTGTGTTGTTGAGTCGTCAAACCAAGTCCAAACCTTATGAAATTTTACAGGATGAATGTAGACATCCTATGATTTAATTTGATAGTTAATATAAGCAATTTGGACCAGTGTATTGAAAGATATGATTTTTCAAAATTTGACCATAAATCTGGAATGAATTCTGTGGCAGATTAGCTTTGACAAGTTTTCTAGAATTTTGTGGTTATAATTGGTACTCTGTGATATTTTTTATTAAAATAGGACTGAAATATCTTTACAAAAAAACTAGAACCTCTCAATTTTGAATTTGTTAGATTTAGTTATGAATTTTCAAAGTTGACTAAAAAATTTGGTAGCTTTTAATCAATGTGTGAAATTAAAAAGGTAATGGCAAAATGTAATTACCTTGAACCCTAAGGGTAAAGATAACCAAAAATATGAGTATAGCATAATATATGAATGAGCACTCAATTTTGAATTTTTTAGATTTAGTTATGAATTTTCAAAGTTGACTAAAAAATCTGGTAGCTTTTAATTAATGTGTGAAATTAAAAAGGTAATGGCAAAATGTAATTACCTTGAACCGTAAGGGTAAAGATAACCAAAAATATGAGTATAGAATAATATATGAATGAGTAATGACTCATTTATTATATATTTGGAATTTTATGACATATCAAAAGCCCGAGCCAGATCAAAGGTATTTGACAGACAGTAGAGCAGGGAAAGAGACATTCAAATAGTAACTCTATCTCTCATACACTATGTGAGTGTTTATATACTTTGTGCATACCATCTTCTGTGATATGATATACATAGTGCCTGGGGCACATTACCTAGATATGGGCTGGGACCCAGCTGAGGTACATGGACAAGTAGGGGATCCAAACAGTCATTTGGCCCTGAACAGTGTGCACACGCACGATATAGTATGTATTTTCATTTTATACTATATGGTTCATTGCATATTTATCTATTTCATTTTATATGATTCATAGTCTATTACTATTGAGATTCGTTTGAATCTCACCATTTCCATAAATTGTATAAAGTTTTCAACAGCAAGCAGCAACTCAAAGGGTAAAACTGTAATTACCTGCAACTGTAGGTTCCAGACAAGATCAACGAAGACTATTGGTTATCTGAAGGATTTTATTATTTTAAGGACTATAAACATTATGTACATCCCTATGGAGAATTCATGTAATATAATCAAGCATATTGTATCAATATTATTAGTATATTTATGCTATTCATATGTGCCCACTGACTGCGCATTGCTACTCTGGTGAATATTGGAATAATAAGGGGTATATAAGGTGGGTCTTACAAAAGGGTCAGAGACGGATCCATGCAGTGTCGCTGGTTCTAGGGTAGAACCCGTGCACGTAAGACATGGCCTACAGCTGGATCCAGAATTGTAAGAGTACGTTAAAGGCATATACACACAAGCTTTCAATGAGTGAGACACCCTAGTGGCTCAGTATATGGCATACCTAGAGGAAATAGATATATTGTATCAAGGTCAGAGATATTTTGATTTGGAGATTCTTGATGATATTTGGATTCGTACAACATTATACTTCTTTCCTAATACTACATTTTAGAACTGAAAGAAGAATGAGATCATAGAGCGGGGCCCGAATGACAACTTTATTACCTTTATGGAGCACATTATACAGTATGTGTTCAATTATATGTACCAATACTGATGAACGACTCATACACAGTATTTGATCACCTGAAGGTGATTGGCCTGACTAAATGGGATAAGGATAGTCCAGAGGTGTCGATACCTAGAAGCGGTGGGAGCCGATACCAGCGTTTTTGCATCAATACATTAAAAAGCATGCTCAAAATAGGGAAATGAAAAGATGGGTGACCCCCTGGGAAGTTTTTGAAAATGTTAAGTTATGTAGTGCAAAAGAGAATAAACATGTTTTACAGTCATGTATGGGATGTCTATTACTAAAAGTTTTCCCTAAACTACTATAAATGTCTGTTATATGCTATTATTAGAGTATTTGTGTATCCAAATCTTGTGAAATGAAAAAAATGCCCTTGTGAACACGTGGGGTTTACCTCTTCCTTATCTTTAAATAATAAGATATAGAGATGGTGGGACAAAGAGGTAGAAGTGTTGAGTGGGGTCCAGGAGCTAGACCTGACCCAATACAACAAATAATGGGCATATTGATGGAGCAACGTACAATGATATATGTTTGAGTGATGAGCTACAAGAAATGCAGCAAAAGTAAGATATAGATAGGGAAAGAAAGAGAACTATCTTGGTAGATAAGAGATTGAGCTTAATTAGCCTAAGAATCCTGCTTAGGAGTAGCCCCCAGTTAGACTTGTTGATAAGGCTGAGAGTCTGCAGACATGGGTAGCATGATTATGCTAGCGGAGATCTCCTTCCTTCCAAGGGAAATTTAATCCTCATATGGTAGAGAACTAGTTATCTCGTCTGGAAAAGTTCCCAGAATGCCCAAGCTTAGCTGGTAATCTATAAATTAGAGGGTGATACAGACAAATAGTGAGAAAAACACTGAAATGATTTTGCAGGTCTGAAATATTCCTTTCATTTGGGAATTATTTAAGAACAGTTTAATAAAAAAAAGAAATTACCTTCCCCGATTAGTCTAAATTGCAAAGAAAACAAAATTTCTTATCATTCAGCAAGATGAGAAGGAAAGTTTTGATGAATACTTGGCACACCACATCTGATTGTTTCGATACTCTTTTTATTTGAGATATCCTAACAATGATGGGTAGAGCTCAAACATTATGATATAGGAATTGAGACCACAACTAAAAGAGAATTGGTCTCTAAACAATTTATCAAATTTAATAAAATAGTAAAGGAATACTAGATTACTAAAAGCAATTTACTGAATTTGTACATGGACAGAAAAACTGGTAATAAGGGAGTAAAGCCTGTTGGCACCATTGCATGCCTTAACATCCTAGAAGACCATTTGGAATTTGGGTAGGACAGAAAATATGATATAATTATTGGCAACCAGGGCATTTTGCCAACCACTATTCATAGCAACAAATGGACAGAGGAACTAAGGCAGAGAACTCAGAGCAAAGTTTTGTAACGACACAAAAGGAGGCCAAAAAGTCTCTAGAACTTATCTAAAATATGGTTTTACCTAATGGTAATTCTGTACAAGTATTGTATGATTCAGGTGCTAATAATTTCTTTATTGAATATGACTATGTGAGATGGCTAGCCCTGGGTGTGCATTAATTACCCCATAATTTGGTCGTGTTTACACCCACGGGTGTCAGATCCATTACAGCCAATAATTATTGAATTATATAGTAAACGCCAAAAGACATAAATCAGCGGTGGATCTGAGTTGCTAACCACTGCATGAATTGGAAGTAATTCTTAGTATCGGTTGGCTGACAGCGCACAATGTTCTGTTAGACTTCAGGAGCAAAATGGGGTTATTCACCCTAACATGCAATGATATATATATATATATATATATATATATATATATATATATATATATATATATAAGTCCATAAGCCAACCTTAATTTTCTTTCAGTAGATGAAGCTGAGAAATGTCTGCATAAAGGTTGTCAGGGGTACATGATTTTTTACTCCATCATGCAGTTAAAGGCTGGAGTAACACTTGAAAATATTTCAATAATAAATGAGTTCCCTATGATGATCCAGAGGATATCAATGGATTACCTCTAGAAAGGAAAGTGGAGTTTGTAATTGAGATTAAACCTGGAGCGGGACCAATATCCAAAGCCCCATACGGAATGGCTTTAAATGAAATGGTAGAATTGACAAGTAGATTGTTTCACTATAGCGAGCTCCAGTACACTTTTCTAAAATTAGAAAGACATAAGCCCGAGAATTATGGGTAGTATCCTGGAATAGCCAAAAGGCTGAAATAAAATGAAATTTGTGTCTTGAAAATGTTGCAATGGATAGTATGTCCTACGAATGTTAAACTTGACCAATTAGGTCTTGTAAATGATTGAGGATTGATGATATTTTATGTATTCACAAAGCAAGGTAGAACATGACAAGAATTTGAAAGTAGTGCTGAGCACATTGAGAGATAAGCAATTCTATGCCAAAATGAACAAATGTGAGTTTTGGCTTTCAAAAGTTAATTTATGGGCCATGTAGCCTCACAAGAAGGGGTCTTGGTGTATCCCAGTAAAGTGAAAGCAGTACAGAACTGGAAATGGCAAAAGAATGTGTAGTTTTCTGGGTCTTGTCGATTATTACAAATGAGTTATATAGAATTTCTCCAGTATTGTTTTGCCTTTGACAAGGTTGATATGGAAACTCAACATTCTGTGTGGGATAATAGTTATGAGAGGAGCTTCACATAGCTGAGAAAGAGATTGGTGACAATATTAATATTGATAATCCCCGATCCGTAAATCACCTGTGTTGTCCCTAATTGCAATTGACTTGTGTGGTCTATAGTAATGTGAGCAAGCATAAGTTGGGATGTGTCTTTAGATCGATAAATTGATGAGCATTTAGATTGTGATGAGAAGAGGCTCAGTACGGTAAGACTCAATGTGCAAGTTTTTAAAGGGCAGAAGTTTTGGATTGTAAGACCAGTATGCCTAGCATTATGGCTATTGCCTAGCACTATGGTATAAGGCTAGTGAGGCCAAGAAATGTGTTATGATGATTACTAAAGGCTATTTAAGGCCAACTATGAGTTCTGAGGACTCCAAACCTGTAATATGAGAGCCATTGACACTTGACATTTGTGATACCATAATGATTTGTGATGTATGTTGTGACACCTTATATCGAATAGCCTCAGATGAGTATAAAAGAGTAGTGTAATCATTTTTCAAACCAGGATCCAGTCCTGGATTAAATAAGCTTTGAAAGACGTTCACAAATTCCAAACCTACCTCAAGATTTGAACCTGGGATTGGAAAGGATTTTTTAGAGTAATAAAATTTTTCCCAAACAATTTCACAAACATTCACTATCTCACTAAGTCTCACCGGCTCTTCTTTTCATTTTATCAAAGTTTGCTAGTGATTCTCTACTTAGTTCTTACGTTCCATACCTTAGTTATGTTTTATTAGCGATTGGAAGCGTAATTTAGCTAAACTATCCTTTTAGTTTAAGTATTGTACTTGTACCAGCCTACCGGCATTACTAGTTCCACTACCATCTATTGTCAAGGTTTATATAGTTATGTACATCATTTACAGTTCCAAAATATTAAGAATAAACAACCAACAAAAAGTTTAAGTCTTTCTCTATCCAGCCTCTAGTTGTCTGCATTTACCTTCTTGCCCCTCGAGCTATCTCCCTATACTGTAAATTGATTTTGAAAAAGTGAGATTCAAAAGAATCTCAGAAGTAACAAATAGCCAATCATACAGATATAACATCACAAAGCATGCCATACAGTCATCATACAACAGAATCATCACAACAACATTCAATGCATCATATGCAGCACTAGGTATATTACAATGCCTTGAGGGATACCCGGGAAAAAAGGCCCCAGGCATCCACTCGTGCATCACAAAACATTATTAGCTCGAGCGTCCACCCACTCAGAAAGACCCCGGGCGACCACCCTGTATAACCAGAATGTGCCAGACAATTCATGATGAACACATAAACATGCAGTATATCTTATAAATATATGAAAGACAAGTTACTACCTAGCTACTTTCCTTGAGTAATTTCCGATCGTTTGTTAGAGCTCAGGCAAATTTTAAGCTCCAGACAGCTGTTAGGTCCTATAATTAGAATTTAGGGACGAAAGGTTATTATTTTGTCCAATACTTGCATAATCCAACTAGTCAAGTTGGTTGTCATTAAAGTTAATACACTATGCCAAACGTAAAGTCAAGGTGGTCCAACTATCCTAAGTTGGTTAACTCCACCTTCAAAGTTCAACTTTGTATGCCATTACATTTTTCATTTTCACCTTTGTTCTCAAATCTACCAGCTTTTTTGCTTAACTTCAAAAATTGACCATTAATTCTAGAAGACTCTAAATTGATTGGTTCCAAATTCTATGTAAAGCTATTTAATTATAATTTAACAAAAAAAATTACCCAATTCTAGTCATCACAGCCACAAAATTCCCATAATTTCGCCAAACATAATATGTTCCGTATTACATTCCAGAAACAAGGCATAACTTTGAAAAATCATATCTTTTAATGTACTTATCTAAAAATTACAAACTATCTATCAAATTAAATCTCTATATCTCTAATTTAATACTGGAAATTTTCATAATTTTTGGACCAAGTTTGACAAGCAAAATTCATTACACAATAACACTGTCTCTAGAAAATGAATTAAATAGCATCTCTACTCAACAATTTCCAAAAATTCCAAATTCACACACAAGCATTCAAAAATCATGAACACCTATATTGCCACACAATTTTCCCTTATAAATCTAATGGAATTATTAGAATTACAAAATTCTAGCTCCTTCTCATGGTTCTATGACTGACCGAAATTATGGAATTCAAAGGGAAAAATGTGTCTTCATGCATTCAAGCCATAAACTCCTTCCTTTTCACTCCTAATCACATGTTTAATAATGTAAACACTCATTGGACATGTTTTGAAGAAATTTTGGTAGCATGACCCCTTTGGGTTTTATCATCCAAAATTTACAAAAACCAACAAAACAAGCCAACAACAACAACAATCACCACAACTACAACATATCAAGCAAGAGGATCAAGGTTCTTGAGATTACCTCTTGATTTTCACCCTTTCTCTCTCTCTGGCTGATGCCTCCTCCCTCTCTTCTCTTGAAAATTTTCTTGCTAACCATGGTATTCAAGAAAGAGAAGGGATTAGGAGAGGTGTTACAATAATTAGAAGATAAGAGTACTAGGATTTTCACCTCTTACCTTGAGTTTTTGGCTCTTGAACCCTAGCTCAACTTGAGTTCTCTTGTCTTCCTCTTTATGTTCTTCGTCCAACTCTCCCTCTCTCTTAATCCAACTTGACCAAAAATAATGGAAGAGGAATGAAGTATTATGGGTTTTTTGTAATATCTCTTGCTTATGTCATAATTTCATCTCATGGTAAAATAATATATGCATTTACTTGGCTCTTCTTTTTTTCCCTTCTCTTGAATTAATATTAGCCACATATATCATTTCCCTTGAAATTTCCTTTTCCACCGAAATGCTAAGAAAAAAGGAGATTAAATAGCTTCTTACTTTTTGTTATAGTCATATGCTTGTATTTAATGTATTAACACATGGCAATTCAATTGCCTTCATATCTTTCTCTTTCCATATGCTTTTTGATCGTAAAAAGCATCTTCAATTGGAGAAATAAGAGCCCTTGTATTATCTTCATGCATTCCCTTTCAATTTGCATGTAGGACTTTGCTTTATGACAATCACCTTTTACTTTTCCCAACTTTGATTTTTCTCTTGGTAACAAATGCTCCAAATAATGAGTTTTGTTACCAAATCACCATTTTCTCTTTTCTTCTTGCTTTTTGACCCTAGCTTCATCTTGAAATGGCAAGAGAATATGGTCTCACATTATCTCCATCTATTTCATTGTAATCAATATGTAACAGAGCTCTTTACAACTCTTACTTTTTGATTTTCAACCATAACTTTTAATTGGCCAAAATTCCTTCCTTCTTTATTCAATCTATCCAAGCATTTGATTTATCTATTAATTCCCTTTGTTTGACCGAAATGCCAAGAAAAATGGGAAATAATTGATTACTTCTTGCATAATTAGCATATTACAATTTTGCCCTTACATTTTTATGATTTTTGTATTAAATCTTGTCTTCCATCCTTTCTCCTTATTTTGGCCGAATTTGAGGCAATATAACTAGGCCAATTTTTGTGTCATTTTATGCTCCAATTTGAGTCACAATATTAGGCCTTTAAGTAGACAAAAATTGCACCTTTATATCTTAGCTTAGCCAATTATATATAACTACCGATGGGAGTACTTTCATCATTTTATGTACACAATAATTCATCATTTTATTCCACTAAATATCAAAAATATATACAAGGAATATTGGAGGAAAAAGTAGGGTATTACACATGCTCTATGAGCTTACATAAGAGAGAGATGATGAACTGAGTAATAAAAGGGATAGAATGGGTAATAAGAATCGATTCCCCGAAGTATAGTGGAATCTATACAATGTTCAAAATTTCAGGGACAAAATTTTATTGATGGGGGGAGAGCTGTAACACCCCAAATTTTATTCATAAAAAATCCTTGAACATTTGGTTGTACTCGAAGGAATAAAATAGTGAATTTTGATACACTTGAAGTAGCCAAAATGTTGGAAATAGTGAATATGTGAAATTTTTGGCTAAGAAAGACATAAAGCCCAATTTTTGTTATGACAAAGGCCAAATATTGAAGCCTAAAATTTAATATGGAAGAGCACAATTTTTGGCCTAATTTACATTGAAAAATTCAACCAAAAAGAAAAGGGAAGAAGGAAAACCATACTTTGTACAAAAAATTCAAGAAATGTAAGGGTAAAATGGTCATTTGTTAAATAATCAAGAAGGCTCTTAATTTTTCCATTATTAATGGCCAATTTCGGCCAAGATAGGAAAAGGAGATGGAAAAAAAATATTTGGACATAAAATGACCCAAGTGGAAGCATTAGAAACCAAATGGGAAAGAAGGAACAAAATATGCAAGAACATGTGATAAAATTGGAATAAATTAGTATTATTTTGAGGAGGTAGAAAATGCTTTTTCAAGAAGCCATTTTATTCCTTCAAGAGGCTTAAATTTTGGTCAAGAAAGAAAGAGACAAGGGAAAAATGAGATTTTGCCATATATCATGCCATGTGGAAAATGAATATGCCATATGGAAAAAGAAGTATAAAAATAATGACACATGTGCAAAATTCAAATAAAATAATAATATTTAAAAAGGTGGAAGATGATATTTGTTTAAAGGCATTTCAGCCTTCCTTAGGCCATATTTCAGCCAAAAATAGGAAAGAGAGAGAGAGAGAGAGAGTTTGGAGAAGTAAGAGCAAGAAGGAAGAGTCAAGAGATTCAAGAAGGCAAAACTAAGCAAGTAGCAATTGAAATTGCTTGTTCTTGCCTTTAATCTCTTGTAAACCTTCTCTAATATCCACATCCTTCTTGAAATCATGCAAAGTAAGAAGAAAATCAAGGGAAAAGGAGAGAGGAAGGTGGCAGTTTAGAGAGAGAAATAAGAAGAAGCAAGGTAAGGTTGAATACTTGTCTTATCTTGTTGTTTTATTACTATTGGTGGTTTTGGTTTGTCATTGGCTTGGTTTGGTTTGAATTTGTGATTTGGGATGCATGAAATCTATGGGGAGATGCTATCCAATTTGTCATTAATCATGTTCAAAAGATGTTTAAGGGATTAAACAAGTGATTAGAAGTAAGAAGAAGATGTTTGGTTGAATGGAAATTGAAAATCTTCCATTTTCTAAAAAATTTAAGAATTTCATCCAGCCTGATTTTTGGGTGTTTGAGCTGGATTTTGATGAATTTGATGATTTCATTATGTTTAGAATGGAAAATTATGTAGGGTATATGTGAAAAATGAATTTTGGAGGCTTTAAGGTGTGAAATGTCAATTTTGCCCCTAAAAGCCTAACTTTATTGCTGTCAAGGGTAAAAGTGAAAATGCAGTATGAATTTTTCAAAACTAAGGTTAAAAATGGATTATACACACAAAATTGTGTAGGAATAAGATGGGTTATAATTTTTGAAAAAGTACAATTATACTAGTATAAAGGGAATTAGACCGGATTCCTTAGAGGCATTTTGGTAATTATGCGTTTTTGAGAAAATATAACCAACTTAATGAATCTTAGAGTAAGGTGTAAATGAGTAATAACTTATTTGTTATTCAATTGAGAACTTTAGGATTTGACATTTTCCCTAGCCGGATAAAAGTTAAAAGACCGATAGCAGCTAGATAATTGGAAGAGAGTCCATGTAGTAATTCTATCTCTCATATTCTATATGATTGTTAATATGTATTGTTTGCCATGTTATGTGCAGTGACATGTGAATAGCGGTAATTCTTAGAGTTGGATGTAGGAAAAGCACAAGTACCACCTTGAGGAGAAAGCATAAGTACCTCTTAGCCAATGAGTATCCAATCTAGGCCGGCCAATATGATTGATAATAAGCCTGTATGGCATAATTTCTGGCTGGGTGTGAGAAAAGCAGAAGTACCACCCCATGGGAATAGCAAAGTACCATGAGGCTAGGTAGACTTAGTTTAAGTGACATGACAAGTACAGACAAGTTGTTGCTTGCTCTGGAATAGTAATGAGACATGACATGACAAGTACGGACATGTTGATGCCTGCTCTAAAACATTGTTGTGATCACAATGAGACAAGATGTGATAAGTAGGGATCATGCAATCATTTTGATCCGAACAAAATCATCGCTTTGATCATGAACATTAACAGACATGTGTACAGCATTTTTAATTGTTGCATCATATATGTTGCATTACATGTTTACCTTTTGTATTGTATACGATTGATAACATGTTACTACTGAGATTCATATGAATCTCACCCTTTCCATAATTTAAAATTAATTCAGCCAGAGGAAGCAGCTCAAAGGCCAAAGCAGCAATAACCAGCAACTAAGGGTCTAGTACTAATCAAGAAATTTTTTGTTAGTTATCTGCTAGTTTTTCTTTGTATATGGGTTTTATATTATATTATGTACAAACCCTGTAGGGATTTCCTATAATATTGAACTGCACATTAATACTCTGATAAAAGTTAAAATATTAAGGGCTTTGACATTTGGGAAGAATTACATTGATTTTATTGGATAAGGGATTGCCCAAGATAATGATGGAATTACTTCCAACTGGGTCAAGAAATTGCTAAAACTTCTACGCAAAACCTATATACAAAAATAGCCTAGTTAGAGACCCAAAATTGAAAGAACATGGCAAAATTTGAACTAATTGTAATATCCTAAAGTTTGGGCCTAGATACTTGAGGATACGCCTATATCAGGAAAACTACTAAGCCTAGTTTGGGAAGGTTCTCAAGAATGTCGAGAGATAGAAAGACTCTCAGGGACTATGTAACCTGGCCCTACCAGGTAGAGGGCTCAGCATGTGTAGACAGTAAGATCAAAGTGTCGATGCAGATGTGCACAGGACATATATACAATAACATTACATTAGTAGAAACACACCACCCAGCTAGTCATGAGGTAAGAGACTGATTAGTCGAGCGAAATAGGCTGATGTAAGTGTACATATGGCATTTTCAGAGCAAGCATGTACACCCTGCACCTTTTAGAGTGGATGTCGATACGTGGCACCAAGTAGGGCCCATGTACATACTCCAACCTGATGTCATTTGACAAGCTTTGTTTGTGTGTCGCAGTCTCGAGCAAAACCTGAGTAGACACCAATAAAGTAACTTTAATAAAGTAAGTAATCATGACACAACTTTTGTGTTGGATGAGTGAGAAGGTGACACATATCCTATTAATAATGGAGTTGCTTTTTGACTTTTGGGTTGGCACCACAAGAAGTCACCACCTAGATGTAATACCTTATTTTTATAGCCTCAAATGAGTGCAAATGAGTAGTGAAATCGTTCGTGAGACCAAGATTCGAACCTGGATTACTCAACTCTTAAAAATGTTCATAAATCCCCAATCTCAACTTAGGAGTTGAACCTAGGGTTGAGAGGGTTTTTCAGAGGTAAACAAAAACTTTTTCAACATTTCCACAACTTTCACCACAGCATCAAAACTCATTGGCTCATAATTTTGTTATGTCAAAGTATATGTGAGCTTCTTACCTTTAATTTAACTAAAGCTCGTCTCTACTCAACTTCATGTGTTTATTTACATACATACAATGTATAGCCACATACGGCAATCAAATCCCTAAATCGATTACAACAAAGTTCCTTGATATGTCAATCTTCCATTCTTCCTTGTAATATGTAATATCCTGAATTTTGGGACTAAAGGCTTAAGATTTAGACTGGAATAAAGGGGACTACTAGACCCCTGTTTGGTAAATGTCATAGTGAGACATAGTATTATTTCCCAAAATTTTTTTATATCCCTGGATCTTAAAAAGAATTATATTAGTGAGCTAAAGAGCTCGGGGAATAACAAAACGAAGTGATTGGAAGTCACATAGAATATAGTAAAGTGGAACACAAAGTAATTTTGCTACCGGTGAAATTCCTGGTATATTAGTGATGATTGTGTGACATATTTTGATGGGTAAATAATGGTGAAAAATTATGAAACTTTCCAGAATGAAATTATACTTATCAAGATTTAATTTGACAGGTCATATAAGTCATTTGGAGCTGTGCACAAAGAGAAATAAATTTTTGAAGTTAGCCCAGTGGAATTAATTATTTTCTGGGACAACATTAAAAGATTAAAATTTTGGAAGGAGTGAGATTCCAATTAACCAAATATTATATTGTTTCTTAAAACTAGACTCAATAAGGGTCGCATAGCCTTTAGAACCACCCCAATTGTACTTTTGTACAATTAGATATGAATTTTCAAATTTAATGAAAAATATGCAGAATTTGGTATTTTGTGCGAAAATTTGATTTTTAGGTCAATAGGAGTATGACATGTGGCAGGTCACTTAATACTCCATTTAACCATTAAACCATCATCTTCCTCAGCTCATTTTCACGATGGAAACAGAACACAAGAGTGGGAGAGAAAGCTGAAACGTGAAGGATGGTGGAAGTGTTAGGGTTCATCATAAAACAAGGTAAGGAAGTTGCTACCTTGTGATTCTTGCTCCCAACCCCTCTATAGCCTCTTCTAATCACTTCTACTTCTTTGTAACCATGATTTTCAAGGATAATTAGAGGTATAGAGAGAGAGAGCTTAGACGTTTTGGAGTGAGAAACAACAAGAATCAACGGTAAACTTCCAAAACTTGCTTCTTGTGCCTTTGTTGTGGTTGTTGTTGTTGTTGGCTTGGATTGGGATGACTTGTGGAAAATAAAATGATGAAATCCTAAGGGGTCATAATGCCTAAATTTCTTCTAATCATGTGTAATGAGTGTGTAAATAGCTAATCATTTGATTAGGAGTAGCAAGGAAGTGATTAGGCAAGAGAAATCGAAGAAACAACAAACTCTTTCTGAGAATCTAATTTCATGTTCTGTTTCTACCCTGTACTATTTCATGTAGGAAGACTTGTAATTTGATGATTTTGATGCTTCCATTGGCTTTAGGAGGCAAAATTGTGTGGGTATGCAAGTGTTCATGAATTTTGGATACTTGTACATGAATTTAGAAGTTTTAGAAGTTAAAGGGTAAATGTTGTGTATTCTATTTTCTGGAGGCAGTGTTATGGTGACGTGTTTTTGAGTGCTCATGAAACTCTTCAATTTGAAACTAGACATATATACCTTTAAAAATTGATAGGTCATAATGATCAATTGGATTTGTGTGCTAGAAGTTCTACATTTTTAAAATTTGGTCATGTGAATCTAGGAATTTCTGGAACAGTATGTTTGTGCGTGATATTTCAGAGATCAAACCTTATCCAAAAATTCTCAAACTTTCCAGAATTAGAGTACAGACATAGATATTTAATTTCATGGGTATTTTGTAATTTTTTGACTAGTATGTTGAGAGATATGAATTTTTGAATGTCTGCCCTGTTTTCTGGAAAGAAACCTGGAATAGTGTGATTGGGCGAAATTCTGGGAATTTTGTGGTTGTGTTGGCCAAAATTTAGTATTTTTATGTGAAATTATATTCAATTATCTTCACATAAGAATTGGAACCACTCAATTTGGAGTTTCCTAGAATTAATGGTGAATTTTCAAAGTTAATCGTGTTAACTGAAATTCTGAAACAGAGATTAGGAAGGGAAAATTCCATGTTAAAGTGTTCACATATAGCTAATGGCTATATGTTCCTTTGAAAATAGACCTAAAGAGGGTTGAATATAGCATTGAATCATGGCTCTAATAATGTAATTGGTTATATAGGGTCATGAAGTGATAAAGAAGAAGCACTGGTTGGCGGATCAAGGGACAAGAAGATAAGGACATTAAGTCCGAGAGGTAGTGAACTTACCTTTTTCTGCATGTATGTGATATGTATATCTTGCATTGATTATGTGACTACTTTACCTATTTGTGTGGAACATGTATAATGGGTTAAAGCTCTGTTATATTTGTGCAATGGCCATATGTATGTCATAACATCGAGCATGCAGCATGTCATTATGTTGGCATGAAATAGTGTAGGCAAGCATGTCATGCATTCATATATATCTTGCATGCATAGTGCTAATGTTTGCTACTGAGATTCTCTCGAATCTCACTCCTCCCAACCAACCATTTAGACAGGTGAAGAGTGTAAGAAGATATGCATCGGAGGAGATATTAAAGTGAAGTGAAGATCGTAGTGTAAGGCACTACTATTTGTATTTGATGTAAGAGTGTGGTGGTTATGTGTAATTAAACATTTGATGTATATGTGGCTATTGAAAATAAGGTATTACACAATACCCCTTTGTGCATTTCAGTAGTAATCTCACAATTAATTCTTCACAAGTCTAAATGGTTGATTTGGGGAGAGTGAGATTCGAAGAAATCTCAGTAGTAAACAAACCACTATGCATGTAAGATATACAGTTAATGCATGACATGTTTGCCATTCATAAAATCATGCAAATAATGACATCTACATGCTTAATGTTATACATATTCATGGCCATCACATAAACATCACAGAGCTTCAATCAACAAATATGTTCAACATAATTAGGCAAAGCAGTCACATAAACACAATGCACAAATATACATATCATATACATGCAAGCAAGGTAAGTTCACTGCCTCTTGGACTTTGTCTCCTCCTCTTGTACCTTGATCTTCCAACCATAGTTTCTTCTTTGTCACTTTATTACCCTAGATAAGTAATGATATCATTAGAGCCATGAAAAGTAAATTCTCAATGGGCCACATTAGCCCTAAAGGCTTACTTTCACCTTCGGAGTTCATAACAATTACATTTGTGCCGATAAGTCTTAAATTCACATAAGACATAAAGCTGACAGATTTTTTACCTAACTTTGAAAAATCACAATTAATTCTATAGAACTCCAATTGAGGTGATTCAAAGGCCTATATGACCCCTATCAAGTCTAATTTACAATAAAAATCATTAATCTTGAATTAATCATACCCAAAAGTCCAGATTTCATGATTACACTCCACTGCCCCAAAACAGGTTTCAGATTCAATGTCCAAATGTCAAAATCATGAATAATTCTACAAAGCTCCAATTGGATTGATCCCAAAGCCTAAATGAAGCTATTTCAATTTAAATTTAAGGAAAAATAGATAGGTTTCCCCAATATAGAAAAATTATTCCCAGAATTCACCCAACAACATTGTTCTAGATTTGTTTCCAGAAACAAGACTAAATTTTAACAATTCACCATTAATTCTAGGAAATTCTGAATTGAGTGGTTCAAAATTTTATGTAAATATATTTCAATATATTTTCACATAAAAATACTAAATATTACCTATCATAGCCAAAAAATTCCCAATATTTTAAAAAATCACTCTGTTCTAGATTCCTTCCCAGAAATAGGGCAAATACTTCATAAATTCATTCCTAAATCCAAAAAAAATCCAATTAAGGTGGTTCCAAGTCCCACATAACCATTATTAAGTATATTGTCAACTAAAAATATAGCCATTAGCTATATGTCAACAAATTACTACAGTATTTCCACTTTCTACACATCATTCTAGAAAATTCCAGTTTTGCATGCTCAAACTTTGAAAATGTAGAACTTCTAGCACACAAATCCAATTGATCATTATGACCTATCAAATTAAAGTTCTATGTGTATACTTTCAAACAGGAGAGTTTCAGAATTTTTAGGCAATATATACCCTTTGAATTATCATGTACAATGACAATGCTTTAGACAAGGAAAATCAACACTATGACTAACCTTAATCTATAAATTCCCAAATTTATATACAAGCATCCAAAATTTATGAATGTAATATCCCAAATTTTAGGACTAAAGGCTAGAAAATAAGCCTAAATTAAGTAAACTACTAGACCTCAGTTTAGCAAATGTCCCTATGAGGCATGTTTAAATTCCCTAAAATTCCTTTATATCCTTGGATATTAAAAGAAATTATATTGGTGAGCTAAAGAGCTCGAGGAATAACAAAACAAAATGACTGGAAGTGACACACAACATAGTGAAGTGGAATACAAAGTATTGTTGCTATTGGTGAAATTTATGATGTGGCAGTCGTGGTTGTGTGGCAGATCTTAAGGGGAAAATGATGTCCAAATATTATAAAAATTTTAAGAATGAAAATAGACTTATCAAGCTTTAATTTGATAGATTATATAATTTCTTTGGAGTTGTACACAAAGAGAAATGGATTTTTGAAGTTAGCCCTGTGAAATTAACTATTTTCTGGGGCAGTATCAAACTATTAAAATTCTGGGAAGTTTGAGCTTCCAATTAGCCAAATTTTATATTTTTCCTTTAAACTAGACTCAATGAGGGTCACATAGCTTTTAGAACCACCCCAATTGGACATTTGTACAATTAGATATGAATTTTCAAAGTTTAATGAAAATTCTGCCAGATTAGATATTATGTGCGAAAATCAATTATTTGGGCCAATCAGAAACTGACACGTGACAAGGCAATTTAACACCTCCTTTAATCATCAATTATCATCTTCCTCAGCTCATTTTTCATGCTAAAAATGCAGAGAAGAGAGAGAGAGAAGTTGCAAAGAAAATGGAGAGAGAAGAGAGAGAAAATTCAACTTGCCAAAACTCTACCGTAACGGCATCTTCTCTCAAAGTGCCCTTTAGAAAACTTCTTCTACACATCACGAGCTTCATTCTTATAGTTTCAGATTTTCATTTAGAGGTGTTTGGTGTTGTCTCACCGGCCGGAGTGTTGCCGGAATTCCGAACCGTTTACAAAAATGAGTAGAGGTAAGAGTAAGCTTCATTTTTAACCGATTGGTTTGTCGTTTGGATGAGTATAGAAGAAGTTGGGTACTGTTCATGGTTGGTTTAAAATGGTGTTTTCAATTGACAAATCATGTCTAATGAGTGTTTAAATAGCTAATCATTTGATTAGAAGTAGAAAGAAAGTGATTAAGCCAAAGAAAACAAGAAACCGACAAACTCTTTCCAGGAACTCTGATTTTCAGTTTTCTGTTATGTATGTGATATGGTGATGGGATAAGAATTTGATAATTTTGATGCTTCCATTGTATTTAGGAGGTAAAATTGTGTGGGTATGCAAGTGTTTATGAATTTTGGATACTTGTGTATGAATTTGAAAGTTTTAGAAGTTGAATGTGTGCATGTTGTGAAATCTGTCTTCTGGAGGCAGTGCCTTTGTGATGTGTTGTTGTCCAATGATAATGAAACTTTCTAGGATGAAAGTATACATTTAAATCTTTAAAATCATAGGTAATATGAAGTATTTGGACAAGTATGCTAGGAGTTATGATTTTTCAAATTCTGGTCACGTGAAATTGGACAATTCTGGAGCAGTGTCTAATGAAATGGAATTATGTACTTATGAGAGTGCTTTTAGATTATGGATATATTTTTCCCTTAAATTATACTTAAATAGGGTTCCTTATAACTTGAAATCACCCCATTTTGAGTTTTTTACATTTAGTTATGATTCTTACAAGTTCGGCCAAGAATCAGGACGGTGAAATTATGAGCAGCGAGATTCTTGGTCGCTGCCAAATGTTATTGGTCGCGGCCAAAATGTTTCTGTCTGGTTTTTGGCTATAGTTAGCCATTCTTGGCCACGGCCAAAACCCCCAAATTCAAGAATTTCATATTTTTGAAGGAAATTGACCTATGTAGTCCTTCCTAGCTTCTTGGGCCTTAGTATACACTTCTAATGACTCACAATCATGGCTCTAATGATGTAATTGGGTATCTAGGGCCATGGAGAAGTCAAGAAAGAAGAGGAATGAAGGAATTTCCAAGAAGCTCCGCTGGTTGGAAGAAAAGGGAATAATTCAAGAAGAAGGACATAAGTCCACAAGGTAGTAAACTTACTTACTTTAATGTATGTGATGTTTATGTTGTGTATTGATTTGTTGTATTGCTTTGCTTGATTATGTGAAGCATGTATGAATAAATGAAGCTCTGTTTCTATTTTTACTATGGCTATAAGTATGTTGCACGAAACATTGAGCATGCAGAATATCATTATGAGAACATAAGCCTATGTAAGGCAAGCATATCATGCACTAGCATTCATCTTACATGCATTGTTTGTATGTTTGCTACTGAGATTCGCTAGAATCTCACTCCCCCACCAACCATATAGGTATGACGAGTACAGGAGAAGAATACATGAGGATATGCAAGGGGTAAATATGAAGAAGAATCAAAGATTGAAGGGCAAAGTACTGGTTATGTATTTTAATTAGATTTGTATATGTATAAACTAAGAACGAGGAAAGAAATACTCTGGTAATTATACAAGGAATTAAGAAATGATGAGTTGCTAAGAAGTTACGAACCATTTTATGATGATGTTGAAAAAAAAAGTTTTTAAACTATTAAGAAAAACAGACTCTCAATTACAGGTTCGAATCCTGTATTGAGGTTGGGAATTGAAAGAACTTTGCAAAGAAAGATCGCTTAGTGGTTCGATCTGCTGCGTAAAACTTATCAGAACGATTGTAGAAGTACGGTGTTACAATAAATACTTGTATACCTACACAATTTTGCCTTCTAAAGCCAATGGAAACATCAAAATTTCCGAATTCCCACTCCTACATGAAATAGTACAGGAGAAATCTAAGGATTCCAAAAAATAGTTTGTTGTTTTCTCATTTTCTCTTGCCTAATCACTTCCTTGCTACTCCTAATCAAATGATTAGCTATTTAAACAATCATTACACATTATTAGAAGCATGTTTAAACAGCATGACACCTTAGAGATTCCACCATCCAATCTTCACAAGTCACCCCAAATCAAGCCAATAACAACTCTAATGGCATCAATCAAGCAAGAGGAACAAGTTTAGAAAGTTACCTCTTGATTTCTTGCACTTTCTCTCTCCTGCAAGTTTTTGAATCTCACTCCTCAAATTTTGAATCAGCTGAAATTCCATGGATTCAAAGGAGTAGAGATGAGTAGGAGAGGTTATGGAGGGATTAGAAAGCTTAAGACACAAAGTACCAACTTCATTACCTTGAATTTTGGTTGAACCCTAAGCCTTCTTGTTCTTTCATGTTCTCAGCTCCCTCTCTCACTCTTTCGTTCTTGTTTCATGCAGAAAATGGGCTGAAGAAGATAAGGAATTGATGATTAAATGGAGTATTAAGTGACCTTCCATGTGTCAGCTCCTCATTGGCCTAAAAATCAAATTTGTGCACATAATACTAAATCTGGCAGAATTTTCATTAAACTTTGAAAATTCATATCTAATTGTAAAAATGTTTAATTAGAGTGATTCTAAAGGATATATGACCCTTATTGAGTCTATTTTTAAGGGAAAATATAAAATTTGGCCAATTGGAAGCTCACTCTTCCCAGAATTTTAATCTTTGAATACTGCCCCAGAAAATAATTAATTTCGCTGGGCTAAATTCAAAAATTTATTTCTCTTTGTGTACAGCTTCAAATGACTTATATGACCTATAAAATTAAAGTTTGATAAATCTAATTTCATTCTAAAAAGTTTCATAATTTTTCAACATCATTTTCCCCTTGAAATCTACCACACAAACACGACTGCCACATTGGGAATTTCACCAATAGCAACAATACTTTGTATTCCACTTCAGTATGTTGTGTGTGACCTCTAATCCCTTTGTTTTGTTATTCCCCAAGCTCTTTAGCTCACAAATATAATTTCTTTTAATATCCAAAGATATAAAGGAATTTTGAGAAATAATATTATGTCTCACTATGACATTTACCAAACAGGGGTCTAGTAGTTCCCTTTAATCCAAGCTAAATCTTAAGCCTCTAGTCCCAAAATTTGAGATATTACACTAGACCTTAAGCCGGGGAAATCCACCGGTCTCTGGTCTGGTCACCCAACTAACTTTTCCAAACACTGAACCTAAGAGCTGGGGAAAATCATTAGACCCTTACTTTCCCTGACAATAAAGATAGCTAAAAACCTGAGAAGAGGCATGACCCACTTAATTAAAGCAAGTGACAAGTGTCACCAAATCACTAGATCACCAGACAAATGGCACCATAGGAAATCAACACGTGTCACCTACTTTTCAAGACTCCCTCTTGGCAATATATTTCAGCCAGCCACACAAAAATAGGGGGTAAATCAGGAAAAAAAAGTTGAGAAAATGGTAAAGGAAAGAGAAAACATGAATAGTATTTTTCTTGAATTAATCCTCTGAAACACTGCCGAATCAACGTTTTCTCCTGAAATACCCTTCACAAACCTTCTTCTACTCATCATAAGCTTCATTTCTATTGTTCCAGAATTTCATTTGGAGGAGTTTGATGCCATCTCGCTGGATGAAGTACTGCCAGATTTCCGAACCAATTGCAGAAACGTGAAGAGGTAAGCGTAGGCTTTATTTTGAGCTAATTGGTTTGTTTTTTGTATGAGTTTTCATGAGGATTTGGGGGCTGTGTGATTTATCCAGAGGGTCTTTTAAGGGGTTGATGATGATTTAATCATATGTTTATGGATAGATAGTAATTTATGATGATTTTGGTTGACAAAATTGTGAGAATCCATCTTTGTTATAAGTTAGGGTCTGTACAATTTTGCCTAGAATTTTAGGAAGGAATTAGATTTTGATATTTCTGATCATTTTATTATGTTCTACATGAAAAATTATGTGAAAAAAATATGTGTTTATAATTTTTGGATAATTATACATAATTCTGGAATTTTTGGAAGTTGGATGACCCTACTATCATATTCCTTTTTTAGAGCAGAGTTGTTATGACATGTTTTTCAGTTGTCAAACATGGTTCAAACTTTATGAAATTTTACATGATGGAATTAAACATCCTGGGCTTTAATTGAATAGGTAATATGACACAATTGGACTAGTTGATTGAGAGATGATTTTTCAAAGTTTGATATTGACTCTGGAATGAAATTTATGGCAGAGTGGCTTTGTTGAATTTTCTGGAATTGGGTGGTAATAACTGGTACTCTGTGATATTCTTCATTGAAAGAGGACTTAAATATAATTTTACAGAACCTAGAACCAACCCATTTGGATTTTTTTAGAATTAATTATGAATTTTTTAAGTTTGGTCTGGTAAAACTGGTGAATTCTAGGGAAGTGATCAATAAGTGAAATTATGTATTTATGTGCATCTAGAAGTGTAATGGATATATTTTTCCCTAAGAAAACACTAATTAGGAGTCACATAGGCTTTAGAATCATCATAATTGGATATTTTTACAATTAGTTATGAATTTTCAAAGATTGAAGAAAATTCTGGAAGATTTGAATAAAGGTGCGAAAATAAGAAAATGTAATGGCACTAGGTAATTATGATAAACTTTAAGGGTGAAGTTAACCACCTTGGGATAGTTAGACTACAATGACCATGCTTTTAACTTAGTATTCTAACCTTAATGACAACCAACATAAGAGCTTGGATTGTAAGAGAATTGGACCAAATAATAATTTGTTGTCCTTAATTCTAATTATAGGCCCTGACAGCTGTCCGGAATCTAAGACATGCCCGAGCTCAGGGAAAAGTTGGAAATTTCGTAAGGGAAGTGACCAGGTAGTAACTTTGTCTTTCATATGTTATAAGATATATTGCATGTTTTGTGGATTCATCATTAATTTTTCTGACACATTCTGATTATGCGGGGTGGTCGTCTGAGGCCTATTGCATAAGTGGACTCTTAGGTCATTGGAAATTATGTGATGCACAAGTGAATGCCCAGGGCCTATTACACAAGTAACACTCGGGGCCTTGTGATATAGCTAGCGTTATGGTGATACATGAACTGCATGTTGTGCACTGAATACTATTGTGATAATTTTGTTATATGTTGACTGTGTGGCATGCTTTATAATATTGTATCTATATAATTGATTATCTGTTACTACTGAGATTCTTTGGAATCTCACTCTTTTCCTATAAGCAATCTACAGTATAGGTTAGCAACTCAAAGGACAAGAAGGTAAACACGAACAGCTAGAGGACGAAGCAGAAAGATTTTATTTTCTGTTGGTTATCTATTTTGGATATTTTAGGATATGTATATGATGTATATAACTATGTAAACCTGACAATAGTACCGATAGTCTAGTAAATGGATGGTAACATAATAAAGGGATAACTTAGCTAAATAACGCTTCCGATCGACAAAGAAACATTAACTAAAGTATTAAAAGTGAGACTTAAGCAGAGAATTGCTCTCACACTGTGATAAAATGAAAGTGAGTACCGATGAGACTTAGTTAGGAAGTGAATATTTGTGAAAAATGTTTGAAAAATTCTTATTCTACCTGAAAAACCCACTCAATCCCAGGTTTAATTCCTGAGTTGAGATTGGGATTTACGAACGTTTTCCAAAGTCTGTTTAATCTGGGATCGAATCCTAATTTCACAACTAATTTCAGTACTCTTTTGCACTCATCTGAGTGTATTGGAAATAAGGTATTACACTAACAAGGGATGAAGCAATTTATGGGCATATTAATAAGGTGCACTTATTAATTTAACATGTGGTTATGCTTTAAAGAAATCAAAATGAAGGCAAGTAGCGGTTTGTTATTGGTGGAAGGGTAGAATTATACAATATGATTTATTCTACCAACTTCAACTCTACTTTTCATCCCATTCTAATTAGTTTTTGAGCACCTAAAATCAATGGAGTAGAGAGAAGATTAAGAAGCCATTAAAGGAAGATTATGGTATTTTAGAAAGAGAAAGAGTTTAATAGCCTTTTCCACCTCCAAAACCACATATCTAGCTTAAAGTGCCTTCATAAATGTGACACCTTAATTTTTATAGTTATCAGATGAGCTACGTATATAATGAATTTAAACCACTAAGCCAGACTTCAATACTGGGACAAGGCACTTTTGAAAATAATTTAAAAGTTTTAACCTAAACACAGGGGTGGAACCTGTAATTGAATGAGCTTTTTCTTAAAAAAATTAAAACTTTCAAAAACAGTTGTATAGTGGTTCACAACTTCATTATAACTCATCAATCCTTAGCTCCATTTATTATTATCAGACTATTTCTCTGCTCTTACCTAAATCTTTTGTTAGTTAAGTTATATGCATGTATTATACAAATGCCCATCCTTGTTTTCAATTACCAAGCATAATATCAATACTAATACCGCTATTACATGTACTGATACCACTACTATATGTACTGATACTATCACTTTGTGTACAGATACTTAGTATACTAATATCACCACTATGTGCACTAATACCACTATTTTGTGTACTAATATCACTACCATGTCTGTATGTATGTGTATGTGTGTCTATATACATACATATATATACATATACATATACATATACACACACACAAAACCTACAAAGCCACATGAGGCTACCAAACTACCTAAGTCTAATCAAAATAAATACACAGATAACCAATATAAATATGGTAATCTTTCTTCACCACCTTCTTACTTATCTACCCTGACTACCTCATTATCCTTTAGGCTACTCACTTTAGCTGTATGTTAATTAATGGAAAGGGTGAGATTCAAAAGAATCTCGGTAATAACAATAATCAATCATAAAATATGCAAGTTTGCGAAGCATGTTAAACAAACCATCATACTATCAACATTCAACAATCAAGATGCATCACAATCAGCAAAGACGTGACACACTGGTCCAATACAACTCTGATAGCTTATAAGGTCTTATAGCCCCAGGGACACTACCCTATACAAATATGCACTTTCAAAACTTACGGCCTCGAGTCACTACCCGATGCAACTCTGAACATGTAACAGGTATTACTGCCTCTGGACACATTGGTCCAGAACGCATAACAAGTCTTATGGTCTCAAGACACACTGGTCCAAACATCAATGGTTAAAACATACATGCAAAACAATACATATCATATAAGAGAAAGAGTTACTACCTGACAACATTTCCTGTGATTTACCTTCACCAATTGGCTTTCTTCTTCGAGCTCAGGCAGATATTGAATCATATTCCAATTCTATTGAAATAATAAAGATTATGTTATTCTTGACTCATTATAAATTATTGTCCTTTATTTTAACTTTGTTGGTTATCTTTAATACTCTTTTGTGCTATGTCTAGTGAATATCTAATTTAAGATATGTTATATGTCTTCCTCTCTTATGATTTGGGTATTCAATCTGGTCAAATTGGTATTTAAAAAATATTTCCCTAATCCTTATTTATCTCCTAATCACAATTTCCTTAAAAATGGAAATTCCATAATCAAACCCAATCTGCTATAACTCTTTAGGAAACTTTGAAAATTAATTCATACTTTAACCTAGAAAACTCCAATTGAGGTGGTTCAAACTTCTATGTGAAGCTCTTGAAGTCCCATATATAAAACAAATACTTACCGTTGTCAACTCAAATAGACTTAATCCTACAATTTTGGCAATCATACTTACTTCTGAAAAAGAGAGTCAAAATTTCCCAGATTTTCCACTCAAATTTTGAAAATTCATAACTTATAAATTACACATCTAATTCTTAAGTTCTAATATTCAATGGAAAGCTCTAAATGTATATTTTAAGGAAAAATAATCATAAGGACAAACTACCAAATTAACCCTATAAAATTTCCTTATTTATCCACTGCTAGAACCTGGACTCCAAGAATTTCCCCTGTTTCTTAACTTAAATTCCAAAAATTATAACTTTCTCTCTAGATATCCAATTGATGAATTCTAGGACTTAAATCTTTGGATGTTTACTAATTCCCTGTAAAATTTCATAATGACTATATAAGGTTTGATTGATTAAAACCAAACTTAAAACAACTTGTCTCCCTAGAAAACTTAGATATGAAAGTTTGCATTCAACAGTCAATAACTCAATCATTTTCACTCCAAATAGTGATCTTCTTGATTTTATTACCAACTACACATCCGAAAATTTCTATACATATAGCCTCAGTATAAGCTTCTACAACTTTCTAGCAAAAACGCCCTATTTTCTGGCAACTAGAAGGAGATGAAGAAACCAACATATATTCATCATTTTAGATTCCAAACCTCCAGAAATTTGGCCCTAGAAACACCAAACATCAAGCCTTATTTAATGACAGCAAGAACCAAACCAAAAGAACCCTAAAGTTCATCTCAAAATCAATATGCAAACACTGGACTTAAGCTTATGAGTGACATAATTGCTTTTTCTAAACAGAACTCAACTTCTAGCCCCAAAAACAACAGAACAACAAGCTCAAATCAACCTGAAAAAGCTAGAAATGAGTGTAGGAGACTCACCTACACAAGAATCTGGCTTTGCTTGTGGGTTTCTGGCGCTTCTTTCCACTCCTCCGGCAACTCTTCCGATCACTCTCTTCTTTGCTCTCCATCTCAGCTCTCCCTCTTTCTCTCTTTTTCTCTAAAGGTCTCTCTCTCTCTCTCTTCTTTTCCAGCTGATGAGTTGAAATAAAGAGCTAAAGGAATTTGGAGTTCGATTAAATGAAGAGTGTGTGTGTATGGTGTTAGGTCGGCCATGTTTCACCCAAATTGAAAGTGGGAAAAACTTCATGGTCTTGGTGTCTTGCTTAAAGTGTGCCATGTATCCAAGTGTGTGTATGTGTATTTTTTTTATTTTTATCCTATTAATCTCACACACTAAACTCTCAATTTTCCCCTTTGTATAATTTAGGATTCCTTAAATTTCTTGAGTTCCATAATTTGGCTTCTCTCTAGTCAAATACTGACTTTCGGGTCTGAATAATAAAGTTACTAATTTTCTAAATCGGTATTGGCTCATTATCTAACTCCTATAAATTAATCCTTAATAATTTTTAAGGATTCTCTTTCTTAATTAACTTCATGAAGCCTTAAAATAATTTCTCAAAAATTTTCAAGCCAAATTATAACCTCTAACTATTTTTTTCCTCAAATGTTTTGAAAAATAGGCCTTTAAATCCCAAAATTAACTTTAACACCATTTAAATTTTCTTTTGGAAAATTTAACCCTTTACTAAATTTGGAGATGTTACAATAAATATTGTTCTTCTCATCAAGAGCAGCATCCCTGTGATTTTAGTTTCTTGAAAACAAGGGTTTGAAGGAGGATTCGAGTGGAGAAAGTACAAGAAATCAAGAACAAAAGTTATATTGGAAGTGAGGTAAGAAAGAACTAATGATTTGGTGAGAATTTTCTAGGACTTCATGACTGCGCTGATCATATATGTCTTTTATAAGATGCCATCTTTATGTTCTGCTAATGGTTTGTGGGTTGATAATTGGTTTTGAAGTGTGAGAGAATATTGTTGTAAATTAAATGCTTGGTTTCAAGTGATTTTGAAATTTTGGGAGCTCATTTCCTGAAGGGAAATGCTGCCCTGATTTTACAAATTTTTATAAAATCAGTGGTTGAATAAATAAGGATTTAAGCAAGAAATATGTATTTTGTTCAAGCAATAAACTATAGAAAAACTGTTAAGGATCAAGATATAGCAAAGTTGCAATTTTTGAAGGAAATGAACACAATTCTCGTCCTTGAGGAGTTGGGGAGAAATGAGTGAGCTTTTGAAAAATCTAAGCTCATATTTGGACTCCTCGTGGGGAAAGGTGATGAAAGTAAATGGGGGAAAAGTGATGAAAATAAATTTAGAAGCATGTCAATTGTCATCCTTAAAGAGAGTAATGAACAAAGTAAGAAGTAAAGGGTTGTTGTTCATGCTTGATGACTCCATTAGCATGCGTATAATCTTTGGTTAAACATTATTATGTTTTAGGGTTTGATATTTGTAGGGCAACCAGTGGCCCAAGTGAAACAAAGTAGAGTTCAAGCTTAAAGTGTGACCAAGGTAGCAAACTACTACTTACTCGTATATACTTAGTTATTGCTTACATGAATTGACATGTTTGTATACCTATGTGATTATGTGAAATCATGCATTTATATATATGATTATATTTAAAACATGTCATAGGCCTATGTGATCACATGTAATGAATGATAGTTTTAATAAACATGACGTCATATTATGAAGTTATCAAGTTGCAAGTATCTTATGATATCAAGCTTTTCCATATATGTTTGAGTAGTGGTGAATGCTTGCCACTATGATTCTTTGAATCTCACCCAAATAACTAACCATGCTAGGTTACAAGTTTATAAGGAAAATATAAAGCAAGAGGCAAGGGCAAGTGGAAGGATAAATGAATTTCCTATGTCACTAATTTGCTAGAAGGGGGAAATGTGTAATTGATTCCATGTGCTATGTAAATTCATATTGTTGCTTTGGCATGTCTAATTGAAGTGCTAAGATGGATTGTGACCAATTAGAAGTCATAGAATAGCCTTGAAACTATGAATTTAGCTTGCATGTTTATGACTTCATAGGTTGAGCTATTTTCATAGCATAGTCAATGTTGCATTGTATGATATATAGTAAATGATGTCCAATGCTCATGAGAGCTTGTATACATGAAGTCCAAATAGTTTTCCAATCAGCCCAAAATCAGGTTTATTTGATAAGGATGTCATGAGTTCTGAATTTTTAAGTTAAGGCAAAGCATCTGTGCCAAAATCAGAGAAAGGATAGCAAACGACTTAGCTGTATGAATTTGATGCAAATCGAACTAAAGTGAGATTTTTCTTAAATAAGGGACTTCAATAACTTTCACTAGAAATTTAGATCACCCTCATATGAATTTTCTAGAATTATTTATGAAGTTTTAAAGTTGTACCACAAAACTAGAAATATGAAATGAAAAGTAACCCAAAGATAAATATGAAAATTTTAGATTATGGGCTTTAATTATCAATTCGTCAGAACCATAGTGCTTCAGAATGCATAGTAAATGTGTTAAAATGAAGGATATGACATTGAGAAAGATGCTAGGTATGCTCTTGAGTTTGGTCGATAGTTTGTTTCTTTTCTCATCAAAAAATAAATAAATTGTTAACAACATTAGAGTTAAAAGACTAATTAAGGAACCAAAATGAAATTTTATATTAATTTAAAGAACTAAACATGTATTTTTTACCTAATTTATAGTAGGTATAATTTTTGATTTGACAAAAAAGTATGTATAAATTTTTTAGTAGTAGAAAATCATAACTAGTAGCTCAGAGAAATAATTCTTTAAATAAATTTTTAGGATGTTGCCCATTCTGAGTATTTTAGGTCTACATTGCAAAAATACATCTTATGGTTGAGCTTCCTATAATTAAAAATAATGTTTGGCATACAAAAAAAACCTAAAAAAAAACTACTACATATATTTATGTTTTGCTATACACTAAATTAATTAGTATATTTATTTTTAGAAAAACACAATGCCATCAATTTTTAAAAAACATAATTCTAACATGTTAAAAAAAATTGAAGGCCAAAAAAGTAACATATTAAAAAATTAAAAATTAAAAATAAGCCTGTGTCACGATTAAGGAAATGAAGGATCTATAGAAACCCAATTTGCAAGCAACACAACTCAAATCAAATAATATCAACTACAACATTGAGCAAGATTAATACCAACAGAACTGACACAATTATAAACACAAACAACCCACCACACATAACTAACAAGAACAGTGCCACAACAGAAACAAGTCAAGACATCGAATAAAACCAAAACAACATCAAATCAGGGTTGATATAATATAAATATTAATAGAAAAAATTGAATATCTAAAATATTACATATTGCAGGATTAAAAAATCAAAATATATAGATTTACTTAATGCAATTTTCATTTAAATAGTATTTGAACTTAGAAAACTCCAAAAGGTTTGTTAAAACATAGAAAGAACATATATGTCATAAGGGAGGAATATATGATTTTGAAATGTTGTGCTTTTACCAAAACACCCCTCACTTTTTAAAAAAAATGCCACTTCTCCTCGCCAGCCAAAGCTCCGCTAACAAGCCCTATGCCGCCGTCAATTGGAGCTCTGACAACAACTTGAGTAAAGTGATTAACTATTTAAGTATAAAAATTGATAATTTAAGCTCCCTAAATGCTATCAGGCATCGTCGATGAGTTGAATAAGGGTAATGACAGTTTGAATATAGCAATTCACAATTATGGTATAAAAATTGACAATTTTTGAAACTCAAGTTATCAATCACTTTACGAAGTTGTTAATTTCATATACTCAAGTTGTTGACAACGCCTATATTTGGCATCGTTGACAACTTGAGTATATGTAATGACAACTTGAATATAGCAATTATTAATTTAGAGAGCGTAAGTTGTCAATCTATATACTTAAGTTGTTGTTGCTTTTATTCAATTTATCAATGACACCTAATAAGACTTAGGGAGTTCATTTGTTAAATCTCCATACCCAAATAATCAATCACTTTACTCAAGTTGTCATCGGAGTTCTGACTATTGGCCCACTGATGGCGCGGCGTGAGGCCTGCCAGCAAGGGGAACTTGCCTTTTAAAAAAAGTGAGGTGCATTTTAGTAAAAATATACAACATTTGAAAATTCCAAATTCCTCCCTTGTAACCTATATGTCCTTTCCATATTTTAACATTCTTTTTGGAGTCGTTTGATATGAGGGATTTAGAGAGGAATGATGGGGAGGGAAAATTTTTATGACTTATATTTTAAAAAATTGGAGAAGTGAGATTGTAAGTTTTTATTTAATTTTTCTTTATTTTTTATTTTATATGTTATCTTTATTAAACTTTTATAACCCCAATTTTCTAATTTTTTAAAATCTAATTGATAAAAATTTTCCCTCCCTCCTTTCCCTTCCCTTCCATTTGCCTCCTGCTAATCTGTTGGGTTTTCTAAATTTAAATAGTATTTAAATTAAATGTTCCCTTCAATTAATTAGTTTAAATGATCAAATATTTTCCTAATTGATTATATTTATAGTCCAATGAGAAGACATGAAAAATTCAAAACCAATAATTAACTATACATGAAAAATTCAAAACTTTGAACTGAGAGAGAGACGAACTGCATAATTTACTTCTATTCTTGTTATTATTTTTTTCTTTAAGATTTTAGATTCAGATGTTTCCATCATGTGATCCCCAGGTCCACGAAATTAACCAATAGGAATGGATCTTTTTTACCAAATCCCACGCGCTTTTTGGATCTTCCCTTTTCCTGGAAATCGTCGGCCATTCTCATCTTCCAAAATCCAAATCTTCATAAGCGCCTTTTAGCAAACAAGTCCGATCACCGCCTTCGATACAATACCTTCAAGTTCAAGTCACGAAATAACTTTATAGTATTTCAGTTCTGCCCCTATCCTCTTCTTAATTTACCAATCCCTCCCCAACCTGCTCCGCGATGTATTCCCCTATGCTCGTCGACTGTTCCAACTGCCGTACGCCGCTGCAGCTGCCGCCGGGAGCCCAATCCATCCGATGTGCCCTCTGTCATGCCGTCACTCACATAGCCGATCCCCGTGCCGTCCCTATACAGCCGCCTTCATCGGTGCCTTCTCCCCCTAATTGGAATGCTCCGTCGCCTTACTCTGGCGCGCCGCCTGGTCCCCCGCCCAACGCCCACGGGAGGAAGAAGGCTGTGATCGTGGGTATATCGTACCGGTACTCCCGCCACGAGCTCAAAGGGTGCATCAATGACGCGAAATGCATGCGTTACCTGCTTATCAACAAGTTTAAGTTTCCCGAATCTTCTATCCTCATGCTTACAGGTACGTTATGTTTATTCTACGATCTTCTTGATTGGGCGCTGGGCTTCTGAATCTAGGAGATGCAATTATGTTATTGGGATTTCTTTGTTTTTTTATTTTTAAGCTCGATGTGGAAGTTCTCAAATATAACTTTGTTTGATTTAAGTTGTTATCTTGAAGTTCAATTATGTGTTTCCAACCCTTCGATCTATCTTTATTTGTCCATAAACGGCATGCTAAATAATTAAGCTGAAGCTCTAATTTGATCAATAATAACGAGTACCTGGAAAACAGATTGGTACAATTAAGCTGGGAAGATTTTTTTTCTATCTGAGTAAAGCTAGTTCATCCGGTTGGTTAAACATTTACTCTATACTGAAAGGTAAAAATTTCACCTTAGAACAATTGTGAGTTGATTTATGTTTCACCAATAAACTCCATTGAAGGAAAGCTTTCTAGCCAAGGTTGATGAAGCACTACTCCCAAAATCAATCTTTATTCTACTTGAATTTATTAAAAAAAAGCATAGACATGTTTTGAACTTTCTCAATATCCTCATCCTATGTTCCCAAATTGGGGCAATGTGGAGTTAAACAAAGAAATGTTTGCCTTAGAAATTTAGTGAATTATTTCAAATCGCTAATTTTTTGGGAAATTGAAAATCTGTTGCTATGGTTGTATGTAGGAGGCTGTTTAAATTCACATCAGCTCTAAGCATCTGAACTATACTTGTAAGACAATTTATCATATCACACAATTTTCTATAGGGTGTTGAGTGAATTTTCCAGGACCCTTCCTCCAAGCAATAGGAATAACCAAATCCAAACTCTCCCAAGGAGGAATTTTTTTAGTTTACTTCTATTATTCATTATTAATAGTTTTCTGTGCATATTAAGTTTAGTTCATGCCATAATTAGTTTATTATTGATCATCATCTGAAATTTAAATGCAGAAGAAGCAACTGATCCCTACAGAATTCCGACCAAGCACAATATGAGAATGGCAATGTTTTGGCTTGTACAAGGATGTCAACCAGGTGACTCCCTCGTTTTCCACTATTCAGGACATGGTTCACAACAACGGAACTATAATGGTGATGAAGCAGACGGATATGATGAAACTCTGTGTCCACTTGACTTTGAAACACAGGGCATGATCGTTGATGATGAGATCAATGCTGCACTTGTCAGACCTCTACCTCATGGTGCTAAGCTTCATGCACTAATTGATGCTTGCCATAGTGGCACTGTACTAGACTTGCCATACCTTTGCAGAATGAACAGGTTATAATATTTTTTACAATTTCATATTTTCACTGTTTTAATATTTTGAATATATCCTCTTTCAAGTACAATTTTTTTTTATCGCATTCTAAATGTTTGCTTTAACCTTGCATCAGTACTTTCTCTTTCTTATATTTCACTAAGAATATTATGGACACTTTATTTCTTGTGTGACAAATGAAATTGAGTCCAAGTCTCAAATTATTCAGCATGCAAGGGCTTAATAGCCTATTCGTTCGCAGGATGATAATTTGTGCCTTTTGTAGTCAATCCTTTGTTTTCAACATTGATGTCCAGTGCCCAAATAACTTTCCCTAAATTATTAAGCTCATCAGGTGTTGGGACTTTTTATTGTTTATCAATCTGGTTTTTCTGGTTTTCTGTTCCTTTCCAGTTCATTGGAGTTCTAAATTGGATGGAGTTTGGAAGAAGGGAACAAAGATGTCTATTTGAATAATATTTGTTCATCTTTGCCAATTTCTTCTGTATTTAGTTACACTAAATCAGTCCCACATCCATTGTATCTCTAGCTGAACCACCTTCATTTCATTATAAAATGGTTCGCATGCCTCCTATCATTCTCTGTGCGAGAAGGAGCTACCATTTAAAGTTTTCATGGCCAGAGCTTTCCTGCATCCCTTGTGGACCTCTGTTTTTTACTTTTGGCCACAATCTCTACCTGTCGGCTGTTGCTTTTCCCATGTTTGTGCATCCATTTTCTAGCAGAACGCTGACACATTTTTCCTGCAATTTTCCTGGTGATTCTCCCACCACCTGAGAACTTCTCCAACTACTTTGGCTGTGCATTAATCCAGCACTCTTCTGTGAATTATTCTGGTGGCACTTTTCTTAACCTGTTTGCAACTCCAGCCGCTCTTCATGCTGCGTAATTGCACCAATGTTTTTTCAAGTTGTGTTTCTCTCTGATAGCTCATTTCATTGTGCAGTATACCAGTATGTTATTGTTTTCTCCTGCTCTTAACATTGTTGTTAATCTCAAGGATCATATGGCCTCTTTTTGTTGCAAGTTTTGCAATATGGTAACTTCCTCTAATCCTTATTATAAGGCACCTCTAACCACCTCATCAAAACCAAGGAGAGGTGGTTAAGTTTTTAACTTTGTCTGAAAATGGGGAAAAATAAATTCCAATCTACCTGTATTTAATACTATGAATTATATCCAATAAGTGATAGAAGTTGCAATTAATGAGATTTTAAATAGGGGCAATCTTGGCACTTGGTGACTTATAATAAGGACCATCTACTTCACCAAAAAAAGGACCATCTATTTCTTTTGGAATGTGCATTATAACTAGGACCAAAGGAAGTATATGCTTTTAACTGGAGGAAGGTCTTATAACAGTATCATCTTATGTTCCTTCGTTTTTTTGTTTATGATATCCGAGACTTGGCTGTATCTCAAGTTAAACAAATTTCTCTATCATAAATATATGTAACACAAGTTCAAAGGCGTTCTCCCTCAAGTTATTATATAGGGTACTTTATTCTATGAGTATAAAAATTTATTCGGCACTAAGTTTTGCCTCTCCCCATATAATGTATAATAGGAGTGGGCAGTATGTGTGGGAGGACCATCGCCCTCGGTCTGGCGTATGGAAAGGATCTAATGGTGGTGAAGTTATATCATTTAGTGGTTGTGATGATCATCAAACCTCTGCTGATACATCTGTAAGTTTCATAAAATTTGAGTTGAGATCTTTCATAATTCATATTAACTAAACATTGTTCATGTCTCAGAATATATTCATCCTGATGCTTGTTTGGATACAGGCACTGTCAAAAATTACATCAACTGGGGCCATGACATTTTGCTTTATCCAAGCCCTCGAGCGTGGACATGGCGCAACATATGGTAGCATTCTTAATTCTATGCGTACTGCAATCAGAAATGCTGGCAATAATGGTGGTTCTGGTGGCGGTGATGTGGTGACAACTCTTGTCTCCATGCTTTTGACGGGTGGCAGTGTCATTGGTGGTGGCCTGAGTCAGGTAAAAATACTCGTTCAATTTGAATTATGTCCATAAAACAAGTGTTAAATTGTTTCTTTTACCGCCGGATTTTCCAAACATGTTATTTTCCAAACCATATCTAAACTTTCTACATTTTGATCCCATGTACAGAGATAATTTAGTAGTTGCCTGATATGTTTTAATTTTCTCCCCCTTTTACTGCTTCAACAGGAACCCCAATTGACCGCCTGCGAACAGTTTGATGTGTATGCAAAACCTTTCTCCTTGTGATGCTTCATATTTTGTATAAAATACTTTGCACTATGTGTATTCATTTATTGGTGAGGAAACTAATTGAGGTACATAAAGGAGCAGATTGTGTTTTCTGATTGGATAAACAAGTTTGGATATTAGGAGGGGAAAAAATGTTTATCGCTGAACTGCATGAATGGTATAATATCATAAAACAATCAATATAATGTCTGTTGTTTGCTCATCTTGGTTTTGGTCCCTATAGTTTCATATCATATTTTAGTTCATCAAGGGTAGAATGGTCCAAGTCTTTATTAAAATATAGGGATAGACATTTTAAATGGATAGAAACTTAAAGAATCAAAACTTTTGGTTTGAACTATAGTAATCAAAACTAAAGTAAGGGCAAACTATAAGGACCAATAATTGTGGTAACCCAATATTGTACTTGTGTGTGTATAGAGAAATATATACACACATACATATGTTTTATATCTCAAAACAAAAGGGAGGGCTTTCTTAGATGCATTTCATTGTGAATCTCCTCTGTGAAGAGGTAAGCAATGAAATCATGTCTGTGACAATTACACACGACTGTGTAATTAAATGGGATTTGGAGTACTTTGGGCACTTTTCTTCTGAGATGCAGAAGCTGGAGTTTTATTTGGAATGTGAAGTGGCGATGTGTGTGCGTAAGTAAACCGAAGCATTCACATTTCTGCATTTGAAAAGAAGGTTACATAGGAAAATTAGGGCTTGTTTGGATTAATGTTTATGATTAATGTTTATGAAAGTGACTTTTATTGCAACTATATTTTGGCAAATTGAAGGTGGGGTAAAATTTAATTACTGTAATGTAATTTATTCTTGAATACAATTTTATAAAAAAGTCAATTTGATATAAATTTGTTCGAATAATAAATTGAAAAGTTGGCTATAAAAATTCTAAATATAACGAAAAACTGGGGCGTATGAGGGGGGCGGGGAGTGGAGGCAAAATAAATTTTTTATAAATTGAATTTATAAAATTTTAAAAAGTTAGGTTATAAAATTATAATAAAGAGAATATATAAGATATAATAATATGTAAAATTAATTAAAAACTTTTAACCTTTTTTTTCTAATTTTTATAAATTTAACTTATAAAAAAAAATTTCTCCCTCTCTTTCAAATCCCTTATCCCAACAAAACAGCTTCAAAAACTCCAAAAACCATTTTTAATTGTAAGTTGGTTTTCGGCTAAATAGTTACTCGGCCCTCCTAACATTACGCCTAATATAGTTTTGGGGCTCCAATGAGCTCTTGTCAATTGTTAACGTAGCCTTCCGCCTTTGAGAGCCTGAACTTCACGTCAAACTAGCACTTGATAAAACGATATCATAATTTACCGGAGTAAAACCGAATATTCGCCGAAGTTTTTGAATTAATAATATGATGCTGATGCTTCGAACAATATATATATGGAATATTTGGAAGAATGATTTTAATGATGTATTTTTTAACTTGTGAAGGTAGAGTCTATTAGCAGTGGGGGGGGGGGGGAATTATTAGATTCAGTAAGAAACTAAGATATTCTCAGCCCACTTTGGCATGTAGAGTTGTTGGGAATCCTTGAAGGCATCGATGTTATTCAGGATCTAAGATTCAAGAAAGTCAATATCCGGTGATTCTATGAAAGCCCTTATTTTTTGTTGAAAAAGAAAAGTTAGGGAGTCTTCTTTTGATCAATATCCTCCTTATGATTAGGGAAATCTTAACAAAGGCCGAATCATCGTCACAGTGATGAGTATCAAGTGCTCATTGCTATGCTAAGAATTAAACCATTCAAATATAATATAAACAGTTTAAATTTAAAATTTTTAGTCTATAATTTTTAAATGATAACTTTTTTTTAAATGTTATAAGATTATCTTTATTTTAAATCTTTACATATATTAAAATTAAAAGCTATTTAAAATAGGGTTAAAAGTCAGTTTTGCCCGGGAAGTATTTACCGGGGTCCAATTTTGCCCTAGAAGCAATTTTTCCTTGGAAGTTTCAATTTTGAAGCGATTTTACTCTGACCGTTAACCCTGTTAAGTTTGATTGTTAGTTGACCAAACGAGGGGCAAATTTGTTCTAAAGTTAAAACTTTCAGGACAATTTTATCGTCCATGTCACTATTGTTAATTGCAAATTTGCCCTAAAATTTTTCATTTTAGAGCAAATTTGCCCCTCGTTTGGTCAATTAACAGTTAACCTTAATGGGGTTAACAGTTAGGGCAAAATTACTTCTGAAAATACTTCCGAGGCAAAATTGACCACTGGTGAATACTTCTGAGACAAAAATGACTTCTAACGCTTTAAAATATGAAAATTAATTTAAATCAAATTTGGACTATTCAAAATCAATCTTTTTTTTTCTTTTTGAACAAACGTTCAAAATCAATATAAATGGTTAGATTGGTGGTATGATCAAAGTAAACTTTCAACCCTTATATTTTTCATAGTAAGGAATATATAGCAGCTTAATTAATTGTATACTAACTATTTTTTTTTGGTAAAATGTATACTAACTATTTCAAATAGGGTTAAGGGACAATTTTAGTAATAAAGTGTTGTCTAAGGGGCATCTGGCACAAATAAGTTAACGACGTTGGGTCAAATTTAACGGTTTTATTAAATTTGTATTTTTTTTAATTGTTCATTATTATTTTTGCCTCTTCCCAAACGTATTTATGTCAGATGCCCCTCAAATAAAATTTTATTACTAAAATTATACCTTAACCCATTTAAAATATGCCTGGGAGTCCATTGTAATGACTTAATCAAGATGCCCACCTACTACCACAGGGTAAAATTTATCTTTTTTCAAAAAAACTACAAAATGATCTTTTGAAACGAAAATTAATGGGAGAATTTGATTTAATAGATATAAGCGAACCAATATATAATCTAAGTTTTGTTTTTATTATATATATATTATTAAAAAGGAAATCAACCATAAAATTTATGGGGGAAATCCTATAAAAAGCCATTTGAAATACCTAAATTCTAGTTTGGGTTGCTAAAATTAACAAATGAATAACCAAACCATAGGGATCAGCATGAGATTTAGAAATTGCGTGAAATGACCTCCGCCGTGAGTTATTAATAAAGAAAAATTGAACATACATGATGGCGCGTTGTGTTATTTCATAAAACGAATGATCCTATCACTGTCATTAATAGGGTCAGTTCAGAGGTTGGATATTATCAATTCACTGAATAATGGAAACAATCAACAGTAATAACCATTGGACTGACAGAGAAACCAAAATATGTTTTGAATTCTCATGAATTTCAATGGCATACTTTTATTCAGATTCTGAGGAAGGATACAACAACTCATCATAAATATCTTAGGTTAGAGATCTCCTATCAGGATGATACCTATCAGATTATTCAAGTACACCTCCACAGACTCTTTGTTGCTAAAAGCAAAATTTGTAAAGAAGAATGGCTTGGCGGCATCAATTGCTTGGTTAAATGAATCGGAAGGTACATCAATGAACTATTTTACAGAAGAATTGAAATAAACCGCCTGAATTGGAGATGCAGAGATATCCAAATGGAACTTGAAAGGAAGTAGAGGAGACAAATGGGGAAGAATGACACAGGAGATAGAAACGGGGAAGGGAGAGAGAAGGAGCAAGAGGACATATAAGGAAAATCACTTAATTCTAAAATCCTAAATTGGGTCGCCGGACTCATTTTTGAATTTGTTAAATCTAAAGGCATAATTCAGGATTTAATTATTTTAAAAGGCTTTTAATGAGATTTTATCAAATTTATACTGAAATTCTCTCAATATCTAGTCATAATATCTAATTTCTTTCCTAACTAGCATGAACTCCCAATTTTTAAAGGAAGAAATATATCTTCATTGCAAAGTACTTAATTGAAAAAAGGGGATACCTAAGCAAGCATACTACTAATTAAATAAAGGACACACCAAACTTTGGTTAATCCATGAAATCAAACTCCACAGACAACAATTAACCACTTTTCCTACGGAAAAAAGTTGCTTCTTCTGCATGCATCAATGCAAGGTATAAACAGAGTTAAAAGTAATCAAAATGAAATCGAGTAATTTGAAATATAACATTGGAAGTAACTTCCAACATGGTTACACTTTCAAGAGCTTCTAATCAAGATTATGGAGATTAGGAACCCATCATAAAGATAGATGTTCCATGCTTCAAGATTGTGATCAATGGAATAAAACTAAGAAACAAACTTGTAATACTGCAACCCATCAAAGTGGGATCCAGCCCATTTTGCAAACACAATTAATCAACAAAGACAGTACTAGAAAATGCCCTGTGGTACCGGGGGGAGGGGAGGCTTTCATCCGCTAAAACATAAGCAGTTAAAAAACAAAAAAGTCGAATCATATCGACTCAATGTAGCAAGCACAAGTATGGGTAAGTCCCACAATTTGGACTAAAAAAGATTGCCTGCTAGACTGTAATATCTGCAGCTCAAAAAAGAAAAAGACTCTCAAGTCTCGGATTGCACCTTCTTGGATCAAACTCCACCTAATTTTACTTGCGTATGGTGTTGGGCTCTCTAGCCCAAGCCAAAAATTGGAATTAAATTTAAGGAACATCAAGGAAGAATAAATTTAAACAGTACAACAATGTTGAATTATTCACTCATTCTTGAAAATCTCCTTATAATCAACATTTGTTACAGTATCACATTCCCCATATGATTGCCCTTCTATTTTGTTGATAGTGATGTTCTTCCTCACCAGGCCAGGTTCCTCTCCCACATTTAGTTTTTGTTAATAAATATGTCCACTTATTCATAAGCAATGGATGAAGAATAAAACCAAACATATAAGCGCCTTTCACTCTGGCGGGAATTGAAAAGCTGCAACTTAGAAATTTGACAATCCACAAATATATAAACACCTTTCAGTTATTCTTCATCGTTTACTACCAGTGTAACATTGCCAGAAAAACCAAATAAAACCCTAATCTACAAACCCGTTGATCCAATCAAAACCATCCATGAATAATCAAAGCAATAGCAGTGGATGAAGAATAAGAAAAAGGGTCTTTACCTGCATCCACTTCCTCCTTCTATACTGAGAAGATCATTCTATTGCTTTGTGTTTCTTTTAAGGAGGCTTTCTTTAGAAGGATGGCTTGCTTTGTCGAGATCGACGACGACGGAGGAAGCATCACCGTCACATCCTCTTCTCTTGCTTCCTCACTTCTAGTACCAAATGAAAACGAAGAATGGGAAGGGATGAAGAGATTGTGGAGCCCGAGGGATTAGAAAGGGTGAAATAATAAAATAGGAGAGAGAGAGAGAGAGAGAGGTTTTGTGGACAAATAAAAAGGAGAACCTTAGGCAATGGGAAAGAGGGAGGAAATGCCTAGGGCAGGGGTGAAAGGTGATTAAACACCTAGGGCATGGCCAATAGGACAATGTAAATAGCTTTAAAAAAAGGCGGGTTTGCTTTGAACGAAGGTCAAACTCATATGCAAATTTTATTCAAAATGGCAGGCATTTTGCAAAAAATGGCATGTTTGGAAATTTAATGTATGATCAGGTTAATTTTATAAGTTCAATTTACGTAAATTGAGATAAATCTCCTCACATATTTACCTCGTAGATCGTAAAAACAACCTCGTAAACCATAAAAGTTACTTCATATTCTGTGAATCATGATTTAGAAACACTTATACAGCTTTCATAAGCTAATCCAAACGAGCTATAATAATCACATTTGAACGAAGTCATGTGTCACTAATCCGATCTAGGAGCTTGAAATGGAGCCTGAGAAATTTTTATCAATATATAATACAATACTCTTCCACCAAACACTGTTCACAACAAATCGACGGCTGACGAATTTTCTCTAATAATTTATTCCCTCCTCTGCCTCCTAACCAAGGTGCTAGATTACTAGACTTGTTGGTACCAATTAAAAAACGTGAGGTGGTTCAAAAATTCAAATTCATTCTGAAACCTCCCGCTTAAACTAGCATCTAAAAATTGTTTATGTGCTTCACATTATGGTCCTTTGCATATAAACCTATATCCCTCCATAATACATCATTCATTGGGTGAATCCTTTGTTAGGATTGATAGGCACACAGTGGAAGAATTAAAATTTAAAATTATAAAAGTTTACCAATTCCAATTACGGATCTATCAAAAGCATTTAAATCGAGTTAAAAAGAGTTGTACCTTATTCATGTTTGTTTGAATGCCCACAATCATCAATGTATTGCGAGTTTTCAAATCTCCATGTTTGGTTGCTCCTGAAATAATTTCCCCGGCATCTACATGTCTGCTAATTCTTCTTAGAAGAGCATTAAACTCTAACTCTATAAGTGTGAGATTAACAATCCCCGACATCAACATGTCAGCTAGTTCTTCTTGGAGTTTTTCCTTTTTCGATCTTGAGGAGCCAACTACTTAGATAAGCTCCCTTTACTAGTATCCACACGAATAAGACCCAACACCGGCAACGTGCTAACGCCTCCAATGCCCCTCTAGGGTTTTCTTGTGGCTCTCTTTTTTTTCATCATCTGTAGAAAATCCTAGCTCTTACCTTTTATAACTAGTCAGGGTTATCTATTTTATGATGAAAATTGAATTTTTTTTAAAAAATTAATCTTAATTAATTTCAAAATCCTTATCATATCAATTAACACTTAATTGTTTTGATAAGCTAGTTAAATAAATCTGGTTTATTAAATCTGTCCAACAGTTTTAATTTAACCTATTTATTTAATTAGAATAAAGAGCCAATCGAATTAGATTTAATTTATCTTTATAAATTAAATCTGAGATATTATCATATAATATCTATATATATACATAATATAATAATATTATCATAGAATATAATATTATCATATATATAATATATATTATCAAATAATATTATATATATATATATATATGTATTTCAAAAATACATATGTGTATATATAATATTATTAATTTTAATTTTCAAATATAAATATATACACACACATACACATAAATATTTATCAAATAAATATTCACACAACATGTGTATATAATATATATAATTCTTCCACCCTAGATTAAACATTGTATTCATTGAATCTTAGACGCATCTTAGATTCAATGAATCTTGATATTATAGTTCGTGTTGGGCTATTCTTGTGTGCAACCCTGTAGGCCCATACGAAGTTGGCAGTGGGCCAATGACTATACAAATCCACAAGTTGTAAACGGCCTCTAGCAAGACATTACAACTACCCAATTCATATGAGGATCGACAATACGATACAACATGTCGTATAACCATATCATGTCCATTTTGTCACATGATATTTCGGTCAAGGATGAGGCATAGAGAATGTCATCCTCCTATTCCTGACCATTACTTTCTCGATCCCTGAGTAGTCTTACTATAGAAACGAAAACTCATTTCCATCGTAGTATGGCCATACATTTCTCAGACTCACTTATCAAGGGGCCCAGTAATATCTCTCTACTAATGTAAGGAACAAATTCTATCTTGACCATTCACATTCCTCTGCATGAAAACCACTAAGCCCGATTGTAGCCTTTATCATCACCCGGTTAAATGTGACTTTTGACTAAGTTAAATCTTAGTGACTCTCATATAGCAATCCATGATGATCTCAGGTCAAAGGGCATTGTGATATGGTTATACATAAGATAAACTTATAACTTGATCCATGCAGCTTTCTCATAGCGGGTCGGTCCAGCACCTTGTACTACTACAAGTGCCTAAGACTTTGATTCATATCCCCATACTTTATCAAAGTCATACTAGTCTTATTTCATATTTGCTCCCACATAGATGACCAACCAGGGACATTTAGGACAATCTTTATTATTTATCCAAGGATACAGTTATCACAGTGAACATGTAAATAATGTGATAACTAAATGGAGAAATTTATTGAATAACAATGTTCAAAGTATAATGATTGGCCCCTAGGGCACAATTTCCAACATCCTCCGACTGCATTAGGTATAATCATTAGTTTACCTAATTCACATTGTCCTAACATGACCCTCATGCTTTGTTTGTGCAAGCGGCTTAGAAAGAGAATCAGCAACATTGTCTTCTCCTTCTACGTTGCATATTTTTATATCACCTCTATCATTGATTTCTTTGATAAGATGAAATCGTTTGAGTATAAGTTTGGTCCTCAATTGCTTCGCTATTGTCATGAACAAATCTATTGGATTTGGGATGGTAGGAACGACCCCTAGTTCAATAATAAACTTTCTGATCCAAACAGTTTCTTTAGCCGCATCCGATGCTGCTATATACTCAGCTTCTATTGCAGAAGCTGCTATAGTACTCTACTTGTAGCTCTTCCAACTTACTGCACTACTATTCAAAAAGAATAAATATCCAGATTGCAATCTAAGATCATCTGGGTCAGTTTGGAAACTTGTATCTGTATAACCAGTTACAAAGAGCTCATCATCCATGTTAGAACTGGCTGACACCCAAGAGGGGGATGAATTGGGTGTGTGATAAGAAAGTATGATCTTTTAAAATCTTTTCGCAACTTATCAAATCAATACAAGTGGAAGTATAGAAACATAAGCTGATATGTAAATCATATATGCTGGAAATGTAGAAGCTTAGGGAAGAGAATATGCAAACTGTGATTTATCCTGGTTCGGTCCAATCCACGATGACCTACGTCCAGTCCCCAGGCTCCTCCTGAGATTTCCAATCCACTATCTTCTTGTTTAACCGGGCACAAGAAAAGCCTTTACAAATTCACAATAGTTACTCCCCCTTACACACTGTAAGGTTTACTCCTTCTTACAGCAAGTCGAGCAAAGCAATCCCAAAGACCTTTCTCTCCTGCTTACCCGTGCAAGTCTTATGAGCAGCAACGTTCTCTCCTGCTTACACCACTGTAAGTCTTACGAGCAGCAACGTTCTCTACTGCTTGCACCTTGTAAGTCTTATGGATAGAAACTCTTACTGGCGATTCACTCTACAACATCCACTGTAAGGTAATCAACCCTCTCAAGGTCCCTCTACCTTGAGTTCAATACAGAAATATATTTGTAAGGATTTACAAACTCTCTCACAGAGTAGATAGGATACTCACTGAAGTACAATACAAATATTCACTCTCTCAAATATACATAATATAGAAGATGAAGTAGAGCAAAAAGTGGTCGGAGGTAGAAGACTTTAGAATATCAGCATGTTCATGTTCTCATCGTATTGCCTGCTTTTCTGTGTTTGAATCCTCTCCTATTTATAGCTGAGTTGTGGAAGATATCCGTTAGAGTCTGTTGATTCATTTGACCGTTGAGCCCATTAAGATATTCTTCTGTTATAATCCCATCTGATGCTTAGACAATCACTATATCATTTTCGGTTGGAGTCCCATTGCTTTGCACAGTCGTTGAGTGTATTTAAATATTTTCCCGTTGATCGTGCTCTAACACATGCTTCAGCGTTTCTTACAGTTTGCCCATTGGTCTGACAGATGCAATAGTATTTGTCTTCCGTTACTTATGAATTTTTCTGCCGCCCACGAATAGTTGTCGTTTGAATGGAGAGTTCAGTTACTTGTCATGTGCGTGTTGGTGGAGTACAGCTGTAATACACTTTGAATATAACCGTTAGAAAATATTTGTATCTCAACAGACTTATATGATTCACTGGAAGCGTTTTCTGAAAAACAGTAATAAGACCATTGGGAGTGATCTTGTTTTCGCAACTGAGTAGTAAAATGATATACCATATGATTTTGATAGCAATTTGGAGAAATCAGTAATAATAGAATTTCACTAGCAAAATCAGTTGTTGTTTATGAAGGTAATAGCAAATGGATCATAGTGTATGTAGGAAAGTGTATACTGGAACAATAAATCATTATATGAGAAAATGCAATATCACTGGAAGTGAATATAATGTCATTGGGAGTGATTTTGAAAACGTTGAAAACTTCTGACAGTGATTGCTGGTTCACTGGAAGTGATATTGAAATTTCCATATTTCACTCGAGTGAATTTGGAATCACTGGAAGTGATTTTGTAAATAGTGATTTCTTCTTGGAGTGATTTCCAATTCACTAGAAGTGATTTGCAACTTTTCAAATACCACTCGAGTGATTCAAGATCACTGGAAGTGATTTGGTAAACAGTGAAATATTCTTGCAGTGATTTTGAATCCACTGGAAGTGATTTGCAACTTTTCAAACTTCACTCGAGTGATTCAAGATCACTGGAAGTGATTTGGAAAACAGTGAAATATTCTTGCAGTGATTTTGAATTCACTGGAATTCACTGGAAGTGATTTGGAATTCTTGGCACATCACTCGAGTGATCTGGCATTCACTGGAAGTGATTTTCAAAACAGTGAATTTTTCTTGCAGTGAATTTTCAATCACTGGAAGTGATTTGTCGCATCACTCGAGTGATTCAGAATCACTGGAAGTGATTTGGCGCATCACTCGAGTGATTCAGGATCACTGGAAGTGATTTGGAAAACTTCATGTATCACTCGAGTGATTTGGCATTCACTGGAAGTGAAATTGCAAAACTGAGATATCACTGGAAGTGATTTGGAGATCACTGGAAGTGATTTGGAAAATTTGAGATATCACTCGAGTGATTTGGAGATCACTGGAAGTGAAATCTGAAACAGTGAATTTTTCTTGCAGTGATTTTTCGATCACTGGAAGTGAAATGCCATATCACTCGAGTGATTTGCCAAATCACTCGAGTGATCTGTTTCCAGATCTTCAGTAAATAGAGGTCAACTTCCAGATGCCATAACTCTTCGAATATGACTCCAAAATTGCTATATTATATATCAATGGAAAGCTCTGGAAGTCTACTTTTATATGGCACCTGTTTCAGCTCAATAAGATTAGTTTTTTGAGAGTTATAGCCAAAATACTAAGACTGTTCTAGAAAGTGACGCTGACATGAAGGTCAAATTAGAACACTTATATCTCCCTCATATGAGATCCATTAATGCTCTTTCTGGTGTCAAAATTACGCATTGGGAGTCTAGTTTCATATGCAATTGGTTTCGTCTCATTTGGAGTTGTATTGTGAGAGATATGATCAAATCACCAGACCTTGCTCAGCTGGATGAAGAACAGACTCTGAAATGCTGAACATCACTCGAGTGATTTGCTGAATCACTCGAGTGATTGCGTTTTTTGCTGAATCACTAGAGTGATTCCTCAAATCACTCGAGTGATTTGTTAAAAATCACTCTGCTACAGTTCCAAACAGTGCCAAACAGTGTCAATTGCTACAGTAACCGTATTGCTACAGTACCACTGCTACAGTACCCATAAAAACTTGAATCTTCATATTTTTCATTAATTCTTGCAAGTTCCTTATTCCTCAATTTCTTTCTTCCATTGCTTGACTAATCTACAATATATGCAACATCAAATAGTTAGTCAATGTATTAGAAAAGTATACTATGCAAGCTTCATATGCTTAATATTTGACATCTATATTTGTCATCATCAAAACTAATCATATCTAACATTCTCCCCCTTTTTGATGATAGCAAATCCTTCTGGAAAAATATGCTTGAATGTGAATAGACAAATTGAGTGCAACATATTTTTCCATTTCTCTCCCCCTATTTGACATTAGCAAAAAGTTTGAAGTATAAAGAAGAAGGTAGCTTGGAGAAGTATTTATGAAAATACATTTGAAATATCATTTTCTCCATTCAAAATAAACGGTTTACTCTCCCCTTTTTGAAAGTAATGCTATTTGAATGTGATGCAAATGAAAAATGTTTTCAATAAAGCTCTCATAATGAAAGATATGCAAGGCATGTATAGAGCATAAAGAGAGAGAGGAGGGTTTAGAAATGCTCGTTTGAGTTTGGTAGGTTGATTGTAGACCCATGAAGTCCAGCTTATGTCACATTCTCGATACAACTCTGATGTGTATTCATATTGTCTCTAGGATGCTCTTGAGCTTCTATTCCATATTTTTATCACATATGGCTAATGTTCTTTTGTATTGGCATAGGTATTTATTGCTTTGAATGTTGCAGCCAATATTTCTCCTGATTGATCAACAAAGCATATGTCCTCAAAGTTGATATAAACTTCTTGTAGTATGCTGAGGAATGATCTTCTCATAGAGCAAATTCTCCTGTCATAAGTTAAAAATATTCTTGCAAGGAGAAAGGTTAGTGCAATCAAGTATTAACAATTTCCTTTCTATAAAATATATGCAAATTAGGATGAAGAAAAGAAAAGGTATAAGTATCTCATCATCAAAACTAATCAATTGAAGGTGAATACAGATGAGTATGGTATAATGATTTTCTAAATCAAGGAGATAAGCTTTTAAGATATGAAGCACATGTGAATGTGAAGCTCCCCCTTAATGAGTGCATGGCTTTAAGAAATATGACGAATTCAATTAAGAACTCTCATGGATTTGAACAACCATTGAGGAAACTGTGTAGAGATATAAAGCATGAAATTTTAAAGATTTAGTCCCGTTTTGAAAATGATGAATGAATAATTGGGAAGTGTTTGAAATTATTTATGAGGAAATGAAGTTGATAGTTTGTATAAGAAGGAACACTGAGTTTAAGAGATTTTCATCGAAAGGAAGATGATGATAATTTTGAAATTGAAAGTTTGCAGAAAGAACAACTGATATGATTTGTGATTTTACCATTCACTCCAAGTTCCTTACCTCACTCGAGTGCTTGACTGAAATCACTCGAGTCTCCTACCTGTAGCCTCATTATCACTCGAGTGGTATCACTAATCACTCGAGTAACCTTCTATGTCATAGTACTTCTCTTTGTTCACTCGAGTGAACTTTTACCCATCACTCGAGTGTTCTCTGTTTACCTTTATTGCTCGAAGAGAGAACAAAACATCTACAAAACAAATTTCCTCATACCTTGATGCTTCGGTTAGTATAGTAATCATCAAACATATGAACATATACAACATATATAGAAACATTATCAGTAACAAAATATTCTTTTAACTTATTGGAATTAACCATTCCCAGTTGATCTTTCGCAAGGAGTTGTGAAAATGACTGCTGCTATTTAAAGATGAAGATGAAGATGGATCGGAATGAATAATACTTTGACATCTTTCTTTTTGAACATGATTCTCTGATTAAGTGGTGTCTCAGATTGCTTCTTTCTTTGATGTCAATATCGAGCAATGTAATTGAATTCATATATATGTTTGCTCCATTTGCTTGGTCCACCCGTATTTCTTCAATAGCATTCTTTAGATACTTTGGTACCCAACTCCTCTTGGTTCTATAGAATAACTCTTATGCTCTTATACAAGTGAATCATATGATATTTGAGCAAAAAGTATCATAAACCAATACAGACCAAAATATAATTTTACTCAGTAAATTCAAATCATTGAATCATAAAGTATAACAATCAAGTGATACCAATAGTGATAATTTTCAAAGATCAATGACAATTTATAAACACACTTTACATAGAAAATATGTCACTGATAAGATTGTCAAGCAATTCATATAAGTCAGATCAAGAGAGTAGAGAATCTATTCATAATGACCAACTTTTATGGAATGACAACTTGTGAATGAAATCAAGTTTTCAAGAATGAAATATGTAAAGTATTTCAAATCTCAAGTGCTATTTCAAACCATGACAATGCATTGTAAAATTGAGATTTCAAATATATGCAAAACTTATTGTTAAAACATGTTTACAATCGATGCTTATGATAAAGGTAGTAGAAGTCAATATATGTGTGTGTATATATCAGAAAGCTCCATCTTAGATAGTGGGGTTAACATGTTTGAGAATTTTCCCAAGAGCAAAAGTCATATGGAAAAAGAATTAGCCAAAAGGGGCTTAACTTGAGAGACATATATAAACACAATGACTTTGCTATTGATCAAGTGATAATCTTGCCTATCAGAATTGTGTCAAGAAATATATGATCACACATGGCAAGAATTTGAATACAAGACTCTAGTTACTCGAAAATAGATAAAGACAAATGTTGATGTAATTGAGTAACAAGATAAGTATAATGGATTTATAGAAGATAAAGCATGTACTTATTAGTCCAAGTGACTAAAGTTTGAAAACATCATCCTAATATGTTATTCCACTATAATGGTTAATGCATTAGCATTCATTCAATGCATTAATGAACATTTATAATGCTTGGAATAACTCAACCAATAAGGATTTATGCATTAGGAACAATAATTTAACATATTGAATTCATCCTTGAGGAAATATACTCTAAACTCATATAGATAAAATTTAACTCATTGGAAAATAAGGATTGAGGAGTTCCAGCCTAGGATGAAGATCAATGATCAATATGTCAATGATGAGAAATACTCTAGATGTATTTGAAGCATTTCTGACACTTAGTACACAGAAACATTAACTTCCAATTTTTGAAAATGATGTGAATGCAAATGAGTTGTAAGTAATTTTCAAATTATGTGTATGCACTTTTATAAACAAGATGAATTGAAATCAAGACACATTTTAGATTTTACATTTCAAACTCAAATGCATACAGATATTATGCATAATTTTATTTTCAGTTCATTTAGCAATCTAAAATATTTTGAAAACCATAAATGATGATTGCTAATGATATGCAATAATGAGTAAGTATTTAGCACACAAATTGAGTTGGGAAGATGTGTACAACGATTAAGCTGAAATAAACTTACATACTAACTCGGCATACCCGGCTTGAGTGTGACTCGTAGACACTCAAGTTAGTTTCCAATTCCTAGTTTCTTTGCACTAAAGTCCTTCAAGATCACTTGAGTAACCTATGCTCATGAATCAAGCTTTTCTGCAAATTTCTTTCTACAAAACTGTATAACCCATTTTGTTCCTTCGGTATCCAATCTTACTTGGATCTACTCATGGTTAACATGTAAGAATCATAATTCACATACTCTAGCAATATATTCAGTTTGCAGAGATTGAGCATAATAAATTAAACATGATTTTATACATAAAAAATATTTTCTCTTGAAGTATGCATATATGCATAACGTGTTAAGCTATTGAGCATTGCAATCCCTACATGAAATTATCAAGTAGATTTTCTAATGGATGTGAAAACATAATTTCAAAATAGTTTGCAATACTTGTTACTAAGGTAGCATGATATAAACCTCAATAGATATTATAGACAATGACATAGGAGGTTTTATCATTGTGTACCTTCACTTTAAGTACTTGGAGGATTGGCTTTGCTTACCCACTGCCTCTTTCTGTTATGTTGATTCTTCATGTGTGTTCCCAAGGATGTATATAAAGCTCTCTCAAATGATGTAGACTTCAAGTGTATTTTTGTATGAGAGACCCTCCTTTTCTTGTTCCCCTCAATATGGTTGAATGGTAAGCTATAGTAGTCCTTCGTTGAGGTGGAACATATACCTTTTCTCCATTGCTTCTTTTGGTGGTTATGTTCTGTAGCTCCAGCAATGGATGCTCCAAGAGTTCTCTTTTTCAATTGTATGGACCTCTTTGTTGGTGCATGAGAGACTCTTGGCTTCTTCTTCATTTTCTCTGCACCCTTATGTCCATTTCTTTTTGAATCATCCTGTATACGTAAAGTACTAGATGGACATATTGGTACCCACATATACTTGGGTCCTTGATTGTTAGCATTTGAATTTACATGTTCTTTCGGAACCCAAACATATTTACTTCTCACCTTAGAATTCCTTCTGATATAGCATGCGTGAGAAAAATGACCAATCTTACCACAATAATTGCATATTCTAAAATGATATGCCGTATGAGATTTTATGCAAGCATTGGGTTGTTTGAGGGAAGACAATTTAAAACATCCAGTTTGCCTACAATCTTTCTTCACATATAAGTTTCCAGCATATTTGAAGACAATTTTTCTTTTCACAGTAGAATCAACAATTAGTGTAAAAACAGTTTTATGTAAGATTTGAAACTCAGTTTTACAAAGATCATAGGAAGAATTGGAACTTGTTACCTCAAGTTTATCTTGAGCTCTAGAGGATGATTTGTCATGATCGTCTATACTGAGCTCTTTATGGGAATCCTCATCTCCTTGTCTATTCATGTTGACTGTATGGAAGTGTTGTGTGATGTCTCCATCTTCATCAGTAACTTCCAATCGTTCATGTACCATAGATGCGTAACTTGTAATTTCACATGAACTGTCAACACTTTCAACTTCAACACGCTTGTTAAAAGTGTATATAGAATCAAGAGTATCCCAAATATCTTTAGCATTAGAGCAAAATCTAATTTTCTCAAAATCATTTTCGGTCATGGCATTATACAGAAACTGCATTGCTCTAATATTCAATGAAAACATTTTCTTTTCTTTATCTGTCCAATCCTTTCTAGGTTTATGATCAAAAGCATTTGTAAAAACATTCCACATATCAAAATCATAGACTTTTATAAAACTAGTCATTCTAGCTTTCCAGAACCAAAAATCAATATCTTTCAAAAGAGGTGGAATAGTATAATCAAAACCTTCTAGAAGAACAAAATACCCAAAGTCAGCCATTGTAACTCTTGAGATGGTTAAGTCCTTTAAACAAGAGCCCAAGCTCTGATACCAAATGTTAGAACTGGCTGACACCCAAGAGGGGGGGTGAATTGGGTGTGTGATAAGAAAGTATGATCTTTTAAAATCTTTTCGCAACTTATCAAATCAATACAAGTAGAAGTATAGAAACATAAGCTGATATGTAAATCATATATGCTGGAAATGTAGAAGCTTAGGGAAGAGAATATGCAAACTGTGATTTATCCTGGTTCGGTCCAATCCACGATGACCTACGTCCAGTCCCCAGGCTCCTCCTGAGATTTCCAATCCACTATCTTCTTGTTTAACCGGGCACAAGAAAAGCCTTTACAAATTCACAATAGTTACTCCCCCTTACACACTGTAAGGTTTACTCCTTCTTACAGCAAGTCGAGCAAAGCAATCCCAAAGACCTTTCTCTCCTGCTTACCCGTGCAAGTCTTATGAGCAGCAACGTTCTCTCCTGCTTACACCACTGTAAGTCTTACGAGCAGCAACGTTCTCTACTGCTTGCACCTTGTAAGTCTTATGGATAGAAACTCTTACTGGCGATTCACTCTACAACATCCACTGTAAGGTAATCAACCCTCTCAAGGTCCCTCTACCTTGAGTTCAATACAGAAATATATTTGTAAGGATTTACAAACTCTCTCACAGAGTAGATAGGATACTCACTAAAGTACAATACAAATATTCACTCTCTCAAATATACATAATATAGAAGATGAAGTAGAGCAAAAAGTGGTCGGAGGTAGAAGACTTTAGAATATCAGCATGTTCATGTTCTCATCGTATTGCCTGCTTTTCTGTGTTTGAATCCTCTCCTATTTATAGCTGAGTTGTGGAAGATATCCGTTAGAGTCTGTTGATTCATTTGACCGTTGAGCCCATTAAGATATTCTTCTGTTATAATCCCATCTGATGCTTAGACAATCACTATATCATTTTCGGTTGGAGTCCCATTGCTTTGCACAGTCGTTGAGTGTATTTAAATATTTTCCCGTTGATCGTGCTCTAACACATGCTTCAGCGTTTCTTACAGTTTGCCCATTGGTCTGACAGATGCAATAGTATTTGTCTTCCGTTACTTATGAATTTTTCTGCCGCCCACGAATAGTTGTCGTTTGAATGGAGAGTTCAGTTACTTGTCATGTGCGTGTTGGTGGAGTACAGCTGTAATACACTTTGAATATAACCGTTAGAAAATATTTGTATCTCAACAGACTTATATGATTCACTGGAAGCGTTTTCTGAAAAACAGTAATAAGACCATTGGGAGTGATCTTGTTTTCGCAACTGAGTAGTAAAATGATATACCATATGATTTTGATAGCAATTTGGAGAAATCAGTAATAATAGAATTTCACTAGCAAAATCAGTTGTTGTTTATGAAGGTAATAGCAAATGGATCATAGTGTATGTAGGAAAGTGTATACTGGAACAATAAATCATTATATGAGAAAATGCAATATCACTGGAAGTGAATATAATGTCATTGGGAGTGATTTTGAAAACGTTGAAAACTTCTGACAGTGATTGCTGGTTCACTGGAAGTGATATTGAAATTTCCATATTTCACTCGAGTGAATTTGGAATCACTGGAAGTGATTTTGTAAATAGTGATTTCTTCTTGGAGTGATTTCCAATTCACTAGAAGTGATTTGCAACTTTTCAAATACCACTCGAGTGATTCAAGATCACTGGAAGTGATTTGGTAAACAGTGAAATATTCTTGCAGTGATTTTGAATCCACTGGAAGTGATTTGCAACTTTTCAAACTTCACTCGAGTGATTCAAGATCACTGGAAGTGATTTGGAAAACAGTGAAATATTCTTGCAGTGATTTTGAATTCACTGGAATTCACTGGAAGTGATTTGGAATTCTTGGCACATCACTCGAGTGATCTGGCATTCACTGGAAGTGATTTTCAAAACAGTGAATTTTTCTTGCAGTGAATTTTCAATCACTGGAAGTGATTTGTCGCATCACTCGAGTGATTCAGAATCACTGGAAGTGATTTGGCGCATCACTCGAGTGATTCAGGATCACTGGAAGTGATTTGGAAAACTTCATGTATCACTCGAGTGATTTGGCATTCACTGGAAGTGAAATTGCAAAACTGAGATATCACTGGAAGTGATTTGGAGATCACTGGAAGTGATTTGGAAAATTTGAGATATCACTCGAGTGATTTGGAGATCACTGGAAGTGAAATCTGAAACAGTGAATTTTTCTTGCAGTGATTTTTCGATCACTGGAAGTGAAATGCCATATCACTCGAGTGATTTGCCAAATCACTCGAGTGATCTGTTTCCAGATCTTCAGTAAATAGAGGTCAACTTCCAGATGCCATAACTCTTCGAATATGACTCCAAAATTGCTATATTATATATCAATGGAAAGCTCTGGAAGTCTACTTTTATATGGCACCTGTTTCAGCTCAATAAGATTAGTTTTTTGAGAGTTATAGCCAAAATACTAAGACTGTTCTAGAAAGTGACGCTGACATGAAGGTCAAATTAGAACACTTATATCTCCCTCATATGAGATCCATTAATGCTCTTTCTGGTGTCAAAATTACGCATTGGGAGTCTAGTTTCATATGCAATTGGTTTCGTCTCATTTGGAGTTGTATTGTGAGAGATATGATCAAATCACCAGACCTTGCTCAGCTGGATGAAGAACAGACTCTGAAATGCTGAACATCACTCGAGTGATTTGCTGAATCACTCGAGTGATTGCGTTTTTTGCTGAATCACTCGAGTGATTCCTCAAATCACTCGAGTGATTTGTTAAAAATCACTCTGCTACAGTTCCAAACAGTGCCAAACAGTGTCAATTGCTACAGTAACCGTATTGCTACAGTACCACTGCTACAGTACCCATAAAAACTTGAATCTTCATATTTTTCATTAATTCTTGCAAGTTCCTTATTCCTCAATTTCTTTCTTCCATTGCTTGACTAATCTACAATATATGCAACATCAAATAGTTAGTCAATGTATTAGAAAAGTATACTATGCAAGCTTCATATGCTTAATATTTGACATCTATATTTGTCATCATCAAAACTAATCATATCTAACATTCTCCCCCTTTTTGATGATAGCAAATCCTTCTGGAAAAATATGCTTGAATGTGAATAGACAAATTGAGTGCAACATATTTTTCCATTTCTCTCCCCCTATTTGACATTAGCAAAAAGTTTGAAGTATAAAGAAGAAGGTAGCTTGGAGAAGTATTTATGAAAATACATTTGAAATATCATTTTCTCCATTCAAAATAAACGGTTTACTCTCCCCTTTTTGAAAGTAATGCTATTTGAATGTGATGCAAATGAAAAATGTTTTCAATAAAGCTCTCATAATGAAAGATATGCAAGGCATGTATAGAGCATAAAGAGAGAGAGGAGGGTTTAGAAATGCTCGTTTGAGTTTGGTAGGTTGATTGTAGACCCATGAAGTCCAGCTTATGTCACATTCTCGATACAACTCTGATGTGTATTCATATTGTCTCTAGGATGCTCTTGAGCTTCTATTCCATATTTTTATCACATATGGCTAATGTTCTTTTGTATTGGCATAGGTATTTATTGCTTTGAATGTTGCAGCCAATATTTCTCCTGATTGATCAACAAAGCATATGTCCTCAAAGTTGATATAAACTTCTTGTAGTATGCTGAGGAATGATCTTCTCATAGAGCAAATTCTCCTGTCATAAGTTAAAAATATTCTTGCAAGGAGAAAGGTTAGTGCAATCAAGTATTAACAATTTCCTTTCTATAAAATATATGCAAATTAGGATGAAGAAAAGAAAAGGTATAAGTATCTCATCATCAAAACTAATCAATTGAAGGTGAATACAGATGAGTATGGTATAATGATTTTCTAAATCAAGGAGATAAGCTTTTAAGATATGAAGCACATGTGAATGTGAAGCTCCCCCTTAATGAGTGCATGGCTTTAAGAAATATGACGAATTCAATTAAGAACTCTCATGGATTTGAACAACCATTGAGGAAACTGTGTAGAGATATAAAGCATGAAATTTTAAAGATTTAGTCCCGTTTTGAAAATGATGAATGAATAATTGGGAAGTGTTTGAAATTATTTATGAGGAAATGAAGTTGATAGTTTGTATAAGAAGGAACACTGAGTTTAAGAGATTTTCATCGAAAGGAAGATGATGATAATTTTGAAATTGAAAGTTTGCAGAAAGAACAACTGATATGATTTGTGATTTTACCATTCACTCCAAGTTCCTTACCTCACTCGAGTGCTTGACTGAAATCACTCGAGTCTCCTACCTGTAGCCTCATTATCACTCGAGTGGTATCACTAATCACTCGAGTAACCTTCTATGTCATAGTACTTCTCTTTGTTCACTCGAGTGAACTTTTACCCATCACTCGAGTGTTCTCTGTTTACCTTTATTGCTCGAAGAGAGAACAAAACATCTACAAAACAAATTTCCTCATACCTTGATGCTTCGGTTAGTATAGTAATCATCAAACATATGAACATATACAACATATATAGAAACATTATCAGTAACAAAATATTCTTTTAACTTATTGGAATTAACCATTCCCAGTTGATCTTTCGCAAGGAGTTGTGAAAATGACTGCTGCTATTTAAAGATGAAGATGAAGATGGATCGGAATGAATAATACTTTGACATCTTTCTTTTTGAACATGATTCTCTGATTAAGTGGTGTCTCAGATTGCTTCTTTCTTTGATGTCAATATCGAGCAATGTAATTGAATTCATATATATGTTTGCTCCATTTGCTTGGTCCACCCGTATTTCTTCAATAGCATTCTTTAGATACTTTGGTACCCAACTCCTCTTGGTTCTATAGAATAACTCTTATGCTCTTATACAAGTGAATCATATGATATTTGAGCAAAAAGTATCATAAACCAATACAGACCAAAATATAATTTTACTCAGTAAATTCAAATCATTGAATCATAAAGTATAACAATCAAGTGATACCAATAGTGATAATTTTCAAAGATCAATGACAATTTATAAACACACTTTACATAGAAAATATGTCACTGATAAGATTGTCAAGCAATTCATATAAGTCAGATCAAGAGAGTAGAGAATCTATTCATAATGACCAACTTTTATGGAATGACAACTTGTGAATGAAATCAAGTTTTCAAGAATGAAATATGTAAAGTATTTCAAATCTCAAGTGCTATTTCAAACCATGACAATGCATTGTAAAATTGAGATTTCAAATATATGCAAAACTTATTGTTAAAACATGTTTACAATCGATGCTTATGATAAAGGTAGTAGAAGTCAATATATGTGTGTGTATATATCAGAAAGCTCCATCTTAGATAGTGGGGTTAACATGTTTGAGAATTTTCCCAAGAGCAAAAGTCATATGGAAAAAGAATTAGCCAAAAGGGGCTTAACTTGAGAGACATATATAAACACAATGACTTTGCTATTGATCAAGTGATAATCTTGCCTATCAGAATTGTGTCAAGAAATATATGATCACACATGGCAAGAATTTGAATACAAGACTCTAGTTACTCGAAAATAGATAAAGACAAATGTTGATGTAATTGAGTAACAAGATAAGTATAATGGATTTATAGAAGATAAAGCATGTACTTATTAGTCCAAGTGACTAAAGTTTGAAAACATCATCCTAATATGTTATTCCACTATAATGGTTAATGCATTAGCATTCATTCAATGCATTAATGAACATTTATAATGCTTGGAATAACTCAACCAATAAGGATTTATGCATTAGGAACAATAATTTAACATATTGAATTCATCCTTGAGGAAATATACTCTAAACTCATATAGATAAAATTTAACTCATTGGAAAATAAGGATTGAGGAGTTCCAGCCTAGGATGAAGATCAATGATCAATATGTCAATGATGAGAAATACTCTAGATGTATTTGAAGCATTTCTGACACTTAGTACACAGAAACATTAACTTCCAATTTTTGAAAATGATGTGAATGCAAATGAGTTGTAAGTAATTTTCAAATTATGTGTATGCACTTTTATAAACAAGATGAATTGAAATCAAGACACATTTTAGATTTTACATTTCAAACTCAAATGCATACAGATATTATGCATAATTTTATTTTCAGTTCATTTAGCAATCTAAAATATTTTGAAAACCATAAATGATGATTGCTAATGATATGCAATAATGAGTAAGTATTTAGCACACAAATTGAGTTGGGAAGATGTGTACAACGATTAAGCTGAAATAAACTTACATACTAACTCGGCATACCCGGCTTGAGTGTGACTCGTAGACACTCAAGTTAGTTTCCAATTCCTAGTTTCTTTGCACTAAAGTCCTTCAAGATCACTTGAGTAACCTATGCTCATGAATCAAGCTTTTCTGCAAATTTCTTTCTACAAAACTGTATAACCCATTTTGTTCCTTCGGTATCCAATCTTACTTGGATCTACTCATGGTTAACATGTAAGAATCATAATTCACATACTCTAGCAATATATTCAGTTTGCAGAGATTGAGCATAATAAATTAAACATGATTTTATACATAAAAAATATTTTCTCTTGAAGTATGCATATATGCATAACGTGTTAAGCTATTGAGCATTGCAATCCCTACATGAAATTATCAAGTAGATTTTCTAATGGATGTGAAAACATAATTTCAAAATAGTTTGCAATACTTGTTACTAAGGTAGCATGATATAAACCTCAATAGATATTATAGACAATGACATAGGAGGTTTTATCATTGTGTACCTTCACTTTAAGTACTTGGAGGATTGGCTTTGCTTACCCACTGCCTCTTTCTGTTATGTTGATTCTTCATGTGTGTTCCCAAGGATGTATATAAAGCTCTCTCAAATGATGTAGACTTCAAGTGTATTTTTGTATGAGAGACCCTCCTTTTCTTGTTCCCCTCAATATGGTTGAATGGTAAGCTATAGTAGTCCTTCGTTGAGGTGGAACATATACCTTTTCTCCATTGCTTCTTTTGGTGGTTATGTTCTGTAGCTCCAGCAATGGATGCTCCAAGAGTTCTCTTTTTCAATTGTATGGACCTCTTTGTTGGTGCATGAGAGACTCTTGGCTTCTTCTTCATTTTCTCTGCACCCTTATGTCCATTTCTTTTTGAATCATCCTGTATACGTAAAGTACTAGATGGACATATTGGTACCCACATATACTTGGGTCCTTGATTGTTAGCATTTGAATTTACATGTTCTTTCGGAACCCAAACATATTTACTTCTCACCTTAGAATTCCTTCTGATATAGCATGCGTGAGAAAAATGACCAATCTTACCACAATAATTGCATATTCTAAAATGATATGCCGTATGAGATTTTATGCAAGCATTGGGTTGTTTGAGGGAAGACAATTTAAAACATCCAGTTTGCCTACAATCTTTCTTCACATATAAGTTTCCAGCATATTTGAAGACAATTTTTCTTTTCACAGTAGAATCAACAATTAGTGTAAAAACAGTTTTATGTAAGATTTGAAACTCAGTTTTACAAAGATCATAGGAAGAATTGGAACTTGTTACCTCAAGTTTATCTTGAGCTCTAGAGGATGATTTGTCATGATCGTCTATACTGAGCTCTTTATGGGAATCCTCATCTCCTTGTCTATTCATGTTGACTGTATGGAAGTGTTGTGTGATGTCTCCATCTTCATCAGTAACTTCCAATCGTTCATGTACCATAGATGCGTAACTTGTAATTTCACATGAACTGTCAACACTTTCAACTTCAACACGCTTGTTAAAAGTGTATATAGAATCAAGAGTATCCCAAATATCTTTAGCATTAGAGCAAAATCTAATTTTCTCAAAATCATTTTCGGTCATGGCATTATACAGAAACTGCATTGCTCTAATATTCAATGAAAACATTTTCTTTTCTTTATCTGTCCAATCCTTTCTAGGTTTATGATCAAAAGCATTTGTAAAAACATTCCACATATCAAAATCATAGACTTTTATAAAACTAGTCATTCTAGCTTTCCAGAACCAAAAATCAATATCTTTCAAAAGAGGTGGAATAGTATAATCAAAACCTTCTAGAAGAACAAAATACCCAAAGTCAGCCATTGTAACTCTTGAGATGGTTAAGTCCTTTAAACAAGAGCCCAAGCTCTGATACCAAATGTTAGAACTGGCTGACACCCAAGAGGGGGGGTGAATTGGGTGTGTGATAAGAAAGTATGATCTTTTAAAATCTTTTCGCAACTTATCAAATCAATACAAGTAGAAGTATAGAAACATAAGCTGATATGTAAATCATATATGCTGGAAATGTAGAAGCTTAGGGAAGAGAATATGCAAACTGTGATTTATCCTGGTTCGGTCCAATCCACGATGACCTACGTCCAGTCCCCAGGCTCCTCCTGAGATTTCCAATCCACTATCTTCTTGTTTAACCGGGCACAAGAAAAGCCTTTACAAATTCACAATAGTTACTCCCCCTTACACACTGTAAGGTTTACTCCTTCTTACAGCAAGTCGAGCAAAGCAATCCCAAAGACCTTTCTCTCCTGCTTACCCGTGCAAGTCTTATGAGCAGCAACGTTCTCTCCTGCTTACACCACTGTAAGTCTTACGAGCAGCAACGTTCTCTACTGCTTGCACCTTGTAAGTCTTATGGATAGAAACTCTTACTGGCGATTCACTCTACAACATCCACTGTAAGGTAATCAACCCTCTCAAGGTCCCTCTACCTTGAGTTCAATACAGAAATATATTTGTAAGGATTTACAAACTCTCTCACAGAGTAGATAGGATACTCACTGAAGTACAATACAAATATTCACTCTCTCAAATATACATAATATAGAAGATGAAGTAGAGCAAAAAGTGGTCGGAGGTAGAAGACTTTAGAATATCAGCATGTTCATGTTCTCATCGTATTGCCTGCTTTTCTGTGTTTGAATCCTCTCCTATTTATAGCTGAGTTGTGGAAGATATCCGTTAGAGTCTGTTGATTCATTTGACCGTTGAGCCCATTAAGATATTCTTCTGTTATAATCCCATCTGATGCTTAGACAATCACTATATCATTTTCGGTTGGAGTCCCATTGCTTTGCACAGTCGTTGAGTGTATTTAAATATTTTCCCGTTGATCGTGCTCTAACACATGCTTCAGCGTTTCTTACAGTTTGCCCATTGGTCTGACAGATGCAATAGTATTTGTCTTCCGTTACTTATGAATTTTTCTGCCGCCCACGAATAGTTGTCGTTTGAATGGAGAGTTCAGTTACTTGTCATGTGCGTGTTGGTGGAGTACAGCTGTAATACACTTTGAATATAACCGTTAGAAAATATTTGTATCTCAACAGACTTATATGATTCACTGGAAGCGTTTTCTGAAAAACAGTAATAAGACCATTGGGAGTGATCTTGTTTTCGCAACTGAGTAGTAAAATGATATACCATATGATTTTGATAGCAATTTGGAGAAATCAGTAATAATAGAATTTCACTAGCAAAATCAGTTGTTGTTTATGAAGGTAATAGCAAATGGATCATAGTGTATGTAGGAAAGTGTATACTGGAACAATAAATCATTATATGAGAAAATGCAATATCACTGGAAGTGAATATAATGTCATTGGGAGTGATTTTGAAAACGTTGAAAACTTCTGACAGTGATTGCTGGTTCACTGGAAGTGATATTGAAATTTCCATATTTCACTCGAGTGAATTTGGAATCACTGGAAGTGATTTTGTAAATAGTGATTTCTTCTTGGAGTGATTTCCAATTCACTAGAAGTGATTTGCAACTTTTCAAATACCACTCGAGTGATTCAAGATCACTGGAAGTGATTTGGTAAACAGTGAAATATTCTTGCAGTGATTTTGAATCCACTGGAAGTGATTTGCAACTTTTCAAACTTCACTCGAGTGATTCAAGATCACTGGAAGTGATTTGGAAAACAGTGAAATATTCTTGCAGTGATTTTGAATTCACTGGAATTCACTGGAAGTGATTTGGAATTCTTGGCACATCACTCGAGTGATCTGGCATTCACTGGAAGTGATTTTCAAAACAGTGAATTTTTCTTGCAGTGAATTTTCAATCACTGGAAGTGATTTGTCGCATCACTCGAGTGATTCAGAATCACTGGAAGTGATTTGGCGCATCACTCGAGTGATTCAGGATCACTGGAAGTGATTTGGAAAACTTCATGTATCACTCGAGTGATTTGGCATTCACTGGAAGTGAAATTGCAAAACTGAGATATCACTGGAAGTGATTTGGAGATCACTGGAAGTGATTTGGAAAATTTGAGATATCACTCGAGTGATTTGGAGATCACTGGAAGTGAAATCTGAAACAGTGAATTTTTCTTGCAGTGATTTTTCGATCACTGGAAGTGAAATGCCATATCACTCGAGTGATTTGCCAAATCACTCGAGTGATCTGTTTCCAGATCTTCAGTAAATAGAGGTCAACTTCCAGATGCCATAACTCTTCGAATATGACTCCAAAATTGCTATATTATATATCAATGGAAAGCTCTGGAAGTCTACTTTTATATGGCACCTGTTTCAGCTCAATAAGATTAGTTTTTTGAGAGTTATAGCCAAAATACTAAGACTGTTCTAGAAAGTGACGCTGACATGAAGGTCAAATTAGAACACTTATATCTCCCTCATATGAGATCCATTAATGCTCTTTCTGGTGTCAAAATTACGCATTGGGAGTCTAGTTTCATATGCAATTGGTTTCGTCTCATTTGGAGTTGTATTGTGAGAGATATGATCAAATCACCAGACCTTGCTCAGCTGGATGAAGAACAGACTCTGAAATGCTGAACATCACTCGAGTGATTTGCTGAATCACTCGAGTGATTGCGTTTTTTGCTGAATCACTCGAGTGATTCCTCAAATCACTCGAGTGATTTGTTAAAAATCACTCTGCTACAGTTCCAAACAGTGCCAAACAGTGTCAATTGCTACAGTAACCGTATTGCTACAGTACCACTGCTACAGTACCCATAAAAACTTGAATCTTCATATTTTTCATTAATTCTTGCAAGTTCCTTATTCCTCAATTTCTTTCTTCCATTGCTTGACTAATCTACAATATATGCAACATCAAATAGTTAGTCAATGTATTAGAAAAGTATACTATGCAAGCTTCTTATGCTTAATATTTGACATCTATATTTGTCATCATCAAAACTAATCATATCTAACAATCCAATCCACGATATACCAAGAATAAGTCCTCAGTTGGTCTCAGGTATTTTAGGTTCTTTTTTACAGCAGTTGAACGACCCTCACTACTCTGACTTAGGCCTATTAGTCTCTTGGATCTATCTCTATAGATCATAATCCCTAGGATATAAGTGGCTTCGCCTGAGTCTTTCATCGAGAAAGACTTCATGACTTGACACTCTACAAGGTAGGAATGTCATTCCCAATGAGTAGGATGTCATTTGCATAAAGCACTAGAAATACAACTGTGCTCCCACTAACCTTCTTGTAAACACAAGGTTCATTGATGTTTTGAATGAATCCAAACTCTTTAACTACTTCATCGAAACAATGATTCCAACTCCGAGATGCTTGCTTTAATCCATAAATAGATCTTTGAAGCTTGCATACCTTACCAAAATTCTTTGGACGCACGAAAACTTCAGGTTGTGTCATGTACACATCCTCAAGGAGCTTTCCATTAAGGAATGCTGTTTTGACGTCTATCTGCCATATTTCATAATCATAATATGTTGCGATAGCAAGAATGATTCTAATTGATTTGGCCATTGTAATTGGGGTAAATGTTTCATCATAATCTACACCATGAGTTTGAATGAATCCTTTTACAACCAGTCATGCCTTGAAGACATTTACTTTGCTATCCATGTCGATTTTCTCCTTGAAAACCGACTTGCACCCAATAGTTTTTACACCTTCGGGTGGATCGACAACTAAGGCTCATACCTAATTATCATACATGGATTGCATTTCAGACTTCATGGCGTTCAGCCATTTCTCAGAGTTTGGTCCCATTATGACTTCTGGATAGGCGGTTGGCTCATTCTGCTTAATGAGCAACACATTATGACTTCTAGTAATCAGAAATCCATATCTCTGAGGCTGATGTCGTATCCTATCAGACCTTCATGGGCCTTGTGTTACTTGAGGAGGCTCAACAACTTGTTGTTAGTCTTCTCTATTTTTCATTTGTGGTTATATGCTATCTTGTGACTCTCGAACTTCTTCGAGATGTACCTTGCTCCCACTGGTTCTTTTAGAGATAAACTCCCTTTCTAGAAAGATACCGTTTCGGATAACAAACACTTTGTTATCGGTGGGATTATAGACATAGTATCCCTTAGGATACCCCACAAAAGGCACTTTGAGGATTTGGGTACTAATTTATCAGAGGCTTGTCACTTAACATATACCACATTCCCAAATTTTGAGAAAAGATAATTAGGTTTCTTCCTAATCCATATCTCATATGGTGTCTTTTCAATTACCTTATATGGAACACAATTTAGTGTGAACGCAGCTGTGTCTAGGGCATGGCCCTAAAAGGACGGTGGAAGATCTGTTTTACTCATCATATTTCAAACCATATCTAATAGTGTTCGATTCTTTTGCTTAGAAACGTCATTCCATTGTGGTGTTTCTGGAGGAGTTAATTGTGAGATTATCCTATAACTCTTAAGATGGTCAATAAACTCTTGGCTCAAATATTCACCACCTCGATCAGATCGAAGTTCTTTAAATATTTTGCCAAATTGGTTTTTGTACTTCATTTTGGAATATTTTGAACATTTCAAAAGATTCAAATTTATGTTTCATTATATAGATATATCCATATCTACTAAAGTCATCCATAAATATAATGAAGTACATATAACCTCCTCGGGCAGTTGTATTCATTGGTCTACATACATCTGTATATATGAGGCCCGATAAATCAGTGGCCCTCTTACTATGCCCAGTAAAAAGGGCCTTTGTCATCTTTCCTAATAAGTAAGATTCACATGTATCATATGATTCAAAATCAAATGATTTAAAAAATCCATCTTGATGGAGTTTAGAAATGTGTTTCTCATTTATATAGCCTAGACGGCAATGCCATAGGTAGGTCGGATTCAAATCAATTGAATTGATCCTTTTGGTTTTTCTTTTTAAATCTTCGAGGTAGAGTTTGCAATTCATCTTCCAATGAACGGGTTCATTGTAGAAGAAGCATACTCCTTCCTTTGGCGGCTTTACCTTCTTAGCTGCAGGCTTAGTTTAGGGCTTGTTTGATTCTTTGGTCTTACCACCTGAGCCATTACCCTTTCCCTTACCCTTGCATTTCCTTTTAATACCCTTTTCTTTCTAAACCATCAAAACAGTGTTGGGCTTTTCTTAATGTTATGCTCAACATCTTTGAGCATCCTATACAGTTCAGAAATTGATCTCTCCATGTTGTAGTTTATGACAAATTGGTCATAACTTTCAGGAGTGAGTTCAAGATCAAATCTGTAGCTAACTCCTGGCTCATGGAAAATCCAAGCCTCTCAAGGTCATCAATATAGCCTTTCATCTTTAACGCGTGAGTACTAACTGATGCACCTTCACCCATCTTATTGGAATGTAAGGCCTTTGTGGTATCATAAATCTCTTACCTTGGCTGTTGCTGGAATATTTCCTTGAGATGCACAATTATCTCATGAGCCTTCTTAAGTTCTAGATCTCTTTGGAGGCCTGGAACCAGGTGGCAAGCATTAGGCAACCTACATCCATAGAGTCATCCTTATGCTTAATGTAAGCATTTTTCTGAGCTCTTTGAGCATTGACTACAGGCTTTTTAGGAATGAGTTGATCTAGGACATATGCCTTTCTTTCTTGCTTGAGAACAATTCTCAAGTTCCTAAACCAATCAAGAAAATTTGTCCCATTGAGTTTGTCCTTCTCAAGGACTGATCACAGTGATAGTGTAGCAGTATTACTAGTCGATATGATTCTACAATTAAAATATGCAAAGTTATTTAGTAATCTCCCACTAAATTAACAACCCTCAATGTTATAATTAGTAGACTAAGATCCATATTTCGCTTAAATTTAAGTCCACTTTGGCAGGACGCTTAAATTCAAGTTATTTAGGTAGGTAACCTCTTTACCAATTACATCATATGTAATTCTTAGATCTTTATAGGATTCAATCATCATATGATCCGGCATGTTTAATCCCATCTAATACCTTGAGACCCAAAACCGTTTTTCTAATCTCAATTAAGTCAAAATAATAATGAATCATTGTGAGTAGCACCATTACTGACGCCTGTTTCACCAAGATAACTCAAATGCATCCACTTTGGTGGAACCTACAATTGAGCGAGCTAGGTTTTAACAAGTATTCATTAATTGATGGCATTATGACTTAAGATTTTATTTAGAGGGCGTAATCAATTAGTTTTGTTTATATGAATGCAATCGTGGTTGTATCTCATACAAGTAAATACATATAAACGCAAAAGTATGCATGCAATGATCTAATCAAGAGCATAATTCAAACGTGACACAACATGGCTCGCCTAACCTAAAATTCTCTCAAGCCAATGAGAGGACTTCTCTAAATAAGAAAAAGAAATACATTGAGAGAAATCTCGTTTAAACATACGAGGGGAGTGAGATGAGAAGAGAATGTAGATCGAGACTATTTAGAGGAAGGCACGGCACACATGCCATATTTAAATATTACAACCCTTGTAAAAACTAAAGACATGTTGTTCACCATATCCAAACAATTTTGAGAAGTAAACCACAACAATAAAAAATTAATACAATATAAAAAGCAATAAATGTCGTGATTAGGTTATATCAAGCTACGAACAGTTAGCTACGACAGTCCTGTTAGACTTCCAGATTTTTCACCTCAATTTGAAAACTCATAATTAAATCTAGAAAACTCAAATTGCAGTGGTTCAAAGTTTTATATGACTCTCATTAGGTCTATTTTGGACGAAAAATATAGATTTCAAAAAATTATATTTACAATTTTCCTGAAACTAAAATTAATCATCATTGTCATAAAAAACATTCCAGATTCAAAGCCTAACTTCAAAAATATATATCTTCTAATGTATTGATCCAAATTGCACATAATATATATAAAATTAAAGCTTAGGATGTCTACTTTCATTCTAAAAATTTTCAGAATTATTGGATAAGATTTGGTCATTCAAAAATTCATCACAATTACACTATCTCCAAAAAATAAAAATCTGGCAGCACTACTACTATAACTTCAATCTTTAGGTTTTCAATCCAACCCTTCTAAAATCATGTTCAACTTATATATCACATATATAAGCACACAATAAACACTAAAACTCAATTTAAATGCATAATTGACCTGGCTTTGATGCCACTATTGGGATTGGTAGGCACACAGCAGAAGAATTAAAATTTAAAATTGTAAAAGTTTACCAATTCAAATTACGGATCTATCAAAAGCATTTAAATCGAGTTAGAAAGAGTTGTACCTTATTCATGTTTGTTTGAATGCCCACAATCATCAATGTATTGCGAGTTTTCAAATCTCCATGTTTGGTTGCTCCTGAAATAATTTCCCCGGCATCTACATGTCTGCTAATTCTTCTTAGAAGAGCATTAAACTCTAACTCTATAAGTGTGAGATTAACAATCCCCGACATCAACATGTCAGCTAGTTCTTCTTGGAGTTTTTCCTTTTTCGATTTTGAGGAGCCAACTACTCACATCAACTCCCTCTACTGGTATCCACACGAACAGGACCCAACACCGACAGCGTGTTAGCGCCTCCAATACCCCTCTAGGGTTTTCTTGCGGCTCTCTATATTTTCATCATCTGTAGAAAACCCTAGCTCTTACCTTTTATAACTAGTCAGGGTTATCTATTTTTATGATGGATATTAGATTTTTAAAATTAATCTTAATTAATTTCAAAATCATTATCATATCAATTAACCACTGTTTTAGAACCCGGACCGGCCGGTCCGACCCGGGAACCGGTGACTAACCGGTTCGGTCCGGTGACCGAACCGATTCAGTATTTTTTTTATTTTTAAAAAATCATTTTTTTTTAAATTTTTCTTTAGAATTTCATATTTATAAGTCTAAAATATTCAATTTCTCACCGGTTTGGCCCCGGTTTGACTCCGATCTGACCCACTGACCCTTGACCCAGTACCCCGACCGGTTCAGTGACCGGTCCGGTTTTCAGAACCTTGCAATTAACACCTAATTGTTTTGATAAGCTAATTAAATAAATATGGTTTATTAAATTTGTCCAACAATTTTAATTTAACCTATTTATTTAATTAGAATAAAGAGTCAATCGAATTATATTTAATTTATCTTTATAAATTAAATATGAGATATTATCATATAATATAATATTATCATATATTTAATATATATTATCAAATAATATATATTATAAATGTATGTATGTATTTCAAAAATACATATGTGTATATATAATATTATTAATTTTACTTTTCAAATATAAATACACACACACACACACACATATAAATATTTATCAAATAAATATTCACACAACATGTGTATAATATATATATGTGTGTGTGTGTGTGTGTATAAATTCTTCCACTCTAGATTAAACATTGTATTCATTGAATCTTAGACGCATCTTAGATTCAATGAATCTTGATATTATAGCTCGTGTTGGGCTATTCTTGTGTGCGACCCTGTAGGCCCATACGAAGTTGGCAGTGGGCCAATGACTATACAAACCCACAAGTCGTAAGCGGCCTCTAGCAAGACATTACAACTACCCAATTCATATGAGGATCGACAATACATACAACATGTCGTATAACCATATCACGTCCCTTTTGTCACACGATATTTCGATCAAGGATGAGGCATAGAGAATGTCATCCTCCTATTCCTGACCATTACTTTCTCGATCCCTGAGTAGTCTTACTATAGAAACGGAAACTCATTTCCATCGTAGTATGGCCATACATTTCTCAGACTCACTCATCAAGGGGCCCAATAATATCTCTCTACTAATGTGAGGAACAAATTCCATCTTGACCATTCACATTCCTCTGCATGAAAACCACTAAGCCCGATTGTAGCCTTTATCATCACCCGGTTAAATGTGACTTTTAACTAAGTTAAATCTTAGTGACTCTCATGTAGCAATCCATGATGATCTCAGGTCAAAGGGCATTGTGATATGGTTATACATGAGATAAACTTATGACTTGATCCATGCAGCTTTCTCATAGCAGGTCGGTCCAGCACCTTGTACTCCTACAAGTGCCTAAGACTTTGATTCATATCCCCATACTTTATCAAAGTCATACTGGTCTTATTTCATATTTGCTCCCATATAGATGACCGACCAGGGACATTTAAGACAATTATTATGATTTATCCAAGGATACAGTTATCACAATGAACATGCGAATAATGTGATAACTATGGAGAAATTCATTGAATAATAATATTCAAAGTACAATGATTAGCCCCTAGGGCACAATTTACAACATCCTTTACAGCAAAACCTCATACAAATCATGGTTGACATATGTGTACGTGAACTCATCTTACGCCCTTCAGAGAGGCATGACTTAGTTTGCAGAATCAAATGGCAAGCTCAATGAGGTTAGAATATATATTCATCTTAAGTTATCTTTGCTTCTTAGTCTATCAACATAAATGTGTCTGACATTTCTCCCATGTAATTATACTACTGGACAATTGTTGGGTTGTTGTAGGATTTAATGCTAACATATTTCTTCCTCCCACTATATATATCATTAACCTTTTAATAGTAAAAGACACACAATATCCTCTCAGTTCAGTACCTTAATTTGCCCTTCTCGACAGTATACTGCTGGTCACTATAGTGGAAAATTCCGACAAGGTTCTTCAACTAACGAAACTCTGTGAAGGAATGTGAATCTGTTGTTTCAACCTACAAAGTGTTTCACATCTTTTGAGTTGTGTTCACAACGCATGGGGTATATTAGGTTTGCTCATGCCACAAATGATAAAATTTATGTCTATGTTAATTGTTAATGCATATCAATTTTTCAAGAAAGTTATTTGTTTTATGTGCAGATGTTTGTGGCATTTTGAAGAATATTGTTGAGTCAGGTTTGGGTCAGTCTGGTGGTATCGTCTCGAAGGAGGTAGTTCTTCTTCTTGAAGATAATGGAGTGTTGGCCGTGGGATAATAATCAGTTTCATGTACCGTTACAATCTTAGCATGGTTTCCCTTTTTTCCCCTGATTTTTTTGACTTTATCAACATTGTAGGTCTGACAAGGTGTTGTCTTGTAGCACTGTTATGTGTTCATTTATGCAATATCAACAGTTGTGTTTTGAAAATGAGTAGATATGGAAAAAGCTCAATTTACTCTATCCAGTAATGATGGGATAAGGTCTTTTTAAAAGTAATGCTTTATTCATTTTTTAGCAGTCATTTACCTTTATGATTTACATATCCTATGCTTATTGAACCTTTAGAGACAATGTATTGGAAGCTGCTACACAGTGCTACATAGGCATATACTATTTAACATGAGGGATGCATGAGATACATGAGCATCACTTGTTGTCTTCAGATTATCTAATGTGTCTGCTTTCGTTACCATTTATATTTAAGATGGGTTTAAAGGAGAATGTGGCAGAGGTACCTAACAAAAATTGCCATGCTTGTCAACAGATCACCTTATGTTTGGTATGATTTCTTCTCCTTATACTACTACTAATTGTTGCTGGATTTTCTACAGAAAGACACACACACACACATAAATGTACTTCATTATTGAAATAATTTACTCTTATGCAAGTTGAATATTTTGTCATATTCAACATGATCTAACTAATTTTTGAACTTCAATGTTTTTTCCTTCCAGTGATAATGACATTGAGTGCTTTTTGTTTGATGAATGTTCTACCAATGCTTACATGGATCAGTTGCAAAACATAGAGACTCCACTTGTTGTAGTGATCAATCTTGCAAGGATTGTTTTTTCTGAAGATGGTTGTACATTATGCCAAATAATATTTGCATTTCGATGCTGTCATTTTTTATTCTTTTAAATGAATTTTTCATCCCTCTAACATCTTTTTTCCACTTGCCATTTTAGGTAGAGCTCAAGTTTGCAGTTCATTCAGTACAACGAGTTTTTTTCAATCCACCACTGCAAGAAGTAAAAGACTTAGTTGAAAGGTATTCTAATGTACATATTAAACTGAAGGGTATTTTTTAAGATTACCATATACTTTACGAACTATGACTAGTGTCTAATATTTTTTTTGTAGGGCAAAAGATAGAGCATCACCAATCACAACAACCATAAGTGAAGTCATGCCATCACAATCAAACAAACAATCTTCATTTAGCATTTTGAAACATAACTACAGAGTATCTGTTGCTGACATTCCCAACCAGGAAATAGTAAACCCCTGGCCTTATTTTCCTATTATATTATGTATCATTTGATCATACATGTCTTACTTTCTTTTTTGTACCTAGGGAGAGAGTTTTGTTGTGAACTGCCTCATACAAAAGCTTGAGAACTTCATGGTTGGACATATGATGGTTGCTCTAAGTGTGCTTGTAAGTCTAGGGATGAGGCCAACATACTATTTTGTCCTAGCTGTAAGAAGAAGCCTAAAATTATTGAACCAAAGTAAGGATATAGGTTTCCAACATGTCTGCACTTGAGTATGCATGAAAAAATACATGACCCATCACTATGTGGTTGGCAAGTTTATGTCTCGGTGTAGGCTAAAGGTGCATTATACGGTTGGTGATGAAACATGAAGTGCTTCTGTAGTTTTCTGGGACAAACTTGCTTCCCAACTACTACAAAAATCAGCTGCATAGCTTAAGCAAATTCTGATAAGTGTTTGCGATGCATTTCTATTTAATCAACACCATCACTTTAATATTTTCAATTTGGTCCTTCCATTATAACAGTTTCCTAGTATCTTGTAACAGGATCACTGTGAATATAATTTTTCTAACCAGTGTGACTCAGTTGTTGGGAAGAGATTGCTTCTTAAGCTGAAGAGTAATGAATTCAATGCCAAACACAATGGGTCTAGCATTAGTGTTTAGTAGTTCACACATTGTAAGGACTTGAATGAACAGTTCAACCAAGTTGTTGGATGTGTGGTTATAATCTAACTTGATGATGCAATTAACATATATTCTAACTTCTAAGCTTTATAACTGACTCATTCACACATTCTTGAGAATTGAATAAAATTGAACAAGTTCCAAAAACATAAAACTAGTAACAAATGATATACAAAGAGGGACGACCAGACGAGGGAACATCAATTGATAACTAATCATTAAATAATTGAGATGGGTTAAAGAAAATGTCCATAGTTTAGTCAACGTTAATCTCATAATTGAAGATTTATATTTTAATTTTTGGTCCTTCAAAATAATTACAATGTTTAAGATATTTGTTAATAAATATTTCTTTTCCTTAGTCTTGGTCTTTCTCCCTGATTCTCCTATAATCCTCTTTATTAGAAAAAAATATCCTTGAAAATTATTCACCGATTAAAAAATTAGTAAGTGTTGAATTGATTTCCAAAAAAAAAACTGAAATCTCAATGTAAATTAAATCTTTTAAAACAAATAGTAGCCACCCAGCAATAAAATTCCCTAATTCTCAGAAATCACAATTGAATAATCCTATCAATAGAATATAGAGAGAGAGAGAGAGAGAGCAACTATTTAAAGATCACTAACTAACTTGAATCACAAAAGTTCCATATAGATTTTCAGCGTATATAAAGATTAATACATAACAAGATATATATTGAATCTATATATACGCTGATGAATCTATTTATACTGAATCTATAACATATATAACAAGATAAAAATAAATTAAAAAATTAATTAAAATGTAATAAAAGTAATAAATATGTAAAAAGTTTAATTCTTTTTGGAGTGAGGGAGCTAGAGAGTGTGAATGGCTAGGGAATAAAGGGCTATATTAAATTTTTGGGTGAATGTGTAATTTTAACAATAATGTTTTATGTCAGGGGCGTCTAGTACCATTAAGTTTTCAAGGGTGCTAAAATACACATAAACGTTATAAATTGGGGCAATTTGACCAAACATGTTAACTTAAACAAAACGGACGTTATATGTGGGTCTCAACGTGATTTTTTGGTACAATTTTAACAATAATATTTTATGTCAGGGGTATCTAGGACCATTAAGTTTTTAAGGGTGCTAAAATACAGATAAACATTATAAATTAGGGCAATTTTACCAAACATGTTAACTTGAACAAAACAAATGTTATATGTGGGTCTCAACGTGATTTTTTTAATTGATATTTTCTAGAAACTTTTAAAAATTATCGATCATACCCACTTTCTTTCCTCCAATCTAATCGGGCCATTCTTCCATTCTTCAATCTTAAACCCCTATCTCACTCTATTATCTTTCACTTTCTCCGCCACCACCTCCTTCACCTCTGATGTGAACCATTCCCCAACCTCGTTTCAAACAGAGGTCCCAAATTAAATCCAAACCTTGAGACACTGATATTATATCAAATCCACTCTGGGAACTTATAATCATGTATGCCCATCTTCCTGCACATCACCGGTATGCAATGGTTGTTGAACGGTAGATATCCAGAGAGCATGCAGAGGGGAGCAGAGGCAAGAAGTAGTAAAATCACTATATGAGACCCACACGTAACGTCCGTTTGCTTACCGTTAACAGGTTTGGTAAAATTGCCCCAATTTATAATGTTTATGTATATTTTAGCACCCTTAAAAACTTAATGGTGCTAGATGTCACTGACATAAAACATTATTGTTAAAATTGTAACAAAAAATCATGTTGGAACCCACATATAACGTCCGTTTTGTTCAAGTTAACAATTTTGGTCAAATTGCCCCAATTTATAATGTTTATGTGTATTTTAACACCCTTAAAAATTTAATGGTGCTAGACGTCCCTAACATAAAACATTATTGTTAAAATTGTACATTCACCCTAAATTTTTTAACAAACAGAATAAGAAAGTTATATAGGCAAAAATAAGAAAGTAAACAGATTTTTCAAATCTTTGCTAAAAAAAATAATGATCTTTATCATATCAAATAACGACTCTATTGTTGACTCCAGGGAATTTTAAACCAATATGTGGCAATCATGATAAACAAGCAAGTTACAACGTGTTGAACTTGATTTAAATGAATTATAAACTTACAACCCATTAAGGAGGGATTTATTCGTAACTAACCTTTTCATATGAGTATGTGAACTCCTTCAAAATATTTTCATCCATAGTGAAGTGAGGTAAAACTATGCTTCTACTTGATAAGGGCGAACCCGTTTAAATGCACATTACTTTGATGAGCACCCAAACCTTAGCTTATCAAATTTAGACCATCCAAGTCTAATCTAGAAGTTTCATATTTACTTTTTTAACGTCTATTGTTCTAAAGAAATTATTTTAATGGGTTTAAAATCTTAAAAAAAACCAATGTCTTAACTATTATTTTTTTAAAAATAATTTTTATTAAAAATTATCAGTTGAAAATTATGAATTCTAGACCATCCAAAGTTGATATGGACCTCTAGATAATGAATTATGGGTACCAGATCCACTTGACCGTTACTTGATGTTGTGCTAACATTTTGATGAAGTATGTTGTTGAGGTTCAATTCGATGGTGTCAAACTTAACAGATGACTTGATTGTATTTTGTTCATCCCTATTACAACATTAAGCCGCACAATAAGAATGGGCCCAAACAGATCGGCAATGTAATCACCATTATAGGCCAGACTTTTTTCATCGGTCATGAAGGACTTTTTATGTCGGTTAGCTGAGGCTAGTATATAAAAATATGCTAGTAGTTTATCCAAGATTTGTGTCAGTAAAGCAAATGAGGTAGAAAAGACTTTAAACTTTGAACTTTTGAATCGATTTGTTTAATGATCCTTTTGCTTTTAGTTTTTAAGTTATAAGTATCCATTCGATCATTTAACTTTATATTAAGTTTTAGTTTGGCCAATCAAGCAATCAATAACTCTAATGTTATTAGTCTTAAAGGATGATGGTTTTTTTTTTAACTATTATTGTTATTTTAAAAATTAAACTTAATATGTCAGTATTTAAAAAAGATTTTTTAAAGTATTGAAAATTTTAATATCATCATTTTTGGTTTACAACACAAAGATTAAATGATTAAAAAGTCACTTTATAAAATTAAAAGACTAAAATGAAACTGTGTGAATGTTTAAAGGCTAAATGTATATGTTTACCTAATGTTTAACTTCTTTGTACCACGAACCATGATTGATTTGTATATAGAAAAATCATGATGAGAGAGATATTTTTATGATAGGGTTAATATCACTTTTGATCTTTAAAGTTTTACCTAATTTTAATTTTAATCTCTTAAATTTAAAATTTATGATTTTAGTCACTCAAATTTACTTTATTTATAATTGTTAATCCGTGAAGTTTAAAAAGGACCTAGAGTTGCATTTAATGGTGTTAATTTATCTTACGTGGTACTAATTTCGTTAAATTAGCTTATGTGGCATGCTGATAAAGAAATATGATTTAATAAATATAGTGTAAAAATTATGAGTTGTTACTTAAATTGAAAAACAGAGTGAAGGTGCTCGGAGTTATCGGAACAGAGTTTCAAGTGCTTCTCCGTCTGCGATTTGAAGAAGAAAGCGATGGCGGTAGAGACTGCTCTTATTTTATGAAGTACTTCTTTTATAATCCACGTGCTAGCCTTTCTTTGTATTTTTAAAATTTAAATAACAGCTCATAATTTTTATAATATATTTTTCACATTATCTTTCCTAATCAACATGCCACATAAGTCAATTTAATAGAGTCAGTGCCACGTAGGATAAATTAGCACCATTAAATGCAGCTCCAAGTCCTTTTCAAATTTCAAAGACTAATAATTAAAAATGAAATAAATTTAAAGAATCAAAATTAAAATTAGATAAAATTCTAAAAACTAAAAATGATATTAACAATTTATGATATGTTAGCCACCGTTGGATGATTTTAGAAAGAATATTATATTTATAACTGTACTATGATACCGAGTATTATATTTTCTTAAAAAAAATTACAAGACATCGCCCCTTTCCCCATTGCACTCTTCTTGAGGTCAAATCCACAATCTCTCATTTAAGGGTTTTTTGATATGAGGAATTTGAAAGGGAGAAAAAATTGTTATGAGTAAGATTTTTTTAAAAAAAAATTAGGTTAAAGGCTATTTTTGTTCGAGAAGTATACACGTACGGTCAATTTTGTCTCGAAAGTATTTTTGGAAGCAATTTTGCCCGACCGTTAACCCCAATAATTTTGACTGTTAGTTGACCAAATCAGGGGCAACTTTGCTCCAAAGTCAAAACTTTCAGGGTAATTTTGTCGTCCATGTCACTTTTGTTAAGATGTAAATTTGCCCCTCATTTGGTCAACCAGTGAAAGCAAAATTGCTTTCAAAAATACTTCTGAGGCAAAATTAGCCCCTGGTGAATATTTTCAAAGCAAAAATGGCTTTTAATCCTTAAATAATTGTTCTTATTCTTTTATCTTACATCTTTTTATTAGGGAAAATTCCAAATAGATACCATTTGACCTTCAAAAATTCCAAAAAGTCTATTAACACATGGAAATAACAAATAAGTCCCAAGGGACCATTCTGGGATTTTGGAATGTTGCGCTTTTACCAAAACATCCCTAAACTTTTCTTAAAAAAAATAGAAAAACCCTCGCCAGCACTAGAGCTTTGCCTTCCGCCACTACCGGAGCTCCGCTGTTGTCACCGCCACCAAAGCTCCAACGGCCGGCACCACCCAACCAACGAGACTTCGGCGGTCAGTCTCCGGAGCTCCGGTGACAAGTTGAGTAATGTGATTGACAAGTTAAGTAATGAGATTAACTAATTGAGCTCTATAAACCCTATATGGTGTTGTTAACAAGTTGAATAAAAACAATAACAATTTGAGTAAAGCGATTAACAAATTGTGTTCCTGAGATTATTAATGGCTACATTAAAGTTGTCATTGCCAATACTAATGTTGTCATTGTCTTTATTTCAACTTGTCAACGATACTTGATAGGGTTTAAGGAGCTCAAGTAGTTAATCTCATTAATCAACTTGTCACTGGAGCTCTGGTGACTGGCACCGGAGTCTCACCGAGGGGTGGTGCTGGCTGTCAAAGCTCCGGCGGAGCTCTGATGCTAGCGCGGGCTTTTCGTTTTCAAAAAAATTGAGGGCATTTTGGTAAAAGCACAACATTCCAAAATTCCAAATTATTCCCTTGAGACCTATATGTCTTTTGCATGTGTTAACAAGTTTTTTGGGGTTTCCAAATTCAAATGGTATTTATTTAGAATTTTTCCTTTTTATTAAAATTTTATAACCCTATTCTCCAATTTTTTTAAATTAGTTAAAGTATACTTTCAATATTTTAAGTTTACACAAAGTTTAAATTTTAGTCCCTTCAGTTTTAAAAGGTATTTTTAGTTACTTGATCTCAACACCTTAGCATTATTTAACAGAAAATGTTGACTCATCAATTAAATACTGACAAAGTATACTTAAATTTTAGAATATAAAAATGATTATATGAGTAAACCAATCAAAATGAAACCCCTAATAATTTTAATTCACCTTCTTTTTTTTTTTTTTGATATCCCCCCTAATGACATCGGAGGACACCTCTTGTTCCCTCTCACCACAACATCGACACCCCCAGAACCTTTGGCTTTATTTCGGTGCACTTAAGGTTTTTTTTTAACAAGTGATTATGCTTCATCAATATGTGCTCAAACCCCTGAGACTTCAATCTTTCTAAAGATCAACGATTATGAAGTCACTCTTAAGGTGTCGTTTACAAGGCTCTTCATTCTATATTTTTTTCCCTTTTCTATTCATAGCTGTGCAAAAATATTAAGATAAAGCTTCAAACTTTTTCTCTCATTCTGCATCTTTTTTCTTCATTTTTGATGGAGGTGATTAATTTCCACTGTTTCTGAAAAAAAAAACTAAAAAAAAGGGGGTTAAAGGCCTTTTTTGCTTTGGAAATATTATTTTAAGAGTAATTTTACCCCGAAAAGTTTTGTCTGGGACAATTTTACTTCTAAAGTTTCAAATGTGAGTCAATTTCGCCCTAATCGTTATCCCTATTAAGTTTGACCATTAGTTGACCAACTTTAGGGAAAATTTGTTTCAAAGTGAAAACTTTCAGGGTAAATTTGACTCTTAACAAAAATGACATGAACGACAAAATTGCCTTAAAAGTTTTAACTTAGGAGAAAATTTGCTCTGGAAGTTTTCATTTAGAAACAAGTTTGCCGCAACATTTGGTCAATTAACTGTCAAAGTTAATAGGGATAACAGTCAAGGCGAAATTGCCCCACATTTGAAACTTTATGGGAAAAATTACTCCTGAGCCAATACTTTTAGGACAAAAATAGCCTTTAACAAAAAAAACCTATTGTGTTTGCCCTAATCTTATCTCTCCCATCTCTTGTTGAGTTTGAATTGTCTAGTGTGTTCCATCGTCATGTCTTGTGGTTAATATTAGCCATTGTGAGGAGAAATTGAAATAGATGAGAGAGAAGATGGAAGATTTAGTACATGTTTGGATTAACGGTGGCAGAAATGACTTTTTTTCAATCTGACGTTTACAAAAGTAAGATATGATAAAAGTCAGATTGAAAATGTGATTTTTGTTTGAATTGGTAGTGGCAGAAGTAGTTTTTTTTAACCTTAAACTTGTTTGGATTATAATTTGAAAAGCCAGTTTAGATGGAAAATGACTGAAAGGTCATGAATCTTATTAAATACTACACACACATACACACACACACACACACACACACACATATATATATATATATATATTATTTGCATATATTGTGATAATTGAAGTGAAAAATTATAACTAAAATTTGATAAAATAAAAAAAACTAAAGTACTTAAATTAAAAATGGATAAAATTGTATTTAAATTAGAATGGATACATGAAGTGGATTATTATTGGATCATCTATCTCTAATAAGTTGGTTGCTGATTCTATCACGAACATTTTTCATTTGTGTTGAAGATAATTTATGGATATTGATGTGGATGCTACATCAACTGGATCATTATTACCTTCGCCACGTATATTTCCTCATTTAGCTTCTGTAAAATCCATATCAGTTTGGGAATTTCTCTGAATAAGATTATGCATAGCCATTGTTGCACAAACTATGTGAACTTGTGTTTCAAAGCTATATGACTTCATATGCCCCAAGAGTTGAAACCTATTCTTCCAAACTCCAAACGTCCTTTCAATAGTGCTCCTCAAACTTAAATGATAATAATTGAAGATCTCATTGTGATTTCCAAATCCCTCTTGTCACTTGAAGTCTAGAAGGTGATGACGCTCACGTCTATACGGACCAAGATATCCAACTGGTATTGGATAACCAGCATCGACCAAATAATATTTTCCTGATAAATACATGAAATTTTTTTACAGTGTAAAATTATAGCAAATGTGAGAAAAAAACAAACACACAATATAGGTATAGGTGTTGAAGATATACCTTAAGGTGGATGGGAGAAATTCATAGATGGAGCAGAGATAACAGTGTGGAACCCACGAGCATCATATGTAGTTTCCTCCAACCCTGCCAATACAAAAGTGAAGCACATGTCCTAATCACATACGACCATGATATTCTATGTTGGATATCCCTTTCTTTCAATATATTTATCTTGCTCTGACTGACTAACCACACACCTGATGTGAGTTCCATCAATTGCTCCTATTGCATGCTTGAAATATGGGTAATATCGGCGATCATTGCAGATTTTTGGGTGACAATGACAGAACTCGAGATCAAACAGTTTGATAATATCTGTGGATAGATTCACACAAGCATCTAAAACCATGTGGAAGATCTTATGACAATTTCTTCTGAATGTTGAAATCGTTCCTGTAGGATTCTATTTCCTTATGTATGTCCAACTGTATATAAGAATATGGCCATCATTTCTTTAACTCCAATGTACTTAGTTTTTTATAACCCATACTTTATTAATTTAGAGCATAAGAGAAAGAAGACATGTTTTTCCACTCGGAAATTTTTAGGATAAACTCTATCATGGTCTTCTAATACCTCTTGCACCCACTTTGCACCTATTTAGTTACTAGTTCTGCGTGGCTCTTTACAAACATAAGGAACGAGATATTAAGCCATCAAGACACCCAGCTATTCATACTCAGTCATCTCTTCAACTAAAAGGCAAATCAATAGGGACTTGTTATTTGCACGAGACAATCCTACTTCTTCTATTCCCTCCAAAATATCCTCACCACTCGAATTTACCATGGACGATGTAACCTGTATGATTGCTAAAATTGTATGAAATGAAATACAATTATAAAATTCACAAGCGAATTCATATCATATAGTAGAAGTTGACAAATAGAGGCCAATCATTGTACTTTAAACATTGTTATTCAATGAATTTCTCCATTTAGTTATCACATTATTCGCATGTTCATTGTGATAATTGTATCCTTGGATAAATCATAATGATTATCCTAAATGTCCATGGTTAATCATCTATGTGGGAGCAAAGATGAAATAAGACTAGTATGACTTTGATAAGGTATATGGTTATGAATTAAAGTCTTAGGCACTTTTAAGAGTACAAGGTGCTAGACCGACCCGATATGAGAAAGCTGCATGGATCAAGTTATAAGCTTATCTCATGTATAACCACATCACTATGCCCTTTGACCTGAGATCATCATGCATTCCTACATGAGAGTCGCTAAGCTTTGACTTACAAAAGTCGCCTTTGACTGGGTGATGATAAATGCTACAATCGGGCTTAATAGTTTTCATGCAGAGGAATGTGAATGGTCAAGATGGAATTTGTCCCTCACATTAGTAGAGAGATATTACTGGGCCCCTCGATAAGTGAGTTTGAGAAATGTATGGCCATACTACGATGGAAAGGAGTTTCCATTTCTATAGTCAGACTACTTAGGGATCGAGAAAGTAATGGTCAGGAATAGGAGGATGACATTCTCCATGCATCATCCTTGACCGAAATATCGTGTGACAAAAGGGACGTGATATGGTTATGCGACATGTTGTATCGTATTATCGATCCTCATATGAATTTGGTAGTCGTAATGTCTTGCTAGAGGCCGCTTACGACTTGTGGGTTAGTATAGTCATTGGCCCACTGCCAACTTTGTATGGGCCTACAGGGTCGCACACAAGAATAGCCCAACATGAGATATAATGTCCAGATTCATTGAATATAAGATGCATATAAGATTCAATGCATACAACGTTTAATTTAGGGTGGACAAATTTTATATATATATATATATATATTATACACATGTTGTGTGAATATTTATTTGATAAATATTTATGTGTGTGTGTGTGTGTATTTGAAAAGAAAATTAATAATATTATATATATACATGTATTTTTGAAATACATACATACATACATATATAATATATATTATTTGATAATATATATTAAATATATGATAATATTATTATATTGTGTATATATATAAAGATATTATATGATAATATCTCAGATTTAATTTATAAAGATAAATTAAATCTAATTCGATTGGCCCTTTATTCTAATTAAATAAATATGTTAAATTAAAACTGTTGGACATATTTAATTAAACCAGATTTATTTAATTAGCTTATCAAAACAATTAGGTGTTAATTGATATGATAAGGATTTTGAAATTAATTAAGGTTAATTTTAAAAATCAAATATCCATCATAAAATAGATAACCCTGGTTAGTTATAAAAGGTAAGAGCTAGGGTTTTCTACAAATGATGAAAAAATAGAGAGCCACAAGAAAACCCTAGAAGGACATTAGAGGCGCTAGCACGCTGCTGGTGTTGGGTCCTGTTCGTATGGATACCAGTAGCGGGAGCGGATCTGAGTAGTTAGTTCCTCAAGATCCAAAAGGCAAAACTCAAAAGAAGAACTAGCCAACATGTTGATGTTGAGGATGGTTAATCTCACACTCATAGAATTTGATGCTCTTTTAAGAAGAATTAGCGGACATGTAGATGCCGGGGAAATTATTTCAGGAGCAATTAAGCATGAAGATTTGAGAACTCGCAATATGTTGATGATTGTGGGCATTCAAACAAACATGAATAAGGTACGACTCTTTTTAACTCTATTTAAATGCCTTTGATAGATCCATAATTGGGATTGGTAAACTTTTGCAATTTTAAATTTTAATTCTTCCGCTGTGTGCCTACCAATCCGAACAGTGGCATCAGAGCCAGGTCAATTGTGTATTTAAATTGAGTTTTAGTTCTTATTATGTGCTTATATATGTGATATATAAGTTGAACATGATTTTAGAAGGGTTGGATTGAAAACCTAAATATTGAAGTTATAATAGTAGTGCTGCCAGATTTTCATTTTTTTGGAGGCAGTGTGATTGTGATGAATTTGTGAATGACCAAATCTTTTCCAATAATCATGAAACCTTTTAGAATGAAAGTAGACATCCTAAGATTTAATTTGATATATAATATGTGCGATTCATATCAATACATTAGGAGATATCAAATTTTGGAGTTAGGCTTTGAATCTGGAACGTTTTCTATGGCAACGACGATTAATTTTAGTTTCGGGAAAATTATACCTATAATTTTCTGAAAGCTATATTTTTTGTCAAAATTAGACCTAATTAGGGTTACATAGAACTTTGAACCACTGTACTTAGATGTTTCTAAATTTAATTATGATTTTTCAAATTAACTATTGATTGTTGTGATTTACTTCTCAAAATTGTTTGGGTATTGTGAACAATATGGCTTTATTTTTACAAGGGTTGTAAAATTTAAATACGGTTTTCATGTCGTGCCTTCCTCTAAATATTCTCGATATACATTCTCTTCTCATCTCACTCCCCTCATAGGTTTAAACGAGGTTTCTCTCAATGTATTTCTTTTTCTTATTTAGAGAAGTCCTTTTATTGGCTTGGGAGGATTTTAGGTTAGGCGAGTCATGTTGTGTCACGTTTAAATTATGCTTTTGATTAGATCATTTCATGAATACTTTTGTGTTTATATGTGTTTATTTATATGAGATACAACAACGATTGCATTCATATAAACAAAACTAATTGATTAAACCCTCTAAATAAAATATTAAGTCATAATGCCATCAATTAATGAACACTTGTTAAAACCTAGATCGCTCAATTGTAGGTTCCACCAAAGTGGATGCATTTGAGTTATCTTTGTGAAACAAGCGTGAATCATGGTGCTACTAACAAAGATTCAATATTGTTTTGACTTAATTGAGATTAGCAAAATGGTTTTGGATATCAAGGCATTAGATGAGATTAAACATGCTAGATCATATGATGATCAAATCCCATAAATATCTAAGAGTTGCATGTGATGTAATTGGTAAAGAGGTTACTTACCTAAATAACTTGAATTTAAGCATCTTGCCAAAGCGGACTTAAATTTAAGCGAAATATAGATCTTAGCCTACTAATTATAACATTTAGGGTTGTTAATCTTGTGGGAGATTACTAAATAACTTTGCATATTTTAATTGTAGAATCATGTCGACTAGTAATACTGCTACACTATCACTACGATCAGTCCTTGAGAAGGACAAACTCAATGGGACAAACTTTCTTGACTGGTTTATAAACTTGAAAATTGTTTTCAAGCAGGAAAGAAAGACATATGTCCTAGATCAACCCATTCCTAAAGAACCTGCAGCCAATTCTCCAAGAGCTCAGAAAGATGTTTACACGAAGCATAAGGACGACTCTATGGATATAGGTTGCCTAATGCTTGCCACCATGGTTCTAGACCTCTAAAGAGATCTAGAACTTATGGATGCTCATGAGATAATTGTGCATCTAAAGGAAATGTTCCTGCAACAGGCAAGGCAAGAGAGGTATGATACCATAAAGGCCTTATATTCCTACAAGATGGCTGAATGTGCATCAGTTATTATTCATGTGTTAAAGATGAAAGGCTATATTGATGACCTTGAGAGGCTTGGATTTCTCATGAGCCATGAGTTAGCTACAGATTTGATCTTGAACTTACTCCTAAAAGTTATGACCAATTTGTCATGAACTACAACATGGAGAAATCAATTTTTGAATTGCATGGGATGCTCAAAGCTGTTGAACATAACATTAAGAAAATCTCAGCACTGTTTTGATGGTTAAGAAATGAAAGTGTATTAAAAGGAAAGGAAAGAGAAAGGGAAAGGGTAATGACTTAGGTGGTAAGACTAAAGAGTCAAACAAGCCCAAAAATAAGCCTGCAACCAAGAAGGTAAAGCCGCCAAAGGAAGGAGTATGCTTCTTCTACAATGAACCTGTTTATTGGAAGAGGAATTTCAAACTCTACCTCGAAGATCTGAAAAGAAAAACCAAAAAGATCAAGTCAATCAATTTGAATCCGACCTACCTATGGCATTGTCCTCTAGGCTATATAAATGAGAAACACATTTCTAAACTCCATCAAGATGGATTTTTTAAATCATTTGATTTTGAATCATATGATACATGTGAATCTTACTTATTAGGAAAGATGACAAAGGCCCTTTTTACTGGGCATAGTAAGAGGGCCACTGATTTATCGGGCCTCATATATACAGATGTATGTAGACCAATGAATACAACTGCTTGAGGAGGTTATATGTACTTCATTATGTTCATAGATGACTTTAGTAGATATGGATATATCTATCTAATGAAACAAAAATTTGAATCTTTTGAAATGTTCAAAATATTCCAAAATGAAGTACAAAACCAACTTGTTAAAATAATTAAAACACTTCGATCTAATCGAGGTGGTGAATATTTGAGCCAAGAGTTTAGTGACCATCTTAGGAGTTGTGGGATAATCTCACAACTAAATCCTCCAAGAACACCACAATGGAATGACATTTCTAATTGGAGAAATCGAACACTATTAAATATGATTCGATCTATGACGAGTCAAATAGATCTTCCACCGTTCTTTTGGGGCTATGCCCTAGAGATAGATGCATTCACACTAAATTGTGTTCCATTTTAGGCAGTTGAAAAGACACCATATAATATATGGACTGGGAAGAAACCTAGTTTGTCTTTCCTCAAAATTTGAGGATGTGAGGTTTATTTTAAACAATAAGCCTCTGATAAATTATTGCACAAATCCTCAAAGTTCCTTTTTGTGGGGTATCTTAAGGAAACTAAGGGATACTATGTCTATAATCACATCGATAACAAAGTGTTTGTTATCCAAAACGGTATCTTTCTAGAAAGGGAGTTTATCTCTGAAAGAACCAGTGGGAGCAAGATACATCTTGAAGAAGTTTGAGAGTCACAAGATAGCACATAACCACAAATAGAAAAAACAAAAGAAGACTAAAAACAAGTTGTTGAGCCTCTAAAAGTAACACAAGGCCCTCTAAGGTTTGATAGGACACGACATCAGCCTCAGATATATGGATTTTTTATTACTGGAGGTCGTAATGTGTTGCTCATTAAGCAAAATGAGCCAACCGCCTATCTAGAAGCCATAATGGGACCAAACTCTGAGAAATGGTTGAACGCCATGAAATCTGAAATGCAATCCATGTACAACAATTAGGTATAGACCTTAGTTGTCGATCCACCCGAAGGTGTAAAAAATCAGTTGGTGCAAGTGGGTTTTTCCAAGGAGAAAACCAATATGGATGGCAAAATAAATGTCTTCAAGGCATGACTGGTTGCAAAATGATTCATTCAAACTCATGGTGTAAACTATGATGAAACCTTTTCCCCAGTTACAATGGCCAAATCAATTAGAATCATTCTTGCCATCGTAGCATATTATGATTATGAAATATGGCAGATGGACGTCAAAACAATCTTTCTTAATGGAAAGCTCTTTGAGGATGTATACATGACACAACCTGAAATTTTCTTGCATCTAAAGGATTTTGGTAAGGTATGCAAGCTTCAAAGATCCATTTATGGATTAAAGCAAGCATCTCGAAGTTGGAATCATTGTTTTGATAAAGTAGTCAAAGAGTTGGAATTCGTTCAAAACATCGATGAACCTTGTGTTTACAAGAAAGTTAATTAGAGCACAGTTGTATTTGTAATGCTTTATGCAAATGACATCCTACTCATTGGGAATGACATTCCTACCTTTCAGAGTGTCAAGTCTTGGTTAAGGAAGTATTTCTCAATAAAAGATTTAGGTGAAGCCACTTATATCCTAGGGATTAAGATCTACAGAGATAGATCCAAGAGACTAATAAGCCTAAGTCAGAGTAGTGAGGGTCATTGAACTGCTGTCAATGATATCCTAAAGTACCTAAAAATGATAGATGACTTATTCTTGGTATATGGTGGATTGGATTATGAGCTCTATGTAACTGGTTATACATATAGAAGCTTCCAAACTAACCCAAATGATCTTAGATTGCAATCTGGATATATATTCCTTTTGAATAGTGGTGCAGTAAGCTGGAAGAGCTACAAATAGAGTACTGTAGCAAATTCTGTAATAGAATATAAGTATATAGTAGCATCGGATACAGCTAAAGAAACCGTTTGGATCAGAAAGTTCTTTATTGAACTAGAGGTGGTGCCTACCATCCCAAATCCAATAGATTTGTTCTGTGACAATAGCGAAGCTATTGAGGACCAAACTTATACTCAGGCAATTTCATATTATCAGAGAAATCAATGATAGAGATGATATAAAAATATGCAAAGTAGCAGGAGAATACAATGTTGCTGATCCTCTTTCTAAGCCGATTGCACAAGCAAAGCATGTGCTTCATGTTAGGACAATGTGAATTAGGTAAACTAATTATTGTACCTAGTGCAAGTGGGAGGATGTTGGAAATTGTGCCCTAGGGGCCAATCATTATACTTTGAACATTGTTATTCAATGAATTTCTCTATTTAGTTATCACATTATTCGCATGTTCACTGTGATAACTGTATCTTTGGATAAATTATAATGATTGTCCTAAATGTCCCTGTTCAATCATCTATGTGGGAGCAAAGATGAAATAAGACTAGTATGACTTTTATAAGGTATGGGGTTACGAATCAAAGTCTTAGGCACTTGTAGGAGTACAAGGTGCTGGACTGACCCGATATGAGAAAGCTGCATGGATCAAGTCATAAGCTTATCTCATGTATAACCACATCACTATGCCCTTTGACCTGAGATCATCATGCATTCCTACATGAGAGTCGCTAAGCTTTGACCTACAAAAGTCACCTTTGACTAGGTGATGATAAATGCTACAATCGGGCTTGATAGGTTTCATACAGAGAAATGTGAATGGTCAAGATGAAATTTGTCCCTCACATTAGTAGAGAGATATTACTGGGCCCCTCGATGAGTGAGTCTGAGAAATGTATGGCCATATTACGATGGAAATGAGTTTCCATTTCTATAGTCAGACTACTCAGGGATTGAGAAAGTAATGGTCATGAATAGAAGGATGACATTCTCCATGCCTCATCCTTGACCGAAATATCATGTGACAAAAGGGACGTGATATGGTTATGCGACAGGTTGTATCGTATTGTTGATCCTCATAAGAATTGGGTAGTCGTAATGTCTTGTTAGAGGCCGCTTACGACTTGTGGGTTAGTATAGTCATTGGCCCACTGCCAACTTCGTATGGGCCTACAAGGTTGTACACAAAAATAGCTCAACATGAGCTATAATGTCCAGATTCATTGAATCTAAGATTCAATGCATACAACGTTTAATCTAGGATGGACGAATTATATATATATATATATATATATATATATATTATATACACATATTGTGCGAATATTTATTTGATAAATATTTATATGTGTGTGTGTGTGTATTTATATTTGAAAAGAAAATTAATAATGTTATATATATACATATGTATTTTTGAAATACATACATACATACATATATAATATATATTATTTGATAATATATATTAAATATATGATAATATTATTATATTGTGTATATATATAAATATATTATATGATAATATCTCACATTTAATTTATAAAGATAAATTAAATCTAATTCTATTGGCTCTTTATGCTAATTAAATATATATGTTAAATTAAAACTGTTGGACATATTTAATTAAATCAGATTTATTTAATTAGCTTATCAAAACAATTAGGTGTTAATTGATATGATAAGGATTTTGAAATTAATTAAGATTAATTTTAAAAATCCAATATACATCATAAAATAGATAACCCTAGCTAGTTATAAAAGGTAAGAGCTAGGGTTTTCTAGAGATGATGAAAAAATAGAGAGCCACAAGAAAACCCTAGAAGGACATTGGAGGCGCTATCACGCTGCTGGTGTTGGATCCTGTTCGTGTTGATACCAGTAGCGGGAGCTGATCTGAGTAGTTAGTTCCTCAAGATCCAAAAGGCAAAACTCTAAAGAAGAACTAGCCAACATGTTGATGTCGGGGATGATTAATCTTACACTTATAGAATTTGATGCTCTTTTTAAGAAGAATTAGCATACATGTAGATGCAGGGGAAATTATTTCAGGAGCAACCAAGCATGGAGATTTGAGAACTCGCAATATGTTGATAATTGTGGGCATTCAAACAAACATAAATAAGGTATGACTCTTTTTAACTCTATTTAAATGCATTTGATAGATCTACAATTGGGATTGGTAAACTTTTACAATTTTAAATTTTAATTCTTTCGCTGTGTGCCTACCAATCCCAACAATTTGTGCCATCTAACATAAGTACTATCATAACATACATAAGGTTAGGCATATTGTTATAGTTACACATAACCAAGTTTTCAAAAGTGACATAGAATGGAGTTCAGCAATTCGGGGCAATCTGAAGATGTGGGCTGTTGTAAGCTTGGTGCCGCAACCACTGTAGCACAACACGTTTATTTCCTATCATTCCAACAAATATTTCACGAGCAATCTAGTGCATCATCATGTTGCAACATCAGAAACAAAAGTCATCGTCGTTAACAACTTCAGGAATGGTTAGTAATTCAGCTATGACGTCACTCACTTGTGCATCATTTGTAGAGATCTTTTTTAAGGCATCTGTTCTATCCTTAGATGCTATAGCTATCTTACTAACTGCATCTGCTATTACTTTTGAGGTTGTCATTTTTTTTCTTTTTTGATTTCTCTAACCTTTCAACCCTCTTTCTCTTCCTACTGCTGCCCGAATCACTAGGTGCAGTAGGTGGAGTGTTTGTTGTCAAGATTATTCTTTCCAAATCAGTTGACACTCCCATACTACCTCCAGTAATAACACCTAAAAGATATTCCTCACTATCTATTGATCCTTCTTCTAGGTCCATTGTAGGTTGGTAGACATCATCTTCATCATGACCCAATGACATCTGTTGTATAGAAGACGGTGTGAACATTTTATCTCCCGATGCCATAACATCCTTGAATAATATATCTAATTCTTTGGCAAACATCAACCCTTTGTACCTATACTTTGCATAGTCCGAATTCTCCTACATGAGGACAAGTTACTACAATTAATGGCATGCCTAAAATAATATTAATAATACAAATAATAATAATACAAATAACAACAACAACAATAACAATTTTACACCTTTATTTTCCTCTCCCGCCATTCATCTTCTGTAATCACCATATTCCTTGCAAAGTCAAAAGTTATACCCGTCTCTTTCGAAAATAACTTATCACATGCCTTCCATTCTTTCACTAAGCTATCTAACCTATTTTTTTAGTTGTTTCTTATCATATGAGTGTCCTGATTTCTCATTAAATCCACACATAATGTTCTTCCATCCTTCCTTCATGAATGAAGATCCTTGACGTTCTTTCTTGCAGATTTGATCAATACATTCGTGGATGAAAATCTCTGTGATACTTATGTCCCACGTTGCTTTATTTTTCTCCTTGTTCATACTTATATGTCAACTATGAACCAGTTAAAACAAACATATATTAAAGCAAGACCCTAGCCCCTAGCAACCATATATGCATGCTAAAAAGAGGGGAAAATAAGAGAAAACTTTATGGTAACATATCCGATTTTGTTAGAAAAAAAACATTATCGATAGATTTGCCACTCAACCGTACTAATAATTAGGCAAAACCAAACTGGTTCCAGTAGCATCACTATACTTAACCAAAATATTCAAATTGGTCTCAAATTTAAAACATCTCCAATCCCATTATAGTTGCAAACACAATAATATAGAATATATGAGTTTAAAGGGAAATAACAGTACTAATTTACTGCATAGATGCACATACATAAAGCTATTCAGAACGCCTCTATTGCTTAAATGATAACTATATTTAAATATCTTGAGATTTGCTTCAACATTGAATTCAACTTTAAGCATGTCATCCCTCCCTTCTCTTTACTTTTTATATTATTTTCTCTCGCTTCATTCAACATTCAACTTGCTAGATAGGAAAATCAAGAATAACAAGAAGTTAAACAAATCACAGAAACAACTAAGACGATCCAGGCATGCAAAGAGTATTTTCTATTGTTTGCACTTTTTTTTTCCAATCTCTGCATGTGAACTATTGAAGATTGACGATTCAGAGTTTAGAACCCAACAATCCATTACATATTATGATTCTTTGGAGATTTTAGTTCTGGGTATCTAGCTTGAAAGGGTGTGAGGCATTGCAGGAATGAACTTTTTCCTATGAATCTTTGTTATTATTAACTAGAAAATGCAACAGAATTAGTACCCCTCCTTAGTAACTAAGCACGTTTTAAGTACTAAAGCACAAGTTCATAAGATAAGTTCAACCTTGGAAGGAATTAACCAAACAATTTACTTGAATTTACAAAAAATAAAATAGTAAAGGCTGACAGACCAGAGATTACGAGTGCAAATCATTAGTCTCTTAATTCACCAACAAATAAATATGTCTCTATACATTAAGCCATTAAATCCCTTGCCATTTTCATCATCATCAGCATCATTAGTAAAAATCCCTTATCCATTACTTACTCTGAGACTTGAGTTCCAGCACCCTCTCTTTAGTGTTGTTTAAAACTATCCCATAGATTCTGATTAGCTGGGGCAAGAAATGGTTATCAGACTTCAAATAACATCTTAGTTCCCAACAATGATTGAAAAAGAGTAGGCAGTGGATACTATTTGAGAAACAAAATTTCAATATAATACCACTGTACATAATGAATCATTATGAAGAGAAAAATACCAAAGCAAGTTATACTAGCTGACTGCTACGGTAACAATGGTAGTCAGAGACACCATTCTACGGCGGCCAGAGGGGAAGGGAAAAATGGACTACTAGCTACACCCAGTGGGAGAAAAAAACAGAGTGAAATAGAATGTTACCTAAAAACACCAGAGAAAAAATCTTATAGACCTGAAGACGTAAGCTCTGGCCACGTGAAACTTTTCCAACCACCATGCAAGATCCAACGATGAAAAATTAGGAAACCCAACCACAGATCTACCCACCAGACGTCAACTCTAACAAATCGCTACAGTTCCAGACGACAAGAACGCACAGATCGGACAACCACGACGTAACAGCGACCAACCCCCGATGGACTCTGACCAGATTCAAAGTCAGATCACTAAAAATGCCGACATGCAAGGATGAAAACACACATGGCACTCATGCATATAGGATCTTCCAAAAAGACAACAACGATCACAAGAAAAGGATGCAAGAAGAAGGTGAACAATAAAAAAAGCCACAGCTCTGACAACCACCACCGCACGTCTCATCAGTGAACAACCCACAGAAGGCGAGGACTGACCAAGAACAAAATGCAAGAAGACGATGAAAGAATCAGGGAGTGCCTGCCAAAATGCTCTAACAGTTGTCTTTGACCTCAGCTATCATGACTGGCTCACTGCACGGAGGGAAAAGAAGCAGCTTTATTAGGCTTCTCTAAGAAGCAACTTTGACCCATACGGGTCTAACGCCAATCCAAACACTCCAAGTTACCCTCACTGTGCTTTTTTTTTTTTTTTTCCACCGTACGTTTGGCACGCTGGAGCACTTTCCCAAACAGGTTTAGTGGGAATATCAAAATAGCCAAAGAGTTGCTAATAAAAGTTATCACAGTGAGTTACGTGGGCTCCTACCTAAAAAATGGTGAAATGCAGAAAAAATAAGTGTGTGTTTGGATTAGCGGTGGAAAAGTAACTTTTTTTTCAATCTAACTTTTAAAGAAGTGAGTTTGAAAAAAAAGTGAGATTGTAAATATGATTTGTGTTTGGATTAGCGGTGACAGAAGTGACTTTTTTCTAACCTTGAATCTGTTTGGCTTAGCGTTTGAAAAGCCCGTTTGAGTGACAAATGACTAAAAAGGGCATAAACCTTATTGAATATTACACATACACATATAAATTGTTATAATTGATGTGAAAAAATTAAATAAAATTTTATAAATTAAAAAAAGTTCAATTGTTATTAAATGACAAGAAAAATACACTGAAATACTTAATTAAAAAAAGGAGACATACATATTTCAATATGAATGACATACATGAAGTGTATCATAATAAGATTATCTACTCTCAACCAATTGGTTTCTGATCCTGTCACGAACATCATTCATGTGTGTTGAAGATAATCTACGGATAGTTGATGTAGATGTTACATCAACTGGATCATTATGATCTTCAATAAATCCATCATGTGTTTCAGCTTGTTGAAAATCCACATCTGTTTGGGAATTTCTACGGATAAGATTATGGATAGCCATTGTTGCACAAACAATGTGGACTTGTGTTTCGAAGCTAAATGACTTCATTTCCCCCAAGAGCTGAAATCTATTCTTCCATACTCCAAACGTCCTTTCGATAGTGGTCCTCAAGCTTGAATGATAATAGTTAAACATCTCGTTCGGAGTTGTGTATCCCTGGTGTCGCCTAAAATCTGGAATGTGATAACGCTGACGTCTATATGGACCAAGATATCCGATTGGTGTCGGGTAGCCAACGTCGACCAAATAATATTTTCCTAACAAATACACAATACTGTTTAACACCATAAAATGATAGCGAATGTGACAAAAACAATAAAAAAAAACTACATTACAATGTAAGTTCAGGTGTTGAAGAGATACCTTCAGGTGGATGTGGGAAATTCATAGCTGGAGTAGAAATAGCAGTTTGGAAGATCCGAGCATCATGTGCAGTTCCCTCCCAGCCTGCCAACACAAAAGTAAAGCACATATCCCAATCACATACGGCCATGATATTCTGTGTCGGGTATCCCTTTCTTCCGATATATTTATCTTTTTCAGACTCGTTGACCACACATTTGATATGAGTTCCATCAATTGCTCCTATTGCATCCTTGAAATATGGGTAATATTGGCGAGAATTTAAGATTTTTGGGTGACAATCACGGAACTCAGGATCAAGTGGTTTGATAATTTCTGCAGATAGGTTCACAGACGCCGCTAAAACCCTATGGAAGATCCTGTGGACAGTTTCTCCAGAATGTTGAAATCGTTCTTGTATGATTCTATTTCCTTGTGCATGTCCAACCGTATATAGGAACATGGCTACCATTTCTTCGATTCCAACATACCTAGTCCTCCGTAACCCATGTTCTGTCAATTTTGAGCACAAGAGATGAAAGATATGCTTTTCTACTCGGAAATTCTCACGGCAAACTCTATCGTTGCCTTCCAATACCTCTTGCACCCATTTTGCACCTGTTTGCTTACTAGTTCTACAGGGTTCTTTGCAAATATAAGGCGCGACATATTGAGCCATCAACGCAGCCACCTGCTCATACTCTATGATATCTTGATTTAAAAGGGAAATAACTCGGGACCTTCTATCTACACGAGATGATCCTACTTCCTCCGTTCCATCAGGAATATTGTCATGACTCGAACTTGTCATAAACGATGTAACCTGTGCAAGTAGCAGGACTGTATGAAATCAAATACAATTCTAAAAATGTGCAAATTGCAAATCATAGTCATATACTTATAGCTAGTAACGTTCACAATTGACATAAAATGGCCTAATGGTTTGTTTAAATTATACATAACAAAGTTCAGAAAAGAGACATAAAGTAAAGTTCAACGAGCCGGGGGTTTTTGAAATTCAGGGGTATTGTAAGCATGTTCGCGCAACCAATCTAGCAAAGCATCTTTATCTGCTTTCAGCCCAACGTACATGTCACGAGCAATTTGGTGCATCATCATGTTACAACATCGACGGCGAAAGTCCCTATCACTTGCAACTTCTGGAATGCTCAGTAATTCTTTCACAACGTCGCTCACTTGTAGATCATTTGTCACGATCTTTTTCAGAGCATCTGTTCTATCTTCAGATGCGTCAGCTATCCTACTAACTGCATCTATAATTGCTTGAGTGGTTGTGGTTTTTTTCTTTCTTGATTTGCAAGACCCTTCAGCTCTCTTTCTCTTTTCACTGCCTCCTGAAACACTAGGTGGAGGGTTTGTTGTCAACGTAATTCCCTCCAAACCAGCTGCCACTCCCATACTAGTGCCAGTACTAGGAGGTACAAGGTCTTCCTCACTATCTCCTGAACCTTCTTCTAGGTCCATTGTGGGTCGGTAGACGTCATCGTCGTCCTCTTCCTCAGCTAGTGACATCCGCTGTGTAGAACCCGGGGCAAACATTCTGTCTCCCGATGCCATAACATCCTTAAAAAGAATCTCCAATTCTTTTGCAAATATGAGGCCTTTGTACCTAAACTTGGCGTACTCTCCATTCTCCTGTATGGATAATAGTAATAACAATACATTTAACAACAACAACAATAATGATAACAATAATAGCAACAATGATAAGGAGTTAATACCGATATTTTTCTTTCCCACCACTCGTCGTCTGCTTCCACCCTATTCTTCGCAGCATTAAAAGATATACCCGTCTCTCTGGAGAATAACTTATCCCACACCTTCCATTCTTTCCTTAGGCTATCTAGCCTATTTTTCAATTGCTTCTTGTCATATGATCGTCCTGTTTTGTCATTAAATGTGCGCATTATGTTCTTCCACCCATCCTTTGTAAATGATGATCCTAGTCGTTCTTTCTTGTATATTTGATCAAGGCATTCATGTATGAAAACCCCCGTGGTACTTACATCCCACGTTGCCTTACTTTTGTCCTTGTTCATACTGCTATGTCAACTATTAACAAGTTCAGACTATGTTATTTGAACTATTCAATTAAAGTTTAATCGCAATTAATGGCATAATAAGTTAAATACCAAAAACATATCTATAATCACAAAACATATTTATATTTTGATGAGATTACATATATAACCAAGTTAAATATAAATTCCAATTCAAATGGACCGGATGGAGTGCACAAGAAAAAATTGTAATTAAATTCAAATAAAAATCAAAATCCAGCAAATAAATTAGAAATATAGTGTAAAGTAATTTAAAATTATAACATTTCTTGTTAATTTAATCAGTTATTAAACAGAATAACATGAAAATAATTTATTATTGACAGACCAAATATAAAAATTGTACGAGTACAAGCAATTATCCCCTATCTTTTCGGCCATGTGGACAGGTAATGGTTTAAGTGGCAAACTCAATTCATAAGCCTTTTGTTATTTCATTCACCCAATCGAATAATAGAGAGAAATCTATAAAAGTTAGGTGCATTTTACGTTTAACATGTATTTGTCTAATACATCCTTTTGCTTTCATTTATTTTAGTCAATTGTTTTTTTCTTTTCGTGTTTTGCTTTCTTTTTAAATAAACATACAGATAAAATTTTCACTTGTGAAATAATGGAAGAACCCTATAATTCTTTATTAATGTATATTATCCCTTTAATATATACAGCTTCATTATTGGTATAATATTAACATTAATTACAATAAATCTATCTTAAGTATATACACATGATTTTCTTTTTCCCCATTCGGTCAACAGAGTTACAACCACAAGAAACGAAGAAAAAAAATACGTTGATATAAAAAACAAGAGCAACAGGGCGTCGTTTTTTACAGCTACACATTATACACAGATATTCATATTTTGAAAACAAGGGAATTGATTAGTTCAGCTAATTGATTCATGCCTACTATCACCTACAATGACCGTTATAAGAACAAGATCAGCAGATGCAATGTGAGCCAAAAGAAATGTCAAGAAAGATCAGTAGAAACACGATGATCATGGTTCTTCCCCACGTTTTTTCAGCAAGCAAGAACAGGGTCTTAATGAGAAAAAAAAACCCAGCGAAAAACAAGCACAAAAACATACACTTTAAGGCAAAAGGAGAACACAACAAACGTAGAACACAACAACTTCAGTTTTCTCAGCTACAGTAACTCCGGCCACCGCGTGTCACTGTGCAACGGTGACCTCTCTGCAACGGGACATAAGGGTGACAACAGACGGGAGGAAAATATGTGTGACGCCACCAAAACCACCGGAAACCAGGAAAAAAAGCAAACAAGGAGGAGACCCACCTGAACAGTCCAGCGAGTTTGATTTTTCCGGCGACCTGAAAAGATCCGGCGAGTACAGATCAACTCACCCAACCACAGATCCACCCAACACACGGCAACCCAGCTGACAAAGGATGATGAAACCGTGAAGAACACACAGATCTGCCAGAAATTTTCCGACAATGGCTAGAGAAACAAACCCACACCACCGCCGTCGCGCCACCTCCGTGAAACCACCGACGTCTCACCTGCGAGGAGAAGGAAGCAGCTGAGAAGGGAGCACCGAGAAGGGAGCACTACTTTTGGGTGGGTCGTGTTTCTGGCGAGGAGAAGGAAGCAGCTGAGAGCGAGACACAAGGACGAGCTGAGATTAAATCACGTCACGGTGCAGTGGGAAGCAATACTTTTGGGCTTTCAAAATAAGCAACGGTTATATTAAAAGCACGGGTGTAGTGACTGTGTTTCCAAACACTGGGCTTCAAATTCTACTGGGCTTTTTTTACAAACCCCACGTTTAACCACATTGAACGTGTTTCCAAACACTGCCTAAATCAACGAGAGTTGCAGAGAAGAGTGGTGCAAATCTTAGATATCGGGGTTGTTTGATTTTGTTTTTAAAAACTGTTTTTCTGTTTTTAAAAACAATAAAATATGTTTGTTAAACTGTTTTTAAAAATTGTTTTTAAAAATAAAAAGCTGTTTTTAAAAACTAAAAATAAAAATAATTTTTAGTTGTTTTCTTATTTTTGTTTTTTTTATTTTTTAAAATTGTCATTTATCCACTATTGACTGTATACTACCAATGGCGACCACTGCCACATCACCACTAACTTCTTCACCGCTATGTCATTTCAAAAATAGATTTTTCAAAATAATCTATCTAAACATATTTTTTTATTTTTAAAACTTGTTTCTAAAAACTGTTTTATAAAACTATTTGTGAGAACAAAAAACAGAAAATAGAATCAAACAAGCCCTAATATACTAATTTTTCGATAGTTGGATTAAAATTAAATTTGGGGTTGTATTTTTATTAGTTTACTCTATAATGATTTTTATATTTTAAAATTTAAATATTTTTTTTAATAATTAATTGATAAGTTCGCGTTTTCCGTTAAATAACACTAACAGTGTTAAAATTGAGTGACTAAAAGTATCTTTTTTAAACTTAAATAACTAAACTCAAATTTGTATAAAGCTAAAGGAACAAAAATATACTTTAGCTTTTAAAATTTAACTCAAAATCCCCCCAACACGAACGCACACAAAATCCCTCATGCCAAACTAATTAAAAATTTATCATCCTACTTATCTAATTTTTTTAAAATCCAACCCAAAAAAAGAAATTATTCCTCCCATTTACTCATAACAAACAATTTCTTAGGATCTATTTGGTTTAAGTAGAGAGGAAGAGAGGGGATTTCGCTCTTATCCCCTTAATTGAAACTACAAATTTTTTAAGAAGAAAGGAAAAATTTTAAACTCATATTACTCCCCTCCAAAATCTTTTTTTTTTTTCCCGCCGCTGCCCCGGGGGTTTTTCACTTCTTTACCCAACTTCTTTACCTATTCTACTTTCCAATATTCCAAAAATGCCCAAATCTCTTTTCTTCTTCCCCCCATGAAGCTCACTCCTTTCATGCCCCACACCGAACTCGCCATCCCACTGCATCCACCGGCCCACAGCTCGCCGTCGTTGTCACTGTGTCTTGTTCTCCGTTGATCACTGTTGAGAATGACGGCGACGGTGAGACCCTCTACAGTGGCAAAATTCAAATCTGGATCTCAACTCGAAGCCCAAATGCCTTCTTCGCAAGTGTAAATTCTGCAAAAGGCCGTTGAAGATGATGATGCTGAGGTGTTGCTCCAGGCTTCGACTCATCACTCTTTCCATGCTCTTGCTTCGCGCATCTTCCCGTGGCTTGCTTCAATACTTACATATTCTCTTTCTCCTCTCTTCAATGACCCGTGACACTACTTGCTCCTGTTTATTTCCCCTTTTTTTCCTACTGCTCCACTTTATTATATAATTTAAATATTTATTGTTTTAATTGTATATATACTTTATAAGTATAATTATAAAATATAATTTTGAATATATATGAAGTATAATTATAATTATTGGATATATCTTAACTCTTAATTATGTATTATAACTATACTTATTTAATTCTGATAACTATATACTTATAATTTTATATATTGAGTATCATTTACAATTTATAATTATATTTCATAATTATTCTACAAAATTTTAAAATATAACCCAAAAAAAACAAATTATCCCTCCCATTCACTCATAACAAATAGCCTCTTAAGGAAGGAGTGGTTTGCCCATTGAGTCACAAAAATACACATTGACCACTTATTTAAATTTTTTTAAGAGTTATGGTGCAACAATATACATTAGATTTTCTTAAAAGTGCATTGGATACAAATATTTTTTAAGGGAAAAAGTAACTATAAACTTTTAAAATAAGTGTAAAAATACATATTAATTATTCGTTGACCTTTTTTTGAATTTTTTGATTGAAAATGGTGACATGAAGGATGACGAAGATGATTAAAAAACAACATGAAATAATAATTTGCTGATTGGGTAAAGAAAATTAATTTTCACCTAACCCTTTATCTCCACCTCATCACTTTATCTCCACCTAACCCTTTCTTTCCTCTCCCTCTTCTAAAAGAAGTGATGATGTGGAGATAAAGGGTTAGGGGAAAATTAATGTCCATTGTCCAATCAGTAAATTATTATTCAAAATTAGAGAAATAATTATATACTTTAAAAGTATCACATCATCTAAATTTTGTCCAATAAAAAAAAAACTCATATCATTTTAATCCTAACTGGCTGATGACTCATTTAAAAAAATTCAAATTTTATCTTGTTTTTAAGAAAAAAAATCTGAATTTGGGAGAAAAAAAACTAAAATAAAATGATCAACCAATATTTTTCTTAAGAATAAGATAAAATTCAAATTTTTCATGAGTCATTGGTCAACTATGATTAACATGATCTGAGTTGTTATGTTTACATTTTATAGAATTTAGTTAATATGTTATTCTTATAATATGTAAGTATTTCTCTCAAAGTTGTTTCTTAATCATCCACATTTCATCCTCCATGTCACCATTTTTAATCAAAAAATTCAAACAAATAGTCAACTAATGGTCAATGTGTATTTTAACACACAGTTTTAAAGCTCATAGTTACTTTTGCCCAAAATAAACATGTTGGGTGCACTTTTGAGAAATCTTGTGTATTTTTGCACTTTAACCCCTACAAAATTTAAACAAATGGTTAACTAACAATCAATATGTATTTTTGTACTTATTTTGAAAGTTCATAGTTACTTTTGACACTCAAAAAAATATCTAGTATTGGGCAAACTTTTCAGAAAATCTCATGTGAATTTTTACGCCTTACCTCTTATTTAATGTTGAGATTATATTTGGATATTCAATATAAATTATACCTTGATTTGAATAAAATACATCCTAAGTGTGGCATGTCCTAAAGTTATTTGGAGGCCTTGTTCGGAAGTTAACCTTAGGGTGAGTTTAGTTCAATGAAAGTAAGGTTATCTGAGGTTCATTAAGGCTTTGTTTGGTTTGAGGGGAAAGGGAGGGGATGAGAGGGAATGGGTGAGAAAAATTTGACCTAAATTCACTCCTCTCTTTTTATTTTAAGGATCCCTCTCCTCCCCTCTCTCTGACAAACCAAACAATGTAACGTATCATCCACTTCCCTCAAACTAAACACACCCTAAAGTTAAGTTATAGGAGATTATTATAAGCTTTGTTTGGTTTAAGAAGAGGGGATAAGAGATTTGGTTTCTTATTTGGTTTAGAAGGATAGGTGAGGGGAGGTAGTTATAATTGGACAATTATACCATTTTCTCTTTATTATATATTTTCTTTCTTCTTTTACAATTTATATATTAATAATTATTATTTGTTAAATTATTAATACAATTGAAACTCAGTCATCATGAAAAATAGAAGTGGAACAAATTTAATAAACCTACTTAAATTAAGAATTATAGTCATGACCAAATTTATTGCTTTCATTTTTTGTAAAAGAAAACTTATTACTCCAATTTTATTGATGTAAATATAATTTAAGATCTGCAAATATTTTTGCACGTGATCTTGAAACATAGAGACATACACAACTTAAAGATTGAACTCACATAAACTTCAATGTTTAAAAATCAATATAGATATTCCATATGTAATAGGGCACATCATTACACAAAATCAATATGTTGCACATCAACTTGCATATTTTACACATTAACTTACATCATTATCAAAAATCAATAAATAATAGCTCACATCATTACACAAAATCAATATGTTGCACATCAACTTGCATATTTTACACATTAACTTACATCATTATCAAAAATCAATACATAATAGCTCCCGTCATTACATAAAATCAAAAGTTTTCATACATTCTCCACATCATTTCCTAGAAACAATTTTCATATTCAATTTTAATATTTCTAGTAATGTATTTGGTTAAATATTTTCTCAGATTCTAATTTTCAACTATGACCAAACAGTCTCCATCTGGGAACATAGGTATAATTACAAAATACCACTCTGTTTCTAAGAATCCCATAAGTTGGACTCTGTTTCCTAAGAAATCAGAAGGGGAAAAGCAACTGAAACATGGTTTACTCCACAATTTTTGTTTATTGAACACAGAATAGAAAACCATGAAAGTAAGCACATATCATAAAATAAAGTGACATGTAATGTTCATCATCATAGTTTTTTCCCTGTAAAATTGTTTGTTAATAAAGCTTGCACAGCATAAGAGAGGGAAAAAAGGGTAACAATAGCAATTTGGAAAGAAAAAATTTAGTTGGCATCCACATGATTGAGATCTATCAGGATCCATTCTTCATACTTGAATTCTAAAGCATTCAGTTCCCATATAAGTGAAAGTTGACTAGATACCTGATCAATTCCTATACTTGAATTCTAAATGTTTTAGCATTTATTTGTATCCTCTTTTGGATGGTGAACTCAAACAAATCCACCAACTATAACTATCATGTTCCTAATAGCTACAGCTTGCAGATATCGATCTTGAATTTTTCGCCAAATTCCAACGGAAAAACAGAGCTACGTTGGATTCAAGACCGATCAAAAGTGTCACCGAAAAAGGCAGTAACCTTACATGAATGAAGGAGGCAGTAAGGTTGGAGGAGCAAGCAATGATCGATTGAGGACTAGGCAGCGAAGACGGTAGTTGGAGGAGCAGCCGAAGACCACGCTACCAGAGGACACGAGCCAAGGAGACGGCCGAGTGAGGAGACGACCTAATGAGACAGCTAAGAAGACGACGTTGAACTGCTGAAGAATTTCGAAAATGGAAGAGGAAAAAGTGTTTCACTGTTGAGGGTAGTCTTGGAAATTAAAAAAATTCCTATGGGTAATTTAGTCACAATGAGACACAAATATTATCTCTCCTAAAAAGAAACCTCGATTTGGAGGGTTGACAAAGGAGGGGTAGTGAGCACTAACCTGCAAAATTTAATTTGCTTTTTTTGTGGACTCTTTTGCAAAATTATTAAATGCGGACAATTAACTGAACTGATCGAGGTACTAGGTTAAAAGTCAGATTAAAGTTAAATCAGAGTTAACCTGGAACTAGACCGATGAGGAAGTAAAAATTCTAAGATTACTTATATAAAATTCTGACAAACTAGTACAACCTATTAGACCGATTGGACCATCGATTGCCTATTTCCGACATAAACCAGTCCCGTTCTGATAACAATGCTCTATGTCGTTAACATTATTGTTCAAGAGCCTAACCCCACCAGTGATCCTTTTTCTTTTTTCTTTTTTTTGGATAAAGCCACCAGTTATCTTTCAAACATAACCCCAAGCGATAATTAAAGGATAAAAGGCTATTTTTATCTCGAAAGTATTGGCTTAGAAGCAATTTTGTCAGGAAAGTTTCATCTGGGGCAATTTTACCTCGAAAGTTTCAAATGTGGGTTAATTTCACCCTAACTGTTATTACAGTTAAGTTGACCGTTAGTTGACCAAATTTATGAACAAATTTGCTCTAAAGTGAAATCTTTCAAGGGAAATTTGTCCATAAGATAATGACAAAATTATCTTAAACATTTCAACTGAGGAGTAAATTTACCCCAAAATTTGGTCAATTAACAATAAAATTTAACTAAGATAATGATTATGACAAAATTACCTTACATTTGAAACTTATAGGACAATGAAACTTCTGGAGAAAAATGATTTTTAACTCATAATTAAATATTCAACTATTACTGGGTAGATCAATATCAATTTAATAACCAATCAAGTCGTGAAAAAATAAACCAAATTAGATACCTTTTTCCTAAAAAACCAATCAAGTTTTCAAGTTATATTCTAAAATTATAGAAAGATACTAACTCAAGCAAAAATATAAAAGAAAATGAATACATACACGTGCATGCACTCCAAAGTGAAAACCTTTAAGAGAAATTTGTTCCATAACAAAATTATCTTGAAAATTTTAACTAAGGAACAAATTTATCCCAAAATTTGATCAACTAATGATAAAATTTAATTAAGATAATAGTCATGACAAAATTACTCCACATTGAAACTTACAAGGCAATGAAACTTCTAAAGGAAAAATGACCTTTAATCCATAATTAAATATTCAACTATTACTCGGGAAGTTCAATATCAATTTAATAAGCAATTAAGTCGTGAAAAAATAAACCAAATTAGATACCTTTTTCCTGAAAAGCCAATCAAGTTATCAAGTTATATTCTAAAATTATAGAAAGATACTAACTCAAGCAAAAATATACAAGAAAATGAATACGTGCGTGCGTGTTTGTTAATCATCAGCACCGCAATTTATTCCGAACAGAAATCAGTTTTCCAAATTCACTTTTTAAACAAAATCAAATTCAAAGATTATAGTCATTCAAAATCACTTGTTCTACGCCAATCCAAACAGCCGCATAGCCAGTACTCTGCCTACTGAAATAGCAGGACTTCTCAGATATAACCAGAACCAGAAACAGCAAACTAATTTAACCAAGAATTGGCGATGAATTGGCGATAAACTTGATATGGCAAAAAGCTCCACAAACCTCAAAGTTCAGAAGAGTATCTGCTCCAAGGATTACAAAAAATGGAAAAAAAAAACTTGATATGCCTAAAAAATTGTATGATTGCATTCAGTTTTACTTTTAACCCTCAGTTTGCTCTCTCAACCTCCGAATGGTGCTCCGGACTGTGACGGCACTTGCAGTACTGTCAAAATAAACATGTATTAATCGATACGATCAATTACAGAATAACTTCCATAGAAAATAATGAACATGGCCCAACTCAAGAAAACAAACAACTAAAAATGCAGAAAAAGGTAGAAAATTCTTACTTCAGCGTGTAAGCACCCCCTGCCTTCACTTTCCCACAATCTTTGCAGCCCCATATGCCCACAGCCTTTCTCTTAACAGCATACTGTAAGAGGAAGAGTTAGATTCTGCATCACTCTAAATAAAAAAAAAAAACATAATTAGGGGTATGGAAGGATACCTTTCCACAGAACTCACAGAAATACTTGCTGTGCTGACTCACTTCCATCTTCTTAATTTGCTTCCTGAGACTAGCACCATAACGGGTGCCTGAAATTGAGGAGAAAAGGTAAAACCACCAAACCCATCAACTAGATGACAATAGCATACATAGACTAGACACAAACCAGATCAAGAACCCAAAAGTAGAAAATGATGAATTGGTAAAAGAAGAAATTATGTCTAAAAGAAATTGCTATGAGATATCATAGTTGAAGCATTTTGCACTGAATAAAAACGTATACATGTAAAATCCAGTCAGCAAGTTAAACTTCCTCAAAAAATCAATCTCTCAAGATTATCCATTAAATATTCCATCAACTTCATAAGATAATAAGACTGGACAAACGTCCGCACTATACAAAAGAATAGAAGAATAAATGCCAGGAAAAAAAGTGACAATTAATAAAATCCATTAGTGCCACCTGACAGTTAGAAAATGCTTCGTTGATCCCTTCCCTAACCATGAGTTAAGATAAGCACGTTAGCCATTAGTGGTCTTGAGTTATCTGTACTTAACGGAATTAACAATTACAAACACAGGGTCACTGACGACATTAGCCACTCCCAGTCCCATTAAGACTTTTACACAGTCAGAGAAGATATTCTAAAATCTCATTTAACCCTCCAAGTAGTAACTTCAACCATATTAACTTCCATTTAAGACAAGTTCTTTCTCCTATATCCTCCCTTCCGTCATCTATTACCGACAACCTCTTCTCAATAAAATAAAAGAACTCCAAATATTCATAATCAAATCAACAAAAGGAATTCTGACATACCATATTTCCCAACAATACCGGCCTTCTTGGTTCTCTTGGTCTACACAAGACGAGAAAACAGATGAGCAAAACATTGGCATACCCAACAAGAGAAAGCCCAAAAAAAGGGATTTCATAAAAGCAAACGAACAGAAATTACATTTACCCAAATATTTTACGACAATCTAACGTGGGAAAAAAGTATAACACTATCAATTTTCACAACACTCTTTCAAGTTTGATTTCAATTGAGAGTCAAGAAAACAGATGTTGTAGTTGGAGACAAATACAAATCTCTCATGTTAGAAGGAAAATCCGAATCATTAAATTGTCATTCACATGGAAATCCGATGGGTCGGCACTCCAACAAATTAAGATCTACCAATGACATTGAACAGACACTGATTGATCCCCAGATAAGTAATAAACCTACAATAAACAATAATCTATCCACGATAAAAAGGACCACTGGTAAACGAAATTCGTTGATTTCTTAGACTCGAATCAACCCAAAAGAAGAAGAAGAAGAAAAAAAAGCATACGACCCCTAGCAGATCATATCAAGACAGAAACACGAGAAGAATCAACAGTCTCAGAAACTGAAAGAATACAGTAATCGAAACAGAATAATAGCATAAGCTATATTCCAACTATTCTCAGATGGTTTACCATTTCCGCTAGCTGCGGCGGAGGTGAAGAGTAGTGGCAGAAAGTAACTTCGTAACGAGGCCCTCAAACGCCGCTCGCACTATTTGGGGGGAGTACCTATATATGCATATCACTGCAAGCCTCGAAATTTTCAGGCTAGGGTTTATTGGGATACTACGTCGTTTTGATAGCAAACAGCCCAACCCAGTAAGTTCTTTTTTTGGGGCTATAAGCCCAAAGAAGGTTGGTTCTGTGCTCTTCGTTTTTTAACTGCCCAAAGAAGGCTCCCTTTGTTTTATATTCAGAATACCAAATCAAGGCTCAGATATGATTTTTTTTTTTTTGTAAGGCCTAGATATGTCTTCTTCTTAAGGGCTTGATATGCCCAAATTTATTGTGGGAGAAAAAATAAATGTCCAAATTTATACACAAATCAAAGGGTATATTTAATTAGTGGTGGTAAAAGTGGTTTTTATTTTACCTAACTTTTACAATTTTAAATTTGAATAAAAGTCAGATAATATAAAGTGATTTATGTTTAGATTAAATTTTGTAAAAAAATTTATTTAATAAATTGAGACTTATTCAGATGATTAATATAATGTAAAATGACTGAAAATAACATGAACTTTATTAACAAAAAAACATGTATGCGATAATTTTAAGAGAACTATTATTTTTTTGCAAATTTTATTAATTAATTTTTTATTTCTTAGAGCATTTTGCAAATGTTAAACTAAATTATTGGGTCTTTTAAAGCAATTTTAATTTTTTTTATTAAAGGAGGGTTGAATTTTTTTTTCTTTTTTCGTTTTACTCCCGTTATTCCTGCCTCTCTCCATGTCATTTATTCTATTCATTGATTTTAAAGTCGGACCGAACCGACCAATCTGACCGCCACTCAAACACATTTCCAGCTTGGCTTAGTGATTTAGGTCGCTTAAGGATATGAGCCATTTTGAGTAGTTCAGAACTGACATTTGAGCCGGCAGCCGGATTTAAACCTGGAACCAGAGCGGCCTAATGAAAACAGGACAATCGGAAAAATAAGTAGAGAGTGAAGGGGAAAACATAACTTGAAGAAACCGAGAAAGAAGAAGAGAACACAACAAGCTAAAAGATTAATAGGATGAATTATGAGAAAAACTCAAAAAAACAAAGAACAAAAATTTATTTTGAAAAACGCTGATGTTTCTTTCACTAGAGAGATGAACAAAGGAAGCACCAATCAAAGAAAATGTTAAGTGGAGACGGTGAATGGATGCTTGATGAGAGAGAAGAAAAGTTTTTAGATATGTCTATGAAAGAAAAAGAGAGTTTTAAATTAACTTTAAAGGTTGATTAATGCTTATTTGAAATAGCGATGAGAGCCAAGTAGCTTTTTAATCGTAATTTATGGTATACGAGATAAATATGTCAGATAAGTTTTATCTCAACTTATGTAAATAAACACTTTTTGAAGGTCCCAAAAGCTATCACAAACAAATACTATGATATCTACTTTTTCCTCTTTTTACTAGAGAGCTAGAGAGTAGAACCTTACTTTTACAAGTGATAAATCCTTCCAAATTCATTTTTTTTAATTAAAGAATTATATGAGTTATCAAATCATCCATTTCCGCTTTATGTTTCCAAGGCATTAGAAGTGTTAATATTTCCAATGGTACAACTTCGGAAAAAAAAAAAGAAGAAGAAGAAAGAAAGAAAGAAAAGAAAAGAAAAAGAAAAAAGGTTATAACTTCGGACTTCCATTACCCATTAATTTTATTTAAAAATATCAATATTAATTATATATACAAATATAAAATGTTAATTCAAAAATTATAAATTCTTTAAATTCTATTTTTAATTTAAATATTTTTTATTTTGAATTTCTCTTTCACCAGTATTTCTCCAATGCATTGTCTTTTAAATTAGTAAATCTTTTAATTCTTTAATTGTTATTGTATATTTTATATGAATAATTGATTGAAAATATAATGTAATTCTTAGTTTTGGGATGTACCATGAGAATGTAATTTTGTTCTTAATACATATACTTAATCAATATATATAAGGATTTTTTTTATGATTATATTAGATTTTTTTGTTGTTCCTTTTTTATTATTCATGTATTTGTGCTATTTATATTATAACATATCTATAAAATATTAACTGTATTTAATTAATAAGTAACGATCCAATTGAACGGCCTAATCGAACAAACCGATTGAACCATGACTCGTTAGTCTCTATAGCTTGACTTCCGGTCCAACTTTTAAAACATTGCTTTTATTATGAGACCATATTTTTGTCATTTTCCTTGATGCTTTCCTTTCTATCCACAGTGAGGTCACCACTTCTTGTTTTAATGATCCAATTAGGCTTTTATATTTTCATAACACGTTTTGAGGGGGGAAAACGTGAATCCAAATGCGCTAACAGTATATTAATTTTGTATCAACTACAAAAAAAACCATCGTACTGCTAGTGGAAATTACCGACAAAAATTAGACAAAATTTTATCAGTAATACATTTTCGACCAAAAACTATGGCAAAAACATGTTTGGAAGGAATTTGAGTCGATAACTAAGTATGCGATGGAATTTCTGTCGCAAAATTGAGACAGGCTTTCGAAGGATGATTGCACTGTAAAGTTGCGACAAATTCCGTGGCCAATTGCTGATGGAATTACCGATGGAATTCCATGGAAAATTCCCCACAGAATTGCTAACGGAATTCCGTGGGTAATTTTGCCATGGACTTCCATCAGAAATTTTTTTGGATAATTAGCCACGGAATATTCTGACAGAATTCTGTGCGAAATTCGCCATGAACTTCCTACAATTTATTTTTTATATGAGAGAATCTTCCAACAGATTTCCATGGCAAATCCATTAGTATGTTTTCTTAAGTCTTTCTTTAATGATTTTGAGGGTATTAATTTTTTAAACACACTAAGAATAAAAAATGTTTGGAAAAATAGCTTGATCATTGAACTTAAAATGTTACAAGTTCAAAGTAACTAAAACACTGACAAAAGGAAAAATGTCACAAGTAACTGAACACTAAAAAAGGCCGAATATAAGTTAAAAGTCACAAGTCTATGGAACACTAAAAATAATATCAAGGAAGCCACAAGCTCTCAACTCTCATTTTCAACTTCTTCATTTGCATTAGCAAAGGGAGCCTCATCATTGGCATGGTTAGAGAGATTAGGTAATTGAATCCCTATTCCTTGCAATGCAGACATAATCATGTCCGTTGCATGTTTAAGGCATTGATTTTCTTGTCTGAGGTGTTCAGTCTCTTATGTAAGGTGTGTTATCCTCGTGCTCAATTCATAAATGTTAGAATCCTCTGTCGAGTTGATGGAAGGAGGTGAGGCTGAACAAACAATGTGTTGATTTTTAGATCTAAGCCCATAGATGCGGCCCTTCTTGTTCTTACCACCTGTAACTTCTAACCACAAATTAAGTTCTTCCTGATTAGATTGGACATTACCTGTCTCAGAATTGACAGATACCATTAGTCTCAGAAATTCATCTTCAAATAAAGTACATAAAATAAGTATATCATAACATATTTATTTATGACAAGATTTCTCATATAAAGAGAACAAAAAATCTTTGTAAACCCATTATTGTTATTAAGTATTTAGACTAGTAAGTTTTACCAAGAAAAATATGGGTTAAAAGACATCTTCCAATGATATGCTGAATTAAACAAAAGCCTTATCCAGTTTTAAATAACTTGTTGGTGAGTTAAAAGAACTGGCTGAGTAATTTCACCCAACAAATAAAGCTAACCACTTTCTCTACAATCCAATCAAGTTTCACCAAAGGAAGTTTTCTATCAACTTAGACGGTTAGACCATTTCCACATTAACTAACAAGAAGAACCTTCAACAATAACCCTCTTGAAAAGACTTAAAGAAAGGACTTCAAAAGCTCAAGCTTTATCCACAAAGTACCCCACAATTTGAAGACCAGTACCGTTTGAACAAAATTACTCATAGACCTCAATATAATTTTTAGCAAAGAAAAATATCATAAGAGAGTGTGAGACAGAGAAAGAATTCAAAGACCTTCATGGCCACTTGCTTACCCTTACGTTCACCTCACCCACCATTATTTTCTAATTAACAATGAACAAATTGTTCCTTCCTAAAACTATATTCAAACATATACTTTCATGAGTTGCAGCCACATGATGGTCCACAAATTCCCTAGTGTTCTCATTATAATGAGTCTTCTTGAACAATTCAAATGCTAAAGGGTCTCTTCCCAACTCTACAGCCTATAGGTATTTATAAAGATGTACTCCTTCTGATCCTTTTTATAAGAGCTTAAAATTTAAATTGACTTGGCTCTTTTTATAAGAATCTAACAAGAGTTGTCTGAACATTCAATAAGTTTTTTTTCTCATTTCTGCCCCTCATTAATTATATGTATTACATTAATTAAAAGGTTTGTGATACATATATTTACTCTATATCTCTCTCTTATTTACCTCATAAATAAGGACATACTTGGAAAAAAGTTTTTTTTAGACATATTAGTTTTAACTAATTTCAATTGCTTTCTTAAATTGCGTAATTCGGTTATTGTGATCTTATAAATAGGACCAGAGGGACTATTATATCAAGCATTAAATAAATAATGATTGAATCATTTGAAGATAAATCCTTACCATCATCCTTTTATGGTCAGTATTTGGAATACCGCCCCTTTTATGTTGAGTGCCTCCTTTGCTAGAGGCTTGATTGGCTCTTTCTCTCTCACACTTGCTTCGATATTCTAGTGATGTCTGCATTCTCTCTAACTCATTCATCACTTCGTGTGGAATCCACTTAGGCCTAGCTTGCTTGTGAAACAGCTCCTGCCTGATAGCATGCATTATACCTCTTAAGATCTTTGGACACTTTGCATTTCGTATTCTCTTTACATCATCTTCATATTATGCCTGCCATTTATATTTTCTCTACATAAATGAGAAAGGAAAAAGTTAAAAAATGAAATAAAAACATAATGTGCAAAAAATTATACATAATATAAATATAAGAGATAAGATATATTAGCCATTCTTCGAACCACATTTTCCGAAAATTGGAAGGTGTTGCTTTCCAACTATAACATGGATAGTCAAATTTCCCTTGAATTATTTTCCGCATAGAACAAACAATAGGATTGAACCTAATAACAATTGTAAAAATATCATTCTAAATGTTAGAATGGCTTTAAGATATATTAAATGAAGATACAAAATACTGCAATCTTGTTGATGACTTACGTTGTTTTTCATAATACATCCATATTCGACCATTTATGGGATCACGACTTCAAGATGATAATCTATCACGAGGACCCTATTGAGGGAGGGTACAAAGATTCTGTCCTAGGATAGGGCATTTGAGGAGATAAGACTTGAGATGGAGAAGGGTATGGTGATAGTGAGTGTCTACCAAATGATTCATGCAATTCTGATAATGAGGGTTCGCTTGATTCATGATGCAATTGGGGGGATAATAGGGGTCTCAAATCTAATCCATGTATTTGAGGTGGTAATGAGGTTGGATGGCTGGTTCATGCAATTAAGGAGATGATACAAATGATAACAATGGTCTAAATACTTTGGGAATAGATGGAGTAGAAGTAGTTGTCATATAGAGCCGATAAAACGGGCCCAACCCGCGTGCTCAACCAACAGCCCGTGGGTTTTGACAGGGTTAAGGCTAATGCAGGCTGGCTGTAAATATTGTTTTTAATAATAGGTTGGATTTGGACTTGGGTTGTTGGACACTTTACACTTGGACTTGGACGGTGTCATAGTGCGTCAGTGACACATTGTGAGTAGGCTCAAAATTTTTTTTTCCTTATGTAAAATTTTTTTTAAAAATAGAAAATTTAAAAAAAATGTGAAGGCTACAACCTGGCTTACAAACCCACACATGCCAGTTAGGGTTGGCAATTTCCCAACCCATAAAAGTATGGACGCCACCGTACAGCCCGTGGGATAGTGTATTCCTAGCTCTATTGTCACATGAGGAATAGACAACTTATAACGTTGCTTAGGCAATTGAGAAGCTTGTGGAGTATTCGATTAGCTGCTATCACGCTTTGAGTGACGGATTGACATCTACATATTCATTGTGAGACTTGAATTAGTAATAAGATATAAATAAATCATTGACAAAATTGAATCAAAATAAAAAATAAATCAATTAAAAGTCAATGCAATCAAAGTTAACATAAAAAACTTAATAACAACGAAATGTCATAACCCTAATGATTTATGTATCATCATCATCATCATCGTCATCATCATCATCTTCTCCTTTTTAGTCTTCATTATCTTCATAATCCATGTTATCCACTAGCATATCTACATCTTCATAGCTAATTTTAGATGTTGGAGTGTCAATTATTGGCATAGTGACTTCATCATCATAGATAATTATTGGCAACATGATTTTAAGTCCATCCACTTGAAATGGCCCTACGTTTGCTTCAGATACAGGAGTGTCAATTAAGCTATAAGCATTGATCTTAATAACAGCTAGCCAATTTTCCTTTTGTCGGCAACAAGGATAAGACAAGTAGTATACTTGTATTGCTTGTTAGGCCAAAATAAATGGGTTATACTTATTGTACCTCTGTAATGCATGAACCTCAATAGTCCCATAATGCGAATGAACCTTGATACCATGATTTGGTGTTGGATCAAACCACTCACATTTAAACAACACCACTCTTTTCATAAGGACACTCGTATATTTAAGTTCAACAATCTCTTGTAGAATGCCATAGAAGTCATATTCTGCTTGTGCATAGTCAGTTCCCTTATTGCATATACCACTATTGTTGGTTGATTTATTAAGTGCAACTTTGGCTATATGAAACTTGTACCCAATGACAAAGTACAGAGGCCATGTTCTCACTCTTCTCTTTAGGCCCCAAGCAATGTCATGTACAAATGAATCCTCGATATTGTTGGTAGGATTTTCAACCTAAGTGACATTATCAATAAGAATCATGTCAAATAAGGTTTGTTGTAGGCATTTTATTCATAACATTGACTACTTACATGATCTTTAAACCATGTCAATAAGCTTCTTTCTCATTGTTTATAATTTGAGGGTGCTCTTCCTGTCTATACAAAAAATTGCAAGGCAAGTAATGTGTTAACCACCAATAACAACTCAAAGTCATAAACATAAACCTCTAAAATGTATCAGTTTCAGCTAGGAAAATCACAATACTCAAAATATCCAAATTTGGAATAATTCAAGAACTAAATGGACTTTTGAAAATCAGTGTGAATGATGAAAATGTAGAGTTGCCTAAGTTATTCTCTTGTTCAAATTGATGCATTCCAGAAATTGTATCTCCAAAAGAAACTAAAAAAAGCCAAGGATGAATTCTATTTGTCCAAGTTTCTCACTTTCAACACAACTCAAGTTTGGTGATATAACTCAAAGTTTTGATATTAATAGAGTTCTCAAATTTGGTGCTAATCATTCCTCATATTGTGTTTATGGTGACTTATTGCTTAATATAAGCCTATATCATATTAATTAGCCTACAAATAATGAAAAATAGTTTTTTATTATATATGAAAGCGAGGTAGGAAAAGGAAATTCCTCCTTCAAGAGAGGGGATCTACATCAAGAGTCCAAAGATATATTAGAGAACAGACTAGCTGTAATATCCCAAATTTTATTTACCAAAATTTTTGTACATTTATTATATTAAATGGAATAAAATAGTGAATTTTGGTACACTTGAAATGGCAAAATATTGGAAGTAGAGGTTATGTGAAATTTTAGCCAAGTTAAGACATAAAAGCCCATTTTTTGTCTTCTTAAAAGCCTAATATTATAGCCCAAAATAAATAAGGAAATAGCACAATTTGTGGCCCAATTTATTATGTAAATTTCAGCCAAAACAAAAAAGGAAGAAGGAAGATAAAATTTAATTCAAAAATTGAAGAAATGTAAGGGCAAAATGATCATTTGGCTAATAATTCAAGAAGCTCTTATTTTCTTCATAATTAAGGAGAAAAGTCGGCCAAAGGAGAAAAGAAAGAAAGAAAATAAAAACTTAGACCTAAATTATGCCAAGTAGAAGCATATTAGACCAAGTAAAAAAAGAAGAAACAAAAAAGTAAGAGACATGTGCAAAATTCCATTAAGCTAATATTATTCCTAAGGAGGTGGAAATGGATTATTCAAGAAGCCATTTAGCACTTCCAGTGGCCATATTTTTAGCCAATAAGATAAGAGAGAGAGAGAGAGAGAGAGAGAGCACAAGTTAGAAGAGCAAAAGAACAAAGGGAAGAGACAAAGAAATCAAGAAGGCAACTAGATAAGTTGTAAGCAAAATTCACTTGTTCTTGTCTCTAAATCATTAGAAACCTTTTCTAGTCCTCATATCCTTCTTGAAATCACATGAAGCAAGAACAAAATCAACGAGAACAAGAAGGAGAGGAGTGCAAAATTTGAAGAAAGAAGAGAAATTAAGAGGTAAACCATGCAACCTTGATTTACTTGTTGATTTGTAGTTATTGTCTGTGATTTGGTTGATTATCTAGCTTGATTATTATGATTTTGTAATTTGAAAGGCATAAAACCTAAGGGGAGGTTCTGCCCAAATTTTGATTACTCATGTAGGAAGTGTGATTAAAGGGTTTAAGAAGTGATTTAAGATGAAAAGAAGGTGCTATGTTGAAAGAAAACATGAAACTCCAATTTTTCCAATTTTTATAAAATTTCAGCTAGAGGTAATTTTTAGTGTTTGGGCTGGAATTTGATGGATTTGATGATTACATTGTATTTAGAATGAAAAATTGTGTAGGAAACATGTGAAAAATGAATTATGGAGGCTTTAGAGTGTGAAATGACAATTTTACCCCTAAAACCCTAACATGTGGCTGCCAAGGATATTTTGGGAAATGGAGTATGATTTTGGAAAAACTGAGTTCAAAAATGGATTCTACATGAAAAATTGTATAGGAATAGCTTAGGTCATAATTTTTGGTAAGGTACATTATACCGGGTATAAAGGGAATTAGATCAATTCCTAAGGGCATTTTGGTAATTATGCATTTTTAATAAAGATAACCAACTACATAAATTCATGAATAAGACATGAATGAGTAATAGCTCATTTATTATAAATTTAGAATTTTAGGATTTGATATTTGCCAGAGCTGGACAAAGAATTAGTAGACTGAATAGCTAGACACTGGAAATGATTTTAGATAGTAACTCTATCTTTCATACACTATGTAATTGTTTATATACTTTGTATTGTCATGTTCTGTGATATGAAATGCATATTACAAACCTAGTTGTGGTGTAGAAAAAGCACAAGTACCACCTGATGGGAAAAGCATAAATACCATCAGGTCAAGTGGGACCCAGCTGAGGTAGTGAGACAAGTACGAACAGACAGTTATTTGCTCCAGAACATTACAGCAAGTAGGGGTCAAATAGTCATTTGATCATGAACAATGAACACATTATGGCTAGCAGGGAAAAAATAGTCATTTGATCTTGAACGTCGAGCAAACAGTCAAGTTTATAGTATTTTATTTTGGTTACATGATATGGTGCATTGTATATTTATTTATCACATTTTATATAATTAATTGTGTGTTACTACTGAGATTTGTATGAATCTCACCTATTTCTACAAATTTAAAATTTATTCAGCTAGAGGAAGCGGCTCCAAGGGCAAGGAGGTAGATACCAGCAACTGAGAGTTCCAGTCTTGTCCAAGTGTTGACGTTGGTTATCTGCTATTTATATCGTCTCTTGGAATTTGTAAATATTATGTACAAACCTTGTGAGGATTCTTGTAATGTAATCAAGTACTTTATATCAGTATGTTTATGCTATTTCTATTCGCCCACTGAACTGTGTGTTATTACTTTGATAAGTGTCAAAATATTAAGGGTTTAACACCAACAAAAATGCAAGGAACTTCAGGTTTGTTTTGTTCTGAACTAAATCATAATACTCTCAAATAATGGTTTCAGAACATATTATGATATTTTGAGATTAACTTGCAGCAATATTGAATGATGAAAATATGTGGTTATGTAAAAGTGAGAAAATAAGGTAAAAACCTTTAATATCATTGTGCTTAAGGCATATATTTTGAAAGTTGTAAGTTCAAATGTATCTTAAAATCACACATAGAATCAATTGTAACCATAAGTGCCCAAAATTACTGTCACTTTCATTTTGTTTGTAAGTCAGTTTCTTATTCAACAAGCACAATTGACAAACTTTTTACAATAAAGAAGTCACCACAATTCAAGTGCAAAAGCATTACCATGTTCTTGATGTCAATGCATGCCAGCTTCTACAACTAGGAAAATATCTTATTTGCAAAAGCTAACTTCAAGAAATATGAAGCATGCACATACAAATAGAAACATATGAACTCTAGAGTATCAGGTATCAATGAGAAAGCCCAATGAAAATGCCCCACAACATAAGACTTATGGAATCAGTGAGAAAGGGAATGGATTGATTGGCCTACATTACATAAATGGCCTCAAACACCATGATAGCAACATAAAAAGAAATACACGAACATATGGCATTAGTCAACCTCTCAAGTTTCAGTACTATCTACTTGTCTTCTTTTTTTTTTTTCAGTCATCAAATACTTATTTTATAATAGGCTAATAAATTAGGTATTTTTTATTTTTAAAAGTAAAGAAAATATCTCTAAATTCCTCAAAGTCATGAATTTTTTTTTGGAGGAAACAAATTGCTTTCTTTGTTAATTTCTCTAGAAAATTTTCAATAAATCTGGCTTACATGAATTTAGCATACTAGAAAAACTCATCATGCATAAACAATTAAAAATGTCAAAAGTAGTTTCCACTGAAATATTTGCTAATAAATAAACACTTGAATGTCCATCTGTGGTTGGTTTTGTCTACCAACTATTTTAGAAGGCTGGGAAAGAATTTATCCTAGCTCCTCCCCAAAATAAAGGCTAAAAAGCAAACAAAAAGAATTTGGTGGCTTACTTGTTAAATATGAGGAAAAATCCATACATAATGAATGTGATTGCAACTAATAACCAATAACTAATAATAAATATGAACATTTTAAAATCAAATGTGAGAGGTAAGAACATGTTTAGGATTAGGATTGTTCTGGTATAAATAGACCATAGACAAAAAAACAAAACTTACACGAGGATTGCATGTTGAAGTCCAAGAATAGACAAATCCTTGAAGAAGATAGTGGAACAAAGAAAACGAAAGAGAGGACTAAGTTAATCACTCACCTAAATTTTTCTTTGATGTGGGAGTGGCGAGGGAGTGAGCAACAAAGACAAATGGACCTTTACTTAGTTGATTAAATAGGAGAAGGTGAAGCTTGGGGGTTTTGGGAGCACCAAATCAAACTAGGAGAATCATATCGAAGTTGACAAAAGTAATATTTCCTTTAAAATCTTTGCTTTCATAATTTTCTTCAGTTGTTCATTAATTAAAATCTTGAGGATAAGACTTAATGCAAATACGGGGGGTGTAATGACTCCATTTTTTAGATAAATATAAGATATATTTTAATATATTTGGGAGTCATATATGCTAAATTCAGGGATTTAATTGAGATTTTGATAAGATTACAATTTAGAGCATGATTTAAGGGATTTCATTATAAATATCAAAGTTTAGATAAGAATAATGATTTTAATAATAAAAATAATAATTGATGATTTTTTAAAACATAATAAAACCAAAAATATTTCAGTTGTTGTTGTTATTCACCTACTCATCTTATCTCTTTATTATTTTGATTTTATCTTTCTCCATATATGATAGCTACACAACATATTGAAGCATGATTTAGGAACCTAATTTTCACAATAAAAGAAGAGGGGGAAGAGACTTCACAGATGATTTTTCTTCTTCTTCGATGAAAGCGACCAAGCCATCAAAGAGAGAGGCAGTCAGGTTCTGTCATTATCTTCACGAGAGGACTATGGGGGCAACTGATTTGAAAACCAAAAATGTCATAGTAAAGAAGATGTAGAGCATGTTAGTTCTCATAATATTTTGATGATAACAAATCTTCATTTAATTAGACTTTAGTGATAATTAAACCTTTTGAAAAGAAGAGAGTGAAATCTATGGTGATAATCAAGTTTGAACTCAAAATCACCAAAGAGAATCACTCGAGTGATGACTTGTGCACTCGAGTGATGATACTTCAATCCCAGAAATTTCCAAGTTACTCGATGGTGATCAAGTTTTGTGAAAACTTCTCTAAGACAAATCATTAGAGTGAATGGGTAAGCACTCGAGTGATGGCTTCACTTGCAGGTTACTTCCAGAAGGATTGAGAGTTAATGTACTGAGACAATAGAATCACTTGAGTGATTTATAAGTACTCGATTGATGTTTAAATCACTTACAGGAGACAATGTTCTAATAACACAGATCACTCGAGTGATTCAAATTTCCTGAGAGTCACTCGCAGAATAACTTGGAGTGATATGATCTTCTCTGAAGATCACTCAAGTGATTATACAAATCACTTGAGTGCCTTGATCACTTGCAAGAATTTTACAAGTAACTTGGAAGTGCTAATGGAATCTAAAGAAGATCATTCGAGTGATCTATTTGAGCACTCGAGTGATATCACTTTTCAGTAAGGCATTTGGTAGTGACCTATCAAAGTTTTTCAATATGTTATAGGATTACTCAAGTGATGTTTATAAGCACTCGAGTGATACTGAATTTTTAAAACTCTCACTACCAAGTCCCTTGCACATTTAACAGCACAGGATCACCAAGAACACTTGAGTGACAAAGATGAACACTCGAGTGATTGTAATTTACTTGAAGTGATTATCAATTTCACTTGAGTGAAGTTTATCAGAATCCAATAAACATCATCTTAGGAATCTTAATACATATACTTCATATCTTGTTTTACTTCCTAAACTTCTATATTATTCTTGAAATTTACTAATATCATTTATGAGCAAGTTTCAGGTGCTTGAGCATTAGATTAACTTCAAAAACTCAAAAATAAAAATTTTGATAGAAGTATTAAATGTGAATTAGAGAAAGGAAAGGAAATATTTTCCTTCATCAACGGCTATAATTACTCCCTAACGGACAAATTTGAATGCTTACAATGGTCATTAAATACATTCCATTTATAAATACAGAAGCATTCAAGATGGAGCAACAACCAATGACAAAATTAATTATGTTCATTAAGTACTATGTTTTTTTGTCTGTCTGTTATTCTTTGAAATTCTTATTGTTCTTTAGTATTCATCTATCTACTTTTTGAGAGAGACTTTAATACTTTCATTCACTACTTGCGTAAAGAGAACCTCAAGATAGTGAGACCTTAAGTGGGTATCAGATTACAAAGTGTAAGGGGGAGTGAATGTCTGTTGAGGAACTTACTTATAATGTGATGCTAAGAACCCATCGAATCTTAGAAGTTTAGTGGAAATCTTAGAGGCACTCTAAGGACTTGACATAGGTCAAGAAGTTAAGACCGAACCAGTATAAACCCTGGTGTATACTTTGATGATATTTCTCCAACTCTTATATATTAATTAAGTGTTTTAATTATAATATTTTAAATTTTTTACATCACCCAATTCACCCCTCTCTTGGGTGAAGCCATTAGCACTAACAGAGCTGTTGGGATTGGTAGGCACACAACGGAAGAATTAAAATTTAAAATTGTAAAAGCTTACCAATCCCAATTCTGTATCTATCAAAGGAATTTAAATCGAGTTAGAAAGATTCGTACCTTATTTATGTTTGTTTGAATACCCACAATCATCAACGTATTGCAAGTTCTCAAATCTCCATGCTTGGCTGCTCCTGAAATAATTTTTCTGACATCTACATGTCTGCTAATTATTCTTAAAAGAGCATCAAACTCTATGAGTGTGAGATTAACCATCCCCGACATCAACATGTTGGCTAGTTCTTTTTTGTAGTTTTACCTTTTGGATCTTGAGGAGCTAACTACTCAGATCAGCTCCCTCTACTGGTATCCATATGAACAGGATCCAATATTGGCAGCGTGCTAGTGCCTCCAATGTCCTTCTAGGGTTTTCTTGCGGCTCTCTATTTTTTCATCATCTGTAGAAAACCCTAGCTCTCATCTTTTATAACTAGTCAGGGTTATTTATTTTATGATGGATATTAGATTTTTAAAATTAATCTTAATTAATTTCAAAATCCTTATCATATCAATTAACACTTAATTGTTTTAATAGGCTAATTAAATAAATCTGGTTTAATTAAATATGTCCAACAATTTTAATTTAACCTATTTATTTAATTAGAATAAAGAGCTAATCGAATTAGATTTAATTTATCTTTATAAATTAAATATGAGATATTATCATATAATATCTTTATATATACATAATATAATAATATTATCATATATTTATATAATATAATATTTTCATATAATATATATTATCAAATAATATATATTATATATGTATGTATGTATTTCAAAAATACATATGTATATATATAATATTATTAATTTTATTTTCAAATATAAATATATTTATATATATACACATATAAATATTTATCAAATAAATATTCACATAACATGTGTATATAATAAATATATATAGATATAAAATTCGTCTACCCTAGATTAAACATTATATTCATTGAATCTTAGACGTATCTTAGATTCAATGAATCTGGACATTATAGCTCGTGTTGGGCTATTCTTGTGTGCGACCCGGTAGGCCCATACGAAGTTGGCAGTGGGTCAATGACTATACTAACCCACAAGTCGTAAGCGGCCTCTAGCAAGACATTACAATTACCCAATTCATATGAGGATCGACAATACGATACAACCTGTCATATAACCATATCACGTCCCTTTTGTTACACGATATTTCGGTCAAAGATGAGGCATGGAGAATGTCATCCTCTTATTCGTGACTATTACTTTCTCGATCCCTGAGTAGTCTGACTATAGAAATGGAAACTCATTTACATCGTAGTATGGCCATACATTTCTCAGATTCACTCATCGAGGGGCCCAATAATATCTTTCTACCAATGTGAGGGATAAATTCCATCTTGATCATTCATATTCCTCTGCATGAAAACCACTAAGCCCGATAGTAGTCTTTACCATCACCCGGTTAAAGGTGAATTTTAACTAAGTCAAAGCTTAGTGACTCTCATGTAGGAATCCATGATGATCTCAGGTCAAAGGGTATTGTGACGTGGTTATACATGAGATAAGCTTATGACTTGATCCATGTAGCTTTCTCATAGTGGGTCGGTCCAGCACCTTATACTCCTACAAGTGCCTAAGACTTTGATTCGTATCCCCATACCTTATCAAAGTCATACTGGTCTTATTTAATATTTGCTCCCACATAGACCGACTAGGGACATTTAGGACAATCATTATGATTTATCCAAGGATACAATTATCACAGTAAACATGCGAATAATGTGATAACTAAATGGAGAAATTCATTGAATAACAATGTTTAAAGTACAATGATTGGCCCCTAGGGCATAATTTCCAACATCCTCCCACTTACACTAGGTACAATCATTAGTTTTCCTAGTTCACATTGTACTAACATGACACTCATGATTTGCTTGTGCAAGCGGCTTAGAAAGAGGATCAGTAACATTGTCTTCTCCTGCTACTTTGTATATTTTTATATCACCTCTATCATTGATTTCTCTGATAAGATGAAATCTCCTGAGTATATGTTTGGTCCTTAATAACTTCACTATTGTCACATAACAAATCTATTGGATTTGGGATGGTAGGCACCACCCCTAGTTCAATAACAAACTTTCTAATCCAAACAGTATCTGTATAACCAGGTACACAGAGCTCATCATCCAATCCACCATATACCAATAATAAGTCCTCAGTCATTCTTAGGTACTTTAGGATATTCTTGACAGCAATTCAACGACCCTCACTATTCTGACTTAGGCCTATTAGTCTCTTGGATATATCTTTATAGATCCTAATCCCTAGAATATAAGTGGCTTCGCCTGAGTCTTTCATCGAGAAAGACTTCCTTAACCAAGACTTGACACTCTGAAAGGTAAGAATGTCATTCCCAATGAGTAGGATGTCATTTGCATAAAGCACTACAAATACAACTGTGCTCCAATTAACTTTCTTGTAAACACAAGGTTCATCGATGTTTTGAATGAATTCAAACTCTTTGACTACTTTATCCAAACAATGATTCTAACTCTGAGATGCTTGCTTTAATCCATAAATAGATCTTTGAAGCTTGCACACCTTACCAAAATCCTTTGGATGCACGAAAACTTCAGGTTGTGTCATGTACACATCCTCAAGGAGCTTTCTATTAAGCAATGCTGTTTTGACGTCCATCTGCCATATTTCATAATCATAATATGCTGCAATGGCAAGAATAATTCTAATTGATTTAGCCATTGTAATTGGGGAAAAGGTTTCATCATAGTCTACACCATGAGTTTGAATGAATCCTTTTACAACCAGTTGTACCTTGAAGACATTTACTTTGCTATCCATGTCAGTTTTCTCCTTGAAAACCCACTTGCACCCAATGGTTTTTACACCTTTGGGTGGATCGACAACTAAGGTCCATACCTAATTATCGTACATGGATTGCATTTCATACTTCATGGCATTCAGCCATTTCTCAGAGTTTGGTCCCATTATGGCTTTGGGTAGGCGGTTGGCTCATTCTTCTCAATGAGCAACACATTATGACTTCTAGTAATCAGAAATCCATATCTCTGAGGCTGATGCTGTGATACCTTGTTTCCCAACACTACGGTAGAGTACTCAAGAGCCAATACTCACCAAATATAATTATCAGAGTGTGAGCAATACCTGTGTTGGTACAATTATTTACATACATGCACAATACATTAGATACAAAACCACATACACATCATCTACTCTCTTTCTCATATATATAACCCAAAATCTCATATAATTTTCAAAATACATCCAGAGACTAGACAACCTAGACTAAGCTCATCCACTGCTCGGCCTCGACTCATCATCCTTTACCTTTTCCTTGCCTCGCGAGCTTCCTCCTTGTACTGGAGATTTGTTTTTGGGAAAATAATAAGATTCATGGGAATCTCAGTAGTAACACATACAACACACAAGATAACACATATATAGCATGCTCATCATACAATCATCAATCAAATCATCATAACATTATTTAGTGCCATTTTCATGCAATTCACAAACCATGCTAGCGCTAGACAAGGACTTGGCCCCAAGGGGTACCCACGCAAAGATAGGCCCCGGGCACCGCTCGTGCAATATGAATATTATCGCCTGAGTTTCAACCCGCGCAAAGATAGGCCCCGAGTGATTATCTGCATAATCTAAACATGTTAGACGTTTGATGATAACACATCACACATATGCATGCTATGTTATATGAAGACGGTTACTACCTGGTTTCTATTCTACGCAACTTTCCACACTTGGTTCATATCATTGGTAAATTTAGCCTATTGGTGCCAAATTACCAAAATACCCCTTAGGTCCTCATTATTAGTATTTTTTCAAAATCATGATTTAGGCCATTCCTACATAATTTTGTGTGTAGAATCCCTTTCCACCCTCGAATTGGCCAAAATCAAGCCCAAATGATGAAAATACCCTTGACAACCCTTGAATAAGACTTAGAAAGGGCAATTTTGTCATTTCGCTCTCTAATCCTCTTCTCATTTCGGGGTCAACATAGACCCTACACAATTTAGCCTCCTGAATCCAATGGAAGCATCAAATTGGTCAAATTCCCACTCATTTTCTCATTCCAACACAATGAAGGGAAAATAAATTCCCAGAAAAGTTGTGTCGGAATCCCGTTTTCTTTAGCCTAATCGTCTTCTTGCTACTTATCCTCACAATATTAATTGATTAGGTAATCATTGGACTTGATTTAAGGGCATTTCCATATTTTGTTCACTTTGATTTTTCTCAATTATCTCACATCAAATGAACCATAATCAAGCCCAAAACAACTTCATTAACCTTAATCAAGCAAGAGGAACAAGTTTAGGAAGTTACCTCTTGATTTTCTTCACTTTCTCTCTCCTACATGTTTTCTCTCTCTCCTCTACTTGTGCTTGATTCAACTAAACAACAAGCAACCAATGGTAGGGAATTGAGGAGAAGGGACTATAGAGGAGTTATGAAGCTTAAAACACAAGGCATATACCTCTTACCTTGAGTTCCAATGATCCCTAGCTCTCGGTCGTTCTTTACGTCTCCAGCTCTTACTCTCTCTGTTTCAATTCTAATCGTGCGTGTGGAGCAGCTGGAGAAGGATGGGATGATATATATTAATGAAAGAATTTCATTAACTATGCCAAGTGTCAAGCTCTCATTGGTCCATAAATGTAATTATTCTCCAATTAATTCCATTTCCTTCTTACTCCCTCATTCCAGCCAAAATCATGTAGGGAAATATGGGAAAAGTTGAATCTCCATTTATCCCATTATGCCAACACGTAACTTGTTGACCAAGTCATTAACTTTTTGACCATTTTTGACCATAATTCACCAAAATTAGTCCATTAATGATCAATTAGTCATTTTTCTCTTTTTAATTCCCACTTAGCTCAAATCATTGGGAATTTGGGGAAAAATAATTATTTTCCACTTTTTGGCAAAATTACCGTTTTGCCCCTGCACTTAATGATTTACCGAAATAAATCATTTTCTGCTCATTCCTTCGGCTAGACCCCATTTTGGCACTTAAATGAGGCCATTAATTATGTCATTAAATTTTGTGAATTTTGGTTACCATATTGGGCCTTTACCGATCTCTTATACCCTTATTCGGCTAATTTACGCGTAACCGGCGATTGGAATATTTTCTATAAATTCACATAAATTCATTCACATCATTTTTCACCATTTTATTCTATTAAATATACATCAAATACACACATAAGTGTATTGGTGAAAAATAGGGTATTACAGATGCCGTGTCCTATTAGACCTTCGTGGGCCTTGTGTTACTTGAGCATGCTCAACAACTTGTTCTGAGTCTTCTCTATTTTCCATATGTGGTTCTGTGCTATCTTGTGACTCTTTAACTTCTTCTAGATGTACCTTACTTCCACTGGTTCTTTTAGAGATAAACTCTTTCTAGAAAGATACCATTCTAGATTACAAACATTTTGTTATCGGTGGGATTATATATACGGTATCCATTCGTTTCCTTTAGATACCCCACGAAAAGGAACTTTGAGGATTTGTACACTAATTTATTAGAGGCTTGTTGCTTAACATAAACCTTACATTCCTAAATTTTGAGAAAAGATAAATTAGGTTTCTTCCTAATCCATATCTCATATGGTGCCTTAGATGGAACACGATTTAGTGTGAACACAACTGTGTCTAGGGCATACCCCCAAAAGAATGGTGGAAGATCTATTTAACTCATCATATATCGAACTATATCTAATAGTGGTCGATTCCTCTACTTAGAAACGTCATTCCATTGTGATGTTTCTGGAGGATTTTATTGTGAGATTATCCCGCAACTCTTAAGATGGTCAATAAACTCTTGGCTCAAATATTCACCACCTCAATCAGATCGAAGTACTTTAATTATTTTGCCAAGTTGGTTTTGTACTTCATTTTGGAATATTTTGAACATTTCAAAAGATTCAGATTTATGTTTCATTAGATAGATATACCCATATCTACTAAAGTCATCCATAAATATAATGAAGTACATATAACCTTATCTGACAGCTGTATTCATTGGTCCACATACATCTGTATATATGAGGCCCAATAAATCAGTGGCCCTCTCACTATGCCTAGTAAAAGGGGTCTTTGTCATCTTTCCTAATAAGTAAGATTCATATGTATCATATGATTCAAAATCAAATGATTTAAAAAATCCATCTTTATGGAGTTTAGAAATATGTTTCTCATTTATATAGCCTAGACGACAATGCCATAAGTAGGTCGGATTCAAATTGATTAACTTGATCCTTTTAGTTTTTCTTTTCATATTTTTAAGGTAGAGTTTGCAATTCCTCTTCTAATGAATGAGTTCATTGTAGAAGAAGCATACTCCTTCCTTTGGCGGCTTTACCTTCTTGGCTGTAGGCTTAGTTTTTGGCTTGTTTGACTCTTTGGTCTTACCACTTGAGCCATTACCCTTTCCCTTGCCCTTGCCTTTCTATTTTAATATCCTTTCCTTTCTGAACCATCAAAATAGTGTTGGGCTTTTCTTAATGTTATTCTCAACAACTTTAAGCATCCCATACAGTTCAGAAATTGATTTCTCCATATTGTTTATGTTGTAGTTCATGACAAATTGGTCATAACTTTCGGGAGTGAGTTCAAGATCAAATCTGTAGCTAACTCCTAACTCATGGAAAATCTAAGCCTCTCAAGGTCTTCAATATAGCCTTTCATCTTTAACACATGAGTACTAACTGATGCACCTTTAGCCATCTTGTAGGAATATAAGGCCTTTGTGTTATCATACCTCTCTTGCATTGCCTGTTGCTGGGACATTTTCTTGAGATGCAAAATTATCTCATGAGCCTCCATAAGTTCTAGATCTCTTTGGAGGTCTGGAACCATGGTGGTAAGCATTAGGCAACCTACATTCATAGAGTCATCCTTATGCTTTGTGTAAGCATCTTTCTGAGCTCTTAGAGCATTGACTGCAGGCTCTTTAGGAATGGGTTGATTTAGGAGATATGCCTTTCTTTCGTGCTTGAGAACAATTCTCAAGTTCCAAAACTAGTCAAGAAAGTTTATCCCATTGAGTTTGTTCTTCATAAGGATTGATCGCAGTGATAGTGTAGCAGTATTATTAGTCGACATGATTCTACAATTAAAATATGCAAAGTTCTTTAGTAATCTCCCACTAAATTAACAACCCTCAATGTTATAATTAGTAGGCTAAGATCCATATTTTTCTTAAATTTAAGTCCGTTTTGGCAAGACGCTTAAATTCAAGTTATTTAGGTAGGTAACCTCTTTACCAATTACATCATATGTAACTCTTAGATCTTTATAAGATTCAATCATCATATGATCCATCATGTTTAATCCCATCTAATACCTTGAGACCCAAAACCATTTTTCTAATCTCAATTAAGTCAAAACAATAATGAATCATTGTGAGTAGCACCATTACTCACGATTGTTTCACCAAGATAACTCAAATGCATCCACTTTGGTGGAAACTACAATTGAGCGATCTAGGTTTTAACAAGTATTCATTACTTGATGGCATTATGACTTAAGATTTTATTTAGAGGGCTTAATCAATTAGTTTTGTTTATATGAATGCAATCATGGTTGTATCTCATACAAATAAATACATATAAACGTAAAAGTATCCATGCAATGATCTAATCAAGAGCATAATTCAAACGTGACACAACATGGCTCGCCTAACCTAAAATCCTTCCAAGCCAATGAGAGGACTTCTCTAAATAAGAAAAAGAAATACATTGAGAGAAACCTCATTTAAACATACGAGGGGAGTAAGATGAGAAGAGAATGTACATTGAGACTATTTAAAGGAAGGCACGACACGTAGGCCGTATTTAAATATTACAACCCTTGTAAAAACTAAAGCCATGTTGTTCACCATACCCAAAAAATTTTAAGAAGTAAATAACAACAATCAACAATTCATACAATATGAAAAGCAATAAATGTCGTGATTAGGTTATATCGAGCTACGAACAGTTAGCTATGGCAATCCTACTAGACTTCCAGATTTTTCACCTTAATTTGAAAAATCATAATTAAATCTTGAAAACTCTAATTGTAGTGGTTCAAAAATCAATATGACTCTCATTAGGTCTATTTTTGATAAAAAATATAAAAATTATAGGTACAATTGTCCCGAAACTAAAATTAATCATTGCTTCCAGAGAAAACATTCCAGATTCAAAGCCTAACTTCAAAAATTGATATCTCCTAATGTACTGATCCAAAGTGCACGAACTATATATCAAATTAAATCTTAGGATGTATAATTTCATTATGGAAATTTTCAGAATTATTGGATAAGATTTGGTCATTCAAAAATTTGTCACAATCACACTGCCTCCAAAAAAATGAAAATCTAGCAGTACTACTACTATAACCTAATCTTTCTAAAATCATGTTCAACTTATATATCACATATATAAGAAAAAAATAAGCACTAAAACTCAATTTAAATGCATAATTGACCTCGCTTTGATACCACTGTTGGGATTGGTAGGCATACAGCAGAAGAATTAAAATTTAAAATTGTAAAAGTTTACCAATCCCAATTGCGGATCTATCAAATGCATTTAAATCGAGTTAGAAAGAGTCGTACTTTATTCATGTTTGTTTGAATACCCACAATCATCAATGTATTGTGAGTTCTCAAATCTCTATGCTAGATTAAACATTATATTCATTTAATCTTAGACGCATCTTAGATTCAATGAATCTGGACATTATAGCTTGTGTTGAGCTATTCTTGTGTGTGACCCTGTAGGCCCATAAAAAGTTGGTAGTGGGCCAATAACTATACTAACTCACAAGTCATAAGCGGCCTCTAGCAAGACATTACGACTACCCAATTCATGTGAGGATCGACAATACAATACTGTTAGAGCAAGCTTTTCACCCAAAAGGGGGGGGGGGTGAATTGGGTGATTACAGATACTTAATAAAAATTAAGAAACTTAAAAAAATTTATAAGAAAGAAGAGATATCACCAAAGTGAACACAAGCATTTATACTGGTTCGGTCTCAATCACTTGACCTACGTCCAGTCCTTAGAAATTCTTCTAAGCCTTTTACTATATCTTCCAAGATTCAGTGGGTTATTGGCACCTCGGTACAACAGCAAGTTCCTCTTTGGACACTTGCTCCCCCTTACACAAGGTAATCTCAAATCCCAACTTAAGGTTCCTCAACTTTAAGTTATCACTATCAGAAATAAAGCATTTAGACTGATAAATCTCTCTCACAGAGTATATAGATGAAAACTGAAGTACAGATGAAGAAAATAATCAGAGACAAAGCACTTATGAGTATATTGTTTTTCAGTGTGTTCAACCGTTGTCCTTATCTTTTATTTTCGAATGGCTAGACTTATATCAGGAGCTTTGAGGACCATTGTGGATTTGTCCGTTGATCGATTGTGCTTCTGACAGATGCATCATTATTTGTTTTTCACTTTACACGTTGATAGTTATTTATGAATATTGCTGCTGCCCATGATAAGTTGTCGTTGAGTGTTGTTCAGTTGCTTGTCATGTGGGTGATAATAGAGTACACCTGTAATACACTCAGGAAAATGCCCGTTAGAAAATACTTTGAATATTACTGTAGTGATTGTGATTCATTGGGAGTGATTCATGAAAATCAAAGCATCATCGGAAATGAGCTTGCTTTTACCGTAGATGAATTACGACAGCTTGCTGTGATTTTAATGAAATAATATTCCACATGATTTTGAAAGTAATTTGGATTAACCGAAATGATTATCACTACCAATATCTTACTAACAAAACTAGTTGATTTCCGTAGAAGTGGTTGCAAGTGGATCACAGTAACTATATGAGAGTGAAACTGATAAACTAACATATTACTGGAGTGAATTTGATGTCACTGGAAGTGATTAGGAAAACAGTGAAATTTTCTCCAAGTAATTACAGATCCACTAGAAGTGATTATGAGATTTCATATATCACTTGAGTGAATTAAGCATCACTAGAAGTGATTTTGCAAACAGTGAATTTTTCTTGCAGTGATTTTCAATCCACTGGAAGTGAATCTATAAAACTCAAGGATCACTGAGTGATCTGCCTATCACTGGAAGTGATTTTCAAACAGTGAATTTTTCTTCTAGTGATTTCAGATGCACTGGAAGTGATTCAGCAGAATCATACATCACTCGAGTGATTTGAGATCACTGGAAGTGAAATCTAGAACAATGAATTTTTCTTGCAGTGATTTTCAATTCACTGGAAGTGATCTGTAAATTTACCAGCATCACTCGAGTGATTTCATGGATCACTCGAGTGATTACACAAATCACTCGAGTGATCTTGCTCAGATCACTTTTCTCACTTCCTTTGCTGATGTATTCCTTTTAATCAAATCCAAGACTATTCAAAGCATGATTTGTTATCATCAAAGCATAAAGTCTAACATTCTCCCCCTTTTTGATGATGACAAAACATACTATATGTTTATTTCCAAAATTTGGTTTTCTAAAGAAATTTTTTTTGCAATAACTCAACCACGGCAAAGGACTAAAATCTTTGTTTCAAATATTGAAAGTTTTTGACTTCAGATTGAAAATATCAGTTCAAAATTCAAAACCCATTATTTGAAGAATCATCACAGAATCAGAAATAATCTTGCAAAAGCATGAGATAAAACTGTTTACTAAAATCAACTTGAACATGCACGTTTAAAGCATAAATTCTTGCTTTCCATGAGATCATATAGATAGCTACAAAAACAAGCAAAACCACATTCTCATTAGATCAGATACTTTTAACAAGTACATAGTCAGTTCAAAAAGCATACTGAAACTACACTACATGACAATATGAACATAAACAGAAACTACACAAGACACATATGATCGTATCAGTTCTTCTCCCCCTTTTTGGCATTATCTGAAGTAAAAGGAGAGGCAGAGGGCACAGATGGCTGGGTAGATAGAGAGACAAAGAAGGAGATAGGTGGAACATATAGAATAAGTGAGAGCTGGGCAGGAGACTGGAAGGAAAAGGTCGTAGAAGAGGGCTCAACAGGGGTGGTGTTAGTGAAATGAGTAGGCCCTATGATCTCTGTAGCAGTATCCACAATGACAATCTCCTCAGTATGAGAACTGGAAGAGGTGTGGTGTGATGAAGATGATGGAGTCTGGAGGATGGGATCAACTTGTGGAAGATCACCAGTAGAGATATGGTCAGAGATAAAGGATGTGGAAGGTGCAAGAGGAGGAATGTTTGTAGGAATGATAAGAGGATTAGAAAGTGAAGGATCTGGAAGTGGAGGGTCTGAGGTAAAAGGTACAGATGTGGTGGCTGGTGGAAGGACAGTAAAGGGAATGTGAAGGTGAGACCTGAATGCATCCTCAATCCTCTGGATCCTCTGTGTTTGATCATCCTGGCGATCAAAAAGAATATTGAAGTTGTGGTTCATTGCCTCTACTAACACTTTAACTTGGTAGTTGACTTGGTCAATCAATTCAGTGTTAGACTTCTTCAACTGAGATACAGCTGACTGGATGGCATCCTGAATATATGTCTGAATGGCAGCCTGAGTAAAGGAAGGACCAGGAGACACAGATCTGGAAGACTGTGCCTCATCCATCTTGGAAGGTGAAGGATCCATCTTCTTAGCATGAGGATCTCTTTGGCTTGCCTCAGGAGGTGGTGAATGAGGACTCTGAGTCTGTGAGGAAGCTGCAGCTGGTATGTTGATTCCCATCCGTGTAAGGTGAATCTTCCCAAACTTAGGAATCATCACTATGTCCCCCTCAGGTGTCAAGTGCCAAATGTTGTGCATAGAGAGGCTGTAGGATACAAGTTGAGGATAGGGAATTGTAGTAGACTTGGAGGAGTGAAATCTGAACCTCTTCATTTCTTGAAAGATGAGCTCACCCACATTTCTCCTTTCTCTGGTCATGAGAGATGCCATCATTTGTAGATCCTTCCCGGTGATATAAATAAAGTTCTTTGCCTTGTTAACCATGCTACGAGAGTAAATGTAAAACAAGGCTCTCTGATCATTGGTTAGGGCTACTGGAGAAGTACGTAAAGGCACACCAGGCTGTCCTGGTCTAAATATATCAACTAACTCATGGATATGGAAGACACGGGGAGGGTTCACAGGAACTTCCTCTATGCCTAGGTAGGTGTTTATTAGATCTCTAGATAACATAATTTTTTGGTCTCTCACATTTTTCTCAATTCTTTCTACAATAATGTTCCTATGGCTATCCTTTACGTCGGTAATTTTCATATTACAGTAGAAGTGCTTAACAACCAATGGATTGTAAGACATTCTCAGTTTTAACCATGGTTCATATTGCTTCAAATATGGAGATAAATCAATGTGAAATTCCTTTTTGAGCTCAACCAGATCTACCCAAACAACAGGACATAAATCCCTTTTAGCAAATTGGGAAGTAAACACAATGGAGTTTAAAATCCTGAGATTACCCGTGTTAAACCCAGGAGGAGGATCAAGTAGTTCAGGAGATTCTTCAACCATAGACCCATAAGGAATCTGACTACCAGAGGCTTTATATCGAGACTTCTGGGGAACAGAAGCAGCAAGAATATTCACAGCGTAAGCAATTTTTGTTTGCAATGTAGAGTTTTGGATGTCTGCTTCTCGTTGTTTCTCTTTCCCTTTTCCTTTAGAACTTGCTTGAGACCGTGTAACCATCCCAGTAGGTTCTTTGATGCGAATCCCTTTAGGTTTTAGAACAGCCTGATCTTCAGGTTCTTTTGGTGGTGATGTTCTCGGCTTCTTAGACGGAGGAGATTGACCGGGTCTTTTGGTTCTGGCCATTTTAGAATGAGAAAATCTGTTTAGGGTTCTTTCAGAGATTTTAGGATCAGAAATGGAAAAGATTAAAGTGATCTGTTGGAGTGAGATTAATCGGCGAAACAGAGAGTGAAGTTTGAACTTTGATTTCTTAGGTTTCTGGGTTTGAGAAGTTACAGAGGATTTGGGAGTGATTGAATGAGTGCGAGTGACTGAGAGAATGAACTGAACAGTCACGGGAAAAAACTGATATAATCAGAGTTTTTAACATTCACTCGAGTGATTTCGACATTCACTCGAGTGATTTTGGTTTTCACTCGAGTGAATTGGAAAAATCACTCGAGTGAAGTCTAAAATTACTTCACAGAAACTCAAAGACGCTGTAACTGCTTACCTCACTCAAGTATTTTGATTAAAATCACTTGAGTGACCTACCTGTGGTGACATTATCAGTCTGATCACTTGGTTGCAGTATTGTTACTGTTCACTCACTCGAGTTGGCCTTTCTCATAACCTGAGTGTTTTCCTCTCTGTTTATCTCTGTTATTTGAAAAGAGTACAGAGCATCCGACAAAGCATTTCTATAGATACTTCGATGCTTAAGTCAGTTATAGAATCATTAAAACATTATGAAATTAATATTTATAAAGGCTAAACAACTTACAATTCATTGGGATTTACCATTCCCAATTCCCTTCGTATGTACATGAATTGTTCTCGGGTGAGAGGTTTGGTGAAAATATATGCTAATTGCAAATGTGTTAGTATGAACAAAACCTTAACATCTTTCTTTTAAATATGATCTCTAATGAAATGATGTCTCACATCAATATGCTTGGTTCTTGAGTGCTGTACAGGATTTTTCGCCAAACTTATTATACTGGTGTTGTCACAGTAGATGAGAATTTCCTTAAGATAAATGCCAAGGTCCTGTAATTGTTGTTTTAGCCACAATACTTGTGCATAACAGCTTAAGGCTACTATATATTCTGCTTCCGTTGAAGATAAGGATACTGTAGTTTGTTTCTTACTGAACCAAGAAACAACTGCACCTCCAAGGAATTGACATTGCCCACTTGTGCTCTTCCTATCTTTTTTATAACCACTATGATCAGAATCAGAATAGGCAACTAGATATTCGTTATCTCTTTTGGGATACCATATACCCAATTCTTTTATGTTTGCCAGATATCTGAAAATTCTTTTCACTACTTCAGCATGTGAAACTTTGGGGTACGATTGAAATCTCGCACATAAGCCAACACTGAACTGAATATCAGGTCTGCTAGCTATGAGGTAGAGTAATGATCCAATCATTCCTCGATACTGAGTTATATTGAAATCAAGTCCCTTTTCATCAGCATCCATAAGTACCGTTGAACTCATAGGTGTACCTGCTTCATTAGCTTCTTCCAATCTAAACTTTTGAGCAACTCTTTTAAGTATTTAGTCTGGGATATAAATATTCCATTCTTTCTTTGTTTAATTTGTAAACCCAGAAAGAATGTCAATTCTCCCATCATAGACATTTCAAATTCTCCCTACATTATCTTAGAGAATTCTTTGCACATGGAATCATTAGTAGCACCGAATATAATATCATCAACATAAATTTGAACTACCAAAATATCATTTAGTTTTCGTTTAATAAACAATTTTGTATCGAATTTTCCTCGTGTAAAGCCAAGTTCGATGAGAAATTTGCTCAACCTTTCATACCAAGCTCTAGGAGCTTGCTTCAAACCATATAAGACCTTTTTTAATTTGAAAACATGATTTGGTTTGGATACGTCTTCAAATCCTGGAGGTTGTTCTACATATACTTCCTTCGTGATGTACCCATTTAAAAAAGCACTTTTCATATCCATTTGATATAGTTTGAATCCTTTGATGCATGCAAAGGCTAAGAGTACTCGTATAGCTTCCAATCTTCCTACTGGAGCATATGTTTCCTTATAATCAATACCTTCTTCCTAATTATAGCCTTTGGCGACCAATCTTGCCTTATTTCTGACAATAGCTGCGGATTCATCAAGTTTATTTTTGAATACCCATTTAGTGCCAATAACCGAATGGTCTTTAGGCCGGGGTACCAAATCTCAAACTTGATTTCTTTCAAACTGATTTAATTCTTCTTGCATTGCTAGCACCCAATCATTATCTGTTAGGGTTTCGTCAATGTTAGAAGGTTCCAATTGAGAAATGAGTACAAAAAAGCTAACTTTGTTCAAAACTTTGTTTCTAGTTTTAACTCCTTCATTCACTTCTCCTATGACTTGATCTAGAGGATGACTCTTGATATATTTCTAGGCTCTAGGTTGTTCTGGTTGACTTAATTCAACTTCTTTTTCAATATTATCAATCTCTAAATTGGGAGAGTTAAAGGAAGATTGGTTATTAATTATCTCATCGTCAAGACTTTTACTAGAGGACACATGTTCATCGAATACAACATAAATTGATTCTTCTACTACACATGTTCGTTTATTAAAAACTCTATATGCTTTACTTTGATTTGAATAGCCTAAGAAAAGTCCCTCATCAGCCTTAGAATCAAACTTTCCAAGAATATCTTTACCTTTGTTATGAATAAAACCCTTACAACCAAATATGTGTAGATGAGCAAGGTTTGGTTCCGACCCTTGTAGAGTTCATATGGTGTCTTTCTAATTGTAGTTCTGACATACGCTCTATTTGAGATGTAGCATGCGGTGCTCATAGCGTCTGCCCAAAAGACTTGAGACACATTCTTTTCGTTGAGTATTGCTCTAGCCATTTCTGTAAGAACTCTATTCTTTCTTTCCACGACTCCATTCTGTTGTGGAGTTCTTGGTGCTAAAAAATTGTGATAAATGCCATTTGTATCACAATATTTTACGAATGATTGATTATCAAATTCTCCACCATGATCTGTCTAGATACCTGCAATCAACATACCTTTCTCATTTTGCACTTTCTTGGAAAAGGCAATAAATTTACTAAAAGTTTCATCTTTGGAAGACAAGAATATATTCTAGGTAAATCTAGAGAAATCAACAACAATAACAAATGTATATAAATTTCCACTGAGACTTTTAACCCTTATTGGACCAATCAGATCCATATACAATAATTGAAGTGGTCCGTTAGTGGTAATTTCATTTTTCGATTTAAAGGATGATTTTATTTGTTTACCTCTTTGATAGGCATCACAAATTAAATCATTTTTGAAATTTACATTATGTAAACCAATTACTAAATATTTTCTGAATAATTTACCTAATTGATGCATATTGACTTGAGCAAGTCGCTTATGCCATAACCAACTCTCATCAATGTTACTCAAAATGCAGTTTTCAGAAAAATTTTCATTCATATCAATAGTATAGCAGTTACCTTCCTTTTTTGCCTTGAGTTTTGATTTCAAATTCTTCTTTTCAATTTGTAGATCCTTCTTGCTCACTATCAGACATTCTTCTGAGTTAAATATTACCCAATTGTCTTTATCCATGCTTTGGCTCACACTTAACAGGTTGTGACACAAGCCTTCAACATAATATATGTCTTTGAATTGTATTCCTTTGTTACTCTTGACTTCCCCAAGTCTTGCTATCCTTCCGGTTTGATTTCCTCCAAATTTTACCTTACCACCTTCCTTTGGTACTAATGTGGTAAAATTCTTAGGATCACCGGTCATATGTCTAGAGCATCCACTATCTATGTACCATTTGTTGGATTTGGATGCCCTGAAGCAAACCTGCAGTTAAAGATAATTAAGTTTTAGGTACCCATATTTTTTTGGGTCCTTTTGGGTTAGTACATACAACTTCCTGATCATAAGACTTCTTAGGTACCCATTTATAGGTTCCAATAATTCCTTTCTTTTTATGAAAACATGAAGAAGTGTAATGTCCTTTCCTATTACAATAATTACAATAAGCAAAAGGATTAGATGTATGCACAGAATGTGTGAAATAACTTAAATACGTTTTACCTCCTGTTTTCTTCTTACCTTTTCTTTTGTCAAATTTTGGATCATATCCAATACTTGACTTATCATTCACCAAACATTGCACTTTTAAAATAACATTTAACATCTCACTTCCTTTTGTAAACTTTTCAAGAGTTTTGATAAGATCAATATTTTTCTTTTCAAGAGAAAAACAATTTTTGCAACTTTTATCTAAGGACTCTTTAATTCTTTCTTCAAGAAATTTGTTTTTCTTTTTATATGCAATTAGTTCTTTAACTATCTTGACAAATTCAGAATGTAAAGCATTATATTCATTTTGTAATTGATCATAAGTAGGATCAGGATCATTTACCTCTTTGTCTGTTTCCTCTTGAGCAATTAAGCATATATTGGCTATCTCTTCATTATCGCTTTCCTCATCTGAGGAGCTATCTCCCCATATTGCAGAAAACAAATGCCTTCTTCCTGTTGAAAGATTTGACATTTCTATTTTCTTTATTTTTCTGTAATAGCTCCGGACATTCTGATTTGATATGTCCAGGTTTACCACATTCGTAGCAGATGATCTCCTTGGTTTCTCTCTTGCCACTAGTTCCTCCTTTTTGTGAATTTCTGAAACCTTGGCCTTTATAGAATTTCTTGAATCTTTTTATCATCAGGTCTATCTCATTATCATCAAACTCCTTGTCTTCTTCTTGGCTTTCTGCCTTTGTTTTTGTTACATTTAGTGTGAGACTCTTCTTTCTCCTGTCACCAACTTCCTCTAGCTCTCGTTTGAATTTCAGTTTGCTTTCATATTCAGAAAGACTTCCAAACAAAGAAGCTACGGACCGCATCGATTCTCCTTTGACCTCCTCTATTGCTGTGACTTTGGCCTCCCATTCTTTGGAGAGTATGTTTAATATTTTTCATACTTGGATATTCTGATCATAGATTTTTCCAAGTGCTGCAAGTTAATTCACAAGATGAGTATATCTAAGTTCAAATTCAGCTATTGACTCACCTTCCTTCATACGAAGTAGATCAAACTTTGTAACTAGAGTATTGATTCAATTTTCTTTTATTCTTGATGTTTCTTCATGAGCTACTTCTAAAGCTTGCCACATTTCTTTAGCAGTTTGAAGTGTACAGATTCTAAAGTATTCTTTTTGACTCAGCGCACTATGAATCATCAGAATTGCTTTACTATTGAGGGTCACGAGCTTTTTGTCATTGTCGTCAAATTCTGCTGGTGACTTAGGAACTTTTCAAGATTCTTCAGTCTTTGTAGGCACATAGTTTCCAGTTTCAATTACATCCTATAGCCCATATTATGTAGCCATCATGATTACACGGAACTTAGCTTTCCAGAAGGAGAAATGCTCACCATTGAAACCTGGTGGTCTAGTGATAGAGGCTCCGTTAGGAAGAATTACTTCATCCATGCTTGCCATCGGATCCTTCTAAGGTTGTTATACCTGAACAAGAAAACCATGCTTTTATACCAAATGTTAGAGCAAGCTTTTCACCCAAGAGGGGGGGTGAATTGGGTGATTACAGATACTTAATAAAAATTAAGAAACTTTAAAACACAGTTATAAGAAAGAAGAGATATCACCAAAGTGGACACAAGAGTTTGTACTGGTTCAGTCTCAATCACTTGACCTACGTCCACTCCTCATGAATCCTTCTAAGCCTTTCACTATATCTTCCAAGATTCAGTGGGTTCTTGACACCTCGGTACAACAACAAATTACTCTTTGGACACTCGCTCCCCCTTACACAAGGTAATCTCAAATCCCAACTTAAGGTTCCTCAACCTTAAGTTATCACTATCGGAAATAAAGTGTTTAGACTGACAAATCTCTCTCACAGAGTGTATAGATGAAAACTGAAGTACAGATGAAGAAAATAATAAGAGACAAAGCACTTATGAGTATATTGTTTTTTAGTGTGTTCAACTGTTGTCCTTATATTTTATTTTCGAATGGCTGGACTTATATCAGGAGCTTTGAGGACCGTTGTGGACTTGTCCATTGATCGATTGTGCTTCTGATAGATACAACAGTATTTGTTTTTCACTTTGCACGTTGATACTTATTTATGAATATTGCTGCTCCCCACGATAAGTTGCCGTTGAGTGTTGTTCAGTTGCTTGTCATGTGGGTGGTAGTAGAGTATACCTGTAATACACTCAGGAAAATGCCCGTTAGAAAATACTTTGAATATTACTGCAGTGATTGTGATTCACTGGGAGTGATTCATGAAAATCAAAGCATCATCGAAAATGAGCTTGCTTTCAACGTAGATGAATTACAGCGGCTTGCTGTGATTTTAATGAAATAATATTTCACATGATTTTGAAAGTAATTTGGATTAACTAGAAATGATTATCACTACCAATATCTTACTAACAAAACTAGTTGATTTTCGTGGAAGTGGTTGCAAAATGATCACAGTAACTATCTGAGAGTGAAACTGATAAACTGGCATATCACTGGAGTGAATTTCATGTCACTGGAAGTGATTAGGAAAACAGTAAAATTTTCTCCAAGTGATTATAGATCCACTGGAAGTGATTATGATATTTCATATATCACTCAAGTGAATTAAGCATAACTGGAAGTGATTTTGCAAACAGTGAATTTTTCTTACAATGATTTTCAATCCACTGGAAGTGAATCTGGAAAATTCAATGATCACTCGAGTGATCTGCCTATCACTGGAAGTGATTTTCAAACAGTGAATTTTTCTTCTAGTGATTTCAGATGCACTGGAAGTGATTCAGCAGAATCATACATCACTCGAGTGATTTGAGATCACTGGCAGTGAAATCTAGAACAATGAATTTTTCTTGCAGTGATTTTCAATTCACTGGAAGTGATCTGCAAATTTACCAGCATCACTCGAGTGATTTCATGGATCACTCGAGTGATCTGATATTTTTTTCATATCACTCGAGTGATTGTTAATGATCACTCGAGTGATCTTCATAATCACTCGAGTGATTACACAAATAACTCGAGTGATCTTGCTCAGATCACTTTTCTCACTTCCTTTACTGATGTATTCCTTTTAATCAAATCCAAGACTATCCAAAGCATGATTTGTTATCATCAAAACATGAAGTCTAACAGATACAACCTGTCGTATAACCATATCACGTCCCTTTTGTCACACGATATTTCGGTCAAGGATGAGGCATAAAGAATGTCATCCTCCTATTTCTGACCATTACTTTCTCGATCCCTGAGTAATTTGACTATAGAAATGTAAACTCATTTCTATCGTAATATGGTCATACATTTTTCAGACTCACTCATTGAGGGGCCCAGTAATATCTCTCTACTAATGTGAGGGATAAATTCCATCTTGACCATTCACATTCCTCTGCATGAAAACCACTAAGCCTGATTGTAGCCTTTATCATCATCCGGTTAAAGGTGACTTTTGACTAAGTCAAAGCTTAGTGACTCTCATGTAGGAATCCATGATGATCTCAGGTCAAAGGGTATTGTGACATGGTTATACATGAGATAAGCTTATGACTTGATCCATGCAGCTTTCTCATAGCTGGTCGGTCCAGCACCTTATACTCCTATAAGTGCCTAAGACTTTGATTTTATCCCCATACCTTATCAAAGTCATACTGGTCTTATTTCATCTTTGCTCCCACATAGATGACTGACCAGGGACATTTAGGATAATCATTATGATTTATCCAAGGATACAGTTATCACAGTGAATATGCGAATAATGTGATAACTAAATGGAGAAATTCATTGAATAACAATGTTCAAAGTACAATGATTGGCCCCTAGGGCACAATTTCCAACATATAGGTTAGGGAGTTAGGGCTTGAAGATTTAAAGAGATTTAAGCTTCAAACTTGGTTTTCTATATATTTTCTTCTCTCTTTTCCTCAATTTCTGATATGAATAGAGTTATTATCTATGGTTTTGGTTTGATGATGCATATGAGTAGCTAGTTTTCTAATTTTGCATCAAATGAAGTTTTTGTGTTGATTTTATCTTACTCTTAATGCCTCTAAGTGCTTGATCACCACTTAGTTGTCTTGTTCATTTAAATTACTCTTGAAAAAGATAATTTAAGTGTTGAACTTAGGTAAAATCATGTTAGGCTTGAAGTTTCGGTATTGAATGGATGATTTTTTAGTATCATAGAGATATAGTTACTAACCTAGCATTATTAGATTAAGATTGACATCTAAAGTTAGTCCTTAATAATTGATAAAAGATATTGATCAGTTTATTAGGATAAACATTTGGTCTTGACTTGAGAGAGCGTTATCAAATATCTTTGAATCTTGGACAAACACACATCTTCATCTAATTGCTTATTGAGGGTGAATTAACTAAGTTTTTGAAATAAAAAAGGGATAGATAATTCTATCTCTTTAATACTCATGAAGTTAAGTCTTGTTCGATCCCCTTTATTCCCTTTTAGTTATTAAAATTGAAACAAAAATTGAATTTGATCAACCCAATTAAGAATACAATTGCGATAACTAGCTTAATTTTGCCTTGGTTCTTGTGGGAACAATATTTTTATACTACTAGTGATTTGTATACTTGTAGTAAAGCTAGATAGCTAACATTAGGAAAATATTGCTAAAACATCTTCGTGTGAAGCTAAAACTAGATATTGAATCATGGGTACTAAATAGTTAATCTTAGTGTAAATTTTGACCAACAACAACAATATTGACTTGGGGGACTTTTGGGCCATAACAATGATCTTGTTAGATTACAAACCAATTTTAACCAAAAATAAAAACATTCTTTGACAAGATATGCAACACTTTAGTATCTTGCTCCCAAAATTTCCCCTTTCAAAGACATTCCCCTCATTGTTTTAAAACACGAGGGGAAGTATTCAGATTCTTATAAAGCGTCTTTCGTTCCTATCCTTAATTGATGTAGGATTTCATAATCACTCATCCAATAAACATGATTTAGAAAAACTATCCTTTGCCAAGACATCTGTAAGACGATTCCATTCTCTAGGTGGTGGCATTTACAGAATAGAATACTAATATGGTCTTGTTCCCATGGTGACAGGGAATCATGAGCGGGCAAAGATGATTGCGAGATCGATCACCCCCTTCTGTGAACCAGTGTCCTTTGGAGGAGTAGATTCTTGTAGGGAAGCATAGCATATAGCTGACGACGCTAAGAGGATCGAGAGTGCTAAAGATGCATCGGAAGAGCGTCAAGCCTATACCAGTGTACAGACCACACCTACCTCTAGAGATGATCCTGGATACAACAGTCGGTGATATAGAGCAACCACATGTAGATGGCCAGGCGTCTAACCTGCCTGTTGGTGCTAGCTCCAGGACAGAGAGAGTACACATGCCATATGATCTACAGCCTGATGAGGAGCTGTGGGAGTAAAAACGGGGCCGATACAGATGCATAGTATGGGCACATGACACCCTAGTCGAGTAGTACTTGGCATACCTAGACGCAATTGATAGCCTACACTAGAAGCATGTGGTGCTAGAGATTGATCTACCAAGCGAGTTCTGGATTTTTACTACCATAGACTTCTTCCCAGACATAGACTTCTGGAACATCAAGAAGAACGATATCATCGAGAGAGGCTTGAACGACCATTTTAGGGAGTTCATGGAGCATATCACGGAGTATGTGTTGGAGCATATATACAAGGAGTGACATAAGGTCTAGGCATCATAGTTTAGGTACTTAGAGACAACTAGCATGACTTACTAAGATAGGAACAAGCATGGGGTAGGGTGCTTGGAAGCAATTATAGTTGGTACCTGCATTTTTGCACAGATATAGTAAAGTTAAGCATGCTTGGCTTAGGGAAATGTTTGGATGGGTGAACCCCTGGGAAGTCACCTATACATGTTTAAATAGGGTGTGCAATATATTGTATAGTAGTTTATAAGTTGTATATTGTTACAAAATTTTTCTAAACTGTTGTAATGGTCTGTTATACATTAATCTGAACTACTTATGTATTAGAATTTTGTGAAATGACAAAAATGCCCTTATGGTTATTTGCAATTTTCCTCTTCCTCATGTTAATATAATGAAACCTAAAGATAGTAAGAATAAGAGGTGGAGGTTTTAGGCATGATAACAGTACAACAAATTATTCTAGATGAATTGAGGGATGAGCTGCGAGGGATACAGCAGGAACAGAATGCAGATAGAGAAATATGCAATAACCTAACGGATAGGAAGTGAATATATACATCATGAGTAATGTAAATAGGATCCTCTGCTTAGAACTGCTCCTGTGGGAGACAGTTTGCAAACGTGAGCAATACAGTTCAGTCAACAGGGAGTTGTTATTACAGAGGTTGCCACCCTTGTTTCCTAAGGAAAGTTTGATCCTCAGTTGACAGCATGCTAGTTTTTCTTATCTTACTAAGTAGTGCTTTTCCACAGCATGAAATTACTAACGGTGTTTAGACTAGTTATGATGAACTCGACATTGAAATTATGATCTACTCAAGAAGTAGAGAAGAGTATGAGAAGTACCTATGAGTAGTGCCAAGACATGTTGACTCACAAAATAGGATCCAACAGATCCTAATAAAGTGGAAAGTATTTTCCATGATCAGTGAGATTGGCTAAAGAAATGAAATTTCTAATGATACAACAGGGTAAGCAGGAGAAGCTGACCTTAACACATCTCAAAGAGTGTGATAAGGAGATTATGGAATGTTAGACCATAAAGCACAATCTATTGGATCTGTACTCCCACAAAAATTCCAGCAATAAGAATGTATATGGTAGTAGAGAACTATTCATAGAAGCACCAATATTAGGGTGATTCTTCTGGTGGGAGTAGTAAATAGCCATACCAGCCTAACGGCTATAGTAACAAAAGACCCCCTAGGAATATTATTGAGCTAGAAGAGGTCAGGAATTGTTACTAAGGTACATAGTTTTTGGGTTCATTTGGATATTGTAGGAGATTCCTATAGAACTCCTATCAAATCATTTCAATATTATTAGACCTCATATGAGGTGATGAAATATCAGAGTGGTGTAGTAGGAGCTGTTATGAGCAAATCAAATAGTGGAGTGGGGTCATAAATTGAAGTATAACTTTTGAGGATAGTTGGAGAGGTTATTAGTCGCACTTGTGTTGATCATCCCATATCATAGTATGACCTTTATGGTCTATCATGATTTGACCTATGAGGTTTATAGTGACACAACATATGTGGTGTACAGTGGGACACCCTCTTTCTAATACTCCTAAAATGAGTATAAATGACTAGGGAAAACCATTGTGGAACCAAGCTTTGAACATGGACTACCAAACGTTCAATACGTTCTTAAATATTCCCACCCTCAACTCAAGATTTGAACCTAGGGTTGAGAGGGTTTTTTAAAGGGTAGAATATTTCTCAATCATTCCACAACTTTCATTATGTCACTAATACTTCATCATCTCTTAATTCCATTATATCATAGTATATACGAGCGATTTACTTGCCTTTTTAATGAAATTAGAGCTATTCTCCTTTAATTAAACTAGAGCGGTTCTTTGCTAAACTTCATGCATACATTCATATACTTATATGAAATGTAAAGCCGTGTAAGGCTATCAAATGTAAATCAATTACATCAATACAATAGTAGTGCCTTGCACTACAATCATCACCTCATCTCTGCAATCCTCCTCCGTGCATATCTCCCTACACTCTTCACCTTTCTAAATGTTTGGTTGGGAGGAGTGAGATTCGAGAGAATCTCAGTAGCAAACATTACCACTTTGCATGTAAGATATATATATGATGCATGACATACTTGCCATTCATAAAATCATGCCAATCTCATGACATCTTCATGCATGCTCAATATTACAACATACTCATAGCCATCGTATAACATAATAAAGCATCAATCAATCAAGTAGTCACATAAATAATACAAACACATACATGTAGGCAAGGTAAGTCTACTACCTTTGGACTTCGCATCCGTCCTCAAACCATCATTCTTGCTCGGGTTAGCCACCATCCATCGAGTACTAAATTTGAAGTATACAATAAATGAGTCACTACTCATCCATGTATCATTCTAGACTCATTTTAGTGTATAACTTAGCCCAATTATGCTAAATTACCAAAATGCCCCTGGAAGCCTGGCCTAATTGTACTTCCTCAGGAATTATGACCTAGGCCAATCCTACATAATTTAACATGTAGAATCCATTTATGACCTCTAATTAGTCAAATTCAGGCCCAAATGATAAAAATACCCTTAACAACCCTTACTTAGAGCTTTAAAGGGTAATTTGGTCATTTCACACTCTCGGCCTTTTCTCACTTTATCATCAACATGAACCCTACACAATTTGCCCTTCAGAACTAAATGGAATCATCAAATTGATGAAATTCTAACTTATGGCTCATGCCACACACAAGGAAGCCAAGTAGAGTTCTCAGAATAGTTGTGTGGGTTTCTCGTTTTCTCTGGCCTAATCCCTTCCTTTTTACTTCTAATAACATGATTAGCTATTTAGACATCCATTAGAAATCATTTAGGCCATTAAAACACTAGTTGAATTAGACATAAATAGTACCTAACTCCCACCATACTCATCCAAACAATAAACCAATAGGTTCATAAGGAAGCTTACGCTTACCTCTACACGTTTCTGAATTCGGTTCGGAATTCCGGCAGCACTATGGCAAGTGAGATGGCATCAACCACCTCCAAACAAGAATTCAAAACTGTAAAAATGAAGGTCAAGATAAGTAGAAGAAGGTTTGTACAGGGCACTTTGAGAGAAGACGCCGATTTGGTAGCGTTCCGACGGATGGAAGTTTTGTCTCTCTTCTCTCTCTCCCTTTCATCCGTTCTCTCATTCTCATTTTCTGATTTCTCTTCCCTTTCTATTCTGATTCACACGCAAGAATGAGAATAAAAGGTTGAAGGATGATGACATAATAAAGTCATCTAAAGTAGCTCATATCCAATTGATCCAACTATCTCATTTCTTGTATAACAAGTTCCACTTCTCTTTTCCTTTATCATCCACCAAAATAATGAGATCAAAAGAGACAAATATTACTCTCAAACTATCCGATCATACCACCTTACATGTGGTTGACCAAAGTCTTAAGCTTTTCCACTTATTGACTTTCCTTGATAATAATTTACTACAATAGGCTCATTAATTACCAAATAGTTATTTCCCTCTTTTTAATTCCCATTCAACAAAAATCATTGGGAATATTAGGGAAAATACTCATTTCTTGTCTTATGGAAAAATTATCATTTTGCCCTTACATTAATTTTGCCCGAGCTCTTTAGCTCACCATAATATTCCCTTTTAATATCCAAGGATATAAGGGAATTTTGGGAAATAATACCATGCCTTGCCAGGATATTTATTAAACTGGGGTCTAGCAGTCCCCTTAATATAGGCTTAATCTTAAGCCTTTTGTCCAAAAACTTTTATGAATTGGGTGATCACAAAATAATAAGATATTTAAATTAAATTTACAAAAGTTTAAGGCACAGTTGTAAGAAGTTATAAGGAGGAAGAGATATCATCGAAGTTCACACAGGGGTTTATACTGGTTCGGTCTCAACCACTTGACCTACATCCAGTCCTCAGAAATCCTTCTGAGCCTTTCACTATATCTTCCAAGATTCAGTGGGTTCTTGGTACCACAATACAATCAGCAAGTTCCTCTGGACACTCGATCCCCCTTACACAAGGTAATCTTAAATCCCAAATTAAGGTTCCTCAACCTTAAGTTATCACTATTGGAAATAAATGAGTATGACTGAAAAATCTCTCTCACAGAGTATATAGATAAAAACTGAAATACAGATGAAGATTTGAAGCACTTGTAAAAGTTTTGTTTGCAGTGTATTCAAGCGTTTCTCATCATTCTTTTTAATTTTTTGAATGGCTGGACATATATATTAGAGGCTTTGAAGACCATTGTAAATTTCTTCGTTGCTTCAAAGATGCTTCTGACAAATGCAACAGTATTTGTCTTCCGTTACTTATGAATTTTGTTGCCGCCCATGAATAGTTGTCGTTTGAATGGAGAGTCCAGTTACTTGTCATGTGCGTGATGGTGGAGTACAGCTATAATACACTTGAGAATATTACCATTAGAAAATATTGGAATATCATCAGAGTAATATGATTCACTGGAAGTGTTTTCTGAAAATCAAGGAAACCATCGGGAGTGATCTTGCTTTCACTAGAGATGGATTTTAGCAACTGAGTATAGAAGCAATATGCCATAAGATTTTGACAGTAATCTGGAGTAATTAGTAATGATTATCAATATCAAAATTTAACTAACAAAATCTGTTGATCTCCATGGGAGTAGTTGCAAGTGGATCACAGTGATTGTCTGAGAGTGTTACTGGCAACATGAAATATTACTGGAGTGAATATAATGTTACTGGAAGTGATTTGGAAAACATTAAAATCTTCTGTGAGTGATTACAAACTCACTGGAAGTGAACATGATATTTCATATGCCACTCGAGTGAATTTGGCATCACTGGAAGTGATTTTGTAAATAGTGATTTCTTCTTGCAGTGATTTTCAATCCACTGGAAGTGATTCAGTGAAAATACTATATCACTCGAGTGATTCAAGATCACTGGAAGTGATTTGGAAAACAGTAAAATATTCTTGCAGTGTTTTTGATTTCACTGGAAGTGATTTGGAAAATTTCAGGCATCACTCGAGTGATCTGGTAATCACTGGAAGTGATTTTCAAAACAATGATTTTTTCTTCCGGTATTTTCAAATTCACTGGAAGTGATTTGGAAGATATAACGTATCACTCGAGTGATTCAGGATCACTGGAAGTGAAATCTGAAACAGTGATATTTTCTTGCAGTGATTTTTTAATCACTGAAAGTGATCTGGCACATCACTCGAGTGATTTCTCATTTCACTCGAGTGATCTGGTTATTTTCCATATCACTCAAGTGATTTTAATGATCACTCAAGTGATCTTGATTATCACTCGAGTGATTGTCCAAATCACTCGAGTGATCTTGCTCAGATCACTTTTATCACTTCCTTTACTGATATAAAATCCATGGACTTCCAAAACATGATTTGTTATCATCAAAACATGAAATCTAACATTCTCCCCCTTTTTGATGATGACAAAACATATTATATGATCATGTTCAAGATTTTGATTTTCTAACAAACTTTACTTGATCTTTTTCAAAAATTTTGCAACAACTTAACTATGTAAGGACTAAAAAGAATTGTTTCAAACATTAAAAGTTTTTGACCTCATATAGAAAATGAAAAGTGTTAGTTCAAGATTCAAAAATCATTATAAATAGAATTTAAACATGCACATGAAGCATGACTTCTTGCTTTTCATGAGATCAAATTGGCAGCTGCAAACATAAACACAATTGCATTAAGACTATATTCTCATTAGATTAGAATCTTTTGAACAAGTACATGTCAGTTCAGAAAACATACTGAAACTACACAAAGTGCACTACTACATGACAATAAACAGAATACTACATTATAAAAAATACAAAAAATACATATGATCATATCAGTTCTTCTCCCCCTTTTTGGCATCATCTAAAGAAGACACAAAAGGCGTAGATGCCTGAGTAGATGAAGAGGTGAAGAAGGAGATAGGTTGAACATATGGAATGAGGGAAAGCTGGCAGGAGACTGGAAAGAAAAGGTTGTAGAAGAGGGCTCAAGAGGGGTGGTGGAAGTGGAATGAGTAGGTCCTATAACCTCTGTAGTAGCATCCTCAACAACAATCTCCTCAGTATGAGAACTGGAAGCAGTGTGATGTGATGAAGATGATGGAGTCTAGAGGATGGGATCATCCTGTGGAATATCACCAGTAGGAATAGGGTCAGAGATAAAGGATGTGGGAGGTGCAAGAGGAGGAGTGTCTGAAGGAATGATAGGAGGGTCAGAAAGTGAAGGATCTGGAAGTGGAGAGTCTGATGTAGGAGGTACATGTGAGGTGGTTGGTGGTAAGTCAGGGAAAGGAATATGAAGGTGAGATCTGAGTGTATCTTCAATCCTCTGGATCCTCTGTGTCTGATCTGTCTAGCGCTCAAAAAGTATATTGAAGTTATGATTCACTGCCTCTACTAACACTTTAACTTGGTAGTTGACTTGATCAATCAGTTCAGTGTTAGACTTCCTCAACTGGGTGACAACAGACTGGATGGCATCCTGAATATATGTCTAAAAAGCAGCCTGAGTTAAGGAAGGACCATGAGATACTGCTCTAGAAGACTGAGCCTCATCCATCTTGGAAGGTGAAGGATCCATCTTCTTAGTATGATGATCTCTCTGGCTTGCCTCAGGAGGTGGTGAATGATGTCTCTAAGTATGTGAAGAAACTCTAGCTGGAATAGTGATTCCCATCCGTGTGAGGTGAATCTTCCCAAACTTAGGAATTCTCACTATGTCCCCCTCAGGTGTCAAGTGCCAAATATTGTGCATAGAGAGAATATAGGACACAAGTTGAGGATAAGGAATTGTAGTAGACTTGGAGGAGTGAAACCTGAACCTCTTCATTTCTTGAAAAATGAGCTCACCCACATTTCTTCTTTCTCTTGTCATAAGAGATGCCATCATTTGAAGATCCTTCCCTGTGATATGAGTGAAGTTCTTTACCTTGTTAACCATGCTATGGGAATAAATATAGAACAAGGCTCTCTGGTCATTGGTTAGGGCTACTGGAGAAGTACGTAAAGGCACACCAGGCTGTCCTGGTCTAAATATATCAACTAACTCATGGATATGGAAGACACGGGGAGGGTTCACAGGAACTTCCTCTATGCCTAGGTAGGTGTTTATTAGATCTCCAGACAGAAGGACTTTTCGATCTCTCACACTTATTTCAATCCTTTCAATAATAATATTTCTATGGCTATCTTTCACATCAGCAATCTTCATGTTACAGTAAAAATACTTAACAACCAAGGGATTGTAAGACATTCTCAGTTTCAACCATGGTTCATATTGCTTCAGATAAGGAGACAAGTCAATATGAAATTTCTTTTTCAGCTCATCCAAATCTACCCAGACAACAGGACATAAATCTCTCTTGGCAAAATGGAAAGCAAACACAATGGAATTCAAAATTCTGAGGTTACCCGTGTTAAACCCAGGAGGAGGATCAAGGATTTCAGTGGTTTCTTCAACTAAGGACTCAGAATGGTACCGACTACCAGAAGCTTGAGATGCATACCGTGACTTCTGGGGAACTGAAGCAGCTAAGATATTGACAGCACGTGTAATCTTTGTCTGCAATGTAGATTCTTGAATGTTTGCTTCTCGTTGTTTCTCTTTTGCCTTTCAAGCTTGTATGTGATCGTGTAGTCATCCCAGTAGGCTCTTCGATGTGAATCCCTTTGGGTTTTTGATGGGTCAGATTGGGTTCTTGAGCAGATGATGCTTTCGGCCTCTTAGACGGTGGAGAGGATGGAGGAGATTGACCGGGTCTTTTGGTTCTCGCTATTGTTTGAACGAGAAAGGAATCTTACGAGTACGATTAGGGTTCTGTCGGGAATCTGTGGAGAGAAATGAGTGATGAGGCAATTTTAATGAGATGAGATTAAACGATGAAGCATAGAGTAAAGATGTAGCTTTGAGTATTTGCATTTCTGGGTTCAAAAGATTTCAGAGTGTTTGAGAGTGTTTGTGCGAGTGAGAGTGAACGGAAGAGTGAAATGAATAGTCACGGGAGGGAAGAAGCTGATATAACCAGTTTTTTAACATTCACTCGAGTGAAGTCCAAAATTACTTCAAAGAAGTTGAAATCACGCTGTAACTGCATGACTATTAATTAAAACACTTATGTGACTTACCTGTGATAATATTATCAATCTAATTACTTGATTTACCTGTGGTTGCAGTATTTCACTGTTCACTCACTCGAGTTGGTCTTTATCATCACCCGAGTGTTTTCCTCTCTGTTTATCTCTGTTATTTGAAAATATTACAGAGCATCCTGCAAAACAACTTTGTAGATACTCCGATGCCTAAGTTAGTTATGATATCATCAAAACATTATGAAATCAACATTTATAAAGATTAAACAACTTACAATTCATTGGGATTTACCATTCCCAATTTCCTTCGTATATACATGAATTGTTCTCGGGCAAGAGGTTTGGTGAAAATATCAGCTAATTGCAAATGTGTAGGTATGAATAACACCTTGACATCCTTTTTCTGAATATGATCTCTAATGAAATGATGTCTCACATCAATATGCTTGGTCCTTGAATGTTGTACAGGATTTTTCGCCAAACTTATTGTACTGGTGTTGTCACAGTAAATAGGAATTTCTTTAAGATATATGCCAAGATCCTGAAGTTGCTGTTTTAGCCATAGTACTTGTGCGCAACAGCTTGAGGCTGCTATATATTCTGCTTCCGTTGAAGATAATGATACTGTAGTTTGTTTCTTACTGAACCAAGAAACAACTGCACCTCCAAGAAATTGACATTGCCCACTTGTGCTCTTCCTATCTGTTTTATAACCACCATGATCAGAATCAGAATATGCAACTAGATATTCGTTACCTCTTTTGGGATACCATATACCCAATTCTTTTGTGTCTGCCAGATATCTGAAAATTCTTTTAACTAATTCTGCGTGTGATACTTTGGGGCATAACTGAAATCTTACACATAAACCAACACTAAACTGAATATCAGGTCTGCTGGTTGTGAGGTAGAGTAATGATCCAATCATTCCTCGATATTGAGTTATATTGAAATCAACTCCTTTTTCATCAGCATCCATAAGTACCGTTGAACTCATAGGTGTATATGCACCATTAGCTTCATCCAATCCAAACTTCTTGAGCAATTTTTTTAGGTATTTAGTCTGTGATATGAATATTCCATTCTTTCTTTGTTTAATTTGTAAACCCAGAAAGAATGTCAATTCTCCCATTAAAGACATTTCAAATTCTCCCTGCATTATCTCAGAGAATTCTTTACACAGAGAATCATTAGTAGCACCGAATATAATATCATCAACATATATTTGAACTACCAAAATATCATTTAGTTTTCGTTTTATAAATAAAGTTGTATCGACTTTTCCTCGAGTAAAATCAAATTTGATGAGAAATTTGCTCAACCTTTCATACCAGGCTCTAGGAGCTTGCTTCAAACCATATAAAGCCTTTTTTAGTTTGAAAACATGATTTGGTTTGGATATGTCTTCAAAACCTGGAGGTTGTTCTACATAAACTTCCTCCTTGATGTACCCATTTAAGAAAGCACTTTTCACATCCATTTGATATAATTTAAATCCTTTGATGCACGCAAAGGCTAAGAGTACTCGTATAGCTTCCAATCTTGCTACTGGAGCATATGTTTCCTCATAATCAATACCTTCTTCCTGATTATAGCCCTTGGCGACCAATCTTGCCTTATTTCTAATAATAGCTGTGGATTCATCAAGTTTGTTCTTGAATACCCATTTAGTGCTAATAACCGAGTGGTCTTTAGGCTGGGGTACCAAATCCCAAACTTGATTTCTGTCAAATTGATTTAATTCTTCTTGCATTGCTAACACCCAATCATTATCTGATAAGGCTTCGTCAATGTTAGAAGGTTCCAATTGAGAAATGAATGCAGAAAAGCTAACTTCATTTAAAACTTTGTTTCTAGTTTTAACTCCTTCATTAACTTCACCAATAATTTAATCTAGAGGATGACTCTTGATGTATTTCTAGGCTCGAGGTTGATCTGGTTGACTTAGTTCAACTTCTTTTTCAATATTATCAACCTCAAGATTGGGAGAGTTAACAGAAGATTGATTACTAGTTATCTCATCATCAAAGATTTTACTAGAGGACACATGTTCATCGAATACAACATGAATTGATTCTTCTACAACACATGTTCATTTATTAAAAACTATATATGCTTTACTTTGATTTGAATAGCCTAGGAAAAGTCCCTCATCAGCCTTAGAATCAAACTTTCCAAGATTATCTTTACCGTTGTTATGAATAAAACACTTACAACCAAATATGTGTAGATGAGCAAGGTTTGGTTTCCATCCCTTGTAGAGTTCGTATGGTGTCTTTCCAAGTTTAGTTTTGACATACGCTCTATTTGAGATGTAGCATGCAGTGCTCATAGCGCCTTCCCAGAAGACTTGAGACACATTCTTTTCGTTGAGCATTGCTCTAGCCATTTCTGTAAGAACTCTATTCTTTCTTTCCACGACTCCATTCTGTTATGGAGTTGTTGGTGCTGAAAAATTGTGATCAATGCCATTTGTATCATAATATTCTGAAAATGCTTGATTGTCAAATTCTCCACCATAATCTGTCCGGATACCTGCAATCAACATACCTTTCTCATTTTGCACTTTCTTGGCAAAGGCAATAAATTTACTAAAAGTTTCATCTTTGGATGACAAAAATATATTCCAGGTAAATCTAGAGAAATCATCAACAATAACAAATGTGTACAAATTTCCACCGAGACTCTTAACTCTTGCTGGACCAATCAGATCCATATGCAATAATTGAAGTGGTCTGTTAGTGGTAATTTCAGTTTTTGATTTAAAAGATGATTTAGTTTTCTTACCTCTTTGACAAGCATCACAAATTAAATCATTCTTGAAATTTACATTAGGTAAACCAATTACCAAATCCTTTTTGAGTAATTTACCTAATTGATGCATATTTACATGGGCAAGTCGCTTATGCCATAGCCAACTCTCATCAGTGTTACTCAAAAGATAATTTTCAGAAATATTTTCATTCATATCAAGAGTATAGCAGTTACCTTCTCTTTTTGCCTTGAGTTTTGATTTCAAATTCTTCTTTTCAATTTGCAGATCCTTCTTGCTAACTATCAGACATTCTTCTGAGTCAAATATTACCCAGTTGTCTTTATATGTGCTTTGGCTTATACTTAATAGATTGTGACATAAGCCTTCAACATAATATACGTCTTTGATTTTATCCTTGACTTCCCCAAGCCCTGCTATCCTTCCGGTTTAATTTCCTCCAAATTTTACCTTGCCACCTTCCTTGGGTACTAATGTGGTAAAATTCTCAGGATCACCAGTCATATGTCTTGAGCATCCACTATCTATATACCTTTTGTTTGATTTGGATGCTCTGAAGCAAACCTACAGTTAAGGATAATTAAGTTTTAGGTACCCATATCATTTTGGGTCCTTTTGGGTTAGTACATTTAACTTCCTGTTCATGAACCTTCTTAGGTATCCATTTATAGGTTCCTATAATTCCTTTCTTTTTATGAAAACACGAAGAAGTGTAGTGTCCTTTTCTATTGAAGTAATTACAATAAGCAAAAGAATTAGATGTGTGCACAGAACGTGTGAAATAACTTAAATATGGTTTACCTCCTGTCTTCTTCTTACCCTTTCTTTTGTCTAAGTCTGGATCATATCCTATACCAGACTTATCATTCACAAGACGTTGTGCTTTTAAAATAACATTTAACATCTCACTTCCTTTTGTAAACTTTTCAAGAGTTTTAGTAAGATCAATATTTTTCTTCTCAAGAGACAAACATTTTTCGCAACCTTTATCTAATGGATCCTTAATTCTTTCTTCAAGAAATTTGTTTCTCTTTTTACATGCAATCAAAATTTTAACAATTTTGACAAATTCAGAATGTAAAGCATCATATTCATTTTGTAATTCATCATAAGTAGGATCAGAATCATTTACCTCATCGTCTGTTTCCTCTTGAGCAACCAGGCATATATTGGTTATCTCTTCATTATCGCTTTCTTCATCTGAGGAGCTATCTCCCCATATTGCAGAAACAAATGCCTTCTTTCTGTTAAAGGATTTGATGTTTCTCTTTTCTTTATTTTTCTGTAATAACTCCGGACATTCTGATTTGATATGTCCAGGTTTACCACATTCGTAGCAGATGATCTCCTTGGTGTCTCTTCTGCCACTAGTTCCACCTCTTTGTGAATTCCTGAACCCTTGGCCTTTATAAAATTTCTTGAATCTTCTGATCATCAGGCCTATTTCATCATCATCGACCTCCTCTTCTTCTTCTTGGCTTTCTGCCTTTGTTTTTATCACACTTAGTGCAAGACTTTTCTTTCTCTTGTCACCAACTTCTTCTAGCTCTCGTTTGAATTTTAGTTTTCTTTCATATTCAGAAAGACTTCCAAACAAAGAAGCTACAGATTGCATTGATTCTCCTTTGGCCTCTTCTATTGCTGTGACTTTGGCCTCCCATTCTTTGGAAAGTATGTTTAATATTTTTTCGTACTTGGACATTCTGATCATAGATTTTTCCAAGTGCTATAAGTTGATTAACAAGATGAGTATATCTAAGTTCAAATTCAACTATTGACTCACCTTCCTTCATACGAATTAGATCAAACTCTGTAGTTAGAGTATTGACTCGATTTTCTTTTATTCTTGATTTTCCTTCATGAGCTACCTCCAAAGCTTGCCACATCTCTTTAGCAGTCTGAAGAGTACATATTCTAAAGTATTCTTTTTGACTTAGTACACTCTGAATCATCAAATTGCTTTACTGTTGAGAGTCACAAGCCTTTTGTCATTGTCATCAAATTCTACTGGTGATTTAGGAACTTTACGAGATTCTTCAATCTTTGTAGGCACATAGTTTCCAGTTTCAATCACATCCCAAAGCCTGTATTCTGTAGTCATTACGAATACACGGAACTTAGCTTTCCAGAAGGAAAAATGCTCACCACTGAAACCTGGTGGTCTAGTGATAAAGGCTCCGTCAGGAAGAATTCCTTCACCCATGCTTGCCATTAGATCCTTCTAGGTTGTTAAACATGAACAAGAAGACCTGTGCTCTGATACCAAATGTTAGAGCAAGCTTTTCACCCAAGAGGGGGGGTGAATTGGGTGATCACAAAATAATAAGATATTTAAATTAAATTTTTAAAACTTTAAGGCACAGTTGTAAGAAGTTATAAGGAGGAAGAGATATCAGCGAAGTTCACACAGGGGTTTATACTGGTTCGGTCTCAACCACTTGACCTACATCCAGTCCTCAGAAATCCTTCTGAGCCTTTCACTATATCTTCCAAGATTCAGTGGGTTCTTGGTACCACAGTACAGTCAGCAAGTTCCTCTGGACACTCGCTCCCTCTTACACAAGGTAATCTTAAATCCCAACTTAAGGTTCCTCAACCTTAAGTTATCACTATTGGAAATAAATGAGTATGACTGACAAATCTCTCTCACAGAGTATATAGATAAAAACTGAAATACAGATGAAGATTTGAAGCACTTGTAAAAGTATTGTTTGCAGTGTATTCAAGCATTTCTCATCGTTCTTTTTAATTTTTCAAATGGTTGGACATATATATTAGAGGCTTTGAAGACCGTTGTAAATTTCTCCGTTGCTTTAAAGATGCTTCTGACAAATGCAACAGTATTTGTCTTCCGTTACTTATGAATTTTGTTGCCGCCCATGAATAGTTGTCGTTTGAATGGAGAGTCCAGTTACTTGTCATGTGCGTGATGGTGGAGTACAGCTGTAATACACTTGAGAATATTACCATTAGAAAATATTGGAATATCATCAGAGTAATATGATTCACTGGAAGTGTTTTCTGAAAATCAAGGAAACCATCGGGAGTGATCTTGCTTTCACTAGAGATGGATTTTAGCAACTGAGTATAGAAACAATATGCCATAAGATTTTGACAGTAATCTGGAGTAATTAGTAATGATTATCAATATCAAAATTTAACTAACAAAATCTGTTGATCTCCATGGGAATAGTTGCAAGTGGATCACAGTGATTGTCTGAGAGTGTTACTGGCAACATGAAATATTACTGGAGTGAATATAATGTTACTGGAAGTGATTTGGAAAACATTAAAATCTTCTGTGAGTGATTACAAACTCACTGGAAGTGAACATGATATTTCATATGCCACTCAAGTGAATTTGGCATCACTGGAAGTGATTTTGTAAATAGTGATTTCTTCTTGCAGTGATTTTCAATCCACTGGAAGTGATTCAGCGAAAATACTATATCACTCGAGTGATTCAAGATCACTGAAAGTGATTTGGAAAATTTCAGGCATCACTCGAGTGATCTGGTAATCACTGGAAGTGATTTTCAAAACAATGATTTTTTCTTCCGGTGTTTTCAGATTCATTGGAAGTGATTTGGCAGATATAACATATTACTCGAGTGATTCAGGATCACTGGAAGTGAAATCTGGAACAGTGATATTTTCTTGCAGTGATTTTTCAATCACTGGAAGTGATCTGGCGCATCACTCGAGTGATTTCTCATATCACTCGAGTGATCTGGTTATTTTCCATATCACTCGAGTGATTTTAATGATCACTCGAGTGATCTTGATTATCACTCGAGTGATTATCCAAATCACTCGAGTGATCTTGCTCAGATCACTTTTATCACTTCCTTTGCTGATATAAAATCCATGGACTTCCAAAACATGATTTGTTATCATCAAAACATGAAATCTAACAAGCATGACCTGTGTGGTCACAGTAAGACACCTGTAAGGTGTGCAGTAGTGAGGCAGCCCCATCAGAGTATATTAATCAACCCTATGATTAGGATGCATCCCTGACATGGCCAGATGAGAGTCCTGGTTGCACTAGTGAAAATCACAAGTAGCCTCGTAGTTAAGAGGCAGTGAGTAAAACATGTGGCTGAGGTTGTATGGCCAGCAATATTACATACTATGTCATGTATAGTGATATTACCCAAGTACACCTATATGGTTTGCAGAAACATGACTAGTACAGTTTATGGTAACACTACCTATGTAGGCAAAAGTTACACAACCTATATGGTTTTTGTTGACATATGTAAATAGAGATTTGGATGAGCCCTAGTGTAGTAGGGCGTAATAGTGGCAAATACTTCTCTACAGATGTAGCCTCATAAAATTAACTACCCTACTTACGTTGTACAGTTAGCCATAATTGAGTTTAGTTTGAGAACATGAGACAAGTATGGACAGGTTGATACCTGCTTCGGAACATTTATGTGACAAGTAAAGATACCACGATATGACAAGTAGGGATAAAATAATCATTTTGGTCTAGAACGAAATCATTGCTTTAATCCTGAATAGTACATACTGTACGGGAAGTAACGGTTAAATAGTCCTTTGACCCTGACCCCCAACAGACAGACATATTTATAGATAAAACTAGTTATAGACAATTAAGGATACATATAGACGAAGTGGCAGTAAGTCCCAATGTACATGTTTGTATAGGGTAATGAGGCCCAAAGTTTCTAATGGACTATATGTCCTTAGTTCATAAGACTTGTTAGACTAGTATGTCCTTAAGTTAGCAGGTTGCTAAGCAATTAAGGTTATGTCAAACAGAGAACAGAGGAAATAAGACCTGAGGTGCATGTTTGCATGGGGGAATATCCCTAGGCAGTAAGACCTGACAAGCACTTATGCTATGTAGAATAATATTGAACATATTGAGGGAAGCAACTCCATGCCAAGTTGAGCAAGTATAAATTATGGCTCCCAGAGATTAAATTTCTAGGCCATGTGGTCTTATAACAAGGGGTCTTGGTGAATCCAAACAAGGTAGAAGCAGTACTGAATCAGAAGAGACCAGAAACAGTATCTGAGACACGCAGTTTTTTGGGTCTCACCGGGTATTACGAGTAATTTATGCAAAACTTCTCCAGAATAGCTTTGCCGTTGGCAAAGTTAGCACGAGAATATTCAATATCTTATGTGGGACAATAGTTGTGAGAGGAACTTCGCAGAGCTGAAACAGAAATTAGCAACAATACAAGTGTTAACAATCCCAAATCCAAAGATGATCTTCGTGGTCTACACAGATGCTAGTGGGCATAGATTGGGATGTATCTTGATGCAGCAAGTCCGAGTAGTGGCATATGCATCCCGTCAGCTAAAGCCTCATAAACAGAGATATCCTACTCATGATCTTGAGTTGGCAGCGATTGTGTTCGCATTGAAAATCTAGAGATACTACCTCTATGGGGCGACTGTAGAGCTGTACTGCGACCATAAGAGTTTGAAATATTCGTACGATTAGAAAGAACTCAATCTGAGATAGCATAAATAGATGGAGTTGCTCAAAGATTACAATCTAGAAATCAAGTATCATCTAGGAAAGGAAAATATGGTGGCAGATGCATTGAATCATAAAGTAATGCAAGTGGCAGCCCTCATGATACACGACCAGAAGCTAATTGAGAATTTTAGAGATCTAAACCTGTCAAATCAAATTATAATAAACAGTAGCAATATCAGTCAGACAGAGAATGATCTAAGAGTAGATATAGAAGAGCTCAGATTCAGGATAGACATGCCCAATCTATCAGAAACATGATTGTGAAGGGAGAGACTCAAGAGCATGACTTGTCACCAAGTGGGCTAGTCAGGTACCACAAATGAATATACGTTCCATCGCAAACAGAGATAAAATAGAAAATCCTGGAAGAGGAGCATAAGAGTAAATATACTTTGCACCCAGGAGAAACTAAGATTTACCACAATCTGAAGTCCATATATTGGTGGCCAAGCATGAAACGGGACGTGACAAGGTTCGTTGCTCGTTGTCTTACTTGCTAGAAAATGAAAGCTGAGCATCAACGACCTTCAGGGCTACTACAAAACCCTGTAATTCCTAAGTGGAAATGGGAGAGCGTCACCATGGATTTCATGACAGGATTAACAAAGGTCCAAAATCATGATACGATATGGATGATAGTAGATTGATTTACGAAGACAGCCCATTTTCTCCCGATCAGCATTCACTACTCCCTCGACAAGCTTGCAATAATCTATATTAAGAAGATAGTGCGTCTACGTGGTACACCAAAGAACATCATATCTGATAGAGATCCTCGATTCACTTTTAAGTTTTGGAAGGTAGTACATGAGGCTTTGGGTACCAAGCTTTGATTCAGTATGTCCTATCATCTTTAGACAAATGGGCAAATTGAAAGAGCAATCTAGACACTAGAGGATATGCTCAGGGCATGTGTGATAGATTCCAAAGGTAGTTGGTATCAATTCCTTCTATATACAAAATTCGCATAAAATTGAGCTGTCTGAGATAATAGTTAGTACTTGAGCATTCAAATAGCTCCCCAATAAAGCATTGTGTGGAATAAAGTGCCAGTTACCCTTGTGCTGGATAGAGCTGTTTGAGAGGTAGATATATGGGCTAGATATAGTAAATCAAACCACAGAACAAATAAAACTAATCAAGCAAAGACTATTAGCTATTTAGATCAGACAAAAGAGCTATGTCGACAAGAGGCAGAAACCTCTTGAGTTTGAAGTGGGAGACCACGTGTTCATGAAGGTTTCGATTATTACTAGCATTGGCAGGGCACTAAAGGTGAAGAAGCTGAGCCCTAGGTACATTGGTCCTTTTAAAATCTTGTTAAAGATTGGGCCAGTAACGTACCGAATAGCTTTGCCCCCATGCTTAAGTAGGCTGCATAATGTCTTCTATATGTCACAGTTAAAGAAATATCAACCTGACCTAGAGCATGTGATCGAATATGAAGAGGTAGACGTACGAGATGATCTGATGTATGATGTCACACCTAATTAAATTATTGATAGGAAGGAGAAACAACTGAGGTACAAGAGTATCCCGTTCATCAAAGTGGTATAGAAAGGGTTAACTCCCAGAGAAGCTATCTAAGAAGTTGAGGAAGACATGCAGAAACATTTCCCGGAATTCATGAGGCAATATGTGTAGCAAATTTTGATGACAAAATTTATTTAAGGTGGGGAGAACTGTAACACCCCATTTTTAATCACCAATATTCCTTGTATATAATTGATACAGTTAATGGAATAAATGGTGAATTGTGATGTACGTCAACTGACAGAAACATTCCAATTGCCGATTACACATAACTTGGCTAAGTCAGGAAACAAAGGAGCAACTAATGTCCACTTAAAGGCCTAATATTGTAACTAAAATTGGAGCATGAAAAGACACAAATAATGGTCCAATACAAGTTTGAAAATTTGGTCAAAGTTAAGGAAAATAACAAGACATGAATTTTTATAAAAATGTAAGGGCAAAATGGTAATTTGTCATAAAACAAGGAGCAATTATTTTTTCCATATTTTTCCAATAATTTTGGCCAAATGGGGAAAGTAAAAGAGGGGAATATATGACTTAGTGAATATAATTCAAGAAGAGGAAAAGTCAAAAGCAAAAAGCAACATGACCTTGAATAATTATTTGGAAGAAACAATTAATGGCAATTCAAGGAACCAATTTCTATTCCCATTTCCTCTTGCATGTTGGGTAAATAAAGAGGGAAGGAAGAGAAATATTATGTGGCCATAATAATTCAAGAAGAAGGAAAAAGAAGAAGAGCCAAGCAAAAATGACTTATAATGACTTACCATTAATTGCTATTATGACATAAAGCAAATTTTGACAATTCAAGAGCATATAATTCCTTTCCCCTTTATCTCATATTTTCTATCAAATTAAGAGGAGGCAAGGAGAATTTATTTATGTTGCTAATATGAATTTAAGAAGAGGGAAAAAACACTTGACCAATCACAAGCAACCATATGTAAAGCAAGTGGTGATATTTTAAGAAGCTATTATCTTTTCTTTCCCTTCATCTTCATTTCGGCCAAACACATCAAAATAGAGAGAGTGAAGAGTTTCAAGAGCACTTGAAGAAATAAGAAGGGTCTTAGGGTTCCAAGAGCAAAAATCCAGGTAAGATGCATGAAAACTTGGTGATTATGCCTTCTAATAACCTTGGAACTTCCTCTAACCTCTCCTCCTCCTTGAAATCTATGGGTAAAAAGCTATATCAAGAGTATAGAGTGAGAGAGCATAGAATTTAAGGAGAGAGAAAGAGTTGGAATATAATAGGTAATCATCAAAACTTGATCCTCTTGCCTTATACAATGTTGTTGTTGTTGGTTTTGCCTTGATTTTCTCTTGTTTTGTGAATTTAGGCTGATGAAAACCCTAGGAGCAATGCTGCCAAAATTTCCTCTAATTATTTTCATTTAGTTTTTAAGTAGTTAATCATGTGATTAGAAATATAAAGGAAGTGATTAAGCAAGATAAATCAAGAAAACACATTCTTCCTTCCAAAAACCCTAGTTTCGGCTAGCAGTAGAATCATAGGGAGGACTAAGAATTTAGAAATATTGATGGCTCCATTAGGTTTGGAAGGGAAAATTGTGTAGGTATACATGTGTTCATGATTTTTGGATATTGGTATGCAAATATGAAAATTTATGAAGTTGTAAGTGCATGTTGTTTGATTGCCTCACCGGAGTAAGTGATGTTTTGCGATGTATTTCACTGGTCAAACTTGGTTCAAAAATTATAAAAATTGGAAGGATTAAAGTATAGATATAGAGCTTTAATTTGATATGTATTTTTTTTTAATTTTTGGACAAGTACATTGGAAGATATGGATTTTTGAAAATTTTCCCTGTTTCTGTAATGCAATCTGGAATAGTAGAGTTTGACGAATTACTGTAAATGACATGGTTTTAGTGGTCAAACATAATTATTTTTCCTCAAATTTAAATTTAAATAGCTTTATTTAGGCTATGGAATCATCATATTGGATTTTTTTAGAATTAATTATGAATTTCTAAATTTGACTGAAAAATCTGTCAGTTTCTGAAAACAGAGAAACTGCACTTTACAGAGTTGTACTGTGCAAAAACTGTTATAACTACATTAGATAACCAGCAGAATTTGAATTAAAAGTAGTAATGGCATAAGTAATAACTAGTTACTTGTAATTGTAATTTTTATAAGAATTGGACATAGCCCGAGCTAGAATCAAAGTATAGGATAGTCAGGGAAAACGAAAAAGGAGTCAAGTAGTAACTTTTTCTTGCATACTATGTGATTATTATATTTTTGAGTATGTCATTCTCTGTAACATGAGCATAGTGTTATGGACATGCATAATATCCTAGTTGTGGTCTGGGACCCAACAGAGGCACAGGGTTATGCCAAGGTCTAAACATATCGTTTGACCTTAGACAATGTACATACAATTTTCTATCATCTTACATGACATGGTGTAAAGACCCGCCTCATATATCCCTTATCACTGATCTTACTCAGAGTAGCAATGTGTAGTTCAGTGAGCACATATGAATAACATGAATATACTGATAATATTAATACAATATTGCTTGATTATAATACAAAAATTCCCCCACCAGGGGTTTACACAATATTTACAGACCTTAATAACTAAAAGGCCTTCAAACAACCAGCAACATTCCTCTTCGTGCATACCTCTTTTCTGATCTCAGCACATTTCCAATGCTCACCTGTCTGAATGGTTAGTTGGGAGGAGTGTGATTTGATAGAATCTCAGTAGCAAACATTACCACTATGTATGCCAGATATATATGAATGCATGGCATGCTTGCCTACACTATTTAATGCCAACATAATGACATGCTGCATGCTCGATGTTATGACATACATATGGCCATTGCACAAATATAACAGAGCTTCAACCAACCATATATGTTTCACACAAATAGGCAAAGCAGTCACATAATCAATGCAAAACATACATATCACATACATGCAGAAAATGTAAGTTCACTACCTCTCGGACTTATGTCCTTCTCTTCTTGTCCCTTGATCCGCCAACCATTGCTTCTTCTTTGTCACTTCATGGCCCTAGGCAAGTGATAAAATCATTAGAGCCATGAAAAGTAAATTCCCAATGGCCTACATTAGCCCTAAAGGCTTACTTTCACCCTTGAAGTTCATTCCAATTATATTTAGCCAATTTCTTACTTAAATTCGCATGGTACTCAATCTACCAACATTTTTGACCAAACTTTGGAAAATCATAATTAATTCTATAGAACTCCAATTGAGGTGATTCAAAGCTCTATTTGAATCAATTTAAGTTTAGTTTTATAAAAAAATACTTTGGTATGACTATTATTGTCATAAATTTCCCAAATATTCGGCAAACAGGCACTGTTCCAGATTTCATTCTAGAAACAGGGCACAACTTCAAAAATTTATATCTCATAGCATACTTGTCCAATTAATCATTATGACCTATCAAATTAAAGGTATATGTCTATAATTTTATAATGGAAAGTTTCATGGTCATTAGATAATATTTGATCACTCAAAAACTCGTTAAAATTACACTGCCTCCAGAAAACGAATTTCACAGCATCTACTCCACAACTTTCAAAAATTCCAAATTCATATAAAAGCATCCAAAAATCATGAACACTTGTATACCTACACAATTTTGCCTTATAAATCCAATGGAAGCATCAAAATCATCAAAATATTAGCCCATCACAACGTCTTACACAGATCAGAAAACTGAAAAATCAGAGTTTCCGGATAGAGTTTGTCGGTTTCTTATTTTCTTTGGCTTAATCACTTCCTTTCTACTTCTAATCAAATGATTAGCTATTTAAACACTCATTAGACATAATTTATACATTGAAAATACCATTTTAAACCATCAATGAATAGTACCCAACTTCCAATATACTCATTCGAACAACAAATCAATCGGTTCAAAAGGAAGCTTACGCTTACCTTTACCCGTTTCCGCAAACGGTTTGGAATTCCGGCAACACCCCGGCAAGGAAGATGGCACCAAACACCTCCAAATGAGAATTCGAAACCATATAAATGAAGCTCTCGATGAGTAGAAGAAGTTTTCTGAAGGGTACTTTGAGAGAGGACATCGTTTCGGTAGTGTTTCGGAGGAAATAATTTTCTCTCTCCTCTCCCTCCATTTTTGCTTTGCTTCACTCTCTCTCTCTCTCTCTTGGCTATTTCACGAAGGAAAATCGATGATGATGAAGATGATTTAATAGATAAATGAAGGGTTAAAGCAACTTGCCACGTGTCAGCCTATAATTGGTCCAAAAATCCGATTTTCGCTCAAAATGCTTAATCTGGCAAAATTTTCATTAAACTTTGAAAATTCATATCTAATTGTGAAAATGTCCAATTTGGGTGGTTCTAAAGGCTATGAGACTCTCATTGAGTTTATTTTTAATAAAAAATATAAAATTTTTCCAATTGGAAGCTCACTCTTCCCAAAATTATAATCTTTGAATGCTGCCCAAGAAAATAGTCAATTTCACTGGGCTAATTTCAAAAATTCATTTCTTTTTGTGTACAACTCTAAATGACTCATATGACCTATCAAATTGAAGCTTGATAAGTATAATTTCATTCTGGAAAGTTTCACAATTTTTCATCATCATTTACCCATCGAATCACATCACGTAATCTTCACTGCCATACCAAAAATTTCACCGATAGCAAAATTACTTTGTGTTCCACTCCACTATATTGTGTGTGACTTCCAATCACTTCGTTGTTTTATTCCCCGAGCTTTTTAGCTCACCAATATAATTCCTTTTAATATCCAATGATATAAAAGAATTTTGGGGAATTTGAACATGCCTCATAGGGACATTTGCTAAACCAGGGTCTAGCAGTCCACTTAATCCAGGCTTAATCTTATGCCTCTAGTCCCAAAATTTTGGATATTATACATGGCATTGCATATTTATTCTCACATTTTATATGTTCAAAAACATGTTGCTATTGAGATTCTCCTGAATCTCATCCTTTTTTAAAATAAAAACTTTACAGTTGAGGCTAACGGCTCGAAAGGCAAGGTAATAGCTACCGATGATTAGGGTCCCACGGAACTTTGTAGCTGTTGTAGTTATCTAAGCATGTATTTTAGTTCCTTTTGGACACTATTGTATATTTGTAAATATTTTTTAAACCCTGCAGGGATTCTCCTGTATTATAAACAAGCACTTAATATCAATATATTTCTGCTATTTCTGTATGCCTTATGGAACTTTGTAATTATTACTCTGTGAATATCGAAATGTTAAGGGGTTTGACATGTATTTCCCTTTTTAATTATACTTTATTTTATTTTCATGTTTCTCTAAATAAAGAATGAGTTTTGTTGACAAAAGTCTTAAAGATTTATGTCGCATTAATAATGCAACATCCCACACCCTACTTAAAAATGATAAATATTTTTCTTTCTTGATAATGTGAGAGGAAAATGTTTAGACTATATATAGTAATATAAATTTGATTGAAGGATTTAGAAGAGCTAATATTTTGTTACCTAAAGGAACAAAATTATGCATTGATAATGAATTTTTTTCTGCGCAGTCTAAAAGAAACTTATTGAGTTTCAAAGATATCCACAAAAATGGATATTATATAGAAGCAACAATTGAAAATAATCAGGAATGTCTCAATATTACAAATTTATTTTTTGATAGAAAATGCATATTATAAAGGTTTATTGCTTTTTCTTCCTGTTTGTACTATACATTTATAAGTATAATTGAAACCCACGTTATTATAAACCAAAAGCTTACCAATGCAAACCAAAAGTTTACCAAAATAAACAAGCAAGTAGTCAATGTAAACTAGAGATTTACTAATGAATTTAATATTTAGCATACCGGTTCGGCCATCACGGGTCAATAATGATGCAAAAAAAATTAAGAATTCATGTGGGCATATCCTGAAGTATAAAAAAATACCTATTATTTCTCATATGCTGCATGTTCCAAGGGAGAGTTGATTATTCAGCCCTCATGTAACACCCCATTTCTAACCACCAATATTCCTCCTATGTAGTGAATACATGTAATGGAACAAAATGGTGAATTGTGGTATGCAACAATTTAAGGAAAATTCTAATTGTCGGTTACACATAACCCGGCCAAGCAAGGACACAAAGGAGCAACTAATGTCTACTTAAAGGCCTAATATTGTAACCAAAATTTGAGTACAAAATGACACAAATAATGGCTTCCTTTAAGTGTTAAAAATTATGCTAAACCAAAGGAATGAGCAAGAAATAATTTATTTCGGTAAATCATAAAATGTAGGGGCAAAACGGTAATTTTGTCATAAAGTGGGAAATAATTATTTTTCCCTAATATTCCCAAAAATTTGAGTTAAATGGGAATTAAAAATAGAGAAATGGATACTTGATCATTAATAAGCCTATTTTGAAAAATTATTATCAAGAAATGTCAAATAGTTAAAAAGTCAAAGGCTTTGGTCAACAAATTACAAGTAGTATGAAGAGATAATTCAACATCAATATATACTCTCTCATTTTCTATGATTTTCAGCTTAAATAAATGATGGAAAGGGAAATGAAAATTAAATGAATATTTAGCAATTATGGACCAATAAGAAGTTTGCACATGTAAAAGCCTTTTTAGCCATTGTAATATATTATCATCCTCTTCATCTTTCCTCTTCATTTCTCGTCCAAAATCTGATTAAGGAGAGAGAGGGAGTTCATCTAAAGCTCAAGAAAAAGAAGAGGAAGGATCTATGGTTTTAAAGCACAAAGAGGGGTAAGAACTTGCAAAACTTTGTGATTTTACCTCCTAAGCTTCCTACAACTTCTCATAACCTCTTCTACTCCATTAAATCTATAATTTTCAAGAAAAATCAAGAGGAAAGAGAAGGTAAACAATGAATTTTTAGAGAGATAAAGCCAAGAAATCAAGAGGTAATCACCAAAACTTAATCCTCTTGTCTTGTATCAAGTTGTTGGTGTTGTTGTTGGTGGTATTTGCTATGTTTTCTCTTGTATTTCAATTATGGGCTTAAGCATAATCATGGGGAAATTCTGCCCAAATTCCCTCTAAATATTCCCATTTAGTTTTTAAATAGCTAATCATGTGATTAGAAGTAGAAAGAAAGTGATTAAGCAAGAGAAAACAAAGAAACAACAAGTTGCTCCTAGAAACCCTAACTTCCTGTCTGTGGGTGACATGAGTAAGGAGTAGGAATTTGGTAATTTTGATGATTCCATTGGCTTTATAAGGCAAAATTTTTTAGGTATGCAAGTGTCCATGATTTTTGGATGGTTGTATGCCAATTTGGAAATTTATGAAGTTTGTGTGTACTTATGTTGGTTCTGCCTTGTCTGGAGCAGTGGCAGTGTGTGTGGTGTTTCATTAACCAAACCTTATCCAAAACTTCTAAAAATTTCCATAAGTAATGTAGAAATATAGAGCTTTAATTTGATAGGTAGTTTTTAATTTTTTGAGAAGTATATTGGGAGATATGAACTTTTGAAGTTATGCCCTGTTTTCTGGAATGCTATCTGCATCAGTGATGTTTGATGAATTACTCGGAATTATATGACTACAGTGAGAAAACCTAACTATTTTTCCTCAAAATTACTCTGCGAATATCGAAATGTTAAGGAGTTTGACACCTCACCAAGAAAAATAGAAAGTGAGTCTCTCACTTTTCTAGAATTGATATAGGGATATATTTGTGGGTCAATATACTCACCATGTAGACCACTTAGTATAGGCATTGGACTAGTATGTCTAAAGTATATATTGAGATTGGCATAACATTTAGATTGTACCAAATTATAGTAGAGGCAATAAGCCTAAGATGCTTATGGCATGGAGGTGAATCCTTAAGCTGTTAAGCTAGAGTATCCAGTGTCTTGGTAGTAAGTGAGCCGTAAGGCTTGATATGCATACAATGTGATATGGGAGAGTCCTAAGGAGGCTAGAGGGCCTGGTATGCATACAATATGAACTGGGAGGGAGTCCTGAAGAAGCAGTGAGGCCTGAGAAACCAAGCACTGTGAGATTTGACTAGTGGGACTTGAGTTGAATGCTACAAATTGGGTACAGAATGAATGCGAGTACTATATGTTGAATGCAAAATGATATCTAAGGGTTGGTGTCAAGAATATGATTCTTGAGTTGCATGCTTTATAAGCTTGCAAATGAAAAAGCTAAATGATGAGATGGCTGTAAATTGCCACCGTGATCGGAGGTTCTCACTAGGTAAGAGTGAGATGAAGTAATCACTTTCACCAATACAGCATGAGAGGCTAGCCATCCTATGATTACTATAGCTGGAAGAGCTGACCAGGTATATGGGTGCCTGTGTGAAGCACCGGTCCTTAGTTGAAAGACAAGGTTGAAAGATAGTGGCTGAAGTGCCGTATGTAGTTCCCGAAAGACACTGACTAGCAATGATGCCATATGCATAATGGGGAGAGAGATAGAATGTCTCAGGATGATTTTCTGAGGTACCCATTTGTACGGTACGACGTTCGAGATTTCGAGGACGAAATTTATTGAACGGGGGGAGAAATGTAATACCCCAAATTTTGGGATTAAAGGCTTGAGGTTAAGCCTAGATTAAGTGAACTGCTAGACCCCGGTTTAGCAAATGTCCAAGTGAGGAATGAAATTTATTCCAAAATTCCTTAATATCTTTGGATATTAAAAAGGAAATAAAAGGTAAGGGCAAAATGGTAATTTTTCCAAAAGAGGAGAAATGATGGTTTTTCTTAATATTCCCTATGATTTGAGTTGAATGAGAATTAAAAAGAGGGAAATGACTACTTGATAATTAATAAACCAAGCGGGTGAATTATTATCAAGCAAAGTCAATAATCAGAGAAGCCTGAGGCTTCGGTTGACCACTTGAGGTGGTATAATGGGAAAATTTGAGAGTGAATTATACTCTCTTATTTCTTATTAATATTGGTGGAACGCTCAAGGAAAAGATAAATGAAACTTGCTGTGCAAGAAATGAGATAGGTGGACTAATTGAGTAAATGTCACCTGGATGATTTTAGTTAATCATCATCCTTCATCATCAATTCTCGTTCTTTCTTGCGGTCAAATTAAAAGGGAAAGGAAAGAGAAATCGAAATAGATGAGAATGAGAAACGAAAGAATAAGAACGCGAACAGAGAGAACGAGAAGAGTGAGAGAAGAGAGAGAAAGTTGTGATTTGCCATAACTCGACCGAAATAACATTTTCTCTCAAAGTACCCGTACAAATGTTCTTCTACTCATCCCGAGCTTCGATTCTATGGTTTTGGATTCTCGTTTGGAGATGGTTGGTTCCGTCATGCCAGCCGAAGCGTCGCTAGAATTCTGAACCGAATTCAGAAAAGTGTAGAGGTAAGCGTAAGCTTCCTTTCTACCATTTCGGTTTGTCGTTTGGATGAGTATTTTGAGAGTTGGGTACTGTTCATCTCTCATTCTATTTATGTTTTGGGGGCCGAAATGATGTCTAATGAATGTCTGAACGGCTAATCATGTAAGTAGAAGTAGAAAGGAGGGTATTAAGTCAAAGAAAGGGAGGAACCGACACAACTCTTCGGAGAACTCTATATTGGCTGTCATACGTAGGGAGTAAGCCATGAGTTGGAATTTCATCAATTGGATGATTCCATTGAGTTCAGAAGAGAAAATTGTGTAGGGTTCATGTTGATGAAGAAGTGAGAAAATTCTTAGAGGGTGAAATGACCAAATTACCCTTATGGCTCTAAATAGGGGCTGTCAAGGGGTATTTTCATCATTAGGGCCTAAATTTGATTAATCTGGAGCCATAAATGGATTCTACATGTGAAATTATATATAATTGGCCCATGTTGTAATTTTTGTAAAAGTACAGTTGGGCCGGGCTTCCGGGGGTATTTTGGTAATTTAGCATAATTGGGCTAATTTATCAACTAAAAATGAGTCTAGAATGTTATAAGGATGAGTAGTGACTCATGTATGCTATGTTTGGGAATTCTAGGACTTGATGAATGGTCGTGCCTGAACCGGAGCAAGGACGATAGTTTGAGGAAGGACGTGAAGTCTTACAGGTAGGGAACTTACCTTTCCTGCATGTGTGTGATATGTATGTTTATGCATTGATTATGTGACTGCTTTTCCTATTTATATGGAACATATTTGATTGATTGAAGATCTGTTATATTTGTACATTGGCCATTGGTATGTCATAACATCAAGCACGCATCATGTCGTTATGTTGGCATGAAATAGTTTAGGCAAGCATGTGATGCATTCATATATATCTACATGCATAGTGGTATTGTTCGCTACTGAGATTCTCTTGAATCTCACTCCTCCCAAACAACCATTTTAGACAGGTTGAAGGATGCATGGAGGTATGCTCGGAGGAGGAATTATTGAGGAGAAGATCGTTTAATGTAATGGATTTACATTTGATAGCCTTGTGCGGCTTGGAGTATGTGTATGTATAAGCATATATGAATGATTGTTGTTAAAGCAGAGAACAACCCTAATGTAATAAGAGAATCGCTCTAGCGTAAATAAAGAGAACGGCTTTTAGTTTATTAAAATAATCGCTCGCTTACTCTGATATGTGGAACTAAGAGTTGGTAAGGTATTGTAAGGAAGTGTGTTTCACTTAGTTACCATATGGTTTTAATTGATGTATTAACTAAATGGTCATATTTTTGCTTATTATCTTCTCGCAGCCTGGCGTTTGTGAGATCTCTTGCTCAATTGATTAGATTAAGAGCATATTACCCTGATTATCCTATCAAGAAAATATGACTTGATAATGCTAGTGAATTTATTTCACAAGCTTTTAATGAATATTTTAGGTCCCTTGGAATTGATGTTCAGCTAATGTTTTAAAAGTCGGGCCGAACGTCGAGCCGGAAAGGTCAGGGGTCATGGTTCAAACAGTTGAAACGGTCGAATCGTTTGGTCGGACCGGTGATGTAATATATATATATATTACAATTAGTCTTTAGTCTAATTTCATAGGAAGTTAATAAAGTTACAAAATATCATTTAAGGAAGAACATTAAGTCAATCATCAACCTAACAAAATACACTAATAATAATGATTTCATGACTTGTCAAATATTGGTGGCTCTTGATTGATCCAAACATGAGTTTCTTGAGAGGCATTTGAACCATACCACTCTAGTCCTATTTATAAGCCCAGTTTCAGTGTAATAAATGAGATTGTGACAATTTTACCCTTATTTATTATATAAATGAAGAAATAATTTAAAGATAGATAGAGAAGAAAGAGTTGAAAGAACTCATTCATAAATGAGGGCATAGTTGTAGATTTACCCTATAATCATTGAGTTAACTGCATCTCCTTGGTATGTGAGATTTAGTTAAAATGGACTTATAAATAGGACTAGAGTAGTAAATGTCATCATCTTCTTAAGGAAATGACCCAAAATCAAGACCTTCAACTCCAATTCCAATGCTTCCAATTTCATCCTTAGCTTGAGGATGAACCTCATTGCCTTTTTCTTCAAAAGCAACTTTATAAAATAGTTTGCAACAAACCAAATTATTAAAATTAGTAACATATAATATAAATAAAATAAAGTAACATGTCTAAAATTTATGTCATTTTTTAATTTTTTTTGCAACATCAAATTTTTTTAAAAAAATTTGCAATAAAAATTTTTGTTTCCGTATTTTTATTGAGCTAGACGGTTTTTGAAAAACAAGTTCAGTTTCTAACCTAACAACGGTTGACGACCCAAAAATGGATAAATGACAGCCTAAAACGGCTCCCTCAGAAAAACGGTCCAACGCATATATCCAACTAATCTCAGTGACTGGCTGATGGTCTAACCGTCCAGTCTGGTTCGGTTCTCTAAACAATGTGTTCAACATCATATAGCTCATGATCATATGCAAAATGGACCTACATAATCATTAGCTAAACGGTTGCAACTAATTGAAAGACCTTTACTTATGAGATCTAATTTCCCAATTTTTGCTTGGGGCTATGCCATTTTGCATATAGCAATATTAATTCATATTAGGCTAACAAGTTACCTAAAGGTTTCCCTCTTACAAATGGTTTTTGGTCATAAACCTAATATTTCTCATATAAGGATATTTGGGTGTGCAGTGTATGTGCCAATAGTACTACCACAATGCATCAAAATGTGTCTTTAAAGAAGGATGGGGATATATGTTGGGTATGGATCTCCTTCAATTATAAAATATTTAGAACCATCTACAAGAGATTTATTTACAGTACAATTTTCTGATTGTTATTTTGATGAATCAATTTTCCCAACATTAGGGGGAGAAAATAATCAATCAGGTAAAGAGATTAGATAGAATGAATTACCATTGGCTCATTTTGATATCCAAACAAAATAATGTGAAATAGAAGTTCAAAAGATAATTCATTTACAGATTTAGCTAATCAAATGCCATAAGCATTTACTAACCCAAAGAAATTGCAAAGTCACATGTCCCATCTGCTAATGCTCCTATTAGAATTGATGTCCTTAAAGGACAACCTACTATGAATAAATTTAAGGCATACCGAAGCATGGCAGGCCCATTGGTTTTAAAGATAAAAATCCTTAAAAGAGAAAAGGAGCTAAGAATATAGATGGTCAAGTATATGATAATCAAGAAAAATTAATAGCTCTAGAAGATCAATCTCTTGAAGATTTATTACTTCCAAAAGAGATATCTCCAAAAGAGAATGTTGTATTCCCAGAAGAGACCCAAGTACCTGACATGTGTGAAAATAATGAGATCTCAATAAATTATGTTATGAATCGAACTGATAGAGAAATGAAGTCAATATTAATGACATCTTTGCTTATCATATAGCATATGATGTAATAAATGATAAGGGTCATAAGCCAAAATCCATTATTGAGTGCTAACAAAGAAAGGATTGGCCTTATGGAAAGGTGCAATTAATGCAGAATTAAAATTATTAGCAAAACAAAAAGTATTTGAACCTGTAGTCCTTACACCTGAAGATGTAAAGCCAATAGGATACAAATAGGTTTTTTTTAGGAAAGAGAAATGAAAAGGGTGAAATTATAAGATATAAAGTACATCTCATAGCCCAAGGCTTTACACAAAGACATGGCATTAATTTTGAAAAAACGTATTCACCAGTAGTAGATGAAACTACTTTTTGTTATTTGATTAGCCTAGCAGTAAATGAAGGACTTGTCTGTGCCTAATGGATGTCATGACTGCCTATTTGTATGGCTTACTTGACAATGATATTTATATAAAGCTCCTTGAAGGACTTAAATTGCTAGATGCATACAATTCAAGTTCTCGACAATGATACTCAATAAAGTTAAATAAGTCCTTGTATGAACTGAAGCGAGTCGAGTATGTGTATGGTTAAGATCAATAATATGTCAAATAAGAATTATTGTGGTTTATCTCCTAGTAAAATAACCCTAACAATCATATATGAGAATAATACTGGGTGTATTACCTAACTAAAGGAAGGGTACATCAAAAGAGATAGAACAAAACATATTTCACCAATTTTTTTTTTTCACTTGTGACTTTCAAAAGGGTGGTGAATTTGATATCCAGCAAATCCGTTACAATGAAAATCTAGCAGATTTACTTACCAAGTCACTTCTAAGTACACCTTTTGAAAAGCTCATTTGTGGCATCGGACTTCGCGCAGACTCAAAGATATCAACTGATGTTGTCAAGATGGGGAGTTGATACATGCTGTACTCTTTTTCCTTTATTTATAGATTTTTCCATTGGGTTTTCCTAACAAGGTTTTTAATGAGGCAGCACTATTAAGTGTATCACTAAACAATCTACTCTTTTTCTTCTACTAAGTTTTTGTCCCACTATGTTTTTGTTAGTTGAAGTTTTTTTAAGCACATGTTTAGTCATTGACATTCAAGAGGGAGTGTTATGAATAATATATTAAAATATATTATTATGGATGTCCATCTCCCTATTATTTCTCTCATCTTCCTATTATCTCTCCCCATTATTTTTCTACAATTATGTAATCTCATTTATTCTAGGTTATAGAGTTATACTTATAAATAGGAAGCATATGTTATATATTGTACAGACCTTGAATAGTGAATAAGAATTACTCCCCTCCTCCTCTTCTCATTTCCTCTTATCTTTCTCCGATAATTAATAATGATTGTTATATGACTTGATTTTGTTAAAATGTACACAAGGTGTTTGTGAAATTTTATAGAAGAGAAATTTGGTTAAATTAAGATTGCTTAAATTTATGAGTTAATTTGAGAAGGGAATCTTATGAAATTGGGAATGGAATTTGTTGGTGATAATGCTGAATAAATTATAGGAGTTAATCTTTTCACATTTAAACTTCGTAAAGGATTGAATTTGGGAAGCATGGTAATTCTATACTACAATTGTTAAAAAGTAACAACGTAGCATACATTTTTCGAGAAAGGGCGTATCATATTTCCCATTATGTACAGGAAAAATTTATTCCCCAAGTATATCGGCTATTGAATATCAATTCCTTCAATTATTTTTTTTTCCAAGGCAATTCCTTCATTCCTACAAAGTCGAATTATCCCAAACTTATTTTAAAAAAGAAACGGGACCAAATAAATGGTACTTAAAAAATTAACTTTGTGCATTTTATATATTTAAGAGAAAATTTCATTAAAGGGCCCATGTACAAATTTAATATCCTTCCATCCCAAACAATTCAAAAATCTCACTGCAGTGTTATAGGACAAACATGAAATTAATTTATATAGTGAAAAGACTTTGTTACCACTCATATTTGGGGGAAAAAAAATTCTAGAACTTCCTATTAGGAATATTGGAAGGCACATCAGAAGAAATTAAACCTTTAAAATTTTTCCCAATCTCAAATATGGATCTATCAACAACATTTAAATCGAGTTAGAAAGAGTTGTATCTTTACGTTTTTGCCTTTTCAATGTCAAGGAGCTCACACCTCCAATCATCTCCCTTTACACCATCCACAAAAAAAGACCTAACACCGGCAGTGTGCTAGTGCCTCCAACGCCTCTCTAGGGTTTTCTTGCAACTCTCTATTTCTCTTCTGCCCCTAGAGTTTTCTAGCCCTTCATTTTTTCTTTTATAACTAATGAGGGCTATATTGGGTCTTCAAAATTAATATTAATTAATTTTGTAATCCATATTATATCAATTGAAATTTAATTATTTTTATGAGGTAATTAAATAAATTTGGTTTAATTAAATTTGTCCAACAGTTTTAATTTAACCTATTTATTTAATCTGAATAAAGAGCCAATAAAAATAGATTTATTTTATCTTTATAAATTAAATATAAGATACTATATCTCTATGTTAATTATTAAATTTAATTTTATCAAATAAAATTAAATCTAAAACTAACACTACATAATAATACTAATATATATATATATATATATATATATATATATATATATATATATATATATATATTATTTTCCTTTTTCAAATTTTATATCATATATATATAATCCGTCCACCCTAGATTGAACATTGTATTCATTGAATCTTAGGCACATCTTAGATTCAATAAATTTGGACATTATAGCTCGTGTTGGGCTATTCTTGTATGCGACCTTATAGGCCCACATGAAGTTGGCAGTGGGCTAATAACTTTACTAGCTCACAAGTCGCAAGTGACCTCTAGCAAGACATTACGATTATCCAATTCATATGAGGATCGTTAACACGATGTAACCTGTCATACAACCATGTCACATCCGTTTTTGTCACATGATATTTTAGGCAAGGATGAGGCATGGATTGTAACACCCCAAATTTGAGGACAAGAGGATTGAGAACAAACCTGAAACAAGTGTACTGCTAAGCCATGGTTTAGCAAGTGTCCCAGTAAGGCATGATTTTATAGCCTAAAATTTCTTTATATCCTTATGGTATTAAAGAGCATAGGGGATGGAAAAACAAGGCAATTAGTGGTCACACACAACATAATTACACTTGGAACACAAAAGAGATTTGCTGCCAATGAGTTTTCCACGTGGCAGTCATGTTTGTGTGACATTTTTCAATAGGAAAATGATATCAAAAAATTCTGAAACTTTTGCAGACTAAAAGTAGACTTATCAAGATTTAATTTGATAGGTTATATGGATTATTTGGAGTTGTACACAAGGAGTTGTGTATTTTTGAATTTAGCCCAGTAAAACTGGTGATTTTTAGTGTCAGTGTCCAAAACTAATAATTTTGGTAATATTGATCTTCCAATTGGCTAACAACCATATTTTTTCTTAAAAATATACTTAATAATGGTCACATAGACTTTAGAATAACCCCAATTAGATATCTATACAATTAGTTATGAATTTTCAAATTTTGGTGAAAATTCTGCCAGATTTTCAGCAAGATGCAAAAATGAAAAAAATGTACGGGCAAAATAGTCATTTGGCTAACATAAATCCCCAGCCCATATTCTTTCCTTTTTCTAGTATGTGGGATGTAACTTTTGATCAAGAAGAAAAAGGGGATTAATAATGAATTCCAAATGCCAATTTGAAGTATTAAAACCAAGCAGAAAAGGTGAAGTTTGAAAAGTAAAAAATTGTAGGCTAAGAGTTGAAGTGGAAATGGCTTATTCAAGAAGATAATTTGGCTCTTCCAAGAGCTCTCAATTTCTTCAAAGTGAGAGGAGATAAAGGGAAATAAATATACTTGGCCATAATTAATCCAAGAGGAAAAAGAATAGCCAAGTGATTCAAGCACATGCAAATTTACATTAAACAATAATATTATCAAAAGCAAGAGAGATATTTTGGAAAACCATTAACCCTTCTCTTCCTCATTATTTTGGTCAAAAAGAAAGGCAAGAGGAACATATTCAATTGGTTATATTTATTTAAGAAGAAGAAAAACAAGAGCCAATTAAAAGAGAGCACATGTTATTCTAGCAAAAAAGCAAGAAGGGATATTATTCATAAAGCTTATTATCTCTATTGCTTCTTCATATTTTGCCTAGCACAAGAGTAAAAGAGAGAGAGATATGAACCGAAAACATGAAGAACAAGAAGAAAGGGGCAATGATTAAGAAGCAAGATCAAGGTAGGTTTCACTTGTTCTTGCCTTCTAACTCTTGTAACACCTTTTCTAATCTCTTCTCCACCTTGTATACCATGATTAGCAAGAAAAATCAAGGGAAAAGAGAGAGGAGGAGACCACGGTCAAGAGAGGAGAGGAAGAGGAATCCAAGGTAAACTCAAGAACCTAGCTTCTTTTGTTGATTCTTGTGGGTTATTGATAGTTATTGTGGTTGTTTTGGCTTGATTTGTGATTTGGGAAGATGAAACCCTCAGGGGAAATGCTGCCAAAATTTTCCCAAATCATTTTCAATTAGTTTTTAAGTGATAAAACAAGTGATTAGAGGTGAAAAGACAGAGGTTTATAGATTGAAATCAAGGAAACAACATTTTCCCTTAATTTTCCAGATCTAGTCCAGGGGAATTTTTGTCCTGTTTGGTCTGAAATTTTATCAATTTGATGGTTCCATTGAGTTTAGAAGGGAAAATTGTATAGGGTTCATGTAGACTGCGAAGTGAGAAAAGCCCTGGAATATGAAATGATCAAACTACCCTTAAAACCTTGAGTTGGGGGTTGTCAAGGGTAAAATCATAATTTGGGCATGAATTTGACCAATCTGAGGTCAAAAATGGATTCTACATGTGAAATTGTGTATAATTAGCTTGAGTCATAATTTTTGGTTAGGTACAGTTTGACCGGGTACAAAGGGGCGCAGATCGGGTTCCTAGGGGTATTTTGGTAATTTAGCACTTTTGAGTCAAGATAACCAATACAATGAGTTTATAATGAGTTATTCATAAATAGTAACTCATGTATCCTAAATTTGTAATTTTAGGATATACCGATAGCCCGAGCAGAAAATAGAGCTGGATCGATTGACAGGTAAGGAAAGGGCCCGTTTAAGGTAGTAACTTCTTTTTACATAAACTATGTGATTCCTATTATGTTTGTATATTTCATTCACTGTAACATGAGCTAGTGTCTTAGACACACCAATCTGCCATGTTGTGGTCAGGGACCTAACAGGTGCGCCAAGTAGACCAAGGTGCAAACTTGTCATTTAGCCTTGAGCATGTGTACACATAGTTTCGATCATCTTACATGACATGGCTTAGCATATCTATTTTCACATTCAATATTTTTGAAAGAATATTACTACTGAGATTCTTTGAATCTCACCCTTTCCATAAATGCATAAAGTTTCCAGCAGTAGGCAGCAGCTCAAAGGGCAGAATAGTAATTTCTGGCAACTGAAGGTTTTGGGCTAGTACAAGAGGAGGCGTTAGTTATCTGAAGACCTTTATATTTGTTTAAGGTATGTAATTATTTTGTACACCTTTATGGAGAATTCTGTATGTAATCAAGCAATATTGTTTCAATATATCAGTATATTTACACTATTTCTATGTGCCTATTGATCTGCGCATTGCTACTCTGAGTAATATCAATAATAAGACGGGGTCTTACATGGATAGTGTTATCCTCCTGTTCCTGACTATTACTTTCCTGATTCCTGAGTAGTCTGACTATAGAAATGGAAACTCCTTTCCATTGTAGTATGGCCATATATTTCTTAGACTCACTCATTGAGGGGGCCGGTAATATCTCTCTACTAATGTGAGGGATAAATTTCATCTTGACCATTCACATTCCTCTGCATGAAAACCATTAAACCCAATTGTAGCCTTTATCATCACCCAATCAAAGGTGACTTTTGACTACGTCAAAGCTTAACGACTCTTATATATGAATCCATGATGATCTCAGGTCGAAGGGCATAGTAATATGATTATACATGAGATATGCTTATAACTTAATCTATGCAGCTTTCTCATAGCGGGTTGGTCCAACTCCTTGTACTCTTACAAGTGCCTAAAACTTTGATTCGTATCTCCATACCTTATCAAAGTCATACTGATCTTATTTCATCTTTACTCCCGCATAGATGACCGACCAGGGACATTTAGGACAATCTTTATGATTTATCCAAGGATAAAGTTGTCACAATAAACATTTGAATAATATGACAATAAAATGGAGAAATTCATTAAATAATAGTGTTCAAAGTATAATGATTGGCCCCTAGGGCATAATTTCCAACACTTCCCACCATTATTTATAGCCGTCTTTATCGGAAGAACCAGAACATGGTGGGGGTTTTTTCCTTCTTATGGAAAAACACTTTGTTTTTTATGAGACGAGATGATGAGAGGGAAGAACTACAAGAGTGAAGGTAAGAAATAGAAAAAGAAGATTCTACAATACAAGAGAGGGAAGGAAGGAACACAAATCTAGCTAGTGAATTAAACGAATATATATACGTGTGTGTGGGGGGTTATTTCATTCAGGAGGATTTAATTAATAGATCAAAGAAAGAACAAGTTGCATATATAGATCACCGTGAGCTAGGAGTAATAAGAATGGCGTATTCAAGTCCGTCTTCCCCTCTCTCCACTGAAGACAACACTGAAAATAGTGTTTCCACTCTGCTCGTCATGCTCGTTCTCATATCTAAGAGGGAAGCCCCTCAAAACGTGACTCCCCTCATTGCCTACAATGATTTCATCTTTTGGTTCTACCGATGAAGTGCCTATTAACGATACAAGATGCTTTTCTAATATGATTTAAAGTATACGAGATAAGTGTTAGGAGTGGTAGGCACAACGGAAAATTAAAATTCAAAAATTTTTCAATCCCTACTGCGGATCTGTCACTAGCGTTTAAATCGAGTAGTAGAAAATGCACCTTTCTTATGTATTTAGTCTTTCTTTTGATCTCAAGGAGCTAACAACTTGGATCAGCTCCCTCTACCGGTATCCACACGAATAGGAATCTAACACAGACAGCGTGCTAGTGCCACTAATATCCCTCTAGAGTTTTCTTTTTCTCACATCTCTCTATCTATTTTTCTCATATGTAGAAAACCCTAGCTCTCACTTAAACAACTAATCTTAATTAATTTCGAAATCAATATTAACCCTTAATTGTTTTGATAATTAAATTAAATGAATCTGGTTTAATTAAATTTGTCTAACAATTTTAATTTAACCTATTTATTTAATCTGAATAAAGAGCCAATGAAAATATATTTAATTTATCTTTATAAATTAAATCTGAGATAATATATCTTTATCATGTTAGTTATTAAATTTAATTTATCAAACAAAATTAAATTTAAAAACTAACACAATATAATAATATTTTCGTGTGTATGTGTGTCTATAGATATATATATATACATATATGTATGTATGTATGTATGTATGTATGTATCTATGTATGAATCTACACATACAAACACATATATAATATATGTATTTCGAAAAATACATATATGTATATATAATATTATTAATTTTCTTTTTTGAAATTATATATATATATATATATATATATATATATATATATATATATATATATATATATATATATATATATATATATATATATACATACATACATACATGTACATATATATAGATATATATATATGTATATATATATGTATATGTATATATGTATGTATGTGTATATATGTATGTATGTATATGTATATCTATGTATATAGATATATATATCTATATATATGTATATATGTATATATATAAAAGAAGAATCCTTAAATCCCTATGTTTATTTGATTTGGTTGAGTTTATTTAGTTATCTATTTTAATTATTTATTTTGAAGATTTTTTTAGTATCATCTGTAGTTGCAGTTTGATCTGATCTGCTACAAGAGAATATAAATTTTATTGTTTGTTTAATATTGGGTGAAGGAGAAAATCTAGCAATGAACAATTTCGCAAGGAGCCCTTGAATCCCTATGTTTGTTTGATTTGGTTGAGTTTATTTAGTTATCTGTTTTAATTATTTGTTTTGAATATTTTTTAAGTATCCTCTCTAGTTGCAGTTTGATCTGATATGCTACAAGAGAATATAAATCTTATTGTTTGTTTAATATTGGGTGAAAGAGCAAATTTAGCAATGAACAATTTCGTGAGGAGCCATTGAATCCTTATGTTTATTTGATTTGGTTGAGTTTATTTAGTTACCTGTTTTAATTATTTGTTTTGAATATTTTTTGAGTATCCTCTGTATTTTCAGTTTGATTTGATTTGCTACAAGAGAATATAAATCTTATTGTTTGTTTAATATTGGGTAAAGGAGCAAATCTAGCAATGAAAAATTTTGCGATGAGCATCCATAAGACTTATCTATTTTCGGATGCAAAAATAGCCATAAACTATTTATGCGGTGCAAGAATAGACATAAACTATTAATTTAGAAACAGATATAGCAACACCATTAAAAAAACTTAACCGCCGTTACTTTTTACACTATAGGTCCCACCAGTCTTCTCTCTCTCTATTATTTTAATATTTTTTAATGAAAAAATATCATTTAGACCCCATAGAAACAATTTCATTTCAGATAACTTGTAATGCCCCTCTCACTATCTCAAAAATCACGAATCTAAAAGCATATAAAGATTCATAAAGCGTACGACACAATGGAAACATATTGATATATGATACCAGTTTACATTACCGGAGGATTCCTACCATGGTTATACAACACAAATATATACATGTACAAAGAACCCAATCTCAAGAGTGTCTCCGTACATATAAAAAAAATATAGCCGCATGTAAAACTTTGAGACCCTAACCACCAAAAGCTACTGCCTTGTCTTTTGAGCTGTCTGCCTCTGCTGAAATAGTTTTGGGTTGAAAAAGAATGAGATTCGAGAGAATCTCGGTAGCAACATGCTTATATACATATAAAATGTGAAAATAGATATGCAATGTCATGTAATGTAAGATGATCAAACGATTGTGTGTACACTTGCCCAAGGTCAAACTACTTGTTTGCCCCTTGATCAACTTAGTACCCCTGTTGAGTCCCTGACAACAACATGGCGAATGGGTGTGTCTAGGACACTAGCTCATGTTACGATAGATGACATTCATAATAGGTATCACATAGTACATGTAAGAAGTTACTACCAGATTGTTTTCCTTTAGAACCCTTTTCTCGTGTTTCAGAGCTCAGGCAAGTCTTAGCCTTAGACCGTCCCCAAGTCCTACAATATCCAATACATCATAGATGAGTCATTACTTATTCGCACATTACCCAAACTCATGATATCGGTTAACTTAGCTTTACAATGCTAAATTACCAAAATGCCCCTATAGACCCCGGTCTACTTGACCTTACCAAAATTTATGACTTGGGCTATTCCTACACAATTTCATGTGTAAAATCTGTTTTTAACCTCAAATTGGTCAAATTCAGGGCCAAATGATGAAAATGCCCTTGGTAGCCCTTCCTTTTCAGTTTTAATAGATAATCCAATCATTTCTCAATTTGGGCTTTTCTCGCTTTGTCGTCAACATATACCCTACACAATTTTATCATCTAAACCCAATAGAATCATCAAAATTATCAAATTCCATCTCCTTTACCACGTTCAACAAAAGGCCTAGATTTTAGGTTCTCAGAAAAATTGTGTCGATTTCTCGTTTTCTCTTACTTAATCACCTCCTTTCTACTTATAATCATACTATTAGCTTGTTAGACTTGGCTGACACCCAAGAGGGGGGGTGAATTGGGTGTACGATAAGAAAGTATGATCTTTTAAAAATATTTTCAAAACTTATCAAATCAATACATATGGAACTATAAAATTATATGCAGATATATATATCATATATGCTGGAAATATAAAAGCTTAGGGAAGAGAAGATGCTGTTGGATTTCATGTTTTGATGATAACAAATCATGTTTTGGAAGTCCCTGGATTTGATTAAAACAAATACAGCAGCAAAGGAAGTGAGAAAAGTGATCTGAGCAAGATCACTCGAGTGATTTAAGTAATCACTCGAGTGATCATTAAAAATCACTCGAGTGATATGAAAAATACCAGATCACTCGAGTGATCTGCGATATCACTCGAGTGATGCGTCAGATCACTTCCAGTGAATGAAAAATCACTGCAAGAAAATTTCACTGTTCCAGATTTCACTTCCAGTGATCCTGAATCACTCGAGTGATACGTGATTTCTGCTGAATCACTTCCAGTGAATCTAAAAACACCAGAAGAAAAAATCACTGTTTTGAAAATCACTTCCAGTGATTACCAGATCACTCGAGTGATGCCTAAAATTTTCTAAATCACTTCCAGTGAAATGAAAATCACTGCAAGAATATTTTACTGTTTGTAAAATCACTTCCAGTGATCTTGAATCACTCGAGTGATATATTATTTTAGCCAAATCACTTCCAGTGAATTGAAAATCACTGCAAGAAGAAATCACTTCCAGTGATGCCAAATTCACTCGAGTGATATATGAAAACTCATGTTCACTTCCAGTGAGTCTTTTATCACTTGCAGAAGATCTTAAGGTTTTTCAAATCACTTCCAGTGATATCAAATTCACTCCAGTGATGCTTCATTTTCTCAGTATCACTCTCAGACAGTCACTATGATTTACTAGCAATCACTTCCACGTAAATCAATAGATTTTGTTAGTTAGATTTTGATAGAAATTATCATTGCTAGTTATTTCAGATTACTATCAAAATCATGTGGCATATTATTTCATTAAAATTACTCAATTACTGAAATCCATCTCCAGTGAAAGCAAGATCACTTCTGATGGTTTCTTGATTTTCAGAAATCACGCTTGAACACACTGCATACAATACATTCATAAGTGCTTCATCTCTTATCAACTCTTCATCTGTACTTCAGTTTTCATCTATATACTCTGTGAGAGAGATTAGTCAGTCATACATGCTTTATTTCCGATAGTGATAACTTAAGGTTGAGGAATCTTAAGTTTAGATTTGAGATTACCTTGTGTAAGGGGGAGCGAGTGTCCAAAGAGAGGAATTTGTTGTTGTACTGTGGTGCCAAGAACCCACTGAATCTTGGAAGATATAGTGAAAAGCTCAGAATAATTTCTGAGGACTGGACGTAGGTCAAGTGGTTGAGACCGAACAAGTATAAACCCCTGTGTGAACTTTGGTGATATCTCTTCCTTCTTATAACTGTGCTTTAAAATTTTATAATTTAATTTAAGTATCTATTTCTATTTTTTATCACCCAATTCACCCCCCTCTTGGGTGAAAAGATTGCTCTAACAGATGCAAACAGTGATTTATCTTGGTTCGGTCCAATCTATGATGAGTTACGTCCAGTCCCCAGGCTCCTCCTGAGATTTCCAATCCACTATCTTCTTGTTTATTCGGGCACAAGAAAAGTCGCTACAACCCACAAGTTTAACCGGGCACTTGTGTAGCCTATTACGGAGTTACTCTCCCTCACACATTGTAAGGTTCACTCCCCCTTACGGCAAGTCTTACGAGCAAAGCAATACTCCCTACAGCTTCCCTGTAAGGAAATAAACTCTCTCAAGGTCCCTCTACCTTAAGTTCAATACAGAAGTATATTTGTAAGGATTTACAGACTCTCTCATAAAGTAGATAAAATGCTTACTGAGGTACAATACAAATATTCTCACTCTCAATTATACATGACAAGGAAAATAGATATTAACGGAGAGTGTAAGAGATGAAGGTTCATGGCAGCAACATGTTAGCAGATGGGTACTTGTTACTTCATCATCTCTGTTCGCTGTGTCTGTGTGTTTGGTCGTTGTTGCCTCATCTACACTTCTTGTTTGAATGCTTCAGCTTATATAGGGGATGCGTTGAGAACCTTTGAAGCCTTCAAATATTTTCCTATTGTAAGCCCATCATGTATCTGACAAATACTTCAGTATTTTCCCATTGATCCGACAGATGCTTCAGCCGTTGCTTACAATTAGCACGTTATTGGTTATTTGTTGAATATTGCTAGTGCCCATGATTAGTTGCCATCGAATGTTGTTCTGATGAGTGGTAGTGGATAACACCTGTAATACACTGACAGAAAATAGCTGTTAGAGAATCTTTTAAATATTACTCGAGTGGATAACTACTTCACCGGAAGTGATCTACATCAGCTGAGTACACCATGAAATCCTTTGAGTAAATTCTTCAACTCGGTGTACTTCACTTGGAATGTTCAGACATCTTCTAGAGCTGATTTTGATAAAATAATTAACACTTGACTGCAGAAGCATTTCACTGGCAGTAATCTTGATTTTTGGATGTGACTGTCATTGGAACTGATTCTGATTCAGTGAAGAGTACACTGAGTGATCATAGATGCCGACAAGAAGTGAAACTGATAAAACTTCATATCAATTGATCTTAGCACGTCTCTAGAAGTGATCTGCAAAATCAACATAATCACTTGATTAGATATTATCTGACAGATGGTGAACTGATGCAATTGATATCCAGTGGGAGTGATCTTTGTTTAACCGGAAGTGATTTAGATTCTCTAGAAGCATTCTGATTCATATTGGAATTTACTGGCTGTGCGTGGGGGGCTTCTTTCTGTCCTAAAATCATTACATCACCCAATCATATAACATCTAACTTGTAGTGATCTGAGGCATACTGGCTTTCACTGAAGGTGCATTCAGGTTCACTGGAAGTGATTTGAGAAAGTGTGTAATTCACCGGAAGTAATTCAGCATCCACTGGAAGTGATCTACGAAAACAACATAATCACTCGAGTGATTTTGGCATCACTGTAAGTGATTTTGCAAACAGTGAATTTTTCTTGCAGTGATTTCAGACGCACTGGAAGTGATTCTGAAAAATCTCATATCACTCGAGTGAATTCCATATCACTGGAAGTGAAATTGAGAAAAGTGAAAAATTCTTCCGGTGATTTCTTTGCTACTTGAGTGATCTACATTCTTCACATTTCACTCGAGTGATTATTGATGATCACTTGAGTGATCTTCCTGATCACTCTAGTGATTATAAAAATCACTCGGGTGCTCTCTGTTCAGATCACTTGAACTCGAAATTCCTCTTCCAATTCGATAGCAAATAGGGATCACATTACAAATGTCATAACTCTTTAAATATAGCTCCAAAATTGCTATATTATATATCAATGGAAAGATCTTGAAGTATAGTTTCATATGGCACCAGTTTCAGCTCAATTGGATTTGTGGTTTGAGAGTTATAGCCAAAATACCAAATCTGTTCCAGAAAGTGACGCTGATATGAATTCCAAATTTGAACACTTATATCTCCTTGATATGAGGTCGTTTGATGTTTCTTCTAGTTTCAAAATGACGCATTGAGAGTCTATTTTCATATACAACTAGTTTGGTCTCAATTGGAGTTGTATTTTGAGAGATATGATCGAATAACTAGACCTCGCTCAACTGGACGGAAAACAGAGCATGAAAAACTGAAAATCACTCGAGTAATAGTGAATTACTGCAAGTGATTTTCACTGTTTCCAGAATCACTCGAGTGATACTGAAAATCACTCGAGTGATTGTTAAAATCACTCGATGCTACAGTGCTGCTATAGTGAGCGACAGTGCCATACGCTACAGTAACCGTTTGCTACAGTATCAACTGCTACAGTACCCATAGAACTTGAATCTTCATATTTTTCATTAATTTTTGCAAGTTCTTCATTCCTCAATTTCTTTCTTCCATTGTTTGACTAATCTACAATATATGCAATATTATATTTAGTACTTAGTCAATGTACTAGATAAGTATATGATGCAAACTTTTTGCTCTCTTAATATTTGATATCTGTATATAACATCATCAAAACTAATCATATCTAACATAGCTATTTAGACATTCATTGGACAAGGTTTAGAGAAACTTGGACAATAAGGTTCTTTAGGTTTCTTCATCTTTCATTCACAAGAACAACCAAACCAAACCAAGAATAGCACTAATAGTATCAACCAAAGCAAGAGAATCATGTTTGGAGGTTTACCTTTTGATTTCTTCAAATTTCTCTCTCTACACGTCTGAACTCTCTCTCTCCCTCCTCTTAGAAGTTCTTTGAAAACCATAGATTGAAGGAAAAAGAAGTTCGTAGGAGAGATCATAGTTGGATTAGGAAGCAAGAATCACAAGATCATGACTTCCTTACCTTGATTTTTAGTGAAACCTAGCTCCCCTTGCTTCTTGTTCTTCTGCACCGACTCTCAGTTCTCTCTCACTCTTTCGGTTCTGTTTTGGACTAGAATGGCATGAAGAAATGGATGAATAAATGATATATTGAGTTAATCAAATAGTATTAACACATGTGGTACTTTGATTGGTCCACATATGTAATTTCCTTTATGATTATTTCATTTCCTTCATTCACACTTACTCAGCCAAAATTGCATGAGAATTAAGGGAGTAATATTGATCTTAATTATCCCATTGTCATCTTGCAAGTTGTTGACTTTTGACTAGTTGACCTTGCTTGATAATAATTCACCAAAATAGGCTTATTAATTATCAAGTATCCATTTTTCTCTTTTTAATGCTCATATATCCAAAATTATTAGAAATATTAGGTAAAAATAATTGTTTCCCACTTTATGGAAAAATTACCGTTTTGCCCCTACATTTTGTGATTTATTTTGGTAAATCATTTCTTGCTCTTTTTCTTTGGTTTGAAAATTTATTGACATGTATATTAAGCCATTAGTCATATCATTTCATATTTCAAATTTTTGGTTACAATAGCAGGCCTTTAGGTGGATCTTAATTGCTCATTTGTGTCATTCCTTAGCCGAATTGTGTGTAACCGACAATTGAAATTTGATTGTAAATTTATGCACACCACCATTCACCTTTGATTCTATTAAATGTATCAATTACATAGGAGGAATATTGGTGATTGAAAATGGGGGTGTTACATAACCCTAAAAAATTTTGAAATTTCACTGCACCCCTTGAGTCACTGTACCCCAAAAGATCTAAAATTTCACTATACACAAGGGTGCAGTGAAATTTCAGAATCTTTTGGGGGTTATCTAAAATGAAATTGTTTCTATGGGGTCTAAATGATATTTTTCTATTAAAAAAATATTAAAATAGTAGAGAGAGAGTAAAGATTGGTAGGACCTACAGTGCAAAAAATAACGGCAGTTAATTGTTTTTAACGGCATGGTTATATCTACTCCCAAATAAATAGTTTATGGCTATTTTTGCACCCGAAAAATAGATAAGTCATATGGATGCTCCTCACGAAATTATTCATTGCTAGATTTGCACCTTCGCCCTTTAATATTTGTATAAGGAATAGTCATAGAAAATGAATATAATAGGTGTATTAGAACCTCGAATATATGAAATAGAATTGAATAAATTACAAGGAAGTTTTCATATGTATAATATAGAAAAAGATGAAAATTGTAATTTTACCTCGTTTATGTTAGGAGGAGAAGGAAATAATACATGGAATTTAATAAACTGGACTAATATGTATTTAATGAAGCAATTTAGATCACATATAAACAAGAATATAGGAGAATGTATAGATGAATCCAACGTAGATAAAATAATGGAAAGAATAGTTCAAGAAGATGTAAATAAAACTGTATTACAAGAATTACCAAAAAATAGAAAAGATAGATTAATTGAATTAGCCAAACCAATGGAACAACAAATGTATGAATTAAGAAAAGAAATAAAACATGAGTAAGGAAGTAGAAAGTATAAAATGTGATATTAAAAAAATAATGAAAGCCTTAGGAATAGACCCAAGAATAGAACCAATTCAGGAAAATGTACAAATAAATATAATGAAAGCCATAGAAGAATTTGAAAACCTAGAATTATCAAAAGAACAAATAAGAAGACAACTAATGGATGAAAATATAAAACAAACTAGAATAATAACATAAGAATTACAAAAAGGTTAGGAAATAATAAATAAAAACTTATGCACAATATTTGATGAAATAAAAAAATAGAACAAAAAAGAGAAGAACAATTAGCCAGACAATAATAAAGGAATAAAGAACAGAAAAAAATTAATAGAAGAAGAAAATAATAAACTTTCAGAAATAGCTTGTTATATAGGATCAAAAACAGATGAATTATTTAAAGTATTAAGAGTAGGTAAGAAAAAGGATTTAAAATGATGAATGCATATGATAATGATTTTGAAATAAAATCATATGAGGATTATCCAGATATAGAAAAATTAATGGGTTAGGAAGAAGAAAATCTAGAAGAAATAAGAAAATAATTTCAACATGCTACTATGATATAAACTACAGAAGAATAAGCTAAATTAAATATGGAAGTAGGTTCAATAAATATAGATGCATAATATAGTAGAAGAATGGAAGAAGAGAGACTAAGGAAACAACAAGAAGAAGAATTAAGAAAACAAGAAGAAGATTTAGATCATAAGGAACCATTAAAATAAAAAAAAATATAGAATTTGAAGCTAGATTCATAACACCTAGTAATACAGGATTTGTACCACCACCTATAGATCAATATGAAACTAGACAAATACCTAATTCAAGAATATGGTTGGATTTGGATTGTAATTTGGATAATGAAAAAAGATTGGAAGAATGGACTAAAGCACAATTAGTAGCACTAATAGGAAGAAATCTTGATGTAGGAATAGTAAGCATGCTGGTAGAAGCGATTTTTACAGGAAATGTACATAATTGGTGGAAAAGTAGAATCCATGAATTTAGGGAAGAAGCACAAAGAATAACATAACCTTATAGCAATAGAAGAGAATTTTATGCGTTAGCAATAAGAAAATATGAATAATTATTAAGAAATTAATTTTTAAGAAGAAGTGTAGGAGCTGAAGAAAATACAAAAATAGAAAAAGAAATACAAAACTTACATCATATAGAAATATGCTCATTAGATCCGAAATATTTAAATCAGTATAATTGTGAATATAAAAAATATTATTATGGAGCAAGAATACAAGAAGATGAAAGACAAAGATTTTATATGGATATGTTTTATAGAAAATTACCAAGATTAATATCAACAACAATAATAGAATATTATTATAAAGCTTTTGGAGAAAGAATAGATTTAATACCTTATATAGATATAATGGGAAGAAGAGAAAATTTTCTAAGAGATTATTTATCAGAAAAATGTAAACAGGCTTAGAGGAATATTAAATATTATAAAACAAATAAGATAATCTTGAAATGAAGAGAATTAGAAACACCTCATAGATAGAGATGTAAGCCGGATAAGAAATTAAGGAAATATAAAAAAGAAGGATAAGAGGTATAAGTTCAAGAAATATCCAAAAAATAAATTTTATAAAAAATATAAATCCAAGAAATATTTTAAGAAAGGAAAAAATGAAATAGACTATAACAAAAACCCAAGAAAATGTAGATGTTATAATTGTGAAAAATTAAGACATATATCTACAGAATGTAATGAACCCAAAAATAAAAAGGCCATAAAAATATTAGAAGTTGTAGAACAATACGAATTAGAACCATTGGAATTTGAAGAACTAGTATATAGTGATATAGAAAATCTAGAAATAGAGATTTATAAATTAAAGATGGAAAGTAAAACTTCAGAAGAAGAAGAATCAGGATATGTGTGACATCCAAATTTTTGGGACCAAGGTTTTGAGAAATAAGCTTGCACCAAGTGAACTGTTATGCTCCAGTTTAGGCATGACTTTATTCCCTAAAATTCCATTTATCTTTGTGTCATTTAAGGGGAATAACATGGTGAATCAAAGGGCACAATCGATGACAAAACAATGCAATTAGAGGTCACACAAAACACTATTATGTTTTAACACAAATTGTAACAAATTGAACTAGCTGCCAGTATGTTTCTCCACATGGCAATCTTTTTGTGTGACATTTTTCAATGGGAAAATAATGTCCAAAACTTATGAAAATTTTAACAATAAAATTATACTTATCAATCTTTAATTTGATAGGTCATATAAGTCATTAGGAGTTGCACACAATGAGTTATGTATTTTTTAAGTTAGCTCTGTAAAACTGGTGAATTTCAGTGGCGGTGTCCAAAAACAATAATTCTGAGAATGTTGAGCTTCTAGTTGGCCAAAGATTATATTTCCCCTAAAATAATAATTAGTAAGGGTCACATATCCTTTACAACCACCCCAATTGAATATCTATACAATTAGATATGAATTTTCAAAGTTTAATGAAAATTCTGCCAATTTTCCAACATGTGCAAAAATGGAAAAAATGTATAGGCAAAATGGTTATTTGACCAATAAAGAAAAAACCATTATTTTTCTCTTTAATTTCTAAAAAATTTGGTCAAGAAGCCAAAAGGAATTAATAAAGGAATTCTAAATGCTAAGTTGAAGTATTTAAATCAAGCAAGAAGGTGAAGTTTGAAAAGTCAAAAATTGTAGGCTAATGTTGAAGTGGAAATGGCTAATTCAAGAAGCAATTAGATACCCGTTTTCCATTTCACATTCGGTCAAATAACATGCAAGCAAGGGAAATTAATTTTCTTGGTTAATATTAAAGCAAGAGGTAGGAAAAAGGAGGAGAGCCAAGTAAAGTCATATATTAATTTACCATGGAATTATGTCATGACATAAAGCAAATAGATATTCAAGAGTATATAATTCCCTTCCTCTTCATCTCATAATTTTGGTCAAACCAAAAGGAAATCAAGAGGAATACATTTATTTGATCATATTAATGTAGAAAGAGGAAAAAACAATAACCAATTAGAAACATACACATGTAAAAGTAAAAAGAAGCAAGAAGAGAGATATTTGATAAACTTATATCACTCTTCCCTTCATTCTTCATCATTTTTGGATGAAGTAGACCAAATAGAGAGAGAAGAGAGTTTGAAACACTTGAAGAATAAAGAGGAAGATCTAGGGTTTCCAAGTGCAAGATCAAAGGTAAGAAGCTTGAAAACTTGATGTTTATGCTGCTTAATCTCTCTACAACCTCTCCTAACCTCTTCTCCTCCTTGAAATCCATGGATAGCAAGCTAAATCAAGAGAAATGAGAGAGTGAACAGTGAAATTTTAGAGAGATAAAGTGGTAAAATCAAGAGGTAATCTCATAAACTTGATCCTCTTGTTTTATATATTGTTACTTTGGTTGTTGTTGTGGTTTTGGCATTGTTATTGCTTGATTTGTAAATTTAGGAAGATGAAACTCTAAGGGGAAATTCTATCAAAATTTCCTATAAAAAATTTTTATTTAGTTTTTAAGTAGTTAATCATGTGATTAGAAGTTGAAAGGAAGTGATTAAGCAAGAGAAATCAAGAAAACACAACTTTCCTTCTAAGAACATCATTTTCGTCCAAGAGGTAGAACATATGGGTATAGTTGGAATTTCATAATTTTGATGTTTCCATTGGCTTTATAAGGCATAATTGTGTAGGCATGCTTGTTTTCATGATTTTTGGATGTTGGTATACAAATTTGGAAATTTATGAAGTTGAATGTGCATGCTGCTTAATCTGCCTCCTATGAGTCAGGGTTGTTATAGAATGATTTTTGTGGATTAAACCTAGTCCAAATATTATTAAATATTACAAGCCTAAATTATACATTTATAGATTTAACTTGGTGGGTAGAACACAATTTTTGGACTAGTAGATTAAGAGATATGATTTTCCAAAGTTGAGCCCTGTTTCTAGAATGTAATCTGGAACAGGGGATGTTTGGAAATATTTTGGGAAAAGTGTGATGATAATGGTAAAACCTAATTATTTTTACATGAAAATAAGTTTAAAGATATACAATTATGCTTTAGAATCAGTCAATTTGAAATTTCCTATAATTAATAATGATTTTCTAAATTTGACTGAAAAATCTACCAGTTTTTGAAAAACAGTAAAATTGCACTGTATAAAATTGTATTATGCAGAAACTGTTATAACTACATTAGATAACCAACACAATGATTTTAGAATGAGTTATGAATAAATAATAACTCATTTATCCTAAATTTAGAATTTTAGGATATATCAAAAGCTCGAGCTGGAGATAGAGCTGGACCGATTGACAGGCGAGGAAAGGACACATTCCAAGTAGTAACACTGTCTTTCATGCACTATGTGATTATATGTATGGATTTTGTAATTGAACATTTTCTTGTCCTCAAGCAAAAGAAAAAAAATTATTATTCGAACAAAAAGAACATTACTTACAAAATTCTCAAATAGAGAGCAGCACACCACCACACTTAGATCATACTATCAAGTTTTGATCAATTTAATGTGTTATAAGAATGGGTCACTAAGCCAACAGCCTTAAACAATTGTAATAATCTCTTAACGTCCCATGATCAAAGGATCAGCAAGTAATAAGTACAATAATAAGATTAGTAAAGAAATATTATGCTACTAATCTCCTCCTAAAAAATTCAAATGCCCCCACTTAACTAAGCTTTTCATTTAATATACTAAGGATCCTCAGGTAGAACAATACTTCATTTGTTTTCTTTTTCTTTTCTCTATTTTTTTTATCTTGAGTTGTTGTCGGTCTCCTTTTGACGCAACCCTATACATGGGTGATGTAGCACCGGTTACTCAGTTACTCTAATAAATACCTCAAGAGGCTTTTAGCCTAACTCATAGCCCTCTTCGACTTAACCGTTTGACATGAGTGCCAACATTGGTGATTAAGTGCCTCCGGTTACTAAGTTAGGTCTAGAGAAGCCATAGGAGTTGTTCTCTTTTTTTTTCTCTTTTTTTTCTTTTACCTGAATCATTTCCCTAAATCAACGATTCCTTAGCCAGCAAAGGTCATCATCTAATTTTCTAAGGAAATCATGTAGCAAAATATTCATATACTAATAATTTGTTGCTCATGTTACAAACTATTCCTTATTCTCATAGTTCATCTCAAGATTTAAACAAAAATTAAGGCTTAGAGGCTTAATTAAAACATTCTTTTTCTATTTTAATTTGTTTTTTTATAACATCCTCTAAGATGGAGAATGTTCAAAGTTAAGGTCAATCCTAAGCAATGCAAAAATTTTGCCCAAAAACAAATTCTTTTCAATTGCCTAAGGACAATCACAACCAAAAAATTTCATATCCCTCCCCACACTTAAATCAAACATTGTCCTCAATGTTGCAAAAATAAATAAAAAGGGAAAAAACTAGTACTCCCCTGGTTTAAGTCTCTGAGTCTGATGTGGAGATATTTCTCTACTAACTTCAATGATATGTCAACTTTTTGAAGGAGGAAAGAGTGCTCGAGCAGGAACTTGTAGCCACGAGAGGTGCGAATATCTCTGAATTTACCTAAAAATAGAAAAGAGCAAAAAGAAAAAATAATAATAAGGATAACGTCAATGAAAACCAAATCATTGGGTTGCCTCCCAACAAGCGCTTGGTTTACAGTCCTCAGCCAGACCATAGCAATATCTCAAGAATCAACTGCTAAATGTAATAAAGTGGTCTGATGGTCCACTTCACCACCCCAATAGTGCTTCAATCTTTGCCCATTAACTTTGAATTTCTCTCTACTTTTGCCTTCCAACTCTACTGCACCATGATCAAACACTTGAACCACAGTGAATGGTCCTGACCAACGAGATTTTATCTTTCCTGAAAACAACATCAGCCTGAAATTATATAAGAGCAACTGTTGTCTTGGTTCAAAGGCCTTGAACACAATCTTCTTATCATGCCACTTCTTAGTCTACTCTTTATACAACTTAGAGCTTTCATAAGCATGAAATCGAAATTCCTCAAGTTCAGTTAATTGCAAGAGTCTCTTTTCTCCTATAGCCATAGCATCAAAGTTGAGCTTTTTGATAGCCCAATAAGCATTATGTTCCAATTCCACAAGGAGATGACAAGCTTTCCCAAATACCAACCGATATGGGGAAATATCGATTAGTGTCTTATAAGCAGTACGATAAGCCCTTAATGCATTATCAAGTTTTATGGACCAATCCTTTCTTGTGACACCCATTGTTTTTTCAAGAATCTTCTTAATCTCTCGATTAGAAACTTCAGCTTGTCCATTCATTTGAGGATGATAGACTAGGGCTACCTTATGCTTAACACCATATTTCTTCAAGAGAGTTTTGAACTGGCTGTTACAAAAGTGGGTACCTCCATCACTTATAATAGCTCGTGTTGTACCAAATCGAGTGAAAATATGCTTCTTCAAGAATTTTACCACAACCTTACCATCATTGGTTGGAAAAGCAGCTGCTTCAACCCATTTAGACACATAATCTACTGCCACAAGAATATATTGGTTGTTGAAAGATATAGGGAAGGATCCCATTAAGTCTATTCCCCAAATATCAAACAATTCTACTTCAAGCATGTTATTAAGTGGCATATCATTCCGTTTAGAGATATTTCCTAATTGTTGGCACTGATCACACTTTAAGGCAAACTCATAAGAATCTTTAAATAGAGTAGGCCAGAAGAAGCCACATTGTAAGACTTTCACTGCAGTTTTGTTACCTCCAAAGTGCCCTCCATACTCGGAAGAATGGCAACACTTTAATATTTCCTGATGCTTGTTTTCTGGTACACATCTTCTTATCAATTGATCAGCACAATGATGAAACAAGAATGGTTCACCCCAATAATATAGCTTAACATCATGCAAGAACATTCTTCATTGATGAAAATTCAAGTCAAAAGGAATAATATCACAAACTAGATAAATAACAAAGTCAGTATACCAAGGCGCATCAGAGTGGCTCACAACAAATAGCTGCTCATCTGGGAAGGTCTCAAGAATGTCTTTGTTAGCTTCTTGTTGAGCATCAGTACTCAACCTAGATAAATGATCAGTAACTTGATTTTATGTACCCTTTCTATCAACAATTTTGAGATCAAATTCCTGTAGGAGAAGCACCCAGCGAATTAATCTTGCCTTTGACTCTTTCTTGCTGAACAAGTATTTAAGAGCTGCATGATCTGTGTATACAATGACTTTGGCTCCCACTAAATAAGAATGAAACTTTTCGAAAGCAAATACCACAGCAAGAAGCTCTTTCTCTGTAGTTGAATAGTTTTCTTGAGCACCATCAAGTGTACGATTAGCATAATAGATGGGGTGAAAGACTTTATCTCTCTTTTGGCCAAGAATAGCTCCCACAGCAAAGTCACTAGTGTCACACATCACTATGAAGGGTAAACCCCAATTTGGGGCCGTCATTATAGGTGCATTCACAAGATTTTTCTTGAGTTCTTCACATGCCCGAAAGCAATCATCATCAAACTTGAATTCTATGTCTTTCTCAAGCAAAGCACAAAGAGGCTTGGTAATGTTGGAGAAGTCTTTAATGAAACGGCGGTATAAACCAGCATGGCCAAGAAAGCTCCTCACCCCCTTAACATTCACAAGTGGAGGAAGTTACTCAATCACTAGAATTTTTGCTCTATATACTTCTAAGCCATTCTTTGAAACTTTATGGCCCAGCACAATTCCTTCTTTCACCATAAAGTGACATTTTTCCCAATTAAGCACTAAGTTGTTTTCTTCACAATGTCTCAACACATTGACCAAATTAATCAAGCACTCATTATAGGAGTCTCCAAAAACTATGAAGTCATCTATATAAACTTCTATTGTTTGCTCAATCATATCAACAAAAATAGCCATCATGCATCGTTGAAAGGTAGATGGTGCATTGCATAACCTGAAAGGCATGCATTTGAAAGTGAAGGTCCCATATCGACAAGTAAAAGTAGTCTTTTCTTGGTCTTCAGGGGCAATAGCAATCTGATTATACCCAGAATATCCATCCAGAAAATAGAAGAATTCCTTTCCAGCAAGTTTATCCAGCATCTGATTAATAAATGGAAGAGGAAAGTGAAGCTTTCGTGTTGCCGCATTCAACTTACGATAATCCATACAAACCCTCCAACCAGTAACTGTGCGAGTAGGAATTAGCTTGTTGTGGATGTTAGCCACTACAGTCATACTGCCCTTTTTGGGGATGCATTGGACTGGGCTCACCCAAGAACTGTCAGAGATAGGATATACTATGTCTGCATCAAGCCATTTAAGAATTTCCTTCTTCACAACTTCTTTCATGATTGGGTTCAACCTCCATTGATGCTCAATGGAAGGTTTATGTTTTTCTTCAAGAATGATTTTATGCATACAAGTAGAGGGACTAATACCCTTGATATCAGTAATAGTCCAACTAATGGCTCTTTTATGAGCCTTCAGGACGTCAACCAATCACTCTTCTTGTCGAATAGTGAGATCATAAGCAATAATAACAGGAAGAGTATTATTTGTTCTTAAGTAGACATACTGCAAGTGAGATGGCAAAAATTTTAGCTCAAGTGAAGGTGGTTCTTCTAGAGAAGGTTTCATCTTTGGTCTGTCAATAGAACCCAAATCAAGTAATTCAAACTGCGTTCGTCCTTTAGAATAAGGAATCGATGCATCCATGATAGCTTTGAATTCCTCTATTATAAAATTTTCTGAATCAATCCCAAGTATTGCAGCTTTAAGTGGGTCATCAGTCATACCTTTTTCATACTCCTCTTGTACCACATGATCAAGCATGTTAATGAAACAACAATCATCTGGAATATTTGGAGATTTTATCAACTGATTCATATTGAAGGTGACCTGCTTATCAGCTACTCTCAGAGTTAACTCACCTTTCTTAACATCAATCAATGTTCTAGCAGTTGCCAAAAATGGTCTTCCTAACAGTAAGGGTAATTCTCTATCTGCTTCAAAGTCAAGTACAATAAAGTCAGCTAGGAAGATAAACTTGTCTACCTTTACTAGTACATCTTCAATGATTCCCTGAGGTTGAGATAGACTTCTATCAACAAATTGGAGAGTAATCGTTGTTGGCCGAGCTTCACCTAGTCCCAATTAGTTGAAGAAAAATAAAGGCATGAGGTTAATGCTAGCTCTAAGGTCACACATTCCCCTTCCCAAGAATTTATCTCCAATATGGCAAGGAACAGAAAAATTTCCAGGATCTTTTAATTTTAGAGGCATCTGCTTAATGATATCAGTGAAACTCTTAGTTACAGCAACTGTCTCAAACTCACTGAATCGTCGCTTCTTAGATAGAATATCCTTCATAAACTTGGCATATTTAGGCATATGTTTCAAAGCTTCAGCGAATGGTATGTTGATATGGAGTTGCTTGAATATCTTTATGAACTTCTTGAACTGCGAATATTCTTGATGTTTCTTAAGTCGCTGAGGGAATGGCGGTGGATGCATATATTTAAAGGTAAAGTGCATGTCTTCTCTTCATTCTTATCCATTTTCTCAAGAGCAGCAGATTTCTCCTCACCTACAATATCAATATCTTCTTACCCAGTGGTTGCCACATCACTTTCACTCTTTTTCTCTCTACTAAGGCTAGAAATGTCTTCTAGTTACTTTTCACTTCTTAAAGTCATTGCTTTGCAATCTTCCTTGCCATCCCTTTGAGGGTTAGGAATGGTATCACTGGGTAAGCTATTCCTATTGAATGTGTTTATTTGAGATGCTATTTGGCCCACTTGTATCTCAAGATTTCTGATGGCAGTATCATGAATATTAACCTTACTTATCATACCTTCTTGGCTCTTGAGAAGCTACCTCAAAAGCTAATTTTTCTCGGAATCACTTTCTCTAGATTTTTGTTGTTGATCAAACCCCGGTGGTGCCATTGGCCAGCTAGTAGTGGCGTAGATATTAGGTGGATTCTCACTCAGTCATTCTTCCAAGAGAAATTTGGATGATCCCTTATACTCTGATTATAGGTGTTAGAATAGGGATTGCCACGAGGATATCTTCGATTGTTGTTCAAGTAATGTATTGCCTCTATAGTATGTAGGCAGTCCTCATAAGAATGTGCTTCTCTACAGGTTTCACAAGAGAGACTTGGGGCCTAAATAGCATAAATGCCCCTAGAAGTAGTCCTCTCCATTTTCATTTCAAGTTGATCAAACCTTTTGGCCATATTTGCAAGTTGAGTGGCAATGTCTTTAGATATATTAGACATATTGGAAGTGTTTGGCTCTTTGTAAGTCTTGTAACCAGAGCGTGCTTTATCGGATTGTTGCATAGTGCTAAAGGCAATTTCATCATACAACTTTAATAACTTGGACACTTTCTTCTTGCCAATCCCACCATTGCAAGCACTCTCTACCATAGAGACGGTAGGTCTGTCTAACCCAGCCCAAAAAACTTCTAATAACACATAAGTCTTTTGCCTCATGAAAAAGTTCACCTGGTTCTTTTGTAAAAGCCAATAACTCAGCTCTCTGTACTACTCGTCGACCTCTGGGGATGAATCTTGCTTTGAATAGATATGCTAAAGTATCCCATGTAGAGATAGAATTGGGTGGAAGAGCTGTGAGCCAAGCTGTTGCCCTTTTATCTAACAACATGGGGAAGAGTCTCAGTCTTAATGCATCAAAAGATACTCCTTCCTGCTTGAAATTTTCGCACATTTAAACAAATTTTTTCAAATGTTCAATCGGATCTTCATTCTGATTTCCTGTGAATGTGCCAATCATCTGGAGCATTTGGAGCATAATTGGCCTCACTTCAAAGTTTCTGGAAGTAATTGCTGGAAATTGAATGCTAGATTGATAGGTAGTGCTCTCTTGCTCCATATATTCATCCAAAGTATGATCTATATCTTCATTATTAGGTTATACCATGTTCCTTGGATTAGGTAACGTCAGTTCTTCTAATGATTCTGATTCAAACTTAAGTTCCTCTTCTTCAGAGCGATGCTCGTCCTCTAGTTTGTTAGGATGGATTACCAATGCGCCACTCATACGTCGAGAGGTACCTGCAAACCCAAACAACAACCGAGGAATATCTTGCTAAAAAAAGAATCAAGTAAAGAAAGAAAATACTGAAACATGATTAATCACATAATTAAGATAACTAATTCAATGAGCTTTTTGCCAAAGTCCCCGGCAACGGCGCCAAAAACTTGTTAGCCGTCTAGCTTTACCGCAAGCGTACAGGTTGCAAGTAATATAAAAAGATCGTTCCCACAAGGACTAAGGAAAGAGAACTTGAACTAGTTATAGTAATTATATTCTTAATTAGGTTGAGCAAATTTTTAGTTTTAATTTTTAAAGAAAAATCAATGGAAATAACAAAAGACAAATCGGACTTAACTTCATGAGTATTAAAGACCTAGGATCATCTATCCCCTTTTTATTTCATGAACTAGTTAATTTACCGTCAATAAGCAATAAATGAATATTTATATTTGTCTAAGATTCTAAGACATTCGGTAATACTCTCTCAAGTCCAGACCAAATATTTATCCTAATAAATTGATCAATCTCTTGTATCAATTAATAAGGACTAATTTTAGACACCAATCTTAATCTGACAATGCTAGGTTAGTAATTATATCTTTATGATACTGACAAACCATTCGTTTATTCCCTAAACTTCAAGTCTAACATGATTTTACCCCAGTTCTACACTTAAATTATCTTTCTCAAGAGTAATTTAAATGAATAAGACAACTAAATGGTGATTAGGCATTTAGAGGCATTAAGATCAAGATAAAATCAATACAAAAATTTCATTTAATGCAAAATAGAGTAAATAAATAGTTCAATCCATAAATAGGTTTAAGATAATCCTAGAATGAGAATATTAGTTACTCATGTTCAGCAAAATCAAATCACAAGAGTAATAATAAATCATTCTTGAGTTCATATTTTGAAGAGAAAGAATAATGTTTAGGAATAGTGTACTAATACAATTTATCCTCAAGCTCAGACTCTCCTTAGCAGCCTTAACAGCCTCTTCCCTCTCACAATCTGACTCTATGTCTTGTGCCCGCTCATCAGCGTTCTTCTCAATTCTCGTCTCTCTCCGTTCTCGTCGTCTGTGTTCGTGCTTTGCTATTCGGATCTGTGTAATTCGCTACCTCCCTTCCATTCCTTTTTATAGATATGGTTTAGGACCCCTTTTCTTTCTTTTTGCCACAGACCCCACGCCAAGAGATTGTAATCTATCCAATAGTTATATTGACACATTGTTGCTATTCAAATGTGTCCTCTTTCCATATATTATAATATATTATTTTATCTTTTTCATGCGTGGGGTCCACGATTATTCATTCTTTGATTATCTCTGCAGCTCCACGCCTTTCTCATCTCTTTGAATATATATATATATAATTGTATTTTTGCTTTTTGGCTCCCTTTGTAATTTATTTTATTTCATATAATATCTCCTGCATAACAAAATATGATATGAATAGATTTTTTGTCAAAGTCTCTTATTATCTTATATTTGATTGAGGAGAGAAAAATATATAAAAGATAATTAAATAGGTATAAAATATTCATAAATCTAATTAAATATATCTCAAAATCTATACCTATTTAATTATAAAATATATACTTATCAGTAACACCCCATTTTTTGTTAGTCCTTAATGTTTTGATGCTAACAAATCTTGATTAAAGCAATGAAGTATCTGGTGGTTCAAGAAATGATTTGAGTAATTAAAGATTGATTTGAATGAAAATGGAAACTTGAATCATAAGACACTCGTATCTCTGTGATCATAGGATATCACTCGAGTGATAGAGATATCACTCGAGTGGAGGCCTTTCAACTCTCAAGAGATTCTTGCAAGTCACTCGCCAAGATGCTGAAAGTAGAGGAGAGTCCACTCGAGTGGAGAAGTAGCCACTCGAGTGACAAGGCTTCACTTGCAAAAGAAAGCAAGTCACTCGCCAGATTACTGAGAGTTGAGAAGAACCCACTTAAGTGAGTAAGTGGTCACCTGCAATCTCTGGAAGCCACTCGCAGCCTTTCTAAGAGTTAAGTTAAGGAGCCACTCGAGTGAGTAAGTGATCACTCGAGTGACTATGTTCACTTCCCATTTTCAAAAGTCACTCGTTGGTTTTTCAAAGGTTATGGGGAAGGCTCACTCAAGTGACATAATTATCACTCGAGTGAATTGATCTCAACTCGCTAGTTCAGAAAGTCACTCACGGAGGGTTTTGCAAGTGATGAAGAGTAATCACTTGAGTGAGTTAGTTATCACTCGAGTAAAGTTAGTCACTCTAACTTAACTCTCAAGTCACTTGCATAAGTTACGGGAGTTGTATCAGCAGAACACCTAAGTGACAAATCATTAACTCGCAATCTTTAGCAAGTCACTTCTAGAGAGCTCAAGAGTGAATTATAGTTCCAACTCAAGTGAGACCCATCCATTCAAGTGAATAAAATTCCACCCGAGTTAATCATCTTCCACTCGAGTGAAGTCTCATTGTCTTCCTTTGTTTCTTAACATCCTTCTATTATTTCTTTGACTCATTATATTATATGTATCATCATTTATCTCTTACATATTGTTTTAATATTACTAATCATCATCTTTGAATAAGTTTCAGATGAATAAACAGATTAATTGATGTGGGCGTATTCAAATTTATATTTCCTGTCAGAAGAATTAAATGCTCAACCATAAAACCAGAACGACTGACAGAAGGAAGGTTATATCTAAAAAGTGCCTGAGGAATTTAATGCTTCAGAAAGAAGAAGCAGTCTAAAAGCCAAAATCCTCCAACGACTAGAAGATCAATCTAACGGCTAGCTCAAATACTCTCAACGATCATTTAAAGCTCCACCTATAAATACTTCAGCATTCAATACGGAAGGATAACGAAGATATTCTGTACAACAACATCATTTATTACTCAACTCTTTGTGTTTGATAATCTGTTGTACTTCAGTGATAATTAATAAGCTCTGTGAGAGAGTCCATTATTCATTCTCAATTCAAAAATATCTCAAGGTAGTAGGACCTTGAGTGTGGGTGTCAAATTACATCGTGTAAGGGGGAGTGAGTCCAGGTTAGGATCACCCGCTGCTTGATAATTTGTAATTGGTTTTCCAATAACCTGATAACTCTTGGAAGTAAAGTGGAAACTTAAAGATGCTCTGAGAGAATTGGACGTAGGTCATATTTGGACTGAACCAGTATACATCGGTGTTATCTTCTTCAACCTTATCTCTTATTATTTCAGTTAGTTTCTTAAATTTTTAAAACTTCACCTAATTCACCCCCTCTTGGGTGAAACTCAATCTAACATTTTCAATCACCAATATTCCTCCTATGTGATTGGTACATTCAATGGAATAAAATGGTGAATTGTGGATTGCATAAATATGCAAAAATATTCTAATTACCGGTTACACATAATTCGGCCAAGCAAGGACATAAAGAAGTAATTAATGTCTACATAAAGGCCTACTATTGTAACTAAAATTAAAACATAAAATGACACAAATAATGGCTGAATATGAGTGTCAAAAATTCAGGCAAACCAAAGAAAAGAGGCAAGAAATGATTTATTTCGATAAAACATAAGGGCAAAACGGTAATTTTTTCATAAAACAATAAACAATTATTTTTCCCTTAATATTCCCAATAATTTTGGCCAAATGGAAAATTAAAAAGAGGAAAATGGCTAGTTAGTAATTAATAAGTCCATTTTTGAGTATTATTACCAAGGGAAAATGTCAAAAAGTCAATAGCAAAAACGGAAGAGTTTTACTAAGGATTTGTAAGAAGCAATTGTTAGAAAATTCAAGAAGCAACTTTTTGGATGTTTCAAGATGATAATATCCATTCCTTCCTCTCTTTAATTTTGGTGGGAAAAAAAGGGAAAGGGAATTTATTTTGTGATATTATACCAAAAAGTAATTTTGGACCAATAAGAAGAAATCACATGTAAAGCAATTGGAAATTACATTAAGTCATTAGCTCCTCTTTTTTTGCTCTTCATTTCGGTCAAAAATCTGCAACCAAGAGAGAGAGAGAGAGAGCTTCATATACATGGAAAGAAAAGGAGGAAGAACCTAGGGTTCCAAATCACCAAGGTAAGAAGCTTGTAATCTTGTGATTTTTGCCTCCTAATCATTCTATAACCTCTCCAAAACTCTTATACTCCATTAAATTCATGGTTTTCAAGACAAATCAAGAGCTTAGAGAGGGAGCAAAATTTCATCCTGGAGAGAGAAAGTGTGATCATCAAGAGGTAAACTTCAAAACTTGCTTATTTTGGCTTGGTTGATGTTGTTATTGATGTTATTGGTGGATATCGCTTTGTTTTCTCTTATTTTTAAAAAATGGGCTAAAGCATAATCATAGGGAAATGCTATCCAAATTCCCTCTAAACATTTTCATTTAGTGTTTAAGTAGCTAATCATGTGATTAGAAGTAGAGAGGAAGGTATTAGGCAAGAGAAAACAAGAAAACAACACACTCTCCCTAAGAACCCTAACCTTTTGTTCTATGTATGACGTGAGGAAGGAGTAGAAATTTTATAATTTTGATGATTCCATTGGCTTTAGAAGGAAAAATTTTGTAGGTATGCAAGTGTTCATGATTTTTAGATGTTTGTATGCCAATTTGGAAATTTAAGAAGTGTGTATGTACATGTGTTGGATCTGCCCTGTCTGGAATAGTGATATTGTGCGTGGTATTTCATAGACCAAATCTTGTCCAAAAATTCTGAAACTTTCCAGAATTAAATCAAATATATAGAGCTTTAATTTGATAGGTAGTTTGTAATTTTGGGACAAATACATTGGGAGATATGAATTTTTGAAGTTATACCTTGTTTTCTGTAATGCAATATGGAGCAGTGATGTTTAACGAATTACTGGGAATGATATGACCACAGTGAGAAAACCTAACTATTTTTCCTCAAATTTACATTGAAAGAGCTTCACTTAGGATTTAGAATCAGTCATATTGAATTTTTTTTTAGAATTATAAATTTTCAAAGTTGACTAAAAAATGTCAGTTTCTGGAAAACAATGATACTACACTGTACAGAATTGTATTGTGGAGAAACTGTTATAACTGCATTAAATAACTAGTAGCATTCAATTTAAAATTAGTACTGATACAAGTAATAACCAGTTACTTGTAACTTTAATTTTGATAGGAATTGGACATAGCCTAAGCCAAAATCCAAAAGTAGAACAAACATGCAAATTTGGAAAAGATTCAGGTAATAACTTCTTCTTGCATATTTTATGTGATTATCTGTATGTTTAAATATGGCATTCTCTATAACATGAGCTAGTACCATGGGTACACAAATTTGCCATGTTGTGGTCAGGGACCCAACAGGGGCATCGAGTAGACCAAGGTGCAAACATATAGTTTGGCCTTAGGCAAATGCACATAGTTTCGATCATCTTACATGACATGACATTGCATATTTATTTTCGCATTCTATATATTTGAAGCATGTTGCTATTGAGATTCCCTCGAATCTCATTTTTTTAAAAAAAAAACATTACAGCTGCAGCGGGTAGCTCAAAAGGCAAGTCAGTGGCTACCGGTGATTAGGGTCCTAGAGCTTTCTATTGCTACTATAGTTATTTTTAGCTTGTACTTTTTACTACTTTTGAATGTTCTATACATTTGTATATATTTTCAAACACTGTAGGGATTCTCCTGTAATATAAACTTGTACCGAATATCAGTATGTGTCCATTGTTTCTATATGCCTTATGAAACTTTATGGTTGTCACCCTGCGAATATCAAAATATTAAGGGATTTGACAGTTTGTGTATGCCATCTTCTATAACATGACAATGCCTAGGGCACATTAGCCTAGATGTGATGTAGGATCTAGTGAAGGTACACGCAAACAAGCTGAGGGTTTAAACTTGTCGTTTGACCTTAGACATTAGTTAAGACAAGGTCTAAACAGTCATTTGGCCTTGGACAAGTGTATACACAGTTTTCGATCATCTTATATGACATAGTGCATGATATATTTATTTCACATCGTATATGTCTGATTGTATGTTACTATTGAGATTCTCCGAATCTCACCATTTCCATAAATATATAAAGTTTCTAGTAGCAAGCAACGGCTCGAAGGGAAAAATAGTAATTTCCAGAAATGAAAGGTTCCGGACCAGTGCGGGAAGGGCAGTTGGTTATCTGAAGACCTGTTAGTATTTTAAGGTCTGTTATTATTTTGTACACCCTTATGGGGAATTCTGTAATGTAAACAAGTACACTGTATTTACACAAGCATTGTATCAATAATATCAGTATTTTTATGCTATTCTTATGTGCTCACTGGACTACACAATTGCTACTCTGTGTAATATCAATAATAACACGGGGTCTTGCAATATGAATCAATAAAAGAAGAATATCAATTTTATATGATGAATGTAACTGATGAAGGTCAATCTAGTAATATAGAAAATGAAGAACATGAGGAATATGAAGAATATAGAAATATATCAGAAGGATCAATAGAGAGAAGGATGACTTTTATTCAAAAACAATATGATAAGATAAAAGATATAAAATTAAATATGAAACCTGAAGAACTACAAAATGAAACATTCATGTATAAAGTAAGTAAAATGCTAAAATCAAAGAAAAACAATAAAAGACATTGTATAGTTCTAGAAAAGAAACATCCTATAGAATCAACATTAACAGAAGGAGTATCAAGGATATCTTTAATAAGTAAACCATTAATAGAAAGCGAAATATCTAAGTTACCATTTAAAGATGAAGTAACAAAAATATATATAGAATGAGTACAAATTTTAGTAAAGGCTTATTTTAGAGAAGGAATAAATTCACCAATAGAATTACTAATAACAGATGGAAGGAAAATTAATAGTGTGAGAGATAGTATATTAGGAATGTTATCAAGAAATTTAATATACCAAAAATTGAAATTCACATTAAATACTAATTTTGCCATATCAAGAAATGATGAACATATGAATCAATCAATAATGATATATATCATAAACTAGGAGGAACAAAATTATTATCAGCAGCAAGAACGATAAGCATAACTGCTATGATATGATTAGCATTTATGAATGAACATAAGATTTATAATAAGTCATAAGGAGGAATTAGTATAGAAAAACATTTTATGCCAATATTACATGAAATACCTATAGATCCAATTAATATCACTTTACCAGAACAATTACAATTAGAACTGGATAATACGATTAATTATCATCAAAGAATACCCAGAAGTGTAAGACCTCACTTCATTATTGATATTGCTTAGAGTAGCAATCGCGTAGCTTAGTGGGCACATAGAAATAGCACAAATATATTGATATATTAATACAATATTGCTTGATTACATACATAATTTCCCATAGGGGTGTACAAAATAAATACATACCTTAAATAAATAGAAAGGTCTTTAGATAACCAACACCTCCTCTCGTACTGGCTCGGAACCTCCAGTTGCAGGAAATTGTCATTCTGCTTTTCGAGCCGCTGCCTGCTGCTGGAAACTTTGTATATTTATGGAAAGGGTGAGATTCGAGGGAATCTCAGTACCAACATGCTTACAAACATATAGAATGCATAAATATATATGCAATGTCATGTCATGTAAGATGATTGAAACTATATGTAAATACTTGCCCAAAGTCAAACCACATGTTTGCCCCTTGGTCCACTTAGCGCCCATATTGGGTCCCTGACCACAACATGGCATATTGGTGTGTATAGGACACTAGCTCATATTACAGTGGATGACATTCATAATAGGCATCACATAGTACATGTAAGAAGAAGTTACTACCTGGAACGTGCCATTTCCTTACTTGTCAATCGGTCCAGCTCCATCTTCGGCTCGGGCTTATTGGTTTATCCTAAAATTACAAATTTAGGATACATAAGTTATTATTTATTTATAACTCATTCTAAGCTCATTGTGTTGGTTATCTTGACTCAAAAGTGCTAAATTACCAAAATACCCCTAGGAACTCAGTCTATGCCCTTTGTACCCGATCAAATTGTACTATTCCAAAAATAATGACTCAGGCTAATCTTGCACAAATTTGTGTGTAGAATCCATTTCTTGCCTCAGATTGGTTAAATTAAAGGTCAAATGATGAAAATACCCCCTTAACAGCCCCTACTTATAGCTTTAAGGGTAATTCGATCGTTTCACACTCTAGGCCTTTTCTCACTTCTTCATCAACATGAACCCTACCCAATTTTCCCTTCTAAACTCAATAGAACCTTCCAATTGATGAAATTCCAACTCCTTTCTCATGCCATAAATATAGCAGCAATTTAGAGTTCTTAGAATAGTTATGTCAGTTTCTTGTTTTCTCTTGCTCAATCATCTCCTTTTTACTTCTAATCACATGATTAGCTATTTAGAAACTCATTGGATATGATTTAGAGGAAATTCAAGCATTATTTCCCTATATTTCATTCATTAGAAAATAAGAGAAACAACATCATCAACTACTAATATCAACAAGAACAACATCAATTAAGGAAGAAGAGCAAGTCTTGAAGTTTACCTCTTGATTCTTCTACTTTCTCTCTCTAGGTTGCCAGCTCTCTCTCTCTCTTCCCCCTTAAAGTTTTTCCTTGAAAACCATAGATTTGATAGTGAAGAAGATATTAGAAAAGGTGGTAGAGGGTTTAGGAAGCTTTAACTTCAAGATTACAACTCCTTACCTTGATCTTGTGAGAGCCTTAAGCTCTCTCTCTTACTCCTCCATGTTCTCGTTCTTTCTCCTTCTCTCGTTTTGTTCTGATTCAATTGGCACGAAGGAATGAGAAGGAAAGGATGAAGAGATAGTGATATAATGAGTTATTAAAAGTGGCTCTTATGTGACCACACTTATTAGTCCACATCTTTAACTTTCTTGCATGATAATTCATTTCCTTTGTCATGCTTCTTCATCTACTAAAATAATGAGATACATAGAGAGAAATATTATTCTTAAACTATCACATTATACCACTTTACAAGTAGTTGACCATAGCCTTATGCTTTATGGCTCTTTGACTTTTCTTGATAATAATTCACCAACTAGGCTCATTAATTACCAAGTAGTCATTTTCCTCCTTTTTAATCTATCTACTGAAATCATTGGGAATATTAGGGAAAAATACTCATTTCTTGCTTTATATACATTATTTTTTCTATTAAAAAATGTCACACAATCACAACTGCCACATAAAGAAATTCACTGGTAGCAACACTACTTTGTGTTATAACATAATTATGTCGTGTGCGACCTCTAATTGCTTCATTTTGCCACTCCCTATGCTCTTTAACGCCCCTAGGGTATAAATGAATTTTAGGGAGTAAAATTATGCCTTACTGGGACATTTGCTAAGCCGGGCCTAGCAGTTCACTTGAGTCAGGCTTATCTTCAATCCTCTTGCCTTAAAATTTGGGGTGTTACAAGAAGAATAGAAACAAATGATTTATTAGGACAAAGAACATTAAGAGTAAATACTCCAAGAACAACCTCGAGTGTTAATATAAATATAATTCCTAATAGGTTAAGTATAGATAATGTAAGACATGGAAGTAGTAGTAGAAGAAGACTTATGAGAACTTTAAGTTTTAATAATAATGATTATCAAAGAAATTTATTAGAAGAAATACCAATATCTTCTAATTTGGCATAAATAAGACCAGTAAGTAGTAGAAGTTTAATAAGACAAAATATTTTAAATATAGAAGTAAAAAAAGAAGTTGTATGGATAAGAATAAGAGCAAGAGTAGATGAAGATCGAGAAGAAAGCTTAATTGACTTAGGATATGTAGATAATAAAATAGAATTAACTGAAGAAGGAGAAAGGACAAATGTTGTAATAAGATTTAATAATAGAGATATAATAGAAGTAATATTAGGAATAAGAGAAAATATGATTAATTACCCACTAATATTAGCACAAGATTTTTTAAGGAAAGTAAAACCATACCGAATACAACCTGATAGGATAGTGATTAATATAAACCATGTAACAATTGTAATACCTAAATTTTTAAATGAATGAAAGACCTAGAATATTAGTAGTAGATAGATATCGAATAAGAAATCAAACAATGATAATACCAGCAGCAAATAGATGTTTTATGAAATATATGGTAAATCGATATAGAAAGTTTAATAACAAAGATATGATAACATAAAAAAATACAAGGAATAATCATACAGAAGTAGGACGCCAAATAAGATGGTAGGCTATGTTAAGAATAAGTAGAAATGATTATATTGATTATTTGAAGAGGAAATTAGAATTATTATCAAGAGTATAAAATGAGAAATCTATATTATATATTAGTAAAATTCAATTATAAAAAATATAGAGCTAGGAAATATCATGCATTAGTAGATACAAGAGCAAATCTGACAGTAGCAAAATATAATGTATTACCCCCATAATTATGGAAAAAGAAGAAAACAATGTTAAGAATGGAAAGTGCAGGAAAAGAAATACATAAGATGGAATTGGAAGCAAGAGATATAAATATTCAAATAGGTCAATATGAATTATTAATGAAAGAATTAAATCAATATAATGAATCATCTTGTGATGTAATATTAGGATTAGATTTTTTTAGAACAATATTATCCTATACATATGATTAAAAAAGCTTTAATATTAACTACATCATATAAACATGAAGCATGGGGAATAAAAATAGAAAAACCATATAGAAGAAAAGATGAAAAATTTCAGAGAAAAACAAATGAAAATGAAGTACAATTTTTTCCTAATAATAATCATGTAGAATACAACATATGTTAGCAACATTAGCTATAATAGAAGTAAAAACTAAAACTATAGAACAAAGATTAATAGACAATTATAGTGATAATCCTTTAATACACTGGGAAAAATAAAAACCACCTTTAGCAAAAATAGAATTGGAAGATTATAGTAAATAAATAAATTGTAAACCATATCCATGGACAGAAAAAGATAGGAATGAATTCATAATGCATATTAGAGAAATAAAAAAATATGATTTAATAAGAGAAAGCAGATAAGAATATTCATTACCATCAATGATAGTAATAAAGCATAGTGAAGAAAATAGAGGAGAATCAAGAATGTCAATAAATTATAAAAAATTAAATGAAATAGCAATGAGGAATAGATATCCTATACAAAAAAATGGAATTATTATTTAATTTAATAAGAGGAAAAACAATCTTCAGTAAGTTTGACTGTAAATCAAGATTTTTTTTAAAATAAAGTTAGAAGAAGAAAGTAAAAAGTATACGTCTTTCAATACATCTGAGGGATTATATGAATAGAATGTTGTAAGACCTCGCTTCATTATTGATATTACTCAGAGTAGTAATTGCGCAGATCAGTGGGCATATAAGAATAGCATAAAAATATTGATATTATTGATACAATACTTGATTATATATAGAAATTCCCCATAGGGGTGTAGAGAATAATTACAGACCTTAAAAAAAATAAATGTCTTCAAATAACCAACTATTTTTCCCAAATTCGTCTAGAACCTTCCGCTGCCTGAAATTACCATTTTGCCCTTCGATTTACTGCATGCTATTGGAAATTGTGTACATTTATGGAAAGGGTGAGATTCGAGAGAATCTCAGTAGTAACATATAATCAAACATATACGATGTGAAAATAAATATGTCATGCACCATATTATGTAAGATGATAACTCGTGTTATGTATCCACTATCCAAGGACAAACCACTGTTTAAACCCTGGCTTGTTCGCATGCACCTTTGCTGGATCCCAGATCATAGCTAGGCTAATGTGCCACTGGCATTGTGCTCTTGTCACAAAGATGTCATACTCAAGAATATAGATAATCACATAGTGCATGAAAGAAAATGTCACTACCTGGAACACACCATTTTCTTGCTTGCTAATTGGTTCAGCTCCATCTTCGGCTCGGGCTTTCGATATATCCTAAAAGGCTATGTGGCCCTTATTAAGTTTATTTTTGGATAAAAATATAAACTTTGGCCAAATAGAAGCTCAAAATTCCCAGAATTATTGTTTTTGGATGCTGCCATAGGAAATTGCCCGTTTTACTGGACTAACTTCAAAAATACATATCTCCCGATGTATAGCTCTAAATAATCTATATGACCTATAAAATTAAAGCTTGATAAGTCTACTTTCATTATGGAAAGTTTCATAATTTTTGAACATCATTTGCCCATTGAAAAATGTCACACAACATATGCCTCACTGGAAAACTCATTGGCAGCAACACTAATTTGTGTTCCAACATACTTATGTTGTGTGTGATCCCTAATTGCCTTGCCTTTTCATCCCCTATGCTCTTTAATACCCTATGGGTATACAAAAATTTTAGGGAATACAATCATGCCTTACTGGGACACTTGCTAAACCGGGGCTTAGCAGTCTATTAGATTCAGGCTTATTCTCAATCTTCTTGTCCCAAAATTTAGTATGTTACAAATGTCCTCTTGATTTCATAATAACCCAAGTATATTTCAGGAATATGTGTCTAAATTATTAATACCAATAAGAGATTTCTCTATAGTGCATATATATATGATATATTAATAATTTCAAAAAAAAAAGGAAGAACATGGAAAAAATTTAGATCAGTTTATGACATTAGTAGAAGAAAAAGGATTAAATATATCACCAAAAAAATCTAAACTAAGAAAGACTAATATACCTTTTTTATGATAAATAATATCCAAAGATGGAATTTACAAGATCATATAAGTCAAAAAGTGTTAGATTTTCCTACTATCAGTAATAAAAAAGAATTACAATCATTTTTAGGATTAGTAAATCAGGCTAGGAATTATATACCAAATTTATCAAAATTAACAGTAAAAATATCTAAATTGGAAGGAGAAAAGACTGTATGGAAATGGCATAATGAGATAGTAGAAGAAATAAAACAATTATGTAAGAATTTTCCTAAATTAACTATACCATTAGAAGATGATATAAAATGGATAATATATAGAGATGCCTCTGATAATTATTGGGTTGCAGCACTGTATTTTAAAGACAAAGAAGGTAAAGAAAGAATAACTAGATATACAAGTAAAAAATTTAATGAAACTCAAAGTAAGTATCATTTAAACTTGAAAGAATTTTTAGCAATTAAAAATGTAGTAGACAAATTTGAATTATTTATAGTAAATACTAAATTCATAATTAGGACTGATAATACTCAAGTAAAGAATTAGCTAAGTAATGGAATAAAGAATGGAAAATTAAGTAATAAAATGTTGATTAAGTGGCATTGTGATTTATCTTATTATGATTATAAAGTTGAATATATTAAGGGAAAGAATAATCTTATTGCTGACTATATGAGTAAATGGACTCAGTAAATAGATCGAGTAATAGTCCAATAAACAGGATGCCCATGGAGCATGAAGAATCACCTATAATTACTCATATAGTAATGAACACTACTACAAATAAATATAGTTGTGATGCTTATTTTAATATTATTTGTGGCACTTGACAAGATTCATATATCACAACACCACTAAAAGAAGCTGTAGCGCTACCCATAAGTGTCACAACATGTATATTTTTTTATATTTAAATACCACCTAGGGTAGCGAAGTTCAAACTTCCTGTGGAACTTTCTCAAGAAAGCGCTACCCTAGGCTTTCATTTATTTATTTATTATTTTGAATTTAACCTAAGATGGCACTTCCTCACTGACTTCATGTGGTCATTCCTCAAGAAAGCGCCATCCTAGACCCTTTTTTTTAAAAAAAAATATTTTTTTCATATTTTTTTTAAAAAAGGGTCTAGGGTGGCGCTTCCTCTAATTGACACTTCCTCACTCTATACCCTTTTTTAAAAAAATATATTTTTTTCATATTTTTCTTTTAGAACATTATAATTATAGTTAATAACACACTTTAAACACATTTCCATATCTCTACAACAAAATGAAGAAAAGAAAAGCACAATTAAATAACTCCAAAATGATATAAATTAACAAATAACTAATTAACAAAATTACTACCAAGTAAAATACAAGTGTTAAAAAAATAATTATTTTATTTATACAACTCATCAATGTTAACAATTACTACATCAACCAAAAATTATAAATATTACATATCTTCACATACAACCTATATATAATAACATTTAATTTTATCTCATTTATTTTTCAGCATATAAAAATGAGAATAATTTTTCATATTTCATAATGAATTAAATATAAAAGATATTGAGCAAATTAAACTATTAACTACTAATAAAATTTTATTTGTAAGCTTAAAAATTTAAAAAACTTATAGTATATAGGAAGCTTGAATAGAGTGAGTTGAAACCTCAAGTACAACACCTGAAAAAAAATTAACCAGGGAAAAGAGAAAGACAAATTTGTATAGATGTTTTAAAAAAAGTGTTTAAGAAGACAATGTGATGTACGTAACTTTAAAATATAAAAAAAAGGAAAAAAATGAGTGGGTATGACTTACAGGATGAAATGAAACCATAAGGAGAATGAAATGGGACTAAGTGGAAGAAGGAGTGGAGTCAGTTTGGTGCAAGAAATGGGACAAAAGAAATGAGAAAGGAGTGTCGAAAATAAAAAGAGGAGGAGGAAATGTGAGAAGTGATAGAACAAAGAAATGAGGGAAGTGCATATCGAAGTGGGAACGGTGATGAGTAACAAAAAGAAGAGGAGAAAATGTGTGAACTAAGAGGATAAGGGTGATGACACATGTTAGATGAAGAGTGGAGACTAAGAGGATAAAGGTGATGGAAGCAAATTGCAGGAGAGAGAAGGGTTTGAATTTTTTTTTTAAAAAAATAATACTTTGTGTAGCGCTTGCTAGGCTAAGTGCTACACAAAGTACATAGCAGCTATGACACTTTCATGAACAAGCGCCACAGCTGTTGCTTTAATTTTTATTTTTTAAAAAAAACACTTTAGGTGGCCCTTCCTCACTAGGAAGTTGTGAGGAAGCACCACCTAAAGTGGTTTTTAAAAAAAAATTAAAAAAAATCTAGAATAAGTTGTGGCACTTCTTTAAAGAAGTGCCACAAAAGGTGCACCACTAATCTCTATTTTTGTAGTAGTTGAAAATTAATGTCCTTGAGATGAATGTAAATCTATTAAGTAGCCAATTCAATAATAGTGTTCAGAATTTATCAAATTATGTCGCTAACTTAACTGATGTTGTAAATGACTTATATGCTTAACTTGAGGAGCAAAAGAGTAAGAAGGAACCAGTTGAGGAACCTACAGGGAAGAATAAGAACCAAGAATTATGAATAATTGGGTCATCTACCCATAAAGCTGGATCATCTGGATCCAATAAGCTAGCAAGCCCAAAACCAGTAAGCCCAAAAGAAATAATCCATTTAGCCGATATTATAAAGGAACAAAAAATCCAAAAAGAAAAAGAAGTCACTAGTCCATCTTATAAGACCTTTATGACCAATAAGTCTGTTATAATTACCTTAAAAAGAAACCCTCTGCCTCTAACACCTTTGATTTACCTCAACAGTATAATTATTATAAGCGCATAGTCCAAAAATTAAATCAATTAACCCTCTCTCATAAAACCATCAAGTATGTGTCCCATGATACATTTGATAAAGCTATTGTTTATCCAGGAACACCTCCCAGTATTGTAAAAATTCTATATAGTTATGGCTTAATCCAAACTATATATCCCTCATCAACTATGGAGGAAGTTGCAGAATTACCACTCCTAATAAGGAATGTTGTAAAGACATATTTTGGAATTGTAACCCAGTATCGGTGTTCATCAGATGTTATTCCATAGTAGCTGAAATAACTCCTGATAAGTTTTATACTCGTATAAACTTAATCAAATTATGAACCACCAGGAAGCCGATCAAATATGAGCCATAAATTAAAGAAGATATCCAAGATGATGAAGAATTCCAATATAGAGTCTCAAATATAAGGGCTCAGGACTATAATATAATCTTCCAAGAAATGAATATAATTGTTGTAAGTCATGACAAAAATCCTTGGGTATACCATACAAGTAATTTAACTTATATCTATTCCCTCGGAAAGATGAGTAATACGGATAAGATCTTCTATAATTCGTATGAAAAAATCAAGAATAATAGACTAGAAAATACTAAGGAAACCAGACAAAAGATATTCCATCTATTATCCGAATATCCTCGTCATAAATGTTGTTACTATAAAGAACAAGAAAAAGCAGAAAAGGAACAGAAGATCCCACTTGATCCTAATCTGCTCTAGAAGACAAGAAGAAAAAAGACAAAAGAAGATAGAGAATATGGAAGACAAAGAAAAAGGTGAAGGACTGGAGAAGATAAAAAAGTAGATAAAGAAGATTAAACAAAAAATAAAGCAAATGAAGAAACAAGAAAAGCATATTCGACAAAAAATCATGCAGATAAGAAAAGAAATGTCAGCAAAAACCAATAAATAAGGCGTGGTCGATAGGATAAAAAGAATAAAAGAAAAAGAAGAAAGAAGATGAACTACAGGAAGATTCTTGTAAATCATAGTTTGTAAAGTAACCTAAGTTATGTAACTAGGGTTGGGATGCCAGCTCTATATAAAGCCTTGCAATTCACCTGATTGAATTATCGAATGCCTAACAAAGCTTCTAAGTGTTGAAGATTTGTGTGCTTTCGAATTCTCTCAGCCCTCTTGTAAAATTTCATACTATCAATAAAAGTTCTTTCAGTAATTCTATGTTATTGCCACCAACAATAATCAAATTTGGGGTAAGCGTATATTAAGGTATGTTTAACTAAACTTCTAATAGGGATTTAGGGAGGTAGTTTTATCTAATTCTAAACAAGTATGATCCTATAAGGGCATTACATGGTTTATGTTCTTATAATCATTATTATAAGAAAAGCATTACAGTCCAGTAGGAAACGAATGAAGGCTGTGCTGAAATGATCTGAAGGAGGAAGGTCTGAGATCTATTTGGATGCTCTGTAATAGTATCTATGTATAAAAGAGGACATAGATTCTTCCATAACCCGAATCATTCTTAGTCGAACTCTAAAGTGCTTTTATTATCTCTTGATTATGAATTCGTGAACCCTGTTTGTCAACTTGTGGTATATATATGTACGCACGCGCACATAAACACACAGACGTACACAGACACACAGACACACACACAAAAACACACACACACACGCACACGCACACACGCACACGCACACACATGTGTGTGCGTGTGTGTGCGTGCGTGCGTGTGTGTGTGTGTGTGCCACGTACGCGTGCACGCACACATTATATATATGTATATAAAATTCGTCCACCCTAGATTAACCATTACATTAATTGAATCTAGATACATTTTAGATTCAATGAATCTGGACATTATAGCTCACGTTGGGCTATTTTATATACACACACACGTATTTGTGTGTGTGTGTATAGACAGATAGACATACGTGTGTGTGTGTCACGAGCGCGCGCGCACACACATTTTATATATGTATATAAAATTTGTCCACCCTAGATTAAGCATTACATTCATTGAATCTAGATACATCTTAGATTCAATGAATCTATACATTATAGCTCATGTTGGGCTATTTTTATGTGTGACCCTGTAGGCCCATATGAAGTTGACAGTGGGTCAATGACTATACTAACCCACAAGTCGTAAGAGGCCTCTAAGAAGATATTACGACTACCTAATTCATATGAGAATCAATAAAATGATATAACCTGTCATACAACCATATCACGTCCCTTTTGTCACACGATATTTCTGTCAATAATGAGGCATAGAGCATGTCATCCTCTATTCCTGACCATTACTTTCTCAATCCCTAAGTAGTCTGACTATATAAATGGAAACTCTTTTTCATTGTAGTATGGCCACACATTTCTCAGATTCACTCACCAAGGGGCCCAGTAATATCTCTTTATTAATGTAAGGGACAAATTCCATCTTCATCATTCACATTCCTCTGTATGAAAACCACCAAGCCCGAACATAGCATTTATTATCACTAGGTCAAATATGACTTTTGACTAGGTCAAAACTGAGCGACTCTCATGTAAGAATCCATGAAGATCTCATCATGTCAAAGGGCATAGTGACGTGGTTATACATGAAACAAGCTTATGACTTGATCCATGCAGTTTTCTCATAGCAGGTCAATCCAGCACCTTATACTCTTACAAGTGCCTAGGACTTTGATTTGTATCTCCATACCTTGTCAAAATCATTCTTGTCTTATTTCATCTTTACTCTCACATAGATTACCGATATGGACATTTAGGAAGATCTTCATGATTTATTCAATGATATAGTTATTACAATGAACATGCAAATAATATGATAACAAAATGGAGAAATTCATTGAATAACAAAGTTCAAAGTACAATGATTGGACTATAGAGCACAATTTCCAATAATAAGTTTATGAGAGGAGTTTTTTCTTGATTAGTGTGAACTTGCTTTTCTAACTTCAACTCAAACAAGCCCAAAGACAGCCATGAATGACAATGGAAAGTCCTAGAATTTTGTTCCCAAATATGAGGGGTTACAAAGTCTTTTCATTGCATAAATTAATTTCATTTTTGTCCCATAAGACTGTAGTGAAAGTTTTGAATTGTTTGGGAGTGGAAGGATATTAAATTGGAATAGTGATCATTTAATGAAAATTTCCCTTGATTTGTTTTATTTCAAAAATATATATTTTTTGGATAACAAGAAAATGTAATATTTTTTTAGACAATATAAGTAAACTGAGAACAAATCTTTTTAATGGCCAAAACATATATAATTGAAGTTCTAAGTCTATCTCTGTTCTTTTAAATATCAAAGCCAATATTCTTAAACACTTGCATGACCCTATAAATAGCAAGTTTTTCCATCTTTAGACCTTTTAATGAACATGAACAAAGTAAAATTTGAGTATTTTTTTCAGCTTTCTCTCAATCTCTTCCTACTTTGGTCCTCATTCTTCACACATCACAGTCCCTCCTTTTTATGAGTCCCTATGTACTGGAAACCTACCCAAAAAAAACCCTACACTGTCATCTTACTTGGAAGTAGAGGATAAAAAGTGGAAGAACTTGTTTTTTTATATTTATATTTGACTTGGAGTTAGATAGAGCAACTTTATATTGAAAATACTTTTTTACATGAACTCGGAGAAGTGATCTACATGAAATAATCTGAGGGATTAAAAGAGCATGGTATTTGTCACTACAAAACTTTGATCTGTCATGATTTCTTGAGGACCATGATTACTTAGCCTGAGGTTAAGTTCAAGCATTATCTGAGCTTACTTTTGACACTCACAATTAATTTCCCCTTTGGGGGCATTTGGCAAAAACGAATATTCAATTATTTGGGTCAAGAAGAGTTTGTTGGGGATCCACTATGATTATTTTATCTATTGCTATTGTTGTTGTGGAATACTTAATAGGGCAAAGGTACAATTCTACCCATAAGTATTCTCCGAAAGAGCTAACAGCACCGTAAACATTTTTTAGGTGCAAAAATACCCATGAACTTTAAAAAAGTAGACCACTAATGCTAATTCCATTAACTTTGCTTGACAGCATTAGTTTTCCGTTAAAAAATAGGTGATGCCCACATGAACAAAAAACTAACGCCGTCAAGCAAAGTTAATAGAATTGGCATTATCGGTCTATTTTTTAAAATTTATGGGTTTTTTTACACCCGAAAAATGTTTACAATGCTGGTAGTTTTTTTGAAAAATGTTTATGGGTAAAATTGAACATTCACCCTACTTAATATGTTGCATGAATATGTCATATTTTTTATTAATATTTTGGGAGATGTTACTTAGTTAGTTTATTTCTCTTGGAAGCTTTATATATTTTGCTTTTCTATCTCTCATAGGATGAGACAGCCATTGTAAATATTTTTTTATTAATTACTACCTCCAGTCCTTATATTGAATTTTCATTATTAAAAAGTGATATTAAACATTTGTTATATCATAATTTGGTCTTTCTGTTTATCATATAGTTTGTAATTAATTATTATAAAAAATGGGCATATGTATGTATGAGTATAGATTACGTTTTGCTTTTTAATCTTTGTACTTCAAATTATGAGTAGTTTAACCATTGGTTAAACATGTAATTTTTTAAGAATATATGTTGATTTCTTTCATAAGATTTTTATATACCTAGACATTTTTTGTTTAAACTTTAAATCATCATTATATAATGAGAAAATTTTATGTAATCTATAGGAATATTTTTCCATACATTTTATATAATTTTCTATATCTCAACCGCTCATCTTCATCATCATTATTTTCCTATCCAAACATTAATTTACATTATATCTGTAGGCAAATCAGTATTCAACACTGAGCACTCATAATTAGTATTTAATTTTCATTTAGAATTTTGTTTATATCCAACTATTTGTTTTCCAGTCAATAAACACCATAATAATGAGAGCGTTTTGGATGCTTCACCAAATATCTCTCTCTGTAGAGACATCATGTTGGAGCTGAAAGATGAATAATCTCATTTATATTCTGCTTTGAGCTCACAATTTGACTGGTACTGAACCTAAAGGGTTGGGCTTATAGCATTTGTAACGACAACACAGACAATCACCAAATAATGTACTAAACTTAATAACATTGAACAATTTCTAATGAAAATCTTGACTTTAGATGCATTCAATAGGTTCAACAACACAAAAGGAAAACAACATAACTCCAATATGATAGAAATGAGAAAACATAGAATAGAAGAACAATAGAAGAAAAGAGGAAATACACTCACAGGGAAAGTGACGGCGAGAGAGACGACAGACGTGAGAGAAGGAGGCCTCACTAAATTCATCCACACCCTTTCCATTGCTGCCCTGTCTTATTATATTCCTGTGACCTTCAAATCTCATCTCAACCAAGCACCCACCTTGCTTTGGGCCTTGTTTTGAAACACTCTCTAGGCTTTAGGTTCATTACATTACTCCCCTCCTAGACATTGACCTTGTCCTCAAGGTCAAAGGATGGACACTCTTTTTGCAAATTGACAGGAGAAACCCAAGTAACTTGTATTTCCTGTAATTCGTTCTCCTGGCATATAAACTATAATATGAGTGGTGACACTGTAGCTAAAGCAAAAACAATTCTCTCATGCATATAGTAATCACATTCATCTAGTGAAACCAATTCCACATCATAGTTCTCTACTAGTAGTGCTATGGCAGTGCCATGTGTAAACATTTCCTTTTGTATCTCAGCCACATGAAAGCTAGTACAAGTCCTTGCAAGTCTTAGGATTAAGAAGAAAGAACGTTTATTTGGGTGGAGCAAAATCAATATGCCGAAGTTGAAGAAAATTTGCAGAAGGTGAAAGTATACTGGGGCATGAGAAATGACCAAGCCTTTTGGTTCATATTTTCCAAATCTCAACATAATATGATCAAAAATATGAACATAAGTGATAAATAAAATATTTGCATATTTATTTTCCTTTATATGATGATTTTGTGGACGATATTTGAGCTTAATGTAATCAATTTGGGTGTAATTAATAAATAAATAATGATTTTCTTACAGCCACAGACAGTACCGCATTAAAAAGAATTAAAGAAGGCATTTAAGGGGGAAGTTACTATTCATGCGGTACTATTCACTGTTCACTTTTCACGGATTCACTGTAGCAAATACGGACAGTGGAATACGGTACTAATTCACAATAGCAAAATACGAACAGTGAAATGGGACGGTGAAGTGGGTTAGGTGGAAAGTGTGACTGTAGCAACGGCGTTAGTACTGTAGCTAACAATGTTCACTGTGCATGGTACTGTATCTGACGGTGTTGGCACTGTAATAGACGGATTTTTACTATTCATGTCACTGTAGCACTAGAAAATGAAGCCTATAAATACAGGTTTTTAGCATCCCAAAATGAAGAAGAAGGAAGAGAGAAAGAGAGCTTCTATTTTAGAAAGAGAGTTGTTATTTTAGAATTTATTTCTTACTTCTTGCATGCCTCCTATATGGATGGTTTTACCTCCTATATGGAAGGCTTAGGTAGTCCTCCTTTATGGATGGTATAGGTTGCCAACTACATGGAAGGTTTTACCTCCTATATGGTAGGCTAGATTTTCCATTTCATGCATCTTGTAGTTGTATTTTTATATTTTTGTAATTAATTTTTTATGTAATGTTTATGATGTTTTTAATTTATTTTAGTTTTGTTTTTAATTTCATTATGAGCTAATTTCCCTTTTCTTAGGGTGATGACGTAGCTTACTAATAACGGATTGAATCTTAACTTATTAAATCTAGTTCTATTTTTTCCTTCATGATTGAGTTTTAATTATCGTTCTTATGCTTTCAATTGATTGGCCACTTTTTGAATGATTTCAATGTGTGTTGAGATCGGAAGGAAATACATGTGTATGGATCCTATAATTAAAATGATAATTTGCATATGAAATAAGAATATATTCATATGGGTTTTGTAGTGTTAATGAGTTCCATAAATCTTAATGCATGATTAATTGCTTAAATTCATATAGGAATATAATGGATTAGCAATTAATCACATAATTGTTTGACCTTGGAAGAGGCTAGTAATTAAATTAGGAAAACTCGACTATCAATTATGTGGAATAAATTGGACTAGAATATATAAGTGATTCAATCTGGAATTTGTTAAGTGAAATCTAATCCCTAGGGCTTTTTCTCATAATTGTCTTCATATTACTTGTATTCATATTTCATCATTTTTATTTTGCAATCTCAATCACAACTAATCGATCAGCTAAATAGTACTAAGATTACCAATTTTGGTACTTAGTGATCAATCCTCGTGGGAACGATACTCTACTCACTTCTATATTACTTGTTTACGACAGTGTACACTTGCACTTTATAAATACAATATCCTATACTCGTAACGATAAGCTTCAAAGATGCTTCAAAGTATCAATAGTTATACACTCACACCCTTTAGTCAAAGATGTAGTAAGCTCGTCAATCACAATTTCATAATTTTCTTGAAACAATCGTATCTCCAAATATTGGTGTGACATCTTAATTATTCCTTTGATAGAAATTAATTTAGACCAACCAGCCCTTAGAATTAGTCATGCCGTGATGGTTATCCACAAATGAGATTGCATAACAAACATCATGTTCATGGCTTGTCTCGTCAATTTGCAATGACCCTAGTAAAGACTTGGAGATGCAATACAAAGCAACCATCTTAATGGTGATAAGGTAAAGCTTCATACAACATATCTAATTATGCTTCCAAAAGGGAAAATAAATTATCAATACCTGGTTGCCAACTAAAATTGCACATAGAGTTATGTTACTGGTCCATAAGTTAGACAGAGAGGCTTTAGCATTAAAGGATCACGGGAAAGTTTGCAGCAGTGTAATGCCTCTTCCATGGAATGTGAAGAGCTTGAGCAAAACTTGCTTCTAAAAATAAAAGTGGCTGAATAAACTTGAAACACCAATGTCCTTTGTTATTTCCATGGTCAAAATGTGTAAGAAAGGCGATAACAATGTAGAAACAGCAAGATATGAGTCAAGAATTTCAACTCGTAAGGCAAAAGGGTCAATGATACAATCTACCACACAACCTATGCATCTCAACAACACCCATCAGCAAGATATGTACGAGTTCAACTGTGAAAATTATGGCATCAACATACCTCAAACTCTCATTGGTTCTAACATCTCCAGGATTAAAGACAATATTAGAAAATACAGGACCAATGCAATAACATGCCGGTATAAAAGGCAACTGATATATCTCAACAACCAAATTCAAGCAACAATCTCTTTTAACTTGCCCAATATCAAAAACCAATCTAGTAGGCAAATAAACATGACAAAAGATGGTAGTGATAGGTCTAGGGTAAATATTAAAGGAAAAATCAAATCAGCGGAGAACTTTGGCTACTTAACAGAGAACTTACTTAACTTAATTCCATGGCATGGGAATTCTCTAGAGGCAATAAACTAAAACTGAGATGTTTGTAAACTACAATGCTTGAAAGGATAAGGTAAACTAGGAATACCCAAATCAAACGCCATGCAATGGACCAAACCATAATTATTCCTATGATAGTAGTCTAAACCATGACCAGTAATTAGAGATAAGGGATAGAAGAGATCAGTGAACCCATCTGACTTTGGAACAGGGACAGTGTCACGGAACTCAATGATCAAGTCATTTTTCTCACTGTAGGCATCCTTGACCCCCTCCTAATCATTGCAAATAATCATCTGATGAGGATTAAAACAAACCGTTTCCCTTGAAGTCTCTTTCGAAGGTTGAACACCAAGTTGTATAACTGATAAGGGAGTGAAGTTTGAGTTTGGATTTGTTAAAGCTAATTGTTGGTAGGGCTAGACCTCACTCAATATCCAAGAATTTAATGATGGGAGATAGAGAGACCCTCCTATTGCTGCCTCCTCCTGATGCACTTCATCCTCGGCCGCAAGGGTTGAGACCGAATATAGGGTGGAGTCACCATTAGACCTGGAAATAGCCATCAGCACTGTTTCTGTCAATGGTTGAGCATAATTAACCGATTGAACCATGGGAATTCCTGAAGGACTGAAAAATGATTGTTTGACCTTCTGATTTAGGGTATCGACCGATTTGACCAACGTTTGCGATAGACTTGCTATTTGATCAAAACGATCATCGATCTGACTAAAATGACCCTTGAAGTCTTCAATGAATTCATTCATCTTCCTCATATTAGCTTCAAGCTCTTCTAGTTCGGCTTCATAAAAATCGTCAATCATGGAGGAAGGGGTTGAGCTCAATGAAAGCACCATGTGTAACGACAACACAGACAATCACCAAATAATGTAATCAACACAATAATATTGAACAATTTCTAATGAAAAATCCTGACTTCAGATGCATTCAATAGGTTCAACAACATACAAGGAAAACAACATAACACCAATATGATAGAAATGAGAAAACATAGAATAGAAGAACAATAGAAGAAAAGAGGAAATCCGGTCACAGGGAAAGTGACGGCGAGAGAGAAGACAGACGTAAGAGAGGGAGACCTCACTAAATTCATCCACACCCTTTCCATTGCTGCTCAGTCTTATTATATTCCTGCGATCTCCAAATCTCGTCTCAACTAAGCACCCACCTTGTTACACCCTCTCTAGGCCCAATGCCTTTAGGTTCATTACACCCATTCTCTCCAATTAATCTCACTTCTTTTCACCTTTCTTTTTTCATTGTACTTTAGTCTTCACCCTTTATTTTTTGTCAATATTCCTCTTCATCAGTTTTTTTTAAGCTAAATTTGCACTGCACATTGTGTGGTTCAAACTTCAAACATAATCTTCATTAATTTCAATCTCAGTTCCTACACAGACGCGGTTGCCGTAGTTGATGAAAAAGGATCTCCGAAGAAGGTTATGGAGAAATCAGTAGCCACAAACAAGAAGTGCTGAACAAAAATGGGCAGGATCAGTGATTTGCAAGACTCATTGCTTCTTCATATTCTCTCTTTTCTTCCCACTAAAGAAGCAGTTGCTACAAGCCTCTTATCCAAGAGATGGAGACCCCTTTGGCTTTTCCTTTACACTCTTTACATTGACCGTCTAGACTTTCATAGTCCTACATTTTTCCTGAAATTTGTAGACAAAAATGCTCAAATTGGTGGATTCAAAGTTTGTCAAGAAGTTTGTTCTTCGGTATGATCATTTTGAACATTGTGAGTATTTTAGAATTCGGAAGATTAACGAGTGAATTAACACAGATCAATAATGTTGAACATCTGGAGCTGTATTTAGATCAGTACGATGACTATGAGTTGCCCTTTTGTTTTCACTGCTAATAACATTAAGGCTTTGAAGTTGAAAGCCGTAATGGCGGGAGCTCTTTCTCAAGTTAATTTGCCTTTGCTTCAAGTATTGCATTTGGAAGATGTTGCTTTTGTAGATTCTAGTGGCTTTGAAATGGTTCTTTCTGCACGTGCTTCGCGTGAAGATTTGGTACTAAGATATTCATATGAAGATGAATACTGTCCACTTAACATTGGAGGACTTAACCATTTGGTCACTGCAGAATTTCCACCATCTCTACTTCCATTGGAAGTGATTTGAAACATCTCTATGATAAGATATGGTATGGTTTATATGATAATATTAATGAATTCATGTTAATGCTTTTTTATTCTCACATTTAATAGTTCAATCTTATCTTCCTCTTGATTATTAATTCGTCACTAATGAGCTCAGATATTCCAACATTCTATTACTTAATCTACTTGAAATTCCAATATTATTCTCATGATTGGAAAAAAGGATTGCAAAGCTGTCCAAGCTTGAAATTCTTGTGATTCACCACTAGACCAATCACCCTAGGGTTCCTTTCTATGTATCTTTGCCTTAATACTTTTTTATTTACATATCATTCTTCAATATACTCTTGTTAGAATTATTTCAATTGTGCTTATGTGAAGTTTACTGTAGTATCAAGTTGATTACACAACGGTTTCGTATATTACGTTCCTAAGGTATAAATGACATCTGTTGATTTTCTTTGATCAATTGATTTTATTAATCATCAGGGTCTAAATTTTCTTGGATTGTTCTGTATTGCCTGTCAATTCTACAAGGTCAAGTTAAGTATATTATATTAATTAGCTCTAAAAAATATACTAGCTAATTGATTAGCGTGTTGTATATTGATATTTCAACGAAGTGTACTATTACTTCTTTCCCTATTTATAAGTTAATTCTTGCATGTTTTATACAGACTAAGAAATAAAATATTAAATTTTATTAACTTTACCTTAAAGTTCAATAACTTTCTTATTTTACCCCTTTTTAATATGCATAATACCCTATAAAAATAAGGTCAATAAAAGAATAAATAAATAATAAAAACTATTCATTCATATGAAAAATTTCTCACTCTACACTATAAATAAAATTGAAAAAATTCTTGGATGGTTATGTACTGTGTCTATCGATTCTTTCAATTGTACAAGGTCAAATTAAGTACAGAATATTAATTAGCTCCAAAATATACTAGCAAATTTAATTGTGTGCTATTTATTATTTCATTATGAAAATAAATTTTCACTGATTGGATAATTGAAAAAATAAATTTTTTTTTAAATAAATCATTGTACTTATGATTTATAAGTATCTGAAATAATATTCCATGGCTAAACTCTTCAATTCTGGTCACTTCCCTGTTATTAGTATCAACTCCATAACACTAAAATAACTCTATTGCTACATAATACCCTGATCTCATGGCCCTCCCTATTTCTTCCTTGTAAAGAAATATTAAGAAATTGCATTCCTTTCAAGCTCTAATGTTTATCTTCCATTCACTTCAGTGCAGATTGTGATAAAATCAGAAACTCTCATATTCCTTATAAATTATGGACAAGTCACTTATCGGACTTAAGTGTCCCAAGATAAACTGTTGGTAGGCTGAAATATTTAATGAAATTGTTGGCTGAATTAGGAAATATCTATTGGGTTATCTCTACTTCACCTCTGGTGGATTAATGCTCAAGCTCGTCTTTGCAAATGGGTTAGAGAGGTTTTCTTTATTATTCAAATAAAGAAAAAGAATATTGTTCCAGTAACTTTAATATAGTTGGAAGATATTCCTAATATCAACTACTTTTTCATTAATGGGAAAGTGGACAAGGTATGGGATTTTTACTATTATAAATATCCCACCCAGCCACTCTCTATTGTGCTGTGCATTTATTGTGTCTAAATAAAATAAGGTCTAGTAGTCAAATCCTTGTTTGAATGCACCGAGTGTGTTCCTTTCTCACCATTTATTTTCTAACACCATCCTTCAGATTTAAATATACAATCCACTTTCACTTTTGCCCTTTGTTAAAAGCACCCCAAGCCCTCTCCAATATACAATCCATCGTCGATCTAACCCCATCATATTTATATGGGTTAAGATGTAATTTTAGTAATAAAGTTTTATCTGAGGGGCGTCTAGCACAAATAAGTTTTGAAAGAGAAAAAATAATAATGAATAATTAAAAAGGGTGCAAATTTAATAAAACTGTTAAATTTGACTTAACGGCATTAAATTATAAGAGAAGAAAACACCTAACGACATTAGTTCAAATTTAACGATTTTGTTAAATTTGCACCATTTTTAATTGTTCATTGTTATTTTTGCCCCTTATAAAATTTATTTGTGCTAGACGCTCCTCAGACAAAACTTTGTTACTAAAATTGCACCTTAATCCTATTTATATTGAATACATTGTTTTGATTGAGATTGAAAAAATAAAATAAAATCAGAAACTTGATAATTGAAATCAAATATAAAAACAATTCAAATTATTCCAAGAGGAAGGAAAAAGAATCTTTGCTCACTACAAAGTTGTGTTTGGGAATTAGGAGTTCCATAAATGATTTAAGATTATCATAGTTGATCTTATTCCATTAAACTAGTACCAAATTGTAAGACTTCATTGAGCAATTTAACTTATGAAGATAAACTAATTAATCGCCTAGATGTGCATTAATCTCTAGACGCAATACAATCAGAATTTAATGTATAACCTTATTGAAAGCAAACATATAAACCAGCTAACCCAGCCTAATCAAGCACATAAAATTTTTCAATGGGTAATATAATTTTTGTATTTTCTTTCTATAAATTACTCCTCTATACTTATTAAAAATCACTTCCATCATGTTTTATATAGATTAAGAGAAATCTTAAACTTCATTAACTTTCACTATTACAAAATATAGATTTAACGGCGCTAATCTTATAGCACTTTTTCAAAACAAGTACCGGAGGAGACTTCTATTTAAAAAAAAATACATGTGGCAACTATAGCATTTGACCAGGAAAGCGACATAGTTGCTCAATACCTTGTATGGTGCTTTTCTTAGGAAGTACCATACAAGATGTTGTTTAAAAAGAAAAGAAAAGAAAAATAGACTCCTTGTATGACGCTTGCTCAAGAAGCGCCATAGAAAGGGTTATTTTAAAAAAAATATTAGACCAATTGTAATACAAGGCCACTTGGCCTTCAAAGGTGCTTACTTTTTAAAGGCCATATATATGGCCTTTAAAGGCGCTTGCCCTTTTAAAAAATGCCTACATATGGCCTTGACTTGGTCAATGCCATATATTGGCCGAAGGCGCCAATATTTCCTTGACTTGGTCAAAATCATATAAGGCTTTTTTATTTTATTTATTTTTTAATTATTGAAAGTTATGGTGCTTGATAGATAAGCATCATATCTTCCCTTATAATGACATTTTGAAGGCTTTTTTATTTTTATTTTTCAATTATTGAAAGTTATAGTGCTTGATAGGCAAGTGCCATAGCTTTCCCTTATAATTTGTCTAGCGCGCTATATATTTTCTTCTTCGTGTTGTGACTTGCACATATGGATCTAGATGCAGAGGTCATCGCTCTGTCACCCAAGTCTCTCATGTTTGAAGAAATACGAAGTCCAATCCGATTGAAAAAGCTTACACCAAAGCTTATGGTACTAGAGAAAATAAGGGCGACTGTGGTACCCTCTTTTCTAAGTACATGCTTAATTCCCAAATTTTAGAAATTTTTTTCTTCTTATTATCTCCTCCTACAGAAACTCCCGTGTTAGTATTTTTTTTCTTTTTCTTTTAATACAAAAGCTTTCATCAATTAGCACTATAGTTTCCTTTTTTTTATTCTAAGTTTAAAATCTTTCATAAATCTTAGCTTATAGTTTTATGTGTACTTATAATTTTTTTTCAAGGTATATTTGCTTGAAGTTACAACTCTCTCTTGTTAAACTTTCTATACATTGTAAGTTTTTTTTTTAATTTTTGAGCTTATAAATATAATTTTATTAATTGTTACTAGTTTAATTTGCTTAATGTAGTTATTTTTTTGGATTTATTTTATTATGGTTTAGTTTTGTTCATTTTGATATTAATTTGTATTATAAAATATAGAATTCATTAGGAAAGGAAAAAAAATTACATAAAATTATTTTTTTAAAAAAAGATACTTCCTATGGTATTTCTCCAAGGAAGCGTCATAAGAAGTCACTACTACAAAAGAAGCTTTTAGTGGCACACATTTAACAACGTTTCTTAACAAAATGTTGTAGGTAACTGTTTTATTTTTTTTTGTAAAAACAGAAATAATAACCTACGGCGTTTTCTATTATAAGCTTCGTAAGTTAGAGTAGAGATGATATGGCTCTTCCTGAAAAAACGTCATACAAGGACTTTTTATGCCTTTTTTTTCTTTTTTTTATATCAAGTAAATCAGCTATGGCGTTTTAAAAGAAAGCGTCATAAATGGTAGTCATCATCAGCACACACAAATTAAATAAAATTCCCCCCAACTTCTTTATTTCTAATGCTATTAAAAATTTAAAAAATAAATTAATAAAAGTATCTGAAAAAACATACCTAGATCAAATTTCACATTGAATTCCCAAAATACAAGTTGGCCTTAGCAAATAAATAATTGCTCCTCATACACACACACACACACACACATATATATAGACACACACACACACACACAAACCTTAATGTATTATTTATATATATTTATATAAGCCTTTGGCAAAAGGCTGCCAAAAAGAAACACACACACACACACAAAAACCTTAATGTATTATATATATATATATAAAAAGCCTTTGGCATATGGCTGCCAAAAAGAAACAAAAGGAATCATTCCTTTTGAAATTATTAAGAAACTAGCTTCACATGAAGCTAGTTGTAGGCCAAGGGTTATATTGGCTAGCGCTTCACAAGATGAAGTGCCGGCCAAGGTACTTTTTTTTCCTTTCTTCTTTTCTTACACTCATTGTCGGCATTTTTTTTTTGTTCTTCATGTCTTTTCTACTTTTCTTTTTCTGTCAGTGGTTTTGTTATATATCTTCGTGCTTTTGTTTTATATCTTCTTTTCTATCTTCATTTTACTTGCCATATTCATTTTGCAGACTTTAGGAATGATTTCAGTTCGCTTTGAAAGCTAGCTCTCTTCTCCACCTGCAGGTAAGCTTTGCTTCCTTATAATTTCTCTTTTCATTACTTACTAGATTATTTTCTTTTATTTTTCTTTCTTTTTCCCAAAACGTTAGAAAAATCATTTTGATCTGTTTAGTTTTTTCATGTTTTGGCTCTTCTTTGATATAAATATACTTCCACTTACAATATTACACGCCGAGGTTATATTAGTTTGGTTTGACCAATTTGAGAGATTATTACTAATTTATTATTCAATGTTTTGTTCTGGATGATGTTATCAGTGATGTTTTTTATGTTATGTTATTTTTTTAAAAGTGTGCTTTTGGATGGCGCTTTAAAATAAAACGCCGTTTAATATTATGCTTTTTGCATAAATTTCCTTTAATTTATTACGTGGTACTTTTTAAAAAAAACACCTTGGAAAGCGTTTTCTTTGAAAAACGCCTTACAAGGCTATCTAAATTCATTTTTACGCGCGGGAGTGTCATTTTTTCGCTTTTTCCTGCGTCTCCATTGCACGAAAAATAGAAGCTTCTTTGGTCCCCCACCTTTTACTTTCTTTATTCTTGTCTCCTCTGATTTCTCCGTGCACATGTGATTTGTTCAATATTTGGTTGCCATTTAGGTTGCAGTTCAAAGCTTCTCCGATCCCATGGGTTATTTTCAACTTTTTTCGCCTCGTACAGCCTTTTTTCTCCTGTAAGTGTCTTTTTCCCTCAAAATGTGTGTTTTTTTCCTTTTTAGTTGAAATTTGTCCTAAATCATTTAAAAAAATTGTATAACTCATGCATGAACAATTTAAATACTGGAGTTTTTTAATAAATAATTTTTTTTACTGAAAAAAAAGGTAAAATATGAGCGATGAGAGAGAGAATGTTGAGATTGTTGAAGGAGAGAGAAATTAATGGTGAGTGTAACGACCCGCCTCATATATCCCTTATTACTGATCTTACTCAGAGTAGCAATGCGTAATTCAGTGGGCACACAGGAATAACATGAATATACTAATAATATTAATACAATATTGCTTGATTATATTACAAAAGTTTCCCCACCAGGGGTTTACACAATATTTACAGACCTTCAAACAACCAACAACAGTCATCTTCGTGCATACCTCTTTTCTGATCTCAGCACGTTCCCAATGCTCACCTGTCTGAATGGTTGTTTGGGAAGAGTGAGATTCGAGAGAATCTCAGTAGCAAACATTACCACTATGCATGCAAGATATATATGAATGCATGACATGCTTGCCTATACTATTTCATGCCAACATAATGACATGTTGCTTGCTCGATGTTATGACATACATATGGCCATTGCACAAATATAATAGAGCTTCATCCAATCATACATGTTCCACACAAATAGGCAAAGCAGTCACATAATCAATGCAAGACATACATATCACATACATGCAGAAAAAGGTAAGTTCACTACCTGGTGGACTATAGTCCCCTCTCTTGTCCCTTGATCCGCCAACCATTGCTTCTTCTTTGTCACTTCATGGCCCTAGGCAAGTGATAACATCATTAGAGCCATGAAAATTGAATACCCAATGGCCCACATTAGCCCTAAAGGCTTACTTTCACTCTTGGAGTTCATTCCAATTATATTTGGCCAATTTCTTACTCAAATTCGCATGATACTCAATCTACCAGCATTTTTGACCAAACTTTGGAAAATCATAATTAATTCTATAGAACTTCAATTGAGGTGGTTCAAAGCTATATTTGAAGCCCTTTAAGTTTAATTTTATATAAAAATACTCGATTTTAAACGCCACTACTACACCATTCCCAAAAATTTTCCAAACACCAACTGTTTCAGATTCTTTCCAGAAAACAGGGCATATCTTTAACAATTCATATCTCATAGCATACTTCTCCAATTAACCATTATAACCTATCAAATTAAAGGTATATGTCTCTACTTTTAGAATGGAAAGTTTCATGGTCATTGGATAACATTTGATTACTCAAAAACTCGTTAAAATGACACTGCCTCCAGAAAACGAAATTCACAGCATTTACTCTTCAACTTCCAAAAATTCTCAATTCATATACAAGCGTCCAAAAATCACGAACACTTGTATACCTACACAATTTTGCCTCGTAAAGCCATTGAAAGCATCAAAATCATCAAAATATCATCACATCACCACGTCTTACACAGATCAGAAAACTAAAAAATCAGGGTTTCCGGAAATGATTAGCTATTTAGACACTCATTAGACATGATTAGCTTAATCACTTCCTTTCTACTTCTAATCAAATGATTAGCTATTTAGACACTCATTAGACATGATTTAGCCATTGAAAACATCATTTTTCTTATGATAATGAATAGTACCCAACTTCCAATATACTCATCCAAACAATAAATCAATCGATTAAAAAGGAAGCTTACGCTTACCTCTACCCGTTTCCACAAACGGTTCGGAATTCCGACAATACTCCGGCAAGGGAGACGGCACCAAACACCTCCAAATGAAAATCCGAAACCGAAGGAATGAAGATCTCGATGAGTAGAGGAAGTTTCCTAAAGAGTACTTTGAGAGAGGACGTCGTTTCGGCAGAGTTTCGGCGAATATTATTTTCTCTCTCTTCTCTCTCCATTTCTCATCTAAACCTTCACTCTCTCTCTCCTCTGGTTTTTCCGCAGAAAAATAGACGATGATGAAGATGATTTAATGGATAAATGAAGGGTAAAAGAAACTTGCCACGTGTCAGCCTATAATTGGTCCAAAAATCCAATTTTCGTTCAAAATGCTTAATCTAGCAGAATTTTTATTAAACTTTGAAATTTTATATCTAATTGTACAATTGTCCAATTGGAGTGATTCTAAATGCTATGCGACCCTTATTGAGTCTAGTTTTAAGGAAAAATATAAGCTTTAGCCAATTAGAAGCTCAATCTTCCCAGAATTTTAATCTTTGAATGCTGTCTCAGAAAATAATTAATTTCTCTGGGCTAACTTTAAAAATTTATCTCTCTTTATGTACAACTCCAAATGACTTATATGACCTATCAAATTAAATCTTGATAAGTCTACTTTCATTCTGGAAAGTTTCATAAATTTTTACCATCATTTACCTATCGAAAAAGGTCACACAATCATCACTGCCACACCGGGAATTTCACCGGTGGCAAAATTACTTTGTGTTCCACTTTACTATATTATGTGTGACTTCTAATCGCTTCATTTTGTCATTCCCCGAGCTCTTTAGCTTACCAATATAATTCATTTTAATATCCAAGGATATAAAGGAATTTTGGGGAATTTAAACATACCTTATAGGGACATTTGCTAAATCGGGGTCTAGTAGTCCACTTAATCCAGGCTTAATCTTATGCCTCTAGTCCCAAAATTTGGGATATTACAGTGAGGATATGATAGGTGGACTGTGAGAGAAGAGAGAGAGGAAATGCAAATTAACATTATTGAAGAACCTCTGTTGTCGTATATATTGTGCAGCTTATTTTTTAAACCTTTGTTCCTTGTAGTTATTATAAGGTTTGAATTGATTGGATGTAATTTAATTTTGGTTAAAGTGTATTTGTAGTAGTCCTTTCAAGTTCATGTCAAGTATATATACTTTTGATCTGTTAATTATAAATATGATGCTGCTGGATTAATAATTGATTGATTATTTATTACTTATAGAATGTATTTATTTTTTGGAAATTAAAACTTCAAATTTAATTTTAGGATGTTATGATGTCAATTTTTTTGAAATAAATAGGAAAAGATAAAAGTAATTAATTGTTAGATATGATTAGTTTTGATGATGTCAAATATAGATAAAAGATATTAAGAGCAAAAAGTTTGCATAGTATATTCATCTCCTTATATTGACTAACTACTATATTTAATGTTGTATATCTTATAGATTAGTCAAAGAGATTGGAGAAAGAAGAGCTTGAAGAATTAATGGAAATATCAAGATTCAAGCTCCTAAAAGAAATACTGGATGTTTCTATGCTCATAAGGGAATTCAAGTGGTACTGCAGCAGTTGGTACTGTTTGGCACTATAGTGTGTACTGTAGCAGTCAGACACTGTAGCAACTAGGTACTGTAGCAGTGAGAAGACTTAGCACTCGAGTTTGAATAGTAGAACTCGAGTTCTGGGCACTGTAGCACTCGAGTTCAAGGAGTTTTGCATGCGAGTTTTGGTCAGAAACGATCTCCGGATGTATCCCAAGTTGTGCACTCGAGTTGGCCATGTAAAACTCGAGTTGGCACTGTTCACAACTGCAAAAATGGGCTAGAACTCGAGTTTGGGGATCAGAAATCGAGCTTGGTATGAACAAAAGTGTACTATGTTCATCCCTGTTTTATGTTCAGTTTGGGCGAGCTTCAGTAATTCAATCATATCTCCCAAACCACAACTCCGATTGAGATGAAACCAGTGGCATATGAAACTAGACTCTCAATGTGTCATTGTGACGCTAGAAAAAACATCAAAATAGCTCAGATTAATCAGATATGAACGTTTGAAGTTGAAATTAAAATCACCGTCACATTCAGAAACAGTTTTCGTATTTTGGACATATCTCTCAAACTACAGGTCCAAATGAGTTCAAACTGGTTCCATTTGAAAGTAGACTCAAAGATATTTCTATGGATATATAATATGTCAATTTTGGAGTTATATTCAATGCCGTATGTGTAACATCCCAAAAATTTAATGCAAGGATTAAATTATGGAAATTAGACAGTAAGCCAATTTATGGAACCTACAAAATTTAACGAAAACTTAAATTTGACAAAGGGAAAAATTAGGACCTAGTGTGTGTAATAAATAGGATAAAAATATACCTATACATATATATATATATATATAAATTTGTTGACTAAACACTCATCCTTCATTTCATTTAGACACTTCAGAGGTTGCATGGACAGCACACACACGTACTCCTTCAATTCTCTTCCTCTTCTCTCATTGGTACAACACCTAACTACTCCTTGTTTCTCTCTATCATCTTTAGGACAGCACACAAGCACACGTACAGCCTCCTCATTTGCACAACACAACAATCACATGTACTCTCCATTTAATCAAAAACCATTCCTTCAGCTCTTCATTATTTTCGTCCAGCAGCTGAAGAAAAAGAAACAGAGAAATAGAGAAACAGAAAACAAGAGAAGAGAGACATGAGTGAGTGGAAGAACAAGCTCCAAACCTTACATGTAACTCCATATTTTGATACAAGTGAGTCTTCTCTACCTCTGCCCATTATTTTTTCATTTTTGGGGCTGTTCATGAGGAGTTATGGCTGCTGTAATTAAGAAAATTCGCCGGAAAGTTTCTGTTACCGTAAAATACCAAAACCAGCAAGTTTGTGTCCGTTTTGCATGAGATTTTCGATTCATTTTCTTCTGTAAACACGTCCCAAAACTCAAGGAACATGTTTAGGAGTATGTAGAGTCAAAATCTTTGAGATAGGAGTCCAAAATCATGGTTGCATGTGAGTTTTATCAACTCTGTTTTGGTCGCCGGAAAACAGAGGTTTTATAGGAAACTTTCAGAAGCTCAAACGGAGGCTACAGATGGATTTTTCATCTGGTTCTTTTTTATATGGAAATTTTAGGATGTTTAGTATGAAATAGAATCAAGAAGAGCTCAATTTGGTGTCAAAACGAACAAGTTATCAATTTTTGAAGTTTGACTGTCCAAAACTGATGTTCATCAGAGTCAGTCAGTTTCGTATAGCTTTTTGACCAACCAAATCACATCCATTATTTACAACAATTTACAGGGAGATAATAGATATAACAAGCTTTAAAATGAGTGGTAAAATGCATCATTTGGATATCTGTAGAGAGAGTTATGATTTTTGAAAGATGGGTTTAGAAACAGGTGCAATCCTGAACGTCCAGACTCTAGTAGTTGATTTCGTGGTATTTTTGACTTATGTAATATTTTCCAATGGCCATGAAAATTTCCAGAAGTTAAGTACATAGTCTTATCTTTAATTTGGTATATATTTTGTGTTAATTGAATTAGTATACTAAGAGATATGAATTTTTGAAGTCAGTTGCTCTCAAACTGTGTTTCTGGAAAACAGTTTGTTTGTATCGAACGTTTGGAACATCAAACCTTGCCAAACAATTATGAAACTTTCCATATTTAAAGTACACATCCATAGCTTTAATTTTACGGGTAGAACATAATTTTTAAACAAGTATATTAGGAGATATAGATTTTCAAAGTCATACTATGTTTCTGGAGACTATTCTAGAATAGGGGTATTTCGGTAAATTCTGGGAGTAATATGGTAAATCTGGGTAGATTTTGATATTTTTCCATGAAACTATATTTCAATAGCTTCATGTAGGCTTTGGACCCAGTCAATTTCGATTTTTCTAGAATTAGTTATGATGTTTCAAAGTTAACTGAAAAATCTGCCAATTTGTTGAAGAATAGTAAAATTACACTATGCAAATTATATAGTATATAAACCACTGAAACTGAGATAATCAGCAGATTATGATTAAAGATAATAGTAATACAAGTAATAACCAATTACTTGTTAATTTTAATTCATAGGAACTGGTAAAAGCCCGAGCCGAAGAAAAAGTTTTGGATAAACAGTTGGACTGGAAAAGGACCCAGGTAGTAATTCTTTCTTTCATACACTATGTGATTATTTATATGTTGTGTATTCCATTTTCTGTAACATGACAGTGCCTGTGGCACAACACGCGAATAAGCCAGGGTCTAAACATATCGTTTGACCATGGACACGAGTTTAGCCGGGGTTGCAAACAGTCGTTTGGCCTTGGACAGTATGCATACAACATGAGTTAGCATTTTACATATCATGGTGCATTGCATATTTATTTATCGCATTTTATATGATTGATTGTACATTACTACTGAGATTCATTCGAATCTCACCCTTTTTCAACATCTAAAAATATTCCAGCAAAGGACAGCGGCTCTAAGGGAAAAACCGTAATTACTGGCAGAGGAAGGTCCAGTCATAGTCGGGAGTTACATCTGATTATCTTTAGTTGTGGAATTTATTTCTTTTGTACTCTGTATGTATTTTTCAACCTATATGAGGATTTTATGTATTATCAGTAAGTACTTATTATCAGTATAGTTTCACTATTTCTGTTTGCCATCTGAACGACACATTTATTATATAGCGAATATCAGAATATTAAGGGGTTTGACAGTATGACTTCTGGAAGTTGATACTCAAAAATACATATGTTGTCTATACTCATTGAGTCATAACTTGGAGAATGCGAAGAGTTTGGAGCTGATTCCTTTTACATTGGAATGTAAATGATAAGAGCTTTCTAATGATAAATCATTTATCATACTTGGAGTAAAAAATGAATGGGTCATGTTTTTGATTCCACTGTTTACTCTCTCGTAGGCTTTGCATAGAAGGTGAAGTTAAACACATGAACTCGAGTTTAGGATGAAGCACTCGAGTTCTAGGATGAGATACACTCGAGTCTTGAGAGTTTTGAGAAGAGAGTTTATGTTCGGGAGAATTGAAGCCATGAAGTATGAGAGTAGAACTCGAGTTCCCAACAATACACTCGAGTTCCTATTGTTTCTGCACTCGAGTTGTGAGAGTTCTTCATTGAGAGTTTTTGCCCGAGAGTCTTGCAGTCTGAAGAAAATGTGGTACACTCGAGTCCTCATGTTTGCACCCGAGTTCTCAATCAACAATGTACTCAAGTTATGAGAGTGTGGCCATGAAAGTTTATACCCGAGAGATTTGCAACCATGAAGAAAATGAAGTGCACTCGAGTTCTCTGTAATGCACTCGAGTTCTCTATCTCACTGTACTTGAGTTCAGAGAGTGTTGGCATGCAAGTTTGTTCCAAAGAAGATTGAAAGGTCAGATTAACATGAAGCACTCGAGTCCAGTCAAGCACACTCGAGTTCTGTGGAGATTTGCACTCAAGATCAGTTTCACACTTCTGAGAGTTTCAATCAGAGAACGTTGCAGAAACTTGAAAACTCATGATGCACTCGAGTTCATATTTCAGCACTCGAGTTCTGAAGCAAAGTGCACTCGAGTTCTGAAATTTCATTCTTGCGAGTTCATGGCCGAGACTACCTGGAGATATTGAAACAGGAGTGTGCACTCGAGTTTCATAATGAGCACTCGAGTTTGGCAGACGCAGAAGCAAAGTGAATTACAGAGATCGATCTGAACATGTTTAAATGTTGTCCAATGATTATGCTTTCACTTGTTATCTTTCTTAGACTTGGTTTAATGTTTGTTCCAAGTGTAAGACAGGTTTGCAACGTTCGGATAGACAAAACACATGAAGAAGTCAAAAACGCCGGACACAGCGAAATGGGCAACTGTTACTACACATGGGTCCGACATGCTCTACAACACTCTGCCACACATTCTGACAGCTCATAAAGAATTCAATTGCCCATACCATTCTCCAGCAGATACATTGCAATATGGACAGAGAAGCTCAATGGGAAGAAGAATACTCAATAGTCAAACGAAGAAATAGGACTCCAACGAGTATGTTAAAATGCTATCAGTAACAGAGTGAAATAAACAACCAAGAACAGAAAGAAACGGAATGAGTCATTTGTCAGATCGGGTAAACTGTAAGAAACGTTGAAGCATATGTCAAGGACGATCAACGGGAAAATATACAAATGCACTCAACGGTCAAATGAAGCGGTGGACTCTAACAGATAATCTTCTTCTATGACTCATTTATAAATAGGAGAGAATTCAAATAGAGACCGGCAGCGTACAGAATAACGAAAACAGAAACATGTTGATATCCTAAGTCTTCTACCTCCGCCCACTCTCTACTCTTCTCTGTGTCTTCAATATCATGTATATTTGAGAGAGTGAATATTTGTATTGTACTTCAGTGAGTATTTCATCTACTATGTGAGAGAGTCTGTAAACACTGCATATATACTTCTGTATTGATCTCAAGGTAGAGGGACCTTGAGATGGTTGATTTCCTTACGAGGGAAGCTGTAGAGAGAATTGCCGGTTAGACTTTCTGCTCGTAAGACTTGCACGGGTAAGCAGGAGAGAAAGGTCTTTAGGATTGCTCTGCTCATAAGACTTGTCGTAAGGGGGAGTGAACCTTGCAGTGTATAAGGGAGAGTAACTCCGTAGTAGGCTACACAAGTTCCCGGTTAAACTTGTGCGTTGTAGCGGATTTTCTTGTGCCCATTAAACAAGAAGATAGTATATTGGAAATCTCAGGTGGAGCCTAGGGACTGGACGTAGGTCATCGTGGACTGGACCAAACCAAGATAAATCATAGTTTGCATATTCTCTTCCCTAAGCTTTTACATTTCCAGCATATAAGATTTACATAACTGCTTATGATTTTATACTTCCATATATATTAATTTGATAAGCTGTGAAAAGATTTTAAAAGATCATACTTTATTATCGTACACCTAATTCACCCCCTTCTTGGGTGTTAGCCAGTTCTAACATTAATAACTAATTATAATTGCATTAGATAAGCAATTAACCACTTATAAAAATATATTTTTAAGGTATAGATGGATCGAAAATAGATGTCTTCCGATCGGCGCTCAAGAGAATATATAGATAGTGTGAAAGAATTTATTAGATTTGCAAGAGAGCACACAAATGAGCCTAACAAAATCTTGTGTCCTTACTTATCTTGTTGCTATGGAAAGCGAATTAGTCCACTTGATTTGCTAAATCATTTAGTCTATCATGGAATTGATCAATTATATACATAATGGACAAGACATGGTGAGACGAATGATGCAAGTAGTGATTGGGTGTATAGCACAACCGGTGCTTTGAATGATGAGTTCGACCCAAGCATGTGTGATGAGGATGATGGCCTTCAAGAAATGCTAAATGCGGTCAAAGGGGTGCTTTATAACTGTCCTAAAGAATTTGAGAAGCTGAAAGGTGATGCAGAGAAACCATTATATCCCGGTAGCACTAAATATACAAGATTGCTAGCAGTGTTGAAATTGTACAACTTTAAAGCGCACTATGGATTGAGCGATTCTAGTTTTACCGCACTTCTTGAACTTGTGCAAGATATGCTCCCAGAAGAAAATGTACTTGCTACTAAGACATATGAGGCAAAGCGAATACTTTGCTCAACAACTAGCATGGGTTTTGAGAAGATCCATGCATGCCCTAACGATTACATATTATTCCGTAATCAGTATGCAACGTTAGAGAAGTGCCCTAAATGCAATGTATCTTGATATAGGAAGAAGAAAGGGAAAAGTCCATCAAAGGTTGTATGGTATTTTCCCATTATTCCGAGATTCTGAGAAGTGCCCTAAATGTAATGCCCTAACGATTGTATCATTGTGCCATACAATGTGGGGTAAGTTATTTATTATCTATATTTTTTTATTATTCATTCACTTTTATCATAATAACATTATTGTCAAAGTAAAATGTTCAAAATATTTTAGGCAATATTGGATTTTGCTTGTGATCCAGCTTGCCATAACTAGAGGCCCTCACATTTATTATGTGGATCCTATAGAGACTGGTTATCCATCGAACCGGCCAAATATGGTGATTATGATTAATAGGTAAGCGTATGGGTGTATACGGTAAATATTTGCGTGTGTGATTATTGAATAAAACCAAAATTAATCAATCATTACTTCTTTTATTAGTACATTAGCTGCATATAGGAACAATGTTGGATTGTCCTATCCTATTAAACGCACTGACAGCACCACGGCTTGGAAGAAGATTAAAGTATATGAATTTACTAAAAAAAATTATTCATAAATTTTTCTTTAAACAATGGCTTAACTATTATTTTGTATTGTTGCAGTGTCCATTCCAGCCAAATAATAATGATTGTGGTTACTACGTCATAAAATATATGAAAGATGTAATTACTCATTATCTAAATCATGTTCCCCTAAAAGTAAGTACTTCTACTTAATTATATATAGTTTATACTATTTTTTGCATTTAATTGAGATAGTCATTTTTTTAAGTATATGTTAGGTTACGTTCTTAGTTTAACTATTTCAAATTTTGTTTTGGTTTCTCTTTTGCTATTGGTTTGTGTTTTGTTTCCTCCATATATATTTTCATTACTGGAATGGATCTCTCTTTTGGCTTCTGGTTTAGCTATAGATTAGTCATCTTGATTACTAGAATAGATCTCTGCTTTGGTTTCTACATTTACATGTATATATGTACGTAATATGCATGGAGGCTAATTGAAAATGATCCCTAATTTTTTTTAAAAAAATCCACCCAATACTTCATGGTTATTCATTAATAATCGTAATATATTGAGACATTATACCACAGTTCTTTCAAAAAATCGTGAAGGATATCAAAATATTTTACAGTTCCAAACCAACAACTATCAAATAAATACCTTACTAATAAAAACTAGAGTTGGAGTGTCTAAGTTAATTGCTTTATAGTGATTTTAATTTATTCTGTGCATGATATTTATGTAGTATTATGAAGATGAATGGCGTGATCAGTTGACTGACTATCAAGTGGATGAGATCATTGAGGAATGGTGTCAATACATGGTCAACCAAATACCACCTAGCTAAATACTTAGGCACATTTTGTCTTACAAATTTCTTGTCTATTTGTTTTAGTTTCTCTGTATATTATGTTGTAATTGGATATATATTTAGTACTGATTTTATTAACTGATCGATGGTATTTAATACTGATTTGATTTTATTTTTTCTTTTCTATTAGCATTGTATATTGATCTCTGTAGTGGATTATATTTGAATTAGAATGAGTTGATCAGGTCATGAAACAACCGGGATGAAAAAAATAGGATAAAAAAAATATCACCTCTTACGGTGCTTCAACATGAAGCGCCGTAAGAGGTGCTAAAAATCCTCTGACGGCGCTTCTATAAAGCGCCGGAGAGGGTACTTCCGGCGCTTCCAAACGTCGTAAGAGATCAAATTTCTTTGAAAAAAATTAATAATTAAATACAATGTTCCTGCATTTTTAAAATTCAACAAGCGCCTTAGGTTCTTCTTATGGCACTGGATTCTGTACCGTTTGTAAAATGCCATAATATTTTAAAAAAAAGCGTCGCTATCGTGTTTTTTTTAGTAGTGAGTGCACTTTTTATGGCAAGCGCCATAGGAAGCTATTAAAACAAAAGAAAGAAACAAGCTATGGTGCTTTCATAGATCTAAGAAGCGCCATAGCTTTTTTTTATGGTACTGGAAGCTATGGCGTTTCCCAAGAGCTATGGTATTTTTAAAAATAAGCACCACTTATTGTGTTTTCTTTAGTAGTGTTTGCATTAAAATGAAAAAATTTCCAACTTTACCCCTATTTAATAATTATTATATCCTATGAGAACAAAGTAAAGTCAATATATATAATAAAGGGTTAATATATCTTTGGTTCTTATAGTTTGTCCCATCTTGGTTTTGGTTCATGTAGTTTCAAACCATAGGTTCAAGCCCCTCAAGTTTCTTTCCGTTAAAACTGTTAGTTCCCATGATTTAATAAGGACTTAGACAGTGTTAATTATGCTGATGTTTCACTAACACCATTATTTTTATTGATATGGCTTAATGACTAGCAAGATGATGTGGCAAAATAAATTATAAACATATACTTTAAAAACAATTATGAATAATAAAAACAAATTCCTCTCTCTCCCTAGACTTGTGTTCCTCACGCACTACAAAAGAACATGCTATTACCGGTGGAATTACACACATAATTGTTTCTGTCGGTAATTTCCAACAAATTACTGACCAATTTTCCATCAAAACAATTATCGACAGATTTCCGACAAAAAATTTCATCGGTAAATTCTATCAGAAAATTTCATCAGAGAGTAAATTTTCTGACAAAATTACCAACAAAAAAAATTCCATCTATAATTACCGATGGATTATAGACGAAAAAAATTCCTTTGGTAAGTACCAATGAATTACCCATGAAATTTTTTCCGTTGGAATTCTGTGGGTAATTTTAATGAGAAATTACCGATGGAATTCCATAGGTAATCTCTCGGTAAAATTTATAATTTTTATTATTATATTTTAATAATGTATATAAAAAATAAAAAAAATAATCTATAAAAAATAAAAATATTTAAATATCATAAAATTAATATTTAATATAATATATTAAATATATATAGTACTATTAATAACAATTTTAAATGAAATAAGAAATTAAAAATTTTATATTTTATATTATAAAAATGATATATATATATATATATATATATATATATATATATATATATATATATATATATATATTAATATTATATATGTGTGTGTGTTAATAATAAATATTTAAATGAAATAAGAAATTAAAAAAATTTAAATCTTATATTATAAAAAATGAAAAAGATTATCCAAGTATCCTCTGTAGTTGCAGTCAGTCAGATCTTCTACACGAGAAAGGAAATCTTTGTAATTAGTAATAATAACTGTAAAATGAATCTAATAGAAGTAATGGAACCTCGTATATATGAAATAGAACCTAGTAATTTACCAGAAAGTTCTTATATAGGACAAGATGAAGAAGAAATATGTAATTTAACTCCCTTTATGTTAGGAGGAGAAGGTGATAATTCATGGAATCTAATAAACTGGACTAATATGTATCTAATAAAACAATTAGGATCTTATATAAATAAGAATATAGCAGATTTAACAGAAGTATATAATATAGAAGAATTAGAAAATAGAATCCCTAAGGATATAAGAAAAATAATAAAGAAAGAAATCCCAAGAGAAAGAAAAGAAAGACTAATAGAATTAGCAAAACCATTAGAACATAAAATATATGAAATTAAGAAAGAAGTAAAAAAATATGAAAAAGTAATTAATAGAAGTAAAAGAAGATATAAAAGAAATAATGAAATATTTAGGAATAAAATCAAGAAATATGTTAGAACCTGTAAAAGATAATCCACAAATAAATATGATGAATATATTTGATGCTATAAGAGAAATGGAAGAATTAGAAAAAATGCCTAGGAAGCAGATAGAAGAACAAAGTTTAGATACGAATGTAAAACAAACAAGAGTAATAACATCATCCTTAGCATAGGACAAGTATTGAATAAAAATATATTTACAGTATTTGAAGAAATAGAAAAATTAGAGAAAGGAATAAAATAAAATAAAATAACCTAGGAAAATGAAAAACAAAAAGAATTAGTAATAAAAGAAGAAAAAATAGATAAAAAAAAAAAAGAAAAGGAAGTAATAAAAGAATCACATAGGATAGCAGAATCTATGTGTAAAAACAGTACAATAGATGAATTAATAGAAATAATAAAACCAAAAAAAAAATAAATATGATGGAAGAATTAGAATATTTAAAAATAGAAGAGATAATGGGAAAAGAAGAAGAAGATTCAGAAAAAATAAAAAGAGAATATAAAAATGTAACAAAAATAAAAACACCAAAAACATTAGAATTAAATATGGCTGAAGAAATGGATACATCATAAAGCACTGTAATCCAACCAACTCAAATAATACCATCAAAACCACCTCATAATGAAGGAACAAGTAACCAACAATTAGAAAATGAAGATTTTGAAAGAGAAGAATATTACCATAAAAAACCATTAAAAGAATCTAATTATATGGAATTTGAAGCTAAATCTAAGACACCCAGAAATTCAAAATATACATCGCCACCCTTGGAACAATTTGAAACAAGACAAATACCTAATTCAAGAATATGGTTAGACATGGATTGTTACACAGATAATGAAAAAATATTAGATGAATGGAATGAATCACATTTAATAGCATTAATGGGAAAATCAATAGATACAGGACTAGTAAGTCTAGTAATAGAAGCGTCATTCTTAGGAAATGTACACAATTGGTGGAAAAGTAAAAGTGAAGAATTCATACAACAAGTAAGAACAGTAAATGAACCATATGAAGGAAGAAAAGAATATTATGAAATATTAATAAAAAAATATGAACAAGTTTTAAGAAATGAATTTATAGGAAGAAGTGATGGAGCAGAAGAAAGAACAAAAATTGAAAAAGCAATTTTAAGTTTACATCAAATAGAAATATGTTCTTTGGAACCTAAATACTTAGAACAATACATATGTGAATATAAAAAATATTATTATTATGCAAGACTAGAAACAGACGAAAAACAGAAATTTTATTTAGAAATGTTTTATAGAAAATTACCAAGACTAATATCAGAAGAAATAAATGAAGAATACTATAAAAATTTTGGAAGCCGAGGAGAATTAATACCATTTGTAGATACAATGGGAAGAAGAGAATTTTTATCAAATAAGTGTAAAGAAGCATGGAGGAATATGAAATATTATAAAATAAATAAAATGGTAATTCAATGTAATAGATATGAAACACCACATAGATGGGGATGTGAAAATGAAAAGAAAAAATATAGAAAAAAGAAACCTGGAAAATATAATAAATTTAAAAGAAAGAAATACAAGTTTAAAAGATATCCAAAATATAAATATTATAATAAATATAAACCTAGAAAATATTTTAAGAAAGGAAAAAGAAGAATCAATTATAGTAAAAGACCTAAAAAATGTAGATGTTATAATTGTGGAGAAATAGGACATATATTTACATAATGTAAAAATCCAAGAGAAAAGAAACAGATGAAAATTTTAGAAGAAGCAGAAAAGTATAATTTAGAACCAATAGAACTGGAAGTACAAATATTTAGTGATATAGAAAATGAAGAAGTAGAAATATATAAATTAAAAGAAATTATTGAAACAAAAACAGAAGAATCAGAATCAGAAACTGAAGATATATATATCTATATGATGAAAAACCTAGAAGAAGGAGAATCTAGTAAACAGGAAGAAATAGAAGAAGATGAATATGAAGAATATAGGAATATAAATGAAGGATCAGTAGAAAGAAGAATGATATTTAATCAAAAACATTTTAATAAAATAAAAGATGAGAAATTAGATATGAAAACAAATCAATTACAAGAAGAATCATTTATAGAAATGGTCAGTAAGAAATTTAAATCTAAGAGAAATCATAAAACACATTGTGTAGTATTAGAAAAAAGACATCCTATAGAATCAACATTAACAGAAGGAGTATTAAGAATACCACTAATAAGTAAAAGACTTATAGAAGAAGAAATAAAGAAAGTACCATTTAAAGAAGAAGTAACAGAAGTCTATATAGCAGGAATACAATTATTAGTAAAAGCTTATTTTAAAGAAGGAATTGATACACCAATAGAATTATTGATAACAGATGGAAGAATAATAAGTGATATAAAAGACAGTATAATAGGAATGTTAACAGGAAATTTAATATATCAAAAACTAAAATTTACATTAAATACAAATTTTGCAATATTAGTAATAGATGAACATATAGACAAAACAATAAATGTATATCACAAATTAGGAGGAATAAGATTAATGGAAGGATAAAAAATAATAAGTATAACAGCAATTATAGGACTTGTATTTACCAATGAATATAAAATATATAATAAAAATAAAGGAAGAATAAGTATAGAAAAACATTTTATGCCAATATTGAAAGAATTACTTGTAGATCCAATAAAAATAACTTTACCGGAACAACTGAAAATAGATATTGTAATACCCCATTTTTCACCAATACATTTATGTTTATATTTGATGTATATTTAATAGAATAAAATGGTGAAAAATGATGTGGGTGAATTTATGTGAATTTATAGAAAATATTTCAGTCGCTGGTTACGCGTAAATTGGCCGAATAAGGGTATAAGAGATCGGTAATGGCCTAATATGGTAACCAAAATTCAAAAAATTTAATGATATGATTAATGGCCTCATTTAAGGGCCAAAATGGGGTCTAGCCGAAGAAATGGGCAGAAAATGATTTATTTCAGTAAATCATTAAGTGCAGGGGCAAAACCGTAATTTTTCTGAAAAGTGAAAAATAATTATTTTTCCTCAAATTCCCAATGATTTGAAATAAATGGGAATTAAAAAGAGCAAAATGACTAATTGATCATCAATGAACTAATTTTGGTGAATTATGGTAAAAAATAGTTAAATAGTCAAAAAGTCAATGACTTAGTCAACAAGTTACGTGTTGGCACAATGAGATAATTGGAGAATCAATATTTCCCTCTCATTCTTATGTGATTTTTGGAAGGTATGAAGCATGAAAGGGAAGTGAGAATTTAATTAGAGAATAATGCAAATTTAGACCAATGGGAGTGTGCCACATGTGTTGAACCAATTAACCTTTGATTATATTATCTAAGTTATCATCTTCAGCTCTCATTTCCCGATCAATTGAATCAGAAAGAGTGACAGAGGGCTGGAGAATAAGAAGGACGATGGAAGAGAAGGAGAGGCTAGGGATTGTTGGAACATCAAGGTAAGGAGTACTACCTTATGTTTAAAGCCATATATCTCCCTCTATGATCTCTTCTCTTCACCTTCCTACCATTAAAACTCATGATGATCAGCTGAATCAAGCACAGGAAGGAGGAGTGAGAAATCGACCTAGAGAGAGAAAGTGAAGAAAATCAAGAGGTAACTTTACAAACTTGTTCCTCTTGCTTGATTAAGGTTAGTAGAGTTGTTTTGGGCTTGATTATGGTTCATTTGGTACAAGATAATTCAACAAAGCCAAAGAGACCTTAATATGTAAGTGTCTCCAAATCAAGTCCAATGAATGTCTAACTAGTTAATATATTGGTTATAAGTAGAAATGAGGTTATTAGGCCAAAGAAAACGAGAATCCGACACAACTTTTCTGGGAATTTATTTTCCCTTCCCTGTGTTGGATGTGATGAATAAATGGGAATTTGACCGAGTCGATGCTTCCATTGGATTCAAGAGGCCGAATTGTGTAGGGTCTATGTTGACCCCGAAGTGAGAAGAGGATCAGAGAGTGAAATAACAGAATTACCCTTTCTAAGCCTTAATTGAGGGCTGTCAAGGGTATTTTTGTCATTTGGAAGTGATTTTGGCCAATTCGAGGTCGGAAATGAATTCTACACGCGAAAATGTGTAGGAATGGCCTAAATCATGATTTTAAGAAAATACTGATAATAAGGACCTAAGGGGTATTTTGGTAATTTGGCACCAATAGGCTAAATTTACCAATGAAAAGAGTTTCGAAAGGTATACGGATGAGTAATAACTCATTTGTAATGTTTGACAATTTCAGGACTTGACAACCGGTTTGGCCTCAGTAGTTGCCCGAGCTTGTACCAAACGGGAAAGTTGCGTAGATAAGCAACCAGGTAGTAACTGTCTTCATATAACATGACATGCATATGTATTATTTGTTATCATCATCAAAATATCTAACATGTTTAGATTGAGCGGAGGGATCACCCGGGGCCTATCTTTGCACGGGTACCCCTGGGGCCAAGAGAACCTGTCAAGCGCGATGGCGGTCATGAGGTTGTATTGTATGCGTTATGCACAGGCGCCCTTCGGGGTTGAGAACCCGTCTAGCGCGAAGTCAGTTTATGAATTACATGTTTCACTGAATAATGTTTGATGATTTTGTTGATGATTTTATATGAGTGAAGCATGCTTGTGTGTGTTATCTTATATGTTTAATGACGTTACTACTGAGATTCATTTGAATTTCATTCTTTTCCCAAAACAAATCTCCATTACAGGGAGTGAGCTCGCGGGGCAAAGATAAGGTAAATGACGATGAGATGAGGCCGAGCGGTGGGAGAGCTTAGTTTAGGTTGTCAAGTTTCTGTTATGTATTTTGAGAACATTGTAAAGTTATGGTTTGTATATGAAATGAAGTGAAGAATGAATATGAGGGTTGTAAGATGAATTGTGTATGAATGTGTTTATAAGTGAATATTTATATCCAGCAGAGGTATTGTATGGAATTTCTAGCATTTTGTGCCACTCTGATGTTTATAGTCGGTGAGTATTAGCTAATTAGTACTCTACCGTAGTGTTGGAAAATAAGGTATCACAGATATAGATAGAACAAGAGAATATGAAGATTTAAGAAGATCAAATTACAAGCTAATAATCAATTAGGACAAAGATCATTAAGTTTTAATTTAAATCCAATAAGATTAAGTCATGAACCAAGATTAAGCTTAAGTTATGAAAAAGGACCTATAAGAGAGGAAAGATTGATAAAATCTAGGAGTAACATATTACCAGAAATACCTTTAACAACAAAACTAGAAGAAATAAAACCATCAGGAAGTAGAATAAAAACACAAAATATTATAAAAGTAGAAATTAAAAAAAATATAGGATGGATGCCTATAAAAGCTTTAATATTAGAAGAAGTAAAAGAAAGTAATATAGATATAAAATATATAGAAGAAAATATAATTCTAACAGAAGAAGGAAAGACAAATATAATGATAAAATTTAATAACAGAGATATAATGGAATTTTCAATAAAGATAGATAAGAATATGAAAAATTTTGGATTAATATTAGGAATGGATTTTCTAGAAAAATTAAATAATTATAGAATTCAAGAAAAAAGAATAATTATTAACATAAACAATGTAACAATAATAATACTGAAAGTTTTAGATGAATAATCAAAATAACCAATGGCAACCACAAGAACATGAATGGTATTTAGGAAACCCATATTATATAGAAATACAAGGAATATTAAGAAAAGTAAACCACACAGATTTAAGTTTTATGAGATTTTTAAGACATAAATTTAAAAAATTAAATAAAGAACAAAGAATAAGATTAAGACAATTATTTCACCAAAATTATCAGTTATGGATAGAAGAATATATAAACACAACAGAAATATATGTAGAAAGAGAACATTATGCTAATAAATTCAAGAAAATAATGGAAGTATTATCAAGAGTTTAATATGAAGACAATAGATATATACAAAACGAAAGATCAAGAAATAATAATTCACCATAATAATAAACCATTAATGAAAATAATAATAAAAAAGTGCAGAAATTGGAATGAGAAAGATAGTAAAATCATAAGAGAAATATTAGAACATTTGAAGGATTCAGAATAAGATACCAAGCTTATTTAAGAATAAGAGATATAAATGACTACATAAAATATTGGAAGAATAAATTAAATATATTGTCACGTGGATAATGATTAAGTTATATTATATACTCACAAAATTTAATTATGAAAAATATAGATCTAGAAAATATCATGCATTAATAGATACAGAGGCAAATTTAAGTGTAGTAAAATATATGTTTTACTATCAGTAATGTGGAAGAAAAAGAAAAAACCTTTAAGAATGGAGAGTGCAGGAAAAGAAATACATTTAATGGAATATGAAGCTTTAAACGTTAATATACAAATAGGAAGTTATGAATTAAAATTAAAAATATTAAATCAGTTTAATGAACCATCTTGTGACATAATACTAGGACTAGACTTCATAGAACAATATTATCCTATACATATGATAGAAAAAGCATTTATATTTACAACACCGTGTAAACATGAAGCTTGGGGAATAAGAATAATGGAACCATATAGTAGGAAAGATGAGAAATTTCAATTAAAAAATAATGAAAACGAAGTACAATTCTTACCAAATAATAAACCAGTTTATATAAAACATATGTTAGCTACATTAACAATAAGAGAAATAGAACAAAAAGAAAAGAAAACAATAGAACAAGGACTAGAATAAAATTATAGTGAAAATCCTTCAATACACTGGAAAAAATCAAAACCTTTAGCAAAAATAGAATTAAAAGATTATAGTAAAGAAATAAACTGTAAACCTTATCCCTGGACAGAAAATGATAGAAATGAATTTATAATGCACATTGAAGAAATGAAGAAATATAATTTAATAAGAGAAAGTAGATCGGAATACTCTTCACCAGCAATGATAGTTGTAAAACATAGTGAAGAAAAAAGAGGAAAATCAACAATGGTAATAAATTATACTAAGTTAAATGAAATAGCAATAAGGAATAGATATCCTATACCTAAGATGGAATTATTGTTTAATTTAATAAGAGGAAAAACTATATTAAGTAAATTTGATTGTAAGTCAGGATTTTTCAAATAAAATTAGAAGAAGAAAGTAAAAAATATACAGCTTTTCAGTACATCAGAAGGATTATATGAGTGGAATGTGTTACCCATGGGGTTTCACAATAGCCCAAGTATTTTCCAAGAATATGTGTCTAAATTATTAAGTCCCATAAGAAATTTTGCAGTAATATATATTGATGATATATTAATATTTTCAAAAAATGAGAAAGAACATGAAGAACATTTAGAAAAATTTATGAAATTAATAGAACAAAAATGAATAAATATATCTCCCAAGAAAGCAGAATTAAGAAAAGAAAAAATAGGATTTTTAGGACAAATTATATCAAAAGATGGAATGGAATTACAAGATCATATAAGTCAAAAAGTAAAAGAATTTCCAAAAATAAATAATAAAAAGGAATTACAATCATTTTTAGGATTAGTAAATCAAGCAAGAAATTGTATACCACATTTATCAAAATTAACAGTAAAAATATCTAAGTTAGCAGGAGAAAAGACAATCTGGAAATGGAATCAAGAAACCTAAAAAATAGTAGAACAAATAAAAATATTATGTAATAAATTACCAAAATTAACAATACCCTTGGAAGAAAATATAAAATGAATAATATACACTGATGCTTAAGAAAATTATTGGGGAGCAGCTTTGTATTTCGAAGATAATAAAGGAATAGAAAGAATAACAAGATATGCAAGTGGAAAATTTAATGAATCACAAAATAATTATCATTCTAATTGGAAGGAATTTTTAGCAATAAAAAAGGCAGTAGAAAAATTTGAATTATTCATAGTAAATTGTAAATTTATAACAAGAACTGATAATACACAAGTAAAAGGTTGGTTAAAAAATGGAAAATTAAGTAATAAGATGTTATTAAAATGGCATAGCAATATGTCTTACTATGATTATGATGTTGAATATATTAAAGGAAAAAATAATCTAATTGCTGATTATTTGAGTAGATGGAACCAGGAAAAAGGATGAGTAACAGCCATGTAAGTCAAATACCTCTAAATGAGATACAGGAGAAAAATCCCTTTATGACACATCTTGTAATGAAAATGAATATGCTCGAAGTAAATATGAGTTTACTTGGAAGCCAAGTAAGTAATAGTGTACAGAATCTGTCTAATTCTATATCTAATCTTACTAGCTCAGTAAATGAATTATTTACTAGAGTGCAAGACCTGGAAAGACATGTAAAGAAGGAACCAATTGAGGAACATTCGCCAAAAACGAGTAAAGACAAGGAATCACCAGTAATTGGGTCTCCTACCCAGACTGAGTCATTTACTTAGAAACTTTTAATTGGGTCATCTACCCAAATTCAAGAAAAATGATCATCCACCCGAGACCAAGGAAAAAACTCTTTAGCCCAAATAATAAAAGACCAGCAAGCCCAAAAATAGAAAGAAGCCCAACAAGAAAAAAGTCCAAGCCCAAAATATAAAACCTCTGTACCAGATAAGACCATTATAACAACCTCTAAGGCCTCAACTTCTAAACCAATTAGTAATCCAGAAGTCTTTGACCTATCCCAGAAATACCAACTCTACAAGACCATTGTAAAAAGATTAAATACCTTGACTTTAACCCTCAAAACTATCATATATGTATCCCATTATGCCATTAATAAAGTCATTATTTATCCAGGAACACCTCCAGAAATAGTAAAGACCTTGTATAGTTATGGTCTAATCCAAACTATTTATCCATCCCAGGGCATGCAAGAAATCCAACTATTCCCTCCAAGATTTAAAGAAGCCGTGGAAAAATATTTTAAAATAGTCCTACAACACCAAGTATTCATAAGGTGTTACTCTACTGTTGCAGAAATTACACCAGATCAATTTTATAGTCCAATCAATTTAATTCGCCTTGGAACCACCAAAAAGCCCATATAATTTGATCTAGAAATTAAAGAGGATATAGAAGATGATGAAGAATTCCAATTCAGAATCTCTAATATCCGAGCTCAGGACCACCATATAATTTTTCAGGAAATGAACAAGATTGTAACTAATATTGGAGAAAATCCTTGGGTATATCATATAAGTAATCTTGCTTGTATTTATGCTCTTGGAAAGACCACTAATGGAACTCATACAAAATTCTATAAGTGGTACGAGTTAATCAAGAAAAATGAGATGGATCACCCTGAGGAAACCAGTGAGAAAGTTTGTAGATATTTGTCTGAGTATACAAATCATAATTGTATATATTGTAAAGAAGAAGAAAAAAGAGAAAAAGAAGGAGAAATTCCAATTGATGAGAATATATTGTAATGGCAGACAAAAAATGACTAAAGGCCTCGAAGAAATCAGTAACAAGATAAGAAAAATCAAGAGAAAGCTCAGAAAGATAAAGACAGAAGGAGAAAAGATAAGAAAAAGGCTAATGAGGATAAGAGAAACAGTAAAAGAGCTGTCAACAAAAGAAGAAAAGATGGAAGAAGAAGACAAAGAGTCGGCAGAAGAAGACAAGGAAAAAGGAAAAAATAAAGTGGTACAAGACATCACTCGATGGAAAGAAAAGACAAGTAACATGGCGAAAGATTCCAATCTGGTAGCCAGCAGCATGTGAAAGAACATGAAACGTAACTCGAGTCTGTAACTAGAGTTTGTAAAAGTAACTTGAGTCATGTAAACTAGAGTTAGTTTTAAATCTATTTAAAGATCTGTAAGCCTTCGGGCATATCATCCGGTTTGTAATCCAAATTCTAAGCTTTCGAGTGCTTTCTACTCTCAAAACTTTCTCTGTAAAATTTTCTCATAAATAAAAGCTTTCATTCAGCAACCTTCTACGTGGAAAGAAGATTAAAGTTTTATTTTGAGATCGTCTAAGGTATGGAGTTCTAAATTCTTTATAGATATTTAGGGAAGTAGTTTTATCATATTCTAAATGAGTACGATCTAGAATGGGATTATGAGATGCATGTTATCATAATTTTCATATAAGGGATATATATTATGGTTACGCCTCCAGTAGGAAACAAAGGCAAGCTGTGCTGTTATGATCTGAAGGAGGAAGGTAAGGGGTCCTTGGATTGACACCCTGTAATATATTCTATACATGAAAGAGGGCATAGATCCTTCTATAACCCAGATCATATTCGGTCAACCCCATAATTTGTTTCTTATATCCTGATTATGGTTTCCTGCATCTCATCTGTCCTATTTTGATATCAGAGCTCACTTTTAGATGACGATAAGATGAAACCTTAAATCTCAATAATCTCATATTATTGTTACAGTTCTTATTTTGAATTCTTATTTTGTTTAAGTTTATAAGAATTAAAAAGATTATCCAAGTATCCTCTGTAGTTGCAGTCAGTCAGATCTTCTACACGGGAAAGGAGATCTTTGTAATTAGTAATAATAACTGTAAAATGAATCTAATAGAAGTAATGGAACTCATCTTTCCTACTATATGGTTCCATTATTCTTATTCCCCAAGCTTCATGTTTACACGGTGTTGTAAATATAAATGCTTTTTCTATCATATGTATAGGATAATATTGTTCTATGAAGTCTAGTCCTAGTATTATGTCACAAGATGGTTCATTAAACTGATTTAATATTTTTAATTTTAATTCATAACTTCCTATTTTTATATTAACGTTTAAAGCTTCATATTCCATTAAATGTATTTCTTTTCCTGTACTCTCCATTCTTAAAGGTTTTTTCTTTTTCTTCCACATTACTGATGGTAAAACATATATTTTGCTACACTTAAATTTGCCTTTGTATCTATTAATGCATGATATTTTCTAGATCTATATTTTTCATAATTAAATTTTGTGAGTATATAATATAACTTAGTCATTATCCACGTGACAATATATTTAATTTATTCTTCCAATATTTTATGTAGTCATTTCTATCTCTTATTCTTAAATAAGCTTGGTATCTTATTCTGAATCCTTCAAATGTTCTAATATTTCTCTTATGATTTTACTATCTTTCTCATTCCAATTTCTGCACTTTTTTATTATTATTTTCATTAATGGTTTATTATTATGGTGAATTATTATTTCTTGATCTTTCGTTTTGTATATATCTATTGTCTTCATATTAAACTCTTGATAATACTTCCATTATTTTCTTGAATTTATTAGCATAATGTTCTCTTTCTACATATATTTCTGTTGTGTTTATATATTCTTCTATCCATAACTGATAATTTTGGTGAAATAATTGTCTTAATCTTATTCTTTGTTCTTTATTTAATTTTTTAAATTTATGTCTTAAAAATCTCATAAAACTTAGATCTGTGTGGTTTACTTTTCTTAATATTCCTTGTATTTCTATATAATATGGGTTTCCTAAATACCATTCATGTTCTTGTGGTTGCCATTGGTTATTTTGATTATTCATCTAAAACTTTCAGTATTATTATTGTTACATTGTTTATGTTAATAATTATTCTTTTTTCTTGAATTCTATAATTATTTAATTTTTCTAGAAAATCCATTCCTAATATTAATCCAAAATTTTTCATATTCTTATCTATCTTTATTGAAAATTCCATTATATCTCTGTTATTAAATTTTATCATTATATTTGTCTTTCCTTCTTCTGTTAGAATTATATTTTCTTCTATATATTTTATATCTATATTACTTTCTTTTACTTCTTCTAATATTAAAGCTTTTATAGGCATCCATCTTATATTTTTTTAATTTCTACTTTTATAATATTTTGTGTTTTTATTCTACTTCCTGATGGTTTTATTTCTTCTAGTTTTGTTGTTAAAGGTATTTCTGGTAATATGTTACTCCTAGATTTTATCAATCTTTCCTCTCTTATAGGTCCTTTTTCATAACTTAAGCTTAATCTTGGTTCATGACTTAATCTTATTGTATTTAAATTAAAACTTAATGATCTTTGTCCTAATTGATTATTAGCTTGTAATTTGATCTTCTCAAATCTTCATATTCTCTTGTTCTATCTATATCTATTTTCAGTTGTTCCGGTAAAGTTATTTTTATTAGATCTACAGGTAAGTCTTTCAATATTGGCATAAAATGTTTTTCTATACTTATTCTTCCTTTATTTTTATTATATATTTTATGTTCATTGGTAAATACAAGTCCTATCATTGATGTTATACTTATTGTTTTTGAACCTTCCATTAATCTTATTCCTCCTAATTTGTGATATTCATTTATTTTTTTGTCTATATGTTCATCTATTACTGATATTGCAAAATTTGTATTTAATGTAAATTTTAGTTTTTGATATATTAAATTTCCTGTTAACATTCCTATTATACTGTCTTTTATATCACTTATTATTCTTCTATCTCTTATCAATAATTCTATTGGTGTATCAATTCCTTCTTTAAAATAAGCTTTTTACTAATAATTGTATTCCTGCTATATTGACTTTTGTTACTTCTTCTTTAAATGATACTTTCTTTATTTCTTTTTCTATAAGTCTTTTACTTATTAGTGGTATTCTTAATACTCCTTCTGTTAATGTTGATTCTATAGGATGTCTTTTTTCTAATACTACACAATGTGTTTTATGATTTCTCTTAGATTTAAATTTCTTACTGACCATTTCTATAAATGATTCTTCTTGTAATTGATTTGTTTTCATATCTAATTTCTCATCTTTTATTTTATTAAAATTTTTTTGATTAAATATCATTCTTCTTTCTACTGATCCTTCATTTATATTCCTATATTCTTCATATTCATCTTCTTCTATTTCTTCCTGTTTACTAGATTCTCCTTCTTCTAGGTTTTTCATCATATAGATATATATATCTTCAGTTTCTGATTCTGATTCTTCTGTTTTTGTTTCAATAATTTCTTTTAATTTATATATTTCTACTTCTTCATTTTCTATATCACTAAATATTTGTACTTCCAGTTCTATTGGTTCTAAATTATACTTTTCTGCTTCTTCTAAAATTTTCATATGTTTCTTTTCTCTTGGATTTTTACATTTTGTAGATATATGTCATATTTCTCCACAATTATAACATCTACATTTTTTAGGTCTTTTACTATAATTGATTCTTCTTTTTTCCTTTCTTAAAATATTTTCTAGGTTTATATTTATTATAATATTTATATTTTGGATATCTTTTAAACTTGTATTTCTTTCTTTTAAATTTATTATATTTTCCAAGTTTATTTTTTCTATATTTTTTTCTTTTCATTTTCACATCCCTGTGGTGTTTCATATCTATTACATTGAATTACCATTTTATTTATTTTATAATATTTCATATTCCTCCATGCTTCTTTACACTTATTTGATAAAAATTCTCTTAGAAAATATTCTCTTCTTCCCATTGTATCTACAAATGGTATTAATTCTCCTCGGCTTCCAAAATTTTTATAGTATTCTTCATTTATTTCTTTTGATATTAGTCTTGGTAATTTTCTATAAAACATTTCTAAATAAAATTTCTGTTTTTCGTCTATTTCTAGTCTTGCATCATAATAATATTTTTTTTATTCACATATGTATTGTTCTAAGTATTTAGGTTCCAAAGAACATATTTCTATTTGATGTAAACTTAAAATTGCTTTTTCAATTTTTGTTCTTTCTTCTGCTCCAGCAATTCTTCCTATAAATTCATTTCTTAAAACTTGTTCATATTTTTTTATTAATATTTCATAATATTCTTTTCTTCCTTCATATGGTTCATTTACTGTTCTTACTTGTTGTATGAATTCTTCACTTTTACTTTTCCACCAATTGTGTACATTTCCTAAGAATGACGCTTCTATTACTAGACTCACTAGTCCCGTATCTATTGATTTTCTCATTAATGCTATTAAATGTGATTTATTCCATTCATCTAATATTTTTTCATTATCTGTGTAACAATCCATTTCTAACCATATTTCTGAATTAGGTATTTGTCTTGTTTCAAATTGTTCCAAGGGTGGCGGTGTATATTTTGAATTTATGGGTGTTTTAGATTTAGCTTCAAATTCCATATAATTAGATTCTTTTAATGGTTTTTTATGGTAATATTCTTATCTTTCAAAATCTTCATTTTCTAATTGTTGGTTACTTGTTCCTTCATTATGAGGTGGTTCTGATGGTATTATTTGAGTTGGTTGGATTACAGTGCTTTTCTGATGTATCCATTTCTTCAACCATATTTAATTCTAATGTTTCTGGTGTTTTTATTTTTGTTACATCTTTATATTCTCTTTTTATTTTTTCTGAATCTTCTTCTTCTTTTCCCATTATCTCTTCTATTTTTAAATATTCTAATTCTTCCATCATATTTAATTTTTATTTTGGTTTTATTATTTCTATTAATTTGTCTATTGTACTGTTTTTACACATAATTTCTGCTATCCTGTGTGATTCTTTTATTACTTCCTTTTCTTTTTGTTTATCTATTTTTCTTCTTTTATTACTAATTCTTTTTGTTTTTCATTTTCCTAGGTTATTTTATTTTATTTTATTCCTTTCTCTAATTTTTCTATTTCTTCAAATACTGTAAATATATTTTTATTCAATACTTGTTGTCCTAATGCTAAGGATGATGTTATTACTCTTGTTTGTTTTACATTCGTATCTAAACTTTGTTCTTCTATCTGCTTCCTAGGCATTTTTTCTAAGTCTTCCATTTCTCTTATAACATTAAATATATTCATCATATTTATTTGTGGATTATCTTTTATAGGTTCTAACATATTTCTTGATTTTATTCCTAAATATTTCATTATTTCTTTTATATCTTCTTTTACTTCTATTAATTCCTTTTTCATATTTTTTACTTCTTTCTTAATTTCATATATTTTATGTTCTAATGGTTTTGCTAATTCTATTAGTCTTTCTTTTCTTTCTCTTGGGATTTCTTTCTTTATTATTTTTCTTATATCCTTAGGGATTCTATTTTCTAATTCTTCTATATTATATACTTCTGTTAAAAATGCTATATTCTTATTTATATAAGATCCTAATTGTTTTATTAGATACATATTAGTCCAGTTTATTATATAGTACTATCAATAACAATTTTAAATGAAATAAGAAATTTTAAATTTTAAATTTTATATTATAAAAATGAAATATATATATATATATATATATATATATATATATATATATATATATATAGTTAATATTATATATGTGTGTGTTAATAATTAATATTTAAATGAAATAAGAAATTAAAAAAAATTTAAATCTTATATTATAAAAAATGAAATATATAATTATATATAAATATATATTTAATATTATATATATTTATATTAATATTAAATATTTAAAATTAAATAAGAAATTTTAAATTTTTAGATTTTATATTATAAAAAATGAAATATATAATTATATATAAATGCACAGACCCCTTACCTTCTTCCTTCAGATCATAACAGCACAGCCTTCCTTCGTTTCCTACTGGAGGCGTACCATAATATATATCCCTTATATGAAAATTATAATAACATGCACTTCATAATCTCATTCTAGACCGTACTCATTTAGAATCTGATAAAACTACTTCCCTAAATCCCTATAAGGAGTTTAGAACTCCATACCTTAGATGTCGATTAAACAAAATGTATTCTTCTTTCCACGTAAATGTTGCTAAATTGAAGGCTTTATGAGAAAAGGATAAAGAACACTGAGAGATTTCAAGAAACTTAGAAGGTTTATTTCAAACTCGATGATTACAAACTGGATGGATTGCTCAGAGGCTTACAATTCTTTAAATAGACTCGAAATCTAACTCTAGTTTACAAACTCTGGTTAGAAATTTAACTCTAGTTTACAGACTCTGGTTACTTTATGTAACTCTGATTACTTTTACATGACTTTAGTTACATGACTCATGACTACTTCACATGTTGCTGTTGGGTACGGATTGAGACTGCCTTCCAACTTTATTCGTCTGGTACAAATTCCTTTTTTGAGTGCTTCATCTTCACTTCATCTTTTTCTTGCTTGTCTTCTTCTGCCGACACTTTTATTTCTTCAATTCTACTCTTTATCTTCATCAGCTTTTTCCTTATCTTGTCTCCCTTTTTCTTTATCTTTATGAGATTCCTCTTGATTTCTCTTATTTTCTTTTCAATTTTTCCGAGTCCTTTAGTCATTGCTGTCTGCCATTATAGAATGTCTTCGTTAATTGGAATTTCTCCTTCTTTTTCTCTTCTTTCTTCTTCTTTACAATATATACAATTATGAACAGGATACTCAGATAAATATTTACAGACTTTCTCAACAGTTTCTTCATCATTTTCCATTTCATTTTTCTTGATGGCTTCATACCACTTATAGAACTTTGTATGAGTTCCATTAGTAGTTTTTCCAAGGGAATAAATACAAGTAAGATCACTCGTATGATATACCCAAGGAGTTTCTCCAACACTTGTTACAATTATATTCATTTCCTGGAAGATTATGTGATGGTCCTGAGCTCGGATATTAGAGATTCTGAATTGAAATTCTTCATCATCATCTATATCCTCTTTTATTTCTGGATCAAATTCTATTGGTTTTTTGGTAGTTCCAAGACAAATTAGATTAATGAGATGATAAAATTGATCTGGTGTGACTTTCGCAACTGTGGAATAACACCTTATAAAGACTTTGTGTTGCAGGACTATTTTGAAATATTTTTCTACGGCTTCTTTAAATCTTTGTGGGAATAATTAGATTTCTTTCATGTCCTGAGATGGGTAAATAGTTTGAATTAATCTATAGCTATATAAGGTTCTGACAATTTCTGGAGGTGTTCCTGGATAAATAATGGCTTTGTTAATGGCGTAATGAGATACATATCTAATAGTCTTGTAGGTTAAGGTTAGGGTATTCAATCTTTTTACAATAGTCTTATAGAATTGATATTTCTGGGAAAGGTCAAAGACTTCTGGATTAATGGGCTGTTTAGAGGTTGAGGCTTTAGAAGTAGAGGCTATTATAGTCTTATCTGGTAAAGAGGTTTTATATTTTGGGCTTGGTATTGGGCTTTTTTCTTATTGTTGGACTTCTTTTTGTTTCTGAGCTTGCTGGTCTTTTATTATTTGGGCTAAAGAGTTTTTTCCTTGCTCTTGGGTAGATGACCCTTTTTGTTGGGTTTAGGTAGATGACCCAATTAGAAGTTTCTGAGTGAATGACTCAGACTAGGTAGGAGACCCAATTACTGGTGATTCCTTGTCTTTACTCTTTTTTGGCGAAGGTTCCTCAATTGGTTCCTTCTTTACTCGACTTTCCAGGTCTTGCACTCTGGTAAATAATTCATTTACTGAGCTAGTAAGATTAGATACAGAATTAGATAGATTATGTATACTATTACTTACTTGGCTTCCAAGTAAACTCATATTTACTTCGAGCATATTCATTTTCATTATAAGATGTGTCATAAATGGATTTTCCTCTTGTACCTCATTTAGAGGAATTTGACTTACATGGCCGTTACTCATTCTTTTTCCTGGTTCCATCTGCTCAAATAATCAGCAATTAGATTATTTTTTCCTTTGATATATTCAATATCATAATCATAATAAGACATATCACTATGTCATTTCAATAACATTTTATTACTCAATTTTCCATTTTTTATTCCATTTTTTAACCATCTTTTTACTTGTGTATTATCAGTTCTTATAATAAACTTACAGTTTACTATAAATAATTCAAATTTTTTTACTGCCTTTTTTATTGCTAAAAAATCTTTCCAATTAGAGTCATAATTACTTTGTGATTCATTAAATTTTCCACTTGCATATCTAGTTATTTTTTCTATTCCTTTACTATCTTCAAAATACAAAGCTGCACCCCAATAATTCTCAGATGCATCAGTGTATATTATCCATCTTATATTTTCTTCTAAAGGTATATTTAATTTTGGTAATTTGTTACATAAAACTTTTATTTGTTCTATAATTTTCTGGGTTTCTTCATTCCATTTCCAGATTGTTTTTTCTCCTGCTAACTTAGATATTTTTGCTGTTAGTTTTGATAAATGTGGTATATAATTTCTTGCTTGATTTACTAATCCTAAAAATGATTGTAATTCCTTTTTATTATTTATTTTTGGAAATTCTTTTACTTTCTGACTTATATGATCTTGTAATTCCATTCCATCTTTTGAAATTATTTATCCCAAAAATCCTATTTTTTCTTTTCTTAATTCAGCTTTCTTGGGAGATATATTTATTCCTTTTTTTTCTACTAATTCCATAAATTTTTTCAAATGTTCTTCATGTTCTTTTTCATTCTTTGAAAATATTAATATATCATCAATATAAATTATAGCAAAATTTCTTATTGGACTTAATAATTTAGACACATATTCTTGAAATATACTTGGACTATTGTGAAACCCTATGGGTAACACATTCCATTCATATAATCCTTCTAATGTACTAAAAGCTGTATATTTTTTACTTTCTTCTTCTAATTTTATTTGAAAAAATCCTGACTTACAATCGAATTTACTAAATATATTTTTTCCTCTTATCAAATTAAACAATAATTCCATTTTAGGTATAGGGTATCTGTTTCTTATTGCAATTTCATTTAATTTAGTATAATTTATTACCATTCTAGATTTTCCTCTTTTTTCTTCACTATGTTTTACAACTATCATTGCTGGTGATGAGTATTCAAATCTACTTTCTCTTATCAAATTATATTTTTTCATTTCTTCTATATGCATTATAAATTCATTTCTATCCTTTTCTGTCCATGGATAAGGTTTACAGTTTACTTCTTTACTATAATATTTCAATTCTATTTTTGCTAATGGTTTAGATTTTTCCCAATGTATTAAAGGATTTTCACTATAGTTTTCTTCTAATCTTTGTTCTATTGTTTTCTTTTCATTTTCTTCTACTTCTCTTATCGTTAAAGTAGCTAACATGTGTTTTATATGAACTGGTTTATTATTTGGTAAGAATTGTATTCATTTTCATTATTTTTTAGTTGAAATTTTTCATCTTTTCTACTATAAGGTTCCATTATTCTTATTCCACATGCTTCATGCTTACAAGGTGTTGTTAATATAAATGCTTTTTCAATCATATGTATATGATAATATTGTTCTATGAAATCTAGTCCTAATATTATATCACATGATGGTTCATTAAACTGATTTAATATTTTTAATTTCAATTCATAATTTCCTACTTGAATATTAACATTTAAAGCTTCATATTCCATTAAATGAATTTCCTTTCCTGCACTTTCCATTCTTAAAGGTCTTTTCTTTTTCTTCCACATTATAGGTGGTAAAACATTATATTTTGCTACACTTAAATTTGCTCCTGTATCTATTAAAGCATGATATTTTCTTGATCTATATTTTTCATAATTAAATTTTGTAAGAATATAATATAACTTAGTCATTATCCACGTGATAATATATTTAACTTATTCTTCCAATATTCTATGAAATCATTTCTTCCTCTTATCCTTAAATATGCTTGGTATCTTATTCTAAAATCTATTAAATGTTCTTTGTCTTTTTTCATTTTCTAATATTTCTTTTATTATTCTTCTATCATTTTCATTCCAATTTCTACATTTTTTAAGTATCTTTTTTATTAATGGTTTATTATTATGATGTATTTTTATTACTTCTCCTTTGTGATTTCTGTATAAATCTACTACCATATTAACCTCTTAATAATACTTCCATTATTTTTCCAAATTTCTTTGCATAATATTTTCTTTCTACACGTGCTTCTACTGTATCTCTATATTCTTCTAACCATAGTAAAAAATCTTGATCATATAATTCTCTTAATCTTCTTTTTTCTTTTATATTTTTCTTTTCAAATTTATGTTTTAGAAATCTCATAAAACTTTTATCTATATGACTTATTTTTGTTAATATTCCATCTATTTCTATATAATCTGGAGTTCCTAAATACCATTCCTCTCTTGGTTTCCATTGATTATCTTGATTATCTTGATTATTTTGATTATTCATTTAAAAGTTTTGGGATTATTATTGTTACATTATTTATGTTAATAATTATTCTTTTTTCTTGAATTCTATAATTATTTAATTTTTCTAAAAAATCCATTCCTAATATTAATCCAAAATTCTTCATCTCTTTATCTATTTTTATTGAAAATTCCATTATATCTCTTTGATTAAATCTTATCATTATGTCTGTTTTTCCTTCTTCATTTAATATTACATTTTCATCTAAATATTTTATATCTATATTACTTTCTTTTACTTCTTCTAGTATTAAAGCTTTTAAATTCATCCATCCTGTATTTTTCTTAATTTCTACTTTTATTATATTTTGTGTTTTTACTCTACTTTCCGATGGTTTTATTTCTTCCAATTTTTTCGTTAAAGGTATTTCTGGTAATCTATTACTTCTTGTTCTTATTAATATGTTTTCTTGCATAAGTTGTTCATTATGGCTTAGACTTAGTCTTGGCTCATAATTTAATCTTCTTGGGTTAAAACTTAATGATCATTGTCCTAATTGATTATTGGTTTGTAATCTTAATCTTCTTATATCTTCATATTCTCTTGTTCTATCTATGTCTATTTTTAGTTGTTCTGGTAAAGTTATTGTTATTGGATCTATGGGTAATTCTTTTAATATTGGCATAAAATTTTTTTCTATACTTATTCTTCCTTTATTTTTATTATAAATTTTATGTTCATTGGTAAATACAAGTCCTATCATTGCAGTTATACTTATTGTTTTTTATCCTTCCATTAATCTTATTCCTCCTAATTTCTGATATACATTTATAGTTTTATCTATATGTTCATTTGTTACTGATATTGCAAAATTTGTATTTAATGTAAATTTTAATTTTTGATATATTAAATTTCCTGTTAACATTCCTATTATACTATCTTTTACATCACTTATTATTCTTCCATCTGTTATAAGTAATTCTATAAGTGTATCAATTCCTTCTTTAAAATAAGCTTTTACAAGTAATTGTATTCCTACTATATAAACTTCTGTTACTTCATTCTTAAATGGTACTTTCTTTATTTCTTCTTCTATAAGTCTTTTACTTATTAAAGATATTCTTAATACTCCTTCAGTTAATGTTGATTCTATAGGATTTCTTTTTTCTAATATTACACAATGTGTTTTATGATTCGTTTTAGATTTAAATTTTCTACTGACCATTTCTATAAGCGATTCTTCTTGTAATTGATTAGTTTTCATGTCTAATTTTTTATCTTTTATTTTATTAAAATTTTTTGGATTAAATATCATTCTTCTTTCTACTGATCCTTCACTTACATTTCTATACTCTTCGTATTCATCATTTTCATTTTCTTCTTGTTTACTTGTTTGTCCTTCTTCTAATTTTCTCATCATATATATATACATTTCTTCTTCACTTTCTGATTCTGATTCTTCTGTTTCTGTTTATGTTATTTCTTTTAATTTATATATTTCTACTTCTTCATTTTCTATATCACTAAATACTGGAATTTTTAATTCTATTGGTTCCAAATTATATTTTTCAGCTTCTTCTAATATTTTCATTTGTTTCTTTTCTCTTGGTTTTTTACATTCTGTTGATATATGTCCTATTTCTCCACAATTATAATATCTACATTTTTTAGGTCTTTTACTATAATTTATTCTTCTTTTTCCTTTCTTAAAATATTTTCTTGGTTTATATTTATTATAATACTTATATTTTGGATATCTTTTAAATTTATATTTCTTTCTTTTAAATTTATTATATTTTCCAAATTTTTTTATTTCTGTATTTCTTCTTTTCATTTTCACATCCCCATCTATGTGGTGTTTCATATCTATTACATTGGATTACCATTTTATTTCTTTTATAATTTTTCATATTTTTCCATGCTTCTTTACATTTATTAGATAAGAATTCTTTTAGAAAATATTCTCTTCTTCCCATTGTATCTACAAATATTATTAATTCTTCTCTATTTCCAAAAGCTTTATAATATTCTTTGTTTATTTCTTCTGATATTAATCTTGGTAATTTTCTATAAAACATTTCTAAATAAAATTTTTGTTCTTCATCTGTTTCTAATCTTGCTTCATAATAATATTTTTTATATTCGCATATGTATTGTTCTAAATATTTTGGTTCTAAAGAATATATTTCTATTTGATGTAAACATAGTTTTGTTTTTTCAATTTTTGTTTTTTCGTCTGCTCCTGCACTTCTTCCTATAAATTCATTTCTTAAAACTTGTTCATATTTTCTTATTAATATTGCATAAAATTCTTTTCTTCCTTCATATGATTCATTTACTGTTCTTACTTGTTGTCTAAATTCTTCATTCTTACTTTTCCACCAATTATGCACATTTCCTAAAAATGACGCTTCTATTACTAGACTTACAAGTCCTGTATCTATTGATTTTCCCATTAATGCTATTAAATGTGATTTATTCCATTCATCTAATATTTTTTCATTATCTGTATAACAGTCCATATCTAACCATATTCCAGAATTAGGTATTTTTCTTGTTTCAAATTGTTCTAAAGGTGGTGGTGTATATTTTAAATTTTTTGGTGTTTTAAACTTAGCTTCGAATTCCATATAATTTGATTCCTTTAATGGTTCTTTATGATAATATCTTTCTCTTTCAAAATCTTCATTTTCTAATTGTTGGTTACTTGTTCCTTCATTATGAGGTAGTTCTGATGGTATTATTTGAGTTGGTTGGATTACAGTACTTTCTGATGTATCCATTTCTTCAGCCATATTTAATTCTAAATTTTCTGGTGTTTTTATTCTCGTTACATCTTTAAATTCTCTTTTTATTTTTTCTAATTCTTCTTCTTCTTTTCCCATCATTTCTTCTATTTTTAAATATTCTATTTCTTCCATCATATTTATTTTTTCTTTCGGTTTTATTATTTCTATTAGTTCTTCTAATGTACTATTTTTACACATTATTTCTGTTATTCTATGTGATTCTTTCATTATTTCTTTTTCTTTCTGTCTATCAATTTTTTCTTCTTTTATTATTAATTCTTTTGTTTTTCTTTTTCAGGATTTATTTTATTTTCTTTTATTCCTTTTTCCAATTTTTCTATTTCATCGAAAACTGTGAATATATTTTTATTTAACACTTGTTGTCCTAATGTTAAAGACGAAGTCAATAATCTTGTTTGTTTTACATTTGTATCTAGACTTTGTTCTTCTATCTGTGTTTTAGGCATTTTTTCTAATTCTTCCATCTCTCTTATAGCATCAAATATATTCATCATATTTATTTGAGGATTATCTTTTATAGGTTCTAATAAATTTCTTGATTTTATTCCTAAATATTTCATTACTTCTTTTATGTCTTCTTTTATTTCAATTAAATCTTTTTTCATATTTTTTACTTCTTTTCTTATTTCATATATTTTCTGTTCTAATGGTTTTGCTAATTCTATCAATCTTTCTTTTCTTTCTCTAGGAATTTCCTTTTTTATTATTTTTCTTATATCCTTAGGTATTTTATTTTCTATTTCTTTTATATTATATACTTCTGTCATGTCTATTATATTTCTATTTATATAAGATCCTAATTGTTTTATTAAGAACATGTTAGTCCAGTTTATTAAATTCCACGAATTATCACCTTCACCTCCTAACATAAAAAGAGTTAAATTACAGATTTCTTCTTCATCTCCCTCTTGTCCTATATAAGAACTTTCTGGTAAATTAATGGGTTCTATTTCATATATTCGAGGTTCCATTACTTCTATTAGATTCATTTTACAGTTATAATTACTAATTATAAAGATTTCTTTTCTCTTGAAGCAGGTCAGTCAAGCTGCAACTTCAGAGGATACTTGGAAGATCTTTTAAACACACTTTTAATCAACAAAATAAAACAAAATTAAAGAGATCTAAACAATAATATGAGATTATAGAGATTTAAGGTTTCATCTTATCGTCATCTAAAAGTGAGCTCTAAAAGTGAGATTATAAAAAATGAAATATATAATTATATATAAATGCATATTTAATATTATATATTTATATTAATATTATATATTTTTAATTGTTATATTATATATATTATTATGTGAATAAAAGATTGAAGGTTAGAGCAGCTCAAATAACAAATGCATCAGAACACATACCAAAAGGTAAGGTTTGAATCCCACCTTTATCATAAGGGCAATGGAGCAAAAATACCCCTCATCATTTATAAAAAGAGCAACAAGCACTATGGAAAATTTTTTGATTCTAAAATGCCCATCTATATTCTAAAAAGGATCTTAATTGCCACACCGTTAGAATATTTTAACCTCCGTTGGCTTGGTTGCATGTGGGTCCCATATTGATTCATTAAAACGCTGACCTTCACTTCAAAAATCCCCTCTTCCATATCTTATTATCTATTCTTTCCCCACTTCCTCTGTTTAACATCAGAAACCAATCATTGGACCTTCATCTTCTTCGTTCCTTTCTCTTCTTGTCGCAAGCGGCGACTTCACTTTCCAACCACCATTGCCGATGGCATAAGCCACCAATACCATCGTCACCTCCAAGCTTATCATCATCACCACTCCTCATTCTTCTTCTGTTCTCAACTTCACCATCATCCTTTTGTCATCTCATCACAATCGACTCCCTTTATATATCTCACTACAGTGCCATCATTGATGTCTCTGTTCTGAGCACCATCCTTCAACCTCCATTCCCAGCAAGTTTCCTTCCTCCTCTACCATACTGCAATACAGGCCTCCTGGAACCACAGAGCTTCAATGAGAGAGAGAAGCAGAATTACCTTCACCGTCAGCCCCTTCCTCTTCCCCATTTCTCACTCTAACACTTCTGGCACCCATTTTTCGGCCCCAATTATAGCAACTCCCAGTACCTCAACCAAACCAGATCGGAGACCAATGTTACAGTGTCTAGAACCCATAACTCCTCAATGCCACGTGATTTCATCGTGATTCTACATTTTCCCGGTAGAACTTCCCATTTCCGGCGACATCTCCGGCCCCCATTTTCGATGAACTCTTGAAACAATGAGAGAGAAAGAGAGCAGAGATCATAGCTCCGGCGTCCTTCATAGCCTTCTTGTCCAAACCGTAAGCAATAGCAGTAAAGTGGGCTCAATGATGATTCTCAACACATTAAGACCAGCAATTGCTCCGGCTTCCTTCGTAGCCTGTCTCTGAGAATCATTGACATATGCAGGGACGGTAACCACCGTGTTCTTCACTATTTCGCCCAAATATGCCTCGGCAACTTCCTTCATTTTCATCAACACCATTGAAGAAATCTCTTCGGCTGCGAATTGTTTCTCCTCTCCTTTATATTGAACCACAATCATTGGCTTGCCGCCGGGACCAGACACAACCTTGAACGGCCAGTGCTTCATATTGCTTTGGACAAAAGGATTAGAGAATTGCCGGGCGATGAGTCGTTTGACGTCGAAAACAGTATTTTGCGTGTTCATGGCTACTTGGTTCTTGGCAGAGTCTCTAATGAGATCCACATGTACACAAGCAACATAATATAGGACCCACATGCACACAAATTAACGGAGGTTGAAATATTCTAACGGTATGGCAATTAAGATCCTTTTTAGAATGTACGGGGGCATTTTAGAACTAAAAAATTTTCTATAGTGCTTATTGCTCTTTTTACAAATGATGAGGGGTATTTTTGCTCCAACACCCTTATCATAAAATGCAACAATTATTTTGTAGGGACACATGGTTCTCATCGGGACACTTGGTGACTACTAGAGCCAGTGCAACGTGGATTTTTTTTAAATATTAATACTATATTATTGACTGGTCGGTAATTACCGACCGAGAATTTTTGTCAGAAAGTCGTCGATTATTACCATCAGAAATCCGCCTGTAATTTCTAACAGAAAATTCTGTCAGTAATTTTCCGTCAGTAATTTCCAACGGAATAAAAATTCTGTGGGCAAATCAATTTGCCACATACTTTTTAGAGACGGAATGGATTCGTTGGTAATTGCGTTTCCGTTCTAATCTGTCGGGAAAACTAAAATTTTGTCAGTAATTTGATTTTTTTTTTTTTTGTAGTGACGCTGTTTGCATCGAGAAGAAGATCTAGCTTTTTCGTGCATCAATGGCGTTGAGAATCCTTTGGTCCAGTATCGAGTCTCTTTCTCGTTGAACCAGTTACTAAATTCACCTCTTCCTCCTCCCTTTCAGATCGCAAGTGGTCTCTGAATGATTCTCAAGGAGTTTTGAAACTTTCTCACAGGATTTTCACCGCTCATGGTGGTCTCTAGAGAAGCTGAAATTTCAACGATTTCAGCAGAATCCTCTATTTTATTATTTTTTGTTCCCTCGATTTCATCGTTGGTTATCAACTGAGACCATTCTCAGATGAAGTCTTAATTTTCCAACCAAAATCAAAATGGTGTCATCAAGGATTTATATAGCAGAAATACTGCGAAAATGTTCAGACGAGTGAGAGATCAGATATGCCCACAAATTCCTTGAAAGATTCTCAACGCCATTGATGCAGGCAAAAAATTAGAATTTAAATCTTCTTCCCGACGGAGAGAACAGGAGGAACACAAGTTGAGAGAGAGAGAGAGAGAGGAATTCGTTTTTATTTTTAACTGTTTTTAAATTATAAGCTTATAATTGATTTTGCCACATCATATTGCTAGTCAACAAGCTACATCAGCATATTTAATACTATCTAAGTCCTTATTAAATTATACAGTCTAAACAGTTTTAATAAAAATAAATTTAAAGGGCTAAAACATGTAGTTTAAAAGTAGATGTCTTAAAGCTAAAATGAGTATAAACTATAAAAATTAAACATTATGTTAAGAGAAAATCTCATTTAAATCCATTTAAATTACCTAAATTCTAAATATGGCCTGCTCTTTGAACAAATTCCTAATAAGCCCAATAAACCTGATTATGGATTTATTAATTTGTTAATTTAACTAATATGTCCTTTTGCTATTTTTTCTAGGTTTTTTTTTTTTAGTAAAGTTTCCATCTCAGTCGCTCCTCAACTCTTCTCTCTCCTTCCTGAGATCTCTTGGGTAAATACTAATATTGGTGATCAATTAAAGGCCTTGATCTTGTTGCTTTGTAGCAGCCAATACATATGGAGCTTCTTTTCCATTTAAAATGAATTTTCTAATGCTTCAAATTGATCTCAATGGGTGAAGGATTCGGTCAGTCGGATAATAATTAAATACATGTGGACCCTTCCATATCCAATTCATAAACGAGCTGGCATTCTTTTAAATTGATCTTTCATCGAATACAAATATATGTACCCTTTCATTGAATTAAATACATATGAATCCTTTCATCAAATTCAATACATATTGGAACCTTCTAATAAATAGATAATTTGTATTAATAGTAAGGAAGGAAATACCAAAACACTATCCGGAAGAAAATCAAATTTTAAATGGCGCTGCTGAGGAAACGAAGAAAGATGTGGTAGACTAAAAGTTGAGATCCCAATGATTCCAATTATTAGGGTTAAAGAGAAATTGTTAGATTGACCTTTTTAATTTTATTGGGAGTTGACTAAAAGTTGAGATCCCAATGATTCTAATAATTCAAGAGAATAGTATATTCTAAGGGTAAAAGTATATGAGAATTTATAAATTAAAAATCTTCATTTTTAACTGAATAAGGGTATTATGATCTTTCAAAAACATTTTAAAATCCCTAATTAGAACTCATGGCCCGATTAAGAAATTGTTGAAAGGGTAAGTCTAAATTTAGATTTGTTATTTTGAAAGGATTTAATTAGAATTCTCCCTTATATTAACCCATATAATGAATTAAGAGTAAAATTGTACATTTAAATGAAATATTTCTCTTTGTCATATAAATATGATAAAAAATTACTTCACGCTACCTTATAAATATGACTAAAAGAGTACCACAAGAAAAGGATGATTTTTTTTTCCTTGAATTTTCTCTCCGAAACAACGTGGAAGTGCCTTGCTAATTAATTTCCACTTTCCTCGTCATTATTATTCTCCCCTGATAGCTCCTCTAAAGATTTCCCCTTTGGCTCCGGCACTAAGAAAGTACACAAGAACCCTAAAATATTAACCACACCTAATACAATCAATGAATTTTTCACTCCAATACCTGCAGGATATCCGGCATCTGCCTTGCTCTTATCTTTATTCTGTGCCAAGTACAAGAACCCAAATGCCCCAACAATAGCTCCAAGCTTCCCTGACGCCGACGATATCCCATGACAAGTAGACCGGAATCTCGCCGGAAAGATCTCCGCCGGCACAACAAACGTGGTAGCATTAGGCCCAAAGTTGGCAAAGAAGAATGTAAGCGCGTACATCACCACAAACCCTATTCTATTCTCCTTACGTGTCCAGTGATCGTAGGGAATAGCTAGGGCAAACATGAACACAGTCATGAAGAAGAAACCCAGCAACTGAATAGCAAATCTTCCAATTATATCAATCAAAGCAACGGTGAACCAGTAACCTGGAACTGTACTGCATAAAGCAATAAGAGTCTGAGCCCTAGAGATCCTGAATACTTCTTCAAGAGAGTTCATGGTCTGTGCTGGAGGAATCCAACCGACGGCACTAAAGATATCCTTCTGAAACAGATTTTGGCTGTAAAACGCAATGTCAAGCAAGAACCATGTGCTTGCTGTTCCAAGGAGGTGTAATCCATGGCGGTTCATGAATTCCTTCGAGAACAAGCCATATAATTGAGCTTGTTCAAGTCTAGGTTTCTGGGGTTCGGCTTGAATTTCGACCTGTAAAACCTTGGACATGTCCGCGGCTGCGCGTTCAGTGTTCTGAGCAACGAGGGCCGTGTAGCGAGCCGTTTCCGGCATCTTGGTTCGCCAGTAATAGGTTAAAGCGGCAGGGAAGGCTCCCATGATTAGAATTATTCTCCAAACATAGTCTGCTTGTGGAACTATGGAGCCGATCGGGTCAACCTCGTAAGGTGGTGCTTTAAATCTGGTGATTATATATACAAGTTCATGTTACTTTATCATACTTTTATTGTTGTAAAATAACAAATTATATGACAATATACGAATTTTATGTCGAAATTTAAAAGATTGAATGTGCTTGTCATTAAACTTTAAAAGGAAGATATTAACTTAGATATGGTTGTGTATCAAAAAACCTATGGTCCAATATGATCTATACAGATGGATTAGTGTTTGTAAGTAGAAGTTTCTGTATAATTTAATTTAAAGTAATTTTCAGTTATATATGTTAATAAGAAAGAGAGAAATTAGTATTAAAGCAAATATTGTTGTACTCACAATTTCATGGAAATAGCAGATATAGCCATTGCGACTATTCCACCTCCCAAAATGCCAAACCCTTGCATGGCAAAAACTGCAGCAATGAAAGCCCCTCGAGTCTTCTTGTTGGAATATTCAGACATTATGGTAGCAGAAAGAGGATAATCCCCACCAATCCCAAACCCTAACCAAAATCGAAAGAAGCATAGCGTCGACATCACCGCCTTCGGATCATGTCCGAATGACAAACCTGGAGGAACAAAATAACACTCAATGGTTAAGGCATGTCACAGGGCTCAAAGTACAAATTATTCTCTAATAATTTAGAAAAACTTTTAAATGTAGGAGTTATATAACTAATTTGCAAAAATATTGAGAAAACTAGTAAAGTCAGTTATTTATAAAGAATATATGTTAATTTCACCAAAATAACTTTTTACCTATTTTCATTCTATATTACTCATTCAATGGAAAATCCTTTAATTTGTGCAATCAATTGGGAGAGTTTAAAGGGAAAAAATATAAATTATATTTGAAAGACAAAATGAATTGAGATATCACATTTAGAATAAAAACAAAGCCCTTTATTATGACTTACAGTGAAGGCATAACCAGAGGGAGTAATTAGTAAGATTGTTAGTAATTTTTGACGGTATTTTACAATATATTATTCTATAGTACAGACCTGAAGCAACAGAACAAAACACCATCATCATGAGGGTCAAGCCGTAAACTTTCTTTCGTCCTAGTTTGTCTCCGAGCCATCCAAAGAATAACTGCCCGGAAAGTGTTCCACAGAAAGCGACGCCGTTCACCGCTGCTGAAACATTAGGTGGCAGTGAGCCTGGCTTCAACGAACCGTGGACGTGGTAATATATCCGGCCAAGAAGCTTTGTGATGAGTGATATGCAAAAGAGGTCGTACGCGTCGGTGAAGAAGCCCATTCCGGCGATGATGATGGTGGTGAAGTGGTACCATTGTGTTTTGGCAACGTCTAGTGCGTTTAGCACATGTAGGTTTTGTTCATTGCCCATATGTATGATTTTCACAAGAACCTGTTCACTAGTGCAACAGAAGGAAGAGAAATTAGAAAGAACATATTTTTGAAACCAAAATATTTTATGGCTAAAGAAAATTGATAACAGATATAAGAAATGAAGTGGGACTTCCATATTTTTTTAATCATTACTTTAAACAATAATTCTTGCGATGATAAACGGAACAAGAAAAATTTGTAACTTTCTGTAATTTCAGAACCTATGACAATGGGGATTTCTAACTTTCATTTAAAACTACAATATATACGTACTCCTTTCAAATTTAGATGACCTAATAGCATTGATTAAGTTAATGAGCTTTCTTCCCAGTTAATGCAGGAGAAATTGAAACAGCTCTCTCTTTTTCTAAATTTCAAACAAATTATTTCACAACATTAACCAATTAAATACAAATACAAATAGATATTTATCTTCTTGTGAGATAGAAACTTGCCTGTGTGAGACAAGTATAGAATGTTTTCACAGTTTGGAGGGGGGGGGGGAAGAGAGTGTAAAAGAATTAATGACTTTGAGAAGAAGACCAAGAGGAAGACGATGTATATATACAAGATATGGAAATATTCAACTGTTACATGTAAATAAAACCCTATTTCTCGCCCAACGTTTGGTCAATAACTAGCTTCTACAACTCCGCACCATCTCATTGATCAGCCTTTTTTTAAAATTTTAAAATTAAATTAAATTATTAAAACCTTAGCCGAATTCTTTTGGCGGAAATGAGTATATTCTGACTGACTAAAATCGGATGAACGAATATTCCCCACAAAAGAAGGTGGGTCATCATTGTCATTGACTAACGACCATAGCAAATTGACAACTCTTAAATATGATATAAATGATATTTATAAATAAAAATTAATTGAAAAAACTGACTGGTCAGGGTTAGAAACCGGTCCAAGGCATCCTGCAGGCTGCCATATATATGTAGTTTATAAAAAATAAAAAATAAAAGGGTTAAGGCCTATTAATCATCCCAGTTTGCCCTTTTACAAGTAGTACATGCACAAGACTTGCATGTTTCTTATGGTGACTCAGAAAATCACATTAAACAAGTCAGTTTCACAACAATTTAGATTCTCTCTGAATATTCGATTGAGATATAGTTTCACAACAATTTAGATTCCTTTTTTAATTATTTAGATAAAAAATGAATGATTGAGATTTTAATATTTTATAAAAATATTAGTATAATACTTTATAAATTAATTTTTTTTATTTTCTATATATATTGTAGTTATGAACTCCGCATATCATTTTTAACTACTTAATTATGTATATATGTTACTCTAATAAATATATAAAATAGTATTAAATCTAAATCATCCATTGTTTTAATCTAACGGTTGATATGAGATTATGAGAGAAAAAAAGAAAAAAACAGAAAAAGGAGATAACAAACTCACATAATAGTAGGTAACAAACCGATATAACATCAGGCCTCTTATCTAATCTATTGGGTTTTGTCCATATATATAATGAGCCCTGCGTACTACTACAGAAATTGGAAATTTTGATGTTTAAAAGTTAAACAGTTATAAAAATAAGAGTAAAATATTCTAATTGTCCTTCTATTTTGTCTTAACTACACATCCTCCAAAAGATTCTTGAAGTATATTGTTTTTATTAAACATCATATTAAAATAAATCTTGATTACTAATTTACCCTTGATTATATCAAATTCCTAATTTATATTTTAAGGTTAATAAAATTAACATTTATTAATTATCTATTTAATATTTTTATTAAATGTAGGAAAAGTATAAGTATTTTTATGCAAAAATATTAACAACTTGATTGAAAATTTAAGTAATTTTTTAATAGACATACGTTTACTAAAATATATTTACAAATTTTGAATTATAATATAGGTTTAATGACTATTTTTACCCTAAAAGTTTTTACTTAAAAGCTATGGTTATTTGGATTTTTTTTTTTGTGCTCAATATCATTTTAGAAATACTTAAAATGGAGCAACATTACCCACACTTAAAAACTATTAATTTATTTTGTTTGATCCACGCAGCATCTAATTCCACCACCTCATCTTCTCACTTAGAGCCCGTTTGGTATATAGAAAAGGTAAGAAGAGAAAGGAAAATATGGAAGTTCCCTCTGTTAAAACGTGTTTGGGTGTCAAATCTTCCCTGAACTTGAATTCGTGTTAATAACTCCAAAATTCTTTTAAACATGGGAAGATCAGTTCCCACCAAAATTGGTGGTAACTCATCTTCCATTGCAGGTGGGGAAATACAAAAAGACAAAATTGCCCCTAAAAGTTTTGAATTTGCTAATTTAAAATTTTCACACCATCATGAAAACTAATAGCAAAGCTACAGCCTCACAGCAAAAGCTATGGGCATTAATATATAATTGAGAATAAGTCGAGATATATGTCATCAACTAGCGATTACAAAAACCGATACCTCTAAAGTTATTTGATTAAATCACTCTGAGAGTGATACTATCACTCCCATAGTGATTAAAATCACTTTGTGAGTGATTTCTCACATCACTCGAGTGACAGAAATCACTCGAGTGATTTCTCCTAGGGTGATTTTTTGCAAAATGAAGTTTTGGTGTATGTCCACTACCTACATTTGTGTTTTGGATTTATTAAAAAAAAATTTCTCTAATTTTCTTAATTATTTAATTAGGGTATTGTGGGTATTTTACAAATTTTGCCCACTTTCCTCACTCCATTTTCTTTCTATCAAACATTTTATTTTCCCTTAACCTATGTTCCTCTACCAAACAGCATACCTTTTTAAGTTCTCTCCCAATATTCCCTTCCTTTTCATTCACTTCCCTTCCTTTTCTTTTCCTTCATCCTAAATTCTTTGTACCAAACGGGCCTTACTCTCTTGGGAACTACCATGCAAGAAGATCAGACCAAAGAATATAATCATATTCCTTTCTCATATTTTATTTTAAGTTGGGTTTTTCACTTTGGTTCATGAGCTCAGTAATAAAGCTCGGGTTTTATTTAATTTGTAGAAGCATATGGAATCTTAGGTAAGATCTCAATCATATATATTGCAAAGTTTATAGCTTTCTTGCTTTAGTTTATCCATTTTTTTTAATTTAAAAAATTCTGTCGGTCATGATTTGCTAGTGAATCATCTTCTTTTTTTTTTTTAAGTGGACAAATGATTAGTTTTTGAATGCTTTGATATCAAATTCTTTGCAAATGCTTTGATTTGCTTTCGGGGGGTCACTGCAAGTTCCCCATTCCAGCAAGAATCTTGCATGGGCGAAGGAGGGTGGGAGAGAGAGAAAGGGGAAGAAGATGTGGTGTGATAACGAGGTGGCGGGACAGAATGCCACGTGTTTGCCAAACAATCAGTTTTGGTCAAACAAGCAGTATATTAACGGTCAACAAAAAAGTGGTGGTTAAAAAAGGTTGACATTGCTCTATTTTTTTTTTAGTAAGAATTTTCAGAGCAAAAGTAAACCTTAACCATATATATATATATATATGAATGCACAACATTTTTGCCAACCAATGTATTTAAAAGTTTACATCTTAAATGATTTTTAATAAATAAATGAGATTAAATATTTAAATCTATTGAAAAATAAAAATATATAATTAAAAAATTAATTAACTTTAATTAATTTCTAATACGGTAGTCAACTTAACAATATGACAAAATTTGAAAATATATATTAAAATTATTTTTTTAATGTTGGATAAAGATATGAGATTTAATGTTGTGATTTTTTAATGACGGGTCTATACTGTAATTTAACAATTAACTAATAGTAGGATGGATAGAAGTTGAATCTTAAAATTAGAATAGAGACTTATACAATATATATTTTGATTTAAAGGGAAGTCTATATAGATTTTCAAAATAAAATGAAAGTCTTTGTAATTTAAAATAAATAGAAAGGAGGTTGATGTATTTTACTCTAAAAATAAATGTGGCATAATGTGAGGCGGAATATTTGTGGAGCTTCATTTGATAGTTAAAAAAATACATTGTCAAACAGTATTTGAATAAACTTGACTGTTATATACATACGAAACCGTCAAATTGCATTTATATTTATATTTTGCAGTTTTTTTGGCTTCAAATAAAATTTAAATTTGAAGATGGTATATTTAATCAAGTGTTCCTAACTATAACTTGAAGTTTAAGTTATTACACTAAGAAATTCGAATTAGCATCGTAATTTTGTTTCATTGCAATCCCTTCATTAAGTTTAGTGACATAAATTTTTGGTCTCCAATTATTTTGCGAGGTCAAGGGGGTTCAAAATATAGTGTTAACAGAAATGCAATAACTATGTGATATAGCAATGACATGGCATAAACCAGGTGCCAAGACGATAATGAGGCATAAACAAAGTTGACGTGGCACCAGTCGACAGTAGTGATGCGGTATATCCATCCTCTTTACAACGTACATGGGTGTTTTTTGCTCTATTTTCTTTTGGAGGTTTTTGCAAGTTTGTTGCTACTCATGCTTAAATTCTAGTGAGTGTTACGTTCTACTAAAATCCGTTGTAGATGACTTCATGAGTTGCAAATTTGGTTATCTTTCTTTTGTTTGTTTGTTTGTTTTTTTTTTTTTTGGTTGGGTAAAACTGGAATCCCCTGTCATTCTTTATTCATCCAAAACCTCCCTTAGGTGCACAATCCCCAAACGATCATGAATCAGCAAGTCCTATATCTCAACATAGAGACTATACAAATGCATAAGATTAAAATCTCCTGCAAGACTAAGATTACCTAGTTTATCAGCAACTTGACTGCCTTCCCTATATGATTGTTGAAAGGGCACGCACTGGTCAGGGGGTAAAATATCACGAATCCAACTCAGCAAAGCACTTTGAGGAGTCACACATTTACTGATAGCCAATATCCCTGAAATGTGACAGCTTTTGAGTCACCTTCAACAATCAACTGTCGAATCCCTTTCTCCTTTGCCATCTTTAAACCCCACAAAGCTCCCTGTAAACTAACCCAAGAAGATAAGAGGAAAACAATTATGTTATTCATCACCAAAAAGAATGTTTACAAGACATTGTTCCTCTAATCTAATGAATCAATCTGTCTATCACATATTTATACATGCCATACAAAACCTCTATAAAACCACCTACATACTAAAACACACAAACACATAAACCAGGCCTATAATGACAAGCTAGGCCCAATTACACCTTTCCACACTCCCCCGTCCTGTTCAAACTATCTTTACTAACCAACTTAGTCAGGCTATTAGCTTCCTGATCAGCTGAATGCACATGTTCCAAGGCAATTAACTTGTCCTGCACCTTTTCACGGATAAAGTGACAAACTATCTCAATATGCTTTATACGTTCATGGAAGACAGGATTCGATGCAATATGGATTGCCGCCTTACTATCACAGTATACAAAAACAGGCACACAATGCGAGATACACAACTCTTTAAACAAACTGACAACCCATACAATCTCAAAAACTATTGAACCTAGAGCCCTGTACCCAGCTTCTGCTGAAGAACGATATATTGTACTCTGTTTTTTCGTCTTCCACATCATCAAGGATCCTCCTAGCTTCAACAAGTAACATGTCACAGATCTTTGTGTAGCTCCACAAGCTCCCCAATCCAGATCGCAAAAACAATCCAGAGTTAGGGTACCAGCTAAACTCATAAACACACCATGTCCTGGATTCTGCTTGAGATACCTAACCACGTTCAAAGCCACAACCATGTTTGACTTGAGAGGAGTTTGCATGAATTGACTCAAAGTCTGCACAGAAAAAGATATATCAAGCCTCGTTATAGTAAAATATATTAACCAACCTACCAAAGCCCTATAACGTCGTGGGTTTTGCAACAAATCCTCCTTCTTATCCTTGCCTTCTTCATTTGCCAACAACTCACATTTTATGCCACACCGGTAGAAAAATGACTTTTTAGACTGGGTAAAAATGAATTTTTAGACCGGTTTTAGATGAGGCCTTAATACAGCCGGTCTAAAAAGTGTGATGTTTTTTAGACCGGTTATACAACCGGTCTAAAAAGACACACTTTTTAGACCGGTTGTTTGGAAAATCGGTCTAAAAAGTGCGCATTTTATACTAATGAACCAACAACAAAAAAGACACTTTTTAGATCGATTGTTTGGAGAACCGGTCTAAAAAAGACTTTTTAGACCGGTTCTCCAAACAACCGGTCTAAAAAGTGTCTATTTTTTTTTGCTGGTTCATTGATTTCGTTAGTATACCAATTGATTGGTCAGATCTCAAGAAACTAACATTGAAAAAAATGAAAAACAAGTATAACAAAATTTAGTCAAACACAACATCAATTAACTGCTGACATTTACTTAGATAACAACATATACCTACAAAAAACAAGAATCTACAGATGAATTACTAAGAATACTTACCATTTGGCCGAATCAACCTTGGTTCACCATATATTGTCGTAAAAACAAAAGATTGGTTTGTTCCCTATCATGAATAACCTGACAAAACAAAATCATATTTCAAAATATAGAAGAGCACCACAAAAACATATTATCAGCAAGCAGCATCGAGAAAACAGGTTCATATACTTGATACTTCTGCTTTGTGTAGGTTTCAAAGGATAGTCTATAGCATATCTGAAATAATATTAGGAAATGAGTTAGAAAAGAAAGTAATTAGATCCCAAGTTGAAAGAAGATTTTTAATTAAGTAGAGCCTTAAGATAGAGAATTTAAATTAAAAAGAGTTAGAAAACAAGAGAACAAATGAACTAACTAAGTGACCTCTGTGTCGACATCGGCGATGTTCAAGAACGGAGGAGAGACGTGGGAAGGAGAAGCTGTCGAGGCACGAATGAGAGGTTTACAAGAAGCTTGATAAATATCAGATTTCAAAGTTGTAATTAGGCGCGCAAGAGAAGATTTGAAATATTAAGAAGGACTTTTAAGACCGGTTATCAAAACACCGGTCTAAAAAATCGCACTTTTAAGACTGGTTGTTTGGAGAACCGGTCTAAAAAGTCTTTTTTAGACCGGTTCTCCAAATAACCGGTCTTAAAAGTCCGTCTTAATATTTCAAATCTTCTAAAATGTTTTATCTCTTAGACCGGTTATTAGTAACAACCAGTCTAAAAAGTTTTCAATTTTTAATTAATTTTATATTTTTAGACCGGTTGTTTAGATAACCGGTCTAAATAATATCTTTTAGACTGCATATTTTAAGAACCGATCTTAAAAGTTTTTTATAATTATGAAACTGCCACCGGTCATATTTTTTAGACCTTATCCACAACAATCGATCTAAATGTTACGGTCTAAAAAGAGTATTTTGTACTAGTGTCATAGGCACATCTACCAGTTGGCAACCACTCATCCAAGTGTATGACAATAGATCCAATGTATACTTCCTTTGAGACAACAAGATACCCTTCTTTGATCATGCTAGCTTAATACCGAAGAAGTATTTAATGTCAACCCAAGTCCTTGATTCTGAAATTACTGTGAAGGAATTCTTTTACTTCCTTTATGTGCCCTTACACTATTGCAAAAACCACTTTTTAGACCGGTTAAAAATGACTTTTTAGACCAGTTCTGGATCAGGTCTTGATATAGCCGGTCTAAAAAGTTAGAAACGGGTCTAAAATATAAAATTTTAAGACCGATTGTATCACAACCGGTCTTAAAGTCTGACAAACAAGACCGTTAAATGGAAATTTCAGGTTTAAAATATACTTTTAAGATCGGTTTCTCTAAGAACAGGTCTTAAAAGTATAGGATTTTAAGAACGGTTCAGAAAAAAAACCGGTCTTAAAGTTATATTTAAGACCGGTTATTATGAAAATCGGTCTTCAAAGTGTTTGTTCTTTAAGACCTGTTCTCATAAGAACCGGTCTTAAATATCAATTTAAGACCGGTTATCTTGAGAACCGGTCTTAAATTAAATATTTAAGACCGGTTCTTATGAGAACCGGTCTAAATTTTTTTTTTAGTTTTATTTGTTTCAATCTACCCAAGCCAATAAGGCATATTCAACGACAATCCCCTCTCCACATACACAAGCAACAACACATGTATATATATATATTTCCAATCAGAAGCAGTGACAACAATATTTTTATTTCCAGAAACACTTGGTATTTCTCAGAATCAATTCAGCCTAAGGCATCATGTTATCCTATATATGCAAAAACTTGCTCCAAATTTAGAATCATGAAACCTAAAATCCTTATTAGTTCACATTTCCCTCTTTTGTTAAATATGACCTTAGTTATCGTAATTGGTATGAAGCTATAAATGTCATTCTTTTCAAGGCAACAACACTTGGCCCTTACAACCATCCACCCTCAACAATCATAGAATCAACATTATGAATAAAAATCATTCAAAACAAACACATTCAATTCCAATGACTACCAATAACACATGATCAAATTATTCAATTCTCAGCAACAATACAATATTAACAATTTATAATCATCAGGCATTTTGAACCACAATGAACTACAACATAACAATGATAGCAGAAAAATCTCAACATTTATGCACTTTCAATCCTAAAGCTTATAAAGGAAAGCAGGAGAAGAAATATTTCTCATTATATGAAAAAAATTCCTAAGCTTTACATATAAATGAAAAAAATGGAAGAAAATTTACAATAGTGATCCCATGCCTATATCGACAACCAACTAGTATCATCAATATCCAAGAAATTGTCCTGAGTAGAGATATAAACCAAGTTAGGTATATATGAAAACCATAAGTATTATTAGAACAACATAGGATCTGATTCAAAAACTTACTAATCTTGTAAAAGCTCATAGATGAATTCAGCACAACAATTGCGGATGACATCAATATCTTCTTCAGGAGAGGGATCAACAAGATCAAACATCTGTATGTGTAACACTGAAGCCAAACAAAACATTAACTTACTAACTTAAAAACAATAAAGTATTACAAAATTTTTGAAATATACATTTATTACCTCCTCGGTAAAATCAGTCGTGCCTAGGCTGATAATATTGTAAATTTGCCTCAAAATATATAGACCATATAAGTTGGAGCCCGGTGGTTGTCTATGGGTCTAAAAAAGAACATGATATCATCAAAGCAAGCATAGAAGCATAGCTTATGGAACACATCTTAAAGAAAACAAATATGTACTAACCTTTGGCGTGATCCATGTAGGGTCTTTTAAGTCATGAACATGCCTACCACATTTAGCGCGTCCGCATAGCCCTATCATCAAAATCACAAAGATTACTTATTTTGTACATAAACTTTACACACAAAAGGTAATAAAACAAGAAAACTTATGAGTTCATGGTCTTCTTCAAGTCACTCCCCGGTTTGAAGTGGATGGAGCATAGGAGGATGACTGTGTAACTCGCCTTACACAGAATAACCAATTGCCAATGATCCCTTAAAAAAAGAGATGAATGTTAAGCAAATATAAAGCATTATATGTGTTTTGGAATATAAATTTGATGTTTCTTACCCATGCACATAAGGAACCAAGAAACAGGAAGTTTCTGTTTCACTGAGCCTCTCTGATAAATATCTATGTTTGATGGTAGAAGTGATCCCTTTCTCTTGGACTTGAACTGGGCACATGAATCCAAATTTATCGCTCTGGCCAGAGGAGACCAACCTACGATTCATGTACCTACAAAAATGCAAGCACACAAATCAAAGTTAAACAGCATAATTTTTAAGATATTTACTTCCAATTGAAGAAGATACTTACATAAAAAATAGTTGGACAATCCCAACCGTAAGATATTGTCTAGGAGCGACTAAGGACATTAAATCTTCCCTATCAAGATAGCATATAGCCCCTGACTTCCCAACAACTGAATCTGTAGGCCAACTTCTTGTTAGGAAGGATGTATCGTATGCCATCAGAATCACTTGTTGCATCACATTCAGTGGAGGCTGTGAAACTTCATGAGGGAAGGGAGCTGGACTTGGGGCTTTGATCGAGGAATCCACAGCTCAAACAGAAACAAGGTTCTTTGGCCATGATGTGAAGGTACCCAAGACATCGCTCACAATCTTGAACTCCTCAGAAGGGATAGGGACAGGTGCGTCTGCGATGATAACCTCCTTAACTGACACCCTGACTTGATCATCTGTCATCTGTTGGTGGTGAACAGTTGATCCTAGGTTGTGCACACTCCCCTGTGTAACTAACCGTCTCAGAGGATCCTTAACAAATATGTCACAAGGCTCGCCAATATCCTTTCCAGGACCCTCTGATGACTGTCCAATATTACAACAACTCCCTTTGGTGCTCTGCTTATTACGATCGAGTGATTGTGCCTGGGCAGGAATGATATCTTGTCTTGTGCTCATCATGACATATACTTCCTCCTTCATCTTGCTTAACCGGGTATCCAATAGTACATCAAATGATGCTTTTGCCTCGACCCTTGCTTCAGCCCTCACAGTGGCCAACATACGCTCCAATTCGTCTCTCGTCACCACGTTGGAGGAGGAATTGCGTGAGGATCCAAAGTAATCCTTTATACCCATCCCTCCTCCAACTCCCCTGATATGGCCTAGATGCTCACGTTTTCCAGTAGCAACCATGAGAATGTCATTCCTCCCCTCCGGCTTGAAGGATCCCTCGGTTCTCTTTTTTTGAAGTTCCTCCTGTGAGATATACAAATAACACACATGAGTAATGAAACATGTTTACCGAGACTTACAACAATGATACTTACAATGTTTTCACCGACTATACGAGACTGTTCACTCATATAGGATCCACCACTCTTTTGGCGAGCATGCAACCACAACTCTTCGCGCCGTATCGAAGATGGTGGAGATATCAGAACAGAAGGATTGGATTGAGATGCTTCTTCCAATCTCCTCTGTTTCATAGTCAACAAGTCTTTCTCGGCCTTTGCGTATCCCCATGTGACATTATGTGGGGGCAATCATTCTTCCTGCCACTCTCTTGTGCTTTTTGCCTTCTTGCTTGCAAATAAGAAATGGGAAAAAAGGTTTCAAACAGTCAAGAAAACTGATAAGTAAATAAAGTACAAAATAAGTAAACTCACCAAAGCCTCTGGAGTAGTTTGAAGCCTAAAAAACTCCTGTCATGTCGCTTCATCGATGTATGAATACTTGCTACAAGGAGTAGGACGGGGCTTACCAGCTGGCACCTCGATATGCACGTAATTGTTGGCCAGATTTGTCTTAAACTTCCTCTAGCGCTCACAACAATACCTCATAGTCTTGTTATACAAGATCTCACTCTGAGGAACGTCGTAGGTGAGTTGTTATTCATGAATCAAAGGAGTTAGTGACAATAATGAAACAAATTTGATAATCATTACATACAGAGGGAACTTTATACCTGAATAGTGTCCCAAATATGCTGCTTAACTTTTTTATCGACATTCCTCCACTCCTCTATCAATATGCTAGGCTTATTCTATGCGAGGAGGTCAACAAAACTCCTATATCGGCTTGCATTGGGCCCGATCGGTTTCCAATATTGATCGAACTGAATCGGTATCTTCTCACCGGCCGACCGACTTAGGGAAACATCCCTCAACCGTGTGGCCATCCTGCCCCTCCGTCCAGGCTGGTGACTCAGATCACCTTCACTCTGTCTCTGATTAACACTATAAGGCTCGCTGTGCTGAGCACTAGGTGACACCTGATCCTCTGCTGTATGATGCACCGGGTCCGTCATTGTACTGTTTAGATAAATTGTTAAGTTAGTAGTTATAAAATAACTATATATATAATCTCCATATAACTTATAATGATAATTACTTTAAATAGATAGCTAACTTTTAAAGTAGATTTATAAAGAGATATCCTCCCATATCCCTTCACGATGATCATTTCTTGTGCCGTGTTCATTATTAGCTTCATCTTCTTCGTTCAATACAGGAAGACCCCTGGAAAAAGAAGGAGTCTCAACAAGGTCATAATTTAAACGACTTTCCTCTTCAATATCAACGACCCTTTTTCCTTGGAGAGCCATAGACCACATTTTATTTGTCTGATCGGTAATATAGAACACTTGTTTCGCTTGATCTGCCATAATGAAAGGTTCATCTCCAAAACTTTTATTATTCAGATCAACTAATGTAAACCCTAACTTATCAATTTTCACACCATTATTGACATCAACCCACTTACATTTGAAAATGAGAAATTTAATTTTAACATAGTCAACCACCCAAATCTCGTCAATAACCCCATAATAAGGTATAGCTGCTAATGTAGGGTTCTTATCTTTTGAAGTAGAGAAGTGCATAGATTCAGCCACTAACATAACACCACTGTTCTGGACATTGCTATCATCCAGGGACTTCGTGTAAAAGGTATAACCATTGATCACAAACGAAGTCCGACTTATGACATCAAACTCAGGACCACGTGCTAGCCATTTAATTGTATCAGAAACACATTCTTCTACTTCAACCTTTTGTTTAAACCAATATGCAAATGTTCTGGTATACTCCCTAATTAACCTTTGTTCAGTCATTCGACTGTTCGCTTTCCGTACAAGAGCATTTATGTAATCTTAAACTGCATCAACATTATTCAAAATGTACAAGTGGACTTGTTGTAAATCATTAGGATCCACACTCTTGACTGTAGCCCCGCGCCTACCCCCTTCTTCATCATGTCGTTTAGGAAGGCCGATATGTCCTACATTTGACAAATAATATTGACAAAATTCCATGGCTTCTTCAGAAACATATTTCTGAACAATAGATGTTTCAGGCCGGTTAGGGTTCTTCACATATCCTTTTAGGATTTTCATAGTTCTTTCAATTGGGTACATCCATTGAAAATAGATAGGCCCACACAATTTTATCTCCCTCACTAGATGAACAACTAGATGTACCATGATGTCAAAAAAGGAAGGAAGAAAAAGCTTCTCAAGCTGGCACAAGATCAGGTATCCTTTATTTTCCAATTCCTCCAATCTTTCCATCTCAATGACTTTACTATAAATCGCATTGAAGAAGAAACAAAGTCTGGTCAATATGTGTTGAAGATTATATTCGGCTATGCCTAGAATAGCTACTAGGAGTAGTTGTTGCATCAAGATATGACAATCATGAGACTTCAGCCCTATTAACTTTAAGTCTTTTATCGACATAAGCTTCTTAAAATTTGAAGAATACCCTGAGGAAACTTTGATGCCATGTAAACACTCACAAAAACTTCTTTTCTCATCCTTAGACAAAGTATGAGAAGCTGGAGGACAAAAAGTTCTCTTACCATATGGCCTCGGATGTAAGTCTGCCCGTATTACCATTTCTTGCAAATCTAATCTTGCCTTAATGCCATCCTTAGAACTACCTTGTATGTTGAGTAGTGTCCCAACAATACTATCACACACGTTTTTCTCCACATGCATGAAATCAATACAGTGTCTCACATCAAGATTCTGCCAATATGGAAGGTTAAAGAAAACAAACCTCTTTTTCCATATTTTTTTTTTCATTTCGACTCTTCGAAGTCTTACCGAAGATGACATTGATATTTTTCACCTTTTCATACACTTTCTCCCCAGTCAATACCTCCGGAGCATCTTTAAACTCTTGGCCACCAAAAAAGGCCTTCTTTAATCTGCGATATGGGTGGCCCCATCTAAGGAATCTCCTATGACCAAGATAAACAGTCTTTCTTCCATGTTGAAGTTGATGGTAGCATGTGCCTTCTTCACAAATCGGACATGCTTTGTGGCCTTTAACGCTATATCCTGACAAGTTTCCATAAGCAGGGAAGTCATTTATAGTACAAAAGATCAAGGCTCGCATTTTAAACATCTCCTTCTTGTTTGCATAAAAAACATCGACACCTTCATCCCACATCTCTTTCAAGTCTTCGATCAGGGGTTCTAAGTAAACATCTATGTCATTTCTAGGTTGTTTTGGTCCCGAAATTAACATAGACAAAATGATGTACTTTCGTTTCATACATAACAAAGGATATAAGTTGTAAATTACCAATAGAACAGGCCATAAACTATGTATACTGCTTAGGCTACCGTAAGGATTTATGCCATCCGTGCTAAGCCCAAGCCTAAGGTTCCTAGGCTCTTTGCCGAAGTTAGGAAATAATTGATCAATTTTCTTCCATTGAGAAGAATCAACTGGATGTCGAAGCTTTCTATTGGAAATTCTCTCATCCGCATGCCATCTCAAATTTTTGGCATCAATTTCATTAGCAAACAGCCGTTTGAACCTCGGTATGATTGGAAGATACCACAACACTTTTGCAGGGGCCTTATTTGATTTGTACCTAGGGGTTTCACATATCGGACACTGCTCTTTCTCTTCATGCTCTTTTCTGTACAATATACAATCATTAGGACATGCATGGATCTTTTTGTACTTCATCCCTAGTGGACACAATATTTTCTTAGCATCATAGTATCGGCAAGGCAACACGTTATCATCTGGAAGCATGTCCTTAAAGGCCTCAAGTGCTTCTGAAAAACTCCTGTCGCTCCATTCATGCTATGCTTTCAAGCTTACGAATTTCAATACAGTTTTCAACAATTGGTATTTTGTGCACCTCGGGTACAACGGCTACTCAGCATCACAGCACATATTACCATATGCATATGATTGCTTAAAAGCCTCTTCTCCTACATCACGAATAATATCCTCTATCCGATCATTCAAATCCATGTCATTATCATCAAAGGCGACTCCCCCTTGTTGAGCTGCGCTTGGAATTCCTATTTCTTTACCATGCCATACCCATACTATATAACTCTTACAAAATCCTTCACAAATTAAATGTGTATATATATCTGCAGCACTTAGTCACTTCTCATTCAGACATTCTACACAAGGACAATAGAACATCCCACTATCATCATTACCAGGATTTATTCTCACAAATTCTAAAAAATCCCTCACCCCATTATCATATTCAACACTAGTCCGTTTAGCGTTTATCCAACTACGATCCATATATTGCAACACCTTTTTTTTTCTTCTCTTCTATATATCAACTCCCCTAGAAAAGGTAAAAGTATGATGAGAGTATGAAATCATTACACTCATCAATTTATCTAGTTTAACAGAATTCTTCATCAAAATTCCTCATAAGATGTAATTACAGTATGTTCCATTTTCTTCAAGTAATTTTTCCCCATTCACATAGTTGTTATTTCTATTCAAGAGACCACTGCAATTACATTTGATTTTGAAAACATAAACAACGAAATTTATAGACCCAAGAAAGAAAATGATTCAACAGATTCAAAACATGTTCAAGGGACCGCTTTAACAGATTCAACATAAAGAAATTGATAAACAACACAATTACATCTTCAAAATATTCAACAGAAAGAAATTGATATGCAAAATGTGAAAAGCTAAGAAATTGTGATTAAACAAATTCATAATATCCAAATTTGTAAATCAAAGACCACAGTATCAAATAATTGTTTCCTATCCAATAATAAAACTACAAGCCAGCGCCAACATTTATACGAAGAGTTCTTCAAAATCATTTTCGTAAATAAAAATCAATTTCACTAAATTTTGCTATTTATATGAAGAATTAACTAAGACAAGGAGACATTACTCTTACCTGGTTGTAGTGACCTTGGATCGTGGCTTGAGGAGCAGGAGGATCTGCGGTTGCAGTGGATGGAGAACACACCGGAGATAATGGTGGTTTCGTGGATACAGGCCGGGGATGAACGAAAAATGGAGAAGGAGGGGCGGCGATGGAAGTAGCCGAAGCCGAGGCTGAAATATGATCGGAGAAGATAGAGAAATATGACCAGAGAAGAAGCGCAGGGCTGAAATGGAGCATTCGCGGCTGTGGAAGGACTGAGAGGAATACGAAATAAATGCGGGCTAGGTTTGAATACTGCAATTTTAAGACCAGTTATTTAAATAACGGTCTTAAAAATAATTTTAAGACCGGTTATTTCATTAACCGGTCTTAAAAGTTATCTAATTAAGATTGGTTATCAAATAACCGGTCTTAAAGGTCCTAACTTTAAGACCGGTTATTTAAATAACCGGTCTAAAAAATTCATTTTAAGATCGGTTAATGAAATAACCGGTCTTAAAACGCTGTGGATTTTTTATTTTCATTTTGATCAGATATTTAAGACTGGTTATTTAAATAACGAGTCTTAAAAATAAAGGGATTTTTTAATTCATTTAATTACACTTTTCTTTTGAGACCGGTTTTTTAGAAAACCGGTCTAAATAATATTTTTAAGATCGGTTATTTAAATAACTGATTTAAAAAGTTTATGTTAATTACAAAATTGCCACCGCGTGTTTCTTTTAGACCTTATCCACAATAACCGGTCTAAATGATGTGGTCTAAAAAGGCTATTTTGCACTAGTGTTATGACTTCCTGTAACTAGTAAATTATCCACATATATTACACCATCAGAATTTTTTCTATAGAATAGTGAATAGTCACTCTTACTCTGTTTGAAGCCTCCTCTAATTAATGCAGTGGTTAACTTATGGTTACACTGTCTAGAGGCTTGTTTCAATCCATATAGCAATTTTTTCAAGCAACATACCATGTCCTCCCCCATGGTATCAAAGCCAGGAGGCATCACCATATATACTTCTTTGTCTAGATCTCCCTGCAAGAAAGCATTGTGAACATCCATATGATATAGATTCCAATTATTAATAGCAATCAATTTAAGCATTATTCTAGTCGTAACCATTTTAATAACTGGAGAAAATGTTTCATGGTAATCTATTCACTCTTTCTGAGTAAACCCCTTCACTACTAGCCTAGTTTTATATTTTTCTATTTCCCTGTTGGCATTATACTTAACCTTATACACACACTTGCAACCTATAGGCTTCTTACCCTTAAGAAGAGAAACTACTTCCCATGTCTTATTCTTTTGAAGTGCCTCTATCTCTATACTCATTTCTCTTACCCACTCTTTATTTTTAACAGTTTCCTCATATGAAGTGGGTTCCAATATTCCATAATAGCATCAATATTGCATAATAAACACATGTGAGAAGAGGAGACATTAGCATAAGACACATAATCATCAATGGGATATAAGCAATTATTCTTTGGCTTAAAAAAGTAGAGAGCGCCATATTGCAAACATAATCTTAAGACCAATTGGGGCTTTTCTTTCTCTTCTAGGCCTCTTACAAGTGGACATTGCTAAGTCTCTCACAAGATTTTCGTCCTCAACATTAAATTCACCTGGATCACTATTGTTAACATTATGGTTGATCAGTAGGTTGAGTGGAGGGAAATGCCACACCATGAATTGACCGAATATGTTTAGGCACATTGTCATCAGCATTAAATAGAAACAAATCCTATACCTTTTTACTGACTCCCCTTTGGTCAGACGGCAAGATATCCCTAAAGGGATACCAATGTTCCTAAACAATGAAATGTCGATAGACCATAATTTATTTAGCTTGCAAGTTCAAAAGAAGATAACCTTTCTGGTTAGTAGGATAGCCCAAAAACACACATGGGATCGATTTTGGTCCAAACTTATTAGAATTGGTTAATTCAATAGCATATTCCAAACACCTAAATACTCTAAGATGATCATAAGTCGGTTTCCTACCATATATTTGTTCATAAGGTGTTTGATACCCTAAAATTTGAGAGGGAATGTGATTTAATAGATGAGCATCTACCTTTACACACTCACCCCAATACCTAATCATGACCCATTATTGCAAAAAGAGGGCCTTTGAAACATGCATCAAGGTTTTATGCTTCCTCATAACTATCCAGTTCTGTTCAAGTGTATATGGGCATAAGATCTTATGCACTATACATTTTGAAAAGAAATAGTTATGAAGATCATAATTAGTAAATTTAGTTCCATTATCACTCTAAAATCGCTTTACAGAAGCACCAAATTGAGTGAAAACATGTGCTAAGAAATTTTTAATGTGAAGAGTGGCTTGGGACTTGTACTTCATAAGAAAAATCCAAGTAGTTCTTGAAAAATCATCCACTATGGTAAGAAAATAATGATTTTCACAATGTGTAGGTGTCCTATATGGACTCCATACATCCATGTGCAAAAGTTTAAAGCAAGCATGCGTTTTAATACAACTAGGGGAGAATGGAAGTTTTGTCTGTTTGGCATGGAAACAAATATCACAACCTTTATTTATAGGTGCACAATCTGATTTAACAAACTACAAATGACTCAACATAAAATAGGGCACATGTCTGAGTCTAGAATGCAACAAAGACATATCATTACATGTAGAAACAACATTAATAACAACAAAATGTTCATGTTCATGTTTTTTTTACAAGACGTAAAGTCCACAGACTAATCTACCAGTCACCTTCAACCTGCCACCCCTGAAGGCCTTGTATCAAGCAATAATCAGGAAAGAATGCTACATAATAGTGTTAGCCTTTCATTAAGCGGGAAATAGATATCAAGTTAGAATGTAGTCCGGGAGCATACAGAACATCTGTTTATTCTAAGTTATTAGATAAATTCACAGTGCCTACATGTGTGACTTTCACTCTATCACCATCAAGTAGTTTTATGTTTTTTATAGGTCTTGTGTAAAGACCCTGCCTTATATACCTCTTATTATTGACCTTACTTAGAGTAGCAATGTGCAGTCCAGTGAGCATACATGAATAACATGAATATACTGATAATATTGATACAATATTTCTTGATTATATTACAAGAGTTTCCCCCCATAGGAGTGTATAAAATATTTACAGACCTTAAGATAACAAAAAGTTCTCCAAATAATCAACCGCATCCCTCTGCGTGCATTTTTCTTCTTTGTTCTCAGCACCTCTTTGATGTTCGCCTGTCTAAATGGTTGGTTGGGGAGGGTGAGATTCAGAGAATCTCAATAGTAAACATTAAAAGCAATGCATGTAAGATGAATATTAGTGCATGATATGCTTACCTTATATAGGCTCATGTTCACATGATGACATTTTACATGATCGATGTTTTATGCAACATACTACTACAAAAGAGGTGTTTAGTGGTGCACCTTTAACGACGTTTTTTTAAAAAAATGTTGTAGGTGATTGTTTTATTTTTTTTCCAAAAAAATAATAACTTATGGCGTTTTTTATTATAAGCATCGAGAGATAGAGTAGAGGTGCTATGGCGCTTCCTGAAAAAATGTCATACAAGACATTTTTTCTTTTTTTTATACAAAGTAAATCAGCTATGGTGTTTTAATGTAAAGTGTCGTAAATGGTCCAATACTACTTCCTTATTTTAAATGCTAATAAATGTTTAAAAAAAATAAATAAAAGTAGCTAAAAAAGACATACCTAAATAAAATTTCACTTTCGACTCTAGCGTACAAGTTGAACTTAATTAGTCAAAAAAAAAACCTAGGCCGGCGCTTCATTGGAAGTGCCGGCCTAGGTGTGCCTTGGCCGACTCTTTCTGAAAGCGCTGACCAAGGCCCATCAGCGCCGGCCAAGGGTACATAAAAGCGTTGAAATTTTTTTCCCTCTTTCTCTCACGTACTGTCCCCTCCTCTTCTTTTCTCTCAATGTCGGCATGTTCTCTTGTCTTTTCTACTTTTCTTTTTCTGTCAGTGCTTTTGTTCTATATCTTTGGTTCTCTTTTCATTTTGGTTGCCATATTCATTTTGCAGAGTTCAGGAATGATTTCAGTTCGCTTTGAGAGCTAGCTTCCTCTCTTCTTCCTCTTTTCTCCATCTGCAGGTAAGCTTCCTTATAATTTCTCTTTTTAATCCTTACTAGATTTTTTTTGTTTATTTGTCTTTCTGTATCCCAAAATGTTGGAAAAATCATTTAGATCTGCTTAATTATTTTATGTTTTTCTCTTCTTTGGTTAAATATACTTCCACTTTTGACAGTATTACTAATTTATTATTCAATGTTCTGTTTTGGATGATGTTATATTTACGATGCCTTTTATGTTTTTTATATTTTTATAGTGATGCTTTTTATGTTTTTTTATAAATGTGTGGTTTTGGACGGCGCTTTATGATGAAACGCCATTTTTTATATGCTTTTATGTTTTTTTAAATGTGTCGTTTTGGATGATGCTTTATGATGAAATGTCATTTTTTCATATACCTTGGCTGGCGTTTTTTTTAAAACGCCATAGAAAGCCAAAAATTAGCCGGGAGTGTCATTTTATAACTTCGTATTTTTTCACTTTCTCCCGCGCGTCTCCATTATTTTATTTGACTGCTCACAAAACAGATCAAAAGCTTCTTTAGTCACCCACCTTTCACTTTCTTTATTCTTATCTCCTCTTATCTCTCCCTGCGGATCTGTTTACTATTAGTCACCATTTCGGTCACAGTTCTCCGGTCCCATGTGTTGATTTCAACTCTTGTCACCGCGTGCAGCCTTTTTTCTCTTGTAAATGCCTTTTTCCCCTAAACAATTTGTGGATTTTTTTTCCTTTTTAGTTGAAATTAATCCTAAATCTCAATAGTTTGAAAAACATGTATAACTCATACATGAATAACGTAACTTAAATATGGAATTCTTTAATAAATAATACTTTTAGTAAAAAAAGGTAAAATATGATAGAAAAGAGAAATTAGGTGGACCGCGAGAGAAAGGAGAGAGTAGAAAGGCAAATTAAAATAGTTGCAAATTAAATCGTGTATATGTTATATGTTGTGTTTTGTTCTATGTGGTTATTATAACATTTGAATTGATTGGATGTAATTTAAATTTGGTTAAAGTTTATTTGTAGCAGTCCTTTCAATTAAGTTCATACCAAGTATATATACTTTTAATTTCTTAATTATAAATATGATATTGCTGGATTAATATTTGGTTGATTATGTATGACTTATAGAATTAATGTGTACTTACTTTTTGGAAAACTTGAAATTTAATTTTAGGATGTTATGATGTTAAATTTTTTGAATTAAATAGGAAAAGATAAAATTAAAGTAATTAATAACTAACTGCATTAGACATGCAACTAACCACTCATAAAAATATATTTAAGGTATATATAGATGGATCGAAAATGGATGTCTTCCAATCGGCGCTCAAGAGAATATATAGATGGTGTGAAAGAATTTATTAGATTTGCAAGAGAGCACACAAATGAGCCTAACAAAATCTTGTGTCCTTGCTTATCTTGTTGCTATGGAAAGCAGATTAGTCCACATGATCTGCTAGATCATTTAGTCTGTCATGGAATTTATCAATCATATAAACGATGGATAAGACATGGTGAGACGGATGATGCAAGTAGTGCTAGAGTGCATAGCACAACCGGTGCTTTGAATGATGAGTTTGACCCAACAAGCATGTGTGATAAGGACGATGGCCTTCAAGAAATGCTAAATGCGATTGAAGGTGGTCTTGATAACTATCCTAAAGAATTTGAGAAACTGAAAGGTGATGCAGAGAAACCATTATATCCTGGATATACTAAATATACAAGATTGCTAGCAGTGTTGAAATTGTACAACTTTAAAGCACGCTATAGCTTGAGTGATTCTGGTTTCACCGTACTTCTTGAACTTGTGCAAGATATGCTCCCAGAAGAAAATGTACTTCCTACCAATACGTACGAGGCAAAAAGAATTCTTTGCTCAACAACTGGTATGGGTTTTGAGAAGATCCATACATGCCCTAATGATTGCATATTATTTCGTAACCAATATGAAACGTTAGAGAAGTGCCCTAAATGTAATGCATCTCGATATGGGAAGAAGAAAGGGAGAAGTCCGTTGAAGGTTGTATAGTATTTTTCCATTATTCTGAGATTTAAGTGATTGTACAGTACTCCAGAGATTGCTAAGCTGTTGACATGGCATGCAGATGAACGGATTGAAGACATAAACCTTAGGCATCCTGCAGATTCCCCTCAATGGAAAAAAGTTGATCATGACTATCCTGACTTCGTATGTGAGGAAAGGAACTTGTGCCTTGCACTTTCAACTGATAGAATGAATCCCCACGGGGTTCAAAGTAGTACACACAGTACGTGGCCAGTGATCTTGATGACTTATAACCTTCCTCCACACTTGATTATGAAACGTAAGTTTATGATGTTGTCCATGTTAATTTCTGGACCAAGGCAACCTAGGAATGATATAGATGTATACTTGGCTCCTTTAATTGATGACTTAAAGTTGCTTTGGGAGGAAGGCGTTAATGTGTATGATGGAAACAGGGAAGAAAGTTTCACTTTGAAAGCCATGTTGTTTGGCACAGTAAATGATTTCCCTACTTACGGTAATTTGTTCGGATATAGCGTCAAAGGATATTGTGCATGCCCCATATGTGAAGATGACACTCATTTAGTGCGACTAGATCACTGTAGGAAAAATGTCTACATGGGACATCAAAGATTCTTACCATCAAAACATCGTTGAAGGAAGTGGAAAAAGGCTTTCAATGGTGATTCAGAAGAAGGTAGCCCACCAAAGATATTGACCGGTACTCAGGTATTTGAGAAGGTTAGACACTTGGATAACAATTTCGGCAAGCCTTTCGTGAAACAAATCAGTACAACTGGCTGGAAGAAGAAGTCTATTTTCTTTAAACTTCCATATTGGAAGTCCTTATATGTGAGACATTTTCTTGACGTGATGAACATAGAAAAAATATATATGTGATAGTCTAATCGGCATGTTACTTAATATGTAAGGAAAAACTAAGGATAATGTTAACGCTAGATTGGATTTGGTCAAATTGGGCATCAGAGAAGAGTTGGCACCGGTTGAGCAAGGAAACCGCACTTATCTTCCACCAGCGGCCTATACTCTATCGAGGAAAGAGAAGAAGTTCTTTTGTGAGTTTCTTGCAGGAATCAAAGTTCCAGAGGGTTATTCTTTGAATATAAGCAATCTTGTATCAGTGAAAGAGTTGAAGCTAAAGAACCTAAAATCTCATGATTGTCATGCGCTCATGCAGAATTTTGTACCTGTTGGTATACGGTCAATCTTACCCAAAAAAGTAAGGAATGCCATTACCAAACTTTACTTGTTCTTCAAGCTGATTTGTAATAAAGTGGTTGATTCAACAAAGTTACTAGATTTGCAAAGGCTGGTTGTTTGTACGCTTTGTGAACTTGAAATGTATTTTCCACCTTCATTGTTTGACATTATGGTCCATCTAACTGTACACTTAGTAAAATAGGTTCAACTGTGCGGTCCAGTCTATCTGAGATGGATGTACCCAAATGAGCGGTTTATGAAAATTTTAAAAGGGTATGTGAAAAACAGATATCGACCAGAGGGTTGTATAGCTGAGCATTACATGGTTGAAGAAGCAAGTGACTTCTGTGCTGATTTTCTATCAAATGTTGACCCTGTAGGGATCTCTAAGTCTCATCACTATGGGCGAACATCAGGGAAAGGAACAAGTGGGAAGGATGTAATTAGGATATCATTGACAGAATGGGAGCAAACTTACTTGTATGTGCTACATAACACTGATGAGGTTGAACCATATGTTGAAGAACACAAGGATGCTCTTCGGTCGGTACACGGTGATAGGAATGAAAATTTTATAACAAAAGAGCACAACCGTCATTTCCCAAGTTGGTTACAAAGGCGCATTGATGATGAGGTGGAGAGGAATCCTGATTTAGTTTCTGAATACTTGAGATGGTTATCGAATGGCCCAAGCTTCAATGTGTTGTCTTTCAATGGTTATGCAATCAACGTTACACATTCTACACACATGAACATGATACAAGGAGCACAATGCAGAACATTGGGGTAACACTTGTTGTTGATTCTTGGCATAGAGCCAATGCTAGAGACATACACCCCATCTATGCACCAATATCATATTTTGGTGTTATTGAATGAATATGGGAGTTAGATTACACTGTGTTTAGGGTCCTTGTGTTCATATGTAAATGGGTAAACAACAACAGTGGATTACGTACAGATGAGTTGGGGTTCATTCAAGTGGACCTTTTTAAAGTTTGGTATAAAGATGATCCTTTCATTTTAGTATCGTAGGCCAAAAAAGTGTTTTATATTGCAGATCCTGCTAAGAAGAATTGGTCCATTGTACTTCCATCGAACAAGAATAATCAAGAATAAGTTTATGCTGAAAGTGATGATCTCTTGAATATTCCCGAGGATGATCTTTCTTTCAAGATGTTGTGGTCAAAGTATATTGATACAGATGAAGACAAAAATGAAGACGAACCATTATACATGAGACATGACCATGACGAGGGAACTTAGACTTTAACTCAAACAAGAAAGAGGAAAAGATGATAACGAGTGACTTATTTTTTGACCTTGTATGTTTTATTCCTTGTACTGATTAGACTAATTTACTTTCATTGTCATGATTATCACTATGCATTGATGTTTCATTTGGTTTATTTAACTTGTAGGAAAATGGATCCCCCAAATGTGGATGAGGTTGCTGCTGATGATGATCAGGGTCAGGCCGCCGCACAGGCCGCATTCGAGGCTGACGTAGCCCAGGGAAGGATAGTAATGAAAAAACTTATCAAGCTCAGGAGTAAGGGCATGAGGTTAGACCTTGAATGGAATGAGAACGGAAACCCAATCGGGCCCAATGCCAACACATTTATTTTGTTCATTGGGACTGTGGTTAGAGAAAGAGTCCCGATTACATTTTCAGACTGGAGACAGACCAAGAAACAGCACGTGGATATCATCTTGGGTACAATTAAGGTAAACGGTATTATCTGTATCTCTTATTATTTACTTTCATGATATTACAATCTAACAAGTAACGACTTATTTTTTTGTTACAGTCTTGTTTCAATATTGAAGAAGACAGAGACAAATACGTGCTGTAAAAATGCGGTCGAATTCTCTGTAATTTTCGTTATGACCTTGTTAGATTATACTTGCACGATAACAATGGTAATATCAACCATACACCACCAGAATTGTATTATGGAATCATAACACAAGAGTAGTGGAATGAGTTCGTGATCTCACATACTACACCTCAATTTATGGTAACAAGATATTTACTTTTACGGAGTACTTGTAATGTATTATTTGTAACTTACATTTATCCATATGATTGATTTGTATCTAAATAAACAAGAAGTGAGCATAATCGGGATAGCGCGTCTAACATGCCATACCGGTACATGAAAGGAGCGGTATCATGTGCAGTGCTGGAACAACAATTAGTAAGAAAACTAATCATTATTTATTATTACGAATATCACTTCTATGACTAAGTTTTAACTACAACTAACTTTCACATGCAGATAAAAGAGTCCCACTCTAATGTCACACGTTTACCACGGCATGATTTGTTTGTGGCTAGCTGCACAAATAGTAAGGGCGACATTCCCAGTGAGCAAGCCAGGGCAATTGCGGATTATTGTGTGAGTAGCAGATTATATATATATAATAAAGATTTATCTCTACTTCAATAATTCTATAATACATTAACTAATAATGTTGTACTTCTTTTTTGTGACAGCGCACAATGACGCAAGAACAGCCGGACTTGGGGAACTATATTGGTCCTAATGACTTGCTTAGTAGAGCTCTTGAAGCTCTTGAGTATGGTGGTCGGCTTCGAGGTACTAGTTTTGGAGTCACCCAAACATCTTACTTCGGCTCCCAAAAGCGACCCAACATTTGTCAACTAAAGGAGGAGATTTCTGCCTACAAGCAGTAACTAGACCAACAAATGAGTGGCTACAAGCAAGACGTAGAACAGAAGATTAGTTACTACGAGTCACAAGTCAAACAATTTAATGATCATATGCACTTGCTGCAAGAGAAAAATGTGTTTTTGAAAACTCAAATTGATGCCTTAATGCAATCAAGGCCCTCACCAAGTCCAATGTGTGACAGCAGTAGTGCTAGAGAGAGTTACCACTCTACACCTAAAGTCCTCATTCCTTTGGTAATTAATTTCTTCTCTAGTTAAACTGATTGTTGTGTTATAAATTACTTTGCCTTTATATATTAATTAACTATATTTTTAATAGGGCGAATCAAAATGCAAGTTGTACATCGATGATTCTTTCAAGAACGCGGTTGCTATAGGCGTGGCCTATAATACCGGCCACGATACACTTCATAACTCATTGTTACCCCCGAATACACTCCGAGTAAGGGTTGACATATGCACATGTAACGATGCCCCCTTACCAATCCCTTCTCAGGATGAAGAGACAATGGTGAGAGATGTTATCGGTGGCTATGTCGCGTGGCCAGTAGGTCTGATAGAGCCAGTGAATAAGGTATTTAATTTACAATTCATTAACTTCTTCTAGTTACTTTCATCTAAAACTACAAGATTTATTTTCATGATTTTTGTAGGTTGCTGGTTCTAAAGAAAAATGGGTTGAAGGATGTGAGAAGAACTCATACTATTTACCAACACAACAAAAGTCACACCCCTCAACCAGTAACAGAAGCAGCAGACAAATAGCCTCATATCAACAACAATTGAGGTTAATGGCACCAGATATCAAGTCTCGAGGAGGTCATGAAATAATTTTCAATGAGGAAATCTATTATACAAGTACATTTGATCATATTGGTGTTGATATCATGTCTGAAGTACTTGATCATATATGGGCTGGTGCGACGACTATGAACATATGGGTTAGGTACTTTATGATCAGCATCTGTTACTGTGATTATTATTCATCATTCATGTTTTTGGTGTTAATAACACTGTTTATTTCCATAAAGGCACTTATACCATGATATGTTAATGGGCACGCAAAGGGTGAATAGATTTGTATTTATTAATCCACACATCGTTGGCCACTATGCGGGGACTACTTCGGACACACAAACCCATACTCTTAAGGACCAATTAATGCATAGAGCATCCCCTACTAAGATGTTCATTGTACCATACAATGTGGGGTAAATTATTTGCGACACTATTATCTATATCTCTTATTATTCATTCACTTTTATCATAATAACATTATTGCCAAAGTAAAATGTTCAAAATATTTTAGGCAACATTGGGTTTTACTTGTCATCCAGCCTGCCATAGCCCCAGCGCCCCGCATTTATTATTTAGATCCTATAGAGACTGGTTATCCATCGAATCACATAGATATGGTGATTATGATTAATGGGTAAGCATATTGGTGTATACGGAAATTATTTACGTGTGTGATTATTGAATAAAATCAAACTTAATCACTCATTACTTCTTTTGTTAGTGCATTGGCCACATATAGGAACAATGTTGGATTGTCATATCCTATTAAACGCAATGACAACACCGTGGCTTGGAGGAAGATTAAAGTATATGAATTTACTAAAATATTTTCACAAATTTTTCTTTAAACAATGGCTAACTATTATTTTGTATTGTTGCAGTGTCCATTTCAGCCAAATAATAATGATTATGGTTACTACGTCATGAAATACATGAAAGATGTAGTTACTCATGATCTAAATTATGTTCCCCTAAAAGTGAGTACTTATACTTAATTATATGTATATAATTTATATACTATTCTTTGAATTAACTTGAGATTGACATTTTTTTAAATATATGTCACGTTGCGTTCTTAGTTTAACTACTTCAAATTTTCTTTAGGTTTCTCTTTTACTGTTAGTCTGTGTTTTGTTTCCTTCGTATATATTTTTATTACCGGAATGGATCTCTATTTTGGCTTCTAGCTGTTTCAATTACCTATAGATTAGTCATTTTGATTACTAGAATAGATCTCTGTTTTGGTTTCTAGTTAATTATTTTATAGTGATTTTAATTTGTTCTATGATATTTATGTAGTATTATGAAGATGAACGGTGTGACCAGTTAACTGACTATCAAGTGGATAACATCATTGAGGAATGGTGTGAATACGTGGTCAGCCAATTGCCAATACCACCTCCCTAAATACGTAGGCACATTTTGATTTAATTACAAATTTCTTATCCACTTGTTTTAGTTTCTCTGTAGTATATTATATGTTGTAATTGGATATATATTTAGCTCTGATTTTATTAATTGATCGATGCATGGTATTTTAGTATTGATTTGATTTACTTTTTTTATTTGTATTAGCATTGTATATTGATCTCTGACTGGTTATTATATGAAATAAATTGGGATGGAAAAGGAAAAAAAAGGGGAGGTAAAAAAAAATACTTCTTACGGCGTTTCTTTAGAAAGTGCCGTGAGAGGTGGCAAACCCTCTAATGGCGCTTCCTTCTCACCTCCCCCAGCGTTTTGAAACGTCGTAAGAGGTCAAATTTTTTTAAAAAATTTTTAAAAATAAATACAATGTTCCGACGTTTTTTAAATTCAACAAGCGTTGTAGATTCTTCTTATGGTACTGGATGATGTGCCGTCTGTAAAACACCATAAATTTTTTTAAAAAAACGCCACCTATCGTGTTTTTTGTGGTAGATGGCCATAACAAAACACAAACAGAGCTTCATTCATTCATACATGCTTTATATAATCAAGCAAAACAATATAGCAAATCAATACACATCATATACATCTTATACATACAAGTAAGTAAGTTTACTACCTTTTGGATTTTGCCTCCTTTTTTTGTATCTTGATCTTCCAACCATAACTTCTTCTTTGTCACTTTTTGGCCCTAGATAAGTAATGACATCATTAGAGCCATAAAAATTGAATGCCAAATTGGATTCATTAGCCTTAAAGGCTTACTTTTACCCTTGGAGTTCATACTAATTACATTTGACCATTTCTTTCTTAAATTCGCATGGTAGTGAAAAGCTGCCAGCAATTTGTCCAAACTTTGAAAAAATCATAATTAATTCTATAGAACTTAAATTTAGGTGGTTAAAAGTCCTATGTGAAGCTCTTTAAGTTTAATTTTATGTAAAAATACTTTGGTATGACTATTATTGTCATATGTTTTCTAGAAATTGGCCAAACCTGAACTGTTTCAGATTACCTTCCAGAAACAAGGCCTAATTTTGGAAAATCATATCTCCTAGTATACTTGTCAAAAAATTACAAACTACCTATAAAAGTAAATATATATGTTTCTACTTTAATTATGAAAAGTTTCATATTCATTGGATAATATTTGATTACTCAAAAATACGTCACAACAGACCTGCCTCCAGAAAACGAAGTACACAATATCTACTTTAAAATTTTCAAAAATTCCAAATTCATATATAAGTATCCAAAAATTATAAACACTTGTATACCTACACAATTTTACCCAAGGAATCTATTGGAAACCTCAAATTTGGAAAATTCTCATTCCTTCATCACGTTCTATTCAGACCAGAAAACTAGAGTTTTCTACAACAATTCACCAATTCAGAATTTTGTCCAACAACTTAGTCCAATATCATCATAAATCATAATCTAACCATAAACACATGATTAAATCATTATTAAGCCTCTAAAAAATCCCTTGGTAAAAAATTAACAGTACCCAACCCCCACAAAAACTCATCCAAATAACAAACCAATCGGTTTAAAAGGAAGCTTACGCTTACCTCTATGCGTTTCTGCAATAGGTTTGGAAATCCGACAGTACTCTGGCAAGAAGACGGCACCAAACACCTCAAAATGAAAATATGAAACTATAGAAATGAAGCTTAGGATGAGTAGAAGAAATTTTGTGAAGGGTACTTTAAGAGAAAACACCAATTCGGAGGTGAAATCGGCTCCGGAACTCAAGAACTTTCACTATTCACATTTTCTCTTTCCTATAACTATTTCTCAACGTTTTTTCATGAATATTTCTGAATAATTGGCAGCTGATTGAAATATATGGCCAAGAGGAGGTCTTGAAAAAATATGCCACGTGTCGCGATCCCATGGTGCCATTTGTTCAGTATTTCACTAATTGGGTGACACGTGTCACTTCCTTTAATAAAGTAGGTCCCGCCTCTTTTTCCGGGCCTTTGGCTATCCAAATTGTTAGGGAAAGTAGGGGCCTGATGATTTTCCCAGCTCCTGGTTTCGGTGTTCAAGAAAATTAGTCGGGTGTCCGAGTCAAAGACTTGTGGATTTCCCCAGCTCGGGGCTAGGTGTCACCTTCAGGTGATGACAACTCAAAAGATAAAGTAAATTTATCATAAAGAGGGGACATTTGTCATGCTCTTATTTGGCCAACACAAAAGTCAAAAAGTAAAGTAAGGGCCATGATGAATGGACTTGTGTCCTCTTATAATGGTAACAACTGGCTAGATGGCAATTTCTTATTGGTCCGCCTCAAAAGTCACTTTTAAAAAAATATTACTTTATTATACGAAGTCACTCGGTTTTACGCCACGTCTCCCTGTGGCCTCAAGAATGTGCCAAGTGTTCGTGTAAGCCCTCAGATAGCACCACATGACCTCTGGCTCGGGGAATACCAACTGTCTGCTTGTGGGCCCCACATGGCACCATAAGCCAGTGTCTTTATTTTCCCGAAACGTAAGGCATACTGGTGTATTCTTAAAAACGCAGGGCATACTGGCCCACCCTGAAAACACCATATGTCCTCACATACATCATACTTTACTTGTTTAACTTGTCCCATACTTCATCACATAGTTGGGTGGCATCTTTCTAAAAACCCAATGGCATCATATATGTGTCCTGTGCACATCTGCACCGACACTTTAATCATACCTCCTGCTAATATCGAGCATTTTGCCCGATAAGGCTAAGTCGTATAGTCCCTGAGAGTCTTTCTATATCTTATCATTATTGGGACTCTTTCCAAACTAGGCTTAGTCGTTTTCCTGATATAGGCATTTTCTCAAGTCTCTAGGCCCAAAATTCGGGATATTACATCTTGTACATCTAGTATAATTCTTTAACAGTGATAGGTTGCTCACTAGGTGAGTTGTAGCATCTGAATCTATTACCCAATTAGTGTTTGTGTGACTGAGAGAGGGAGAACTAAGTAAACATGTACCAGTGAGTGCATGGAAGGTAGAGTTTGCCTCCTCCTCTTTCTTTAAAAAATTCAGTAGCCTCTCTTATGCTCTGGAGTAAGTGTGGGAGTAATCACATTTGCAGCAAATCCTGCTCTCTCTTTAGCGTGTGTGTGTGAGTGAGAGAGGGAGAACTAAGCAAACCTGTACCAGTGAGCGCATGGACGGTAGAGTTTGCTTCCTTCTCTTTCTTTAGAAAATGTAGCAGCCTCTCATATTGCTTTGGAGTAAGTGTGGGAGTAATCATGTTTACAGCAATCCTGCTCCCTCTATATCCTTGGCTATACTTCCAATGGCTTGAGCATTAATTTTGGTTCAATTCCCTTCAAAATCAGTCCAGAACCCTATAAGATGCCAGCAGCCTTCTTTGTTGTGTCACTTTTTGCCATAATATCCACATTCTAGCTCGCTGCCTCCTTTACCTCTACGGCGACCTCACCCCTTACCCTTGGTTGCCATTGCTATCCCTTCAATGGGAGTCTCTTTCACTGAGTTGAAGAGGTTCTTCTATGCTTCATCCTCAGAAATCATGGCAAAAGCTTGATTTACACTAGGGAGGAGTATTTGGCTTCTAGCAGCTATATATGTCTCGTTGAGACCTATTAGAAATTGAAGAAACTTTTGTTGTTGAATCACTTCTGCATAGAATTTCAAAGTGCTACATTGACAGGAGGGAATTGGAATGAGAGCAGCCTATTCCTTCCACAATTCCTTCATCTTTGTATGGTAGCATGCAACAGGTAGTGAGCCTTGATGGAGAGAGGAAATTTTGCAATAATAGCAAATATTTGGGAACCGCTTATTTTGTCATATCTCTCTTTCAAGTTTGTCCACACCTGACGTGCCTCCTGATAGTAGATAACCCTATTTGCAATTTCTCTAGACACCAAATTAAGCAACCATGAAAGAACAATCGCATTACAACGTTCCCTTTCTTCTCGTAATCGTTGTTCCTAAGCATCCTTTCTACAGGTGCCATCTGCAAACCCAAGTTTATGTTTACCTCTCAATGCTACAGTCATGACTCTACTCCACGCGGTAATTTTCACTGCCAGTGAGGGTTGGTGAAATAACCCCAAGTACCTTGAGTATCTGAAAGATGGAGGTAGAGAGGATGGGTGAAAGGAAGACAATTTGAAGTGGAATCATCTCCTAACCTCTTGTCTGCCATGAAAACGATTCTTAATGTTCAACACCTTCAATGAACGCTAAGAGATAGTGCGACGTTGCTTAATGTGTAGAAGGAGAGAAATAAGTGGTTCCTTAAGAATCCAAGATGAAATTCTCGGTCATTTGTTCAGAAAATTGGGTCCGACTAGAGCACGACCAGATTCTCAGTTGCCTTTTTTCAAAGATTAGATAAAAGTAATCAAACTTGATAGACTCGAATCAAGAACCATTCACAATCAAACCAATGCTCGGCTTGCAAAGGTGAACCATTCTCAAATCGACGCTGACACAATGGTCGAATTAAAAGAAACGACTAATGATGGAGCAGATTCTCTGTTGCCTCAGAAAGTAGTACGGTGTGGCCGTGGTATAGAGAAAACTCGAAGTATTGATTTTTCAAAGGATTAAATGCGATTACACTAGATTTAGATCATTAGAAGAGCAAGATTCCAGCCAAAAAACGACTACGATTGAAGAGTTGTTTGTGTTGTTCAAAAGCACAATTCCGGTGAGCTAATTCCTCAGAGAATTACAGCGATGAAGCATGCCGTCGCTTGAATCATTAACTCTTTGAGTGATCTGCTTTGCTAGAGTTTTAAGGATCGAATCGCATTCTGGGTTGAGACTCTAGGTTGCTCCACCGGGTCAGGTTTCGGACCTTCAATGAGTTTCTTGACTTTCAGACTGGACCTCTTGCCTTTGGGCCTTCAGGGTTTTTTTTTTTTCCAGCCTGGAGGTTTGGTACCATGTAAACTAACTCAGGAAGATAAGAGGAAAACCATTATGTTATTATTCATCACCAAAAAGAATGTTTACAAGACATTGTTCCTCTAATCTAATGAATCAATGTATATCACACATATTTAAACATACCATACAAAACCTCTATAAAATCACCTACATACTAAAATACACAAACCAGGCCCATAATGACAAGCTAGGCCCAATTAGCACTTTCCACACTCCCTTCAACAATCAACATGGTGCGCATTGCAAATACCAATCTTCTTCATAAAACCTTTAACGCACATACCAGAACTATCTCTTAATATCCCTTAGCATATGCATTAAAGTTTAATTTGAACCAACCCTTTGGACTAGCCTTATCTGAAAGGTTCTCTAACTCCCAAACATATTGCTTAGTTATCGAATCAGGAAACGTTGGAGTAACAAAACCTTCTTCAAAAAACAATTTGTTTTGCCACTACCATTGCCACCAAACTGTTATAGGAAACAACCTAATCCAGCTATCTCCCTTTCTCTGGTTAGCAACTAACCATTCCTTATATTGAGGTGGAAACAACTCTTCACCAATCCTACCTCGACCAACAACCCTCCACATATCTTTCGCAATCTTACAATCCCTTAGCGCATGCGTCAAATCCTCCTCACCCTCCTGATGTCTATTGTAAAGAGGGGATAACCCCCCCCCCCCCCAAAAAAAAAAAAAAAGTCTTGCCATCCTACAAGCCATGAGTAAACGATCATGCAGACCTATCATCATGAATTTGTAAAAAACCTCATAAATATATTCTTAGCTCCATTAGACCAGAAGCTTAGCTGTACATATTAGATTAATATATGTCATCATTCATTCAAAAAAAAAGTATAAATATGTAAAATGGCACTATTTCAAGTTCTGCAAAAAGGGGCGGAGCTGCTCTTAAAACCAGTCCATGAGGGAAATGCTGTAAATTGAGTGCTGGATCCGATTGGGGATGATGAGGTTCCCGCACGAGGTGGCAAAACTGTAGTTTCTCAAAAAGTGGTTTTTTATTTGTAAATGTAAGCAATTTCTGAGAAGGCAAAGCAGGACCCTCTAATACTTTCAAGTTTACAACAAGAAAAAGAAGGAAAAGAGCACAAGAGAAAGTGTATAAACTTAGAAACCAACAAATGTAAAGAAAAATGCAAAAAAGTCGTCACTTTGAGCCTTCATTTTTGTCTTCGATCAACTGAAAATCTGCGAGGCTCGAACACTGATGATCTAAGAATTATAGGAGTGACTTTGCCCAAGATGGAGGGGAATGGCTTCTCTCATCTGCTGTTAATATCCACAGCCGTCCTTTGCTATAAAACGTCATCGTTTTGCGTTAAAAAAACGCTGGTAGTTGCTTTTTATTTTTTTTCAGTTAAGTTAAATCTAGGATGCTGGAGTATTTTTCCAATATTCTAAATTAGTTTTTGGTGCATTCAACACCTTAAAATATTTTTTTCAGTACCACTCAGTATCTTAAAATAGTTTTTGATGCATCTAACACATAAAATATTTTTAAGAGCATTTGGTATCCTAAATTTAGTATGCTTAATGTTATTGAGAAAAATACTTTAAGGTAAAATTGCATGAAACATTACTTTTTGACACCGGATACTATTGAAAAACTACTTGATATTAGAAAACTAAATTAGTTTAAAATACTGAGTTCTATTAAAAAAAAAACTAGTTCTATTAGTAGCACTCAGCATTTTTAAACTAATTTTTGATGCATCCTGCACCTTAAAAAAAATTCTAATATAACGCAATATCTTAAACTAGTTTATTTTCCTAGTAGTGTTTTTTAAATAGGCATTCAGTCTCAAAAAGTAATGTTTTGTACAATTTTACTCTTAAAGTATTTTTCTCAGCAACATTAAGCATCCTAAATTTAAAATATTGAGTGCTCCTGAAAAATATTTTAGAGTATCAGATGTACTAAAATTTATTTTTAGATACTGAGTATTATTGAAAAAAATATTTTAGAGCATTGGGTGCACCAAAAACTAATTTAGGATATGGAAAAATATTTTGGGCCCTGGTAGAACTTAACTCAAAAAAAAAAAAAAAAAAGCAACTAACACTTTTTGTAACGCAAAACGATGACGTTTTACATCAAAGGACGGCAACGGATATTAACACAATAAAGGAGAGAAGCCATTCCCAAGATGGAGAGGCAAGAGAGACGAGAGTGCTAGTGTGTGAGAGAAGATGGTGATGAATGTGGGGCCTAGGGTTCTTCCATTGGAGAAGAAGGGACTTGTATTTGGACGATGATTGAGGGCCCATTTGGATTAGCGGGCCGGGGGATAAAAGATGTTTTATTTAATCTGATTTTTACAAACTTAAAATAAGATAAAAATTATATTATAAATATGATTTACGTTTGAATTGATGATGACAAAAGTGACATTTTTTCTAAACTTAAATTTATTTAGGTTATTTTTTGAAAAGTAAGTTGAGATGGAAAATAACAATAAAGGGTATAAATTTTATTGAATATCACATATGTACATATAATGATAGTTTAAGAGAGAAAAAATTAAATTATATAAATTAAATATAATTAATTTATTATTAAAAAACTTGAAATTAGTAACATACTTAATTCAATTTAACGAAAAAATTTTATATAAATTAAAAATCAAAAGAATATTATTAAATTTTCAAATTAAATAAATAAGTATGTATCAAAGAGTTGTATGATCATCCTTATCAATTAAATACAATAAAAGAAAACAATCCCTAAAGATAAGAGAGACATGATCTAACTAATTTGAAAGTTTGGTTACACATACTTTATTTTTGGGTTTATCTAAATTCCTTTGTTCTAAGACTACTTGAAACTCGAACTTTGATAAAGGATTTTATTTGACAATGAATATTTTACAGAGCAGAGGGGATCAGAAGAGTAGTCAAGACTTCAATGCTAGAAGTTTGATGATTGACGGCCCTTCTGAACAATTACAAAGCTTTACATAAAGTCAGGCATATCCAACCCTGGTTACATCATCATCATAATTATTTTCCTAAACTCTAGTTTCTTTTTTTTGTGGAATCTCTATTTTTCTCTGTATTCTTTTCTTCAAGGAATCTTATTTTTACTGTCTGCCTTCTTTTTCTGCTTTCTTTTGTGAATCTTTTTTTTTTCCTTACTCATCTTTTTTTACCGGCACCTTAAAGCAATCCTGGATTTATTGGGATTCTTTTTTCTTTTTCTGCTTTTTCCTACTCTTTACAATAATAGCATTCATGATTTGAAAAGTAAGTTAAAATAAAAAAATGATTCTAAATGACATAAATTTTATTGAATATTATATATATATATATATATATATATATATATGAATGATAGTTCAAGAGAAAAATTAAATTGTATAAATTAAATATAGTTAATCTATTATTAAAAAACTTAAAATCAGTAATATACTTAATTAAATTTAACGAAAAAATTGTATATAAATTGAAAATCAAAAGAATATTATTAAATTTTCAAATTAAATAAATAAGTATGTATCAAAGAGTTGTATGATCATCCTTATCAATTTAATACAATAAAAGATAACAACCCCTAAAAATTAGAGAGACATGATCTAACTTATTTGAATCTAGAATTCTAAATAATCAAATAAAAAATATTAAAAATAAATAAATAAATAAAGGAATTTTATCAAAAAAATAAATGAAAGAAAAAATGGTAGGTATTTTCGTCACCTACAAAAAAAAAAAAAAAGGCCAGTGCTGTGACCGTGGATGCTCCAGTGAAGGATTCCGCCCTCACCGACCCGAAATTTGAATGCGTCCTAATCTCAGACCTCGAATCTGCATCCCCTTCCTCCTTATTAGAAGTGCTCGTCGTGCTATAGTGATCACCCCACTCGCTACATTGAACCTCCTCCCGCTCTGTCTCAGTGTACTCCTGATCGTGAAGCTGATGATGTTGATGAAGCTTTTGGCCTTGAAGAGGCTCGTGCTTTGAGTTCAAAAAATCGTACTCGGATATATCAGCATATTCATCATCGGAGTCTTCTTTGTCCAAGTGATGCGAGGTATCATTTTCAATTTTCTGACTCATTGATTGTCGGGATTGTTGTGCTCGGTTACTGGAAGTATTCTGAACTAGGAGGAGGAGGATAGAAATTCTTCTAGTTCCAAACAGAAGAGGTTTGAGACGGCGTACTCGAATAGGTAGAATTTGCTTGGTACACAGTAGAGAATGGCGGAGAAAATTAAGCATGGGAGAGAATGACTGGTAGGGAAAATTTAATGTAAATAGCCTTTTGTCATCGTGATGCACTATGGAAGCCAGTAAGAGCTTCTTTTTTTTTAAAAAAAGTTACTTTTGGGATAAAAGCTCATTCCTCATATATCTCGCTAACTCAAACATAGCAATTAGGCTCACTGTGCTTTTTTCCCCTCTCATTGTGCGTTTAGGCGCTCGCTAACTCAAACAGAGCAGTGATTGTAAGAGAGAATTTAAGGCAGAGTGGAAAGTGAAACCTTTGAATTTGGGGAAAAAAATTGGAGCCAAAATTTTCATGTGGAGGGATTTATTTACTAATATTTGTTTTCAAATCGAGAAAGCTTGATAGTTTTTTTAGAAAAAAAGGAGCTTTACCACTTATGACTCCTCATTTTTAATAAATTATTAATATTGAATTATAGGGATTTAATTAAAATTTTAATAAGATATCAATTGTATGTATTATTTAAAAATTTTGTTGTATATATTTTATTTTGAAATTAAATTATAAATAGTTAAATCTAAGTAAAGTAATAAATAAATAATCTTATTAATTTTTTTTAGAAAAAAAGAAAAAAAAAAGAAAAGACCTTCAACTACTACTACTATTATTATTATTATTCACTTTCTTTTCAGCATTTAAAACGGGTCTTGTGCCTTTTAGCCATTTGGGAGTTGAAATATTTGATCTTCGGAAAAAAACTTTTGGAGCAAAAATGACTAACTTTTATTTTCAAACTATACAAAGACTGACCTTTTTTTTTCAAATACCAAGATACTACCTCTTATCCTTAATAAACCCAATTGACAAATTAATTTAGATATTTTTAGATTGTATATTAATTTATAAGTCAAACAAATTAATTTGAAGATAAATAAAAAATACAACTACATTAAAATTATTTATTTAGTTTCTTTAATCTCGTCAAATTAACCAATTGGATCTTATATTAAAGACTAAATTATAGTAGTAAATTAGTTTTTCCTATTTCATTTTATATCTCTATATTTCTTTTTACAATTTAAAATAATTATTAAGTTTTCTATTTTAAGGTTTCCATTTTAACAGACTAGGCACTTCTATATGCATAAGTCAAAATCCGGTTTTATCTCATTTTTGGGTGTGACATGGTCATCTCTAACTTGCTTATGGTTTTTATTTTTTTGGCCAAACCAGATCTTATACATTCTTGTCAAATTCAAGAGTTAACTTTTTTAGTTTATCGTTTTAACATTTTTAACTCACAAAAAAATTGTCTAGCCACGCTTAAATTTATACTAGTTGTGAACTCGGTTGAACTCATGAGTTTAACGTACCAAGTTTGCTTTTTTTTTTTTTTATGGTTTTTTACTTACAAAACTTAGTTAACTCACTAATAATCTTGTGTTAATTTTTTCGTTTTGATCATAATTAATGGCTTTATATATAAATTTAATAGAAATTTCTTTGTTGAGTATAATAAATTATGAATGTTGATAGATTTAGTTTTAATTATTAGGATTTAAAATATATTTAAATCATATTATTGTCATTTGTTATATTTTAATTATTTAATTATAAAATATTAATACTTATAATTTATTAATAACAATAAACTTTTACAAGTTTACAATTCAAGCTCACAATATGTAATTATATCATTGTTATGAGTTTACTAAAATTCATGAGTTTGATAACCTTGATCTTATATGATTATTCTATAACGTATCAAATGATTTGAAGAGATTATATGTTATAAACCAATTATTAATTTCCATTCATTTTTAATTTCGGCTTCATGTAATTGATCATTCAATTTCAAAATTCTCTTCAACACTAGCTTGGTTAATGACTATAAATGGAGGTGTATGTCCATACATTTGTCGGTTACACTGGTTTCTATAATGTGTTATCCCATCAATATATTGTTGATTATGCAATCCCTTCTTCATTCATTATATTAATTTTTAAATGAGAGCAGTCCATATATTATTTTCATATTTGTTTAGTTAATATGAAGTCTGAAGACAAATCAACTTTAATGAAACATAAATGCATTTTCTAAGAATTTGTCTTCCAATCTCAAAAAGTTTAAATGATGAGATGATGATGATGATCATTATTGTATACTGTTTCATATGTATGGCGCAACCCAATCCTACTCAATATTATGCCACCTACCTGGTGAAAATATAATTAAATAATTATATTATCATCAATTCTAAATGATCAAAATTTGAAAGTTTTCAATTTAGCGATGGAATTAGTAACGGATTAGAGACAGAAAGTATTATTGATGGAAATTAGAGACGAAATAGTGACAGAAATTAGAGACAGAAGTAATTCTACCACAAATATATGACACAAATATGGAATAAGTTATCCTAAAAATTAGTGACGGAAATAGACATGAAATTTTGCCTCAAATTTTAGCAACATATTTAGGATGGAATTTGATCCATTGCTAAGTAGAATTAGGGACGGAATTTTTCTGTCGCTAATTTTCATCACTAATCCGTCATGTGACATCCCTATTTCCATAGTTATCAGATGAATTTTCCCACAATGAATTTGAACCATTGAGTCAGGATTTGATCCTGGGACCAATATACTTTGGATAATAATCTAAAATCCCAACCTCAACAAAGGGTTTGAACCTGTAATTGAACGGGCTTTCCTGAAAGATTTAAACAATGAACAAAAAATCAGACCAAAATAGCCGGTTTAACCAAAAAACTGATGAACTAGATACAAATCTGGTCTGGTTTGAGACAAAAATCGGGGGGAGTGTAACACCCCAAATTTTAGGACAAGAGAATTGAAAATAAGCCTACAATAAGTGGACTGCTAGACCCCGGTTTAGCAAATGTCCCTATGAGGTATGTTTAAACTCCCCAAAATTCCTTTATATCCTTGAATATTAAAAGGAATTATATTGGTAAGCTAAAGAGCTTGGAGAATAACAAAACGAAGTGATTGGAAGTCACACATAAATTAGTAAAGTGGAACACAAAGTAATTTTGCCACCGGTGAAATTTCCGGTGTGGCAGCGGTTATTGTGTGACATGTTTTGATAGGTAAATGATGGTTAAAAATCATGAAACTTTTCAGAATGAAATTAGACTTATCAAGCTTTAATTTGATAGGTTATATAAGCCATTTGGAGTTGTAAACAAAGAGAAATGAATTTTTTAAGTTATCCCAGCGAAATTAATTACTTTCTGGGACAACATTCAAAGATTAAAATTCTGGAAAGAGTGAGTTTCCAATTGGCAAAATATTATATTTTTCCTTAAAAATAGACTCAATGAGGGTCGCATAGCCTTTGGAATCACTCCAATTGGACATTTGTACAATTAGATATGAATTTTCAAAGTTAATGAAAATTCTGCAGAATTTGGTATTATATGCGAAAATTCAATTTTTGGGCGAATCAGAGGGTGACACGTGGCAGATAAAATATCTGATTCATATATCCATTAAATCATCATCTTCTTGGCCATTTCACGCAGGAAATCACTGGAAGAGAGAAAGAAACAGATCGGAGATATGGAGGGTGAGGAGAGAGAAAATTCTTTCCTCCGAAACACTGCCGAAACGGCATCCTCTCTCAAAGTACCCTTCAGGAAACTTCCTCTACTCATCGAGATCTTCATTCCTACGGTTTCCGATTTTAATTTGGAGGTATTTGGTGCTGTCTCCCTTACCGGGGTGTTGCCGGAATTCCAAACCGTTTGTGGAAACGGGTAGAGGTAAGCGTAAGCTTCCTTTTTAACCGATTGATTTGTTGTTTAGATGAGTAAATTGGAAGTGGGGTACTGTTCATGGCTGGTTTAAATTGGTATTTTCAATGGCTAAATGATGTCCAATGAGTGTTTAAATAGCTAATCACTTGACTAGAAGTAGAAAGGAAGAGATTAAGCCAAAGAAAACAAGAAAACAACATATTGCACCTAAGAGTCTGATTTTCTGCCCTGTTTTGACGTGGAGAAGGAATAATAATTTGATGATTTTGATACTTCCATTGGCTTTAGGAGGAAAAATTGTGTGGGTATGCAAGTGTTCATGAATTTTGGATACTTGTACATGAATTTAGAAGTTTTAGAAGTTAAAGGGTAAATGCTGTGTATTCCGTTTTCTGGAGGCAGTGTTATGGTGACGAGTTTTTGAGTAATCAAATGTCATCCAATGACCATGAAAATTTCCAGTATAAAAATAGAGACATAGACCTTTAATTTGATAGGTCATAATAGTTAATTGGACAAGTATGCTATGAGATATGAACTATTAAAGATATGCCCTGTTTTCTGGAAGAACATCTGAAACAGTTGGTGTTTGGAAACATTCTGGGAATGGTGTAGTCGTGGCGTTTAAAATTGAGTATTTTTATATAAAAATACACTTAAAGGGCTTCAAATAGAGATTTTAACCACCTCAATTGGAGTTCTATAGAATTAATTATGATTTTTTAAAATTTGGTCAAAAATGCTGGTAGATTGAGTACCATGCGAATTTAAGTAAGAAATTGGCCAAATTTAATTGGAATGAACTCCAAGGGTAATTTTGTAATTTGGGCCTGATTTTGACTAATCTGAGGTTAAAAATGGATTCTACACACAAAATTGTGTAGGATTAGCCCGGGTCATGATTTTTGGAATAGTACAATTTGACCGGGTACGAAGGGGCGTGGACTGGGTTCCCAGGGGTATTTTTGTAATTTTACAGTTTTGAGTCAAGATAACCAACACAATGAGTTTAACATGAGTTATGAATAAATGATAAATCATTTATCCTAAATTTGTAATTTTAGGATATACTGATAGCCCGAGCCGAACACTGAGCTTGATCGATTGACAGGCAAGGAAAGGGCACATTACAGGTAGTAACTTCTTCCTACGTATACTATGTGATTACTAAATGTTGTATATGTCATTCACTGTAACATGAGCTAGTGTCTTTGACACATCAATTCGCCATGTTGTGGTCAGGGACCCAACAAGGGCGCTAAATAGACCAAGGTGCAGACATATAGTTTGGCCTTGGGCAAGTATACACATAGTTTCGATCATCTTACATGACATGGCATATCATATCTATTTTCGCATTCTATATGTTTGAAAGCATGTTACTACTGAGATTCCCCCGAATCTCACCCTTTTCATAAACATTTAAAGTTTCCAGTAGCAGACAGCGGCTCAAAGAGCATAATCGTAATTACTGGTGACGGAAGGTTCCGGGCCAATACGAGAGGAGGCGTTGGTTATTTGAAGACCTTTATATTTGTTAAGGTCTGTATTATTCTGTACACCCCTATGGAGAATTCTGTATGTAATCAAGTAATATTGTTTCAATATATCAGTATATTTATGCTATTTCTATATGCCCATTGAGCTACGCAATTGCTACTCTGATTAATATCAATAATAAGACGGGATCTTACAGGGAGCATCAACCCGGGAATATCCGAGTTGACTCGTCTAACTCGGTATTGACTCAGGCAACCCACCGGGTTGTGTGGGTTGCTTGAGTGAAGACTTTTTCAAAAATTTATCTCAAAATACGGATGATAGACGAGGGAGGTTGAGGAAGGAAGAGAGGTGCATTATGTATCAACTAAAGAAAAGGAAACCTGAGAATGAGGACAATTTCACTAATTGCTGGTGATTGGAGACAATGGAGGTTGAGGAGGGGAAGACGAAGGAGATGACCCCAGTAACAGGAGAAACGACGTCCTCCCTGGTACATACGGTGAGCCTCCTCTCCCTTCAATATAGTCTCTGTGGAGCACTACAAGAGAACAAGAAGAAGGAAGTAGCGACAGTTGAAAAACTCCACTAGTACTCTTGTGAGAATCCTATTTCACAGGCCTTACCAATGCCAATACCCCAACTTGATTCACCAAATAAAGGGGTCATAGTTATATTTCTGCCATAGTAGCAAAATTATGGGATAGAAATGTTCTTGGAAAATACTTATGTCAAATTTCTTATATTCACTTTGTCAAGGTTTTCAATTATATGTGACTATGTGTTTTATTTTTGAATTATTATCATTTAACTATAAAACTCATATGAAAAAAAAGGATATATGGTCTTGTGTGATTGGATAACTTGATATAATGGATATAAGGGAACTTGATGTAAGTATGGTCCAATGTTCTTTATAGATACCTTTCTTTTTCAAAAAAATGATAAAATTTTTTGCCAAGTCATAAGTAAAATATTATCAATCACACACTTTGATTTATATGCTTAAGATGATATCACAACTAAATAAACTTCGGTGCTGATATGGAAAAATAAAAATAAAAAAAAAATTCCAGCAATCTAGGTACAATTTGATCACAGAAATAGAAGCTTGCTTTAAAGTATAGACCAATGCCGTTCAACAAAAAAAAAAAAAAAAGACCAATCAGCTCAAAGGAAAAACACTTTTATACAAGTTTAGTGACACAAAATAGAACAGCTTAATATCTGGCAACAAAAATTCCAGCAAGCTAAGTACAGTTTGTCACAATTGCTTGAACTTGGTAAAATTATTAGCTTCTTGCATTTCTTCTTTTGTCACTGAAATTTTAGAGCAAGAAATGGTTTATTGTTGATTGTTTGTTATTAAGTGTTAGTTTGAGCTACCAATTTCATTTCCCTTAAGCCATTTGACTGCACATGCTATGAAAACCAGTTTTTGAAGTGTGTTAAAGACTAGCTACCTAGTGTATGACTTCATTTTTATGTTGGAAATCTAAATGTGTTATTATTTTGCTATCTTGATAAAATTTATTTGAGGTTGCTGATGTGCATTTGCCAAAGAAATTTCGTTGTGTATCATCCTTTAATTTGTATATCTATTCATATATTTTGACTTTTTGTACTCATTATTTTCTTTAATAGGATCAATACATGAGGATTGAGGTATATAGAAGTTCTAATATGGATTCTCCAAGTGTGCAATCAAATCAGCTAGATGAAGAAGAACTTAAACTATATTTTTGAGTTAGTGACCCTCTTAAAAGAAATGGAAAATATTTCGTAGCAAACATATTTGTGACGAAATTAGTGATAAATTTTTTGTTGCCAAACCGTTTAGGATGGAAATTCTGTCACTAATATCTTTTTTTTTTTTTTGTAGTGGATAGACACAGAGACTGAAATGCCGAGTTGGGAAGAAAACAAATGATGAAGGCAGAGATTAGGTGACTAACAATAACGACAACGGATGATGGCAACAAAGATCAGACACAAGCACAGATCTAGAACAGGTGCACTAGTGATGTGGAACCCCCCGGGGGGAGCGAGCAATTTATTTTACTATTTTTTTAATTGGCAATAATGGACCTTAATATAAGACATATTTAAAAAATTAATTTTTATCCTAAATATATAAAACATAGTATTCATATTTGTCAATCTTTTTTTTTAATTTATCTTTCTTGATACTCTTTCAACAATAATCAAGAAAAAGAAAGAAAATGAGAATTAGGGAAGATGCAAGGCTAGGATGTTTTAAAATATATATGTCATATTAACTAATTTAGCTAACTTTCTTAATTTAATTAAATTAGATAAATATATTTTATATTAAGGAGCAGAGGGAGAAAAGTAATAATGAGGGAAAATTAGTCAAACTTTTTTGCTCCCCTCCAAAATTTTAAACCAAATACTTTTTTCTCCTCTGCAACCAATCACCACTACTATAAAAAAGGGCAGCTGTGACACTTATTTTTAAATTAACTGTGGCGCTTAGAAAATGTCATATATCTCATCGCCAATAAAAGAATAATTCCTCATGCTAATATTTAAAGTCAACTTGAATAGAAAGTACTTGGTCAGTTGTATAATTACCTAATTCTTTCTAGCTATCTTACTTTCATAAATCGCATGTACCCTTTCTATTCTGATGAAGAGGACAATGAATATACTCCAAAAAATCAGTTAAGAATTACCTAAGTTTTTACATGAAGGGCCACAATTTTTACACACACTCCTTTAATATATTTAAATCTTGGATTAATTAACATAGTTAAATAATTATTTTGCTGGTTATGGCATTAGTAAAAGTGATAAGTCACGTTAAGACATGACATTATACGAAAAATAAATATCAGCACAACAATACCATTACCAGGTATAAAACTGTAAGATCAACAAACAGGGAGGACATATTTTTCAAAATTGAGGACCAGAAGTAGGTGATAAGCACAGACATCCAGATTTCACTAGGTTATCTTCTTCAGCCAGATCATTGAAAGAAGGAATATATAATCAAGGAATATATTAATATTAATTTGGCTTGTTCTGAGCAGTCAGACACATAAATAAGTGATCATATAACTTTGTGATATGTTCAAATATGCTCCTGTCCTGTCAATATGAACTCTAATAATTAAACATGGGAACTGATACAGCCAAAGACTACAATTTAACTGTCAAATTCATTTTCCTTAAGCAAAATGACTATATACAAAAGCCTTAAATTTTACCTCAAATAGAATTATAAAAATGAAAATTTAAACACTACAACTAGTTAAGCCTCCAGCCATCAGCACAACTCCAGTAGAAAAGACTAAAACATATACATACAGATACTTCAGTCGACTTCTGATCCACAAATTCTTCAGTTTTCTCATCATAATGGGTCTTAGTGAACAATTCAAGAATCCTATTTCAAGAACAAAAGGTAAAACATAAAGCAAGCAAGCAAACTTTTTTGCTCCCCTAAAAAATTTTAAACCAAATACTTTTCTCCTCTCCAACCAATCATCACTACTACAAAAAAGGGCAGTTGTGGCATTTAGAAAGTGTCACATATCACATCGCCACTAAAAGAAGCTGTGACGCTTGGAAGCGACATCCTTCCTCAAGGAAGCGTTACAAGAAATTTTTTTTTAAATAATACTTTTTTTGTATTTTTTTTTTAGAACCCTATAACTATAGTTGATAACACATTTTAAATACATTTCCATATCCACAACAAAATGAATAAAAGAAAATCACAATCAAATAACTTTGAAACTATATAAATTAACAAATAACTAATTAACAAAATCACTAAGTAAAATACAAGTGTTAAAAATAAATAATTATTTTACTTATGCAACTCATCAATGTTAACAACAACTAAAAATTATAACTACTACATATCTTCAAATAAAAAATATATATAATAACATTTAATTTTATCTCATTTATTTTTCAACATATAAAAATGAGAATACTTTTTTCAGATTTCATATTAAATTAACTATAAAAGATATTGAGCAAATTAAACTATTAACTACTAATAAAATTAGATTTGTAAGCTTAAAATTTTGAAAAAACTTACAATGTATTGGAAGCTTGAATAGAGTGAGCTGAGATATTAAACACAACACCTGAAAAAAAAAATTAACTAAGGAAACAGACAAAGACAAAGTTGCATAGATGTTTTTAAAAAAAGTTGGTTAAGAAGACAATGCGTTGTATGTAGCTTCAAAATAAAAAAAAATGATTGGATACAACTTACAGGACGAAATGAAATTATAAAGAGGATGAAATTGAACCAAAATGGAGGAGTGGGGTCAATTTGGTGCAAGAAATGAGACAAAAGAAATAAGGAGGGAGTACCAAAAATAAAAAGAGAAGGAGGAGGAAATGTGAGAAGTGATGGAACAAAGAAATGAGGGGGAAAAGCATATCTAAATGTAGATGATGATTAGTGACAAAAAGAGGAGAAGGAGGAAATGTGAGAACTAAGAGGATAATGATTGATGACACGTGTTTGATAAAGAATGGAGACTAAGATGATAAAGGTGATGGAAGCAAATTGTAGGATAGAGAAGGGTTTGAATTTTTTTTTTAATTTTTTTTAAAAATATTACTTTATGTGGCACTTGCTAAGTCAATGGCCATACAAAATACGTAGCAGCTGTGGCACTTCTTTGAGCAAGCATCACAGCTGCTACTTCAATTTTTGTTTTTTCTTTAAAAAAAACACCTTTGGTGGCGCTTCCTCGAGGAAGCGCCACCAAAGGTCACCAGGAAGTTGTGACACCTAAGGTGTTTTTAAAAAGAAATTAAAAAAACAAATCTAAAAGAAGATGTGGCATCTTTTTAAAGAAGTGCCACAAATGATAAGCCACTAATTCCTATTTTTATAATAGTTCATTAGAGTGAAGATTAAGAGGTCACATAGTTAAACTAGGCTTTGAAATTTTGCATAGTAATAGTAGTACATATCCTGATATTTGAAATAAGCCCTGGATCATAATTTTTAGATGTGTATAGATGATTTTTCAAATTTGACCTAGAAACCTGGAAAATGGTTGTGAAAATTCATTGTACAGTTTTGGTGATTTGGATTTTTAACAATGGATGAGACAAAGAATGAGCTGGGTCATAGGATATTTTAAAAAAGATCTTTTCAAGAGCTAAAAATAAATCTTTCAACCACTAGTTTTAGAGTTAAATTGATTTAGTTACAAATTTTAAAATTTTTAGGAAAATTCATTATTTCATGGTACCCTAGTTCTTAGAAAAGGTTTAATAATTGGTCTTTTCAGTGGTACTAATTGGGTTACATGTTTTATTTAAATGACTAAACAATTCCGACATCTAATCGTGAGGCATGATATAATACGAAATTTCCATGGCACCAAATATTATAACCAGTAAATATTTTTAGTGTTAACTAGTACTTTTTTGGCGCATAAAGTAGCTTGTATAGTCAATTTAAATTTGAGGAGTTAGGGAGGGAGTAGAAGATAGTGTATGTAGAAAGATTTAGAGGTGGAGGGGGTCGTGTAGGCGTCAAGAACAGCGCCCCACCGCTTAGGTTTTACTTCTTTTCTTAGGTTTTACCTTAGAGAACTCAAAATTATCTTCCTTGTTGGTAACCAAAAACCAAAAAAACGAAAAAAAAAGGAAAAAAAAAACTTCTCCACTAACAACGTGGCTTGCTTTCCTCTGGAGCATAAACTTCATAATAGGGAAAAATGTATATTCACACCACAAAACCTTGAAACCACGTCAAAAAAAAAAAAGAAAGGGAAAAATTAAATAAAAAGAGAATGAACTGAAATAAAATAAACTGACATTTGCTTTAATTTTAGGGGGGAAAATAGAAAATTTCCTGTAATTGTGCTGCTAAAATTGTGGCTACTGTTACAATCATGCTCCAAGAATATTTTCATAACATGCCAGCAAAGTACTTATGATTTATTTAATAAAAAATATTATATGTTAGTGTGACTTTACATATTTATTCATACCAATATTATATATTTATTTCTATTTGACATTTATCCTTATATCTTTATCTTTATTTTAATTTTTATTTTAGATAACTAATATATATATTCTAAAATATATTATTTTAATCATTACCGATCTAACCCCCGATTGAACCCGATCAGACCTTTTGACTCAATCCACTGCTTCAGCCTGTTTAGTGATCAGTCTGATTTTTTGTTCCTTAACTTTCAAATCAGTTATATAGTGGTTTGCAACTTCATTATGACTCATCAATTCTTAACTTCACTTATTATTATCAAAGTGCTTCTCTGCTCATAAACTAGTATATCGATTATTAACTTATTATCCCTTATCATACAATTGCCCAAACCTAGTTCATTTGTTGTGTTACGGGAAATTACCATTTCGATATGTATAATAGATCAACTAAACTATTCCATATTATGCACGTTATGCTATTTCTATTACTACTACGACATGTACTAGCTTTACTATGGTTATGTCTTTACATATATATGCATTACATATAGTCACATGTGGCTACTAAAATATCTTATGCCATAGCAAAATCTATGCACAGATAACCAACAAAATTCTTAAGTTCTTCATTTCCATCTTCTATTTATCAGTATTTACCTCTTTGCCTTTAGAGCCACTTGCCTTAGCTGTATGTCAATTATTGGAAAGGGTGAGATTCATGAGAATATCAGTAGTAACAACAGAAAATCATAATATATGTAAATTCACAAAGCATGCTAAACAAACCATCATAGGAACAACATTCATCATGAATAGTATTCAACATTCGAGATGTAGCATAAACATCAATCACGGAACACACTGGTCCAATACAGCAAGATGGAATATAAGATCTTATAGCTTGGGGTCATTGCCCTGTGAACAAATTCACTTTCAATACTTACGGCATCGGGTCACCACGTGGTACAATTCTGAATATATATCAGGTTTTACGGCCTAAGGGCACACTGGTCCAATAGGCCTTATTGCCTCGGGACACACTAATCCAACATCAATTCTGTATATTTATCAAACAAATATATCCGATGGGAAAAACATACATGCTGAATAATACATATTATATGAGAGAAAGAGTTACTACCTGACTGCCTTTCCCACAATTTACCTTTACCAGCAAGCTTATTTTCTGGGCTCGGGCAAATATCGAATCCTATAATTTAGAATTCATGAATAAATAGGTCATTACCTATTCCAATTATATTGACATAATAAAGGTTATGTTATTCTTGACCCATTCCATATTCTTGTCCTTTACTTAACTTTTATTGGTTATCTTTAATATTCTTTTGTGCTATGTTAAATGAATATCTAATCTAAGATGTAACGGCCCCACCGCCCGCAACCTGGTCTGATGGTGGTCCGGCCTACACTCCCCGCAACCTGGCCTGAGAGTGCGGCAAGCTTATGGAGTGCCCACCTCCATTATACCCCGAAGGGTGCCTCCCCAGGATCAAACTCGCGACGCTAAGCATAACACGCCTGAGCCAGCGAACCTGGTACCATTGAGCTAACTAGTTGTAACATACTGAAATATGAATAACAAGAACTGCTTGTAAATGTAATTAGTCGGAAGAAAATTCACCGGTGCCAGTGTTGTGTATACGGTGTTATTTTGATAAAGAGGACACTTAGCAAGATTTTATTGGTTGTCATAAAGTAACAATTAAATGAAATAATCTTACTTTGTGTAGGGACCACGAAGGAGGACACCTCGTAGGTAAACCCGGGGAAAATTCCCTGACTTTCCTTTCCCTGATAAAGTGGACAGTTAGGTGGAGGGAAGAGATAGGGATGAGTCCCATATAAGGGACACATGGCATCATCTTAAGGAAGAAGAGAAAAGGTGCTTTTGACTTTAATGTGTTGGCCGAATAAGAGCGTGACACTTGTTCCCTCTTTTTGACAAAGTTACTTTAGCTTTTGAGTTGTCATCACCGGAGGGTGCCACGTTGCCCCAAGCCGGGGAAATCCACCGGACTCTGGTCTGGTCACCCGACTAATTTTCCCGAACACCGAGCTCAGGAGCCGGGGAAAAATCATCGGACTCTCATTTTCCCTGACCATTAGGATAGCTCAAGACCCATTTGATTAAAAGAAAGGACACGTGTCACCGTTTGGCTAAATCACCGAATATGTGGCACCATAAGATTGTGACACATGTTGGAACACCTTTATGACTTTCTTTAAACTCTATTATTTCATTTATCATCAGAAAAAATAGGAAGAAATCAGAAAAAACGTTGAGAAATAGTTAGAGGAAAGAGAAAACATGAATAGTGAATGTTCTTGAGTTCAATCGACCGAAACACTACCGAATCAGTGTTTTCTCCTAAAATTTCCTTCACAAACCTTCTTCTACTCATCCTAAGCTTCATTTCTATGGTTTCGGATTTTCATTTGGAGGTATTTGGTGCCATCTCACCAGACGAAGTACTGCCGGATTTCCGAACCGATTGTGGAAACGTATAGAGGTAAGCGTAAGTTTCATTTTTAACCGATTGGTTTGTTGTTTAGATGAGTCTTCATTAAGGTTAGGGTACTGTTCATTTTCATCCAAAAGGAATTTTAAAGGATTAATCATGGTTTAATCATGTATTTATGGTTAAATGATGATTTATGATGATATTGGACTAAGTTGTTCAACAAAATTCTGTTTTGGTAATTTTGCTGAAAATGATTCTGTCTTGCCAGTGGGTTTTGGGGCTGAAGCTTTATGATTTTGATGATTTTGATCATTCCATTGAGTTCTAAATGAAAAATTATGTGGAAAATCATGTACTTATAATTTTTGGATAATTATACAAAATTATGGAATTTTTGAAAGTTAGATGACCCTGCTGTTAGACTTGTTTTGCTGGAGCAGATTTGTTGCGGTGCGTTTTTCAGTAACCAAACCTTGTCTAAACCTTATGAAATTTTACATGATGAAAGTAGACATCCTGAGGTTCAATTTGATGGGTAATAGGACGCAATTGGACTAGTGGATTGAGAAATATGATTTTTCAAAGTTTAAGGTTGATTCTGGAATGGAATCTGTGGCAGATTGGGTTTGACAAATTTTCTGGAATTGGGTGGTTATAATTAGTGCCTTGTAATATTTTTATTTACACTAGGACTTGACTATGATTGAAAATAACCTAGAACCAACTCATTTGGAGTTGTGTAGAATTAATTATGAATTTTCAAAAATTGAAGAAAATTCTGGAAGATTTACTCAAATGTGCGAAAATAAAGGATGCAATGGTATTATGTAATTGTAATGAACTTTAAGGGTAAAACTAACCAACTTGATATAGTTGAACCATTTTTGACTTTGATTTTGGGTTAGTATTCTAACCTTAATGACAACCGACTTGAGTATTTGGATTATACAAATATTGGACGAAATAATAACTTGTCGTCCGTAAATTCCATTTATAGGACCTAATACTGTTCAAAGTTTAAGATCTGCCTGAGCTTAGTGAAACAATTGGATATTGCTCAAGAGAAGCTATCAGGTAGTAACTTTGTCTTTCATATGTTATAAGATACATTGTATGTGTGTAGTTTCATCATGAACTGTCTGGAATATTTTGTTTATGCGGGGTTGTCGCCCGGGGCCTATTGCACGGGTTGACGCTCAGGCCATTGAATTTGTTTGTAATGCACGAGTGAATGCCGGGGCCTATTGCACGGGTAATACTCGGAGCCTTGTGATATACCTAGTACTATGATGGTATGAGAACTACATGTTGAATCGAATGATGTTGTGATGATTCTTTTATATGATGACTGTGTAACATGCTCTGTGATTTTATATCTATATGATTGACTACCTGTTACTACTGAGATTCTTTTGAATCTCACTCTTTTTCTATAAACAAATTACAGTACAGGCTGGTATCTCAAAGGGCAAGAAGGTAAATACGGACAACTAGAGGATGAAGCTGAAAGATTTACTTTCTCTGTTGGTTGTCTGTTTGAATATTTTGGACATGTATATATTGTATAAATCGGTAACTATGACAATAGTATAGTAGTTGAACTGATAGTACTTGTAGCCATGTATATGAATGGTAATGTAATAAAGAGATAACTTAGTTACATAACACTTCCTAATCGTTAGAGAAACATTAACGATTGAATACAATGTGAGATTGAAGCAGAGACACGCTCGTATACTCTGATAAAATGAAAGGAAGTATCAATGAGTCTAAATGAGATAGTGAATATTTGTGAAAAATGTTTGAAAATTTTTTATTCCATATGAAAAACCTACTCAATCCTAGATTTATCTCCTGAGATAATGTTGGGATTCATTAATGTTTTTAAAGTTTATTCAGTTTGGGATTAAATCCTGGTTTCACAATTTATTTCACTACTCTTTTGTACTCATCTGAGGTTATTGGAAGTAAGGTATTACATAAGACATGTTATATGTCTTCCATCCTTGTAATTTAGGTATTCAATGTGGTCACATTGGTCTTTAGAACATGTTTCTTACCCTCATTTATCTCCTAATCACAATTTCCTTTAAGAACTGGAAATTCCAGAACCAATCCCAATCTTCCAGATTCCATTAGGCAACTTTGAAAATTTATATCTTAATTTAGAAAATTTGAAATGAGGTGGTTCAAGTTTCTATGTGACGCTCTTTAAGTCTCCTGTATAAGAAAAATACTAACCAATGTCAATTGAAGGTGGTAAGATCCAGAATCCTCGACAAACCTGACTGCCTCAAAGTTGTTCCCAGTTTTGATACCTAAACTTTAAAAATTCATAACTCCCTCTCTAGGTATCCAAGTAATGCTTTCTATAACTCATTTTAAATATTTGGATGTATACGCTTTACCTGTAAAATTTCACAATCATTGGACAAGGTTTGACTAACTAACAATGAACCTAAAGCAACCTAACTTCCTGGAGATAATCTGGCAGCATTAACCCTTAAACAACCTTTAACTCCAATTTTTGGGGTTTTAATCCACCGCTTCTAAAATTGTTTCTACAAACTATTCCTAAGCAATTTTGTATGTATAATCCTTTTCTAGCCTCAAATTTAGCAAAAATCAATTCCTTCCCTATGAACCAACTAAGGCCAAAACTTAGGGTTTTTAAGCCAAAATTCTATTTTCAATTCCAATGCTTCCAAAGTAACTTTCTCACCTTTTTCCTACAAATTTTTCATTATAAATTCATTAGAAATGTCAAAATTAGAAAAAATTCATTCCTTCCCCTTGCCCTAATATGGTTGAAACATGACTTCGGGTTAAACATAGTGATTTTGCAACTTTAATTCACAAGACTTGCCAACATTACTACAAAATATAGATTTAACAGTGTTAATCTTATGGCACTTTTTCAAACAAGTGTAGGAGGAAAGCGCTATAGCTACCTAATACCTTGTATGAAACTTTCCTGGACAAGCGCCATACAAGGTGTTATTTAAAAAAGAAAAATAGACCCACAGTGTTGTTTACTTACACAGATCCTATCACTTCAACCACTATGGATGTCACACTCAATGAGCAATCCACTCCACAGGTTGAAACATTTACTCCTTAGCTATCTTCACCACCATTTATACCTGATCCTATTGATCCCTCTATCACTTTGGTTTTATATACTCCACCTCTACCATCAGATATCACATTTTAAGTTCCTCCCTTCTCTGGTGATGACAAGAAGGGGGAGAAGGACAAGTGATGAAATTTGAGCTTGTTAGTCATAGTTTAAGAAGGAGTTTATCATAGCTTAAGGGTTTAAGGGGGAACTTATGTTTTTAGTTGAATTCTTTTGAACTCTGTATTTTTGGGCTTATACTTTGGCCATATGACAATGTAATGAAATTATGAATTTCAGTTATGAATTATGCATTTGAGTTTGAACTATATATTATACCTTAGTCTTATAACACGCCTTGCAGTGTAAATTTTGCAACATTGAAGAAGGAAGAGCCAATGGCGTCGTGCGATCCATGTAGCCGACCCCACCTAGTGGGATAAAGGCTTTCTTGTTGTTGTTGTTGAAGAAGGAAGAGCCAAATTGTAGCCTAGAATTTTGACTCCAAAACAATTATCATATCACTCTATGTTTATGCATTTGAAACTTTAATCCTGCACTAAACTACTCAATAAGTTTTTAAATCCATCACTAAGGTTTTGTCATCATAAAAAATGGGGAGAATGTTAGAATCCATGTTTTGATGAAAACAAATGATAATGAATTGTTTTGTAAAGGAATGACAAAGTTTAATCAAGAACATTGAGTTACATTGGTTACTAAATGTAGGTTCATGTTGCTACAGATTATCTGATGCACTTGAGTTTTGGAGTAAAACTTGAGTTGTGATTGATGAAGAACTCGAGTTTGATCTAGAAACTTCAATGTTACTCTCACAAGTTAAGTCTAACACTCAAGTTATGGACACTGCAAAAGTCAGAAGAAAGTTTTTTCAATATGATGCACTCGAGTCTTAAAGAAGAACTCGAGTTTTACCCTGAAGAGAACTCGAGTCCTGTAAGTTCACTCCTATGAGTTTCTGGTAGAGACTTGTGAAGTTACAGTGACCAAGCTTATAACTCGAGTTTTCCATGAGAATTTGAGTTTTGTATAATGAAGAACTCGAGTCTTAAAAGTTAACTCTTGAAATTTTTATCCAGAAACAACTCAGAAAATTGAACTGCCTGAAGAACTCGAGTTTTAGGGCAAAACTCTAGTTATGGTCTAAAGAGAACTCGAGTTGGCTACTTAAATCTTACAAGTTTTATATAGAAGCTGATCTAGAAATTGGAATTGTCACAAGAATTCGAGTTTTAGAACAAAATGAGTTGTGGTCTAAAGGCAACTTGAGTTGGCAAGTTAACTCTTGCAAGTTTTATTCAGAGACTTATTCAGAAACTTGAATTGTAGAAAGAACTCTAGTTTAGAAGCAAAACTCGAGTTGTGATCAGAAGGGAAATGTAGTTGGCAAAATTAACTCTCTCAAGTTTTTGGCAGAGACAAACTGAAGTGGTACTGGCAACATTGGAACTCGAGTTTCTGTGAAGAACTCAAGTTAGGACTTTGAAAAATCAGATAAGGGACTCGAGTTAATAGTAAGAACTCAAGTTTGTACTTCAGAACCTCAAGGTAACTTGAAAGTTCAAACTAGAACTTGAAAGTTCATACAGGAAACTCGAGAATGGATTGAGAACTCAAGTTTGGACAAAACTTCTATAAACAATCTCAAGAGAACACTTGAAAATTACCACTACTCAGACATGCAAAATTGGTGATAACTCGAGTTTACTTTGAGAACTTGAGTTTGGACTCTAGTTTGCAAGAAGAACTTGAGTTTATCAGTTATAGAAGCATAATGCATTACAAAGTTACAGTAGACAATCCAAATATGGTTAAAAGTTAATTATTCATTATGTATTCACTTGTTACTATACCTAAACATCAACTAAACATATATTTCAAGTGTGAAACATGAGATTAAACGTTCATATTACAGGTTCAAATAAGGAAGTCAATCGTGGCAAACATTACTAGAGTGATGAATTCTAGAAAGCAGAAATTCAGTCTCTAATTGTTGATTCAATGTATTAATGTCTAACACTTCATTGTATTAGTTCTTAAATTATGTTCCAAGTTAACAATGAAGAATTCATGGGAAGAGACAAAAACAAACTTTACGGAATGTTAGGAGGATCTGACGTAATGACTAGTTTTTCAAATACGAAAAACGGTCAAACGAAGCAACGAGACTCTAATGTACGAATGCTTACAACGGTCATCTTCTACAATTCAAATATAAATATGGAAGCATTTAAAGAAAAGTTAGACACGAGAACACAATGACGCCAACATGCTAATATCATAAGTTATCCGTCTCGATCCAAACACTCTTTGTTATTCTTTATTTTCTATATCATTTACCTTTAAGAGTGTAATCATTTGTATTGTACTTCAATGATTATAATACCCACTCTATGAGAGAGTCAATAAACCCTTACAATTATATTTCTGAATTGATCTCAAGGTAAAAAGACCTTGAAAGGGTTGATTTCTTTACGGGAGAATCTGTAGAGAGAATTCCTAGTAAGACTTTCTGCTCATAAGACTTACAAGGTGCAAGTAGTAGAGAACATTGCTACTCATAAGACTTACAGGGGTGTAAGCAGGAGAGAACGTTGATGCTTATAAGACTTACACGGGTAAGCGAGAGAGAAAGGTCTTCAGAATTGCTTTGCTTGTAAGACTTGCTGTAAGGGGGAGTAACTCGGTTGTAACCTTACAATGTGTAAGGGGGAGTAACTCCATAACAGGCTTCACAAGTGCCCGGCTAAACTTGTGGGATTGTAATGGTTCTCAAGTACCAGCTAAACTTGAGGGACATAGTGGATTGAAATCTTAGGAGGAGCCTAGGGATTGGACGTAGGTCATCGTGGATTGGACCGAACTAGGATAAATCACAGTTTGCATCTTCTCTTCCTTAAGCTCTTATATTTCCAGCATATATTATTTAAATAATTGCTTATAATTTTATACTTCTATACTTATTGATTTAATAAGATGCCAAAAGAATTTGAAAGTTCTTAATTTCTTATCGTACACCCAATTCACCCCCCCTTTTGGGTGTCAGCATGATTTAACAATCCAGTCATGAAGAAATCAAAAGTATATATTTAATGGATCAAATCTTCAAAATAAATCAAAGTATGCAAGATGAGCACTAACGTGATAATAGACAATAATCCAACATATACAAAAAATATGGAAGCACTACTATTAGCAAAAGTAGCTTAAGTTTTCGGAGTCCTCCTTGATGGACCTGTTGTAATATACTGAATTCTGTAATTGGTGGAATTTGTAAATATTTAACCAGTGGAATAAAATGATTATCGGTGTTTACAGAAACATATAGGGCTATTTTCAGGATTCCCGGATACGCACGATGTTATCTGCAGAAATTAAGAAGTTAGGGTTACGAATTCTAAGGATAAGTAGTCGGATGAAACTCGTCGGCAACCAAAGAACATATGGCACCATTTTTTAGAATGAGGAGAGCAGGATGTTATGTAGAGGGCCTTGATATATGTGTCTCAATCCCGATTAAAACCTGAGTAAGCACCGATAAAGTAACTTTATTAAAGTAGCTTTAATAAAGTAAGTAATCATGACATAACTTTTGTGTTAGATGAATGAGAGAGTGACAAGTGTCCTCTCATCATTACATGGTATAAGAACACTTTTTTGTTGGATGAATGAGGAGGTGACAAGTATCCCTCATAATGACACTCACCTTTTTGCCTTTTATATTGGTATCTCAAGAGCATGCCACCTAGCACTTGAGTCTGGGAAATCCACTGGCCTCTGGCCCGATCACGTACTTGACTTCCCAAACATTGAACCTGAGAGTCCAAGAAAATTGTCAGGCCTCTTCCTTCCCCTAACAAAAGTGGCGCCATGTAATACCCTAAATTTTGAGACTAGAGGCTTGAGAATAAGCCTAAATAAAGTAGAATACCAAGCCCATTTTAGTAAGTGTCCCAAGAATGAATGAGACATAGAATGAAATTTAGAAACTGCACCCAGAATAAAACATGAATTTCCGTGCGAATTAGTCAAAAGGAAGTACCCGATTCCTTTTGGATATGTTAGTTTGACATAAAGCCTAACCCAGATCTAAAGGAAAAGGGAAGAAGTGTCTAGAAAGAATTATGAAAGAGGATTGAAAGAACTAATGGTACAAGAAATTAATATTTCCACAATCAGAGGCAAAAGAGACAATTGTTACTTGATCTTTAGGTCAAAATTAGAAGGCTAAATGAAGGGCTAGCATTTGCTCTTGTAAAGTAAGAGCAATTATGAAGATGAAAAAGCAAAGTAATTCCCTCCTTTATAATGATAAGAAATGTTCAAGAGGGGGAAAAGAAGGAAGAAGAAGTTTGGTCAAAGTGTGAACACTTTCTAATAAGACCAAAGTCAAATGTAATCATATACACATGTGGTCAATTAGTCAACAATTTCTTCTCTGTTTTGGTTGATAATTTTTGGTCAAGACAATCAAAAAGGGAAGGAAGAGAATTTACATGAACCCATAAGCATTATTTAGTCAAAAAGCAAAGAAAAGGAAGAAGGAAAAGTTAACAATTGCAACTTGGAAATGTTGACTCCAAAAAGCAAGATACAAGGGATAAGTCAGTCAAACTTTTTCCTCTTTTTGAAGAGGAATTTCGATGAGCCTAAAGAGAAGAGGAAAAGGGAAAAGCTTAACCAATTAACTCAACCATCATATGGTCAATTAACCATTTACTTTTTTCAAGAAACCATAATTAAGTGACATGTATATTTTCTCTTTTTCCTTAGGTGATTTTCAGCCAAGTAAAGTATGAAGGCTGAAAATGAATTAAATAAAACACCACACACACACACTTAAACATTCATTTTAGACAGCCAAAATGAGATAGAGATGAAGGAAAGATAAAAGGAGAGAGAAAGAACAAGAAAGAAGATAAGGTTAAGGTAAGAACTTCTACTTGAATATTCACCTTGTAAACCACTTGTATGGCTCAAATGCTCCTCATAAACATTGTTCTCCTTGATGAGAGCTTCATTTCTATAGTTTTATATTTTCAAGAGGAGGTTTTTTGAGTTATATTGCAAGATCCAAAATTGGAGAATCAAGAAAAGAGCTCGAGAAAGAGCAAGATGTGAGCTTTAGCTTCATTTTGAGCTATGAATTGTGTTGATTGGTTGATGATTTTGAAATGTGAAATTCTGGCCTAATTTTAGTTGTATAAGGGTATTTAGGGTTTCATTATTTTTTTCTCATATACATATGGTTATATGTGGTTTGGGAAGCATATGAACCTAGTATAGTGAATAAATTGTGAATTGGTAAATTGTTGTTTTGAAACCCTAATATTTCAGTTAGAACAAGGCATGAAGAAGGAGTATGCTTTTTCTATTTTTGAGGTCTCCAAGTATTCATTGGGAAAAATTGTATAAGAATAGGTTATTGGTATAATTTTAGAAAGAATGGATTTAAAATCCAAAATGCGGAATTTAAACTTAGTATTGCCAGAATGTGATTTCTGGGAGGTAGTGTAATTGTGTTGAGTTTGTGAATATGAAAATGTTATCCAATGGCTATGAAACTTTCTAGAATGAAAGTAGACATATCAAGATTTAATTTTATAGGTCATTTATGCCATTTGGACCAGTACACTAAAACTTATGAATTTGTGAAGTTATGCATTGAATTAGGAATCAATTATGTGGTAGTAAGGATTAATTAAGAATTCTAGAATCTTGGGCATGTACTTGGTAATAGGAAGTATTTTTCCCTTGAAGTAGACTTAAATAGGGTCAAATATAACTTTGAACCACTTCATTTAGAATTTTTTAGATTAAGTTATGTTTTTTGGAAGTTCAGCTAAGAAACAAGGAAAAATTGGAAGACTAGATTCTTGGCTGCGACCAACCATTTTAGCCGTGGCCAAAAAGATGTCAGAAACTTTTTGATTGCAGCCAAAGGTTTAATATACAGAATTTTGTAATTGGTAGACCTTGTAAATATTTAACCAATGGAATAAAATGATTTTTGGTGTTTACAAAAACATATAAGGCTATTTTTGGGATCCCAGATACGCACGGTGCTACCCTACAGAAATTAAGAAGTTAGGGGCTCGAATTCAGAGGATAAGTAGTCAGACAAAAATCGTCGGTGGTCAAAGTATATATGGCGCCATTTTCAATACTCAGGGGAGTGTGATTCCGTGTAATGGGCCTCGATATGCATGTCACTGTTTCGAGTAAAACCCGAGTAGAATCCCAAGTAAGTACCGATAAAAGTAACTTTAATAAAGTAAGTAATTATGACTAGCTTTTGTATTGGTAAAGCAAGAGGATGACAAGTGTCCCTTAATCATTACAAAGGACAATAAAACTTTTGTGTTGGATAAATAAGAGAGTGATAAGTGTCCCTTAATCATTACAAAGGACAATGACACTTTTGTGTTGGATAAATAAGAGAGTGACAAGTGTCCTTTCGTCATTACACTATACAAAAACACTTTTGTGTTGGATAAATGAGGAGGTGACAAGTGTCCATTATGATAACACTCACCTTTTTGCTTTTGTGTTGGTATTTCTAGATCTCCCAACCTTGCACATGAGTCTGGGGAATCTACCGATCTCTGACTCGGTCGTGTACTTGAATTTTTGAACACCGAACCCAGGAGTCTAGGGAAATTGTTAGGCCTCTTCATTCCCCTAACTATTATGGTGCTACCTAAGAGAGAGAGATAGAGAGAGAGAGAAAGGGAAGACTAAGTAGCTTAATGACACATGGCATCTTGAGCTAATATCTTGTGACACTTGGCACATTACAAGAGTATTACATGGCAAGATCAAATCACCACCTTTCCTTCTTCTTTAAGTGGCCAATTCGGCCAAAACGAAGAAAGAGAAGAGAAAAATCAGAAAAAAAATAAGATAAAAAGGAAGAAGAGAGAAGGAGGAGGAATAATAACATTTATTGAGTACCGAAGCCAATTCTGACCTCGAATCGTTGTTATCTTTCGGTAAGTCATTCAGGAAACTTCTTCTACTCACTGTGAGCGTCAATTATATGGTCTCAGATTTCTCATCCAAGGTGTTTTTTGTCATTTAGTTAGCTAGAGTGCACTGGAATACCAAACCGGTTGTAGAAACGCGAAGAGGTAAACCTCGACTTCCTTTTGAACATATTACTTTGTGTTTTCATTGAGTTTTATTGGCTCTTAATCTCCCCTAAAATTTTGGCCAGAGGGTGCTTTTGAGGCATAATGATGTTTTTAATCATATATGAGGTGATATATGATGATAAATGATGTATTAGACTTGGTGGTTAAAAATGAAAACTGGATTTTTCCTTTTGTTAGGAGCAGATTTTGGTTAGAGGCAAAAACTGGTAGAGGGAGTGTGGGAATAGCTCCTAGTTATAATCTTAAATGATTTAGAATGAAAAATCAAAAGGTTGAAACTTTGTTGTAGTTGCTGCCAGTAATGCGTTTTGTCTGGCAGATTTTCTTTGACAAAAATTTTACTATCCAAACTTCATTTTTTGAAGGTGAAAATTTCTAGATTTAAAGTAGAAATAATGATATTTAAATATATATAATATGAATGATTTTGAGCAATACACTAGGAGTTATGAGTGTTTGAAGTTAGACTATCAACACTGGAAAGATTTTCTGGCAGTATGAAAAAAACTTGAAACTGGGAATGATTTGTGTACAAGTGGTAGTGAGAAGTATTTTTCCTTAAAATAGACTTAATAAGTGACATATAGAATTTGGAACCACCTTAATTGGATATTCCTAGGTCAAGATATGAATTTTCGAAGATTATTGAAAATGCTGCCAGAATTGAGTAATTATGGGAAAATAAAAAATAAGGGTATTTTTGTAATAAAGTGAAACTCTAATGGTTAAGTTAAACACTTAGAGTTTATGTGGGCCCATTAAATATCCATTGGGCCTAATATATGAACTATAATGATAACCTACCAAAGTGCCTTTAGTTACTAAAAATTGGAATAAGTAATAACTCACCTGTCCATGAATTATAAATTATAAAATTCGACATTTGCCCGGAACACCCAAAAGATAGAGAACAAGAACTTAAATTGGAAGGATTTCCAGGTATTACCCTATCCCTTATATCATATGTGCTGCTTTGTATATATTCTCCATCATCTGTGCATATGCGGGACAGTTAGTCCCTAGGCAGTAAGACTTGTAAGTGCAATTTGCACTAGGAGTTACTAGGAGGCATCTTGAGCTAGGTAGGCTTGAGGTAGAAAGCCCGTGACTGCACCTTGTATAGGGCAAAGTGTAACATCCCAAATTTTGGGACTAGGGGGTTGAGAATAAGTCTGAATCAAGTGGACTGCTAAGCCCCGATTTAGCAAGTGCCCTAGGAAGGCATAATTTTATTCCCTACAATTCTTTACACCCTTGGTGGCATCAAGGGGGATAAAATGGTGAGTTAAAGAGCACATTAAGTGACAAAACAAGGCAATTAGAGGTCACACACAACATAGTCAATTGGAACACAAATTAGTATTGCTGCCAGTGAATTTTTCTGTGTGGCAGTCGTGTTGTGTGGCATTTTTCAATGAAAAAATGATGTAAAAAAATTGTGAAACTTTCCAAAATGAAATTAGAATTATCAATATTTAATTGGATAGGCCATATAATTCATTAGAGCTATACACAAAGAGATATGTATTTTTTAAGTTAACCTAGTAAAATTGGTAATTTTCTTTGACAACATCAAAAAACAATAATTTTAGGAATTTTGAGCTTCCATTTGGCCAAAGTTTATATTTTTTCCTTAAAACTAAACTTAATAAGGGTCATATAGCCTTTAGAACCACCTCAATTAGATATCTATACAGTTAGATATGATTTTTTAAATTTTGATAGAAATAATTGTATGGGCAAAATGGTCATTTGACCAATAAAGTAAAATGACATTATTTTTCTCTTCAATTGGCCAATAATTTTGGTCAAAATGAAGGAAAAGGAGGGAGCTAATTTACTTGGTTGATATTTATTCAAAAGGGATTTATTGTAGCCAAGTAAAAGAAGCACATGGACATTTGGCATTAAATAATATTATGTCAAAAGGCAAGAGGGATATTTTGCCAACTAATTATCCCTTCTTTCTATATCATTTTTGTTCAGCACCCAAAGCAAGAGAGAGAGAGAGAGAGCTTGAAGGGAAAATAAGAACAAAGAGGAAGAGCAAGGATTCAAGAGGCAACAAGGTGAGTTTGGTTGTAGAAATTCACTTGTTCTTGCCTTCTTCTTCATATCACTCTCCCTAATCTCTATGCAAACTTGAAATACATGTTTAGTAAGAAAAAACAAGAGCAAGAAGGAGGATAGAGGTGGCACCTAGAGAGAGAAAGAAGAGAAATAAAAGGTAAAGCCATAAACATTGCTAATCTTGTTGATTCTTGCTTGCTGTTGGATGTTGTGGTTGTTGATTGGCTTTGTTTTGGCTTGGTTTGTGATTTGAGAATATTAAACCCTAAAGGGAGGTTCTTCCCAAATTCATATTAAACATGTTTAGAAGGGTTTTAAGTGATCAAACATATGATTAGAGGTGAAAGAAAGGTGATTAATGGAATGGAATAAAGAAACTCCAATTTTCTCCATTTTCTATGATTTTTGTTCAGCAGATATTTTCACTATGTTTGGACTGGATTTTGGTGTTTTTGATGATTTCAATAGGTTTAGAATGGAAAATTGTATTGGGAACATGTATAATATGGAGTATGAAGGTTTTAGGGTGTGAAATGACAATTTGACCCTTAAAACTCTAACATAGTTGCTGCTAAGGGTAATTCTGTAATTTGGGTTGAAATTTGACCAATATGAGGTTAAATATGGATTCAACACGCAAAATTTTATAAGATTAGCCTGGGTCATAATTTTTATAAGAGTATAGTTTGACTGGGTACAAAGGGGTATAAATCGGGTCCACAAGGGCATTTTGATAATTTTGTAGTTTTGAGTCAAGATAACCAACACATTGAGTTTAGCATGAGTTATGAACAACTAATAACTCATTTATCCTAAATTTTAAATTTTAGGATATATTAGTAGCCCGAGCCTGATAGACAGAGTTGGATCGACAGACAAGTAGGGAAAGGGCACGTTCCAAGTAGTAACACTTTCTTTCATGCATAATATGATTAATATATGCTTTGAGTATGCCACCTTTTATGACATGAGCACAGTGCCAAGGGTACATTAGCCTAGTTGTGATCTGGGATCCAGCAATGGTGCACACGGATAAGCCATGGTCTAAATAGTGGTTTGGCCTTGGACAATGTATACATAACATTCTATTATCTCACATAACATGGTACATGACATATTTATTATCACATTTTATATGTATGATTGTATGTTACAATTGAGATTCTCCGAATCTCACCCTTTCTATAAATGTATAGTTTCCAACAGCAGGCAACGACTCAAAGGGTAAAACTGTAATTTCACGTAGCGGAAGGTATTAGACATGGACAAGAGGTGTCATTGGTTATTTAAAGACCCTTTTTTAAGGTCTGTATTCATTCTGTACAAACCCTTATGAGGAATTCCTGTATATAAATAAGCATATTGTATCAATAATATTAGTATTTGTGATATTCCTATATGCCCACTTAACTATGCAATTGCTACTCTCATTAATATCAATAATGAAGCGGGGTCTTACATTTTTGCTATTAGAGCAAGTAGTTTTGGCCACAGAGTAGTGGTTTTGGCAACAGTAAGTGTAGTTCTAGCAATATGATAGTATACTGATATGTTTGATTATACAGTGATAGGAATAACGAAGTGAATTACTTCAGCTAGTTTACATTCAAGCCCCTGAAAGGAATGAACAAGCCCGAAGAAACAATGAATACTCAGAGGACAGCCAGCCTCATAATACCAGTCTGAGGGCGGTACAAGGATGACCTAGACCTATTGGGTAAGGCCGGAGGTGATGCCAGTACCCAATTAGTAGTATCAGTAGCTCTAGTGCACTTGATAGTAGATTAGGAGGGTACCTATGGTATTAGAGTGGTATCAGTACACGTGGAGGTAGTACCAGTACCCAGTTGGTGGTATCGGTGGTACCAATGCACACTGGAGTGATACCAGCACTCGTAATAGTGGTATCATAATGGTATCAATGGTATCAGGATGATATCAAAAAGTGATGGTATCAGTGCATGTGGAGGCGGTGCTAGTACCCGTTGGTAGTATCAGTAGTATTGGTGCACACAGGTATGATATCATCACTCGTGATAGTGGTATCAGAGTGGTATCAAAGAACAGTGTTATCAGTGCATGCAAAGGCGGTGCCAGTATCCAGTTGGTGGTATTAGTGGTACTAGTGCACTTGATAGTGAAATTGATGCACATAATGGTGGTATCAGAACACCAACGGTATTAGTTCTGATAATGGTATCATAATTGATAATGTGCATTTACCGGCATTAATATGCAGTCCCTACACAGTATTTTGATGCCCGGAGGCAGTGGGCATGATTTTTGAGTCAAGGGTAGTCACGGGGTACTGGTGGTTAGAAGTAGTTAAAGCTTTTATCCACGTATTTACACGGGTATATAAAAGTTAAGTGTGCTCAACCCAGAGAAATCTCAGGATAGGTGACCCTTGAAAAGTTACATGAACATGTGATGTTATTGTTATATAACACAAAAGAGCAAGAACATGTTGTACAGTAGTTTAGAGGTTGTATGTTGTTATAGATTTTCCTTATCTACTGTAAACCCCTGTTATGTGTTATTGCAGGAGTACTTGTGTACCTAACATATGGTAAAATGACCAATACACCCTCATGTTATGAGGAAATTTGAAACCTTTCGATTAAAGGTTTAGAATTTTGATTAGTAGTTCTTAGATGACATAGTTGTAAGAGGCAAGTTTTACCTAAGAGGGGGTGAATTGGGTGATATCAAATTTTTACGATTGATACGGCTATGTTAAACTAAACGAAGAGAGTGTAGAGATGAGAGAAATTGGACACAGAGATTTTATACTGGTTCGGCCTCAATCCCTAGCCCACATTCAGTCCCCAGTGGTCAACACCTGCTGAGCCTTTCACTAATCCTCCAAGATTCAGTCGGCTCTTGAAACGCACAGTACAACAACTGTCCTCACAAAGACTACGAGAAGAAACGTTCAATACTTAGACCTATCTCTCCCCCTCACGGCAAGTCTTATGAGCAGAGTAATTCCAACGACTCTTCTCTCCCACTTACTTATGCAAGTCTTACGAGCAACAACGTTCTCTCCTTCTTATACCACTATAAGTCTTACGAGCAGCAACATTCTCTCCTGCTTGCACCTTGTAAGTCTTACGAGCATAAAGTCTTCCAAGGAACTCTTAGCTTCTCCCGTAAGGAAACTCTACCCTCTCAAGGTCCCTTTACCTTGAGATGAAGATTACAATGAAAGTGTTTACAAAAACTCTCTTACAAAGAAGATAAGATAATCACTTATGCTCACAATATGAATACAATGGAATTTCAAAGATTTGTAAGTTGGTAAGCTCTTTCGTGTGTGTTCTCTATATTGTCTCTTTAGTTTGTCTTTGGAAACTCTTATATCGATGTTTGGAGACGGACGTTGCAGTGTATCCATTATGGAGCGGAATGTGTATATTTGAATTCTTTAGACAGCCTATCAAGGTATGCGCCAATTACTTGTGATGGTTGTTGGCCCATATGCAGTGATAGCCAGCTCACATCATTGTGTCCGCCATTTTTGACTTCTTTATCCGTTTTTCATGTCTGATCATTGAAGACCTTCTTACACTTGGAAAAAACATTAAACAATGTCTAAAAGTGATAAGAAGTGAGAGTACAATAAATGGTTAACATATAAGTGTATTCGGATTCATCGTTGGAAATTACTTAACTTCTGTCAGCGTAAGGACTCGAGTTTAGAAGCTCAAACTCGAGTGCAAGAGATGTAAGAACTCGAGTGCTTATGGGTAAACTCGAGTGCATAACATTTTTCACCATTCTGTCATTATTTCTGATAAGAACTTTTGAGAGTGAAAAGACAAACTCAAGTGCATTTTGTCCCAAAACTCGAGTGCAATATATAGGACTCAAGTGCACTTCATATCTTCAAGATACGACAGTCACTAGAACAAACTCCCTTGTCATAACTCTCATAACTCGAGTGTAAAAGCTATAGAAAACTTGAGTGTATGACTAAGAACTCGAGTTAGTTGCTTGTTTTCTAATTGCAAGTCTTCTCTGGTACAAACTCTCATGCTTGAACTCTCTAAACTCAAGTGGACTGAGGTTGAGAACTCGAGTGCTTAAAGTAGAACTCGAGTGCACATCATTTCTTCACAGTTGCAAATCTCTCGGGTACAAACTCTTTGTACAAAACTCACAGGACTCGAGTACGAATGCTACACATGACTCGAGTGCTTCTTGACCAACTTGAGTGTAACTGTTGTTTTCCAGAAGCATGACTTTCAGGAATAAACTTTCACATTAGAACTCGCGGAACTCGAGTGTACATGGTGTACAGAACTCAAGTGCCTCTCATCAAACTCGAGTGCACTTCATATCTACTTATTCTTGCTGAGTCTCGGCAACAAACTCTCATTCCAAAACTTCCAAGACTCGAGTATATATCTTTTGAGGACTCGAGTGTGCCATTGAGAACTCAAGTGCAATGATTCCTAACATGTATATAATTCAAATATCAGTTAAGTCTCAATGGTACTTACATGGGAAAATACCAACCAGACTCGAGTGTATGAACCAGAACTCGAGTTCATTACCCTAAACTCGAGTGTATGCCTTCAAACTCGAGTGCATCAGCAGTAATACAGAATATGTAAGCGTGATTTTGTGAAATGCTTTCTTTAGAGATTTTAACACATTCCACTTCATTTAACTTGATCAATTCCTTGTAAAACAATTCATCACTATTTTGTTATCATCAAAACATGGTTTCCAACAATAGTTAATGATTAGAGGAATAGAGATGATGAAGTAAGCATTGATGTGTAATTCGAACCATTTCTGGTGCAGTGAGTACTGTCCAGAAAATTTCATTTAATGAGGTGATAAACACTTGAGGCATAGTAATTATTTTGAGGTTTCTTCGTGTTAAGCAACGATCTTTAGTAATCTCATGGGTTTAAAAGCATATAGGTATGATATGTGGTGATGCATAATGTGTGGTGATTATGCCATATATCTAACCTGGAGGATCTGATTTGATGATGCTTAAGGTTGAGGATAGGTTTAAAATAGACCTAAGCTGAAATAGTGCTTAGGTCGCAATGTGAATAAGGTTGCTCTATAGTTCTATTTCATGAAGGAAATTAAACCTTGTGAACCTTCTGGATGGTGTTGACCCTTCAGTAATGTTTTAAGGATATTACCAAAATACTATGAAGGTTAGAATAGGTGCAACTGATCTTGATTTTGTTTTAACGTACCTATTGGGTATAATTGAGGAAAATGATTTCTAATTTGTGTGATGATTGAGGTAGTAAGACAAGTATGAGAAGATCTTGTAGCCCCACCTATATTGTATTCGGTAGTGTTTATTTGCGACACTGACCGTAATAATTATAGTCTATATGTTGAACTTTCGATAATGCGCTAATGTCAAAAAGCGATAATTGAAGTAGAATTGGGCAACCAAACATCAAAGGCCCCTAAGTTAACCACTACTATGTAGACTATTGCCAAAGAATGCTCTGCATTTTTAACAAATGATTTTGAAACTTATGAGAGTAATGATTTTGAAAACTGGGATGAGACCATATATAATTATTTTTAAAAGTTTTCAAAAAATCCACTTAATCACAGGATCAAACCCTGTGCTAAAGATGGGACTTTGATAACCTGTTCCTGGATAGTGTCTCAACTTTGTAAACATTACATAACTAGAACTCATCACAAGCATTATAAGAGACGGTATCACAAAAGGATTCTTGGCCATGGCCAAGACCCTAACTTCCAGCATTTCATGTTTTTCAAAAGAAATCGACTTGTTTAGCCCTTCCTAACTTCTTAGGCTTTGATATACACTTCCAATAACTTGCTATCATCACTCTAATGATGTGATTGGGTATCTAGGGCCATGAGAATTCAAGAAAGAAGAAGCATAGAAGATACTTAAAGCAACTTTAATGGTTGGAAGAAGAGGAAACAAAGGAAGGACATTGGTCTACAAGGTAGTGAACTTTCCTAACTTGCATGTACTTGATGTGTTTTCTTGTGTATTGATATGTTTAATTTCTTGATGAATTGTATGAAGCATGTATGAATGATTAAAGCTCTGTTATACTTATTCTATGGCCATTAGTGTAATCTATTAAACATTGAGCATGCAAATATGTCATTATGTCGGCATAAATTTAATTAAGCAAGCATGTCATGCACAAAGCATTTCTTGTATACATAGTTAGCAATGTTTGCTACTAAGATTCTCTCGAATCTCACTCTCCCTCATCCAACCATATAGGTATGATGAGTATATGAGAAGAATGCATGAAGATATGTAAGGGGGAATACGAAGTAGAATCGAAGATTAAAGGGTAATGCAAAATTTATGTATTTTGATTAGATTTGCATATGAATAAACTAAGAATGAGCAGAGAAATACTCTGGTAATTATACAAGGAATTGAGAAATGACGAGTCGCTAAGAAGTTACGAACCACTTTATGATGGTTCTAAAGACAAAGTTTTAAACTAATCAGAAAAATCCACTCAACTACGTGTTCGAATCCTGTATTGAGGTTGGGAATTGAAAGAACTTTACAAAGGAATATTGCTTTTCTGGTGCGTAAAACTCATAAGAGAGATTATGGAAGCAAGGTGTTACACGCCACCTAAGAGAGAGGACAGCGAAAAGATGATAAAACTTGGACACTTGGCATAACAAGACACCATTGGATTAGAGAAGGGGATACTTGGCAAAATCAAGCACATCCCTCCCCTTTAAAGAGACACTTTGGCCAGCCATGGAGAGAGGAGAGAAAATATGGAAAAAATCACACAAATAGTTAGAAGAAAGAGAAAGAGTGAATAATGATTTTCCCAGAGTACCGGAGCTGATTCTGACTCTGAATAACCGCTATCGTCTAATAAGTCCTCCTGGAAACTTCTTCTACTCATTGTGAGCTTCAATTCTATGATCTCATATTTCTCATCCGAGGTATTTTGTGTCATGTAGTTAGCTGGAGTTTTCACTATTCATACTCCACTTGTTGATGGTGATAATTTCCATATTTAAACTAGACATAATGTGCTTTAAATGAAATGTAATATGAAGGATTTGGAGTAGTACACTAGGAGTTATGAATGTTTGAAGTTAGACAAACAAAGCTGGAAATATTTTCTGGCAGTATGGAAAAAACTTGAAACTGGGAATGGTGTGTAGATAAGAGGTATCAGGAAGTATTTTTACCTTAAAATAAACTTAATAAGTGACACATATAACTTGGAACCACCTTAATTGGATATTCCTAGGTCAAGATATAAATTTTCAAAGGTTATTGAAAAATTCTGCCAGATTTGGGTAATTGTGCGAAAATAAAAGTAAGAGTACTTTTGTAATAAATTAGAACTCTAAGGGTCAAGTTAAACACTTAGAGTTGCTTTGGGCCCATTAATTACCCATTGAGCCTAATGTATTAACTATAATGATAATCTACCAAAGTGTCTTGAGTTACTAAAAATTGGGACAAGTAATAACTTACTTGTTCGTGAATTATAAATTATAGGATTCAAAATTTGCCCGGGACGCCCAAGAGATGAGGAACAAGAACCTAAATTAGAAGGATTGATAGGTAGTACCATATCCTTTATATCATATATTCTGCTCTGTATGTATTCTCTGTCATCTGTGCATTTGTAGGACAGTTAGTCCCTAGGCAGTAAGACCCATAAGTACAAGTTGCACCAAGAGTTACTTGGGGGCATTTTGAGCCAGGAAGGCTTGAGACAGAAAGCTCGTGATTGCACCTTGTATAGGGAAAAGGTTATGGGCAGCTAAACTATGACCATCAAGCGTTGTGATTCTGTGATAAGGGACTAGTTAGGCCCTTTGTTTGCTGCATAATTTGTAAGTGCTATGTGATGCTTTGATTTACATATTTAGCATTATGCATATCATATTTGTGATTGGTGTACTATTGAGATTCTTTAGAATCTCACCCTTTTTCAACAAATGATACACAGCAAAAACGTCAAGCTCCAAGGGCAAGAAGGTAATACGGACGGACGAAGGTAAGGCGGAGTAATTATGGAATATTTATTATTATTTTATTTTGGATGACTGTTAAATATGTACATAATTAAGTAAAAGTAGTGGTAGTAGTACTAGTAATTGCAACACTGATCGCAATAGTTGTAATATATATGCTAGACTATCAGTAACACGCTAGTATCCAAAAGCGATAATTGAACTAGAATCATGAAACCAAACATCAAATGCCCATAAGTTAACCACCACTATACGGGTTATTGCTAGAAAACGCTTTGCATTTTGATAAACAATTTTGAAACCGATGAGGGTAATGAATTTGTAAACTGGTATGAGACTGCATATAATTATTTTTAAAAGTTTTTGAAAAACCCACTTAGTTACAAGATCAAACCCTGTATTGAAGTTGGGACTTTAATAACCTGTTGCTTGATAATATTTCAAGTTTGTAAACATTACATGGCTAGAACTCATCAGAATGTTTTATAAGAAACATTGTTACACCAGCACGAGAACTATCATTTAGGAAAAATGTTCAATCATCGAGGTAAGACAAAACCCTCAACAACCAATAATCCAGTTCATCGGGCATATGAGTAAGTGCTTATGAGGTGTCAAGTGGGACAATTAGAAATTCATAGCATTACAACAACTATAACATGTTTACATGAAGATCAATTCATAATAACAAAATCTCATTCTCATATTTATCACATGGGTATATAAAAATCAATACAAAAGAATTTATTCTCTAACCTCCCTTATTTCCTCCCAACCTTATTTCCTCTAATTGAACTCATAGGCTAGTACTCACCCATGTGGCTAGTAGTTCAACTCAACAAGCTCACTAATCAAGTGGTATAGACCGACCAAAATCCACAGAGCATAAGATTGGACCATGGGTTCCCTTATAAAACATTAGTGGGGTGTCAAGGCCCTACTAGACACAAATAGGCCCAAGGACTAACCAGTGTATACCTAAAAGCCTACCATATTATTTCCTCTTTTTGTACAAGAATTCACCCCCTTATTTCTTCTATGAATAATCTCCCATCAAATCAACATCCACCATCCCCTCTCATATCAATACACAAAAGATATAATCATAATGGGTTATCACATGTCATTATCAATGCACAAGTTGTCAACGCAAATTTTCCAATCTCATAAATCAATATCAATTTATATATATAATGTCACTAATCATTTCTCAATGAAAATAAGTCCCACAAGACAATTTTATTAACAACATAGTTTCATAGTCCATGTCACAAAAAAATAGCAAATTTATAGTTCTCTATAGTTAAAAATCACTCAAAAACATCATACAAGTATGCACAACAAGAGAAAAGAGGTTACCTTTCACCAAAACAAAGTATTACCATAGTACTCCTAATCGAAGAGCTCAATCACAAGGCATAATCAATATACAACAATCAATTTACTATACATTAATAACTCTTTAGGTTATTTGAACAATTAACTTAATTCTATAAATTTAATGTAGGGAGAATTTCTCATAAAAACCTCATTAGAAACTTATTTGCTAAATGGAACTGAGGGAAGATCTTTTGCACATAAGGGAAGGTTGTTTCACATAGGGAAGATATATTACACACAGGGGAAGATTGTTTGAACAAAAGGGAAGATGTTTTGAACACAAGGAAGATTGTTTGCACCCGAATATCCCATTTAGAAAATAAGTTTCCAATAAGGTATTTATGGATAATTTTTCCTTTAATGTTTTGAATTAATCACTCAAAAATTTCAATTTCACACTAAAATCTCAATTATTTATTTGAAAATAAAATAAATTCAAATGTTTTTCTTAATCCAAACAACTCATTAGCATCATTAACTATCATAATTTTCATTCAAATGTTTTTCTTAATTTAAAGTTTAGGGTTTTAAGTATATAATTGTCAAATTATAAATCTTCATTTTATTCAACATTATAAATGTAATATACTGAACTTTGTAACCTGGAGAGCTTGTAAATATATATATACACTGAGATATAATGAATACCGGTGGTTATATATATAAATATGGATATATTCTCGAGACTCCAAGACACTTATAGTGTCATTCATTGAAATCCAGAAGTTAGAGTTTTTGATTATGAGTGTAAGTAATCGGAGGAAAATTTATCAGTATCCGTAAGAAACAAGGCACCATTTAAGGGGCACAAGGAGTTCAAGGCGTCATTTGGCGGGCCTCGATATATGTGAAGTAAACCCAAGTAAAACTCAAGTAGGAACCCGAGTAAACACCGATAAAGTAATTTTATTAAAGTAGCTTTAATAAAGTAAGTAATCATGCCACAACTTTTGTGGTGGCTCTACAAGAAAGTGACAAGTATCCCCTCATAATGATAAAGTACCACTTAACTTTTGTGTTAGCCTTATAAGAAAGTGACATTTGTCCATAATCATTACACCTTCTTTTTTGCCTTTTAAGGTAGCACTCTCTAAAGGCGCCACCTAACCTCTGAGTCCAAGGGATTCGCTGGTCTCCAGGCCGAACACGTACTTGACTTTCCCAAACACCTAACCCAGGAGTCAAGGAAATTCATCGGGCCTCTCCTTTCCTTAACTAAAGTGACACCTAAAGAGAGAGAAAACAAGATCAAAGAGGACACTTGGCATCTTATGATGTGATCACTTGATACTTGGCATCTTGAGGTTAAAGTATAGAACACTTGGCAAAAATCCAACACATCCCTCCCCTTTATTAAAAATTTTGGCTAGCTAAAGAAAGAGAAGAGAAAAATAGCCCAAAATCACAAGAAATTAGAAGAGGAGAGAAGAAGTGTGAATACTAAAAATCTCAGAGTTCCAGAGCCGATTTTGACCCTGTATTTTCGACCAATAAACCCTTCACAAACGTTGTTCTCCTCACTGAGAGCTTCATTTCTATGGTCTCAATTTTTTGATTAGAGGTGTTTTGTTCCATTTAGTTAGCCAGAGTACCACTGGATTCTCAAACCAGTTGTATAATCGTGTTAAGGTAAGCCTTGGCTTCATTTTGACCTGATTGTCTTGAAGTTTTGATAAGTTTTATGAATCTCTTGAGGCACATACGTATTTTGTCTAGGAGGATTTTTTGAGGCCTAATAGTGATTTAAGCTTAAATATTTATCTATTTTCCTCTTAAATTTTCTCCTAAATAAGGGAAAAAGGAGGGGAAAACTAAAAACTTGGGAGGCAAGAAGGTCATATGGAATTAATTTAAAGTAAAAAAGAAGGGGTGATGTCATAAAAACAAGTATGACACAATTAAGTATTGAATGGAGGAATTAAGATAAATGCAAGAAGCAATTAAATATTCCCTTTTCTCTTGTAATTTGGGTTAAAAGGGAAATTAGAAGGGAAATATTTTGCATGGCTAGGATTAATTCAAGAAGAGGAAAAAATAAGAGCCAAGTAAATTGCACAAGTTAATTTCCCTTAAACAAGATATTTCAAAAGGCAAGAGAGATAATATGATAAAATCATTATATCTTCTCTTCCTTCTTCATTTTGGCCAAAAGCATAAGAACAAGAGAGAGAGAAGAGTTTGAAGAAGCTCAAGAACACCAAGAGAGGCTAGGGTTTCAAGAGGCACAAATCTAAGGTAAGAGCTTGAAATCAAGTTGCTTATGCCTTCTAAACTACTTAAGACCTCTTCTAACCTCTCCTTCTTCTTGAAATTCATGGTTAGCAAGTTAAATTAAGAGAGAGAGGGCAGAGACATCTTAGAGAGAGAAAGTTAGGAAATCAAGAGGTAATCTCCAAATATTAATCCTTTTGTCTTATGAGATGTTGTAGTTGTTATTGTTGTTTTTGGCTTGGTTTTGCTTGGTTTTGTGAAAATGGAAAGATTAAACCCTAAGGGGTTATTCTATCAAAATTTCCTCAAATCATATTTATTAAGTGTTTAAGTAGTTAATGATATGATTAGATGTGGGAAGGAAGGAGTTTATGGATTGAAATCACAAAAACATGTTTTTCCCTTATTCTTCCCTAGTTTCAACTAAGCACAGAACAATAGGAAGGAGTTGGAATTTTGTAATTTTGATTATTCCATTGGATTTAGAAGGTAAAATTTTGTAGGAACGCATGAGTTCATGATTTTTGTATGTTGGTATGAAAATTTGAAATTTATTGAAGTTGAAAGAAAATGCTGTTTGATTTGCCTCCAGTGAGGAAGTGTTGTTGTGTAATGAATTTCATTAGTCAAATATGGTCCAAATATTATGAAACTTGGAAAGATTAAATTAGAGATGTATACATTTAATTTGATAGGTAGTTTGTAATTTTGGGACTAGTAGATCAAAATATATGGATTTTTGAAGTTTTACCTTGTTTCTGAAATATAATATGGAAACAGGGGAGTTTGGCGAATTTTTGGGAAAAGTGTGATAATAATAGGAAGACTTAAGTATTTTTACTCAAAATAAAACTTAAAGATCTCCATTTAGGCTTTTGAAAAAGTCATATTGGATTTTCCTAAAATTAATTATGAATTTTCAAAGTTGACTGAAAATCTTCCAGTTTTCTAGAAAATTGTGAAACTGCATTATGCAGAGTTATGCTGTACAGAAATTGTTGAAACTGCATTAGATAACCAATATAATTTAATTAAAGGCAGTAATCATACAAGTAATAACCAGTTACTTGTAACTTGAATTTTATAGGAATATACAATAGCCCAAGCCGGAATAAGGATTTAGGACAGAATGAGGAACTGAAAAAGGAATCAGGTAGTAATACTTTCTTTCATGCACTATGTGATTATCTGTATGCTTTGTGTATGTTATCTTCTGTAACATGAGCGTAGTGTCATGGACATGCATATTAGCTTAGTTGCGGTCTGGGACCCAACGGAGGCTCAGAGTTAAGCTGGGGTTGCAAACAGTGGTTTAGCCTCGAACAGTGTGCACACAACATTCTATAATCTTACATAACATGGGCATTACATATTTATTTTCACATTTTATATGACTGAAATGCATGATGCTACTGAGATTCATTTGAATTTCACCCTTTTGCAAACTGAAAAACATTACAGCTAAGGCTAGCGGCTCTAAGGGCAAGGAAGTAGCTACCCGATAGTAGAGTCTTGGTGCATTCTGAAGCTGCATTTGGTTATCTATGTTTGTACTTTTGTAATTAGTTTCTTTTGGACACTCTATATATTTGTATATATTTTTCAAACCCTACAGGGAATTCCTGTATTGTAAACAAGTACTTAATGTCAGTATGTTTCCGCTATTTCTATATGCCTTACAGAACTTTATGCTTATTACTCTGCGAATATCGAAATGTTAAGGGGTTTGATAGCTTACTTTTACCCTTGGAGTTCATACTAATTACATTTGACCCTTCATTTCTTAAATTTGCATGGTAGCCAAAAGTTGCCTGGATTTTGACCAAACTTTGAAAATTCAAAACCAATTCTATAGAACTCCAATTGGGGTGGTTCAAATTTCTATTTAAATATTTTTAAATGTAATTTCATAGAAAATATCCAAATATGTCCATTAAAGCCAAGAATTCCTAGAAACGTGTTAAACCTCATCTGTTCCAGATTTCCTTCCAAAAACAGGACCTAACTTTGAAAGATCATATCTTTTAATCCACTAGTCTAAATAGCTTATTTTACCAATCAAATTAAAGCCCAGGATGTTTACTTTCATAATGTAAAATTTCATAAGATTTGGACTAGTTTTGGCCATTCCAAAGTACGGCACAACTAATCTGTTTCTGAAAAATGAATCAAACAACATTTTTGTCTTAACTTCCAAGAATTCCATATTTATACACAATCATCCAAAATTCATAACCACATGTTTTCCCTCACAATTTTTTTGTATAGAATCCATTGTAACTATCAAAAACACAAAATTCAAGCTCCCTCCCTTGGTTCCAGGTCTGTCGAAAATAACATCATAAAAGAGGAAGTTGTGTTTTCTTGATTCCACTTGGTTAAACACTTACTTTTCACTTATAATCACATGATTAACCACTTAAACATTTATTAATCATGATTAATGAAGATTTAGGAAGCATAACCCCTTAGGGTTTGGTATCCCCAAAATCATAAACAAAGCAAAGCAAGCCACCAAACAACCACAACAACAATCAAACTACCTTGAATTAACACGATAACAAGGTTTTATGGCTTACCTCCTAATTTCTCTCTCTCTCTAGCCACAAAAACCGTGGCACCTTCTCCTTCCTTTCCTCTTGATTTTGCTTGCTATATGAGTATTTCAAGAAGGAATAGAGATTAGAGAGAGTTGTCATGAATTCCAAGGAAAGAACAAGTGGAAAATCACCTTGAACCTACCTTGTTTGCCTCTTGAATTCTCTTGAGCTCTCCTGCTTTCCTCGTTCTTCATATTTTCGTATGAGCTCTCCCTCTCCCTCTCTTGGCTAATATGTTTGGCTGACTTATGGCCAAAGAAAAGAGATAAGAGGCTTATAAAAATATCATCATTTACCTAAATGGAAATATAGTATTTTATTGTAATTAACATATGTCTTTTAATTGATATCATCATCTTCTCTCTTTCCTTCTTTATACTTATACGAATATGGCTCTTTAAACTCAAGTCATCATGTTTTTGTTTAGCCTACAATTGTTGGCCGAAATATGGCACAAGAGAAAGAGAAAAAGACTTCTTGAATTATCATATTTTGCCTTCTTACTTTATTGACTTTTCAACATTCTTTTACTTAGCTCAAATTACTTCATCTTTTAGCATAATTGAGACTAGGTATTAATTTTCTTTGCATCCCCTTTTTTGACCAAAGTTATCCCAATTAAACGGAAAATAAATGGCTTCTTGATTTATTGGTCAAATGATTATTTTGCCTTTACATTCTTTTTTGTAATTTAGCACTTGTACTCAATCTGTCAGAATTTTTATCAAACTTTGAAAATTCATATATTTATTTATAAAGGTCTAATTTATGTGGTTTCAAAGACTATATGACCCTTATTAAGTCTATTTTTAAGGAAAAATATAACATTTAGCCAACTAGAGGCTCAAAATTCCAGAATTATCATTTATTGGACACTGTCACAGAAACTTGCCAGTTTTACTTGGCTAACTTTGAAAATACATAACTCTTAGTGTATAGCTCCAAATGACTTATATGAACTATCAAATTAAAGCTTAATAAGTCTACTCTTATTCTAAAAATTTTCACAATTTTTGGACATAATTTGCCTATTTAAAAGCATCATGCAAACTGATTGCCCTTATAGAATACACAGTGGCGGCATTATTCCAACTTTTGAAATTCAAATCCATTCTTTTTAGACACCATTTCCCTTTTTTTTTATCCGAGTCAGGTTCTATGTCATCCTGATACATCTTAAAGGAATCAGATATTTACTTTCGACTAATTCGCACCGAAATCTAAATTCAATTTCAAGTGCAGTTTCTATCATTCATCATGTTTCTAAACCATAGCTTAGCAGTCTACTTGATTTAGTCTTATCCTCAAGCATCTAATCCCAAAATTCTGAATATTATAGGTTTTTCATAATTAAAGTTTTCACTGAGGAACATTCATCATGAACATCTAAGAGGGAGTGTTATGAATATTAATTATGTAAATATCAATTGACTTACACCCTAGTCAGCGTTCCTAAATATGTTGCCAAGAAATTAAAAGGCTATTTAATAATACGAATGGTCATATATCATTAGTTGTACCATTTGTTGCATATTAATTGTGAATCTTAGTGGTGATTCTTGAAGGCTTATAAATAGAGGCCTTCTATAAAGTATTATAATCACAAGAAACACAAGTGAACGAGAATTGCTTTCCTCTTTTATCTCTTCCCTCTTTCTCTCTATTGTCTTGCTCTTCTGTATCTCTTATCCAAAATCTCTTTTATTTTTACAACAATTTCAATTTATTAAATTTTTCTTAAACTATGATTAACTACTCATTCCCCATGTTCCTTTTTATAACATAGAATTAAAATTATTACATTGTTCCAAAAGCTAGTTGAAATTAATTAGATACAATAAGCATGTAAAAAGAACCCCCCCCCTCCCCCCAAAAAAAGCACTCATTTAGGTAAAACAGAGAGCATATGTTATATTGAGTATCTTAGTGAAACATGATAATTAAATATAATAGTGGTATGCATACTTTTTATAATTAAGTGAAGGTAAAATGGGAAGTTAAAAAAAAACTTTTTAGATAGTCCCTAAACCTATCTTATAAAAAAGGATAAGAAATACCCAATAATTGTATCTTATAAAAAGAAAAGAAAAGAAAAGAGTAAATAATTAATTCTCTTTACCAAAAGGGAAAAAATAATAATTTTACCTTTAATAATAAATAAAAAACCATGTAAAGCTGATTTGGGCCTAAACAAGGGTAAGAGTCCAAATCTTTGGTCATGGGCAATACCATTTTTAGAAGATTCGGTGTTGAGCTCTACATAATAATTAATAGCCACTAATTGACCGAACCCTAATAAAGAGACGCAAGGCTTTAGAAGTTTTGCAGTTAAAGCGGCACCAAGAAGGGAAATGATTTGACCTCGACTTTTCTCGAAGCTCTGTGAAGCGACTCCGAGATATCAGATTCAAAAGATTGCGTGGGAATATGAATCTGAAGATTTTTCTGCTACGCCTCACTGCTTCTTCCGCAGCTTTAGCTTCTTTGGTGATTTGATTTTTCACTGTATGCTTCATCTTCTTGAACCACTTTTCTCTTCATTGGTTGAGATCTGTTAGATCGTTTGCTATTGAATTTGACTGTGATTTTCTTGGTTAAATATTTTACTAATTATCATCCTAATATTTGGAGGATTCTGTATTAATAATAATATTTAAATATTGTGATTATATGTGATGAAATGATGTCAATCTCCATATTTTGTCACATATTATATCAATTTTTGAATATTATTATTGATACAGAGTCCTTTGAATATTATGATGATAATTAATAAAATTTTTAATCAAAAGTCAGGTTCATGGTATGTTTTGTAATATTTATGTTTTTATTTAATTTTTTAAGATATTTTTATTTTTTAATTTTTAGTTCGAAGGGTTTTTAAATTGCATGAAATCTCTGTTAATCTAATAATTGGGTTGACCTGTTATTAAAAAAATTATATAATTGAATTTAAATGGTTAATTGTTTTTTTCACCTAATTTGTTAGCATTGCATATGTAATTATTTGGTTAATTATAACATATTAATGAAAACTTGGTCTCCAAATAACTGAATAAGCTCTATTTTTCTTATGACAGCGTTGAAAATTGAGATATCTCCCTATAAAAAGGCTTTTGAATCTAATTCTGATTCGAATAATCCCCAAGAAAATAGTCTTGATCTTTCTTCTTTTGTAATAAAGAATAGTAATAATATATCAAATCTTCCTTACAATTATTTCCCATCCAGATTAACTATTTTTTCTTGAATAATTTTTTAAGTGCGCAGGACATATATACTAAAAATTTAAATAAAATATTATTAATCCTATTCCTTTTTCTGCACAATGTAATTCATTGGGTCCAATTTTTTTTAGTTATACACTAACATGCACGACCTCCTGAAATATCTATATTATTAGGTTTCAAGGCATTTGGTCATTAGATCCAATTTTAAAGTTGCCATCAGATTTGAATATTTTCCTAGCTTCTTTCATTTCACTCATCCTTTGCCTTTATAACCAAAAAAAAAAAAAAATGAACCATTTGAGTACATAAATTGCATTCCCTTAAGAACACTTTATTTGAATAAATTATAATCAGTACTTCTTATACAATAATTGTTCCCTACCTAAAACTAAAATATCTTCTTAGTTAGCAAAAAAAATCGTATTAGCACAGTAAGAAATTATGTGTTACATTAAATGTAAGGGATATTATATGGCATTTCTCATCATAAGATTTTTAGTTAAAAATTCCACTGACATTTCCCTTTATGAACTGTTCACTTATGCAATATTCATTATTGTAAGTCATCGAACATTTTATTCTACAGATACTAAAAGGGTATGAGTTCTACAATAATAAACTAAGTGCGTTCATTATTCTACTTGCGTAAACATTTTTTTGGAGTAGAAAAATAAGGATTAAAGAATTTTGGATTGAAAATTTCGATTTTAAGATACTATATGTTTTTTTTATTTAAAAATTGTACTTATATTATTCATTTTGGGGCTTAATTTAGTTCTTTATACATTTATCTTTATCATTTAGAGTTTATATATATATATATCATCATCATCATCATCATCATCATCATCATAAAAAAAAGAGTTTATATATGCATATATATGTTATGATAAAAAGTAATATTTAAAAAGCTGATTGGTGTTGGTAAGGCCCAACCCTTGCCCATTTTATTAGGGCTGACTTGAAGATAATAAATGAATAGGGGATAAAATACTTTATGGGTCTTAGCCCATATGAGCAAGACTAATAAGGGTAGGTTGACTGCCTAGTTTTGACAGCTCTAACTAAAAACAAAGAAAAAAGGAATTTCTTATATTTAGTATTATTTATTTATGATATACAAGTAAAATAATATACTTTGGTTAAAAAAAAGTAAAATAATATACCCTCAGTTAAGGGTTACAAAAAAACAACATACACGTAGTTAAAGTGGGCATTTCATCATCTTAGTTACATTTAAGCTAAAGTTTACTTGTGATCTTTTAAATTTAGATAAGATTTTATTTTAGTCCTTTAATTTTGAAAAAGTGCATTTTTAGTTTTTTAAGTTAACACCATTAACTTCACTAAAAGAAAATGATGAATTAGAAAATTTAAAATGCTGATATGCCTTTCCAAAATATTTATTTTAAAATTAAAATATAAATGTAATACTAATTATATTAAAGAATGTAAAATTGAACATGAAGTATTTCAAAGTTTCCGACTTAACATTTTCCGTAACGATGTTAAAAAACATGCTTTTCAAAGTTTATGAACTAAAATAGAAAATCATCTAAACTTAAAATACCAAAAGTATGCTTTAGCTTTATATTTATTTATCATTTCTTTTCTGTTTTTTTTTGTGGGCCAACATTTCAAACTAACTAACCGATCAAACTACAAGAGTTATATGATAATGAAATCAATATCACCTTATTTTTCTAAATCTCCCAATGACTTCCTCATTTGGCAACTCATGTGCCGAACTCATCTGCTTGTTGGACTATGATCTGTTCAATGTTGGTGTATTTATTGTTTTCAATGCATCAAAATAAGGCTGTTATTAGTGATTGCATGTACACATGTACCATTTGAAGAGTTATTTATAGGATGTTTGGTTTAGCTTATATTCATGTATAATCGATTCACGTAAATTGAGACAAAACTCCTCCACATATTTATCTTGTAGACCATTAAAGCTACCTTATATACCATAAATCACGATTGAAAAGCATTTTTGGAGGTTCCAATCACTATTCTAAGACATTTCATTGCTCTAGGTTCGACCAAGAATCAACCGTGGACGTGTGCTCATACTTATTTCCTTTACACTCTTCATCACGCAAAATTTCAACTTTCAAAAGTCTCAACATTCTCTCTTCTCAAAGTTCAAATTTAAAATTTGAATCAGATATTTATCACTCATCATCTCTCTAATATATGAGATCTCTTTTCTGACCGGCATTGCCTTCTCTTCCTCATCATTTTTATCAAACTTTGTCATGGACTCTCCAACTACCACCACGTAATCAAACCTCATTCATTCATTGCACTGCTCCATTTGAGCAAACCCAATAAGAAGGGGAAGCAATTATGCTCGATGGTGAGAATAAAAGTGATAACCTAGAACAAATTTTCCAATTTCCCCATTAGATACTTTATTTAGAGGCACTTTGAAGCAAAACCAAATAAGGACAAGTCATTCCTACCAAAACCAGAATTGAAGCAGCTGTGAAATTAGGGATTCAAAGATTCCTCACTTTAAGAATGTGACAGGTAATAAATATTATTTGAAATATACGCAATAATGTGAATTCTCATGGATTTATAATTTCTCATTTTGAGCCTATAATTTCAGTTAAACACTAATGTTATTGTGGAGTTACTTTGAAAGATATTGGGTCTCATCATCGTGACAAACATATCAGCATTTCTGTACCCTTGTTCAAAGAGGTTGTTGTTGGTCTACGAGAAATTAATACGGTAATACCCTCATTTTCATTCTCATGGATAGGGAGATATTTGACATAGAATTAATGTGTCAATTATATTTCATCCGTACATTGCAAAAATTTAATTGCTTATATATACTTAGGAATGATTTTTTTTTTTTGCCGGAAAAGGAATGATTTTTTTGCCCCCTTGAACTACGTCTTGTGGTTATAAAAATTATGGACATATCAATAATGCTTAATTTGATCTCCTTTATAACCTTTTGAATTCATCTACTACAACTATATAGTACTGAATCCAATTATGTCATTTGTTCATATACCATTTAACACAACCGATACAACGCACGAGGCTAATACTATTATATCTTAATTATACCATGCTTAGTTCCATAAATAGTTCATTGAAATCAAGGTCGTTAATAATAATCACGGATAAAAAGACAAAAGTATATCTAAACCAAGAAATAAAATATTTTTTTAATAATGCACACTCATCAACTCACCTTATCTGTATAATCTATATAACATAAGAATTATAGAAATCATGCTAGTTATAAAACATTATATATGGACATGTAAAACACAACTTATACTATAGTTTTATATGTTTATTTTACTTACTTTTTCTTTTTGGGCTTGTTTGTTTAGGCGTTTGGGTGTGATATAAGTCCGATTAAGCAGGTATAAGCTCGATCCAGTTTTTTTCATGTTTGGTTAGACGATTAGCCTAACTAGCTTATGCTTAAAAAAGAGCTTTTTCTAAAAGCCACCTGATGCAGCTTATTCCGTCAAGCTTTTCTGAATTTATGATCAATATTAGCATTAAATGTATATATGTCCTGTCTTTCTCTCTCTTCTCTACTATTCTCTTCTCCGGTTCTTTTTCGAAGCTGAGAAACAAAAAGCCACTCTCCTCTCTTCAGATCTTCCTTCTCTCGGCAGCCACCTGAAACAAGTTCCAGCTGCATCTTTTCCTTCACCTCAACCGTGTGTTTTGTTGGTCCTATTATGGGTAGTGGTGAGCGTTCTATGGTTGGGCCTCTCGATCTGTGTAGGTGCTGGTGTTGATCTTCGACGGAGTCTGGTGGGAAGCTTCTGACCCTCTAACCGCCTGATCTGTGTATGCAAGGTAGTTTGGGTGAGTTTGATCGGTGAAGCGTGGATCTTTATTGAAGTAACAAGCTCCGACGAGTTTTTTGTTGCACATGGAGGGAGTGAACCGGGTGCCATTCATACATTGGCCCTTCCATCGTGAAGGAATGTCGGGCATGCCATCGTCCTTAAAGCTCTGACATTCAGGCCAAACGCCGGTGTCGACCAAGCCGACGATGACATCGTTGCCGTAGTCGGAGGCAGGCTAGGCGCCGGCAAGCGGGTTGAGATGGAGGAACTGGGGCGAATGGGTGGTGTGGAGTTTGACGAGGGAATCAGGGAAGGAAGAGACATAGCCGGGGGAGTTTTTGAGGGCACGAAGCTCAGAAGGGGACAGCCTGGCACTAAAGCTATTCATGACATGGAAATAGGTATAGATGAGCATTGAAGAAGGGTGGGAAGCGACGGAGGAGAGGGTGGCCCTGTACCAGTCATTTACCATTGTAATTCAATTTTTTTAAATATAATTTCTTCAATTTTCATAAATTTTACAATTTTTTACCATTGTAATTCAATTATGTATTTTACCACTGTCAAATTTCTAAATATAATTTCTTCAATTTTCATAAATTTTACAATTTTTTTTAAATATTACAAAAGTCACTTATGAAAAAGCCAAACCAAACACCATTCATTTCCATAAAAAACACTTATCCAATCGCTAATCCAAACATAAATCACTTACACAATCTAACTTTTACCTAAAGTCACTTCTCTATAAGCTACTTTTTAAATAAGCCACTTTTACATCGCTCATCCAAACACACCCTTTCTTTTTCTTTGATGACACTGCAATTGCGAAGCATAATCATGATTATAATTTTCGCCAGATCCTACAGAACAAAGACAGAAAAAATAAGCCGAGAATAAACTTCATCAGTGCTTCTTCAAGTCATACAAAAATGTGTTGGCAAAAATAAATTACTACAAAAGTGTGCCCCTCTCTCTACTTCAACATAAATAGTTAGGGGATATGATTTTACCTACCTATGTAAAATAAGTTAAGAATATAATTACTTATACATAGGCAATTCACCAAACTGAACATTATCACGCATGCAAAATCAATTGGAAGGTTTTTTCCAAAAAATTCACCTCCAAACTGGTCTAATTTTAGAACCAGCTGTTAGATATTTTATATTAAATATGATTATATGTCTTATTATTTATTTCATATTATATCTAGATATTTCTTAATTCCTACTTGATCATACCGGAATATTTTGGATATTCCTAATTCCTATTTTGATCATGATTGGATATTCTAGATAGTATTTGTTTCCTATTTTGAATAAATATCTTTTGTGTGTGGCCCGCATGCGGGTTGGACTGGGCTAAGGTTTATGATTTGTTACTTAGCTGATAAGTTGTTACAAACTTTGATGGAAAGTTATAAATAGCATAGGCTGAGTTAGAGCGGTAACACAGAGAAATATTTATTCGCTCCTTAGGGGTTCCTTGAAAGGTGATGATTATTCCTAAGCCATCACTGTGCCCATCTTCCCTTAGAAAATTCCCTAATTTTGTTTTCTTCTAATCATGTTTCTTGTTAATAGTTTCTTTGATTTTAGATCATGAGACGCTTCAACATGACTAATTATGGCTGGAGGTATTTTACATCAAGTCTTCCGCCAGTGTTTTTCCTTATGGAATTATGTAATGTATTTTGGCCTCATTATTGTTTTGTTTATTCATAAATGTGCTATCAGAATAGGTTTCTCGATTCCCCTCTACCTAGTATTTTCTGTATGCTATTTTATTTTCCAATTTTTAAAAATAATATAATAATTGATTGTGAAGCATGTCGATGTGGTGTTTTCCATTATTCCCTTTAGATTCAATTTTCTCAATTAGAAGCAAAGTAATCAAGTTTTACAATGATTTGAATGAGTATAAAAAAATCCAAGATGAAGTTTAAAACTTAGAGACACTATCACTCAAGTGATATATTCATTCTTTGAGAATTTATCACTAAGGAGGAACTTAAGTGATATATTCTTTGAGACTTTATCACTAAGGAGGCACTAGCTAGTAATTTTTCAAAGGCATATGCCCAGTGGATAACTGTCTAGTAATGGGCAAACATATTGTCTCACTCAAGTGCTCACTCGAATGATACTTTAGTGTTTTCAAAAAGCTATAGTGCATCATTATCCAATGTCTGTTCGGTGATTTGCATCATATGAGTTATCACTCGAGTGGTATGGAATTAGTAACAAAATGTACAGTGGATCACATTTGAGTGACTGGTTAGTGATGAACAATTTGACTATGTCACTCAAGTTATCACTCGATTGATCTCCTAAAGTTTTTAAAACCAATTCATCACTATCCAGTGTCTACTCATCAATTATCAAACTATTCACTATGTTACTGTCTAATGCCTTGCTAGTGATCCTTGGGAAATAAGTCATCACTCGAGTTATAACTTTCAGCGATCCTATTCATCAGATCACTGTCAAATTTTCATAAAGCATTAGTTGAGTGCCTATTTGAGTGATCCTCCAAATTTTCAAAAACACTTAATGCCTGCCTAGAGATGGAAACTAGACATATAACTCGAGTTACCACTCGAGTGACTTGTCTTAACAAGTCTTTTCACATCACTCAAGTGATTAGTCTTAGCAATTCTTTTCAAAATGTTATAAGTTTTTTAGAAACACTTTTCTCCTACAAATCAATACATCTAAGTTTTGTTATAATCAAAATATTGGAATCTAACAGGAAGCTGAAACAATATTTAGACCAATCATGATTTTAAATGTGGTTTAAATAAATATAGTTAGACCATGTGTCTTATTAACTAGTTTAGAGATTAAAAATTTTTATAATAAATAAACTTTAGATAATACAATTACATAATATATTAGACATAATCTTACACACACACACATATATAAGCTTCAAGCCAAAGACAAAGAAAAACAATAGCTGAAAATAAAACCATGATGATCAAGATTAACATTAGAAATATAATTTTTTTTCCATAAATTGATCAGTTCATAAGGAGGCGGATACATTCATAGAAAAAAATTACATTTAATTTCTATGGGGAAAAAACCTCCTCATCCTTCCTTTTCATCATGGGAGTCAAGAGACGGAGGAGAGGAAGGACTAGAGGGGTTAGGTGATAAATTATACTCAATGTTATTGTTGTCAAGTATTAGGTTTATCTTCTTGTTGAAAGAGTGAAGAAAAGTGTTGATTCTTAAGAGGGCGTGCTTCATGTGTTCTACTCTATCATGAAGCTTATGAAGAACTTGTCACATTGGAGGTAGTAGAGGAGGTGGAGGAGGTTGCAAAGGAAAAGGCAGACAAATATGAAGAGTACTCTAGCATTTCACCAGGTTGATTGAGCAGGAGGAGGCTGAAGGAGATGTACAAACACTACAAAAAATAGCAGATTAGCGACGGAATGAAATTTCGTCGTTAATTCGTCCCTAATCCCTCACAAATTTCATCACTAAAATTAGCGACGGAATTTTTTCGTCACTAAATTTGTGATAAATTATGTCACTAATCTGTCTCTAATTCCGTCATTAAAAATTAGCGACGGAATTTAGAAACATAATTTTTCCGTCACTAAATTAGTGACGTACATTCCGTTGCTAAATTTCATAACTAATTTTCATCATTAAAAATTAGTGACGTAATTTTTCTATCACTAAATTAGTGACGGAATTTCTGTTGCTAATTTATGTCTCTAATAGCTAACTTTTTTAATAATTATATTTTTTTTTCAAAATTATAAAATTTTTAAATAATTTAATATTTTAGAATTATAATATAATATTAAAATAAATAAATAAAAATTATTAATTCATATTTATTTTTAAAATTAAAATATAATATATTTGAATTGTTAATAATATATTATATACAAATAAAATGAAAATTTTATAAATACAAACAAAAAGATAAAATATAAAATAAAATAAGAAAATTAAATTAAAATATTCAATAATATATTAAATTTTTTATTTCTATTTTTGTTTGCGAGCGATATATATATATATATATATATATATATATATATATATATATATATGTATGTATGTATATATATATATATGTATGTATGTATGTATGTATGTATGTATGTATGTATGTATGTATGTATGTATGTATGTATGTATGTACGAGTGTGTGTGTGTGTGTCTATATTTGCATTTAACTTTCACAGGTTCTTCTTAGCTCAACTGGCAAAGGCATTAGCACACGCGTGAGAGGTTTTAGCTTCGAATCCTAACTTGGTCAAAAAATGCAACCAATTTGTGACTTGGACACGTGGCCAGCGGTGGAGGGTGACACGTGGCAGTTGACCGGGACATGTGGCGGCCAGAGGCGAGGTGGCGGTGGCTGACTGGTACACGTGGTGGCTGCTGGCAAGGGACATGTGGAGACTTGTGGTGTAGACATGTGGCAATTTAAATTATATCTAAAAAAATATTTAGCGACGGATTAGGGACGGAAAAGTCCGTCGCTAATTAGTGATGAAATTTTCCGTCGCTAATTAGTCAATTCCATCTCTAATAAGAGACATAATTTAGTGACGGAATTTTTCCGTCCCTAAATTCCGTCTCTTTTTTCCATCTCTAATTAGGGACAGAATTCAAAATTCCGTCACTAATCAATTAGTAACGGTCTTTTTATTGACGGAAAAAATTCCGTCAGTAATTAGGTTCCATCGCTAATTTCCGAAGTTAAATTGATTAGTGACAAAAATTCCGTCGCTAATCTGCTATTTTTTTTAGTGAAAGAAATAAAGGCTAGGAGGAGTTTGAATAGTTCGGACAAGGGAGTTCATTGATTGAAATAATATCAGATGTTGACGAGATGCATAGGGAAGATTACTTTGGAAGCTAATACAATTGAAACTCAAAAAAGTTTAATACTGAAAAAAAAAATGCAAGTCTTTAGAATGATGTTTAGTAGAGCTGGGAATTAGGGCTGGCCCTTGACGGGCCAGGGCCTAAAAGGGCCAGTTCTACAGGGCTCGAGGTAAGAAAAATTGTTATTTTTTAAAGCCCGGCCCAATAGCATGCGGGCCAGGGCCGGCCATTAAGGTCGAAAGCCATTTTCACAAAATTTAACTACATGTTTACACGCCTCATGCAATAAAACAAATATAGTTATTAGTTCATAATCAAAGGTAAAAAATAGTGTCCTCAAATAACTCACAATCTCACACAAAACATAAGAAGAAAAAAAATCTAAACACTCTAAGCAACATGAGTATGATGACTATCAATTTCTTCTTCTTCGCCACTATAATCAATTTTAAGGAAATTTGATTATGCTCCACTTTGAGTAGTAGGATCTGCTTAAGGGGTAAAAATATCAAGAATTTCTTCTCCGGTATCATGAATACATCCATAATCTTTATATGCAACAAATAATAAACCAAAATGATAAATAACTCTATAACAAATACAAAATACAAATAAATTAGTAAATTACCATCATATGTGAAACTTTGAAGTAAATAAGAAATATCTAACATATTTATCTTATAAAATAAGAAATATCTTTTATAGATTTTTAATTTTTAGGATTCTTAATACAAGATATTCTTATGAAACTTAATTTTAAAAAAGATAATAACAATTAAATATTTGCAACATCATTTAAAAAAATATAAAAAATCAATAATATTATTATCATATAAATAATTTTTTTAAAAAAATATATATATATGGGCCCTTTTAGGCCTGCTTTCACTTTTGATGCAAAAATCTTAAACCCGACCCTTGTAAATTCAGGGCCTAAAAGGGCCGGCCCGATGACCTTGTCCCATTTTCCCAGTTCTAATGCTTAGATTGGTTGTATAAGCATCCAGTCAAAGGAAAATTTAAATTTTAAGATTTTCAAAATATTTTATCTGTATCGAGATGTTATCGAACTATAATATAACCGGTATAGAAAACATTAGTTAGATCACACTAATGCGCCACCAATCTAAAATTGTATCGATATTTACAAAAATGCCACCAGTCATAGTTTTTAAACCATCTCCACATTTAAATTGTCTAGACGTGGCAGTTTAAAAGACCTTTTTTTTTCTTGTAGTGTATTTTTAATCTATTCAGATTAGTTAATTTGGTCTTATATTAAGGATAATATAAGTATATGTTGTTTCTTTAGGGCCATGAGATCTCAAAGGAGAGGAATTAGAGGTTTGCTCTTATTTGTAGGAAGTGGCAATGATGTCATAAGATTGCACTATTTAATTGTTCTTTTCTTGCCACGGATCATTTGTCTCCCTCCATTTCTTTCTTGTTTGGTGACTTTTCAAGCTCATGTCTGCAAAATATAATTATAGTATAAATCATATTTCTAGTGTTACAATTGATATTGAAAGAAAAATATAATTATAGTATAAAGCTAATGTAAGCATGGAAATGTTCTAATATTAAGAAAGGAAGTCAGCCAACACTTTGAAAAAACAAGGAATAATTAAATTAAAAAAGAAACTCTTTTACCAATTTAACACCTTTTTCTCCTTTTAATTGTGGACTTGTAGAAAATAAATCATAAATAAATGAAATTTTTTTACATAAAAATGCAACTACTTAGTAAAATTCAATTCCAAAATGATTTTCACACATAATGGATCGAATAAGCTATGCCTAAATACTAAACCAATATTGCCAATATTTTAAAAACGAAACATTATATTGTTTGATGCATATTATATAACTTTTTTTGCAAGTAACAGGACTATTTCTAGCAAGTCAAACACACGAGTCAATTTCAACAATTATGACAGTAAAAGATTCAATTTCCATCAGAAAAATTAATTTCCAGCCGTAAAATGATAACTTCAGCAGATTTAAACTCAGACTAACAAGACTCTTTTGATGCAAAGCAACAAACCCCACTCAATTTTGCAAGATGAAGATAATAAATCTGGAAAGAAGAAAAAGACCAAAAGATCATAAATTATAAAATGGGTTTGTCCAAAAAATTAAGTTCTTTTTTTTTAAAAAAAATGTGTTTTCTAAATATATCATTTTTCACAAACACATCCATTGTATTTTTTTCAGTATTATTATTAAGATAGATATGTAGAGTGCGGATACTATGTCATCCGCTATATGCATGATATTCTGACAACAGGGGTAAAAAAAAAACTCAATCAGGTAATTAGATATGTGAGGTGATGATTTCATATCTCTTAACAATTTGAGGTAAACTTTGGCAATTAATCGTTTCCTTTCAGTTAACCCGCAATCATTTGAAAACCCAACTAAATATGAAATGGAGCAACTTGATGAAGTACGTAATGAAATGACAAAGGTAGAGTCATGTTTCATATTTGAGGTCTAGAAGGATCAAAATGCATAAGCATAATAACCTAGCTGTAAAGTGAAGGGTGGTTGCATTAGACTTTAGTGAAGCTGGTAACATGAATCATGTATCAATAATATGCAGATGATGGGCCTAAAATTACATCTACTAGTCCGACACTAAAAAAACATCTAACTCCTTTAGAGGTGGTGCAAATGCATGAAAAAAAAGTAAACCTTTAAAAAAAAAAATACCGAAATTAAAGTTTAGATAATATCGGTAAGATACACGTGTCAGTTATAATTATTATAATTTATATTGATATTGAATTTATATTGCCTCAAGCTTTCAAGTAAAATTCAAAAGAGCTTATGTAAGACAAAATAAACGGTGTATATTTCAAAAAAAATATTGCCCATTTTAAAACTGTATTTAAAATTATCTAGTCTAAAAAGTGAGCATATTTTTATATTAAATTGATACTTTTTAAGACCAGTCAATCTAACAACCAGTCTTGAAAAGGAATTTCTTAGACCGGTTGCAAGTCCGGTCTAGAAAACACAAACTTTCTAAGTCAGACGATTCAAGACCTGACCAAAACCAGATCTAAAGACCCCATTTTAACCGATCAAAAAGGTTTTTTCTCTAGTAGTAAATCTTAAATTTCACCATGAAGCTTATAATATTTAAAAAACATTGGATGTATACTCATCATGTTTTTTTTTATTTCAGAAATTTATAGAGAAAGATACCTAGAGCATAAATGGAAATGCCCATCATAATTTCTTTACATATATACATATGAGTGACCTTATTAAGATTTAAAACACAACAAGGCATAATAGAAATCAAGCAATTGTTATATGTTAAATTGGAAACACAAAAAAAATGACTAGATAAAACAAAGAAAATGTCCAGTGGGCACTCAAGTCTGGAAAAGGAATTAAAGATAGTGTAATACCCCAATTTTCAATCACCAATATTCCTCTTATGTATTGATACACTTAATGAAATGAAATGGTGAATGGTGGGTGTATAAATTTACAATAATATATTTCAATTGTCAGTTACACACAATTCGGCTAAGTAAGGACATAAAGGAGCAATTTAAGGTCCAAATAAAGGCCTAGTATTGTAACCAAAATTGGAACATGAAATGACATGACTAATGGCCTATATTATATATGTCAAAAATCAACAAAAACTAAAGGAAATGAGTAAGAAATGATTTACCAAAATAAATCATTAAACGTAGGGGCAAAATAGTAATTTTTTCATAAAGTGGGAAACAATTATTTTCCCCTAATCTTCTTAATAATTTCAACTATATGGGAACTAAAAAGAGGGAAATGACAACTTGATAATTAATAAGCCTAGTTTGATGAATTATTATCAAGAAAAGTCAAATAGTCAAAAGTCAATGGGACAAAAGTCAACAACTTGCAAGATAGCAATGAGATAGTTGAGATCAATATATTTCCCTTAATTCTCATGCAATTTCGGTGGAGTGATGAAGCATGAAGTGAAATGAAATAATTTGCAAGAAATGAAATTTGTGGACCAATGGAATAGTGCCACATATGCTAAGCAATTAATTAACTCAATATAACATTCTTTCAACCATTTCTTCATTCCATTCCTCATGCAAAACAAAACCAGAAAGAACAAGAGAGAGAGCTGAGTCGGTGAAGCAAGAGCGAGCTAGGTTTCTCCAAAACTCAAGGTAAGGAAGTCATAATCTTGTGATTCTTGCTTCCTAATCCAACTATGATCTCTCCTACTTATTTCTTCTTCTTTGGAACCATGATTTTCAAGACAACTTCCAAGAAGAGAGAGAGATAATTCGAACGTGTAGAGAGAGAAAGTTGAGAAGTCCAAAGGTAAACCTCCAAACTTGATCCTTAAGCTTTGGTTGATGCTATTAGTGTTATTCTTGGATTGGTTTGGTTGTTTTTGTTAATGATAGATGAAGAAACCTAAAGAACCTTTTTGTCCAAGTTTCTCCAAACCTTGTCCAATGAATGTCTAAATAGCTAATAGTTTGATTATCAGTAGAAAGGAGATAGAATTTGATAATTCTGATCATTCCATTGGGTTTAGACGATAAAATTGTTTAGGGTATATGTTTATGACGAAGTGAGAAAAGCCCCAGAATGAGAAATGACCGAATTATCTATTAAAACCCAAAAGGAAGGGCTATCAAGGGCATTTTTATCATTTGACCTTGAATTTGACCAATTCGAGGTTAAAAATGGATTCTACATGCGAAATTGTTTAGAAATAGCCTGAGTCATAATTTCTGATGAGGTCCAGGTAGACCGGGGTCTAAAGGGGTATTTTGGTAATTGAGCATTGTAAAGCTAAGTTAACCAATAACCTGAGATTGGGTGATGTTTGAATTTGTAATGACTCATTTATGATACATTGGAAATTGTAGGACTTAGGGATAGTCTGAAGGCTAAGACTTGCCTGAGCTCCGAAAAAATGAGAAAAGGACTCTAAAGGAAAGCAACCAGGTAATAACTTCTTGTTACATGTACTATATGATACCTATTATGAATGTCATTCATTGTAACGTGAGCTAGTGTCCTAGACACACCAATTCGCCATGTTGTGGTCAAGGACCCGACATGGGCACTAAGTCGACCAAGGGGCAAATAAGTAGTTTGACCTTGGGCAAGTGTATACACAAAGTTTCGATCATCTTACATACCATGACATTGCATATCTATTTTCACATTTTATATGTATGTAAGCATGTTGCTACTGAGATTCTCTCGAATTTTATTCTTTTTTAACCCAAAACCATTTCAGTTGAGGCAGACAGTTTAAAAGACAAGGCGGTGGCTCCCGGTGGCAAGGATCCCGGAGCTTTACATGCGGCTATAGTTATTTTTCATGTACTAGATATGTTTTAAATGAGTTGTATATATGTATTTATGTATTATCAAACCCTTTGGGGAATCTTCCTATAATGTAAACTGGTACCATATATCAATATATTTCCGTTGTGCCTACGCTTTATGACTCTTTATGCTTTTAGATCCGCGAATATTGTAAGTGGAAAGGGGGTGTTACAGATAGCATGTAATTAGATAATCCATCGATCAAATCCTCACACGTTCTATTTTTTTGAAATAAATTATTTCATTCTCCAAGTCATACCCAATCGCGAAGTCCATACTAGCTACGGCCCCAATGACGAACTCTTCGCTTTGATCTAAAAGTAAGCATGCTTTGCAGTAACTAGTAAAGCAAAAGAGATTTATAACATCTAACGTGATTGATCCACCGTCATTGAAATGAAAACGAACAGGGGGCATTTCAATTTCCCTAATACTTGCTACTGAGGAAAAACAAATGTTGAATAGCTGGTCAGGAACAACTTGGTATATTTTAGACTGAGGCGTTCTACAATTATTGCTTCCAAACACGAGATAATGATGTGGCAATCTAGTAATAGTTGTCCCAACATCCAAAAGCATATTTGCCTCCAGTACTGTTTTAGCAAATGATCAAGTAAACATTGAATAAAAATGGATTGAACTAATTAATGAATGGTTATCCACTCAAGGAGTATTCGCAAATGTACACTTGGCTCCATAAAGTTCCCTTGGGTGAAAAAAATACACTTAAATATTTCAAATAATGGTGCAAAAATTCCATGATCGTTAACGTCCATTAATTTTGTGAAGGCCACCCTAATGTCATCTAAGTGTAAAAGTAAAAGAGGCTAGTTTATATTAACGAACATGGCTTTTTTGCACAATTTTAGAATCTTCATGTACAAATTTGTGCCAAAGGGAACTTTATGTTGACAAGTGCATATTGTGAACACTTAAGGGGTAGATTTGCACTTTAACGTTGAATGATAATGATGATGATGAAACAAATGTGTAAGAAATTATTACTCTCATCCTTTTTAGAAGAATATGCTGAACATTTTGAATAAACTATAATTGTTAATTTAATTTTGACACTTCAAATTTCACAAGAACAAAAAATAAACATTATCGTTTTAATATGGAAGGTTGTGGATGAAACAAAATATCTTGGATTAAAAAAACAAATAAACAACTTTAAGTTAGAAAATTACAATCATGATTGGTTCAAAAATAATGCTAGTACTTGTTTTAATTATTGATTAGTCTATGAAAATAATATAGAAACCGTTCATACTTAAAGTATTTATTCAAGTTAAAATGAAAAATTTGAGTTTCACCAATTTTATTCACTATTCAAGTTTGTTTCTTCATAATCAAGGGTATAAAATCAACAAAAAATAAAAATTTTCATGCCAAACATTCACTTATGTATTTTCACATTGACCACAATATAAGCTTGTGTGAGTGCACAAAGTAGTTGAGATTGAACTATCACCTGCGGTAAGGTCTATCCGTTCCTTCTCATACTTATGGCTGCCAGCGTGACATAATAATTTTCTACAAATTGAATGTTTGTCACCATTTGAGTAGAGACAACATGGCCCAGTAATGACTGCGTATGACCAAACATCAATTTACCACTTTAACCAAATTAGCCTAAACATGTGCAAATTTGCCTTGAATGTCATCAAAGGTTTGATGAAGATGAACTAATGATACTTGACCTCTTCCAAGACCAACAGTGCCAGTAAACGAAGAAGGTTCAAAATTACCAGCATTGTCACGACCACATCAACATATGAACCCATCAAAAATTTGATCCCCAGCATTTAAAGTCTTAAGCGTCAAGTTATTTTTATAGATATGTCCCTTTGCAGTTGAGTAATCACTATACGTTAAAGAGTACGCACATAAATCATCATCATCGTCACAAAAGACTCCATCTACTGAGGGTATTACAAGTGTACAAGTGGGGTCATAACATTTAAATTCTTCATGAAAGGAGGAACGAGTTGGATCAAATAATTGTTGATTTTGTCTGTAACACCTAATGCATGGCATGCATTGTAACCAAGTTAGGCTACTACCTGTGCCAATTGTGGCAAATGTTTCATATCTTGGGATACCAATCGCATAGCTCATGAGGTAATATCCTATTGAATAATACAATATAGACTGCGGATCATTGTTTTTAGTTTCAGCATCAGTGAAGAAATGATTTCCTTGTGCATCGGATTGATGTATGACATTGTAGAACTTTTGGGTGGGTGTTGTACTGTTATCAAAGAATGGAGATTTTAGGGAATCACGGTACTTGAGATCCACAGTGAACCCAAGAAACTCCTTGCTTAGTCAAATGACAAGAGTTGAAATAAAGGTCATGAAGAAGGGAAGATAAGGTCTAAGAGATTATACCATTTTTTAGAGATTGTTGAATATAGTGGCAAGGACTATGACCCACGTACAGTTTTGTTTATATATAGTGATGAAATGATCTAATGATTAAAATTAAAGAGGGGTGACTTAATTCAATGAATTTAGTATTATATTAATCAGTACATTGAACCTCCATAAGTTTCAATGAATTAAAGATTTCATAATATGCACGTTATTAGCAAGGCACACTGAAGATAAATTATTTCTTGTTGTGTTTTGTGTGTTTGTATATAAATTGTAATTTTCAATAGTTAATTGTCTTATTGGCAACGCTACACATCAAGTTTGGATGAGGTTTTGGATTAGAGCCTGCTGTTGATATGTTTGTGTGCATGTGTGTCTTTGCATGCGTGCCTTTAAATTGAATTAAATAAATACAGTATATAAGTTGTAGTTATTGTAAAGTTATATGCTATGGTGCATTCATTATCTACCATTTTATTCAACATATGGTTGCATCTTCAGCTCCAAAATTTGTTAAACCTTTTCACAAAAATATACAAAATTATCATAATCTACTTATGCCTAAAAAGGCATCCTTTTTGGTTTGAACTAATAAAATTTTGTTGTGATTCTAACACATTCATGCATGTGTCTAGCTATTTAAATTTGATTCATATGCATACATGTGATTCATGTGCTTATTAATGATGAATATGTGTCTAGCTTTTTAAATTAGCCTTGTTGATTGTTATAGATAGCAGCCATTCAAGAGTGGCACCAAACCTCTCCTATTTTTTCCCATCCTCATTTCATCCTTTTCCCTAATGATCACACTTCATTTCATCTACAGCACCAAAAATAAACCCACTTATTCCAGTGACATCGTTATGGGAAGGACTGTGTTTCAACCTTTGTCATTGATGCTCCCCATTTTTAAAAGAATTGAGATACATTTCATTATATTTGGGGAGTCATCAATGGAATATTAGAGGGATTTACTTGAGATTTTCATAAAATATCAATTTTAAGCATTACGTAGGGGATTCTACTGTAAATATCAAGGAAGGAAAAAACAGGGAGCTATTCATTATGATGATATGATCGTTGGCACTATCTAACTTAATAATAGATATGTCACAGCTCTCTTTGATTCTGGTGCTGAGTGCTCTGCCATTTCTTTTGCATGTCTTAGACGCTTAGGTCTACCTTATGATATCTTACCCTATAATTGTTACCATCTTAGCCCTGTGACAGGAATCCCAGTGCTCAGTTCATTAGTTTGTAAAAATTGTAATATTACTGAGCGATAGCGAGAGGTTCTGGAAGATCTCGACCATAGGGAGAGGTACGGGGCTCGACTGAAAGGAGAGGGTCTGTTGATCTCGAACGAATGTGAGAGGTACGTTCTCGACCATAGGGAGAGGTTTGAACTTGATCGCTCACCCAATAGGAAATATGTATCTTGATTTCCATCTCCTGTACCTATCGGTACAGATCTTCAAACCCCTCTCCCTCTCCTTGCCTGACCTTAGACAGAGCGGGGAAAAACCTGATATGACGTAGTGTGTTTGGCATTACCTCAGCCTACAAGATCTTACGATGAGATAGAGGTTGTTCTTAGTCTTGAGTTGACTTTGGAGCGGACTGCGAAATCAGTGACAAAGGTAGCCTTTTCTTTCTTCATGTTCTTAAATTAAAATCGAAATGGTTTAGTTAAAAGAATAAATAAAAAATTCATTTTTACTTTATGTTAATTTATTTCATTATCTTTTCTTTATTTTTATTTTATATTGTTTTCTTTTCTTCCCCATTATAGCATCATACGACACCATAGGGGAATGGGGTGACCTAGCATAAATACAAGTTTCACGAGCATCAATGAGGCCAACTATTAAGCGTCATCTTCTGCATCAAATCAAGTAAGGCAATGCTTTGCGGTAGTTAGTCAACTCTCTGGATAAAGAATAATAGAGAGATAGCCTTCCTATGAGGATTTTTAGGCCTATAATTATTAAAATTGTGTAATTAGCCTTTTATGTAGATAACTCTTTAAAACTTATCTTAGTTCTTTTTATGACTACCTTTCTCATGTCCAATCATCAAAATAATAGAGGCCATCACTTTTCTTAAATTCTATTATACTGTGATATATTATTATTCATGTAAACTTATTCTTATGTGTCGTTTATTAAATTACATCTTGTGATGTTTTTGCTATTATTCAATTATGTGCGGATGCGAATAAAGAAAGAAAGAAAGAAAAAGGAGTAAAGAAAAGAAAAGAAAAGAATAATAAAAGAAAATGAAGGCATCTCGTCAAACTTCCTTTATTAGCAACACTACTACTCTTAATATATATATATATATATATATATATATATGAAACAAATTTTGGAATGCTATATATTTTCTACATGTGTATTACTTACCACCCCCATCATTCCTTCCATGTGGCTTGATTCTAACATTACAAGCAGAAAATACCCACTATAAACAAATAACGGATTAGTAACGGAATGAAACTCCATACTAATCCGTCCCTAATTCCTCACAAATTCTGTCACTAAAATTAGCGACGGAATTTAGAGACGGAATTTTTCCGTCACTAAATTTACGACGGTTCCGTCGCTAAATTCCGTTGCTAATTTTTGTCACTAAAAATTAGCGACGGAATTTAGAGACGAAATTTTTCCGTCACTAAATTTTTGATGGATTAGCGACGGAATTACATTCCGTCGCTAAATTCGGTCGCTAATTTCCGTCACTAAAAATTAGCGATGGAATTTAGAGATGAAATTTTTTTGTCACTAAATTAGCGATGGATTAGGGACGAAATTACATTCTGTCGCTAATTAGGGACATAATTTATGTTACTAATTTTTGTCTCTAATAGCTAAATTTTTTAATAATTAGATTTTTCCAAAATTATAATTTTTTAAATAATTTAAATTTAAAATTTATAATATAATATTAAAATAAATAAATAAAAATTATTAATTCATATTTATTTTTGAAATTAAAATTATAATATAATATATTTGAATTTTTAATAATATATTATATACAAATAAAATGAAAATTTTATAAATACAAACAAAACGATAAAATATAAAATAAAATAAATAAAAAAGAAATTAATAATAAAAATTTAGGTAGAATATTTACATAAAGTAAAATAAGAAAACTAAATTAAAATATTCAATAATATATTAAATTTTGTATTTTTATTTTTGTTTGCAAGCGATATATATATATGTATGTACGTATGTATGAGTGTGTCTATATATACATGATTTTGCATTTAACTTTCACAGGTTCTTCTTAACTCAACTGGCAAAGGCACTAACACACGCATGAGAGGTCATGGCTTCGAATTCTAACTTGGTCACAAAATGCAACCAATTTGTGACTTGGACACGTGGTGGCGGTGGAGGGTGACATGTGCCTGTTGACTTGGATACGTGGTGGCCGCCTGCGAGGGACATGTGAAGGCTCGTGGTGTAGACATGTGGTACATGTGACAATTTAAATTATATATAAAAAAATATTTAGCGACGGATTAGGGATGAAAAATTCCGTCGCTAATTAGTGACATAATTTTCTGTCACTAATTAGTCAATTCCGTCTCTAATTAGAGACGGAATTTAGTGACGGAATTCCCTCGCTAATTAGAGATGGAAAAATTCTGTCGCTAAATTTTGTCTCTGATTAGTGACGGAATTCAAAATTCCATCACTAATTAATTAGTAATGGTCTTTTTATCGACGGAACAAGTTCCGTCGTTAATTTCTATCGCTAAGTTGATTAGTGACGAAAATTCCGTCGCTAATCCGCTATTTTTTTTATAGTGACCTCTTGATTATTGAAGCATATGTATGTGGTTGTAGTAATTAGAACTATATATTATAAGCCTATGGTAGGGCCCTGCCTAGGTGGTTTAAGTGAAATAACCCATATGAATTGATCAGATGGGTTAAAGAGTTATATCGTTGAGAGGCTCTCTTACGTTATATTCCTTTGTCCTAAATGTGTCCATATCTTGACCTCTAAGCATTATTACTCTGTAACTTTTGCTGACTGGAGGAGTGTCATTATTTAAATTATCACTTTTATGCTTGAACTTTGTGGATTCCTTTGCTTGCAAAAGATATTTCATGATTGTTTTTTTCTTTGCTTAGGAGTGAAAAGGTTTGAATGTGAGGAATTTGATGAATCTGTATTCTATTATATATTTCTAAGTGTATTCTAGGGATTTTATTATAGTTAAATGGCTTATTTGTAGCAATTGTTAATAAATTTATCTTTGAAGAGATTATATTAAATAAGGGCTGAAAAGGGAACAATTGTCATATTTTTACTTCTCTCGATTAAATTGATTTGCTGCAAGGTATTTTTGGTTTTGTTATTATAGGAAATTGGGACTATAAAGATAGAAACTACTAGAAAATAAGTCTTTTTTAGACCGGGTTTAGGTTCGGTCATATTGACTAGTTTAAAAAGTTTTACTTTACAATAAAAAAATACCTACTTTTTAGATCAGGTAATTTCATACCCAGTCTAAAAAGTTTTTTTTAAAAAAATATTTTATTTTTTTTTCACAGAAGCTCTGTTGGATTATTATATCTAAAAGCTATATTATGCAATATAAATTCAATTGATATAGAAAATAATTATAACTAACTATGAATCTTACCAATATTATTAGATAATTGAATCTTAATCCTGACGCTCTTCCTCTCTATCTCCATTTTCTCGTGAACAGCCTAGGTGCTCATTCTAGCTCTAAGGTGCTTTTGCTCTCTGTTTCTGATTTCAAATGATTAAAGCCTAGGCGCTCATTCTGGCCCCTAGGCGTTGCTGCTCTGTGCCTCTCCTTTTCCACTAATCATGCCTAGGTGTAACACCCCAATTTTTAATCACCAATATTCCTCCTATGTAAGAGATACATTTAATGGAATCAAAAGGTGAATGGTGGTGCGTATAAATTTACAATCAAATTTCAATTTTTGGTTACACACAATTCGGCTAAGTAAGGACACAGGAGTAATTAAGGTCCACCTAAAAGACTACTATTGTAACCAAAATTGAAGCATGAAATGATGACTAATGGCTTGTTATATATGTCAAAATTGGCCAAAACTAAAGGAAAGGAGCAAGAAATGATTTACAAAAATAAATCATCAAACATAGGGGCAAAATGGTAATTTTTTCATAAAGTAGGAAACAATTATTTTTCCCTAATCTTCCTAATAATTTCATTTATATGGGAACTAAAAAGAGAGAAATGACTATTTGATAATTAATAAGCCTATTTTGGTGAATTATTATCAAGTAAGGCCAACTAGTCAAAGTCAAAGGATAAAAGTCAACAACTTGCAAGATGACAATGTGATAGTTGAGATCAATATATTTCCCTCAGTTCTCATGCAATACGGTGGAATGAAGAAGGGCATGAAGGAAATGAGATAATTATTCAATAAATGAAATTGTGGACCAATGGAATAGTGCCACCTATGAAGCCATTTGATTAATTGGCTATTTCATCAATTATTCATTCATTTTTCATTCCATTTCCTATGCAAACAGAACCAGCAAGAACAACAGAGAGAGCTGAGGTGGTGGAAGAGCTTGAAGCGAACCAAGGCTACGTTTCTCAAGATCTAAGGTAAGGAAGCTTATAAACTTGTGATTCTTGCTTCCTAATCCTTCCATGATCACTCCTACTCACTTCTTCTTCCTTGGAACCATGGTTTTCAAGACAAGTTCCAAGAGGAGAGAGAGAGAATTCAGACATTGAGGAGAGAGAAAGTTGAGGAAATCAAAGGTAAGCCTCCAAACTTGATTCTCTTGCTTTAGTTGATGCTATTAGTGCTATTCTTGGTTTGGTTTGGTTGTTCTTGTGAATGAAAGATGATGAAACCTAAAGGACCTTGTTGTCCAAGTTTCTCCAAACCTTATCCAATGAATGTCTAAGTAGCTAATAGTTTGATTATAAGTAGAAAGGAGGTGATTAAGTAAGAGAAAACGAGAAACTGACATAATTTTTCTGAGAATCTAAAATCTAAGCCCTATTCTAAACATGATAAAGGAGATGGAATTTGATAATTCTGATGCTTCTATTGGGTTTAGAAGATAAAATTTTGTAAGGTATATGTTGATGACGAAGTGAGAAAAGCCCTAGAATGAGAAATGACCGAATTATCTATTAAAACTCAAAAGAAGGGCTACTAAAGGCATTTTTGTCATTTGGATATGAATTTGACCAATATGAGGTCAAAAATAGATTTTACACATGAAATTGTGTAGGAATAGCCTGATTCATAATTTCTGGTGAGGTCCAGGTAGACCGAGGTCTGCAGGGGCATTTTAGTAATTTAGCGTTGTCAAGCTAAGTTAACCAATATCATGAGATCAGAGAAATGTTTGAATGAGTAATGACTCATCTATGATGTAATTGGATATTGTAGGACTTAGAGACGGTCCAAAGTCTAAGACTTTCCTAAGCTCAGAAAAACGAGAATAGGGCTCTAAAGGAAAACAACTAGGTAATAACTTCTTCTTACATGTATTATGTGATACCAATTATGAATGTCATCCATCATAACATGAGCTAGTGTCCTAGACATATCCATTTACCATGTTGTGGTCAAGGACCCAACAGGGTCACTAAGTCAACCAACGGGTAAACATGTAGTTTGACCTTAGACAAGTGTACACACACAAAGTTTAGATCATCTTACATGCCATGACATTGCATATCTATTTTCGCAATTTATATGTATGTAAGCATGTTGCTACTGAGATTCTCTCAAATTTCATTTTTTTAACCCAAAACTATTTCAGCTAAGGCAGGCAGTTGAAAAGACAAGGCGGTAGCTCCCGGTGGCTAGGGTCCCAGAGCTTTTCGTTGCGGCCATAATAGTTGTTTTGCATGTTTTTTAAGACTTTTAAGTTGAACAAGTTGTACATGTGTAGTTATGTGTTATCAAACCCTTCGGGGAATCCTCCTATAATGTAAAAGGTTACCATATATCAATATGTTTCCACTATGTCGTACGCTTTATGAATCTTTATGCTTTTAGATCCGCGATTACCGTAAGTGGTAAGAGGGGCCTTACACTAGGCACTGAAATCATGGCCTAGGCTTTCTTTAGTTCTAACTCAACTCTTTTTTCTCATTATTGAATTGATTTTTCCATGCTTCTCACATCACTAACAAGTCTTTCCATGATTTGCAAAGTGGTTGCAATAACTTGATCAATGTACATTAAAAGCATAGAAAATTAACTATGAATATGATCAAAATATGCACAATTGAACAATGATGTGCAAAAAAAAAAAATTCAAATGCACATTTTTTATCTTTATTATCCAAAATATGCTCAAATATATCAAAGAGTGTATGAAGCTCAAGAAAAATGTGCTGAAATGACATGAATTCCTAGAAGTTAACACACCCCCAAACTTAGACTTTTACTCATCATTGTGTAAAATAAGTGATAAAAAAGCTAGATTGCTCAATTATTCATTTAATATGTTTGCATGAAGTTTTCCTCATTAGTTGCCCAAGAAATGTGTATTACAGAGGAAAATAGTGGAATATAGAAGAATGCAAGATTCACACATTAAGAACAAACTTCACAACAATTTCAAATTATGTGTGTGCCGAGCCATAGAATAATCCCTTTTGCAACCATCAAGAAAAATTGCAACATTTCAACATGTATGAAGCAATATCAACATCAAGACTTCATATGCCTAACTTCTTCATCTCTCTCTCTCTCCACGCTAAAGGATCACTTTACATAAATCTAAAATCAATGGGACTTTATAAGCTTGTAATGTGGTCAAGGGTTAAGTTCACTGAAAGAATAGGGAAACAAAGAGGATCTAAATCTCTTGAGATAAATGACAAAATATAATTCCTCTCTTTTCACTGCACAAAAATTTCTTCCAAGAAGCCAAACACTCCTCCAAACTTATCTCAAATTGATTTCTTTGCACTCCAAGCCTTATTAGTTTGAATTCTTTTTCTTTATTTATTTTTACTTAAGAGTACAAGCTAATGTATACCATGTGCTATTTACATTACCCATACCCAATATTTCAATAACATTCATCTTCTAAAAACCATACCAATCCTCACAACTAATAATGATTCATGACTTATCTCAAGATTTAGGTAATTCATGGCTTTTCCATGTTGCAAAGGTTAAGGTATAAAGTGGGTCTCAAAAAGGAAATTCACATGGTTTTTCAATTAAAGGCTCAAATGTGGGTTCAAGTGGAAATAATATAATCTCAAAGGTGGTCTTAAAAGGCTCAAATGTATTTTAAATGAATGCCCAAATCATGAGAAAAAATTAATTCACATCAAGAGATTCCAAGATAGGTTCTAGAGTCCCTCAGTTAAGAAAGAAAATAGACATTAAAATGCCACAAAATCTCCCAACAAAAGCATTCAAATCATCTCCCAACTCTTGTGTGCAAAAATTTTGTTTCAAAGCTGTAAAAAATAAGCCTTACCATTGCAAATCAAGCATTCAAAAATATCAACCACAATTTCCTATTAAACATATAATCTAAGCAACTGTTCTATCACTGGATCACACATTCAATTCAGAGGATAATTAGTCAATCTAACTTACAATTCAAGTAAGAGGACAAAAACTAGCCCAAGTTTCCAAAATTGAAACCCATGCCAAATCATCAACATACATTCTATCACCAAATTATTTCAATTCTAACCAAATTAGCAAGAAACTCCCTTAAGAATACTCTTTGCACGCCAAACTTGCTTCCTTTTTGCATCATGTTCAATATGATAATAAACCTCCAAAATACCTACACAACTCAAATCATGAAAGGAAAACAACAAAAAAATGTAAAATTTAAGAGCTTGGGTTAACTCCCAAGAAGTGCTAAGTAAGTCTTCAGTCAGACTTGTAAACAAAAAATACCTAATCATAGGTATCAAAGACTAAAATCACCTTGTCTTCATTTGTTTTTGTTAGATATGATTAGTTTTAATGATGTCAAATACAGATATAAGATATTAAGAGTAAAAAGTTTGCTTAATATATTTATCTCCTTATATTGATTAACTACTATATTTAATGTAGTATATCTTATAAATTAGTCAAACAAAGCAAGAAAGAGATTGGAGAAAGAAGAGCTTGAAGGAACTAATGGGAATATCAAGATTCAAGCTCCTAGAAAAAATACTGGATGTTTCTATGCTCAGAAGGGAATTCAAGTACTGTAGTAGTTGGTACTGTTTGATACTGTAGCATTTCATTATAACAGTCAGATACTATAGCACGTAGGTACTGTAGCATCTAGAAGACTGTAGCACTCGAGTTCTGGGTACCGTAGCACTCGAGTTTAAAGAGTTCTGCATGCGAGTTTTTGACAGAAAAGATCTCTGGATGTATCCCAAGTTTTGCACTCGAGTTGGTTATGAAAAACTTGAGTTGGTACTGTTCATAGCTGCAAAAATGGGTTAGAACTTGAGTTTGGAGATCATAACTCAAGTTCGGTATGAACAAAAGTGTACTCTATTCATCCATGTTTTACGTTCAGCTTGGGCGAGCTTCAGTAATTCAATCATATCTATCAAACCACAACTTCAATTGAGATAAAACTAGTGGCATATGAAACTAGACTCCTAATGTGTCGTTTTGACATCAAAAAAAGCATCAAAGGATCTCAGATGTATCAGATATCAATGTTTAAAGTTGAAATTGAAATCACCGTTATATTCAGTAACAACTTTCATATTTTAGACATATCTTTCAAACTACACGTCCAAATGAGTTCAAAATGGTGCCATATGAAAGAAAAATCAAATAGCTTTCCATACATATATAATGTGTCAATTTTGGAGTTATATTCAATACAGTATGACTTCTGGAAGTTGATGCTCAGAAACACATATGTTGTCTACACTAGTTGGATCATAACTTGGAGAATACAAAGAGTTCGGAGCTGATTCCTTTTGCATTGGAATGTAAAAAATAAGAGCTTTATAATTATAAATAATTTACCATATTTAGGGCCAAAAATGGATGGATCATGTTTTGAGTCCACTATTCATACTACCGCAAACATCTGATATGCACTCGAGTGATGGAAGTTTCGGAATGAGAGTTTGTTCTAGAGACTGAGCAAGATCAGTTGATATGAAGCACATTTGAGTTTCAATTGAAGCACTCAAGTTTTGAGGAGAGATGCACTCTAGCCCAGAGAGTTTTGGCGGGAGAGTTTTTACCCGAGAGTATTATGATGAGAATAACAAGCGGTACACTCGAGTTCCTTGGCATGCACTTGAGTTCTCAATCAACAATGCACCCGAAATCAGCAAACTCACTCGAGTTCCCATTTATGCACTCAAGTTCTCCATCTCGTTGCACTCGAGTTCAGAGAGTGTAGGCATGAGAGTTTGTTCCAGAGAAGCTTGAATAGACATATTAACACGATGCACTCGAGTTCGTCAGATAGCACTCAAGTTCTGAGACATTTTGCACTTGAGTTATGGAAGTGCACTCTAGAAGTTTATGACATAAAGCATATGGAGAACATGAAAATATACTATGCACTCGAGTTTGGAATTATACACTCGAGTTCATGAGTTTGGCAAACGCAGAAGTAAAGGAAAATTTCAGAGTTCAATCCGAATGTGCTTTAAGGTTATCTAATCATATGTTTACACTTGTTATTAATCTTAAACATTAATTAACATATCTTTCAAGTGTGAAACAAGAGGTCATACACTCAGATTGAATATTCAAGTTTGAAGGTCATTCACGAAGAACATCCTTATTGAAAATGATGAGACCCAGAACGCAGAAAATCAGTCTGTAATTGTTTATTCAATGTATTCATAACTAATGATTCATTGTATTAGTATTTGATGTATTACTACAGAAAGAACAATGAAGAGGCCATGTAATGAGGAAAAGCTATTTCACAGAAGTGGAGTGTCTACCAACGTAACGGCTAGTTTTTGAAAATATGCTTAATGGTTAAATGAAGTAACGAGACTCCAACAGATGGATGGAAAACAATGGATCAATATTCACCGACAACAAACCAGGGTGTCAGCCAGTTCTAACATTTGGTATTAGAGCTTGGGCTCTTATTTAAAGGACTTAACCGTCTCAAGAGTTATAATGGTTGACTTTGTGTATTTTATGCTTCCAGAAGGTTTTGATTATACTATTCCACCTCTTTTGAAAGATATTGATTTTTGGTTCTGGAAAGCTAGAATAACTAGTTTTATAAAAGCATTTGATTATGATATGTGGAATGTTATTACAAATGTGTTTGATTTCAAACCAAGAAAGGATTGGACTGATAAAGAAAGGAAAATGTTTTTGTTGAATATTAGGGCAATGAAGTTTCTCTATAATGCTGTGACAGAAAATGATTTTGAGAAAATTAGATTTTGCTCTAATGCTAAAGATATTTGGGATACTCTTGATTCTATGTATACTTCTAACAAGTGTGTTGAAGTTGAAAATGTTGACAGTTCTTGTGAAACTATAAGTTGCGCATCTACGGTACATGAACAATTGGAAGTTAATGATGAAGAAGGAGAAATCATACAACACTTCCATATAGTCAACATGAATAGACAAGGAGATAAGGATTCCCAAACAGAGCTCATTACAAACGACTATGGCAAATCCCCCTCTAGAGCTCAAGATAAACTTGAGGTAACAAGTTCCAATTCTTCTTATGATCTTTGTAAAACTGAGTTTCAAATCTTACATAAAACTGTTTTCTACCAATTGTTGATTCTATTGATAAAAATAAAAATGACTTCAAATATGCTGGAAACTTGTATGCGAAGAAAGAACATAGGCAAACTGGTTTGTGGTCCCTAAACAACATAATACTTGCATAGAATCTCACAATGTATATCATCATATTATCTGCAATTATTGTAGTAAGTCTGGCCATATTTCTCATACATGCCATATTAAAAGAAGTCATAATGTGAGAAATAAATATGTTTGGGTTCTGAAAGGACATATAAAGTCAAATACTAACAATCAAAGACCCAAGTATATGTGGATACTAAAATGTCAATCTAGTACCTTGTGTGTGCAGGATGATTCAATAAGAAATCGGCATAAGAGTACAAAGAAGATGAAGAAGAAGCCAAGAAGTGTTAGATTTCATGTTTTGATGATAACAAATCATGTTTTGGATGTCCTTGGATTTGATTAAAACAAATATATCAGCAAAGGAAGTGATAAAAGTGATCTGAGCAAGATCACTCGAGTGATTTGGACAATCACTCAAGTGATAATCAAGATCACTCGAGTGATCATTAAAATCACTCAAGTGATATTGAAAATAACCAGATCACTCGAGTGATATGTGAAATCACTCGAGTGATGCGTCAGATCACTTCCAGTGAATGAAAAATAACTGCAAGAAAATATCACTATTCCAGATTTCACTTCCAGTGATCCTGAATCACTCAAGTGATACGTTATACCTGCCAAATCACTTCCAGTGAATTTGAAAACACCGGAAGAAAAAATCACTGTTTTGAAAATCACTTCCAGTGATTACCAGATCACTCGAGTGATGCCTGAAATTTTCCAAATCACTTCCAGTGAAATAAAAAACACTGCAAGAATATTTTACTGTTTGCCAAATCACTTCCAGTGATCTTGAATCACTTCCAGTGATCTTGAATCACTCGAGTGATATAGTATTTTTGCTAAATCACTTCCAGTGGATTGAGAATCACTGCAAGAAGAAATCACTGTTTACAAAATCACTTCCAGTGATACCAAATTCACTCGAGTGATAGATGAAAACTCATGTTCACTTCCAGTGAGTCTGTTATCACTTGCAGAAGATCTTAAGGTTTTTCAAATCACTTCCAGTGACATCAAATTCACTCCAGTGATGCTTCATTTTCTCAGTATCACTCTCAGGCAGTCACTGTGATTCACTAGCAATCACTTCCATGTAAATCAATAGATTTTGTTAGTTAGATTTTGATAGTAATTATCATTGCTATTTATTCCAGAGTATTGTCAAAATCATGTGGCATATTATTTAATTAAAATTACTCAATTACTGAAATCCATCTCCAGTGAAAGCAAAATCACTTCCGATGGTTTCCTTGATTTTCAGAAATCACTCCAGTGAATCACATCACTCTGATGATATTCAAATATTTTCTAACGATATTGTTCTCAAGTGTATTACAGCTGTATTCCACCATCACGCACATGACAAGTAACTGAACTCTCCATTCAAACGACAACTATTCGTGGGCGGCAGCAAAATTCATAAGTAACGGAAGACAAATACCATTGCATCTGTCAGAAGCACTTTGAATCAACGGAAAAATTTACAACGGTCTTTAAAGCCTCTAATATATATGTCCAGCCATTCGAAAAATAGAAGAATCATAAGAAATGCTTGAATACACTGCAAACAATACTTTGACAAGTGCTTCAACTCTTCATCTGTATTTCAGTTTTTATCTATATACTCTGTGAGAGAGATTTGTCAGTCTTACGCATTTATTTCCAATAGTGATAACTTAAGGTTGATGAACCTTAAGTTGAGATTTAAGATTACCTTGTGTAAGGGGGAGCAATTGTCTAGAGGAACTTGCTGGTTGTACTGTGGTGCCAAGAACCCACTGAATCTTAGAAGATATAGTGAAAGGCTTAGAAGGATTTCTGAGGACTGGACGTAGGTCAAGTGGTTGAGACGAACCAGTATAAACCCCTGTGTGAACTTCGGTGATATCTCTTCCTTCTTATAATTTCTTATAACTGTGCCGTAAAGTTTTATAAATTTAATTTAAATATCTTATTATTTTGTAATCACCGAATTCACCCTCCCTCCTGGGTGAAAAGCTTGCTCTAACAAGAAGTTCTTATGTACCAGCTAATAAGTTTGTATCATTACAAAATAGAACTCTCGAATCATCCATTACTGGAACTAAAAAGTATAATCACCAAAAGAAGCAATGGATAATAGCAAGAGAAGTACATTATACAAGAAAGGGTTATCATAATGTACCATTCAACTACCTTGAGGAGAACAAGAAGAGGAGGATCTCTTGCACAAAAATATTTTCAAAGCCTATATCATTTGAGAGAGCGTTGCATAATCCCAAAGCCAAATACGCAAAAATAGAACTTCAAAGAAAGATGCAATGGGTATGCAAAGGTAATCCTCCAAGCACCTAAGGTAAATATGCAAAATGGTAAAACCTCCTACATTGTTATCTTTAATATTTATTGAGGTTTATACTTGTTACCTTAGGAATGAGCATTACAAACTATTTTAGAAATATGTTTTCAAATCGTTTAAAAAATTCATCTTGTAAACCTATTTGCAAAGGGATTGTAATATTCAATAGTTTAGTTCTTTATGCATACATGATTGTTTCAAAAGAAAATACCTATACTTTAATGCATAAAGTTATGTTTAATTCATTATGCTCAATTTTTTCAAATTAAATGTATTACTAGAGTATGTGAATTATGATTCTTACAAGCTAACCATGAGTGGATCCAAGTAAGATTGGATACCGAAGGAACAAAATGGGTTATATAGTTTTGTAGGAAGAAATTTGTAGAAAAGCTTGATTCATGAACATAGATTACTCAAGTGATCTTGGAGGACATGAGTACAAAGAAGCAAGCAATTAGAAACTAACTTGAGTATCTACAAGTCATACTTAAGTCAGGTACGCTGGATTAATATGGGAATTTAACTGCAAAACTCAAGTTAGTAGTGGCAAACTCGAGTCCATATAAACTCGAGTTTGGAGGGCCAAACTCGAGTGCAGATGAACTCGAGTTCTGTAGGAATAACTCGAGTGTTGGGAGTTTATTTCAGTTTCCTAAGCTTAATGTTGCACCTATTCTTCCCAACTCAATTTGATTAGTAAAATTCTTTCTCTTTACTGCATACCATTAGCAATCAATCTCTTATGGTTTTCAAAATATTTCAGATTGCTAAAAGAATTGAAAATGAAATTGTGCATAATCCTTCTATTCATTTGAGTTTGATATGCACAATCCAAAAATGCATCTTGATTTCAATTCATCTAGTTTATATCCTTGTTCATACAAAAGATTTGAAAATTATTCATATTTTGTTTGCATTCATATCGGTTCCAAAATTGGAAGTTAATACTTTTGTATACTGAATGTCAGAATTGCTTCCAGAGTATTTCCCTATCCTTGACATATTGATCATTGATCTTCAATATGCTAAGCTTCAACTCCTCAATCCTTATTTTCTAACGAGTTAGATTTTATCTATATGAGTTTCAAGTATATTTCCCCAGAGATGAATTTAATATGTGAAAGCCTTGTTCCTAATGCATAAATCCTTTTGGTTGAGTTATTCCAAACATTATAATTGTTTATTAATGCATTGATTGAATGTTAATGTATGAACCATTATAGTGGAATAGCATACTAGGACGATATTTTGGAACTCTAGTCATTTGGACTAATGAATATGTGCTTTATCACCTATACGCCATTATACTCATCTTTTTACTCAAATGCATCAACATTTGTTTTCATCTATTTTTGAGTAACTAGAGACTTGTATTCAAATTCTTGTCATAAATACTCACATATTTCTTGACACAACCCTAAGATTCAAGATTATCTCTTAGTCAATAGCAAAGTCATTGTACTCATATATGTCTATCGAATTAATCCTTTTGGTTAATTCTTTTCCATATGACTTTTGCTCTTGGAAAGATTCTCAAACATGCTATCTTAATTGTTCTTTAAGAAGGAAGCTTTTTGGTACATGTATATATTTAAACTATTGACTTCTACCATTTTTTAGCATGAGGATTGATGAACTTTATGAATGGTTTTCCATGCATTCAAAATCTTAATATAATACATATTCATGTTTTTTGAAAGAACATTTGGGATTTTGAAATAATTTGCATATTTCATCATCATTATTGGAAAACTCGATTCTCATTCATAATTTATTATTTTATAAAAGTTAGTCATTATGGATTGATTTTCTATTCTCTTGATCCAACTTACATGGATTGCATGAAAAACTTATCAATGACATATTTTTAATGAAGTGTATTTCCAAACTGTCATTGATCATTGAAAATCATCACTCTTGATATAATTTGCTTATTACCCTTTATGATTTAATTGCATGAATTTACTTATTGGGTAAAATTATACTTTAATCATTGTTGATTAATGATACTCTTAGCTCCATTTTCATATGATTTAATTGTATAAGAGCATAAGAGTTGTTATGTCTAATATTGTGGACCCAAGAGAAGTTGGGTACCAAAGAGGGAGCATGTATTTATACTTTTATAGGTGTTCATCAAAATGCTCTACTTTTAGATACAAAGATAAGAGGATAATAAAGGAGGCATGGTTGGAAGTATTACAGTTTGAACAAAAGCAAAATCTGTGCAAGTGATAGAGTAAAAGTTAAGGCACCCAAAGATGATGAATTCAACTCCATAAAATGAGGGAGCTATGATATATGATGAAATCAGAATTTTTCGATAGTGTTTCTTAAGCAAGGGGAACATACTAAGATAATGGATACACATAAGACCTTATTACGTGATCATCTTAGTATCCTAAGTATTCCATAGAGATCACACCCTCAGAGTCCTTCAGTACTTATCAAGTCACCAGACGATGATTGGCAACGGTGCATCAATAAGAGGATCATAACTCAAGTAATTACAACATTACTCGAGCGAGGTATTGTATTCTTTCATAAGTGGAATTCTATGAGTAAGGGTTTTAAAAAACATATTCATTCTTTAATTCTACCATCCTATCTAGATAGTAGTTGAAGCTCAGGTCATTTAATTTTTTTTACTCGAACAATATTAGAGTACAATTGTTAAAATCCATGAATAGCATGATTATTTGAAAATTTGATTTCTCTCTAATTCCTCTAACTTTCACACTCAAGGTTTTCAATGGTTTTCCAAATTCATAAGAGTTTTTAACTGTATTTCTCATGATAATTTTTAAGACCATGCATACATTAAGGGGGAGCTTTACATTCACATGTGTTTTATGTCTTAAAAGCTTATCTTCTTTATTTAGAAAATGATTATAGTATTCTCATTTGCATTTACCCTCGATTGATTAGTTTTGATGATGGGATACTTATATATTTTCTTTTCTTGATCTTAATTTGAATAGATTCTATAGAAAGGAAACATTTGATACTTGATTGCACTAACCATTCTCCTTGCAAGAATACTTTTAACTTATGCAGGAAAATTTACTCTGTGCAAGATCATTCCTCAACACATTAAAAAGATAGTTTATATCAACTTTGAGGACATATGCTTTGTTGATCAATTAGGAGAAATATTGGCCGCAACATTCAAAGCAACAAATACCTATGCCAATACAAATGAGTATTAAGCATATTGTGAAAGTGTGGTGGACCGAACTCCATGAATCTATCATCAACTTGCCAAATCCAAATGAGCATCTCTATACCCTATCTCTTTAAAGTTTGAACATATTGTGCATCTCTTTGATTTTATTATGATAATTTTTCTTGAAAATATCTTCAAATTATTTATTCATTTGTATCACTTTAAAACATAAAGGGGTAGAAAGAAAATTTTTTTCTTGACTTGTTTATTTTGATTAATAGAGAGAAAGACATTTCAAATTTGTTTTTATATATATATCTATATAAGCATGTATTCCTTATCCCTCAAACGTTTTGCTAATGATAAATAGGGGGAGAGAGAGGCAAGAAAAATATGGCGCATAATACTTGTACAAGTCACATTTATACATATTTTTCTTATAGGATTTGTCATCATCAAAAAGGGGGAGAATGTTAGATATGATTAGTTATGATGATGTCAAATACAGATATAAGATATTAAGAGCAAAAAGTTTGCTTAATATATTTATCTCCTTAGATTGACTAACTACTATATTTAATGTTGTATATCTTATAAATTAGTCAAACAAAGCAAGAAAGAGATTGGAGAAAGAAGAGCATGAAGGAACTAATGGGAATATCAAGATTCAAGCTCATAGAAAAAATACTGGATGTTTCTATACTCGGAAGGGAATTCAAGTTACTGTAGTAGTTGGTACTATTTGATACTGTAGTATTTCACTGTAGCACTTGAGTTGACTGTAGCACTTGAGTTGATACTGTAGCACTCGAGTTTTGGGCACCGTAGCACTTGAGTTTAAAGAGTTCTGCATGCGAGTTTTGGGCAAAAATGATCTCTGGATGTATCCTAAGTTTTGCACTCGAGTTGGTTATGGAAAACTCAAGTTGGTATTGTTCATAGCTGCAAAAATGGGCTAGAACTCGAGTTTGGAGATCAGAACTCGAGTTCGGTATGAACAAAAGTGTACTCTGTTCATCTCTGTTTTACATTTAGCTTGGGCGAGCTTCAGTAATTCAATCATATCTATCAAACTACAACTTCGATTGAGATAAAACCAGTGGCATATGAAACTAGACTCCCAATGTATCGTTTTAACATCAGAAAAAGCATCAAAGGATCTCAGATGTATCAGATATCAATGTTTAAAGTTGAAATTGAAATCACCGTTATATTTAGGAACACCTTTCATATTTTGGACATATCTCTCAAACTACACGTCCAAATGAGTTCAAACCAGTGCCATATGAAAGTAGAATCAAATAAATTTCCATACATATATAATGTGTCAATTTTAGAGTTACGTTCAATATAGTATGACTTCTAGAAGTTGATGCTCAGAAACACATATGTTGTCTACACTAGTTGGATCATAACTTGGAGAATACAAAGAGTTCGGAGCTGATTCCTTTTGCATTGGAATGTAAACAATAAGAGCTTTATAATTATAAATAATTTACCATATTTGGAGCCAAAAATGGATGGATCATGTTTTGAGTCCACTGTTCATACTACCGCAAACATATGATATGCACTCGAGTGATGGAAGTTTTGGAATGAGAGTTTGTTCCAGAGACTGAGCAAGATCAGTTGATATGAAGCACACTCGAGTTTCGATTGAAGCACTCGAGTTTTAAAGGGTGATGTACTCAAGCCCAGAGAGTTTTGGTGGGAGAGTTTTTACCCGAGAGTATTATGATTATAATAACAAGCGGTACACTCAAGTTCCTTGGCATGCACTCGAGTTCTCAATCAACAATGCACCCGAAATCAGCAAACGCACTCGAGTTCCAATTTATGTAGAAGTTGTAAAGACCCGCCTCCTCATATATCCCTTATTACTGACCTTACTCAGAGTAGTAATGCGTAGTTCAGTGGGCACACAGGAATAGCATGAATATACTGATAATATTAATATAATATTATTTGATTATAATACAAAAGTTTCCCCACCAGGGGTTTACGCAATATTTACAGACCTTAATAACTAAAAGGCCTTCAAACAACCAGCAACATTCCTCGTGCATACCTCTTTTCTGTTTTCAGCACGTTTCCAATGCTCACCTGTCTGAATGGTTGGTTGGGAGGAGTGAGATTCAAGAGAATCTCTGTAGCAAACATTACCACTATGCATGCCAGATATATATGAATACATGACATGCTTGCCTACACTATTTCATGCCATTATAATGACATGCTGCATGCTCGATGTTATGACATACATATGGCCATTGCACAAATATAACAGAGCTTCAACCAATCATACATGTTCCACACAAATAGGCAAAGCAGTCACATAATCAATGCAAGACATACATATCACATACATGCAGAAAATGTAAGTTCACTACCTCTCGGACTTTATGTCCTTCTCTTCTTATCCCTTGATCTGCCAACCATTGCTCATTCTTTATCACTTCATGGCCCTAGGCAAGTGATAACATTATTAGAGCCATAAAAATTGAATATCCAATGGCCCACATTAGCCCTATAGGCTTACTTTCACCCTTGGAGTTCATTCCAATTATATTTGGCCAATTTCTTACTTAAATTCGCATGGTAATCAAACTACCAGCATTTTTGACCAAACTTTGGAAAATCATAATTAATTCTATAGAACTCTAATTGAGGTGGTTCAAAGCTCTATTTGATATTATTTAAGTATAATTTCAAGTAAAAATATCAATTTCTAGAAAATACCAACACAAAATCCCCAGAAATTTTTCAAACATCAACTGTTCCAAATTTAGTTTCAGAAATAAGGTCAAATTTTAAGAATTCACCATTAATTCTAGGAAATTCCAAATTGAGTGGTTCCAAATTCTATGGAAATATATTTTATTCTAGTTTAACATAGAAATACTAAATTCCAGCTATCATAGTCACAAATTTCTCAAAAATTCGCCAAACTCAACCTGTCCAAATCACATTTCAGAAACAGGGCAGAAGTTCAAAAATTCATATCTAAATAAAAAAAATCCAATTGATCTGGTTCTAAGTCCTCATTGACCCTTGTTAAGTATAGTATAAATGAAAAATATATCCATTAGTTATATATAGACGAAGTAGTACAGTATATTAACTTTCTACACATTATCCCAGAAACTTCCAGTTTTGCATGCTCAAATTTTGAGAATGTAAAACTTCTAGCACATAAATCCAATTGATCATTATGACCTATCAAATTAAAGGTCTATGTGTCTACTTTCAAAATGGAGAGTTTCATGGTCATTGGATAACATTTGACCATTCAAAAATATGTCACCATAACACTGCCTCCAGAAAACGGAATACACAACATTTACCCTTTAACTTCTAAAACTTCTAAATTCATATACAAGTATCCAAAATTCATGAACACTTGCATAACCATACAATTTTGCCTCCTAAAGCCAATGGAAGCATCAAAATCATTAAATTCCAACTCCTCCTACACAAAAAAATACAGGGCAGAAACATAACAGGAAATTAGATTCTCAGAAAGAGTTTGTTGTTTCTTCGATTTCTCTTGCCTAATCACTTCCTTGCTACTCCTAATCAAATGATTAGCTATTTACACACTCATTACACATGATTAGAAGCAATTTGGGCATTAGGACCCCTTAGGGTTTCATCATCCATATTCCACAAATCATCCCAATCCAAGCCAACAACAACCACAACAAAGGCACAAGAAGCATATTTGGAAGTTTACCTCTTGATTTCTTGTTGTTTCTCTCTCTAAAATTTCTGGCCTCTCTCTCTCTTATCTTGAGATTTTTTCTTCAATCCATGGATTTGATGAAGTAAAAGAGATTAGGAGAGGCTAGAGAGTGATTAGGAAGTTTAAACCTTAAGATTACAACTTCCTTACCTTAGATTTTAAAGAACCCTATCTCTTTGCTTCCATATTCTCGTTCAGCTCTCTCCCCCTCTGTTATGTTTTGTTTGCATGAAAGAATAGAGATGGAAAGATGATAATTGATGATTAAAGGAAGTGTTAAAATGACTTGCCACGTGTTAGCACCTCATTGGCCCAAATAATGAATTTTCGCACAAAATACCAAATTCTGCAGAATTTTCATTAACTTTGAAAATTCATATCTAATTGTACAAATGTCCAATTGGAGTGATTCCAAAGGCTATACGACCCTTATTGAGTCTAGGTTTAAGAAAAAATATAAAATTTGGCCAATTGGAAGCTCAATATTCCCAGAGTTTTAATCTTTGAATGTTGTCCCAGAAAATCATTAATTTCGCTGGGTTAACTTCAAAAATTCATTTCTCTTTGTGTACAACTCCAAATGACTTATATAACCTATCAAATTAAATTTTGATAAGTCTACTTTCATTATGGAAAGTTTCATAATTTTTTACCATCATTTTCCCATCGAAACATGTCACACAATCATCACTGTCATACCAGAAATTTCACCGGTAGCAAAATTACTTTGTGTTCCACTTTACTATATTGTGTGTGACTTCCAATCACTTCGTTTTGTTATTCCCTGAGCTCTTTAGCTCACCAATATAATTCATTTTAATATCCAAGGATATAAATGAATTTTGGGGAATTTAAACATACCTCATAGGGACATTTGTTAAACCGGGGCTTAGCAGTCCACTTGATCTAGGTTTAATCTTATGCCTTTAGTCCCAAAATTTGGGATATTACACAAGTTCTCCATCTCGCTGCACTCGAGTTCAGAGAGTATATGCATGAGAGTTTGTTCCAAAGAAGCTTGAATAGACAGATTAACACGATGCACTCGAGTTAGTCAGATATTACTCAAGTTCTGAGACCTTTTGCACTCGAGTTTTGGAAGTACACTCTGGAAGTTTATGACAGAAACCATCTAGAGAACGTGAAAATATACTATGCACTTGAGTTTGGAATTATACACTCAAGTTCATGTGTTTGGCAAACGCAAAAGTAAAGGAAAATTTCAGAGTTCAATCCGAATGTGCTTTAAGGTTATCTAATCATTATGTTTACACTTGTTATCAATCTTAAACATCAATTAACATATCTTTCAAGTGTGAAACAGGAGGTCATACACTCAGATTGAATGTTCAAGTTTGAAGTTCATTCACGAAGAACATCCTTATTGAAAATGATGAGACCCAGAACGCAGAAAATCAGTCTGTAATTGTTTATTCAATGTATTCATGACTAATGATTTATTGTATTAGTATTTGATGTATTACAACAGAAAGAATAATAAAGAGGCCATGCAATGAGGAAAAGCTATTTCATAGAAGTAGAGCGTCTACCAACGTAACAACTAGTTTTTGAAAATATGCTTAACTATCAAATGAAGTAACGGGACTCCAACAGATAGATGGCAAACAATGGATCAATATTCACCGACAACAAATCAGGGTGTCAGCCAGTTCTAACAGTTTTCAAATAACAAGGCTTCAACAAGAATAGGCATTCATCCAAACAAGTAACACATGATCCCTCAATCAAAATTGATTTCAAGGTACATGGTTCAATTCATTAAGGCATATGGTAGGCTCTAATTCAAAATTTTCAAAGTTATCCTTTAAAGCCCCTAAATAATTTGAACATCTAATAAAATCCACATTGCTCTCTCTAGTAAGAGTCAAAATATCAGTAGGAGGATTTAGAGTATAAATTATAAGGATTTCCTCTCTATTCTCATCTTCAAAACAACAAGAATTAAGCTCCAAATTTGGAACCTTTACTAAACACAGCATCATTTTCTCCCTCACTAATTTCCAACACACAATTTCCTCCAAAATTATTACATGTTATTGGTAACACTTCCTCACTCCCCACAATCAGTTGTTCACTTGAGATCTCATCATCAATAGAAGAATCATTGGATATATCAATGAGAACACATTGATTCAAAGACTCAAGGGTAGAAGTCATTTCACCTACTTTGAATGCTAAATTTTGAAGAGTTAATGCATGTTCATTCAATTTCTTTTCTCTTCAAGCTTTTATTTCATTTTCATTATCAAGAATACGTTGAAGCATATCCTCCATTATAGGCTTCTTCTCATGAATTGGGGTGATATCATTTATATGAGTACTAGGTGATGTATGAGGATGTGATGGATGTGAAGGAAAATAATAATTAGGATCCCAAGACAATATTTGTTCATGATTCCATCTAAGGTTTAAAGAATTATCATGAAACTTAGTTTGAACTCTAGAGAAACTATCCTTCCTATATTCCAAGGTTGAGACATAGGGGCATTGCTTACTATAATAATTATCTCCATAATAATTGCAACAAATGTACTCATATTTAACTTCACAAGCATAAGGGGATAACAAGAATTTAGATAATCATTATAATGCTCAAATCCACTGATAAAGTACAATATTTTCATATTTACTTTCCCTTATATGATGATTTTTTGGATGATTTTTGAGCTTAATTTAATGAATTTATGTATAATTGATAAATAAATAATGATTTGATCATAAAATAGAATTTATCAAAAAACACTAAATTTTGACCCTGTTTCGGTTTTTAGGCAATTTTTGGAGCTCTAGATGTCAGATTGGGATGTTCTTTATATGTATAAAAAGCTAAGAAAAATTCCTACAACTTTTGTGTTGAGGCTAAAACTTAGTTCTTCCTTCAAGAGTTTTAAATCTTGCTTAGAAGTTGAGCGTATGAATTTGTCCAAGTCTGACCCTTTCTCACTAATTTAACCATAACTTGAGCTAAAAATGTTGAAATGAGGAGCTCTCACATGCGTTTTCAAGCTAAAATCTAGATCTATAAACTTCATGAAGATAAAAATATGAGATTCGATCATTTTCACTCTCAAAAGTAGGCTGCAATCAAGAAGCAAGATTGCTACAATGTCAACATTGGTGGCTTAAAGTCAAGATTCATACCTAATAAAGTGGAAATTTTTGCACCATGTTCCTCTATAAATAAAGGAGTGGAAGACACAAGGAGACACATCATCTTAGAGTTTAATTTTATGCATTATGTTGTTCTTGCATACCTCCTTCTTATAAGGCTTAGATAGTCCTTCTTCATGGATGGTATAGGTTGCAACTTACATGAAAAGTTTTACCTCCTATAAGGAAGGCTAAGATTTTTCCATTTTCATGCATCTTGTAGTTGTATCTGTTAGATATGATTAGTTTTGATGATGAAAAATATAGATGTCAAATATTAAGCATAAGAAGTTTACATAGTATACTTTTATAATATATTGACTGACTATTTGATATTACATATATTGTAGATTAGTCAAGCAATGGAAGAAAGAAATTGAGGAATGAAGAACTTGCAAGAATTAATGAAAAATAGCAAGTTCCAAGTTCTACGGGTACTGTAGTAGTAGGCACTATAGAATACGGTTACTATAGCGTATTTCACAGTAGACTCCAAGAGCTTTCCATTGATATATAGTACAACAATTTTGAAGCTATACTCGAAGAGTTATGCCATATGTAATTTGACCCCTGTTTGCTGTCGAATTGGAAGTGAAATTTCGAGTCCAAGTGATCTGAACAGAGAGCACCCGAGTGATTTTTATAATCACTAGAGTGATCAGGAAGATCACTTGAGTGAAATGCGTCAGAATGAAGATCACTTCCAGTAGCGCAGAAATCACTGGAGGAATTTTTCACTGTTCTCAATTTCACTTCCAGTGATATGGAATTCACTCAAGTGATATGAAATTTTCAGCAGATCACTTCTAGTGCAAGGCGAAATCACTTCAGGAATATTTTACTGTTTTGAAAATTACTTCCGGTAACATGAATTTCACTCGAGTGATCGTCCATTTCAGCTGATCACCTCCAGCAGCGTTCTTGATTACTCCCAGTGAATATCAGTTACCTCATATCTCTTCCAGTCAATGATTACTCAGTTCACTCTTCATAGTTCCAGTGATAGTAAATCAAAATCACTACCAGAGAATCAGAATCACCTCCAAGAACCAAGATCACTTCTTGCAAGATAATATCCAATGTTTAAGGTAAATCACTTCCAGTGTTAGCAGTCCAGTGCAACTCCAACATCCCAGATCACCTCCAGTAAAATGCTTCTGCATTCGAGTAAAATATTGGTTTGAGAAAATCACTTCCAGTGGATTATATAATCACTCGAGTGATTCAGTTCCTATTAGAAACATCTTCAGAAGCTAACTGAATCAAAGTAAATTTCAGAGTTTAATCTCTAATCAGTATGTTTACATTTGTTGGTATACTTAAACATCATTTAACATTCATTTCAAGTATGAAACAGAAGATCAAACATTTGGATTACATCTTCATATACAAAGGTCACTCACGGAGAATATTGTCACTGAAAATGTTGAAGTCCCAGAGTGCAGAAATCATGTCTTTGATTATTGATCAAATTTAATCATGACTAATATTCCATTGTATCAGTGGTTGAAGTGTTTCTCCAGATTAACAATGAAGAAATCATGAGAAGAGCCGAAAAACCATTTCACGAGAAGCCAAGCGTCCACTGATAATGGCTAGTTTTCTAAAGTGGAAATCTGTCAGAACAAGTAGTGCGACTCCAATGGGTATGTTGAGATGCTATCAATAGATCAATGTTTAAAGACCTATCTGACAACAAATCATGGGCAGCAATAGAATTAAATGAACAACCAAGAACGTGCAAACAGAAAGCAACGGTATGAGTTATCTGTCAGAAGCACGATCAGATTCCAACGGGCAGAATGTTTGAATGCTTCCAACGGCTCTCAACCATCTTCTATATAAACCAATGTATTCAAACAAGAAGCAGAGATGATGCGACAGAAACAAACTAATGGAGGGACGAGAACCCAACTATTCTAATATGCTGCTATCGTAAGTCTTCGACTCACATACTCTCTATTCTTATCAGTTTACAATATCATGTACATTTGAGAGTCAACATTTGTATTGTACTTCAATGAGCATTCATACACTCTGTGAGAGAGCTTGTAAACACTTAATCTGTATCTTAGAAGTGATCTCAAGGTAGAGGGACCCTGAGAGAGTTGATCACCTTACGAGGGAAGTTGTAGAGCGAATTATCAGTAAGACTTTCTGCTCGTAAGACTTACAAGGTGCAAGCAGTAGAGAACGTTACTGCTCGTAAGACTTACAATGGTGTAAGCAGGAGAGAATGTTGCTGCTCGTAAGACTTGCACGGTTAAGCAGGAGAGAAAGGTCTTCAGGATTGCTTTGCTTGACTTGCTGTAAGAAGGAGTAAACCTTACAGTGTGTAAGGGGGAGTTACTCTTGAGAATTTGTAGAGGCTTATCTTGTGCCCAGTTAAACAAGAACATAGTAGATTGGAAATCTCAGGAGGAGCCTGGGGATTGGACGTAGGTCATCGTGGATTGGACCGAACCAGGATAAATTACAGTTTGCATCTTCTCTTCCCTAAGCTTTTACATTTCCAGTATATATGATATATATATATATGTATATGAATTTATAGTTCCATATGTATTGATTTGATAAGTTGTGAAAAGATTTTTAAAATATTAGACTTTCTTATCATACACCCAATTCACCCCCCTCTTGGGTGTCAGCCAGGTCTAACAGTATCTTTATATTTTAGAATTTAATAATCAAGTTTTATGCAATGGTTATGAAGTTTTCAATTAATTTTAGTTTTATTTTTAATTCATCATGAGCTAAATTTTCATTTTTCCAAGGAGATGATGTAGCTTACTAATGACGGATTGAATATTAACTTATTAAATGTAGTTTTAATTTTTCCTTCATGATTGAGTTTAGATTATTATTCTTAATGCTTTCAATTTATTAGTCATCTTTCGAATGATTTCAATATGTATGCTGAGACCAGAAGGAGATACATGTGTGTCGATCCTATAATTAAAACCATAACTTGCATATGAAATAGAAATATATTCATATGAATTGTGTAGCCTTAATGAGTTCTATAAATCTTAATGCATGATTAATTTTTCTAATTCATATAGGGATATATTGGATTAGCAATTAATTATAGAATTGTTTGACCTTAGAAAAGGTTAGTAATTAAATTAGAAAAACTTGACTATCAATCATATGAAATAAATTGGACTAGAATAAATAGGTGATTCAATATGAAATTTGCTTAGTGAAATTTAACCCCTGGGGCTTTTTCTCATATTTGTTTTCATATAATTACATTCATATTTAATCATTGTTATTTTATAATCTTAATCACTAACTAATCGATCGACTAAATAGAATTAAGATTAGCAATTTTGGTACTTAGTGATCAATCCTCATAGGAATGATACTCTATTTACTTCTATATTACTTGTTTACGACAGTATACACTTGCACTTTTTAATAAACTATTTACACATGTAACAATCTTTTGGTGCCGCTGCCGGGGATTGTTGTCATTAATATCAATACCAAGTAATTTTAATACTAATTTGGTCTTCATATTACTTTTGTTTTTCTTTTTTGGTGTCTTGGGTATGTTTTTAGGCTTTTTCTTAGTGCATGACCAAATCGAAGGAGACTTAATTATAACATTTTGATTTTGAGATCGAGAGAACTTTTTGAAGAAATTGAAGAGTTAGAAAGTAGTCTAGTTCAATCCTAATCAATGTCATGGAAAATCCGGGAGGAGAAGCAACATATAGCAAAACATTCTATGACTATGCAATACCAACAGTCATGGACACAACTTTTGAAATCAGAAAACTGTCAGTAGTAGCCAATAATTTTGAAATCAATCCTGTAATTATCCTAATAGTGCAAGCAAATCAGTTTGGTGGTTTACAAATAGAAAATCCTAACACACATATATCCAGCTTCCTTGAAATCTGACACATTCAAGCGTAATGGTGTTACTGATGTTGACATTAGACTTAGACTTTTCCCTTTTTCACTCAATGATAAGGCTAAGAGTTGGTTACACTCTCAACTAGTAAGAAGCATTACTATATGGGATGTCATGGCGCAAAAATTTTTGGCAAAATACTTTCCTTCAGGAAAAATTGTTAAATTGAGGAATGAAATTACCTCTTTTGCCCAGCATAAACTAGAAAGCCTTTATGAAGCCTGGGAAAGATACAAGGAGTTGCTAAGGAGATGTCCTCATCATGGATTACCAAATTGGTAGTAATTGCAAACATTCTATAATGGGATCATGCATACCTCCATAATTCTTGTAGATACTGCAGTTGGAGGATCTTTAGTGGGAAAAAGTCTAGATGATGCCTACAATCTACTTGAAGATATGGCAACCAATACATGCCAATGGCCTTCTGAACGTAACATTTCAAAGAAAATACTTGGAGTGCACGAGCTAGATATCCTTACAACTTTGTCTTCTAAAGTTACATCTATATCCAAGCAAGTGAGCTCATTGACAAACTAAGCAAATGTAATAAGCACTCCTCATGAAACCTATGATCGATGTGGAGGACCTCATAGGAGCACGCAATGTCAAGAAGGATACCCATCCATACCTTCTTAGTCAGAGTAAGCTCATTACATCATAAATCAAAGAAATGACTTATTCTCAAACACTTACAATCTAGGTTGGCAGAATCATACAAACTTTGGTTGTAGGAATAATCAAAATGTGTTCAAGCCACAAGGGAACTACTAGCAATAAGCTCTTCAACCACCAAATCCATCATAACATAAAGTGAATGGGGAAGATGCACTGGCTCGACTAACCATGAATATGTATCAATTCATGGCTAGGACTAACTCATTACTCAAAAGCCAAGAAGCCTCAATAAATAACTTGGAGATCCAAATGGGCTAAATTGTAAATATGCTGAATTCCAGACAACCAGGTACTCTACTAAGTGACACCGAAAGAAACCTAAGAGAGCATGTGGAGTCTATTGTATTAAGGGGTGGGAAAGAATTGGAAGATCCTGTAATTAAAAAGAAGAATGATAGAGAAAAGAAAGAAAGCAAAGAAGAATAGAAGGAGGAAGCACATAAACCTAAAGAGGATGATGTAATACCAGGAAGAATAAGCTTTCCAGATAACCCTCCTCCATATGTATCACCAGTTCTATACCCTCAAAGACTTGTGAAGGTAAAGCTAAACAAGCAATTTGGAAAGTTTCTGGAGGTTTTCAAAATGTTACATATCAACATCTCTTTTGCAGACGCTCTTGCGCAAATTCCCAGTTATGCAAAATTCATGAAGGATATTCTCTCAAATAAGTGTAAACTTAAGGAATTTGAGACGATTGCACTTATTGAGGAGTGCAATGCCATTCTACAAAAGAAATTACCGCCAAAGTTGAAAGATCCAGGAGGCTTTTGCATACCTTGCACCATAGGTCAATGTAACTTTGAAAGAGCATTTTGTAACCTAGAAGCAAGTGTAAATCTTATACCTCTATTTTTCTACAGAAAACTCAGTCTTAGAGAAGTAAAGCCTACCACAGTTTCATTACTTCTAGATAACCGATCAATAAAATATCTGAGGGGTGTCTTAGAAGATGTTCTGGTAAAGGTGGAAAAACTCATATTTCTAGTTGATTTCATCATATTCGACATGGAAGAAGACCTAAAAATTCCTATCATTCTTTAGAGGTAACTCCTAGCAACTAGGAGAACTTTAATAGATATGCAACATGAAAAATTAACCTTGTGAGTTCAAGATGATCAAGTATCTTTCAACATTTTTAAAGCTTTATCCTTTCCAAATAAAGGTAGCACCTGTTACAGAGTAGATACATTGATCAGTTGCACAAAAGACGTAGCGAATGAAATCTGCATGGATCAACTATTAGAAATGGGAATGGTAGATGTATCAAAATCTAGTAATCCTAAAGTCTTGGAGTAGATTAGGTACCTTGATGCGAATTCCCCAATTTTTATCAATAAACCATTTGAAGATTTGGGAGAAAGGCTAAGTAAGCCAGTACCATCAATAGAAAAGCTATCAGTAATAGAGTTGAAAACACTACCATCCCGCTTAAAGTATGCTTATTTGGGAGAAAATTCAACATTACCAGTGATCATCTCTGCAGCTCTTACTTTGAAAAAGAAGAAAAGTTATTAAGAGTTCTAAGAGAGTATAAAATAACATTTGGATGGTCGACAGATGATATAAGAGGAATCAGTCTTTCAATTTGTATGCATAAGATCCTAATGGAAGATAACTATAAGCCATCAGTCAAGCACCATAGAAGACTTAATCCAAATATGAAGGAGGTGGTAAAGGAGGTGGTGAGAAAGGAGGTAATAAAGTGGTTGAATGCTGGGATAATCTACCTAATCTCTGATAGTCAATGAGTAAGTCCAGTTCAAGTTGTATGCCAAAAAAGGGTGGAATGACAGTGGTGCCTAATGAGAAAAATGAAATGATTCCACAATGAATAGTGACGAGCTGGAGAGTATGCATTAACTGCAGAAAGCTCAATAAAGATACTAGAAAAGATCACTTCCCTCTTCCATTTATAGACCAGATGCTTGACGGACTAGTTGGGAAAGCCTACTATTGTTTTATAGACGGGTACATAGGATATAATCAAATTACAATTACACTGGAGGATCAAGAAAAAAGCAACTTTTACATGTCCATATGGTACATTTGCCTTCAGAAAGATGCCATTTGGTTTATGTAATTCACCAGCAACATTTCAAAGGAGTATAATGGCGATCTTATCAGATATGTTGGAAAACTTCATTGAGGTGTTCATAGATGATTTCTCAATTTTTAGAGAATCATATGATCATTGTCTTTCAAATATGGCAAAAGTCTTACAACATTTTGTGGAGACAAATTTAGTTCTAAATTGGGAGAAATGCCATTTCATGGTGAAAGAAGGAATCGTGCTAGGTCATAAGGTATCTGATCGAGGCACTGAAGTGGATTGAGCCAAGATTGAAGCAATTGAAAAGGTACCACCTCCCTCCTCAATCAAGGGCATTCAGAGTTTTTTATGACATACATGCTTCTATAGAAGATTCATCAAGGATTTCTCAAACATCACAAAGCCACTTTGCATGTTGTTGGAGAAAAAAACCCCCTTTGTGTTTAATGAGGAATGTTTATTAGCCTTCTAAACTCTAAAAAAAGCCTTGACTTTTGCACCAGTTATCATAGCTCCAGATTGGAACCTTCCATTCGAAATGATGTATGATGCAAATGATTATGCAGTTAGAGTTATTTTAGGCCAAAGAAGAGATAAGGTTTTCCATGCTATCTATTATGCTAGAAGGACACTCTCAGACGCATAGTAGAATTATGCAACAAAGAAAAGGAGCTCTTAGTTGTAGTGTTTGCATTCGACAAATTTAAAGCCTACTTGATCGGGTCAAAAGTCATTGTCTGGACATACCACTTAGCAATCAAATACTTGATCGAGAAGAAAGATGCTAAGCTTAGATTGATCATATGGGTACTTCTAGTATAAGAATTTGACTTAGAAATCAAAGACAAAAAGGGACCAAGAATCTCATTGCAGATCATCTTTCTCGGTTAGAGCTATCTGAACAAAAGAAAGAATCACTAATCCAGGAGAATTTCCCAGATGAGTAACTTTTTGTCATACAATCACAACCCACCCCTTGGTATGCTATTTTTGTAAATTATTTGGCAAGCGAAGTAATGCCTTATGAACTTTCTAAAGTGCAAAAGAAGAAGTTTTCTAGCTGATGTAAGGCATTACCTTTAGGAGGATCCTTTCTTATATGAATAATACCTAGATTGAATTATTAGGCGATGTGTTCCTGAGGAAGAAATGGACAGCGTCTGAAATCACTACCATTCATCCCTATATGGTGGTCATTTGGAGTAAATAGAACATCTACTAAAGTTCTTCAATCTGGGTTTTACTAGCCTACACTCCTCAAGGACGCCTATAAAATTATGCCAACCTATAACAGATGTTAAAGAATAGGAAATATCTCAAAGAGACATGAAGCCTCTGCTCTAACTAACATCTTAGAAGTTGAGCTTTTTGATGTTTGGGGGATCGATTTTATGGGGCCTTTTCCATCCTCATTTAGAAATCAGTTTATTTTAATAGCTGTTAATTATGTCTCCAAGTGAGTTGAAGCAGCTAATTTTCCTACAAATGATTCTTGAGTGGTTATGAAGTTTTTGAGGAAAAATATTTTTACAAGATTTGGAGTGCTAAGAGCTATTATTAGTGATGGAGGAAGGCATTTTTGTAATTAACAACTTCAATTAGTGTTAGATAAATATAGAGTAACTCATAAGGTTGCAACTCCATATCATCCACAAACCAGCGGGCAAGTGGAAATCTCAAACAGAGAACTGAAATGGATCTTAGAGATGACGGTAAATTCCAATTAAAAGGACTAGGAAAGGAAATTAGATGATGCACATTGGGCTTATAGAACTACCTTCAAGACACCAATTGGCACATCCCCATATCAATTGGTCTTCAGAAAAGCATGCTATCTTCTAGTAGAAATGGAGTATAGAGCATATTGGGCAATAAAATCCTTAAATTTTAACTTAAAAGCAGCTGGTGAGAAGAGACTTCTCCAACTCAATGAACTTGAAGAATTCAAACTTATGAGAATGCCAAGTTATACAAGGAGAGGACAAAAATGTGGCATGACAAAAGAATTTTAAGGAGAGAGTTCATACCAGAACAAAAAGTATTGTTATATAACTCAAGGTTAAAGCTCTTTCTAGGAAAGCTGAGATCAAAGGGGTTAGGACCTTTTACTGTGGTTCAAGTATGGCCTTATGGAACCGTGGAGATTCAAGTTGGTGACAGAAAATTCAAAGTGAACAAACAAAGGCTAAAAGAGTATAATGATGGTTTATTCAACACTTTGAAAACTATCAACACATTTAAGGAACCAACAGGTAGGCTCTAAACAAAAAAAAAAGTCAATTGGTTTGGTTTTTTTTAGTTAAAGAAGTTAAAGAAGGGCGGCTATTTAGGAGGCAACCTAAAACTTCTTTTATCTTTCTCATTAATCTTTCTTTCCTACTCACTGAAGCACACTGCACTACATTAAAAATTTTAGTTTTCATCATTTTCATGGAGGAATCTCTTACAAAGCTTAAAAATAGGTTCCCCACTCTTTCCAAAGATGTACTCAGGAAGATCTATTGCTATCGACTTAAAAGAATGAAGATATTCAAGTGTTTAGGCCTTCCTAAGGATGTGCGCTGGATCATTGAAACTAAGGTACTTTTAGCAGGTGAGATTCATGAGTCATTTATTAAACTTATGCCAGGAATGGGAAGAAGTTCTTACTTCAAAAAGAGAAGAGCTAAAAGAATGAAGGTCTGCCATAAATATGCAAGGGGGACATGTGATAAGCGTTATCGGTGCAAAGTTATATTTTCTACAAATTGAGAAGATAAAATTCAATTCATAAAGGATGAACTGAGTAAGGAGTCATTGGATGATATTATTCAGATTCTTAAGACACATCCTAGTGGTGACGTTCATGCTATTCTTCTTGATTTAATGAACTTATTTAACAAATAAAAAGAGCAATACTGTCTTGGGAATCTGACATTAGAAGACCCTGTTTCACAGTTTATAAGAAAACTGGATGGGAAGCAAATCCTCAGTTCATAGAAAGCGTTTAAGCCGTTACTGGATGTAAAACCAGAGGAAGATATGAGCCATAATTACAACTACTGTACATAATCATGCTTTTATCTAATATGTCTTATCTTTTCAATAAATTTTGAATTTCTTTACTCATTTTGTTTAATTTCTTCACATAATATTATACCGATCAATCGTGTCAGAAATTTTTTCAAACTTCTTTGAAAAATGCATGATTTGTATGATCTTATTGTCACTGTTTTAGTAGTATAAATATGCACTTTTCCACTTCTAAACACAAAATGTCTGAGAGTAAAAAGGAGAAAAAGGGTATCACACTAAAATGAAGATTTAAATCTATATTCCTTTTTGGTGAAATTGACTTGGGAAAGGATGGAGAGTTTCTACTTGTAGCAAGAGAACTTAGAAATGTATTAGTTGCTAGAAAGATCAACTTTGTATACAGGGGAGGCATCCAGGGTCTAAGGGAAAGTGTGGTCATTTCTGTAGGCATTAACAGAAGCAAGAGTTTGAATATTCATTTGAAGAAGTTGTCAGTCACATCTTTTCCGTAGGATAAGAGTTACAGGTTTCAAGCTTGGCTGAACGTAAGGAACGTACGTTATACCATGCTGAAGCTTTTATTGCTCTACCCGGTGGTTTGTAAACGTTGGATAGGATCTCTAGCATTGCATAATAGTTTAAACAAAACTTTCATAAAAAGCCATTAGGATTGTTAAATGTTAATATTTTTTATGATGATCTGTTGTCTTTTTTTGATTTTGGTATGGAAATATGATTCATACCCCAAGTGACTCGTCATACCATAAGTTTTACACCAACTGCTGATCAGCTGATTAATCAACTATAAACCTATGAACTCAAAACACATAATTAGTTAAGCAAATAGATGGGCAATATTCAAACAGCAGTCAGAAGCAGAATCCAGATATCACTCTTTGGTTGTAATTTTCCTTAATTTATGGTTTAACTCTTAGCATTTTGGTTTACTTTATTGTGTGTTTAGTTTTTTTAAATAAAACTTTCTCTAATCTCTAGAAGACATTAAGGACAATGTCTGATTTAGATTGGGGGAGTAAAAAAAAAGCAAAATTTCTGCATTAGATAGTTAGTTAGTAAAACCATTAGATGCATGGAGTGTGCAAAGATGGCAAAGTAAAGAGTTATTCTTAACTCTTAAGACACATCTTATTAGTTGCATGTTTTTGTTTAATATATAAAAAAATGGTCCGACCTGAAAAAAATTCCTGTTTAGGTGCTTTTCAATGATTTTAAGAAGTATATAAGTTTTAACTATGGATCAATTGAATTTAGAGATTTCATAGCATGATTGAACAACTAATTGTTGGGATTGGTGATGAATTTTGAGATTGAATGAGTTGATTTTGAAAGCCCCTTACTGTGAGCTTTTAAGCCTATTTGATCAATAATGATTATCTTTCTTGTGTGTGATATTCACCCATTAAGTTGTCACTCTAGAACTTACTTTAAATATGGTTGAGATTACATTTCACATGCACATTCAAAAATGATAAAGGCATTCATTTTCTTTCTTTAGCCATAGCCAAATAACTAACCTTGCAATTATATCGTTGATATGCCCCTTTGAGTCTAATTGATTATTTTTTTGTTCTCAACTCATTAACATGTGTTTTAATGATATATTAAGTGCTTTTATCTAATTCAAAAGATTAGAAGAGCATTTGAAATTCTTGTGAAATGGGCTTTTTGATAAGTGTGGGGGTGCATATATCATCAACTTTAAAGATGTAGAAGTATGCCAAAAAAAGGTGAAAAAAATAGAAAATGAAAAAAAATGAAAAGATATTGAGTATTTGAATTAAAATTGTGGGTTGTTGTGATAAGATAAATATATTCATAAGTTAGCTCATTTTTCAATTGCTCTATTTATTTCTTAAATATAACCCTTCATATCATGTTTTACATTCTTTTTACCTTAACCATATTACAACCCTCAATAAGTCCTTTTGATTTGAATTATACATGTAAATTAGGTAGTAGAGATTAAGATTTTTGGCAAGCTTATGGTAGTGCAATTTTTTCAGGTGAATTTGAACGAAACACTTACCCTTAAACACTTGAGAGAATGAGAGAGTGAGTCACAATTACGAATTCGATTCAATCATTTTCAAAGAAAGTTACTGATAAGTAAAATATTTGCATTTTCATTTTCCCTTATATGATGATTTTGTGGACTATATTTGAGCTGAATGTAATCAATTTGGGTGTAATTAATAAATAAATAATGATTTTCTTGCAGCCATGGACGGTGTCAATTTGGGTTACTGTAGCGGACGGTGTGTGGAAGTGGGGCGGTTCAGTGCGGTTCACTGTAGCAGTGTGGTTCACTGTAGCAAATCACTGTAGCAGTCCGAAAGTGAAGCCTATAAATAGAGCTTCTTGGCACCCTAAAATGAAGAGGAAGGAAGAGAGAGAGAGTTTCTATTGTAGAGAGAGAGTTGTTATTTTTAGAATTTATTTCTTACATTTTTTTTACTTCTTGCATGCCTCCTACATGGATGGTTTTACCTCCTATATGGAAGGCCTAGGTAGTCCTCCTTTATGGATGGTATAGGTTGCCACCTACATGGATGGTTTTACCTCCTATATGGTAGGCTAGATTTTCCATTTTCATGCATCTTGTAGTAGTATTTTTATGTTTTTGTAATTAATTTTTATGCAATATTTATGATGTTTGGAATATATTTTGGTTTTGTTTTTAATTTTATTATAAGCTAAATTTTCCTTTTCCTAGGGTGATGACGTAGCTTACTAATGACAGATTGAATCTTAACTTATTAAATCTAGTTTTAATTTTTCCTTCATGATTGAGTTTTAATTATTGCTCTTAATGCTTACAATTGATTGGCCACTTTTTGGACGATTTTAATATGCATGTTGAGACTGGAAGGAGATACATGTGTGTGGATCCTATAATTAAAACCATAATTTGCATATGAAATAGGAATATATTCATATGGGTTGTGTAGTCTTAATTGAGTTCCATAAATCTTAATGCATGATTGATTGCTTAAATTCATATAGGAATATATTGGGTTAGCAATTAATTATAGAATTACTTGACCTTGGAAGAGGCTAGTAATTAAAATAGGGAAACTCGACTATCAATCATGTAGAATAAATAGGACTAGAGTAGATAAGTGATTCAATCCGGAATTTATTAAGTGAAATCTAATCCCTAGGGCTTTTTCTCATATTTGTCTTTATATCACTTATATTCATATTTCATCATTTCTATCTTGTAATCTCAATCACAACTAATCAACCGACTAAATAGAATTAAAATTACCAATTTTGGTACTTAGTGATCAATCCTCGTGGGAACGATACTCTACTCACTTCTATATTACTTGATTACGACAATGTACACTTGCACTTCTAAATACACCATCCTACACTCGTAACAGTTACCAGTTTATACTTTTGTTGATTTATGAATGTTATGATCTCTTTATTCTAAAATTGTGTTCTGGTTTATGACTTTACATTTTTGATTTTGTTGGTAGCCTAGTAAGAACTTATTAGTCATTCCTTGTTGTCCGAGGATGTCTAAAAGCTAAGTGTGAGGGAATTTGATAAGTAAAATATTTGCATATCTATTTTCCCTTATATAATGATTTTTTGGATGATATTTGAGCTTGACTTAATGAATTTGGGTGTAATTGATAAATAAATAATGATTTGGGCATAAAATAGAATTTATCGAAAAACACTAAATTTTGACCTTATTTTAGTTTTCAAGTAATATATGGAGCTCTAGATTTCAGATTAGGACATTCTTTATATGGATAAAAAGCTTAAAAAAATTCCTACAACTTTTATGTTGATGCCAAAACCCAGTTTTGACTTTAAGAGTTTCAAATCATACTTAGAATTTGAGCACATGAATTTATCCAAGTCTGACATTTGCCCACTGATTTGACTATAACTTAAGCTATAACTGTTGAAATGAGGATATTTTACATTCATTTTGAAGTTAAGATCCAGATCTACAACTTTCATGAAGACAAAAATATGAGATTCCACTGTTTTCACTCTCAAAAAGTAGGCTACAATCAAAAAGCAAGGTTGTCATAAGGTCAATATTGGTGGCTTAAAGTCAAGATTCATACCTAAGAAAGTAAAATTTTTTGCATCCCATTCATCTATAAATAGAGGAGTGGAAGACATAAGGAGATACATCACCTTAGAGTTTAATTTCATGCATTATATTATTCTTGCATGCCTCCTTCTTGGAAGGCTTAGATAGTCTTCTTTCATGAATGATATAGGTTGCCACCTATATGGAATGTTTTACCTCCTATAAGGAATGTTAGATTTTTCCATTTTTATGCATCTTGTAGTTGTATCTTTATGTTTTAGAATTTAATAATCAAGTTTTATGCAATGTTTATGAATTTTTCAATTTATTTTGGTTTTTTTTAATTTCATCATTAGCTAAATTTTCATTTTCCCAAGGAGATGATGTAGCTTACTAATGACGGTTTGAATCTTAAATTATTAAATCTAGTTTTAACTTTTTCTTCATGGTTGATTTTTGATTATTATTATTAATGCTTTCAATTGATTGGCCATCTTTCAAATGATTTCAATATGTATGTTGAGACCGGAAGGAGATACATGTGTGTCGATCGTATAATTAAAACCATAACTTGCATATGAAATATGAATATATTCATATAAGCTGTGTAGCCTTAATGAGTTCTATAAATCTTAATGTATGATCAATTTTTCTAATTCATAAAGGGATATATTGGATTAGCAATTAATTATAGAATTACTTGACCTTGGAAGAAGCTAGTAATTAAATTAGGGAAACTCGGCTATCAATCATATGGAATAAATTGGACTAGAATAAATAGGTGATTCAATCATAAATTTGCTAAGTGAAATATGACCCCTATGGCTTTTTCTCATATTTATTTTCATATCAATTGCATGCATATTTAAACATTTTTATTTTGTAATATCACTCACCAACTAATCAATCGACTAAATAGAATTAAGATTACCAATTTTGGTACTTAGTGATCAATTGTCGTGAGAATGATACACTTCTCACTTCTATATTACTTGTTTACGACAGTATACACTTGCACTTTTTAATAAACCATTTACACTCATAACATCCACCACTTACCCTATTGGTCCACTAAAGATTATCCATACGCAAAGTTTAAATTTAAATAACTAATTAACATAAAGACACACAAAGAACCAATATAAACAAGAATACAATAAAATAAAGGAAGGGAAAAGAAAAGAAATACACAAGGAAAAATATATATACACATAAAGCTCAAGCTCAAGCTAATAGTGTTCTAATCAAGATCAACCAAAGACAGTTTTGGGACATAAATCATAGCTTACCGCAAGTGTACGAATCATAAGTAGTATGAAAAGTTGTCGTTCCCACGAGGACTAAGGTAAAAGTAGGCTAACTAATGCAATTATGCTCTCAACTAGGTTGGACAAAGTCATTTTGAATATTTCAATTTGTGAAAACAATTCTTGGTTCAAAACAAAGTAATTGGACTAAAGAAAATAAAATTTGATTCTAACTTCAAGAAAATGAGGCTCTAGGATCATTTCTCCCATCTATACTTCATGAGACCAATTAATTCCCACTTAATTAGCTTTAGTGAAGAATCAAATGTTTGTCTAAGATTCAAAAGTATTGGGAAAGCCTTCTTAAGTCAAAACCAACATCTATTTTCAAAGAACTCATTCAATCTCTTACAACAAGCTAGTGAAAATAGTCATTAAGACCCAATCTTATAATGACAATACTAGATTAACAGGTAAATCTCTTTCCTATTAACAAACTATCCATTCAAACAAGAATTTCAAGACTAGCATGACTTTATCCAAGTTCTTTAAACAAGATAATCTCCCTCAAGCATCATCTCATTCAAAAAATCGATCCAAGTGGTGGCCAAACACTAGGAAGCATGAAGCGTTGAATAAAATCAACACATAATACTTCATTAAATGCTAGAAAAGAGAGAATAGCATAATCTCAATCCATATAGAGGTTCAAAGTAACCCTAGAATGAAAGACTTAGCTACTCATGTACAACTGTAAAGAAAATCCATAAAAAAAACTAAATATATGTTAAGCTAAGTAGAAGAGAAGAGAAAAAAATGATAAAACCAAATCTCTCTTAGGATGATCAACCAAGACTTCAAACTCTTCAAGAACCCTTTCCCAAGGTGAGAAATTTCTTGCTCCAACTTCTCCAAGTGCAGAATGGTCTGTGGCGCATCTCCCTAGCTTTTATTAACTTCTGATGTGTTAGTTTTCAAAATACAAAATTGTACTTTTTTTGCATTCGCCTCAGTTACTATGTTAGTCGCTGAGGCAATTGACATAGTAACTCTATTTTTTCCCAGTTGCCTTGGTAACCATGTTAGTCACCAAGGCATATGCCATAGAAACTTTGATTTTCCTCAGTTGCCTTAGTGACCATTTAGATTCCTAGGCAAATGCCACAAAAAATCTAATTTCCTTTAGGTTCCTTGTTCACCTTGGTAATCATGTTAGTTGCTAAGGCAAGTTCTAGAGAAACTCTAAAATCCTTTAGGTTCCTTGTTTGCCTTAGCAACCATGTTAGTTGCCGAGGCATTTGAGACAATTGTTCTCTTTCCAATTCAGCTAGTTCTTTGTCACAGGTAGGTAGATGATAGGTTTTTCAAAAATAATATTTAATTGGTTTTTCTATTAGGCTCAAAATAAGGGTTCAAAAGAAAATAAAATCAATCAGGTATGCTTGGAAGACTCAAACACATTTTATGATGTGCCCTAATCATTTCATTAAATCTTATGAAATAAATCAAAATCTTTGAAGAATTCCAAAGATTATTTTAAAATTAAAAGTTTGAAACAAAGGCATATAACTAAATTTGCTACCAACCTCTTTAACAAGTACATCCAAAATAACATTAACTCTAATAATGCTTAATTTAATTAAAAATTCCTTAATAACATGTTTTATTACTACAATATACTAATCAATGCACATTAATCAAAATTTCCTATGCAATATAAAAGATTGAGTAGTAATTTATATCATTGCGTCATCCAAGCATCTTTGACAAATAACTAAAAAATTTCAATTGGTACTCAACACTTTTCTCAAACAAACATTTAAGCATGAAAAATCTTTGATATTCTAACGATTTTCTTTTAAAACTTGTTCAAAATTTCCACATTGTGCACTCATTTTCATTCAAAATTTCAAAAAATTTCAAAATTTCAGCACTCTCACCCCTAAACTTAAAAATTGACAATGTCCTCATTATCAACTAAAAGAATGGGAAGTAAAAGTGCTAGCACCTGGATATGCACATATACACAGTATTTGTAATACCAATAACTATAGAAAAAAGTAGGCCTTCAATAGCCTAACCAAAACCTAGGCATGTGTTCATCACTAGCATTCAGTAGCTAGCAGATGAACAAGCAGAGCATGCACATTATTAGAAAGAGATACGTCTATGAACAATTCAAAACTAGCCATTAGTAGCTAGGAAATTCATTCATAAGGTGATAAGTATGTTAAATACTATTAGCCATCACTAACTAACACCAATTATGAACATATATCCACATAAAAAATACTATCAACATCCTAATCCATCATTAATCATACTTATAGGTGACACAGCTATTTACAACTGATCATACTTATAGGCACATGATGCATTCTCATCAATAGATAATAGGATTAACATATTAATACACAAAATTATCAGCAAAAGAATGCATCATAATCTAAGTGCCATCCATAAGGTTAGCCATCATAATCTTATGCAAAAGGTTAGAAATAAAATAAAAAACCATAAATTAACAAAGAAAGCATATCGGCAAGAGAAGCAAAAATAGGCTCAGCCATCTTCATCTCAAAGTACATATTCAGATCCTAAGGTGTCATCCTCCATAGTGGTACCAGTCCTTACATCCTTCATACCACTTAAAAGCTTGTTCACATCGCAAGTAGATGGGTTATGTCAAGTAATAAAGTGATAAGTAAGTATGGTTCCCACAAGGATTTAGTTCCAAAACCCAGTTAAGTATCAATTATCACATTGGGTTACACAATTATCAATAGTGAAGAGATACACATTTTAAAATTAAAGAAAAAATTAAAAACAAGTGATTCATGGACTTCAAAGATAAAATGAGACTTAGGATTATTTATCCCCCTTGTATTTCAAAAGTAATCAATCAAATCCCCACAATATTTGCTTCTTAATGAAAGATTATGCTAGCCAAAGATACTAAATTACCTATAAGTTCTCTCTCATGTCTCCAAATAGGTGCTTAGTTCAATTAATTCTTTAATCTCTCAATTAACTAATTAAACCCCAAATTTCATCACAAATCTCATATGGCTATGTGAGGTCAATGAATGTATCTTTACCTCATTAACAAAATATCCATTCAACCTCAAATTTCAAGTTCTGCACTCAATCTACCCTTCTCAAGCATTAATCAAGTGAACCTAACAATCTCATTAGTGGCCAATCAATAAGAAGCATTAAGCATAGAGTAAAATCAACATAATCATTATAGTAATCACTAATATAAAGAGGAAATGAGTACTTAATTCATACTAGAATTCAAAATAATCCTAGCACAAGGTGTTAGCTACTCATGTTCAAGAAACCCACAAGAAAATACACAAATATTAGCCCAATTATTGAACAAGAGAAAGGAAAGGAGAACAGAGAAGAAGAACCAAGATATAAAGCCAAAATCTCTTTAAACTTAAGCCCCAACTTAGTCTCCACCAAAATCTATACCCTAGCACACCCAAGAGCTCCTAAATGCACCCAATAAGACCAAAATATCCGCCAAGTAGAAGTGATGGAGAATATATAGCAAAAACCCTAAGGTTTTTTGGGTTTAATAAACTGCAACATTTTATTGTTAGGTCAGAGCGCTAAGGCCCTCCTTGTATAGCCTAAGCACTTTTCCTCTCTATCTCTATTTTCTTGTGAACAACTTAGACGCTCATTCTAACGCCTAGATGCTTTGGCTCTCTGTTTCTAATTTCAAATGATCACGGTCTAGGCACTCATTCTAGTGCCTAGGCACTACTGCTCTTTGCCTCTCCTTCTCCACTAATCATGCCTAGGCGTTGAACTATTAATTTAGTTCTTTAGACATTTATTTTTATCATTTAGAGTTTATATATACTCCCTCCAGTCCTTTTATAAGAGCCCAAAATTTGAATTGTCTTGGTCTTTTTTATAAGAGCCTGACAGAAGTTTTCTAAGCATTTAATGATTTTTTCACATATTTTCCATTACTAATTATATGCTCTACATTAATTAAAAGGTTGGTGATACCTATATTTATTCTATTTCTCTATCTTACTTGCCCTCTATAAATAAGGGTATACTTGGAAGGAAAAGTTTAATTCAAACATACTTATTATCTTTTGTTGGAAAATGACTTGGTCCAAGGTGTTGGGACAATAATATAAATAATATAAAAGTTTGGGTTGATATATGTGATATTCCCAATTACTAAGAGTTATATTTTAACCGACACATTATGACACTTCGGGAGATAATGTTCTGTTGATATGTTATGTGTATCTATCGAAAGGATATGTTATTTCTTTAAAGAAAGGACACGTCGGTAGAGATGAAGGGGTACAAAGAACGCTATAAATAGGTGTAAAGGGTTCAGTTGAAATGAGTAATCTGAAATACTAAGATTCTAGTATATTGATTCCCTAATCCTTCTACTATATTTTTATTTTCTTCTTCCTGTCTTGTGGTGTATTTGTTGTACGTCATAATCACTTTCGTTATTGTGATCCGATTAAGTGTGGGCATCAAAGTTTAACAGTTGCACTCTAAGTACACCTAAAAATTCTTACATGGAATCAAAGCCAGGTTTATGAAATTTATGGGATGTGAAAAATTATGTTTAAATATATGATTGAGTTTGAAAGTATGTGTCTATGAACAAAGGCCGTCAATCCTTGAAATAGTTTGATTTCATTATAATCATCTTGAAGGCATATATATATATATATATATATATATATATATATATATATATATATATATATATTATACATGTTTTTATGTCTTTCCTCTGCACATGTGTGTGTACATATCTCAACTATGCCTTTGATGTTCTTATATACATGTATGTCTCTTTTAATAAATTTTAATCAATGAGTATTACATGTCTTATGTTCTGTCATTGTTTTTTGAATCTTATAATCATTAGAATATGTTTTCTAGACATAAAAAGAGTATGCTAGATCCTTATAATCAAAAAACATAGAAAGAGAAAATATTATGGAGAGAGAAAAACTCATAATCTTTGTTATTTTGAAAAATGGGTATTTTTAAGGTAGATTTTGGCTTTAAAATTAGTCCCATTGTGTAGAGCTCGAAAAAACGAAGAAAAAGACAATAAGAATGTTAAAAACGGACGCCGGATGAATAAGATACGGGGGAGAGAAGTTTTGGGTTTGACGGACCCAACCCTTCCCTCCTTTTGGGTCGGGTCTGACCTAGCGGGAGATTGAAGATGATCTCCTGCCCCCAAAACAACGTCGTTTCATTTAGTTTTTTTTAAAAACAATTCTGCGTTGGAAATCATAGGCTGGAAAAAAATCATTTTTTGTCTCACGCTCAATAGGTGAGGACCATAATTTAAAAAAATTATTGAAATAGAGATCTCAATATTATTCACTCTTATGTCTTCAACATGATAGTTTACAAGGTATATATAGGCTAGATGGTGCTGATAGACATAATGAGGATTAATGGAGAATAATGAGAATACAATCATGATCTTTCCTAATTTAGGGAGCCTAGAACTAGGGATATGATTTAGAGATATGATATAGCTGAAATTATGGGATTATAGCTAAAATTATGGGATTTCTAACACTCCCCCTCAAGCTGGAGAGTATATGTCAATCAATCCCAACTTGCACCGAAATCCTTCAAACATAGCTCTGCCCAGCAGTTTGGTCATTACATATGCAATCTGATCTTCAGATCGTATATAGAATAGGTTCATAATGCCTGCTTCAACCTTCTCTTTAATAAAGTGTCTGTCTATCTCAACATGCTTAGTTCGATCATGGTAGATAGCGTTTCTTGTCATCTCAATGCTGGTTGTGTTGTCACACCAGCCCTGCATGGGACCTTCGTATGGAATTCCTAATTCTTTTAGTAGCCTGATAACCCAAAGTCCTTCACATGTTCCGTCGTTCACCGCTCTTAGCTCTGCTTCTGCACTGCTCTTTGATACTATAGTTTGTTTCGTGCTTCTCCATGTTACCAGATTTCCCCACACATATGTGCACTACCCTGAAATTGACCTTCTAGTTTCCCTGTCTCTTGCATGGTCAGCATTAGTATAGATTTCTAGGTTTCTGGATGTGTTCTTTTTGAAGCAAATTCCTTTTCCTGGGTTGAGGTTCAGGTAACTCAAGATTCATTATACAACAGTTATGTGTTCTACCTGTGGTTGATGCATGAATTGAGTTACTATCCCAACTGCATGCTGATATCTGGACGAGTGTGGGTTAGGTATATCAACTTTCCTATAAGTCATCTGTATTGCTCAGAGTCAACTGGGACACCATTCTTTTTGATCTCTAGATGACAGCCTTCTTCTATTGGTGTTCCTTCAGGTTGTGCCCCTAACATTCTTGTCTCATGCAAGAGGTCTAACGTATACTTACGTTGGGATACATTTATGCCCCGTTTTATTCTTGCCACTTCCATACCGAAGAAGTATCTCATTTAGCCGAGATCCTTGACTTGGAATTCATAGGATAAGTCCCTTTTTAGTTAGGCAATAGAACCCTCATCATTTCCTGTAATGATTATATCATCAACGTAGACTATTAGGATAGTGACTCTTCCATCCTTGTGCTTGGTAAACAGTATATCATCTGCTTGCCCTTGTCTATACCCAAGTTTCTTTATTGCCTTGTTGAATCGGCCGAACCATGCCTGTGGGGATTGCTTTAATCCATACAGTGACTTGTTAAGCTTGCAGACTAAGCCACTTAGTTCTGGGACTCCATCTGGAACCTCCATATAGACCTCTTCCTCCAAGTCTCCATTCAGAAATGTGTTCTTTATGTCTAGTTGATGTAATGACCAATCCAAGTTAGCTGTAATTGACAATAGTACTTGGATTGTGTTGAACTTGGCTACTGGAGCAAAGGTCTCTTGGTAATCGATTCCATAAGTCTGTGTATATTCTTTTGCAACTGGTCTACCCTTATACTTGTTGATGCTGCCATCAGGATTAAACTTTGGGGTAAATATCCACTTATATCCTACAGGTTTCTTTCCTGAGGGGTAAGGTACAATTTCCCATGTTTTACTTTCCTCAAGTGCTTTTAACTCTTCTTTCGCAGCTTGTTTCCACTTTGGATCAGCCATAGCTTGATTGAAGGTGTTTGGAATTTTAATCTGTGCACTGTTTACAACAAAGCTCTGCATCTTGGCAGACAAGTTACCATATGAAAAAAACCGTTGAATTGGATGTTGAGTACAGGACCTTACCCCTTTTCTAAGTGCAATAGGTCATCCAATCTCCTCAGGATCTATTCTCAGGTTAGAGTTATGGTTGTTCCTTAGAGTGGGATTGACATTTCTTCCTGCCTCATGAGATTGTTGTCTGGTATCTCCTTTTGATCCACCTTCTTCATCCACCTAGTCGTGATCTTAACCTATGTTTTCAGTTCATTAGGGTTGGTATTAGGAGATGTGGAAGGTAAGGTGTCGAGAACTGGTGGTGAGGTGTTAGTAGGAGATAAAGGATCGATGGATTCTTGTGAAATTAGCCATTCAATATCAAAGTACTCCCCATGAATAGGTAATTTTGGATAATAGGCATCCTCCTCATAGAATACAATATCTTTGGAGACAAACAGTTTCTTTAAGGTAGGACGTAGCACTTATAGCCTTTCTGAGTAGAGGAGTACCCGAGGAATATATACTTCCAGGAATGTGCCTCAAATTTTTTTCCATCATGTGTATGGACAAAGACAACACAACCGAATACTTTCTGAGGTAATGGGTTTACAAGAGGGCAATCAAGAAAGGTGGTAAGGAGTGTTTGGACGAGAGTGGCATAATTGAGGATTTTGGAGGGCATTCGGTTGATAAGGTAGGCTTCATCTCCCCAGAAGGAAGTAGGCACATTGCGTTCCATCAGTAACATTCTGGTTACCTCTAACAAGGGACTATTCTTTCGTTCCGCTATCCCATTTTGCTGAGGTGTATAAGGAAAAGATGTTTGATGGTGAATACCTTACTGATCAAGGAATTCTTCAAATGTGTTACTTAGGTACTCCCTTCCATTGTCACTGCAGAGGACTTTGATAGGGGTTTGGAATTGGGTTTTTACAAAGTTATGGAAATTTTGGAACACTTGAGCGACTTCTGATTTTTCTTTTATCAAGTAAACCCACGTGACTCTAGTGTGATCATCAATGAAAGTAACAAACTATTTCTCATTAGTCCAGGTTTTTGTTCTTGCTGGGCCCCAGATGTCACTATAGACTAGTTGGAATGGGGTGGTGGGTCGATAAGACTATTTTGGATAGGAGGAGCGTGTTTGTTTAGCAAATTGACAAGTTTCACAATGAAAAGGAACATAAGTTTTATTGAATAAACTTGGGAATACACGTTTCATATAATTGAAACTTGGATGGCCCAAGCGGCAATGACATAAAAGTACATCTTTTTTTTTAGAACTTGAGCTTGCCAGTGCCTTACATGCATTCCCAGTGTCTTTATTCTGCAACACCGATCTCTCTAGGTAGAAAAGTCCATCCCACTCTCTAGAAGTCTCAATCGTCTTCCCCGAGTTTAAATCCTAAAACAGACAACAATCATCATCAAATATTACTCGTCATATATAACCTTTGGTTAATTTACTCACTGAGATTAGATTGTAAGTAAGGGCAGGCACAAAGAGGACATTGTGAATTCTCAGAGAATTAGATAGTATAATTATGCTAATCCCTTCAACTTTATGTACACATCATTAGCAACTTTGACACGAAGATTCTCAAGGCACAATTTGAGAGTGGTAAATAAGGTACGATTGCCTGTCATGTGGTCTGTTGCTCCTGAATCTACAATCCATGTATTGTCACTAGTGCATATGGTATTAAGGGTTATAATGGAATTACCTTATTACACCAAGTTGACAGTGGGTACAGAGTTAGACTTGTTTTATTTGTCTAGTATCCTGTGAAGCATCTGTAGTTCTTCGAGACTTAAGGAATCAACATCGTTAGGCTTTTGCTCAGTAGTAGTGTGATGACTTTGCTTATTGGTTGATGGCTTACCATGCAATTTTCAGCACTCTTCTTTGACGTGGCCATTCTTCTTACAGTAGTTACACTACTTATTAGGTCTACATTCCTTTTACGATCCTTTTGTTGTAAGAGCTAAACTTTTACTTTGACTTGGGTTACTTCGACTTAAAAGCTTTCTGCTTTCTTCGAACTACACATGGTTGACGACATCAAACAAGTGAGGTAAGGGTTTCAGGCCCATGATCCTGCCTCTTATCTCCTTAAAACCGTCATTGAGCCCAAAGAGGAAGTCATAGATTCTTCCTTCTTCCATGATCTTTTGATACAATTAAGCATCTTCAACGTCCTTCCAGGGTGCACTTCAAATAGGTCCTGTTGTTGCCAGAGTTTTAACAGAGCATTGTAATAATCAGTCACGGTCAAGTTGCCTTGTCACAAATCTTGAAGTTGGCGTTTCAAGTGAACTAATGCAGTGGTATTATCAAGGGATGAGTAAGTTCTTCAAGCAACATCCCATATTTCCTTCGCTATATTTGCTAAGAGATAGCCTTCACTTATTTCCACGGTCATAGAGTTGCACAACCAAGTCATAACTTGGTTGTTTTTAGCAAACCATGTATCAAAAATTGGATTATTAGGGGTTGGTTGAGGTACTTCCCCATTGATATACTTTTCCTTTCGCTTGCCATAAATATACCTTAGTACACTTTGGGACAACTAAAGATAGTTTCTGCTGTTGAACTGATGGTTAATGGCTATAATCTGAGTATCTGAGTATTCTGGTACCATCACAGTACTGTGGGTAGTGGACGAGTTTAAGGAGGAAGAGAAATGTTGAGTTTCAGGAATAATACCAGATATGAGTGCGGTTGGAGTGGTCCTAGTTTTGGTGGAACTTCCAAGGATAGAACCGAAAAGAGGAGGAAAATCGGAGGATTCATGATTCTGGGAAAAAGGTTACCGGAAACCACCGTGGGCAACGGTGCATGGTGTCACTTGCTGGGAGAGTGATGGTGCGTGGGGGTCATGCGCCGATCAAATTACCGCCGCTCTTCGGGGTTTTACCGATCGGCGTCTTCCAATCACTTCTGGGTGGGCGGTGTGCTTTAACACGCCGGCGTTATCCAGATCGACGCACACCATTCTCCCTTGTTATATATATATCTCTCTCTCTTGCGTGTTTCTCTCTCTCCTTACCATTTCTCAGGTTTTTCGGCGTTCTCTCTAGCAGTGGAACATCTCTCTTGGCTCTGATACCATATTGAAATGGAGAGCTCAATATTATTCACTCTTATATCTTCAACATGATAGTTTACAAGGATATAGAGGCTAGATGGTGCTGTTAGACATAATGAGAATTAATGGAGAATAATGAGAATACAATCACGATCTTTCCTAATTTAGGGAGCCTAGAATTAAGGATATGATTTAGAGATATGATATAGCTGAAATTATAGGATTATAGCTAAAATTGTGGGATTTCTAACAAAAATAAATAGAGGTTTCATTTTTCGTAAAAAAAAGAAAGATAGAAAGCTACGTGGCATATGAGGTCACATGGCATCTTCGTTTGACATGTGGAGGCCACTGTCTGATAGAGCGCGGCACGTGGAAGCTGATAGACTAGCGCGTGTCTCCAGATAACGGCTAGAAGGTGGCGCATGTATGACACTCGCCACTTGTAAGAGTGGAAAATTCTGTTTTTTTTTTCATTTTCTGTCTTCTTTGGTGTATGGGGTCACATGCAAGGTCCAAATGAGATGCCGTTTATTCCTAAAAAACCTAAATTCAAGACCTTTAATATGATATACTATATGAGTATTTTGAACACCAATTGATATATATTTATGACGATTTAAATGTGTTTATTAATGTTTTAAACCATTTTGTAACTTCTAAAATTTATTTATTAGTTCCAAATTGATTATTTTCATGTTTGAATGTGTTACAAACATATTTTTCTTGTATATGGTTATTTTATCTTACTTTGATGTTAAGATGAAGCATGTTTTAGTTAATATTTTTTGTTGATTATTCAATAATTATACTTTTTTGATAAGTGGGAGTCTTTTAGAAGATGATACTTCTAAAAAAAATTAGAATTAGAATTGTAAAAGTATTTATATAATTCTTGACAGAGTTTAGTAATGTTATTAATATTTATGTGATGGGAGATACAAACGTATACTCCTGATCATGAATTTAATAGTATTATTTTTTTCTGGTTAAGAATAATATAAGTACAAGACATTGTATACTATGTTGTGCTATATATATATATATATATATATATATATATATATATATATATGAAATGTCCTATAGTTTGATTTTTTTGGAGAGACGTGATAAATGTGAAATGGATTTGTCACAGAATCGAATATGGCAACTAAGAATATCATTGCTGAGTTAAATAAAGGGGAAAAATTAAATGGTGATAATTGTGATATCTGGCATTGAAAGGTGCAATATATTTTGGAAGAACAAGAGGCAATTGAGCTTCTAACACCGGTTATGGTGCAACCTGCTGTTAGACATACGGCCCAACACAGGAGAGACCAAGAAGTCTATGAGGCTTGGAAAAAGAAGAATAGCATTGCAACAATTACATTACTAAGCACAATGGCCGATGACCTTATGTGCGAATATGAGAAAATAACACAGCGCAAGCCATATGGACAACACTAAAAGACAAGTTTGGTGGTACGTCCACCACTAAGCTTAGACGGTTAACTATTAAGTTTGACACATTTAAGCTTAGGCCAAACACTTCCATGAAACAACATCTAAGAGAGATGGCAAATATGATTAAAGAATTAAAGAAGCTGGGCATACCTTATCTGATAAACAACAATTTCAGGCAGAGATAAGATCATTGCCACCCAATTAGGAGCACATGAAGGTCAATTTAACCCATAATGAAAACATCAAGAATTTTAATGATGTGACCAAACACCTAGAACTTGAGAATGAACTCTTGGAGGCATACAAATCCTCTGGTCATGCCTATTACATCGAGGGTGCATGTCCTTCTAGTACAAAACCTGATTTTAAGAAGGGAAAGAAATCTAAAAAGAATGGAAAGAAAGAAGGGACCAAATTTAAAAAAGGAAAAAAGGAATTCAAGAAAAAAGGCAAAAAGGGCGGGAAGAAGAAGAAAAATGACTTAAGGAAAGTCAAATGTTTTGCTTGACAAAAGATGGGTTATTTTGCATGGGATTGCACTGAGTGAAATGAGGATGAGAAGATACTAGTGAATTATTTGAATTCACATGTTTCTTATGTTTCAAGTACTGTTTTTCTAACGGATAATGTTTGTTCTTCTTGGATTTTGGACTCAGGTTTAATAAACCACGTGACCATAGATCGAGGATTCTATATAGAATACAGGCAGTTGTTAGATAGATGTAAGTGGCTTTATGTAAGCAATAATGCAAAGATTGAAGTTAAAGGAATCGGAACCTGCAAATTAACTTTGCGAAATCGAAAAGAATTATTCCTTCATGAAGTGCTTCATGCTCCTAAAATTCAATGGAATTTAGTTTCTATTAAATGTCTTGTAAATTATGGGTTTGATGTAAGCTTTCATGACAAAGTAGCAGATATATTTCATAATTTTGTATTTTATGGCTTATCCTTCCTTATAAAAAAGTTCTTTGTAATGGATATAATTGATGATTATAATGTACATGATTGTTTTGCTACTTCTTTTGATACAACTCTTTAGCATGCTAGACTAGGACATATTAATCAAAATAGAATGATTAAACTAGCAAAAGAAGGTTTGTTAGGTTCCATATCTAATATGAAAATGTCTTTATGTGAAAATTGTCTAGCAGGCAAGGCAATTAGAAAACCTTTCGGTAAGGGAACAAGATCAGAACAACCATTGCAATTAATCCATTCTAACATATGCGGTCATATGAGTGTGAGGGCAAGGCACAGAGCTTGGTATTTTATTATTTTTATTGATGACTATTCATGATACAGTTATGTCTATTTGATCTCATATAAGTCTAAGGCTCTTGAGTGCTTTAGACGATACATAAATGAAGTAGAAAATCAAATAGACAATAAAATTAAAGTATTACGTATTGATCGAGGTCATGAGTATTTTTCTGATCAATTTAAAGAGCTCTGTGAAGAAAAGGGGATAATCAGGTAGCTAACTATCCCTGGAACTCCACAACAGAATGAAGTTACTGAAAGAAGGAATAGAACACTTCTAGACATGGTTAGGTCAATGATGGCATAAGCAAACCTACCAAATTCATATTAGGGTGATGCTCTAATGACAGCTACCTTCATACTTAACCGTGTGCCATCAAAATCAGTCACTGTAACACCTTATGAGTTATGGACAAAACGCAAGCTAGATTTAAGTATCCTTAGACCATAGGGATCGGCTGCATACATCTATAATGATTCTCATAAATATGGGAAGTTGTGTCCTAGAGGAAAGAAGTATATCTTTATAAGGTACTCTAAACAATCCAAATGATACGTCTTCATAGGTGAAAATGAAGATGGAACAGTAACTGAAATTGAATCTAGAGATGTATTTCTTGAAAATGAATTTCCTAGCAAGGGAGAAATTGACCGTACTATATCTCTTTATGAGACATAGGAACAAACAAGTATAGAACATATTGATAAGTAGGAATCATCCCAGAATGTCAATATAAGTGGGAGCTCAAAAATATCAACACAGACCTAGATAAAAGAAAAGACAGAGACATGAAACTCTCACAAGAAAGAGTAACAGGGAAAGTATACCTAAGAGACGCTTCCAAATAGAAAGTGAAGTACTTATTGTTACTCCTAACGAGGATGATGAACCACATTCAGTATAAGAAGCCTTATCAAGTTCTGCCAATAATGAATGGAAAAAAGGCAATGGAAGAAGAAATGAACTCAATGAGAAAGAATCAAGTTTGGGAATTGATTAACCTACCAAAAGGGCGAAAAGCCATTGGGAACAAGTGGGTTCTCAAAATTAAAAGAAAAGTGGATGGATTAATTGATAAGTATAAGGCATGATTAGTTGTGAAGGGGTATACACAGCAAGAAGGTATAGATTATGAAGATACCTTCTTACCTGTGGTACGCTTTAATTCAATAAGAATTATTTTAGCAATAGTAAATAGTTTAGACTTGGAGTTACATCAGATGGATGTCAAAACTGCATTTCTAAACAGTGATCTGGATGAAGAAATCTATATGGAGCAACCATTAGGTTTCATTGAAAAAGGAAAAGAGAATAAGGTTTGTAAACTCAAAAGGTCTATTTATGGACTCAAGCAATCATCCAGACAGTGGTATTTGAGGTTTCATAAAGTGATAACCTCATCTGATTTCCAAATGATTGAAGAGGACCACTGTGTCTCTATTAAGCATTTTGAGGGTAATTTTGTGATATTATCCATATATGTAAACGATATACTATTGGTTAGAAATAATTTGAATTCTGTTATAGCTATTAAAGAATGGCTTTCATCAAATTTTAAGATGAAAGACATGGGTGAAGTAGAGTATATACTTGGAGTTAAAATCCAAAGAGATCGTTCAAAAAGAATCATATCTCTTTCACAAGAAAATTACATTAAAAAGATTCTTAAACGATTCAATATGTGCAATTGTAATCCCTTGGATACCCCAGTGGCTTTTGGAGTAACCTTAAGCCATGATATGTATCCCAAAACTGAGCCAGATCAAAACAAAATGATGAAAGTTCCCTATGCTAGTGCCACTGGTAGTCTAATGTATGCAATGATGTATACAAGGCTAGATATTTGCTTTGCAGTAGGATTGAAAAGTAGGTTCCAATCCAATCCGGGTGAGCATCACTAGAAAGCAGTAAAGATGATCTTGAGATACTTAAAAGGTACATCTGACTATGCACTATGCTACAAAGGAAGCAATCTACACCTAGTTGGGTACTCGATGCTGATTTAGGCGGAGATGAGGAAGAGTGGAGATCAACTTCAGGTTATGTTTTCTTGCTAAACAATGGCACCATATGTTGGAGCAGCAAGAAGCAAATTAAACATGCATTGCTTTACATTCTATGGAAGCTGAGTTTGTAGCATGCACCACATCAGTACAAGAGGCTTTATAGTTGAAAATGTTTATTGGACACCTTGGTTTTGGCAATGAAAGTACTAATTCAGTATTAGTGCACTGTGATAATACTGCAGCCATAGCCTATACTAAAGATTCCAAGTATCATAGTAAAATAAAGCATATAGATATTAAGTACAATTTTGTAAGAGATTATATAGCACAGAAAATTGTTACTGTACAACATATTTCGACCAAAAGTATGGTCGTTGATCCCCTAACCAAACCAATTGCCAAGAAGACATTTGAAAAACATGTAAAGGCACTTATTGTACAAAAAATGTAAAATTGTAGACTTTCAGTAATAGATTTGTGATTAATTGAAGTATTTAATTATCATTATTGATTTTTTTTTTGTCTATATACTATGTCTAGTGCGTCGTACAGGCTTGTGAGGTTGACTCTCTCACACGAGCAATTGCCTTTGACACTTAGGAAGAGTGTGCAAAGATAAGAAAATTATGTTCACCAGTAAAACGCTAGGACGCGTTGATATGGTATAGAAGAAACACAAACTATATTGCCTCGATAATAGTGTAGTATGTCGAGATGAGATCCATAAAAGATAATAAAAGTATGGATCGAATCATAGACATCAACTTCCATGATACATGTAGCCAAACATCAAATTCTTCAACATTAACATCTAATTAGGGTGGAAGAATTTGGGTTTAGATAACTAGGAGTGTCTAGACTTAAGTCTATACAATGTTAATAACAAAATACAAAATGACATACACTCTTATGATGTAAGAGTAACACTGTAGCATGTGATTCATACCGCATGTGCCGGAGAACCGCAAATAGGAAACAAGTAAGGAGATCCTAGCTTAATTGTTGTGTGAGTCCTAGGAAGTTTCTAATCCTTCCATGATATCCTTTGACTTTAGCAATATCACAAAGGTATGCTTCAACGACTGCTACTTTAGCATATGTCTTATGATCATGATAGATGCAATCTATGGTATTATATTAGGAAAGCGGTTGATGTATATTAGAGTGTTACCTGGGCAAAAGAAAGATTACTTGGAATATACAGAAATTATGTTAGTTTATGAGACATATCCTTTATGATATTATTGTTAATAATTTCATAAGTGTGGACACTAAGCATACGGGAAATGCAATATGAGTTTTATGCTTACTCGAAAGGGATTAGATTAGCCATGTGAAAGTGTATATAAGTAAATCTAGGATATCTGAGGCACAATTTTAAAATCAAGCTACACGAAGAAGGTTGTCTTGTGCTGGTTTCTGTATAAGAGATTTCTAGTACATACACATATATGCATATGTCATGCATACGTGGTCACAACAAAGCACTGAGTATGAAAGAAGGAAGAAAAAGAGACATAACTAATCCACCAAGTGTGAGTGGGAGATATTGGAAAATGACCTGGCCCACCCTTGATAGATTAGTCCCAATCTTAAGGTATTGGGACAATAATATAAATAATATAAAAGTTTGGGTTGATATATGTGATACTTCCAATTACTAAGAGTCATATTTTAACCGACATATTATGACTCTTCGGAAGACAATGTTCCGTCGATATGTTATGTCTATCCATCGAAATGATATGTTATTTATTTGAAGAAATGACACTTCAGTAGAGAGGAAGGGGTACAAAAAACGCTATACATATGCGCAAAAGGTTCAGTTGAAACGAGTAATCTGACATAGAGATTCTAGTATATTGATTCCCTAATCCTTCTACTATATTTTTCTTTTCTTCTTCCTGTCTTGTGGTATATTTGCTGTGCGTCATAATCGCTTCCATTATTGTGATCCAATTAAGCGTGGGCATCAAAGTTTAATGGTCATACTCTAGGTACGCTCGAAAATTCTTACATCTTTAACTAATTTTAACCGCTTTCTTAAACCGCATAATTCGATTATCAAACTCTTATAAATAGAACCAAAAAGAGTATCTATACACACACGTTATAATAGAAAATTAGTAGTTTTTGGTCAAAAGCTTATTAATATTTTAAAAAAGTGATTGAAGTTGGCAGGGCCCAATGATGAGCCCTTTTATTTAGGGAAAGTGTTTAAAAAAATATCTAAATTTGGGATAAAATATCTTATAGGTCTATGCCCATATGATCTAAACCAACAAAGTTAGGTTAACCTGTTTTGACAACTCTAATTAAAAAAACTAAGAAAAAGGAAATTTTTATATTTAGTACTAGTACTTTTTTTTTGGGCCAAAGTACTAGTACTATTTATTTAGAAATACTTAGGTTAACTTTCTTATATTCATCAAGTCAAGCTCAACAAATACATGTAGTCAAGTATCCTTTTTTAAAAATATTATTATTTAACTATAAATCCACATAAAAAATAATAGGGCACACGATCATGTGTAATTGGAGAACCTAACGGAATAGATATAAGAATTTTGATGTAAGCATGATCTTATTTATTTATGGTATATTAGTAAAATAACATACTTTGTTAAGAAAAAATGAAAAATAATATACACTTAGCTAAGGGTTACAAAAAATAGTATACATGTTGTTAAAATAAAATGGCATTTCATCATCTTAATTAAATTTATTGTTTTGGTAAGCTTAATTACATTTATTTATCATTTCAAAATAACCGGTCAAATTACAATAATCATATGATAATAAAATCAACCAATCAACCAACTTATTTATTAAATCTCCGTATGACTTCTTCATTTGCGCAACTCATGTGTGGACATCATCTACATGTTAGACTATGATCAGTCTAATATGATAGGGGTGTGACAACATTGGGAAATCTCATTCCTGATCTTAAGAAGGGTTCAGGAATGATCTTCATTCATGTTCTTGATTTCAAGAATTTCCGTCCGAACGAGACAGGAAATTCCCGCTATTGGGATTGAGAAATTTCTGATCCTGATCCCTTTCTTTTTTTTTAAAAAAAATTACTGATATTGAAGTTTTTGTTGTGTTTCTTTTAGTCTAGTACAAATACATAATTTGTCCAATATCATTGATAAATCCCAAATTTAATATCCTACCTTATTCATTTATTTTAGGGACTATTTTAGATTAATTTTGATTTATTAGATAATATTTAGATTGTTAGCCAATCTTAGGAAATAATATAAATCTAAATAAATTATGAGATTATTTAGATTAAATTGTTAATATCTTGATTGCTATCTTATGATCGAAAAAATATTTTTAAATATATGATATACTGTGATTTTATTTAATTCTTGCAGAGCAAGGAAAAACATATTAGAAGATCCTACGATGAAGAATTTTTCTTAGAAGCTAAAATAGAATCTGATGGTTGGATTTTATTAGGCTACTTAAAATTTAATAGGCTTAAATTTACACCCTAAAACTCTCTCTTCTCTCTCTTCTTCTTATTAATTAACCTAATGCCACCACTATTAAGAGAGGACTTTATGACGCAGCCGGGGGAATTGGGTGGGGGATTTGGTGCTGCAAGTGCTTTGATATTCATTAAAGGACGTCACCTTCCTATCCTCCCTATTCACGGGCCCCACCTTCAATTACCATTCATCTATTCCACGTTCCTTTTCCATTCACTAAAACACACATAATCCGTTATTCACCCGTATTCATTCACAAGCTATTCCCTACAACGGCCGGGATTCATCGCTTTAAGGATGTTGGTGGGGAGGTCGTGATGGCAGCTTAAGCTCTCTTGGAATATAATTTGGGATGAGTACAGAGGAAGTTAAGATTTAGGAGCTTACACTTGAAGACCATAATGAAGTATCTTTCATTTTATCAATTTGTTTCAAGACTTGATTATTTAGTTTTAGATAATTTTGAGTTATTTTATTGAGAACAATCTAATTTTAGATTGTAGACTTATTATTTAATTTGGATTAAATTGATAATTTGGATTTGATTTGTGCTTAAATTATTATTAGAATTTTTGTTTGCAAACTCTTTGATTGTCAATTAATTTATTAATTGAGTTCTCATTATTAATTTAATTATCAATTTGGGTTTGACATCTTGATTGTTTAATTAGGGTGGTTAATTGTCGAATTGTTTAATTAGGCAACTGTGAACATGATTCTCAAAACTATCTTAAACTATTTTGATTGGTTTTAATGGATTTAATTAACTAGCGTTTTTTCCATTATGAGTTTTCTAATGGATTATGTGTTATTGAACTTGAGGATTTCCCATGTTTCAATCAGAAAATTAAATTTATTAATTCCTCTCTTTTATCAATCTCCCTTTGATTTAATTAATTAATTTAGGCTAAGAAAGCTAACTCCATGTAAATCCTAAGTTATTCTCGTCACCGTATCTGAAGTAACCTTCGTTATCTTTTCTTATTTGATTTTCTTATATATTAGTTTATTTCTTTTCCTTAGGGTTTTAATTCCCCTTTTACAAAAACCCCCCAAAAAATTGCATTTCCATTCATTTAGGTTAGTTTCATTCTCATATAGGTTTTAGGAGTCATTTAAATTTTACAATTAAGTAGCAAGGTCTTGCATTTTAGTTTAGGTCCATTATTACCTAAATTCAATCCTATAGAAAAACACACATATTGCTCCTTAGGAGAATGACCTAGGTTACCACTATATTGCATTAGTAGGTTATCCTAATTATTCATTGATTGCTTTAGCGACAAAAGATCACATCAATCATATTGTACCAAATTAGTCCAATACAAATATTTAAAATGAATTAAAAGGGACTATAAATTTCATTATAGGAATTAAAACCGTAAGGATAAGAACAAAAAATTAGAATTATTTAATAAATAATAAATAAAATTAACTAAATAAACTAAAAGAATAGATATTACCTTAAGGGTGTTAAAGATTTTCATATTTTCTTTTACATTTGGTTTTTCCGTATTGGATATTTAAAAAAATGTGTATGTGTGTGGGGGATCGGGAAAAAGTCAGGATCGAATTTTTCTCGTTCTGAAATCCTCATCATGATTTGATTGGAAGCATGCTTGGAAGCGGGATGGGAAAACGTTAAACACCCTACAATGTGGGATGTTTGAAGAGTTATTTATTCAACAACAAGAAATTTCATTGTTATGTTCACTGAAAATACTCATATTTTTACCAAATGTGCATCAAGCAATATATACAAGCAATATATATATTTATTGGGTACAAAAATGTCAACCAACTTCTCCAAATGATGCAAAAATACCCATCTCAATTAACCACATTAAACGGAGGTTACTATCATCTATTTCTCCCTAACTATGCTTTATCTCTCTCTTCCCTCTCTAAGGCACCTTTTTTCTTCTCCTCCTCCTCCTCCCACGGGTCAACTCTCTCTCCTCACACTTACCCTTCCTCTCTCTCTCTCTCTCACCTGACACCACCGGCCACCAACCTCAACACCAAAACATCATCTCATCAAGAGTAGAATGCCACCAGCCATCAAAGCTATTATGTTTTGGTTTAATACTCAAGGTTTCACCGCTTCATTGCTTAGTGAAGGTTGAGCTTGATCGCTTTGCAAGTTAATAAGAAAATCCGTGTTGCTCCAAATGCTTCATTTCAATTTGCTCCCACTTGACGGTTCACAGAAACTTTTTTTTTTTTTCAAATATGCACTTATTTATGAAGGGGCTGGTAAGAGAGAAAAAAAAGTAAATATAATTCTCTTCAACTTTTCAATTATTACAATACATATAACTAATGAGGTAAAAATGGAACATACTCATAACTTGTTTCAGAAAGTTTTATCTTTTCTATAAGCCCGATTCACGTAAATCGAGATAAATTTCCTCCACATATTTATCTCGTATACCTTAAAACCTACTTCGTATTCTGTGAATCACGATTGAAAAGCACTTATGGAGCTTCCAACCGCTATCCCAAATGAGCACATTAAGTGTTTAGATAACTATTTTCAGGTTCTTATAAAAAAAATTAAGATAATTCAAATTTTAAGTTTTTATAAAAAAAGATTAGAGGGAGTATATAAGATACCCTCTCTCCAGCCTCGCCTTTTCTTCCTCATCATTTTCAAACTTTCTCATAGACCACAATAGGACCTCATATTCATTCATTACAATGCTCCATTTGATGGTGAGAATAAAAGAGATAAAAGAGATAATTTTCCAACTTCCCCCTTAGATACCGTATTTCTAGGCGCTTTGAAGCAAAACGAGATAAGAACAAGTCATTTCTACCATAACTAGAAAAGAAGGGGTGAAATTAGGGGCTCAAAAGATTTCTCACTTTAAGAATGTCATAGACAAATCATATTATTTGAACGAGGTATGCCATTCGAATTTAATATTCATTAACCTTGTAATGCTCTAAATTATGTAATGATGTGAATTCCCTTGAAAATATCATCTCATTTTGAGCCTATAATTTTAGTTAAACATTAACGTCATTTAACTCTTCTTGTCGTGACACACGTACAAGCATTTCTATTGTACCATTAAAAAACCCTCCTATCTTACTTACCTTTAATTTCTTTCTTATTCAATCTCTACATTACAATTAATAAGGGTATTTGTGTAAAAAAATAAATTAATGCAATTGACCTTTTAAATAGGGTCTTATATTTTAGACTGCAAAAATCTTCTAGAAGGGGGTCTTATAATACGGAATAGGAGTATAACATAAGATTCATTGAAATTACGCTATTTATAACTTATTATGGACATGTAAAACAACTTATTCTGTAGTTTCACCTAACACTGCAATTGCTAAGCGTAATGACTATATTTTTCGCCACATCATGTAGAACAAGGACAGAAAAAATAAGCCAAGAACAAACTTCTTCGATGCTCCTCAAGTCCTACAAAAATGTGCCCCCCTCTCTTCTCTCTCTACTTCAACATCAATACTTTGGGGATATGATTTTACCTACCTATGTAAAATAAGTTAAAAACATAATTACTTGTACATAAGCAATTCACAAAAATGAACATGATCAAGCATGCAAAATCAATTAGAAAAATTTCACCTCCAAGCTGGTCAAATTTTAGAACCACCAACTCCATTTCCATCTTGCTCTCAGATTTCCTATTATTCATCATGCAGTAATTAGTACATCTGGATCACAATCCTTCATCTGGAATTTCCAATTTTGACTCGCTTTTTTTTCTTGGATTTTGACTTTTTTACTTCATCTCTTGTAATCTCCTCACCAAGACTGTCTTCTTTCGATTTCTTGTGATCTTTGCTCTTCTTAGACTTCCTTTTGCTATCTTTTGTGTCCACAGTGGTTTCTTTGCTTTCAGACTTCTTTCTTTTCAAAGGCAATGCATCCAATTGTTCACCAAGCATGATATTATCCTTATTAGCCTGCTCTTCGTTTGTGAGATGGTTTTCTAGTTTACGCAACATGAGACATAAACATTAGTGGTAGCACAAAATGTCAGTCAACAAAAGACAGAGAAATGATGCTTCAAATTAATTAATCAGATATATTTAATAAAAAAACCAGAGACTCCACCAAGCATGTTCCAAGAATCTCACACAAAACCCATATTGCTGAGGATCTTCCCAATAGAAATCTTATATGGATCCCAAACAAAAATGGTATCCTTAATGTTAAATCAACGTACTGGGGAAATAACATCTGATATGCAATTATCCAAAAATAATAATAATTCAGGTTGTCCCTTGTTTCTTTATATTTTACGATTGTTTGCAAAACTCTAAAGTACCTTGGTTCTCATTTATAAGAATAAAGGGGATATCTAGAATTATGCAAACTATAGAGGAATTAAGCTAATGAGTCATACAATGAAATTATGGGAAAAAGTGATTGAACACAGGTTGAGGTTGGAGACTGATATTGCTGAAAACCAATTTAGATTCATGCTAGGAAAGTCTACAACAGAAGCGATTTATTTATTAAGGGGGCTTATGGAAAAGTATAGAAGTAAAGGAAGAGATTTACATATGGTCTTTCATTGATTTGGAAAAAGCGTATGACCGAGTACCAAGAAATGTACTTTGGAAAGCCTTGGAAAAGAAGGGGGTGAGGGTTGCATATATCAAAGCCATTTAGGACATGTATGAGGGGGTTACAACCAATGTTAGAACGCCAGGAAGTGTTACAAAGGACTTTCCTATGAGGATTGGACTACATCAGGGATCAGCCTTGAGTCCTTATTTGTTCAATCTAGTGATAAATGTCCTAATTGAGCCTATAAAAGAAGAAATCCCTAAATGAATGCTTTTTGCGGATGATATAGTTCTGTTGGCTGAATCCAGGGAAAAAATTAACTCTAAACTTGAGATATGGAGACAGACTTTGGAATTGAGGAGCTTTCGTCTTAGTAGGAGTAAAACTGAATATATGCATTGCAAGTTTGATAAGAAATAAGGCCAAAGAGAACTGGAAGTTAAATTGGGAGGGCAAGTCATTCCACAAGTGACAAAATTTAGATATTTGGAATCAATTATACAACAAGATGGTGAAATTGATGAAGATGTCAATCATAGAATTCAAGCCGGATGGCATAACAATAACAAGAAAAGCTACTGGAGTTATTTGTGATCGTAAAGTACCTAATAAGGTAAAAGGAAAGTTTTATCGCACTGCTATAAGACCAGTAATGTTATATAGTAGTGAATGTTGGGTTTTAAAGGGACAACATGAATATAAGATGGGGGTAGCTGAGATGAGGATGTTGAGATGGATGTGTGGCCATACAAGAAAAGACAAGATTCGTAATACTCATATACGCAAACGAGTTGGAGTGGCCCCTATTGAAGCAAAAATGGTAGAACATCGTTTGAGGTGGTTTGGACATGTTCAGCGAAGGCTATTGAGTGCTCCGGTGAGAAGGGTTGATCAAGCAGTATGGAGTCTTGTTAGATGAGGTCGAGGAAGACCGAAGCGAACGCTCAATGAGGTCATAGAGAGACCTTTTAATTAATAATATATCAAAATCTATAGTTTTTGACAGAGCACAGTGGCGCCATGTGATCCATGTAACCAACCCCACCTAGTGGGATTAAGGCTTTGTTGTTGTTGTTGCTACTACAAAACTCTAAACCCTATAAAAAATACTAAAGTGAGAATGACCATTTTGCATCACTACTTGTTATTTATAGGGCTTGGTTTTCCATTTTTCCTAAGCTTCAAAAAGGTACACTATCAATATCATCAATATAAGTCATAAACCCTATAGGAAGCCACAATGTTTATTCGCTATGAACACAATGCAATTTATCTCTTAGGCAAGATACGATACATGGGGCCCCACCTAATTTTAAAATACTTGTGTTGGGCTTCTAAGGCTGCCCCTTCCCTTTTCATCACACTTGTACTCTTAGGTGCCTAAGGTCCATGCATTGAATGAAGCATAAAAAATGCCAAGGCATTGCCAGGTGAGTGCCTGGTTAAAGTCGGTGCCTCTCAGGGTGCAAGAGGCATTGAACCTTTTCAGCACCTAACATCAATGCGTTAGAGGTGAGTACCTTTGACTAACTATCTCTTGTTCAGTATATTGACTTTCAATTTAATACTCCCTCCATCACTAATTATAACATCCAAATAACCGAATTGTTTGGTTCAAGAAAACTGTTAAAATTAGTTAAAAGTAATAAATATGTAGGAAAAATACTCTATTTTTTTTTAAAATATGCCCTTATTAATAAGTGGGTAGGTGAGAGTGAGAAAAAAATGAGAGAATGTATGAGAAAAAGATAATGAGAGGGTATATTGATTAAAGGCAAAATGGGTAAGAGGTAAGTAATGTTCAAACAAATCCAAAGTGGATCTTATAAGAGGGGACGGACCAATTCAGAAATTTGGATCTTATAATAAAGGATGGAGGGAACAGAAAGAAAACTGACATCTGTGTCCTGTAAATTATTCTTTGACCCACCTTTCCAATTTTCAACTCTAGGCATCAAGTAGCTTTCATGTTCCTTGATCTCAAAAGGATTTTAAAATACAATATTAAAAAAAAATTGAAAACAAAAAGAAAGAAATAGACAAACCTTCAATGATGAAATTATAGTCAAAAACAGCATGCATGAGATGTTGCTTCAGGAAGACCTGCATGAGGAAAATTTTTTCATCATGGTAAGTTCACAATTATTTGAGTTTTCTAAGTTATCAAACATATCAGTAAATTCTACGAAGAGTTTGAACTATCACTAAACCTACCTGGTTCAAGTTAAGAAATGATGCTTTTCAAAAGGTGCTTTTCAAAAGGTAACATACAACAGGCAACTTAATAATAAACTCATCCATATTATCCGTCTTGAAATTATCATGCTATCAAAAAAATTCTACCATATTTGGTAATTGCCAATGTCACAATTATTCTTAATCAGATCCACTAATTATTACTTTCTTTGATTCACTCAAAAAAATAACTTTCTTCAATAACTACTTCTATTGAGAGCATATATGGATGGACTCTCAGAAAATATTAAATCTAAATGAGGTTCTAGGTTTTTAGCTAATAGGTTTTTAATGGGGATCCAGTATCAATTCTTTTTTTATTTGATCAAGGGTGTCCCTCGTAGGTATAATGTAGAAGAGATGAGAGAGACAAGAAGGAAGAGATAGGAAGAGAGAATAAACAGAGAGGGAAGAGGAAAAAGAGAGAAAACCAGGAGGAGAGGAGACAGAGAGACTGGAACTATGATTATTCATTCATCATGGAAAAAATAGAGATACAATTAGGAGTTGTATGCCTTACATAGGCAGCTGTTATAATTGATTATTAAGGTTCAGACACACTACTAATTCTATGAGGTTGCGCATTGGTGATTAGTGAGTGGCATTAACTAATCCTATTAGCCACGGTAATTATAGGTAGTTAGGATGTCAAGACCTTACCTGCATAGAACCAGGGGCTTTCAACATCCTTAAATAGCCTTGATAGTCAGTGCCTATATATAAGGGCTGATAGGTAGACTTCTTGTTCATTGATCATTTGGTGAATAATATCCAGCGCATTTCCTCATCTCTTCTCTATCTTACTCTGTTTCCTGACTCTTCTTCCTTTCCCTTCCTTCCTCTTCTTTTCTACACTAACCTATCAATCCCCAAGCCACTTTCAAGACTTCGAATGCAAAGGATTTTCACCTTTTCTAACAAGTACACTTTCCAGTAGTCTAACTTATGTTCTTCTCCTTACGAGGTGAGGTCACTTACCGCCTCAACCAACAACTTGTGTTAAAAGTCAGAAGCAATTTCGGTGGCATGATATTTTTGACTTCTTCCTATCTCTCCTTCAATCACTTTGTGTCTCACCACCTGTCTCTCTGTCTATTTCTCATCTCTTCTCATGCGTTCTCTCACTCTATTTTTCTATATATATACGGTGTAATCTGTTTCATAATATATCAATGACTATATTAGAGTTTAGTTTATTCATGGTATCAGAGAGCACCTCAAACATCGGTTCTCTGCCGAACAAATGAGGCAGAACCAGTGAGAAGAGTACTACGGTGAGGCTGAGAGGCAAAGCACAAAACCGTGCTCTTGGGATACTGACAGGGAGAGTATAGGACCACACCACCCACTCCAGGTTGACTGAAAGGCGTCGATCGGCGTTTCCCAGAAGTCCAGTCAAAATCCGACTGGCGAGTGAAGCACAAGCGCCTCTACAGTCTTGGCACATAAACCCACGCGCTGGCAACTCTGCAGATTCCAGCCGTGTGTGAACTCCACGCGCCGGCGGCTCTAGAACCCTCAAACGACTCCATATCAAATTTGGCCATTTTTCCACCTAAATTGATGGATCCCCCCAATTTCCTCCCTTGTTTGGGTCAATTCCAATGGCCCTTATGTCGGGAAACAATAATCAAATTCCAACCTCAACATCCACCTCCAGTACTGCTTCTTCCTCTATGTCTTCTGCCTCTTCCATCAATACCACTATACCAAAAATCCCAGAAAATCAGATTGTGGTCATTAACCATAAACTGAATGGGAAAAATTACTTTCAATGGTCTCAAAGTGTGTTGAGATATATCCATGGAAGGATAAAAGAAAAATATATCAATGGGACAGCCCCTCAACCAGCTCCTGATGATCCGAGTTTCAATACATGGTTTGCAGAAAACAATCAAGTTATGACTTGGTGGTTATGCAACTCTATGATCGTGGATATTAGTGAAGGATATCTCTTAGCAAACACAGCAAAAGAGATATAGGATGCAGCTAAAAAGGACATACTCATCACTTGACAACACTGCAGCCTTGATTCATTTAAAGCATCAACTCTGAGACTTGAGACAAGGAATTATGTCAATGACCGAGTACTACAATGCCTTGTTGAAACTTTGGCAACAACAGGATCTATTGAGGGACATCCATGGAAGGACGTCAAGGATGCTCAATTGTATCGGAAGATAGTATAAGAAGGAAGAATTTATGATTATCTTCTTGGACTCAATGATTCTTTTGAAGAAATAAGGGAAAGAATTAGGGGTTTAAAACCCTTACCACATCTATTTTATGTAGTTAATCATGTGCAGTTTGAAGAAAGCAGAAAACTCCCAAGTCAAAGCAGCCATAATTCCATTGAAGACTCGGCTCTTGCGGTGAGGGCCACAAGATGAAAGGAAAAATTCTAAATGGTATAATTACTGTAAGAAGAAGGGACATATAAAGGAAGAATGCTGGAAATTACATGGCAGGCCTTCAACAGAAAAACAACATGCCCAACAAAGCCATCTCACTACTACTGAACAGAAGGTGAATGATGCTAACTCTCTAAGCCAAGAGGAATTGCAAGTGCTTCGCAGGATGATTGCCAAACAAAATAAGTCAAGTACTATGCCTAATGTCAATCTGGTACAATCAGGTAATTCCATTATAGCTCTTAATACTATACGGACTAGTGAGGATATATGGATTGTTGACTCATGAGCTACAGATCACATGACTGGTAATCGAATGTTGTTTGCCACTCTTAAATTGTGTCCTGAAAATCTCCGAGTCAAAGTTGCCAATGGTGTATTTACCAACGTTGAAGGAATTGGCACAGTCATACTGTCTGATTGCCTGAGGATTCACAATGTTCTGTTTGTACCTACACTTACATGTAATCTCATATCTGTGCGCAAACTAACTAAAGGATGAATATGCCGATTAACCTTTGATAATGATTTGTGTTTGTTTCAGGATTTAAACTCAGGGAAGATGATTGGGAATTCTAGAGAGTGGGATGGACTTTTCTACCTGAACAATCAGAATTGAAGAATAAAAATACTTGGAATACACGGAAGGCGTTGGTTAGCTCAAATTCTAAAGATAAAGATGTATTAATGTGTCATTGTCGCTTAAGCCATCCTAGCTTTGATTACGAGACATGAGTTTCCAAGTTTATTCAATAAAAATTATGTTCCTTTTCAATGTGAAACATGCCAAATTGCTAAACAAACACTATCCTCCTACCCTAAACAATCTTACAAACCATCCTCTCCTTTCCAAATAATCCATAGTGACGTCTGAAGTCCTGCAAGAACAAAAACCCTGACAAATGAAAGATGGTTTGTCACTTTCATAGATGATCACACCAGAATCACATAGGTTTACTTGATGAAAGAAAAGTCTAAAGTAGCCAAAGTTTTCCACAATTTCTATTCCTTTGTGAAAAACCAATTTCAAACTTCCATCAAAATCCTCTGGAGTGACAATGCTAGGGAATAGTTGAAAAGTTTCTTGATCAATAAGGAATTCATCACCAAACCTCTTGTCCATATACACCTCAACAAAATGGAGTGGCTGAGAGGAAAAATCGCCACTTGTTGGAAGTAGCCAGAACTTTATTAATGGAACGTAATGTTCCTACGACCTTCTGGGGCGATGCAATCCTAACTGCAGTGTATCTCATCAATCGCATGCCATCTAGAGTCCTTAACTATGCCACCCCTATCCAAAAGCTCCTTGAAGTCTTTCCCAATTGTTCTCTTCTCAATCCTTTACTGGAAAAAGTATTTGGATGTGTGGTCTTTGTCCATACACCTGATGGAAGTAAGTTTGATGCTAGAGCCCAGAAATGTATCTTTCTTGGATACTCTTCCACTCAAGAGGTCTACAAGTGTTATTGTCCTACCTCAAAGAAATTGTTTGTCTCGAAAGATACTATCTTCTATGAAGAGGATGCCAATTATCCCAAATTACCCATTCAGGGAGAGTCCTCAAATATCGAATGGCTAATTCCATACACCTGATGGAAGTAAGTTTGATGCTAGAGCCCAGAAATGTATATTTCTTGGATACTCTTCCACTCAAGAGGTACAAGTGTTATTGTCCTACCTCAAAGAAATTGTTTGTCTCGAAAGATACTATCTTCTACGAAGAGGATGCCAATTATCCCAAATTACCTATTCAGGGGGAGTCCTCAAATATCGAATGGCTAATTCCAAATGACCGCAATACCCCTGATACCACTAACAACTTACCAACAATTCTTGATACCTTATCATTAGAGCTGGGAATCAGGGCCTTTAACTACATGTTTACACGCCTCATGCAATAAAACAAATACAGTTATTAATTCATAATTAAAGGTAAAAAATAGTGTCTACAAATAACTCACAGACTCACACAAAGCATAAGAAGGCAAGAAGCCAAACATTCTAAGCAACATAAGTATGACGACTATCATTTTCATCTTCTTCGCCACTATTATCAACTTTAAGGAAATTTGATTATGCTTCACATTGAGTAGTAGGCTCTGCTTAAGGGGTAAAAATATCAAAAATTTCTTCTCTCGCATCATGAATACATCTATAATCTTTATATGCAACAAATAATAAACCAAAATGATAAATAACTCTATAACAAATACAAAATACAAATAAATTAGTAAATTATCATCATATGTGAAACTTTGGAGTAAATAAAAAATATCTAGCGTATTTTTCTTATAAAATAAGAAATATCTTTTATAGATTTTTAATTTTTAGGATTCTTAATACAAGATATTCTCATGAAACTTAATTCTAAAAAAAATAATAACTAAATATTTATAACATCATTAACAAAATATAAAAAATCAATAATATTATTATCATATAAATAATTTTAAATATATATATATATATATATATACGGACCTAAAAGAGCCAGCCCATGGCCCTACAGGGCCGTCCCGTTTAAGCCCTCAGCCCTACAGAGATGGCCTTTTTAGACCCACTTTCACTTTTGAGACAAAAATCTTAAACTCAACCCTTATAAATTCATGGTCTAACGGGCCGAGCCCGTCCTTTCCTGGCTCTACTTATCATCATCATCATCTCCTAATGACATGGAACCATAAGAACCTGAAGCAGTTTCATCATCCTCAGATATCGAATGGCTAATTCCAAATGACCGTAATACCCCTGATACCACTAACAGCTTACTAGCATTTCTTGATACCTTATCATCATCATCATCTCTTAATGACATGGAACCATAAGAACCTGAAACAGATTCATCATCCCCTAATGAAATAGAAACACAGATTGAAATCAATGCTGGGGCGGATAGACGAAGCAGGTCATCAGAAGAGCCTAGACAAAACAAAGATAATGGTAGATATGTTCCTTCCACTCAAAAGAATGACCGTGAGTCTAACCTGGGATTAGATCCTGAAGAGATGGGATGGCCCATTGCACTAAGAAAAGGGTCATGATCTTGTACTCAGTAACCAATTCAATGATTTGTCCCATACGGTAATTTGTCTGCCAAGATGCAGAACTTTGCTGTTAACAGTGCACAACTTACGATTACAACTACCTTCCAACAAGCTATGGCTGATCCAAATTGGAAGCAAGCTGCAGAAGAGGAGTTAAAGACACTTGAGGAAAGTAAAACTTGGGAAATCATAGCTTGCCTTACAGGAAAGAAACTGGAAGGATGCAAGTGGATATTCACCCCAAAGTTCAATTTGGATGGAAGTATCAATAAATACAAAGCAAGACTAGTTGCAAAAGGGTACACTCGGACCTATGAGATTGATTACCAGGAGACATTTGCTCTAGTAGCTAAATTCAATACAATACAAGTCTTACTGTCAATTGCAACCAACTTAGATTGGTCACTTCACCAGTTGGATGTCAAGAATGCATTTCTAAATGGTGATCTGGAGGAAGAGATCTACATGGAGATTCCAGATGGATTCCTGGCTCCTAGTAACTCTATATGCAAACTTAACAAGTCTTTGTATGGGTTAAAACAATCTCCAAGTGCATAGTTCGGATGATTCTCCAAAATATTGAAGAAACTTGGGTATACATAGGGACAAGTAGATGACACATTGTTTATTAAATGAGGCAATGGAAAAATCACTACCTTAATTGTCCATGTAGATGATATAGTTATTATCTGACTTAAACATTGTGTATGGAAGTGGCAAGAACCAAAAATGGCATCAGCATGTCCCAACAAAAATATACTTCAGATCTACTACATGAAATAGGTATGTTAGGGGCACAACCTGAAGGAACACCTACGGAAGAAAGGTGTCACCTGAAGATAAAACCAAATGGGGTCCCAATTGATGCAAAACAATACAAAAGACTTGTCGGGAAACTCATATACTTAATCCACACACGCCCAGACATTAGCTATGCAGTTGGAATGGTAAGTCAGTTCATGCACCAACCATAGGAAGAGCATATGGCAGCTGTATACAGAATCCTAAGCTACTTGAAACTTAATCCTGAAAGAGGAATATTCTTTAAAAAAGGGTAGTGCCAGAAATTTTGAAATCTAAACTGATGCAGACCATGCAAGAGATAAAGAAAATAGAAGGTCAACTTCAGGATATTGCACATATATGTGGGGAAACCTGGTTACACGGAAGAGCAAGAAACAAACTGTGGTTTCAAGGAGCAGTGCAAAAGCAGAGTTAAGAGCTGTTAACGAAGGAGTTTGTGAGGGACTCTGGATTATCAGGCTATTGACAGAATTGAGAATACCATATGAAGGAAAACTGCAACTCTGGTGTGACAATAAGGCTAGTATTGAAATGACAAAAAATCTTGTTTATCACGATCGAACGAAACATGTTGAAATAGACAGGCACTTTATTAAAGAGAAAGTTGAAGTAGGTATTATGAGTCTATCCTACATTAGATCTGTAGCCCAGATTACAGATGTAATGACAAAGCCCCTAAGAAGAACCAAGTTTGAAGGATTTCGGTGCAAGCTGGGAATGATTGACATATATTCTCCAGCCTGAGGGGGTATTAAAAGTCAAAAGCAATTTCAGTGGCATGATATTTTTGACTTCTTCCTATCTCCTTCAATCACTCTCTGTCTCACCACCTATCTCTCCGTCTACTTCTCGTCTATTCTCATGCATTCTCTCACTCTGTTTTTCTATATATATACGGTGTAATCTGTTTCATAATATATCAATGAATATATTAGAGTTCAATTTATTCATGTTAGCATCCAGTATCAATTCTCAATCTTATTTACCTATATTATGGCTTTTTATTCTCTGTTTTAGAAGGAACATGATACACCAATGATGACTTTATCTCTATACAAAAATCTTATATTTAAAAATGTCAATTTTTAAGTAAAAATTTGCCTGACTGCTCTGATATGGGATGCTTTTACTTTAGAGTTGTATAGTTTTATTCAACAAAAATCATAAATCCAATTATACATAGCAACTCCATGGTCTAAATATGAAAAGCATGTCACATTCAATCAATAAATAGGAGGTGTACTAAGGGAATAAGAGGTCATGGAGAATGGTTGGGGCTCAATATTAAATGGCAAGAAAGGACACCAATGGATCAAAGTGGAAATGAGCTCCATCCTACAAATTTTAACTTCCAAAGATTATGCGTCACCTCCTAGAACTTAAGAGCACGAGACTGGGTTTCAATGTGTAATAAAAACTAAGTTCCAAATCCATATGATTTCAAGCATCGGTGCATGAAGCCAAACGTTTTAAATGCATTATTATAGCTTCAAAAATTAAGGTTCAAGAAATCATGATTTTCCCATGGAAAATATGCATAGGCCTACATTCTCCACAAGAGAATATAGGAGCACTTCTGTTAAGTGGGCATAGAAATTATAGTAGAAGGAAGAAGAGATGAAAGGAGAAGGAAGAAGAAGAGAGGAGGAGATTCTGAATATTCTCTGTATTCATTCCATTCACAATTGCCAACAAAAACATCTGAGCTACCTCTCTCTTTATATAGACCCAACGTTCAACTACCTTCCCTAACAGTCTCTATGGGTCTATTTGATTCAACGGAGGGGAAAGTGGGGAAGGTATTTTAATGGAGGGGAAAGGAGGAGAGGAGAATGGAGGAATTTTAATATTACCTTGTTTGAATTGATTGAAGGGTAGAGGAGGAGAGGGATTTTAGTGTTACATCACTTGGTTGATGGTAAAATATTTTCATATAGATAGCATTACCATAATTTTATTTAAGTCATTTTTTAAATTTTGTAGAATGTTTAACAATTATATAAAATCATAATTTTATAATTACTAAAACTTAATAAATATAATTATAATTATACTTATATATGTTTCCAAAATTATATTTTATAATCATACTTATAATATAAACAATAATAATTATAAATATTATTCTAATAGAAGATAATTATAAATATTAGAATATATAACAACAATAATAAATAGTTAAAAAGAGAGATTGCTATGAAGTACGAACACCCCTCATCGTCAATTCTTCATCAGGAGCCTAACATGCCAATGGAAGATAAATTGCAAGTGTAGAATTTTGATTAGGATTGTTGGTTGGGGTCTGGAGTCAAAAGTGCTACAGAAGCGAGATCAATGGAGGGAGGGAGATGAGGAGTGATGAAGCACCGCAACATCTCTTCCTGGCAATCTAGACCCTTGGGTCGACAGGTTTTAAAGGTAGGGAAGATGGTCGCAGCTATAGGTGTTGATCGTGAAGGCAACGGCAACTGGTGGGAATTAAGAGGATCTGAGATGTGCATCACAAAGTGATGATGGGGATGAGGAAGTCAGAAGGTTATTGTGGGAATATCAAAAACTTTCATGGGCATAATAGTCACACCATGCCAAAATATTACCCCAGCACCCCAAATTCCCCCAATTTCAAAGGGGAGGGTTAAAAAGGGAGGGAAGGAAAGGGGAAATTTCAAAAAAATTTCCCTCCCCTCCTTAAATTGTTATGTTGCCAAATAAAGGGAGGGGAGCAAAATCCCTCCCCTCCCCTCAAACTAAACAGGCCCTAATGGTCCGTTACTAACCGACTCCCTAATTCTACCCTTCAAGTGTTTATTCACTTAGTAGCGCCCTATTAACTTTATTAATATATTAGGTGTTTATTGGATTAGTAAATCCGCTGATATATTATTAACTACAGATCAACTTCACACATTTTTGATAAAATAACAGGATATGCAAAGAGAAGGATAATCTTCCCTCATTTAAAAAAAGACTCGAGCATCTTAATTTAGGTCAAAATATCATCTACTTTTACTTTGTAGTGGCATATATACCCCTAAACATTTTTTACATGTTATGAAATACAAAGCCATAGTTAATACCATAATAATAAATAAGGAGAAGGGTACAAAGCATACCGCAGAAAGGAGCTGTCTGGTCTTTATATCCCAAATACGGAGATAAGCATCCAGTCCTAGAAGCATGTCATGATATGAGCTTTAGTGATGAATATGGAGATCCATAGATGCTAATACAATAGCACAATAGATGAAATGTTCTTATCAGACTGAAAAATGTTCAGTCAGCAAACTACAGACCTGTACCTTTTCAATTGATTATGAGCTTTAGCAACAATAACCCAGAACGAATAGAAAGGGCAACAAAAGATTATGAATAATAGATCAAATGGTATGACCAACAACTAAAACAACAATTTTCACTGACAATAAGACTGCATATAGCACACTATAATTTTAAAACAAACAACTTAGCAATATATGGCAGACCAAAATCTAATAAGCTACCTGCTCTGAAGGTTTTTTCAGAAAAAGAAAGCTCACTCACCACATGAAGCTATAATTGGTAGCTCAGGGTGCCTGACTATGGATCTGATGCTTCCAGAGCATTTTCCAGTAAAACACCCTAACAATTTTCCTGTAACAAATTTTGCATCAATTAACATGATAAGCAGAAAATAACCCATGCAAAGAGATGAACTCATAGACAGTGCTTAATATGATAAGTTGAAAACAACTCGTTCAAGAGGATATCAAATAATAACAAAATATAGCAGTTAAACTCAATGTAATTTAGATCTGATAACTACCAAGAGTCAGAAAATCCAAGAAAAACTTGCCAACACAAAATGTGGTATCAAGATTCCCATCTCATATGGAAATAAATGCATGCAAATCCTAATAAGTCTCTCTTTATTACATCTATACTAAAAGAGTACTGCAACAAAGGAACTGATTAAAATTCAACTCCTAATCTCTGATTTACGAAGTCATACACACAAGCTTAAAGAATCGTGAAGGCATTCATAATTCCATAATGTCTAACAACGACCTTAGGTCCACATTTAATGTCTTCTCATGCAAATAGAGCTGGGAATCAGGGCCGGCCCTTGATGGGCCAGGGCCTAAAAGGGCCAGCCCTACAGGGACCGGGGAAAGAAAAATTGTTGTTTTTCAAAGCCCGGCCTGAAAGCATCAGGGCCAAGGCCGGCCCTGCAGAGCCAGAAGTCATTTTCACAAAATTTAACTATACGTCTACACGCATCATGCAATAAAATAAATACAGTTATTAATTCATAATTAAAGGTAAAAAATATTGTGTACAAGTAATTCATAGTCTCATACAAAGCATAAGAAGACAAAAAACTAAACACTCTAAGCAACATGATTATGAAAACTATCGTTTTCATATTCTTCGCTATTATCATCAATTTCAAGGAATTTTGATTGTACTTCACTTTAAGTAGTAGACTCTGTTTAAGGGGTAAAAATATCAAGAATTAGTAAATTACCATCATATGTAAATTTAGCAATTTTTAAGGTTCTTAGGGAGGAGTCAGCAAGGGCATGAATATGAAGGGTAGTAAAATTAAAATAAAAAACAAAGTTAAAGGGCCTAACGGGCCGGCCCTCCAGGGCTGGCCTTTTTAGGCCCGACTTCCTTTTGAAGGTCAATTTTTCAAACCCGGCCCGTGATTTAAAAGGGCCGGCCCGATTTCCCGGCTCTACATGCAAATAGGAAATAGTTGTTTGTGAAATGTGAATGCGTAGTTGCAAAACAGAGAAAGTACTCCAAAAGGTCTTGGAGATGATCTATAGAAAGAAAATATCCCTTTAGAATGTTAAGCATAAAATGTAAGCAATACTAAAGGTCTTAGAAATCCTTTCTATTAAGGAAACTTTAATGAAATGAACTGCTACATCAAATCCAAAAGAGCTGCTCTTCACTCCCAAGATAAAAGCTTTAGACTCAAGCTTTCGCCTTTTGTCATTCCAACTCTTCAACCATAATGTTTACAGCTCAAGACCTCTAGCTGTCCCTCAGGCCTTTACTTTTACACCCTCACCATCACCCTCTGCTTTGTTCCATATAATAAGAAGCTACATGTTTTAGGTATAACCTTGAGCATTTAAAAATGTTAATATTCAGGTTGGATTTTTTTCTAAAGATATTTTGCTTACAATAGGAGAAATTTGTTCTATACAGTAAGACAGACTAAAACTCAGTAGGAGATAATATCAAAAAAAAAAAAACGGAGAGAGAGAACAAATAACAGCAAGAAAACAAATGATCTCAAACATGCAACTAGGAAGACTGTTCTCTGAGAATAAGAACAGGAAATTCCCTGCAATCACTCATGCAGAAATTCAAAGTGAAGTCATTGAAACTACTATATCACACAGCACATGAAGCTCTGACCAAATAAACCATAAAACTATAAACATTGCACATCACAAGAAGTTAAAATTTATCATGATGCGATCCTTGGTGAATTACCCAATGAAAGTTTACTAAATCAGGGAGAAGGCACATAATCCCATCACATGAAACTTGTTATCCATATGAAATGACTACCCGATCAATTATCTCAACAAACAAAATATAGAGCCTCATACAACTACACTAAAAATATTAATGCTAAAGGGTTCGAATTGACAGGTTGTCTCAAGATCCTAGCTTTGGACAACTCAGGCTTGTTTACAAAGCATAAATGGCTTTTCCGTAAGAGGAGAGGGTAAATGTAGGATCAACATGTACCTGCTACTGCACGACAACACTAATGTGAAATGTCCACCATTTACAGATTTTACTCCTCCATAAATCTTAACAGAGTAATTTCAAGTCATAACAAGAAAAGATCACTAACATGATCACTAATGTAGATATTAAGAAGTAAATCAGCATTCAAATATTTGGAATCCCACAATTGATTTATCCATTAACTGCTACAATATGGCACTTTACTCCAAAGTACAAGATGCAATCTTAGTCACAGAACAATTGACAACCAGCCAATTTATATCATTGCCTAAAGTCAAATAAATTACCCTAGCGAATTGAGTCATGGAAGGAAGATAATGATAATCTGATACAATAGTAGAAGATAGAATGTACAAGAGAAGGTAGGCAATAGAGAATGTATAAGAGAAGGTACAAACAGACAGATAAAGCAGGAACTGGATTCACATTCTGATTATCCCAAAAGTTAAGCTACGTACTACCAAGGTTATCCATATAGCCAACAGTTTCACGCCATTAACCACCCTAACCATCTCACTTCTTAACTATAATTCCGGTATCATAATTGTTCAAGAAGACTATTAATAAGGAAGCATGATGAACAAAGCCATTCATAAACTTACATGACTAGATGCCGAAAGACATGCACATACCTGTACGTATATCAACAGAAGCAAGGTCACCAGACCCATTCCCTACATAGATTGAATAACCATCTATATCCTCAGCCACTGCTTTAATTGGTGTCTCACGAAAATCAAATGAAAGAGCAGGCCTTCGCTGAGCAGAGATGTCATATAGACGAACCTGGTTGAAAGTTACATGTTAAAAAACAATTGAATGCATTCAAAATTAAGTACAAGGGCATAAGCATCATTAGCAAGGAAGCTTCCCTAAGTATTATTACACATTCCAAATATGTTTATTGATTAATTTCAAATTATCAAACAAGTTTATGTTTAAAATTACCTGATGGCTGTTAGTTCCAGCAACAAATTTACGATGATCATCTTTGCTTAGAAATGTAGCACATGTAAACCAGGTAGGGGTAAAAATACCAAGGCTGTTCTTAGGAGGCTGCAAAACAAATGGTACTATTATGCATATAGGAAAACCAAAAATATAATGCAGTGAAAGATAACATGGGTGGGAAAGAAAAGCAATTATTGAAAGAACAAAAATAAATTTATTGCAGACTCACAGGTTTGGCATTCCATATGTTAGTGGCGCTCTCAAGATCCCAAAAGTTAACCTCAACACTTTTCCTACGCAATGAATATAAGAAATAGTTAGAATATTCAAGCTCAGAAATCTAAAATAAGATGACAGACGATCAATGATAGTGCTCGTATTGGTTTCTCATAAGATTTTAGGAAGCACCTCCCTCTCCTTTGCTTAGTTTTCTGTTGGCTTTGAGCTTGCATCATCGCAAGATCTTTCAATTTCATATATTTCTACTACGAAGGTCTTATATTTCGTAGGTTTTTTTATTCTCTAGCAGCCATATTAAATAAAAACCAGTGAAATTGCTTTTCCCTCTTAAAACTCCCAATTAACTACAATACATTGCAAATTGCAAGTCTTTATCACAATTAAGATACTACTATTAAATTTAACAACAATAAAATATCAAAACCTTCAATTTGATTTATAAAACTTAATAACATTAGTATAAACAAACAGTAGCCCTTCCAGAAGCAGCATAAAGCTTTGTAACTCAGTGTATCTGTGAATTCATATTATCCTTTCAAGTAACTCCAATCTAACTAACATCTGTTTATAAGTAGAGTTAAATGAAGATTTACCTATTGAGAGAAAGATGATTAAAATTTATTTTCCTTCAATGTTTTCACAAGTTTCTACAGATTCATTACGAAGGACCTAAGAACATGAATGTGCAATAAATGGTTAAGGTAGTAAGCCAGGATTTTCATACAGAAGTTTATGCCCTAGCATCTGCTGCAATAAATGATAATCTCTAAAACACAGATATGACTATCTTGCAATGGTTATTGTAAGATAATAAGGGATATCAGTCATCCAATAGTTAGAACACACTTATTTTTAATGTCCTCTATTCCTTCTAGTTCACGCATTTTGCAACAATAAGGGAACTACCTTTTACCTTGTTCCCATATTTTCTACTCTTAAAACTCTTCTTTATAAAAGTTCATGAAATCAATTATTTGAATAGATTGATACTGGTTTGGTTCAGTTAATTTTTACAGCTCATATACCATAATCGTGTAAATCGTAATGACTCACCCTCCAAATACAGCATACTTCTCACTTTCATCCACCTTGCAACATGAGATATTACCACCAGCACATACATTCCAAGTTGAAGAATTAAGAGAAACAGATTCTGAAGATGAATTGGTCACTTCAAAGGACTTTACACTTGCGTTTCCCTTGGCTGTGCAGGTAAGTAAAGTACAAGACCTACAAACAGAAACTAAATCTGAATTACTACTTTTAAACTGTAGAAAAAGAGATATATAGCTAACCATGCATACATAAGAGCATTACAAGCAATTAAAATATATCAACCATGTCAGCATGAGCAAACAAGCAATGACCCACCAATATGAAAGCCAACAACCTTTTTGACTTGCAGAACATGAAGCTAATGAGTAAGTGTGTCAAAACTATGAAAACAGGAAAAGGAAAAAAAGAACAAAAATTCACTGTGATAGTCACTTTTTAACTAAGTTGAGCAAAAAATAGAGCACAAAAGAAACAAGCATAACATACAAATTTGAAAAGTTAAATGACATTGGTATATATTCTACCTGGAAGCTAACTCTGGGTTTTGCTTTGCAAATAAATGCAATCCAACAATAGCATTTTCTTCAGACCGAATATCTGTAACAGTGGAATTTAACATTGCAGCCTGTAGATCTCCATTTACAGGGTTCATAACCTCAACCTAAAGTAGATATGTAGATTAAAGCACTTACAACACCAAAACAAGTTAAGGAACATTCAATGATATTATGAAGGAACTTACCCGACCATTTTTCCTCGCTACAGCTAATAGCTGCAATGCAAGAAAAGGGAAAATAATGAGAGAATAGTTATTCATGTTTCTCCTTTGTACCTTTTCAAACAGCACATACCGGGTCAGCCTTGCGGTGAGTGATAGAAACGGCTGAGATGCAATTGGAGGAGTCTGGTTCACCCCATCTTTCAACGACACGAGGAACTCCAGATTGCTTATCACGGGCTTCAACAACTAACACAAACAAAAGGACCAAAAAACACGAATTAAAAGAGTGAAGCAAAATAAGATGCGAATTTGTAAGAGCTAATAGATGAGTGCATATAAATGATCAATCAATCACCTTTAATGAGACCAAGTGCGTCAAAGGTTAAAGCCCGAAACGGAGGGCAACCCGGGCAGTCAACAGTGGTGGTACGCGGCATCGTTCACGGCGCCGCCCGGAGAAATTTTCAGTTCGGTGCGCTTGAAAGTAGCTCTTTAGGGCTGGGTGGAGGTTCGAGAGTACCTTGCGGCTAAGCTTCTTTGAATGGGAGGAAGACAAGCAGTTCAATGCCTATTAGTGTAATATACTTCTAAAACAAAAGACTGTAATCGTAGTAAAAGAAATCTAATTAATAATTAATTAACAATTATGCAATTTAAAAAAAAAAAAAAAAAAAGAGCAAACCCATTTTTAGGAATTCCTCTACTGAGAGAAAATTTCCTTCTCTGCAAAGCGAGAAGAGTTTGTCTGATAAAGAGCTAATCGTCTTACTCTATCAAAACTATTAAGAACCTGTTTGGTTCAATCCCATTGCATACCTGTAATGGTAATCATGATTGCATTACAAAAAGAAAAGTGTTTGGTTGTTCTTTAGTATTGTTATAGGGTTTACCATGGTAATGATGATTACAAAAAAATTGGTAATCTTCATTTATACCTCCCCCTATAAATTCTCATTATCATCTCATTGCATAGTTAAAAAAGTCTAATTTACCATTTAGTTTCATTTCTCTTTATTTTACTCATATCTTTTCACTTAGCCACATCACGCCACAATCGCTACTGCCACTACCTCATCCACTGTTGTCACCTATACTTGCCACTGCCGCCACCGCTACCTCCTCCTCCACCACCCCCACCACCGCCCCCCACTGTAGCCACCCACCACCACCACCACTACCTCCTCCTCCTCCACCGCCACCCGCCACCTGCAGTCGCTGACACTACTTCCTCCTCCTCCACAGTCGCCTCTGCCACCCACTACCATTCCTGCCGCTACCCCCACCATTGCTGTCATCACTACCTCCTCCTACTCTACTGATAGAGGTACACGTGACGTCTTATATGTTGTTGAACAAGGCATCCAAGTTGGCAACCAAGGTGTCATCATCCATGGCAAACACGTCATAGGTGGCACATACAATGAACAAGATGTTGTCTATATCATACAAGAAGATTCTAAGCAAGCCCAAGATCCTCTACATGATATCAAGGGCCTAACTACTAGAAGCCTAGAAAAGAGTGAGATGTTCGAGAGGCTGGAGCAACTATTTAGGCTTCAATTTGCTTTATTAATGGCCCATAATATTAGTATATGTGTTGAGGGTGCAAATGAGGCCATAATCATACGTATTCAAGCCCATATGCATGTTTTTACAACACCTAGAAGCTTGAGCATGTGGCAAAGCATGAAGATCCATGAAATTGGTATAAAATAAAGCACTAAGCCAACATGATGATGTACAAGGCCCATGTGCAGTATAGACTCAAGAATTCACTTAAAATACCATATGACAAGCATGTGCCTTGGTGGAGGATTATAAGTGATGTCTAAGACAACTCAAGAAGCATCTAGAAGGCATCCTTATGCATCAAATCTGATTTAATATGATTTAATTTCGTTTTTTAATTAGTTTCCTTTTTATTTGCATTAAATAAGGCCTTTTGGTCAAATATTGCTTTTGAAAACTTTGTTTTAGTTTCCTATGTTTAGGTAGCTGATTTAGTCTTGAAGAATAAATAATTTCTTAATTTCTTTAGGCTTGAATGGTGCCAACCAAGGTAATCAATCGTCATTAAGGCATCATTTATTGCATTTATGACTAGGTTTAAAGTTCTAGAGTATTCTTTTGTTGCATATATATGAAGGCTGCATTTTTTTGTACTGAGGGAGAAGATGATAATGATATGAATAAGAACTTTATTCTTAGAGAATTTTATTTCTCTTGTGTGAGCTTTGTTTGCATCCTTGTATTTTCGTGTGAATACTCCGACTGTATCAAGGACTGGTCATCCTTGTGGTGTCTTTGTGGCTAGGGTTGTAAGAGACAGGTTCTCTTAAGGTCCTACCTTTAATCATCCGTCCCGTTCGTGTCTTTAAACTTGTTTTCTAGCTGGTCTGTTCCCCCATTCATATCATCCACCCCCTCTGCCACCATTACTTTCTCCTCCACTGTCACCTCCATCGTTGCCACCACAACCATGACCTCCTCCTCCTCTACCAAACCTTGTCACCACTACGTCCACCATTGTCGCCGCCTGCCATCACGACCTCCTCCTCCATCGTCATTGTCGTCGTAGCCACCACGACTTCCTCCTCCTTTTCTACTTATCATCGCCGCTACTACCTCCTCTTCTACTGTTGTTGTTATCACCACCTTTCGCAGCCACCGCCGCCACAACACTGTTACCATCCTCTACCATTACAACAATCGCCATCTAACAATCCTTAGTGAGATAGCATGACAGTTATGATGAGATAACGCGATGGCTCTTAACTTTTTTTTTTACAAAAATATAGTAAGGGTAAAATAGACTTTGTGTGATATATTAATTTTAAATAATTTTTAAAATAATAACTCATTGCACATTGCTTAAAAATCAAATCAAACACTAGCCATGTAATTAATATTGTATTGTATTACCATTGCATCATATTGCACTGCACTATAAGGTGTAATGGGATCGAACCAAATGGGCCCTAAGCTAACTATAGTATAGTGAATCTCATCTAGGTCATTCTTCTCTAAGGAGCCTAATGATTACAAAAGTTCCCAGTAAATCTAGGAGCCACAAATTAAGCAAGATAATTATAGCAATGATGAGGTTGATTTTAATCTAAATCTACTCCTAATTTTTATTGTATTTTATGGTTTTAAAGTGATGATCAATGGCAGCATCGAGTGGATGGAAGTAAGAGGATGAATCAGTGATAAATATGCTTCCAATGAGTTGCAACTTCACCTTCCTAGCCTTCTAATGATATGAGTTTGTTCACACATTAAATCAAGCAATTTCTCATGTCAATCACATAGCAAAATCGAATCAAAATATTTAGCCACTTCTTAAAAGCAAGCTAATAAACTCTTCTCATGAATTAATCACCAACAACCAGTTCTACCTTCTATCAAAGCTTAGAAACAGTTGCTAGCTACTCAAAATCAAGTAAACTACCATCTAAATGTTCTTAAATCCAGTTTAGCCATACAAATGAATAGAGAAGGAGTAAATTAAAATTACTTCACAAGTTACTTCATCACTTACAACCATAAGATCCAAAGCTAAATCTAAAACATAATCTACCAAATAAAACAAACTCTATTGCAATCTATGGCTTAGTCTCTATCACAACTTATAGGAGGTAAAGGATTTAGCAACACATGGCATTCAAATCAACTCCACTGAGCTCCTGGTTAGCTCTGCCCATAATAGTGACAAATTCAGAGTGAAAGGAGATAGAATTGATGGTGGAAGTGGAAGAAATAGAAGATGGATAAAGATGAGAGAATTAGAGATGAGAGTTCTGCCTACTTGCAAACTTTATAGACTTTACAATTTAGTCCCTTTTCCTATTTTCACCTCCTTTTGACTTCAATTTCTCCCAAGTTTCCTATAAAAAAATTCATACCAATGTAATACCATTTGTTCTACAAATCAAACACTTAAGAGAAATTATAAAATGTATCAATTAGGCTCTTCTAATCATTAATTCACAATAATCATTCTTAATCACAATTAATCTTTATAAATGCATTCCAAGCATGATATTCCCAATAAAATCTCTCAAAAAGCTATGGAAATGAATAGTAAAATTAGGACTTATCATTGTCACTACTGTTTGTTTCTGCTTTGCAATCTCTAATCCTCAAGATAAGATAATTTGGGTATCTTCAAGGTTCCAATTGGGGTTTCTGCTTTGCATTTAATGATTTCGACTGTAGATCCTAATAGTGCTATATTAGGTCTGTCTCTTAAGGATATATAGATTGGATTTCTTTGCTTTAATATCTTGGACTTAGTCTGCTATTTTAATTTACCCGCTTTCAATTTTCAATCATTCTCTACCTCTCACTTTAAATTTCTTCTTCTATTCCTTTTACTTTCCTTTTAATTGGTGCTATAGCATTTAATGAACTTCGATTATACAACCTTCAATCCTATTATTCCTTCATGTGATTGGTTGATAGCCTCGCCTATCTCAGAGACTATGATCATTGGTCTCTTGCATGCGTAATTTTTCTCCGGTTTAAGGTCTCGATGCTATAATGAATTTATTAGTGAGTTTTAAGTCCTTAGGCTTTCTCCTGATCATCACACTCTTTAGGCTTAGGTATGTTCATTATCGTAATGTTTTTGACACGTTTCAATCTTCCTTCTACCATCGTATTTTCTTCTTGCACTCCTCTTTTATGCTTATCACACCTATATGGTTGGGTAAAGGAGAGTGAGAGTAGAGAGAATCTCAGTAGTAAACTTTGCTGACTATGCATACAAGATACACGCTTAATGCATGACATGCTTGCTTACATAAATTCATTCTAACATAATGACATATTTGCATACTTAATACTTTACACATTACACCTATGGCCATAACATAAGTAAAACCAGAGCTTCAATCATTCATATATGCTTCATACCATTCGTCAAAGTAATTAAACACATCAATACATAAGCATACTTATTAAGTGAATACAAGTCAGGAAAGTTTTACTACCTTTTGTCATTATATCTTCTCATGTTTCCTTTTCTTCCAACCATTATAGTTTCTTGCAAATCCTTCTATTTGCTCTTCTTTGACCTCTCATGGCCTTAGATACCCAATCACATCATTAGAACCATTATAGCAAGTCATTGGAAGTGTAAACCAATATCTAAGAAGTTGGAAAGGGCTAAGCAAGTCAACGTCTCGCAGAAAATATGAAGTGCTGAAATGGGGGACTTGGCCATAGCCAAAAGAGGTCTAGAAAATTTTAGACTATAGCCAAGAAAACATCTAGCCATAGCCAAGAAGCAATTCAGATGCTTGGCCAAGGCCAAAAGGCCTGGCCACAGCCAAGACTTGGATTTCTAGATTTCCCCTGTTTCTTGGTTTATTTTCCAAAAATTATAACTTTGTCTAAGAATCTTTAATTGGGGTGGTTAAAAATTCTATGTGACACTCTTTAAGTCTAAGTTAAGGAAAAAAATACCTCATACTTCCAATTATATGCACACAATTTCAGACACCTCAATCAATCCTCACTATCACAGAAATCATTCCAGATTTAATGCTTAACTTTAATCAATCATAACTCACAATGTACTGACCTAAATACCACATATTATATATCAAATTAAATCTTAGAATGTCTACTATCAATCTAGAAAATTTCATGACTATTGGATAAGATTTGGCAAGTTAAAACTAAGTCACAAACAACCTAATTCTCAAAAAAAAAAAAAAATTTGGCAGCACTACTTAAATTCCAAATTTAGGGTTTTCTATCCAACGCTTATAAAATCATGCTCACAACCTATTCTTACTTAATTTTTTTATATAGAATCCATTGATGACCTCAAATTCATCAAAATCACATTCCTTCCATATCAATTAGGTTTGGCCAAAATGGTCCTTAAAGCTAAACAATGTGATTTTGCAACTTCCATCTATAGAACATACTCTACTTTATTCCTAACATGATTAAACCTCAAATAAACACCATATTTAAGATCATATCATCATTCAAGTCTAATCCCCTCTCTTGGAAGAAATCATGTATCACAACAACATAAGGAAAACTTACCCAAAACTCCATAATATTATGCTCAAATCGGAGCTTAGGCTTACCTCTTATTAGTGCTACAGCTCGTTCTTTATTTCGACAGAACCTTTTCCTGGTAGATAGCACCAAATTGCTCCTTTCAAAAATCTGAAATCGTAGAAATGTTGCTCTTAATTAGAGGAACAACATTCGTAAAGGCTCTCACGACCAAAAATGCCAATTCAGGCTTGAATCGGGATAAGAACACTTTGTGTTCTTACTTTTTCTCTTCCTTCTCTCCTTTTTATTTTTCTCTCCATCTTCTCTATTTTTCCTTTTTTTATGCCTTGGAAAAATTCATAAAGGGAAGAGAGAGAGTGAGTTTATCTTGTGATGACATGTGTCACACGTGTAGCCGATAGTATGCCACGTGTCCTTGACTAACCTAGTCACCTTTTTTCCTAAGTCCTAGCTGACTTTAATATCAGGGATATAGGGCCCAATGATTTCCTCTGACTCCCCTGTGTAATACTCAAGAAAGTCAATCATATACCCGGACCGGAGACTGGTAGATTCCTTTTACTATTTTGCTATGTAGCATCCCTAGAGAAAGCCAACACAAAAGTCAAAAAGTAGAGATAATGATGAGGGACATATGTCATCTTCTCATTTGACCAACCTAAAAGAAATGCTAGGTGGCACTTTCCATTGGACAACCATAAAGCTACTTTGAAAAAGTTACTTTATTAAAGTTACTTCAATAAAGCTACTTTATCGGTGTTGGTTTTAGGTCCCGCCACGTGTCTATGTGCCGATATATTATACCCAAACGACTATATATTTAGCATACCAGTCACCAATATTGGTATGCCACATGTGTAACACTTGATACTTAGACCCCTTTATTATGTATCGCAGAAGCACTATGGCTTAGGGGAAAATGTTAGTTACAGCCCCTAACCCTGAACTTACACTTTTTCTTTTTGGGGTCACTATTCATTTTGTAAGCCATATTTATCATATTGTTTATATTTATTCACGGGGTTACTAACTTCGCTCCATTCATTACTATTAGAGTTTTTCTTTGCTTATTAATTCCTTTGTTTGCTCAACTAATGGCCTCGTACCATGTGATTATCCATTCCTAGTTCAATTATCACGCTTAGTAAAACCAATTCATATATCATGTAAGTTATAAAATTAACCTTCTTTAAACGTTAATGTTTACATAACAGATTAACACGTACTAATCTTCAACTCTTCACTTCGACTTCTTCTTCTAGCATATCATTTTGCATTCCTCTTTTGTGCTCACGTGCCTATATGTTTGAGTAAGAGAGGGTAAGATTCGGGGGAACCTTAGTAGCAAACAATACTATTTAGCATGCAAGATAAATGCTTCATGCATGACATGCTTGCCTTACATAAATTCATGCCAACATAATTACATATATGTATGCTCAATGCTTCATACAATATACTAATGGCTATAGCATAACTGGAAATAGAGATTCAATCATTCAAATATCCTTCACACAATTCAGCAAAGTAATCACATAAATCAATGCACAAGCATATATATTAAGTACGTGCAAGTTAGATAAGTTTTACTACATTTTATCTTTAAGTCCCCTTCTTGTTCCATTTTCTTCCAATTATTGTAGCTTCTCGCAAAGCCTTCCATTTCTTCTTTCTTGACATCTCATGGCCCTAGATATATAACCACATCATTAGAGCCATGATAAATGAATATCCTATGTGGCTATATTAGCCTTTAGGACATTACCCTATCCCTGGAAGTCACTCTTATTACAATTCACTCTAAGTAACTCAAATTTGCAAGATAAACCTATGCTGTCAGAATTTTCACCTAACTTTAAAAATTCATAATTAATTCTAGAGAACTCTAAATAGGGTGGTTTAGAGTCATATGTAAAGATATTTAAGTCCTCTTTAAAGAAAAATATTTCTTACTGACTATGCATACACTTCCAGATTCCTCACTGGTCCATAATTAATTCTAGATTTGAGACCTCAACTTCAACAGATCAAAATTATAATCTATAGCTCCAAATCATGCATTCTATATATCAATTTAAAGCTTATGGAGTCTAATAATAATATGGAAAATATCACAGTAATTAGACAACATTTGGTCAGTCAAAATCAAACCACAAGTAGTCTAACTTCCAACAAATGAATCTAGCAGCATTATTCCAATAACTTCAATTTTTTATTGGGTTTTCAATCCAACCCTTCTAAAATCATGTTCACAACCTAGTCCCACATAATTTTCTGTGTAGAATCCATTTCTAACATCAAGAACACCAAAATCATATTCTTTCTCTATGAACCAAGTCTGACTGAAACTTTAAGGTTTTTGGCCCAAAATTTTATTTTATATTCTGATGATTTTGGGACCGATTTCTTACCTTTAACCCACATAGTTTTTCATTCTAAGCTCATTGAAAGCATTAAAACTAGCAAAATCACACTCCTTCCCTAAGATTCAGGTTTGACCCAAAATCATCTTAAGGCCAAAAAAGGTGATTTTGCAACTCTAACAATAAAATATTGTGATAAGATCAAAGCTTAAGCTTACCTCTATCCGGTGTCATAGTTTGTTCTTGATTCTAGCAGCACCACCACCAGTTAGATGGCACCAACCTCCTTGGTTCAGAAATATAAAACTATAGAAATGTTTCTCTTGCTGAAAGGAACAACATTCATGAAGGCTCTCCTAGCCAAAAATGCCGATTCGAGCTTGAATCAGGGCAAGAACACTTTGTGTTCTTACTATTTATCTTCCTTCTCTCCTTTTTCATTTTCCTTGGAATTTTCCTATTTCCCCCCTTCTTTTTGGCACTTGGCTAAATTCTTAAAGAAGGATGGAGGGTTGGGATTTGATCTCGTATTTGATAGCCTCTTAGTATGCCATGTGTCAAGTGATTAGGCCATTGTATCATCCTCTCCCTTTTCTCTCTCCTAGGCATCATTTTTTTCAGGGGAAGGGAAGCCTGATAAATTCCCTTGACTCCCAGGTTTAGTGTTCGGGAATGTCAAGTATATGACCAGGGGGCGGAGACTAGTGGATTCCCTTAACTTAGAGGCTAGGTGGCACCTCTTTAAAGTGCCAACTCAAAAGGTAAAAAGAAAGTGCAATCATGAGGGACACTTGGCACCTTCTTATCAAGCAAACACAAAAGTTAAATGGTACATCTTATAATGAGAAGACACTTGGCACTTTCTTTTGGAGGCATTATAACGGCCCCGCTTCCCACCACTGCCGGCCAACGTGGTACAGGTATTGTCCCCTCCTCTGGGGGATTTATTCCTCTGGGCGCATACTAACACCAAAGGATGCCTCCCCAAGGGCTCGAAGCTAGGACATAAGGATAAGTCCAAGCCTCAAGAGCCACTTGGTAACCATTTACACCAAGGCGTCCTCTGGTGTTAGTATACACCCAGAGCAATAAATTCCCCAGAGGAGGGGACAATACCTGTACCACTTAGCCCGTGGTAGCGGAAGTTGGGGTCGTTACATAAAAAGGGGCCTTTTTATGTAACGGACGGCCCCCTACCACTGCAAGCTGGTGGTCCAAATCAACTTCCAGCCCTCTTGGGGCTCAAAAGGCCAGGAATTGTCCCCCCTCTTAGGGATTTAATACGCCTCCCCAGGGACTCGAGGCCACGACCTGAGGATAAGTCATGCCTTAAGAGCTCCCTGGTAACCATTTATACTTTACCAGGGAGCTCTTAAGGTAGGACTTATCCTCAGGTCGTGGCCTCGAGTCCCTGGGGAGGCGTATTAAATCCTCAAGAATGGGGACAATTCCTGGCCTTCTGAGCCGTAAGAGGGGTTAGAAGTTGGTTTGGACCGCCAGCCTGTGTTGGCAGGGGGCCGTCTATTACAACCACTACATAAGTTGAGTCATCATTATTTACTTTATTAAAGTTACTTTAATCAAACTATTTTATCGGTGTTTACTCAGGACCTTACTAGGGTTTTACTTGGGACTGCATCACGTATACTAAAGCCTGCCAAATGGTGCCATGAGCACCTGTATCCCATAAGATAGTGCCAGATATCCTTGTAAGGCCTAGATGGAGCCATGTATCTTATAGACACTGATAATTTCTCCCATCTAATTTCATACACCAGGCCATTATACAATCTATATAATCATTCTTTACTTGGATATAGTCTCTGAAAATCATTATATTTCTTGAGCATTTTTGGAACTTTTCCGAAACTAGGGTTTAGTTGTTTTCCTGATACAGGCTTATTCTTAAGTCTCTAGGCTCAAAATTTAGGATATTACATTTCTCCCCCTGTTCAATAAATTTTTTCCTCAAAATTTTGAACATCTATACCTCGGGGAATCATTTCTAATCACTCAGTTTATCTCTTTCCTATGCATGCTCACTAAGAACGCAACATAATCATCATATTCTCAACAAATACCTCAGATAGTATTCAACGATCACTATTCAGCATTCTCATTCATTCAATACACAGTATGTAGCATTCATATTCCTATAGCACTTAGTTACACATGCCTTACTGCCTCTTCGGGTCACTACCCGGTACATTCAGCCTTATAGCTTATTTTATTCTGGCCTTTCGGCTCATTCATTCCAGCCTTACGACTAATTCTATTCCTACAACACTAGGTATTTCGGTTTTATTGCCCATGGACATTACCCTATGCTTCACACATTTGAAGGTCTTACAAACACACGCTATATCCTGGTACATGCTGAATGTTCTTCCAGCCTCAAGACATACTCCAGACTCTCTAGTCTAATTCCACAGTGCTAGGCAATAACCACAGTGCCATACACACATGTCTTACTGCCTCGAGCCTCCGCTCATCACAATTATTAAGTACATAACATTTTTCCCACCTAAGGATGTACTAGTCTATTAGGTCTTATGGCTTAAGGACATATAATCCTTAGGACATATAGTTCATCATCTCTGCTGTATACATATCGAGAATAATAACCTCAGGACAAATACCCACTAGGTACTTTAAGTACATTCCAGGCTCTATCTCTTGCTACTCAAGTCATTCATACACTTATGTAATGTTCACAAAGTATGCCAAAACAAACCATCCACTATCAATCCGTTAACATTCAGTAATCATAGGACACACAGTATGTAATCACAGTACGCTAGTAACAAAGGGCTTAACCGATCCCTTACCACAGTGTCACTGCACTTGGTATTCTTAATCTGGAAGCCCAGGGCCTTCGCTCCATACATGATGCACTCATGGGCTTTTTGCCTCGAGCCTACCTTGCTCAAGAAGCCCTAGGTAACTCCTAATGCAATTTGTACTCATGGGTCTTACTGCCAATTCTTAGGCTTTGCAACCTCTTCGGGATAATGCTTGAAATCTTATGCAACGAGTCACTGCATAGAATTCTCAAATTTGAATTGCACAGCAGGTCTTATGACCCTGCCCTTAATGTATACTAGGTCTTATAACCTAGGACATATTGGCCTAATAGGTCTTACTACCTTGGGGCCTACTACCTATCAGGTCTTAAAGACTAAGGGACATATTAGCCTAAGGACACGCTGGTCCAATATGTTTTACTGCCTACCGTATATTTATGAAACGAATATACTTAATGGTAAACACATACATGCAGAACCATTACATTAGATATGAGAGCAAGAGTTGTTTTCCTTTATACCGTTGAGCCTGTTCTTTCTTAATTCCTCTATTCTGTCTTTCTTTCAACAAATAGCGTTAGAGCACCCTATGGTGATTTACTGGGTAACACAAACCCTTTTCTCTAGCAATTTTACAATCTACTTTCTTTAACTTTACCATCTCATCTGGGTCATTTTGTATAGACTTTCAATATCTGTCCTTATCTAGGCAGAATTCTACTACCCTTACCGAGTAATCTACCCATGTCGTACAGGAAATCCACAAGCCAATTGTATATTCTATTCTCTGCCTTGACTACGAGACCATAACTTGTGGCTTTTCTTATTCTTTCTATCACTCTATTCTATTATAGAACAAACTATGATTCATTATTTCTGTGGGAATATTATGTAATCAAGATCTTTCCCTATACTAGATTAGCAACTAGTAACCTCCAGAAACCTCACACATATCTGTACTATACTCTAACACGTAAAATCATTCAGGTCAATTCAAATGCCCAAAGAATCAATTCAATTATTGTTTGATTCTTAGGTCATAATTCATTCGATTACCATTCTTAAAACCTCAATATTAGTTGAGCTAAAAAATTATTTTCCTCAATCATACTCAATAGGCATACTAAAATCATGATTCATAATTCTTATTCTCATCCTCGAAATATTTGAATAGTATCCTTATAGCCTCAGCATTGATCACGAGGTTACCTCAATCCTGAATATCATAAAGGCATATTCAAATCATCATCCTTTCAAACCAAAGACAATTACAGCGAGCTCTAATTCATGAGTGGGGTATTCTATCTCATGAGACTTCAACTATCAAAAGGCATCTGCCACCATTCTGCCCTACTACACTGGGCACATCCTAATCCCATATACTTATTTCATGGCAACTCATACCAGTTGCTTTATTTGTAGACTACTCAGGGTGCATCTCTACAAACCATTCAGGTTGCATCTTTGCAGACCATATCGGTCGTACTAGGATCTAGGAAAATTAATATAGGTGTGAATATCAGCCCCTTCCTTAGCTCTATAAAGCTCCTCTCACATTTATCGTCTCACATAACATCAAATTCTTTCATTCACATGAGCTCGATCAATGGCTAGGTGATTCGGGAGTCAGGATATCTCCTCGATAATATCTGGTAAGACCAAGAAAATTGTGCATCTCTTTAACAGTTTCTAGCCTCCTCCATTTCAATACTGTTTATCATACATATATGCCTTTAAGTATGATTCATCTAACTAAGATGAAAATTAGTCATGGAGAAACCTTAAGACAATCATTATTCCTCAAGTCTGTATAACCTTACCAACTTAAATTCCCAATGGGTCACCCATCTCAAGATTTCTCTCGCCTAAGCATGCTTAACTACAGAGTTCCGTTCGAATTTAGGTCACATGCTAATCTAGAATCATATTTACTAGAGCTCATACCCTTCTCTACTGGGTATATATACATAATTGCTGCATCATTTCAATCTCTATGTACAACTTTACCCTTTCATTTGGCAGGGGAATCTATAGTCAGCTGGTTCACTGATATATGGCTCTACCCTTCCTATATACCAGCATGCCAATTAGTGGTCGGGGGAAACTCTACTTCTCTGGGTTTGTCTATCACCATATCTCTTAATCCTAGTATCTCTCAGGATTATCTAGGTATCGACACAGATACTATTTACATCAGCAGAGTATATAAGCCAAATGCCAGAATCTCATGCTCTGATACCAACAAATGTAACACCCGGTACTTAGACCCCTTTACTGTGTGTCACATAAGCACTATGGCTTAGGAGAAAACGTTAGTTATAGACCCCAAACCTAAACTTACACTTTTTCTTTTGGGGTCACTATTCATTTGGTAAGTCGTATTTATCATATTGTTTATATTTATTCACGGGATTACTAACTTCGCTCTATTCATTACTATCAAAGTTTTTTTTTGCTTATTAATTCCTCTGCTTACTTAACTAATTGGCTCGTACCATGTGATTACCTTGCTTACCTGTCTTTATGGTATCTTTTCCTTTAGAAGAATGTCATTTAGTTTGTGCAATGTCCTTGCCACCTTCTAAAGATGCATGATAAGCATGTTCTTTGATATGATATAAGGATAATAGAAGTATTTATGGACGACTTCACGGTATTTAGTGAATCATTTGAGTAGTGTTTGATATATCTGGATAAGGTGTTAAGGAGATGTAAGGGGACAAATTTGGGTCTCAATTTGGAAAGTGTTATTTTATGGTGACTGAAGGGGTAGTTCTTGGTCATAAGGTTTCTAAAAAGGGTTTAGAGGTTGATAGAGCAATGACTTCTATGATTAAGCAACTTCCTCCTCCTTCTAATGTCAAAGCTGGATTCTATCGTCAGTTCGTTAAAGGCTTTTCTAAAATTTCAAAGCCTCTTTTGCAACTACTTGAGGAAGATACTCCTTTCCACTTCAATAATGAGCACATAAAGGCTTTTAAAGAATTGAAGAGTTGATTGATTTTAGCTCCTATTGCAACACCTTAATTACATTATCATTATAATGAATCTTACGCAGTGAATCTGAACCATTAAGTAATATTTCTTGGTAAATAATTTCAAATCCTAACTCCAATACAGGTCAATTCAAATGCCTAAAGAATCAAAACTCAAAAGTTGACTCTTAGGTCACAATTCACTGAATTGCAATTCTTTAAATATTCACCCAATTTCTAAATTCACAACTAAATCTAGAACCTCAACATCTCACATGTTGGAAATCATTTTCCTCAATTATACCCAATAGGCAAGCTAAAATCATGATTTATAGCTCTTATTCTAACCTTCATGGTATTCGGGTAACATCCTTAAAACGTTACTGAAGGTTCAGTATTATTCACAAGATTCACAAGGTTCACAAGGTTGAAACTTCCATCATGTATCAGAACCATAGTGCAACCTGATTCACATTTCAACCTAAGCACTATTTCAGCTTAGATCTAATTCAAACATGTCCTCAACCTTCAGTATCCTAAGATCGTATCCTCTAGGATCAATATACGATATAATCATCACTCAACATGTATCACTGTATATCATACCTACATACCTTTAACACCATGGTGTTACTAAGGATAATCACTTAACACGGAGAAACCTCAAAATAATTACTATGCCTCAAGTTTCCATAACCTTATCAAATGAACTTTTCTGGGCAGTACTCACTACAATAAAAATGGTTCAAATTAAAGATCAGTACTTACATTATCATCTCCATGCTTCTAATCATTATTTGCATCATCAAAGAATAACACCTCAATACTACCTAAACCTTTATTCGGAAGGTTTCAAATTTCTATAGTACTTCCCAGGGGGTCACCCATCCCGGTACTACTCTCGCCTAAGTACGCTTAACCATGGAGTTCTGATAGGTTCTAGTGTATTAGCATTGGTATATATCTATATGTCACTAGGTATTGACAACTCATACATACCTCAATCCCAGTATAACATGCCAACCTTCCCAAAAATGTAAAATAATGTCCTCTTAGGGAAGTATGAATTGTACTAGCTTCTCGGTAGAACTCCCTTATATGCTTCCATAACACAGGGTGGGGATCTTATTCATATTCTAATTCATCATTAGAGACTCTAGAATGAACAACAAAATCTAAAACCTGTGCTACCTCATCCATCTCTAGAGTTCTATTTCTACTAACAGGGATTCTTCTGGTGTCGATTCTTCCATTGTCAAACTTACTGTCACTGGAGCTTGCACCCTTTTCCTCGGGTATACAACATTGTGGCTCCTTTGCTTTCTCTATACCAACCTCTACCCCTTCCTTTTACAGGCTACTTAACAAACAGGGGTGGCCTAACTCTTTGGTTTCCTCTGCTATTCATCAATCCTAGTCACAGTCTTACTAATAGAGGATCACTATCAAGGTATCAATATACCTATTCACATAAGTATAGAATATTAGCCTAATGCCATAATCCATGCTCTGATACCAAAAATGTAACTCCAAGTCAGGATTTAAAACATGCACTTTGGTGGGTTTTCAAAAAATTTTCAAAACATTCTTATTTTGGTCTCTACTGGTTTGCATTTTCATTACATCCCATCTGGTTTTAGTTTCATTTATCAATATCAGAGTGTTTATCTCAAAGTGTTCTCGTGGAAACCTACATTCTCGCACTTAATACCAATGAGCCTTGCACATTCTATTGCTCGATTTCAATTTATTTATCTCATATAATTACCAAAGTTCAGGCTTTATCTATTGCAACTACTACTAGTGTTGTCATATATTATTTTACATCATATACAATCTAAAACATACAACCAACAAAATATAAACTCTTTGGTCTTGATCTACACGAACGTGATTACCTTTTTCACCTTCAAACTACTTGCCCGTGCTGTAAGATTAGTTATTTGAAAAGAGTGAGATTCAAATGAATCTCAGTGGAAACAATATTCACTCATATAAAATGCATACAATGAACATGCCAAGTCAACCATCAAACATACATACAACACATTCAACATTCAGAGATAAATATGGTATGCAACATTGACTACAATCATAGGACCTACCGATCTATTCCTACAGCACTGGGTATTCAATTGAGCCTCTGCCTTTCTCATCTGAATGATTAATAGGGTTTCGTGACCTAAGGACCCACTGGCACATTAGGCCATACTTCCTATCTCGTGTTCACAACATAGATAACACAATGGTTCACACTTGCATATAAAAGCATACGTAGTATGTGAGAGAAAAGTTACTACCTTGTGGTCTTTCCAATTCTTGAACTGATTCCCAGTCCTTTGATCGTCTCGGGCAGATATCGAATCCTATAATTACATATTCATGGACGGATGAGTTATTACTTATCCAAATTCTTCATTATCTCAAGATACTAGGGTTGGTTATCTTTAATGTTATTACACTAAGCCAAATGAATAGCTAATGTGGTCAAACTAACCTAGAGTGCTTATTACTACCCTTAGAGTTCAAGGTAATTACATTGTGCCATTACCTTTTTAAATTCGCACATTTACTAAAAGCTGGCAGAACTTTCTTTAAACTTTAAAAATTCATATCTTTTTTTTGTAAAAATGTCCAATTTCATTAATTTTAAAGGCTATGTGACCCTTATTAAGTCTATTTTGAAGGAAAAAATATTCCCTTCAATAAATTAGGTGCACACAATTCCATAATTACCATTTATTAGATACTACCCTAGAAATATGCCAGTTTTACATGACCAACTTAAAAAATGCATAACTCATAGTGTATATATTCTGACCTATATAACATATTAAATCAAAGCTTGATTAGTTTACTTTTATTCTAGAAAAGCTTATAGTTATTAGATATTATTCAATTGCTAAAAAAACACAATGCAAAAAAACTACCATGCTGAAAACCCTAAGTGGCAGCAAATGTGCAATTTTACAAATGGTATTCCAATGTTCTAGAATTTGTAATTGGGGTTTATTCCCACATAATTTTTGTGTGTATAATACAATAGTAACATCAAATTAATCAAATTCTCATTCCTTCTTGATGTCCTGTTCAGACCAGAAATTAGGGTTCAATATAACAATTACATGTATATAATCAAAGCTTCATGAACCCAGAAAACCCTAAATGTTCGAAATTAGGGTAGCAAGAACAAACCCTAAAAAATCAACCAAACAAGACAACATATATGTCAAAATAATATTCTTGCTCACCTCTTGCTCTTTCTTGAGCTCTTTTCTTGATTCTCCAACTTTGGCTCTTGTTAGAAGACTTAAAACACCTCCTCTTTTAAAACTAAACCCATAGAAATAAAGCCCTTATAAAGGAGAACAAGATTCATGAAGGTCATTTGAGCCAAAGAAGTGGTTATGAAGATGAAAGTGAGCTAGAAGCCTTACCTTCAACTTGTATCTTCTTGCCTTCTCTTTTCTTTCTTGTTGGTTGAATGTATAAGTGAGAAAGAAAGTGAAAAGGATCATATTTTCTCTCTCTTTCCTTTCCCTTATTTACTTGGCCGAAAATGGCTAGGGCAAAAGAAAAATATGTGGTAAAAAATGATTCTTCTTAAATAAGCTTTAGTCTATTTAACCATGTGTGGTTAACCTAGTTTAATTGGGCTTTTCCTTCCTCTTCCCTTCTTTCTTTTTGGATGAAATGGGGCTACCTAAGTGGAGAGGATTTGTTGACCCATTTACCTTACTTTATCTTACCATTGGTTAATTAATTTCCAAGTTGGAAACTTTGACCAATTGACCAAATTCTTCTTCCTTTATTTACCCTTGTTGACTGAAGTATAAGGAGGGTTAATTTTCTTTTTGATATCATGATTACTGATTAATTTTAAATATAAAATCTTGGCCCTTCTTTTGTCTTCCAATTTTAACCACAAGATCAAGTGGCAATTGACTCTTTTACCCTTGATTATGGCAATATTAATTCTTGTGCCATTAGTTCTTTTAATTATCTTTCTTACTTCTTTCTAGACACTATTTCCCTTTTCCTTTGGATCTAAGTTAGGTTTTATGTCATTCTAACACATCCTAAGGGAATCAGGTACTTTCTTTCGACTAATTTGCATCAAAATTCATACTTTATTTCGGGTGCAGTTTGAGATTCTTTCTAAACTAGACTTAAAAGTCTACTTTATTTAGGCTATTTCTTCTAGAGGGTATAATGTTATTTTAATAATGTATAAGGTCATATATGATGATTAATGATGTTATTAGACTAGTTGGTGATCAAAAATGCAAATTTGATTTTTGTTGTTTTTAGAAATAAGTTTCGGTCAGAAGCAAAACCTGGTAGAGGGAGTGTGATTTTGGCATTTTTAAGGTTGCCATTAGATTCTATACAAAAATAGTGTAGTAATAGCTTGAATGATTTGGAATGAAAAACCAAAACTTGAAATTTTGATAAAGGTGCTGCTAGTATAGGGTTTCTGACTAGTGATTTATTATGGCAAAAATTTCACAGTTTAAACTTTGTTTGATGATGGTGGTAATTTTCAGATTTAAATTATACATAATTATCTTTAAATTGATATGTAATATAAAAGATTTGGATAAGTACACTAGGAGTTACGAGTGTTTGAAGTTAGACCATTAAATCTGGAAAGATTTTCTGGCAATAAGGGAAAAAATGGAAACTGGGAATGGTGCGTGGATAGGTGGTGTAACGACCCGCCTCATATATCCCTTATTACTGATCTTACTCAGAGTAGCAATGCGTAGTTCAGTGGGCACACAAGAATATCATGAATATACTGATAATATTAATACAATATTGCTTGATTATAATACAAAAGTTTTCCCACCAGGGGTTTACACAATATTTACAGATCTTCAAACAACCAGCGACAGTCTTTTTCGTGCATACCTCTTTTCTGATCTCAGCACGTTTCTAATGCTCACCTGTCTGAATTGTTATTTGGGAGGAGTGAGATTCGAGAGAATCTCAGTAGCAAACATTACCACTATGCATGCCAGATATATATGAATGCATGACATGCTTGCCTACACTATTTCATGCCAACATAATGACATGCTGCATGCTCGATGTTATGACATACATATGGCCATTGCACAAATATAACAGAGCTTCAACCAATCATATATGTTCCACACAAATAGGCAAAGCAGTCACATAATCAATGCAAGACATACATATCACATACATGCAGAAAAGGTAAGTTCACTACCTCTCGGACTTTATATTCTTCTCTTCTTGTCCCTTGATCCGCCAACAATTACTCCTTCTTTATCACTTCATGGCCCTAGGCAAGTGATAACATCATTAGAGCCATGAAAAGTGAATACCCAATGGCCCACATTAGCCCTAAAGGCTTACTTTCACCCTTGGAGTTCATTCCAATTATATTTGGCCAATTTCTTACTTAAATTCCAATTGTACTCAATCTACCAGCATTTTTGACCAAACTTTGAAAAATCACAATTAATTTTATAGAACTCTAATTGATGTGGTTCAAAGCTCTATTTGAATCCTTTTAAGTTTATTTTTATATAAAAATACTCGATTTTAAATGCCACCACCATACCATTCCCAGAATTATTTCAAACATCAACTGTTTCAGATTCTTTCCAGAAAACAGGGCATATATTTAACAATTCATATCTCATAGAATACTTGTCCAATTAACAATTATGACATATAAAATTAAAGGTCTATGTCTCTACTTTTATATTGGAAAGTTTCATGGTCATTAGATAACATTTGGCCACTTAAAAACACGTCACCATAACACTGCCTCCAGAAAACGGAATACACAACATTTACCCCTTAACTTCTAAAACTTCTAAATTCATGTACAAGTATCCAAAATTCATGAACACTTATATACCCACACAATTTTGCCTCCGAAATCCAATGGAAGCATCAAAATCATCAAATTCCAACTCCTCCTACACGAAAAATACAAGGCAGAAACCGAAGGAAATTGGATTCTCAGAAAAAGTTTGTTGTTTCTTCGATTTCTCTTGCCTAATCACTTCCTTACTACTCATAATCAAGTGATTAGCTATTTATACATCTATTGGACATCATTTAGCCATTCAAAACACTAATTTAAATCAGCATGAATAGTACCCAACTTCCTCTATACTCATCCAAATGACAAACCAATCGGTTAAAAAGGAAGCTTACACTTACCTCTACTCGTTTCCACAAACGGTTTGGAATTCCGGCAACACCCCGGAAAGGGAGACGGCACCAAACACCTCCAATCAAAAATCTGAAACCGTAGAAATGAAGCTTGCGATGAGTAGAAGAACTTTCCTAAAGGGTACTTCGAGAGAGGATGTCGTTTCGGCAGTGTTTCGGAGGAAAGAACTTCCTCTCTCCTCTTTCTCCATTTATATCTGATCTCTTTCTCTCTCTTCCAGTAGTTTTCTCCATGAAAAATGACGAAGAAGATGATGGAGAATTGATTAAATGGGTCAGTTTCTCATCTGCCACGTGTTACACTATGATCGGCCCAAAAATTGAATTTTCGCATATAATATCAAATTCTGCAGATTTTTCATTAACTTTGAAAATTCATATCTAATTGTACAAATGTCCAATTGGAGTGATTCCAAATGCTATACGACCCTTATTGAGTCTAGTTTTAAGGAAAAATATAACATTTGGCCAATTGGAAGTTCACTCTTCCCAGAATGTTAATATTTGAATGTTGTCCCAGAAAATAATTAATTTCACTGGGCTAACTTCAAAAATTCATTTCTCTTTGTGTACAACTCCAAATGACTTATATGACCTATCAAATTAAATCTTGATAAGTCTACTTTCATTCTGGAAAGTTTCATAATTTTTTACCATCATTTACCTATCGAAAAAGGTCACACAATCACCACTGCCACACCTAGAATTTCACTGGTGGCAAAATTACTTTGTGTTCCACTTTACTATATTATGTGTGACTTCCAATCACTTTTTTTTGTTATTCCCCGAGCTCTTTAGCTAACTAATATAATTCCTTTTAATATCCAATGATATAAAGGAATTTTGGGGAATTTAAACATACCTCATAGAGACATTTGCTAAACCGGGGCTTAGCAGTCCACTTGATCTAGTCTTAATCTTATGCCTTTAGTCCCAAAATTCGGGATATTACAGGTGGCACTTAGAAGCATTTTTTTTGCTTAAAATAGACTTAATAAGTGACACATAAAATTTTGAACTATCTTAATTGGATATTCCTAGGTCAAGATATGAATTTTCAAAGTTTATGTCTTGAGTTATTAAAAATTGGGAGAGCAATAACTTGCTCGTCCATGAATTATAAATTATAGGATTCGGCATTTGCCCAAAACACCCGAGAGACGAGGAACAAGTGTAACACCTTACATTTCTACCCCTTTATTACATATACGGAAGCGTTATTCTTTAATTCCTTAAGGGTTCATTTTTGTTTCTAGTTATTGAGCCGTTATTCTTACCAATTATCAGAGCTTGTTCTATTTTTTTTCTGCTCTTACTTTTAGTTTCAGTGATCTCGATTACTGTTCAATACTAATACGTGTTTTCATACTTTCTTATTCATACGTATTCGTCAAGTGTAAATACTTTACAAATAGTAAAAACAAATACACTTGAAGACTTCAATTCTTCATCTTCTTTCCTTCCGATTCTTCTTTAAGTATTCTTCTCTATCATATTCCTGTACCAATATGGTACATGGGGGGTGAGATTCGGGGGAATTTCAGTAGCAAACATTGCTAACTATGCCTACAAGAAATGCTTTGTACATGACATGCTTGCCTATATAAATTCATGCCAACATAATGACATATATGCATGCTCAATGTTTAACATGTTACACTAATAGCCATAATATAAACAAAACAAAGCTTCATCCATTCAAATATGCTTCATATAATTCATTAAAGCAATCAACGCATCAATACAGAAGTACACATATCAAGTTATGCAAGTTAGGAAAGTTTACTACTTTGTGGACCAATGTCCTTCCTTTGTTTCCTCTTCTTCTAACCATCAAGGTTACTTGAAGTATCTTCTCTTAATCTTCTTCTTGACTTCTCCATGGCCCTATATGCCCAAACTCATCATTAGAGCCATGATCGTAAGTCATTAGAAGCGTATATTAAGGCCCAAGAAGTTAGGAAGGACTAAATAGGTCAATTTCTTTTAAAAACATGAAATGCTGGAATTTGGGGTCTTGCCGCGGCCAAGATAGGTCAGAAAATTTTTGGCTGTGGCCAAGAAATCCTTTGCCCGTGGCTAAGAACCTGGCCGTTTAGATTTCCCTTTCCTGATTCTTAGCCAAACTTGTAAAAAGCATGATTAAATTTAAAAAAATCCAAATAAAGTGGTTCTAAGTGATACATGACCCTCTTTATGTTTACTTTCAGGAAAAAATATAGCCATAAGCTAAATGTACACACATAGGTATAAAGTTCCCTTTTATTGGACACTGCTCCAGAATTTTCCAGTTTTACATGACCAAACTTTAAAAATGTAGAACTCCCAGCACACAAATCGAATTGACTATTATGGCCTAAATTAAAGCTTGATAAGTATACTTTTAGACTGAAAAGTTTTAAAAGATTTGGACATCATTAAATTACTCAAAAACACCTCACAAAATGACTGCCATACAGGAACCTTAACAGGGCAGAAATTTACAAAGTTACAACTTGTGCCACAATGATTCAAAATTCATAACCAAGGCTATTTTCGTACAATTTTTTTATGTACAATACAATTGGATGATCAAAATAATCAAAATCCTAAAGTTTCAGCCCCCTTCCCTTCTGACCTAACAAAACCATTAATTAACCAAAATTACCAAAATAGAGTTTTGTCCAACAACTTGGTCCAATATCATCATAAATCATAATCTAACCATAAATACATGATCAAACCTAAAAAAAACCCCTTAGATGAAAATGTATAGTACCAAACCCCCATAAAAAATCATCCAAACAACAAACGAATCAGTTCAAAAGGAAGCTTACGCTTACCTCTACGCATTTCCGCAGTCGGTTTGGAAATCCGGCAGTACTCCAGCAAGCGAGACAACACCAACCACCTCCAAATAAAAGTTCAAATCCATATAAATGAAGCTTGGGATGAGTAGAAGAAGGTTTGTGAAGGGTACTTTGAGAGAAAAAGCCGATTCGACAGTGTTTTGACAGATTAAAGTTAAGGAAAGTTACTATTCACATTTTCTCTCTCCTTTTCCATTTTTTGCTGAATTTTTTATTTTTCCCTTGATGATGATGATGATGCACGAAATTCATGGCCCTTAAAGGGTCTTGAAATTGGTCCGCTATGTGGCAAAACCTTGTGGTGCCACTTGTTTGGTGTTCCACTGGTTCGGTGACACATGTCACCTACTTTAATAAAGTAGGTCCTGCCTCTTTTCTCGGGTTTTTAGCCGTCCTTTTTTTAGGGAAAGTAGGGGTATGATGATTTTTCTCAGCTCTTGGGCTCAGTGTTTGGAAAAGTTAGTCGGGTGACCGGACCAGAGACTGGTGGATTTCCCCGGCTCAGTGCTAGGTGGCACCCTCCAGTGGTGACAACTCAAAAGCAAAAGTGAGTTTATCATTAAAAGGGGACAAGTGTCATACTCCTATTTGAACAACACATAAAGTCAAAAGTACTTATGCTCTCTCCCTCTCATATAGCCCCATGTGGCACCTTTGCATGGGACCCATATTCTTTTTCTGTGTTTACTCAAGATTCCACTTGGGTTTTGCTTTGGACTATAACACACATATTGAGGCCTGTCAAATGACACCAGGTTAGAGTGTGTACGTGGCCTCGCATGGCGCCACATACCAACATCCACTCTAAAAACGCAGGGTACACATGTATGCCCCAAAAATGGCATGTACACACCTATACCAGCCTATTTTTCCTGAAAAATTGGTCCCTTACATCATGACATAGTTGGATGACATCTTTCTACTAATTCAATAGCATCGTATATGTTTCTTATACACATATGCACCGACACTTTAATCATATTGCTTGTAGATACTGAGCCCTCTACTTGTTAGGGCCAAATCGCATAATCTCTGAGAGTCTTTCTATATGTCATCATTCCTGGGACTCTTGCTAAAATGGGCTTAATAGTCTACTTTATTTAGGCTTATTTTCTAGCCTTTAGTCCTAAAATTTAGGATATTACAACAAGAACCCAAATTGGAAAGACTTCCAAGTAGTACCCTATCCCTTATATCATATGTATTGCTTTATATGTATTCTCTGTTATTTGTGCATATGCGGGACAATTAGTCCTTAGGCTGTAAGACCTATAAGTATAAGTTACACCGAGAGTTACTCAGGGCGTCTTAAACTAGGTAGGTTCCAGGCAAAAAGCTCGTGAGTACACTTTGTATGGGTGATAAATCCTAACTTTAATATATTTTATCCCACCTTATTTATTTATTTTGGGGACTATTTTAGACTAATTCAGATTTATTAGATAATATTTAGATTATTAGCCAATTTTAGGAAATAATATAAAATCCAAATAAAATATGAGATTATTAGTTTAAATTATCAATATTCTCGTTTCTATCTCATGATTGGAAAAAATATTTTCAAATATATTATAGATCATGATTCTATTGGATTCTTGTAGGGCAAGGAAAAACATATTAAAAGATCCTACGGTGCATAATTTTTCTTAAAAGCTAAAAAAAAGAATATAATGGTTAGATTTTATTGGGCTAATTGAATTTTAATGGGTCCAAGTTTAGACCTCAAGACTCGATTCCTCCTATTAATTAACCTAGCCACCAGAGAAGGAGGGCACACTGAAACTTACAGACTGCTTCCTATTCGGTGCAACATTCACAGACTCACAGACGTGGAGCGAACAGAGAGAGACGGAGGCAGTGCTGGAAGTTCTTCCATTCATCAATTCCCATCCTCTTCTCTATTCACGGGCCCCACCTTCAATTCATCATTCCATTTCACTTCCCTTTTCCATTTGTACAAAAGAAATTGACTTAATCTTCATCATCAAAATATCACACCACCTCATCAATGTTTATTCATTCTCCTATGTTCATGGCTGTGACGTGTTTGACACTTGGAGGGAGGAAAAATATCATGGAAGCTTAAGCTAGTTGGGAGACAACTTGCGATGAGCATGGAGGAAGCTAAGGCCTAGGAGCTTACACTTGAAGACCTTAAGGGAGTGTTTTTCCTTTTATCTTTTTAATTCAAGACTTGATATTATTTAGTTTTAGATAATTTTGAGTTGTTTTATTGAGAACAATCTAGTTTTAGATTGTAGACTTATTTTTTTAATTTGGATTTGATTTATGCTTAAATGTTTATTGGAATTTTTGTTTGCAAACCCGTTAATTATCAATTAATTTATTAATTGAGTTCTCATTATTACTTTAATTGTTAATTTGGGTTTAACCTCTTGATTTTTTAATTAGGTTGGTTTATTGTCGAATTGTTTAATTAGGAAATTGTAAACATGATTTCCAAAACTATCTTAAATTATTTTAACTGATTTTAATGGATTTAATTAACTAGCGCTTCTTTTATTATGAGTTTTCTAGTGGAATAAGTGTTATTGAGCTTGAAGGTTTCCCATGTTTCAAGTAGGTAATTAAATTTATTAATTCCAACCGCTCGTCAACCTCCCTTTGGTCTGATTAATTAATTTGGGCTAAGAAAGTCAACTCCATGTGAATTCTTGTTGTCCCCTTAATCATCATAACTGAATTAAACCTTAGTTGTTTGTCTTATTTTTAATCAATCTTTTGCTTAGGATCTTAATTTCTCTTTCATAAAAAAACCCCAGGAAAAAATTACATTCAATCTCATATAGATTAGCCTCATTCTCATATAGGTTTTAGAGTCAATTGCATTATTGCATTTAATTAGTTTATTTTCATTTAGATATTAGTGTCTTACATTCTAGTTTAGGTCCATTCTACTCCATCTTTTATCATTTAAAAATCAATTCTAAAGAAAACCCATAGCTTGCTCCTTGGGAGAATGATCTAGGTTGACCCTAAACTGCATAATTAATTAGGACCTAGTTTAATTGATTGCTTTAGCGACAAAAGCACACATCAATGGGGCAGAGGCTTTAGGCTTCTAGATTGAGATTGCTAATCGTTGTGGTTGTAATATCCTGAATTTTAGGCTTAGAGACTTGTAGATAAGCCTATATCAAGCTAACGATTAAGCCCAGTTTGTGAAGAGTCTTAAGAATGTAGAGAGATAAAAAGGCTCACAGGGACTAGGTGATTGGCCCTACCGGGCAGCTGGCCCAGTATTCATAAACAGTAGGATCAAAGTGTCAGTGCAGATGTGCACATGACACATATATGGTGACATTGGGTTGGTAGAAACACTCCACCTAACTTTGGCTTGAGGTAAAGGACTGATTAGTCAAACGAAATAGGCCGGTGTATGTGTGCACATGTCATATTTATGGTAAACATGTGTACCCTGGCTTTTTAGAGTAGACGCCGATATGTGGCACTATACGGGGCCTACGCACACACTCTAACCTGGTGTCATTTGACGGGCCCCAATATACGTATTGCACTCCTGAGAAAAACTGAGTAGAATCCCGACTAGACACTGATAAAATAACTTTATTAAAGTAGATTTAATAAAGTAAGTAATGATTACTCATGAGGGCATAAATTTTATGTTGGCTTCTTAAAAAAGTGACACATGTCCTATAATCATTACATGTGTTTTTTTACTTTATGTGTTGGATTCACACGAGAGTGACACTTGTCCCTCATTATTGCACTTTCTTTTTCTACTTTTTTGTTGGCACCTCCGGGAGATGCCACCTAGCACCTGAGTCCGGGGAATCTACCAGTTTTTGGCCCAGTCGTGTACTTGACTTCCCAAACATCGAACCTGTAAGTCCGGGGAAATTTTTCAGACCTCTCCTTTCCCTAACTAAAGTAACTCCTAGAGAGAGAGAAAACAAGATCAAAGAGGATACTTGGCATCTTGAGATTAAAGTATAAAGACACTTGGCAAAAATCCAACATATCCCTCCCCTTTATTAAAAATTTCGTCTAGCTGAAGAAAGAGATAGGAAAAATAGATAAAATCATAAGAAATTGGAAGAGGAGAGAAGAAGTGTGAATAGTAAAAATCTTAGAGTTCCAGAGTCAATTCTAACCTCAAATCGTCGTTTTTGGCCGGTAAGTTCTTTAGGAATCTTCTTTTACTCATTGGGAGCTTCATTTCTATGGTCTCATTTCTTTAATCTGAGGTGTTTTGTTTCATCTAGTTAGCTGGAGTACCGCTAGAATTCTAAATCGGTTGTAGTATCATGAAGAGGTAAGCCTCGACTTCGTTTTGAATCAAGTATCTTGAGGTTTTGTTGAGCTTTCATATATTTCTGGTTTTTTTCCAAAACCAAAAACTGGGGAAAGCTTGTGATTTTGGTGTTTTTGAGGTTAGAAATGGATTCTACACATGATTTAGTGTGGGAATAGGTTGTGAACATAATTTTTGAAGGGTTAGATTGAAAACCCAAAGGTTGAAGTCCAAATAGTAGTTCTGCCAGATTTCATTTTCTGGAGGCAGTGTTGTTATAAGTTTTTGAGTGACCAAATATTGTCAAATGGCAATTAAACTTTGCAGAATCATATTAGACCTTTCAAGCTTTAATTTGATAGGTAATATGTGCCATTTGGATCAGTATATTAAGAGATATGAATTTTTGCAATTAGTTGTTGCCAAATTATATTCCTGGAAGTCAAATTGTTGTGGCAAAATTTTGGAAGTCTAAACCTTGACCAAAATTTATGAAACTTTCCAGATTTAAAGTAAACAATATAATCTTTAATTTGATATATAATATGTGACATTTGGGTTTGTATATTGTGAGATATGATTTGTTAAAGTATGGGTATTGAATCTGGAAAAAATCCTGAGACAGGATTGTTGCTCAAGGTTTCTAGAACTTTGTGCTCATAATGGGTAATAGAAGATATTTTTCCTTTAAAATAGATTTAAAGATCTTTATATGGGACTTTGAACCACCCTATTTGGAGTTTTAGAAGTCATGCCATTAAAATAGACTTAATAAGAGTCACCTAGGTCTTTGAACCACTTAATTTGGATATTTGTAGAAAAAGATATGAATTTTCAAAGTTTGTTGAAAATTCTGCCAACTTTTGGGAATTGGGTGAAAATAAGAAAGTAATGGCATTTTAGTTAATTTAGGACAAGTATAAGCCTAACGAATAGAGACAAGTCCTAGAGGCTAAAGTAGCCTAATAAACATTTATTTGTTATGGCTTTAATGATATGGCCATTTATCTAGGGCTGTGAGATGACAAAGAAGAGGTAATAGAAGAAACTTCAGTGGTTGGAAGAAAAGGTACAAAAGAGGACTCAAAGACAAAAGCTAGTGAACTTACTCTACTTGCGTGTGTTGATATATATGATTGTGTGTTAATGTGCATGATTGCTTTACTTGTCTATGTGTAACATAGTTAAATGATTGAAGCTCTGTTTTCTATTAATGTTATGGCCATATGTAAGAAATGTGAAACATTAAGCATGTTGATATGTTATTATATTAACATGAGCCTATATAAGGCAAGTATATTATGCACTAGCATTTATCTTACATGCATTGTGGGTATTTCTTACTTCTGAGATTCCCTCGAATCTCACCCTCCATCAACTAACCATCTAGGCAGGTGAGCTTAAGAAAGGAGTCAGGATGATACACCGGAAGAAGAAGTTGCAGATGAAGAGTTGAGAAATTATTACGCGCTATTCTATTATGTATTAACATTTTATGTGGTTAATTATATAACCTGCATGACAGATGAATTGAATTCTCTAAGCGCGATAAATGAATTAGGAGTGGGTAATCGCACAGTATGAGCCAATTAGTTAAGTAAGCAAACGAATTGATAAGCCTAGAAAAACCTTGATAATAATGAATGGAAGAATTGAAGAGTTAAGGTGACTTGTAACCCGTGAATAAAGTTAAATATTCTGGTAAAAATGGCTTTACCGAATGAATAGTGACCCTACAAATTGAAAGAATAATGGTTGGTAATGCTTTCAAAATACAAGATAAAGAGGTCTAGGGACGGGCATTACAATGGTTTTATGATCAGGGATCAGTCAGACCTTTTGTTTGTTAAATAATTTGTAAGTGCTCTGTGAAGATTTTTTTTACATACTTAATATTCTGCATATCATATTTGTGATCGGTGAACTACTGAGATTCTTTTGAATCTCACCATTTTTCAATAAATGATATACAACAAAGGCATCCAGCTCCAAGGGCAAGAAGGTAATACAGACGAACAAAAAGAAGGCTGATTAGTTATAGACTATGTGGTTATCTTTTTATTTTCGATGACTGTAAAATATGTATATATAATTAAGTAGAAGTAGCGGTAGTAGTACTAGTAACCATAACTCTAATAACTGCATTAGTTGTAATCAGTACGTTGGATTTTCAATAAACGCGCTAGTATCCTAACATGATAATTGAATTAGAATTGGGCAACCAAACACTAAAAGCCCATAAGTTAACCACCATTACACGGGCTATTAGCAAAGCTCTGCATTTTTTATAAATGATTTTGAAACCGATGAGGGGTAATGAATTTACAAACCGCTTTGAGACCATACATAAGTATTTTTAAAAGTTGTCAAAAAGCTCACACAAGTACAGGATCGAACTCTGTATTAAAGTTGGGACTTTAATAACTTACTATTTGATAATGTCTCAAGTTTGTAAGTATTACATGTCTAGAACTCATCAAGATGTTTTATAAAATACGGTGATACACTTTTTGGTATAAGAGTAGTTGATCTTAAGAAGAGCTAACATACTCTATATTTATAGGTATATTGACATATTGACTAGAAGTCATAAACGATAGGAAAAGGCAGAGGAGTGGATTACCCAAGTCAGTCAACCAACCCTCAGAAGATAAGCTCATGGTGGTGAATTTTATGAAGAGAGGAACTAGGATGTTGCATACCACTAGGAAGAGAGTCTCGATTTTGGTGATATTTAAGTTAACGTATAGTCCCAGTATAGACTCTTCTATTAGGGATAAAGATGACCCAATGGTGGATGAGGTGGTGCAAGATACAGACTCTACTGCTAACTCTAGGGCTCTAGGGGTCGAGTTAGCCTATGATCCATATCCTACTGACAAATACCTCTCCCGATTCATCTGACTAGCCCGTTACTCCTCTTACCTACGATACAAAGATGATGAGGAGTGGAGCTCTGACCTACTGATCAGGGGATTGAAGTGTGAGCTGAAGATCAATTAACCTCTCGACATTTTATAGAGTTCAACAAAGCAATGGAAGAATGTCAGATCACAGAGAATAACTTGCAGGATTGAAATTTGGCTAAGAATACCAACAACTGTAATGGACCTAGTCAAGGAAGCTTTCCCCAGAAATGGAAGGGTCAGGGATCTTCATCCAGGGGAAATGAAAAGAGACCCTACAAGCCTTAGAACTGTGGAAACCAAGGACCCTCTGCACCTCTAACATGGTTTCGATGTGGTAAGGTGCATCCTGACAGGATGTGTAATAGACAGATAATCTGTTATACCTGTTATCAACCGAGTCACTTTGCTAGTGAATGTTAATAGCGGGTAGCAGAGCCTAGGCCCAAGACTCAAGGGAGAGTATTTACAATGACCCACGAGGAGGCCCATAAATCTCTAGAGATGATCTAAGGTACAATCCTTCTTAATGGTACCATATTACAAGCCTTGTTTGATTTTGGTACTAGTCATTCATTTATTTGCTTTGAATGTGCTAGACAACTAGGGCTGAATGTGCATAAATTACTGTATAATTTGGTTGTATATACACCGAAGGTGTTAGAGCCATCAATACGGATGCTTATTTGAATTGTATTATAAATGTAGCGGGTCGGGTATCTATAATAGATTTGATCTGTTTAGCATTCAACAAACTGGAAATCATCCTATGCATTGACTAACTAACGGCGAACAAAGTGTTGCTAGACTACGGTAATGAGAAAATTGAATACCTTCAACCACAGAAAGGCTATGATGCTAGTACTAACCTGAACTTCCTCTCCGTAACTGAAGCTGAGAAATGTATGAGAAAGGGATGTCAGGGGTATCTGATATTTTTCTCAGTTTAAGTAGAATCAGACGCGGTGATTGAGAGTATACCTGTAGTGAATGAATTCCTTCAAGTATTTCCAAAAGACATTAGTGGATTACCTCCAGAAAAGGAAGTTAAGTTTTCCATTGAGATTATGTCGAGTGCCAGATCTATTTCTAAAGCCCCTTACTAAGTGGTATCGAATGAAATAGTAGAATTGAAGAAGCAAATTGAAGAATTACTGGAGAAATAATTTACACGGCCCTCTTGTTTCACCATGGGGAGCTCCAATATTGTTTGTTAAGAAGAAGGACAGGAGCCTACGGTTATGTATTGATTATCGAGAGCTGAATAAGGTAACCATCAAGAACAAATATCCACTCCCCATTATTGATGATCTCCTTAATCAGCTATCTGGTTCTACTGTCTTCTCAAACATTGACTTGAGATCAGGCTACCATCAATTATAAGTAAGAGCTGAGGACGTGCCGAAGACAACTTTTAGAACTAGATATGGGAACTATAAGTTTTTAGTGATGCCCTTTGGACTGACTAATGCACTAGCCGTGTTTATGGACTATATGAACCATATTTTCTGTTAATATCTGGATCAGTTCGTGGTAGTCTTCATCAATGACATTCTAATATACTCTAAGAATAGAGAAGAACATGAAGAGAACTTGAGGATAGTGCTAGGTATTCCAAGAGAAAAGCAACTCTTTGCCAAGCTGAGTAAATATGAATTCTATCTTTTAGAAGTCAAATTTTTGGGCCACGTAATTTCACAAGAAGGAGTCTCTGTGGATCCTAGCAAGGTGGAGTCAATACTAAACTGGAAGAGACAAGAAATTGTAACAGAGATGCGTAGTTTTCTGGGTCTTACTGGTTCTTACCAGAGATTTATTCAAAATTTTTCTCGGATCACCGTGCCATTGACGAAGCTCAGGAGAAAGAATCAGACATATGTGTGGGATGCTAGATGTAAGAGGAGCTTTACAGAGCTGAAGGAGAGGTTGAAAACTGTACCAGTACTAATTATCCCAGATCCCAGTGAGTTCTATGTGGTCTATAATGGTGCTAGTAAGCAGGGATTGTGATGTGTCCTTATGCAGCAAGGCAGAGTGATGGCGTATGCTTCTCAATAGATGAAGCCTCATGAAAAGGACTATCCCACTCATGATTTGGAGCTTGCAACAATCGTGTTTGCATTGAAAATACGGCGACACTACCTGTATGGTACTACTATAGTGTTGTACTATGGCCACAAGAGCCTCAAGTATTTACACGATAAAAAAGAGTTGAACATGAGATAGCGTCGCTAGATGGAGTTGCTAAAGGATTATAATATGGAGATTAAGTACTATATAGGGAAAGCAAATGTCATCGCCGATGCCTTGAGTAGAAAGTTGGTGCAAGTGGCAGTCATGATGGTCTGAGAACAAAAATTGTTAGAGGAATTTAGGGATCTGAACTTGTTGAATCAAGTGTTCCTGAATGCATATAAACCGAATGAAGTACTCCTAGCTAACTTTAGTGTCAACCAAGAGGAAAGTGATATGAGATCAAAAATTGAAGAAGCTCAAATGCAAGATGGATGAGCAAGGTTTATTTGGGAGATGATCTAAAAAGGTGAAACCCAGGATCATGATCTTTCGCTAAGTGGATTAGTCATATATAAACAGCGAATATATGTACTACCAAAGGCTGATCTGAGGTTAAAAATTCTGGATGAGGAGCAAAAGAGAAAATATAACCTTAACCTGGAAATGATTAAGATGTATCACAATATGAAGTCCATGTATTGGTGGCTAGGACTGAAAAGTGATGTGACTAAGTATATGGCCCAATGTCTCACTTGTCAAAAGTTGAAGATTGAACATCAGTGACTACTAGGACTTTTATAGAGTCTAGAAATTTCAGAATGGAAGTGGGAATATGTTACCATAGATCTAATGGTGGGTTTACCCAAAATCAGACATTATGATGCAATTTGGGTAATTGTTGAATGTTTCACCAAGTTGGCATATTTCATACCCATCAATGCCAGTTATGTTGGGATTGGTAGGCACACAACGGAAGAATTAAAAATTTTAAATTTGCAAAAGTTTACTAATCTCAATTGCAGATCTATCAACGACATTTGAATTGAGTTAGAAAGAGTCATACCTTGTTCATGTTTGTTTGAATGCCTACAGTCATCAACACATGGCCAACTATCAAATCTCCATGCTTAGTTGCTCTTGAAACAAATTCCCCAACATCAACATGTTGTCTAATTCTTCTTCATAGAGCATCAAACTACATGAGTACTAGATTAACCATCCCCAGCATCAACATGTTAGCTAATTCTTCTTCTGAGTTTTACCTTTTTTCAATCTTGAGGAGACAACTACTCAGATCAGCTCCCTCTACTGGTATCCACATGAACATGAACCAACACTAGCAGCATGCTAACGCCTCCAATGCCCCTCTAGGTTTTTCTTGCGTTTCTCTATTTTTTTATCATCCGTAGAAAACCCTAGCTCTTACCTTTTATAACTAGGGTCATTTATTTCATGATGAATATTGAATTTTTAAAATTAATCTTAATTAATTTCGAAAATCCTTATCATATCAATTAATACTTAATTATTTTGATAAACTAATTAAATAAATATGGTTTAATTAAATCTATCCAACAGTTTTAATTTAACCTATTTATTTAATCAGAATAAAGAGCCAATGGAATTAGATTTAATTTATTTTTATAAATTAAATCTGAGATATTATCGTATAATATAAATATATACATAATGTAATAATATTATCATATATAATATATATTATATATAAATGTATGTATGTATTTCAAAAATACATATATGTATATATATAATATTATTAATTTTATTTTCCAATGTAAATATATACACACACATATAAATATTTATCAAATAAATATTCACACAACATGTATATATCGTCCACCTTAGATTAAATATTGTATTCATTGAATCTTAGACACATCTTAGATTCAATGAATCTGGACATTATAGCTTGTATTGGGCTATTCTTGTGTGCGACCCTCAGGCCCATACGAAGTTGGCAGTGGGCCAATAATTGTATTATCCCACAAGTCGCAAGCGGCCTCTAGTAAGACATTACAACTACCTAATTCATATGAGGATTGTTAACACGATGCAACCTGTCATACAACCATGTCACATCCCTTTTGTCACATGATATTTCAGTCAAGGATGTGGCATGGAGAATGTCATCCTCTTGTTCCTGACCATTACTTTCTCGATCCCTGAGTAGTCTGACTATAGAAATGGAAACTCATTTCCATCATAGTATGGCTATACATTTCTCAGACTCACTCTTCGAAGGGCCCAGTAATATCTCTCTACTAATGTGAGGGACAAATTCCATCTTAACCATTCACATTCATCTATATGAAAACTATCAAGCCCGATTGTAGCCTTTATTATCACCTGGTCAAAGGCAACTTTTGACTAGGTCAAAGCATAGCAACTCTCGTGTAGGAATCCATGATGATCTCAGGTCAAAGGGCATAGTGACATGGTTATACATGAGATAAGCTTATGATATGATCCATGCAGCTTTCTCATAGTGGGTCGGTCCAACACCTTGTACTCCTGTAAGTGCCTATGACTTTGACTTGTATCCCCATGCCTTATTAAAGTCATACTAGTCTTATTTCATCTTTACTCCTGCATAGATGACCAACCAGGGACATTTAGGACAATCATTATGATTTATCTTAGGATACAGTTATCACAGTGAACATGCGAGTAATGTGATAACTAAATGGAGAAATTCATTGAATAAAAATGTTTAAAATACAATGATTGGCCCATAGGGCATAATTTCCAACAAGTTACTCCCCAGAGAACTTAGCATAAATATATATAGGGAGATAATCAGACTCCATGGTACATCGAAGAGCATTATCTCTGACTGAGATCCTAGATTCACATCAAGATTTGGGAAAGCTCTACATGAAGCTCTGAGTATAAAACTGAGATTCAGTATGGCCTTCCATCCACAGACAGATGGACAGTCAGAGAGAACCATATAGATACTGGAAGACATGTTGAAAGCATGTGTATTAGATTTTAAGAGGAGCTGGGATCATTTCCTTCTACTTGCTGAATTTACTTACAACAACAACTACTATGCGAGCATTCAGGTGGCTCCGTATGAAGTATTATATGGAAGGAAGTGTCAATCACCTCTCTGATGGACGAAATTGTTCGAGTGAAGACTATATGGGCTGAATTTTGTAGATCAAACCACATAACAAATCTAGATCATCAAATAGAGGCTCCTAGTAGCACAAAGTAGACAGAAAAACTATACTGACAAAAGAAGAAGACCTCTAGCATTTGAAGTGGGAGATCACATATTTTTGAAGGTATCTCCGATTATTGGAATCAGTAGAGCATAAAGAGGAAAAAGCTAAGCCCTTAGTACATTGGTCTATTTGAGATTCTTACGAGAATTGGACCAATGGCATATGGAATAGCCTTACACCCGAACTTGAGCAGACCCCACAACGTGTTCCATGTCTCACAGTTGAAAAAGGACCAACCAGACCCCGAACATGTTATTGAGTTTGAAGATGTGGATATGCGAGATGATCTCACTTGTAAGGCTAAGCCAAATCAAATCATTGATAGACAATAAAGTCTGCTTAGACACTGAAGCATACCATTTATGAAGGTAGTCTGGAAGGGATTATCTCCAAGGGAATTTTGATTAGAACTTTTTTGTTTGCCTTAGGGTCCATAATAAAAAATTAACCAAGGATTATGTATAGACAAACCTAGAATTGTTCTCTCTTCTTGAGGAGCCTTTTGTTGAATCCTAAGTAATCTAAATTCCATACAAATGCAATAAGATAGGGGAAACGGATTTTTGATTTTTTATAATTAATAGCTAAAAGGAAATGCGATTAAATTAAATGCATAATTATTTTTTTCTATTTTATTAAATTAATGCAATTAATAAACAAACACACCACTTAAATTAATTCAAATAAGAAATTCCAATCTAATCATACAAATCTAATCCATATATTATAAAAACAATAATCAAATTTCCAATAAAATATAAAAATGAGGTAAAATTAAATTAAATACTCCCTTATGTAGTCCGTTGAGCATTAAACACAAGTCTCCGGAATTAGTCGTCAGAAAACTCAAAGCTTCACCATAATTCTGGAAAACACCCTGGAAAATGAACAAAATACTTGCCGAAAGTCACAAAGAAGCTAATGGTCTAAGAATGAGGAGTGGAGGAGCAAAGATGGTGGAATGGAAGCAAAGAAGAAGGTTGTCAGAAACTGGATATTAAGTCACCGGAAATGGGGGCCAGAAAGTTCAGAACATGCCATAAGAAGGTAAAAGTAGTTATGAGCTTTGGTTTTTCTCTCCCTTAAAGGTGTTATTCGGCTCGGGTCTGTCAAGAAGATCACCGATAGTTGTAGAGGATGTTTTGGCGATCCAAATAGAAAAGAGTGAAGGTGGTGGTGTGAAAGCTGGAGAGATATAGAGAGGGAGACGGTATTGTTGGTGGTGTTATAGTTTCTCCTTTCACGGTGCTGTCACTCTGTTCTGGGAACTCACTGGAAGTCATAGAATAAACTGACAAGGGAGGATGGTGTGGTACACAAGGAACAAAAACGGCAGAGTTGGAGTGATGGTAGTTGAATACGAAGACGACAAGATTGAAGAAGATGGTGGTCTCGTCTCCTTCCTCCCCTTTCTCCATTTAGCTCATTGGCGCTAATAGTGATGGTGGTAAGCTTCTCGCAGTGTCAAAACTTTATCACTTGGGTCTATGTCTTTCGGCTGAAACTGATTCTCCACTGTTGTCAGCTTTTGCAGTTTGCAAGCATGAGCTCTGTTCTGAGCTTATTTAAATTTTGAGGGTCGGTGGAAAAGGAAGAACAAATTAAGGAAAGTTGAAGGAGGCTATGATTAGTGAGAAGACAGCACTAGAATAACAGAGTCTTCCCCGAGAAAGAAAATAAAGGTGGTGTTTGGTGAACAATGGAGGAGTGTCGCCGGCGGCTAATGGTGGTGAGAATGAAGCTTGCCACCGACGATAATTAAGAGGAAAGAAGTTAGATCATGCTCGGCTCTCAGCTTGCTCTGTTTTAAAGAAGGAAAAAGTGAAAGTGATGATGATGAAGGAAGAAGATAGTCAAGGTGATGATATCCAGCCAATAATTATGCTCCCTCCATCTCTATTTAACTCTCTTTTTCTCTAATTCAACGTCTCCACAACAATTCTCAATTCATGTTAATTGCTGCAATTGTTAGACCTTTAATCATTATCAACTGAAAGCACAAGATTGGATATTCCCTTGTCAAGACTCTTTGACCAGGGACTATTTTGGAAACTGTAAAACTTATGATGAGGGATTGTAGGGTAGAATTGAAATTTGTAAAACCTAGGGGTACTTTTCTGTTATTTTCTCTGGCCTTTTTCTTCATTCTTTTGTGATTTTTAGAAGTGCTGGGCCCCTTTCTTTAATTTTCCCCAGATCTCAAAATATTAATTCTAACCCTATAAATTTTCCTATTTCTTCCTGAAATACCTACAATGCAAGATTAAGCACACTGTAGCGTTAAAAGTTCAAGAAACAATTGCATAAAATAAGTAATAAATTATGACCATTTTGCCCCTAATTGCAATTAATTCGATATAATTGTTTCTAACTAAAATTAATGCTTAATCATGCAATAATATCCCATAAAATGCATTAAAATCCCAATTTAATTATGAAAATCATATATAAAAATATGGTTCAATTAGGAAGCCATATAGGAAACAAAAGAAGATATGAAAAGACGTTACCTGAAATTTATGCCTCAAGATGTGTAACAAATTTTGGGGACAATTTATTTTAGAGAGGGATAGCTGTAATATATCGAATTTTATAACTGGTGGAATTTGTAAATATTTAACCAGTGGAATAAAATGATTACCAGTGTTTATATATAAATATAGAGCTATTTTTGGGATTCCCAAATATGCACGGTGTTATTCACATAAATTAAGAAGTTTGGGTCACGAATTCCAAGGATAAGTAGTCAGACGAAAATCCATTAGTAGCCAAAGTACATATGGTGCTATTTTTTAGATTTAGGGGATCAAACTACCATGTGGCAGGCCTTGATATGCATGTCGCAGTCCCGAATAGAATCCCAAGTAAGCACAAATAAAGTAACTTTAGCTTTAATAAAGTAAGTCATGATAGCTAATGATGACACAACTTTATGGGTGGCTTCACAAAAGGATGACAAGTGTCCCCTTGTCATGACAAGGTACAAAATGCCTTTTGTGTTGGCTTGCCAAGAAAGTGACAAGTGTCCTTCATGATGAGGGTTACTTTTTGCTTTTGAGGTGGCACTCTAGGAAGATGACACCTAGTACCTGAGTCTGGGGAATCCACCAGTCTCCGACCGGGTCACGTACTTGACTTTTTGAACACCAAACCTGGTAGTCTAGGGAAATTTTCAGGCCTTCCCTTCCCCTGACATGAAAAAGGCGCCACCTAAAAGAGAGAAAAAGAAGACCAATTTCTTGATGAAACATGGCAATCTTGACCTCATATCTTGTGATACTTGGCACACCATAAGACCATTAAATTTCAAGATCAAATCACAACCATTTATTCCTCTTTAATAGGCTAATTCGACCTGACCTAAGAAAGAAAGAGAAAGTGTGAAAAAATCATAGGAAATTGGAAGAGGAAAGAGGAGGTGTGAATAGTGATTTTCCCGGAGTGACAAAGTCGATTCCGACCCCGAATCGTCATTATCGTCCGGTAAGTTCTTCAGGAAACTTCTTCTACTCATTGAAAGCTTTATTTCCATGGTCTTTTTTTCTAATCTGAGGTTTTTTCTTCCATTTAGTTAGTCAGAGTGCCACTAGAATACCAAATCAATTGTAGAAATGCGAAGAGGTAAGCCTTAGCTTTATTTTGAACCAATTACCTTGTGATTTTATTAAGTTTTTCTTGGCTCTTGGACCACCCTAATATTTCTTCTAGAGGGTATAATATTTTTTTAATCATGTATAAGGTCATATATGATGATTAATGATGTTATTAGACTAGTTGATGGTAAAAAATGCAAATTTGATTTTTATTGTTTTGGGAACAAGTTTTGGTTGGAAGCAAAAACTGGTGGAGGGAGTGTGATTTTGGTATTTTTAAGGTTACCATGTTTATTCTATATGAAAAACAGTATGGGAATAGCCCCTAGCTATAATCTTGAATGATTTGGAATGAAAAACCAAAACTTGAAATTTTGTTAAAGGTGCTGCCAGTATTGCCTTTCTGACGGGCAAATTTATTATGGCAAAAATTCACTGTTCAAACTTTTTTGATGATGGTAATAATATCCAGATTTAAACTAAACATAATGAGGTTTAAATTGATATGTAATATGAAGGATTTGGATTAGTACACTAGGAGTTATAAGTGTTTGAAGTTGGACCATGAAAGTTGGAAAGATTTTCTGGTAGTAAAGGAAAAACTGGAAATTGGTGATGGTGCATGGATAGGTGGTAGTGGGAATCATTTTTTCCCTTAAAATAGACTTAATAAGTAACACATAGAATTTGGAACCACTTTAATTGGATATTCCTAGGTCAAGATATGAATTTTTAAAGCTTATTGAAAATTCTGCCAGCTTTTTGAAAAGTGTGAAAAAAAAGGTATGGCATTTGGTAATTAAGTTAACCTCCAAGGGTTAAGTTAAACACTTGGAGTTAGTTTGGGCCCATTAAATACCCATTGGTCCAAATGTATTAACTTTAAAGATAACCAACCAAAGTGTCTTAAGTTATTAAAAATTGGGACAAGTAATAACTCGCTCGTCCGTGAATTATAAATTATAGGATACGACATTTGCTCGGGATGCCCAAGAGACGGGGAACAAAAACCCAAATTGGAAAGACTACCAGGTAGTACCCTATCCCTTATATCATATGTGCTTCTCTGTATGTATTTTATATCATATGTGTATGTGCGGGATAGTTAGTCCTTAGGTGGTAAGATCGTAAGTACAAGTCACACCGGGAGTTACCCGGGGCGTCTTGAGTAAGGTAGGCTTAAGGCAAAAAGCCCGTGAATGCACCTTGTATGGGGTAAAGGCCATTAATTTCCAGATTAAGATTGCCAAGCGCTGTGGTTCTGTGATAAGGGACCAGTTAAGCCCTTTGTTTGCTGAATAATTTGTAAGTGCTCTGTGATGATTTGTTTTATATACTTAGTATTTTAGATATCATATTTGTGATCGGTGTATTACTGAGATTCTTTTAAATATCACCTTTTTTCAACAAATAATATATAGCAAAGGCGTCCAACTCCAAGGGGAAGAAGATAATATAGATGAACGAAGAGAAAGCCGATTAATTATGTATTGTCCAGTTATCTTTTTATTTTGGATGACTGTAAAATATGTATATATAATTAAGTAGAAGTAGCAGTAGTAGTACTAGTAACCATGACACTAACCGCATTAGTTGTATTCAGTTCTCTAGGTTTTCAGTAAACGTGCTAGTATCCAAACGTGATAATTGAACTAGAATCAGGCAACTAAACACTAAAATCCTATAAGTTAACCACCACTACGCAGGCTATTGCCAAAGAACACTATATATTTTATAAATAATTTTGAAACCGATGAGGGGTAATCAATTTACAAACCACTTTGAGACCACACAAAAGTGTTAGAACTGGTTGACACCCAATAGGGGGTGAATTGGGTGTATGATAATAAAGTATGATCTTTTAAAATCTTTTCACAGTTTATCAAATCAATATGTACAGAAGTATAAAATCATAAGCAATTATGTAAATCATATATACTGGAAATATAAAAGCTTAGGGAAGAGAAGATGCAAACTGTGATTTATCCTAGTTCGGTCCAATCCATGATGACCTACGTCCAGTCCCCAGGCTCCTCCTGAGATTTCTAATCTACTATCTTCTTGTTTAACCAGGCACAAGAAAAGCCTCTACAAATCTCTTACAAAGTTACTCCCCCTTACAGCAAGTCTTACGAGAAAAGTAATCCCAAAGACCTTTCTCTCCTGCTTACCCGTGCAAGTCTTACGAGCAGCAACGTTTTCTCCTGCTTGCAACCTTGTAAGTCTTATGAGTAGAAACGTTCTCTACTGCTTGTACCTTGTAAATTTTATGAGCAAAAAGTCTTACCGACAATTCTCTTTACAGCTTCCCCCATAAAGAAATCAACCCTCTCAAGGTCCCTCTACCTTGAGATCAATACAGAAGTATATATGAAGTGTTTATAGACTCTCACAGAGTGGGTAAGATGCTCACTGAAGTATAATACTAATATTCTCACTCTCAATTATACATGACAATGAAAATAGATATTGACGGAGAGTGTGAGAGATGAAGATTCATGACAGCAGTATGATGGCAGTTAGGTTCTCGTTACTTCATCATTTTTGTTTGTTGTAGTATATCTCTTTCTGGTTTTTGAAAGAATGAGCTTATATAGCAAAAACTGTGAGAGCCGTTGTGTCTATTCAAATATTCGCCCGTTGAAGTCCATCATTTTTTATCTCTCAATTATTTTTGTTTTGCACATTCGTTGAATAGTTTATTAATAATGTTGTTGCCCATGATTTGTTGTTGCTGAATCTTGATCCATTGATAGCATTTCAACATTTCCGTTAGAGTCGCACTGCTTGTTCTGACATATTTCTATGTTTGAAAAATTAGCCGTTATTAGTGGGCGCTTTGCTTCTCGTGAAACAGCTTTTCATCTCTTCCCATGATTTCTTCAATGTTAATCTAGAGAAACACTTCAACCACTGATACAATAAAGTATTAGTCATGAATACATTGGATCAATAATCAGAAACTAAATTTCTGCATTCTGGGACTCATTACTTCGAGTGAAGATGTTTGACGTGAGTCACCTCCAATCTTGAAGATGCAACCCAAACTTTTAATCTCCTGTTTCACACTTGAAATAAATGTCAAATGATGTTTAAGTATAGTAACAAGTGTAACCATAATGATTAGATAACGTTTGAGCATATTTGGATTCGTCCCATAATTTGTCTTCGCTTCAGGGTCTGCTAAACTCGAGTACATCAGCTGTTTTCTAGTTTCTGCAAGGTTTTCTTATTCTGGAAGTATTCTGATTCTATTAGAATTCAATGACAGTGCGTTCAAGCTTCACTAGAAGTGATTTAAGAAAGTGTGAAATTAACTTGGTGTGATCAGTTATGGCACTGGAGGTGATTTGAGGAAGTTTAATATTCACTGGAAGTGATTCAGCATCTACTGGGAGTGATATTGCAAAGTTCATATATCATTCGAGTGATTTGGGTATCACTGGGAGTGATTTTGAAAACAATGAAATATTTTTCCGGTGATTTCAGAGCCACTGGGAGTGATTTTGCAAAAACTCATATATCACTCGAGTGATTTGGAGATCATAAAAGTGATTTTGTAAAAAGTGAATTTTTCTTTCGGTGATTTTCAATGAATTGGAAGTAATTCTGAAAGTTTCAGAGATCACTCGAGTGAAATGACCATTATCGGAAGTGATGCTGAAAATTTCACATATCACTCGAGTGATTTGGAGATCACTGGAAGTGAATTTCAGAACAGTGAAATTTTCTTCCGGTGATTTCATATGTCACTACAAGGGATCTGTGAAATAAGCCATATCACTCGAGTGAATTCTAGAATCACTGGAGTGATCTGCAATTTCTGGCATATCACTCGAGTGATTACTAAAAATCACTCGAGTGATCTGGTTCAGATCACTTTAACTCATTGTTGCGTTTCTAATTCTTCAGCAAATAGAGGTCAACTTTCAGATGACATAACTCTTTGAATACAGATTCAAAATTAGCATATTATATATAAATGGAAATCTCTTTATGTCTAGTTTCATATGGCACCAGCTCAATTAGATCTGTAGTTTGAGAGTTATGGCTGAATTACCAAACCTGCTCTGGAAAGTGACGCTAATATGGAGGCCAAATTCCAACACTTACATCTCCTTCATATGAACTCCTTTGATGTTGGTTCTTGATCCAAAATGACGCATTGGGAGGCTCATTTCATATGCAACTAGTTTAATCTCAATCGAATTTATGGTTTGAGAGATATGATTGAATTACCAGACCTCGTTCAGCTGGACGGAAAACAGAGCCTGAAAATGCAAACATCACTCGAGTTAATAGTAACTCACTCCAAGTGATTTTCCCTATTTCCAGGATCACTCGAGTGATGTAGGAAAATCACTTGAGTGATTTTTACAATCACTCGGTTGCTACAGTCCCCCCCCCCCCCCCCGACTGCTACAGTACCATTGTTATAGTATAAAATGCTACAGTCAAATAGTGCTCCAATGCTACAGTACCAACTTGAATTCCCTTTTGAACATAGAAACCTCCGGCATTATTTTTAACAACTTAATCTTGATATTCTCATTAGTTCTTGCAAGTTCTTCTTTCTTGATCTCTTTCTTTCTTTTCTTGACTAATCTACAAGATGTGCAACATTAAATATAGTAGTTAGTCAATGTAAGAGATAAGTACATTATGTAAACTTCTTGCTCTTAATATTTGACATCTATATTTGTCATCATCAAAACTAATCATATCTAACAATAAGTATTTTAAAAAGTTTTTAAAAAGCTCACACAAGTACAGGATTGAACCCTTTATTAATGTCCAGACTTTAATAACTTATTATTTGATAATATCTCAAGTTTGTAAGCATTACATAACTAGAACTCATCAAGATATTTTATAAAATACGGTGTTACATTGTATGTCTTGAGGCTGTGAGTCTTGATGTGCATTTTTGCATGGGGTGTATTCTGAACTGTAAGACCTAATATCCAATCTGAGTTATATTAGATTGTGTACTAAGGGTGAGTCCCGATGTGCATTTTTGCATGGGGTTTATCCCTGAGATGTAGGGCCTAATATACCAACTATGTTGTATTTGACTGTTGTGTCCAGTGATTGTTGATTGTGCTGCATCGTGATTGCTAAATACTTATTGTCTGGTGGTTTGTTTTGCATGCTTCTTGAACTTGTATATATTATGATGGTTGTTGTTACTACTAAGATTCTTAGGAATCTCAGCTTTTTCATTAAATGACATACAGCTAAGGCAACCAACTTGAAGGGCAAGGGAGTAATTATCGCTGATAACTGAGAAGGTGGTGAGCAAGATTAGTTTATTTTGTTGGTTATTTGTACAATCTATTTAATTATACTTAGGACTTTTGATAGCTTAATGTGGCTACAAATTTTGTATATATCTAAACACATGAACATAGAGCATGTACATATTAAAAATAGTACATATGGTAGTAGTAAGAGCATGCATAGTAGGGATAGCGGTAATAATACTATGATCAATAATTGAAATGGGGATGGGCATTTGCATGATACGAGCCCATAATTTAACTAACAATAAACTTAAGTAAGAGCAAAGTATAACTCTGGTAATATCAAATTAAGTTGAAGGATTGATGAGATATAATGAAGAGTTTGAACCACTGAATAATTGATTTAAAAAGTTTTAATTTTTTTAGAAAACCACACTCATTTACATGTTCAAACCCTGTGTTTAGACTAGGTTTTTAACTATTTTTGAAAAGTGTTTCCTTTCCAGATCCAAACCTGGCTTAGTGGTTCAAATTTATTATGTGCATAACTCATCTGATTGGAAGGGAAATAAAGTGCTACAACGATAGGTATTTGCTAGAGTCCTCTGTTTATGTTGATAGGTTCTAACCTTTGAATAGTTGCTTTGTGTTGGAAGCATGACTGGTAAGGGAAGGCAAAAAAGTCGATCACCTCTGTCAGCTAACCAAGTTTCTAAGGACAGGCGTGTACCTGAGGATAAGAGGGTAGTGATGTATAGAACAGCAGGAGGGGCAAGGATGATGCGTACCGCTTGGAAGAGAGTTCCACCTCCTATGACTATCAAGCTAGGACCTATCCTGAGTGTAGAGTCCTCCACTAGGGATAATAGTGACATGATAAGTAAAATATTTATATATTTATTTTCCCTTATATGATAATTTTATGGATGATATTTGAGCTTAATGTAATCAATTTTGGGTGTAATTAATAAAAAATGATTTTCTTGCAGTTATAGACAGTACCACATTAAGAAGAATTAAAGAAGGCATTTAATGGAATTTTTTTACTGTTCATACGTACTGTAGCATATACGGCACTGTAGAAAGATACAAACATTGTAGTAGCTGACTGTTCACATGCGGGATTCACTGTAGCATCTACAGTTCAGGGGTGCGGTCGGTGCAGAATGCGTTTTCCTGTAGCAAAATACTATAGCTGACTGTTCAAAATGCGTTTTACTGTAGCAAATTCACTGTAGTAGTTCGAAAATGAAGCCTATAAATAGAGCTTCTTGACACCCTAAAATGAAGGGAAGGAAGAGAGAGAGAGAGAGTTGTTATTTTTAGAATTTATTTCTTGCATTTTTTTCTTCTTGCATGCCTCCTACATGGATGGTTTTACCTCCTATATGGAAGGCCTAGGTAGTCCTCCTTTATGGATGGTATAGGTTGCCACCTACATGGAAGGTTTTACCTCCTATATGGTAGGCTAGATTTTCCATTTTCATGCATCTATTAGTTGTATTTTTATCTTTTTGTAATTAATTTTTATGCAATATTTATGATGTTTTTATTTTAAGTTTGTTTATTTTTAATTTCATCATGAGCTAATTTTCTTTTTCCTAGGGTGATGACGTAGCTTACTAATAACGGATTGAATCTTAACTTATTAACTCTGGTTTTAATTTTTCCTTCATGATTGAGTTTTAATTATTGTTCTTAATGCTTTCAATTGACTGGCCACCTTTTGGATGATTTTAATATGCATGTTGAGACCGGAAGGAGATGCATGTGTGTGGATCCTATAATTAAAACCATAATTTGCTTATGAAATATGAATATATTCATATGGGTTGTGTAGTCTTAATGAGTTCCATAAATCTTAATGCATGATTAATTGCTTAAATTCATATAGGAATATATTAGGTTAGCAATTAATTATAGAATTACTTGACCTTGGAAGAGGCTAGTAATTAAATTAGGGAAACTCGACTATCAATCATGTAGAATAAATTAGACTAGAATAGATAAGTGATTCAATCTGGAATTTGTTAAGTGAAATTTAATCCCTAGGGCTTTTTCTCATATTTGTCTACATATCTCTTGTATTCATATTTCATTATTTTTATCTTTCAATCTCAATCACAACTAATCGATCGACCAAATAGAATTAAAATTATCAATTTTGGTACTTAGTGATCAATCCTCGTGGGAATGATACTCTACTCACTTCTATATTACTTGTTTACGACATTGTACACTTGCACTTTCTGAATACACCATCCTACACTCGTAACATGTCATAGAGGTGAGAGAGGTAGCACGTGATACTGACTCTATGACTAGCTCTAGGGCTCTAGAGGTTAAGATGTTATATGACCCTCACCCTGATGATAAGTTGTAGCAGTACATGAAGATATTGTACCTCAATGACTATGAGTCTATGACCTTCTCCTACTCCACCTCAATACTGTATACCCACTTCTTGTTCGGTGTGGATTTGCTATATGATAGGTAAGCGATGTATGATCTATGGATGCCAGACGACATATGGATCAAGACCACACTTTCCTAGTTTCCTTATACAGCTTTATGTGTCAAGATAAAGAATGGTATTATAGCCCACGGTCCTTATGTGTTTGCTCCTTTCATTGACCTTATGCATAAGTATATAATGAAGTATATGTAAATAATATAGGGACAGTAGGAGCATGCTTAGTTAAGATAAATAGAACGTGTATCTTTTGATGTAAATACCAAGCATCTTTGATGCAAATATAGTTGTTTGTTGTAATAGATCTATGTTCCTGTTGTGTGTTGGTATTTAAGTCTTGTGAAATACATCTATACATATATATGTTCAATGTAGTATTAATGTGGTAATTCTTTTTTAATAGTGAAAAGGAACAATGGTGCGATATAGACCAGAGAACGTACCACTAAATGTGGAACCCGAGAATAATGTGAGGCCCGACCCTATGCAAAAATTCTCAGAATGCTGACACAACAACAAATTATGATTCAGGACTTACGAGAAGAAATATGGGAAATAAAGGAAAAGCGAAATAAAGACGGGGCACAACCTGAGAACCTTGAAGGGAATAACCCTGAGGGGAATTCAGAAGGGGAATAGCCTCAAAGTGATAAGCAATCACAGTCATTCAAATTCAATCAAGAGCCTCATATTGTTTTGACTCCTGAAGAGGAAAATCTCTAATATTGGATGCCTAAATTCATTAAGTACCAGCCTCCAACGTTCAAGGGAAGATTTGATCCACAAGCTGCTGAGGACTGGCTGATTCGACTAGAGAAAATATTTCAGGTGCTGGGATACCTACAAAGATGAAATTCAGAATAGTTATATACAAGTTGGAAGGAGACATAGACCACTAGTAGAAGAATACAGTAATCATACTGCGTGGCCAAAACATCCCATTGACCTGGGAGTTATTCCAAGAAAAATTTAATGAGAAATACTTCCCGAGGTCGGTGAGGATTGAGAAGGAGAAAGAATTCGTGGCTATACAACAGGGTGATGACGAGACTTTCGATGAGTACCTGTCTCAGTTTATTCAATCATCCTGTTACTCTTCTTATATGAGATTCAAGAAAGATAAGGAGTGGAGCTCTGATATGCTGATGTGGGGACTAGAGCCGAAGTTGGAAGAGAAGCTAGTTACCCAGCAGTTCACCAAATTCAATAAGGCAGTGGAAGTTTTACGGCTGATAGAGGGTAACTTGAAAAGAATACGTTCGAATAGACATGCCAACAATCGAGGTAGACCTAGTCAGGTGGATACCTCATAGAAGCATAAGGGACAAGGATTCTAACAAAATGGGGACAATAAAAAGCCCTTTTATTCTGGGAACCGTAGCAACCAGAAACCCCCGACATCTCAAACTTGCCCTTGATGTGGTAAATCACATCTGGGACGACTCTGTAATGTCCATATGAGCAAGATAATCTGCTATGCTCACCAGAACCAGGTCACTTTGAAGTAAACTGTCCCCAACGAACAGCCAAGACCAGACCCAAGAATCAAGGCTGAGTGTTTGCCTTGACGCACGAAGAGGTGAAGAAGTTTCTTGAGTTGATATAAGGTAAAGTCCTTCTCAATAGTAGTTTATTGCAAACTTTATATGATTCGAGTAATAGTCATTGCTTTATTGCTTATGAATATGCTAAGCACCTAGGATTGCATGTTCATAAACTGCCATTTGACTTGATTATGTTAATGCCAATGGGTGTCAAAACTATGACTGCTGAGGCTTGTCTGAACTGTGTGTTAAATGTTAAGGGATATAAATCTATGATTGACTTGATTTGTTTGCAACTCTAAAAATTTGAGGTTATACTGGGTTTTGACTGGCTGATGGCAAATAATATGCTGCTATATTGTAGGAATAAGAATATAGTATATCCTACCCGATAAAAGGATGATAAAGCAAATGCTAGTCTAAACTTCCTCTCAATAACGAAAGCTGAGAAATGCCTAAGTAGGGGATGCCAGGGATATTTCATGTTCTTTTCTATATAGGCGGAGACAAAAATAACCTTAGAAGATATTCCGGTTGTAAGGGAATTTCCTGAGGTGTTTCAGGATGACTTTAATGGCTTGCCTCCGGAAAGGGAAGTAGAATTTGTGATCGAGATCATGCTTGGAGCTGGATCTATATCAAAAGCCCCATATAGAATGGCTCCAAATGAGATGGTTGAGCTGAAAAAGCATATTGAGGAATTTCTTGAGAAATGGTTCATTTAACCTAGTGTCTCACCGTGGGTAGCTTCGGTGCTATTTGTTAAGAAGAAAGATGGAAGCCTAAGGCTATGTATTGATTACAGAGAGCTGAATAAGATGACCGTCAAGAACAAGTACTCGCTTCCCCGGATTGATGACCTTCTAGATCAATTGTCTAGATTAAGTATGTTCTTGAAGATTGATCTAAGGTTGGGATATCATTAGCTACGTGTGAAAGCAAAAGTCATACCGAAGACTACTTTTAGGACCAGATATGGGCACTACAAGTTTATGGTGATGCCCTTTGGAGTAAACAATGCACCTGTTGTGTTTATGAACTACATGAACCATATATTTCATCAATATTTAGATCAATTTATGGTAGTCTTCATTGACGACATTCTAATATACTCTAAGAGTAAGGAAGAGCATGATGAGCACTTGAGGATCGTGATAAACATTTTGTGGGAAAGGCAACTCTATGCCAAACTGAGCAAGTGTGAGTTTTGGCTTTCAGAAGTCACATTTATGGGCCATGTTATCTTAAAAGAAGGGGTCTCAGTGGATCCCATTAAGGTGGAAGCAGTACTAGATTGGAAGATTCCAGAAATTGTTGTTGAAATACGTAGCTTTCTGGGTCTTACTAGCTATTACAAGAGATGCATTCAGAATTTCTCCTGGATCACCTTGTCGATGACCAAGCTCATGTAAAAGGATCAGCCATTTAAGTGGGATGACTGATGTGAGAAGAGCTTCATTGAGCTAAACGAGAGGTTGATAACTGCACCCGTATTGATTATACTTGATCCCAAATTGACCTACGTGGTCTACAATGATGCTAGTAAGCAAGGACTAAGATGTGTCCTAATACAATAGAGCAAAGTAGTGGCCTATGCCTCTTGATAGCTGAAGCCTCATGAGATGAACTATCCCACAGATGATCTGGAGTTGGTGGCAATCGTGTTCACGCTGAAAATCTGGCGACATTACCTATACGGTTTGATTGTAGAACTGTACTGCGACTACAAGAGTCTCAAGTACCTGTATGATTAGAAAGAGCTAAATATAAGACAACGTAGGTGGATAGAGTTGCTAAAGGACTACAACCTAGAAATCAAGTATCACCAAGGTAAAGCAAATGTCGTTGCTAATGTTATGAATCGAAAGGCGGTGTAAGTATCAGCTATGATAATACTGGAAAGGAAACTAATAGAAGATTTCTAATATTTAAATCTGTAAAATCAAATCCTATGTGCTAGCTATAGTATTAGCCAAGAGGAAAGTGATTTGAAGGTTGAAATTGCATAAGCTCAAATGCAAGATGAACGAGTATAGTCCATCATAACTATGATTGAATAAGGAGAGACTCGAGACTATGATCTTTCACCTAGTGGACTAGTTTGATAAAAGAAGAGAATCTATGTTCCATTGAAAGCTGATCCGAGGAAGAAAATCCTGGAAAAAGCACTCAAGAGTCGATACACCCTCCACCCAGGGATGGTAAAGATGTATCATGATTTGAAGGCTATATACTGGTGGCCCAGATTGAAGAGGGATGTGACTGAATATGTAGCATGGTGTCTTACCTTTCAGAAGGTAAAGATTGAACACCAGAGACCATAAGATTGCTTTAAGGTCTTGAGATTCCACAGTGCAAGTGAGAAAGCATGACCATTGATCTTGTGGTAGGGTTACCTAGAATTTGAAATCATGATGTGATATGGGTGATTATTGACCGCTTCACGAAGTCAGTACATTTCATATTGATCGACGCCAACTATTCTCCTGATAAACTGGTGGAGATCTACATCAGAGAGAAAGTGAGACTTCATGGAACGCCAAATAGTATAATTTTTGATAGAGATCCTCACTTTACTTCAAGGTTTTGGAGATCTCTCTGCATAAAACTTTAGGTACCAAGCTAAAATTCAGCATTGCCTATCATCCTCAGACAAATATTCTGAAGGCCTAAAACTTGTCCAAAAATTCTGAAACTTTTTAGGCTTAAATAAGACATACAGAGCTTTAATTTGATAGGTATTTTGTAATTTTTGGACAAGTGTGCTAGGAGTTATGATTTTTCAAACTCTGATCATATGAATCTGGAAACAAGTGGACCTATATAATTGTTTTGAAATTATTTATCTTATGATTATATTTTCTCCTTAAATTAGACTTAAATAGGGTTAAATAGAAATTAGAACCACTCAATTTAGAATTTCCTAGAATTAATGGAGAATTTTTAAAATTTGGCCTTGTTTCTAGAACTAAATCTAGAACAGTGGTCTTCAACAAATTCTAGGAATAATTTGTCTATATTAGGGAGACCTAACTATTTTTCCTTAAATTTTCATTAAAATAGCTTCATTTAGGCTTTTGAATAAGTCCAATTGGATCTTTGTAGAATTATTTATGATTTTTTACATTTGGACATGATTTTGAAAGCTGTCTTAGGATAGTTGAGAGTAATCATAAAATCTAGACTTGTAGGCATGGTTACTGTAATAGTAATGATTGTTACTGTAAATTAGACTTAATAAGGGTCACATAGGCCTTTGAAATATCTCAATTTAAATTTTATAGAATTAATTATGATTTTTCAAAATTTGGTGAAAAATCTGTCAGCTTTATGTCTTATGTGAAATTTAAGATTTAATGGCATAAATGTAATCGGTTAGAACTCTAAGGGTGAAAGTGAGCCTTTGAGGCTAATGTAGCCATAGGGCATGCAATCTTTATGGCTCTAATAATGTCATTCTTATCTAGGGTCATGAAGTGTTAAAGAAGAAGTAATGGTTGGAAGATCAAGGTGCATGAGGAGGACATCAAGTAAAAGATAGTAAACTTACCTAGCCTGCATGTATTTGATATGTATGTTTTGTATTGATTTTGTGACTGCTTTGCCTAATTATGTTGAATATATTTGATTGATTGAAGCTTTATTATATTTGTGCAACGACCATGTGTATGTCATAACATTGAGCATGCATATATGTCATTATGTTAGTATGAATATGGTAGGCAAGCATGTCATGCATTAACTATATATCTTGCATGCATAGTGATATTGTTTACTATTGAGATTCCTTTGAATCTTACCCTCTCCAAACCAACCATTTGACAGGTGGTAGAGGTGGGAAGTAAGAGTTGTACGTGAAGAGAACGTGATGGTGGTGGACCAAAGATTCAAGGGTCCGAGGTTGTATTGTATTTTATTTCAATATCTGATAGCCTTATGTGACTATATATGTATGCTATATATGTAGTTTCATGTATGAATGAAGTTTTAGTAGAGAACAACTCTAAGAGAACCGCTCTAATTGAATTGAAAGAAATACGCCCGCATACTCTAATTTTATAGATTTAAGAGCCGATGAGACATTAGTGATGTAGTGAATCTAGTGGAAATGTTTTAAAGTATTCTACCCTTTGAAAAACTCATCTCATCTCAACCCTAGGTTTAAGTCCTAAGTTGAGTTTGAGAGATTTATGAACTATTGTGAGGTTTGGGTAGTTCGGGTTCAATTCCTAGTCCCACGAATGATTTCACTACTCATCTCTACTAATCTTGGGCTATTGGAGAAGGGTGTCACAGATAACATGCTTCATTGTGAGCCTATCCCTCCAAAGCATGTGAAGGTACAAATCAACACTAACATCGACCTAAGCTATATGCTCCCTTGGCCCACCAAAGATGAAAATACAATGGAAGGGGCTATAGGCTGCTTTATTATATGGCCTCGCTATTTACTTAAAATATTCAAGCTAACCAAGAAGTCCACCTCTCAAAAGAAGCTACCTACCAAGTCTAAGCCCCCCACTCAAGCCCTCCACTCAGTCCAAACCCCCTCTCAGTCCAAGAAAAGGAAGCATCCTACCACTAATGATCAATATAGGAAGAAGCCTTTCTCACAGAATAAGCCTATTAGTCAATCTACTTGAAAGTCCCTCTAGGAATTCGTTGACAAGGTCTTCGTTACAAACCCATTTCCAATGATCAAATTTGGGATAGAGGTCTTCAAGCTAGCAACCAATAAGATGTTGTAAGTGAAGAGCTTTTTTTTAGGTACTGAATATGGAGATAGAAAGTACAAGCTCTATCAACTTCTCTATTAGCTATTTCTTCAACTGTGATTATATAGTTAGCTGCTTATAACTTTAATTACTTTTTGATATGTTGGTTTCGGCATTGCAGGCACCTATATCATACTTACATCTTCCCTTACAGCCTCTAAGACAAGATCAAGTTCATCTGCCTTAACTATGTCAGGCACTAAGGTGACTACATAAAGGAAGATGTTAGGCCAAATCACATAAGGTTTTTGGGGGAATGAATTCATTAGGAGGATGCCAAACAAAAGTGGCACTTACTTCTTTGTGCTTTACATTCAAGGGTGGGAATATCATTAACTCTGGTTAAATTATTTTTTATTTATTTTGTAAATGTTCTGATGGCGTAATCTATTATTATACTTAAGGAGTATTGGATGCTCATAGTGTAAAATCCAATTAGCAAAAAGATATGGTATTATGACTCTTTAGCTGGGGTTCCAGACAGGAGATGATATATGCAAGAAACATTCAACCAGTAAGTTATCCATTCATCATTTCTTATAATTTAGTTCATCTTCCATGTTTCTATATATATAATTTTTTATTGTATCTTCTCAAAGAGATGCATAATTACCACACTCAAAATGGTCTTGAGTGCCCTAAAATCACCCTCACTGATAGCCACTATAATAAACTATTATAATGGCTATGTCCGAAGATATATATATATATGACACACACATGTCTATACATATGTACACATGTACATATGTATACATATGAACATATATATATGTGTGTGTGTGTATCTACACGCGCGCGCGCGCGCACACATATGTGTGTGTGTGTGTCCATATATATATGCGCGCGCACAAGTGCACATGCATACACATATACATATATATATATATATATACATATATATGTCTATATATATACATATATATGTCTATATATATATATATGTGTGTGTGTGTGTACATATATCTATATATGTAGACATATATGTATGTATGTATGTATGCACACACACACATATATATATTTATATGTATACATATGTGTATATATATACATATGTATATATGCATGTACATACATCTACACACACGCGCGCGCACACACATATACATGTTTGTTTGTTTATGTGTGTGTGTGCATTTATGTATGTACGTACACACACACACACACACACACACACACACACACACACATATATATATATATATATATTAACCAATGACTACAATATTAAATTGAAACACATGTAATATCCCGAAGTGTGTTACTAGATGTTTGAGAATAAGTCAGAATTAAGTAGACTACTATCCCTAGTTTAGTAAGATTATCAAGACTGTCTTAAAGATAGAATGGTCTTCGAGGACTATGTGACTCGGTTCTTCCAAGTAGAGGGCTCAATATGTGTAAGTAGTAGGATTAGTGTGTCGGTATAAATGTGCACATGACACATATATGGCGCCATTTGGTTAGACCACATGAGTGTATGAATTGTAATATCCCAAAGGTTAGTAAAGGGTTAAATGTCCCAAAAAGAAAGTGTAAATAGTATTAGAGACTACTTTGGGAATTAAGTATGGGATTTAGTTCCAATTAGTTAAGGGAAAAATGCCCAAACCCTTTATCTAAAGTTAAATATGATATAAGGCCTAACATGGATCCAAAAAGAGAGAGAATGACATCTTAGAAGAAGGAAAATTAGACAAAGGAAATACTTAATGGCAATTTAATTAATGTTGAAAAGTAAGGGTAAAAATGACATTTATAAATTGATCTCAATGGTAGATTGGGAAACAAATGAAGGGTCAAGATTTACCCTTAAAAAGTAAGGATAATGATGATAGGAGAAATTAGTTATTTTATTATTGGAGCCACAACAAGTTTCCACATAAGCCCGTTCTTAAACACATGCATACACATGCAAGACCAAGTCAACCCATTTCTTCCTCCTTTATGCCATGAAATTCAGTCAAGAGAAGGAAAAGGAGAGAGGAAATTGGATCAAAATATATATTCCCACCTTTTTACTCTTTAAGAACTGTTAAGATAATAGGAGGAAGAAAAAGAATTTAATTGATACACTTCTTCACTTTTCCATTTGAAAAGTCAACCAAAGAGAAATAGAGAGCGAGTGAACATTTAATTAATATACTTCCTCACTTTTCTATTTAGGAAAGTCTGCCAACATAAAGAGCAAGAGAGGGAGAGTTTAATTGATATATTCCTTCCTTCTTTAGTCAACAAAGTCAGCCAAGATTTCAAGAGAAAAGGAAGAAAGAATTTGTCGAACATATAGCCATCTTTTAGGCATGTACTCACATACACATGTGACCATTTTATTTTTAACACTTCCTCATCCTTAAAAAGTCACCAAAGAAGAGGAAAAACTAAGAGAAAAAGAGAGGAAAAAGAAAAAGGAAAGAGAAAGGGTGATTTGAAGAACAAAGTAAAGAGGTAAGTGATCTTGATCCATTTTCATCTTTAAGATCACCTTTTTGGCTTAAAGTGTCTTCATAAACCTTATTACTTCCACTAAGAGCAACATTTCTAGGGTTTTTGTTTCTTAACGAGAGGTGTTTAGTGCTACTAAGCAAGTGTTGAAGCTAGAGAAACCAAGAAAGAGCCATAAGAAGGGAAATATGTAAGCTTAATCTATGATCTGAGCTTAGTATCTTGAGATTTGGTTAGGTTTTTGGGATATTGTGGTGCTACCCTGTTTTATGGAAATGGAAACCTTAGGGTTTTGATCATGTTAAGAGCATAAACATGATGTCAAATAAGGTTTAGTGATGATATATAATGAAATTCCAAGAAGCCAACCTGTGGTGGATTAGGGTTAAGGTTCGGCCAGACCTAGAACCCTAGGAATGAATGTGATTTTGGTACATTTGAGGTTAAACATGGATTCTCCATGCGAAATTGTGTGGGATTAAGTGTGGTTGTGATTTTGGGTGATTAGATAAGAAAGCCCTAATTTTGGAACCTAAGCATAATTGCTACCAGATTATGTTTTCTGGGAGACAGATTGCTTGTAACGTGTCTTTGAATGGGTTAAATCTTATCCAATGGTCATGATATTTTCCATAATAATATTAGGCATCCTAAGCTTTAATTTGATATATAATATGTGTTATTTGGGCTTGTACATTGAAAGATATGATTTTCTAAAATTAGGCATTAAATCTGGAATGATTTCTGGAATTATGTGTATATAATTGGTAGTGGCAGATATTTTTCCTTTAAAATAGGCTTAAATATCTTTACATAGAACTTTGAACCACCTCAATTGAAGATTTCTAGATTAAGTTATGAATTTTCAAAGTGAGGTGACAATTATGGCATATTAGGCTTGACATACGAATTTGAGATACTTGGAGTAAATTCTAATAAGTTTGACTTCTAAGGGTAAAGTTAAGTACTAGAGGCTAGAGTAGACACATTAAGTACTCACATGGCATAATGCACTAGTCTTAAAGATAACCAAACCCAAGTGTTTTGAGTTATCAAAGAATTGGGATAAGTAATAACTCGTTCGCTTGTGAATTTTAACTTATAGGGTTTTATATTTGCTCGGGACAACCAAGAGATTGGTAACAAAGACAGGACATTAGAAAGGTTACAAAGTAGTAACTCTTTCTCTCATATACCATGTATTCTTCTGCATGCATGATTTTACCATTCCAACTACTAATCAACAGTGTGGGCAAGTTGTTCAAAGGGTAATAAGGTAATCACGGACGAGTGAAGCGAGTGACTGAAAAAGTTTAATGTCTCCGTTGGTTATCAATTTTTGAAAATTTATATATTCTGTATATGTAACCATGGTAAACCTAGTACTAGTTATAGCCGGAAAATCGGGCTAAGCCTGTCGGGCCGACCCTTTTAAATCACCTGCCGGGCTTAAAAAATGGAGCCTCAAAAGGAAGTCGGGCCTAAAAGGGTCAGCCTTGTAGGGCCGGCCCTTTAGGCCTTTTAGCTTTTTTTTAATTCCCCCGCCCCTCCTACCCGTACCCTTGCTGACTCCTCCCTAAGAACCTTAAAATTTCCAAATTTACATATCATGGTAATTTACTAATTCTTGATATTTTTACCCCTTAAGCAGAGTCTACTACTTAAAGTGAAGTACAATCAAAATTCCTTGAAATTGATGATAGTAGCGAATAAGATGAAAATGGTAGTTGTCATAATCATGTTGCTTAGAGTGTTTAGCTTTTTACCTTCTTATACTATGTATGAGACTATGAGTTACTTGTGGAAAGTATTTTTTTTACCTTTGATTATGAATTAGTAATTGTATTTATTTTATTGCATGAGGAGTGTAGACGTATAGTTAAATCTTGTGAAAATGACTTACGGCCTTGAGGGCTGGCCCTGGCCCGTATGCTCTCGGGTCGGGCTTTGAAAAACATCAATTTTTCTTTCCCCAGGCCCTGTAAGGCTCACCCTTTAAGGCCTTGGCCTCTCAAGGTCTGGCTCTGTAAGGCCGGGCCAGCCCTGATTCCTACCTCTAGTACTAGTAGTAGCAGTCGACGCGATAGTTGTAACCTCGTACATTAGTACTTTAACACGATGAATGAATTAGAATTGGGAAACCATACACTAAGAGCCTATTAGTTGACAAATGTTACACATGTTTTCTGTAGAGAATGCTCTGATTATAATAAAGGGAATTAAGAACTGATGAGTTATAATGAAATTGTAAACCATTTTGAGACAACACTTAAAGTATTTTAAAGAGTTTTTGAAAAATCCACTCAACTGCAGGTTTGAACCCTATATTAAAGATTAGACTTTAACTATTTTCTAACAAATATTAGTCTCTGGATCGATGTCATTATATGTCCAAATTAATCTAAAGACTTTGAAAATTATGGTGTTACATTACACACGCGTACACGCACACAAACACACACACATACATACATATATGTATGTATATACATACATACATACATACATACATATATACATATATACATACATACATAGATACATACATACATACATACATAGATACATACATACATATATATATGTATGTATGTATGTATCTATGTATGTATGTATGTATGTATCTATATATGTATGTATGTGTATATACACTTACACACACACACACACACATGTATATATACATATATGTATATATGTAACAAAATTTTCTTCTCATTTCTTTGTAGTACCCTAAGCAACCAGACATGAGCAATGTGTAACACCCGTCTTACGTACCCCTTAATTGCTTACAAGGAAGCATTCATTATTACTTTGTTAGGGGTAATTACTTAGTCACAACTTATTTAGCCGTTACTCTTACTGAATATCAGAGTTAATTCTTATTCTCAATGATCCTGATTACGGTTTAATTCAAATTCGCGTGTATTCTTACAACTAAATATTCTCTGTGCGTAAATAATGATACACACAGTAATCTAAACACAATTCGGTCTTCAGTTCTTCGTCTTCTTTCCCTCTTGTTCTTCTTCAAGAATTCTTCTCTTTCTTGTTCTTGTACCTATATGGTTGGTGGGGAGAAGGGTGAGATGATTCGAGAGAATCTCAGTAGCAAACATACAAACAATGCATGTAAGATGAATGCTAGTGCATGATATGATTGCCTTACATAGGCTTATGTTCTCATAATGATTATTCTGCATGCTCAATATTTCGTGCAACATACTTATGACTATAGTAAAAATAGAAACAGAGCTTTTCATACATGCTTCACATAATCAAGCAAAGCAATACAACAAATCAATACACATCATAAGCATCACATACATACAAGTAAGTAAGTTTACTACCTTGTGGACTCATGTCATTCTTCTTTAATTGTTCCCTTTTCTTAACACCATTGGAGCTTCTTTGAAATTCTTCCATTCCTCTTCTTTCTTGACTTCTCCATGGCCCTAGATACCCAATTACATCATTAGAGCTATGATTGCGAGTCACTAAAAGTGTATACTAAGGCCCAAGAAACTAGAAAGGGCTAAATGGGTCAATTTCCTTCAAAAATATGAAATGTTGGAATTTAGGAGTTTTGCCCGCCGTCAAGAATGGCTGGCTGCGGCCAAAAACTAGACAGAAACATTTTGGCCGTGGCCAAGAATCTCGCTGTTCAGAATTTCACCGTCCTGATTATTGGCCAAACTTGTAAAAATCATAATTAAATGTATAAAACTCCAAATTGAGTGATTTAAATCTCTATTTAACCCTCTTTAAGTCTAATATAAGAAAAAAATATGTACACAAGCTAAATGAACTCACATAATCATAGAGATCTATTATATTAGACATTGCTCCAGAATTTTCCAAATTCACATGACCAAACTTTGACAAATCATAACTCCTAGCATACTTGTCCAAATCATTCAAATTACCTATAATTTTAAAGCTTAGCATGTCTACTTTAATTCTGGAAAGTTTCATTATCATTGGACAACATTTAGCTATTCAAACACATCACAAAGACACTGCCTCCAGAGGACAGATTTCACAACATGCACACATTCAACTTCTAAACTTCCAAATTCATACACAAGTGTCCAAAATTCATGAACACTTGCATACCCACACAATTTTTCCTTCTAAATTCAATGTAAGTATCAAAATCATCAAATTCTCATCCCAACACCATATCACATATAGAACAGAAAACTAAAAATCAGAGTTCCCGGAAAGAGTTTGTCGGTTTCTTGTTTTCTTTGGCTTAATCACTTCCTTTTTACTTCTAATTAAATTATTAGCTATTTAAACACTCATTAGACATGATTTATCCATTTAAAACACTATTTTAAACTAACCATGAATAGTACCCAACTTCCTCTATACTCATCCAAACGACAAACCAATCAGTTAAAAAGGAAGCTTACGCTTACCTCTACTCGTTTCCGCAAATGGTTCGGAATTCTGGCAACACTCCGACCGGTGAGACAACGCCAACCACCTTCAAAAGAAAATATGAAACCATAGGAATGAAGCTCGTGATGAGTAGAAAAAGTTTCCTAAAGGGCACTTTGAGAGAAGACGCCGTTACAGTAGAGTTTCGGCGAGTAGAATTTTCTCGCTCTTCTCTCTCCATTTTCTCTGCAGCTTCTCTCTCTCTCTTCTCTGCATTTTTAGCATGAAAAATAAGCTGAGGAAGATGATAATTGATGATTAAAGGAGGTGTTAAATTGCCTTGCCACGTGTCAGCTTCTGATTGGCCCAAATAATTGATTTTCGCACAAAATAGATAATCTGGCAAAATTTTTATTAAACTTTGAAAATTCATATCTAATTGTACAAATGTCTAATTGGGGTGGTTCTAAAGGATATGAAACCCTCATTGAGTCTAGTTTAAAGAAAAAATATAAAAGTATAACCTTTGGGCAATTGGAAGTTCACGCTTCCCAAAATTTTAATCTTTGGATGTTGTCCCAGAAAATAGTTAATTTCGCTGAGCTAACTTCAAAAATCTATTTCTCTTTGTGTACAGCACCAAATAACTTATATAACCTATCAAATTAAAGCTTGATAAGTCTACTTTCATTCTGAAAAGTTTCATAATATTTGGACATCATTTTCCCTTTGAAATATGCCACACAAACTCGACTGCCACATTGGGAATTTCACCGATAGCAACAATACTTTGTATTTCACTTCAGTATGTTGTGTGTGACTTCACTTCATTTTTTTATTCCTCGAGCTCTTTAGCTCACCAATATAATTCCTTTTGATATCTAAGGATATAAAGGAATTTTGAGGAATTTAAATATGCCTCATAGGGACATTTGCTAAACTGAGGTCTAACAGTCCACTTAATTTAGGCTTATTCTCTAGCCTTTAATCCCAAAATTTGGGATATTACATAATGATTGTGGGTATTGCGTGATGTAGTACATGAAGGACATAATCACGCATAGTCCTGAAAATATAGATACAAATAATGTATATTATATGCTCAATTCTTTCATATATACATAGTTAGCTATATATTACAATGTCTAACTTCCATCTACTATTTCCTTTTTAGACAGTATTTTAATGCCTATTACATGATATTTAGCAACTCACAAATGGAAGAAGTGGCCAACGAGTTGGCGGCATCTATGCAACATTAGTTGGAGAGTAAATGCATAGAATGAGTATAAATTTCTAGATATTGATGTTTTGTTTGTTAGTTTTGGTTTTAATAGTGTATACATGTACATGCATGACTGTAAATATATTATGATTTGTTGTATTGTTTTATAAGAATGAAAATGTAAATGTATATTGTGATTTATTTTGTAAATTTATATGCAGGGGGATCTCGGAAACATAAATCCCCTGCCCTAATTTTTTAAAATAAAATTTAGCTTTAATAAATCATGGTTGTTACCTAACAACAGTAATTTATGTTAATTATATCTAACCGTTGTTTAAATAAATCCGTTGTTAGCATTATTATCAATATATAATGGTTGTTAAAGCAAAACCATTATGTATTATGCAAGTATTATCATAAATTATGATGGTTGTTAACGTGTGCTCGTTAATTATTATCACAGTAATGTGCATATTATGACCTTACCAAGCCTCAATATATAACGGGTGTTATGTTATAACTATTATAATAAGTCTAGAATATATAATGGTTCGGAACCATAGTTTATCTGCACTGAGCATATATAACACCCACATATATTATGATTCGGAACCGTGATATATGGTAGATAATAACTGTCATATATTGCAATTTATGGAGTAGAGAATCCTATTATGAATTGGAATACTTGATGTCACTTTTGTCGCTAAAGTAATCAATTAAGGCCAACTATTAATGTAATATAGTGGCAACTTAGGTTATTCTCCCAAGAAGCAATATGTGTTTTTTTCCCTATAAGATTGAATTTAGGTAGTAAAAGATACAGTGTAATGGACCTAAACTAGAATGCATGACACTACTACTTAAATACAAAATACAAATGACTCTAAAACCTATATGAGAATGAAACTAACCTAAATGAATACAAATGCAATTTGGGGGGTTTCTTGTGAAAAGAGAATTAAAATCCTAAGGAAACAAAATAAACTAATAGTTAAGAAAATCAGATAAGAAAAGATAAGAAAATCTTAAGAACCAACTTAGGATTTACATGGAGTTAGCTTTCTTGGCCCAAATTAATTAATAAACAAAAGAGAGATTGATAAAAGAGAGGAATTAATAAATCTCTCAAGCTCAATAACACTTACTCCATTAGAAAACTCATAATGAAATAAGAGGTGGCTAATTAAACTCAATAAAAACCAATCACAGTTAATTTCAAAATAATTTAGAAATATTGTTTACAATTGTCCAATTGAACAATTAGACAATTAACTAACCCAATTAAACAACCAAGAGGGTAAACCAAATTGAAAATTAAATTAATAATAAAAAATCCATTAGCAATTCAATTGACAATCTATAGGTTTATTAACAAACATTTCAGCAATTATCTTACCACAAATCAATCCAAAATATCAATTCAATTCAAAAGAAGTATGTCTACAATCTAAAATTAAATTGTTCTTATGTAATACAACTCAAAATTATTTAAAACTAAATAATCTCAAGTCTTGAATCAAAATAATAAATGGAAATACACTCCCTTATGTTCTTTAAATATAAGTCCTAAGCTCTAATTTTCTCTATGCTCCTCTCAAATTGTCTTCCTGCTATCTTAAGCATCCATAGAATGCTCCTCTTCAGTCTCCTTAAAAGCCACGTACAAGATGAATAATGAATGGACAACGATGTGAGTGAGGGATTTGCACGTGTTAAGAAGAAACTGGAGAAGGAAATATACTAATGGAAATAAGGGGAAAGTGGAAGATGGCGTGAATGATACAATGGAGAGGGAGAGTAGGCATTCACTAACTAAGAGAGCGAGAGAATTCTTGTAGTAGCTAGGTATTTTTTATAGGAGAATGAGAAAACTTAGAGTACAAGATTTGAATTTGTTATAATTGAATTAACCCATTTAAACTTAGCTAATAGGGCTTTAAACTTCCAAAAATAATTATGCACTATAGGATTTCCTAACATGTTTTTCCTTGACCTGCAAGAATTCAATGATATTGTGATCTATCATATATTTGAAAATATTAATCCATCACAAAATAAGAAATTAAAATGTTAACAATTGAAGCTCAATAATGTCACAATTAATTCATATTTATATTATTTTCTAAAATTGGCTAATGATTCAAATATTTCCTAATAAATCCAAATTAGCCTAAAATCACTCCCTAAGTAAATGAATAAGGTGGGATAAAATATATAAAAATTATGATTTATCAATACTTTTGCAAACAAAATATAAAAAGTGTGTTCGTACTCTTTAATCTTTATTGTGCTAAAGTCACTTAAGAACCATCGATCAGTTGCTGCCAACTTTGAATTAAAAATAAAAGAATGAATTCTCTAATTATTTGAAAAGTCATCATATTGTGTTATATTTATTGATTTATTGATACTCTTCACTAGGGAGAATACATGTAACACATACAAATAAAAAATGGGTGGGGAAGTTTTTTGTAGAAAACTTATATTCAAGTCAAGTATTTAGTATATATTTGTCGATACAAATACTATATCAATGCTTTAGGAACTTAACAAAATTCATGTTCCATCATGTAGGATAGTAAGACAAATATGGTATGTTAGGGATTGAGAGAGAAGAAGTTCCAACATATGAATTATAGATAACCTATTTTAGTATTTTTCAATTAGACGTATTCTATAAGGTGAAAACATAAACTAGAGGCATTCTGCCTTTTGTCAATTTTTTGGGCTTTTGAATGTACTTTATGTCCACAACATCATTTTATCTCAATTAATACTCCATCCGGTCGTTTTGATAACCAACAACTGTCCAAATCAAACAAAATGAACTGGTAGATAAATTTATTAAAAGCAATAAATGTGTGAGAGATATAACATTTTTCAAACATTCCATTATTTATGAAGATTATGAGTGAGAGGGAGAATGAGCAAGAAAAAAGATAAAGAGATAATGAATAGGTAAAAGAGATGAGAGACACGTGTAATTAATTGATGGTAAAAATGGAAAAAAATGTATTAAAATTTTAGATACAACAAAATTGTTGTTTATATAAATATATAAAAGACCAAGTCCATATGAAAAAAAGTGTCTTACATATAGGATCGGAGGAAGTAACTCCTAAATCACAGCCATTAAAATGAACTGTTGTTTACAAAATATCAATTCCTCAATATATTAATCTACCTATATCTATTGCAAGACAATTTTAATGGCTAAAATATTTTATAGTCATGAATGTAATTCTTTCATTTTATATTTCAAATATGACATTAAGTAATAAATATCGCTCTGTGCGACGCATGGGGAAATGACCCCTAGTTGGGCTCTAAAAGATTACGTGCAACTCTCGCTTCTCTTTAATTATCGTGTTAAGCGGTTTAAGGTAACTGAGGTTTTACATTTTGTTATGATTGACATTTTTTTTTGGATAAAAAGATCAAATATGTATTAAAAAAGTATTACAAATACACACATGCAGTCAGCATATTTCAAGATGTGAAAATAAAATCAGTCTTATACTGGTCATAGGAGAAAACTTCTACATTGAAAGATTTAAAACTGGTTAACAGTGCTGCTACGTGCTTGTAGATTGCAAAAGGAGAATCCTGCAGGCCTTGCACAGAAAAGCTCAGAATTTTTTTGGAGGACCATATATGAAGAAAATCCGAGATATGTATGAAAAAAGGAGATCTAGAGATCTAAGCAACAGATGCCCGCAATGCTTTTAGCTTGAAGAAAGAGTCTCCTTTTCCTTTCTAAGCCATTTGAAATGCTGAATTAATTGACCCTCATAACATATCCAAGACTGATAATGGACAGGGGTGGAGAATTTATGAAGGATAATTATCCAACCTTCTTTGTTGATCTCCAGGGTTTGATGGCATGAAACAGAGGTTGTAGGAAAAATTTCGTCTGAGTTGTTCTTGAAAGCTAGATGACAGAAGTTTGTTTGTCCCACAATGTCATTGATTACCTGCATTTCACTGTATGCCTTTCCTTCATGCATAATCTTTTTTCTATACATCCATAAAGTGTTGATTAAGATGATGATAGTATGAATTGTATGATCAAGATCATCCTGATGAAGTTAGACAAAACCCTTTCGTATCCAATTCTGAAAATCCTCAAAAGCTTCAAAATCCATTCTTATGGTTGTACTCACAAACCAAACTACTTGAGTGAACAGGCATGTGTAGAAAATGTGCAGTATTGTTTCATCTTCCTGGCACCCAAAATGACATTTTCCAGAAATGCAGAGGTGGTGATGCTGAAGGGTGTCAATAGATGGAATGGCGTTATTTAATAAATTCCAAATGAAGAGTAAGGACTTAATTGGCAGGTAGATTGAACATAAAAATTTCCAAAAAGGATCTGCAACACCTACATATTTCAAGGATAAAAACCATTTTAAAACCATCCCTTACCAGCAATTTCCCAGAGGCATTTCCTGAACAGTAAATTTGTTCATGTAAATTCATGCAAGAAACTGGGGTGCCGATGATTTTCTGAGCAATATCTGAAGGATAAAGTGAATGAACCTCCACAGAGTTCTATAAGAGAGATGTGCCATCTATAGGATTATGCATTAGTAAATTAGACGAAAAGAGACTTTGTCCCTGATGCACCAATTTAGATTGCATGGGCCACCATAAGGGATCGTTAAGAGGAATAGATGATCCATTACCTATACTCTAATTGAGAAAGTTAGAAATGAGATCAGCTTGTTCCATCATTCCTTTCCAAAGCCATGATGAATTATAAGGGTTGGAGAATAGTGGCTGATTTGCAAGATTGACATACTTCTCTTTAAGAGTGTGCAAGATTAACCAAGAGGAAGGAGAGGAAAGAATTCTCCATGGTTGTTTATCAATAAGAGCGCTGTTTTCCTCTTGAGAAGGTCTGATTCAAAGACTCCATTCATCAATGGATTTGAATAGAATATCTTTTCTCAACAGGTGCATCTTTTTACCATTACCAGAAGATCCCCAGAAAGAAGTAAATGCATTTTGAGTCAATAGCATCACATACATATTTCAGAAGGGAAATGCAAGACATGATATGCAACTCCAGGGAAGAAAGGACAGATTTGATAAGCCAAAGCCTTGATGCTTAAGATAGAAATCGAGCATGCCAAGCCTTGGTTTTCTTTTCTATTAACTCAACAACATGCTTATATATGAGAGATTTTTCTCTACCTAGATCAATCCATGTGCCAAGGCATTTTCTTAACCTCCCAGAAAAATTAATATTCAGAGTGCAAGAGTTGTAATTTAAGCTCATGGTTGACATTAAGAATGAATGCCAGATTGGATTTAGAGAAATTAATAGATTGTCCTGACCATCCATAGTAGAGTTTAAGAGCATTTTTGACAGTATCAACACAGTGTCGAGTGGCTTTAAAAAAGAAGAGTGAGTCATAAGCCTATAGTAAATGAGTAGCCGGTAGAACATTAGTGCTGATCTTAACTCCTTTCAAATCACCACGCATTTCCATATAATTGATTAAGCAGGACAAGACATTTGCCGCAATGATATAGAGGTATGGTGACAGGGGGTCACCTTGTCGAATTCCCCTATTTAGAAAGATTAGCTGGGATAGTTTTCCATTAAAGAAAAGGTGATATTGAACACTAGAAGCACACCGGGATATGAGATTAATCCATTTTTGGAGAAAGTTCATGCAAGCAAGGAGGCAGAAAAAAATTCCCATGAGAGTTTGTCAAAAACTTTTGAAAAGTCCACCTTGAGAGCCGCAAGCTTTCTTATTCCCTGACGAAAGTTATGGACTTGATTCATTAGATCAGCTGCAAGCATGATGTTATCTGAGATCAGAAGTCCTTTTAGAAACACACTCTGTGTATGAGAAATATGATGCTGCAAAAGAGCTTTCAACCATTTGTAAATAACATTAAAAAGGCTAATTGAACGAAGATCCTTAATTGAATAGGGCTTATCATTTTTTGGAATTAGAGTTACAATTGTTTTATTGAAAGATTGAAGTAAAAATTCTAAATTCCAAAAGATATCACCATTTTATAGATGTCCTGATTAATAAGCAACTAAGTCCTTTGAAAGAAGTCTGCATGAAAACCACCAATTTTTGGAGAACTTGATCTTGGGAGAGAGAAAACATCTTCTCTGACCTCAAGAAGTGTGATCTGGGAGAGAGTGAAGGAATTGGTAGCTGCTCTAGAATATGGGGAAGGATTTCAGCAGGAAAGTCTGGAATAGAGTGATAGATCAAGTTGAAGTGATCAAAAGCCATTGAGCTTAGCTTGTAATGGTCCTGAGACCATGTACCATTATCTTTTCTCAGGCTCTTAATCATGTTCTTTTGATGCGTCCGATTAACAAAAACATGGAAAATTTTGGTACTTCTCTCTCCTTCTACCTTCCATTTAATTTTTGCCCTTTTCTCCCAACAACTATGGTTACAATCATAAAGAAACTCTAGGTCATGATTTCCTCATTGAGAGCTAAAAGAGCATTAGAGGGGACTGGTTATGTAAGAGAAATCTTTGAAGCAAGAAAACTAACTTTGGCTTCATTTTCCTTAATTCAATGACTTAGGTTGCCAACTTTTTCACTCCAATTTGAAAGAGTATCAAGAGTAGAGTGAATTACATTGTACCTTGAATGAAGGCAAGCCAGTGAATGAATTCTGCCAACAACTGTTAATCAAGAGGTTGCAGTCTTTTTGTTTATAACAAAAGGATTCGAATCGACGTAGCTTAGCTAGTTTGAAAGGTTCCTCTGTACTTAATAAAATAGGGCATTGATCTAAAGCTGCCATTGCCAAAGTCTGTGAGTTTCCAGGAACAGAGAAGACCAAGCCAAGTTAGAGAATGCCATATAAGCATTCTAGTACAATATCATTACCAGAATGATGCTACTCCATGTAAAGGAAGGACCATGTTGAATGATGTTCATCAAATTACAGTGGTTAATACTTAATATAGTCTTGCAAGGCTTTAATTCCAGTTGAGGATCCAGCGCTACTAGATTTATCATCAGATGAAAGAATTTGATTAAAATATTCTATCAGGACCCAAGGGAGAGAAATGTTTCTTGAGGTATTTTGAATTTGTTGGGATTGAAAGGCACAGTGGAAGAAATTAAACCTTTAAAATTTTTCCCAATCCTGAACATGGATCTATCAACGACGTTTAAATCGAGTTAGAAAGAATTGTACATTTTGAGTCTTGCCTTTTCGATCTTGAGAAGCCAACTACTCATATCAACTCCATCTACTTGTATCCATACGAACAGGACTCCAACACAGTCAGCATGCTAGCACTCCAATGTCTCTCTATGGTTTTTGTTGCGGCCCTCTATTTTTCAACATCCGTAGAAAACCCTAGTTCCTCTTATTTATAAACAATCAGGGCTTTTTTATTTTATGATGGATATTAGATTTTCAAAATTAATCTTAATTAATTTCAAAAATTCTTATCATATCAATTAACACTTAATTATTTTGATAAGTTAATTAAATAAATCTGGTTTAATTAAATCTGTCCAACAGTTTTAATTTAACCTATTTATTTAATTAAAATAAAGAGCCAATGGAATTAGATTTAATTTATCTTTATAAATTAAATCTGAGGCATTATATCTTTATCACGTTAGTTATTAAATTTAATTTATCTGATAAAACTAAATTTAAAGCTATCACAATATAATAATATTATCATTTATAAATATATATGTATTTCGAAAATACACATACACACACACATATAATATTATTAGTTTTCTTTGCCGAATTTTATATCACACACACACACACATATAAAATTCGTCCACCCTAGATTACATTCCTTTAATCCAGACATGTCTTAGATTGAATGAATCTGGACAATATTGCTCGAGTTGGGCTATTGTTATGTTCGAGCCTGTAGGCCCATATGAAGTTGGCAGTGAGCCAATAACTATACTAACCCACAAGTCGCAAGCGGCCTCTAGCAAGATATTACGACTACCCAATTCATATGAGAATTGATAATACGATACAACCTGTCATATAACCATATCACGTCCCTTTTGTCACACGATACTTCAGCTAAGGATGAGGTACAAATAATGTCATCCTCCTATTCCTAACCACTACTTTCTCGATTCTTGAGTAGTATGACTATAGAAATGAAAACTATTTTCCATCGTAGTATAGCCATACATTTCTCAAACTCACTCATCGAGGGGCCTAGTAATATCTCTCTATTAATGTGAGGGGCAAATTTCATCTTGACCATTCATATTCCTTTACATGAAAACCACCAAGCCCAATTGTAGCTTTTATCATCACCCGGTCAAAGGTGACTTTTGACTAAGTCAAAGCTTAGCAACTCTCATATAAAAATCCATGATGATCTCAGGTTGAAGGACATAGTGATGTTGTTATACATGAGATAAGCTTATGACTTTATCCATGAAGCTTTCTTATAGTGGGTAGGTCCAGCACCTTTGTACTCTTACATGTGCATAAGACTTTGATTTGTATCTCCATACCTGATCAAAGTCATACTGGTCTTATTTCATCTTTGCTCCAGCATAGATGACCGACCAGAGACATTTAGGACAATCTTTATGATTTATCCAAAGATACAGTTATCACAGTAAACATGCGAATGATATGATAACAAAATGGAGAAATTCATTTAATAACAATGTTCAAAGTACAATGATTGGCCTTTAGAACACAATTTCCAACAGAATCCATTGCCAAAGCACATATCAGAAAGATGAGGAAAGAAGACCATATACAAAAGTGATATAGTAGGAAGAAAATGCTTTATTGTCCAATATTTTACAGTGACAAAAGTAGGGGCAACTTCAATCACATCAACATTAACATGACTGCCCCCACCCAAAATAGTACCACCTCCTTTCCTTAAAGCATCATTTCCAACAAAGTCATTAAAACCTAAGGAGGAAATAGTTATACTTGCTGCTAATACAAAAATCCTAGTTTTAAGGACAAAAATAAAATCAGGCTTATGATTTGAAACCATACACCTGTAGCATTAAACTGTAGGTGGACTTCAAGTCAATTCAAACAGATCCATTCCAGATTTAAACTATATCCCTACAAATATCCATGGGACTAAAGTGTGAGCTCAGTCACTACACATATTCCTTCTTCGTTTGCTCACTAGTGCTTTCACTTATATCCTGTTTGGTACATTCGAAATAAGGATGGAGAAGTGGAAGTAAATTTCAAAAGATAAGCTGTTTGGTTGGTGGGAGCCACTTCCATAAAAAAGATGGAACTGACTTCCTTAGGTAGACCCACGGAACCTATCTCACTTCCTTGGAAGTAAAATATTTTGGACAATTTTGCCCCAAGTTATGAAATATCTTCACAACCTTGCCCCAACCCCATTTATAAAAAGAAAACCCTACTAGATCGAAGACCCCAAGCCATAACCCCCATGCTCAACAACAAGAGGATGAAGGAAGCAAAAGACACGATGGAGCATAGCACACTTCATGGCAGAGGTTAGAGCACGACTCGGCAAGGCACAGAGAAGAAGAGGAGGACAGTTGAGAAAAGGTGATTTTTCATATATATATATATATATATATATATATATATATATATATAATAGGGTTTTTCCTTATTTGTGATTTTCAAGGTTTTTAGGCAAAGGTCAGAGCATGGCTTGTGATTTTCTGGCTTTTGCTTTATTTTGACTATGGTTTTCTTTTTCTTTTCCGTTTTTTTGCTTCAAGTAAGACCCCTTGTGTGTGGAATCATTTGAAATCTATTCAATATGCATGTGGGATGCGGCTCTTCCCTAAAAAATAACATCCCATAATTTGTTTAGTTGTTGAAAAAATAAGATCCTATCATCTTCCAAAAGTTAATGTATGATCCTGTCATCCTAACAACCCTCATTTTGATCGATTCTTTTTTATTTTGAAATGATTTTTATAACATCCCAAATTTTGGGACTAGAGGTTTGAGAATAAATCTGAATCAAGTGGACTGCTAAGCCCCGGTTTAGCAAGTATCCCAGTAAGGCATACTTTTATTCCCTAAAAATCCGTATACCTGGGTGGAATTAATGAGAATAAAATGGTGAATTGAAGAGCATATTAAGTGAAAAAACAAGGCAATTAGTGGTCACACAACATGATTATGTTTGGGACACAAATTTTGAAATTCAGATTTTCTGCCAGTGTGTTTTTTTAGCGTGGCAGTTTGATTGTGTGACATTTTAAAATAGGCAAATGAAATCCAATGCCTATGAAATTTTTCAGAATGAAATTAGACTTATCAAGCTTTAATTTGATAGGTCATACAAGTAATTTGGAGTTTTATATAAAAGGTTATGTATTTTTGAAGTTAACCCAATAAAACTGTCTAGTTTCTGTGACAACGTCTAAAAATGGTAATTCCAGGAATTTTAATCTTCCAGTTGGCTAAAGGCTATATTTTTTCTTGAAAATAGAATTAATAAGGGTCACATAGCCTTTAGAACCATACCAATTAGATATCTATAAATAAATATATGAATTTTCAAAGTCTTATGTAAATTCTGCCCAGGTTTTCAGTAAGTGCGAAAATGGAAATAAATGTATGGGTAAAATGGTCATTTGATCAATAAAGTAAGAAGCAATTATTTTCTCCATATTAAGGAGATATTTTCGGTTATAATGAAGGAAAAGGAGGGAATTTATTTACTTGGTCTATATTGATTCAAGAGGGAATTAATTATGGCCAAGTAAAATTGCACATGTTGGTTTGACATTAAATAATATTATTTTACAAAAGCAAGATAGATATTTCATGAAGCCAATATCTCTTTCCTTCCTTCCATTTTCGGTCAAGCAACACAAAATAGAGAGAGAGAAGAGCTTGAAGAACTTGAAGAACAAGAGGAAAAGCTAAGGTTTCAAGAAGAAAAATCCAAGGTGAGAGATGAAAATCCAAGAGCTCTTACCTTCTAATTCTTGTAACACCTATTCTAATCTCTTCTCCATCTTGAATATCATGTTTAGCAAGCAAAATCCAAGATGGAAGATAGAGAGGAAATGGTGCCTAGAGAGAGAAAGTGAGAGAAGCACGAGGTAATCTCAAGAACCTTGATTATCTTATTGATTATCTTGTTATTGGCTTGATTTGTAGTTGTTTTGGTTAATTTTATAAATTTGGGATGATGAAACCCTAAGGGGTTCTACTGCCAAAATTTCCAAAACTCATGATTAATGAATATTTAAAGGGTTAATCATGTGATTAGGAATGAAAAGAAAGGATTTAAACAAGTAGAATCAAGCAACTCAATTTTCCCTTTTTCCTTGGTATGTTTCGAGCAGACCTGAAACTGTGGGAAGGAGCTAAAATTTCATGATTTTGATGATTCCATTGGATTTTGAAAGGGAAATTTTGTAGGGAACATTATAATATGGAGTATAAAGGCCCTAGAATGTGAAATGAAAAAACTACCCTTAAAACCCTAAGTTAGGGCTATCAAGGGTAAATCTGTAATTTGGGCTAGAATTTGACTAATCTGAGATTAAAAATGGATTCTACACATAAAATTATATAGGATGATCCTGAGTCATAATTTTTGGTAAAGTACAATTTGACCGGGTATAAAGAGACTTAGACCGAGACCCTAGAGGTAGTTTGGTAATTTTGTAATTTTGAGTCAAGATAACCAATACATTGAGTTAGAATGGGTTATGAATAAATAATAATTCATTTATCCTAAATTTTGAATTTTAGGATATATCAGTAGCCCAAGCCAGATAGACAAAGTTGGATTGATTGACAGGTATGGAAAGGGCACGTTCCAGGTAGTAAAAATTTCTTTCATGCACTATGTGATTATCTATATGCTTTATGTATGCCATTTTCTATAACATGACAGTGTCTAGGGCACATACGACCTAGTTGTGGTCTGGGACCTGACGATGGTACACGAGTTAAACCGAGGTTGTAAACAGTCGTTTGGCCTCAGATAGTGTGCACACAACATTGACTGAGTTTGCATCTTACATAACATGGTGCATGACATATTTATTTTCACATTATATATGACTGATTGTATATTACTACTGAGATTCTTTGAATCTTACCCTTTCCATAAATGTATAAAGTTTCCAGCAGCAAGCAGCAGCTTAGAGGGCATAACTATAATTTCTGGCAATTGAAGATTCCGGACTAATACAAGCGGAGCAATTAGTTATTTGGAGACCTTTTATTTATTTTAAGGTCTGTAAACATTATGTACATCCCTATGGAAAATTCCTGTAATATAATCAAGCAATATTGTTTCAATATTATCAGTATATGTATGCTATTTCTATGTGCCCACTGAACTGCGCAATTGCTACTCTGATTAATATCAATAATAAGATAAGGTCTTACAGTATTTAATGTATGTTATGCTAAGTTGATGCCTTTATTTTTTGCATCTTTTCCTTCACTACATTAATCACCGATTCTCTTTGCTTTTGGGCTTTTACCTCGTGGCCTATTTTTCATTTGTGACTCACCTCAATCTATTATATCTGGATTTGGATGGGATCCTAACAGCCATTGTGTTACAGCTGAGAAGGATGTGTCAGACGAGTATATAAAGGTAATATTTGGTATTTAAATTTGGCAACAAATGATGGGGCATGGTAGTGTTGTGTGCTCTGTTTATAGTTGTGTGAGTCATAAAAATTATTGAATCTTTGATTTCAATTACTGAGTCACATTTATTTCAATAATCTTTCATTTAAGTATAAGCTTATCATACACTTACATGAATTTTAATTTTGAAATCAGGAAGTCCCAAATATTTGGTAGATCTTCATTGGGTTTTCCAGCTTGCCTTGCATATACAAACATGATCAACATAATCTTGAGACATATTATTTTGTACATATGCCATTTTATGAATCATATAAGATGAAAATTAATTACAGATTGTTCTCTTTTAATACTTATAGAGCAACAACAAAGCTTCTAATCCTCATGGAAAAACTTTCCCCCATTTTAATACACTATGAACAGTTTATGGGAAGGATAAAGCTAGTTGAAAAGGATCCATAGTTGTACTGAAATATCAAGTTGATGAAAGTAACATCCCCCCACCACTTGATGCCAAAGACAATGATGAAATTGTTGATTTAGGAGAAGATGTGAACCCTTTTGTTGCTACCACAAGTAAAGAGGCCAATTCTACTACAACTACAAGTAGGAAGAGAAGAAAAAACAGTAGTGATCAAGATAACCTTTTCTTGGAAGGGCTTGGGAAAATGATGAATACCATTTGTTAAGGTATCCAAGCAGTTGGTGCAACTTTAGGATCTCAGATTAGAAAGCTTGCAAGGGCTGCTATGTTGGATATAAAGCGCAAGTCCCTTCATGATAAGCTATGAAAGTTGGAGGAGCTAACTACGAAAGAGCAACATAATGCTTTATTTTAAATTGTTGCTAATAAGAATATCATTGTTGTCTTCTAAAGCCTTCCACACGAGGCTAAATTGGAAATGGCTCGTAGGGTTCTTGTATAGTCGTAGGGTTATGTTTTGATTTAATATTATTGGCCATGTATTTTTTATATTTTGTAAGTAAGCCCCTGCTTTCTAATTTTTGGCATATGCAGGGTTATATACTATGGGCATATTTACAATAGAACTAGATAAAAGTTAGTGGATTTTTTTGTTCAGCATATTTGCTGCAACAGTTTGAGCAAAACATATTTAATAGTGGCTACGATTGTACCAACTATAAGTATGGAATATGGTTATCATTTTGGAACCTATTAGTATGTCAAATGTAAGCTACTATAACTCATTTAACTATATTTCCAGCTCTTCATGTTTTTCCTTCTCATCAGTTCTTAAACATTCAACTATCTTTTTTCGGTAATTGGCTGAGTAAACCTATGATGTAGGACATAAATGCAACAAATCCTCAAAACTAGCAATAACACGTCTTTAATGAGAAATTTATTGGACTTAAATTTTTTATATTTTTCATTTCTATCCAATATATGCGTAAATATTCAGTTATACAAAGGTTCTCCATGAGTTATTTGAAGCTAAACATCATAAGGTGCATTTCACCAAGTGCTATGTGATCTGATTAATTACATTAAAGGTAATGAATTTGAAATATTTGTTCTACTGTGCAACTTCTCCATCATAAAGTGAAGCCCTGTAATAGTCTTGGATTTTATACAGGTGCCTATTTTATTTATAATTTTATATCAATTTATGGGATTTTATCATTGTTATTGTGCTTAAATGTTATTATTATGGTTATTTTGGATTGGAATGTATTGCACAAAATAAATATTAAAAATGGTAGAATTGTCACATTTGATTTCCTTAAATTAAACTTATTGGTAGAAAGGTATTTTTAGTTGTGTTTATTGTAGGGAAATTAAAGAATTAATGTCAAAAGGACAACCAACCATAAAGGACAGTGGAAATTCGAATAGGCTAAAGGATCCATGAAAAATAAGGCCTCAAGTGTGATACCTTATTTCCCAACACTACGGTAGAGTACTAATTAGCTAATACTCACCGAATATAAACATCGAAGTTATAAAATTGCTAGAACTTTATACAATGCCTCTGCTGGATATAAATATTCACATATAAACACATTCATGCAAAATTCATCTTACAACCCTCATATTCATTCTTCACTTCATTTCATATACAAACCAAAACTTTACAATATTCTCAAAATACACAACAGAAACTTGACAATCTAAACTAAGCTCTCTCGTCGCTCGGCCTCATCTTATCGTCATTTACCTTCTCTTTGCCCTGCGAGCTTCTTCCCTGTACTGGAGATTTGTTTTGGGAAAAGAATAAGATTCACAGGAATCTTAATAGTAACATCATCAAGCATATAAGATAACACACTCAAGCATGCTTTACTCACACAATCATCAACAAAATCATCAAACATTATTCAGTGCAAACATGCAATTCATAAACTGACTTCGCGCTAGACGGGTTCTTAGCCCCGAAGGGCGCCTGTGCACAACGCATACAATGCAACTTCATAACCGACATCACGCTTGACAGGTTCTCTTGGTCCTGAGGGGTGCCCGTGCAAAGATAGGCCCCGGGTCCCACTCGTGCAATTATGAACATTTCGCCTGAATGTCAACCCGACCTTCGATAGGCCCCGGGTGTTCACTCCGCTCAATCTAAACATGTTAGACATTTTGATGATGATAACAAACAATACATATGCATGTCATGCTATATGAAGACGGTTACTACCTGGTTGCTACTTTATGCAACTTTTCCCCTTGATTCAAGCTCGGTGACAACTACTGAGGCCAAATCGGATGTCAAGTCCTGAAATTGCCAAACATCACAAATGAGTTATTACTCATCTGTATACCTTTCCAAACTCATTTTATTGGTAAATTTAGCTTATTGGTGCCAAATTACCAAAATACCCCTTAGATCCTTATTATCAGTATTTTTCTCCAAAATCATGACTTAGGCCATTCCTACACAATTTCGCATGTAGAATCTCTTACCAACCTTGAATTGACCAAAATCAAGCCTACATGACGAAAATACCCTTGACAGCCCTCAAATAAGGCTTAGAAAGGGCAAATTGGTCATTTCACTCTTTGATCCTCTTCTCACTTCGGGGTCAACATAGACCCTACACAATTCGGTCTCCTGAATCCAATGGAAGCATTGAATTGGTCAAATTCCCATTCATTCATCACGTCCAACACAGGGAAGGGAAAATAAATTCCCAGAAAAGTTGTGTCGGATTCTCATTTTCTTTGGTCTAATCACCTCCTTTCTACTTATAACCAATATATTAACTAGTTAGACATTCATTGGACTTGATTTGGAGACACTTACATATTAATGTCTCTTTGGATTTCTTGAATTATCTTGTACCAAATGAACCATAATCAAGCCCAAAACAACTCTACTAACCTTAATCAAGCAAGAGGAACAAGTTTGGAAAGTTACCTCTTGATATCCTTCACTTTCTCTCTCCTGCTCATTTTCTCTCTCTCTCCTTCTGCTTTTGATTCAGCTGCACACCATGGAGTTTAATGGTATGAAGATGAAGATGAGAGATCATAGAGGATTTATGAAGCTTTAGACACAAGGTATAGCCTCTTACCTTGATCTTGTGTCAAACCCCTTGCTTCTCTTTTCTCTTCCGTCGAGTTCTCATTCTCAAGCTCATTCTTAAGCTCTTTAGGTCTGTTTGATCATGTGAAATGAGCTGATGAGAATGATGATTTAGTCATATAATGCAATGGTTTAATCAACTTGACAAGTGGCACCTTTTGATTGGACCAAAATTGCATTATTTCTTAATTAATTCCATTTCCCTCTTTTCCCTTCTGTATTCAGTCAAAAATCACATGAGAATAAGAGGGAAGTATTGATTCTTTAATTATCCCATTATGCCAACATGTAGCTTGTTGACTAAGTCATTGACTTTTTGACTATTTGACCATAATTCACCAAAATTGGTTTATTAATGATCAAGTAGTCATTTAGCTCTTTTTAATTCCCATTTAGCTCAAATCATTGGGAATTTGAGGAAAAATAATTATTTTCCACTTTTCAGCAAAATTACCGTTTTGCCCCTACATTTATGATTTACCGGAATAAATCTTTTTCCACTCATTTCTTCAGCTTAACCTCATTTTGATGCCTAAATGAGGCCATTAACCATATCATTAAATTTTGTGAATTTTGGTTACCATATTGGGCCTTTACCGGTCTCTTATACCCTTATTCGGTCAATTTACGTTTAACCGGAGATTGGAATATTTCCCATAAATTCACATAAATACATTCATATCATTTTTCACCATTTTATTCCATTAAATATACATCAATACACACATAAGTGTATTGGTGAAAAATGGGGTATTACATTAAGACTGTTTTCGGGCTAAATTACATTATGGCTAAGGCCCCTATATGTTAACTTATGACTTATGCTCCTTAAATGAGCCCTATAACCACCACTAAAGCCCAAATGCATGCCTTACATGACCCATGAAGAGAAAAAATGTGGCCACCTATAATTAGTGAAGGGGTCTGAGGGTCATTTTACACGGTTTCTTTTCCTATAAGCTACCATATGGCACCACCTAAGAGGATAGAATAAAATATAATTCAAAATATTAGATTTAAGGATTTAAGATAAAGATTTATCTTTATTAATTCATGGTCTATCAAGAATTCAAATTCCTCCAATTAAAGGTAAAGAAGATGTCACGAGCTCATCAAAATTCCAACAGAAGATAGATAGATAAAGTAGATCTTATCCAAAACTCAAATTCAAATGCAATAAGGCTATAAAAGGGACCCCAAGGCTTCATTCCAAGAGGTGACAAAATATGACTACACACCATACCACAATTATTTTCTTCTTCCATCACCATGTGTGGTTAATCCTCCTATTGAGGATGGATCTTGTAGCTTGAGTTCTATGTGCTTAATTAGAGACTTGTAAGTTGGTTTGATTTCTTTCTCATTTATATGTTTAATGATTTCCTATAGTTAGGATTTGAAAATTCATTTATTGAGACTTTGAAACTCGAGTAGAATTTCATTGAGATCATACTCTAATTTGTTATTCAGTTTATATTTTATGATTTGCAGTTCTTAATTTATATCTTTATTCCTCTCATGATTATTTTTTGTTATTTTTTCAAAGTATGAATTTAGATACACGAATTAATCGTGTTCTTGAATTTTCAAGTAGAAATTTCTTTAGAGGACAAATTATATAATTGAATTGAATAACATGCTAAGTAAAGCTTTTAGTAATTATTTAAGAAATAATTATGATTTCGAGTAAAGTTATAATTAGTAATTAAATAATTAGAACTAGCAAGTAGTTACGATTTATAATTTTAGCTTAGTTATATATAACTCCGTATCTATTGTTGAATAATGACAACCATAGATATATTCTCAAGGAGATTCACCATTATATTTTCTTGCACGCATCTTTTATATATATATATATATATATATATATATATATATATTTTATAAAATATTAAAACCATTCTTTATTTCTTGAGTCTTACACATTTAATTAATTTAGAATTAAATACTATTGACTTCATGCAAGAGAAAATGACCTAGGTTGTGCCACTACGCTGTATAATTTAGTCATTAATTTGAGTGCTAACAACAAGCATGATCACCTGTCTGATTTTAAGAGAATAACTACAATATGATATTTGACATATTTTTTGGAAATAATCTCCAAATGACAATATTTTATCTTTCCCTTTTACAAAGAGGGATATAAACTAGCAGCTTCTTTTGTTTGACCTGTGAAATATTTTTTATTGCATACACTGGAAATTCAACAAGGCTACAAAGGTTCAACTACTAATTAGGATGAAAACATTAGAAAGAAAAACAACAGAAGTTCAAATTACAATAGAAATTATAACTAAATCAACTAGCTAATAGGGAAATGCCTTCTCGATCATGACTTGTGGCAAGGAAACGACAAATGAAGGGGCAGTTTTTTTTTTTTGGGCATCAATAGCAAACATTTCATTCCATCAAAAACAACATATTACAGACTTGCAAACTTAAAAACTATCAAACTGATAATAGACTAACACTAAAGACAGACCGCAAAACAAGGACTGAAATTAAAACGTGAAAACAAATAGAATAAGATACTCCCTACTTTCCCAACCATCATCCATCTTCGGCTAGGATTGTTGCCAAAGAAGAAGGGGGTTGTAACACCTAATCTTACGAGCACTTCTCCAACATAGCTATCTAAGCACCCCAGTTGGCCACTTGATTACTTCTTCTCGGAATCCACTCAAAGAGAATATCTCTAAGAGTTTTACCCAGATTGGAAATTTCCTCCATAATACTCAAAGCTCTCCCACTCAGGGTAAGATTCAACACTATTTACTGCTTTAATAAGTGAAATAAAATTTGATTTAATTCTCATAGATCTAAATCCCTTTAGCACACACCACTTCATTCCCTGTAATATAGTAGATGCCTCAGCCATAAAAGGAGACATTGCCTCCACCATCACTCCCTGTATGCATAAGTATCTACCATCATCATTTCAAGCCACAATATCCATGCCAACCACACTTTGAATGCTACTATAAGCCCCATCACTCAATAATGTAACATCAAAGCTAGTACTACTCTCTCCCATTAATTGGCTTTATTTTAATACTACCGGTTCTTGTGTTTTTCCCTCCTCATTATTCCATCCATTTGCATTCCAAAAGGACTCAACCAATTCAGCAACAATTTGAATTACAAACATGGGGTCATATACTTTATGCTCAAACATTAGGCAATCGTGCCTTCCAGATCTGCCATAATAGAAAAGCTACAAGAGCCTTAGCCTTTACAGTGCAATCCTCATCATACAATATATTTACCAACCAATTGTCCATCCTAGAAATATTCCTACTATCAAACTTTAAACCCAGTGCGCTTCCAAAAAACACTACTTAAGATTTATCACAAACCAACAACAAATGTTCAAGAGTTTCAGGTTCAGCATTACGCACCAGGAAAATAGAAAAGAATACACACCTTTTCCTCTATAAGGCTTCTCTAGTTGGGATAGCACTTTTTGCCACTTTCCATATAAACAGTTTGACCTTTATTGGGACCTTTAGCTTCCAAGTTCTATTCCATAGTCTTTTATCTACTAAAGCATATATACCTCGCCTGCTTAGAGGGATAGGATGATTCTTCTTTGCCCACTTGTACCTAGCCTTAACATAATATTCTCCATTTTTCCTAGCCACCTAACATACTCTATCCTCTCGAGATCTACTAGGTAATAAAACCCTAAGTATTGCCTTTTCTTCAACTTTTGTTATATGATCCCTTATTAAACTCAGGTTCCAACCAAATGGAGAAATAAGCTCAGCCACCCTCCATTTTCCTGCATCTTAAGTAAGGGTAAGTTATCCTAATTTATATGGCAGGAGATTAGGAATCCAAGGATCTTCCCAAATACGTATACTTAAACCATTCCCCACATTAAAATAGATATTCTGCAAAATAGTTCTTCCTTCTAACAAACTGACCTAAGCCCAATAAGCCTTCCCTCCCCTTTTTGCTTGCAAAAAACTAGACTCCGGAAGTAGATACCTTTCAAAATCTTCACCCACATTTCATTTGGCTCATTCAAAATTCTCCATCCTTGTTTAGCCAACAAAGCCATGTTAAACCAATGAAAATCCCTAAACCCTAACCCACCATCTTGCTTTGATTCATTTAAAGTATTCCAACTAACCCAATGAATTATATGTTCCATCCCTTTTTGTCACCACCAAAATATAGCTAGCATACTATCAAATTCCTTACAAGTAGTAATAGGAAACAAGAAGCAAGACATAGGGAATACCGGAATGGCACTTCCGTACTTGCCACAACTTTAATCATCACTTCCTTCCCGGCTGCAGACAAGAGACTCTGTTTCCAACCCTATAGCTTCCTCCTTACTCTATCCTTCACGAAGCATAAGGCATCAATCTTTGATCTTTTCCATAGCACCAGCAAACCTAAATACTTTCCAAGCTCTTTAGCTTCCACGACATGCAAAATATGAACCAACTGCCTTCTCAATTCTTCTAGCGTACTTTTGGAGAAAAAACATAGGATTTTGGGTAATTTATCTTCTAACTCGAGGCTGCACAATAACATTCTAATAGACCTTTAATCATTTCAAAATTATCCTTCATAGATTTTAGGAAGAGAACATATTCATTGGCGAAGAAATAGTGTGTAAGTAAGGGAGAGTTCCTGCTCAATTTAATACCCTTTATCACCTTATTTTCAGCACAAACATTTAGCAATCTTGACAATACATTTGAGACAATTATGAACAAATAGGGAGATAGGGGATCTCCTTGCCTTAACTCTCTCTCTGGTTAGACAATTGCAACAATCTTCCCTAATAGCAAAAGATTAAAGATAACAAAACTTAAGCAGCCGTAGACTCGGTCTACCCATATTTAATGAAACCCTATACTTAGTAAAACAGCCTTGAGAAAATCCTACTCCACTCTATCATACGCCTTATTCATGTCAAGTTTTAATGCCATCTCAGCCTTATTACCACTCTCGACTAATAAGTAGTCGAATACTTCATGGATAATGAGGATATTATCAAAAATGACTCGTCCCAGCACAAAGGCTCTTTGGTTTGGAGTGATAATATCGTTCATCATACACTTCATCCTTTTTGTGATTACCTTAGAGATTTTATAGGAGAAATTACATAAACCAATAGGCCGAAATTGACTTGTTGATTCATCATTCTCCACTTTTGGCACCAAAACCAAATCTGTTTTGTTCAGCTTTTCCAACGGAAATCCATATTCCAAAAACTACTAAACCAAGAAACACAACTTTATCCATAATCGACCATGCTTTTTGATAGAAGATACCTGAGAATCCATCTAGACCCCATGCTTTTAAGGCTCCCAACTGAAATGCAGCTTCTTTAACTTCATTGTACTCCACCTTCCTTAGTAAAATCTCTTCATCTCCTCGGTTACTACAGGCTCCACAAATTGTAGCATTAATCTAAAGTCCCTTTGCCCTTTTGTTGTAAACAAGTTCTTAAAACATACAAAAAAAACATTTCCAATTTCCTCCTAGTTGTCTAACCACCCCCTACTTTCATCTTTTAACTGAAGTATCTTGTCACGCCTTCGCCTCTGTAATGTTGTTTGGTGAAAGAATCTAGTATTTTGGTCTCGCCATTTCAACTATTGAACTCTCAACCATTGAGCCCAATACTTCTCCTCCTTCTCCTACAACTCTTCAAACTTAGCAACAACCTCCTTAGCTCTTTTTGCCTCCTCCAAACCCCACCCTTAATTATAACAGCCCCTAAATTGCACCAATAGCTCCTCAATCAGTTTTGTGTTACCTGAGAATTTTTCTCTACTCTATCTAGTTAAAACCTTCTTATGTTTTGCCAAATTTCTCTCAAAGTTGGCACCAAGTCTACATCCTCTATCTTACCAAACCAGTTCTACAACCAGCAAAAGAAGTTCAGGATTATCAACCCAAAAACTCTCAAGCTTTAACCTCTACGGGGTCCTTGACTCAATGCATTCAAAATAAAGCAAGATAGAACAATGATTAGATCCTACTGCCTTTAAAATAAACCCCTGCGCCTTCTTAAACACACCAAACTAGCAAGTATTACACACAATCCTATCCAATTGTTCCTTAATAAAGGCCTCCCCTTGCCTTATATTCATCTGGGTAAACTGCCCTACTTTTAAGTCCACCTCCATCATATTTAGGTCCTCCATGAACCCATTAAAATTCCTAAGATCCTTAGAGTCATATATTCTACCACCATCTTTATCCAAGCTGTATAGTAAATCATTGAAGTCACCCATGATTACCCATGGAGTATTAGCACTAGGATTTAAGGATATAAGCTTCCCTTACTATACCTTCTTGTCTTTCTTCTCCAGAGGACCATAAATAAAGGTAAGACACCCAGACCACCCTGCAGCCGAACCATCTACCCTTACATGAATAAAAATTCACAAACTACTGGCAAACACTATTGCAAAAAACACTTTTTAGACCAGTTAAAAAAGACATTTTAGATCGGTTCTGGAAAAGGTTTTGATACAGCCAGTCTTAAAAGTCTGTGACTTTTTAGATTGGTTAAGAAAATGGTCTAAAAGTCATGACTTTTAAGACCGGTTGTAACCACAACTGGTCTTAAAAGTCTTACCGTAAACTACAAAAGTCCTTAATGTCACGACCTTTAAGACCGGTTTTGTTGACAACCGGTCTTAAAAGTCATCACTTTAAGACTTGTTGTCAACAAAACCGGTCTTAAAAGCATATGACTTTTAAGACCGGTTTTGTTGACAACCGGTCTTAAAAATATGATTTTTTTTCAACCTTACCCAAGCCAGTAAGCCATTTTAACGACAATCCCCTTTCTACACAAGCAACAACACATATATATTAACAATCAGAAGCAATGGCAGCAGCATTACTATACCCACATTTCACAGAAGCAACATTATCAATAAAAATAATTCAAAATCAATACATTCATTTCCAATGACAACTGATAACACATTATCAACTCATTCAATTCTCAGCAACAATACCAATAATTTATCATCATCAGGCATTTTGAAACACAATAAAGCACAATTTAACAATGATAGAAGGAAAATCTCAACATTATACACTTTCAATCCCAAAACTTCTAAAGAAAAGAGGGAGAAGACAAATTCCTCATTATGTCAAAAAATTCCTAAGCTTTACAGAAAAATGGAAGAAAATATACAATAGTGATCCCATGACTATATCAGCAACCGCAACTAGTATCACCAATATCCCAGAAATTATCCTAAACAGAGATATAAGCCAATTTAGATATGAAAACCATAAGTATTATTAGAACAATATTGGATTAAAAAACTTACTTATCTTGTAAAACCTCATAGATGAATTCAGCACATAGTTATTAACTTAAAGACAATAAAGTAATACAAAATTTTTGAAATATACATTTATTACCTCTTCGGTAAAATCAGTCGTGCCTAGGCTGATAATATTGTAAATTTGCCTCAAAATATAAAGACCACATAAGTTAGACCCCGGTGGTTTCCTACTGCTCTAAAAAAGAACATGACATCATCAAAGCATAACTTATGGAACACATCTTAAAGAAAACAAATATGTACTAACCTTTGGCGTGATCCATGTAGGGTCTTTTAAGTCACGAACATGCTTACCACACTTAGCGTGTAGGAATATCCGCATAGCCCTATCATCAAAATCACAAAGATTACTTATCTTGCACAAAAACTTTGCACACAAAAGGTAATAAAGCAAGAAAACTTACGAGTTCACGGTCTTCTCCAAGTCACTTCCCGGTTTCAAGTGGAGAGAGCATAGGAGGATGACTGTGTAACTAGCCTTACATAGAAGAACCAATTGCCAATGATCCCTTAAAAAAAGAGATGAATGTTAAGTAAATATAAAGCATTATATGTGTTTTGGAATATGAATTTGTTTCTTACCCATGCATATAAGAAACCAAGAAACAGTCAGTTTCTATTTCACTGAACCTCTCTGATAAGTATCTATGTTTGATGGCAGAAGTGGTCCATTTCTGTTGGACTTGATGAGGGCACATGAATCAAAAGTTATCGCTCTGCCCAGAGGAGACCAACATACGATTCATGTACCTACAATAATGCAAGCACACGAATCAAAGTTAAACAGCATAATTTTTAAAATATTTACTCCTAATTGAAGAAGATACTTACTTTAAAAATAGTTGGACAATCCCAACTATAAGATATTATCTAGGAGCGACCAAGGACATTAAATCTTCCCTATTAAGATAGCATATCGCCCCTAACTTCCCAACAGCTGAATCCGTAGGCCAACTTCTTGTTAGGAAGGATGTATCGTATGCCATCAGAATCACTTGATGCATGACATTCAATGGAGGCTGTGAAACTTCATGAGGGTAGGGAGTTGGACTTGGGGCTTTGATCGGGGATTCCATAGCTAGAACAAAAACAAGGTTCTTCAGCCATGATATGAAAGTATCCAGGACATTGCTCACAATCTTGAACTCCTCAGAAGGGATAGGGACATGTGCATCTGCAATGATAACCTCTTCAACTGACACCCTGACTTGATCATCTATCATTTGTTGGTGGTAAACAGTTGATCCCAGGTTGTGCACACTCCCCTATACAACTAACTGTCTTAGAGGATCCTTGACAAAAATGTCACAAGGCTCATCAATTTCTTTTCTAGGACCCTTTGATAATTACCCAATATTGCAACAACTCCTTTTAGTGCTCTGCTTTTTAGGGTCAAGCGAATGTGCCTGGGGAGCACTGGTATCTTGTCTAGTGCTAACCATGGCATACACTTCCTCCTTCATCTTGCTTAACCGGGCATCCAATAGTGCATCAAATGATGCTTCTGCCTCGGCCCTTGCTTCCGCCCTCGCGGTGACCAACATACGCTTCAATTCGTCTCTCGTTACCACGTTTGAGGAATAGTGTGAGGGGGCTCCAAAGTAATCCTTTATGCCCACCCCTCCTCCAACTCCCCTGACATGACCTGGATGCTCACGTTTTCCAGTAGCAACCATGAGGATATCATCCCTCCCCTCCGCCTTAAAGGATCCCTTAACTTGCTTTTTTTGAAGTTCCTCCTGTGAGATGTACAGATAACACACATGAGTAATGAAACATGTTTACTAAATAGTTAATAACAACAATGATACTTATAATTTTTTCACCGACTATACGAGACTGTTCACTCGTATATGACCCACTACTCTTTCGGCGAGCATGTAACCACAATTCTTTACGTCGTAGCGGAGATGATGGAGAAAGAAGAACAGAAGGATCGGATTGAGATGCTTCCTCCAATCTTTTCCGTTTGGCCGCTAACAATTCCTTTTCAGCCTTTGCGTATCCCTCACGAGACATTGTATGGGGGCAATCATTCTTCATACCACTCTCTTGTTCTTTTTACCTTCTTGCCTGCGAATAAGAAATTGGGACCAAAAAAATGTTACAATCAATATAGACGATTGATAAGAAAATAAAATACAAAATAAGTTAATTCACCAAAGCCTCTGGAGTAGTCTGAAGCCTCAAAAACTCTTGCCAGGTGGCTTCATCGATATATGAATACTTATTGCATGGAGTAGGACGAGGCTTAACAGATTCCACCTTGATATGCACGTAATTGTTTGCCAGATTCTTCTTAAACTTCCTCCAGCACTCACAACAATACGCCATAGTCTTGTTGTATAAGACTTCACTCTGAGGGACATCGTAGGTGAGCTATTATGCATGCATTAACACAGTTAGTGACAAATTTGGTAATTATTACATGCAGAAGAGAACTTTATACCTGAATAGTATCCCAAATATGCTGCTTCACTTTTTGTTGACATTTCTCAACTGCTCTATCAAGATACTAGGCTTATTGCGTACTAGGAGACCAATGAAACTCCTATATCGGCTTGCATTAGGCCTGATTAGTTTCCAATATTGATCAAACTCAATCGGTATCTTTTCACCGGCACTCCAACTGAGGGTAACGTCTCTCAACCGTGTGGCCCTCCTACCCCTCCGTACTGACTGGTTACTCGGCTCACTTTGATTATGGCTTTGATTAATACTCATTGGCTCACTTTGATGAGCACTAGGTGATTCTTGAGCCTCCGCACTAGGACGCTATTACGAGTGTAGGATGGTGTATTTAGAAGTGCAAGTGTACACTGTCGTAATCAAGTAATATAGAAGTGAGTAAAGTATCGTTCCCACGAGGATTAATCACTAAGTACCAAAATTGGTAATTTTAATTCTATTTAGTCGGTTGATTAGTTGTGATTGAGATTACAAGATAGAAATGATGAAATATGAATACAAGTGATATAAAGACAAATATGAGAAAAAACCCTAGGGATTAGATTTCACTTAATAAATTCCGGATTGAATCACTTATCTACTCTAGTCCTATTTATTCCACATGATTGATAGTCGAGTTTCCCTATTTTAATTACTAGCCTCTTCCAAGGTCAAGTAATAATTAATTGCTAACCCAATATATTCCTATATGAATTTAAGAAATCAATCATGCATTAAGATTTATGGAACTCAATTAAGACTACACAACCCATATGAATATATTCCTATTTCATATGCAAATTATGGTTTTAATTATAGGATTCACACACATGTATCTCCTTCCGGTCTCAACATGCATATTAAAATCATCCAAAAGGTGGCCAATCAATTGTAAGCATTAAGAGCAATAATTAAAACTCAATCATGATGGAAAAATTAAAACTAGATTTAATAAGTTAAGATTCAATCCGTCATTAGTAAGCTACGTCATCACCCTAGGAAAAGGAAAATTTAGCTCATGATAAAATTAAAAACAAAACCAAAATATATTACAAACATCATAAATATTGCATAAAAATTAATTACAAAAACATAAAAATACAACTACAAGATGCATGAAAATGGAAAATCTAGCCTACCATATAGGAGGTAAAACCATCCATGTAGGTGGCAACCTATACCATCCATAAAGGAGGACTACCTAGGCCTTCCATATAGGAGGTAAAACCATCCATGTAGGAGGCATGCAAGAAGTAAAAAAATGCAAGAAATAAATTCTAAAAATAACAACTCTCTCTCTAAAATAGAAACTCTCTCTCTCTCTTCCTTCCTCCTCCTTCCTCTTCATTTTAGGGTGCCAAGAAGCTCTATTTATAGACTTCATTTTTCGGACTGCTACAGTGATTTGCTATAGTGAACCGCACTGCTACAGTGAACCGACCACACCGTCCGCTCAGTAACCCGTACTGAACCGCCCCACTTCCACACACTGTCCGCTACAGTAAACCGCAATGGTCCAATACAGTGAAACTGCTACAGTGCACAGTGAACAGTACCCGTATGAACAATGCATAGTGAATAGTACCGTGTGAAGAGTAACTTTCCCTTAAATGCCTTCTTTAATTCTTTTTAATCCGGTACTATCCATGGCTGCAAGAAAATCATTATTTATTTATTAATTACACCCAAATTGATTACATTAAGCTCAAATATAGTCCACAAAATCATCATATAAGGGAAAATAAATATGCAAATATTTTACTTATCAGACACCTCGGACACGTCATTGTCCTGTTAAGACAAATCGTTAAGTTAGTAAGCTATAAAATAATTGTATATATAATCTAGATATAACTCATAATGATAATTATTTTAGATAGATAGCTAACTTTTAAAGTAGATTTATAAAGAGATAGCCTCCCATATCCCTTCACGATGATCATTTCTTATGCCGTATTCATTATCTTTTTGATCTTCTTCGTTCAATTCAGGAAGACCCTTGGAAAAAGAAGGAGTCTCGAGAAGATCGTAATTTGAGTGACTTTCCTCATCAATATCAAAGACACTTTTTCCTTATAGAGCTACAGACCACATTTTATTTGCCTGATATGTAATATAGAACACTTGTTTCGCCTGATCTGCCATAATGAAAGGTTCATCACCAAAACTTCTACTGTTCAGATCTACTAATGTAAATCATAACTGATCAATCTTCACACCATTATTGACATCAACCCACTTGCATTTGAAAATGAGAAATTTAATTTTAACATAGTCAACCACCCAAGTCTCCTCAATAACCACATAATAAGGTATGGCTGCCAATTTAGGGTTCTTATCTTTTGAACTAGAGAAGTACATAGATTCAGCCACTAACATAACACCATTGTTCTGGACGGTGGTCCTATCATCCAGGGACTTCGTGTAAAAAGTATAACCATTGATCACAAATGAAGTTCAACTTATGACCTCAACCTCAGGACCACGTGCTAGCCAATTAATTGTATCAGAAAAAAAATTCTTCTTCGTCAACCTTATGTTTGAACCACGTTGCAAAAGTTCTGATATGCTCCCTAATTAACCTTTGTTCAGTCATTCGACTGTTTGCTTTCCGTACAATTTCTTTATGAGCATTCATGTAATCTTAACCTTTGTTCAGTCATTCGACTGTTTGCTTTCCGTACAATTTCTTTATGAGCATTCATGTAATCTTAAACTGCATCAACATTATTCAAGATGTACAAGTGGATTTGTTGTAATTAATCAGGATCCACACTCTTTACTCTAGCCCCACATCTACCCGTTCTTCATTATGGCGTTTAGGAAGGCCGATATGTCCTACATTTGACAAATAATGTTGATAAAATTCCATGGCTTCTTCAGAAACATATTTACGAACAATAGATGCTTCAGGCAGGTTAGGGTTCTTCACATACCCTTTTAGGATTTTCATAGTTCTTTCAATTGGGTACATCCACCGGAAATAGATAGGGCCACACAACTTTATCTCCCTCACTAGATGAACAATTAGATGTACCATGATGTCAAAAAAAGAAGGAAGAAAAAGCTTTTCAAGCTGGCACAAGATCAGGTATCCTTCATTTTCCAATTCATCCAATCTTTCTGTCTCAATGACTTTACTACAAATTGCATTGAAGAAGAAACAAAGTCTAGTCAATATGTGTTGAAGATCATATTCGACAATGCCTCGAATAGCTGCTGGGAGTAGTTGTTGCATTAATACATGACAATTATGAGATTTTAGCCCTACTAACTTTAAGTCTTTCATCAACACAAGCTTCTTAAAATTTGAGGAATACCCTGACGGAACATTGATTCCATGTAAACACTTATAAAAACTTCTTTTCTCATCCTTAGACAAAGTATGACAAGCTAGAGGACAAAAAGTTCTCTTACCATGTGGCCTCGGATGCAAGTCTTCTCGTATTCTCATTTCTTACAAATCTAATCTTGTCTTCATGACATCCTTATAACTACCTTGTATGTTGAGCAGTATCCCAACAATACTATCACATACGTTTTTCTCCACATGCATGAAGTCAATATAGTATCTCACATCAAGATTGCGCCAATATGGAAGATTGAAGAAGACCGACCTCTTTTTCCATATATTTTTCTCATTTCTACTCTTTGTAGCCTTATCGAAGATAACATTGATATTTTGTACATTTTCATAAACTTTCTCCCCAGTCAATGCCTCTGAAGCCTTTTCAAACTCTTGGCCACCAAAAAATGCTTTCTTTAATCTACGATATGGGTGGCCTCGCCTAAGGAATCTCCTATGGCCAAGATAAACGGTCTTTCTTCCATGTTGAAGTTGATGGTAGCATGTGCCTTCTTCATAAATCAGACATGCTTTGTGGCCTTTAACGCTATATCCTGACAAGTTTCCATATGCAAGGAAGTCATTTATAGTACAAAAGATAATGGCTCGCATTTTAAAAATCTCCTTCTTTTTCGCGTCAAAAACATCGACACCTTCATCTCACAACTCTTTCAAGTCTTCAATCAAGGGTTCTAGGTAAACATCTATGTCATTTTCGGGTTGTTTTGGTCTCGAAATCAATATAGATAACATGATGTATTTTTGTTTCATGCATAATAAAGGAGATAAGTTGTAAATTACCAATAGAACAGGCCATGAACTATGTATACTGCTTAGGCTACCATAAGGATTCATGCCATCCGTACTAAGCCTAAGTCTAAGGTTCCTAGGTTCTTCGCCGAAGGTAGGAAATAATTGATCAATTTTCTTCTATTGAGAAGAATTAGCCAGATGTCGAAGATTTCCGAGCTTTCTATCGGAAATCTTCTTATTCGCATGACATCTCAAATTTTTGGCATCAATTTCATTAGCAAACAGGCGTTTGAACCTCGGTATGATTGGAAGATACCACAACAATTTTGCAGGTGCCTTATTTGATTTGTACCCGAGGGTTTCACATATCAAACACTGCTACTTCTCTTCATGCTCTTTTCTGTACAATATGCAATCATTAGGGCATGCATGGATCTTTTTATACTTCATCCCTAGTGGACACAGTATTTTCTTAGCATTATAGTATCGGTAAGGTAGCACGTTATCATTTGGAAGCATGTCCTTAAAGACCTCAAGTGTTACTGAAAAACTCTTATCGCTTCATCCATGTCGTGTTTTCAAACATACCAATTTCAATATTGCTTTCAACAATTGGTATTTTGTGCACCCTGGGTACAACGGCTTCTCAGCATCACTGCACATATTACCGTATGCATGTAATTGCTCAAAAGCCTCTTCTCCTACATCACGAATAATATCCTCTATCTGATCGTCCAGATCCGTGTCATTATCATCAAAGGCTACTCCCCCTTGTCGAGCTACACTTGGAATTTCTAATTCTTCACTATGACATACCCATACTGTATAACTCTTACAAAATCCTTCACAAATTAAATGACTATATATATCTGCAGTACTTAGTCGTTTATCATTCAAACATTGTACATAAGGACAATAGAACATCTCACTATCATTACCGGAATTTCTTCTAGCAAATTCCAAAAAATCCCTCACCCCATTATCATATTCAAAACTAGTCCGTTTAGCGTTTACCTAACTACGATCCATATATTTCAACACATTTTTTCTTCTTCTCTTCTGTATATTTTTCCCCCTAGAAAAGGCAGGAGTATGATAAGAGTATGAAATCATTACACTTATCAAGTTACCTAGTTTAATAGAATTCCTCATCAGATGTAATTGCAGTTTGTTCTATTTTCTTCATGTAATTTTTCCCCTTTCACAGAGTTCTTATTTCTCTTCAAGGGACCACTGCAATTACATCTGATTTTGAAGACATAAACAGCGAAATTGATAGACTAAAGAAAGAAAATGATTCAACAGATTCATAACATCTTCAAGGGACCACTGCAATTACATCTGATTTTGAAGACATAAACAGCAAAATTGATAGACTCAAGAAAGAAAATGATTCAACAGATTCATAACATCTTTCAGGGAGCACTTCAACATATTCAACAAAAAGAAATTGACAAATTAATAGCGCAATTACATCTTCAACAGATTCAACAGAAAGAAATTGATATGCAAAATGCGAAAGGCCAAGCAGTGATTCAACAGATTCAAAACATCCAAATTCGCAAATCACAAACACACAGCTTCAAACAATTGTTTGTTATCCAGTGGTAGTAAAACTAGAAGCTAAAGCCAATATTTATATGAAGAATTAACGAGACAAGGAGACTGAAACAGAGACATAAACTCTTACCTGGAGGAAGTGACCTTGGATGATCAACCATCGTGACTAGAGGAGCAAGAGGAGGCGGCAGTTACGACGGCTGAAGCAGACACCGGAGATGACGGTGAAATATGAAGCTGCCGCGAACGATAGCTAGAGGCACAGATGGAGATTTGGTGGTAATGAGGCAATGACTAGAAGGCGGGAGAATTTTAGATTGGAAAATGGAGCAGGAGGTGGCAGCGGTGGCTACGGTGGCGGCGGTAGGAGCAGAGGCCGGAGAAGATAGTGAAATATGACCGGAGAAGAAGGTGCAGAGTTGAGATGGAGCTTTCGCGGTAGTGGAAATGAGCGGGAGGGAAACGAAACGGAGAGGGATTAGGTTTGAATTACCAGATTTTTAAGACCGGTTATCCATATAACCGGTCATCCAGATAACCGGTCTTAAAAGTATTTTTAAGACCGGTTATACATATAACCGGTCTTTAAAAAGACTTTTAAGACTGGTTATGGATATAACCGGTCTTAAAAAGAATTTTTTTTAAATATCTCTGTTAATATTTAGACCGGTTTTATATGATAACGGGTCTAAAAATTACTATATTTTAGACCGGTTTTCATTTGCAACCGGTCTAAAAAATTAAAAAATATACTTCCTCTTTAAATAATTTTTATTTCTATTATTTTTAAGACCGGTTATTTATAAAACTGGTCTAAATAATTTTTTTAAGACCGGTTATTTAAAAAACTTGTCTCAGAAGTTTCTTTTAATTACAAAAAGGCCACCACGTATTTCTTTTAGACCTTACCCGTGATAACCGATCTAAATATGTCGATCTAAATATCCTTTTTGTACTAGTGAAAGTAATGTTAACAGTAGAGAAGAACCAAAGCGCCAAACCACCAGATAAACGAACTGGATCCACATATAACCCACTATCAATCATAAACTCCCTTCTTATTTTTTCTAGCTTTTCAGTTTTCATCCTAGTCTCCGAAAGAAAAATAACACAAGGAAAATATTTCTTTATTAAGTGCTTTAGATGACGAACTATCAAGGTAGCTCCCAAACCTTGACAATTCCAAGTTATGATGCTCATAACCCCTTGGTAGCTGCTTCTGGCCAACCACCCAACCTTTCATCCTTCGCCTTAAAAGACACCCCTGTCCACTCTAACGATTTCAGCTACTTCCCTTCTATTATTTCCACTCCAATGGTACATCCATAAGATCATCTAAATTGACCTTCTTCACCACTACACTCTTCTTCCTTTTGCCTTTATCTTCTTTAGGAGGAGACTTTCCAGTGTTGAAAACACCAGCCCCAATCTTTAGCACAGACCTTTCACCTACAACCTCTTTCCCTTTGAATTTGCATCTTTTAGCTCTCAAGGGAGACCATTCTTCCTTAACATTTCTCTTCAAATACACCCCCTTCAGCTTCCCTACCAATTCTTCCTCTACCATCGGAGGCTTCCATGGCACTAGCCTATTATCATATCTGGCTTTCACACTCCCATATTCCTCATTTAGTAATTCCATAATATATTTGATATTTAATGCATTTTTATTCCTTACATCCTTCTTCTTCACTAAAGAGGTGCTTTTGCTAGCAAGAAATCAACTTCTAATTGAAACAAAATTTCTAATCTTTGCCCCTAACTCCTTCACAATCCCCTGCTCCACCACCATTCTTTTTTCAGAACTTTTCTTATTGCCACTCGTGTAACCAACTATTGCCAGCTTTAACTACTTAGCACTACTCTTCTTACCTTGCCTCTCACAACGCTGTTCACAGAGTCTTCTATTTATGCATCATTGATAGCCTTATCAGCTTCTACTTCACCTTTTATGTCTAGAGGTATTCTTTCAAATCAATTACTTTAATCACGGCCCTAACTATTAGCACACCCCATCCACCTCTATATGGCATGCCAATAGCTTGCAAACAAGTTTTTGACTCATGACTGATTCGACCACAAGAGTAACAGTAATGATATAGCCTTTCATACTTGACATCCACCCAAGACCTCAAGCCATCCGATTGCACAATTTGAAAACCAATTATAATTGGCTCAGTTAAATCTACTTCCACTCTTTCTCTAACAAAATTGTGAGTAATATTACCATTAATCCTAGGGCTTTCCACAGCTAGAACTCTACTAATTCTGGCTCCAAACTTAAACACATTACTCAAAACCATTCTACGAGGAGGTACACCATAAAACTAAATCCAGAAATCACATACCTAAAGATTGACCTCCGAAAATGCCAAATGTGAAGGCCATACACGTGCCACAGTGTGATGTCCCATAATACTCCATGGCCCGTCTCAAATAATCCTTTCAGAGTCTTCCTTATTATCAAATTTGCATGAAAATACATTCCAATGCTTGTATCTTAATGTCCACAGGGCATAACACACAATTGACAAGGCCAAATGTCGTATACTACCTATCATTGGAAAACCTAGGATGTCTACTACAACCCTAAAAAATATCATAGCAATTGAACAAGTTTTGACCATTCAAAAAAATCTCACAATTAAACTGCCATGAATCTGGCAATTCAGCAACACTCTTTTGAATTCCAAAATTTGTATTTTCTAACCAATCATCCAAAACTCATGACCAGATGCTATCTCTACACAATTTTAGCCATAGAATCCATTTCTAACACCAAATTAATCAAATTCCAGATCAATCACCACGAAACAAGGCTGGCCAAATCTGAACCCTAAAACACAAATTGTGTTTTTACAACTTTTAACCTTCAAATATGTAATTAACCACCATAAACCCTTTATTAACTATATATTCATCATCAATCAACCATTAAAGACCAATTTTAGCATCTTGGATGAAACCCTAAAGGGTCAAGAACTTCAAAAATACTCAGCAAAATAGCAAGATATTATACTGATATTGAAGTTTATGATTATCTCTACGCGTCTATCCAATCGGTTCATAATTTTGTCAGTACTGTCTCCAAGTACACGGCACCAAACACCTCATATCAAAATTCTAAAATCGTAGAATCATTGCTCTCGATGAGTAGAAGATTAATGAAGTCTTCGAAAGCTGAAAATGTGATTTCAAGCTTCAAATCGACGAAAAATGTGAAGAACTCGAAAACTTCTCTCTTCTTTCTTTTTATTGGTATTTTTTTGAATTTCTCTTGATTTTATGAGGCGGCTGATTTTTTTTAGGCTGAAAGGTGTTGGAATATTAAAATTAGTTATGCCATATGTCACAAAAAGTCAGGGTGCAGGATGCTCCTTTTCGGGAATTATCGAGTAACCAGAGATTCTGTATACCAGATATTCTTACTTTATACTGCAGGATACCTAGTGCACCTCTTAAAATTTGTCTTCATTTTCCCTTTAACATAATTGGACAAATTCAATTGTCAAGGAGGAAGGATACATCCGGCTTCCAGTACCAAAATCAATAAAATCGGGTATATGGCCAGAATGAATACCAGTAGGTTACACTGGTTTTTCCACCTCTATCAGATGCCTAATGGCAGATGTCAGTATTGATTGGCTAATCAGGGGAAAATGTCAAAAGATACTTTATTAAAGCTACTTTTTAATACAGGGCTGCTGGTTTTGCGACACGTGTCCCTCTTTAGGTTGAGTAGCGCCATGTGTCCCCTAAATGCTCTAAGATAGCATCACCTACCCCTAAGCCTTCGAGAACTGCAAAGTTTGTGCACCGATATACCTTAGGAAACGTAGGGTCTTTATACGGGTCTCATATTTGGTATGTCGCCATGTATACATACATTTTCTTATATGGCGCCTTTGTTAAATCCCAAACAAATGATACCAAGACAGTAGTTCTTCAAAAACGTAAGGTATATGCACCTATCCAAAAAATGCCATGTTCACTCATACATCGGCATATTCTATCCAACTAATTAGCCACATGTGTCTACATCTTCAAAAGTACACCAAATATGCACCTGTGTGGCATAAGATGGTGCCATATACCTAAAAAATGACCACATACACTGGCATCTTTTATCCGACTACTTATACGCACTGAACCTCATGTATTCTGGAGACTCGGTCTCAACTCAAAGGACTGAATCAAATAGTCCCATAAAACTCATTCTATCTTTGGGACTCTTACCAAATTGGGCTTAGTAGTCTTCTTGACTTAGGATTATCTTTAAGTCTCTAGGCCCAAAATTCGGGATATTACATTACACAGTCAACAAAACCAAAATCTCATATCAACAACATAATCAAATGACACATAATGCCTTTACCATTCATAATCATATCAATCATAATGAGACTAAACCACTTTGCTATACCTCTAGAGAGAGAATCTAGAGAGAAGTGCTATGCTGCTTCGAAGAAAGTTTATCTGTAGAGATCGTTCGATTGGTTGTTCTCTAGTGACTTTGATCCTCCCATCTATGAGTTGTAATCTTAATCTACTTTTCATGATTGTTATAGCCAAGGTAAGTCTCTTCAAATATTTCTGATAACTGGCTTCTTAATTCCTTCTATCCTTACTTTTCTTGGTTTCATAGTTATTGGCTGCCGCTTCGTCCTCTCCACTCATTTCTCTTATATTAAATATATCTTTCTTCTATCCTGTATCTTTGCCATCATTTCTCTCCTACCCATTTCCCCTGAGTTTTAATCATTACTAAGCCCTATTCTTATCCTCTGTCGTCACCAAATCTGATCTCTCTCCTTTTGTTTCTTCTCTCCCTCCTTTTTCATTAGCTCTTCTCAGATCTTTCACCACTTATCTTTAACCTCTACTTTGATAGTTTTCTATTTTTATTTTTTCTCAAGTCTAAACCCCCTAGCTCCCCTCCATCATCAACCTTCCGCCCCAACTACCTTATTACTATCTTCCGTTTAGTTTTATCAAGCATCTCTTCATGTTCTTGCATGTCTCTTATCTTTTGCATAACCCATCCTCTTTTTTTCTATAAATACCTCTCTTCTTCCTAATCTCTGCATGTACCCAAATCTTCTTTCTAACTCCTTTCCATGTAAACTTTCTCTTCTTAAACCTTTTGGTCTCTTAACGCCTTCCTCAATCACTTCCTCTAGTTCTTTGACTCAATACATTTCTCTCCCTGTTTTATCACCATGCCTTACCTTTCCCGAAACCCCTTCAACCATTCTTCCTACTACCCTTCCAAAAACATTTCTCAGTTACACTCCTACTTCTGTTTTGCTATCAGAACGATCATCGACATATATGATTTTTGTGAAGAAAGGCTGGATCGTTATCTTCATTTAGTTTGGGATCTCTAAGCTCCCTTCTACATAGAAGGAAAAGTTGGAGTTTTTTTCTCTTAAGTTTCCATCTTGAAGATGATCTTACTTACATTGTTAAGAATGGACTATGGGTTGTAGACAACTCGCTCCTTCTAATGGATCGCTAGAAAGAAAACTTGGTCCTTCGTGAACTCAAGCTCAGAAATTTTCCTATCTAAGTCCAATTCTGGGATTTGTCTCTCAAATATCACAACGCTTAAAATGGCTGATGATCTTGAAGATGCGGTGGGAAGCTCGGTGGTTGTTAATGGTCAAGCCCGCTTCTCGGATACCCTTAACTACCTTCGTGTTCGTGTCCTTATTGACCCTCGCCTTCTATTGGTTTAGAATGTTAAGGTCACACTAGATAATGATGCTTTGCTTGGGCGGAATGTAAGTACGAAAGAATATTTCGTAGATACCCCTTTTGATAGGTCATTCCCTTCAAGAATGTCTACGGACTGTAGCTAAACTTTTTCATAGTTTCAACTAAATGCAAGCCAGAACATGGGGAAATTTTTCCAAGTACAAATGTAATTTTGACACTTGTGCAGATGAGTTGCTCTAGTAGAACTGGATTTGGCAATACAGAACAAGTGGAATATTAAGGATTCACTTTTTAACACTTCAGAGAAGCTTTTACATGAATTTTGAGACAAAGCTAGTGAACATTTTGTTGCGAGAGCACAGTAATGGAGGAATGGTTCATTACTCCTTTGATGAATCATCTTATATAAAGGGCCCAAAAGATCATAATAGGAAGCAGACCTATGTGTGCATGTTTTTCATGAGGGTAACACAGTCCCCAGTGGCTCAAGCTAATACTAATGTTAATGGGCCAGCATAGCCCATTAATAATGTCTTCCCTAATACAGATCTGAACCCAATTTTGGGCCTTAATCATATATCCTCTGTACCTCACAAGTTTATGTTGCTTAGATGTGTCTGCATAATAGCATGTATACTTCACAAAGGTGTGCTAATTATTTTAGTATAGGCTTGATGGCATGTGTACCTCACAGGTGTTGTTGGCCATTTTGTGTTCAGGTTATATAGGTTTGGGATTGGCTTGATTGAGAAGTTTACACACCTCTTTAGGTGTGTCAATTTCCAAATCTTTATGGCTATATATGTGTTGTTTCAACTTTAGTTGCAATTTTATCTTACGAATGGTGTGACTATGTGCATGTACATTTCCTTAGTTTAATTTATTATTACACATGTTCAAACCTTGGTTATTGAAATTGTGAATTTCACATTTCTAAGTGAAAGAACTAGAGAGAAGAGAAAGAAGGAATCTGTGTAGTAATCGAGCTCATAATTTAGTCCCATCGAGATTTGTAGGATTGTGGTTTAAATCTAGAATGGATCTGTTTGATTTGACCCAAAGCAGTCTAATGGCCTATTTGAGTTAACGTTTGAAAAGCACATTCACGCAAGTCGAGATAAAATTCATCTCACATACTTATATCTTATATCGTAAATCACGTTGGAAAAGTAACTTCTACTGCCAATCTAAACAAGCACTCCTAACCCAAAAAAAGTGCATCCTGAAGCAAGTAGAACTAACTAGCCTAGTCTATTTAGTAAGTGTTTGGTGTTGCGATTGGGCAACCCAATCGTATGATTGGGCTACCCAATCGTTTGATTAAGGCCCATAAGCCCGATAGGCACATTGAATTTTTTTTTAGTGTTTGGAACTGTAATTGACTTTAAGGTCTTTTGAATTGTTAAGTTGCTTTTACCATAAGCAACAATTTGAAGCTTTTTGCGATTGGCTAGTCTAAAATTGTTACCGTTAAATGCAATAATGTTGTCCCATCAACTATAATTTATTCTTCTCTCTCTCTCCTCTATCGATCTTTGTGTCCGCTCTCCTCCATCGATCTTTGTCTCCGCTCCTCGGCCTCTCGGATCTGTCTTCCCTCTCTCAGCGACCACCCAATCTTCAACCTGAAGAGCATCTTCATCTTTACCTTAGATCTATCTTCATCTTCGAGTTGTATGCATCTTCGATCAGTCCCACAAGTACTTCGCCATCTTGATATGTCTTCATCTCTGATCTAGGTTCATCTTTGCTTCAAGCGTGACTCTGCAGCCTGAGCTCTTCAACAATTGTTGCTTTAACCTTTTTTCGGCAGTGGGTCTTCTTTTATTCACTATTTCCATCAATCTGAAGGCTGAACTATTCAACTAGCCACCTACTCTTGAAGTATGACAAAGTTTCCTGTAGTGTCGAAGTCGTCTTTAACTTTCTCTCTCGCCGCCGATCTGGTCTCTGCCGTGTCATCTTTTACGTGGTCAGGTTTAAAGGTTCATTTCTCCAAGATATTTCATGTCCTATCTATCCTATGGGTTCCATTTTGTGTTCCTTTGTTATGGCTAGGTGGTTTGGCATGATTTTTTTTTTTGCCTTCTGCGATCTGTAGGCTGTAAGTACCACATTTTAGAACACAAAATTTTTTTTGCCTTATGCAATATGTAGGCTGTGAGTACGACATTTTGTTTGCCTTCTGCAATTTGTAGGCTGTGAATATATATATATATATATATATATATATATATATATATATATATATATGGTAAAGAATCAAAAGAGGAAAACATTTTGGAAAAGATGACAGAAAAAAGGCTTTGATACAAAGATGGAATTGGGAGTGTGAACATTGCTTTTCTTTTAAGGTTCAAAATCTATGTTGTTATGTTCTTTTCATGTGCACCAGATAATGACCTCCTTATAATAATAGGAGTAGTACTACCTTGGAATCACTATTAGTGACAGGAACATCACATTCTTGTCATGGCTTAATCCTACTTTTGCATTCAAGATGTATTTCAGATTTTGAATTGCTTTGGAATGAATCTTTTAAGTTATCAAAGTTTCATGTTTGTGCATGTCTATACATAATATTGATAGTTTACAGTTGTTGCTAAATTATGTCCTAGTATTTTTTGACACATATAGACATGTTAGTTTTGGATGTTAAGTTATGCATTTGTCTCCAGTGCTTAAGAGAGTCATGAGTGAGTTGATTTTAATTATATTGGAGTTCAATATGCCCATCACTAGCTGTTGACTGGGCAGGTCAGATAAAATTTACAAGTGATTATATATATATATGTGATAGATATTGTCTACATATCAAAGGGATTATATATATATGTGATAAATATTGTCTACATATCAAAAAGAGTCAAAAGAGAATCTATACTAAACAGTCAAACTTACAGGAATGAATCGAATATATTCTCACGGTTGGATATATTTACCTGTGAGATTTTTTTTTAGAAGATGCATTTTAAGCTGACATGTGGATATAGGTATAGTAATCAGCATCATGAAAATGATTGTAAGATCATTCAAGCTCACAGTCTTACAGCCCAGTAACTTGCCAGATTGTTGATAAAGTATCTATGAAATTTTGCTATAGGAATATGGACAACAAAGCCGTATGGGATGACAAGTCAACTGAGATTTTCATAAATGCATGCCTTGAGCAAATTTACCTAAAGCAACGAAATAGGTTGACATTTACGAAGGTTGGGTAGAACAATATTGTCTCTACTTTCAATGAGAATACTGGAAAACAATATGAAAAGAAACAGTTGAAGAATAGGCTTGATATCTTAAGGAAGAATCTGAAGACTCGGGATTTGTTAACAAAAGAGGCTAGTGTGGGCCGAGAGCCTGTAACTAATAATGTCGTTGCATCGAATGAGTAGTGGCACCAAAAATTACAGGTAAATAATGACTATAACAACTTGTAATTTTGGTAACTACTTATTTAGTTAACTCAAGTATTGGTTTTTAATATATGTATTGATTTACGTTGTATGGATGCATACAGGTTAATTTGGCATACAAAAATTTTAGGCGTTCAAGCCTCAAGTTTGAAAGAGAACTAAGAATTATATTCAAGGATGTTATGGCAACTGGCGATGATATTTTTTCACCATCTTTCACTCAACCACATACATAGGCACAGATACAAGAGGCAGAGGACGAAGATGTCTACTGACCGACAATGGATGAACAAGAAGGGTCAGGGGACAGCAAAGATGATTCCTTTGGTGTTAACCTGGTTGCCAGTACAGGAGTGACATATGATTTTGCTAGCATTAGCTTATCAACCGAGACTACCAATTGTTCCTACTAGTTCAAGAGGATATGGCAAGAGGAAGAGACTTGATCGGGCTGGTGTTAAGAAAAAGAAAAAACTTCCATCTTCACAACAAATTGTGGATGCAATTAGTGTAATAGCTAATGCATCCAAGGACAGAGCAGCAACATTAAATGAAATCAAAGATGTCAGTGTCGACGCTGTTATGAATTAGCTGCTTGACCTTGACGAACTCTTATTTGATGAGGACTTTCGAAACCGTTGTATCAAGCATCTAATGGACAAGACTAGCCGAGAAACATTTGTGTCAATCTCTAAACGAAACAAGCAGTTCTTGGTTCAATGTTGCAGTTTATGGTTTACAATCCTTAGATATCGTTTATCGTTCATGACCCCTAGATGTACCTGAACTATACATGTCTGCATACTTTAATTATGTTTGTGTTTGTAACTTATGACAATATTTGACTTTATGACAACATGTTTGGTGAACTACCTTTTATGCCAACAATTGAATGTGTTTACATATATCATTGAATTCTTATTTGGTATTTTTTTTCTTCCATTACTCACTTGAATTTAATCACACTCATAGGGTACATAATCAATGGAAAATTGGAACAATCAAAACTTAACTGACATGGTAGAGGAAGATGACAAGTCTCGAGTAGTATCTCTTATAGATGAAGAGTTAACAAAGTATAAACAATTGACTGTGTTGCTATGTCAATATTGGGTGCTTTTTGTGTGCAAAGAACCGCGTAAAAATAGTAAACACACCGGTCATTTATGTGTCCAAGAGATATTGGCAACCTATGGTTCATGTTGTCATGACATGTTTAGAGTGGAAAAACATGTGTTCTGCAGCTTGTGCCATACATTAGTCGAACATGGGTTACGGAATTCAACGAACATTGGTGTTGAGGAAATGGTTGCCATACTTTTACTTATCGTTGGCCATGGAGTAGGCAATAGGGTGGTACAAGAACTCTTTCAACATTCAGGGGAAACGATTAGTAGGCTTTTGCACACCATATTAGATACTTACATTAATCTAGCGTAGGAAAATATCAGACCGTGCGATCCTGAATTCCATGAATGCCATCCAAAAATACTCAATGCCCCGCTATTATCCATACTTCAAAGATGCAATTGGAGCAATAGATGTAACTCATATTAAGTGTGTGATCACTGGTCCCACCCGGGATAAATATATTGGGAGAAAGGGCTATCCAACACAGAATGTAATGGTTGTATGTGATTAGGATATGTGTTTTATGTTCATGTTGGAAAACTGGAAATGTACTGCACATGATGTTCGTGTGTTTCAATCTACTGTTTCAAATCCATCTATGAATTTCCCTCATCCACCTATAGGTATATTTCCGTCTCATTCAGTTCAATTACTTTCATTTCACACTTTAATTAATCTCATAGTTTGGATTGATTTCAACATTTATTAGAAAAATATTTTTTGGTTGATGCTGGCTATCCGATACAACTTGGGCATATTGGTCCCTATAAATGTAAGCGTTATCATCTCCCAGAATTTAGCCGCCAACCCGGATTTAGAAATGCTAATGAGACCTTTAATTTTTATCATTCTAGTTTGAGGTCTATTATAGAAAAGACTTTTGAAGTGTGGAATAATCGATTTGAATTGTTACAAAAAATGCGCAAGCACAGCTACCAGACACAAGTCCCCATTGTTTATACAACAATGACCCTAGATAATTTTATTAGAAGAAATTCTACCACTGAAGTTCATTTTCAACAAACTAAAGCTGGGAATATAGGTGATGTAGATAATAATAGTGTACATGAATAGCCTTCCGCGACAAATTATGGTAGGTGATCTTCCTCCCAAATGAATCATATTTGTGACTCAATTAGAGACTTAATTGTACATGACATGTGATATAATTAGTTATGTAGTATCATTTCATCAAATTATGTATTTTTTTATTGTCAATTTCCCAACTTTAACTTTTATAAATTTTTTATAATTTTTAATTTAATTTCTCTCTTACAATTATTATAAAAGTCACTTATGCTAAAACAAATCCAAACAAATTATACTTTTGCAAAAGTCATTTATACAACCTTTAATCCAGACATAAATTATATTATACAATTTGACTTTTACTTAAAGATAAGATTGTAAAAAGTCATATTAAAAAAACCATTTTTACAATCGTTATTCTAAACACACAATTAGATCCCGTTGGACCGGATTTAAGACCAACATATCTAACCAATTGGTCTGGTTCACCCCGGTGTGTCTCCCTATATTTATATATTTCAAATCTCATTTATTAAGAAATCTGTTTCTCTTTTTCCTCTCTTTTTTTCCCGTCTAGAAGTTTTATCAGACCTCATCTCTTCCATTCAACCCTTCTCCTCTCTTACAGATATATCCATCTTTGTGACAGCGACACCAGCCAAATCAACCAAGATCCCTATCACTAACTGAAACAGACTTGGACGATTCATCTCCATTCCCCTCCATCAGTATTTTGTTTCTTTTTTTACTTTTTTGCAATTATACTTTCCTGCAAATCGTCTTTGATTCGGGGTATATTATAGCAAGATCTATTATCTCTTCGATTATTCCCCCTAAATCTTCATTTCTCTATTTGCTTTTTATCATCTTCTTGCTCGACCAAATCCAGAATAGACCAGACCTCAGGCAACAAGTTCTAACCTGGGGTGCTTTCATAGTAGCCCTCGGGTCAAGGGTAAACCCAGTCTAGTCCGATCTTTGTACAGCCCAAAGAGATTGGCATGCTTATAAACATTTTGTTTGCAACAAAGTGACTAGTTCTAATTCCTAGAAAAGATAAGATAAATGAAAATGAAAACAAATCACTAATTACATGATTTCTCTAACTTCTATAAAAGAAAAGAAGAATGTCCAAGGTTAAAGAATATAGCTTTTCACAATAGTGAACAAATTTATTTCCATACTCAGTCTTTAAAATCCAATATGATTAAATTTTATGGTACCGAGAAAGAGTTCAAAAATACCACAATGTATACTATGAATACATATGTATAAAATGCACACGAGGATGAATAAAATCTATGTTCTTCAAAAGAGAACATCCCGTAGAAACAACCAGTGTATAGATAGTTATGTAGCATCCAAGCTTGAGATTTAGTACAGAAGCCTTCAATGCTTTAAACTATACGAACGCAGGCTGTGACCATGTGCAGCTAAAAGGAGATTGATAGGAAAAGATATGGGTGTATAAATGGCAATATATTGAAATAAGAATACCTGAAAGGGAAAAATTGACACAGTAAACCAACATGAACCAGTAATTTGAATCTTCTGTTTAGGAAAATAAATGCATAAAATATATATTCAAAGAAATAGAAGAAAAGGTGATTGAGTATAAAATGAATTGTGTTGGTTTCTATCTATTCGCAAATGCATATAATATGAAACCAAAGCAAGTCAAAAAAAAAAAAGAAGAAGAAGAAACCAAAGGCTGAGGCGCTGAGCCAAAAAATATATACACACACACCAATATACTATTCCCACTTTGGATGACTAAAAATGTCACCGTGACCACAAATTTATGCTTCATGTTGCAGTAATAGCAGAGCACTTTAAAGGTATTGCACAAAATAGATGAGCATATAATATTCCTATGAAGGCCACAAGAACATAAGATTTTCGCATCATAAAAGAGAATAATCTAAAAAGCAGACACAAGAGAACCAATGCCTCGTTGATTGAAAAGAACTGCACAAAAAAAGTAAAATTTTAAAACTAAACTCTAAATCAAGTGTAAAGGGAGCTGGCCCACAGCCCAATCACCCTACAAGTGTTTGTCCAATACTTTGACAAAAATATTCTACCACGTACTAGGGTACTACATGTATCATAAATGTATTGGATACACTAATGAAAAAGGTAATTATCATGCTCATGAAACAGGAAATGCAAGAAGGGAATAAAGCTTAGGACAAGTGAAGCTGTAGGGGCCCAAACACCCCCCAATATTAAAAAGCCTGAAAGATGTATGAGATGTTTAGCATATGGTGCAAATTTTACCTCTAATTTTCAAGCAATCAAAATCTGGGGTTTGTATAATCAATCAGCCTGCAGACGCCACAGATGAAAATCAATTCCACCAAAAGTTTGCAATCTGAATGGTACAACTATAGAATTTATATCAAGTAACTAAGATGTATTCATTTCTCTTGTGGATATTTGGTCATATATTATGGCATGCTTCAACCTTTCAAGTGCTTCTCAGGCAGCGTTCATACAGACAAGTAGGGAAAAAAAATAACTTCATTGAAGCAGTAGAAGTAAAAATTGAAGATAAAAGATAAAGCTGCAAAGATTGCAAGATATGTAAACTTCATCGGATTTTCGTTCCTTTGCTTGATTAGCAAATGTTTAAGACCAAATTTATGTCCACCATAATCGCTAGCAATACTTTTGTGAATCTTTAATATTTTGTTGTCCCACATCTTTTAAATCTGATCATTCTTTCTTTTACTTTTATCCAACTGTTAAGCAAATCAAGACTACAAAGTACTGCAGGATCATGATGGCCTATGCTGACAAGCATCTACATGTTTGCAAGTTTGCTCTTCTCTGTTGGAATATCAACTTTGGTCCCTTCCAACTGGGGAGAGCAATTGATAAGTCAATCGTAAAAGTTGAGCAAACTTTCATTATTTTATACTGAATAAAGTTCCATACAATTTATCAAACACTTACATTATTTTATACTGAATAAAGTTCCATACAATTTATCAAAAGTACAAGGGATGATCAGCGGTTAAGTTTTTTTATCAGGAGCTTTCCATCACCAGCTGCCAACAAGGCTTCACTCACATGAGGTTGCTAGTATAAATAATACACAATGTATTGAAACATTGAAGACAATACACCCTTTACTTAACAATGGCAACTACTATTTTCAAATTTTACTTTGGATGCCAATCGAAATTTATACATATAAAATTTTGACATGAAGCGAACATAGGGGGATACCTTCTCATTTTTTGGAGAGAAAATGGCCTTGACTGTTTCAAAGACCTCTTCAATAGGCCTGGCAGCATCAATCTAACAATGAAAATGTATGTCCTCATTACAGAAAAGAAGCAACAACTAAACACAAATATTATACAAGAAAGAAAAAGAAGGGGAAAAACAAGTTACCTTGTGAACTTTTCCCTTTGCATCATAATAATTTACCACTGGGAGACTAGACTCCATGAAAACCCCAAAACGCTTCCTTATAGTTTCAATGTTGTCATCCACTCTTCCCTTTATTATTTATATACAAGTGTAAGGACATATAAAAATGCTGAAAACTACAAGACATAAAAACATCTAACAAAGAAAAGAGTCAACCTGGTTTCTAGAAAGGAGGCGCTTCTCCATCTCTTCATCGGGACAGTCAAAAAACAAGACAAATGTTGGCTCTATTCCAGTCTGCAAGGCCATAATACATTTTGAAAGTTAACAGAACATGCATTGATTCCTCCATGAAAGCCACAAAAGGAAATTGAGTAATGAAGATGAAAACCTACCACTTTTTCAAATGCTGCACGGTTTTCCTCATTACGAGGAAAACCATCAATAAGAAATTTGTCATTGCCATTTTCCTGCATTGCTCGTTCCAGAAGCTTAATTGTTACCTCTGAGGGAACAATTTTCCCTTCTTGAATCATATTTTGAATCATTGTACTGCCAAACATACAGCAAACAAATAAGTGAACAAGATCAAACCCAGAATATGAATAATTTAAACGCAATAACTTAGATTGCATCAGCATTTGGAACTCGGCAGTTGAAAAGGAATATACAAGAACCACAATAAGATGATACATATACATCTTCCTGAAGTTATACTAGTTGAGAATACAAAGAGAATCATTGATACGGTAAGAGTTTTGTCAGAACAAAAGATATAAATATATTGCATTAATTAAATGGCATAATCTATGTAGCTTTGTGGGGTTATCTGCATGTCATAGCTAGCATACTGAATGGAAAGCAAAGGGACATACAGATTAGTAGTCAAAGAAACTATGGGCACAATTGCACATTTCCTACAAAAAGTGGATTGAAGTCAAGCAACTGTGTAAAGGTCAAGCCACCACCCTATTATTCAATTTTGACAAGAAGAAAGGTCATCTTACATCCATACTATGTTCCGATCAAAGTAACAAGTACTTAGACCATGTTTTCCTCCAAATAGAAAACAAAGAGGAAGCTATAACTTTCAAGAAAAAAAAGGCGGACCCCAATGCTAAGCGACATCCATACTATGTTCCGATCAAAGTAACAAGTACTTAGACCATGTTTTCCTCCAAATAGAAAACAAAGAGGAAGCTATAACTTTCAAGAAAAAAAAGGCGGACCCCAGTGCCAAGCGGCTCCCGCACAATGCGGGCTCAGGGAAAGGAGACCCTATATGTACGCAGTCTTACCCTGACATATTGCCAAGAGGTTGTTTCTAGGACTTGAACCTTGGACCTGGGGGCGGAAAGCCAGCGCACCCACCAGTTGTGCCAAGACCCACCTTCCTATAACTTTCAAGAAAGCAACTCAAAATTTACAACTTTGTCACTCATTTCCCCAACATCAAAGTTCAATTTTTTTTTATAGCTATATGAAAGAATAATTCTTTAGTGCTCAAAGAAAAAAAGAATGGATCTAGATAGGAAAAAGAAAATTAAATCACATAAGACCAAAAAAAAGGAAAAAATTTTGAGGTGGAAGTATTTCACTCGTGTCCATCAACAAGCCTCCTTTTCCAACAAGGGAGCAGGGAAACAAACTGTGAGATGAAACCCACAAAGAAGTTACAAAGACAAGATTCCAAAAAGCCAAGGGTAGTGCACCATCAAAAGGATTGGTTACCATTGATTTTAGGATAAGAAGAACAGGTGGAGTTTCTTTAAAAACAGTCCCCACAATAGGGCCAAAAATCTTTCATCACTATTTTTAGTAGTGTAGAAACTGTACCCATTCTCAGAAGCAGATTTAATTTCTGCTCGCAAAAGATCACCAGCACTGAGGTGAGTATACCCGAAGTTTTCAACAATTTTCGCACATTGGGTACCCTTTCCACTGCCTGGGCCACCTATATGATCGACAGATAAGAATAAATCTGCAAGTCAGAAACCAACCACTAGAACCTCCAATGAAGAAAATAAAGAACGTAAGGGAAAACGTGAATTAATCTTGGATACGAAAATAACTGAAGAAAAAGAATTAAAGAAATCCCTTACACCCTAGTCATAAAAAATTTTCCACTTCAGATAGTAAACCACAGATGGAAACAAAGATAAAATTTCATTGTGCTGCAAAAGGAAACCGAAGTTTATTTCCCTGTTCAGGTTTATCAGAGTTCAAACTGTAAACCAGCCATCCACAAATCAAATGACATACTCAACCCAGACCTAGCTCTCAAGGCTAGTTCTAGTGTTTAACCATTAGAATAAGAAACTAAGAGAAGGATTATCTACAACAGATCTAGGCATAGTAAGGCATGCATAGACCATTCACAACATTCCTTTTTCCCTTCAAGCAGTATAAAAAAGGAAAGGATGAACTAAAATTTCCATGGATTAATAGAGTTGCTAAGTGACTTACTGTTTGAGCACCAGTTGACCATACAAAAAAACATACCAAATTGAATGAGAGCAAAGAATGCAATTTAATACAAGAAATTTGGAATTTTTTCAGGCACATGACAAACAGCACCAAACTACCAATCTCCCTTGGCTTTGTCTAACTGTTTTTGAAGGAAACACTCAAACATAATACTAACATATAAGAATTCAATCTGTTTCTTTTTCTTTCAACTTTCTCATTGTTTATACACATGTTTTTGTCATATTTTTTTCCTTTCAAATTATATCAATCTCTAGACTGAAAACAGATCAGTCATGTACTTTCAAATTCACAAGTCAAAGTACTTGCCTATTAGGAAAACCATTTTTCTGCTCATACTCAACCAATTCACTGATAAAGATTATAGTTGCAAAAGAGAAATCTTGTAGAATGTTAAATGCATTAAGGAAAACTGTAATATAAAGGCTAAAACAACATCTTATTTGTAGCAGTGCACCACAAAAAGATGCAAGTCCTAGAACAAAATTTACATAACAATCAAAGGTCTTAAAATCTTTACTTCTATATTAAGGAAGTATAGGGTATTTTGATCTTGAAAGTGTTGACAACCACTGCAACTACAACCAAGGTAATCAAGAGAGTTATTGAGTTCTTTAAGAAAGACAAGTCCATGCTTAAAGCTTTTATGTGCCCTAAAATTCTAATTTCAAATAATAATAATTTATTCACCAAAATGATTTCAATGACGGTAATGCAAATCCAATTACAAGATATTAATTCAGTCAGTTGAAATAAATTTATAAAAGGAAATTCACCCTATTTTATGGTCTTCAAAAAAAACTGAATATAATTACAACCTGATCTCTTCAAATGAAGAGATAAAACTATGTGTGTTCAAGAAGTAATGAGGTAAACAGGATATGATAAGTGGATGAAGATTGAGAACAGAAATGTAGTGACCTATTAGTTTGACTAAATCAACATAAATTCAAAAGCTTATAAAAGAAAGGGGAAAAGGTTAGAATTTCCCCAAGTCAACCATAGAACAGTAAATAAGAAATGCATTATTTGAATGCTACCAATCTGTGCTCACCTAACACAAAAACAACTGTAGGCTTTTTCTCTACGGCACTTCCATTTGCACCCTATGAGCCAATGAAGAATCCCAAAGAGAAAAAGGAACAAAAGGAAAAAAGGGAAAGGTATAGTTAAGATTAACCATGCAAAATAATGATCAAACAGATGACAAAAAAAATGCAAGGTTTTAAGTAACCAAGCTGTAATTTGCCAGGGTTAAAAGGAAAAAACGATCAAACAAATGACAATAAAAATATGACACAAGTTTGATATGATTGTAAGTAACGAAGCTACAATTTGCCAGAGTTGATAACAAGACAAAAAAATGAATAATGATCAAATAAATGACAAAACAAAAGGACAGACTATTTGAGGTTTGGAGTTTTTTGTGATTGTAAGCAACAAAGCTATAGTTTACCATGTTATAAAAGAAAAAAACTTATCAAAGTTCAAACCTCAAGAATTCTATATGGCAGTAGGAAAAACAATGATCTCTCAATTTAATAAGATTTTCAAAAGAATATTCTTAATTTCTTAAATGCTAGAAATGAATGGGCATAAGGATTAAAAAATACCTGGTTTGCTGCTTCAACAACAGTTCCCATGAGTACCTATTAAATGCGGGACCAAAAAGTATCTGTGCAAAATTTGAAAGAAAAAATAGTTATTGTCCAAAAACCATAACATTAGACTGATCATTAGTACAAAGTAAAGGCCAAATCATCAAACTTCATATAGCAAAGCAGCCATTGAGGTTCCAATCGAAGCAAAAATATGCACATATTAAGAAAAGAGTATCAGCAAATAACAATAAAAAAAAGCTAAATTTGTGCTCGTGTACTTGTTATTTTCAATTTAAACTCTCACATCCTTTAAAAATTAGCTATTTGCGGAAATTCAGATGATTCATAGAATCATAATGGTATTCACTGTTCACAGATCAAGGCAGAATCTTGACAGATCTTCATACAACATGTCTTCTTTGAAGTAAACAAACTCCTAAAATTAGATCTGGCCAAAATCAGACAAAAGACAGCTCTGAACTATACTTAGCATAAAATGCAAGCGAATTAACAAACAACTAGAGAAAACCAAATTTTTTATATAAGGGATTAGATAAAAAACTAGGAAAATGAAGATTTTAAATATTGAAAGAAATATCACTTAGCTCGTCCAATCCCTCTCCAAAACCCAAAATGGCATGCAACTATTACAAACTTGAACGATATCAAACAGAGCAACAAAATGTTGCCTTCCAAACGGTACCATTCTGGGTCTGACGAAGGGTGTCAGTACGCGGATTGGAAACTTCATAGATCCCAATAAGAATTCGGATCTATGCAAAATATTCAAAATTTGATGGATAAAAGCGAAAAATTCAAATGGGAAGAGATCAAATAAGCCCGAAATTTTGAGAATGTCCTGAAATTAAAGAGATCTAAGAGATGCAAAATAAATTCTAAGAGATCCAAGCAACGTACCTTTGAGAAAGAGAGGAGGAGTACGTAAACAAACGAGAGATCTGATATGAGCAGCAACAACGGAGGGAGACACAGTTGCAAACTTGCGCAAATGAACTTTGGCTCCTTAAATATTGGACCGAATAACGCCCTCCTCGGTCGTTTTGGTGGGTAGGGGTAACATCGTAAATTTACACTTAGAATGCGTGGAGTGATTGCGTGAAATTAACGGCTACGAACTGCAAACAATCCCCACAATTAATTGTTTAACCAATAACGGTTACCATAATAATAAAAAATACTGCAATATTTATGATATTTTTATTTATTAAAAATATTTATTATTGAATGAATTTCAAATTTTATGATTTCCATTTTCCAGTATATTTACGTATTTTTATTTACTGTATATGACTATTTCAGAAACTAAGGGGTTGTTTGATTTTGTTTTAAAAAACTTTTTTTCTATTTTTAAAAACAATAAAACATGTTTGTTAAACTGTTTTTAAAAATTATTTTTAAAAACAAAAAAATAAGAAGTTGTTTTTAAAAACTAAAAAATAAAAACAGTTTTTAGTTGTTTTCTTGTTTTCGTTTTTCTATTTTTTTATTTTTTGAAACTGTCATTTATCCACTATTGACTGTATACTACCAATGGTGACCACTGTCACGTCACCACCAACTACTTCACCGCTATGTCATTTCAAAAACAGATTTTTCAAAACAATCTATCCAAACATATTTTTTTGTTTTTTTTATTTTTAAAACTGGTTTCTAAAAATCATTTTATAAAACTATTTGTGAGAACAAAAAATAGAAAACAGAATCAAACAAGTCCTAATTAAAGTGGCTTTTTAAAATAATTAAAATTAATTTCTTTCGATTTATCGGTTAAATTTTCTTGTAAAAAAATATTTATGAAAACAAGTTGAAACAAATGATCTGGATATTGAGGAAGAATAAAATCCTATCAATCGATTGGAATAATTAACTGATGGAAAAAACGAATAAAGAACAAAGAAAAGATTTGCATGAGAATCAATTTGGAGATGTAATTAGAAAAATTATCTCTATTAATTCGTAAAAAAATAAAATAATCATTTAATTGTAGGTTTAAAAATATATAATTAATTATTAAAAATTATAAATTGAATATGAACAGATCAAATGCTAATGAGATACTCATATAAGACATATTTAAGGAATTGATATTGGTCTTAAATAGTTTTCATATTTGTCAATCTTTTCTTAATTTATTATTATTAATGCCCCTCAACAATAATTAAAGAGGAAAAGGAACAAAGAAATTAAGGAAGATGATTAGGATATTTTAAAAAATACATGTTATTAAATAACTTAACTAAGAGCTTGCTTAATTCTATTTTCTGTTTTTTGTTCTTAAAAACAGTTTTATAAAATAGTTTTTGAAAAAAAGTTTTAAAAATAAAAAAAATCTGTTTGGATAGTTATTTTGAAAAATTTGTTTTTAAAGGATGTGGTGGTGCAGTTGCCAGTGATGACATCACTAGTAGTGTAGTGTCGATAGCATATAAATGGCAGCCTCAAAAAATAAAAAATAAAAAAAGAAAAAGAAAATAATAACTAAAAACTGTTTTTATTTTTTAGTTTTTAAAAATAAATTTTTTTTAAAAATCAATTTTTTGAAAACAATTTATCAAACAGGTTTTATTGTTTTTAAAATCAAAATCAATCGGTTCCTAACTTTCTTAATATAATTAAATTAAATTAATATATCTTATATTTAGAATCATAGAAAGTAAATCTTGAAAACAGTGAATTACTTAATAATTATTAATAATGCTGGAATTTGGATTTCCCAAATGTGATTTTAGTTAGAAGCAGTTCCAACTTCATGTGTTCCGTGAAGAGGAAAACTTTTGAGTCCCCAAGAATGCAGGGGAACTTTGAGTGCATTTTGTGTAAAGAAAAATTAAAGGTAAAAAAATTAAAAATATGATCATGATTGCATCTAATCGGAAATTTGAAAATATAATACTAATACTAAATTTGGTCCTCTAATTAAAATTGGAGAAGTATTTTCTTTTACTTTTTCATGTTATGGTCTAACTAATTCCATTTAAGTCAAGTTGACTTTCAATCATAATAGCTTTTTAAAAGCATGCTAATTATATTTTAACTACTGGAGAATTTGAATATGGATTAAATCATAGAGCTAAAAGCAAATGTGCTAGTCTGTCATTTTTGGATATGTCTTCAAGTCAACCATTACAATATTTTCAATAAGTCTAAAGACATAGAGGAGATCATTTATTTAATTATAAGTGTTGTTGTTACAGTCTTTTTTAAAATATTATATCCTCGTAATTCACTCATGAGAACGCATCATCACAACTTTTGATATCAATCAAACAATTTGTTCAAATGACTAGTTAAGTTGGAAAAAAAAAAGAAAATATATTATCTTTGCTGTTATTATAGCCTTTTACCCTTTATTAACTAGTCTAGATGTAATTTTGCCAAAAAAAAAAATCTAGATGTAATAGTAGTTAATTCTTCTTCATATATATCTATTAATATATTTTCTTTGTAGTCTTTGGGTACTTTAACTTCTGTTATTAATGTCCTTTTTATAGAATAAAAGTTTTCTTTTGACTGTTTCTCTTCATTCTTTTAGTAATCTAATTATCTTGAATCAACTAGCATAACAAGAGAGGCATTAATAAATCTTGTGTTATTATTTTTTTTCAAAACAAAAAATTATGTGCTAGTCTGCTATAAAATTAGAATATGCACAAAATTAACGCCAGGCTCTAGACTAATTCTAAGAAGTCTTTCTCAATTCAACTTTCAACACGGATTCATGATACTATTACCTAACTTCACCAAACATGAAGCTGAAAAATAAGAATTTAAGGATTATAGCTAAATTAACGGTAGGTCAGGTCAGGTCTAAATAAAATTAGGCCGGATTTCAAAAAGAATATTAAAAAGATGGAGATCTCTTCCTAAGAAAGTGAACATGCCCATCAAATATTTCTTTCTTCATGCTTGTAATTTGTCATTGTCCTTTTATTTTTTTCTTCCTTTTCTTAGACTGATTTAATTTGTCTTTTTTTATCAATATTTAATTTGTCTAATTCTTATTACCATAATTTTATTTTTATAGTTCTTGGAATGATCTTTTCCTTTTTTTTTATTATTATAATTTGTCTGATATCAGTGATTCGCAAACAAGACAAAAAAAAATGGTGCCTTAGGACGTCACAAAAAGGCTTCAAGGTGACATCTTGTTTTCCCAGGTCGGTACATGGGAAGCTTCTCAGCACTCACCCTTCCCCTTTTCCTCTTTTACACCTCCTTTCCCCCACTTTTATCATTATTAGAGTAAAATTTAATATTTTATAAAAATATTATAATAATTTTATATAAAAAGTATATAAATAAATTTAAGAGTGAAGGTGTAAAAATGTATGATCTTTTTTTTTAAAAGAGCATCCACTATCATAAATAATTTTCAAATTTAAAAATATTCATAAGTTTTTTTTTAAATGGGACAAAAAATGACATCTCCATTAGATATTTCTAATGTTGTTAATTTTCTTTTTGTAGGTTCTACCTATAGTGTCTGAATGTTCATTATATGCCAACTCACATCACCCCTGACAAATGCAAAAATAACACATATTTTAACATTTGATTCAATTGAAAATAATATATATTTGATTGAATTTTATTTAAAAAAAAGTTCACTTACTGTGTATTTTTTTGTCTTATTTTTGCTTTATATTTTGAAAATTTCTTTTATGCTTTGATAAAACAACTCAATAACCACACAACACTTTGGGACTGTTTGGTACGAGGGATTTGGAGGAAAATGAAATGGAGGAAAAAATTTTATGATTTGGATTTAAAAAAATTGAAGAAGTGGGATTAAAAGATTTTAGTTAAATTTTCTTACTTTTTTATTTTACATCTTATCTTCATTAAAGTTTTATAAACTCACTTTTCTAATTTTCTAAAATCTAACTAATAAAAATTTCCCCATCCGACCCTACCCTCCATTTCCCTCGCGCCAAACAGATTTGTAAAAGTTAATGACGAAAACTGCGTATTGAGGGCTCGAATGGCAGAACTTAGCCATAGGCTCCACTGACGATATCCTCAGTTACATCAACACAGGCACTGGAGCATATGAAACCGATTGCTATTCAACAAGAGCAGATAGCTTTTATGAATCCCATAGATACGGTCTTTCTTAATCAGCCCATTTTGGCTTCTGCAGACAACTTTCAGTGGCAGGTGAATAATTGCCTCCCAGGCCTTGTGCTTCAGAACCAGGGAATGCCCGAAAGAGTCCAGTTCTTGTTTTTCTGATGTCGGAGTAAAAGAGCGGATAAGATTTGAACTTGTTGAGTTCTCCATCTTCTTCAACCTTTCAGTCTTCTTTTGTGTTGTTTTAGGTGTTATATGCCTAATTATTTGTCCGAATGGAAGGTGAGTAGAAGCTAGCGGTTTGATGGTGTTGGTAGTGGCAGGCGGGGACCTCGATTCAGATTATTTTTAATTAAAATATGTGTTGTTTTTCCCTTGATCAAGGGTGATGTGGCATGGCATGTAACAGACACCTAGATAATATAGGTAGGACTCAAAAAAGAAAAGTAATGGTGTTAGGGATATTTAATGGATATGACAATTTTCTTTATTTAGAAAAATTTATGAATATTTTTAAACTCAAAATTGTTTATGATACTATATGCTTTTTTAAAAAAAAGATCATAGACATTTTTACACTTTCATCTTAAATTTAAAAACATATAAATCAATTTATGTATTATTATAAAGTAGATTTGTTGCAAATTTTTTACTATAATTGTAAACTGTTTAGATCAAATTTAATGGTTTAAATTTATTTATATTTTTTTATATAGAATCATATTAAAAATTTTATGCAATATTAAATTTGGATCATCAAATATGGATCCAATAGATATAAATGGGGAAGATAACTATAGTGTGGAGTAGTGGAGCCCAGTAGCGTCGGTTTGTCACCACCGTTCTGTGAATCTCCGGCTGTGGGTTCTCGTCGCCGTCGTCGTCCTGTGTAACGTCGCAGTCACCTTCACAGCCAACAGAGTAGTGGTCGGAGAGCAGAGAGAGTTCAAAGTTACTGTGCAACGGTCTGGTTTGTCCCTACTGTTCTGAAAATCTCCGGCCGTGGGTCCTCGACGCCGTTGTCGTCACCTTCACAGCCAACAGATCGATCCAACCAGCGCGATCTCGAAGCTATTGTTTGAGTCCAGTAACGTCTGCCTTCATCGTTGCTGCAGAACCGTCGGCGGCGCTCGTTCGGTGTCCCTGGTACGTTTTGTTTTTTTCCCTTATTAGCGCCTGGGAGTTTTTTCCATCGCTGCTGTGGTTCTGTAGATTATTGTTGTATTGAGAATTTTTGATCTCCCTTGGAGAAATACATTTTTCCTGGTCTGATGGGAGAATCACTTTATCGGAAAGTGCCACCGGACAGAAACAAAGATGAAAGAGATGAAAGTGTATCACTAATTAGTGCAAAAAAATCCAAAAAAGAGATTAAAGAGGATGCTATAATGAGTGATAAGATGCTTGATGCTGAAGGATGCCATGATCAAGGTGAAACAGAGCAACTACATTATGTACCAACAAAGTTCATATGTCATATGGAGACTCACTCCTAGGTTATAAGGGACAAGATTTCAATGGTGTGGCCTATGGGAATACAGAGATGGAGGAAGATCCACTCTGTCAGAATTAATGGACCAGGAATGGAAATTACCTGAACCTACAGAGGAGATTAAGAACCTGATGAATATTTATCCGGTCATGCAGGATACTGTTGAAGATTTCAATGAGGGATGTCGTCCATGGAATAATGCTCTTATTATTATTGTGTTAGGAATTACAATAAATTTCTTCTGACTTCGGGAACACCTAGGACGGATGTGGGGCTTCAACGATTTTGAATTGATTGGTCTACCAAATAATTATTTTGTAGTTAGGTTTAACAATGATGAAAGCTGAGAAATAAAGTATAAGAAGGTTCTCTTTGAAGGACCCTGGGTCATTGCCCAACATAGTATTATTGTGCAGGGATGGTCACTATATTTCGACCCTTTCCATAACTCTCTGGGGTGTATCGTAACATGGGTAAGAATACCAAACATACCTCTTCAATACTATACCAAGAAGGTGATGATCGGGCGAAGGTGGGAATATGATAGGTAAGACTCTGAAAGTTGACTTGCACACGATCGCAAATATTGATGATGATCGGGCGAAGGTGGCAAGAGGAAGATTCGCCAGAATTTATGTGGAAATTGATTTGCAAAAGAAATTAGTCCCTAGAGTGATATGCTCGTCGGCACTATTTAATGTTGAATACAAAGAATTAAGGCTTATATGTTTCACATGTGGAAGATACGGCCATAGGAAGGAAAATTGCTCTTGGATTCATGCTCCAACTGGTAACACATTAGCGTCTACAGGGCAGCACCAGGCACCTCCAGCTACCTATACACCCAGAATGTCATCGGAGAATATATTGCCGACAGAGACAGAAAAGTTCGGACCATGGATGCTGGTCAAAGGGGCAAATAAATCTCGAGTATCAAGATCAGAAGTAAACAAAGGCAAGGTAGTTGAATATGGAACTACTTCGAAAGTAGGGAAAACACGGTCTAGGAGCACATATCAAACAAAATTTGCAGCTTTGGTTGATTTGGGAGAAAAGGAGGGGTATGCACATGATTCGAGGCACAAAGGAGGATCAGAGCATATCTCGGGATTTAATGAAAGCAAAGCAGTTGTGGTATATGTCGAGTGAATGGATTTGCCACATGGGAAAGTAAATCCTCATAATGGTACAGGATATGGTCGAGTAAAAGAGGGTAAAAGGAATGGAGATGTTAAAGTCGATCAAGGGAAAAGTAATAAAAAGCTTAATGGAGGAGGAAGAGACCCAATGATTCAGAATAATAGAATAGTAAGCTGGAAGAAGGATGGGAAACTCCAAGTTAACAAAACTAATGCGGGGTTGTGGGTGAGCTCTCAGAGAACCCATTATGTGGTTAGTGGAGATTTAAACTCTAAAGAATCCAAAGTTATTACTAAAACCAACAGTCAGAATGATAGAAATGAGCGGTTAATTCTAAATGGACGTGAGGATAGTAACACATTTGCAGAACAGGAAATTCATAGCCAACGTGCGATGGTGGAAGGTGAAACGTCGAGGTCGGCCAGAGTGGAAGGAAAGCCCCCAGACAGGTAAGTACCCCTTCCTAAATTTTTATTATTATTTTATGATTTTTTATATGATTATTGCTTCATGGAATTGTCGTGGAGCGGGAGGTAAGTCGTTTCCACGAATTATCAGAGAAATTGTTAATAAATATGATATAAATATTATGGGCTTGCTTGAAACTCGAATTAGTGGTGATAGAGCTGAGCAGGTGATTCGTCGGTTTGGTTTTAATAACTGGATCAGAGCTAAAGCCTCGGGGTTTGCAGGAGGTATATGGGTTTTGTGGAATAAGTCTGAGACTAATGTTGAATATATTGTGTCTTCTAATCAATTTGTGCATTGCAAGATTACAAACTTAGCTTCTGGAGATGTGACTTATACCACTTTTGTTTATGTTGATACCACTATTATGAGATGAAGACCTTTGTGGACAAATTTATATGAGTTAGTTATGAATATTCAGGGACCGTGGCTTATTTTAGGCGACTTTAATGATGTTATGAGCGAAGCGGATAAGATAGGAGGGATCAAACCAACAAACCAATTAATGTTACCCTTTAAGCAATGTATCAACCAATGTGATTTGATAGAGCTTCCAGTTGTGGGGGAATGATTTACTTGGGAAAAAACTGATGTTAGGGAACGATTAGATTGGGCCTTCTGTAACATGGAATGGGAGCAAACTCATAAACTATTTAAAACCTACCATCACTTACGCTTCAAATCTGATCATCGTGTGGTTGTCATATCTGATGATGAAAATTGTCGAAGGACCAAGGCCTTGCCTAAACTCAAGTACCAAGTGGCATGGTCCTTAGAATCTGATTTTCCTGACATTGTTAAAGAGGCATGGGACGAGAAGCAATGGGTTGAAGGATTAAAATTTTTTGAAGAGACTGTTTCTAAGTGGAATACTGAGGCAGTAGGAAATATCCCCCAGAGGAAAAGGGTACTCTTGAAAAGACTTGAATGAATTGATAGAGCTATACATGATAATCCTCAAAATGGTCTTTCCAGATTAGAAAAATCTCTTTGGCTAGATTATGTGAAATTAAATAACTAGGAGGAACTTTTATGGTATCAAAAAGCAAGATGTAAATGGCTGCAATTTGGGGATAAGAACTCAAAATTTTTCCATGCATCTGCGATCATGAAAAGGAAAATGAGTTATATTGATGCTCTCGGGATAGTAATGCCAATTGGGTGTATGACCAACAGTCATTGGGGAAAATGGCGTTTGAGTTCTTTAAAAACTTATACACCCGGGATCCTAATGTCCTTAACACTATGAGCTAGCCGAAAGCTTTTCCCATACTCAATGATAGCCAAATAGCTTCAATTCAAAGAGAAGTGTCGGGTACTGAGATACAAAATGCAGCTTTTGAGATAGGTGCTTTCAAGCGCACCTTTTTTACACACAACGGGATGTTGTTGGACCTAAAATATGTGATATGGTGTATGAAATCTTTGCAGACCCGTCAAAGTTATCTGATATAAATCACACAAATATTACATTGATCCTGAAGGTGGACCGCCCTGAGATGATTATGGATTTTTGTCCTATCGCTTTGTGTAATGTGAGTTACAAAATTGTTAGTAAAGTCATTGCGAATAGACTGAAATCGGTGATGGACTATTTGATTTTACCAAATCAGTATAGCTTTATTAAGGGACGACAAGGTGCCGAGAACATCATTATCGCTCAGGAGGCCATACACACGATGCGAACTAAACGGAGAAGGCAAGGTTATGTGGCCTTAAAGGTAGATATGAAAAAAGCCTATGACCATCTTGATTGGGGTTTTCTTCAATCCACCATTCGAAGCTTGGGGCTATCAGATGATTTTGTGAATTTAACTATGAGCTGTGTGTCGTCTGCTTCAATGAGAGTATCTTGGAATGGCTCACTCTCATATTCTTTCTATCCTTCGAGGGGCGTTCGACAAGGAGATCCGTTGAGCCCATTTTTATTTATATTAGCTATGGAAAGGCTAAGCCAACTTATTTAGCTTGAAGTGGAGGAAGGGAGATGGAAACCCCCGAAGCTTACTACCAATAGACCGTTGATATCTCATCTGTTCTTCGCTGATGATCTGGTTCTATTCAGTGAGGCCTCTCAGGAACAAATGGAAGAAATTAGAAGCATCATGAGTTTATTTTGTGGAGTTTCAGGTCATTGTGTGAATCTTCATAAATAAAAAATGTTTGTTTCCCGTACGTCCATTCAAGTAGAGCCACTGGTTATAGTCAAACTCTGGGTATATCGCTAACCACTGATCTGGGAAAATACCTTGGAGTTCCTCTTCTTCATCAAAGAGCAACTAAAGTGACGTTTGCGCTGCTCATTCACAAAATCCATAAGAAATTAGCTGGATGGAAAAGGAACTACCTTAGTACTACTGAGCGTATAGTTTTAATTAAATCGGTACTCTCAGCAATCCCTACCGACCAGATGCAAACCTTGCTCATACCAAAAGGAGTCCTGCAGGAAATTGAGAAAATTAGTAGATATTTCTTTTGGTGCCAAAAGTACGAAGTAAGGAAAATGCACCTTCTGGCCTGGGATGTCCTTAAAGGAGAGAAAAAACATGGAGGACTTGATTTTAAGGACTTTCATTGTCAGAATATGGCCTTCATTATGAAACTTTGCTAGTACATGTTAACCCACCCGAATGCCCTTTGGGTTAAATGTTTAAGAACTAAATATGGGTGTGGCGATGGAAAATACCCCAAGGTTGGAAAAAAATATCAACAATCAGCAGTGTGGCAAGCAATCATATCTATGTGGGAAAAATTCATGAAGGGATTTAGATGCAACCTAGTTTCTGGAGCCAACACGAAAGTTTGGATAGAGAAATGGATACCTCTTGATCGACCCCTCTTAGAAATTGTGGATAAAAACTTACATCTGATTGATCCTGAGGCGAAGGTGAATCAGTTTCTTACTCCCACGGGTTCTTAGGATATTGTGAAATGGAGGGAATTTCTTCCTACATGGGTCATTCAAAAGATCCAATTAGTATAACCTCTGAGAGGCTTGGGTGATGATGGTTTCTATTGGAAGGCATCGACTGATGGTAATTTTAAAGTGAAATCTGCTTATGGCCTTGCTCGTAACTGCCTGAATCATATGCTTGATCCTATGTGGCAGACCATTTGGCGATGGGATATCCTTGAAAGGGAAAAATTCTTCATGTGGCAAGTTCTCCATGAGAGAGTTCCAACAAATTTCCTAAGAGCAAAACGTATCTAGTCTACATCCCCTAATTGTCTATTTGAGTGCAGGAGGGAGGAATCTATTATTCATACCTTGAGAGATTGTGAGCCTGAAAAAAGCACGTGGCTGCAATTAATTAACCCTTTATATATATCTGCATTTTTTAGCTGTGATTTGCAGGTATGGTTGAGTTGGAACCTGAAGAATAATCCTGCTTCTCAGCGATTCGCAATATGGCCATGGAGTATGATCTTTGGACTAGTGTGCTGGGTGCTGTGGAAGAATCGGTGTAAAAAGGCATTTGATGGTGTTAGTGACTCTCCTCAAGCCTTAGTGAACTGCTGCATATATCAACTTATGGAGGAGGTGGAGAACAACAAATACAAACATCACATATTTCAGATTCAAGACAGAACAAACAGTAGATGGACCAAACTGCCAGCAAACTTTGTTAGAGTGGACGTGGACGGATCGGTAGCTACAACTGGAGGACTGATTCATGATGAAAGAGGACATTGAGTGGCGGGTTTCCAGCAAAAAAATGGATATGCACCCTCCACTGCAGCAGAGGTCATAGCTATTAGCACAGGGTTGAAAATGTGTAAAATGTTAAAACTTTCAAGAATAAAATTGTTCTATAACTCTATTGAGGCTATGCAACTCTTGCTAACTAATTGTGGTCATGAACATCCTTTGAGAGACGAAATAAGTGATGTCAGGTCACTTATCTCCTCGGATTGGGACCTGGAGATAATACATGTCAAGCGTGAAGCCTTAAGGAGCGCTGACCTCCTTGCTCGTACTGCCCATGAAGCGCAGACATATCTTACCATATTAAATGAATCACCAATATGGTGCTGGGTCCAGATGAACCAAGATTTAAGAGATGCAGAACTGGGAGCTTCATCCCATCCTGGCACGGACTTTTATTGAGATGTAATTTTTCAAGTGTAATGCTTGTCATTTCATTAACAAAAAAAGATATAAATGGGGTAAACCCGTAAACGAAGGTGGGTAAATTTTTTTTTTTTGGGACAAAGAAGGATAGGGTAATGGAGTGAAGCTCCTCCCGTGGGTATACATACTTGAGAATTGAACAGTATCTATTATAATCATAATCATGCTGAAACAAAAAAATATATTATAAGTGAGCATCTCGTTTGTATGTCAGGAGTTAGTAACTAGCAACTTTCTCTTTAATATTAAAAGAACCATAATCATGCAAATAAAAAATATGAAAAAATGTTCAATTTTCTCTAATGAAACATGCAGAAAAATATTACTACAATAAACAGTAATCATTTTTATATAAAAACTTAAATCAAAATTATAATGCACATCAATTTATGAACATTTCTTTGGATTTTTTTTTTCCTTAGCATAAGTATCCTCCTATTCGAGGCACTGTCGGACACTAAATGTGAACATCTCTTTTAACAGATATTTGATACTTGATCTATAACATTGTAAGGGACTAGTCTCTTTCTCTAGATCCCACTCCATTGGTATTTCTTTGGAATTTTAATATGCAATATTCCAGGCCCAATATTTTTTGGGGAAAAAAAAGATATACTATAGCCTTGCAATATAGTATTGCAAGAGTGAGTCTTGTTTTTATCAGTTATTAAACGGCATGGCTATACAAAATTAGAATGAAGTGACTAGATTCATTGGAAAAATTAGTACATCGATACCCAATTCTTTGTGTGTGTATAAATGTATATTTCAATTGGAGATAATTGTGTTCAGGTCACTGTTGAGTACTTGATGTAAGAACCTTATTTGCATTTGCATGTATTATGGAACAACTAAACAAAAAACATGGGAGATAGATACAAATCTTTTCAAATATACAAATTTCAATTCAAAACCCTAAAATAGTGGAATTAATAGCCTTATAGCTTAGTCACATAAAAGTTCTCTTGTGATTAGGAAGTCACAGATTCGATCTCACTTTTATCTGAATTTGTTAGTGTCTACCCCTTTAAATTAAAAAAATTATAATCATGCAGAAAAATATTCAAAAACATTCAATTTTCTCTAATAGACATTCTGAAAAATATTATTCCAATAATAATAATAATAATAACTTATATATATAAATAAAAATTATCATGCACCTCAATTTATATTAATTTCTTTGGAACTTCGATATTCCATGCAATATTTCAATGCTAAAAATTTTAAAAATCTATATACCAAGCAATATTATATTGCATAGGTGGGTCTTGTTTTTATCAGGCATAAAATGTTATGGTTACATAAATTAGAATGAAATGGCCACATTGGAAAAATTAGTAAATTGATACCTAGTTCTGTTTGCTAGAACTAGACCAAAAAACAAGGGAGAAAGACATAAAAAGTTGTTACAATATGTGTCTTTCAATTCAATACCCTAAAATGGTCTAATCACTTAATTTTCTAGGAACTAGTGTGGGATTAGATTTTGTACCAAAATCACCCAAGTGCCTTTAAATTTGGGGGTAAACAAAATAAAATTGTCAAACCCTTTAATATTTCGATATTTTTCAGAGTAATAATGTATAGTTTAGTGAGTAAACATAAATAGTATAAACATATTGATATAAAGTACTTAATTATATTATAAGAATTCCCACAGGGTATGTACATAGTATTTACAAATCCTAAAATAACATAAAAGAACTACAGATAACCAACATCATTACTTGGATAGGACCGGAACTCTCAGCCGGTATCTACTTCCTTGCCCTTGAAGCCACTTCCTTTAGCTGAATAAATTTTAAATTTATGGAAAGGGGTGAGATTCATACGAATCTCAGTAGTAACATATAATCAATCATATAAAACGTGATAAATAAACATGCAATGCATCATATAATGTAACAGAAATAGAATGATGTAAACTTATCTGCTTGCTCGACGTTCATGATCAAAATGACTATTTTGTACCTACTAGCCATACTGTGTTCACTGTTCAAGATCAAGTGATTGTTTGACCCTTACTTGCTGCAATGTTCCGTAGCAAACAACTGTCTATTCGTACTTGTCTCACTACCTTAGCTAGGTCCTACTGGGCTTGATGGTATTTATGTTTTTCCCACACCACAGTGACAAATTGTAACAAACTTGTTTCACTACCTAAACTGAATATGGCAATACAAAGCATATAAACAATTACATAGTGTATAAAAGATAGACTTACTACATGAACATCTTTCTAATTACTCGTCCTTAGTTATGAGTCTCTTAACTGGTCCGGGCAAATATCAAATCCTATAAGTTAGAATCCATGACAAATGTGTCATTACTTAGTTAAACATCTTCTAAGTCTAGTACATTGAGTTAAATGGTAGTAAATAGGGTCTACATTGGCTTCTAGTCTATGTCATTATCCTTTGGAGTTGAATTTAGTTCATTTGCATACTCTTTGATACCTCTCTTAAGACTTAGGTGTTAATATTCCATAGAAAAATAAGAGGTGATGAAATGGGGTCTTGGTTGTAGCCAAGGAATCCTTTAGGCGTGACCAAAAGGTGTCTAGAAACTTTTGAGCTGCAACCAAGTAATCATCTGGTCGCAACCAAAAAACTGTGCTTCCAGGTTTTCCCTTGTTTTTTGGCTGAATTTCCAAAAATCACAACTTAATCTAAAAAAATCCAAATGAGGTGGTTCCAAGTCTTATAGACAGCTCTTTAAATCCTTTTTCAAAGAAAAATACCACTCAGGGATAATCACAGGGTCAAAACCTCAAGAACCCACAATTAACATTTCTATCTCAAAACGCATTCCAAAGTTTAGGTCACAACTTCAACAGGGCATATCTCCCAATTTACCAGGCCAAATGTCGTATATTGCCTATCATTGGAAAGCTTAAAATGTATACTACAACCATGTAAAATATCATAGAAATTAGACAAGTTTTGACTATTCAAAACAACTTACAAACAGATTGCCACGAATCTGGCAGATTCAGCAACTCCCGTTTGAATTTCAAAATTTGTATTTTCTAATCAATCATCCAAAACTTATGACCACATGCTAATCTTACACAATTTTAGCCATAGAATCCATTTCTAACATCAAATTAATCAAAATCCAGCTCTAACCATACGAAACAGGGCTTGTCAATTATGAACCCTAAAGCATAAATTGTGTTTTTGCAACTTTGAACCTTCAAACATGTAATTAAACATCATAAACCCTTTATTAACCATATATTCATCATCAATCAACCATTAAAGACCAATTTTAGCATCTTGGCCGAAACCCTAAAGGGTCAAGAACTCCAAAAATACTAAGCAAAATAGCAAGATGTTATACTCATATTGAAGCTTACGATTACCTCTACGCGTCTATCCGATCGGTTCAAAATTTCGGCAATACTTCCTCCAAGGAGATGACACCAAACTCCTCATATCAGAATTCCAAAACCATAGACATGAAGCTCTCGATGAGTAGAAGAAGTTTAATGAAAGCTTCATAAGCTGAAAACACGATTTCGGGCTTCAAATCGGCTAAGAACGCGAAGAACTCAAAAACTTCTCTCCTCTTTCTTTTTCTCTGAATTTTGCACAAATTTTCTGCCATTTTAGGCCCTTAACCAACCTTATGAAGGAGAGAGAGAGGTCTAAATATTTTATTATAATTTTAGCACATGTTAGAAAAAGGCGGAGTGCTAAATGATTCTTTTCGGGAATTATCGGATAACTGGCGATTCTGTGTACTGAATGTTCTTATTTTACACTGCAGGATACCCGGTGCACTTCTTAAAATTTGTCTTGAATTATGGTCAAGTTTCATACACAAGTATACACATATACATATATCTTGCACCGGCCCGTTTGACCGGCAAATTCTTACATACTCAAAGCAGTATAAGTCATGAAATTTCTGGTACATTACAGAAACAAACAATTTAACAAATAACAACTTTAACTTATTAAAAAACAACAACAACTTAGAGAGTGACAACCAAGTATAGTGAAATTTCTTGCTGAATATCAAATAATAGTTTTAATACATCAAATGAATAATAACCCAAGGGACTAAAATGAAAGCATAAGCTTTTGTTTGCAATCTATTTTAATGTACGGTGATGCTCAATATGATTCATATATGATATTTCATTCATTCTAAGGATTGGTATATATACAAGAGGGACAAGCATTGGTATTACATGAACAAGAGCTCTGTAGTGCGTATGTTCATATATCACCAGTACCATAATTTTTCAAGTCTACAAACAACAGCCCCACAACTTCAACATTTATTTTAAGTTAAAAATAAATGGACCTAATGCAAATACTGCCTACACATTAGATAGATTTAAACAGGTTTTACCCTCTGCAGTTAAATTACATGTACACAGAGTTTCATTTCATAAAGCAATGGAAAAAGCTATTCAATTGACTAAACAGGCTGGTATAAAAGTAGTTCTAGTACAAATTGCAGGACATATAGAAGAAAAAGAAAGAAATCGCAAGAGTCAAATAGGTAGCCATTCGATCAAAAATTGAGTAGGCACTAAGATGAGATCTTATTAGTGTAGCAGATAAAAGAACCTATCAGCATAAGATTAGTCCATTACCTTAAATTGAGGCCAACCTAATTTCTAGAACAAAGGTGCCCCATGGCAATAGTTTTAATATTTGCTTTGAATGTGTTTGTGTACGGTATATGTATAGTTACAGACACTAATAATCCAAATTAAGGTTTTTCTTTTGAAATGGGTCACTCTGAATTCTGAAACATGTAAGGTGGCCTGAGTCCCCAGAAAAGCGAAATAATAACAATAATAATAATATCTCCAGTTCTTAATATAAGAATTAATTGACTAGTTTAGGCAAGTTAAGAAAACCAATTATGCTAGTTATTTGTAATAGATATATGTTAGTTTTCTTAAAATATCATCTTTCATCATGACTATCATTGGACAGAGACCCTTTAATGTGTGCAATCAATATAAATACTTTGGGAAAAAAATTATAAATGTAGGAGACAAAGTAGATTAAGGTCTCATATTCAGGACAAAATCTAACTCTCAAGTAGCTAGAGCCGGGAAAATGGGCCGAGCCCATCGGGCCGGCCCTTTTAGGTCCTGAATTTATGAGGGCCGGGCTAAGATTTTAGCCTCAAAACTGAAAGCGGGCCAAAAAGGGCCGGCCTTGTAGGGCCGATGGCCTAAAAGGGCCGGCCCGTGGCAATATTATTGATTTTTTATGTTTTGTTGATGATGTTGCAAATATTTAGTTGTTATTATCTTTTGTAGAATTAAATTTCATGATAATATCTTCTATTAAGAATCCTAAAAATTAAAAATTTATAAAAGATATTTCTTATTTTATAAGAAAAATACATTAGATATTTCTTATTTACTCCAAAGTTTCACATATGATGGTAATTTACTAATTTATTTGCATTTTATATTTGTTATAGAGTCATTTATCATTTTGATTTATTATTTGTTACATATAAAGATTATGGATGTATTTATGATGTGGGAAAAGAAATTCTTGATATTTTTACCCTTCAAGCAGACCCTACTACTCAAAATGAAACATAATTGAATTTCCTTGAAATTAATGATAGTGGCGAAGAAGATGAAAATGATAGTCATCATACTCATATTACTTAAAGTGTTTAGCTTCTTGTCATTTTATACTTTGTACGAGACTGTGAGTTATTTGTGGACATTATTTTTTTTTTACCTTTGATTATGAATTAATAACTGTATTTGTTTTATTGCATAAGGCATGTAGTTAAATCTTGTGAAAATAGCTTCTGGCCCTGGCCCTCATGCTCTCGGGCCGAGCTTTGAAAAAGAGCAATTTTTCTTACCTCTAACCCTGTAGGGCCAGCCCTTTTAGGCCCTGACCCTTCAAGAGTCGGCCCTGATTCCCAACTCTACGAGTAGCTCTTATATTAAGGAGCAGAGGTGATACCAAACAGCATGAATACAAAGAATTCTTTCAAAAGACAATAGACAATGACAGAGGAAGAGTACTATAAGGCAAAGAACAACAAAACATGAAAGGAAAATTTAATTATTTGTAACAATGGATTTAATTACATTAAGTATCAAAAAATTTTATGCCATAGATGGATTGTAAAGTTTGAGGATCAGATCAAACAAGATCTAGTTTACCTAGTTTCTTTAAGGGTTTCTGATGCATAATATTTCTTCAAAACTCAAGTCAGTGTGCTGTTAAACAACCATGTTACAGTAGTATCTCATGACTCACCCATCTTATGCTTAATTCTTAACCACTGTGGGCCATATCACCAACCAGAGATCAAGCCCACCTTAATTTGCCATGGTACTGAGGATTATATGAGGAGTAAGCTTTCCTCTTTTCGACTGTGATGTTACTTCACAAATCTGGTGTCCTCCAGAAATAAAATCTCTCACTTTTCTTGGTTCTTGCTTCCATCATTGATCTTAGCCATCTGCAAATTAAGCAGCTCATACACTCTGCATTTCAGCTGCACATGAGAAGCAGACTTGTGTTAAGGAATTTTGTTAGAATATCAGAAACTATATATGAACGATGTACAAGTTTGGGTACCCTCAATTAAAGCAACTGAGGGGATCTTCACTTCAATTATTATTTCTAAATTTTTCACAATTCATTTGGATCAATCTTAGATTTTATTTTTTAAATTCATTAATCTATTTCTTTTAAATTTACAATTAAAAGATTATTTTCATTTTATATTTTGCTTCTTATGTAACCAAAAAAATCAATTCAGACTAAAAAAGTAAAATTTAAAATATAGATGGTTCATATTTAAAGCGTATGATTCGAAGTTTGCAATGAAGCCGAGAGAGGATCATGGATCATGCTTATATTGCTTATATATAGTTTTACCTCAAGTGGGTAGAAAACTGTAGAATCTCATATATTATTAAAATATATTAATAGGAATCCCATGATTATAAGGATTAATTAAATCTATAGATTATAGGAGATAATGGTTAGGTTATTATTTTCAAATTTCAAATCTAGATCTCATTAACATATCTGATTCTCTCTTGTGTATAAATGTAATCACCCTCTCATATGAATAATACAACAAATTATTCTTTCATCTGATTATCTTCATGTTATCAGAGCATATTTGAAAATGACAGAGATTAATTTTCTATTCGGCGCTGTCAAAACTCCCACAACTGTCGAGTTTCGCCGGATCCTTCGCTTCCGCTCACCGTCCGATAACTGTCAAGCATTGACCCTTACACCCTGTGATTGCTGCTTGGTTGTTTTGTTATAGTCGGCCCACCTCTCACAGTATTGTCATCCATCAGCATCAACCCAAGCTCACCGTCGGCCAGTCAACGCCGATCTCTTTGACGCCGACCTCCTTGTCTCGGTATCCCAACGCCGTTGCAACTCCTATCTCATCGACCAATGTTGATTGTCTGTCAACTTCTTCAATCAGGGTCATTGATCGTCTGCCTTCTCGTATGCTCTGCAATTTTCATCAAGGACCAATCTGTCTTTTTGAAAATGCGTAGGACTAAACTGTTATTTCTGAAATTTGAATCCCCAAACTGACATTTTCAATTTTGGTGGAATAAACTATTATTTCTGAAATTTGAAGCCCCAAACTGCCATTTTCAATTTCGATCAGTGTGCCTATTGGCTTGCCTTCCAAACATTCTGGTACTCAATAAATCTCATGTCAGGTTATTCCACTTAATCTCATCAATATGTCTATAGATTTGGATACTTTCTCTTCTATGCCACAAATTGGTGCTAATGACATCTCCACCGCTTTTCTTCTTTCTAAGAAACTTACTAGTGACAATTATCGTGAATAGTCTCAATTCATGATTCTTGCACTTGATGGAAGGGATAAACTCAAATATATAACTGGTGAAGCAAAAATACCCCTAAAATTTGAAACGAAGGCGTTTCAAACATGGAAATATGAGAATGCATTAGTGTCCTCTTGGCTTATCAATGTGACGTCATCCCCAATTAAGAAGAGTTTTATATATCTTTCTTCAGCAAGGGAAATTTGGGAAGCTCTTCGAGAAACATAAAACCCTGTGGGAAACATGTCCCGCATATTTGATGTTAAGAAAAATGTATGGGATATGAAACAAAATCACAGGCCTCTTGATGAATACTACCTTGCAAAGTCCGTTCTCTGGCAAGAGTTTGACGCTCTGAAGGATAAAGTGTCAGAATGTGTTTTGTTGATAACATAACTTGGAACGTTTTTATGAAAAGATATTCAAGTAAATATATGACCTTGTTTCACCAGAAGGTAACTAGCTAGTAATAAGATTATTTTGTGAAGAACAATGATACACTCAAGTGAGGTTTGTGCCACTCGAGAGATATTTTAGAAAGGCAACATCACTATCAAGATAACAGCTATTGAGGAAAGGTATGAGTACAAACCATCCTAATCACTCGAGTTCTATGTCTATCGAGTGATAAGGAAAATAAATAGTGTATCACCAGCAAGTTACCCTATGGTGATGACTTTAAATCTAGTCACTCAAGTCCAAAAACTATCACTCAAGTGATAGAATAAAAATGCATGTCACTTGCAAGGTACTTGATGGTGTTTCATTGGAAATACTCCTTGCCCTCGACTGACAAGTGTAACACTCGAGTGAATCCTAAAACTATGCAAGGTACCAAATGGTAACTAGCTGGTTTCTGCAAGAGTTCACTCAAGCACTCGAGTGGTACATCTTGGCACTTCAATGATAGCCTAAAAGGTTGCAAGGTACCCAATGGTAACTCACCAAATTTTAGAAAGATCACTCGAGTTATAATATGGCACTCGAGTAATGGCTAAAAGGTTTGCAAGTTACCAAACGATAACTAGCCAGTTTTGAAAACAAACTTAATGAACCACTCAAGTTCCAAATCTATCACTCAAGTGATATAAAATTGTTGCAAGTTACCTCTTGGTAACTAGAAAGAGATAACTTGAGATAATATCAAACATCACCCAAGTGATAAAAAGCTCACTCTAGTGACACACACACACATAAACGAGGTATCACTCTTCAGTTACCTACTGGTGATAACTTTTTAAAAGAGAAGCACTCGACTGGACAACGGTAACTTGAGTGATCACTTAATCACTGGAAAAATATAGTATTGCTTCGTATCTTTCAAAAATCATTATATTAATCATGAAATATGTTTATCTTGCATCTAATCAATCTACCTTGTCATTATATTTGTTCTCATAGCTTTTCCCAGGTGATAACTTGATCAAATGAAAATTAAACACACAAATTGAAAAAAAGCATGCTGCTTGTAAGAAGCATTAAATGCATAATAGAGAGAAATGACAAAAATACTCTTTCATCAACGGCTACAATTACACTCTAATGGACAAATCTGAATGCTCACAACGGTCTTTAAACACATTCTACCTATAAATACAGGAGCATTCAAGACAGAGCAACCAACCAACGACAAAAATTAATTCTGCTCATTAAGTGCTATGTTTTCTAGTTTGTCTGTTACCTTCTAAAATTCTAATTGTTCCTTATTCATCTATCTACTCTTTGAGAGAGACTTTAATACTTTCATTCATTATTTGTGTGAAGAAAATCTCAAGGTAGTGGGACCTTGAGTGGGTATCAGATTACAAAGTGTAAGGGGGAGTAAGTGTCATATTAAGGAGATTATTTGTACTGTGGTGCCAAGAACCCATCGAATCTTGGAAGCATAGTGAAAACCTCAAAGGCGCTTTGAGGAGTGGACGTAGATCAAATTGTTGACACATAACCAATATAAATCCCGATGTACATTTTGGTGATATTTCTCCATCTCTTATCTATTTAATTAAGTGTTTTTATTATAACGTTTTTAAATTTTTATATCACCAAATTCACCCCCTTGGTGAAACCTTGACACTAACATAAAGTTCAACATTGCCAAGTTGATAATTTTGAGGATCACAAAGAAAAAGAAGAGGAGTGAGTATATGAGTTGATGCTGGTCTTGATGTGATTTATGATGATGTTCGAGCTCGGGTTCTCAGCTAGGAACCCTTGCCTTCTATTCGTGAAGTCTACACCATTCTCCGCAATCAAGAGGATAGGTGCAAATCAATGCTTCAGAATACTTCCGTTGTGACTCTAACACCTCCTGAGGCCTCGACTATAGCTGTTCGATCCATGGAATCAAAAGGTTCCAATGGTCGACCATTTTGTGACCACTGAAAGAAACAGGGGCACACAAAAGACACTTGTTGGAACATCCATGGTAAACCTACTGATTGGAAGCCCAAGAAGGGTAAAGGAAGAGGCTATGTGGCTGAAGCTTTAAAAAGGGGTCAGACCTCCCAGAGTAACCATCTAAGTAAGATCATAGAAATGCTTGCAGCTCTTCAGACTACAAAATAGCCTATTGCCACACTAGTGAGAACATGTAATTTCTTGCAAGCCTTCACTGCAATAAAGGGTCTGTGTGCAGGCAATTGCTAGATTGTTGTCTCAGGAGCCTCCAATCACATGATTGACGATAGGACTCTTTTCTCATCATATACTCCCGTTTTCAAGGGAATGACCGTGTGGATTGCTGATGACTCTAAATCCATTGTGACTAGAGTTGGCTCTATTAAAATCTCACCTACACTTACTTTACACTCTGTATTGCATGTTCCAAAACTAAAATGCAACTTACTATAAGTGAGTCAATTAGCAAATAATGAACGATGTCATGCTAACTTCTTTGCTACTTACTACCTTTTTCAGGACCTGCTGACGGAGATGATGATTGGGAGTGTGAAGCAACGTGATGGTCTCTATTACCTTGATGATACTGATAGTTGTAGAATTAAGTCTAACAATAAAGTGTCTCTCCCTATAATTAGTGACTTAGAGTTATGGCATAATCGTTTAGGTCATCCAAATTTCAATTTTATGTCTCAAATGTTTCCGTCTCTTGTTTCTAATAAAAATGCATTTGATTTCCACTGTGACTCTTGTGGAACAGCAAAACATCACCATGTCTTGTTCCCAAAAATCCCATACCAAGCTTCTAAACCCTTTTCCACAATTCACAGTGACTTAGGAGGATCATTTACACCAAACAAATCAAAGTCCAAATGGTTCATCACATTTATTGATGATCATACACGTGTCTGTTGAGTTTACCTGTTGAGAGATAAAATAGAAGTATATCAAATCTTCCTTAACTTGCATAACATGATCCAAACCCAATTCCAAACTCAAATCTAGGTCTTACACACTGATAATGGGACTGAATAATTCAATCAAGCCTTGTTCACTGTCTTGATCGAAAATGGCATTGCTCACAAAAGTACTCGTTCAAATACACCCCAGCAAAATGGCATTGTCGACCAAAAGATTCATCATATTCTCGAAACTGTTAGAGCCATTATGTTTAATAGCAATATTCCTAAATATTATTGGGATGACGTTGTCCTTACTGCCACCTTTCTCATTAATCGAATGCCGAGTCGACTACTATCCTATAAAACACCACTTCAGCTCCTACTCAAATACTATAACCTCCCATACCTTAAGAACACTCTTCCACTCAAGGTATTTGGATGCACATGTTACGTCCATCTCTATCATACTAAGAAACTTGATCCTAAAGCCCTTCGATGTATCTTCCTAGGCTACTGTAACACACAAAAAGGATACAAGTGTTACGACCCTATCCACAAACGTCTCTTCATTACATGTGATGTCGCCTTCCATGAAACCACCCCTACTATCCCCTCCCTGTCTGTAATTTAGGGGGGAGACCGTGAATTCCAGACAAAAGATCAACTAGAAGACCCGACCTTCACAATTTATACACCTAGTTATACCCCTGTTACTCTTGATACCTCTGATAATACACTTGATACCTCTGATAATCCTAATACCCCTAATAGTCCTGCCCCAAGGGGAGACAAACAAGTGGGATAATACCTACAAAAGATGCCACAAAAAAGGTAATGAGCCACAGGTTGTTAGCATTCACTAAGAGTCAGAATCAGAGGCAGGTTGAGAGGAAATAGTGGTAACAGAGTTCTGATCTTGATCTTCCCATTGTAGTAAGAAAGAAGCCCAGATCATGCACTCAATATCCCATTGAAGGGTTTGTCTGCTATAAAGCCCTTTCATCTAAATACAGGGCATTTGTCTCTCATCTTGAGAGTATCAGGGTACCATATATGATTCATGAGGCCACGACCATACCTAAATGGAGGCAAGTTGCCTTAAAAGAGATGGAAGCCCTCAAGTGTAATAAGACATGGGAGGTAGTAGATCTACCACAAGGGAAGAAACCCGTAGAATGCAAATGGGTATTCACTCCTAAGTATAAAGAAGATGGAACTCTTGAAAAATACAAAGCAAGACTTGTTGCAAAAGGCTTCACGCAGGTATATGGGGAAGATTACACTAAAACATTTGCACCAATAGCCAAGTTAAATACAATTAGGATTCTCTTGTCCATTACAGTCAACCTAGATTAGGGTCTCCACTAACTCAATGTGAAGAATGCCTTCCTCAACGGAGAACTCAAGGAAGAGATGTATATGAAGTTACCTCCAGGGTTCCCAAGGAAAAAGGCTAATCAAGTCTGCAAGTTGAAGAGATCATTATATAGATTAAAGCAATCTCCACATGCCTGGTTTGACAGATTTACTTGAGTTCTCCAAAGACATAGATACACTCAAGGGCAGAGTGATCATACCATGTTCTTTAAACATCATAAGGGTAAGATGGCTATTCTAGTTGTATATGTTGATTGTTGATGACATAGTCCTTGCTAGAGACGATGAGATAAAGATAAGCCAAATCAAGGAAGTCCTTGCATAAGAATTCCAAATCAAAGGCCTAGTGGAAATGAAGTACTTTCTTGGGATAGATTGCTTGATCGAATAGAGGAATCTATATCTCACAAAGAAAGTACATACTAGACCTTCTAAAGGAAAAAGGAATAATGAGTTGCAAACCTAGTGACACATCAATACGGATTGATAAAATAGATGAAGAAGCAGACATTGGTAAAGCTGTGGACATAGGAAATTACCAACGAATTGTAGGCAAAATGATATACTTGTCTCATACCACACAGACATTGCATCTGTAGTTAGTGTGGTCAGCCACCACTCCTATGATCCTACACAAAAGCATTTGAATGAAGTCTACCGGATCCTACGTTATCTGAAGCGATCTCTTGGATGTGGGTTATTATTCAAAAAGACCAATAAACGGAATGTAAAATTGTTTACAGATACTGATTGGGCAGGTGATCAATATGACCAGAAATCCACTTCTGGATACTGAAAGTACATGTGGGGTAACTTGGTCACTTAGAGAAGTAAAAAGTAAAGTGTAGTCGCTAGAAGCAGCACTAAGGCTGAATATAAGTATTGGGCATTTGTGAAGGCATATGGGTAAAATGTGTTCTTGAAGACTTGAGAAAATGTGTAAAATCTGCCAATCAAGGTCTATTGTGATAACATGGCTGCAATTAATATTGCTCACAGTTTGATTCAGCATGACAAAACCAAACATGTTGAAATAGACAGATACTTTATAAGAGAGAAGGTTGATGAAGGTATTGTAGACCTACGATACATACCATCTAAAGAGCAGACCGCTGACATCCTTACTAAAAGACTACCCAGGGACAAGTTCAAATATTTAATTGGCAAGTTAAACATGAAGGATATCTATAGTCCAACTTGAGGGGGAATGTAGAATCTCATATATTATTAGGAATCCTATTATTATAGGGATTAATTAAATCTATAGATTATAGGAGATAATGGTTAGGATATTATTTTTAAATTTCAAATCTAGATCTTATTAATAGATCTGATTCTCTCTTGTGTATAAATGTAATCACCCTCTCATCCGAACAATACAACAAATTATTCTCTCATCTCATTATTTTCAAAAACTAACATTATTTCAAGAAATAGCTTTATCCAAGGTAAAAAGTTGAAATAATGAAGAAATGTGAAGATGACCAACATTAGACCACCAAAGGTTATTTATTTCTTACATCATACAAAGTATTAAGGAAAAATTTATAAAAAGTGGTTATGCTCTCTTCAATTCTCTTCATAAGAAGTAGAAAAATGATAGAGAAGTGAAGAGATATAGGGAGAAATAGATAAAAAGGAGGGATATAGAAATGATGGCAAATAATCTCAGTAAGAAGTGATAAAGAGTCTATCATGCAATTAACTCTAGTAATACCTTAATAACTTAAACCTAAAATAAAAATAAATCCAGAATCAGTTTTTTTTCCATACGCTCTTTTCATAAATATTGTGCTAATGAAAACCTATGTTAAACTTCAAGTAAAAGAAAGCATAAAATAGAACATAGTCTTTCCCAATTTTCCATCTTGTAAAAAAAAAAGTACAAGCATGGAAGCATATTTCACTAAGGGGAATAACAGGTAAATGAGTAGTGAAAAGCGGAAACTGATTAAGAACAAAATCTCACCTCATAAAGTCCTTGTTCTGTTTTCACAGAAACATGAAGAGCTCCATCGGGTCCTGATTTCCGGTACTTTATCAGCTCAAGTTGTTCTGGATCTCCATCTTCTGTAGCATAGATTACTGGAGCCTTTCCCAACAAATCAGATTTGGACACAGCATCAAGCCACAAGTGTTCCGTAAAATTTTCCCTTATTTCTTTGTATATGGTGAACTACATAGTCAACCATCATAAACTGAGAGCCTTATCTTTTACACAAAGAGAAACGATTAAAAAATGTTCATTTCTTATCATTTATACACTCCCAACTCTCTTCAAATAAAAAGTGAGCATGAGCGAAGGCAAAAAAGGAAGGAAGAAAAACAACAACAACACACAAGACTAGACACAAGACATGCTAATTGAAAGGACTCTTTCGTTCTTTTTTCTTTGTGAAAACTCTTTTTCGTTCTTTCGTTTCTTCCTTCCTTTTTGTGTTGTGAAAAAATAGCATGCATCATCCACCTAACTATACAATACACACAAACAAGCACAAGGCCAGAAAACAAAATTTGAGGATTTTGATAGGATAAGCTTAGTCCATTTAGTTTTACAAGGATACTTTTATTCTCAGGTGGGTGTCATCAATTGTTAACAACCTCCTTAACATATATGAGCAAAGGGATGACTTTTTTAAGAAAATATGGTTGTCAGTCAATCTTATAGGGCCTGTTTGGGAAGGCGGTGGGGGGCTGAAAAAGCACAGTACGAAGGAAAAAAGCACGGTACAAAGGGAAAAAGCATGGTGGGAGTAAAATAAGGTGTTTGGGTTGGCATTTTTTCAAATAGGCTTTTAGGCCAAGACCTATTTTAAGAAGAAGCCACTAAGACCTACTTGTCACAGTGCAAATAGACTTCTACCACCGCCAATCCAAAAATAAATCACATTTACAATCTCACTTTTATCTTATTTTAAGTTTACAAAAGTCAAACTGGAAAAAAGCCACTTTTGCCACCGCTAATCCAAACAGGCCCAAGTTGTCATAATCTGATACTTGTTAGATCTTATAAGTTGCAGTCTAAATTCTCTCAATTTCAGTGTATATCAATGAAGTTTTGGGTGTTCTGAAATTCAAGCGACACATGTTCCAGTCAATCTAATATGGGTAAATTGTGGTGTGCCCAAAAACTTTTATGAATTAACAAGTCAAAGAAATATATAAAACGCACATTGTCTTTTTCCATCTATTAGATGAGAGAACTCATGATACTTTCTCATATATTCTAATGCAAGGTTTACAGTGCATTATATAGGCCCGCGATGAGAGCAATCAGTGCTGGACTATAATGAGCCATAATGAGATTATTACAGTCAATCACAAAAGAAATCATAATCTTTCCTAATCTAGGTGTACTAGAATCAGGGATATGATAGGGCTTAAATTATGGGATTGTAATCATGAGCTGATTTCTAACACTCCCCCTCAAGCTGGATATTATATGTCAACCATTCCCAGCTTGCACCGGAATTCTTCAAATTTAACCTTGCCTAGCGGTTTTGTCATAATATCTGCAATCTGATCTGCAGATCGTATATAGAATAGGTTCATAATGCCTGCTTCAACCTTCTCTTTAATAAAGTGACTGTCTATCTCAATATGTTTTGTTCGATCATGATAAACAGGGTTTCTTGTCATCTCAATACTAGCTTTGTTGTCTCACTAGACTTGCATAGGGCCCTCATATGGAATTCCTAATTCCTTTAGTAACCTGATAACCCAGAGTCCTTCACATGTTCCATCATTCACAGCTCTTAGTTTTTCTGCACTACTCTTTGATACTATAGTTTGTTTCTTGCTTCTCCATGTTACCAGATTTCCCCATACGTACAGTATCCTGAAGTTGACCTTCTAGTTTCCCTGTCTCTTGCATGGTTTGCATCGGTGTAGATCTCTAGGTTCCTGGCTGGGCCCTTTTTGAAGAAAATTCCTCTTCCTGGACTGAGTTTCAAATAACTCAAGATTCTATATACCGCTGCCACGTGTTCTTCCTGTGGTTGATGCATGAACTAACTTACTATCCCAACGGCATAGCTGATATCTTGTCGTGTGTGGGTTAGGTATATCAGCTTCCCTACAAGTTTCCTGTATTGTTCAGAGTCAACTGGGACACCATTCTCTTTGATTTCTAGATGGCAGCCTTCTTCTATCGGTGTTCCTTCGAGTTGTGTCCCTAACATTCCTGCCTCATGCAACAAGTCTAGGGTATACTTCCGTTGTGATACATTGATGCCCCTCTTTGTTCTTGCCACTTCCATTCCTAAGAAGTATCTCATTTGGCCGAGATCCTTAACTTGGAATTCAGTGGACAAATCCTTCTTTAGTTGAGCAATAGAGTCTTTATCATTTCCGATAATGACCATATCATCCACGTAGACGATCAAGATAGTAATTCTTCCATCATCATGTTTGATAAACAATGTGTCGTCTGCTTGCCCCTGGTTGTACCCAAGTTTCTTTATTGCTTTGTTGAATTGGCCAAACCATGCCCTTGGGGATTGTTTTAGTCCATACAGTGACTTGTTAAGTTTACAGACTTGGCCGTTTAGAGCTAGGACTCCATCTGTAACCTTCATATAGACTTCTTCCTCCAAGTCACCATTTAGAAATGTGTTCTTTATGTCTAGTTGATGTAGTGACCGATCCAAGTTAGCTGCAATTGACAACAGTACTTGGATTATATTGAATTTAGCTACTGGAGCAAAGGTCTCCTGGTAATCAATTCCATAGGTATGTGTATATCATTTTGCAACTAGTCTTGCTTTGTACTTGTTAATGCTACCATCAGGATTGAACTTTGAGGTAAAGATCCACTTACATCCCACAGGCTTCTTTCCCGGAGGACAAGATATGATTTCCCATGTTTTATTTTCCTCAAGTGCCTTCAACTCCTCTTCCGCAGCTTGGTTCCACTTTGAATCAGCCATAGCTTGCTGGAAGGTGCTAGGGATTTCAATCAGTGTAGTGTTTACAACAAAACTCTGCATCTTGGTAGATAGGTTACCATATGGAACAAACCATTGAATCGGATGCTAAGTACAAGACCCCCTTACCCCTTTTCTTAGTGCAATAGGCCAGCCCATCTCTTCAGGATCTATTCTCGAGTTAGATTCATGGCCGTTCCTTAGAGTGGGATTGACGTTTCTCTCTGCCTCCTGAGATTGTTGTCTGGCATCTCTTTCTGATCCATCTACATCCATTCCATTCATGATCTCACCCTGCATTTCCAATTCATTTGGGTTGATATTAGGAGATGTAGAGATAAGGTATCAGGGGTTAGTGGCAAGGCATCATTGGCTTCAAGGAAGTTAGGTAAGGTATTAGTGATTTCAAGGGCAATAGGTAGGTCATCGGTGGTTTTGGAAGTTAGTTCATGTGAAATTAGCCATTCAATGTCTGAGTACTCCCCATGAATGGGTAGTTTGGGATAATATGCATCCTCCTCATAGAACACGGTATCTTTGGAGACATACAGCTTCTTTGAGGTCAGAGAATAGCATTTGTACCCTTTTGTGTGGAGGAGTATCCAAGGAAGATGCATTTCTGGGAACGGACATCAAACTTACTTCCATAAGGGGTATAGACAAAGACAACACATCCGAACACTTTCTGAGGTAATGGGTTTATAAGAGAGCAATTGGGAAAGGTGGTAAGGAGTGTTTGGACAGGAGTGGCATAATTGAGGACTTTGGAAGGCAGTAGGTTGATGAGGTAGGCGGCAGTTAGGACTGCATCTCCCCAGAAGGTCGTGGGTACATTTCTTTCTAACAGCAAAGTCTGGGTTACCTCCAAGAGGTGACGATTCTTTCGTTCAACTACCCCATTATGCTGAGGTGTGTAAGGACAAGAGGTTTAATGGTGAATTCCTTACTGATCAAGAAATTCTTTAAATGTACTACTCAAGTATTCCCTACCATTGTCACTTCTGAGAACTTTGATGGAGGATTGAAATTGGTTTTTCACAAAGTTATGAAAGCTTTGGAAAACTTGAGCCACCTCGGGTTTTTCTTTCATCAAGTAAACCCATGTGATTCTGGTGTGATCATCAATGAATGTAACGAACTACTTCTCATTTGTCCTAGTTTTTGTTCTTGCTGGGCCCCATATATCACTATGGATTAGTTGGAAAGGAGTGGTGGGTTGGTAGGACTGTTTTGGATAGGAAGATTGGGTTTGTTTAGCAAATTGACAAGTTTCACAATGAAAGGGAACAAAATCTTTATTGAATAAATTTGGGAACACGTCTCATATACTCAAAACTAGGATGTCCTGAGCGACAATGCCATAAAAATACATCTTTGTCTTGAGAACTTGACCTAATTAGAGCTTTTCTTGCCTTCCAAATTGCTTTATTTTCCTTCTCTGATCTTTGCAGGTACAAAAGTCCATCCCACTCTTTAGAAGTCTCAATCGTCTTCCTCGAGTTTAAATCCTAAAACAGACACACCATCATCAAATATCACGCGGCATACATGTCCTTTTGTTAACTTGCTTACAGATATTAAATTGCACGTAAGTGCTGAAACAAATAGAACATTGAGAACTCTTAGTGAATTGGATAGTGTGACTGTGCCAATTCCTTCAACTTTGGTGAATACCCTATTAGCAACTTTGACTCGAAGGTTCTCAAGATATAGTTTAAGAGTTGTAAATAAGGTTTGATTACCAGTCATATGATTTATGGCTCCTGAATCAACTATCCATGTATCGTCGCTAGTCCGTACAGTGTTGAGGGCTATAATAGAATTACCTGATTGTACCTGGTTAACACTTGGCAAAGAGTTGGACTTATTATGTTTCTCAAGTATCCGACGAAGCATCTGTAGTTCCTCTTGACTTAATGAAGTAGCATCTTCAACCTTCTGTTTAGTTGAGGTAAGATGGCCCTGTGGTTTGCTAGATGATGGTTTTCTGTGCAGTTTCCAGCATTCCTCTTTGATATGACCCTTCTTCTTGCAATAATTGCACCATTTGTTTTTCCGTTCCTCCTGTGGTCCTCGTATTGCAAGTGCTAAACTCTCAATCAGACTTGTGCTGTTCGGTTCAAAAGCTTCCTACTTTCTTCGAATTGAACATGGTTGACGACATTGAAGAGGTGTGGTAGGGGTTTGGTTCCCATTATTCTGCCTCGTATTTCCTCAAATGAATCATTGAGTCCAAGGAGAAAATCATAGACTCTCCCTTCTTCCACTATCTTGTATAACTGAGCATCCTCCACATTTTTCCATGGATGTACTTCAAACAAGTCCTGTTGTTGCCAGAGTTTTAACAACTCATTATAGTAATCAGTTACTGTCATGTTACCTTGTCTCAATTTGCATAGTTGTCGCTTCAAATAGATCAAGGCAGCAGTATTATCAAGAGAGGAATAGGTTCTTCTTACTGCGTCCCAAATCTCTTTTGCAGTGTTTGCCAAGAGATAGCCTTCACTAATATCAGCAGTCATAGAGTTGCAGAGCCAATTCATAACTTTGTTGTTTTCAGCAAACCACATATCAAAGTTTGGGTCATCAGGGGCTAGTTGTGGTGCTTCCCCATTGATGTATTTTTCCTTCCATTTTCCTCGGATATACCTTAGCACACTTTGAAACCATTGAAGGTAATTTCTTCCATTAAACCTATGGTTAATAACCATACTATGACGTTCTAGAAATTCTGGTGCCATTAAGATGCTGCTGGTAGTGGAGGAAATTGTGGAAGAAGATGAGTTGCTAGATAAAGAAGAGGTTGTGGAATTTGTACTGGACATGAGTGCAGTGGGATGAAGTCTGGTTTTAGATGAATTTCCAAGGATAGAGCCAAAAAGAAGAGGGAATTTGGATGGATTCATGGTTCTGGAGAAAACAGACACTCGCCAGAAAAGTCGCAGGAAAATGGCATTGTAGCTAACGACGTATGGGCTTCACACGCCGGTATTGTGGTGGCGTGAGAGACACGCGCTGCTCCAAACGCCGTCGCTCTTTTGGATTCCGCCGATCGGCTGTCTCCGATCCTCCCTGTGCCGGCGGTGTAGTCCCACTCGCCATCGTTCACCAGTTTCTGAAGACCGGTGTCCTTCTCTCTGTTTTCTGTCGCTCGATCTTTCTCTCTGTCATGGCCGCTGGTTCTGGCAATGGGCCACCAGCCAAGGCTTTCTCTCACACTATGATACCATATTAGATGAGAGAACTCATGATACTTTCTCATATATTCAAATGCAAGGTTTACAGTGCATTATATAGGCTAGCGATGAGAGTAATGAGTGCTGGACTATAATGAGCCATAATGAGATTATTGCAGTCAATCACAAAAGAAATCATAATCTTTCCTAATCTAGGTGCACTAGAATCAGGGATATGAAAGAGGGATATGATAGGGCTTAAATTATGGGATTGTAATCATAGGCTGATTTCTAACACTATCCAAACCTGAAATGAAGTTGCAATTAAATAACCCCTTTATTCAAAATAAACCAACATCCAAACAAGATATATAAAGTGAATTTCAACTCTTGCATTATCACTTGGAACTCTATATGGCCACTGACATAATATAAGTTTCACAATGCATATAAATTATTCTAATAATCAAGTTGTTACAGAAGCATGGAACCAATGGTACCTGATCAGCAGGTGAAGTGCCACACTCTCCAGAAAGGTCATGAACATATAAAATTGCAGTTGGTAAATGTGAAAGGGCAGCAAGTGTCAACTTTTCTAAATTGTTCCTGTCCTCTGAATATGCAAACCAAGAAGAGACAATGATTTGGGAAAAAAAAATTAAAAGAAGACAGAAAACAAATGAACAGCACTAGATTCAATATAACTGATTGAGTAAATAACTGACATTCAACCAATCCCTTGGACACAAGTGTAATATCCAACAAAAAGAGAAGTTGTTGTGGACTTTCAAAGAATCAAGGCACATCAGTTGCACTTATCACATCCTTTTCCCTCCTTTTTAGACGCCAGATTAATGAAAGCAGCCCCCCAAAAGGGAGAAAACGCATCAAAAATACAACCTTCAGCCTACAGCAGATCTCACGACTCAGTGACTCTTCTTCCTATTGCCCTTAACCATAAAATGTAACCCCTAATCATTTGCATTTAATCTGCACAAGCAAGATTAAATAGTAACAGGAGGCATGCCTGAGTAAGAGTTGCGCCAGATTTGACAACTAAAGAAAAGATACACTTCCAAATTCTAACCATCAAACCCCAAACTTCTATTACCAGCAAAGATGAGCTAAGAAAAGACAAGAAATTGACCACCCAGAAGTTGATCACAACCAGACAGCTCTAAGCCAAACTAATATTCATACAAACTAGAAAGGATCTGTAATAAAAGAAAATTTCATAGATGCATAACAACACGGCACTAGGAAACTAAAGGTTCATGATAGTTTAAGAAAAACAAATGAAAGTTTCATTACCATATTGTCTCTTCAGTAGGCCTGGTGTATCCGTAACCTACAGTTGAATAAGGTATATAATTAGAAGATACGTAGTGAAAGAAAAACCATTGAAAAAAATAATAATAAGCTATAGAAAATTTTGGACCTGAAACTTCTGATAGTTCAAAACAATATGACCTATAAGAATCCCTCTAGTTGTGAAGGGATAGTTGCAAACCTGAAATGGCAGAGAGAATTCAAAGGATGAAGATTAAAGAAAACACTATATGGCCAGCGGAATTTTAGTTTTAAGAGCCAATGTCGTTTTGCAGCTTTTGCTAAAGCATATTATGAAAGACAAGAATAATCAACACCTTTAATTAATAAAGAATAGCATACTTCCACATAAGCACAAAACTTCTGTGGAAATATGAGATTTTTGCTGAAGTCCCATGAAACATATCAGAAATAGCCAAACGAAGCACATAGGAACAAAGTTGCAAATAACCAGGGGATTAATAAAATTAAAACATTGACCCAGGATCACTGCTGTCTATACTATTTTTTTCTTGATTCTGTACATGTATCTCTGCCATGATTATTTCATTCTTTTTTTCCCTAATTATTCTTTCTGCTTTAATTTTTCTTGGTGTTCGAGATCATGAGATATTCTAGTGTTAGAAAATCAAGTTTGATTATCAAACTTTATTTCCTTAAGTTATTGTTTTTTTTTAGTCAAAAAATGATTACTATTTGGTCATCCCTTGTACCATAGCATCTGTTGCGCAGCTTCAATTTTTAAATGCCTTCATTTCATGGGTGGAGGAGCAGGTCGTGATGGAACCATCGGAATTGAGTCTTTCATACTCTGAGATTTTTCATTTGGTATTAGAGCTGAGGTCTGACCCAGTTAACAATGTCACGAAGACAAGAAAAATCAAGGACAACCGAGGATTATTGCTTCCCCTAAGCACTAATACCTATGGCAAGATGCTAAGCATCCTCCAAAGATTCCTGCTATTAAACTTATAGATGGTAAATTACAAGCCAACATAGGAGCCAATAAGACCTTTTGAGGATCAAGAAATCGGATAACTTCACAGTACCAACACCACCAGTAACCTTTTAGGGTGAACTACAATATCCGATAACTTTATGGGTTGGAAGTGGGTGAGATCCCATACTCCTCCCCCTACTCTCTTCATAAATTAAATATAACCAGAGGAGAATTTATAAATTCTCTTTTTTCTAACTTGCTTGAAGCAGGTAGCATCAGCAACACAAAACTATTTATGAATCTAATATAGACCAATTCATTGCTAGTACTTCATACGTGTGTTGTAGTATTGAATGGTTCCCATCTCTCATTGTCTTAAATCATCGATAAGGGCATCATTCCCCCTAGCTACTACCCACATTTATTGGATAAGCCCTTAATTCCCCCTAGCTGCTTTCCATAATTCTTGGATAAGCTCTTCAATCTCTGTATAGCAAGGTGTTATCCATCAAAGAGAGCTTCTCCCTAGCTGCTTCCTATATTTCCAGTGCTCTTCAACAATAGAAAAATTTTCCCCAATATCAGTTGATATGGAATTGATCAATCATGAAACTATCATGCTTTTTCAGTATACGAAATCTTAGATTTCAGGTGCCCAGTATGAGGCCAGGAGAGGCATTGTGCGCTCCCTAGAGAAAAATGGCCATTTCAGAAAAATGGAGAAAAAAGGTAGTCTTCAGTCACCAATATACGGAAAGAAAATAATATAGTTCAGCAGAATCATAACATAGCATGACAAGAAAGCAGTAAAAAATTCCGCCACATACCTCAGGCTTTCCAGTTGAGAGTACACGGACCAAAGAAGATTTTCCTACATTAGGAGCTCCAACAAGGCAGAGCGTAGGTGTTTCCAAGTTAATTACAGGCATAGCTCTTAAAGTCTGCGAAGTTTAAAAGTAGATGCACAATAGAGCAGCAGAAACAATTGTTTGAAAAGAAAAATTCCCAATCTAATAATTCTCCCAAATACCTTGGCAATGCCCAACAAAACATCAACAACTTTCCCTTCTTGAGCAAAAATATCTTCAACTTTTTGAATGCCCTGCAATAAATATTATATGTAAGAATCATCAGAAAAAGTAAGAAACTAGATATTTCTAAATAAGATAGAAATGACACCTGATTCAGTCTCTCCTCTGCTTCTCTCTTTGATGAAGACTATTACATGAAATCATGATATCAAAATGTGAAGAAAAGAACAGCAAAAGAAAGCACTAAAGTAAGAATATGTCTTATAAGAGAGATATCAAACTATTGCATATTAAAGAGTTCAATATTGAGTCATGGGCTGCATGTGTAACTGATGGTCTGTGAAGATTAGGTGTGAGAGTGGGAGGAAGGGAGAAAGAAATTGTGCATATATTTTGGGTGGTGGGGTCCAAAAAGGGTAAGCATGCCATCAGTGAATGACTGTGGAAAGCCTATGTCTCTCAAACACAAATCTAGCTATCATTACTGCTTTTACAATGAAACAAGGACGCCATGAAAATCATCAGCTTTTTATACATCAATCATAATATAGACAATAAAATTTCTTGAAAGTTACAACCAACTCGTGGTCCAAGCAAAAAAGACTTCCACTAAAGCTTGCATTAAATCTTACAATGCAACAATAACAACAAGCATTATCTCACTAAGGAAGGTCCCATACATCAATATAAATAAAGCTTTTAAACAGCATAACCAGTACAGAGTATTACATAAACCAGATGCATACTAAACTTAAATTCAACATCCAGAGTCTCATCCTATAGAAATTTAGTTATTTGACATGTATATACTAAAAAATTTAATCCAGCACACAAAACTAATAAACTTTAATTTGTGAATCTAACTAGACAAACCTTAGCACAAAGTGAAGCATGTTCCTTTCCAACAGACACTAACTTCTTCCTTAAAGCATCTACCTTCCCCAAGACCTGTTAAATAGTAAATCCGGAGTCAACAAAATCATGATATTGTACAATGTGATAAAAATTTCTAAAGGAACAAGATTAAAATCCATGGTCAACAAAATTTGTACTTAGGATTTACAATGGCAATGGAAGTCCAACAACAAATGTTCTAAGTGCTGCAGAGCAATTTTCCTTACATACCATTTCATAATATCCATCTCCAAGAGTCAATTCAATAAGAGACCTTTCATAGGGATGAAGATATGTTTTCTTTGGAAAATTCTCCACATACGTCCTCAAAGGAACAGCTAGTTCCTGAAAAGATTTGCAATGTCAATATTTTACTTTTTTGTTTCCCCCAATAAGTAGAATGTAGAAGTTGTTCTAGACATTCAAACAGAATATACTTTCATCAATGCATCAAGTTGCTTTGCACCCTTGTTCTTCTCCCTTTTTGTAGTATTGACAATGCCTAGAGTTTAAACAGACTAAAAATTAATATTAATAAAAGGTTCAATGATGAAAGAAAGACATGCCAAGATTAACAAAAAGAATATTATTCACGTCAAAAACCTTTTGTTGGAGAAACTCTTCGTGCCTTTCTTAGTGCTGAACCAATAATATCAATAGAAGGCATCACCATGGGCAACTTTTGAAATGCTCCTATGGCTTCTAATTTTCTAGATGGTTTTTCCTGCAATTGAATATTTAAATGGTAACCACAATTAGGTTTGAGCAACTACTTTAATTTAACACATTGTAAAGAAAGAATTTCAAAAAATTGATAGTTACTACAAAACTCAAACAGATTCGAGATCATGAAGAGCAGCAAAGAATATGAGAAACCTAAACTGTAAACTACATTTTAATGGATTGTAATATCCAAAGTTATCACACTCACACAAGCCAAATTGATAAAGAAGCAAAAATAAAAGGGGGAGGGGGGAACATCTTGAAAATGAAAGTTGCCCCTTTGACATCTAATAAATGATCACTCATCTATAGCACTCGATCTCCATAAAAATGCAACTAAGATGTGGAAAAACAAAAAGGACAACTTCATTTCTTGACGCAGGAATTAAACTTTAACACCATTGCCCCATATGTTTTTCAGTATTACCCATTTAGTAAAATGTACAAATAGAAATAGTAAGTACCCTTCCCAATTGATTTATGCTTTGTTAGATTTATATTGCTTCGTTCATATCTTTCTGTTTTAGTATAACTTTCAATGTAACCCAAACTTCTTTCTTCTTTGAGAAAAGAGAAGGTGAGAATCAAGCTAGTAAATTACAGAAGGCAGAAAATTTCAAAGAAAACATGGCCAGAATTATTAAGCCTACCATTACATGCAAACGAGAAAAAACAAAAAAATGAAAAAGAAATGACTAAATCAATAAAGCCCTCCAATCTGTTAAAATCTATTGCCAAGCACAAGGTTGTGATAATAAAAATTAAAAAAAAAAAAAAACTACATAAATCCCCTTTTCACCAAATTGATATTCTAGTAGACACCTAAGTGGGATGAGGAAACCACCCCTAAAAGCTAGTCATTGACATAGGAAAATCAACCTACTTATATACTCGATACAACATTCTGCACTACCCAAAATGAGATTAGGCATCACATACCACTCAATGAAATAGTAGGCTGTAGGGAAGAGTACACTGTACAAGAAAGAAACCAGCCCAAAAGAGGTTGAAGCATGCTTCATGTATGCCAAAAGAAAGGAGGACCAGGCCCAACTTGAGAATAAGGATGAGCTGGCAGTGTGGAGGCAGAATAAGCAAGATCCTGTGTACAGACAACGGGGAGAAATGAGAGGAATAGGAAGGGAATAAGGATCTGAGGGGTATGGAATTCCTTGTAGTCAGAGGATAGGACCCTGGTCTGTCAAACACTAGGGAGGAAGGGGTGCTTAGCATTCATTTTTAAGTTTCTTTTCTTTGTTCCATTTCAAAGTCAATGAGATTTTACTCTCAGCCAATGTAACACGGTGTCCTAACATGATCTCCGTCAACCAGCTTTTTTGCCTATAGCAGAGATAGAAACTATATCATATGTATCACAGTGAGACTCTGAAAAAGAACTTTTCTAAGAACTCAAGAGCCTTCTTTCCCATCATTTAAACTTTGTGTATTATACCTCTTCTTCTTTTCATCAGCTGAAATATGAATGGTAAAAGAAAGAGCAATCCCTCCCATATGCGTCTCAATTTCTTTCATCTTTACCTCACCTACCGGTCGAATCTAACCTGGTCAACTTCCTTAATCCATCCATGAAGCAAAGCCTGAGCTTGCCATATAAATAATAGAACACAAGTTCCATGATATTCCAATTAGGAAGGGAGGTAGCACACTACCATGCAAATCCATCTATTCATCTTGTGCACAACTTTTTACTGCTTTATCTTCAATCCATTAAGAGGATTGAGTGGCTAAGCTATCTTCTGTAAGATTCATATGAGTTTATCTTCGCTCCATCTACAGTACAGGATAACATTATTCTACCTCACACTACAAGATACCAGATAAATGAGAGGTAAGGAAGAAAGTCATACATTGTTATTCTTGTCTTCGGTCTGCAAAGTGGGAATATAGCTTCCATTAGCAACTTCATATGAATTAGTTTGGATGTTCTTACAGAAGCCGATGATTGGATGCTTCTTGACATGGAGTATTCCTGCATTTAGTAACCAATTATAGACAATGGCAGGATTCTTAAAGCGAGAGGTGAAAAAATTGAAACTCTAAGAAAATGCAAGTTTTTGAGAAAAACGATGAGCAGAATAGATAAAAATAAATATCGAAAACAAAAGAAAATACCAGCAATAACGTATCTGAAAAACACCATTTGTATAGAATGATTGAAAAAATAAATAAATAAACATCCTCCTCCACTCAGTAAATTACACAAACCAACTAATAACTTAACAACACAACTTTGAAGCCAAAATTAAAGAGCAACCTCTGTATTTGGGAAGTTGGGAAATGGACGGCACCAAATATGAAAAATTGGGATATTATTACCTTCATCCAACTAAGAATGAAAAAGAAAATCCATTTGGGATGCCAAAGAAAGGCCTCAGAAAGAAAATCAAGTGTGTGTGTGTAATTTACTTCCGCGACAGTAAATGCAAAGTTCAAAAATGGTATGAACAACCTTTACAGAATTTGGAGCTTCCGATGAGTGTAGTACAGTAAGGAGTCTGCCCTTTGAGAAGGAGATTTGAAGAGGCTCTCATGTCGGGGGTGGCAAGCGCCAACGGCTAATGTCGGAGGATATCAGCTCGCAAGCGTTCCGTGACGTTCCGGCGTCAAAGTGGATAATCCGTTCGGGTTCGGGTACACTATAAAACTAAGAATAAATAAAGTTCAAGCGGTCGGATGAACGTATAAGACAAAAATTTGACTTGTTTGATTCAATCGGATTTTATGTGTAAGTCTGATTTATGTAAATTGAGATAAATTTTTTTCCACATACTTATTTTATAGATCGTAAAGTTACCTCGTAGACCATAAAAGCTATCTCATCAACTGTAAAAGCTATATTGTATTTTTTAAATCACGATTAAAAAATATTTATAGAAGCTATCTAAATGTTTCTAATTGAGACTGGTTCATAATTCAAGTAATTTGTGAATTTTTTTGAGATAGGTTCGTAATTCAAGTAATCTGTGTATTTTTTTTTCTAGTTCTTCCTTTCGAGTATGGGCAAATATTTCGTCTATGGCTCTTAAGGATGGGATGGATTAAATTTAGGGAGAATTTTAAAAAAATATCATTTAAACTTCAAAATCCTAAATAAGTGATTTAATAATAAAATGATTTATTAATTGCATTACCATTCTTATTAATCCCATTAACGAATTTGTTAACGGGATTTTAAAATTTAAATGGTATTTTTTTTACATTCTCCTTTAAATTTATCGTGAAAACAGTTCTTATTATACAAAAAAAGTAAAATCCTTAGGGGAAAATTTTCAACTAAAAACGCACAGAAGGAGTAAAACGAAAGAAATAACGAGTAGCATAAGATTATTCGACCAAGCCATATATAAAATCACCAATGAGGCCCAAACATAAAATTATGTTATCGGTTCCAGGTCAAAAAAAAAATATTATCGGTGATCGAATCTCTTCGAGTTTTCAAAGGCGAAAAAGAAATCTCTTCAAACTTCTTGCTTTATGAATGGCAAATTATTGGTGCTCAACCCTCTTTGAAGCCCTTACAGTTCGCGAATGGGGGAGGATTGTTGCTGATCTTTGATGAGGATGCCCTCAAGAAATGCAGATGTTGCCTTTGAACGGGTAGAAATGTAGTAATTGAGAGAATCAAATGGGGAAATAAAGGTAAAATTATCAAATTCTAAAATCTCATTTTAAAACATTGGGTTAAGGGTCAATTTTGTTCTGGTTGTTATCTATGTTAATTTTGATCATTAGTTGATCAAATATGCTGAGCTGACAGTTTATATGTCATCCATGTCATTTTGATTAAGGTTCAAATTTGCCTTTGAAGTTTTAAATCTAATTTTGAAAAAAGAGAAGTAGATGACATATGAACTTCTGGTTTAAATTCGCACATTAACAAAAATGACGTGGATGACATGTAACATACTGAAAATTTAGTAATTGGTGTTGCTTAGCATGTGTAATTAGTCGGATAAAATATATTAGTGCATATGGAATAGGCACACTTGGCATTTTTGGGACATACACGTACTTGGTGCCATTTGTCTGAGACATACAGGCACACATGTAATATCCCAAAATATGCTCTAAGTGTACAAAATAGACAGTGAAGTTAATGATACAAGTATCCCTAGAAATTGTATAATAATTTTAAGCCCGATTAGCTATCGGTAAATTACCTAAATTCCGTCTAAAATCGGAAATGATCAAAAACCTAATTAGAACACAAGAATAGAAGGGAATGGCACATTAATTATTATTGCCAAGATCAAGGGTAAAAAAAAAAAGAAGAAAGAAGTAGGAAAAATTGGTCAAACATTTAACACCCTATATGGATACAATATTCAATTAATACCTCCTTACTTTTCCATTTGAAGAGGACGAACAAACATAAGCAAGAAAGAAAAAAGAATAGTAATATAAGGAAAATTGACCAATATGTTCAAGAGAGGAGAAGGGAAGAAAAGTAAAAAAAAAAAGTGCAACTTAAAAACTAAACACAAAAAGTAAGGCAACAATAGATGATTGGTCAATCATTCTCTCCCTTGTTGAAAAGCATTTTTGGTCAATAATTCTTCTCTATTTGGGCAACCACTTTCAGTCAAAAAGAAAGAAAGAGGAGGAAATGAAAAAGCTTAACTAAAGTAACCTAACCATATTAGTTATCTTACCATAAGTGGCTGACCAAGAAAATTAATTTAACCAATCATTTTTCCCTTTCCTTTTGGCCAATTTCGGCCAAGTATTAAGGAACAAAGGAAATAGAAAAAAGTCAAATCATATCACACTCCCTCTCATTCTCCAAGTCGGCCAAGTTCAAGAGGAAAGAGAAAAGAAATAAGATAGTTAAGGTGAGATCTTCCTCCTTGATTTTGACCTAGTAGATCACTTCTATGGCTTAAAAAATCTTCATAAATATTGTTCCACTTGATGAGAGCTTCATTTCTATAGTTTGAGAATTTCAAGAGGATGTGTTTTGAGCCACTTTGCAAAAGCACAAGTTGAAAAACCAAAGAAAGAACCTAAGGAGGAGCAAAAGGTGAGCTTTAGCTTCATTTTGAGCTATGGATTGTGTTGGTTGGCTGAGTATTTTGGCATGAGAAATTCTGCCCTATTTTCATTCAAGCTAGGGTTTTGAAGAATCATGGTGTTTTGATTGTATTCATGATGTTGTATGATGTTTAGAAGGTATATGAAGCTAGTTTGAGGCTTAAATTGGAAGTTTGGTAATTGTTGGATTATATGTCAAATTTCTGCCAAAAAAGGACACATATAAGGAGTTTGAATTTAGTCATTTTAATTTTATCATTGTGTTCTACATGAAAAATTGTGTGAGAATAGCCCTAGTTATAAATTATGGATCATTGGAATCTAATTTGTAACATTGCAAATTCTGCCAATGTGAATTTCCTGTGTGGCAGTCTGCTTGGGTGACCTTTTTGGATAGGAAAATAATGTCTAATAAATATGAAACTTTCCAGTCTAAAATTAGACTTATCAAGCTTTAATTTGATAGGTCATAATGGTCATTTGGACTTGTATGCTGGAAGTTCTACATTTTTAAAATTTGGTCATGTAAAACTGAAAAATTCTGGAAATAGTGTCTAATTAAAGGGAATTATGTAGTATTTTATGTCTATTTAGCTAATGGTTATATTTTCCTCTAAAATTAGACTTAATAAGGGTTACGTAAAACTTGAAACCACCTTATTTCGATTTTTATAGATTTAGTTATGATTTTTGGAAGTTTGGTAAAAAAAAAACCAGGGGATTCTTGGCCGCGGCCAACACCCAATTTTCCCTATATTTCATATTTTCCAAGAGGTTTTGATTTGTATGGCCTTTCCCAACCCCATGGCCTTTGTTTGAGCTTCCAAGGGCTACTTAAATTACTCAAATGATAATCAATGAGCTAAAACCAAGGACAAACATAGAAAATGAGTGAAGAATAATTTAGTTTACCTTATACAAAAGTATTGGGATAAGTAATAACCCGTCCAATTCATGCATTCCCATATATAGGATTCGATATCTGCCCGGGATAACCAAGGAACTGGTAACACATCTCTGAACATTGGAAAGACTAAGGTAGTAACTTCTCCCTCATATTATATGTATCCTGCTTCATGCATATTATTACCATTATGCATACTTGAACTGTGAATATGAATTGGGCAGAATTGCCCGTTAAGCATTCAGATGAGAAAGGCTTTGACCCAATAGAATACCCAGCGCTGTGGGAAGGGACGTAAGTCCTTGAATAGAATTGTTTGTTGCATAAACATACCTCTGAATGTTGAATGAATATTGAACTGTCAGGTATGTGATGGATGATATAGCATGTTTCCCTGTATGCATTTTATATGAGTATTGTTTGTTACTATTGGGATTCTTTTGAATCTCACACTTTTTCAATAACTAACCTGCAACTCGGGCAAGTAACTCTTATAAGAAGAAGGTAGCTACTGACGGGTAGAAGTGAAGACTTAAAGTTTATTTTCTATTGGTTATCTAACTTTTGGAAATGTATATAATGCCGAATGGTATTTTGTAAAACTAGTATTCATGGTGGTAGAGGTATACCAACTGTAGACCAAAAAAATTGTATGTAATCATAGTAAATCAACTAGAACAGGGTAACCGCACTAGGTAGACCCTCTAGTAACAAATTTAACCTAAATATCTGCTAAGAACTTCAGTAAGTACTCTGGTATTGACAAATGGAAACATACCCGAATGAATTAAACGGATTTGAAATACGAAAATGAGACCATAGTTAAAATGTTTTGAAAAAAACCTTTCGAAAACTCACTTAACTATAGGGTTGAACCTTGTAGTGAAGTCGAGATCCCAAATGGATTAAAAACTATTTATGGTCTCCGATCTGGGATCTAGTCATGTTTTAGACTGTTTTGTACGGTATGAAAGTAAGGTGCTACAACACACATGGCGCATTCCTGAGGCACAAGTACATATATGGCGCCATCTGAAGCCTACACACATAAAGCAACTTTTTACCTAATTTTTACTTTTGGTTTGGAACAATATGACGATGCCACCTATGTCCCTTAACTTTTTACCTAACTTTTTCTTTTGGGTTGGCCCAATGATATGTCGTCACCTAAGCTCCTTCATGAATCACATGCATAATTAGTTAGACACCTCGTCTTTCTTCTGTTATCCTTCTTTGTCATTGCTCATGTAAGCCAAATGAAATCAATAGGCTTTCCTTCCCCTGAAGCTTAAAGTCGGCAAAGGGCCTAGAAGAAAGAGTTGGCCAAGTTTCTGCAAGGACATGTGGCACCCTTTAGGCCATACATTTATACACATGTGATTATATAATTTCCAACACTTCTTCACTCTTTGAAAATTCAGCCAAGGGCAGAAAAATAGGAGGAAAAATATAGAGAAAAAGAAAGAAAAGAGAAGAAGTCGAACTCTTGCAAGAACAAGTGAGAGAAAGTGTTCTTGAGCGATTTTCATCCCTCAATTCACTTTTCTAGCTTAAAGAGTCTTAATTAATCTTGTTCCTCTCGTTGAGAGAAACTTTTCTACGATTTTAGTTTCTTGAAAAAAGGAGTTTGGTGTTGTCTACAAGGTGTAGAAGTTGGGAGAATAAAAAAAGGGTTATAACACTGGATAGAGATAAGCATAAGCTATGATTTGAATATAGTATCTTGAAATTTGGTTAAGTTTTCATGATTTTGATATGCTACCCTAATTTTCAGTCAGAAGTAATCTTAGGGTTTTAATTATGAGGTTGTTTTGGGTTACGTTTCGGTTAATTAAACATGGTCTAATGATTGTGAAATTTTAGAAGACATTATTACACATATCAAGCTTTAAAATGAGTCATAGAATACATTATTTGGATAAGTAGTTTGTATGTTATGAATTTTTAAAGTTTAGTTATCAATACTGGAATGAATTATGCGATAGTCAGGATTGGTCAAGGATCTTAGAATCTAGCTCCTGTAATTGGCAGTGGTTAATATTTTTTCTTTAAAAATGACTTAAAGATCTTCATATAGGAACTTGAACCTCTCATTTGAAGTTTTCTAAATTAGGATATGAATTTTTAAATCTATCTAATGAAATCTGGCTGATTAGGGTCAAATCAGGAATTTCTAATTTTCGAAGGGAATTGTGGTTATAGGAATATGAGGATTAGAAACATGCTCTAGAGTCTAATGTGATCCTATTGAATATCCATATCACAAACATATAACATGTATTAGATTATATACTCATTTGGCATAGCCCAAGAATACTAAAGATAACCAACAAAGTTAAGTAAATGACAAGAATGGGAATGGATCAAGAGTAACATAATCTTTATTGTGTCAATAGAATTGGAACAAATAATGACTCATATATTTATAAATTTTAAATTATAGGATTCGACATTTGCCCGAGCCCATAAAAGAAATCCGTTGACAAAGGTAAAGGACCAGAAAGGCGATCAGGTAATAACTATTTCTCTCATATATTATGTATTATTCTGCATGTATGTTTTTTCCATCGAGTGCATTCATTTCATGAATATACGGAGTTGATGTTGGATCAGTGGATCCTGAGGCAGTAAAACCCGATGTGCATGTTTATATGGGGCAGTGAACTTAGGCAGTAAGAGCCTGATGATATGGATCCACTAGGAACATGTCCTAAAAACCCAAAAAATACAGAAAGGTTAACAAACGTGGAAGCATATAAATGATAAACAAAAAAAATAGTGATCTTGAAAAAGGGAACCCAATAGACACTCGTTCTAGAAAACATTTGGTATACGAAACCCAGCACTCAAAGGAAACACGGCCCAAGAACTCCAAGTATAATACACAAGAGTCGATTAGGCTCTTGCACCATTCATTATTCTATCAAGAATACATAACCAACAACTATGGATACTTGTTAAAAGAAATTATTATTCATAACTCTATAATTGAACTTCTTCTTTTTAAAATAGCATACATAGAAGGGATATTTATAACCTAATAAACTAATTCAAACTATAACTCACTAGGACTCTTCTAAAAATAATATTTTAATCTAAACAGTCCAAAAGGATAATGAAAGATAATGATGGATATGCTTAAGGATAAATGATTATATTGGAGATATTTTAATTAGATTATTTGAACAATCTGATTGGGTGAATGGGTTTAAAAAATAATGGATTATTTAATGAATAATATTAGAAATATTATATATTTAAGGATATGAAAAGATATTAGATTATTTAAAATAATCTAATTTATAAATGAATAAGGCTTGCAGAATGAAAAAGATATTTTAAAATAGGCTAAATCAGATCATGGATGACAATCTGATTATAGGAATATAGAATAAGAGACAAACTGATTTATGGAGATGATATTATAGGCTTTTAAATTAAAATAAGAATAACCTAATAATAATAAAAATCGTAATATGCCATTAATAGTTAAATGGCACTTAAAACATTAATTAAAAACTCATGGCTCATGGCCTTATTAAAAAAATGAAAATTAAAAAATAAATAAAAACATGACTTAAACAAACTCTAGCTGAATTGATCTTTAAGTAATAGCTTCTCAACTAAACTTCTGCAAATTGATAGAATTGCCCTCTAGGTTTACATTACTTGATAAGCATTCAGATTGTGACCGGTAGAGGCTCGAGGTAGTAAGACCTGATATGCAAGTTTGCATGGGGCAGTAACCTTGGGCTGTAAGACTTAATGAATGACAGTAAGACCTAATGTGCATACTTGCATAAGGCAGTGTCCTTAGGCCGTAAGACCTGAGTTACCAAGTGTTGTGGTATTAGACCAATGTGTCATGTGATTATTGTTTATGCTGCATATTGATTGCTGATTATATGATGATTTGTTTAGTATATTTTGTGAACTTGCCTTTTATGTGATTGATTGTGGTTACTACTGAGATTCTCACGAATCTCACCCTTTCCAATAATTACTATACAGCGAAGGCCAGCCGCTCGAAGGGTAAAGAGGTAAATATTGATAAGTAAAGAATGAAAATGAAGGATTTAAGCTTTTGTTGGTTATCTATTTCTTATTTTCATTAAGACTTGAGATAATTTGGTAGCCTTTAGTGCTACTTGTTTGTATATAACCATAATACTAGTTGTAGTAGTGATAGTGATAGTGATAGTAGTATAGCATGCATAACGAGTCGATAATTTTCCCTTAGCATGATAACCGAATTAGGATTGGGCAATTGCATGATACGGATCCATTAGCTAACAAACGATCCGCGAATATATAAGCAGAGAAGTACTCTGATGATAATAAAAGAGGTTAAGAACTGATGAGTCAAGACAAAGTTGCGAACTACTATATAATCATTTTGAAATTTTAAAATTTTTTGAGAAAAGCCCAATCCAATACAAACTCAATCCCTATGTTAAAGATGGGTCTTTGAATTATTTTCAAGGATGTATTTGTCTCAAGATCGAAACTTGGCTTAGCGGTTCGAACTCATTGGGGTAAAGACTCATTAGATCACGTTAAGAATAGGGGAGTCACATGACATGTGGATTGTTAGCTCAACATATTTAGTCAACTAACAATCAAAATTCATTAAGATAACAATTAGGGCAAAATTGCTCCTATTTTGAAACTTCCAAGGAAAAATTACCTCTCAAAAAAACTTATAGGGAAAAATTGGTCCTTAATCCTAAAATATTTAACCTGATTTAATATTTAATTTAATGACTCAATTTAGAATTTAGGTAATTTAGCTATCTTTTAAAGGATTTTCTGTTTAATATAACTAGTTCAGGAATTGCACAAGAATATTGAGTATGATAAATTGTGAATGATCAAATATATAATAAGTAGGAAAACTTTTAAATGTAAATATGAGTTCTATATGAGGTTTATGTTAGATCCCATAATATGTTTTGATGATAATAAATCTTGTTAGCAATGCCTTTGCATGTGTTCTTAATTAATATGGTTTGATAAATATGCAATGCAATGGTAAGCCAAGTGAGAATGTGATATGTAAACAGATAACTCAAGTGAATTGATACATCACTTGAGTGATAAGGCAAATCACTTGAGTGATTAGTCAAGATTACTCGAGTGATATAACTCTAAAAGCATATCACTCGAGTGATTGCCAAAAATAAGAGATCACTCGAGTGGATGTTAGTATTAGCAGGTCACTTCCAGTAAACTCTCCATGCACTCGAGTGATATGTTAAAATTGATAGATCACTCCAAGTGAATTCTCCATGTACTCAAGTAATATGATAAAAGTGACAGAGCACTTCAAGTGACATGGTTTAACACTCGAGTGATACAGGAAATTAACAGATTACTTCCAGTGAAGTGATAATTCACTCGAGTGAAGATTAAAATCATTTAATAATTACAATATTAACCTTCTTTCTCTAAGTGTGTTTGTTAAGATTCTGTAATATTCTCACAGAATATGAGTAGGAAGATAGATAGAAGGAGAGGAAAGGAATGAGACAGAAGGGAGTAGAGAGATTCGTGAGAGAGAAGAGAGAAACTAGAAGGAAGAAGGGAGATAACTCAAAGGCTACTGAATAGTACTCTTCATTCATGTTAGATTAACAACCTTATAATGGCCTTAATAGCTCATATATATAGAGTGATAGGATTAGGGGTCAGGGGTAGGGCAGGACCGTCCCTTTTATAATCATAATCACTAATCATATTCCAATTAGCTAAAGGATACAATTAGTGTGTGTTTGGCTAGTGCTACTCTAAAATAGCTAATGTCACTCTCACTATACATTGTTCTTCCCTTAACTAACTTACCTAACAATTGGGAATCAGGGATTAATTAGAGATTAATATTATAATTTCATATCAATACCCCCTTCCCCCCCCCCCAAATTTTGACATCCTTGCCCTTAAGGATGTGCCACATCAAAATCTAGAAACTGCTCTTGGAAGTGAAAAAGTGGCAACCAAGAGGCTTCTTCAATCCTTTCCACTGCACAAGAACTTTAGTAATGAGTCTTCTGTGCCTCATCACAGACCTTCTATGAAGGATTTTCCCTAGAAATAGAGAAGGTAGAGGTTCAAGGAAGTTAGGAGGTGGATGCCTGGGCTTCACAGCAAGGTTATGACACAACTTAAGCATAAAAACATGAAAAGTAGGATGAACTCTTGATTTTGGAGGCAACTCCAATCAATAAGCTACAGGACCTACCTTTTCCAGCACCTGCTAGGGTCAAAAATGCCTAGGAGCTAGCTTTTGAGAGCTCCTCAAAGATGCTGAAATCTGTCTATAAGGTTGCAGCTTCAGAAAAACCTACTGACTAACCATAAATTCTCGGTCATATCTATGCATATTAGTCTTATGCTTCATCTTATTAGAAGCACGGTGTAAATGGTACTTAAGCATAACCAGCACTTGTTCCCTAGCTTCAAATATGTGATCCACAACTTCTAAGACAGAATTGTAAGGCAAATAGGGGCAATACAAAGGGGATTTCTAACCATACAAAAGCTCATAGGGAGAAGCTTTAGTTTGTTAGGCCTGCCTGACACCCAAGAGGGGGGTGAATTGGGTGTACGATAAGAAAGTATGATCTTTTAAAATTATTTTCTAACTTATCAAATCAAAACATATGGAAGTATAGAATCATAAGCAGTTATGTAAATCATATATGCTGGAAATGTAAAAGCTTAGGGAAGAGAATATGCAAACTGTGATTTATCCTGGTTTGGTCCAATCCATGATGACCTACATCCAGTCCCCAGGCTCCTCCTGATATTTCAAATCCACTATCTTCTTGTTTATTCGGGCACAAGAAAAGCGGCTACAATCACAAGTTTAACCAGGCACTTGTGTAGTCTACTACGGAGTTACTCTCCCTCACACACTGTAAGGTTTACTCCCCCTTACGACAAGTCTTACGAGCAGAGAAATACTCCCTACAGCTTTCCTGTAAGGTAATCAACCCTCTCAAGGTCCCTCTACCTTCAGATCAATATAGAGATATAGATGAAATGTTTACAGACTCTCTCATAGAGTAGATATGATACTCACTGAAGTACAATACAAATAATCTCACTCTTACAGATACATGATATATAAACAGATAAGAATAAAAAGTGCGTGAGGCGGAAGACTTATGATAACAGCATATTGGCGTAGTTGAGTTCCGGTCACTCTGTTTTTTTTTGTTCTTCTGTACGTTGCGTCTTTCTTTGAATGCTCTTCCATATATAGCTAGGTTGTAGAAGATAACCATTGTTAAGCATCCATCCGTTAAAGTCTATTGCTCCATTTGACCGTTGCACGTATTTGAATGTTTGCCCATTGGTCTGTTGAGCTTTCTTCTTCCCGTCAAGCTTCTCTGTCTAACTTTTCTTTTGAAAATATAAACATATTGAAGGTAGTTGTTGTAAGGTGTCTGTTGTGGAGTGGGATGTTTGAATCTTCAGACAAGTTGTAATGGTTTGCGTCAGTTAACCGTAGTGGTTGTTCGATGCATGTGCGCTGACAGCTAGGCCATATCATTATTCCGCCATCTTTGACTTCTTTAAGTCTTTAAAAAATATGAGTGCCAATAACCTGTTTCACACTTTGACAAACATTAAATGATGTCTATGAATGATAATTGATATAGGTTTAATAGTTAAATGATGTATAAACGTGTTCGGATTCATCCGTGATTTTACTCTTCCTCTGCTGACTCATGAACTCGAGTGCATGATCCTAAACTCGAGTGCATAGTGTATTTCAACGTTCTCCATATGGTTTCTGTCATAAACTTCCAGAGTGCACTTCTATAACTCGAGTACAAAATGACTCAGAACTCGAGTGCTATCTGACGAACTCGAGTGCACCTCATTTCTTCAAGTTTACAAATCTCTCGGGTACACACTTTCACCGTAAAACTCTTGTCACTCGAGTGCAAATGATATGTAGGACTCGAGTACTTCAATCCCAACTCAAGTGTAACATTTGTTTCCCAGTAACATGACTCTCGAGTATGAACTTTCACATCATAACTCGCAGAACTCAAGTGCAAATGGTATGTACAACTCGAGTGCGCGAATCCTTGACTCGAGTGCATTCATATACTTCACGGCTTCAACTCTCTCGGGTGGAAACTCTCATCTCTGTACTTTTAGAACTCGAGTGCTAGATGAGTAAGGAACTCGAGTGTAGAATTCCAGACTCGAGTGTAGCACTAGTATCTCAGCAAGAAGACTCTCTGGAATGAACTCTTTCGTCGGAACTCTCATGACTCAAGTGCTTCTTGTGTTGTGTGAACAATGGACTCAAAATATGATCCATTTATTTTTTACTCCAAACATGGTAAATGAATGATCATTAGAAATTTCTTATCATTTACATTCCAATGCAAAAGGAATCACCTCCAAACTCATTGTATTCTCCAAGTTATGATCCAATGAGTGTAGATAACATACGTATTCTCGAGCATCAACTTCCAAAAGTCATACCGCATTGAATATAACTCCAAAATTGATGTGTTATATATCCATGGAAAGATCTTTGAGTCTACTTTCAAATGGAACCATTTTGAACTCATTTGAACCTGTAGTTTGAGAGATATGTCCAAAATACAAAAATTGTTCCTGAATGTGAAGGTGCTTTTAATTTCAACTTCAAACGTTTATATCTGCTTCATATGAGCTCCTTTGATGTTGGTTCTGATGTCAAAATGATGCATTGGGAGTCTTGTTTCATATGCCACTATTTTTGTATCAATCAGAGCTGTGTTTTGGGAAATATGATTGAATTACTGAAGCTCGCCCAAACTGAACATAAAACAGGGATGAACAGAGTACACTTTTGTTCATACCAAACTCGAGTTCTAATCCCCGAACTCGAGTTCTAGCCCATTTCTGCAGCTATGAACAGTACCAACTCGAGTTTATCAAGACCAACTTGAGTGCACAAATTGGGATACATTTAGAGATCGTTTCTGAGCAAAACTCTCATGGAGAACTTCCTGAACTCGAGTGCTACAGTACAGAATTTGAGTTGTACTATTCAAACTCGAGTGCTATAGTTCCTCGGATGCTACAGTGTCTGAATGCTACAGTAAAATGCTACTGTAACAAACAATACAATTGCTACAGTACTACTCAAATTCCCTTCTGATCGTAGAAACGTATGGTATTTCTCATTGGAGCTTGAATCTTAATATTCTCAATAATTCCTTGAAGTGCTTGTTTCTCCAATCTCTTTCTTTCTTTGCTTGACTAATCTATAAGATATACAACATTAAATATAGTAGTTAGTCAATATTGGAAATTGATATATTAAGTAAACTTTTTACTCTTAATATCTTATATCTATATTTGACATCATCAAAACTAATCATATCTAACATAATTGATGTATGGAAAGATGTATTATACTAACATTCAGTTTGAGAAAACCATTTGCCCCATTCCTTAAGCTTTTCCCCACATGCACCTTAAGTATGTCTCCAAACATCTATTGAGTACTTCAGATTGTCTATCCATTTGAGAGTGATAAGCTCAAGATAACTTCTGTTGTATCCCCAAAACTCTTAGGAATTCTTTCTAGAAATTGCTTATGAAGACAGGGTCCTTGTCGCTAATAATTTCAGTAGGTTCCCCATATAGTTTGTAAATTTGATCTAGGAAAATCTAAGCCAAAGAGGTTGTTGTATAGGCATGAGAAAGGCCCATAAAATGAGCATATTTACTCAATCTATCAATGATAACCCAAATTACCTCTTTCCCATTGGACTTGGGGAGTCCCTTAATGAAATCCATGGTGATTGATTCCCATATACGGCTAGGGATAAGGAGAGGTTGCAAAACGCCAGGGAGGCAATAGTTTCATACTTACGTCTAGCATATGTGTCACAATTCTTCACATAGGTAATCACATCTTCCAATATCTTCCTTTATCAAAAGAGGGCTTTAATGCAGTGATAGGTGGCTTGGATGCCCGAATGCCCCCCTTGAGGGCTTGAATGCAACTAATCAAGTATCTTCTTCTTCTTCAAAGCAGCATCATTTCCTACCACTAGCTTACCCTTTCGTCTCAATAGCCCATCACTCCATGTAAAATGAGAAAGGGGTTCCTTACTAGCTTATACCTTAGGGAGTAGTTGCTGCAAATATTCATCTTGCTCCTAACTTTGTTTAATATGCTACAATAATTTAGGGGAAGAAGTGTCTATAACTATTTGTAGCAGCTTCACTTTAGGCATTCAAGATAGTGCATCGACTATCGAGTTGTCTTGACCTTTCTTGTACTGAATTTTGTAGTCAAATCCAACTAACTTAGCCACCCAGAGCATCTGAAATGAAGTATTTAACATCTGGCCCAAAAGGTATTTAAGGCTTTTACTGATCCGTGTATATGACAAAGCGTTGCCTCTCTAAGTATTGGTGCCAATGCATCACTGTTAGAACCACAACCATGAGTTCCTTCTCATAAACAAACAGTTACTGATGTTTAGGAGACAAACCCTTGCTAAAATATGCTAGAGGCTTCCCTTCTTGCATCAGAACAACCCCAATACCTATGCCACATACATCATCCTCAACCAAAAATGGCTTGGAGAAATCTAGGAGAGAGAGAACAACTGCTGAACTGTGTGTATTTTTGAGGTTATTGAAGGCATCTGTAGCTTCTTGAACCCAAACAAACCTATTCTTCTTAAGTAGAGATGTAAGGGGCCTTGCTATTGTGCCAAAGTCCTTAATAAAACACCTATAGTAGCCAGCAAGGCCCAAAAAGGCTCTAAGTTGCTTGATGGTAGTGGGTAAGGGCCATTCAGCAAAAACTTGGATTTTTGTAGGGTCTGTAGACAATGTTCCAGCACCAATAGTATGCCCCAAATACTCTACATTGACTGCAACAAAGATGCACTTGGACCTCTTGACAAAAAATTGGTTGTTCCTCAATATATTTAGCACTTCCTCCAAGTGTGTCGTATGCTCTGCAAGAGTAGAGCTATAAATTAGAATATCATCAAAAAAGACTAGAAAAAACTCACGTAGATGCACCCTGAATAGGTCATTCATGGTTCCTTAGAATGTGGCTGGTGCATTTTTCAATCTAAATGGCATTACTAGCTATTAATAGTACCTATAATGTGATTTAAAGGCTATCTTGAGTATATCCTCAGGTTCCATTCTGATTTGGTGGTAGCCAGCCCTCAAATCTAGCTTAGTAAACCACCTAGTAGCTCCTAATTCTTCAAATAGCTCCTCTATGAGTGGTATAGGATATCGATTCTTGACTGTAGCCTTATTAAGCTCACGAAAATCAGTGCACATTCTCCATGTGTCATCCTTCTTCTTAACTAGAACAATAGGAGCTGAAAAGGAGGATGAGCTTAGTTGAATAACCCTAGCTTGAAAACATCCTTTGAGTTGTTGGATAATGGTAAGGCTTTAAGCTGATAGGATTTGTGCCTTCTTTAAAAACTATGGGGTGATTATGGCCTTCCCTAATTGGTAGGAGACCTCTAGGTTCCTAAAAAACATCTTAGAATTTACTCAAAACCCACTGGATGTCTGTTGGTATGCTGTTGGTAGTCTCAGTAATAATGTGACAAAGGATACCTTTAGGTTATCTTTACACTAACCGAAGGAGAAAAATAACTGCTCTTGTTAAATTGAGTAGATTTCTAGTTTATTGGGGTGTGCTAGCTGCCAAGAATTTGGTGAAGCAGCTTGCAATTTCTTGAGGTCCCCCTTATACCAGAAAAACATAGTCATGGAATCATAATCCCAAAATGCATTTTTTATGCTCTTCATCTATTATAGTCCCAAGACAATGTCGTATGAGTTCAACTCTAAAATTCTCAGGTCAAAGACAAACTCCAAACCCTGCATCTTTCATTTGAAACCCTTCCACACACCATGAACTTTCAATTTTTTGACTCCTACAACCTCAACCGAAGGGAATTCATAATTATTACCCTTCCAACCTAGTTTTTAAGCCAAACTTAAATCCAAAAAATCATGGGCACTCCCACTATCAATCAGAACCTAAATTAGCCTCTTGCCGACCTTCCCTAGCACTCTCATGGAGGTAGTGTTATCAACTCTTGCAATGGTGTAAAGAGATATGCAGGGTGGTATGTCGTCACAGGGTTGCGTATCATTGTATTCATCACTGGTGTCATCAAGTTCTGAGTCATATTTGATATAGTGGAGTTAAGCCTTTTGTCGTTGGGGGTACTTATGGTCACGTGAGAAAGGGGCATGGCAGTAAAAACACAAGTTCTTTATACGGTGCTCAATTTCTTCTTCAGGTGTGAGTGGTTTGTAAGGTTTATTTGGATTCTTTGGGACTAAAGAGAGATTCTTGGAGGTAGTTTAGATGGGCTTATCAGGGGTAGCAAGTTTCACTGTTAACAATGTAGTTCGGTAGGGAGTGTGTGTTGAGGAACTGAGATACATTTCCACCATACTTATTGATAGAGTGTTTGGGATTAGAACCCGTCGTAATAATTTCTTACATTCTTGCAATCCAATGAGCATCCGTCAACATTCTTGGACTCATCATGCGAACTGGGCTGGCTATCTCAATCTTTAATCCTTCCAAGTAAAAATTGACCAAATAATTCTTTGGAAGATCCAACTTGGCTGAAATCAAGTCAAATTCTGCATTAAAGTCAGCGAGGGAGCTCATCTGCCGTAAATGAGCTAAGTCGCTCACCAGCGTTTCAAAAGGTGGGTCAAAGTTGTCTTACAACAGTACTACGTATTTTTCCCATGGTGGTAGCTACCCCCGAAGGTGTCACTCTAAAGCCCAGTGCCATTAGAACGTCTTGTCATCAAGGCTTAATGATGCCATTTTGACCTTATTTGCTTCCAGAGTCTTGTCAATCTTAAAATATCGTTCATACCGAAGGAGCCAAGTCAGAACGTCGTCACTGCTGAACCATAGAAATTCAAGTTTAGTAAATTGGGTTGGCTTCTGATATTGATGATTGTTTGGGTGCGGAAAACGGTGATCACCATTTCGGGGATTGTTTTGGCCAGTCTTGACGTTTTCTTGAATTTCCCGACGCAACGTTGCGAGGCTGGCGTTAAACCCAGCGACCAAATCTTGGATACTGGAATTCATCACTTGAAATTGGTTCTACAATTGCATTTCTATCGCCTGAAATCTTTCTTCGGTCATTCTTGCTTTTTCTTGAATTCTTGTTTCCACCATACAACAAGAAAGCGTGTTTGGCATAGGATAATTCTCTGATACCACTGTTAAGATGATGTAATATTCTCACATAATCTGAGTAGGAAGATAGGTAGAAGGAGAGGAAAGGAATAAGACAGAAGGGAGTAGAGAGATTTGTGAGAGAGAAGAAGGGAGAGAACTCAAAGGCTACTGAATAGTACTCTTCATTCATGTCAGATCAACAACCTTACAATAGCCTTAATAGCTCATATATATAGAGAGATAGGATCAAGGTTCAGGGGCAGGGCAGAACCATCCCTTTTATAATCATAATCACTAATCATATTCCAATTAGCTAAGGGATACAATTAAGGTGTGTTTGGCTAGTACTACTCTAAAATAGCTAATGCCACACTCACTATATACATTGTTCTTCCCTTAACTAACTTACCTAACAATTGGGAATTAGGGATTCATATTACAATTTCATATCAGTGTTACAGGTGTTAAGCAACATATCAATTTCAAAATCTAATTGAACAACGAATCATTTGCAACAGTTAAAAATGGCGAAAACATTTGTCGAAAGCAATGATCATTTTGCAATGGGAAAATATTTGAATGCTCTCAATAGCTCTCAAATATCTTCTCTATAATAACCGAAGCATTCAAGTAAGGAGAATAACAACAAACAATACTGAACTATCAACAATTAATCTACACATTCATACTTGCTCTGTCTTTTATTTACTTACTTTGTACTTTAGTAATTCAATATTCACTTTGTGAGAGAGATTTTTATTACACACTCAATACTTCTTATTGAGATTAGTTAAGGTTGTGGAACCTTAAGTAGGGATTGAATTACTTGTGTAAGGGGGAGTGAGAGTCCAGTGAAGGAACTTGTTGTGTACTGAGGTGTCAAGAACCCACTAAATCTTAGAAGATATAGTGAAAATCTCAAAGGAACTCTAAGGATTAAACGTAGGTCAAAGTGGTTATGGCCGAACCAGTATAACTCCTAGTGCACACTTCGGTGATATTTCTCTTAGCTCTTAATTCCGTTTTAAATTTTGTCAACTATTATTTATGGTTCTATTTTTCTGTGATCACCCAATTCACCCCCCTCTTGGGTGAACCGCTTGAACTAATAGTTTACATATTACAGAAAACTTCTTTATACACAGCATTTGAAGTCTTATTTGTGGGTTGCCCATCACTATCCAAAATTAGAATCTTCGGCCTCTCTTTTTGTCTAACACGTGAAACAGCTACATACAGTTGACTGTGGGTAAACACTAGACGTGGTAGGAATAATCCAACACTAAGCAAGCTTTGACCTTGACTTCTGCTAATTGTCATGGCAAAAGAAAGGACAATATGGAACTATTGTCTACAAAGCATAAAGGGATAGCTTGAATCAGATGGAGTGATTGTCATGTGTGGTGTTAGAAGTTGTTTGTTCGAATGCAGGCTTGCTAAGATTTCACATCCAATAACATGCTTCTCCAACATAGTCACAATAACCCTGGTTCTATTGCAGAGTCCCATGGATTTGTCAATATTTCTCATGAGCATTATAGGAGCACCTACCTTAATTTGAGCTACTGATTTGGCAAACTTGACATAGTGCTTTTATTTACGAACTTAACCAAATGAATATTAGTGATTAAACTTACATTAACATCTTGTTTAGAAACATTGTATGCACTTAAGTAGACCATTTCCTCACCTGGTAGCATTTCAAGCATGTCATTATTCACCTCATCCACAACAGACAAGGTAGCAATAAGGATGGCATGCTCACTAAAGTACTCCTTGTCATGCAAATGGTGTGGTAACTCTAGGTATATATACTAGATAATATACTTGAACATATCATCATTAGGCATCAAGAGGAAGTCATTAAGAATAATAATCAAGTTATCAGTATCTTTACCGTAGGAATAATGCCATCACCAATTGATAAGATCCAATTTTCAAATTCGATGAGAGTATCATTATCAGCTGAGGAAGCACATCTGGATAACCTTATGATTTTTGTAAGCGTAAATATCTTGCATTCCTTTTATAAGTAAAAAACATTAATGCTAGCAAAAATAATATCTTTATAGCAACCCCTAGGAATAACAGGGAGTATTTGTCTAAAATACCCTCCAAGAACAATAACCTTGCCACTAAAGGGTTTTGATATGGCACATGAGTATGTTCGTTTCATGATATCACGCAATGATTTATCCATTACCTCAAAAAAGAATTTGCTTGCCATGAGGGCTTCATCCCATATGATAAGAGAAGTTTGAGACAATAGTTCAGGCAATCGGAGTTCCCTACTTAATATTACATGTTGAATCTTCTGTGATAGTCAAAGGTATGACAAACTAAGAATGTGTAGTCTTGCCATTAGGAAGAAGTAATGTTATTCTAATTGATGCAACAATTAATACTATCTTATGATTCACTCACATTGATGTAGATAGTGTTTGCCACATATATGTTTTTCCAATGCCTCCATAACAAAAAATGAAGTACACTCCACCGATAGACTTATTGATTGCATCAATGATATTGCCAAATCTGGTTCTTTGTTTTGAAGTAAGCCTGGGAAGCAGACATTGTAATTCATGTGAAAAAGTTTCTAAATTATAATTCATTTCAGCAATCAAGAGTTTATTCCTTAGAGATAACCCAATAGGCATAGTTGGGAAATCACACAGGCTTTTACCGTTTGCAATGCTTCCTCTACTTGTAATGTGTGATCATGTAATTCTTTTTCATCTAGGTTGAATCCTATAAATTGAAGCAAACTAGTTAACATCATAGTGATGAAAATATGAACTTATAGAAAGAAGCAATAATTATGTATGCATCAAGCCATTACTTGTACCTGAATGCTCAGTTAAATGTTCTAGTCTATATAATATATCTTCTGCCATTAACTTCTATGTCTGGGTCCATACAATTTCAAGGTGACTTATGCAATTGCGAAAGAGCAATGTGCCAAATAGATGGCAAAGGTATTTAGGTGTGACCTAGTGGCTAGCTTCTGATATAACATCAATATACTCTTTACCATCTTCTAATAAACCCATTGCATAGCAAGCATCTCTGAAGGTTGCATAGTGGACTCCATCTACTATTCGTATGTCATGGTAAGATTTTGGACCTCTAATAGATGAAGCAAAAGGCGTAAATAGAAGACTTCACCTACCCCTAAAGGAACATAATACAATCGACCAATAGCCAAACCTGATTTCCTGAAGTGTACATATGGCTATTGTCTTTGTACACAAACTTTTTAGGAACCTCTAAATAAGTTAATGATCGTGCAGACTCAAAATCATTGTTTGCTTTCATCCACGCTTCAAACTCGGTCAATTTTCAAGTATTGCAATTAACAACATTATTAAGTCCTCATACTCTTCATATAGAATCGATTGTTAACTTGGAAGATGGAAAGAAAGTATTTCAACTGCTAGTGTTCTATGTTAAACCCCTCAACAATTCGACATTTAACAGAGTATCAACACATAGTTTAGTGGGCATACAGAAATAGTATAGACATACTGATATAAAGTACTTGATTACATAACAGAAAATCCCCACATAATTTGTACATACTAATTACAAATCCCAAAATACATAAAACGTTAGTAGATAACCAACAATAAATTCTTGCTCTGGACTATAACCCTCAGTTGCTGGTATCTATCTCTTTGCCTTTGGAGTTGCTTCCTCTGGCTGAATAAATTTTAATTTATAGAAATTGTGATATTCAAACAAATCTCAGTAGTAACATACAATCAATCATATAAAATACCATAAATAAACATGCAATGCACCATATAATGCAATAGAAATAAATGTTGTAAACATGTCTATCTGTTCTGCGTTCAGGATCAAAATGACTATTTTGTCCCTACTAACCATACTGTGATCACTGTAATGTTTCGAAGCATACAACAGTTTGTCTGTACTTGTATCACTACCTCAGTTTGGTCCCACTAGCCTTATGATACTTGTGCTTTTCCCATAGGGTGGTATTTATGTTTTTCTCATAGCGTGGTACTTGCGCTTTTCCCACACCACAACAAGAAATTATATTAATTAACTACCTAGAATGGGTCCCAATTGGCCTGTTGGTATTTGTGTTTTTCCCACACAGGGTAGTACTTATGCTTTTCCCATACCACAACTCTTGGAATTTGTAACATATATTTTAGATCATAGAATATGGTAATAATGCATATAAACAATCACATAATATATGAAAGGTAGAGTTACTACTTGAAATCATTTCCAATTGCCTAGCTAGTATCAGCCCTCTAACTCTTTGTCTGGCTCGAGCAAATGTCAAATTCTAAAATTCCAAATTTATAATAAATGAGTTATTACTCATTCATACTTTATTCCAAAACTCATATAGTTGGTTATCTTTACCCAAAAACGCATAATTACCAAAATGCCTCTCGAAATTCGATCTAATTCCCTTTATACCCCGGTATAATTGTACTTTTCCAGAAATTGTGACATGGGCTATTCCTACACAATTTTGTGTGTAGAATCCATTTTTGACAAATTCACATTGCATTTCTCAGAATACCCTTAACAGCCACAAAGTTAGGGTTTTAGGGGTAAAATTGTCATTTCACACTCTAAAGCATTTATACTTCATTTTTCACATGTTCCATACAAAATTTTTCATTTTAAACATAATGGAATCTTTAAATCCATCAAATTCCAGTCCAAACACCTAGAAATGCCCCTAGCCAAAAGTTTGAGAAAATTGGGAATTTTGAAGTTTTTTAATTTCTAATCAACAAAGCATCTTCTTTTCACTTCTAATCACTTATTTAACCACTTAAACACCTCTTGAACATGATTAATGAAAATTTGGGCAGCACCTACCCTTAGGGTTCATGCATCCTAAATCACAAATTCAAGACAAACCAAGCCAAACAACCAACCAAAACACCAATAACAATCATGAATCAACAAGATAAGACAAGTTTCCAAGCTTACATGATTTCTTCTTATTTCTCTCTCAAGACCGACCACTCCTCCTCTTCCTTTCCCTTGATTTTCTTCTTTCTTTACATGATTTCAAGAGGAATATGAGGATTAGAGAAGGTTTCCAAGCATTTAGAGATAAGAACACGTGAATTTTTTATTCTAACTTACCTTGATTGGCTTCTTGATCTCCTTCTCTCTCTTGTTTGTTCTTGTCTTCTCCAAGCTCACTCTCTCTCTTCTTTTCTTGTCTTGGCCGAAATATGGCCCTTTGGAAGAGGAAATTAGCCTCTTATACACTCCTCTTCCACCTTCTTAAAATTAATATTATTTTATTACAAATTGTTACACATGGCATTTCTTTGTCTTCTTTTTCCATATGGCATACAAACCTTCCACATGGCATAACATGTGTCCCAACCATTTTTTTTCTTGCTTCTTCCTTTGGCTGACCTTGGCTATCATTAAAGGAAAAGTATTGGCTTTTAATTTTATTAGTCAAATGACTATTTTACCCTGACATTCCGATTGTTGTCTTCCTTCTTCCTTTTTTGTTTTGGCCAAAATTTTCATAATATATTGGGCCAAAAAAATTGTTCTCTTCCATTATTAATTTTAGGTTTTAATATTAGGCCTTTATGAAAACAAAATTGAGCTTTATGTCTCAATTTAGCCAAATTTTCATGTAATCTCTACTTTTACTATTTTGGTTATTTCAAGTGCACTAAAATTCACCATTTTATTCAATTTAGTATAATCAAATGTACAAGAAATTTTGGTGAATAAAATTTAGGACATTACATTCTATAGTTAATGTCAAACCCTAAAATCCTCCACACAGCCTCACATGGTGATAAATATCTAATATCACAATACATCTTGATATCGTCATGCACCACATCACTATTATTGGATGAAGATTGAGAATAGAAAGCAGTTGTAGTGCGGTCATGCCCCTTAGTCACATATTTGAATAAGTATTTGATGGAGTCACCTTCTTTACATCTCTCAACATTAATATAAGCCCAATATTTTAATAGCATGTAAGGGTTGTAAGGGATAACACTTCTGTTATCCAATGGAATTCCATTCTTTATTATCTATCTTCCATTGTTTGGTCTCTTGCATCGTGGGTAACCATCTTCATGAACGATGGTGGTTGAATTAAACTCTTTGGGATAATGTTTACTGCATGTGCCCTTACTCATACGAGATCTAGGATTTGCACTCCCACATGGACCATGTATCATAAAGTTGCTAACTGCTTGATATAACTCAGGATCAACATCCTTATCTAGTATCTCAGCACAAATAACTTGATCAACATCAGAAGGAGTAATGATCTTGACCAATATCAAGGAGTAGGGTAGGCCTTTTTTTTATATTCAATTGTGTACAAAGCTACAAAGAAAACTAGTTGGGTTAATAAATATGATATAAATTTATATGCACACAATTAAAATTTTAGAAAATGCATTGGGTAAAAGTTTTTTATGCAAATAGTGAGTATATATTATATATGGAAATAATTGAATTGCTTTTACTGGACCGAAAAGATCATCCCCCTTTATATCTTTCATAAAAAGATCTAGTTTCATTTTAAATCTCTGATCAAGAACATGTAGCAAGTACTCTACCATTATGTCAAAATCGTAATTTCTGGCCATCCTAGGTTGCATGTAAATGTGATAAATAGATCAGGGTACCTAGCCCAACATAGATAGCCATGGCATCTTGATGATTATTTGATATGTAGCGAGCTCCCCCTGTGAATGATGATGGCAAAATAGTCCATTTTCCTCTTGCTGTAGCCTCAGTCTCACCAAGTAAAATAGCATTCATTAGTCCTATATATAATTCTGTTGGAATTTTGAACTTAAATTCCATGGGTTATGAATAAGAAGTAGGTTGGAAGAGAAGAGGGAAAAGGAAGGAGAAAATAGTGTGTGGATAAAAGTCCCACATTGGACAAATCAAGAGAAATAAGAGTGTATATAAGACTCAACTTCTCACCTCTAAAATGGACCCTTGGGCCAATCCACTTTTATGGAGGAGTGAGGACGTATATGGGCCTTGGTCCACCACACACGCGCGTGCGCCGTTGCCGTCGTCCGTCCGTCCGGCTCGGTTCGGTTGGGTCGGTCGCCGCCGCCGGTCCGGTCCACGCATGTGTGAGATTTAAAAATATTTTTTTATTAAATTATTTTTTAGTTTGTCCGAACAATCTCTAAACTTTTGTTTAATTCCTTTTTTACCCCTCCGTGATTCTCCTAACAGTGCGGTTGTAGCAAAACGTTGTGACTGAACTGGTGCATCCGTTGGCTTTGTTCTAATGTGTCTGTTGTACGACGCACCAGTTTGCCAGCAAAGAGTCATCATTCGCTTTTGTTCGCTCCGTTCTGGTATGTCTGTTCGCACGATGCACCGGTTCGCCACAAGAGTCGAATCTATCTGATCAATTTTTGTCAGCTATAAATAGGACGTGCTAGTGACAGGAAAAATCACTCTCAATCTCGAAACACTCCTCTCTTCTCATATACTGCATAGTGCATTCTACAATCATCTCAACCTATGCGATTCTGAAAGCAATCTCATTGTGTTCGTTCGGGCTTATGATTGATAAGTGCCATCATTCTGAAGACGCAATCCGTTCTATCCTGGGAGACAATTGTTCGAGAACCTTGGGCATCCGTATAGAGGGAACAAATTGTCTTAAGGAGACAACGTAAATTGGGCTCAGATTTTTCCAAAGTTCATTATTATTTTTGGCAGTCTTATGAGTTTTTTATATAGTATACATAATTGTTATGTGTTTACAAATTACGCCATTTTAGTTATACAGATTCTTGTTGATTTTTCTACTTTATAAGTACTTGGGAACAACAATCTTAAGACAATTTGAAATTGGTTTGTTCTATTGGCATTGGAATCAGCTAAAGTTAATTCATACCATTGATATCTAGGAAAGTGACTTAATTTAGTGGTTATTTAATTAGTCACCGTTGCAGTAGCACGGAGAGACTCCCACTTCATTTACACTTACCTGGCCAATTGATATAATGAACAAAGCTAATTTCATGTACTGGTAGAAACGTGATTATAGCTTTCACTCGATTGTGTTAAATCTGTGTTTAATATCTTTAAATTTGATTATTATATTGTTCTTAGATTAATCTGTGTGATTAATCAAAGTTTCTGTTTGAGTAACAGAAATGACAAGTTCGAGTACAAACTTGATGAACCCAATTGATTCTGCTCCAACGCATGGTGAGAAACCAGAAAAGTTCAATGGGAATGATTTCAAGAGATGACAACAGAATTTTTTTCTACTTAACTACCTTGAACTTGGCACGGTTTATTACTGAAGAAGCTCCAAAATTGGAAGAAGGACAACCATTAGACAAGGAAAAGGTTGCTGCAATTGATGCTTGGAAGCATTATGATTTCTTATGCATAAATTATATTCTCAATGGTCTAGACAATACATTATATACTGTATATAGTAAGTACTTTGGAGACAACCAAGGAATTATGGGAAAGTCTATACAAGAAGTACAAAACTGAAGATGCTGGCTTAAAGAAATTTATAGTTGGCAGATTTTTGGATTTCAAAATGCTTGACTCTAAATCTGTGGTAAGTCAAGTTGAAGAACTTCAATTGATTGTGCATGAAATTCACGCTGAAGGGATGTCTCTTAGTGAGTCTTTCCAAGTTGCTACATTTATAGAAAAATTGCCACCATCTTGGAGGGATTTCAAGAATTATCTCAAACATAAGCACAAGGAGATGTCACTTGAAGATCTAATCATAAGATTGAGAATAGAAGAAGATAACAAGATTTCTGAAAAGAAATTTGGCAACAATCCTGTAGTTTTAAAGGCTAATATTGTTGAAGATGGTCTAAAGCCCAGGAAACGGAAACGCTCTAATGAGGGATCATCGAAGCAAGCCCAAAGCAAAGGTCAGAAATTCAAAGGCAATTGTTATAACTGTGGGAAGCCTAGCCATCGTGCTAAGGATTGTAAGAAGGCAAAGGACCACAAAAAGAAGAAGAACACTCAAGCCAACATTGTTGAAACTACTACTGATATGATTGAAAACATGAATCTTTTGGCTGTTGTGATGCAATGTAATTTGGTTGGAAATACCAAGGAGTGGTGGGTGGACACTGGTGCCACTAGGCATGTATGTGCCAATAGATGGATGTTCTCTTCTTACACCCCTCTGAAGAAAGATGAACAACTTTACATGGGTAATTCTTCTACTTCAAAGGTGGAAGGTGTTGGGAAGGTGGCCTTAAAGATGACTTCTGGAAAAGTCGTGACACTTAATGATGTGCTTCATGTGCCTGATATTCGCAAGAATTTAGTGTCTGGATCCCTCTTAATCAAGAATAGTTTTAAGCTTGTATTTGTTTCTGATAAGTTTGTACTTTCTAATAATGATATGTATATAGGAAAATGTTACCTTAGTGAGGGCCTGTTCAAACTTAATGTAATGACTGTAACCAATGATGGTATTATCAATAATAATATTTCTTCTGTTTATGTGCTTGAGTCTTCTAATTTATGGCATCAAAGATTAGGACATGTTAATTTTAGATCAATTAAAATTTTAATTCATTTAGACTTATTGCCTAAAGTTGATTGTTCAAATCATGATAAATGTCAAGTATGCATTGAATCAAAATTTTCTAAACTACCATTTCCTCCTGTTGAAAGATCAACTGAATTATTAGATTTAATACATACTGATATATGTGATATGAAATTTGTACCATCTAGGAGTAATAAAAAATATTTTATTACATTTATTGATTTTTCTACTTTATGAGTACTTGGGAACAACAAATTCTACACGGAGTTGTTTCTAATGATTTCGGATGTAAGCCAACCTCCAGTATTCCATCATCATGTAAGCATCCACAATAAATTGCTGGAAAAGTTTTCCTCCATGTAGTATTACTGACCAGTTGTCCATTCTATCTTGGATAAGGTATGCAAAAAATTTCCGCATTGAGACGTATGTATTTTTCCCTGGGTTGACACATCTTTCCTCATAGCCACCAACACCATGCGGGAATAACAATGGATGCTGGAGTGAGGGGATGTCAGGGTGAGTCTCATGAATGTGCTTAAGGAGGCCAACTATGTATTGTACTATTATATCTCGACCTTGTTCTGTTGATCCAATGTCTCCAACAATTAAGGCAGCTAACTCATTTTGATTGTAGGCAAATCATATTGATGTATGTTTGATCCTCTTTGATGGATTAGTTTAGTGTTACTACATTCTCCCTCATATGAAATGATGAAATCACATGTCTTGCGGAAAGTTTGCACCAAGCAATTATGATCATCTAGCATAGTTTGGAGGGATTCAAGAATGTTGAGCTTAATACGGGGTGATTCATACCATTCTCTCCACTGAGAATCACAAAAATAAATATATTAAAAAATAAGGATTATTTATGATATATTTAAACTGAGATAAATATATTGCAATTTAAAAAATCTTAATGGAAGTAATTATGTGTACCGTATTGCAGAACCTATATTAGAAATCTTGTTTGACATATCCTCAATATACAATTGAGCAATTTTGGAGAGGCTCCTTCCATAGGGAGCATACTTCCAATCATATGAATGTTCTGCCCACCTATTCTATAAACATAAGGACCTTTGTTATCGTTGATTTCTTTATTTATCTTTCCACCCATTGATGTAAAAGTAAACATCATATTATAAGTTCTTAAATGAGCTTGAAAGTGCTTATTATCAGGATGGCTCTATCCAATAAGCTTTTCAATAGGGGGTGGCTCTGCTAGGACATGCAATTTGACTTTTCCTTGAAGGCAACACATTCCAAATCTAGGAACATATTCACTTATATCCTTTTGCATCATTTCATTATACCACATTTGTGCTCCACAATAAATGCAAGTACAATGCAGATCACCTATAGATCTTCATATAATGTCAACTCTACAAGTATGCAATACTAATTAAATGTCAGTTTAATGGTAGTAATTATATTATGAAGGATCAATACAATCTTTGTGCATAAATGGTGTTTTCTATAGCTTTAATAGTGTTTTAAAAAGTGTGCAAAATCCTAAATAATACCATTTGTTGTAGGAGAGGACGAAGCTGTTCTGAAAACTTCAGATGTATTTGTCATAGTGTTGAGTGATACTAATAAAAGAAACAAAATAGTTTCGTTAAAAGTTGCTCATGCAATGTGTTACGAGTGTAGGATGGTGTATTTAGAAGTGCAAGTGTACACTGTCGTAAACAAGTAATATAGAGATGAGTAGAGTATCGTTCCCACGAAGATTGATCACTAAGTACCAAAATTGATAATTTTAATACTATTTAGCCGATCGATTAGTTGGTGGTTGAGATTGCAAGATAAAAATGATTAAATGAAAATGCAATTGTTATAAAGACAAATATAATAAAACGGCCCTAGGGATTAGATTTCACTTAGAAAACTTCAGATTGAATCACTTATCTATTCTAGTCCAATTTATTCCACATGATTGATAGTCGAGTTTCCCTAATTTAATTACTAGCCTCTTCCAAGGTCAAGTAATTCTATAATTAATTGTTAACCCAATATATTTCTATATGAATTTAAGCTATCAATCATGCATTAAGATTTATGAAACTCAATTAAGACTACACAACCCATATGAATATATTCCTATTTCATATGACAATTATTGTTTTAATTATAGGATCCACACACATGTATCTCCTTCCGGTCTCAACATGCATATTGAGATCATCCAAAAGGTGGCCAATCAATTGAAAGCATTAAGAACAATAATTAAAACTCAATTATGAAGGAAAAATTAAAACTAGATTTAATAAGTTAAGATTCAATCCGTCATTAGTAAACTACGTCATCACCCTAGGAAAATAAAAATTTAGCTTATGATGAAATTAAAAACAAAACCAAAATAAACTGAAAACTTCATAAATATTGCAGAAAACATGATTATTAAATTCTCAAAAATAAAGATACAACTACAAGATGCATGAAAATAGAAAAATCAAGTCTTCCATATAGGAGGTAAAACCTTCTATGTAGGAGGCAACCTATACCATCCATAAAGGATGACTACATAAACCTTCCATGTAGGAGGTATGTAAGAACAATAAAAATGCTTGAAATTAAACTCTAAGATGGTGTCCTTCCTTGTGCCTTCAATTCCTCTATTTATAGATGAATTGGGTGTAAGAATTTCCACATGTTAGGTAAGAATCTTGACTCTAAGCCACCAATATTGACTTTGTGATCACCTTGCTCATTGATTGTAGCTAATGTTTGGCAATTAAAACGTTGGAATCTCACTTTTTTGTCTCCATAAAAGTTGTAGATCTAGATCTTAGCTTGAAAAAGCATATGAGAGATCCTCATTTCAACATTTTTGGCTCTATTTATGGTCAAATTAGTGGACAAAGGTTATACCTAGACAGAATCACGTGCTCAACTTCTAAGCAAAATTCGGAGCTCTTAAAGACAGAATTGGGTTTTCACCTCAACATAAAAGTTGTAGGAAATTCTCTCAGCTTTCTATCTATATAAAGAACGTCCCAATTAGACATCTACAGCTCCAGATATTGCTTAAAAATTGAAATATGGTCAAATTTAGTATTTTCCAATGAATTCTATTTTATGTCAAATCATTATTTATTTATCAATTACACCCAAATTCATTACATTAAGCTCAAATGTCATCCAAAAAATACTTCATATAAGGGAAAATAAATGTGCAGATATTTTAGTTATCACAATACATCACAGAAAGGGTACAAAGTATTGCTAAACTAAAAATAATAGTAGGGAATGTTATACCGTTCGGTGTTGCATAGAAAACACACTAGTGCAAAATAGCATTTTTAGACCGCATTATTTAGACCGGTTATTGCGGATAAGGTCTAAAAGAAACACGCGGTGGCAATTCCGTAATTAAAAGCAATGTTTTAGACCGATTGTCTAAAAAACCGGTTTAAAAAATATTATTTAGACCGGTTATAAAAACAACCGGTCTTTAAAAAAATTTAAGACCGGTTGTTTAAATAAACGGTCTTAAAAGTCAATAATTTAAGACCGGTTATTTAAACAACCGGTCTGAAAACAAATTATTAAAATGAATAAAAAATCACAATATTATTAAGACCGGTTTTCTAAATAACCGGTCTTAAAAGTCAATAATTTAAGACCGGTTTTTTAAATAACCGGTCTTAAAAACAAATTCTTAAAATGAAAAAAAAATCACGATATTATTAAGACCGGTTTTCTAAATAACCGGTCTTAAATATCAACAATTTAAGACCGGTTATTTGTATAACCGGTCTTAAAAGTATTTATTAAGACCGGTTATTTAAATAAACGGTCTTAAAAGTACTTTTAAGACCGGTTATTTAAATAACCGGTCTTAAAAGTCTGATTTTCAAACCTAGAACCGCCGCGAAAGTTCATTTCACATTTACGTTTCACTTCCCCCTCTGTTTCCACCGCCGCGAACTGCTCATTTCCAACGCAGTAGGTGATATTCCGCCGTATTCTCCTGCCACCTTTCCAGTCGCCGCCGCCGCTTCCACCTTCTTTCCCATATTCTGTTGTCGGCATTTGAAACTCCCTCCAGCCTTTATCTCACTCTGGCGTGTTTTCCAGCCACTGCTGCCCCTCTCCTCCTGCGCCTCAAGCCATGGTTCAAATTATGTCAAACAGGTAAAACTCTGTTAATATAATGGCTGCAATTTCTTTCATCGTTCGGGATATTAATAATGGCTGGATTCTGGACCGTGCTTCTAGAATTGTTCATGCGAAATATGTGCTTTTTGCTGAAGGCTAAAGGGCTAGCCCTTCTTGATGCTATTTCTTATTATTTAAAATTTGAGGTGTCAAAATTAAAATAAAGTAAAAATAAGAAATAAATATCATATTAACCCGTTTTTTGTTAATCCTCTTGGTGGAAAATTCAAACCATGCCCTTATCAACCTTATTTTTAATCCTTTGATCTATTCACAATTGATCAATGACTTTGAAATCTGAGGTACTAGTAGTAGTAGATGAAGGAAGCGTTTAATTAGGTATATACTGCATATGGGTGTGTGTGTTTGGAATCAATCAAATATAAGGGTGAAATTAGAAATTTAATCTATAATTAATGAGTTAACTAACTCTTTTTCGTATATAAGAGGTAGTTAATTTAGACTTATAAATAAAAATAGAATGATATACACAAAAGCAAATAACATCAGTTGGGAAGAATGTGAGGGGTGGATAATAATAATGCTCTGATTGAGCAAGAATTGATAAATGGGTTGGGATAGAGACAAGAAGGACACAAATTTAAGAGGTTTCTACCAAACAAAAAGTCCAGAAAGCATCATGATGAGATGACAATGGAAAACGATATATCAAGAGAGCTAGAGAAGGGAACCAAGACCAGTTGTCTTATTGACCAGCTGGTAGTATACATGCTCATTTTAAATCCATAAATACTCCATCCTTGTCATCATTATGGTCTTCAGATCATGCACCACCAATCCACCATACGGTAAAAGTCTTTTGTTTTTTTTTTGTATTTAAAAGTTTAGGTGGGTACGATAAAAGTCTTTAAAGACGATGATTTGTCTTTGATTCCAAATACCCAATAAAACAATCATGTGGGCTCCCTTAAAAGTTTAGAAAGAAACTTGAATCAGAAGATATTCATCCTTCAGTGATCTTAGATGATCACTCGAGTGATAGGCAATTCACTTGAGTGATTCCCCTTCACTTGCGTAATCTCAGCAAGTCACTTAATAACTCAACAATTTGTCTTAACAGTACAATGAAGGATCCGGTGCATCCTACAGCCGAGAATCAGGTGCATCCTACAGCCGAGGATCAGGTGCCTCCTATAGCAGAGGATCAGGTGCACCATACTGCTCAGCACAGCGAGCCTCAGAGTGTTAATCAGGGGCAGTCATCGGGTGAGCCGAGTCACCAGCCTAGAAGGAGGGGCAGGACGGCCACACGGTTGAGGGATGTTTCCTTGAGTCGGTCTGCCGGGGAGAGGATACCGATCCAGTTCGATCAATACTGGAAACCGATCGGGCCGAATGCCAGTCGTTTTAGGAGTTTTGTCGGCCTCCTCGCACGAAATAAGCCTAGCATATTGATAGAGGAGTGGAGGAATGTCGACAAAAAAGTGAAGCAGCATATTTGGGACACTATTCAGGTATAAAATTCCCTCTGTATGTTTCTTTTATCAAATTTGTTTCTTTACTGTCACTAACTCCTTTCATTCATGAATAACAGCTCACCTACGACGTTCCTCAGAGTGAGATCTTGTATCACAAGACTATGACATATTGTTGTGAGCACTGGAGGAAGTTCAAGACGAGTCTGGCGAACAATTACATGCATATCGAGGTGCCAGCTGGTAAGCCACGTCCTACTCCTTGCAGCAAGTACTCGTACATCGATGAAGCAACATGGCAGGAGTTTTTTAGGCTTCGGACTACTCCAGAGGCTTTGGTGAGATAACTTATTTTGTACTTTATGTACTTATCTTTTATCTTTACTGTTTGTAACCTTTTTTTCCCATTTCCTATTCACAGGCAAGAAGGCAAAAGGCACAAGCGAGCGGCAGGAAGAATGATTGCCCCCACACAATATCTCGTGGGGGATACGCAAAGGCCGAGAAAGACTTGTTGGCGGCCAAACGGAGGAGATTGGAAGAAGCTTCTCAATCCGATCCTTCTATTCTACTATCTCCACCATCTCCGATACGGCGTGAAGAGTTGTGGTTGCATGCTCGCCGGAAGAGTGGTGGATCCTATACGAGCGACCAGTCTCGTATAGTCGGTGAAAAAATTGTAAGTATCGTTGTTCTTATTAACTGTTTAATAAACATTTTTCATTACTCATGTGTGTTTTTTGTATATCTCACAGGAGGAACTTCAAAAAAAGAAAGCCGAGGGAACCTTCAAGTCCGAGGGGAGGAATGACATTTTCACGGTTGCTACTGGAAAACGTGAGCATCCAGGCCGCGTCAGGGGAGTTGGAGGAGGGGTGGGTATAAAGGATTACTTTGGATCCTCCTCACGCAGTTCCTCCTCCAACGTGGTCACGAGAGACGAATTGGAGCGTATGTTGGCCACTGCGAGGGCGGAAGCAAGGGCTGAGGCAAAAGCATCATTTGATACACTATTGGATGCCCGGTTGAGCAAGATGAAGGACGAGGTATATGCCATGGTGAGCACAAGACAAGACACCGCTCCTATCCACGCACAATCGCTCGATCGCCATAAGCAGAGCACCAAAGGGAGTTGTTGCAATGTGGGACAATCATCAGAGGGTCCTGGAAAGGACGATGCTGAGCCTTGTGATTTATATGTTGAGGATCCTCTGAGACGGTTAGTTGCACGGGGGAGTGTGCACAACCTAGGATCAACTGTTCACCACCTCGAGATGACAGATGATCAGGTTAGGGTATCAGTTGAGGAGGTTATTATCTCAGACGCACCTGTCCCTATCCCTTCTGAGGAGTTCAAGATTGTGGCCGATGTCTTGGGTACTTTCATATCATGGCCTAAGAACCTTGTTTCTGTTGGAGCTGCGGATTCCCCGATCAGAGCCCCAAGTCCAGCTCCCGTCCCTCGTGAAGTTTCACAGCCTCCACTACTGAATGTGATGCAGCAAGTGATTCTGATGGCATTTGATACATCTTTCCCGATTAAAAATTGGCCTATGGATTCAGTTGTTGGACCGTCAGGGGCGGCATGCTATCTTAAGAGGGATGATTTAATGTCCATGGTCGCTCCTAGACAAAATCTTACCATTGCGATTGTCCAGCTTTTTTTGATGTAAGTATCTTCTTCAATTGGAAGTAAATATCTTAAAAATTACGCTCTGTAACCTTAATTTGTGTGCTTCCATTTTTGTAGGTACATGAATCGTAGGTTAGTTTTCTCTGGGCAGAGCGCTAAATTTGGATTCATGTGCCCAGCTCATGCCACAAAGAAAGGGACCACTGCTGCCATCAGACATAGATATTTATCACAGAGGCTCAGTGAAACAGAAACTGACTGTTTCTTGGTTCCTTATGTGCATGGGTAAGAAACATCAAATTTATATTTCGAAACATCACATATAATGCTTTATATTTGCTTAACATTCATCTCTTTTTTCAGGGATCATTGGCAATTGGTTATTCTGTGTAAGGCTAGTTACACAGTGATCCTCCTCTGCTCCCTCCACTTCAAACCGAGGACTGACTTGAAGAAGACCATGAACTCGTAAGTTTTCTTGCTTTATTACCTTTTGTGTGCAAAGTTTGTGTGCAGAATAAGTAATCTTTGTGATTTTGATCATAGGGCTATGCGGACTTTCCTACACGCTAAGTGTGGTAGGCATGTTCGTGACTTAAAAGACCCTACATGGATCACGCCAAAGGTTAGTACATATTTGTTTTCTTTAAGATGTGTTTCATAAGCTATGCTTTTATGCTTGCTTTGATGATATCATGTTCTTTTTCAGACCCGTAGGCAACCACCGGGCTCCAACTTATGTGGTCTTTATATGTTGAGGCAGATTTACAATATTATCAGCCTAGACACGACTGACTTTACCGAGGAGGTAATAAATGTATATTTCAAATATTTTGTATTACTTTATTGTTTTTAAGTTAGTAAGTTAATGTTTTGTTTGGCTTCGGTGTTACACATACAGATGTTTGATCTTGCTGATCCCTTTCCTGAAGAAGATATTGATTTCATCCGCAATTGTTGTGCTGAATTCATTTATGAGCTTTTACAAGATTAGTAAGTTTTTGAATCCGATTTATGTTGTTCTAATAATACTTATGGTTTTCATATATATCTAACTTGGTTTATATCTCTGTTTAGGACAAATTCTTGGATATTGGCGATACTAGTTGGCTGTTGATTCAGGCAGGGATCACTATTGTCAATTTTCCTCCACTTTTTTCATTTCTCTGTAAAGCTTACGAATTTTTTCCATATAATGAGAAATATTGTACTGTTTCTGAGAATTGAATAAGTTGATCATGTGTTATTGGTAGTCATTGAAATTGAATGTGTTTGTTTTCAATGATTTTTTTCATAATGTTCATTCTTTAATTGTTGAGAGTCGAGGATTGTGTATTGGTAGTTTCTGGAAATAAAAATGTTGTTGTCACTGCTTTTTATTGTCAATATATACATATATGTATGTGTATGTAATGTGACAGGGGGAATGTTGTTGAATATGGCTTACTGGCCTGGGCAATATTGAAACAAATAAAACAAAAACAAAACAAAACAAAATTTTAAGACCGGTTCTCTTAATAACCGGTCTTAAATATATATTTAAGACCGGTTATTAAGAGAACCGGTCTTAAATTGTTATTTTTTTATGCTGAAATTTCCCTACTTGTTCCTAGTTAAACTTTAAGACCGGTTGTTGAAGAACCGGTCTTAAAAGTTCATATTTTAGACCGGTTTTTTAACCGGTCTAAAAAGTGTAATACTTTTTAGACCGGCTGTATCAAGACCTGATCCAGAACCGGTCTAAAATATCATTTTTAACCGGTCTTAAAAGTGTTTTTTGTACCGGTGACATCTTGAGCCAAACCTTAGTGACCACAATTGAGAGAGGATTGGAGCTGATGTATAATTTGTGGCTCTGATCATAAATTGTAGGTGATCGTATGATTAAAAAAATCCTCTAAATCCCTCTCAACATAAACTTTGATCAAACCCGAATCAACACAATGTTAATCAAAATTAATAAGCCCACTCAAAATGTTAACTTCATTAGTTAGACAGCCAAATCCCACTTAATTAATAATAGACCCAACTCCATTGCCACATCATAAAAGTGAATATACATTATCCCTTCAATTTCGCAATACTAATTACCTTACATTTTCATACATACATACATATGTATACATGTCTGGTCGAGCTAGGTAGTTGTAATTCATAATTGAGATGTTAATGATAAATTAATAAAAGGGGAGACAAAAGGAAAAGCATATATATATATATATATAAGAAAATCAAAAAGACAAAGGTAGCGTGATGGAGAAAAAATCTGGAGAGTCACTAAAATCATGAAGCATATGGATACACATATATGGAATGAGATATGCCACATTGAAGTACCATGTGGTATGAATTATCATTTTAATTTAAATTGGGATTTACACATGTAATATGATGAATGCCTTGGATGAAAATAATTCAAGAATACGTTTGTAGATATAATTGAGCAGCAATTTTAAAGTCTATATTGTAGCAGGCATATATGTTAAGTAGTTTTTGCCCATATTTCAATTAACCATTCAACTAAATGATTTAAGTTGTCAATTATGAATAATTGCATTAATAAATATAAATTGAAAACAAACTAACCTTCAGTGATATTAATTCCAGACCTTCTACGTGCAGATGAGTTGGCTCTCTTTTCTCGAAGAACTTGAGCACAGTGCAACCGTGTGTTGGCTGAAGTGGAAGTCTGTTCTATAATGTCATAATCCTCACACTACTACAAAAGAGGCTTTTAATTGCGCACATTTATTGACGTTTCTCAAAGAAACGCCGTAGGTAATTGTTTCTTTTTAAAAAAAAATTTATAACCTACGGCGCTTTCTATTATAAGTGTCATAACTTAGTGTTAAGATTATATGTCACTTCCTTAAGAAACGTCATACAAGGCCTTTTTTTCTTTTTTATACCAAGTATATCAACTATAGCATTTTACAGCAAAGCGTCATAACTGGTGTAATGATTTAAAATTATTCTGAACATTTCAATGCTACTCAAGTTATATACATGTAGTCAACAAATAAACTTCCCCCAACTTATTTATTTCTAATGCTTTATGTATAAATAAAATAAATGAAGTAAATATTTAAAAAAAATAAATTAACAAAAGATATACAAACACTTTATCTAAAAAAATGCTTAAATGAAATTTGCACTTTAGTAATAGGAATAATCTGCAAAAAAAAGTTATCAGAAAAAAAAATATGCATCTTAGTCGATACCTTCTTGAAAAACGTCTGATAAGATCCTTAAAATCTAAAAAAAAAATCAGAATTGCCTCAAAAAAATTTATTGCCTTAACCGGCGGTTTTAGAAAAGTTTCGGTTAAGGTTATTCCCTTAACTGGCGCTTTTCAAAAGCGTCGGTTTAGGCAATTGCCTAAAGGTAAGCCATGAATATATAATTGCCTTGGCTGCCAAGCCAAGGCAATTATATATATTATATAATATTTATATATATAAATATATATTATTAAATATATATTATATATAAATATAAAAATTTTTATCCATAATATTTAAAATTAGGTTGGTTATATCTAATAATTGTCTTCAAAAATATAATTTAAAATTGAATTTTAATTATGATGTAAAATTAAACAAAGTAAAAACTAAAAAAATATATTAAGTATATATAAAGCATGAGAGATGAATACCAGATCTAGGAAGATTGCAAAAAAGCATGTTAAGTTATTTTTTAAAAAAACACATAAAAAAATAAATAATTGACCTTGGACGGCGCTTTAACGTAAAGCACCGGCCAAGGTTTATTGGAAAAACCTTGGCCGGCACTTTACATAAAGCGCCGTCCAAGGTCTTTTTTTAAAAAAAAACAATCGATATTGGTAAACACATTTAAACCTTATTTATTCTCAACGTTATTAAATGCTACTTAGCTTATATAAATAATGAACATTCATGTTGTCATAGCAAATTTTCCCACACTTATTTATTTATAATGACTTAATTATGAAGAATAAATAAATAAATAAAAAATAAAAAAATAAATTTAATAAATTTAAATTTAAATATAATTTTTTATATTAATTTCCTTGGACCCAAGACCTTTTATTCCATTAGTTATCAACCAAAAAAAAGTTATTTGCAAAAAAAAATATCAGGAAAAAGAACTATACCTTAATCGACCCTTTCAAAGAAAGCGTCCACTAAGATCCTTGAAATATCAAAGGAATAATCTGTAAAAAACTAAAAAAAAGTTACCAGAAAAAAAATATCTATCGACTAAAGTCCTTAAAAATAAAAAAGAAATAATCTGTAAAAAAAATTATCAAACAAAAATCTGAACCTTATCAGGCGCTTCACAATGAAACGCCGGAGAAGACTAATAAATATTAGCCTTGTCCGGCACTTCACTGAAGCGCCGGAAAAGGCTAATTGAATTGAAGCGCCGGATTTACCTTAGGCAGTTGATTGCCTAAGGCAATATATATAACGGCCAAGGCAATTATGTATTATATTAATATATTATACATAATTATATTTATTAAAATTATATTATATTATATATATATATATATATATATATATAATTACCAAAATTAGACAGATGAGATGCAGGAAACCATAATCAGGATATAAGAAACAAATTATGGGGTTGACCGATTATGATCCAGGTTATAGAAGGATCTATGCCCTCTTTCATGCATAGAATATATTACAGGGTGTCAATCCACAGACCCCTTACCTTCTTCCTTCAGATCATAACAGCACAGCCTTTCTTCGTTTCCTACTGAAGGCGTACCATAATATATATCCCTTATATGAAAATTATTATAACATGCATCTCATTATCCCATTCTAGACCATACTCATTTAGAATCTGATAAAACTAATTCTTGAATCCCTATAAGGAGTTTAGAACTCCATACCTTAAATGTCGAATAAATAAAATGTATTCTTCTTTCCACGTAAAGGTTGCTGAAATGGAGGCTTTATTATAAGAAAGTTTTTACAGAGGGTTCTCAAGGATAGAGAGCACTTGAGAGATTACAAGATGGTTTAGAAACTCGATGATTTCCCTAAGGCTTCCAGATGTTTAAATAGACTTGAGATCTAACTCTAGTTTACAAACTTTAGTTACTTTACATGACTCTGGTTACTTTTACATGATAATAATTACTCTTCACATGCTATCGTCGGATACAGATTGAGGCTATCTTCCAACTTATTCATCTGTTAAGTGGGATTCCTGAGTGCTTCTTATTTGTCTTCTTCTGCCGACACTTTGTCCTCTTTTTCTTGGCTCTGAGTCTTCTTTTCTTCTTTTGTCAATTCTTCAACTTTGCTTTTTATCTTCATCAGCTTTTTCCTTATCTTTTCTCCTTTTTTCTTTATCTTTTTGAGATTCTTTCTGATTTCTCTTATCCTTTTTTCCATACCTTCAGTCATTTTTTGTCTTCCATTACAGGATGTTTTCATCAATTGGAATTTCTCCTTCCTTTTCTCTTTTTTCTTCTTCTTTACAATATATACAATTATGAACAGGATACTCAGACAAATATTTACAAACTTTCTTAGCAGTTTCCTCATGATGTTCCATTTCATTTTTCTTGATCAATTCGTACCACTTATAGAATTTTTCATGTGTTCCATTAGTGGTCTTTCCAAGAGCATAAATACAAGAAAAATTATAGTAAAATACCTAAAAAATGTAGATGTTATAATTGTGGAGAAATATGACATATATCAACAGAATGTAAAAAGCCAAGAATGTTAAATTTGTTATAAACAAACAATGATTAAATTTAGCAAAAAATGTTTGATTATTATATAAAATGTGAATGCTTATGCCACCTTAGCACTAAAAACTATCTTCATGTTTGGCCATCATAATATTTTAAACAATCAGAGTAATTATACTATTTACTTGGTCAAAAAGTACCTTGATTTGTCGTTTAAAAGAAACATGAAGGAAGAAGTAATCATATCAAGAGACTAAATAGAGCCTCCACAGCAAATTGGCACAAATTTGCTAAGAAAAAACGATAAAAAAATTGTAAATTGAACATAGCTCCCTTGTGGCAGTCAATCTCAAGATAGATGGAGAATTGCCACACAAGAATATAAACATTAACAACATAAAGTAGACACGAATTATAGGCAATTTCAAAATAACAGAAAGGATAATGTCTAGCACTATGAAGGTGCATTAAAATAGCAACAACAACATATCGAACAATTAAAAGGATGAAACACATGACAAATCCTACTCCTCCATAACATATTTCAGCTTCTTGAGAGCGGAAGTAGCATCAACCTCATCATTACTACGACTCGCAGAAGGAACACTCTTGTCATTCCCCACAACAACGGAAGAGCTTGCACCCTTGGAATCAATAAATGATTGATCAGCATCCTACATCAAACAATGATATAGAAAGGATTAGTACACCGATCCAAACTATATGAGAGGAAATAAATAGACCTGAGTTAATAAGATGGACTTGTTCCTCTAGGATACCAACTGGATTGAGGATCGAGTTGTCTTGATTGTCATGCAACGCAGCCACATATGATGCAATTATTTCCTTATCACTTTTCATGAGAAGCACTTTACAGGAAAAAGACCGTCCTGACACATAATCTTAAGGTATCTTGATCTTAAACAAATGCTGTTGATGAATAACCTTATCCACCATGTCTCCAGAACTGTGTCTTCAAGTTAAAGTGAATTCTTATGAATGAAACGCTAAAGACAAAATAAAATAAGGTAGACACCTAGGGAACTACTGATTTTACCTCTTTGTATAGGATGTGCTCCTTAAGTTCAGCAACAGAACAACCTAACAATTTGGAAAACTCTCGGTCGAAGATCACTAATTTGCATGAACCAGACTCGTCCACCACCTCGCATGTCACCATAAATCTGAAACAATAAATACACTGGAGTGAACAATCAAATATCAATATAATCTCCGACATGCACTTCGGTCATATTTTTCCTAACTCTTAACTCTAGTTTAATTTCTATTAATCGTTGATTTCAATTAAAATTTTGTATTATCACCCAATTCAGCTCCTGTGAGGTGAAACACATGCACTAATAGATTTATATATAGTGTGGCATATAAGATTTAGGAATATGAACCTCTGGTCCAGTACACAAGTCCCCAAGCTGTCGTTGATTAGTCAAGCCTAATAATTCATCAGCAATCGTCAGAGTTTCATGAGGCGAGATACAATCAGGGTGCTGATCAACATCCACACCAACCGCACGCAATTTGTGAAGGAGAAGACATAGTTAATGGATGTAACACTGGTAAGAAATATACAAAGGAAAAGAAACATGGAAAAAACACATACTTTTTTATGAGCTGATCAACTTATGGGACTGCAGGATTGATAAGCAACCGTGAAGAAAACATGGAGTTGGAAAGTTTCTTCCTACCTAAAAGAAGAGAATGAAAGGAACATGTTATTGAAGGAATCAAATGAGATAAGCGCACAGAAGAAGAAAGGATTAAACTAATAATTAAAAGAAACACAAGGACAACACACTCTTAAATTCCTTAGCCTTGCATGACTAGATGATTACAATATAGGTCCAGCGAACGGACGAGACATGAAGTCTAAAATCCTGTCAGCAAACTTTCCAATGTTTCATCCTTTTCCGCAAACCATGCATAAGATATAGATCACACGTGTGTTATATATTTTGAGATAAATGTCAGTGTAATGAAAAACAAAGGCAGGAAGAAAATATAGATCAAATCCAAAAGACGCGTACTCTTCATCCAAAATTAAAGCTCAACATCAACATGATGTTGTGTTTCACCATTGACGATGCAGATATCAAGCTCCCCCATAGCAGTTAACTTCCCAATGACATCTGTGGAATTAGAAGCAGGCAATGACAGAAAGAAGCAGGGGAAGAAGAGGCACAAATGACACTCACTGACTAAATAACAGTCATCAAACTGTGGTGAAAACACTTGCGTGAATGACCGGAAAGCATTACCATGCTTATGGATACAATCATCATCATCTAAGGGCCTTATAGTTGTGGTGTACATAAAGTAGACCTTATAAGGGTGATCTGTTGTGCGGTAAGAACCCGTATTCTAATAAACATTAAAGTGAGAAATAACACATGTATTCCCTTCCACTAAATACTTTTTATGAATGAAGGAGCTATGAAAAGTTGCATGAATATGATCACCCTACATGACAAAATCCATAAGCGAAAAGGAACAAAGAAAAGTCAAAAACTAAAAAACGGCATCATAACAGTAAAGTGAAGATGAAATCCATATGAAGCATATGGAACCTACCTCTGTGTCGCGAAGAATCATCTCCAATGAGGAAACATCACGCCCAGAATCCTAAGCAGACATGGTCCACATCCCAAGCATTCTGACACGAAGGTGCCAGTGCATCTTCGCGGGATTGATAGCACGAACAATATCAAACATGGTATAAGTTATAGCTTACAGAAGAATATACTAACCCAAAAAGCGATAGTGGAAAGAAGAGGTAGAATAACAAGACAAATGGAAAGCCTATACATAGAAAGCAACATGACAGTTATCAAACGCACAGGACGAAGCCTCCCGAAAAAAGATCACGCTACTCGCCGCAAAGCCATCCCACTCCCCAGGAGACAGCAAGTCAATATTTAGAGATACAAAGAATGTTTGCTCCACTCGCCACTACACGTACAGAGCAGTTTTGGTCAATATATAGTGATAGAAAAAAAAGGAAATAAACTAAGATGTGGAGTGAGACGCAGAGAACGCAAAATAAAAATAGTTTAAATTTAAAATTAGCATATTTTACGGTTATATCGATTGCTAGTTAATTAAGATTCTGCATATATCATAACATTAGATTATACATGACATTGAGTAATTAAATTAAGTAATTCAGATTTATATATTAAATATGGAAGATAACTGAGAAAAAAAATTTTAAATTTAAAAAACTAACGAGAATGATGGTCATATTGATTGGCAAACTAATGGGAATATATTGCTAGTTAATTAAGATTCTACATATACCATATCATATACATGACATTGACCAATTTAATTAAGTAATACGGATTTATATATTAGATATGGAGGATAACTGAGAAAAATTTTTAAATTTTAACTAACGGGAATCATGGTCATATTGATGTAAATGAGAAAAAAGATTAAACTTCAAATTAACGAAAATCATGGTGAAGATATCATCCGGCAGTTTTGATACAGTGGAAAAAATAGAGTAACCACCTGCAGAGCGTCCAGGTGTCATGCAGGGGTGTGCCACGTGGCGTGAATCTAGGCATGCCAGATGTCAAGCCGTAAACCTTGCAGCGATCCTCATATCATAAAAATAGATGATTATTCTATTTTAAAACTAAAGCAAAGATAAGTATACATGTAGCGAGGAAAGGGAATATAATAAATTATTAAAATCAAAATGGTTGAGCAGGAATATTCAGAAAATCATAGGAAAAGTCTAAATACTGATTGAAAGATACTATTGATAGATCCATTAAGTACAAAAACCAATCAAATATAATTTTAAAATATAAAAATCATTATTATATTAAAATATTAAAATTTAAGCATGTTTTGTTAGTATCTAGTTGTTGAATTAGCATTTCTGTTAAGGTTAAAATATAAATTTGTCCCAAAAATTTTCATTTATGAGCAATGTTAGCCTAAAAGTTTTTTTTTTGTTTAATGTTACCCCAAAAATGTTAAAATAGAGCAATGTTACTTTTTACTGTTATAAAGTTAACAATTAACATCAATATGGTCAACATTAGTTTTTTAACATTATAAGATAATATTACTGCGTTTTGCAACTTTTAGGGCGATATTTGTAACATCCCTTATCTTTAAGTACTTAAAGTTAGTTGCAGCTTAGATTTTACTTGATTAAAGAGTATAGAGTAAATTAATACTTTAAAAGAAGTATCAAGCTAAAAAAAATTATTACTCTATAAAAAAAATTAAAATAAAATCCCTTTTTAAAATAACTATTTTTAATATATGAGTATGTATAAGTAAATTTGTCTTATTATTGGAAAGCAATAAAAAAAGTTATAAAAAAATATCTTTTAAATAATAATAATATAAAATAAATAAATAAATAAAATATATTTAAAACCCTAAACCCCACTCCTATAAATACCTGTTTCTTCTCCCTCCGCCTAACCCTCTTAACGCTGCACCATAGTCTAGTTCATGTATGCTTTTTCCTCATTCATTTATCATGTGATCACCAATTTTTTTTAGGAAAATGGCTCCCAAGTCCCAAGGGACCCAAATAATAGCAATATAGTCCCAAAGGGGATTCCCATATCAGAAAAGTCTCTAGGGACTTTACTGATATGGATTCTCAATGCGAAAAGACGACATTTCCCTTAAGGAAAGGAAAGAGAAAATGCACAGAAAGAGAAATGGAAGAAACGCACATAAAGAAAAATGGAGGAAAACGCAAAGAAAGAGAAAACGAAGGAATGCCACTGCAGCAATATTGAAGGGTTTAATTCCCACTTGGACATCATTTGATTTTGTTATAGTGGAAATCACTAAGTTGATTTTGATTCGGGGAGGAAAAAGCGTTAGTTTGCCCTAAATACATCAGCGACTCACGCCCCTCACTCATGGCTGCACACTGATACATAACTCTCCAAGTTTCTTCTTCAATGGCGTTTTCTTCACAAGGCAAGTTCCTTTTGTTTATTTTATTATTCTTGTTATCTTCTCTACATGCTTCTACTGTCCTTATAAAATTTGAATCTTATTCAATACAATCCAAACATGACCAAAATCCATGCCATGAAGCTATTTCTGAACCTGAAACCACAAATAATCTGAATGTGATAGGGGTTGGTTCGGTGAGAAAAAGCTGAAATGATAATGCAAAATTGTTGTTAATACCTGTAGTTTTAGTTGTAAATATGACTGTTGTAGTTGTTAGTACGATGCTCTGTTTCTGGGAAATGTAATTGTGAACATAAATCAACTTGTAAACATAACTAATGTAATTGTGATAAAATGCATTAGGAATTGTGAAACAGGTGTCAGTTATTGAAAAGATGCCTTAGAAATTTATAACTCATGTAATTTGTTACTAGATAAGTTGTAAATGATGGCTCATACATTATTCTTAAAAGCAACATTCCCTAACCTGAAGGCTATATCAGAGGCTCAGAGTAAGCTTTTAGTTTTCCTGGTCATTTTCATTTTGATTAATTATTGACAGGTATATACATGGTTTGTGCACATTGGGCTTGAGATTGCAGCTTATTCTTCAATGGTCGACTAGTGTGTTTGTGCTTATACGATGTTTTCTTGAGAGGAAGCAATTTTCTGTGGATATCAACTCTAAGTTGGGACGTAGTTTCTCTCTAGTTCCATAGTATTATAGTAGTTAGTGTTATGTACATTTTCTTTTTTGGATACATATTATGTACATACTGCTATAAAAATGGGTTATCACTTCTACATGCTTGTTATCTTTATCCTTTATGAGATCTGCTACCAATTGGACTAACGTTATGTTTGATGCTGATCAGGATGAGAGGGATTATAATCCAAAGTTGTCTTCTAGCCTGGTTCATAACAAAAAGTTGTGACTGATGTTAATTAAAACAAGGTAAATAACCTTTTTGATTACATTAATGGGAAATGTGATTCTTTTTTATTTGTACAAAGTTTTAGGTCAGACTTGAGAGGAGTCAAGGGTATTATGTTATATTGCTACAATCTCCCCTTGTAGTTAAAATGTATGAATAATTTGCTTATGGATTATTCTAAAGCTATTTTTGAACCTGAAACCACAAAATAATTTGAATATGATGGGGGTTTATTTACTGAGAAAATGCTAATATGATAATACAAAATTATTTTTAATACGTGCAATTGTAGTTGTTAATATTGTTGTTGTAGTTGTTAGTACGGTGCTCTATTTTTGGGAAATGTAATAGATAAATTGCTATGTTAAAATTCTAATTACCAGATGTGAAAGTAGGGACTTGTATAATTTATTAAGACAATGTGTTTCTATGTCCTGGACTCATTGATGAACCACCTGACATATAAAAGGTTGCAGAAGAAGGCAGATTGCTTATGGTGGCTTGTGACACATAAGAGGAACAAACATGCGCAGAAGGTGCTGTCCATTGTAGCTGGCAACCAACAAAGTATGAGGAGGAAAGAGACATAGGAGTTGTTCTGTTATTTTGTACTAAAGCCTTCCTATTAAGGAAATGTGTATTTTGCTTTGAATGAAAGGCTGGTTATGATGATGTGTCATTTTTGACTTTTTTTTAAATTTTATAAAATATATTTTTTTTTATTCCTCTATCTACTATTGGGCATTATTTTTTAGGGAAAAATGAAAGTTTGAAGACCAATATGAAGAGAAAAGTAAGTAAAAAAAGAACAAATCTAAAAAAATGATTTTGAGAGGATATAATAATTAATTAATTATAGGAAAGGAGATGTCATTATATAAATATAGGCACCATAACTAATACTAATATATTTTAAGCATTTTTTTCCTAAAGATCTTTATTTTAATCTATGGAAATTTAAAATTATATTAATATATATATTACCACTAATAAATTATAATATTTTAATATGACTGGTTTGACCACCGGTTCGACCACCGGTCCGACCCCGGTTGAACCATTAACCCTTAAACCAGTGTTGTGACCGGTTCATTGCCCGGTCCGGTTTTTTGTTCCTTGCTTATAACACATTAAATTGAACAAAACTTGATAGTGTGATCTAAGTGTGGTGGTAGGATACTCTTTGTTTAGGAATTTCATAAGCGATGCATTTTTTGTTCGAATAATGATTTTTATTCTTTCGCTTGAGGACAAGTAAATGTTCAAGTGTGGGGGGTGTGATGACTCCCTATTTTTAGATAATCTTAAGGTATATTTTAATATATTTGGGATTCATCCAGGTTAAATTAAAGGGATTTGAGTGAGATTTTGATAAGATATCAATTTAGAGAGATTTCATTATAAATATCAAGTTTTAAGATAAAAATAATGATTTTGATATTAAAGATAAAAATAATGATATTAATAATAAATATAATAATTTAAGATAAAAAAAGAAAATATATTTCATTTATTATTATTATTATCATCATCATCATCATTATCTTTATTTATTATTATCATTATCTATTTTTTATCTTTTTATTTTTTTGTTTGATTTTATTTTGCTAAAAAGATATTGCATGAGGATCTAGGAACTTGACCTATATATAGGGGTTAAGCTTCTTCAGGAAAGAGAGGAGAATCATTCGAATACAGAGAGCAAGGAGAGCATCAGAGCTGAGGGCTAGAGAGAGAAGATTGATCAATTAGAGAGCTGAAGCTTGAAGATTCAAAGAAATTTGGAGCTTTAATTTCGGTTCTTTCATTTTCTTTTTTTCTCCTTTGCCTTGCTTTGGTTATGAACCGAATTATCATCTCTGGTTTCTGTTTCATTTTGTCTATGAGTAGCTAAATTTCATATTCTAGGATTGCTTTGAACTATTAGATGGATTAAGACTTTTTTATTTATTTCTTTTATTGATTAATGAAATTTATGTTTTGATTTTATCTTGTGCTTAGTGCTTCTGGGTGATTGGCCACCATTTTGATTGTTGGGTTCAATTGAGTGACGCTTGAAAAAGCTAATTTAATTGTAGAACTTAGGTAAAATTGTGTTAGACTTGAAGTTTAGGGGTTAAATGGATGGTTTGCTAATAGAATAGAGATATATCTATTAGCCTAGCATTGTCTAATTGATGTTAGAGCTTAATGAGTATTTTCGTTAACCAATACAAGAGATTGCACATGTTAATTGAAAATATAAAATTGGTTTTGACTTGAGAAAGCTTTATCAATTAATTTGAACCTCTGACAAACACATGTTTTCATTATCAATTTAAGATTTAAGTTAGTCTTATGAAGTACAATATGGATAAGTAATCCTAGGTTTCTCCCGTCTTGAAGTTCTTGAATAAATTTTTTTAATAAATTAATTTTTAAATATAAAATTTCTTTTAAATTACTCTCACTCAACCTAATTAAGAACATAAGTGTTATAATCAACTCGTTTTTACCTTAGTCCTCGCAGGAACGATATTATTATACTACTTGTGACGACCCGTGCGCTTGCGGTTAAGCTGAACGGCTAACACTATACCACAGAGTTCCAATAATAAAAATAAGAACAAACTTTCAAATATCATTACAATCCATCAAACCATACTTTATGCATCGAAATACAATTTCATAAGTCATCATCCATAGTAAAGCCATATGTTTGAGCATGATTAAGTACTTAGATAAGTTCTAAAATAACAATTATATATGTGTAAGAAAAAAAGGCCCTTTGTTAGGCAGTAAGTATGCAAACTTTTGAGCGCATGTGAACATGACGAAGTCAAGTCCAACGGTGATCCAAAATCTCAATTAAATTCAACTTCAAGCCTAACCCAATTTAAATTACTCTAAACACTCCCCAAAACCAAAATACCTCTATCTTTCATTTTAGCTAAACTAAATCTAAGAAAAATAAAAATTGAGATGTTAGGTTATAGTGGAGATGAGAATTTGACCTTGATCACAAGCATATTTAGCATGTATTTTGTTGTCATTTATATGTGTGAAATTGCAGCTTTTAGGACAAATCTATTTTTACATTACTTTGGTCTAAGGCCAATTGACTTTCAAATATGCCTTTACTGTTGCATTTATTTTACATTCTATTGTACAAAAAGTCTTTCCAAATTTGAATGTTCCTTTCAAATATATCTTCATTTGGCTTTAATTCAACTCTTGACCATTGGATCAATTCTAAAAGGGAGACAAATGTGACGGCAACTCCAATGGATTTCCTAAAGCATGATACTTTGCAACACACATGACTGAGACCTTCATGAAAATTTTCTACATACCCGAGAATGCTTGATTAATATATATTTAAGACTCTCGCCGCAACCATATGAGGAAATTGGTATTCATATTTGATAAAAATCTCATACATCAAATTCTCACGACTCTTCATAAACATGTTGATAACTAAGAAAGCTCAACTATCTTTGGCCTTATTTTGGAATGCTGATTTCTCTTTTGTTTGCTGATGATCTTATCCTCCCTAGAAATTGGTCTTTCACCGACAGAACATGTCTTTGAACCTTCTTCTTCACTGCCATTAATGTCTTCACCATGGCTGCCTTCATTATCGTCCTCCTCTTCCTCATCATCAGAAGAACCTTCATCAGAATCTGTTTTAGAATCAACAGCCAACGGAATCACTGGTTGACAACCAGAAATTGCAGATTCTGCAGCCGCAACAGCCTCCGGTGTGTGGAGATCAGTAACACCAAGCATTAAATCCTGTGGTAAAACAGCATCCCAAACACAATCAACTAACTCCGGATTATAAAGTAAATTCAGCTTAGTGTTTTTTTTTTTGGGAGGGGGGGGGGTATGTGATAGCAACCTATATCACTATAAGCTGATTTACCCAAGGAAAAATAAGCGCTTTAGGACTAATTAGAAATCAATTGTTATTCTTTAATTTTATTATTTTTATTATCTTTATTATTATTAACTCCTCCTATGTTTATAACCGGTCCCAAGCCCGGGTAAAGGAGGAGGATTGTGTTAGGCCCCGACAGCCAACGAGTTGGAGAAAAGACAAGATTCGTAATACTCATATACGCGAACGAGTTGGATGGCCCCTATTGAAGAAAAAATGGTGGAACATCGTTTGAGGTGGTTTGGACATGTTCAGCGAAGGCCATTGAGTGCTCTGGTGAGAAGGGTTGATCAAGCAGTATGGAGTCCTATTAGACGAGGTCGAGGAAGGCCGAAACGAACGCTCAATGAGGTCATAGAGAGAGACCTCTTAATTAATAATATATCAAAATCTATGATTTTTGACAAAGCACAATGGCGGTGTGTGATCCATGTAGCCGACCCTACCTAGTGGGATAAAGGCTTTTGTTGTTGTTGTATTATCTTTATTATTATTATTTTTAGATATTTTAGATAATAAGTGGAATATCCACAAGTAGGATTTGGTTTCTAAAATCTAGGGATATTAGTTGTTTGAATTATCTTTTTGTAAACCTACTCCTATAAATTGGCTTCTTACCTGAACAATAAAGCATAGAATATTTCAGAGTTAATTTAAGTTTTGGAAATTCTCATGGGCTGTTCTTTTAAGAGTAAAGGGAGATTCTTACTTTCTCTTAAGAAACAGAGTAATCTATAAAGAAGCCTTGCTCAAATTAGTACTTCATCATTTGGCATCAGAAATCATGGTTCAGACATGATCTACCAGCACCGGCGACGACACGTTCGCAACCGATCCCCTGACCACCATCGCTACACGACTAGCGGCCCTGGATGTTTTAACTGAAAAGGTGAACGCGCTGGAGGCCAACGTGTCCCACCAAAACCGAAGCTGTGAGCGATTCCAGCGCCATACCGACGACAACGACGAAGGCTCAAACGGGACCAGACATACTTTATGGCGCCACTATGCAAAGCTCGACTTTCCTAAGTTCAGTGGAGGCGACCCTAGAGGATGGATTCTCAAGGCGGAGAAATACTTCCGCTACTACGAAACTACCGATGCAGACAAAGTCGACGTGGCTTCCATGTATCTTGAAGGCGATGCTCTGGACCTATACTCATAGGTAAGTACACGTCGAACCACACTTTATTGGGATGAGCTTGTGAAAATTTTGCAGGAGTACTACGGTCCACTGGAGTACCAAAATCCCGATGAGCACCTCTGCAATATCAAACAGACTGGTACTGTGCACAAATACCGCCAAGAGTAGGCGAGGCGGGTTGCCTATGTATCGGATTGGCAAGACCACTGCTTGCTTGGAGTGTTTCTAAATGGGCTGAAGGAGGAACTAAAGGTTGACGTCCATATTCACAAGCCCAGATCGGTGTTTCATGCGACTAGCCTAGCACTCGAATATGAAGGGAAGGCGGCGGCAACTATCCGTGGTAATAAATCTGGTCCATCTTACACACACACGATCGGGTTCTTCCTCTTACTCACAGCACTACACAAACCGTAAGGAAAAAGGAGGTACTGCACCCATATATGGCATCAGCAGGACCACGCCAGCAATTGCATCATCGCCTGCTTCATCTACAGCATTTTCCAACTCAACTAGAAATTCCAAGACTGACCCAGAACGACAACGCAGACGAGATAAGGGTCTATGTTTTCGATGTGAAGAACCCTTCAGACCTGGGTTGATGAACATGGGAACCCAATTGCAAACTCACTGGAACCCTTCGAAGAGTTTGAATCGGAGGAACCAGCAGATATTGAAGTCTCTTTTAATGCCATTCTCGAGCAGCTCTCTGCTGCCACCATGAAATTAAGCAGCACCCTTGGCTCCAAGAAGGTACTCTTACTAGTGGACAGTGGGTCGACCCATAACTTTATCTCTGACTCATTGGTGCAGGAACTTAGTCTTTCCACATGTGCGGTCTCCCCTTTTGGTGTTCGAATTGGCGATGGGAGTATCATTAAATGTAACAAAATTTGACAGGATGTAGAAGTCCAACTGCCAGGTCTGACCATCAAATAAGATTTCTATCCCTTTTCCCTGGTTGGATCTAATTTGGTACTTGGAATAAAATGGCTGGCATCTCTTAACACTGCGCAAGCAAATTGGAACGACATAATGTATATGATTTTCTGGGTAGAAGGCAAACAATATAAATTACAAGGGGTAACCCTAAAGGCGGACACACCTGTCTGTTTCCAAAGCCTAGAATTCCACTAGACAGAGATGGCCAAACAAACAGCGCTCGACGTCTCTCAAGTACTATATGAATTCCCCGCGGTTTTCGATGAACCCACATCCTTACCCCCACAACGTCGGCACTACCATATGATCTCTTTGCGGCCTGATGCAATGCCGCCCAACTTAAGACCCTACAAATACCCCCATTGTCAGAAGGATGAAATAGAGTCTCAGATACAAACTCTACTAGATCGAGGTTTTTTCGCCCTAGTCCAGTCCATTTGCGAGCCCTACATTACTGGTGAGTAAGAGGGATGGTACTTGACGACTATATGTTGATTATCGTCGTCTAAACCAACTCACAATACCTGATAAGTATCCTATCCCAAATATTGATGAACTCTTAGACGAATTGCATGGTGCTAAATTCTTCTCGAAGATAGATTTACGATTTGGTTATCATCAAATTTGGGTATTGCCGTCAGATATTCACAAAACAGCGTTTAGAACACATTCTGGCCACTATGAATTTGTTGTCATGCCTTTCGGCCTCACAAACGCTCCGGCTCCAAGCCATTATGAATAACATTTTCCGACCACACTTGAGGAAATTTGTGCTTGTCTTTGATGATATTCTGATTTACAGATCTTCTATACAAGATCATATCAGGCATCTTTAAGTCATCTTTCAGATTCTACAACGACATTCCTTTTTTGCCAATGCCAAAAAATGTTTTCTGGGGCAACTTAGAATTGACTACTTGGGCCACATTGTTTCTCAATCTGGCATTGAGGTCGTCCCTGAAAAGATTAAGGTTGTCGCACATTAGCCTACCCCACAATCGGTCAAGGACTTGTGTGCATTTATGGGTCTCACTGGATACTACAAACGGTTTGTGCGAAATTACGGCATCATTGCGCGTCTACTGACTGACTTAACTAAGAAGGATGCTTTTCTCTAGTCAGACAAAGCTCAATTTGCTTTTGACAAACTCAAAATTGCCCTCACCACCACACCAATTCTTCAATTACCAGACTTTCAACAACCTTTCACTGTGGAATGCGACGCCTCTGGAAATGGTATCGGTATTGTCCTCATGTAAAATTGTCACCCTATTGCTTACTTTAGCAAGGGATTCTCCTTTTCTAATAACAACAAGTCCACTTACGATCGCGAGCTCCTTGCCTTGGTACTCTCCCTACAAAAGTGGCGCCACTACTTATTGGGTCAACATTTCTATCTACAAACCGACCACCACAGCTTGAGGCACTTGTTGGATCAAAAGATTGTGACCCCATCTCAACAACACCTAATGATTAAACTCTACCCTTTGACTTTACCATTTGCTACAAACCAGGAAGGGAGAATACAGCCTCCGACTCTCTGTCTAGACGACCCCAGCAGGCATATTTTTTCCCAAATGGTCATTCCCAGGGCACATGAATCAGACCTCCTCCCTCAAGCCTTGCTCGAGGATCCTGCAACAAGAGCAACGATTGAGGCACCACAAGCGCATCCTGACCATCCCTCCCACTTCCACTTTGTCAATAATTGATTGTTCTACAAAACATGGTTAGTCGTACCAAATCGTGTTCAGCTCCGCGAAACATTACTGGCTGAGGCACATGCAACACCAACAGGGGGACATAGGGGCTATCTAAAGACCCTACGACGGTTAAGCGATCAGGTGTATTGGAGAGGGATGAAAACCGATGTCAAACACTACATCCAACACTGCATCACTTGTCAACAAAATAAGTACCAAACCTTAGCCCCTGTAGGACTTCTGCAACCACTCCGGATTCCTGAACGCATTTGGGAGGATATCTCCCTTAATTTTATCATTGGACTCCCCAAATCCGGCGGGTTTGACGTGATCTTAGTGGTGGTAGACCGCCTCAGCAAGTACAGCCACTTCATCGCCCTTACTCACCCCTATACAGCAAAAACCGTCGCTACCACTTTTTGTCAAGAAATTGTTCACTTACACAACATGCCGCAATCCATCGTCTCAGATCGAGACCCCCTTTTCCTCAGTCACTTCTGGCAAGAACTCTTCCGCCTTAGCCAAACTTGCTTAAACATGAGCACTACCTATCACCCCAGGCAAACAGAGGTCGTCAAACGTTGCCTCGAGACCTACTTGTGTTGCTTTACCTATGAACAACCTAAACAGTGGAGTAAATTCCTTTGCTAGGCAGAATTTTCCTTTAACACAGGGTATCATGTAGCCGCTAATACGAACCCCTTTAAATTGGTCTATGGACGTGATCCTCCACCTCTCCTTCTGTATGTCCAAGGTGAGACACATGTCACAGAATTGGAAGAGCAACTTGAAACAGGTGATGCCATGCTATGAGTGTTGAAGGGTAACCTCCTTAAGGCTCAACATAAAATGAAGTTGCACGCAGATCAACACTGCCGAGATCTCGAATTTGCTGCCGGGGATGCTGTTTGGTTACTGATCCACCCCTACTGTCAACGGTCCTTGGCTAAATCCAGGTTTGAGAAACTCTCCCCATGATTCTTCAGCCCTTTTAAGGTGGTTTGACGAGTTGGCACGGTTGCATATGAATTGGAACTCCCTTCCACTGCTAAAATCCACCCGATCTTTCATGTTTCCTTACTACGTCCTGCATATGGTCAGCATGCTGCCACCCCTCCACCTTCACTGCCGGTCTCCGCTGATATGGAGCTCATCCTCACACCTTCCAAGGTACTGCAACATTGTTGGACCCTTGATGGGCGGTTAGACATCCTCCTCGCATGGGCGAACTGCCCCTTATAAGAAGCTACTTAAGAGGAATACAATCTGGTGGCTGCACAATTCCCTCATGTTCGCCTTGAGGATAAGTCGTCTTTCCAAGGGGGGAGAATTGCTAGCAACCCAGATCGCTATAAGCTGATTTACTCAAGGAAAAATAAACGCTTTAGGACTAATTAGGAATTAATTGTTATTCTAATTTTATTATTTTTATTATCTTTATCATTTTATCTCTATTATTATTATTTTTAGATATTTTAGATAATAAGTGGAATATCCACATGTAGGATTTAGTTTCTAAAATCTAAGGATATTAGTTATTTGAATTATCTTTTTGTAAACCTACTTCTATAAATTGGCTTCTTGCCTGAACAATAAAGCATGGAATATTTCAGAGAGTTAATTTAAGTTTTGGAGATTCTTCTGAGCTGTTCTTTTAAGAGTAAGGTGAGATTCTTACTTTCTCTTAAGAAACAGAGTAATCTATAGAGAAGCCTTACTCAAATCAGTACTTCATCAATATGGGACCTACTAATGTGCACCAAGCAAAAGTGAAGCCTTATTGCTCTACTCTCGCTTTACTCATTTCAGACGAAATAGATTTTGAAATATTTCTGTTCTAACTATTACAGAAACCCTTTGCATTTTGAGGCAAATGCAAATCACATCTACACCTCTTTTGGATAGTCTAGATTTAATTTGAAAACAATAGGTATTATTGTTTTGCAGTTTACTTCCCTCAAAATAATAAAAAAAATAAAAATAAAAACCACTCAATCAGATCTGAACAATCCAAGAGGCTATGCATATATCTCTCCAAGTGAAAGAGGATCCAAGTTTGCAAAAGTAAAATATGAACGGAAGTTACTGAGATAGGTAGATAACATATAGATTCATAAAACAATATAAGAAATTTAATTACCATCTCAATAACTTCATTTTCATTTCCTGAGAGCTCTTCAATGTCATAATCCTGCGGATTGTCCTACATTTTATCAAGATAAAGACTTACTAAATTTAAAAAAAAAAGTATAATGAAATAAGATCATTGTAAGGCACAAAACTTATGTTTTCAATCAGAAGTCAATTTGTAACCTTTGCATCAAGCTCCAGCCGTTGATTGGCTTCTGACATCACCCCTAGGAAGTCTTTCACCTTTCCTAAAACTGCATCAACAGAGGGAACGTCTAATATCTTGAAAGGGAAAAAATGATTGATTTTTACGATTTCATATTCAGGGAAATATAAGATATCAATAATATAATGGAAGGCAGAGAAAGCTTAGTGTAGATAGTGGTAGGATCCTACTCCTCTCACGTCATTTGTTAGCCACAAAGGAAGGGGAATCACATTCCATCATACAATAGATATATAATATCTATTTACTTCTATCACCAATATTCAATGGTAATTATTATTTACATTAGTCTATTCATTCAAGGTTATAAAAGACATTTCGCATCTACAAAATCACCATCTTCATCATCAACCAAAAAAAGAGGTTATAAAAAAGGGAGAAACTTTATAAAATTATAATTCAGAAACAGAACTTACGGTGGCTGGGGGCAACTGGGGCTGTGAGGGGCATTCCATTAGAGGGGTGCTTCTTAGTGACAGAGCTCGAGTCGTTTTTACAAAAAGAAAGTGAAGATTCTGCAAAACAAAGGAATAAGCATTGTAAACACAACTGGGTTCACAATTAAAAAAATAAATCAGAGAAACAAATTCCATTTATCCGAAACCAAATAGAGTTCCAGAGAGGCAGAGACCTAAAGAAGAAAAGGGTGTATTCTGGTGTTCTAAGCGGAGAAGCTCTTTACTTCTTCGTTCCATCTTTCCCCGCACTTTAGCCTACTTGCTTCAACGTCTATGGGGGAGAAGGGAAGGAGGGTTTTAGAAACAGTAGGATCAGTGTTTTAAAAGCCACATGAATTCTTGGTCAGATGATATTTTTACAAAACAAAGAGTATCAATTATAAGAAATAACCACATGAAATATCAAATTCAATCAATAATTGAATTATCAAGCCATTAAATAGGTGTTCATGAAAATTGAAAGGATAGACAGAGAGAGCCATGGCAACACCAACAACGGAGCCATGATACTCTAGCAGAGACATGTTAATATTATTAATATTATCAATATTAGAGCACCAACAGAGCCACAGCAAGAGCAAGAGAGGGAGCAATATTGCACATATTTAAACAAAGCCTTAAACTAAAGAACTAAATCCACAAAATAGAGTACAGTGGCAAATCAGTATGTAATTCATTTCTGAAAAAGAAACAAAACAATAAAAACTTGAACAAATAGTTTAGCATTCTGTTAGGCATATGTAAAGAAAACAACCCAGTATTCAAACAAAAAAATTGTCCCGGTATCACCGGAGGGCGAGCTGGAACCTGGAAGCCGAAGATCGACGGGGAGGGCGAGCTGGAATCTGGAAGCCGAAAAGCGACGACGAGGGCGAGCTGGAACCTGAAAGCCGAAGAGCGACGGCGAGGGCGAAGAGATCGGAGGGACCCCCACAGGTTACGAACGGAGACGGAGAGCTGGCGACCTGGAACCTGGAACCTGGAAGCCGAAGACCGAACTCGAAGACTGAGAACTGTCGAGAACTCACAGAAGCTAGCCACTTAGCTAGTCGGGTTGTTTTAGGGTTTTTTTTTTCGTGTTAAAAATTTAAAAAGAAAAAAGAAAAAAAAAACACTAAATGATACAATTTAGGAAACATCCCATTAAAATGCCATATGAACTTACTTAACCCACAGAAGTTCATTATAACTTATAAATGACAGATAAAGGTTGGAGGGGAATCTAGGTTTATAAAGTTTAGGGGTAAAGACTAAGATGTCTTTCACACTTTATTCTCTCTCTTCTTCATCGTAATGTGCCATTCAGCTACATTCTCTCTATTCTCTCCATCGTGAATTCTCCCTCTCCCTTCAGCAACCGTCTCCATCGCGAATCCTCCTCGTCGTCATTGCCATTGGAACTTGCCGGCGACGATTGTGGAGCGAAAGTAGAGGAAAAAATGTCGCCGGAAAAAATGGAGGAAGGTGATGGCAAGGTTGTGAAAAAAAATCCAAGATCTTCATAATTCTTCTGTTATTGATTATTGTTTCTTGATTTCTATCTTTATGTGCTTTCCTTCGCCTTCGATCTCGTTTGGTTTTTGAAGAATCAGTCAGTAATGTCTCATAAATTTTGATATGGTATTAACTAAATGTAAAACGGGCTTCACAAAATTCGTAATGGGATTAACAAGTTTAATAATGGTTTTGACAAGAATTGTAAAGGTTTTGACAAAAGAGTTTGATGAAGATAACATGTAAGTCAAGATTCACCAATATTTGTGGTATTTCACCAAAATTCATAATAATAAGATTGACAAGTTTAGTAATGATTTTGACAAGAATTGTAATGGTTTTAATAAAAGAGTTTGCTGATGAAAACATGCAAGTAAGGATTTACCAACATGTGTGGCATTTTACCAAAATTCGTGATGGGATTGACAAGTTTAGTAATGAAAGTTATGTATACGGGAAGGACCATATTGTATGATCTATATTGAAAGTTCTGCTAATGTTCATTAGGAAATGCTCTAGTGAATCTCATTATGAATTTTGTTAAAAAGGTATAAATGTTGGTAAATCCCGTCTAACGTTTTTTTCATAAGAAAACGCTCCTGTGAAAACCATTACAAATCTTGTCAAACTTATTATTGCTCTTGTGAATCCCATTACGAATTTTGTCAACGGCCACAAATGTTGGTGAATCTTGTCTAACGTTTTTTTCATAAGGAAATGCTCTTGTGAAAATCATTACGAATCTTGTCAAATTCATTATTGCTCTTATCAATCCCATTACGAATTTTGTCCAAGGCCACAAATGTTAGTGAATCATGTCTAACATTTTTGTCAATCTCATTACTCATTTTGTTAATTATTTTTCGCTGGAAACTGAAAAAGCTCACTAGAAAATTCATAAGCTTGCTGGAAAACTCATGAACTCGTCGGAAACTGGAGAACTTCACCGGAAACTGAAAAAATATGCCATCTCTATCCTTTATTTCTCTTTCTTTGTCGGAGTGGAGAGAGAACGCAAGCTGAACGAAAGATGAAAACTCACTCTTCTTCTTCTACGATCCTGTAGAGCTGAATGACACATGATGGTAAAGAAGAGAGAGAATGTAGTGTGAAGGGTATTTCGGTCTTTACCCGTAAACTTCATAAACCCATATTCCCCCTAAACCCTTATATGTACTTTGCAAGTTATAATGGACTTTTATGAATTAAGTAAGTTTATATGGTATTTTAATGGGATTTCCCCTACAATTTAGGATATGGGATGGGGACCGAGATTCCCGGACGCTTGCTCGAATCCTGACCATATCCAGGGTGGGACAGGATTTTCCAGATATTATTGGACTGGGACGGGATGGTCGAGACCGGTACTCGTTGGACACCCTAATGACACATTATTTAGAAAATAAGAAATTATTTTTATTTTAAATTATGTGCTCATTAAAATATATTGGATAAACTAATATCCATCACTCATATTATTTTTTTAGAAATGTTTAATACTATAATATAATCTTATTTATGGTGTATTCAAGCAATAATGTTATTTTCTTAATGCATCCAATACCCCTAATTATTAATTTTTAATTACACTTAGCACCCTAATATTATTTATGATTAAGGGTGCTTGGTGCTTGATGAATAAGATTAGATAACATCAATATACTAGATGCATTATAAATAAGATTAGAATGTTAAATATAACTAAGAAATAACATTAGAGTGTTTCATCCTAATTTACGGTAAAATATTTTTTAAGAAATAAATGTGTCATCCAAATTAGATTTGAATGGCATAGTGGCTTGTTCCCTTCAAAACCTCAATTTTTAGAGACGAGTCTAGGTGGTCAATGTGATCACTTAGCACGCCCTTTAATTAAAGGATGGAAGGAAAGATCCTAGTCATCCCTCACATTTTATTCTTAATAGTTAATTTATTTATTAGTTAATACAATTCTTAGTCCCTCAAGTTTATTCTCATTTTAATTTTCATTCCTCAAGTTTTAAACCATACAATGCTTTAGTCTTTCAAGTTTCATCCGTTTAAAATTTGTCCATATAATTTAATAAAAACATGGACTATTTTGCGTCTTGAGAATAGAAATAATCCAGATTTGCCTTCAAATTTGCCCTAATTTTGAGTTTGATTAGTCAAGTTTTAAATCATGAGTTTTGGTCTCTACAAGGACAAAATAATCCAAATTTTTATTAAAGTATAAAACCAATGTTTTAAACCGAATAAAATTTGAGAGGTAAATACCAAAATGAAGACAACATTAAGAAATTGTATTAACACTACATTTTTTCACTATATCAAATTGTCTTAAACTCAATTTCACTGGCTTATCCGATCTTTAGCTCATATCATCTGCTTCTCTTGTTTCACTGGTCTCGTGACACACGTTTCTTTAGTTCTCATAATCATTCTCTTTCTCTGTTGTCCATTGCCATCGCTTCTTTGTAGGTAAGTAGTATTTACTCTTTTAAGTGTCGCCTCTCATTTTGCTTATCTCTTCTCTCAGGCTCTGATCTTAGTTTTGTATTAGCCTTAGGATTGACATAAAATTTATGCCTTTTCAGTTTTAATCAAAGATTGTTTTTTAGAATTATAATTGTTGATATTTTTTTAACATATTAATGGTCAAATATAGAGTTATTGTAGCTTGATATAAATCAACTAAGAAAGTTGCAAAATCGATTCAATTTGAAATTTCAATCCACAGAGCAGCATCCTAGACAATTTCTAGTTCTTCTATACAATGAGTTATGGCTTGGCATGAACCAAGCAAAATTAAAGTGTGATAAGAACCAAGCAAAATTAAAGTGTGATAAGAACCAAGCCAAATTTCATTAAGTTATCCCATATTTAGAAAACAAAAAAATGAATTGCATTTACTAAAGAATAAAATTTAGCTAAAGTTACTTATATCCATTAAATCAAACTCTTCAAAAATAGTTGTTATTTAGTTATGCTTATTTGTTAAAATACGTATATATACTTGTACAATCATCTAAAAAACACTCATAAATTTTTGCATAAATTATTATTTATAAATTTTCCTATGACACTTGTTATTTTGTTGTTATTAGTTTTTAAAATAGGTATATGTACTTGTAAACTTTTACTTATGAAATATAGACCCATGTTATTTTACCATTATTAATGGTTTCAAAGCGTATGTGCAATTACAAATTTACATATAAACTTAACGTAATGGATATAGATAACTTGACATAAGTTTTTTACTTTATTAAAATACATTAATACTAGCAAAAATCACATGTGAACATTTCGTGATAATGAACAAGCTAAATCCAAACAGGCACACAAACATCTAGTCGAACTCATGACTTTTTAGTTTAGAGTAGAACACCCTAACCAGCAAGCCACAAGTCCACAAGGCACATGGGAACAGTTTAACTAAACTCATCTGAAGTGATTTTAAATGATAAGAGATGAGATTGCATTAATCAAAACACCCTCCATCAGTCTTCTACATAACTAACTTCCCAAATCAAATTTTCAACAACATTTATTAGGTTTCATAAAGACAAAAAAAATTTTTTCAGTTCATGTATCTTGTTCCCTAAATTAAATTATAAAAAAAAACTAATCTATGAAAATTACCTAGTGGTCGTCTTCCTTGTTTCATCACTGACATTACTATTGAGTTTTGAAATCCTTTGCTGAAGAGAATAATTGGGTGTTGTTTCTTAGGTTTGTTGAATCTCTCATCAAACTTCACTTCATTAAAGCCTTTAAATTACATATGCAAGAGGGCATTAGAGGTGGAGGATGGCTAGTAGAGGGAATAAATCACTTTTCTGGATTTTTTGGTTTGGAAAACCCATAATCAATTTAAGAAGAGTTTTTTCTAACCACAAAATTCATTTCATATATTTACTTAATACAACACAAAGTCATTAATCCAAAAACCCTTCTTAACCATAATCAACATAATGCATTTGGGTGATGATCCCGTGAGCACTGAAACGCACTTAGCCCATGTCTTCCTATTTTCTTTCAAAAAGAAAAGAGAAATTGCATTAAAAGTCCTAAACAAAAAATAAAATGAGAAAATGTTCCCTTGATCAAATTTCAAAATTACCAAAAAGACTCAATGACAACTCCAGGCGCGCGTCATTAATAAGTTTAGGAGCACCATTGACAAGTTTATGGGACTTTTTGATAATTTTGAAATCTAAATGGACCATTTTTTTTCCTTGTTTGAGACTTGAATGTAATTTTCTAAAAAAACTTTAATCAAACACAGAACACTTCCTTAGGACCAAAGAACTTGGTGTTTTTTATGAGTTAATTTATTTGGGTCTGTTTTGTACATTTGGAAAATATTTGAATTTTTTTTATTTTTCTAGAATATTTTTGTTTTCTTCCAACCATTTTATTTCCACAAATACTTGTTTATCTAGCATGATCAATGCAACAATTATTATGCCTTAAAATCATTTCAAATTAAGTGGTACATTATGGGATTGATTTACGAGCTCGACAACTTTTCTTTTTAATAAAATATAAATTACATTCAAAATGAAATATAATTAAACTGCTAAAGTTAATATAAAAAGGTCTCAAGAATAGGCTTTCAAAGCTTCGGGGGCCTGACGGGCTCCATGCCCATTTTTTCCACGCGCCATGGGCTATAATTGGTGAAAAGGTGTGCCAACTAATTCACTGAGCCTTTCAAGATCCTGGGAACCTCAAACAGATTAATCAAACCAATATTGTACTCATTCCAAAGGTTGATAATCCAACCTCTTTGAAGGATTTTCGATCCATCTCGCTTTGCAATGTTAGCTTCAGATCTTAACAAAGTTGATGGCTAACAGATTCCGACCCTTAATGAAGAAGGTAGTGGCACAAGAGCAATGTAGCTTCATTCCAATAAGATCCAGCTGTGATAATATAATTATTGCCCAGAAAGCCATTCACTTAATGAGAACCAAACCGGGAAGGAAGGGCTATATGGCAGTAAAGGTAGATATGGAGAAGGATTATGATAGATTGGATTGGAGATTTATTAAGGAGACACTTCAACTACTAGGAATTAAAGAGGAAATAATCCAGTTGATCATGGCATGCGTTTCTACAGTCATTATGAAGATTTTTATGGGATGGTGAAGAAGGGAAGGAGTTCTCTACACCCAGGGGGCTGACACAAGGAGACCCGTTAAGCCCCTATCTGTTTGTTTTATGTATGGAAAGATTAGGACATTTAATTGGTACAAAATGTTAGAGGCAATGATGGAAGCCGCTAAAGTTCAGAAATGGGGGCCCAGCTATTTCACACTTTCTTTGTTAATGATCTAATATTATTTGTTGAAGCCTCAGTCAGAAAGATGGAGGTGATTAAACAAGTTATGGTAAGATTTTGTGGGGCGTCAGGTCATAAGATCAATTTAAGCAAATAAAAAAGCTTTCTTCTCAAAGAACGTTAATTTTAACAGAGCCATGGATCTATCAACAAGACTGGGAATTGGCATAACAACTAACCTAGAAAAGTATCTGGGAGTGCCTTTGATTCATGAAAGGGTCACAAAGGAGACTTTTGGTCACGTGGTTAAGAAAGTCAGGCTAAGACTCTCCTCTTGGAAATGTAGATTCCTTACCATGGTAGGGCGTGCGGTGCTTATCAAAGCAGTCATTGCTACGTTACTGGCATACCAAATGCAGTCGTCCTTGTTACCAGCAGGGGTGTTGCATGAAATTGATAAGGCAAGCCGGAATTTTCTTTGGAGCCAAGATGGAAGCTTAAAGTCATTACACCTGGTGGCATGGGATAAGATCATGAGAGCTAAATCGGTTGGAGGTCTTGGTATTAATAATATGGAGCTTCAACATAGAGCCTTCATCATGAAACTTTGTTGGGGCTTAATTAAGAAACCTGATGCGTTATGGGTGAGATGCCTAAAGGCTCAATATGACTGTGGTAATGATACAATGCCAAAAGTGAAGAAGAGGAAACATAATTCTCTTACTTGGAGGGCAATTATAGTTGTGTAGGATAATTTCCTCAATGGTGTAGGATGGAGGATCAATAATGGACACACGACTAGATTTTGGTTGGATAACTAGCATGATCTCCTTAAGCCACTCATTAATTTAGTCACAGCTAGCTCGACACAGACCAATTTGAAGGCCAAAGTGGTAGATTATGTTATTTTTTATGGGACATGGGACATAGCTAGTTTGTCTCAGTTTCTGCCCCCTCATACACTTAACCAGATCAGGGTTAGGAATACTCCTTTAGGTGATAGGGAGGATGAGGTCTTTTGGAAAGGTGCAAGTGATGGTAGATTCTTGGTGAAAGCATCTTATCAATTTTTGTCTAAACCTGCAGAGGAGATAGCTGAACGGTCCTGGCACGATTTTTGGCGTTGGCCTATCTCGAAGAAGATCAAGTATTTTCTGTGGCAAGTTAGCCATGAGAGAATCATGACAAACTCACTTAGAGCAAAAAGCGGTTTAACCATCTTTGAATTATGCCCTTTCGAGTGTCCGAGCGAGGAGAGTACTTTACATATCTTGAGAGACTATAAAAGAGCGGAAAATGTATGGAAGGAATTTATTTCTCCTAACCACTATACTGCTTTCTTTTCCTTTTCCTTTTCCTTGTAGGATTGGCTGCATTGGAATACGTGTCATAAGCCGGCCAAGAGAAGATTTTGGCACTGGCCATGGCCAAAGATCTTTGCACATATATGCTGGATTTTATGGAAGAGTAGATGTGTTAAGATCTTCGAAGGTAGAGAAGCGCTCACACAGGAAAATTTTCATCAATGCATATACTTCATTGGGGAAGAGACAAAAGCTGCACAGCTCAAGCAAAGTGTACTTGCAGGTAGCAAATGCGAAGATAATCTGTGGAGCCACCCTCAATAGGAGAATTTAGATTAGATGTAGATGCATCTATTAAAAACCGTCGACATGCAGCATGCGGGGGAGTGATTAGGGATGAGAATGACAAGTGGATTAAGGGGTTTCAGAAGGTACTCGGGGAAGGCTTAGTCATAGCGGCCGAGATCTTTACGATCAAGGTAGGTCTTGAAGCCTGTCAACAGCTTGGTCTAGGAAAGGTTAAAGTTTACTCTGATTCTCTTGAAGCTATAACTATTTATTCAGAGATACTAGCAGACATCTGGAGCTTCAGGAATTGATTGAAGATACCAGGTACTTGATGTACTCCGATTGGAATGTCGAGTTATATTATGCCAACAAGGAAGTCTTGGGATGTGCAGATTTATTGGCAAAAGGAGCCCACACAAGCAATGGACATGTTATTCTTCTTGACGAAATTAGCCCATGTTGTAGGGAGAGATTTTTACTAGATCAGGCGAATGTCTGTAGGTTGACTTAACTACCCCTATTGGGTTAGTTTCTGATTCAAGCTTCGCTTGCCACACGTAATCCAAAAAAAAAAAGAATCACTAGAAAAAAGATATAGAAGCAACAAATAACAAAATAACATCCTTTTCTTATGTGTCGTATAAGAATAGAGAAGAGAATTGGTCAAATTCTTCTTGTATGTGACGATGAGTCTAATGGTGTATTTAGTTCAACAAAGATGAGGATAGGGAAGATTCATTAAAGGTAGGTTTGAGAAGGTTATGAGTTTTTTTTTGTTGGATGAAAGGGTACGGGAGGGGAGATTTCTTAGGGTTCATTTGGTACAAGGAAAATTTGAGAGGGGAAATGAACTTAAAGAAGGGAAGAGAATGGAAGGGAAAAGAAGATTGTAAGGGGTGATGGAAGATGTGTTGAGGGAAGATGAATTGTTTGGTATGAAGAAAATTTAGGGTGTAACTTAGGGGAAAAAAAGAGAAATACCCATTTTACCCTAAAAATAAATTAATAATTATATATTAATCAGATTTATATTTCAATTCATACATTAAATAATTAGTAGTATAATAATTTAAAATTAAATAAAATGAATAAAATATAAATTATAATTTAAATAAATTTAAAAAATTATTTAGTTATTAATGAAATTGAAAAAAAAAATTCTATAGAATGAAATTCAAATTTATTGATAAAATTCGAATTTGCAAAGGCGGGAATCCTGAAAAAATTTAAATTAAAAGGCGGAAATCCTGAAATTTGCTTATCACTTTCAAACTTGCTAATAACAAGTTCAAAAGTGATAAGAAAATTTCAGGATTCCCGCCTTTTAATTTAAATTTTTGAGAGGTACATTTGTCTTTCAGATTTTTCTTCTTGAGAAATGAGAAGTAACTTAATTCCACTAATTTTGGTGGGATTTCATCTTCCCACATTTAAATGAATATTGGTGGGCTCAGAGTGGGCCCGAGAACTTAAGTTCTTTAAAAGATTGAGCCAAAATTGTGTACCAAACAAGAGAATTTAGTCATGTTCTCTTTCCTTCCTACATTTTCTTTGTACTAAATGGGCCCTTATTTGGTTTAAGAGTTAGGGAATGTGAGCTTATTTAAAATTGACAAATATATCCTTATCTTTTTATTTAAATTTTTTTTCTTGTTTTATTTAAGTTATTTTTTTAAATTTCATAAAATATTTCATATATATATATATATGTGTGTGTGTGTATTTATAATTTTATAATTATAATAATTAAATAAATATAATTATATTTCAGAACTAATAGATAGTATATATTACAATTTACCAACAGCTTTTACTTTTGAAAAATACATATTCGTAATCTTCGGTGTAATCCAACTCCATGTTATCTTCTTTTTTTAACCATGACTCCATCTTATCCAAATCACAGTAATTTTATATTTCACATTTTCTCCATAGATCTGCATCTCATAGGCTTCGTCCTCCTGATACCAATCGTCCCTTTTGCGCTGGAATGTCTTCTCCCTCTTCTTCACGACGACCCCAAGACACCAACCTCAATATTGAATCCCATTCAGACCCGACGTGCGACCACCGGCGAGCCGATTGGCGTACTAGAACGGACAAACAAGGCTTGATGAGTACAGTGGGAATCTAATTTTTTGCCAAGGGTAAAGTGGGAATACTGAAAAGTGAATTGAAGTAGGAGGCTGATAAATTAATTTTCTCTTATTTAGTTATTTTGAAAAAAAAAATTCTCAAAATTATATAAATATTCCATGGACTGAAAAATAAATTGAACCCCTTTTCCCCTTGAAATTGAAGGCAGTGGTTCCGTTGGACATTGGCATTTCCGACCGTATCACAGAATCCAAAAAACCCGCGAGTGGGGAAGGCAGACACCTACCGTATCGGCTTCATCGTTGCTTCACGGAGCTAGAAATGGCTGTGAGACACAGTGCCGCATCTAAGCTGCCAAATCTCATACGCAGTCTCCGCAAGGATTCGCCTAAGCCCCTCAATCACGCTTTACCCTCTCTTCGACGCACTTTCTCTTTGTACGATCAGATCAATCTTATCAATAATGTTCCTGAAGACCAGCTTCGCTTCCAGGGGTAAGCTTGCATTCATTTTTAGTATTGTTTATAGAAATTGAAGGGTGCAAGTAAATTTAGTTTGTTCAAGAGCTTAATGTGAAATGAGTTTTCCAATAATTCTATTAGATAAAAAGCTTACTATAGCTATGTCTTTTTCTTTCCTTCCTGAAAAATGTAGTGAGACTTGGGCATAACTTGTGATAAAATTTAGTTTAATTTATCAGGTACAATGATACAGGCTTTACTGTAAATAAGGTTGAATATGAAGGAAGCCTGCTTTGTGTTGGAAATTTGCTTTTGTCTTGGAAACCGAAGAAGTTCTCTGAGATCACTTCAGACAGGTACGTACTATGCAAATGCATTGGTTCTTGTTGCTAAAATTGTCAACTCCAAGTTACGAAAATAAATATGCTATTTCAATAAGCATCTTTATTCCAGTCATATAAATTTATGCTAGTTTCTTCGTCTCTTATAAAATAAAAAGAAATGAATGATAAATTTTTTTCACCATGCTCCCGCACACCTAAAGCAGAGGAATTTGGTCGAAAAATAATAATCATGTCACCTTGAATCCTGAAGAAAAACAGTTTCTTTCTTTCTTTCTTTCTTTTTCTTTTTATTTATTGCTGGGGAATGAGCTAGCCTCAGTTTGCAGTTATTACCATATTGGTTTTCAGAACGAAGAACATACAAGAATTTATGGAACTTAATTTTTCCATACATTCTTCTCTGCACAGAACCATTTCCTTTATGTCACACTCCCAATTCACTGACTGAATGTGTGCAGCTGATTGAAGGTACCTCTATCAGATTAACGCACTAATTCATATGGCCTTCATTTAAATGACCTGGCACCACCACATCAGCTACTGCCTATTTATCCATGGTAATTGGGTTACTTAACATATAGAATAACTTTAAGGAACCAGATTAGATGGTGTGAAGAGAATTTCTTGCTCAATAAGGATATTGATGAGAAGGCTCTTATGGCTGCCATTTGTTGGGGGATATGGAAGGGAAGGTGTGGTATGGTCTGTAATGATGAGAAGGTTGATGCTGTGAGGGTTGTGGATGTGGCTTCCATATTAGTGAATGATGTATGGAATGCCAAAAGTGCTTTGAATGGAAAACTGAGGGAAAAATGAAGATTGAAAGTGGAAAGGAAGTATTATTGGGAGCTGCCACTGGAGAGTGCTGTGAAAATCAACATTGATGGAGCTTTCTTGAGGCAGAATGGAAATGCTGGTATAGATGTTGTATGTAGAAACAATACTGGTGCTTTTGTGGGTGGTATTGGGAAGAGAGTGGTTGCTTGTTCTGCCTTTCAATCTGAGTGTATTGCTCTTAGAGAAGCTTTATTGATTTGTTGATAGATTTAGCATGCAAAGAGTGTGTATTAAAATGGAGTGTGAGGAACTCTTTAGGCATGTGAAGAGTGATTCTGATAGGGGAGTGGTGTGCAAATCCTATATGAGGTTTTTGAGTTAACTGCAAAGCGGCCTGATGTTAAGTTTTCTTTGGTAGCTCGCTAAGGAAACTGTGCTGCTTATTGTTTAGCAGCTGTAGCTAGCTGAAAGTTGGAGCCCAATGGGTGGCTGATAACAGCACCAACTTTCTTAAGGGAAGTTTTAATGGCTGATACAGTTAGTTCAAGAGGGAAGGATCACGTATGTGCACAAAATCTATACTAGCATGAAGGTATTGGCCAAGAGTTTTCTGACTCTGAGATAATATGGTTAGTGTTCTTGGCTAGCTGGTTGATGATAGTTTTAGTAATAGCTTATTGTTTTTCTGGTTTAGTGGTGTGTATGTTTGTATTATAGGTGTTTCTGAGTGTTTTTTGGCTTTGCTATTGGTGATTTGTACTTGATTTGTTTTGGTGATTGATAAAATTGACTTTTATTTGGCAAAAACCGTACAGAATAACTTTGGGAGTTTTGGAGAAGAGGACAGGAGTGCTTTATAGAATAGATGGGTAGGAAGGGGAGGAGTAAATAAGCAGGGGAACCATTCTTGAATATTTTGGTTGGATTCTAAATGAGGACAAAGAGAAAAAAGAGTATTTAATTTGTTAAATGTAAGTGTAACACTTGTAGGGAAAAAAGTATGGGAAATTGATGGTGAGAAGTGAGGAAACAATTGTTTTTAGAGTTTTTAAACAATATCATCCATACTTATCAGACTGAGGGAATTGGACAAATGGATGAGGTGTATTGAGGGATTAGATCCCCCTCCTTCCATTCCAAAGAAGACCTTTTTGTTTCTCTCATGCCAGTCTCTCCTCTTGATTCCTCTTTTTTCCCTTTGATTTTTCTTGTCAAGGAATAGCTTAACATGCAACTATAAAATTTCCCAAAGATTGTATAATTCAACCTTTTCCATTTTTTGGTTTCATATTGAATCTCAGACCTCCACCTACATCCCATCTCACAGGTGGCTATATTTTCATAAATTTTTTGTACTCTATATACGTGTGTAACAGTGAAAGACTATGAAATAAAAGTTGTTTATTAAGTAGTATGTGCAATTATACATTATAAGATGCTAGTTCCATAGATGTTTAATATTTCTAGCCTCTGTACATATGCTAACGTGACATTCCTTTCTGCAGCTTGTCTGTATTTCAAATCCTTCGCCCCATTCCAGGTTAGAACTATTGTTACCATTCCTTCTTTCTGCAAGACTTTCTGTTTTTCCGTTTTTCTTGGGTCCTTTTTTGTTTTTCCTTTTATATTGAGAAGACTTTGGTTAAGTTCCTTGTGTGTTTAATGTCAAGTTCTCTCATAAAAACTTGAAATTTGGATACAACAATTTTTGAAAGAACCATATTTTTAGTATTGTATCCAATTGTAGAGCTATCAAAACGGGCTAGCCCGGTCTTAAAGGGCCAGCCTAGGGCTTAAAAGGGCCGGGCTCGAAAAGCTTGCGTACCATAAAATCATGATATTATTGAAGCTTGGGCCTTGGACATTCAAGCTTAAGGCTGGCCCGCGAGCTTTCATGTATTTTTATTAAATTTCTATTTTTTTAAATTATTCTAAAATATATAAAAATAATAGTAAAGCTCTCAAAGTTTATAATTTAAAGGGAGAATTTCCTTTAAATACCACTTAAACTTTAAAATTCTAAATCAGTGATTTTCTAAAAAACTGAGTTGTCAATTGCTGTACTCTTTTTATCCATCCCATTACTCTTATAGTCAATAAAACCAATTTGGGATTTTGAAGTTCAAGTGGTATTTTTTTATCTTTTTCCCTTATTTAAATCATATATATTAATAAAATAAAGTGTCAAACTATTGTCTAAACTCTAAAAACAAGTGCAAATCAAAATTCAAACACTAATAAACTATTGTCTCAACTTAAAAATAATCAAAACTAAATAATTTACCACCTTTTTGTAATCACATATAAAAATTTTTTATAGTTAACAGAAGAAAATTTCATACTTATTATATATATGAAGTTTAGTATGACTATTAAATTTTCTGTTATAATATTATTTAGTTTGGTGTAATGAAAAAAATATTATTTAGTTTAAAAATTAATTTGAGAAAGTCCTTAAAAAAAAAAAAAGCTAGACTAAAATTATATTGTTTTAGGAAAAATACTATGCCATTTTACTTTTGGAAGTTCGATTATCCTGTGCGCAGTAGATGCCTGAATCAGAGTAGATCATATATGTATAGCGTCATTAGATGTATGGGAAATGGCTAGAGCTAAAAGCTTGTAACAATCTTAACCAAGTAGCGTAGTTATTTTGGTGATTTGAACAAGTTCAAGCACCTGGCTTAATATGTTACCAGAGCACAAGAACCAAAAGAGAAACAAAAAGAAAAAGAACGAAGGCCTAATCATTGCAAGATGCAGGACCCATAAAACAAAGTTGGGTCTTTGAGGTCCAAGAGGACAAAAACCAATGCAATGAAAATGACAGTTGTGACCTTAAGGACTTTGAAACTCAAAGAACACAAGCCCAAGCTAGCAGAATTGGATCCAAGTACTGGCAGGTTTAGTCTTTATGGTAAATACATGGGGATTTAACTTGGGGTTGGAATTCGACATCAAGAATTGGATTCAGAATATTAAAAAAAAAAAAAAGACCGTGCCATGTCCTGTTTTATTTGAGGGAAAGTGTTGGCGACAAGCATTTATAGAAAGTTGCTCATGTAGAAGTAATAAATCCCTGGTGGTATGGACATTTCTAGCTAAGTTATTTTGGTGATATGGACATTTCCAAGCATAATATGATAAAAAGGCTAACTATTAAATCTGTCATGATTTACTTGAAGTTAGTCCCTGGATTCATCTTATGAGTTTGCTGGTGACTTTTCTATTGTTTTTCATTGCCTGTGTAAGCTGACTAGTGAGTTAACTAGCCCATACACTTTCTTATTACTTATTGGTGTTCACTTGAATTTTTTTTGGTTTATTTTAATTGACTCTTTGATCAACAACTTGTCAGAGATCTTAATTATTGGATGTGGAAAGCACATTCAGCAAGTGGATCCTGAACTTCGGCGCTTTATTAGATCTACTGGCATGAAGTTAGAAGCTATAGACTCGGTATGAATGCCTTTATATATAGTTTTTTCCTCACTAGTTGATATCACGCGTTTTTATGTTTGGTAAAGTAATCTAATGGATCTTAAGTGGTCGCTTTTTGTCTTAGCTGTTTATAACTGCCATTTATTACAAATCAAAAGGTTAACACATTAATGTTGTTGAGGTTACATTTCAACCCTGAATCACTGTTAATTCCTTTACAGAAAATGCTGTACTGGTAAAATTATTATTATTATTATTTTTGGCCAACACTGGTAAAACTAGTTAGAACTTAGAATATAAGAACATACTCAACATGACGTTCCAGAGTCATGTCTGCGGGCCACGTCTGATCATTGCAGAACAGCTCCATCGACTTTTTTCCAAGGTTATTAAACCTAGATCAGCCTTTGAACCGGTCAAGATAGTGTGGGTCAAGGGTCAATGAGTCAGATTGGAGTCAAACCAGAGTTCATCAAGGGCTAAACCGGTGAGGAAGTGAAGATTTTAAGGTTATTAATATAAAATTCTGAATAAAGTTAAAAAAAATCAAATTAAATTTAAGAAAAAAAAATAAAAAAATATTGACCGAGGTTTATGGTTGGACCAGACCGGCTAGGTGGCCGGTTCACCTGAAAACTGGCCCGGGTTTAATGACCCTGCATTTTTCTTTTATTGGTGGAGACCTCCCTGAAGGGAAAAATGATATCTCATATTTTCTGCGTGTTTGATGCTGTCATGCTAATAGGTATCATATAACTAGGAAGAAAGTAAATAGTGTATGGATTTTTATAGACCTAGTAGCAATTGGGTTACTTCCAATTGGTCTCCAAACCAGTAGATTAATAGCTTTTGGCCGGTAGATTATCCACAACAGAAAATAAATTAGAGTAATTAAATGATGGGATACTTAAGATGCATTATATTGTAAACAAAAATGAAAAATATATTTAGTGAAGGTTTCATAAATGTTAGAGTTCTCTTCAATATATTGATGGATGCATTGACTGTATGATACAGATTATTTATCCAAGTATCCACTACTAAATGAAGTTCTGGGAGAAGAGCTAAGAAGCGATTCATTATTTAAAAGATGAGGGTAAAAGGCCCAATCTGGTATCGAAGAATATCAGCAACTCCTTCCTCTCTAGATTCTTCTCTGACCTTTTTTAATTTGCTCCATCTGTTTTACGTAACCTAATCAGTCCCACCTTGCCATTTTCTCTCATTCCCCAAATAACTATGATTCAGTTCTTGTTTTCTTCCTAGCAAGGGCCCTATTACCTCTCTCTCAACCTACTCTTATATATATATATATAGACACTCTCACACAAAGACTCAGTATAAGGGTCTGAAAATTTGTGACGAGTTAAATATTACTGGTTGGATATATTTTGTAGTACTTGATGTGTCAGATTGAACCATTGAACCCTCTATCTCTTGCAAATTACTCTAGTCCATCACCAAAGAGCACTGTGATTTATTTTTATCTTCTTTTTCTTCTGACCATGATTTATGCATCTTAATATTTTGTTTCATTGAATGAATAGAAAAGGTCATCTAGATATGCGTGATTAAAGAATGCTTTGGAAGTAACTCAGTCTCTACATTTAAGGAATGATTGTATACTGTGGGTTTTGGAGAGAGATAGATTGAAGGGTTGGAACCTAGAGAGAGAAGCTTCCAACGTCAGAAGCTCTTCAATCTTCTCCCCCTCAACTGCACCATGGGCAATGATAATAATTAGAGCGAGTATCTCTTGGTTGGATATATTTGGGTTGTTTGTTTGGAAAGCACAAAAGAGTGCTTTTTAAAGCACTTTTCTGCAAGTCCAAACATAACACTTGTAACGTATTTACCTCGAATGCTGTAAAAGTACTTCTAAAAAGTAAAAACAAAAATGTTTTTTAGGGTCTACCCTGTTATCAAAATGGTCTCAATTTCAAGCTGTAAAAAAGCAAAAGAATTTGCAGTCATTTTTAGAACTGATTCTCTTCCATTTCTACATGCTTAACGCTTTCTTTTTCCTTGTTTCCAGAGAAACGCGGCATCAACTTACAACATATTGAATGAAGAAGGTCGTATTGTTGCTGCTGCACTTCTTCCATATGGAGTTACTTCATGAAGCCTTTGATGTAATATACTCGGTGGAAGAAGACGAATTGGGTTTCTGAAAATCTAGTTGATTGATCCCTTTCAAGTTGGATCTCCTTTTGCCACTTGAGGCTTACCTCAAGGAATACATATGGCTAGTTATTTTTTTGTGCTTTCACTAACCAATATATCTCCTTGTCGTCCCTCAATAAATGCACATATGAATTATCACAGAACTAGGGAGTGTTAAACATTGCATACAAGTTTCTAAAAATTTTTCCCCAGAAAAAGAACTAACAAGATTTCTAAGCTTTCTAATATGTAATGCAAGACGTTGTAACTCGATCAATAAACATATTCTTTAGTGGTTGGCAATGATTTTTTAGTTTTAGCTGGTAACTCGGGTTGGTTGGTGTGATATAAGTAGAAAAGACCAAAGTGAATTACATATTATTGGTTAGTTAATTTTTTTAATAACTCACGTACTTATTATATCACTATAAAAAAAAATTTCTTTTAGTAGCGGTTATTTTATAGGCTATAGTGGTTACAAACAATCATTACAAATATTAGGATTTGTAGTTGTTTTTAGGCAAATCGTTACAAGGAATGACTCATGTTAAATGGCGTGTTGGTAAGCTACGGTAATTTGTAGTGGTTGGATTTTTTAAATTGCTACAAAATGTGGCGCTAGTTGGAGTTACATTACTAGCAGTGACTTGGTAGCAAAGAGATCATATAAACCGATAGTGGTTGATTTGTAGCAGTTGATGGGTAAAATTGCTACAGACAAAAGGTTATAGTTTAGGAACTGCTACAAAGTGTATTATGATTTGTAGTGGTTTTTGAGGCAATAACCGCTATAGAATACAAAGGGTTGCATGGGTGTTATGTAGATCGAGGTAGGGTTTTGTGATTTGTAACGATTAAGATAGCGGTTTTGGATGCAACCCTACAAATGACGTGGCTATAGAAATGCCCCCATCCCTTATTTTACCATTTTTGGCAAAATAGTTCTTCGTGCACGCTCTGAGAAGTTCTCATCATATTTGAGGTTCTACTCAAAGTTTTAAGAAGTTAAGCAATTGAGATTAGTAAAATTACTTATTTCATTTCATTTTTGAGTTGGGCAAATTTGTTTTTAGTGATTTTATTGTTATTTAAATATGTTTTTGTAATATTTATGAGTTTTTGAGTCTATTTTGCCATGTGTAATCTCTCCTAGAATTATAAATATTGGTTAGGTGTGATTGTAATTTATTTTTAATATTGACATCTTGTACATTTTTAATTGGATAAATAATGAGAGATTATAATCAATTATATTTGTATTAGTTTTCTTATTAAAAAAATTTGTATTAATTTCAAAAGTGAATCATTGTAGTTATAATATTTTCAGGGAGAGACAACGGAAAAGGGAAGGCAGTAGATGAGCTTCCCCTAAGACAACCTCTTGATAAAGGGAACAGTAGGCGTGCCAGAGAGAGCACCCTATAGGGTGATATGACCCCGCGCCTCCATAGAGGCAACCCCACCAAAGGTGCCTATTCCATCAATGGCACCTGATATTAGTGTGAGCGTCTATGAGAAATAGGGGGATTTTGATATCAACTTTCCCTTGAGCGAGGCGGAGCAGTTCCTTAACTCCATAGAGGCTAGGGACCAGAATCACCCACAACAGTCGTTTTTGTGGTCGACTGGATTTGATGTGCAAGTTCAAGGTAAGTAATTGTTTTAATAAATAATATTTTAATTAAAACGATCTAAATGTGAAATTATATTTAATTAAAATTTGTGATCAATTGTGCAGATGAGCAGGTGAGCATCACTAACAGGAGCTTGGGTATGGTCGATCTAAATCAGCTCAGTCGGGGGTTACGTGCAGTAGTTCCATGGAATGAGGCCACAGACCAGCCGATTGAGAGTGACGGTCATATATTCAACCGCTATCTAAACAAGTTAGATGGGAATGGGTATGGTTCCTTATCCACTTCCAGGACTGGAAGAAGATGCCCAAGAAGTTGAAGGAGGACGTGTGGGACGAGGTTGCGAAGGTAACTAATTTAATATATTGAATCAAATATAAATAATTAAAATTTATCTAATTTTTATTTAATTAATCAAATGTATTTAACTATTATTGATTTATTTAATATTGTGATGCAGGATAAGTTTGCCGTGTGAGACAACAGGAGATGGTACGACTTGTTAAAGATAGGGGATTGGTAGAGGAATAGAAGAAATCATCTCTACTACTCTGTGGATAAGGATAGGACGATACCTTGCCACAGTTGATGGAGACCGTGCTTGATGGCGTCCCACCTAATGGTTGGGCAAGATTTTTCCAGTAAAGGAGGAGCCAAGCAAGACATGTAAATTTTTTAATAACTATTATTTAGAAGGAAATATTAAAAATTATAACAAAATGAAATATTAATGTAGATCCATCACATGGTAGGATCAAAGACATTTGCTATCACCTACAACAAATTGGTATTTTTAACAATTCAATTAATTTTAGTTTAATATTATAAAATATATGGTTGCTCATAATAGTTCAATGTTTTAATTTTTTTAGAAAAAGAAAGTAGAGCAGGAGAATCGTTGGACGGACTAGGAGGAGCGGTGCGAACCCACAAGGGAAGATTCCACAAACCTACAACCAATATGAGATATACGAACCCCAAGAAAGCTAAACACAGATCAATGATGCACTTGGATCCTTAAGCACAAAAGACCAAGGATCTAAAGTGTTAGAAGACGTCACAAGGTTGATCAAGCTTTGATAAGTCTATTAATTCTAAGAAGAACCCTAGAGAGAATTTACTCAAGAAACAAAGTGCAGAAAAATGCAACCTTTCATTCAACAATCAAGTCTGAAATATTTGCCTCCAAATGAAGGGTTATAAGGTGTTTAAAGAGAAGTATTCAAAAATCCTAATTGCATTAAATGCATCCTAGAAAAAAGAAACTAAAACTTAATACAATTAATTAACTAGGAAACCCAAAAGTCAAATATGCCAACTATCTAATAATTTTAGTACAAATAAAATTCACAAAATATAATCAGCATTCAAAGCCTAAAATGTGCTTATTTAGGCCCAAATGAGTCATTCCATGTATAGTAGTAAGTCCAAGCTCTTTATTTTGAAGTCTCCAAGCCTAAAACTTTATTAGTATCTCAATTTGTAGCCCATATGAAATTAGTGACGTTTTCAGCATCTTTGTCCAGAATTGTTTATCTAATTGCCATTTGCTTCATAAAAGCATTTTAAACTAGCCCAATCAATGATTCCTTAAATATTTTAGCTTGTCTCCTTATGATTGGACCAGCTGGAATTTGAAAATAATCATTTGAAGTTGAAGAGTTGTCACTTAAATTTGAAGAGACAACTTGCTGATTTTAGATTACATCATTTCCTCTCTCCTCAAAAGGATTCGTCTTCGACTCTTTACCTTTCTTGTATTTGACAACATATGAGAATATCTCAATAAATTTCAGCGAGCTTGCATGTCTCTTATTAATCTTACATTAACCGAGTAAATGCACATAACAAAGAAAATCAATGTTTTCCATGCAACAATTAGAATTTTCCATATTTGAAAACAATTGTTCTTTTCCTAAAACTTCAAGCACATATTGCAGAGGATTCACATGCTCATCAAGATTGTTAGTGCAAATAAGAGTATCATTGAAACAAGCTGCAACATGCATATAAGAACATTTTAGAGAACCAGATTGTTTATTAATGCCACTCGGAGGAAATGAAGATTCAATGCTTCTTGAAGATAAGAATCCATCATGTGGCTTCTTAGGAATCAAATCCAAGAACACCTGCAACACATCAAGATCACAAGGCAAATAATGATTAAGATCATTAGTAACTAATGAAATATCCTTGTAGTCACTCTTAACATCACTTTTTTCACAACTCTTTTCATCCTTCTTTTCACTCAATTCTTCACTCTCTTTACTATGAAAACACTTTATACTCTCAATAGCTTTTTTTCTTTCAAACTTTTACTCTCTTTACTTTGACAATACTTAATGCTCTGAATGTCTTTTTCTCTCTGAAGCTAAATTTTTGTCTCAAGAACAATTTCACAAAAATCATTCTCACTCATATTTTCACTTCTCTTTTCATGATTGAGAGGAACTTCTTCAATCACAAGATTGGTAGTTGGAACAAGAAGGTTTTCTTCACACTTCTCAACTTGATTTTCAATATTAGGTTCTTCTTCCTCCTTAGCTGGTTCTAACTCATCATTAGGGACTGTAACAATCAAGCTTTCAATCTCCTTTAAATTAGATCTACTTTCTAAACATCTTTGTCACTTGATCTTTTGCTCATACTCAGCAACAAATTGAACCCTTAAGCATGAAAGAATAAGGATCCGAAGTGTTGGAAGACACCACAAGGTTGATCAAGCCTTGATAAGTCTATTAGTTCTAAGAAGAACCCTAGAGATAATTTACTCTCAAGAAACAAAATGCAGAAAAATGCAACCTTTTATTCAACAATCAAATCTGAAATCTCTGCCTCCAAATGAAGGGTTATAAGGTGTTTAAAGAGAAGTATTCAAAAACCCTAATTGCATTAAATGCATCTTAAAAAATAGAAATTAAAACTTAATACAATTAATTAATTAGGAAACTTAAAAGTCAAATATGCCAACTACCTAATAATTTTAGCACAAATAAAATTCACAAAATATAATTAGCATTCAAAGCCCAAAATGTGCTTATTTAGGCCCAAATGAGTCCTCCCATGTATAGTAGTAAGTCCAAGTTCTTTGTTTGAAGTCTCCAAGCCTAAAACTTTATTAATATCTCTATTTGAAGCCCATATGAAATTAGTGACGTTTTTAGCATCTTTGTCCAAAATTGTTGATCTAATTACCATTTGCTTCAGAAAAGCATTTTGAACTAGCTCAATCAATGATTCCTTAAATATTTTAGCTTGTGCCCTTGTGATTGGACCAGCTGGAATTTGAAAATGATCATTTGAAGTTGAAAAGTTGTCACTTGAATTTGAAGAGACAATTTGCTGATTCTGGATCGTATCATTATATATAGGGGGAGTTATTCACTAATGTACATAGACACTAGGACGATTCTCCAATCTCTCAGCAGGCAGAGAAAGCCATTGTAAGAGATAGACATTGTTTGTTTATATATGTTTTATTGATTTTAATTATATATAAATTTTTGAATAATTATTTAATAAAATGTGCAAGAGTAGATTGAGCAGACACAAGCTGAGTTGAGAGAGTCTCAGACGATAGAGTCCTAGGGGTCAACTCTAGATCGCATTGTGCTTCTGAAAGCTGTTGTGGGCCTAGTTGAGTACCTTGGATGCTATAGGGGGTCTGGGGATAAGCGCCAGATCTAGCATGGTATATAACAAGAGCGACACATATGATATTGGGACCTCTTGAGCGGGGGCCTCCAGCATTAGGAGGCTGAGCTAGACATTTATTGAAGAGCTCTGTGTAACATCCTAAATTTTAGTCACCAAAATTTTTTTATACCTTGGTGGTTTTAAAGGAGATAAAATGGTAAATTAAAGAGCACATTAAGTGATGAACAAATGTAATTATAGGTCACACACAATATAATTATTTGATATACAAGTTAGTGATGCTGCCAGTGAGTTTCCCTGTAAGGCAGTCATATTGTGTGACATTTTTAAATAGACAAATGATGTCCCAAAATTGTGAAAATTTTCAGAATGAAATTAGACTTATCAAGATTTAATTTAATAGGTCATATAAGTCATTTGGAGATGTACACAAGGAGATATGTATTTTTGAAGTTAGCCCAGTAAAACTAAAAATTTTCTGTGGCAGAATCTAAAAATGGAAATTATGGAAATGCTGAGCTTTCATTTGGCTAAAGACTATATTTTTTTCCTTAAAAATAGACTTAATGAGGGTCATATAGCCTTTAGAACCACACCAATTGGATATCTATACAATTAGATATGAATTTTCAAAGTTTGATGAAAATTCTGCCAAGCTTTTCAGCATGTGTGAAAATGAAGAATAAGTGTAAAATTCTGCCTAGCTTTTTAGCATATGCGAAAATGAAGAATAAATGTAAGGGAAAAATGGTCATTTTGGCTAAACAAAAAGAAATTCAGAAATATTTCCTTAATAATTAAGGAAGAGGACAGCTATGAAGAGGGAGAAAGCAAGAGGAAGATTTTTCTAAGTTGCATGGACAAGTGGAAGCAAGATAGAAAGTTTTGAAAAAAAAATTATTATCTTAAAATCACATGTCAAAAACCTAATTAAAATAATGGTAAAAAGAAAGGGAGTAGAGAACTCTAGAAAAACTTCTTGGATCTCTATAAAAGAGGCCTAGATCGGCCAAAATGGAAAGAAGAAAGGGAGAAAGAGACTTAGAGGAAGAGAAGAGCAAGAAGAGAAGACAAAGTGCAAGAAGCGAGATCAATGTAGGTAGGTAGAAATTTTTACTTATTCGTGTTCTCTAATTCATGGAATCTCTTCTCAACCTCCATATCATCTTGGATTAGCCATTAAACAAGCAAAAACTCAAGGAAAGGAGAAGAGGAGTGGCGGGTTAGGGGAGAAGAAGAAACATAAACAAGGTAAGTTACAAAAACCTTATAATACTTGTTGAAACCAAAGTCGTGGTTGTTGTTTGGCTGGTTATTGGTTTGTTTGTGATAAATTCTGTAATTTGGGATGTTCAAATTCTAAGGGGAGATGCGGCCCAAATTAACACTAATCATGTTCAAATAGTGTTAAAATGGTTAATCATATGATTACAAGTGGAAAGGAAGGTGTTCTAAAGGTTAAAACATGAAACTTCTATTTTTCCAATTTGTTCCAGATTGTTGTGGCATATTTGAATGGCCAAAACTAGTCCAAATCTTATGAAATTTTACAAGATGAAATTAGACATCTTGAGATTTAATTTGATAGGTATTATAAGCCATTTGGATAAGTGGATTGAAAGATATGATTTTTCAAATTTTAACCATGAATCTGGAACAAATTATGTGGCAGGTTAGATTGGTCGAATATTCTAGAATTTTGTGGATATGTCTAGTGCTATGTGATATTTTTTATTTAAAGAGGACTGAAAGTGATATACATAGGAATTAGAACCACTCAATTTGGAATTTTTTAGATTTAGTTATGAATTTTTGAAGTTGACTTAAAATGTTGGAAATTTCTGAAAAACTTGTGAAAATGACAATTTTGCCCCAGAAACCCTAAATTGGTGGTTGTCAAGGGAAATCTGGTCATTTAAGTGTGAATTTTTCCAAACTATGGTTAAAAATGGATTCTTCACGTAAAATTGTATAGGATTAGCCTAGGTCATAATTTTGGAAAATTATAAAATACCGGGTAAATAGGGAATTAGACTGGATTTCCTAGGGGTATTTTGGTAACTTTGTACTTTTGAGCAAAGATAACCAACTTATGAGTTTTAAATAAGATATGAATGAGTAATAACTCATTTTTTTATTAATTTGAGAATTTTAGGATTTGATATTTGTCCGAGTCAGATGAAAATTTGTGAACTGGTAGTAGCTAGGCCTTGGAAAGGAGTTCAGGTAGTAACTCTATCTCTCATATTCTATGTGAATGTTAATATGCATTGTTTTCCTTGTTCTGTACAATGTGATTTACCTGTGTGGTTATGCTTACCTGTGTGTGATGTATAGCTTGTATGATGATGTGATCACTATATGGTTTGTTATATGTAAGTAGGGAACATGCGATCATTTTGATTCGGACAAATCATCACTTTGGTTCTTGAACATTGTTAGACATGTGCTTGGCATTTTGATGGTTGCATCATGATAAATGCTGCATTGCATGTTTACTTTTCACATTTTCTATGATTGATAGCCTGTTACTGTTGATATTCATATGAATCTCACCTTTCCATAAATTTAAAATTTCTTCAGCAAGCAGAAGTGGCTCAAAGGGCAATGCGGCAGATATCGGAAATTGAAGGTCCTTGGTTATCTATTAATTTTCCTATGTATTTAGGATTTATATTATATTATGTACAAACTCTGTGGGGATTTTATGTAATGTAATCAAGAATTTTATATCAGTATAATGTATTATTAAGGGGTTTGACATTCAGAGTGTTAACGCGTAGTTTAATGGGCATATAGAAATAAAACGATGATGCAACACAAGCATGGATAATGGCTAATAGGACTTCTGCTTCTGAGCCTCAGCAATGGAATAAGATAAACATCTTTTTCACTCTTCCATAATGGAAATTTAATTTTCTATGTCACGGTCTTGATGTCATGCACATTGAAAAGAATGTGTGCAATGATGTGCTCTGCATGATGCTAAATAAACCCAACAAGTCAAAAGATCATCTTCAATCGAGGAAAGATTTATGGGCCATGGGAGTTCGTAAAGACCATGGCTAGATGAGCATAACAACTTTCAACTGGAAAAATTCTCCTTGGAAAAACCAAACAAGGAAATCTTCCTCACAACTTTGAAGAAAATAAAACTTCCTAATGGGTATTTAAGAAACATTTCACGATATATTGACATGCAGGCTTGAAAGGTTGCTGGGCTAAAGAGTCATGACTAATATGTTCTTATGCAACAATTACTTCTGTTGACAATAAAAAATACACTACCTCTTGATGTATCTATCATTTTGATGGAGCTGTATTCTTTCTTTCAAAAATTGTGTTATAAGGTTTTAGTTGTTAAGGAGATCGATTAATTTCAACACAAAATCATTCTTACTCTGTCATTTGGAAATGATATTTCCTTTGTCATTTTTTACTATGATGGTTCACCTGATAATCCACCTTGTTTATTAAAAAAAGCTACTTAGCCCAGTTCAATGTCGATGGATGTATCCTATGGAGAGGTATTCATTTTACACATGTTTATCAGCCACTGTTTTGGAACCCGGATCGGACCGGCCGGTCCGGCTTGGGAACCGGTGACCCGGTGACTGAACCGGTTCAGTATTTTTTTTTATTTTTCTTTAGAATTTCATATTTATAAGTCTAAAATATTCAATTTCTCACCGGTTTGGCCCCGGGTTAGCTCCGGTTTGACTCCGATCTGACCCACTGACCCTTGACCCAGTACCCCGACCGGTTCAGTGACCAGTCCGGTTTTCAGAACCTTGTTATCAGCATTAAATTCTAAATTTGCTAGCCGTATATTCCAACATTAATTAACATTTTTTGTTATTAAATTTATTGGTTTCTTGGGAAGTTGAAATCTTACATAAGAAATAAGGCATGACAAGAAGGTTCTATAGCTGAAGGTTATTTAGAAATGGGGTCTTATATTTTTGTTAAATGTATTTTGATGACATTGAGACGTCTTTTAACTGACTGCCTCATGTAGATGATTGTCCTAAACCTGAGCCATTATCAAGAGAGTTGTTAATCCCTTCGTAAATCAGTTGGAGGAAGTAAGAACTTCAAACCAACTGCAGCTGAAAAGTTCCAAACATATAGACATGTATTGATTAATTGCAGTAAAGTTGATCACTTCATTCGGTAAGAATTGTACACTCATGTTATTTTATATATTTCCATACATTTTGCTTACATCTAATGATCACCGTTGCTTACATCATTACTTGTAGGGAATTTAGAATTAATGTGAAGTTTCAACTCCAGATCCGTATACAAACATCATTCAAAATTGATAAAAAAGTTCATAGAGAATTTTCAAGTTGGTTTGCATGTTGAATATTAAATTATCACAATTCATACTTACCAAATTTCAAAACTCTTGCAATTGGCCTGCTTGACCATGCAAGGAGGTTTACTGCATACACTGTCAATAGTTTCAAGTTTTGCACGGTTTTACTAGATATTGCTAACCTAAAATTCAGGTTTCATGGCACTTTCGGGACAAGGAGTTATGCGAGCAGCAGTGATGACAACATGTAGTTTGGAGGCATCCCTTATTATGAAAAGCGTGTTGTTGTTATTGAACTAAATTACCAAGGCCGTTTCATCGTGACACTCTTCAAGTGTTCGTGGGCAAATATTACAACTTCACGTTAACTCATAACTGATGAATTAGGCATCATATTAATAAATTTCTCTTGGCATATTCATATCGAGCAATCTAAAGATGACGAGCCATATATTTTTACCTCAAAGGCATACCAAGTTTATTATGTCGAGGATAAGAGGCATAGAGATTGGAATCTGATGGTTCATTTAAAGCCTCGAGACCTTTATGACATGGACGATGGTGATAACATTGCCTACGAGAGTGAGCCCTTGCAGCCTGCCAATTTTGACAACTTCTTCCCTAAAAGAAGATGGCAATTTACCTATAAGTAGGTGTGTTTTTGTAAGTTACACTTTATTATCACTTAATTTCAATATAATTTTCATACAAAATCATACACTCAACACTATCATTTTCTCCACACAGTTTTTCTTGAGGGATGGTGATGAAGAATGATTACAAAATCATCACTTTCATTCTTGTAAAGCAATCAATTTTTTTTAAACTCCAATTAAGATTTGTAGCCGTTTTTAACCGCTACAAACTACAACATAACTGCTACAAACATCGTCACCTTAATTGCTACAAATGTCTTGTTGGATCCCTATAAATACATTTACCATACCTCATTTCTTACCTTTTCCATTTCTTCCAACCCCTCTCCTCTCTCATTTTTGGTTCCCTTCTTTAAATTTTTGGATGAAGAGCTAAGCTTGTAAGGTCAATTTTTTTCCTCAAATCATGATTTCACTTCATTTTATTTTACTTCTTCATATAATTCTTATGCTAATTTTTGTTCCTTCTACATATATTTAATGATATTTTATTCCTCCACATTTTCAACATTCCGTCCATAAATATATCTCTTCGTCTTCAACTTCAATTTCATAAAGTGAAGAATCTAAATGATTAATACCTACACATAATGTTTCTCAATCTTAAAGATAATATTCATACTTATCTAACTTAATTTAATAATTATCCTCAAATAATAATTATTATCATTTAAATTGTTATTTATTATACAACTAATTCAAAATAATATTGAAAAATAAATCAAAAAAATTATTCATGCAAATTTTTTTTAATTCATGCAACATTTAGTAGCGGTTAGTCAATTGCTACAAAGTTAAATTTAAAAATTCAAATTTAAATTTTTAGCACAACAATTTAAAATTTCATTAAATATTAGTAGTGGTTGAGCAATCGTTGCTAATGGTTGGTGCCATATTTTCATATTTCTAAAATTAACTAGTAGCGGTTGGTCAACCGCTACAAAATTTGACAACAAATTTTCAAATTTCATTTTCCACCACACCCACATTTTGGCAAAAAAATTTGGTGTCACATTTGTAGCGGCTACTGAACCGTTGCAATTTTTTTTTAAAAAAAATTAATTCCCCAAATTAAAATGACAGTTGTAGCATTTATTAATTGCTACAAGATACTCCTAAAATATCTAATCTATAGATGCATATTGTAGCGGTTTGATAAAAACCGCTAAAAATATAGTAGCGGTTTTGTTGACACGCGTAGCGGTTTCAAAGAATTACTACAAAATTGTTTGCAACATTATATTTTATAGTTGTTTGCTTAATCGCTACTATTGACGTCTGTAGCGGTTAGAACCGCTACAAATTTGCCATTTTAACGACTACTAAAGGGCAATTTTTTGTAGTGTATTTTTTTATGAAGGGTTTGAAGTTTGAATTCACAGCCTTAATCCTAAAGAAGTGTTAAAGGAGATACCTGTTGTAGTAGAGTTACAAGGCCTACATGTTTTTTTGTTTTGGCCATCAAGGCCTCAACTGTTGGTTAGCTAAGTTGCTCGTTGATTTTTGTTATATGATTTTTTTCTTTCAAAAATACTGTATAGACTTATTTGAAAATTTTAATTTCAATTTTGTAAATATATATATATATATATATATATATATATATATATATATAACATTTTGGGAAAATTCCAAAAAAATGCAGCCAAAAATAAGAAATCCCAAATCAGTACAATGAATTTACCAAATCCCAAATCAGTTAGGTGTCAGTACAGACGAGGAATTTAGGATTTTGAAATTTTGGCAAAAAGACAATTTTACCCTTCAGCTCTCCCTCTCTCTCAACTTAGAATAACAATGTCGGGCTCTTGATTAACAACACCGTAATCTAAAATACGGTGTTGTTAATATAGAGACGGTGTTGTTATTGACCAATGAAACTTGTGAATTTTAAATTTATCCCTGAAGTTGTTAATAGAGAAGACGGTATTGTTATTTAAGAGCCTGATGTTGTTATTCCGAGCTGAGAGGGAGGGAGAGCTGAAGGGCAAAGTTGTCTTTTTGCCGAAATTTCAAAATCCCAGATTTCTCGTCCATACTGACACTTGACTGATTTGAGATTTGACAAATTCGTTGTACTGATTTATGATTTTTTATCTTGACTGCATTTTTCTGAAATTTTCCCTAACATTTTAATGGGCCATGTATCTCCACTTTTTCTTCAGTACGATCTTCTTCACCTCTTTATTTCAGAAAAAAAGTGAAAAAAAAGGTTATTGGGCTTAGCTTGGTGGTAAATCAAATCCAGTGAGATTAGGCTAGGCTTGGTACCGGGGAAGTGTTGTTAGGTTATCATGAGAATACGAATATTAATCAAGCAAATGAGATATATATATATATATAGACATTCCAACTTCCTTGTGTATTATAAAGAACTGTGCCTTTACTTTTCAAATGAAATCACCAATAAGAATTGGAAAAAAAGGATTTTATTAAATTTGTTTCCATTCGTTAAATAGAAAATTCCATAAACGATCTGCATATCTTATTAGCTTTCTATAACCATCAAGTACTCTATCTGACTGTGTATCATTTTGTACCATACTAACTTTCATTTCAATCTTCAAATGAAGTCACCAACTAGAAAATGGAAAATGATTTGCTCAAATTTGTTTTCCTTCTTTAAATTGAATATTCAATAAAGGATGGACATTTATTTATTTTCTAATAACCATCAATTATGATTGTGACATTGCAAATATAAGGACAAACGTAGAAGGGTTTTGTGAAACTTATTTATAGCAAAACAAATTATATGGGCACATATTCTTTTACAATTAACCTCTTGCCATATTTAAGAAGGGTTTTTAAACCTGGACCTATCAGTCCGGTCCGGTATTTTTTTATATTTTTTTAGAATTTTATATTAATAAGTCTAAAATCTTTAATTTCTCACCGGTTTAGTCCTAGTTTAGTTCCGGTTTAACTCCGATACGACCCACTGACTCTTGACCCAATACCCCGACCAGTTTAGTACCCGGTCCAAATTTCAGAATCTTGTATTTAAGTACGGTGGAAGAAATATAAGTATCAACATTATTTTTTGTTGTATGAAGAATATTTTTTCACAAATATAAATGTTAATTCTTATGTTAAAGAAGTTATTTTGGTCAAAATAAAAGTTTAACAATAAACTTTAACAGTTAATTATGGGTGGGTAGATAAAAATATATCTTAAATATATAAAAGAGGTTTGTGTAATATACATTTTAATTTCAAGAAAGCTAAGTTTTGTGAAATAGAACCATGACTAGTGTATTTTACTCAAATTAAAATTATAAAAGTTTATAACATAATAAAAATTAATAAATTTTATAACATATCATAAATTTTGAAAATATACGTAATTTTTTTTTGTAAATATTGTATGAGTGAATGTCCATGACCTCTCACTCTTAGGATTTCATATGTTTAATGCTCTAAATCCTATATATGAAAAGTTTCTTATAATTAATACCATTATGTTCATTTTTATTTTCTTGTTAACATATGTATATACTTTAATAGTTAGAGATCTATAAATAGAGGTCATGTATAAGGTATTAGTATTGAGAACAAGTTAATTAATGAGAAATAGACCATTGTTTTATCTCTTAATCTCTTGTGTTGTTATTTCTTATCTATCTTTATCATTTTCTCTTATTTTCATAAGAACATTAGAATTACTTTTTAGTTTATAAAAAAATATTTTTTTTGGAAAAAATATAAATATTAAAATAATATTTATATTAAATAGGGGTATTTTTTTTAAAACCAAAGTTTAAGAGTCAAATTGAGGTTAGCTAACGTGGATAGAAATGAAATCTCAAGTATATAATGTTTGTGTAACATACCTATTTTTCTGATACATTGTAACATACATATTTAAATTGTCATAGAGAGGTTTATAAAAGTTTTTAAAATAGAAAGGAGCTTTCTGTAATTTAGGTAAAATAAATAAATATTTTAAAATTCATATTATCTAATATCTTGACAAAAAATTAAAATCTGATTCAGAAAAGGTTAGGAAAAAAAAAAAAAGAATATCAGTACCGTCATGTGTCCGCAAGATCCGTTCTCTAAAATTCTTCACTACCATTACCATACAAAGTGTCAAGACGGAGGAGGTATCGTATTCGCCAGGAAATGAGGTTCCATAAAGATATTCTAATCCATTGACTGCCTTCCATTTTATACGAGAGACTGGCAAAGCAAGAAAAAATCATTAAGATTGAAAAAATCGCAACTTATAATTATAGATCAAGGATTAAGGATATTGCTATTGAAACTTTCTATATGTTAAAATTACTTAAACTATTTATGATAAAAATTCATATTGCATAAAAAAATAGAATTTAGAGGTTGACCACCTTATGAAAAAAGTTATTTACCATTTCTGATTAGTTTCTTTGTTTTTTTTTCTTTTTGTTTTTCTCTTTTATAAGAATTAAATTTTAAAATTTAAATTAACAAGGGTAGGTTTCATAGAGGAAGTTTAAGCAATAAGCATATCAGAACTTTCATATATTTTTAGTAAATTTAAATTATATATTTAACTTAATTATTTTCCTTAAATGTAAAGGCTAGTAAGTAGAAATATAGGATAAAATTAAGGGAAAATTGTTTTAAAAAAATCCCTCATTGCAAAATTTATTTTCAAAAGTGACTAATGCTTTTGACAATATAAGAAATAAATTTTAGGTATATTTAGGTAATAAATTTTAGGGATAATTAATCCACAAGTCTTTATAGTTTCAACCAATTTTAAATTAGGCCCTTATATATATATATATATATATATATATATATATATATATATTATCAAATCCTTATAATTTCACTTGTTTTTTAATCAAGTCCTTACAGCTTTTTGTCCTTTGTATAAGGTCTTTCTAGTTTTACATGATTTTTAATTATGTACATGTACCTTTTTATCATTTATTCAATAAATTATAATAATATTATTTTATAAATATAAAGTATAGTATTATTAAATATTATTATGTAAATATTAATATTATATAAATAATAAATTATATGATATTTTCATGTTAACATTATTTTTTATGAATTTTTTATATTCTTCATAATTTTAAATTAAAAATATATTTATATTATTTATTTGTTAATTCTAATTTTTATTTATTTTTATGAATATAAATTTGAATTATAATTACAATTTTTTTAAAAAAATACAATAAAATTATAATTATTTTATTAATTATTTTTAAAATTATATAATTATTATTTAAATTTATTATCAGTAAATTTTATTTTAATATTATTTATTTATTTAAATTTCGATTAAATTAATAAATTAAATTCCAAAAACTGCAAGGATTAATTAAAAATCCATTGAAAAAATAAGAATATGATTAAAAAAATATATAAGGACCTGATTAAAAACAAGTAAAAGTATAAGAACCTAATAAAAAAAAAGACCTATAGAGACGAAATTAAAAATTGGTTGAAACTAAAGGACTTGCAAATTAATTATATATCCCTAAATTTTATAATAAGTGGTTTTTCAGTAAATTTTTCTGAAACTAATGCTTTGTTTTTTCATATTGAAATTAATGCTTTTGATTACATAAGAAATAATTTCAAGCTAAATATAACGCAAATTTTAAATACGATTTTTATTCTTTTTAATTAAAATTTGTGGTTCAGTTGGGAGATCGATGATAGAGAAAACATAGGTTAAAAAAATAATTAAGATCACACACGCACACATATTCCTTGTAATATTCTAACTTTAGAAGAAAAGGTTCAAAATATCTGTTTGATTTCCAGAAGATCCTTTTTTCCTAATTCTGATTTTTGTTGACCGATCATTCCTAATTCTGATTTGAGTCCAACAAATGATATATAATTTTTTAACAAACGAATTGAACCGAATAATTTTGATTACTGAATCTAAGTTGATCATAAATCACTACCACTTTTCGCTTTTCTTTCTTAATTTTATTTAATTTTATAAAAACATTTCTATGTAATAAAATTAGTCTATCTTTAATAATAACATTTGGGTTAGATTATATCTTTAGTCCTTTAAGTTCATATCAAATTTGAGTTTAATCCCATAAACTTATAAAGTATATTTTTAGTCCCTTAATTTTAATACGGTTAATCTCATTAATGAAAAATGCTAACTCAATGGGTTTAAATAATCACTCTCCAACTAAATTTAAGAGCTTAAAATTAAAATAAAATATAAAAATATAATATTTTTCTATTTTAATTTTAAATATAAAGTATTATATTAAATGATCAACTTTAATAGTTTTTGTCTTCATTGAAATTCGTTGTATCAGCACCTTTTTATAGAGAGATGACTAACGGTATTAATATTATAAGACTAAAAATATACTTTTTAAAGTTAAAGGATCAAATTAAAATTTGACGAAAACTTAGAATACTAAGCCTATAGTTTAGCCAAATATAAAATGAAGAAGTAAATATCGTATTCAATTGAAATCACTTACCAGATCAAACCAACAAGGTGTTGGTTGATAATAAGGCTTCAAGACTAATCAAATGCCCTTAATGGCATGGTACCAGTAGAGATTTGGATTTGGTGAAGTGGCTGTTTACAAAGTCTGAATCAAAAATTTATAGGCACTCATTGTAAATGCGTCAAAATAATAAGTTCATAGTTAATTAAGGAGGCTTTAAGACTAAGCAAATGCCCTTAATGTCATGGTACTGGTAGAGATTTGGACTTGGTGAATTGGGTGTTCACAAAGTTTTTGAATCCTTAAAAACTTTTTACCCTAAAATAGAGCAAAATAAGATAGGGTAGAAGTCTCGGATGATGTGATTTATGTCCAAATTGGTTCTTGAGAAAAAAGTGATCAGTTTGACAAACTATAATTTGTTTGAATTATTAATGAAAAAGTAATTTTATATATAAAATGATTGAAAATTACATAAATTTTATTGAATAATACATACATACATACATACATATTATAAAATTCAGAGTATTGATACTCCCTATATACAAAAATTGTATATTATTTATTTCCCCCCTTTTTGGATGTTTTTATATTAAAAACATAGAATTATTGGGTCTTTAGAAGTAATTTTATTTTTTCATTATTATTAATTTTTTATTCAATATTAAATAATTCACTATTATCCATATTGATTTGTTTTAATTTTTTGTTCATTAATTTTTTTCGTGCATAAAATTTTGCAAAAAATAAAGAAAGGGAAAAAATACAAGAAAGGGGGGTGTTCGAGGTTTTTAAGCGTTACTACAAGTATGGATCACTAAGAGCCCGTTTAGTTCAACTCAATTGCATGCCTGCAATGGTAATTATGATTGCATTACCAAGAGAAGAGTGTTTGGTTGCTTTTTAGCATGATAATAAGGTTTACCATGGTAATGATGATTACTAAAAAATTGGTAATCCTCATTCATACCTCCCCCTTATGAATCCTTATTATCATCCAATTGCATGTTTAAAAAAGTCCAATCTACCTTTTAGTTTCACTTCTCTTTGTTTTATTTGTATCTTTTCACTTAACCACATCACATCACGCTACAACCGCTACTGCCATTACCTCCTCTACCGCTATCACCTCCACCTACCGCCGCCACCACTACCTCCTCCTCCGTCATCCCCTGTCACTACCACTACCTCCTCCTCCTCTACTATTGTCATCGCCGCTACTACCTCCTCCTCCATCGTCGTCCCCACCACCTCCCATCGTTGCTGCCGCCACCCCCCATCGTTGCTACGACCAGCCCCTATTGTTGTTGCCACAACTACCTCTTCCTACTCCATCCCCCTCCACCACCACTACCTTTTCCTCCATCACCGCTACCGCCACCTCCACCGTTGTCATCGCCACCATGACTTCCTCCTCCTCGGCCAAACCTTATCACTACTATGTCCACCATTGCTGCCCCTATCACAACCTCCTCCTCCACCATCGTTGTCGCTGCAACCACCACAACCTCCTCCTCCACCATCACCGCCGCTGCAACTATTACTTCCTCCTTTTCCACCTCTACTATCGCCACCCCTGTCATTACCGCCACTACCTCCTCCTCTACTATTGTTGCTATCACCATTTTCCACCGCCGTTCCATAGTACTGTTACCATCCACCGCCACCATAACCATCGCTATCTGACGATCCAAGGCGAGATAGCATGACAATTATGATGAGGTAGCATGATGACTCTTAACTATTTTTTTTATAGAGATTATAGTAAGGGTAAAATAAACTGTGTGATATATTAATTTTAAATAATTGTTAAAATAATAACTCATTGCACATTTCTTAAAAATTAAACTAAACACTAGCTCTGTAATTAAGATTGCATTGCATTATGATTGCATCGTATTGTACTGCACTGCAGGGTGTAATAGGATTGACCCAAACGAGCCCTAATGTTTTAGAATATTATTCTCACATATACCTACCGCAAAAGTGAGATCATTTGACATGGTTGAATTAAAGACAAAAAAAAGGTTGAATTAAATATAACAAATTGGATTAAACAAACTAAGTCGAATTAATTAAAATCTAAGTTGTTTCTTAACTTCAAGAGAATATGGAACTAGGATTTACTTATCTCCATTATACTTTATGAAACTAAACATTTCCCTACCAATTAGCTTTAAAATAAAATTAAGTGTTTGTCTAAAATTTCATAATCAATTGGTTAAGCTTTCCCAAAGTCAAAGCCAACTTTTATTTTTAAAAAAATTTATCAATCTCTTGTAGCAAGTTAATGAAAATAGCATTAAAAACTCAGTCTCAATACGATAATGCTAGGTTAATAGATAAATATCTTTTTCATTAAAAAACTATCATCCAATCAATAAACTTCAAGTCTAATATAGTTTTATCTCAGTTCTTCAACAAAATAATCTTTGTAAAGCATTGTGTCATAGAACAAAACAACCAAGTGGTGGAAAAACACTTAGAAGCAAAAAGACTAAGATAAAACACAAACTTTATTAAACACTAAATAAGAGGAATAACATAGTCTCAGTTCATATAAAGGTTCAAAATAGCCCTAAAAATGAATGTTTGGCTACTCATAGTTTGCAAAATCCAACAACTACACACAATAAATTGGTTCATTGTAACACTACTAGAAAAAAAATGCATTTAAGACCGCCACATTTAGACCTCTTATAGGCGGAGGCAATTTAAAAATTATGACCGGTGATATTTTTGTAAATATATATAAAATTTTATACCGATTTTGCGTACAAAAGCTCTAAAATATACTTTTTAAACCGGTTGCTTTTACAATCGGTCTAAAAGGCATTAAAATATTTTTTTATAAAAATAATATTTATACCTATTATGCATACAACCTGTCTAAAATATATTTCTTAAACCTAGTGTTTGTACAACTGGCGGTCTAAAAAAATATCAAAACTATTTTTTTAAAAAAAATAATATTTACAAGATCTTATACTGGGTTTTGTTAAATATTCTCTATATAGTAATCTAAACCCTAAAAAAATTATATATACTTTTACTCGGCTACCCCTTTGAACTTGTCTAAAATATATTTCTTAAACCTAGTGTTTTCTGCATTTTTTCTATGTCAACTGTCGGCGTGTGGTCTTTGGTTGTGGACAGCCTGTGAACCACTCTTTGCTCCTACCTTTCATCTTTGGCGGTGTGCTCTTCCCTATGGTAAGGTTAACAAGTTGCTCTTATCGGAAGTTTGTGTCACTTTTACATGTCCCATTGCTGCTTGTTTGCAAGGATCTGGTAGTGAAAACATTGTTTGGTCTCAAGTCTTCTGGATCTATGGTGTGCCGTTTGTTTTCCTATATCTAATCAAAATTTTTCGCATGTTTGTTGTTTGGTTGAACCTTTTTCACCATTCGACTGTTATAATACCTTATTTCCAATAGTCTAAGATGAGTACAAAAGAGTAGTGAAATCTATTGTGGAATTAGGATTTAAACCCGGACTACCCAACTTTTGAAATCTTTCACAAATTCTCACTCTCAACTCAGGATTTGAACCTAGAGTTGAGAGGGTTTTTTTAGAGGATAGAAAAATTTTACAATCATTCCCACGAATTTCACTACATCACCAATACCTCATCGGCTCTTAATTTCATTATATCAGAGTATGCGAGTGATTTGCTTGCCTTTTTAATGAAATTAGAGCTATTCTCTGCTCATACTACATTCATTCGTTTATACATATAAAATGTATAGCCGTATAAAACTATCAAAATATTTACACCAAATACAAAAGATAGTGCCTTGCACTATGATCTTCACTTCACCTTCGGAATTCCTCTTTGCATATCTCCTTGCATTCTCCACCTGTACTCAACACCTATATGGTTGGGTGAGGAAGAGTGAGATTCAGAGAATCTTAGTAGAAAACATTACCAATTTGCATGCAAGATATATATATATATATAGTTAATGCATGACATGCTTGCCTTTCATACCTCATGCTAACATAATGACATATCTGCATGCTCAATGTTATGACATATATATGGCCATTGCATAATATAACAGAGCTTCAATTAAGCAACTATGCTCAACACAAATAGGCAAAACAATCACATAAATCAATGCAAAGACATACATATCAAATACATGCAGGTTAGGTAAGTTCACTACCTTGTGGATCAATGTATTTCCTTTGTTTCCTCTTCTTCCAACCATTAGAGCTTCTTGGAAATTTTTCCATTCCTCTTCTTTCTTGACTTCTCCATAGCCCTAAATACCCAATTACATCATTAGAGCCATGATTGTGAGTCATTAGAAGTGTATATTAAGGCCTAAGAAGCTAGGGAGGACTAAATAGGCCAATTTCTGTCAAAAACATGAAATGCTGGAATTTAGGGACCTTGGCCGTGGCTAAAAACATGTCAATAACTTTTTAGATAGGGCCAAGCAATCCTCTGGCCGTGCCCAAGAATTCCCTGTTTCTTGACCAAATTTCTAAAAATCATAAATAAATCTAGAAAAATCCAAATGAGGTGCTTCCAAGTTCTACGGGACCCTTGTTATGTATAATTTCAGGAAAAAATATATCCATAAGCTAGAAGCACTCAAATAAGTAATAATTCCATTTTATTAGACCCTGTTCCAAAAATTTCCAGTTTTTCATGCCCAAACTTTAAAAACTCATATCTCCCAATGTACATGTATAAAAATTACAAACTACCTATCAAATTAAAGATCTATGTCTATACTTTAATTTTGGAAAGGTTCAGGATTCTTGGACAAAGTTTGACCCCTGAAACACCATGCACAAACACACTGTTCCAGACAGGGTAGATTCACAACATGTGTATACTTACTTCATAAATTTTCAAATTCATATACAAGCAACCAAAAATCTTGAATACTTGAATACCTACACAATTTTACCTTCTAAACCCAATGAAAACCTCAAAATTAGCAAATTCCCACTCCTTCTAAACGTCACAACCAGAACAGAAAATCAGGGTTCTTAGGAAAAGTTTGTTGTTTTCTTGTTTTCTCTTGCCTAATCACTTCCTTTTTACTTCTAATCACATGATTATCTATTTAAACACTAAATGAACATGATTTAGGGGAAATTTTGGTAGCATTTCCCCTAGGGTTTCATTAGCCCAAATTTGAAAAACAAAGAGAAAACAAATCAATATCCACCAACAACAACACCAATAACATCCAACAAGGCAAGAGAGGCAAGTTTTGGAGTGTACCTCTTGATTTCACCACTTTCTCTCTCTAAAATGTCACTATTCACTCCCTCCTCACTCTTGATTTTTTCTTAAAAACCATGGGTTTCTAGAAGGAGAAGATGTTAGAAGTGGTTATAGCGTGATTAGGAGGCAAAAATTACAAGATTACAAGCCTCTTACCTTAGATTTTGGTAAACCCTTGCTCTTCCTTGTGCTTGAGCTCCTTGGAAATGGCTGAAGTATTCCTCTCTCTTTCGGTTTAGATTTTGCACTAAAATGGCAAGAGAAAGATGAAAAGATGAAGACTTAATGCAATTGTTCAAATTGCTTTACAAGTGGCATATTCCAATTGGTCCAACTTTATAATTTTTGTGCAATATTTCAAATAATTCCATTTCCCTTCTCTTTTCCCTTGATCAGCCCAATTGCATGAGAGATGGAAGAGGAAATATTGTTCTCAAATTATCCTAATGCCATCTTGCAAATTGTTGACTTTTGGACCTTTGACTTTTGACTCTTTGACATTCCTTCATAATAATTCACTAAAATAAGCTTATTAATTACCAAGTAGCCATTTTCCTCTTTTTAATTCCCATTTAAAAAAAATATTGGAAATATTAGGGAAAAATAATCATTTCTTGTCTTATAGAAAAATTACCATTTTGCCCTTACATTTTATTCCATTTTCGCACTTACTGCAAAACTTGACAGAATTTTAATCAAACTTTGAAAATTCATATCTAATTGTGTAGATATCTAATTTGGGTAATTTTAAAGGCTATGCGACCCTTATTGAGTCTAGTTTTAAATAAAGATATAAAATTTAGCAAATTGGAAGCTCAAACTTCTCAGAATTATTGTTTTTGGGCGCTGGCACTGAGAATAGCCAGTTTCATTGGGCTAACTTCAAAAATACATATCTCTTTGTGTACAGCTATAAATAACTCATATGACCTATCAAATTAAATTTTGATAAGTCTACTTTCATTATGGAAATTTTCATAATTTTTGGAAATCATTTGCCCCTCTAAAGATGACACACGAGCACAACTACCACACCAGGAAATTTACCGGTAGCAACAATACTTTAAGTGTGCCTTCTAATTGCATGGTTTTTTCATTCCTCAAACTCTTTAACTCACCATAATACTCCCTTTAATACCCAAGGTATAAAGGAATTTTTGGAGAATACCACTATGCCTTACTAGGACATTTACTAAACTAGGGTTTAGTAGTTCACTTAATGCAGGCTTAATCTCAAGTCTCTTGTCCCAAAATTTGGGATATTACAACTGTGGTCGGAATTTTGTTTTGCCTGCATGATTGATAGCTTTAATTCATCATTTTTTTATGGCATGGTAATGTGTTTGGTTTAGTTCATAGGATATGTCTGCCATTTTTTATTGCGCTGCTCAGCAGAACAGAGCTTGCTGATAGCGGTGGTCTCCTTTTGGTTCATTGTCCCTCTTCTTCCTTCCCTCTGCTTGTCCCTTATTGTCAATACTAAGCAATATAGAGCCTTTTTTTTGTGTGAACGTAGGCTGATCTGTACAAGTTTTTTTATTAGAGTTGCATGTTTTGAAGAATTTATTGGTCAAAACATTGTTAATGTCTTAGGTAATTTTTCTTTTTCCAATATCAAAGTAGTTCCTTCCTTGTATTGAAGCTAGGTTATTCAATTAGCTTATAATCTTGCCCTTCTCTATCTTTGAATATATAATTATTACTAACTGTTGTATCTTTTTCTTTTAATGCATTTTGATCTTTTATAAAGAAAAAAAAAAGAATTTATTAGTTGTTAGAATATTAATTCTAATACAGATATTTTTTGTGTATATAGGTCTTTAGAGTACCTATATTTTCCATATATAAAAGCATATCAAATTCTTATAACCAATAAAATTTCTAAAAAATGTATTTTAACTCTTTAAAAAAAATTGGTGAAATGATACATCTTTTCCTCTCATTTTTAAGTTGCCTTTTTTTTTAAAAAAATAGAGTGCTTTTAACAAAATTTAGAAGATGTCTCTATTATATGGTTGTCTGGGTTACTTTTTTGTGGATATACATTTTTTTCTTTTTCTTAGAAGCATGTGATCTAATCTCCATTCCTTATTGTTTGGTAACATATAGTTGCAGTGTACTGCAATGTCATGTACTTTATGTTGATAATTTAGGGAACTTTTTGATAGAGTAGGTGTCAAACTTTGCCATAGAAAAAATGGATAGCAAATCAGTTTGGGATGAAGAGACAATTGAGATTTTATCAATGCATGCCTTAATCAAATTTACCGCAAAGAATGAAATGGGTTGTCATTTATGAAGATAGGGTGGAACAACATAGTCTCAATGTTTAATGAGAAGATAGGGAAATCATATGACAAGAAACAGTTGAAGAATAGGTTAGATACATTAATGAAGGATTTGAAACTTGGGATTTGTTAATGAAAGAGACTGGTGTGGGCCAAGACCTTGTAACCAATAGGGTGGTAGCATCCGATACGTGGTGGCATGGGAAATTACAAGTTAAAAATGACTATAATAACTATTTTTTTGTAACTACTGGTCCAGTTGACTCAAGTATTGCTTTTTAAATTAAGGTATTGATTTCATTTTCCTGGATGCATGCAGGTTTATATAGAAAGTTTAAGCGTTTAGGCCTTAAGTTTGAAAGAGAACTAAGAATTTTATTCAAGGATGTCATGGCAACTGATGACGATATTTTTTCACCGTCTTTCACACAACCACTTACATAGACATAAGAGGTAGAGGAGGAAGCCGTTTACCGACCTATAATGGATGAACAAGAAGGGTTAAGGGACAACAGAGAGGATTCTTTCGGAGCCAATCCGAGTGCTAGTACAGGGGTGACAAATGATTTTCCTGGCATTAGGTTATCAACCGAGACGCTACCAATTGTTCCTACTAGTTCAGGAGGATTTGGCAAGAGAAGAGACTTGATCGAGTCGGGCTTAAGAAAAAGCAGAAACTTCCAGCTTCACAACAAATTGCAGATGCAGTTAGTGTGATAGCTAATGCATCCAAGGAAAGAGTAGCAACATTAGATGCTATCAAAGATGTCAGTTTTGATGCTTTTATGAATCATTGCTTGACATTGACGAAGTTGTATGTGATGAGGACTTTCGTCATCGCTGTATCAAGCTTTTAATGGAGAAGATTAGCCGAGAAACGTTTGTGTCACTCTATAAATGGAACAAGCAGTTCGTGGTTCCGTGGTTGCGGTTTATGGTTTACAATGCGTAGATATCGTTTATCGTTCATGACTCCTAGATGTATCTAAACTATATATGTCCGCGTAGCTTAATTATGTTTGTGTTTGTAACTTATGACAATATTTGACTTTATGACAATATGTTTAGTGAACTACCTTTTATGCCAACACTTGAATCTGTTTACATGTATCATTGAGTTCATATTTGGTATATTTTTTTCTTCCATTACTCACTTGTGAATTTAATCACCCTTACAGGGTACATAATCAATGGCAAATTGGAACAATCAAAACTTACCTGACATGGTGGAGGAAGATGACCAGTCTTGAGTAGTATCTCTTATAAATGACGAGTTAACAGAGTATGAACACTTAACTGCGTTGCTCTATCAATATTGGGTGCCTTTCATGTGCAAAGAACCACACAAAATAAGTAAACACACAGGTTATTTATAGGTCCAAGAGATATTGGCAACCCATGGTTCACTCTGTCATGGCATGTTTAGAGTGGAAAAACATGTCTTCTACATCTTGTGTCATAAATTGGTCGAACATGTGTTACAAAATTCAACAAACGTTAGGATCAAGGAAATGGTTGCCATGTTTTTGCTCACCGTTGGCCATGGAGGAGGCAATAGGGTGGTATTGGAACTCTTTCAACATTCAGGGGAAACGATCAGTAGACTTTTGCATACTGTATTAGATGCTTGCATTAGTCTAGCACAGGAAAATATCAGACCGTACAATCCTGAATTCCGTGAATACCACCCAAAAATACTGAACAATCCCTAATATTATCCATACTTCAAAGATGTAATTAGAGCAATAGATGGAACTCACACTAAGTGTGTGATCACTGGTCCCTCCTGGGATAAATATATCGGGAGAAAGGGATATCCAACACAGAATATAATGGCTGTATGTGATTGGGATATGTGTTTCACATTCGTGTTAGCGGGATGGAAATGTACTGCACATGATGCTCGTGTGTTTCAATCTGCTGTTTCAAATCCATCTATGAATTTCCTGTTAAAATTATGCCCTAGGGGCCAATCATTGTACTTTAAACATTATTGTTATTTAAATAATTTCTCCAATTTTGTTATCATATCATTTGCATGTTTATTATGATAACTATATCCTTGGATGTATCATAAATATTGTCCTAAATGTCCCTGGTTGGTTATCTATGCGGGAGCAAAGATAAAATAAGACTAGTATGACTTTAATGAGGTATGGAGATACGAATCAAAGTCTTAGGCACTTGTAGGAGTACAAGGTGCTGGACCAACCTACTATGAGAAAGTTGCATGGATTAAGTCATAAGCTTATCTCATATATAACCGCGTCACAATACCCTCTGACCTGAGATCATCATGGATTCCTGCATGAGAGTTGCTAAATTTTGACCTAGCCAAAAGTCACTTTTGACCAGGTGATGATAAAGGCTACAATCGGGCTTATGGGTTTTCATGTAGAGGAATGTGAATGGTCAAGATGGAATTTGTCCTTCACATTAGTAGAGAGATATTACTGGGCCCCTTGATGAGTGAGTTTGAGAAATGTATAGCCATACTGTGATGGAAAGGAGTTTCCGTTTCTATTATCAGACTACTTAGGAATCGGGAAAGTAATGGTCAGGAACAAGAGGATGACACTATCCATACATCATCCTTGACCAAAATATTGTGTGACAAAAGGGACGTGACATGGTTATATGACATGTTGCATCGTATTAACAATCTACATATGAATTGGGTAGTTGTAACATCTTGCTAGAGGCCGCTTACGACTTGTGGGCTAATATAGTTATTGGCCCACTACCAACTTCATGTGGGCCTACAGGTTCGCACACAAGAATAGTCCAACACGAGCTATAATGTCCAGATTTATTGAATCTAAGATGTGTCTAAGATTCAATGAATACAATGTTTAATCTAGGGAGGACGAATATATATATATATATATATATATATATATATATATATATATATATATATTATATAGTGTTAGTTTTAGATTTAATTTATTTGATAAATTAAATAACTAAAACTAATAGAGATATCGTATCTCAAATTTAATTTACAAAGATAAATTAAATTAGTTGGCTCTTTATTCGGATTAAATAAATAGATTAGATTAAATCTGTTAGATAGATTTAATTAAATCAAAATTCATTTAATCCAATTCAAATTTCAAAATTAATTAAGATTAATTTTGAATATCTAATACGACTCACAATAGTTATAAAAAATGTAGGGTTAGAGAACCCTGGGGCATGAGAAGCAATTAGAGAGCCGCAAGAAAAGAAAACCCTAGAAAGAGGCATTAGAGGCGCTAGCACGCTGTCAGTGTTAGGGTCCTATTCGTGTGGATACCAGTAGAGGGAGCTAGTTTGTGCAGTTGGCTCCTAGAGATCGAACAAGATGCAAAACGTAAATGTACGATTTTGACTACTCAGTTTAAACGCCATTGATAGATCCGTGTTCGGGATTCAAAAATTTTAAACGGTTAATTTCTTCCGCTGCGTGTACGAATCCCAACATTTCCCTCATCCACCTACAAGTATATTTCCGTCACCTTCAGTTTAATTACTTTCATTTAGCACTTTAATTAATCTCAAAGTTTGGATTGATTTCAAATTTATTAGGCAAACATTATTTGGTTGATGCTGGTTATCTGACACAACTTGGTTATCTTGGTCCCTATAGATGTGAGCGTTATCATCTGCTAGAATTTAGCCGCCAACCCGGATTTAGAAATGCTAATGAGACTTTCAATTTTTGTCATTCTAGTTTGAGGTCTACTATAAAAAAATACGCAAATACAACTACCAAACACAAGTCCGCATTGTTTGTGCAACAATGGCCCTACATAATTTTATTAGAAGAAATGATGCCAGTGACGTTCATTTTTGGGAAGCTAAAGCTATGAATATAGTTGATGTAGATAATAACAGTGTAGATGAACAACCTTCCGCGACAAATTATGGTAGGCGATCTTCCTCCTAAATGAATCATATTCGTGACTCAATTAGAGAGCAAATTGTACGGGACATGTGATCTAATTAGTTATATAATATCATTTCATCAAATTATGTATTTTCTTATTGTTGAATTTCCTAACTTTAACTTTTATAAATTTTTTATAATTTTTAATTTAATTTCTCTCTTACCATTATCACAAAAGCCACTTATGCTAAAGCCAATCCAAACAAAACTTACTTTTGCAAAAGTCATTTATACAACTGTCAATTCAAACATAAATTACATTACACAATATGACTTTTATCTAAAAGTAAGATTGCAAAAAGTTAGATTGAAAAAAGTCACTTTTGCAATAGATGTTCCAAACAAATGTTTTCTACTTTATTGCAATTTTTTTTTGGATAGATATGAAAGATAATGCCAAAAAACTAAAATACAGAACATAAAATTATCTATGAAGCTGGAATTAAGTTATAGCCTCATCAAACAACCCAACAACAGCCTGAGAAGTGATCAGATAGAAACCTAGCAACACGTTAAGGGCCTCTTCTGCAATTTTTATTGTTAGATGTTTTGTTGCGATTTTATTAAATATGCTTTTTCCCTTAATTTTTTTTCAAATTTTTCTTCTTCTATTTTATTAAGATATGGATTTTATTATGACATCTTATAAAATTGTAGTTTCTCTTTAGTGATTTTATAATATCCAGATCTCAAAATCTTCACAAAAGAAGCTGTTCTAAAAAAGAAAATTAAAAAAAGAAAGAAAAATCCAGATCTTAAAATTATTTTTTGCTGCGATTTTGAAATCTAGATTTTTCTGATTTTTTGATTATTAATTTTTTTAGATAAGTTGTCTACTATTTGGTCTAGAAAGTGTAAGAATTCTTAAACCGCTCGATATTAGACCTAACATAAAATCGGTCTAAATACTATTTTCAACCGGTGTTAAAAATCTTTTTTCTAGCGGTGCAAAATCAAAATAAAGAGAAGCATGAAAGACTGAAAAACAAAAAATGAAGATCCAAAATCTCGTCAAGCCCACCATCCAAGCCCCCAACGCCTTCAAGTTTCCACTCCAAGCTCTCAACTTGCATCCTTGACTTTCTAGAAATGCAGAATGAGTGAATTTCGGCGTATCCCATCATTAAAACCCTTAGTTTTTCATAATAGCAAATGAAACATGCATATATACTCTTTCTTCATTTGCCTTGCTTTGGCGAGGGTGTCTATCGCCGCTTATTCTTTAGCATGCTAGTTGGTTTCGGTGAGTGACAGAGAGACATTCTTCTACTTCTGGACTATTACGCTTTGGCGCGTGTATTGCTCGTTGAGGCGAATAACATGGTGGCTCTCTTCACACTTCAACTATATGATCCTTCCTTTGCTTGTTACTGCTCTAGGCTTTGTTCGTAGTCCCACTGGTTCTTGCAAAGCTTCAATGACTTGTCTCCATCCCTCTATGTAAAGAAGAAAATTTATAAGTTTCACAATTACTTTAAATAAGGCACAAAATTCGTATATAGACCAAGAACTTCTATGAGTTTGCTTTATAAGTGTCTATGCACATTTTTTCATGTAAGTCTTTAATATGCACAATTTGAGTCCAAAAATAGGTAACAAGTATAAAAAAATTGTGTTGAAATATTATCCATTTCTAAAAGTTATCAGGGGGAGAGAATGTTGCACCGTGACCTATGCTTTCTTTTAAATTGACACACCCAAAATCAATAAAAAGTAGCTTTTAATTCCTCTATTGTGGCTCTTGAAGATTTTTTGGGTAGAAGTACTTAATTTAAAAGGTCGTTCCAAGTATAATTGAGATAAATTAAAATTCCTCTCACATACTTATAAGTGTTTTTTTACGTAAATTAAGATAAAACTTCTCTCACATACTTACCTCGTATATTGTAAATCACTATTAAAAAGCTGTTTTTGAAAATTCCAATCGTTATTCCAAACAAACATATCTTCTTGTTTAAGAATAGAAAAGATGACCCGAACTAGCTTTTGAAACCAAAATGCCACTTTTATGTAAGCCCACCACCATTCCAAACATATACCCTAAAGAGATTAAGAATAGAAAAAAAATACAAACAATGGTTAATCCCAATTGGCTCTCTATCCACTTGAGCCTATGTATAATCTCGAACCTAACCACTTGAGATTTCTTTATTATAAGCCACAAGTTTAAGCCCGACACTTGTGAGTTACTTCATTCTCTTCACAAAGATCCTCAAGAGATATACATCACTCTTGATTATCACTCCAAGGGAAACCAATTCCCACCTTTTTTATATTAACTTATTAGTTGTTGTCCTAGTTGATTCATGATCTAATTAATGTGAACTCCAAAAGGTGGATACAACCTAGGTTAGCCCTTATACTAGATAGTTAATTAACTTGGTTTAATTTGGTGCACTACGACAATATATTTCAAATTTGACGTCGTTGCTTCGATTTGGAATGGGCACCTGAGTCACTCAAATGGAAGGTCTACAACTCAAGATATGGCTCCTGAAGTCCGTCATGTTTATAGCAAAAGTCCAATGTTGCAGCATATGCATGCGCTGCAACACAAAGCAACAATCCACAACGTAAGGTACAGTCTACAATCTACAATCTACATCACCCTTCCTTCCTCCGTGTCTTTCACCGTTGTGGAAGTATCCTCCAAAGTGGGGGATGGTCCCAATAGTTTGGGTTCTAATAATACCTCTTGATCGTGTTTTGTGTATTAATTCATCTTTTAGATTGCTGGAAATTTATTTTGCGAACCCCGAGTCTTATTCATGAGCTAATTGAGTTAATTTCATGTTTTTGTCGGGAAAACCATTTTATAGTTGCCTATATTTTTCTTCAATTTTCAATTTGGTACCTAAGTATAACCTTTAATATTGTTTTGTTAGTAGTTAGCATGGTTAACCTTTGTAACTTTACTACTTTAGCAATGTTAACCCAAGAGCTAATTGTGCTAACAAAATCAAGCATTTAATTAAGGGAGAATTCTAAAAAAATACCATTTAAACTTCAAAATCCCAAATAGGTGATTTAACAATAAAATGATTTGTTAATTGCATTACCATTCTTGTTAATCCCATTACCGAACTTGTTAACGGGATTTTGAAGTTTAAATAGTATTTTTTTGGCATTCTCCCTTTAATTAATAGGGAAAAAAAAACTCATGGGTACTCAATGGTTTTCTATGTTTTTGTCATAAATCTTTCAAGTTTATGCTGAGAGAATTACATATAGGTTCCAAATAAAAAATATTTAATTACCCACAGATTCTAGTCACTTATTAAATAAAAAATTTTAATGCATGGATATTAAAGTTTAATATGTAAATGAAACTAATAAGAATAAGGAAAGTCACATTGGTCAAAAAAATAATATTTAAAAAGTCTAATAATTTGTGAACAACAAATAAAGGTAATATTGACAAGTTTTAAAATTTTTTATATACTACACACATTTTTTTTTTGGCTGGGACTTTTAGTGTGGTTTTCCCTAAGCATAATTAACTTTTTTTTATTTCGAATTTACTTAAAAAAAATTTCATTGACAAGAAGAAAATTGGATGAATTATATCATTACACGCAACACATCATAGCCTTTAAAATCCAATGTGCAGAGAGCATATTCTAGTTCAAGTCAACAAGGGAAAGAATCAGAACAGCCCCACAGAATCTCATACCATTTAGAAAAGAAAAAAGCTTCACGTCTCTTCCATTTTTTTATTTTTTTATTTGGTTTTCCCTATTGGCGAAAACGAGCGGTTTTCCTAATTTGTAATTTTATAATTACAGTTAAATTACTATTGTGGTTTATGTATCCAACTACTTTTCATGATAAATGTCTATCAAAGTATAAATTTGATGTTAGCTGTCATGTGTTGATAATAAAATATAATAATTCATAACATGTACTATATACTATGCTTGTATTTTCAAATTACTTGATATATGTACATAGATAAGGCAATTTGAGCCTAAAAATTATATTTGGATTGGCATTAAAGTCAAGTAAGTTTTTTAGTCCAAAAAAATTCAAATAATCCCCCCCCCCCAAGTCAAGTTATACAACCAGGTTTTGAATATTTTGGAATTACAAAAGCTAAATGCGTATTATACAGACTTTTTCAGAAAAAAAAATCCAACTTTTTACAAGAATGCATATAAACATAATGCACATTATATTAATTGACTTTTATCCAAATTTAAATTTATAAAATGTAGTTGGGATAAAAATTACTTTTCTAATTTTGTAAATGTTGATCTAAACAAGTAAAAATAATTATGGTAACATTTAAAATGTCATAATTAAGTACCTAAGTAGATTTTTATCCTTTCTAGTGGATGATAAATTTTTACTTTTACTGGTTACTTAATTTGGTATTAATATTAATATATTAAAATATATAACAACAAATAAAGGTTGCAAATTTTAAATTCTATAATTTTTTTAATGACATATTATACTTCATAGAAAATATAATAATCAATAAATCACAAGCACTTACATCTTTTTTATTTGTTAAAAGTATTTTCTTCTCTCTTTAATATATGATATATTTATGAAATTGATCTTCATTCTAAATATATGATATATTTTTTATATTTATCAATATTTTCCTAATTTACCCATATTGATACTCTCTCTTTGATAATAAAGGAGGAGAGGGAAGAAAGAAATTAGCTCAATTAAATAAAATGACTAGAATATTTTAGAAAATATATATTACTCTTCTGGTCTTAATTATAGGACAACATTTAAGAGTTAATCATGGTCCTGAATATAATATATAGTTTACATATTTATCAATATTTTTTAAATTTACTCTTATTGATGTTTCTTCAATAATAATAAGAAGGAGAGAGAATGAAGAAATTAAGGAAGATACTTAGGGTATTTTAGAAAATATATTGTATATTAATTAACTTAATTAATTTTTTAAATTTTATCAAATTAAAAAAATATGTCTTATATTAAAGATTAAAAGAGTATATTATTTAACTCAACTAACTTCTTTAATATAATTAAATTAAATAAATATTTTTTACATTAATAGAATAGAGTAAATTAGATAAAAATTTATTCTCAAATTATAAATATAAAAAATGTTTTAATTTGACTCGCTATACAAAATGTCAATAGGCAATAGTAAATGATTGATTCCGAAGTCCTCGTCGGCCTCTCTGAGCTCTTCGGCCTTCGCATCGAAACTTCGCTGCTCTGGTGACCTCGTCTCCTCGCTCCTCAATCTATCACCGTCGTTCTCCTTGTTCGGCTTTTTCATTTCGTCACCATTATTCTCTTCGGCCTTCTGGTTTGTATTCTAGATTTCTGGCTTACTTGGAGTAATTGATTGGTTGATGTTTTCAGATTCTGACGTTAATTCCTTTCTAAGAAATCTACTTATTTCATCTCTGAAAATTTGATCCTATTATCCCATGAGATGTTTTGGCCGTGGTGGAATGTAAAGTTTGTAATTTGTTGGCGGTCTGTAACTCTCTTGATTTTATTGGCTGTGAAGTTTTAAATTTGTTGGCTGGGTTTTATTGATTTCATGCCCTGAAGTCCCAAAAGGATTGTTGTTGTTTTTTTTTTTTTGGCCCCGAAGGGATTGATCGATGTTTTCTGTATCATATCATATGTATGATGATTTATTCAGTTACTGGCATCACCGGCCTGACCCAAGGTAACCCCGGTCTACCACCCCCTGACCTCGACCGGGTTCAATGACAATACCTTTTTCTTAGTTACAATTAACAATTTATTACTATATGCGTATGACAAAACCCCGTGACCTTTCGTTATCTGAAGGTCAAAAAAATGACCTTTCGTTCTCATTAGCAGGTCGAAGTCCCCAACCACCACCACCGATTCGGTGATACCTGTCTTTTCTGATACTTGTCAGCGCTGAACCTATTATTGGAGGAGGACAATGAGCCATTGCATATAGAGAGAAGTGGATTTTCTGAAGAAATGGCAGGTAGTTCTACAGACTACACTTATTTCTGTATGTGTGTATGCATCTGGATACAGTGATAAAATCTTGCAGAGAAGTAAGTTTTTTATTGGGATTTTCGCACGGTATTAACCTAAAAGGAGATAGAAAAAGTTGCAGTTGCAAAATATGATAGTTAGTGTTGTGCTGGACTAGTTTTCACCTCTAATTTGTTGTTTGTTTTTTATTTCTTTTCCATTTTTTTTGAGTTTGTGCATTCAATTTCTATTTTTGCTGTTTTCTTATACTTATTATTGAACGTAAATGCTTTCTGTGCTCTTTCTTCATTTTCTGGTTTCAATTTTGCCTTGATTTCTTTGTTTCTTGGATGAAACTCAAATTAATTGTTATCCCCAATTTCAGATAATGAAGAACCAATGATTATAGCAAATACACTCGATCAATCATCAATCAATAAATATAAGCGCTGGCAATGGTGGTCTTTGGTGGCAGTTAATATCGCTTTTCTCGTAGTGGGGCAATCTGTTGCCGTTCTTCTTGGAAGATTTTATTATGATGAAGGTGGAAATAGCAAATGGACGGCTACTTTGGTCCAAACTGCCGCTTTCCCATTTCTGTATATTCCATTGTTTTTAATTCCTTCTCCTCAGGAGGCCTCTTCCTCTTTCCGAACTTCTATAAAAATTCTCACCTTGATCTACATTATTCTTGGAGTCTTTATAGCTGCTGACAATATGTTATATTCTACCGGACTCCTTTACCTTGCTGCTTCAACTTATTCACTGATTTGTGCATCCCAGTTAGCTTTTAATGCTGTTTTCTCTTATTTTATCAATAGTCAGAAATTCACTGCTTTGATCATCAACTCTACAGTGGTCCTCTCTTTATCTGCTGCACTTCTTGCTATTAATGATGATGAATCAGAAGGACCAGCTGGGATTTCCCATGGAAAATACATTCTTGGTTTCCTTTGTACGCTTGGAGCCTCAGCATTGTACTCATTGTTGCTTTCCCTCATGCAACTCTCTTTTCAGAAGGTTCTGAAAAAGGAAACATTCTCTGTTGTTTTGGAGATGCAAATCTATACTTCGCTTGTTGCCACTTGTGCTTCTGTTGTAGGTCTATTTGCAAGTGGGGAGTGGAGAACTTTGCATGATGAAATGGAGGGGTTTGGCAGGGGAAGAGTGGCTTATGTGATGACTTTGGTTTGGACGGCTGTAGCTTGGCAGGTTTGTTCTGTTGGAGTTGTTGGCCTGATTTTCATGGTGTCTTCTCTGTTCTCCAATGTTATCAGTACTCTCTCTTTGGCTGTAACTCCTATTGCATCTTTGATAGTATTTCATGACAAGATGAATGGTGTTAAGATAATTGCTATGCTTATGTCTCTCTGGGGTTTTGCTACTTATATCTATCAGAATTATCTTGATGATTCTAGGCATAGAAAAAGACAAGCTGCTATCGGTAAATCACGCGGTGATACTTCATGCTGAGAACACTGTTACTTTGCTTGGGAACTAAGACACCTTTTGCCAATTCCCCCTTTTGTATTTGTATTTATGTAGAACATCAAATGATTTTACTTTTTGTTTTTCATATGTCCTTTATTTTTGGTAGAACTTGTGAGAGCTAGTAATGTACTGATGTCCACATTGTGGCTACCAATTTTTTGCTGATAAAAGTACTAATAAAAGCAGAGAATTGTTAGGTTTTTATTCGGGCACAATATTATTCCTCATCTGATCTTCAAATATGGGTAGCACTATACTCTTTACAAGTTCTTGGTAATCATTGGAAGTTTCAGGATTTGAGCAACCCTCCTGTTATTTTTAAGACTTTTCTGGAAACATGTAATTTCACCTTTAATTAATATGTTTTGGTCTTCATGAAGTATTTGTAATGAGGAGGAACAATGTGCTTGTTTAACAACTGATAGGCTTACAACTACTCTTATTGGCTGTTGAATATACACACACACACACACACACACACTAAAGGAAGCTAAAATGTGCTGTTATTTTAAAGACTTTATGGGAAAGATGTAATTTTAGCTTTTCAATATATATATATATATATATATATATATATATATATATATATATATATATTTGTAAAATTAATATGTCTTGATCTTGATGAAGTATTTGTAACTAGGAGGGAATATCACAATGAGGTCTCAAGGATCATAAAAAATCACAAAAAGTCCCATATCAGGTGCTCCTATCAAAAAGGTCCCTAGGGACTATTGTATTTAATTTTGAATGTGAAATTACTTTGTTGCCCCCATTGAATAAAAAAGGAAAGGAGCAAAGGAGTTGGCTCACGTTTGTTCTCATTCATGAGAAAGAAAAAAAATGGAGAAAGCCACGGTGGTGTGATCTGTGACACCTTATGTCCAATAGCTTCAGATGAGTGCAAAAGAGTACAGAAATCATTCATGAAATTAGGATCAAGTTCTAAATTAAGTAACTTTGGAAAACGTTCACAAATTCCAAACCCATCTCAGGATTTGAACCTGGGATTGGAGAGGATTTTTTGAATGTGACACCTTATGTCTAATTACCTCAGATGAGTGCGAAAGAGTAGTAAAATTATTCGTTAAACCAGGTTCAAGTCTCGGATTAAGCAACTTTGGAAAACGTTCGTAAATTCCAAACACATATCAGGATTTGAACCTGGGATTGAAGAGGAATTTTTGAATGTGACACATTATGTCCAATAGCCTCAAATGAGTGCAAAAGAGTAGTGAAATCATTCGTGAAACTAGGATCATGTCTCGGATTAAGCAACTTTGAAAAACATTTGCAAATTCCAAACCCATCTTAGGATTTGAACCTAGGATTGGAAATGATTTTTTGAATGTGATACCTTATGTCCGATAGCCTCAGATGAGTGCAAAAGAGTAGTAAAATCATTCGTGAAACCAGGATTAGGTCCCGAATAAAGTCACTTTGGAAAACGTTTGCAAATTCCAAACCCATATCAGGATTTGAACTTGGGATTGGAGAGGACTTTTTGAGGGTAGTAAAATTTTTCTCAAACAATTTCACAAACATTCGCTATCTCACTAAGTCTCATCGACTCTTCTTTTCATTTTATCAAAGTTTGCGAGCAATTTTTTGCTTAGTTTTCATATTTCATACCTTAGTTCTGTTTCGTTAGCGTTTGGAGGCACAATTTAGCTCAACTTTCCTTTTATTAGCCTACTGGGATTACCAGTTTCACTATCGTAGCACTGTCAGAGTTACATGCTATTTACACTATTTACAAATCCAAAATATCCGAAGTACATTAAAATAGACAACCAACAAAACTAAAGTATTTTGCGTTCCTAGCCTCTAGACGTCCGCATTTTCCTTCTTCTTGCCCCTTGAGCTATCTCCCTGTACTATAGATGGGTTTATGAAAAAGAGTGAGATTCAAAAGAATCTTAGTAGTAACATAATGCTAATCATACAGATATAACATCACAAAGCATGCCACACAGTCATCATACAACAAAATCATCACAACAGCACACATGCAGTTCATACATCACCATAACGCTAGGTATATCACAAGACCTTGAGGGATACCCGCGCAGAAAGGCCATGGGCATCCACTCATGCATCACAGAACGTTATTGTTTGCTCTGTGCCGTAAGGAGTCTCTTCTTAATGATCTTTATCTGCTCTGTGGTTTGATCAACCAAATATGACCATACAATTTCCTCTTAGACAACTCTGTCCAATAGAGATGATCGACATTTTCTCCCATATAATGATTTATACTTTATACAGAGCCATATTAATGATCGTATGATAGCTATTGTTGTAAGTAAATTCAGCAAAATGGAAGGAAATGATCCCGGCTTCGTTTGAAATCCAATACACACGCTATTAGCATATCTTCTGGTGCCTGTATAATTCTTTTTGTTTGTCCATCCATTTGAGGATGATATGGCGTACTAAATTTCAGCTTAGTACCCAGTGCCTCATGTAAAGATTTCCAAAATATTAGAGTAAAACGGTGATCTCTGTCAGATATGATACTTTTTGATGTACCATGGAGTCTAACTATCTCTTTTATGTATATCTTTCCTAACTTGTCAGGAGAATAGTTGGTGTTGATCAATATAAGATGAGTTGACTTTGTAAATTGATTAACGATTACCCATATTATATCATAGTTCGTAGTCCTAGGTAATCCTACCACGAGATCCATATTAACGCTCTCCTATTTCCACTCAGGAATCTCAGGCTTTGTAGAAGTCTTGGTGGTCGTTGATGTTCAACCTTCACTTTTTGACAAGTAAGGAAGCATGTAACGTAGTTAGTTATGTCGCCTTTTAGTCCTGGCCACCAATACATGGACTTCAAATCATGATACATTTTGATCGCTCGTGGGTAAAGAGTGTATCTACTCTTATGTGCCTTATCCAAGATTTTGATTCTCATATCAGCCTTTGGTGAAATATATATTCTCTTCTTATATCTGACTAGTCCACCTGGCGAAAGATTATATTCCTAATTTTTTCCTAATTCAATCATATTCCGGATGGACCTTACTCATCCATCGTACATCTGAGCTTTTTCAATTTTAGCTCTTAGACTACTTTCCTCTTGACTAGCGTTATAGCTAGCAAGTAATATTTGATTTGACACATTCATATTCAGGAATACTTGATTCAACAATTTTAAATATCAAAGCCTTCTATCAGTTTCTATTCTTGGATCAACATAGCTACTACCTACATTGCCTTTTGACTTAATGCAACAACGACGACATTCACCTTACCTGGATGGTATTTAATCTCTATGTTATAATCTTTCAGCAACTCTATCCATCTAATTTATCTCCTCTTCAATTCTTTTTGGGCATACAGATATTTGAGACTCTTGTGGTCGTAATATAATTTTATGGTTGTACCATAAAGATAATGTCACCATATTTTCAATGTAAATACAATTACCACAAGCTCCAAATCATGGGTAGGATAATTCATCTCGTGTAACTTTAGCTATCGAAAGGCATACGCCACCACTCTGCCCTGCTGCATTAAGGCACATCTTAATCCCTGATTACTAGCATCACTGTAGACCACATAGGTCAAAGTAGGATTTGGGATAATCAAGACTGGTGTAAATGTCAACATCTCCTTTAGCTTTGTGAAGCTCTTCTCACATTTCTCATCCCACCCAAATGATTCATTCTTTCGTGTGAGCTTTATCAATGGCAAGGCGATCCAGGAGAAATTCTGAATAAATATCCAATAATAACTTACAAGACCTAGGAAACTGTGTATTTCTGCTACAGCTTTTGGCCTCTTCCAGTTTAGTACTACTTTCACTTTACTGAGATCTATCGACACCCCTTCTCGTGAAATAACATGGCCTAAACAATTCATAATGAAACCACAAACATACAATATATCTTATAACATATGAAAGACAGAGTTACTATTTGGTTACTTCCTTTAAGAAATATCTAACTATTTCCCCGAGCTCAGGCAGGTTTTAGATTCCGAACAGTTGTCAGGTCTTATAATTAAAATTACAAACGACAAATTATTATTTGGTCCAATTCTCTTATAATCGAGGACTTATGTCAGTTGTCATTAAGGTTAGATTACTAAGTCAAGAGTGTGGTCAATGTAGTCACTCTATCCCAAGTTGGTTAACTTCACCCTTAAAGTTCAACATAATTACATAATGCCATTACATTTTCCATTTTCACACATTTGTTCCAATCTTCCAGAATTTTTATAATTCTTTGAAAATTCATAACTATTTGTACAGATGTCCAATTGCACCTATTCTAAAGGCTATGTGACCTCTAATTAGTTTAGTTTTTAGGAAAAAATATGGCTATTAGCCATCTGGATGTACATCAATACAATATTTCACTTTATTGACCACTACTCTAGAATTTGCCAGTTTTACATGACCAAACTTTAAAAATTCAAAATTAATTCTAAAAAAATCTAAGTGGGTTAGTTCTAGGTTCTTTAAAAATCTATTTAAGTCCTCTTTCAATAAAAAATATCACAGAGCATTAGTTATAACTACTCAATTCCAAAAAATTCGTAAACCACAGTCTACTACATATTTCATTCCAAAATCAACATCATAATTTGAAAAATCATATTTCTCAATCCACTGGAATGATAAAAAATATCAAAATCCACTTCCTTCCTAAAATTCTTGGCAAAATGATACAGCTTATAACAAAAATGGATTCTTACAATTTCGTCAACCAAAATCATCATAAATCACTATCTATCCATAAACACATGAATAAATCATCATCAACCCCTTAAAATACCCCCTGGATGAAATCACACAGCTCATAAACCCTCATAAAAACTCATCCAAACAATAAACCAATTGGTTCAAAATAAAGCATACGCTTACCTCTTCACGTTTGCAACCGGTTCAGAAATCTGGTAGTACTTCATTCGGCTAGACGGCACCAAAATCCTCCAAACAAAATAATGGTGATTCGGTGACACATGTCACTTGCTTCAGTAAAGTGGGTCCTTCCTCTTTTATTGGGCCTTTAGTAGTCCAACTTGTCAGGGAAAGTAGGGGTCTGATGATTTTCCCCAATTCCCTAGTTTGGTGTTCGAGAAAGTTAGTCTAGTGACCGGATTAGAGATAGGTGGATTTCCCTGGCTCAAGGGCTTGGTGGTGACTTCTCATGGTACCGACCTAAAAGTCAAAAAGCAACTCCATTATTAATGAGATATATGTCACCTTATTATTCATCCAATACAAAAGTTGTGTCAAGATTTTTTATTTCATTAAAGTTACTTTATCGGTGTTTACTCGATGTTCTACTCAGGTTTTTCTCTGGACTACGATACGTATATCGAATCCCGTCAAATGACACCAGGTCAGAGTATATGCATTGGCCCTGCTTGGTGCCACGTACTGGCTTCCACTCTAAAAAAACGCAGGGTTCACATATCTACCCTGAAAATGCCATGTGCACCCTTACTTTGGCCTATTTTTCCTGACTAATCAGTTTTTCTACCAACCCAATGGCACCATATATGTGTTATGTGCACATCTATACCGACACTTTGATCTTATTGTCTATGCATACCGAGCCCTCTGCCCGGTAGGGTTGAATTACATAGTCCCCGAAAGTCTTTATATCTTTTAACATTCTTGGGAACCTTCCCAAACTAGGCTTAGTAGTTTGACTGATATAGGCGTACCCTCAAGTCTCTAGGCCCAAAATTTCAGATATTACACATAACCACCCCATAACCCCACAATTTTACCTAAGGAATCCATTGGAAACCTCAAACTTGGCAAAATCACATTTCTTCCTACAGCCATGCACCTAGCTGAAATTTACATCCTAAGTCCACAAATCACCAACTTTACATTTTATTCACCAAACTATGTTCATATACTTCCTAAACATCATATAACCACATGTATATAACCAAAGCATAATGAAACCCTAAAATGTCTACTTGACTAATACTCAACCAAATTACAAGATGTTAAGCTCAAATCAAAGTTTAAACTTTCCTCTTTCACTTTCTATGGCTTGTTCTTTATTTCTCCAACTTTGGCTCTTCTTGGCAACACCAAAAAAACTCTCCTTGAAAACAAACCATAGAAATGAAGCTTTTGATGAGAGGAACAACATTTATGAAGACCTCAAGAGCTAGAAAGGTGATTTGAAAAGTTAAAATTAAGCTAGAAGCTTTTACCTTGAAGTTGTCCTTCAACTTTCATCTTTTTTTTTCCTCTTTCACTTTCTCCTATTTTCTTCTTTTTTTGCACGACTTGGGAAGCTAAATATGAGAGTGATAATGGTTAAATATCTGCTCCTCATCCCTCATAAAACACTTGGCTGAAAAACACTTAAGAGAAATAGGAAAAAGTGGTCACAAATGATTCTTCTTGTCAAAGACAAGTTAACTTAACCATGTGTAATTAATTGACTTTGGTTGGAATTTTTCTTTCGTCTTCTTTTTGGATCCAAGTTAGACTTTAGATCCTATTTGACTCTAGAAAAAGGAATCGGGCATTTCCTTTGATTATGTGGAACTAAATCCCATACTTTAGTTCCCAAATTAGCCTTTAAAAGTCATTATGGCTATTGGGCATTCTTGGAACTCTTCCCGAACTAAGCTTAGCAGTCTTATTTTCTCAAGCTTATGTTTTAGCCTTTAGTCCCAAAATTTGGGATATTACAATTAGTCCATTTTTTCCAAGTTGGAAAATTGTGTAACACTTTGACTAATTGACCAAAATATTCTCTTCCCCTTTTACCCTTAACTTGGACAGTTTTAATGGCTTAAAGGGAGAGAGAATTTATCTTTTTATTCTAATAATGACTTCTTTATTTTGAAGAGCAAATCTTGGCCCTTTATTTTGTCCTCTAATTTTGACCTCGAGATTAAGTGGCAATTGTCTCTTTCGCCCTTGATTATGGTAATATTATTTCTTATGCCATTAGTTCTTAAGTTCTCTATATTACTTCTTTCTAGACACCATTTCCCTTTTTCTTTAGATCTGAATTAGGTTTTATATCATTCTAACACATCCTAAAGGAATTGGGTACTTTCTTTCAACTAATTCTTACCGAAATTCATATTTTATTTCGAATGCGATTTCTATAAGCCATTTTGTTTCTTATACATTCATGGGACTCCTACTAAACTAGACTTAGTAGTCTATTCAGGATTATTCTCTAGCCTCTAGCCTTGAAATTCAGGATATTGAAAGGTTAACATAATATTATTCATTAAACATGAAAGAAATGATATTTTAGTTATACAAATATATGATGATATTATTTTTGATGCAACTAATGATCTTTTGTGTAAGGAATTTTATGAAATAATGAAAGGAGAATTCGAGATGTCTATGATGGGAGAGCTAACTTCTTTCTTAGGCTACAAATCAAACAAAGAAAGAATGTCATATTCATATCACAAACTAAATATCTTAAGGAATTACTTAAGAAATATGGGATAGATCAAGCCAACGGTGCAAACACTCCTATGAGCTCAACAACTCTACTTGATGCAGATGTGAAAGGAGCAAATTATAACATCATCAAGTATTGAGGAATAATTGGCTCATTACTCTATCTCATAGCCAGCAGACCTGACATACAATTCAATGTTGGATTGTGTGCAAGATCTAACACCTTACATTTTACACTCGTTCTGATGAGTTTTACGCAACGAATTCGAACCACTAAGCAATGTTCTTTTATAAAGTTATTTCAAATTCCAACCATAAAATAAGATTCAAACCTGTAGTTGAGTGGGTTTTTTAAAAATTTCAAAATCTTGCGGAAGCGTATTCTAGTGGTTCACAACTTGGTTATTACTCATCAATTCTTATCTTTTCCTTTAATTCAATTAGGTGATTCTCTAATCAAATTTAGTTCATTCATTTACATACACAAACTATGTAGCCACACAAAGCTACCAAAGTGTCCAAGTCCAATACAAAAATAGTGCATCACACTTCAATCTTCAATTCTCCTTTGTATTTCCCTTTTACATATCTTCATGCATTCTTCACCTATACTCATCATACCTATATGGTTGGGTGAGGAAGAGTGAGATTCTAGAGAATCTTAGTAGTAAACAATGCTAACAAATGCATACAAGAAATGCTTTGTACATGACATGCTTACTTACATAACTCATACTAACATAATGACATATATGCATGCTCAATGTTTAACATATTACACTAATGGTCATAGTATAAATGGAAACAGAGCTTCACTCATTCACATATGCTTAATACATTTCATCAAAGCGATTAACACATCAATACACAAGCAAATATATCAAGTTATGCAAGTTAGGAAAGTTTACTACCTATTGGACTTATGTCCTCTTCATGTCATCTTTCGTCCAACCACTGAGGCTTCTTGGAAATTCTTTTATTCTTTTTCTTTCTTGACTTCTCATGGCCCTAGATATATAATCATATCATTGGGTCATTTTACTAAGTCAAAAGTATAGTCAATGTAATCCAATTATCCCAAGTTTGTTAATTTCACCCTTAAAGTTCAACATAATTACATGGTGCCATTATATTTTCTATTTTCGCACATTTATTCAAATCTGCCAGAATTTTCATCATTCTTTGAAAATTATAACTAATTGTATAGAAGTCCAATTATGATTATTTCAAAGCCTATATGACCCCTAAGAAGTCTAGTTTATGGAAAAAATATAGCCATTACACTTCTTGACTTTTATCAATATAGTATCTAACTTTATTGCTCACTACCCCCAGAATTCGCCAGTTTTCCAGACCAAATTTTTAAAATGCAAAACTTCCAGCATATACATCCAAATGACACAAATAATGTATCAAATTAAAGATTTACATGTATAATTTTAGACTAGAAGGTTTCATAATTTTTAGACATCATTTGATTATTTAAAAATGTCATGAAAACTAACTATCTTGCACAGAACACACACTGGTAGCACTATTCCAATCTTTAGAGTTTCATTCCATTCTTTCTAAAATTATGCCAATAACCTATTCCTATAAAATTTTGCCTAAGGAATCCATTGAATACCTCAAATTTAGAAAAATCATTCTCCTTCTTCATGCCATATTCTGACTGAAATTAGGGTTTCAAAACAACAAGTCACAAATTCACAATTTATCCACCAAACTAGGTTTATATGCTTCATAAACCTTATATAACCACATGTATATGAGCAAAGCATCATGAAACCATAAATACACTATTTGAAAAAAATTAGGGTAGCACAAATAAGGCCCAAAAATTCAACAAAAAAACAATACTTAGATCAAAACAAAGCTTATACTCACCTGTTTCACTTTTTAAAGCTTGTTTTTAAGTTCTCTAACTTTGGTATTTTGTAGATAGCAAAAAACACCTCCTTTCAAGAAACTAAAATTATAGAAATGGTGCTCTTAGTGAGAGAAACAATATTCATGAAGACCTCAAGAGTGATAGAGGTGATTTGGAAGGTCAAAATAAAGATAGAAAGTCACATTTACTTCTTATTCTTCCATGGCTCCTCTTTATCTTTCCATTTCATTTTTCTCTTCTTTTTGACCCTAATATGCTGCCCAAAAAGATGAAAATTTGGTTACCCAAGTCCTCTTACAATTCACTTGTACCTGGTCAAAATTTCCAAGTTGCAATTTTACACATGTTTACTTTTTGACTTTTCAACTCATTTTTACTTGGCCAAAAATGCTACTTCTTGATTAATTTTGAGCCAAGTATTTTTATCTCCCTATTGCTTCTCTTTTTGGAAAAAAATGGCCTTTAATTATTGGATAAATAAGAGCTTCTTGCTTTATGGTCAAAAGACCATTTTGCCCTTACATTTTTCCAATTTTAGTATTAAATTGTGGCTTCTTCCTTTTTATTTTTATTTCTCTTTCTTTCCATTTCCAAGATGACATCTCCTCTTCTTTTTGGATCCAAGCTAGACTTTAGATCCTATTTGACTCTAGATAAAGGAATCGGGTATTTTCCTTTGACTATTTGGAACTAAATCCCATACGTTAGTTCCCAAATTAGCCTCAAAAAGTCATTATGACTCTTAAGTATTCTTGGAACTCTTGCCAAACAGGGCTTAATAGTCTTCTTTATTCAGGCTTATTCTCTAGCCTTTAGCCCCAAAATTTGGGATATTACACAAGATACCAGTCATCTCCCGAAGAATCTCATGCTGAGACTATTAAAAGGATATTCAGGTATCTTGCTGACACAGCAGAACTAGGAATCCGGTATCCAAAAGAGGGAAATTGGAAATGAATACCTACTTGCTTATTCTTACTCTGATAATTGATGTTATAAAACAAACAGAAAGAGCAACAGTAGACAATGTCAATTTCTCAGAGGCTCTATAGTATCTTAGTTTAGTAAGAAACAAAATACCGTATCACTTTCATCAATTAAAGCTGAATATGTTGCTATCCTCAAGTACTGTAGTTAAAGCAATAACTTCAAGATCTAGGTATTAACCTTAAAGAAATTTCCATCTACTATGACAATACCAATACTATAAGCTTAGCAAAGAATCTAGTTCAACACTCAAGAATCAAGCATATTGATGTGAGGTACCACTTCATACAAGATCATGTTTAAAAGAAAATGTGAAAGTAGTTTGCATTCCTACTTACCTCCAGATAGCTAATATCTTCGCCAAACCCTTGGCAAAAGATCAATTTTTGTAGATAAAACAAGAATTGGGAATGGTAAATCCCAATAAACTGTAAGTAAATTTATGTAGTTAAATAAATTTTCAATTTTTTTATGATTTATTAACTAACTTAAGCATCAGAGTATCTAGAAATTTATTTTACAAGATGCTTTGTTCTCACGCTTAAAAACAAGGATACATAGAGAGGTGCTCACTTGGATGATTCACTCAAGTATGCTAGAAGTGCAAGTAAATCACTTGAGTGATAATGAAGATTACTCAAGTGATAAGGCCAAAGCAGTGAAAGAATAGGAAATCACTCGAGTGAAGGAGCAACCACTCAGTGATACAGAGTGGTTAAATAGTTCAGGAAAAGGGACTCGAGTGTTCTCAAGCAACCACTCAAGTGAGGTATGTATCTAGAAAAGTCAATTGAGTGACTTTGAGCATCACTCGAGTGAAATAAGAAATTACTCTAGTGATCTCTCAAATCACTCGAGTAAGAGTGAGTTTATTGAAAATCACTCGAGTGACCTGGGTATTCACTCGAGTGATTACCAAAATCACTTGAGTGACTTAGTAAATCACTTGAGAGAAAGTTATATCAGTATCATATTAGACTGGTTCCCATGAACTGCCCTCTTCTTTTTCAAAAACACTTCACCTCCTTCCTCCCGAAGGTTTCTCTACAACATTAACACTTCAAATACCTCTCTCTTTCTCTCTCAGCTCCTTTCGAAGTTACCAAAAGATTTCTTCTAAACCGTCTATAACTAATTCAATATTCTATTTTCCTTCTCTATCGACCACCGGTACCCTAAAACAAACACTCTCTAGAACCCTAAAACCTTTTTCTCTCATTTTTTTCCATGGAAAGAACTAAATGGCCAAATATTGAATGAGATTATGAGGACACACCTTGGCATACCCTTCCCAAAGCCTTCCAATGCCACCATATCTGCTCCTCCTACTTCTACTTCAACTCTTGCTACCTCCAGTGCACCTGACACCATTGCCACTGTCCCTATTACCATTCCTTCTGCCCCTAATACCACCTCAGTCATTCTTGATACCACTCCTATCATCTTTGATACCACCACTATACTTCCTGATACTATCCCTGATACTACTCTTCCTGACACCTCCACTCATATTCCTTTATTCTAGTTGGTTACCTTTCTTCGGAAGATTCCATTCTCCAGTCTCTATCTCACTCATTACCTACACATCTCACCACTCCGACTCTAGTTCTCACACTGAAGAGATTGAGATCCTTGACACAGTAACCACTACTGAGGTTCTAAGATCTGATCTCAGACCTGCTATTAAGCCAACACTTACATTACCTTTTTCTCCTATATTTACTCCATATTTCCCCACACATTCATCCTCACCTAATCACACATCTACACCCATTGATACTTTGACTACCATGGTTCTTTACACACCACCTACTTCTTCTACTGACCCTGATCCTGTCCCACCACCTACACCACTTTGTGTCAATCCACCTTCTTTTGATATCACTTTCATAACCTCGTTCACCCTTTCTGCTAATAACAAAATATGGGAGAAGAGTTATGGGGATCCTTCAGGGTTAAATGTTTGATATAGCTTGTCTGATATGGCTCTTAAGCTTTATGTCATGTTTATATATCTTTTGTGTCATGTTTATATATGTGTAGTTCTGACTTTTGTACTAATTATTACTAAATGTTAATGAAATTGTGATATTTATGATCCAATTTTACCTTATGAAATTATCTTCTTGTGTCTAATAATAGCAAGAGGGTTGATTTAAGATTTTTCATTTAGGTTAATCACCTCATCACTTGATTTAAGGGGGAGAATGCTAGTCCTGATAACGTTTTCATAATAACAAATCTTGATTTATTAGACTTAAGTGACAATTAAATATTTTGAAAAAGAATAGAGTGAAACCCCATGGTGAAACACCTAAGGTTGAATTTGAATTTAGTCACTAGTGGAAGATCACTCGAGTGATCTATTGGAACACTCGAGTGATGACAATTCACTCTCTCAAAACTCCAAGGTGATCAAACTATGTGAAATATTTTCTAAAACAGATCACTTAAGTGATGGAATCACTTGCAAGTGACTACCAGAAGGATTGAAGGTCAATGCAATAAGATAACAAATTACTTGAGTGATTGGTAAGAACTCGAGTAATATTATAGGTACTGGTGATCTGATAACACATATCACTCAAGTGATTAGGAGAATCACTCGAGTGATATGTGACTAGAAGCATATCACTCAAGTGAAATGTGTTGAGAGAAAGATCACTCGAGTGATGGATATAGTTGAAGTGAAATCACTCAAGTGATGCATACTTCCAAAAAGGCACTCTTAAGTGAACTCATGACCACTCAAGTAATAAGGAAAAACACTCGAGTAACGGCACATTTTTTGAATGTCACTCTCAAGATCCCTTGGAGTAATATCGTCTTCACTAAAGATTACTCGAGTGATTCGTAATCACTTGCAAAATTGTGCAAGTGACCTGAAAGTGATAGGCACTTAGTAGTGAACTTTTAAACTTTTCAAATGCCATAAGATCACTCGAGTGATGTCTAATCTTCAAAATCATCACTACCAGTTCCTTGATAATCTTAAGAGTGCAAGTTCATCAAAGACACTCGAGTGACAGAGATGAACTGATAAGGATAGATTTTATAATGAAATAGGTATATATTTTAGGACATAATTGATTAAATTTATTGATATTTTATACCTATTTAATTATCTTTCATATATTTTCTATCTTTTTAATTAAGTTCAGGATAAAAAGAAATTTTGATATAAAATCTATCAATACCCTATTTTATTGTGTAGGAGATATTATATGAAGAAAGAGAAAAAAAATAGCAAAGGGAGATGAAGCTAATCATTAATATATATTTTTTTGAAAGAGAAGAGAAAACAAGGCGTGGAGCTGGCATTAATAAGTTAATCAAAGGGATAAAGACGTGGACCCTACATGTAAAAAGGAGAAAATAGAGTATTATGATTTATGGAGAGATTCTTGATTCGCACATAAGAGATTTAGATAAACAGTTGAATAAAGAGGCACGCAACCGGAGACGTAAGGAAAACAGCCTGAACTTGTATCTATTAAAAGGGATTAACAGAAAGATCCGAAGAGGGGACATAAAAATAAAATAGGACCAAGACGAGAAGTAAAGTTCATATCAGAGAAGCCAATCGTGCAAGTGCAAGAGCCACGGACGAGAGAGAGGAGGCTGTAAGGAGAGCTTGAGCTTGAGAATAAATTGTATTAGCGCTCTACTCCTTGACATTCTTCTTTCCTTTCAAAATCTAAACTCTGGAATGATTTATTATTTCTATTATGATTTGATTTTTATGAACAAGAGTAGTTGATATTCTCATTCTATGATTTTTTTGAACCTATTTATAGATTAAACAATTTATTTACTCTCTTTTTGCATTAAATCATTTTTTTGTGTTGATTTTATCTTGCTCTTAATGCCTCTAAATGCCTGATCACTATTTAATTATCTTGTTCATTTAAATTACTCTTGAGAAAGATAATTTAAGTGTAGAACTTGAGTAAAATCATGTTAGACTTGAAGTTTAGGTAATAAACAGATGATTTGTTAGTATCATAGAGATATAGTTACTAACATAACATTGTCAAATAATATTGGCGTCTAAAGTTAGTCCTTATTAATTGATTTAAGAGATTTATCAATTTATTAGGATAAATATTTGGTTTTGACTCGAAAGAGCATTATCGAATGTCTTTGAATCTTAGACAAATACATATATTCATTTATATCTTATTGAGGGTAAATTAACTAGTTCATGAAATAGAAAGGGGATAGATAATCTTAGGTCTTTAATACTCGTGAAGTTAAGTTCGGTTTGTTTTCCGTTATTTCCGTTGACTTTTTTTCTTGTTAAAACGAAAACAAAAAATCGCTCAGCCTAATTAAGAATATAATTGTTATAACTAGCTCAATTTTTCTTTTCTTAGTTCTCGTGGGAATGATCTTTTTATATTACTTGCGACCCATACGCTTGTGGTAAAGCTAAACGGCTAACATGAACACTTGAGTGATTGAAAATCACTTTAAGTGATTATCAGATTCACTCAAGTGTGTTATCAGAAACCAACATTCATCATCTCATAAATTTCAGTTCACTCATTTCACATTTTGATTTGCTTCCTTAACTTCTATATTAATCTTAATCATTACTAAAATCATTATTGAGCAAGTTTCAGGTGCTTAAACAATGCATTAACCTTAAAATCCTAAAAAGCAAAAATCTAACATCAGCATTAAATGTATAGCAGAGATAACAGATGAAAACACTCTTTTGTTAACAGCTACAATTACTGTCTAACAATCAAATTTGAATGCAATCAACAGTCATTAAAGACACTTCAACTATAAATACAGAAGCATTCAAGACAGAGCAACGAATCAACGACAAAATTATTTTTGTTCATTAAGTGCTCTGTTTTCTTATATGATATTCGGATATTCTTTGTAATTCTTATTGCTCCTCAGTTTTCATCTATCTACTCTTTGAGAGAGTTTTGAATACCTTCATTCATTACTTATAAAATGATTCTCAAGGTAGTGAGACCTTGAGTAGATATTAAATTACAAAGTGTAATGTAAAGTGAGTGTCTTGCTGAGGAGCTTACTTGTACTGTGGTGCCAAGAACCTATTGAATCTTGGAATAAAAGTGAAAATCTTAGAGTCTCTTTGTGTAATATCCCAAATTTCATTCACTAAAATTCCTCTATACCTTATTAGTATTAAAGGGATAAAATGGTGAAGTAAAGAGCCTATTAAGAGACACAACAAGGTAATTAGAGGCCACACACAACAAAACTATTTGGTACATAAGTTAAGCATGTTGCTGGTAAGTTTCCCCATGAAGCAGTCATGTTGTAAAATATTTTTAAATAGGCAAATGATGTTCACAAATTCTAAAAATTTCCAATATAAAGTTAAACATAATAAGATTTAATTAATAGGTCATATATAATTTTTGAATTTGTATACAAGGAGATATGAATTTTTTAAGTTAGTCTAGTGAATTTGGGAATTTTCTATGGCATAGCTCAAAAATGAAAATTCTGGAAATGATGAGCTTTCAATTGGCCAAAGATTATATTTTCCCCTAAAACTAAACTTAATAAGGGTCACATAGCTTTTAGAACCATCCCAATTTGATATCTATACAGTTAGATATGAATTTTTAAAGTTTGGTGAAAATTCTGCCAATTTTTCCAATTATTAAAAAAATGGAAAAATTTTTAAGGGTAAAATGGTCATTTCGACCAAATAAATAAATTTGGAAATTTTCTATATATATATATAGAAGGAATGGAGAGATGGAGTCTTATGGAAATATCCATAAGAAAATTCATAGAATATGTATGCGCGCACACACACACACACATGTGTGTGTGTGTGTATAATATTATGACATATGCTAAAATAGGAATAACATAATAATTAAAAGGGACACATAATCTAGCACTAGAACATTCTCTTTTCTTCTATAAAAAGGAGGCCATGTTTGGCCAAAGAGAAGAGGAAAAGGAAGAGGAAGAAGCCAAGGAGAAAGGAAAAGGAAATGGAAGGAGCTAAGTTCCACAAAGCAAGATCAAGGTAAGTAGGTAGAAATCTCTACCGATTCTTATGTTTTAGCTCATGAATCCTCTTCTTAGTCTCCTTATCCTCTTTGAATAGCTCTTGAACAAGCAAAAACTTAAGGGAGAGAGGGACAAGTTTCAGTCAAATACGAAGGAAAGGAAACAAGCAAGGTAAGTTGTTGAAACTTCGAAATTCTTGTTGGTAGTTAAGTTATGACTGTGTTTTGGCTAGTTATTTTGACAATTCTGTAAATTTGGGATGTCCAATTTCTAAGAGAAATACTGCCCAAATTTCCATTGAATTTGTTGAAGTGATGATTGAATGACTAAAAAAGTAGAAACAAGTGGAAAAAAGGTGTTCTAAGGAATAAAATCATGAAAATCCAATTTTTCCCAAATTCCTTAAGTTTCGGCCAAGGTGAGAAATGAGGGTTGGAGCTGGAATTTCTTGATTTTAATGATTCCATGATGTTTATAAGGGAAAATTGTGTAGGATTCATGTAGAGTGCGAAGTGTGAAAAGCCCCGGAATGTGAAATGACAATTTTGCCCCTAAAACCCCAAGTTAGGGCTGCCAAGGGCAAATATGTAATTTGGGCTGGAATTTTCCTAATCTGAGTTCAAAAATGGATTCTAAGAAAAAACAAATATGTAGGATTAGCCGGGGTTATAATTTTTGGAAAAGTACAAAAATACCAGGTAAAAAGGGAATTAGATCGGGTTCCCCAAGGGCATTTTGGTAAATATGCGATTTTGACTAAGATAACCAACTTATAAATTCTAGAATAAAGTATGAATGAGAAATAACTCATTTACAATTACTTTGTAAATTTTAGGGTTTGATAATTGCTCGAGCCGAATAAAAAGAAAAAGACTTATTATAGCTAGGTTTTGGAAAATAGTCTAAATAGTAACTCTATCTCTTATATATTCTATGTGAAAGTTAATATGCATTGTTTACCATGTTTTGTACAATGTGTTTTATTGATGGTGGTTATGACTTCCTGTGTGCGCGCATAACCTCTGTGTCGCTATACTTACTTGTATGATGTATAGCCTGGCTGTGTTTACCTGTGTGCTATATAACCTGGCTGTGCTTACATGTGTGATGTATAGCCTAGCTATGCTTTCCTGTGTGCTGCATAGCTTGTGGGAGATGTGATCACGATATGGTTTGGTATATGGAAGTAGGGAATAGGTGATCATTTTGATCTGGACAAAATCATCGTTTGGTTCTTGAATTATTGTCTGACATGAACTTGGCATTTTGATTGATGCATCATGATAAATGCTATATTACATGTTTACTTTTCACATTTTATATGATTGATATTTGTTACTACTGAGATTCGTGTGAATCTCACCTCTTTCCATAAATTTAAAATTTATCTCAGCAAGTGGAAACAGCTCAGAGGACTACGTAGCGGATATCAGTGGCTAAAGTTTTGACGAAGATCATGGAATTTTCTGTTGGTTATCTAATATTCGCACTTTATACTAGGGTTACTGTTATCAATTGTATAAACCTTGTGGGGACATTTTGTAATGTAATCAAGAATTTTATATCAGTATAATATACTATTTCAGCATGCACATTAAACTGCACGTTAATACTCTGATAAATGTCAAAATAATGAGGGGTTTGACACTTTAAGGGCTAGACGTAAGTCAATTTATTGAGACCAAACCAGTATAAATTCCGATGTATACTTCAGTGATATTCCTCCAACTCTTATCTGTTTAATTAAGTATTTTTAGTATTACGTTTTAAACTTTTAAATCATCCAATTCCCTTATTGGGTGAAACTTTGACACTAACAGATCCAACACTTTAAAAAAAATCATCTAAATTCTTTGGAAGTGGCGCAAATGCAAGTAGAAAAAGTAAGATTTTAAAAAACAAATGCTAGAATTAAGGTTCAAATAATATTGATATGATACACGTGTTGGTTATAATTATTACATTTTATATCAATTTACACTTGGTTTTGTTTAGCTATATGTTGAATTTATATTGCATCAATTAGCTTTTAGATATCATTCAAAAAGGCTTCTATGAAACAAATAAGCTGTAAATATTTTAAAAAAATTGTCCACTTTTTAAACTTGGTATGAAATTACATGGCCTAAAAATTTAATATTTTTTAAGACCGTTCAAAATAACAACCAATTTTGAAAAGTAATTTTTAAGACCGGTGGTATGACTAGTAAAATAAAACAGACTTTCTAAACCATTTGATTCAAGACTGAACCAAAAAGGCTCTTTTTAACCTGTTAAAAGTCCCTTTTTCTAGTAGTGAGAAAATCCTTCTTTGTCCATAGAGTTGACAAAATAATAGATGAGCCAAGCAAAAGCATGAGAGAATGCGAATCTCTTTTAGTGGGATTCTCTCATCTTCTTTTCTCATCATCTTCCTAAGTTAGAATAGGAAGATAAAAAGGGGAAAATGAAAGAGAATGGAAGAAAAGACATGAAGCTATTAAAATAGGTATGCAATAGTTGAGTGGGAAAACCTAGCTCTATGTATTTATTGAGTCTTAGATATAAAAAATAATAATTCAAATTTTAATTCAATAACAAATGCTAATCCTGACTTCAAGAGTAAAATACTTTAATCATCCTATTTGCCTTATTACACAAACAACCCTCTATCTTAAAATTTTACATTTTAGTTCAAACCATTAATAATGTTAAAGAATATTTTTAAAATATTCTTGAAGCATATTTATTAATTACAATCCATATTAAAATAAATATTATTTACTAATTTACCTCTTATTATACCAAATCCCTAATTTATCTTTTAAAATTAGTATTTATGAATGACATATTTCATATTTTTGATAAATTTAGAAAAAATTTAATTAATATTTTATGTGAAAAATATTAACAATCACTACAAAAGAAATAGCTTATTTTTGACACAATTTTGATTGGAAAATTCTGTCGGTAATTATCAGCAGATTACCAAGCGCGCTCTTGATGCCTTTATAATTGAGTTGTTTTGACTTTGCATTCATTTTTTACATAATTATATGTGTGTGTGCAAATACACGCGCGAGCACACATGTTTATATATATATATATATATATATATATATATATGTATGTATGTATGTATGTATGTATGTATGTATGTATGTATGTATGTATGTATGTATGTATGTATGTGTGTATGTGTGTACACACACATATAATATTTAATAATTATTTTTAATTTTCTTATTTTATTTGAATGTTTATTATTAATATAATATATAGTTAATATATTATATTAAATATTAATTTATTGTATTTTGATATTTTATATTATTATTTTTATATTTTCATATATATTTTTAAATTTTAATTATTTATAATTATAATATAAATAATTATAATATAATAATAATAAATTACAAATTTTACTGATAGATTAACAAAGGAATTGTTCCGTTGATAAATTCTTTCGGTAATTTACATGACAAATTACCAACGGGAAAGAATTTCATCGATAAGTACTGATATACAGAATGATGTCAGTAATTCTATCAGAAATTGTATTTTCTAATGGAATTTATCAAAATATTTTTTTGTCCGTAAATTTATAGATGGAAAGAATTCAAGCGGTAATTCCATTTTTTTTAGCGAATTTGATCTAAAATTTTAGTTTTTTAACTAATATCTGTTTAAGGAAATATATTTAAAAATTGTGAATTATAATATATTAATATCAGGATAATCACCAAATTATATATCATTTTATGATTTTATAATTTAATTGAAAATTCATGCATGCATGATTGCAAAATATTTTAGACATCATATATATATATATATATATATATATATATATATATATATATATATATATAAAAGATTAGATTATAGGTAGGTTTTAGTAAATAAACGAGATTAAAATTTTAAATGTACTAAAAAAATAAAAATTAACTTTGCAGAATGGTCATCAATTTAAAAATATGAAAAAAAGTCTCAAACATATATTAAAATTATTTTTTTAAAATTTTGGATAATGATATGTGATCAAATTATAATTAAGTAATATATATGTTAAGGAGTGGAATTTTAATCAAAATGACAGGTCAATACTTTGATTTAAAGTTAACTAATAGTTGAGTGGATGAAAGTTGAATATCAAAACTATTTATGCAACATATATTTTAATTTTAAGGGTATATAGTTTTTCTAAATAGAACAAAGATGTTTGTAATTTAGCGTAAATAGAGGGATGTTGTAATACCCTCACGTTCAACACCTCACCGGCTCTTAGTTCCACAATATCAGAGTAAGCGAGCAATCATTTTAAATAACTAAAAGTCGTTCTCTTTATTTACACTAGAGTGATTCTCTGCTTTAACAAAAGTTATTCATTCATTCTCATACATGAGCAAATGTAAATCAATTACATTTAACACAACGTAGTGCCCCGCACTACGATCTTCTCTTCACTTCACGTCTCCATATCTTTTCCATGCATACTCTCATACATCTTCAACCTGCCTAAAATGGTTGTTGGGAGGAGTGAGATTCAAGAGAATCTCAGTATCGAACATTACCACTATGCATGTAGATATATATATATATATATGAATGCATGACATGCTTGCCTACATTATTTCATGCCAACATAATGACATGCTGCGTGCTCGATGTTATGACATACATATGGCCATTGCAAAAATATAATGGAGCTTCAATCAATCACATATGTTCCACACAAATAGGAAAAACAGTCACATAATCAATGTAAGACATACATATCATACACATGCAGGAAAGGTAAGTTCACTACTAGTAGGACTTCATGTCCTTCCTCAAACCTTCGGCTTTGCTCCGGTTCAGGCACCACCATCCATCGAGTCCTAGAATTCCAAATACATTTAATAATTCATTACTCATTCATATAACATTCTAGACTCGTTTCATTGGATAACTTAGCCCAATTATGCTAAATTACCAAAATGCCCCCGGAAGCCCGACCCGACTGTACTTTTACAGAAATTATAACCTGGGCCAATCCTATACAATTTCACGTGTAGAATCTATGTATGACTTTAGATTAGTAAAATTCAGGCCCAAATGATGAAAATACCCTTAACAACCCCTATTTAGAGCTATAAAGGTAATTTAGTCATTTCACCCTCTATACCTTTTCTCACTTCTTTATCAACATGAACCCTACACAATTTGCTCTTCTGAATTCAATAGAATCATCCAATCGATGAAATTCTAACTCTTTGCTCATACCACACCTCAGGCAGCTAATATAGAGTTCTAAGAAGAGTTGTGTCGATTCCTCCCTTTCTTTGACTTAATACCCTCCTTTCTACTCCTTATTACATGATTAGCCGTTTAGACATCCATTGAACATCGTTTCGGCCTCTAAAACACTGATAGAATGAGATATGAACAGTACCATACTCTCAAAATACTCATCCAAAAGACAAACCAATATGGTAGAAAGGAAGCTTGCGCTTACCTCTACGCCTTTCTGAATTCGGTTCAGAATTCGGGCGACGCTCCGGCTGGCGAGACGGCACCAACTATCTTCAAACGAGAATCCAAAACCATAGAATCAAAGCTCGAGATGAGTAGAGTAATGTTTGTACTGGGTACTTGGAGATAAAACGTCGTTTCGGTCGATTTCCAGTGAATTATCACTTTCTCCCTCTCCTCTGCGTTCTCGTTCTTTCTCCGTTCTCTTTTTCTTTCTTGTTCTGTTCTGATTTCTCTTTCTTTCTTTCTCTTTTTTGTTTTAATCTGAACGCATGAAAGAATGAGAATAAATGATGAATGATGATGACTAATTAAAATCATACAGGTGGCCTTTACTCAATTAGTCCACCTATCTCATTTCTTGCACATCAAGTTTCCTTTCTCTTTTCCTTCATCATTCCATTAATATTAATGAGAAATAAAAGAGTATAATTCACTCTCAAATTATCCCATTATGCTACCTTAAGTGGTCAACCAAAGCCTTAAGCTTTTCCACTTATTGACTTTCCTTGATAATAATTCACCCACATAGGCTTATTAATTATCAAGTAGTCATTTCCCTCCTTTTAATTCCCTTTTAATTAGGGAAAACCATCATTTCTCATCTTTTGACAAAATTACCATTTTGCCCTTACCTTTTATTTCCATTTAATACCCAACGATATAAAGAAATTTTGGAAAATATATCATTCCTCACTTAGACATTTTCCAAACCGGGGTCTAGCAGTTCACTTAATCCAGGCTAAACCTCAAGCCTTTAATCCCAAAATTCGGGGTATTACAGATGTTAATGTATTTTACTCAAATTTCAAGAGATAAAGATAACAAAGATAATCCTATCATATATAACTTAGATATTATATTTTGTAGAAAGTAAAATATAAATCTCTTATAGCCTATTTGGTTCGATTACATGAGAGAGGATTACATAAAATCTTGATGTAATAGCGCTATTATAATGTTTAATTAGGCTTATATAATATAAAGATGATTATATTTTGTAATCTTGATGTAATTACACTGCTATGACTGATGAATGAGGATGTTGATATCCTGTAATCCTGTGAAAAGGACACTATTACTATTATAATTTTTTAAATTGATCAAAGTGTCCACCCATAAATACAGTTAAAGGTTAAATAATTTTAACTATCACCATTAAATATTAAAAAAATAATTAATAATATAGAAATTTAAGAAATATTCCCCTATTCAAAAATTTAAAAAAATTATATTCTACCTTTAAAAATATTAAAATATTTCATTAAATAATATTCTCATAATTAAATATTAAAAAATTAACATGAATCAAACATATATACTGCATAATATTTTCACAATTAAATATTAAAAATTATTATGAACCCTGCGTGTACACTGCACAGAATAAAAAAAAGTTATCATGAACACAATGTGTATATTATATGTGTAAAAATGGGTAATTTAGTTCCTTGCTATATTATTCTCATATATCATCATGTTCAATGTAATCTAACCAAATATTTTTATGCACATGCATCATCTTTATCTAATGACAAACCAAACGAATTATGTAATTATCATTACATTATATTCAATTACATTACTTCCAATTCGGTGAACCAAATGGGCACTTAGACATTTGTTAGGAGAGATAAAAATCCTTGCACTCTAAGCCACGATTATACTTTAAATAAAATAAAAAGGGAAAATCTAAATCTAAATAATTCTTGACAAAGATAAAGCTAATAGCATACTTTTTAGTCCTTTAAGTTTACATGAAATTTTAGTCCTTTAAGTTTATAATATTCATTTTTAGTCCTTAAGCCTTAACACCATTAAAGTTACTAACGAAAAATATTGATTAAGTAAAGTGAAGTGGTGACTAATAATAATAATAAACAAATTAGTTTTTAATCCATTTTTTGTGTGCTCTCCATGTAACATCCCAATTTTATGTCTAAGATTTAATTAATATACTACTACAAAAAACATGACAAGCGGCGCTTTTTTTTAAAAAAAATATTATGCCGTTTTGCAAACGGCATAGCATCCAGTGCCATAAGAAGAACCTGCGGTGCTTGTTGAATTTAAAAAATGTCAAAACATTGTATTTAATTATTATTATTTTTTTAAAAAAAACCTAACCTCTTACGGCGTTTCCAGTTGGAAACACCGTAGGAGGTAAAGTACCTCCTACGGCGCTTCCTGTGGAAGCGTCGTAGGAGGTTATTGCATCTCTTATGGCGCTTCGACATGAACGTCATAAAAGGTCCCTTTTTAAAAAAAAAATTGTGTGACTGATTTTTTTTCCTAATGAAACCCTTGATATGTATTTATATCCAAATCCATCATCAAACTTGCAGGTTTTCTTTGCAATATTTAATTCACATCTTTATCTATCAAACATGGAAGAACTCTAAGTAAATATCTGGAAAAAAAATTAAGCATGTATATAAGATTCATGACAGATTTTAACTAAAAAAGAAGAATAAGAAGAAGAAAACATATAGATTTAAACTCAAAAATTAAAAAACTTACAATATATAGGAAGTTTAAGAAGGCAGAGTTGAAACTTCAAGTAAATACCTGGAAAAAAATAAGCATAAATATAATATTCATGAAAAATTTTAACTATAAAGAAGAAGAAGAAAGCATACAGATTTAAACTTCTGTATCTAAAAAACACTTATAAGCTAAGAAACTTCTATAGGAAATAGGAACCAAGACAATAGAGTGGGGACTGAAGAAATAAGACAAGATGGTGGAGTAATGGAGATTTAAAAAATTGGGAGCTGGAGAACAAGCGAGGAAGACGATAATGACGGGCTGGTGAAAAATTAAAATATAACATTATATTTAAAGTATATAGAAGCTCCGACGCTTAACATTTAAACACCGTTCAAAGATACATATTGCCTAACAATATCTAATATTATATATAATATAATAATATAATATATATATATATATTAATATATTATATAATATATTAATATATATATATATATATATATATATATATATATATATATATATATATAATATTATAATATATAATATATATTAATATATTATAATATAATTATATATATTATAATATTATATATAATTATTAATATAATATATAATTGCCTTGGCCAAGACAATTATATATATTGATTGCCTTAGGCAATCAAATCCGGCACTTCACTGAAACACCGGATAAGACAATAAAAATTGTTGTCTTCTCCTATGTTTTACTGTGAAGCGTCGTATAAGGTAATTAAAATTATTATCTTATTCGGCACTTTTTAGTGAAGCGCTGGATAAGGTCCAGATTTTTATTTGATAATTTTTTTATTATTTTTAAGGACTTTAGTAGACAATTTTTTTTTCTAGTAACTTTTTTTTTTATTTTTTTACAGATTATTCATTTGATATTTCAAGGATTTTAGTTGACACTTTCTTTAAAAAGGCCAATTAAGGTACAATTTTTTCCTGATAATTTTTTTTACAGATAACATTTTTTTTGGATGATAACTAATGGAATAAAAGGTCTTGAGTGCAAGGAAATTAATATAAAAAATTGGATTTAAATTTAAATTTATTTTTTTATTTTTTCTTTATTTATTTTTTCTTCATAATTAAATCATCAGAAATAAATAAGTGTGTGAAAGTTTGCTATAACTACATGAATGTTCATTATTTATATAAGCTAAGTAGTATTTAATAACGTTGACAATAAATGAGGTTCAAATGTGGTAACCAATATCAATTATTTTTTTTTTAAACAAAGACCTTGGACAGCGCTTTATGTAAAGCGTCGGCCAAGGTTTCTCAAATAGACCTTGGACGGCGCTTTATGTAAAGCTCCGTCCAAGGTCTTTTTTTTTTGTTAAGGCAATAAACTTTTTTTCTGATAATTTTTTTTACAGATTATTCCTATTATTAAGGTGCAAGTTTCATTTAGACATGTTTTTTTAGATAAAGTATTTGTATAGCTTTTTTTAATTAATTTATTTTTTAAATATTTATTTCATTTATTTTAATTTATAATTAAAGCATTAGAAATAAATAAGTTGGAGGAAGTTTATTTGCTGACTACATGTATATAACTTAAAGTAGCATCTAAACATTCAGAATATAATTTTAAATCATTACACCAGTTATGACGCTCTACTGTAAAACGCCATAGTTGATATACTTGATATTAAAAAAATAAAAATATATTTTGCACGGTGTTTCTTTAGAAAGTGTCATACAAGCTTAACATTAAGTTGTGACGCTTATAATAAAAAGTGTTGTAGCTTATAATTTTTCCCCCTTAAAAAAACAATTACCTACGACATTTCTTTAAGAAGCGTCATTAGATGTGCACCATTAAAAGCCTTTTTTGTAGTAGTGATATTAGAAATGGATTATTTCATGGTAAATGGAATTTACCATATGATTATTAAGAAAAGATAACAAAAATAAACCAAATATTAAGCATAGATATATAATCATAAGTTATAATATTGGAAAAGTCATGAAAAATCATGAAGTTACATAGATATAGATAAATTAGTTTTCTCTTAAAATATTTTAATTATCTAAGTATTATAAGATATGCTTATTATTTAAATTTGGCCTTTTATATTTTTATGAGAATCATAGAAAAAATCTTAAAGAATTATGAACAGAAATTATAAAAGATTATGGAAAAAATATGAGAGATTATAAGAATATTTGAAAATTATAGAAGAAATTAAGCATTATAATTGAGAGGCATTACAAAATATACATAACACTACTAGTAGTAGCAAAGATAAAGAAGATATAAAAAGGGGAACAAATACCATTTGAGATAAGGGGCCCACGGCCCATTAGGTACCCCATACATATATAAGAAAAATTTCTGTAAAAACCTGATTTGCCACATAATAAGTGATCTAATCAATTAAAATATAATAATTTATAAATTGATTTGGCACCTCTTAAATATTAATTAGCATATTAATAAAATTAAAAATTTTATAAGATTCACTTTTTCATTACATGTGAAATTTTAATTAAGGAATTTATTTTTTTTAAGAAAAATAAAAATATAAAATGCATGAATAGCCAATTAAAATTAATGTGTGAATTGAGTTATTGTATTTTAACTTATTAGATTCCACGTGTAAATATGTGTACAGCCACAGGCTTGTGGGGGCAATAGAACCAACCCTTCCCCAGCGCCTTTTCTCCAGCACCGCCGAAGAAAGAGAGTGAGTGGGTGAGGTGTGCCATCTCCTTGTACGTTGGCAATTATTTTAGGTAGGATCATAACTGATGAGCTTAGTTTCATCGTCAATATTACTCCTATCTCTCAGACTATTTTTATAAATATTTTTTTACACCAAGGGCTTTCTAATGAAGCCATTATTTATGAAATTAGAGTAAAGCTTAGAATAAGAATTGAGTTTGACAGTCAATGACCATAAAAGTATATATGGAGATAAAATAGTATTTAACTCTTATAAGTTGAGAATTTGTTTAGTTTGAAAAAATTTAGAGCTACTGGCAAAAAGAAAAGAGAAAAAAGAAAAAATTTAGAGCTAAGGTTTAACAGAAATTAAGATCTAAACAATAACATAATCTTCGAATATTTAATTTTGAACCCTTATGCAAGCATTATGAGATAAAATCCTGAGATAGAGTCGAAAGTCATTAGAGAGAGAAAAAATTAGAAGCTCAAATTTTGTATATAGCTTACCCTAGTACTAGTAATAAAGAGATAATGTTTATCATTAAATTGTAGATTGAACCTCAAATTGAGCAGTTTTGAGCATGGTCTTCTATTAAAGACTTGTTTTGGTAACTCTGATGACATAGGTAACTGGCTTTCTACTTATATTATACATGATGGGATGTGTTTGTGATGGGATGTATTTGTGAGTATTTGCGATATCTGTATTTTCATTTGAATTGCTTTTGATTCATATTGTAAGTGATATTATGGGTTATTTTGATGAAACTTGCCTTGTGTAACTTATATTGATAAATTATGAGTGATATGATGGCATATAATTTTCTTTATATTATGTTTTAATCTAACAGGTACCATCATATTTGCCTCGAGAACATATTGTAGCATGCCAAGAGATGTATTATGAGTTTCTATGCTGTAAAACCTTGGCCATATGAATTATTGATTCTGAAGGTGTTGGGATATGATTGGAAGGTGAGTTATTTATATGCCACATGGTGAGGCCAACAATTGGAGCTCTTTGGCTGGCCTAGTTGTGCCCACTTTTTCCATGAGTGTTACTGTAACATCCATATTTTTATTTTAGGATATAATTATACTTTGGAGATAAGTATAAATTTAATAGAAAGTTTTTGAAAAAAAATAGAAATTAAAATGTAATTAATAAAATAATAATATAATAAAATAATATTATATTATAAAATATTATATATATATATATATGTGTGTGTGTGTGTGTGTGTGTGTGTGTGTGTGTGTGTGTGTGTGTGTGTGTGTGTGTGTGTGTGTGTGTGGTAGGCGCCGATTTCAGCGTCTACCAAAGACAAAAGGGGTGAACCCCTTTTGTCATTTAAAAAAAATTGAATGATGATTGATGTTGAGCACAGGAGGTGAGGGGTATTATAAATACCCCTCTCATAAACACTTCACGCAAGTGAAGTGTTTTGTGAAGAGAAGAGAGAGTGAGGTTCTGATAGGTATATTTTCGGTTCTTCGGGAATCAATAAGGTACACAAACTCTTTTCTAATCACAAAGTTTCTTTATGAAATATATTCTAAATAATTTTCTCTTTCCTATGATAGTAATTTTATGCTAGTTAGAGAATATTATGGGGATATGATTTTAGGCAAGTTTTGAGTTTTGTCAATATAAGACTGTAGAAATATAGAGAATAATTAATAGTTAATTTTAACCGGTTTAGATTTATTATTTAGTGGTCATGTGATTTTATAATTAATTTATTTTATAAATAAGATATAAATTAATCTCCATAGGGCGTTTTTACCGATAAAAATTAGTTTAATTATTTTATTTGGATTATTGGAGGTATTATTAAGGTTTTAATCGGTTTATTTTTGTTAGATCTAAGTTATGTGAAAAATATAAATTAGGACTTAATATTTAAATTAGAATTTGATGTGATTTTAATTATGTAGAGATTTGAAGAGTTATTTAATAATTAGATTATACCCGTATAAATTATGAAAAAAGAAATTTAATTATTTAGAAAGTTGATATTGAGGATTTTGTAATTATAGGTATGTTAAAGGTTATTTAAGGATTTTTTAAGGAAATTGGAATAAATGAGGATAATAGTTGTAGAGAAAATCGGGTTGTAGGAGTTAAATTATGTAAATTAATTATTTTATTGTTATTTTTGGTTAATTGGTATCTACATTAATAATGTAGATTTTTCTTGTGATCGGTGATTGCACGGGTTTTACTATCCAAATTAAGATTAAGCTTGGAATCGAGGTAACCGGGGTTAATTTATTTTATATGCTTGTTTTGGAATGTAAGGTATTTTATAAACCTTACTTTTATCTATATTACTTGTATGTGTTTTGCAAGATTATATTTATGTTTGAATATGAATTTATTTCAGTGAAGCAGTGTATTTTCCAATTTACATATATAAGTGAAAATTATTATTAAATTGTTGCTGTTATGATAGATATGTTGTCTGAGATGGAATGTTGTATAAGAATTTAGAATTCTCATAATTGTTTTAGAAAGCTGTATTAATTTATTATTTTTATATTACGGGATTTGTTGGGTTGTGTGGAAGAGATATGGTGAATTGTGTGCCCATCGGCTCTCTCAATCCTGGCCCAGATTTTGGAGCTGAGTGTTTGGGCGGACACCTCCCTGTTACGGTATATTGGTGGTGGCATGGGAGAGGACAGTATTCTTGATGTGACTAGCTAACCTTTGGCCTGGTATACTAGCACTGATAGGCTGTACCAGTCCAGAGGAGATAAGGAGGAGCATGATGGATGAGTGGGGATGGTTTTATTTATTGATTATATCATGTTAAATTTTGAATTATGGGAATATTATTATTATTATTATTATTATTATTATTATTATTATGTCAGTTAAACCTGTTTCTCTGACTTACAATCTTTTCCTGCATATTTTGTAAATTGATTTTGGTTACTGAGACTTTATGTCTCACCCCGTCATTATAAATAATTTTTCAGGCAATACCTATAATCTGGATAGAGGCCAAGGGAAGCAACCAGAGGCATATACGTTGAGAATCTTGTAGGCCTCTTTTGGTATTGGTGTTGTGTTAATTTCTATATTGTCATTATAGGGCCCACATGTTTTTAAAATGTCATATTTACTGTTGGAAATCATTTTGTGACCCATAGGTTAATTGTGATGTGAGATCAGAATAATAAATTTATCTGTAGTGAGTTTGTGCCCTAAACTCTGATATGTTGTAAAAGAGTTTGTAGGCGAGTTTGTCTCCTGAACTCTGATATGTATCGGAAAAAAAAATTATCACTGATTTTGTATAACTGTATTGGATAATTGTTGTTTGTGAGAAATGGTCGTTACAGTTACGGCATCCCACTTGTTTTATGAAGGTTATTTTGTTCCACCAGTTATGAGGGACCACACTCACTTATTCTATAAGGAGTTGCGATAGCCCATGAGTCCTATAGGGGGAACTCATGATCCGATTGTGTGTAATGTAGTCTTTGGTTGGTCCACACTACACAATTAGTGAACTTTTTGATTAACTAATGATATGGGTATAACTTAGTCTCTATGGGTTCAGTTGGCGGGAATAAGACAATTCGATTGGATTGATAGGAGGGTTATGAGTATCATGATTATGATTATGTGAAATACCATTTGTTTGTCATAATTATAATTATACATATTTGTATATTGTTTGTTATGTAACTATCCCACCTAGCATCTCACAAGCATGTCATGATGTGTGTGGTAGGTAGGACAATTGGTTATTGAGACAGTGATCTCATTCTGTTACATTAATATTTTTTTAGGTGAAAGTTCTAATAGAGAGACATTAGGAAAGGTTTCGAGGAGTGAAGCTACACCAGCGGTATATAGCTCCTCCACCTTTATGAGTTTATGTTGCTTTCGATATATTGCCACCTTGAGACTTTTCTGCATTCATCCTTGTGATATATTTGTCACGAAGTTATTAAGAACTATTGACGAGACATGATTATTATGATTTCTAATTCTTGCGCATTAAGATTTTGAGTACTATGAAGTATGAATTATGAATGTCAAAACTCTTAGATTGATTTATTTTTAATTAAAAAATATTTTAATTAATCGATTAATATTATAATGTGATTTTTATGATTGATTGCTTGGGTTGTTTTTTAGTTAGTTTTCAAAAGAAATTTACTGAAAATAATTTAATAATTATTACGTTATCATTAGTTTTTGGAACGACGTGACACTCCGTCCCCATCGGAAACACTCTTCTACCGCCAACGTGCCATCCAGGAATCTCAACTAGGAACAAGGAATCAATTATCGCGCGTACAACACAGGAACCTCAATTTTTCTGTTTTTCACAACGGGAAAGAGGGAAAGAAAGAGATACTGAGAAAAGTCAAAGCCTCTTAACTTCGCATATTCTCTAGAGTTATTGATAAAATATTTTCATAAAATAGAATAAAAAAACTAAAGAGAAAAATTTAATAATATATTCAAATTATATTTATATTTATGTTTGTATAGTGATATATATATATATATATATATATATATATATATATATATATATATATATATAAAATTTTGAATTCAAAGTTCGCAATTTTTTCTTAATCTAATTGGCAAACGCATTGGCGGGTCTTAGAGTTTATGACATTGAATCTCAACTTAGTTATTAATTGTCTGTTTGAGCATTTAAAGCTCGTTAGTTTGGTACAGAAATTACATTAGTGCACTCTAGAGTTTATAACTTCAAATTCCAACTTGGTCATTAATTATTTGTTTATAAGGGATTTAGAAGGAAGATGATAGAAAATTGAAGAAGTAAGGTGAAAAAAAAAATTTAATACAGAGAAGACATAAGATAGAAGAGTAAAAAAAATAAATAAAAACTTTTAACCTCACTTTTTTCATTTTTTTTTAAATTCAACTCAAAAAATTTTCCACTCCACGTACCTAACAAACCCTAAATGCATCTATTTTGTAACGTGGTTATGATGTGGATGGCACACATGTGGAAGTCTTGGGGTACATGTGGCAGCTGGCGATGAGGTGGTGGCTCCATCACTAATTTTGTGTGTGTTCCTTTTTTTTTTTTTTTTTGGCAGTGATATGCCAAAACATGCCCTAGGAAGCCTTGCCGTTCTACAGTCAAACGAGAAGATGGAGGCATGCTGAAGCAGTTAAATCATCCTGCACTCATGGAGAAAGATTTGCATTGGTGATACATGCAGGGAAATCTGCATTGGTTCATCTCTTCGTAATAAACGAACTACATGATTTATCATATGTTTGTTTTGGCTTACTTATATATAAGTCCGATTCACATAAATCGAGACAAAACTCCTCCACATATTTACCTCATAGACCATAAAAGATACCTCATAAACCGTAAAAGCTACCTCATATACCGTAAATCACGATTGAAAAGTACGATTGAAAGTTTCAATCACTATTCTAAACATAAAGAGTGATTGTGAAAAAAATTGTATACTCCCTCTTGTATTTAATATAAGTACCCATTTCACTTTTTGTTGTTGTTGAGGTTATACTATTACAAAAAACACTTTTAAAGTTCGTTTTTAGACTTTTTCTATGCCGCTTTTCAGGTGGATGTCTATGTGAGTGACGTAGTAAAATCTGAAAACAACGTCTGTTAAAAAAGAGGTGTCGTAGGAGACTTACGGCGTCCCTTTTTTTAAAACAAATGACATACATAAATTTTTTAAAGCATGGACAGTGATAGTGAACAGTAGCGTGAATAGTGATGATGAACAGTGCACACTTTTAGTCAAACTTTTGAATTCAAAAATCTATTCTCTTTATTTTGAGTTGCACCGTACTAGATTTGATTGTGAACAAGGAAAAAAATTATATAATAATAATAATAAACAGACAGAAGAGTCAGATCCAAATGTAAAGAGAATGTAAACAGAGGCTAACATATTAGATTTGAGAAGTGATGAAGAGAGAGATTACCGTCGTAGGTAGGGGTACCGAAGGGCATGATGAGAGCGAGGATGAGGGGTGGGGAGGATGGCAAAAACACTAAGGAAGAACTGAAAGAGCTATTTGAATTTATCAAGTGCGGGTCTCTCTTTGCAACTCCTCTATGAGAAGCTGAGAAATGTCCAAGGGGGGGGAGAGAGAGAGAAAAGGAAGAGTAAGAAGGGTGGCGTGTATTGTAATGAAAGTTTTTTTGTCAATGTATGTATTTAAGTTCGAAGAAGACAAGCCTTATGCGTTCCCAATATAAATAGGAATGTCAAAAGCCAGCTTTTGAAAAGTGACATCACTTTTGGCATCCCTATTTAAATTAGGGATGCCATAGGAAATATGGAACGCCAAAAGTGGTATCCTCAATATTAGGAAATATGGTGGCATCCCTAATTAATTTAGGGACACCAAAAGTCCACCTTTGCCAAAGGTGGACTTTTGGTGTCCCTAATTAGGAACACCAAAGGTAGGTACTTTTGGCGTTCTTTTTTAGAATTGGAATGCCTAATTTATTAAAACTGATACACATAATTATAAAAATTTCACTGGCATTATTTTTTATTTCTCTTTTTATAAAAATGAACGTCTTTTGAGGTAGTAAAATCTATATCTTATTATTCTTATAGTAGTGTTAATAAAGCTAAATAAATCAATTAATCATATATATATATATATTATGTATTATTATATTATATATCAGTTTATAAGTAAGAAAAATTAATTTAGAAAAAAATATAAATATACATACTTTAAAGTAATTTATTTAAGTTTTTTAATCTCTCTAGAAAAAGGTTAATTGTGTTTTATATTAATACCCGGAGCAAGTAATAACTTTTTATAGTAGCCCTCCTTTCCTTTTGATATGAAACAACTGCCACATATACCACATTCCTATTTGTAAGAATCATTCGAAGAATGTCTTAATTTTTGTCTATTATTTTTCCATTTTGCCCCTATTTTGTTTCTCATATTTCTAACACTCTTTCCACCACAAATTCAGGAAAGGGATCTCTCCACTAACTTCTCTTTCCACTTTATCTTCACTTAATGTCTCAACCGTTGAATCATATTTTAATGGGAGTGATTTAATGCTATGTATTAAATAGTATTTTAATATTAAAAATAATAAAAATCTATAATTAAATCTAATCAATTAAAACATAATATAATAGTTAAGACACTTAGTGGAGGGGAAATGAAGATGGGAGTTAGTGGAGAGACCAATTTCCCCATAAATTCTCTCTCTTATGCAATCATCTTTATTACTTCTATAATATTAATTTTTTTTATTCTTTCTCTTCTACAATCATTTTTATTACTCCTTCCGGTCCTATTTATAAGCAATTTTCTCTCTCATGGGGTTGATCTCTTTTATAAACAACTTTCACTTTGTGTTTGAAAATGTAAGCTCATTTTTCCTATTTTACCCTTATTAAATACATATTATTTATAATTAATTATCACACACACCAAGAGTTATATTCATGAGAGAGAAAGAGAGAAAAAGAACTCACTGGGTGAATGAAGTTAATAAAGCATTGAGAAAATATATTTTATTATCTCTCATACTTTCTATACATTCTCTCTCTGTTTTCATAAATATGGGCATATATGAGAAAAAAAATGGCATTTTTGACACACTTATTGCTTTAAACTACCAGTTAGTTTTGCGCAATCAAGGAGAAAGTTACTTATAATAAATAGGACAGGAGGGAGTATAATAATTTCCTTATTTTCTCTCTTATTCCCTATATATATCCTCATAAATAAGGGTATTTTTACAAAAAAAAATATATTACAATTTTTGCATATCGCTGCTTTAATCTACATTATTCAGTAAGTGTTTCTTATAAAAGAAATGGCGAGAATTAAGAAATAACAACCATTTATGGCTTGCTCCTACTTATAAATAAAATACATTTAAATAATGTCTTAAATTTTATTTTTTAATTTCTTATTTTACTCTTATTTAATTATTTATATTAATTTCATTGCATTTATTGCATTCAATCGCCACAATCTCTTCTTGGCACACATTTTCTCTTTTCCACATCTCTTTTTTATACTTTTATTATTTTATCTCTTATTTATTCCATCTTTCCCTATAAATAAGAGTATTTTTGAGAAAAAAAAAGTTACAATTTTACATATTTGTTGTCTTTGATTAATTTTTTAACTTACATTATTTGGTTACGTGTTTCTTATAAAATACTTCCTCAGTCGTTAAGTATAAGATTCAAATAATCGATTTATGCTTACCCAAAAAATAGTTAAAATTAGTTAAGAGCAATAAATATATATATTTTTCAACTATGCTCTTATTTGTAAAGAAGATAAGTAAGAGAGAGAAAATAAATGCAATAAATATAGTTAAGGGGTAAAATTGAAAAAAAACGTAATAAATGCTTTGAGAAAATTAAAATAAATCTTATATTTTGAGACGAACCTATTCCTAAATTTAAAGTTTATATTTAGGGACATTGTGAAATATACAGGATAGATAAGTTTATAAAAGAGATAAGAGAAAGTATATTGCAAAGTAGTTTAGATCGCATATCATACAAAATATTACTTCTAGTTCTTAATATAATAGTCATTGGATTTTTTTTTTTTAAAAATATTAATGAAGTTAAATAAGTTACATTAAAGTATTTATATTTATATTTTTTTTAAATTAAGTTTCTTGACTGATATATAATCTAATAATACATTATATATGCAATGATTAAATACTCCCTCCGATCCTTTTTATAAGCAAATTTATCTCTTTTAGGGTTGATCCTTTTTATAAGCAACTTTCTCTTTGTATTTCAAAATTTAAAATACTTTTTTTCCTTTTTTACCCCTATCAAATACATATTTTTATATTAATTATCCCTCACTTATCACTAATTCTCTTTTATTTACTTATTTATTACACATTCTCTCTAATGTTTTATACTTATACCCTCTCATATTTTGTACTCATTCTTTTTCCTATACTTTTTTCATAAATAGGAGTATATTTAGAAAAAAAGTATGATATTTTTGATATATTTATTATTTTTAATTAATCTTAAACGTCAGTTTATTTTACGTAATAAAAATAAAAATTATTTATAAAAAGAATGGGAGAGAGTGATAATTTATATAGATTTTTTTTTATTTTTTTTTAAAGTGGAGTACTTTAAAGTTTGGGTTGCAATTAATTAAGATGGGGAGGATGTGGTGAGTAGTAGTCTCAAAAAGCGGCTTAGGGTCGTTGAAATAGACCATTATGATAATAATACTTCACACGTTTTTGTGATTGACTTTTATCAGGCCATTAACAGAAATAAATATCATTGGGTTGACCCCAACATCGTACATGTTCCGCCACTTACACATTTTCAACCCCTTCAATCCTCATTAGTATCTGTCCTTGTTAAAAAAAAAAATGGTCAAACAAAACCGCATCCTTGAAAGTTGAAATTAATAAAGCAACACCGCATTCTACTTTCTAGAATGAACGCGGAACAGGATGCCCATTTGGTTCAAAGTCAATCCCCTTTTAAGTACGGACAGGGTAAATATATCCTATATATACCCCAAACTAGGATCATCATCACCACATCTCCCACCATACACTCCAAAATGAAAATGGTGAAGCTAACTATTCTATTGGCAGTTGCAGGCATATTAATTGCCTCTCAGTTTCCAACCTCTCAAGCCTCCGTTGCCGATATCGTCACGCCGGAGTTCTTCAATTCTATCATCGATCAGGCCGACGCCAGCTGTGCCGGCAAGAACTTCTACACCCGAGATGCCTTCCTAACCGCTCAAAATTCCTACTCTCAATTCGGCAACCTCGCCTCCGCCGACGACTCCAAACGCGAGATCGCTGCAGCTTTTGCCCATTTCACCCACGAAACTGGACGTGAGTTACTTTTGTTTATCATTCACTAATTAATAATAATCATGATTGTGAGTTCATTAACATAACATTCATGCTCACACGCAGATTTTTGCTACATAGAAGAGATCAACGGTGCATCTCAGGATTACTGTGATGAAACCGTCACACAGTACCCATGCGCCCCCAACAAAGGATACTTCGGTCGTGGACCCATTCAACTATCGTGGAACTTCAACTATGGACCTGCCGGAGAGAGCATTGGGTTCGATGGGCTGAACGCACCGGAAACTGTGGCGAATGATGCAGTGGTGTCATTCAAGACTGCTCTCTGGTACTGGATGCAGCATGTGCGCCCTGTCCTCAACCAAGGGTTCGGCGCCACCATTAGAGCCATCAATGGCCGCCTGGAATGTGACGGCGCTAACCCCGCCACTGTTCAGGCTCGTGTTAATTATTATACCAGTTACTGTTCTCAGCTGGGTATTGCTCCTGGTGATAATCTTACTTGCTAGACATATTATTATCAACACCACCTCCTACTTCAACTTACATATATATACGTTTGTTCCAGTCATAGGCTAAGAATAAATTAGAGTGGAAGGCACCTGCAGCCTTTAATTCTTTACTGAATTCACTTCTTACTTTTTTTTTTTCCGCCTTCAATTCACTTCTTACTTTGATTACACCAACCAATATAATAAATTATATATGTGGCTGCTTCTGCCACTTCGCCACATGTGTTAATTGTTACGTACTAGTATTTCGTATGAATTAACAGAGCCATGTGTTACTTCTTTCTCCAACCAATCTAAGTAAATTGTCGATTGGGTTCATGTGATTAAGCTTTTTGTTATATAAGAAGACGCATATAAATTTAAAGGTTTCGAATTGCTAAAAATAAACAACCACCACAACACCATCGCTCAAAACACTGTGGCATCCTATCAAGCTTTATGGTGTGATCTTACTATCGGGAATTATTGAACAAAACTTACTTTATGAATTAAAAAAAATATAAAGTGGATTTAAAAATATAAAGATATTTACAAGATAAATAAAAAATTCAAAAGAACTCAGGGAATTAAAAATATTTTAGCTATTTATAAGATAAATATAAAAATTTATAAGATAAATAAGATAATTTATAAAATAAATAAATTAAGAGCATTATTGTCTTTTTACCCACAAAAATTAATTTCATTTTGACTTTAGTTGTAGTGAAGTTTCAAAAAATTTTAGGGGTTAAATAAAATTAATTTGTTAGCAAAGGGCTAACTGAAATTTTTCTTTCTTTTTTTTTTTCACAAGAAAACGTCTGAATAAAAAAAACAAAAGAAAAGAACTTTTCAGGATTGCTCGCTCCCCATCTCCGATCCGGACGGCCGACTTTGCTGCCGCATCCACCTTCACTCGCCGTTCTGGTTTCTTTGATTTCGAAGAACCAGATATCGGAGTAGGAAAGAATGCTAGAAGGTTGAGATCGGATATGTGGTGACCGACCAATCTTCTCCTTTATGACTGATCATTCACTGTAACTTTTGGAGACTTGAAGATTGCATTATAACTTGTACTGTTTCTGCAGATTTTTCCTTCTAGATGAATTCATCAGGCTGCGTTCTTTCTTTCATAATTCTCAACTGATCATTGTAAGACACACAGTAAATTAAAGTACTCATATTTAAGAGCTGATAGAGGTACAAAAAAATGAGCTTTGTTGGTGTCGGAAGAAACAATGAGAGTGAGAAGGGTGAGGGATACGGGATGATACAGGTGCAAATGATGGACCCGTGGTGGCCACCACACCTCCTTGGTCTTTTCTTTCCCTTCTTAGTCTACCTCATTTTCTGTGGACACCATCAGAATGCAAAATCCAACATCAATCAAACACAACCTATGCCAATAAGAAGAAGAAGAAGAAGAAATGGGGTTAAACAACAAATTCAGAAAACCCACTTCTTCCTTTCAATATAGCCTCTGCACTACTCTGTTCTTCATTGTTCTCTTCACCATACCTGCCCTCTTCCTCCTCCACACCCCCATCACCACCTCCATATGCACCACCTTCGGCAACCATGTCAAGCCCTGATCTGGTTATCTTCGCTTAGCTGAGTTCTCATGGCACCGCGCGCGCCTGCAATTTTTCCAAGACGCCATGAGGGTGAGCCCAGAATATGGAGATATAATAAAGCTTGGGAGCAATTTCAGGAAGAAAACAAAAGATTTTTATTATAATTCGGAAATGTTTATTTTTGTTTTAAATTTTTTTTATTATTTTAGTTTGTGAGGAAGTATGTTTGGCTTAATATTATAATTATTTTATTTGAATTTGTTTTTAATATTTAATTTGACGATGTTAATCTTTTATTTGAATTTATTATTTATGGAATTATTTAAAAAAGAGTTAATAATTAAATAAAGGCATTATTGTCCTTGTATTTTCATACATTTAATTCTTATAATGCATTTTCTCTCCTCTCTCTCTTCTTCTCTTTAACCAAACAATGGGAGAGATGACATTATCTCTTCACTTTTCTCCCCCTCTATTTTCTCCCCCGCCTAATTTTCTCAAATACAAATATAGTGTAAGAAATGAGATAATGGAATGAAGTTGAAATTCATGACAGATACCCTATACCCCTGTTTTGGCCAACACCATTTGAGCATGTAGGAGTTATATTTTAATAAATCTAACACTTCCAAAGAGTTTAGAATAAAAAATCGCGTGTGATCATGCCATGAAAATAAGTTTAAAATGATAAATCTAACCATTCCAATGAAATCATTACATGAGAAAATGTCAATTTTTTTTTAGGGTGAAGTACATTGAGCACCCTGAAATATTTTAGGGTACATTTTTTCTTCTAAAATATTCAAAAAGGATCAATCTCATCCTACCCAACAAACAGCCCTAACGTCTGTTTTATTTCCTTTTTCTAAAAGAAAAAAAAAAACTTCCATCATCTTCCTCTCCTCCCTCCATATAGCCACCATAACTTCTTCGTAACTTCATGCCTGAAACTGTCAAGAACTTCTCCCAGACATTGAAACTTACCTTGCCTCCGTTCATGGAAAAACCTTGCGTTAATCCTTGGAAAATTTGTGTATTGACATCACTATCACTTCCTTTTTTTTTTTTTTTTTCCGGTGATCTGTTGAATTCAATAGTGATTGATGAAGACCTCCTAGAAAAAAGCGCAAGATCACTAGACACTACTTCAAAGTAGAGATTTAACTCGCTAATTAACGACCGTTTTAAAAAAATGGACATTAAAAAGTAGGCGGTGGCATCGTTGTAATTTTTTCCTTACTTTTGACGTCCGTTTTTAAAAAGTGAACGTTAAATGTTGAGATACAATGACTATTTTCAAAAAACAATCGTTATATCTCAAGCCTCGCCTCACACCATTCAATTTTTTTTTTTAATTTTGAGAAACAACGACTATTTTAATAGAAATAGTCGTTGATTCTTCTAATAAGCTTCATTGTGACTTAGTTGGCTAGGGTGTTAATGATTTATCCTTAGGTTGAGAGTTCAAACATCATTACCCCAATTCACAGTTTTATTTTTTTTGAGATACAACGACTGTTTTAATAAAAACAGTCTTTGTACCTTCTAATAAATATCATCGTAGCTCAATTGGCAAAGCATTGGTATCTTTTCCTTAAATTGAGAGTTCGAGCCTATTCACCTCAATTCTTTATTTATTTTTAAATACAACGACTGTTTTTTAAAAACAGTGGTTGTATCTCTACTAGTTACTACGACTATTTTTAAAAAAATAGTCTTTGTAACACTTTTTTTTTAACTTTTAATTTTAGTTTTAACGTCTCTTTTGTGAAAACAAACGTTAAAAACCATGCTTAAAACAGTGCTTTTAGAGGGAGTATACAAATACCAATCTCACACTCACAACCCCAAAGCATCAATGAAGAATGACCCAGGAAGCTATGCAGGAGACCATCTAGCAGTAAATGTAGATATGGGTTTGCAAGAATGACCTAAAAGGTTTGCGATTTCAATTTCCATCTAGCATTTCGAATTCTCTCTAGATCTGAGTTTGCGATTTTGTTTGTTCTGTGACTTTCTTGCGATTTCTCTCCAAGTCACTGTAGATCTGCTCAACAAGCTAAGAGGAAGCATGAGGGAGGATGGTAGATCGAGTGTCCGATGAATCAACAAGAGGTTCCGAAGGATATGACGAAGGGTGGTACACAATATAATTTTCCTTTATTTTTTTCACTTTCATTTCAGTCTTCTCTGTTTTTTTGAAACTAGCCTTATTGGGTTCTCAAATCATGATTGATATTCAACATCTTAATTATTAACTTTTTTCTGGTTTTGAAAATGATGGAAGCTCACTGCTTTGTTTCCATTTACTCTTCTATCACATTTTCAAGTTTTTGATAATTTCCTCTCACAGTAAATGTCATCATTTTGTTTAATCAATGAAGTATAAGTGTGACATTTCTTCAACTTAGAGGCCACTTGTAGGTTTCACTTGGAAGGAATAATATCCTGCTTTAACTGGACATGAACACACTAGCTTTCGATTCCAGTGTATTTCTTTTCAATATTCTAACTGCATACGACCCAACAAAAAGAATTTTTGATCTTTTAAATTTTCCATGGCCCAAGACAACTAAAATTGGTCCCCACAACAATGCATGTATTCGTGTATAAATAGAAAATGTGTTGTCATCATCACTATAGTAACATTTACACTGCACTTTTAAGAGAGGGTGGATTGATTATTTATTTCTGCAGCTTTTTCCTCCCATATGATTTTTAAGAATTTGATCAGTAATAAGATTTATTTACTCATGATTGAGATAATGTCACTTGATTTTTATCATCTTATTTATTTATCTTCTACTTTAAAATTTTTGAAATAACAATATTGTCCATCTTTTAGATTAATGCTTTAGAAAGGAAATTGGTTCATACAAGAGAAAAGTTGTAAGATCCTTGCTTTAATAGTTAGGTAAAACAACCAAGATGCCTACTGACGTTTAACTCTGGGACCTAAGACTTACGTTAAGTTGCAGGTTTTGTTGTGTAAGTTATTCTTACAGTAATTTCAATTTTCAACCACTTTGTCAATGTAGCGCGTGGCCAAAAAATCATGATAGTAGTGTTGCAAATGGAGAAGCATCAAAATCAAAGAAGCCATTTATTACTATTGATGATATTTTAAAAGAATTGGTAAAATGGCTTTGTGAACAGGTATTTCATTCTGAAACTTAAATTCCTTTCCATTCTTTTGTCAAATGCAAGTGACCAGCTGAAAAAACGTGATTTGGTGGATAGTTAATCACTTCAAGATATATTATAGTCTTTCCCAGAGGAATGTGCTTGCTTCTAAGAGACTAAGATAAAAGTTTTATTTTCCTAATTAATGTGTTCAGTATATTGAGTTTTGAGAAAGCTCAACATTTTTTACATTATGTGAGATCCATCAATTCCCTTTAATTCTTTGTACAACTTCATGCTGTGGACTTTAGCAATGGAATATTCTAAAGGAAGTGGAAAATTCAAAGTATCAAGAGGTTATCCTAAATGGATAGTCTCATTGTTAAAAATATAAGCGTGTGATTAAAAGCAAGCATGAAGTGGGTGGACAGATATTTTAATTATTATTTTTTAGCCTTGCCAAATGGTTAAATAAAACAAGTTAGTTTATTGATGCTGAATGGGAAGACAAATATTTTAATTATTATTTTTTGTTGATATCTGCCTAATGTTTTTCCCTTTGTATTATTTTATCAGGATTAAGATTTCTATTCTAATGTTCTTGTATGATTAGAATTTCTTATTCTTGTATGGTTAATATTTTAATCTCTACCAATTTACCATCCCATTCTTACTGCCTGAGCTAGCCTCAGGTTACTTATTAGAATTACTTTTATTTTGCATGAACTTGGCATTTGTTCTTAGCTAGTGGAACAAAAACTGCCAGAAGGAGAACTTGATGTTGATGGTGAAGATGATGACGTTGATGCTGTGGTAAAGTCCATGACACCCCACATGTTCTACAAGACTCTAACAACTTCTGATTCTAGCACTCATGGTGGATTTTCTGTGCCTTGTTGAGCTGCTGAGGATTGCTTCCTTCCTCTGGTAACTATGGATCATGTTGCATTCCACCACCCTCTCTTGTTAGTGTCATCCATTTTAATTGCTCCTTTGGTCATGGTCTATATATTTCACAATTTGTTTTAATTAAGGTTAACTATTATAAGCTCTTTGAAATGTGGTAGCTTTATCCAATTTGAAATTCTACAGTTATAGTATTATATCATAATGAACGAATTGTTTCTTTAGGATTACAGCCAACATTCAAACTTTATCATGGTCATAATAAACTGTGAACCACATTCAAACTAAAATTGAATACATTTCTTTTGTAGAAGCATAAAAGACAGTTGGTTGACTATTATCATGGTCATAATAAAGAGCAGAACATTTGGATGCAGTTTTAATTTAAAGTGATAGTTTTGAAGCCAGATAAAAAAAAGTAAAGTCTGTGTTCATAATCAATTAGGATTTTGTTTCAAAATTTTCTCCCCTCTTGTCATCTGGAGTAACTTTTGGTTTCCACTTTTTGAAAGAAACCTTATCACGTTGTCTCCTTAAAGTAACATTGTCAACAAGGTGCATTCAATAAAGGTTGAGAAGCTGAGTTTTTTTCAAAGGATTACAGGCTCTATTTGACTTGTATATACTCCAATCATTCATTATAGTTGTGAGAAATTGGCAATGATGTTGTTGAATTCTCCATGTTTTCCTTTACCTAATTTAAGTTTATTAGGGGTTTTCCCTCTTTCATTATCTAATCATCTACCGATCTCTTTGTTTACAAGCATCAGTGATTTCTTCATATCCTAAATATCCATTTTCTCATCCATCCTTCCTTATCCTCTGTTTTTTGTTTCTATTTATATTTCTGGCCATGTGCAAGGGTATTATTAGGGGTATTTCCTCTTTCAGAATGTAATATACAACTAAGTCTTGGCTCATTTATTCTTTCTGACTTTATTCTTTCTGAAAGCTACTTGTTTCAATTATGACAGAGTTAAGTCACTTGTAATCAGTTGCAATAAACTTCTTCAGTCAGCGTTCTAATTAGTTTCTATTTTTTTAAATAATAGATCAGTTCTTTTGAAACTAGTGTGCTCTAGAAAATTGCTGCTGACTAATATTGCTGATGTAAATGTTCCAACTCCTTGCATGTGCTAATGAAAAATGAATATAATTTTTTTTTTAAAAAGATTACAACGACTTTTTTTTAAAAACAGTCGTTGTAAGTCCTACATACAAGACTATTTTTATGAAAACAGTCGTTATATGTTATTTTGAAATACATACAATGACTGTTTTTGTAAAAACAATCATTGTAAGTCATACATACAACGACTGTTTTTTTAAAAACAGTCGTTGTAAGTCCCTTATAATGACTGTTATAAAATGGTTGTCTATTTTGAAACTTTCAACGACACTCACATATATACGACCCCATAAAAACGGTCATCTTAAGGGTAAAGAAACGGTCGTTAAAAGTGTCTTTTATAGTAGTGAGAGACCTTAGTTTGTGTAAGAAGGAGATTGGGTCTCTCGACCAGAAGATCTCCGGTTTCCTAACTAGGGAATAAAAAAGAGTTTGGTCTTGCATATATTGCTGACAACTTCATTTGAAAAAAAAGAGTTTACTCATCCCTCTCTTGATCCTTTGACGACACCGATCTCAACAGCATTGAAGCTGGATGTCAGGATTAAGGTCCTTAGCACCTGACGTTGAAACTCATGAGCTACAACAATGAACGATGCTGAAGACAACAACTTCGATGATGGCACCTTGAGAGTGGAGGGAAGCCTTTTTTTTAAGGAAAAAAAATAGAGATAATAGACGTCTAGGCGATTAGTCAAGATGGGTGAGATTGATCCCTTTTACATATTTCATGAACAAAATTACGCTGTAAAAATATTTTAAGGTGCTCAATGCACCTTTACCCATTTTTTAAATATGTGAATATGTTTTGGCTGGCGCAAACCTTTCCCTCAGAGGGGTAGGAAAATCATGATCAGGATAGCTGACCCAATGCTATGGAACTTGGGTGTGGGTAAAATAGGAAAGAGCTAGAACTTGATTTATTTGAGCTCAAAACTGAATTACTCATGCGAAATTATGTAGGGTTGACAAGAGGGAAGAATTTTTAAGCAGGGGATGTCAAATTAAGAAATTTAGTTAAAGAATCAAATTTAAATAACCAAATTTTAGGAGTTAAGAAATGAGCAGAGGGAAAGGCCACTTATGCATAGAGAATGCATAAAGATAACACGTGTTGATATGAATATATGTATAAGTTTGTTAGGATTGGAATTGTGTTAAAATCTTACAAGTAAGATCCAGAGAGGAGATGAACAAGTAAGATTCCTGCCCGGAGGAAGCAATGCAATAGAGAGCTCCTCTATTGGGATCCGAGTATTTTTTTTACACAGCCTGAAGCTTTCCATTCCCAGCAGTGGAGTGGAAGCTCACAATCAATCTAGCACAGTCCCTATTTGTTTGATAAGCAAAGAAATCAATCAATATCCATATGAGTATATTAGAGAGTAAGCACAATAGTCTTCGGTTCAGTCAGTTAAGCTGACTCAGCTAACTCTAGTCAAAATGTAACCATAGTTGTAACAACCACAGTTAGCTAATCTGACTTGGGTTTATTCCACTAAGTGTATATATGAGTGTATAGTCCATTATTACATTTGAATACAATATCATTTATTCCATTTCTTTGCTTTCTGTCTTCTTCTCTGTTTCGTACATGGTATCAGAGCATTCAGTACCAAACTATGGCTTCTCTTTCTTCATCCTCTTCTCAATCTATGAAGTTAGTTGTTGTTGATTCTTCAAAGCCAAATGAGTTGATTGCCTTTAATCACTTTGTTTCGTCTAAGCTTAACGAACGTAATTTTTTGGTGTGGAAGCAACATATCAAATCTGCCATTCGTGGTCATAGCCTATCACACTATCTTGATTCCGATATAGTACCACCGTAATTCACGTCCTCTGAAGATCTTGATGGCTTGCCAGATGAGTATGATTCTGTCATTTCCTCTGTTAATTCTCAACGTACTCCTCTTTCCTTAAGTGAAATTAAGTCTCTCTTAATTTCTCATGAGCTTAAACTCGGTTCTCGTTGAAAGTGGTACAATCTGAGAGGGATAAACCGATGTCTCATATTGCTCAAGCCTCTCTCTCTACAGATCGTCCTTCTTAGTCGTCTACCAATTCTCAGCATTACAACTCTCAAGCATCTCAGTTTCCATCACGCAATGGTTGTTGTAGCCCTGGTGGTGGAGGACCTGGTCGTTATGGTTGCGGACGAGGTTACCGTGGTCTAGGCTATGGTTTTGGTAATCAATCCTCTATTTCATGTCAGTTATGTGCTAAGCCTGATCACTCTGCTACCTACTGTTACTATCGATTTGACCAGTCCTTTTATTCTTCTCTATGTCCTTAGGCTAACTTGCATGTAGCACCAACCTTTGATCCATACTTTTATTATCCATACTTGTATTACTCGCCTAAATATTTTTCTCTAGATCCCTCTGCCTCTAATGCTTGGGTTGCAGACATTGGCGCCACTTATTATGCCACACCTGATGCTGCCAATTTAATACATGCCTCTCCTTATTATGGTTTTAGTCAGCTCCATATCGGTGATGGTTCAGGTTTGTCCATTCTTAATCAAGGCTATACTTATTTTCCTTCTCACTTGTCAAATCACTTATTGGCATTGAAGGACGTTCTTCATGTTCCTTCTCTTATGAACAATCTACTGAGTATTCCTAAAATGACACTTGACAACAATGTCTTTCTTGAGTTTCATCCACATTGGTGTTGTATCAAATCTGAGCAGGATCCAAGTCATGTTCTATTATAGGGAAGAAGCAAAAATGATGGCCTTTACGAGTTTTTGCCTTCTTTAAGTCCACTTTGGTCAGCAAGGACTACATCAACTCTTCCAGCCTCCAATTATACTACTACTACTACATGTTTAGCAAATAAAACTGCACGTTGTCTCACTGTATCACAGACACGTCCCTCTCTTGCCTTATGGCATCAGAGATTGGCTCACTTTCATCTAGGAGTTCTTCCTTGCTTGTTGAAAAGTTGTAATATGCAATTCTCTTCTAATACCAGTGTTAATTTCTGTTCTTCTTGTTGTATGGGCAAGTCGCACAAATTGTCCTCTCATGCATCAACTACTGTGTACTCTTTGCCACTAGAATTGATTTCAATTGATCTTTGGGGACCTGCTCAGTGTCTTTCTACTAATGGAAACCTTTACTACATCTCTTTTGTGGATCACTTTTCCAGATTTTGTTGGATTTATCCTCTCAAATGCAAGTCTGATGCATTTCCTGTCTTTCTGTAATTCAAGGCTATGATTGAAAATCAGTTGAGCACTCATATCCGTGCCATCCAAATTGATAGCGGTGGTGAATTTTTTTTGTTTTGATAAGTATTTAGTTGACTAGGGTATTCTTCACAGATATTCTTGACCCTATGCTCATTATCAAATAGGGATTATTGAGAGACAACATAGATATATTGTTGATATTGGTTTGTCCATGCTATCACAAGATGGTCTTCCTTTAAAATATTAGGATGATGTCTTTGTTGCTATTGCGTATGTTACAAATATGCTACCTAGCTCAGCTATTGGTCATGTTACCCCTCTTACCAAGTTATTTCACAAACCACCATATTATTCCTTTTTATGTGTCTTTAGTTGCTCTTGCTACCCATTGTTACGCCATTCTCAGTCTCATAAGCTTTCCTTTCATTCCATTGAATGTACCTTTCTAGGCTACATCATGTCTCATTGTGGTTATAAATGTCTTGCTCCTAATGGCCGAATTTATATCTCTCATGATGTCAAATTTAATGACTACTCTTTTCCTTTTCGGTCCCAACCATCAGCTACTACTCTCTCCTCCACATCTTCCCTTCCTCTACCATCAGGTCTCATACCTTTAGCATCTCCTCTCTCTCCTTTCTCTAACTCTTTCTTACCTACTCCTAGGTCTCCTATGTCTTCCTTACCCTCTTCTATACCAACCTTTATCTACTCCATCAACATCCTATTCTCTCTCTCTATCAGCATCTCCCTTGCCTAGTTCAATTCTACTACTTTCTCACCATGTCCCCACCAATGCTCACCCTATGGTTACATGAGCCAAGAGTGGCATTCATAAGCCTAAGGCTTATTCTGCCTCCCTTTCTCCTAATGATCCCAGATACATTCCTTCTAATCTCTCTCATGCCCTCACAATTCCTCACTGGGACATAGCAATGCATGATGAGTATCAAGCCCTTCTCAAGAATTCTACAAGGTCTCTTGTCCCCCCACCTGCCAATCGGCCTGTTATTGGCTGCAAATGGTTCCTTTGCATCAAAGACAACCAAATGGTTCCATCAATAAGTAAAAATCTTGCTTAGTGGCAAAAGGGTTTCATCAAACACATGGGTTTTACTATAATGAAACTTTTTCTCCTGTTGTGAAGCTCGTTACCATCCGCATTATCCTTAACATTGCCTTGCACAACTCTTGGTCTATATCACAGCTTGATGTTAACAATGCATTCCTAAATGGAAAACTTGAAGAAGAAGTGTATATGTGTAATACCCCACTTTTTCATCAATATTCCTTATGTATATTTGTGTTATTTAGTGTAATAAAATGGTGAATTGTGATGTGTATAAATTTACAGTAATACTTCAATCACTGGTTACATATAATTCGGCCAAGTAAGGACACAAAGAGGCAATTAATGCCCACTTAAAGGCCTAATATTGAAACCAAAATATGAGCATAAGATGATTCAAATGATGGCTTCATTTAAGTGTGCCAAATGAAAAGAAATGAGCAATGAATGATTTATTTCGGTAAATCATGAAACGTAGGGGCAAAAAGGTAATTTTACCATAAGATGAGAAATAAACATTTTCCCCTAATATTCCTAATAATTTTAGTTATATGGGAATTAAAAAGAGGGAAATGACTACTTGAAATTAATAAGCCTATTTTGGTGAATTATTATCAAGGAAAGTCAAATAGTCAAAAGTCAAAGGATAAAAGTCAACAACTTGCAAGATGGCAATGTAATAGTTCAAGATCAATATATACTCCCTCAATTATCGTGCATGTTTGGCTGATTAAGGAAGGGAGAAAGGGAAATGAAATATTAAACAAAAATGGTATTTTGGACCAATGAGAGATTGCCACTTATTAAACCCTTTGACTAATTTAATTATATTACAATTCTCTCCATCTCTCCATCTCATTCTCGTGCAAACTGAATCAGAAAGAGTGAGAGAGAGTTGCTCAGAACGGTAGAGAGCTTCACGCAAGAGAAGGCTAGGATTCTTCAAGATCAAAGGTAAGGGAGTTGTAGTCTTGTGCTTTAAGCTTCCTATTCCCTCCATAACCTCTACTATTCACCTCTACTCCTTTGAATCTATCGTTTCCAAGAGAAATCAAGGGTGTAGAGAGAGAGAGAGAGTAGAAAACATTGAGGAGAGAGAAAGCTAAAAAATCAAGAGGTAACCTTCCAAACTTGTTTCTCTTGATTGATGCTATTATTTTTGTTCTTGGCATGATTTTGAATGTTTTGTGAAAGTTTGATGAAGAAACCTAAGGGACCTTGATATCCAAGTTTCTTCAAACCATGTCCAATGAATGTCTAAATAGCTAATTATGTGATTAAAAGTAGAAAAGATGTGGTTAGGCAAGAGAAAACGAGAAACCGACACAACTTTTCTAGGAATCCCAAATGGTTGCCTTGTGTTAGGCATGTGAAAGGAGCAGGAATTTGATAATTTCGATGCTTTCATTGGGTTTAGAGGATAAAATTGTGTAGGGTATATGTTAATGGTGAAAAGAGAAAAAGGCTTAGAATGTGAAATGACCAAATTACCCTTAAAAGCTCTAAATAGGGGGCTGCCAGGGGTATTTTTGTCATTTGGCCTTGAATTTGACCAATTTGAGGTCAAAAATAGATTCTACACATGAAATTGTATAGGATTGACCTGATTCATAATTTTGAGTAAAGTACAGGTAGACCGGGTCTTAAGGGGCATTTTGGTAATTTAGCACTATTAGGTTAAGTTAATCAATATTATGAATTCGGAATTGTACATGAATGAGTAATGAATCATTTACGGTATATTCGAGAGTTCAGGACTTGGTTATTGTCCGGAACTCAAGGCTTGCCCGAGCTTGGACAAATGGTTGGAAGTTGCTAAATGAAAGCAACCAGGTAGTAACTTGCCTTTCATATGTTATGATATGCAATGTGTGGATTGTATATTCATCATGAATTGTTTGATGTATTATGAATATGCAGGATGGTCACTGGGGGCCTATCTTTGCACGAGTGGACGCTGAGGCCAATATAATGCTTACTGTTGCACGAGTGGGTGCCCGGGGCCTATTTGCATGGGTATCCCTCAGAGCTTTGTAATATATCTAGCACTACGATAGTTTACGAGTTACATGTGATGCATTGAATGATGTTGTGATGATTCTGATGAATGATGATTGTTTAGCATGCCTTGTGATGTTATAATTGTATGATTGATATATGTTGCTACTGAGATTCTTTTGAATCTTACTCTTTTTCCAAAAACCACTTACAGTACAGGGAGAAAGCTCAAGGGGCAAGCGGAAGGTGAATGCGGATGACTAGAGGTTGAGACACTGAAGACTTTAGTCTTTTTTAGTTGTATAATTCCATATGTTTTTGGATATTATGGGATTTGTATATGTGGTTTATGACTTGTAATCATAACAACCATGTAAGAATAACAAGTAGATGAATAGTAGTTTATATGTGTTTATGCTTCCTATCGCTAACGAAATGTGTATAAGTAAAGGAATATGAGAACTAAGCAGAGGCACGCTCACAAACTCTGATAAACAAATAAAAGAGAAGAACCGGTGAGACTAAATGAGATAGTGAAAATGTTTTGTGCAAATTTTACTACCCTCTCAACCCTAGACTTAATTCATGAGTTGAGGTTGGAAATTTGTAAGTATTTTTAAAAGTTGGGTAGTCCGAGTATGAATCTTGGTCTTCGAACGATTTAACTACTCTTTTATACTCATCCGAGGTTATAGGAAATAAGGTATAACAATATGTCATAGCCACCAGGTTTTGTATCATCTGATTCCTCTCTTGTATGTAAGTTGCATCGTAGTCTCTATAGATTAAAACAAGCACCTAGAGCTTGGTTCCAACGGCTAGCCATAACTCTTCACAAATTTGGGTTTATCGCTAGCAAATGTGATCCCTCTCTCTTTATTCGTCAATCTTCAACAGATCTTACCTATCTGCTTGTCTATATGGATGATATTCTCATCACTGGAACTTCCACGGGCTATATTTATAAGCTTAAACAGTGGCTCAATCAAGAATTTGCATTGAAAGATCTTGGAGATCTTTATTACTTCTTTGGCATTGAGGTCCAGAAACATGGCACTAACCTTGTCTCTCTCTCTCTCTCAGCTGAAGTATGTCAAAGATCTTCTCTCCAAAGCAAGAATGCTAACATCCAAAGGGATAGTCTCCCAAACTCATCAACAAGGATCCCATCTTATGTAAAGGGCAAGTTTCACCCAAGAGGCGGGGGTGAATTGGGTAATACCAAATTTTTCAATTTCAAACTGAACAAAGTGAAAGAGAAGATGAAGGAATTTGCACACATAGAGTTATACTGGTTCGGCCACAAATCATTGCCTACGCCCAATCCCCAGAGGTTTCCACCTGCTGAGATTTTCACTATTCTTCCAAGATTCAGTTGGCTCTTGGAAAGCATAATACAACATATGTCCTTGCTAGGACTATGAGCATAAATGTTATTTGACTCAGAACTTTCTCTCCCCCTCACGACAAGACTTATGAGCAGAGTGATTTCAATGAACTCTCTCAGCTTCACTCGTAAGGAAACACTCAACCCTCTCAAGGTCCCCTTACCTTGAGATGAAGATTACAATGAAAAGATTTACAGAACAAACTCTCTTACAGAGCAAATGAATAATCACTGAAGCTCATAATGTAAATTGAGAAAGACTGAAAACAAATAATCTCGTTGTATATTGCAATTGAAGTTCGCTCAGCAAAAATCTGTATATTTTGTGCATTTGTGAAGAGCAACTTTTATATTTCTGACAGTGTCATGAACTCGAGTTCATCCCTTCAAACTAGAGTGTGAAAATAATCATGAACTCGAGTGCTGAATGATGCACTAGAGTGCAAGCCATTTTTCTTCATTCCATCTTTGCTTCTGATAGTTATTCTGAAGAGAACTCAAGTGTAAATTATTTAAGGACTCAAGTGCATGAAATAGAACTCGAGTGCACATCATGTTTACTCAAGATAGATGTTCTCGGGTGTAAACTTCCAAACCAACACTCGCAGGACTCGAGTGCTTAATATCATACAAACTCGAGTGTCGACCTTATTTCCTTAGATTAGATCTTCTCGGGTAAAAACTCTCAAGTCAAGAACTCGCATAACTCGAGTGTGCCATTGCTGTAGAACTCGAGTGTACCTTAATTCTTCAGGTTCATAAGTCCCTTAGATACACACTTCAATTATAACACTTTCTTCACTCGAGTGCACATCACAATTAGAACTCGAGTGCTAGATATCGGACTCGATTGCAGTATTTGTTTCTTGGTATCATATCTCTTAGGTTCACACTTTCATGTCATAACTCGCAGAACTCAAGTGCTAAAATGATTGAGAACTTGAGTGCATTGCTCATTATTTAAGTCACTTCTTCTCGGGTCCAAACTTTCATCTCTGCACTTTTAAGACTTGAGTGCAACATATGCCAAGAACTCGAGTGCACACTATATCTTCACTTTAGCCACTGTCTCGGATAAATACTTCCTTGTGATCACTCTTATGACTCGAGTACAATTTTGATAATAAACTCGAGTGCTTAACCACGAACTCGAGTGCATAACTCTTCAGGACTCGAGTGCATGTTCATAAACTCGAGTGCTATAGACCTGGCAAACATTATACTTCAGATTTCATTAGTTCTTAATGGTAATTGTATAGGAAATTTTGAACAGAACTAAGTGACCATACCAGAACTCGAGTGATATGGCGATAACTCGAGTTTGGTAGAGAGAACTCGAGTGAAGCAGCAATTTGACAGAGTATATAAGCCATAAGTTCTAATTTATTTCCATTGTTTAAATCCACTTAATATCATCAATTAATACTTCTCATTTCTTTGCAAAACATATCATCACTATTTTGTTATCATAAAAACATGAGATCCAACATTCTCCCCCTTTTTGATGATGAAAAAAACCTTAGTGATGGATTTGAGAGTAAAAACTTTTAAGATACTTATGCAAAATTGAACTCAACATGTTCATGAAGATATAAGCAATATAATACCATTAGTTAAACATAATTCTAGTAGACCAAAGTCAAATACATATAATCCTTATTACAATGCAAGGTTCATACATAGGAAAGAACAACAAAAGCACAAAAACAACATAAACTATAAAATAGACAACAGAGACACTCCCAACATAGATGCTCTCCCTGAGAAACTAAGAATCCATCAGACCTTCTTCTCCTCCTTTTTGTCATCATCTAGTTGAGGAGGTAGTGAAGGAAAGGTGAGATCGGAAGAAGGAGGAGGAGGAACATAAAGTACTATAGCTTGAGTAGAGGGTGTAAAAGATAGTGATGTAGGAGTAGGAGGTGGAATATATGATGATGATGCCCGAATCAAGTCAGCTAACTCATGCAACTGCTTGGTATGCTCCTCTTGGTGCTGCAGAATAAGGTCAAAGTTATGATTGGAGTTTTGAACCAATGTGCCTAACTATTGATCGAGGGTCTCAATTTTCTTCTCAAATTGAAGATTCAAGTTGTGAAACTATTCCAGCATTTTAGTTCGAAGACCACTGACTGCCTTGTTGATCAAGTCCGCCACATAGTTCTGAATAGAGGCACCAATGAAGGAAGGAGATAGGGGTTGGCCTTGAGCGGAAGATTGGGTTGTATCAACAATAGTGGAAGGAGAATGATGTGATAGTGGAAGAGATATACCCATTCGATGTATTTGAGTCATCCCAAAAAGTGGTACCCTTACTTTCTCATCCTTTTATAAATACCAAATCTTGTTGTGCCTAAGGATGCGGGAAACAATCTGAGGTAGTGGAATATATGTGTTCAGAGTTGATGAAAAACAGAATCTCCTCATCTCTTGAAATATCAATTCCCCTGTATTCCTCTGATATCCCGCAAGCAAGGAGGCCATCATGAAATAGTCCTATTGAACAAAATGGGTAAAGTTCTTGAATTTGTTGACTATACTCTGGGTGTAGATATAAAATAGGATACGTTGGAGGGTAGGCATTTGGATAGGTTTGAAATTTAGAGGACCCACTTTCTCTCAGGGTCTCAGCAATTGAAACACCTAGGCCGGTGTGAATTCTATGGAAGGCTCAGGAAGTGGATCGTCATAGCCAAGAATATGGTTAATGATGGTAGGAGTGATTTTGATGACTTGGCCACAAACAGTAGTCTCAATGCCTTCTTCTATTAATTCACCTTTAGTTGAAAATTTATTTTTCACTTTTATTTTCGAGTAAAAGATTCAAACAACAGTAGGTGAGTATAATAGATGATCATTAAGCCATCGTTCATAAAAATCCAATTATTGCCTCAGGTTAATGTTATAGGTCGAATGTAGATAATCCAAATCAACATACACCACTGGACAAAATTTCCTATGAGAAAATTCATCATTATATACCTTCTTGTCCACAGGTTTAATAGCATAGGTGTTGAATCCTTTCGGTGGTTCTGTTTCTTCTTCCTCTTTTGGTGCTTGGGATGCAGAGACAACCGATTGAGATGTCTTGTGTGTCACGGAAGGACCAGCGGAAGTGCCTGCTTGAGAGGCAATCTTCTTGACAAGTGTGTCCAACTTGGAAGCACGTAAGACTTCTTGAAGAGGTTGGTCATCTGAAAAGGAATTCTTAGAGGAAGATGGAGGAGCAACACTTTTTCCTTTTCCTTATACAGGCTTGGATGGCTTGGATTTAGATCGGGTTACAATAGGTTCCTTGATTGTAAGCTTTTTTAAACCTGGTGCTGGTTCATTCACAGGCTTTGATTTCTTGGGTGGTGGTTCTTCCACTTTTGATTGTGAACGAGGGTGTTTTCTGGATTTGGATGATACTTTCGGTGGTGGAGTAAGAGATGGAGATTGAGATGGTGAAGGGGACAGAGAACCCGATCGAGAAATGGACTTCGAAGAGGTTTCGTCGGTTTTCGATCGATACCCGATAGAAGAAGATGAGTGAAGTTCAAGATTCTTGCTTCTCATCTTTGGGCAATAAAAAATAAGCTTAGACAAAGATTTCAGATGATACCCAAAAACTTCACAGAACAACAGAGTGAGAATGGAGAAGGCGATACCGAAGGGTCTTCTGAAATGGGAGATTTATGGACTGAATGCACCGATTGGAGTAGATGAAACGGTGTAACGGATGATTAGTTGTAGTGAATGAGCCGTTAGAGAGAGTTGAAATTGTGGGATTTTTGGTTCAGGGTTTCGAGTGAATAGACACAATCAAGTGGGAGAAGAAGTAAGACATTTTCTTAGTTCTTGGTTCTGATATATGTAGCCCGACACTCGAGTTCTAAACTTAAGAACTTGAGTTCAAATGCACTTGAGTTCTCAATGGAGAACTCGAGTTCATTTACACTCAAGTTTGAAATATAAAACTCGAGTTTGTCAGCAAATTTTCCATTTTACCCCAGCGTACCTGGCATGAGTGTTGCTTGTAGATACTTAAGTTATTTTTCAACTCCTAGTTTTCTTTGTACTCAAGTCCTCCAAGATCACTTGAGTAACCCAGCTGCTAAGTCTGACTATTTGCACAGAATTTTCAGTTGTGAACTCGAGTTGTCCCTGGTGAACTCGAGTTTGGTATGACACTTCTTTATGAACTCGAGTGTTAAGCTTAGAGTTCATATCCTCTCTATTAACCTCTGTTTGGCTTTACATATACAGAGCATTTCCTGCAAAACAAACTTATAGATACTCCGATGCTTAAGTTAGTAATCTAGTCATCAAAACATAAATAATAACATATAAATAACCTTTAACAAACATCTTACAGTTCATTGGGATTAGTCATTCCCAATTCTCTTCTCATGTACACAAAATTTTCTCTTTCCAGAGGTTCTGTGAAAATATCAGCAAGCTGGAAATCAGTTGGAATGAACTCCACACAAACATCTTTTCTTTGAATATGATCACGTATAAAGTGATGTCAGACATCAATATTTTTAGTTCTTGAGTGTTGTACAAGATTTTTTTTAAGCTAATGGTACTTGTGTTGTCGCACAAAATAGGAATTTCTTTAGATAGATTCCTAGATCTTGGAGTTGTTGCTTTAGCCAGAGCACTTGAGAACAAAAACTTGTTGCTGCTATATATTCAGCTTCAGTTGAAGACACTGAAACGGTGGTTTGCTTTTTGCAAGGAACAAAAAACCGGACCGGTCAATGAACCGGTCACGGCACTGGTTTAAGGGTCAGTGGTTCAACCGGGGTTAGACCGGTGGTTGAACCGGTGGTCGAACCGGTCATACTAAAATATTATAATTTAATTGACAATAATAAAATAATCATATTCAATTTCATAATTTAAAAGTCATTACTAACAATAAGTTAGTTCTTCAAAGTTGAATCAAAATCCATAATTAACATCAAAATATAGTTAAAACATTACAATGTCAATTAGCATTCATCAAACAACCAAGAGGCAGGAACCAACATCAGAATAGTCAAAAAATACCGAATTAAATCATGAAGCTCTACAACTCATCAAGGGGATCTATTTGAGGTGAATCATTAGGAGGTAGATTGGGTAGAGGGTAAGAGGTAACAATATCATCAGGTAAAGCTGGGGGATCAGGAACGTCCATATCTTCGTCACCTACGCATATACATGACAATAATATCAATGATTATATGTAACATATAATTATATGGATGAATAATAAATTAGTAAGAGAATATTAACAGCACATATAAACCTTCATTAACCCTATCCACGGTAGAAGAATGTGCAATGTCTTCACTACCAAGAAGTCCTTCAACATTTTCTACATCTTCATTATTAAATTCTGGAATGGGATCTTCTTCAGTCACCCAAAAATCGACCTCATCAATAGACTCATAATCAATAGGATCATAACTTGTCTGCTTTTTCTTCAAATCAGTCCTTCAAATTTCAATGACATATAATTTCAATTAAAACTTTTAAATACATCTATTTTATAGTGAAGAACAAAATTTTTTATAATATCTAAAGTTACCTATGCTTTAATCGCAAGTTATAATTAGTGTAAACTAAATCATTCAGCCTTTGATGCTCCAATCTATTTCTTCTTTTTGTATGGATACGCTCAAATAAACTCCAATTTCTTTCGCAACCAGAAGAAGCAGATGTTTGGCTAAGAATACGAATTGCAACATGTTGCAATTCTGGTACTGAATAGCCATAATACATCCACCATTCATCTACAAAATAAAACATGTACAAAATATTAATTGCAATATATTAATATGTCAATTAAACCCTAAACAATAAAGATAAATACTTAGTTACTTACAAGGATCTAGTCTTTGAGCTCCTTGTTTACATGTCTCTCGGCTGAAAGATTCTTTTCCTTCAAGATACAATGTGACTTGCTTCATTATCTTGAAGCAATCAACATTTTCATTTGAGTTAGCCTCTACCACATCAATCAAAGCTTGCATTAGCCCTCCCTTATGAACAAAATTTGGACCATATACGAATGCTGGGTTCAACAAATAGGAAGCTGCATGGAGATCAGTCTTCAAATGTTTATCCCATCTCATTTTAAGGATACTTGTGTAAGGCTTGTAGAGATCTTTATTCCTCTTGAACATCTCCTTAATTCCACTTTTTGCCCTTTGCATGCCGTCATAAACATATGGCAATGAAGGCTTCTCATCTGAGTCAACAATTCTCAACAATTTTATTAGAGGAGTGACAATCTTCACAATTTGGTAGCATTCATTCCAAAACCGGCTATCTAATATGATTGCACTAAAAATTTTTCCGGGAGTAGTCCTAGATAGCTTATGGTCCACAAAGTGTTTATCAACAACAAGGGCTTGCAAGTCATGCTTATGCATATATATGCTATGCAATGTAATAAAGGTAGTTGCAAATCTTGTAGCACCAGGACGCACAATTTCTTTCCAACCCGACCTTTTCCTCAACCAAGACAAGAATATCATGTGATTGTAAGCAAACACTGTTATCTTTGATGCCTTTACTGCAATGTCTGACACATGAGGCATGCTTGAAATGTCTTTCAATACAAGATTTAGACAATGAGCAGCACAAGGAGACCAATAAATATTTTTATATTTCTCCTTGATCAACCTTCCACATGCCACGTAATTGGCAGCATTGTCAGTCACCACATGAACAATATTGTTGGAACTGACCCACTCAATCACTTCACAAAACAAAGTGAATAAAGTCTTTGCATCTTTGACTAAATCTGATGCATCAACAGACTTAACAAACACCATTCCATGTGTAGAATAAACTAAAAAATTTATCAAAGTCCGTTGCCTCACATCAGTCCATCCATCTGCCATAAGTGTACAACCTTTTTTCTGCCATATATCTCTATGACCGTCAACGAGTAACTGACATTCATTTTTCCATTCTCTCAATAAGTTGGTTTTAATGTCATAAGCACTAGGGCTTTTAAACCCAGGCCCTATAGAACACATCCCATCCACAGCTTTTTGAAATAAAGGGCACTCTAGTGCTTTAAATGGAATGCAGTTCACTATGGCCCACTCAGCAATAAGCATCTTCACATTGTGTTGTGCTTCTTTTGATGCTAAGACACTCTTTATGGTTGGTTGAGCTCCAGGGGTTGTCCTAGGAGGAAAATATTTATTTACTACACTAGAATGTTTCCTCTTATTAGTTTCACTATTAACCTCCTCTTCTTCAACTCCCTCTTCTCTTATATCCTCAATTTCCTTTTTCTTTGCATGTTCTTTCAAAGACTGTGCCATTCGATGACGCACATCAGCTGGCACTTTTTTACAAGAAGCAATTTGACCTACAACACCAGCAAGATGTTGCTTCAACCTGTTTATGCCACCTCCTCTATAGCTATTACCACAATGAAGACATGTGTATACATTTTGTGTCCCTTCTTTCTTGAAGGCAACATGTGCCCATGCTGGGTCAATTTTGCCACGTAATGAGGTAGTGGAAGTAGGATTATCAATAGCATTGGAATTAACATTGGAAGAGGGAGTAGGAGGGCCGGGAGGGGTGACATTCTCATTTCCAGAACTTGATAAATCCATCACTGCAAAAATAAATTGCACGAGAAAAATGCGAATAATCTAACTCACCGCTGCATATTTCTCAACGAGAGGGAGGAATACTGGGTCAGTTAGGAGTGCTTTGTCGGATAGCAGCTGAAGAAGGCCTTCTTTCTCACCCGACAATAGTTCCCTGCAATAAAAGACATTAGTCATAATTGACTACATTAGTCCAAGCACCCTCAAACCCAGAACGTTCCTTATGGCACCTTCCCTATTAGAACAAGTATAGGAAGTTTAAAACTTTAAATACATCAGGAAATGTATAGACAGCCATGGAAGAATCGAAGAATCAAGCTCTTTAATTAGTTTCTTAGGAGTAATATAATATGATATATTTGAGACTAATTATTCAGAGATATGACACTAATTAATTCAACTTGATATGATGCTTAGTGAACCTCCATTTTAAAACCATCAAACTTTTTTCTTTCCTCCCCTCGTTGTAAATAATGCTTTCTCAATTTTAGTTAGATTCTATTGGTTCTCTTTTGAATCACCAGTTCTATGTTGGGCAAGCAATATCTATATTCTAAATTAGTAAATTGACTAAATTGAAATTCTTATAAGTTATAATTCACCCTGCGCCTTGTACAATACTTAACCAACTGACACTAGTGCATCACCAAACGCCTTCTTTGCTGATATAAAAGCAACGGCCTTCCCCTTAAAGAAACAGAAAGCCAAAGGCAATAATGGACTAATGGTAAAGATTAAAAACACACACTAAAGTTGTTGCTTTGGGGCTCATCTTATTAAATGCCACCATCCTCCCCCTCCATTCTTATTCAAATTCAAACTAACCCCCCTCTCTCTCTCCTTCTAAATATCCCCTCTCCTCTCTCGTTTTTGGAAGCAGCAAAACAGTAAAGTAATTACCAATTAAGGTGCAGAAAAGTGAAAACAGAGGATTCTCTAGAAATGAACACAGCAAGATTTATCAAGTGTGTCACAGTTGGCGATGGAGCTGTCGGAATTTCCTAGTTCATTTCCTAGTTCCTACATGCTCATTTCCTAGTTCCTACACCAGCAACACTTTCCCTACGGTATGACACTCGTCCATGATTCAGGTGGAAAATAAAGCGTACGGCGTACCTTTGTTCGCTTCTTCTCCACCAAGCACCGACACTGATGAGCTCGAGACAGAGAAATCATGAAACTGCACAGAAGAGGGTTCGGCCGTTTGGGAAATTTCGAAGGATGGAAAGATTGAAGCACTGAAGCTGAACCAGAATCGGCCGAAGTACTGCTGAAGTTCAGTATGTGAAAACTGAAAAAAGGACCAGAAAGTGTTTATCGCAGGCGGCAGGCGGCAGGCGCAGGGCGCAGCTGAAGTGCTGAACTGAAATGTGAATGAGTGAATCTGAATCAGTGAATGAAATTGAAATCAAAATGGTGATGCTGTCGGTTCGGGTCGGATTCGGGTCCGGGTCGCTGAAACCACCCGACCCAAACAGCCCCAAAACGTCGTCGTTTTGGGGCTGCAGAAAAAAAAAATAAAAAACCGGCCAACCCGCCCGACTCGGCGGGTTGACCGGTTCCAAGCCGGTTTGACCGGGTTAATACCGGTTTAACCGGTTCGCTTCCCCAACCGGTTTTTTAGCAGACCGGACCGGTCTACCGGTCGGGCCGGCCGGTCCGGTCCGGTTTTTCACATCTTGGCTTTTTGCTAAACCATGATACTAAGGATCCTCCAAGGAATTGACACTGGCCACTAGTGCTTTTTCTGTCAGTTTTGTATCCTGTATGATCTGAGTCTGAATAAGCCACGAGATGCTCATTTCCTCCTTTTAGATACCATAATCGAAGTTCTGCGGTATTTCCTAAGTATCTGAAGATTCTTTTCACATTTTCAGCATGAGATACTTTTGGTACTGACTGAAATCTTGCGACATTCCAACGCTGAACTGAATATTTGGTCTACTTGTTGTTAAATAGAGTAATAAACTTATCATTCCTCTATACTTGGTTATATCATATGGTTTACCCTTCTCGTTTGCATCTAATGATGTAGTTGAACTCATCAGAGTTTCAGCTCCATTAGAATCTTCCATTCCATATTTCTTCAACAGTTGCTTCAAATATTTGGTCTGAGAAATGAAGATTCCCTTGTTCCATTGTTTAATTTGAAGTCCTAGAAAGGAGGTTAATTCTCTCATCATAGACATTTCAAATTCACCCTGTATAAGCTTAGAAAATTCTTAATAGAGAGATTCGTTAGTAGCACTAAATATGATATCATCTACATAAATCTGAACTACTAAAATGTCATTCTTGTTGTGTTTGATGAATAACGTTGTATCTGCCTTACCTCTAACAAAACATTGCTCAAGAAGAAACTTGCTTAATCTTTCGTACCAAGCTCTTGGTGCTTGTTTTAAACCATATAAAGCCTTTTTGAGTTTATAAACATGATCTGGTTTTAATTCATCTTTGAAATCAGGAGGTTGTTCTACGTAAAATTTTTTCATGATGTAACCATTTAAAAATGCACTTTTGACATCCATATGATAAAGTTTAAAACCTTCTATACATGCAAAAGCTAAGAGTACTCGTATGGCTTCCAATCTAGCTACTGGAGCATATGTTTCCTCATAATCAATACATTCTTCTTGATTATAGCCTTTGGCAACTAATCTTGCCTTGTTTCTCACAATGATTGCTGATTCATTAAGTTTGTTTTTAAATACCCATTTGGTTCCAATGATCGGTCGGTCTTTTGGACGGGGTACTAAATCCCAAACTTGATTTCTTTCAAATTGATTCAATTCTTCTTGCATAGCAAGTATCCAATCATTGTCAGAAAGTGCTTCATTAATGCAAGATGGTTCTAGTTTAGAAATGAATGCAGAAAAAGTTACTTCGTTTAAAATTATATTTCTAGTTTTAACACCTTCATGAACATTTCCAATTACTTGATCAATTGGATGATCTTTCATGTGTCTCTATGCTCTAGGCTGAGCATCTTCATTTATATCATCTGATTTTTTAGAAGAATTTTGATCTGATACAGTTACCTCTTTAGTTTTCTTAACAAAATCCATTTCTTCTTCATCAAGTAACTTTGTATAAGACTCATATTGGTCAAACACAACATGAATGGTTTCTTCTACTGCACATGTTCTTTTATTAAATACTCTATATGCCTTACTCCTATTTAAATATCCTAAGAATAGACATTCATCAGATTTAGAATCGAATTTACGGAGATTATCTTTATCGTTGTTGTGGATGTAGCATTTGCATATGAAAATATGTAGATGAACAAGATTAGGCTTCATTCCTTTGTATAGCTAATATGGAGTCTTTCTGAGTTTCTTTCGTATATATGCTCGGTTGGAGATGTAGCAAGTTATGCTCATTGCATCTGCCTAGAATACTTGGGACATTTCTTTATCATCAAGCATTGCTCTTGCCATCTCCGTGAGAATTCTGTTCTTTCTTTCTACTACTCCATTCTGTTGAGGTGTCCTTGGTGCTGAAAAGTTATGATCTATTCCTTGATAGTTGCAGTAATCTTCAAAGAGTTGATTTTCAAACTCTCCTCCATGATCTGTTCTAATAGACACAATATAAATACCTTTCTGATTTTGGACTTTCTTGGCAAAAGAAACAAAGTTAACAAATGTCTCATCTTTTGATGCAAGAAATATAGTCCATGTAAATCTTGAAAAATCATCGACAATTACTAGACTATATAAGTTTCCTCTAAAAATTTTCACTCGAGATGGACCAATCAGATCCATATGAAGCAATTGTAAAGGTTTAGAAGTTGAAATCTCATTTTTGACTTTGAAAGAATATTTAGTCTGCTTGCCTTTTTGACAAGCAACACAAATCATGTCATTTTTGAATTTTAGCTTGGGAAGACCGATAACTAAATCTTTTTTAATCAATTTCTCAAGTTGATTCATGTTGACATGTGCAAGACATTTATGCCATAACCGACTTTCTTTAGTTTTACTTAGAAAACAATATTCTAAAGAACTGGATTTTAAGTCAAGTGTATAACAGTTACCGTCTCTTTGAGCTCGGATCTTAGCTTTAATGGATTCTTTGTCAAGCTATAGGTCCTTCTTGTTGATGATCAAATATTCTTCTGAATCAAAGATTACGCAGTTGCCTTTATCAGTACTTTGGCTTACACTTAGAAGATTATGACATAATCCTTCCACATAATAAACATCATTGATTGAAACACCGTTTGATCTTCCAACTTCTCCAACTCCAGCAATGTATATAGATTGATTGCCTCCAAAGGCTACTTTTCCTCCATCTTTAAGTATCAATGTGGTGAACTTTTCTCTGTTACCAGTCATATGTCTCAAGCATCCACTATCAATGTACCATTTATTTGCTTGTGATATTTTGAGACATACCTGCATCAATATTATTGAAATTTAGGTACCCATACTTTCTGGGGTCCTTCATGGTTAGTATGACTCTGGTTTGGTACATAGGTTGCTTTTGGAATCCATTTGTACATACCGATATTCTTTCCTCTTTTAAAATGACATGATGAAGTATAATGACCTTTTCTATTGCAGTAGTTGCATGATGCAAATGGGTTTGATAAGTGGACAGTATTTCTAAAATATTTCAAATATGTCTTACTTCCTTGTTTCTTTTGTCTGTCTTTTTGTTGAATAGGCTTATATCCAATTCCAGATTTATCATGTACAACACGTTGTGATTCCAGAATGATTTTCAAAGTTTCACTTCCTTTAGAAAATTTCTCTAAGGTTTTTGTCAAATCATTAATTTTCTTATCTTTATTTTCACATGATGCACATGATGATTGTAGCATGCTGTTATAATTTTTGCTGTCCAAACTTTCAACTTTTCTTTTGTAACATAACATTTTCTTAGCAATCCTAACATATTCAGAATGCAATGCATTATATTCAGATAAGAGTTCATCATAAGAAGGTTCAGAATCACTTACCTCTGTGTTTGATTCTTCTTCTTTGGCTACCAGGCATATGTTAGCGACTTCATCATCATCACTCTCACCTTCTGACGAACTATCGCCCCATATGGATGATATGTATGCTTTCTTTCTCTATTTCTTATCTTTGTTTTTGAAGCATTCAGACTTGATATGTCCTTGCTTTCCACACCCATAGCATATAACTTGTTGTTCTTTATTTTCTTTCTTGCTTGAACTTCCTTGTTGATTCCTAAAATTCTGTTGTCCCTTTCTGTAGAATTTTTTAAACCTCTTGACAAGCATTCCCATCTCTTCGTCATTGATTTCTTCTTCACTTTCAAATGGTTCTGCTTCTTTTATGGCTTTGAGGGCAACTCCTCTTTTCTTTTTATCATCAAAATCTTCTAGTTCCTTTTTGAACTTCAGCTTACCTTCATATTCTGAAAGACTTCCAAAGAGTGCAGCTACAGACCTCATTGATTCTCCTTTGGCTTCTTCTATAGTTGTCACTTTTGCTTCCCATTCTTTGGTAAGAATGTTTAAAATCTTCATATTTTGATCAAAGATCTTTCCAAGTACTGCTAATTGATTGACTAGATGAGTATATCTCAGTTGAAACTCAGATATTATTTCTCCAGGTTTCATTAGAAATAGATCATACTCAGTAGTTAGAGTATTGATTCTATTTTCTTTGATTCCGAAGGTACCTTCATGTGCAATTTCTAAAGCTTCCCATATTTCTTTTACCGTACTCAACGTACATATTCTGAAGTATTCCTTTTGGCTAAGTGCACTTTAAATCATGAGAATAGCTTTACTGTTCAGTATAACTAGCCTTCTGCCATTCTCGTCAAACTCTTCTGGACACTTCTTTACAACTCTATCCTTAACCTTCTTTGTTGGAACATAATCACCATCTTGTATTACATTCCATAAACTATATTCAGTTGCCATTACAAATACTCTAAATTTGGCCTTCCAGAATGAAAAATGCTCTTCGCCAAAACCAGGAGGTCTAGTAATAGAAGCTCCTTTTGGAAGAATATTCTCACCCATGGTTGCCATGTATATGGATCCTTCTCAAGCCGTTAAGCTCTTCAGAGAAGACCTTGCTCTGATACCAAATGTAAAGGGCAAGTTTCACCCAAGAGGGGGGTGAATTGGGTTATACCAAATTTTTTGATTTCAAACTGAACAAGGTGAAAGAGAAGATGAAGGAATTTGCACACATAGAGTTATACTGGATCGGTCATAAATCACTGCCTATGTCCAATCCCCAGAGGTTTCCACCTGCTGAGATTTTCACTATTCTTCCAAGATTCAGTTAGCTCTTGGAAAGCACAATACATCAGATGTTCTTGCTAGGACTACGAGTAGAAATGTTCTTTGACTCAAAACTTTCTCTCCCCCTCACGACAAGACTTATAAGCAGAGTGATTTCAATGAACTCTCTCAGCTTCACTCGTAAGGAAACACTCAACCCTCTCAAGGTCCCTTTACCTTGAGATGAAGATTACAATGAAAAGATTTACAGAATAAACTCTCTTACAGAGCAGATGAATAATCACTGAAGCTCACAATGCAAATTGAGAAAGATTGAAAACAAATAATCTCGTTGTATATTGCAATTGAAGTTCGCTCAGCAAAAATCTGTATATTTTATGCATTTGTGAAGAGCAGCTTTTACTGATCTCTTTCTGACCGTTGCAAATACTTCTGTTGATAACACATAATGGGCATTTGAATTTTTAAGACATTCTATCGTGCGGGGCCTGATTTCTCAGCGTTTTCTGTAGTTTATGTGGTCCCACTTGTTTGTGCATGTTCACTTGCAGAATGTCTGTCTCCCACGGAGAACAAAGCTCAAATATATTAAAATATGAATAATCAATGATTAAATAATATATATACATTTTAGAATTCATCTTCGAATGATTATATTTCAGATAGCGTCATGAACTTGAGTCCATCCCTTCAAACTCGAGTGTGAATATAATCATGAACTCGAGTGCTGAATGATGCACTCGAGTGCAAGCCATTTTTCTTCATTCCATCCTTGATTCTGATAGTTATTCTGAAGAGAACTCAAGTGTACATTGTTTAAGGACTCGAGTGCATGAAACATAACTCGAGTGCACATCATGTTTACTCAAGATAGATGTTCTCGGGTGTAAACTTCCAAACCAACACTCGCAGGACTCGAGTGCTGAATATCATACAAACTCGAGTGCACTTATTCGAACTCGAGTATCAACCTTGTTTCCTTAGATTAGCTCTTCTCGGGTGAAAACTCTCAAGTCAAGAACTCGCATAACTCGAGTGTGCCATTGCTATAGAACTCGAGTGCACCTTAATTCTTCAGGTTCACAAGTCCCTCAGATACACACTTCAATTATAACACTTTCTTCACTCGAGTGCACATCATAATTAGAACTCGAGTGCTAGATATCAGACTCGTATACAGTATTTTTTTCTTGGTACCATATCTCTCAGGTTTACACTTTCATGTCATAACTCACAGAACTCGAGTGCTAAAATGACTGAGAACTCGAGTGTATAATATAGAACTCGAGTGCATTGCTAATTATCTAAGTCACTTCTTCTCGGGTCCAAACTTTCATCTCTGCACTTTCAAGACTCAAGTGCAATATATGCCAAGAACTCGAGTGCACGCTGACAAACTCGAGTGCACACCATATCTTCACTTTAGCCATTGTCTCGGATAAACACTTCCTTGTGATCACTCTTATGACTCGAGTTCAATTTTGATAATAAACTCGAGTGCTTAACCATAAACTCGAGTGCATAACTCTTCAAAACTCGAGTGCATGTTCATAAACTCGAGTGCTATAGACCTGGCAAACATTACACTTCAGATTTCATTAGTTCTTAACGGTAATTGTATAGGAAATTTTGAACAGAACTAAGTGACCATACCAGAACTCGAGTGATATAGCCATAACTCGAGTTTGGCAGAGAGAACTCGAGTGAAGCAACAATTTGACAGAGTATATAAGCCATAAGTTCTAATTTGTTTCCATTGATAAAATCCACTTAATATCTTCAATTAATACTTCTCATTTCCTTGCAAAATATACCATCAATATTTTGTTATCATCAAAACATGAGATTCAACATCTTATTCTCCAATCGCTAACTCTATCGTTCTTTGGTTGGTGGTCTTCAACATGTTACTATTACCATACTTGAAATTTTGTACAGTGTCAACAAGGTATCTCAATATATGCAAAATCCCAAGGTAAGTCACTAGTGTGCTGTCAAACGCATTCTTCGATATCTCAAAAACACTATAACTCATGGTGTTATTTTCTCCAAACCTTTTAGTCTGAATCTCATAGCATTCTGTGCTGCCGATTGGGGAAGTGATCAAGATGACCGACAATCCACATCATGTTTTTATTTATATCTTGATGGCAATCTTATTTCATGGGCAACAAAGAAATAACCTGTTATTTCCAGGTCTAGCACAGAAGCAGAATATCACAGTTTAGCTCACATAACAATAGAAATTCTCTGGCTGCAAAGCTTGCTGCATAAGCTAAAAATTCCTTAGCAACCCTCTCTACCTCATATTCTGTGTGATAACTCTTCTCTCATGCAATCCTATTTTACATCACCGAACCAAACACATGGAGCTTGATTTATTCTTCGTATGTGAAAAGATTCTTCAACACAAGTTATTAGTCTTACATATTCCCTCTGTGCATCAGGTTGTTGATCTCTTCACTAAGCCGTTATCTGCCTCTCTTTTTGCTCAACGCAAGACTAAACTCAAAGTTCAGGACACCTTAAGTTTACGGGGAGATATTAGAGAGTAAGCGCAATGGTCTTCAATTTAGTCCGTTAAGCTGACTCTGCTAACTCTAGTCAAAATGTAACCATAGTTGTAACAACCATAGTTAGCTAATCTGACTTGGGTTTATTCCATGAAGTGTATATATGAGTGTACAGTATACAATCCATTATTACATTTGAATACAATATCATTTATTCCATTTATTTTCTTTATGTCTTCTTCTTTGTTTCATAGAGAGTAAAACCAGTAATAACTAAGCAAATGAATTCTGCTATAATTGAAGGGAACTGAGGCAATATTTATTTACATGAGTTGTACTTTTGAGTATACAGTATGAAGCTTTAGTGTGTCACTCCAAGTAGGGTTCTTGTTTAAAGTGCAATGAGCTGCTAAGACTGCTGAGGCAACAACCATTGATAGGCAATACATTATGGTGGCATAATGCATGGCTCTTAACTCGAAAAGAAAATATACCATGTTTTCTAACTGCACAATTCAAATGAAAACCAACAATCCTAAGGTTCCATCGTCAGAAAAATGAAACACTGACAATAAAAGCCTTGAATAATTGTGCCATTTACTTACCTTCTCATTAGGAATCAAAGCTTTTATGAAACGAACAAGGAAAACGTAAGTGGTGGGCAGAGTGAGATACCATTCCAGCTTGTTCAGAATGGTTTTCTCCATCACTAACATCTGTTGGTGAGTGTAAGCTCTCTGGCTGTGAGGCATATAAAGTCATTAACCTCAGGTGGCCAGATTTCTTCATGCTTAGATGCCATAAGCAAGGTACTAATAGTAAGGAAGCGATCAATTATATTGATGGTGAGATAAAGAGTCTCAAGTGAGAGGTCAAACTTTATGTGCACATCTATCATTAGCAATTCAATTCAGGTTGCGAGTCTATGTAATCGTGAGGGCGATTGTCATGCTGTATCAATCAAATTGCTAATGATTAATTCAAACAGACACAATTAATGAATTTATCAAAATTCTTCCAGGAAATATGGTTTATATTATATACCTTGACCAACTTGTAAAAATTGTAGATTTCATCTATGTATTCGATAGTAGCAAGTTCATTTTCAGTGTCAGCGGCGTCTATGCCAACATTATACTCCTTTGCTTCTTAGTAAGACCACATGTAGCCGTACTACGAGCAGTTAGTACTAAGCGTGATCAATTTCTCTTCTTAGAGTTTAAGTCTCCTTCCTTTTTCTTGTTCGCAGACTTGTCTTTCTCAACCTTTTCTTCATCGTCTGAGCTTATGTCAATTACTTCCTCGGGCTTTGGTTTAGCGGTGACTTTCCATTGGGCTAACTTTGTTACGTCCACCTTAGCACAAGCTTGTTTCTGTAATTTTAAATTTTAAAAATTCAAACACAAATCAATAATCTGTTAGATATTTAATTTTATTAAAATGATAATATTATATCCTCATTTTATTCAAAATTGTATCTAGATATATTTATTTATTGATCATATGAAGGATATTCTGGTTTATTATTATGATCAAGTTAAATATTCTAGATACTATCTAATTATTTTAAATATTATCAGTTTAATATATTATAGATAAAATATCTCCTGATTATATTCTGTATATGATTTAGATAGAAATTTGGTTTAGGGTTACGTGCCTAGCTGGTAAGCTGATAGAAGTGGAAAAGCTAGTACAACCCACTGGTCTCTAGTCCGGCCATATACCCGATTTTACCGACTGCAGTACCAGAAGCTAGATAAATCCTTCTTCCTTGACAGTTGAATTCACCCAATTATGTTAAAGGGGAAATGAAGATAGATTTTAGGAGGTGCATCGAGTACCTTGTAGTATAAATTTAAGTAAGAATATCTTATACACAAAATCACCAGTTACCCAATAATTCTCGAAAAAGAGCACCAGCACCCTAGCTTGTTTAAGACATGAGTCATAATTTATTTAAACATTTCAGACCCCTCTCTCCTTCTTAAAAATTTTAGCCACCTCATAAAATCAAAGTAAATTCAAAAAAATACCAAGAAAAAGAAAGAAGAGAGAAGATTTCAAGTTCTTCGCGTTCTTCGCCTATTTGAAGCCCGAAATCATGTTTTCAGCTTCTGAAGCCTTCATTAATCTTCTTCTACTCATCAAAAGCAACATTTATATGGTTTTGGAATTCTGATATGAGGTTTTTGGTGCAGTCTACTTGGAGGAAGTATTGCCGAAATTCTGAAACGCTCGGATAGACCCGTAGAGGTAATCGTAAGCTTCAATATAAGTATAATATCTTGCTATTTTGTTGAGCATTTTTTAAGTTCTTGACCCTTTAGGGTTTCAACCAAGATGCTGAAATTGTCTTTAATGGCTGATTGATGATGAATATATGGTTAATAAACAGAATATTTTGACATTTATCAGAGTAATAACACGCAGTTCAATTAGCGAACAAAAACAACATAAACATACTGATATAAAGTACTTGATTATATTACAGGAATCCCCATAGGGTTTTTACATAATATTTTACAAATCCCAAAATAGTATAAAAGATCTGCAGATAACCAATAACAACACTTGGACAGGATCAGAACTCTTAGTTATTGGTGTCTACCTCTTTGCCCTTAGGGCAGCTTCCTCTAGATGAATAAATTTTAAATTTGTGGGAAGGGATAAGATTCATACGAATCTCAGTAGTAACACACAATTAATCATATAAAATATGATAAATAAACATGCAATGCACCATATAATGTAATAGAAATAAAATACTGTAAATTTGTTTGCTTACTTGGCATTCAAGATCAAATGATTGTTTAACCCCTACTGGCCATACTGTGTTCACTTTCCAGGTTCAAATGACTGTTTGACCCCTACTTGCTATAATGTTTCAGAGCAAACAACTGTCTGTCCATACTTGTCTCACTACCTTAGCTGGATCTCAATTGGCCTGATTGTACTTGTATTTTCCCATCGGATAGTACTTGTTCTTTTCCCATACCACAGCGAGGAATTGTAACAAACTTGTCTTATTACCTAAGCTGGGTCCCACTTGGCCTAATGGTACTTGTGCTTTTCTTACAGGGTGGTACTTGTAATTTTCCCACACCACAACTAGGTTTTGAAACTTGCATTTCACATCACAAAACAGACAACATAATGTATATAAACAATCACATAGTGTATGAAAGATAAAGTTACTACTTGAACACCTTTCTGATTACTTGTCTTTAGTTATTAGTCTCTTGGTTGGTATGGGCAAAGATCAAATCCTATAAGTTAAAATCCATGATGAATGTATCTTTACTTGGTTAAAATCTTCTAAGTCTAGTACATTAAGTTAAATAACAATAAATAGGGTATACATTGGCTTCTAGCACATGCCCTTATCTTTTGGAATCAAACTTGACTTGATTGATTTTAAACTTTTCAAATCCGTAGGTCAACCCAACTTGCCAGTTTTGACCTCCAAATTTGAAAATTCATAACTTAATGTAGAAAAATCCAAAAAGGGTGACTACTTCTTATGAGAAGCTGCATAATTTTAAGCCTGACTACTCCATTCTCAAGTTGTTTGGTTGTGCATGTTATCCTTATAATCACCTTTTAATGCTAATAAATTAGAGTTTTAGTCTGTTGAATAGATCTTTTTTGGGGTATAGATCATAACATCAGGACTATAAGGCCCTGTTTGGTGCGAGCCACTGGATTTTGATGGATTATGATTGGGGCTGGTATTGGGATTGGAACTGGTATTGGGACTGGGACATAGGAATTAAAATTACATTTGGTATGCGGTGATATTTAGATGGAATACTTGAATTAATTTTATTTTATAATCCTCCATAAATTATGAAAAGACAAAATATCTTTATTATTAAAAAAATAACAAAAACAAAGTCTCAGGATTCAGGTTAAAATTAATAGAGGGAATTTATGTCCAAAAAATATTATAAACAAGGATATTTTTGTCTCTGATATTTGCAATCCCGGGATTAAAAATGCAATAATAGAGGTGGCTTTGCAGTAATCCCACTTTTGTGGTACTCTCAATCCTTAGTTATCTGTAGTCCCTCATACCAAACAATATATTCTAGCCTAATCTCTAGTCAAATCCCTGTCTCTACTCCCTATTGCTTCGTACCAAACATGGCCTAAGTGTTTGGACATGTCTACTGAACAAAATTATGTCTCAAGGCATGCGAGATTTGATGAGGGCAATCTCCTAAGACTATATCAATACAGTGTCAAGTCTGCTGCTTCTCACCACTCATCCCCTAACATGTTTTCTTCCCTTCAAACCTTACCTTTTATCACTTCATCCTCCTCTATCCCTAACACAACTCCTTATTCTCAAATTCCTGCACCTTCCTCCCTTAGCATAATACCAACATGAGTTTCTATTTCCCCTATTCCTATACTAGTACCTACTTCCCAAACTCCTACGCTTTTAAAATCTTTCCCAGCCTCACATACCACTTTCAATCACCTCCCAATGGTAACCTAAAGCAAATCTAGCATTACTAAACCCTAAGTATTTGTTGTCATAGACCCCATTTTTGCTCCCTCGTTTATTGATAAAGCTTTAGTTGACCCTGATTGGAAACAAGTAGTTCTTGATGAGTCAAACACCCTTATTAAGTTCAGCACCTGTGAGGTTACTTTACTTCCATCATATCGTCAAACCATTTGATGTAAGTGGTTATAGAAAGTGAAAAATAATACAGATGGCTCCTTTGTAAAGAGAAAATCTAGACTTGTAGCAAATGGGTTTTATTAGGCTGCATGAATTGATTATTAGGAGACCTTCAGTAGTCAAAGCATCTATACTTCACATTTTTCTAACCTAGTCAGACACCTTTAAATGAAAGCTACATCAACTGGACTTTAACAATGATTTTCTGAATCGTGATTTAGGACAGGAAGTCTATATGGATTTTCCATCTTGGTTCTCTTTGGGCACCAACACAGCTGATCATAGGGGGAGGGGGTGCCTGTTGCCTTTAAAAATGAAGGGCTTCCCAAGTGTTTTTTTAGGTTCTTTTTTACCTTAGATTCTACATAAAATGAGTAACATTTTAATATCTTATGGGAAAAAATGGAGCTATTTTCAATTTTTTATGATTTTTCAAAGATTCAGGGCTTAAAGTGAAAAAAATTGATGAATCTTTGAAAAATCATAAAAAATTGAAAAAAAAACTCCATTTTTTGCCATTAAAATAGAAAAAAGTCACTCATTTTATGTATAATCTAATGGTAAAAAGGAACCTGAAAAAAACACTTAAGAAGCCCCTCATTTCTTAGGGGCAGCATGAGAGGTAGTAGGGAGGGGGCAGCAGGCACCCCCTCCCAATGGTAGGCCACTAGAGTAAAAGCTACGTAAAGCCATATATGGCTTAAAACAGGCCCTACGTACTTGGTTTCAAAAACTGCATGATTCCCTAGCTCACCTCAGGTTTATAGCCAATAAATCTTATCCCTACTTGTTTGTGTATAAAGCTGATCAGTATATTGTGTATTTGTTGCTATATGTAGATGATGCCACAATCATAAGTTCAAGTGAGATTGAGGTGGCCAAACTTGTTGCATCTATGAGTGATATGTTCTCCCTTAAGGTCCTTGCTGACTAGTCATATTTTCTAGGTATCGAATTTCATCATACTCCATATGGTCTCTTGCTATCTCATCGCAAATATATTTTTCATCTACTTGTAGAAACTAAATTCCTTGCAGCCAGACATAATGAGATCCCCATAGCAACTAATGTGTAGCTTACTTCAGCTGGTAGTACAATCTTTCGAAACCAGCAACTCTATCATAATGTTCTCTGCAAATTGCAATACCTTTGTCACACTCGTCCAAAAATTGCCTTTGCAGTAAATAGGCTTAGTCAATATCTTTAGGACCCTCAGGAGGCTTATTAGGTTTGTGTTAAGCACATTAGTTATATCTCATTAGGATTACTGATTTTGGATTACTAATTAAACCACTTACCTACCTTTATGTTCAAGCATTTGCTGATGCAGATTGGGCTACCAATAAAGAAGATCACTGTTCAGTTAATGGTTACTACACTTATTTTGGTACTAATCCGATCACTTGGGTTTGAAAGCAGCAACAAGTAGTCTCACATGGCACCACCGATGTAGAGTATCATAGTATTGTTGATGCTACTTCAGATGTAATGTGGGTCATGACTCTTTTACAAGAAATGTTTGTACCAATTGCAGATGTACCTTTTGTGGTGTGATAACTCTGGCAGCATGTCTCTAGCAACTAATCATGTCCTACACTCCAAGACTAAGCATGTTGAAATTGACATCCACTTTGTTTGTGAAATGCTAGCTGCTAGTTTGATTCAAATTGGCTATGTCCCATCTTTTGATCAGGCAGCTGATATGCTAATAAAGCCTTTAGGCAAGGCACTATTAAAGCCTTTCCATGAGAGATTAAAAATCACCAACAACTAGCACAGGGAATGTTAGAGTAACTAATTGTTAGGTTGTTATAAGTTAGTTTAAAGTCTAAAATAATAAGTGTACACGTCAGCTTCTGGTCACACCAAGGCTTTGACTATATAAAGTGTACTTGTCATTATCATCAAATAAAATCTAGAGCTTTCACTCCTTTATACTCTTCATTCTTATAGTACAGAGCTCTTATGAAATGGTCTCTGTCAACCTTAATTTGGCTTTACAATGATTGACCAATGAATCAATAATCAAGAAAGGCATTCAAATAGCCCTTTAAGAGATGGAATTAATGCCATAGAATACCTATTTGAGAAACTTTAATAGCTTTTTCACTTCAAACTTTTCTTGAATCAATTCGCCTTCCTTTTGAGTCAAATTAACGGCCATAGCTTCCACCTACAAGGTTTCAATGTGAGCACTTAGCATGAGTAACCTATCAGCCATTCCAAACTTTGAACAAACAAGTAACTCGTTAAGGAAAATAGGATGATATGCATACTATAAATATAGCTTTCTCTACATCGTCCTTATTTTTTCTTGCTAAATGGCCTCTTAAGGACTCTAATGAATTTCTTAAATGTTTCAAAAGAACATGTCACATCAAAGATGCTACCTCTCTCAGCTTGGCTTGATTTCCATGAAAATTATACTACTACAAAATATAGATTTTACTACCCTAAAGGATGTCCATTTTTCAAGAAGGGAAGTAAAAAATAAAGGCAGTGACATTTTTATAATTTTGTAGGTTAGTCTTGATAGATTAAGCGTCCCAAACCCAAAAATGGACATAAAAATCCACCTTTGACTTCCCTAATTAAATTAGGGACCCTAAAGGTGAAATCCCTAACTCTTTGGGGTCCCTAATTCAATTAGGGACGCCAAAGGTGGTGTCCCTAATAATTGGGGACACCTTTAGTATCCCTAATTTAAAAAGGGATGCTAAAAGATGTCAAAAGCTGCCTTTGCTCACTTATATTTATATCTATTTTTAACTTCCTCCTCCTCTAATCCAAGAGCTTTCACTATGCTCCCAATTTGAAAAAGATGATTGAAGTCAGAGTGTTCACAGGCTACTCCCTTCTTCTCATTGCAAAGAAAGTTCATTAATAAAGCTTCCCAATTCCATGATTGAAGACTCTTAAAGCTTTCACTGTGCTCCCAATTCCACGATTGAAGATGATTAAAGCTTTCCTGAAGACTCTTAGAAGATGTAAGCACACACTCTACTCTATCTCGCATAATTTTCAATTTAGTTACATGGAAGAGAAAAATAGATCTAGAGGTGGAATGATTGAATTCAATGGATGGTGTAACCTGTAAATGAAGGAAGCTTCGACTTTGCTATCGTGGATGCAGACAAGAAGAACTACTAGAATTACTATAAGAGGCTAATAAAATTGGTGAGGATTGGAGGGATAATCGCGTACGATAACATGTTTTGGGGTAGAAGTGTGGCGATGCCAGAAAAGGAAGTTCTTGTGCCAAAAAGAGAATGGAGAAATTTCAAATAACTTTAGGCATCTATTTTGAAAAAGGGACACCATAAGTCTGTTATGACATCTCTGTTTTAACGGAATTGTTTCTAAATTTTACTACGTCGCTCACATAGATGTCCCCCTGAAAAGGGACGTAGAAAGGGTCTAAAAAAAACGTTAAAAGTTCTTTTTGTAGTAGTGTTATAATGGTTTGTAACACCAATAGAAGTTGATAAAAGATATGAAGAAAACAAATTGCAAAATATTTTGGAAAAAAAAGAAATTCACAATATGAATGAATTGACTGAAATATGGATTAAAGTTAATAACACCCATCTTTTGAACATTGAGAAGGTATAACAGTAGAATAGGAAAAATGGACTATTCTAATGTGAATTTGATGAATTGTTGCTGGTGGAAAAGGAATTTAAAATTGAAAAACCTCATTAGATAACATATTTAATGGCAAGGTCACAAACTAAGAGACGTTGTGCTACTTTGACAAATGGAAGCTTCCTATTCAATAACCTCCTTCAATAAAGGGCCTTAGTTCACCTTTATGGAGAAAGCATAAAGATAACATATGTTGATTTGTATATATGTATAAATTTGTTTGGATTGAAATTGTGCTAAAACCTACAAAAAAGTATGATCTAGAGGAGCTAGCTAAGGAAGTAAGTTTGGAGGAAAGCTTCATGAGGTAGTGAAACTTACTCTTATATAGTTTGTACTTTGTTGCTTGCATGTTTATTTTCCATGTATGTCGTGGCTAAGCCTTTGAACATGTAATCTTGAGTTTTTGACATGGCCATGTGTATGAATTTGTAAGATGTTGTTCTTGCATTGGCTATTTACATGCTTTGTTACCATTGCGTATTATATACTGAGTTGATGTTTTGGTACTGAAATTCCCCTAAATCTCACCTTATTCTCTCTTGTCCAACCTTAGGGGCATGATTTTCAAAAGAAAAGAGAAAGGTAGTTGAAGATTGAAGAAGATGAAGGAACCTTTGTTAATCTTATGATCCTTTGTATGTAGATGTACATATATTATTTTGGAAGATTTATATAAGTTCTATCTATATTAATATTATGGGCTATAACTAAGCTCTACAAGGAGAACTTGAGGTGTAGCCAAGGTAAGTGATAAATAAGATGTATGGTTAATATACATGAAGGTAGATAGTAAAAGTTATAATTAATTTAGTTGAACTATGAATTGTTCAATGCATGTTGACAAGATATCTTGATTGATTTAGGACTTGATATTATGTAACAATAAAGTAGCCATCCTAAGCTTTCTAAAAAGTCCTAGAATATAATTTTTGGGTGTGTAGAATAGGAGTTATGATTTTCTGAAGTTGGGACTGAATTCTATAAAATTACTGTGAAAACCATCTGAGTTTGAAAAAAGCATACTTGAGCTAAAAAGGTTTATGTTTAAACCTGGGTCTTTTTTTCTTCTCATCAATGTTCTGTCCAAGAGCTAAAAGAAAGGCTTTGCACCACTACTTTAGAAGATATAATGAATTAGTCATGAATTTCCAAAGTTTCAAGAAAACTCATTATCTCTGGGTACCCAATTTTAGAGAAAAAGTTTTAAGTTTCTAGCTTAACTACAGGTACTATTTGGATCACAGGTGATTCTTAAATGACTAAATAACTCTCATAAGTGGCTATAGAGTAAATTGTTACAATTTCAAAACTATATTACCCAATGATAACCTATGCGCTCCAAAAGTATTTCTGCAACACAATTGCGAATGAAATAAATCTCCTTGTTTGTATACATTCGTTGATGTTTTAATTCTTGCAAGATTAAATCTTTCATGCAATAATAAGCATTAATTATACTTAAGAAACTATCCTACCACTATAAATCAAATTTGGTGATCATATCTCTACTCACATCATTGAATTTATTAATAGCAAAAGCTTTAATAAATGATAAATATATGATATAAAAAAGTATCCACATTTTGTATTCCCTTTGTTAAGGAAGATATGGGAAATAAACAAACAAAAAAAGAATGATGTTGTTCAACGGCATTTTCAAAATGCATGTGCACAAAAAGCCTAGGTCCAACTATTTAATAGTGTTGGCTTCGACCTTTTGGTATTATTGTGTTTTAAAGACAAGATTGGCGATAGTTGAGGGGTGGACAAACAATCATCATTAAAAAAGGGAGTAGCAGATCAAAATTTGAGGGCTTAGCTGGTGGAATCACTCTCTTGTATGTTTTCTAGTTGGTTCCTCGTTGAAAGGCTCCCAAAACACAATTTAGCAGAAAAGTTTATGTTTGACTTTCCCTCATATGACATTTATATTGTGTAAAATCTTTTCCTGAAAGCTCAATTATTCATACACTTAATCAAATTTTCAGATAATAAACAATACTATAGTGTAAAAGAGAAAGCTTAAATCTGAAGGTATACCATAGTAAAAAATTACAACTCATCTTTGAAAAGTTAACTATAGTAGAAAAAGAGTTCAACTAACCATTTGAAAACACTACCATGGTTATAAAGGATTAAAATTATTGTAAATATATATCCATAATGGAAATGAATAAACTAGTCATTTAAAATTTATAATGGATACTAAAATCTTTCTAAATAATTGTGTACTAAGCCATTTCAAATCAAAACATTTATAAAACCATTCCAATCAATAGGTGGGCCTTGAGCTTCTCGAAGCTCAAAATATAGTACTTCATAAGCCTAGGGATAAACTCATTTTTGATTAATATTCTTTCACAAACATTAATAAAATGTCACAAGTTAAGTATCCAATAGTCAAACATTTAAAATCTGCCATAAATAATAGAACTCTTCTTATTATTTCATAAACTAAACCATAATTAATTAATACACTTGAACCTTGAACTTCTCAAAGTCCAAAATCTAATATCATTCGACCGTTGCCTAATATTAAACTTAATTATCAAAATACTTAAATAACAATTTGCTCAAATATCCACTTGAGTTACTTATGCATAATAGAAAACAATATAATCCAAAATATAATATTATATTAGAGTATGCAATATGAGCCCTACAATGGCAATATACAATAATCCACCAATTAAATAAAAAACAGGAGGCTTTACAAAGATTTTCACAATAATCAATCCTCTGGAGCCTTCCCAAATTGACTAGCAGAAGAACTATTGCTTGAAAAATGTTAAATCAACAAGGTGAGACAAAAGCCTCAATAACAAGTTATCCAACTCATTACATAAGCTATTATGTGATCTTGATGTGCCAAGTGGACCAAATTATTATTGAAATAATTCACAAAATTATATATCTACAAAATCCATGTTGCAAATTCCATATCACAAATTCTGTATCACAATTTCAACATCACAATTTCCATATCACAAATTATGTGTTACAATTCCCAAGTTTCCATCCATCAATCCAACCAAACCTCCTTGTTTTCTCCGACTAGACCCATAAACTAAGTTATTATCTATGTTATTGCCCACTCAAAAGGTCATTGGTCATCATATGAGGACCAACCAAAGTCCACAGAGCACATGCCTAGACTATGGGTTGTTTCCCCTCATTGAACTAATGGGGTATCACAACCCCTCATTGAACTAATGGGCAGTCCCTTATTGAACCTGTAGGACAAACCCTCGTTAAACTAGTGGGACAAAGAAAAGGCAACCATTGTGCACTAATAGATGTTACACCACTTGGTGAAACAAACTACTCTATCTCATCCCAACCTAACCATCACAATAATTATCAATAAATAACTCAACGTGAATTTCTCAAGATTTTCACATTCATATCATGCTATTTAAATCATTTTTATATACATGTTGTAATATGTCAATTCTCAATTCACACACACACACATATCACAATTCAAATTATAAGGTTCCTCTAGGCAATTTCTATCAAAATACTCATCAATGTCATGATAACTTTCTCAATCTCAATGAATATTTCAAAGTACTCATTGAAATATCTTATCAATATCAATATACCATTTTCATTCTCAAAATCATTTCACAAAATACTCACAAACGACATACCAAAACACATAACAAGTGAAAAGTGGTTACCTCTCGTCAAAGCTAAGAGTACTAGACAAAACTTGCCCAGTTATTAGATGGGGATGCCGTTAGGAACATTCTCTATAAAGCTGCCCTAGAGGTATCATCCTATCCTTATTCATGATGTGATAGAGACGATTCGTCCTGTTCTTCCAGCTATCCCCATCTTTATAATCATATATATCTTTTTATTGTCTTGAACGATAAACCTATCTTGTATCACAATTGAATAAATAATAATTCAATTAATTAATTAAAAATGACATGAATTATAAATATTTACATTTATAATATAATTACATACAGCTAATTACCTTCACCGCCTTGTCCCACACTATATTCTTTGGTGTCTGGGGAATCTTCTTCCATGTCTTAAAGTGGATAGGGAACCACATCCGATTTGTTCCTAGCTCATTTAGATAGGGTTGAATAGGTTACCACCATGCTCAATCGGCTAGTCCGTGGCATCATTTCATGGAACTATGACATGTAGTCCCCAATCCAGGTTATTGAAACTAGCCATGTCCAGCCTCCTTATGGTTATGTTCCCCTGCTCATCTACACAATTTACCACATACTTTAATTAAATTTCAATTCACATTTAAACCTATATAATTTAAATATTAACTTTATTAAAATAATAAATAAATTTACTTGAACTTGCACCTCAAAAACCCATTGACCGCGAAGATGACCGTTGTAGGTTATTCTGGTCCTAGGCCTCCTCCTTATCCAAGAACTACTCCATGTCACTTAGTATGGGAATGTTGAACTAAAACTCCTTGTTCTTGTCCTAATAACTGAGACTGATATCAACCCTTTTGGCTGAATAGGCAGCTCTGGTGGGTCACCTCCTGCGATGGCACTGGGACACGTTTACCTCCATACTACCCTTTACTACCCTTACCACTGCCCCCTCTACTATTGCTCCCCCATAGAATAGGTCTGGGAGGACACTTAGCCCCTTTTTTTCCTTTATCTCTCTTGGAAGTCATAATAACTATAGTTATTATTAAATAATTAAAAATATTTCTACCAAAATTATAATAATAGGGGGGAACTAAATAAAAGAGTTAACTTTACTAACCTCAAGTACCTAACTCTTTAAATGCTTGAGCAGAACCTTAGATATGAAGTAAAACCTTTCAGAGCATGCAAGAAACAAATTTACCAAAAGCAGTAAAATGAAGGGTGACGACGCTTATATAGCCTTAAGATTTGTAGCAGTTTTACGAAAAACCGCTACCTCAACCACTACAAATCATGAAACCGTACCTTGTGCAACGTGAAAGTTTGTAGTGGTTTTACAAAACCGCTACAAATATGTAACACTTTGCATTCTATAGCAGTTCTTGTCTTATAAACTGCTACAAACCCACCGTGGTGATTCATATCACTAAACCGCTACAAATAAACCACTACAAATTTAGTGCTAGTTTAGAGCCACCTTTTATAGCTGTTTGTTTGTGAAAACCACTACAAATGTTGTTCGCTTACCAGCACGCCACTTGGCGTGAGTCATATGATTGCAAATTTATAGTGATTTTTGAAAAAACCGTTACAAATCCTAATATTTGTAGCAATTTTGTCCAACCGCTATAAATTAACCGCTATGAATTGATAGTTTTTTTGTAGTGATTTTGGCTAATAATTTTTAAATAAAAAATATTTTTAAAAAAATTGACAATTAAAGGATTATATATTTGGTTTAGATTTTCTTCACATTAAAATTACTTTTTAAAAAATAGTAGTAGGAAAATTTTAAATTTGAATCATCCATATGACATCTAGCTAGAGGGTCCAAATTTTGTAATAAAAAAAATGGAGGTCCAAATTTAAGTGCTCACCACTCAAAATTGTTCAAAAAATCACCTTGCAAAATGCACAAGAGTTGAAATCTTTGGTGACAATCGTGACATGCTCACATATGTTGAGTTAGTGTTTGGTTATGATTTGTTTTAATTACAGGTTACAATTTTTCCAAGACACACCATAAAAAAACAACAAATTAGTTACGAAAATTAGTGATGGAATCGGATTCGTGATGGAATTAGCTATGGAATTTGTTTCATGACAAATTGATTAGCGAAAAAATTTTAAATTTTGTCACTAATTAGCCACAGATTAGTGACAAAAATTTTTCATCACTAATTAGCGACGAAAACATTTTGTCTTTAATCCATCACAAGGTTAGAATATGCTATCCCTAAAATTAATGATGGATTAGTTACAGAAAATTTCCGTCATTAATTAGCGATGAAAAATTTCGTCACAAATCAATCACAAAGTCGGAATAAGCTATCCTAAAAATTAGTGACATAATTTTCCATCATTAATTAACAATGGAAAATTTCCATCACTAATTCATCACAGTATTAATTTTTTTCTAATCTAAAAATGCCACGTGTCCCTACCACTAGTTGCCACGTGTCACCCTTATCGGCTGCTACTATGATGTCCTGAATTTTGGGACTAGAGACTTAAGATTAAGCCTGTAACAAGTGAACTACTAGACCCCTGTTTGGTAAATATCATAGTGATGTATAGTATTATTTCCTAAAATTCCTTTATATCCTTGGATATTAAAAGAAATTATATCGGTGAGCTAAAGAGCTCAGAGAATAACAAAACAAAGCAATTAGAAGTCACACACAATATAGTAAAATGGAACACAAAGTAGTTTTGCCATCAGTGAAATTCTCGATGTAGCAGTGGTAATTGTGCGACATTTTTAAATGGGTAAATGATTTTGAAAAATTATGAGACTTTCCACAGTGAAAGTAGACTTATCAAGATTTAAGTTTATAGGTCATATAAGTCATTTGGAGCTGTACACAAAGAGAAATAAATTTTTGAAGTTAGCCCAGTGAAATTAACTATTTTGTGGGGCAGCGTCCAAAGATTAAAATTCTAGGAAAAGTGAGATTCCAATTGGCCAAAGTTTATATTTTTTCTCAAAAATAGACTCAATAAGGTCATATGGCCTTTAGAACCACTCTAATTGGACATTTTTACAATTAGATATGAATTTTTAAAGTTTAATAGAAATTCTGCCAAATCAAGCATTATATGCGAAAATTGGAATTTTAGGCCAATCAGAAGCTAACACGTGGCAAACCAATTTCACCACCCATTTAATGAATAAATCATCTTCTTCTCCAGCTATTCTTCATGCAAAAAGAACCAGAAATGAGAGAGAGAAGGAGGTGGACGAAATGGAGAAAGAGAAGAGAGAGAAATTTCAAGTCGCCGAAACACTGCCAAATCGGTGTCTTCTCTCAAAGTGCCCTTTAGGAAACTTCTACTCATCATGAGCTTTATTTCTATGGTTTTAGATTCTCATTTGGAGATGGTTGGCACCGTCTCACTGGCCGGAGTGTTGCCAAAATTCCGAACCGTTTGCGGAAATGAGTAGAGGTAAGCGTAAGCTTCCTTTTTAACCAATTGATTTGTCGTTTGGATGAGTATAGTGGAAGTTAGGTACTGTTCATGTCTGGTTTTAAAGGGTGTTTTCAATGGCTAAATTATGTCTACTGGTTGTATAAATAGCTAATCATTTGATTAGAAGTATAAAGGAAGTGATTAAGCTAAAGAAAATAAGAAACCAACAAACTCTTTTCGGGAACTTTGATTTTCAGTTTTCTATTTTGTGTTTGACATGGTGATGGGCTCAGAATTTGATGATTTTGATGCTTCCATTGGCTTTCAAAGGCAAAATTGTATAGGTATGAAAGTGTTCATGAATTTTGGATGCTTGTATATGAATTTGGAAATTTATGAAGTTTGGGGATTCATGTTGATAATCTGCCCTGTCTGGAATAGTGTTCTTATGCGTGATATTTAAGGGGAAAACCTTGTAAATTTTTTTTGAAACTTTCCATAATTAAATTAGAGACAAATTTTTTTAATTTTCTAGGTATTTTGTAATTTTTGGACAATTATGTTAGGAGATATGAATTATTGAATGTTGGCCCTGTTTTCTGGAAACAAATCTAGAACAGTGATATTTTCTGAAATTTTGGGAATATTTTGATTGTGTTGACAAAAATTGAATATTTTTATATGAAATTATACTAAAATATCTTTCCATAGAATTTGGAACCACTCAATTTGGAGTTTCCTAGAATTAATGGTGAATTTTTAATGTTTGGCCTTGTTTCTGAAACCAAATCTGGAACAGTAGATGTTTGGAAATTTCTGGCGCTTTTTTGTTCGTTTTTTGCCAAAAAATGATATTTTTCCTTGAAATTATACTTAAATAGGATCAAATTAATCTTTGAACCACCTCAATTGGAGATCTATAGAATTAATTATGATTTTTTAAAATTAGGTAAAAAATCTGTCAGCTTTATGTCTTATGTGAATTTAAGACTTAATGGTACAAATGTAATTGGTATGAACTACAAGGGTGAAAATAAGCCTTTAGGGCTAACGTGGCCCATTAAGCATTCACTCTTCATGGCTCTAATGATGTCATTCTTATCTAGGGTCATGAAGTGTCAAAGAAGAGGTAATGGTTGGAAGATCAAGGTGCATGAGGAGGACATCAAGTAAAAGGTAGTGGACTTACCTTTTCTGCATGTATGTGATATGTATGTCTTGCATTGATTATTTGATTGCTTTGTCTATTTTTATGAAATATGTATGATTGGTTGAAGCTCTGTTATATTTATGCAATGGCCATATATATGTTATAACATCGAGCATGTAGCATGTCATTATGTTGGCATGAAATAGTATAGGCAAGCATGTCATGTATTCATATATATCTGACATGCATAGTGGTAATGTTTGCTACTGAGATTCTCTTGAATCTCACTCCTCCTAACTAACCATTTAGACAGGTGAAGATGCAGGAGGATGCACGAAGGAGATATGAAGTTGAAGTGCAGTTGTATTTAATGTAATTGATTTACAATCGATAGCCTTGTATGACTTTAAATTTCATGTATGTATATGATGAGTGTATAAATACAGTATAAGCAGAGAATAGCTCGAATTTTATTAAAAAGGTAAGAGAATCGCTCGCATACTCTGATGTAATGAGATTAAGAGCTGATGAGACATTATGACGTAGTGAAACTTGTGAAAATAATTGAAATGTTTTTTTTACCTGCTGAAAAAACCCTCTCAACCCTAGGTTCAACTTCTGAGTTGAGATTATGAATTTGTGAATGATTTTAGAAGATTTGGGAAATCTGGGTTTGAATCCTTGTCCCACTAGTGATTTCACTACTCATTTGCACTCATCTGAGGCTATGAAAATAAGGTATTACAGTTTAGCTCAATGGTACCAGGATTGATAGCTTGGGCGTGTTATACCTATCGTCTCAAGTTCAATCCTGGGGAGGTTCCCTTGAGGGGGAATAATGAAGGTGGGTACTCCATAAGCTTGCCGCACACTCAGGCCAGGTTGCGAGGAGTGTGTGCCAAACCGCTCTCAGGCCAGGTTACGGGGAGCGAGGCTGTTACAGCTATCTCGTTGCTGGCCGCCACATGTCCTTGCTAGCGACTGGCTCCCACATGTCACATGCCAACAACCGCCACATGTCCTCCTCAATCGCCCGCCACTTGTCCCCCTCTAGTGCTCGCTACGTGCCTCGTCACAATTAGAGGGGAGGGAGAAAAGAAAGAAAAATTAATTATAACGCAATTCTAGATTATAATTCAAATAATTAATGGAACTATATATTAAGAGAACATCGTTTTAGAAAAAAAAAAGTAACCAGCAATATTATATTATTATTATACCTCCCATTTAGATTTGAACACACAACATGTAGGGACTATCTTCCATGAAACTAACAAAGGCAGTTGAGAATAGTATAATTCAGGGTTATGTACAAAAATGATAGGGAAATTTTTGATTTTCTTATAGAAATTTTCATGTTAAGATGGTCTTATATTTTGGAATGTTTATATGCAAGTTTTATTATTTGGGAAGGGTTTTAGTCAACATATTAAATTTGAAGGAAAGTTTTGAAATATTGTTTATGAACTTTCATGCTGGCGTATACTATTATTTCATATTTGATATGAGCTTTCATGATATTGAAAGAAGAACTTTTCATTATTGATAAATTGGCCCCAAGCAAGCTTGAAAATAATTTTTGAGATGACTAAATACATAACGCTGGTTACTAACAGCAATACTGTTAGTCCTTGGCATGCCATGGTTAATCTTGAGCTCGCTTGATATTCGTGGGATTTATTCTCAAGCTCATTATTCGTAGGTCATATACCTGTGCTTGACATGCCTATTGTTGTTTTTCTGGTAGGGGCTTAATTTTATTTTGCTAGGCAGAAGTATCATCCTATTGGAAGCAATCTTGTCCAAGGCATTGTCGACTATCAAATATAGGCACCTCTCCTATTGGGGATTTGAATATTGATTCGCCATGTTATAAGGGACTGGCCCTATCTACTAGACACAACCTTGTTGATGGCTTAAATTCTAATGATAATTTAAAAAGTTTGATAAAACTGAGAGATTTATGGCAAAAGCATGTTGGAAATAGTTGACTACTGAGCCAAAAAAAGATACAAGGAAAAAGAAAACATGGGAAGTTTTAGGCCCTGTTTGGTATGAGGTATTGTGGGGTAAGGACTGAAATTGGATCAGGGATTGAGTCAAAATATATTGTTTGGTATGAAGACTACAGATAACTAGGGATTGAGAGTACCACGAAAGTGAGATTGCTGTAAAGCCACCTCCCCCTGGCATTGTATTTTCAATCACTTAACTGCAAAATTGTAGAGACAAAAATATCATTGATTAAAATATTTTTTGGATAAAAATAACCCCCTTGATTTTAACCAAGAATCCATCCCTCTCATATAATCACAGGGTTTTGAAACCCAGACCGGACCTGCCGGTTCGGACCAGGAATTGGCCAATCGCAGTTAAACCGGTTCGATCTAGAAACCGGTCCAATCCACTATTTTAAAAAAAACATCAATTTTTTTAATTTTCCTTTAGAATTTCATATTAATAAGTCTAAAATATTCAATTTTTCACTGGTTTGGTCCAGATTTAGCTCCGGTTTGACTTCGATCTAACACATTGACCCTTAACCCAGTACTCTGACCAGTTCAATGATTGGTCAAGGTTTCGAAACCTTGCATAATCACTCTCTCTATTTTTTTCTCGCTAACAACATAATTAGTGACTATTTATTAAATAAGATTAATGAAATTATTCTCTCCAACTATTACTTCATACCAAACATATTTTTAAAACATTAATCCCAGTCTCAATCCTAGTCTCAGTCTCAATCCCAATCCATCGAAGTTCAGTGCCACGTACCAAACTGGGCCTTATGGTCCAACAAAAGTAATTGGACGAATGAATAAATAAATAAATAAAACCAACAATACAATGTCGTATCGAGTTAGAGTCCGTGTGAACACTGAAAACTCTTTGAAAGATATATTTCTAATTGAACCCCACAATTCAAATCACACCCAATCAGATAATCATATAAAAAATAAATTAATTAAGCTAAAAGTACATCTTTGGACATCTAATTTTATATAATGTTTTTGTTTGACCCTTAATTTTATAAAATATTTTTTCAATCCTTTAATCCTAACATCTTTAGTCTCAAGTGATTTTTTTTAACCAAACAAGCTGTTGATTGCGATGATAAGCAACCTTGCCCTCGTAAAGAAAATAACACAAGTTGGAATCCTATGATTTTTTTGGGTTGATTTCGTCATAATTTATTATAATATTATAATATTATAATAATTAATATCATATAGCAATATAAAAAATTAGTAAAATAAAAATGATATATAATAAAAATAATTTTATACCCAACAAATATTTCTATAAAAATAAAAATTATAATAAAAATAGAATAATAAGATAAATATAGAAAATTTATTGTTCCCTATTTTTTATTGTAATTACTGATAAGTAAAATATTTGCATATTCATTTCCCTTATATAATGATTTTGTGGACTATATTTGAGCTGAATGTAATTAATTTGAGTGTAATTAATAAATAAATAATGATTTTCTTGCAGCCATGGATAGTACCGGATTAAAAAGAATTAAAGAAGGCATTTTAGGGAAAGTACTATTCACGCGGTACTATTCACAGTGCACTGTTCATGCGGTACTGTTCACTGTGCAATGTAGCAGTTTCACTGTAGCGGACGGTGTGGTCGGTTCACTGTAGCAGTGCGGGTCCTGTAGCAGTCGGTGCACTGTAGCAAGTGGGTGGTCGGTTAACTGTAGCAGTGCGGTTCACTGTAGCAAAATACTGTAGCAGTCCGAAAATGAAGCCTATAAATAGAGCTTCTTGGCACCCTAAAATAGGAGGAAGAAGGAGGAAGGAAGAGAGAGAGAGAGTTTCTATTTTAGAGAGAGAATTGTTATTTTTAGAATTTATTTCTTGCATTTTTTTACTTTTTGCATGCCTCCTACATGGATGGTTTTACCTCCTATATGGAAGGCCTAGGTAGTCCTCCTTTATGGATGGTATAGGTTGCCACCTACATGGATGGTTTTACCTCCTATATAGTATGCTAGATTTTCCATTTTCATGCATCTTGTAGTAGTATTTTTATGTTTTTGTAATTAATTTTTATGCAATATTTATGATGTTTGGAATATATTTTGGTTTTATTTTAAATTTTATCATGAGCTAAATTTTCCTTTTCCTAAGGTGATGACGTAGCTGACTAATGACGGATTGAATCTTAACTTATTAAATCTAGTTTTAATTTTTCCTTCATGATTAAGTTTTAATTATTGCTCTTAATGCTTACAATTGATTGGCCACCTTTTGGATGATTTTAATATGCATGTTGAGACCGGAAGGAGATACATGTGTGTGGATCCTATAATTAAAACCATAATTTGCATATGAAATAGGAATATATTCATATGGGTTGTGTAGTCTTAATTGAGTTCCATAAATCTTAATGCATGATTGATTGCTTAAATTCATATAGGAATATATTGGGCTAGCAATTAATTATATAATTACTTGACCTTGGAAGAGGCTAGTAATTAAAATAGGGAAACTCGACTATCAATCATGTGGAATAAATAGGACTAGAGTAGATAAGTGATTCAATCCGGAATTTATTAAGTGAAATCTAATCCCTAGGGCTTTTACTCATATTTGTCTTTATATCACTTGTATTCATATTTCATCATTTTTATCTTGCAATCTCAATCACAACTAATCAACCGACTAAATAGAATTAAAATTACCAATTTTGGTACTTAGTGATCAATCCTCGTTTACTCTACTTACTTCTATATTACTTGATTACGACAATGTACACTTGCACTTCTAAATACACCATCCTACACTCGTAACAATTACAATATCAAAGATTTCTTTTTTTCATAGTATATTATATATAAATAAAAATAAAATATTAAATAAAAATAAAAATATAAAATATAAATATTATTTTTGAATTTTTTGAACTAATTTAATATATTAATTAATAATAAATATCTATAAGAAATAAGTAAAAAAATAAATATTAAATCATGTATTATATATATTACATAAAAAATTATATATTTGTGTGTGTGAGAAACCCCTCAGTAATTCAACATTTAACAGGGTGATACTTGTGCTTTTCCGACATCACAACTCTAGGAGTTACCGCTATATGCATTCCACATCACAAAACATGACAAATACAATGCATATAAACAATCACATAGTGTATGAGACATAGAGTTACTACCTAGAATCCTTTCCAAAGCCTAACTAATACCGGTTCTTTAACTCCTTATCCGGCTCGGGCAAATATCAAATCCCAAAATTCCAATTGATAATAAATGAGTTATTAATCATTCATACATTATTTCAAGACTCATAAAGTTGGTTATCTCTACCCAAAACACGTAATTACCAAAGTACCCCTAAGGAATCCGGTTTGATTCCTTTTATACTCAGTATAATCGTACTTTTCCAAAAATTATGACCTGAACTATTCTTACACAATTTCGCGTATAAAATCTATTTTTGACCTCATTTTTTATAAAATCATACTGTATTTCCAGAATTACCCTTGACAAACACCAAATTAAGGTTTTAGGGACAAAATTGTCATCTCACACCCTAAAGCATTCACAATCTATATTTCATATGTTTCATACACAATCTTTCATTATAAACACAATGGAATCATTAAATCCATCAAATTTCATCTCAAACCTCTTGAACTAGGTCTGGCCGAAAGTTATGAAAAATTGGGAAATTTGAAACTTTTCAATTTCCAACCAACCAAACATCTTCTTTTCACTTCTAATCACTTGTTTAACCACTTAAACACCTCTTGAACATGATTAATCAAAAATTGGACACCACCTCGCCTTAGGGTTCATGCATCTTACTCACAAATTCAAGACAAAACAAAACAAGCCAATAACCAACCAAAACCACCAACAACAATCATAAAACATCAAGATATGACAAGTATTTCAAACTCACCTTGATTCCTCTTGATTTCTCTCTCTAGCCGTGCACACCTCCTCCTCTTTTCCCTTGATTTTATTCTTGCTTTACATGATTTTTACAAGAAGGATATGAAAATTAGAGAGGATTCCCAAGCATTTGAAAACACAAATTTTGCTACCAACTTACCTTGTTTTACTTCTTGATCTCTCTTGCTCTCTTCTTGCTCTTTGTTTTTCTTCAAACTCTCTCTCTCTCTCTCTTTCTCTTGCTTGCTAGTCAAAATATGACCCTTTGGAAGAGGAAATATCCTCTTATACACTCCACCTCCACCTCCTTATAATTAATATTATTTTAATGACAAATTGTTACACTTGGCATTATTTCATGTCTTTCTTTTTCCATATGGCAAATAAAGGTTCCACATGGCATGAAATGTGTTCCAATTATATTTTTCCATGCCTCTTCATCTCTTTGGCTGACTTTCTCCATAAGTAAAGGGAAAATATTGGATTTTAATTTTTATTAGCCAAATGACTTTTTACCCTTACATTTTCTTAAACTTTTGTATCAAGTGTTGTTTTCCTTCTTCCTTTTTGTTTTGGCCAAAATTTTCACAATATATTGGGCTAAAAATTGTGCTCTTCCATTCTTAATTTTAGGCCACAATGTTAGGCTTTTATGAAGATAAAAATTGTGCTTTATGTCTTACTTAACCAACACTTCATGTAATCACTATTTCCACTATTTTAGCTACTTCAAGTGCACCAAAATTCATCATTTTATTTCATTGAGTATAATCAAATGTATAAGAAATTTTGATGAATAAGATTTGAGATATTACAATACACACACACACACACGAGCGAACACACACACACACACACACACACATATATATTGAATTGAAATATTATTATATATATTTAATTATGTAAATAAAGATTGCATGTTTAAACCAACAAGAGTTGGTCTAAGTGGTAGGCGGCTTGACTCCCCCTGGAGGAGAACGTGAGTTTGAGTCCTGGGAAGAGCTCTTGGTGGGAGGGGGACAAACCGTTGGCTAAAGGCTAAGCACACCCACGCCGCCCGACTTGAGATTAATCTCATATCGAACCCAAAGGGTCGAAGCTGTGGGGATACTCGGGATGCCCCTCGGCAATGCAAAACGGCTAATTAGGGGATTATCAAAAAAAAGAAAAAGAAAAAGATTGCATGTTTATAACAACTCTGGTAAAAGCATCAGCATGAGCGTGAGGTTAATGCTTTGAATCCAATTTGTCACAAAAAGTTAGCCACGGTAATTTTTTGTTAGTTGTTGTTTTTGGTGGTGTATGTATCATTGACCAAATAAAAAAAAAGATATGTTTTGTGACAATTATTTTTATTTTTAGGGTTAAGATACAGATTTAGTAAAGAATTATTTCCCAAAGTGCATCCAACACAACTAACTATTTTAGGATGTAAAAATAGACATTATGAATTTTTAGGGTGCAAAAGTAGACATTATGAATTTTTTTTGAGCAAAAATAACAATTTCGTTATCTATTTTGGGTGCAAAAAATGTTATTTTTGCTCAAAAAAATTCATAATGTCTACTTTTGTACCCTCAAATAGTTAGTCGTGTTGGGTGTACTTTGATATATGTCAACATTTAAGAATGTTTTGTGAATATTCAGCATATTTTTTTTGGTAAACGACTTTAAGATTAAATTATTGAAAAGATACGTTATGAAATTAAGGGCATGCAATGTTAAAGGAGCGAAGATGTAATTTGTTAGTAAAGGGCCGCCATGGAAAACAAATTATGCAAAAAATAATATAACAAGCCAAGCTTTTCCTGTGTAGGAAAATCATTTTACGCAAACAAGATGTCCAAGTAACAAGAGACAAACAAAAGGATTCATTGGACCCTGTCAACCAACAAGCCAGAATAAGTAAAACATGGTTACACACAAGCGTGCGCGCACGCATATGTGTATGTATCTACACATACATACATATATATACATAATCTAGCCAAAAGGGGAATTAAAAAAAAAAAGAACAAGGCAATACTATCTATAACATAACAAGCCAAGCTTTCAAAGTAGCCAAATTATTCTACGGAAACAAGAAGTTGAAGTTACTGGAGGAGACAAATTACAAAAAGATTCATTGGACACAGTCAAACCAAACAAGCCAGACAAAGTCAAAATAAGTAATACAACAATTAAAACAAAGAACTAGGCAATGCTATCTATATATATATAGATGCTACCATGAATAATCACAAACAAGACTGCCATTTTACTCATGGAGAGCATAATCCACCTCATCACGTCGATGTCGGAAACACCAATCATAGTTGTAGAGCTTACCTCCAAGAGGCCCTCCATCTACCGGAAGTGATATGGTTTTAATAACTTCATTATTTTCCATGGACACAACCTTGCACACTTGAGAGGTACGACCAATGAGATACACACAATTGCTATCAAATCCCCACTTACTTGGACTCCTCAGCGAATAACACTTTGAGTTTCCACCCAAAAACAAAGCACGATCTCCCAATGTTTTGATCCTAAACCAAGCCATCACCCATAAGTCCACCATATAAACTTGCGGTTCCGAATTGGGTCTAACATAAACAACAAGAAGATTATTATCATCATCATCACCATCATCAGAGCAAACCAGCTTTAAATTCGAGCCGGAGAAACTCGGCTTGTTCTTCATTTGTAGTAACTTTAGGATTTGAGTATTCAGCTTCACTATTCCTATATCGGCCTTATCAGTGATAGCATAAAGAGTTTTCCGAAAAACTGTAACATCCATGACCCTCCAAGGATTTCCCCATCTCGAATAAATACCCCAGCTCGAATTTCGAGATTGATACACATGCATGTTGGATGACCATGTACATAAGGCCACGAGTATAAACTCTTCTGAGTTTTTCGCAAAAGCTAAGGTTGCTCTATCATATACATCTATAATACAACCTTGATCAGTTGACCCTGAGATTGTCATTTTCTTTCTAGAAAAAGGGTTTAGAAGCTTAAGTGCATTCTCTGAACCTGCCATTACTGTATAGCCACTGGAAAATCCAACAAGGGAGAATCCTGAGAAGAAAGGAAGCGTTGTGTTATAGATTCTTTCTTCAGATATGCTATAGAAGGAGCATGATTTTTTAGCATGTGGCGTCTTTTGAACAATTAATGGCCCATGTGAGGCCATGAAACGGCGCCAAAAGTCAGAATGGAAATATAGCCTCCAATCCATGCAAACTTCCCCAAAGTTAAATAGTTCATCAATATCTAATTTCTTGGCAATGATATGGAGCACATCTGAAGGAAGTTGTGATGGGGTCTCAATTTCACTTTTTATCAATTTCCCTGCTTATCACAAGATCATTAATAATTGGTTATTTGTTACTTCAATATAAGAGGAAAAAACCTACTATTTAGTATTTTCATTTTATCATAAAAAATAAGAAATTTAAGAAGATAAGTAAGATTAATCTATGTAGTTGTTCTCAAACAGTAGTTGGAATCTTATTTTTGATTGAACCATGTAGATTATGATGCCAAGTGTAGGGGATAATATCAACACCCATGGCATTACACTTTGATGACTTATTGAATAGATTTCTGTTGGACTTGTGTGACTATAGGGATTGTTTGGAGAAGCTTATTTAAGCTTATCAAAAGTTCTTATGGGCTTATGCACATAAATCGAGACAATCCTCACTACATAATTTACTTCGTATTCCGTGAATCACGATTGAAAAAGACTTATAGAACTTCCAATCGCTGTTCCAAACATACCCTATATATGATTAGGTCGCCCAAAACTTGGAGAGTGAACTATTGTACTGGAACTTTAGACTTTGACTTGTGTATTTTTTTATATACATAAAATGGTGGGCAAGTGGGCACACCACTCCGACCTTCTGCAGGGCCAATAAAGGGGCGAGGTCTCCCAAGGAAGTACGCTCCATTCCCATCTCCCCCGGCCTCAAACACGGGAGCGGATGGTTAAGGGGTAAGGGTCTCATCCACCCATGCCAACCTCTGTTGGTCTTTAACTTGTGTATTAAATTCATATTATCTTATTTGGGTTGATTGTTTTATTTGGTTTGTTACCAATGCTGATGTTATCTTTATACTATATTGGGTTGTTGAGATTGTAGAATTGGGCATTTGGTTGAAAATTCTTCATATTTGGGCCTAGAAATCCAATTCTATAGGTTTTTGGGCGATCTTAATTGTTTGGTTATACTCAATTAAACTACTTGCTTAGGATGTGAGAATTAGAGTGTTACACTAAGCGATCCCTATGATTTTGGGATTTCCATAATTACTGTTATTATGAGAGAAATATGAGCCTCATCTAACTGAAATAACCGAATTGGAACCAAATATTAGGAGAGAAATATAAGTCTCATCTAAGAGAAGAACATGATTATGAGTTGCTTATGAGTTCCTTTAAGAAAGGCTCAAAGAGGAGAAGAATGTCATTATAAGAAAGTATAAGAGGAGATAATGTAGATAAGAAAGTCAAAAGGACATGTATTTTGGGGAACCATACACATGCATGAGAACAAAATGTGTAAGAACCTCACTCTTTGGAAACCTAAATTAGAGTTCACTAAAGACCATAACTACTCTCCTATTCAAATGATTCACCCCTAAAGCTTGATACATCCAAAATAAACCCTTTTGAAATCTTTCTGGAGTTAATTAAGATCACAAGGGAAAAAGGAGTGTTGCGGTTGAGTTTCAAAAGCGTGATAGAAAATCTTAAGCTCAATTATATTGGTTTTCTATGGGAATTAATGTGAAAAATGAATAGGAAAATGTTGAGTTAGAAATAGAGAAGGGTAATCCTATTGACGAAGGAAAGGAGAACAAAGATAAAAGTGAACTAGATCGAGGGCGTCCTCGGCAAAAATACAATGAAACTATTAGTGGAAATGAGAAAAGAAAATGAGTTGCTAATGTTGATTCAGACAATTGCAAGTTCACGAGTTTCAATTACATGTAAACATTGGAGTTTTAAATGTAATCCTCAAGTTGCAACTACGATTCCTGTTTTTAACTGTTTGAATCCGATATTTGCAACTTATTTTTCAAAAAATCCTTTCAAGGACAAACTATAATTAAATTGATCTTTTAGGACTTAAATGTCATTCCCCATATAGTTTTTGGAACATGGTCAAAAGCATTAGGTTAAGGTTAGATCGGATTGGAAGAAGTCGAATGCAAAGTTCTCCTAGTAATCAAATACCGATATATTCTTCTGTTCTATTGGATGAATAGTTGTGTACCCTTTGCGACGTATATAATGAATCTCTTCGATGAAATTTTAATTTATAATCCTGAATACTAACAATTAGTACTATTCCTATTAGACTCATTTAAGTGTAATTTGTCGATCCCTAAAGATCTAAAAGCATTTCTTATAAGATTAATTATAAGAATTCTGAAACCAAGATCATAATACCAAGTCTTGTCAAGTTTTATAAATTTTATAATGTTTTTCTTTTGGCCATTTTTAAACATCAAAAAGCAATTTATGAACTTTTTAAACATTTTAACAATAGAAATGACCTAGAACATTTTGGAAAAAAAAAAAAACAACAACAAATGCAAGCGATGGATTTGGTCCTTGTATGTAAGACAATGCACTAAATGTAAATACTTTTTCATCCCTATTTATAAGGTCCTATGTTTTAATAGGCTTCTTTACTTTTATAAGATTCTATTTGAGTTTGATTGACTAATAAATACATTTTTACCTATTTTTCTCTTAATTAATTTCTTATTAATTAAAATATTGATTCATTTCCTTTATTCTCTCACATCATCTTTCTTAATGTTGTCAAATTCGGGAGTTTAAGTAAACTCGCGAGTCTAAGTAAACTTGAATTGTAAACTCGTAAGAGTTTATTTTTATCATTATATAGGTATTTATACTCTATAATTAAATAAAATTAAACAATTAAAATGTACAAAATGACAACAATTTGATTTAAATATATTTTAAATCAAACTAATTGAAATTAAATACTGAGACATTCATAATTTATCATACTTAGCATGAAAAAGTTATATGAAATTTATATAAAAAGCCATTAAGCATAATCAAATTGAAAAAGTTAATATGAGTTTAAGAATGAGTTAATACGGTTTTGTAAGTTAAAAGCGTAAAAACGATAAACTCGGTGTGTAAACTAACAAATTTATCTGAGTTTACAACTAGCACATGTTTATCAGCGACTCAACATAATTTTGTAAAGTAGAAATATAAAAATAGTAAATTCATAAAGTCAACTCGTGAGTTTGATAACAATGATATTTCCCCCATACATTCTCTTTTATCATATTTTTTCATTATTCCTCACTCTCTTTTACTTATTCGTAAATACCGGTATATTTCAAAAAATATATATTTCCTACATATTTATTATTTTTAATTAATTTTAACGATTTTATTAAATAATACAATTTTGTTAAAGAAACCTTATATAGGAATGGAGGGAGTATTGTACTTATCTAGTCCTAATTATAAATAATATTCTCTCTCATACTTTATCTAAAGTTTTAATGACTTTTCCATTTCACCTCTCATTAACTACAAGTCTCTCTCGTATATTTTTCCTGCTCATTTTTTCTCATCTCTTTTCACACCCGTTCTCTCTCACACTCATCATCTTCATAAATTGAAAAAAAAATTATATTCCTTACATATTTATTGATTTTAACTAATTTAATTAATAAATCAGTTTAGTATAAAAAAGAAATGAGGGAATAGTAGAAAATAACTATTATGCTTGTTAGATGCTAACATTGTTGTTAAACTCACGAGTTGACGATGAGTTTACCTTTTTTATATTTATACCATACAAAAATGTGTCAAACCACTTTTAAACTCATACTACTTGTAAACTTGGCCTAACTCACGAGTTTACACAATGAGTTTACTGTTTTTACGTTTTTAGCTTATAAAATTATATTAAATCACTCTTAAACTCATGTTAACTTTTAAATTTAATCATACTCATTGGCTTTATATATGAATTTTTATTAAAAAAAATTATTTGCTAGGTATGATAAATTATGAATATTGATGAATTTAATTTTAATTATTTTGATTTAAAATATATTTAAATAAAATTATTATCTTTTTTATATTTTAATTATTTAATTATACACTTCTAATACATATTTACTGATAAAAATAAACTCTTACAAATTTACAATTTAAGCGTCACTGTCACGAGTTCGCCGAAACTCGTTTGACAACTTTAAATGCCAACAAGAGTTATATACTTCACTGAAAATATAAAGTTGCAAACATAAATAGAGACCACGGAGTCGAAGACAACAATGAAAAATAACAATAAAAACAGCTAAAGAAAACCAAAAAAGTTCTTAATAGCCTTACTCGACAATGAGGATCGAAGTCGATATCGAGAACCATTAGAGTTGTTGCCACCATGTTGATCACCTTCAGCGTTCTCCATTTTTCAGTTTCTCTAATTCTGTGTCTCCTCCGGTAAACCGTGGGCTCACCAACAGTTTAAATAGGTCACATATAGAAGTGTCATAAATGCAAAAGACACGCCAAATCTGATTCACACTACTTTTGCAATTATCTGTCCACATATTTTAAAATTAATCTTGCATAAAATGGCAATGTCATTAAGGCCGAAATAGGTGCATGGAATCTCTCAATCACAATAGCGGACTTATGCCTTAATATTGTAAGTCTTAAAACACTACTACAAGAAATATAATGAGTGACGTTTATTTTTAAGAATACTATAATGTTTGGGAAGCGGCATAAAAAAAAAAGTCATAATGTTTCTTAAATTTATGGAAGCTCCATAACTTGTTTTTTTTTAAAAGAAAAAAAGCTTCTTATGGCATTTCGCGATGGAAGCATCATAGGAAGTGTCCTATGACGTTTCTTTGGAGACGTGCCATAGGAAGTATCACTGATACTTCCTATGGCACGTCTCCAAAGAAACGTCATAGGAAGTATTTTTTTTTAAAAATAATCTTACGTAATTTTTTTTCCTAATGAACTATATATTTTACAGTATAAATTCACAACAACAAAAAAAAACCAAATCAGAATAAAATAACTCCAAAAAAAAATAACTACATTGAATAAATTAAACTAGTAACAACTAATAAAATTATATTTGTAAGCTCAAAAATTAAAAAACTTACAATGTATAGAAAGTTTAACAAGAGAGAGTTGTAACTTCAAGTAAATGCCTGAAAAAAATTATAAGTACACATAAAATTACAATATAAGATTCATGACAGATTTTAAACTTTAAAAAAAGGAAACTATAATGTCAATCGATGAAAGCTTCTATATTAATAAAAATAAAAATAAAAGAGACTTACTAGGGATTTTCTATAGGAGGAGACGTTAAGAAAAAAAGCTTATGAGATTTGGGAATTCAGTATGCACTTAGAGAAGAGTTGCACATATTTTCTCTAGTACCACAAGCTTTGGTGTAAGATTTTCAATTGGATTGGACTGCGTATTTCTTCAAACATGAGAGACTTGGGCGACAGAACGATGACTTATGCATCTAAATCTATATGTATAAGTCAAAATACGAAGAAGAAAATATATGATAGGCTGAACAAATTATTTAAAATAAAGCATACGAAGAAGAAAATATATAGCGGGTTGGGCAAATTTTTTAAAATAAAGCCTTGTAGGGAAAGGAAGCTATAGTGCTTGCCTAGATATAAGTGCCATTAGCTTTCAATAATTTTTAAAAAAAAACAATGACCTTAAATGTCAAACCTTATTACCTTCAAAAGCGATTGGTCACCAAACACCGTTGAAGGCAATAGCCTTTAAAGGCTTAAAGGCAATCAATATTTCCTGCGTTTGGTCACCAAGCACCTTTAAACGCTATGTTCAAGCGTCTTTGTAGGCTTAGCCTTGATATTTAAAGGCCTCTGTGTGACACCTTGAAATTTAGCCTTGACTTTTAAAAGCCTCTGTATGACACCTTAAAACTTTTAAGAGTAACTTTGTATGACGCTGGACTAGGTAAATGACATATAAGGTCGATATTTTTTTTAACAAATTAAGGTCAACTATGGTGCTTGTCTGGATAAGCCCCATACAAGGGGTCTAATTTTTTTTCTTAAAAAAAAATAATCCCTTGTATAGCACTTCCTTAGACAAGTGTCATACAAGGAATTGGGCAGCTATGCCCCTTTCCTGGTCAAGTGTCATAGCTGCCACATGTATTTTAGAAAAAATAAAAAATAAAAGTCTCCTTCTGTGTTTGGTTGAAGAAGTGTCATAAGATTAGTGCTACTAAATCTATATTTTGTAGTAGTTAAATTTTAGATATTCTCAACCAAAAATCATGTTGCCTCGCTGGTTCATGTCAACAAAAGCAAAATTTTATTGGGAGAATTGCTAAAAAAAACCTTGCAAGCAAATTAATTGCTCATTGCTACCATTGCACACAGTGGGTGGTATGTTGCACACGGGCGGATGATATGTTGCACACGAAGGATGATATTTTGCACACAAGGGATGGTGTTTACACTTTCGCAGGGATACTTTTTGCACATGTGAATGCTGATTGCACATGATGGATGCTTGCTTGCACATTAGTACCATTTAGCAATTAATTTGCTTAAAAGGTATTTTTTAACCATTTTCCCAATTTTATTTTCGCCATAAATCCTATTGGTAAAAGATGTAAATCTAAGTTTTCTTTAGTAACAATCAATAGTTTCACTATTTTACGAGTAAAACTAATCTATGTATAATATAAAATTTATAGGATATGGCTTGTTATATTTAAAATATCTAGAAAGCAGTTTATAAGTCAGTGCAATGCACCACAAACTCTGTACATTAACTCTGTACAATGTACAGGATAACAGGACTACACATTTATGAAGCATTAATATTTTAACTTGCTTGACGGATAAATGTTCGTACTGACATGCATGGATCATGTGGATAAGTTTCAGCGTTCTCCATTTTTCGTTTCTTTTCCATCACTCTATAAACCATGACCTCATCAAACTATCAAAAAGAAAAAAAAAAACCATACATTTATTGTAACAGTTATTTTAGTTGTTTTGTAACGGTTTTCACTGCTACCAATAACATTTGTAGTGGTTTTGCCTCGGTTATTGCATCCGCTATATATCCCAGGGGTCAAACTTGCTACAACTTTTTGTAAATAGCAAAAAGAATATTGTTATAATTTAGACCGAACTAGTCAAGGTTAACTCAACTCAGTGAACCATCAATTGATCATTCCGGCTGAGCCCCAAACACTTTAAAAAGGTCACATACGGAAGGGTCATAAATGCAAAAGACACGCCAATTCTGATTCACACAACTTTTATAATTATTATCTGTCCAGCTATTACAAAATTTAATCTTGCTTAAAAAGGCCATATCATTAAGGCCGAAGGAGGTGCATGGAATCTCCCAAGAACAATTAGCCGACTTCAGTCTTAATATTGCAAGTCTTAAAATTTAGATATTCTCAAACAAAAATCACGTCTCCTAGTTAGTTCATGTCAATAAAAGCTATTTAAAATTTATTATCATCACCTTGAACCCTATTGGTAAACGATGCCAATATAAGTTTTCTTTTATAACAATTAATTGTTTAACTATTTCACAAATAAAACTAATCTTTGTATAACATACAATTTATAGGATATGGCTTGTTATATTTAAAATATATAGAAAGCAATTTACGAGCCATGAATAGTAAAATGCACCACAAACTCTATACAATAGATAGGATCACACTACTACAAAAAAAGGGCAGTTGTGATGTTAATGTTTAAACTAATTGTAGCGCTTAGGAAGTATCACATATCTCATCGTTACTAAAAAAAAGTTGTGGCGCTTGGAAGCACCATAGCATACATACATATGTACGTACGTATGTGTGTGTGTAGTACATATATAATTTTATACATACATATATACATGTATATATATATGTTTTACTAAAAAATACTTTTTGTGGTGCTTCTTTGAGGAAAAGTCACAATAAATCTGCACTTCTTGTGGCACTTCCTCATATGAAGTGTACACTTCCTGTGGCGCTTCCACAGGAAGTCTATACTTTTTTTAAAATTTTTGCTTCTTGTGGCACTTTTCTAAGGAAGTGCCACAAGAAGTATTATTTTTTAAAAAATAAATTTTTTTCGTATTTTTCTTTTAGACCTCTATAATTATAATTGATAAACACAATTTAAATACATTTTCATATCCACAATAAAATGAAGAAAAACAAATCATAATCAAATAATTCCAAAATGATATAAGTTAACAAATAACTAATTAACAAAATCACTACTAAGTAAAATACAAGTGTTAAAAATAAATAATTATTTTACTTATGAAACTCATCAATATTAACAATTACTACAACAACTAAAAATTATAATCACTACATATCTTCACATACAACATATATATAATAACACTTAATTTTATCTCATTTACTTTTCGGCATATAAAAAAGAGAATAATGTTTTTATATTTCATAATAAATTAAATATAAAAGATATTGAGTAAATTAAAATATTAAATATTAATAAAATTAAATTTGTAAGCTCAAAAATTAAAAAAAAACTTACAGTATATAGGAAGCTTGAATAGAGTGAGTTGAAACCTCGAGCACAACACCTAAAAAAATTAATGAAGGAAAAAAGAGAAAGACAACGTTACATGCATGCTTAAAAATTATTTTAAAAAAAGTGTTTAAGAAAACAATGTGTTGTACGTAGCTTAAAAATATTTTTTTTAAAAAAAGGAAAAGTGAGTGGGTACGTACTTACAGGACGAAATGAAACTATAATGAGGATGAAATGAGACCAAAAGGAAAGAGGAGTGGGGTCGATTTGGTGCAACAAATGAGACTAAATAAATGAGGAGGAAGTGCCGAAAATGAAAAGAGAAGGAGGAGAAAATGTGAGAAGTGATGGAACAAAAGAATGAAGAGGAAGTGTCGATCAAAATAGGGATGGTGATGAGTGACAAAAAGAGGAGAAAAAGGAAATGTGAGGACTAAGAGCATAAGGAGTGATAGCATGTGTTGGATGAGGAGTGGAGATTAGGAGGATAAAGGTGATGAAAGTAGATCACATGAGAGAGAAATGTTTGAAAAGAAATTTAATTTTTTTGTGTGGTGCTTACTAAGCCAAGTGCCACACAAAGTGCGTAGCAGTTGTGGCACTTCCTTGAGCAAACGCCACAGCTGCTACTTTAGTTTTAAAACAAAAACTTAGGTGAAGCAAGCACCACCTAAGGCCCACAAGCAATTGTGGAGCTTCTTTATTGTATACCAATTTTTTTAAAAAAATCAGAAGAAGCTATAAAGAAGTACCACAAAAAACACGCAACTATTCCCTATTTTTGTAGTAGTGTCACAACATTTATGAAGCATTAATATTTTAACTTGATTGATGTATTAATGTTCGTACTGACATACATGTATCATGTGGATAAATTTCAGCATTCTTTATTTTTCGTTTCTTTTCAATCACCCTATAAAACATGGCCTTACCACACTACCAACAATACCATACATTTATTGTAACAGTTATTTTGGTTGTTTTGTAGGAGTTTTCACTGCTATCATAAACATTTGTAGTGGTTTTGGCACTATTATTACAACTGCTACCCCAGGGGTCAAACTCGCTACAACTTATGTAATGGTGAAAAGAAGACTGCTACTAATGTGTGGTATAGGTGTGACTCCCAAGACTCGATTGCAATGGACATATAACCAAGGTTATGAAACTTGGACTAGAATGGTCGAGTAGACTTAGAACTCAACAAACCAGTCAACTAGTTAGTTCTGTTGTAACCCCAACTTAGGGTAAAGATGGCCCAAGGTGATTTAGGGTGACTTTGGACAACTTGGGCCTAACATAGGTAACTTGCTCCCAAGTTGATTTTTTTAAGCTTTGATGGACTAACATAGCTCTGAGAAAGAAGCAAATGTGAGAGAGAGAGAGAGAGGAGGGGGGAGCAAGAAAGAAGATAAAACAAAGAAGGGAGAAAAGAAAAGAAAAGGGAAGAGAGATAAAATTAACCAAAAAATGAGGAGCTTTTCTATACCTCTGACAGTTGGGGCAGACTTCTGAGGAGCCCCATTGTTAGCCTTGAAAATCTCCACCATATCGAAACTTAAAATTGGAAATCTTGAGATGAAAGATGAAGGAAGATATTAGAGAAACCACTGAATATTTTGAACATGGTTTGGCTTTTGGGATAACAAAATTTGCTTGCGTTGCTTGCACGCTACTGCTAGCTAGTGTTAGTAAGAGCACATCATATATTAAATCTTCCTAATGAAGAAAATCCTATGGAGTCAATAAAAATAGAAAATAAAATGAGCAAAAAAAGTAATAAATGATGTCAAACCCCTCCATAATTTGACATTTAACAGAGTATAACGTACAATTCAATGGGCATATAGAAATAGTATAAACATACTGATATAAAGTACTTGATTACATTACAGGAAATTCCCACACAGTTTGTACATATTAGATACAAATCCCAAAATATATAAAAACATTAGCAGATAACTAACACTAAATCTTTAATCCGGACCGGAACCCTCAGTTGCTGATGTCAACCTCCTTGCCCTTAGAGCCACTACTTCTAGCTGAGTAAATTTTAATTAATGGAAAGCGTGAGATTCAAACGAATCTCAGTAGTAACATACAATCAATCATATAAAATGTAATAAATAAGCATGCAATGCACCATATAATGCAACATAAATAAATACTGTAAACATGTATGTTTGCTGATGTTCAAGATCAAAATGACTATTTTGTCCATACTTGTCATACTGTGATCACTGTAATGTTCCGGAGTAGACACCATGTCCCTACTTGTCTCACTACCTCAGTTGGGTTCCATTGGCCTGATAGTACTTATCCTTTTTTCATAGGGGTGGTACTTGTGCTTTTCTCACACCACAGTGAGAAATTATATTAACTACCTAAACTAAGTCCTACTCGGCCTGTTGGTACTTGTGTTTTTCCTACAGGGTGGTACTTGTGCTTGTCCCACACCACAGCTCTAGGAATTTGTAACATACATTTCACATCATAAAACATGGCAACACAATGCATATAGACAATCACATAATGTATGAAAGGTAGAGTTATTACATGGAATCCTTTCCAATGTCTATCTAAAGGTCCACTAACTCTTTGTCTAGTTTAGGCAAATGTCAAATCCTAAAATTTCAAATTTATAATAGATGAGTTATTACTTATTCATATCTTATTCCTAACTCATATAGTTGGTTATTTCTACCTCAAAAATGCATAATTACCAAAATGTCCCTTAGGAATCCGATTTAATTCCCTTTATACCCGGTATAATTGTACTTTTCCAAAAATTATAACCCGAGATATTCCTATAAAATTTCGCCTGTAGAATCTTTTTTTTACCTCAGTTTTGAAAAATTCACATTGCATTTCCTAGAATGCCCTTGACAGCCATAAAGTTAGGGTTTTAGGGGTAAAATTGTCGTTTCACACCCTAAAGCCTCCACACTCCATTTTTAACACATTCCCTACAAAAATCTAGAAATTTTTGGGAAAATGAAGTTTTTCAATTTCCAATCAACCAAACATCTTTAGACTTCTAATGACTTGTTTAATCACTTAAACACCTTTTGAACATGATTAATGACAAATTGGACAGCACCTCCCCTTAAGGTTCATACATCCTAAATAATAAATTCATGACAATACAAGCCAATAACCATCACAAACCACCACCAACAATCACAAATTAGCAAGAGGTGACAAGTTTTTAAGCCTAGCTTAATTTCTTCTTCTTTCTCTCTCTAAAACCGCCACCTTCCTCTCTCCTTTTTCCCTTGATTTTCTTATTGCTTTACATGATTTCAAGAGGAATATGAGGATTAGAGAAGGTTTCCATTAATTTAGAGACAATAACACATGAATTTTGCTTCCAACTTACCTTGATTTGCTTCTTAACCTCTTGTTCTTTCTCTTTGCTTTTGTCTTCAACTTGCTCTCTCTCTCTTCTTTCTTCAATGTTGGCCAAAAATATGGCCTTGAATGAGCTTAATGAGATCTTAAAACTATGATCTTCCACCTCCTTAAAAATATAATATTTTATTGCAAAATTAACACATGTCACTTTCTTTTTGCTCTTCTTTTTCCATATGCATGAAAAACTCCCACGTGGCATGCAAGGTGTCCCAATTATATTTTTCCTTGCCTTCTTATTTCTCTTGGCTGAATTTGGCCTCTTACAAAGAAAAAAATACTGGCTTTAAATTTTATTAGTCACATGACTATTTTACCTTTACATTTTCTTTAATTTTTGAACCAATTATTGTCTTCATTCTTCCCTTTTTTTGGCTGAAATTTTTATAATAAGTTAGGCCAAAAATTGTGCTCTTCCATTCTTAATTTTAGGCTACAATATTAGGCTTTTATAAAGACAAAAATTAAGTTTTAAGTCTTAACTTAGCCAAAATTTCATGTAACCTCTACTTCCAACATTTTGACTATTTCAAATGCACCGAAATTCACCATTTTATTCCATTTAGTATAATCAAATGTACAAGAAATTTTGGTGAATAAAATTTGGGATATTACAAGAATAAACTAAAACAAATTCTGTATTAAGATTTAATAACAGGGATATAATAGATATTAAATTATGGGGTAGAAGAAAATAATGAAAATATATATATAATAATATTAGGAAAATATTTTCTACAAAAAGTAAAACCTTATAGAATACAAGAGGGTAGAATAATATTCAACATAAATTATCAAACAGTAGTACTTCCAAAAATTAAATGAGACCCTTATACTATATATTAGTCACATTTAATTATAAAAAATATAGTTATAAAAAATATCATGCACTTATAGAGATAAGAGAAAATCTAACTATAGCCAAATATAATGTTTTACCACCAAAATTATGGAAGAAGAAAAATAAAATATTAAGAATAGAAAGTGCAGGAAAAGAAATACATATGATAGAACTAGAAATACTAGACCAGTGGTTGACTGACAATGATCCAAGTGATAGAAGGATCTCTATCGTCTTTCATATAGAGATACTGTTACAAAGCTTCCTTATTGGAGCTCAGATCTTTCCCCTTTAGATCATCTCAGCACAGCCTTCCTTCATTTCCTACTGGAGGTGTAACTAGCATCTTGTCTATATGAACATATAACTAGTAGTTCCTTTATAATATCATTACTTTTTGGATTAAGATAATATTACCTCTCTGATCCCTATAGAGAGTTTAGTTACACATACCTTATATATTTTCTACTTTGATATTGACATAGCATTTGAAGAGAGTGTGAAATCTAAGAACACTGTATATAGGAATAAAGATTTCTTATTGAGAAATGACGAGATTACAGAGAGAACTACTTAGATCTCGACCGGTGCTCTTTTAGAGAGGTTACATGGCTTTTTTTATAAAGCCGGGCATTTCCAACTCTGATTATTCTACATTATTGTGGAATTTTTGTTAGATTCGGTATAATTTTCTTTTCTTTTTACTTTTATTTTTGCTTTTCCTTTTTGCTTTTCTTCTTGTTCTTTTCTTTTTTCACTCTACCTTATCTTATCTTCTTTGTCTTCTTCTTTATCGACAGATACTTCCCACAATATGTAATACCCAATTTTTCACCAATACATTTATGTGTATATTTGATGTATATTTAATGGAATAAAATGGTGAAAAATTATGTGAATAAATTTATGTGAATTAATGGAAAATATTCCAATCACCAGTTACACGTAGATTGGCCGAATAAGGGTATAAAAGACCGGTAAAGGCCCAATATGGTAACCAAAATTTACAAAATTTAATGATATGATTAATGGCCTTATTTAAGCATCAAAATGGGTTTTAGCCGAAGAAATGGGCGGAAATGATTTATTTCGGTAAATCATAAAATGCAGGGGCAAAACGGTAATTTTGCCGAAAAATAGAAAATAATTTTTTTCCTCCAATTCCTAATGGTTTGAGCTAAATGGGAATTAAAAAGAGAAAAATGACTAATTGATCATCAATGGATCAATTTTGGTGAATTATTGTGAAAAATGGTCAAAAAGTCAATGACTCGGTCAACAAGTTACATGTTGGCACAATGGGATAATTGGAGATTCAGAATTTCCCATCTTTCCCTTGCATGTTTTCGGTTGAATTGAGTGAAAGGAAGGGAAATGGAATTAATTGGAGAATTAAGACATTAATGGACCAATGGCATGATGACACATGGCATAATTGGTTTAACCTTTAATTATATAATCAATTCCTCATTCTCCAGCTGATCATTCTCGATCAAAACTGATCCAAAAGAGTGAGAGAGAGCTTGAGAACAAGAACTTTTTGGAAGAACAGAGGAGGAGCTAGGTTTCATCAAGAATCAAGGTAAGGTGCTTGAACCTTGTGATTAAAGGTTCCTAATTCCTCTATGATCTCTTCTCCTCATCTTCCTACCACTTATTTTCATGATGTTCAGCTGAATCAATCGTGGTGGTATAGAGAGAGAAAACATCCAGGAGAGAGAAGGTCCAAGAAATCAAGAGGTAACTTCCAAAACTTGTTCCTCTTGCTTGATTAAGGTTAGTAGAGTTGTTTTGGGCTTGATTATGGTTCATTTGGTATAAGATAATTCAAGAAAGCCAAAGAGACCTTAATATGTAAGTGTCTCCTAATCAAGTCCAATGAATATCTAACTAGTTAATATATTGGTTATAAGTAGAAAAGAGGTGATTGGGCGAAAGAAAATGAGAATCCGACACAACTTTTCTGGGAATTTATTTTCCCTTCTATGTGTTGGACGTAGGGAATGGCTTGGAATTTGACCAATTCGATGCTTCCATTGGATTTAGGAGGTCGAATTGTGTAGGGTCTATGTTGACCCCGAAGTGAGAAGAGGCCCGGAGAGCGAAATGACAAAATTGCCCTTTCTAAGCCTTATTTGAAGGCTGTCAAGGGTATTTTCGTCATTTGAGCTTGATTTTGGCCAATTCAAGGTTGGGAATGGATTCTACATGCGAAAATGTGTAGGAATGGCCTAAATCATGATTTTAGAGAAAATACTAATAATAAGGACCTAAGGGGTATTTTGGTAATTTGGCACCAATAGGCTAAATTTACCAATGAAATGAGTTTGGAAAGGTATACGGATGAGTAATAACTCATTTGTAATGTTTGGCGATTTCAGGACTTGACAACCGGTTTGACCTCAGAAGTTGTTGCCCGAGCTTAAATCAAGAGGGAGAGTTGCATAGAGTAGCAACCAGGTAGTAACTGTCTTCATATAACATGACATGCATATGTATTGTTTGTTATCATCATCAAAATGTCTAACATGTTTAGATTGAGTTGAGTGATCACCCGGGGCCTATCGCAGGTCGGGTTGATACTCACGCGAAATGTTCATAATTGCACGAGCGGGACCCGGGACCTATCTTTGTACGGGTACCCCTCGGGGCCAAGAGAACCCGTCAAGCGCGATATCAGTTATAAAGTTGTATTGTATACATTATGCACATGCACCTTTGGGCTAAGAACCAGTCTAGCGCGAATTTGGTTTATGAATTGCATGTTTGCACTGAATAATGTTTGATAATTTTGTTGATGATTATGCATGAGTGGAGCATGCTTGTGTGTTATCTTATATGTTTAATGACGTTACTACTGAGATTCCCATGAATCTCATTCTTTTCCCAAAAACAAATCTCCAGTACAGGGAGGAAGCTCGCGGGGCAAGGAAAAGGTAAAAGATGATGAGTCGAAGCCGAGCAGTGGATAAGCTAGTTTAGGTTGTCAAGTTCCTATTATGTATTTTGAGAATATTGTAAAGTTGGGGTTTGTATATGAAATGAAGCGAAGAATGAATATATGTGTTGTAATATGAATTGTGCATGAATGTGTTCATATGTGAAAATGTATATCCAACAGAGGCATTGTATGGAATTTCTAGCATTTTCCGCACTCTTATGTTTATATTCGGTGAGTATTGGTTATTGAGTACTCTACCGTAGTGTTTGGAAATAAGGTATCACACATTAACTGGCAGTTACTATAAGATATTCATATATACTAAAAGTTGTTCATAGTCTATTATCTATCCTTTCTTGGTCATCACAATAATTGCATTTATGGTTGGCATAATCTGATAGCACCTGGCATATTCTTCTTTTAGTGTCTTCAGGATTCTCCATCTTGTTCATCTTTATTTTATCATACCATTGGAGGGAAAACTTTGCTTATATACTTACTCTTCCTACTAAATATACACATGTTGTTGGGTCTGTGAAGTAGACCCATTAGGCTTCTTTAGAAGTTATTGTTTTGTTCATCTCCTAGAATATTGTATTATAATCTTGGGCTCTAATAGAGGATATCCGATACTGGAAATCTTCATCTTCTTCAATATCTTTAATTTCTAGATCATACTGTATAGGCTTCTTGGTAGTTCCCAGTCTTATAAAATTTATTGGAGGATAAAATTTGTTTAGACTTCTTTTAGCAATAGTTGAGTAACATCTAATAAATACTGCATATTAGGTTACTACTCCAAAATAATGTTTTACTACATCTCGTATAGACTTGATTAATTTTGATATTTCTTCCATAGTTGGTGAATGATAAATGGTCTGAATTAATCTATAGCCATACAAATTTTTTACAAGATTTGGTGAGGTTCCTAGATATATGATGGCTTTATTGAAAGCACAATAAGAAACATATTTCATAGTTCTAGTGGCTAAGAATAAATTATTTAATTTGTCAATAAGGATCTTAAAGAATTTATATTTTTGTGGGGTTTGAAATGATGCTTTATAAGATGAGGCTCTTGAGGTTGTAGGTCTTTTTGGTCTTGTTCTTGGGCTTGCTAGTTTTTTGTTATCTATACTAATAGTACAATTATTGGTTCAGCTGGGCTTTTAGATATTTGGCTTCCAGATGTTTGTAATGCAGCGTCAACTACAAATACTTGTCTTAATATTGGTCCTCCAATTGTTTCCATGTTCTTTGACAATTCTTCAACCTGTGAATATATATTTGCAACAGAACTTGACAAGCTCTAGATACTCGTATTTACTTGGCTACTTAGAAGACTCACATTCATCTCAAGAATATTGATATTTAATATTACTTGTTCTAGAGCCGGTGATTCTTTAGAAGAATCATCGTTACTTGTCATTCTTTTATCTGTTTCTATCTGATCTAATAATCAGCAATTAGATTATTCTATCCTTTAATATAATCAATATCATAAGTATAATAAGATAAATCATTTTTCCATTTAATGAACATTTTATTACTTAATCTATTTGTTCTAATTGCTTTATCTAACCAATGTTTTACTTAAGTATTATCAGTTCTTATTGTGAATCTTGTATTGACTACAAATAATTCAAATTTTTCTACTTCTTTTACTATTGCTAAAAATTCTTTCCAATTAGAATGATATTTACTCTGAGCTTCATTAAATTTTTCACTTGTGTATATGGTTATTAATTCTCTTTCTTATTCATCTTGGTGATATAATGCTTCTCCCCAATAGTTTTCCGAAGCATCTATACACATGATCCATTTGACATTATTATTTATAGGAATAGTAAATTTAGGTAAATCTTGACATAATTGTTTTATTTGATTTACTATTCTTTCAGTTTTTTATCCCATATACATTTAGTATTTTCTCCTTCTAATTTAGATATTTTTGCGGTTAATTTAGTTAAATTAGGTATATAATTTGTTACTTGATTTACTAGTCCTAAAAAGGATTGTAAATCCTTTCTATTTTTTATTTATGGGAGTTCAAAAACTTTTTTACGTATATGTTCTTGTAATTCTATTTCATTTGAAGATATATATTGTCCTAAGAAGAGGATTCTTATTTTTCTTAATTCAGTCTTCTTAGGTGATATATTTACAAATTGATTTAAATGATTTTCATGTTCTTCTACATTGTTAGAGAATATTAATATATCATCAATATATATTACTGTAAAATCCTTTATTGACAATAATAATTTTGATACATATTCTTGAAATATAATTAGACTATTATAAAATCCCATAGGCAATACTTTCACTCATATAATCCTTCAGAAGTGCTAAAAGCAGTATATTTTTTACTTTCTTCTTCTAATTTTATTTAGAAAAATTCTGATTTACAATCAAATTTACTGAATATTGTTTTTCCTCTAATTGGACCAAATAAAAGATCTATTTTAGGAATAGGATATATGTTTCTTATTATAGATTATTTAATTTTTTTTATAGTTTAATATCACTCTTGATTTCCTTCTTTTTTCTTCACTACGTTTTATTACTATCATTGCTGATTATGAATATTCTAACCTTCTTTCTCTGATTAAATTATATTGTTTCATTTCATTAATATGCATAACAAACTCTTTTTTATCTTATTCAGTCCATGGATAAGGTTTACAAGTTATTTCTTTATTACAATGTTTTAGTTCTATTGTTGCTAATGGTTTGATTTTTCCAAATGAATTAATGGATTATTAATAAAATTATCTAAAAGTATTTGTTTGATTGTTTTCACTTCTATAATAGCTAAATTTTCTAACATATGATGTATTTCTATTGGTTTATTATTCTGTAGTAGTTGTACTTTGTTATTATTTGTTTTCTTTTGAAATTTTTCATCATTTCTCCTATAAGGTCTGGTTTTTCTTATTCGTCATGCTTTATGTTTACAGGGTGTGGTTAATACTAAGGCTTTCTTTACTTAATGTACTAGATGATATTGTTCAAGGAAATCTAATCCTAATATTACATCACATGATGATTCATTATATTGATTTAATTCTTGTATTAATAATTCATATTCTCCTATTTGCACAAGTATATTTTTTGCTTCTATTTTTATCATATGCATTTCTTTTCCTCCACTTCCCATTCTCAATATTTTATTTTTCTTATTCCATAATTATAGTGGTAAAACATTATATTTTGATATAGTTAGATTTACTCCTATATCTACAAGTGCATGATATTTTCGAGATCTATATTTTTTTATAACTAAATTTGACTAATATATAGTATAAGGGCAATACTATAGGGAATATATTTTACTACCCCAGAAAGACATTCCTTTTTGAAAAAAATGAAGTTAAAAGAAAATGCAGTAGCATTTTCATAATATAGGGCACTTTGAGTTTTAGGCGTCCCAAGTGTGACTTGGGATGCCTAAAAGTACCCTTTAGGTGTCCTATTTACAAATTAGGACGCCTAAAGGGTGCCATTAGGCGTCCCAATCCAAAAGGGACTCCTAAAGGGTGCCATTAGGCGTCCCAATCCAAAAGGGACGCCTAAAGGCACCCTTTAGACGTCCACAAAATTGAAAGGGACACATAAAGTAAGGCTTTTGTCGCCGATAGCCTTACTTTAGACATCCCTTTTAGGTTTGGGACGCCTTAAGGGTCCATTTAGACGTCTCTTTTTAGAAGGGACGCCTAAAAAGGGTCCTAAATTCAAACTTGGGACGCCTAAAGGGAGTCCCTATGCATGTCAGACACTTGTCTAACACTGCACACCTCCCTCTTCAAGCTCCCCTCCCTCTTCAAGCTCCCCTCGTTAGCTTCATTTCTTTTTTCACTTTCTTCACTTCTCTCCTCCTCTCCATCTACACTTCATTCGTTCTTCACCATCCCAAGCTCCCTCTTTCATCGTCATTTTCTCTCTGTCCTCCCTTTTGAAGCTTTACATACTCTGTCGTTGAAGGTGCTTGGCGTCCTCCCTCCCTCTCTCACAGTATAGCTTCGTCGCTCCTCCCTCTCCCTCTCTCTCTCTCACGCTATCATCAAGGTCCTCACGGTGTTGAAGCTGGTTTTATTTTTTCCCTTAGGTAAAGTTGCTAAGTTTCGTTATTTCCCATTGACCTCTCTCACGGTGTAGCTCCGTCACTCTCTATATACTCTTTTCTTGCCATTACTGAATATATATTTCCCTTTATTGCTTTACAGTTTGGGCATCTTGATTTCTTTGTGCTTTGATTCTTTATTTTAGCTTCCTCTTTACTTCCACAAATCAACAAAAAGTTGTTAAGAAAAAAAAACAAAAAAGAGACTTCTGTCGTTATTGAAGGTTAGCATGTATTTTTATTGTGTTCATAAATACCACTATTTTTATTGCAGTTGTTATATGCCCTCATTCGTTGGTATTTGCATTTAGCTTTTTGTGGTTTAATTGCTCTATTCAATAATGATGAGTGTCATATAAATAAATCCAAAATAAGATATAACACAATAATGCAAGTTGAAATCTAAATATTAGCTTAATTTAGCTTTCTGTTGTTTAATTTTTTATTTTGATTATTTTAATTTTCATTATTAAATATATGTTTTAAATTCAAATATTGCAAGTTGAAATCTAAATATTACCCAGGTTTCATTTAATTTTTGGAACTACTATTGTTTGATAACTTATGTTGAATATTATTTTGCCCTCTTGTATTCTATATATAAGGTTTTACTTATTGTAGAAAATTTTTTGTTAATATTATTGTATATATATTTTCATTATTGTCTTCTACCCATAATTTAATATATATTACATCTCTTTTATTAAATCTTAATATATAATTTGTTTTAGTTCCTTCTTTTGTTATTTCTAAATTACTTTCAGTATAACTTGATCCAATAGAACTTATTTCTTTATCTTCATCTATTAATGCTATTATTTCTACCCATATTAGTTTTTTCTTAACTTCTAATCTTATATAATTACTAGATTGAGTTAAATCTATTTGGTGTGTTCCTTGTCTTATTTGTGTTAGGGTCGAATTTATTAATATTTCTGTTAATAAATTTCTTTGATAATTATTATCTGTATTACTCCTAAAACTTAAAGTTCTAGATAATCCTCTTTTTGTTATTGGTCTAGGATAATATATACTATGTCTTTGTGTATTTATGTTTATATTCAAGGTCGATGTTGATCGTGTATTTATTCTTAATAATCTTTGTCCTATATTATTATTAGCTTCTATTCTTCTTGGGCTAGTTTCATGATAGTTTCACCGATGGAAAAATGATTTTTTAGACCGGGTAAAAATAACTTTTTAGATCAGTTTTAGACGAGGTCTTGATACAACCAGTCTAAAAGTGTGATACTTTTTAGACCGATTATGCAACCGGTCTAAAAAGTGTGACTTTTTAGACTGGTTGTTCCAACAACAGGTCTAAAAAGTGTGATTTTTTAGACCGGTTATTTGAATAAACGGTCTAAAAAAGACTTTTAAGACCTGTTTTGTGGATAACCGGTCTAAAAAGTTAAGTATACTAACATAATCAATGGACTCAAAAAAAAATAAAGACACTTTTTAGACCGGTTATGTGGATAACCGGTCTAAAAAGTTAAGCATACTAACATAATCAATGGACTCAAAAAAAACAAAGACACTTTTTAGACCGGTTATTTAAATAACCGGTCTAAAAAAGACTTTTAAGACCGGTTATGTGGATAACCGGTCTAAAAAGTATGACTTTTTAAGACCGGTTATTTAAATAGCCGGTCTAAAAAGTGTGACTTTTTAGACCGGTTATTTAAATAACGGGTCTAAAAAGTGTCTTTTTTTTCGAGTATATTGATTATGTTAATATGCTTAGTCTGTACATATCCTAAAAGCATGCTTCCAAGGTCATACTTATAGTTACTAATCACGAATATATCTTGGTGGAGTCATACCTAAATAACAATAAGCACAACTCAGAAATCTTGCAACACCCAGTGCAAATACATAATGAGTTGTGAATGGCTCAACAATATGAAATAATATTAGGAAATAAGTTAGAAAATAAAGTAATTAGAACGGAGGTTGGAAGATAATTTTTGTTTAAGAAATTTTGTCGGAGAATAAATATTTAGAAACAAGGCAAATGACAAAAGAAAACACTAACCTCAGCCCCTAATGAAGAATCCAATTTGTAAACTTTCTCAGATGTCGCAATCGTAACCCTGAAACAAATATGAGTATAAATTTTTGTAATAGAAATCGATCTGAAATATATGACGGTATCTACTCTGAAGTATGTATAAAACTAATTAAGTATAGCGCTTATCTTAAACCAATCGGAGGGAAGAAAATCTGAGCTTTACGATAATGGATTCCACCGTACCTCTACGTTGACGGTGGAGATGGTCAAGGATGGAGGAGCGATGTGGGAAGGAGGAGCTACTACGGCACGAGGGAGGAGTTTATAAGAAACTTGATGAGTATCAGATTTTAAAGTTAAAATTAGGCACGAGATAAAGCCACGAGAGAAGATTTTAAATTTTAAGGCGGACTTTTAAGACCAGTTATTTGACAAAACCGGGCTTAAAAGTGTTCACCTTTAGACCGGTTATAACTAATAACCGATCTTTAAAATAAAATAAAAATTAATTTTTTAACTTCACATCTTTTAGACCGGTTATCATCAACAACCGGTCTAAAATTTTTTATCTTTTAGACCGGTTATTAGTGACAACCGGTCTAAAAAGTCTTAAAAATTTTTAATTTTTAATTAATTTTATATTTTTAGACCGGTTGTTTGGATAACCAGTCTAAATAATATCTTTTAGACTGGTTATTTTAAGAACCGGTCTAAAACATTCTTTATAATTATGAAACTGCCACCGATCATATTTTTTAGACCTTATCCGCAATAACCGATCTAAATAATTCGGTCTAAAAAGACTATTTTACACTAGTGTTTATTGTATTATCCAATTCTATGTGTAATTGTTATGGAATAGTTATATTAGTGGGATCTAATGGAACTTCTTGTAGTATTGGCATGAAATATCTATAGTTAATTTTCCATGAGATTTTATATATATATTTTTTATCTGTAGTACTAGCTGTTATATGTAACAACCTCCTATAATTACTGTAATAATCAATCATAATCACCTCGACCATTTATAACATAGATGTATCTACATCTAAATGTTTATATTCATTTCATACACACACAAAAAAATTTTAGACCCAGCCTATACAATAAACAACATATCAGAGCGGAGTATTAAGAATATGCAACATACATTAAAAATGCCCTTAAGTTCGGTAATATACATTAAACTATGCTCATGTAACTAACCGAGGCATACAAGATTGATATCAATTCAAGTCTCATAAGCCTTCCCCTTGGTAACACCACCTAAACTCTCATTTAAAAATAATAAATAACGACAGGGTGAGTCACATGGACCCCATAACCACAATTCCATTTTAACAAGTATGCAGGGAATTATTACAAAATAGTTAAATGGGAAAATATACATTCATGTAACATAAATTCTAAATAGTCTTCCAAAAACATTAGTAGTTCAAGAACAATTCAATATGTATAGAACTCCCTCAACCATCCTTATAACCACTGACATAACCCATGGGCTATAACATATAATAAGATTAGTTTCTTTGGCAAGACTACACCAAGCTCTCTAATAATAAAGTGTAGCCTGGCCAAACACTACAAAACTCATATCAAACCATAGGTTCTCTTTACGTCGAATATGGAAAGGTGTCACGTCCCTTGAGCTAACTCTTAACCTGGCCAAAAGAAGGGTGATACCAAGGGCTCTAAGAATGTAAAAGCCATCCATTGTGCGCACAATGGTAGCTATATCACATGGTATCAAAGAATCAATCTCCCATAATCACATCTCATCACAATCCCGTACAATATGTGTCTCAACATCCCAAACTTCCACATCAATGATTTATGCTTATATTCAACATTCAATGCTATGCATAATCAACATCACAATCACAAGATAAACAATTTAAACCCACTTAACTAAAAGTTTACTCACAAATATACATTTCACATATATAAATTTTTCATATGTAAAATACTATAACATACACTTATATCATTTGAAAATATGAACATACACTTATAATCACCTCAACAAGTATACAATGTAAATTAGAAAGTGGTTACCTCAAGTTCTTGACACAATAACTAAACATAAGAGAATTCAAGTTCAACAAGCCAAATTCAAGTTCACTCTACAATAAATATATAATTACATATTAATAAAATTAATAATAATGCTAATTGATACAATAGTAAATAACAGGAATTAAACCCCATGGGCTCACTTTAATCACTCAATTTCACTGGTTAAAATTTCACCTCCAACTCACCCATAGTAAAAAATAATCAATATCAACGTCCTAGATCAATTAAATCTCTTTTCTAGTTTATATGAGCATAACCTAATTATTAAACAACATTTAAAACCTCAACTTATTAAAATCATATCAAACTTTAACTCAAATATCAAATCACAACTTATAATTTTATATAGCTAAAAATCTAACAAACTAACCCAATTAAAATTTCAATAATACCTCCAATAATCCAAATAAATTATTTAAAGCAATTTTAATAGGTAAAAAACTTCCAAACATCATAATTTATGATATGTTTTAACTATAAAATCATAAAACAATCAAATGATAAATTTAAACTGATTAAAATTAGTTATTAGCCTTCCTCTACATTCTATAGTCATCTTTTGTCAAAACTCAAAACTCTCCCAAAATCCAAACCCCAAAAATTTCACTAATCAGCAGAATATTACTCTCATTAGAAAGAGAAAAATACATAGAACAATTTTTATGAAGATAGTTTGATAACAAGAAGTGATTTTAGGTACCAAAATGTTTGAAACCTTACCTGGTGATGAAATCACACTCTGGTCCTTCTCACCAAATGACAGTAAAGTTGGTGAATTAAGGTGGTAAGGGTGCGGTATTTATTAACCCACCCTCCACCTTTAAACTAAAGGGCCACGTCCCTTAGTTTATTTTAGTATTACTTTTTTTATTTTTTTATTTTTGTTTATTTTTGTCATATTTAACTAAAATTTTTTTCCCAAAATTACCTATTAGATTCATTTCTCATAAATAATTATTTCATAATTATAATTACATCCTAAAAATAAAAATAAAAATGTTATATTATACTTATTGTTCTTACTCCTGGTAATAATCTTACTTCTCCCAATTGATGATATATCATTATGGATTTATTCATATGTTCATCTGATCAAGATATTGTAAAATTCTTATTTAATGTAAAATTTAATTTTTGATATATTAAATTTCTTGTTAATATTATTAATATACTATCTTGTACACTACTTATTATTCTTTCATCTGTTATTAATAATTCTATGTAGGAGTCTATTCCTTCTTTATTTACTAATAATTAAATTCCTATAATATATATTTCTATGACTTCATCTTTAAATGGTAATTTACATATTTCATTTACTATTAATGTTTTATTTATTAGTGGTAGCCTTAATACTCCTTTTTGTTAATGTTGACTCTATCAAATATTTCTTTTCTAATACTACACAAAAATTTTTTTTTTTCATTTTTTCTTTGATTTTAATATTCTACTTACCTTATTCATAAAATTCTCATTTTTGATTTCTTCTAGTTTCATGTCTAATTTTATATTTTATATTTTATTGTATTTTTTTAATTAAATGTTATTATTCTTTATGTTATTTCTTCTGAAGCATTCTTATATTCTTCAAATTCATCATATTTTGTATTACTATATCCTTCTCTATTATTTACTACATTCATAATATAAAATTGACATTATTCTTCAATAGATGAATATTCAGATTCATAATCTGAGAAATCACTTATATTTTTTAATTTATATATTTCTATTTCTGAAGTGTAATACCCCGAATTTTGGGATTAGAGGCTTGAGGTTAAGCCTAGATTAAGTGAACTGCTAGACCCCGATTTAGAAAATGTCCTAGTAGGACATGATATTTTTCCCAAAATTCCTTAATATCTTTGGATATTAAGAGAAATAAAAGGTGAGGGTAAAATAGTAATTTTTCCATAAGATGAGAAATGATGGTTTTCCCTAATATTCCCAATAAGTTGAGTTGAATGGGAATTAAAAGGATGGAAATGACTACTTGGTAATTAATAAGCCCAAGTGGGTGAATCATTATCAAGGAAACTCAATAAACGGAGAAGCTTAAGGCTTCGGTTGACCACTTGAGGTGGTGTAATGGGATAATTTGATAGTGGATTATACTCTCTTATTTCTCATTAATATTAATGGAATGATGAAGGAAAAGAGAAAGGAAACTTTCTATGCAAGAAATGAGATAGGTGGACTAATTGAGTAAAAGTCATTTGGATGATTTTAATTAATCATCATTCTTCATCATTTATTCTCTTTCTTTTCTGCGTTCAGATTAAATCAGAAAAGAGAAAGAGAATTGAAAAGAATCATAAAACGAGAGAAAGAGAGACAGAATGGAGAAAGAACGCAGAGGAGAGAGAGAAGAGAGAGAAAGTTTGTGATCGCCGAAACTCGACTGAAACGGCGTTTTCTCTCAAAGTACCCAGTATAAACATTCCTCTACTCATCCCGAGCTTCGATTCTATGGTTTTAGATTCTCTTTTGAAGTTGGTTGGTGCCGTCTCACTAGCCAGAGCGTCGCCGGAATTCCAAACCGAAATTAGAAGCGTGCAGAGGTAAGCGTAAGCTTCCTTTTGACCATTTCGATTTGTTGTTTGGATGGGTATTTTGAGAGTTGGGTATTATTCATCTCTTATTCTATTTGTGTTTTGGGGGCCGAAATGATGTTCAATGGATGTCTAAGCGGCTAATCATGTAAGTAGAAGTAGAAAGGAAGAGATTAAGACAAAGAAAGGGAGGAACTGACACAACTTTTCTGAGAACTCTATATTGGCTGTCATGCATGGGGCGTGATCTATGAGTTGGAATTTCATCGATTGGATGATTCCATTGAGTTCAAAAGAGAAAATTGTGTAGGGTTCATGTTGAAGGGAAAGTGAGAAAAGGCCTGGAGGGTGAAATGACTAAATTACCCTTATAGCTCTAAGTAGGGGGCTGTGAAGGGGTATTTCTATCATTCAGGCCAAAATTTGACTGATATGAAGTCATAAGTGGATTCTACACATGAAATTATGTAGGATTGGCCTATGTCATAAATTCTGTAAAAGTACAGTTGGGCCGGCTTCCGGGGGCATTTTGGTAATTTAGCATAATTGGGCTAAGTTATCAACTAATATGAGTCTAGAATGTTATAAGGATGATTAGTGACTCATGTATGCTATGTTTGGGAATTCTAGGACTCGATGAATGGATGTGCCCGAATTGGAGCAAAGACGAAGGATAGAGGACGGACGTGAAGTCCAACAGGTAGTGAACTTACATTTCCTGCATATGTATGATATGTATGTCTTGCATTGATTATGTGACTACTTTTCCTGTTTGTGTGGAGCATATTTGATTGGTTGAAGCTCTGTTATCTTTTATGCAATGGCCATATGTATGTCATAATATTGAGCATGCAGCATGTCATTATATTGACATGAAATAGTATAGGCAAACATGTCATGCATTCATATATATATGTCATGCATAGTGGTAATGTTTGCTATTGAGATTCTCTCGAATCTCATCCCTCCCAAACAACCATTTAGACAGGTTGAAGATGCATGAAGATGCACGGAGGAGATGTGGAGACGTGAAGTGAAGAGAAGACTGTAGTACGGGCACTACTATTTGTATTCTATATATTTATGAATGTATGAATGGATCAGCAGAAAACCGCTCTAATGTAATAAGAGAATCACTCTAGTGTAAATAAAGAGAACGGCTTTTAGTTATTTAAAATGATCGCTCGTTTACTCTGATATTATGCAACTAAGAGCCGGTGAGGTGTTGAAAATGAGGGTGTCACACGAAGTATCTATTTCACCATATACAACTTTATCAAATTCTAAAGGTTCTAGATCATATTCTAATATATTCATTATTTTTTGGTTTTTTGGTTTTGGACAATTAGTAGATATATGACCAATTTTTCCACAATTATAACAATTACAATTTATTAGTCTCTTGTTATAATTTATTTTCTTTTTCCCTTTTCTTAAAATATTTTCTGGTCTTATATTTCTGATAAAATTTTTCTTTAGGATATTTTTTAAACTTATATTTAGTTTTACCTTTCCTTATTCTTTTTATTTTTTCTAGTTTACACCCAATTTACGAGGTGTCTCTAATTCTCCACAGTTTATTAGTTTTATTATACTTTATATTTCTCCATGCTTGTTTACATTTATATGATAAATATTCTCTTAGAAAATCTTCTCTTCTTAGCATAGTATCAATAAATGGTATTAAATCATTTTTGTTCAAAAGCTTTATTATAATCTTCCATTTTAGTTTCTGATATTAGTATTGGTAGTTTTTGTAACACCTTACATTTACACACGTTCTGATGAGTTTTACTCAGCGAAATCGAACCACTAAGTTTTATTATTTTTTTAATGCTTTAAAATCCCAATCTCAAACAGGATTCGAATCTGTAGTTGAGTGGGTATTTTTTCTGAAAATTGTAAAACTTTTACAGAAACATATTCTAGTGGTTTGCAACTTTGTTATTACTCATCGATTCTTATCTTTTCCCATTAATTTAATTAGGACAATTCTTTGCTTAACTTAATTCATTTATTTACATACACAATGGTATAGCCACACAAGGCTACTAAAGTGTATAAATCACATAAATTTACAGTTTTTTACCCTTAAATCTTTAGTCCACCACCACCGCATTCTCTTCTTGCGCAACTTTCTACATCCCACCTCTATCCACCTGTCTAAATGGTTGATTGGGAGAGGGTGAGATTCGGAGGAATTTCAGTAGTAAATAATACTATAATGCATACAAAATAAATGTTAGTGCATGATATGCTCGCCTTACATAGGCTCATGTCACATAATGACATCTCTACATGCTTAATATTTCATACAACATATCTATGGCCAGAGTATAAATAGAAACATAGCTTTATTCATTCAAATACACTTTATATAATCAAGCAAAGCAATACACAAGCATAAATATCAAATACATGTAAGTAGGGTAAGTTGACTACCTTTTGGACTTTATGTCCTCCTCTTGTACCTTGACTTTCCAACCATTGCTTCTTCTTTGTCACTTTATGGTCTTAGATAAGTAATGACATTATTAGAGACATGAAAAGTGAATGTCCAATGGGCTACATTATCCTTAAAGTCTTTCTTTCACCCTTGGCGTTCTTACTAATTACATTTGGCCATTTTCTTTCTCAAATTCCCATGGTAGTCAAAACTGCTAGTATTTTGACCAAACTTTGAAAATCATAATTAACTATATAGAACTCTAATTGGGGTGGCTAAAATTCCTATGTAAATCCCTTTAAGTATATTATCACATAAAAATACCCCAAGCTGGCTATCAAAGCCAAAAAATCCCCTGAATTGCGCCAAACCAAACCTGTTTCAGATTTCATTCCAAAAATATGACCTAACTTTGAAAAATCATATCTTTTAGTATACTTCTTCAAAAATTACAAACTACCTATCAAATTAAAGCTCCACATCTCTACTTTAATCTTTCCAATGTTCATAATTTTTGGACTAGTTTTGACTAACGAAATACATTTCACAATCAGACTGCTTCCAGTGAACTAAATCAAATAGCACCTCCTCTTAAATTCTAAATATTACAAATTAATATACAATCATCCAAAAATCATGAACACATATATTCCTATGAAATTTTCCCTTCTAAATCCAATGGAACTATCAAAAATACGAAATTTAAGATCCAACAGGATGAAAATGCCCCTGGACGAAATCAGGATAATTTAAGGGAAAATGAATTCTTTTGATTTTAATCAATAACCCACCTTCTTTTCACCTCTAATCCCATGTTTAACACATTAAATACCTTTTACCCATGATTGATGAAGACTTGGGAAGCACCTCCCTTTAGGGTTTGTGCATCCCAATCATCAAAACAAAACCAAAACATTCACAAATCATCAATAATCATCAAGATAAACTAAGTTTCTAGGCTCACCTTGAATTTCCTTTCTTTCTCACTCCAAAACCATGCAATTCTCTCTCCCTCTACTCTTGATTGTGCTTGCTACAAGCCATGTTCATAAAGATATAGAGGTTAGAAGTAATCTTGCATGAACTAGAAGGCTTAAACACCAAGATTAAAATGTCTTACCTTGGATTTCCTTCTCGAACCTCTTCTTGCTTCTCTCTTCTCTAGCTCTCAACTTAGTATGCTCTCTGTATTTCTTTAGTTTCAGCTAGCCGAAAATGAAGGCTTATGGAAAGAGAAAAGCCTTATAAAATAAATATCATACACCTCCTTTCTTTATTATATTTTATAGCAATTTAACACATGCCAAGTGTTTTAATTATCATCATTTTTCCCTTGGCCTTTTACTTGGCCAACATTGAGCCTTGGGAAGGAGTAATAATGTGTCTTCAATTATCACTTTTATCCTCTTCCACATAAATTTAATTAGAGTTGCAATATTTGACTTTCTCACCATCACTTTTTTTTTCTTTTGACCACCTCTCCCAAAAATTGCTCCCAATAAATATAAATTTCCATTTAATTATTTTTTCCTCCTCCTACCTCTTTTGGATGAAATGAAGCTCCAGAAAATGGAAAAATATTTATCTTCTTACTTTATTAGAAAATGACCATTTTGCCCTTACATTTATTTCCATTTTCACACTAGCTGAAAAACTAGGCAGAATTTTCATCAAACTTTGAAAATTCATATCTAATTGTATAGAGGTCCAATTGGTATGGTTATAAATTTTATGTGACCCTTATTAAGTCTAGTATTAAGGAAAAATATAAAATTTTGCCAACTAGAAGCTTATAATTCCCGAAATTATTGTTATTGGACACTGCCACATAAAATTCTCAGTTTTACTCAGCTAACTTCAAAAATACATATATATTTTTGTATAGCTTTAAATGACTTATAGGACATATCAAATTAAATCTTGATAAGTCTAATTTCATTCTAAAAATTTTAAAAATTTTTGGGCATCATTTACCCATTAAAAAATTTCACACAAACATTACTGCCACATAGGGAAATTCTCTAACAGCAACACTACTTTGTGCTCCAATTAACTATGTTGTGTGTGACCTTTAATTGCCTAGTTTTATCACTTAATATATTCTCTAATTCACCATTTAATCCCCTTAATTCCACCAAAGGTATAAAGGAATTTTAGGGAATATTGATATGCCTTACTAGGATATTTGCTAAATCAGGACTTAGCAGTCCACTTGAGTCAGGCCTAATCTCAAGCCTCTAGTCCCAAAATTCGAGATATTACAGTTTTCTATAAAATAATTCCATGTAAAATCTTTGTGATTCATAAGTTTGTAATCTGGCTTCATAATAATATTTTTTTATATTCACAAATATACTGATTCAAATATTTAGAATCTAGAGAACATATTTCCATCTAATGCAGTTTTGTAATAGCTTTTTCTATTTTTGTTGTTTCATTTGCTCCTGCATTTCTTCCCATAAATTCATTTTTTTAATAATTGTTCATACTGTCTTGTTACTAATGCGTAAAATTCTTTCCTATTTTGTTATTGTTCTTGCTTGTTCTCTGAATTCATGTGTTTTACTCTTCCACCAATTTTGTACATTTTCTGTCAAACTTGCTTCTACTAATATAATGGCTAAATAGTCTCAATATTTATTCTTATTAATTCTATTAATTGGTATTTTGTCCATTCTTCTAATCTTTTTCCATTGTCTAACTTACAGTCTAAATCTAGTCATATTCTTGAATTTGGTAGTTGTCTAGTTTCATATAGTTTCGTAAGTGTTGGCATAAATCCTGAATTACTAGATGCTTTAAATGTTTCAAATGGTATATCAGGTGATGTTAATGGTTCTTTGTGATATAAATTATTTACTTCTGCTTTTTCTTCTCTACTTATTCCATTAATTATTGTACTTGCCCAAGCATCATTTATATTATATTCTTGACTTGGAACATTAAAACTTTGTTGATTGTTTGTTTCTTGTCCTTCTTGCATATTTATTTGTGCTTTTGAATTTCCTATAGTTGTGATATATGCAAATTCTCTTCGTATTTCTTTTAAATTCTCTTTTTCTTCTTGTCCCATAATTTCTTCTGTTTCATCTTCATTCAATTCTTCTAATGCATTCATCATATTTATGGAGGTTTTGTTTTGATTTTGTTCTTTTTCCACTAATGGTTTTAGTATTCTAAATAAATCATCATTTTCTGATCCTATATGATAAGCTATTTCTAATATTCTATTATTTTCTTTTTAAGTTACTTCTTTTTATTTCTTCTTCTTTATAAATTATTTGTCCAGTTCTTTCTTGTTGTCTTTTTAAATATATTTTTTTGTATTTCTTCAAATATAGTCCATAATTTTTTATTAATAACTTCTTGTCCTTTATGAATCTCTTCTATTATAATTATAGGCTGTCTCATATTCTTGTTCGAAATCTTACTTATTGTTTAGTTGTTTTATTTTCTTGTTCTAATATTTTCAACATGTTTATTTGTGAGTGATTTTGAAGTGGTTCTATTTTCTGTTCTATCCCTAAGGTTTTCATCATTTGTTTAATATTTTCCTTTTTATAAGCTAATTCTTTTGTATTATTTTTTATTTCTATCTTGATATCATATATTTCTTATTCTATTGGATTTGCTAATTCGAATAATCTTTCTATTCTATATATGGGTTGTTCTTTTGCTATAGTTAATTTTGCATCATTTTGTAATTTTTCTATTATATCTTCTGATGCATATACTTTCAATAGATCTTCAATATTTATATTTATATAACACCCTAATTTTTTCATTAAATACATATTCATTTATTTTATTTGATTATAAGTACTATCTCCATCTCCTAAGATAAATGAAGAAAACATATATGTATTTTCTTCATTTATAGGCGCGTGCGCACACACATGCATGCATGCATGAACTTTCTGAAAGCTTATTACATTCTATACTATACCTCTTGATTCTATTGTTTTTTATTGCATCCATTATTAAAGTTTTATAATACTTATAAATATTTAACTTCAATAATATAGAATGTTTAATAATATAAACTGAATTACAAATGTTAATTTGAACACCAACAAAATAGACTAATAAAATGCTGAAATTGACTACTAAAAGAAGATGGAAAATATAAGAAATTTATTTATTAACTAGGGATTAAGGATTCATATATATTCAATTCACTTTTGAACCTTGCGATTATCTTCCCATAATTTTTTCTTGTGCATATCAGAGGAGAGATTGAAAAAGGTAAATATGATTTGAATTGTTACCATTGTAACACCTCACTCTAGATAACTTATCATAGATGTTTAGCCATTTAAGAATCACATATAACCCAAATAGTATCCTCATTTTAAACTAGAAACTTGAAATTCAATATCAAAGCTTGGATGTCATGAATAATGAATTTTCCTAAACATTTAGAAATTCATAACTAATTCATTATATCTCTAAAGTTAGTTGTTCAAAACTCTATTTATAGATATTGAAGAGCTTTCTGAGGGAAAATTATGGACTGGGATAATTTCTAAACCATTAGTCTAAAAACACCTATTTATCAAAACTGGATAAGGTTTCCATATCACTTTTCCTGTTTTCTGGGTAATAATAGAAAAATCATCTCTCTTAAAATACACATCTAGAAATTATGAACTATGACTTTAAAAGGTTTGGATGTGTACTATAACACTACCAAATTTCATGAATGTTTAAAACATTTGCCCTATCAAATTGCTCTCCCAAGATCATGTCTCATCAATAAAACAATAGCTAACTAACATTATTTGCTTAATGCATTTTAGCTATGCTTTAATATAGCACTTACCGTGTCTTTTTCTTGGCTCTCATGATCCTCTTGAAGGAGGAGAGATACATACCAAAATATATCGTTAATTTATGATAACCTTAAATAAAAATATATAACAACCATTAAACAAAATCAATTTTAATATCATAAAGATCAAAACAGGCTTCTCAAGAGCTTTCACCTTCAAGCTTCCTCTACATGCGAAAAAATGATAAAATTCGGGGAAATCTCAATAGTAAAATATTAGTTCAATATATAATGTGCAGTGGTAATAAATTAAGTATGTAAATAGCCAATCCAAAAACAACACCTTACAAGTACATACACATGGTCAAGGTACAAACTCAAGCAAGGATATTACATGTTCAAAGGCTTAGCTACAACATACATGGCAAATAAGCATTCAAGCAACCAAGCACAAACTATATAAGAATTAGTTTCACTACATTTTCCTCCTTCTTCCAAGTTCCCGCTTCTTGTTTGAACTTCTTTGGTTTTACTTCCTCCTTTGCTTGATAGTAAAAACCAAATCCTATTAAGCATTATATTCTTGTAAGGGGTAGGGTAAGGCACAAACTTTGGCATACTTTCCATAATTAATCTCTCCCCATTACTCCAAACTCTAACTCATTCAATTAACTATTTAACTTTGCTTTAAAAATTTATTTATAGTCCTAATTGGTCTAAGCTTATGCTAGAATCTTTATCCCAAACTAACACCTCTTTTAAACTCATGGGATATTCATTTTGGACAAATTTTGCCCTTTCCTTAGGCAAAACTATGACTGTTCAAAACAGAGCTTTGTGGCATAGTTTTCAAAATTTAATGCTATTATTCAGATATATCATATGAAGTCTTCTAGGTGCCATAAACATTCAATTTTCAATTCCTTATCATTTAAACTCTTTATAACCATTTAAATAGGGACTCTTCCTTAAACTTCAGCCTCCTAGGAGTCTCGGTGGATTTGTGTTGACATATACTTAGGATAGCATTTATATAACTCTATCAACTTCCAATTCCAGCCACCTTTTGCACTTCTATTTTTCCGGTAAGAATCATAGGCGTGGTTTTGATATTTCTCTTTCCATATTAACATCATCCCTCTAATCATAATTTAACACCATTCATTGTACATATTACATGACACTAAGTAATATATATATGTGTGTGTGTGTGTGTGTGTGTGTGTATACACACACACACTAGCTTCTAGGTGCATTATTAACTCCTTCAAAATAATTTGAATAGCAACACTATTTTAATTCTAAAAAAAATTCCAAACTTCATAGGTATTATTCTAGCCATATATTGAAATATTTAGGCATGCTTTGACAATCTAAGATACTTATATAATTTTTGGAAGCATCAAACTGTAAGTTCTGATTAGCTTTCAGCTTCAAAAATTTGAACTCTTGAAGCTTCCACCAAATGACATTCATATATAAATCACCTGTTACATATTTGAATCCTTTTGTAAAGTTTCCCCCAAGAAAACCGAACAAACTCCTCTGAACATAAAAGCTCCAGATTTGAAACTGCAACCCCCCCCCCCAAAAAAAAAAACAATACTCAACATGAAAACCATAAATAGGCCACACAACCTATATTCCATCTTTCTATCAAGTCCATTCATCCATCCCTTTTATTTCCTCACCTTCTCTCTCTAAAAACTAGATTAAAACCTCTCATCTACTTGAAGAAAACCTAGCTACTAGAGAAATTAATGAGAGAAAATGGTTTAGGACCTTTACCTTTGTCTACATTGAGCTTTGCCTGCAAGTAATCTTCTTCTTCCCTCCTTCTTCTTCAATTCCTCTTTTATTTCCTCTTTGGTTCTTCTTCATCTCCATAGCCCTCTCTTGAACTTTGCTTCTGCTGATCGAAAATGAAGGGGAAAAGCTGATGGGGTGATTTAAATGGAGGAAATTAATTTACAAAGCTTGTGGGATCCACCACATAAATTAAAAGCCACTTTCATTTGATTTCTTAATTCGATCCAAAGGACTCAACTTTTCTTCTTCATATTATGATGAAAAGACACACCCTTCATCTCCTAAACTGGACCCAAGCTTAGTTCGATTGAGTTTTCAGGCTTAAGGTAAGAAATTTACTATTTTACCCTTCTCTATTAACAAAATAAATTCTAGAAATTGAGCCTTAATACTCTATAAGTATTTTCTACATTCATTAACTTCTTATCATAAAATAATTTTCTTAAAATTTTCTGGTCAAACAGTAAACTCTAACTATTTTTCTTGAATTATCTTTGAAGAAAAATAGGCCCTTAAACCCCATAATTCTGCTTTAAAATTATTTAGACTACTTTTGAGGAATTAAACCTCTTCATAATTTTTCTAGATCCCCAAAATTGAATTTCATAATGTTTTCTTAATTTTCAAGGCCCATAAATAATTTTAATAATTATTTTAAGCATTTTTCTCATGATATCCTTAAGATATTTGGCTCAGTTGGACTTAATCGTCTTCTTAATTTAGACTTATTATTAAGTCTCTAGGCCCAAAATTTAAGATGTTACAACCACACCTTAAATATTGATGTTCTATATATTATAATCTATTGGTGCTGTATATATTATAATCTGCTATTTAATTATTGTTTCCTTCTAAGATATTTACATTCCTATATTTTTATATTAGTTATTGGATTTTACCTATTGAATGATATTTATAATTTTATGGGTATAAAAAAATGGAATTTTAAATTTTTTACTACAAATTTTTTAGAAAATACATTAAAATTGTGCAGTTTTTATTTACTTTTGAGTTAAAATACATCCAGCACTTTAAAGTATTTTCTCATGTACATCCTAAAATATTTTTTATTACATCTAGCACCAAGACACAAAAAATACTTTTGGATGTGTACGTACAAAATACTTTAGGGTGTTTGAAACACCACAAAATATTTTAAGATGCTAAATGCAATTGAGAAAATATTTCAGGGTGCTGGATCACCTTAACCCTTTTATTTTTAAAATCATAAAAAATTTAAAATTACATCATTTTATGGATATAATATATCAAAATGTCACTTATCTTAATAAAATCTAATGATTAAAAATTGGGAAAAAATATCAAAAGCTAGATATAAAAGGTAGAAAGGTGAATCAGAAAAACATATAGATTAACTTTTGGAGATGAGAAAAAGTTAAAGAAGTGATTTCAGATAATAAATTTTAGGAAAATCATGATTTTCCATCCCAAACCATAATTTTCTGGAAAAAAAATAGATCATGAAGAAAAACATAATGTTTGGCTGACTTACAATAAAATTGTAGTTGTGGTGGAAAAATTTATTATAAGAAAAATAAAAGGGTTTGGGTTGTTTTTCTGTCTGTTTTTTTTTTTTAACCATAATTTTAGAGACAAAACGATGGCTCCGGAAGTCACCCAAGCACCCGAGTCTCAACTTTAGTATTTGACTATTTGTTATAGCTGTGGTACATGGATAGTGAATATTCTAGCACCCGTCAACTTTTGTTTTTTTTTCCCCTTTTTTTTAAACCGAAACTTTTGTCACCTTTCACTGACAGATACACGTATGGAATTTTGATAATGACGCTATGTCCACTTCAATAACAATAGTGGAAGACCCTGTCATAATAAAAGAAATGCCCAAAACAAACAAAAATTGAGCATTTGCTTCGGCTCCATCGTCATTGCTTACCCATTAACCATTTTCATGTCATTTTGATTGAAATTTCAGTCATTTAACACTTGACTTTCCCCTGTTTATTCATTTCTTTTTTGCCCAAATAGCTAGGTCCTTCACCGAGATTTCAGCTCTGCAAGTAATTAAGCAATGATGAGAGTGAAATAAGCAAGTGATTCTAAAGGAGGATGTGTCTGGGATCCCCAAGGAATCCGACTTTCAATTGGTTGAAGATTCCATCGAATTGACGGTTCCAGAAGGTTCGAATCAGATTCTGCTCAAGAATCTCTACTTATCCTGTGATTCCTATCAGCGAATTTTGACGAGCCAAACAGTTGTTCCCAAATTTGGTACTTGTACTCTTGGCGTTGGAAGTCTTGTTCGCTGCATTACGCTCTTTTACTGTTTGTTCTTATGTTTCACTTGCTTGCTGAAAGTTTTGTGAAATGAGAATTGATTTTGAGAAACTACTTGATGAATTCTGGTGTGAGCTGGTAGGCTTGATGAATCTCGGCATCTCGCTAACTCTTAGGTAGTGTTTAAATATAGCTTTGAGAATATTTTTTGGAGAAAAAGTGAAAAAAATAATTTTTTAATAGATTATGGCAAGAATTGATTATGAGAAAAAAATGATTTTGATAAAATGAGTGTGTTTAGGTATTGGGTTAAAAATAATTTTTTTAATAGTCAAATTATCAAAAAGGGCATTAACTTTTGTGATAATTACATATAAAGGATAAGATTACATTTTATGTATTATTTAAGGGTTAAGGTGTAAATTTAATAACCAAGTTTTTCCTGGGGGTGTCTAGTACAAATAAATTTGGAAAGTGAAAAAATAACGTAACAATGAACAATTAAAAATTGTGCAAATTTAACAAAGATGCTAAATTTGACATATTGGTGTTAAATTATAAGAGAAGAAAATTCCTAACGGAGTTATATCAAAATTAACTGTTTTGTTAAATTTGTATTCTTTTTAATTATTTATGGTTATTTTTTCCCCTTCCAAAACTTATTTGTACTAGACGCCCTTCAGGAAAAGCTTAGTTCTTAAATTTGCACGTTAACCCAATATTTAATATTAAAATTTTTTAATAAATACAAAAAAATGAAATCAATTTGTCTATATGTAATATTAATTAAATTAACTAATTTTTTTACTAAAATTAAATTAGATAAATAGGTCTTATATTAAGGATATGAGATAATATTAAAATCTTAAAATTCTAAAAAGAAAAAAAAAAGAACAGATGAGAGAGAGAGAATTTCAAAATCTGCATATGTAAAAAAAAAAGACAGGTGAGAGAGAGAGGAGGGTGGGTCCCACAAATCTAAAAAAGAAAAAAAAAGTCACATAACCTTGGTAGACCTACCAACATAAAAGGACAAATGAGAGAGGAGGGGCGAGGGGTCACCAACAAGCAAAATGCTCAAAAGTATCTGCAGGGGAGATTGTGAGGAAACCATGGTTTTGGCAAGTAAACCATGTTTTTGCTGAAAAATAGGGGAATATGACAAAAACCCTGGCGTTTGGAAAAATTTGTATAAAACCATGATTTTGCTAAAAAAATATGGTTTTTTTTTTAATATGCCAAACACTCTTGGTTGAATTGGAAAAGTAAGGGAGCCAAAATAGGCAATGTTTCCAGTCTTTCGCAAGTGTTCAAGCAAGAGGGATATCATATGTAATTTAAGTATTTAACCGATCTTAAAGGTAGTTTAGTGTAATTTGCTTAGTGAATGTTTGGTGGTAATAAAAAAATATGCAACTACCTAACAGCTAGCTAGGGATTTAATTTGGTACTAAATATAAGATTCCATTACACTTTGTCTCCTAAATTTATATTTTCCCCCAAAGTATTCACATGGATTGCATCCATTAATGAGTTCTACTCAAGGATAATCATGATAAATTATGGTATTTTAGAAAAAAAATCAATCTATATTTATTACAAATAACTAATATAACTAAACTTTTTAATTTAACCAAATTAGTCAACTAGCTCCTATATTAAAGATCGGGGTAATATATACTTGAGGCTTCTTAGAAGAAAGGAATACTTGAAATTTATTTTTTCCAGCGTGAACTAGTATATCATCAAACAAGGTCACACTGAAGAATAAGACAATTTAAAGTTGCTCGTTATTCTGGTGACAGTAGTGCTTGTTTAGAATAGCGATTGGAGCCTTTAAAAGCAGCTTTTTAATTGTGATTTACGGTAAACGAGGTAAGTATGTGAGATAAGTTTTGTCTCGATTTACATGCATAAACACTTTTAGGAGTCCAAAAAGCTATCCTAAAAAAGCCTTTGGTCACTGTTTAATCGATTAAAATTAAAATTAGAATGTATGACATTGAAATTGCTTAGATGTAGTATAAGATGTAGTATAAGGTGCAGCTGCTGACAGTTGTGTTGAATAATTGCAGCCACTACATGGATATGGTGTGGCTAAAGTTGTTGAATCTGGACACCCTGACTATAAAAAGGTGACTTAGTTTGGGGATATGTTACATGGGAGGAGTACATCTTGGTCCCCTCAACTCGAATACATTTCAAAATTGAGCACACTGATGCCCCTCTTTCCTACTACACTGGAACTCTTTGTGTGTGTATGGTGTGAACCCACAAGGGAATATCCCACGAACCCACAACCAATCTGAATATACGCACCCCAAGAAAGCTAAACACAAATCAATGATCCACTTGAACCCTTGAGCATGAAAGAATAAGGACCCGAAGTGTTAGAAGACGCCACAAGGTTGATCAAGCCTTGATAAGTCTGTTAGTTCTAAGGAGAACCCTAGAGAGAATATACTCTCAAGAATAAGGTGCATAAAAATGCAACATTTCATTCAATAATCAATTCTGAAAAGTCTGCCTCCAAATGAAGGGTTACAAAGTATTTAAAAGAAATATTCAAAAACCCTAATTACATTAAATGCATCCTAGAAAATAGAAACTAAAACTTAATACAATTAATTAATTAGGAAACCTAATAGTCAAATATGTCAATTATCTAATAATTTTCACACAAATAAGATTCACAAAATATAATCTGCGTTTAAGGCCCAAAATGTGCTTATTTAGGCCCAAATGAGTCCTCTCATGTATAGTACTAGGTCCAAGCTCTTTTTTTTTTGAAGTCTCCAAGCCCAAAACTTGATTAGTATCTTCATTTATAGCCCATATGAAATTAATAACGTTTTCAACATTTTTGTTTAGATTTGATCTGATCACCTCTTACTTTGTCCAAGCCTCTTGGACAAGCCCATTTAATGCTTCCTTAATTTGTTTGGATCTTGTTCTTGTGATTGGTCCACTTGGAATTTGCAAAGGATTTCTTGAATTTGAAGACATAACTTGCTGAACCACATCATTCCCTCTCTCCTCAAAAGGATTCGTCCTCGAATCTTCATCTACATCAAAAGGAGATAAATCAGCTACATTAAAAGTAGCACTAACAGAATACTCACCAGGAAAATCAATCTTGTAAGCATTATCATTTATTCACTCAAGCACTTGAAATGGATCATCTCCTCTTGGAGCTAATTTTGATTTTCTTTGAGCTGAGATCTCTCTTTTCTCATATGCACCCACACCCAATCTCCAAGTTCAAAAAGAACACACCTTCTCCATTTGTTGGCTTTAGATGCATATTGCTCATTTTCCTTTTCAATTTGTTGTTTCACACGCTCATGAAGTTGCTGTACTATTTCTGCTTTCTTTTTCCCATCAAGACTTGCTATCTCATCAATAGGCAATGGTAATAAATCCAAAGGAGTTAGTGGATTAAAATCATACACTATGTCAAAAGGAGAATAATTAGTAGATGAATGCACATTTCTGTTATATGCAAATTCAATGAATGGCAAGCAATCTTCCCAATTTTTCAAGTTCTTTTGAATCACAATTCTGAGTAATTGAGACAAGGTTCTATTAACAACTTCAGTTTATCCATCAGTTTGTGAATGACAAGCAGTAGAAAACAATAATTTAGTACTAAACTTTCCCCATAAAACTCTCCAAAAATGACTCAAGAATTTTGTATCCCCTATCAGAAACAATACTTTCAGGAACACCATGAAGTCTTACAATTTCTTTGAAGAACAAATCAGCAATATATGTAGCATCATCAGTTTTATGATACATAATGAAATGTGCCATTTTAGAAAATATATCAACAACCACAAATATGGAATCCATTCCTCTTTTTGACATTGGCAACCCCTAAACAAAATCCATTGATAAATCAACCCAAGGTTCACTAGATACAGGTAAAGGAGTATACAAACCATATGGCAAAATTTTAGATTTAGCATTTTTCCATGTTATGCATTTAGCACAAATTCTTTCTACATCATGTTTCATTTTAGACAAAAAGAAATGCTCATGCAAAACATCTAAAGCTTTTTTCACACCAAAGTGATCCATTAAACCTCTCACATGTGCTTCTCTCACATGCAATTCACACAACGAACATTGAGGTACACACAATCTGTTTTCTTTAAACAAGTATCCATTAACTCTGTAAAATTTATCAAATGCTTTCTTTTCATAAGCAAGAAACACTTCAGCAAAATCAACATCATTTGCATACAACTCCTTGATATATTCAAAGACAAGAAATCTAGTATTAAGAGAAGAAATAAGACTATACCTTCTTGACAATGCATCAGCAACCACATTCTCTTTACCTTTCTTATATTTGATGACATATGGGAATGTTTCAATAAATTCCAGCCACCTTGCATGTCTCTTGTTCAGCTTACATTGCCCTTTAATATGCTTCAAGGACTAATAATGATCAATGTGAATCACAAACTGTTTAGGACAAAGGTAGTATTGCCAATTCTCCAATGCTCTTTTAAGTGCATAGAGCTCTTTTTCATAAGTTGGATACTTCAAGCTTGCTCCATTTAGCTTTTCACTAAAATAAGCAATTGGCTTTCCTTCCTGAATTAAACAGCTCATATCCCAACTCCAGATGCATCACTTTCAATCTCAAAAGTTTTGCCAAAATCAGGCAACACCAACACAGGTGCAAAACACAATCTTTCCTTAAGTTTAATGAATGCATCATCTTGTGTTTTATCCCATTTAAAACCAACAGATTTTTTAATAACCTCAGTGAGTGGTATAGCAAGTGTGATAAAATCTTTCACAAATCACCTATAAAAACTAGTCAAACCATGAAAACTTCTCACCTTAGTTATGCTTTTAGGTGTTGGCCATTCTTTTATAGATCTTATCTTTTCCTTATCAACTTCTATTCATTTAGAACTCACCACAAAACCAAGAAAAACAAGTTTATCCATGCAAAAATCGCACTTTTTCATATTCACAAACAATTTTTCCTTCCTCAAAACATCAACCACACAATGCAAATGATTCAAATGCTCATCTAGATCCTTACTATAAATCAAAATATCATCAAAATAAACCAAAACAAATTTTCCAATGAAAACATGCAAAACATGGTTCATTAATCTCATGAAAGTACTAGGTGCATTAGTTAACCCAAATAGCATAACTAACCATTCATACAATCTATGTTTGGTCTTGAAAGCAATTTTCCACTCATTCCCTTCCCTCATTCTAATTTGATGGTACCCAGATTTCAAATCAATCTTAGAAAATACAATAGAATCATGTAATTCATCAAGCATATCATCTAATATAGGAATGGGATGACGATACTTTACAGTGATGTTGTTGATAGCTCTATAATCAATGCACATCCTCCAAGTTCCATCTTTCTTTGGCACTAGAAGTACTGGAACTACACAAGGACTCAACCTTTCTCTAACATATCCTTTTACCATGACCTCTTCCACCTGCTTTTGGAGCTCTTTTGTTTCATCAGGATTGCTTCTATATGTTGGCCTATTAGGAATTATTACCCAATGAATAAAATCAATTTGATGTTCAATTCCTCTAATAGGTGGTAAACCTGGTGGAATTTCTTCAGAGAACACATCATCAAATTCCTGCAACAAATAACCAATAACACTAGGAAAGGAAGAGTTAATGTCATTAGTGTTCAAAAAGGATTCTTTGTAAACAAGGAGAAGCAAGTATGTTTCAACCAAAAAAGCACTCCTCACTTTACTTTCTTTTGCATAAAAACTCATTTTCTTCTTTTCTTTCCTCTCTTCACTCTTTTCCTTTCTCTTGATTTCTTTTTCTGAACTCTCATATTTTCTGTCTTTTTCACTCCCTTTTCTTTTTGATGTTTCTCTCTCATGTTTCTCATTTTCCATATCACTCTTTTTCTTATCTCTCTCTCTTTTTTCATTTTGAGTTGATCCTCATATACTTGCTTTGAAATCAATGGTACAAGAGTCATGGGTCTGCTATTCATTACAAAAGAATATCTATTTGTAAACTCATCCCTCTTTACTTTTCTATCAAACTCCAAAGGTCTTCCTAAAAGTACATGTGCTGCATGCATAGGAACAACATCACATATTATTTCATCACAATATTTGCCAATGGAAAAGGAAACAAGAACTTGATTATCAACTTTAATTTCCCTACATTCATTCAACCATTGTAGCTTGTATGATTTAGGGTGTTTAATGGTTGGTAAATTCAATTTCTCAACCAAAGTAGTGCTTGCAACATTTGTCACACTCCCACCATCAATTATCAAACTGCAAACCTTGTTATTAATGAAGCAACGAGTATGGAAAATGTTTTCCCTTTACTCATTCATCTCATATTCCTTCACTTGAAAATTCAAAGCTCTTCTAACCACAAGGCATTCTCCTTCCACGACATATTCAACCCCATCATCATTAGCAACCTCAAGTAAGGGCATGGAATAATGATCACTTTCACTTTCAGTCACAACTTCATTATTTTTCAAAATCATGACTCTCTTGTTGGGGCATTGAGAAGCTATATGACATGTACCCAAACACTTGAAATACTTTATATCTCTATTTCTAGAAGTTTGGGAATCAGGTTTACCTTTGTTCTTTGATATAGCATCTTCTTTACCTTTAGTTGTCTCCTTTTGGATAGCTCTTTTCCTTTCTTCCAAATTTGTTTTTTGTGAAGAACTTGATCCAAAATGGAATTTTAAAATACTTTTACACTTGAGTTGCTTTTCCACCTTAATTTCCATATGCACCATGTCTTCCAACTCTACATAGTGTTTGAATTCTATGATGTCAGCAATTTCTTTGTGAAGTCCATTTAGGAAACGAGCCATTGTAGCCTCTCTTTCTTCTTGCACATTAGCTCTTATTAAAACTAATTCCATCTCTTCATAATATTCCTCTACACTCTTAGAGCCTTGTGTAAGGGTCTGCAACTTTTGATAAAGCTCTCTATAGTAATGATTAGAAATAATTCTCCTCCTCATTAGAGTTTTCATTTCTCTCCATGTTGCTACAGGCCTCTCACCATTATTCCACCTATTAATGCCCAATTTATCCTACCAAACAATGGCATAATCAGTTAATTCTATTGCTGCCAACTTCACCTTTTTAGCCTCAGAATAATTATGGCACTCAAAAATCATTTCTATCTTCTTCTCCTACTCTAAATATCCTTTAGGATCACTCCTACCTTGGAAAGGTAGTATTTTCATTTTGATGCTCCCAAGGTTTCCATCCACTCTATTTCTTTCCTTAGGAATATTTCTGCCATGTCTTCTCTCATACCTCCTATCTCCTTTATTCCTATTTCTTCCCACTTCGAATTCAGATTCAAAATCTTCCTCACTAGTACTACTAACCTCATAATTTTCAAATTCAAATTCATCCATAGAAGTATCCCATTGCCTATTATGCCTTCAATGATTTGGTCGAACTCTTTGCTGATTTGCAATCATTTCATCTTGCATATCCATCCTATCTCTTATTTCTCAAAAAATCACATTCATATGTGCAAATTGTTGCTGCATTACCCTGAGGTGGTCATCTAGGTTAATTGGATTACCCCCTAATGTTTCTTCTGCATTAGACATTGTATCTGTAAGAAAGATGTTAGAGAAATAAATTTTCTCACAAATTCCTCACGTGTTTCCCTCAAGAATGTCATTCTACACTCATGTTTCACTCAAATTTTGCTTTTTGAATTTATGTATATCACTCTTGCCTTTTTCCACTCTTAGATTCCACTTGAGGCTCTTTAAAGAACAAAGCAATTTAATCAATGCAATCACAATTTGCAGAAATCAAACCAACACTTAGAAATATGTAATATTAAAGTGAGGATTGGAAAAGGAAATTGAGGGAAATCAAAGTTCAAATGACAATCTATAACAAACAGTCTCAAGCAATATGAACTCATAAATTCCAAAAAAACATCCTTTTTTAAAAGACCATAACTCACTGCAAAAATTTTGGATTGAAATGAAACCAAAACAAATGGAAAGAAGAGATTCTAAACAATAAAAATGACCTATTAAATGATTGAAAACACAAAGTAAAAGTGGTCAAACAAGGTATGAATATTTGGTGACGTTTTGGAAAATCAAAGATGAACAGACACAGAACATTTTCAGAAACATGACAGATTAAAACGGATAGAACTCACCAATGACAAATGGGATTGAAACGATTCCAAACCGAGATGAAAGAAGAGATTTTGAACTATGAAAAAGACTCACTAAACATGGGAAACCACAACGAAATGATTGACGAACAGAAGCAACAATTTCAGACACGAACACTGATGACCTAGATGAAAAGACTACAGAACAAAGCACCAAACCTAAAACAAAAATTGAAACAAAGAACAGAAATATACGGCCTGAGTTAAGATCCGAAGCTCTGATACCAAGATGGTGTGAACCCACAAGGGAAGATCCTACAAACCCACAACCAATCTAAATATATGCACCCCAAGAAAGCTAAACACATATCGATGATCCACTTGAACCCTTGAGCACGAAAGAACAAGGACTTGAAGTGTTGGAAGATGCCACAAGGTTGATCAAACCTTGATAAGTCTGTTAGTTATAAGAAGAACCCTAGAGAGAATCCACTCTCAAGAAACAAGGTGCAGAAAAATGCAACCTTTCATTCAATAATAAATTCTGAAAAGTCTGCCTCCAAATGAAGGGTTATAAGGTATTTAAAAAGAAATATTCAAAAACCTCAATTGCATTAAATGCATCCTAGAAAATAGAAACTAAAAATTAATACAATTAATTAATTAGGAAACCTAATAGTCAAATATGCCAATTATCTAATAATTTTCACACAAATAAGATTCACAAAATATAATATGCATTTAAGGCCCAAAATGTGCTTATTTAGGCCCAAATGAGTCCTCTCATGTATAGTACTAGATCCAAGCTCTTTTTTTTTTAAGTCTACAAGCCCAAAACTTGATTAGTATCTTCATTTATAGCCCATATGAAATTAATAACGTTTTCAGCATTTTTGTCTAGATTTGATCTGATCACCTCTTGCTTTGTCCAAGCCAATTGCACTAGCCCATTTAATGCTTCCTTAATTTGTTTGGATCTTACCCTTATGATTGGTCCACTTGAAATTTGCAAAGAATCTCTTGAATTTGAAAACACAACTTGCTGAACTGCATCTGTGTGTGTGTGTGTGTGTGTGTGTGTTGAAGCATTTCAATTTATTACAATGTGGCTTTGTTGTGTTGTTGTATCATGTTCTTGATGTATGCGTCACTTGGAACCCTAACTTATCAAGCTTTCATGTGAATGGTCTCTTTGTAGCTTGTTTGTTCTAGAAGGTGCCAAATGCTGATGAAACATTTCTTACTAATTTCTGCAATGATTGTTAGTATTATGCAATTTATTGGTTTGGAATGGTGGTTTGGCTGCTTTTTTGTTAGCTGCCTTCTTCATTCTCTTTATATTTATCTGAAAAACTGGTAGTCAAATCATTGAATTTATCCATTACCCAGATGTATCCTGATATGGTCTCTATTTTCTTTATATATGATTTGCGTTACGCTTTTGTTTCTTTTTTGAGCACACGTTTCTGAAGGTTGAATCTTAGCCAGCTTCCAGGGTTGTGCTTAGTTGCCTAACTTCTCCTGTTTGTTCATCTTGTTCTTATCAATGCTCTTCTCTTCTTAAATATTGAATATCTCCAAGTTCCAAGGAGAAAATAGAAGACATTTATGACTAGGAAAATGTTGTGCATATCACTTGTTGTTCTTTATTTGCATTCTTTAATAGGACCTTCTAATTTGGTCCAAAAAATAGGACCCTCTAATATTAATTAAAAAATAATTGAATTGTAATTTTTTAATTTATGCTTACTATTTTATCTTGAATCCACTAGTTATTTCCCTTCCTCAATAACCATCTTCTTTTGCTTCAAAATAGGTATGCCAGGATTGACTACATATGCCGGTTTCTATGAAATCGGATCTCCCACAAAAGAAGATCGCGTTTTTATCTCATCTGGTGCAATTGGTCAACTTGTTGGGCAATTCGCAAAACTCCTAGGTTGCTATGTCGTCAGAAGTGCAGGGAGTAAAGAGAAGGTATGTTTCTAATTGATGATGTTATACCTTAGAATTTATTGAAACTAGCATGGTTCCCAATTTGAATCCTCTATGTTCATAAAAATAAACTATACATATAGTGTACTTAGGGAGGTATACACAGTTGCTTTTTTTATGTCTTTTTCTCTTTAAATACATGATGACTTCATAACCAAAATGGACTCAATTTGGCATATTTTTTCCTTATTTATCCTAATATTACAAAAGCACTATCTTACATGTTCATTCACTTTAATATTTAAGAGAAGTTAGACTATGAACAGTTTTTTCTTTCAATTTTATGTTCCTTCTCAGTGAAAGTTAGTGAAGCATCTAATTAGTACCATATTAAAGCATCACAACCCAAAGTAGTTGCTTGCTTCTAGTTTTGATTCAAGGATAAAACCAGATTATATATTTTGCAGGAGTGTGATTAAAATGAACAAAGTCCATCTGTTTTTTCTTGTCTGATCTTCCTATCTCATGAATTTTCACCCATGTACAATCAGGTTGATCTGCTAAAAAATGAATTAGGATTTGATAAAGCTTTTAACTATAAGGAAGAACTTGACTTGGATGCACCATTGAAAAGGTCAGTGTCTGGTAACTTTATCTTTTACCTAGAAATTTAAATTACTTCACCACTTAACAATATGCATCTTAGAATCTACTCCCTCCAATACTTTTTGTCCTTTGTTAAGTTACACTTTGGAGATGTATAAAATTTTAATGTAGTTTTTATCTTTTTATCCCTAATTATTTATATGTTGATTATAACATATGGTTACTTATTATTCTATATCTTTCACCCTCTCTATAAATAAGGTATATTTTGACAAAAGAATACATTTTTACATATTTATTGCCTTTCACAAATTTTGATTAATTTCTTAATTAACAAAACTTGATTATTTGTAATTTATAAAAGGGGTTAAGATGCAATTTTGCCCTAAAAGTAACCACTCAGAAGCTTTGGATATCCAGAAGTTTTTCAATGATCAATTATGCCCAGAAGTAACCAAAATGTAGCAATTTTGCCTCTTGCCGTTAAAAATATTTTCGGTCAACATTAATTTTATAACGGTCAATGTTTGTTTTTTAACTCTTAGAACGAACTTGCTCCTTTTTTAATACTTCCGGAATAAAATTGCTTTTTAAAATACTTTCAGTACCCTGCGCTTTGGAGGGTTACTTGCAAGGAGAATTGGCAACCCTTATAAAAAAAGTATCAAAGGGATTAATAGATATGGATTTGCATATTAGCTAGGTACTTCCCAGAAGGCATTGACCTTTACTTTGAGAACGTTGGGGGTAAAACACTTGATGCAGTACTTTTGAATATGAGAGTCCATGGCCGTATACCTGTTTGTGGAATGGTCTCACAATATAATCTTAATCAACCTGAAGGCGTAAAAAATTTAGCACAAGTCATTTTTAGGAGAATCCATATGCAGGGATTTAATGTACATGATCATTATCACCTCTATCCCAAATTATTGCAGTTCATTCTACCTCTTATCAAAGAAAGGAAAATAGTTTATGTGGAAGATATAATTGATGGCCTTGAGAATGCCCCTGCAGCTTTGGTTGGCCTCTATACCGGTCGCAATGTCGGAAAACAAGTCAGTCATTGCTCGCGAGTAATATCTGGGATATGGACCCTCCACATTTAGTAAGTTTTGGCATGGTATAGATGTAGATGATGGCAGCTACAACAAATTTTATCCCTACAAGTGAGGTTGGCTATAAGTGAGTTTTTCTAAAGATTTAGTTGTTGATAAAGCATGATGATATCCTACTATCCATATACCAATCCCACCCAGTCAAATAAGACCGTTTTTGTTGTTATTGTTGTTGTATATAAAAAAAAGGTTGCAGGTGAAGAATTGGAAAATGATTCTTATATATGTCTCACTCTGTTTCCCAAGTATATGATGCATTTACAGTAGGTTATTATAGTCCAGAGTATGTTCCATGAAATACCAACTAAACAAATAACTTAAAATTTCACTCAATTCTAGGATCAGCAGATTTCATTCCCAATTCCTTAAGGGTTTCCTTCTCAAGAATTAAATCAAACACTTCACATGCATTCCACAAATCAACTCGTAAACAGTGAACAATCTAACCTTAAAAAAATTACTACACAATTACAGAGACACCTTGTGTGCATTTTTTTATTGACTCATAAAACAAACATCATACCCCCACCATTCAACAACCATATAACCTTCAAATATCAAAGTAATTTCAGAAAAATCCCGGTATTCCATGCCAGAATTTAGTTTAAAATTTAAATGGGACAGCTTCTAAATTCAAAAATTATCCACCAACTTATTCAAGGATTAAAATAGTTTTTTTTTTTTTTAATGTCTATAACCAGTTTCTTATCAAGATTTTCCTTAAGCAAATCATAGCATAAATTTCTTCTTCTCTATTAATAGCTTTCAATCAATTAATTCTAACTCCCTCTTTTCTTCCTTCCTTTCTTTCTCTCTTTTCTCAACCAGCAGCAAACAACATTTTTTTTGGGCCAAACAACACTGGGAAGAAAGTATTGGGCATACCATATCTGAACACATGAGGAAGAAATGAGGAATCAAACAGTTGACCCCAAACTTCACTTGGAGCAACAGAGCAAAGAGACACAGATGAGTCTGACGCTGAAGAGCCAAGAAGGAAACACACACATAGAGCAATGCAAACTTCAATGGAATCACTCTGTTACAACAAAGGGAAGAAGAAAAGCGGACTGCTCACCCCACTCCATAACGGCGATGAACAGCAACGGAGGACCAAGGAGAGGATGAGGAACGCAACCACGATTTGTAAGGCAAAGCAAGAAAAACGTTATTAATGGAGATGGAGAGAGCTAGCAAAACATATAGCGAATTCCATCAATAATGCAAAAGATGTATTCAATTTCCATTTGAAGAAGTTTTATAGTGATTTACAAGTGCAAACATATGAGGAGCTGAAGGGTAGTCTTGAATCTTGATATTATAATTTCCAATTTTACATTTCTGTGAATTTAAGAGATGGTTAAAAGACACATTGAGTAATAATTGACTTACTCATTTGGTATTACATGTGATTTATCTCTTAAATACTATTTGGAGGAAGCATAATCTAGCCATGTGTCATGGATAAGATTAAGTCTGATGGCAACAATTGAGGAAGTTAGGTAAGCTGTTCAATTCATAGACCTGGCCTTTTCTAGCTCAACAACTCTAGTTAAGCCTTGCAAATTGGTTAAATCAGTCTATCCCTGGAACCTATTTTCTCTCCAAATGTCTTCATGTTACTTTGTTTTGGATCCAACACTTTGAGTGCTGACAGATTGACTATAAGCATCAACTAGTTATCTACTGCGTCAATAAATGTATCATTCACATCCCTCGTAATTTCTCTTTATTGATTAATATTACTTGGCAAGAAATATTTGCTTTACTTTTTGAATTTTCAAATGTTAGCATCAGGATCATTCTTCAGTTGTCATGTCGTCTTTTTATATATATAGCAGTTTATGTTCTATATATATTTGTAACTTGTAAACCTTGTTCATTATTGGAATATCATTTTGTCTTTAAAAAAAAGGAGCTAAAGGGTAAGCCTCTAGTTGATCAATTATTAGGCGACTTGCTATCAGCATCTTGGACTCAAAAGTTTTTGACTATTTTTTTTTTAAAAAATATTCCATACATATCCTATATCTCGGTAAGAACAAGCAAAATGAAATTTTATAGGGTTAATATAACATTTGGTCCATACTGTTTACTCTCATTTTCATTTTGGTTCCTATAATTTTAAATCATAGGTTTTGATAGAGGGCAAAATGGTCCAAGTTTTATTAAAATATAAGGACTAATGTTTTAGACTAAAAGAAACTTAAGGGATCCAAATTTATGGTTTGAAATTATAGAGACCAAAATTTAAATAGAGCCTAATATTATAAACTAAAAGATAATATCACTACTTTAATAAAATAATTTATATTAAGAAAAAAAAAAGAAGTGAAACAGGAAAACCGGCTTATAGGCTTTGTCAAAATTATGGTTTTGTGAGAAAATTGTCAAATACCCCATTTTTTGAGAAAAGCATTTTTTTCCTCAAACCATGGTTTGAGAAAAATCTACAATTTTTAGTTTTTTCTCTTTCCTCTTTCTCTCTCTTTCCCTATTTTCCTCTTTCCCTTGTCTCTCCCCCCAAGGTAATTAAATTCGGATTGGTCATTGAACTGACCGAGGTATTGGGTTAAGGGTCAGTGGGTTGGACCGGAGTCAAACCGGAGATAACCAGGAATCAAACCGGTGAGAAAATAAAGATTTCATATATGAAATTATAAAGAAAAAATAAATAAAAAAATTGATTTTTTTTAAAAAGACCGGGTACCCCGGACCAGAACGGTTATTCAACTGGTTCGCTTGTTTCCAGGCCAATTTTTTTTATGTTAGATAATTGACTAATGTTATAATTTTACATTTTTTAGATAAATTTATTTTATTTTTGGTATTTTTTATAAAATTAAATGTCAAACAATACATAAAATTAAATCTTATCATTTATATGTAATTATTACAAAAGTTAATGTCATTTTTGGTAAATGGACCACTAAAAAATGTGATTATCAATCCAATACCCAAACACTTTTATTTTATCAAAATCAGTTTTTTTTTCATAATCTATTATTCTTATAATCTATTAAAAAATTATTTTTTTCACTTTTTCTCTAGAAACTATTCTCAAAAGCTGTATCCAAACACACTCTAAATAACCCTATTTAAGGTTCAGCTCTTGAAGAAAAAGTACTTGTTCGACTATTCCGAAGAGTCCAAATTGTATTTTAGCCTCTAATTGTATTGGCCCAGGCCCTTCATGACTATTTGCAAGATGGTTACTTACGCCTGGCCCTATATTATGGGCTTTATTTCCTGAACTCGTTCTTAGATAAAACAATATCTTAACACGCCATAAAATAAAATAAAATAAAATAAAAATAATATCTTAATATACCAATGGGGTTAGATCTAGCAGAAGGAATAGATACCTTATAATATGGTAAACCAATGTTTAAATCTTCGTTAAGAGTGACAAGTGTAATTGTAATTAAAATCAAGTTTGTTATAACTGCCAGCAGAAAAATCAATTTCTGTTATGTACATATTGTATATTGCATTTCTGTTGTATATTATCTTTCATTGTGTATATATAGACATACTGATTCAATGAATAAGATTTGAGAACATTTTTCAATTTTCTCAGTTTTGGTTTCATGGTATCAAAGCGTAATTTTTCCTAAACACTTTTCCTTTTCCGTTGCTTTCCCTTTCTTTCTTCTGTCGTCTTCCTCTTTCCCTAAACACTTTCCCTTTTTTCGCTGCTTTCCCTTTCTTTCTTCTGTCGTCTTCCTCTTTTTCTCTTTTGTCATTAACCTCTCTATCGTCATGGCTTCATCCTTGTCCAACGGCACCACCGCTCCTCCCATCTCCGATCCGGCAAATCCCTTTTACATTCATCCCAACGAGAATCCGGCGCTAATCTTAGTTGCTCCATCTCTAGATGGCTCAAATTACCATAGCTGGGCTAAGGCTATGCGCAGTGCCCTTCTTGCCAAAAACAAGCTGCAATTCGTTGACGGATCTCTTCCTCCGCCGTCAAAATCAGATGCGTCTTACTCGGCATGGGAACGAAACAACAATCTGGTTCAAGGCTGGATTATGAAATATCTTTCTCCAACCATCGTGAAAAGTATCATTTGGTTTGATTCCGCCGTTGAAATCTGGAATGACCTCTGATCTCGTTTCTCTCAGGCCGATTTGTTTCGGATTTCTGATCTGCAAGAAGAGATTTGCAATTTGAAACAAGGTACGTTGAGTGTCAGTGAGTATTATACTCGTTTGAAGATTCTTTGGGATGAAATGGCCAACATCCGTCAATTCCAACCATGTACTTGTGGATCTGGAAACTCTGCAATCAAGTATCGGGACGATGATCAAGTGATCCGTTTTTTGAAGGGCTTGAATGATCAGTACTCTACTATTAAATCTCAGATCATGCTTCTTGATCCGTTACCATCTATTAATCGGGTCTTCAATCTTGTTCTTCAACAAGAACGAGAGCTTCACGTTCCCGTCGAGCCTAAGATTTTACTTACCAAGACACATATTGCTTCCTCTGATGTCAAGCAGAAGCAATGCTCGTTCTGTGGTAAACCGCGACACACTGAAGCCACTTGTTACCGGAAGCATGGATTTCCTCCTGGTTTCAAATTTAGATCCACTGGTTCTTCTTCTTCGGTGAGCAATCTTGTGACTCCGGTTTCTGGTAGTGCTCAGGCTATTTCTACTCCAATAGCTTCCTCTGCTTCTCACTCTTCCTCTCAGACTGCTATTCTTCCTCAGTTGTCTGCTGCACAGTATACACGACTCCTTTCCTTACTCAATAGTCCTTCTTCTCCTCAACCAGCAGTTAATCTCCTTGCTACTTCTTCCAGTCCTGTTACTGGTATGTGTTTCTCCCTGTCTTCTTCCTTAATTGCTTCATGGATCATTGATTCTGGAGCAACAGATCATGTATGTTGTTCTCTTAATCTGTTTTCATTTTATCATTCGATACAACCTCTATCTGTTCGTTTACCTACAGGTTCTTGTGCTATAGCCTGCTTATCTGGAACAGTTCGTGTTTCTGATTCCTTGGTCTTAGAAAATGTGTTATATCTTTCATCTTTTTCCCTTAACATTCTATCTGTCTCTCGTTTAACTTCTTCCATTAATTTCTCTGTAATCTTCTCTACTGATTCTTGTCAGATACTCTCAACTCCACCTTTGCGGATGATTGGTTCAGCTAGATTTGTAGAGGGCTTATACATTTTACCTGCACTAGCACCTTTGGACTCCTCATCACAAATCAACTTGGCCGCTAGCTCCTCTGTTCTTGCCCAACCATTATGGCATCTTCAACTTGGTCATCCCTCTGCCTCTACCTTACATACTTTACACCGCCAAATATCTGATATACCTTATACTTCTGGTTCTTTTCCTTGTGATGCTTGTCATTTAGCTAAATAGAAACGTTTGTCTTTTCCTGTAAGCACAAGCTCTTCTTGTAAAATTTTTGATTTGATTCACATTGATATTTGGGGTCCATTTTTTGTATCTTCAATTCAAGGATATAAATACTTTTTGACAATTGTTGATGACTATTCTCGCTATACTTGGTGTTTCTTTTTGCATCATAAATCTGATGCTCGAACTCACATCAAACATTTTTTTCTCTTGTGGAAACACAATTTTCTACACAAATAAAGGTTGTCAGAACAGATAATGGCCCTGAATTTCATATGGTTGATTTTTTTGCTTCAAAAGGTGTTATACATCAAAAATCTTGTGTTGAAACTCCTCAGCAGAATGGTTTGGTAGAACGAAAACATCAACATATCTTACATGTTGCCCGGGCCTTGCATTTTCATTCTCATGTGCCTCTGTTATACTGGTCTTTTATGGTACATCATGCTATCTCTATTATAAATTGTCTTCCTTCTCCTGTTATCAGTCAACAAACTCCTTTTGAACGTTTATATGGTTTCAAACCTTCTTACACACAATTCAAGGTCTTTGGTTCTCTCTGTTATGCTTCTACTTTAGTTCATGGTAGATCAAAATTTTCTCCACGTGCAAGAAAATACGTTTTTTTAGGTCTTCCCCAAGGTTCTAAAGCTTTATACTTTTGGATCTTCTTTCCAATCAAATTTTTCTTTCTAGGGATGTCCTTTTTCATGAACATATTTTTCCTTTTTCTAATGACAGCATCACTGATCTTTCCATTTCTTGGCCTGAACCCCAACCTACTTCATTTCTCCCTGATGATATTTTTGTCCCCTCCCCAACGCCTTCTCTTTCACCATCTGTTGATATTTCTTCTTCTGTACCTTCTCTTACACCCTCTCTTCCATCTATTCGCCGATCCACTAGACCTCACAAAACCCCTAGCTATCTGCAGGATTATCACTGCCCTCTCTCTTCTGCTAATCATTTGTCTTGCAAAGGTACTCCAAAATATCCAGTCTCTTCTGTTATTTCTTATTCTGGTCTCTCTCCTTCTTACAGAGCCTTTATTAATTCTGTCACCATCTCTTCTGATCCTAAGTCATATAAACAAGTCATAAAGCACCCTGTTTGGAAGGAGGCTATGGATACTGAAATAAAAGCACTTGAGCACAACCAGACCTGGTTTTTAACTGAATTGCCTACTGGAAAACGAACCATTGGATGTAAATGGGTTTTCAGGACTAAGTTTAAGTCTAATGGTGAAATTGAGCGCCATAAAGCACGACTAGTAGCTAAAGGGTATACACAAACTGAAGGTGTGGATTATTTTGACACATTTTCTCCCGTTGCCAAGATGACAACTCTTCGAATGCTTCTTTCCATAGCTGCAGCCAAGAATTGGCATCTTCATCAATTAGATGTCAATAACGCTTTTCTTCATGGAGACCTACAAGAAGAAGTATACATGGACCTTCCACCTGGTTTCACCCCATCTCAGCCAAATCAGGTTTGCAAACTTCAAAAATCCTTATATGGTCTTAAGCAAGCTAGTAGGCAATGGTATTCCAAGCTGTCCTCTAAACTTCTTTCTCTTGGCTATTTGCATTATGCATCTGATCACTCTTTGTTTTACAAGGCTACTGATAATTCTTTCACAGTCCTTCTTGTTTATGTTGATGATATTGTCCTAGCGGGCAATGATATGACTGAAATCTCTATGGTAAAACATGAACTTGATGCTGCTTTTACTATTAAAGACCTTGGTGACCTCAAATATTTTCTTGGTCTTGAGCTTGCACGGTCTCATTCTGGTATCTTCCTCTCTCAGCGCAAATTTGCTTTGGAATTACTTGATGATACTGGTTATTTAGCTTGTAAACCAGCTCCATGCCCTATGGATCCTCATCTTAAACTTTCCAAACACAAAGGTATTCCCTTGTCAGATCCTAAATCCTATCGGAGACTAATAGGCCGTCTGCAATACCTTACAACAACTCGCCCAGATCTTAGTTTTGTTACCTAGCAGCTGAGTCAGTTTATGTCTGATCCAAGAGATATCCATTTAGCTGCTGCACACAGGGTACTTCGCTATATTAAGGCTTCTCCTGGTGCTGGTCTCTTTTTTTATGCTCAATATGATTTAAAGTTGAAAAGTTACAGTGACTCTGATTGGGCAGGTTGTGTTGACACCCGTAGATCTATCACGGGGTTTGCCATCTTTCTTGGAAATTCCTTGATCTCTTGGAAGGCAAAGAAACAACCCACTGTGTCCAAGTCTTCTTCTGAGGCTGAATATCGTGCTTTATCATCCACCACTTGTGAACTTCAATGGCTCATTTACCTTCTTACAGATTTTCACATTAGTCATCTTGATCCAGCTTTACTTTTCTGTGATAATCAATCTGCCATTCAAATAGCTTCTAATCCAACTTTTCATGAGAGGACTAAAAATATAGACCTTGATTGTCATCTTGTAAGAGAGAAGTTGAATGCCAAGGTTATTCATATTCTTCTTGTTCGGTCAGCAGATCAGCTAGCTGATATATTCACTAAGCCCCTGCATCCTACAAGATTTCATGAGCTCACATCCAAGCTTGGCATGAAAAACATTCATGCTCCAGCTTGAGGGGGGGTGACAAGTGTAATTGTAATTAAAATCAAGTTTGTTATAACTGCCAGCAGAAAAATCAATTTCTGTTATGTACATATTGTATATTGCATTTCTGTTGTATATTATCTTTCATTGTGTATATATAGACATACTGATTCAATGAATAAGATTTGAGAACATTTTTCAATTTTCTCAGTTTTGGTTTCAAAGAGAGATGCCTACAAATAGTGACAAGAACCAATAAAAGAATATATATGCCTAACAAAAACAAATTCTTAAGGTACTTTATTCCCTCATGAAAAACAAGATTCAATCGTGTGTTGTAATTGATTTATAAATTTAATTTATAAGAATGATATTTATATAATTAAATAAAATTGAAAAGAAAATAATAATACTACCTTACAATATAACCATGATTTTGGCTTTAAAATTGATTTTATGCACGTTTGGTATAGCAATGAATAAATGTGATTTTAGATTATCATAACTTTTATAAGTGATGTTGATTAAAAGTGATGTCGGGTTAGACGTGATTTTTGTTTATAAACTATTTTTTATAAGTGACTATGAGAAATTTGATCATGTTTGGATTTCATTTTCTAAAATCACTTATGGTTATATAATTTTTTTTGGATAAAACCACAAATTTGTATTTGTGTAATAAACAAGCAAAATACAAAAGACTGTGACATATTACATACATCTCGTGAAATATAGGAAAGTTTCCACTAAACTAACCTAGTTTTAGTAAATATTTTAACATGTGACTTTTTGACAAAGATGACAAAAAAGGAGGAAGTACTGAGGGTCTGCCAAATAGTGTTGGGTGAGTATAAAATTGAGAGCATCCCGTAGGAATAATGGAGTGAGAGTTCGGGCCATGGTACTTGTGGTGGTTTGTTACATACTCATGATGGCGAATACTTGCAGGGTTTCCATACAAAGTGGGTGTAGGGTCTGTGATCTCGGCTGAAGCTTGGAGCGTTTTGTGGGGTTTCAAGTTGGCTTGGGATAGAGGCTTTAGAGGCTTTAGACAGGTTATTCTTGAAAGCGACTGTTTAGAAGTTCTCCAGCTTATTCAGTCTTCCGTTTCGGTAGGTCATCCGGACCACAGGGTGCTTGTCGAGATCCAAGCAATGCTTGGTCGGGATGTGGAGTTGGTTCGGTGTTGTAGGGATGATAACTCAATTGCTGATGCTATGGCTCATGAAGCACGAAATATGGCTGTTGATATGAGGATTATTCATTCCCCGTCGGACAAGGTGCGACGTCTGTTGCAAGCTGACCTTGCAAGTCTTCCTAGTATGGGTGCTTCAGGTAGCTAAGTACTGAGAGTTTCATTTTCCATCAAAAAAGAAAAAAAAAAAAAAAGAGTCACTAGTTGTAAGTGTAGATTGCCCAGACGAATAAGAGGCGCAATGGTCCAGCTATTATATAAGATATGATTGTAGTATACCTGAATACAAACACAGCGATTCCCAGTCTTAAGCTTGTTAATGCAGAATCGTAAAACCCAAGATTGCAGAGGCTGATTTGGTACTATTGTCTGCAGGCCAGCAAATCGCGGGTGTTGTTGCTGCACGATATCGAATTCCATCTGCTGTTTGGGTTTGGTAGCAAAGGCAATGGCTCTTGCCTGGGCCGTGCAAATGACTTGTATAGGAAAAAAAATCTCTTTCTTCCATGACAAAAACTATTTGGCATACCAAATAGACTCAAGTAATTGAAAAGGCAAAAAAGAAACTACCATTATCTTTATAATCACGTAACCATTGCACTATCCACTGCAATAACGATCTTAAAGGCATCAACTCTAATTCCCAAATTACTACCAAACCAACAGGCTTTAGCAAAAGAACAGTGAAGAAATAGATTGTCTAAAAACTCATTATCAGAGGCACAGAAGGAGTGCGTAAGCTTACTTATGGTTATATAATTACCATAAAGAGTAAAGAGTATGGATTTTATAAATTTACTTATATTTCCATAATTGTATTTAATAATTATTAATATTAAATCTAATTTAATAAATGACCTAAATATTTAATAAATAAATTTATATTTAAATATAAGTTGTTTATGGTTTCCCTTTAATTGGTGTCAAAATCATTACCTTGCCTTATCTTTTTTAAGTTTTTTAGTTTTTATAATAGTATTCTAACTATATGTAATTTGTAAAACTCCTATTTACTAAATACCATTTTTTTCTTGAATTAAAAAATATAATTTTATTTTAATAATAATGATTATTAAAAATAATTTTAAAATTTATGTAAAGTACAAATCTTAAATAAAAGACATCGTATATTAAGTAAGAAATAAATTAAATGGGCAAAAAGTTAGATAGGAAAAACTTTCAATGTTGAAGCTTCGTTGGGATTTTATCAATGCAGAAGCACCAGCTTATTGCTTATCTTCAAATTGTCGCACAGAACTAAAATTACGATTGATGATCAGGTCTTAGGAAAATTACCCGATAGACATATATGGTTATTTTTTTGGACCCAAACAAAATTATCTAGGCTTCCATTACTAAACTAAATAGGCACTTTTAGTATGTTCCAGGACTATTTGGATTTTTTTTTTTTTTGAGGAAAAAAATTATGATTTTGATCCTAAAATGAATCCAAGCATGTGCCTATTTGGCTTAGTAATCATCTCAACCGCACTACTCCACTCACAAAACAATCATTGCCATATGCATAGAAGATTTAGCCACCATGATATGTGATTTTATCCTCCATGAGATGGGAATACAATCCCCTAAAGTGACAAAATATCTTGGACATGACCTAATCCCCATCAATTATGCCTGGGCTCAACGTTACCACCACTTCCCCAACAGTGTGTCTTGTCTTGGTGCTTTCTTCAAATGGGAAATTATCACTCTTTTAGTAGGTTCATGTGAACCTATTTGGAGGTCGCTATAAACTAACTTAAGGCATAAGCCAGGTTCTTTTTTTATAAAAAATTAAAAAAAATTGCAGTTAGATTAATTAATATGTTAAATATAAATTTCTCTTTTCATAAATATCCTCATTTAATAATTGGTCAGTGGCTTTTGATAATTAATCTCGTTAATTAATACTACTTTTAATAAGGATATAAAAGAAAATTTTAAATAAATACTCTAGAAAAGATGTTGTTTCTTATAAATTGAACCAAGAGAACCCTACAAAATTCTTTGGTAAAAAATCAGAAGGAATATTTAGTCTACAAGTCTACTGTCATTGGTGAGGTAAGCAACCATCCCACCAACCTTATATCTAGTCCACAAGTCTAGTGTCATTAGAGGCTTCATCGTCTATTTTTAACTTGCAAATATGTTGTTTCATATGGAAATTTCTTGGTTGGAAAACATGTTCGCAGCAACACTATTGTAACATCCTGAAAATTTGGTAATTGGTGTTGCTTAGTGTGTGTAATTAGACGGATAAAATATATCGGTGCATATATACAAGAGCACACTTGGCGTCCTTATAAGACACACAGATTTGGCGCCATTTGACTGGGCCACACAAGTATATATGTGGCGTCATGTGGAGCTCACACACATAAAGCCGCTTTTAACCTAACTCTTACTTTTGGGTTGGAACCATATGACGATGCCACCTAACCCCCTAGCTTTTTACCTAACTTTGGCTTTTGGGTTGGTGCTATAATCGGATGCCATCTAAGTCCCTTGACTTTTTATCTAACTTTTACTTTTAGGTTGGCCCAATAAAATTTCACCACCTAGCTCCTCGTGAATCACATGTTGAATTAGTCTAACACCTTGTCACTCTTCTATCAGGCCACATGGCCAACCTCTCCAGGCATTCCTCATGTAGGCCAGATGAAATCATTGGACTTCCCTTCCCCAAACAAGCAAGGTCAAGGACCCAAAGGGAAGAGTTGGCCTAATTTCTAAGAGGACACGTGGCATCTTGTTAGATCGGACACTTATGCACATGTGGCAATTAATTCCAATACTTCCTCACACTCTTTAAATTTCGTCCAAGGAAGAAAAATAAGGGGAAAATAAGAGAAAATATATAGAAAAAGAAAGAAGAGAGTAGGTGATGAAATCTTGAAGAACACAAGTGAGAGAAAGTGTTCTTGAGCGCGATTTTCATCCCTAAATTCGTGTTTTTAGCTCCGAGTGTCTTAAATAGTCTTGTTCCTCTCATCGAGAGTAACATTTCTATGGTTTTAGATTCTTTAAAGGAGGATTTTGGTGTTGTCTAGTTGGTGTAGGTGTTGGTGAAATCAAGAACGGGTTATAGCACCGAAAAGAGGTAAGCATAAGCTCTTATTTAAATATAGTATCTTGAAATTTGGTTGAGTTTTCATGAGGTTAACATGTTGCCCTAATTTTTGGTCAAGAGGTAATCTTAGGGTTTTGATGATCTTATGAAGGTGAGCATGATGTTTAATAAGGTTTATGTTTGGTAGAAATGAAATAGAGTAAGTTTTACAGATTAAAATTGCAAAATCACTTTGTGGTGACCCAAAGGTGAGTTTCGGCCAGAAAAGGGCACAAGGATGGATTATGATTTTGTTGATTTTGAGGTTTCCAATGGTTTTAGAATGAGAAATTGTGTAGGAAACATGTGGGAGATTGATTCCAAAAGCATTGGAATTGAAAATAGAATTTTTGGCTTAAAAACCTAGATTTTAGTCATGGCAAATTCTTAGGGAAGTAACTGGAATTTTATCAAATTTGAAGTTAGAAATAGATTTTATATGAAAAATTATGTGAGAATAGCTTGTGGATGTGATTTTAGGAGAATTGGATTAAAAACCCTAAAATTAGAGTTAAAGGTTAGTGTTGTAAGATTGATTTTAGAGAGTTAGGTTTCTTTAGGTTATGTTTTGGATAGCCAAACCTTACCCAATGATTGTGAAATTTTACAAGAAAATACTAGACATATTAAGATTTAAAATGAGGTATAGAATTCATTATTTGGATTAGTAGTTTGTAAGTTATAAATTTCTGAAGTTTGGGTAGCAAAATTGGAATAAATATTGAGGCAGTCATGTTGGTCGTGGATCCTGGAATTTATCCCCTGTAATTGGCATTAGTTGATATTTTTTTCTTACAAAGGACTTAAATATATTCATATAGGAACTTGAACAACCTCATTTTGTGTTTTCTACATTAAGTTATGAATTTTCAAAATTTCCTAATATGTGCTAGCAAATTAGGGTCGAATATGGAATTTCCAACGTTTGAATGAAAATTGTGATTAGTAGAAACATAAGGCTTAGAAGCATGATATAGAGACTAATGTAACCTTATTGAATACCAAAACATGAGGTTGGAAGACATATAGTATGTCTTAGATTAGAGATCCGGTAGACACAATGCAAAGAGTCTTAAAGATAACCAACAAAATTAAGTAAAAGACAGCAATCTGGAATGGGTTAAGAGTAAGATAATATTTATTATCTCAATAGAATTGGAATAAACAATGAACCATCAATTCATAAATTTTAAATTATAGGATTCGATATTTTCCCCAGCCCGGAGAAAAAGTTGGTTGATAAAGGTAAAGGACTGGAAAGGCATTCAGGTAGTCACTCTTTCTCTCATATATTATATATTGTTATGCATGTATGTTTTTACCATCGAGTATATTCATTTCATGAATATATAGATTGTGATGGGAAGAGGCCCGAGGTAGTAAGACCTAATATGCATATTTGCATAGGGAAATAACACTGGGCAGTAAGACCTTATGAGCATCCATATTGTGACGGGCAGAGGCCCGAGGTAGTAAGACCCGATGTGCAAGTTTGCATGGGGTAGTGACCCTGGGCTAAAAGACTAAATGGCAGTAAGACCTGATATACATACTTGTATGGGGCAGAGGCCCTAAGCTATAAGACCTGAGTTACCAAGCGTTGTGGTATTGGACCAATGCGTCCCATGATTGTTGATTATGTTGCATATTGATTGCTGAATGCTATTGTGATAATTGTTGACTATATGATGGTTTATTTAGCATGTTTCATGAACTTGCATATTATGATTGATTGTGGTTACTACTAAGACTCTCGCGAATCTCATCCTTTCCAATAATATCATATAGTGAAGGCAAGCGTCTCGAAAGGCAAAAAGGTATTCACAAATAGTTAGAAGATGAAGATGGAGGACTAAGGTTTCTGTTGGTTATATGTTCCTTAATTTCGTGTATATTGTATATAACTATAAACGTGTAGCAAATCAATATTTCTCCTTTAATACGATAATTGAATTAGGATTTGGGCCATCATATGATAAGGACCCACTAGCTAACAACGCATTACGAAATTATAAATAGAGAAGCACTCTAATAATAAATAAAGAGGTCAGAAACTGGTGAGTCGCAATAAAGTTACGAACCACTATATGAATGATTTGGAAAGTTCAAAATTTTTCAGAAAAGCCCAATCCACAACAATTCAATCCCTATTTTAAAGATGGGACTTAGATTTATTTCAACAATATATCAACCCCAGGATTGAAACCTGACTTAATGGTTTGAATTCATTATGTAAAGAATCATCAGATCACATTAAGAATAGGGGAGTCACAACTGTAGTATGTAAGATTATTTAAGTTTTACTCTAGAACATTGTCCTTAAAAGATATTCCGCAACCCCTCAGTAAATTGAGATACAAGTAAGAAGTAAACTCAGCAGAAGATGATCTTAGAGGAGGAGGAAAAGAGTGCTTAAAAGCTCAAGAGTGGTGCACTCAAGTTGTAGCTAGCATCTCCTTATACAGGTTGTGGATTGACAAAGATGTTGGGCACTCTTAAACACACTATTGAACTTATAAATCATACTGCACATGTGAGGTAACAATACACCCCTATTCAAGAGTCGACATATCCTTAGCAGCTCCACATCATTATATTTTACCCAGCCTCTTGTTGATCAAAATATTTTATGGGTAGCCCTCTCTATGAAGAGGGCTCTCAATGAAAATATCTTTGTTATGACCACAAGTTTAAAGGGAGGACCTATTAAAATTATAAACCACACTTTATTTATGAGATTCCCTTATGTAGTAATCATAAAAGAAATATCTTTCCCTTTTGGTAAGTTAAGAGGAATGGTCAAAATATTGGTGGATTTAGGCACATTTATTTCTCTATGCAAGAACACGTTATAACTTCTTACATGTAGCTGGTAAAAATCCAACAAGCACCATATTATTACTAACTTGGTCATTGGTGCAAAGGTTTCATGGAACTCTGTACCTTCAATTTTTTTATTTTCATTAAGAATTTCCCTTTCAAGACTTAGAGCGTAAAGGGTTTGTGCCTCTCCCAACAAGTGCGCTTATCGAAATTTCAAACTTATATTATCTTGTGAGGTTGCTTACCACCTCAACCAAATTTTGGCACCTTCAATTTTCATGGAACTTTGCACCTTCAATTTAAGTAAAGCATTTCATGACCAATGTCGCTAGTGTTAAACGGTGGCCTGCGGGTTAGCGAGTTAGGTTGAAAAAACCTATGTCAAAACATGTTGGCATTTTGTCAACCCAAGTTTTTTTTTAGATTTTTTAAATACTTCTTAATTTTTAATTAAATAATTACAAACTTTTATGAACCAAATTTAAGTTGTTTCTATATTTTCTTAAAGTTATATAATTAATTTAACACCAAAACTTGCAAATATCAACATACAATCTATTTCATATGATTATTGTATGAATATAAAAATGATAAATCAATAAAAATAGAGAAATCAAACATGGAATAACCTTCCTGACATAAAACAAGACTATGTTTAAACGAAGTATAAAAACCAATAAGATGATCCTTGATGTAGCAAGTGGCACAAGAGCACAAGTTCAAATTTCAAAAGGCACACTTTGTTGAAGACGAAAACTCTTTGTACTCTAAGCCTCGAAAGAAATTAAACTCAAGTATAAAGTGAATTGGAGATACCTTGATCAAATAAAAAAATTCAGTATAAAATAATAACTTTTTTATTATAATAGAGTTTTAAAAAAAAGACTATGACAAACCCTACCCATATGTTACCACCTTAACGTTGCCTTTTAACAATAGACCTTGCCAATTGACTTAAGAGAAAGAGAAAGAGATAGAACTTCGTTCTACTAACATATCAGAAACATCGAAGAGTAAACCATATGCATTCCACGAGCAACCTTCTATGCTCCTTGATTCAAGAGCTTCCCATAATGTCTTGCAATCTAGCTCAATGATAACTAGGGAGTCTTCCCATCTACTAGCCATCAGAATCACTCTATTACTAGCTAGGATTTCAGTAATAAACGTAGACTTGGCTTTCATAACAAACCCTCTGCATCCCTACAAACTATCCCAATCCCAACTTTACCTTTCTTCTTGCAATAGGAATCATCACAATTTATGTTGATTGTCAGGGCCACAGGCTTCCTCCACCGTTTAACAGTTTTAGTTGTTGTATGGCATGGCTATAGAGGCTTAAAGATTGCATCTTGATAGGCTTTAACATACTGGTTAGTGAGGTTAATGGAGGTTGTAGGGTCAAGGTTCTCTAGCTTAAAGACTATCTTACAATGCATTTTCCATATATACCAATACAACGTAGCAATGTATGCCCTCGTGTAGTCCTTTCCGGTGTCATTTCTCAACAATATCTCCTCAAACCAGAAAGAAATGTTCGTGATATTCAAAGGATTAACAAAAAAACCCAAGTGGGCATCTAAACCATATCACCTGAATCCATTGGTAGAGGAAGAATATGTGTTTCATTGTTTCCAACTCTTCTCCACAGACCGGGCAAAAGGGGTCTGATGAGCTTTTCCAACGGTAATGTGCCTCTTTTGTTGCCATGGCCTTTCTCATGACACGCCATATAAAGCATTGAATCTTAAGCATGACCTTCAAATCCATACTGCATTCCATACTCTTTTGTCAATCTTTTTTGAGCAAGATGCCCTCTTGTTTGTTCTATCAACATTTGCATTTATCAAGAACCGGTAGCCACTTTTCACACTGTATTTCCCATCTAATGTCTCAGCCTATACAATTTTATTAGCTCTCGAGTTTCAAGGGAGGTGAATTTTCTGGATTGCTTTAGCATGACGTTGGTTTATATAGTTCACTATGGGTTTTAAGTTCCATTTCCATCCTGAATCAAATCTGCTACTACCATCTCTACATTAATTGGTGAATTATTTAAGTACGGAATCAAGAATTTATCAATCCCATGAACCCATAGATCTTTCCATACATCATTATAGTGCTTTATTCCCACATTCCAGCATATGTTTTTCCAAAAGTTCTATACCTTTTAAAATATTGTCCCATACCCATGAAGCCTTATGTCCCTTGGTCACTTTCATGAAAGACGTAGTCGGGAAATAGATGCTCTTCAGAATTCTCACCCACGAGCTATAAGGATTTTGAATAATCCTCCATGCAGTCTTAGTAAGCAGAGCATTATCAAAACTCATAAAGTCATGAAAACCCATACCTCCCTCATTCTTGGGTTTTTAGAGATCTTTCTATGTAACCCAGTGTATTTTCCTATTTCCCTCTGAATTGCTCCATAAAAAATTTAGATACCAAGCAATACAAATTAGCACACATTTGTTTAGGAAATTTGAAACACAACATTGAGTATACCAGAATGGCGTTGATCACCTCTTTAATCATTACCTCTCTGTTAACTCTTAGAAATTCATAACAGTCCAACACATTTTCTTCTCTTTTTACCTATTTTTGGGTTCAAAATGTGCATAGAAAGAAATGTATAGAAGAAAATGTGCATATCAAAGTATCATGCAAAAATCAAAGATATTATAGTTACATCTCTGTTATTCAATTGAGAATTTATAAATCATCATTCTTTTGTAGAAGGATGGAGACAAGTTTTGAAGCCCTACATGAACCCAGAAACAAGGAAGTGAAGCATTGCCAAGTTAGAAGGAGTTTGTACAACTGGCTTCAGCAAGTTGACTAACTGGTCGTGGCAAGAAATCATTGTCCTGCTCTTTGTGTAACTGGCCTTGGCAAGTTGAACACACTTGCCTTGGCAAGTTGAACACACTTGCCGTGGCAAGTCATCCCTGTTTTGCTCTTTGTGTAACTGGCCACGGCAAGTTGACAGACTTGCCGTAGCCAGTCGAAAATCTGAAGACAAATCTGCTCTCTGTGTTACTTGTTACAGCAAGTTGACAGACTTGCCGTAGCCAGTCGTGAAAAGTGCAGTTGCGCGTTTTGATATCAGAAGCGAAAAAACACTACTTAACCTAGAGGGAGGCGCCGAAAAATAGAAGCTGAGCACTGGGAAACATCAAAGCACGCAAAGGAGAGCTTAGGAATGGAGTATTTTGAAGATTAGAAGCCTTGGGTTGGATTTTTAAAGAAGATTGAAGCTAAAATCAGTGGTTTTTATCATTTTCCTTCCCTTTTCTTTCATTTGCTGATATGGGTTACTTTGTTAAGCTGAATTCTTGGAATTTAAAGATTATGAGTAGGTAAATACTTTTATTTAGGATTACTTTTACCTATTGTATGGATTTAAACTATTAGATTATCTTGCTTTTGTTGGTTATTGAGTATATATGATTATTTTTCTTTGTACTTAATGCTTTCTTGTGCTTGATCACCACATGAATAGAGTAGTTCAATTGGAAGATGCTTGAGAGAGCTATTTTGATTGTAGAACTTAAGAGAAATCATGCTAGACTTGAAGTTTATGATTAAATGGATGGTTTGTTGTTAGAATAGAGATATATCTAACAACCTAGCATAGTCTATTGAAGGATTGTGTTGGAAAGATGATTTTCATTAATTATAAACAAGATATTGAGTATTTTTAATGAAGATTAAAAATCAATCTTGACTTAAGAGAGCTTGGTTGATGCTTTAAAACCTTTGACTAGCATATAAAACTCATTTAACCAAAAAAAGTGAATAATTGCATAGTTTTATGAAATACAATGGGGAAGAAGTAATCCTAAGCTTATAACCTTTTGAAACCAAACCCAATTTCCCAATTCTCACTTTTTGCTTTGTTATTTTCATTAATAATCTTCATTTACCTTAATCACTTCAAATGATTCAATTTAACCTAGTTAAGAATATAGTTGCATTAGTTAGCTCATTTTCGTCATAGTCCTCGTGGGAACGATCTTTACTTATCACTCTATTACTTGACGCGACCCGTACACTTGCGGAAGCGAATACTCTCTAACAGGTAAAGACAAGCTTTTCTTCTTCCAACCTTGTTCCTTTCTACCCATCTTGTCTCTCACATAGGCAAGTGCTGCATTTTTGGATTTACCTCATAGTATTGGCAATCCAAGATATTTTCCAGGGTCTTCAACTTCAGCTATATTCAAGCATGCCACAACATTATTTCTAACCACATCAAGGGTGTTTTCTAAGAAAAACAAGTTCAATTTATCATTGTTAACTCGTTGTCCCAAGACATCATAGTAATCTTGAAGGATTTTCATGAAGAGGCAACAGTTCTTAAGCTTTGCATTTAAAAAAACAGTATCATCCGCAAAAAGTGAGTGGGTTAACATGGGGCTCCTTTTAGCATAATGAATTCCTTTTATGTTTCCTTTATCCACATGAAAAGAGATAATGGAAGACAATACTTCCAAGGCTAGAATGAACAAGTAAGGTGTGTTAGATTTCATGTTTTGATGATAACAAATCATGTTTTGGAGGTCCTTGGATTTGATCAAATCAAAAACATCAGCAAAGGAAGTAAGAAAAGTGATTTGAGCAAGATCACTCGAGTGATTTATGTAATCACTCGAGTGATTATCAAGATCACTCGAGTGATCATTAAAAATCACTCGAGTGATGTGAAAATTACCAGATCACTCGAGTGATTCGGCAGATAACTTCCAGTGAATTGAAAATCACTGCAAGAAAAATTCATTGTTCCGAATTTCACTACCAGTGATCTTGAATCACTCGAGTGATTCATGATTTTTTCCAAATCACTTCCAGTGAATCTGAAATCACCGGAAGAAAAAATCACTGTTTTGAAAATCACTTCCAGTGGTGACCAGATCACTCAAGTGATCGTCAAATTTTCCAAATTCACTTCCAGTGAAATGAAAATCACTGCAAGAAGATTTCACTATTTGGAATATCACTTCCAGTGGCATCCAGATCACTCGAGTGATATCTATTTCAGCCAAATCACTTCCAGTGGATTGAGGATCACTGTAAGAAAAAATCAATGTTTGCAAAATCACTTCCAGTGATGTCAAATTCACTCGAGTGATATATGAAATCTCAAGATCACTTCCAGTGAATCTGTAATCACTTGCAGAAGATTTTAATGTTTCCCAAATCACTTCCAGTGACATCAAATTCACTCCAGTGATGTGTCATTTTATCAGTATCACTCTCAGACAGTCACTGTGATCCACTTGCAATCACTTCCACGAAAATCAACAAGTTTTGTTAGTAAGATATTGGTAGTGATAATCATTGCTAGTTATTCCAGATTATTGTCAAAATCATGTGGCATATTATTTTGTTAAAATTACTGACAGTTGAAATTCACCTCCAGTGAAAGCAAGCTCACTTCCGATGATTCTTTGTCTTTCAGAAATCACTCCTAGTGAATCATAATCATTCCAGTGATATTCAAAGTATTTTATAACAGGCATTTCCTGAGTGTATTACAGGTGTACTCTACTACCACCCACATGACAAGCAACTGAACACACCACTCAAACGGCAACTAATTGTGGGCAGCAGCGAAACTCATAAATAACTATCAACGTGCAAAGTGGAAAACAAATATTGTTGCATCTGTCAGAAGCACAATGAATCAACGGAATTCACAACGGTCCTCAAAGCTTCTGATATATATGTCCAGCCATTCAAAAATCAACATAGAGATGAACAACGCTTGAACACACTGCAAATAATACATTCATAAGTGCTTCATATCTAATCAATTCTATATATGTACTTCAGTTTTCATCTATATACTCTGTGAGAGAGAATTGTCAGTCATAAAAGCTTTACTTCCGATAGTGATAACTTAAGGTTGAGGAACCTTAAGTTGGGATTTGAGATTACCTTGTGTAAGGGGGAGCGAGTGTCCAAAGAGAGGAAGTTGTTGTTGTACTGTGGTGCCAAAAACCCACTAAATCTTGGAAGATATAGTGAAAGGCTCAGAAGGATTTCTAAGGACTGGATGTAGGTCAAGTGATTGGGACCGAACCAGTATAAACTCATGTGTCCACTTCAGTGATATCTCTTCTTGTTCATAATTGTGCTTTAAAGTTTCATAATTTTTATTAAGTATCTGTAATCACCCAATTCACCCCCCCCCCCCCCTTGGATGAAAAGCTTGCTCTAACAAGGTGATAGTGGATCGCCTTGGCAAAGGCCACATGCAGGAATGATATTTGCTATGGCTTTTCCAACCATCTGCACATTAAATGTTACACTTTTTATACATTTCATGATCCAGCTAACCCATCTATCACATAAATTAAGCTTAACTAGCATATATTCAATAAACTTCTACTCAAGCCTATCATACACCTAATTCATGTCCATCTTAATGGCTAGTTCATACTTTTCCCATGTGGTTGAGATAATGAAATGCCTTGTAAAACAATATGCTATTATCTTGTATGAGCCTATTTGGAATGAAAGATCTTTGATGTTTAGAAATGCAACCATCTAAAACTAGTCAAAGTCTGTTTTCCAAAACCTTAGCTATTATCTTATAACCAAAGTTGCAAAGACTAAAAGGGTGGTACTGTAACACAGATTCAGGGTCATCTACTTTAGGGATTAAGATCAAATTAGTAATATTCAGAGGTGCCATCATATCATCATTATTGAAAAAATTATACACCATACCAAGGACTGCATAACTTACCTCCTCCCATGAGGATTGGCAAAAATGTCCATTGAACTTGTCAGGTCCTGGAGTTTTGAAAGCTCCCAACTGAAAGATAGCTTCCCTTACTTTTTGCCTCTGTAATTGGATTAGTAAGCATCATGTTCTGCTGTTCAGTTAGACAATGTTTTACCATATATAACACTAAGTCAATAAAGCCATATATATTGCTGGTAAAGAGAGTAGAATAAAATCCTGAGACCAGGCTAGCTATCTCATCTTCCTTCTCAATCCAGACTCCCATATCATTTTTCAATCTCACCACCATGTTCATCTACCTATGAATTAGAGTTGTGTTCATATCCCTGGCTTTTAACTAATTGGTACAAGCCTGCTGCCACCAGTACACTTCTTCTCTCCTTCAAATTTGTTCAAGCTCCATAGTTAGAGTATCTATTGTTAATTTAGCCTCTTATGTATAAATTTTCCCCTTGAATTCTTCAATTTTCTAAGTAATTTCCTGTATAACTTTCTTATTGTTTGCGAAGGCCATCTTACTCCATCTGATAAGAACTCTCCTATACTTGTTAAGGCTGTTGACAAAGTCATCCATACTGTTACAAACTTCCCCATCCCAGTACTCCTTCATTATTCATTTAACATCAGGGTGAGACACCCAGTTAGCCTCAAATCTAAAGAGGTGAGGAGCTTTTGAGTCTTTATAGCAAAAATCAACAAAGAGTAAATGGTGGTCAGAAGTAAGACATTTCATATGAAAAATTAAAGATTTTGGGAATTTTTCTTTGAATTCTACATTACCCATGGCCTAATCTAACTTCTCTTTGATGTGTTCTGCCCCAATCCTTTGATTGCTCCATGTATACTTTACACCCTTAGCTTATATCTCTATTAAGGCACAATTTGAGACAAATAACTGAAAATTAATAAGTCTTCTAATAGTATGTGGATTACCTCCCATCTTTTCCTCCTAAGACATAATGTCATTAAAGTCTCCCATGCATAACCAAGACTTTGACATAGTTCAAGCAATCCCTCTGATCTGGTCCTAGACCTTCATTTGTTCACCTTCTTTTGGAGGGCCATATATAATACCCCACTTTTTCACCAATAATCCTCATATGTATATTTGAGATATTTATTGAAATAAAATGATGAATTGTGGTACACATAAATTTACAAAAATATTCCAATCGCCGGTTACCTATAATTTGGCCAAGGACACAAAGAAGCAATTAATGTCCACTTAAAGGCATAATATTGTAAAAAAAATTTGATCATAAAATGGCACAAATAATGGCTTCATACAAGTGTCAAAGATTAGGCCAAACCAAAGGAAAGGAGCAAGAAATGATTTATTTCAGTAAATCATAAAAATGTAAGGGCAAAATGATAATTTTGCTGTAAAACAAGAAATAATTATTTTTCCCTCATATTCCCAATAATTTTAGTTAAATAGGAATTAAAAATAGTAAAATGGCTACTTGGTAATTAATAAGTCTATTTTGGCAAATTATTGTCAACAAAGGTCAAATAATCAAAAAGTCAAAGATCCAAAAATTAACAAATTGCAAGATAGCATTGGATAGTTCAAAAGTAATATTTTTCCTATCACATTTCCCATTAATTTTGGTGGATGAAGAAGAGGGAAAAATGGAAATGAATTTTATATGAAAATTGGACAAAAAGTCAAGAGTTGGACCAATAGGAAGCTTCCACTTCTAAAGCCTTTTTGCAAATTCATTAAGTCACCATTCCTTCATCTTTCTCCTGCCATTTTTGTGCAAAATATGATTAGAGAGAGAGAGAGAGAGAGCTGCTAGGACAAAAGAGAGCTCAAGAACAAGGAAGAACTTAGGGTTTTCCAAAAATCTAAGGTAAGAAATTGTAATCTTGAAGTTTAAGCTTCCTAATCACTCTATAACCTCTCATAATCTCTTCTACTCTATCAAATTCATGGATTCAAGGCAAAATCCAAAGAGAAGAGAGAGAAGGTGCTGATGTTTTTAGAGAGAGAAGCAATAAGAATCAAAAGGCAAACTTCAAAATTGCTTCTTGTGCCTTAGTTGTTGTTGTCCTTGGCTTGAAATTAGTTGTTTTGTGAAGATTGGATGATGAAACCCTAAGAGGTCTTGTTGTTCAAATTACCTCCAAACATATCCATTTAAGTGTGTAAATTTCTAATCATGTGATTAGAAGTAGAAAGGAAGTGATTAAGCAAGAGGAAATAAGAAAGCAACATAAGTCACCTAAGAATTCTATTTTCTGCCCTGTGTGTGACGTGGAGGAGGAGTAAAAATTTGATAATTTTGATGCTTCCATTGGATTTAGGGGAAAAATTGTGTAGGTATACAAGTGTTCATTATTTTTGGATACTTGTATATGAAATTGGAAATTTATGAAGTATGTTTGTTCATGATGTTAATATGCCCTGTCCAGAACAGTGTTGTTGTACGTGGTGTTTCAGGGGACAAACCTTGTCTAAAAGTTCTAAAACTTTCTAGAATTAAATAAAAGGCATAGAACTTTAATTTTATAGGTATTTTGTAAGTTTTATACAAGTACATTAGGAGATATGAGTTGTTGAAGTTATGCCTTATTTCCTGGAAAAGAAACCTGGAACAGTCATGTTTGGAGAAATTCTAGAAATTTTGTGGTTGTGGTGACCAAAATTGAGTAATTTTATGTGAAATTATATTAAAATAGCTTTACATAAAATTTAGATACACTAAATTTGGAGTTTTCTAGAATTAATGGTGAATTTTTGAAGTTAAGTAGAAAGCTAGTAGATTTGAGAGCAAGGTTGGAAATAACCAACTTGGGATGGTTGGGCCCCCTTGACTTTTTTTTAGCTTAGTATACTAACTTTAATGACAACCAACTTGACTAATTGCATTATGCAAGTATTGGACGGAATAATAACCTGTCATCCGTAAATTCCAATTATAGGACCTAATAGCGGTTCAAAGCTTGAGATTTGCCCGAGCTCTGACAAACAGGAGGAAATAGTTAAAGGAAAGCAGCCAGATAGTAACTTATCTTTCATATATTATAATATGCACTATATGTTGGTTGAAATCATCATGAATTGTCTAGCACATTTTGGTTATGCGGAGTGGTCGCCCAAGGCTTTTTTGCGCGGGTGGACACTCGGGCCAATAACGTTCTATAATGCACGAGTGGATGCCCAGGGCCTATTTGCGCGGGTATCCCTCGTGGCCGTTGAACTTGCCTAGCGCTATAGTAGTTTATGAATGGCATGTAATGCACTGAATGATGTAGTGATAATTCTGTTGTATAATGACTGTGTAGCATACTTTGTGATGTTATATTTGTATGATTGGCATTACGTTTCTACTGAGATTCTTTTGAATCTCACTCTTTTTCAAAAAATCATTTGCAGTACAGGGAGAGAGCTTAAGGGGAAAGAAGAAGATAAATACGAACGATTAAGGCTGGAATGTAGAAGACTGTAGCTTTGTTGGTTGTCTGCTATGTATATTTTGGATACTTTGGATATGTATCACCATAAATAGCCTATAACTCTAATAGGTTACAATAGTTAAACTGATAATGCCAGTAGATTGGTTAAAGAACGGTTTAGTTATATTACGCTTCCGATCGCTAACAAAACATAATTAAGGTATGGAACATGAGAACTAAGCAGAGAATCGCTCGCAAACTCTGATAAAATGAACAGAAGAGCCGGTGAGACTTAATGAGATAGTAAATGTTTGTAAAAATAGTTTAAGAAAATTTTATTACCCTCGAAACTCCTTTCTAATCATAGGTTCAAATCCTGAGATAGGTTTGGAATTTGTAAATGTTTTTCAGTATTTCTTAATACGGGACTTAATCCTGGTTTCACAAATGATTTCACTGCTCTTTTGTACTCATCTAAGGCTATAGGAAATGAGGTATCACACCATAGATAAAAGTAATGTACTCCGGAAGGTCCCAAGTCGCAAAACTAATCCTCATATGGATGACGTTTTTGGAACTGCTAATAATATTGATCCTTACACTCTCTGACCACCAGAGTGCCAAACCTTCATCTCTCCCTATTGGCGACACATACTAGTATTCCTCAAAACCATATCTTTTTCTTGTTCTCTCTAAGTACTCAGCTTTCTTTTTTGTCTTTATTAGGAAGACTATTTGGGGCTTCTTATTTCTTATCTCATCTCTAAGGTTTTGAACTGCCAGGGGAGTCCCCAGCCCTTGACAATTCTAGGTGATTAGACTCATAGATGCTGGGTGGCTGATAGAGGACAGCCACTAGAACATTCAATTGATTATTCCATCACTTTATCATTATGTGCTCCATTGAAGACAAACCAGCTCTTGGGGAAATCAATATCTTCAATAGTTAAAGCCTCAGTTGAACTATAACCTTATCAATTTTCTACTCTCAATTCCTTTTTTATTTTCTGAAAGCTTTTTTCGCTGGAGACTCTTTTTTGGTGACGATACCTTTTGTAAAACCTCTTCCAGCTCTATAAACAATCATTATTTCCACATGTCTTTAAGTTGACTCTGTCCAAGCATTTAACTACCTCTGAGACTGGAGATAGTTGGGTTATAGGCACTAAAGCCATTTCTTGGTTGGGTTGTTCAAGTAGGCTTGCCCCCTTTTGGTCCATTAGGGATTTTGGAGGTTCTCTATTAACCTTTCTTTCGAGCTGGGCCCTAATCTTCAACCCATATGATAGAGAAGGATTAATCCTAACTTCAAGCATTCCAACCTCTTTGCAACTTTTAGGAGTCGAGCCCTCTTTCTTCATGATTTTCTCATCTGGGCTTAGTTGTTGAAACATTCCAGAATTCCCCTTTCTTAGGTGTGGTCCCAATCCCATAGTGGATTTAGCAGGTTTGTCTTGTGGCTCTAACCATTTTTGCACCCACCTACCCCTACCATGACCTCCACTATCTGTGCTAGAATGGTATGTCTCACACATTATGCTATATGCTTCATCACTTCTCCCTTCACGTGCCACCGTCTTCAACCTACAAGCTTCCTCTAACCACTTTATTAGCCCTTTCACCATAGCTTTGTTAATATCCTTTTCTACTGCTACTGTCAATCATGAGCCATATGCAAGTTCACCATCTTCATTATACATAATATCTTTCTTGAACAATCTAACATCATGGCCCATCAAATCACAATGGTAACAGAAGGATTGCAATCTCTCATATTTCACGTCCACCTAGACCTTTGAATTATCTAGACGTGGCACCCAAAAGCCAAAGTTCAGCAGCATCTTTAGATCAATCAAGACTTGAGCTCTTCGGAAGCTCCTTTGGAATTTGCCTCTAATCTTCACTTTTTCATACAATACCATCTTCCCAACCATCTCCCCCATTCTACAAATATTATCATCCAATTCCAAAATCCCTAAAGGTATGTTATGAAATTGGACCCAAAAAGGGACTTTATCAAATGTAATTTTACTCAGCACTATATATTCCGACCACTCCTGGATGCTCATTAGCATGGACTTGTATTGACCATGGTCAACCTCTAAGGATTCGGTGTCTCTCCTTCAAGTCCTTGAAGGTGAATACAAGTGCTTCATTACTCATTTAAATAATTTATGTGCCTTTGTCCAAATTGTAGCTATAACTAATTTGTTGTTCACATGCTTCTCTGAGACCACTTTGCCTATCACCATACTCTCCTGAGCTTTGTTGTCTCCATTTTTCCAAGCCAACTTCAATCAAGGACTCTGAACACTAGAAGTGTGCTCTTACACCGCCATACCTCCTTGCTTCCCACCTTCTTGCATATCAGATATCTTACTCTTACTCACTCACAAAGTCAAATGCCCTAAAGATGAGGACAAAGACTACCACTATCACCGAAATACCATAGTGGGTGGAATCCGTACTCACTTGCCACCACAGTGTGTGGCACTCACACTCTCAAGTTGAGAGAAAATCTCTCATAGAGAGAGACTAGCTACCTTGGTTACTGCTTGCGCATTATGAACATATACACATGTTGCTTGTATGATACTCATATGTTAATTACTGACTGTGGGTCTTCTCACCCTTTTAAGAATGAAATTGTTGATATCAAGTCTCCCACTCCTCACATTGGGTTCTTGAGATTATACACACAATCATAGGGAACCACTAAGATGTGCATGTCACCTTGCTAGTAAGGCTCATGGAACCAATATGGATATGTCTACAGTACAGGATCCTCCTGCCTTGTGCTTGGAGCAATTACATCTAAGCAATATTGGATAGCCTATTGAAACAGTCGCCCTATGCTATGAACTGATTTTGATTGGTGGTTGTATTTTTCAAGCTAATGCTTCCCTTGCTAGTTAAAAAAAGCTACGATTCTTTCTACTCCCTCCAGTTCCTTTACAAGACATCTTCTAGAAGACATTTTGGTCCTTTTTTTTAAAGACATTGTAATAGTTTCGATTGGTATTACATATTTATTTGGGTTGAGGTGCAAAAATATTTATAAACTTTTATCCAAAGTGCATCTAACACCATATATTTTTCAAAGGTGCAAAAATACCTATGAATATTTAAAACAAGAGCAAAAAAATGTCAGCACCATTAAATTTAACCTAACACCGTTATTTCTTCTTCTTCTTCTTTTTTTTTTTTTTGGTAGTAAGAGCCACACTCTTTTTACATCTGCATATATAACTATGTTATGCTATATTTAATGGTGCTTGCATTTTTATTCTCATTTTCAATGTTTATGAATTTTTTTGTACATCTAAAAATTAAATTTTTATAAAAGCTCATAGGTATTTTTGCATCTTAACTCTATTTTTTTCATACATGCCCATATTTAATGAGAGTTTTGAAAGAGAGTAAAAATAAATGTAAAATAAGAGTTTAGTATAATTAATAAGGAAAATATTTAGAAATTATGTGAATTTTTCAACAACTTTATTAATTCTAATCATTTTTTATTGATATATCTGAGTTAATTAGAAACATCTTCCAATAAGGATAGGAGGGAGGACGTGCTTCGGTCAGGAGCCCACCACTTCGGCTCATTTGACTCGTAATTCTAGTGGGGAGCCGCGTCCCTGCCGTCCCACCACCAAATGGTCTCAGACATCATGACCTTTGTTTTTTTATCCCATCCAAATGGTCTCAGACAAAAAATTTATATAAAAAATAAAAAAATCTATTAAAAATAGTCATTGTTGCTTTAAGAATGATCTCCTTTTTTTTTTTTTTTTTGCCAGTAAGAATGGTCTCCTTAAAGCTTATGTTTTTTTAGTAATGTAACTCAACTCAAACCCCAAGTGATGCACAAAGTCCATATCTAACTCGATATGGACAAAATAAAAAGTTGCTAGTATACAAATGCACTAGCGCTATCTTTCTTTTTCTTTTTTTGTTAAGAAAAAATTCAATATAACTACTAACTGTTTAAGTTCTCAAATCGTTATTTCAAAAATTACAAGATATAGGTAGCCTTGAAAATCCATTTTTTAAAATCTATCTATAATTCAGACTATTCTATAAAAGGCGAAATTTTATGTCCTTAAGGTTATATAGTTCTGTAATATTTTGGTAAGTTTATACACTCTTATCCAACGCAATTAGAATAAATGAATTAGATGTTTAAAAATAAAATAAAAGTGATAATAACTAAAATTAGTTACACAAAAAATTAACAACTGAATGTCAAGAATACAGTTGTTTTGATTTGATTAGTAAGAATTACGTTGAGAGTATAAGCTTTCAGCAACCTTTTTCATTTTGAAATATCGAATTACAACAAAGTCATTTATTGTAAATTTCATCAATATACTACAATATTATTAGGAGAAAAAACTTGATGACTTGCGAATCTCCTTTTAAACATTCAAAATCAAAAGCTGAAATTTCTTTCCCTTTCATAATCAGATTTTTTTTTTTAACAAAAAAAGGCTAAAACTTTAAATCAGACTTATTAGAAATGGCATTGATATTAGACATTTGAATATATAATTAAAAAAAATGTAGCATGACATTGATGACAATAAACATAATGGCACATTTCCTATTTCCAACCATTATATAAAACTTAAAAAAAAAATTAAGAGTTAAATACCATTTTTACCCTAAAAATATGACTCAAGGACAATTTTGCCCTTAAAGTTTTAAATGTGAGGCAATTTTGTCCTCACCGTTATCCTAATTAAGTTTGACCATTAGTTGATCAAATTTAGGGACATATTTGCTCCAAAGTGAAAACTTCCAAGACAATTTTATCATTATCTCAGAGATAAATTTGTCCTAGAAGTTTTCACTTTGGAGCAAATTTGCCTCTAAATTTAGTCAACTAACAGTCAACTTAACTGCGATACCGGTCAAGGCAAAATTGCGCCACATTTAAGATTTTCAGAGCAAAATTGCTCCAGATAAAATTTCCGGAACAAAATTGCCCATCATGCAATACTTTTGGACAAAAAAAACCTTTAACTCTAAAAAAAAAATCTAGATTTTGGAAGTCAATAAAACACTTTACAAGTAATTTAAAAATTAAGATTTTTAATGGCATTTTGCCGTAAAATACCAGCACCGTGTTAAACGGCCGAAAAGGAATGAATCAAAAGTATGAGTCAAGACACTTTACAAACCATCAAACTGGATAAGACGAAATTCAAATGCAGATTATTATTTGATTAATCGTGAAATAAACTAAACAATATATTCTAATTCAACAATTTTTAATTTTAATCATATTAATATATTGAAAATAGTTACCCTGTTTTGTGCCCGTATATTTAATGTCCCAACTGTAAAGTTGGGTGAATGCTAAGGACCATCATCATGAATTTTTATAGAAGCAGTTCAACACTTCAACCTCAATAATGCCATTAAAAAAGAAATACTTTCTCTTTGTTTACTGAGCATCTGTGTACAGAAATGGTTTTTCAAAAATAAAAGAAAATAAGGCAAAAATTGGAAAAAGAATATATTTTTGTTCAAATAAAAAGAAAAAAAAAATTGAATGTGCAGAGACAACACATAGGAAATATCACCGTTCAAGGTCAATGGTCATCGAAATCAACGGATGTGGCTGGCTCTTCCGAAGTCAGCAAGCTTCCTTGAACGGTTTGCACAAAACGACGACGCAGTGGAGAGGTGAGGCTTCGTCGCCGTCGTGCCTCTCATCTCCCCCGCCGCAACCACCTCCAGAGGCAATCCTTTTGGGTTCCAGTGAGGGTTCGGGCTCGCCCTCACCAACGGGCTTAGGCAAAAAGCCATGCCTGATACGTTCCTTACGTGGCGGGAACGACGTGTCGCATACGGTGCCGTAGATGGCGTTTTCCGCCACCGTGGGGACGTTTCTGTTGAGTAGCTACCAGCGGAAGGGGATCGGTCACATCCATCGCAATCGACCACGCAACTTTCGTTGGTCACCGGCGACATTCCCCGATCTGTTGGCCGATACCGCCTCCGCCCTGTGGTGGTCGAATCTTCCAGAGAGTTCATCCTATCCATATTCTTCCGGCGAGTGGGGAAGATCATTGAGAACCATGAGGGAGACCCCGATGACGATGGTTCGCATGGTTCCTGAGAAGAAATCCTCGGATTCGCTTCCAATTTATCGGATCTGGATCTGAATAGACTTAAGAAAATCCAAAACCTTCCCGTCTTCTTCTTCAATGACGAACTTGTTCTGCTAGGGAATCCTGAATTGGCCTCAGAATTGCCAGTACCTAAGGTAGGGCCAAGTTGCGGCGTGCTATAGAAGAGATTGTTATGTCTGTCACAGCTCTGCCATCTGGCATAGTCCGATTTTCGCCGAGAGACATACGGCGACACAGAACGAGGGAAAACAAGCGGAGGTGGAGGGGTGGGGTCGGATTTCCGAGGGTGATCATCGGAGGCGCGTGAGGAAACGCGCGCTAGATGTGCCTTCTCTTGTGCTGCGATGAGTGCGATGAGACGTTCCCGGAGACAAGAGGCGCAGACGCCGACGGTGCTGCTCAGGTCCTCCGGGTGGTGCTTCCGACACCTCATCGAAACCCCTTGGCTTCGTCCTGAAAAACAACACAACAGAGGGATCACCTGCTTCAATACGACGCCGTTTTGTAGTACAGTAACCTGTGGTGGAGCTTCTGATAGCCCACCGTGAGGTAAAAGAGATCTGATGGAGAATACGAAAGGAAAGTTTGTCTTGTTGCTTAGAGAGGGAGAATAGTAAAGAGCGTTAAGGAGGAGAGGGTCTCAACTCTCAAGTTTGAGGCATGGGAGGGTATCTTTAATTCTTCTTTATTAAATTTTAGAGAGAGAAAGGTATTAGTACTTGCTTTGCCTGTTGAGACTCATAAATATGCACGCGCCAGAAGAATGGATAAGTATCTTATACTAGTAATTTGGAGCATATAATAGAAAAAATAGTTAAAAACAATCTCCCATTATAGAATTTATTTTTCAAACCTACCTAGTGAGTAATGTTCGTCATCAACTTGGAATCACGATTTATAAATATATACTTCGTTTTAATTAGTTTATAGAAACTCCATAAGCGTTTATAAATCATGATTCACAGAATACGAAGTAACTTTTACGATTTACGAAGTGGTTTTAACGGTCTATGAGGTAAATATGTGGAGGAGATTTATCTCAATTTACGTAAATCAGGCTTATAAAATAAACCCGATTATGCATTGAGTTTCCAAACATACTAATAATTATATGAGCTGAGATAAAAAAGAATTTTTATATATTTTATGTTTAGTGATTGAAAAATTAGTTTCCAACATTCTAATCATTATTTTAAATAAATTTAAAGATAGATTTTTTTTTCTTTTGCCGTAAAGTTTAAAGATAGATTACAACTAGGTTCTTAAACAAATTTCAAATAAGTTGCCACAATAAATTTTATAATGAAATATTTTTCAGCAATTTTTCTTAAAAATACATAGCTAAGAATAATAGAATGAAAAAGTTCAAAATTACTATGTAATTTGAATAAAAAAAACATTGGTACTCATCCTATTATAAATATTTCTTTAATCCTACGATTATTTATACACTAAGGAGATAAAATTTGTTTTGTTCAATATTTATAAATCCCATCATTTAATTTTTCACGCAAATTTATAGCACTGTTTTACCTTTTGCTTAAAAGTAGTTTTTATGTAATGAAATGAGACACCTCTAGATTGATATAATAAATAGTTTTATTTTATAAAAAATAGAATATAAATTTAAATCTTAAAAATATATTTATTAAAAGAGATGAAAACTCTTCATACTCTAAGCTTTAAAAAGAAAAACCCTTACATTGTAAAAAAAAAGTGAGACAGTTAAAATGTTTGTACTATTTATAAATATAAATTAAAAAACAAATTTATAGCACTGTTTTACATTTTTTTAAAAAGTATTCCCTCCGGTCTTATTTATAAATAATTTTTTTCTTAATTGCATAAAACGAACTGATAATTAAAAGTAATAAGTGTGTCAAAAATACTATATTTTTTCATATATGCCCCTATTTATGAAAACAGAGAGAAAATATATAGAAAGTATAAGAGATAGTAAAATATATTTTCTCAATACTATGCTGACTTCATTCACCTAGTGATTTCTTTTTCTCTCTTTCTCTCTCCTAAATATAACTCTTAGTGTGTGTGATAATTAATTATAAATAATATGTATTTAATAAAATTAAAATAGAAAAAAAGAGCTTACATTTTCAGACACAAAGTGAAAGTTATTTATAAAAGGGACCAGCCCCATGAGAAAGAAAGCTACTTATAAATAGGACCGGAGGAAGTAGTTTTTATGGAATGAAATGAGATACTAACAAGCTGTCAATTGATATAGTAAGTAGTTTTATTCTATGAAAAAGAAAACACAAATTCAAATCCTAAAAAACATATTTATTAGAAGAGATGAAACCCTTCATACACTTAGTTTTAAAAAGAAAAACCCTTACATATTTTTTTATTAAAAAACAGCTGAATAGTTTGGACCAGCCTCTCGAATTATTTTTTACTACTTTAGGCCCACTTTTCATGCCTCTAATTTAGAGAGTTAAAAATACAATGACTTGAAATGAATAACGGTATTACAAGATTACTCAACATTTTCCACTTCTCTCACTTTTCTTCTTCCCACTCTAAAATTCAATGCATTCCTCGTAGTTTCATGATAACTAAAATTTAAAAAGTCGTCGTATGCTTAAACGTGAATGGTCGGTTGAAATTGAACACAGTAAAAAAGAAAAGGCCATAAAAAATATGGAAGTTTTTTTTCCTATGAAAAACTAGTTAAATGTGCTTTAATGATGCCCCTAAATTTCACTTGTTGCCTTTAGATGAGTTTTATTTATTTCTTTTTGGTGATGCATAGTAGTATTTCCTGCTTTTGCTACTTATAAAAAAATATTGATGTTTTCAAAACTTGACCTGAATTTTAATGGTGAAATCGTAGTTAGATTATGATTGGATTAATTTCAATAAAATTAACACTCAATGCATTCTTTTTTATAAGATAAAATTCTTGAGTATGCCAAGTTACTTTTTATATTATAGAATTAGGGGATGTCTAAAGAGTTTTAGTTTTTTCTTTTTTTTTTTAAAGTCCCTATTTTGTCTCACTTAATCACAAAAATTACCAAGATCACTACTATATTTAATTCTCATGTTTGACTAAAACATTTAAATAACATATTCTATCCCTCCTATATAAATGAAGGCATTTTTGAAAAAAAAAATTGATTTTTTACTACATTTAACTAATTTTAACTATTTCTTCAAACAACACGATTCAGTTAATCATATTTTATAAACAAGAACGAACAGAGTATAATTTAAAGAATATGTATAAAAAAGTCTTAGACAATATTTATATCCTTGTCGTACATGGTAAATTTATAGTCGATCACACATTGCACCAACATTATAATAAAAGTACTTATTGTCTGTTACAACGAAAACTGTTAATATGCAAGATTAATTGTCCAACCAAGCTACTAAAAGTTTCCATGTTTCAACACTACCAATAAATTATCATATGTGTATATAACACTAAAGAAAAACCCATCAAAAGACAAAAAAAAAAACATAATTTTGGGTTAGTGAAAAATTTGTGTTGATTTTTTTACTGCAACTGGACTGAGGAAATGGTTAGTTCCCGGTCCAGCCGAACTGTGGAGTCCGACTTTAACAATATTACATAATACCAATGATAAAAGTTTAGAACAGATTTAAAATAAAACAAAAGTCATATCATTTACCAAGTATAACGGGATTTGGTGGTTATACGTTGAGAATTGTGTGCAAGTAAAATGTAACGGCTATTTCTTTCCACAAAAGAAAACAGTATTGGCTATTTGGGATAAGTCCCTCTTTTGTCGTTTATTAAAAGAAAAGTAATAAACATTTGAAAAAAAGAAAGAAAGAAAGAGTAGATGCCACTTGATCCAAGGACGAAGGATCATTGGCAGATTTTGATAAAGTGGACCTAATGTTTGGAAAAGTTATTGAAAATTTTTCTCACTACAAAACTTATTACTCAAGAGTATCTAAAATTTGTTCAAAAACTCAAGTACAATATAATTTTCAGCGTGTGTAGACTTCTTCAGCACATGTGATTTATCTTCAACTATATAAAAACAAAACTCATTTGCACATTAAAAAAGTTATATTGCACATAATTAAAAAAGAATTTCACTCGCTCCCGGACCAAAAGCCTCATATACCATTGGGTAATAATTTTTTTTTTTTCAATGCATTGGAAGGCAAAAACGGAAAAGAAAATTAAGAGGTCATCGCCGAGTTCACTTTGTACAATAAATCTTACATTGAAAAATTTATTTTGTTGAGCAATTTTTCCTTCATGTTATCATAAAATCAATACCATAAATCATATAGTACAGAATTAAAATAGCTAACTATTGTGTAACTAGTTAATTACATTCCCTGATCCCATGTGTTTTTTTTTTCTTGTTAATACACTTAATACGTGATAAAATTGTGTTTAAAAATACATTTACCCTAATTATAAACCATTGTCAAAACCATAATTTTTATAAAGGTGTTTTCAAAACATTCAGCTCTTCTTATTCTTCACATTCAACACTTTAAATAATTATATTTTAATTAATTTAAGTGTTTTACTCCTCACTTCTCTATTTTTTATTTCTCAATTTTCAAATTAAATTTAAACCATTCCATTTAACATTTCACTTATTACTCGAATCTTTCACATTTATATCTGTAGAACTAAGGAATGAAACTACTTCATCAGTTCATCCATCAGAAGATAAAAATATTAACCCTTAATTGTAATTTTATAAATATTTTCACTGATAAAATATAGAAAAATGAACACTAAATTTTAGAACTTCAGTTGAAATAACTAATAAGATTCCCATTTAGTATTATTTTTTAAGTAAAATACATTAACTACTTTTCGGTTTTACCTAAAATTATATAAAGATTCCCTCTATTTTGAAAACCTAGATAAACCTTCCTTAAAATTAATATACATATTACACAAACATCTCTTATATTTTTTAAATTTCATTTCCATCCATCCAACCGTTAGTTGATTATTAAATTTGATTTTTAAATTTAGATTTTGACCAAAATACCCCCATTTAACATAATAATTATTTAAACATTTATATTTGTCAAAACAATTGTACAACCAAAAATTTTATAATGGATATAAATACAAAATTTTTAATATATTATAAAATTTTTTAAATTTTTATTATCTTATAAAATTTATAATTTTTTTATTTTTATCATGTTTATTAAAACTTATTTATTTAGATTTCTTTTAAATATTTAAAAACAGATTTTTAATATATTTTATTTTATCATAGAGTATAAATGGAATAAGTTTGATTGTTTGAGAGATTATGTAAACTATTTAAATTTATAATTTATAATTTTTGAATAATTTTTTTGCTAAAAAAATTATAAACACATTTACTTTGTATCTATTTTTAAAAAATATTAATCAAATTTTGAATCAAGTTTTTACAGCTACATCAACTAAATCAATTAAACTTATCTATAGATATAATTAAAAATATTAAATAAATAAATTAAAAAAATTATGGAAAATGAATAAATAAAAATATTAAATTATTCATAATAATTTTAACTAAAAATATAGATTTAGTATCATAAAGGGTAAATTATTAAATAAAATTTATTTTAATAAAAATTTTAATTAAAAATATTTTTTTAAAAAAATATTTATAACGGTATTAAGAATTAAAAATTAAGTGTATGTTTTTAAAATAGTTGAGAGATTAGTGTAATTAAGGTAATATGTAAGGAAGATTAAATTATTTTACTATTATTTTTTATTAGGTTTTTAATTGTCATTCTCCCAAAAAATTGTGATGTTATATTCTATAAAAAAGTTGTCATTTTATCTTAATATTGTCTGTTATAACTGACTCTCACACATACCAAATTTGTCATGTTATATTATTTTGGTGGATAATTTATGTTTGGATCGAAATAGGTGGATAATTTATGACAAAATCATTTTAATTATTATGATTTGAAAATTCAATGTATTAGTGTTGACTTTGATCCCCCAATCAAGATGAGATAAATATAATGATTAAATGATGAAAGTGCCTCACCGATTTCTTGCCTTATCGGCATCTAATTATTTGCTGGTTGATCAACGTGGGCTTACGCTTACCTTTTCTAGATTATTATTATTATTATTATTATTATTATTATTATTATTATTATTATTATTACACATAATAATATAAATAGTAGTAGTAATAATAATAATAAATGATAATTTTTGAAATGTCCTATCGTATCATTGCCCACCAATTTTTATTACAGGTCCATTTTATTGAAGTAACTGATAATTATTAATTAATAACTAATATTAAACAAAATAAGAATTTTAATTCTTAAATTTTCTTTTGATTATTGATTTAGTCCCTAGATTTTGATTTATTACAATTTACAACGCAATTCTAATAATTTTGGGTAGAGACGAAATTATTGAGATACAATTAGGAGTTGAATTGTTTTAAAATAAAAACTAAAAAAATTAAATTATATAGAGTCAAATTTTGGGTTCTAAATGATAATTAAAAAATTAGATTTTTTTTTGCTCAAAAAAATTTCTTGATTAAAAGATATATTTTTCTTGAAAATAATAAAAAATTATTTGAGGGCTGACGAAGGGTGTGTGTGGTCTACACGCTCCATATGGGACCTTGATTCAGTCAAAGAAATCAAACTTCGGTTTTGTCGTCATCATGTGACAATCATATTCCCTCTATCTACATCTAACGGATACTATAACGCTAAAGGGAAACACGCGCCTTCAACGAAGGGGTAGATTTTTAATTTTAAATTAGCTAACAAATAATAAATAATAAAATAAACTAGTGAAAATATAATAAAAAATTTTCACTTTATTTTTTTTAGTTAATATAATTCTTTGTCCTTTAAATTTGTTCTTATTTTAATTTTGATTCTCAAATTTCAAACCATGAGTTTTAATTCGTCAAGTTTCATTCTGTTTAAAACACTAGTCCCTATAATTTAATAAAAAGCTAGATCATATCGCCAATTGAGGGATCAAAACTAAAATGAAGACAAACTTAAGGAACTAAGTTTGTATTAACCCTATTTATTATTTTTATTTTTGCCAACTATTTTTTACTATGTTAACTGGCACTTAATATCTATTTATAAATCACTTGTACCCAAAAACTATTTTTAAAATATAAGTCACATGTTTGTGGGTAGTAAATGAGATTGTGATAATTTTACCCCTGTTAACTATATTAATATATTAATAAAAGAGACAGAGGGGTATAAATGCATAGAGATAAAATAATGTGAGAGAAAATATGCACTCTTTTATAAATAAAGGTAAATCTAAAAAAATTTGTCCATTTAACACTTTTTTTTATTTATAAGAATGAAATACAAGTGACTTATAAATCGTGGTATAAAATTAAAAGTTAGACAAAACTTAAGTGCATTTACTTATATTCATTGGATCTAATTTTCTGATTATATTTTTATTATTAATAATGGTTTAACAAAAAATTTGAAATTTCACCCCTATGAATTTTTATTATGGTTAAAACATACGTTTAATCTTTTATATTTGTGTTAAATTTTATTTTAGTCTCTTAAATTTATAAAATATTTTTTTTTATTTATAAAGTATACTTTTAGTCACACGATTTTAATACTGTTAATCTTATTAATAAAAAAATGATGACTCTTCAAATTTATGTGATAAATGTGCAACTAAGCGCTAACAAAATATGTTTGCATATTTATTCTTTTAATATAATAATATTTAAGCACTATTTAAAGATTCGGAAAATATTTTTCTTTTGAATCTATGAACTGAGCTTGCTCTTAAAACATCTTCTCCTCTTGTTCTTTTGGTTGGAATTGTCCCTTCTAAACACTAATCTCCTAACAACCTCCATATATGAAAACATATTTTATCAGTATTTAATTATATGGTGGTCACTTAAATTTGATGAGATGTTGGCCACAAGGATGAAACCTAAAAATTTAGGGTTGTTTTCATCTTAAATTATTTTTAAATTCCCCAATTAAAAGTATAAAAATATTTCCTTGAAAGAATAAAAATACAAATATACTTTGTCAAAATTTAATTGTGCTACGGTCACTTAATTTTGACGAGTCAATATTTTTTGATAAATAAGATTAATGATATTATGATTTTAGGATTAAAAATACACTTTATAAATTTAAAAGATTAAAATAAAACTTGATAAAAATATAAAAAATTAAGTGTATCCTTTGGGATTTTATTATTAAAAAAGTTATATGCTAAGATCATATCTTTTAAAAATTATATCTCTATGATATCATCAAAGAGATACTTCAAAGTTCAAGCCCCACGTGTTTTTAATTTTAAATAAGAAAATAATTAAATTTAAATAAATATAAATTGTTATTCATTCAAGAGAAAATCTCATATAAAGCTACCTAAAATAAGGAAATTCTAAATTAGGTTGACAAATTCAATAAATCCATAATTGAGTCATTAATCCAATTTACGATTTCAAAATGTGCGTAAAATGACTTTAATGACATCTCATCTCTCCCCTCTTAAAAGAGTTTTATTGCTCTACAACTTTATTGTCCTATATATCAACATTAATATATAATAAAATAAAATATGATTTTCTAAATCAATTAAATGATTTTTTAAACTGAGTTTTCTAAAAAAAATGATGTAGTTATTTTATCAAGCAAGACAAAAAAAAAAACAAAGAAAGAAAGAAAGAAGGAAATCATAACACATACCAATTTTAGTTTCCAAACACCAATTGAAATAAAAGTCACTTTTATTTATAAAAAAGTCACTTTTACCAATGTTTTTCTAAACAAGCTTTGAATAATTTTCCTAAATATATAAATGTGAGTTTTTTTAAAAAATATTTAGTTAAGATTTTAATTTTTTAACTTTTCCATTCTTTAATATGAGTTATTAATATTAAATATTTGTTTCTAATAAGAGGCGTGTAAATTTGATATACTTTTAAGAATATTTTAGTTAAAAGGGTATCAAATACACTTTAAATTTCATAAAATGTTGTCCATATTGAAATATAGAACTTTAAAAAAATTATATAAGAAACATATATTGTAAAATCTATACTTAATATATTTATTAAAAATAATTTTTATATAATGGCATATATTATAATTTTTTTGAAAAAAAATTGTTCATGTTAATAAAATGATTTTTTAAAAAAAAATATTATACATTTTTGCTCTTAAGATGACAGTTAATGTACATTTTTTGGCCTGAAGGTTATTGTTAATATATTTAAACTATAGATGAATCATATTTTGTTTTATTAAATATTAATGTTGATATATATATTGAAAAAATAAGTTACAAAGTAATTAAACTCTTTGAAAAAATAGTTAGGAGAGGGTATTTAAGTTATTTTACTCACATTTTGAAATCTTAAATTAGGTTAATGGCACAATTAAAGATTTGTTGAATTTGTCAACCTGCTTTAAAATTTTCTTATTTTAAGCCGCTTTATATGAGATTTTCCCTTCATTCAATCAATCTATATATTTAAAATAAAATTTAATAGTTATATATATGGAATAAATATAAGAAAAAAAGCGAAAACCAACAAAATTCTTTTAAAGGAACTAATTTAAATTTTTGGCATCACGAAAATATGCTTAGCTAGCATATATACTAGCTTTCAAAAACTTCTCTCTTCCAACGTATTTAAGATTAACCAAACAATCCCGTTTAAGCACGATGAAGCTCCCGTTATTACAAAAATGCTTAGTTTAATTAAATAATCAAAATCACAAAAGAATAATCAATAATATGATATATGAGATCGACGGTTTCTTTGACTTCATAGTTTATTGTGCCAATCATTCTATGGAAAACTAGACCGGCCAGCTCATACCAGAAATCGATAAACCGGCCGTTAGTCCAATTTGGTTGAATGCAGAAAATCAGGGACGATTGAACTGGTCGACCCGATGTTAACCGGTGTGATCCAGCCTAGTGATGAGTTGTCCTACTTTTTTTTTTCTTTTTTGACTTTTTTATATTTTAAACGACGTCGTTTTGGATTTATTTTTGAAAAAAAATTATTTTTCTAAAATTTTTTGATTTGCAAGGAGTTTTAAAAAGATTGCGAAATACTTTTGACATTGGTTGGATAAAAATTCTTATTTACTTAATGATATTTTTGTAGGTATTAGGTTTAGAAGGTTATATTGGACTATTTGTTGAAAAAAACTCTCATGTAATTTTTTAAATGATATGGATGAACAATTAAATTATATATATATATATTTTTTAATTGATCCCCGTCTGACCCCTGGGTTGACCTTGATCTGATCCACTGACCCTTAATCCATTATCTTAGCATGTTCAGTGTCTGATCCGGTTTTCAGTACCTTGGTGCCAATTATTCAAATGTAATTCCACATTCATATTGTAGATCCAAGACACATTATTTTAAGGAGAATTTCATTAAGCCCTAAGGATGTGACATGATTTGGTCAGCTTCTTAAATTTTTTAAAACCTTAGTATACTCCCTTGGGTTAAAATGACTAAAATGTTTTTAATTCCTTGAGTTCCTTCGAATCCTTTATTTATCTTATAAATGCCCTTATTTATCTTGTGAACGGTTTTCTTAAAAAAAAATAGAAAAAGGGCATCATTGTCTTTTTATTTATAAAACTTAATTTCATTGACCCATAAGATATAGTGAAATTTTAAAAAGTTTTAGAGGTTGACTGAAATTATATCTCATTTTTGGGGGCTTAATTAAATTTTTACTTAGTTTTAGTGGAGAAATGAAATCATTATCAAATTTTGATGTTAAATCTTTGAGAAAAAAAATTAGTTTCTTATAATTTTCTGTGTAGTAATTTAATCACTTGTCTTGGACCAAAAAAATAATCAACCCATGGTGGATGTTTTTCGTTGTTCTTCTCTCTCTCCTCCCGTATGTTTTTTTTTTAAAAATTATATTGAGGTCCCAAAAAAAAAATTAAAAAAATGGTCCATCAAAATCATAAAATAAAAAATTGGTCATAAGGAGTTGTTAATGGAGCTCCTCAAGTTGTCAACTAACAACTTGAGGGGCTTCATTAACAACTCATTGGGACCAATTTTTCATTTTACGATTTCCACGGACCATTTCTTTATATTTTTAGTTGCTTAGAACTATAGTGTAATTTTTCCATTTTTTTCCATACGTTTTTCGTTGTTCTTCTTATCATGCATAGAATAGAAAGTTCTTCATTTTGAAATTTCAACATTTGAAATAAGGAAGGAATTAAGATCAATCTTTTGGCTTTTGCTAAGTTTCTATTTTCTTTTTTTATCCTTATTTTCCCAAAAAAGCATTTAAAGTTGAGTATAGCTCAGATGGGGAAAAAATCTCTTTTTGATTAGTATGTTTTTTTAAACAAATCATCCAATATATCTATTTTTTTTTCTTTTCTTTAATTTGATCAAAGGTATAGTCCATTTTGAGGCTTAGAGTGTAAAAGTTTTTCGTCTCTTTCAATAAGTACACTTCTTATTATTTAAACTTGTATTTTTGTCTTTATATGAGTGAGGCTACTTACCATATCAACTAACAACTTATTAGTAATATATCTATTTTGTTCTATGAAGTAAATTATGTTTTCATGCTTCATTAGAATTAAGATAAGTTACATGGTTTAAACTAAGGTGATGAAAACTAGATTGTTTATTGAAATGAATGGAAACAATGGTTTAAAAGTTAGTGTTTCAACTGAGAAGGTCAACTCTTAAAATAATATAATATAATTTAAATATAAATTTTTTTATATATAACCCTAAAAAGAGTTATATTTAAATAAAAAGGGTATTAGTCCACAAATAAAATAGAATATTTATATATAAACTATACATAATACAATACAATCAACGCAAAGTTACTAAAGTACAAATTTAATATATATATTTTTAAATTCAAAGCAACATTTTTTTTTAACTGAAAAACTGCAATCCATATGATAAAAAAAAAAACATACAAAAAAAAAACAAGTAACTTAAAGCCAAAGTTTACCAGTTTGAATGGAAGAAATAAAAAATGTAAAATCCAATCCAGTGGATCTGGTTCAAAACTCTTCACCCAATTGGTTAGGAAACTGGTTTATTAGCTTATTGGTCTAACCCATTGGCTCAGGTTGAATTTAATACATACAATAGTTATAACTTAATTTTTATTATTATTACTTAGTTTTTATTTGGAAAAGTCTTGTGTACTAGGCCGTTCTTTAAGGATAATTAATCTAGGGTCCTTACAGTTTTAACCAATTTTTAATTACATCCTTATAGTTTTTTTTTATCAGGTCATTATACTCTTACCTATATTTAATTTGGTCATTATAGTTTTCTTTTCTTTTCTATCAAGTCTTTTCACTAAATATTTAATCAGGTCCTTGTATGTTTTTTGAATTTTAATTTCTTAATTTAATTGAAAATTGAATAAAAAATAATATAAAAATGTAATTTACTGATAATAAATTTAATTAATAATTATATAACTTGAATTAAAAAATAATATAAATATATGTTTAATTAAAAAATTATGAAGAACATTAAAATATTATATAAAAATAATGTTAAAATAATTAAAACTATCATAATAATTTATTATTTATAGCGTATTAGTATTGATAGAATAATATTTAATAATATTATACATAATAATATTTAATAATATTATACATAATAACATTACATTTTATATTTATATAAGAATATTACTAGAATTTTTATAAAAAAATATTATTAGAACCTATTAAATAAATAATAAAAAAATACATGAACCTAATTAAAAATCATGTGAAATTATAAAGACCTGATATTATAAAAAAAACTATAAGGAACTGATAAAAAATAAATAAAAGTATAAGGACTTGATAAAAAAAAACTCGAAGGATGTAATTAAAAAATGGTTGAAACTATAAAGACCTTCAGATTAATTATCCCTATTATTTGTAAGATTTGAACTCTAGATAAAATCAAAAGACCAAGATCCATGTTACTCAAATCCAATATTTCAGGAGAAAAAAAGAAAAAAAATTACTCGAATCCAATGATCGTTGATTTTGTTTATACTAGTCTTTGGTCATCTAGGAATGTGTGGGTTTTATGTGGAATACGTCACATAAATGTGAATGTGTTAAGGAACAAATGACACGTACAGGTTTCTAGGGTTGACCTTAAAGGCGTGTTTGGACGTTCATCTTGAGCATTTATGATTTTAAGTTGCATAGTCAAGTGGGAAATGCCACGTCCACACGAAGACTTATGGCCAAGAACAAAAGGGACGATTGAGGCATGTTGTTGGGGGTATTAAATTCATGCACCTACCATGTGGCCTTCCTTTTATAATTCCCGACAGGCCAATAACTATAGCTATAAACTATGTACATATATGTACATGTACTGGATGAAAATCAATATATAATAAATACTATAATTTTTTTGTAAGGAAGGAGTATATTTGTTCCTAAACGAGTAATTTGGATTTGATACATGAATTTGTAGGCAAGCCTTTGCATATGAGATTTACTTGATTTAGGTCTTTTATTCGGTTTTTCAAAAATTCATAATATTTAATTTTTATAATATAATAATAGTTATAAAATTGTTATTATTTTATTAATCTTTTAAAACTGGGTTAGATGTCAAACTTGAAAGGCTAATGAGTCTTGATTTTTATGGTTCAACTACTTAGATTGACACTGGGCACGTGTGTCGCCCAGGGCATAAAGGGGCATGATGACTTGACGTCATCATCACCTTCCTCCGGCTTATCATTGGCAGTCTGCTCAGGGTTCCAAACTCAACGTTGGCAACTAAACACGAGGGTTGCGCTCGTTGCGGGACTTAACCCAACACCTTATGGCACGAGCTAACGACTTCCATGCACCACCTGTGTCCGCGTTCCCAAAGGCACCCCTCTCTTTCAAGAGGATTCGCTAATAATTAAATAAAAATTTTATATATAAATATATATATTTAAATAAGTTTAATAGTCAACAAAGTAACACCACAAGTTTTAAGGAATAACACCATATAGTTAAAAATGATCTGAAAATATGTTAACCTTTCTAAGAAGGTCAATTTTTCATAGGTTTATTAATTTTTTTCCTTTTTTTTTTTTGTCAAACTCAAAATTCATCCAGCTTTCTAAAAATCATTTCAGTTCTTTGTCTAATTCCCGATTCCCGCTCAGTGGCAGCTCAATTTCAGCCCGACCTCGACCCGACCATAAATGTGGTTTTCTGATTTAAACCAATCTGTTAATGAGCCCAATCGACGTCAAACTGTTCGGATCTTTAATAATTGTATTTTGTAGTTTGTTATATCAATAATAAATATTATAAATATTATCAAAAAATAAAAAATTTTAAATCAATAATTAAATAAATATTAAATTTATAAGGTTGAAATCTATCAAATGTTTTAAATGGGGCACATCATTAAAATGAGAAATATTTATATACTTCAAGAATATCACATTATTTGAATTCTGTCAAATGAAAGTATAACAAATTTAGATTATTTTAATCTTAATTAACTGATGACTTATTTGAAAAATTTAAATTTTATCTTATTTTTTTAAAAAAAATATTGATTGATAATTTTGTTTTAGTTTTTTTTTCAAGTGAAGATGTTTTTTTCCCCTTAAAAATTTAAAATTTTTCTAACAAGTCATTAGCCAAGGATTAAAATGATTTGAATCATTATATTTTTATTAGGTAGAGTTTACATGACGTGATACTATTAGAATATGTAAATATTTTTTCCATTAAAATATATTTTATGGATATGCATCATCTTATCTAGTTTCGTATAGTAACTGGTGGTAGGTGATCTATACAAGGCATGATAAACAAGGTATTTATTACCTGTTTTTTAATTAATATATGAAATTATAAATTTTGTGTGTGTTTATAGTGTTATTCATAAATAAATTCATTTAAAAAATACATGGATAATACGATGGGTTCACTAATATTATTTATGACATATGGATTACATGTATCGTTTTCTTTGTATTTAAAAATTAGATTGGTCATTTTTATAATCAAAAGAAAGAGTATGTAGAGTTTAGACAAAAGCACGCGCTTACATAATACACTAGAAGAGGACATATGACTAATTCTAATAGTTTCAAATTAAAAATACAATTATTTAAAAAATATTGGATAACCATTAGCAAACCTGAATTTAACCAGATCATCGGTTTTCCAAACAGTCATTTTTTATAACTTATGATTGAATTATTTAATATTTAAGTGATGAGAACCTGTAATACACTTATTTCAACTTAATTTGGGCACTTCAATTCCCACGCTCATTAGTTTTGAATCAAATAATCAATTAACGATCATGGTCCTTTTCTTGCGTGTTTCAATTTGGTGGTTCTTCAGTACCGATATTCTCCTTATTTGATATTCATTACAAAAAAAAACAGTTGATTATCAGCACAATTTAAGATGAAATTTAAATTTCATCTCTAATTTTGAGAACAAACTACTCCAACCAGTAGGGGAGTTCACTTTTATCCCATCTTGGTTGTCCTTGGTCCAGTCACTTTGGCAGGGGACAAAGTTGGGACGGGACGTGGGACAGGCTTTGTCCCGTCCCGACTATTGTATCATCCCAACATGTTTATATTTTTCTTAAAAAAATTATCAATTTTAATAAATTATTACTATCACAACTAAAATAAAAAGCTTATAAGACCGCTAAATCTAGGCCTCTATAGGTAAAGGCGGTTTAAAAAGTATAACTGATGACATTTTTATAAATATTGATACAACTTATAATCGGTTGCCCTTCCACACGGTCAAAATAATATTTTCTAAACCAGTTGTATCTTAATACAATCTCAATAATTATTAAATATTTTTAAATTCTTTTTAGACTAGATATTTATACATCCGGTTTAAATATCCTTTTAGAAACCATCGTTTCTTTATACCCAGTCTTAAATGTTTCAGAGTATTTTCAGCTTCTAAGGTGAACTAAATTAGTATGTTTATAGACAACTTCAATGCAAAGATGGCTTGCATAGAGAGACACCTTGGAAGGCTCTTCACCTTGTTGTACATTGTCAACAAGAAGTTGAACCTTCTGCTCGATGCCAATGACATCGAGTACAATCTTTCAGAGGACCCCCTTCCCCTTCTTCTTCCTCTGCCTCTGGCGATGAGGAGGAAGATTGAGGTTTTTTTAAAATGTTTTTAACATAATCTATGTATGCAAAAAAACAATATAATATTAATGGAAATTTGTTTTTATTTCTAATCTTGATCTTGAATGTCTCTTGTATCTTTGTTACGTTGTTGTTTTTGTTTTTGGCTTGATAAGTTAATCTTATGATATATATAATTTATTAGTAAATTATATTATCTGGGTTATTGTTAAATATATAATTTGATTATATTTAGACCAGTTGTAGTGGCATAAGGTGTAAATATGTTAATCTGGATCATCGTTTAACTCTTGAACGGTCCAAATGTTGTTTATTTTTCTAATGTTTAATTTTTATTTGGACTGGATAAAATGTGCATCTGGTCTCATAGTTATTATTTAGACTGTGTTTTCATGGACAACTTGTCTAAATACGTAACATTTTAACTTCCAATGCATATCATCATGTCTCATCAGTACCATCTGAAGTTTCCGGCCATCAGTCCCAATTATAAATATTAAGGCGTCTTTAGTTCTGAAGTTGAAATTCAAAAGTTCCTTTCTAATTCTCTCTTTCTTCTTTGAGTGGCAACACTTCCAATGACAAGATCAAAAAGGCAGTGTTCCCCCTTTCCTCCTCCGACAACAGGTAACATCAATTTCTCTTTGCATCCCTATCCACCTCCGACCTTAGAGGAAATCACTGAGGCCATTTTTTACCTCCATGTCACTGTTCTGGAGGTCATGGCAAAGCAAGATCGCTTCTCCGAACGACTGGAGGAGTTGGCGGGGGTGTTGAACGACATCATTGACCATTTGGATTAGGGGCGATTGTCTCCTGGAATGATGAGTATCATTTGCAGGCATGGGTTTCAAGAACCCCTATTGTTATCATATTTTGATGATGTAATTCTATTTTTGTGCTTGATCTTCATCATATATAACATTTTGATGTAATTTTGAATTCATTAATGTATATGCCGCCTTTAATTAATTAGGGCAATGATTATTAATGAAAAAGTTTCAATCTTTTAGTATTTTGAGTTCTTGTTAGTTATCATCTCGTGTTATTAATATATTTTTTATTATATCCTATTGATGATCACCTCATGTTATAAAAGCACTCAGATCGTTGAAGTTCTCGTAAATTTATGAATTTTTTTCTAAAATTTTATTTCTCTATTTCTAAAAATTATATTTTAGACCGGTTGATTTAAAAGACGGTCTCGTTATAAATTAAAAATATTTTTTACATATTGAGACCGGTCTTTAATATGGACTGGTCTAGAAAAGATTGTCCTAGTATATATACTCACTTTCACGCTCACTCTTCACCTCTAGCCTCTCTTAGTCTCTCGCATGCACTCTTTGTAATACCCCATTTTTCACCAATACCCTTATGTGTATTTGATGTATATTTAATGGAATAAAAATGGTGAAAAATGATGAGAATGTAATTATGTGAATTTATGGAAAATATTCCAATTGCCGGTTACTCGTAAATTGGCCGAATAAGGTATAAGAGACTGGTAAAGGCCTAATATGGTAACCAAAATTCACAAAATTTAATGATATGATTAATGACCTCATTTAAGCGTCAAAATAGGGTTAAGCCGAAGAAATGGGCTGAAAATGATTTATTTCGGTAAATTATTAAATGCAGGGGAAAAACGGTAATTTTGCCGAAAAGTGGAAAATAATTATTTTTCCTCATATTTCCAACATATTGAGCGAAATGGGAATTGAAAAGAGTAAAATGACTAATTGATCATTAATAAACCAATTTTGGTGAATTATGGTCAAATAGTCAAAAAGCCAATGACTTGGTCAACAAGGTACGTGTGGGCACAATGGGATAATTGGAGAATCAATACTTCCCTCTTATTTTCATGTGATTTTCGGCAGATAAGAAGCATGAAAGGGAAATGAGATATTAATTAAAGAGATAATGCATTTATGGGCCAGTCATGGCATGACACATGGCATGGTTAATTAATCTCTAAGGTTATATTATCTCATTCATTCCATCAGCTTCATTCACGCACGAAACTGATCTAGAAAGAGATGAGAACGAAATTGAATGGAAAGAACGAAAGAGACGAAGGGAGCTAGGGATTACCAAAGATCAAGGTAAGAGACTTGCTACCTTGTGATTTAAGGCATCTAATCCTTATATGATCTCTTCTCTTCATCTCCCTACCATTATTTTCCATGGTGCTCAACTGAATCACGAGCTGGTAGAAGAGAGAGAGAAAATGTGTAGAGAGAGAAAGTTGAAGAAAATCAAGAGGTAACTTCCCAAACTTGTTCCTCTTGCTTGATTAAGGTTAATAGAGTTGTTTTGGGCTTGATTATGGTTCATTTGATGTGAGATAATTGAGAAAAACCAAAATGAACATAATGTGGAAATGCTCTTAAATCAAGTCCAATGATTGCCTAATCAATTAATATTGCGAGGATAAGTAGAAAGAAGGTGATTAGGCCAAAGAAAACGGGATTCCGACACAACTTTTCTGTGAATTGATTTTTCCCTTCATTGTGTTGGACAAGGTAAATGAGTGAGACTTTTACCAATTTGATGCTTCCATTGGATTTAGGAGGCTGAATTGTGTAGGGTCTATGTTGACCTCGAAGTGAGAAGAGGATTAGAGAGTGAAATGACAGAATTGCCCTTTCTAAGCCTTATTTGAGGGTTGTCAAGGGTATTTTCATCATTTGGGATTGATTTTGGCCAATTCGAGGTTGGAAATGAATTCTACATGCGAAAATGTGTAGGAATGGCCTAAATCATGATTTTGAGAAAAATACTGATAATAAGGTCCTAAGGGGTATTTTGGTAATTTGGCACCAATAGGCTAAATTTACCAATGAAATGAGTTTGGAAAGGTATACGGATGAGTAATAACTCATTTGTAATGTTTGGCGATTTCAGGACTTGACAACCGATTTGGCCTCAGTAGCTGTTGCCCGAGCTTGAATCAAGGGGAAAAGTTGCATTAAGTAGCAACCAGGTAGTAACCGTCTTCATATAACATGACATGCATATGTATTATTTGTTATCATCATCAAAATTTCTAACATGTTTAGATTGAGCAGAGTGAACACCCGGGGCCTATCGAAGGTCGGGTTGACACTCAGGCGAAATGTTCATAATTGCATGAGTGGGACCCGGGGCCTATCTTTGCACAGGCACCCATCGGGACCAAGAGAACCTGTCAAGCGCGATGTCGGTTATGAAGTTGCATTGTATGCGTTGTGTACAGGCGCCCTTCGGGGCTAAGAACCCGTCTAGCGTGAAGTCAGTTTATGAATTGCATGTTTGCACTGAATAATGTTTGATGATTTTGTTGATGATTGTGTGAGTAAAGCATGCTTGTGTGTGTTATCTTATATGCTTGATTGTGTTACTATTGAGATTCCCATGAATCTCATTCTTTTCCAAAAAAAAAAAAAAATCTCTAGTACAGGGAGGAAGCTCGCGGGGCAAATAGAAGGTAAATGACGATGAGATGAGGCCGAGCGGCATGAGAGCTTAGTTTAGATTCTCAAGTTTCTGTTATGTATTTTGAGAATATTGTAAAGTTGTGGTTTGTATATGAAATGAAGTGAAAAATGAATATGAGGGTTGTAAGATGAATTTGTGTATGAATGTGTTTATATGTGAATATTTATATCCAGCAGAGGCATTGTTTAAAGTTCTAGCAATTTTATAACTCTGATGTTTATATTCGGTGAGTATTAGCTAATTAGTACTCTACCGTAGTGTTGTGACATAAGGTATCACACTCTTCCTCTCTTCATTTCCTCCAGCTGCCATGATATATATCTCTCTCTGTCGTCGGGATGACTTGGTATTCCTTTTCGTTGGGCTCTCCCTGTCTGTCATCACTATTTTGTTCTCATGTTCGGTAAAAATAATTGCTTTTCACAAATTCTCCTTAACCCTCTTATGTTAGTGTTATGTTTCATTGTTTTTGCTTGCTCACTCCTTTTATTTCTTTGTTGAAACACTTATGCTTACGTCTTTTCACTCATATAACCTTTGTGCTATGTATGTATGTCTTGTATCCTTTAACCACTATATATATCACTAGGTTCAGCCTGCAACGGAAATGGAAACAAGCCATGCATCAATAGCATAGAGCATAAACGAGTTCCCTTTATCGAAACACTGATGCTTACTCTTTTTCCTTCTTTATCAAAACCCTGATTGAAATTTTAGTATTTTTTTTGTCTTACATCCATAAAAAAAGTTTTTTTTTTCTTGATCAATATTCTCTCTAGTTGGTTGTTAAAAATATTTGAAATTTTAGTATTTTTTTGTCTTACATCCATAAGTAATTTTTTTTAAAAAAATACGGGCTGACTGGCCAGCTTGCCAACCGATCTAAACGGGTTCGGGCTAGCATTTTGCCAGGCCGTTTGTATTCAGGTTAGCCTGTTTAGCTTGTTAGCCCAAACGGGCCAGCCCGTCAGGCTCGGGCTGGCCTGTTTACCAGCTATAGTCTTGTGAACTCTTGTAGTAACTAGTAAGCTTATTTCAAATTTTATTTCTAATTTTATAATTTTAAAACACCATGTATCACCGTTGGCAACCATACCCACTTCATCGCCATGTCACAAATTCGTTGCATTTTCTGAATAGGTTGTGGTCGGAACCAATGTTATTAAACCCGAACCTACTATTGAACTAGTCGAGGTACTGGGTCAAATTGAGTCAACCTGGGGGCTAGACAGGTAAAGAATAAAAAATTAAAAATAATTTAATTTCTCATCGCACAATCTAAAATTCCAAATACTATATATCATTTCAATACCTTGAATCACTAACAAAATAATCATATACTTGTCAAATATTCTTTACAATTTCCTTTACAAATTGACATCATAATATCATATACCACCCAATGACACTTGAATTTGTAATCAGTAATGACAAAATATTCATCATAAAAAAGATTAAAAATAGGTATAGGATAACAACATATTCCTACCTATATGATAACATATTCCAACCTTCAATCACTAAACTAATAGTAATCATCATTATGAATATCATCATTAACATCATTAACTCTCCAGGTATTGAGACATTAGGAGGTGGAGCTGTTGGAGGAAAAGTATAGGCACTAGAAGCAAAAGAATCATCATTTAAAGATGGAGCCCCAGCAATACCATCACAATCTATATATTAAATGAATAAAATTAATAATAGTTATGTTAAAAACATGGTTATATTCTTTTATATAAGAATATAATCTTAGATAAAAGAAGAGACAATTAGCACTACTACAGATTCACACATATATAACACTTAATAAAATAGCGGTTATAGTGAATAAACATTATATATATCGAGATAAAGATCACGCAAGAATATATAACACTAAAACCTAACTATTAAATATGCGCACCATCATGTATTGAGAGACGAAATTCATGATAATAAAATATAACTGTTGTAATTATTAACCGTAATATATTTATTAACAAAAATGATGGTTCTTACAAAATAAGTGTCATTTAAAACTTTCAAACGATTTGTTTTCACAACTTTATATTAGCAAAAACTAATATATAATGGTTAAATAATTAATCATAGAGTATGATTCCTAAATACTTGTCATTTTTTAAGAATACTTAACAGTTAAAAGTAATAACCATCATATATAAGAAGGTAGGATTTTGAAAAATATTTTATTTGATAATATCTAATAGCTCTTTAACAAGGACCTGTTATATATTCCTCAAGAATACTTAACAATAAAAAATTATTGGACAATACATTACAGTTCTTCATAAATAACCATTAAGTAGTATTTAATATAAAATAAGGGTATGATTTTGAAAGATACCATATAAAAGGTAGCAGGATCTTGAGAAATATAATTTTGCAATACATTACGATTCTTTACAAAGAATTGTTAAGTATTCTTTAATAAAAATAAAAGTAGGATTATAAAAGATATCATATATAAAGGGGCAGGATCTTGAAAAAAAAATTGACAATATATTACATTTCTTCACAAAGAACCGTTAAGTATTCTTTAATATAGATAAAGGTAGGATTCTAAAAGATATCAAATATAAGAAGGCGGGATCTGAAAAAATATTTAAGAATGCATTACGGTTCTTCACTAAGAACTATTAAGTATTTTGACAATACATTATGGTTTTTCTTTAAGAACCGTTAAGTATTCTTTAATATAAATAAAGGAGGGATTATAAAAAAAATTATTTGATAATACATTACAGTTCTTCACTAAGAACCATTAAGTATTACTTAATAAAAAGGTGGGATTTTGAAATTGTTAAATATAAGGAGGCGGGATTATGAAGATTTTTATTTGATGCAATTCTTTAAACTCCTTCTCAAACATTTTTTGAGCTTCCCTAGTGGGTCTCACACTCTTTTTTCTGTAAGTTTTATTCTAGTACTGCAGGTCTTATCCTCTGCCACTACCATGGGTCTTTATTCTGCAGCTTCTTCCTCTTATGATTCTTCCTGGTGTAAGCTTTCATTTTTTTCCAGTTAGTATTTTTAGTTTCATTTTAGTTTTTTATATAATGAGAGCTTGCTAGTTGATGCTCAAGGTCATCAGTCGAGATTATAATATCTAATCTGATTATGGCCGTTGGTTTGAAGATTAAAAGAGAGGAAAAAATGAAAGATAAAGTAGAGAACACGAAAAAAAGATGAGATAAAATATTGGATTTTTTTATTGATGAACTTATTACGTTCTTCAACTTTAGCAACCTAAACTGTAGGTTGAAATCATATTTTGTAATACCCTATTTTTTCCACCAATATTCCTTGTATATATTTGTGATATTTAGTTGAATAAAATGGTGATTGTGGTATACATATAATAATGAAAATATTCTAATCGGTAGTTACATACAATTGGCTAAGCTAAGACACAAAGGTGCAACTTTTGTCTACTTAAAGGCATAATATTGTAACTCAAATTGGAGCATGAGAGAGCACAAATATTGGCCCAATTATATTGCCTCAAATTTGGCTAAAACAAGGAGAAATGAAGGAAGAAATGATTTATTTCAAAAATCATAAATTATAAGGGTAAAATGGTAATTTACCAATAATGCAAGAAGCAATCAATTATTTCCATTTCCATAACATTTTTGGTTAAAGAAGGGAAGGCAATTGATAAAACAAATGCTTGGCTTAAAATGAATCAAGAAGGATGATTTATAGCCAAGTAAAATGGAGAGTTGAAAAGTGAAAAGTAACTTGTCATAAAGAGCTCTATTACAAGTTAATTATGAATGGAATAAAGGAAGATAATATGAGACCATTCTCTCTTGCTATTTCAAGATGGAGTTTCGGTCAAAAAACAATATGGAAAGAGAAAAGATGAAGGAAATTAAATTGTCATGTGTTAATACATTAAAATACAATTTTCAAAAAGCAAGAAGGAGAGATATTTTTAAAAGCTTCTCTTGTCCATTCCAAGACCCATATTTCGGTCAAATTGGAAACAAAAGAGAGAGGGTGCTGGACGAAGAAAGCAAGAACATAAAGAATACAAGAGAGCTAGGGTTTCCAAGAGATCAAGAATCAAGGTAAGAGTTTGAAATCCTAGTGTTATTGCCTTCTAAACTCCTTAGAACCTCCTCTAACCTCTTCTTCTTGAAATACATGATTAGCAAGCTAAATCAAGAGAGAAGAGAGAGAGATAAGTGGCATCCTAGTGAGAGAAAGTGGTGAAATAAAGAGGTAATCTCATAAACTTGATCCTCTTGTGATATATGACGGTATTGGTGTTGTTGGTTTTGGCTTTGTTGCTTGATTTTTTGTAAATTTGGGAAGATGAAATCCTAAGGAGAAATGCTACCAAAATTTCCTCAAATTATGTTCGCTTAGTGTTTAAGTATTTAATCATGTGATTAGAAGTGGAAAGGAAGTGATTAAGCAAGAGAAATCAAGAAAACACATTTTCTCTCATAAGAACCAAACTTTCAGCCATAAGCAGAACCATAGGGAGGAACTGGAATTTGGTAATTATGATGATTCCATTGGATTTATAAGGAAAAATTGTGTAGGTATATATGAGTTCATGATTTTTGGACGTTGGTATGCAAATTTGAAAATTTATGAAATTGAAAGTGCATGCTGTTTGATTGCCTCACTGGAGACAATTTTATTGTGCAATGAAATTTGCTGGTAAAACCTGGTCCAAAAATTATGAAACTTGGAAGAATTAAAGTAGAGATGTATAGATTTAATTTGATAGGTATTTTTGTAATTTTTGGACAAGTACATTAAAAGATATGAATTTTCAAAGTTGTCCCCTATTTCTGTAATGTAATATGGAACATTGCAGGTTTAGAGAATTTCTGGGAAAACTATGATGACATTGGTTAGATCAAAGCATTTCTACACAAAATTACATTTAAATATATTTATTTATAATTTAGAACCAATCAATTTGGAGTTCCCTAGAATTAATGGTGAATTTTTGAATTTAATAAAAAAGCTAGCAGATTTGAGAATAAGAGTGAAAATGAAAAATATAATGGCATTAAGTAATTAAGTTGAACTTTGAGGGTGGATTTAACCAACTTGGTATAATTGGGCCACTTTGATTATGCTTTTAGCTTAGTATACTAACTTTGATGACAACCAACTTGACTAATTGAATTATGCAAGTAATGGACGAAATAATAATCTGTCTCCGTAAATTCTAATTATATGACCTAACAACTGTCCAGAGCTTAAAACTTGCCTGAGCTCAAAGAAACGATTGGAAATTGTACGAGAAAAGAAGCTAGGTAGTAACTTGTCTTTCATATGTTATAAGATACACTGCATGTTTTATGTGTTCATCATAAATTGTCTGGCACATTCTGGTTATGCAAGGTGGTTGCTCGGGGCCTTTATGCGAGGGTGGATGTTCGGGCCAATAATGTTCTGTGATGCATGAGTGGATGCCTGTGGCCTTTTTGCGCAAGTATCGCTTGGGGCCTTGTGATATACCTAGCACTATGGTGATATATGAATTGCATGTGATGTATTGAATGTTGTGGTGATGATTCTGTTGTATGATGATTGTGTAGCATGCTTTGTGATGTTATATCTATATGACTACCTATCTGTTACTACAGAGATTCTTTCGAATCTCACTCTTTTTCAAAACCAATCTACAGTACAGGGAGATAGCTCGAAGGTAAATGCGGATGGCTAGAAGCTGGAGTCAAGAGACTTTAAACTTTCTGTTGGTTGTTTGTTTTAATATCTTTGGATATTTTGGATTTGTATATAGTATAAATAGCTTGTAACTATGATAATGATATAGTAGTAGAATTGGTAATGCCAGTAGCACAGTAAATGAACAATAGTTTAATAAAGAGATGACGCTTCTGATTAATAAAGGAACATTAACTAAAGAACGTATCATGAAACGTAAGCAGAGACACGCTCACATGCTCTAATAAAATGGATTTAAGTACCGATGAGACTCAGTAAGATAGTGAATGGTTGTGAAATTATTTGGAAAAAATTTATTTCACTAAAAAAATCCCTTCTAATCCTAGATTCAACTACTGTGGTAGGTTTGGAGTTTGTGAATATTTTCCAAATCGTGTTTAGTCCGGGACCGAACTGTGGTTCCATAACTGATTGCACTATTCTTTTGCATTCATATGAGGCTGTCAGACATAAGATGTAGAGCTGGTAAATGGGCCTACCCGAGCTCAATGGGCTGGCCCGTCTTTTTTTTTTTAAATTTACTTATTTTTTAATTTTCACTCCCTTTCTCTTTCATCTACTCACATAACACTTATTTTCTTTTATGCATTTGTGCTAGGAAACCAATTTCATTCTTACTTTCCTTTTTTTTTCATCTACTCACATTACAAAAACATATAAACACATATTTTTTAAATTTAATATTATAAAAATAAATAAATAAAATATGAAAAAAGTGTCAAATAAAAAAAATGAGAAAGTAGTCAAACACAACATCACTGAGATCTGACTATCTGAAAAGCAGAAATTTTTTTTAAAATTATTAAACTGACCAACCCGTTTGACCCGCGGGTTAAGTAGGTTGACCCGTTTAACACTCGGGCTAAATGGGTTGACCCCGTTTAGCCCAAAAAACAAACGGGCTCAGATTTCTTAGCCTGAGCCCGTTTATTTTAACGGTCCCCGGACCATATTATCGGTTATAATAAGGTGTCATAAGTTTGTTGAATCTGGTTCCAAGATTTTCTCAATTTTTTATATTTGCTAATTTTTACTATATTCTAATTTTTAAAGTTATATTCTGAGATTTGTTTAAACTTTTATATTTCCTTATTTTTATTATATTTATTATTATTTTCATATTTATATTATCCTTTTACAGTTAAAAGATATGTGATAGGAACTCTTAGAGCACACTAATACATGATCTATGAACAATCTATAACAAAGGCATTATAAAATATTATGGAATTTTTTGTTAATTGATTTTCTTTTAGAATTCAAAACTTTATAAGATAATGTTTTATTGTGAGAGTGCTTAAATTATTAATTTTTTTAAATTGTATGATGTTTATCAATAATGTATTGAATTTGAATCCTATAAATATAAGTTTTTTTATTTAATATTATTATCTTGTTATTATCAATGATTATATCAAGTCTTATATAATAATTATTAATAGTAAAAATAAATAAGAACAAATATTAAAAATAACTATATATAATAAAAAAATAAAGCTAATACATTACGGTTATTAATAAAGAACCGTTATATATACCCTTAATATATTACAATTTGAAACTATTATTGATCTGCATGGAGCATATATAACGCCTGTATATATGACCGTTCATAACCGTCATTTATGGTCGATAATAACTGTCATAAAAGGCTTTTTTTGTAGTAATATAGAAACCTCTAAAATCCCTCGCCATTTGTTCAAATTGAAGATTTGTTACTTCTAGATTATCAAATTTAGGAGTTAGATCTTTTTCAAGCACCAAAAAGTCTAGTTTATCAATTAATTAATAATTAGTACGATCATGACTATCTTTCTTCTTCTACAATTGATTCCTTTCATACCAACATGAAAGAAGATCATCAACATTAATGAAATGTATATTACTATATTTAATAAAACTATAAAATCATTCATAATTCATAACTTTTAGGCCAAATTATACAAAACCTCCCCTGAACTTTAGGTTAGTTACATATAACCCCCTGACATTTTAAAGTTTAAATTTAACCCCCTGACTTTTCATTTCTTAACAATTAATTCTCTACCATTAAGTGATCATTATCTTTTTGATGGAAATTGCCAATTCAGATTATGAGATGACACGTGACATCCTATAAGGTATCTTGTGTAAATTATTAATTTCTTAAAACCCCATTTAACTTTGAACAATTGCAGGTAACCCCTAAACTTTGATTATTTATAAATAACCCCTTGACATTTCAAAATTTAAATTTTAACTCCCTTAAAATTTTAATTTGTAATAAATAAACCACATGTTGTTACTTTAATCATTTTTTTTATAAATTTATTAATTTTTTACTATTATTTGTCAATTAAAATAGTTTTCTTGTATGAAAAAAATAGAAGAATAATATTTAAAAAATATAAAAATAAAAATGTCATCATTTGTATAACATTTACTTATTTTCTTGTGTTAATTGAGTATTGATATTATAAAAGTATCATCATTTATGTTAAATATATTCTTGGGATGATTAAACATTGATAGTTTAAAGATTACATTTTTGTTAGAAGATAGCTCTTGCCCTCATTAATTTTTTTATTAGTAATGTATACATTTTCTTGAATTAGAGGTTCAGTGTTTATTTTGTATTTTTCTAAGTATTATTCTTCTAGTTTTTGACATACAAAAGAACCATTCTAATTAATAAATGATAGTAAAAACCTTTAATAAATTTATTAAAATGATAGAAAGTAACAGTATGTGGTTTAATATTATAAATAAAAAATTTAAGAGAATTAAATTTAAATTTTGAAATGTTAGGGGGTTATTTGTAAATAATCAAAATTCAGGGGTTATTTGCAACTGTTCAAAGTTCAGGGGGTTTTATGAAATTAATAATTTACATAGGATGCCACATGTCACCTCATAACTTGATGTGACAATTTTCGTTAAAAAGATAATGGTCACTTAACGGCAAGGGGTTAATGGTTAAGAAAATGAAAGGTCAGGGGGGTTAAATTTAAACTGAAATATCGGGGGAAGGGGGGTTATATGCAATTGACTTAAAGTTCATGAGGGGTTTTGTATAATTTAACCTAACTTTTAAGATAACCTATACTTTAACCTCATATTGTATTTTGTGAAAACAAAACCATCAAGCCTTTGATGCTCTAATCTATTTCTTCTTTTACTATGGGTACGCTCAAATAAGCTCCAATTCTTTCACAACTAGAAGAAGAAGACGTTTGGCTAAGAACACGTATAGCAATTTATTACAATTCCGATAGTGAACCCTCATAATACAGACACCACTCATCTTCAAAATAAAATAAAAGATATTTAGTACATATTAATAATCATAACATGTACTTTCAAATATGAAATTTAATATAATTACGTGGGACTAGTTTTTGGATTGTTTTTTCACATGAAACCTTATCAAAGGATTCTTTATGTTCATTGTGACACCTCATGTCCAGTAGCCTCAAACGAGTGCAAAAGAGTGGTGAAATCATTCATGGAAACAAGATTCGGTCTTAAATTAAAGAGACTTGGGAAAATGTTTACAAACCCTAATCGTACCCCAGGAGTTGAACCTGGAATTGGAAGGGATTTTTGGGTAAAGTAAATTTTTTTTAAATAATTTCATAAACATTCACTATCTCTCTAAGTCTCATCGGTATTTAGATCCATTTTATTAGAGTATGCGAACGTGTCTCTGCTTACATTTAATGATACGTTCTTTAGTTAATGTCTTTTCTTTAATCAAAAGCGTGATCACTTTATCAAATTACCGTTCATTTACCAAGCTACTGGTACTACTGGTTCTACTACTATACTGTCGTCAGGTTTACATAGTTATGTATATCATATATAGTTCCAAAAATATTTAAAGTATAAAAAATAGACAACCAACAGTAAACTAAATTCTTTTTATTCCGTCCTCTAGCTGTCCGTATTTACTTCTTACCCTGTGAGCTGCTTGCCTGTACTGTAGAGTGGTTTATGAAAAAGAATAAGATTCAAAAGAATCTCATAGTAACAAATAGCCAATCATATAGATATAACATCACAAAGCATACCACACAATCATCATACAATAGAATCATCATCACAACATTTAGTGCATCACATGTTGTTCATATGTCACTATAGTGCTAAGTATATCACAAGGCCCTAAGGGATACCTGCACAAAAAGGCCCTGGGCATCCACTCATGCATCACAGAACGTTATTGGTCTGAGGGTCCACCCGGGTAAAAAGGCCCCGGGCGACCACCTCGCATAACCTGAATGTGCCAGGCAATTCATGATGAACACACAAAACATGCAGTTTATCTTATAACATATGAAAGACAAGTTACTACCTGGCTACTTCCCTCGAGCAATTTCCAACCATTTGTTTGAGCTCGGAAAAGTTTTAGCTCTTGGATAGCTATTAGGTCCTATAATTAGAATTACAGATGACAAGTCATTACTTAATCTAATCCTTTTAGTATAATGTAACTAAATTATTCTTGGTTTAGCTTCTTGGTGTTCATTTGTGTTACTTAAGTAGCCCTTGGAAGTCCCAACAAAGGTCTATGGGGTTGGGAAAGACCATACCAATCAACACTTCTTGAAAAATATGAAATATGGAAAAATTTAGGTCTTGGCTGTGGTAAAAAAATGCTTGGCCATGGCAAAAAACAGGTTAAAAATTTTTCGGTCGTGGCCAAGCAACCCTCTAGCTGCGGCTAATAATACCTTATTTCTTGACCGAAATTCCAAAAATCATAACTAAATTAAAAAAACTCCAAATGAGGTGATTCTAAGTTCTACGTGACCTTGTTTATGTATAGTTTCATGGAAAAATATATCCATGAGCTAAATTTACACTCATAAATACATAATTCTCTTTTATTAGACACTGCTCCAAAATTTTCTAGTTTTATATGGCCAAATTTTAAAAATAGAGAACTTCCAGCATACACATCCAAATAACCATTATGACTTATCAAATTAAAAATTGATAAGTCTACTTTTACACTAGAAAGTTTCAGAATTTTTGGACAAGGTTTGACCTATGAAACACCTCACACAACATCACTACCACACAAGGGAAGATCAAACATCATGTACATACACACTTCATAAATTTCCAAATTGGCATACAAACATCCAAAAATAATAAACACATGTATACTTACACAATTTTACCTTATAAAGCCAATGGAATCATCAAAATTACAAAATTCCAACCCCTTCACCATATCCTATTCAGAACAGAAAGTTAGGGTTCTTAGGAGGAATGTATTGTTTTTTTGTTTTCTCTTGCTTAATCACTTCCTTTCTACTTCTAATAATATGATTATCCATTTAAACACTAAATGTACATGTTTAGAGGAAATTTGAGTAGCATTTACCTTAGATTTTGCTTCACCCTATTTTTGAAAATCAAGAAAAAAAAGGCAATATCCACCAAGAACAACACCAACAACATCAAACAAGCCAAGGGAATAAATTTTGGTGATTACCTCTTGATTCTTGCTCTTTCTCTCTCTTGGCCGAAATGCTTCTCTTTCTCTCGAAGCTCTTGATTTTTCTTGAGAACCATGGATTTAATTGAGTAGAAGAGGTTAGGAGAGGATATAGAGTGATTAGGAGGCAAAAATCACAAGGTTTTGTAAGTTCTTACCTTAGTTGGTGATTTGGAAACATAAGTCTCCTTCCTTCTTGTGTTCTTGCTCTTAAATATGCTTGAGATCACTCTCTCTCTTTTTTGTTTTATTTTTCTGAAATGAAGAATGGAAGGAAGAGGTGGTAGCCTTTTTGAATTATATCTTGACTTATGTCATAATTCTTGGTTAATCTTTTTCTTTCTTTTCTTATATTTTCCTTAGCCACACAATTATTTCTCCTTTTTTCCTTAGTCTACCAAATTTATTTAAGGGAAGAGAAGGCGTGTGTGTGTGTGTGTGTGTGTGTTTCTCTTCCATTTCTATTTGTTGACCATCCATGCATAAGAGGAAAGAGGGAATTAAATTGGCTTCTTGCATTTGCCTTAGTTAAAGTCTTATAATTTTGCCTTTTGCTTTGACTTCCTCTTCTTGCTTTAATATACCCTTACATGTGTATTTGTCTTTTCCCTTTTTCCACCGAATGTCTAAGAGGGAAAGGAAATTAAATGGCTTCTTCAATTCATTCATCAAGCTCATATGTGTTTTTGACCTTTTGACCTTCTTATGATTGGAAAAAATTTCCTTCTTGATTTAGACTTTGTTTTTTTTTTCCAACTTTGATTTTCTCATGGTAATTGTAATACCCCATTTTTCACCAATACACTTATGTGTATATTTGATGTATACTTAATGAAATAAAATGGTGAAAAATGATGTGAATTTATGGAAAATATTCCAATTGCCGGTTACGCGTAAATTGGCCGAATACAGGTATGAGAGACCGGTAAAGGCCCAATATGGTAACCCAAAATTCACAAAATTTAATGACATATTTAATAGCCTTATTTAAGAGTCAAAATGGGGTTAATCTAAAGAAATGGGTAAAAAGTGATTTATTTCGGTAAATCATAAATGCAGGGGTAAAAACAGTAATTTTGCCGAAAAATGGAAAATAATTATTTTTCCTCAAATTCCTAATGATTTGAGCTAAATGGGAATTAAAAGGAGCAAAGTGACTACTTGATCATTATTAAACTAATTTTGGTGAATTATGGTCATAAATGGTCAAATGGTCAAAATGTCAATTACTTGGTAAACAAGTTACATGTTGGCACAATGGGATAAATGGAGATTCAGCTTTTCCCATATTTTCCTACATGAGTTCGGTTAAAATGGATGAAGAAAAGGGAGATTTGATTAATTAGTGAATAATGAAAATTATGGGCCAATTGGAATGTGACACTTGGCATGATCAATATAATCTTTATTAATATATCAATCTTCATCATTCCATCAGCTGCTCATTCACGATTAAACTGACCTAAAGAGAGAGTGAGTGAGCTGAAGAATGAGAACTTGACGGAAGAGAAGGAGAGAAGCTAGGGATCATCCAATCTTAAGGTAAGGAGTTGTTACCTTGTGTTTAGAGTTACATATCTCCCCTATGATCTCTTCTCTTCACTTCCTTACCATTGGAGCCATGATGTTCAGCTGAAACAAATGCAAGAAGGAGAGAGAGAATTCAACCTAGAGAGAGAAATTCTAAGAAATCAAGAGGTAACTTCCAAAACTTGTTCCTCTTGCTTGATTAAGGTTAGTAGAGTTGTTTTGGGCTTGATTATGGTTCATTTGGTACAAGATAATTCAAGAAAGCTAAAGAGACCTTAATATGTAAGTATCTCCAAATCAAGTCCAATGAATGTTTAACTAGTTAATATATTGGTTATAAGTAGAAAGGAGGTGATTGGGCCAAAGAAAACGAGAATCCGACACAACTTTTCTGGGAATTTGTTTTCCCTTCCCTGTGTTGGACGGATGGATGAATGGGAATTTGACCAATTTGATGCTTCCATTGGATTCAGGAGGCCAAATTGTGTAGGGTCTATGTTGACCCCGAAGTGAGAAAAGGCCCAGAGAGCGAAATAACAAAATTGCTCTTTCTAAGCCTTATTTGAGGACTGTCAAGGGTATTTTCATCATTTGGGCTTGATTTTGGCCAATTTGAGGTCGGAAATGAATTCTACACTCGAAAATGTGTAGGAATGGCCTAAATCCTAATTTTGAGAAAATACTGATAGTAAGGACCTAAGGGGTATTTTGGTAATTTGGCACCTATAGGCTAAATTTACCAATGATATGAGTTTGGAAAGGTGTATGGATGAGTAATAACCCATTTGATGATGTTTGGCAATTTCAGGACTTGACAACCGGTTTGGCCTCAGGATTGCCTGAGCTTGAATCAAGTGGGAGAGTTGCGTAGAGTAGCAACCAGGTAGTAATCGTCTTCATATGACATAGCATGTATATGTGTGGTTTGTTATCATCAAATGTCATACATATTTAGATTAAGTAGAGAAATCACCCGGGGCCTATCTTTGTGCGGGTTGATACTCATACGATAATATTCATATTGCACAAGCGGTGCCCGGGGCCTATCTTTGTGCGGGTACCCCTCGGGGCCAAGTCTTTATCTAGCGCTAGCATGATGTATGATTTGCATTAATTGTACTAAATGATGTTATGATGATTTGATTGATGAGTATATGATGATCATGCTATGCATGTGTTATCTTGTATGTTGTATGTGTTACTACTGAGATTCCCATGAATCCTTTTCCCAAAAACAAATCTCCAGTACAGGGAGGAAGCTCGCGGGGCAAGGAAAAGGTAAAGGATGATGAGTCGAGGCCGAGCAGTGGATGAGCTTAGTCTAGGTTGTCTAGTCTCTGGATGTATTTTGAAAATTATATGAGATTTTGGGTTGTATATGAGAAAGAGAGCAGATGATGTGTAGGTGGTTTTGTATCTAATATATTGTGCATGTATGTAAATATTTGTACCAGCAGAGGTATTGCTCGCACTCTGATAATTATATTCGGTGAGTATTAGCTATTGAGTACTCTACCATAGTGTTTGGAAATAAGGTATCACAGTAATAATACTCCAAAATGGATTTATTAATTACCAAGTAGCCATTTCCTCTTTTATTTCCCCTCCTTGGCTGAAAATAATAAGAGAATTAGGGGAAAAATATCTGTTCTTTATGTTATGGCAAATCACAATTTTGCCCTTACATTTTTATGACTTATTGGAATAAATCATTTATTGCTCATTTCCTTTGGTTTGGCCAGATTTATGACACTATTATTGGGCCATTATTTGTGTCATTTTATGCTCCAATTTAAGTTACAATATTAGGCCTTTAAATAGACAAAAGCTACACCTCTGTGTCTTAGCTTAGCCAATTATATGTAACTACCAATTGGAGTATTTCCATAATTTTATATACACCACAATTCACCATTTTATTTCACTAAATGTCACAAATACATATAAGGAATATTGGTGGAAAAAGTGGGGTATTACATTCATGGTACATACTGATTTGTTGCATCATTGTAACATAATGATCGACATTGTTAAGTGCGTTTGCCTTAAACAAATTGACCACGACATCCCTTAGTCTATGCCTTCTAACAAATTCAGGACTATACAAGAATGTAGGATTTGTTCGAATCGGCTAACACTCAAGAGGGGGTGAATTGGGTGTACAATAAGAAATTAAGATCTTTTAAAATCTTTTCGCATCTTATTAAATCCATACGTATGGAAGTATAAAATCATAAGCAATTATTTAAATCACATATGCTAGAAATATAAGAGTTTAGGAAAGAGAAGATACAAACTGTGATTTATCCTAATTTGGTCCAATCCACGATGACCTACGTCCAGTCCTCAGGCTCTTCCTTAGATTTTTAATCCATTATCTTCTTGTTTATCCAGGCACAAGAAAAGCCTCTACAAACCCACAAGTTTAGCCAAGCATTTATGAAGCCTTTTACAAGTCTCATACAGAGTTACTCCCCTTCACGCACTATCAAGTTACAACCGAGTTAGTCCCCCTTACTTCAAGTCTTAAGAGCAGAGTAATTCCGAAAACCTTTCTTTCCTACTTACCCGTGCAAGTCTTACGATCATAAAGTCTTACCCGAAATTCTCTTTATAACTTCCTTCATAAGGAAATCAACCCTCTTAAGGTCCCTTAACCTTGAGATCAATTCAGAAATACAATTGAGAATGTTTACAGACTCTCTCACAAAGTAGATATGATACTCATTGAAGTACAATACAAATAATCACTCTCAAAGGTAAATGATATAGAAAATAGAAGAGAACATAGAGTGGTTAGGTCAGAGTGGATGACTCATGATATAAGCATGTTGGTGTCATTGTGTTCTTGTATCAATCTCTTCTTTGAATGCTTTCATATATAGTTGAGTTATGTTAGATGACCATTGTAAGCATTCATCCATTAGTGTCTCATTGCTTCGTTTGATCGTTCTTTGTATTTGAAAAACCAGTCGTTACGTCGGACTCTCCTCACGCTCTGAAAAGTATCTTTTTGTCTTTTCCTGTCAATTCTTCATTGTTAATCTGGAAAAAACACTTTAAGCATTGATACAATGAAGTATTAGACATGAATACATTGGATCAATGAATAGAAATTGAATCTCTGTGTTCTGGGACTCATCACTTCGAGTGACAATGTTTGCAATAAGTGACTTCCTTATTTGAATCCGAATGTTTAATATCCTATTTCACACTTGAAATATATATTAGTTGATGTTTAAGTATAGCCATAAGTGAAAACATTAATGAATAAATGACATTTAACTATATTTGGATTGTTCTCTGTAACTATGTAACTTGTTTTGCTTCAGTGACTGGTAAACTCAAGTTCTTGTTGCAAACTGTAATATCTAAAATTTGAATCACTAAAATTCCTTGAATATTTAATTATATTCAATGGAATAAAATGATCAATTTTGGTATACTTGGAATAGCCAAAATATTGAAAAAATTAATTATATGGAATTTTTGGCCAAGAAGGACCTAAAGCCCAATTTTATTTGTGGTAAAAGCCTAACATTGTGTCCTAAAAATTTAGTATGAAAGAGCACAATTTTTAGACCCAAAGTGTTACAAAAATTTGGTCAAAATAGAAAGGAAATAAGAAGGTAGCAACTTGTACCAGATTGTTGTGGCATGTTTTTGAATGGCCAAATCTGGTCCAAACCTTATGAAATTTTACAAGATGAAATTACACATCCTGGAATTTAATTTGATAGGTATTATAAGCCATTTGGACCAGTGGATTGTAAGATATGATTTTCCAAATTTTGACCATGAATCTGGAACAAATTTTGTGGCAGACTAGCTTGGTCAAATTTTCTGGAATTTTATGAATGTTTATAGTGTTTTTTGATATTTTTTCTTAAAATAGGACTAAAATAGATTTACTTAGGAACTGGAACCACTCAATTTGAAATTTTCTAGATTTAGTTATGAATTTTCAAAGTTGACTAAAAATGCTAGAAATTTCTGGAAAACATATGGAAATGACAATTTTGCCCCTAAAACCCTAAATTGATGGCTGTTAAGGGTAATCTGGTCATTTGAGTATGAATTTTTCTAAATTAAGGTTAAAAATGGATTCTACACATGAAATTGTGTAGGAATAGCCTGGATCATAATTTTGAGAAAGTAAAATTATACCAGGCATAAGGGGAATTAGATTGGATTTCCTAAGGACATTTTGGTAATTTGGCACCTTGAGTAAAGACAACCAACTTATGAGTTTAAAATAAGATATGAATGAGTAATAACTCATTTGTTGTTAATTTTCAAATTTTAGGATTTGATAATTGCCCGAGACTAACGAAAAGTTAAAGGACCGGTAGTAGCTAGTCCATAGAAAGGAGTTCAGGTAGTAACTCTATCTCATATACTATGTGAATATTAATATGAATTGTTTGCCATGTTTTGTGTAATGTGATGTATTGGTGTGGTTATGCTTACTTGTGTGCTGTATAGCCTGACTGTGCTTACCTGTGTGCTGCATAGCCTGTATGATGATATGATCACTATATGGTTTGTTATATATGAGTAGGGAACGAGCTATCATTTTTGATCTTGGGAAAAATCATCACTTTGTTTCCTGAACATTGTTAGACATGTGCTTGGCATTTTGATTGCTGCATCATGATAAATGCTGCATTACATGTTTACTTTTCACATTTTAAATAATTGATAGCCTGTTACTATTGAGATTCGTATGAACCTCACCCTTTCCATAAATTTAAAATTTATTCATCAAGTGGAAGCGGCTCAAAGGGCAATGCAACAGATACCAGAAATTAAAGGTCCGGTGCTAATCAAGATATTTATCGTTGGTTATCGATTAATCTTCCTATGTATTTAGATTTGTATTATATTATGTACAAACCCTGTATGGATTTTAGGAAATGTAATCAAGAATTTATTATTAGTATAATGTATTATTTCTGTATGCCTATTGAACTATGCTCTAATACTTTGATAAATGTTAAAATATTAAGGGGTTTGACAGAAACTCGAGTTCTGAGAACAAACTCGAGTTCTCATCTATTATGCATGTCTGAGCAGAAGCAACCTTCACATGTGTCATTGAAGAATTTTGACCATATTCTAGTTCTCAATCCCAAACTCGAGTTCTCTTCATGTTCTTTCAGGTTCCAGCTTTGAACTTCCAAGTTTCCTTGAAGTTCTGAAGTACACACTGGAGTTCCTTATTCATTTTTCAAGTCCCAACTCAAGTTCTTCTGAAAAACTCGAGTTCTAGTGTTGTCAGTACTTCTTCAGATTGTCTTTGTCAAGAACTCGTGAGAGTTTAGTTTGTAAACTCGAGTTCTCATTTGATTAGAACTCAAGTTTTTCTTCCAAACTTGAGTTCTTCTTATACGTCAAGTTTCTGAAAAAATATCTGATTGAAACTTACGGGAGTTCAATTGCCAACTTGAGTTCCTTACGGACAACAACTTGAGTTCTTGTGACAACACCTGTTTCTGGATTACCTTATGTGTAAAACTTGCGAGAGTTCAAATATCAACTCGAGTCTCTTCACACTAAAACTCAAGTTCTTAATAAAGTTCAAGCTTTTGAGTCTTCTCTAGATAAAATTTCCAAGAGTCCAGTTTTAAGACTCGAGTTCCTCAACATATCACAACTCGAGTTCTCTTCCTGATCTTCATAGCTTTATAAGTCTCAGGTAGAAACTCTCTGAGGGAAATTCCAGGACTCGAGTTCTCTTTAGGTCTGAACTCGAGTTCTCATCCAAAACTTGTGTGCAACAGATTAAGACAGGTTCTGCAATGTACATAACTCAAGTGTTAGCCAAAACTTGCAAGAGTTAACATGAACTTTCAGACCAAAACTTGAGTTCTTCATTGAAACTCGAGTTTTGCATCAAAACATGAGTGCATCAAATATTGTGCAGAACATGAAACTGTCAGTTTGTGAAATGCATTTAACAATCAATTTAACTCAATGTTCTTGATTAATCTTTGTTATTTCTTTACAAAACAATTCATTATCATTTATTATCATCAAAATATGGATTCTAACATTCTCCCTATTTTTGATGATGATAAAACCTTAGTGATGGATTTGAAAATTTATTAGGTTATTTAGTGATGAATTAAAGTTTCAAATACATAAACATAGAGTGATAAGAGAATTGTTTTAAATTCCAAGTCTTTGGCCGCAATTTAGCTCTTCCTTCTTCAATGCTGCATAATTTACACTACAAAGCTTGTTATGAGACTAAGTATATCAAACTCGAATGCAGAAATCATAATTCAACATAAGCTCATAATTCAACACAACATATACTCAGAAATTATAACTTAAACTCATAATTTTATTACAAATTCAAAAAGATACAGAATTCAACATAACAAGTTTAATAATAACATAAGCTCCCCCTTATGAAATTCAATCAGATACATATAACAAAACATAAGCTCCACTTATGAAATTCAATCAGATACATATAATGAAACATAAGCTCCCCCTTAAAACCTTAAAACTAATAACATTGAGCTCAAATACCATCACTCGTCCTTCTCCCCCTTTTGGTCATCAATAGAGGAGGTAGGCACATGAAAAGTGATATCTGATGGTGGAGGTGGAGTGTACAATACCAATGCAGTAGAGGGGTTAATGGGATCAGGTATGAATGGTAGTGATGATGTTTGAGTAGCAAATGTGTCAGGCTCAGGAGTGGGTTGGCTATCTAGAGTAACATCCACAATAATCAAAGTAAGAGGGTCAATATAAGAGAACAATACTGTGGCAGGAGTGGTAGATACTGGAGGGGTAGATGAAGGTGGTGATGTGGTAGGAGGTGGAACTGATGTAAGAGGGGCTGGAACAGGAAGATGTGCATGAAGAAACATCTTTAAATTAGTAAGCCTCCGTGTGTGATCCTCCTGGGTCTTGACTATTATGTCAAAGTTGTGATTGGCCTTCTCTACCAACTTGATAACCTGTTGTTCCATTTTATCTACCAATTGCTTATACTGCTGGAACAACTCGTTCTTGAGATTTTTCATAGCCTTATTAATCACATCAGTAATATACCCCTGGAGAGATATACCGAAGAATGACAGAGACAGAGATGTACCTTGTGTTAAGGATTGAGCTTCATTAGCTCGTGATGGAGTAGACTCCAGTTGAGGTGCATGTCTTACTTTACCTATAAGTAGATTTATGCCCATTCAATTCAATTGAGTCATACCAACCCTCAGGATCTTCACCTTCTCATCACTATATAAATACCATATTTTGTTGTGTCTAAGGATAGGGGAGACTATATGAGGGAGTGGTATGTAATTATTTCTAGTGGAGGAGAACCTGAATCACCTTATCTCTTGAAATATCATATCTCCTACATTTCTCCTTTAACCAGCAAGCAATGAAGCCATCATATAGTAATCTTTGAAGGCAAAGTGGGTATAGTTTTTGGAATTGTTGATAATGCTTCTGGTATAAATGTAAAAGAGGATGCATTAAAGGTTTGGCATAGAGGTAGGCTTGAAATTCAAGGGTCTTACTGGCTCACCAGGTCGTAATAGACTGAATATTTAGTTTGGAGTAAATTTATGGGTAAGATCAGAGGGTGGAATAATATAGCAAATATTATATTTACGATGGATGGGGTAATCGATACAGATTGGCAACAAACTATGGTTACCAGTCCTTCTTCTATGAATTCACTAGTCGTTGTCATTAGGTTTTTTACTTTCATGTCACACTAAAAAGTCTGCACGATAATCGGTAAATATAATAGGTGAACACTGGGCCAAGGTTCATAAAAACCAAGATAGTTGTTAAGGTTTACACAACAATAGGAACTCAGGTAATCTAAATCAACATATACAACATGGAAAAAATTACGATGGGAAAATTCTTCATTGTATACCTTTTTGTTAAAGGGTGCCAGAGGTTCAAGATGAAAGCTTTCAAGAGGCACAATCTTTGCTTCTTGCTCTGGTACATGAGAGGTCGAAGGTGCTCCTGACTGTGTATGACCTTGAGAATGCGTAGGAACATGTTGAGATGTGGATCCACTAATCCCAGAAGCAATCTTCCCAACCAAGGCATCCAGTTTTGATTTTTAAATAGCTTCCCGGAGTTGCCTATCATCTTCACTCTCTGAAGATGATTCAGGTGGAACCTCAGTAAGTTTTCACCTTCCTTTTCCTTTCACCACTTTGGTCTTTGACTATGTGACGATCGACTCCTTGATTGTGACACCTTTAGCCATCTTTGTGGGAGGTTGAACATTTTTCACTTTCGGGTGCGTCTTCTTCCTAACATTTCCCTTTTTCTTAGGGGTTACTGTCTTTGAAGGAGGAGGAGTGGGAGTTGGAGGAGGACTTGCCATCAGTGTTGGAGACTCACTAGATTGAGAGAGTGAAAGAAAGATGATGATGATAAGGATGGAGATAGTGAGTTCCGGGTCACTTGTAGTACTTTAGTACGCACCATGATGATTTGGAGATGAAGAAACACAAAGCAACCAGGAAATTTGAGAAATGAAAAATAGAGCTCTAAAATTTACGAGACGTTTAGGGTTCGGTGAAGGTGATTTAAAGACTGAATATGCCATTTGAGGAGGATTGAAGGTTGAAACTAATGATTCATGCAAGAAAAGGCATCGATTGAGTGTTTAACGGCTGGAATTTGAATGGGTATGTGTATTTGAGTGAAGTGACACGTTTGAGTTTGAAGAAAGAGTGCAACGTTTGAGCTCTAGACTTACTGATATTAAGTCTCGACACTCGAGTTCTGCCTAAGAACTCGAGTTCTGTGGAAAATTTTTTATACTGATACAACATAGCTGACTTGAGTGTGACTTGTAGACACCTAAGTTAATTTCCATCTTCTTGTATATTTATACCCACGTCCTCCAAGATCACTTGAGTAATCCATGCTTTTGATTCATGCTTTTCCTGCCATTTCCTTTTTGAACTCGAGTTTCCTACTGAAACTCCAAGTTATGAACTCGAGTTTGCCTCTAGAACTCAAGTTTTGTGTCTGAACTTGATATGAACTCGAGTTTTCACTCAGAGTTCATGTAGGCTCTGTTTATCTTTGTTTTAATGATCGTAAGCAGAGCATTCCAGCAAAACAAACTTCTACATACTCCAATGCTCATGTTAGTATAGTGATAATCAAAACATGTATACATAAACATAATAAGTAACAAGAAATTCTTTCAACTTATTGGGATTAACCATTCCCAATTGATCTTTCGCGAGGAGTTTTGAAAGTATCTGCTACTTGAAGATGAGTTGGGATGAATATCACTTTGACATCCTTTTTTTTTTAACATGATCTCTTGATTAAGTGATGTCATAGTCTGCTTCTTTGATGTCAATATCAAGATCATAGTTGAATTCATAGATGTGTATGTTCTATTTGCTTGATTCGCCCGGTATTTCTTCAATAGCTCTTTTTAGATACTTTAGTACCCAACTACTCTTGGATCCTCATAATAACTCTTTTATTTTTATATAATATTTAAGCAAAGAGTCCAACAAAGACCAAAATATGATTTTACCTAATTATATACATTCAAGCCATTGAAACATAAAGGGTAATGAATAAAAGGTATGAAGAATGATGATTTTCAATGATCAATGACAATTTGTGAATACATTTTATATAGAAAATATATCATTGATAAGATTTTCATGTAATCCATGTAAGTTGGATGAGAGTGGAGAATCACCAACTTTTATGAAATGATAAATCATGATGAATTAAGTTTTCCAAGAATGATAATGGAATATGCAAATTGTTTCAAAAATCTCATGTTCTTTCAAATCATGAATATGCATTATGATATTAAGATTTTGAATGCGTGGAAACTCATTCATGAAATCAATCCTTATGCTAAAAACAATAGAAGCACTACTACATAAGGCACTTTTAACGACTATTTTTATGACCTTTGGATGACCATTTTTAAAGAGACGTATATGTGAGTATCGTGGAAAGTTTTAAAATTAACGACCATTTTAAAAGAATCGTTGTAAGTCAAGACTTACAACGACTGTTTCTAAGAAAAACAGTCGTTGTATGTTATTGTGCCTAACATACAACGACTGTTTTTTGAAAAACAGCCGTTGTAAGTCATGACTTACAATGACTTTTTTTAAATAGTCGTTGTATGTCTTTTTTTAAAAAAAAATTTTTCATTTTTTTGCCTAGAGCATTGAAAAAGTACCAATTTCCAAATAATTATATCTTAAATTTGGAAAACACTACTCAAATGAGAAACCTTTATGTGCAAAATTTCACTTTGTAATATGAATCAACATAATTTGCCCAATAAAAAATATAAATCAACATAAACCTCAAAGTAAAAATCAAGTAAAGAAAACTCAAATTAATCTTAGATTGATAAATTCCCCACTGGTTTAGAGGAATGCTTGTGAATTAGTTCATCAACAACTAAGGGTGTGTTTGTGAACCCATTTGGCAATGAAAAAAGCCCATTTATATAAAAAAAAAAGTTCATTTGGCATGGTTCATGGTGTTTGGGAATACATTGAAAGCAAATGGACTTTACTTATAAAAGTAGTTTTTTTTTTCTAAAGCTGGGGGAGGGAGCTTCTCAAAATTCTCTAAAACAAAAGCCCATTAAATTTCAACCGTTGTGCACATTTCATGAACAAAATGTGTCTTCTTGGTAATATTACTATCTAATTGATAATGGTTATATTGATGGCGATTTAAAAAAAAAACAGAGAGACGTGTCGTATTGAGTTCATGTTCTATTGGGATAATTTCTATCATTAAGAAAAATAATAAATCCCATACAATTCATTTTTCAAAAAATCTTGAAGGTATACTTGAATTCAAGGAATAAAGCAAAATTGAAAGAATACTAATGGAATAACAATTTTTTTCGGTCTTGAAATGTTCCAGGGTAATAAATTTATTCTTTTTAAGCCACATTATGCACTAAAAAAATTTTAACAAAATTCCGACTATAATAATTTGTTGTTGGAACTATTAATAATATGCATCTCAATAATTCTTTCAAAATATTCCAAACTAAAAGAACTTAATTATATGAAAACTCTAATCTTATATTATACAAAAGCAAAAGTGATAAAATTAATTACAATTTCCCCCCCCCCCAAATATTTAAGTACAATTTACTCGTAATATTTCGTGTACAATTCATAAGATTTCACGCAGCCAAGCATGACATAAATCACAAACTGTATTGAACATAAGTTGCTTGAATATACAACAATCTCTCTTACTTACAAACAAGAGTTCAATCTCTAACATAAAAAGTACATTTTACAAGGGTTTTTCTTATAGAAGCAACTCTGAAATCAGCTTCACCTCTGTATAGATTAACTCCAGTTTTAATTTACAAACATTAATTAGACTTCCAAGTCAACCTGAAGAAAGGCAGCCACTATATATAATAGTAATATAGATGATCCAGTTGATGTAGCATCCACATCAACTATTTGTAGATTATCTTCAACACATATGAATCATATTCGTAACATGATCAGAGACGAACTTGTTAGAGTTGTTAGGGGTAGATAATCCAATTATGATCCACTTCACGTATGACATTCGGATTGAAATATATAATTATCTTTTTTTAAATTAAGTGTTTTAGTGTATTTTTCTTCTTTTTCAATAATTATTGAACTTTTTTATTTTAAAAAAAAATTATTTAAATTTTTTAACATCAATTATAACAATTTATACACAAACAATATATATGTAGTATTCAACAAGATTCATGTCATTTTCAGTCATTTATCATCTAAACGAGCTTTTCAAACGTCAATCTAAACAGGTTCAACTTAAAAAAAAGTCACTTCTCTCACCACCAATCCAAACACAAATGACATTTTCAATCTGACTTTTTTTCAATTGAGCTTCTGTAAAAGCCCCATTAAAAAAAAAGCCACTTCTCCACCGAATTTTCAAACAGGCACTAAACAAATGAATGTGTTTCAAAACAGTTTCGTGTTGTACAGAAAAATTACATATTAACTGTATTTCCCAATTACACTTTTGCCATCTTCAATAACAATCTGCCAATGGAATATTCAGTATTCATTTTGACCGAACATCATACAGCAATCTAAATTCTCCAGATTTAGGGGCCAGAGCATTCTTCGCTAGTTATAACATGAGTAGTTATATCTTCTTGGTGCGGGAGGTAGATGGAGTATTGCTAAAGTTACCTGTAGAGATCAAGAGGTCGACGGTCTTCTCATCAGGTGCATAGTTCAGTAACCGAAAGAAATATAAATTCCCAAGAATAGATTCTAACCTGAGGAATGTGTTTGACAACAGTGAGAAATACTTGAGTGTGCTGCAACCTCATCAATTTCAACACAAAAGTTATAATGAATTGAAGCATATATATAGTTCATGTTTGGGCATCAAAGATTATGGATGCCAAATAACGATAGAGAAGAGTGAACGTACTTGAGGTTGTAGAGAAAACGAAGCCAGGAGTGTGTAGGCAACGCTAAGGAAAAATAAACCGCATCGGTAAGCAATTAGGCATGTTTGGTTTTATGTTGAAGAGCTATCGAAACGTTAGTTTTATTGAAGACAAATACTAACTAGTTATTAGTTACCTACTTCCATTAAAATATTGACTTAAGTAGTTTCCAACATAACGCTAAACATATGTTAAACCACCAAAATTCCAAGCAATGCCACTAAACTGCAACTATTTAGTTAGTCTTCATGTACCAAACTTATCAAGTTGGATTTGCGATAACTAATTTTAGAAGATTTGAACTTATCTTCTGTGATAAAACATATATTTCCTCTTGTCCAAAATATAAACTATTCACAACCGCCTTATTAGAATCAAGGAAGATCGACTAACTTATTAAATTAATCTTATATTTAAAGAAATTTCCAACTTTGCCACTATTTAAAAGTGTCTCACATCTCTCCTCTTTTTTTCAATATCTAATGTTTACCACTAATGAATACGAGTAACATTGAAAAATAGGAATTGGATAGTTTGTGAACTAAGAATTTCAAATAGGAGACGGCTTATATATTAGACCCAAGAGAGAAAACACACACACATATACATGTATATGCTGGAAAATGTTAGGCATTTGTACCTACCACACCAGTGCAGTACTGAGTATAATGCACATCTGAATCAATGCTACCTTGACGAGGTCTCTGGATGTATTTCAACCATTTAAGCTGGCTGTGTAACTCCTTATTGGAAATTAATCCAAAATTTTGGATCTGTAAATGAATTTTCAATCCACTGAATGTAAAGCAGACCATATATTTATTTTCATAACTTTCAGATATCAGGAAACTAATGACTACTATTTTTGTAGTTTAAAGCCTCTTCTTTTCAAGTCGCTGAAAGTAAAATCTAATCAATCATGTTAAAAATTGTTTAATTTAAAAGCTAACTCATAACAAAAGACGAGAAGATCTAATTCTATCAATAAAAACCTACCAATAAAGCATAAGCAAAGCCCAAGTAAATCCACAACGATTCAAAATTACATGATAAACACACACTGTTAGTATAAACACCACAAAAAGTTGACAGGGCTACAAGCATTTAGATAGGAAAGATAATTTTATTATTTTAATCAGTCCATCATTATCAGAACATGAGTTCTTTTGTACTGTTGCTCCCATATTTTAATGAATGAGCGGAAGCCTCCTGCTTTACTTAACCTTATTATTGATCCATAACCCTATCAGAAGCCATGGTGTATATATTATCACACCAACCAAAAAGAACTCCGAAGAAAACCTTAATTCCCCAGTTCCTTGGGTAGTTCTACTTGTCAACAAGTGAATTAGAATGTGACAATTTGATATCAATTTGGGTATTCTATATACACAAACCTGAAGCACAAGATTGATGCTAATTTGGAATCCAAAATTTCTACAGATCCAGTTATCAGCCAACAGGTAAAGTGATAAATCTGGAAGATTATTTTGGTATAGTCAGAGAACAAGAAAAATAATTTTCAGCAGGTCATATAATCTAACGAACTAAGGACTTGACTCCAAGAATGATCACCCTTAAAGTTGTTTCAAATTTGTTTATGTCAAATTCAATCAGGCCAAGACTTGACTTTTAAAATTATCAAACTTTAAGTTGCTTCATAACAACCATATTTAGAGCAAAATAGTCGTGTAAAATCAAGTAAAGTTAAACCAGAGAAGGAAAGGGTCAGCTGGAAGCAGAGGATCCCATCCACTTAAAGGTTAACACTCTAATGGCGTGATGTGGCTAGATTCCTTTATTTACATAACATTTTATTAACCAAGGCAGCAAGGAGATCAGCGCATCTGATAACTTGACCCATAAACAGAAAACAGAACAACAATAATAGTAAATTCCACTGCTTACGTCATAGATCAAACTTTAGAAAGCCATAACTAGAGTCAATAGCACAGCATGGGTTAAGAATGCAACATCATTTGCAGCCACTGGTATCATCTGAAATAAATAGAGGCGTTGTAGATGAGATAGGAAGAGTGCTTCGTCAGATTCACCTCCTGTTGCTATCACCGACATTGGAGCTGCAAACCGGAAAGCAGACACTGTTACAGCTTTTAAGCAAGGCCATCAATGGAAGCAACAATACCTCAAACTAATCGAACTAAAATCCGACAATAGAAAAATCAGTAGAGAAAAGTGATTCAATGGAGGAAGAAGAGAGAACGAGGATAAGGAATGGAAGAAGTGAAGGGAGAAGAAGGAAGATGAGTACGGTGATGGACGACTGTACGACGACACTACGCAACGGCGCCGGCAAAGAGGGGGTGGTGATGGTGGAAGAGAGCGCGGCAGGTGAGATGCTTAGGGTTCAGTAATCGCCTCACTGGTTCTGGGGCTAAAGGGATAGCAATTATGAAGCTATTTCCACGACAGTTTTAATAAACACGGTTGTGGAATAAAAAATGTTAACGTTACAACGACTGATTTTAAAAAAATCAGTCGTTGAAAACATATAAAAAAATAAAGGGTGTCAAGGTGACTTGACCTCACCAAAATTAACAAAGCTCTAGTCAGCTACACCATAACGTTAGAATTGTTAAGAGATATAATGACTATTTTATATAAAACAATCGTTATAATTCTGAAAAATAACATTAGATGGTTAAGTGAGCTAGACTTGAATACTTGATTTTAAGGAAGATAACTAAATGCTCTAACCAACTATGCCACGATATTTCTTGTTCAAGATTCAACAACTGTTTTTTAAAAACAGTCGTTGAATATGAAAAATATTAATTTTTTTTTTTTGATTTAACTTTCAACTACAATTTGTAATAACAGTCGTTGAAAGTATATTTTAACGACTGTTTTAAAATAAACAGTCGTTAATTGTTAAGATAAAATTACAAAAATACCACCGCCTCCTTTTTAACTTATGTTTTCTAAAAACGGTTGTAAATAGGTGTTGTTAAATCTACTTTTTGTAGTAGTGAGGTTAATATATGTTTACGTATATTATAAAACTTCAATTTTGGAGAACATGTCAAATATTGAAATTAACATGTTGAAGTATTTTCTTGAGAGCAAAATTCATAAGAATAAAGTGTTAGCCAAACAGGCTTAGCATAATAGGAATGAATAAGTATAATGATTTTGCTATTAACCAAGAGATAGTCTTGATTATCAAGTCAAGGATTTGATTGCTAGTTGCTCGGAGATAATGTCACTTGTTAAGGCATTTGAGCAATAAATATATAGATTATGAAGCATAAGCTCGTTGGTCCAAATGACTAAAGTTCCAAAATATTGTCTTATTAAGTTATTCTACTGTAATGGTTAATGCATTTAATGCATCAATGAACATATGTAATTCTTGGAATAAGATTCTATCCATTAGCTACAAGGTTTTCACATGTTGAATTCTTTTCTGGGAAAATACACTTGAAACTCATATAGATAGTCAATTTGTTAGACATAAAGTCTAACCCGTTAGAAAATAAAGATTTATGAGTTCAAGCTGTAATAAGTTTATGATCAAGAAGTAATATGTGAATGATGAGGAAGAACTCTAGTAGATGGATTTGAAGCATTTCTGACATTTTAGTACAAATATATTAACTTCCAATTTTGAAATTGATTTGAATGCAATATGAATAATTTTCAAATCATGTAAGTGCACTAGAATGGATTGATATATAAACTCGAATGCATAGAAAGATTATGCACAACTTCACTTTCAGTCCATTTAGCAATTTGAAAACATTTTGAAAACCATAAATGATTGATTGCCAATGGTATGCAATAATAAGCCAATATTTATTACTCAAATTAGTTCACAAGATAAGAAAAGGTATATTTGAGATAAATCTTCGAGTGATAGTGAAAATGATGCTACAATAGGAATTTTATCTTTAAGATCTCGAGTAAAAGTACTCTGAACATTTAGACAAAATAAGGGGAAAAATAATATCTTAATCAAGCAATCTTGTAATTACTTGAGAAATTATTCTTTTAAGCTCAGTTGTGCGTACTTTCTTGACTTTCGCATCTAACTAGTCTTATTATTTGGATATTTACTCCTAGCTATCACATAGTGATGATGATTATTTGAGTGGTCACTTGAGTGATGCTACACTGTACTTCTTTTCTTTCTTCATTACTGGCTAGGAACTTATAGTGATATATCAAGTTTTGTCTCCATTGGCATGCTCAACATCAGAGTCAAGCATCACTTGTCTAGCTTCCTCAAGAAATGATTTAATAATCTTGAGATGAAGCTCTTCCTTTCTTCTTCCTACAAAACCATATAACCCTTTTTCTTCCTTCAGTATCCAATTTTACTTGATTCCCTTCATGCTTAGCTTGTAGAAATCATAATTCACATACTTTAAGAATATAGTCAATTCAAAGAAATTGAGCATAATGAATTAAACATGAATTTATGCATAAGAATATTTTCTCTTAAATTATACGTACATGCATAAAGAGTTAAACTATTGAACATTGCAATCCCTTTTATGAGTATGTGAAAACATATTTTCAAAATAGTTTGCAATGCTCATTCCTAAGGTAACAAGGTATAAACCTCAATAAATATTAAAGATAGTAGTGTAGGAGGTTTTACCATTGTATACTTTTACCTTAGGTTCTGGGAGGATTGCCTTTACATACCTATAACATCTTTTTATGTTGTTGATACTTTGAATCTCTTGCTTTAGATGCTAACAACCTTCTCTCAAAAGATCTAGACTCCAGGAGTCTTCTTCTTGATGCTTTAGAGATCCTCCTTTTCTTGTTCTCCTTAACGTAGTTGAATGGTACTCTATGGTAGCCCTTCATTGAGGTGGAATGTACTCCTTTTATCCATTGCTTCTCTTTGATATTATACTTTGCAGCTCCAGTAATGGTTGCTTCGAGAGTTCTCTTTTTCGATGATATGAACCTTTTTATTGGTGCATGAGAAACTCTTAGTTTCTTCTTCATCTTCTCTGTACCCTTATGTCTATTTTTTTTCAAATCAACCTGCATACATAAAGTACTAGAGGGACATTTTGGTACCAACATATACTTGGATCCTTGATCGTTAGTATTGGACCTTATATGTTCTTTTAAAATCCAAACATATTTAGTTTTCACATTAAAATTTCTTCTAATATAGCATGTGTGAGAAATATGACCCAATTGACTACAATAATTGCAGATTGTATGATAATATGCATTATGAGGTTTTATGCAAATATTGTGTCGGTCATGAGAGTAAAAACCTGAATAAATTTTATTTGAATATTCTTTCTTCCTAATAAAGTTTCCAGCATGATTGAAACCATTTTTGCTTCTTAAGATAGAATCAATGATTGGTTGAAAGACAATTTTATAAAAACCTTCAAAATCATTTTCTTAAAAGCACGAGAAGAATTTGAACTTTTTATCTTAAGTTCATCTTGAGCTCCAAAGAACGCATTTTCATATTCATCTATAATGAGCTCTTTTTGGGAATCCTCTTCTTCTTGTCTATCCATGTTGATTGTATTATGTAAGTGTTCTATGATTTCTCCTCCTTCATCATTAACTTTCAATTGTTCATGAGTCGTAGATGCGCAAATTATAATTTCACATGACTGTCAACACTTTCTACTTCAACACACTAGTTAGAAGTGTATATAGAATATATAGCATCCTAGATATCTTTAGCATTAGAGCAAAATCTAATTTTCTCAAAATCATTTTCCATCATAGCACTATAGAGAATCCTTATTGCTCTAATGTTTAACAAAAACATTTTATTTTCTTTTTCAGTCCAATCCTTCCTCGGTTTGTGATCAAAAGTATTTGTAAAAACATTCCACATATCAAAATCAGATGCTTTTATAAAACTAGATATTCTAACTTTCCAAAACCAGAAATCAATATCTTTAAAAAAAGGTAGGATTGTATAATCAAAACCTTTTAAAAGCATAAAACACCTAAAATCAGCCATTGATAACTCTTGAGACAGTTAAGTCCTTTAAACAAGAGCCCAAGATCTTATACCAAATGTTAGAACCGGTTGACATCCAAGGGGAGTGAATTGGTTGTTGTAATATCCCAAATTTTGGGACTAGAGGCTTAAGATTAAGCCTGGATTAAGTGGACTGCTAGACCCTGGTTTAGCAAATGTCCCTATGAGGTATGTTTAAATTCCCAAAAATTCTTTTATATCATTGGATATTAAAAGGAATTATATTGGTGAGCTAAAGAGCTTGGGGAATAACAAAATGAAGTGATTGGAAGTCACACACAATATAGTAAACTGGAACACAAAGTAATTTTGCTATCGGTGAAATTTCCGGTATGACAGTGATGATTGTGTGACATGTTTCGATGGGTAAATGATGGTGAAAAATTATGAAACTTTTAAGAATGAAAGTAGACTTATCAAGATTTAATTTGATAGGTAATATGAGTCATTTGGAGCTGTACACAAAGAGAAATGAATTTTTGAAGTTAGCTCAGTGAAATTAATTATTTTCTGGGGCAACATCTAAAGATTAAAATTCTGGAAAGAGTGAGCTTTCAATTGGCCAAAGTTTATATTTTTTCTTCAAACTAGACTCAATATGGGTCACATAGCCTTTAGAATCACTCCAATTGGACATTTTCACAATTAGATATGAATTTTCAAAGTTTAATGAAAATTCAACCAAATTGGATATTATATGCGAAAATTAGAATTTTGGACCAATGAGGGAGTGCCACATGTCCAAGTCATTTGTTGATTCATTTAATCAGAAATTCTCCATCTTCTTCACCATTTCCTCATGCAGAATAACCAGAAGAGAGAGAGAGAGAAAGATTAGAATGAAAATGGAGAAAGAAGAGAGAGGAAATTCTTTTCTCCGAAACACTACCGAAACGGCATCCTCTCTCAAAGTACCTTTCAGGAAACTTCTTCTACTCATCGAGAGCTACATTTCTACGGTTTCAGATTTTCATTTGGAGGTAGTTGGCACCGTCTCACCGGCCGGGGTGTTGCCGGAATTCCAAACCGTTTGTGCAAACGGGTAGAAGTAAGTGTAAGCTTCCTTTTTAACCGATTGATTTGTCATTTGGATGAGTATAAAGGAAGTTGGATACTGTTTATGGATGGTTTAAATTGGTGTTTTCAATGGCTAAATCATGTCTAATGAGTGTTTAAATAGCTAATCACTTGACTAGAAGTAGAAAGGAAGAGATTAAGCCAAAGAAAACAACATATTGCACCTAAGAATCTGATTTTCTGCCCTGTTTTGATGTGGAGAAGGAGTAAGAATTTGATAATTTTGATACTTCCATTGGCTTTAGGAGGAAAAATTGTGTAGGTATACAAGTGTTCATGATTTTTGGATGCTTGTATATAAATTTGTATATGCATCATGTTGATTCTGCCTTTTATGTACAGTGGAATTGTGCAAGCTTTTTCATATGATAAATATTGTCCAAAAATTCTGATATTTTTCAAGATTAAATTAGACATGTGGAGCTTTAATTTTGTAGGTAGTTTGTAATTTTTGGATAAGTATAGTAGGAGATATGAATTGTTGAAGATATGCCATGTTTTCTAGAAAGAATCTGAAACAGTGATGTTGTGCGAAATGTTTCATAGGGCAAACCTTATCCAAAAATTCTAAAACTTTCCAGAGTTAAAGTAGAGACATATAGATTTAATTTAATGGGTATTTTGTAATTTTTGGACAAGTATATTGGGAGGTATGAATTTTTGAATGTCTGCCCTGTTTTCTGGAAGAACATCTGAAACAGTTGGTGTTTGGAAAGATTCTGGGAATGGTGTAGTAGTGGCGTTTAAAATTGAGTATTTTGATATAAAACTAATCTTAAAGGGATTAAAATAGAGCTTTAAACCACCTCAATTGGAGTTCTATAGAATTAATTATGATTTTTCAAAATTTGGTCAAAAATGCTGGTAGATTGAGTACCATGCGAATTTGAGTAAGAAATTGGCCAAATAGAATTGAAATGAACTCCAAGGGTGAAAATAAGCCTATAGAGCTAATGTGGGCTATTGGGTATTTAATTTTCATGGCTCTAATGATGTTATCACTTGCCTAGGGCCATGCAGTGATAAAGAAGAAGCAGTGGTTGGCGGATCAAGGGACAAAAAGAGAAGGACATAAAGTCCACCAGGTAGTGAACTTACCTTTTCTGCATGTATGTGATATGTATGTCTTGCATTGATTATGTGACTGATTTTCCTATTTGTGTGGAACATGTATGATTGGTTGAAGCTCTGTTATATTTGTGCAATGGCCATATGTATGTCATAACATCGAGCATGTCATTATGTTGGCATGAAATAGTGTGGGCAAGCATGTCATGCATTCATATATATCTGGCATGCATAGTGGTAATATTTGCTACTGAGATTCTCTCGAATCTCACTCCTCCCAAATAACCATTCAGACAGGTGAGCATTGGAAACGTGCTGAGATCAGAAAAGAGGTATGCACGAAGAAAACTGTTGCTGGTTATTTGAAGGTCTGTAAATATTGTGTAAACCCCTGGTGGGAAAAAATTTGTATTATAATCAAGCAATATTGTATTAATATTATCAGTATATTCATGCTATTCCTGTGTGCCTACTGAACTATGCATTGCTACTCTGAGTAAGATCAGTAATAAGGGATATATGAGGCAGGGCTTTACAGTTGTACGATAAGAAATTAAGATCTTTTAAAATCTTTTTGCATCTTATTAAATCAATAAGTATGGAAGTATAAAATCATAAGCAATTATTTAAATCACATATGCTAGAAATATAAGAGCTTAGGGAAGAGAAGATGCAAATTATGATTTATCCTGGTTCGGTCCAATCCATGATGACCTACTTCCAGTCTCCAGGCTCCTCCTGAGATTTCAATCCACTATCTTTTTTTTATCCAGGCACAAGAAAAGCCTCTACAAAACCCACAAGTTTAGCTGGGCACTTGTGAAGTCTTTTACAAATTTCATACGGAATTACTCCCCCTTTCACATTGTAAGGTTACAACCAAGTTACTCCCCCTTATGAGCAGTCTTATGAGCAGAGCAATTCTGAAAATCTTTCTCTCTTGCTTACCCATGCAAGTCTTATGAGCGGAAAGTCTTACCAGGAATTCTCTCTACAGCTTTCCCTATAAGGAAATCAACCCTCTCAAGGTCCCTTAACCTTGAGATCAATTTAGACATATAATTGAGAATGTTTACAGACTCTTTCACAGAGTAGATATGATACTCAGTGAAGTACAATACAAATAATCACTCTTAAAGGTAAATGATATGGAAAACAGAAGAGAACAAAGAGTGGTTGGGTCGGAGTGTATGATTCATGATATAAACATGTTGGCGACATTGTGTTCTCATATCAATCTCTTCTTCGAATACTTCCATATATAGTTGAGTTGTGGTAGATGACTATTGTAAGCATTCATTTGTTAGTGTCTCGTTGCTTCGTTTGACTGTTCTCCATATTTGAAAAACTAGTCATTATGTCATACTCTTCTCACGCTCTAAAAAGTCTCTTTTTGTCTCTTCCCATCAATTCTTCATTGTTAATATGGAAAAACACTTGAAGCACTGATACGATGAATTATTAGACATGAATACATTGGTTCAATAAATAGAAACTGAATTTCTGCGTTCTTGGACTTATTACGTTGAGTGATGATGTTTTCTATGAGTGAGTTCCTTATTTGAATCTGAATGTTTAATATCTTGTTTCACACTTGAAATATATGTTAGTTGATGTTTAATTATAGCAATAAGTGAAAACATAATGAATAAATGACATTTAACCATATTCGGATTGTTCTATGTCACTCTGTAACTTGTTTTGCTTCAATGATTGATGAACTCGAGTTCTTGTTGCAAACTCAAGTTCTGAGAACAAACTCGAGTTCTCATTTATTATGCATGTCTGAGCAAAAACAACCTTCACATGTGTCATTTAATCACTTAAACACATTTTAAATATGATTAATGACAAATTGGACAGCACCTCCCCTTAGGGTTCATGCATCCCAAATCATATATTCAAGCCAATATAAACCAATAACCACTATAAATCACCAACAACAACCTTAATTCAACAAGAGAAGACAAGCTTTCAAGCTTACCTTGTGTCTTCTTGCTTCCTACTCCAAAATCGTCCAGCCCTGTCTTCTTTTCCCTTGATTTTCTCTTGCTTTACATGATTTCAAGAGGGTTTTAAAGATTATAAGAGCTTTCAAAGAGATTGAACACAAGAAAAAGTGAATTTAACCTACAACTTACCTAATTTTGCTGCTTGATTCCTTTTCTCTCTTCTTTGCTCTTTGTTCTTCAAATTTCTCTCTCTCTCTCTCTCTTCTTTCTCAACTTGGCCAAAATATTAGCCTTTAGAAGAGCATGATTAGCTATTATAATATCCTCTTCCACCTCCTTAAAAATATATTAATTTAATGCTAATTTGTGTACATGACATTTACTTTATTTCTTCTTTTTTCTACTTGGCTTCATAAGCCTCCACATGGCATAATATGTGTCAAAAATTCATTTCCTCTTCCCTTCTCTCTTTTTCCAACTTTGGCCTTTAATAATGGGGAAAATAAGGTCCTTTCAATTTATTAGCCAAATAACTATTTTGCCCTTACATTTCTTCAAGTTTTGAATTAAACTCCTTTTATTTTTGGCTGAAATTTTGCATAATAAATTGGGCCAAAAATTGTGCTCTTCCATTCTTATTTTTGGACTACAATATTAGGCTTTTAAGAAGACAAAAATTAAGCTTTTATGTCTTAACTTGGCCAAAATTTCATATAAACTATACTGTCAATATTTTAGCCATTTTAAGTACACTAAAATTCACTATTTTATTCAATTTAATGTAACAAATGTACAATAAATTTTGGTGAATAAAGTTTGGGATATTACACATTTTATCATACTGTTTTTGGAGCTTTTCAAACCTTTCATCCCTGTTATTTCTTTGAGGTTGCCGATGACCATAAAATTTTATCTTGGTCAATCCAATGCTGGCACCCCTAAGAATACCCGGATGGTTAGGCCCCAATATCTTTGCCAATACGTCCTTATCCATTAAAATTCAGCCCTCTATGTTGTAACTTCTTGGGACATGGCTTTCCGTGCATTTAACAATAATGTTAATATTGACAGTTAATTAAAGTCATTACTTCCATGAATTGAAGGCCTTCTTTACCTAATCGTCATAAGAGCCATCTTTATTTTTCCTTGCCACTTACCAAAGTTCATAACAAGGAGGCCTACTACGTCACCACTCTCAGTAGCCAACTTTTCAATAATATGAGCATACCCCTTTCACCCTCCTTTGTAGGGATACTTATTGTTCTTCGCCCTACTCCTATTTGCCTAGCTTAATTCCTACAAAAACACACATCACTTGAGTTAATATTAAACAGATACATGCAGGTCTTATGAATTGTGAACAATAATTACCTAGAATGTCGGGTCATGACATGAGATGACAAAATTTCTCCAATCATATGGTTTGTTAGTAGAACGAAGATCCATATGAACTTCTATCTTGTCAGCCTCTTTAGGATTATGCAAATACGCCTTCATCAATGCATGATAGAATGTGCATAGTATATTGCCACCTCCTTATAACAAATTCCCCGATGTAATCTCCGTCTACATGATATGTTGATTGCAAAACACAAAATTCAAGTTAACATTTTTTTACAAGTACATAACAAGTAATTAGTAGGTATATATACCTTACCCTGATATTGTCCAAAATAACGCTTATGTAATCTCTCTATACCCTACTCCAGTTACCCGCCATGATAGGAATATTGATCATTGCCGTTAAGCCAATATAACTATTAGTAACGATTGTTTACTAATAACCATTAAGAGACAATTGTTTTTTTAATGTTTTAGGGCTACATTTCCCTAATGATTATTTTTTTAATATTCAAAAAATAAAAAAGCCATGGTGGTTTTTCAAAAATTACCACTACTGCTGTCCTCCGCCTGCTCCTGCCCCTCCCCTTCGCTCGGTATATCATCAATATCTGAGGAAGGAGATGAAGGGTTTGATTGGAAGTGATCATATACAACCTTATTGTGATAAAGGATAAGGTCTAACTTCTTGTTCAGACTGTGGGTGTGTCTAGCAAGATGCCTTGTAGAGAGGTCAAGACTGGCCAATATTTATAGCAGAGCCTCCATTTGAGGAGGAGGAAGAAGAGGAGGAGGAGGAGGAAGATGTAGTGGGGGAAGAGGGGGAGGAGCTTATGGAGGTGGTGGTGGTAGTAGTAGAGGAGGTCGAGCTTATGGATGACGAGGGTGAGGATGAGGAGTAGGAGGGCGAGCATGACGATGAGAAGGAGGGTGAATAGAAAGAGCTCTCTGCATTTGACCATGATAAGGGAGAGAATGATAAGATTATGAAAATGTGCTTATTAGAAAAGTATTATGAACAAAATGAATACTTTGTTTTAAAGTATTTAACTTTAGGAGAATTGGTACTTGGTGTTATACCGAACGAGGTTTTAAAAATATGCTTTTAAAATTGAATGAGCTGAATTTGAAAGGCACTAACCGTGAGCTTTTGAGCCTATTTGACTAATAATGATTATCTTTCTTGTGTGTGATATTTACCTATTAAGTTGTCATTCTAGAACTTGCTTTAAATCTGGTTAAGATTACATGTCACATGCACATTCAAAAATGATAAAGGCATTCATTTTCTTTCTTTAGCCAGAGCCAAATAACCAACCTTGCAATTATATCATGGATAAGCCCCTTTGAGCCTGATTGTTTCTTTATTCTCAACCCTTTAACATGTGTTTTAATCATATATCAAATGCTTTTACCTAATTCAGAAGATTAACAAAGCATTTGAATTTGTTTTGAAATGGGCTTTTGACAAGTGTGGGGGTGTATATATCATCAATTATAGAGTTGCAGAAGTTATGAAAAAAAAGTAAAGAAAAAAAAGAAAAAAGAAAAAAAATATATTAAGTATTTGAATTAAAATTGTTGATTGTTTTGATGGGATAAATTTATTCATAAGATGACACATTTTTCAATTTCTCTATTTACTTCTTAAATGTAGCTCTTCATATCACGTTTTATATTCCTTTTACCTTAACCCCATTACAACCCTCAATAAGTCCTTTTGATTTGAATTATGCATGTGAATTTAGTAGTGGAGATTGAGAATTTTAGCAAGCTTATGGTAGTGCAATTGTTTCAGGTGAATTTGAGCAAAACATTTACCCTTAAACACTTGAGAGTTTGAGATAATGAGTCACAATTATGAATTCGGTTAATTCATTTTCAAATAAAGTTATCAGTTTATACTTTTGTTGATTCATGAATACTATGTTCTCTTTATTCTTCAATTGTGTCCTTGCTTATAACTTAACACCTCTGATTTTGTTGGAAGCACTTGTTAGTCACTCCTTATTGTCTGAGGACATCCAAGGGCTAAGTATGGGGGAATTTGATAAGTAAAATATTTGCATATTTATTTTCCCTTATATGATGATTTTGTAGATGATATTTGAGCTTAATGTAATGAATTTAGGTGTAATTGATAAATAAATAATGATATTGGAATAAATATTTTTATTACTATTATTACTACTATAATATAATATTTCCTTGCTTTTCTTTTGATAGCCACGTACAACACCACATTAAGAAGAATTGGAGAAGGCATTTAAGGGATTAGGGATACTGTAATAGTTACTGTAGCATACGATGTTTATTATAACAATTATTGTTCATACACGGTTTGCTGTAGTAGTTACTATTCATATGCGGTTTGCTGTAGCAGTTACTTTTCATATGTAGTTTTGTGCCTATAAATAAAGACCTTGGGTAGAGTAGATGAGAGGGAAGAAGAGAGAGCATCGTTCTCTAATAAAGGAGGACCAGCTGGAGCATAGAGAGAAGGGTGCTGTTTCTAAAAGAGATTGAAACCATCTTAGAATTAATTCCATACATTGTACAACTTTTTGCATGCCTCCTACATGGAAGGCTTAGGTAATCCTCCTTTATGGATGGTATAAGTTTCCACCTACATAGAAGGTTTTACCTCCTATATGGAAGGCTAGATTTTTTCCATTTTCACACTATGGTACTGCACTCGGTGCTTCACGTTGGCGCCCATACACCTGGTTATCCCCTCCGTTCAGAACCCTCTGTAGGTAGCCCTTTCCGATCCGGTCTCCCCATAGGTAGCCTTTTCTGATTTGAACTCCCTATAGGTAGCCCTTTCCGATCAGAATCCTCCGTAGGTAGTTCTGTCTGGTTGGTTGCCTCTGAATGGAAGTAACATGTAACGGGAATCCATATCTTATAAGGTCCCTTCTTTCTAGCAGTTCTGTAATATGCTCTTTCTCTTTTCACCATCTCATATGGGGTCATTCGAAGTGGACTTTTTGTAATACCCCATTTTTTCACCAATACATTTATGTGTATATTTGATGTATATTTAGTGGAATAAAATGGTGAAAAATGATATGGATGAATTTATGAGAATTTATGAAAAATATGCCAATCACCGGTTACACATAATTTGGCCGAATAAGGATGTAAGAAGGCGATTAATATATCGATAAAGGCCTATTATGGTAACCAAAATTCAAGAAATAAATGACGTGAGTAATAGCCTCATTGAAGAGTTAGAATGGGGTTAAGCCGAAGAATTGGGCGAAAAATGATTTATTTCAGTAAATCATGAAATGTAGGGGTAAAATGGTAATTTTTCCGTAAAATGGAAAATAATTATTTTTCCACAATATTCCTACTAATTTGAGTTAAATGGGAATTAAAAAGAGTAAAATGACTACTTGATCATTAATAAATTAATTTTGGTAAATTATGGTTAAGAATGGTCAAATAGTCAAAAAGTCAATCACTTGGTTAACAAGTTACGAGATGGCACAATGGGATATTGGAGATTCAGATTTTCCTTGTATTTCTCATGGGATTTTTGGCTGGAATGAGGGAGTATGAAGAGAAATAGAATTAATTGAGGATTATGTAATCTTGGGCCAATTATAAAGTGACACATGGCATAGTTAAATGAATCATTTCATTATATCATTCCTTTCTTCACTTCATCAGCTTATTCTCACGATCAACTGACCGAAAGAATGAGAGTGAGAGCTGAGAATGAGAGCTGAACGTGAAGGAAGGGAAGAAGCTAGGGTTGCTTGGAAATTGAGGTAAGAAACTTATACCTTATGTCTAAAGCTACCTAATCCCTCCATGATCTCTTCTCCTCACCTCTCTACCCTTGAAATCCTTGATGTTCAGCTGAATCAAGAGTTGGTGGAAGAGAGAGAGAAAATGTGTAGAGAGAGAAAGTCGAGGAAAATCAAGAGGTAACTTCCCAAACTTGTTCCTCTTGCTTGATTAAGGTTAATAGAGTTATTATGGGCTTGATTATGATTCATTTGGTACAAGATAATCCAAGAAAACCAAAGAGAACATAATATGTAAATGTTTCTAATCAAGTCTAATGAATGTCTAACTAGTTAATATATTGGTTATAAGTAGAAAGGAGGTGATTAGGCCAAAGAAAACGAGAATCCGACACAACTTTTTTAGGAATTTATTTTCCCTTCCCTGTGTTAGACGTGGTAAATGGATAGGAATTTGATAATTCTGATGCTTCTATTGGATTTAGGAGGATAAATTGTGTAGGGTCTATGTTGACCCCGAAGTGAGAAAAGGCCCGGAGAGCGAAATGACAAAATTACCCCTTATAAGCCTTATTTGAGGGCTGTCAAGGGTATTTTCATCATTTGAGCTTGAATTTAGCCAATTTGAGGTTAGAAATAGATTCTACACGCGAAAATGTATAGGAATGGCTTAAATCATGATTTTGAGAAAAATACTTATAATTAGGACCTAAGGGGTATTTTGGTAATTTGGCGTCATTAGGCTAAATTTACCAATATTATGAGTTTGGAAGGATGTATGGATGAGTAATAACTCATTTGTGTGGTTTGGCGATTTCAGGACTTGACAACCAGTTTGGCTCAGTAGTTGCCCGAGCTTGAATCGAGTGGAAAGTTGCATAGAGGAGCAACCAGGTAGTAACCGTCTTCATGTAACATGACATGCATATGTATTGTTTGTTTTCATCATCAAAATTTCTAACATGTTTAGATTGAGTGGTCGAACACCCGGGGCCTATCGAAGGTCGAGTTGAAACTCATGCAAAATGTTCATAATTGCACGAGCGGGACCCAGGGCCTATCTTTGCACCGGTACCCCTCGGGGCCAAGAGAACCTGTCAAGCTCGATGTCGGTTATGAAGTTGCATTGTATGTGTTGTGCATAGGCGCCCTTTGGGGCTAAGAACCCGTCTAGCACGAAGTCAGTTTATGAATCGCTTGTTTGCACTGAATAATGTTTGATGATTTTGTTAATGATTATGTGAGTAACGCATGCTTTTGTGTGTGTTATCTTATATGCTTGATTGCGTTACTATTAAGATTCCTATGAATCTCATTCTTTTTCCAAAAAAATCTCCAGTACAGGGAGGGAGCTTGCGGGGAAAAGAAAAGGTAAATGACGATGAGACGAGGCCGAGCAGTGGGAGAGCTTAGGCTAGGTTGTCAAGCTTTCGATATGTATTCTAAGAACCATATGAGTATTCTGGGTTTTGCATATAAAGTGGAGTAAAGAGAGATTATAATTTTTGTAATATAAATTTTATAGGAATGTGTTTATATGTGAATATTTATATCCAACAGAGGCATTGTATAAAGTTTCTAGCATTTTTCCGCATCTTGATGTTTGGTACTCAGTGAGTATTAGCTAATTAGTACTCTACTGGAGTATTGGGAAATAAGGTATCACACTTTTAATATTAGTCCAGCTCCAGGCATATTACAACTCTAAGGGAATATTCTATAATTAAGATCTTTCCCTATGCTAAATCAGCAACTAACAACCTTCAGAAACCTCATATACATTTATGTACTATATTCTAGTACTTCAAGCCACTCAGGCTATTTCACATTCCTGGAGAACCAATTCAACTATTATAATTGATTCTCAGATTAAGATTATACTCTTAGAACCTTAACATCGCTTGAGTCAAAAATCATGTTTCCTCAATCATACCCAATAGGCATGCTAAAATCATGATCAATAGCACCTATTCTAACCTTTACGGCATTCCGATAATATCCTCAGATATCACTGAAGGTTTAACATCATTCGTAAGGTTAACAGGTTCAAACTTCCTTCATGGAACAAAACCATAGTGCAACCTTATTCACATTTTGACCTAAGTACTATTTCAGCTTAGATCTTATCCAAATCTATCATTAACCTTCAGTATCATCAAATTGGATCCTCTATGATAGATATACAACATAATCACTACTCATCATATATCACTGTATATCATACCTACATACATTTAACCTCACGGGTTACTAAGATCATTACTTAGCATAGAGAAACCTCAAAATAATCACTATGCCTTAAGTTTCCATAACCCTATCAAATGAACTTTCCTGAGCAATACTCAGTGCAACAGAAATGGCACATATTAAATATCAATGCTTATTTCATCATCTCTATACCTCTAATCATTCTTTGTGTCATATGGGAATTACTAATCATGGTTTAAACATTTAATCGAAAGGTTTTAACTTTCCTCATAACTTGAGGGTATTTCGGTCATTTCACACCATGTTGAGTACACAAGCACTCCTATGTTAACATATAACAGGGGTTTACAGTAGCCAGGGATAGACCTGTAACTATATATAGCCTCTGAACTATGGTACAACATGTTCCTGCTCCTTTATGTTACATAACATAACATATTCATGTAACTTCCCAGGAGGTCACCCATCCTGAGATTTTCTTAGGTTGAGTACGATTAACTTTTGTCTACTCGTGCAAATATGAAGATACCGACTTGAGCTGCTTTTGACTACCAGTACCCTGTGGTTGCCCTTATCCCAACCATCTCGCCCACTGTCTCTGGGCATCAAAATACTATGCCTGGGCCGTATATCAGTACTGGTATATGCACTTAGATACATACTCTGTAATATGCTCCTAAAAGTCCATAAGGTTGTCTGTGGCATATCATCTGACACTGTTCAGCCCATTAGTGATCCTACTCTAGGGTGAGGCTCACACTCTGGCCTTACCCAACGGATCCGGGACATTCTTATACCGCCCATGGGGGCTTAACTATGAACTAGCTAAAGTAATCCACTTCGCTGTCCTTGTCACGTTATAATCAAGAATATCAGTATACTATCCTGTTGCCAGAACCGCTTGCTCTGATACCAATTGTAAAGACCTCGCCATATATACCCCTTATTATTGACCTTACTCAGAGTAGCAATGCACAGTTCAGTAGACATACAGGAATAGTATGAATATACTGATAATACTAATACAATATTGCTTGATTATAATACAAAAGTTTCCCCCACAGGGGTTTAAACAATATTTACATACCTTAAAATAACTAAAAGGTCTTCAAAAAACCAGCAGCATTCCTCTTCTCTATTTTCAGCACACTTCCGTGCTCACATGTCTGAATGGTTGGTTGGGGAGGGTGAGATTCGAGGAATCTAAGTAGCAAACAATACTAACCATTGCATACAACAAATGCTTTGTGCATGACGTGCTTGCTTACATGAATTCATGCCAACATAATGACATATATGCATGCTCAATGTTTCATATAACATACACATGGCTGTAGTATAAACAGAGACAGAGCTTCACTCATTCACATATGCTTCATATAATTCATCAAATCAATTAACACATCAATACACAAGCATACAAATCAAGTCATGCAAGTTAGGAAAGTTCACTACCTTTTGGGACTTTATGTCATCCTCTTATATCTTGGTCTTCCAACCATTGCCTCTTCTTTGTCACTTCATGGACCTATATAACTAATCACATTATTAGAGACATAATTCAATGCTCTATTCAATCCTCTTTAGGTCTACTTTCAAAGGAAAATATTTCCATTAGCTATATGTGAACACTTTACTATGGAATTTCCTCTTCCTAATCTCTGTTTAAGAATTTCAGTTAACACGATTAACTTTGAAAATTCACCATTAATTCTAAAAAACCCCAAATTGAGTGGTTACAATTCTTATGTGAATCTATTTGAATATAATTTCACATAAAAATACTAAATATTTGCCACCACAACCATAAAATTCCCATAATTTTTCCCAACCATAATATTCAAAGTCTCTTTCTAGAAAACAGGGCAAAACTTCAAAAATTTATATCTCCCAATATAATTGTCCAAAAATTACAAAATATCCATAATATTAAAGATCTGCATGTATAATTTAAGCCTGAAAAATTTCAGAATTTTTGGACAAGGTTTGCTCTATGAAACACCATGCATAATGTCACTGTTCAGACAGGGCAGAATCAACAATATGAACAATCCTACTTCATAAATTCCCAAATTCATATAAAAGCATCCAAAAATCATGAACACTTGTATAACTACACAAATTTTCCTCCTAAAGCCAATGGAAGCATTAAAATTATCAAATTCTCAGTCCATCACTACGACACATACAAAAAAGAAAATCAGAGTTCTCAGGAAGAGTTTGTCAGTTTCTTGTTTTCTTTGGCTTAATCACTTCCTTTCTACTTCTAATCAAATGATTAGCTATTTAGATATCTATTGGAAATATTTTAACCATCGAAAACACTCTTTAAATGAGATATACACAGTATCCAACCTTCCAAAAACTCATCTAAACAACAAACCAATCGGTTCAAAAGGAAGCTTACGCTTACCTCTACATGTTTTCGTAGATAGTTCGGAATTCCGGCAACACTATGGCCAGTGAGACAACATTAAACACCTATAAATGAGAATCCAAAATCGTAGAAATGAAGCTCACAATGAGTAGAAGAAGGTTCGTCAATGGCACTTTGAGTAAAGACGCTGATTTGGTAGTGTTTCGGCGGCTTGAAGTTTCTCTCTCTTCCTTTCTCCATTTTCATCAACTCACCTCGCTCTCTCTTTTCTAATTGTTTGCACGGGAAAAATGAGGAAGAAGATGATGAAGATAATGGTTAAATGAATTAACCATTTCACTTGCCACATGTCAAGCTCCCATTGGTCCAAAATTCCAATTTTCACATATAATACTAGATTTGGCAGAATTTTCATTAAGCTTTGAAAATTCATATCTAATTGTACAAATGTCCAATTGGAGCAATTCTAAAGGCTATGTGACCCTCATTGATTATATCTTTAAGTAAAAATATAACCTTTAGCCAATTTGAATCTCACTCATCCTAAAATTTTAATCTTTGGATGTAGCCCCAGAAAATAGTTAATTTCGCTTGGCTAACTTTAGAAATTCATTTCTCTTTGTGTATAGCTCAAAATGACTTATATGAGCTATCAAATTGAAGCATGATAAGTATAATTTCACTCTGGAAATTTTCATAATTTTTAAAAATCATTTACCCATTGAAAAATGCCACACAATCACCACTGCTACACTGAGAATTTCACCGAGGGCAAAATTACTTTGTGTTCTACTTTACTATATTGTGTGTGACTTCTAATTGCTTTGTTTTGTTATTCCCCTAGATCTTTAGCTTACCAATATAATTTTTTAATGTCCAAGGATATAAAGAAATTTTGGGAAATAATAATATGGCTCACTATGACATTTACCAAACAGTGGTTTAGTGGTCTCCTTTAATCCAGGTTAAATCTTAAGCCTCTAGTCCTAAAATTCAGGATATTACAAGTGCTCTATGAAATTTTCACAAAATTACTCATTTACTAGCTAGTTAATTGTTGGTGATGAAGTTAGCAACTATCACTCTAATGACATATATTCACTTGAGTGATTTATATGAGCAAGTTAAAAAGACAATATACCTTTTTCAAAAACCATTTTAATTCTGCAAAAGCAATATTCCTAAGATTTTTTTTTCAATCAAAACATGTGTTTTAACATCAACAGATATGCTACTGCATGAAGTTTATTTCTCAAATGCTTGTCCTAACGACTTTAAATAATGTTTGTGTAAGGCTTGTATAGTTCCTTCTTCATCTGAAACATGTCATTGATTACATTTTTAGCTCTCTGTATGCCTTCATAGACATAAGGCATTGGAGGTTTCTCATCTAAATCAAAAATCTTATCAATGGGGATACAAGTCTAACAACTTTAAAACAATCATTCTAGAATTGATTATCTAGAACGATTGAACTGAAAGTTTTACCAGCTTCAGTGGTTGCTAATTTATGGTGTACAAAATCCTGATCAACAACCAAAGCCTGTAAGGCATGTTTATGTGAATATATAAAGGGTGATTAATATGGTAGAAAATCTTGTTGCACCAGGACGCATTCAGGTCTTTACATTAACCATGACAAGAAGACCATATGATTATATGCAAATATTGTTATTTTAGATGCGCTCTTTGCAAGGTTTGACACATGAGGCATAGAAGCAATATCTTTCAAAATAAGATTTAAACAGTAAGCTATACAAGGTAACTAATAAATGGTTATATATATATTTTTTATCAATCTACCACATGTACATAGTTAGAAGCATTGTCAATCACCATATGGACTATATTTTTAGAACTAATTCACTTAATAACTTCTCTCACTTAATAACTTCTCTAAATAGTGAGAATAAAGTGTTAGTATCTTTAACTAAATCCAAAACATCAACTGATTTCATAAATAACATGCCATATACTAAATAAACTAAGAAATTAATCAAAGTTAGTAGTCTAATATCAGTCCAATCATCAGCCATAAGTAGGCAATCATTTTCTTTCCATTTTACTCGATGGCTATCAATCATTAGTTGACATTCCTTTTTACAATCTGTCAACAAGCTAACTTTGTACTCATGAAAACTAGGGACCTTAGACTTAAGCCTAATTGAAATAGTAATATCAATAGCTTTTTGAAATAAGTGACAATTCATTGCATTAAATGGAACACAATTCACATAAGCCCACTAAGAAAAAACCATGTCTACATTATATTGTTTTTCTTGACTTGCCCATGCACTCTTATTCCTCAAACAAGCACTAGGAGATGTCCTAAGTGTAAAATAATTGCAACCTTCCTAGCCACAAGATCTTTCCTCTTTGATGCAATTGGTTCCTCAACCTCTCTAACTTCTATATCTTCTTCTACTTTATCATTGTGAACATGTTTTTCATTTGAACCTTCTAAGAAAGATTCTTTCATTCTAGAATGTACATCATGAGAGGCCTTATTGCAAGAACTCAATTGACTACGCACACTAGCTAAATGTTGTTTCAACCTATTTATCACACCTCCTCTATAACTTGAAGCACATAAAAGTCATATAAAAGTACTTACTTTCCCCTCTTTCTTAACTGAAACATATTTCTACAAAGGGATCCACTTTTTTCATACTCCCTGATGATGACTATGGTGGGGGTATGCTATTGTTAGAACTAGGAGGATTGATAGACTTGGTAGTGGGGTGGTTTCTTTCTTAGCTTTTGTATTATTTCATTCCATAACAAATCAGAACCATACCAAACTCACCCTTCTAAGTTTCAACAAGTAAGCCAAAAGCACCCAATTGAATTAATAATTAGAGCTACAATGAAAGAAAAAACCAAAACACTAGTAAGATAAAAAATAGAGCATTAACCATAGACAAATGATTTTGAACCAAACCAACATAATGAAAGCAGGAAATAGAAATAAAGGTAAATGAATATAGAAAGCAAACAAAAAATTTAAAGAAAAAGGCTATGAAGAAGAAGAGGGCTCAAGCATTGTTTTGGCTAAACCCTTCGGTGAAGAAGAAAAATGCCAGGAAACGATGGTGCGAACAAGGTGAAGGTGATTTAGTGAAGAAGAGTGAAGTCAAATGTGAAACATCGAAAGGTCAAAGTTGATGTCTGGCCCCAAAGCTTAGGCCTTGCAACTAGCCATGGTATCTAAGAGCGAAAAGAAGAAAATGGCATCTAAACCAATGGCATAAGTGACGGGAAGAGGAACAGTGAAGGTGAATTTGAGTGAGGAAAATAAAGACTGAGCAGTATTAGATTAGGGCTCTTGCAGAGCACTTAGCCATGATAGTTGAGAGCGAGAAGAAGAGGAAGAAGAAGAGCGATTGTAGGTCGTGGTATCAAAAGCTTCTTAATTAAGTTTTAAGTTTCACTTTTCATATTTTAATATTCAAATAAAAATATGAAAAAAGGAAAAAAACAACTCACCTGAGCTAAAACAGGGCCACGCTGAGTCGTCTAGTTAGCGTGACCTCGGTTTAAGAGCTCACTTGCAATTCCCCAAGTTTTGGGACTAGAGGCTAGAGAATAAGCCTGAATAAAGTAGACTACTGAGTCTAGTTTAGCAAGAGTCCCTAAAATACATAAGCAATATAATGACTTTTAGAAACCGTACCCAGAATAGAATATGAATTTCGGTGCGAATTAGTCGAAAGAAAGTACCTGATTCTTTTAGGATATGCCAGAATGACATAAAATCTAACCCGAATCCAAAATGAAAAGCGAAATGGTATCTAGAAAGAAGTAATAAAGTGAAATAAAAGAAGTAATCGCACAAGAAATAATATTGCCATAATCAAGGGTAAAAGAGACAATTGCCACTTGATCTTGAGGTTAAAATTGAAAGGCAAAATGAAGGGCTATGATTTGCTCTTAAAAAGTAAGAAGCAATTATAAGGATGAAAAGAAAATTCCCTCACTCTCTTAAGGCCACGAAAAATGTCCAAATTAAGGGCCAAAAGGGGAAGAGAATAGCTTGGTCAATGAGTCAAATTTTTGCTAACTTTTCTAACTTGGAAATTAATTAACCAATGACAAGATAAAGTGAGGTAATTAGGTCAAAAATTCCTCTCCATTTGGTCAACACATTTTCTGTCAAAAAGAAGAGAAGAGGAAAGAGAAAAACCCAACTCAATTAAGTAAACTACACATGGTTAATTAACTTGAGGCTTATGAAAGAAGACACATTTTAAGCTATACATTTTTCTCTCTTCTCTAAACCAATTTTCTTCCAAGTATTAAGAGATAAGAGGGAGGGAAATTTCAGACATTTCACTCACTCTCTCACTTGGCAAAAGTCAGCCAAACCATCTTAAGGAAAGAGAAAAGAAGACAACTTCAAGGTAAAAGCCTGCACTTGAATTTTGACCTTGTAAATCACTTCTTTAGCTCAACTAATCTTCATGAACTTTGTTCTTCTCTCTAGGAGATTTATTTCTATGGTTCTTATTTCTTGAAGAGGAGGTGTTTTGAGTCATACTGTAAGAGCCAAAGTTGGAGAATCAAGAAAAGAGCCTAATAAAGAGCAAAAGGTGAGCAAGAGCTTCCTTTTGACATATATATTGTGATGTTTTTTACCACAATTTTGGCCTCTAAGGAGTTTTAGGGTTTCATGATGCTTTATTCATATACATGTGGTTATATGATGTTTGGGAAGCATATAAACCTAGTTTGGTGAATAAATTAAGAATTGTTGCTTTGTGCCCTTTTTAGGTCAGAATAGGGCATAAAGAAGGAATATGATTGTTTCATTTTTGAGGTCTCCAATAGATTCCTTGGGAAAATTTTGTAGGAATAGGTTTTTGGTATAATTTTAGAAAGAATGGATTTGAAATCCAAAAATTGGAATAATGCTACCAATTAGGGTTTCCTGCGTGACAATCTGAATGTGTAGTGTTTTTGGGTAATAGAATGTTGTCCAATGGAAATGATATTTTTCAAAATGAAAGTAGACTTATCAAGATTTAATTTGATATGTAATTTGTATAATTTTGATCATTACATTAGGAATTATGAATTATTGAAGTTAGGTATTGAATTTGGAATGAATTCTGTGGTAGTGAGGCTTTAGTCGTAGTTATGGAATTCTATGGCTATAATTAGCTTTGAGTAATATTTTTATTATAAAATAGACTTAAAGACCTTTGTTTATGAATTTAAACTACCCCAATTAGAGTTTTATATTAGTTATGAATTTTCAAAGTTTAGTCAAAATGCTAGCAGCTTTTAGCTACCATTCGAATTTAAGAAAGAAAGGGCCAAATGTAATTAGTATGAACTCCAAGGGTGAAAGTAAGTATATAGGACTAATGCATCCCATTAAGAAATCATTTATCATGGCACTAATTATATGATTTTATATCTAGGGCCATGAGAAGTCAAGAAAGAAGAAGAATAGAAGAATTTCCAAGAAACTTCAATGGTTAGAAGAAAAGGTGATAAAAAGAGGACATAAGTCCAAAATGTAGTGAACTTACTTAACTTGCATGTATTTGATATGTATGATGTGTATTGATATATGGTATTACTTTTCTTTATTATGTTAAGTATGTATGAATGAATGAAGCAATGTTTCTGTTTATACTGTGGCTATAGATATGTTGCACAAAACATTGAGCACGCATAAATGTCATTATGTGAATATGAGCCTATGTAAGGTATGCATATCATGCACTAGCATTCATCTTACATGCATTGTTAGTACTGTCTTCTATTATGTTGGAAAGCGCCAATCATAAGAAGCCCAAGCCCACATCATTAGTTAGATTTTATTAATTAATGTGGTTTATCATTTGAATTATTGTTTCCATATTATTAGGATAACATAATCGAATCTTAAGGATTTTAGAATCAAATTTGAAATTCAAAATGCTATTGTGATAGGGTATTCAAACAAACCATAATTTATAGCTTATATGTATCTCCGTATCTCTAACTTACAAAATAAGAGAACAACATCAATTCTCTTTCAAAAAATTTCAGATTATATTACTATATGTAAACTTAAATAAATCTAATTTTATAATTTAGTACGTTCAAGATGTTTCAATTTGAAATTTTAACAAAAAATTACTCATTAATTATAAATCAATATCAATATAGATAAGCTTGTTCATGCCCCATAACAATACTTATATCAACGGTGGGTGACAACATCAGCAATAATCTTTCAAGATTCTAACATAAATCAAAATTATAAAGTATAACTATTGATGTCTCTTAATATTAGAATTTAGATTTAGACTAAACTTGAGTCAAGTACGTTAGGTCAATTAGGTCCAAGAAATCAATAAGATATATAAGCATTAACTCCACTTAGCCACTGTTAGCCCCTAAAATATCTTGAAAAATATATTTAAAAAACAAAGAAAGCCACATCACATGCCATCAAATCTCCTTCCTTTCCTCTTCTTCCTTTTTGTGCTTTCATCAAGCTCGTATACACCCTCTCACCTATTTGTGTTTCGTAATTTATGCCTTCTCTTTTAAAATCCTTACAACTGTTTCACTTAAATAACATTTGACTAGGGCCTTTAATGTAATATCCTAAATTTTGGGCCTATAGACTTGAGGATAAGCATGTATCAGGTAAACGACTAAGACTAGTTTGGGGAAGAGTCGTAAGAATGTTGAGAAATAGAAAGACTTTAGAGGGCTATGTGATCCGGACCTATCAGGAAGAGGGCCCAATATACGTAGGTAATAGGATTAAAGTGAAATATGCACAGGACACGTATGCGGTGCCATTGGGTTGGTAAAAAGATGCCACCCAGTTAAGCCATGAGGTAAGAGACTGGTTAGTCAAGCGATATAGACCGTTGTAGGTGCACACATGGAATTTTCAGGGCAAACATGTGTACCTTACGTTTTTAGAGTAGACGCTGGTATATGGTGCCATATAGGGCCCACACACACACATACTCCGACCAAGATGTCATTTGGCGGGCCTAAATATGCGTGTTACAGTCCGGAGTGAGACCTGAGTAGAATCCCAAGTAAGCACCAAGAAAGTAATTTTATTAAAGTAGCTTTAATGAAGTAAGTCATGATAGCTAATGATGACACAACTTTATGGGTGGCTTAACAAGAGAGTGACAAGTGTCCTCTCATCATGGTAAAGTACAAAGTTCTTTTTGTGTTGGCATGCTAAGAAGATGACAAGTGTCCCTCATGATGATGATGACACTTGCTTTTTGCCTTTTGAGGTGGTACTTCGAAAAGGTGGCACCTAGCCTTGAGTCTGGGGAATCCACCAGTCTCCGAATCGGATACGTACTTGACTTTTACGAATACTGAACCTGGGAGTTCAGGGAAATTAGGCCTTTCCTTCCCCTAACACAAAAAAGATGCCTAGGAGAGAGAGAAAAGAGAAAGAGAAAAGTGAAAAGGACCATGCAAGGCTAGGATTTAATCTAGGACACTTGTCACTACAAGATCACAACACTTGGAATTAAAAATTCAAATACTCCCACTCTCTTATATTTCTTCCTGTACAAGGAAAGAGAAGGGAAAATATGAAAAATCAAAGAGAAATAGAAAGAAGAGAGAATGAGGAGGAATAGTAAAATTTTTGAAGCTCTAGAGCCGATTCTAGCCCCGTAATGTTGTTTCCCGTAGATAAGTCCTTTACAAACATTATTCTACTCACTGCGAGCTTTCTTTCTATGGTCTCAATTTTATAATAAGAGTTTTTTTTGCCATCTAGTTAATTGGAATGTCACCAAAGTTCTGAACTGGTTGTAGAGACACGAAGAGGTAAGCGTAGGTTTCGCTTTGAACTAATTAAGTTGTGATTTTGTCGAGTTTTTGTGGATTCCTAGGAGGCCTAAAATTTTGGCCAAGAGGTGTTTTTAAGGTCTTTAATGGATTCTACACAAAAAAAGGTGTGGGAATAGCCTCCGGTTATAGTCTTAAATGAATCAAAATAAAAAACCAAAAGTTGGGATTTTTGTATAGGTGCTGCTAGATTTTGTTTTCTAGAGACAGTTGATTTGTGACAAGTTTTTAATTGATCAAATATTATCCAATGGCCATGAAAATTTTTAGAATTAAAGTAGACATCATAAAATTTAATTTGATATACAATATGTGCCATTTGTGTTAGTATATTGTGAGATGTGAGATATGAATTTTTGAAGTTAGACATTAAATCTGGAATGTTTTCAGTAGCAGATATATTGTGGTGAGAATTTCACTATCCGAACTTTGTTTGATGATGGTGATAATGTCCAGATTTAAACTACATATAATGAGCTTTAAATTGATATGTAATATGATGGATTTAGATTAGTATACTAGGAGTTATAAGTGTTTGCAGTATACCACTAAAGCTAGAAGATTTTTTGGCAGTAAGGGTAAATGGAAATTGGGAATGGTGTATGGATAGGTGGTAGTGAGATCCATTTTTCCCATAAAATAGATTTAATAAGGGTCACATAGTATTTGGACCACCTAATTTTAATATTTGTAGAATAATATTTGAATTTTCAAAATTTATTGAAAATTCTGCCAACTTTTGGAAATTGTGAGAAAATAAGAAAGTAATGGTATTTAAGGTAATTTGGGACAAGTATGGGTCTAAAAAATAGAGATAAGTCCTAGGGGCTAAAGTAGCTTATTGGACATTTATTTTTCATGGCTCTAATAATATGGCCATTTATCTAAGGCCATGAGATGACAAAGAAGAGGCAATGAAATCAACTTCAGTGGTTGGAATAAAAGGTTTAAACGAGGACTTAAAGACAAAAGGTAGTGAACTTACCCTACTTGCGTGTATTGATATGTTTTCTTGTGTGTTAATGTGCATAATTGCTTTACTTGTCTATGTGTAACATAGTTGAATGATTGAAGCTCTGTTTTCTATTGATGCTATGGCCATATGTAAGAAATGTTAAGCATTGAACATGCAGATATGTCATTATGTTAACATGAGCCTACGTAAGGAAAGTATATCATGCACTATGGAAGACCCCATCTTATTATTGATATTAGCCAGAGTAGCAATTGCACAGTTCAGTGGGTACATAGGAATAACACATATACTGATTTTATTGATACAACATGCTTGTTTATATACAGGAATTCCCCATAGGGGTTCGTACATATTAACTAAAAACCTTAAAACAATAAAAGGTCTTCAGATAACCAACTACTTCTCCTCTTGTACTAGTCTGAAACCTTCAGTTGCAGAAAATTTACAGTTTTGTCCTTTGAGCCGTTGCCTGCGGCTTATATATTTATGGAAAGGGTGAGATTCAAAGAATCTTAGTAGTAACATAAAATCAGACATATATGATGTGAAAATAAATATGTCTTGCACCATGTTGTGTAAGATGAAAATGTTGTGTGTACACTGTCTAAGGCTAAACAATTGTTTGCACCCCTAGCTTAACTTTGCACCTTCGTTGGGTCCCAGACCACAACTAAGCTAATATGCCCCTGACACTATGCTCATATCATAGAAGATGGCATACATAAAGCATACAGATAATCACATAGTGCATGAAAGAAAGTGTTACTACCTAGAATGCGCTCTTTCCTTGTTGTCTATCGGTCTAGCTCTATCTATCCTGCTCGGGCTACTGATATATCCTAAGTTTTTAAATTTAGGATAAATGAGTTATTACTCATTCATGATTCCTTTTAAACTCATTTTGCTAGTTATCTTAGCTTAAAAATGCTAAATGACCAAAATGCCCCTAGGGACCAATCTAAGTCCCTTAGTACCCGGTCAAACTATACTATACAAAAAATTATGACCTAAGCTAATCCTAAAATTTCATGTGTAGAATCTATTTTTGACCTCAAATTAGTCAAATTCCATCCTAAATTACAGATTTACCCTTGACAGCCCTTAACTTAGGGTTTTAAGGGTAGTTTTGTTATTTTACATTTTAGGGCCTTTATACTCCATATTATACATGCTCCCTACACAATTTTCCATTTTAAACCCAATGAAACCATCAAATTGATGAAATTCCAACTCTAAACCTATGTTCTAGTACTGGCCAAAACATAAGGGAAATTAGGGGAAAATGTTGTTTTATGATTTCAATCCATAAACCATATTCTTTTCACTTATAATCCCATGTTTAATCACTTAAACACACTTCTAACATGTTTAATGGAAAATTGGGTAGCACCTCTTCTTAGGGTTTGTGCATCCCAAAATCATAAAAGTAATGAAAACAAAGCCATAAATCCAATCCAACAAGAACAACCATCAAGAATCAACAAGAGGAACATGGTTTAAGGTTTTACCTTTAATTTCTCTTATTTCTCTTTCTAGCCCTGGGTTTTCTCTCTCTTCTTCCTCTTAATTTTATTTCTAAACATGTATTTTAAGATGGCATAGAGATTAGGGAGAGTGATCATGAAGAAGAAGGCAAGAACAAATAGAAATTACCACTAGTACACCTTGATCTTGCTTCTTGATCCTTGCTCTTTCTCTTTGTTCTTGTATGTTTCTCCAACTCTCTCTCTCTCTCTCGCTCATGGTTGCTGGCAAAAATAATGGCCAAAGGAAGTGATAATGAGCCTTTAAAAATATCATCATCCACCTCCTAAAAATAATATATTTTATTGCTAATTTATCATGTGGTTTTTGACTTTGATCATAATCTTTTTAAACTTGGCCCTTAATCCTTCCATGTGTCATCATTTATGGCTAAGTAAATATTTTATCTTCTTATACCCCTTTTTGCTTAAAATATCTCCCTAATTTTGAGAAAATAATTGCTTCTTACTTTATTGGTCAAATGACCATTTTTCCCATACAATTTTTCCCCATTTTTGCACTTGCTGGAAAAATGGTAGAATTTTAATCAAAATTTGAAAATTCATATATTTATTTATAGATGTCCAATTGGTGTGGTTCCAAAGGATATGTGACCCTTATTGAGTATATTTTTAAGCAAAAATATATAATTTAGCCAAATGGAAGATCATAATTCCCATAATTACCATTGCTGGATGTTGTCACAGAAACTTGCCAGATAAGTCAAAAATATATAACTCTTTGTGTATAGATCCAAAAGACTTATATGACCTATGAAACTAAATATTGATAAGTCTAATTTCATTCTGGAAAGTTTCATAAGCATTGGACATCATTTTCTTATTTAAAAAGGTCACACAACAAAACTGTTACATAGGGAAACTCACTGGCAACAAATTCAAATGTTTACAATTTGTTTCCCAAATATAATCATGTTGTGTGTGACCACTAATTACCTTATTTTTTCATTTCCTGTGCTTTTTAAATCCACCATTTTATTTCCTTTAATACCTCAAAGGTGTAAGGAATTTTAAGGAATAAAATTATACTTTCCTGGGACACTTGATAAACCAAGGCTTAGCAGTCCACTTGATTCAGGCTTATTCTCAAGCCTCTAGTCCTAAAATTTAGGATGTTACACACATGCATAGTGGTATTGTTTTCTACTGAGATTCCCCTGAATCTCACCCTTCCCCAACCAACCATTTAGGCATGTGAGCATAAGAAAAGAGTGCAGGACAATGTATTGGAAGAAGTTGTGGATGAAGAGTTAATGAATTATTATGCACTGTTCCATTATGTATTAACATTTCTTGTGGTTAACTACATAACCCGTATGATGAAGGGATTAATTACTGAGGGCGTTAAATGAACTAGGAATAGGTAATCACACAATATAAGTCCATTAGTTAAGTAAGCAGAGGAATTGATAAGCCAAGAAAAACCTTAATAATAATGAATGAAAGAATTGAAAAGTTAAAGTGAATAGTAACCCCCGTGAATAAAGATAATTAATCTAGTAAATATGGTTTTTACTGAATGAGTAGTACCTCAAGGATAATTATAAAAGTTTTTGGCTGAGAGCTTATTTACTGATTCTTCTGAGCTGTAATAATAAATTTATTGCTTCCGATGCATAATAAAGGGGCATAAGTAACGGCTGTTACATTTGTTGGTATCAAAGCAAAGATTTTGGCATTTGGCTTAGATGCTTTGATGATGTGAATAGTATCAATGAGTGATACTTGAATAATCCTGAGCAGGTGGTTACCAGGGAGCTTTTAAGGTATGACTTATCCTTAGGTCATGGCCTCGAGTCCTTGGGGAGACGAAATAAATCCCCAAGAGGAGGGGACAGTTCCTGGCCAGATAGATGAAGATTGAGATTCTAATTTGGACTGCTTGGATAGATGAGATTGAGACTCTAGGCTATCTATTAGGCTTAGCAAAAACACGCCACCGAGGTGAAAAATGGTTCGACAAGGTTTTCATTGTGTTGAGAATGGTCCTTCTCTTAGTGTCACTTGTACGACTAGTGGGCACTTCTTGCTACATCACCTTGCTCCTTTGGAAGTTTTATTTGGCAAAGAAGCCAATCACACTATTATTTAGAAGAGACATGTTAGGAGTTGAATGAGTGGATGATGTTGCAGGTGCGGCGATATTAGAGCCAGGCTCAGGTCGATGCGGTTTAATAGGCTAGTGAGGATGCTAGGCTCTTAGGGGGTGGAGTATGAAGCCCATATCTACTGGTGTTGACTGCTTATTTTTAATAGATTTGAAGTATATTTGAGTGTATTTAGGGAGTCATCAATACAAAAAATTGGAATTATATTCATGAGTTTATTGACCAAAAACATCAAATTAGTATAACAGTAATATTATTAAGAAATTGATGTAAGATTATTAGAAATTGAAGTAAGCAAGCTTGAAGACGAACTGGGTAGAAAACAAGTTTGAAGACACAAATAGGACGGATGATCGAAGGTAGGACCTTAAGAGAACCTGTCTCTTACAATCCTATCCATAAAGACACTACAAGGTTGATCATTTCTTGATACAGAATGAGTATTCTCACAAGAGTACAAGGATCCAAGAAAATCTCACATAAGAGAAATAAAATTCTTCAAGAACAAAGTTCTTATTAATATCATTATAATATGAATATCAAGTACAAAAATGCAGCCTACATATATAGGCAACCAAAGAATACTGTAGAACTAAAAACCTAGTAATAAATGCATTAAATGATGATTGATTGTCTTGGTTGGCACCAGAACTGAGAAAATAGGCCTGCCCAGCCCTTCAAGGGCTCGAATACCCCTAAAAGGTCTATATTTTGAAGCCCAGCCTGTTTACTCAAGGGCTCATGCCTGCCTGACGAGCTTAAAGCGTGTTTAACAAATTTTTTTGATTTCTTAAAGAAATTAAATTAAAACAATAAAATTTTTAATTTAAAAGAAATATTTTTAAAATATTAAATGTTCAATCTTTTTTGATAAATAGAATAAGTGACTATTTTCCTTTAAACAAAATTTTTCATGATATAGAGACTCTACTTTCTCATTTTTCAATGTGTGTTATTAGTTTATCTTTTTGATATAGTTTGCATAATATTTAGAACTCTTCAAATACAATTAAAAACTACCTTAAATTAATAAAAACATAATTCTTAAAATTTATTTAGGGAAATATTATCAAACCCTTCAATATTTTGACATTCATAAGAGTAATAAAGCATAGTTCAGTGGGCATACAGAGATAGCATAAATACACTAATATAAAGTGCTTGATTATGTTAAAAAAAATCCCCACAACGTTTGTACATAATAATTAAAAATCCCAAAATACATAAAGGACTAGAAGATAACCAATACTAAATTCTTCATCAGGACCAGAACTCTCAGTTGCCAGTATCTACCTCTTTGCTCTTCGATCCACTTCCTCTCGCTGAATAAATTTTAATTTATGGAAAGGGTGAGATTCAAATAAATCTCAGTAGTAACATGCTATCAAACATATAAAATACGATAAATAAACATGCAATGCACTATATAATGCCATAGAACCCAACACTATTCACATGTCTGTTTGCCAATGTTGAATCATTTATCAGTATCGATATATATAGTCCAATATATACTCAGTCATATGCTCTACCAACTCTATAAAGTTATCATATGGACCCCACTTTATAAGGTCATTCCTTCTCCATGCCCATAATACAGTGCCGAAGAAGAACTTCCGTGTCATATGGATATGATTTTCATATGGGAACTCTATACTGTATAATCCCTGCTCATAGTACAATGTGTCGATATCATGCATGTACTGTGCATACTAGGGGGTTAAAGTATCCTGAACACGGATAGCCTGTATGAACATAATCTTGATGCATGTTCTCAACTCTTGACCTATCTACAGGTCATATCCCATGCATATGGGTTATACTTTGGAACTAGTAACATTGTATGGATCTGACTCCTTTCTTATAGACAGCGGTTGCTTTGCATCATCAAAAGATAAATTTAACTATTGGCCCTTATCTAGTTTGGGGCCTGTATACTAACTCTTGTCAAATCTACTTCCTTGAAGTCCGTAGCTTCTTTGCACTATTTCCAACTAGGCATAATTATCCTAACTTGCCTTTAAGCATCCTTTGATTCTCTGAGAAAATTTACTGATAGCGGTGACTTACTTCTCTGTCACCATATTCCGTTCATCTTTCTCATTATAACGTAATCAAGATCATATTAGTATACTATTCTGTCATTACTAGAACCACACGCTGGATACCAAAAATGTCAAACCCCTTAATATTTTAACATTTATCAAAGTGTCAACGCGCAGTTCAATGGGCATACAGAAATAATACATTATACTAATATAAAATTCTTGATTACATTACATAAAATCCCTATAGAGTTTGTACATAATATAATACAAATCCAAAATACATAGGAAGATTAATGGATAACCAACGATAAATATCTTGTTCAGTACCGGACCTTCAATTTCCAGTATCTGCCGCATTGCCCTTTGAACTGCTTCCATTTTCTGAATAAATTTTCAATTTATGGAAAGGGTGAGATTCATACGAATCTCAGTAGTAACATGCTATCAATCATATAAAATGTGAAAAGTAAACATGCAATACATCATTTATCATGATGTAGCAATCAAAATGCCAAGCACATGTCTAACAATGTTTAGGAACCAAAGTAATGATTTTATCTGAATCAAAATGATCGCTCATTCCCTATTCACATATAACAAACCATATAGTGATCACATCATCATATAGGCTATACATTGCATACAGGTAAGTATAGCCACGCAGGTTATGCATTGCACATAGGTAAGCATAACCACACTGGTAAATCACATTGTATAGAACATGATAAAAAATGCATATTAACATTGACATAGAATATGAGAGATAGAGTTATTACCTGGACTCCTTTGCAAAGCCTAGCTACTACTGGTCTGCAAATTTTCATCTGGCTCGGGAAAATATCAAATCCTAAAATTTCCAAATTAATAAAAATAACTTATTACCCATTCATATCTTATTTAAAACTCATAAGTTGGTTATCTTTTCTCAAAAGTACAAAGTTACCAAAATGCCTATAGGAAATCCGGTCTAATTCCCTTTTTACCCGGTATTTTATACTTTTTCAAAATTATAGCCTAGGCTAATCCTACATAATTTTGCGTGTAAAATCCATTTTTGGTCTTAGTTTGGATAAATTCACACTCAAATGACCATATTTTCCTTGACCACCACCAATTTAAGGTTTTAGGGGCAAAATTGTCATTTTCAAAGGTTTTCCAGAAATTTCCAGCATTTTCAATCAAATTTGAAAATTCATAACTAAATCTAGAAAATTATAAATTAAGTGGTTCTAGTTCCTATGTATATCTCTTTTGGTCCGCTTTAAAGGAAAAATATCAAAAAGTACCAGACATATCCACAGAATTCCAGAATATTCGACCAAGCTAATCTGCCACATAATTTATTCCAGATTCATGGTTAAGCTTTGAAAAATCATATCTTTCAATCCAGTTATCCAAATGGCTTATAATACCAATAAAATTAAAGCCCAGGATGTCTAATTTCATCGTATAAAATTTCATAATATTTGGAATAGGTTTTGGCCATTAAAAAACTTGCCACAACAATCTGGCATTGGAAAAACAGAAGTTTCATGTTTTAACCTTTAAAACACCTTCCTTTCCACTTGCATTGTAATCATATGATTAACCCTTTTAACTCTATTTGAACATGATTAGTGTTAATTTGGGCAGCATCTCGCCTTAAAATTTGAACATCCTAAATTACAGAATTTATCACAAACAAACCAATAACCAACCAGACAACAACCACGACTTTGGTTTCAACAAATATTCTAAGGTTTTTGTTGTTAGATTTCATGTTTTGATGATAACAAATCATGTTTTGGAAGTCCATGGATTTGATTAAAACAAATATATCAGCAAAGGAAGTGAGAAATGTGATCTGAGCAAGATCACTCGAGTGATTATCAAGATCACTTGAGTGACCATTAAAAATCACTCGAGTGATATGAAAAATACCAGATCACTCGAGTGATCGTTGAAATCACTCGAATGATGCGTCAGATCACTTCCAGTGAATTAAAAATCACTGCAAGAAAAAAAAAACTGTTCCGAATTTCACTGCCAGTGATCGTGAATCACTCGAGTGATACACTGTTTTTGCTGAACCACTTCCAGTGAACCTGAAATCACCGGAAGAAAAAATCACTTGCAGTGATAACCAGATCACTCGAGTGATCCTTTAAATTTTCAGAATCACTTCCAGTGGAACGAAAATCACTGTAAGAAAATTTTACTGTTTGCAAAATCACTTCGAGTGATTTTGAATCACTCGAGTGATACACTATTTTAGCTGAATCACTTCCAGTGGATTGAAAATCACTGCAAGAAGAAATCACTATTTGCAAAATCACTTCAAGTGATGCCAAATTCACTCGAGTGGTATATGAAATCTCATGTTCACTTCCAGTGAGTCTGTTATCACTTGCAGAAGATTTTAATGTTTTTCAAATCACTTCCAGTGACATCAAATTCACTCCAGTGATGTTTCATTTTATCAGTATCATTCTCAGAAAGTCACTGTGATCAACTTGCAACCACTTCCACGAAAAACAATAGATTTTGTTAGTTAGATTTTGATAGTGATAATCATTGATAGTTATTCCAGATTACTGTCAAAATCATGTGGTATATAATTTTGTTAAAATTACTCAGTTGCTGAAATCCATCTCCAGTGAAAGCAAGCTCACTTTCTATGGTTTTTTGATTTTTAGAAATCACTCCCAGTGAATCATGATCACTCTGATGATATTCAAATATTTTCTAACAGTCATTTCCCTGAGTATATTACAGGTGTACTCCACTACCACCACATGACAATCAACTGAACACACTACTCAAATGGCAACTAATCGTGGGTAGCAGCAAAATTCATAAATAACTATCAAAGTGCAAAGTGGAAAACAAATACTGTTGTATCTGTCAGAAGCACAATAAATCAACAGAAAAATTTACAACGGTCCTCAAAGCTTCTGATATATATGTCCAGCCATTCGAAAGGAACTTGCTGTTGTACTGTGGTGCCAAGAACCCACTGAATCTTGGAAGATATAGTGAAAGGCTGAGAAGGATTTCTGAGGACTGGACGTAGGTCAAGTGGTTGAGATCGAACCAGTATAAACCCCTCTGTGAACTTCGATGATATCTCTTCCTTCTTATAACTATGCTTTAAAGTTTTATAATTTTATTTAAGTATCTGTTTATTTTGTAATCTCCCAATTCACCCCCCTCTTTAGTGAAAAGCTTGCTCTAACATTTGGTATCATAGCCCAGGTCTTCTTGTTCAGGTTTAACAACCTTAGAAGGATCCAATGGCAAGCATTGGTGAAGGAATTCTTCCTGATGGAGCCTCTATCACTAGACCGCCAGGTTTCAGTGGTGATCATTTTTCCTTCTGGAAAGCTAAGTTCTATGTATTCCTGATGGCTACAGAATACGGGCTATGGGATGTAATTAAAATTGGAAACTATGTACCTACAAAGACTGTAGAATCTCAAAAAGTTCCCAAGTTTCCAGCAGAATTTGATGATAATGACAAAAAGCTCGTGACTCTCAAAAGTAAAGCAATTCTGATGATTCAGAGTGCACTAAGTCAAAAAGAATACTTCAGAATCTATACTCTTCAAACTGCTAATGAGATGTGGCAAGCCTTGGAAGTATCTCATGAAGGAATATTAGGAATAAAAGAAAATCGAATCAATACTCTAATTACAAAGTTTGATCTACTTCGTATGAAGGAAGGTGAGTCAATAGCTGAATTTGAACTTAGATATACTCATCTTGTAAATCAACTTGCAGCACTTGGAAAAATCTATGATCAGAATATCCAAGTACAAAAAATATTAAACATACTCTCCAAAGAATGGGAGGCCAAAGTCACAGCAATAGAGGAGGCCAAAGAAGAATCGATGCGATCTGTAGCTTCTTTGTTTGGAAGTATTTTTGAATATGAAAGCAAACAAAAATTCAAACGAGAGCTAGAGGAAGTTGGTGATAGGAGAAAGAAAAGTCTCGCACTAAGTGTGATAAAAACTAAGGCAGAAAGCCAAGAAGAAGATGAGGAGTTCAACGATGATGAGATAGGCCAGATGATCAGAAGATTCAAGAAATTTTATAAAGGCCAAGGTTTCAGAAATTCATAAAAAGGTGGAACTAGTGGCAGAAGAGAAGCCAAGGAGATCATCTGCTATGAATGTGGTAAACTTGGACATATCAAATCAGAATGTCTGGAGCTATTATAGAAAAATAGTGAAAAGAGAAACGTCAAATCCTTCAACAGAAAGAAGGCATTTGTTTCTGTAATATGAGGAGATAGCTCCTCAGATGAAGAAAGTGATAATGAAGAGATAGCCAATATATGTCTGGTTGCTCAAGAGGAAACAGATGAGGAGGTAAATGATCCTGATCCTACTTATGATGAATTACAAAATGAATATGATGCTTTACATTCTGAATTTGTCAAGATTGTTAAAGAATTGATTGCATGTAAAAAGAAAAACAAATTTCTTGAAGAAAGAATTAAAGAATCCTTAGGTAAAAGTTGCAAAAAGTGTTTCTCTTTTGAGAAGAAAAATATTGATCTTACCAAAACACTTGAAAAGTTTACAAAAGGAAGTGAGATGTTAAATGTTATTCTAAAAGTGCAACGTCTTGTGAATGATAAGTCTGGTATAGGATATGATCCAAATTTAGACAAAAGAAAAGGTAAGAAGAAGACGGGAGGTAAACCATATTTAAGTTATTTCACACGTTATGTGCACACATCTAATCCTTTTGCTTATTGTAATTACTGTAATAGAAAAGGACACTACACTTCTTCATGTTTTCATAAAAAGAAAGGAATTATAGGAACCTATAAATGGGTACTTAAGAAGTTTCATGATCAGGAAGTTGTCTGTACTAACCCAAAAGGACCCAAAAAGATATGGGTACCTAAAACTTAATTATCCTTAACTGCAGGTTTGCTTTAGGGCATCCAAATCAAACAAATGGTACATAGATAGTGGATGCTCTAGACATATGACTGGTGATCCTGAGAATTTTACCACATTAATACCAAAGGAAGGTGGCAAGGTAAAATTTGGAGGAAATCAAACCAGAAGGATAGCAGGACTTGGGCAAGTCAAGAATAAAGTCAAAGACATATATTATGTTGAAGGCTTATGTCACAATCTATTAAGTGTGAGCCAAAGCATAGATAAAGACAACTGGGTAATATTTGACTCAGAAGAATGTCTGATAGTTAGCAAGAAGGATCTGCAAATTGAAAAGAATAATTTGAAGTCAAAACTCAAGACAAAAAGGGAAGGTAACTACTATACTCTTGATATGAATGAAAATTTTTCTAAAAATTGCCTTTTGAGTAACACTGATGAGAGTTGGCAATGGGATAAGCGACTTGCCCATGTAAATATGTATCAATTAGGTAAATTACTCAGAAAAGATTTGGTAATTGGTTTACCTAATGTAAATTTCAAGAATGATTTAATTTTAATGTCTGTCAAAGAGGTAAGCAAACAAAATCATCCTTTAAATCGAAAAATGAAATTACCACTAACAGACCACTTCAATTATTGCATATGGATCTGATTGGTCCAGCAAGAGTTAAGAGTCTCGGTGGAAATTTGTACACATTTTTTATTGTTGATGATTTCTCCAGATTCACTTGGAATATATTTTTGTCATCCAAAGATGAAACTTTTAGTAAATTTATTGCCTTTGCCAAGAAAGTGAAAAATGAGAAAGATATGTTGATTGCAGGTATCCGGACAAATCATGGTGGAGAATTTGATAATCAAGCATTCGCAGAATATTATGATACAAATGGCATTGATCACAATTTTTCAGCACCAAGAACTCCACAACAGAATGGATTCGTGGAAAGAAAGAATAGAGTTCTTACAGAAATGACTAGAGCAATGCTCAACGAAAAGAATGTGTCTCAAATCTTCTGGGCAGACGCTATGAGCACTGCATGCTACATCTCAAATAGGGCGTATGTCAGAACCTAACTTGGAAAGACACCATACGAACTCTACAAGGGACGTAAGTCAAACCTCGCTCATCTACACATATTTGGTTGTAAGTGTTTTATTCATAACAACGGTAAAGATAATCTTGGAAAATTTGATTTTAAGGCTGATGAGGGACTTTTCTTAGGCTATTCAAATCAAAGTAAAGCATATAGAGTTTTTAATAAATGAACTTGTGTAGTAGAAGAATCAATTCATGTTGTATTCGATGAATATGTGTCCTCTAGTAAAAGCCTTGACGATGAGATAACTAATAACCAATCTTTTGTTAACTCTCCCAATCCTGAGGTTGATAATATTGAAAAAGAAGTTGAATTAAGTCAACCAGAACAAGCTCGAGCCTGGAAATATATCAAGAGTCATCCTCTAGATCAAGTGATAGGAGAAGTTAATGAATGAGTTAAAACTAGAAACAAAGTTTTGAACGAAGTTAGCTTTTCTGCATTCATTTATCAATTGGAACCTTCTAACATTGACGAAGCCCTATCAGATAATGATTGGGTGTTAGCAATGCAAGAAGAATTAAATCAGTTTAAAAGTAATCAAGTTTGGGATTTGGTACCCCGGCCTAAAGACCACTCGGTTATTGGTACTAAATGGGTATTCAAAAACAAACTTGATGAATCTGCAGCTATTGTTAGAAACAAGGCAAGATTGGTCGCCAAGGGCTATAATTAGGAAGAAGGTATTGATTATGAGGAAACATATGCTCTAGTAGCAAGATTGGAAGCTATACGAGTACTCTTAGCCTTTGCGTGCATCAAAGGATTCAAATTATATCAAATGGATGTGAAAAGTGCTTTCTTAAACGGGTACATCACGGAGGAAGTTTATGTAGAATAACCTCCAGGTTTTGAAGACGTATCCAAACCAAATCATATTTTCAAACTAAAAAAGGCTTTATATGGTTTGAAGCAAGCTCCTAGAGCTTGGTACGAAAGGTTGAGCAAATTTCTCATCAAACTTGGCTTTACACGAGGAAAAGTCGATACAACCTTATTTATAAAACAAAAACTAAATGATATTTTGGTAGTTCAAATTTATATTGATGATATTATATTCGGTGCTACTAATGATTCCCTGTGTAAAGAATTCTCTGAGATAATGCAGGGAGAATTTGAAATGTCTATGATGGGAGAATTGACATTCTTTCTGGGTTTACAAATTAAACAAAGAAAGAATGGAATATTCATATCACATACTAAATACCTAAAAGAATTACTCAAGAAGTTTGGATTGGATGAAGCTAATGGTGCAGATACACCTATGAGTTCAACGGTTCTTATGGATGCTGATGAAAAAGGAGTTGATTTCAATATAACTCAATATCGAGGAATGATCGGATCATTACTCTACCTCACAGCCAGCAGACCTGATATTCAGTTCAGTGTTGGTTTATGTGCGAGATTTCAGTCATGCCCCAAAGTATCACATGCTGAATTAGTGAAAAGAATTTTCAGATATTTGGCAGACATAAAAGAATTGGGTATATGGTATCCCAAAAGAGGTAACAAATGTCTAGTTGCCTATTCTGATTCTGATCATGGTGGTTATAAAACAGATAGGAAGAGTACAAGTGGGCAATGCCAATTCCTTGGAGGTATAGTTATTTCTTGGTTCAGCAAGAAACAAACTACAATATCATTATCTTCAACGGAAGCAGAATATATAGCAGCCTCAAGCTGTTGTGCACAAGTACTGTGGCTAAAACAGCAACTACAGGATCTTGACATTTATCTTAAAGAAATTCCCATCTACTGTGACAACACTAGTACAATAAGTTTGGCGAAAAATCATGTACAGCATTCAAAAACCAAGCATATTGATGTGAGACATCATTTCATTAGAGATCATATTCAGAAGAAAGATGTCAAGGTATTATTCATACCTACACATTTACAATTAGCTGATATTTTCACCAAACCTCTTGCCCGAGAACAATTCATGTACATACGAAGGGAATTGGGAAAGGTAAATCCCAATGAATTGTAAGTTGTTTAGTCTTTATAAATATTGATTTCATAATGTTTTGATGATCCCATAACTGACTTAAGCATCAGAGTATCTATAAAGTTGTTTTGCAGGATGCTCTGTAATATCTTCAAATATCAGAGATAAACAGAGAGGAAAACACTCGGGTGATGATAAAGACCAACTCGAGTGAGTGAACAGTGAAATATTGCAACCACAGGTAAACCATATGATTAGACTGATAATAACACTACAGGTAAGTCACTTGAGTACTTTTGATTAAAATACTCGAGTAAGGTAAGCAGTTACAGTGTGTTCTTAGTTTCTGTGAAGTAATTTTTGACTTCACTCAAGTGAAAACCAAAATCACTCGAGTGAATGTCAAAATCACTCGAGTGAAAGTTAAAAACACTGGTTATATTAGCTTGTTCTCCCGTGACTGTTCATTTCACTCTCTAGATCACTCACACTCGCGCAATCACTCTCAAATGCTCTGAAATTTCTCAAACCCAGAAACCCAAGAAATCAAGCTCAAATTTCACTCTGTTTCATCGATTCATCACTCTCCGTCAGTTTCTCTTAACCATTTCCCCTTCTGCATCTAAAAACCTCCAAAGGAACCCTAAATCATCTGAAATGGCTAGAACCAAGAGACCCGACCAATCACCTCCGTCCTCTCCTCTGTCTAAGAAGCCGAGAGCATCACCTCCACAAGAACTCGATCAAGCAGTTCCAAAACCTAAAGGTATTCGCATCGAAGAACCTACTAGGATGATTACACGGTCTCATGCAAGCTCTAAAGGAAAAGGGAAAGAGATATGAAGAGAAGCAGACATCCAAGACTCTACATTGCAAACAAAAATGACTCGTGCTGTCAATATCCTTGCTGCCTCTGTTCCCTAGAAGTCTCGGTATGCATCTCAAGCTTCTGGTAGTCGGTTTCATTCTAGGTCCATGGTTGAAGAATCTCTCGAAATCCTTGAACCTCCTCCTGGGTTTAACATGGGTAATCTCAGAATTTTGAACTCCATTGTGTTTGCTTCCCAATTTGCCAAAAGGGATTTATGTTCTGTAGTCTGGATAGATTTGGCCGAGCTGAAAAAGAAATTTCACATTGACTTGACTCCTTATTTGAAGCAGTATGAACCATGGTTAAAACTAAGAATGTCTTACAATCCTTTGGTTGTTAAACACTTTTACTATAACATGAAGATTGATGATGTGAAAGATAGCCATGGAAACATTATTGTTGAAAGAATTGAAACTATTGTGAGAGACCAAAAAGTTCTGTTGTCTGGAGATCTTATAAACACTTACCTAGGCATAGAGGATGTACCTATGAACCCTCCCCGAGTCTTTCATATTCATGAGTTGGTTGATATTTTTAGACCGGGACAGCCTGGTGTGCCTCTACCTACTTCTCCAGCAGCTCTAACCAATGACCAGAGAGCCTTGTTTTACATTTATTCCCGTAGCATGGTTAACAAGGCAAATAACTTTACTCACATCACGAGGAATGATCTTCAAATGATGGCATCTCTTATGACAAGAGAAAGAAGAAATGTGGGTGAGCTTATCTTTCAAGAAATGAAGAGGTTTAGATTTCACTCCTCCAAGTCTACTACGATTCCCTATCCTCAGCTTGTGTCTTACATTCTCTCTATGCACAACATTTGGCACTTGATACCTGAGGGGGACATAGTGAGGATTCCTAAGTTTGGGAAGATTCACCTTACACGGATGGGAATCACTATTCCAGTTGGAGCTTCTTCACAGACTCAGAGACATCATTCACCACCTCCTAAGGCAAGCCAGAGAGATCATCATACTAAGAAGATGGATCCTTCACCTTCCAAGATGGATGAGGCTCAATCTTCCAGAGAAGTATCTCATGGTCCTTCTTTCACTCAGGCTGCTTTTCAGACATATATTCAGGATGGCATCTAGTCTGCTGTCACTCAGTTGAGGAAGTCTAACACTGAATTGATTGATCAAGTCAACTACTAAGTTAAAGTGTTAGTAAAGGCAGTGAACCACAACTTCAATATACTTTTTGATCGCCAGGCAGATCAGACACAGAGGATCCAGAGGATTGAGGATGCACTCAGGTCTCACCTTTACATTCCCTTCCCTGACCTTCCACCAGCCTCCACATCTGTACCTCTTACCTCAGACCCTCCACTTCTAGATCCTTCACTTTCTGACCCTCCTATCATTCCTTCAGATACTCCTCTTGCACCTTCCACATCCTTCATCTCTGACCATATCCCTGCTGGTGATCTTCCACAGGTTGATCCCATCCTCCAGACTTCATCATCTTCATCACACCACACCTCTTCCAGTTCTCATACTGAGGAGATTTTCATTGAGGATGCTACTACAGAGATCATAGGGCCTAGTCATTCCACTTCTACTACTCCTGTTGAACCCTCTTCTAAGACCTTTTCTTTCCAGTCTCCTGCCCAGCTTTTACTTATTCCATATGTTCCACCCATATCCTTCTTTGTGTCTCCATCTACCCAATCATTTGTGCCTTCTGCCTCTCCTTTTACTTCAGATAATGCCAAAAAGGGGGAGAAGAACTGATATGATCATATGTGCTTTATGTAGCTTTTCTTTATGTTTATATTATCATATAATGTAGTTTCAGTACGCTTTCTGAACTGACCATGTACTTGTTCAAAGAATCTGATCTAATGAAAATAGAGTTCTAATGTGAGTGTGCTTGTTTTTGCAGCTATCCATATGATCTCATGGAAAGAAAGAAGTTATGCTATGTTTAAATTTTTATTATATGATAATCCTTCATATAATGGTTTTTGTACCTTAAACTAATATTTTCCTTTTTCTATATAAGGTCAAAAACTTTCAATCTTTGAGACAGAAAACTTTTAATCCTTTGTTTGCTGCGGTTAAGTTGTTGCAAAACTTTTGAAAAAGATCAAGTAAATCAAATTTTGAACATGATCATATAATATGTTTTGTCATCATCAAAAAGGGGGAGAATGTTAGATTTCATGTTTTGATGATAACAAATCATGTTTTGGAAGTCCATGGATTTGATTAAAACAAATATATCAGCAAAGGAAGTGAGAAATGTGATCTGAGCAAGATCACTCGAGTGATTTTCAAGATCACTTGAGTGACCATTAAAAATCACTCGAGTGATATGAAAAATACCAGATCACTCGAGTGATCGTTGAAATCACTCGAGTGATGCGTCAGTTCACTTCTAGTGAATTAAAAATCACTGCAAGAAAAAAAAACTGTTCCGAATTTCACTGCCAGTGATCGTGAATCACTCGAGTGATACACTGTTTTTGCTGAATCACTTCCAGTGAACCTGAAATCACCGGAAGAAAAAATCACTATTTTAAAAATCACTTCCAGTGATAACCAGATCACTCGAGTAATCCTTTAAATTTTCAGAATCACTTCCAGTGGAATGAAAATCACTGTAAGAAAATTTTACTGTTTGCAAAATCACTTCGAGTGATTTTGAATCACTCGAGTAATACACTATTTTAGCTGAATCACTTCCAGTGGATTGAAAATCACTGCAAGAAGAAATCGCTATTTGTAAAATCACTTCAAGTGATGCCAAATTCACTCGAGTGGTATATGAAATCTCATGTTCACTTCCAGTGAGTCTGTTATCACTTGCAGAAGATTTTAATGTTTTTCAAATCACTTCCAGTGACATCAAATTCACTCCAGTGATGTTTCATTTTATCAGTATCATTCTCAGAAAGTCACTGTGATCAACTTGCAACCACTTCCATGAAAAACAACAGATTTTGTTAGTTAGATTTTGATAGTGATAATCATTGATAGTTATTCCAGATTACTGTCAAAATCATGTGGCATATAATTTTGTTAAAATTACTCAGTTGCTGAAATCCATCTCCAGTGAAAGCAAGCTCACTTTCTATGGTTTTTTGATTTTTAGAAATCACTCCCAGTGAATCATGATCACTCCGATGATATTCAAATATTTTCTAACAGTCATTTCCCTGAGTGTATTACAGGTGTACTCCACTACCACCACATGACAAGCAACTGAACATACTACTCAAATGGCAACTAATCGTGGGTAGCAGCAAAATTCATAAATAACTATCAAAGTACAAAGTGGAAAACAAATACTGTTGTATCTGTCAGAAGCACGATGAATGAACAGAAAAATTTACAACGGTCCTCAAAGCTTCTGATATATATGTCCAGCCATTCGAAAAATCAAGTAGAAAAAAACAACGCTTGAACACACTGCAAACAATACATTCATAAGTGCTTCATCTCTTATCAACTCTTCATCTGTACTTCAGTTTTCATCTATATACTCTGTGAGAGAGATTAGTCAGTCATACACGTTTTATTTCTGATAGTGATAACTTAAGGTTGAGGAACCTTAAGTTGGGATTTGAGATTACCTTGTGTAAGGGGGAGCGAGTGTCCAAAGAGAGGAACTTGATGTTGTACTGTGGTGCCAAGAACCCACTGAATCTTGGAAGATATAGTGAAAGGCTCATAAGTATTTCTGAGAACTAGACGTAGGTCAAGTGGTGATACCTCTTCCTTCTTATAATTGTGCTTTAAAGTTTGTATAATTTTATTTAAGTATTTGTTTATTTTGTAATCACCCAATTCACCCCCCTTTTGGGTGAAAAGCTTGCTCTAATATTTGTAACTTACCTTATTTCTACTTCTTCTTCTCCTCTAACCCGTCACTCCTCTTCTCCTTTCCTTGAGTGTTTGCTTGTTTAATGGCTAATCCAAGATGATATGGAGGTTTAGAAGGGATTTCATGAATTAGAAAACAAGAACAAGTAGAAATTTCTACCTCATTACCTTGTTCTTGCTTCTTATACTTTGTCTTCTCTTCTTGTTCCTAGCTTGCTTCAAGTCTCTTCCTCCCTTTCCTTCTTTCATTTTTGGCTGACCTTGGCCATTTTATAGAGAGTCAAGAAGCTCTCTAGAATTCTCTTCTTTCTTTCCTTTTTATTATTATTTTAATGAAATTTAACATGTGATTTTTATCTAGTAATTTATTATTATTTTCCTTTATTTATTTCCTTTTTCTCAACTTATCTAGACTTTTCTCCATGTCTCTTGCTTCTTCCCTTCCAACTAACCTTGCCTTCATTATTTGAGAAAAATTGCTGAATTTATTGATTTAGCCAAAAATGATCATTTTGCCCTTACATTTTTCCTGAATTTTTCAACAATTATTACTTTCTTTTTCTTTTCTATTTTGACCAAATTTTGTGACACTTTAGGCCTAGAAATTGTGCTCTTTTATATTAAATTTTAGGCCACAATGTTAGGATTTTGCCTAAAAAAATTAGGTTTTAGGTCTTTCTTAGCCAAAAGTTTCACATAGTAGCTATCTTCAGTAATTTGATTATTTCATGTACACCAAAATTCACCATTTTATTCTATTAAATATAATTATATATTCAAGGAATTTTGGGTGATTAAAATTTGGGATATTATAATTATGGCCTTGTTAGGCATTGAACGATCACTTTTAACACTAGATATTAGAAAATTTAAGTAATATAATAATATTTTTTAAATTTATTTTTTTAAAAAAATTGGGAATTCCCGGTCTCGTCCTAGTCCCGGGATTACTGATCGGGACTAGGATGCAATATGCATCCTAGCCAAAAATAGAGACTGGGAATTGGGATTGGGGGATCCCTGTCCCGGCTCAGTTTTTTAACACCTATACCATATAGTGATCACAATAGTGTTTCGGAGCATTCAACAGCCTGTTTGTACTGTCACACTACCTCAGCTGAGTCCCACTGGTCTCATGGTACTTGTGCTTTTCCCATAGGGTAGTACTTGTGCTTTTCCCACATCACAGCGAGGAATTATATCATCTACCTAGACTGGGTTCAAACTAGCCTAGTGGTACCAGTGATTTTCCTACTGGGTGGTATTTGTGCTTTTCCCACACCATATCTCTAGAAATTATTTCACATACTTTTCACATCATAGAACATGGCAATGCTATGCAAATAAACAATCACACAATGTATGAGAGATAGAGTTATTACATGAAATCCTTTCCAATTGCCTAGCTTTCAGTCTACTAATTCCCTGTCTGGCTTAGGAAAATATAAAATCCTAAAATTCCAAATTAATAATAAATGAGTTATTATTCATTTATACTTCATTCCAAAGCTTATATAGTTGGTTATCTCTACACAAAAACGCATAATTACTAAAATGCCTTTAGAGAATTTGGTCAAATTCCCTTTATACCCGGTATAATTGTACTTTTTCAAAATTTATGACCCAAGATATTCTTACACAATTTCGCATGTAGAATCCATTTTTGACCTGAGTTTTGACAAATTCTCACTGCAATTTCCAGAATACCCTTGACAGCCACAAAGTTAGGGTTTTTTGGGTAAAATTGTCATTTCACACCCTAAATGCCTTTATACTCCATTTTTCACATGTTCCCTATACAATTTTTCATTCTAAACATAATGAAATCATCAAATCCTTCAAATTCAATCAAACATCTTATTTCCAATTCTAATCACTTGTTTAATCACCTAAATACCTTTTGAACATGATTAATGACAAATTGGACAACACCTCATTTTGGGGTTCATGTATCCCAAATCAAAAATTCTAGCTAATACAAGCTAAACAACCAACCAAAATACCAATAACAAGCATGAATCATCAAGAGATAACAAGTTTTCAAGCTTACCTTGAATTCTTCCTCTTTCTCTCTCTAAGACGCCAACTTCCTCTCTCCTTTTCCCTTGATTTTCTTCTTGGTTTACATGATTTAAAGAAGAATATGAGGATTAGAGAAGGTTTCCATGAGTTTGAAGGTAAAAACAAGAGAATTCAACTACTACTTACCTAGTTTTTCCTTCTTGATCTCTTGCTCTTCCACTTTGCTCTTGTTTTTCTCCAAACACACTCTCTATCTTTTCTTTCAAGCTTGGCTGAAATATGGCCTTAAGGGGGTTGATATGCTCTTAAATAAAATCATCTTCCACCACCTTATAATTAATATATATTTTATTGCTATTCTTTTACCCAAGGCAATTTCTTGTATCTTCTTTTTCCATATGGCAAGACAAGCTTCCATATGGCATGCAAGATGTCCCAATTGACATTTTTCCTCTTGCTTTTTCATCTTGGCTGACCTTTTCTTCAATTAAAGGGAAAATATTAGCTTTTTTAATTTTTTTAGACAAATGACTATTTTACCCCTACATTTTTTCAAATTTTTGAACCAATTGTTGTCTTCCTTCCTCCCTTTTTGTTTTGGCCGAATTCTATACCATATTTTGGGCCAAAAATTGTGCTATTCCATTCTAAATTTTGGGCTACAATATTAGGCTTTTATGAACACATTAATTGTTCTTTATGTCTTACTTAGCCAAAATTTCATGTAACCCCTATTTTCAACATTTTGGCTACTTCAAGTGCACTAAAATTTACTATTTTATTCCATTTTGTATAATCAAATGTCCAAGGAATTTTGGTGAATAAAATTTGGGATATTACAGCTCTCCCCGTCAATAAAATTTACTCCTCGAAATTTGCTACACAAACATATTCATAAAAATTATGGGTAATGCATTTGCATTTCTTCTTCCATTTCCCAAGTAGCTTCTTTAAGAGATAATCCCTTCCAAACTACTTTCATGAATGGGATACTCATGTGGTTGAGTTGCTTCTCCTGTCGATCAATGATTCAGTCTGGTTCTACCTCATATGTAAGATCATCACACATATGAACATCTTCATACTCAAGTATATGCTCTGGGTCAGGTTGATACTTCTTTAATCGTGAGACATGAAAGATATCATGCAATTTGCAATTTGGGGGTAAAGCTATTTGGTATGCTACTGGCTTGATGCTTAATAAGATTTGAAGTGGACCAATGTACCCAGGGCTTAACTTCATTTTAATACCCTACCAATTCCATTGACTAGTGAAACTTTCAAAAACATATGATCTCTGAATGCAAATTTTAAAGGTTTTCACCTCTTATCGGCATAACTTTTCTGCCTACTCTGAGTAGCCAACAATCTCTGCTTAATCAACTTAATATGCTCTGTGGTCTGATCAACAATCTATGTTCTATATATCTTTCTCTTAGAAAATTCTTCCCAACATAAGGGCGATTGACATTTCCTTCCATACAATGCTTTATATGGAGCCATTTGAATGCTAGAATGATAGCTATTGTTGTATGCAAATTCTGCAAGAGGAAGAAATCGATCCTAGCTTCCTTTAAAATCTAATACACACGCCCTCAACATATCTTCTAGTATATGTATTATTCTTTCTGTTTGATCTTCTGTCTGAGGATGATAGTACTGAATTTGAGTTTGGTACCCAAAACCTCGTGTAATGACCTGCAAAACTTAGAAGTAAACCGATGATCTCTATCCAAAATTATATTCTTTAGTTTACCATGCAATCATACAATCTCCTTGATATAGATGTCTGCCAGCTTATCAAGAGAATAATTAATGCTCATTGGTAGGAAATTGGTTGTCTTTGTGAATTAACCAACAATCACCCAAATTGCATCATGATTTCTAATCTTGGGTAATCCTGTCACAAAATCCATGGCAATGCTCTTCCATTTCCACTCAGGAATTTCAAGGTTTTGCAGTAGCCCTGATAGTCGTTGATGCTCAACTTTCACTTTCTGACAAGTAAGACAACGAGCCACAAATTCTGTCACATCTCTTTTCATCCCTGGCTACTAATACATGAACTTCAAGTTATGATACATTTTAATTTCTCCTATGTGTAGAGTATACTTACTCTTGTGTGCTTCATCTAGGATTTGATGTTTCAATTCTGTTTGTGGTAGAACATATATCCACTTTTTGTATCTAACTACTATACTCATTGACAGGTCATATTCCTGAGTTTCTCCCTTTTCGATCATGTTTCTAATAGACTGTGCTCTTTCATCCTGCATCTGAACTTTCCCAATGGCTATTCTCATGTCATTTTCTGCCTGACTGATATTACTTCTACTAATAATAATTTGATTAGACAGATTGAGATCCTCGAAATCCTCAATCAATTTCTGCTCTTGAATCATTAGGTCTACAACCTATACTGTCTTGCGGCTCAATGTGTCTGCAACTACATTAGCCTTTCCTGGATGGTATTTAAACTCTAGGTTGTAATCTTTAAGCAACTCTATCCATCTGCACTGTCTTATGTTCAAATCTTTTTTAGCATACAAATATTTCATGATCTTGTGGTCGTAGTACAACTCTATGGTTGCCCCATAGAGATAATGTCTCTAGATTTTCAATGCAAATACAATTGCTACTAACTCAAGATCATGAGTGGGATAATTTAGGTCATAAGGCTTCAGCTGGCGAGAGGCATATGCCACAACTCTTCCCTGCTACATCAAGACATATCCTAATCTATGCTTGCTCGTATCACTGTAGACTACGTAAGTCAACTATGGATCGAGGATTATTAACATTGGTGCTGTTATCAATCTCTTCTTTAGCTTTATGAAGCTTCTCTCACAACTTTCATCCCATACAAAATATTGAGTTTTCCGTGCAAACTTTGTCAAAGGAAAAGCAATTCTAGAGAAATTCTGTATGAATTTTATATAATAATCGAAAAGACCCAAAAAATTGTATATTTCAGCAACATTCTCGAGCCTCTTCTAGTACAATAATGCTTCCACTTTGCTAGGATCTACTGAGACCCCTTCTTATGAGACTACATAGCCTATAAATTTAACTTCTAGAAGCCAAAACTCACACTTGCTCATCTTGGCATAGAGTTGCTTATCTTTCAATGTGCCCATCACTTTTCTCAAATACTCTTCATGTTCTGCTTTGCTTCTTGAATATACTAGAATATCATCAATGAAGACTACTATGATTTGGTCTAGATATGAATGGAAAATTTGATTTATGTAGTCCATAAATACTGTAAGGCATTAGTCATCCTAAAAGGCATTACTAGAAATTCATAATGACCATATCTGGTTCTGAATATAGTCTTTAGTACATCCTCTGCTTTTACTCGAAGCTGATGATACCCAGATCTTAAATCAATTTTTGAGAATATGAAGGAACTAGATAATTGATCGAGCAAATCATCAATTCTGGGAAGTTAGTATTTATTCTTAACAGCCACCTTATTCAGCTCCCTATAATCAATACAAAGGCGCAGGCTTCCATATTTCTTCTTGACAAAAAGTACGGGAGCTTCCTATGGCAAAACATTAGGTCTGATAAACCCTTTCTCTAATAGCTCCTCGATTTTCTTTTTTAATTCTTCCATTTCATTTGGAGTCATTCTTTATGGGGCTTTGGAAATTGGTCCAGCTCCAGGCTTAGTCTCAATTGCAAACTCCACTTCCCTTTTCGGAGGTAATCTATTGATATCCTCTCGAAACACTTTGGGAAACTCATTTACCACTGGAATATTTTTAAATGATGTTCTAGTCTTTGATTGCATAGAGAAAAATACTATGTACCCTTGACAACCTTTATGCAAACATTTCTCAGCCTCAACTGCTGAAAGAAAATTAAAGTTGACTTCTATACTAACAGGTAATTGCGGACTAGAATAAATGACCCTTTTGCTTCCATAGTCTAATAGAACATTGTTCACCATCAACCAGTCAATACCAAGAATTACTTCCAATTTATGTAATGGTAGATAAATAAGATCCACCGTTAATTCATATCCTTTGGCGTTTATTATGCAATTTAAACAAATATTGGCTATGACAGATCTAACACCCATGGGTATAGATACAACCAGATCATATGGTAACTGATGTATACCCAGGCCTAGTAATCTCACACAGCCATATGCAATAAATAAATGACTAGCACCCAAATCAAACAATGCTTGTATGGAATTACCATTAAGTAGAACTGTACCTTGGATTAATTCCGAAGATTTTCTGGCTTCCTCCTGTGTCATGGCAAAGACTCTACCCTAAGTTCTTAGCCTTGGCTCTTCTACCCTTTGTTGTAGTAGACAATTGTAAGCAAAATGCCCTGGTTGCTGACAATTATAACAGATTATTTGCCTTACTGGAGCACCACATGGCCTTTCGGGATGATGTGGCTTGCCATAATGCCAACAGGTTTTGTTCCCAAGGGGTGTCTAATTACTATGGTTACTAAGCTAGTAAGGCTTTTTGTCATTTCCCCTTGTTAGACCTCCTGGGTTCTTACATTTTTTGGAGGGACTCCCATTGCTAGATGCTCCTTTATTGCCAGTATTTCTATCAGTGTATAGATTCAGCAAGTTGCTTTTAGTGATCTGGCATTCCTCCATTGCCTTATATAATTCTATGAGCTGCTTGAAGACTAAATTATCTTTCAGCTCCAGTCTCAGTCCCCATATTATCATGTCTGAGCTCCATCCCTTATCTTTCCAATACCTTAGATAAGAAGAATATCGAGACAATCGGATATAGCAAGCCAAGTACTTGTTAAAACTTTCCTTCTCATATGGATGAATAGTCAAGAACTCGGTTTCCTTTGCAATTCGGACTGATCAGGGGAAGTATTTTTCATTAAATTACTCTTAAAATAATTCCCAAGCAATAGGAATATTTCGAGCCTTCAAAATCATTTCAGTGTTTTTCCACCATTTATCTGCATCACCCTCCAACTTGTAGATTGTCAGCTGAACTTTGATGTCATCCGGACATTCCATAATTCTGAAAAATTTTCTCCAACTAGGATAACTAGTCTTCTGCCACCTGAGGATCAAACTTCCCTTAAAAAGCAGGAGGTTGTTGCTGAAAAAATCGTGCTACCTATATCTATAGACTTTTAGCTTCAACAGCAGGTCTAATCGGAGGCTACTCCTGATCCGGCTGTAGGTCATATCTCACATGTACTGGTTCAGCTGCTCTGGAACTAGTAACACTACATGGATCTGACTCTGACCCATTAGACAATGGCTTCTCGATGTCACCGATAGATAAACTAACTGATGGCTCTATTCTGGGATGAGGTCCATATACTAGCCTTGGCTGTATCCGCTTCCTAGGGGTTCGTAACCTCCTTGTACTACCCCTAACCCGATATAGTCATATTGGCTGCCCTTCAGGTATCCTTTGGTTCTCTGGTGGTTGATTCACCGATGGTAATGATTTACTTATCTGATGCCTTCTTCTACTCATGTTTCCTGTTATAATGTAATTAAGACCATATCAGTATACTATTCTGTTATTGCCAAAACCACATTGCTTTGATACCAAAAATGTAAAACCCCTCAATATTTTGACGTTCAATGGGCATACAGAGATAGCATAAATACACTGATATAAAGTGATTGATTACGTTACAACCAATTCCAATAGGGTTTTTACAAAATAATTACAAATCCCAAAATACATAAAGGACTAGCAGATAACTAACACTAAATTCTTTATCAGCACCGGAACTCTCAGTTGCCGGTATCTACCTCTTTGCTCTTTGAGTCGTTTCCTCTCGTTGAATAAATTTGAATTTATGGAAAGGGTGAGATTCAAAGGAATCTCAGTAGTAACATGCTATCAATCATATAAAATGTGATACATAAACTTGCAATACACCATATAATGCCACATAAACCAACACTGTGTAAATGTCTGTTTGCCAATGTTCAGCATTAACATGATGATTTTGTCCGGATCAAAATGACAGTTTTGTCCCTACTTGCCATATAGTGATTACAATAGTGTTCCAAAGCAGGCAACAACCTGTTTGTACTTGTTACACTACCTCAGCTGAGTCTCACTGGTCTCATGGTACTTGTGCTTTTCCTACATCACAGCGAGGAATTATATCATCTACCTAGACTGGGTCTAAACTAGCCTAGTGGTGCTTGTGCTTTTCCCACTGGGTGGTTTTTGTGCTTTTCTCACACCATAGCTCTAAGAATTATTTCACATACTTTTCACATCACAGAACATGGCAAGGCAATGCAAATAAACAATCACATAATGTATGAGAGATAGAGTTACTACTTGGAATCCTTTTCAATTGCCTAGCTTTTAGTCTACTAATTCCTTGTTCGGCTCAAGCAAATATCAAATCCGAAAATTCTAAATTCATAATAAATGAGTTATTACTCATTCATGCTTCATTCCAAAGCTCATAAAGTTGGTTATCTCTACCCAAAAACGCATAACTACCAAAATGCCCCTAGGGAATCCGGTCTAATTCCTTTTATACCCAGTATAATTGTACTTTTTTAAGAATTATGACCCAGGATATTACTATACAATTACTCATGTAGAATCCATTTTTGACCTGAGTTTTGAAAAATTCTTACTGCATTTTCCATCATACCCTTGACAGCCATAAAGTTAGGGTTTTAAGGGTAAAATTGTCATTTCACACCCTAAAAGCATTCATACTCCATTTTTCACATGTTCCTTACATAAATTTTTCTTTCTAAACACAATGGAATCATCAAATCCTTCAAATTCCAGCTTAAACATATCAGAAAAGGGCTGGCCAAAATTCTTGAATTTTTGGAATAATGAAGTTTCTCAATTCTCATTTAATCAAGGGTTAAGGTGCAAATTTACCAATGAAGTTTTACTGAAGGAGTGCCTGACACATTTATCTTTTATTGGGTGCAAAAATACCCACGAACAATTAAAAAGGGTGCAAATTTACCAATGCCGTTAAATTTGACCTAACGGCGTTAAATTATAAGAGAAGAAAACCCCTAACGGCGTTAGGTCAAATTTAACGGCATTGGTAAATTTGCACCCTTTTTAATTGTTCGTGGGTATTTTTGCACCCAACAAAAGATAAATGTGCCAGGCGCTCCTTCGGTAAAACTTCATTGGTAAATTTGCACCTTAACCCTTTAATCAAACATCTTATTTTGACTTTTAATCACTTGTTTAATCACCTAAAAACTTGTTGAACATGATTAGTGACAAATTGGATAGCACCTCCCCTTAGGATTCATGTACCTAAATCACAAATTCAAGCCAACACAAGCCAAACAACCAACCAAAACGCCAACAACAAGCATGAATCATCAAGAGATAACATGTTTTCAAGCTTACCTTGAATTCTTCCTCTTTATGTCTCTAAGACGCCAACTTCCTTCTCCTTTTCCCTAGATTTTCTTCTTGCTTTACATGATTTAAAGAAAATATGAAGATTATAGAAGGTTTCTATGAGTTTGAAGGCAAAAAAACAAGTAAAATCAACTACTAGTTACCTAGTTTTGCCTTCTTGATCTCTTGCTCTTCTTCTTTACTCTTGTTTTTCTCCAAACTCTCTCTCTCTCTCTTCCTTCAAGCTTGGCCGAAATATGGCCTTAAAGGGGATGATATACTCTTAAATAAAGTCACCTTCCACCTCCTTATAATTAATATTATTTTATTGCAATTCTTTTACACATGACAATTTCTTGTATCTTCTTTTTCCATATGGCAAGACAAGCTTCGATATAGCATACAAGGTGTCCCAATTGACATTTTTCCTCTTGCTTTTTCATCTTGGATGACCTTTACTTCAATTAAAGGGAAAATATTATTTTTTTTTAAATTTTTTAGCCAAATGACTATTTTAACCTTACATTTTTTCAAATTTTTTAACCAATTGTTGTCTTCCTTCGTCATCCCTTTTTGTTTTGGCCAAATTTTATACCATATTTTAGACTAAAATTGTGCTCTTTCATTCTTAATTTTGTGCTACAATATTAGGCTTTTATGAAGGCATAAATTGTGCTTTATGTCTTACTTATTTAAAATTTCATGTAACCCCTATTTCCAACATTTTGGCTACTTCAAGTGCACCAAAATTCACCATTTTATTCCATTTTGTATAATCAAATGTACAAGGAATTTTGGTGTATAAAATTTAGGATATTACAAATATTAAGAACCAAATGAAAGATTCTTAAAAATTGAGTATTTTTTTTAAAAAAATCAATTAGAAGACTTTTAACTAACGATAATGTCATCAACAAGCTTCTCTTAGCTTTTTAACAAGAATATATTCCAATTTTCCTTTAAAATGTTTAAATAGCAATACTATATGATTTGAAAAAAAATTTCCAATTTTTTAAACAAAATCATTTTTTTCCAAAGAAAAACTCAACTTGTAGTCATTTAATAAAATTTAAAAAAAATTGGCTAGCTTAAACCACAGGCTGGCCTATTTAAGCCTGTGGCCTTGTAGGGCTGACTCTTTTAAGCTCAACTCCTAGAGGTTCTAAATCATAAGCTTGGTCCTGATGGACTCGGGCCTAATGGGTTGACCCGATGGGCTCAGCCCAATTTCTCGGCTCTAGTTGGCACCCTTTAGCCTAAAGGAACAAGGAAATTACTTAATATTCAAGACTAAGCTAGCTAACTAAAATAGGAAATAAAAATAAAGTCTTATAGAGCAATCTTTGACCAAAATTCCTTATTCAAAGTAAATAAAAAAGGGAACTAATTCAAAATGAAATTAAATCAGATTTGATGCATAAGGACACTTTCTAGATACTTCTTATAGTGTCTTGGATGTCACTTATCACCCTATTCCAATGCATATGCTCTTCACATGGTATTGGAAGTAAATTATTCAATGTAGACTTCACATGGGCCTTACACATCATCTGATTGGGCTTATTACTTTACATTACACTAATTTCATGGACCTTCATGCTTTGCCACATGCTGAAGTCTCTATATCTTGTAAAAGCATTCATATGGTTTTGTATAAGTATGATTATAGACTTATTTTCACCCTCAACATATACATGAACATTATAGGCCTTTAATGAAGCAAAGTGAAGCCCAAATGTTTTCTCTAGCCTCTTGAACATCTTACTCTTTTCTGAGCTTCTAGTAATTGGTCTATGATGTTATGAAGAGGATTTTAGGCTTGCTTAGAATCTTATTGGATGACATAAACAACATCTTGTTTATTGTATATGCCACCCATAATGTGGTTGCCATGGATGTGCCACCTTGACTGTCAACTTGGATGCCATGTTCGATACCACATAAGATGCCACTTATACCTCTATTAAAGTTTTTCCACTCTTATATGTTAGATTTGATAGGAAATCATATATATTATAAGCAAGATTGAGAGGAGATACTGATATTGGAAGTCAAGTTGAGAAGATTTTGGGATTCTATGACACATTTGTTGAGTGTCACGACACTTGCTACAAAATTGATATAGTGCTTTTGATGCCACGACACCTCAAAGTGTTGTGAGATTTGGTTTAGAGACATAAAACAACACTTTGTTTGCCATGGTACTATAGTAGAAGGGACATGACACTTTATGTAGAGAAAATAAATAAATTCTCAGGCGCCACAACACAGCAATAGGAGTACCATGGCATCACAATGGATAAAAAATTCATAGTTTTGCTTTATGATGATAAATGATTTAGGAAATATGATTTTCTTCATTCTTGGACATAGTTTTCAACCTAGAAACATAGAGAGAAACTCTAAAAACACATTTCGGGAGAAAAGTAGTGCTAGGGTTTGGGATTTTGAATTAGAGCTTAGGATTGAAGACTAATGTTTTGATGATAACAAACCTTAATTGTAATGTTTTTAATGAGAAAAGTTATTTTGAAAAACTTAGAACATTTTGAAAAGAATTATTGAGACTAATCACTTTAGTGATAATTAGAGTGATATGAAAATACTTGTTAAAACAAGTCACTCGGGTAATAACTCAAGTGATGTATCTAATCTCTCATAATTAAGTGTTTTTGAAAATTCTAATAAATCACTTGAGTGAGCATTTAAGTGATACCTTGTGAAAATCGAATCACTTGACAATCACTGGATAGTGATCCACTATTCAACAAGATCACTCGAGTAATGAATCATTTCTCAAGGATCATTAGCATGGCATTGGACAGTGACATAATGAATAATTGATTAGTGAGAAAGCACTGGATAGTAGTGAATTGTTTTTAAAATTTTTTAGAGATAACTCAAGTGATAACTCGAGTGACATAGTTAGATTGTTCATCACTAGGTAGTCGCTTGATAGTGATCCACTGTACATCTTGTTACTAAGTTGAGATCACTCAAGTGATAACATGAGTGATTCCAATCACTGGATAAACACTAGATAGTAAACCACTGTAGCTTTTGAAAATTCTAAATGAGCACTTGAGTGAGCACTCGAGTGACACAATCAATTTGCATATTACTAGCTAGTCACTGGATAATGATCCCCTATGCATATACCTTAGAAAAATCACTATCTAGTACCTCCTTCATGACATAGTCTCAAAGAATATATCACTCAAGTGATAGTCTCTCTGAGTTTGAAATGTCATTTAAGATTTTTTGATACTCATTCAAATCAATGTAAAACTTATTTTCTTCAATTATAATTGATCATATACATTACTAATCATATTTATAAACAAGTTTCAAGTACTTAAACACATATTAAAGTTAAAATGACAAAAAGTAATTTTATGTCAAAAGCATTTAATGCATAAAAGCCTCGACCAATTGAATGTTCTCTGATCCCCAATGGTAGTATCAGTGCTTTAATGGCTATAGTTAAGCTCCAATAGTCACCCTACCTATAAATAGAAGAACATTCAAGATGGGGATAAGAACCAACGACTTATAATCACTGTGCATTCATTTATGTAAGTCTTGTGCTATGTATTTTGAGACTTTTATACTTCAATTATTATCATCGATACTCTTTGAGAGATATTGAGAAACTTCGTTTATTACATTCTTAGAGAGTTGCTTAAGATAGTAGGATCTTGAATGGGCATTTGATTACAAAGTGTGCCCTCTTAATTTCTCTATTGATTGCATCAGCCTATAGGTGAAAATCCCATAGTGATGTTAGTTTTTATTTTTTAAAATTTATATAAAAAATTTAGTGTTTATTTTTTAAAATTTATATAAAAAACTGAGTTATTGACAATGGCCTTGTAGCCTAGTGACATAGATGATCCTTTTTAAGGGAAGGTTGAGAATTTGATTCTGCTTGTAACCTCAGGCCGTTAGGGATTAACCCTTTAATTTAGAAAAGCTAAGTTGTTAGATTGTTCAAGTTCTTTAGTGTTTAGATAGAATTGAAACTTTTGGTTTACAGTTTGATTGGATTTGTTCTAAGATTTTGATGAATATATGTAAGATTTTGGCAATTTGGTATAATGAGTTGACTAATGTAACTTTATTATTGCTGGTTTGGTTTAAATTGGCTTTGAAGTGATTGTTGATTGTTTAATGTTGCATTTTGATTTACTTGAATGGTCTAATCTTGCTTGTTAACAAGAAGTAGCATGTTTAAGGCTAAAATATAGTCTAAAGAGGGGGAATAAAGCCTAGAGAATACTTTTGTTATATTGTCTAAATGTTTTCAAATAATCTTTCTGAACACAACTCAGGAATTAGGATGATATGATCAAGTCATATACTTAATTCATATTGATTTATAAGGAGCACTTTACATTCACCCAAAAATTGAGTTAGTAAGCATTAACTGGAAGTCATACTTGAACCTCAATTCCCTATATATGAATATTCTCTGACATTGACATTTTGATTTACATCAATGAGATTTAAGGTGTGGTAGATCATTATTTCTCGAGTTGTACCCATAAAATCATCTAGTTCTAATCTTTTAGGTATAACCCAACTTGAGTATACATTCTTTAGATTTTTCAGAGTGATTCATTTCTACTCGAATTTTTTTAATCCTTCCTTAAGTGCATCTAAGTATATTTTTAGATGTTTAAGCAACAAATTAAGGCTCAACGGCTACTCTTTTCTTTTATGAAAGTACAAGAGCTTGAGAGAAAAGACTAAAGTTGACTGAACATAGCTTCCCTTAAAATTATGTACATAACCAAAGCATGTGATTGACAAGCTAACAAACCCTTATGCCATAAACAATGCCTCTTTAATTAAAACATCATCATTGCTATTAGCTTCACGATATCACCATGCCATATGAATGTTCTAGTCTCTTGCCATCAGTTTGTCAATCTCAGTTAAGATGACATTTTACCTTTATCCTTACTCCTCATTCTGTACACATTCAATGAGATCACAACTATCCATTTCAATAACACTTTGATGTTACCCTAGGTCCCATGAAAATTTCATACCCCATAAAACCCCCATGGTTTAGTAGTAAAGCTATTCTTTGATTCTAGGCTATAAAGAAATTCCTTCAAGGCATCTCCTTTTTTATCTCGAAAGATACCAGCACATGCAACACATCTTAACATAAGAGAGCAAGCACCATCGACGTTAATATTTACAAAAGCCTCCTCTTATGGTTGCCAAACCTTAAGGTATATTGGTAGTTTAGTTGCACCTCCAATCTTAAGCGTTGCGCACAGAGCATGTAATATCCTAAATTTTGGGACTAGAATCTTGAAATTAAGACTAACTCAAGCCGACTGCTAAGCCCCAATTTGAAAAAATCCCAAGAATGTCAAAGAGACATAATGTCTTTTAGGGACTAATTTGGGAAGAACAAAGTATGGAATTTGGTTCTAAAGAGCTAAAAGAAATACCCAATTCTTTTATCTAAAGGCAAAAATGATATAAAGCCTAATTTGGATCCAAAAAGAGAGGGAATGGAATATGAAAGAAAGAAAGAAGAGAATTAAAATGAAATAAAAATAATAATAGAAACTTAGTAAATGTTGTCATAATCAAGGGCAAAAGAGACATTTGCCATTGGATCTTAAGGTTGAAATTGGAACCCAAGATTAAGGGCTAGGATTTTTTCTTGAAAAAGTAAATGTAATAATGCGAAGAGAAAATAGAAGACAAGAAAATTCACTAAGAAAACCATTGGATAAAGGCAAGAGAGAAATAATACTATTCATCCAATTAACCATTGGTTAATTAACTCCCTTATGTCTAAGAAGCCAACACAAGTTGACACATCATCCTTTCCCCTCACTCTCTTTAATTTTTGGTTGACACAAGGAAAAATGGAAAGAGAAGATGCCATTTAACTTAACTAAATTCTAATTAGTTTGGCCAACTAAACAAGTTACAAGAAGCATCTTTATGTAGACACATCATCAATTTATCTCTCTTCCTCTCATTTTTGGCCAGCCCACATGGAGAGAGAAGATAAATGATTAAAACACCTCATTCACCCCTACTTGATTCATTTTGGCCATCCAACTTAAACAACAAGAGTGAGAAAGTGGATCTTGAAGTTTCAAGAAGATGTAAGAACTTCTCTCTTGATTTTCACCCTCCTACTCACTTTTCTAGCCAAAAGTGTCTTCACGAACATTGTTGCTCTTGGTCTAAGCTTCATTCCTATGGTTTTATATTTTCAAGAGGATATGTTTTGAGGCATTTATCAAGGTCCAAAGTTGTAGAATCAAGAAACAAAGCTTAAAAGAAGTAAGAGGTGAGTAAGAGCTTTCTTTTGAACTATATATTGTGTGGTTTGGTTGAGTTTTGTGGAATGGGTATTTTTGCCCTAATTTTTAGTAATATAATTATTCTTAGAGTTCATGGTGATTTGGTCTTGTAAATGGTGTTAAATAAGGTTTATAAATGAGAAATCACAAATTTGGAACTTAAGTGTAGTGCTGCCAGATTTCTTTTTCTGGAAGGAAGCGATGTTTTGGTTTTAGCAATCATCATACATGCATTATTTGTATGTTTGATACTGAGATTCCCTTGAATCTCACCCCCACCAACCATATAGGTACGGGAATATGACAGAGAAGAATACTTGAAGAATCGGAAGGAAATAAGATGAAGAATTGAAGTCTTCGAGTGTATTTATTTTTACTGTTTGTAAAGTATTTACACTTGATGAATACGTATGAAAAAGAAAGTATGAAAACACTTATTATAATTGAACGGTAATCGGGATCACCAAAACTAAAAGTAAGAGTGGAGAAATAGAACTAACTCTGATATATGAACATGGTAAGAATGACGGCTTAATAGCCAAAAATGAGAAATGAACCCCTAAAAGATTGAATAGTAACACTTCTGACTTGTATAAAAGGGGCAAAAATGTAAGATGTTATAGAGCACAAGCTCTAACTTTAGTCTTCATTATTTGAGGACTATTAAGCTTATTTTGGAACATCTCCAAATTATGACTCAACCAAACTTGGCAACACTCTAAGGTAAACCAAATATTTGATTCAAACCCATCCACCTGGAAGTGCTATTGAAACTTCTAACTTAACTAACCATTTAAGTTTAGATACATAAAGAAGCTTGTCAAAAAAATTTAATGGATCATAGATCGAACTTCACATGCCCTTTCTCCAGATGAGGCCCATCGCCAACTTGGCATATCCTCCCTAGGTTCATGAAAGGTAAGATTTAAGATCATCCTATGACCACCCCTTCAGGGAAGATTATTCTCAAACTTGTGCCACATTCCCTCTCCTTTATTCAACATAAACTCAAAGATAATACTATTTAGCATCTCCTTTAGAATTTCTGTTACTTCAATATCTTCCAACTTATCATCACCTAAAACCTACTAATCTCTTCATAAGTAAGCATGTTTGCCTTGCGCGCTTGCCACGTCAAGCTTGATTGCACCATATCCCGTTTACTTTTGATACCCTTCTAAATCGATGAGCCAACACAATTACTATTAATCTTCGAAAGTATATCATCCCCACAACAATCTTGTTTGTGCATAAATTGAACCTAAAGTACTTCTCTTCGTTTGATCATACCCTAACCAATCTTCATCATGAAAGTATCATTTTGGAGTCTAGTCTAACGTATATATAAACCCCCTTCATCCTTTTTTACACACACATCATTCCAATGAAGTTGTGAGGATTGCATGGTATATGCCAGTAAAGATGTGATATCGGTGATACCAGTGGCCACATGCTGCAAGAGAAAGACTTCCTACCTTCCATGAAGACAATTTGGGATCTATTTTATCTAGGATGAATTGAAAAGCCTTTCTTAATACTCTTTTATGGTAGACAGGTACTCCCAAATATTTTCCCAGATCCGCCATAAGTGTAAACCCTAAGAATTTGCTCATCTCAAGTCTGTGAGTATGGTGGACCTTAGGGGAGAAAAATATGTGAGACTGCATGCCATTGACCATCTCCCCATATTCTTCACAAAATTCATCTAAATATGCTTTAAACAAGCCTGCCTAGTTGGAAGAGGATTTTGCAAATAATAGCAAGCCACCAGTAAGAAACAAATGAGAGATGACTGTACCATTTTTCTTAAGTCTGAATAGTGCCTATTTCTCTGTAGTTACTTTTCTCTAAATCAGGTAAGGAAGCTTTTCCATTACTAGGATAGACAATAAAGGTGAGAGTGGGTCTCCTTGTCTTAAACAACGCATAAGAGAGAAGCGCTCACTTAGCATCCTATTCCATATTACTTGCATATTTTCCAAGCTCATACTGAAATGTAGAAAATCAATCACATTCTAGGGAATATTCAACTCTTTTAAACATCTCTTTTCATGAAGGACCATTTGACACAATCATAATCTTTCTCTAAGTAACTTTTAAGAGCCATGAATCCTTTATATACATGCTTGGTTCTCATGGAATGAAAAATCTCTTGAGCTAGAATTATATTTTTACATGCTTGCTTGCTAGGGATAAAACTACATTGATTAGGGAAGACAACATGTGACATCATTCGGTGGGATTTATGAGTGAGAACCTTCATCAAAACTTTATATATCACACTGTAGAGGTTGATAGGGTGAAAATCTCAAGTTCATTTTAGGTTGTCTACCTTTAGAATGAGAACAATATTTATGTTATTTATCTTTTTAATATCCTTTATGAATGAGAACAACTATTGAATCATCTTTACCAATATGTTACCTACAATATCCTATCGACACTGAAAAAAAATAAGGGATTAGGAACATTCGGCCCCAATGCCTTAAGAGGGCCCATCGCAAACAGAGCCTCCTTAACCTACATAAAGCTTAGTTCCTTGCTAATCACAAAAAAGGATTCGTTATCTAGTATGAGAAAGCTACAACTGAAATTGACTATGTCTACCCCATTATTATCATCTGTATATAAAGCTTTATAGAAGTGAGTACCAATTTGCTTCATCTCTTCATGGTTACAAGTCCCCTCCCATCCTCTTTCTTAAGAGCCTTGATCTATTTGTAATGATAACAACTATTAGCCAGGGAATGAAAAAACTTAGTATTCTTGTCATCATCAAAATACCAATTGTAACAGGACATATAGAGCCACATCACCTCCTCTCAAACCAAAGTTTACATTAATTATCTCTCAACCTCAAGTTGAGGATCTCCCGACAATCTCATCCATCTGTTTATACTCTCCAAGAGTCTAATAAAGCAGCTTTTCATTTTATTCATATCACCAAAAACATCTTTATTCTATTCTAAGACATTCTCAGTAAAAGCGGCCGTGTTCTCATTATAGCCTTGCTAGGGAACCAAGAATGCTGAATGAGATCATAGAAACCATCATGAGCCCCCTAAGGTGTGAAAAAATGAAACCCCTTATTCATTTTCTTATCTCATCGAGACCTATCCAAGCAGAGAAGAAGAGGTACATGATCAGATTAAACTTTGAAAGGTGAGTCAAGGAAGCCTGAGAGAATGAACTAAACTAACTTGCATTAACTAATGTACGATCAAGCCTACTAAACTTTGCGCCCTAGAAATCCATGTCAACAAGGTCATGCTCAAGGCTTAGTTTCTAAAATCTCTATCCACAGGGATTCTGCCACTACCTGTTTAAATACTCTTTTCATTCCTCAAAGTTGCGTTAGAGTCTCCACACACACCACTTACTTAAAACATTCTTTACAACATAAGAAAGTTGTGACCAGAGAGAATGAAAAGACTCTTTCTCATGAACAACCAATTAACCTTACCAATTCAGTTAAAAAACCGATTAATACCAAACAAGTGAAAACATAATCTTCCAAGAAACACATCAGGGTCTAAGGTACAAAACCCGCACACAAACCTATATAGAAATTCAAGACTTTGGGCACAAATAATTAGAAATGAGAAACCACAACCCATAAAGTCATATCCATAACATTGAACCCCACAAAAAGAGTCTCCACAAAGTGTCTTTTTAAAGTGTATAAAATAAAGCCTCAAGCCACCAATATTTAAATAGTTATTTGATGAAATAAACATAGTATTTCAAATTATGAGGATCCTACAATGACAATATATATGATAACCATTACAAACCAAGAACATAGGAGGCCTACAAAGGCTACCAATGCCTATGCCTCAAGCTACTTCCCTTTGCCCTTGTAAGAACTAGAGAAAAATATTAAATCAATGAGGTGATAAATAAAGTGTCAATATCCAAAATCAAATTACAAAATATCTAAGAAAGGGATATAAGTCAATGAAGATAAATGAAGTCACATAAATAAGAAATATAATTAACATAATATATGCCCTTAGAAAAGCATATACATGCCTGATTATCCCCTCTAACATAACTCCTCCTTATTACACCTTGATGTGGACCAAGACTTCAAGTATAGTATGGCTCGGCCAAAGATTACACTAACACCTCAAGCCTTAGCCCCCGTCCATATAACCCACCTGGGTCTAGACTTAGAAGTCATTTGGCCCCCTACCTGGGTATACGCCGCTCCACACCTAGGTTTGAGCCTATAAGTTACCAACCATTATGATTAATAGTAGAGGCTCATCGTGGACTTAGTATATCACGACCTTTATTTGCAATACCCTTCTTCCACATGTGCCTACACAACACAACTCTATATAGTGAACCTCATCACAACATTACACAAATATGTATGCCTCTAAAAGTCAACACCAGGTATACATTCTACATATGAACATATCTCATCACAATCATATCATTTATGGCTTCATTACAGAGACTTAAGGAAAAACTACATAACTATACTTGTTACAACATACTATAGGATATATATTTATAAGAAAAACTTTATAGTCCCAAGCATGCATATAAAGTAATTTAACCCTGCCTACCTCAATTCCAAGCTATACCTCACTTAAGGAGTAAGGTACAGGCGATCACTAGTCATAGGAGAGCTCTACATAACAATGTATATTTACAATCAATCATAACACAAGGTGAGGAATTAAACAATACTTCTTAATTCCCAACTCTACACTTACATTTCACTACCCAATTTCATTATCAATTCCTAACATCAACATCTCAAGCTCATAAATCATGTCCCATGAGTTCATTTCACTTATTTAAGTCCTTTGATAACCTCAACATCATCCTCTTACATCAACCACTCAATTTCACAACTTAAAGTTTTACCTCTAACATAACCACTTTCACAAATTCATCAATATCAACATTCTAAACCAATTAAACCTTTTTTCTAACTCTTATAAACATAATCCAATCATTAGACAACTATTCAAACCATTACATATTCAAAATCATCAAAAACCCTAACTCAAATATCAAACCCTAACTCAAAATCCCATATAATCCAAAATCTAATAAAACTAAGCCAATCAAACCTTTAATCTACTCCATATAACTCATTTAAACTAAAAAGATTTTGTGAGAACTTCACTCATTTTGAAATCCTCTCAACTTTCAACATTTCCAAACTATGAAAATCTAAGACAAGATAAGTATAAATGAGTTAGAAATACTTACCCAAGTGTTTTTAGGCTTAGGAATGCTTTCCCAACTCAAAAACATCAAACCTACCAGAACAAACCAGTTCCCAACAAAGAAAACCCTAATTTTTGAATGTTGTCTACGACAACAATATTTATATGAGGACTGTCAAACATACTCAACAGGTATCGTATACTCACCCTTAATGAGTGAATTACTTTCCCTAGAAAGTATCACCTTAGTGAGTGAGTTACTCCTCTCGATGGGTGGCACAATAAGCAATTTTCTGCATCACTTGCCTCAGCGGGTGGCACAAAGTGAAAGGACCGAATCTTAAAAATTCATAAATAATTCCACACATCTCCTAAAATTACAAATTAGGGCTTTATGGAATGCTTGAGATGTCTTCTTTATAGTGCAAAATGAATCATATAAAAATATCATCATTTGATCCTCAAAAATTTCCAAATTCCAAAAATATTCAAAAAGTTTAAAGATATGACTTCCAATAATCATTCTTAGTATTTCTAATCCTCAAACATCAAAATTAAACCACTTAATACCTTAATTACCTCAATAATTGAATCTTAATTAAATCCAAACCTTAATATTAAAAATTAGGATGCTACAAAGTAAGCAATGTACTTGAATCAAGATGCCCACACTCTATTAATAGGTGCCATTCCTGCAATGTACCTTCATGGAAAAACTTATGTAAGACTTGATCAAGCTTACTTAGTGTTGGAAATTGTGCCCTAAGGGCCAATCATTGTACCTTAAACATTATTGTTATTTAAGAATTTCTCCTTATTGTTATCATATCATTTGCATGTTTATTATGATAATTGTATCCTTGGATGAACTATAAAGATTATCCTAAATGTCTCTGGTCAATTATCTATACGGGAGCAAAGATGAAATAAGACCAGTATGACTTTGATGAGGTATAGAGATACAAATCAAAGTCTTAGGCACTTGTAGGAGTATAAGGTGCTGGACCGACCCGCTATGAGAAAGTTGCATGGATTAAGTCATAAGCTTATCTCATACATATAATCATGTCACAGTGCCCTCTGACCTGAGATCATCATAGATTCCTGCATGAAACTTGCTAAGTTTTGACCTAGTCAAAAGTCACCTTTGACCGGGTGATGATAAAGGCTACAATCAGGCTTAGGAGTTTTCATGAAGAGGAATGTGAGTGGTCAAGATGGAATTTGTCCCTCACATTAGTGAGAGATATTACTGGGCCCCTCGATGAGTAAGTCTGAGAAATGTATGGCCATACTGTAATGGGAAGGAGTTTCCATTTCTAATTTCAGGCTACTCAGGAATCAGGAAAGTGATGGTCAGGAACAGGAGGATGACGTTGTCCATGCCTCATCCTTGACCAAAATATCGTGTGACAAAAAAAGGGACGTGACATGGTTGTATAAAAGGTTGATCGTATCATCGATCCTCATGTGAATTGGGTAGTCGCAATGCCTTGCTAGAGGCCGCTTGCGACTTGTGGGCTAAAATAGTTTTTGGCCCACTGCCAACTTCATGTGGGCCTACAGGGTCGCACACAAGAATAGCCCAACACGAGCTATGATGTCTAGATTCATTGAATCTAAGATGTGTCTAAGATTCAATGAATACAATATTTGACCTAGGGTGGATGAATTATATATATATATATAAATTTGAAAAAAAAATAATAATAATATGTATAGATTATAATATTATTATAAGATGTTAGTTTTATATTTAATTTATTTGATAAATTAAATAATTAAAACTAATACAGATATCATATCTTAGATTTAATTTATAAAGATAAATTAAATCTATTGGCTCTTTAATTAGATTAAATGAATATGATAAATTAAATCTGTTTGACAGATTTAATCAAGTCAGATTTATTTGATTTGATTTGAATTTCAAATTAATTAAGATTAATTTTGAGATTCCAATACGGCCTACATCAGATATAAAATTCGAAGGGCTAGAGAACCCTAGGCTGTATGGAGAACTTGGAGAGCCACAAGAAACCCTAGAGAGGCATCTTGGAGGCGCTAGCACGTTGCCGCATTGGGTCTTGTTCGTGTGGATACCGGTAGAGGGAGGCGACCAGAGGTGTTGACTCCTAGAGATTGAAAACATGAAAAACATAAAGGTACTATTCTAACTACTCGATTTAGACGTCTTTGATAGATCCGTGATTGGGATTCGAGGTTTTTAAATGGTTAATTTTTTCGCTGCGTGTACGAATCCCAACACTTAGAACCTTGAAAAAATATCATTTGTCCAAAAGCATTAGATGCCTTCACTATTACTCACTACATCTACCATATATACTGAATCAAAACCTATATGTTTGGCCAAATGAGTTGCTTTTCCCCCTCTTTAACAAGGTTTTAAGCAAGGCCAAGAAGCTTAGGTTGTATCATCAGCACAAGTCCCTCATTAACTAAACAAAACCTTTGTTACTGGTGCCCTAAGAATTCCATATGAGAAGATTAATCATGAGAAACAAATAGAAGAATAGAATAGCATATAAAGATGTAGTTAATACTCATCTTCAATATCGCACGACAACATAGATTACATAGCAAGGTCAAGATTGCTTACGAGCGGGTTCTACCGAACTCAAAACTAGGATCATTTTGTAAGCTTGGATAATTGGATTATCATCACCATTCCTGAAGGGGATTAAAATGATATCACCAGGGGATGGAGCCACATCTAGGTCTATGTGTTTTCCATCACTAAAGTTTGTTATTGGGCTCGAAGGTAAGGGGTCCCCGATGCCTACATCTTTAAATTCATTGAGAGATAAAACTCCATTAGGTCATGAGACTCCTTCATCTTTGGAACTTAGTTGGTTTCTTGGGCTTAGTAGTGGCCTAGCCATTGGCATTTTTGGTCTCATTCTTAAACCCATTGATATCCTGCAGTGAAGCCATAATAGATGCTTGTGAGTTATTTTGTCCTAAGAAAGTCTCCTTAACCTCCTCCTTCTCCTTCAAATCCTCCTCAACCACGGCAAATTAGGAACCATAAATTTTTGCCCGATGATTGTGCACATCTCAGTGAGAATCTTACCCTTTCTTATCTCTACTAATAGCTCGTTCCTCTTTCACTATAGTTGCACCACCATCCAACCACCATATTGCAGATCCAATACGACCCTCTCCATCACAGAACCATTATGTTGGCTTTGTGTGTACCATAGTTGTTCTGGGTTTGGTAATTGGATAGTGCTTAGCGTTGTGGTCATAGTTGCCACAGTTGAAGCATATTAGATGGAACCCCTCATATTCAATCTTCTTTTATTTCTCGTTCATCATTATACACGATTGAAGCGACTTTGTCAAATCAAGTTGAACACAAAGGACTGTGAATTTTCCTTTGGATTTTTGCATGATGTTCATATCAAGTTTTAGAATGACTACTCCTCTTACTCTATTTATAAGGCAAAGAGAGAGTGTAGAATTTGGTCATATATATATAACACCTAATTTACTTTTTCATGTAAATATACATATTTTTCCTTATTAAATTATTGGCACCCATTCCTTGGCACCTTGTTTTCCATTCCTCTCTCCCATGCATTTATTCTTCCATTTTGTCCTTTTCCCAAGCCATCACTCATTCTCAACACTTCCACTCCACTTCTTTCTTTCTTTTTATTTGTACAACTTATTGACCCTTGGAAAAATTTCATTTGTTTCACATTTTGGTATCTTCCCATATACTGCCACAATGAATCCTTTTGATGGAGGTGCAAAATATGACTTGGTCATGGAGGATTCATTGGAACATGAAGAGGCACCTCTCTCTTCGAATATGTATTGTCACTTATGCCATGAATGGGAAGTGAAAAAAAAGGAAAGGATTAAGACAGATGGTGAATTGATTGTCGAGGATTCTCTTGAATATAAAGAGTGACACCTTGCGTTAGACCTTACCCAGCACCTGAGGAGGATGATGTAAGCTCACTAATAAATAGGCAAGGTTGAAGCTTCAAGAAACACATACTCAATGATAGAAAACTACAATAGATTTGCCATTAACAAATTTCCTGATGATGAATACGAAGAGAATAGCGAGAAGGAGAAAGAACATAAGCAATTTATAAGATCAATGCTTAAAGTCATATTTCCATATTACTATTGAATGTATTTGTGTCATGGAAAAGGATGCGGATGTTTTTTGTTTGCTTACGTGGGTTATTGTTTTGAAATTTCTGAGTCATGTAATGCCTCATCATGATAATATACCTAATGAGGACTTTTGTGTTGTTAGTCTTAAGGACCACAACCAACAAACCAATGATTATATATAGGAAAACCTAGGAGCTATCTAGGAGTCTTTTATTGGGTCCTCAGAGATCTAAATGCCATGTAATACAATATGGGAATGAATGAAGTGAATCTCTTGGGAATGATTCCATAACTATCCTAGCTCACTAAATGATATGGGAGTGAAAAACTTAAAATTCATCATGTTTTAGTTAAAAACCAAGTAATCAAATTGGGTCTAACACTTCTAATTAATAGCTACTCCTACGATTGTATTCACAGCTATTGCTTAGGAATAATTTTCAAGTACCACTTGAAGTATGAATGAGAATGAACTAATGCACTTATTTATATACTTTTATATAAAATTATAGTAATAGTTTGGTAAAATATTGAATATGAATTATTATAATTATAATCAATTAATGGTGATGAGAAGGGTAAATTAAAGGAGGAGAAAATGAGATAAAGCCAATGGAGAGAAGCCAATTTCAAATTTTGTACACTCAACATATGAGGAAGTTAACTATATCATTCCAATACCCTTTATACCAACAATGTCTTTTACCCAAATAAATTTATATGTTACTTCCTATAAAAGCCCCTTCCAGAGCAAGAATATCAAATTGAAAATGATAATTCAGACCAACTCCATTTGCGATAAAAATTGACACACAAGCTCTTTATGATCTAAGGTTTCTAACTAAAATAATTTCTTAGCAAACAATATTTGGATATTCCTCATAACGAAAATGCCTAAAAAATTCACAATAATTCGTTCATCAATAGAAAAATTACCCAAAACTTGAATTTCAACCACAAAATTAAGTTTCAAAAAACATTTTTAAGTTACCCATAGCAAGAAATTGAAGTTTCAAGCAAGGATTAACTCCAATTTGTGAAATCCCTCTTTTGGAGCTTAGGGTTTGAGCAAATAATCAAAATCTCAACGTTTTAATTGATTAAAGTCATTCAGGAAATTTTTTAAACAAAGAAGTGACGCAAGAGGTAAATGGCCCACATATATCATTATTAAATATGGGGTCCGCCTCACCACTTTCTTTTTATCTCTTTTCGAAGGTATATTTACCATTCATGATTTCATTCCATAATAAATATTGAGTATTGGCCAAAACTAAATATTTTTTCACATACATTACACATGGACTAACGCAAGTGGCATTGTCCATAACTTATAAACAAAGTGATTTATTATAATTTTCTTTATGTTCTATGTTGATCGTTTATTTATTCTTTCGCTCAAATTATATTGATCATTTAAGATAAATAGAAAAGACACCAAACTTAATTTAATCTGAAATACTTTATCAAAAAAATTAATGTGAAATATAAAGTGCTCACTGCTCTATTTTTATCTCCTTCATTTCTTCTTCATGAAGCCTTCATTATATAGTTCAACCATCAAATTAATGATCATTTAATAACAGCTTCCTCTGAATGTGCATATTTTCTTTTTCAACAACAAGAAACCAGTGATTTTCAAAGCTTCTAATTAATCCATAATTATTGCTACCACTTTATTATTTCATATTGAAAAATCTTTCTCTAGGTGCAAGAAAACTCAAAAATCTTCAACATATATGCAATATCATCATTGCATGTCTTCAATTACAAATAGTTTCATTCATAAAACATTTGAATAAATTAATTTATATTTTAAAAAATCTATAAAATTATTTCATATAATAGGAATATTTATAAATTTACTATAAAATTATTCCTTACATTAGTGTAATTTATTCACTGGCTCACTTCAATCACGCTATTTTTCATCCATAAAACATTTGGCTTAACTAATGCATGTTTTAAGAAATTTTCACAAAATTATTCCATATAATCCAAATTTTCATTATTAGACATGATCGACTTAATCCATTTGACAAAAATTAATTCAATAAAGTAACATTATTCTTAAAAACACTTTGTCTAAAATAACGATTGTAGCCCTAGTCCCCCTTTTAGAGAGAGAGAGAGAGAGTAAGTGAAAGTGTGTGTGTGTAATATATTTGTGTAGCCTTTTTATATTTTAGAAAGGGGTGGTCCGGTATATATCAGGGATTTATTTTTTTTGGGGGGGGGGGGATTTCTATGTGTTGAAATTAAAAAAAGAAGAAGTGGGATAAAAATTTTTAATTAATTTTTTTTACTCTCTCATTTTACATATCCCTTTATCAAAATTTTATAACCATACTCCTCAAATTTTTAAAATCCAACTAGTAAAAATTTGCTCCCCCTCCAATTCATTGTACCAAAAAACAACCCCTAAAGGCTAAAGGCTTAAGAATTTGATAAAAAAAACTTAGTCCTTGAATTTAACTTTATATTTTATCTTTTGATTCTATTTCATTCTTATTAATTAATTTGATCACTAATTTTATAGCTACTCAATTGTTTTCCCTCCTGAAGTTGTTAAGTTAAAATGCTATATATAGAAGTTCTATGAATTGAAACCAAATAAAATTAAGGAATGAAATGAAACTTAAAATAAAATTACTTGGCTAAACCAAAGTTGAACAGTTTCAAGAGACGGAGGGGGTGTTGTATATATTAATGTACAAATTTAAAAGTAAACAAAAATAACGGACATATATATATATATATATATATATATATATATATATTGTTGATTTTAATTTTTAACTTACAAAAACTAATTAGTTAATTTAATTTGGGTAAAAGTTTTAAGAAAAGTAAAAAATGAATTTAGACTTATTATTTAAAACTAGGTAGACACACTTTCCTACGTATAGCATGGACTCTGAAGTGAGTTACAATATTACTTTTTATGAATAAACAATTTGTCATGGACTTTGTATTTTATATTAAAATTTATAATTTTAGAGTGACAAGAGTGTACTATATTTTATTCACTCCCATTTCTATTTAATAAAAAGGTATTTTATTTGATATTGTGACGATAGTCATCGATGTGTTAGATTTTGAGTATTCATTGCTCATTTATGTTTAATTGAGAAAAGTTGGAGAACCACATGAATGTTTCCAAATTTAAATTAATTTTTTGTTCCCCACGTTGACTTGCCTTCCGATAGTGCACATGTTGGTGGTTGGCTTCTTCTTTTTCCTTTTATATGGTGAGTAGGTTTAGTGCTGTGGGTAATCCCACATTGTTCCTCATGATTGCCCTATCAAGTTATGATGTGTGTCAACCAAAATTTGAATTATAAAGGTGCAAAGAAAGAAATATAAGAACCACATAAAGAATTTTGAAATAGTCTCTCAAAGTGACTTAAATTCTATAAAGTTCTAATGAAATATTTTGGAATTAAGTTTTTTATGCAATGCCTTAACTGCCCTCAATGAAATTGTGACATCCCATGGTTAAGTTATCAGTAGTCTTTGGAGGGATGTTACAACATTAGTTATAACATTTTTATTAGTTGTTGTTGTTATTTGATAAGTTAAAATTATTACTTGTTAAATTAATCATTAATTTCAACAAATAATTTTTTGTGAAATTACTTGTTACTACCTTATTGTATTTATATGATAAATTAAACTTCTTACTTATTAAATGGGATGAAGGACGGAAAAATATTTATTTAGAGTGACCATAAAAATTATAATTATTTATAAGAACCAAATACTAAAATATAAAATTCAAAATACTAAAATACCATTAAAGAAATCTTATACATTCCTTCCTACATCTCACATTCTATTTTTAAAACTAATGCAAAATTCTAAATTTCACTAAATTAAACAAAAGTTTTTTCAATTTTCATTTTACACAACTTGCATAGATATCTATGGGAAAAAAAATTACACATTCTTTAATTTTGTCAAAATTATATTTTTCAAATCAACAAAAATTTTAATTAAAAATGAAACTATATAATTTTAATAAAACTCAGGGTCTTTTATAATTTATTATATATATGTTAAACCAAAAAAATTTATATGATTTATTTTTGTTTTATAAGAAATTTATGGGGTTAAATATTAAACTAAAAAAAAGATTCATTTAATGTTAATGAAATTAAGAAAATCTAAGCAATATATTATATCCTAAAAAAATATGAAATGGGTTTAGTTTTTATTTTTTATATATATAAAAGAGCTTAATTTATATCTACATTGATGGTATAAATCGGGCAACTTGATGATATATTGAATAATCAAATTATATATTGATTATATTGATATGGATCTTGGTGAAAAATAAAAATAAAAAAAGATATGAGCTTGACCGTTGTTAATTAAATAATATACTGATTACATGAATATGAGACTCGATGAAAAATAAAATTAAAATTAAATATATGATCATGTTACATGGATATGAACGATGGGTATTTTTATTTTCAATTTTAATTATTTTTGTAATTATAAATACAAGTAATAATGTAGGAGGTTTAGTTAGGGCAATTTAAAAATTTTAAATTTATATTATAATGTTTGGTCCTTTTAAGTAATTATAATTTCTATGATCCTTTACAATAAATATTATTTTCTCTAGGTCTATTATTTCAACTTTCCCTTATTAAATTGTTGTTGTCATTAATATTCAGTAGGAAATTTTGTGAAATTAGTTATTGTCTTAGTTGTTAGGGTTAATATAATATTTGGTCCCTCAAGTTTGTTCTCATTTTGGTTTTTCTCTCTTTAGTTTCAAACAAGAGGTTTTGGTCCCTCAAGCTTCATTTTGCTTAAAACACAGGTTCCTATTATTAAATAAAAATCTGGATCATTTTGCCCCTTGAGAGATCAAATTAAAACTTGAGGAACCAAAACTAAAATGAGGGAAAAATTAAGGGAGTAAAGATTATATTAATCCTAGCTGATATTGTTAGTATAAGACTTTCACCTAAGAGAGGGGTGAATTGGGTGATAATTAAAAAATTCATAATTTAATGCAAACTTCAATAAAATAGAGTTGAAGAGATGTCACCAAGGTAAGCACACGAGATTTATATCGGTTCGATCCAAACCGTTTGACCTACGTGCAGTTCTCAAAAGCCTTTCTAAGATTTTCACTGCCGTCCAAGATTCTTCAAGCTCTTAGTGTCTCAGGACAAGCTAGTTCTATTTCAAAATAATCACTCTGCAATTTAATGCCCACTTAAGATTCCCCAATCTTGAGTCTCTTAGATAATAAATGAATCAATAAATGTCTCTCACATGAGCGGATGTATGATCACTAAAGTAAAAACTCGAATTTATGAGCTTTAAGACTTTGAAATGAATGTAACAGACATTTTTTGCAGAAGTTCATTTCTTCATCTTCAATGGTCTGGCTATTTATAAGTAGAGTGAATTAATAATTATTTCCTTGTTGAGTGTATCCATTAGAGTTTTCTTAGTCTTTGATATATCTGTTGTTGCCTTTGACATTCTTTATGTCTAAAGAATTAGTTGTTAGAGTAGAGAGAATGTTTGACGTTTGAATGTCCTTCGCATTTAATGCTTCTAACATAAAAGTGCATTTTCCAATTTGTGAGTTAATCCTTGTTTGATTACCTGAAAAAATACTTTAGTATAGTAAAGAGTTATAGTGATTAGAAGAAAGAAGAACAAACTTCAAAGTTATTCCAATGATTTAAAAAGTTTCAAAGCATTGCTCTGTTTTCTGGGAAAGCATCACTACTCGAGTGATCTTCCTTGGTAGTTTTGAAAATATTTTAGACCACTAGATAGGTCACTAGAGTGACGTGATAGTAATGCACAAAATGAGATCATTGTAATACCTTATTTCCAATAGAATTAGATGAGTGCAAAAGAGTAGTGAAATCAATTATGGAACCAGGATTTGATCCCGGATTAAACAAACTTTGGAAAATCACAAATTCTAAACCTATCCCAGGAATCGAACCTTAGGTTGGAAGGGATTTTTGAGTGGAATAAAATTTTTCAAACAATTTCACAAGCATTTAATATCTCACTAAGTCTCATCGGTATTTAAATCCATTTTATCAGAGTGTGCAAGCGTGTCTTTGCTTAAGTCTTACGTTTCATACTTTAGTTATGTTTCATTAGCGATCGAAAACATTATCCAGTTAAGTTATCCTCTTATTTATTACCGTATATTTACTAATCTACCAGCATTACCAATTCCACTACTATACCATGGTCAGGGTTACAAGTTAATTACACCATATACAGATCCAAAATATTTCAAAACAGAAATCCAACAGAAAATTAAAGTCTTTTTGCTCCAGCCTCTAGCTGTTCGTATTTACCTTCTTGCCTTTTGAGCTACTAGCCTGTACTGTAAATTAGTTTATGAAAAAGAGTGAGATTCAAAAGAATCTAAATAGTAACAGATAGTCAATCATATAGATACAATATCACAGAGTATGCCACACAGTCATCATATAACATAATTATCACAACAACATCCAGTGCACAACATGTAGTTCATATACCATTATAGCACTAGATATATCATAAGGCCCCGAGTGTTAGCCGTGCAATAGGCCCTAAGCATCCACTCATGCATCACAAACAAATTCAATGGTATGAGCATCCACCTATGCAATAATCCCCGGGCGACCACCCCGCGTAAATAGAATGTGTCGAACAATTCATAATAAATCTACAAAACATGTAGTGTATCTTATAACATATAAAAGAAAAAGTTACTACCTGGTTGCTTCCCCTGAGCAATAACCAACTATTTCTCTGAGCTTGGGCAAGTCTTAGGTTCCGGACAACTGTTAGGTTCTATAATTAGAATTTACGGACAACATGTTATTATTTCGTCCAATAGTTGCATAATCTAATTAGTCAAGTTGGTTGTCATTAAGGTTAATACACTAAAAGAAAATTCAAAGTTGTCCAAATATCCCAAGTGGATTAACTTTACCCTTAAAGTTCAACTTAATTACTTAGTGCCACTACATTTTCTCATTTTCGCACTTGTACTCAAATCTGCTAGAATTTTCTTTAATCTTTGACAATTCATAACTAATTGTATAGATGTCCAATTGTGATGATTCTAAAGGCTATGTGACCCTTAATTAGTCTAGTTTCATAAAAAAAATATAATCATTACACTTCTTGACATATATCAATACAGTATCTCACTTTATTGATTACTACCCCATAATTTGCCAGTTTTCTAGACCAAACTTTAAAAATGTAGAACTCCCAGTACACATATCTAATGACACAAATGATATATGAAATTAAATATTGACATGTCTAATTTTATACTAGAAAGTTTCACAATTTTTAGACATCATTTTCTTATTTAAAAATGTCCCACAACCAATCTGCCACAGATTTCATTCCAAAATCAACATCAAACTTTGAAAAATCATATCTCTCAATCCCCTAGTTTAGTTGAGTCTTATTACCTATCCAATTAAAGCTCAGGATGTCTAATTTCATCATATAAAATTTCATAAGGTTTAGGCTAGGTTTGACTATCAAAAAACTTGTCACAACAACTCTACTCCAGAAAAACTAATCTGGCAGCAGGGTCATCTATCTTTCAAAAATTCTAAAATTATGTATAATCATCCAAAAATTATAAACACATGCTTTTCCATATAATTTTCCATGTAAAACACAATTGTAATGTTAAAATCATCAAAATCACAAAGCTTCAGCCACTGCACCTACTGACCAAACAAACCCTTAATGAACCAAAATAGAATTTGTCCAACAACTTGGTCCAAAATCATTATAAATCATCATCTAACCATAAATATATGAGCAAACCATGATTAAACCTTACAAATACTCCCTAGTTGAAATATGAACAGTATCCCACTCTCATAAAAACTCATCCAAATAACAAACCAACTGGTTCAAAAAGAAGCCTACGTTACCTTTACGTATTTCTGCAATCGGCTCGGAAATCCGACAGTACTCCGGCAAGTAAGAAGGCACCAAACACCTCCAAATGAAAATCTAAAACTATAGAAATAAAGCTTGGGATGAGTATAAGAAGGTTTGTCAAGGGTATTCGGGGAGGAAACATCGATTTGACAATGTTTCGACAGATTGAAGTTCTTGAAAGTTACTATTCACCTTCTATCTCTCCTCTACCATTTTCTCTCTCTCTCTTTTCTGATTTTTCCTTCTCTTTCTCTTGCTTTTCAAAATTAGCCCTTAAAGAACAAGGACATGTGGTGATTTAATCTTGAGATCTAATGGCCTTAAGGTGTGCCAAGTGTCACATGATAAGCTATCAAGGTGCCATGTGTCATCAAGCTAATTGAACTTCCCATTCCCTCTCTCTTAAGTGGCACCATAATTGTTAGGGGAAGGGAGAGGCCTACTCAGACTCCCAGGTTCAGTGTTCGAGAAGTTAAGTACGCGACCGAGCCAGAGACCAGTGGATTTTGTGGACTCAGGTGCTAGGTGGCCTACTCTAGAGATACCAACACAAAAGCCATAAAGGTGATTGTAATGATAAGGGACACTTGTCACCTCCTTATTCTTCCAACACAAAATTCTCATTGTCCTTAGAAATGATCAAGGGACACTTCTCATCCTCTTACTTAGCCAACAAAAAAGCTAGTCATGATTGCTTACTTCATTAAAGTTACTTTATCGGTGCTTACTCTAGATTCTACTTGGGTTTCACTTGGGCCTATGACATGGATATTGAGGCCTACTATACGGCATCATGCTCCTTGAGTCTTGAAAATGGCGCCATGTAGCACCTTTTGTGTGGGACCCGTGTTCTTTTTCCGTGTTTCACCTAACCGTCTACTTTGTTGGGGAAGGAAAGTTTGGGGATATTTCCCAGTCCACCCACGAGGTGTCATTTTTTGTAGTCCTCACATAAAGTAAAAATTAATTAATTTAATTATTTAATTATTACTTTATGTATTAACAATTAGAATTTTATCAAATACCCATTTTTATTAGAAAATGGCACCTTACACACATAATTTGGACCCGGTGAGTTTCTTCTAACTACTTATATTTACAAGCAATACTGGACGCTCATATTTCAATATGTTACAATCACTCACTCTTTCATATCACTTGGTGCATCACTTGAGTGATTAGCTAGTGATGAAGAATTACAGGGTCACTTGAGTGTTCACTCTAGTGATCTTGTTTCCTTTGATTTTTCAGAAAATTATATCACTGGAGTATTATGCTAGTGATGTTGTTTTAACACATCACTTAAGTGGTCTTATACTTAAGAAAAATTTTGATTTCAAAACACTTCCAGGATCACTGCAATGTTATGCTAGTGATGCTCTTTGTGTCATCACTCGAGTAATCTCAAGTCATCACTCGAGTAGTTGCTCGAGTGATATTTTCTTTAAATTACTTTAGAGTAGCATCATTGGAACAAATCACTTGAGTAGTATGCTAGTGATGAATTTTAACCCATCACTCGAGTGGTCATTCAAGTTAACTTGGAACATCACTCGAGTGATTTTACCTTTGAAGATTTTGCAATCATGGTCCCTGGATTAATCACTATGGTGATTTTCTTGGTGATGGATTTTAGCACAATACTCAAGTGGTTACTCGAGTGATCTTCTTTTATAAAACTATTTCACCAGAAAGATCACCATGATGATTTAGCTACGATTTATCACATCGAGTTATATGTTTTTCAACTTCCAGTGATAACTTGTAATGATGAATTCATGTTACTCGAGTGGTTACTCAAGTGATCCAACAGATTTTACAAAACAGGATCTTTTCTTGTTCAAAATACTTTGTTCATCTTTCAAATCCATTGCAAAACCTCTCTAAGTTTTGTTATCATCAAAACATAGGATGTAACTTCTCTCCCTTTTTGATGATGACAAAACTTCTGTATTTTGAAAGTTGGTTTTCAAAATAGTGTTTTGGACAAAAATAATGTAATATCCCAAATTTTGGGACTAAAGGCTAGAGAATAAGCCTAAATTAAGTGGACTGCTAGACCCCAGTTTAGCAAATGTCTATATGAGGCATGTTTAAATTCCCCAAAATTCCTTTATATCTTTGGATATTAAAATAAATTATATTGGTGATCTAAAGAACTCAGGGAATAACAAAACGAAGTGATTGAAAGTCACACACAACATAGTGAAGTGGAATACAAAGTATTATAGCTATTGGTGAAATTCCCGATGTGGCAGTCATATTTGTGTGGCAGATTTTAAGGGGAAATGATGTCCAAATGTTATGAAACTTTCCAGAATGAAAGTAGACTTATCAAAATTTAATTTGATAGGTCATGAGTCATTTGGAGCTGTACACAAAGAGAAATAGATTTTTGAAGTTAGCCCAGTGAAATTAACTATTTTCTAAGGCAGAATCCAAAGATTAAAATTTTGGGAAGATTGAGCTTCTAATTGGCCAAATTTTATATTTTTCCTTTAAACTAGACTCAATGAGGGTCGCATAGCCTTTAGAACCACCCTAATTGGACATTTTTCCAATTAGATATGAATTTTCAAAGTTTAATGAAAATTCTGCCAGATTATCTATTTTGTGTGAAAATCAATTATTTGGGCCAATCAAAAGTTGACACGTGGCAAAGTCATTTAATCATCAATTAAACCATCATCTCCTTCATTCCTCAGCTCACGCAGAAAGAACTAGAAACGAGAGAGAGAAAGAGCTGAGCGAAAATGGAGGGAGAGGAGAGAGAAAACTTTGAGCCGCCGAAACACTGCAGAATCGGCGTCCTCTCTCAAATTACCCTTCAGAAAACTTCTTCTACTCATCACGAGCTACATTTCTATAGTTTCAGATTTTCATTTGGATGTGGTTGGCGCCGTCTCACCGGCCAGAGTAGTGCTAAAATTCTGAACCGTTTGCGGAAATGGGTAGAGGTAAGTGTAAGCTTCCTTTTTAACCGATTTGTTTATTGTTTGGATGAGTATATAGGAAGTTGGGTACTGTTTATGATTGGTTTAAAATAGTTTTTTCAATGGGTAAATCATGTATAATGAGTGTTTAAATAGCTAATCATTAGATTAGAAGTAGAAAAGAAGTGATTAAGCCAAAAAAACAAGAAAACAACATGTTGCACCTAAGAATTTGATTTTCTTCCCTGTATTGTGACGTGGTGATGGATTGAGAATTTGATGATTTTGATACTTCCATTGGATTTAGGAGGAAAAATTGTGTAGGTATGCAAGTGTTCATGAATTTTAGAGACTCTTATATGAATTTTGAAGTTTTAGAAGTTAAAGGGTGCATGTTGTGAAATATGTCTTTAAGAGGCAGTGTCCTTGTGATATGTTTTTGAAGCACTGGATGTTGTCCAATGATAATGAAACTTTCCAGACTTAAAGTAGATATGATAAGATTTAACATGATATATAATATGAAATATTTGGACAAGTATGCTAGAAGTTATGAGTTTTTAAAGTCTAGTCATGTAAAACAGGGAAATTCTGGAGCAGTGTCCAATTAAAGGGAACTCTGTACCTATGTGTGTACATTTATCTTGTGGCCATATTTGTCCCATAAGGTAGACTTAAATAGGGTTCCATATAACTTAGAAGCTCCTCATTTGGATTTGTTTAGAATTAGTTATGATTTTTACAAGTTCGGCCAAGAATCAGGATGGTGAAATTCTGAACAGCGAGATTCTTGGCCACAGCCAAAATGTTTCTGTCTGATTTTTTGCCACGGCCAAAACCTCTAAATTCAAGAATTTCATATTTTTGAAGGAAATTGACCTATGTAGCCCTCCCTAGCTTCTTAGGCGTTAATATACACTTCTAATGACTCACAATCATGGCTCTAATGATGTAATTGGATATCTAGGGCCATGGAGAAGTCAAGAAAGAAGATGAATGGGAGAATTTCCAAGAAGCTCCAATGGTTGGAAGAAAAGGGAATAATTCAAGAAGAAGGACATAAGTCCACAAGGTAGTAAACTTACTTACTTGTATGTATGTGATGTTTATGCTGTGTATTGATTTGTTGTATTGGCTTGCTTGATTATGTAAAGCATGTATGAATGAATGAAGCTCTGTTTCTATTTTTACTATGGCCATAAGTATGTTGTACAAAACATTGAGCATAAAGAATATCATTATGTGAACATGAGCCTACGTAAGGCAAGCATATCATGCACTAGTATTCATCTTACATGCATTGTATGCATGTTTGCTACTGAGATTCTCTCGAATCTCACTCTCCCCCACCAACCATATAGGTATATGAACAGGAAAGAAGATAATGGTTGAAGATGATTCAGAAGAAAAGAAGACGAAGAATTGAAGACTGAATTGTGTTTAGTTTATTGTGTGTATCATTATTTGCACACAGAGAATATTTATTTATAAGAATACAAGTATTTGAATTAACTAGTATTGGGATCATTAAGAATAAGAAATACTCTAGTAATTACACAAGAAATTAAGAAATGATGAGTTGTTAAGAAGTTACGAACCACTTTGGGATGATATCAAAAACAAGGTTTTTAAACCATTCAGAAAGGCCCACTCAATTACAGGTTCGAATCCTGTATTGAGGTTGGGAATTGAAACAAGTTTGCAAAAGAAAGATCACTTAGTGGTTCGATCCATTACCTAAAACTCATCAGAACGATTACGTAAGTAAGGTGTTACAAATAACATAAGAGAGAAAACATAGATCATAATAGCTTATCATTCATACTAGCAACATGTCATTCATACTAGTATGTTCATACGTAAAAAGACAAGGTTGGTCACAATAAAATAACTCATGAATATGAACATAAAATACAAAACACTAGAAAACAAATGACTCTATGCAGCAATAGTGTCATGATCAATATCACCCTGAGTCTTCTCCCCATTTTTAGCATCATAAAAATGGGAAGATTAGATAGGAGAACATGGTCTAGATTTGAGTGGATCATTTGGTGGTTGAGAGGATGGGTCTATAATGGTAAGAGGGGTTGCATGTATAAGAGAAGAGGCATTATCAATAGTATCACCTTCTTGGTGAGCAAAAGTGGAGGAATTAGATGGTACAGGCTCTGGCAAGTAAAGAGCAGGAATCTTAACTAGATCCTAAGGATCAAGTACATATAGAGGGGTATACTGTGGTGGTGGTAGAGGTTGAAAAGGTGCTGTAAAAGGCTCAGATACTTTAATCTCTTCATCAATCTTCTCAGTACCTTGAGTATCAAAATTTTCAAAGTTATGAGATTAAGGAGATTGTGCTTGAAGGATAGGCTCATCATGAGGAAGAGAGCCAGAAGGTGTGGGATATAAGATGAAAGGAATGGTAGTCTATTGAGGTGGGATAGACTCATCCATGGTAATTCTGACTGGTGTGGAGGAAGAAGGATCAACCATAGAGAATAGAATATTACTTGGAGAGAGCTTAGTGGAAAATGAGGAGGCAACATAAATTGGAGTGGGTAGAATAGGAGTGAAGGAGCAAGGTACCAGAGTATCAAACTTCTTATAGAGAGATAGAAGAAGATTGGAAATCTCAAACATCATATTGATCTGGACCTCCTGATGTGCTAGCACTACTTTGTGATGCTTATTTATGAAAGTGTACATCTTACCCTTCTTCTCATCGATATGAGACACAAACTCAGCATTTATATTCACTAGATCCACATGAAAACCTTGAAGAACTTCCTTCCGATACATCTGAATAGAAGAATCGAGGAAGGAAGGTTCATTGGATGTAACTAGAGATGAGGACTAAGTGTCATCCATTTTTATAGCCTTAGAGTCTAGTGCCTTCCTCTTCTTGGGAGTGGTGACCAACGAACGTCTCAATAGAAGATCAATGCCCATCTTCCCAATCTAATTCCTCCCAACTGATAGCAATCTCAGTATAGGTTCATTTGGCTCTAAGTACCAGATCTTGTTGGCTTTAAGGATAAGTGAGATTAGTTGAGGATAATGCATAGATGTAGTCTTGGTGCCTAAATACCCATACCTCTTAATCTATAAAAAGATCAAGGCCCCTAAATTCCTTTCTTCTTTGCTCAGCAACGAGGCCATACATCCATAATCTTAATCAATGAAGTGTGTAAAGTTGTTAGACTTGTTCACAATAACCCTTTAAAAAATATACCAAAGAACCCTGTGTAGATCACACATATTACTCGGGTTGAAGGTCAATGGTCCTACTCGTTTACTAGGCCTCAGAATGATAAATCTCTAACTAGGGTTGAGTTTTGCTAGAGCATCCTTCTGTGGCTTCTTAATCCTAAGCCACTTGTTGATCCTTGAGGTTGAGATCAGGAATTTCTTGCCTCTAACAATAGACTCAAGCTTTTCTCCACTACAAAGCTACCATTTGAGTAGTCTTTAACTGGCTCCAAATTGCAGTAGAAATGTCTAACTACCATTGGGCAGTAAGGTAGGTGTATAGAAAGCCAAGGCATGTAGTTTCCAAGATACTCTAATAAATCTAATTTAATCGCTTCAAATAGAGTACTCAAGTTCACATAAAACATCTTACAAATTTTCTATCTGGCAAAGTGTTTGGTGAACTTCTTAGAGTCTAGTAGTTTGGTTGCTAAGAACCCAGCAGGTTCTACTGTGATCTTTTTCCTCTGCTTCTTCTTCTTCATTTTCTCCTCTTCCTTCTACTTCATGAGAAGCTTCGAATTGAGTAGGTACTAAAGATTGTCCCTATTGACCTCTGTGTCCTTGCCTCAACTTGGTAGGAATTTTATTACTCATTGCCTCCTCGAGCATGTTGTCCATTATTTTATAGATCATGGCACTGTATCTAGCCTCTTGTTGATCTCTTTCAGTTCACGAGGGTGTGTTCAACTCACAATCTGAACCCAGTAGACTAGGAGGAGCCTTTGATTTTCCCTTTCCCTCAAAAGTTGTAGCTTTAGTCTTCAACCAGATTGCTCTTGGTTCTTGGATCACAATGCCTTTAGCCTTTGGTTGTGGTTCGGTAGAAGCTTGATCTAGAACCTTTGGTCGAGAGTGCTTCTTCAGTTTGGGCTTCGGAGTTGACATTTCTTTTGCTTTTTGGTTGGAAGAGGTAGTGGAGACTCGGACAACTCTTCTCTTGCCATCATTACAATTTTTTCCAAATTATGTAAACATACATGAAGATACATTGACAAGTCTATAGGTGTTCATTGTCAAGTCTATATGCCTACGTTGACAAGTTAGGGAGCTGACGGTGACAACTCTTTGGTTTGTCGAAATACTATGTCTACATAATTAATATGACATTTTAATAACAAATGCTGCTTACCATAGTGATTGTACATTGCCCACATTATGTTAATATACATGAAGATATATTAACAAGTGTAGGGGATTGTACTGACAAGTCCATGAGCCTGCATTGACAAGTGAGGCAGCTGACAGTGACAACTCTTTTTTTTGTCAAAATAATATGCCCACATAATATGAAATTATAACTTGTTTATGATCTGATTACACTTTGACTTCAATATGTAAAAATATATGAACATATATTAATAAGTGTAGGGGATTACACTGACAAGTCCATGAGCGTCAACTGACAAGTTTAAGGGCCTACTTTGACAAATTCTTGTCTATCCATTGACAATTGTATTTATATCAGAACAAAAATTTTCATATAAATAGAATATTATATGTAACTTTCATTTACACCTTCAAATGCATCTACAAGATACTAACTCCATATTCACAGCCCATTCAAAAAAAAAGAAAAGAAAAAAGAAAATCATATGGACTGCATTTCTATCCAATTACCCCTAACTTTAAATGTGTCTAATGACATTTACAAAATAAGAGTATGAGATGAAATTTTCCAAAATAAAATACACAAGCCACCAACATTAATCAAATTAGATTAGGATTCTTACAAGTCTTGGTAGTGTGGCCAGCCTCACTGCATCTTCCATAATGATAATCTCATTTGAATTCTTCATAACTTGTGCCTTCTTTAATGGTTTTTACACTATACCCCCAACATATATTATATCACATGCTCCACTAATTACAAATTGTCCCCCTATATGAAGGAAATATAGTTGATTCTTCCCAGATGCATTAGCATTACCACTGTCAACCTGCATAATATAGTTGTCAATAACAACTTTACAACATATATTAACAAATGATGTTGCACCTATTAACAACACATGCTGACTTCATACACTAGCAGTTCCAACCATAAAACTTTCACCCCATGTTCATTCATAAACAAAGAACAATATATCCAAAAACAAAGAAAACATTTGAATCCCTACACAAACACAATGAAACCACAACTAAAATGATTAAAACAACATATGACCTATAATTGTCATTAACAAGTTCATTTCCCATATTAACAACTATCACTGCACCTATTAAAAACATATTTGAATCCCTACCCAAACATTTGAATTCCTAATTTTACTACATAAACAAAGAACAATATATCCAAAAACATAGAAAACATTTGAATCCCTACCCAAACACAATGAAACCACAACTGAAATGATTAAAACAACATATGACCTTTAGTTATCATTAGCAAGTTCATTGCCATATCAACAACTATCACTACACCTATTAACGACAAATTTGTTGTTTGCACACCAAGCATTATAACCATAAAACTTTCACCCCAGGTTGATTCTTTCTCATTCATGATGCTAAAATAGAGCACACTTAACCAACAAACATAGTACAAACTCTAAAACCCTACCCAAACACATTAGAACCACAACCACAACAAATGCTTTGCATTTAACAAGGTCAACCTTAATTGTTCACAAATTTAAACAAGCATATCATAAAATACTCAAACACCCAGTCCAAATCCTACATTATTTTCCTACCTTCTTGTGAGTTTTCTTTAGCTTAGGGCTCCCAAAATTTACAGAAGAATAATATTTACGACGGCCATGGCGACGAGTTGAGTTTGATAGGTCAATTAATAGTGTCAAACCCCTCAATATTTTGACATTTATCAGAGTATTAATGTATTATTTAGTGGACGTACAAAAATAACATAAACATAATGATATAAAGTACTTGATTACATTACAGAAAATCTCCACAGGGTTTGTACATAATAATTACAAATCCCAAAATACATAAAAAGACGACAGATAACCAATACTAAATTTTTGAACTGGACCAGAACTTCTCAGTTGTCGGTGTCAACCTCCTTGCCCTTGGAGCCGTTTCCTCTAGCTCCATAAATTTTAATTTCTAGAAAAGGTGAGATTCATACAAATCTAAATAGTAACACACAATCAATCATATAAAATATGATAAATAAACATGCAATGCACCATATAAGGAAACATAAAATTTTTTTTGTAAACTTGTCTATCTATTCTGCATTCAAGATCAAATAACTATTTGACCCCTACTTGCTGCAATGTTCCGGAGCAGACAATAGCCTGTCCGTATTTGTCTCACTACCTCAACTGGGTTCCACTAGGCCTGATGGTACTTGTGCTTTTCCCATAGGATGGTACTTGTGCTTTTCCCATACCACAACAAGGAATTATATCAAACATGTCTGTTTACCTAAGTTGGGTCCCACTTAGCTTGTTGGTACTTGTACTTTTCCCACACCACAACTAGGTTTTATAATATACAATTTCATATCATAGAACATGGAAATACAAAGCATATAAACAATCACATAATGTATGAGAGATAGACTTACTACCTGAAATTATTTCCGATGCCTAGCCAGTATCGGTCCTCTAACTCTTGGGTCGGCTCGGGCAAATGTATGTTGGGATTGGTAGGCACACAGTGGAAGAATTAGAATTTAAAATTGCAAAAGTTTACTAATCCCAATTACGGATCTATCAATGTCATTTAAATCGAGTTAGAAAGAGTTGTACCTTATTCATGTTTGTTTGAATGCACATAATCATCAACATATTGCGAGTTCTCAAATCTCCATGCTTGGTTGCTCCTGAAATAATTTCCCCGATATCTATATGTCCGCTAATTCTTCTTAAAAGAGCATCAAACTCTCTGAGTGTGAGATTAACCATCCCTGACATCAACATGTTGGCTAGTTCTTCTTTGGAGTTTTGCCTTTTGGATCTTGAAAAGCTAACTACTTAGATCAGCTCCCTCTACTCGTATCCACACGAACAGGACCCAACACCAGCAGCTTGCTAGCGTCTCCAATGTCATTCTAGGGTTTTCTTGCGGCTCTCTATTTTTCATCATCTATAGAAAACCCTAGCTCTTACCTTTTATAACAAGTCAGGGTTATCTATTTTATGATGGATATTGGATTTTTAAAATTAATCTTAATTAATTTTAAAATCCATATCATATCAATTAACACTTAATTGTTTTGATAAGCTAATCAAATAAATCTAGTTTAATTAAATCTGTCCAATAGTTTTAATTTAACCTATTTATTTAATTAGAATAAAGAGACAATCGAATTAGATTTAATTTATCTTTATAAATTAAATCTGAGATATTATCATATAATATGATATTATCATATAAATTATCAAATAATATTATATATATATATATATATATATATAATATTATCAAATAATATATATAATATTATCAAATAATATATATAATATATGTATGTATGTATTTCAAAAATACATATGAGTATACATAATATTATTAATTTTATTTTCAAATACACACACACACACATAAATATTTATCAAATAAATATTTAGACAACATGTGTATAATATATATATATATATATATATAAAATTCGTTCATCCTAGATTAAACTTTGTATTCGTTTAATCTTAGACGCATCTTAGATTCAATGAATCTGGACATTATAACTCGTGTTGGGCTATTCTTATGTGCGACCCTGTAGGCCCATACAAAGTTGACGGTGGGCCAATGACTATATTAACCCACAAGTCATAAGCGGCCTCTAGCAAGACATTACAACTACCCAATTCATATAAGGATCAACAATACGATACAACCTATCGTATAACCATATCACGTCCCTTTTGTCACACGATATTTCGGTCAAGCATGAGGCATGAAGAATGTCATCCTCCTATTCTTGACCATTACTTTCTCTATCCCTGAGTAGTCTGACTATAGAAATGGAAACTCCTTTCCATCGTAGTATGACCATACATTTCTCAGACTCACTCATCAAGGGGCCCAGTAATATCTCTCTACTAATATAAGGGACAAATTCCATCTTGACCATTCACATTCCTCTGCATGAAAACCACTAAGCCCGATAGTATCTTTTATCATCGCCCGGTTAAAGGTGACTTTTGACTAAGTCAAACCTTAGTGACTCTTATGTAAGAATCCATGATGATCTCAGGTCAAAGGGTATTATGACGTGGTTATACATGAGATAAGCTTATGACTTGATTCATGTAGCTTTCTCATAGCAGGTCGGTCCAGCACCTTGTACTACTACAAGTTCCTGAGACTTTGATTCATATCCCCATACCTTATCAAAGTCATACTGGTCTTATTTCATCTTTGCTCCCATATAGATGACCGACCAAGGACATTTAGGACAATAATTATGATTTATCCAAGGATACAATTATCACAATGAACATGCAAATAATGTGATAACTAAATGGAGAAATTCATTGAATAACAATGTTCAAAGTACAATGATTGGTCCCTATGGCACAATTTCCAATAATGTCAAATCCTAAAATTCTAAATTTATAATAAATGAGTTATTACTCATTCATGTCTTATTCCACAATTCATATAGTTGGTTATCTCTTCCAAAAACGTATAATTACCAAAATGCCTCTAGGAATATGATCTACCCTTTATACCTGGTATATTGTACTTTTTAAAAAATTATGACCCAGGTTATTCCTATACAATTTTACGTGTAAAATCCATTTTTAACCTTGGTGTTGCCAAAATCGTACTCCATTTCCCATAATGCCCTTAACAACCACTAATGCTAGTGTAATGCCCGTCCCTAGCCCTTTATATTACATTACGGAAGCATTACCAACTATTTTTCTTTCAATTGGCAGGGTCGCTATTCATTTGGTAAAGCCATTTTTACCAAAATATTTAACTTTATTCACGAGGTTACTATTTACTTTGACTTTTCAATTCTTCTATTAATTACTATCAAGGTTTTTCTCGGCTTAACCATTCCTCTGTTTACTTAATTAATGGGCTCGTACTGTGCGATTACTCATTCCTAGTTCCATTATCTTGCTTAGATAATCAACTTATCCATCATGCAGGTTATACAATTAATCACTTTAAACAATAATATATACATGACGATTAGCACGTAAATAATTCTTCTCTTCTTCATTGCAACTTCTTCTCCTGGCACAACATCCTGCACTCCTCTTTTGTATTCAACTGCCTATATGGTTGGTTAAGGGAGAGTAAGATTTAGGGGAATATCAGTAGTAAACAATACCAATAATGCATGTAAGATAAATGATAGTGCATGATATACTTGCCTTACGTAGGCTCATGTTAACATAATGACATATTTACATGCTTAATGCTTCACATTTCTTACATATGGCCATAACATCAATAGAAAATAAAGATTCAATCATTCAACTATATTACATATAGATAAGTAAAGAAATCATGCACATCAACACACAAGCATACATATCAATACACACAAGTAAGGTAAGTTCACTACTTTTGGTTTTTGTGTTCTCCTCTTGTACCTTTTCTTCCAACCACTAAAGTTGCTTGAAGAATCTTCCTTGTCATCTTATGACTCTCTTCACGTTTCTATAGATGGCACCAAACTCCTCAGATTAGAAAATTGAGACCATAGAAAATGAAGCTCTTAGTGAGTAGAAGAAGTTTACTAAAGGCTTCGTCGGTTAGAAATGGCGATTCAAGGTCAGAATCGGCTTCGAAGCTTATGAACTTTTACTATTCACATACCTGCTCTCTTTTTTCTATTTTCTCCACATTTCTTCTCTAATTTTTTTGCTCATGGTTGAAATCTTAAAGAAGAATGGAGGGTTAATATTTAATCTTGTATTTGGTAATCTCTTTATGTGCCAAGTGTCAGGGGAAAGAGAGGCCTAACAATTTCTCCCAAACTCTCGAGTTCGGTATTTGAGAAAGTCAAGTATGTGTTTAGGTTGGAGACCAGTGGATTCCCCAGACTCATGGCTAGGTATCACCTTTTCAGAATTCCACCTCAAAAGGTAAAAATCAACTGTCATCATGAGAGACCTTGTCATCTTCTTAGCATGCCAACACAAAAGTGACAGGAACATGATTTTGCTTAGATGCAGGATAGATGTGCTCATTCTAACAGAAACATGATTGCGAAGGGAGAGACTCAGGAGCATGGAATGAGAGGTAACATGGTTCGTTGCTCATTGCCTCACTTGTCAGAAAGTCAAAGCCAAGCTTCAATGACCTTCAGGGCTTCTACAAAACCCTATAATTCACGAGTGGAAATGGGAGAGCGTTACCATAGATTTCATAACAGGATTACCAAAGTTCCAAAATCATGATGCAATTTAGGTAATAGTGTATTGATTTACAAAGACAACTTATTTTCTCCCAATCAACATATACTACTCTCCTGATGAATTTGCAAAAATCTACATCAAGGAGATAGTGCATTTATATGGTACGCCAAAAAACATCATATCTAACAAAGATCTTTGATTCACTTCCAAGTTTTGGAAGGCAGTGCATGAGACTTTAGGTACCAAGCTCTGATTTAGTATGGCCTATCATCCTCAGACAGACGGAAAAATAGAAAGAACGGTACATCCTCTAAGGGTGTGCTAAGGGTATACGTGCTAGAAGTAGTTGGGATCAATTCCTTCCACTTATAGGATTCGCATAGAACAACAATTATTACTTGAGTATTCAAATAGCTCCTAATAAAGCATTTTATGGAAGGAAGTGTCAGTCGCCCTTGTGCTGGACAAAGCTATCTAAGAGACAGATGTATGGGCCAGACATAGTAAATCAAACCATGGAACAGATAAAATTGATCAAGCAAAGACTACTAGCTACATAGAGTAGACAAAAGAGATATGCCAACAAGAGGCTGAAACCTCTTAAGTTTGAAGTGAGAGACCGCGTATTCATGAAGGTTTTGCCTATTACTGGAATTAGCAAGGCATTAAAGGTAAAGAAGCTGAGCCCTAAGTACATTGGTCCTTTTGAAATCTTATCAAAGATTGGGCCAGTAGCGTACAAAATAGCTTTACCCCTAAATTTGAGCAAATTGCATGATATCTTCTAAGAAGCATCAACTCGGCTTGGAATTCATGAGCCAGCACATGTAGCAAATTTCAAGGGCAAAATTTATTTAAGGGGCGGAAAGCTGTAACACCCCATTTTTTTAGTCACCAATATTCCTTGTATGCAATTAATATATTTAATGGAATAAAATGGTGAATTGGGATGTATATCAATTGACAAGAAATACTCTAATCGGTGGTTACACACAACTTGGCTAAGCTAGGACACAAAGGAGCAATTAATGTCCACTTAAAGGCTTAACATTGTAACCTAAATTGGATCCTGAAAGGACATAAATAATGGCCTAATAATAGTGTTAAAATTCGGCCAAAACAAAGGGGAAAAGAGTAAGAAATGATTTATTTCAATAAATCATAAAATGTAATGGCAAAATGGTAATTTGCCAACAAAACAAGAAACAAATATTTTTCCCTATTTCTCTCAATTTTGGCCAAGAGGGAAAATTAAAGGGAAAATAGCTATTTGGTAATAAATATCATGAGTTGGAGTATTTTTTACCAAGAGAAAATAAAATTGAAAAGTCAAAAGTAAATATGGAAATATGTGGTTATTTGGAAGATGTAATTAATTGAAATGCAAGAGGCAATAAATATTCCCTATTTCCTCTAAAATTTTGGTGGAAAGGGAATAAAAGGGAAATCTATTTACTTGATGGAAATTAATTTAAGAAGGAGGAAAAAAGGAGAGCTAAGTAAATTTGACACATGCATTTTTGGCAATAAATTATAATATTATGACATAAAGCAAGGTATAATATTTCAAGAGCACATAATTCCCTTCCTCTTCATCTCATATTTTCAGTCAAATAAAGAGGAAAACAAGGGGAATATATTTATTGGGTTAATATACATTTAAGAAGAGGAAAAACAAGAACCAATTAGAAGCAAGCACATGTTAAAGCATAAAGCAAGAAGAGATAATGCAAGAGACATTTAATTATCTCCTTTTTCCCTTGATATTTTGGTCAAATAAGGGAAGAAAGAGAGAATGAAATTATCCTTAGTCTATATTAATTCAAGAGGGAAATTAAGGCTAAGGAAAAAAAGACACATGTCCCTTTTGCATTAAACAATGATAAAATATAAGGCAAGATGGATATTTGAAGAAGATTTATATCTTCTCATCCTTCTCATTTTTAGTTAACCATATCAAAATAGAGAGAGTGAGACCTCAAGAACACTTGAAGAAGCAAGAAGAGTCATAGGGTTCTAAGAGCCAAGAATTCAAGGTAAGAGTTTGAAATCCTAATGATTTTGCCTTCCTAACTCCCTAGAACTTCCTCTAACCTCTTCTTATTCTTGAAATTCATGGATAACAATCCAAATCAAGAGATATAAGAGAGAGGGAAGAGGCATTTTTAGAGAGAGAAAGTGGTGAAATCAAGAGGTAATCTCATAAACTTGATCCTCTTGTGTTATATGGTGTTGTTGATGTTGTTGTTGTTGGATTTGGCTTTGTTTACTTGATTTTGTAAATTTGGGAAGATGAAACCCTAAGGGGGAAATGCTACCAAGATTTCCTCAAATCATGTTCATTTAGTGTTGAAGTAGTTAATCATGTTCGTATTTTTTTCAAAATACCAAACTTTATAGTTGAAGCTAGTGGCTCGAAAGGCAAAGAAGTGGCTACCTGAGAGTAGAGTCCCCGATGCATCCTGAAGTTGCACCTGGTTATCTATGCTTGTAATTTAGTTTCTTTTGGAACACTTTGTATGTTTGTATATATATTTTTCAAACCCTATAGGGATTCCTCTATATTGTAAGCAAGTACTTAATATCAATATGTTTTCACTATTTCTTAATGCCTTACGGAACTTTGTGCTTATTACTCTGCGAATATCAAAATGTTAAGGGGTTTGACATAGACAATGACATGATTAGTAAGGAAGATGGATGGGGCATGATTGAAGTACTTAGTCTCGTTATTAGTGTGCAGGATCTGAATTTGAGGTTGAAACTAGGTACATATCATATTGTGAAAATTGATAAAAGTTTGGTATACTTTGGTTTTTTCTTTCAGTAGTTAAACCCAACTTACACGTATATGGTTGTCAATTAATGTGATGAAATACTTTGAGTGGTTTGGTTTGGTGTGCAAGATGGTCTCCATAAATCACTATGAATAGTGGAAAAAGGTTTGGATGCTTGGTATGGAATTTTTGGAAAATAAGTTCGATGATGTTTAACCTTTTCACATGAATCACAATGAAAATCATATTCATCTTTATTAGAGAAAATAAATGGAAACATCTTAGACATGTAATTAAAATTCGGATGACCTAAACATTTGTGCCATAACGCCAATTTAGTAGTCCTAGGAAGAGACACTTTAATGCAAGACCTAATGTAATACTTCTAAGTCTAGTTTAGAAAGAATCCCAAACCATAACCACAATAAAGTATGAATTTCGGTGTAAATTAGTCGAAAGAAAGTACCCGATTCCTTTAGGATGTGTCAGAATGACATAAAACCTCACTCGGATCCAAAGGAAAAGGGAAGTGGAGTCTAGAAAGAAGTAATAAAGAGAAAGAAAATAAATAATGGCACAAGAAATAATATTGCCATCATTAAGGGAAAAAGAGACAATTGCCACTTGATTTTGAGGTTAAAATTAGAAGACAAAATGAAGGGCTAGGATTTGCTCTTTAAAAGTAAGAAGTAATTATGAGAATGGAAAGAAAATTTTATTTCTCTCTTAGGCCAAAAAAAAGGTCCAACAATGGGCAAAGAAGGAAGATAAAGTTTGGTCTTTATCAACAAGACATACAATTGGTTACAATTTAGTAGGTTGACCAAAACGTAATCTTGCAAGAGCAACTTGGTCAACAAAACTATCCTTTTTTCAAGAGCACAATTTTGTTCAAGCAAGAGGGAAGAGGGAAGGAAAAGTGTTGACCCAATTAAACTAAACTATAGTTGGCAAATTAACCATATAACTGTTACAAGAAGCCACAACATTATGACACATCACCACCTTAGATTTTTGGAGTAAAACTTTGTCCAAGTGTTGTGGGAGGGGGGCTAAAGCTAAATGATTTAAAACACAATACACCTCCCAACACATCACAAAAGCCAGCCAACCCAATAAAAATAGAGAAAAAGAAGTGAACAAGAAAAAGTAATAGAAAGAAGCTAGTTGAAAATCAAAGAAGAAGGTAAGGTGTTCTACCTTGATTTTCACCTTGATAATCACCTCTTTGGCTTAAATACTCTTAATAAAAATTGTTCCTCTTGATGGGAGCTTTATTTTTATAGTTTTATAACTTCAAGGGGAGGTTTTTTAAGTCATCTAACAAGAGCCAAAGTTCAAGAACCAAAGAAAGAGCCTAGGAAAGTGAAAGAGGTAAGCAAGAGCTCTATTTTGACCTATGTATTGTGTTGTTTGGTGGAATTTTTGGGACTTGTTCTTACTGCCCTAATTTTGTTCATTTAGTTCTTTTAGGGTTTCATGATGATTTGGTAATATACATATGGTTACATGATGTTTGGAAAGCATATGAACCTAGTTTGGTGAATAAATTGAGAATTGGTGAATTGTTGTTTCATGCCCTAATTTTTGGTCAGAATAGAGCATGAATAAGGAGTATGATTTTTCTGTTTTTGAGGTCTCCAATGGATTCCTTGGGAAAAATTTTGCAAGAATAGGTTGTTGGTATAATTTTAGAAATAATGGATTTGAAATCCAAAAATTGGAAAAATGTTGCCAATTAGGGTTTCCTACGTGGCAATCTGAATGTCTTGTGTTTTTGGGTAATATAATGTTGTTTAATGTCTATGATATTTTCTAGAATGAAATTGCACATATCAATCTTTAATTTTATAGGTCATTTGTGCCATTTGGATCAGTACACTAGGAATTATGAATTACTGAAGTTAGGCAATGAATCTATTATGAATCCTGTGGTAGTGAGGCTTTATTAGTAAGTCTGGAATTCTCTGGCTAGAATTGGCTGTAAGTAATATTTTTTTATAAAATAGACTCAAATAGATTTAATTAGGAATTTCAACCACCCTAATTGAAGTTCTATAGAATTAATTATGATTTTTCAAAATTTGGTCAAAATGCTGACAACTTTTAGCTACCATGCGAATTTAAGAAAGAAAGGGCCAAATGTAATTAGTATAAACTCCAAGGATAAAAGTAAGCCTTCAAGGCTAATGTAGCCCATTAGGCATTCACTTTTCATGGAACTAATAATGTGGTATTTATCTAGGGCCAAGAAACGAAACCAAGAAAGAAGAATAATTGAAGAATTTCCAAGAAGCCTCAATGGTTGGAAGAAAAGGGGACAAGAATAAGGACTTTGTCCACAAGGTAGTGAACTTTTCTAATTTGCATAACTTGATATGTGTGCTTGTGCATTGATGTGTTAATTATTTTGATGAATTTTATGAAGTATATGTGAATGAGCAAAGCTCTGTTTTATTTATACTATGTCCATTAGTGTAATATGTTAAACATTGAGCATGCATATATGTCATTATGCTGGCATGAATTTACATAAGCAAGCATATCATTCACAAAAGCATTTCTTATATTTGTTAGCACTGTTTGCTATTGAAATTTCCTAAATCTCACCCTCCCCCACTAACCATATAGGTACTTGAATGCAGAGGAGAAGAATACTTGAAGAAGAATAAAAAGGAAATAATATGAAGAATGAAGAAGACTGTGTATTAATTTACTATATGTAAATTAATTGCATGACCCAGATATTTGTATGAATAGTACGAATAGACGTGTATTAGAATTGAACGGTAATCAAGATCACTGAATCTAAGAATAAGAATTGAGAACAAGAATTAACTCTAATATTTGTTAAGAATAATGACTAATGAGTCGTGAATTAATAATTAGCCCCTAAGGAAAAGAGTAATTAACGCTTCTAATACATAATTAAAAGGGGTTGTAAGACGGGTGTTACTGTTTTGGTATCATAGCAAAGATTTTGGCATTAGGCTAATGTTCTCTGCTGCTGTAAGTGATCTCGAAACTAGAATGAAATATAGGTAATAGACAAACCTAGAAAAAAAAAGAATTTCCCCTTACCACTAATAGGCAAGTTGGTATAGAGGAAGGGTAGAGCTATATATCGGTGAACCAGCCGACTGTAGATTTCTCTACCAAAGGAAGGGGTAGAGCTGTATATAGAGAATGAAAAGGAGCAGTAGTGAATTATACCCAGTAAAGAAGGGTATGAGCTCCAAAGAATTTGATGCTGAGCTGGCTTATGACCTGGATTCCAATGAAACTCTGTGGTTAAGCATGCTCAGGCGAGGGAAATCTCGGGATGGGTGACCCCTCGGAAGTACCCTAGAAATTTAAAACCTCTTAATTAAAGGCTTCAATGCCTTGAGGTATGAAATATAGTGATCCTTAAGGATGCAATGAGAATGATAGAATGAATATGGTGAAGGTTAAGAATAGGCTTGAATCATATCTAAGCTAAACTAATGTTTAGGTCAAAATGTGATTTAGGTTGCACTACGGTTTTGATACATGAAACCTGGTAAGTAATGCTGAACTATTAGTAATGCTTTGGAGAATATTTGAGGATATTACCTGAATGTTATGAGAATAGAATAGAAGGAATGAATCATGATAATCTTAGCATGCTTATTGGTTATAACTGAGGTTTTAGAATTAGGTTGATGAACCTAAAAGTAAGGTAGGCAGCTAGAGGGTTGCTACCAACTAAATTGTAACCTAAGAACCAAACAATAGTTAAATTGATTCTTTAGGCATTTGAATTGACCTGAATGAATTGAGGTACCAGAATATGGTACAGATGGGAATGAGGTTCATGAAGGTTTCTAGCATAGGGAAAGATCTTGAATGTAGAATATTTCCTTAGAAATAATGATTGAGCAAATAGTTCCGTGATGAAATAAGAGAAAGAAGGAATTTTCCTGCCATTCCACTAACTTAAGGCTATATTAGGAGTCAATTGGTGGACTGTAGACAATGTGTTGAAAAGTATAAGTAGAATATTCCTGATTAGGGAAGTTGAAATTGCAATATTTCCTGAAGCTGGACTGATATTAAAAGTCCATACATAATGACCCCATATGAGATAGCAGAATGAGAAAAGGTTCTATGTGACCTAGTGAATCGCCATGGGGTGCTTCAATGTTGTTTACGGAAAGAAAGACGGAAAGAGAATGAAGAAAAAATAAGCTCGACGAGATAGAACAAGTCAAGTGAACTATTGCTCTCATATCTTATGTAATGGTTCTGCACGTATGTATATACCATCGAGTGTATTCATATTATGAATATATGGTAGGCGGTTAGACCTATTGAGCTAGCGTGTCCTTAGGCAGTCAGACCCAAAAAGCATTTAGAATTAGAAGGGCAGAAGCCTACAGTCATAAGACCAAGAATTATCAGGTAGTGTCCCGAAGAAGTTACAAAGCCTGGGAATTATGGGCAGTGTCCTAGAATAACGGCCCAAAGGCTAGAATAACAGTTGTAAGGCCGAAATAGAATTTGCTGCATATCCTAAGAATTTCCTAACGGACTATGTATTATGTGAATAAATAACTGGACCAGTTAGGTCCTGTGAATTAATATGTATGCTTGAGAATGGATGGTTTGTTTTGTGTGATTCATGAACATTACATAAGGGTATGATTGGCTTGAGTAGCAAGAGTGGAGCCTAGAATGTATACAAAATGAATGACCTTCTAGAACAGTTGTCTAGCTCTTGAGTATCAATGAAAATTGAATTTTGAACTGACCAATACACTTGCTATTTTTGTGAATTGTATGAACTGAATTGTGAACAGAATTTTTCAAGAATTGAATTTTTGAAAAGAATTTTTGAATAGTTTGTTGTGGTCATTTTTGAACTATGTTGTCTCAAAAGAAGGGATCCTTAAAGAAACCAGAATAGTAGAAGTAATACAAAACTGAAAGAGGCCAGAAACTGATGCAAAATTACTCAGTTTGCTGGGTGTGATACCTCATTTCCTATAGTCTTAGATCGGTACAAAAGAGTAGTGAAATCATTCATAAAACCAGGATTAAGTCTCAGACTAAGAAATAGCGAAAAACTTTCACAAAATTCCAAACCTACCTCAGGACTTGAACCTGAGATTGGAAAGGATTTTTTAGGGTATTAAAATTTCTCAAACCATTTTCACAAACGTTCACTAACTCATTAAGTCTCACAGTGCTCTTCTTTTTGTTTATCACAGTTTGCGAGCGATTCTCTACTTAGTTTTCAATTTCCATACCTTAATTATGTTTCGTTAGCGATCAGAAGCGTAATATAACTAGATTAGCCTTTTACTAGTCTATAGGCATTATCAGTTTAAATATTGTAACATGTTAGAGTTACAAGCCATTTGTAATATATACAAATCCAAAACATACATATCAAACAACTAGCAAAACTAAAGTCTTTTATGATCCCTCCTTACCCATCCGGTTTTACCTTCTTCTTGCCCCTTGAGCTCTCTCCATGTACTGTAGATGGGTTTATGAAAAAGAGTGAGATTCAAAAGAATCTTGGTAGTAACGTAATGCCAATCATACAAATATAACATCACAAAGCATGCTACACAGTCATCATACAACAGAATTATCACAACAACATTAAGTGGATTACATGCAATTCATAAACTACCATAACGCTAGGCAAGTTTAATGGCCCCAAGGGATACGCGTGCAGAAAGGCCCCGGGCATCCACTCGTACATTATAGAACGTTATTGGCCCGAGCATCCACCTACGTAGAAAAGTCCCGGGTGACCACTCCGCATAACCAGAATATGCCAGACAATTCATGATGATTTCAACCAACATACAGTGAGTATTATAATATATGAAAGATAAGTTACTACCTGGCTGCTTTCCTTTAGCTATTTCCTCTCGTTTGTCAAAGCTAAGGCAAAGCTTAAGCTTCGAACCACTTTTAGATCCTATAATTGGAATTTACGGACGACAGGTTATTATTCCATATAATACTTGCATAATGCAATTAGTCAAGTTGGTTGTCATTAAAGTTAGTATATTAAGCTAAAAACAAAGTCAATGTGACCAAACCATCCTAAATTAGTTATTTCCACTCTTGAACTCAAATCTACTAGCTTTTTGCTTAACTTCAAAAATTCACCATTAATTCTAGAAAACTCCAAATTGAGTGGTTCTAAATTATATGTAGAGATATTTCAATATGATTTCACATAAAAGTACTCAATTTTGGCCATCACAACCACAAAATTCCCATAATTTTTTCAAACATGACTGTTCTAGGTTTCTTTAAAGAAAACAAGGCGTAACTTCAATAATTCATATCACCTAATATACTTGTCCAAAATTTAAAAATATCTATCAAATTAAATATCTATGTCTCTAATTTAATTTTGGAAAGTTACAGAACTTTTGGACAAGGTTTTGGTCATGAAACACCACACACAAAAACACTGCTCTAAACAGGGCAGATTAACATCATGAACAAATATACTTCACAAATTTCCAAATTCATATACAAGCATCCAAAAATCATGAACACTTGTGTACCTACACAATTTTTCCTTCTAAAGCCAATGGAAATATCAAATTAATCAAATTCCTACTTCTTCTTGATGTCACACACAGGGCAGCAAATTGAGTTCTTAGTTGACTTATGTTGTTTTCTTGTTTCCTCTTGGTTAATCACTTCCTTTCTACTTCTAATCACATGATTAGCTATTTAGACACTCATTGGACATGTTTTGAAGAAGTTTGGACAGTAAGACCCCTTAGGGTTTCATCATCCAATCTTCACAAAACAACCAATTCCAAGCCAACAACAACAATAATAAAGGCAAGAGAAGCAAGTTTTGAAGTTTATCTCTTGATTCTTACTCCTTCTCTCTCTAGAAACATCAGCTCCCTCTCTCTCTTCTCTTGAGAATTTGTCTTGAAACCATGAATTTAATGGTGAAGAAGAGATCAGGAGAGGTTATAGAGTGATTAGGAAGCTTAAACTTCAAGATTACAAGCTTTCTTACCTTTGATCAATGGAAACCTAGCTCTTGGTGAAGCTTGAATGTTCCCTTCATTCAGCAGCTCTCTCTCTCTCTCTCCTCTTTGGTCTGGTTTTTCACGAAAATGAGATGGAAAGATGAAGAGAATGGTAACTTAAAGCAATTATTCAAATTGCTTTACAAATGGAAGCTTTTCATTGGTCCAAGTCTTTTACTTTTTGTCCAAATATTTCATTTCCCTTGTGCTTCTTCATTCCACCAAAAATTGCATGAGAAATGAGGGAGTAAAATATTAGTCTTAAGTTATCTCAATGCCATCTTGCAAATTGTTGACTTTTCGACCTTTGACTTTTGACTCTTTGACTTTCCTTGATAATAATTCACCAAAATAGGCTTATTAATTACCAAATATCCATTTTTCTCTTTTTAATTCACATTTAACTGAAATTATTAGGAATATTAGGGAAAAATAATTATTTATTGTTTTATGGAAAATTACTGTTTTGCCCTTACATTTTATGATTTATCAAAATAAATCATTTCTTGCTCATTTCCTTTAGTTTGGCCTAATTTTGGCACTCGTATGAAGCCATTATTTGTGTCATTTTATGCTTACATTTTGGTTAAAATATTAGGCCTTTAAGTGGGCATTAATTGCCTCTTCGTGTCCCTGCTTGGCCAAATTATGTGTAACCGGCAATTGAAATATTTATGTAATTTATGTGCACCACAACTCACCATGTTTTTCCATAAATATCATAAATATAGGGAATATTGGTGAAAAAGTGGAGTATTATACTGGGTCTCACTAGATGAATTTAGAATTCTTCTCAAATCGCTTTGCTTTTAATAAAAGCTCACTTGAAAGAAAGAATTACAGAAAAAATTGTGTAGGAATAGGTTGCTAGTATAATTTTAGAAAGAATAGATTTAAAATTTAAAAATTGAAATAATACTGCCAATTATGGTTTCCTACGTGGCAGTATGAATGTGTTGTGCTTTTTAGTAATAGAATGTCGTTTAATGTAGAGGTGGTAATTTGGGCCGGGCTCGGGCTTTAAAGTCTGAGCCCATTTATTATTCAGGCTAAACGGGCCCAACCTGTTTAGCCCAAGAGTTAAACGGGCCAGCACGTTTAATTATTTAAAAAAAATAAATTTTTTTTTATATTTTTCAAATAATTAAGATCTCAATGTTTTCAGTTCTTAGTGATGTTGTGTTTAAAGACTTCCTAATTTTTTTATTTGACACTTTTTTCATATTTTATTTATTTATTTTACTATTATTAAATTTAAAACAAATGTGTTCATATGTTTTTGTGATGTGAGTAGACAAAAAAAAAGAAGGTAAGAACAAAATTGGTTTTGTAGCACGAATATATTAAATAAAATAAGTGTGACATGAGTGGATAAAAGAGAAAGGGAGTAATTTTTTTTTTTAAAAAGTAAATTTAAAAAAAATAAAAAAAGACGCCTGTTAGCCCATCTAAACGGGCTCGGGTTGGCGAAATGCCAGCCCGTTTAGCCCGTTAGCCCAACGGGCCAGCCCAATGGGCTTGGGCTGGCCCATATTCCCACCTCTAGTTTAATGGCCATGATATTTTTCAAAATGAAATTAGACATATCAATCTTTAAATTGATAGGTCATTTATGCCATTTGAATTAGTACACTAGGAATTATGAATTACTGAAGTTAGGCATTGAATCTATGGCTAGAATTGGCTCTGAGTAAGATTTTTTTTATAAAATAGACTCAAATAGCTTTAATTAGGAATTTCAACCACCCTAATATTATGTAAGAATAACAACTAATAAGTCGTGAACGAGTAATTAACCCCTAAGGAAAAGAGTAATTAACGCTTCCGATACGTAATTAAAAGGGGTTGTAAGACGGGTGGTACACCTAACACTACAAGCATCACTTTCATCAAGGTAATAGAGGCCATCAAGTTCTTTCGTACTCCCAATTGTCATCCCTGTCAGCAAATCCTGAAAAAGATAAATATGTAGCAAAAATGTTAGTATGGCATCTTTCATCACTTGCTAATTTAGTCATTGATAACATATTACACTTCAAATTTAGAACATGTAACATAGAATGAAGAGTAAGTGTAACAGAAATTCTGACAATGCCAATTCTAGTTACCACAGACATAGAGTCATCAGGAATTCTCACTATTAGTCACTTGCTAAGAGAAGTATAAGATGAAAACGAAGTCTTATCATTAGTCATATGGTCTGAAGCACCGAGTTTACAATCCAATAAGTGCTTGTACATAATCCTTAAATTGCAGTCAAGACTTGAAAGAAATTGCCTCTTCTAACTATTATAGCAGTAGGCTGCTTTTGTATACTGTAGTGCTATTAGCATTTATAAGATTTTGTTCAATTGATCATCTTGAGGAGATGGTTCATCATTCTTGGAAACCTGAGCCACATAGCCTTTACCTCACCTTTTCTTTGGTTTCCAATTAGAAGGTTTACTATAGAGATCCCACCAGGTATCTTTGGTACTTCCCTACTTCTTACAATGGTCACAAAAGGTCGTCCTTTGGAATTTTTTGATTCCGTAGAATGAACAGCCAGGGATGAGAACTCATAAGGAGTAGTGTGATACCTTATTTCCTATGTCCTGGGATGAGTATAAAAGAGTAGTGAAATAATGCGAGAGACCAGGATTCAAACCCAGCTACCCAACTTTCAAAAATATTTGCAAATTTCCCACCCTCAACTCAAGAGTTGAGCTTAAGGTTAAGAGGGTCGTAAAATTTTCACAAACCATTTTCACTATCTCATTTAGTCTCACCGGTCCTTTCTTTATATTCATTTATTAGAGTCGGTGAGCGTTTATCTTGATTGCATTTCGTTAGCGATAGGAAGCAAAAACACATAGTAAAATGTCATTCGTATATTAAGCTACTTTTACATTGTCGTCATACTTACATGAACATATTCACTATATACAACTCAAAATATCCAAACATATGGAACTAGATAACCAAAATGACTAAAGTCTTCAACCTTCCAACCTTTAGTCATCCGCATTTACCTTCCACTTGCCCTCGAGCTTTCTCCCTACTGAAAGTGAGTTTTTGAAAAAACAGTGAGATTCAAAAGAATCTCAGTAGCAACATATATCAATCATACAATTATACACTACAATGTATGCAAAACAATCATCATTCATCAGAATCATCACAATAGCAATCATGCATAACATGAAACTCTTAAACTATCGTAGCGCTAGATATACTACAAGGCCCCAAAGGATACCCGTGCAATAGGCCCCGGGATCTACTCGTGTATCGGTGATCGTTATATTGTCCTGAGCATACACCCGTGCAAAGATAGGCCCCGAGCGACCACCCTGCATATTCAAAATACGTCAGACAATTCTTGATGAATACACAAATCATTCAATGCATATCATAACACACCGGTGGAAAAATGGTTTTTTAGACCGGGTAAAAATAACTTTTTAGACTGGTTTTAGATGAGGTCTTGATACAGCCGGTCTAAAAAGTGTGATACTTTTTAGACCGGTTATGCAACCAGTCTAAAAAGTGTGACTTTTTAGACCGGTTATTTAAATAACCGGTCTAAAAAATACTTTTAAGACCGGTTATGTGAAATTAATAGTATTTTTTAGAATGGTTATTTAAATAACCGGTCTAAAAAGTTAAGTATAAAAACATAATTAATGGACTCAAAAAAAAATTAAGACACTTTTTAGACCGGTTATTTTAATAACCGGTCTAAAAAGTGTCTTAATTTTTTTTGAGTCCATTAATTATGTTTTTATGCTTAGTCTGTACATATCCTAAAAGCATGCTTCCAAGGTCATACTTATAGTTAGTAATCACGAATATATCTTGGTGGAGTCATACCTGAAGAACACAATAAGCATAACTCAGAAATATTGCAACACCCAGTGCAAATACATAATGAGCTGTGAATGGCTCAACAATATGAAATAATATTAGGAAATAAGTTAGAAAATAAAGTAATTAGAACGCAAGTTGAATGGCAAATGATAAAAGAAAACATTAACCTCAGCCCCTAATGAAGAATCCAATTTGTAAACTTTCTCAGATGTCGTAATCGTAAACCTGAAACAAATATGAGTATAAATTTTTGTAATAGAAATCGATCTGAAATATATGACATTATCTACTCTGAAGTATGTATAAAACTAATTAAGTAGAGCGCTTATCTTAAACCAATAGGAGGGAAGAAAAGCCGAGCTTTATGATGATGGATTCCACCGTACCTCTGCGTTGACGGCGAAGATGGTCAAGGATGGAGGAGTGATGTGGGAAAGAGGAGCTGTTACGGCACGAGGGAGGAGTTTATAAGAAACTTGATGAGTATCAGATTTTAAAGTTAAAATTAGGCGCGAGATAAAGCCGTGAAGATTTTAAATTTTAGGGCGGACTTTTAAGACCGGTTATTTGACAAAACCGGTCTTAAAAGTGTTCACCTTTAGACCGGTTATAACTAATAACCGATCTTAAAAATAAATTTTTTTTTAATTTCACATCTTTTAGACCGGTTATTATCAACAACCGGTCTAAAAAGTTTTATCTTTAGACCGGTTATTAGTGACAACCGGTCTAAAAAGTCTTAAAATTTTTTAATTTTTAATTAATTTTATATTTTAGACCGGTTTTTTGGATAACCGGTCTAAATAATATCTTTTAGACCGGTTATTTTAAGAACCGGTCTAAAAAATTCTTTATAATTACGAAACTGCCACCGGTCATATTTTTTAGACCTTATCCGCAATAACTGGTCTAAATAATACGGTCTAAAAAGACTATTTTACACTAGTGACATGTGAAAGATAAGTTACTACCTGGTTGCTTTTCTCTAGCAATTTCTTCCCACCTTTCCAAGCTTGGGCAAGCCTTGAGTTCCGGACAATTACCTAGTCCTGAAATCTTGAATACATCGTAAATGGGTTATTACTCATTCATGCACAATTCCAAATTCATAATATTAGTTAACTTAGCCTAATAGTACTAAATTACCAAAATGCCCCTTAAGACCTGGTCTCACTATACTTTACCAAATTTATGACCTGGGCTAATCCTATACAATTTCGCGTGTAGAATCCATTTTTGACTTCCAATTGGTCAAAGTCAGGCCTAAATAACAAAAATGCCCTTGACAGCCCTTATTTAAGGCTTTTAAGGGGTAATTGGTCATTTCACAATCTGGGGCTTTTCTCACTCTATCATCAACATAGACCCTACACAATTTTTCCTCCTAAACCCAATAGAAGCATCAGATTTATCAAATTCCTACCCCTTTTACCATGTCCAGCATAGGAAAATCCAATAGGATTCCTAAAAAAGTTGTGTCAGTTTCTCGTTTTCTCTTGCCTAATCACCTCCTTCCTACTTATAATCACTCTATTAGCTATTTAGACATTTATTGGACTTGATTTGAAGAAACTTGACTATTAAGGTCATTTAGGTTTCTTTCTTTAACTACCACAAATCATTCAAAACCAAGCCAAGAACAACTCTAATAGCATCAATCAAGCAAGAGGAACAAGTTTAGAAAGTTACCTCTTGATTTCCAGCACTTTCTCTCTCCTCAACATTTTTGTCTCTCTCTCCACAACTCTTGATTAAGCTTGAAAACTATGGATTCAAAGGAGGAGAGATGAGTAGGAGAGGTTATGGAGGGATTAGGAAGCTTAAAGCACAAGGTACAAGTCCTTTACCTTGAATTTTAAAGAGCCAAAGCTTCTTCTTCTTTCACCGTGCACACCACCACCTCAGCTCTTTCTCACTCTATTTCTGATTCAGATGGCATGAGAATGAGCTGAAGAGATGAAAGGAATAGTAATATTAGCATTAGTCTAAATGGCTTTGACAAGTGGCATCTTCCAATTAGTCCAAAATGCCATTTTGTCTAATTATTTCATTTCCTCTTCTCCCTTCATGTTCAGCCAAGAATGCATGTGAAATGAGGGAATGAAATATTGGTCTTGCACTATTCCATTGCCATATTGCAATTAGTTGACTTTTGGACCTTTGACTTTTGACTATTTGACCTTTCTTGATAATAATTCACCAAAATAGGCTTATTAATTATCAAGTAGATATTTCTCTCTTTTTAGTTCCCTTTTAACTGAAATTATTGGTAATATTAGGGAAAAATAATTATTTCCCACTTTATGGAAAAATTACCGTTTTGTCCCTACATTTTATAATTTACCATAAGAAAGCTTTTCCGCTCATTTCCATTGGTTTAACCCCATTTTGACACTTAACTGAAGCCATCATTCATGCCATTTAAATTCTCAAATTTTGGTTATAATAGTAGGCCTTTAAGTGGGCATTAATTGCCTCTCTGTGTCCTTATTTGGCTGAATTTTATGTAACCGGTAATTTCCATTTTCTGTAAATTTATACATACCAAAATTCACCATTTTATTCCACTAAGTATCACAAATACACATATAAGAATATTGGTGAAAAAGTGAGGTATTACAGTTCTCCCCCCGTTTAATAAATTTCGTCCCCGAAATTTGTTACACCTCATCTGGCATAAATCCCAGGTAACATCTTCTCATATCTTCTTCTGCTTCCCAAGTCACCTCTCTTATAGATAGTCCCATCTAGACCACTTTCACAAATAGTATTCTACGATGTCTGAGCCTCCTTCCTTGTCTATCAATGATTCGTTCGGGCTCAGCCTTATAAGTGAGATCATCACGCATATCGATATCTTCATATTCAATAATATGTTGGGAGTCTAGTTGGTACTTCTTCATTTGTGAAATATGGAACACGTCATGTAATCTACTCAAATTTTGGGGTAGAGTAATCCGATATGCTTCAAGCCTAACTCTTGACAAAATTTCTAACGGCCCAATGTAGCGAGGACTTAGCTTCTTTCTCTTTATCGCCCTTCCAATTCCAGTAACAGGTGAAACTTTCAAAAACACATGATCACCCACTTGGAATTCCAGTGGTCTTCTCCGCTTATCCGCGTAGATCTTTTGCCTACTCTGGGCTGCAAACAGTCTCTGCTAAATAATTCTGATATGTTCAGTAGTCTGATCTACTATATCCGGCCCATACAACTTTCTTTCTAACAACTCTATCCAGCAGAGAGGGGATTGACACTTCCTCATGTACAACGCTTCATACGGAGCCATCTGAATGCTTGCATGATAATTATTGTTGTAAGAAAACTCTACCAATGGAAAGTAATGATCCCAACTTCCTTTAAAGTCCCTTACACACGCTCTCAGTATATCTTCTAGCATCTGTATGGTTCTCTCTAATTGTCTATCCATTTGATGATGATAGGCCATACTGAAGTTCAACTTAGTGCCCAAAGCATTATGCAGAGATCTCCAGAACTTTGAAGTAAAGCAAGGATCTCTGTCAGAAATTATATTCTTCGGCGTCCCATGGAGTCTCACTATTTCTTTAACATAAATTTATGCCACCTTATCAAGAGAATAGCTAGCATTGATCGGTATAAAGTGCGCTAACTTCATAAAAAAATCAACAATTACCCAAATTGCATCATGATTCCGGATTTTGGGTAATCCCACCACAAGATCTATGGTTACACTTTCCCATTTCCACTCTAGAATCTCAAGACTCTGAAGCATTCCTAGCAGTTTTTTGTGTTCAATATTTACCTTCTGGCAGATAAGACATCGTGCCACATATTCTGTCACATCTTTCTTTAATCTAGGCCACCAGTACATCGCCCTTAAGTTGTGATAAATCTTTACCATCCCTGGACGGAGGGTGTAACGACTCTTATGCGCATCATCGAGGATTTTCTGCCTCAGGTCAGCTTTCAGTGAAACATAGGTTCTCTTCTTGTATCAAACCAGTCCACTTAGTGATAAATCATAATCCCGAGTCTCTCCTCACTCAATCATAGGCCGAATGGACCGTACTTGCTCATCTTGCATTTAAGTTTCTATTATCTCAGTCCTCAAATCATTTTCCACTTGGCTAATACCATAACCAACAGTGAGGATCTAATTTGACATGTTTAGATCTCAGAAATCTTCTATTAATTTCCTATCCTGTATCATCATAGTTTCCACCTACACCACCTTTCGACTAAGAGCATCAGCGACGATATTGGCTTTACCAGGATGATACTTAATCTCCAGGTTGTAGTCTTTTAGTAACTCCATCCACCATGTTGAGCTCTTTTTGATCATATAGATATTTCAAACTTTGTGGTCGCAGTACAATTCAACCACCACCCCATATAGGTAGTGTCACCAAACTTTAAGCGCAAACACAATTACCGCCAGCTCTAGATCATGTATGGGATAATTCATTTGTCAAGAGGCATAGGCCACCACTTTTCCCGGTTACATCACGACACATCCCAGTCCCTGCTTGCTAGCATCACTGTAAACCATATAGGTTAATTTGAGATCAGGGATAATCAACACGGGTGTAATTGTCAACCTTTCCTTTAGCTCTATGAAGCTCTTATCACATTGATCGTCCTATATGAATGGTTGATCTTTCCGCGTAAGCTTGGTCAAAGGCAAGGCAATCTGAGAGAAATCTTAAATAAATCTCTGGTAATAGCCAGCAGGACCCAGAAAACTGTGAATCTCTACAACAGTTTTTGGCCTTTTCCAGTCTAGCACTGCTTCCACCTTACTGGGATCCACTGCAACCCTTTCTTTTGAGATAACATGGCCTAGAATTTTGACTTCTGAGAGCCAAAACTCATATTTGCTCAACTTCGTATAGAGTTGTCTTTCTCGTAAAATACTTAGCACAATTCTCAAGTGCTCCTCATGTTTTTCTCTACTCTTAGAGTATATCAAAATGTCGTCGATGGAGACTACCACGAACTGATCTAAGTATTGACGAAATATGCGGTTTATGTAGTCCATAAACAAGGCTGGTGCATTGGTTACCCGAAAGGGCATTACTAGAAATTCATAATGTCCATACCAGGTTCTGAAAGCAATTTTCAGTATATCTTCTGCCTTCACATGCAGCTCATGATACCCCGATCTTAGATCAATCTTCGAGAACACACTTGCTCCACATAGTTGATCTAAAAGGTCGTCAATCCGGGGAAGCAGGTACTTGTTCTTGACGGTTACCCTTTTTAGCTCTCTGTAATCAATACATAACCTCAGGCTCATGTCCTTCTTATTAACAAATAACACTGGAGCTCCCCACGATGATACACTGGGTCGAATGAACCCTTTTTCAAGAAATTCTTCGATTTTCTTCTTCAACTCAGCCATTTCATTTGAAGCCATTCAATATAGAGCCTTTGATATAGACCCCGCTCTAGGAAAAATCTCGATTACAGATCCCACTTCTCTTTCTGGAGGCAAACCACTAAGGTCATCTAGAAATACATTAGGAAATTCTCGCACAACTGGAATGTCTTTCAAGGCTATTTCTGTATCCGCTTACATGGAAAAGAACATAATGTATCCCTGGCATCCCTTTTTTAAGTATTTATCAGCTTTTTGCCAATGAAATAAAGTTCAAGCTAGCATTTATGTCACTGAACTCCCGCTGAGTAGGATATATTATCCTCTTATTTCCATAATCTACTAGCACATTATTTACCGTTAGCCAATCAAAACCCAATATGACTTCAAGTTTTTAGAGCGGAAAACAGATCAAGTCAACTATAGACTCATGTCCCTCAACATTTATCACACAATTTAGACAAACATCAACAGTCAAAGTCTTGACACCCATCGGCGTCGACACAATCAAATCAAATGGCAGTTTATGCACATGCAATTTTAGGTACCTAGCACAATCATACGTAATGAAGGAATGACTAGTACCTGAATCATATAAAGTTTGTCATACACTACTATTAAGAATGAGCTTACCTTGTACTAGCTATGGGGACTTCTTTGCCTCCTCCTGAGTCAAGGCAAACACTCGACCCTAATTCTGCTATTTAGGCTAAACAGGTTGTGGTGCTGCTTGCTGGGGACAATTTACTGTCAAATGGCCTGGCCTCTTGCAAGTATGACAGATTACTTGGTTCATAGGAAGATTGCACCATTACCTTGGATGAGACTTGCTACACTGAAGACATGTTTGAGACGTTAGGGGTTTTCGGCTACCACAGTTCCTAGACCAAAAGGGCTTTTTGTTGCCCCGTTTTGTAAAAAACCTTGTCCCTTTCGTTTCTGTAAGGTATCTCCTAAACTAAATCCACCTCTCTGGCTAGTACTCTTACCAGAATGTACTCTTCTCAAATTTCCTTCTGTCAGTTGACACACTTCTATAGCTTTGTTAAACTTTTTAAATTGTTAGGCCATAAGTTTCTCCTCTATTTTGGGCTTTAGTCCCCAAATCAACATATCAAAACTCCACTCCTCATCCTCTTTGAGTTTTAAGTAAGAAGAGTAGCAAGATAGTCGAATGAATTAAGACAAGTAAGCATCGAAGGTCTCAGTATCACCTTGCTGAATTGCTGAGAATTCTTTTACTTTCTCGATTCTTACTGATCTTGAGAAATACTTTTCATAGAATTTCTCTTGAAACAACTCTCATTTCAAAGGGACGTTTCGGCCACATAATACAAGTGTCGTGTTTTTCCACCAATAATCAGCATCACCCATTAGCTTATATATAGCCATCCTGGCTTTCATCTCCATTGGGCATCTGAGCACTTCAAAGATTTTCTCTAGGTGGTTCATCCAATTCTCAACAGCTTATGGATTAAATTTCCTGTGGAATGCCTCAGGCTGATATTTAATAAATTTAGCATCCAATATTGAACAACATTCTCCTTATGTTCTTGAACAATAAGGATTGCTAAGTTCACCTCGTGCGACTGTGATTTCCTGTTACTAGGTGGTTGTTCTCTTTCTGGATTCCCTTCAGGATGGTTTCCTTCAGGGGGATTCCCCTCTGGGTTATTCCCTTCAAGATACACCTCATCAACAATCCATTTTTCCCTTAATTCCCAGACTTCTTCTCATAAGTCCTGTATCATAGTTTATTGCTAGGTCAGCATTGTGAAAACTTATTGCATAAGATCAGGCTCCGCATTATTCTCTGGTTCAGGATTTGGTGGTATATTTCCCATTGATCTACATCGTACCATTATTCCTCTTCACTATTAAGAAGGAACATTACGTTAATACCACATTAACACATATATGTACATATGCACTTCTCAAGATTTTAAATACCAACACACAACAAATATACATCTATTATAGCAAACACTCACATTTACATTAAAGTGTCTTGGTATTTACATCAAAAGAAGCTTGTCTTACAACAGAAGTAAGTTATATATACAATAAGTAGTTTAACACTCACAACAAAAGAACCTTGCCCTACTACTCATTGGGCATATTAAACAACACATCAGAAACAAATGCCTAACAAAAGGCATAAACTCAAAAGGACCTATAAATATGATCTCGTTCTTCTTCTTGATCCAAGAGGTGAAATAGAGAAAATGAGCTAACATAGTTCGAATCCACGCATCATATGTCATCATTAGCCCCAGCTCCTACCTCTCTTTGCTCGTACAGCTTCTGTACTAAGTTTAAGAATGTTGTATATTGTGCTATGGGGGTGAAAAAATCATTGAAGGATATCAAATATAAATCCTTCAATTGCTCCTAAAGTTCACGATCCGGATGTGGGTTAAAGGCTAATTTCTCCGCTGGAGTATGCGAGTCTTGATTTGAGTCTACGTGCAACACACTGTCATCTGACTCCAAGTCATATGTGTCTACTACAGTTGCTTTGTCTCTAGCAATAGGACCATAGTATACTGGATGCTTGACACTCTTTCTGCGTGTACGAACAATATTTGGTCCACGTCCAGGTCTTCCTCTGTTAATAATTATATAAGCCTCGCCCTCTGGTATCTGCTCCTCTGGTAGAGGCTGATTAATTGATGGAAGTGAGGGTGATCTCCTCCTTTTCCTTTTACTATCAGACCTATTTCTAGTCTTGATAGTGATAGGTGTTGGAACACCCTTCTGAGCAGTACGCCTAACTCTTGTCATTCCTACGTTTTTGTACACCACCAGGTCATAATCTATATTTCGATGATAACCAAATGGTGATTAGATATTTGCAAGAAAATGATCAAGTTAGATGATGTACATATGCTAAAATTCCTAAAGAAAACATCATGCAAGGTTACATCTATGTTTCCATGCATTTGCTTCTGCACTCGAGTTTGGGTGCATGAACTTGAGTTCCAGCAAGAAACTCGAGTCCTGCAAAGTCACACTCGAGTTTAGTTAAGACACCGCTGGGACTTAACTGACTGTTGAAGCATGCACAAACTAGAATGAACTACACTCAAGTTCACCACGAAGAACTCGAGTTCTCAAGGACTCACACTCGAGTCATAAGAGTCTTGTAATGAGAGTTTCTACCAGAAAACTCTTGGCAGTCATGAGTAATTGACACACTCGAGTTTGGAAATATGAACTTGAGTTCTGTGGAAATACCACACTTGAGTCTGAAGAGTTTTGGAAAAAGAGTTTATTCCAGAAAACCTTCAGATTCCCGCGGAAGGCATTGCACTCAAGTTCATAACATCACACTCGAGTTCTCAGTTATGAATGCACTCGAGTTTAGGGAGTGATGTCAAGAGAGTTTCTCTTAGAGACAATCAAATTCTTGGAAAACAATGTGCACTCGAGTTCAAGTGGTCACACTCGAGTTCTGAGACAACTTGTACTTGAGTTTTCCCATGAGAGTTTCTGTTCGAAAGTCTTGAAATTGGAAATGAAGGGCATAAACTCGAGTCCTCCTAACTGCACTCGAGTTCTCAGGAAGCTTACACTCAAGTTCCAGTTTTGAACTCCCACAAGTTTCTGCCTAAAGCCACCTGATTTATGGGAAAATGCCTTATGCACTCAAGTTCTTTAGCACGAACTCGAGTTTTAGTTGTACAACACTCGAGTTTTCCCTGCTAAACTCGAGTTCTTCAACCGTTCCCAAACTGGATCACTTCAACAAACACTTCAAATACTCTTATATGCTATCCTAACCATAATTTCTCCCTTGTCATCATTCTAAATCTCATTCTCATATACTCATACATTATGCTTCCTATCCCAAAATCGCTAACAAAAACTAGAACCTTACAATCATAAACAAAAAATTCCAACAAAGGCCATCATTGCCAGAATCAACGCTCTGATATCAAAAATGTGATACCTTATTTACTATGACCTTGGATGAGTATAAAAGAGTAGTGAAATCATGCGTGAGACCAGGATTCAACCCGGCTACCCAACTTTCAAAAATATTTGCAAATTTTCCACCCTCAACTTAGGAGTTGAGCCTAGGGTTGAGAGGTAAGTAAAATTTTCACAAACCATTTTCACTATCTCATTTAGTCTCACCGGTACTTTCTTTATATTCATTTATCAGAGTCGGCGAGCATTTATCTTAATTGCATTTTGTTAGCGATGGGAAGCATAAATACATAACAAAATATCATTCGTATATTAAGCTACTTTTACATTGTCGTCATGCTTACATGAACATATTCACTATATACAACTCAAAATATCCAAAAATATGGAACTGGATAACCAAAATGACTAAAGTCTTTAACCTTTCAACCTTCCAACCTTTAGTCATCTGCATTTACCTTTTGCTTGACCCTCGAGCTTTCTCCCTATACTGAAAGTGGGTATTTTGAAAAAAAAGAGTGAGATTTAAAAGAATCTTAGTAGCAACATATATCAATCATACAGTTATACACTACAAGGCATGCTAAATAATCATCATTCATCAGAATGATCACAACAACAATCATGCATCCCATGAAACTCTTAAACTATCGTAGCGTTAGATATGCTACAAGGCCCCAAGGGATACCATTTTAATATCCTAAATTTTGGGACAAGAGGCTTGATATTAAGCTAGGATTAAGTGGACTATTAAACCCCGGTTTAGCAAATGTCCCTGCGAGGCACGATTAAGTTCCCTAAAATTTCTTTATACCCTTGGGGGTATTAAAGAGCATTAGGAATGACAAAATGATGCAATTAGAAGTCACACATAACATAGTAAAGTGAAACACAAAGTAGTGTTGCTACCAATGAAATTCCCAATGTGGCAGTTGTGTTTGTGTGGCATCTTTCAAGGGGCAAATGATGTCCAAAAATCATAAAACTTTCCAGAATGAAAGTAGACTTATCAAGCTTCATTTAATAGGTCATATAAGTCATTTGGATTTGTACACAAGGAATTATGTATTTTTGAAGTTAGCCCAGCGAAATTGACTATTTTCTATGGCAATGTCCAAAAACAATAATTCTGGGAAGAGTGAGGTTATATTTTTTTTAAACTAGACTTAATAAGGGTTGCATAGCCTTTAGAACCACCCCAATTGAATATCTATACAATTTGGTATGAATTTTAAAACTTTGATAAAAATTCTGCCCAGTTTTGCATTAAGTGCAAAAATAGAAGAAAATGTAAGGACAAAATGGTAATTTTGCCATAAAACAAGAAAATAAATATTTTCTTCAATATTTCCAATAATTTCAGTTAAATGGGAATTAAAAATAGGAAATGGCTAATTGGTAATTAATAAGTCCATTTTAGAATATTATTACTAAAGGAAAATTAAAGCTTGGAAAAGAAGTCAAAAAGCAAAGGTATGAGACTTTGGTTAACAACTTGAGAGATGATATTATGTGACAATTCAAAGCAAGAATTTCTCCTCCATTCCTCATTGATTTCAGCTGCCAAGGAAAAGAAGAGGGAAATTGAATTATTTTGTGGAATTAAACAAGAATTACATGTGTTGGACCAATGGCAAGCTTCCATGTGTAAAGTAACTTAAGGCTAATGCATTAAGTCTTTATTCCTTCATCTTCATTCATTCATTCTCAGGCAAAATGATCAAAGGGGACAGGAGGAGAAGCTGAACAAAAGAAGCAAGAAGAGCTTAGGGTTCTCACAAAATCTAAGGTAAGGAATTGCAATATTGAAGTTTAAGCTCCCTAATTACTTCATGACCTCTCCTAACCTCTCTTTCTCCTTAAAATCCATGGTTTTCAAGACAAAATCAAGAGAGAGGAGGGAGTGAACAGTGATGTTTTAGAGAGAGAAAGTGGTTAAATCAAGAGGTAAACTCCAAAACTTGCTTCTTTTGCCTTAGTTGATGTTGTTGGTGGATATTTGTTTGTTTTCTCTTGTTTTTCCAAATTTGGGCTGATGAAACCTTAGGGGAAATGCTGCCAAAATTTCCCCTAAATCATATTCATTTAGTTTTTAAATAGCTTAATCATGTTATTAGAAGTAGAAATGAAGTGATTAGGCAAGAGAAAACAAGAAAACAACAAACTTTTCACAGCTTTCAATAATTGAAATAAAAAATAAAAAAACAATAACGTTAAATTCAAAGCTAATAATCTTTAACGACGCTTGACATTTAAACGTCGTTCAAAGATACATATTACCTAACAATATCTAATATTATATATAATATAATATTATAATATATATATATTAATATATTATATATTATATAATATTATATATAATTATTAATATAACATATAATTGCCTTAGGCAATCAATTGCTTAAGGAAAATCCGGCGCTTCAACAAGGCTAATATTTATTAGCCTTCTCTGACGCTTCAGTGAAGCGCCGAATAAAACAATAAAAATTGTTGCCTTCTCCGGCGTTTCACTGTGAAGTGCCGGATAAGGTAATTAAAATTATTAATAAGGTCCAGATTTTTGTTTGCTAATTTTTTTAAAGATTATTTTTTTATTTTTAAGGACTTAGTTGAAAAAAAATTTTCCTGTAACTTTTTTTTTGTTTTTTTAAACAAATTATTCCTCTGATATTTCAAGGATCTTAGTCGATGCTTTCTTTGAAAGGGTCGATTAAGGTACATTTTTTTTCCTGATAATTTTATTTTGTAGATAACTTTTTTTTAGCTGATAACTAATGGAATAAAAGGTCTTGGGCATAAGGAAATTAATATAAAAAATTGGATTTAAATATGTATTCATTTAATTTATTTTTTTATTTTTTATTTATTTATTTTTTCTTTATAATTAAATCATTAGAAATAAATAAGTGTGGGAAAGTTTGCTATGACTACATGAATGTTCATTATTTATATAAGCTAAGTAGCATTTAATAACGTTGATAATAAATGAGGTTTAAATGTGTTCACCAATATCGATTATTTTTTTTAAAAAAAGACCTTGGACGGAGCTTTACGTTAAAGCGTCGTCCAAGGTCTTTTTTTTTGCTGTTAAGGCAATAAATTTTTTTTTTGCTGATAATTTTTTTTACAGATTATTCCTATTATTAAGGTGTAAATTTCATTTAGGCATGTTTTTTTAGATAAAGTGTTTGTATATATTTTGTTAATTTATTTTTTAAATATTTATTTCATTTATTTTAATTTATAATTAAAGCATTAGAAATAAATAAGTTGGACGAAGTTTATTTGTTGACTACATGCATATAACTTAAGTAGCATCTAAACGTTCAGAATATAATTTTAAATCATTACATCAGTTCTGACGCTTTGCTGTAAAACACCAGCTGATATACTTGATATTAAAAAAAAGAAAAAAAGATCTTGCACGACGTTTCTTAAGAAAATGCCATACAAGCTTAACACTAAGTTGTGACATTTATAATAAAAAGCGTCGCAGCTCAGAATTTTTTTCCCCTTAAAACAAATTACCTATGGCGTTTCTTTGAGAAGGGTCATTAGATGTGCGCCATTAAAAGCTTTTTTTGTAGTAGTGTTAGCTCATAAATCAAGGAGTTATCATAATCATAATTCAAAATAAATCTGCAAGAAGCTTAATTTCCAAAAAATATAGTTGATCCCTTGATTATAGTAATGCTCATATATGAAGGCAAAAAAAAATAGTAATGCTTATATATATATATTGAATGTATCATGTTTTGTGTTCTCTATTCTTCATTGTTATTGATCTCAATTCTTCATCCCCAATATCATGGGAGGTTGCCCTTATAAACTTATTAGGGATATTGACGACCGCAAGGATACCTAAGCTACCATTGCTTGGGTTATCAGGAAGTAGACAATGACTAAAAGACGTTATCTTTTGATGTATAGAAAGTCGGCATGATTTTGGCCGAGGAGAAGGTTTGTGATCCATGCCTATTTGATTATTGAGTTTTGGGTTTTATGTGCTCTCTTTGTTATGGCAGTCGTATGCTTCATGTATGGCCATATGATTGATTTTTGTTAGGCTTAGAGTCAAGAGGAGCAACATCAAATGCCCATCCAGTAGTACGAGCATTTTGCAATTTTTTGAGTAGGGAGACATTTTGCAACGGTTTACATACTCATAATTAATAGTAAGAAAAGGATTTAGTTGATAGTAGCATATATTATGATCGCGTACTTGATTATATATTCACCTATTTTTCATTCCATTTATTCCTTAGGTCTTTTTTTTTAACCCTCTAAAGTATAAACACATTCCTCAAGCTCCTTGATGGCATTGATATATGTAGAAAAAGTTTAAAATGATGATGACCTTCTTATAGTTCAATCATCAGGATTTTTAGCCACTCCTTTAAAAAGAAAGAAGAGAGAAGACACTCTATTTACTGATAATGGGGATGTGAGATTGTCTTATATGACAACCCCTATGTTTAAGGCCAACAAAAAAATCATCAAGTAAATAAAAGTAGAAAAATTAGTTCCCATATGTTGTTTTGAGTTTTTGAATGCATCATTTTAGTAGTATAGGTTTCAACCATACTTCAATGTTTTCACATTATATTAGGCTCCTAACAATTTATAATTTTGAATTTTACTTGTTATTTAGCTTTAGCAATTTGATTGAGAAATAGTAGTAATAAAAATGATCGTATTGACAATATTAAATTGTTAGTTCATTTAAAGTTTCAACATTTGCTTTTTGAGCTCCTTATAAACCATGCTCACTCTGAATTATAGTGACTCCTTAATCCTTGATTTATGGGGATATATACTTTAATCTATTATATTTGTGGATACAATCCCCATTTAAGTATATTTCCTAGTGAAATAAACATTTAAGATTGAATCACTAATTTAATTACTTTGGCAATTTCATTGAGAAATAAAAGTAATGAGGAGAAGTGGTAAAGGATCCTATTAATAATATTAAATTGTATGTCGATTTAAACTAGCAAATTCTTTCTTGCAAATTAAGTAGAAAAAAGAGATTCACATATGATTAGGTGGGTTTATAATAACTACCTAATCCTTGATTTGTGGGGACTAAAACTTTTTTCTATTATATTTTATTGAAAAAAATACACATTTGAATATTTTTTTTGGGTCAAATATTCATTTATGATTTAACGTAGAATCCCTTATTTCATTGCCTTTAGCAATAGGATTGAGAAATAATAGTGCTATAGAGAACTTGAAAAAGATCTTATTGACAATATTAAATTGTTTGTTGAATTTATCAAAAAGGTAAATTCTTCCAAATTTGGCCAAAAACCCAAAGATTCTGAGCTGAATGACAAAAAAGACAAAAAGGGAAATTAATAACGAGATGAGAGGATTTTATAACCACTGGCCACAATTGCTAATTGATGAACTAAGCTAAATTCATAAAGAGATAAATATTTTGAACAATTATTTTTTTAGTGGAATCAACATTTTAATTTAAAATCCCTTAGAAATCTTGACAACTCTAATTTATAGTAACTCTTTCATCTTTGATTTATGGGAATTAAAACTTTTGTCTATTATAATTTTCAGTGAAATAAACATTTAAATATTTTTTTTCATAAGATACACATTTAAGTTTCAATAGAGATTATTCTAAAATAATTACATGATTTATTATGATTACCAATAAATATTGTTTATTGTGCATACAATAAAAAAATTGCCCATCCATAAAGACTAAATTATGTAATAAATATTACATACCTCATAGAGCAATGGTTTAAATCAATATTTTGGAAAAAAAATGTTTTTAAGTCAATAAATTATCATTATGTGCTTGCAGAAGTTTTTGAAGCTCAAAATGTTATATAAGAACTTCTCCGTGCGACGCACAGGTAGCAATACTTGTTAGGGATGGTTACTTGTAAATCTATATAAAATCAATTGTGAATTTAAGGATGGTCGCTTGTGGAATCTATGAGAAATCATCTATAATAAGAAGAGTATAATTACAATAATATAATAACATATGGCCTTATACTCTAGTGGTATGAAAGGTCTCCCCCAAATAGGAAATCTTGAATTTGATTTTGCTTATAATATCCCATCTAATTAAAAAAAATAACATATTGTTACAGTACTGTAACCTCATTATTATAAAATCTATATAGTGACTTGAACAAATTAATTGATAACCTTTTGGGATTATACAAATTGGTATACAACTTTATCAATTAACAAGTTTGTAAATGTCAATTACATCAATAATCCTTTAAAATGTCAATAAAATATGCTACAAGTATAATCAAAAGATTGTGGACTACAAAGGAACACTACTATGGAAATCACGATATATGATTGTTATTATCAGCCATAAATAATAGTTCTGAATCATCATATATGTGTGCATTATATATGGTCAGCGCAGATGCATTACTATTTTGAATCATTATTTATTATGGACCTATTATAACGGTTCTAATATAACACCCATTATGGATTGAGTCTCGGTGAGGCTATGATATATGCATTGCTATGATAATAATTAATGGGCACATGTGAACAACCAACATAATATACAGTAATGGTTGCATGATACACAACGGTCTCATATTGATTATTATTATTATTTATTAACATATATAACGGTTCTTATGTAAGAACCGTTACTTTTAATAAAAATTAATAACAGTGTCACAAAGATAACCGTTATATATTTAATACATTAATAGCAGTTTCTAAATATGAACCATGAACTTTTATAATAAATTAAGGTTATTATATAATAACCATGATGTATGAATGTGAGACTTTTCAAGTGAGAGTTTCTGAGCTAGTTAGACTATTCTGTATATAATAGAATAGTACCTCCCTTATTGAGTGGCTAGCAAATTTGGGATGGACCAAGACATTCCAAGCATTGTGAGGAGAATCAATGGCAACTGTTGACCTATATATATATATATATATATATATATATATATATATGTTATAATGTAATTATTGACCTGCAAATTGTGTCTCTACACAATAAGTAACTTAGGAAAGCCAAGGTTGAAAGAAAAAAATGCATAAATAAGCGTATAGGAAAGGATGCCCAAGGTATGCAAGCCTTATGCAAAGCAAAGGGTATACAAACCCTTGAACTGCTAAAGAGTTTGCTTATCCCTTGCGGCATTTCCTATACATATATTCATGTTGTTTTCAGTTAATAATTGATTTCTTAGCTTAATTGCTAAAGAGACACAAGGTATAGGTGATGAAGACTTAAATTATGAGATATATAGGTCATGAATGCTTAGGGATCCATACCTCCTGAGGTTACTTCAAAAAATATCAACAAATTAGGAACCTTCAGTCAAAACAATGGAGTTGACAACTTCCTATAACAAGAGATGAACCTTCAATTAGAGCAATAATCGATATTCCAAGAAAATGTAACTTCACAAAAGCAATTTAATATGTCACCTTGAAAGCTTTATCTTGTCCTGACTTTACAAATGTTGTAGGTATTCACTTGTTCATGTGTGACTCTCGGTACAACTAAACTAGTTTATTTATCACATCCTTATTTATCTTTTCAAAGTGACTTTTGAAGATATTGATACTTCCAAAAAAGGAGAGGTATTTTCTTAGGGATCCATATCTCCAAAAATTACTTCAAAAATGATTAATAGACTAGGAACCTTCATTGAAAGCAATGGGATTAACAACTTCCTATAATAGGAGAGAAACCTTCGATCAAAGCAATAATGAGTTTTCTAAAAGAACATAACTTCACAAAAGCAATTTAACGTCACCTTGGACGCTTTATCGCATCATGACTTCATAAAAGGCAACCTAATTAGCAGGGTTGAAAATAACAAGAAACAGAAGAGCAACCATTAGAAGTAAATGTAGGAAGGATAATATGAAATAGATGAGGGAAATCATAACTATATCTAACTAGGGAAGTTGGACGAGACAACTCACATGGTAGTTACTAAGATAAGGGTAAAGTGTATTCACTAGTATGACTGTCACTGAGAAGTTGTATGAAGGCTTTTTATGGTGGGGTTTGACTGAAAATGACTCTCGACAGCTGAAAAAGACAACAGGAGTTGTAGGGTTAAGATGTTGGTGGGTTACATTCGAACAGACTAAGTGTCAAGTATGATATGTTTTAGACATTTAAATAGAAGAGGAAAGGTAAGGTTTTTTGGGTTATCGTGCCTAAGATTTTGCATCATGGTTCATTATCACAATTTTTTGTTAATAATTGTTATATATTTCACTTTTTCATATGGTATTCTAATAAGTGACGAGTTTTACTTAATAACCATTATGTATTTCATTTTTAAAAAAAAACAAAATTGGTGGTTAATTATGCAATAACCATTTTACAAAAAAAAAGACATAAGAAACTAAAAGTAACAAGTTGTGGAGATTTTTTAAGAATATGATACATTATCATATTCTTCCTTCTCTTGTAACTTATCAATCTTCTCATTCAAAGAGCAAACGAGAGTGGTAAGTTCCTTCAAGCATTGATCCATGCATACTTACTCTCGTAGGTAAACCTGGACCATATCATAGAGCTCGTAGGTCAAGTGGATGAGCCCTTTAATACTTGTTGGTGGAGGGAGTTCATCTTTCAGTTTGTCTCGAGATGATGAGGTAGAAGTTCTATTGCATTTGTCCATAAGTTTGGTAAAGAAGAGCAAAAGCTTACAGTTGGCTTTAAGAAGTTAAAATGGAAGTGGAGAAGTGGAGTTTAGTTTTTAGACGTTATATAGAGAGGGTTTCATGGATTATTGAGCCATTGCATCCTTTAGATTTACAAATCATTATATTTTATCAACGGTGATGGTTGGTTTTTAATAACTATTATTAATTTTCCTTTTTTTCCTACATGAGTTACATGACGGCTGTTTTAATAGAAACATTATTCATTTTCATATTAATGATGTTCGTTAAGAAAGAACAGTATAAGAACTATTATTTATTTTATTTCATGATAGTTTTTCTATAAGAACTGTTGGTTATATTATTTTTTTACAAAATATTTAAAAAGAAAAATTTATAAAACAAAAAAAAGTAGCGAGTAACCTGATGAATTGATAAGATCACCAGGCTACTTGTCATTAAAGGAATGAACAGGATCATTGTTAAGATCATGGTCATTCCTATACTCATCATGTCAAACCCCTCAATATTTCGACATTTATCAGAGTATCAATGTAAGTTCAATGGGCGTACAAAAATAGCATAAACATATTGATATAAAGTACTTAATTACATTACAATAAATTCTCATAGGGTTTGTAAATATTAATTACAAATCCCAAAATACATACAAATATTAGCAGATAACCAACATGAAATCTTGATCAAGACCGAAACCCTCAGTTGTCAGTATCTACCTCTTTGCCCTTAGAGCCACTTCCTCTAGCTAGATAAATTTTAAATTTATGGAAAGGGGTGAGATTCATATGAATCTCAGTAATAACATACAATCAATCATATAAAATGCGATAAATAAACATGCAATACACCATATAATACAACAGAAACAAATGTTGTAAACATGTCTGTTTGCCTAATGTTCAGGATCAAGTAACTATTTTGCCCCTACTAACCATACTATTATCACTATAATTTTCCAGAGCAAACAATAGCATGTCCGTATTTACTTTACTACCTCAACTGGGTCTCACTGGCCTAATGGTACTTGTGCTTTTCCCATAGAGTAGTACTTGTGCTTTTCCCAAATCACAACGAGGAATTATATCAACTACCTAGACTAGGTCATACTTGGCCTATTGGTACCTGTGCTTTTCCCACACCATAGCTAGGAATTTGGAACATGCATTTCACATCACAGAACATGGCAACACAATGTGTAATACCCCATTTTTCACCAATACATTTGTGTATATTTGATGTATATTTAGTGGAATAAAATGGTGAAAAATGTTATGGATGAATTTATGAGAACTTATGGAAAATATGTCAATCGTCGGTTACGCGTAATTTTGCCGAATAAGGATGTAAGAAGGTGATTAATATACCGATAAATGCCTATTATGGTAACAAAAATTCAAGAAAATAAATGACGTGAGTAATAGCCTCATTGAAGAGTTAAAATGGGGTTAAGCCGAAAAATGGGCAAAAAATGATTTATTTTGGTAAATCATGAAATGCAGGGGCAAACGGTAATTTTGTCGTAAAATAGAAAATAATTATTTTTCTCCAATATTCCCACTAATATGAGTTAAATGGGAATTAAAAAGAGTAAAACGACTACTTGATCATAAATAAATTAATTTTGGTGAATTATGGTAAAAAATGGTCAAATAGTCAAAAAGTCAATGACTTGGTCAACAAGTTACGAGATGGCACAATGAGATATTGAAGATTCAGATTTCCCTTGCATTTCTCATGCATATTTTGGTTGAAATGAGGGAGTATTAAGGAAATATGATTAATTGGAGAATTATGCAATTATGGACCAATAATCATGTGCCACATGTCAAGCTTAATTAAACCCTTTTAATTATATCACTCTCTCATCTCTCCAGCTCCATTATCACAATCGATTGAATCAGAAAGAGGGAGAGTAAGAGCTGAGCACGGTGAAGAGAAGAGGAAGGTCTAGGGTTCAACATAATCCAAGGTAAGAGGTTGCTACCTTGTGTCTAAAGCTACCTAATCCCTCCATGATCTATTCTCCTCACCTCTCTACCTTTGGATTCATTGATGAACAGCTGAATCAAATGCTGGAAGGAGAGAGAGAAATCACCCAAGAGAGAGAAAGTCCAAGAAATCAAGAGTTAACTTCCCAAACTTGTTCCTCTTGCTTGATTAAGGTTAGTAGAGTTGTTTTGGGCTTGATTATGGCTCATTTGGTACAAGATAATTCAAGAAATCCAAAGAGACTTTAATATGTAAGTGTCTCTAAATCAAGTCCAATGAATGTCCAACTAGTTAATATATTGGTTATAAGTATAAAGGAGGTGATTAGGCCAAAGAAAACGAGAATCCGACACAAATTTTCTGGGAATTTATTTTCCCTTCCCTGTGTTGGACGTGGAAAATGGATAGGAATTTGATAATTCTGATACTTCCATTGGATTTAGGAGGCCAAATTGTGTAGGGTCTATGTTGACTCCGAAGTGAGAAAAGCCACAGAAAGTAAAATGACAAATTACCCCTTATAAGCCTTATTTGAGGGCTGTCAAGCGTATTTTTGTCATTTGAACTTGAATTTGGCCAATTCGAGGTTAGAAATGGATTCTACACATGAAAATATGTAGGAATGGCCTAAATCAAGATTTTGAGAAAAATACTGATAATCAGGACCTAAGGGGATTTTGGTAATTTGGCTTCATTAGGCTAAATTTACCAATATTATGAGTTTGAAATGATGTATGGATGAGTGATAACTCATTTATGAGATTTGGCGATTTTAGGACTTGACAACCGGTTTGGCCTCAGTAGTTGCCCGAGCTTGAATCAAGTGGGAAAGTTGCATAGAGGAGCAATCAGATAGTAACTGTCTTCATATAACATTACATGCATATGTATTGTTTGTTGTCATCATCAAAATGTCTAACATGTTTAGATTGAGCGGAGTGAATACCCAGGGCCTATCAAAGGTCGAGTTGACACTCAGGTGAAATGTTCATAATTGCACGAGCGGGACCCGGGGCCTATCTATGCACGGGCACGCCTTGGGGCCAAGAGAACTTGTCAAGCGCGATGTCGGTTATAAAGTTGCAGTGTATGCGTTGTGCACAGGCGCCCTTTAGGGATAAGAACCCGTCTAGCATGAAGTCAGTTTATGAATTGTGTGTGTTATCTTATATGCTTGATTGCGTTACTACTGAGATTCCCATGAATCTCATTCTTTTCCTAAACAAATCTCCAGTACAGGGAGGGAGCTCGCAAGACAAAGAGAAGGTAAATGATGATGAGCTGAGGTCAAGCAAGGGAAGAGCTTAGTTTAGGTTGTCAATTCCTGTTATGTATTTTCAGAATTTATGAGTTGTTGGACTGTATATGAAGTGGAGTAGATAAAGTGGATAATGTGTATGTTGTGAAGTAAATCTAATGAAATTGTGCTTATATGTGAATATTTATATCCAGCAGAGGCATTGTATAAAGTTCAAGCATTCTGGCACTCTGACGTTTCTATTCGGTGAGTATTAGCTAATTGGTACTCCACCGTAGTGTTGGGAAATAAGGTTTCACACAATGCATATAAACAATCACATAATATATGAAAGATAGAGTTATTACCTGAAATCCTTTCTAGTGCCTAGCTAGTATTGATCCTCTAATTCTTTGTCCGGCTCGGGCAAATGTCAAATCTTAAAATTCCAAATTCATAATAAATAAATTATTACTCATTCATGACTTATTCTTAGACTCATATAGTTGGTTATCTCTACCCAAAAAGGCATAATTACCAAAATGCCCCTTAGGAATCCAGTCTAATTCCCTTTATACCTGGCATAATTGTATTTTTCCAAAAATTATAACCCAGGCTATTCTTACACAATTTCACGTATAGAATATATTTTGACCTCAGTTTTGAAAAAATCACATTGCATTTCCAAGAATGCCCTTGACAGCTACAAATGTTAGGGTTTTTAGGGTAAAATTGTTATTTCACACCCTAAAGCCTCCATACTCCATTTTTCACATGTTCCCTACAAAATTTTTCATTATAAACATAATGGAATAATCAAATCTATCAAATTATAGCTCAAACATCTTCTTTTGGGAATATGGAAATATGGAAATTTTTGGGAAAATGAAGTTTTTCAATTTTCAATCAACCAAACATCTTCTTTTTACTTCTAATTACTTGTTTAATCACTTAAACACTGCTTGAAGATGATTAATCAAAATTTTGGTAGTAACTCTCCTTAGGGTTCATGCTTCCCAAATCACAAATTCAAGGAAATACAAGCCAATAACCACCACAAACCACAACAACAATCACAAATTAACAAGAGGTGATAAGTTTTCAAGATTACCTTGATTCTTTCTTGTTTCTCTCTCTAATTGTGAACTCTTCCTCTTCCTTTCTCTTGATTTTCCTCTTGCTTCATGTGATTCAAGAAGGATATAAGGATTAGAAGAAGTTTCCATGAATTTTGGAGACAAAAACACATGAATTTTGCTTCCAACTTACCTTAATTTGTTTCTTAATCTCTTGTTCTTTCTCTTTGCTCTTGTCTTCCCAACTTGCTCTCTCTCTCTCTCTCTTCTCTTCTTTGCTGGCAAAAAATATGGCCTTGGTAAAGCTCAATTAACTCTTATAATATCTATTCCACCTCCTATAATATCCAAAATTTTATTCACCAAAACTCGTTGTATACTTAATTACATTCAGTGGAATAAAATGGTGAATTTTGATTCACTTAAAGTAGCCAAAATAGTGGAAATAGTGATTACATGAAACTTTTTGGCTAAGTAAGACATAAAGCCCAATTTTTGTCTTTATAAAAGCCTAACATGGTAGCCTAAAATTTAGTATGAAAGAGCATAATAATTGGCCTAATTCATTGTGAAAAATTCAGCCAAAAAGAAAGAGAAAGAAGGAAGATGGCAATGGGTTCAAAAATTCAAGAAAATGTAAGGGCAAAATAGTCATTTGGCTAATAAAAATAAAAAACCAATATTTTCCCTTAAATAATGAGTAAGGCATGCCAAAGAGGGGAGAAGCAAGGAAAAATGTGATTGGAGCACATAGTATGCCATGTGGTAGGCTTAATTGCCATATGGAAAAAGGAAAAGTGAAAAAATTGCCAAATGTTCATTTTTGAAATAAAATATTATAAAAATTAAGAAGGCGGAAGGTGATTTTTATGAGCACATTTGAGCTCATTTTTGGCTAGCCAAGAGGAAAGAAGAGAAAGAGGGATTTGGAAAAAAATAGGAGTAAGAAGAGAGCTTAAGAGAAATCAAGAAGCAAAACAAGGTAAGTAGTAGTTGAAATTGCTTGTTTTTGCCTCCAATCTCTAGTAAACCTTCTTTAATCTTCATATCCTTCTTGAAATCATGTAAACTAAGAAGAAAATCAAGGGAAAAGAGGAGGGGGTATGCATGGCTAGAGACAGAAGTCAAGAGGAATCAAGGTGAGCTTGAAATGCTTGTTTTATCTTGATGTTTTATGATTGTTGGTGGTGGTTTTGGTTGGTTATTGGCTTGTTTTGTCTTGAATTTATGGTTTGGGATGTATAAACCCTAAGGGAAGGTTTTTTTTGCAATTTGAGATTAATCATGTTCAAGAGGTGTTTAAGTGGTTAAATAAGTGATTAGAAGTGGAAAGAAGATGTTTGGTTAGTTGGAAATTGAAAATTTTAATTTTCCCTAAAATTTGGTAACTTTTGGCCAGCTCTAGTTTAGGGGTTTTGGGCTGGAATTTGAAGGAATTAATGATTCCATTGAGTTTAAAATGAAAAATTGTGTAGCAACATTTGAAATATGGAGTGTGAAGGCTTTAGGGTGTGAAATGACAATTTTGCCCCTAAAAAGCTAATTAGTGGTTGTCAAGGGTAAATCTGGAAATTTAGTGTGGTTTTTCCAAAACTGAGGCCAAAAAATATATTCTACACATGAAATTATGTAGAAATAGCCTGAGTCATAATTTTTGAAAAAGTACAATTATACCAGGTTTAAAGGGAATTAGACCAGATTCCCTAGGGGGATTTTAGTAATTATGTGTTTTTTGGATAAATATAACCAACTTATGAATCTTAGAATAAGGTATGAATGAGTAATAACTCATTTGTTACCAATTTAAAAATTTTAGGATTTGATATTTGCCGAGCTGGACAGGAAGTTAAAGGACCGATATTAGCTAGACAAGGAAATGAGTCAAGGTATTAACTCTATCACTCATACACTATGTGATTGTTAATATGCATTGTTTGTCATGTTTGTACAATGACTTGTGGATGATAGCCTGAATAAAGAAGACTACTAAGCCCAGTTTGGAAAGAATTCCAAGAATGCCGAAGAGCCATAATGACTTTTAGAGGCTAATTTGGGAACTAAAGTATGAGATTTAGTTCCAAATAGCCAAAGGAAATACTTGATTCCTTTATCTAGAGTCAAATAGGATCTAAAGCCTAGCTTGGATCCAAAAAGAAGAGGAAATGGTATCTTGGCAATGGAAAGAAAGAGAAATAAAACAAGAGAAAAGAACCAAGGGCAATTCAATTAATAGTGTCACAATAAAGAACAAAAGAGTTAATTGCCACTTGATTTTGAGGTTAAAATTGAAAGACAAACAGTGTATCTGCTACAGTAACTTCTGAATTCCCTTTCGAACATAGAAACATATGATATTTCTCCAAGGAACTTGAATCTTGATATTCCCATTAATTCTTATAAATTCTTTTTTATCCAATCTCTTTCTTGCATTGCTTGACTAAGCTATAAAATATACAACATTAAATATAGTAGTTAGTCAATATAGGAGATGAATATATTATGCAAACTTTTTGCTCTTAATATCTTATATCTATATTTGATATCATCAAAACTAATCATATCTAACACAAGAGTCGTTATGCCCTCCACCCAGGGATGGTAAAGATGTATCGTGACTTGAAGGCGATATACTGGTGGCCTATATTGAAGAAGGATATAACAGAATATGTAGCATGATGTCTTAGCTGGTAGAAGGTAAAGATTGAGCACCAGAAACCGTCAAGATTGCTTCAGAGTCCCGAGATTCCAGAATGGAAATGGGAGAGCGTAACTATGGATCTTATGGTGGGATTACCCAAAATCTAGAATCATGATGCAATCTGGGTGATTGTTGATCGTTTTATGAAGTCAAAGCATTTCATACCAATCGATGCCAGTTATTCTCCTGATAAACTGGAAGACATTTACATCAAAGAGATAGTGAGGCTCCATGGGATCCCGAATATAATTTCTGACAGAGATCCTCACTTCACTTCAAAGTTTTGGAGATCTATGCATGATGCTTTGGGCACTAAGCTAAATTTTAGTATGGCCTATCATCCTGAGATGGATGGACAAACAGAGAGAATCATACAAACACTGGAAGATATGTTAAGAGCATGTGTGATGGAGTTCAAAGGAAGTTGGGATTACTATCTTCTATTTGTAAAATTTGCTTACAACAATAGCTATCATGTGAGCATTCAAATGGCTACATATGAAGCGTTGTATAGAAGGAAATGTCAATCCCTTATCTGCTGGATAGAATTATCAGAAAGAAGATTGTACGGGCCAGATATAGTAGACCAGACTACTGAGCATATAAGAATTATCAAGCAAAGACTGCTTGCAGCCCAAAGTAGGTAAAAGAGTTATGCCAACAAGCGGAGAAGATCATTTGAATTCCAAGTCGGCGATCATGTGTTTCTGAAAGTTTCACCTATTACCAGTGTTGGAAAGGTGATAAAGAGAAAGAAGCTGAGCCCTTACTACATTGGGCGGTTCGAGATCTTGTCAAGAATTGGGCCCGTAACGTTCCAGATTGCTCTACTCCAAACCTAAGCAGATTGCATGAAGTCTTTCATGTTTTGTAATTGAAGAAGTACCAACCTGACCCCCAGCATATTATTGAATATGAAGATGTAGATATGCGAGACGATCTCACTTGTGAGGCTGAGCCCAAGCGAATCATTGATAGACAGGAGAGGTAGCTTAGACATCATAGCATACCATTTGTGAAAGTGGTCTGGATAGGACTATTGCCAAGGGAGGCAACCTGGGAAGCAGAAGAAGATATGAAAAGACGTTACCCGGGATTTATGCCACATGTAGTATAACAAATTTCGATGACAAAATTTATTGAATGGGGGGAGAACTGTAATACCCCACTTTTTTACCAGTATTCCTTATATGTATATTTGTAATATTTAGTGGAATAAAATGGTGAATTGTGGTGCACATAAGTTACAGAAATATTTCAATCGCCGGTTACACATAATTCGACTAAGTAGGGACACAAAGAGGCAATCAATGCCCACTTAAAGGCCTAATATTTAACCAAAATTTGAGCATAAAATGACACAAATAATGGCTTCATACAAGTGTCAAAAATTAGGCCAAACCAAAGGAAATGAGCAAGAAATGATTTATTTCTATAAATCATTGAACGTAAGGGCAAAATGGTAATTTTTCCATAAAACAAGAAATAATTATTTTTCCCTAATATTCCCAATAATTTTAGTTAAATGGGAATTAAAAAGAGGGAAATGGCTACTTGGTAATTAATAAGCCTATTTTGGTAGATTATTATCAAGGAAAGTCAAAGGTCCAAAGGTCAACAATTCGCAAGATAGGATTAGGATAATTCAAGAGCAATATTCTTCTCCCTCAATTCTCATGCATTTCAGTGGAATGAAGAGAAGCAAAAGGGAAATGAAGATATTTGAAGTATTATACAAGAAATAGAAAATTTGGACCAATGGAAAGCTTACACATGTAAAGCCATTTGACCAATTCATTTAATCATCAATTATTCATCTTTTTCATCCATTCATTTTGTGCAACCAGAACCAAAACACAGAGAGAGAGAGAGAACTGGACGAAGGAGCAAGATCATAGAGAATTCAAGGAAGCCAAGGCAAAAGTCCATGGTAAGTGATAAATCCTAAGTGCTTATACTTCCAAATCATTTAGGAACTTCTTCTAACCTCTTCTCCTCCTTAAACACCGTGATTAGAAAGCTTAATCAAGGGTGTCAAGAGAGAGGATAGAAATGTTGAGGAGAGAGAAGCAACATGAATCAAGAGGTAAACTTCAAAAGCTTGCTTCTCTTGCCTTAGTTGTTGTTGTTGCCTTAGAATTGGTTGTTTTTGGAAGATTGGATGATGTAACCCTAAGGGGTCTTGCTGTCCAAAATTCTTTAAAACATATCCAATGAGTTGCTAAATAGCTAATCATATTATTAGAAGTAGAAAGGAAGTGATTAAGCAAGAGGAAACAAGAAAACAACAAAAGTCACCTAAGAACTCAACTTGCTTCCCTGTGTGTGACATTGAGAAGGAGTAGGAATTTGATAATTTTGATATTTCCATTGGATTTATAGGGAAAAACTGTGTAGGTATACAAGTTTTCATGGTTTTTGGATGCTTTTATATGAATTTGGGAATTTATGAAGTGTATGTGTGCATGTTGCTAATCTGCCCTGTCTGGAGCAGTGTTGTTGTGAGTGTTGTTTCATGATCCAAACCTTGTCCAAAAGTTATGAAACTTTTTATAATTAAATTAGAGAAATGGAACTTTAATTTGATAGGTAGTTTGTAATTTTTGTACAAGTACATTAGGAGATATGAATTATTGAAGTTATGCCTTATTTTCTAGAAAGAAACCTGAAACAGTCATGTTTGGAGAAATTCTGGGAATTTTTTGGTTTTTTTGGCCAAAATTGAGTATTTTTATATGAACTTATATTGAAATATATTTACATATAATTTTGAACCACTCAATTTGGAGTTTCCTAGAATTAATGGTGAATTTTTGAAGTTAAGCAAAAGCTAGTAGATTTGAGAACAAGGGTGGGAATAACCTACTTAGGATGGTTGGGCCCCCTTGACTTTGCTTTTCACTTAGTATACTAACTTTAATGACAACCAACTTGACTAATTTCATTATGCAAGTATTGGACGGAATAATAACCTGTCGACCGTAAATTCCAATTATAGGACCTAACAGCGGTTCGAAGCTTGAGATTTGCCCGAGCTTTGATAAACGGGAGAAAATAGCTAAAGGAAAGCAGCCAAATAGTAACTTGTCTTTCATATGGTTATAATATACATTGTATGTTATGTGAAATCATCATGAATTGTCTAGCACATTTTGGTTTTGCGGAGTGGTCGCCCAAGGCCTTTTTACCCTGGTGGACTTTCGGGCCAATAATGTTCTATGATGCACAAGTGGATGCCCGAGTCCTTTCTGCACGGGTATTACTCAGGGCCATTGAATTTACCTAGCTGTATGGTAGTTTATGAATTACATGTGATGCACTGAATGTTGTTGTGATAATTCTGTTGAATGATGACTATGTAGCATGCTTTGTGATGTTATATCTATATAATTGGCACTACGTTACTACTGAGATTCTTTTGAATCTCACTCTTTTTTCAAAAACCATTTACAGTACAGAGAGAGAGCTCAAGGGGCAAGAAGAAGGTAAATGCAGATGGATAGAGACTTGAATGTTGAAGACTTTAGTTTTGTTGGTTATTTGTCATGTATATTCTGGATGTTTTGGATTTGTATATATTACAAATGGCTTGTAACTCTGACATGTTACAATAATTAAATTGGTAATTCCTGTAGACTAGTAAATGGCTAGTCTAGTTATAATACGCTTCTAATCGCTAACGAAACATAACCAAGGTATGGAACTTGAAAACTAAGCAGAGAATCGCTCGTAAACTCTGATAAAATAAAAAGAAGAGCACGGTGAGACTTAGTAAGGTAGTGAATATTTATGAAAATGGTTTGAGAAATTTTAATACCCTCGACAATCCTTTCCAATCCTAGGTTCAAGTCCTGAGGTAGGTTTGGAATTTGTGAAAGTTTTTATATATTTCTTAATCTGGGACTTAATCCTGGTTTCATGAATGATTTCACTACTCTTTTGTACTCATATGAGGCTATAGGAAATGAGGTATCAAATTTTGTGTTGTCTACAAAAATACCAAAGTATGAGAGCTCAAGGACAAGCCCTAGCAAGTGAAAGAGGTGAGTATAAGCCTTATTTTGACCTAAGTATTGTGTTGTTTGGTGGAATCTTTGGGCCTTGTTGGTGCTTCCATATTTTCGGTCATTTAAGGTTTTTCGGGTTTCATAAAGCTTCCTCATATACATGTGAATATATGTGGTTTAAGAAGCATATGAAACTAGTTTATTGGATGACTTGGGAACCAAAGGATTGTTTCCTTGTGAAGGCCATGTTCGGCCAGACAGGACACATAAAAGGACTGGGATTTTACCAATTTTGAGGTCTCCAATAAATTTCTTGGGTAAAATTGTGTGGGGTTAAAGTGTGGATGTGATTTTAGAAGAGTTGGATTGAAAACTCTAAATTTGGAATTGAACATAGTGCTGCCAAATCTCAGTTTCTGGGAAGTAGTTGGACTGTGACATTTTATGAGTGACCAAATGTTATCCAATGGTCATGAAACTCTTTATAGTAATAGTAGATATGATAGAGTTTAATCTGATACATAATATGTATCATTTGGGTTAGTAGATTGTGAGATATGAATTTTTAAAGTTTAGGCACTAAATCTAGAACAAAACCTGGCACATTTTTGTTAATTGAGGATTTTGGAATTTTAGGAATATAACTGGAAGTAGGTAATATTTTTTCCTTTTTAAAGTAAATTGAAAGAGCTTTAAATGAATTTGAACCACCCCAATTGGAGTTCTATAGAATTAACTATCATTTTTCAAAGTTTAGTCAAAATGCTAGCAACGTTTAACTACCATGCAAATTTAAGAAAGAAAGGGCCAAATGTAGTTAGTATGAACTCCAAGGGTAAAGGTAAGCCTTTAGAGCTAATGTAACCCATTGGACATTAAAATTTTATAGCTATAATAATACTATTACTTATCTAAGGCCAAAAAGTGACAAAGAAGAGGCAATGGTTGGAAGACCAAGATACAAGACGAGGACACAAAATCCAAGAGGTAGTGAACTTGCATAACTTGAATTTGATATGTGTGCTTGTGTATTGATATGTTAATTGCTTTGATGAATTCCATGAAGCATATGTGAATGAGTGAAGCTCTGTTTCCATTTATACTACGGCCATTAGTGTAATATGCTAAACATTGAGCATGCATATATGTCATTATATTGGCATGAGTTATGTATGCAAGCATGTTATGCATACAACATTTCTTGTATGCATTTGTTAGCACTGTTTACTACTAAGATTCTTTCGAATCTCACTCTTCTTTACCTAACCATATAGGTATGATGAGTACAGGTGAAGAATGAATGAATATATGCAAAAGGGGAAATACGAAGGAGAATTGAAGATTAAAGTATAACGCATTGTTTTGTATTAGACTTAGACATCTTGGTAGCCTTATGTGGCTACACTATTGTGTATGTAAATGAACAAACTAAGTTTGAGCAGAGAATTACCCTAATTGAATTAAAGGAAAATATAAGAATTGATGAGTAATAACAAAGTTGCGAACCACCAGAATACGCTTCTGCAAGATTTTGAAATTTCTAGAAAAACCCACTCAACTGTAGGTTTGAATCATGTTTTAAGATTGGGATTTGAAAAGCATTATAAAAGAACATCTCTTAGTGGTTCGAATTCACTGTGTAAAACTCATCAAAACGAGTGTAAATGTAAGGTGTTGCATCTACAATGAAACTTGGTATGTAAACTTGCTAAGAGCAAAGGCTCTGATATGATTCTGGACTAGTAAGTCTAGGAAACATGTTTCAATAAATACTAAAGGTTGTTTGGTGGATTATTGGCAAAATTCTGAAAGAATTATCGAATATGAGAAGCTACCGACGCTCAACATTTATAGAATTTTTAATGAATGTATTGCATACTCTATGAAGTTGCACAGGAGAGGAGAGATTATGTTATAAAAGAATGGATGAGTAAAGAGGAGTAACTCTCCAAAGCATAATTGAGTCCATACAATGTCCCAAAATTTTGAGGAAGAAATTTTATTAACGGGGAGAGAATTGTAATATCCCAAATTTTAATTACCAAAATTTCTCTATATCTTAGTGGTATTAAAGGAATAAAATGTTGAATTAAAGATCATATTAAGAGACACAACAAGGCAATTAAAAATCATACACAACAAGGTAAGTTTCCTTGTGATGCCTATGTTGTGTAATATTTTAAAATAGTAAATGATCTCCAAAAATTATGAAAATTTCTAGAATTAAATCATACATGATAATATTTAATTTGATATGTCATATGAAATTTTTGGAGTTGTAAGGAGAAATGAAATTTTGAAATTTACCCAGTGAAACTAGCGTTTTTCAAGAGCAGACTTCAAATATAAAAACTTTGGAAATAGTGTACTTCAATTTGGATAAAGGTTATATTTTTATTTAAAGCTATACTCAATAAGGGTCACATGGCCTTTATAACTACCCCAATTAGATATCTATACAATTAGATATGAATTTTTAAATTTTGGGGACAATTTTGCAGATTTTCTTGAATATTGCAAAAATGGGAGAAATCGTAAGGGCAAAATGGTCATTTTGAACAAATAAATATAATCTGAAATTTTTTATGAATAATTACAGAAGGTATGATAGATGGATTTCATAAAAATTATAACATAATTAAATATATAATTATATTATGTCATGTGCAATAAATAAATTAAGAACCAATGAGATTGTGACAAATATGAAGCACTAGAAATCTCTAAAGCTATAATCTTTTGTCTATTTAATGGCCATAGTCGGCCAAATGGAAAGAAGAGAAGGGAAGGAAGAGGGCTAAAGAGGAAGAAGAAGTGAAGTCCAAGGCTCAGACACAAGGTAAGTATGCCGGAATCTCTGCTCAATCTTGTATTATAATACCAGAAACCTCTCCTTAACCTCCCTATCCTCTTGGATTAGTCATTCAACAAGAAAAACTTCAAGCAAAAAGGAAATATATTTTTGGCCAAGAAGGAGGAAAGAAGAAGTGAGGTAAGTTTCCTAAACTTTAAAATTCTTACCGAAAACTGAGTTGTAACTGTGTTTTGGCCGGTTATTGGTCTGTTTCTAGTGAATTTTGTAAATTGGGATGTCCAATTTCTAAGGGGAAATACTGCTCAAATTTCTATTGATTATTTTAAACTTGCAATTGGATGATTAAACAAGCAAATACAAGTGAAAGAAAGGTGTTTTAAGGGATAACACATGAAACTTCCATTTTTCCAATTTCTACCAAATGTGTTGTGATGTATTTTTGAATGGCTTAACCTGGTCTAAACTTTATGAAATTTTATATGATGAAAGTAGACATCCTGGGATTTAATTTGATAGGTATTAAAATCCATTTGGATAAGTGTCTTGAAAGATATGATTTTTCAAAGTTGAATTAAGAATCTGGAACAAATTCTGTGGCAGACCAGATTGGACGAATTTTCTAGAAACTTGTAGATATGTTTGGTGCTTTGTGATACTTTTCCCTAAAATAAGACTGAAATAGCTTTGCATAGGAACTAGAACCACTCAATTTTTAATTTTCTAGATTTATTTATGAATTTTCAAAGTTGACTGAAAATGCTGGAAATTTCTGGAAAGCCTAGGAAAATAAATATTTGGCCCTAAAACCCTAATTGGTGGCTGTCAAGGGTAATCTGACCATTTGAGTATGAATTTGTCCAAAAATTAGTTCAACACATGAAATTGTGTAGGAATAGCCTTGATCATAATTTTGAGCTAAGATAACCAACTTATAAAATGCAGTATGAACGAGTAATAACTCATTTGTAATTACTTTCAAAATTTTAGGATTTGATAATTGCCTGAGCCGAACAAAAAGCTAAAGGATCTATAATAGTTAAGTCTTGGAAAGGAGTCCAGGTAATAACTCTATCTCTTATATTCTATGTGAATGTTAATATGCATTGTTTTGCCATGATATGTCAATGTATTACTTGTAGGATACCATATAGCCAAGTAGACCTAGTTGAGCAGTTTGATATGTACTGGCAGGTATAAGCCCGCTCCAAGTTATGATGGTTATGGACAGGTATAGGCCTGCTCCGAGTTGTTGTGATCACATTATGAGATGATATTGTGAAATTTAGGAAGAGATGATCATTTTGATCTAGACAAATCATCATTTGGTTCCTGAGTATTTTCTGATAGGCGTTGGCATTTTGATTACTGCATCATGATAAATGCTACATTGCATGTTTACTTTTTACATGTTATATGATTGATATTCTATTACTACTAAGATTTGTATAAATCTCACCCTTTACATAAATTAAAAATTTACTCAGCTAGAAGAAACGGCTCATAGGGCGAAGTAGCAAATATCGGCAACAGAAAGACTGGTGCTGACCCTGATATTTGTCATTGGTTATCTATTAATTTTTCTATATAGTTGAATATGTACAAACCCTGTGGGTTATTTTGTAATGTAATCTAGAATATTATATTAGTATATTGTACTATTTATGTATGCCCATTGAACTACGCATTAATACTCTGATAAATGTCAAAATAATGAGGGGTTTGACATTTATCAAATCTTTTTACGCAATGGATTTACCACTGTGAGTATCTAGTGGTTCCTAAGCACAATAATAGATCATACCATCAAAACAATTACAAAATAAATAAAAACTAATTTAACTAGAGTTAATGATGTACCCACTATTGAATGAAGAAGTAATTGTCACTTCTGTCTAGCGCATTCCTAATGAATTCATTCCCTAGAAACCTCATGTAATATTGCTTGACATCTTCTTTCATGCCCTCACAATGGTTATTGAGATTGTCGAGGCAGATGAACTTGATCTTGTCCTGGAGGACATAAGGGAGGATGTAAGTATGGTACAAGTGCCTAAAATGTTGAAACTAACATATCAAAATGTAATCAAAGTTCTAAGCAGCCAACTATTTAATCACAATTGAAGAAACACCTCATAAAGTTGATAGAGCTTGTACTTTCCATCTCCTTGTTCAATACCTCATAAACAAGCTCTTAGCTTACAGCTTCCTATTGGTCTTATAGGTCGAACACCTCTCTATGAAATTTGATAATTGAAAATGAGTCTAAAGAGAAGAACTTGTTAAAGAACTCCTAAAGGGACTTTTGGGCAAATGACAAACGAGCTTATTATGTGAGAAAGACTTCTTCCTGGATTGAACATTGGAGGTGGGATGTTTCCTCTACTTGGACTAAATGGGAATCTTGGACTAAGTTGGGGGCCTAGACTAATTGGTAGTCTTAGACTTGGTAGGAATCTTCTTCTAAGTGGTGGACTTCTTGGTCGACTTGCATACTTTACGTAGACGGCCCATAGCCCCTCCCACTGTATATGTGTCTTTGGTAGCCATAAGGAGTATATAACTGGGGTTAATGTTATTATTAATTTATACCTTCACATGCTTAAGAGGAATATGCTCGTTATAAAGCATGTATTTTAGGCAATTAAACATATGGCATGTTGCAATTGTATGGTGCCCAAGGCTATTAGCAAAATATTTAACTTCTGCTAAGCCCTCAAGCAGATCATGGCTTGGAAATGTGCAACTGCCTCTAGTACCTAGGCTTACATTTTCCCCTTGCTACTTCATACAATACTCCTTTATCATCTCTTGTGTGAGAAACAATATTTGTTTCTGCATTCCATCGCATTGTTTCTAAAGCGTTTCATATTTTTTGTCCTTATTATTTCTTTGAGGTTGTCGGTGCCCATAATATTTTTTCTTTGTCAATCCAAAGCCGAAACACCTAAGAAGACTAGGATGGTCAAGCCCCAATGTTAAGGCCAATAAGTCCTTATCCGCAGAGAGGAAGCCCTGTGTTGTAACTTTTTGGGACACGAATTGTTGTGCATATAATAATAATGTTAATATTGATAGTTAATTGAAGACATTACTTCCACAAATTAGGGACTAGTATTAACACTTATCATTTTATCAACGACCTCCTTCACTTGAGGATTATCATAAGAGTCATCTTTATTTTCCCTTTCCACCGACCAATATTCATGACAGGAAGGTCTACTACCATCCCTACTATTATCGGACAACTTTTGAGTAATGCGAGCATACCTTGTTCCCTTATCTTGTAGGGATACTTATTGTTTTTATCCTTTCCTTATTCGCCTAGCTTAATTCCTACAAAAACATACAATACTCCATTTAATATTAAATAGATACATGTAGATCCTATGAATTGCGAAAAACAATTACTTGGAATGACATATTGCAATGTGAGATAACAAATTCTCTCTACTCACCCGATTTAATGGTGGACCGACGATCCTAAAAAAATCTTATCTTATCGACCTCTTTAGGATTCTATAAATACACCTTCTTCAATAAAAGACGGAATGTGAATAGTGATTTCTTAGCCTTATTGAGGACAAATTTCTTAGAAGTTTCATATATATTATATGCAGACTACAAAGCACAATATTCAAGTTAACATTTTTTACAAGTACATAGCAAGTAATTAGCAAACATGTATACCTTACTCTGATATTGTCTCAAATAACGTATGTGTACTTTTTATATACCCAACGCCAGTTACCTACTGTGATAGGAACGTTTGTCCTTGCTATTAAGCCGATGTAGCTGACAAAGTGTGATGGCTCAAGAGCTTGACCTTCATTGTTCCATGTCACGTCAAATTTTCTTCCCAAAGACTTTGCTTCATTAACAAAAGTCAAGGCATATTGGCCCTTCCTTACAATATTATGCACTTCTTCTAACTCCTGGTCCTAGGTCAAGTTTCTGCTTTATATAGGGGCAACATCAGTACTTGGGGAAATACCAGTACTAGAGGCATTATCAGTACCGGAGGAAGTAGTACTAGCTATTTTAACTGGAAAAAAAAACTCATTCATTTAGTCATAAGGAACAGAGCAATGGGTTTTCTAAAAAACCATTATACATAGCTAAGGTGAAAACCTAGCTAGGAAGAGGAAGAAGTGAAAATTAATGAAAATGCAAAATGTAGAATGGAGAATTTGAAATGCATAAGAGAAATTATACCAAAAAATAAGGAAAGCAGGGCACATGAAGGAATGTGACCTAGCTAGGGCTTTGAAATGAAAAAGCTAGTTAGGGCAATTGAAGCAACTCAAGTGGTTATTAGAATGAAGTTCAAAGAAAGCAATGGACGATGTGGTTCGCCTAAAAGTGACTGTCGACAACTAAAAAAGCCAACCAGAGTTGTAGTGTTCCAAGGATGGTGGGTAACGTTTAACCAAAGACAAGCGTGTTAAGTGTAATAACTTGGGAATGTTGAAGAGGAGCGAGATAGCAGGTGTTTTAAAAGACTTGACAAAACATGGCAAAAAAAAAGACTTGACAAAACTTGATCATGGTTATAAGTGTAGAACCATTATGAAATGTAGCCTTTTCTTACTGTTCTTAATTTACAAACGTAATAAATATACGAATTAAAGTTCATGGTTTTACATCACAATCGCTTAGTTTTATAAACGGTGATAATTTTTTCTTAATAGCCATTAGGTATTAGACATGGTATTCTAAAAAGTGATGGGTTTTACATAATAACCGTTATAAGGGTGAAGAAAACAAGAGTATGAATAAAAAAAGAAAAAAACAAAAAGTTATGAGGATGAAGGATCTACTGCATCATCAAATTCATGCTTTTTCAGTAATTTGTCCACCTTCTCGATCAGAGAGCGAACGAGAGGTTAGTTCCTTCAAGTACTTGTCCATGTGTCCTTGCTCTCCCATGTAATCATTGACTATATGTTAGATATGAGAAGTTGGAATATAAGTAGATAGATAAGTGGAGTTCAATTTTCTAATGTTTAAATAGAAATAGTTTCGTGGATTATCTTACTACTGAACGTGTCCTTTAGTATTATTTTAAAGATCATTTCTTATTAATTAAATAGAAGTGGAATGGAAAGGGTTTCATGAGTTATTTGGTAGAACGTGTCCTTTGTAATGGAAAGGGTTGCGTTATAGAGCCGAACGTATCCTTATAAATTGCCACGATTAACATATGTAATTGTTATTTACTAATAATCGTGATCATCCCTTGTAAAATGCCTAAATTAGTAACGGTTGTTTACTAATAATTGTGAAGTGACAATGTTTTTTTTAAAAAAATATTTTTAGGCTACATTGCCCTAATGATTAATTTTTTTAATTTTCAAAAAATAAAAATAAAAAAACAATAGTGGTTTTCAATCATCACCACTACTGTTGTCATTCTCCTCCTACCTCTCCTAGTTGCTTGCCATATCATCAACGTCTAAGGAAAGAGATGAAGGGTCTAAATAGAAGTGATCATACATAATCTGATTGTGATGAAGGATGAGGTCCAACTTTATGTTCAGACTGTGGGCATGTGTAGCGTGATGCTTTATGGAGTGGTCAAGGCTAGCCATCGTCTATATCAAAGTCTCTATTTGAGGAGGAGGCAGAAGAGGAGGAGGAGGGGGAGAGGGAAGAGCTTTGTGGAGGTGGTAGTGGTGGAGGAGGAGGAGGAGGAGGGTAAGCATATGGAGGAGGAGCAGATGAATGGAAAGAGCTCTCTGGCGTCTGTCCATTATGAGGGAGAGAAGGACGAAGTTATGAAATTGTGTTTTTTAGGAAAGTACTAAAAACAAAAAGAATAAGTCAATATAAATAAAGTTGAATACTGCGCTCTAAAGTATTTAACTTAAGAAGAATTGGTATTTGGTGTCGGACTGAACGAGGTTATGAAAATGTGATTTTTAAATGTATTCTTTACATGACAGTTGTTTATTATGAAATGTCAATTTTGTTATTCATACTTTACAGTCAATTGATATAATAATTATATTTATGTTTTTGTTAATATAAGGTTGAAAAATGAATCATTTGTAAGTGTTCAATGACGGTTATATTTTAAGAATTGTCATTTTTGTAACTAAATAAATTATTGTTATTATTTACTATCATTATTTTTTTTGTTTATGGGAAATCTACCTTGTAATACAAATCTATAGTAGTGTTTGGGCCCCAGTTTAAAAGATTATAACTATATTCGACTTCTCCTTGTGCATATAATTTTATCGCACCCTTTCGACAAAAAATAATAATAATAATTGTAATGCACCTTTAGAAATTTGGGAACTGAGTCCAAATGCCCCTTTTATGTTCTCAAATTGTCCCCTTGTATTTCTCAACATCTAAGTGTACACATCAATTGACTCGCATGCCATGGTAGCTTTGAGGGTGCACTATCATATGTCACATCAAACTCCATATGTATAATTATGCATGTCATCTTCCAAGCAATAATTCATATTCTCCTCCATATAACCATTCTCAAGCAATAAGTTCCTTGAATATCTTGGTGGGCTTGTGAGGCCTCTAATTGGTTAAATGCTTATTGGGCTTTATGTCTTCCGTATTGAACGTGTCTTGGCATCCTACCATTTTCTCTCTGACTTTTAAAGATGGAATAGGATTTTAATTGAAGAAAATGTTATGTGCAATGAACACCTGACTTTATTAACCAAACATCAAATTAATTAAATGTAAACAAACCACAATAACAATAGCCTTGGGCCAAAAAAAAAGTTTCTACAAGATAAACGGACAGAATCCAACTTTAAACTAGACATTGGACTAATTAAAGAACAAAATTCCAACTAGTAAACACGCAAACCCACACAATACCATCAAAAACTTATAGCCCAATAAACATCACATCCCATAAATATGATCAAATAAAATGCAATATAAATATTCTATTTCTTTACTTAACTTATTAATAGATATTAAAAATACACGAATAATATGCATAATTTTAACTAGAATATATTTAAATGTGTTAATTAAATATTTTATCCATTGATTTATTTTTATTGAGTTTGAAATATTTATCATTTTTCTTAAATAATCGGCACAATTGCCTGAGAGACTATTGGTCCTTCCTCTATTGAAGAGCTTCTTCCATGGATTCTTGCTCTATATTTAGTCATATATGTGTATTTGTATTTATTCGTGGGTGTGTGTATGTTATCTCTTAATTTTTTATATGATTACCTGAATAGGTCATATTCGAGCATTGTCAATTTCATATTCCTTAATCTTATACATGGGATGCTATATAATATTTAATATATAAAAAGAAAAATTAATTCATTAGCCTCTATAATTTTAACGACTTTTTATTGAAGTTCCTATAGTTTTTTCTTTTTTAATTGGATCCTTATAGTTTCCTCATTTTATAGTCATTATTTCCTCTGTTCAATCTAATAATTAAGATTTATATGAATGATGAGTAAGTGACACATAAGTTGTTACAAAATACAAAATAAAAAGGTTTTTTAAAAGGATCAAAGGTCATTTGCGCAAAAGTATACACTTAGGACTAATCAGCATCTAGAAGTGTTTTTGGCTAAATATCACTCGGAAAGTGTCGAAAACGGTGCATTGTAGCCTTTTTTTTAACACCAGACTTGCATTTACTGTTGATTGCTCCTTTTCGACCAAATGTTTGCTAAATTGAACCACGTGGCATTATTATCTTAAGTTTGTTCTTCCGAGACAGAAAGCTTTACATAGACACAAGAGAGAGAAGAGAAGAAGTAAAGAGATGGTAATGTCAATTACCTTCTGCTTCTCTCCTTCATTCTCTTCTTTCTTATCTTCAAACCTTGTTACCTTCTCCTCCTCCTATTCATTCTTCTTTTGAAAGCCCATTTGCGACTATATTTCTCAAATCATGTTTTGTTTTAAGCACTTTGTTGTTGTTCTCAACTATCTTCACAGCGTTAGCTAAGAGGTTCATCTCAATATATAATGATTGTTCAAGGAATCTGACTATGCATTTGCATTGATTATGGTTGCATTTATATGTCGGTGGCTGCTTCTAGTTTGTTTGCTCAACAAAATTTTGCACCATTTTTGCCAAGCAAAGTGAACGCAACTCGAACTCTAATAGTCATCCATCTCTGTTGGACAAGTATTCATTGGCAACAATGAGTTTCTTCAGTGAGAAACTCCTTAACACACTTGCATACTCCTAGCCAAAAATGAACAACCTTCTTAACCGCAACTTCAACATTAACTTCATCGAATCGTTTTCAACCACCATTTTCCTAAGCTTTTGGGAATATTAATGGGTTGGATCTTAGTAGAGACATAGCTAAGAGAAGTACTCCTTGGGCCCTATATATAGGGTGCAATATCCTAAATTTTATTTACAAAATTTCCTTGTACATTTCATTATACTAAATGGAATAAAATGGTGAATTTTGGTACACTTCAAATAACCAAGATGTTGGAAATAGATATTACATGAAATTTTGGCTAAAGTAAGGAATAAAACTCAATTTTTGTCTTCATAAAGATCTAATATTGTAACCCAAAATTAAGAATGGAAGAGTACAATTTTTGGCCTAATTTATTGTGTAAAAATTCGGCCAAAACAAATGGAAAGAATGAAGACAACAATTAGTTCAAAAATTAAAAAAAAATGCAAGGGTAAAATAGTCATTTGGCTAATAAAATTAAAAAAATCAACATTTTCCCTTTTATTATACTCAAGGTCGGCCAAAGGAAGAAGAAGCAAGAAAAAAAATGGTTGTGACACATGTTATGCCATGTGGAAGTTTAAGAAGCCATATGGAAAAAGAAGATATAAAGAGTTGCCATATGTAAAGAAATTACAATAAAATATTATATAATTAAGGAGGTGGAAGATGATTTTTATTTAAGACCATTTTAGCTCTTCTAAGGCCATATTTCGGCCAGCAAGCAATGGAAGAAAGAGAGAGAGAGAAAGTCTTTGTGAAGAACAAAGAACAAAGAACAAAGAACAAAGAAGAAGGAGGAAGAATTAAGAGGCAAAAACTAAGTAAGTAGTAGTTGAATTCTCTTGTTTTTGCCTTCAATCTCTTAAAAACTTTCTCTAATCTTTATATCCTTCTTGAAATCATGCAAAACAAGAAGAAAATCAAGGGAAAAGGAGAGAGGAAGTACACGGTTAGAGAGAGAAAACAAGAAGAATCAAGGTAAACTTGAAAACTTGTCTTCTCTTGTTGATTCATGATTGTTGTTAGTGTTTTGATTGGTTGTTTGACTTGTATTGGTTTGAATTTGTGATTTGAGATGCATTAACCCTAAGGGGAGGTGCTGTCCAATTTGAGATTAATCATATTCAAGAGGTGTTTAAGTGATTAAATAAGTAATTTATGGTGAAAAGAAGGTGTTTTGTTGAAAGAAATCAAGAAACTTCAATTTTCTCAAAATTTCCAGATTTTTTTCCAAGTTAATTTCTGTGTGTTTGAGCTGTAATTTGATGGATTTGATGATTCCATTGTGTTTAGAATGAAAAATTGGGTAGGGAACATGTGAAAAATGGAGTATGAAGGCTTAAGGGTGTGAAATGACAATTTTACCCCTAAAACTCTAATTCTATGGCTGTCAAGGGCATTTTGGAAAATGTAGTGTGATTTTAAGAAAACTGAGATCAAAAATGGATTCTACACATGAAATTGTGTAGGAATAGCTCGGGTCATAATTTGATAGAGGTACAAGTGGTGTTTTATATGTTGTTGAACAAGGCATCCAAGTTGGCAACCAAGATGGCATCATCCATGGCAAACACGTCATAGGTGGCACATACAATGAACAAGATGTTGTCTATATCATACAAGAAGATTCTAAGCAAGCCCAAGATCCTCTACATGACATCAAGGGCCTAATTACTAGAAGCCTAGAAAAGAGTAAGCTTTTCGAGAGGCTGGAGCAAATATTTAGGCTTCAATTTGCTTCATTAATGGCCCATAATGTTAGTATATATGTTGGGGGAGCAAATGAGGCTATAATCATGCGTATTCAAGCCCATATGCATGATTTTACAATACCTAGAAGCTTGAGAACGTGGCAAAGCATGAAGATCCATGAAATTGGTATAACATAAAGCAATAAGCCCAACATGATGATGTACAAGGTCCATGTGCAGTCCATATTCAAGAATTCACTTAAAATACCATATGACAAGCATGTGCCTTGGTGGAGGATTATAAGTGATGTCCAAGACAACTCAAGAAGCATCTAGAAGGCATCCTTATGCATCAAATCTGATTTAATATGATTTAATTTCATTTTTTAATTAGTTTCCTTTTTTTATTTGCATTAAATAAGGCATTTTGGTCAAAGATTGCTCTTGAAAACTTTGTTTTAGTTTCATATTTTAAGGTAGCTGATTTAGTCTTGAAGAATAAATAATTTCCTAATTTCTTTAGGCTTGAATGGTGCCAACCAAGGTAATCAATCATCATCAAGGCATCATTTATTGCATTTATGACTAGGTTTAGAGTTCTAGAGTGTTCTTTTGTTGCCTATATATGAAGGCTACGTTTTTTGTACTAAGGAAGAAGATGATAATGATATGAAAAAGAACTTTGTTCTTAGAGAATTTTATTTCTCTTGTGTGAGCTTTGCTTGCATCCTTGTATTCTCATGCGAATACTCTAATTGTATCAAGGACTGATCATCATTGTGGTGTCTTTGTGGCTAGGGTTGTAAGAGATAGGTTCTCTTAAGGTCCTACCTTTGATCATCCGTCTTGTTCGTGTTTTTAAACTTTTTTTCTAGCCGGTCTATTCCCCCAATCATATCATAATTTTTGAGAAAGTACAATTATACCGAGTATAAAGGGAATTAGACCAGATTCTCTAGGGGCATTTTGGTAATTATATGTTTTTGGGTAGAGATAACCAACTATATGAGCTTTGGAATGAAGCATGAATGAGTAATAACTCATTTATTATAAATTTGGAATTTTAGGACTTGGCATTTGTCTGAGCCGGACAAAAGTTAGAGGACCGAGTAGCTAGGCTATTAGAAAGGATTCCATGTAGTAACTCTATATTTCATACATTATATGATTATTTATATGCATTGTGTTGTCATGTTCTGTGATGTGAAATGCATGTTACAAATTCCTAGTTGTGGTATGGGAAAAGCATAAGTATCACCCTGTGGGAAAAGCACAAAGTACCAACAGGCCGAGTAGAACCCAGTCTAGGTAGTTGATATAATTACTAGTTATGGTGTGGGAAAAGCACAAGTACTACCCTATAGAAAAAGCACAAGTACTATTAGGCCAGTGAGACCCGAATGAGGTAGTGAGACAAGTACAAACATGATGTTGTCTGCTTCGAAACATTGCGGTGATTACAATATGTGTAGTAGGGACAAAATGGTCATTTTGATCCTGAACATAAGACAGACAGACATGTTTACAACATTTGTCTCTGTTGCATTATATGGTGCATTGCATGTTTATTTCTCGCATTTTATATGATTGATTGTGTTAAACCCCTCAATATTTTGACATTTTTTAGAGTTTCAACGTATAGTTCAGTGGGCATACAGAAATAGCATGAACATACTGATATAAAGTACTTGATTACATTAGAGGAAATCCCTACAGGGTTTGTACATCACAATTACAAATCCCAAAATACATAAAAAGCTAGCAGATAACCAACATGAAAGTTCTTGATCAGCACCGGAACCCTCAGTTTCCGGTATCTACCTCTTTGCCCTTCGAGTCGCTTCCTTTAGCTGGGTAAATTTTAATTTATGGAAAGGGTGAGATTCAAACGAATCTCAATAGTAACACACAATCAATCATATAAAATACACTAAATAAACATGTAATACACCATATAATGCAACAAAAACCAATGTTGTATGTAATACCTTATTTCCAATAGTCCTAGATGAGTACAAATGAGTAGTGAACTCAGTTGTAGGACCAGGATTTGAACCTGGATTACCCAACTTTTGAAAATATTCACAAATCCCCAATCTCAACTCAGGAGTTGAACCTAGGGTTAAGAGGGTTTTTCAGAGGGTAGAAAAACTTTTTCAATTATTTCCACAAGTTTTACTATAACACTAAGTCTCATCGGCTCTTAGTTTTATCACATCAAAGTATGCGAGTGAGTCTCTGCTTAAATCTTACGTTTCATACTTTAGTCATAGTTTTCTTTACATCCGGAAGCGTTAATCCAAAACAGATTACCATCCATTTACTAAGCTACTGGCATTACTAGTTCTTCCATTGTACCATCGTCAAGGTTACAAGGTTATACGCACCTTATACAAATCAAACTATCCAAAACACTGGAAACAGATAACCAACATAGAAAATGCATTCTTGCAGCATCATCCTCTAGCTGTCCGCGCTTACCCTCTTGCCCCTTGAGCTTTCAGCCTGTACTGTAAATTAGTTTATAAAAAAAGGATGAGATTTAACAAAATCTCAGTAGTAACAAGTGGTCAATCATACAGATACAACATCACAAAGCATGCCATTCAGTCATCATACAACCGAATTATCACAACAACATTTATTGTATAACATGTAGTTCACATATCACCATAGCGCTAGGTATAACATAAGGCCCCGAGTGATACCCGTGCAATTAGCCCCGAATACTCACTCGTGCAATACAAAATGTACCAGACAATTCATGATGAATCTACAAAATATGCAGTATATCCTATAAACATATGAGAGACAAGTTACTACCTGATTGCTTCCCTTGAGCAATATCTAACTGTTTCTTTGAGCTCAGGCAAGTTCTAGTTTCTATCAAAATCAGAATTATGAGTAATTGGTTATTACTTGCACTATTACTGCCTTTAAATCAAATTCTGTTGGTTATCTAAAGTAGTTATAACAGTTTCTGTATAATACAATTTTGTACAGTGTTGTTCACTGTTTTCCAGAAACTGGCAGATTTTTCAGTCAATTTTTGAAATTCATAATTAATTCTAAAAAAAATATAATTTGAATTCTTCCAAAGCCTAAATGAATCTATTTCAATGTAAATTTGAGGAAAAATAGTTAGGTTACCCAATATAGACAAATCATTCCCAGAAATTTGTTATATATCACTGTTCTAGATTGCTTTCCAGAAAACAAGTCATAACTTCAAAAATTTACCATTAATTCTAGGAAACTCAAAATTGAGTGGTTATAAATCCTATAAAAATTTATTTAAGTCTAGTTTCATATAAAAATACTAAATTCTAGCTACTAAAGCCATAGAATTCCTAGAATTTCACCAAACACAACCTGTTCCAAATTACATTCCAGAAACAAGGTACAACTTCAAAAATTCATATCTCCCAATGTACTTATCACAAAATTAAAAAATATATATAAAATTAAATATCTATGTCTCTAATTTAATTTTGAAAAGTTTCATAATTTTTGGACAAGTTTTCACCCCTGAAACATCACGTACAATAACAGTGTTCCAGACAGGCAGATTTAACAACATGTTCAACACACTTCTTAAATTTCCAAATTGATATAGAAGCATCCAAAAATTATGAACACTTGTATACCTACACAATTTTTCCTTCTAAAGTCAATGGAATCATCAAAATTACTAAATTCTTACATCTTCATCACGTCACAATACAGGGCAGAATTGAAGATTCTTAGGTGAAAGTTGTTGTTTTCGTGTTTTATCTTACTTAATCACTTCCTTTCTACTTCTAATCAAATTATTAGATATTTAAACACTAAATGAACATGATTTAGGGGAAATTTTGGAAGAATTTCCCCTAGGGTTTCATCAGCACAAATTTGAAAAGCAAGAGAAAATAAGCCAATATCCACCAACAACAACACCGACAACATCCAACAAGGCAAGAGATACAAGTTTTGAAGTTTACCTCTTGATTCTTGGTCCTTCTCTCTCCTGGAAATTTTTAAAATCTCTCTCTACACTCTTGATTTATCTTGAAAATCATGGATTTAATGGAGTAGAAGAGGTTAGGAGAGGTTATAGAGTTATTAGAAGGCAAAAATCACAAGATTACAAGCTCCTTACCTTAGATTTTAGGAAACCCTAGCTTTTGGTGTGCTTGGGAGTTCTTGAGAATGGCTGAACGCTTGACTCTCTCCTTTGTGCAAATGATGATCAAAAATGAATGGAGAAAGATGAAGAAATGAAGACTTAATGCATTAGTCAAATTGCTTTACACATTACATGGCTACTCTTTATTGGTCCAAAACATATAGTTTTTGTTTAAATATTTCCATAATTCATTTGCCACTTTCTTCTTCTTTTCTGCCATCCATAACGAAATATGAGGGAGTATATTTTGGTCTTGCATAATCCTATGTGTCATCTTACACTTTGTTGACCAAAATCTTATGCCTTTGCTTTTTGACATTTGACTTTCTTTGATAATAATTTACCAAAATAAGTTTATTAATTACCAAGTAGTCATTTTCCTCTTTTTAATTCTCATTTAACTATAATTATTGGGAATATTAGGGGAAAATAATTATTTATTGATTTATTGGTCAAATGACCATTTTGCCCATACATTTTCTTCCATTTTCGCACTTAATGCAAAATTGGGCAGAATTTTCATCAAACTTTGAAAAATCATATCTAATTGTAAAAATGTCCAATTAGGGTGGTTCTAAAGGCTTTGCGACAATTATTGAGTCTAGTTTTAAGAAAAAATATAAAATTTGGCCAATTGAAAATTCATCATTCCCAAAATTTTCATTTTCGGAAGCTGACACTGAAAATCATTAGGTTCACTAGGCTAATTTCAAAAATACATAATTCCTTATGTAAAGCTTTAAATGACTTATATAACCCATCAAATTGAAGCTTGATAAGTCTACTTTCATTCTAAAAAGTTTCATCATTTTTGGATATCATTTTCCCCTTGAAAGATGTCACACAAACACGACTATCACATCAGGAAATTCACCGGTAGCAACACTACTTTGTGTTCCAATTAACTATGTTGTGTATGACTCCTCATTGCATTGTTTTGTCATTCTCCCAAGCTCTTTAATTCACCATAACATTCCCTTTAATACCCCAAGGGTATAAAGGAATTTTGGAGAATACAATTATGCCTTATTAGGAAAATTGTGAAACCAGGGCTTAGTAGTCCACTTACTCCAGGCTTAATCTCAAGCCTCTTGTCCCAAAATTTAGGATATTACATTTTACACATGTATATTTTCTGATATTCAGGATCAAAATGACCATTTTATCAATATCAAAATGACCATTTTGTCCCTATTAGCCATACAGTGATCAATTTAATGTTCCGGAGCAAGCAACATCCTGTCTGTACTTGTCTTTCTACCTCAGTTGGGTCCCACTAGCATCATGATACTTGTGCTTTTTCCGAAGGGTGGTACTTGTGTTTTTTCTACACTACAGTGAGGAATTATATCATCTACCTAAACTAGGTCCTACTCGGCCTGTTAGTACTTATACTTTTCCCACAGTGTGGTACTTATGCTTTTATCACACCATAGCTCTAGGAATTATATCACATTCATTTCACATCACAGAACATGGCAATAATGTATATAAATAATCACATAATATATGAAAGATAGAATTATTACCTGAAATTCTTTCCGGTGCCTAGCTAGTATCGATCCACTAACCCTTTATCCAGCTCGGGCAAATGTCAAATCCTAAAATTTCAAATTTAAAGTAAATGAGTTATTACTCATTCATGCTTCATTCCAATACTCATATAGTTGGTTATCTCTACCCAAAAATGTACAATTACCAAAATGCCCCTAGGGAATCCGGTATAATTCCCTTTATACCCGGTATAATTATACTTTTCTAAAAATTATAACTTGGGCTACTACTACACAATTTTACCTGTAGAATCCATTTTTGACCTCAGTTTTGACAAATTCACACTACATTTCCCAAAATGCCCTTGACAGCAACAAAGTTAAAGTTTAAAGGGCAAAATTGTCATTTCACACCCTAAAGCCCCCATACTTCATTTTTCACATGTTCTCTACAAAAATTTTCATTTAAACACAATGGAATTATCAAATCCATTAAATTCCAGCTCAAACACACCAAAACAGGGCTGGCCAAAATTCTGGAATACTTGGAAAAATGAAGTTTTTCAATTTCCATTTAACCAAACATCTTCTTTCCACTTCTAATCACTTGTTTAATCACTTAAATGTTAGAGCAAGCTTTTCACCCAAGAGGGGGGATGAATTGGGTGATTACAAAATAAACAGAAATTTAAATTCAATGTATAAAACTTAAAGCACAGTTAATGAAGGAAGAGATATCACCAAGATTCACACAGAGATTTATACTGGTTCGGTCTCAACCACTTGACCTACGTCCAGTCCTCAGAAATCCTTCTGATCCCTTCACTATATCTTCCAAGATTCAGTGGGTTCTTGGCACCACAGTACAAACAGCAAGTTCCTCTAGACACTCGCTCCCCCTTACACAAGGTAATCTCAAATCCCTACTTAAGGTTCCTCAACCTTAAGTTATCACTATTGGAATGATTAAGTGTGACTGAAAAATCTCTCTCACAAAGTATGTAGATAAAAATTGAAGTACAGATGAAGAACTGAAGCTCTTGTGAAGATATTACTTGTAGAGTATTCAGGTGTTTCTCTTCATTGTTGTATTTTTCGAATGGCTGGACATATATAATAGAACCTTTGAAGACCATTGTAAATTTGTCCGTTGATTCAAATGTGCTTCTGACAAATGCACCAGTATTTGTCTTTCCGTTATTTATGAATTTTGCTACCGCCCACGAATAGTTGTCGTTTGAATGGAGAGTTCAGTTACTCGTCATGTGCGTGATGGTGAAGTACAGCTGTAACACACTTATGAATATAACCGTTAGGAAATATTTGTATCTCAACAGACTAATATGAATAACTGGAAGTGTTTTCTGAAAAACAGTAATAAGACCATCGGGAGTGATCTTGTTTTCGCAACTGAGTAGTAAAATGATATACCATATGATTTTGATAGCAATTTAGAGAAATCAGTAATAACAGAATTTCACTAGCAAAATCAGTTGTTCTTTATGGAAGTAATTTGCACATGGATCATAGTGTATGCAGGAAAGTGTTTACTGGAACAATAAATTATTATTGGAGAGAATACAATATCACTGGGAGTGATTTTGAAAACGTTGAAAGCTTCTGACAGTGATTGCTAGTTCACTAGAAGTGATCTTGAAATTTCCATGTTTCACTCGAGTGAATTTGGAATCACTGGAAGTGTTTTTGTAAATAGTGATTTCTTCTTGCAGTGATTTTGAATCCACTGGAAGTGATTTTGAATCCACTAGAAGTGATTTGCAACTTTTCAAACATCACTCGAGTGATTCAAGATCACTGGAAGTGATTTGGAAAACAGTGAAATATTCTTGCAGTGATTTCCAATTCACTGGAAGTGATTCAGCGAAAATGCAACATCACTCGAGTGATTCAGGATCACTGGAAGTGATTTGGAACTCTTGGCGCATCACTCGAGTGATCTGGCATTCACTGGAAGTGATTTTCAAAACAGTGAGTTTTTCTTGCAGTGAATTTTCAATCACTGGAAGTGATTTGGCGTATCACTCTAGTGATTCAGGATCACTGGAAGTGATTTGGAAAACTTGTCGCATCACTCGAGTGATCTGAGCTTCACTGGAAGTGATTTTCAAAACAGTGAATTTTTCTTGCAGTGATTTATCGATCACTGGAAGTGATTATGCACATCACTCGAGTGATTTCACATATCACTCGAGTGATCTGTTATTTTTCCAAATCACTCGAGTGATTTCAGTGTTCACTCGAGTGATCTTGAATATCACTCGAGTGATCTTGCACAGATCACCAGAATTACTTCCTTTGCTGATATTGAATCCATGAGCTTTCAAAACATGATTTGTTATCATCAAAACATGAAATCTAACATTAAACACCTCTTGAACATGATTAATGACAAATTGGACAGTACCTCCCCTTAGGGTTCATGCATCCCAAATCACAAATTCAAGTCAATACAAGCCAATAACCATCACAAACCACCAACAATAATCATGAATCAACAAGTAAGACAAGTATTCAAATTTACCTTTCTTTCTCCTTGTTTCTCTCTTAAAACTGTGCACTTCCTCTCTTATTTTCCCTTGATTTTCTTCTTGGTTTACATGATTTCAAGAAGGATATAAAGATTAGAGAAGGTTTCCAAGCATTTAGAGACAATAACACATAAATTTTGCTTCCTACTTACCTTGTTTTACTTCTTGATCCTTCTTGCTCTCTTCTTGTTCTTTGTTTTCCCCTTGCTCTCTCTCTCTCTCTTCTCTTGCTTAAGTCTAGCTGAAAATGAGGCCTTGAGAGGGCTAAAATGCTTTTACAAATATTCACCTCCACCTCCTTAAAAAATATAATATTTTATTGCCAATTTTTTACTCATGTCCTTACTTTTTCCTCTTCCTTTTTTCATATGGCATCTAAAACCTCCACATTGCATGCAAGATGGCACAATATTATTTCTCCTTTCCTCTTCATCTCTTTTGGTAGACTTTGCTTATAAATTAAGGGGAAAATATTGGCTTTTAATTTAATGAGCCAAATGACTATTTTACCTGTACATTTTCTTGAATTTTTGAACCAATTGTTGTCTTCCTTCTTCCCATTTTGTTTTGGCCAAAATTTTCATCATTTATTGGGCCAAAAATTGTTCTCTTCTATACTTAATTTTAGGCTATAATATTATATCTTTATGAAGACAAAAATTATGCTTTATGTCTTACCTTAGCCAAATTTTCATGTAACCTCTATCTCTAATATTTTGGCTACATCAAGTGCACCAAAATTCACCATTTTATTCTATTGAGAGTGTGTTTGGATATAGCTTTTGAGAATAGCTTATGGAGAAAAAGTGAAAAAAATGATTTTTCTAATAGATTATGGGAAAAAAGTAATTTTGATAAAATGAGTGTGTTTGGATATTGGGTTAAGAATGACTTTTTTTAGTGGTCAAATTACCAAAAAGGACATTAACTTTTATGATAATTACATATAAAGGATAAAATTATATTTTATGTATTATTTAAAGGTTAATATGCAAATTTAACAACTAAGTTTTTCCTGAGGGGTGTCTGGTACAAATAAATTTTAATTAACTTAACTAATTTTTTAACATTAAATTTTTTAATAAATACCAAAAATAAAATAAATTTATATATGTGATATTAATTAACTTAACTAATTTTTTTTTACTATAATCACATTAGATAAATAAGTTTTATATTAAGGATATGAGAGATCATTAAAATTTTAAAATTCTAAAAAAAAAGAACATATGAGAGAGAGAGAATTTGAAAATCGTGAGTCTCGCACATCTAAAAATTAAAAAAAATGTCACATACACCAACATAAATGATAAATGATAAAGTTGGTATGGGGCCCACAATGCAAAGGCAAAGAAATACTCAAAAGTGATATCATATCAGATTGTGAGCAAACCATAGTTTAAGTAGGCAAACCATGGTTGTGCCCGAAAAATAGTTTATGGATTTTTTTTAAGTGTTTGGAAAATTTGGGCCAAAACCATGGTTTTTGTGTAAAAGCACTTTTTCAAAATGTTTCCAAACACACTCTTAGTATAATAAAAAATATAAGAAATTTTTGTGAATAAAATTTGGAATATTACAGATTGTGTGTTACTACTGAGATTTGTTTGAATCTCACTCTTTCCAAAAATTAAAATGTATTCATCTAAAGGAAACGGCTTCAAGGGCAAGGAAGTTGATACCGGCAACTGAGTATTTCGGTCCAGATCAAGAAATTAGTGTTGGTTATCTACGATCTTTTTATATATTTTGGAATTTGTAATTAATATGTACAAACCCTGTGGAGATTCTTGTAATGTAATCAAGTACTTTATATCTGTATGCTTATACTATTTCTGTATGCACACTGAACTATATATTGATACTTTGTTAAATGTCGAATTATTGAGGGGTTTGACATAGGGCAAAGAGAGAAGCTTTTTTTAGTCCTATTTAGAAGGTACCTCATTAAAGTTTTAAGGTGAATGCGTAATTTAACCCTTCATTATTATTGTATTGATTTTATTTTCATTTGATATTATGCATATTAAACAGGGTAGAGTTAAAAAGTTGTTGAATTTTATGATATAGTTAATGAGATTTAAGGTTTTTCTTGATCTATGTGAAAAATGTTGGAAGTGTCATAGAGAAGTACTAAATTTGTCCTATTTTACTCCACTTAGCTTCTAGAACTAAGTGAATATGAATTTGTAGAAAAAAGAGTGTCATAATTACAAGTGAAACCCAAATTCAAAGAACTACAATCACCATTTACCATTATTGTTAGTTGCAAAAAATACATAAATTCAAAGAACTAAGTGAATATGAATTTGGTGAAAAAAGAGTGTCATAATTACTAGTGAAACCCGAATTCAAAGAACTACTATCACCATCTACCATTATTGTTATTTGCAAAGAGCATATAAAATAAGGAATCAAGCAAAATTTTCACTCTTCAAAATTGAAACTCATTACCGAAACTAGGGTAGGAATGAGAAAGTTGTGCTTTCCAACAAGTATAGAAGAAACATGGAATAATTTATAGAGTAAGCAAGAGCAAAAGAAGATAGCTTTGAGCTCAAGGCTTTCATGGGACACTAGACAAAGGTTAATTGGAGAGAGGAGAATAATTTGCCATAAGCAATATAATATAATTAGTTTGTCACCAACGACATTCCCTAATATGGAAGTACATATGCATGAGTAGAGGAGGAGGGTTAGATTTGAACTTCTAAAAGAGTTTCTTCTTCCTCTATTCTCTCTCTATGTATACATGAAGCTTATTGATTTGGAAGAGCCAACGTATTAAGAAGTAATGCCACATGCATTAGGGAACTAGTTTCCCAACCAAGCATTTTGCTTAATAGGGAGAGCTAAACAAATCTAGGCAGTCAAGTCTAATATGGACGGTCTAGATCTAAGTTTTTAAAAGCCTATTTTTTTAAAAAATATTTTAATGGGTATAAAATATAAAATAAAGATAATTTCTTAACTATTATTTTTTAAACTTTGGTAAAAAAATTTCTTTTAAAAAATGATTTTTTTGTATAAAAATCATTATTTAAAAAAAAACTCAACTATAGACCATCCAAAATTAGATCTAAATGGCCAAAATCTACTTAGCTCTTCTTACTAAGTTTTTGCTTAGTAGGAAAAGTGTAATATATTCCATTTATGCCCCTTTCATATGCATTGGAAGCGTTTATTAGTTATTCACTTAGGGGTTAAATACACATTCACGACTATTAGCCTTTATTATTACCAAATATCAGAGTTCGTTCCAGATCTTAGATTCAGTGATACCAATTTCTGTTCATCATTCTTCATCATTCTTCCTTCTAGTCCATCTTCAAGAATTCTTCTCTTTCATATTCACATACCTATATGGTTGGTGGGAGAGGGTGGGATTCAGGAAATCTCAATAACAAACAATAATAACAATGCATGCAAGATGAATGCTAGTGCATGATATGCTTGCCTTATATAGGATCATATTCACATAATGACATTTCTGCATTTCTGTATGCTCAATGTTTCGTGCAACATATATGTGGCCATAGTAAAAATAGAAACAAAGCTTCATTCATTCATACATGCTTCACATAATCAAGCAAAGTAATACTACACATCAATACCCAAGCATACACATCATATATATACAAGTTAAGTTTACTACCTTTTGGACTAATTGTTAGAGCAAGTTTTTCACCTAAGAGGGGGGTGAATTGGGTGATTACAGAATAATCAGATACTTAAAACAAATTATGACACTTTAAAACACAGTTATAAGTAGGAAGAGATATCACCGAAGTTCACACAGGGGTTTACACTGGTTCGATCTCAATCACTTGACCTACATCCAGTCCTCAGAAATCCTTCTGAGCCTTTCACTATATCTTCAAAGATTCAGTGGGTTCTTGGCACCTCAGTATAATAGCAAGTTCCTCTCTTAGGACACTTGCTCCCCCTTACACAAGGTAATCTCAAATCCCAACTTAAGGTTCCTCAACCTTAAGTTATCACTATCGGAAATAAAGCGTGTATGATTGACAAATCTCTCTCACAGAGTATATAGATGAAAACTGAAGTACAGATGAAGAGTTGATAAGAGATGAAGCACTTATAAATGTATTGTTTACAGTGTGTTCAAGCGTTGTTCATTCTCTATCTTGATTTTTGAATGGCTGGACATATATATCAGAAGCTTTGAGGACCGTTGTGAATTTGTCCGTTGATTCATTGTGCTTCTGACAGATACAACAATATTTGATTTCCACTTTGCATGTTGATGGTTATTTATGAGTTTCGCTGTTGCCCACGATTAGTTGCCGTTTGAGTGGTGTGTTAAGTTGCTTGTCACATGGGTGGTAGTGGAGTACACCTGTAATACACTCAGGGAAATGACCGTTAGAAAATATTTAAATATCATCAGAGTGATCATGATTCACTGGGAGTGATTTTTGAAAATCAAAGGACCATCGGAAGTGAGCTTGCTTTCACTGGAGATGGGTTTTAGCAACTGAGTAATTTTAATGAAATAATATGCCACATGATTTTGACAGTAATCTGGAATAACTAGCAATGATTATCACTATCAAAATCTAACTAACAAAATCTGTTGATTTCCGTGGAAGTGGTTGCAAGTTGATCACAGTGACTGTCTGAGAGTGATACTGATAAAATGAAACATCACTGGAGTGAATTTGATGTCACTGGAAGTGATTTGAAAAACATTAAAATCTTCTACAAGTGATAACAGACTCACTGGAAGTGAACATGAGATTTCATATACCACTCGATTGAATTTGGCATCACTGGAAGTGATTTTGTAAGCAGTGATTTTCAATCCACTGGAAGTGATTGAGCTAAAATAGTGTATCACTCGAGTGATTCAAGATCGCTGAAAGTGATTTTGCAAACAGTGAAATTTTCTTGCAGTGATTTTCGTTCTACTGGAAGTGATTCTGAAAATTTTAAGGATCACTCCAGTGATCTGGTTATCACTGGAAGTGATTTTCAAAACAGTGATTTTTTCTTCCGGTGATTTCAGAATCACTGGAAGTGATTTGGAAGAAATCATGAATCACTCGAGTGATTCAAGATCACTGAAAGTGAAATCGGGAACAGTGAATTTTTCTTGCAGTGATTTTTGATTCACTGGAAGTGATCTACCGCATCACTCGAGTGATTTCATAGATCACTCGAGTGATCTGGTATTTTTCATATCACTCGAGTGATTACATAAATCACTCAAGTGATCTTGCTCTAGATCACTTTTGTTACTTCTTTTGCTGATGTTTTAGATTTGATCAAATCCAAGGACCTCCAAAAGATGATTTGTTATCATCAAAACATGAAATCTAACATTCTCCCCCTTTTTGATGATGACAAAACATATTATATGATCATGTTCAAAATTTGATTTACTTGATCTTTTTCAAAAGTTTTGCAACAACTTAACCACGGCAAACAAAGGATTAAAAATTTTCTGTCTCAAATATTGAAAGTTTTTTACCTCATATAGAAAATGGAAAATATTAGTTTAAGGTACAAAAACCATTATATGAAGGATTATCATATAAACAGAATTTAAACATGGCATAACTTCTTCCTTTCCATAAGATTATATAGATAGCTGCAAAAACAAGCACACTCACATTAGAACTATATTTTCATTAGATCAGATTCTTTGAACAAGTACATGGTCAGTTCAGAAAGCATACTGAAACTACATTACATGATAATATAAACATAAACAAAAGCTACATAAAGCACATATGATCATATCAGTTCTTCTCCCCCTTTTTGGCATCATCTAAAGGAGAGTAGAAGGCATAGATGTCTGAGTAGATGGAGAGACAAAGAAGGAGATAGGTGGAACATATGGAATAAGTGAGAGTTGGGCAGGAGACTGGAAAGAAAAGGTCATAGAAGAGGGCTCAACAGGAGTGGTGGAAGTGGAATGAGTAGGCCCTACGATCTCTGTAGTAGCATCCTCAATAACAATCTCCTCAGTATGAGAACTGGAAGAGGTGTGGTGTGATAAAGATGATGGAGTCTGGAGGATAGGATCAACCTGTGGAAGATCACCAGCAGGGATATGGTCAGAGATAAAGGATGTGGAAGGTGCAAGTGGAGTGTCTGAAGGAATGATAGGAGGGTCAGAAAGTGAAGGATCTAGAAGTGGAGGGTCTGAGGTAAGAGGTACAGATGTGGAGGCTGGTAGAAGGTCAGGGAAGGGAATATGAAGGTGAGACATGAGTGCATCCTCAATCCTCTGGATTCTCTGTGTCTGATCTGCCTGGCGATCAAAAAGTATATTGAAGTTGTGGTTCACTGCCTTTACTAACACTTTAACTTGGTAGTTGACTTGATCAATCAATTTAGTGTTAGACTTCCTCAACTAAGTGACAGCAGACTGGATGGCATCCTGAATATATGTCTGAAGAGCAGCCTGAGTGAAAGAAGGACTAGGAGATACTGCTCTGGAAGACTGAGCCTCATCCATCTTGGAAGGTAGGTAGAGGCACACCAGGCTGTCCTAGTCTAAAAATATCAACCAACTCATGAATATGAAAGACTCGGGGAGGGTTCATAGGTACATCCTCTATGCCTAGATAAGTGTTTATAAGATCTCCAGACAACAGAACTTTTTAGTCTCTCACAATTGTTTCAATTCTTTCAATAATAATGTTTCCATGGCTATCTTTCACATAAGCAGTCTTCATGTTACAGTAAAAATGCTTAACAACCAAAGGATTGTACGATACTCTCAGATTTAACTATGGTTCATACTGCTTCAAATAAGGAGACAAGTCAATATGAAATTCCTTTTTGAGCTCAACCAAATCTACCTAGACTACAGGACAGAAATCCCTTTTGGCAAAATTTGAAGCAAACACAATGGAGTTCAAAATCCTGAGATTACCTGTGTTAAACCCAGGAAGAGGTTCAAGGATTTCGGGAGATTCTTCAACCATGGACCCAGAATGAAACCGACTACCAGAAGCTTGAGATGCATACCGAGACTTCTGGGGAACAGAGGTAGCAAGGATATTGATAGCACGTGCAATTTTTGTTTGCAATGTAGAATCTTGGATGTCTGCTTCTCATCGTTTCTCTTTCCTTTTACCTTTAGAGCTTGCATGAGACCGTGTAACCATCCCAGTAGGTTCTTCGATATGAATGCCTTTGGGTTTTGGAATAGCCTGATCGGGTTCTTGTAGAGGTGATGCTCTCGGCTTCTTAGATGGAGGAGAGGACGGAGGTGATTGACCGGGTCTCTTAGTTCTAGCCATTTTTGAACGAGAGAAGATGTTTAGGGTTCTGTCGGGAATTTCAGAAATGGAAAAGATTAAGGAAAGCTCAACGGAATGAGATTAATTGGTGAAGCAGAGAGTGAGGATTGAACTTTGATGGTTTGGGTTTCTTGGTTTAAGAAATTTCAAAGGATTTGAGAGTGATTGCGCGAGTGCGAGTGATCTAGAGAGTGAAATGACTAGTCGCGGGAGAAACAGCTGATATAACTAGATTTTTAACTTTCACTCAAGTGATTTCGACATTCACTCGAGTGATTTTGGTTTTCACTCGAGTGAAGTCCAAAATTACTTCACAGAAATTAAAAACACGCTGTAATTGCTTACCTTACTCGAGTATTTTGATAAAAAATACTAGAGTAACTTACCTGTGGTGATATTATCAGTCTGATCACTTGGCTTACCTGTGGTTGCAGTATTTCACTGTTCACTCACTCGAGTTAGTCTTTATCATCACCCGAGTGTTTTCCTCTTTGTTTATCTCTGTTATTTGAAGATATTACAGAGCATCCTGCAAAACATCTTTATAGATACTCCGATGCTTAAGTCAGTTATAGGATCATCAAAACATTATGAAATTAATATTTATAAAGGCTAAACAACTTACAATTCATTGTGATTTACTATTCCCAATTCCCTTCGTATGTACATGAATTGTTCTCGGGCAAGAGGTTTGGTGAAAATATCAGCTAATTGTAAATGTGTAGGTATGAATAACACCTTGACATCTTTCTTTTAAATATGATCTCTAATGAAATGGTGTCTCACATCAATATGCTTGGTTCTTGAATGTTGTACATGATTTTTTGCCAAACTTATTATACTGGTGTTGTCACAGTAGATGGGAATTTCTTTAAGATAAATGCAAAGATCCTGCAGTTGCTATTTTAGCCACAGTAGTTGTGCACAATAGCTTAAGGCTATTATATATTCTGCTTCCGTTGAAGATAATGATACTGTAGTTTGTTTCTTATTGAACCAAGAAACAACTGCACCTCTAAGGAATTGGCATTGCCCACTTGTGCTCTTCCTATCTGTTTTATAACCACCATGATCAGAATTAGAATAGGCAACTAGATATTTGTTACCTCTTTTGGGATACCATATACCCAATTCTTTTGTGTCTGCCAGGTATCTGAAAATTATTTTCACTAATTCATTATGTGATACTTTGCGGCACGACTGAAATCTCGCACATAAACCAACACTGAACTGAATATCAGGTCTGCTGGCTGTGAGGTAGAGTAATGATCCAATCATTCCTCGATATTGAGTTATATTGAAATCAACTCCTTTTTCATCAGCATCCATAAGAACTGTTGAACTCATAGGTGTATCTGCACCATTAGCTTCATCCAATCCAAAATTTTTGAGCAATTTTTTTAGATATTTAGTCTGTGATATGAATATTCCATTCTTTCTTTGTTTAATTTGTAAACCCAGAAAGAATGTCAATTCTCCCATCATAGACCTTTCAAATTCTTCCTGCATTATCTCGGAGAATTCTTTACACAGGGAATCATTATTAGCACCGAATATAATATCATCAACATAAATTTGAACTACCAAAATATCATTTAGTTTTCATTTTATAAACAAGGTTGTATCAACTTTTCCTCGAGTAAAGCCAAGTTCGATGAGAAATTTTCTCAACCTTTCGTACCAAGCTCTAGGAGCTTTCTTTAAACCATATAAAGCCTTTTTTAATTTGAAAACATGATTTGGTTTCGATACGTCTTCAAAACCTGGAGGTTGTTCTACATAAACTTCCTCCGTGATGTACCTATTTAAAAAAGCACTTTTCACATCCATTTGATACAATTTGAATCCTTTGATGACGCAAAGGCTAAGAGTACTCGTATAGCTTCTAATCTTGCTACAGGAGTATATGTTTCCTCATAATCAATACCTTCCTCCTGATTATAGCCTTTGGTGACCAATCTTGCCTTGTTTCTGACAATAGATGCGGATTCATCAAGTTTGTTTTTGAATACATATTTAGTGCCAATAACTGAATGATCTTTAGGCCGAGGTACCAAATCCCAAACTTGATTTCTTTCAAACTGATTTAATTCTTCTTGCATTGCTAACACATAATCATTATCTGTTAGGGCTCCGTCAATGTTAGAAGGTTCCAATTGAGAAATGAATGCAGAAAAACTAACTTCGTTTAAAACTTTGTTTCTAGTTTTAACTCCTTCATTAACTTCTCCCATCACTTGATCTAGAGGATGACTCTTGATATATTTCCAGGCTCGAGGTTGTTTTGGTTGACTTAATTCAACTTCTTTTTCAATATTATCAACCTCAGGATTGGGAGAGTTAAAAAAAGTTTGGTTATAAGTTATCTCATCGTCAAGGCTTTACTAGAGGATACATATTTATCGAATACAACATGAATTGATTCTTCTACTACACATGTTCATTTATTAAAAACTCTATATGCTTTACTTTGATTTGAATAGCCTAAGAAAATTCCCTCATCATCCTTAGAATCAAACTTTCTAAGATTATCTTTACCGTTGTTATGAATAAAACACTTACAACCAAATATGTGTAGATGAGCGAGGTTTGGCTTCCGTCCCTTGTAGAGTTCGTATGGTGTTTTTCCAAGTTTGATTCCGACATATGCTTTATTTGAGATGTAGCATGCAGTGCTCATAGCATCTGCATAGAAGACTTGAGACACATTCTTTTCGTTGAGCATTGCTCTAGCCATTTTTGTAAGAACTCTATTCTTTCTTTCCACAACTTCATTCTGTTGTGGAGTTCTTGGTTCTGAAAAATTGTGATCGATGCCATTTGTATCACAATATTCTGTGAATGCTTGATTATCAAATTCTCCACTATGATCTGTCCGGATACCTGCAATCAACATACCTTTCTCATTTTGTACTTTCTTGGCAAAGGCAATAAATTTACTAAAAGTTTCATCTTTGGATGACAAAAATATATTCCAGGTAAATCTGGAAAAATTATCAACAATAACAAATGTGTACAAATTTCCATCGAGACTCTTAACTCTTGCTGGACCAATCAGATCCATATGCAATAATTGAAGTGGTCTGTTAGTGGTAATTTCATTTTTCAATTTAAAGGAAGATTTTGTTTGCTTTCCTCTTTGACAGGCATCACAAATTAAATCATTCTTGAAATTTACATTAGGTAAATCAATTACCAAATCTTTTCTGAGTAATTTACCTAATTGATACATATTTACATGGGCAAGTCGCTTATGCCATAGCCAACGCACATCAGTGTTACTTAAAAGGTAATTTTCAGAAAAAAATTTCATTCATATCAAGAGTATAACAGTTACCTTCCCTTTTTGCCTTGAGTTTTGACTTCAAATTCTTCTTTTCAATTTACAAATCCTTCTTGCTAACTATCAGACATTCTTCTGAGTCAAATATTACCTAGTTGTCTTTATCTGTGCTTTGGCTCACACTTAATAGATTGTGACACAAGCCTTCAACATAATATACGTCTTTGATCTTATTCTTGATTTCCCCAAGTCCAGCTATCCTTCCGGTTTGATTTCCTCCAAATTTTACCTTGCCACCTTCCTTTGGTACTAATGTGGTAAAATTCTCAGGATCACCAGTCATATGTCTAGAGCATCCACTATCTATATACCATTTATTTGATTTGGATGCCTAAAGCAAACCTGTAGTTAAGGATAATTAAGTTTTAGGTACCCATATCTTTTTAGGTCCTTTTGGGTTAGTACAGACAACTTTTTTAGGTACCCATTTATAGATTCCTATAATTCCTTTCTTTTTATGAAAACATGAAGAAGTGTAATGTCCTTTTCTATTATAGTAATTACAATAAGCAAAAGGATTAGATGTGTGCACTGAATGTGTGAAATAACTTAAATATGGTTTACCTCCCGTCTTCTTCTTACCTTTTCTTTTGTCTAAATTTGTATCATATCCTATACCAGACTTATCATTCACAAGACGTTGCGCTTTTAGAATAACATTTAACATCTCACTTCCTTTTGCAAACTTTTCAAGAGGTTTGGAAAGATCAATATTTTTCTTCTCAAGAGACAAACACTTTTCGCAACTTTTAATTCTTTCTTCAAGAAATTTGTTTTTCTTTTTACATGTAATCAATTCTTTAACAATCTTGACAAATTCAGAATGTAAGGCATCATATTCATTTTATAATTCATCATAAGTAGGATCAGGATCATTTACCTCCTCGTCTGTTTCCTCTTGAGCAACCAGGCATATATTGGCTATCTCTTCATTATCGCTTTCTTCATCTGAGGAGCTATCTCCCCATATTGCAGAAACAAATGCCTTCTTTCTGTTGAAGGATTTGATGTTTCTCTTTTCTTTATTTTTCTGTAATAGCTCCGGACATTCTGATTTGATATATCCAGGTTTACCACATTCGTAGCAGGTGATCTCCTTGGCTTCTCTTCTGCTACTAGTTCCACCTTTTTGTGAATTTCTGAAACCTTGGCCTTTATAAAATTTCTTGAATCTTCTGATCATCAGGCCCATCTCATCATCGTTGAACTCCTCGTCTTCTTCTTGGCTTTCTGCCTTTTTTGTCACATTTAGTGCGAGACTTTTCTTTCTCCTGTCACCAACTTCCTCTATCTCTCGTTTGAATTTTAGTTTGCTTTCATATTCTGAAAGGCTTCCAAACAGAGAAGCTACAAATCGCATCGATTCTACTTTGGCCTCCTCTATTGCTGTAACTTTGGCCTCCCATTCTTTGGAGAGTATGTTTAATATTTTTTGTACTTGGATATTCTGATCATAGATTTTTCCAATTGCTGCAAGTTGATTTACAAGATGAGTATATCTAAGTTCAAATTCAGCTATTGACTCACCTTCCTTCATACGAAGTAGATCAAACTCTATAATTAGAGTATTGATTCGATTTTCTTTTATTCCTGATGTTCCTTCATGAGCTACTTCCAAAGCTTGCCACATCTCTTTAACAGTTTGAAGAGTACAGATTCTAAAGTATTCCTTTTGACTCAGTGCACTCTGAATCATCAGAATTGCTTTACTATTGAGAGTCACGAGCTTTTTATCATTGTCATCAAATTCTGTTGGTGACTTAGGAACTTTTTGAGAGTCTACAGTCTTTGTAGGCACATAGTTTCCAGTTTCAATTACATCCCATAGCCCGTATTCTGTAGCCATCACGAATACACGGAACTTAGCTTTCCAGAAGGAAAAATGCTTACCACTGAAACCTGGTGATCTAGTGATAGAGGCTCCGTCAGGAAGAATTCCTTTACCCATGCTTGCCATCAGATCCTTCTAAGGTTGTTAAACCTGAACAAGAAGACCTGTGCTCTTATACCAAATGTTAGAGTAAGTTTTTCACCCAAGAGGGGGTGAATTGAGTTATTACAGAATAATCAGATACTTAAACAAATTATGAAACTTTAAAACACAATTATAAGTAGGAAGAGATATCACCGAAGTTCACACATGGGTTTATACTGGTTCGGTCTCAATCACTTGACCTACGTCCAGTCCTCAGAAATCCTTCTGAGCCTTTCACTATATCTTCCAAGATTCAGTGGGTTCTTGGCACCTCAGTACAACAGCAAGTTCCTCTTTGGACACTCACTCCCCCTTACACAAGGTAATCCCAAATCCCAACTTAAAGTTCCTCAACCTTAAGTTATCACTATCGGAAATAAAGCGTGTATGCTTGACAAATCTCTCTCACAGAGTATATAGATGAAAACTGAAGTACAGATGAAGAGTTGATAAGAGACGAAGCACTTATGAATGTATTGTTTGCAGTGTGCTCAAGCGTTGTTCATTCTCTATCTTGATTTTCGAATGGCTGGACATATATATCAGAAGCTTTGAGGACCGTTGTGAATTTGTCTGTTGATTCATTGTGCTTCTGACAGATGCAACAATATTTTATTTCCACTTTGCACGTTGATAGTTATTTATGAGTTTCGCTGTTGCCCACGATTAGTTGCCGTTTGAGTGGTGTGTTCAGTTGCTTGTCACGTGGGTGGTAGTGGAGTACACCTGTAATACACTCAGGGAAATGACCGTTAGAAAATATTTGAATATCATTAAAGTGATCATGATTCACTGGGAGTGATTTTTGAAAATCAAAGAACCATCGGAAGTGAGCTTGCTTTCACTGGAGATGGGTTTCATCAACTGAGTAATTTTAATGAAATAATATGCCACATGATTTTGACAGTAATCTGGAATAACTAGCAATGATTATCACTATCAAAATCTAACTAACAAAATCTGTTGATTTCCGTGGAGTGGTTGCAAGTTGATCACAGTGACTGTTTGAGAGTGATACTGATAAAATGAAACATCACTGGAGTGAATTTGATGTCACTGGAAGTGATTTGAAAAACATTAAAATCTTCTGCAAGTGATAACAGACTCACTGGAAGTGAACGTGAGATTTCATATACCACTCGAGTGAATTAGGCATCACTGGAAGTGATTTTGTAAACAGTGATTTCTTCTTGCAGTGATTTTCAATCCACTGGAAGTGATTTAGCTAAAATATTGTATCACTCGAGTGATTCAAGATCCCTGGAAGTGATTTTGTAAACAGTGAAATTTTCTTTCAGTGATTTTCGTTCCACTGGAAGTAATTCTGAAAATTTTAAGGATCACTCGAGTGATCTGGTTATCACTGGAAGTGATTTTCAAAATAGTGATTTTTCTTCATGTGATTTCAGATTCGCGGGAAGTGATTTGGCAGAAATCATGAATCATTCGAGTGATTCAAGATCACTGGAAGTGAAATCTGGAACAGTGAATTTTTCTTGCAGTGATTTTTGATTCACTGGAAGTGATCTGCCGCATCACTCGAGTCATTTCATAGATCACTCGAGTGATCTGGTATTTTTCATATCACTCGAGTGATTTTTAATGATCACTCGAGTGATCTTGATAATCACTCGAGTGATTACATAAATCACTCGAGTGATCTTGCTCAGATCACTTTTGTTACTTTCTTTACTGATGTTTTTTATTTGATCAAATCCAAGGACCTCCAAAACATGATTTGTTATCATCAAAACATGAAATCTAACACTAATGTTCTTCTTCTATTTCCTCTTGACTTTGGCCGTCACTTTGAATGCCAAAATAAGGGAAATTTGTTAACCAATTTCACTCCTAAAACTTGCTTTATGGTCAACCTTCCAAGTTGTAACCAATTGCAAGTCTTATTGACTTTTCTTCTCTTCTTCTTTCTTTGCTTTTTGGCTTGGTCGATTGGAATGCACTTCCCTCTTTCTTCCTTGTTCTTAACCAAATTACTTTAATAAAAAGGAAGGAGGAATGTTGACCAAATGCCTATTGGTGTATAAATTCAAATTGACCAAAGTCTTCTTCAAAAGTGCTTTAAAACTTTGACCAACTCTTCTCTTTTCCCATTTTTGCCCCCTTAGACGTTTTTAACCATACAAGGGGAGGGAGTTGTTTTACTTTTCATTCTTCATCATTACTCTTGCTTTTCAAGAGTAAATCCTAGCCTTTCATTTTGTCTTACAATTTTGACTTCAAAATCAAGTGGTAATTGTCTCTTTTGCCCTTAGTTATGGCAATATTATTTATTGTGCTATTAGTTCTTTTAGTTAGGCTCTATGTCATTTTTACACAATCCTAAAGGAATCAAATACTTTCTTTCAACTAATTCACACCGAAATTCATATTATATTCTGAGTGTGGTTTCTAAAAGTTATTCTATTTATTATGCATTTTTGGGACTCTTATTAAACCAGACTCATTAGTCTACTTTATTCAGACTTATTGTCTAGCCTCTAGTCCCAAAATTATGAGTATTACAATTCTTCCCCTGTTCTATAAATTTCATCCTCAAAATTTTGAACATATATACCTTGGGGAATCATTTCTAGGAACTCGGTCTATCCCTTTCCTATACATGCTCACTAAGCACACAACACAAATTACCATATCCTCAAGGATCTCTGATAGTATTCAACAATCATCGTACAACATTCTCATTCATTCATTACACAGTATGTAATGTTACAAGTGTAAATGGTTTATTAAAAGTGCAAGTGTACACTGTCGTAAACAAGTAATACAGAAGTGAGTAGAGTATCATTCCCATAAGGATTGATCACTAAGTACCAAAATTGGTAATATTAATTCTGTTTAGTCACTTGATTAGTTGGTAATTGAGCTTTCAAAATAAAAATGATTAAACATGAATGCAATTGATATGAAAAAAATATGAGAAAAAGCCCAAGGGATCATATTTCACTTAGCAAATTTTGAATTATTCTAGTCCAATTTAATTCACATAATTGATAGTCGTGTTTCCCTAATTTAATTACTAGCCTCTTCCAAGGTCAAACAATTCTATAATTAATTGTTAATATAATATATCCCTATATGAATTAAAACAATTAATCATGCATTAAGATTTATAGAACTCATCATGACTACATAACTCATATGAATATATTCATATTTCATATGCAAGTTATAGTTTTAACTATAGGATCGACATACATGCATCTCCTTCCAGTCTTAGCATACATATTAAAATTATTCAAAAGATAGCCAATCAATTGAAAGCATTAAGAACAATAATCAAAATTGAATCATGAAGGAAAAATTAAAACTAGATTTAATAAGTTAAAATTCAATCCGTCATTAGTAAGCTACATCATCACCCTAGAAAAAAGAAAATTTAACTCATGATGAAATTAAAAACAAAACCAAAATAAATTGAAAACTTCATAAACATTGCATAAAACTTGATTGTTAAATTCTAAAACATAAAGATACAACTATAAGATGCATAAAAATTGAAACATATAGCCTTTCCTTATAGGAGGTAAAACCTTCCATGTAGGTGGCAACCTATACCATCCATAAAGGAGGACTATATAAGCCTTCCAAGAAGAAGGCATGCAAGAACAATACAATACATGAAATTAAACTCTAAGATGGTGTGTCTCCTTATTTCTTCCACTCCTCTATTTTTTTAGATGGATGGGGTGCAAAAATTTTCACTTGTTAGGTAGAAGTCATGACTTTAAGCCACTAATGTTGACCTTATGGCAACCTTGCTTCTTGATTGCAGCTAACTTTCGAGAGTGAAAACGGTAGAATCTCACATTTTTGTCTTCATGAAAGTTGTAGATCTGAATCTTAGCTTGAAAAGTGTAATACCCCGAATTTTGGGATAAGAGGCTTGAGATTAAGTCTGGATTGAGTGGACTGCTAGACCCTAGTTTAGCATATTTCCAAATGGGACATGGTTTATATCCCAAAATTCCTTAATATCTTTGGATATTAAAAGAAATAAAAGATTAGGGTAAAATGGTAATTTTTCCATAAGTCGAGAAATGATGGATTTTCTCTAATATTCCCAATAAGTTGAGTTGAATGGGAATTAAAAGGAGGGAAATGACTACTTGGTAATTAATAAGCACAAGTGGGTGAGTTATTATCAAGTAAAGTTAATAAGCGAAAAAGCTTAAGGCTTTGGTGGACCACTTGAGGTGGTATAATGAGATAATTTGAGAGTGAATTATACTCTCTTATTTCTCATTAATATTAATGGAATAATGAAGGAAAAGAGAAAGGAAACTTGTTGTGCAAGAAATGAGATAGGTGGACTAATTGAGTAAAGGCCACCGGATGATTTTAATTAATCATTATCCTTCATCAATTAATTCTCATTCTTTCCTGTCGTTCAGATTAAAAAAGGGAAAGGAAAGAAAATCGAACAGAATGAGAAAGGGAAAGAACAGAACGGAGAGAATGAAAACGAAGGCGATGGAGAGAGAGAAGAGAGAGAAAGCTTGTTTTCGCCGGAACTCGCTCGAAACGGCGTTTTCTCTCGAAATGTCCAGTACAAATGTTGTTCTACTCATCCCAAGCTTTGATTCTATGGTTTTGGATTCTCGTTTGGAGGCCGTTGGTGCCATCTCACCGGTCGGAGTGTCGCCAGAATTCCAAACCGAATTCAGAAAGCATGTAGAGGTAAGCGTGTGCTACCTTTCTACCATTTTGGTTTATCATTTGGGTTAGTATTTTGAAAGTAGTGTACTGTTCATCTCTCATTCTTTCCACGTTTTGGGTCCAATGGATGTCTAAACGGCTAATCATGTAATAAGGAGTAGAAAGGAGGATATTAAGATAAAGAAAGGAAAGAACCGACACAACTCTTCTGAGAACTCTATATGGGCTGTCATGCATGGGGCGTGAGCCATGAGTTGGAATTTCATCGATTGGGTGATTCCATTGAGTTCAGAAGAGAAAATTGTGTAGGGTTCATGTTGAAGGGGAAGTGAGAAAAATGCCTAGAGGGTGAAATGATCAATTTACCCTTTTAGCTCTATATAAGGGCTGTTAAGGGGTATTTTCATCATTTGGGCCTGAATTTGACTAATCTGAGGTCATAAATGGATTCTACACGCGAAATTGTGTAGGATTGACCCATGTTATGATTTCTGTAAAAGTACAGTTGGGCCAACCTTCCGGGGGCATTTTGGTAATTTAGCATAATTGGGCTAAGTTATCAACTAATACGAGTCTAGAATGATATAAGAAAGAGTAATGACTCATGTATTAAATGTTTGGGAATTCTAGGACTTGATGGATGGACATGCCTGAACCGGAGCAAAGACGAAGGATTGAGGACGGACGTGAGGTCCGACAGGTAGTAGACTTACTTTTCCTGCATGGGTGTGATATGTATGTTATATGCATTGATTGTGTGACTGCTATGCCTATTTGTGTTAAGCATATTTGATTAATTGAAGCTCTGTTATATTTGTGCGATGGCCATTGGTATGTCATAACATTGAGCATGCAGCATGTCATTGTGTTGGCATGAAATAGGGTAGGCAAGCATGTCATGCATTCATATATATATCTGCCATGCATAGTAGTACTGTTCACTACTGAGATTCTCTCGAATCTCACTCCTCCCAAACAACCATTTTAGACAGGTGATGGATGCATGAAGATGCAAGAAGGAGATGTGGAGTGGAAGAGAAGACTGTAGTGCGAGGCACTACCTCTTGTATTTCATATATGTATGTATATATGGATATATGTGTATGTATGAATGTTGTATAAGCAGAGAATCGCTCTAATGTATTTGAGAAATTTTCTAGCATGAATAAGAGAACGACTTTTAGTTTATTGATATAATCGTTCGCTTACTCTGATTTAATGGAACTAAGAGCCGGTAAGGTAAGTATATGGAAGGGTGTTTACATTTATGGTATCAGAGCTATTGAAAATGAGGTCTTACAAAAAGCATGTGAGAGCTCCTTATTTCAACATTTAAAGCTTAAGTTATGGTCAAATTATTGGGCAAAAGTCAAACTTGGACGTATCTACTTGCTCAACTTCTAAGCAAAATTCAAAGCTCTTGAAGGAAGAACTGGGTTTTAGCCTCAACATAAAAGTTGTACGAACTTTTCTTAGCTTTTTATCCATATAAATAAAGTCCAAATCCAATATCTAGAGCTCCAGATATTGCTTGAAAAATGAAATAGGATTAAAATTTAGTATTTTTTGATGAATTCTATTTTATGTCAAAATCATTATTTATTTATCAATTACACCCAAATTCATTAAATTAAGCTCAAATATCATCCAAAAAATCTTCATATAAGGAAAAATAAATATGAAAATATTTTACTTATCATGTAGCCTTCAAACACAAGACCCACTGGTCTATTCCCACAGTACTAGTTATTTTACTGGGCCTCTGCCCTTCTCATCTTAATACTTATTAGGCCCTTCTTCCTATCTCGTGTTCACAACACATTCAACATTCAAAGATATTCTATGCAACATACAAATTAATTCAAGGACACACAGGTCCTTTCCCACAGTGCTGAGTATTCTGGTTTTACTGCCCAGGGATACTACCCTATACTTCACATACTGAAAGTTATTACAATCACAGGCTACGACCTGGTACCGTCTGAATGTTTTGCTAGCCTCAAGACATACTATAGACTTACTAGTTCAATACCACAGTGCTAAACATACAGGTCTTACGCCCCAGGGTCTCTATCCTATGCAAGCTTGCATACTGGGTCTTATCGCCTCGAGCCTTCGCTCATCACAATTCTCAAATACATAACATTCTGTCAGGTAAAGAGATACTAGTCCATCATGTCTTATGGCTTCAGGACATACAGTCCATCATCTTTGATGTATACATATAGAGACTAACTACCTCATGCATACATCCCACTAGGTATTCTGAATTCATTCTAGGCTATATCTCTTGCTACTCAAGCCATTCATATGCTTATGTAATATTCCCGAAACATGCAAAACAAATCATTCATTCTTAAGCATTCAGATTTATTCACAAGACCTAATCGGTCAAGTTATTCATTCAAAGGACCCAACCGGTCTAGTTCAGCATTCATATTCATTCATAAGACCTAACCGGTCAAGTTTCATACAGATGGTAGTTCAGGTTCGACAACCTGCTTCTGGCTACAACCCGGTATTAATTCTCAGGTTTTTACCTACTTCGGCCTTCCACCAGTATCATTCTCATACCATCTAAATGAATAGATATTGTCTTCTTTGTGGGATTGGCTACCCACCTCACGATTTTGCTTCTTTGGAGTCTTAATCTCTTCTATCCAAAAAGCGCGTCTGCCAGCCTATGGACATACTGGTCCCATAGGACTTAGGGCTTCATATGAAATCTTTTGCCAGCCTATGGACACATTGGTCCAACAAGATTTAGGGCTTCTCATTAAATGTAGATCAGGTCTAACGGCCTAAGAACGCACTGACTCAATAGGTCTTACTGCCTACCGTATATTCATAACATGAATATACTTGATGGTAAATACATACATGCAAAACCATTACATAAGATAAGAGAGCAAGAGTTGTTTTCCGTTATACCGTCGAGCATGTTCTTTCTTAACTCCCTTCTTATGTCTTTCCTTCAACACATAGCACTGAAGTACTCTATGGTGATGCACTAGGTCATATAAACCCTTCTTTCTAGGATACCCATCCAATGTGGGACTCATTATAATGCTCCACCCTTGAGAGCCAACGTCCTAATTGCTCTACTTTACGATTCAATGTCACAGCTGTTTCACTCTATAGTTTGACGTCACGGTGGCTCCACTCTACAATACTTCACTTGACGCTTTACTTAGTCCACTTTGACTGTTTAGCTCATCCAGTCAGAACCCTCTATAGGTAGACCTTTCATATCAGAACCCTCTGTAGGTAGCCTTTTCCAATCAAAACTCTCCATAAGTAGTTCTCTCCGGTTGGTTGTCTCTGAATGGAAGTATCATTGTAACGAGAGACCCAAATCTTATAAGGTCCCTCCCTCTTCTCTAGCAGTTCTATAATCTTCTTTCTTTAACTCCGCCATCTCATCTGGGGTTATTTTGTGTGGACTTTCGATATTGCTCCCGCTCCAGGCATAATTGTACTTCCTTTACTAGGGTAATCTACCCATGTCTTACAGGGAATCCGTAAGCTACTTGTACATTCTATTCTTTGTCCCGACCATAAGACCATAATTCGTGGCTTTCCTCATTCTTTATATCACTCTATTCCCTCATGAAACAAATTCTCAACCATTCTTTCTAAGGGAATATTCTGTAATTAAGATCTTGCCCTATGCTGGATTAGCAACTAGCAACCTCCAGAAACCTCATTCACATTTCAACATATTCTAAGACCTCAAACCACTCAGGTCAATTCAAATTCCTGAAGAATCAATTCGACTATTATTTGATTCTTAGGTTATAGTTCAGTTGGTAGCAACCTTCTGTATACCTATCCAAATTTTAGGTTCATCAACCTACTTCTAAAATCCTCAACATCAAGTAGATTGGAAAATCATTTTCCTTAGTTCCTTAGCTATACCCAATAGGTGTGCTAAAATCCTCAATATTCATGCTTCTACTCTATCCTCAGAACATTTAGTCAATATCCTCAAATATCCCAAACCATTGATGATAGCTCGGCATTATCCATAAGATTCATACTTTCATGTATAAGAACCATAGTGCAACCTGAATCACATTTCGACCTAAACACTATTTCAGCTTAGATTGGATTCAAGCCTATTCTCAACCTTTAATATGATAAGATCGGATCCTCTATGATCAATATACGACATAATCAACACGCATCATGTATCACCGTATATCATACCTATATACCTTTATACATTCTAACCTTTTAGTCAAAGGTTTCCATATGGAGACTTCCCAGGGGGTCACCCATCCCAAAATTGCTCTTACCCGAGCATGCTTAACCTCAAAGTTCTGATGGCATCTAGGGCATTAGCCAACTCGGCATCTGATTCTACGGAGGTCATACCCTTCTCTACTAGGTATATATGACTACTGCTCCGTTTTATTATCTATATACAGCTCTACCCCTTCCTTTATACCAGCCTGCCAGCTAGTGGTTGGGGGAAATTCTATTTTTCTGGGTTGGTCCATCAACCATATTTCATTATAGTCACAGGATCACTAATAAGGTATCAATATACCTATTCATAGCAGCAAAGCATACTAGCCAAATTCTAGAATCTCATGCTCCGATACAAAAAATGTAATAACTTCCATTTATGCCCCTTTTATATATGCCAGAAGCGTTCATTAGCAATTCACTTTGGGGTTAAATACACATTCATGACTATTAGCCATTATTCTTACCAAATATAAGAGTTCATTCGAGCTCTTAGATTCAGTGATCCCGATTTCTGTTCAATTCTAATACGCATATTCATATTTGCATATTCATACGTATTTGTCAAGTGTAAATATTTTACACATAGTATAAATAAATACACTTGAATCTTCAATTCTTCATCATTCTTCCTTCTGGTTCATTTTCAAGCATTCTTCTTTTTCATATTCACATACCTATATGGTTAGTGGGTGAGGGTGAGATTCGAGGGAATCTCAGTAGCAAACAATATTAACAATCATGTAAGATGAATGTTAGTGCATAATATTATTGCCTTACATAGGCTCATATTCACATAATGACATTGATGTATGCTCAATGTTTCGTGCAACATATCTATGGCCACAATAAAAATAAAAACATTCATTCATACATGTTTCACATAATCAAACAAAGCAATACTAAACATACATACAAGTAAAGTAAGTTTGCTACTTTTTGGACTAATGTCCTTCCTCTGTTTCCTCTTGACTTTGGTCGTCACTTTGAATTCCAAAATAAGGGAAATTTGTTACCCAATTTCCCTCTTAAAGCTTGCTTTTTTGGTGAACTTCCAAATTGTAACCAATTGCAAGTCTTATTGACTTTTCTTCTCTCTTTGTTTTTTGGCTTGGTCAATTGGAATGATCTTCCCTCTTTCCTCCTTGTTCTTGACCAAATTACTTCAATAAAAAGGAAGTAGGAATGTTGACCAAGTGCCTAATTGTGTATAAATTCATGTTGACCAAAGTCTTCTTCCAAAGTGCTTTGAAACTTTGACAAACTCTTCTCTTTTCCCATTTTTGCCCCCTTGGAAATTTTTAACCATGCAAGGGGAGGGAGTTGTGCTACTTTTTATTCTTCATCATTACTCTTGTTTTTTAGGAGCAAATCCTAACCTTTCATTTTGTCTTCCAATTTTAACCTAAATATCAAATGTCAATTATTTCTTTTGCCCTTGATTATGACAATATTATTTCTTGTGACATTAGTTCTTTTAGTTGTCTTTATTACTTCTTTCTAAACACCATTTCCCTTTTCCTTTAGATTCAAGTTAGGCTTTATGTCATTCTAACACAATCCTAAAGAAATCGGATACTTTCTTTCAACTAAGTCACACCGAAATTCATGTTCTATTCCGAGTGTGGTTTCTAAAAGTCATTATATTTCTTATGCATTCTTAGGACTCTTATTAAACTAGATTCAATAGTCTACTTTATTCAGGCTTATTCTCTAGCCTCTAGTCCTAAAATTCAGTGTATTACAGAAACCAGGTCCATGTAATAGTACAAAAACATTTTCCCCACCGCCTTTCTACGCTAGTTAAATTGAAAAATTTTGTCATAAAAAGATAGTCCATTTTTGCAATTAATTTGAAATTATGTCGATTCATAACATGAATAACATATAATAACTATTTATTACTTTGATGATTAAGATAACTGACATTGTATAACTTTAAGGAAAAGACGTCTAAGAAACTGCTAGCTCGTTTGGTTCAATTATATGGGAGAGGATTAGAATTAATCCTGATGCAATATACTAATTACAACACTTGGTTAGGCTTATATAATATAAAGAGGATTACATTTTGTAATCCTGGTTACATCATTTGATGTAATCAGGATTACACTGTTAGGACTAATTAATGGGTATGCAGACATCTTATAATCAAGTGAAAAAGACACTATTGCCATTATAATTTTTTAATTTGACCAAAGAGCTCATCCATAAATGCAGTTAAATATTAAATAATTACAACCATTAAATATTAAAAAAATTAATTAATTATATAAAAATATTAGCCCACTAAAAAATTTAAAAATTATATTTCACCATTAAAAATACCAAAATATCCCATTAAATATTAAAAAATTAACATAAGCCCAACTTATATACTGCAAAATATTTTCACCATTAAATATTAAAATATTATTATGAATCCAACATATATACTGCATAAATTGAAAAAATTACCTTGAACCAAAGTGTACATTATACATATATGTATATAGATGTGAGTAATTTTGTTTCTTACATATTATTCCCATATATTCTTATTTTCCATGTAATTCAACCAAACATTTTATACATATGCATCATCTTTAATTAATAATAAACTAAACAAATTCATATAATCATCATTACATTACATTACTCTGATTCCATGAACTAAATCGGCACTTAGTGCCTATTTGGATTAGCAATATACAATTATGATCATGATTTTCATAAGTGACATTTGTTAAAAGTAACAATTGTCAATCATGATTTTTCTTTGGATATTTTTTTTTCACAAATGACTTTAAAAATTGTGATTATATTTGGATTTCATTTTTTAAAAGCACTTATGGATACATAATTACCAAAAAAATGTATCATTTTTATTAAAAGTTGTTTACATTTTCATTAAATTTAATAATAATGATAATTAAATATTTAAAAATAATTATTAAATATTTAATAATTATTTATTAAAATGATTTAATAAATGACATGAATATTTAAATATTATTTTTATTTTATAACGGCTATTATCTAAAATAATTTAAAAATTCATGTTAAGTAATAGGAAAAACAATATTCATAATAATATTATTTGAACTACTTTAGTTGAGAAATAATAGGTAGGATATGTGGAGAGAATTTTAAAGGAGGGATTAGAGGGTAAATTGGAGAAATTCTTGTTGTGGAAGTTTTATCGGGATTTTCCAATCGTATAAGCAACCCCCTTGTCACTTATATTCAACATGTGGTTGGACAATGAAACCATGATTCATCGGGGTTGTTTGGGATTTTTTTTAAAATTACACAATAAGACAAATGGGGTTTATAATCACTTTTTAGCCTAAATCGAGCTTATTTGAACTCTTATCGCTTATCCAAACAATCAATATTTTTCTTGTTACAAACAACATAGTTTAGAGTTATTACCAAGGAACAAAAAACTGGACCGAGCATTAAGCCAGTTGAGGTAGTAGTTTAAAGGTTAATGGGTCAGATTAGAGTCAACTAAGGGGCCAAACCAGTCATATTAAAATAATATAATTTAATCGAAATGTAAAAATTAATATTTTATATAAACTAAAGAAAATAAAAATCATAATATAAAATATATTTTAAGTGATAATAAAAAATAAGTGGTTATATATATTTATATATTTTTTAAGCTTCTATAAAAATAAAAACGAATATTTTTAGAAAAAATTGCTTAAAATCTTTTAGTATTAGTTATGACGCCTATACTTATGTTATAGATATCTAATCTAGTAATTATCATTACTACATAAGCAAATCAATGAATGAATCATGGGATTGGATTTTAAATTTCAAATATTATTCCCAATGTTACGATATCTAACCCATTAATAATCATTATTACCTAAGGCAAATCAGCCCATAAATTATGGCGATTGAATTTTAAATTTTAAACTTTTTTGCCCTAAAATAGCGTGACACAGCAATTGGAAGACAAAAAAAATTATTAGGTCAAACCACTTGTTTTCCTAGTTATAATCAGTTTTATACTAGGTCATACCAATTTGTTTCTCTTCAGCCCAAGGGCTAAACTAGACCGAACAACTGGCCAGTTCACTAATTTTCTAGTTGAACCAGCCGATCCTGTTTGGTTTTTTGTTCCTTAGTTATTACATCATTGACATAGTAACTCATTTAAATTAAACCCTAATAATATTAGGTTTTCATAGTTTAACATTTTATAGTTTCACATTCACCTCACAGTGGTTGCCCCCATCCCTACCTTACCTAAGTCCTTCAACCTCTCATTCTCGATGTTTTCCTAACACTTTTTGTAACACCCTCCTTGAAAACATAAAGATTTGCCACGGTAAAGAAAACCTCGAAAGACACATCTATCATGGTAGAAAATTTTGGAACCACAAAATATATCAAGAGTAAGGTGTGCACCACAAAATACTTTAAGATGCTAGAAACATCTTAAAAATATTTTAGGGTGCTTGATGAACATTAACCCTAAGAAATATATTTATTATTTGATTTTATTTAGATCTACGTAGTAAAATTACTCCATATGTATGTTGAGTGAGGGCTACATCATTAGTTACTAAAGTTGTTTTATTTATACCAATTACCAATACTTGTAATTGATGAACTATAAAAATCTAATAAAAGCTACAAAGACTTAAATAAAAATAAGGTAGGAGTATGGGTACTTGCAGCATGTTAAATTTTTCTATATAAATTATGAACATTTAAAGGTTTGATTGCTAAGCATGAGACTTGAGGTAGACTATCCTCATAAAAAGAAAATAGGAAACAAAGAAGTTACGCTAGAGGAAGTGTACAAGCATTTCCTTATAAACCTAAATAGATAACTTCATTGAAACCATTCATTTACAAGCCCGTTATAGTAGAAAAAGTGAAATGTTAAACAAAAATAAAAAGGCTACCATAGTAGGAAAGCTTTTAACTAACTTTCAAAAACTAACAATGGTAGATAAGAATTTACTTAGAGCATTGAGAGCTCTATCATGGTTATAAAAGAGTAATGGTCATTTGAAACAAGTTAACTATTTTCTTTTTTTTCTTTTTCTTTTGATGGAAAACAATTTAAATGTGATAGAAAAGTTTACAACATAATTTTCAAATAGATTTTCATAGTTAAAAGAACAAAACCCCTAAACAGTAAATTAAGCATGCAATTAGGTTTTGGACTTATCAAAGTCTAGAATAAACAATTCACCATTAAACCCAAACCCATGCATCTGAATAATATATTGTCACATAGCAAAATATCCAAAGTCAAACAAAAATGTGGACCATAAATTCAAACCATAGTGCTTAGGCCTCTAGCCTATCAAAGTCATCAAAGGTAATACCAACGAGGTTTGACCTAGCGAAATGGGCTAATCCCTCATAACATGATGAACTAAGGTTCAAATCCTCACTAGGAGAGGTGCCTACATTTATTACCCGACGGTGCTTTAAATAGGATTGTCTCTAATAGGAGGATACTTATACTTAGCAAAAAAAAAGTCATCAAAGGTCGAGAACAAAATATTCAAAAGTGTATAGTTAATACATCAAATCTACAAAATAAATCATAGTATGTAAAATGAGCACTAACATATATGACAATGTACAATAATCCAGTATAAACCAAAAAAGATGAAAGTACTATTATTAGCAGAAGTAGCTTAAACTTTTAGAGCCTTCCCTAGTAGACATACACAGAAGCATCACATAAAGAAAATATTAAATCAACAGGGTGAGATAAAAGCCTAAACAACCAACAATCCTACTTATTATACATATAAGTAAGTGCTCATGAGGTGTTGGTTGGCATAGTTATAAAACACCTAATAATTCACATGTAATCACATGGTCACATATATAACATATATGATAGCTTAATCTCTTATTTTTTGTATATGTCAAATGGGTATACATAGATCAATACACAATAATTTAATCTTTAACATCATTTATTTCCTCGTACTGAACCCATAGGCTAGTACTTAGCCATGTGATTGTTAGCTTAAAGCAATAAGCTCATTAATAAAGTGATTTTGATTGGCCTAAATCCTCAGAGTATAAGACAGAACCATGAGTTTTCTCTCTGGTCTACTAGTGGGGTATTAAGGCCCTACTATAATAAATAGGCCAAGGGACTTGCCATTTTATACCTAGTGACCTACCACCTTGTCTCCACTATAATACAACTCCCATCAAACAACATCCACCATTTGTAACACCTTACATTTATGCCTATATTATATGCGTTGGAAGCATTCATTACCAATGCACTTAGGGGTTAATTACTTATTTACGACTATTAGTTGTTATTCTTACCAAATATCAAAGTTTGCTCTTCTTCTTAGTTCTTATTCTTAGATTCAGTGATTCTGATTACTGTTTAATTCTAATACACGTATTCATACTTGCATATTTGTCAAGTGTAAATATTTTACACACAATATAAATAAATACACTTGAATCTTCAATTCTTCATCATTATTCCTTCTGGTTCATCTTTAAGCATTCTTCTCTTTCATATTCATGTAGCAAAAAATACTAACAATGCATGCAAGATGAATGCTAGTGTATGATATGGTTACCTTACATAGGCTCATATTCACATAATAACATTTCTGCATGCTCAATGTTTCATGCAACATACCTATAGCCACAATATAAACAGAAACAGAGCTTCATTCATTCATACATGCTTCACATAATTAAACAAAGCAATACCGCACATCAATACATAATATGCACATTAAATACATGACAGTTAAGTAATGTCACTACCATATGGACTAATGTCCTTCTTCTTGTCTCATTTTCTTCCAACCATTGTAGCTTCTTGAAAATTCTTCCATTCTTCTTCTTTCTTGACTTCTCATGGCCTTAGATATATAGAATAATATATTTAGTGCCATAATAAATGAATTCTTAATCGGCTACATTAGTCTCATATACTTACTTTCACCCTCGGAATTCACACTAATTACATTTGGCCATTCCTTTCTTAAATTCGCATGGTAGCTAAAAGCTGCCAGCATTTTGACCAAATTTTGAAAATTCATAACTAATTCTATAAAACTCCAATTGGGGTGATTAAAATTCCTATTCAAATATCTTTGAGTCTATTTTATAAAAAAAATATTTCTCACAGCTAATTATAGCCACATAATTCTAGAAATACGACTAAAGCCTCACTGTCATAGAATTTATTCTAGATTTAATGCATAACTTCAATAATTCATAATTCCTAGTATACTGATCTAAATGGCACAAATGACCTATCAAATTAAAGCTTGACCTAAAGAAATCGGATACTTTCTTTCAACTAATTCACACCGAAATTCATATACTATTATGAGTATGATTTCTAAAAGTCATTATGTTTCTTATGTATTCTTGAGACTGTCACTAAACTAGACTCAATAGTCTACTTTGTTCAGACTTATCTTCTAGTCTCAAAATTCAGGGTATTACACCATCCCTTCTCATATCCATACTTATAATATTTAAACATGTACTCATCAACATACCAATATCATATTAATAGAAAATTTTCATAGTAAATCAATATTTCAATAAAATTAGTCCCACAAGACAAGTTTATAATAACATAATTTCATAAAACAAATTCGATAACCTTGAGTTTCACAAGACAATTTCAACATTAATATAGCTCATAGCTTGAAACATATCCCAATGGCATTTCAATATTCTACAAAGTTTAAAATCACTCAATATCATACAAACATGCATAAAAAGTAGAGAGCGGTTATCTCTTGCTGAAGCAAAGTATTACCATAAAGATTTAAGGCCAAGAGCTCAACCATAAGTCTCAATCAATCTATACTGACCAAACATTACCATACATTAATATTCAAACAAATGGAGTGGCTACACTAAGAAATTAGCGGCTCTAGATCCCTTTAAACACCCCAACTCTCAATAAATTTCCAATTTAGTCATTTCAACATTAAACCTCAATGGCCTAGTAGCTCAACTAACTCATCCAAACCATTTATGAACCTCCAATTAATAAAAAATCAATCAAATCCTCAACTTCCATACTTAAAGTTTCACTTCAAAATACTCATTTGATAAAATCAAGCTTAGATAACAATATAAACCGATTAAACCTCCAATTTAACTTATATTAAAACAACCCAATTGTTAAAACTCATTTTCAATCACTACAATATTAAATCTCAACAAAATCTAACTCAGATTTAATCCCAGCTCAAATATTCAAATATCCTCAACTCAAACAAAATTAAACCAATTAAAATAACTCATTTAAACTCAAGAGACTCGGTGAAAACTTGACCCATTTTGAAAATCACAAAAAAAGCCCTAGATTTCCCAACGCTAAATCTAAAAAATATAAGAAATTGAAAGAAAAGAGGTTAGGAACACTTACTCAAGTATTTGAAAGCAAAACATACTCCCAAAGATCGAATTCTTGAAGCCCTAGCAGAGAAAATCGCTCTCTACTTCACACTCTCTTTTATTTTTGATGGTAAAACATGTCTTATTTATGCAGAAGATCGTACATTCACTGCAGCAAACATGACCTTTTTCAACAGTGAACAACATAAAGAAGGGGCTCAAAATTCTATGATGAACGTCACATTGAACATGCAACGAATGACATAGACAAAAAGGGTCCAACTTAAAAAATTCATAACTAATTTCACACATTTTCGGAATTTACAATTTAGAACTCTTTGAAAAGTTTGAGATGTCTACTTACCAATGCAAAAAGAATAACTCAAAAACAATAATATCATTTGACTCTTGAAAATTTCAAAATTCCAACATTGTTCAAAAAGTCTATAGATATGGCTTCGAACAATCATCCTTAGTATTTCTAATCCTAGAAAAACCATATTGAACAACACAAATAAACTTTTTCTTATCCTAATAATTACTTAATCAACCTTAAATCTTGAGATCAAATTTTAGGATGTTACATGAAGAACCAATGTTTTAAAATACAATTGATTACATATTGAGCATGAACAAAACTCTAGGACTAATGTGCTTCTTGACGAAATTCTTATCTCTCAACCAGGCTCTATTGATGATGATTGTGAGAAAGAGTGAGGGGCACACATTATAGACAATCAGAAATTATAGTGATTAATTAACAATGCAAACATAAACAACTATAAGGTATACTCCTGGTAGTAGTTGTTTAAGGGATTTTTTTGTTTTTAAATATAAGATCTTAATATATTTTATCTTCCAAATTTATAATTTTTTATTCAAACTGTCCTTATAGACTCCATATATTGAGGGATTTTTCATTAATAAGATACTTTCAAATACAAATAATTAAAAGAAGAACTTTAGAAAAACAAACATATTTTAATAAATAACTAATTCAACTAACTTATTTAATTTATGTAAATTAGCTCTCTAACTCTAACATGTAGGAATAGAGAGAATATATGTTAGTTGATCATAAGGACAAATTTAACATTGAAAACATATAATACCAACAAAAAAATAGGCCTATATGATTTTGTTTTTAAAAATATTGTTTTGAAAAACAAAAAAAAATATAAAACTTGTTTGAAACTATTTTCAATAATTTTTTTTTAAAAAGTGGTTTTTAAAAATTAAAGGCGTGTTTGATTTTGTTTTTGAAAAAAAAAATTCTATTTTTAATCATAAAACTTGTTTGAAAAATTGTTTTCAATAAATTATTTTTTTTAAGAAAACAAAGTGTTGTTTTTAAAAACTAAAAAATTAAATAGTTTTTAGGTGTTTTCATGTTTTTTTTATTTTTCATTTTTTGAGGCCGTTACCAGCCACTATCAGCACTACACCATTGGTGTGTTGACTACTACCACGGCACCACTGGTGACGGCCATCGCCACATCATTTCAAATAATATTTTTTTCAACTAGTATCCAAACATATTTTTTCTTTTTTTTTTGGTTTGCAAAACTTGTTTTAAAAGCAATTTTATAAAGGAAAAATTTTGAATAAATACTTTTTGAATTTATGAAACCTCAAAAAGCCTGTTAACACTTGTAAATAACAAAGATGTGACATGGATTAAATTGGAATTTTTAAAATTTTGCTGATTTTACCATAATACCCTCGTTTTTTAAATTTTTTTTAAAAAGAAAAAGACATCTTGCGAAGCACCACCATCGGCCGCTAGCAGGTCCAAACCCTTCAGTCGATAGCCATCAGAGCATGGCTGCTGGCCGTGCTGGGCTGGCGGCCGTCGAAGCTCCAGGGACTGGGGGCTTTTGTTGTGGTGGGTTTGTTTTTTTGAAAAAGATATGCCAAAGTGGTGAGGGTGGATTTGAACCCACCCTATCTCGGTCCTAAAAGAGGCATAATGGCCATTAGGTCACTAAAGGCTCTTTAACATAAATATGCATGAGTAAATATATGTATAGTGTAAATAAAAGTATAATTGTATTGACTAAATCAATAATGGAATTGATTAAATTTGTAATGGTATTGACTGAAATCCTAATAATATTAACTAAAGATGTAATTATATTGACTAAATGAATAATGACATTGACTAGAAGCATAATGATATTAACTGAATGAATAATGATATTCACTAACATCGCAAATAAATTGACTAAATGAGTAGTAACATTGACTAAAGGTGTTATAGTATTGACTAGATGAGTAATGACATTGATTAAAAATGTAATGATATTGATTAAATAAGTAATGATATTGACAAAATGTGTAATGGTATTAAATAAATTAGTAATGGTATTGACTAAAGGTATTTATTTTTTAAGTGAGTACTTGTTCACCTTTAGTCAATATTTTCCTCATTTAGTTAATATCATTACTCATTTAGTCAACACCATTATGCCTTTTAGTCATTTTAATTACTTATTTAGTCAATATCATTAGGCCTTTAGTCAATATTGTTATTCATTTACTCAATATCATTATGCCTTTAGTTTTTTTTGCTAGGACGTTACACCAAGGTTTTGAAACCCGGACTGGCTACTAAACTAGACGGGGTACTGGGTCAAGGGTCAATGGGTCAGATCAGAGTCAAATTGGGGCTAACTCAGGGCTAAACCGATGAGGAAGTGAAGATTTCATGATTATTTATATGAAATTGAATTAATTTAATTTTTTTTAATCTTAAACTGGTTAATCGAGATTGAATCGGTCAAACCAAGGTCAACTACCAAACCAGTTGAATCACTGGTTAGCCAGGCTGGTCAGGTTTTCAAAACATGGCATTACGCTTTTAGTTAATATCATTACGCCATCAGTCATTTTGTTTACGCCTTTAGTAAATATTATTATTTATTTAGTTAATACAATTACGCCTTTAGTCAATGCCATAACTTATTTAGTCAAAATCGCTATGCCTTTAGCTAATACCATTATGAATTTAATCATTTTTATTATTGATTTAGTCAATACCATGATGCTTTTATTTGTATTATACAAATATTTAGTCAATATCATTACTAATATAGTCAATACTATTACGCCTTTAGTCAATGTCATTACTGATTTAGTCAAACCATTACGCCTTTAGTCAATATTATTACTTATTTAGTTAATATTATTACGTCTTTAGTCAATTTGCTTACACCTTTAGTGAATATTATTATACCTCTAGTTAATGTCATTATTCATTTAGTTAATATCGTTATGCCTTTAGTTAATAACATTACGAATTTAGTCAATACAATTACAAATTTAGTCATTTCAATTACTAATTTATTCCATACCATTATATTGTTATTTGTACTATACATATATTTACTTATGCATATTTTGAAGTGTACATATTCTGAAGTATTCTTTTTGACTCAGCGCACTTTGAATCATCATAATTGCTTTACTGTTGAGGGTCATGAGCTTTTTGTCATTGTCATCAAATTCTGCTGGTGACTTAGGAACTTTTCGAGATTCTTCAGTCTTTGTAGGCACATAGTTTCCAGTTTCAATTACATCCCATAGCCCATATTCTGTAGCCATCACGAATACACGGAACTTAGCTTTCCAGAAAGAAAAATGCTCACAATTGAAACCTGGTGGTTTAGTGATAGAGGCTCCGTCAGGAAGAATTCCTTCACCTATGCTTGCCATCGGATCCTTCTAAGGTTGTTATACCTAAACAAGAAAACCTGGCTTTGATACCAAATGTTAGAGCAAGCTTTTCACCCAAGAGGGGGGTGAATTGGGTGATAACAGATACTTAATATAAATTATGAAACTTTAAATCACAGTTATGAGTAAAAAGATATATCACTAAAGTGGACACAGGAATTTATACTGGTTCGGTCCCAATCACTTGACCTACGTCCAGTCCTCAGAAATCCTTCTGAGCCTTTCACTATATCTTCCAAGATTCAGTGAGTTCTTGGCACCAAAGTACAACAACAAGTTCCTCTTTGGACACTCGCTCCCCCTTACACAAGGTAATCCCAAATCCCTACTTAAGGTTCCTCAACCTTAAGTTATCACTATCGGAAATAAAGCGTGTATGCTTGACAAATCTCTCTCACAGAGTATATAGATGAAAACTGAAGTACAGATGAAGAGTTGATAAGAGACGAAGCACTTATGAATGTATTGTTTGCAGTGTGCTCAAGCGTTTTTCATTCTCTATCTTGATTTTCGAATGGCTGGACATATATATCAGAAGCTTTGAGGACCGTTGTGAATTTGTCTGTTGATTCATTGTGCTTCTGACAGATGCAACAATATTTTATTTCCACTTTGCACGTTGATGGTTATTTATGAGTTTCGCTGCTGCCCACGATTAGTTGCCGTTTGAGTGGTGTGTTCAGTTGCTTGTCATGTGGGTGGTAGTGGAGTACACCTGTATTACACTCAGGAAAATGCCTGTTAGAAAATACTTTAAATATCACTGGAGTGATTATGATTCACTGGGAATAATTTCTGAAAATAAAAGAATCATCAGAAGTGAGCTTGCTTTCACTGGAGATGAATTTCAACTGTCAGCAATTTTAACAAAATAATATGCCACATGATTTTGACAGTAATCTGGAATAACTAGCAATGATTATCACTACCAATATCTTACTAACAAAACTTGTTGATTTCCGTGGAAGTGGTTGCAAGTGGATCATAGTGACTGTATGAGAGTGATACTGATAAAATGACACATCACTGGAGTGAATTTGATGTCACTGGAAGTGATTTAAAAAATATTAAAATCTTTTGCAAGTGATTACAGATTCACTGGAATTGATCTTGAGATTTCATATATCACTCGAGTGAATTTGGCATCACTGGAAGTGATTTTGCAAACAGTGAATTTTTCTTGCAGTGATTTTCAATCCACTGGAAGTGATTAAGCAGAAACATATATTACTCGAGTGATCTGGATGCCACTGGAAGTGATTTTCTAAACAGTGAAATCTTCTTGCAGTGATTTTCATTTCACTGGAAGTGAATCTGGAAAATTTGAGGATCACTCGAGTGATCTGATCACCACTGGAAGTGATTTTCAAAACAGTGATTTTTTCTTCCGGTGATTTCAGATGCACTGGAAGTGATTCAGCAAAAATCGTGCATCACTCGAGTGATTCAAGATCATTGGCAGTGAAATCTGGAATAGTGAAATTTTCTTGCAGTGATTTTCAATTCACTAGAAGTGATCTGCCGTATCACTCGAGTGATTTCATAGATCACTCGAGTGATTTGGTAATTTTCACATCACTCGAGTGATTTTTAATGATCACTCGAGTGATCTTGATAATCACTCGAGTAATTACATAAATCACTCGAGTGATCTTGCTCAGATCACTTTTCTTACTTCCTTGGCTTGTTTTTGATTTGATCAAATCCAAGGACCTCCAAAACATGATTTGTTATAATCAAAACATGAAATCTAACAACTTATAGACAATATTTTTTACCTTTGATTATGAATTAGTAACTGTATTTGTTTTATTGTATGAGATGTGTAGACATATAGTTAAATTTTATAAAAATACCTTCCGGTCCTGGCCCGCATGCTCTCAGGCCGGGCTTTGAAAAACATTAATTTTTCTTTCTTCAGGCCCTGTAGGGTCGGCCCTTTTAGGCTTTGACCCATCAAGTGCCGGCCCTCATTCCCAACTCTAATTGCTATATCATTGTCGGCGACAGTTGCCACCATGTCATGCACCTTCGACAACATCAGCGCTAGGTCACTTCAAAAATAAATTTTCTTAAAAAACAATCATCTCAATATATATATTTTTTTGTTTTCAAAATTTATTTTTAAAAACAATTTTATAAAACTGTTTTGAAAACAAAAGCAGAAAATAGAAACAAAGAGGCCCATTTATTCTTATAAAAAATAAATTTTCTTCTATATATTATAATACGTCAACTGTTATGAATTTCAATAATATATGCCTCATTTTTAAATTTATTTCTATACATTGAACTGTTATTATAATTTAGAAATATTAGTTATTACAAAAAGAAAAAAAGAAATTAAAAATATTAGTTTATCTCCAAAAAAGAAAAGCCTTGTTCCTTTTTCGAGTGGCTTTTTCTTTGCTAGAGAATAATAGAAATTACTGTAGTTTGTTTTGCAGAACATGTTGACAAAATCTGAGGCCAGGCCACACATGAAATTAAACGACCGCAAAATTGGGGCGCAGTGGATCCCCTCTTTCTCATGTTTCTACTTGCAATCATGATTCATGAAACCAATCTCTTTCAATTCCGTGTTGTTTTCACAATTCTCCGCATTTAATACGCTGCTTTACTTAGACTGAGTCTCCTCTTCGCTTCTCTACCACTTGCTCCTTCGGCTAGAGCAAGCTTCCTCTTTTCCACTCAGCAATGGCGAACTTCTTCTCCAATAAAATCAGGCTCTCTTCCTCTCTACTCAAACGATTCCAACGGCATGCAACCAGTGCTACTCCCTCGCTATTCATCACCAGATCTTACACAAACGAAGGCAGTCGTCCTACCATAGTCCACAAGCACAGCCTTGATATTCTCCACGACCCATGGTTCAATAAAGTATATCTCACCTTTTTTCTTTTTTATTTGAATCGTTAATTTAGTTTTTTTTCTCTCTCTCCCTTCATGCGTCCATTATTGAGTATGGGGTATTTATATATATGATTTGAAGGTCGCATTTCACTGGCTGCTGGGTTGCTGTTTGTGCATTTCTGTTAATTTAAACTGTAAAGTGCATTTTGTTGAGATGCCAACTTATTTTCTTGTCTTCTATTCACTAGTTTTTTGATTTTGTATATATAGATTTTAGTTCTATGGTAATTTCAACATTTCGATTGTTTGACTTGCTGGGAAATTGCTGTCTGATTACATGCATTTTATATTTGATGCTTCATAATTTGACTCGTGAGTGCAAAGTGTAACTTCTCCGTAGTATTAAAATATAGTATAATGTGCATTACCTACTATTTTATAGATAAATAGTTCATATACACTCTTTAACAGCGTAGCTTTCAAAGTTCATTATTCAACAAAGAAGGAAAACTCCTGCAACTAGGATTACTCTAAATTCTCCAATGACTCTTCCGCAGAACCTTCCCTTTGTTTACATTTTTGTAAATCTCCCTACTCTACAAACCTGTGGTAACAACCGACAATCTAGCAGCTGAAAAACTTCCTTCTGCCCCCAATCAAGCCTATTAAATCGTGACTTATTCTTCACATGGATAGCTTCCTTCCAATTTTCTAATTCTATTTAAGCTGACTTTTTCTTGAAGATTTGCTCATTCAATAAAATTTTTGACCTGGCTTCTGAAATTTCCATGCTCCCTAATTTTCATATATAGTAGTCCTAATGCTTCTGTAGAAGCTGCAATCTACACGTAAGTGACTCCTGTCTTCAGCTGGTCATTTACATCATGTTAGAAATTGCGCTTGAAATTTGCTACAAATCCTTTTTTGTTCATTATGATCATTGTGCCTTGTCTTACTTCACTGGAGTTTATGAACCAAATAAATACTCCACCCATTCACGCATGTGCTTATGTTGAATGAGGAAATTGAGCTTTTGCATGAAGAGCATATTCTATTTACCAGCTTTATTTTTGTTAAGAAAACATTTTTTTAATTAAAAATACTTGTGAATTTTATATTTGCTTGTATCAAATTTAAATGCATAATAAATTCCACTTTGGTGTTTTAATATTAGGGAACAGCTTTTACCATGACAGAACGTGATCGCCTTGATCTACGAGGATTGCTTCCTCCAAATGTCATGTCTACTGAACTACAGATTGAGCGCTTCAGTATGTATTTATACATTTTTCCCCTTTTCTGTTCAAAATTGTATTAATATTTGTTGGTGGTCTCTGGGTGAGCTGACGATAGAGTTAATTCTGCAGTCAAAACTTGGGAACTAAGGCATTCTAACATAGGCTGCGGGTTCAATAATTTGTTTTGTTTATGTTACTTGAGAGAATGAATGTGGAAGATATATGGCAGAAAATAATGATGGTTTGTTTGCTGATATCTGTGCACGGAGTTAGAAAAGTTTGGATGCCAATAGTCATTTATTTTTGCATTGATTAGTAGCTATCTCCTCTCACTGGAGAGGCATAGTTACTTTTAAAGAGTTTGGTTGGTAAAGGTAACAAAACATTTCTGGAGATATGTGATTTGTTGTTTGTGGGTCTGGTATGTGATGGATCTGAATGTTAGGATAAGATTCAGACATTCCATGGGCTCTAATTTTTAGATACGTTCATTTCAACGAATATTTTTTTCATAATGTTTTATCTGATACTCAGGAACTGGAGAGCTTTCCCCATTAGAGTTTTCTGTCCATTTCCTCTTTACCTTTGTTTATTAGGTTACTAATCGTCTTTTGTATAGTGACATTCTCCTCTCAGTTCTTTCATTCATTGCTTACTATATACAAAAAGGGAATTTATAGCTGGACATTAACAATTTTTCCCTTCACTCTATGAAAGCATTTCTTTGTATATCTTCTTTATATGGATGTACATGAAAAGAAAGCAAAAAGGGAACAACTTAAAGGCAGCTTTTGGTAAATCCTTTGAGAACAAAAGGCTTTTGTTTTGTGAAACTTTCGAGTTGAGCACATCTCTGTTCGATTATTTCTTTTAATTATCTATTGAACACATCTTTACATTATACTGCAAAGTTGTTTGACATTAAACTACAATACAAATGACGGGCAGTTCTAGCTAGTTGGTCTGTATGTGATAATAATGACAATTTTGTTTTTGATTTCTTTATAAAATGAGTGTATTACTGTTCTTATTTTATAATTTATCTGTTAGTATATTTGTTGGCAAACAGTGGTTGATTTAAAGAGGCTTGAAGTGCAAGCAAGAGATGGACCTTCTGATCCAAATGCTTTGGCCAAGTGGCGGATACTCAACCGCTTGCATGACAGAAATGAGACTATGTACTACAAGGTCAGTTCACAATTATTTTTCCCTTTGATGATGAAAGAAAAGAGCTCAACTATTGCAATTCTTGTTCATGTACACCTTTGGTTACTTAATGACATGCGAACTAAGGTCACAATGTAAAACTCTACAATTCTATTATTTAGCAAGGAGATAGGAAAATTTGTTCATTAATAGGTATTGAAAAATAATCACATGATGTTCCATTCAGTTTACAATTCTTTATGTTATTGAAAATAATCGGGTTTAACAATTACACTATCTTCTCTAAGATAACTTTTGACACCTCCAGGAAAACAAAAGAATGAGATAAAGAAAATAATCACTAGCTTAATCTAGCAGATTAATTAAATAGAATGCAACTCAGAATCATTTCTTTGACACTTCTCAAGTTGGAGCTTATAGATATATTATGCTCCAAGATAATTATAAATATATTAACCCAAAGACATACATACAATAGATTTAGTAGATGAATTAACTAAATGATGTTCACACTTGGTACAGACTATCCTGGTCGTGTTTTGCAAAAGATTCTCATTAACTGTTATGATTTGATGAAGAAACTGGGTCGAATTCCCACTTTGTATATTGCAGGGAAGCCTAGGTAATTGTACACACCATAACTGACAGCCAATCAATTATAGGATTGTTCCTGATCTTGCACAGCTGACCTATTCTAATAAATACAACATAATAATAGGATTTGACGTTCCCGTAATCATAATTACTTTGTTCCTTAATATTTTCCAAATCTGACACCCTCATAATGACATAAGTGCATTTTCAACATTGCTGCTCAAGGTGTTACGTAGATGTTCTGCATCTTCAGCTTGGAGTAATGACTTAGGATGATGAATCCTTGACCAACTACATTAATTAGCTGGCAAAATGTTGATACATAAAGAGTGAAATTAGACCACTCTCCACATATTTCCTTTATGAAATGCTTGTCAACTTCACGTTGCTTTGATTTTATCACATTGTATTGGGTTGTGAGCAATGCTTTTATTTATATATTATCATAACCTCACTGATTCATCCCACTTCATTATCAGGCGTTCCAAAATGATATGCAACGGTTCAACCATAGTAATTCATAAATCCTAAGTGCCATAAATTTGAATTTGCAAATTCCACTACACTTTTTTTCTTACTCCACATTACTTGATTGCTCTGGATAAGTGCATTAGCTTGCTGTGGAACTCTGTTCAACTAGAGCATACATAGTCTTCATTTTTATTTGCCTCTAGATAATTCTGTTATCCTTTTGACTAATATTCCATTTCCTAGAGTGGTCATCAAATAGTATAGGATGGGAAGTCTTGTAAATGTGCTTCATTGGGGTTGTGCATGAATTAACTTATCGCACATTGCATAAGCCATGTCTCGTATGAGTGAGCTAGATAAGATTCCACCCCCCCCCCCAATCTTAGGTATTTTTCTGTCAACAACATCGTTTGCTTCTCAATTGGGACCAGTTGCTGTGACAGTTGGTTTGCATGTTGACGGGCATGGTTTAGTTTAGATAATGGTCACTTGTTTTTTCTGTGAAATATAGATACCTTATTTTGAATTTGCTATCTCAGTTCCTAGGAAGCAACTAACTAATAACATGGTGTATATTGGGGTGTAAAATCTACAATACATTAAGATACAATTAATTATAATAAATACTGAACATCATAAAAATACACAAAATGAAACTCCAATGGGAAAATGGGTAAAAGATTTCAACTTATGGTTCCTAGAGCTGACCTTGGGATCAATGCCCTAGACATTTGGGGGATGGAAGCCCCATGATCAATAATGAATAGGAAGTTTTGCCCCATTTGAATTTAGTTGTATAGTCTACCATATTTTCTATGATTTATTCATAAGAAAGTAGGAATTTGCCTTGTTTATTGCAATTTATAATTGATTAGATGTGTTCTTGTACAAACGAAGGGCAAAAAAACCAGAATGATTATTATTTTGTCTTTAATGATACACACTTGAATGACAGGTTTTGATTGCAAACATTGAGGAATATGCCCCTGTAGTGTATACTCCAACTGTAGGTCTTGTATGCCAAAACTACAGTGGTTTATTTAGAAGGCCAAGAGGAATGTATTTTAGTGCTGAAGATTGTGGAGAGATGATGTCAATGGTTTATAACTGGCCAGCTGATCAGGTGCTTGCGGGTTAATGTCACTGTTCCATTAATAATTTATATTTCTTTTACTAGGACTTATGCATTGCTATTATAAATGTCATTGGTTTTCTGTTTTTACCTAACCCTGTACGTTATAGTCATAATGTTTGATAGGTGTTAGGAAATATTTTGATAGTAAGAAATCAGGGATTAGGAAATTATGATAACAAGAAATCAGGGATTAGGATATTAAGATTAATTATCATTAATTGTATTAATTGTAAGGATTCTCTCACTTGTGTATATATACCCTTGTGCATATGAATGAAACATACAATTTCCGGAGTACATATTCGTTATACATGGTATCAGAGCATTAGGGTTCATTTTCCAGCGATCTGGTTCATTTTCCGGCGACCTGAACAGTGTGAGAGGGAGGATTAGGGTTCTGTCCATCGCGCTGTTCGTGCACACGCATCACCCAGGGAGATTCAGCACCCTCCGATCGGCCCATCCCGACCGTCGCGACCTCCGTTTGCCGTGCGCGTGGCCTTCACGCGCCACCGGACCTCTGCCGCCGGTTACACGCGCCGGCGTGTGACGGCGTTTTTCGGCGATTTTTTCGCCGCTGCTTGCTGCATTGTGCTCGACGTCGTACTCCCGTCCTATCTCCACTAGTTTTGTGCTTGGGTCCTTCATCTCTGTTGTCTGGTTGGTGATTTATGCTCGTGGTTACTGTTCACTTCGTGCTCTAGAGGATTCTTGCCTGTGTGGTAATTTGATTCTTGCTTCTGATTTGTTTGGCCTCCTTAGCACATTCGGGGGCTGTTTGGTGAGTTGCTTTGCCTTGTTTGGCTTTGTTAGCATACTTTGGCAAATATTTGGTTAGTATTTCTGTGTTGTTTGGCTTGGCTAGCACCTCTTTGGGATTGTACATCTAGTTTGCTGGTTGCGTTCATTATATATGGCTAATTCTAAGGCTAATATTATTGCTGAAATTGTTCCCGTGATGAAAAAAATCACTGATCATAAGTTGAATTGGACAAATTATATGGATTGGAGCAAAACCGTCCGTATGTATCTGCTTAGTATTGACAAGGAAGGACATTTGACTAAGGCTCCTCCTCGGGATGATCCTAAGATGGCATGGGCCAGAGCTGATGCCAGTTTATTTCTCCAAATCCAGAAGTCTATCGAGAGTGATATACTTCCTTCTGTTAGCCACTGTAATACCGTTAAAGACCTCATGGACTACCTAGAATTCCTCTACTCTGGGAAAGGAAATATCACCCGAATACACGATGTTTGTGAGGGGTTTTATCGTGTTGAACAGCAAGGCCGATCTTTGAAGAACTTTTACATGGACTTTAAGCAGATGTATGAGGAGTTGAAGATGCTGATGCCACCTACGACTGATCTTCAGGCCCAGATTGATAATATGGAAAAACAAGCCATTATTAGTTTCCTTACTGCTCTTGATCCGGCCTATGAGACAGTTCTTTCCCAGATTCTGTCCAGTTCTGAACTTTCTTCGCTTCAGAATGTCTATTCTCGTGTCCTGCGTGTAGATAGTCTCTCCCACCCGACTCCTACTGCTAGTGCATTAGCTGGCCGTGGTCCCACTGATAACCGGTCCTAGAGCTTTTCAAAACCTGGAAACAGCTCACCATCTTCTATTGATACCCGGAACCAAAGTCTTCCATGACAAGGCAACAATCCTTTGACCCCCAGTCCTATTGTCTGCTTTTATTGCAAAGAACCAGGGCATACCAAACGTTACTTTCGGAAGTTACAAAATAAATTGCAACGTAGTGGTGCTGCTCATGGCTCAATCATATGATCATCTTCATATGGCTCCATTCTCTGATGCTTCTCCCACACCGGCTGCACTTGCTACAGGTAACTGTGATTCGTGCTTGGCTACTGCTTCGTCTAAGTGGATCATCGATTCCGGTGCCACTGATCACATGACAGGTAACCATAACTTGTTCTCTACATATGCACCTTACGCCAACCCCACTTCGATAACAATCGCCAATGGTTCCTCCTCTCGTGTCCTTGGATCTGACACTGTTACCCCTACATCTTCTGTTTCTTTGTCATCTGTCCTTAATGTGTCTGATCTTATATTTAATCTTCTATCTCCTAGCAAACTTACTCGCCAAATGAATTGTTTTATCTCACTTTTCCCTGATCACTGTTTGATCCATGATCTTACGACGAAGCGGATTATTAGTAGGGGCTATGAAGCAGGCGGTCATTACTTTCTTGCTGATACGGTACCGCGTTCTGTTGCTTGTTCTGGTGGTTCGTCCCCTTTTGATGTTCACTGTCGCCTTGGTCATCTGTCGTTGTCTTCATTGAAGAAATTGTATCCTCAGTTTCATCATGTGTCGTCCTTAGAGTGTGAGTCGTGTTAGTTTGTCAAACATCACCGTGTTCATCTGACACCTCGCGTCAATAAACGGGCTGCGTCCCCTTTTGATTTGATTCATTCTGATGTTTGGGGTTCGTGTCCTGTCGTGTCCATGTTTGGTTTCAAGTATTTTGTTACGTTTGTTGATGATTTTTCTCGAACTACCTGGTTATACCTAATGAAAAGTCGTTCCGAGTTGTTTTCTCACTTTTGCAACTTTTATGCTGAGATAAAAAATCAGTTTGGTGTATCTGTGAAAACATTGAAGAGTGATAATGCTAAGGAGTATTTTTCCACCCATTTTCATGACTATATGCTTACCCATGGCATGATTCATCAGTCCTCCTGTGCCGATAACCTCGCCCAAAATGGTGTTGCCGAAAGAAAGAACCGACACTTATTAGAAGTTGCTTGGGCCTTGATGTTTCAAATGCACATTCCAAAACCTTTTTGAGCTGATGCTGTGTCCACAGCCTGCTTCCTTATCAATCGTATGCCAACTCCTGTCCTTCGTGGTGACATTCCATACACTACCTTGTTTCCTTCTAAATCCTTGTTTCCTATTGACGCAAAAATATTTGGCCGCGTTTGTTTTGTTCGAGATGTCCGTCCTACAGTTACCAAACTTGATCCAAAATCTCTCAAGTGTGTCTTCCTTGGCTACTCTAGAGTTCAAAAGGGTTATAGATGCTACTCTCCCAGCCTTCGGCGCTATCTTGTCTCTACAAATGTTACCTTCCATAAGTCCACTCCGTTCTTCCTTATGTCTACTATGCCCCCTTCCTTGGCCACCCCTAACGGCCTTGATGACGTATTGGTCTATGAGATATGTTTACCACCTGTGCAAGCAACTATAAAACCTCCCATCCATCATGTTTATCGGAAGCATCCCGAGGAAAGTAATGTTGCCGCTCCTGTTCATGACCCACCAATGGTGCCCGCTTCGGCGTCTGATCCGGATTCAGTCCCTTCCACTCTTGCTTTTGAGCCAGATCAGCCCACCGTCCCCGACACCTCTGATAATGACTTGTCCATTGCTCTCCGCAAAGGTAAACGCTCCTGTGCCTATCCTATTTCCTCTTTTGTTTCCCATAATCATCTTTCTCCTCTATCCTGCTCGTGCATAGCTTCTGTTGACTCAATTACCATGCCTACTACTCTCCACCAAGCCTTAGCCCATCCAGGTTGGCGTGCTGCTATGGAGGACGAAATGATGGCACTTGATCAAGCAGGTACCTGGAATCTTGTTGATCTACCTCCGGGCAAGAAAGCTATTGGTTGCAAGTGGGTGTTCGCCATCAAAACCAAGGCTGATGGCACCTAGAACGCTTGAAAGCACGGCTCGTTGCCAAGGGCTATGCTCAGACCTATGGTGTTGACTATTCTGAAACCTTCTCCCCTGTGGCAAAATTGTCTTCTGTCCGTTTATTTATTTCACTGGCAGCCACTTATGGTTGGGAACTTCATCAGTTGGATGTCAAAAATGCCTTCTTGAATGGTGATCTCCTTAAAGAGGTTTACATGGAGCAACCACCTGGCTTTGTTGCTCAGGGGGAGTGTGGGAAGGTATGTCACCTTAACAAATCACTATATGGCCTAAAACAGAGTCCTCGTGCATGGTTTGACAGATTTAACAGGGTAGTTGAGGACTTTGGTCTAAATCAAAGTAAGTGTGACCATTCTGTGTTTTATCAGCAAACAGAAGCTGGCTTGATCTTATTAGTGGTATATGTTGATGACATTGTTATTACGGGGAGCAACGCATTTGAAATCTCATCACTAAAAGCCTTTCTGAATTCTCATTTCCAAACGAAAGATTTGGGTCGGTTAAAATATTTTCTTGGGATTGAAGGTTTGAGAAACAAGAAAGGTATTCTTCTGATGCAGCGGAAATATGTTCTGGATCTGCTTAAGGAGATAGGAAAACTTGGGGTAGCCCCGAGTAGCTTTCCCATGATTCCTAATCCTTTTTTGGAAATTGATGATAGCATACCATTTGATAAACTTCCAGAAAATGTAAGAACCAAGGTTGACCCTGAGGAGATTAAGCCGTTTGCCTACCCTGAGAGATACCGTAGATTGATTGAGAAGTTGAACTATCTCACAGTGACTCGTCCTGATGTTACATTCCCAGTGAGTATGCTGAGTCGATTCATGACAGCACCGACTGTGGCTTAGTGGGAAGCTTTGGAGCATGTCTTATATTACTTGAAGGGGTCACCTGGTCGTGGTATACTCTATACAGATCATTGTCACACTAAGATTGAATGTTTTTGTGATGCGGATCATGCTGGGTCAAAGTTTACTAGGAGATCCACTACAGGATATTGTGTACTTGTGGGAGGAAATCTAGTGTCCTGGAGAAGCAAGAAGCAGAATGTGGTTTCGAACTCTAGTGCCGAAGCTGAGTATAGAGCCATGGCTCAGTCGGTATAGGAGATTGTGTGGATCCACCAGTTAATGAAGGAAGTTGGCCTTACCACATCATTACCTGCAAAATTGTGGTGTGGTAACAAGGCTGCTTTGCATATAGCTTCCAATTCTGTGTTTCATGAACGAACGAAACACATTGAGATCGACAGTCATTTTGTACGTGATAAAATCAAGGAGAACTTCATTGCTACAGGACATGTGAGGTCCAGCGACCAATTGAGTGATTTTTTAACTAAGGCACTAAATGGGACTCGGGTTGATTACCTTTGTAACAAGTTGGGCTTGATTAATATCTATGCTCCAACTTGAGGGGGAGTGTTAGAAAATATTATGATAGCAAGAAATCAGAGATTAGGATATTAAGATCAATTATCATTAATTGTATTAATTGTAAGGATTCTCTCACTTGTGTATATATACCCTTGTGCATATGAATGAAACATACAATTTCCGGAGTACATATTTGTTCTACAATAGGCATGTAACAATGTGGTAGTTTTCTTACTTTGATAAATTGCATTGTTTAGTTTTTTTCCTTCCTTCTAGCATACTTGGAGCACTATCTTTTTGAAATGGCTGGCCTGTGGTGTTTAGGGTTGGAAGAAATGTTAGATCATTAGGAGATTTCTTCCATGGCTTCATTTATGAAATGAATTTACCGAGGGATTGCAGCTCTGATAGGCTAAATGATTTTTCATAATCTTGTGATAGTTTTTGGTGTTGTTTTAGGAGTTATTTTAACCTCTGTCTTTGCATTTTTCTTCCATCTGTTTATGAATTGTTTTTTTTCTTTTCGCCTAGATGTTTTCTATCCTATGAGCACGTTATGCTGTGTTGTTTATATATATGTATGTTTTACTTGATGTTTATTCTTCATTTGGTACATTTCTAAACTTTGATCTATCTCTCAATATCTTGATATCATATTTGATGATCCAAAAAACTTAATCTCTCTGTTTTTTTCCCAGGTTGATATGATTGTTGTTACAGATGGCAGCAGAATTCTTGGTCTTGGTGATCTTGGGGTTCAAGGAATTGGCATTGCAATTGGAAAGCTGGATTTGTATGTTGCTGCTGCTGGAATAAACCCTCAAAGGGTATGCCAGCATTCATGGTTTTGTTATTTTTCCTTAGAACTAAAATCTTTCATTTTGATCGCTGACTTGCTGTATTAAATTTTTTGTTAATAAACTAGGGCCTGACTTGACTTGAATTTGATAAGTTGGCATTATTATGTTTCAATACGAAAACGGAATTGTTGTAATTTGATAAATACTGTGGCTAACAATATTTATACTTTGCTGATTACATTTTCCTCTTTTACGTTTAAACTGTTTTGTGGGCATGCTTTGTTCTGTTGAAAGCATTACATCTCTGCTCAATTATTGATTGACTGCTCATTATTAATTAAAGCAAGTTTTACTTAACTCTGCAATAGAGTTTTCAACTGAAATGATCTGATTAGGTTTCAGCTTTTTCCTCTCTCAGGTACTTCCCGTAATGATTGATATTGGGACTAACAATGAGAAGCTACTCAAAGATCCATTATGTAAGTATTTCTATATCTAGTTGTTTGAGAATAAGCTACGCTAACTGTACATTATAAATATTTTGTATGTAATGATGAGCTTAGTTCGAGGGATTAGTTTTTATGAGAGAATTATTTTGTACTTGATCCTAAGGCAGTTTGATGTATATACATATGTGAACAATTGATAAGCAATTCAGTTACACCTGTTTTCATGGCATCAGAGCAAGTTGTATTTGAAATTTCCCTCTTAAACTACTTCCCTATTTGGTCTGTTGTTTCTCTCCTTTTTGATGGGTGTACATGCATTGGGCAAGTTGAAGTGATTGTCAGCCTTCACTGCTTGCATTGGCGGGACTACTAGAGACCTCTAATTGTTGTTAACTGAAAGGATGGTTGCCATTGGCTATGCTAGTCCCATGGTCTACCTTCAATATCTGCTCCCGAGTTACATGACCAGCACATTAAGTGTGTGGAAATTCCCCTTTGATGGCGATATCCTTCCTTTAGTGACAGCATCTATTTCTGGCCTATTCCTTCTGTTTCTCAATTGTGGGTACTTTGTTCCGTGGGTGCTCTTTTTTATGTGTCTATTTTGGGCTTGTTGAGCCTTTATTTAGTGTTTGGCTGGTTGCTATTTAGGGATGTCTTTGCTGTTGGTGAAGCTACTGGTTGCTGCAGCTATGCCTCTCTGGTTCACTGGTGACTATTAACCTTCAGCCAGATTTTGGTGTTTTCCAAAGAAAATACATCTTGAAGCAGTTTATAAACTTTTGAAGTATCTAGAAAAACCTCAGGAATAGGCTTTGCTATCAAAAAATGGGAACCAGACTAATATAGAAGCATGTAGTATTTACCTATACCGACTGGGCTGGGTCTGTGGATAATAGCAGATCAACGTTTGGGTGCCATGCTTTTTTATGGGGCAACTTATTCACATGGAAAAGCAAAAAGTGGAGTGCGGTAGCCAAAAGTACTGCAGAGGCAGGTAGAGTTTAGAGCAATTGCCCAAGGAATTTGTGAGGGATTATGGTTTAAGAAATTGTTGGAAGAACTGCAAGCTGACATATAGTCAGTCGCTAATAAAATTCTATTGTGATAATAAGGCTGCCATAAAAATATCTCATAATCCTGTTCACCATGATAGTACCAAACATGGATAGGCATTTTATCAGAGCAAAGAAAGAGGAGGGTGTTGTGTGCCTGACATATGTTCTAACAAAAGAGAGAACAGCTGATATTCACCAAAGGGCTTTCCAAGTAAGTGTTATACGATTAGTAAGTTGCACATGATTAACATCTATTATCGAACTTGAACCCTTTGGGGGGGGGTTAAATATATAATTAATGGGAGATTATTTTGTAAATAGTCATCAAATACAATCAAGAGGGATTATAACAGATAGGTTTTAAGGAAGTAATTTTTATGATTTGATTCTGTCCATGTTTAGCGTCCAAAATCCCTTGTAGTTTTGTGTGTATATAATACATTATAGCTGTTCCTTGATCGATGATCAATAGAATATACGAGTTTTTTGACCGTGGTTTGTTGCTCATGGAGGTTGGTGAGAAAGCATGTCACCTTTTCAAATCCTTATATGGCTTGAAACAGTTCTCATGCTTGGTTTGACAGATTCATTGATGTAGTTTTCAAGTTAAATCATAAATATTAATCATGTCCAACTTGCCAACAAAGTACTCGAACTTGTCTTTGGCTAGCCCCTTTGTGAACATATCAGCAATTTGTTTTCTGGAGGGAACATACTTGAGACTGAAAATTCCATTATTGATCTATCTCAACATGTTTAGTTCGATCATGCTGAATTGGATTGTGTGATATGTTAATGGTTGCTAGGCTATCTGAGTAGAGTTTAACTGGTAGATTCACACTCATTCTCAATTCTTCAATTACTCAATTTAACCAGATGCTTACACAAATTCCCAGTGTTATGGCTTTAATTTTTCTGCAGTGCTGCTTTTTGCTACCAAACACTGTTTCTTACTCCTCCAAGTGACAAGATTACCCCAAACGAAGTTGCAATAACCTGAAGTTGACTTCCTATTCTCCTGATCCCTACCTAATCAGCATTGGTAAACATTTCTACATTCTTCTGAGCTGATTTTTTTCAACACGAGACCGCATCCCGAAGAACCTTTCAAATACCTGAGTATCTGATAGATTTCATTAACACGAGACCACACTTACTGATATCTTCCTATATCCATGGATTTTCCTAGATCTTTGTCATCCCTGATCTTGTCAAGTCGTATAGGAATGTCACTTGGTCTGCAACCCAACATGCCTATCTCTTTTAAGAAGTCCAAAATGTACTTCCTCTGCTAGATGTAGATGCCCATTTTTTATCTAACAACTTTAATTTCCCAAGATCCTTAACTTGAAATTCCCAATTTAGAGCCTGCTTAATATGATCAATCTCATCTATGTCATCCCCTGTCAGGACAATATCATCCACATAGACTGCCAAAATTGCCATTTTTCCATTTTGATGTTTAAAGAATAAGGTATGGTCACTTTGTCCCTAAGTGTATCCCTGTGTCTTTAAAACTTGGGTAAATCTTTCGAACCACACCCTAGGTGATTGTTTTAATCCATAGAGTGACTTTCTCAATTTGCATACCTGATTAGCTTTCTTTCTGGGAAATCCTAGAGGAGGTTTCATGTATTCCTCCTCTTTTAGTTCTCTATTAAGAAACACATTCTTGACATCGAGTTGGTGCAATTGCTAGTCTAAATTTACAGCTAAAGATAGCAAAATCCTGATTGTATTCAGTTTTGCAACTGGTGCAAAAGTTTTTGTGCAGTCCATTCCATAAACCTATGGGAAGCCTTTTGCCACAAGCCTTTGCATTCACCAACCAGGAACAAACCAGCGCATCTTCGGCATTCCAACTCTTCATCGCTTTCGTGTCTAAGATGGTGGAGGAGGCGAATCGCTGGTGACATGGCCAAGGTTGCCTCAACCTTCAAGAGTGAAGCTTATGGACTGAGCTGATAGAATCTATTGAATTGAGAAAGGAAAGAGTCTGAGAGAAAGTGACGAATAAGAGAATAGAAGAGGAAGAAGAATGCTTAGAGTCAGGATCTATACTCTAAACCCAAAGGAACAACTTCTGCATAATATTCTCCATATACACTAAGTAACTTCCCTAATGGTTAACGTTTGCTAAATAACTGCCAGACCATTATATAAACTACTTAACCCATTACATAAACTACTAACCCACTACGTGATAACTGCCTTCCACTAGATAACTGATATCTAACCACGTCTAACCACGGTTCCTTATGCTATAAACCAATAAAGGACGTGGTTGGATCCTATCAATACCCTCCCCTAAAAGAGTCGCCTTGTCCTCAAGGCGAAAATGTGGAAATTGTGTAGCCATTATATCATAAAGTTCCCAGCTAGCTTCTTCATGTGGTCGGTCTTGCCACTTGATAAGAAGCTCAATATCCCTTTCCCCATCACAAACACTGACTTTGCTGTCCAAGACCTGTTCTGGTTGAAGTTGGAGTTCCCAATCCTCGTTAATTGGTAGAGGTACCTGAGAAGTAGGGTCTTGGAAACCATGTGCTGCTCTGAGAAGCGAAACATGGAATATAGGGTGCACTTTTTAGCCGAGAGGAAGCTGTAATTCATAAGCAACTTGGCCAATCTTTCGGATGACTGGAAAAGGGCCAAAAAGATGAGGAGAGAGCTTTTCATAGCGTCGTTTGGCTAATGTGTGTTGTCGGTAAGGCTGCAGTTTAAGTAGTACTAAATCTCCCGAGGCATATTTCACATCCTTTCGTTTTACGGGTGCATGCTCCTTCATTCTTTTTTGGGCTACTTGCAGGTTATCACAAATAGTGGCCAACACTGCATCTCTCTCTTCAAATTGCTCCTCTAAATCTGCAATTTTGGTGGTTCCTGCTGTGTATGGCAGTAATGTAGGGGCCTCCCGTCCATAAACGATGTGAAAGGGAGTGGTTCCAGTGGCTGTATGAAAACCTGTATTGTAGGATAGTTCTGCCCAATGTAAAATCTTACCCCATTGTTTAGGGTGTTCCTGAGAAAAGCACCTCAAATATGTTTCTAAGCACCTGTTGACGACTTCTGTTTGCCCATTTGATTGAGGATGGTATGCGGTGCTCATTTTGAGTGTTGTACCACTTAGTTTGAACATCTCTTGCCAAAAAGCACTAAGGAAAAGCGGATCTCGATCTGAAACTATTGATTGGGGAAACCCATGTAGTCTGACCACCTCTTTGCAAAAAATTACAGCAACAGATTTTGCTGAAATAGGTCTTGATAATCCAATGAAATGAGCATATTTGCTAAGACGATCAACTACCACCAATATTATATCCATACCCTGAGATTTAGGAAGACCAGTGATGAAATCAATTGAGATGTCTTCCCATATTCAAGTTGGGATGTTCAGGGGTTGGAGTAATCCAGCAGGGGGTTGTGGTATGTATTTATTTTGTTGACAAGTAGGGCAATTCTGAACAAACCTTTTAACATCATCCTTCATATGCTGCCAATGGAAGTGCTGCTGTAATCTTTTCAGGGTTTTTAAAACTCCTCCATGTCCTCCCAGTGGTGATGAATGGGCCTCAGCTAGTAATTTCTCAATCAAGTCAGTAGTAGCAGGTATGACTAGGCGTTCTTTATAGTAGAGTCTTCCCGCAGATAGGACATAGTGTGGGCAAGAGTTAGGATTTGCTTTTAAGGCGTTCATGATGGAGGAGGTGTACTCATTCTGAGCTAGCAATTGCTCTAAGTTATCAAAATCCTTGGGTTGTGGAATACTTAGAGTAAACAAATCTGCTGAACAGGGGTATCTAGACAAGGCATTAGCACTTTGGTTGTTAGCACCAGCTCTATATTTAATGATGAAGTCAAATGGCAGCAGCTTCATCATTAAACGTTGTTGTTCAGGAGTAGTAAACCTTTGTTCTAAAAGATATTTGAGGCTGCAATGATCTGTTAACACCTCAAATTTCCTCAAATTTCCTGCCCAAAAGGTAATGCTTCCATTTTTGCAATGAAGAAACAAGTGCTAGGAGCTCTCTATCATATACTGACTTATGTCTATTGGAGTAGGAAAGGCCCTTACTATAGTATGCGATTGGATGCCCGTTCTGCTGTAAAACAGCTCCAATTCCTACAGATGAGGCGTCACACTCCACAACAAAAGGTTGTGTAAAGTCAGGTAATTGCAATACTGGAACTTGTACAAGTGCATCCTTGAGAGCGAGAAATGCTTGTTTAGATGGATCAGTCCACTGGAAGGAGTCCTTCTTGGTCATATCTGTGAGTGGTTTAGCAATTATGCCATAGTTTCGCACAAAACGCCTATAGTAGCCTGTGAGTCCAAGAAATCCTCTCAATTCAGATAATGTTTGAGGGAGAGGCCATTGGGTGATTGCTACAATTTTTTCATGGTCTACTGCTGCTTCTTTACTTGAAACCAAATGGCCCAAAAAGGACATTTCTAGCTGAGCAAAACTGCATTTTTTGGGATTGGCAAAGAATTTCTGCTGAAACAACGTCTGAAGGATAAGTTGGATATGAGCATGGTGATCCTGTAGATTTCTACTATAGACCAATATATCATCAAAGAAAACAAGGATAAACTTGCGCAGATATGGCCTGAAAAGCTCATTCATAATAGCTTGAAAGGTAGAGGGTGCATTTATTAGACCAAAGGGCATAACTAGAAATTCATAATGCCCTGAGTGTGTCCTAAAAGCAGTCTTATGAACATCAGAAGGATTAACTCGGATTTGATGATACCCAGAGCGTAAGTCAATCTTTGAAAAGTAAGTTGCACCATTCAACTCATCAATTAACTCATCTATGGTTGGGATAGGGTACTTATCTGGTATTGTGATTTTGTTAAGTTCCCTGTAGTCGATGCAAAGTCGCCAAGATGAGTCTTTCTTAGGTACTAAAATCACCGGGCTTGCAAAGGGGCTAACACTTGGCCGAATGAATCCTTTTGCAAGGAGGGTCTCGATTTGCAGCTCTATTTCGTCTTTCTGTCAGTGAGGATATCTGTAGGGCCTAATATTAGGTGGGGCAGATCCTGGTTGAAGAATGATAGTATGTGAGTGAGTGCGCATAGGGGGTAATTGGTCAGGTTCTAGAAAGACTGAGGAATAAGCATCAAGGAGTTCATAAAACTCCAACAATTGTTGAGTCTTTTGTTCTCTATAGGTAGCATAGTCGATGCAAGTAAGGGTCTGTAAGGCAGCCACTGATCTAGTCGGTTGAGGAGTACCCTGTAATTTGTACCGTTTACCGTTTACCCAAAAGACCATATACATTTGTTGCCAATTTGCCTCAACTATGTTAAGGGATGCAAGCCATTTAATACCCAGCACCATGTCTGATCCTCCAATGATAAAAGGGAAGAAGTCATCTTTGATCACCAAGCTCTGAACCTTAACTTCCAGTTGTTTGCATATTGAATTACATGAAATAATATTTCCATCTCCAATTTGCACTCCAAATGAGGGTAATGGTTCCATGGGAAGTTGGAGCTCTTTGACTAATTTTTCAGCAATAAAGTTGTGCGTTGAACCATTGTCTATGAGGATTAAAACCTGTTTAAATCGCAGCTCTCCTTGGACTTTCATAGTTGTGACCGACGGACCTCCTAAAATGGCATGTAAGGATATTTCTGCCATTTCATCTTCTAAAATCGGCATTCCATCCTGATTGTCCTCCTCGGCATGTTCGGTGTCATCTGTAAGCTCCATCAGTTTGAACGATGATGTTTTGCATCGATGTCCCGGCATGAACCTCTCTCCGCATCTGTAACACAAGCCTTTGTCATGTCGCATTTGTCGTTCACTTTCGTGGTGTGTGGGTGAAGGCGAAATTGCTGGTTGCGCACTATAATTGGCTGCAGAAAAGGGATGTGCGTAGTTACTGCCTATTACACCCGATTGAGATAATCCCAAAACAAATCCCTGTGTCGGTTTCGAATAGCCCGATGCTCTTGGATCTTTGAGATTTGAAAGCCCGTCGACAACTCGTGGCTGGTAAGGACGTTGCGCAAGTCGCAATTGAGATTGCGATTGTAACTTTTCTTCAAACTCCATTGCCAAACTTGACGCCTTGAAAACCGTCCGTGGTTTCTGAATTTTCACATCTGATTGAAGTTCAGCCTTTAACCCATTAATGAAAACGCCTAAGAGACAATGTTCAGGCCATCCCTTGACTCTAGAAGAGTGTCAGACGAATTCTTGCTTGTAGTCATGAATAGAACCTGTTTGTTTAATCCCACACAGATGCACGTCAGGGTTTTGAAATTCCGCTGGACCAAATTGCTCCTGAAATATCTCAACTAATTCTTCCCAGAATCGTATAGTCCTACTTGACGAGACCCAAGTAAATACATCGAGTGCGTCCCCTTCTAAATTGATCGCTGCCACATCTACTTTGAGGTCTTCCGGCGTTTGGTAATATCTGAAATATTTTTCAGCTTTTAACATCCAACCCCTGGGATCTCCCCCTTCATATTTTGGGAATTCAACCTTGGTGTGTGGCCTTTTGTGAGAATTTTGTGACCACCAGGGTCCTTCCGGATGTATTTCTTCATCATCGTCTTGATTGGTTTCTTGTCGGGAACTAGAAGCTTTTCCCCTTTTTAACATGTTAAGCTCCGTATCCATGGTTCCCATTTTTGAAAGAATAAGCGCCATTTGTAGGGAAATAAATTCTTGGAATTCAGGTTGAATTGGTGGATTTGTGACTGGTACGTGGTGTATTGTTTCTGGTATGGGTGTAGGTAATATGGGTGGGTTTGAACCAGAATTATTGGGACTCTGATCATGGTTTCCAGAACGTGTGGTTACCATTTCCACAGGTCAGGAAGGAACTACTCTGATACCAAATTGATAGAATCTATTGAATTGAGAAAGGAAAGAGTCTGAGAGAAAGTGACGAATAAGAGAATAGAAGAGGAAGAAGAATGCTTAGAGTCAGGATCTATACTCTAAACCTAAAGGAACAACTTCTGCATAATGTTCTCCATGCTGATAATCATGGGAAAACACATATTTATACACTAAGTAACTTCACTAATGGTTAACGTTTGCTAAATAACTGCCAGACCATTACATAAACTACTAACCCACTACATGATAACTGCCTTCCACTAGATAACTGATATCTAACCACGTCTAACCATGGTTCCTTCTGCTATAAACCAATAAAGGACGTGGTTGGATCCTATCACTGAGCCCATTCACGGGATGATAGCAACAGCTGAGTGTTCCAACCCAACCGTTACAAGGTGCAACGTGCCATATGCGGGGGAAGCCCTAGTCCCCAAAGTCACATTTTGATGTACGACTCCAGTTGGAGGCTCAAACCCTTATCACTAATGGAAGAATCAGACACCAACTCCTTCGTTAATGCTTTGATACCATGAAAAAGACGAGAGATATGTGAGTGATTCTTCGATGTTCATATTCTTCTCCACTGAACAAAATATATACATGAAAATAGGATTAAGACCATTAACTATGAGGCCGAGAATCATGAAGAATAATCAGGAAATATTAATTATAAAAAATCAAATCACTATTTACACCTAATTGCTTCCTATAATGTCGGGATTCCAACAAAATTTAATGCTGATGTCCATAGTATTTGAAACCTTCAGTTGTTGCATATGCATTCTGCCAATTATCATCTTTTCCTTGAGCTTTCAAATTGATTTGACTTCTGTATGAAATATGATTAAACTATTCTTTTTGACCAGATCTGGGATTGCAACAACACCGTCTTGAGGGGGATGACTATCTTGCTGTTGTTGATGAATTCATGCAAGCTGTCTTTACTCGTTGGCCACATGTTATTGTGCAGGTTTATTTTTGTTGCAATAATGAGATTCTATGGAGAAAATACAAGTGGCTTCTTTGATACGTCAGTTATATGTCTTGGGCACATTTTTTTGCAATAAAATTTTTTGTTAGAAAGTAGTCTTCACTTCTTTTTCATTACAAGATTTTAAATTTTAGCTTCTCATTCTTACACAGTTTGAAGATTTCCAAAGCAAGTGGGCATTTAAGTTATTGCAGCGGTATAGAAATACCTACAGGATGTTCAATGATGATGTGCAGGTATAGATCCCTTTTATTAATGAATTCATATCCATAATTTTCTATGGTACTATTATTACGACTTGGACCTTCAGAGCTTAGTACAGTGATAGTTATCTATACCAATATGTGTTTAGGGCTATTTGGTGTCATAGTCTCAATTTTAGGGGACGTGTGGAAGTATTAAGATTGATTTCTTATTGATGTAAAATAGAACAATGTAAATTTATCTTAGCTTTTGGGTCATTTTTGGAGAATAGTTTTGGCTCTTTCCCTCATACATAGAAGCCACTCACTTGGACATCAGAAAATTTATTCAAAGGAGAATACAGATTCTCTACTATAGTTGGTTGTTGTTGAATTCATCTAAAGCACGACCTGAGTATCTGCCTTCTTTTAAGGAAGATCTTGTCATCTAAATTTGTATGGGATTAAACTCAATATCTAAAATTGGAAAATTATTTGTAACTTTTATCTTAAATTACTTCTCACCTGGCCTGATATGTATAGAATTCTCCTCACAGGGAACAGCTGGAGTCGCAATTGCTGGACTTCTAGGTGCTGTGAGAGCACAAGGAAGGCCAATGATTGACTTTCCCAAAATGAAGATTGTTGTTGCTGGTGCTGGAAGGTGAGTTTATTGCATTAATATTTTATTGTAAATTAGAATTCGTGCATTTAATTCTGGAAAACTTTTTACCATTAGCAGTATTAAAAACTAGAGTTTCAAATTGCTTGTTTAGGCAAAAGCTCAATATATTTAGAGAATGCGTGAGAATCTAGAAAGAAACAAGTTGGGAAGCTCAGACATTGAATGGAGACAGGTAAAAAGGAAGGATGCGAATGAAGAGGAGGAGCTTCCATATGTATTTTAAAGTGTTGTTGATGGAGGACTAAAAGTGATTAAGGTCTATAGCATTAATTAGTTGCAAAAAAGATTACAGAAAAATAAAGAAAATAGGATTTTTAAAAAAATGAAATTCGTAGTATTTTGGTTAAGAATAAATTAGGATTTGAATTTAGGGAAAATTAGAATGAAGGACTTGGAGGAAAAAATATTTATTGAGAAGGATCATAAAAATTGTAATTATTTAGAAGGATCAAATACAAAAATATAAAACTAAAAATACTAAAATATCCCTAAGAAAATCTTCCGCATTCCCTCCTACATTCTCACTCATATTCTAGTTTTAAAACTAGTACAAAATTCTAAATTTCACTAAATTAAATAAAATTTTTCTTAAATTTTCATTTTTCACAACTTGCATAGATATCTATGAAAAAAATTACACACTCTTCAATTTTGTCAAAATTATAATTTGTTAAAATCAACAAAAATTTAATTAAAAATATAATTATATAATTTTAATAAAAATCAAGGTCTTTTATAATTTATTATATATGTTAAACCGAAAAAGTTCATACGATTTATTTTTATTTTAAAAGAAATTTATGTGGGTTAAAAAATTAATTTATTGTTAATAAAATTAAAAAAAATCAAAAAAATCTATTATATCCTAAAAAAAATGGCATGAGTTTAGTTTTTATTTTTATAAAGAGAGCTTAATTGATATTAACGTTGATACTTGATAATGTAAATATGGCAACTTGATGATGTATTCGTTAAATAAATTATCTATTGATTATATGAATATGGAACTTGTTGAAAATTAAAATTTTAAAAAAGTGAGTTTGAACCGTATAGTTAATTACATGAGTATGAAACATGGTGAAAAATAAAAATTTTAAAAAAAGATATGATCATATTATATATGAATGATGGGTGGTTTTAGTTTTAATTCTAGTTATTTTTTTTTAATTATGAATACAAGAGATAATGCAGGAGGTTTGACTAGGGACAGTTTAGTAATTTTAAATTTATATTATGATGTTTGGTCCTTTTAAGTAATTAAAATTTTTATGGTCCTTCTCAATAAATATCTTTTCCCCCAGGTCCTTCATTCTAATTTTCTCTAGAATTTAATATTTTAATGTATTGATTTTATAGAAATTTTGTTTTACGAGGATTTTATTAATTTAATTATTTTGCTAGGATTATGATCTTTTGTTATGTTTGGCATATTATCTTGCATTTCAAAATGTAACCTTTTGAGCTCCATGCAAAGGTTAATCAATTTTCTAATTGATTGTTATTTATAAATTTCTCTTGGTTTTTCTTTCTTTCTTTCTTCTTCATATCTCTCCTCTTCATTCTCCTCATTCTTTATTTTTGATACTTGTTTAATATTGGCTTTGGTATCAAAGGAAGCTTATACTCTAAATGTTTGCGTATATTCTATGACCTATGTCCATCTAAGTATCCTCATCTTAGCTACCCCCACTTTATGTTCATGTTGTCCCTTTAAAACCCAACATTTACTACCATATAACATTGCCGATCTTATAACAGTCCTTTTACTTTACTAGATACCTTTTTATCACATAACTCCAAGCATCTTTTCTCTATATTCCACTGCTTTCACTATTAAAAAGAAAATGCTTGCTATTGGAGTTCTCTAAACTATGCTGTTTGTACAAGATCTAGCACTTACAGTCACAAGATAAGTGACCATACTATGCTGATTGCAATGTCGAGATCAGCCTGTCCCCAAAGTCTGTTCACTAGTGTTGTCATGTTTCAGAGGAGAGTCCCCCAAGTGTGGCATGTTTGAAGGTCCTTGATTTAATAACCTAATAGGGACAAAATATAAATTCTATAATCATATGAATATAATACTAAGATAATCAACAATATCTTTATACTTTTTTTCATCATATAGCCTTCTATGGTGGATATTCTAGTATTTCATCCCATAGTTTTTGATGTAATAAAATGCACAACTGATTTTGTTTGAGAATCATGGATTCTTATAAGGATTGAGTGGTTCGTTTCAAATGGGAATCTATGCTTTGTTTTCTAGCATTGAGGAGATTTATTTTCATGGGATAATGACATGGCTTCATATGGTTTTATCTGTGTTGCTGCAGTGCAGGAATTGGTGTTCTTAATGCTGCAAGGAAAACAATGGCGAGGATGTTGGGTAATAATGAAGTAGCTTTTGAGAGTGCAAAGAGTCAATTCTGGGTTGTTGATGCTAAGGTATTGGATAGCATCATATCCTTAGTAATATTAATCAAATTAATTATACGATATAAATCACAATTGTTTATTTAATATTTTAGAGGATACTTATGTACCAATGGTGTTTGTCTTTCATAACTTTGTCTAGTGCTGTGAAACCTAGGGTAAGTGTCAATTAGAAAAGAAAGTGGAGTATGCCTTTTAAAGGATTAGGAATCTATTATTATCTAATAGTCCTGGAGTTTGTTATTGTTTTGATTTGGGATATACTAAAGGCTTCATCTTAAGTGGCTCATACCTGAAGGATGCTGAAAAAGCTTATGATTGAGTACCAAGAGAAGGTACTATGAAAGCCTTGGAAAAGAATATTGTTCAGTTCACATTGCATGTATTAGATCTATAAAGAATATGTATTAAGGGGTTACAACTGGTTTGAGAACCCATTGGAGGTAAAGGGGCTTCCTTATAAAAATTGGCCTTCATAGTGCATCATCTGAGTCCTTATTGCTTTGACTTGGTTTTAGATATTTTGATCAAGCTCATTCAAGAGGTAATCACCAAATGCATGCTCGTTGCAAATGATGTAATGTTGATTACACAGTTGCAATTGATTTGTTTATGCCTGAGTAGGGGTAACACAGAATATATGCACTGCTAGTTTAATGAGGCGAGTTAGAAATGGCATGGAGATAAAACTTTGTGATAAGATCATACAATAAGTTTTAAAGATTACGTATTTGTGATCAGTAATAAGAAAGGACTGTGAAATTGATGTGGATGTTATGGATAGGATATAAGTTGGCTTGTTGAAGTGGAAAGGTTAAGGTATATGTTTGGTCATCTAATTTACATCAAGTTTCAATTTAGTCGCTTAAATTTAGTGTATTTTCAATCTCTCGATCTTAACATCGCGAGTCTCATTAATAGTAAATGTTGACTCAAGTAACTTAAATGATGACTACAATTAAATGCTGATAAAGCATGCTTAAATTTTGGTACTTTAATTTTTTTATATATATTTTTAAAAAAAAAATACTATATTCAAGGATTCAAATTTAAGCATGCTTTGTCAACGGCATTTAAATTCCTTGAGTCAGCGTTTTCTGTTAATAGGACTAATGGTGTTAAGATTAAGGGGCTGAAAATATTGAAAATATAGCCGTTAGGCTAATTACAATTGCAAAGTCAGTTAGTTAGGGAATTAGTTAGTTAGTTTTAGTTTGGCTTGGTCATTAAGTCATTTTAGCCTATAAATAAGGGCTAATCCCATTGTCTTAGAGAGACTTTTGCTGTTAATGACAATCGCACTATTCAGTTTCTCTTTGTTCCCTTTTTGTTTCTCTACTTCCCTCTCCTTCTTCTACCCTAATCCTCTATCCTAAACACATTCATATTACAAACCTGCATCAATGGTATCAAAGCATTGTCTTCTCGGCCTTGGTTATCGGCTTCCCACGATTGACACTGAATGGTAGAAACGTGATTTCAAGGAAACTCAAGAGCATGGCTCCCTCTTCTTTCCAAGACTCCAATGAAAACAAGATGTGGCTACGGAAAAAAGGCAGCGTGAAGGAATTTAACGCCTTCTTTGATGATGCCACGAGTAATGTACAACTGTCGGAACGATATCTCGTCATGACATATGTGGTGGGGTTGAAGCGAGAGATCGCAGATTCAGTCCGACTTTTCCAACCAAGAACCATGTGCGAAGCTCGTTCTATCGCTAGAGCGGAAGAAATTGCCATACAGTGGCGAGCCAAGAAAGCAAGAAAAGAATTGGAAGATCAAGAAGAAGGCTTGGCTGCTCAAGAATCTGACGGGTCTGGTTCGTTTAACACCCAAGAGTCCTTTGCTAATCAAGAAGCATCTGCTGACCAAGAACAAGAGGTCTCGACGCCATCTTCAAAAGTATCATTGCCGTTGCAAGATTCAATAGCTGCTCTAGGAGATGAGCTAGAAAATCACAAGGCTGATCAGGTTGTGCGAACCAGTGTTATGAAGGCCCCAACTTCCGTTGCAAACGTCTCGGTTCAAAAGGTCTCGCTACTAACTAACAGAACCGGAGAAGCGAAGACAAGTTTCGGTGATTTTTACCTTGGGTCCTTAATGTCTGATCTTGTTTCTGATTTTCGCAACCCAAAGACTTGGAAATGTCCGAAAACAGGGGAATAAGTTGATGAGTCGTCGCGTTTCGACACTCTTGGTAATTTTCTAATTGTGTCGCATGCCGAGCCCTCATGTGCAGCGCTGTCTGTTTCCACTCTTTCCACGCCAATTCCAATTCTGCCTTCGAGTTCAATTTCTTCGACGGAAGTTTCTGTCTCTTTTCCACCGTTGAGCTATCTTCCTTCATCCTTGTCTATGTTGACGCTGGCGGCCTTAGGTTGTTTCTTGCCTTTAAGTTTGAGTTCTTCGCCGGCTATCTTCTTTCTTTTCTTGCCGTCAAGTCCTCTTGCCTCATCTTTGTTTGAGTTTGATGGTTATCGCTCCAATTCTTGATTTCTCTCCAGTCGAGAAGAATAGTGGTGCTTCAAAGAAAAATATGTTTGAAGGAGCTGAGTGCCAAGATTTAGGATGTACGTGGCTGGGTTTGGTTCAGGTTGAAAAATCCAATTTACAGCTGTCTCCCATTTTTATTCACTGGCTGTATGAGTGTTTTGGCTTCAAATTCCATAGCCCAAAATCTCTGCAATTGGGTCTCGTAAGTCCTTTGGGTCAAGATTTAAATAGGCTGTTGCTAGCATTTCTTCTATGTTCTCCTACAAGAGTTCTACTGCAGATTTGGTTTAAGGGAGAACTGATTAAAATGCTTATTGGCTCTGGTTTTCTACAATATACAGTAGATAATAATTGGGGTTCTGTCACTTATGAAAAAGGCAGCAAGTAACATCTGTTCTGCACTTGGTGGGGCCCGCAGCAAGCTCAGAAGACAGTTCACAGCTGGGACTCATTTTCTACAATTAGCAAGTGTTTTTCCAAATTGAAAAGCTTGTTTAGAGTTGTATTTTTGTTGTTTTCCATCCTTGAGGGCAAGGATGTTTTTGGGAGGGGGGTATTGATATGTAAGCATAATATTGAAAATATAGGTTAGGGTAATTACAGTTGCAAAGTCAGTTAGTTAGGGAATTAGTTAGTTAGTTAGTTAGTTAGTTAGTTTTAGTTTGGCTTGGTCATTAAGTCATTTTAGCCTATAAATAAGGGCTAATCCCATTGTATTAGAGAGACTTTTGCTGTTAATGACAATCGCACTATTCAGTTTCTCTCTGTTTCCTTTCTGTTTCTCTACTTCCCTCTCCTTCTCTAATCCTCTAATTTCTCTTCTCTTCTACCCTAATCCTCTATCCTAAACACATTCATATTACAAACCTGCATCAAAAATGCACTTTATGAACTAAAACTTGAGGTAAACTTGGAGGAAACGTATGCTTTAGCCTTGTGATTGTAGGGTGCCTGCTAAGTGTGAAGGAGAATTTTTTTTGTTTTTTAACTGCTGCAAGACCTCCAATGTGATATGATAGTGAATGTTGGGTGTTGAAAAGACTTGTTCATAATGACTTTATATGAGATAAAGTTGGTGTAGCATGTATCAAGGAGAAAATGCTAGAAAATTTGTTGACGTAGTTTGGACGTGTAAAGAGAACCAATGGAGGTGCTAGTGAAGGGGATTGGGAATGTAGTTTTTAGCCTTGTGAAGAGAAATAGAGAGTCTCTAGAAGTACACTTAAAAGCATATGCGGTTGTGGGTTGGAATTAGGGTTTAAGGAAGGCTTTGGTTTCTGGTGAGGAGAGTGCCTGTTTTCTTAAACACTGGGCTGTGGTTGGACCTTTGTCTTTTGATATATATTATGATAGGTTTAGGACCTGGATGAGAAAAGAATATCAGTGAAGAAGAATTTTCCATAATGATATATTGTGAGAATATTCAGCATTTATTGTAAATATTGTTTTAGCGTTTATTAGCTTTCAGTATAGCACGCACTTCTCAGTGTATATATTCCCAGATGTAATCTCTTGCTTAGTATCAAATGAAAGTAAATTTTCTCCCAAGATCTAACATATACTCTACTGTACACATTGGGGAATCAGTGGAGAAGAATGTTTTCTATTACTGTCTTTATGCCTGTAATACACTGTTTCATTGTGTAAGCTCAAACTATCTATCATAGTAACAGTCTCATTTCTTGCACTGGGGGAGGGGAGGCTATTTATTAGTTATTATTAATTATTTTTATATAGATGAGTTCCATCATTTTAAAACCTGGTTCCCAACAGTGTCTACTTTGGGAAGGAAACAAATAAGGGTCCAGTGGTTGAAGAACATAGAGTCACCGCGGAGGGACCTATGAGAATTCTTTGTGGCAATGTGGCCACCATTAGTATTGCAAATCGTTTTATGGATCTTGATAAGACAAAGTGGATAGCATCTTAACTAATGTTATATCAAGCGTGAAAGATTTTCTTGAATACATGCAGTCTAGCTTGGGGGAGAGTGTTGGAATCCTGTGTTTATTCCCATTATAGCTGTTGATTTCAGGGGATTCGATGTCAAATACCTACTTATGCAAGGAATTATCTATTTGAATAAAATAAGAATTCAGAATCTAACCAATATGAAATTTTTCAGCACTTTATATTAACATAAAATTTGCAATAATTCAAGAAGTTTCAATTTAATAATTATGAAATCCAATCCCAGCCCATTCTCATGGTATAAATAAATTAGTACTTAATTTTAACTATATTAATCACAATGGTTATGATTATTTTTTTATAATTTTGTTTATGACATGGGCATTTGCTTCAGAGTGATTGCTGAAAAAGTCAGATTTACATTTTGTACTAATAGTATGATTGGCTGAGATACTTGATTTATATTATCTTTGATTCTTTTAAGGGTGATCCACCAACCACTCATATAAGAGTATTACTTTTTTTTGTAAATATAGGGTTTAATCACTGAAGAACGTGAAAATATTGATCCTGATGCCCTGCCTTTTGCAAGAAATGTGAGAGAAATCCATCGTCAAGGATTGAAGGAAGGTGCCAGCCTTGTGGAAGTGGTTTGTAAAATAATCTCTCATTTTAGCATCGCTTATGAAATATCAAAGTATGATTTAAATTTGAAGTTTTGTAAAAAGTATTTATATGTTGAAGTAGTTATAAAACTTAACTAATAATTAGGATTCGGTTTGAAACCAAAAAGAAAAATTCAATCAATATGATCTGAATTTCTATCATGAGATTTTGTGCATATTAAAAAGATAAGTTCAATGTGCTGATTATCATTTATGAGCGAATATTCTGCAATCTGTGTCTTTAATTTATCAGATTCACGTTGTGCCTGGAAGACTAACTTAGAACCCTAGTAATTCATCGAAAGAAGAGAGTCTATGAGGATTGATTATGAAAAAAAAAAGTACATGAAACAGAAGTAGTTGCCTTGTCTCCTCTGTCATATCATGATTTTCTTCGATGACCATGTTTTTGCTGTGATATCTTGTTCTTATTAAGGTGTCAGCAGAGAGAGAGACGAATGGGTTGATTGACTTGATTTGGAAATCATCCTTTGTGTCTATCTACAATAAGTCATATAAGAGTTGTACAATTAGTACATGCCAAGATCATTATACATGAATACACTTATTCCAACATAACTGTCATGTACTGACACCTTCCTTTTGAAGAAGGTTAAAACAAGTTCTGCTTACACACTACCTAATTGAATATGCATGCTTCTCTTGCCTCTATTTATAGTTTATAAATTAGATCATGTACAAGGATCTTACAACTCGGACAAGCTCATGAGTAATTAGCACTATTTTTTCCTTCTAACATATCTTCCGTACTCTCACTATTCAATCAACTGGAACTTTTTATTGCAATCATAAAGTCTCACATTTTAATGAAAACATCGGCCAGCTACTACCTTGAGTTATCTTGTGTCTTCTGTTTCTTAAAAATATAATGACCAATGTTTTATTGCTTCCGTGCATTGGATTGGATTGTATGATCATGCCCATTATATTTTAAATTACTTTTTATAATTTAATCATTTAACTACTTTTTGCACGCACTGTGGCTAAATTTTGGCATCCAGGTGAAGCAAGTGAAGCCTGATGTGCTTTTAGGATTATCTGCTGTTGGAGGATTGTTCTCAAAAGAGGTGGGGAACTAATGCTGAACTTGGATTATTCATTTAATATTCTACACTTTGTCTGATTAGCAATTTTTATTAAAGTGAATATTCTCTATTTGCCATTGGAGTGTTTAAGGTAAGTTTTCAAATGTTCAATGTTCTTATGTTGTATTAATGCTTTGTGCCTAAAAAATAAAAAATAAAAAAAAATCCAAATATCTTCAATTTCAATTATTTTCCTTGGAGCATAGTTTTAAGTTTTGTTTGGTACACTAAGACTCTGAATGATGTAAGCTTGTTATTGAAGTGGGGACTTCAAGAAGTAGAGAGGGCCTGGAGGAAGCAATATATTTGAGTGATGGAGGGAACCTTGATGGGTAAATGTGAAACAGTTAAAACAAGCATTTATCTAGGAAAAGAGGGTTATGTTACCTTAATCTCCTCTGTGTAGATTCCTCAAATCTTAAACTACTGAAGTATTGGAGATTCTCAATAGGTAAAAGAAAGGACGGTGGCCAACACTTAAGAATGGGTTTCTCCACAGTAGCAGGGTGGAAAAGGACAGAGGGAGATTGAAGGACTTTGAGCACCCCCTGTTCTGAGTCTTATGAGAAGCTAGTTATAGTAGTAGAAGAATTGGCGAGCATTTAATGAGGAAGCTATATCAATACCTATAACTTCCCAAAGTGGACATGTGATAGGTGAAGATCAAGAGGGAATATACTATTTTGACATTCAATGTAACATGGCTAAAGCCATAGCATACCTCAGTATTCAACCTCCATACCAGACCTTGCAACCTCATATTATTTCTTACTCTTGAAGATAGGCATACAATGTACTGTGTTTAAATAAAGACTATGCATCCTATTATACCTAGCATTTTGGGGAAACTAATGAATATTGAAGAAAGCTAGTAATCCAACTTGCATAATCTGTATACTTAGATCCATTGGTTGATCTGCCATACTTTCTTAGTTGATAATGTTTTGAATTTTTGTAAATTTAGCATTTTTTGGTGATAATTTTACTCGTTTGCACTGAAATAAAAGAATAAATAGGATAACTATAATTACTTCATATGGGCTACCGGAAAAAGCATATGCTTGTAAAATAGGATAAAGAGATTGCATCTGAACCATTTCTTTCATGGATATGGTTTTTAATGTTAGCTTGCTTTTAATTAATATACTGATAATTCTGCCTTATTTTCCAGGTGTTAGAAGCCCTCAAGGGTTCAACATCTACAAGACCAGCTGTATTTGCCATGTCAAACCCAACAAATAATGGTACTAATTTTTACCCATATTATTTTGTATCTGATTTTATTGGTAAAATTATTGCCATAATCTGTCTAAGCATGGATTCATAACTGTAGAACTGATCCCATCATTTATTGACAGCTGAATGCACCCCTGAGGATGCTTTCTCCATTTTGGGTGATAACATTATATTTGCAAGTGGGAGTCCATTCAAGGACGTTAATCTTGGTATGTAACCTGGCTGCGGTAGAATTGTTGAAGCAATCAGATCATTTATTTCTTATTCGTCATGCATAGTACTGTGATTGTTTATGGGGGCTATCTAATGATGTAAACTCATAAAACCTTTGTAGTATATAGTTCTTTGAATTGGTAAGAGAACTCCTTATCCAACAACAACAACAAAGCCTTTATCCCACTAGATGGGGTCGGCTACATGGATCGCACGACTCCATTGTGCTCTGTCAAAAACCATAGATTTCGATATATTATTAATTAGAAGGTCTCTCTCTATGACCTCATTGAGTGTTCGTTTCGGCCTTCCTCGACCTCGTCTAATAGGACTCCATCCTGCTTGATCCACCATTCTCACCGGAGCATTCAAAGGCCTACGCTGAACATGTCCAAACCACCTCAAACGATTTTCTACCATTTTTTCTTCAATAGGGACCACTCCCACTCGTTCACGTATATGAGTATTACAAATCTTGTTTTTTCTTGTATGGCCACTCATCCATCTCAACATCCTCATACTCCTATTTTATGCTCATGTTGTCCCTTTAAAGCCCAACATTCACTACCATATAGCATTGCTGGTCTTATAGCAGTGCGATAGAACTTTCCTTTTACCTTATTATTACTTTACGATCACAAATAACTCCAGTAGCTTTTCTCCATTTATACCATCCGGCCTGAATTCTGTGATCGACATCTCCATCAATTTCACCATCATGTTGTATAATTGATCCCAAATATCTAAATTTTGTCACTTGTGGGATGACTTGCCCTCCCAATTTAACTTTCACTTCCCTTTGGCTTTGTCCTTTAGCAAACTTGCAATGCATATATTCAGTTTTGTTCCTACTAAGACGAAAGCCCCTCAATTCCAAAGTCCGTCTCCATATCTCAAGTTTAGAATTAATATCTTCTCTGGATTCAGCCAACAGAACTATATCATCCGCAAAAAGCATGCATGTAGGGATCTCCTCTTTTATAGGCTCAGTTAGAACATCTATCACTAGGTTGAACAAATAAGGACTCAACGCTGATCCTTGATGTAGTCCAATCCTTATAGGAAAGTACTTTGTAACACCTCCAGGCATTCTAACATTGGTTGTAACCCCCTCATACATGTCCTGAATGGCTTTGATATATGCAACCCTCACCCCTTTCTTTTCCAAGGCTTTCCAAAGTACATCTCTTGGCACCTAGTCATATGTTTTTTCCAAATCAATGAAGACCATATGTAAATCTCTTTCTTTGCTCTTATACTTTTCCATTAGCCCGCTTAATAAATAAATCGCTTTTGTTGTAGACCTTCCTGGCATGAATCTAATTTGGTTTTCAGCGATATCCGTCTCCAACCTTAATTTGTGTTCAATCACTTTTTCCCACAATTTCATTGTATGACTCATTAACTTAATTTCTCTATAGTTTACACAATTCTAGATATCCCCTTTATTCTTATAAATAGGAACCAAAGTACTTTTTCTCCACTCATCCAGCATTTTCTTGGTTCGTAAGATTTCATTAAATAATTTTGTGAGTCATAACACACCCTCTTCACCCAAACATTTCCAAACTTCAATAGGAATATCATCAGGTCCGACAGCTTTACCACTTTCCATTTTCTCAAGAGCTTCTTTAACCTCGCCAATTCAAATCCTGCGGTAAAATGACAAATTGAGATCACTTTCTCGAGTCGTCAATCTTCCGTGTCACAATGCGACCCTTCCCCACCATCATTGAACAGCTTATAAAAGTAGGCTTCCTACCTATCTTTAATATCTCCATCAGTAACCAAAACTTTTCCTTCTTCATCCTTTATACACTTCACTTGGTCCAAGTCTCTCCATTTTCTCTCCTTGTTCTTTGCGATCTTGTAAATCTTGTGCTCTCCCGCCTTGTTCCTAACTCCTTATAAAACTCCTCATATGCTTTATTACGCGCCTCACTCACGGCCTTTTTAGTCTCCTTTTTAGCCATGCGATACATTTTCCAATTTTCAGCATTATTACATAAGTGTATGGCTTTAAAACAATCTTTCTTATATTTGGTTTTCTCTTGAACACTTTCATCCCACCACCAAGTCTCTTTGTCTTGTCGACCAAGACCTTTTGATTCTCCCAAAGTTGCTTTAGCAACCTGTTGGACTTTTTTAGACATATTTTCCCACATAACATTAGTATTACTCTGAAATTCCCACTCTCCTTCTTCCAGGAGAGTTCTCTTAAAAATCTCCCTTTTCTCTCCCTTTAATTGCCACCACCTGACCCTTGGGTTTAAAACTTGCCGGTGCTTTTGTTTTACATACTTAATATTCACATCAAGGACCAAAATCCTATGTTGTGCTGTCACGCAATCCCCCGAGATCACTCTGCAGTTAGTAAAAAAACGTCTATCAGAATTCCTTACCAAAAAGAAGTCAATCTGTGTCCTTACGGCTCCACTCTTGTATGTTATTAAATGCTCATCTCGCTTCTTGAAGCAAATGTTAACAAGGGAGAAATCAATAATAGATTGACATTCATTATTGAGCATCCTAAATCCAAAACCACCATGAGCCCTTGCATGAGGTCCTGCCTCCTTACCAACATGTCCATTAAGATCTCCCCCAATAAAATTCTTTTCGGTTAGTGGGATACTTTGAATTAATCCCTCCAAATCTTCCCAGAATTTTTCCTTTAGATGTGCAGCTGCCCCTACTTGAGGTGCATACGCACTGATAATGTTTATAGTATCATTCCCAACAATCACTCTTAAAGAGATAATTCTATCCCCAATCCTCTTAACATCCACCACATTTTTCCTCCATTCCTTATCAGCGATGATACTAACACCATTCTTTCCATTGACCTTTCCTGTGTAACAGATCTTACAACCATTAATTTCCCGAGACTTTTCTCCTGCCCATTTACTTTCCTGGAGACACAGGATATTAATCTTTCGATCTTTCATTATTCCCACCACCTCCCAAGATTTTCCGCTTAGAGTCCCAATGTTCCAAGTGCCAAATTTGATCTTGTTCTCATGAACTAGCTTCTTTAGCCGCCTCCGTTCAGAAGAGAGCAGTAGCCCTTGCTCATTTAACACTACATTCGAGCGACGATGCAGCGGCTCTCGCTCACTTCTCACTGTACTCGAGCCATACAGCGCGTTACTTACAGGCAACGACCTAGCATTAGCACAATTTCTTCGTTGATCCATATTCATAAGAGATTCGACAAGATTTTATGTTGGCTGTCGGGGCCTAATACAACCCTCCTCCTAAAAGAACTCCTTATCGAAGTGGTTAAAATTTTGTCCATATGGGGAATTGTAGAATAGTGAAATATTATATAATGTAGTGGAACGGGAAGGAAAGGGACAGAATGGGATACATTGACCTTCCTTTTTTGGTAGTTTGATAATGAAGTGGTCCTTTCATTTGTTTGGGGGCTCTAATACAACTAGAATAACAGTAAAACTAATGCAGGTGCGTCCACTAGTCATCAACACTCGTAATTGTGGATTTGCTATACTGTATTTGATTTATTCTTTGAGTTTATTATAAATAACTTAGCTCTTAGGTCACTATTATACATGCTCCTTAGCCCCAGGGATGCTATTGTAAATTCTCTTGTAAAGCTTTGAAGTATTCATTCAAAGGTTGATTTTATTCTATGCCTTTTTTCTGATCATTCCTCATGGAATTAGTGTCAGGCTCTTAAACTCGCATTTTATAGCTTTAACTCCAAGGCTTGTCTTTGCCTTTTTATTGGCTCCATACCCAGACAAACACCTTAGGAGTCCCCACCAACATCACTGACTGATTCATTCTGGGACAACGGAGCTTCACCATTGTTGCACATGCTGCCAACTTTTTCCTGGACATTCCTTCATATGTTGAGCTTCAGAGATTGTAAAGCCCCCTTTCCAAATAGTGTTTGCCAATATTTGATCATCAGCCACCGTACCCTCAGGCCTAGCAGTTCACCACATGGAAGTTTACATGATAAGCTTTCATGGTTAGGAATGAGTAATCATATGCAAATGGCTATGATATCAGAGGTAGTGGGCCTTAGGAAACCTTGAACACTAGGGAGATCTAGTGGGCCTAAGGAAACCTTGAACACTAGGGAGATCCTCATTAGATCTTCTTTGTTGGACATTTGAGAGAAAATGTACAAGTGGATTTGAAAAAGTTACCTTTTGACTTAAAACCTTAAGCAATAGGATTCTTGGTTTGCGATTGCTTACGTACTATTCTTTGGTCCAATTCTATCCAATGTGGGACTTTTATCTCTTCATGAAGTGTGAGCCTATCACTTGCTCACACAGTATGTTCCTCCTATTTTGGGTCTTCCAATGGCACCCTACTTATAGGAACACATCTTTCCATATGACTAGCTGCACAAGCTTCAATCCACTTTGGTCAACATCTTCATATTTATCCCTACTGAATCCAGCTTTAATACCATGCGGACAAATAGAGCTTTTTCAGAAGTGGCTCTTTAATTTTATTTATCAAAAAATGGAATGTATCAATAGATAGGTTGCTCAACCCTTGATTGGCATATCCTATCTTTATGAAAAGAAACAAAATAAAATTCAACCAATCATGGTCATATGGCCAATGTAGGAGGAAACAAACAATGTATAATAAAGTGTCAAAAATAAAATACAAAATTTATTCTTGATAATGTAACCAGTTTCTGACCACCAAATGAGCGCACAGCCAAGCCGTGCACCTTTGTTCAGTCACACAGCCAGTGTGACTCGGTCCTGACACCTGAAGGGTCGTGTGTGGTCTTCTGCCCTGTGCGCTGAACACTCCAAACTACATATACCCTTGAAGTCTCTGAGCATGTTTCATTTTACATACATTTTTTCATGGCCTACAAAACATTTAAATATCCTTATACACATTGAGTCTATCATCTTTTCCAATGCCTTAAAATATTCTGAACAAGTTTATGTTTCCTGTGAGCATGAAGCATGGTCATCTATATCTCTCTTGTGAACCACAAGTTTGTGACAAAAATCTTGTTTTTAGTGTCTTACTCATGTAAGTAGCTAACAATTGTAACTCTTCTTTTGCAGGAAATGATCATATTGGTCACTGCAACCAGGGAAACAACATGTACCTCTTTCCAGGGTTGGTTGGTTCTTCCAAAAAATAATTGACATTTTAATTGTACTAAAGTATATGATTTATTTTTTATTGCCATTTCTACTATTTCAGAATTGGTCTTGGAACACTTTTATCTGGATCTAGGATAATCTCTGATGGCATGCTGCAGGCTGCTGCTGAGTGGTATGTTTGAATAATCTTTGATAGTATTGGTCTTGGGTATGTTGAGTGTAAACTCTCTGCTATTAGCTGGATTGAGTTTTTAGTCTATTCTAGCGTACCTATTAGATAAGGTGTAGTATAAGGGTTATCTAAAGAAAAATATAAACAAGATGTATGTGTTGTCTTTCCCTGTCTTGTATATTTGATTTGAATTTAAATAAAGGCGGACCCCAATGCCAAACGGCTCTCGCACAATGCGGGCTCAGGGGAAAGAGACCCTATATGTACGCAACCTTACCCTAACATATTGCCAAGAGGCTGTTTCCAGGGCTCGAACCTTGGACCTGGGGGCGGAAAGCCAGCGCACCCACCTATTGCGCCAAGGCCCGCCTTCATTTGATTTGAATTTAAATAACTGCAAAATTTTTATTTGTGGACATGTTTAACTAGTTAAAAATTGACTATCAGTGATGTAGAAACTAAATTAGAGAGACAATACCTTGATAAGTGAAAGTAGATAGGCTTACACTGGTATACTTATACTAAGACAAGACTAGAATAGACTGATATGATACTAGAGCATATATTGTCTGGGCTTAATACAAACTCCAACTCCTGACTGTACACAAAAAATCATTAGAGGATGCATACAAATGATTAGAATATGTCTCTTAAAGACCATATAAATTCAAGGGGAAGACATTAATTTAAGGCCCATAAATAGTTCTATTGTAATCTATTTAACAAACAGATAAGACTTATGCTGTGTTTTGTGAGTAAAATAAACAATGCAGTACTGGACAATATGCTACTTTAGAGTGTGTTTGGATACAACTTTTGAGAATAGCTTCCGGAGAAAAAGTGAAAAAAATGATTTTTTTTAACAGATTATGAGAAGAATAGATTATGGGTAAAAAAATGATTTTGATAAGATGAGTGTTTGGATATTAGGTTGTGAATCATTTTTTTAGTGGTCAAATTATCAAAAAGGACATTAGTTTTTGTGATAATTACATATAAATGATAAGATTTATATTTTATGTATTATTATACATTTAATTTTATAAAAAATATCAAAAATGAAATAAATTTATCGAAAAAATGTGAAATTATAACATTAGTCAATTATCTAACATAAAAAAAAAATCAGCCTGGAAACCAGCGAATCAGTTGAAAAACTGGTCTGGTTCAGGGTACCCGGTCTTTTTAAAAAAAAAATCAAAAATTTTTTTTTCTTTATAATTTCATACCTGAAATCTTCATTTTCTCACTGTTTGGTTCCGAGTTAGTTCCGGTCCGACCCACTGACCCTTGACTCAGTACCCCAGCCGGTTCAATGACCAGTCCGAGTTTAATTACCTTGGGGGAGAGAGAGAAGGGAAAGAGGAAAGAGGAAAATGGGGAAAGAGAGAGAAAAATGAAAGAGAACCCAAACCATGGTTTTGGATCAAAAACTATGGTTTGAAAAAAAGTGTTTTTCTTATAAAATGGGATGTTTGGCATTTTTTCCATAAAACCATGGTTTTGAGCAAAATCATGTTTCAAATTGCTTGCCAAACACACTATAAGCCTACTACATGCACTTAATTCTAACAGATTTTTCGTTGCTGGGGACTTGAAATTACAGTCTGGCTGCATACATGAGTGAAGAAGAGGTTGTCAGTGGAATCATATACCCATCAACATCTAGGTATAGTATATCTTTCCTTTTTAGTATTTAGGTTTAAAGAGATTGTTTGGGTCGGACTTTTCTTGAAACTGATGCACAAATTTCAGAATTCGAGATATAACAAAGGAGGTAGCCACAGCTGTTATAATGGAAGCTATAGAAGAGGATCTAGCGGAAGGATACCGCAATATGGACGCTCGAGACCTTCGCAGACTTAACAAGGTAACTTTGATTTTTTATGTGGATTAGAACTTCTATCAAATACTCGTCCGGTCCTTGATGTAGGTTTTAATTGGGAAGTCAATGTTGGTCTTAAATGTAATTACCTATTTCACATGTTTATCATTTTTTTCTCAAATTAACCTTATTGATATTTCTTCAACAATAATCAAATAGGAGGGAGAAGGAGAAAATTAAGGAAGATGGTTAGGGTGTTTTAGAAAAAAAAAAAACATATTATATTAACTAACTTAACTAACATTCTTAATTTATTAAAATTAATTAATTAGGTCCCAGAGAAGTATTTTAGCAACAACTTGGTATTAAATCTCCACTTAGACATGGTCAAGTATCTCAGTTTAAGGATCTGTAATTGCTTCTTGTGATCACATAAGATAAGATTATGTGAATCTATCAGTAACTATCATGTCCATTAAGCATTAATGGTGCTGGTGCTGGAAATGTTATCTAAGTTCATTCTTTTTTCTGTTACTTGACTCAAGCATTAATGTATCAAAAGTTTTAAGTGTTGTGCATTTTTTTTTCTTGTGTGATTTGCAGGAAGAAATTCTGAAATACGTGAACAAGAACATGTGGACTCCAGAGTACCCAAAGTTGGTTTACAAGGACGATTAAAATAAACCATGAGAGCCAGTGCATAGCGACGATTTATTTACTTGCCCCATAATTAATTAACTTCAACCATTTTCTCATGCACTGTTCGACTTCTCTTGGATTATTCAATTGATGCAAAAATTTTGCATCAATTGTGTGAATGCCCTGGAATTATTTATGTATATGTATTGTTTATCACCTTAGAAATGATAAAATATCAATCAATCAAATATCATCAATCATCAAATATATCAATCAAATATCATCAATCAACAAATATATATCACTAAACCTTGTATCTCAAGTAATTGGCTAAGCAATCCACATGTTAACTAGTAACAAATGGCTATCAAAAGAAAAGAATTGATTAGGGCAACCTCAAATTATTGGAGCATTATTCTACCAAATTTAAAGGATTGTATTTATTATTCACTCATTGATTTATTAATTATCAAGTTGAGAATAATTGAGATTGAATTTGAATAATGGATTCTTTAGTAGATTTTGAGTTTAGATATTCTTAAATTTGGATTTTGATCACTTCTGGATCTATAGAGATCAACATTTTTCTCCATTGTTGTTTTCTTGTTAAATAACCATTTAAATTTTGAATCCCTCAATAAATCCATTTATGGAGCATAATAATTTACTTAATAATAATTACATTGTCATTAATTCTTATATATTTCACATTTTTAAACTATGGCATGTTTGTTTTTTATTTTTAGAGATATTAAAATTTTTTCAATTTCTCTCATAATCTAATTATCCATTCTTTTCTCCAATTTAAATAATTTTAAACAACTAAGTATGGTTATATTTAAATTATTTTTATAATAATTTTAAAATTAATCAACAAATTAAAATTATACTTAAAAACTAAAATTTAAACATGTTTTACCTACTATATATCACTTGAGCTACTGAGGCAACATTTTGCGTAAGTCAAAGAAATGATATTTAAAATTATATAACTTAAAGTTAATTGATCAAAATAAAACCTTATAAAATTAAAAGACTAAAAATATACTTTAGCCATAAATATTTTAAGGTGTGTAAAATTCAGATACTTTTCCATTTTTAAGAATAAAAAAATCACAATACTACTCTTAAAATTCAATTCCACTCAAGTGTATCTGTATGAAGAGACAGAAAGTTATTAAAAATTTAGTAAATAAGAAGGGTAGAAAATTTTTATCTAAATTGCAACATGTCTAACCAAATTTGAATAATCTTATAAAAAAAATACTTGAATAAGAAATTTGAAGGTGACATTTTTGTTGGCTCATACGATATTGTTAAAATATTTTTTTCTATATTATTTTTAAGGAATGAAATGAAATTTAACGGGGTAAATTCTGTTAGGTCAAAGTTAGAAGATTTACTATTAAAAGCATTACTATTAGGATAGTAAAACTTATTTAACATAATTTTTTTGGTCTTACGTCATTTGCTTCTAAAATATTTTTTAAGGTTCTTAAATAACATTTATTTTTCATATTTAAAATTCAGTTTTAATAATTTGTTTCTGCATACAATATTATTCGGCCTCAAATTACAGAAGCTAATGGTCTAAAAGTTATTAAGATATAGCTAGAGGTATTGTTTAATACGAGCAACGGATTTTTTTTTTTCATTTTCGTTATTTTGTAACATTTAATTCAACAAATAAAGAAAAATTTATAGAATAAGACTATTTTATTATGTTGGCTGATTCTTAATATATTTTTTTTGCCAACTTTGGCTGATTTTTAATAATATAATCATGTTAGAGTGATGTCACTCATGTGATGTGTTGTTGTACACTAAAAAGCATATATGTCGGTTTTTTTAATCCAGGAATGTATATTAATCTCAATACAAATTAATGAATGGTTTTTCTTGGACTGAAAAATTAATGAATGATTAAAAACATATAGGATTGGGAATTACGATATATAGTGATTTGGAGTAGTATCGAAAATCATGATTATGACAGGGAACAATGACCATTGACACCCGACCTCCATGGTATTTAACAAAACTAAAAATGGAGATGAGGGGTTTACAAAACATTGAACATGAATAGTGAAATTATCCAGAAATTCTTGATAGCAAAATAATAAATATTAAAATTATAAACATGGGTATTCACTATATGTTAAGGCGACAATGGAATCCATTGAATGGATGAAGCAAATGCCATCAAACTATAGGTTAAGAGGGTAATACAAAAGCTTCGTTATGTTCGCAACATTATCATGAATACTAGAGAGTGCTGTTCAATGAAAGAACACTAGATAGTGGTGCCATTTAATTATAATTTGTTGCTTTGTGATAAAAGTAACCTAGTAGAGTTCATTGTTGAATCAACATTCCTTAACTTAGCGGAATGTATTGGAGAAGAGAACTACCTCACCAATAAGGCGTTACTAATACTTACGGCAAACAATGTTGAAATGATAAACAATTACATGTACTCTTTATTGTCAGGTGATCTTATAGAATACTTTAGTTTTATATTCCATTTTTCACACAGGTAATACAAATGAGAGCTTCAAAGATCAATATGATATTGAGTTTATGAACACAATTAGATGCTCATGGATGCCTCATCATAAACTTATCCTTAAAGTTGGTGTACCAATTATGTTGATAAGGAATATTGGTCAAGCAGTTGGGTTATGCAATTGGACTAGGTTACAAATAATATGTCAGGGCGAAAACTTTATAAAGGCAAAGACGTTGAATAAAATAAGTATTGGTGAAAACATATTGATTGAATCCTTCAAAATCTAAACTACTTTTCAATATGACAAGGAGGCAATTCCCACAATCATTATTTCATTTGCAATGACCATATAAAAAAAAGAAAAAAAAAAGCCGAAGTCAACCTATGTCCAGTGTTAACCTATACCTCCCAAACCCGATTTTCTCATAGACAACTTTATGTAACATTATCAAGAGTAAAATGTTTCAATGGTTTGAAATTACTAATATTAGGTGAAAAAAAGAAGTGTACAAGTGAGACCACCAATGTAGTTTACCATGAGATATTTCAAAATTAAAAAAAAAAATCTATTCCGTGCATCGCATGGGGGTCATTTGTCATGTTTAAAACAAAAGTAAAAAAACCAGATGTAGTGGCTGTAACAGACTATGGCGATCTTGCTGGTATTCTTGTATGAATTAGTCTTGTCTTATAGACTGAAAGGCGCAAGGAGCATCAAATAAATTATTTTAACACTAAGCAAAATCATTTGAAACGAATCAAACAAAATGAACTACTCCTTCCTGTTCTTATAAAATGAGTACAAGATAGCTTTGCATAAATTGGTGAAATTAATAAAAATTAATTATTTCTTGTAAAATATTTAAAATATTATCAATAAAAGTCATTAGATAGAAGATATTGGTTAATTATTTGGAAGTTTTATAGTTAGAGATATTAAATAGAAAAAATTAATGCTTTAGACGAAATATGTTATATTATGGAATATGTCCAAAACAGAAATTGAACAAAATTGATAACAAATGAGCATGTTTCATTTATATTTATGTCAAAGTCGATTGATTTTGTTTGATCTCTGGTTTGTTTCAATTTGAAACAAACGAAAATAAGCCAATCTCAGCTCATCCGCATATCCCCAAATACTATTTATTAATAGTGTTTTAATAGTATATTAAACATGACATTAGTAATGAACACGCTCTCTAGTAATTTTGGAATTAGAATCAAATATAATGAATTCCAATATAATTAAATCAATACTTTTTCCCACTTATAATCAATAGTTTTAAAATTTTTATTTGATTATTTGAACCAAAATGAGTTATTTGGGTTTTCACAAAATTTTCAATTATTTTAAAAAATTCTTCAAAGTACTTGTTACTAAATTTGCATGGAAAATTAATTATCACTGAATTAAATACTGTAATATAAAATGATTTAATGATATAAAATGTCTTACCATAACAAAATGAAAAAACGTCTTGTGTTTATGACCAAAAGTTACCCTTAAATTGAGTCTTACATTTATGATCAAGTGAATATTATTTGCTTTAATAAATTGACACCTCAAACATATATACTCCAAAAAAAAAAAAAAAAAAACTGTTGCAGAAAATATGCTGCTCTCAAAATAAAGCACCAACTAGTATTCCTAAACATGTCGTTGTCCATATATTAAAAATAGACCGCCACCTAGATAATATATTTTTCATGTCAGCCAAAATACATCGTATCATAAATGACATAATATATATCCCCGCATATACCAAAAATTAAATGACAGGGGCTTACAAAATATACAAAACATATGGCCAATAACATCAAAGTAAAACCTTAAACTTTGCTATCATCACTTCCAACTATGCAAGCACCCTACATACCATGGCTAATTTTACCTCATGTGGAAGGCTTGAGAAGACAATAATTTTCAACAACGCATCAACTCGCTCGTTTTCAGTTAACTCTTCCAACTTGCATAGCTCATCATAAATGGTCTCACGCTTTGCATCTAACATAGCATCCCTTGCAAGCTTTTCGATACGAGATCCCAAAAATGCAGATGCTTCTTGGACACATTGACATATGGTATTCATCATTTTTATAAGACCCTCCAGGAAAAGCTCATCACGATCACAGCTATCTCTTCTCCTCTTCCTACTTGCACCTGTGGCACTATTGGCTTCTCCAGTCTAGGCAGTAACTGAATGGTCCATTTCTTCTCCTAAATCAACATCTTTATCATTTTCTTCTGGGGGAATTTCATTCTCATCAACTTGATCAGCTTCAAGTCCAGATATTGACCCTTTTACATTCGCATAAAAGTCCAGAGAGTATGGCTGACGAGGAGTTCGTCGTCTATTCACGGAAACAATGATATAGATACTCATAAAACATTGGTACATAGCAAATACAACACGCAACCACCAAACCAATAGATGCACAATTAGTTCGTTTGTTTCTGGATCCATGACGGTATAAAAACATGTAATAAGATCTCAGATATGTAAAGTATAAATAGTACTACCTCCGATTATTAATATAGGGTCTCGTTTACAGTGTAAATTGCACAATAAACAAGATCTATTAAGTACAGGAGGTAGTAATATATCAACAATGAACAATACAATAAAAATAACAATGAACTACGTACTAAACAAGAATTATCCATGACTATTTTTTTCCAGGCATTCACAAACACCTCAACTTCTTCATAGTAATCTGATCGGGGTCTATTATATTAACTCCCATTAAAATGATGGTATATTTAAAGTGATCTCAATCTCATCGCAACTAGTTAAGCAACAATCAAGAAGCTTCAGCATTTGATTTATTCAGATTAAATTCTCGTGACCCATTTAAATCATAGTCAAATCAGATTACAGTACTATTAGTTGTAGGAATGATTTGCTAATTAATCCTAAACTTTATTTTAAAGAAAGAAACAATAAACAAAATAAGGAAGAAAGGAAGAAATGGAGTGACAAATAGAGTCATAAAAAAATAAGATTTTGTTGGACCAATATTGCCTCCCAAATGTTAAAAAAGCAACAATGTCACCCTAACGGTAAAAATGTGAAAACTAGTAAGCACAAAGAGGGCATTCACAAAAAAGAAGCAACAGTTGAGAAGAACAAACGTGAGGCAGAACATTCAAAAACAGATTGATACGAAATATTACCTTTCTCTACTGTTGTCTTGCTCTGTGCTTTGCCGAGTCGTGTTCTGAGCTCCGCCACGACGTCCTCTGTGCTCCACCGAGTCGTCTTCCACTAGCTCCGTTCAGCCAGATCGCGCAACGTGTGTAGCGGCTTTGTTGTTTGATCGAAAGGTAGGGTTATTTTCATTTGGAGGAGGTTCAAAATTGTCAACAAATTTCTTGCAATATTGTCATCTAAAATTTTTTAGACGACATCCATGAAAATGAAAAGCATCATTTGGAGGAGGGTCAAAGTTGTCAACAATTTTTTTGCAATATTGTCATCTAAAATTTTTTAGACTACATCCATGAAAATAAAAAGCATCATCTTTAAATCTGTTTTTTTCTGTTTTATTTCCTCGGAATGTTATCTCTATCTTTAATTCTTTAGATTAAAAGTAATAATTTAGATTTAATATTTTATAAAACTATTATTTTAAAACTTTCTAAATTTTGAATTGTGTATAACACATTTTAGTAATTTAAATTTTTTATTGATATTTAAATATTAATTTTATAATATATTGAATCTTAATTTTTCAATTTTTATGAAAAAAATACAATTAGGATTTTAAGTAAGAGAAATAAACACAATTAGATCTCTTAAAATTATCAAATAGTCTACCCAAATCCTAAAGGGATTGGCTATCATCATCTTCTCTTATAGTTCTCTTCCCCTCCTCTTCCCTTCCATTATCTATTACAACCTTTTAAATTGAAATTTGAATGGTTTAAATTTCATATTTTATAAAAATATTTTTTATTATAGTTTTAAATCATCTTAACTAAAATTTAGTAATTTTTGAATTTATTTATTTTATAATAATTTGATATTTTATGAATATTTTTATTAAACATTAAATCTGAATCGTTTAAATTTTAATTTAAAGACTGAAATGAGTAGTGAAAAGAAAAAGGATAGCAAGAAAACGGTAAGAGCACGGTAGCCAAACCAAATCCTAGAAGACATTGGTGGTATTAACTCTAATTGTAAAATAACCATTTTGCCCTCTTTCAATTAAAAAAGTGAACTGACCCTAAATCTCTCTCATGGACATCGATCTCTCTCAGATTCACTCGCCCATCTCTCTCGCTACGCTTGTCGTCGTCGTCTTCTTCCTTCGTCGTTGCTAATCATTGTGTTCTTCACTGTGGTCGCCAGCCCTCGTCGTTGTTGTGGTCGTCTAAGATTTAAGAAGATCGTGCCATCATCTCTCACTTCCTCAGTCGATTATTCTACCTCTCGCGTCTTAGTTCTCATTCTCACTGCTGGCCTCCCTCACTCTTCCTTACAGGCTTCCCAAACATTGTTGTCCGGAAGTTTCCCAAACATTATCGTCTTAGAACTTAGAATTTTAACTTCTGGTAATCAATTTTTCGTTTTTAATTCCTCTTCTTCCCTTCACTTTGGTTTTTGGTTTTCATGCATGAAGTATAGTTCTACTCACTTGTAAATTTTTTGGAGTTTTATTCTCTTTAATGTTGATCGCTTGGGTGGGTAGTAGTTAATTATTTAGTCTTTCCAATTTGGTTCAGTTTGTTGGTGGAAATCGCATTCGACTGTTCTAAACTTAATTCTTGTAAAATGATGTGTATTGATATCTCATATTAGCATTCTTCTTCTATGGTCAGTACCGGCTCTTTTTAAATTTTTCACTGATATATAGTGCAGAAATGGCGTTAGAAGTTGCGCAGTTGTAATAGTAGGAGGCATTTCGGCCTCGGTATCCTCTTTTGCCAACAAACTAGACACAGCGGAACAAGCATCATCTTGTCCCCATATGCTTTATTCAGAACCAGCAGTACTTCTATAACTTCTAATGTGCATGAAGCACCACGTGCATGTACATAATAATAAGAAATCAAAGTAATTCAGTATTACAACCTCAAATAAACACTTGACCATGTTGTTCCACAAAAAAATGTTTTGGAAGCAAGAAAAATGTCAGAAAAATGGTACTCCATCCAATCTTAAATATAAGATAAAGATGACTTTTTAAAAAAGATTAAAGAAGCTAATTAGATTATTTTAAAGTATTTATATTTATATTTTTACCTCCAAACTAATTAGTTTGACTTATAAATTAATATATAATTTAAAGATACATAACATATGATATGATTAAATGATTTATTTAGCTTTCTTAATCTTTCCAAAGAAAATCAACTTTGTCTTGTATTTAGGGTCGGAAAAGGGAGTATAATTAATTACCTTCAAGTTTACTCACCCCCTTCATACCACTGTTTGCCACACCTGCAATTTATAAAGTTGACAATTTGAGAATAATAAACAGAGCATTGCATGATGATGCCAGATTTGTGAGGCTAATACATAAGCTGCCTATCGTTTGCATAAGCACACCAATATGAATTGTTCTCAGTTTTTGGCTTCATAAAGCGACAAAAAACAAAAAACGCTGCAAGGCCTCTATTTTGTATAATATATGGTAAGCTGATAGAAGAATTGCCAGGGTTCACAGCTTCATCGTCAGTGATCAAGCTCACTAACAAACCACTAGTTTGCTTGATAAGTAATTGAAGAAGGGAAAGAGCCTGTGACAATTTCATTCTTCTAAAAGTTAACACCAACTATAGGTTCTGAATAGTAGAACAAAAAACTGGTTCTTCCAAATAAGTGGATGATAGCCCTAGCATGATTTACCATCCTCTCTGCTCCATACTTGGAGGAGCAATCCTTAAGATACTTCAAGGAATCAACCTAGCATGGAAAATCAAACGCAGAAAAAATTCATATCTCTTTATTCAAAGGCCAATTATTGTAGAAAGAAGGAAAGCAAACAGGTAACTAACAAATATCTTGCACTTCAAGTAGAACAATATATATTCCATTAATACAAACCTTTGCTGAAAGTATGGAAGAAGAAAGCTTCTTGAGAAGGAAAGCAATGATACACGGTTCAAGAAGGGGCATGGAAGAGAATGCAGACTGCAGAGAAGTTGAACAATTAGTTCATGATAATAGCAAAGTAGAAATAGAATTTGCTCACCAGTTTCACATATAAATATAATACAAGCACCACAATGTCAAGTATATCTGTGAAAATATCAAACATTTTTTTAGATAGAAAAAACAATATAATGCAGAAAAAAACAGTACAAAAAACTAGTCCTCCCAAGAGAAGGAAAACATTACAGAACTTTTAGCTCGAAATAGTGTTCCAATCTCTTCATATGTCCACAAGGCAATCCGCTAAAAAATCATCAGCACAAACTTTAAGAGGGGCCAAAAACACCACAGATTTCACAGTCTCACACTCTGTCATAATCAAAGACATCACAGACCACCAACATGGCACAACGCCTTTAAGAACTTATGCAACATTTCTAGCCAAAACCAGAGAATTTATGGTTAAGAAACCTACGAGTCAGCTGGAGGAATCCAGTCCTCCTGAAAAACTCCGAACAAACTACTCTAAATCTGCCAAGCCACTTTTTTTAAGGGAAAATTAAAACAATACTTCTATAAAAAAGCCATCACAAATACTTGCGTCAATCTAGTATAACAAAATTACCTCATCTGATCATCAGTCTAGAGTTTGGACAAAAAGTTCATAAATAAAGAAAACTTTTGAGTTACAAAAAAAAGGTTCCAAAACTTACCTTAAGAGCAATTGATTCACGGACTCTCCACTGGCAACTATAAGATGATGACCGGCAATGAGGGGAGGAGCTGACAATGACCGAAGCATGCAGTGACTTGAGAGAAGAGTTTAAAGCTTTTGACAAATGATCGGAGAGAGGAGTTTGAAGCTTTTTGGGGAATGATCTAAAACCTAACTCTTGATTTTGTTTCAAATTAAAAGGGGGAAATTGTATTTTTACATTTGGAATTAACATTACCCAGTCCCATGGGACTTCATTACAATTTGATGATTTCAAGGGATCTTATTATCATTAATTCTGTTGCTTGGGACCTAATTGCAATTTTCTCTATTTATTATACCAAATTTTTCAATCACACATGGTTGTCCTATTTTTAAAATATTATCATTTAATTATAAACTATATATATATATAGCACAATCCAACCCTTCAAACTTGATGACAGGTTAATTTTCTACCATAATTAACATGTATAAGAGTTTGAAGCATTAGAACTTGGCTACAAAACACAACATATACCAAAAGGCAGAACCCACAACATAATCAACAAATCACTATTTTTCCAGTAAGCTTTGTATCCATCCTAATTTGATTGAAAAAAAGTACTATCATTATTGTATATCATTACCCTCAAGTTTGTGATGGAACTCGACAAACCTATTTGTGAACAATAACACAATATTGGACGTCGTTGAAGGTCGAGAACAGAAGCCTTAGTCCATCACATTCTCCTTCAACATTTAAGCTTCACAGGTTCCAGCTTGTGGGGTGCCCAATTTTTTCTGTACATTTTCAAAGGCAAATCGGTTTTTTTCATTTTCCTGTTTACAGCTGAAAATCGGTTCCCACCAGAATAGGTGGGAAGCCAAGTTGCCGTACACAAGGGAAAATCAGTTCGAGAGGCAAATTTGATTCCCACCAAACATGTCAGACCGAAAATCAAAATTTTCTCTTTCCATTGTAACATTTTCAGCGTACCAAATGCGCCCTAAGTGATCATGTTTTCTGTATCTCTATCATCATATAGCAACTAAACAACTTGAACATAAGAGTCCACTGTTGCATTACATCAGTCATCGTTTTCTGAGGAGATATCAGTCATCTTTCTTCCCATTGTCATATTTCTTTTTAATTAGAAATTTCTCAATGAAATACATTTTCCGTGTTCATTTTATTTTGTGAAATATGATCAGAAAAGTAAACAACAGTATAAAAAATTTATTTATTTTACCAATCCACATCTTATAGCCGACTCCACCTAGTGGGATAAAGGCTTTTGTTGTTGTTGTTGTTGTTACCAATCCACATCTTACTACTTAACTTCAAATAACTCAACAATTTCATTAAAACATTATTTTCATCAAAAAAACATACTGTAAAATATCAGGAGTAAATTTTCAAATAAAATAAGTTCCATATCAAAATACTTCATGCTTTGAGATTGAAAAACCAGTAACCAAAGGTAAGAACTTAGGTTTTCGAGAAAATCAATATGCCGTTGCATTTTAAAACTACGCACTTATTTTGAAATCTATTACACTTTATACAATGCAAAAGGCAGCAGTTTTCTATTTATTTTTATAGGAAAAGGGTTACAAGGAAGTTCAAAAGTCAGGAATAACAGCAAGTTAAAAAAACAAAGAAATTGACACTTGTGAGAGCAAAATAACCATGAACATGTCATTCATGAAACAAGATTTGTATGTTGATTAAATAATTATACATTCTAAAGTAGCCACCATTGTTTTCTTTTTTGGCATAACATAAGAAATTTTATAAAAGAGACTGCACTATCCATGAGGCCAATGAACAACATACCAGTTCAGAAGTGCCAGCCATTTGCATGCCAATATCTTCTTGCATTTTCTTTGGCACGAGCCCTCTTGATCTTCAAGAAAAGCTTGTAAGCTATATCAACCTTATTTGAAGCAATCAGTTTATTACTTAATTTACTATATACAAGCCTGCTTGGACAGAATCCTTTGCCTATACACTCTTCCATAACAAGAACAGCATTTTCAAGCTGTCCTATGCTGCATAGACCACATACCAGATACTCATAAACCTCCACATCAGAAGAATGCCCGCAATTTTGCATTTCCTCCCATATATTTAACATCATTCCACACTTGCCAAACTTAGAAAGGCGCATGAGAAGTAACTTATACGCATTTATTGATATCACGCACCCTACTTTTCTTGCCTTCCTGTAAATCATCAGAGCAGCATAAGGTGGGCCATAGCTGCATAAATATTTCATGAAGGAGGTTATGGTCCCAGTAGACGGAACAACCCCTTGACTTAACATCTCATCAAACATCAGAAGTGCATCAGCGACTTTTCGTGCTTTAAGAAAAGCAGTAATTAGTCGGTAATATGTATCAACATTAGGTTTACAGCTATCATTCAACAGCATTCTGTAATACTTCATGCACTCATCAAAATCTCGGATTGATAGAAAATTGGAGATCATTGAATTATAGGTACTTGTGTCTGGTTGGCAATTTATCTTTTCCATGTCATGGAAAATCTTAACAGCATCGTCCATTTGACCAGCCCTTCCCAAACCCTCAAGAAGGTAGCTGAAAGTTGCACAATCAGGAGTAAACCCATCAGCTACCATTTCTTTCAAAACTCTCTCAATCTCATTTACTTTTCCAAATTTAGACCAACCACCAATGATAACATTGTATGTTGTAATATTGAAAGGTATTTTCCCTTTCACTGAATTGAAAACAGAATTTGCAGGACCAATGTGAGATCGCCTGCAAAGACACTGCAAAAGCACATTTAAAGCCTCCATATCAGGTTCCAACCCAATATCCTCCATGTTCCCAAATATTTGAATTGCTCTAGTAACATGACCAGTCCTGACAAAGCTATCAATTACAATGGATAGCATTGGTAAATCAGGTTTTATGCCTTCCATCTTCATGTTAAACAACAATTCCATCATAAATTTAAAAAATTTCCTTCTACCCAATGCTTTGATAATAACCCGGTAGCTATCAATGTCTTTGGGGACCATTGGCTGTTTTACTGCCCAATTGAAAAATGTAACCATGGCCTCACCACCCAGATTTCCAGAGTCCACGACCCTGCCAAGAACTTCAACATTCATATCAACACTAGTATTCAATAAAGCACGCTCAATTGCAGTTTGACCCTTTAACTTCTGAAGAAAAACCCCTTGCAATTTCTCTTCAGGCAACAAAAGCCCATCAACAGATTTGATTTCTTTTTCTGATTTACAAGCGTTCAAATTAGTTTCCTCTGATTTAGGGTGATCCAAATGCGTCGAACTCACATTATTGCGAGAAATTGGTAAGAGATCAGAAAGCTTTTCAAGAATGAAATGTTCCTCGAGATTGGAATGATTATTTGTTTGATAAGGAAATAGTTCCTGGTCTGGATAACACAAAGGAGGAGGTTGTGCAGACGAGAAAGGGAAAGAAGAAACGGAGCCAAGCTTATACAGAAATGGATACCTGGCTTTGTCAGAACACATGAAAATTCCCCTATATAGCAGAGACCAAAACGCCATGACATGCCCAACAACTCATAAGATTTTGCAACTAGCAAGTATCTCTCTTATCCTCTGTTTTTCCCTGGCTGAAGCTCCTCTTTGGTCTTTGTGAGCCAAAGGATAAACAAGTTACTTCGAGACCAGTCCAAGTCAAAGGCTTCAATATGATCTCTTGTTGTTTTGGTGGGTCCTACACAGTGAAAGAATGAATTCAAAATAAATATATGGATTTATATAACAAAAATATCAACTTCATTTTATGAACTCACATTCCTTAGATGGCACCATAAAGCAATGGCAGCAACTGATTTACCAGCAAGGACAAGTATAAAAATATATAACTGATTAGTCAAAAACAGACATTAACGGGGGAAAGGAATGAATTCAAAGTTCTAACCTTTTCTTTTCTCTTCAAGCAAATCTTGTTCCACTACTAAAAAACTTTCCATTAGATCCTTTAAAATTGATTGATAAAAGGGGAAAAAAACATTAGATCCTTTAAAATTGATTGACAAAAGGGAAAAAAAACATACGTGTGTACCTGTGTAAATGGTAATCAAAAGGATGGAAAGAACTGGAATGGGAGGGGAAAGCTTCTGAAGATGACCCATAATTGAGTTTGTGTCTTAAATAATTAAGTGTTTGCCACTTTCCCCAATCAAAGGAAAATATGAATTTCTAGCACTCATAATCGGTAAGACACAAGAATGACAATATCTGATTTTCCAAAAATTACGTGTTTTTTGAGTTCCTACCACCAGTTTGATCAACACCACCACAACTATGCTGAATATCAATCCCAAAAAAAGGGGAAACAAGTTTAGACGCATCAAACTCGAAAGTAATGATATGGGTATTCTTCAGCGACATGGATTTGGAAACCTTAAATGAATATTGATAGCAACAAGGGCGTATTACACTCAGCTGAAATCTTTGAAATATTTTAGTTGATATAATATCTTCTTAATTTCTGTTCTAGATACTTTGATGAAGGTGCCTTTTCTCTTTATTAAAAATATACCATTTGAGATATATCAAAAAGCTTATAATTAAAAATTCTAAGCCTATAAGATCAGATAAAACAAACAGAGCAACAATGGGCATACACACATCAAACTTATCGTAAAGTTTTCTGAATAGCTACAATCATGGGCATACACACATCAAACTCATTGAACCTTCTGAATTTCCTCAAAGTCACGAATGTAGTCATAAAGTCTCAGACAACAATGTTTTCCTTCTAGGGATACCGTACAAGCTAGGATGAAGAAAGTCGAGTATATATGGTACAGAATTTTCATAAATCTCTTGGAACAAAAAATTGATAATACTTACATATCAAAGATTGGGATGTTCAGAACAGAAGTTAATTATTGCTCAGTTGGTCTCCCAAACTCCAAAATTATTAAACTGTTGCAGCAGATTAATAATGTTTCTTTTCTACTTTTTTTTTAGTTTAACGCACACCAACAATATTACCTACCGTCAAGCATATGCTTCCTTTCTGTACTCAGACAACTAGATTGCTAATAAAACATATTCATATTTCTTTTCTTCTAAAAAAAACGTTGCATATTCAGCCCAGAGAAATGCTAAAAATCAAAGGAATAAACAAAACTTGTTTTGTTATGGCAGCCATGAAAGTTTCAGTTCAAACAAGGTAGAAGAAGAAAATAGAAACTTTGGGGAGTCACAAGAAACAAGGTCGAAGAACAATAATGAAAGGTTTTTACTTACTTGAATGAGCAGGCGGCGGAGGCACCGACGCCGGAGGAGGAGATGACTGAAGTGATGAAGCCGAGTCACGACGCTGGAGAAGACGACCGAAGTGACGATGTTGGATCACCACACGATCGATGGCATCTGATTTCCATGGGAAAAAAGGGTTTTATTTAACAGGGTTAGTTTTGGGATATCAACAAATTTTCATAGACAATTCGATCAGAATGACACGTAAATTTTCTCTCCCTTAAAAAAAAATCCAAATTTAAATGGTTGAGAGAGAAAGGGAAAGAAGCACTACGTAACAAAATTTTTTCAAACCCCTTACTTTTCCTTCTTCCAATCAAACAGGGTATTTTAATTTTTAATCCTCACATACACTAACTTAACCTCAAAAAACCCAATCAAACAAACAAAGCCTAAAAGTATATTTTAATAAGTAAAATTTTTTGAATGCAAAAATATTTATAAACTTGCTAAGAGCAAAAATGACAGTTTATATCCTCCAGTTATATATGCGTGCGTGCAATACCGTCACTTTTGTTGTAGCTTGTGACTGGCTGGTGTAAAGGTGGAATTTGATGCACAGATAAGAAACATAGGCCCAGTTAAAGAGATTATGAAAGAGCCACATGAATTTGATTTTGTAAAATTTCTTAGAACATGATAGGTAAAAGAGAAATCAAGGAGAAATCACAAAGGCACTAGATCAAAATCTGTTGCAAAACCGCCTTTGTGCTCAAAGTCGGTTGTTGCTAAGAAAAAAATGGCGTCGAGAAAACCTGGTGAAGTGTCACGGTTTTGGATCCACCTTCCAAAACCCTCGGTCCAAAATGCCACTCCTCTTACTCTACCGTCATCGCCGCCGATAAGCATTCCAACACTAGTGCAGAAAAGACTTTTTACATGTGACGGAAATGACTTTTTACACCTGACATAAAACACGTGTAGAAACAGTAGGTGTAGAAAATCCAGACTTTCTACATGTGTCGTTTGTCACGTGTAGAAAGTCACACTTTCTACACGTGACTTCTTATATCAGGTGTAGAAAGTCTGAAACGGAAGACTTTCTACACCTGACTTTAGAGGTCACGTGTAGAAAGTCTAGACTTTCTACACTTGACCTCTTACATCAGGTGTAGAAAGTCTGAAAAAATGGAGACTTTCTACACGTGACCTCTAAAGTCAGGTGTAGAAACTCATTTTTGAAAAAAAAAAATAATTTTTTTTAAAACAATTTACAACGAAACTAATGTATGTGAAATATCAAATTCCATCCAAAATACTCATGGTAGGCTTATGAAGATACATAAACTTGGCTTCATTTTTACAATGAAATTGTACAATTAAAGTCAAACTCAATACCAAGTAGTGACAATACAATTCAACATGTCCAATACCAAATAGTAGTTATTAACTTTACAGGTTTAACATTACACTCACAAGTTTGTGATCTCTAAAAAATAAGTTGCCCAACGTGTGCGAACATCATCAATGTCCTCTTCAGAAAATGCATCCGTAATGTCAAACATCTACAGATTTGAAAATAAAAAATCATATGCATCAATTTAATAACAACGAAATGAACTTAATAAAACAAATATAATTAAATACAATTACCTCTTCTGTAAATTCTGTACTACCCAAGAGGATGATGTTTAACATGTGCCTCATCACATAATATCCACAAGCCTTATTCCCCTTTTGACGACGGCACTATAGAAGAACATGCATTTTATTATATTAAATATATATATATATATGTGAACAAGATAACTATATTCATAGAAGGATAGATTGAAACTATTTACCTTTGGTTGTAACCAGATAGTCTCCCTAAGCTGGTGTGTATGCTTTTTCTTAACCACTCTTTGATACATTTCCATTGCCCTGTAGAAAAATATATAAAATATGGTACATTATCTAAAAAACTTACATATTGCAAATAAAAAGTCATTGTCAAAGTATACTTACGTGTCCATCGTTTTCTTCAAATCCTTTCCCGGATTATAATGTAATGAACATAAAAGAACAACGACATTCTGCTCTGGGCATAGAACCACTAATTGCCAATGAGTGCTGCAAAAAGAGGTATGAATTATATATATGTACAAAAACAAGGTATCAATTACAAACTTTTTCTTACTCGTTAACATATGGCGCTAGGTAGCACTCTTTTCCATCTTCACAGAGCCTCTTCCGAAGGTATGACTCTCTTATGGTGGAAGTGTTCCCTTTTTTCTGGATGTGAATCGGGCAAAGGAATCCAAACTTGCCACCATTCCCTGATAAGGTATAAAGGCGATGGAGGTACCTACAATAGTTAAAGCATGCATGTCAGAATCAAAAGTTGAATACTTAGTAATATTATTAAAAATATACCCACATCATAAACAAGTGAACTTGCGGTATGGTAATCTGATCCTTCGTTAAAATCCTAGCTATATCCTCCTGCTCGATATGCACAAACATGTCCCTCTTACCCACAACGTCTGGATCCATCGTCAATACTTCAGTTGAGAAGGATCCGTCAAACGCCAGCATACACAGACGTTGAAGCGGTTTCTCCTGGTTTTGGGTTTGCGGTTGGGGATGGCATTGTGGAACCACTTCATTGGATGGGGTAATTTGCTAAATAAACAAAAATTTATAGATTTAGTAATAATTGCAAGTTATAAATTAACAATATGAAAAAATTGAAACATATCAAGAAGACAAATAATTTCATACTTCAGTGCGAACTGCAGCAGGAACTACTCGGACTAGTCTCTTTGGCCACCGAAGGAAAGTTTTGAGGGCTTGACCCACAATCTTCACCTCATCATTCGGAAATGGAACAGGGGCATCTGGAATTTTTGCCTCTCCAATCACCACTCTCACTTCGTCATCTTGCATTCGCTCGTGGTGGACGGTTGGCCCCAAGTTGTGTATTGCGCCAAGTGCTACTAAGCGTCTATCAGGGTCCTCCAAATATAATTCACAAGGTTCACCGTCTTTTTGGACTCCAGAATCCTCTGATATACGGCCAAGAACACAACTCCCATTTGTACTTTGAACTGCAGGAGAATGAGTCGGATGGATAGTTGTGTCTTGTCGTGAGCTTAGGATGCTCATCATTTCTTCCTTTAATTGTAACATCTGGGCGGCCGTTTCCTTCCTTTCATTCTCTAAAATCACGTGCATCTGCTTCCTTTCATTCTCTAGCATCAATTCCATCTCTTGCTTAGTGACCATTCCCGTGGTGGCATAACGTGTATTTGATCCAAAGTAGTCTCTTATGCCTACTCCTCGACCAACGCCCCTAACACGACCACCATGGTCTGGAGTCCCCGTGGCAACCGTCAAGACATCATCCCTTCCCCGTGGAATGAAGGCTCCCTGAGCACGTTCTAGTTGAAGTTGATCCTATAGTATATAAATAACAAACATAATTAAAAATGTAACTATACAACAAAGAAAATAATAAGGATTGACGTTAAATTACTTACAATTCTTTCACCAATCACGCGTGCCTTCTCGCTCATATACTCTCCAGTCTTTCTTCGACGTGCGGCCCTCCACTTTTCTTCACGCGATATTGGAGATGGTGGAGATATAATGGTAGATGGATCCAACTGAGCCTCTTCTTGTCGCCTCTTCTGTTTCTCCTTCATCATTTCTTCTTCGAGCTTTTCATAACCCCCACGAGACAATCTGTGGGGGCAATCATTCTTTCTACCACTCGCTATAGCTTTATCCCTTTTTATCTTTTAATAAGAAACCAACAAATCATTAATCGATAAAATTAAATGAGAATAAAGTAAGTAACTAATTAAAGTGAATAAAAACTAACCAAGGCTTCTGGTGTAGTCCTCATCCTGTAAAATTCTTTCCATGTATCTTCATCAAGAAATGTATACTCCGAACAAGGATTAGGAGGATTCTTACCCTCTGCAACCTCGACATGCACAAATCTTTTAGTTAGCGAGGTCTTGAAGGCCGTCCAACGCTCCGCGCAATATGATAACAATTTATCCTTTAAGACTTGACTGGGAGGAACGTCGTAAGTAAGCTGTGAAGTCATTATATTAGTTAGTAACATTAATAAATGTAATAGTTACAAAAGTTAATAGGTGTATAGTATTGTACCGCTATAGTGTTCCAAATCTGATCCTTGACAGATTCATCCACTTGATTCCAATCCTTAATCGTTATGCTAGGCTTGCTACGTGCTTGGAGGGCAACAAAGCTAATAAACTTGCTCTTGGTAGGCCCGATTGGTCTCCATTGCCTGTCAAATTCAATCGGTATTTTCTGGTCATCCGCGCGACTCTTGGTCAATTCTTTCAGGGTCGTACCACGTCTACCCTTTCTTTTCCCAGAATGAGTATCATCAATATTGGGGGAATCCCTCTCCATGTTCCTGTTTGACAATGAAATAAGGTAAGTAATTGAAAATCCAAGATACATAAGCAACGAAATACAATTACTAACTTTTGATTAAAGTCCGTCAAATAGGAGCAAATATATTCTCCCATATCCCTTCATGGTGGTCAGTTCTTGTGGCATGTATGTCATCTACTTCATCTTCATTTAATTCAGGCAACCCTGACGAGAAACATGGAGTCTCAGAAACATCAGAATTTAATTCCTTATTATCATCACTGTGAACTACAGTTTTTCCTTGGAGAACAACGGAGCGACTTTTATTTGTTGGATCAATTACATAAAACACTTGTTTTGCGTGGGCTGCTAAAATAAAGGGCTCCTTACTGTACTTTAATTTATTAAGATCAACTAATGTAAATCCATACTTATCCACTTCAACACAGTTATTTTCAATCCACTTGCATTTGAATATTGGGACTCTAAATTTAGTATAGTCAACCTCCCAAATATCTTCAATAACCCCAAAATAAGGCATAGCTGCTAACTTTGGCTTTTTGTCTTTTGAACTGGAAAAATGCATGGATTCAGCCACAACCATAACTCCACTGTTTTGAACAGTACTCTTGTCATCCAGGGATTTCGTATAGAAGGAATACCCATTGACATCATATCCACTCCAACATATGACATTAAAGTTAGGACCTAGTGCCAACCATTTTATAGTTTGAGAAACACTATTATCATTGGCTACTTGTTTTTTGAACCATTGTGGGAAAGTCTTGTTATGCTCAAGCAATAACCTTTGCTCAGTCATGCGACCATGTTGTGCCCTTATAATTTCTTTGTGCATAAATATATAATCTTGAACTTCATCGGTGTTATTCAAAATGTATAAGTATGCTTGTAACACTGCATCATGATCGATATTAGTTTTCACTGTTACCCCACGTGTACCCTTACCTAATAATCTGTCCTCATGACGAGATTTAGGGAGCCCAATAGCTTCTTCGTTTGACAAGTAGTCGGAACAAAACTCAATAGCTTCTTCGACAATATATCTTTCAACCATGGAAGCTTCAGGCCTGTATGGATTCTTCACATACCCTTTAAGAATTTTCATGTATCTCTCAACTGGGTACATCCATCGTAGATAAACAGGGCCGCACAACCTGATCTCTCTCACTAAATGAACAATTAGATGTGTCATGATATCAAAAAATGAAGGAAGGAAGAGCATCTCAAGCTGGCACAAGATAATAGCAGCATCCTTTTCTAGTTCATCTAATTTATCGGGGTCAATCACTTTGTTGCAGATGGCATGGAAGAAGAAGCACAGTCTAGTTATAGTATGTCTCAAATCATCTGGCAATATGCCCCGAATAGCCACGGGAAGTAGTTGTTGCATCAAGATGTGGCAATCATGAGATTTTAAGCCCACTAATTTCAAATCTTTCATCGACACAAGCTTTTTAACATTTGAAGAATACCATTGAGGCACTTTGACACCATGTAAACAATCACAAAAGCTTCTTCTCTCAAGCTTCGATAAGGTATGAGAGGCTGGAGGTAGATAAGTCCGCTGACCTTGTGGCTGTGGATGTAACTCATCTCGTATTCCCATTTCAATCAAGTCTAATCTTGCATTGACACCGTCCTTTGTCTTGCCCTTTATATTGAGAAGTGTCCCAATAATACTATCACACACATTTTTCTCGACATGCATCACATCAATACAGTGCCGCACATCAAGACTTTGCCAATATGGAAGATCAAAAAATATGGACTTCTTTTTCCATATATTTTTATCAGCTGCACTCTTCTGCGTCTTTCCAAAGATAACATTGATGTCTTTCACCCGTTGATAAACTTGCTCTCCAGTCAATGGCACTGGAGCATCTCTATACTCTTGATGGCCATAAAAAGCTTTCTTTAATCTACGATAAGGGTGATTTTGTCTGAGAAATCTCCGGTGGCCAAGGTAGACTGTCTTCTTTCCATGCTTAAGTTGATGGTGGCATGTGCCTGCTTCACAAATTGGACATGCTTTGTGTCCCTTAACACTATACCCAGATAGGTTTCCATATGCAGGGAAGTCGTTTATGGTACAGAAGATCATGGCACGCATATTGAACACCTCTTTTCGATTCGCGTCAAACACATCCATACCTATCTCCCACAACTCTTTCAAGTCTTCGATCAAAGGGGCTAGGTAAACATCAATGTCATTTCCTGGCTGCTTTGGACCCGAAATCACCATAGACAACATAATATACTTACGTTTCATGCACAGACGAGGAGACAAGTTGTAAATCACTAACAGAACAGGCCATGAACTATGAGTACTGCTAAGACTGCCATAAGGATTCATGCCATCAGAAGATATCCCAAGCCTGAGGTTTCTTGGCTCATTTCCAAACTCAGGAAACATCTCATCAATTTTCTTCCATTGAGGAGAATCGGCTGGATGGCGAAGCTTCCTATCCGATATTCTCTCATCTGCATGCCACCTTAAGTTCTTTGCATCATTCATATTAGCAAATAATCGCTTGAACCTTGGTTTCACTGGAAGATACCATAACACCTTCGCAGGAGGGCCTTTAGTAGTCTCGACAAAGTCTGTATCACAATTCCCTTTTAATTTGTACCGTGAAGCACCACATTTTGGACACTTATGCTCCCCTTCGAACTCTTCTCTATATAATATACAATCGTTAGGACAGGCATGTATCTTTTTGTACTGCAGACCCAAGGGACACAACATTTTCTTTGCCTCATAGTAACGGTTGGGTAATTCATTACCTTCTGGAAGCATATCTGTCAGCAACTCAAGCAATTCTGTAAAACTCTTGTCACTCCACCCATTCCTTGCTTTCAAGTGGACCAATCTCACCACAGCTGACAACAACTTGAATTTTGTACATCCTGGGTACAAAGGCTTTTCTGTATGACTAGACAAGTTATCATACTCATGTGATCGCTTAAAGGCCTCTTCGCCAATATCACGAATCATGTCCTCTAGTCGATCATCCATGTCCACATCAACTTCCACCTCTTTAGATGCACTCAGCTCTTCTACTAATTCACCATGCCATACCCATCGTGTATAACTCTTCAAGAACCCATCACAAATCAAATGCTCTCTTATTTCTCCGACACATAGTCGCCTCAAATTTAAGCAATTTACACAAGGACAATAAAACTTCCCAGATTTATCACCACCAGCATTTCTTATAGAAAATTCCAAAAAATTATTCACCCCATTATCGTACTCATCACTAGTTCGTCTAGCATAGATCCAGCTACGATCCATATGTGCAAATAAACTTCAACACAAAATGAAATTGTTTAAAATTTTGTGTTCAAATTATAGGAGGACTATTGAAGGACATGGAATGAAGGAGGAATAAAATTACAGAGATAAGAACAAAAGGGTCTCTCTACTTCGAATAAACAAAAGAGGAAGCAAAGCACATGCAAAGTGAAACCACTTATGTGTTTGTGTCCAACCAGCAAGCAAGTCATCAAACTTAACCAAAATCAAGAGGTTGGTGTCTATTAGCTACAAGACATGTGGGAATAGAAAAGCAAAGGAGGGAGGCTACAAGTAATTCGATTAATAGGTGGCGTTGCAGTAAGAAACATAATCTAGTCAAAAAGGAAGCAAAGCACATGCAAAGTGAAACCACTTGTGTGTTTGTGTCCAACCAGCAAGCAAGTCATCCAACTTAACCAAAATCCAATTTTTGTAGTGTATTCATCGGTTGAGCTAATTCAAGGTGTAAGGAGTAAGGTTTTGCTTGATAGTGATGCAAGGATATTTTTTGTACGCACTATAGATGGAAATATGGAATAAAAAGATTAATTTTTTCCTTTTCAATGGAAATGCGAATGATATATTGATCAAAAGATCAGAATTATGTACCAAAGTATACAAGATTAATTCCTTCCATCATCAACTATACTGATAATATTCTTAAGCAGCATATCACTGTCGTTAGTAGTAAAAACTATAGAATTGGACCTATCCTTTACAATAAAAGATCCATTCGCATTAGGCATAAGCATGTTAATATTATATTTTCAGCTATCTAAGGCTCTGTTCTATACTCTCTTATTTTTTTATTATTGTTAATGGACAACCTCAGGTATCATCTGCTAGTGTAAATCTAACCGAAAAAATAGCAACAGTTTGACCAGCAAAACGAGCCACCAACAATATGTTTGACGCATTTACTAGTGTGCATCTGCTAGTGTAAATCTCACTAAATATAACCGAGCATTTACTGAAAAAAATTGCATATTTACTGAAAAAAATTACAAGCCACAAAACGAGGATCACCTGGCCGATGTAGCTGATAAGCGGTCACCCAGATTGATAGAAAAATTCTGACGCTGACGGCGGCGACGGAGACAGACGCTGACGGCGGCGACGGAGACAGACGCTGACGATACAGCAACAAAAAGAAATTGGAGCAACAGCGTCCAAACAAAAAGAAAATGACGATACGGCAACAGAAAGAAATTGGAGCAACGGCGGCGACGGACACAGACGCTGATGGCGGCGACGGAGAGATAAGCCTGTAGGTAATGGGTTCGCAGATGAGCGTGAGAGGGAGGGAGGAATTGGAGCTAACTGGCGGCAAAAGAAAATGAGGAGAAAGACGCGCCTGGGTATTTTTATAGGGGATACTACACCGGTTGTATTTGAACCGGTGTAGAAACTTACTTTCTACACCGGTTCAAAAGACAACCGGTGTAGAAACTTACTTTCTACACCGGTTATTTTAAAACCGGTGTAGAAACTTACTTTCTACACCGGTTCAAATACAACCGGTGTAGAAAATATTTTCTACACCGGTTGTATTTGAACCGGTGTAGAAAGTAACATATTCTACACCGGTTATTTTACAACCGGTGTAGAATATATGACTTTCTACACCGGTTTTAATTCAACCGGTGTAGAAAACTTGGATTTATTTAAAAAAAAATAAAAATCTTCTTCGTTATATTTTTTTTGTTTAAGTAAATTAAATATTTTTTGAATTAAATTAATTTCATTTTTTTTAATGGGAAAAATTTTTAAGGGGACTTTTCTACACGTGTTGTCATTTCAACACGTGTAGAAAGTCCTAAAATCTTAATTTATTTACTAAAATGCCACCGGTCATACTTTCTACACGTGACCTGTTTCGTCAGGTGTAAAAAGTAGGTCTAAATCCATGATTTTGTACTAGTGCAAGATGATGTCCCCTATCATGACTCACAACGTCCATTTCAAACTTGCCTTCGAGGGCGACAATGAAATCTTCAGCATCATCATGATGGTGGCGAAGAAAGAGAGAACGTGGCTGTAATTTGAACTTTACCAACCTATAATTTTAGAGCCACTGAAAGTGGTGGGATCTTTGGTTGAACCTTAGGAGGATTTAGACATGACTATATTAATTCTGGAAGAGAGTTTTGAAGATGTGGGATCAAAAGTGATAGCAGAAATCACATGAGAGAAGCCAAACCCATAAAAGAAGATGGATAGAAGAAACTCGAGGATTTTATGCTCTCTCATGACTTCTGTTTTTATTAGATATTGAAATGGGTAGAGCAATGGCAATGAAAGCGGAGGCCTGAGGGAAGAGGAAAGGTGAAATTAATTGATATTGTGTGAATGTTTTTTTTTCAATGTAAACTGGATAACTTCACTTAATAGAGAGAATTACAAGTTAAGGACAAACAGTCTAAGAGTATTTCATCAACCTACCTCCTCGTGGATACCAAGTGAAGGCTGATCAATGACATATAGGTTACCAACTATATTATGAGCTCATTCAGCTAACTGATTCGCACATGAAATAATATCTTTTATTGTGTGGTTTACAAGAACATGCCAGTCACGACAAAATACTAAGGGACAAATACGATTGCGGAATAGAAATATACTTGAAGTGTGCAAGAAATATAACTCTTCTCTTACATGGAGAGGAATTTGTGTTGTTTGGTCAAAGTTCATAAAGGGCCAAGGAAGGAGACCTTTTCTTTTTGGTTTGATAACTCGCCTAAGATAAATAAGCCCTTAATCGATTTGTTCCGGGATTGGAAGGAATGATTGAAAAGGATAAACCCGTTAGGCACTAATGTAAACTCACTAGGTGAATGGGACATAGAGAAGCTCAATTTTTTTGTTACAACCCCACATTGTTGACTGTATCATGTGCGCAACCTATAATACCCCAAATTTTGGGACTATAGGCTAGAGAATAAGTTTGAATAAAGTAAACTATTGAGTCTAATTTAGGAAGAGTCCTAGGAATGAATAAGAAATAGAATGACTTTTAGAAACCGCACTCATAATAGAATATGAATTTTGGTACGAATTAATTGAAAGAAAGTACCCGATTCCTTTAAGATGTGTCAGAATGACATAGAACCTAATCTGGATCCAAAGGAAAAGGGAAATGATGTCTAGAAAGAAGTAATAAAGAGAAAGAAAATAACTAATGGCATAAGAAATAATATTGTCATAATCAAGGGAAAAAGAGATAATTGCCACTTGATCTTGAGGTTAAAATTAGAAATTAAAATGAAGGGCTAAGATTTACTTTTAAAAAGCCAGAAGCAATTATGACGATGAAAAGAAAATTTCCTCACTCCCTTAAGGCCATAAAAGATGTCCAAATTAAGGGTAAAGAAGGAAGATAAAAGCTTGGTCAAAAGGTCAACAAGTCTTGCAATTAGTTACAACTTGGAAAGTTTGACCAAAAAGCTCACATTAAGAATAATTGGTTGACATTTCCTCTCCTTTTTTGAAGAGGAAATTTGGCCAAGTGAGGAAGAGGAAGGAAAAAGAAAGTGTAATCAAACTAACCAAACCATAGTTGAATAATTAACCACAAACTTTTCAAGAAACCATGACATGCTGACACCTTATCTATTTTTCCCAACTTTCTTTTAAATTTTGGCCAAGTATATTGAAGAGGTGAGGATTAAATATTTCAGCATATCACTCTCTCATCCCATTCCAAAAGTGATGGCCAAGTGAAGAAAAAGAAAGAAAAAGAAGTGGAAAAAGAAAAAGGAAAGATAAAGAGCAAGGTAAGGGTTCTAGACCAATTTTCACCCTTTTGATCACATTTCTAGCTCTTGAGGCCTTCATAAAACTTGTTTTCCTCTTTAAAAGCTTCATTTCTAAGCTTTTTTCTTTTTTGAAGAGGAGATGTTTTGAATCATTCAACAAGAGCTAAAGTTCAAGAATCAAAGAAAGAGCCTAGGAAAGTGAAAGAGGTAAGCAAAAGCTCCATTTTGACCTACGTATTGTGTTATTTGGGTGAATTTTTGGGACTTGTTCTTGCTACCCTAATTTTGGTTATGTTAAGGTTTTAGGGTTTCATATTGATTTGATCATGGAAATGGGATTATATGATGTTAAATAATAATTTTAGGAAGTATTGTGGCTAAACTTGCAAGAAGTCACTTTGTGACAATTTAGGGTTTTGTTTGGTCAAAACACTGCAGGGAGAAGGAGAATAATTTTTGTATTTTTGAGGTATCCAATGGATTCCTTGGGTAAAATTGTGTAGGAATAGGTTGTTGGTATAATTTTAGAAAGATTGGATTGGAAATCCAAAAATTGGAATTGAACAAAGTGCTGCCAGAATGTGATTTTTGGGAGGCAACATATTTTTGGCATGTTTTTAAATGAGAAAATATTTTCCAATGGCCATGAAAATTTCTAGAATAAAATAAGACTTGTCAAGCTTTAATTTGATATGTCATTTGTGCCATTTGTATTAGTACACTAGGAATTATGAATTATTGAATTTAGATATTGAATCTGGAATGAATTCTTTGGCAGTGAGGCTTTAGTCATAGTTTTGGAATTTTATGGTTAGAATTGGCCTGAGTAATATTTTTCTTAGAAAGTAGACTCAAATATATTTGAATATAACTTTAAACCACCCCAATTGGAGTTCTATAGAATTAATTATAATTTTTCAAAGTTTGGTCAAAATGTTGGCAGCTTTTAGCTACCATGCGAATTTGAGAAAGAAAGGGCCAAATGTAATAAGTGTAAACTCTAAGGGTGAAAGTAAGCCTATGAGGATAAGGTAGCCCCATTAGGAATTCATTTGGCATGGCTCTAATAATGACTATGTGTTTAGGGCCATGAGAAGTCAATAAAGAAGAAGAATGAAAGATACTTCAAGCAACTTTGATGGTTGGAAAGAGAAGAAACAAAGGAAGGACATTAGTCCACAAGGTAGTGAACTTACTTACCTTGCATATATTTGATGTGTATGATATGTATTGATGTGTGGTATTGCTTTGATTGATTATGTGAAGCATGAATGAATGAAGATCTATTTTTGTTTATACTGTGGTCATAGACATGTTGCACGAAACATTAAGCATGCAAAAATGTCATTATGTGAACATGAGCCTATATAAGGCAATCATATCATGCACTAGTATTTATCTTGTATGTATTGTTAGTATTATTTGCTACTGAGATTCTCCCGAATCTCACCCCCTTACCAACCATATAGGTCCGTGAGCAGGAAAAAGAAAAATGCTTGAAGATGAACCAGAAGGAAAAAGGACAAAGAATTGGAGAATGAAAGTGTATTAATTTACTGTATGTAAATTATTTACATGACGATGAATATTGTATGAATAAGCGTGTTTAAATTAAGTCGTATTCGGGATCATTAAGAATAAGAACAAGCTCTAATATTTGGTAAGAATAATGACTAATGAGTCATAAGCAAGTAATTAACCCTTAAGGAAATGAGTAATGAATGCTTCCGATATGTAATAAAAATGTTATTTAAGATGAACCAGAAGGAAAAAGGACAAAGAATTGGAGAATGAAAGTGTATTAATTTATTTTATGTAAATTATTTACATGACGATGAATATTATATGAATAAGCGTGTTTGAATTAAATCGTATTCAAGATCATTAAGAATAAGAACAAACTCTAATATTTGGTAAGAATAATGACTAATGAGTCATAAGCAAGTAATTAACCCCTAAGAAAATGAATAATGAATGCTTCCGATACATAATAAAAAGGGTATTTAAGATGGATCTTACACAACCTACCTCATGAGGACAGAGGAGAGGACAAACACGTTTAGAAATAGGCTAGTGATGGACGGTTTTCAGTTCAAAATGGGTATTACTTTTTACTTTTAGGTACACTGTGAATAGAGGAGACTGTTAAACTTCTATGGAAATGGCAGGTCCTAGAAAAAATCAAATCCTTCATGTGGTTGTTCACACACAATAGGATAAAATCAAATCCTTCATGTGGTTGTTCACACACAATAGGATAAATAGGACACATCTTAGAGCCAGGAAAGGACTTCAAGCATCAGTAGACTGCCCTTTTGGTTGTGATCAAGAGGAAATATCTATACATCTCCTAGGAGACAACTTAAATGCAAAGGAACGATGGAAATTTGTTGTATCTCCTCATATGTGGGGAAATTTCTCTTCTTTGTAGGGTGTGGCTTAGGTCAAATGGAACCTATGACACCAAGCGAGAATGGCTCACACTAAGAAAATCAACTGGAAAAACCTTTTTGGCTATATCTACTGGGACATATGGACTTCTAGATGTAGCAAATATTTTTATGCAGTAGCTATTATGGAGAACCTGCTAGAATGCCAGTCTAGTTTCTTTAGAGCATGTTCAGATCAGTAGCTACAAAGTTGTAGTGCTTTCTATAGACAACAAGCATAACCAATAATGGCCAACCTATGCCTTCTTGAAGGTTTTATCAAATTAGAAGTGGATGGTTCAATTCTAGAAGGCGGAAGAAGTGGATGCTTATGAGTTGTCCGTGACAAAGGAAACATATGGATATGGGGCTTCATCTACTAACTCACAAGAGTCCCTCTAGCTATTGTTGTGATAGGAATCATCTAAGGGCTTCAGTTGTGTTGGTTGAGAGGTTATAGGAAAATTGTCCTTCTCTCTGACTTCATTGACGCCATTAATTTAGTTATTAAGGGCTATGACAACAACCATCCCTTTGTTAATGTAATAGAAGAGGCTAGGAGTCTTCTTTTGTAGTGGATGTATTTTCCTAAATCCCAACAAGAGATTTTTCTTTTTTAGTGCACGAATCAACCTAATTTTTAGATACTTTATTTTTCTTGTAGGTCATTTTTGCCCATTTCTTGTTGGCTTCTTTGGTTAGTACTTAAGACTGCCACATGGAACTTTAGGGAACCTTATGGCAAAGTAGTGGGTGGCATGTGGCTGACCCACCACTCAAAAGTGTGTGTGTGGTGTATTAGCATATATACTCCCCCTTAACAATTAAACCATTCCCTTTATTTCTCCAGCTCATCTTCTTCTTTTATGTGTTTCTGTTGAGTGGCTAAGGGAGTGAGAGAGGGTGAGAGAAAAAGAGGGTGATTGAGAGGGGAAGATTGCTTGCTTCTTTATGGTATTTGGTAAGTATTCTCCCTCCTATTATTAAGTTTCTCTTATCTCATTTTTAGTATTTGATGGAAGAAAAAATTAGGGTTTATTAGATTTCAAATTTTTTTAGTGTTTCAATTAGTGATTTAGTTATTAATAGAGCTAATGAGGTTTGAATAACAGTTGTATGGTTTAAATTTTTGCTTAAATTGTTGATTTGAGAAAACTAAAGTTATCATCCCAGCTTTGGAAAAAGACCTACAATTAGGAAATTATGATTTATAATATTGGGCATGTTCAATTCAAATTTATTGATTTATTCTAACTTATTAGAGGTTATATTAATGATTGAATTACTCAGATTTGAGGTATATGATGAGATGTGAATATTGAAAATTTTGGATGAAACTTTGATTGTTGGAATTGAGTGTTTTTGAAGAAATTGAGGAGATGGTTATAGTTTAATAATTCTAATAGGTAAGAAATAATTAATGGAAGGAAGAAATGAAATTAGAATGATGGTTTTGAGAAATAGTTATTTTTGTGATTTTTTCTTAAGGATTTTAAGTGAGTAAATTTTTAAGGATTTAAGGATGAATGGAGAAAATTATTATTGCTAATAATTTTAATGAGGGAAATAAAGTTCTTGGATGATAAAAATATGACTGAAATATATTAATAGAAAAATTTAATTATGATAGTCAATTGAGAATTTTGGTAGTTTGTATTAAAGTGAACTATTTGAAAGAGTTTGATTTTTGAGTTGACATTGATAATGCGATTATGGGAAATGAGGTTTAGTAATTGAGTTGGTTGAGTTGTTAGAGCAATTGTGACACCAATTTTGATGTTGGTGTTAGCTCAAGCTTTTCATCAAAGGGGGTGAATTGGATGATATTAAAAATTTAAAACTTAAATCAAAACTTTAATGAAGAGATTAAAGTCAGAGAGATATCACCAAAGAGATGGACACATGATGTTTATACTGATTTGGTTCAACCATTTGACCTACGTCCAGTCCTCATAAATTGTTATGAGAGTTCCACAATGCTTCCAAGATTCATTATGATCTTAGTGCCTCAATATAAGCAAGTTCCTTCTCATGGAATAATCGTTCCCCCTTACACTTTACAATCAATGCCCACACTTAAGGTCTCACTACCTTGAGTTATTTAACTGTAATAAATTATTCAGAACAATCTCTCTTAAAGAGTAAATAAATGATCACTAAAGTGCATAATATCTTACAAGAGAAGAGCACATGATTTAACAATAAATGAAACAGTGAAAGCTTGTAGAGAGTTAGTTACTTTGAATTCAATGCTCAACTATTTATAGCTTGAAGTGAATTTATGACCATTGCTTGTTTGAATATAGCTGTTGGATGTGTGAGGTCACTTCTTCAGTCTTTTAATATAACTATTGGGAGATAGAGAGAATTTTGATTGGTTGATGAATAAAACATTAAATGCTTCTGACAAAAAATGCTTTTTACTAATCCTTACGTTAATCTATGATTAATCACCTGAAACATGTTCATACAATGGTTTAGTAATGTACAGAATCAATTAGGAGCAAAAGGAACATGTTTAAGAATGATTTGAATAAGTATCAAAATTTTTGAGACGATGTTCTATCATTGTGATTGTATCACTCGAGGATCATCACTTTGCTCAGTGTTTTAAAAACATAACAAATCAATCTTAAGTTAACTGGAGTGATGTAGAAGTGATGTAAATTTGTGAGGTCACTGAGTACTCACTAAAGTGGTCTATCTTAAAGATACTTGATCACTTCTTAAATCACTCTAGTGTTATGGAAGTGATTTTTTTCTGACGGTCACACTAGTGCTTACTCAAGTGATCAATTTGAAAATAAAGATTGAGTAAAATTGATCACTTATTGGATTACTTGAGTGTAGTGAAAATGATTTCCAAAATGTTGCATCACTTGAGTGATCAAACAAAGTTTAGTTTTTAAGAAAACATATAATTGCTTAGTTCACTTCATTGAGCTAAAAATGATGTCAAAATAGTAGATCACTCCAGTGCTCACTTAAGTGATCTTTTGAAAATTGTTTTGAAGAAAAATATATCACTACTAGAATCACTATGTTGAACTGATGTAATTCAGAAGGCATCACTCGAGTAATCCATTTTGAAAACTATTTTACAAAGTTTGAATCACTTTCAGAATCATTACAGAGAGGTGGAAGTGGTGACAAATTAGGGTATCGCTAAAGTGCTTACTTGAGTGATCTTCAAAGAAAAATATTGAATCACTTAAATGCTCACTCAAGTAATAATAGAAGTTTTACATCACAGGCTCATTGACTAACAGTGGAGTGAAAGTGACAGTTTGAATACATCACTCGAATGCTCACTTGGGTGATCAAGTAATCAGACTTTTTCACATCACTCAAGTGCTCACTCAAGTAATTTATCATTGCATGTTTAAAGAACTATTTTTATTTTATTTTGTAGACCAGTGATTCTCCTACAAAACACTTTCCCTAAGCTTTGTTATTATCAAAATATGTAATCTAATAGTTGACTCTATTGAGAAAGGTCAAAGATAAGAGATGGGACTTCTAGAGAGACTTTAAGTCTCTAAATTGTTTTAGTTAACTACTCAATTGGTTTGTAATCTAATGTGTGGTGATGCTTTGATTGTATAGATTGATTGTAGTTAGTGACTTGAGCACGATGTTATTAATTAATTGGTAAATTCTCCTTACTTGGCGAGGGGTTTCCACTTGTCATAGATGCTAATATCTTGCTTTTGAGAGATTTTGATATTATAAGATGATGAAATGAGATATGGACTTTCTATTAGTATAATATATATTCTTCATTTGATAAAATTGTCTTGTGGGACTTGTGATGTTAAAATGAAAATTATTGGAAAGGAAGTTTACCTTGACTATTAATTCTGTAAGAGTATGACCATGAGTATTCATGAGATAATCATATTGCATTATATTATTTCCATGATATTGATTAATTGTGATTAGTAGAGAGGAATTGGAGAAATATAATATCACGTGATAGAACCTCCTATTAGTGCACATTGGGTCGGTTATTTGTCCTTATTGAGATAGGCCTTTGTGGCTTATTTGTTCTAGAGAAAATGACATGCTCTTGTAACTCTTTTCGTTCATAAGAGAAAGAAATAGGCCCTTGTGGCTTGTGTTTAAGAAAAATACTATCACATGAAAAGGCCTCCCATTGGTGCATGTTGGTTATTCATTCCTATTGGGATAGGTCTACGTGGCTCATTTGTCCTAGAGAGGAGCACAAACTCTTGTAGCTCTTTTCGTCCCAAAGAGAAAAGGATAGGCCCTTGTGACTTGTATGTACATATCCATAATGATGGGGATAAGCCTTTTTAGGCTTTTGTATTCGTATTCCTCCTTTGGGAGAAGCTTAAATGAGTTAATGTGTATAATTAAGGGATTATGGGAATGATATTATATGCTCTGTTACTTTATGTCCCACTTGACACTTTACTAGCACATGTTGGTATGTATGATGAGTTGGAATTTTGGTTTTGTCTCACCCTATTGCTCTTAACATTTTTATGTAATAACTTTTCTACTAGTTAATCGGGAAGGCTCCAAAGGCTTGATTATTGTGATAATCTTTGTAAAGCCTCCTGCTTTATATTTATGTGATAAATTGTTATGTATTGCCACTATATGGCTCATTTAAATACCCTGATATGATATTATGTTTAAGATTATACTGTAACTGACTAGGGTACTAATAAAACGTTAGGGGCCTTTAGGGACACATTTGAATTTTAATTGTGGACCTATAATGATTTATTTACATGATTAACTAGTTGTGAAGCTTTAGATATTTGATAAAATTGTTGTTTAAGTATTTTGATAATTGAGTTTGATATTGGGCTCGTGGTTGAATGATTATAATATGAACTTCAAGAAGTTATAGACCTATATTGATTAATTATAGTTTAGTTTGTGAAAGATGAGAAGAGTTTTATTAGTCATGATATATTTTAAAGATTTGACTGATAGGTAGTTGATTTTTGACATTTTATAAATCTTTAAGAAAGAATATTATTAAAAAATGAGTTTATTGTTGGGCTAATGGTTAGATATTGTATTCAGAGCTTCGAGAAGGTCAAGGCTCAAGTGTTACAAATATTTATGGTAAAGAAGAATTTGGGTTGTTAAATGATTAAAAAGGAGTTTTCTTATCCATGATAGCTTTTAAATGGTTAGTTTATCTCTTTCTATTATGGATAAGTTAACTATGTTGCTTTAGTCCTTTAAACCATGATATGTGACTTTTGAATAAGTTGATTCAATTCTTTTATATCATGGTTAACTTCAATTTGGATGAGGACTTTTTTATAACAATATTTGACATTTGCAAAGTTTATATGTAAACTTTCTATTATGGTGGACCTTCAGGTTTAAACCTTTATTGCATAGCCATAGTACTACTGATTATCTTGAGATTTTGATTAGTGTATGGACAATCAAGTCTTAAGGAAAATATTTTACATTTTGATCCTTCAAGTTTCTTTTTATCTAAATGTTAATCCCCATAATTTAATATTTTGATCCTTCAAGTTTCTTTTTATCTAAATGTTAATCCCTATAATTTAATAAGAATTTGGACCATTTTAACATTCTAATTAAACTATGAGAGATTTAAGCTCAAATTATGCATACCCCTCTGGTCCTTAATATAAATACAATCAAGAAATGGAAGTTAAGATATTTAATATGTCTTAAATTGATTAAAATTTTCAAATTTAGCCTTATTTAATAAGCATTGAAAAAAAAGATGCTATACATTTTCTCTCATATGTTTCTCTCATTCGTTAGGAGTAAAATTAGAAAATAATCATTAATAACTTTCAAGGTGAACTTATATTTTTTTTAATTTTTTTTGACCAACTAGACTAATAAATATGGGAGTGGAACATCTAAACCTAAAATGAGGTAAAGTTTGAGTCAATATATGTACATACTTGCACGCAAGTGAGTGAGTGAGAGAGTACGCGCATGTGAATAAGTGTCACTATGTGAGAGTGTGTTGGTCTCCATGTGCACATTTACATGCACATAGGTGAGTGTATGTGAGCATACATGTGAGAGGGGGAGGAATTCCAGCCATACAATAGTTAAATGGTAGTATATGTAATGGATGAAACTGTTTACAAGAATGAAGTAATGTGCACGAGAATGGTGATACTCTTCACACATTAAGTGTGCTAGACTCTCTTCTTCTCACTCTTTCCTCTCATTTTTCATGCAATGTTTCTTGCAGCCTTTGTCTCTTTTGCCATCGAACTCTATTTTCCTTCATTTCCTAGTATCATTTATTCTACTCCTCTGGTCTTTAATGTAAGACATATTTACCTAATTTGATTAGATTAAGAAAGATACCCTAATCATTGTCTTTAATTCTCCCATTACTTCTCCTCCTTGATTGTTATTGAGGGAGAACTAATAGAGGTAAATTAGAAAAAAAATTGACAAATATGAAAACTATATCTTATATTTAGAATCAAGATCAATCCAAAAATATTTTTTTTATATTAAGGAAGGAAGGGAGTATCTCATTAATTGATAATAGCTTTCACGTTAATGTTTAACAAAAGCTAAATTAATTAATTGAAAAGTCATGGCTATATTTAATGTCTTAGTATCTTTTATTGGAAAATTGTAAATGACACCAATTTGGTAGAATCTATAGTTTTTCCCTAATACTTATTTGCATATATTGTTCCCAAAGTGCCCTTTTACGCCCAAAATATGTAATTCACAAGGAAAGTAACCCTTTTGCTAATTTGCACTTGTTTATTTTAAGAGTTTATAGTTTCTAGAAAGCCCTTGTATATAAATAATTAGCAAGTTATAATTGAGAAAATTAAAAAAAATTGATTTCTTAGTAAATTAGTGAGCAATTGTGACACCTTATTTCCAATACTCCAAAATGAGTATAAATGACTAGTGAAATCCTTTGTGGAACCAGGATTTAACCCCGGACTACCCAACGTTCAATAAATTTCATAAATCCTTGCTCTCAGCTCAGAATTTGAACCTAAGGCTAAGAGGGTTTTTCGAAGGGTAGAAAACTTCTCAATCATTTCCACAAGATTCATTACATCATTAATGACTTATTGCCTCTTAATTTCATTATATCAGAGTATATGCGAGTGATTTACTTGCCTTTTTAATGAAATTAGAGCTATTCTCCTTTAATTAAACTAGAGCAGTTCTTCGCTAAACTTCATTCATACATTCATATACATATATCAAATGTAAAGCCATATAAGGCTATCAAATGTAAATCAATTACATCAATACCAATAGTAGTACCTCGCACTATGATCTTTACCTTACCTCTGTAATCCTTCTTCGTGCATATCTCCCTGCACTCTTCACCTGTTTAAATGGTTGGGGGGAGGAGTGAGATTTGGGAGAATTTCAGTAGCAAACATTACTGCTATGCATGTAAGATATATATGATGCATGACATGCTTGCCATTCATAAAATCATGCCAATATCATGACATTTTCATGCATGCTCAATGTTACTATATACCCATGGCCATTATATAACATAACAAAGCATTAATCAATCAAGTAGTCACATAAACAATGTAAACATATACATATGACATATATGCATGCAAGGTAAGTTCACTACCTCTCGGACTTCGTGTCTGTCCTTCCTCAAACCATCATCCTTGCTCCCACTCGGGCACCATTCGTCGAGTCACTACTCATCCATGTATCATTCTAGACTCATTTTAGTGGACAACTTAGTCCAATTATGCTAAATTACCAAAATGCCCTTGGAGGCCCGGCCTATGCCTCTCTATACATGGTCCAACTGTACCATTACAGAAATTATGACCTAGGCTAATCCTATATAATATTGCATTTAGAATCCTTTTATGACCTCTAATTGGTCAAATTCAAGGCCCAAATGACGAAAACACCCCTTGACAACCCCTATTTAGAGTTATAAGGGTAATTTGATCATTTCACACTCTAGGCCTTTTCTTGCTTCATCATCAATATAAACCCTACATAATTTTCCCTTATGAACTCAATGGAATCATCAAATTTATTAAATTCTAACTCTTTTCTCATGCCACACATAAAACAACAATTCAGAGTTCTCAAAAGAGTTGTGTTGGTTTCTTCCTTTCTCTTGCCTAAACACTTCCTTTTTACTCCTAATCATATGATTAGCTATTTAGACATCCATTGGAAATCATTTAGGCCATTAAAAACTATTTTAATGAGACATAAATAGTACCCAACTCCCACCATACTTATCCAAACAACAAACGAATAGGTTCAAAAGGAAGCTTACACTTACCTCTACACATTTCTGAATTTGGTTCAAAATTCTGGTAGCACTCTGCAGGTGAGATGGCACCAACCACCTCCAAATGAGAATTGGAAACCACATAAATAAAGCTCAGGTTGAGTAGAAGAATATTTGTATAGGGCACTTTGACAGAAGACACCGTTTTAACAGAGTTCTGGAAGATTAAGCTTTCTCTCTATTCTCTCTCTCGTTCTCGTTCGTTCTCTCATTCTCATTTTCTGATTTCTCTTCCCTTTCTATTTTGATTCACATGCAAGAATGGGAATAAAATGATGAAGAGAATGGTTAATTCATTTAACCAAGTGGCCATTATGTGGTCACACTATATTAATCCAACTCTTTGACTTTCGTTCATGATAATTTATTTCCCTTTATGCTTCTTGATGCACTGAAAAATAGTGAGATCAAAAGAGAGAAATATTACTCTCAAACTATCCCATTATACTACCTTACAAGTGGTTAATCAAAGCCTTAAACTTTTTCACTCATTAACTTTCCTTGATAATAATTCACCAACATAGGCTCATTAATTACCAAGTAGTCATTTTCCGTCTTTTTAAATTCCTATTGAACTGAAATCATAGGGAATATTAGGTAAAAAATCATCATTTCTTATCTTATGACAAAATTACTATTTCCCCCCACCTTTTATGATTTATCAAAACACACCATTTCTTGCCCCTTTCCTTTATTCCCCTCCACATTTGACTAATTTGGGCATCAATAATAGGGAAATAATGGCTACTAGCTTTTTATTGGTCAAATGACCATTTTATCCCATTGACAAATGTCACACAAACACAACTGGTACACTAGGAAACTCACCGGTAGTAAGACTTCTTTGTGTTCTAATTCACTATGTCGTGTGTGACTCCTCATTGCATTGTCTTGTTATCCCCTGAGCTCTTTAGCTCACCATAATATTCCTTTTTAATATCTAAAGATATAAAGGAATTTTGAGAAATAATATCATATCTTGCTAGGACATTTGCTAAACTAGGGTCTAGTAGTCCCCTTAATTCAGGCTTAATCACAATCCTCTTGTCCCAAAATTCTGGATCTTACAGCAATCATTTATGATTCCCATCCATCTCTATACAATTTATTTATTGAATACAAACACCACATCAATAATGAAATAAAAGAGAAACTACTCTATGATTATGGTTATAATTACTTTAAATGATCTTAGAAACTTTTTAAATCCTCAAATAATACTTTTCAAAATTAATATTTGCTCTTCTTGAAGTTATCGAATAGTCTTCTAATTAATGTTATAGGAACTATAATTAATGTTTTATAACTATAAATCTTATATGAATTTAACTTTTTTATATAACAATCTAACAACATTTTTACATAACACTATGTCTATCTCTCTCCTCATTGGTTTAGATGGAGAAAAACCATACTTAAATTAAATATGTGACTTTCCTGGGGCCTTCCAAGCTCAAGCTGTTGTTGTTGGTGTTCCTAATGTGGCTAGGCCAAATACTTCTTTAGTTCAACAAAGACTTAATCTTTTAGAGCCTTTGCTTCCTAAAGAGTATGGGCATGTTTCATTCATTCTTATTTGAAACAATTTTCTTACATTCTTACATTCACACCAAGTCTTGATTCTTATTACTTTCATGTTTATTAGTTTCTAACATTTTTTTAAACAGATGAAATCACTGTGATCTCAGTTTGGCATCATGGTTGGAGTTGACATCTACATCTTATTTTAAGAATTTTAAATAAAATATAAAATTAAAACAACAAATTGTAATCAGTTTGATCATTAGTGATTTACTATCACTTTTTTCAACACTTGCAGTTATCCCATGAAGATGAACCTGGTAAATATCTTGGATCTTATCTCAAGGAGCTGTGCAAAATCCAAGTGCATTTATGATACTCCAATGAATTGAAATAAAATAAAAGAGTAATGTCTTGAATGTGGCTTAAATCAAGAATCCTACCACTCTGGAGAGACTTGTAAATGCAATTGTAGTCAATATTGCTAGCATTTACGCATGTTAAAATCACCTTACTAGCGGTGCACCTTTCAACAAGAGTTATGTGATTTATCTATTTATTAATTAAACAAGGTATTAATGTTCACTGGATACTGATGAAGCATTAATGGGTGCTCATATGTTGTTGATGTGTGTGTGTAGGCCACTTCAAATGTGGAACTTTGCCTGCACTATGCCACCACTATAATTTAAGAGCTATATATGCTTCAAATTTTAAATGGGAACTATTAGCTCTATTCTTTTACAATAACCTAGCCTCAAGTGCTTTTTCACAGTATTCAAACTATTTGGTGACTAAGAAACTTACCATTAGCCCCTCAGCTCTACCCAGATGCATATGTTAACAAAAACACTAATTTTTTTAAAGGATTAGAGGAGGAGGTTAATTCTAGTTCTAATTGTGAAATTCTTTCCTTAATTTTATAACATTAACTCATCTTTCAAACGCTAATCATGGTAGATTGGAGCTACAGCTGCTGCCACAACGCTTTTTGACTCTTTTTCCCTCCCTCTCGTAAAGGTGAATGACGCATGAGGATTTGAAATTTAAAACCCCACGTGTTGTGTGATATACTAAAGGGTGTGGCCCCTTTGGCATATTGCACATTATTATTTAAAAAAAAACTCTAATGGGCCAGGACAATTGATAAATCCTCTTTTTCTTTGCACATTATAATTTTTTTGGTACTCTTTTTCTTTAATCTCTTTTATTCTTATAAATAATATTTTGGATAAATCCTCTTTATTTAATTAATTACATGGTAAGATTCCATTCACCATGAAGTAATTTCTTCCTAAATTTATTTAAATTCTAAAATTAAAAAGTAGGATGTCACACTAACACTATGGCTTCTAATGCTAATGAAGTTGATTTGGAGCTTCACCTTTGGTTTTCAATGAATAACTAGGTGTTGTTCTCATGTTTCTGTAGGATGTGACATATGCCTTATTATCTTGTTATTGTTGACTTTTTGCTATATTTGCTTTAAATCTTTGTTTGATTGAGTGAAATTATGTTGAATGCTTGCTTATATAAGTTAAATATGTATGTTTTACTTGACGACTTTTTATTTTGTTGTTGAATTCATGTGAAGTAATGCTTCTTATAAATATTCAAATGAGTTAGTACAATTGTTGGTCTTTATAGTTTGATTGTATTTTGGTTTTAGTCCTTGTGGTTTTAAGGTATAGGTTTTGGTCCCTTAAGTTTGCTCCGTTTGAAACATTGGTCCTTGTATTTTCATAAGGACCTAACACTAGGTAAAATTACTTTGTGTGCTTATGACATGGCATGTGATTTAAAAAATAAAAAATATTAGTATCGAAGCATCGTTATCGGAACTACAACCTTTTTGCCAGGCCTAAGGACTTCATCATCTTCACCGCCAGTCTTGCTCCTCTAACTATTAAGTACTAGCTTCATCTTCCCGTTTTACCACTTCACCATAGGTGATAATTGAGTATTTATTACACTCATTTGTATCTCTTAATTAATAAATTTAGATTGTTTAGTAATAAATAATGGGCTTTTATGCTTATTTGGGTTTTGAGTGTTCTATTGGATTTAACATATTTTAATAATAAAAATTCCAGATTTACAACCCTTCTCTATTTTGATCATAACTCTTGAACCAGATATCCGAATGATCTCATTCTTGTCTCATTTTTTAGATGATTAAGAGGGAAACAATTGATATGAAGACTTGAAGGGAAGATTCGGACAAGAGGATAGTCAAAACTGTAGTCAATGTTATATGTATTTTTCTGGATTTTTATTGGGCCCAAATTTTGTAATGAAGCACCATTTATTATTAATTTCCGTTTTGGGTTGAACTGATGGGCTTTGACCCATGTGACAATTAGGTTTTTACTTTGGTTAGCTGAAACAATAGGGCATAATGGATTTTGTGACGTTTTTGGATTAAAATCAGAAGTTCTTGATTCTCTGAAAAATGTTCTTCAAGTTCTTCGCGTTCTTCGTTCATTTTTCGGATTTTCCAGCCATGTCGGGCTAAGTTTCTGTGATTGACCTATGGATTGAGGATTCACGTTTCCAATCAGAGGACATACTTAAACCGGTAACGTAACTCGTTTCTATTTACTCTAATCGAATTCGATTTCTGGAATAGTTCGAACGTTTATTTTAATATTCGGATTGGTATATCCCAAGGACACAGTTCGAATCGGGTTACAGTGATACTGTGCGATCGCACAGTAGCACGCCACACAAACGAACAGAACCTAGACGATCGTCTAGTCGAGGGATTTTCTAGACGAATACAGAGATTTTGGTTCGTTCAGAACCAATCACGAGTTCGTTATAATTTTCGTCCGATGATAGTAGGAAACTATGAATCCCAATTCTAGGTCAGTCGTTTTAATCTGTTTGGTCTAGTTCATTTTCAATTTCGGTCTTTAATCTGAGTTTATTGTTCGTTAATAGTTTAATTGAACCCCCGCCATCGATCATTGTTTCGAATGTTTTAGACTGTATGTAAATTCTGTGGGTCACTCGACAATTCTCGATCAATAGGTCACATATTGGAAGTCTAAGGTCATTTGAGTGACATTAGGAATGATGATCTGATTCTAAAATTGAATGAGTAAATTGTTTGTTTTAGTTTGGTTTGATTAAAATTGTTTTCTATTGATAGAGCTCAATATTGATATATTTTTAGTAATTAATGTTAGGTGTTTGTTTTGGACATAATTAAGTGTTAATGTGAGATTTAAGTGAAAGGGTGATTTGGGAATTATAGTTGTTAAATTATTATATTTTTAATTAATATTTGTTATTTCCATTATTCCTTAATTGTGAGCACAATATATTACCTTTGTGAATTTAATTTTGTAGGTAATGATATGGCACAAATTTTGTCAATTAGTCAATGTTAAAGATGTCATTTTAGAACTTAATGAAGGGAAAAAGAGGTACTTCAAAAGTTTAAAACTTATTTTCACATTTTTTTCTAAGAGGAGATTAAATGAATAAGGGCATTGTTTGGTGGTTGCAATTTTGTGTCTAATCCTAAAATAGATTTTCACCCTTAATCCAAACATGTCTCAACTTACTTTCTAACCTAAAGAGAAAAAGAAGCAAGTGGTGGCGAGGAGGGCAGAGGAGAGAAAAATTTCAGATTTGACACATGAAGAAAGTTCTCACTTCCTCACTCACATCCCATCTCCTTCATTCCACCTCCAACCCATAAGCATCCTCCATCTTCTATTCTTCCTACCACCTTGTTGATCATTTAGGAGAGAGGAGGCTGAATTAGCAAGAAAAATGCACCGATTATTGGAATGGAAGAAGGGAGAGGCGTAAGTGAATAAAACACCAAGCTGCTGATTGGAGGTATAAACACATATAAAGAGATTCATTTAGTGGAGAAAAAGAAAGACCGAATGATTGAAAGAAAGGAAGGGAGGTGGTGTGAAGAGGTGAAGAGGATTTTGGAAAAAGTGAAGCAAGAAGCAAGATGTAAAGAGATATTTGGTTGATCATTTGAGGAATTGTTTGGTAGAGAAATTTATTGGATACACAAGCATCCAAACCATTTATTGAAGAACCGATTCTACCACTATTTCTTCTATTTGCTTCAAGCTTCATCTTCCTCTTCTATGATTAGCTAAGTTTTGGTGATTTCCTTTAGTTAGGTAATGGTTTAAGCTTCTATGCTTCAATAGAATTCCTTTAAGCTCTCTTTCCAGTTCGTAATTATATGGCTTTGTTACGTATATGGTTGTGAGCTAGATTGTTCTATGCTAAGTGAATAAACTTAGTAGTTGAGCTAGGAGTTGACTAATTAAGCTTTATATGATTCATATTGGGAGTAGGTTGAGTTGTTTATTCTGACTTGGTTGAGTGGATTTTAAATGACTAAACTGAATGCTTTGAATTTTTGTAATGCCAACTATAATTCAGAATTGGAATTTAATTATTCTTCTCCTTAAGTTAGATTTATTGTGTTTAATGTTAGTACTCATTTAATTGCTTCAATAGAATGAATTAAATGAGTATTACAAGTATGGATGTAGTGGTAGCTTAGGTCCATCCTTTTGACTCATATTATTGAATTCTTATCATTAGCAAGTAAGGAAGACTAAAATCTCAACTCAAGGGAATCCAATTTTATCATTATATAAGTTTATTGAATTTGCCTTGTTGTTATTATTAATTTCAATTCCATCTAATTCTTTATCTTGAAAATTGAAAAATACAAAATATTAAATTAGATTAGATTATTTCATTTGTCTTAGAAACAATTTCTCAAAATGATTTCTTACAACTTTAAGGTATTTTTCACTTAACTATTTAGAAACTTGGAAATTAATCTCCTCACAAGAATGACCTAGGTTGTGCTACACTACATTTTCAAACCTATTTCTTTTTAGAACTCACACGACATGAGTTTATCATCTATCTATTCATCAATTTTAGTGTGGTTTGTTTTCCATCGATTTTCATGTTATTGTTAGCAAATTTAGTAGCAAATCATCATTCTTAATATCTAAATGACAAAATGAGTCCAGTAATGTTCAATGATGTAGTATTTACAGAGTGAGAAGGGGAGTTTCAATTGATAGATTTAAGCCAATCAAGTATACACCTTCAATGTTCCCTCCCCTAGTTCAAAATAATCCTTGTACTTATTCCTGGTAATAACTCTCTAGCATTTGCAACATCACGCACAAGCTCCCATCACACCATAGAAATAACATCTCAATCATAATCAACATCTAGTAAAGAACAATATATATGCCTCTTTGTCATTTTTCTCTTTGTTTTCCTTTGATTGGATAAAGAATTCATTAGTCAGAAAGAAAGAGGAAGACAAAAAAAAGAGGGAGGGAGGTGGGAGACGTACTTTGGAGATGGAGAGTTTAGGAGTCAGGGAGGTTAATATTAACACTAAATCCTTGGCCTCCCCAACATCGCTATGGTGACCTCGGACTTCCAATCTGCATTCTCACAGATATATGATGAAGAGATTGTAGTTTAGATGATGATGCTTAGATGCTGAGAGTTCTATGGTCTTTTTATTTTTTAAATCACATGACACGAAGCAATTTTACCTATTTCATCTTGCCCACTCAGCCACCTACATTAGCAACTTTAGCGATGTAAGGTCCTTATGAAAATATAGGGACCAATGTCCCAAATGAGTAAAATTAAGGGATGAAAACCAAGGGGTGTTTAAAATTTTCCTGTCCTAGCCACTCTATCCCAGTCTTAGACAATTTGCACTACCAGAAAAAAGGTCTTTTAGACCAGTTGAAATTAGCTTTTTAAACCAGGTTTAGATCCGATCTTATATTGACCGGTTTAAAAAGTCTTTCCTTATTAAGACCAAACCTACAATTGGTCTTAAAAGTTACTTTTATAGACTAGTTATTTAAATGACCAACCTTAAAAAGTTTTAATTTATAATTAAAAAAATGCCTACTCTTTAGACTAGGTAATTTCATACCCAATCTAAAAAGTAGGCAAATTGTTTTTTTAAATGTACGTTTTATTTTGTTACACATAAGCCCTATTAGTTTGTTTGATATTATTATATCTAAAAGCTATATTATACAATATAAATTCTATAGATAGCCTTAAAATACAAATACAATTCATATAAAAAATAATTATAACTAATTACCATGAATATAAGCCTTATATTAATATATATAATTTATGAATCTTAATTTTGGCATTTTTTTTAAGGTTTACTTTTTTTACTTGCATTTTCCCTACCTCCAAAGGAGTTACATGACTTTGGAGTGTTAGATTTAGTAAATGCAATTTTAGGCTTAACATGTGCATGCTATTAATGCATGATTCATATTGTGAGAATCCCTAAAGTGGAATGCTGCTACCCATATATTTAGTGTTAGGTTATCATACCTATGCATTTTAATTCTTTTATACTTCAAGTATGAAACATAGCTCTACCCTACCCCAATCTCAAAAGATAAAGGAGAAGATTCTTATTCAACGAATTTGAGTATAATAGAGTTAATATACAATATGAGAATTGGATTTTATATGAGTGAATTCGATACGGTCATTAGGTTTTGGATGAGATGAAAAACAAAATGAAGGCCAATAATAAGGAAGTAACTGACTAGGCAGAACTACTAGTGACGGGTTGAGGATTAATAACTCTAAATTGGTGGAAAAAATATTGGTTGGATGATCATCACTTGCAAGGAAAAATTTGTTAGACTAGGTGGTAATCTAGTTCAATGAATTTTTCTTTGCCAACATAGATCATCCGACCTATATTCTTCATCGTTGAATTTAGATGTCTTAATCATCAACTCGATCACTAGTAACTCCACCTAGTCATGTAGCTCCTTATATATATTGTGCCAGGACCGTCACATATGAGCATAAATCTATCTTATACTCTAATACCAAAATATGTCACGACCCTTAATACAAAAAATGTAGCGCACATGTCCCCTTATGGGATAGTGCTCAGAGTAGCATAATGCAGAAGAATTGTAGGGACTCTCATCCCATCAATTACATTACTCAGAGTCGCGATTATACAGCATAGGGCACATAGCAATAGAATAACTATACTGATCTTATTACAATAACAATAATGATAATAATGCTTGATAGTTTTCATAATAGGGGTTTACAACTATTTACAGACCTTAAAATCATACATAGCCTTCAGATAACCAACGTCCTCTTCTTACACTAGTCCGCAACCTCCAGTTGACGAAATCGTCCTCCTCGCTTATCGAGCCATCGACAACTGCTAGAAACTTACATATTTATGGAAAGGGTAAGATTCGGGAGAATCTCAGTAGTAACATGCTTACATACAAATAGGATATGCAATGTCATGGCATGTAAGAAGATCATATGTTCGTGTGTACACTTGCCCAAGGCGAAACTATACGTCCGCACCTTGGTCGACTTAGTACCCCTGTTGGGTCCCCGACCGCAACATGGTGAATGGTTGTTTAGAACATTAGTTCATGCTACAATAGATGACATTCATAATAGTTATCACATAGTATATGTAAGAAAGAAGTTACTACCTGGAATATGACATTTCCTTGCTCATCCTTAGTCCAGCTCCGATTCCGTCTTGCTATCAATATATCCTAAAATTACACATTTAGGATAAATGGGTTATTGATTGCTCGTAACTCATTCTAGACTCATTGTGTTGGTTATCACGGCTCATAGTTATATAATTACCAAAATACCCCTAAGACTTAGCTTATGCCCATTTATATTCGGTCTATTGCACTTCACTCCAAATTATGACTTAGGTCAATCCTACATAATTCTACGTGTAAAATCCATTGGTGACCTTGGTTTACTCAAATTCAGGCCCTAAATGATGAAAATACCCCTTGACAACCATTGATTAGCGCTTAAAGGGCAATTCGGTCATTTCACACACCAGGCTTTTTCTCACTCTGACATCAACATGAGACTTACTCATTTTGCTCTTCTGAACTCAATGAAATTATCCAATTGATGAAATTCCAATTCCTTTATCATACCACACAATTAGTAGCAATTATGAGTTCTCGGAAGAGTTGTGCCGGTTTCTCATTCTGTCTTGCCTAATTATCTCATTTTTACTTATAATCACATGATTAACAAGTTAGGCAAGCATTAAATATCATTTGGACTATTAAAACACATAATTGAATGAGAGATGAATAGTACCCAACTTCTGCTATACTCATCCAATCAACAAACCAAATGGTAGAAAGAAAGCATACGCTTACCTTAACTCGTTTATGAATTTGGTTTGGAATTTCGGTGACACTCCGACCGGTGAGACGGCACCAACAACCTCCAATCAAGAATCCGAATCCATAGAATTAAAGCTCATGATGAGTAGAAGAATGTTAGAGAAGGGTACTTGGAGAGAAGATGACGTTTGGATAGAGATTTGGTGCTCCAAAGATTTCTCTCTCCTTTATCTCCCCTTCGCTCTCATTTCTCCGTATTCGTTCTCATTCTCGCTCTGTTTTGTTTCATTTTCTCCTTCATTCTGTGTTCTTATATGCTTCATATGGAATGCAGGGAATTAATGAGAAAGGTTGATGAGTCATTAATAGTGACTCTTATGTGGTCATACTTATTAGTCCACATCTTTAGCTTTCTTGCATGATAATTCATCTCCTTTGTCATGCTTCTTCATCTACTAAAATAGTGAGACTCATAGAGATAGTTATTATTCTCAAACTATCTCATTGTACCCATTGTACCACCTTTATGTGGTTACTCGTTGCCTTAGCTTAATGGCTCTTTATCTTTTCTTGGGTATTAATTCACTTAGTATTTGTTTCCCTCCTTTTTAGTTCCCATCTCATTACAATCATTGAGAAAAATACTCATTTCTTGCTTTATGGAAAAATTACTATTTTCCCTTACGTTATTCCCCATTGGAAAATCATCACACGATCACGACCACCATATAGATATTCGCTGGTAGGAACACTACCTTGCTTTATAACATAACTATGTCGTGTGTATGTCCCAATTGCTTCATTTTGCCATTCCTTGTGTTCTTTAATACCCCCAAGGTATCAAGAAATAGTGAGAACTTACTCGCGCCTATTTGTGACACTGGTCAAACAAGGGCCTAGTAGTTTACTTAAATTAGGCATATTCTCAGTTTCCTTGTCTTAAAATTTGGGGTGTTACCTATTGTCCTTTACTTTGATTTCTATCTCAAATATGATCTCATCATAAGACAATATTCAACTATACAAAAGAGAATGCTCAATTTGCATATCAACATTGTTCGACTTAGCTTTATTAAATAAGATACTCCACCTTTGTTACTTAAAACTGAGGTAGGCCTGAGGCATATTCTACTTGAAGTCTCAAAAGAGCCAAAATGCCTAAGCTTAGTAAACTTAGCACCCAATCCAAGGGTGACTACATTCAACTATAAGGATGAGCCGTAATATGAACTAAGCATCAATAGCTCTTATACGTCAAGGTTAAAGTTACAATAGACACTCTTACCCAACACTCAATAATGATCTAAGACCTTTTAAGAAGGGGGCATCCAAGCAAAAACAAAAGAACTTGAAAGGAACAACGGCATGGAAAATAAGATTCAATTAACATGCGTGTATGCAAACTTTTATCCATGAGATTTATGACGATTAGATTTGTGAATTTTGCCATTATGAGAATGATAAAATGAAATTGCATCATTGTCACAATCACAAGTTTTGCAATCCCAACCATAACAAATTCTATGGGCAAAAATCACATACAGTAAGAGAATATCGAGGAAGTAGAAAAAATCTAAACTTTCATGTATCATAAACTTTCACACTCAAGTGAATATATAAGAAGCCAACAAGCATGAAATAAATATCATATTTATATATATGGAAGGAAGCCTTTTTTTTCCTCATGTTCCAAGGCATAGAGGAATGGCCTGCCTATATCTACAACCTCTAACCGTATTCATCCCCTGTCTTCAATTACACGGAGTTGCATACTAGATCAGATTTATTTAATACTTGTAACACCCGTTACTTGTGCCCCTTTATTATGCATATATAGGAAATGTTAACTTTATTATTATGGCTTAGGATAATTAATAAATAAAGCTCCCAGCCACAAACTTACATCCTTATTCTTGGGGAACTATTAATTCGGTAAAACTACATTTACCAGATGAATTAACTTTATTCACGGGGTTACTATTCACTTTAAATTTTCAATTCTTCCATTCATTATTGTCAAGATTTTTCTTAGCTTATCATTTCATCTACTTACTCAACTAATAGGCTCGTACTGTGTGATTACCCATTCCTAGTTTATTTAACACGCTCGGATAATTCACCCCTTCGTCATGCGGGTTATACAGTTAACTACATTAAATTTTAATACATCACAGAACAATGTGTAATAATACCACTATGCATGCAAGATATATATGTAATGCATGACATGCTTTTCTTACATGATTTCATGCCAACATAATGACATATCTGCATGCTTAATGTTACAACATACTCATGGCCATAGCATAAATATAACAAAGCTTTAATCAATTAAATATGCTTAACACAATTAGGTAAAACAGTCAAATAAATCAATGCAAAAACATACATATCAAATACATGCAGGTTAGGTAAGTTCACTACCTTTGGTCTTTATGTCCTCCTCTTGTACCTTTTCATCTAACTACTGAAGTTGCTTGAATAATCTTTCTTGTCATCTCATAACCCTAGCTATATGATTACACTATTAGAGTTATTGAAAATGAATATCCTATGTTGCTATATTAGCCTCTAGGACATGTCTCTTATCTTTAGGCCTATACTTGTCCCAAATTATTTTAAATGCCATTACTTTCATATTTTTGCACAACTTCCAAAAGTTGGCAGAATTTTCAACAAAATTTGAAAATTCATATATTTTTCTATAAATAACTAAATTTGGTGGTTCAAAGACCTAGGTGACATTTATTAAATCTATTTTGTGAAAAAAATAAATTCCACTATTACTTGGAAACGCACAGTTCCAGAATTTACATTTTACCCTTACTGCCACAGAATCGTCCCAGTTTTAGTGGCCTAACTTCTAAAATTCATAACTTAATCTCTTGAACTCCAAATGGGGTGGTTTAAAGTCTCATGTGAAGTTATTTAACCATATTTCAAAGGAAAAATATCTAATGCTAACTATTATGAGTACATAGTTCCAAGAACCTTAAGAAACAACCCTATCTAAGGATTTTTTCCAGATTCAATGCCCAAATTTTAACAAATCATATCTCACAATATACAAACCCAAATGATGCATATTATATATCAAATTAAAGCTTATGATGTCTAATTTAATTTGAAAAGTTTCATAAATTTTTTTCAAGGTTTAGTCTTCCAATATTTTGCCACAACAATTTGACTTCCAGAAACATAATCTGTCAACAAGCAAATTCATATCTCTTAATATATTGATCCAAATCGTACATATTACCTATCAAGTTAAAGCTTGAAAGTTCTACTAAAATTCTAAAAATTTTCATGGCCATTCAACAACATTTGATCACTTAAAAACTCAACATAAGTAGACTGCCTTTAAAAAATGAAATATGGCAGTACTACTATTTTGACTTTAATCTTTGGGTTTTCAATCCAACCCTTCTAAAATCATGTTCACAACCTATTCCCACACAAAATCATGTGTAGAATCCATTTATAACTTTAAAAATACCAAAATCATCTTCTTTCCATAGGTTCTGGGTCTGACCAAAAATAAGAGAAATATGAAAACTCAACAAAACCTTAAGATACCCGATTTAAAAAGAAGCCGAGGCTTACGTATTCATGATTCTACAACTAGTTCAGATTTATGGCTGTACTCTGGCTAACTAGATAGTACAAAACACCTTAGATTAGAAAACTGAGACCATAGAAAAAAAGCTCTCTATGAGTAGAACAACATTTATGAAGGGTTTATTGGTTGTAGACAGCGATTTGGGGCCGGATATGACTCTTGAGCTCAAGAACTCAATACTATTCATCCCCTTCTCTCTTCTTTCTATTTCTTTTCATTTTTTTCAGCTTTTATCCCCTCTTTCTAGTGCTAGCTAAAATTGATAAAAAGGGGAAGGGAAGTGTTTGACTTTTGCCATATGTCCCCTTGATTTTAACTAGTAGTGCCAAGTGTCTTGTGATTAGCTTACAAGATGCCAAGTGTCCCCCCTTTCTCTCTCCTAGGTGCCACTTTTGTCAAGGGAAGGAGAGGCCTAGCAAATTCCCCTGACTTTTGGGTTTAGTCAGAAAAGTCAAGTACGTGTTAGGACCGGAGACCGGTGGATCCCCCAGACTCAATGGTTGGGTGGCGCCTTTTAGGGAGTGCCACCTCAAAAGGAAAAAAGAAACCCTCGTTATTAGTTGACATGTGGCATCTCATGGATGAGCCAACACAAAAGTAGGAATAATGAGTGTAATCATTATGGACATGTGTCACTTTCTTATTTATCCAATATAAAAGTTATGCTATCATGAGTCATCATTGCTTACTTTATTAAAGCTACTTTATCGATGTCTACTCGGGATTCTACTTGGGTCTTACTGGGGAGTGAGACATGTATATAAGGGCCCAAAAAATGACACCAGGTCGGAGTGTGTGCATGGGCCTCGCATGGCTCCACATACCAGCGTTTACTCCAAAAACGCAGGGAACATATGTCTGCCCTAAAAATGCCATGTGTACACTTACACGACCTATTTTACTTGACTAATCAGTCTCTTATCCCATGGCATAGCTGGGTGGTATCTCTCTTCTAACCCAGTGGCACCGTGTATGTGTCCTATGCACATCTGTACCAACACTTTGATCCTACTATTTACACATACTGGACCCGCTACCTTATAGGGCCGAATCACATAATCCCCGAGAGTCTTTCTATCTCTTGTCATTTTTGGGACCCTTCCCAAATTAAACTTAGTATTCTTCCTGATATAGGCGTATCCTTAAGTCTCTAGGCCTAAAATTCAAAATATTACAATACTCTTCACATGTCTACAAAAAATGTAGTGATAGCTACAAAAAAAGCAATCAACTTGGGGCTTTTCACATGTCTTTTTGGTGCTCTTCATACTCCTTTCTATACACTATGCAATCAGTTATCAATAGTCATTATTCGAAAAGGAATAAATTTGTAATAAGAAAATTAAACACAAATCCATTGTAATGAAAATAATGCTTTTGATTTACTAATGAATATATTTTTTGTTTGGCATTCATCTAGCCTCTGCGATATGTATGCATGTCTTATGTTCATTTCCATTACAGGTTGAACCTTATAATATATGTGGTGGTCTTGATTGCCAGAATAAATGCTACTTACTCCATATGCAATATGCTACACATGTTCATGATGTATACTGCATTTGGAGTAGCAACAAATTATATAATTCTGACTTACCAACAATACCATGCATAACATAAATCTAACACTTCTCAAGCTCTTCATATTCTTTCATGTACATTATGGAATCATTAAAGTATATGCGAATATTTTTCACAACCAAGTGAACAAAAATTTGCAAACAATAACTACAAAAATAATAGAGAATATTGATCAAGTAGAAAAATTTATTTATGTGGATGTTAGAGAAAAAAATATGAACTTTTTATCAAGGTTATAGCCTCTATGCTATTTATGCATGTCTTGTGTCCATTTTCATTGCAGGTCAAACCTTGTGATATATGTGGTGGCCAGAGGACACAAGACATACATAGATAGCACATAGACTGTATAAGAGTTGAAAAAGTGTAAGCATTAGTGTTTAAACAAAGAAATAAAAGGAGCAAGTATCATGATCAATTGATTAAAACATCTATACAAGCAAAGACAACAAAAATAAACACTAATAGGATATAAGGCTAGTGAAGGTTTGTGAAAGGCAACAATTTTTACCTAAAGTGAGTGCAAAATGGTAACAATATAGAGGGAGAGCCCTGTGGAAAGGAATACCAAGCCAACCCAAGAATGGAGAGAGAGAGAGATCATGGTGACCAAAGGTGATGGAGAGAGCAAGAGTGTGTGTATGCAACTAAGAAAGGCTAGAGATAAAGTCTGAGCGCGAAAGTGAATACAAATACCAGGGGAAATATTTCTAGACCAATCCTCTATAAATCCAGTCTTAATATTCATAATAAAACTAGATTTATGGAAAACTAATCTCAATATGTAAAAAAACATTTTTAACTTATAACGACACCATCTTAAAAAAAATTAGTCTAATATGTAATTTTTAGAAACAGAGGAATAAAAATACAAGAAACAAAATTATGGATAATTTGAGAGGAGAATTTGTATTTCTCATATATTAATGTTGAGGTATAGCTGCCTATTTATATACAAGAGAAGGAGACATGATAATAAAAGCTAATGAAAAGCTAACAAAGTCTAATAATTAATGATTAGCTAATAACTAATAATGAATAGAGAATATTTAGAATAAATAAAAAAAATTCCCACACTCCCCCTCAAGTTAGATCATAGATGTTAATTATGTCTAACTTGCTTATGAAAGTTTCAAGTATAGGTTTGAGCAATCCATTCATTAACACATTCGCAACTTGAAGATTAGTTGGGAGACAAGTGAGACATATGATCCCTTCTACTTTTTCCCTGATGAAGTGTCTATCTATCTCTACATGTTAGGATTTTTCATATTGAATAGGATTTAAGGCCATGCTTATAGTAGCCTTATTATCGTAATAGAGTTTTTGCGGTAAATCAATATTGACTTATATCTCATCCAGGGCCCATTTTAGCCACAATTCTTTTATTATCCCTTGAGCTAATACCCTTAACTCAGACTTAGCACTACTTTTAGATACAACCCTTTATTTCTAGATTTTATTAGTAAACAGGTTTCCACAAGCAAAGGGGCAATAAATAGAAGTTGATCTTTGGTTGAGATGAGTTCCTCCCCAATCTACATCAGTGCACACTTCTACATTTCTCTGTTCTTGTTTCTGGAAAAAAATCCTATTCTAAGAGTACCCTGTAGATACCTTAAAATTTTGTAGGCTACGTTTATATGCTTTTTCTTTCGTTTACTCATGTACTAACTAGCCATACTTACTGTAAAGGCTATATTAGGTCTTGTATGAGACAAATAAATCAATTTCCCAATAGTCAATGGCTTCTTGTTCATCTTTTTCCCCTACTCCTTCTTCTTCTTCAATTTGATCATCTGAGTCAACTTGTTTAACTCTTCTTCATTGTTCTTCTTAGGTTTCTTCTTTCTCTTATTGAGGACCACAATAAGAGTTAGCTTAGGACTACAACCCAGCACACCTGTTTCTTTTAGAAGATCAAGTATACATATTCTCTTAGAGACATGAAGGCCTAGTCTTGACCTCACAACTTCCATCATAAGGAAGTATTTCAACTTTCCCAGATCCTTGACTTCAAATTCTCTCCCAAGTACAACTTTTATCCTTAATATTTCCTCAATATAATATCTTATGAGGATTATGTCATCAATGTACACAATAAGGATGCACTTCTTTCTGTCTTTTGTTTTAACAAACATTGTATGGTTTGATAATCCTTGTTTTGTAGCCCTATGACTTTAGGAATTTTGAGAATCTATCAAACTATGCCTTAGAAGACTGCTTCAAACCATATAGAGATTTCTTTAGCTTGCTTACTCAACCACTTATACCTTTTTCAAAACCTTGAGGTATGGTCAAGTAAACCTCTTCTTTTAGCTCTCTACTTAGAAAGATATTCTTGATATATAGCTAAAGTAGCCAGTCTAGGTTGGCTGCCACATATAATAGAACTCTAAAATTGTTTAGCTTTGCTACTAGTACAAATGTTTCTTGATAGTCTAGACCATATGTCTGAGTGAAACCTCTTACTATCAGGTGGGCTTTTAACTTGTCTAGAGTACCATCAGTTAGATATTTAGGGGTAAACATTGATATGTAGCTTACAAGTTTCTTGTCTCTAGGCTTTTTAGCTATGCCCCACATTCCATTCTTTTATAGTACTCTTATCTCCTCCACAACTGTATTTCTCCATTATAGTATCTTCAGTGCCTCTTTGATGTTGTTGGAAATGCATACTTTATCCAGATTAGTAACAAATGCTCGATAACTAAGAAAAAGAGCCTTATATGACATGTGCTTCTAAATTAGGTGCAATGTGCAAGATTGAGATTGCTTCTTGAGAGCAATAGGAAAATTAAGGTTAGATTGTTCACTAACATGTTCATGAATTTGAGCATCAACCTCTTTATAAGCTACTACTGATTTTTCCTTTTCTGATATGGTAAGAACTACTACTGGTTCAGACTCCTTTGGTGCTTTAGGCATAAGGTATTCTCCTTCCTTATATTGTTACCTCTGTGACTATACTAATACATCCTTATCCTTATTATTTTTTCTTTTTTGTATCGCCCCCTACTTGTACATTTTGTTATGAGATTTTCATAAGAGATGGTGAAGACAAGGATGATAATGAAGGCTTTGAAAGTTGTGGTAATAGCTCTGGCTCTATTGGTGGTGATGGCTTTGGCGTTATTATTTATTGTTCAAGGAGAACATACTCTCTGTTAGGTTCTGGTTCCCAAGTTTAAGATTTATCACTTATACTCTCCCCTGAATTAAAGACTTAGAATAGAAGGGGACCTCTTCATGAAAGGTGACACCAAAGCTTATAAAGATATGTTTAGAGATAGGGTTAAAGCATATGTATATCTTTTTAGTGGAAGAGGATCCAAGAAATATACATTTCATGGCACAGGTGTTAAATTTGCTACTAGGATGCACATAAACAAACATTGAGTAGCTAAACACACAAAAGGGAAGGTTGGATTTAAGGTGGTTTATGGGAAATACACTTTATAACCATTGGAGAGTGGTTTTAAAGGATATGACTTGATTTGGCATTTAGTTAATGAGATAGGTGCATGTAAGATGACATCCTCCTAATATAACTTTAGCACATTGCAAGATAAAATTAGTGCTCAAGCAACGTCTAGGATATGTCAACTTTTACACTTAGTGATCCCATTTTGTTAGGTTTCAAGGTTTAGTTGAAATACTATATGACATTATCACAATACAATACTTTGATGCTTATATCGAGTTGGTTTTAAACCATAGTGAAAAATTGATGAATTCAAAGGGAGACTCAGACTTGTCTTTTAAGAGATAGAACCAACAAAGGTAAGTATGGTCATCTATAAAGGTGATAAACCATTTGGTTCTGGTGCAATTTGGAATAGAGAGGGTCTCCATAAATTACTATAGATAGTAGTGAAAGGATTGGATGGTGTATATGGAGATCTAGGGTATGAGGAGCAGTAGTGTTTGGCTAATTCACGCACCTCACATCTCATAACAATAATAGTGTTTGGATAAAGAGACAAGAATATACGAGCTAGGTATTAGGAATTAGGGTGGCCCATTCTCTTATGCCATAACATAATATCTTCATTTGTAGAGATTGATACATAATTGCATACATTGACCGTGTGTTGGTAGCTCACTTCAACATCTTAAGGAAGTATAACCCTTTGTACTCTTTAGCATGACCAATTGTCATTCCCGATGATAGGTCTTGAAAAACACAATAAGTAGGTATAAAATTAGCAAAATAATTAGATTGCTTTATCAGTTGATTAATACACAATAGATTGCATTCTAATTTTGGCATATGAAGGACCGACTCTAGAGTGATATATTTAGATATTTGGATACTCCCCTTCCCAGCAAATAAAGTAAGAGAGCTATCAACAATTTGAACTTTTTAGTTTCCAACACATAGAGCATAGGTAGAAAAAAGTTGATGACAATCAGTGATATCATCTAATGCTCCAGAATGAACAATCCACAATGCCTTCTTTGATATTCGGAGAGCTCGAAGGATCCTTTCTAAGCCAATAATGCTAGCACTCACTAACCAATGAATACCTCATCTTCAAATTGAGATTTTGTACTTATTATAAGGAGCTGTTGGTATAGAATAATGATATTGTTGCATACTAGATCTAGGAGGCTGAAACACACAACATATGGACTAGAAGATTCACGATGACAATTACTTTATGAATTCTAAGGGTTCTGTCACCACTTGACTCTGACAAGACATAAGTTGAACGATTTAGGTATAAATATGAAGTACCGACAAATTGAAAAATACAGGATCTTACCAGAATCCTTCCATTGTTGCCAGAAAAAGCTATTGTTACTAGAAATAAGAAAAACAATGAACCTTGTCACAAAATGCTACTATTTGAGCATGAAACCAGCCAAAACACAACAAAAATCAAGAGTCAATGATAGAATAACTCATCACTGCCAGAACGGAGTGATGACACACTCTTATATGCTAGGAATAAATGGCTACCAATGAAACATATAACCCCTATGCACCAATCATATATTGGTGAAATGATCTCTAGAAGCTAGAAAAGCATTGATTGGCAGTTAGGGAAGACCTTGGGCCAGCGGTGACACACTTTATAAACTATGGGAGTCTTGATTAAGCCAGACCTTTCTCTTGCTTTTACTATTTACAGAATAGTAAAAACACACTAGAAAAACAATTAAAAAAGAACCCTAAGGCTCTAATATCATATGGATAATTTGAGAGCATAATTTGTATTTCTTATATATCTATGTTGAGGTACAGTTGCCTATTTATATAAACAGAAGGAGACATGATAATAAAACTAATAAAGTCTAATAACTATTGATTAGCTAATAACTACTAATGAATAGAGAATATTTACAATAAATACACAATATTTCCACCAAAATTCATAAACAAGAACTTAAACGATTTGGATGATCATATATAACACGAGATAATGAATATCATTAACAAGAAATAATAGTAACAGATGAAAAGAAATAAAAATATTGAAACTTTTTTATCAATAATCGTTACCTAAAGGTGGGCAGTACATGCATATATATATGATGATCAAGCACAAAATCTAAATTACATCAAAATATGTATGCAATAGGGGGTTCTTGAAACCTTGGTCATCGAATAATCATAATCATTCCAGGAGATCAAAAATCCTTGTTCTAAATGGTTTAAGATGTCATCCATATTCTCTACCAATTACTCCAGTTGATGGGATAAGAGATCTTGCTTCATCATTACCTCCAGAACAATGCCTTGGAGGTGAAAGATGGCCTCAACGATTTTCTCTAACGTTGAAGGTAAGGGGGGTTGTGAAAAGAAACCAACGGCTACCGTCAGTAGGGGAGAGGGGGAGTACTACCTCTTTGTTCTTGCCATTGAAAGTGTTGCCACTAAAAGAAGAAAGAGAGAACTAGAAAGGGAGGCTTTTGATTTTGAACTTCAAAACTAAAGGCGCATTGTTATTATTTTTTAGATCCTATATTTTGATGACAACAAACCTTAAAGAAAATGATTTGTAAGAGTTACAATCTTGGAAAAATGTTTTAAAACATATAATGGTGAATTAGTCAAGTAGCCACTCAAGTGATGTATTCATACTTTACCATTTTTGCCTCTAGTTAAAATAAGATGTTTGTAGATTTTTGGTTGATCACTTGAGTGACCACACGAGCAGTGCATTTTGACAAAGTTCCTCACAACAATAGCTATTACAAGTAATCAAAAATTTTCATTAAGGATCACTTGACTGACCACTTAAGTGATGCAACAATTCTTTATTACTTCTACTTCACAATGGTAACTCTGATAGCAATCTTTACTCTGAAAAGTATTTTCCATAAAGATTACTCGAGTGATATATGCTAAATCTCATCTCTCTCGGTTCACTATAGTAAAGGCAATGAGTAATAAGTTTATGAAAAATATTTCAAAGTTGATCACTTAAGTGATGTATCCAAAATCACTTCACTTTTATTTAAGCATAATGATCTCAGTCAGTTATCAGTTTTCTAAAAGGATTTCAAAGTTGACCACTCAAGTGATACATCAAATTTCACATCACTTATTGTACACCACAATGATCTATCTAAGTGATCAAATCTTCTAAAACTAAGATTAAAAAGATCAATAAAGTGATTACTAGAGTAACCTTGAAATTTTTATATCACTTGCACATCACCATACTGATTCAAAGTAGTGCTCAATACTTTAGAAAAGAGATCACTTGAGTGAATACTCGAGTGATGTGAGAAAAGTGTACCACTTTCATTACACCATAGTGAGTTTAACGGTGATATATTTTACTTTAAACTAAAATTAAGCATGACCACTCGAGTAACCCCATTTATGCTAATCATGTCAAACCCCTCTGAGAAAAGTGTACCACTTTCATTACACCATAGTGGGCATACAAAAATAACATAAATTTACTAATAAAAATACTTGATTACATTACAGAAAATTTCCACAGGGTTTGTACATAAAATAATAAAAAATCCTAAAATACAAAGAAAGGCTAACAGATAACCAACAGAAAATTTTTGATCAGCACCAGAGCTTTAGTTGTCGATATTTATTGTTTTGCCCTTTGAGCCCCTTCCTCTAACTGAATTAATTTTATTTATGGAAACGGTAAGATTTAAATGAATTTCAATAGTAACATACTATCAATCATATAAAATGAAAAAAGATAAATATGCAATATAGCATATAATGCAGCAGTTAATAATACTGTGCATATATCTGTGAATCAATGTTCAAGATCAAACAACGATTTTGTCTGAATCAAAATGGATGTTTGTCCCTACTTACCTCATAGTGATCACAATAATATTCTGAAGTAGGAACCAACCTGTCTGTACTTGTCATAATAATATTCCAGAGAAGGCACCTACCTGTCTGTACTTGTCACAATAATATTTCGGAGTATGCACTAACCTGTCCATACTTGTCACATTATCTCAGCTAGGTCCCACATGCCTTATGGTACTTGTGCTTTTTCCATACCATAGTGAGGAATTATGCCACACAGGCTTTACATTGACCTACCTAGACTAGGTCTAAACTGGCCTAGTGGTACTTATGTTTTTCTCACTAGGTGGTACTTGTGCTTTTCTCACACCATAGCTCTAAGAATTACCGCCATTCCATATCACAGAACATGGCAATATAATGCATATAAACAATCACATAATGTATGAGAGATAGAGTTACTACGTGGAATCCTTTCTAAAGCCTAGTTAATATTGGTCCTTTAACTCTTTGTTTGGCTCAAGTAAATATCAAATCCTAAAATTTCAAATTGATAACAAATGAGTTATTACTTATTCATACCTTGTGATATCTCATTCCTTTTAACTACAGTTAAGTATAAAGAAGTGGTAAAATCATAAGGGAGACCAGGATTTGAACCCGAAACATCCAACTTCTGAAAATTCTTATAAAATCTCCTCTTTGTTTTTATATAAAACATCAGAGTTTATGAGCGAACCTCTACCAACCTTATATATATATATATACATATACAATTCCATATACACTTTTCATTAGTGAGAGGAAACAAAACCACTAACTTCTACCATCCATTCATTTGGTTATCTTTACAACATATACAAAGCTCTTAACTTAAGGTATTCTCAAAATACACAAAAGACACAAAAGAACTTAAACAACCGGAACTAAATCCTTCAGTAGCTTGGCCTCTACTCGTTGCCGTTTACCTTTTCCTTGCCCCTCAAGCTTCTTTACTGAATCGAAGATGGGTTTTTGGGGAAAAAGGGTGAAATTCGGAGGAATCTAAGTAGTAACACAAGTCATACATACAAGATAACATACAAGGCATGCTTCACACTCATCAATCAACAAAATCATCATAACATTATTTAGTACATTTAATGCAATTCATGAACTGTTCTAGCACTAGGAAAGTCACTTGGCCCCGAGGGGCACCCGCACAAAGATAGGCCCCAGGCACTGTTTGTTCAATTATGAACATTACTGCTTGAGTGTCAACCCGCGTAAAGATAAGCCTCGGGTGATCAATCCGCATAAGCAAAATGTGCTATACATTTCGTGATGATTATAAACAACACACAAGCATGTTATGTCATATGAAGACAAGTTACTACCTGGTTGCTCTTCTTGTGCAACTCTTCCCGCTTGGTCCAATCTTGAGCAAGTACTGAGTCCTGAGCGGTTGTCAAATCTTAAAATCTCCAAATACACCATAAATGAGTCATTACTCATCCATGTATCATTCCAAACTCATAACATTGGTAAACTTATCCTAATCGTGCTAAATTACCAAAATGCCCTTAGAGACCTGACTTACCCCTTATGTACCCGGTCTCACTCTACTTTACCAAACTTCAAAAATTGGGCAATTCCTATACAATTTCATGTGTAGAACCTATTTCCAACCTCGGATTGGTCAAAATCAAACCCAAATGATGAAAATACCATTGACAGCTATTACTTAAGGCTTTTAGGGGTAATTCTGTCACTTCGTGGTCAATATAGACCTTACACAATTTTGCCTCATAAATCTAATGGTAACATCGGAATTATCAAATTCCTACTCAATTTCCACGTCCAACACAGGGTCACCCATAGGATTCTTAGAAAAGTTGTGTTGGATTCTCATTTTCTTTAGTCTAATCACCTCCTTTCTACTTATAATCAATATATTAGCTATTTAGACATTCATTGGACTTGATTTAGAGATACTTACATATTATGGTCTCTTGATTTGGATATTCTATCTGGCATATACATAGCATTTTGATTACTGCATCATGATCAATGTTGCATTGCATGTTTACTTTTCACATTTTATATTATTGGTCGATTGTTACTATTAAGATTCCTTGGAATCTCACCCTTTTCCTATAACATAAATTCATACAGCTAGAGATAAAGGCTACAAAGGCAAAGGGAAGTGAACACCAGAACTTGGGAAGACTAATATGGAAGGAGCTATGTGAAAATCTTAGCACTTCTCATGTATATCTTTCAATTTAAAATATATGTAATGTTTTGGAACCTCTGGGAATGTTGTAATATAATCGAGATCATTTATATCAGTATAATGCACTTTTCTATTTGGCTTATAAAACGATGCTTGTTATGGTACCAAATGTCTATATTTTGCGGGGTTTGACATATACTATCTTACAACTTAATGCATCTACAATTACATTACCCTTTCCTGGATGACATTTAATTTCTAGGTTGTAATCTTTAAGAAACTCTATCCATCAATGTTGTCTCATGTTTAACTCTTTATGATCATACAGATATTTCAAACTCTTGTGGTCACAGGACAACTCTACGGTTGTCCCAAAGAGGTAATGTCTCTATATTTCCAGTACACACACAATTACTACTATCTCAAGATCACGAGTAGGATAATTTGGTTTGTTAGGCTTCAGCTGATGAGAGGCTTATATCACAACTCTGTCCTGCTACGTTAGGACTCATACCAATCAATACTTACTCGTATCACTGTAGACCACATGGGTCAATAGTGTATTGAGACCACACGGTCGAATATGGATAAGGGATCATTAATATTGGTACTGTTGTCAACCTTTCCTTCAGCTCTGTGAAGTCCTCTCACAACCATCATCTCACACAAAATGTTGAGTTTTCATGTCAACCTTATTAAAGGCAAAATAATACTAGAGAAATTTTGTATAAATAATTTGTAATAATTGATAAGACCCAGTAAAATGAATATTTTAGTAACATTCTCTAGCTTTTTCTAGTTCAATGCTGCTTCCACTTTGCTAGGATCTATTAAGACCCCTTCTTGTGAGACTACATTGCCCAAAAATTTAACTTTCAAAAGCCAAAACTTACACTTGCTCAACTTGGCATAGAGTTGCTTATCTCTCAATGTGCTTAGCATTGATCTTAAATGTTTTTCATGTTCTGCTCTGCTTCGTGAGTATACTAGAATATCATCAATAAAGACTACCACTAATTGGTCTAAATATGGACGGAAAATTTGATTCATGTAGTCCATGAACATAGCAGGTGTATTGGTAAGCCAAATGGCGTTACTAGAAATTTGTAATGGTTATATCTAGTTCTGACGCTGTCTTTGGCATATCTTCTGCTTTTACTCAAAGTTGATAATACCCTAACCTCAAATCAATTTTCGAGAATATGCAGGAAGCAGATAACTGATCGAGCAAATTATCAATTCTAGGGAGTGGGTATTTGTTTTTTATGGTCACTTTATTCAACTCCCTGTAATCAATATATAGGCACAGGCTTCCATCTTTCTTCCTGACAAAAAGCACTGGAGCTCCATATGGTGAAACGCAGGGTCGAATGAACCCTTTCTCTAGTAGCTCATTAATCTGCTTTTTTAACTCTGCCATTTAATTTAGAGCCATTTTGTATAGGGTTTTGGATATTTGTCTCACTCCAGGCTTAGTCTCAATTTCAAACTCCACTTCCCTTTCCAAACAATAGATTACCTCCAACTTATGTAGTGGTAAGCAAATCAGATCTACCGCCGATCTATATCCTTCAGTGTTTATCATGCATTTTAAATAGACATTGGCTGAACATATTTGACACCCATAGGTGTATTTACAACCAAATAATATGGTACCTAATACATACTAATGCCTAGCCGTTTCACACAGTCATATACAATAAATGAATGACTAGCACCTGAATCATACAATACTTGTACAGAATTACTATTAAGTAGAACCATACCTTTAGTTAACTCAGGAGACTTTCTGACCTCCTCCTGTGCCATGGCAAAACTCTTCTTTGAGTTTTTGGCTTCGACTCCTCTATCCATTTGCTGTTGTAGGCAGTTGTTGGCAAAATGCCCCAGTTGCTGACAATTATAATAGATTATCCTCCTTATTGGAGCACCAAATGGCCTTCCAGGGTAATGGGGCATGCCACAGCGCCAACAGGTTCTGTTCCCAGGGGTCTCTGGTTATTACGGTTACTAAGATAATAAGGCTTTTTATCATTTTCCCTGGTTAGACCTCCCAGGTTCTCACATTAATGGGAAGAACCCATATTTCCATATGCTTTTGTACTACCAGTATTTTTATCAGTATACAAATTCAGCAAGTTGTTTTCTATGATTCAACATTCTTCCATTGCCTTAATAAATTCTATGAATTGCTTGGAGACTAATTTATCTTTTAATTTTAGTCTCAGTCCCCATATCATCATGTCTGCACTCTACTCCTTGTTATCATGATACCTCAGATAAGAAGAGTATCGAGGCAACTGGATATAACGAGCTAAGTATTCATCAAAACTTTCCTTCTCATCTTGCTGAATAGTAAGGAACTTGTATCCTTTACAATTTGGACTAATCAGGGAAAATATTTTTCATTGAACTATTCTTGAAATAATTCCTATATGATAGGAATATTTCGGCATGCTGAATCATCTCAGTGTTTTTCCACCATCTTCCTATATTACCCTCCAACTTGTAAATTGCTAATTGTACTTTAATGTTATCTAGGCATTCCAGAAGTTTGAAAATTTTCTCTGGATAGACTAACTAGTCTTCTGCCACCTGAGGAGTAATCTCTCTTTAGAAACCAGGAGGTTGTTACTAAAAAAACTGCGTTACCCATGTTTGAAGGCTTTCAGCCTCAACAGCAGGTCTAATTAGAGGTTGCTCCCAATCAGGAGCCTCAAGCTATATGTGCTCATTTCCTTGTCCACCAGGATTGTTCTCTCTTTCTTTATCCGTATTCAGTTTCTGCTGCACTTCTCGTAGCCCATCTCATGGGTGTCCCAGTACATATTAAATCCTATAATGTATAATTCACAGGTGATGGGTTAATACTTGTTCCAATTCTTAATAGCTTATACTTTTATGTTAGTTACCTTTAAAGTAAATGCATTAAGACCAATACGTAGTTAATGGGACCATACTAGTTTTATGGGCTTAGTTAACCCATAAAGTTTCAATTTATTACATTTGGCCCTAAATAATTCATTTTCGCCTATTGGTCAAAATTGACAGAATTTTTAACAAACTTTGAAAATTCATATCGTGATTAAGGTAGTTCAAAATTCTATATGTCACTTATTAAGTCTATTTTAAGGGAAAAATGCTTCCTACTACCACCTATCTACACAGTATTACCAGTTTTCCATTTTACCCTTACTGCTAGAAAATCTTTCTAGCTTTAATGGTCAGAGTTCAAACACTTATAACTCCTAGTATGCTAATCTAAATCCTTCATATTACATATAAATTTAAAGCTCATTATTTCTAGTTTAAATATGGAAATTTTCATAATTTTTTATCAAATTTTCATTTTCCAAAACTTTGCTACAAACAATTTGACTTCTAGAAACATAATCTGGCAACAACTAACTTCAAAAATTCATATATGTTAATAAATTGACCCAAATTATACATATTACCTATCAATTTAAAGCTTATCATGTCTACTTTAATTCTAGAAAGTATTATGGCCTTTGAACAAGATTTGATCACTCAAAAACTCATCACAAGCAAACTGCCTCCAGAAATGAAATATGATAGTACCACTATTTCAACTTCAATCTTTGGGTTTTCTCTCCAAGCCTTCAAAAATCATGTTCACCACCCATTCCCATACAAAATGATGTGTAGAATCCATTTCTAGCCTAAAAAACAAAAATAATCACACTTTTTTTTTCAAGTTATGGTTATGAACAAAAATTAAGGGTTTATGAAAATTTCACAAAATCACAGCATATATGTTCAAAATGATGTCGAGGCTTACCTCTTCTCATACATCCAATACAAAAGTGCTCTTGTACTTTATCCTGATGAGAGGACACTTGTCACTCTCTTATTCATCCAACACAAAAGTTGGGTCATGATTGCTTGCTTTAATAAAGCTACTTTAATAAATTTACTTTATCAGTGCTTACTTAGGACAGTGACATGCATATCTAGGCTTGCCAGATGACACTAGGTCAGAGTGTGTGCATGGGCTCCGTATGGAGCCACATGCCAGAGTCTACTCCAAAAACATAGGGTACACATGTTTGCCTTGAAAATGCCATATGTACACTTACACCAACCTATTTTGTTTGACTAATCAGTCCTTTATCTTATGGCATAGCTAGGTTATGTCTTTCTACCAACCCAATAGCACTGTGTATGTGTCTTATACACATATCTATTGACACTTTAAACCTATTGTCTACATATATTGGGCCCGCTACTCGGTAGGATCGAATCACATAGTCTACGAGAGTCTTTCTATCTCTCGTCATTCTTGGGAACCTTCCCAAACTGGACTTAGTAGTCTACCTGATATAGGCTTATCCTCAATTTTCTAGGCCCAAAGTTCTGGATATTACAATTCTCCCCCCATTCAATAAATTTCAACCTTAAAATTTTAAACATTATATGGTACTATATGTACCTCAGGGAATTATCTCTAGATACTCAGTCTATCTCTTTCATTCTAGCTCTTTCATTTGTAAGCTTATAGAACATGCAACACAATGATCATATTTTTAGATCTTTGATAGTATTTAGCACCGATCATATGACATTCTCATTCATTATGTACCCAGTATGTAGGATAGATTTAAACACAGGACCTACTGGCCCATTCCTATAGCACTTGTGACACAGGCCTCACAATCTCTTTGGGTCACTACCCGGTACATTAAGCCTTACGGCTTATTTCATCCTAGCCTTTCGGCTCATTTTATTCCCATCGCGCTTGGTGTAATATCCTAAATTTTGGATAAGAGGCTTGATATTAAGCCTGGATTAAGTGGACTGCTAGACCTTGGTTTAGCATGTGTCCTAGTGAGGAATGATTATATTTCCCAAAATTCATTTATATCCCTGGATATTAAAGGGAATATTGTGGTGAGCTGGAGAGCTCGGGGAAATATGAAAGGTAAGGGCAAAATGGTCATTTGTCATATGAATGACTAACATCCATTATTTCCCTATTATGGATGCCCAAATTAGTCAAGTGGGAAGGGAAAATAATAAAAAGGGATAAGAAATGGTTTATTATAACAAATCGTAATATGTAAGGGCAAAATGGTAATTTTGCTATAAGATGAAAAATGATGGTTTGTCCCTAAGATTCCCGTTGATGTGAGTTGTATGGGAATTAAAAGGAGGGAAATGACTACTTGGTAATTAATAAACCCAAGTGGGTGAATTATTATCAAGTAAAGTCAAAGAGTTGAAAAGCTTAAGGCTTTGGTCGACCACTTAAGGTGGTATAATGGGATAGTTTAAGAGTGACTTATACTCTCTTATTTCTCATTAATATTGATGGAATGATGAAGGAAAAGGGAAATAAAACTTGTTATGCAAGTACTAAGATAGTTAGATCAATTGGTAGTAAGCCACTTGGATGATTTTAATTAATCATCATTTCCTTCATCCTTTTATTCTTTCTTGTACGTTTAGATTAAAAGAGAAAGGGAAAGGAAAGAGAATCAGATGTGAACAAGAAAGAGAACGGAGAGAATGAGAAGGTAGAACAGAGAACACAGAACAAAGAGAGAAGAGAAAGAAAGTTGAAATTCGCCGAAACTCTACTATAACGATGTTTTCTCTCAAAGTACCCAGTACAAATATTCTTCTACTCATCTCGAGCTTTGATTCTATGGTTTCAGATTTTTGTTTGGAGATGGGTTGTGCCGTCTTGCAGGACAGAGCGTTGCCAGAATTCCTAATCGAATTCAGAAACGTGTAGAGGACTCGATGGATGGACGTGCCCAAACCGGAGCAAAGATGAAGGATTAAGGATGGACATGAAGTCTGACAGGTAGTGAACTTACATTTCCTGCATGTGTATGATAAGTATGTCTTGCATTGAATATGTGACTGCTTTGCCTGTTTGTGTTGAACATGTTGATTGATGTATTAAAGCTCTGTTATCTTTGTACAATAGTCATATTATGTTATAACATCGAGTATGTAGTATGTCATTATGTTGGCATGAAATAGTGTAGGCAAGCATGTCATGCATTCATATATATCTATATGTATAGTGGTATTGTTTACTACTGAGATTCTCTCAAATCTCATTCCCCTAACCAAACATTTTAGACAGGTTGAAGGAATGCATGAAGATGCATGGAGGAGATATGGAGACATGAAGTGAAGAGAAGATCATCATTTAATGTAATGAATTTACATTTGATATCCTTACGTGGCTTGATGTATATATGTATGTATGAGCATGTATGAATGATTATTGTTAAAGCAGAGAACCGCTCTAATGTAATAAGAGAATCGCTCTAGTGTAAATAAAAGAGAACGGCTTTTAGTTTATTTAAATTATCGCTCGCTTACTCTGATATTGTGAAACTAAGAGCCAGAGAGGTAATGAAAGTCAGGTGTCATATTTGTTGGTATCAGAGCTATGATTCTGGCAATGATAGATAATTGCTAGAGCCACTAGAGCGTTGATTCTGGAAATAATGGAACTTACTAGAAGTTCTATGTTTTAAATGATGGGTTATAATTCTTGGTTAGATGCCTTATGGAAGGAGGCATGATAATGGCTAAGATGGTTGCCAAGTTGAGAACTAAAATTTGGATAACCTATGAATGTATTTGAGATGATTTTTGAAATGTTTATCAGTTTGGAATAGCTGATGAACTTGAGTTCATGGGTATTTTCTGAATGAAAAGTAGTCTCGGGCAAGAACTCTCAGGGGTAAAGAGTCTGAACTCGAGCGTAAAATAGGGTGAGAACTCGAGTTTAGTATGGAGAACTCGAGTTCATGAGGTATTTCCTTATGCATGAGATAGTTTCAGGAAGGAACTCACGGGAGTGCAAAGCCTAAACTTGAGTGTAGACAACTAAGAACTCAAGTTTATATGGGTGAACTAGAGTGTAAGTGTTGTTCTTGTATGATGGGATTATTTCTGGTAGAAACTCTTACCCCTAAAACTCAAAGGACTCGAGTGAGATAAGTTGAGGACTCAAGTTTGTGTGTGTCAACTCAAGTGCATCCTCCACCTCTTGATGTTGAAGTTTCTTGGGTAGAAACTCTTATAGTGAAACTTGCATGATTCGAGTGTAAGCAGACACAAACTTGAGTGCTGAGATAGAAACTTGAGTACTGTCAGAGTTGAAAACTCGAGTACGGCTAGTTGAACTCGAGTCTTGGGCCAAAACTCAAGTGCATGAGTTCAAACTCGAGTTCAGTGGCCATTTGTTGAATATGGAAGTGTGACCTTGTGTAAAGTTTTATAGGAAGCCTTGGCACATTATTGGAGACTTTCCTAACATATCACCTGGTGGGTAAGGTATTATGGGATGCCGATACCCAGTGGCATATGAGATGATGCTAGCTCTGATATCCAGATCTCATTAGAACTCCGAGGCTAAGCTTGCTGAGAAGAGGAGAATCATGGGTAGATTCCATATGATCTTGCCTAGGTTTAGGTTGGAATCCTATGCCACTATGGCAGGCGCTCAAAGTATAGGTAGCGTTGCAGTTGGGCTTAGTAGGGATCCATTATAAAGGTTTAGAACTCTAGATAGAGAATTCTTAAATGACCTAGGAAATGGTTAGAGGCATAGAGATAAAGAAGTCATTGTTGACCTTTAATCCAAACCCTTTATGTTATAGTAAGTACTGCTTAGAATTCAATTTATGGGTTCTGAAAATTGAGGCATAGTGATTGTGTTAAGGTTTTCCATGCTAAGAGATGAACCTTAAAAGCTTGTGGGGTTAAAAGTATGCAGGTATGATGTATGGTGATACATGATGAGTGATAATCATGCCGTGTATTGATCCTAGATGATCTGAATTGATAATACTAAAGGTTAAGAACATGTTTGGATCAGATCTAAGCTGATATGGTGCTTAGGTTAAGATGATAATAAGGTTGCACTTTGGTTCTATTTTATGACAGAAGTCGGAACCTTGTGAACCTTACAGATGATGATGAACCTTCAGTAATCATTTGGAGATATTATCCGAAAACCATAGAGGTTAAAATGGTCGCTATTGACTTTGATTCATAGCGTGCCTATTAGGTATGAATGAGGAAACCTGATTATGACTCAGGTGAGGTTGAGGTTCTAAGAGTTGAACCATACCCTAAGAATCAATTGTAATGGTTGGATTGATTCTTCAGGAACCTGAGATAGCCTGAATGGCTTGAGGTACTAGAGTTTAGTATAGAGATGCTTGAGAAACTTCATACATGTCTTGGAGTTTCTAATTTATAATCTAGCATGAGGGGAAGATCTTAATTATAGACTTATCCCTTTGAGTTGTGATGATTTCCTGGAGAGGGATTAATATTAAAGTCTAATGAATTGAACCCATGTAACGGACCTGTCAGTCCGGCCCAACTTCCACCCCTTCATAGGGCTCAGAAGGTAAGCTCTCCTGGTGTCGACCCAGGATATCCCCAAATTAACCCCCAAGACTCGAACATGCGACCATAAGGCTATAAGCCACGGCCAAGCAACCCTGGGACTCTTAGCTCAATGGTACCAGGGTTGCTTGGCCGCGGTTTATAGCATTGTGGTCGCGTGTTCTAGTCCTGGGGGGTTCCTTCGGGATATCCACGGTAGTCACTAGGAGAGCTTGCCTTTTGAGCCCTGTGAAGGGGTGGAAGTTGGGCCGGAATGACAGGTTCATTACATAAACTTCCACCCCTTCACAGGGCTGACTAGTCCGATCTCACAGTGTTGGTTTCTTAGGTCTCACTGCCTCCTTGGGACTCTTCCCAAAGCATACTGTATACACTCAAGCCTTACGACTTTTTCAACTTCCAAGACGCTGGATATTCTAGCTTTATAGCCTAGGGATTCATCCCTCATGCCATAGGAATCTTAGGCTTACTGCCTCTATTACAATATGGTACAACCTACACATTCTGCCAACTTTAAGGCGTATTTTGGACGTACTGGTCCATGTCACGGTGCTAGGTAATGACCACAATACTAGATATATAGGTCTTATAGCCCAAGGACACTGCCCTATACAAATTTGCATCATGGGTCTTATTGCCTCAAGCGTCTATCCGGCTCCATTTTCAACCACATCTCATATTTTGTCAACCTAAGGACATACTAGCCCGTCAGGTCTTATGGCATCAGGACAATAAGTCTATCACCTTTGCTGAATAACAGCTCTCTCACTAGGCCCACTGTAAAGCTACCCTCATTGGCCGCCCTCTATAGCGGCACAAGAGTTTGGTTCACACCCCCTGGCTCACCAAGATTGAGTGTGGCAAACTTATATAATAATCCTCCCACTAGGCCCGCTACAGCCGCACGGGAATTTCTCCTACAAGGCCGCCTGCAGTCGCACGGGAGTGTAACCCAAACTTCTCATTTTGGGCTCCATCTCTTACTACTCATCTCATTCTCATTCTTATATAATGTTCACGAAGCACGCTAAATAAACCATCATCACTAGAGCATTCGGCACGTTAACATATAGCATAACAGCAACCACTGGCCCTAAGTGTTCACCCATGCAATTGGCCCTAGGATTCAACTTGTGCATCACATGACTTCCATGGCCCCGAGTGTCCACCCGCACAATACGTCTACTCACGTAATAGGCCCCGGGCGACTGCTCATGCAAAATAGGAATCTGCATGGCCTGGGCGTCTACTCGCGTAATGCGCTTACTTGCACAATAGGCCCCGATCGACTACCCCACAATCACTGAATGCTTAATAGGTCTTACTGCAAAGGGAATCATCCTTATGCCTTAGGCATTATGGGACTTACAGCCTCGGGCCTCCGCCCGTAAGGTCTGACTGCCTAAGGACACGCTGGCCCAAAAGGTCTTACTGCCTACCGTATATTCATAACACGAATACACTCGATGGTAAACACATACATGCAGAACCATTACATAAGATACGAGAGCAATAGTAGCTTTCCTTAATCTCTGTCATCATTCGGCACTGGAGCACCCCATGACAATTTATTGGGTTACCCGTCTTTACTTCTCAAGGAAACTTATATGATAGAAGACTCATTATAAGATACCACTATTGAAAGTCGACGTCCCCGTAGCTCTACTCTACAGTTTCAACGTCACGGCGGCTCCACTCCACGGTTTGTCATCACGGTGGCTACACACTATGGTTTGACGTCACGGTGGCTCCACGCTACGGTATCACACTCGGTGCTTCACGCAGGTGCCTATACACCTGGTCATCCCCTCCAATCAAAATCCCCATAGGTAGCCCTTTCTGATCAGATCTCCCCACAGGTAGCCTGTTCCGATCAAAACTCCCCGCAAGTAGCCCTCTCCGATCAGAATCCTCTGTAGGTAGTTCTATCAAGTTGGTTGTTTCTGAATAAGAGTATCATTATAAGGGGATATAAATCTCATAAGGTCCTTCTTCTTTAGCAGTTTTGTAATCTACTCTCTCATTTGGGGTCATTTAATATGGACTTTCAATATCAGTCCAGCTCCAGGCATGATCACAACTCTGAGGGAATATTCTACAATTAAGATCTTTCCCTATGCTAGATTAGCAACTAGAAACTTCCAGTAACCTTATATGCATTTCTGTACTATATGCTAGTACCTCAAGCCACTCAGGCTATTTCAAATTCCTGTAGAATCAATTTAACTATTGGATTTGATTCTCAAGTTATGGTTCAACTCTTAGAACCTCAACATCACGTAAATCGGAAAATCACTTTCCTCAATCATACCCAATAGGCATGCTAAGAATCATGATCAATAGCGCCTAGTCTAACCTCTACGATTTCGGGGCCTTAAACATTACTGAAGGTTCAACATTATTCACAAAGTTTACAAGGTTCAACTTCCTCTATGGAACATAACCATAGTGTAATCTTATTAACATTCTGACCTAAGCATCATTTAAGCTTATATCTGATTCAACCATATCCTTAACCTTCAGTATCATCAATTCAGATCCTCCAGGTTAGACATACGGCATAATCACCACTCATCGTACACCACCGTAATCATAACTACATACCTTTAACCCCATGGGTTATAAGGATCATTACTTAGCATGGAGAAGCCTCAAAGCAATTACTATGCTTCAAGTTTTAATAACCTTATCAAATAAGCTTTTCTGAGCAGTATCCACTGCAACAGAAAGGGTTCAGATAAAAATCAAACTTACTTTATCATCTCCATGCCTCTCATCATTTCTTAGATCATCTAAGAATCTCTATTCAGAGTTTCAACCTTGTTTAATCGACCTCTACTAGGCCCAACTGTAGCGCTACCCTCACTGGGCGCCCGCTACAGCGGCATTGGACTCTAATCCACAATTAGAGAAGCTACGTAGAGCTTTCCCATAATGTTTCCTCTGCTAAGCTTGCTTAACTATAGAGTTCTGATGAAATCTAAGGAATTCATGCTAGAATCATCTCATATCATTTATCACTGGGTATCAGTATCCCATACTACCTCAACCACTACGTGATATATCGCTAACATCATATCATATGTCACTGGGTATCGACATCCTATACTACCTCAACCACCATGTGACATATTAGGAAAGTCTCCTAGGAAACATTGTGCCAAGGCACACTTCCTTATCCTTCACATTCACTCTGCACTAGAGTTTGAGTCTATTAAACTCGAGTTCAACAAGCTAAATTCAAGTTCATCAGCTACCCCAAGCTGAATACCCTTCAGAATTCAATTTGAATTCACGTATAGGTTAATGAGAGTGCTTTTAGCTTATGGGTATATTTTTCCCTTAAAGTAGATTTAAATAGGGTTCCATAGAATTTGGAAGCACCTCATAAGTACCAAATTCCATTTCATTAGACACTGCTTCAGAATTGGCCAATTTCACGTGACTCGAATTTGAAAACTCACAACTCCTAGCATACTTGTCCAAATCCTTCATATTACCTATCATTTTAAAGCTCTACATGTATAATTTAAGTCTGGAAAGTTTCATAATCATTGAAAAAAAATCAACCCTTCAAAAAAATATCACAAGGATACTGCCTCTAGAAGATAGATTTCACAACAGTTACTCTTCAACTTCTAAAACTTCCAAATTCATATACAAGCATCCAAAAATCATGAAAACTTGTATACCTACACAATTTTATCCAAGGAATCCATTGGAAACCTCAAAATTTTCAAATTCCTACTCCTTCATTAAGTCACAATACAGGGAAGAATTCAAGGTTCTTAAGAGTAACATGTTGTTTTCTTGTTTTCTTTGGCTTAAACACTTCCTTTCTACTTCTAATCGAATGATTAGCTATTTAAAAATTCATTATAAATGATATATCCATTCAAAAAAACATTTTAAACCAGCCATGAATAATACCCAAATTCTTCTATACTCATCGAAACAACAAACCAATCGGTTAAAAAGGAAACTTACGCTTACCTCTACCCGTTTCCGCAGATGGTTCGGAATTCCGGCAACACTCTGGCTGGTGAGACAGCGCCAACCACCTTCAACTGAAAATCCAAAACCATAGAAATGAATCTTACGATGAGTAGAAGAAGTTTCCTGAAGGGTACTTTGCGAGAAGACGCCGATTCGGCAGTGTTTCGGTGGCTCAAAATTTCTCTCTCTTCTCCCTCCATTTTCGTGTAGCTCCCTTCTCTCTCTAAATTCTGATTTACACGTAGAAACTGAGGAAGATGATGATGAAATAATGGTCAAATGAATTAACCAATTCAGTTTTCCAAGTGTCAAGCTCCTATTGGTCCAAATATTAAATTTTCGCCCAAAATATTCAATCTGGAAGAATTTTCATTAAACTTTGAAAATTCATATCTAATTGTAAAAATGTCTAATTGGAGTGATTCTAAAGGGTAAACGACCCTCATTGAGTCTAGTTTTAAGGAAAGATATAACCTTTAGCCAATTGGAATCTCAATATTCTCAGAAATTTAATCTTGGGAGGCTGCCCCATAAAATAATTAATTTCATTGGGTTAACATTAAAAAATTCATTTCTCTTTGTATACAGCTCCAAATGACTTATATGACCTATCAAATTAAATTTTGATAAGTCTACTTTTATTATGGAAAGTTTCATAATTTTTGGACATCATTTGCCCATTGAAACATGTCACACAATCATCACTGCCATACCAGGAATTTTACCAATAGGAAAATTACTTTGTGTTCCATTTTACTATATTGTGTGACTTCCAATCACTACGTTTTGTCATTCCCCGAGCTCTTTAGCTCACTAATATAATTCCTTTTAATATCCAAGGATATAAAGGAATTTTGAGAAATAATACAATGTCCCATTTGGACATTTGATAAATCGGGGTCTAGCAGTCCTCTTAATTCAGGCTAAATCTTAAGCCTCTATTCTCAAAATTCGGGATATTACAGTTCTCCCCCTGTTCAATAAATTTCATCCTCAAAATTTCAAGGTTATAGGGTACCATCTGTAACTTGAATGTAGAGTTCCGGCGCTTTATATAGCTTAGTTGCCGGTCAACCTCTTTCAAGAAACTACATAAGGCACTATGACTGCTAGTTTAACCTCTTCTTTCATCGAAGGACTATTGCTTCACACAGGAGCCCATACCCCTTGTCAGCTCCTCCAGCCTGGATAACAATAGGGTACTAGCCCCTTATGCCGTGTTGGGGTAAAAGCCCACGCTTCGTCCCACTCTCACATAGTGAGAATCTCCGATCACAGTGGCAAATCACTATCATCTTATCAACTAGCTCTTTTATTTGCAAGCTCATAGAGCATGCAACTCAAGAATCATATTGCTTAGACCAAATCTCAAATGGCATTCTGCATTCACTATGCAGCACTTTCATCCATTCTGTATCCAGTATGTAGTACTCACACAGGACTCACTAGTCTGATCTAACAGCGCTTGGTTTCTCAGGCTTCACTGCCTCCTTGGGACTCTCCCCAAAGCATACTATATGTACATCAAGCCTTACAGCTCTTTCAACTTCCAAGACGCTAGATATTCTGGCTTCACAGCTTAGGAATTCATCCCTTATGCTATAGGCATCTTAGGCTTACTGCCTCTACTATAATCTGGTACAACCTACACTTTTTGCCAACTTCATGGCATATTTTGGAAGTACTGGTCCATGTCATGGAACTAGCTAACAACCACAGTACTTAGACATATTGGTCTTCTAGTCCAAGGGCACTGCCTTATGCAAATTTGTATCTCGGGTCTTATTGCCTTGACCCTCTACCCAGCTCTATTTTCAACCACATCTCATATTCTGCCAGCCTAAGGACATACTAGCCTGTCAGGTCTTATGGCATCAGGACAATAAGTCAATCACCTTTGCTGAATAACAACTCTCTCACTAGGCCCACTATAAAGCTACCCTTATTGGGCGCCCTCTATAGCAGCACAAGAGTTCGGCTCACACCCCCTGGCTCACCAAGACTGAGTATGACAAACTTATATAATAATCCTCCCACTAGGCCTACTGCAGCTGCACGGGAATTTCTCCCACTAGGCCTGCTACTCAAGCCATTCTCATTCTTATGTAATGTTCACAAAGCACGCTAAATAAATCATCATCACTAGAGCATTCGGCACGTTAGCATATAGCATAACGGCAACAACTGGCCCCAAGTGTTCACCCATGCAATAGGCCCCGGGATTCTACTTGTGCATCACATGAGTTCCATGGCCCCGAGTGTCCACCTGCACAATGCGTCTACTCACACAATAGGCCCTGGTCGACTGCTCGTGTAAAATAGGAATCTCCATCGCCTGGGCGTCCACTCGCGCAATATGCTCACTAGCACCATAGGCCCCGAGCGACTACCCCATAATCACTAAATGCTCACTAGGTCTTACTGCCTAGAGAATCACCCCTATGCTATAGGCATTATGGGACTTACAGCCTCAGGCCTACCCGTCAGGTCTGACTGCCTAAGGACACGCTGGTCCAATAGGTCTTACTAACCACCGTATATTCATAACACGAATACACTTAATGGTAAAAACATACATGCATAACCATTACATAAGATACGAGAGAAAAAGTAGCTTTCCTTAATCTATGTCATCATTCGGCACTGGAGCACCCCATGACAATTTATTGGGTTACCCGTCTCTTCTTTTCAAGGAAACTTATGCGATAGGAGACTCATTATAAGATACCACTATTCAAAATTTATGAGGATTTTGATCGGAGGGGCTGAATTGGTATTTGGGCACCTACGTGAAGCACCGAGTGTGATACCATAGCGTGGAGCCACCGTGACATCAAACCATAGTGCGTAGCCGCCATGATGACAAACCGTAGAGTGGAGCCACCGTGACATTGAAACTGTAGAGTAGAGCTACGGGGACGTCAACTTTCAATAGTGGTATCTTATAATGAGTCTTCTATCGTATAAGTTTCCTTGAGAAGTAGAAACGGGTACTCAATAAATTGTCATGGGGTGCTCTAGTGCCGAATGATGACAGAGATTAAGGAAAGCTACTCTTGCTCTCGTATCTTATGTAATTGTTTTGCATGTATGTGTTTACCATCGAGTGTATTCGTGTTACGAATATACGGTAGGAACTAAGACATTTTGGGCCAACGTGTACTTAGGTAGTTAGACCTGACGGGGGTAGGCCCGAGGCTGTAAGTCCCATAATGCCTATGGCATAGGGGTGATTCCCTAGGCAGTAAGACCTAGTGAGCATTTAGTGATTATGGGGTAGTCACTCGGGGCCTATTGTGCAAGTGAGCGTATTGTGCTAGTAGATGCCAAGGCCATGCAGATTCCTATTTTGCATGAGTAGTCGCCCGGGGCCTATTGCGTGAGTAGACGCATTGCGCGGGTGGACACTCGGGGCCATGGAAGTCATGTGATGCACAAGTGGAATCCTGGGGCCTATTGCGCGGGTGAACACTTGGGGCCAGTAGTTACCGTTATGCTATATGCTAATATACCGAATGCTCTAGTGATGATGGTTTATTTAGCGTGCTTCGTGAACATTATATAAGAATGAGAATGAGTAGCAAGAGATGAAGCCCAAAATGATAAGTTTTGGTTAGACTCCCGTGCGACTGCAGGCGGCCTTGTGGGAGAAATTCCCTTGCGGCTGCAGTGGGTCTAGTGGGAGGATTATTATATAAGTTTGCCACACTCAATCTTGGTGAGCCAGGGGGTGTGAGCTGAACTCTTGTGCCGCTATAGAGGGCGCCCAATGAGGGTAGCTTTACAGTGGGCCTAGTGAGAGAGCTGTTATTAAGCAAAGGTGATAGACTTATTGTCCTGATGCCATAAGACCTAACGAGCTAGTATGTCCTTAGGTTGGCAGAATATGAGATGTGGTTGAAAATGGAGCCGGATAGACTCTTTAGGCAATAAGACCCGTGATGCAAATTTGTATAGGGAAGTGTCCTTGGGCTATAAGACCTATATATCTAGTATTGTGGTCATTACCTAGCGCCGTGACATAGACCAGTGCGTCCAAAATATGACTTAAAGTTGGCAGAATGTGTAGGTTGTACAATATTGTAATAGAGGCAGTAAGCCTAAGATGCCTATGGCATGAGGGATGAATCCCTAGGCTATGAAGCTAGAATATCCAGCGTCTTGGAAGTTGAAAGAGCCGTAAGGCTTGAAGTGTATACAGTATGCTTTGGGAAGAGTCCCAAGGGGGCAGTGAGGCCTAAGAAACCAAGCGCTGTGAGATCGGACTAGTGAGTCCTGTGTGAGTGCTACATATTAGGTATAAAATGAATGAAAGTGTTATATAGTGAGTACAAAATAAAAGAACTAGAATGCGGAAGGTAGACTAAATGTCTAGAAATGGTTCTTTGAGGTACATATAGTACCATTTGATGTTTGACATTTCGAGGATGAAATTTATTGAATGGGGGGGGAGTTGTAATATCCTAAATTTTGGGACTAAAGGCGTAAGATTTAGCCTGGAATAAAGGGGACTACTAGACCCCTGTTTGGTAAATGTCCTAGTGAGACATAATGTTATTTCCCAAAATTCCTTTATATCCTTGGATATTAAAATGAATTATATTGGTGAGCTAAAGAGCTCGGGGAATAACAAAATGAAGTGATTGGAAGTCACACACAATATAGTAAATGGAACACAAGGTAATTTTGCTACCAGTGAAATTCCTGGTATGGTAGTGATGATTGTGTGACATGTTTTAATGGGAAAAATGATGTCCAAAAATTATGAAACTTTCCATAATGAAAGTAGACTTATCAAGCTTTAATTTTATAGGTCATATAAGTCATTTTGATTTGTACACAAAGAGAAATTAATTTTTGAATTTAGCCTAGTGAAATTGACTATGTTCTGGGGCAACATCCAAAGATTGAAATTATGGGAAGAGTAAGATTTCAATTGGCTAAATGTAATATTTTTTCTTAACATTAGACTCAATTAGGGTCGCATTTCCTTTAGAACCACTCCAATTAGACATTTGTACAATTAGATATGAATTTTTAAAGTTTAATGAAAATTTTGCTAGATTATCTATTTTGTGCGAAAATTTGATTTTTGGGCTAATCAGGAGCAAACATGTGGCAAGCTAATTAACACCTCATTAATCCATTAAATCATCATCTTCCTCCCCATTTTTCACGTAGAAAGAACCATAAATGAGAGAGAGAAAGAGTTGAGCGAAAATGGAGGGAGAGGAGAGAGAAAACTTAGAGCCGCCGAAACACTATCAAATCGGCGTCCTCTCTCAAAGTGCCCTTCAGGAAACTTCTTCTACTCATAGAGCTTCATTCCTATGGTTTCAGATTTTTGTTTGGAGGTGGTTGGCACCATTTCACCAGCCGGAATGGTACCAGAATTCTGAACCGTCTGCGGAAACGGGAAGTTGTAAGCGTAATGTTCCTTTTTAACCGATTGGTTTGTTGTTTGGATGAGTATAGAGGAAGTTGGGTATTGTTCATGGCTGATTTAAAATGGTGTTTTCAATGGATAAATCATGTCTAATGAGTGTTTAAATAGCTAATCGTTTGATTAGAAGTAGAAAAGAAGTGATTAAGCCAAAGAAAATAAGAAAACAACATAGTTTTTCTGAGAACCCTAAATTGAGGTTCTGTGTGTGATGTGGTGATGCACTTAGAAATTGATGATTTTGATGCTTCCATTGGCTTTAAGAGACAAAATTTTGTAGGTATGCAAGTGTTCATGAATTTTTTATGCTTGTATATGAATTGAGAATTTTTAGAAATTGATGAATAAATGATGTGTAATTCATTTTTTGGAGGCAGTGTCATTGTGACAATTAGATATAAATTTTCAATGGTACCAGGGTTGCTTGGCCGCGGCTTATAGCCTTGTGGTCGCGTGTTCAAGTCTTGGGGGTTCCTTCGAGGATATCCTGGGTAGGCACCAGGAGAGCTTGGCTTTTGAGCCCTATGAAGGGGTGGAAGTTGGGCCAGACTGATAGGTCCGTTACATAAAAACAACATTTTGGCCGGGGCCAAGAATCTTACTGCTCAGAATTTCACCGTCCTGATTCTTAGCCGAACTTGTAAAAATCATAACTAAATGTAAAAAAATGAAAATGAGGTGCTTACAAGTTCAATGGAATCCTATTTAAAACTAATTTAATGAAAAAATATATGAATAAGCTAAAAAAAACTCTCATAAGTACCAAATTCCATTTCATTAGACACTGGTCCAGAATTACCCAATTTCACGTGACCAGAATATAAAAAATCATAACTCCTAGCATACTTGTCCAAATCCTTCATATTACCTATCATGTTAAAGCTATACATGTATAATTTAAGTCTGAAAAGTTTCATTATGATTGGACAAAACTCATCCCTTCAAAAACATATCACAAGGACACTGCCTCCAGAAGATAGATTTCACAACAGTTACTCTTCAACTTCTAAAACTTCCAAATTCATATACAAGCATCCAAAAATTATAAACACTTGTATACCTACACAATTTTACCCAAGGAATCCATTGGAAACCTCAAACTTTGTAAATTCCTATTTCTTCATCAAGTCACAATACAGGGCAGAATTCAAGGTTCTTAAGAGTAACATGTTTTCTTATTTTCTTTGGCTTAAACACTTCATTTCTACTTCTAATCGAATGATTAGCTATTTAAACATTCATTAGACATGATTTAGCCATTTTAAACACCATTTTAAACCAGCAATAAATAATACCCAAATTCCTCTATACTCATCGAAACAACAAACCAATCGGTTAAAAAAGAAACTTACGCTTACCTCCACTCGTTTCCACATACGGTTCGGAATTCTGGCAACACTTCGGCCAGTGAGACGGTGCCAACCACCTCCAAATGAAAATATAAAACCATATAAATAAATCTTGCGATGAGTAGAAGAATTTTCTCTAAGGGTACTTTGCGAGAAGACGCCGATTCAGCCGTGTTTTGGCGGCTCAAAATTTCTCTCTCCTCTCCCTCCATTTTCGTGCATCTCCCTTCTCTCTCTAAATTCTGATTTGCACATAAAAACTGAGGAAGAAGATGATGACATAATGGTTAAATAAATTAACCAATTCAATTTTCCAAGTGTCAAGCTCCCATTGGTCCAAATATTAAATTTTCGCACAAAATATTCAATCTGGCAGAATTTTCATTAAACTTTAAAAATTTATATCTAATTTTAAAAATGTCAAATTGGAGTGATTCCAAAGGCTAAATGACCCCCATTGAGTCTTTTTTTAAGGAAAAATATAACCTTTGGCCAATTAGAATCTCAATATTCTCAGAAATTTAATCTTTGGAGGCTGCCCCAGAAAATAATTAATTTCATTAGGTTAACTTTAAAAAATTCATTTCTCTTTGTATACAGCTTCAAATGACTTATATGACCTATCAAATTAAAGCTTGATAAGTCTACTTTCATTATTGAAAGTTTCAGAATTTTTGAACATCATTTGCCCTTTGAAACATGTCACACAATCATCATTGTCATACCAGGAATTTTACCGGTAGGAAAATTACTTTGTGTTCCATTTTACTATATTGTGTGTGACTTCCAATCACTTTGTATTGTTATTCCCTGAGATCTTTAGCTCACCAATATAATTTCTTTTAATATTCAAGGATATAAAGGAATTTTGAGAAATAATACAATGTCCCACTAGGACATTTGATAAATCAGGGTCTAGCAGTCCCCTTAATTCAGGCTAAATCTTAAGCCTCTATTCTCAAAATTCGGGATATTACACCCCAGATGAGAAAGCAGATTGTAGAACTGCTAGAGAATAAGGGTTATATGACCCAATGAATCGTCATGGGGTGCTCTAGTGCTGAATGATGAAAGAGATTGAGAAGGAACATGCTTAGCAATGTTAAGTTAAATAACTCTTGCCCTCATATATTATGTAATGGTTCAGCATATATGTGTTTACCATCAGGTATATTCATGTTATGAATATACGATAGGTAGTAAGACCTATTTGGACCCGTGTGTCCTTAGGCAGTCAGACCTAATAGGCAGAGGCTTAGGCTGTAAGTCCTATGATGTCTTCGACATATGGGTGATTCCCTGGACAGTAAGACATAATGAGCACTCAGAGGTTGCAGGGTGGTTGCTTGAGGCCTATCTTTGTGCAGGTGGATGCCATAGAGATTTCTATTATGAATGAGTAGTCACTCGAGGCCTATCTTTGCATGAATAGACACTTAGGGCCATATAACTCTTGTTTTACACAAGTGGAGTCTCGGGGCCTATCTTTACGCGGGTGAACACTTGGGGTCATATGACTTGTGGACCAAAAGTCCAATGGATGCTATTACGCTACATGCAGACGTACCGAATGCTCTTATAATTATGATGAGGATGGTTTGTTTAGTATGCTTCATGAACATTACATAAGAATGTGAATGAGTTAAGCATCAAAAGATAGAGCCTGTAATGAATTTAAAAGTACCTAATGAACTATGTGTTCCAAGTATATAGACTCGATGTGTCAATAACTCAATGGTGCTAAGATTGTTGAGCGTGGCTTAAGTGTCCAATGTCGTGTATTCGATACATAAGGAGACCTCCTTCAGGAGATAGCTGGTTGGGCGGCCAGTAAAGCTTGCCGTTTGGGCTCCCAGGAGGGATTCAATTGGGCCGAATGCTGTACCCGTACGCAGTTAGTCTAGGTAAGCCTGGAGCCAAGGCCTAATGGGTATGGGCCTAGTGGATACTCATCTAGTAAGATGATGGACTAGTTGGTTGGGAAGTGGATATTCCACAAGTTGTCTTACTCAGTCCTGGTGAGCTAGGGGGTGTGGGTTGAATCTCTGTGTGGCTGCAGGGGGCCCCTAATGAGGGTAGCTCTGTAGTGGGCCTAGTCAGAAATGTTGTTATTCAGTAAAGATGGTGGACTAATTGTCTAAATGCCATAAGATCTGACAAGCTGGTAAGTCTTTAGGCTAGAAGGATGTAAGATATGATTAAGAATAAAGCTGAGTAAAGACTTAAGGAAATAAGACCAGAGATGCAAAATTGCATAGGGCAGCATCCCTAAGCTACAAGACCTATATGTCTAAGTCTTGTGGTTGCTACCGAGCACGGTGACATAGACTAAGGTGTTTAAAAAATATATTGAGATTGACAGAGCATTCAGATTGTACCAATTTATAGCGGAGGCAATAAGCATAAGGTTCCTATGGCATATGAGGGATAAATCACTAGGCGATAAAGCCAGAGTATCCAGCGTGTTGAATGTTGAATAAGCCATAAGGCTTGGTATGCATACAAAATGATATGGGTGAATCCCAAAGAGGTTGTAAAACCTATTATGCATACAAGATAATCCGAGAGAGTCCCGAAGAGGCAATAAGGCCTGAGAAACCAAGCGCTATGAGATTAGACTAGTAAGTCCAATGTGAGTGCTACATATTGGGTATAGAATACATGAAAGTGCTGCATAGAGAGTGCATAATGCCATATGAGGTTGGTCTCAAGAATATGATTCTTGAGTTGCATGCTCTATGAGCTGCAAATGGAAGAACTAATTGATAAGATGGCAAAGATTTGTCACTGTGATAGGAGGTTCTCACTATATGAAAGTGAGATGAAGCATTGGCTTTTACATGACATAGCGTAGGGGCTAAGTACCCTAGTATTACTATGGCTGGAGGTGCTGACCAGGTGTATGGGTACTTGTGTAAAGCACCAGTTTTGGTTGAGAAAGAGACTACAAGTTAGCGGCTAAGGTGTTATATGTGACTTCCGGAAGGGGTCAACTGGCAATTGTGCCATATGCGATTCCCAGAAGGGGGTTGACCGACAATTGTGCCGTGTAAAGAATGAAAAGATAGACGGAATGTCTAGAGATGAATTCTCTGAGGTACAAATTATACCATATGACATTTGAAATTTTGAGGATGAAATTTATTGAAAGGGGGGAGAACTATAATATTCTGAATTTTGGATAAGACGCTTGATATTAAGCCTGGATTAAGTGGACTGCTAGACCTTGGTTTAGCAAGTGTCCTAGTGAGGAATGATTATATTTTCAAAATTCATTTATATTTTTGGATATTAAAGGGAATATTGTGGTGAGCTGGAGAGCTTGGGGAAATATGAAAGGTAAGGGCAAAATGGTCATTTGACCGATGAATGGCTAATTGTGATACCTCTTTCCTTTTAACTACGGTTAAGTATACAGAAGTGGTAAAATCATGAGGGTGACCAGGATTTTGACCCGAAATACCCAACTTTTGAATATTCTTATAAAATCTCCTCTTTGTTTTTATATAAAACATAAGAGTTTGTGAGTGAACCTCTACCTGTTGGGATTGTTAGGCACACAACAGAAGAATTAAAAATTAAAATTCTAAAAGTTTACAAATCCTAATTGCGGATCTATCAATGGCATTTAAATCGAGTTAGAAAGAGTCGTACCTTTTTGAGTTTTTCCTTTTTGATCTTGAGGAGCCAACTACTCAGATCAGCTCCCTCTACTGGTATTCACACGAACAGGACCCAACACCGACAGCGTGCTAGCGCCTCCAATGCCCCTCTAGGGTTTTTTGCGGCTCTCCATTTTTCCATTATCATTAGAAAACCCTAGCTCTCACCTTTTAATGACTAGTTAGGGTTATCTATTTTATGAGGGATATTGGATTTTTTTAAAAATTAATCTTAATTAATTTCAAATAATATACACAATATATTATATATATACACAATATAATAATATCATCATATAATATAATATTATCATATATTTAATATATATTATCAAATAATATATATTATATATATATAATATTATATTATCATATGATCATACAATATAATATGATCATATATATAATATATATTATCAAATAGTATATATTTTATATATAATATAATATTTTCATATAATATATATTATCAAATAATATATATTATATATATGTATTTATGTATTTCAAAAATACATATGTGTATATAATATTATTAATTTTCTTTTCCAAATATAAATATATATACATACACACACATATAAATATTTATCAAATAAATAATCACACAATATGTGTATACAATAAATATATATTTAAGATTTGTCCACCCTAGATTAAACATTGTATTCATTAAATCTTAGACACATCTTAGATTCAATGAATCTGGACATTATAGCTCATGTTGGGCTATTCTTGTGTGCGATCCTGTAGGCCCATACGAAGTTGGCAGTGGGCCAATGACTATACTAACCCATAAGTCGTAAGCGGCCTCTAGCAAGACATTATGACTACCCAATTCATATGAGGATCGGTAATACGATACAACCTGTCATATAACCATATCACGTCCCTTTTGTCACACGATATTTCGGTCAAGGATAAGGCATGGAGAATGTCATCCTCCTATTCCTGACCATTACTTTCTCAATCCCTGAGTAGTCTGACTATAGAAATGGAAACTCCTTTCCATCGTAGTATGGCCATACATTTCTCAGACTCACTCTCTCTACTAATGTGAGGGACAAATTCCATCTTAACCATTCACATTCCTTTGCATGAAAACCACTAAGCCCGATTGTAGCATTTATCATCACCCGGTTAAAGGTGACTTTTAACTAAGTCAAAGCTTAGTGACTCTCATGTAGGAATCCATGATGATCTCAGGTCAAAGGGCATTGTGACGTGGTTATACATGAGATAAGCTTATGACTTGATCTATGTAGCTTTCTCATAGCAGGTCGGTCCAGCACCTTGTACTCCTACAAGTGCCTAAGACTTTGATTCGTATCCTTATACCCTATCAAAGTCATACTGGTCTTATTTCATCTTTGCTCCCACATAGATGACCGACCAGGGACATTTAGGACATCATTATGATTTATCCAAGGATACAGTTATCACAGTGGACATGCGAATAATATGATAACTAAAATGAGAAATTTATTGAATAACAATTATTCAAAGTATAATGATTGGCCCCTAGGACACAATTTCCAACATCCTCCCACTTGCACTAGGTACAATCATTAGTTTATCTAATTCACATTGTCCTAACATGACCCTCATGTTTTGCCTGTGCAAGCGGCTTAGAAAGAGGATTATGAACATTGTCTTCTCCTCCTACTTTGCATATTTTTTATATCACCTCTATCATTGATTTCTCTGATAAGATAAAATCGCCTGAGTATATGTTTGGTCCTCAATAGCTTCGCTATTGTCACAGAACAAATCTATTGGATTTAGGATGGTAGGTACCACCCTTAGTTCAATAACAAACTTTCTAATCCAAGCGGTTTCTTTAGCTGCATCTGATACTGCTATATACTTAGCTTCTATTACAGAATCTTCTACAGTACTTTACTTATAGCTTTTCTAGCTAGCTTACTACACCACTATTCAAAAGGAATATATATCTAGATTGCAATCTATGATCATCTAGGTCAGTTTGGGAACTTGTATCTGTATAACCAATTACACAGAGCTCATCATCCAATGCACTATATGCCAAGAATAAGTCCTTAGTTATTCTCAGGTACTTTAGGATATTCTTGACAGCACTCTAACGACCTCACTACTCTAACTTAGGCTTATTAGCCTCTTGGATCTATCTATATAGATCCTAATCTCTAGGATATAAAGGGCTTCACCTGAGTCTTTCATCGAGAAAGACTTCCCTAACTAAGACTTGACACTCTACAAGGTAGGAATGTCATTCCCAATGAGTAGGATGTCATTTGCATAAAGCACTAGAAATACAACTGAGCTCCCACTAACCTTCTTGTAAACACAAGGTTTATCGATGTTTTGAATGAATTCAAACTCTTTGACTACTTCATCAAAACAATAATTCTAACTCTGAGATGCTTGCTTTAATCCATAAATGGATCTTTAAAGCTTGCATACTTTACCAAAATCCTTTAGACGCACAAAACCTTTAGGTTGTATCATCCACATCCTCAAGGAGCTTTCCATTAAGGAAGGCCGTTTTGACGTCCATCTACCATATTTCATAGTCATAATATGATGCAATGGCAAGAAGGATTCTTATTGATTTGGCCATTGCAACTGGGGAAAAGGTTTCATCATAATCTACACCATGAGTTTGAGTGAATCCTTTTGCAACCAGTCGTGCCTTGAAGACATTTACTTTGCCATCCATGTCAATTTTTTTCTTTGAAAATCCACTTGCACCCCATGGTTTCTATACCTTCAGGTGGATCAACTAAGGTTCATACCTGATTGTCGTACATAGATTGCATTTCAGACTTCATGGCATTAAGCCATTTATCGGAGTTTGGCCCCTCTTTGGCTTCTTGATAGGTGGTTGGCTCATTATGTTCAATGAGCAACACATGACGACTTTCAGTAATTAGAAATTCATATCTCTGAGGTTGTTGCCGTGTCCTATCAGACCTTCGTGGGCCTTGTGTTACTTGAGGAGGCTCAACAACTTGTTACGAGTCTTCTCTATTTTCCATATGTGGTTATGTGCTATCTTGTAAGTCTCGAACTTCTTCGAGATGCATCTTACTCTCACTGGCTCTTTTAGAGATACTCTCATTCTAGAAAGATACCGTTTCAGATAACAAATACTCTATTATCGGTAGGATTATAGACATAGTATTCCTTAGTTTCCTTAGGATACCCCACAAAAAGGAATTTTGAGAATTTATGCAAGAATTTATCAGAGGCTTGTTGATTAACATAAACCTCACATCCTTAAATCTTGAGAAAAGACAAATTGGGATTCTTCCCAGTTCATATCTCATATGGTGTCTTTCCAACTACCTTCGATGGAACACAATTTAGTGTGAACGCAACTGTTTCCAAGGCATGACCCCAAAAGGACGGTGGAAAATCTGTTTAACTCATCATATATCGAACTATATCTAATAGTGTTTGATTCCTCTGCTTAGAAACGTCATTCCATTATGGTGTTTCTAGAGGAGTTAATTGTGAGAGTATTCCACAACTCTTAAGATGGTCAATAAACTCTTGGCTCAAATATTCACCACCTCGATCAAATCGAAGTGCTTTAATTATTTTACCAAGTTGGTTTTTGTACTTTATTTTGGAATATTTTGAACATTTCAAAAGATTCAAATTTATGTTTTATTATATAGATATATTCATATCTACTAAAGTCATCCATAAATGTAATGAAGTACATATAACCTCTTCTGGCAACTGTATTCATTGGTCCACATACATATATATATATAAGGCCTAATAAATCAGTGGCCCTCTTACTATACCCAGTAAAAGGTTCCTCTGTCATCTTTCCTAATAAGCAAGATTCACATGTATCATATGACTCAAAATCAAATGATTTAAAAAAAAATCCATCTTGATGGAGTTTAGAAATGTGTTTCTCATTTATATAGCCTAGATGATAATGCCATAGGTAAGTTGGATTCAAATCGATTGACTTGATCCTTTTGGTTTTTCTTCTCAGATCTTTGAGGTAGAGTTTGCAATTCCTCTTCCAATAAACGATTTCATCTAGAAGAGGCATACTCCTTCCTTTGGCGGCTTTACCTTCTTGGTTGCAGGCTTAGTTTCGGGCTTGTTTGACTCTTTGGTCTTACCACTTGAGCCATTATCCTTTCCCTTGTCCTTGCCTTTCCTTTTAATACCCTTTTCTTTCTAAACCATCAAAACAGTGCTGGGCTTTTCTAAATGTTATGCTCAACAGCTTTGAGCATCTCATGCAGTTTAGAAATTGAATTCTTCATGTTGTTCATGTTGTAGTTCATGACAAATTGGTCATAACTTTCAGGAGTAAGTTCAAGATCAAATCTATAGCTTACTCCTGGCTCATGGGAAATCCAAGCCTTTTAAGGTCATCAATATAGCTTTTCATCTTTAACACATGAGTACTAACTGATGCACCTTCAGCCATCTTGTAGGAATGTAAGGCCTTTGTGGTATCATACCTCTCATGCCTTGCCTGTTGGTGGAACATTTCCTTGAGATGCACAATTATCTCATGAGCCTCCATAAGTTCTAGATCTCTTTAGAGGTCTGGAACCATGGTGGCAAGCATTAGGCTACCTATATCCATAGAGTCATCCTTATGCTTCGTGTAAGCATATTTTTAAGCTCTTGGAGCATTAGTTGTAGGCTCTTTAGGAATAGGTTGATCTAGGACATATGCCTTTGTTTCCTTCTTGAGAACAATTATCAAGTTGCTAAACCAGTCAAGAAAGTTTGTCCTTCTTAAGGACTAATCACAATGATAGTCTAGCAGTGTTACTAGTCGACATGATTCTACAATTAAAATATGAAAAGTTATTTTGTAATCTCCCACTAAATTAACAACCATCAATGTTATAATTAGTAGGCTAAGATCCATATTTCGCTTAAATTTAAGTTTGCTTTGGCAGGACGCTTAAATTCAAGTTATTTAGGTAGGTAACCTCTTTACCAATTACATCATATGTAACTCTTAGATCTTTATGGGATTCGATCATCATATGATCTTGCATGTTTAATCCCATCTAATTCCTTGAGACCCAAAACCGTTTTGCTAATCTCAATTAAGTCAAAACAATAATGAATCATTGTGAGTAGCACCATTACTCACGCTTGTTTCACCAAGATAACTCAAATGCATCCACTTTGGTGGAACCTACAATTGAGCGATCGAGGTTTTGACAAGTATTCATTAATTGACGGAATTATGACTTAAGATTTTATTCGAAGGGCTTAACCAATTAGTTTTAGTTTATATGTATGCAATCACGATCATATCTCATGCAAATATAACATATAAACATAAAAGTTTTGCATGCAATGATCTAATCAAAAGCATAACTCAACCGTGACACAACATGGCTTGCCTAACCTAAAATTCTCCCAAGCCAATAAAAGGACTTCTCTAAATAAGAAAAAGAAATACATTGAGAGAAACCTCGTTTAAACATACGAGGGGAGTGAGATGAGAAGAGAATGTACATCGAGAATATTAAGAGGAAGGCACGGCATGAGGCCGTATTTAAATTTTACAACCCTTGTAAAAACTAAAGCCATGTTGTTCACCATACCCAAACAATTTTTAGAAGTAAAACACAACAATCAACAATTCATACAATATGAAAAGCAATAAATGTCGTGATTGAGCTATGAACTGTTAGCTATGGCAGTTCCGCTAAGCTGTCAGATTTTTTCATCTTAATTTGAAAAATCATAATTAAATATAGAAAAATAAAATTGCAGTAGTTTAAAGCTCTATTTGACCTTCATTAAGTCTATTTTTGAATAAAAATATAATTTTCATAAAATTATACGTCCACTGTTCCTGAAACTATAATTAACCATCGCTGCCAGAGAAAACATTCCAGATTCAAAGCCTAACTTCAAAAATTGATATCTCCTAATGTACTAATCCCAATCGCACATATTATATATCAAATTAAATCTTAGGATGTCTACCTTCATTCTGGAAATTTTCAGGATTATTAGATAAGATTTGGTCATTAGAAAATTCATCACAATTACACTGCCTCTAAAGAATGAAAATCTGGCAACACTACTACTATAACTTCAGTCTTTCTGAAATCATGTTCAACTTATATATCACATATATAAGCACACAATAAGCACTAAAACTCAATTTAAATGCACAACTGACCTGGCTCTGATACCACTGTTGAGATTGTTAGGCACACAGCGGAAGAATTTAAAATGAAAATTGCAAAAGTTTACCAATCCCAATTGCGGATCTATCAATAGCATTTAAATCAAGTTAGAAAGAGTCGTACCTTTTTGAGTTTTTCCTTTTTGATCTTGAGGAGCGAACTACTCATATCAGCTCCCTCTACTGGTATCCACATGAACAGGACCCAACACCGACAGCGTGCTAGCACCTCCAATGCCCCTCTAGGGTTTTCTTACGGCTCTCCATTTTTCCATCATCATTAGAAAACCCTAGCTCTCACCTTTTAATGACTAGTTAGAGTTATCTATTTTATGATGGATATTAGATTTTTTTTAAAATTAATCTTAATTAATTTCAAAATCCTTATCATATCAATTAACACTTAATTGTTTTGATAAGTTAATTAAATAAATATGGTTTAATTAAATCTGTCCAATAGTTTTAATTTAACATATTATTTAATTAGAATAAAGAGCCAATGAAATTTAATTTATCTTCATAAATTAAATATGAGATATTATCATATAATATCTTTATATATATACACAATATAATAATATCATCATATAATATAATATTATCATATATTTAATATATATTATCAAAAAATATATATTATATACATATAACCTGTCATATAACCATATCACGTCCCTTTTGTTACACAATATTCCGATCAAGGATAAGGCATGGAGAATGTCATCCTCCTATTCCTGACCATTACTTTCTCGATCCCTGAGTAGTCTGACTATAGAAATGGAAACTCATTTCCATCGTAGTATGGCCATACATTTCTCAGACTCACTCATCGAGGGGCCCAGTAATATCTCTCTACTAGTGTGAGGGACAAATTCCATCTTAACCATTCACATTCCTCTGCATGAAAACCACTAAGCCCAATTGTAGCCTTTATCATCACCTGGTTAAAGGTAACTTTTGACTAAGTCAAAGCTTAGTGACTCTCATGTTATCCATGATGATCTCAGGTCAAAGGGCATTGTGACGTGGTTATACATGAGATAAGCTTATGACTTGATTCATGTAGCTTTCTCATAGCGGGTCGGTCTAGCACCTTGTACTCCTACAAGTGCCTAAGACTTTGATTCGTATCCTTATACCTTATCAAAGTCATACTGGTCTTATTTCATCTTTGCTCCCATATAGATGACCGACCAGGGACATTTAGGACAATCATTATGATTTATCCAAGGATACAGTTATCATAGTGAACATGCGAATAATATGATAACTAAAACGAGAAATTCATTGAATAACAATTATTCAAAGTATAATGATTGGCCCCTAGGGCACAATTTCCAACACTACCAACCTTATATATATACATATACAATTCCACATACACTTTTCATTAATGAGAGGAAGCAAAACCACTAATTTCTATCGTCCATTCATTTGGTTATCTTTACAACATATACAAAGCTCTTAACTTAAGGTATCCTCAAAATACACAAAAGACACAAAAGAACTTAGACAACTGGAACTAAATCCTTCAGCAACTCGGCCTTTACTCGTTGCCGTTTACCTTTTCCTTACCCCTTGAGCTTCCACCCTATACTGAAAATGGGTTTTTGGGGGGAAAAGAGGTGAGATTCGAAGGAATCTCAGTAGTAACACAAGTCATACATACAATATAACATACAAGGCATGCTTTACACTTATCAATCAACAAAATCATCATAACACCATTCAGTTCACTTAATGTAATTCATGAACTATTCTAGCGCTAGACGAGTTACTCAGCCCCGAGGTGTACCTACGTAATAGGCCCCGAGCACCGCTCGTGAAAATATGAACATTATAACTAGAGTGTTAACCCGTGCAAAGATAAGCCCCGAGTGATCACTCTGTGTAATCTAAACATGTTAGACATTTTGTGATGAAATCAAACAACACACAATCATGCTATGTCATATGCAGACGAGTTACTACCTGGTTGCTTTTCTTGTGCAACTCTTCCCGCTTGGTTCAAGCTCGGGCAAGTACGGAGTCCTGAGCTGTTGTCAAGTTCTGAAATTTCCAAATACACCATAAATGAGTCATTACTCATCCATGTATCATTCCAAACTCATAACATTGGTAAACTTAGCCTATAAGTGCTAAATTACCAAAATACCCTTAGAGACCTGACTTACCCCTTATGTACCCGGTCTCACTCCACTTTACCAAAATTTACAACTTAGGCCATTCCTACACAATTTCATTGTAGAACCCATTTCCAACCTCAGATTGGTCAAAATCAAACCCAAATGATGAAAATACCATTGACAGCCTTTAATTAAGACTTTTAGGGGTAATTCTGTAAATTCACTTTCTGAGGTTTTTCTCACTTCATGGTCAACATAGACCCTATACAATTTTTCCTCCTAAATCCAATGGAAGCATCCCAATTATCAAATTCCTACTCAGTTGCCACATCCAACACAGGGTCACCCCATAAGATTCCTAGAAAAGTTGTGTGGGATTCTCATTTTCTTTAGCCTAATCACCTTTTCTCTACTTATAATCAATATATTAACTATTTAGACATTCATTGGACTTGATTTGGAGACAGTTACATATTATGGTCTCTTGAGTTTTCCTGAATTATCTTATACCAAAACAACCAAAATCAAGCTAAGAACAACTCTACTAGCATCAATTAAGCAAGAAGAACAAGTTTGAGAAATTACTTCTTGATTTCTTCAACTTTCTCTCTCCTACACGTCTTGTCTCTCTCTCTAACTCTTGATTCAGCTGAAAATCAATGCATTCAAGGATAGAGAAGTGAGGAGGAGAGGTTATGGAGGGATTAGGTAGCTTAAAACACAAGGTACAACTTCTTACCTTGAGATTTGATGAAGAACCCTAGCCTTCTCTTCACCGTTCTTCACGTTCTCAACCCTTGATCTCACTCTCTCTGATTCAATTCGTGTGTGAGAATGAGCTGAAGAGATGAGGGAATATGATATGTAATGAAAGGATTAATTAGTTTAATCCAAGTGTCATTTTCCCATTGGTCCAAAATGCAATAGACTTTAATTAATTTCATTTCCCTTCTCTCTTCCTGTTTCAGCCAAGAATTTACATGGGAATTATAAAGGAAATCTGAATCTCCAATATCCCATTGTGCTATCTCGTAACTTGTTGACCAAGTCGTTGACTTTTTGACTATTTGACCATTATTGACAATAATTCACCAAAATTGGTTTATTAATGATCAAGTAGTCATTTTACTTTTTTTAATTCCCATTTAACTCAAATTAGTAGGAATATTAGGGAAAAATAATCATTTCCTACTTTATGGAAAAATTACTGTTTTGCCCCTACATTTCATGACTTACCGAAATAAATTGCTTTTCGCTCATTTCTTCGGCTTAACCTCGTTTTGACACTTAAATGAGGCCATCATTCATGTCATTTCATTTCTCACATTTTTGGTTACAATAATAGGCCCTTAATTGTTCATTAATAACCTCTTTATGTCCTTATTTGGCCAAATTACGTGTAACCGGCAATTGAAATATTTTTCACAAATTTCTATAAATTCATACACATCACATTTCACCATTTTATTCTACTAAATATCACAAATTCTCATACAAGAAATATTGGTGAAAATGGGGTATTACACTAACAACCATTATTTCCCTATTATGGATGCCCAAATTAGTCAAGTGGGAAGGGAAAATAATAAAAAGGGATAAGAAATGATTTATTACGATAAATCATAATACGTGAGGGCAAAATGGTAATTTTACTATAAGATGAAAAATGATGGTTTGTCCCTAATATTCATGTTGATGTGAGTTATATGGGAATTAAAAGGAGGGAAATGACTACTTGGTAATTAATAAACCCAAGTGGGTGAATTATTATCAAGCAAAGTCAAAGAGCTGAAAAGCTTAAGGCTTTGGTCGACCACTTAAGGTGGTATAATGGGATATTTTGAGAGTGAATTATACTCTATTATTTCTCATTAATATTGATGGAATGATGAAGGAAAATAGAAATGAAACTTGTTATGCAAGTAATGAGACGGTTGGATCAATTGGTGGTAAGCCACTTGGATGATTTAAATTAATCATCATTTCCTTCATCCTTTTATTCTTTCTCGTGCGTTCAAATTAAAAGAGAAAGGGAAAGGAAAGAGAATCATATGTGAATGAGAAAGAGAAAGATAATGGAGAACGGAGAACGTAGAAGAGAGAGAGAAGAGAGAGAAAGTTGTGATTCACAGAAACTCTATCGAAACAGCGTTTTCTCTCAATACCCAGTACAAACATTCTTCTACTCATCCCGAGCTTCGATTCTATAGTTTCAGATTCTCATTTGGAGATAGTTGGTGCCGTCTTGCAAGTCGGAGCGTCACCAGAATTTCGAAACGTATTAAGAAACGTGAAGAGGACTTGACGGATGGACGTGCCCAAACCAGAGCAAAGACGAAGGATTGAGGACGGACGTGAAGTCTGATAGGTAGTGAACTTACCTTTCCTACATGTGTATGATATGTATGTCTTGCATTGAATATGTGACTGCTTTGCCTGTTTGTGTTGAACATGTAGATTGATGTATTGAAGCTCTATTATCTTTGTGCAATGTCCATATATATGTCATAACATCGAGCATGCAACATGTCAATATGTTGGCATGAAATAGTATTGGCAAGCATGTCATGCATTCATATATATCTACATGCATAGTGGTATTGTTTGCTATTGAGATTCTCTCGAATCTCACTCCCCCAACCAAACATTTTAGACAGGTTGAAGGAATGTATGAAGATGCATAGAGGAGATATGGAGACGTGAAGTGAAGAGAAGATCGTCATTTAATGTAATCGATTTACATTTGATAGCCTTATGTGGCTTGATGTATATGTGTATGTATGAGCATGTATGAATGATTATTGTTAAAGCAGAGAACCGCTCTAATAAAATAAGAGAATCACTCTAGTGTAAATAAAAGAGAATTACTTTTATTTTATTTAAATTATCACTCGTTTACTCTGATATTGTGAAACTAAGAGCCGGAGAGGTAATGAAAGTGAGGTGTCACACTCGGGTATTCTACTTCTATGGCTATGACCTGGTACAGTCTGAATGTTCTTCTAGCCTCAAGGTATACTCTAGACACATTAGTCTATTGTCACTGCACTAGTCACATAGGTGTTATGTATAAAGACCCGCCTCATATATCCCTTATTACTGAACTTACTCAGAGTAGCAATGCGTAGTTCAGTGGGCACACAGGAATAACATGAATATACTGATAATATTAATACAATATTGCTTGATTATAATACAAAATTTTCCCCACCAGGGGTTTACACAATATTTACAGACCTTAATAACTAAAAGGCCTTCAAACAACCAGCAACATTCCTCTTCGTGCATACCTCTTTTCTGATCTCAGCACGTTTCCAATGGTCACCTGTCTGAATGGTTGGTTGGGAGGAGTGAGATTCGAGAGAATCTCAGTAGCAAACATTATCACTATGTATGCCAGATATATATGAATGCATGACATGCTTGCCTACACTATTTCATGCCAACATAATGACATGCTGCATGCTCGATGTTATGACATACATATGGCCATTACATAAATATAACAGAGCTTCAACCAACCATACATGTTTCACACAAATAGGAAAAACAATCACATAATCAATGCAAAACATACATATCACATACATGCAGAAAAGGTAAGTTCACTACCTCTTGGACTTTATGTCCTTCTCTTCTTGTCCCTTGATCCGCCAACCATTACTCCTTCTTTATCACTTCATGGCCCTAGGCAAGTGATAACATTATTAGAGCCATAAAAATTAAATGCCCAATGACCCACATTAGCACTAAAGTCTTACTTTCACCCTTGGAGTTCATACCAATTACATTGGTGCCCTTAAGTCTTAATTTTGCATAAGACATAAGCTGACAGATTTTTCACCAAACTTTGACAAATCACAATTAATTCTAAAGAAATCTAATTGAGGTGGTCTAAATTCTATACAAATAGAATTCAGTATAGTTTCACATAAAAATATTTGATTTTAAACGTAACCTCCACAACATTCCCAGAATTTCGCCAAACTCAACCTGTCCAAATCACATTCCAGAAACAGGGCACAACTTCAAAAATTCATATCTCCTAGCATACTTGTCCAATTAACCATTATGACCTATCAAATAAAAGTTCCATGTCTCTAATTTTATAATTAAAAGTTTCATAGTCATTGGATAACATTTGTTTACTCAAAAACGCGTTAAAATGACATTGCCTCCAGAAAACGAATTTCACAGCATCTACTCCACAACTTTCAAAAATTCCAAATTCATATACATACATCCAAAAATCATGAACACTTGTACACCTACACAATTTCTCCTTATAAATCCAATAGAAGCATCAAAAGCATCAAATTCTCAGCCCATCACCATGTCTTACACAGATCAGAAAACTGAAAAATCTGAGTTTCCGAAAAGAGTTTGTCGGTTTCTTGTTTTCTTTGGCTTAATCACTTCCTTTCTACTTCTAATCAAATGATTAGCTATTTAGACACTCATTAGACATGATTTAGCCATTGTAAACACCATTTTATTATGAGAATGAATAGTACCCAACTTCCAATATACTCATACAAACAACAAATCAATCGGTTAAAAAGGAAGCTTACGCTTACCTCTACCCGTTTCTGCAAACGGTTCGGAATTCCGGCAACACCCCAGCCTGTGAGACGGCGCCAACCACCTCCAAATGAAAATCCAAAACTGTAGAAATATAGCTTGTGATAAGTATAAGAAGTTTCCTGAAGGGTACTTTGAGAGAGGATGCCGTTTCGGCACTGTTTCAGAGGAAATAATTTTCTCTCTCCTCTCCCTCCATTTTTATGCAGCTTCTCTCTCTCTCCTGGTCTGTTTTGCACGGATGAATTGATGAAGAAGATGATAATTGATGATTAAATTAATTGTTAAAATGGCTTGCCACGTGTCAGCACCTGATTGGCTCAAAAATTGAATTTTCGCATAAAATAGATAATCTGGCAGAATTTTCATTAAACTTTAAAAATTCATATCTAATGGTACAAATGTCCAATTGGAGTGATTTGAAAGGCTATACGACCATTATTGAGTCTAGTTTTAAGGAAAAATATAACCTTTGGCCAATTGGAAGCTCACTCCTCTCATAATTTTAATCTTTGATTGCTATCCCATAAAATAATTAATTTCGCTGGGCTAACTTCAAAAATTCATTTGTCTTTGTGTACAACTCTAAATGACTTATGTACGTATCAAATTAAAGCTTGATAAGTTTACTTTAATTATGGAAAGTTTAATAATTTTTCACCATCATTTACCCATTAAAATATGTCACACAATCATCACTGACATACCGGGAATTTCACCGGTAGCAAAATTACTTTGTTCCACTTTACTATATTGTGTGTGACTTCCAATCACTTCGTTTTGTTATTCCCCGAGCTCTTTAGCTCACCAATATAATTCCTTTTAATATCCAATGATCTAAAGGAATTTTGGGGAATTTAAACATGCCTCATAGGGACATTTGCTAAACCGGGGCTTAACAGTCCACTTGATCCAGGCTTAATCTCAAGCTTTTTGTCCCAAAATTTGAGATATTACAGTTCTCCCCCCATTCAATAAATTTTGTCCTCGAAATTTTGAATATCAAATGGTACTATCCGTACCTCGAAGAACCATCGTTAGACCTTTAGTCTATCTTTCTCCATTCTAGTTCTTTCATTTGCAAGCTCATAGAGCATGCAACTCTTCATTCGTATTCTTAACTCAAAATCTCAAATAGCGTTAAACACAGGACCTACTAGTCCACTCTCACAACGCTTGGTTTCTTAGGCTTTACTACCTCTTCATGATTCTCTCCTAAATCACTATATGCATATGAGGCCCTTCAGCCTCTTCAGGACACTCCCAAACCACACTGTACGCATATCAAGTCTTACGGCCTATTTTACCACAAGGCTAGATATTCTAGCCTTACTGCCTAAGGGATTTCCCCCATTTCGCAGGCATCTTAGAGCTTACGGCCCCAGCTACAACCTGGTACAGTCTAAATTTTCTACTAATATCAATATATTCTCTGGCCACATCAGTCCAATGTCACAGCGCCCAGCAACAACCACAGTGCTAGATACATATAGGTCTTATGGCCCAAGGCACTGCCCTATGCAAACTTGCATCTTGGGTCTTATTTCCTCAAGCCTCTACTCGGCATCATTCTTAATCATATCTCACATTTTGCCAGCCTAAGGATTCACTATCCCACTAGGTCTTATGGCCTTAGGACATATCATCCATCATCCTTGCTAAATACAAACCTCCCATTAGGCCCACTGTAGAGCTACCCTCATTGGGCGCCCCTTGCAGCCGTAAGGGAGTCTGGCCCACACCCCCTGGCTTACCAGGTCTGAGTGCGGCAAGATTATGGGATAATCATTCCCATTGTGCCCCAAAGGAGACCTTTTAAGGTATCAAGCACGCAACATTTGCTACTAAAACCACGCTCGATAAACCCTGGTATAATTTTTATGTAACAGACTACCCCACTAGGCCCACTGCAATGGCGTTCGGCTCACATTACAGTCGCATGGAACATCCGGCCAACTTCCACCCCTCCACGGGCTCACCATTTTGTGCAACGGACTGCCCCACTAGGCCCACTACAACGGTGCTTGGCTCACGCTGCAGTCGCACGGGACATCCGACCAACTTCCACCCCTCCACGGGATTTAACTTTTAGTGTAACGGACTGCCCTGCTAGGCCCACTACAACGGCGCTCGGCTCACGCTGCAGTCACACGGGACATCCGACCAACTTCCACCCCTCTACGAGGCTCAACATTTTATGTAACGGACTGCCCCACTGGCCCACTACAACGACGCTCGGCTCACGCTGCAATCGCATGGGACATCCGACCAACTTCTCATTTCAGGCTCCATCTCTTGCTACTCATCTCATTCTCATTCTTATGTAATGTTCACGAAACACGCTAAACAAACCATCATCAATAGAGCATTCAGCACGTTAGCATATAGCATAACGGAAACTACTGGCCCAAGTGTTCACCCGCGCAATAGGTCCTGGGATTCCACTTGTACATCACATGAGTTCCATGGCCCCGAGTGTCCACCCGAGCAATGCATCACCTCACGCAATAGGCCCCAGGCGACTACTCGTGTAAAATAGGAATCTCTATAGCCTGGGTGTCCACCCGCACAATAGGCCCCGGGCGACCACCCCGCAAATTCTGAATGCTCATCAGGTCTTACTGCCCAGGGAATCACCCCTATGCCAGAGGCATTACGGGACTTACAGCCTCGGGCCTCCGCTTGTCAGGTCTGACTGCCTAAGGACACGCTAGCCTAAAAGGTCTTACTGCCTACCGTATATTCATAACACGAATACACGTGATGGTAAACATAAACATGCAGAACTATTAGATAGGATATGAGAGCAAGAGTGGCTTTCCTTAATCTCTGTCATCATTCGGCACTGGAGCACCCCATGACAATTTACTGGGTCATCCGACCCTTCTTCTCAAGGAAACTTATGCGATAGAAGACTCATTATAAGATACCACTATTGAGAGTCGACGTCCCCGTAGCTTTACTTTATAGTTTCAACGTCACAACGGCTTCACTCCACAGTTTGTCGTCACGGTGGCTACACACTATAGTTCGATGTTATGGTGGATCCACACTACAGTACTACTCTCGGTGCTTCACACAGGCGCCCATACACCTGGTCAGCCCCCTGGTTAGAACCCTCTGTAGGTAGCCTTTTCCAATCAGATCTCCCCATAGGTAGCCCTTTCCGATTAGAACTCCCTATAGGTAGCCCTTTCTTATCAGAATCCTCCATAAGTAGCTCTGTCCGGTTGGTCACCTCTGAATAGGAGTATCATTATAACAGGATCTAAATCTCATAAGGTCCTTCTTCTTTAGCAGTTCTGTAATCTGCTATCTCATTTGGGGTTAATTCATTGGACTTTTGATATTGGTCCAGCTCCAGGCATAATCACACCTCTAAGGGAATATTCTATGATTAAGATCTTTCCATATAGTAGATTAGTAACTAGCAACCTCCAAAAACCTCATAAACATCTCTGTACTATATTCTAGTACCTCAAGCCACTCAGGCTATCTTAACTTCCTGAAGAATCAATTCAACTATGACATTTAATTATCAGGTTATGGTTCAATTCTTAGAACCTCAATATCACGTAAATCGAAAAATTCACTTTCCTCAATCATACCCAATAGGTACGCTAAGAATCAAAATCATTAGCACCTATTCTAACCTCCACGGTTTCGGGTAATATCCTCAAACAATTACTGAAGGTCCATCATCATCTATAAGGTTCACATGGTTTAGACTCCCATCATGGAATAGAACCCTAGTGTAACCTTATTCACATTCTGACTTAAGCATTATTTAAGCTTAGATCTGATTCAACCATATCCTCTACCTTCAGTATCATCAATTCAGATCCTCTAGGATAGATATATGGCATAATCATCACTCATCATGCATCACCGTATATCATGCCTATATGACTTTAACCCCACGGGTTACTGAGGATCATTACTTAATATGGAGAAACCTCAAAACAATCACTAAGCCTTGAGTTCTCGTAACCTTATTAGATGAACTTTTCTGGCAGTAATCTCTACAACAGAAATGGTTCAGATTAAGGATCAACACTTATTTCATCATCTCTATACCTATAATCATTCCTTAGGCCATCTAAGAACCTCTAATCAAAATTTCAAACCTTTAATCAAAAGATTTGAGACTTTCAAGGAACTTCCCAGGAGGTCACCCATCCTGAGATTTTCCTGGGTTGAGCACGCTTAACTTTTGTGTACTCATGCAAATATAAAGATACCGGCTTGAGCTGCTTTTGATTACCAGTACCCCATGGCAGCCCTTATCCCAACCATTATGCCCACTGCCTCCGGGCATTAAAATACTATGCTTGGGCCGCATATTAGTATTGGTAGATGTACTTAGACACATACCCTATAATATACTCCCAAAAGTCCATAAGGTTGTCTGTGACTTATCTGTCCGACTCTGGTCAGCCCATTGGTGATCCTACTATAGAATGAGGCTCACATTTTGGCCGTACCAAACGGATCCAGGACAATTTTATACCGCCCACTGGGCTTAATTGTGAACTAGCTGAAGTAATCCACTTCGCTGTTCTTTTCATGTTATAATCAAGCATATCAGTATACTATCCTGTTGCAAGAACCGCTTGCTCTGATACCAACTATAAAGACCCACATCATATATCCCTTATTACTGACCTTACTCAGAGTAGCAATGCGTAGTTCAGTGGGCACACATGAATAACATGAATATACTGATAATATTAATACAATATTGCTTAATTATAATATAAAATTTTCCCCCCAGGGGTTTACACAATATTTACAGACCTTAATAACTAAAAGGCCTTCAAACAACCAGCAACATTCCTCTTCGTGCATACCTCTTTTCTGATCTCAGCACGTTTCCAATGGTCACCTGTCTGAATGGTTGGTTGGGAGGAGTGAGATTCGAGAGAATCTCAGTAGCAAACATTATCACTATGCATGCCAGATATATATGAATGCATGACATGCTTGCCTACACTATTTCATGCCAACATAATGACATGCTGCATGCTCGATGTTATGACATACATATGGCCATTACACAAATATAACAGAGCTTCAACCAACCATACATGTTTCACACAAATAGGAAAAAAAGTCACATAATCAATGCAAAACATGCATATCACATACATGCAGAAAAGGTAAGTTCACTACCTCTTGGACTTTATGTCCTTCTCTTCTTGTCCCTTGATCCGCCAACCATTGCTCCTTCTTTATCACTTCATGGCCCTAGGCAAGTGATAACATCATTAGAGCCATAAAAATTAAATGTCCAATGGCCCACATTAGCCCTAAAGTCTTACTTTCACCCTTGGAGTTCATACCAATTACATTGGTGCCCTTAAGTCTTAATTTTGCATAAGACATAAAGCTGACAGATTTTTCACCAAACTTTGAAAAATCACAATTAATTCTAAAGAAATCTAATTGAGGTGGTTCAAAATTCTATACAAAGCTAATTCAGTATAGTTTCACATAAAAATATTTTATTTTAAACGCAACCTCCACAACATTCCCAGAATTTCACCAAACTCAACCTGTCCAAATCACATTCCAGAAACAGGGCACAACTTCAAAAATTCATATATCATAGCATACTTGTCCAATTAACCATTATGACCTATCAAATTAAATTTTTATGTCTCTAATTTTAGACTCAAGAGTTCCATGGTCATTGGATAACATTTGATTACTCAAAAACTAGTTAAAATGACACTGCCTCCAGAAAATGAATTTCACAGCATCTACTCCACAAATTTCAAAAATTCCAAATTCATATACAGGTATCCAAAAATAATGAACACTTGTATACCTATACAATTTCACCTTCTAAATCCAATGGAAGCATCAAAATCATCAAATTCTCAGCCCATCACCACGTCTTACACAGATCAGAAACTGAAAAATCAAAGTTTTCGGAAAGAGTTTGTCAGTTTCTTGTTTTTTTTGGCTTAATCACTTCCTTTCTACTTCTAATCAAATGATTAGTTATTTAGATACTCATTAGACATGATTTAGCCATTGGAAACACCATTTTATTATGAGAATGAATAGTACCCAACTTCCAATATACTCATCCAAACAACAAATCAATCGGTTAAAAAGGAAGCTTACGCTTACCTCTACCCGTTTTCGCAAACGGTTCAGAATTCCGGCAACACCCTGGCCGGTGAGACGGTGACAACTACCTCCAAATGAAAATCCAAAACCATAGAAATGTAGCTTGCGATGAGTAGAAGAAGTTTCCTGAAGGGTACTTTGAGAGAGAATGTCGTTTCGGCAGTGTTTCGGAGGAAATAATTTTCTCTCTCCTCTCCCTCCATTTTTATGCAGCTTCTCTCTCTCTCCTGGTCTGTTTTGCATGGCTGAATGGATGAAGAAGATGATAATTGATTATTAAAGGAATTGTTAAAATGGCTTGCCACGTGTCAGCACCTTATTGGCTCAAAAATTGAATTTTCTTATAAAATAGATAATCTGGCAGAATTTTCATTAAACTTTGAAAATTCATATCTAATTGTACAAATTTCCAATTGGAGTGATTCAAAAGGCTATACGACCCTTATTGAGTCTAGCTTTATGAAAAAATATAAAATTTGGCCAATTGGAAGGTCACTCTTCTCATAATTTTAATCTTTGATTGCTTTCCCAGAAAATAATTAATTTGGCTGGGCTAACTTCAAAAATTCATTTCTCTTTGTGTACAACTCCAAATGACATATATGACTTATCAAATTAAAGCTTAATAAGTCTAATTTAATTTTGTAAAGTTTCAAAATTTTTCACCATCATTTACCCATCAAAACATGTCACACAATCATCACTGCCATACCGGGAATTTCACCGGTAGCAAAATTACTTTGTGTTCCACTTTACTATATATTGTGTGACTTCCAATCACTTCGTTTTGTTATTCCCTGAGATCTTTAGCGCACTAATATAATTCCTTTTAATATCCAATGATATAAAGGAATTTTGGGGAATTTAAACATGTCTCATAGGGACATTTGCTAAACCGGGGATTAGCAGTCCACTTGATCCAGGCTTAATCTCAAGCTTTTTGTCCCAAAATTTGAGATATTACATTACGGCCCAGGGATACCGCCCTATGAAAACTTGAACATAAGGTCTTATCGCCTTAAGCCTTTGCTCGTCACAATTCTGAAATACATAACATGTTGTTGCCCTAAGAATATACTAGTCCATCAGGTTTTATGGCCTTAGATTGTTAGAGCAAGCTTTTCACCCAAGAGGGGGGTGAATTGGGTGATAAAAAATTAATCAGATATTTAAATGAAATTTATAAAACTTTAATACACAGTAATAGAAAGGAAGAGATATCACCAAAGTTCACACAGGGGTTTATACTGGTTCAGTCTCAACCACTTGACCTACGTCCAGTCCTCAGAAATCCTTCTGATCCTTTCACTATATCTTCCAAGATTCAGTGGGTTCTTGGCACCACAGTACAATCAGCAAGTTCCTCTGGACACTCGCTCCCCCTTACACAAGGTAATCTTAAATCCCAACTTAAGGTTCCTCAACCTTAAGTTAACACTATTGGAAATAAATGCGTATGACTGACAAATATCTCTCACAGAGTATATAGATAAAAACTGAAATACAGATGAAGATTTGAAGCACTTGTTGTAAAAGTATTGTTTGCAGTGTATTCAAGCGTTTTTCTTCGTACTTGTAATTTTCAAATGGCTGGACATATATATTAGAGGCTTTGAAGACCATTGTAAATTTATCCGTTGCTTCAAAGATGCTTCTGACAAATGCAACAGTATTTGTCTTCCGTTAGTTATGAATTTTGCTGCCGCCCATGAATAGTTATCATTTGAGTGGAGAGTTCAGTTACTTGTCATGTGCGTGATGATGGAGTACAGCTGTAACACACTTGAGAATATTACCGTTAGAAAATATTTGAATATCATCAGAGTAATATGATTCACTGGAAGTGTTTTCTGAAGATCAAGGAAACCATCGAGAGTGATCTTGCTTTTACCAGAGATGGATTTCAGCAACTGAGTATCGAAACAATATGCCATATGATTTTGACAGTAATCTGGAGTAATTAGTAATGATTATCAATACCAAAATTTAACTAACAAAATCTGTTGATCTCCATGGGAGTAGTTGCAAGTGGATCACAGTGATTGGCTGAGAGTGTTACTGGCAACATTAAACATTATTGGAGTGAATATGATGTCACTGGAAGTGATTTGGAAAACGTTAAAATCTTCTGTGAGTGATTACAGACTCACTGGAAGTGAACATGAGATTTCATATGCCACTCGAGTGAATTTGGCATCACTGGAAGTGACTTTGTAAATAGTGATTTCTTCTTGCAGTGATTTTCAATCCACTAGAAGTGATTCAGCGAAAATACTATATCACTCGAGTGATTCAAGATCACTGGAAGTGATTTGGCAAACAGTAAAATATTCTTGCAGTGTTTTTGATTTCACTGGAAGTGATTTGGAAAATTTCAAGCATCACTCGAGTGATCTGGTAATCACTGGAAGTGATTTTCAAAATAGTGATTTTTTCTTCCGGTGTTTTCAGATTCACTGGAAGTGATTTGGCAGATATAACGTATCACTCGAGTGATTCAGGATCACTGGAAGTGAAATCTGGAACAGTGATATCTTCTTGTAGTGATTTTTCAATCACTGGAAGTGATCTAGCGCATCACTCGAGTGATTTCACATATCACTCGAGTGATCTGGTTATTTTCCATATCACTCGAGTGATCTTGATTATCACTCGAGTGATTATTCAAATCACTCGAGTGATTATTCAAATCACTCGAGTGATCTTGCTCAGATCACTTTTATCACTTTCTTTGCTGATATAAAATCCATGGACTTCCAAAACATGATTTGTTATCATCAAAACATGAAATCTAACAAGGATATGCCATCCATTATCTTTGCTAAATACATATTGAGTCTAGCTACCTAGGACACACAGTCCACTAGGTATTTTGAATTCATTACAGGCTCCCCCTCTTACTTCTTAAACCCTTCACTTACTTGTGTAATATTTTCGAAGCACGCAAAACAAACCATCTAACAATAATTAATCTTTTAGCATTCATCAATAACAGGACACACAATCCAATGAGAAATCACAGGACACGTTGTCCATCATCAACTATCTAGGTAGTCTACGAGGTCTTATAGCCTAGGGAATCACCCCTATGATACAGTCACATTGGGACTTATTTCCTTAGGCCTTTACCCATATGCCACTAGATATTCATTAGGTCTTATGGCCCAGGGTAATTCCCCATACAATGTGTACTCATGGGTTTTCTGTCTCAAGGCTACCTGGCTCAAGACACCTAGGGTAACTCCCTGTGCAACTTGTACTTATTAGTCTTATTTCCTTAAGACTAACTGTCCCATTATTCTCAGTCTTTACAACCTCTTTAGGATAATGCTTGGAATCTCATGCATCAGGTTACTCCCAGAATCTCATGCGTCGAGTCACTACCTGAAATGTTAAGTTCTGATTACTCGGCAGGTCTTACGACCCTGCTCTGAATGCATACTAGGTCTTACGGCCTAAAGACAAGCTAGTCTAATAGGTCCTACTGTCTATCCTATATTCATAACATGAATATATTCGATGGTAAACACATACATGTAGAACCATTACATAAGATATGAGAGCAAGAGTTGGTTGATTTTCTCTAGCTCGTTAAGCCTGTTTTACCTTGATTCCCTTCTTCTATCTTTCTTTCAACAACTAGCACTGGAGCACCCCATGGAAATACACTAGGTCACACAAACCCTTCTTCCTAGAAAACTCATCTAATATGGGACTCATTACAATGCACCACCTTAAGAGTTGACATCCCGGTAGCTTCATTCAACGATTCAATGTCATGGTAGCTTCAATTACGGATTCGACATCATAGTGGCTCCATATTACGGTACTACACTTAGCACTTTACTCAGTCCATTCTGACTGGTTAGCCTCTCTGATTAAAACTCTCTGTAGGTATCCCTCTCCAATCAAAATACTTCGTAGGTAGATCTTTCCGGTTGGACATCTCTAAATGGAAGTATAATAGTAATGGGAAACCCAGATCTTATAAGGTCCCTATTCTCTAGCAGTTCTGTAATATGCTTTCATTTAATTCCTCCATCTCATTTGGGGTCCTTCTATATAGACTTTCAATATTGGTTTTACTCCAGGCATAATTCTACTTCCCTTTTTGGGGTAATCTACCCACATCGTACAGGGAATCTAGAAGCCACTGGTACATTCTATTCTTTGTCTCAACCAGGAGATCGTAACTCATGGCTTTCCTCACTCTATCTATTATTTTGTTCCATCAGGAAACAAACCCTCAATCATTGTTTCTAAGGGAATAATCTATGATAAAGATCTTTCCCCATGCTAGATCAGCAACTAGCAACGTTTAGAAAGCCTTATACACATTTCTGTGCCATATTCTAGTACCTCGAATCATTTTAGGCCATGTCAAATTCTTAAGGAATCGAAACTTAATAGTTGATTCCTAGGTTACGATTCACTAGGTAACCCTTCTCTGGCTATTGGATAGACATCCAACTTCTAGGTCTATCACTAACTTTAGAACCTGAACATTGCACAAAGCGAAAATCATTTTCCTCAAATATACCTAATATGCATGCTAAAATCATGATCAATAACACCTATTCTAACCTTCATGGTATTTAGGTATTATCCTCAAAACATTATTGAAGGTTCAATACTATCTACAAGGTTCAAACTTTCATCATGAAACAGAACCATAGTGCAACCTGATTCACATTTCGATCTAAGCAATATTTTAGCTTAGATCTGATTCAAACCTATCATCAACCTTCAATATCATAAGATCAGATCCTTTAGAATCAATATATGACATAATCATAACTATTGACATCCCTAAGGTTCACTATATATCCTGCCTCAAGGTACTCAATCCTTCATGTATTCTAACCTTTAGTCAAAGATTTCTATAGGGGGACTTCCCAGTGGTCACCCATCTTGAAATTTCTCTTACCCAAGCATGCTTAACCTCAAAGTTCCAATAGGATTCAGGGCATTAGTGTCAGTACAGATCCATATATCATTGGGTATCGATAGTTCATATGTGTCTTGATCCCAGTACAATATATCTGTCTTCCCAAAAATGCTAAGTATTGTCCCCATAAGGAAACATAATCAATACCAGCTTCTTGGTACAACTCCCTTATGTATTCCTATAACACAGGGTGGGGATCTAAATCATACTCTAACTCAATATCAGGAGTCCTAGAGTTAGCAACAGAATATCTTATGCTATCTCATCCATCTCTAGAGTCTTAATTCGTTGGAGCTTGAACCCTCTTCCTTAGGGTATGTATCACCGCTGCTCCATTTCATTCTCTATATACAGCTCTACCTCTTCCTTTAGCAGGCTAATTACCTAACAGCTAACAGGGGAAGATCTATCTTTCTGGGTCTATCTATCACTTCTACCTCTTAATCCTAACATCACTAAGGATTATTCAAGTATTAATATAGATACTATTCACATCATTAGAGAATGCTAGCCAAATGCTAGAATCTCTGCTCCAATACAAATAAATGTAACACCTATTACTTATGCCCCTTTATTTATGCATTAGAAGTGATATCCTTATCGTTATAGCTCAGGAGAATTAGTAGATAAACTCCTATTTAAAAACTCTCATAATTATTCTTGGGACATTATTTGTTTGGTAAAGGATGTACTTACCATATTGTTTAACTTAATTCATAGGGTTACTTAATTCTTTTTGTTCCTTATTATCAGAGTATCTCTACGTTTATTAAATCTCTCTGATTATCCATTCTTAATTCAATTGTTGTGCTTCAGAAATGCAGATTATACAATTAACCATTTCAAATATTAATTATATATAACGGATTAGAGTGTCTTAGTCTTTATCTCCTCATCGCAACTTCTTCATCTGATACATTGTCTTGCACTCCTTTTCTGTGTTTATATGCCTGTCTGGTTGGTTAAGGAAGGTAAGATTTGAGGGAATCTCAGTAGCAAACAATACCAATAATGGATGTAAGATCAATGCTAGTGCATGACATATTGCCTTATGTAGGCTCATGTTAACATAATGAGATATATGCATGCACAATGCTTCACATTTATTACATATGGCCATAGCATTAATCGAAAATAAAGCTTCAATCATTCAACTATGTGACACATAGATAAGTAAAGCAATCATGCACATCAACATACAAGCATACATATCAATACACACAAGTAGGGTAAGTTCACTACCTGACAACCTTTCCAAACTCTACTCTTGTTACCAATCTCGTGGGTACCCTAACAAATATTAAATCCTATAATTTGTAATTCACAGACGGCGGGTTAATACTTGTTCTAATTCTTGATAGTTTATACTCTTATGTTGGTTACCTTTGAAGTAATACATTAAGCCCAATGTGTAAATAATGGGCCTACACTAATTTTATGGGCTTAGCTTAACCCTTAAAGTTCCAATTTATTACATTTGCCCTAAATAATTCATTTTCACCTATTGGTCAAAACTAACAAAATTTTCAGCAACATTTGAAAATTCATATCTTAACTTAGGAATATCCAATTAAGGTGGGTCAAAATTCTATATATCACTTATTAAGTCTATTTTAAGGAAATAATTCTTCCCACTACCACCTACCAATGTAGCATTTCTAGTTTCCCATTTTACCCTTACTGCCAGAAAATATTTCCATCTTTAATAGTTTGACTTCATATACTCATAACTCCTAGTATACTAATCCAAATCCTTCATATTATATATCAATTTAAATCTCATTATATCTAGTTTAAATATGGAAATTTTCATAATTTTTTGTCAAATTTTAGTTTTCCAAAACTTCACCACAAACAATCTGACTTCCAGAAACATAATTTGTCAACAACTAACTTCAAAAATTTATATATTTTAATATACTGACCCATATGGCACATATTACCTATTAATTTAAAGCTTATCATGTCTAATTTAATTCTGGAAAGTATTATGACCATTGGACAAGATTTTTTCACTCAAAAACTTGTCACAAGTAGTCTACCTCTAGAAAATGAAATATGGCAGCACCACTATTTCAACTTTAATCTTTGGGTTTTCTTTCCAACCCTTCAAAAATCATATTCACCACCTATTCCCATATAAAATTGTGTGTAGAATCCATTTATATCCTCAAAAACACCAAAATCACACTCTTTCTCCAAACTCTATTTTTGGACAAAAATTAAGAGTTCATGAAAACTTAGCAAAATCATAGTATATACAGTTCAAAATGATGTCGAGGCTTATCTCTTCGCATTTCTACAACTGGTTCGGTATTTCAGTAGCACTATAGCTAACTAGATGGCATAAAACACCTTAAATTAGAAAATTGAGACTACAGAAATGAAGCTCTCAGTGAATAGAAGAAATTTCTTAAAAGGACTTACTGGCCAGAAACAACGATTCAAGGTCTGAATTGGCTTCAGAACTCTGAGGATTATACTATTCACACCTCCTCTTTCCTATTTCAATTTCCTATGATTTTTTCACTCTTTCTTTTTCTTTCTTAGGTCTAGCCAAATTGGCCAATTAAAAAGGAATGAAGGGTGGTGATTTGATCCTACAATTTAATAGTCTTATGGTGTGCCAAGTGTTACCATTTGTAAGCTCAAACTTGCCATATGTCCCATTTGTCTTCTTTTTTTCTTTCTTAGCTAGTGCCTTTTTCATGTCAGGGGAAGGGAGATGCAATATCCTAAATTTTGGGATTCAAGGATTAAGGATAAGCCTAAACCAGGTACACTGCTAAGCCATGGTTTAGCAAGAGTCCCAAGAAGGCATAAGAAATAGAATAAATGATAGAAACTGCACTCAGAATAGAATTTAGATTTTGGTGTGAATTAGTAAAAAAAATATCCGATTCCTTTAGGATATGTTAGAATAACATATAACCTAACTCTAGTCTAAAGGAAAAGGGGAATGGTGTCTATAGAGAATGGATTTGAATTTCAAAAGTTGGAATAATGTTGCAAGTGTGTGTTTTGTGCAGGGTAGTCAACTTGCATGATATTTTTAAATAGGAAAATGATGTCCAATGCCTATAAAATTTTCCAAAATAAAAGTAAACTCATCAAGCTTTAATTTTATAGGTCATATAAGTTATTTGGAGCTGTATACAATGCGTTTTGTATTTTTGAAGTTAGCCAAGTGAAACTGGCAAGTTTCTATAGCAGCATCTAATAAATGATAATTTTGGAATTTTGAGCGTCAAGTTGGACAAAAAAATATTTTTTATAAAAAATAGACTCAATAAGATTCACATAGCTTTTAGAACCACATCAATTAGACATCTATAAATAAATATATAAATTTTTAAAGTTTAATGAAAATTCTGTCAGCTTTTAATCCATGTGCGAAATTACAAAAATGTGATAGCAAAATGGTCATTTGACCAATAAAGCAAGAAGCAATTATTTTCTCTAGATTAGGGAGATATTTTTGGCCAATATGCAAGGTAGAAGAGGAAATATTTATTTAGCCCTAATTGGTGACATGTGGAGGCATTCTTGTCCAAGTTTAAAAAGATGAAGTCAAAAAGTCAAATTAGCATATGTTAATTTGACATGAAATATTATTATTCAAGGAAGTGGATGATGATATCTCTTAAAGCTTCTTATCTCTTTCTCTTGGGCCATTTTTGGCCAAATACATGAGCAAGGAGAGAGAGAGTGAGAGCTTAGATGAGACATGGAGACAAAGAGAAGGAGCAAGAGTTTAAGATACAAACAAGGTAGGTTCTAAGTGATTTCCACTTGATCTTGCCTATAAATTCATGAGAAACACCTCATAATCTCTATTCCTTCTTAAAAACACATGTAGCAAGAGAAAAATCAAGAGGAAGAGAGAGGAGGAGGCCACATTTTAGAGAGGGAAAGAGGAGGATCAAGAGGTATCCAATAAACCTTGTTCCTCTTGTTGATCCTTGATTGTTGATAGTAGTTGTTGCTTGTTTTGGTTGAGTTTTTGGTGGGTTGTTTTGACAGCCCTAAATTCATTCTTTTAGGGTTTATGAGGGTTCATGATGCTTTCATCTCATACATGTGATTATATGTTGATTTGGAAGCAAATGAACTTGATAATTAATTTGTGGATTGGTTGTTTGTTGTAGAAAACCCTAAAATTCTGGTCTGAATAGGGCATTAAGAAGTAATGGGAATTTGAACATTTTGATATTTCATTGTTTTTAGAATATAAAATTATGTGGGAAAACATGTGGTTGTGATTTTTGGATGATTATACATAACTCTGGGATTTTTGAAAGTTTGAGTTGCTGGTGCCCAAATTTATTTTTAGAAGCTAATACTATTGTGGCTTGTTATTTAGTAGTTAAACCTTATACAAATTGCATGATATTTTATAGGATGAGCTTTAATTTGATATGTATCATGTGTCATTTGGATATGTGGATTGAGAGTTATGATTTTTCAAATTTGACCTGAAATCTGGGATGAAATCTTGGGCAAACTAGATTTTGACGAATTTTCTAGAATTGTGTAGTTGATATTAGTGCTTTGTGATATTTTTTTTTTGAAATAAGACTTAAATATATTTTTAAAAAACATAAAACTAACCCATTTGGAGTTCTATATAATTAATTATGGTTTTTCAAAGTTTGGTCAAAAATGTTGGCAGGCTTTGGCTGTCATGAGAATTTAAGAAGGAAAGGGCCAAATGTAATTAGTATGAACTCTAAGGGTGAAAGTAAGCCTTTAAGGCTAATGTAGACCATTGGGTATTTACTTTTCATGGCTCTAATAATGTCATTACTTATCTAGGGTCATGAAGTGACAAAGAAGAGGAAATGGTTGGAAGGTCAAGGTACATGAGGAGAACACAAAGTCCAAGAGGTAGTGAACTTACCCTACTAACATTTATTTGATATTTATGCTTGTGTAGTGATGTATGTGATTGCTTTACTTGATTGTGTAGAGTATATTTGAATGATGAAGCTTTGCTTTTGTTTATGCCATGGCCATGAGTATGTTATATGAAACATTGAGCACACAGAAATGTCATTATGTGGCATGCATCTAGTTAAGGTTAGCATGTCATACACTTAACATATGTCATGCATATATACATTATGGTAATTGTTTACTACTGAGATTCCCCTGAATCTCACCATCCCTAACCAACCATTTAGACAGGTGAACATAACAGGTGTGCTGACAATAGAGAAGAGGTCTACATGCAGAGGAATACAGTGGTGGATTGAAGATGATAATGTGTCTATTGTTTTTGGTATTAGACTTAGACACTTTGGTAGCCTTGTGTGGCTACACAGTTGTGTATGTAAATGAATGAACTACGTTTGAGTAGAGAATCACCCAAATTGAATTAAAGGGAAAAGATAAGAATTGATAAGTAATAAAAAAGTTACGAACCATTAGAATACGCTTCCGCAAAGTTTTGAAATATATAAAAAAACTCACTCAACTACAGGTTTGAATCCTGTTTTGAGGTTAGGATTTGTAAAAGAGTTAGAAAAGAACATCACTTATGGTTCGAGTTCGCTGCGTAAAACTCATTAGAATGAGTGCAAATGTAAGGTGTTATAGAAGAGGCCTAACAATTTCCTCAGACTCCCCGGTTCAGTATTCAAGAAGTAAAGTATGTGACCGAGCTGGAGACCGTAGATTTCCCAAACTCAGGTGCTAGGTGGCGCGTCCTTGAGATACCAACACAAAAGGAATAAAGTGAGTGTCATCATGAGGGACACTTGTCACATTCTCATTCATCAAACACAAAGGTGCTCTTATACTTTGTCATGGTAAGAGAACACTTGTCACTCTTTTATTCATCCAATACAAAAGTTGGGTTATGATTGCTTACTTTATTAAAGCTAGTTTAATAAAGCTACTTTATCGATGCTAACTTAGGACTGTGACATGCATATCAAGGCCCACCAAATAACACCAAGTCGAAGTATGTGCGTAGACCCCGTATGGCGCCACATACCGGTGTCTACTCTAAAAACGCAGGGTACACATTCTGCCCTAGAAATGCCATGTGCATACATACACATGCCTATGTTGCTTGACTAATCAGTCCCTTACCCATAGCATAGCTGGGTGGCATCTTTCTATCAACCCAATAACACCGTATATATGTTATGTGAACATCTAATCCAACACTTTGATCCTACTGTCTATGCATATTGGGCTCGCTACTCAGTAGGGGTGAATCATATAGTCCTCGAGAGACTTTCTATCTCTCATCATTCTTGGGACTCTTTCCAAAATGAACTTAGTAGTCTACCTGATATAGACTTATCCTCAAGTCTCTAGGCCTAAAGTTTTGAATATTACAACCAGAACCGTATGCTCTGATACCAAAAATGTCAAACTCCTCTGAAATTTGACATTATCAGAGTATCATTGCATAGGTCAGTGGGCAAACATAAATAGCATATGCGTATTGATAAAAATACTTGATTACATTATAGAAAATTCCTATAGGGTTTTTACATAATATCATACAAATCCCAAAATATAAAGAAATGCTAACATATAACTAATAGAAAGTTCTTGATCAGCATCAGACCTTTAGTTGCCAGTAATTACTACTTCGCCCTTTGAACTACTTCCTCTAACTGAATTACTTTTATTTATGGAAAAAGTGAGATTCAAACGAATCTCAGTAATAATACACTATCAATCATATAAAATGTGAAAGATAAACATGCAATGCAACATAAAATGTAGCAGCTAATAATGTTATGTATATGTCTGTGAATCAATGTTCAGGATCAAAAGATGATTTTGTCCAGATCAAAATGGCCGTTTGTCCCTACCTGCCTCAAAATATCACAATAATATTTTGGAGCATGCACCAACTTGTCTACACTTGTCAAAATAATATTTCAGACTAGGCACCAACATGTTTGTACTTGTCACAGTAATATTTCGGACTAGGCACCAACATGTCCGTAATTGTCACAATAATATTCCAGAGCAGGTACCAACCTGGCTATACTTGTTACACTACCTTAGCTGGGTCCTATAGACCTCATGGTACTTGTGCTTTTAGGGTGGTACCTGTGCTTTTCCCACACCACAGGGAGGAATTATGCCATACAGGCTTCACATTGGCCTACCTAGACGGGGTCCAAATTGGCCTAGTGGCACTTGTATTTTTCCCATTAGGTAGTACTTGTGATTTTCCCACACCATAGCTCTAGGAATTACCATCATTCTACATCATGAAACATGACAATACAATGCATATAAACAATCACAAAATGTATGAGAGATAGAGTTACCAGCTGGAATCCTTTCCAAAGCCTTGTTAATCTCAGTCCTTTAACTCATTGTCTAGCTAGGGCAAATATCAAATCCTAAAATTATAAATTAAAAACAAATGAGTTATTACTCATTCATATCTTATTTCAAGACTCAAAAAGTTGTTTATCTCTACCTAAAACGTATAGTTACCAAAATCCCTCTAGGGAATTCGGTCTAATTCCCTTTATACCTGGTATATTTGTACTTTTTCAAAAATTATGACATAAGCTGTTCCTACACAATTTCATGTGTAGAATCCATTTTTGACTTCATTTTTGGAAAATTCACACTACATTTACCAAAATTCCCTTGACAGCCACCAATTAGGGGTTTAAGGGAAAAACTGTCATTTCACACTTTAAAGCCTTCATACTCTATATTTCACATGTTTCCTACAAAATTTTTCATTCTAAACAAAATGGAACCATCAAATCCACAAAATTCTAGCTCAAACACACCCAAGACAAGTCTAAATGAAAATATGGAAAAATTAAAGTTTCTTGATTTCTTTTAACAAAACACCTTCTTTTCACTTCTAATCACTTGTTTAATTACTTAAACACCTTTTAAAAACGATTAATGACAAATTGGAAAGCACCTCCCCTTAGGTTTTATGCATCCCAAATCACAAATTCAAGACATAACAAGCCAATAACCAACCCACCAACAACAATCATAAAACAACAAGATGAATAAAGTTTTCAAACTTATCTTGATTCTTCCTCTTTCTCTCACTGAAACAACCACCTTCCTCCCTTCTTTTCCCTTGATTTTCTTCTTTCTTTGCATTATTTCAAGAAGGATATGAAGATTAGAGAAGGTTTACAAGAGATTAAAGGCAAGAACAAGCAATTTCAACTACTACTTTCATAGTTTTGCCTTCTTGAATCTCTTAGCTCTTCCTTCTTGCTCTTATTTCTCCAAAATCTCTCTTCCTTCTTTTTTAATGTTCGTCTGAAATATGGCCTAAAAGAGCTGATATATTCCTAAATAAAATCATCTTTCACCTCCTTATAATTATATAATATTTTATTAGCAATTCTTTACACATGACATTTCTTTATGCTTTCTTTTTCCATATGGCTTCCTACTCTTCCACATGTCATGCAAGGTGGCTCAATATTATTTCTCTTTGCATCTCATCCCTTTTTGGCTTAATTTCTCTAATAATAAATGGAAAATATTGTCTTCATATTTTTTATTAGCCAAATAACCATTTTACCCTTATATTTTCTTCAATTTTTGTACAAATTGAAGTCTTCCTTCTTCCCATTTCTTTTTGGCCAAAATTTTCATCATAAATTCGGCCAAAAATTGTGCTTTTCTATACTTGATTTTAGGCTACCATGTTAGGCCTTTATCAAGACAAAAATTATGCTTTATGTCTTACTTGACCAAAATTTCACATAATCATTATTTCCCACATTTTGGCTACTTCAAGTATACCAAAATTCACCATTTTATTCCATTGAGTATAATCAAATATACAAGAAATTTTGGTGATTAAAATTTAGGATATTACACATCACTTTCATATCACTATAGTGGACCAACAAGCGATCTGTTGTGTTTTCAAAATCAACTTTATGACAAACTAAAGATTACTCAAGTGATAAAGTCCTAGAAACAGAACAATGCTTCAGAAATCTTGATACTAGTAATCTCTAAGCTTGTTCCTTTTACTTTTCACTGACTTAATACTTTATTATATTATTGTATGAACATATTACAAGTGCTTAATCAAGGATTAACATAATATTATCGAAAAAGAGGATATGAATTGGTTAAAGCTCGAAGCATTAAATGCTTTTAACATAATAAATGATTCATTTACTCTTATGAGAGACATTATTGAATCATTTATTATGGTTAAGTTACTAAAGATAGTGGGACCTTAATTGTGGGCATTAATTGTAAAGTGTAAGGGAAGCGAGCGTTCTTTGAGAAAGAACTTGCTTGTACTGTGGCACCAAGAGCAATGTGAGTCTTCAAATGATAGTGGAACTCTTAGAAAGGCTTCTGATGACTGGACATAAGTCAAGTAGAATGGACCAAACTAGTATAAATCTCTTGTCTCTCTACCTTCGGTGATATCTTTCTAACTCTACTCTCTATATTCATTTTGTATTTGAGTTTAAAATTTTTAGTATCAAGCAATTCATCCCCTTTAGGTAAAAGGCTTGAACTAATATTATTTATAATGAGGATTGATAGCAGCAAAATTTAGATGATACTGATGAGACATGATGATAAGCTTTATAATTTGAAATGTTACATATTTAGACCGGTCGTCTTCTAACAAGCGGTCAAAATAATAATAATGATTCCGGATATTCATCTTAGCCAATCTAAAAAAAAAAGAGAATGCTACAAGATTAAACAACATTTAAACTGGTCAAGAGTTAAACAATGGTTCATATTAACATATTTAGACTGTATGCCACTACAACTAGTTTGAATATTATCATGATAATATATATATATATATATATATATATATATATATATAAACTGTAAAAAAGGAAATTCAAGATCTTCTGAACAAGAAATAATTTGTAAATCCAGAAGCCCATGGTCTTATGCTGCTTTTTATGTTAATAAAAAATGCAGAAATTAAACATGGTACTCTTAGACTTGTGATTAATTACAAGCCTTTAAATGAAGCCTTGCAATGGATCAGGTATCCAATTCCAAACAAAGCAGATTTGCTAAAACGTTTGTACTCTACAAAAATCTTTTCAAAATTTGACATGAAATCTGGTTTTTGGCAGATTCAAATTTCTAAAAATGATAGGTATAAAACTGCTTTTATTGTTCCTTTTGGTCAATATGAATGGAATGTTATGCCATTTAGTCTGAAAAACGCTCCTTCTGAATTTTAGAGGATCATGAACGAAATATTTAATGATAATAGTTAGTTCATTATCGTTTACATAGATGATGTATTAATCTATTCTCATTCAATAGAAGAACATTTTAAACATGTTCCCAAATTTATTAGAATTGCAGAAACAGATGGTTTAGTAGTTTCTAAACCTAAAATCAGTTTATTTCAAACTAAAGTTAGGTTTCTTGGATATTGGATTTATCAAGGATTCATAACTCCAATTAAACAAGCAATTCAGTTTGCTGACGAATTTCCTGATCAAATTATTGATAAAACACAACTACAAAGATTTTTGGGATGTTTAAACTATGTTGCTCATTTTATTCCTCATCTTAGCAACTTTATTAAACCACTTCATCAGCATCTTAAAATTAATCATCCTCTATGGATAGATGAACATTCTAATATTGTGAAGCTGACCAAATCTTAGGTTAAGGAACTTCCTTGTCTTAGCCTTCCAGATCCATCTTCTTTCAAAATTATTGAAACTGATGCCTTTGACATCTGCTATGGTGGCATTCTCAAACAGCGAATAGACAACAAAGAGAAAATTATTTCTTTTACGTTACAACATTGGAGTAATTCTCAATAGAATTATTCCACAATTAAAAAAAGAAATTTTGGCAATTGTTTTAGGCATTTCAAAATTTCAATATGATCTTTTAAACCAAGGTTTTTAGTTCGCATTGATTGCAAATATGAAAAAGATGTTTTGCAAAAAGATGTTAAAAACCTTGCATCAAAACAAACTTTTGCCCGATGGCTGGCACTTTTAAGTGTTTTTTTATTTTGACATTAAGTTTATCAAATGCACTTCAAACTCTCTTCCAGACTTTCTCAGCCATGAGTTTTTTTAGGGTAGGTAATATTAAGAGAAAAACAATCCAAATGCCTCCCAAACTCAACAAAAAGAAAGATCCAGGTAAAAAACTAGAAGATAGCCAAAATTCTTCTCAAACTCAGGGTGCCAAACAACTCATTGGAGCCCAATCTCAAACTATCTCCTCGAAGCAAATCCAACTACTACTCCAAGCATTGCAAGCTTCGTAACAAGAGAATCAAACAAGTTCAACCCAAGCAAGGTTATCCAACCCTTCCAAAATTAAACAAGAAAAGAAAATTTGAGTATCAAGAAAGGAGATTCTGGAATCCTATGCTTAAAACAAACTTCCAGACAAAACCTGGAGTCAAATCTTGTAAGGAAAGATGAAAAGATGCTTGCGCTTGCTGAATTGGTTCTGAAACAAACATTCACCAACAAGTATACGATCATCAAAATTAGGTACCTTCTATACTAACGATCAGATCTTCCTCTAAAAAAACAACTGGCAATTTCAGCCTCTTCTTCTAAGGCAGTTATCAGTAAAACACAAACCAATCTAGATACTCCTTACTTTCTAAAAGAAAATAAGTAAAGAGTATTCTCCAAATTGAGCCGGAATTCTTTCATCCGACTCCAAACTAGGTGGCATTAAATGTTTTCCCTTCAAGATAGCATTTTAAGCCTCATGATTTATGAAAAACTAGAAAGTATTATGAGTTTATATTGGTTCATTTTGAGTCCATTCATATCGACAGAAAGATGGACAAAAAGGATGAAACATTAATAACTCATTCTACTCTACAAATTATGAATGTTCTCACTCCTACCCAATGGGGGTAAGATTTGTACAATCATAAACCTTCTAGGGGTAGAACATGATTCCCCAAGATATAATTATTGGGACCATATTGAAGCATGGTCTAATGTATTCTGGGATCAAAACCAATTTTTCAAACATACTTGGTTTATTTATTTTAAAACTAAATCCTAGTATCATTTCCCTTAATGGTTTATTCATTAGTGGAATTTCTTTGGTCTAGTACCAGAGGTTCTTCCTCCTAAAGTCCAACAAGCCCTTGAGCTTTTTAAACAAAAATTCAACCATAATGGAGATCCTTTTCCAATTGATCTTCATTATTTCTTAAAATTATCGGCTACTTGGATTTTCTCTTGGCAATACTGATTTTCTCAAAATATTCAGAATTTGGCCACTCTACTATTTCTGCAAAGGATCCCTTTTGTTATATGGTGGGCTCAATTCGAAATTAGCCGAATTGACACTAAGGCAGCAGAGCGATGGTTCAAAGCTAATCCCCAGCATCTTTGCAAGATGAAGCAAAGAAAGTTCCTAAATCAAAGATCCAGGATTCAAGAAACTTTAGCATCAACTTCATCCAAAGAATACTTGGTTAAACAACTCAGCTCTATTCTACAACTACTCCAAGATGAACCACAAACATCATCCTGTCAATAGATCTCTTCTGCATCTACAGTCCAAGATAAAGATGAAGATGAATTTGTTATAAGCTTAGAAAAAGATTAGTTATAGTATTTCACTTAAATTCTGTAACTTTTGTTCAAACATTATAAACATGCCAGATACTGTAGTGTCGGTAAATCACTGTGTAATGTCCCAAATTTTTAGTCACTTCGTATCATGTAAAATTTATGTTATATAATGATAAAGAGCATGTAAAGTGGCAAAACAAAGCCAATAAAGGTCACACATAGCAAAGAAGTTGTTACACACAATAGTTGATGCATTCCCTGTCAAGGCAGTTGGATTGTGTGGCATTGTCAAATTAGTAAATGACCTCAAAAAATTCAGAAACTTTCCAAAATTAAAATAGACATGATAAGATTTACTTTTATAGGTCATATGAAATTTTTGGAATTGTATACAACGAGAAATGAATTTTTAAATTTTACTCATCGAATTTGACATTTTTCTGAAGCAGATCTCAAAAATAAAACTTATGGGAATGGTGAGCTTCCAATTTGCTAAATTTTATTTATCTTAAATAAAAATAGACTTAATAAGGGTTACATACCCTTAATAACCACCCCAATTGTATATCTAAAAAATTAGATATTAATTTTTAAAGTTTGGTGATAAATCTGTCAATTTTTCAAGTATTGCGAAAATTGCAAGGGCAAAATGGTCATTTTGACCCACATAAAAATAATCTAGAATATTTTATGAATAATTACAGATGTGATGATAGATGGAGTCCATAAAAATTAATTACATAATTAAATATGTAATTATCTATATCACATGCAATAAATAAACTAAGAGCCAATAAGATTGTGACATGTATGGCCTCTAGCATTCTCCAAAGATCTCTTCCTTTATCTATTAAGGGGTCAAGTTTTCTAAGATGAGAAGAGAGGAAGGAAAGGAAGAGGGATAGAGAGGAAGAAGAGAGGAAGAAGAAGCTAAAGTCTAAGGAACAGGAACTAGGTAGGTATACCGAAATCTCTGCTCAATATTGTGTTCTAGTTCAGGAAACCTCCTCTTAAGCTCCCTATTCTCTTGAAATAGCTATTGAACAAGTAAAAACTCAAGGTAGAGGGAGACAAGTTTCGGCCAAGCTAGGAAAAAGGAGGCAGAATAAGGTATGTTGTTAGAACTTTGGTATTCTTAATAAAAACTGAGTTGTGACTGTATTCTGGCTTGTTATTGGATTTTTTTTAGTGTTTTTGTAAATTTTTGATGTCCATTTTCTAAGGGGAAATGCTGCCCAAATTTCTATTGATTATGTTAAACTTGAGGTTAGATGGTTAAACAAGTGTCAACAAAGTGTTTTAGAGCTTGGAACCATAAAAATATGAATTTTCCTAAAATTTCCAAACTTTTGGTCAGAGTGAGAAATAAGAGATAGAGCTAGAATTTCATAATTTTAATGGTTTCATGATATTTAGAAGGTAAAAATATGTAGGGTTCATGAAGAGTGTGAAGTGTGAAAAGCATTGGATTGTGAACTGATGATTTTGCCCCTAAAACCCTAAGTTGGGCTGTTAAGGGAAAAATGTAATTTAAGTTATAATTGATCTGATCTGTGGTCAAATATGAGATATACATGTGAAAATATGTGGATTGGGCTTAGGTTGTAATTTTTGAAAAAGTACAAAATATCGAGGCCGGATTGGGTCCCCAGGGGCATTTTGGTAAATTTTGTGATTTTAAAGGAAATGTTAAAGTTTTAAGTTTTAAGGTGGAATAAACTTAAATAGTAGCTTAATTGCAAATATTTTGGTTAATTTTAGGATTCGATATCTGCATAGCTGAACCTACGAAGACAGTTAATGTAAAGAAGGAAAGACAACAAGGTAGTAACTTTATCTTTCATATACTATATGAATATGAATATGCAATGATTACTATGATCTGTTTAATGTATTGCCTGTGATGTTGATACTCTCTAGGTATGGATGATGAGTTAAACTACCCCATGGGACCTTTGGGGTACCATGTGGCCAGGTGGACCCAGTTGAGTGACTTGATATGTACGGATAGGTATTGACCTACTCCAAGTTATGATGAGTATGGACAGGTATAGGCCTGCTCCAAGCTGCTGCTGTGATCACATTATGATGTGATATTATACAGATTAGAAACAGATGATCATTTTGATCCGGACAAAATCATCATTTGGTTCTTGAGCATTGTCAGATAGCTATTGGCATTTTGATTGCTGCATCATGATAAATGTTGCATTGTATGTTTACTTTTCATATTTTATATGATTGATATACTATTACTACTGAGATTCTTTTGAATCTCACCCCTTTCCATAAATTCAAAAATTTACTCAGTTAGAAGAAACGGCTCGAAAGGAATAATAGAGAATATCATAAATTGAAGGTCCACAGCAGAGCAAGGAATTTTGTTGGTTATCTCTTAGTTTTTTCATTGTATTTGGGATTTGTATTAGAATTTGTACAAGATCTGTGGGAAATTTCTGTAATGTAATCAAGAATGCTATATCAATATATTTGTACGATTTCTATATGCTTTTTGAACTACACGATAATACTCTAATAAATGTCAAAATATTAAGGGGTTTGACACACTGTGCACTTATAACCAGAATTATTTAAATAGTAGTTGGTTACAGGTCACTATACAAACACTAGCCTAGCCTGTCCATATAAGGTGAATCAGTTTCATTTAGAGGCAGGTTCGATTTAGGCTTAGCTACACTCACTCTCAGCTACTCTCTCCTCTCTTCTCTTCTGTAACTCCTTCAACCTTCTTCCATCTTCTTTTCCTTCTTCTACCTTTCACCTGTAAGTTTTATATTTTTAATAAACTTCTTTTAAATTTATATTGTGCATTGCATCATGCCCTTACCTCTACTGATGAACTGATCCTGGCTAGTTCTACTGCCTTTAGTTCATTAAGATCATCCCCTTCTACATATTTAATTTTTGAATTTTAATTATGTTTTAAGGAGTCTGTCTCCTCCTCTACTTCTTTTTATATTCTCTCCCTTCTCCTTCTGGTTCCTTCGGGGCCACTCCCCCATCTTTTTTGTGTGTGTGTATGTGTATCTTATGTAATTATAAATATCGAAATAAATAAACAATAGTTTAAATTAACATATTTAGAAACAAGAGGTGTTTAAGATCAAGATCAAGAATAGAAATAATTTTTTTCATTCATATTATATTTTTTTACTGCCCAAAGGCAACAATACATTGTTCATAAAAAACATAATATAATCTATAATTAAATAAACCCTCAACCATCCTCTTCATTGTCAGAGTCAGGGGAGAAAGAAGATGAAGGAGAAGAGAGGTCAGAAGAAAGATTGTACTTAACATCATTGGTGTCGAGTACAAGATTCAGCTTATTGTTGACAGTGTGTAGCAAAGTGATGAGTCTTTCAAGGCTTCTCTCTATGTAATCCACCCTCGCATAGAGTTGTTAAAGAACCTTCCTCACTAATGGTTGCAGTGAAGGTGGGGGAGGTAGTGGAGGCTATGGAGGATGAGGAGAAAAAAGGAGGACTAACAGAAGGAATCTTGATGCATCTTACCATATTAATGATTGAAAGAGGAGAAAAGAGGAAATTAATGTAAAGAAATAAAAGGACTGAGGAGTTTATTTATTGAAGTGGCTTCAGATTTCGAAGAGACGCGTTGGGAAGTAGATTACCTTAGAAACTAAAGAAACTCTGAAACATTTAAGATCAGTTGTAAAGAAATGATAGTCTCTAAAAGGATGTTTAAACCAGTTGTTTTAGTGATTGGTCTAAAAAGAGTTTAAACTTTGAAATTTTCATAATATTTAATACTAATTGAGTTTGTATTAAACTATAACCGGTCTAGAAAACATTATTTAGACCACACAGAGGTGTTAGATATGATTAGTTTGATGATGTCAAATATAGATGCCAACTATAAAGAGAAAAAAGTTTTCATCATGTAATTCTCTTGTACTTTTACTAACTACTATATATTTAATGTTAAATATCTTGTAGATTAGTTAAGCAAAGAAAGAAAATATCAAGTTATAGAGAATGATCAAGAGGAAAAATAAGAAGATATTAAAGAATGAAGTTATCAAAATATGGGGAGAAAAAGTAAGAAAATAAAGAAATTATTGAGTTGGACTATTAACAATGATAAGGAGAAAGATGAAGAAGCAATAGATTGAGGATAGTATTCAAGAAAAGCAAGGAGTTAACAAAAAATTTTGTGAAGATTAATCAAGAAGAATGAGAAGAGATTAAAGAAAGAAGAACTTGAAAGATATAAGGAGAATATCAAGATTCAAGTTTTCATAGATTTGATATTGGAGGTTAGAATGGACCAATTTGAAGTTAAAATGACTCAAATAGAAGCAATATCAACTTCACTCTTATGCACGGAGATGAATTTTTTAATGATGAGTTGAGTGAGCACTCGAGTGATACATATTCTGTTATGCTCTATTTTCATTTAGAATAATAGATGTCAAACCCCTCTAGATGGTCCTCTCGGATTTTTATGTTTTTAGTAAGAGCTCCCACTGGCCGATGCTCCCTTACTGCCAGCATTCTTGTCTGTGTACAAATTCAGGAAGTTACTTTCAATGATTTGGCATTCCTCAATTGCCTTGTTAAATTTAGTGAATTGCTTAGAGACTAATTTTTCTTTTAGTTCTAACCTTAGTCCCTGAATCATCATGTCTGAACTCTTACCCTCATTGTCCCGATATCTCAAGTAAGAATAATATCGAGACAATCAGATGTAACAAGCCGGGTACTCATCAAAACTTTATTTTTCATCTTGTTGAATAGTGAGAAACTCATTTTCTTTAGTAATTTGGAATGATCAGGGGAAATATTTTTCATTGAACTATACCTAAAATAATTCCTAAGTGACAGGAATATTTTAGGCCTGTAGAATCATCTCAATATTTTTCCATGATCTGTTCGCATCACCATTGTTAGCTGAACTTTAATATTATTTGGGCATTCTAAGATTCTAAGAATTTTCTCCAAATGAGATAACCAATCCTCTGCCACCTGAGGATCAAACTTCCCTCAGAAGACAAGAGGTTATTGCTAACAAAATCGAGCTATATAGGTCCGCAGACTCTCAGTCTCAACAACAGGTCTAATTAGAGGCTCTTTTTGAACAGGATTCTTAAGCTGATTAGGTTTATCCTCCTGTCCACCAGGATTATTATCTCTTTCCCTATCTACATTCTGTTTATGTTGTACCTCTCACAACTCGTCTCTTAGATCATTAATAATTGTACGTTGTTCAGTAAGCATACCCAATATCTGCTGCATTGGGTCAGGTCTAGCTTATTGACATCGCCCAGCACTTCTACCTCCTCGTCTCACCATCTTTATAACTCACTATATTAAAATAAGTAAGAGGTAAATTTCACATATCTATAAGGGCATATTTGGCATTTCATAAAATTTAGATACACAGATAATCCAAAAATAACATATAGTATATATTTAGAGCAGTCTAGGGAAAGATTTAAATAATATAAAGCCTACAAGTCACTATACAACATGTTTCTATTACATAACATTTTCAAAAACTTCCCAGGGGTCACCTATCATTCTATTTCCCTCGGCCAAGCACAATTAACCTTAATGTACCAATGTAAAAACTATGATACCTCATTTCTTATAGCCTCAGATGAGTACAAAAGAGTAGTGAAATCATTGGTGGAACCAAGATCAAGTGCCAAATTAGGAAATCATTTGGAAATTCCAATCCTATCTCAGGATTTGAACCTAGGACTAGAAAGGAAATCCAAGGGTAGTAAAAATTTTCTTAAATCTTTTCCACATGTGTTTACTATCTCACTAAGTCTCATTAGTACTCAAGTCAATTTTATCAGAGTATATGAGCGTGTCTCTACTTACGTATCATGATAAGTTTTTTAGTTATAGATTCTTCTTTTAAATCGGAAGCATAATTACTTATCCAAAATACCAATCATTAACTAAGTTACTCTTGTAATCTTGTCATGCTTACACAACTATATATATTATATAAATATCCCTAAACTATCCAAAGATATAGAAATAGACGACCAACAAAACTAAAATCTTCGGCATTTAATCCTCTAACCATCCGCATTTACCTTCCTCTTGCCCCTAGAGCTCTCTCCCTGTACTGGAAATAGATTTTTGAAAAAGAGTGAGATTCGAAAGAATCTCAGTAGTAACATAATGTCAATCATACAGTTATAACATCACAAAACATGTTACAAAGTCATCATTCAACAGAATCATCATAATAGCATTCAATGCATCACATGTAGTTTATAAGCTATCATAGCGCTAGATATATTACAAGACCCCGAGGGATAACCATGCAAATAGGTCCTGAGCACCCACTCGTGTATCAGTGAGCGTTATACTGGCCTGAGTATCCACCCATGCAAATAAGCCCCCGGGCGACCACCCCATATATTTAGAATATGTTAGACAATTCTTGATGAATACATAAATCATACATTACATCTTATAACATATGAAAGACAAGTTACTACCTGGTTGCTTTCCTTTAGCAACTCCCTTCCGTTTGTCTGAGCTTGGGCAAGTTTTAGACTCTGGACCGTTGCCAACTCCTACAATCCCTAAATGTACCATAAATAAGTCATTACTTATCCATGTATTACTTCAAACTCATGTTAATGTTTAACTTAACCTAAAAATGCTAAATTATTAAAATGCCCCTATAGACCCAGTCTACACTCCCTTTGTACTCGATCTAACTGTACTTTACTCAAAATTATGACTCAGGGTAATCCTATACAATTTTGCGTGTAGAATTCATTTTTGACCTTAAATTGGTCAAATTCAGGGGAAAATGATGAAAATGCCCTTCGTAGCCCTCTACTTGGAACTTTAAGGGTAATTTGGTCATTTTACATTCTAAGTCTTTTCTCACTTCACCATCAACATATACCTTACACAATTTTACCTTATAAACTCAATGAAAGAATCAAAGTTACCAAATTCCTACTCCTTCAACATGTCTGAAATAGGGAAGAAATTTAAGGTTCCCTGAAAAGTGTGCCAGTTTCTCGTTTTCTCTCACTTAATCTCCACCTTTCTACTTCTAATCACATGATTAGCTATTTAGATATTGATTGGATATGATTTGGAGGCTTACCTCTTGATTCAAACTCTTTCTCTCTCCTTGAATTTTTCTTCCTCTCTCTCCACAACCTTGATTTATCTTGAATACTGTGAGTTCAAAAGAGGAGAAGTGATTAGAAGAGGTTATGGGAGGATTAGGAAGTAAGAATCACAAGGTTACAACTTCCTTACCTTTGATTTGTGAGAACCCTAGCCTTGGTATGCTTGAAGCTCTCCCTCCATTCTCAAACTCTCTCTCACTCTTTCGGTTCGGTTGGCACGAAAATGAGATTAGAAAGATGAATGAATTGATGATATATGAAAAGGTCAAATGGTTTTAACATATGTGGCAATTGTCCATTAGTTTATATTTCTATTTTTGTTTAATTATTCCATTTCCCTTCGTGCTCTCTTAATCAACCTAACATGATGAGAATTGAAGAGAGAAAATATTGGTCTTCATTTATCCCATTGTCATCTTGCAAGTTGTGGACTTTTAGACCTTTGACTTTTGACTATGTGACCTTCCTTGATAACAATTCACCAAAAATAAGATTATTAATTATTAAGTAGTCATTTCCCTCATTTTAATTCCGATATAACTGAAATTATTAGAAATATCAGGGAAAAATAATTATTTCCCACTTCATGGCAAAATTACTGTTTTGCCCCTACGTTTTATGATTTACTGAAATAAATCATTTCCTTGCTCATTTCTTTTCATTTAGCCAAATTAAATGTAACTGGAGATTGAAATATCTCTATAAATTTACACACACCACAATTCACCATTTTATTCCACTAAATATAAAAAATATACATATAAGGAATATTGGTGAAAAAGTAGGGTATTAGAGTTCTCCCCCCATTCAATAAATTTTGTTCCCGAAATTTGTTACACCTCATGTAGCATAAATCCCGGGTAACATCTTTTCATATCTTCTTCTACTTCCCAAGTCACCTCCCTTGGCGATAGTCCCTTCTAGACCACTTTCACAAATAGTATGCTATGATGTATGAGCCGCCTTTCTTGTGTATCAATGATTTGCTCAGGCTCAACCTTATAAGTGAGATCATCACGCATATCGACATCTTTGTACTCAATAATATGATGGGGTTCTAGTTGGTACCTCTTCAATTGCTAAACATGGAAGACGTTATGGAATCTGCTCATATTTAGAGGTAGAGCAATCCGGTACGTTACGGCCTTAATTCTTGACAAAATCTCAAATGGCCTTTTGTAGTGAGGGCTCAGTTTTTTTCTCTTTATCACCCTTCCAATATCGGTAACAGGTGAAACTTTTAGAAATATGTGATAGCCGACCTGAAACTCTAACGGTCTTCTCTGTTTCTCAGTATAGCTCTTCTGCCTAGTTTGGTCTGTAAGCAATCTCTGCTTGATAACTCTTATATGCTCAGTAATCTGGTCTACTATTTCTGGCCCATATAATGTTCTTTCTCCTTTACAACACTTCATACAGAGCCAAATGAATGCTCGCATGATAGCTATTGTTGTAAGCAAATTCTGTAAGTGGAAGGTAATGATCCCAACTTCCTTTGAAGTCCATCACACATGCTCTTAACATATATTCTAGTATTTGTATGGTTCTCTCTAATTGTCCATCCATCTAAGGATGATAGGCCGTACTGAAATTCAGCTTAGTACCCAAAGCATCATGTAGAGATCTCTGTATGATAGGCCGTACAAGTAAAGCGAGGATCTCTGTCAAAAATTATATTTTTTGGCGTCCCATGGAGGTTTACTATCTCTTTTATATAAATTTCTACCAACTTATCAAGAGAATAACTGGCATGATTAGTATGAAATGCACTGACTTCATAAAACGATCAATAATCTCCTAGATTACATTATGATTCCATATTCTGGGTAATCCTACCACAAGATCCATGGTCACGCTTTCCTATTTCCAATCTGGAATCTCAGGACTCTGAAGAAATCCTATAGGTTTTTGGTGTTCAATATTTACCTTCTAGCAAGTAAGATATTGTGCCACATATTCTATGACATCCTTCTTTAATCTAGGCTACTAGTACATCACCTTTAAGTCGCAGTACATCTTTACCATCCCTAAGTGGAGGGTGTAACAATTGTTGTGTGCATTATTAAGGATCTTCTGCCTCAGGTCATCTTCTAGTAGAACATAGATTCTCTTCTTGTATCGAACCAATGCGTCATTTTGACACTATAACCAACATCAAAGGAGGTTAGATGAGGGAGATATCAGTGTTAGAATTGGGCCTTCATGTCAGCGTCACTTTCTGGAATAGGTTTGGTATTTTGGCTATAACGATCAAACCACTGAACATATTGAGTTGAAACTAGTGCCATATGAAACTAGACGTCAAGAGCTTTCCATTGATATATAATACAGAAATTTTGGAGCTATATTCTAAGAGTTATGCCATCTGTAATTTGACCCCTGTTTGCTGTCGAATTGGAAGTGAAGTTTTGAGTGTAAGTAATCTGAACAGAGAGCACCCGAGTGATTTTTATAATCACTCAAGTGATCAAGAAGAAGATCACTCGAGTGATCATTATAATCACTCGAATGAAATGCGTTAAAATGCATATCACTTCCAGTGGCGCATAATTCACCGGAGCAATTTTTCACTGTTCTCAATATCACTTCCAGTGATATGGAATTCACTCTAGTGATATGAAATTTTCTGCAGATATCTTCCAGTGTTAGCAGTCCAGTGCAACTCCAACATCCCATATCACCTCCAGTGGATGCTGAATCACTTCCAGTGAATTTCACTCCTCAAATCACTTCCAGTAAGCTTCAATGCATCTCCAGTGAAAGCCCATATGCACCAACGTCTATTAAACCAATAGCTCAAGTAATGTGTTTGATTCTATCAGTATTGCTAGACCAATGTACCTCCATCTCTTAATTACTCCAAGTCTTCATTCATGTGATATGGTCCTTTTGGTTCATCACCACCAGTGGATTTCAATGCACTCTGGAAGTTTTTGATAGAAGCCATCCGGAGATATTAAAGTTTCTCTGTGCACTTAAGTCTGGTATGAGGAACTTGAGTTCTTATGTTGACGAAGCAAAATGGAATACAGCGATCAATCCGAATGGGTTCATATGTTATGCAATCTTTGTGTTTTCACTTGCTATCATTCTTAGACATTGCTTAATACTTATTTCAAGTGTGAAATAGGGGCTCAAGCGTTTGGGTTAAAACTTCAAGTCTGGAGGTGACTCACGGCAAGCATCGCCACTCGAAGTGATGCAACCCAGAAAGCGGAAATCCTGTTTTTGGCCAATGATCCAACATATTTATGATTAACACTTCATTCTATTGATATTTGATGTATTGTTACAGAAAGAACAATGAAGAGACCATAGAGAGACGAAAAACCATTTCACAAGAAGCCGAGCATCCACTGATAACGGCTAGTTTTCTGAAGTGGAAATCTGTCAGAACAAGCAGTGTGACTCCAACGGGTATGTTGAGATGCTATCAACAGATCAATGTTTAAAGACCTATCTGACAACAAATCATGGGCAGCAACAGAATTAAAATGAACAACCAAGAACGTGCAAACAGAAAGCAACGGTATGAGTTATCTGTCAGAAGCACGATCAGATTCCAACGGGCAGAATGTTTGAATGCTTCCAATGGCTCTCAACCATCTTCTATATAAACCAATGTATTCAACCAAGAAAGAATGAGATTCACAGTGAAATACTACAGCAAACAGAAATGATGAAGTAACGAGAACCCAACTGCCAATATACTGCTGTGATAAATCTTCATCTCTCATACTCTCTGTTAATATCTGTTTTCATTGTCATGTACATTTGAGAGTGAATATTCGTATTATACTTCAGTGAGCATTTATCTACTCTGTGAGAGAGTCTGTAAACACACCATCTATATTTCTGTATTGATCTCAAGGTAGAGGGACCTTAAGAGGGTTGATTACCTTACAGGAAAGTTGTAGAGAGAATTGCTAGTAGTACTTTCTGCTCGTAAGACTTACAAGGTGTAAGCAGTAGAGAACGTTGCTGCTCGTAAGACTTACAGTGGTGTAAGCAGGAGAGAACGTTGCTGCTCATAAGACTTGCATGGGTAAGCAGGAGAGAAAGGTCTTTGGGATTACTTTGCTCGACTTGCTGTAAGAAGGAGTAAACCTTACAGTGTGTAAGGGGGAGTAACTCTTGTGAATTTGTAGAGGCTTTTCTTGTGCCCGATTAAACAAGAAGATAGTGGATTGGAAATCTCAGGAGGAGCCTGGAGACTGGATGTAGGTCATCGTGGATTGGACCAAACCAGGATAAATCACAGTTTGCATATTCTCTTCCCTAAGCTTTTACATTTCCAGCATATATGATTTACATATAAGCTTATGTTTCTATACTTCCGCATGTATTGATTTGATAAGTTGTGAAAAGATTTAAAAGATCATACTTTCTTATCACACACCCAATCCACCCCCCCTCTTGGGTGTCAGCCAGTTCTAACATTTGGTATCAGAGCTGGACTCTTGTTTAAAGGACTTAACCGTCTCAAGAGTATTGAATGGCTGATTTTGAGTGTTGCTCACTTTCTAAACGTTTCGATTATACCATCCCACCAATTTTGAAAGATATAGATTTTTGGTTTTGGAAAGCTAGAATGACTAGTTTTATAAAAGCATATGACTTTGATATGTGGAATGTTTTTACAAATGCTTTTGATCATAAACCAAGAAAGGATTGGACAGACAAAGAAAAGAAAATGTTTTCATTAAATATTAGAGCAATGAAGATTTTGTATAGTGCTGTGACAGAAAATGATTTTGAGAAAATTAGATTTTGCACTAATGCTAAAGATATCTGGGATACTCTTGATTCTATATGTATTTCTAATGAGCATGTTGAAGTTGACAGTATAGATCATTCACTTGAAACTATTAGCTGCGTATCCAGAATCAGTGAACAAATGGAAGTTGAGAATGAAGAAGGAATTATAAAGCACTTCCATGATGCAGTTAACACAGAAAGCGGAAATCCTGTCTTTGGCCAATGATCCAACATATTTATGATTAACACTTCATTCTATTGATATTTGATGTATTGTTACAGAAAGAACAATGAAGAGACCATAGAGATAGGAAAAACCACTTCACAAGAAGCCGAGCGTCCACTGATAACGGCTAGTTTTCTGAAGTTGAAATCTGTCAGAACAAGCAGTGCGACTCCAACGGGTATGTTGAGATGCTATCAATAGATCAATGTTTAAAGACCTATCTGACAACAAATCATGGGCAGCAACAGAATTAAAATGAACAACCAAGAACATGCAAACAGAAAGCAACGGTATGAGTTATTTGTCAGAAGCACGATGAGATTCCAAGGTGCAAGCAGTAGAGAACGTTACTGCTCGTAAGACTTACAATGGTGTAAGCAGGAGAGAACATTGCTGCTCATAAGACTTGCACGGGTAAGCAGGAGAGAAAGGTCTTTGGGATTGCTTTGCTCGACTTCCTGTAAGAAGGAGTAAACCTTACAGTGTGTAAGGGGGAGTAACTCTTGTGAATTTGTAGAGGCTTTTCTTGTGCCCGATTAAACAAGAAGATAGTGGATTGGAAATCTCAGGAGGAGCCTGGGGACTGGACGTAGGTCATCGTGGATTGGACGGAACCAGGATAAATCACAGTTTGCATATTCTCTTCCCTAAGCTTTTACATTTCCAGCATATATGATTTACATATCAGCTTATGTTTCTATACTTCCGCATGTATTGATTTGATAAGTTGCGAAAATATTTAAAAGATCATACTTTCTTATCACACACCCAATTCACCCCGCCTCTTGGGTGTCAGCCAGTTCTAACATTAATTTCCTCTCTTGTATCATCATAGCTGCTACCTGCAACACCTTCCGACTAAGAGCATCAGCAATGACATTTTCTTTTCCTGGATGATACTTGATCTCTAGGTTATAGTTTTTTAGCAACTCCATCCACTTGCAATGACTCTTGTGGTCGCAGTACCGTTCTACAACCACCCCATATAGGTAGTGTCGCCAAACATTGAGTGCAAACATAATTACCGCCAGCTCCAGATCATGTGTGGGATAATTCATCTCATTAGGCTTCAGCTGTTGAGAGGCATAGGCCACCACTCTGCCCTGTACATAAGGACACATCCCAGTCCCTGTTTGCTAGCATCGCTGTAGACTACGTAGGTCAACTCGGGATTAAGGATAATCAACATGGGTGCAGTTGTCAACCTCTCCTTCAGCTCCATAAATCTCTTCTCACATCAATTGTCCCACTTAAACGGTTGATCTTTCCATGTGAGCTTGGTCAATGGCAAGGCAATCCGAGAGAAATTCTGAATAAATCTCTGGTAATAGCCCATAAGACTTAGAAAACTGCGTATCTCAGTAACAATTTCTAGCCTTCTCCAGTTTAGCACTGCTTCCATCTTACTGGGATCTACTGCAACCCTTTTTTTGAGATAACATGACCCATAAGAGTGTGTTTGCATGCCTTCAAAACTATGGTTTCAAACCATGGTTTACGTAAATCGAGATAAAACTCCTCTCACATACTTACCTGATAAATCGTAAAAGCTATTCTCAAAAGCTAATTCCAAACACACACTAAATCTGACTTTTGAGAGCTAAAACTCACATTTGCTTAACTTCGCATAGAGTTACATACCTTTCCAGCAAAATACTTTCTCAAGTGCTCCTCATGCTCTTCCCTACTTTTAGAGTATATCAGAATGTCGTCGATAAAGACTACCACGAACTGATCTAAATACTAATGAAAGATGCAGTTCATGTAGTCCATAAACACGGCTGGTGCATTGGTTACCCCAAAGGGCATTACCAAGAATTCATAGTGCCTATACCAGGTTTTGAAAGTAGTCTTCGGTATGTCTTTTGCCTTCACATACAGCTGATGATATCCCGACCTTAGATCAATCTTCAAGAACATACTTGTTCCAAACAGTTGATCTAAAAGGTCATCAATCTGGGGAAGCAGATACTTGTTCTTGACAGTTACCTTGTTTAGCTCTGTGTAATCAATACATAGCCTCAGGCTCCCATTCTTCTTCTTGACAAATAAACGGTGACATACTAGGTCAGATGAACCCTTTTTCAAGCAATTCTTCAATCTGCTTTTTCAGCTTAACCATCTCATTTAGAGTCATTCTATACAGGGCTTTTGATATAAACCTAGTTTTAGGTATGATTTCAATCCCAAATTCCACTTCTCTTTCTGGAGGTAAACCACTAAGGTCGTCTAAAAACACATAAGGAAATTTTCTTACAACTGGAATGTTTTCCAAGGTTACTTCTGTCTCTGCCTGCACAGAAAAGAATACAATGTATCCCTGGCATCCCTTCTTCAGGCATTTCTCAGCTTCTGCCAATAAGATAAAGTTCAGACTAGCATTTATGTCACTGAACTCCCTCTGAGTAGGATATATTATCTTCTTGTTTACGTAATTTACCAGCACATTATTTGCCATCAGCCAGTCAAAACCTAGTATAACTTCAAGTTTTAGGAGTGGCAAACAGATCAAGTTAACTGTAGACTCACATCCTTCAACATTTATCACACAGTTCAAACAAATATCAGCAGTAAGAGTTTTAATGCCCATTGGCATCGACACAATCAAGTCAAATGGAAGTTTATGCATATGCAATCTTAAGCGATTAGCACAACCATAAGCAATGAAGGAGTGACTAGCACCTGAATCATATAAAGCATGTAACACGCTACCATTGAGAAATATTTTACCTTGAACAAGCTTAGGAGACTTCTTCGCTTCTTCCTGAGTCAAGGCAAACACTCAGCCCTGATTCATCTGTCTGGGCTCAATAGATTATAGTGATGCTCATTGGGGACAATTCACTGCCAAATGGCTTGGCTTCTTGCAAGCATGACAAATCACTTGGCTTATAGGAAGATTGCACCATCGCCCTAGATGAGACTTACCATATCGAGGGCATGTTTGAAACGTGGGGGGTTTCTGACCGTCGTGGTTCCCAGACCAAAAGGGTTTTTTGCTATCTCCCTTTTATGGGAATCCTTGTCCCTTTCCTTTTTGTGAGGTATTCCCTTGAGTAGATCCACCTCGATGACTAGTACTCTGACTGACATGCACTCTCCTTAGGTTTCCCTCTGTCAGTCGACATACATCTACAGCCTTATTGAACTTTTTGAATTGCCGAGCAACTAATTTTTCTTCTAACTCAGGCTTTAATCCCCGAATTAGCATATCAAAGCTCCATTCCTCATTATCTTTAAGTTTCAAATAGGAAGAATAATGGGACAATCAGATAAATTGAGACAAGTAGGCATCGAAGGTATCAGTGTCACCTTGTTAAATTGAGAGGAATTCTTTCTCTTTCTCAATCCTTACTGATCTTGGAAAATATTTTTCATAGAATTTTCTCTGGAATAGCTCTGAGGTTAGTGGAGTGTTCCGGGCTTGCAGAATAAGTGACATATTCTTCCACTAATCATTAACAGCACCTTCTAATTTATATATAGCCATTCTAGCCTTCATCTCTGGAGGGCATCCCAGCACCTCAAAGATTTTCTCTAACTGGTTGAGCCAGTTCTCAGCAGCTTGCAGGTCAAATCTCCCCTTGAATGCCAAAGGCTGATACTTAATAAATTTGGGCATCCAATATTGAATAGTATCTTCTTCACATTCTTGAGCAATGGGAATTTCTAAAATCACCTCATGCGACTGTAATTGCTTGTCACTTGGTGGTTATTCCCCGTCTGGATTCCCCTCAAGATGATTTCCTCCAGGGGGATTCCCCTCCGAGTTATTCCCTTTAAGGTTGTTAGATTGTACCCTATCATCGTTTCACTTTTCTCTTAGTTCCTTAACTTCTTCTTGTAAGTCTCGAATCATAGTTTGCTATTGAGTAAGCATTCCAAGAACTTGTTGCATGACATCAGGCCTTGCATTATTCTTAGGTTCGGGATTTGGTAGTGCATTTCCCTCTCTTTTGGGTCGCACCATGATTCCTCTTCACTTTTAAGAAGGAAAACTATGTTAATACCACATCAACACATATATGTACATATATACTTCTCAAGATTTTTAAATACCATCACACAATAGATATATATCCATTATATCAAACATTCACATTTGCATTAAGGTGGCCTAGTATTTATATCAAAAGAAGCCTGTCCTATAACAGAACCAGTCACATGTACAATAAGTGGCTTAACATTTACATCAAAAGCAAGCATATACTATTTTACTAAGCATACTATCATCATTCTCCTTATTATCCCTTGTGGAAATTAAACAGTACATATAGTCATATGCCCAATAAAAGGAAAAATCTCAAAAGGACCCATAAATATAATCTCATTTTTTTTCTTGATCTAGAAGGTAAAGTCAGGAAAATATGCTAACGTAGTCTGAATCCAAACATCGTTAGTCATCATTAGCCTAAGCTCTTCCTTTTACTCATACAACTTATGTACCGAGTCCAAAAATGTTGTGTACTATGTTGTAGGAGTAAACAAATCATTAAAGACCATCAAATATAAGTCTTTAAGTTGCTCCTTCAATTCTGATCAGGGTGTGGGTTAAACGCTAGCTTCTCTACTAGAGCATTTAACTCTGCATCTGAGTCTAAGTACAATACACTGTCATCTGACTCTAAGTCATCCGCCTCCACTATAGTAGCTTCGTCCCTAGCGATAGGACCATAGAACACTGGATACTTAACTTTCTTTCGACGTGTATGAACAATCTTCGGTCCACGTCCAGGCCTTCCTCTGTTAATGACCATATAAGCCTCACCCTCTGGTATCTGCTACTCTAGTGGAGGCTGGTTATTTGATGGAAGTGAGGGTGGCCTACTTCTTTGTCTCCTTATCTAGATAGAAATAGGAGCTAGAATACTCTTCCTAGCATTACGCCTTACTCTTGGCATTCCTGCTATCCTATACATCAATATATTAGAATCAATGTTTTAATGATAATAAAATAGTGATGAAAATTTTTGAAAATAAATAATCAAGTTACATGAAGTATAATGCATTAAAGTTTTTAAAGAAAGAATTACACAAAGTCACATTTACATTTTCCAAACATTTGATTATGCACTCGAGTTTGGATGTATGAACTCAAGTTCTGGCCATAAACTTGAGTACTGCAAGTCATACTTGAGTTCAGTTAAGACACTGCTGAGACTTAACCAAATCTTGAAGCATATACTCGCTAAAAGAGGATCGCACTCGAGTTCACTACTATAAACTTGAGTTCTCAGGGACTCACACTCAAGTCATGAGAGTTTTGAAGTGAGAGTTTATCCCAGAGACTTCTTGGTTGCTGCGGGTAAGTAATGTACTTGAGTTGGATTATATGCACTCGAGTTCTGTGGAAACACCACACTTGAGTTTTGTGAGTTTTGAAGGGAGAGTTTATACCCGAGAGATTTCCATCTGTGCAGAAATGGAAGTCCACTGGAGTTTTCATATACAAACTTGAGTTTTCAGCTAACTATACTTGAGCTCTCGTCTTTCACTCTCGCAAGTTCTTACCCGAGGCTACCTGGTGAATGGAAAAATACTCAATGCACTCGAGTTCATCAGGTAGAACTCAAGTTCACCAACTGCTCACAACTAATTAACCTTCAGTAATCAAACTGAAAACACTCATATGCTACCCAATTCTTATTTTCTCACTTGTCATCATTCCTCAACATCAACCTGTCAACCATGCTTCCTAACACTAAGCCGCTAATAAAGGGCTAAAACATATCAATGTAAGTAGAGGACTCTAGCAAAACCTATCATTGCTAGAATCAACGTTCTGATACCAAAAATGTGATACCTCATTTCCTATAGCCTCATATGAGTACAAAAGAGTAGTGGAATCAGGATCAAGTCCCGGATTAGGAAATAGTTCACAAATTCCAATCCTATCTCATAATTTGAACTTGGGACTGGAAAGAAAATCCGAGGGTAGTAAAAATTTTCTCAAATCTTTTTCACACTTGTTCACTATATCCCTAAGTCTCATTAGTACTTAAGTCCATTTTATTAGAGTATACGAGCGTGTCTCTGCTTACTTATTATGATAAGTTCTTTAGTTATAGATTCTTCTTTTAAATCGGAAGTGTAATTACTTATCCAAACAACTATTCATTAACTAAGTTACTCTTGTAATCTTGTCATGCTTACACAGCTATATACATTATATACATACCCCCAAAATATCCAAAGATATAGAAATAGACGGCCAACAAAACTAAAATCTTCGGCATTTAATCCTCTAGCCGTCTGTATTTACCTTCCTCTTGCCCTTAGAGCTCTCTCCCTGTACTGTAAATGGGTTTCAGAAAAAAGTGAGATTCAAAAGAATCTTAGTAGTAATATAATGTCAATCATACAGTTATGACATCACAAAACATGTTACAAAGTCATCCTTCAACAGAATCATCATAATAGCATTCAATGCATCATATATAGTTTATAAGCTATCATAGCGCTAGATATATTACAAGGCCCTAAGGGATACTCATGCAAATAGGCCCCGAGCACCAACTCATGCATCAATGAGCGTTATACTGGTCTGAATGTCCACCCGTGCAAATAGGCCTAGGGCGACCATCCGCATATTTAGAATATGTCAGAAAATTCTTGATGAATACATAAATCATACATTGCATCTTATAATTATTTCCCACTTTATGGAAAAATAACTGTTTTGCCCCTACGTTTTATGATTTACCGAAATAAATCATTTCCTTTCTCTTTTCTTTTTCATTTGGCCAAATTATATGTAACTGACGATTGAAATATCTCTATAAATTTACACATACCACAATTCATCATTTTATTCCACTAAATATAAAAACTATACATATAAGGAATATTGGTGAAAAAGTGGGGTATTACAAAAACACTAGAAGCGACTCCAACCACTTCCGAGTATCGACATCCCGTAACTGCCCTCATCCCAAATAGTTATGTCAACTATCTCTGGATAGCCAAAAACTGTATATGAGCCATATATCAATACTGGTACATATATCGCAGCACATAGTCTATCTTGTGATCTCCAAACTTTGTAAAACCATTTCTCAGGCCCCGCTCCATAATGTCATTTTTCTTCCAGGCCCAAAACACTACATAAAGAAAGAAATATAGTGTCATATAGATCCAATCATCATCTGGGAATTCTATATCAAGCAATCCCTGATCCCAGTACAGTGTGTCCACATCATGCAAAAATTGCACATATTGGGTTATCAGGGCGTCACAAACTTAGAGAGCCCGCATATACAGATTCCTGACGTATCCTCACAACTCTGGATCCGGTTGCAGGTCATATCTCACATACACAGGTTCTACCCTGGAACTGGTGATAATGTAGGGATCTGATTCTGACCCATTCGACAATGGCTACTCCTTATCACTAACAGAAGACCTGACTATTGGGTCTGGTCTGGGTTATGGCCTGTAGACTGGCCTTAGCTCCACTTTCTTCCTTAAAGTTTAATGCATCTTGGGACCACCTTTGACTCAACGCAATCATACTTGCTACCCTTCAAATGTTTGCTGATCCTCAAAGGGCTGATTCACAGATGGCAGTGATCTACTCTGTTGGTACCTCCTTCCACTTATAATTCCTGGTACAACATAATCAAGACCATATCAGTACACTATTATATTACTTCCAGAACCACATGCTCTGATACCAAAAATGTCAAACCCCTCAGTAACTCGACATTTAATAAAGTACCAATGTATAGTTTAGTGGGCATATAGAAATAGCACAACATAGTGATATAAAATTCTTGATTACATTATATGAAATCCCAATAAGTCTTGTATATAAGAAATTACAAAACCCAAACTTACATAAAAAGGACACAGATAACCAACACTAAACTCCTTATCAGGACCGAAACCCTTAGTTGCCGATGTCTACTTCCTTGCCCTTAGAGTCACTTCTTCTTGCTGAATAAATTTAAATTTATGGAAAGGGTGAGATTCAAGTGAATCTCAGTAGTAATATGCAATCAATAATATAAAATGTGAGAGATAAACAAGCAATGCAACATATAATGTGTCATAAATTAATGTTGTGCACAAATGTGTGAATCAATGTTTAGGATTAAATGATGCTTTTGTCTGAATCAAAATGGTTGTTTGTCCCTACTTGCCTTACAGTGATCATAACAATATTTTGGAGCAGGCACCAACTTGTCCGTACTTGTCACAATAATATTCCAGAGCAAGCATTAACTTATCCGTACTTGTCACACTACCTCAGCTGGGTCGCACTGGCGTCATGGTACTTGTGCTTTTCCCATAGAGTGGTACTTATGCTTTTCCCATACCATAGTGAGGAATTATATCAATCACATTGGCCTACTTAGACTGGGTCCAAACTGGCCTAGTGGTGCTTGTGTTTTTCCCACTGGGTGGTACTTGTGTTTTTCCTACACCACATTCTAGGAATTACTTCCATATACATTCACATCACAGAACATGGTAATACAATGCATATAAACCAATCATATAGTATATAAGAGAGAGAGCTACTACCTTGATTCCTTTCCGTGCCTAGCTAATATCGGTCCCTTAATTTCTAGTCCGGCTCAACAAATATCAAATCCTAGAATTGCTAAGATAGCAAATGAGTTATTACTCATTCATACCTTATTCTAAGACTCATAAAGTTGGTTGTCTTTACCCAAAAATGCGTAACCAAAATGGCCATAGGGAATCTGGTCTAATTCCCTTTATACCTGATATAATTGTACTTTTCTAAAAATTATGACACAGGCTATTCCTACACAATTTCACGTATAGAATCCATTTTTCACCTAAATTTTGGAAAAATGACATTGTATTTATCAAAATGCCCTTGAAAGTGGCCAATTAGGGTTTTAGGGGAAAAATTGTCATTTCACATCCTAAAGCTTTAACACTCCATCTTTCACATATTTCCTACACAATTTTACATTTTATATACAATGGAATTATCAAATTTATCAAACTCCAGCTCAAACCCCTCCATCTAGGTCTAGCCAGAAATTTACCAAATTTAGGAAAAATGGAATTTTTCAATTTCCAACCAACCAAACATGTTATTTTCACTTCTAATCACTTATTTACCTACTTAAACACCTCCTGCACATGATTAATCAAAGTTTGGGTAGTACCTCCCCTTATGGTCACTATTTCCAACATTTTGGCTACTTCAAGTATACTAAAATTCACAATTTTATTCCATTGAATATAATTAAATATACAAGAAATTTTAGTGAATAAAATATGGGATATTACATTTTATATATTTGGAGTTACAATGAATGATCAGATCACTCGAGTGAGCACTCAAGTGATGAATTTCTGCAACATTACTTTCAAAGATCTCAAGTGATTTAGGAAGTGATCTGTATTTTCTTAATAAGACCACTTGAGCGAAAACTCCAGTGATGAATCATTTTGAAAGTGATTAGTGTTTTTCAAGAAGATAACTCGAATGAGCACTTGAGTAATCAAACATCACTCTTACATCACATGGAGTGATTATGAAAGTGAAAATGTCTCAGCTTCATAATACTATCTCGAATTTCATCATTCTATTACAAAGTCATATAAACCTTGATTATATTATTCCTAATCATTAGTAATTAATTTTTTGTGAAGATTATAGGTGATTAAACTTGAATTAGAGCTACATGGTCAGAAAGCAATTTTTGTCAGAACTTCCAACAGCTACTCTAATGGTCATATTTTGTAAGCCTCAATGGAAAGAACAAAAGCTTAATAGTCATCAAGCTATATCAAATATAAATAGAAGAATCTTTCAAAACCAAACAAAGAGAGCAAGTACGTATAAGATCAAAATGCCAAACCCTTGAATTCATCTCTATCTCATATACTCTTTGTTTCTCTATGCTTATATAATCTACTTTAGAGAGAGAGATTATTTGTATTGTGCTTCAATGTTCATCTTTTTCACTTCTAAGAGAGAAGATCAATTGTAATCTATTATCATCAAGAGAGGTTATACCCTTACAGTGTTTAAGGGGGAGTTCTTGCCTTAGTGAGAGAATTGTAAAAAGCTTCACAAGTACCCGCCTATACTTGTGGGATTGTAGTAGTTCTTAAATACCTGGTTTAAACTTAAAGAAGATAGTGGATTAAAAATCTCAAAAGGAACCAGGGACTAGACATAGGTCATAAAGGATTAAACCAAACCAGGATAAATCATTGTTTACATATTCTCTTCCCTAATCACTTATATTTTTAGCATAACCAATTTAGTTATTTGATTTTGCATTTATGATTCATTACTTTTATAATTATTGCTTTAACTAAGATGCGAAAAGATTTTCAAAGCTCTTAAGTTTTTATCTTACACTCAATTCACCCCATCTTGGGTGTCAGCTATAATAAGAAGAATAACCATGATTAAGTTGTATTAATATTTACACCCAATTAAGCCTTGTTGGTTTTTTTCCCAAGTAGTGCAGGGGTAGGAAAATATCATCTTGAAAATTTTCAGGGCGGGAAATTTAGGGATAGGGAAGATAGTGCTGGGACTAGGAATAGGATTTCCCAATCCTAGCATGTGCCCCCACCCACCCACACACACATTAAAATTATTAATTCCTAACCTAAATTCTTAAACAACCTTAAGTAACTAAAAATTTTGATGTTTTCTTTCCTCACTCAACTCATGAGTCACGACCTCCCTCCTTTATCGACTCTCTTATTCTCTGACCTCGTCAACCTTCATTGCTATTATTTTATCAATCTCTTCCACTATTCATCACTCTCTGCCTCCCTTCATCAATCTCCACCTTGGTACCTCCCTCCTCGTCAATCTCCTCCTCCACCAAATATTGTCAGCCCTGCGTAGTTGTTCTCAAGCCAATCCTATAGAAGGTTTGAACCCTAGGTATTTGTCTTTAGATCTAAAATTCTCACTATGGATCTTGACCTTGCTCTTCAAGACCACAATGCTCAAAAAATTGCAACCTTACTTCTCAATAATATCACACACATACTGTAATATCCCAAATTTTATTCACCAAAATTCCTTGTATATTTGTTACATTAAATGGAATAAAATGGTGAATTTTGGTACACATGAAATAGAAAAATATTAGAAGTAGAGGTTACATAAAATTTGGCTAAGTTAAGACATAAAAGTTTAATTTTTGTCTTCTTAAAAGCCTAATCTTGTAGCTCAAAATGAAGAAGGGAAGAGCACAATTTTTGGCCTAAACTGTTATGTAAATTTTGGAAAAAAAACAAAAAGGGAAGAAGGAAGACAACATTTAATTTAAAAATTGAAGAAATGTAAAGGAAAAATGGTCATTTGGCTAATAAAGCAATTTTTCCTCATAATTAAAGCCAAAGTCGGCCAAAAAGGAAGAAGGGAAGATGAAATAAATACTTGGACACAAATAAAGCCAAGTGAAAGCATTTAAGGCCAAATAAAAAAAGAAGAAACAAAAAGTCAAGAACATGTGCAAAAATTTATTAAACAAATATTATTTTTAAGGAGGTGGAAGGTGTAATATACCGAATTTTGTAACCGGTGGAATATGTAAATATTTAATCAATAGAATAAAATGATTACTAGTTTTTACATATAAATATAGGGCTATTTTTGGGATTGCCATATACGCACGGTGATATTGCAGAAATTAAGAAGTTAGGGTTACGAATTATGAGAATAAGTAGTCGGACTAAAAATCCGTCGGAGGCCAAAGTACATATAAAGCCATTTTTGAGATTTAGGGGAGTGAGATGCCATGTGGTAGGCCTTAATATGCGTGTCACAGTCTTAAGTAAAACCTGAGTAGAATCTCAAGTAAGCACCGATAAAGTAACTTTATTAAAGTAGCTTTAATAAAGTAAGCAATCATAACACAATTTTTGTGTTGGAGGAATAAGAGAATGACAAGTGTCTTCTCATCATTACATGGTAAAAGAGCACTTTTGTGTTGGATGAATGAGGAGATGACAAGTGTCCCTCAAGATGACACTCACCTTTTGCCTTTTGTGTTGGCATCTTTGGAGTGCCCCACCCATCACCTGATTCTGGGGAATCCACTGGTCTCTGGCCCGGTTGCGTACTTAACTTCTTGAACACCAAAATCGAGAGTCTAGGGAAATTGTCAGGCCTCTCCCTTCCCTGAAAAATGTGACGCCACCTAAGAGAGTGAAAAAAGAAGATGAATAACTTAATAACGCATAGCAAGTTTGAGCTTACAACTTGTGATACTTGGCACAACAAGAAGTGATCTAGTGCTTGATTAAATCACCACCCTTCATTCCTCTTTAAGGGGCCAACTCGGCCAAATGGAGAGAGGGAAAAGGAAAAATTAGAAATTCACCCAAAATTGGAAGAGGAAAGAGGAGGTTTGAATAGTAAAATTTGCCAAGTTCTAGAGCCGATTTTGACCTTAAATCGTCACTCTCGTCCGATAACCCCTTTAGCAAACTTTTTTTACTCATGTGAGCTTTAATTTTATGGTCTCATATTTCTCATCTGAGGTGTTTTATGTCAATTAGTTAGCCGGAGTACCACCAAAATATCAAACCAGTTATAGAAATGCGAAGAGATAAACCTCGGCTTCATTTTGAACCAATTACTTAGCTCTTAGACCACTCTAACATTTCATCTAGAGTGTGTTTTTGAAGCAAAATTTTGTTTTAATCATATATAAGGTGATATATGATGATTAATGATGTTATTAGACTTGTTGGTGGTCAAAAATGCAAACTTGAATTTTCTTGTTTTGGAGATAAGTTTCCGTCAGAGGAAAAAAATAGGAGAAGGAATGTGATTTTGGAATTTTTAAGGTTACCATTGGATTCTATACGAAAAATGGTGTATGAATAGCCCCTAGTTATAATCTTGAAACTTTGTTAAAGGTGCTGCCAGTATTGTGTTTTTTACTAGCAGATTTATTTTGGCAAAAATTTTACTATTCAAACTTTGTTTGTTGATGGCGATAATTTTCAGATTTGAACTAGACATAATGAGCTTTAAAATGATATGTAATATGATGAAGTTGGATTAGTACACTATGGGTTATGAGTGTTTGAAGTTAGACCATCAAAGTTGGAAACATTTTCTGGCAATATGGAAAAAATTGGAAACTGGGAATAGTACGTGAACAGGTGGCAATGGAAAGTATTTTTCTCTTAAAATAGACTTAATAAGTGACACATATAGTTTGGAACCACTTTAATTGGATATTCCTAGGTCAAGATATGAATTTTCAAAGATTCTTGAAAATTTTGCAAGCTTTTTGAAAAGTGCGAAAATAAAAAGGTTGTGGCATTTGGTAATTAAGTAAACTCTAAGGGTTAAGTCAAACACTTGAAGTTAGTGTGGGCCCATTAAATACCCATGGGCCTAATGTATTAACTTTAATGATAACTAACCAAAGTATCTTGAGTTATTAAAAATTGGGACAAGTAATAAGTCACCATTCGTAAATTATAAATTATAGGATTTGACATTTGCCGGAGACACCCGAGAGACGGGGAACAAAAACCCAAATTGAAAATATTTTTAGGTAGTACCCTATCCCTTATATCAATGTGTTTCTCTGTATGTATTCTCTGTCATCTATGCATGTTCGAGACAGTAAGTCCTTAAGCGATAAGATCAGTAAGTACAAGTTGCACTGGGAGCTACATGGGGCGTCTTAAGCTAGGTAGGCTTAAAGAAGAAAGCCTGTAAGTGTATCTTGTATAGGGCAAAGACTCTAGGCATCCAGATTGAGATTTCCAAGCGCTGTAGTTCTGTGATAAGGGACTAGATTAGCCCTTTGTTTGCTACATAATTTGTAAGTACTCTGTGATTATTTGTTTTACATACTTAGTATACTACATATCCTATTTGTGATCGGTATACTATTGAGATTCTCTGAAATCTTACCCTTTTTCAACAAATTATATATAGTAAAGGCATCCATCTCCAAGGGTAAGCAGGTAATATGGACAGACAAGAGAAAGCAGATTAATTATGGACTATTGGTTACCTTTTTATTTTGGATGACTATAAAATATGTATATAATTAAGTAGAAGTAGCAGTAGTAGTACTAGTAACTGCAACACTGAACGCAATAGTTGTAACCAACACGCTAGACTTTTAGTAACGCACTAATATTCAAAAGCGATAATTGAACTAGAATCGGGCAACCAAACAGTAAAAGCCCATAAGTTAACCACCACTACGTGAGCTATTGCTAGAGAATGCTTTGCATTTTTAATAAATGATTTTGAAACCAATGAGGGTAATGAATTTACAAACTGGTTTGAGATTACATGTAATTATTTTTAAAAATTTTCAAAAAACCCTCTTAGATACAAGATCAAACCCTATATTAAAGTTGGGACTCATAACTTACTATCTGATAATGTCTCAAGTTTGTAAACATTACATGACTAGAACTCATCAAACATTTTATAAGAGACGGTGTTACAAAAGGTGATATTTTAAAGAGCCATTTAACTCTTCCAAGAGGACATATTTTTGGCCAATTAGAGAAGAGAGAGAGCACAAGTTTAAGGAACAAAGCAACAAAGAGTAAAGACAAGGATTCAAGGAGGAAACTTATGTAAGTTTGAAAGAAAAATTTACTTATTCTTGTCTCTAAATCATTATAAACCTCTTCTAATCCCCATATCCTTCTTGAAATCACATAAAACAAGAAGAAAATCAAAGAGAACAAGGAGGAGGGAGGCACGGTTTTGAAGGAAGAAGAAGAGAATCAAGAGGTAATCCAAGAAACCTTGTCGTACTTGTTGGTTTGTAATTGTTGTTAGTGATTTGGTTGATTGGTTGGCTTGATTGTCATGATTTTGTGATTTGGAAGGCATAAACCCTAAGAGGATGTACTGCCCAAATTTTGATTAATCATGTGGGAAGAGTAATTAAAGGGTTCAAGAAGTGATTTAGGGTGAAAAGGAGGTCTTTTGTTGAATAAAAATATGAAACTTCAATTTCCCAAAAAATTCCTTGAATTTCATCCAGGCGTGTTTTGTAGTGTGGGATTTGATACTTCCACTGTGTTTAGAATGAAAAATTGTATAGGGAACATATGAAAAATGGAGTATGGAGGCTTTAGGGTGTGAAATAACAATTTTACTCTTAAAACCCTAACATATGTGGTTGCTAAGGGTATTCTGGGAAATTAATTGTGATTTTGGAAAAAATGAGATCAAAAATGAATTCTATATATGAAATTGTGTAGGAATAGCCTGGGTCATAATTTTTGGTAAAGTATAATTATACAAGGTATAAAGGGAATTAGACCAAATTCACAAGGACATTTTAGTAATTATGCATTTTGATAAAGATAACAAACCATATGAATTTAGGCATAAGACATGAATGGGTAATAACTCATTTAATATAAATTTGGAATTTTAGGATTTGAGATTTGCTCAAGCTGAATAAAGAATTATTAGACTAGACTAACTAGCAACTGGAAATGATTTCATGTAGTAACTCTATCTTTCACATACTATGTGATTGTTTATATGCTTTGTGTTGCCATGTTCTGTTATATGAATTGTTTGTTACATGCATCATTGTGGTGTGGGAAAACACAAGTACCATTAGGCCAAGTAGGACCCAACTTAGGTAGTAAGACAAGTATGAACAAACAGTCATTTGCTCCAAACATTGCGGCAACTAAGGGTCAAACAGTTATTTAATCCTAAACACCGAACAAACAAACATATTTGCAGTACATTTATTCTATTACATTATATGGTGCATTGCATGTTTATTTATCACATTTTATATGATCGATTATGTGTTTTTACTAAGATTCGTATAAATCTCACCCATTTCCATAAATTTAAAATTTATTCAATCAAAGGAAGCGGCTTCAAGGGTAAGGAGGTAGATATCAACAACTGAGAGTTCCAGTCCTATCCAAGTGTTGGCATTGGTTATCTGTAATTTTATATCATCTTTTGGGATTTATAAATATTACGTACAAACCCTGTGGGGATTCCTGTAATATAATCAAGTGCTATATATCAGTATGTTTATGCTATTTCTGTTCGCCCATTGAACTGCGCAATATTACTCTGATAAATGTTAAAATATTAAGGGGGTTTGACACATACAACAAAGATCATACCCATATTTTTAGTTTCCTTTCTAATCTTGTTCATCGCTCTCAACCTCTCATTCTCATTGTTGGTTGATGCCTCTCGTCGCTGCCATTTTATTTTTGACTTTTTAGGGTCTATTCCTATCTCTTTGATTGTAACCATTCATGCTTGCTTTTATTTTCCTTCTTTTGCTTTGATTTTTCAGTTTGCTATATATTTTCTAATTCAATTTTTGGTTCATGAATTGTCCTTGTTCATTATGACTTATGTTATGTGGTTTCATCTCTTTGATGTGGTTCTTATTTGCTCTTCACAATGGTGGTTGGATGAAGATCGGGGCGGCGGATAAACATGGTTGGAGGTGGAAGAGAGTTTTTTTGGGTTAGAGGGCTTTTTGTTATTTTCATCTTTAGGAATTTCCCATCCCATCCCGAGACTGTCCTGGTCCCAGTCGAGACTAATAATGCTATCTCAAACTGTTCAATCAGGACAGGACAAAACCAAGCTTTCTCAGTCATGTTCCATCCCATGAACACCCTATCGAAACCTATGCTTTAAATTATAGGGACCAAAACCAAAACATAAAGCAAACCATAAGGATCAATAATTGTATTAACCCTATTCAAATTTAGCAAACTTTTCCCTTTTGGCTTTGTGTGTGTGTGTAGAGAGAGAGAGAGTTTGTTTTCAACTTATGAACAATCTTGTGTAAAAAATTTAACATTTGAATTCTTCTGAGGAATTTTTTTTTGGCAAAAAGTGCATCTCTAGTCCTTTAAATTCATACACAATAGATCCCTTAATTTAATATTGTTTCTTCAATCCTTCAACACTAATGTTATTAACAAAAAAAATCTTGATATTAAAATTTTAAATGTTTGAAAAAAAAATTCTCAAATTTTCAAAAATAATAATGATTGATACAATAATGATTAGTTGAGAGACTAATGGTACCATGTTTAGATGATTGAAAATATACTCATAAAATTAAGAGATCAAACTAAAATCTTGTATATAATTAAAGGATTAAATGTGTGCACTTTTGCCCCTTTTTTTCTTTGTAATAAATCAAATAATTCTATACGACAGTGAACTTTATATGCAATTATCACTTAATTTACCGACCGATTGCTCGGTTCCCAAGCAGAACCGGCCAGTCCAATCTAGGTTTCAAAACCTAGGTGCAAAGACCGTTGTAGGAAAATATAGGTTAAAACAGTGATGGACTCCAAAGAAAAGTGGGGCCCTCAAATTTACCTATCACTTTAGTCATTGTTGAACCATATTTAAGGCTCTTAGTATAATTTCTTGTTCCATATGGGTTCTGAAGTGCAATTTCTTAAAAAGAAAAGGGCCAAAATTGTCAATTACAAATTTTGATTTTGATAATCAAAATTAAGTGGTTTATTCAAACATTGGAATTAAATATATTAGTACTCATAATACATTAGTAGTAACTAGTATGGGTAATTTTTATACTTAAGCTAGAGTAAAATGGGGATTTTACAAAATATTTTGAGATAACCCTTAAATCTATCTTATAAAAAGGAATATGGCATACCCAATAATTCTATCTTATAAAAAGAAATGGAGGGAGTAGCAGTTTCATAATTTTCTCTTATAATTTGTCCTCATTTTAGTTTTAGTCCCTATATTTTCAAATCTTATATTTTATTCCCTCAGCTTTTACTTAGTTTTTAATATTGGTCTCTATATGTAGTTTAATAAAGACCTAGACAAGTGGTGATAAGTTTGGTAAAGTATCATTACCATTATTTATTTTGTTGATTTGACATGTGATAGGACATGTGATTTTAATTTTTTTCTTTTAAAAAAAGTCATCATCATCTTATTAGAGAACCTCTAAAATTTCCAACCCTAACCCTTACACTTTCTTCTTCTTCTCTCCTTCAACTTCCTTATAATTTCTCTCCTTATCTACCTATCATCCTAAGAAAAATCATCCATCTTGATCCCACAAAAATTAAACCAGAGTAGTTGTATGTCTGTTTACCCTCCATCATACAATTTTCTCCACAAACAAACAAGCTCTACACTTGGTTTATCATTGAAGCCAACAACTTCTGAAACATTTAGCATAGCACATCCAACTATACTTATGAACAACACCACTGTGATACCTCATTCCCTTTGACTATGGTAGTGTGTAAAATAGTAGTGAAACCACTTGGGAGACCTGGATATGAACTCGGAACACTCAACTTCTGAAAATACTTATAAAATCTCCTGCCTCAACCCAGGATATGGACCTAGAGCTGAGAGGCTCATAAAATTTCCATAATCTTTTCATAAAACTTCACTAACTCATAAAGACTCACCGGTTTCCTCTTTTAAATATTAAACATCAAAGTTTGAGAGCGAACCTCTGCCAATCTTATATAATACATCCCACATACACATTTTATTAGCAATATGAAGCAAAACTACTAACTTTTACCATCATTCATTTGTTTATCTTTACAACATATACACTATATATATATTATTTGCTTCATATACAATCCCAAAATCTAAAACATTGTCAAAAGACATGAGGAACCAGACAACCGTAACTAAATTCTTTGGCAGCTCGGCCTCTACTCATCGCTGCTTACCTTCTCCTTGCCCCTCGAGCTTCCTCCCTGAACTGAAGGTGGGTTTTAGGGAAAATGTAGTGAGATTTGGAGGAATCTTAGTAGTAACACAAGTCAATCGTATAAAGATAACATACAAAGTATGCTTCGCACTCATCAATCAACAAAATCATCATAACATTATTTAGTGCATTTAATGCAATCCATAAACTACCATAGCACTAGGTGAGTTACTTGGCCCCGATGGACCCACGCAAAGATAAGCCCAGGGCACCGCTCATGCAATTATGAACATTATAGCCTGAGTGTCAACCCGCGCAAAGATAGGCCCCGAGTGATCATTCCGTATAATCAAAATGTGTTAGATATTTTGTGATGATTTCAAACAACACACAAAGCATGTTATGTCATATGAAGACGAGTTACTACCTGATTGCTCTTCTTGTGCAACTTTTCCCACTTGGTTCGAGCTCGATCAAGTACTGAGTCCTGAGCGGTTGTCAAGTCCTGAAATCTTCAAATATACCATAAATGAGTCATTACTCATTCATGTACCCTTCCAAACATATAACATTGGTAAAATTAGGCTGAAAGTGCTAAATTATCAAAATACCTTTAGAGACCCGACTTAACCCTTTGTACCTGGTCATACTTCCACTTTACCAAGATTTATGAATTTGGATATTTCTACATAATTTCATGTGTAGAATCTATTTTTAACCTTAGATTGGTCAAAATCAAGCCTATATGACTAAAATGCCCTTAACAGCCCTTGATTAAGTCTTTTAAGAGGTAATTCTATCATTTCACTTCCTGTGGTTTTTCTCACTTCGTGGTCAAAATAGACCATGCACAATTTTGCCTCCTAAACCCAATGGAAGCATCGGAATTATCAAATTTCTATTCAGTTACCACGTCTAACACAGGGAAGGGAATTTAAGTTCCCATAAAAGTTGTGTCAGATTCTCGTTTTCTTTAGCCTAATCACATCATTTCTACTTATAATCAATATATTAACTATTTAGATATTTATTAGACTTGATATGGAGACACTTACATATTAAAGTCTCTTGAGTTTTCTTAAATTATCTTATACCAAAACAACCAAAATCAAGCCAAGAACAACTCTACTAGCATCAATTAAGCAAGAGGAACAAGTTTGAGAAGTTACCTCTTGATTTCTTCAACTTCCTCTCTCCTAGACATTTTCCTCTCTCTCTCTCCAACTCTTGATTCAGCTGAAATACCATGGATTTAAGGGAGTAGAGATGAGTAGGAGAGGTTATGGATGGATTAGGAACCTTAAGACACAAGGTACAAACCTCTTACCTTGATCCTTGTTGAACCCTAGCCTCTTCCCTTCTCTTCACCGTGCTCAACTCTCGTTCTCTCTTTCTGATTCAATTTGATCATGAATGAGGAGCTGAAGATGAAGGAAAGATGATATAATGAAGGGTTAATTAATTTGGACACTTGACACTTTATGAGTGGTCCAAAAATGCATTTTCTCTAATTAATTTCATTTCCCCTCATGCTCACTTCATTCCAGCCAAAATTATGCATGAGAATACAAGAGAAATCTAAATCTCCAATATCCCATTGTGCCATCTAGTAACTTGTTGACCAAGTCATTGACTTTTTTACTATTTGACCATTCTTGAGAATAATTCACCAAAATTGGTTTATTAATGATCAAGTAGTCATTTTACTCTTTTAAATTCTCATTTAACTCAATTTATTAGTAATATTAGGGGAAAAATTATTTTACACTATGGAAAAATTACCGTTTTGCCCCTACATTTCATGATTTACTGTAATAAATCACTTTTCACTCATTTCCTCGGATTACCCTCATTTTGACACTTAAATGAGGCCCTCATATGTATCATTTAATTTCTAAAATTTTGGTTACAAACATAGGCCCTTAATTGTACATTAATTTCCTTTTTATGTCCTTATTCGGCTAATTTATGTGTAACCGACGATTGAAATATTTTTCATAAATTCACATAAATTCATACACACCATATTTCACCATTTTATTCCACTAAATATCACAAATTTGCATACAAAAAGTATTGGTAAAAAGTGGGATATTACAACCACCTTATCATTTTGTAAGTGGATTTTCTAGAAGAAGCAAGAAGTTTCTTGGTTATTGTGATTGAGCCCTTTGGTATTGCTCCTTTTTCTGACTTTGGTTTTTATTTAATCTCCTCCTTTGTAAGCGACGAAAATAGTGGAAATTTCAGAGTTGGTGAGTGTTTGTTTTCTGCATCACCTTTGTCGATAGATAGCTAGCAATGCTGTTGATTTGGCATCCTGTTCAGCCAAGTGTAACGTGGGATGATGGGATGAGACCAAGGAGTCATGGGGGATCATCATCTTCTTCTTCAAGAACAGGTAGAGAATGGCAGGAAAAGTTAGACGGTGACGCCATTGACTAGACTGAATCTTCTTCACTAGAGATCTGACAACATGATTTGAGGAGGACGTTGTTGACGGTTTCTAGTTCTTCTCCTAGAGACTTGCACAACAAGAGAGTCCATCAACGGAGGAGTGAGCTTTGATCTTTAATAAAGGGAGAGGGAGCTTTGAGCTTTAGAATAGGCACCTTCGCTTCTTGTTCTTCCTGCTCTCATTCTTTCTTACTCAAGGATTAAGGAGAATGACTAACTTTTCTAGGGAGGATGAACAGATAGGAAAAGAAATTAAATGAGGGGAAAGTTGAAGGAGGAAGAAGAAGAAAGTGTGGGAGTGGGGGTTCGAAAGGTCTCTGCGAAGGAGGTGATTTTTTTGGTTGAAGAATTACATTTAGGTCCCGCTTAAGAGAAAAAATAAAAAATTGGTTTTGGGAATTGTCAATCTCGCTTTTAATTTGGACTTTTTAATTTACGTCTTTAGAGTTGTAAATGAGACCATTTTTTTATTTTTTCTCTTAGAATGTAATTCTCTCTTTTTTTTAATTAAAATCACATGTCCAATCAGATGTCAAATAAAAAAAATAAACAAGTAGGTTTTAGTTAAAAGAAAATATAATAAAATGTCCTTTGAAATTTTAAAATTGCACTGAAGTTTGGTGGGTTTTTTTACAATAAATTTCAATTGTTAAATGCTCGTGAGCATTTTAATGGACGTCCTTTAACTTGTAAATATAAGTGCTTATGAACTTGTTTGTGAACGCCCCTAAACTTGTTAATGGATACCCATGTACTTGTCAATAGAATTAGAATTTATTGCAAAAAATCCTATATGACTTAAGTTCAATTTTGAGATTTCAAAGGACCATTTTATCATATTTTCTCTTACCCAATACCTAAATGCAATTTTCCCAATAAACAATATTAGTGACACTTCAACAAACTTCACACTGTTAATTTTGATTCCATATCTTTATTAAATCATAGGGACAAACATTCTAAACGGAGGAAAAGCTGAGGGACCAAACTTTTAGTTTGAAATTATAGGAACTAAAATTAAAATGAAGACAAACTATAAGGATGGAACATTATATAGACTTTTCAAGAAATTATAGATGTGATTGATACTGTGTTCTTTGATTTATATACCACCAACATCTTCAGTACTTACAGTTATTTTGAGAAAATGATATATATACCACCAACATCTTCAATGCCCAAAATCTGGATGCGTTATGCTTATGAGAAGTTTAAATTAATTCTAAAAATCTGATATTAATGTCATAAATATGGTTTGAATTATGAATACTGCCACTCTGGTGACACTTCAGGAAAAACAAATTATTATCAATGAAATTACTAAAAGGTTAGTGACAAAACAGAAATAGTAATGGAATTTGTTTTGTCGATAATTTTTCTTGACGAATTGGTTTAACAGTGGAATTTCAATTCCATCATTAATTACCAATAGAATAATCCCGTCGCTAGAGGTGGACGTTTAGCCATGGCAAATGTTGATGTCAAAGAAAATTATGAGTACTTTAGGAGTAAAAATGTTCTTCATCGCCCATAGTCATTCTAAAGTTATAGCCAACATCAATGTCTATTAGTCAAGGGACAAAAGTGAAAAAAATTTTCATACTTGACAGTCGACATTACACTAATAAATAATTTACAATACTAATGCTTTTCGGGAAATAGTTAGCTCATTAATTCTTTTTTTACTTCTTGCTTCATGAGGCTGAATCTTGTATTGCTGTACATTGTAAGAAACATGTTATATACTACCTCTAGTTTCTAACTTAAGATTTACTTAATGAATTTCAGTATATTAAAAAGATTAGTTAAATTAGTTGTTTGTCAAAAAATGTATTGATTTCCTAAAATACCTGTTTAAATCCTTTACATTGAAATTACCTTTGATGCAAACCCATTTAATATGTGAATACATAAGAATATTTTATATATATATATAAAAGATAAATATTATAAATAAAGTGAATTGTGACATTATATTTAAGATTAAATTCAAGAGCCTATTAACTCTTACATTAAGAACCAGAAGTACGTAGTAACATCTAACAACTTAGATTTAACTTGACCATTCAAATATTTTCTTTTGAGATGTGTCAATATTTCCTATTTTAAAGGAAGCATGAGATTATACGTGAGGTTGGTTATTTTTTCTCCCCTTACTCATTTTCTTGATATCTCTGTGTGCATTCCTAAACTGATGAGATTTAAACTCAAATTATGCATAAACTTAACTACCCAAAAAAATCAAAATTAATACAAATAATAAATAATATATAATATATATAATATAAAAGACCAAAAAACCAATAATCTAAGTGAGTCACAGACACAAACAGATAGAGAGAGAGAGGGGGGGGGGTCATTATGTGCAAGCGCATGCTCACATGAGCGTGTGCATGATGAGCGCACACGTGTGTATGAGATAGGGGAATTTTTGGGCCACAAGATAGTAAAATGGCAGTATATGTAAAAGATGGACTGTGCGTAAAAAAAAATGGATGTACTATTCTAGTCCATACAATAAGTTCAATTTCACAAGAATTTTTTGTTTTAAAAATAAGAGCGCTGTGAGAGTCATTAATAACTCTTTCCCAATCTAATCTCTATTAAAAATGTAGGTAAGAGAAATTATATCGCATCTTTTTTTTTATTGTTTATTATTAAATAAGGGAAATTTTGGAAAAGTAAATTAATTTAAGACATATTAAATATCTTAACATGCACTTCTTGGTATATGATATTTAGTCAAATTTGACTTATAACAAGGATAAAAATATTATTATGTTGCAGGAATGAAGTAATGTGCACAAGAAATGGTGATATCCCTTGCACGCAATAAGCACAAGACTCTCTTATTCGCACTCCTCTCTCCCATCTTTCCCATTGTGTTTGTTGAAGTCTTTAATTTGTCTTATTTTTTTATACCAAAGTCTCTTTTCCTTCAGTTCCCCGTATCATTTATTATATTGCATTAATTGACAATAGCTTTTCACATTAAGGTGTTGCAAATGCTAAACAATTAATTAAAAAGAGCCCCTCTATTTAATATCTTATTATCTTTTGTTCGGGAAATTATAAATGACCCCAATTCGGTAGAGTTTATAGTTTTCTCCTGATCCTTCTTTGCATTCATTGTCCCTAAAATGCCCATTTTATGCCCAAAATATGTAATTTATGAGGAAAGTAACCATTTCGCTAAATTGCACTTGTTTTCTAATATATAAGTTCGTTTGGAATATCGATTGGAGTCTTCAAAAATAATTTTTTAATTGTGATTTACAGTATATACGAGGTAAATATGTGTGAGAGGAGTGTTGTCTTGACTTACGTGCATAAGCACTTATAAGCCATTTGAATGCTCATCCTTATAGTTTATAGAAAGCTTTTGTATAAAAAATTAGCAAGTTATGATTGGGAATCATTTTTCTCAATACAATTTATTGAATATAAACAACACATTGATAATGAAAGAAAAGAGAAACAACTCAATTATTAAAGTTATAGACTAGTCTTATAAATGTTATAGGAACTAATGGTTTACATTAATAAATGTAATATGAATTTAACTTTTTATATACAACTTATGTAAACATGGAGGGTAATTTTATTAATTTGCAGGAGTTTAGTTGAGAAGTTATTAGTTGAATATCAATTCAACTAGAGTCTATTTAAGTCATTATTATTTTCTATTTATTTTGTAATTTTCTTTTTCTTAATAAGGCCTTGAGCCAATAGTCATTAATTAGTATTTTAGGTGCCATGTAATTATTAATGGCATATTAGGATTTTATTATTATTATTATTATTATTATTATTATTATTATTATTATTATTATGTTATTATTATTTTAATTTAAAAGCCCATAATATCATCTCCATAAATTATATTGTCTTTTATGATATGATTATATATTCCTATAATCAGATTGTCATCCATGATTTGATTTAACACATTTTAAAATACCTTTATTACATATTGAGACTCATCGATTCATAAATTAGATTACTTTTTTTAAATAATCTAATATCCTTTCATATCCTTATATAAATAATATTTCCCAATATCCTTCATTAATTAATCCATTATTTGTTAAACCCTTTCACACCAATCATATTATTCAAATAATCTTATTGAAATATCCTCAATATATTCATTTATCCTTAATCGTATTCATTATTATCTTTCATTATCTTTTTGGGTTGTTTAGTTAAAATATTATTCTTAGAAGAGTTTTAATGAGTTAAGAGTTCTAGTCTAAGTTAGTTTATTAGGTTATAATTACCCCTATATGTATGCTATTTTAAAGAAAAATGAAGTCATTTATGGGGTTATGAATAATAATTTCTTTTAACAAGTATTCATACTTATTGGTTATGTATTCTTGATAGAATACCGAATGGCACAAGAGCTTGATCGACTCTTGTGTTTATACTTGGAGTTCTTGGGTCACTGGTGTAATATCCAAAATTTTGTTCACAAAAAATCCTTGTATATTTGATTATACTAAATGGAGAAAAATAGTGAATTTTGGTGCACTTGAAATAGCTAAAATGTGAAAGGTAATGATTACATGAAATTTTGGCTAAGTGAAGATATAAGTTCAATTTTTGTCTTGATAAAGGCCTAATATTGTAGCCTAAAATTAAGAATACAAGAGCACAACAAATTTTTTCCAAATTTATTGAGTAAAATTTGGCCAAAAAAAAAAGAAAAGAAAAGAATGAAGACAACAATTGATTCAAAAATTGAAGAAATGTAAGGGGCAAATTGGTCATTTGGCTAATAAATTAAAAACCCTTATTTTCTCCTTTATCTAGGGAAAAATTCAGTCAAGGAATGAAAATGGCAAGGAAAAATAAGATTTTGCCACATAATGAGCCATGTGGAAGGTTTAGATGCCATATGGAAAAAGAAGGAATAAAAAATTCCATACATGTACAAAATTAGTAATAAAATAATATTATTTTAAGGGGTGGAAATTGATATTTCATGACACCATTTAACACCTTCAAAGGGCCATATTTTCTGCCAAAGAGAGAGAGAAGAGAGAGAATAACATCTTGAAGAAGGCAAAGAGCAAAGAGGAAGAACAAGTGATCAATAAGTAAATCAAGGTAAGTTAGTAGCAAAATTCATGTGTTCTTGTCTTTAAACTTATGGAAACTTTCTCTAATCTTCATATCCTTCTTGAAATAATGTAAAGTAAGAAAAAAATCAAGGGAAAAGGAGAGAGGAAGTGCACGATTTTAGTGAGAGAAAGATGAAGAATTCAAGGTAAGTTTGAAACCTTTTTTGCTCTTGTTGTTTTATGATTGTTGTTGGTGGTTTGTGATAGTTATTGGTTTAGTTTATCATGAATTTGTGATTTGGGATGTGTAAACCTTAAGGGGAGGTACTAGGTACTATCAGATTTGTCATTAATCATGTTCAATTGGTGTTTAATTGGTTAAACAAATTATTAGAAGTGAAAAGAGGGTCTTTTGTTGAATAGAAATTGAAAACTCTAATTTTTTAAGAATTATGTGATTTTTCGGCCAGAATGAGTTAGGGGTCACTACAAAAAAAAACTATCCATTTCCGATGGAATTTGAGATGGAAAAAAATTCTGTCAAAAAATTTCCGACGAAATTTCCCACGGACAAGTTCGTCGCAAATAAGAATTAGCGAGGAATTTCTCACGGAACAAGTCCGTCGGAAATTCTATCACAAATCAAAATTTCTAATGGAATTTTCCATGAAATAAGTCCGTCGAAAATTCCATCACAAATATATATTTATTAATTTTTTTAAATTTTGTATTATGATTAATCTAATTATTATATATTAATTATATTATAATTTAAATTTGAATTATTATTAAATTATAATATAGGTAAAACAATTATTAATTCATAATTATTATTGATATATATATATATATATATATATATATATATATATATATATATATATAACATTACAATTTATTTTCCTTATTTTTTTACGTAAAATATTATATCTAAATTTTTATTATTAATATCTTTTTTATTCATTTTATTTTTATTGTACTTATAAAATTTTTTAATTATATATATATATATATATATATATATATATATATATATATATATATATATATATATATATAATTTCACATTTAAATCACACAAGTTCTTCTTAACTCAACTAGCAAAGGCAGTGGCACATGTGTGAGAGGTCATGGCTTCAAATCCCAACTTTGTCACAAAATGCAACCAATTTGTGCTATCGACACGTGGTGGGCGACCGAGGGCGACATATGGTGAGCGACGGAGGGCGACACATGACAGTTGACTAAGACATAGGCGGTCGGAGGCGAGGTGGCAAGTTGCGACAGAAAATTCCGTCGCAAATTGCAAGGAAATTTTCGTCGAAAAATCTGCCGCAATTTGAGACAGAAAATCATATTCTGTCGTAAATAAATTTGTGATGGCACTATTTCCAAAGGAATTTTTTCTGTCAGAAATTCCATCGCAAAATGGTTTGCGACATAATTCCGTTGCAAAAAAAGCCTTTGTTCTGTAGAAAATTTTGTTGCAAATTATCTGTTTTTTTGTAGTGGATATTTGAGTTTGAATTTGATGGATTTGATGATTTCATTGTGTTTAGAATGAAAAATTATGTAGGGAACATGTGAAAAATGGAATATGAAAGCTTTAGGGTGTGAAATGACAATTTTACCCATAAAATCCTAACTTTGTGGCTGTCAAGGATAATTCTAGAAATACAATGTGATTTTGTCAAAACTAAGGTCAAAAATGGATTCTACACACAAAATTGTATAGGAATAGCTCAGGTCATAATTTTTAGAAAAGTACAATTATACTGGGTATAAGAGAATTAGACTGGATTCCTCAGGAGTATTTTAGTAAATATGCGTTTTTGGATAGAGATAACCAACTATATGAACTTTTGAATGAAGTATGAATGAATAATAAGTCATTTATTATAAATTTGGAATTTTAGGATTTGATAGTTGTCCAAGCCGGACAAGGAATTAGAGAACCGATATTAGTTAGACATTGGAAATGATTCCAGATAGTAACTTTATCTCTCATACATTATGTGATTGTTTATATGCATTGTATGACACCTTATTTCCAATACTTTATCGGCTCTTAGTTCCATTAAATCAGAGTAAGTGATCGATTACATTAAATAAACTAAAAGTCATTATCTTTATTTACACTATAGCGATTCTCTTATTACATTTCAGCGGTTCTCTACTTTAACAGCAATCATTCATTCATCCTCATACATACACATATAAATCAAGCTATACAAGGCTATCAAATGTAAATCCATTACATCAAGTACAGATAGTAGTGCCTTGCACCACGATCTTCACCTCAACAATTCCTTCTCCATGCATCTTCACCTGTCTAAATAGTTGGTTGGGAGGAGTGAGATTTGAGAGAATCTCAGTAGCAAACATTACCACTATGCATGCAAGATATATATGAATGCATGGCATGTTTACCTACACTATTTCATGCCAACATAATGACATGGTGCATGCTCAATGGTATGACATACATATGGCCATTATACAAATATAATAGAACTTCAATCAATCAAATATGCTCAACACAAACAAGCAAAGCAGTCACATAATCAATGCAAGACATACATATCAACTACATGCAGGCAATGTAAGTTCACTACCTGTAGGACTTCACATCCGTCCTCCATCCTTCGTCTTTACTTCGGTTCGGGCAAGTCCATTCGTCAAGTCCTGAATTCCAAGCATACAATAAATGAGTTATTACTCATCTATGTATCATTCTAGACTCATTATTAGCTGATAATTTAGCCCAGTTGCGCTAAATTACCAAAATGCCCCAGGAAGCACGACCCTACTGTACTTTTACAGAAATTATGACCTAGGCCAATTCTACACAATTTCACATGTAGAATCCATTTCTGACTCATATTAGTCAAATTCAGGCCAAAATGACAGAAATACCCCTTAATAGCCCCTATTTAGAGCTATAAGGGTAAATCAGTCATTTCACTCTCTAGGCCTTTTCTCACGTTATCATTAACATGAACCCTACACAATTTACTCTTCTGAACTCAATGAAATCATCCAATTCATAAAATTCTAACTCTTTTCTCATGCCACACCCCAGGAAGCCAATTTAGAGTTCTCAGAAGAGTTGTGTCGGTTTCTCCCTTTCTTTAGCTTAATACCCTCCTTTCTACTTCTAATTACATGATTAGCCATTTAGACATCCATTGGACATCGTTTCGGCCTCCAAAACACTAATTGAATGAGAGATGAATAGTACCCAACTCTTCTTATACTCATCCAATCGACAAACCAAAATGTTCAGAAGGAAGCTTATATACTTACCTTTACTCGCTTCTAAATCCAGTTCGGAATTCTGGCTACACTCCAGTAGCCGAGATGGCATCAACCACTTCTAAATAAGAATCTAAAACCATAGAATCAAAGCTTGGGATGACTAGAAGAATATTTATACTGGGTACGTTGAGAGAAAACGCCGTTTTGGTAGAGTTCTGGTCATCACAAGTTTTCTCTCTCTTCTCTCTCTCGTCCGTTCATTCTCATTTTCGTTCTTTCTCTTTCTTTCTCTCTTTCTCATTTTGATTCATACGCAGGAAAGAATGAGAATAAATGATGAAGGATGAGTTATCCAAGTGGCTCACCATCAATTAGTCCAACTATCCCATTACTCGTATAACAAGTTTCATTTCTATTTTTCTTCGTCATTCCATTAATATTAATGAGAAATAAGAGACTATAATTCACTCTCAAATTATCTCATTATATCACCACGCAAGTGGTTGACCCAAGCCTTAAATTTCTAGCTCTCTGGCTTTGCTTGATAATAATTCACCAACATAAGCTCCTTAATTACTAAGTAGTCATGTTCCCTCTTTTTAATTCTCATCCAATTCAAATCATTGGGAATATTAGGGAAAAATCATCATTTCTCATTTTATGGCAAAATTACCATTTAGCCCTCACCTTTAATGATTTATCAAAATAAACCATTTTTGGCTTCTTTCCATTATTTCCCTCTCTATTTAACTGAATTAGGCATTAATAATAGGGAAATAATGGCTACTAACCTCTCATTGGTTAAATGACTATTTCGCCCCTACCTTTCATATTTCCCCGAGCTCTCCAGCTCACCATAATATTCCATTTTATCCAAAGATATAAAGGAATTTTAGGAAATAATAATTTGCCTCACTAGGGAAATTGCTAGACTGGGTTCTAGTTGTCCACTTAATCTAGACTTAATTTCAAGCCTCTTGTCCCAAAATTCAGGATATTACACATTGTATTGCCATGTTCTGTGTTGTGAAATGTATGTTGCGGTAATTCCTATAGCTGTGGTGTGGGAAAAACACAAGTACCATCATGAGAGAAAAGCACTAGTACCATTAGGTCCAGTGGGATCCAGTCCGGATAGGCAAACATGATTGATATAATTCCTCGCTGTAGTATGGGAAAAGGACAAGTACCACCTTGTGGGAAAAGCAGAAGTACCATAAGGTTAGTGGGACCTAGCTGAAGCAGTGAGACAAGTATGGTCAAGCTGTTGCCTGCTCTGGAACATTAATGTGATCACTGTGTGGCAAGTATATACAAAACATCCATTTTGATCCGGACAAAATCATCATTTTGACTCCTAAATATTGGTAAATAGACATGTTTATGTCATTTGTTCTGTTACATGATATGGTGCATTGCATGTTTATTTATCACATTTTGTATGATTGATTGCATGTTATTACTGAGATTTGTTTAAATTTCTCCATTTCCAAAAATTAAAATGTATTAAGCTAAAGGAAGCTGTTTGAAGGGCAAAGAGATAAATACCGGCAACTAAGAGTTCCGGTCTTGATGAAGAATTTAATGTTGGTTATCTGCTAGTCCTTTATGTATTTTGAGACTTGTAATTATTATGTACAAACCCTGTAGGGAATTCCTGTAATGTAATCAAGTACTTTATATCAATATGTTTATGTTATTACCGTATGCCCACTGAACTATACGTTATTACTCTGATAAATGTCAAAATATTGAGGGGTTTGATAGCTAGAATGGGTGTTCACAATGTTCTTAGTTTCTATATCATTTTCATTTTCTCTTTATTTGTTATTAATTCTCTTATGTATCTAACCCTTCTATAATTTTTGGGTTTTTTAGGATATAGGTTCATATTGGGTCCATATCAACTACTGTCCAACATTCTAGACATAACACTATATCTATCTATCTCATTGGTTTTGGTTGGAGCAAAACAATATTTAAGGTCATTATTGAATTATTATTATTATTATTCCCCATGGATCCTTAAGTGATTTTTTTTTCAAAAAGAAAACTTAAGGGTCAAAATTGTCAATTGCAAAGTTGTATGCATATAAATGCTGGCTCAAGTTATATAACATCATCCTTTTGACCTCTTGATCTTTCTGGTTTTCTCTCCTTATTTTTCGAGTAATGGTGACGGAAGTCATTGATCCCACAAGATCTGCCTCCACATCATCTCCTAGATCCTCAAAATCCAAAAAAGTCCCAAAGATGAAAACTTCTACTTCCTCACAGAAAACCCAATTCAAGAACGAGAAATGTGCTCAATGCTATAAGCCTCTAAAGCCTAATCTCAACAATAATTCTAAAGATCTATCGTGATCAAACCTCTGGCATTCATGGGGCTTTCCCAGATCAAGCTGATGTTGCTGATCCCACTATTGCTAGGCCAAATACCTCCTTACTTCAACAGGGACTCGATCTTTTAGAGCCTTTGGTTCCAAAAGAATATGGGCTTGTTTTATTTAATCTTGTTTGCAACAATTTTTTTGCATTCTCACATTCACACATAAGTCTTATTCATATGGATTTGTTGTTTACTGGTTTTAAACATTTTTTAAACAGATGAAATCACTTTGATCTCTGTTTAGCATCATGGTTGAAGGTTGACATCTATATTGTTATTTTAAAAATATTAGATAAAATGTTGAATTAACTCAACAAAATTGTAATCAGTTTCATCGTCGGTGATCTACCATCACCATTTTCAATGCTTACTACGGTTATCCTAAGAAGATGAACTTGGTACATTTGTTGGATCTTATCCCGAGGAGCTGCATAAAATCCGGGCACATTTATGATATTTCCTATTAATTAAATAAAATCAAAGACTAGCGTCTTGAAAGTGGCCTAAATTACGAATGTTGCCACTCTGGCGAGACTTGTAACCGGTAATTATAGTCCATACTGATAACATTCACGTATATTCAATTCACCTTAATAGCAGTACAGTGCACCTTTAATAAGAGTCATGTGATTTCTCCATTCATTAGTCAAATAAGGTATTATTGTTCATTTGATATTGATCAAGCATTAATGGGTGTTCGTGTGTTATTGATGTGTATATGTAGGCCACTTCAAATGGGGCACTACGCGTGCAACATGCCACCACCACAATTTGAGAGCTATCCTCCAAATTTCAACAGGAAACTATCAGCTCCATGCCTTTACAACAACTCAACCCCAAGCACTGCTTCTTACAATTCGAACTATTTGGTGAACAACAATATTAGCCGACCACTAACCCTTAAGTTCTTCCAAGATGCAAATGTTGACAACAACTCTAGTGCCTTTAAAGGGTTAGACAAGGAGAAGAGTGTTAATTATTCTGGTGATAGCACTGTGGTTTCTAATGCTGAAGAAGTTGACTTGGACCTTCGTCTCTGGTTTCCAACAAATAACTAGGTGTCGATCTCTTGTGTTTCTGCAACAGGTCATGATGACAAATATCTTATTATTATTCTATTGTTGGCTTTTTTTCCCTTATAATTTCTTTAAAGCTTTGCTTGTTTGAGTGGAATTTTGTGTGTTGATCTGAGTACTTGCTTATGTATATGTTTAAGATATATATGTTTAGCTCGCAAACATTTTATTTTGTAGTTGAGTTCATGCAATATAATGCTTCTTTTACACACACACACACATATACATATATATATATATATCAAAATTTGGTAAACTTTCCCCTTTGGCTTTATATATGTGTGTGTAGAGAAAGGGAGTTCATTTTCAATTTATAAACAATATTATGTAAAAAAAATTAACATTTTGCTTCTTCCTTTTTAGTTTTTAATTGCTTACCTTGATGAATGGTTTTGGAAAAAGTGCATCTCTAATAATTTAAATTGACACAATATTTTATTTTGATTCCTTAATTTTATGTGACGTTTTAACACTAATGCCGTTAACAAAAAATGTTGGCACTAATGTCGTTTTAACACTTATGTGACGTTTTATTATCCCCTTGCTTGACTAATATATCGTCAATATAACGGACAACAAAATCTCAGTACTTATTAAAAACATTATCCATCTTCCGTTGGAAGATGGCTGGTGCATTCTTAAGGAAAAATAGCATTACAAGCCATTCATACAAGCCTTGTGGAACACAAAAAGATGTCCAAGTAACCGAGTTTGGGTGCATGGCTACCTGATGAAATCCAGATTTTAAATCAAATTTGCTGTAAATCCTCTTGGATTTGATTTTTTGTAATAAAGCATCAATTCCTGGGAGACTGTATTGATCTTTATATGTATTATCATTCAATATTTTATAATTAAATACTAATCTACTCTTACCTTTGGTTGTGGAACCGTCAAGGTTAACTGTTGTTCCTGAGTGAACAATAAATGCTGCGGTTCTATGCCTACTTTGACTTGGTCTAATCACACCAATTTCTAGTAGGGTTTGGATATGCCTTTGATATTCCTCCTATCATTTCTGTTGTTCCTCTGTAAGGATCATGCCCTATTATTAACTGTCTAATTTGTCCTGTTATGTTTTTGGTATTATCAGCTAAGGCTATAAGCTAAGGCCGTTATAATCATTTGGGAAAGTATAAACCCAATTTAAATAATAATACTTAGTTGTCTCGCCTAATAAAAGATTCTCAACATAATGAACCTTTTCCTGATTGTTGGTGAAAGTAAGGTTTGAACAATGTAGAATCGTGGAAGATTCCCATTGTCCCATAACTTCTTCCCATAGCTGTGGAGGTATACTTGCAAGGATTAGTGTTGAACCATCATTTACATTAGCATGAGGGAGTTCACTTTTGTAGTTGAATTCATGTAATATATTTCTTCTTTTTTATATATATATATTTGGTAAACTTTCCCCTTTGGCTTTATATATGTGTGTGTAGAGAAAGGGAGTTCATTTTCAATTTATAAAAAATTTTATGTAAAAAAAAATTAACATTTTGCTTCTTCCTTTATAGTTTTAAATTGCTTACCTTGATGAATGATTTTGGAAAAAGTGCATCTCTAATCATTTAAATTGACGCAATATTTTATTTTGATTCCTTATTTTTATGTGACGTTTTAACACTAATGCCGTTAACAAAAAATGTTGGCATTGAATTTTTACATATTGAAAATAACATTCTCAAATGCTGACATATTAAGTTTATCTTTAAAAAATAATGATTGGCATAAAGAATCATCATTCGATATTAATGGTGTTAGAGTTAGATGATTGAAAATATAATTTATATAATTAAAGGACCAAACTAAAACCTTATATGCAATTAGAGGATGAAATGTGCACTTGGACAATTTTTTTCCCTTTATAAATCAATCCAAAAATACCATTTTAATCCCATAATAACTTGCACATTTATTTCAATCATATCTAATATTATTTTAAGAAAAATGAATCAATGTAATTTATTTTAATTAATGTGTACACAAAATGGAAAATTGGAATGGATGCTCAACATGCTTATCTTTTATATATATTGTCCATGTTAGATTTGGAAGGTTGAAGTCATGTTTTATTTTTTAGCACATGTTGATACTCATTTTATTTCAAAAGAAGCGTACTATTACATATTCCCACATATATAACGCTTAATAAGTAATGATTACATCAAATAAACATTATGGTTGTCGAGGTGATGATCGCACAAGAATATATAAAGCTTAAAAGTAACAATTACTTATGTGCATCATCATGTATTAGGAGGCGAATTCACAAAAACACAAAAATAACGATTGTAGTTAATAACCGTAATTTATTTAGTTAAAAAAAATAACAATTCCTAAAAAACAATCATTATGTAACATTTATAAATGATTTTCCTTCCAACCTTATATTAGCGAAAGGAAACACACAATGGTTATATCAATTAACCATAAAGTATGAATGAAAAAATTGACTTTTCATAATAAACAATCATCATGTAAAGATCAAATCTAAAAAGCATATTTTCATAACCTTGTTCGGTCCAACACCAAGTATTAGTTCTCATAAGTTAAATACTTTAGAGCGAAGTATTCAACTTTATTTATACTAACATATTCCTTTTGTTCTTAGTAAGGAACAAAAAATTAGACTGGGCAATGAACCAGTCACATCATAGGTTTAAGGGTCAATGGGTCAACCGGGGTTTAACCGATGGTCCGACCGACCATATTAAAATATTATAATTTATTATTGGCAATATATATATATATATATATATATATATATATATATATATAACTTATATAGATAAAAATGAAGATCTTTAGAAAAAAATATTTAAAATCTATTAGTATTAGTTATGATGCCTATACTTATACAATGATATCTCTTTTCTTTTAATTATTATATCCTTTTAAATAATTTTTTCATCATCATCTTTTTTTTTTAGATTTTTTTACCTACTTTTCTCTTCATCTTGGTCTTCAACCTTTCATTTTTCCCTAAAAAATAGCGCAAGATAGTAGTTAGAAGAATAAAAAAAAATGTACTTCATCTAACCAGTTAAACCACCAGTTTTCCTGATTTTAACCAGTTCAAACCAGTTCACGGCCCAATGATTAAACCAGACCGAACAATTGACTGGTTCACCAGTTAACCGCCCGGTTCGGTCCGGCTTTTTGTATTATGGTTCTTAGACTTTTCTAAAAAGAACTTTTTCGTAACCTTGTCATTCTCTCCTTCATCATGGTCAGACGCCAAGGAACTCTTGGTATTCGCCCTCCTTCTCCTCCTTTATAAGCTCCTCTTCCTCCTCGTCATCCTCACCCACCTCTTCCTTTACCAACGCCTCCTCTTCTACCACCACCACCACCACCTCCACAAGATCCTTACCCTCCTCCTCATCCTCTACCTCCTCCTCCTCCTCTTCTACCTCTTCCTCAAATGGAGGCTCTGCTGCTGATGTTGGCCAGCCTTGACTGCTCCACAAGGTGTCTTGCTATACACGCTTATAGTCTGAACAAGAGGTTGAACCTTACCCCATCATCACAATTAGGTTGTCTATGATTACTTCTAGTCATACCCTTCATCTTCTTTCTCTGAGGTCGATGATGTGCTGAGCGAAGTAGTAGTGATGACTGAAAACCACAACTACTTTTTTCAATATTAAAAAAAATGAATCATTAGGGAAAATTAACCCAAAAATATTTTTAAGAAAACAATTAACACTTTACAATTATTAGTAAATAACTGTTAGTTATATTTATAACCATGTAACTTATAAGGACATGTTCAACTCTATATTCTTTTCATTCTAAAGCGCATGTTCTTACCTACGAAACCCTTTCCATTTCATTCCTATTTAATTAACAAGAAATGATCTTTAATACTAAAGAACACGTTTGCTAATAAGATAATCCACGAAACCATTTCTATTTGAACGTCTAAAAAATGAACTCCACTTCTCCACTTCTATTTCAACTTCTCATATCAAACTTCTAACTTTTATTCTTTATTGATGTCATGGTAAAATGCAAGAGATCTTCTAGTTCACCATCTTTTGATCTTCCTGGGGTAAAACCAAAAGATGATCACCATCCACCGACAAGCATTGAAGTGCTTATCTTTGTGAACTATTACCTCCTACATATGGTCAATTGTTACATGGGAGAGTAAAGATGCATGGATAAGTGCTTGAAGGAACTAACCTCTCTCATTTACTCTCAGAATGAGAAGGTGGACAAATTACTAGAGAAGGATGAATCAATAATGCAACAAATCCTTCATCTATATAATTTTTTATTTTGTCTTTGTTTATCACACTCTTATTTTCTTTTTTTTTAATTATTTGTTTGTACAATAGGGTTGAATAATCAACTTGAAATTTTTAAAATTCAAATATATAATGGTTATTAAGTAAAACTCATCATTTTGTAGAATCCCATGTTAAATACCTAACAATTGTAATGTAAAACCGTGAACTTTTGTTTTGAGATTCATTACAATTGTAAATTAAGAACCATAAGAAAATGCCACTTTTCACAATTAGTTCTAAACTTATAGCCATGAGCAAGTTTCGTCAAGTCTTTTAAAATAGCCGTAATCTCACACCTCTTCATAATCCTTAGTTCTTACACTTAACATACTTGTCTTGGGTAAAATGTTACCTACCATCCTTAGAACCCCATAACTTTGGTTGACTTTTCCAGCTATCGATAGTTTCTTTTAGGCAAACCACATCCTCTACTGCTTTCTTTGAACTTCTGTCTGACAGTCGCACAAGTTGCATTAATTGCCTTAACTCACTTTTTCGTTTCTTAGCCCTAGCAAGGTTGCATTCCTTCACGTGCTCAGTTCTTCTTATTTTTAGGTACGATTTCTCTTATGTATTTCACATTCTCTATTCTACATTCTGCATTATCCTTTTTTCACTTCGCCTTACTTGGCTAGTTTTTCACCTTATTCGTCCATCATTTTTTTAGAAAACTCATTACTCTGTTCCCTATGGTTAACTGAATAAGTTATGTTTTCCAGTTAAAATGGCTAATTCTCATTCCTTCGGCATTGATAATGCCACTTGAACTAATGATATTTCCCCTAGTCAAACTAGAAACTTGTTCCAAGGATAGGTGTTAGAAAAAGTACAGGACATTGTAAGGAGGTGTCACTGCGCCTTGTAGCTTATGAATGAAGCAAAGTCTGAAGGTAAAAATTTTCATGTGGCATGAAACGATAAGGGTTAAGCTCTTGAGCCATCACAATTCATTAGCTAATTCAGCCTAACAGCAAGGAACAACGTTCCTATCACGTTAGGTTATGGGGGATAAGGGAAAGAAAGAGCACTCAAATGTTATTTGGGACAATGTTAGGGTAAGATATATATGCCTGCTAATTACTTGATATTTACTAGTAAAAAATGTTAGCTTGAATTGTGTGCTTTATAGTTTGCATATGATATAGATGACGATCAGAAGAAATTTGTCATCGATAAGGCTAGGCAAGTACTATGCACATTATATCATATATTGATGAATGCATATTTGCATATTCCACAAAAGGCTGATAAGACAAACGTTCTTGAGGAACTTCGATCCATGATCAAAGGGGATGAGTAGAGAGAATTTGTCATCTCATGTAGTTAGCTGCCATTACAGGTAACTGTTATTAGCAATTCATAAGGCTTGCATGTATTTGTTTAATACTAACTAAAGTATTGTTCACTTTCACAAATGATAAGCCAGGAAAATAAGTAGATGGTGAAGGAGAATAAGTATCCCTATAGAGTAAGGAGAAAAGGGTATGCTCGCATTGATCAAGAGTTGTCTGCTAAGAGTGGGGATAGTAGTAGACCTCCCAATTATGAACATTAGTCAATGGTGAGACAAGATAAAGATGGCTCTTATGATAATCCTCAAGTGAAGGAGGTCATCAACTAAATGGTAAGTATTAATATTAGTTCTTGATTTACGGAAGTAATATCTTTAATTAAGTATCAATATTAACATTATTGTTAAATGTACTGCAAGCCATTTCCCTGAAATTTACTACACATGTCTGCCTTTCTACTGATAAGGATTTATTGGTCAAGACTTAGGGCCTGACTATCATAGTCTTCTTAAGGGTCCTAGCTTTGGATTGACCAAGAAAAAAAATTATGTTCATTAGTAACCTCAAAGAAATAAAAAGGAAAAAAAATCTAATAAACTCCAAAAATAGTATGATGAAATGCACAAACAAATACTATTTCTTACATAAGATTTGATGCAAGAGTGTATTGCAAAGCAGCAAGGGGTAAATGACAACCCAAGTACTAAAAGTAGCTGCACATTCCCTGCTCATGATCTACCTCAGGGATTGATAGACGTTGAATATTTTACTAATAGCCCTTAATGCCATATAGTTACAACATGTTGTATGTTCAACCGCTCGGAGGATAACATGATTCATAATGAACCTTTGCCTCCTGAGTATGTGAAGGTACATATAAATACCAACTTGGATATTAACTATTAGCTCCCAGTGGATATCAAAGATGCAAAAATAGTGGGAGGGGCTATGGGTAGCTTCATTGCATTGCCTTGTTGTCTAGTTGAAGAACGTATGCTAACCAAAAAGTTCACTACTCAAAAGAAGCTACCCATTAGATCCAAGACTACTCCTTATCAGTCTAAGACCCCCCACTTAATCCAGGAACCCTACCCAGTCCAAGAAGATGAGGCATCCAACCCCTAATGATCAATTTGGGTAGAAGTCATTCTCGTAAATAAGCCCGTTAGTCAATTTGCTCTGAAGTCCCTCAAGGAGTTATCTAACAAATTCTTTTCTTTAAATTCAAATTCATTTCTAATGATCCAAATTGAGAAAGAGTTATTCAACTAATAGGATCAATAGGAATCTGTAGGCGAAGAGCTTGTTTTTTAGGTATTAAATAAGGAGATGGCAAGTACAAGCTCTACCAACTTCTTTATCATATATTTCTTGAACTATAATTAAATTGTTAGCTACTTAGAACTCTAATTATATCTTGATATGTCATTTTCAACATTTCAAGCACCTGTACCATAATTATATCCTCCTTTGTAACCTCCAGGACATGATCAAGTTCATATGTCATAATAATGTTAGGCACCAGGCTGATGGCGTAAAGGAAGATGTGAAGTAATCTCAAACGAGCTTCTAGGAGATGAATTCATTAGGACAACAACTCTAGACAATAACAACACTTATTTCTTGATGCCTTACATACAAGTGTAGGTACATCATTAATTTTTCTCATATTAATTTTTATTTATTTTGTAATTGTCCTGATAGTATGATCTATTATTATACTTAGGGGACACTAGATTCTCAAAATGGTAAATCCATTACACAAAAAGATTTGGTATTATGGCTCTATGAGAAAGGTTATAGAAAAGAGATCATACATGTAGCAGATGTTCAACCAGTAAGTTATCCATACATCACCTCTTATAATTTAGTTCAGCTTGCATATGTTTCTAAATATATAATTTTTTATTGAATCTTCTAAGAGAGGTGTATAACTACCGCTCACAAAATGGTCTTGGCTACAGTACATGCAACCTTAGTGATCACCACTTCAGATTTGCTTTTCAATGGTTGAGTCTAAAGATATATATATTATTCACTAATGACTATAGTATTAAATCAAAGCACACATATAGTTTATATATGACTGATTGAAAATTTTTTCTTATAATTGCTTTATAATGCCTATAGCTGTAAAGACCCTCCTCATATATCCCTTATTACTGACCTTACTTAGAGTAGCAATGCGTAGTTCAGTGTGCACACAGGAATAACATGAATATACTGATAATATTAATACAATATTGCTTAATTATAATGCAAAATTTTTCCCCACCAGGGGTTTACACAATATTTACAGACCTTAATAACTAAAAGGTCTTCAAACAACCAGCAACATTCCTCTTCGTGCATACATCTTTTCTGATCTTAGCACGTTTCCAATGCTCACCTGTCTGAATGGTTGGTTGGGAGGAGTGAGATTCGAGAGAATCTCAATAGCAAACATTACCACTATGCATGCCAGATATATATGAATCCATGACATGCTTGCTTACACTATTTCATGCCAACATAATGACATACTGCATGCTCGATGTTATGACATACATATGGCCATTGCACAAATATAACAGAGCTTCAACCAATCATACATGTTCCACACAAATAGGCAAAGTAGTCACATAATCAATGCAAGACATACATATCACATACAGGCAGAAAAGGTAAGTTCACTACCTCTCGGACTTTATGTCCTTCTTTTCTTGTCCCTTGATCCGCCAACCATTGCTCCTTGTTTATCACTTCATGGCCCTAGGCAAGTGATAACATCATTAGAGCCATAAAAAGTGAATACCCAATGGCCCACATTAGGCCTATAGGCTTACTTTCACCCTTGGAGTTCATTCCAATTATATTTGGCCAATTTCTTACTTAAATTCGCATGGTAATCAAACTACCAGCATTTTTTACCAAACTTTGAAAAATCATAATTAATTCTATAGAACTCTAATTGAGGTGGTTCAAAGCTCTATTTGAAGCCCTTTAAGTTTAGTTTTATATAAAAATACTCGATTTTAAACGTCACTACTACACCATTCCCAGAAGTTTTCCAAACACCAACTGTTTTAGATGTTCTTCCAGAAAATAGGGTAGACATTCCAAAATTCATATCTCCCAATATACTTGTCCAAAAATTACAAAATACCCATAATATTAAAGCTCTATGTCTCTTATTTAATTCTGGAAATTTTGAGTATTTTTTAATAAGGTTTGGTCCCTTAAACATCACGCAAAAACATACTATTCCAGAAACTTCCAGTTTTTCATGACCTAACTTCAAAAATGTAGAAATTTTAGCACACAAATCCAATTGAGCGTTATTACCTATCAAATTAAAGCTCTTTGTGTCTACTTTTCATCTCGAAAGTGTCAAAATTTTCAGACAAGGTTTGTTCCTTGAATTATCATGCACAGTAACAGTGCTTCAGACAAGGCAAATCAACACTATGAACACATATGCTTTATAAATTCCCAAATTTATATACAAGCATCCAAAAATCATGAACACTTGTATACCTACACAATTTTTCCTTCTAAAGCCAATGGAAATATCAAAATTAACAAATTTCTACTCCTTCTCTATGAAAAATCCAGAACAGAAACAGGAATTTATAGTTCTCAGAAAGAGTTTGTCGGTTTCTCGTTTTCTTTGACTTAATCACTTCCTTGCTACTCCTAATCAAATGATTAGCTATTTAAACACTTATTAGACATGATTTAGCAATTGAAAACACCAATTTAAACCATCCATAAATAGTACCCAACTTCCTTTATACTCATCCAAACGACAAATCAATCGGTTAAAAAGGAAGCTTACGCTTACCTCTACCCGTTTCCATAAACAATTCGGAATTCTGGCAATACTCTGGCAAGGAAGATGGCACCAAAAACCTCTAAAGAAAAATCTGAAACCGTAGGAATGAAGATCTCAATGAGTAGAAGAATTTTCCTGAAGGGTACTTTGAGAGAGGATGCCGTTTCGATAGTGTTTCGGAGGAAAAGATTTTCTCTCTCCTCTCTCCATTTCATCCGATCTCTTTCTCTCTCTTCCAGTGGTTTTCCTGCGTGAAAATGGCGAAGAAGATGATGGAGAATTGATTAAATGTGGTGTTAAATTGCCTTGCCACGTGTCACAAGTTCATTGGCCCAAATAATGAATTTTCGCATAAAATACCAAATTCTGCAGATTTTTCATTAACTTCGAAAATTCATATCTAATTGTAAAAATATCCAATTAGAGTGATTACAAAGGCTATGAGACCCTTATTGAGTCTAGTTGTAAGAAAAAATATAAAAGTTAGCCAATTGGAAGCTCACTCTTCCCATAATTTTAATCTTTGAATGTTATCCCAGAAAATAATTAATTTCGCTGGGCTAACTTCAAAAATTCATTTCTCTTTATATACAACTCCAAATTACTTATATGAACTATAAAATTAAATCTTGATAAGTCTAATTTCATTCTGAAAAGTTTCATAACTTTTTACCATTATTTACCTATCAAAAAAGGTCACACAATCACCACTGCCACACCGGGAATTTCACCGGTGGCAAAATTACTTTGTGTTCCACTTTACTATATTATATGTGACTTCCAATCACTTCATTTTTTTATTCCCCGAGCTCTTTAGCTCACCAATATAATTCATTTTAAATATCCAATAATATAAAGGAATTTTGGGGAATTTAAACATGCCTCATAGGGGAATTTGCTAAACCGGGGCTTAGCAGTCCACTTGATCCAGGCTTAATCTTATGCCTCTAGTCCCAAAATTCGGGATATTACAATAGCAATAGGACAAGAGTAATGATTGTAGGTATTACATGATGTAGTTCATGAAAGACATAATCATGCATGGTCCCAACAATATTGCTCTTAGTAAGGTATATTATATGCTCAATTCGTTCATATATACACACATTTGGTTTGCTATATATATATATATATATTATTAATTACAATATCTAACTTCAGCTATTATTTCCTTTTGCACTTAGTATTTTTATGCCTCTTGCTCGAAGTTTACTCACTTACAAATGGAAGAAGTGTCTGAAGAGTTGGCGGCATCTTTACAACATTAGTGGAAAGGGGAACTGGCCTACTAGGAATGATTGTAATTTATATATACTAATTTGTTTGTGTTAAACTTTTGTTTTAATAGTATATACATGTACATGAATGACTAGTTGTAAATATATTTTGATTTATTGTATTGTTTTATTTATGAATGACTATAAAGATATATTCTAATTCATTATGTATAAATGTATATGCAAGGGGGATAACGAAAGGAAAGAAAAAACCCCTCCTAATTTTTTTAAGATTTAGCTTCATAACTTATAGTTGTTACCAAGTAATTGTTATTTATGTCAACCGTAACACCTCACTTTTTGGACTCATTTCCAAGATTCGATAACCTTAGGAAAGCCATTCAAGCTTGCATGAGATTGAAAAATGTCAAAACATGAACCTTTTTAAAATCATTTCTTTTATTATTGTACATTGTGGAGATTCTCAAAACTTTTAGTTAACTTTGAAAATTCATAGTTAATTCTAGGAACATGGTTTTGACATGGTTCAAGTATCATCTTAAAGCTTGAAGAATACTTTACTAGGGAGAAGCAATCAATATAGTTTATTATTTTCCCTAAATCATTTCTTTTTTTTCAAACCCCTCAATACTTCGCCATTTATCAGAGTATCAACTCATAGTTCAGCAGACATACAGAAATAACATAAACATACTGATATAAAATACTTGATTATATTACAGAAAATCCCTACAGGGTTTGTACATAATAATTACAAATCCCAAAATACATAAAAAGACCGCAGATAACCAACATAAAATTCTTGATCAGGACAGGAACTTTCAATTGTCGGTGTCTATCTCTTTGCCCTAGGAACCGTCTCCTCTAGCTAAATAAATTTTGAATTAATGGAAAGGATGATATTCATACGAATCTCAATAGTAACATACAATCAATCATATAAAATATGATAAATAAATATGCAGTGCACCATATAATCATACAGAAATAAATACTGTAAACTTGTCTATATGTTCTGTGTTCAGGATCAAAATGACTATTTTGTCCCTATTAGCCATACTGTGATCACTAAAATGTTCTAGAGCAGACAACAACATGTCTGTATTTGCCTCACTACCTCAATTGGGTCCCATTGGCCTAATGGTATTTTTGCTTTTTCCATACCACAGCAAGGAATTACATCAACTTCCTAGACTGGGTCCTTCTTGGCCTGTTGGTACTTGTGCTTTTCTCATAGGGTAGTACTTGTTCTTTTCTTACACTACAGCTAGGAATTTGTAATATGCATTTCACATCATAGTGTCAAACCCCTTAGTAATTCGACATTTAACAGAGTACCGATACATAGATCAATGAGCATACAGAATAACATAAACATATTGATATGAAATTCTTTATTACATTGCAAAAAGTCCCCACAGGTTTTGTACATATTCAATTACAAAACCCAAAATGTACATAAAAAGTGTAATGATAACCAACATAAAACTCTTCATTAGAGCCAGAACCCTCAATTGTAGTATTCACTTCCTTGCCTTTAGAGCCGCTACCTTTTGCTGAATAAATATTATTTATGAAGAGAGGTGAGATTCAAACAAATCTCAGTAGTAACATGCAATCAATCATATAAGATACGAAAGATAAACGTGTAATGTAGCTTATATGATGTAGTAAATAATAATATTGTGCACATATCTGCCAAACAATGTTCAGGATCAAACGAAGATTTTATCCAAATTAAAATGGCCGTTTGTCCCTACATGACATTCAATGATCATAATTCTATTCTACTCTACATTCAGGTAAAAATGACTATTTGTTTCCTACTGGCCTTACTGCATGCTATGTTCAGGATCATATTACTGTATGACATCTACTTGCTATAATGTTATGGAGCATATGCTTTTCTGTCTGTACTTTCCATTGGCCTACCTGGACTCGGTACTTGCTGGCCATAGAGGTACTTGTGCTTTTCTGTTAGGGTGGTACTTGTGCTTTTCCCATACCCAACTCTAGTAATTATTGTTAGTCACATATCATTGCATAGAACATGGCAAACAATGCATATTAACAATCACATAGAATATGAGAGATAGAGTAACTACCTTAACACCTTTCCTTGCCTAGTAAATGTCGATCCTTAACTTCTAGTCCGGCTCAGTAAATATCAAATCCTAAAATCCCTAAATTGACAACAAATGAGTTATTACTCATTCATACCTTATTCTAAGACTCATAAGTTGGTTATGTTTACTAAAAAATGCATAATTACTAAAATGCCTTTAGGGAAACTGGTATAATTCCCTTTATATATGGTATATTTGTACTTTTTCAAAAATTGTGACTGAGGTTATTACTACACAATTTTGCTTATAGAATCCATTTTTGACAAATTCACATTGCATTTCTAGTTTTACCTTTGACAGTCACCAATTAGGATTTTAGGGGCCAAAATTGTCATTTTACACCCTAAAGCCTTCACACTTCATAATTCACATGTTTCCTACACAATTTTTCATTCTAAATACAATGAATCATCAAATCCATCAAATTTCAACCCTAACCCTTTGAGCTCCAACTAGGCAAAAGTTTAGGGTTTTTAGGGAAATTGAAGTTTTTTAATTTCCAACTAACTAAACATCTTCTTTTCACTTCTAATCACTTATTTAACCACTTAAACACTGTTCACACATGATTAATCAAAGTTTTGAAAGCATCTCCCCTTAGATCTCATACATCCTGAAACACAAATCCAAAACCAAATAAGCCAAACAACCAGCCAATTCATCAAGACCAAGTATAATGCATCAAGATAAAACAAGTTCTTGAGCTTACCTTGCTTCTCCTTGATATTCTCTCTGTGGCTTCCCTCTCCCTTTTCTCTTATTTTTCTTCTTGCTTTACATTTTTTCAAGATGGATATAAGGATTAGAGAGAGAGCATAAGAGATTGAAGCAAAAACAAGCAATTCCAACTACTACTTACCTTGTTTTGCTTCTTGATTTCTCTAGCTTCTTTCTTGTTCTTGTTCTTGCCTTAACTCTCTCTGTCTCTCTTTCCTTCTTGATGCAGGCCAAAAATGAAGGCCAAATGTGCTGAAATTTTGCTCATAAAATGTCACTTTCACCTCCTTAATTTTATTATATTTTATTGGCAAGTATTTACACATGGCAATTTCTTGTTCCTTCCTTTTTCCATAAGGTTTTTATACCTTCCACATGTCCTATTATATGCAAAAATCATATGCTCTCTTGCTCTTCTCTTTCTTGACCGACTTTCCTCTTATTTAAGGGAAAAATATTGGATTTTATTTTATTTAGCCAAATGACTATTTCACCCTTACATTTTCTTGAATTTTTGAACCAATTGCCATATTCTTCTTTCCTTTCTTTTTGGCCAAAATTTTCAATGTATTATGGGCCAAAAATTGTGCTCTTCCATACTAAATTTTAGGCCACAATGTTAGACTTTTATGAAGACAAAAATTGGACTTTATATTTTTTTTAGCCAAAAATTTCATATAATCACTATTGCCAATATTTTTGACTACTTCAAGTGCACCAAAATTCACCATTTTATTCCATTGAATATAATTAAATATACAAGAAATTTCGATGAATAAAATTTGGGATATTACAGCTCGCCCCCTTGTCAATAAAATTCCGTCCCCGAAAATTCTTACATAGACACACCCATAAATTATGGGTATCGCATTTGCATGTTTTCTTCCATTTCCTAAGCATCATTTATAAGAGATAACCCCTTCCAAACTATTTTCATGAATGGGATACTCCTGTGTGAAACCTCATTCCCAATACCTTATCGGCTCTTAGTTTCCACAAATTAGAGTAAGCAAGCGATTACTTTAAATAAACTAAAAGCCATTCTCTTTATTTACACTAGAGCGATTCTCTGCTTTACAACATTTAAACACATACAATAAATGTATAACCTCGTAGCTAATACAACCTTTACATCAATATAAAAGATGGCACCTTGCGCTTCAATCTTCTCTTCAACTTCGCATCTCCTCCATGCATCTTCACTTTTCTAAATGGTTGGTTGGGAGAAGTGAGATTCGAGAGAATCTTAGTAGCAAACATTATTACTATGCATGCAAGATATATATGAATGCATGACATGCTTGCCTACACTATTTCATGCCAACATAATGACATGTTGTGTGCTTAATGTTATGACATACATATGGTCTTTGTACAAATATAACAGAGCTTCAATCAATCAAATATGCTCAACACAAATAGGCAAAGTATTCACATAATCAATGCAAGACATACATATCCACTACATATAGGCAAGGTAAGTTTACTACCTGTAGGACTTTACATCTGTCCTCAATCCTTTGTCTTTGCTTCAGTTCGGGCACGACCATTCATCGAGTCCTAGAATTTCAAATACATTTAATGAGTCACTACTCATCCATATAACATTCTAGACTCGTTTCCTTGGTTAACTTAGGTCAATTATGCTAAATTACTAAAATACCCCCTAAAGTACGGCCCAACTGTACTTTTATAGAAATTATAACCTAGGCTAATCCTACACAATTTCACGTGTAGAATCCGTTTATGACTTTATATTAGTTAAATTCAGGCCCAAATGATGGAAATACGCCTTAATAGCCCCTATTTAGAGCTATAAGGGTAATTTGATCATTTCACCTTCTAGGCCATTTCTCACTTCACCATCAACATGAACCCTACACAATTTGTTCTTCTGAACTCAATAGAGTTATCCAATTGATGAAATTCCAACTCTTTACTTATGCCACACCTAAGGCAGCCAATTTAGAGTTCTCAGAAGAGTTGTGTTGGTTTCTCCTTTTCTTTAGCTTAATACTTCCTTTCTGCTTCTAATTACTTGATTAGCCGTTTAGACATCCATTGGACATCGTTTCGTCCTTTAAAATACTGATTGAATGAGTGACGAATAGTACCCAACTCTTATAATACTCATCCAAAATACAAACCAAAATGGTCAAAAGGAAGCTTGCACTTACCTTTACACGCTTCTAAATTTGGTTCAGAATTCTGGCGATGCTTCGGCCAGCAAGATGGCACCAACCATCTCCAAATGAGAATTCAGAACCATAGAATCAAAGCTTGGGATGAGTAGAAGAATGTTTGTACTAGATACTTTGAGAGAAAACGTCATTTCGGTCGAGTTCCGGTGATTCTAGGTTTTCTCTCTCTTCTCTCTCTCCTCCGTGTTCTCTCATTCTCATCCGTTCTCTTTCTCTTTCTTGCGTTCTAGTTTCTCTTTCATTCTTTTCTGATTTAAATGAGAAAGAATGAGAATATATGATGAAGGATGATGACTTTTAATGAGTCATCAAAGTGGCTCACCACTAATTGATCCAACTATTTCATTACTTGTATTACAAGTCTCATTTCTCTTTTGCTTTATATTCCACCAGTATTAATGAGAAATAAGAGAGTATAATTTACTCTCAAACTATCTCATTATATCACCACACAAGTGGTTAACCGAAGCCTTATGCTTCTGGCTTTTTGATTTTGCTTGATAATAATTTACCACATAGGCTTATTAATTATCAAGTAGTCATTTCCCTCCTTTTAATTTCCATTCAACTCAAATTATAGGGAATATTAGGGAAAAACCATCATCTCTTATCTTATGGCAAAATTACCATTTTGCTGTCACCTTTAATGATTTATCATAATAAATCATTTTTTGCTTATTTCCATTATTTCCCTCTCCATTCAATTGAATTGGGCAACAATAATAGGGAAATAACCTCATTGGTCAAATGACCATTTTTCCCATATGTTATTTTTCCCTTGAGCTCTCCAGCACACAATAATATTCCCTTTAATATCCAAAGATATAAAGGAATTTTAGGAAATAATATCATTCCTTACTAGGACACTTGCTAAACCAGGGTGTACTATGTAAATGGCAAGTTTTCACCCAAGAGGGGGGGCTGAATTGGGTGATACTAAATTTTTTAGAATTTAAAAACTGAACAAAGTGAAAGAGAAGATGAAGAAATTTGCACACAGAGAGTTATACTGGTTTGGCCATAAGTTTTTGCCTATGTCTAGTCCCCAGAGGATTCCACCTACTGAGATTTTCACTATTCTTCCAAGATTCAGTTGGCTCTTGGATAGCACAATACAACAGCTGTCCTTGCAAAGACTACAAGAAGAAATGTTCCTTAACTCAGAACTTTCTCTCCCCCTCACGACAAGACTTATGAGCAGAGTGACTTCAATGGGCTCTCTCAGCTTCACTCGTAAGGAAACACTCAACCCTCTCAAGGTCCCTCTACCTTGAGATGAAGATTACAGTGAAAAGATATACAGAAGAAACTCTCTCACAGAGCAGATGAATAATAACTGAAGCTCACAATACAAGTTAAAAAGATTGAAACCTAACAAGCTTGTTTTGTGTATATTGCAATTGTAGTTTTTTCTCCAAATCTCTGTCTGGTACATTTGTGAAAAGCGGCTTTTATTGACCTTTTTCTGACCGTTGTAAATGTTTCCGTTGATAAATCATTATGGGCATTTGAATTCGTTAATCACAGAATCAACGCGTGTAGCCGTAATCTGAGACCCATGTGCATGTTCTCGTATCCATATTATGTCATCCATTATTTTCTTTAATATCTGTCTCACACTGGGAACAAACATTTAATCAAAGCTGACATGTTAATATATTATGATTAAATAACACATAAATACATTTAGTGTCCATCGCTGAAGGAATATATTTCGGACATTTGCATGAACTCGAGTTTGAATGCTCAAACTCGAGTGTACATCATGTTTACTCAAGATAGTTGTTCTTGGGTACAAACTTCCAAGCTAACACTCGTAGAACTTGAGTGCTAAATATCATACAGACTCGAGTGCACTATTAGAACTCGAGTGTAGGTCTTGTTCCTCTTCTCAGGTGGAAGCTCTCAAGCCAGAAACTCACATTACTCGAGTGTGATATAGGTGTAGAACTCAAGTGCTCCAATCTCAACTCGAGTGCACCTTATTTCTTCAACTTTACAAGTCTTTCAGGTACACACTTCCATTATAACACTCTGGTCACTCCAGTGCATATCAGATGAAGAACTCAAGTGCTTAATCCCTAACTTGAGTGCATCATTTGTTTCTCAGCAACATAACTCTCAGGTTCAAACTTTTACATCATAACTCCCAGAACTTGATTGCTAAAATGATCTCAAACTTGAGTGTATATTTTAGAACTCGAGTGTGTTTCATATTATCTCAAGTTACTTATTTTTGGGTCCAAACTTTCATATCTGTACTTTTAGAACTCGAGTGTAGCATTTGTCAAGAACTCAAGTGCGTGCTGTCAAACTCGACTGCTATGCTTGTTCTTTCAAAAACTTTACTCTCTGACACAAAATCTTATCCCAAAACTCTCAAGACTCGATTGTATATTTCTTCGAAACTTGAGTGTTTAGTTTCAAACTCGAGTGTAACTCTTATATTCATTGCTTCAAGTCTTCTCTAGAACAAACTCTCACTACTGCACTTCCATGACTTGAGTGATATTCATTTCAAAACTTGAGTGTGTATCTCCAGACTCGAGTGCTATAGTTGGCAACATAACACTTTCAAATATCATTAGATTATAACGGTAATTACATAGGAAATATTGAACCAAACTTGAGTGTATAAGTGAGGACTCGAGTGCTATTGAGAGAACACGAGTGTGGCTGATAAAACTCGAGTGCATCAATATTTTTGACAGTGTACAAAAACCATAAATCATAAATTGCTTCATTTGGTAAATTTTACATAATGCACTTAATCAAAACTTGTCATTTCCTTGTAAAAAATTTCATCACTATTTTGTTATCATCAAAACATAGGTTCCCACATTCTCCCCATTTTTTATGACGATAAAATCTAAGTGATGGATTCGAGAATGTTGAGAAATCTTCCAAGAATATTGGACCAAACTTGCACATTACATTAGATGAAGATATAAGAAACATAATACTTAACCATTAGTCAAATGTCAAATACATATAGTTCCCTACGACAACTGTTGCAACCAGAGTTCAAAACATAAAAAACAAAAGTACAAAATTCATAGACACTTCCCCTGAGGAACTCATAATCCATTACTCCTTCTTCTCCCCCTTTTTGTCATTATCCGAGATAGGAGGTACAGGAAGGGTGATATCTGAGGAAGTGGGAGGAACATCAAGTACCATGATATTATTTGTTGGTATAAATGGTGGTGAGGTAGGAGGTAGGATAAAGGATGGTGGTTGTATTGCCCCGAATTTTAGGATTAAAGGCTTGAGGTTTAGCCTAGATTAAGTGGACTGCTAGACCTTAGTTTGGCAAATGTCTAAGTGAGGAATGATATTTATCCCAAAATTCCATAATATCTTTAAATATTAATAAGAAATAAAAGGTGAGGGCAAAATGGTAATTTTGCCATAAGATGAGGAATGAGGATTTTCCCCTAATATTCCCTATGATTTGAGTTGGATGGGAATTAAAAGGAGGGAAATGATTACTTGGTAATTAATGAAGCCATGTTGGTAATTATTATCAAGTAAAGTCATTAAGAGGAAAAGCTTAAGGCTTTGGTGGACCACTTGAGGTGGTATAATGTGATAATTTGAGAGTGAATTATACTCTCTTATTTCTCATTAATATTAATAGAATGATGAAGGAAAAGAGAAAAGAAACTTGCTATGCAGGAACTGAGATAGGTGGACTAATTGAGTAAAGGCTACCGGATGATTTTAATTAATCATCATCCTTCATCAATTAATTCTCTTTTTCTTATGATCAGAAATAAAAGAGAAAAGAATGAAAGAGAAACAAAACATATTAGAATGAGAACAAGAAAGAGAATAGAGAAAGAACGAGAACGCAGAGGACAGAAAACTGTGATTCGCCGGAACTCGTCCGAAACGGCATTTTCTCTCGAAATGTCCAGTACAAACATTACTCTACTCATCCCGTGCTTTGATTCTATAGTTTTGGATTCTCATTTGGAGATGGTTGGAATTTCATCGATTGGATGATTCCATTGAGTTTAGAAGAGCAAATTATGTAGGGTTCATGTTGAAGAGAAAGTGAGAAAAGGCCTGGAGTGTGAAATGATCGAATTGCCCTTAAAGGCTTTAAGTAAAGGCTATCAAGGGTATTTTCATCATTTAGGCCTGAATTTGACTGATCTGAAGGTATAAATGGATTCTACATGTGAAATTGTGTAGGATTGGCCCATGTTGTAATTTCTATAAAAGTATAGTCGGGCCGAGCTTCCGGGAGAATTTTGGTAATTTAGCATAATTGGGCTAAGTTATCAACTAATACGAGTCTAGAATGATATAAGAAAGAGTAATGACTTATGTATTAAATGTTTGGAAATTCTAGGACTCGATGGATGGACGTGCCCTAACCGGAGCAAAGACGAAGGATTGAGGACGGACATGAAGTTCGACAGGTAGTGGACTTACCTTTCTTGCATGTGTATGATATGTATGTCTTGCATTGATTATGTGACTGTTTTTCCTATTTGTGTTGAACATGTTTGTTGTAGTGAATTTTTGTTATATTTCTACATTGGCCATATGTATGTTATAACATCGAGCACGCAGCATGTCATTATATTGGAATGAAATAGTGTAGGCAAGCATGTCATGCATTCATATATATCTGCCATGCATAGCGGTATTGTTTGCTACTGAGATTCTCTCAAATCTCACTCCTCCCAAACAACTATTTCAGACAGGTTGAAGAGTGCCTGGAGAAGTACACAGAGGAGATATGGAGACGTGAAGTGAAGATGAGGTCGTAGTGCGAGGCACTACTTCTTGTATTTCATATATGTGTGTATATATGGATGTATGTGTATGTAATGTTGTATAAGCAGAGAACCGCCATTATGTAATTAATGAGAATGGCTTTTAGTTTATTAATATATTCACTCGCTTACTCTGATTTAATGGAACTAAGAGCCGGTAAGGTAATGTAAGGAAGGGTGTCACATTTGGTGGTATTAGAGTATAAGACGGATTTATGCTCATATGTGACAGTCCTTACAGTGGTGAAGTAGGAGGTGGAATAGATGATGGTGGTGAACTAGGAGGTGGAACAGATGTGGAGGATGATACCCAAATCAGTACTTCTAATTCATTCAAATGCTGTGAATGTTTTGCCTGAGTCTGGAGGATGAGGGCAAAATTGGTGTTTAAGTTCTGAACCAATGTGCCCATCTGTTGATCAATAGTAGCAATCATTATTTCAAATTGATTGTTCAAGTGTTGAAATTGCTCCAACATTTCAGTCCGAAGGCCATTGACAGCTCTGTTGATCAAATCCCCCACATAGTTCTGTATAGATGCACCAATGAAGGAAGGAGACGGGGGTTAACCTTGGGCGGGAGATTGGGCTTCATCAGCAATGGTCGTAGGAGATTGTCGAGAGAATGGAAGGGAGATACCCATTCGATGCATTTGAGTCATTCCAAAGCGTGATATCCTCACTTTTACATTCTTTTCCAAATACCAAATCTTGTTGTGCCAAAGGATGCGGGAAACAATCTGAGGCAGTGGAATATATGTGTTCAGAGTGGAAGAGAAGCAAAATCTTCTCATCTCTTGAAATATCAGTTCTCCTACATTCCTCTGATGTCCCGAAAGCAAGGAGGCCATCATGTAATAATCCTTGTGTGCAAAGTGTGTAAAGTTTTTGGATTTGTTGACTATACTTCTGGTATAGATATAAAATAGGATTCGATGAAGGGTAGGAATTTGAATAGGTTTGAAATTTAGGGGTCCCATTTTCTCTCTAGGTCTTAGAAGTTGAAATACTTGGGCTGGAGTACATTCAATGGCAGGTTCAGGAGGCGGATTTTCATACCCAATAATATGGTTGATGATGGTAGGGGTGATCTTGATGATTTGACCATGGACAGAGGTTTGAATTCCCTCTTCTATTAATTCACCATTCTTAGAAAACTTATTTTTCACAGTCATGTTCGAGTAGAAAATTCGAACAACAGTTGGTGAATATAATAGATGATCATTGAGCCATCGTTCATAAAAATCCAGATATTGCCTTAGGTTAATGTTGTAGCTTGAATACAGGTAGTCCAAATCAACATAAATGATGGACAAAATTTTGTATGAGAAAATTCATCATTGTATACCTTTTCATCCAGAGGTTTGAGAGTAGAGGTATTGAACCCTTCCAGTGGTTCTGTTTCTTTTTCCTCTTTCGGTGCTTGTGATGCAGAGGCAGCCGATTGTGATTGCTTGTGTGGCATGGAAGGACCAGTTGTAGTGCCTGCTTGAGAGACAATCTTCTTGACGGAGTGTCCAATTTGGAAGCCCGTATGGCTTCTTGAAGAACTGGTCATCTGAAGAGGAATGTTCAGAGGAGGATGGAGAGGCTGTTTCTTAGCCTTTTCCCTATACTGGCTTGGATGACTTGGATTTAGACCGAGTCACAATTGGTTCTTTGATAGTGAGCTTTTTCGGTGCTTGGGCAGGTTTTATCACAAGCTTTGATTTCTTGGGTGGAGGTTCTTGCACTTTGGATTGTGGATGAGTGTGTTTCACAGATTTGGATGGTGATTTCGGTGGAGAAGTAAGAGTTGAAGATGGAGTTGGTGAAGGGGACAGAGAGCCTGATCAAGAAACAGACTCCGATGGGGTTTGGTGAGATTTCGATCGAGAATTGGTGGAGGAAGATGAATGGAGTTCAGGATTCTTGCTTCTAACCATCTTTGAGCAATGAAAATATAAACTTAGATAGAAATTTTAGAGATTACCGAAAATCCTTTCAGAGGTATTGAGCGAGAATGTTGAAGATGATGACGATAGGTCTTCCGAAAGGGAGATTTATAGTTTGAACACAGTGAACAGAGTGGATGAAAAGTTGTAACCGTTGATTAAATGCAATGAATGAGCAGTTAGAAAGAGTTGAAACGGTGGGATTTTGGTTCCAGGGTTTCGAGTGAGAAGACGCGATCGAGTGGGAGAAGAAGTGTGACGGATCTAAGCTCTCGGTTCTGATATATATATATATATATATACCTCGGAACTCAAGTTCTATATAGAGAACTCGAGTTCATATGAACTCGAGTTTTAAATGAAGAACTCGAGTTCATATGCACTCGAGTTTGAAACTTCAAACTTGAGTTTATTAGTAAATTTCCCTTACTACCCCAGCGTACCTAGCTTGAGTGTTACTTGTAGACACTCAAGTTATTTTCTAACTCCTAGTTTCTTTGTACTAAAGTCTTCCAAGATCACTTGAGTAATCCATCTGCTAAGTCTGAGTGTTTGTATAGAATTTCCATCTGTGAACTCGAGTCTTCCCCAGTGAACTCGAGTTTGATCATGGCACTTCTCTATGAACTCAAGTGTTTGCTTAGAGTTCATATTTTCTCTGTTAACCTCTGTTTGTCTTTACATATACAGAGCATTTCCTGTAAAACAAACTTATAGATACTCCGATGCTTAAGTTAGTAACCCAGTCATCAAAACATAAATAGTAACATATAAATACCTTTTAACAAACATCTTATAGTTCATTGGGATTAGTCATACCCAATTCTCTTCTCATGTACACAAATTTTTCTTTTTCCAGAGGTTTTATGAAAATATTAGCAAGCTGGAAATCAGTTGGAATTAATTCTACACAGACATCTTTTCTTTGAATATGATCATGTATAAAGTGATGTCGGACATCAATATGTTTAGTTCTTGAGTATTGCACAGGATTTTTTGCCAAGCTAATGGTACTTGTGTTGTTGCACATAATAGGAATTTCCCTTAGATAGATTCCTAAGTCTTGGAGTTATTGCTTTAGCCATAGCACTTGAGAACAACAACTTGTTGCTGCTATGTATTCAGCTTTAGTTAAAGACACTGAAACGGTGGTTTGCTTTTCGCTAAACCAAGATACTAAAGAACCTCCAAGGAATTGACACTGTCTACTAGTGCTTTTTCTGTCCGTTTTGTATCCTACATGATCTAAGTCTGAGTAAGCCATGAGATACTCATTTCCTCCTTTTGGGTACCATAAACCAAGCTCTACAGTATTTCCTAAGTATCTGAAAATTCTTTTCACATTTTCAGAATGAGATACTTTTGGAGCTGATTGAAATCTTACGCACATCCCAATGCTAAATTGTATGTCAGTTCTACTTGCTGTTAGGTAGAGTAATGAACCTATCATTCCTCTATACTTGGTTATATCATATGGTTTGCCCTTCTCATTTGCATCTAATGAAGTAGTTTAACTCATCGGAGTTTCAGCTCCATTAGAATTTTCCATTTCATATTTCTTCAATAGTTGTTTCAAGTATTTGTTCTGAGATATAAAAATTCCCTTGCTATATTGTTTGATTTGCAGCCCTTGAAAGAAAGTTAATTCTCCTATCATAGACATTTCAAATTCACCCTGCATAAGCTTAGAAAATTCTTGACCTGACATTCATTAGTAGGACCAAATATGAATAACGTTAATTCTTGTTGTGTTTGATGAATAACGTTGTGTCTACTTTTCCTCTAACAAAACCTTGTTCAAGAAGAAACTTACTTAATATTTCGTACCAAGCTCTTGGAGCTTGTTTCAAACCGTATAAAACCTTCTTAAGTTTGAATACATGATCATGTTTTGAATTATATTTGAAACCAAGAGGTTGTTCTACATAAACTTCCTCCATAATGTAACCGTTTAAAAATGCACTTTTAACATCCATTTGATAAAGTTTAAAACATTTTATGCATGCAAAAGCTAAGAGTACTCGTATGGCTTCCAATCTAGCTACTGGAGCATATGTTTCCTCATAATCAATACCTTCTTCTTGATTATATCCTTTGACAACTAATCTTGCCTTATTTCTCACAATGATTGCTGATTCATCAAGTTTGTTTTTGAATACCCATTTGGTTCCAATAACCGGTCGGTCTTTTGGACGGGGTACCAAATCCCAAACTTGATTTCTTTCAAATTGATTTAGTTCTTCTTGTATAGCAAGTATTCAATCATTGTCAGAAAGTGCTTCATCAATACAAGAAGGTTCTATTTTAGAAATGAATGCATAAAAAATTTACTTCATTTAAAACTCGATTTCTGGTCTTAACACCTTTATCAATTCTTCCAATTACCTGATTAATTGGATGATCTTTCATATGTCTCCATGCTCTAGGCTGAGCATCTTTATTGACATCATCTGATTTTTCAAAAGTATTTTGATCTGACAAATGAAGATCTTTAGTATTCTTTAATAAGTCAGTTTCTTCTTCATCAAGTAATCTTGTTTGATATTCAAATTCATTAAATACAACATGAATGGTTTCTTCTACAGTGCATGTTCTTTTGTTAAAGACTCTATATGCTTTACTTCTATTAGAATATCCTAAAAACAAACTTTATCAGATTTAGAATCAAATTTACTGAGTTTTTCTTTGCCATTGTTGTGAATGAAACACTTGCACCCGAAGATGTGCAAATGAGCCAGATTGGGCTTCCTTTCTTTGTATAGCTCGTATGGTGTTTTTCCAAGCTTCTTCCTAATGTATGCTCAATTTGAGATGTAGCATGCTGTACTCATTGCATATGCCCAAAATACTTCAGAAATTTCTTTATCGTTACGCATTGCTCTTGCCATCTCCGTGAGAATTATGTTCTTTCTTTCTACTACTCCATTATGTTGAGGTGCCCTTGGTGCTGAAAAGTTATGATCTATTCCTTGATGGTTACAGTAATCTTCAAAGAGTTGATTTTCAAACTCTCCTCCATGATCTGTTCTAATAGACACAAGGGAAATACCTTTCTCATTTTGGACTTTCTTGGCAAAAGAAACAAAGTTAACAAATGTCTCATCTTTTGATGTGAGAAATATAGTCCATGAAAATCTTGAAAAATCATCAACAATTACTAGAGCATATAAATTCCATCCAAAACTTTTCACACAAGATGGACCAACCAGATCCATATGAAGCAATTGTAAAGGTTTAGAAGTTGAAATTTCATTTTTGGTTTTGAAAGATGATTTAGTCTGCTTACCTTTTTTACAAGTAACACAAATCATGTCATTTTTGAATTTTAGTTTGGGAAGACTGATAACCAAATCTTTTCTAATCAATTTCTCAAGTTGATTCATGTTGACATGTGCAAGACGTTTATGCCATAACCAACTTTCCTCAGTTTTAGTTAGAAAATAGTTTTATGAAGAACTGGATTTTAAGTCAAGAGTATAATAGTTACCGTCTCTTTGAGCTCAGATCTTAGCTTCAATAGATTGTTTGTCAAGCTGTAGATCCTTCTTGTTGACGATCAGACATTCTTCTGAATCAAAGATTACCCAGTTTCCTTTATCAGTACTTTGACTTATACATAGAAGATTATGACATAATCCTTCCACATAATAAACATCGTTGATTGAAACACCATTTGATCTTCCAACTTCTCCAACTCCAGCAATGTATCCATATTGATTGCCTCCAAAGGCTACTTTTCCTCTATCTTTAGGTACCAGTGTGGTGAACTTTTCTCTGTCACCAGTCATATGTCTCGAGCATCCACTATCAATGTACCATTTATTTGCTCATGATTCTTTGAGACATACCTCGGAGTCTGATTCTTCTTCTTTGGCTACCAAGCATATATTAGCGACTTCATCATCATCACTCTCACCTTCCGATGAACTTTCGCCCCATATAGATGACATGCATGCTTTCTTTCTCTGTTTCTTGTCTTTGTTTTTAAAACATTCAGACTTGATATGTTCAGGCTTTCCACATCCACAGCATATGACTTGTTGTTCTTTACTTTCTTTCTTACTTGAACTTTCTTGTTGATTCCTGAAATTCCGTTGTCTCTTTCTGTATAATTTTTTAAACCTCTTGACAAGCATCCCCATCTCTTCATCGTTGATTTCTTCTTCACTTTCAGTTGGTTATTCTTCTTTCACAGTTTTGAGGGCAACTCCTCTTTTCTTTTTATCATCAAAATCTTCTAATTCCTTTTTAAACTTCAGCTTTCCTTCATATTCTGAAAGACTCCCAAAGAGTGCAGCTACAGACTTCATTGACTCTCCTTTGGCTTCTTCTATAGATGTCACCTTTGCTTCCCATTATTTGGTAAGAATGTTTAGAATCTTCCTTACTTGGACATTTTGATCAAAGATCTTTCCAAGTGCTGCTAACTGGTTGACTAGATGTGTATATCTAAGCTCAAACTCATATATTGTTTCTCCAGGTTTCATTCGAAATAAATCATACTCAGTAGTTAGAGTGTTGATTCTATTTTCTTTGATTATGGAGGTACCTTCATGTGCGATTTCTAAAGCTTCCCACATTTATTTGGCCGTACTCAACGTACATATTCTGAAGTATTCCTTTTGGCTAAGTACACTCTGAATCATCAGAATAGCTTTACTATTCAGTGTCACTAGTCTTTTGTCATTCTCGTCAAACTCTTCTGGACTTTTCTTCACAACTCTATCTTCAACTTTCTTTGTTGGAATATATTCTCCATCTTGTATTTCATTCCAAAGACCATGTTCAGTTCCCATCACAAATACTTTGAATTTGGCCTTCTAGAATGAAAAATGTTCTCCCCCAAAACCAGGAGGTCTAGTAATTGAAGCTCCTTCTGGAAGAATGTTCTCACCTATGGTTTCCATGTGTATGGATCCTTCTCAAGCCGTTAAGCTCTTCGAAGAAGACCTCGCTCTGATACCAAATGTAAATGGCAAGTTTTCACCCAAGAGGGGGGTGAATTGGGTGATACTAAACTTTTCAGAATTTTAAAACTGAACAAAGTGAAAGAGAAGATGAAGAAATTTGCACACAGAGAGTTATATTGGTTCGGCCACAAGTTTTTGCCTGCGTCCAGTCCCCAGATGATTCCACCTACTGAGATTTTCACTATTCTTCCAAGATTTAGTTGGCTCTTAGATAGCACAATACAGCAGCTATCCTTGTAAAGACTATGAGCAGAAATGTTCCTTAACTCAAAACTTTCTCTCCCCCTCACGATAAGACTTATGAGCATAGTGACTTCAATAGACTCTCTCAGTTTCACTCGTAAGGAAACACTCAACCCTCTCAAGGTCCCTCTACCTTGAGATGAAGATTACAGTGAAAAGATATACAGAAGAAACTCTCTCACAGAGCAGATGAATAATCACTGAAGCTCACAATACAAGTTAAAAAGATTGAAACCTAACAAGCTCATTTTGTGTATATTGCAATTGTAGTTTTTTCTCGAAATCTCTGTCTCGCACATTTGTAAAGAGCGGCTTTTATTGACCTTTGTCTAACCGTTGTAAATGTTTCCATTGATAAATCATTATGGGCATTTGAATTCATTAATCATAGAATCAACGCGTGTAGCCGTAATCTCAGACCCTTGTGCATGTTCTCGTGTCCATATTATGTCATCTATTATTGTCTTTAATATCTGTCTCACAATGGGAACAAACATTTAATCAATACTGACCTGTTAATATATTATGACTAAATAACACATAAATACATTTAGTGTCCATCGCTGAAGGAATATATTTCAGACAGTTGCATGAACTCGAGTTTGAAAGCTCAAACTCGAGTGTACATCATGTTTACTCAAGATAGTTGTTCTTGGGTACAAACTTCCAAGCTAACACTTGTAGAACTTGAGTGCTAAATATCATACAGACTCGAGTTTACTATTACAACTCTAGTGTAGGTCTTGTTCCTCTTCTTGGGTGGAAACTATCAAGCCAGAAACTCACATTACTCAAATATGATATAGGTGTCGAACTCGAGTGCTCCAATCTCAACTCGAGTGCACTTTCTTTCCTCAAATTTACAAGTCTCTCAAGTACACACTTCCATTATAACACTCTCGTCACTCGAGTGCATATCAGATGAAGAACTCGAGTGCATAATTTATTTCTCAGCAACATAACTCTCGGGTTCAAACTTTCACATCATAACTCACAGAACTCGAGTGCTAAAATGATCTCAAACTCAAGTGCATATTTTAGAACTCTAGTGTGTTTCATATTATCTCAAGTTACTTCTTCTCGGGTCCAAACTTTCATATCTGCACTTTCAAAACTCGAGTGTAGCATTTGTCAAGAACTCGAGTGTGTGCTGTCAAACTCGAGTATTATGCTTGTTCTTTCAAAAACTTTACTCTTGGACACAAACTCTTACCCCAAAACTCTCGGGACTCGAGTGTATATTTCTTCGGAATTCGAGTGCTTAGTTTCAAAATCAAGTGCAACTCTTATCTTCATTGCTTCAAGTCTTCTTTGGAACAAACTCTCACTACTACACTTCCATGACTCGAGTGATATTCATTTTAAAACTTGAGTGTGTATCTCCAGACTCGAGTGCTATAGTTCATGGCAATATAACACTTTCAAATATCATTAGATTATAACGGTAATTACATAAGAAATATTGAGCCAAACTCGAGTGTAGAAGTGAGGACTTGAGTGCTATTTGTTAGAGCAAGCTTTTCACCCAAGAGGGGGGGTGAATTGGGTGATTACAAAATAATTGGCAAATCTAAAATCAATATACAAAACTTAAAGCACAGTTAATGAAAGAAGAGATATCACCAAAGTTGACACAGGGATTTATACTGGTTCGGTCTCAAACACTTGACCTACGTCCAGTCCTCAGAAGTCCTTCTGAGCCTTTCACTATATCCTCCAAGATTCAGTGGGTTCTTGGCACCTCAGTACAAACAGCAAGTTCCTTCAGACACTTGCTCCCCCTTACACAAGGTAATTTCAAATCCCTACTTAAGGTTCCTCAACCTTAAGCTAATACAATTGAGAATGATTTAGTATGACTGACAATCTCTCTTTCAGAGTATGTAGATAAAAACTGAAGTGCAGATGAAGTGTTAAAGCCTTTTTGAGAAGATATCACTTGTGGAAAGTTCAGGCGTATTTCTTCGTTGTTGTGTTTTTCAAAATGGCTGGACATATATAATAGAACCACTTTGAAGACGTTGTAAATTTGCCCGTTAATTCAAAGATGCTTCTGACAAATGTAACAGCATTTGTCTTCCGTTACTTTTGAATTTCTACTGCTACCATGAATAGTTGTCGTTTGAGTGGAGTGATCAGTTACATGTTAAGTGCGATAGTGGAGTACAGCTGTAACACACTCATGAATATGACCGTTAAGCAATATTTGTATCTCAACAGATTAATATGGATCACTGGAGGTGTTTTTTTAAAAAGAGACAGTGAAACCATAGAGAGTGATCCTATTTTCGCAACTGAGTATTATATCATGATTTTGAAAGCTACAGTAATAATAAAATTTCACTTAGCAAAATCATTTGTCGTTGATGAAGTTAAAAACAATTGGATCAAGGTTAATGTAGAAAGATGTATACTTGATCAATAAATCCTCATATGAGAAGATGCAATATCATTGGTAGTGAATATAATGTGTTTGGAAATGATTTTGAAACCTTTGAATATTTCTGACAGTGATTGCTGGTTCACTGGAAGTGATTTTGGAATTTGGCAAATATCACTCGAGTGATTTATGATCACTGGAAGTGATTTGGTGAACAGTGAAATCTTCTTGCAGTGATTTCCAATTCACTGGAAGTGATTCAGCGAAAATCCAACATCACTCGAGTGATTGAGGATCACTGGAACTGATTTGAGAATTTTGGCTGATCACTCGAGTGATCTCAGCTTCACTGGAAGTGATTTGTAAAACAGTAGATTTTTCTTGAAGTGAAATCCTAATCACTGGAAGTGATTTGCTTCATCACTCGAGTGATTCACAATCACTGGAAGTGATTTGGCGCATCACTCGAGTGAATGAGAATCACTGGAAGTGAATAGCAAAACCGTGAGAATTTCTGGAAGTGAAAACAAAATCACTGGAAGTGTTAGTCAGATCACTCGAGTGATTCACAATCACTGGAAGTGATTTGGCGGATCACTCGAGTGATTCAGAATCACTGAAAGTGATTTTCAAAACAGTGAATTTTTCTTGCAGTGATTTCGCGATCACTGGAAGTGAAATTGCGGATCACTCGAGTGATTTCCCATATCACTCGAGTGATCTGTAATTTTATGCAATCACTCGAGTGATTTCAGCGATCACTCGAGTGATCTTGAATATCACTCGAGTGATTAACAAAATCACTCGAGTGATCCACAATCACTCGAGTGATTCATTTAACCACTCGAGTGATCTTTCACAGATCACCAGAATGGATTGCTTTGCTGCTAATTCTTCCATGAGCTTCCAAAACATGATTTGTTATCATCAAAACATGGAATCTAACATTCTCCCCCTTTTTGATGATGACAAAACATATCATATGATCAAGTTTAAAATTTTGATTTTCTAATACACTTTGCTTGATCTTTTTGAAATCTTTTGCACTAATTTTGATTTACAATTGCTAAGATGAGTTTGTTTAAGAGATTATAGGTTTTTGACCTTTTGGAAGATAAAAGATGTAAGTTTCAAGTTCAAAAATCATTGTAAACAAAAAATGCACAGTGAATTTTTTTTTTGAAATCATTTTGGCGGCTGTAATACACTAGGATTTCCATGAGATCATGTTGGCTACTGCAATCATAAACACAGATACATTAAAAATTTCATAGGATCATATCATAAACTCATATTTCCATTAGATTAAAGTCAAGTCAGATTACACAAGATACACAGTGACAAAGTTCAGGAAAGGTAAAATACATAACTTGTAATTACAAACTAAAACACATATGCATCAAAAGAAAATATATCATATCTATCATATCAGCTCTTCTCCCCCTTTTTGGCATCATCTAAAGGAAAGGTAGACGGTGTTGAGGCTTGAGTGGATGCAGATGCAAAGAAAGAGGTAGGTGGAACATATGGAATAATGGAAAGTTGTGGAGGAGATTGGAAGGAAAATGTGGTAGAAGATGGCTCAATAGGAGTGGTGGAAGTGGAGTTATTTGGTCCTATGACCTCTGTGGTGGCTTCCTCAGCTATGATTTCCTCAGTGTGAGAACTGGAAGCAGTGTGATGTGAAGAAGATGATGGAGTCTGGAGAATGGGGTCAGGGTGTGGAATATCACCAGCAGAAATAGGATCAGAAATAAAGATTGTGGGAGGTGCTGGAGGAGTGTCTGAAGGAATAATGGGAGGAATGATGGGAGGATCAGAAAGTGAAATCTCTGGAACTGAAGAATCTGATGGAGGAGGTTGAGAGGAGGCAGGTGGTAAATCAGGGAAGGGGATATGAAGGTGAGTCCTGAGAGCATCCTCAATCCTCTGAATTCTCTGTGACTGCTCAGTCAGGCGCTCAAAAAGGAGATTGGAATTGTGATCCACTGCTGCCACTAAGATTGTCACTTGATTATTCACTTGATCAATCAGTTGAGCATTAGAGTTCTTCAACTGAGTGACTGCAGACTGAATGGCCTCCTGGATATATGTCTGAATAGCAGCCTGAGTAAAAGAAGGACCATGGGAGACTGCTCTAGAGGACTGTGCCTCATCCATCTTGGAGGGTGAAGGGTCCATCCTCTGGGGTTCTCTCTGGCTGGCCTCAGGAGGAGGTGAATGGCGTCTCTGAGGCTGTGATGATGCTCCATCAGGAATGGTAATTCCCATCCTAGTGAGGTGAATTTTCCCAAACTTGGGAATCCTCACAATATCTCCGTCAGGTGTCAAATGCCAAATATTGTGCAGGGAAAGGATGTAAGACACAAGCTGAGGATAGGGAATGGTAGTAGACCTGGATGAGTTGAACCTGAACCTCTTTATTTCTTGAAAGATGAGTTCCCCCACATTTCTTCTTTCCCTTGTCATGAGGGATGCCATCATCTGAAGATCTTTTCCCGTGATATGAGTGAAGTTCTTTGCCTTGTTAACCATACTTCGGGAGTAAATATAGAACAAGGCTCTCTGATCATTGGAAAGAGAGGCTGGGGAAGTGGGTAGAGGTACTCCAGGTTGTCCTGGTCTGAAGATATCAACTAATTCATGAATATTAAACACACGTGGAGGCCTCATAGGAACATCCTCTATCTCTAGATAGGTGTTGATAAGATCTCCAGACAGAAGAATTTTCTGATCTCTAATACTTGTTTCAATTCTCTCAGCAATGATGTTTCCTTGGTCATCCTTTACATCAGCAGTCTTCATGTTACAATAAAAATATTTGACAACCAAAGGATTGTATGACATTCTCAATCTCAGCCAAGGTTCATATTGTTTCAAATATGGGGTTAGATCAATATGAAATTTCTGTTTTAGTTCCTCCAAGTCAACCCACACAACAGGACAGAAGGTTCTTTTAGCAAAGTGTGAGGCAAACACAATGGAGTTCAAGAGACTGAGGTTACCAGTGTTAAATCTAGAAGGAGGTTCAAGGAGCTCAGTAGGTTCTTCAGCCAGGGAGCCAGATTGTCGACTACCAGTGGCTTGACTTGCATACCGTGACTTCTGAGGCACAGAGGCTGCCAAGATATTCGTTGCCTGTGTGATTTTTCTTTGCAAAGTTGATTCTTGGACATCTGCTTCTCGCTGGGCATCAGATTTTTCTTTCCCTTTCCCTTTCACGCTGGTATGTGAACGGGTAGCCATTCCCGTGGGTTCCTCAATCCGAATCCCCTTGGATTTTGGTCTGGGTGGAATGGGTTCTGGTTCAGCGGGGGCTTTCGCCCTCTTAGACGGAGGTGGAGGTGGTGGAGATTGCTCGGGCCTTTTTGTTCTTGCCATGGGTACCGACACTTGGTGGAGGCGAAGGTTTTGACGACGGCTAGACAGAAATTGGACGCTGGGTAGGCTGTCGGAAGCAAAAGGCGAGAGAAAAGTGAAATGGGGACAGTCGGGAGTGAACTGCGAAATGATGAGACTGTCGGAAATGAGAGACGAAACTGTCGGAGGAAGGATTTAAACTAAAATGGGCTGGCTTTTGAGGGGATTTGTCGGTTAAGAGTAGTAAAGAGGGTTGCGGTTATTGGGTTCAAGCGTTTTCAGCGAATGGAGGTGACGGTAGAAGGTGAGCAGTCGCGAGAGAGGGAGGAACTGATATATCAGAGTTTTTTAACATTCACTCGAGTGATTTTTAACATTCACTCGAGTGATTTTGGTTTTCACTCGAGTGAAATATAAAAATCACTCGAGTGAAGTACAAAAACACTTCACAAAATCAGATATCATGCTGTAACTCCTAAATTAATAATGGAAATACTCATGTAACTTACTAGTGACAAATTTATCAATTTAATTATCTAATTTTACCTGTGATTGCAGTGTTTCACTTTTCACTTACTCCATTGTCTTCCTTCTCTGTTTGTCCCTGTTACTTGAGGATATTACAGAGCATCCTGCAAAACAACTTTGTAGAAACTCCGATGCTTAAATTAGTAATGGGATCATCAAAACAATTATGAAATCAACATTTATAAAGATTGAACAACTTACAATTCATTGGGATTTACCATTCCCAATTCCCTTCGTATGTGCATGAATTGTTCTCGGGCAAGAGGTTTGGTGAAAATATCAGCTAATTGCAAATGAGTAGGAATGAATAACACCTTGACATCTCTTTTCTGAATATGATCTCTAATGAAGTGATGTCTCACATCAATATGCTTGGTCCTTGAATGCTGTACAGGATTTTTCGCCAAGCTTATTGTACTGGTGTTGTCACAGTAAATAGGAATTTCTTTAAGGTATATGCCAAGATCCTGAAGTTGTTGTTTTAGCCATAGTACTTGTGCACAACAACTTGAGGCTGCTATGTATTCTGCTTCTGTTGAAGACAAGGATACTGTAGTTTGTTTCTTGCTGAACCAAGAAACGACTGCGCCTCCAAGAAATTGACATTGTCCACTTGTGCTCTTCCTATCTGTTTTATAGCCACCATGATCAGAGTCAGAATAGGCAACTAAATATTCATTACCTCTCTTGGGATACCATATACCCAACTCTTTTGTGCCTGCCAGATATCTGAAAATTCGTTTCACTAATTCAGCATGTGACACTTTGGGACATGACTGAAATCTTGCGCATAGACCAACACTGAACTGAATATCAGGTCTGCTGGCTGTGAGATAGAGTAATGATCCTATCATTCCTTGATATTGAGTTATGTTGAAATCGACTCCTTTTTCATCAGCATCCATTAGTACGGTTGAGCTCATAGGTGTATCTGTTCCATTAGCTTCATCCAATCCAAACCTCTTAAGCAATTCTTGAAGATATTTGGTTTGTGATATGAATATTCCATTCTTTCTTTGTTTAATTTGTAAACCCAGAAAGAAGGTCAATTCCCCCATTAGTGACATTTCAAATTCTCCCTGCATTATCTTAGAGAACTCTTTACACAAGGAATCATTAGTAGCTCCGAATATAATATCATCAACATAAATTTGAACTACCAAAATATCACTTAGTTTTCGTTTTATAAATAATGTTGTATCGACTTTTCCTCGAGTAAAACCAAATTCGATGAGAAATTTGCTTAATCTTTCGTACCAGGCTCTAGGTGCTTGTTTCAAACCATATAATGCCTTTTTGAGTCTGAAAACATGATTTGGTTTGGATACATCTTCATAGCCTGGAGGTTGTTCCACATAAACTTCCTCCTTGATGTATCCATTTAAGAAAACACTTTTCACATCCATTTGAAATAGTTTAAATCCTTTGATGCAAGCAAAAGCTAAGAGTACTCGTATGGCTTCCAATCTTGCTACTGGAGCATATGTTTCCTCATAATCAATTCCTTCTTCCTGATTATAGCCTTTGGCAACCAATCTTGCCTTGTTTCTGATAATGGCTGCGGATTCATCAAGTTTGTTCTTGAATACCCATTTAGTGCCAATAACCGAGTGGTCTTTAGGCCGGGGCACCAAATCCCAAACTTGATTTCTGTCAAATTGGTTTAACTCTTCTTGCATTGCTAACACCCAATCATTATCTGATAGGGCTTCTTCAATGTTAGAAGGTTCTAATTGAGAAATGAATGCAGAAAAACTTACTTCGTTTAAAACCTTGTTTCTAGTTTTGACACCTTTATTAACTCCACCTATTACTTGATCTAGAGGATGACTCTTGACATATTTCCAGGCACGAGGTTGATCTGAATTACTCAGTTCAACTCCTTTTTCACAATCGTCATCTTCAAGATGTGAAGAGTTAATGGGAGGTTGGTTTTTAGATATCTCATCATCAAAGTCTTTACTAGAGGATACATATTCATCGAATACAACATGAATTGATTCTTCTACAACACATGTTCGTTTATTAAAAACTCTAAATGCTTTACTATGATTTGAATATCCTAAGAAAAGTCCCTCATCAGCCTTAGAATCAAATTTTCCAAGATTATCCTTACCGTTGTTATGAATAAAGCACTTACAGCCAAATATGTGTAGATGAGCAAGGTTTGGTTTCCGTCCCTTGTAAAGTTCATATGGTGTTTTTCCAAGCTTGGTTCTGACATATGCTCTATTTGAGATGTAGCATGCAGTGCTCATTGCATCTGCCCAGAAGACTTGAGACACGTTCTTTTCGTTGAGCATTGCTCTAGTCATGTCTGTAAGAACTCTATTCTTTCTTTCTACTACACCATTTTGTTGAGGAGTTCTTGGTGCTGAAAAATTGTGATCAATGCCATTTGTATCACAGTATTCTGCAAATGCTTGATTATCAAATTCTCCACCATGATCTGTCCTGATTCCTGCAATTGACATACCTTTCTCATTTTGCACTTTCTTGGCAAAGGTAATAAATTTGTAAAAGGTTTCATCTTTGGATGATAGAAATATATTCCAGGTAAATCTAGAGAAATCATCAACAATAACAAACGTATACAAGTTTCCACCGAGACTCTTAACTCTTGCTGGACCAATCAGATCCATATGCAATAGTTGAAGTGGTCTATTAGTGGTAATTTCAGTTTTTGATTTAAAAGAAGTTTTAGTTTGCTTACCTCTTTGACAAGCATCACAGACTAAATCATTTTTGAAATTGACATTAGGTAGCCCAATTACCAAACCCTTTTTGAGTAACTTTTGCAATTGATGCATATTAACATGGGCAAGTCGCTTATGCCAAAGCCAACTCTCATCAGTAGTACTCAGAAGACAACTTTCAGAAATATTTTCATTCATATCAAGAGTATAGCAATTACCTTCCCTTTTTGCTTTAAGTTTGGTTTTCAACTTTTTCTTTTCAATTTGTAGATCCTCCTTGCTGACTATCAGGCATTCTTCTGAATCAAATATCACCCAGTTGTCTTTATCCGTGCTTTGACTTACACTTAGTAGATTGTGACATAAGCCTTCAACGTAGTATACGTCTTTGATTTTGTCTTTGACTTCTCCAAGTCCTGCTATCCTTCCAGTTTGATTTCCTCCAAATTTCACCTTGCCACCTTCCTTAGGTACTAACGTGGTGAAGTTCTCAGGATCCCCAGTCATATGTCTTGAACATCCGCTATCTATATACCATTTGTTTGATTTGGATGTTCTGAGACAAACCTGCAATTAAGGATAATTAAGTTCTAGGTACCCATATCCTTTTGGGTCCTTTTGGGTTAGTACAGATAACTTCTAGTTCATGTTTCTTCTTAGGTATCCATTTATAGGTTCCTATGATTCCTTTCTTTTTATGAAAACATGAAGAAGTGTAATGTCCTTTTCTATTGCAGTAATTACAGTAAGCAAAAGGATTAGATGTGTGCACAGAACGTGTGAAATAACTTAGATAGGATTTGCTTCCTGTTTTCTTCTTACCCTTTCTTTTGTCGAGGTTCGGATCATATCCTATACCAGATTTATCATTCACATAACGTTGTGCTTTTAAAATGACATTTAGCATTTCACTGCCTTTTGTAAACTTCTCAAGAGTTTTGGTAAGATCAATATTTTTCTTTTCAAGGGACAAACACTTTTCGCAATCTCTATCCAAAGGGTTTTTAATTTCTTCTTCAAGAATTTTGTTTCTCTTTTTGCAAGTAATCAAGGTATTAACTATTTTGATGAATTCAGAATGTAAAGCATCATATTCATTTTGTAATTCATCATACGTAGGATCAGAATTCATTACCTCATCGTCTGTTTCTTTTTGAGCAACCAGACATATATTGGCTGTCTCCTCATCATCGCTTTCTTCTTCTGAGGAGCTATCTCCCCATATTGCAGAAACGAATGCCTTCTTCCGGTTGAAGGATTTGAAGTTTCTCTTTTCTTTATTTTTCTGTACTAGCTCAGGACATTCTGATTTGATATGTCCCGGTTTACCACATTCATAGCAGATGATTTCCTTGGAGTCTCTTCTGCCACTTGTTCCACCTCTTTGAAAGTTTCTGAATCCTTGGCCTTTATAAAATTTCTTGAATCTTCTGATCATCAGGCCCATTTCATCATCATCGATCTCCTCTTCTTCTTCTTGGTTTTCTGTCTTCGCTTTTGTTGCACTTAATGCAAGACCTTTCCTCCTTCTGTCGCCAACTTCTTCCAATTCTGTTTGAATTTTAGTTTACTTTCATATTCTGAAAGACTTCCAAACAAAGAAGCTACAGATTGCATTGATTCTCCTTTGGCCTCCTCTATTGCTGTGACTTTCGCTTCCCATTCTTTGGAGAGTATATTTAGTATTTTTCTTACTTGGACATTCTGATCATAGAATTTTCCAAGTGCTGCAAGTTGATTAACAATGTGAGTATATCTAAGTTCAAATTCAGCTATTGACTCACCTTCTTTCATACGAAGCAAATCAAACTCTGTAGTTAGAGTATTGATGCGATTTTCTTTAATTCCAGATGTTCCTTCATGAGCTACTTCAAGCGCTTGCCACATTTCTTTAGCAGTTTGAAGCGTACAGATTCTGAAGTATTCTTTTTGACTTAGTGCACTCTGAATCATTAGAATTGCTTTGCTGTTGAGAGTCACTAGTCTTTTGTCATTGTCATCAAATTCTGTTGGTGATTTAGGAACTTTTCGAGATTCTTCAGTCTTTGTAGGTACGTAGTTCCTAGTCTCAATCACATCCCATAGTCCGTATTCTGTAGCCATTACGAACACACGGAACTTAGCTTTCCAGAAGGAAAAGTGTTCACCATTGAAACCAGGTGGTCTAGTGATAGAAGCTCCGTCAGGAAGGATTGCTTCACCCATGCTTGCCATCGGATCCTTCTAAGGTTGTTAAGCCTGAAATAGAAGACCTGCGCTCTGATACCAAATGTTAGAGCAAGCTTTTCACCCAAGAGGGGGGGTGAATTGGGTGATTACAAAATAATTGGCAAATCTAAAATCAATATACAAAACTTAAAGCACAGTTAATGAAAGAAGAGATATCACCAAAGTTGACACAGGGATTTATACTGGTTCGGTCTCAAACACTTGACCTACGTCCAGTTCTCAGAAGTCCTTCTGAGCCTTTCACTATATCCTCCAAGATTCAGTGGGTTCTTGGCACCTCAGTACAAACAGCAAGTTCCTTCAGACACTTGCTCCCCCTTACACAAGGTAATTTCAAATCCCTACTTAAGGTTCCTCAACCTTAAGCTAATACAATTGAGAATGATTTAGTATGACTGACAATCTCTCTTTCAGAGTATGTAGATAAAAACTGAAGTGCAGATGAAGTGTTAAAGCCTTTTTGAGAAGATATCACTTGTGGAAAGTTCAGGCGTATTTCTTCGTTGTTGTGTTTTTCAAAATGGCTGGACATATATAATAGAACCACTTTGAAGACGTTGTAAATTTGCCCGTTAATTCAAAGATGCTTCTGACAAATGTAACAGTATTTGTCTTCCGTTACTTTTGAATTTCTACTGCTACCATGAATAGTTGTCGTTTGAGTGGAGTGATCAGTTACATGTTAAGTGCGATAGTGGAGTACAGCTGTAACACACTCATGAATATGACCGTTAAGCAATATTTGTATCTCAACAGATTAATATGGATCACTGGAGGTGTTTTTTTAAAAAGAGACAGTGAAACCATAGAGAGTGATCCTATTTTCGCAACTGAGTATTATATCATGATTTTGAAAGCTACAGTAATAATAAAATTTCACTTAGCAAAATCATTTGTCGTTGATGAAGTTAAAAACAATTGGATCAAGGTTAATGTAGAAAGATGTATACTTGATCAATAAATCCTCATATGAGAAGATGCAATATCATTGGTAGTGAATATAATGTGTTTGGAAATGATTTTGAAACCTTTGAATATTTCTGACAGTGATTGCTGGTTCACTGGAAGTGATTTTGGAATTTGGCAAATATCACTCGAGTGATTTATGATCACTGGAAGTGATTTGGTGAACAGTGAAATCTTCTTGCAGTGATTTCCAATTCACTGGAAGTGATTCAGCGAAAATCCAACATCACTCGAGTGATTGAGGATCACTGGAACTGATTTGAGAATTTTGGCTGATCACTCGAGTGATCTCAGCTTCACTGGAAGTGATTTGTAAAACAGTAGATTTTTCTTGAAGTGAAATCCTAATCACTGGAAGTGATTTGCTTCATCACTCGAGTGATTCACAATCACTGGAAGTGATTTGGCGCATCACTCGAGTGAATGAGAATCACTGGAAGTGAATAGCAAAACCGTGAGAATTTCTGGAAGTGAAAACAAAATCACTGGAAGTGTTAGTCAGATCACTCGAGTGATTCACAATCACTGGAAGTGATTTGGCGGATCACTCGAGTGATTCAGAATCACTGAAAGTGATTTTCAAAACAGTGAATTTTTCTTGCAGTGATTTCGCGATCACTGGAAGTGAAATTGCGGATCACTCGAGTGATTTCCCATATCACTCGAGTGATCTGTAATTTTATGCAATCACTCGAGTGATTTCAGCGATCACTCGAGTGATCTTGAATATCACTCGAGTGATTAACAAAATCACTCGAGTGATTCATTTAACCACTCGAGTGATCTTTCACAAATCACCAGAATGGATTGCTTTGCTGCTAATTCTTCCATGAGCTTCCAAAACATGATTTGTTATCATCAAAACATGGAATCTAACACTATTAAGAGAACTCGAGTGTAGCTGATAAAACTTGAGTGTATCAGTGTTTTTGACAGTGTGCAAAAACCATAAATCATAAATTGTTTCATTTAGTAAATTTTACATAATGCACTTAATCAAAACTTGTCATTTCCTTGTAAAACATTTCATCACTATTTTGTTATCATCAAAACATAGGTTCCAACATAGTAGTCCACTTAATATAGGCTTAATCTCAAGCCTCTTATCCCAAAATTCAGGATATTACAGTTCTCTCCTCGTTCAATAAATTTCATCCTCAAAATTTTAAACGTCACAGGGCATATTGTAACTTTACATGTAGAGTCCTGGCACTTTTCATAGCTTAATTACCGGTTAACCCTTTTTTGGTCACTACATAAGGCACCATAGCTGCTAGTTTTAGCCTCTTCTTTCATCTAAGGACTGTTGCTTCACACAAGCTCCCATACACCCGATTAGCTCCTTCAGGCTGGTAACAATTAAGTACTTAGCCCCTACGCTGTGTCGGGTAAAAGCCAACGCTTCATCTCACTCTCATGTAGTGAGAACCTCCTATCACAATAGCAATTTATTGCCATCTCATTAATAGCTCTTCCATTTGCAAGCTCATAGAGCATGTAACCCAAGAATTATATTCTTGAGATTAAACCTCTGATGACATTTTGCACTTAAGATGTAGCACTTGCATCCATTCTATACCCAGTATGCAGCATTCACACAGGACTTACTAGTCCGATCGTACTGTACTTGGTTTCTCAGGACTCACTGCCTCTTCCGGATCGTACTATATGCATACTAGGCCTTACGACCTCTTTGGGATTCTTTCTAAATCATATTGTGTGCGTACCAAGTCCTATGGCTCATTCAACTTCCAAGACGCTAGATATACAATAGGCATTCACCCTATGGCTTAACAGCCTAGGGATTCACCCTCTAAGCAATAGGCATCTTAAGCTTATTTCTTTCGCTACAACTTGGTACAATCTGATTATTTTGCTAATCTCAATATATTCTCTGGACAAGTAATAACCTCCAAAACTTGGAAGTAAACAGAAGATCTTGATCAGAAATTATATTCTTTGGCGTACCATACATTCATACAATCTCTTTAATATAAATCTCAGTCAGCTTATTAGGAGAATAGTTAATGCTAATCGGTAGGAAATGGTCTATCTTTGTGAAATGATTAACGATTACCCAAATTGCATCATAATTTCTAATCCTGGGCAATCCTGTCACAAAATCCATAGTAATACTTTCCAATTTTCTCTCAGGAATCTCAGGGTTTTAAAAAATCTCTGACGGTCCCTGATGCTCAACTTTCACTTTTTGGCAAGTAAGACAACGAGCTACAAATTCCATCACATCTCTTTTCATCCCTGGCTACATATACATGGACTTCAGGTCATGATACATTCTGATTGTTCCTAGGTGTATAGTATACCTACTTTTATGTGCTTCATCTAGGATTTGCTGCCTCAATTCTATTTGTGGTGGGACATATATTGACTTTCTGTATCTAACTAGTCCACTTGATGACAGGTCATATTCCTAAGTTTTACCTATTTCAATCATGCTTCTTATATACTGTGCCTTTTCATCTTACATTTGAGCTTTCTCATTTTTTGCTCTCAAATTATTTTCTATCTGGTTGACATTACTGCCATTGATTAGAATCTAGTTAGATAGATTGATATCTCTAAAATCCTTGATCAGTTTCTGCTCTTATATCATTAGGGCTGCTACCCTCACTGTGTTTTGGCTCAATATATCTGCAACTATATTAGCCTTTCCTGGATGGTATTTAATCTCTAGGTTGTAATCTTTTAGTAACTCTATCCATATGTGCTGCCTCATATTTAGTTATTTCTAATTGTACAAATATTTCAAACTCTTATGATTATAGTACAGCTCTACGGTTGCCCTATAGAGATAATGTCTCCAGATTTTCAATGCAAATACAATTACTGCTAACTCAAAATCATGAGTAGGATAATTCAGTTAGTGAGGATTTAAATGATGAGTGTCAGATGCCATAACTCTGCCTTGCTGCATCAAGACATATCCCAATCCATGCTTGCTTGCATTACTATAGACTACATAAGTCAACTGTTGATCGAGGATTATCAACACCGGTGTTGTTGTCAATCTCTCGTTTAGCTCTGTGAAGCTCCTCTGAATTTTGTCTAACACATAATGTTAAGTCTTTTGTGTCAACCTTGTCAAAGGTAACGCTATTTTGGTGAAATTCTGTATAAATCATCTGTAATAACCAGCAAGACCAGAGAACTGTGTATTTTAGCAGCATTCTTTGGCCTTTTCCAAGTCACTAATGCTTCCACTTTGCTGGGATCTACTGAGACTCCTTCTTGTGAGACTACATGGCCTAGGAATTTATCTTCTAAAAGCCAAAACTTATACTTGCTCAGCTTGGCATAGAGTTGCTTATCTCTTAATGTGCCTAGTACCATTCTTAAATGCTCTTTATGTTTTGCTTTTCTTCGTGAATACACAAGTATATCTTTAATAAAGACTACTAAGAATTAGTCCAGATATGGATAAAAAATTTGATTCATGTAGTCCATGAACACTGCATGTGCATTTGTCAACCCACATGGCATTACCAGGAATTTGTAATGGCCATATCTGGTTCTGAATGCGGTCTTTGGTACATCCTCTGCTTGTTCTTGAAGCTGATGATACCCTGACCTCAAATCAATTTTGGAGAAAATATAGGAACTAGATAACTAATCAAGTAAATCATCAATTATAGGGAGTGGATATTTATTATTGATAGTTACCTTATTTAGGTCCTTGTAATCAATACATAAGCGTATGCTTCCATCTTTGTTCTTGACAAAAAGCACTGAAGCTCCCTACAGTGAGGCATTGGGTCTGATGAAACCTTTCTCTCGTAGCTCCTTAATCTGCTTTTTCAATTCAGTTATTTTATTTGGAGTTATTCTATATGGGGCTTTGGATATTGGTCCTGCTCCAGGCTTATTCTCAACTATAAATTTCAATTCCTTTTCTAGAGATAATCTACTGATATCTTCTAGAAATACCTCAGGAAACTCATTTACTACAGGGATATTCTCAAGTGTTGTTCTAGATTCTGGTTAAATAGAAAAGAACACTATGTACCCTTGACAACCTTTATGCAAACTTCTCTCAACCTCAGCTACCAAATGAAAATTAAGGTTTATTTCCAGACTGGTGTGTGATTGTAGATTAGGATAGATAACACTTTTTCTTCCGTAATCTAGTAGAACATTGTTTGTTGTCAACCAATCAATACATAGAATTATTTCTAGTTTATGTAATGGTAAACAGATCAGATCGACCATTGATTCATGTCCCTCAGTATTAATTATCCAGTTTAAACAAATATCAGCTATTTCAGATCTCACACCCGTAGGTGTAGACACAACCAAGTCATACTGTAACTGATGCACACTCAAGCCTAGCCGTCTCACATAATCATATACATCAAATGAATGGCTAGTACCTAAATCATAAAATGCTTGTACGTAATTACCATTAAATAGAACAGTACCTTGGATTAGCTCTGGGGATTTATTAACCTTCTCTTGTGTAATGGCAAACACCTTACCCTGAGCTCTCTGCCTTACCTCCTTTGCTCTCAGTTGTTGTGGGTAATTGATAGCATAATGCTCTAGTTGTTGACATTTAAAACAGATTAACCCACATGGCCTGCTAGGATGGTGGGGCCTACCACAGTGCCAGCAGGTTCTATTTCTAGAAGGCCTCTAATTACTGTGATTACCTGGTTAGTATGGCTTTTTTTCATTCCCTTTAGGTAGTCCTCCTGATTTTTTGCATTTTTTGGAAAGACTCCCACTACCTAATGCTCCTATACTACCAATATTCCTGTCCATATAAAAATTCAACAGGTTCTCCTCAATGATTCGACATTCCTCTACTTCCTTATTTAACTTAGTGAACTGCTTGGAGACAAATTTTTCTTTAAGCTCTGGCCTTAGGCCTCGAATCATCATGTTAGAACTTCAGTGTTCATCATCCCGAAACCTCAAATATAAAGAGTATCAAGATAATCGAATGTAACATGCCAGGTACTCATTAAAACTCTCTTTCTCATCTTGCTAGATGGTTAGTGTAATACCTTATATCCAATAGACTTAAATGAGTGCAAATGAGTAGTGAAATTAGTTATGAAACTAGGATCAAGACTCGGATTAAACAAAATTTGAAAAATGTTCATAAATTCCAAACCTATCTCAGCTATTGAACTTAGGATATGAATGGATTTCTGAGAGGAATAAAATTTTTTCCAAGCAATTTCACAAACATTCACTATCTCACTAAGTCTCATCAGCTCTTCCTTTTTGTTTTATCAGAGTATCTCACGTTTCATACCTTAGTTATGTTTCGTTAGCGATTAGAAGTGTTTTCTCTTAATAAGTTACTGTTCATTTACTAAACCACTAGTACTACTGGTTCTACCACTGTACTATTACGAGTGTTACTAGTTATTTACACCACATATAGATCTATCGATTACAAAATTCAGTATATTATAGCCCTTCCCCCATACAATAAATTTCATCCCTGATATTTGTTATACATTATGAGGCATAAATTCCAGGTAACATATTTTCATATCTTCTTCTACTTCCCATATTGACTCCTTTAGAGATAGTCCCTTCCAGACTACACAAATGGTATGTTGCGATGTTTGAGCCACCTTTCTTGTCTATCAATGATTCATCTGGCTTAGCCTCATAAGTAAGATCATCTCACATATCTATATTTTCATACTCAATAACATGTTCAGGGTTTGGTTGGTACTTTTTCAATTATGAGACATGGAACACGTTATGGAGTCTGCTGATGTTCAGGGGTAGAGTAATCCGGTATGCAATTGGCCCAATTCTTGACAAAATCTTGAATGGCTCGATATATCGAGGCTTAGCTTCTTTCTCTTTATTACCCGTTGGATACCAGTAACAGGTGAAACCCTTAAAAATATGTGATTGCCGACCTAGCACTCTAACGGTCTTCTCTGCTTTTAGGCATAACTCTTTTGCCTACTCTAGGATGCAAGCAATTTCTACCTAATAATCCACTATATCTGGTCTATACAACCTTCTTTTTGATAACTCTATCTAGTAGAGAGGGGATAGACACTTTCTTCCATACAATGCTTCATACAAAGCCATTTGAATGCTCACATAATAGTTATTATTGTAAGCGAATTCTGCAAGTAGAATGTAGTGATCCCAGCTCCCCTTGAAGTATATCACACACAAACTCTCCATATATCTTCCAACATTTAAATAGTTCTCTTTGTTTGTCCATCCGTCTGAGGATGATAGGCCATACTAAATTTCAGCTTAGTGCCCAAAACTTCATGCAAAGATCACCAAAATCTTGAAGTGAAGTGAGGATCTCTGTCAGAAATTATACTTTTTGGCATCCCATGGAGTCTCATTATCTCCCTAAAGTAGATCTCTGACAATTTATCAGGACAATAGTTGGCCTTAATCAGTATGAATGCGCTGACTTCATGAAACGATCAATGATCACCCATATGGCATCATGATTTTGGATTTTGGGTAATCCTACCACAAGATCCATGATTATGCTTTCCCACTTCCATTATGAAATCTTAGGACTCTGAAGTAGCCCAAGCGGTCTTTAGTGCTTAATCTTTACCTTTTGGTAGGTAAGATATCATGCTACATACTAGATTATATTCCTTTTCAATATGGGCCACAAGTATATCACCTTCAAGTCATGATACATCTTTATCATTCCTGGGTGGAGGGTATATCAAATCTTGTATGCCTCATCTAGGATTTTCTGCCTTAGATAAGCTTTCAATGGAACATAGATTCTCTTCTTGTATCAAACCAGTTAACTAGGTGAAAGGTTATAGTCCTTCATCTCGCCTTATTCAATCATAGTCTTGATTGACTATGCTTGTTCATCTTGCATTTGGGCTTCTGCAATCTTAGCCTTTAGATCACTTTCCTCTTGGCTAACACCATAACCAACATAAAGGATTTGATTTGACAGTCTTAGATCTCAGAAATCTTCTATTGATTTCCTCTCCTGTATCATCATAGCTACTATTTGCACCACCTTTCGACTAAGAGCATCAGCGACAACATTGACTTTACCTGGGTGATACTTGATTTCAAGGTTGTAATGATTTAGCAACTCTATCCACCTGTGTTGTCTCATGTTGAGCTCTTTCTAATCATTCAGGTACTTAATACTCTTGTGGTCGCAGTATAGTTCCACAATCACACCATATAAGTAATGTCGCTAGATTTTCCGCGTGAACACAATTGCCGCTTGCTCCAGATCATATGTGGGATAGTTCATCTCATGAGGCTTTAGCTTTCGAGAGGTATAAGCTACCACCCTACCTTGCTACATCAGAATACATCCCAGTCCCTGCTTAGTAGTATCACTATAGACGACATAGGTCAACCTGGGATTAGGGATAATCAACACGGGTGCAGTTGTCAACCTCTCCTTTAGCTTAGTGAAGCCCTTCTCATATCGGTCATCCCACTTGAACGATTGATCTTTTTGTATGAGCATAGTCAATAATAAGGCAATATGATAGAAATTATGAATGAATCTCCAGAAATTGCTTGCAAGACCCAGAAAATTGCATATCTTAGCAACATTTTCTAGCCTCTTTCAATCAAGTATTGCTTCCACCTTATTGGGATCCATTGCAACCCCTTCTTGTGATAACATGGCCAAGAAATCTGACTTCTAAAAGCCAAAACTCACATTTTCTCAGTTTTGCATAGAGTTGCCTTTCTCGCAGAATACCTAGCATGATACTCAAGTGTAACTCATGCTCTTCTATACTTTTAGAGTATATCAGAATGTCATTGATGAAGACTACCATAAAATGATCTAAATATTGATGAAAGATGCAGTTCATATATTCCATAAACACGATACGTGCATTAGTTACCCCAAGGGGCATCACCACAAACTTGTAGTGTCCATACTAAGTCCAGAAAGCAGTCTTCAGTATGTCTTCTGCTTTTACCCACAACTGATGATATCTTGATCTTAGATCAATCTTTAAGAACACACTTAATCCAGATAGTTGATCTAGAAGGTCATTATTCTAAGGAAGCAGGTACTTGTTCTTGACGGTCACCTTATTTAGCTCAGTCAATACACAGCCTTAGGATCCCATCCTTCTTCGTAACGAATAGCACTAGAGCTCCCCACGGTGAGACACTGGGTCAAATGAACACTTTCTTAAGTAATTCCTCAATCTTCTTCTTTAGCTCAACCATCTCATTTGAAGCCATTCTATGTGGGACTTTTAATATAGACGAAGCTCTAGACATGATCTCAATCACGAACTCAACTTCTCTTTTTAGAGGCAAACCACTAGGTCGTCTGGAAATACCTTAGGAAATTCCCTTACAACCAAAATGTCTTCTAGGGTTATTTTTGTCTCTGCCTGCATGGAAAAGAACATGATATATCCATAGCATCCCCTCCTCAGGAATTTATCAGCTTCTGCAAATGAGAGGAAGTTCAAACTAGCATTTCTATTATTAGCCTCTCGCTGAGTAGGATATATTATCTTCTTGTTCCCACAATCTAGTAGCTTATTGTTCGTTGTCAACAAGTCAAAACCCAGTATAACTTAGTTTTTAGAGCGGAAAATAGATCAAATCAACTGTAGACTCATGTCCCTTAATGTTTATCACACAGTTCAAACAATGCATCAACAGTCATAGTTTTGACACCCATTGGCATCGACACAATCAAGTCAAATGGTAGTTTATGTACATGCAATCCTAGGTGCTTAGCACGGTCATAAGCAATAAAGGAATTACTAGCACTCAAATCATATAAAACTTGCAATGAATTACCATTGAGAAGGATTTTACCTTGAACCATCTCAGGAGACTTTTTCACCTCTTCTTGCGTTAAGGAAAATACTCAACCCTGATTCTTGTGTCTGGGCTTAGCAGGTTACGGTGCTGCTTACTAGGGATAATTTACTACAAAGTGGCATGGCTTTTAATAGGCATAACAACTTACCTGGCTCATAGGAATATTGCAATGTCGTCCCAGAGTTGACTTACCATAATGAGGGAATGTTTGAGACGTTAGGGGTTTTTGGCTGCTACAGTTCCCAGCCCAAAAGAGCTTTTTATTGCCCTTTATGCTTTTATGAGGTATCCCCTTGACTAGGCCCAACTCAATTACTGGTACTCTTAATGGCATGCACTGTCTTTAGGTTACCTTCTATCAATCGGCATACTTCCACGGCCTTGTTGAATTCTGTAAACTAGTAGGCAACGAACCTCACTTCGATTTCGAGCTTCAGTTACCAAATCAACATATCGAAGCTCTACTCCTCATTGTCTTTAAGCTTTAGGTAGGAAGAATAATAGGATAATTGAATGAACTGAGACAGGTATTTATCAAAAGTCTTGTCGTCACCTTGTTGTATTGCCAATAATTCTCTCTCCCTTTCAATCCTCACCGATCTCAGGAAGTATTTCTCATTAAATTTTTCTTAGAACAACTCCTAGGTCAGCGGTATATTTCGGGCATGTAGTACGAGTATTCTATTCTTCCACCTGCAATTTGTATCGCCCTTTAGCTTATATATAGCCATAATATAATGCTTTTCATCTCTATAGGGCATCCGAGCACCTTAAATAGTTTCTCTAATTGGTTCAGCCAGTTCTTAGAAGCCTGCGGATCAAATATTCCCTTGAATGCTAAAGGATGGTACTTAGTGAATTTAGGCACCCAATATTGGAGATTATCCTTTTCACATTCTAGAACAACAAGAATTTTTGGATTAGCTATGACTGACTATGATTGCTCCTTACTCTAAGGCTGCTCCCCTACTTGATTGCCCTCAAGGTTATTCCCTTTAGGGTTTTCAGGTTGTGCCCCATCAGTATTATGTCTTTCCCTTACTTCCCGGATTTCCTCTCACAAGTCCTGAATCATAGCTTGTTGTTGTGTCAGCATTTTGAGAGTTTGCTTTATAGGGTTAGGCCTCACATTATTCTCGAGTTCATCATTTGGTGGTAAATTCCCCCTGGTCTATGTTGCACCATTATTCCTTTTCACTATTAAAAAGGAATACCACGTTAATACAACATCGAACATACATATGTACATATATACCTCTTAAGATTTTAAATACCAATACACAATAGACATATAAATCCATTACGACAACAAATATATTTATATCTGTGAAACCTCACTTTCCAATACCTAATTGGATCTTAGTTCTATTAAATCAGAGTAAGTAAGCGATTACTGAAAATAACTAAAAGCCATTCTCTTGATTTATACTAGAGCGATTCGGTTCTCTGCTTTAACAACAATCATCACATGCTTATACATACACATATACATGTATAATTACAAACTACCAATCTATTACACCAATACAAATAGTGGTGCCTTGCACACGATCTTCTCTTCACTTCACGTCTCTATATCTCCTCCGTGCATACTTCCATGCACCCTTTAACCTATCTGAAATGGTTGGTTGGGAGGAGTAAGATTCGAGAGAATCTCAATAGTGAACAATACCATTATGCATGTAGATATATATGAATGCATGACATGCTTGCCTATACTATTTCATGCCAACATAATGACATGCTGTGTGCTCAATGTTATGACATACATATGGCCATTGCACAAAGAATAATAGAGCTTCACTACATCAAACATGTTCAACATAAATAGGTATAACAGTCACATAATCAATGCAAGACATACATATCATACACATGCAGGAAAGGTAAGTTCACTACCTGTCAGACTTTACGTCCGTCCTCAATCCTTCGTCTTTGCTCCGGTTCGAGCACATCCATTCGTCAAGTCCTGGAATTCCAAACACATTTAATGAGTCACTACTCATCCATATAACATTATAGACTCATTTCCTTGGTTAACTTAGCTCAATTATGCTAAATTACCAAAATACCCTTGGAAGCACGACCCAACTGTACTTTTATAGAAATTATAACCTGGGCCAATCCTATGCAATTTTACGTGTAGAATCCGTTTATGACTTCATATTAGTAAAATTCAGACCTGAATGACAGAAATGCCCCTTAACAGCCCCTATTTAAAGCTATAAGGGTAATTTGGTCATTTCACCCTTTAGGCCTTTTCTCACTTCATCATCAACATGAACCTTACATAATTTGCTCTTCTGAACTCAATGGAATCATCCAATTGATGAAATTTAATCTCTATCCTCATGCCACACCTCAAGTAGCCAATATAGAGATCTCAGAAGAGTTGTGTCAGTTTCTCCCTTTCTTAGGCTTAATACCCTCCTTTCTACTTCTAATTACATGATTAGCCGTTTAGACATCTATTGAACATCGTTTTGGCCTCCAAAACACTAATTGAATGAGAGATGAATATATCCAACTCCCATATTACTCATCCAAACAACAAACCAAAATAGTCAAAAGGAAGCTTATGCTTACCTCTATACTCTTTTGAATTCGGTTCAAAATTCCATTGACGCTTTGGCCGACGAGACGGCACCAACTATCTCTGAATGAGAATCTGAAACCACATAATCAAAGCTCAGGATGAGTAGAAGAATGTTTGTACTTGATATAATTTACTCTCAAACTATCCCATTACATCACGAGACAAGTGGTTAACCTAAACCTTAAGTTTATGGCTCTCTGACTTTGCTTGATAATAATTCACCTACTTAAGCTTATTAATTGTCAAGTAGTAATTTCCCTCCTTTTAATTCCCATTCAAATTAAATCATTAGGAATATTAAGGAAAAATCATCATTTCTCATCTTATGGCAAAATTACAATTTTTCCCTCACCTTTAATGATTTATCATAATAAACCATTTTGGCTTCTTTCCATTATTTCCCTCCACATTTGACTAATTTGGGCATCAATAATAGGGAAATAATCTCGTTAATCAAATGACCATTTCGCCCTTCCCTTTAATATTTCCCCCGAGCTCTCCAGCTCACCATAATATTCCCTTTAATATCCAAAGATATAAAGGAATTTTGGGAAATTATACCATTCCTCGCCAAGACACTTGCTAAAACAAGGTCTAGCAGTCCACTTTATCCAGGCTTATTCTTAAGCCTATTGTCCCAAAATTCAGGGTATTACATTTCTCCCTCTGTTTAATAAATTTCGTCCTTGAAATTTTAAACGTCATATGGTACAATTTGTACCTCAGAGAATCATCTCTAGACATTATGTCTATCTTTCCATTCAATATATGGCATAATTGCCGGTCAACCCCCTTCTAGGAATCACATACGGCACCTTATGTCAAACCCCGCAAAATATAGACATTTCATGTAGTATCATTGCAAAGTTCAAAAGGGCACACAGAATAAGTACAACATACTAATATAATATCTTTGATTACATTACAGGACTTTTCAAGGAAATCTAAGTTTTTTATATTACATAATCCAAAAAGTAAAACGTGAGTCTTGATTCATTCAGCAGCAAAAATGTCCTTCAAACTAATTCTTCTCAACACCCAGAGCTACTTTATCTTTTTCTTTGGTATTGCCATGTCTAGCTGATAAATATGATTCACAGGAAAGGAATGAGATTCAAATGAATCTCAGTAGTAATAGGAAATAAATCATATAATATGCAAAAAGTAAATATGCAATATAGCATTTATCATGATGCAACAATTAAAATGCTAAGCATATGCTAGACAATGCTTAAGAATTAGACAATGATTTTGTCCGAATCAAAATGATTATCTGTTCCTGATCTGCACAAATCATAACTCATACACAGGAATTCACCTATGTATTGTGATCACATAAATCCACAGGCTATGTAACACACAAGTAAGCATAGCCTAGCTATACAACACACAGGCAGATATAGCTCCCAACTGCCAAATCACACAACTACATTGTAACCACACCACATGTGATTACATCCTATGGGTAACAATACCACATAGGCCGATCCGCCATACATGAAAATACATTGTAAAGAACATGGCAATACAATGCATATAAACATTCACATAGAATATGAAAGATAAAGTTACTACCTAGACTCCTTTCCTGTCCTAGTTCGTTAGTCTTTAGTGACTTCGTTAAGCAGATGTCAAATCCTAGAATTAACCAAAGTAATTTTGAATAAACTACTTTTCATGTCCACTTTGCATTATAACTTTCAACTTTAACATCTTCCTTAAAAATCACATATTTACCAAAATGCCCCTGGGACCAGTCTGACCCTAGTATTTTGTACTTTTCCAAAAATTACAACTTAAGCTCATGCTGCATATTTTCACATGGACATCTCATATTTGACCTCAGATCAGATCAATTCCAACTCAATTTACAGTTTTACCCTTGACAACCTTAACTTGGGGTTTTAGGGGCAAAATTGTCATTTCGCAATCCAGGGCTTTTCACACTTCGCACTCAACATGAACCCTACATAATTTTCCCTTCTAAACACCATGGAACCATTAGAATCATGAAATTCCAGCTTATTTTCTTATCACTAGCCTTGGCTAAAACTTAACAAAAGTTTTGGAAAATTGGAGTTTTTCTTGGTTTTAACCCTTAATCCACCTTGTTACACTTGTTTCCATTAGTTTACTCATTCAATCACCAATTCAACATAATCAATGGAAATTTGGGCAGCATTTCCCTTTATAAAATGAACATTCTAAATTTATAGAAACACCAGAAACAACTCAAACTCTAGCCAGAATACAGTCATAACTCAGTTTTCAATAAGAATTTCGGAGTTTGAGTAACTTACCTCACTTCTTTCTCTTTTCCCCTTCTTGGCTGAAATGTTTCCCTTTCCTCCCTATATTTTTTGCTTGTTGAATGACTAATTCAAGAAGGTAGGGAGGTTAAGGAGGGGTTTCTGGTATTATAACACAAGATTGAGCAAAGATTTTGACATACTTACCTTGTATCTAAACTCTGCACTCCTCTTCCTCTTCCTCTTCCTCTCTTCCTTTCCTTTCTTTCTCTTTTCCTTTTCTCCTTTTCTCCCATGCTTGGCCAACCTTGGCCATTTTATAGACAAAAATGGAGAGTTTTAGAGAACTCTAGTAACTTTAGGTGTCATCTCCTAATTGGTTCTTAATTTAATTATTGTATTTGGCCTAATATATTTTCATATTTAATTATATAAAAATGTTTATTAACTCCATCTGTCATCCCTTATTTAATTATTCATAAGAATTTTCTAGATTACATTTAATTGGTCAAAATGACCATTTTACCCTTGCACTTCTTCCAATTTTCACAATAATTGGAAGAATTGTCACCAATATTTATAAATTCATATCTAATTATGTAGATATCCAATTGAGGTGGTTCTAAATGATATGTGAACCTTATTGAATATAGTTTTAAGAAAAAATATAAACTTTAGCCAATTGAAATCTCACAATTCCCAGAATTTTTATTTTTGAAATATGCTCTAGAAAAACGTTAAATTCGCTGGGCATCATTCAAAAATTCGTTTCTCTTTGTATACAACTCCAAAAATTTTGTATAACCTATCAAATTAAAGCTTATCATATCTAATTTAATTCTTGAAACTTTCATAATTTTTGAAGGTCATTTACTAATTTAAAAATGTCACATAACATGACTACTTTTCAAGAAAATTCACTCACAACATTACCAACTTGTATACCAATTAACTTTGTTGTGTGTATAACCTCTAATTGCTTTGTTTTGCCTACTTCGGAACAATATTGAGACAATACGGACAAGTTGTTGCCTGCTCTAGAATAGTATTGAGACAAGTACGGATATGTTATTGCCTGCTCTGGAACATTGATGTGATCATGATGAGATAAGTAGGGATTAGGTGATCATTTTAATCCAGAAAAAATCATCGATTTGATCCTGAACATTGGTAGACATGTGCACGGCATTATTATTTGCTACATCATAAATGCTACGCTGCATGTTTACCTTTTACATTTTATATGATTGATAATGTGATACCTCATTTCCTAACGCTACGGTACAGTACCAATTAGCTGATGCTCAACGAATGTGAAACATCAGAATTGCCAAATGCTAGAACTTCATACAATACCTTTGTCGGATATTAACATACATGCACAATTTCATTAGACTTTACTTTACAACATACACATTTTCTACTTCATCTACTCCACTTCATATACAATCCAAAAACTACTAAAAGTCTTAAAATACATAACGGGAATTTGACAACATATACTAAGCTCTTCTACCGCTCGGCCTCGATTCTTCATCATTTACCTTCTCTTTGCCCCGTGAGCTCCCTCCCTGTACTGGAGATTTATTTTTAGGAAAAAGGGTGAGATTCACATGAATCTCAATAGCAACATAATCATACATATAAATAACACACAAAGCATGCTTTTCACGCATCAAACAATAACATCGTTATATCATCCTTCAAGGCATTCAATGCAAATCATAGACAAATCTAGCACTAGATAAGATACTTGGCCTCGAGGGGTACCCGCGCAAAGATAGGCCCCGGGCACCGCTCGTGCAAATAAGTACTATCGCCTGAGTATCAACCCATGCAAAGATAGACCTCGGGTGATCACCCCGCATAATCTACACGGCTTTATCATTTATGCTATTATTACACAATTCATGATACATGATATGTTATATGAAGACGATTAGTACCTGGATGCTTTTCTTTGCAACTTTCCCACTCGATTCAAGTTCGGGCAATTACTGAGGCCAAACCGATTGTCAAGTCCTGAAATCTTCAAATACAACATCTATGAGTTATTACTCATCCATATATCCTTCCAACTCATAACATCGGTAAATTTAGCCTATCAGTGCCAAATTACCAAAATACCCCTTAAGTCCTGATTATCAATATTTTTCTCAAAATCTTGATTTAGGCCATTCCTATACATATTTACTTGTAGAATTCATTTCTAACCTTAAATTGGCTAAAATCAAACCCAAATGATGAAAATACCTTTGACAGCCCTCAAATAAGGCTTATAAGAGGTAATCTTGTCATTTCACTCTCTGATTCTTTTCTCACTTCAGGGTCAACATAGACCCTACATAATTTTCTCTCTTAAACCCAATAGAAATATCGGAATTATCAAATTCCCATCCACTTTCCATTTCCAACACAGGGTCTCCCTGTAAGATTCCCAGAAAAGTTGTGTCGGATTCTCGTTCTCTTTAGCCTAATCACCTCCTTTATACTTATAACCAATATATTAACTAGTTAGACCTTCATTGGACTTGATTTGGAGACACTTACATATTAAGGTCTCTTGATTTTTCTTGGATTATCTTGTACCAAATGAATCATAATCAAGCCCAAAACAACTCTATTAACCTTAATCAAGCAAGAGGAACAAGTTTGAGAAGTTACCTCTTGAAACCTAGTTTCTCCTTCTTCACGCTTCAGCTCTTGTTCTTCACTCTTTTCTGATCAGATTGATCCTGATAATAGAGCTAGAGAGATGAGAACTTAGATGATATTACATGGGCTCATTAACTTAGACACATGGCACTTTCCAATTGGTCCAAAATGCCAATTATCCCTAATTAAGCCCATATCTCGTTTCCCTTCTGAATTTTAGCCGAAAATCATGAGAATAAGAGGGAAATATTGATTCTCCAATTATCTCATTGTGCCAACTCGTAACTTGTTAACCAAGTCATTGACTTTTTGACTATTTGACCATTCTTAACAATAATTCACCAAAATCGGTTTATTTATGATCCAGTAGTCATTTTTCTCCTTTTAATTCCCATTTAACTCATATCATTAGGGATATGAGGGAAAAATAATTATTCCTCACTTTTCGGTAAAATTACCGTTTTACCCTTGCGTTTCATGATTTACCGAAATAAATCGGTTATTACCCTTTTCTTCGGCTTAACCTCATTTTGACACTTAAATGAGGCCATCATTCATGTCATTTAATTTCTCAAATTTTTGTTACCTTAATAGGCCTTTATTGGTACTTTTATTTCCTTCTTATATCCTTATTCGGCCAATTTACGAATAACCGGCGATTGGCATATTTTCCATAAATTCATATGCCACATTTCACCACTTCATTCCACTAATTATATTCCAAATATATATATATAAAGAGTGTTGGTGAAAATGGGGTATTACATTTCTCCCCCCGTTTAATAAATTTCATCCCCGAAATTTGCTACACCACTTGAGGCATGAATCCCGAGTAACGTCTTTGCATATCTTCTTCTGATTCCCAAGTCACCTCCCTTGGCAATAATCCTTTCTAGACCACTTTCATAAATGGTATGCTGCGATGTCTGAGCTACCTTTCTTGTCTATCAATCATTCATTCTGGCTCAGCCTCATAAGTGAGGTCGTCTCGCATATCCAAATCTTCATATTCAATAATGTGCTGAGGGTCCGGTTGGTACTTCTTCAACTGGGAAACATGAAACACATCATGTAGTCAACTTAGATTTGGGGGTAGAGCAATCATGTACGTTACAGGCCCAACTCTTGCCAATATCTCAAATGGCCCAATGTAGCGAGGACTTAGCTTCTTCTTTTTATTGCTCTTCTGATACTAGTAACATGTGATATCTTCAAAAATACATGATCACCGACTTGAAACTCCAACGTTCTTCTTTGTTTATCAGTATAACTTTTCTGCCTACTTTGGGCTGTAAGCAATCTCTACTTGATAATTCTAATCTGCTCAGTTGTCTGATTGACTATATCCAACCCATATAACCTTCTTTCCGATAATTCCGTCCAGCAGAGAGGGGATTGACACTTCCTCCTATACAATGCCTCATACGGAGCCATCCAAATGCTCGCATGATAGCTATTGTTATAGGCAAACGCTGCAAGAGGAAGGTAATGATCCCAACTTCCTTTGAAATCCATTACACACACTCTCAGCATATCCTCTAGCGTCTGTATGGTTCTCTCTAACTACCTATCCATTTGAGGATGATAGGTCATACTAAAACTCAACTGAGTGCCCAAAGCATCATGTAGAGATCTCTAGAACTTGGATGTAATCCGAGGATCTCTGTCAGAGATTATACTCTTTGGCGTCCCATGGAGTCTTACTATCTCCTTCACATAAATTTTTGCTAGTTTATCATGAGAGTAGCTAGCACTGATTGGTATGAAGTGTGCTGACTTCGTAAGATGATCAACGATCACCCAAATTGCATCATGGTTCTGAATTTTGGGTAATCCAACTACCAAATCTATGGTCACGCTCTCCCATTTCCATTCCAGAATCTTGGGACTTTGAAGTAATCCTGGCAATCTCTGGTGCTCAATCTTTACCTTCTAACAGGTAAGACATCGTGCCATATATTCTGCCATATCCTTTTTCATTCTAGGCCACCAACATACTGCTTGCAAGTCATGGTACATCTTTACCATTCGTGGATGGAGAGTATAACGACTCTTATGTGCATCATCAAGAATTTAATTCCTCAGATCATCCCTTGGTGGAACATAAGTTCTTTTTTTGTACCGAATTAATCCACTAGGTGACAGATCAAAGTCTCGAGTCTCTCCTTGTTCAATCATAGCCTTAATTGATTTTGCTTAATCGTCTTGCATCTGAGCTTCCGCAATTTTAGTTTTCAAATCACTTTCCACTTGGCTAATACTATAGCCGGCACAGAGGATCTGATTGGATAAATTCATATCTCTGAAATCCTCTATCAATTTTTTTTCTTGTATCATCATAGCTGCCATCAGTACCGTTTTATGACTAAGAGCATCAGCAATGACATTAGCTTTACCTAGGTGATACTTAATCTCCAGGTTATAGTCTTTCAGCAACTCCATCCACCTATGTTGTCTCATGTTGAGCTCCTTCTAATCATACAGATATCTCAGACTCTTGTGGTCACAGTATAATTCAACAGTCACTCCATAAAGGTAGTGCCACCATATTTTTAATGCAAATACAATTACCGCTAGCTCTAGATCATTTATGGGATAATTCAACTCATGAGGCTTCAGCTTTTGAGAGGCATAGGCCACCACTCTACCATGTTGCGTCAGGACACATCCTAGTCCTTGCTTGCTAGCATCATTGAAGACTACATAAGTCACCTCAGGATCAGGGATAATCAATACTGGTGCAGATGTCATCCTCTCCTTTAGCTTTATGAAGCTCCCCTCACAACGTTCGTCCCACTCAAACAACTGATCTTTCTTTGTGAGCTTGGTCAACGGCAAGGCAATCCGAGAGAAATCTGAATAAATCTCCTGTAATAGCCTACAAGACCCAGAAAACTGCATACCTTAGCAACAGTCTCTGGTCTTTTCCAGTCTAATATTGATTCTACTTTACTGGGATCTACTGAAACCCCTTCTTATGAGATCACATGGCCCAGAAATTTAACTTCTGAAAGCCAAAACTCACATTTGCTCAACTTAGCATGGAGTTGCTTCTCACGTAAAATATCAAGCACAATTCTCAAATACTCCTCATGCTCTTCTTTACTCTTAGAGTATATTAGAATGTCATCAATGAAGACTACCACGAACTGATCTAAATATTGATGAAAGATATGGTTCTTGTAGTCCATGAAGACAGCTGGTTTATTGGTAACTCCAAACAGCGCATCACTAAGAACTCATAGTGTCTATACCGAGTTCGAAAAGTAGTCTTCGGTACGTCCTCTGCCTTTACTCACAGCTAATGATACCTTGACCTTAGATCAATTTTTGGGAATACACTCACTCTAGACAATTGATCTAGAAGGTTGTCAATCCGAGGAAGTGGGTACTTGTTCTTGATGGTTACTTTATTCAATTCCCTGTAATCAATACATAATCGCAGTGTTCTGTCTTTCTTCTTTACAAACAATACCGGAGCTCCCCACGGTAACACACTGGGTTATATAAACCCTTTCTCAAGCAATTCTTCAATTTTCCTCTTTAATTCAGCCATTTCATTTGGAGCCATTCGGTATGGGGCTTTCGATATAGACCTCGCTCCAGGCATAATCTCGATTGCAAATTCCACTTCTCTTTCCGGAGGTATACCACTTAGGTCATCTGGAAACACCTCATGAAATTCTTCTACAATGGGTATATCTTTTAACGCTATTTCCGTATTCACTTGCACGAAAAAGAACACGACATACCCCTGGCATCCTCTTTTGAAACATTTCATAGCTTCTGCCAATGAGAGAAAATTCAAGCTGACATCTCTGTGACTAATCTCTCATAGAGTAGGATATATAATCCTCTTGTTTCCACAATCTACTAGCACATTATTTTCCGTAAGCCAGTCGAATCCCAGTATAACTTGGAGTCTTTGGAGTGGCAAACAGATTAGATCCACTGTAGACTCATGTCCCTCGACATTTATAACATAGTTCAAGCAAACATCAGTAGTCATGGTTTTAACACCCATCGGTGTAGATACAATTAAATCAAATGGTAGTTGATGCATATGTAACCCTAGGTGCTTAACAGAGTCATAAGCAATAAAAGAATGACTAGTATCTGAATCATATAATACTTGCAATACACTACTATTAAGAAGGACTTTACCTTAAACTAGCTCTGGGGACTCCTTCACTTCTTCTTGAGTCAAGGAAAACACTCGTCCTTGACTTTGCTATCTAGGCTTGACAGATCGTGGTACTGCTCGTTGAGGACAATTCATTGCCAAATGGCCTGGCTTCTGGCAGGCATAACAAATTACTTGGCTTGTAGGAACATTACACCATCGTCCCGAATGATATTTACCACACCGAGCAAACATTTAAGACGTTGGGGGTTTTCAACCACTACAGTTTCTAAACCAAAAGGGCCTTTTATTACCTCCCTTTTGTGGAAAACCTTGTCCTCTTCGTTTTTGTGAGGTCTCTCCATGACTGGACCCACCTCTCTGGTTCATACTCTTGTTAACTTGTACCCTCTTCAAATTCCCTTCTGTAAGTCGGCATGCTTCCACAGCCTTGTTAACCATTTTGAATTACTGGGAAACCAATTTATCTTCCATCTTAGGTTTCAGTCCTCTAATGAGCATATTCGAGCTCCACTTCTCATCATTATTAAGATTCAAGTAGGAGGAGTAATGAGACAGTCGGATGAACTGAGACAAGTACAAATCAAAGGTCTCGTTATCACCTTGATGGATTGCTAGAAATTCTTTCTCTTTTTCATTCCTGACTGATCTGGGAAAATACTTTTCATAAAAATTTTCTTGAAATAGTTCCCACGTCAAGGGATATTCCGAGCACGTAGTAGCAACGTTGTGTTATTCCACCAATCATCAGCATCGCCTACCAACTTATAGATTGCCATCTTGGATTTAATTTCTATTAGGCATCCGAGTACCTCAAAGATTTTCTCGAGATGATTTATCCAATTCTCTGCAGCTTGTAGGTTAAACCTGCCCTGGAATACCTCAGGCTGGTACTTGATAAACCTTAGCTTCCAGTATTGAAAAACAAAAACATCCATGTTTACTTCATGTGACTGCGATGGCTTGTTACTAGATGACTTCTATTTTCATTAGAATGATTTCCTCCAGGAGGATTCCCTTCCAGGTAATTCCCTCTGGGTTGATTTCCTACAGGGAGTGCTTCATCTGCATTTCGTCTTTCCCTTAACTCCCGGACTTCTCCTCGCAAGTCCTGGATCATAGTCTGCTGTTGAGCCAGCATTGTGAAAACTTGTTGTATAAGATTTGGCTCTGGATTATTTTTCAGGTTCAGGATTTTGAGGTACATTCTTCTTTGGTCTACCTCGTCCCATTGTTCCATTTTACTATTAGAAGGAACACCATGTCAATCATCATATCAATACTTATATGTACATACAACATTCCAAATTTTATATACCAACATACATCAATCACATACACTCAAGCAACTAGGTATTTATATCAAAAGGAAACATGTTCTTCAACATACTTAGTCATATGTACAATAAGTGGCTTAATATTTACATCAAAATATACTCGTGCTACCTTATCGAGCATATCATTATCATTCTACTCTTTATGCATATTAAACACCATATACATAATCATATGCTCAATAAAAGGTAAAAACTCAAAGGGACCCATAATTACAACTTCATTTTTCTTCTTGATCCAAGAAGTGAAATCAGGAAGATAGGCCAATGTGGTTTGTATCCAAACGTCATCGTCCATTATTAGCTCTAACTTCTCTCTTTGCTCATACAACTTTTGTACTGACTCCAAAAATGATGTATACTGTATTGTAAGAGTGAAGAATTTTGTAAAAGCGTTCATATATAGGTCCTTCAATTGCTCCCATAATCCGTCATTCGGATATGGATCAAAGGCCAACTTCTCTACTGGGGCATCTGACTCGACAGTTGAGTCTGGATGTTGAAAACTATCCTCTTGATCTATATATCCACCACTGTGGCTTCATCTTTAACAATAGGACCAAAGTATATCAGCTACTTGACGCTCTTTCTTCAGGTACGTGTCATTCTTGGTCCACGTCTATCTCTGTTGAGGATTACGTAAGTTCTACCTTCTGGAATATGCTCCTTAGGTGGAACTTGATTAACAGATGAGAGTGAAAGCGACCTGCTTCTCTGCCTTTCACTATTTGACTAATCTCTCTTCTTGATAATCATAGGAGACGGTATGCTCTTACGAGCTATTCATCTTACTCTTGACATGCCCACTTTTCTGTATACTACCGTGTCATAATTCATACTACAATGATAATCAAATAGGGATGAGCTACTTTACAAGAAAATAGTCAAAATGAATAAGGTACAATGTTTCAAAACCCTTAAATAAACATTGCACAAGACACACTCCATTTTCTTCATCATCACTGCAGAACTCGAGTCCATCCATATGCACTCGAGTTTTGCCCCTTCACTCGAGTTCTCCCATATTCACTCGAGTTCAACTAGTGTTTCCTGTTAGATTTTACCTCATTCAAGCACGTCAGAGAGCTTGCACTCGAGTTTGACCTTAGCACTCGAGTTCTCCAGCACTCGAGTCCAGAGAGTATAAGGGAAGAAGTTTGTTCCAGAGAATCTCCCAGGTATCGTGAGTTCATGCCACACTCGAGTTCTGATAAAATATCACACTCGAGTCCAGCGAGTTTAGAGGAATGAGTTTGCATCCAAGAACTTCAATACTTAAAACAATCGGTATGCACTCGAGTTCTTCACTAGAAGTGTACTCGAGTTCCGCAAGTTCGCCCATGCAAGTTTTTACCCAAGGACCTTGAGAGAGAGAATGGAAGACATACACTCGAGTTCTTAAAATCTACACTCGAGTTCTCAGCCTCCATTGCACTCAAGTCATGCGAGTTCCAGATTGGGAGTTTCCATCCAAGAGATCAATGCCCGGCGAAAATCCGACATGCACTCGAGTCCTTCACTTGGCACTCGAGTTTTGAAGCTTGTCACACTCGAGTTTGCTTTTGAACTCTCATGAGTTTCAGCCTGGAAACACTTGTTTTGTTGGAAAATTCCTCATGTACTCGAGTTCCCAACAACAAACTTAAGTTCTGGGCTGCAATCCACTCGAGTTCAGCCTGTTAAACTCGAGTTCACCAGCAATTTCCCACCTGGAACCATTTCTAAATCTTCCCAATCTTCCACATAACCACCAAACCAACTTCTTTCCTCAACTCCATACTTCTACCACTCTTTCACCACATCTCTTACCTATATTCTTAATCATCACAATATCCTTTTACTCATACTCCTAAATACCACAATACTAATGAATGTGCAACTCTCTTAAATCCAACAGAGGATTTCTAGCAATAACCATCTATTGCCAGAACAATTGCTCTGATACCATAAAGTGTGATACCTCATTTCCTAACGCTATGGTAGAGTACCAATTAACTGATACTCACCAAATGTGAAACATCAGAGTTGCCAAATGCTAGAACTTCATATAATACCTCTGTCGGATACTCACATACATCCACCGCTCGGCCTCGATTCTTCATCATTTACTTCTCTTTGCCTCATGAGTTGCCTCCCTGTACTGGAGATTTGTTTTTGGGAAAAAGGGTGAGATTCACAGGAATCTCAGTAGCAACGCAATCATACATATAAGATAACACACAAAGCATGATTTTTAGGCATCAAACAATAATATCGTTATATCATCCTTCAAGGAATTCAATGCAAATCATAGACAAATCTAGCACTAGATAAGATACTTGGCCCTGAGGGGTACCCCCGCAAAGATAGGCCCCGGGCACCGCTCATGCAAATAGTACTATCGTCTGAGTGTCAACCCGTGCAAAGATAGGCCCCGGGTGATCACCTCGCATAATCTACACATCTTTATCATTTATGCTATTATTACACAATTCATGATGCATGCTATGTTATATGAAGATGGTTACTACCTGGTTGGTTCTCTATACAACTTTCCTACTCGATTCAAGCTCGGGCAATTACTGAGGCCAGACCGGTTGTCAAGTTCTGAAATCTTCAAATACACCATTTATGAGTTATTACTCATCCATATATCCTTCCAACTCATAACATTGGTAAATTTAGCCTATCAGTCCCAAATTACCAAAATACCCCTTAAGTACTAATTATCAGTATTTTTCTCAAAATCATGATGTAGGCCATTCCTACACATTTTCGCGTGCAGAATTCATTTCTAATCTTAAATTGGCCAAAATAAAACCCAAATGACAAAAATAAATTTGACAACCCTCAAATAAGGCTTATAAAAGGTAATCTTGTCATTTCACTCTCTGATTCTTTTCTCACTTCAGGGTCAACATAGACCCTACACAATTTGGTCTCCTTAACCCAATGGAAACATAAGAATTATCAAATTCCTATCCATTTGCCACATCCAACACAGGGTCTCCCTATAGGATTCCTAGAAAAGTTGTGTCAGATTCTCGTTCTCTTTAGCCTAATCACCTCCTTTCTACTTATAACCAATATATTAACTAGTTAGACCTTCATTGGACTTGATTTGGAGACACTTACATATTAAGGTCTCTAGAATTTTCTTGGATTATCTTGTACCAAATGAATCATAATCAAGCCAAAAACAACTCTATTAACCTTAATCAAGCAAGAGGAACAAGTTTCGGAAGTTACCTCTTGATTTCTTCAACTTTCTCTCTCCTAGACATTTTCTCTCTCTCCTCCTCCAACATTTGATTCAGCTAAACATCAAGGATTCCAAGGGTACAGAGGTGAGGAGAAGAGATCATGGAGGGATTATGTGGCTTTAGACATAAGGTAGTAACTTCTTACCATGAGTTTGGTGTTGAAACCTAGCTTCTCCTTCTTCACGCTTCAGCTCTCATTCTTCACTCTTTTCTGATCAGATTGATCATGATAATGGAGTTGGAGAGATGAGAACTTAGGTGATATAATACATGGGCTCATTAACTTAGACACATGGCACTTTATAATTGGTCCAAAATGCCAATTATCCCTAATTAAGTCCATCTCTCTTTTCCCTTCTGAATTCAGCCAAAAATCACATGAGAATTAGAGGGAAATATTGATTCTCCAATTATCTCATTGTTCCAACTCGTAACTTGTTGACCAAGTCATTGACTTTTTGACTATTTGACCATTCTTAACAATAATTCACCAAAATCGGTTTATTTATTATCAAGTAGTCATTTTACTACTTTTAATTCTCATTTAACTCATATCATTGGGAAATAAATCGATTATTGTCCTTTTCTTCGGCTTAACCTCATTTTGACACTTAAATGAGGCCATCATTCATGTCATTTAATTTCTTAAATTTTGGTTACCTTAATAGGCCTTTATTGGTACTTTTATTGCCTTCTTATATCCTTATTCGGCCAATTTATGAATAACCGGTGATTGGTATATTTTCCATAAATTCACATAAATTCATATGCCACATTTCACCACTTCATTCCACTAATTATATTCCAAATATATACATAAAGAGTGTTGGTGAAAATGAGGTATTACAGATAACATGTTACAACTGAGATTTGTATGAATCTCACCCTTTACATAATTTAAAATTATTTCAGCTAGAGGAAGCGGCTCCGAGGGAAAAACAGTAGAAACCGATAACTGAAGATCCAGTGCTGATTAATAAATTTTCTATTGGTTATCTGTTAGCCTTTCTTGTATTTGGTATTTGTATTATAATATGTACAAACCTTGTAGGGATTTCCTATAATATAAACAAGAATTTTATATCAGTATAATTTTTGCTATTTTCTGTATGGCCTTTAAACTATGTGTTAATGCTTTGATAAATGTCAAAATATTAAGGATTTTGACATTTTTGGTACTTTAGCATGCAGTTTTGACAGTAATAGAATAGTATACTAATATGATCTTGATCATGTTATAGCAAGAAATATGAGCGAAAGGAGGTGTCAAAGGAATAAATCACCGTTGTTGGTGAATTTACCCCTAGAGGATCAGAGGATACCTAGAGGGCAGCCAGTATAATCATATTGAGTTAGAGATGGTCCCAGAAGGCTATGAAACCTAAGGAAGTGGGTACGGTAAAGCCCAAAATACGGGTCCCAACCCATACTAAAGCCAAGAGTCAGGTCTTCTGTTGGTAATACCAGGAAGTAGTTGTTCAATAGGTTAGAGTCGGATCCACATAGTATTATCAGTTCCAAGATGAAACTCATACATGTAAGATATGATCTATAGTAGTTACGGGGAGAAATGTCAGAAACCTGTATATACAAGCAATTTGTGTTCGTGACACCTCGATGGCCTAGTACGTTCATTTTTTGCATGATATAGGTACATGTACGGGGATAAGGTATTTCTTAGTATAGAATTCCCAGATGATGATTAGATATATACAATACTATATTTCTTTCCAGATACAACATTTTGGGTCCGAAAGAAGAATGAGGTTATGGAACGGGGTCCAGAAGACAACTTTATTGCCTTTATAGAACACATCATGAAGTATGTGTTTGATTACATGTATTTGTATTGATATATAATTTATATTTAGTAGTTGGTCATCCAGGGATGGTTGACGTGACTCATTGGGACACAGGTAGTCACGAGGTGGCAAGCCTCAAAAGTGGTGGAAACCAATACTAGCATTTTTACACCGGTATATCAAGGTTAATTGTGTTCGGCCCAAGGAAATGGAAGGATGGGTGACCCCTTGAGAAGTTTGTGAAAATTTTAAATTTTGAAGTGTAAAAGAGAAGAAACTTATTGTACAATAGTGTATGGGCTTCATATTACCAAAAATTTCCCTTAATCTGCTATAAATGTATACTGCATGCTATTATTAGAGTATTTTGTGTCCTAATTTTATGAAATAACGAAAATGTCCTTGTGAACAGTGGGATTTACCTCTTCCTTATCTTTAAATATTAAGATATAGAGATGGTGGGACAAAATGGTAGAGGTGTTGAGTAAGGTTCGGAAGCTAGACCTGACCCAATATAGCAAATGATGAGCATATTGACGGAGCAACGTGTTGGAATCCATATTTTGATGATAACAAAATAGTAATAAAGTGTTTTGCAATGAAATGATGAAGTTAGATCAAGTACATTGTGTAAATTTTACCAAAATAAGTATTTCACAAACTCTCATTAATATATGCTGTAAAATTACTAATGCACTTGAGTTCTATATGATGAACTCGAGTTCTAAAGAAAGTACTTGAGTTTGGTTGGTATTTTCCTATGCAAGAATCGTTGAGATTTAATGATATTTGAATTGTTAACTTTCCAGGAACTAATGCACTCAAGTTTAATATGGCACACTCAAGTCCTGAAATGATATGCACTCGAGTTTTGAAAGTTCTGGATTGAGAGTGTGTTCCAAAGAGGTATCAAGGTCAAAACCTAACAAGCACACTCGAGTCCTGCAAGTTCCTGAGAAAGAGTTTGTGCCCGAGAGATTTGTAACTCTAAGGTAAAAGTTATGCACTCTTGTTCTCATGACTGAACACGAGTTCTTATCTAAGGTGTACTCGAGTCTTGTAAGTTCAAGCATGAGAGGAGTTGTTTTGAGAAAATAAGCCATGCACTCGAGTTCTGACTGTTTATGCACTCGAGTTCAGAGAGTTTGGACTTTAGAGTGTATACCCAAGAAGAATTGTAATATGAGAACAACCTATGTACTCGAGTCCTAAATCTTGCACTCGAGTTCTAGTCATTTACACACTCGAGTTCCTTATTGCACTCCCAAGAGTTTGCATCAGAAAATATATCTGGAACATGAAAACATCTTATGCACTCGAGTTGGTTTAATTGAACTTGAGTTCTTATCATTTCACACTCGAGTCTACTCATTGTACTCTTATCAGAAATAATGGAAGTAAGCTAAAAATCAAGGTGCACTTGAGTTAAACATTATGCACTCGAGTTCTGACAACTTTTGCACTCGAGTTGGGGCTGATGAACTCAAGTCCATGCATTTACAGAAGCTACGTGATTTCCAGCAATGAATCAAAATACTCTTATATATTAACTATTCAATTGTTATCGTTCCTAGACATTGCTTCATGTTTGATTCAAGTGTGAAACATGTTTTTGACAATGGGATAAACTAAACAAATCATGAAGTCAATAATGGCAGACACAATGATATGGGCATATGCACATGGGTCTGACCAACGTAACTACTGCACGCTCGGACACACTATTTGAAGAATTCAAATGCCCGTGCCACTCCATAACGGATAAATTGCAACGTTCGTCTGAAACCTAATATAAAGAACATCCGTAGAAGAATTGAAGAACATAAAGACATATACAGTAAATACACAAAAGAGCTTATTTAGTCATAAATCTTAGTAATTCCATTGTATTTATATTGTGAGCTTCAGTGATTATTTTATCTTCTCTATAAGAGAGTTTTTTTTTCTGTAAACACTTTCATTATAATCTTCATCTCAAGGTAAAGGGACCTTGATAGGTTAGAGTTTCCCTATGGGAGAAGCTTATGTTAGATTTCATGTTTTGATGATAACAAATCATGTTTTGGAAGCCCATGGATTAATTATCAGCAAAGCAAGCAATTCTGGTGATCTGTGCAAGATCACTCGAGTAATTTAGTTAATCACTCGAGTGATATTCAAGATCACTCGAGTGATCGCTGAAATCACTCGAGTGATCCGCAAAAATGACAGATCACTCGAGTGATATGGGAAATCACTCGAGTGATCCGCATATCACTTCCAGTGATCGAGAAATCACTGCAAGAAAATTTCACTGTTTTGAAAATCACTTCCAGTGATTCTTAATCACTCGAGTGATGCGCTAAATCACTTCCAGTGATTGTGAATCACTCGAGTGATGCGGCAAATCACTTCCAGTGATTGGGATTTCACTTCAAGAAAAATTCACTGTTTTGCAAATCACTTCCAGTGAAGCTGAGATCACTCGAGTGATCCGCCAAAATTCTTAAATCACTTCCAGTGATTCTCAATCACTCGAGTGATGTTGGATTTTCGCTGAATCACTTCCAGTGAATTGGAAATCACTGCAAGAATATTTCACTATTCACCAAATCACTTCCAGTGATCTTGAATCACTCGAGTGATATTTGAAAAGTTGCAAATCACTTCCAGTGAATTGGAAATCACTCCAAGAAGAAATCACTATTTACAAAATCACTTCCAGTGATTCCAAATTCACTCGAGTGAAATATGAAATTTCCAATATCACTTCCAGTGAACCAGCAATCACTGACAGAAGTTTTCAAAGTTTTCAAAATCACTCCCAATGACATTATATTCACTTCCAGTGATATTGCACTTGCTCATATAATGATCTATTGTTTCCATGTGCTTTTACCTTCATAAACTTCAACTGATTTTGCTAGTGAAATTCTATTATTACTGATTTCTCTAAATAGCTATCAAAATCATATAGTATATCATTTTAATACTTAGTTGCGAAAATAGGATCACTCTCTATGGTCTTGTTACTGTCACTTTTTAGAAAACACCTCCAGTGATCCATATTAATTTGTTGAGATACAAATATTGCTTAACGGTTATATTCATAAGTGTGTTACAGCTGTACTCCACCATCACGCACTTGACTTGTAACTGAACACTCCACTCAAACGACAACTATTTATGGTAGCAGCAGAAATTTAAAAGTAACGGAAGACAAATGCTATTACATTTGTCAGAAGCATCTTTGAATCAACGGACAAATTTACAACGGTCTTCAAGTGGTTCTATTATATATGTCCAGCCATTTGGAAAAATATAACAACAAAGAAAAACGCCTGAATACTCCAAAAAGCAATATCCTCACAAAAGCTTCAGTTCATCATTTGTGCTTCAGTTCTTATCTTCATACTCTGTGAGAGAGATTTGTCATTCATACTTAATTATTTTCAATAGAGTTAACTTAAGGTTGAGGAACCTTAAGTAGGGATTTGTGATTACCTTATGTAAGGGGGAGTGAGTGTCTAGAGGAACTTGCTGGTTGTACTGTGGTGCCAAGAACCCACTGAATCTTGGAAGATATAGTGAAAAGCTCAGAAGGATTTCTGAGGACTGGACGTAGGTTAAGTGGTTGAGACTGAACCAGTATAAATCTCTGTGTGAATCTCGGTGATATCTCTTCCTTTCATTAACTGTGCTTTAAGTTTTATAAATTGAATTTAAGCTTTCGATTATTTTGTAATCACCCAATTCACCCCCCTTTTGGGTGAAAAGCTTGCTCTAACAGCTTAGAGAGTTCGTTGAATTTACTCTGCTTATAAGACCTACCGTGAGGGGAAGAGAAAGTTCTAAGTTTAGAATGTTTCTGCTTGTAGTCCTTGTGAGGATAGTTGTACCGTGCATTCCAAGAGCTAACTGAATCTTGGAGGATTAGTAAAAGGCTCAGCAAGTGTTAACCTCTAGGGACTAGACGTAGACTATGGATTATGGCCAAACCAGTATAAATCTCTATATGCAATTTCTCTACCTCTACACTCTCTTCATTCAGTTTAACATATTTGTATCACCCAATTTGATTACTAGACCTTCTGGTTTTGCTGGAGAATATTTTTCATTCTAGAAAACTAAATTCAGAGTGTTTATAATGGCAACTGATTATGGCTTATGGAATGTAATACAAGACAAAGATTATATTCTAACAAACAAAGTTGAAGTAGAGTTGTGAAGAAAAACCCAGAAGAATTTGATGAGAATAATAAAAGGCTGGTAACGCTTAACATTAAAGCCTTTTTGATGATCCAGAGCGCAATCAGCCAAAAGGAGTACTTCAAAATTTGTACGTTAGCTACTGCTAAAGAAATGTGGGAAGCATTATAAATTGCACATGAAGGTATGTCAGGAATTAAAGAAAACATAATCAATACTTTAACTATGAAGTACAATTTGTTTAGGATGAAGCCTTGAGAAACAATATCTGAGTTTGAGCTCAGATATACCCACCTAGTCAACAAGTTAGCAATACTTGGAAAGATTTTTGATCAAAACATCTGAGTAAGAAAGATTCTGAACATTCTTATGAAAGAATGGGAAGCAAAGGTGACAGCTATTGAAGAAGCTAAAGGTGAGTCAATGAGATGGGTAGCTGCACTTTTTGGAAGTCTTTCAGAATATGAAGGGAAACTCAAGTTCAAGAAAGAACTAGAGGAGTTTGATGATAAAAAGAAAAGAGGAGTTACCCTCAAAGATATCAAGGAAGCTGAACCATCCGCAAGTGAAGAAGAACTTAATGATGGTGATATGGGAATGATCATCAAGAGGTTCAAGAAGTTCTACATAAGGGGTCAACATAACTTCAGAAATCAACAAGGAGGTTCAAGTAAGAAAGAAAATAATGTTGGGATTCGTACACACAGCGGAAGAAATTAATTGTTTAAAATTTTTGAATCCTAAACATGGATCTATCAATGGCATTTAAATTGAGTAGTCAGAATCATACCTTTACATTTTGCGTCTTATTCAATCTCTAAGAGCCAACTGCAAGAATCAGCTCCCTCTACTGGTATCCACACGAACAAGACCTCAACCCCGACAGCGTGCTAGTACCTCTAATGCCTCTTTCTAGGGTTTTCTTTTATTGCGGCTCTCTAATCGCTTCTCATGCCCTAAGGTTCTCTAACCCTACGTTTTATAACTATTATGGGCCGTATTAGATATTCAAAATTAATCTTAATTAATTTTGAAATTCGAATTGGATTAAATAAATTTTGATTTAATTAAATTTGTCCAACAGATTTAATCTAATCTAATCTATTTATTTAATTCGAATAAAGAGCCAACTGATTTAATTTGTCTTTATAAATTAAATATGAGATATAATATCTCCATTAGTTTTAGTTATTTAATTTATCAAATAAATAAAATATAAAACTAACACTACATAATAATATTATTATTTTTGAATTTTATATTATATATATATATGTATATATATATATGTATAATCTGTCCTCCCTAGATTGAATATTGTATTCATTGAATCTTAGACACATCTTAGATTCAATGAATCTAGACATTATAGCTAGTGTTGGATTATTCTTGTGTACGACCCTATAGGCCCACATGAAGTTGGCAGTGGGCTAATACTATACTAGCCCACAAGTCGCAAACGGCCTCTAGCAAAACATTACAACTACCCAAATCACATAAGGATCGATGATATGATACAACCTATCATACAACTATGTTACGTCCCTTTTGTCATACGATATTTTGGTCAACGATGAAGCATGGATAGTGTCATTCTCCTGTTCTTGACCATTACTTTCTCGATTCTTGAGTAGTCTGACAATTGAAATGGAAACTCATTTCCATCATAGTATGGGCATACATTTCTCAAACTCACTCATCGAGGGGCCCAATAATATCTCTCTACTAATGTTAGGGACAAAGCCTATCTTGACCATTCACATTTCTCTGCATGAAAACCACTAAGCCCAATCAAAGCCTTTATCATCATCGGGTCAAAGGTGATTTTAACTAGGTTAAAGATTAGCGTTTCTCATATAGGAATCCATGACGATCTCAGGTCAAAGGGCATTGTGACGTGGTTATACATGAGATAAGCTTATGACTTAATCCATGCAGCTTTCTCATAGTGGGTTAGTCCAGCACATTATACTCTTACAAGTGCCTAAAACTTTGATTCGTATCTCCATACCTTATCAAAGTTATACTGGTCTTATTTCATCTTTTCTCCCGTATGGATAACTGACCAGGGACATTTTAAGACAATCTTTATGATACATCCAAGGATACAGTTATCTTAATAAACATGTAAATGATATGATAACAAAATTGGATAAATTGTTTAAATAACAATAATGTTTAAAGTACAATGATTACCCCTGGGGCATAATATCCAACAAATAAAGAGCAACAAATTGTGTACATAGGTGAGGAAAGCTTGGACATATCAAGTCTGAACATTTCAAAAACAAAGATAAGAAATAGAAAAAGAAAGCATACATATCATCCATATGGGGTGACAGTTCGTCAGAAGATGAAAGTGATGATAAAGAAGTTGCTAACATATGCTTGGTAGCTAAAGAGGAAGAATCAGACTCAGAGGTAAATGATTCAAAACCTTCTTATGATGAACTTCTATCTGAATACACTTCATTGCATTTTGAATACATAAAGACTACTAAGGAAATGTTATGTTATAAAAAGAAAGTGAAAGACTTTGAAAGTACAAATCATGACAACATATCACATTTCTCATGTGCATAATGTGAAGAAAAAGATAAGAAAATTAATGATCTAACAAGAACTTTAGAAAAATTCTGTAAGGGAAGTGAAACTCAAAGTTATTTTGAAATCTCAACATGTTGTGCATGACAAATCTAGAATCGGTTATAAACTTGTTCAAAATAAAAACAGATGCAAGAAACATGGCAGTAAGACAAACATAAAGTATTTTAGTAATTCAGTGCATACATCAAATCCTTTTGTATCATGTAACTAATATAATAGAAAAGGTCATTATACTTCATCATGTCATTTTAAGAAAGGAAAAAACATTGGTACATATAAATGGGTTCCAAAAGGAACACATGTGCCAATCATATTTTATACTAACCATGAAGGACCCAAGAAAGTGTGGGTACCTATATCTCAATGATATTTTTCTAGGTATGTCTCAAAGCATCACGAGTAAATAAATGGTACATTGATAGTGGATGTTCAAGACACATGACTGGTGAGAGAGAAAAGTTCACCACAATGGAACCTAGAGAAGGAGGAAAGGTGACCTTTAGAGGAAATCAATCTGAACACATTGCTGGAATCGAAGAAGTTGGAAGACCAAATGGTGTTTCAATCAATGATGTCTATTATGTAGAAGGACTATGTTACAATCTTCTAAGCGTAAGCCAAAGTACTGATAAAGGCAACTGGGTAATATTTGATTCAGAAGAATGTCTGATTGTTAACAAGAAGGATCTACAGCTTAACAAAGAATCTATCAAAGCTAAGATCCAAGCTCAAAGGGATAGTAATTGCTATACTCTTGATTTAAATTCAAATTCTTCATAAAACTATTTTATGAGTAAAATTGAGGAAAGTTGGCTATGGCTGCTCATGTCAACATGAATTAACTTGAAAAACTTATTAGAAAAGATTTAGTCATTGGTCTTCTGAAACTAAAATTTAATGATATGATTTGTGATGCTTGTCAAAAAGGAAAATAGACTAAATCATCTTTCAAAATCAAGAATGAAATTTCAACTTCAAAACCTTTGCAGTTACTTCATATGGATCTTGTAGGTCTTGTAAGAGTAAAATGTTTTGGAGGAAATCTTTATACATTGGTTATTGTTGATGATTTTTCAAGATTCACCTGGACTATATTTCTTGCATCTAAAGATGAAACATTAGCTAATTTCATTACATTTGATAAGAAAGTCCAAAATGAGAAAGGTATTTCAATTATTTCTATCAAGACTGACCGTGGAGGAGAATTTGGAAATCAACTTTTTGAAGAGTACTGCGACAATCAAGGGATGGATCACAACTTCTCAGCACTAAGAACACTATAACAAAATGGATCATCTAATTGATCAAGTAATTGGAGATATTCATAAAGGTGTTAAAACTAGAAATAGAGTTCTAAATAAAGTAACATTTTCTACATTTATTTCTGAAATAGAACCTTCTTGTATTGATAAAGCACTTTCTGACAATGATTGGGTAATTGCTATGCAAGATGAATTAAATCAATTTGAAAGAAATCAAGTTTGGGATTTGGTACCTCGTCCTAAAGACAGTCCAGTCATAGGAACCAAATGGGATTTCAAAAGCAAACTTGATGAATCATCAATCATTGTGAGAAATAAGGCAAGATTAGTAGCCAAAGGCTATAATCAAGAAGGTATTGATTATGAGGAAACATATGCTTCAGTGGTAAGATTAGAAGCCATACAAGTACTCTTAGCATTTGCTTGCATAAAATGTTTTAAACTTTATCAAATGGATGTTAAAAGTTTATTTTTGACTGGTTATATTATAGAGGAAGCTTATGTAGAACAACCTCCTAGTGGTTTAAAGATGAATCAAAACTATATTATCTTTACAAACTTTAAAAGGCTTTATATGGTTTGAAAAAAGCACCAAGAGCTTGGTATGAAAGGCTAAGTAAATTTATTCTTAAACAAGGTTTTGTCAGAGGCAAAGCATATACAACGTTATTCATCAAACACAACAAGAATGACACATTAGTAGTACAGATATATGTAGATGATATTATATTTGGTGCTACTAACGAATCTCTCTGTCAAAAGTTTTCAAAGCTTATGAAAGGAGAATTTGAAATGTCCATGATGAGAGAACTAAATTTCTTTCTTGGACTTTAAATCAAATAATGGAAGAGAGGAATTTTTATTTCCCAAACTAAATATTTAAAGTAACTGTTGAAGAAGTATGGAATGGAAAACTCCAACGGAGCCGACACTCTTATGAGTTCAACTACTTCTTTGGATGCAGATGAGAAGGGTAAAGTGTATGACATAACCAAGTATAGAGGAGTGATAGGCTTATTATTCTATCTAACAACAAGTAGACCCGACATACAGTTCAGTATTGGAATGTGCGTAAGGTATCAATCTGCTCCCAAATTATCTCATGCTGAAAATGTGAAAACAATTTTCAGGTACTTGGGAGATATTGCAGAACTTGGCCTATAGTACCCAAAGAGAGGACATGAGTATTTGGTGGCATATTCAGATTTAGATCATACAGGATACAAAACTGACAGAAAGAGCACAAATGGACAGTGTCAATTCCTTGAAGGCTCTTTGGTGTCATGGTTCAGAAAGAAGCAGACTATTGTTTCATTGTCCTTGACTGAAGCTGAATATATAGTTGCGGCAAGTTGTTGTTCTCAAGTACTATAGCTAAAACAACAACTTCAAGACTTGGGAATACACTTAAAGGAGATACCCATTATGTGCGATAACACAAGTACAATTAGCTTGGAGAATAATCTTGTACAGCATATAAGGACTAAGTATATAGATGTCCGAGATCATTTTATACATGATCATATTCAAAGGAAGGATGTCAACGTTGTGTTCATTCCAACTGACTTTCAACTTGCTAATATATTTACAAAACCATTGGAAAAAGACAAATTCATGTATATAAGAAGAGAATTGGGAATGAAAAATCCTAACAAGTTGTAAGAATTATTTATATGTCTTATGCATATTTATGTCATGTTTTGATGATTGGTTTACTAACTTAAGCATTAGAGTATATAGAAATTTGTTTTGCAGGAAATGCTCTGTACATAATCAATAAAACAAGGATTAACAAAGTGCACATGAACTATGAGTAAGAACTTGAGTTCATAAGAAGTTCAGGGACAAAACTCGAGTTCTCAGTATAAAACTCGAGTTTGATGAAAAAATGCAACACAAAACTTGAAAACAGGTGGAAAATGGCAACTTGGCTTACTCAAGTGATCTTGGAGGACTTGGGTACAAAGAAACAAGAAAATATAAATAAACTTGAGTGTCTACAAGTCACACTCAAGACTAGGTATGCAGGTAGCATGGGAGTCTGTCTTCAAAACTTGAGTTTGAATTGTCAAACTTGAGTATACATGAACTCGAGTTTGGATAACCAAACTCGAGTACATATGAACTCGAGTTCTTAAGTAAAGAACTCAAGTGTCGGGGTTTTTATATCAGCATCAATAACTCAGAACCATCATACTTCTTGGTCTCACTCGATTGCGACTCTTTACTCCCTCTCTGGCCGTTGAGAACAGCTCTTTCATTACCATTAATCAGATGTTGTAACCGTTCCATCATCTCCAAACGTCAGACTATCGCTATAAATCTCCTCCACCAAGCCCTAGGTTTCTCCATCATTTTTCATCCTCCGATTTCAAGCTCTTAGTAATATCTCTTCTGAAATTCTTCATTTTTTTCTTACAATGGCTAGAAGCAAGCATCCTCAAGATCATACTCCCTCTCCTTCTCCATTTTTATCACTAAATTCAAACTCGGTTGAGTCTCCGTCACCTACGCCTTTAGCTTCTCTGACTCCTTCCCAATCAGCATCTTATTCATCAACTAAATCTCTATCTCCACTACCAAAAGTATCACCCAAACCAAAGAAATACCCTCGTCCAAAATCCAAAGTCATAGAACCTCCAACTAAGAAATCCAAAGTCTCTATCACTCTGGCCAAAAATTCAAAAACTTTATCCATTAAAGAACCAATTATGACACGGTCTAAGTCTATTCTAGTAAAAGAAAAAGGTAAAGGCATTGCCACTGAACCATCTTTTAAGCATTCTTCATCCAATGGTGATCAAATACTCTGAGAGTCCATACGTGCTTCAAAATTGGATGCCTTGGTCAAGAAGATTACTACTCAAGCAGGTACATCTGCTGGTCCTTCTGTGTCTGCTTCTTCCTCTGCATCTCAAACATCGAAAGACAAAGAAGAGACAGAGGCACCAGAAGGATTAAACACTTCAGCATTGAAACCACTGAACAAAAAGGTATACAATCAAGATTTTCCAAAAGAAAATTTTATCCAGTTATTTATGTTAATTTGGACCACCTATATACACATTACCATATTGATCTGAGACAATATCTAAATTTCTATGAACCGTGGCTTAATAGTCATCTTTTATATTCACCCACTATTGTTCAAACATTTTATTCAAATATGACTTTGAAAAACATAATTTCGAAACATGGTGAATTGTTAGAGAAGGCTATTGAAACCACTGTTCATGGATAGTTGATCAAAATCATTTCCACCATTATCAATTACATTCTTGGATATGACAATCTACCACCTGTGCCTACTACCAAATTCACTCCACCCTAAGTTCATTTGCTTCTAAGACCTGGTGAAAATATAGGACCTTTGAATTTTAAGCCTATCTAAAAGCCTACCCTTCAGTGTATCCTGTTCTATATTTACACCAGAAGCATTGTTAACAAATCAAATTACTTCACTTATTTTGCTCACAAGGATTACTACATGATGGCCTCATTACTTTCTAGACACCTAAAGGAATGTAAAAGAATTGATTTTTCAAGAGATAAGAAGGTTTCATTTTTCATCTACCTTGAACACCTACATCCCTTTGCCTCAGATTATCTCTCTCATCCTTAGGCATAACAAGATTTGGTATCTTAAGAAAGATGAAAAAGTAAGGGTCCCACGGTTCGGCATGACTCAGATACATCGTATGGGTATTTCCTTGCCTTTGAAGACTGAGAATAAATCTTCCCCTTCTGCTACTGTTGATGAAGCCCAATCCTCTGTATAAGGAAGACCTCAATCCCCTTCATTCATTGATACTTCTATCCAAAATTATGTGGGAGAGTTGATCACTAAAGCTGTAGATGGCCTTCAAACTGAGATGTTGCATCAATATCAATAATTGCATGGTCAGTTTGAACAGATGATTATAAATATCAAACAAAAAATGGGAAAATTGGTTCATAACGCTAACTACAATTTTAACCTCATCATCCAGACTTAAGCCGAGCATTCTCAGCGATTAAATGAATTGGAGACAATGATTTGGGCACCACATGTTGGTTCTGGTCCTTCATCATCTGCTCTACCTCCTACCACTTCCATTGATCCTTTTGTTCTTTTCACTTCATGGACCCTCTGGCTTCAACCCTAGTGGATGTCACCTCGAATAGCCCTCTCTGAGCCTGTCATTGCAGCCACTCAGCCATCCTCACCACCATTTACACATACCACCACTGTACTCGTGTTATATGCTCTACTAGCATCTTTGGATATCACCTTCCCAGTCCCTTCTACTTTAGATGATGACAAAAAGGGGGAGAAGAAGGAGTAATAGATTCTGAGTTCTTTAGGGGGAGTTGAGTCTTGTTTTGGGAATTTATCTATGTTATTTCAGTTTCTGTTGTAGTAGTTGTGTTTATTAATGTTTGTATTCCATTAAGGGGGAGTTATTTATATTTGTCTTTGACTACTAATCATGTTATGCTTCAACTGATATCCATATTTTCACCTAATGAAATTTGTAAGTTTGGTCCATGTTTACAAGCACATTCTAAGATTCCATTCATTTCTGTTTTCAAGAGCTAAGATTTCAAAACAATTTTGTTACAATATTTTGGTTCTGCACATGAAATATAATCTTGAGAATAAAAGATTTTTCAAAGTTCACAAATCCATCATTACGGTTTTGTCATCATCAAAAAGGGGGAGAATGTTAGAATCCATGTTTTAATGATAATAAAATAGTGATAACGTGTTTTGCAAGGAAATGATCAAGTTAGATCAAGTACATTGTGTAAATTTTACTAAAAGAAGTATTTCACAAACTCTCGTTAATATATGCTATAGAATTACTGATGTACTTGAGTTCTGTATGATGAACTCGAGTTTTGGCTAAAAAACTCAAGTTCTGAATAAAGTACTCGAGTTTCGTTGGTATTTTCCTATGCAAGAACCGTTGATATTTAATTATATTTGAATTGTTAACTTGCCAAGAACTAATGCAATCGAGTTTAATATAGCACACTCAAGTCCTGAGATGATATGCACTTGAGTTTTGGAAGTTATGGAGTGAGAGTTTATTCCAGAAAGGTATCAAGATCAAAAACTGACAAGCACACTCGACTTTGTATGTAAGCACTCGAGTTTTTTAAAGAAGCTGCACTCGAGTCCTGCGAGTTCCTGAGAAAGAGTTTGTGCCCGAGAGATTTGCAACTCTAAGGTAAAAGTTATACACTTGAGTTCTCATGACTGAACTGGAGTTCTTATCTAAGGTTCACTTGAGTCCTATAAGTTCAAGCACGAGAGTTTGTACCTGAGAGGAGTTGTTTTGAGAAAATAAGCCATGCATTCGAGTCTTAAGTCATGCACTCAAGTTCTAATTGTTTATGCACTCGAGTTCAGAGAGTTTGGTCTTAAGAGTGTGTACCCGAGAATAATTGAAATATGTGAACAACCTATGCACTCGAGTCCTAAACTTGCACTCAAGTTCTAGTCCTTTGCATACTTGAGTTCCTTACTACACTCCCAAGATTTTGCATCAAAAAAAATATCTGGAACATGAAAACATCTTATGTACTCAAGTTCTTATCATTTCATACTCGAGTCTACTCATTGTACTCTTACCAGAAATAATGGAAGTAAGCTGAAAATCAAGGTGCACTCAAGTTAAACATTATGCACTCGAGTTCTAACAACTTTTACACTCAAGTTAGGGCTGATGAACTTGAATCCATGCATTTATAGAAGCTACGTGATTTCCAGCAATGAATCAAAATACTCTTATATATTAATTATTCAATTGTTATCGTTCCTAGACATTGCTTCATGTTTGATTCAAGTATGAAACAAGTTTTTGACGATGGGATAAACAAAACAAATCATGAAGTTAACAATGGTAGACACAATGATATGGGCATATGCATATAGGTCTAACCAACGTAACTATCGCAAGCTCTAATAGCCTGTATGAAGAATTCAAACACTCTTGCCACTCCATAACGGATACATTACAACGTTCGTCTGAAACCGCGAATACACAAACGAGCTTATTTAGTCACAAATCTTAGTAATTCCATTGTATTCACATTGTGAGCTTTAGTGCTGATTTTATCTGCTCTATAAGAGATTTTTTTTCTATAAACACTTTTATTGTAATCTTCATCTCAAGGTAAAAGGACCTTGATGTTAGAGCAAGCTTTTCACCCAAGAGGGGGTGAATTGGGTGATAACAAATTAATCAGATATTTAAAATGAAATTTATAAAAATTTAATGCACAGTAATAGAAAGGAAGAGATATCACCAAAGTTCACACAGGGGTTTATACTGGTTCGGTCTCAACCACTTGACCTACGTCCAGTCCTCAGAAATCCTTCTGAGCCTTTCACTATATCTTCCAAGATTCAGTGGGTTCTTGGCACCACAGTACAATCAGCAAGTTCCTCTGAACACTCGCTCCCCCTTACACAAGATAATCTTAAATCCCAACTTAAGGTTCCTCAACCATAAGTTAACAGTATTGGAAATAAATACGTATGACTGACAAATCTCTCTCACAGAGTATATAGATAAAAACTGAAATACAGATGAAGATTTGAAGCACTTGTTGTAAAAGTATTGTTTGCAGTGTATTCAAGCGTTTTTCTTCGTACTTGTAATTTTCGAATGGCTGGACATATATATTAGAGGCTTTGAAGACCGTTGTAAATTAGTTCGTTGCTTCAAAGATGCTTCTGACAAATGCAACAGTATTTGTCTTTCGTTACTTATGAATTTTGCTGCCGCCCATGAATAGTTGTCGTTTGAATGGAGAGTTCAGTTACTTGTCATGTGCGTGAAGGTGGAGTACAGCTGTGACACACTTGAGAACATTACCGTTAGAAAGTATTTGAATATCATCAGAGTAATATGATTCACTGGAAGTGTTTTCTGAAGATCAAGGAAACCATCGAGAGTGATCTTGCTTTTACTAGAGATGGATTTCAGCAACTGAGTATCGAAACAATATGCCATATGATTTTGACAGTAATCTGGAGTAACTAGTAATGATTATAAATACCAAAATTTAACTAACAAAATCTGTTGATCTCTATGGGAGTAGTTGCAAGTGGATCACAGTGATTGTCTGAGAGTGTTATTGGAAACATTAAACATTATTGGAGTGAACATAATGTCACTGGAAGTGATTTGGAAAACGTTAAAATCTTATGTGAGTGATTACAGACTCACTGGAAGTGAACATGAGATTTCATATGCCACTCGAGTGAATTTGGCATAACTAGAAGTGATTTTGTAAATAATGATTTCTTCTTGCAGTGATTTTCAATCCACTAGAAGTGATTCAGCGAAAATACTATATAACTCGAGTGATTCAAGATCACTGGAAGTGATTTGGAAAATTTCAGGCATCACTCGAGTGATCTGGTAATCACTGGAAGTGATTTTCAAAACAGTGATTTTTTCTTCCGGTGTTTTCAGATTCACTGGAAGTGATTTGGCAAAGATAACGTATCACTCGAGTGATTCAGGATCACTGGAAGTGAAATATGGAACAGTGATATTTTCTTGCAGTGATTTTTCAATCACTAGAAGTGATATGGCGCATCACTCGAGTGATTTCACATATCACTCGAGTGATCTAGTTATTTTCCATATCACTCGAGTGATTTTCCATGGATTTTATATCAGCAAAGGAAGTGATAAAAGTGATATGAGCAAGATCACTCGAGTGATTTGGATAATCACTCGAGTGATAATCAAGATCACTCGAGTGATCTTGATTATCACTCGAGTGATTATCCAAATCACTCGAGTGATCTTGCTCATATCACTTTTATCACTTCCTTTGCTGATATAAAATCCATGGACTTCCAAAACATGATTTGTTATCATCAAAACATGAAATCTAACATTCTCCCCATTTTTTATGATGACAAAACATATTATATGATCATGTTCAAAATTTTGATTTTCTAACAAACTTTACTTGATCTTTTTCAAAAATTTTGCAACAACTTAACTACGCCACAGATTAAAAGTTTTTGACCTTATATAGAAAATAAAAAGTGTTAGTTCAAGATTCAAAAACCATTATAAACAGAATTTAAACATGCACATGAAGCATGACTTCTTGCTTTTCATGAGATCAAATTGGCAGCTGCAAACATAAACACAATTGCATTAAGACTATATTCTCATTAGATTAGAATCTTTGAACAAGTACATGTCAGTTCAGAAAGCATACTGAAACTACACAAATTGCACTACTATATGACAATAAACAGAATAAAAAGTACATATGATCATATCAGTTATTCTCCCCCATTTTGGCATCATCTAAAGGAGATGCAGAAGGCGTAGATGCCTGAGTAGATGAAGAAGCAAAGAAGGAGACAGGTGGAACATATGGAATGAGGGAGAGCTGGGCAGGAGGCTGGAAGGAAAAGGTCGTAGAAGAGGGCTCAAGAGGAGTGGTGGAAGTGGAATAAGTAGGTCCTATAACCTTTGTAGTAGCATCCTCAACAACAATCTCCTTAGTATGAGAACTGGAAGAGGTATGATGTGATGTAGATGATAGAGTCTGGAGGATGAGATCATCCTGTGGAATATCACCAGCAAGAATAGGGTCAGAGATAAAGGATGTAGGAGGTGCAAGAGGAGGAGTGTCTGAAGGAATGATAGAAGGGTCAGAAAGAGAAGGATCTGGAAGTGGAGAGTCTGATGTAGGAGGTACATGTGAGGTGGTTGGTGGTAAGTCAGGGAAAGGAATGTAAAGGTGAGACCTGAGTGCATCCTCAATCCTCTGGATCCTCTGTGTCTGATTTGTCTGGCACTCAAAAAGTATATTGAAGTTGTGATTCACTGCCTCTACTAACACTTTAACTTGATAGTTGACTTGATCAATCAGTTCAGTGTTAGACTTCCTCAACTGAGTGACAGCAGACTGGATGGCATCCTGAATATATGTCTGAAGAGCAGCCTGAGTGAAGGAAGGACCATGAGATACTGCTCTGGAAGACTGAGCCTCATCCATCTTGGAAGGTGAAGGATCCATCTTCTTAGTATGATGATCTCTCTGGCTTGCCTCAGGAGATGGTAAATGATGTCTCTGAGTATGTGAAGAAGCTCCAGCTGGAATAGTGATTCCCATCCGTGTGAGGTGAATCTTCCCAAACTTAGGAATTCTCACTATGTCCCCCTCAGGTGTCAAGTGCCAAATATTATGCATAGGGAGAATATAGGACACAAGCTGAGGATAAGGGATTGTAGTAGACTTGGAGGAGTGAAACCTGAACCTCTTCATTTCTTGAAAAATGAGCTCACCCACATTTCTTCTTTCTCTTGTCATAAGAGATGCCATCATTTGAAGATCCTTCCCCGTGATATGAGTGAAGTTCTTTGCCTTGTTAACCATGCTATGGGAATAAATATAGAACAAGGCTCTCTGGTCATTGGTTAGAGCTGCTGGGGAAGTGGGTAGAGGCACACCAGGCTGTCCTGGTCTAAAAAAGTCAACCAGCTCATGAATACTAAAGACTCAGGGAGACTTCATAGGTACATCCTCTATGCCTAGGTAAGTGTTTATAAGATCTCCAGATAGAAGGACTTTTTGATCTCTCACACTTGTTTCAATCCTTTCAATAATAATATTCCCATAGCTATCTTTCACATCAGTAATCTCCATGTTACAGTAAAAATACTTAACAACCATAGGATTGTAAGACATTCTCAGTTTCAGCCATGGTTCATATTGCTTCAGATAAGGAGTCAAGTCAATATGAAATTTCTTTTTCAGCTCATCCAGATCTACCCAGACTACAGGACAAAAATCTCTCTTGGCAAAATGGGAAGTAAACACAATGGAATTCAAAATTCTGAGGTTACCCGTGTTAAACCCAGGAGGAGGATCAAGAATTTCAGGGGTTTCTTCAACCAAGGACTCAGAATGGTACCGACTACTAGAAGCCTGAGATGCATACAGTGACTTCTGGGGAACTGAAGCAGCCAAGATATTGACAGCACGTGTAATCTTTGTCTGCAATGTAGATTCTTGAATGTCTGCTTCTCGTTGTTTCTCTTTCCCTTTACCTTTCAAGCTTGTATGTGAGCGTGTAGTCATCCCTGTAGGCTCTTCGATGCGAATCCCTTTGGGTTTTTGATGGGTCAGATTGGGTTTTTGTGCAGATGATACTTTCGGCCTCTTAGACAGTGGAAAGGATGGAGGAGATTGACCGGGTCTTTTGGTTCTCGCCATTATTTGAACAAGAAAGAAATCTTGCGAGTGCGACTAGGAGTGTTAGGGTTCTGTCGGGAAGAGAGGAATGGATGCGATGAGGAGTTTTTGACAAGACGAGGTTAAACGATGAATCAGAGAATGAAGATGTAGCTTTGAGTATTTGGGTTTCTGGGTTCAAAAGATTTCAGATGGTTTGAGAGTGATTATGCGAGTGAGAGTGAACGAAAGAGTGAAATGAGCAGTCGCGGGAGGGAAAATCTGATATAACCAGTTTTTTAACATTCAATCGAGTGATTTTTACATTCACTTTAGTGATTTTGGTTTTTACTCGAGTGAAGTATAAAATCACTCGAGTGAAGTCTAAAATTACTTCATAGAATCCAAAATCACGCTGTAACTGCACAACTATTAATTAAAGATACTCATGAGACTTACCTGTGATGAAACTATCAGTCTAATTACTTGTTTTACCTGTGGTTTCAGTATTTCACTGTTCGCTCACTCGAGTTGGTCTTTATCATCACCCGAATGTTTTCCTCTCTGTTTATCTCTGTTATTTGAAGATATTACAGAGCATCCTGCAAAACAACTTTATAGATACTGTGATGCTTAAGTTAGTTATGGGATCATCAAAACATTATGAAATCAACATTTATAAAGGCTAAACAACTTACAGTTCATTGGGATTTACCATTCCCAATTCCCTTCGTATATGCATGAATTGTTCTCGGGCAAGAGGTTTGGTAAAAATATCAGCTAATTGTAGATATGTAGGTATGAATAACACCTTGACATCCTTTTTCTGAATATGATCTCTAATGAAATGATGTCTCACATCAATATGCTTGGTCCTTGAATGCTGTACAGAATTTTTTGCCAAATTTATTATGCTGGTGTTGTCACAGTAGATAGGAATTTCTTTAAGGTATATGCCAAGATTCTGAAGTTACTGTTTTAGCCATAGTACTTGTGCACAATAGCTCGAGGCTGCTATATATTCTGCTTCCGTTGAAGATAATGATACTGTAGTTTGTTTCTTACTGAACCAAGAAACAACTGCACCTCCAAGGAATTGACATTGCCCACTTGTGCTCTTCCTATCTGTTTTATAACCACTATGATCAGAATCAGAATAGGTAATTAGATATTCATTACCTTTTTTGGGATACCATATACCCAATTCTTTTGTGTCTGCCAAATATCTGAAAATTCTTTTCACTAATTCAGCGTGTGATACTTTGGGGCATGACTGAAATCTTGCACATAAACCAATACTGAACTGGATATCAGGTCTGCTGGCTGTGAGGTAGAGTAATGATCCAATCATTCCTCGATATTGAGTTATATTGAAATCAACTCCTTTTTCATCAGCATCCATAAGTACCGTTGAACTCATAGGTGTATCTGCACCATTAGCTTCATCCAATCCAAACTTCTTGAGCAATTCTTTTAGGTATTTAGTCTGTGATATGAATATTCCATTCTTTCTTTGTTTAATTTGTAAACCCAGAAAGAATGTCAGTTCTCCCATTAAAGACATTTCAAATTCTCCCTGCATTATCTCAGAGAATTCTTTACACAGAGAATCATTAGTAGCACCGAATATAATATCATCAACATAAATTTGGACTACCAAAATATTATTTAGTTTTGGTTTTATAAATAAAGTTGTATCGACTTTTCCTCGTGTAAAACCAAATTCAATGAGAAATTTGCTTAACCTTTGATACCAAGCTCTAGGAGCTTGCTTCAAATCATATAAGGCCTTTTTTAATTTGAAAACATGATTTTGTTTGGATACGTCTTCAAAACCTGGAGGTTGTTCTACATAAACTTCCTCCTTGATGTACCCATTTAAGAAAGCACTTTTCACATCCATTTGATATAATTTGAATCCTTTGATGTATGCAAAGACTAAGAGTACTCGTATAGCTTCCAATCTTGCTACTGGAGCATATGTTTCCTCATAATCAATACCTTCTTCCTGATTATAGCCCTTGGCGACCAATCTTGCCTTATTTATGATAATAGCTGTGGATTCATCATGTTTGTTCTTGAATACCCATTTAGTGCCAATAACCGAGTGGTCTCTAGGCCGGGGTACCAAATCCCAAACTTGATTTCTGTCAAATTAATTTAATTCTTCTTGCATTGCTAACACCCAATCATTATTTGATAAGGCTTCGTTAATGTTAGAAGGTTCCAATTGAGAAATGAATGCAGAAAAACTAACTTCGTTTAAAACTTTGTTTCTAGTTTTAACTCCTTCATTAACTTCACCTATCACTTGATCTAGAGGATGACTCTTGATGTATTTCCAGGCTCTAGGTTGATCTAGTTGACTTAGTTCAACTTCTTTTTCAATATTATCAACCTCAAGATTGGGAGAGTTAACAGAGGATTGGTTACTAGTTATCTCATCATCAAAGTTTTTACTAGAGGACACATGTTCATCGAATACAACATGAATTGATTCTTCTACAACACATGTTCGTTTATTAAAAACTCTATATGCTTTACTTTGATTTGAATAACCCAGGAAAAGTCCCTCATCAGCCTTAGAATCAAACTTTCCAAGATTTTCTTTACCATTGTTATGAATAAAACACTTACAACCAAATATGTGTAGATGAGCAAGGTTTGGTTTCCGTCCCTTGTAGAGTTCATATGGTGTCTTGCCAAGTTTAGTTCTGACATACGCTCTATTTGAGATGTAGCATGTAGTGCTTATAGCGTCTGCCCAGAAGACTTGAGACACATTCTTTTCGTTGAGCATTGCTCTAGCCATATCTGTAAGAACTCTATTCTTTCTTTACACCACTCCATTCTGTTGTGGAGTTCTTGGTGCTAAAAAATTGTGATCGATGCCATTTGTATCACAATATTTTACAAATGCTTGATTGTCAAATTCTCCACCATGACCTGTCCGGATACCTGCAACTAACATACCTTTCCCATTTTGCACTTTCTTGGCAAAAGCAATAAATTTACTAAAAGTTTTATCTTTGGATGACAAAAATATATTCCAGGTAAATCTAGAGAAATCATCAACAATAAAAAATGTGTACAAATTTCCACCGAGACTCTTAACTCTTGCTGGACCAATCAGATCCATATGCAATAATTGAAGTGGTCTGTTAGTGGTAATTTCAGTTTTTGATTTAAAAGATGATTTAGTTTACTTACCTCTTTGACAAGCATCACAAATTAAATCATTCTTGAAATTTACATTAGGTAAACCAATTACCAAATCCTTTTTGAGTAATTTACCTAATTGATGCATATTAACATAGGCAAGTCGCTTATGCCATAGCCAACTCTCATCAGTGTTACTCAAAAGACAATTTTCAATAATATTTTCATTCATATCAAGAGTATAACAGTTACCTTCTCTTTTTGCCTTGAGTTTTGACTTCAAGTTCTTCTTTTCAATTTACAGATCCTTCTTGCTAACTATCAGACATTCTTCTGAGTCAAATATTACCCAATTGTCTTTATCTATGCTTTGGCTTACACTTAGTAGATTGTGACATAAGCCTTCAACATAATATACGTCTTTGATTTTATCCTTGACTTACCCAAGCCCTGCTATCCTTCCGGTTTGATTTCCTCCAAATTTTACCTTGCCACCTTCCTTAGGTACTAATGTGGTGAAATTCTTAGGATCACCAGTCATATGTCTTGAGCATCCACTATCTATATACCATTTGTTTGATTTGGATGCACTGAAGCAAACCTGCAGTCAAGGATAATTAAGTTTTAGGTACCCATATCTTTTTGGGTCCTTTTGGGTTAGTACATATAACTTCCTGTTCATGAACCTTCTTAGGTATCCATTTCCTATAATTCCTTTCTTTTTATGAAAACACAAAGAAGTGTAGTGTCCTTTTCTATTGCAGTAATTACAATAAGCAAAATGATTAGGTGTGTGCACAGAACGTGTGAAATAACTTAAATATGGTTTACCTCCTGTCTTCTTCTTACCCTCTCTTTTGTCTAAGTCTGGATCATATCATATACCAGACTTATCATTCACAAGACGTTGTGCTTTTAAAATAAGATTTAACATCTCACTTCCTTTTGTAAACTTTTCAAGAGTTTTAGTAAGATCAATATTTTTCCCCTCAAGAGACAAACACTTTTCGCAACCTTTATCCAATGGATCTTTAATTCTTTCTTCAAGAAATTTGTTTCTCTTTTTACATGCAATCAAATTTTTAACAATTTTGACAAATTCAGAATGTAAAGCATCATATTCATTTTGTAATTCATCATAAGTAGGATTAGAATTATTTACCTCCTCGTCTATTTCCTCTTGAGCAACCAGGCATATATTGGCTATCTCTTCATTATCGATTTCTTCATCTGAGGAGCTATCTCCCCATATTGTAGAAACAAATGCCTTCTTTCTGTTGAAGGATTTGATGTTTCTCTTTTCTTTATTTTTCTGTAATAACTCTGGACATTCTGATTTGATATGTCCAGGTTTACCACGTTCGTAGCAGATGATCTCCTTGGCGTCTCTTCTGCCACTAGTTCCACCTCTTTGTGAATTCCTGAACCCTTGGCCTTTATAAAATTTCTTGAATCTTCTCATTATCAGGCCTAGTTCATCATCATCGACCTCCTCTTCTTCTTCTTGGCTTTCTGCCTTTGTTTTTGTCACACTTAGTGCAAGACTTTTCTTTCTCCTGTCACCAACTTCTTCTAGCTCTCGTTTGAATTTTAGTTTGCTTTCATTTTCAGAAAGACTTCCAAACAAAGAAGCTACAGATTGCATTGATTCTTCTTTGGCCTCCTCTATTGCTGTGACTTTGGCCTCCCATTCTTTGGAAAGTATGTTTAATATTTTTTGTACTTGGACATTCTGATCATAGATTTTTCCAAGTGCTACAAATTGATTAACAAGGTGAGTATATCTAAGTTCAAATTCAGCTATTGACTCACCTTCCTTCATACGAAGTAGATCAAACTCTGCAGTTAGAGTATTGACTCAATTTTCTTTTATTCTTGATGTTCCTTCATGAGCTACCTCCAAAGCTTGCCACATCTCTTTAGCAGTCTGAAGAGTACAGATTCTAAAGTATTCTTTTTGACTCAGTACACTCTGAATCATCAGAATTGCTTTACTGTTGAGAGTCACAAGCCTTTTGTCATTGTCATCAAATTTTGCTGGTGATTTAGGAACTTTGTGAGATTCTTCAGTCTTTGTAGGCACATAGTTTCCAGTTTCAATAACATCCCATAGCCCGTATTCTGTAGCCATTACAAATACATGGAACTTAGCTTTCTAGAAGGAAAAATGCTCACTACTGAAACCTGGTGGTCTAGTGATAGAGGCTCTGTCAGGAAGAATTCCTTCACCCATGCTTGCCATCAGATCCATCTAAGGTTGTTAAACCTGAACAAGAAGACCTGCGCTCTGGTACCAAATGTTAGAGTAAGCTTTTCACCCAAGAGGAGGTGAATTGAGTGATAACAAATTAATCAGATATTTAAAATGAAATTTATAAAACTTTAATGCACAGTAATAGAAAGGAAGAGATATCACCAAAGTTCACACAGGGTTTTATACTGGTTAGGTCTCAACCACTTGACCTACGTCCAGTCCTCAGAAATCCTTCTGAGCCTTTCACTATATCTTCCGAGATTCAGTGGGTTCTTGGCACCACAGTACAATCAGCAAGTTCCTCTGAACACTCGCTCCCCCTTACACAAGATAATCTTAAATCCCAACTTAAGGTTCCTCAACCATAAGTTAACACTATTGGAAATAAATGCGTATGACTGACAAATCTCTCTCACAGAGTATATAGATAAAAACTAAAATACAGATAAAGATTTGAAGCACTTGTTGTAAAAGTATTGTTTGCAGTGTATTCAAGCGTTTTTCTTCATACTTGTAATTTTTGAATGGCTGGACATATATATTAGAGGCTTTGAAGACCGTTGTAAATTAGTTCGTTGCTTCAAAGATGCTTCTGACAAATGCAACAGTATTTGTCTTCCGTTACTTATGAATTTTGCTGCCGCCCATGAATAGTTGTCGTTTGAATGGAGAGTTCAGTTACTTGTCATGTGCGTGAAGGTGGAGTACAGCTGTGACACACTTGAGAACATTACCGTTAGAAAGTATTTGAATATCATCAGAGTAATATGATTCACTGGAAGTGTTTTCTAAAGATCAAGGAAACCATCGAGAGTGATCTTGCTTTTACTAGAGATGGATTTCAGCAACTGAGTATCGAAACAATATGCCATATGATTTTGACAGTAATCTGGAGTAACTAGTAATGATTATCAATACCAAAATTTAACTAACAAAATCTGTTGATCTCCATGGGAGTAGTTGCAAGTGGATCACAGTGATTGTCTGAGAGTGTTACTGGAAACATTAAACATTACTGGAGTGAATATAATGTCACTGGAAGTGATTTGGAAAACATTAAAATCTTCTGTGAGTGATTACAGACTCACTGGAAGTGAACATGAGATTTCATATGCTACTCGAGTGAATTTGGCATCACTAGAAGTGATTTTGTAAATAGTAATTTCTTCTTGCAGTGATTTTCAATCCACTGGAAGTGATTCAGTGAAAATACTATATAACTCGAGTGATTCAAGATCACTGGAAGTGATTTGGCAAACAGTAAAATATTCTTGCAGTGTTTTTGATTTCACTGGAAGTGATTTGGAAAATTTCAGGCATCACTCGAGTGATCTGGTAATCACTGGAAGTGATTTTCAAAACAGTGATTTTTTCTTCCAGTGTTTTCAGATTTGGAAGTGATTTGGCAAAGATAACATATCACTCGAGTGATTCAGGATCACTAGAAGTGAAATCTGGAACAGTGATATTTTCTTGCAGTGAGTTTTCAATCACTGGAAGTGATCTGGCATATCACTCGAGTGATCTGGTTATTTTTCATATCACTCGAGTGATTTTAACGATCACTCAAGTGATCTTGATTATCACTCGAGTGATTATCCAAATCACTCGAGTGATCTTGCTCAGATCACTTTTATCACTTCCTTTGCTGATATAAAATTTATGGACTTCCAAAACATGATTTGTTATCATCAAAACATGAAATCTAACACTTCAGAGGCTAGAGTTTCCTTATGGGAGAAGTTGAGAGAGTTCATTGAATTTACTATGCTCATAAGACTTGTCTTGAGCGGGAGAAAAAGTTCTAAGTTTAGAACATTTCTGCTTGTAGTCCTTGTGAGGATAGTTATACCATTCGTTCCAAGAGCCAACTGAATCTTAGAGGATTAGTGAAAGGCTCAGTAGGTATGGACCTCTGGGGACTGGACATAGGCTAGGGATTATGGCTGAACTAGTATAAATATCTGGGTGCAATTTCTTTATCTCTACACTCTCTTCGTTCAGTTTAACATATTCATATCAACCACAAAAGATTTGATATCACCTAATTCACCCCCCTCTTGGGTGAAACTTGCCTCTTACACAACGTACAATGATATATGATCTGAGTGACAAGCTACAAGAAATTCAATAAAAGCAAAATGCATATAGGGAATGAAAGAGAACCATCTTGGTAGATAAGAGACTAGGCTTAATTAGCTTAAAAATCCTGCTCAGGAGTAGCCTCCAATTAGACTTGTTGATGAGGTTGAGAATCTGCAAACATAGGTAGCATGATTCTGCCAATGGTGATCTCCTACCTTCTAAGGAAAATTTGATCCTCAGATGTCAGAGAACTAGTTATCTCATTTGAAAAAAGTTCCTAAAATCCTGAATGCCCAAGCTCAGCTAGCAATCTATAAATTACAGGGTGATGCATACAGATAATGAGAAAAACACTGAAATGATTTTGTAGGTCCAAAATATTCCTATCATTTGGTAATTATTTCAGGAGTAGTTTAATGAAAAATTACTTTCCTGATAAGTCTGAATTACAAAGGAAACATAATTCCTTATTATTCAGCAAGATGAGAAGGAAAGTTTTGATGAATACCTGGCACGCTACATCCGATTGTTTTGATACTCATTTTATTTAAGATATCGTGACAATGATGGGTAGAGCTCAAAAAGTTTACCAAATTTAATAAAATAGTAGAGGAATGTCGAATCACTGAAAGTAACTTACTAAATTTGTACATGGACAGAAAAGCCGTCAATAAGGGAGTAAAGCTTGTTGGCATTATTGAATGCATCATCATCTAAGAAGACCATGTGGTATTCCAGTAAGACAAAAAATATGATATAATTATTGGCAACTAGAGCATTTTGCCAACCATTGTTTATAGTAACAAATAACAGAGGAGCTAAGGTAGAGAACTCAGGGCAAAGTTTGGTAATGACACAGAAAGAGGCCAAAAAGTCTTTGGAACTGATCTAAAATATGGTTCTATCTAATGGTAATTCTGTACAAGTATTAGATAATTCAGGTGCTAATCATTCATTTATTGCATATGAATGTGTGAGATGGCTAGCCTTAAATGTTCATTAATTACCCCATGATTTAGTTGTGTTTACACCCACGGGTGTCAGATCCATTACAACCAATATTTATTGAATTGTATAGTAAATGCTGAAAGACATAAATCAGCAGTAGATTTGAGTTGCTTACCACTGCATGAATTGGAAGTAATTATCAGTATGGGTTGGCTGATAGTGCACAATGTTCTGTTAGCTGCAGAAGTAAAACGCGGTTATTTACCCTAACATGCAATAATATATATATATATATATATGTATATATATATATATATGTTTGTATGTGTGTGCGCACACACACACACACATATACCCCTAACAACCTTTATACAGACATTTCTCAGCTTCAGTTACTGAAAGAAAATTAAGGTTGGCTTATGGACTTAAATATATATGTATGTGTGTGCGCGCACACACATATATATATAAGTCCATAAGCCAACCTTAATTTTCTTTCAGTAACTGAAGCTGAGAAATGTCTGTATAAAGGTTGTTAGGGGTATATGATATTTTACTCCATGCAGTTAAAGGCTGGAGTAATACTTGAAAATATTCTGACAGTAAATGAGTTCCTTGTGATGTTCCAAAGGATTTCAATGGATTACCCCTGGAAAGGGAAGTGGAGTTTGTAATTGAGATTAGATCTAGAGTGGGACCAATGCCTAAAGCCCTACATGGAATGGCTTTAAATGAAATGGAAAAATTGACAAGTAGATTGTTTCACTATAGGGAGCTCTAGTACACTTTGCTAAAATTAGAAAGGCAAAAGCCTGAGAATTACAGGCAGTATCCTAAAATAGCCGAAAGGCTGAAATAAAATGAACTGTGTATCTTGAGAATGTTGCAATGGACTGTATGCCCTATGAATGTCAAAATTTACCAATTAGGTCTTGTAAATGATTGAGAATTAATGATATTTTGTGTATTCACAAAGCAAGGCAGAACATGACAAGCATTTAAAAGCAACACTGAGCATATTGAGAGGTAAGAAACTTTATGCCAAACAGAGCAAATATGAGTTTTGGCTTTTAGAAGTTAATTTCTAGGCCATATAACCTCACAAGAAGGGGTCTCGGTAGATCCTAGTAAAGTATAGTAGTACTGAACCGAAAAAAGGCTAGAGAATGTGTAGTTTTATGGGTCTTGTCGATTATTACAAATGAGTTATATAGCATTTCTCCAATATTGTTTTGCCTTTGATAAGGTTGACATGAAAACTCAACATTCTGTGTGGGATGATAGTTGTGAGAGGAGCTTCATAGAGCTGAGGGAGAGATTGATGGCAATATTAATGTTGATAATCCTAGATCCGTAATTGACTTGTGTGGTCCCTGATATTGACATGTGTGGTCTATTGTAATGTGAGAAAGCAGGGATTAGGATGTGTCCTGATGCAGCAGGATAGCATTGTGACATGAGCCTCTCATCAGCTAAAGTCACACAAACTAAAGCATCCCACTCATATGGAGTTGCATAAAGATTACAACCTGGAGATTTAATATCATCCAGGAAGGGCTAATGTAATTGCAAATGCATTAAGTCGCAAGACAATACAGGCGGCAGCCCTAATGAAACAAGAGTAGAAAATTGATTCAAAGTCTCAAATATTTCAATCTATTTAATCAAATTTTGATCACTAGCAACAATATTAGTTAAACAGAACATGATCTGAGAACAACGATAGTAAAAGTCAAGAGACTTTTGCTTCCATATCTTATGTAATAATTTCACATATATGAGTTTACCCTTAAGCATATTCATGTTAGGAAAATACGATAGGCAATAAGACCTATTGAGCCAATACATTCATAGGCCATAAGATCTTATGTGTAAATAGGGCAGGGTCATACAACCTGCAGTGTAGTACAAATGTGAGATTTTAACCAATGACTCGAGGCATAAAATTTTGGGAATGACCCAATGTATAAGAATCCAAGTGGAGTCCCAAAGAGGTTGTAAAGCCTAAAAATGATGGGATAGTTAGTCCCAAGGAAATAAGACCCGTAAGTACAAGCTGTACTAAGAGTAACCCCGACATTTTGAACCACGACGGCTTAAAGCAAAAAGCCCATAAGTGTATCTTGTATAGGAAATTACCATAGGTTATAATATGTAGTGAATATCTGGTGGCAGATGAAAAATGTGTCATGTGATTTCTCATTGGACTATGTGTCCTATAATTGTTGAATGCTACTTAGTTTACTATTGGTGAATGGTTTGTTCTTACGTGCCTCACGAGCATTACAAAAGTGTATAAATGGCTAAGAAGGAAGAACTGGAGCCTGAGATGTGCTCAAAATAATTATGGAATTGTAAATTGAAGTATAAGTCTTGATATGGATTCAGTATGGATGTTGGACTGAGTGTCCAAAAGCCATGAAACCTATTGAACTGATGTGTCCTTAGACCGATAAATTGATGAGCACTTAGATTGTGACAAGCAAAGGCTTGGTATGGTAAGACTCAATGTGTAAGTTTATAAAGAGCAGAAGCTTTGGACCATAAGACTAGTGTGCCTAGCATTGTGGTTATTGCCTAGTGTTATGGTATGGGACTAGTGAGTCCAAAAAACTTTGTTATGATGATTACTGAAGGCTATTTGAGGCCAATTGCACGTTTTAAATACTCTATTCCTGTAATATGAGAGCCACTGACACTCCACATTTGTGAAACCGTAATAATTTATGATGCATGCTCTGTGAGTTTGCATAAGAGAGAGATGATGAACTAAGTAATAAAAGGGATAGAATAGGTAATAAGAATCGATTCCTCGAGGTATGATGGAATCTATACAATGTTCAAAATTTCAGGGACAAAATTTTATTAATGGGGGAGAGTTGTAACACCTTAAATTTTATTCACAAAAAATCCTTGAATATTTGATTATACTCAAAGGAATAAAATAGTGAATTTTGGTGCACTTGAAGTAGACATAAAGCCCAATTTTTGTCTTCACAAAGGCCTAACATTAAAGTCTAAAATTTATTATGGAAGAGTACAATTTTTGGCCCAATATGCATTGAAAATTCAGCCAAAATAAAAAGGGACGAAGAAAAATAAACTTGGTACAAAAATTCAAGAAATGTAAGGGTAAAATGGTCATTTCACAAATGAAATAAAAATTCAATATGTTTCCCCTTAAAATAGGGTGTTGGACGGTCAAGAGAGGAGGAGACAAGGGGAAAATAGTATGGTGTGACCTTGTATGCCATGTGGAAGGTCTTGGTGCCATATAGTAAAGGAAAGAATAAAAAATGCATGACATGTGATAAAATTGGAATAAATTAGCAATATTTTGAGGAGGTGGAAAATGCTTCTTTAAGAAGCCATTTTGCCTTTCAAAAGGCTATAATTCCATCTAAGGAGGGGAAAAGCAATAGAGAATGGGATTTTGCCACATAATGGGATATGTGGAAGAGTTGGAAGACATGTGGAAAAAAGGAAATGGTAGGAATTGTCATGTGTAATAAGTTGGTAATAAAATAATAATAAAATTAAGGAGGTGGAAGGTGATATTTTATAGGTATATTTCAGCCTCCTTAACCCTCATTTTCATTTTAAAAAATGAAGATTCAGAGAAAAGAAGGGTGAGAGAGAGCAAGAAGATTCAAGAAAGCAAACAAAGTAAGTAAGTAGTGAAATTCAAGTTTCTTTATCATTAATCACTTGTAAAACTTCCCCAATCCTTATATCCTTCTTGAAATCATGTAAAACAAGAATGAAATCAAGAGGAAGAGGAAGAGGAAACCACCGCCTAGAGAGAGAAGAAATGAGAAAACAAAATAAGATTAAGAACATGTAATCTCTTGATGATTTATGATTGTTCTTGGTATTTTGGTTAATTATGTGGCTTGGATTGGCTTGGTTTTGTGATTTGGGATGCATGAACCCTAAAAAGAGATGCTGCCCAAACTTTGATTGGTTATGTGCAAGTGATGTTTAAGTGGTTAAACAAGTTATTAGAGTTGAAAGGAAGGTGTTTTATTGATTAAAATCATGAAATTCCATTTTTTCTAATTTTTGTTGAACTTTTGCTAAGGGCTTGTTTACTATCTTTGAGCTGGAATTTCACAGATTTGATGATTTCATTATTTTTATAATGAAAAATTGGGTAGCGAACAAGTGAAAGAAGAAGCATAAAGGCTTTAGGGTGTGAAATGACAATTTTGCCCCTAAAATCCTAATTGGTGGCTATCAAGGGTAAAAATGGAAATACAATATGATTTTGTTAAAAATGAATTTAAAAATGGATTCTAAATACGAAATTGTGTGGGAATGGCCTGGATCATAATTTTTGGAAAAGTACAAATATATGGGGTATAAAGGGAATTAGACCGGGTTCCCTAGATGCATTTTGGTAATTATGTGTTTTTGTGCAAATATAACCAACTTATGAGTCTTAAAATAAGGTATGGATGAGTAATAATTCATTTATTATCAATTTGAGAATTTTAGGATTTAACATATGCCCGAGTCGGATAAAAGTTAAAGGACCAATAGTAGCTAAGCAATTGGAAAGTAGTCCATGTTGTAACTCATATTCCATGTGATTGTTAATATGCATTGTTTGCTATGTTCTAAACAATGACATGAGAATGGCGGTAAATCCTAGAGCTAGATGTGGGAAAAGCACAAGTACCACCCTGAGGGAAAAGCATAAGTATCTCTTGGCTAGTGGGTATACAGTTTAGGTCGGCCAATGTGATTGGTGATAAGCATGTATGGCATATTTTCTCTCTGGGTGTGGGAAAAGTATAAGTACCATCCCATAGGAACAACACAAGTCTATAAGGCCAGGGTGACCCAGTTTAAGCAATATGACAAGTACAGATAGGTTGTTTCCTGCTCTGAAACAGTATTGAAACAAGTATAGGCAGGTTGTTGCCTGCTCTGGAATAGTATTGAGACAAGTACAGACACTTTGTTGCCTACTACAAAACATTGATGTGATCACGCTGACACAAGTAGGGATTAGGCTATCATTTTGATCCAGACAAAATCATTGCTTTGATCCTAAACGACAAACATGTGCACGGCATTATTATTTGCGGCATTATAGATGTTGCACTGCATGTTTACCTTTCACATTTAATATGATTGATAGCATGTTACTATTAAGATTTTTATGAATCTTACCCTTTCTATAATTTAAAATTAATTTAGCCAGAGGAAGTAGCTTAGAGAGCAAAAAAGCGGCAGTAACCGGCAACTGAAGATCCGGTGCTAATCAAGAATTTTCTATTGGTTATCTATTAGCCTTTCTTGTATTTGGGATTTGTATTGTAATATGTACAAACCTGTGGGAATTTCCTGTAATGTAATCAAGAATTTTATATCAATATAATTTTTTTCTATTTCTCTATGCACATTGAATTGCGCATTAATACTCTGATAAATGTCAAAATATTAAAGGGTTTGACAACTTGTGCTTTTCCCTCAAGCTAGTACTTGTGCTTTTTTCACATCAAGCTAATCACATCATTCACATATCATTGAACAAAACATGGAAAAACAATGTATATTAACAATCATATAGAATGTAAGAGATAGAGTTACTACCTTATCACCTTTCCTTGCCTAGCTAATGTCGATCCTTAACTTCTGGTCCGGCTCGGCAAATGTCAAATCCTAAAATTCCTAAATTGACAAAAATGAATTATTACTCATTCATACCTTATTTGAAGACTCATAAGTTGGTTATCTTTACTAAAAAAAAGCATAATTACCAAAATGCCCCTAGGAAAACCAATTTAATTCCCTTTATCCCCAGTATATTTGTACTTTTCCAAAAATTATGACCTGGGTTTTTCCTATAAAATTTCACATGTAGAATCCATTTTTGACCTCATTTTTGACAAATTCACACTGCATTCCCAATTTTTCCCTTGGCAGCCACTAATTAGGGTTTTAGGGGCAAAATTGTCATTTCACACCCTAAGGCCTTCACACTTCATGATTCACATTTTTCCTACACAATTTTTCATTATAAACATAATGGAACCATCAAATCTATCAAATTCCAACTCTAACCCTTTGAACTCTAACTAGTTGAGAGTTTAGTGTTTTTAGGGAAATTGAAGATTTTCAATTTTCAACCAACCAAACATCTTTTCATTTCTAATCACTTGTTTAACCACTTAAACACAATTTCCACATGATTAATCAAAGTTTGGGCAGCATCTACCCTTAAGGTTCATCCATCCTAAAACATAAATCCAAGACCAAACAAGCCAAACAACCAACCAATTCATCAAGACCAAGTATAATACATCAAGATAGAACAAGTTCTTGAGCTTACCTTGCTTCTCCTTGATTTTCTCTCTCTATCTGTGGCTTCCCTCTCCCTTTTATCTTGTTTTTATTCTTGCTTTACATGTTTTCAAGATGGATATAAGGATTAGAGAGAGTTCACAAGAGATTGAGGATAAAAACAAGCAATTCCAACTACTACTTACCTTGTTTTGCTTTTTGATTTCTCTAGCTTCTTTCTTGTTCTTGTTCTTGCCCTAACTCTCTCTCTCTCTTTCCTTCTTGATGCTGGCTGAAAATGAAGACCAAATGTACTGAAATTTTTCTTATAAAATATCACTCTTACCTCCTTAATTTTATCGTATTTTATTGACAAGTATTTACACATGGCAATTTCTTGTTCCTTCCTTTTTTCCATATGGTTTTTATGCCTTCCACATGTTCTATTATTTGGAAAAATCATATGCTATCTTGCTCTTCTCTTTCTTGACTAAATTTCCTCTTATTTAAGGGAAAAGTATTGAATTTTTATTTTATTTAGCCAAATGACTATTTTACCCTTACATTTTCTTGAATTTTTGAACCAATTGCCATTTTCTTCTTCCCTTTTATTTTTCGTAGACTTTTTCAATGTATTTTGGGCCAAAAATTGTGCTCTTCCATACTAAATTTTAGGCCACAACGATAGGCTATTATAAAGATAAAAATTGGACTTTATGTTTTTTCTTAGCCAAAATTTTCATATTATCACTATTGCTAATATTTTGGCTACTTTAAGTGCACCAAAATTCACTATTTTATTCCATTGAATATAATTAAATATAGAAAGAATTTTGATGAATAAAATTTGGGATACTACACACAGAACATGGCAACACAATGCATATAAATAATCACATAATGTATGAAAGAAATAGTTACTACCTAGAATCATTTCCAATTGCCTAGCTTTCAGTTTACTAACCCTTTATCTGGCTCGGGCAAATGTCAAATCCTAAAATTTCAAATTTATAAAAAATGAGTTATTACTCATTCATGTCTTATTCCACAATTCATATAGTTGGTTATTCTTACCCAAAAATGTATAATTGCCAAAATGCCCTTAGAAACCTGGTCTAATTCCCTTTATACCTGTCATAATTGTACTTTACTAAAGATTATGACCTGGCTATTCCTACACAATTTTGTGTGTAGAATCCCTTTTTAACCTCAGTTTTACCAAATCATACTACATTTCTTAGAATGCCCTTGACAATCACAAAGTTATGGTTTTAGGGGTAAAATTGTCATTTCACACCCTAAAGCCTTCATACTCTATTTTCACAAGTTTCCTATACAATTTTTAATTCTAAACACAATGGAATAATCAAATCTATCAAATTCCAACTCAAAAACCCCAAAATAGGTTTGGCTAAAAATCTGGAAATTTTTGAAAAATGAAGTTTTCCAATTTCCAATTAACCAAACATCTTCTTTCCACTTCTAATCACTTGTATAATCACTTAAACACCTATTGAACATGATTAATCAAAATTTGGGCAGCACTTTCCCTTAAGGTTCATGCATCCCAAATCACAAATTCATGACAAACTAAGCCAATAACCATCACAAACCACCAACAACAATCATGAATCAACAAGAAAAGCAAGTATTCAAGCTTACCTTGAATCTTCTTGTTTGTCTCACTAAAATTGTGCCCTCTTTCTCTTCTTTCTCTTGATTTTCTTCTTGCTAATAAGGATATAAGGATTATAAGAAGTTTTCCAATAAATTGAAGATAAGAACAAGTGAATTTTGAACTCAAACTTACCTATTGTCTTCTTGAATTCCCAAGATCTCCCTTCTTGCTCATCTTCTTCAACTTCATACTCTCTCTCTTTTCTTTGTCTCGGCCAAAATATTGGCCCTTGCAAGAGGAAAATAGCCTCTTATAATATCCTCTTCCACCTCCTTAATAATAATATTATTTTATTGCAAATCTTTAAACATGTCATTGCTTTTTGCCTTTCTTTTTCCATATGGCTTCTTAAACTTCCACGTGGCATAATATGTGGTAAAATCTCAATTTTCCCTTTCCTCTTCTCTTCTTGGCTGACTTTGGCCTCTTATTAATGAAAAATATTTTATTTTTTAATTTTATTAGCATAATGACTATTTTACCCTTACATTTTCTTCAATTTTTGAACCAATTGTTGTCTTCCTTCTTCCCTTTTTGTTTTGGCTAAAATTTTCACAATATATTAAGCCAAAATATGCTCTTCCATTCTTAATTTTAGGCTACAATATTAAGCCTTTATTAAAACAAAATTAAGCTTTATGTCTTAACTTGGCCAAAATTTCACGTAATCTCTACTTTCACTATTTTGACTATTTCAAGTGCATCAAAATTCACCATTTTATTTCATTTAGTATAATCAAATGTACAAAAAAATTTAGTAAATAAAATTTAGGACATTATAGTTCTTGCTAGAAAAATCATAGGCTATATTCATAAAGACTATAGACCTCCAAATCTTTTTGTTTTTGTTCTGCTAGAAATATGTGCATGTCTATTATTTTACATAATTAATTATTGATTAAAGCATTTCATTTTGTTAGCCCAAAATATCACATAATGAGTAAAATTCATAAACTAACACAAAAAATTGTTCTTCAACTGTTGCATCATAAATCATGGATTTACAACTTTATACTTTGCCAAATAAACTTTAATGATAACTTTAGACATATTATTATCATGATACACCTTCAAAATCATTTAATCAACATATATGAGCCTTTAGCACAATATACAACTTAGAATTCAAAATTGATTTGAAAACAACATCATGCTTTCATCACTTTAACAATATTAAAGAAGCTTTGTGATATTCTTTGAAATCTCCTTGCCTTATTCTTTAGAAATGATTCTTCCTAAATGGTTGAGAATTAGGTGAGATTTGGGGATATCTCAGTAGTATAGGCCACTCAAACAATTAAGGTTGCTCAATATTTGACACATATCGAAGCTTACCCTTATAACTTTTACATATGAGTGCATATGATCAAGTAAGATTAATACAACAAAAATTATTATCATAGTCTCATGGCAAGCTAACAATACATTATCACAATATTTAAAACAATACTTAAAGTTAGAGGGTAAAGTACTACCTAGCATTCTTTTATCCTAACACTTCTTGAAATCTTAGTTCTTGGTTAATCATTGGAACATATTAAACTCTAAGGCATAAAGACATGCTCCTACAATAAATAAAGATTTAAAGGCAAATACTATAAGTTACAACCCCTTACAAGCCCTTGCAATTTTGTTCTCAAAGATTTATCTTTTGTTTGTAACTTGGTTTTAGACTTTCTCCCCTTAGCCAAGCTTATCATTTTTAGATCTTATTTCTAAAGATATTTAGGTGGCATTTCCCCTTTGAAAGATGGCTTCCTTAAGTTTCTAAAACAACCCAAACTAACTGCAACATCAAGACCTATCTCAAGAGCCTTACCTCTACTTCTTATCTTTCTCCTTTCTCTCATGCATCCTTTCTCCCTCCTTAGAATTGCCCCAAAAACGTATACATCACCATGAAATGGGGACGACGATGAAGCTTATGATGAGAGGAATAAATTTTATGAACACTCTTTAGTAATCTAAAGTGGTTTAGAAGGTGATTTAACTCTAAAAGTTCTTGCAACCCTACTCAACTTTCATGGGAGGCTTAAAACTCACTTCTCTTGCTTCAAGAGCTCTCACAAACAATCTCTTCTCACCTAATCTTAGTGATGCACAAAAATAAGAGAGGAGAGGAAGATGAGGAGCCTATTTATAGAAGTATTAAGTAATTATGAGCCATTAGATTAATGTTGCAAGATCTTATCTCAAAATGACACATGGTAATTTTAGGTAAAAAGGTAATGTCACATCATTTATTTTTCTTTTCTTGTAAGTTTAGATGTGTTTTCTTTTTCCTACAAACTTCTACTTTTTTTTTCTTCTTCTTACAAGCTTCCTCTTTCTTTTCTTGCTTTTTCTTACAAAATCCATCCATTTTTTCATCAACTTTTCATGACTTGACAAAAAAGTGGAGGATGTGATGTTTATGGTGTATTGTTGGAAGGTGAAGAGTATGATATCTTAATATCATGGTTTGACTAGTTATTGTTTCTTTTTGTAACATCCAAAATATTATTCACCAAAATTTCTTGTACATTTGTTATATTAAATGGAATAAAATGGTAAATTTTGGTACACTTGAAATGGCACAAAAAATAATATTGCCATGATCAAGGGTAAAAGAGTCAATTGCCATTTGATCTTGAGGGTAAAATTGGAAGTCAAAATGAAGGGCTAGGATTTAGTCTTGAAAAGCATGAGTAATAATGAAGCTAATAGAAAATTAAATCTCTCATTTCCTATAGTTAAAGTTGGTCAAAGAGGACACAAAAGGAAGAAAGTAAGGTTTGGTCAAAAAGTCAACAGGTCTTGTATTTGATTCAACTTACACATTTACACCAAAAGGCATTTGGACAACATTATTCCATCCTTTTTGTTTAAACATTTCAGTCAAAAAGAGGGGGAAGAAAGAAAACTTAATTAAAGTCATTCCATATCTATTTAACAAGTCAAAAAGGAAAAGGAAAGAAAGTAAGAAGAAAAAGTCAACAATTGCAACTTGGAAATGTTGACCCAAAAAGCAAGGCAACAAGAGATAACTTGGTCAAGCTCTTTCCTACTTTTTGAAAAGGAATTTGGTCAAACAAGAGGAGGAAATAAAGAAAGAAAGTTAAATCAATTAAGCTTAACCAAGGTTAGCTCTTTAACTTACAACTTTACAAGGAGCCATAAGAAGGTGACATATGGATTTTTCTCCTGACTTTCTGATGATTTTCGGTCAAGCATATTAAGTTGCTGAACCTAGATGATTTAAACACATATTACTCTCTCTTACACACATAAAGAAGGTAATCTAAGGTGAATAAAGGAAAGAGAAAGTGAAGCTAGAAGAACAAAGTCACAAGGTGAGTTTTTTGGTCCAATTTTACTTAGTAAATCACCTCTTATGCTCAAAACCTTTTCATAAATATTGTTCATCTTGCTAAGAGCTTCAATTATATAATTTTTATATTTCAAGAGGATGTGTTTTGTGTGCTCAAAGAAGAATCAAAGTTTGAGAACCAAAGAACAACCTAGAGAAAGTGCTAGAGGTGAATAAGATCTTCACTTTGAGCTATATATTATGTTGATTGGATGAGGATTTTGGAATATAAATTTCTGCCCTAATTTTCAATTATGCCAGGGTTTGGAGGTTTGATAGTGTTTTGATTGTATAAATGGTGTCTTGTGATGTTTAAAGAGCATACTAAACTAGTTTGAGGATTTAATTGGAAGTTTGGTGATTGTTAGATTATATGTCTAATTTTTGCCAAAATAGGATATATAGAAGGAGTAAGAATTTGGTAATTTTGATTCCAGAAATGTATTCTACATGAAAAATTTTGTAGGAATAGCCTCTGGCATTAAATTCTAGATCACTTGAATTAAACACTGAAAATTGGAATTTAAATTGTGCTGCCAGTATGATTTCTTGTGAGGTAGTGAGATTGTAATGTATTTTTGGATAACCAAATGATATCCAATGAATATGAAATTTTTCAAAATAAATTAGACATATCAAGCTTTAATTTGATAGGTTATTCATGTCATTTGGATATGCACACTAAGAGTTATGTATTTTTGAAGTTTGATGAAAATTCTGTCAGCTTTTAGTCAATATGTGAAATTAAAAAGGTAATGGTAAAATACAATCATCTTGAACTCTAAGGGTAGAAATAAGCACTTTATGTTAAGTTGAACATATTGATCCTTTATTTAACTTAGTGTATTAGCCCTAATGATAACCAACTTAAGAGCTTGAATTATGAAAGAATTGGATAAGTAATAACTCATCCCTCTATGAATATTAATTTTTAGGATTTGACATTTGTCTGAGCCAAACAAAGAATTATTAGACTGGATTAGCTATCAACTTGAAAGGATTCCAGGTAGTAACTTTATCTTTCATATACTATATGATTATTTATATGCTTTGTGTTGCCATATTCTATGAAATGAATTGTTGTTACAAAACCTAACTGTGGTGTGAGAAAAGCACAAGTACCATCTGGCAAGACCATCAGGCCAAGTGGGACCCAATTGTGGTAGTGAGACAAGTACGGTCAGACAGTTGTCTACTCTAGCATATTACAGCAAGTAAGGGTTAAACTATCATTTAATCTTGGATAAAGTACATAGTATGGCCAGTAGGGACAACAATCATTGATCTTGAACGCCAAACAAATAGTTATGGTTGCAGTATATTTTTTCTGTTACATTATATATATGGTGCATTGTATGTTTATTTCTCACATTTTATATGATTGATTGAGTGTTACTATTGAGATTTGTGTGAATCTCACCCCCTTCCAAATATTTAAAACTTTATTCAGCAGTTTAGGATGTAATACCCCACTTTTTCTGCTATAATTCCTTGTATGTATCTGTGATATTTAGTAGAATAAAATGGTTAATTAATGCATACATAAATTTACAAAAATATTCCAATCACCGGTTACACATAATTTGACCAATTTGAAACACAAAGAGGTAATTAATTCCCACTTAAAGGCCTAATATTGTAACCAAAATTTGATCATAAAATGGTACAAATAATGGCCTCATACAAGTGTAAAAAATTAGGCCAAACAAAAGGAAAAGAAGAAATAAATGATTTATTTCAATAAATCATAAAAAGTAAGGGCAAAATGGTAATTTTACCATAAAATAAGGAAATAAATATTTTAAGGTAAACTCGTAGGATCTTCAAAATCTAAGGTAAGGACCTTGTGATCTTAAGGTTTAAGCTTCCAAACCACTCTCTAACCTCTTCTAATCTCTTATCCTCTATTAACTTCATGGATTCAAGGCTAAAATTCCAAGAGAGGATAGAGAGACAAAAACGTTTTAGAGAGAGAAGCACCATGAAATTCAAGGTAAACTCCAAGAACTTGCTCCTTGCACCTTTGTTGTTGTTGTTCTTGTTATTCTTTGGTTTGGAATTGATTATTTTGTGAAGATTAGAGGATGAAACTCTAAGGGGTCCTAATGCTCAAATTGCTTCTAATAATGTGTAATGAGTGTTTAAATAGCTAATCATTTGATTAGAAGTAGTAAGGAGGTGATTAAGGAAGAGAAAACGATAAACCTCATAACTTTTTTGAGAATTCTTAAATCTTTCCTGTATTGTTTTGTGTAGGAGGAGTAGGAATTTGACCATTTTGATGCTTTCATTAGCTTTATAAGGCAAGATTGTGTAGGTATATAAGAGTTTAGAACTGGCTGACACCCAAGAGGAGGTGAATTAGGTGTATGAAAAGAAAGACTGATCTTTAAAATCTTTTCACAGATTCTTCACTTAGTATATATGGAAGTAGCAATTATGTAAATAATATATGCTGGAAATATAAAAGCTTAGGAAGAGAAGATGCAAACTGTGTTTTATCTTGGTTTGGTCCAATCTACGATGACCTACCTCCAGTCCCCAGGGTCCTCCTGAGATTTCCAATCCACTATGTTCTTGTTTAACTGGGCACAAGATAAGCCTCTACAAACTTACAAGAGTTATTCCCCCTTACACACTGTAAGGTTTACTCCCTCTTACATCAAGTCGAGCAAAGCAATCCCAAAGACCTTTCTCTCCTGCTTAACCGTGCAAGTCTTATGAGCAGCAACGTTCTCTCCTGCTTACACCACTGTAAGTCTTACGAGTAGCAACGTTCTCTACTGTTTGCACCTTGTAAGTCTTACGAGCAGAAAGTCTTACTGACAATTCACTCTACAACTCCCCTATAAGGTGTGATACCTTATTCCCCAATACTACGGTAGAGTACTAATAATTAACTAATACTCACTGACTATAAACATCAGAGTGGCATAAAATGCTAGAAACTTTATACAATGCCTCTGCTGGATATAAATATTCATATATAAACACATTCATACACAATTCATCTTACAACCCTCATATTCATTATTCACTTCATTTCATATACAAAGCATAACTTCACAATATTCTCAAAATACATAACAGAAACTTGACAACCTAAACTAAGCTCTCCCACCACTCGGCCTCATCTCATTGTCATTTACCTTCTCTTTGCCCCGCTAGCTTCCTCCTTGTACAGGAGATTTATTTTGAGAAAAGAATGAGATTCACAGGAATCTTAGTAGTAACATCATTAAACATATAAGATAACACACACAAGCATGCTTCACTCATATAAAATTATCAAACATTATTCAGTGCAAACATGCAATTCATAAACTGACTTCGCGCTAGACGGGTTCTCAATCCCTGAAGGACACCTGTGTACAACGCATACAATACAACCTCATGACCGCCATCGCACTTGACAAGTTCTCTTGGCCCCGAGGGGTACCCGTGCAAAGATAGGCCCCGGGTCCCGCTCGTGCAATTATGAACATTTCGCATGAGTGTCAACCCTACCTACGATAGGACCCGAGTGATCCCTTCGCTTAATCTAAACATGTTCAAAATTTTGATGATGATAACAAACAATACATATGCATGTCATGTAAGATGAAGACAATTACTACCTGGTTGCTACTTTATGCAACTTTCCCGTTTGGTACAAGCTCGGGCAACTACTGAGGCTAACCCGGTTGTCAAGTCCTACAATCGCCAAACATTACAAATGAGTTATTACTCATCCGTATACCTTTCCAAACTCATTTCATTGGAAAATTTAGCCTATTGGTGCCAAATTACTAAAATACCCCTTAGGTCTTTATTATCAGTATTTTCTCAAAATCATGATTTAGGCTATCCCTACACATTTTTGCATGTAGAATTCATTTCCGACCTTGAATTGGCTAAAATCAAGCCCAAATGACAAAAATACCCTTGACAACCCTCATATAAGGCTTAGAAAGGGCAATTTTGTCATTTTGCTTTCCGGGCCTTTTCTCACTTCGGGGTCAACATAGACCCTATACAATTCAGCCTCTTGAATCCAATGGAAGCATTGAATTGGTCAAATTCCCATTCATTCATCACATCCAATACAGGAAAGGGAAAATAAATTCCTAGAAAACAGAGCCTAAAAATCTGAACATCACTCGAGTGAATAGTGAATCACTGCAAGTGATTTTCACTGTTTTCAGAATCACTCGAGTGATACTGAAAATCACTCGAGTGATTATTAAAATCACTCAATGCTACAGTTTAATATAGTGTGCTACAGTGCCATACGCTACAGTAACCAATGTCAACTGCTACAGTACCCATAGAACTTGAATCGTCATATTTTTCATTAATTCTTGCAAGTTCTTCATTCCTCAATTTCTTTCTTCCATTGCTTGACTAATCTACAATATATGCAATATTATATATAGTAGTTAGTCAATGTACTAGATAAGTATATGATGCAAACTTTTTACTCTCTGTGATACCTGATTTCCAAACACTACGGTAGAGTACTCAATAACCAATACTCACCAATATAAACATCAGAGTGCGGAAAATGCTAGAAATTCCATACAATGCCTCTGCTGGATATACATTCTCACATATGAACACATTCATGCACAATTCATATTACAACACATATATTCATTCTTCCTTCATTTCATATACAAACCCCAACTTTACAATATTCTCAAAATACATAACAGGAATTTGACAACCTAAACTAGCTCATCCACTGCTCAGCCTTGACTCATCATCCTTTACCTTTTCCTTGCCCCACGAGCTTCCTCCCTGTACTAGAGATTTGTTTTGGAAAAAGAATGAGATTCACAGGAATCTCAGTAGTAACATCATTAAACATATAAGATAACACACACAAGCATGCTTTACTCATATAAAATCATCAACAAAATCATCAAACATTATTCAGTGCAAACATGCAATTCATAAACCGACTTCGCGCTAGACGGGCTCTTAGCCCAAAGGGCGCCTGTGCACAATGTATACAATACAACTTTATAACCGACATCATGCTTGACGGGTTCTCTTGTCCCCGAGGGGTACCCGTGCAAAGATAGGCCCCGGGTCCCGCTCGTGCAATTATGAACATTTCACGTGGGTGTCAACCCGACCTGCAATTGGCCCCGGGTGATCACTCCGCTCAATCTAAACATGTTAGACATTTTGATGATGATAACAAACAATATGTATGCATGTCATGTTATATGAAGACAATTACTACCTGGTTGCTACTCTACGCAACTCTCCCACTTAATTCAAGCTCGGGCAATCCTGAGGCCAAACCGGTTGTCAAGTCCTGAAATTGTTAAACATCACCAAAGGGGTTATTACTCATCCATACACCCTTTCAAACTCATAGCATTGGTAAATTTAACCTATTGGTGCCAAATTGCCAAATTACCAAAATACCCCTTAGGTCCTTATTACCAGTATTTTCTCCAAAATCATGATTTAGGCCATTCCTACACATTTTCGCGTGTAGAATCCATTCCCAACCTTGAATTGGCCAAAATCAATCCCAAATGATGAAAATACCCTTAACAACCCTCAAATAAGGCTTAGAAAGCGCAATTTTGTCATTTCGCTCTCCGGGCCTTTTCTCACTTCGGGGTCAACATAGACCCTACACAATTTAGCCTCCTGAATCCAATGGAAGCATCAAATTGGTCAAATTCCCATTCATTCATCATGTCCAACACAGTGAAGGGAAAATAAATTTCCAGAAAAGTTGTGTCGGATTCTCGTTTTCTTTAGCCCAATCATCTCCTTTCTACTTATAACCAATATATTAACTAGTTAGACATTCATTGGACTTGATTTGGAGACACTTACATATTATGGTCTCTTTGGCTTTCTTGAATTATCTTGTACCAAATAAACCATAATCAAGCCCAAAACAACTCTACTAACCTTAATCAAGTAAGAGGAACAAGTTTTGGAAGTTGCCTCTTCATTTTCTTTACTTTCTCTCTCTAGGTTGATTTCTCACTCCTCCTTCCTGCGCTTGATTCAGCTGATCATCATGAGTTTTAATGGTAGAAAGGTGAAGAGAAGAGATCATAGAGAGATTAAGAACCTTACATCACAAGGTACAAGTCTCATACCTCAAAATTGGATGATCCCTAGCTCTTCGTCGTTCTTCCCGTTCAATTCTTATTCTCCAGCTCTCTCTCACTTTTCTTTGATTAGTTTGGTTAAGAATGAGAGCTGATGGAAGGAGAATTAGATAATATAATGGATGATTAAATCCAATTGGACACTTGGCACCTTGTTATTGGACCAAAGATGCTAAATTCCATTAATTAATTCCAACTTTCTCTTTCTTCACTCTTGACATCCGAAATATGCATGGGAAACATAGGGAAAATATGATTCTTCAATTATCTCATTATGTCAACATGTAACTTGTTGACCAAGTAATTGACTTTTTGACCATTTGACAATTTATGACATAATTCACCAAAATTGGTTTATTAATGATCAATTAGTCATTTTACTCTTTTTAATTCCTATTTAGTTCAAATCATTGGGAATTTGAGGAAAAATAATTACTTTCCACTTTTCGGCAAAATTACCGTTTTGCCCCTGTATTTAATGATTTACCGAAATAAGTGATTTTCGCCTATTTCTTCAGCTCAACCCCATTTTGATACTTAAATGAGGCCATGAACCATATCATTAAATTTTGTGTGAATTTTGGTTACCATATTGGGTATTTACCGGTCTCTTCTACCATTATTTGGCCAATTTACGCGTAACCGGCGATTGGAATATTTTCCATAAATTCACATAAATACATTCACATCATTTTTTACCATTTTATTCCATTAAATATACATCAAATATACACATTAATGTATTGGTGAAAAATGGGGTATTACACTCTCTTAATATTTGATATATGTATTTGACATCATCAAAACTAATCATATCTAACAAAGAGTTCATTATTTTTAGATGCTTGTATATGAATTTGGGAATTTAAGAAGTAAGATTATACATAGTGTTGATCTGCCTTGTCTAAAGCACCATTACTGTGCGTGATATTTCAGGGGCCAATTCTTATCTAAAAATTCTGAAACTCTTCATTTTGAAAGTAGACACATTTAAATTTAATTTGATGGATCATAATGATGAATTCTATTTATGTGCTAGAAGTTCTACATTCTCAAAATTTGAGCATGCAAAACTGGAATTTTCTGGAATGATGTGTAGAAAGTGGAAATACTATATTAATTTGTTGACATATAGCTAATGGCTATATTTTTCATTGAAATTATACTTAATAATGGTCATTTGGGAATTGGAACAACCATGATTGGATTTTTGTGGATTTAGGAATGAAATTTTGAACTGTCTGCCCTGTTTCTGGAAAGGAATCCGGAACAGGGTGATTTTTTGAAATACTAAGAATGTTTTGGCTATGATGGGTAACATTGAGTATTTTTATGTGAAACTAGAATGAAATATATTTCCATAGAATTTGGAACCACTCAATTCAGAGTTTCCTAGAATTAATGATGAATTTTTGAATTTATACCTGATTTCTGGGAAAGTATCTGAAATAGTAATTTTCAACGAATTTCTGGAAATAATTGGTATACATTGGGAACACATTACCATTTTTCCTCAAATTTAAATTGAAATAGTTTCATTTAGGCTCTAGAATCATTCAAATTAGATTTTTTTAGAATTAATTATGAATTTCCAAAGTTAACTGAGAAATTTATCAGTTTTGGAAAACAATGGAATTGCACTGTACAGAATTCTACTATGCAGAAACTATTATAACTGCTTTGGATAACCAACAAAATTTGATTTAAAGATAGCAGTATTGCAAGTAATAACCGGTTACTTGTAACTCTAATTTTGATAGGAACTAGAACTTGCCCGAGCTCAAACAACTAGTTGGAAATTACTCAAGGGAAACAGCCAGGTAGTAACTCATCTCTCATATATTATATCATGCATGGTGTATTGTGTGGATTCATTACGAGATGTCTAACACATTTTAGTTATGCGAAGTGGTCGCCCAGGGCCTATTGCGTTGGTGAACGCTTGGGCCAATAACGTTCTGTAATGCACGAGTGGATCCCTAGGCCTATTGCGCGGGTATCCCTCAGGGACTTTAACATGCCTAGTACTATAATTGTTTATTATGAATTGCATGTGATGCACTAAATGTTGTTGTGATAGTTCTGCTATATGATGTTTATATAGCATGCTCTGTGATGATATATATGTGTGATTGGCATTACGTTACTACTGAGATTCTTTTGAATCTTACTCTTTTTTCATAAACCATCTACAGTACAGGGAGAGAGCTTAAGGGGCAAGACGAAGGTAAATACAGACGGCTAGAGGCTGGAAATGCCAGATGACCTTAGTCTTTTTATTGGTTGTCTTTTTCTTGTATTTTGGATTTGTATATAGTACGAATAGCCTGTAACCTTGATAGTGCTATGATAGTGAAACTGATAATGCCAGTATACTAGTAAAGGAACAATTTAGCTATATTTTGCTTCCAAATGCTAACAGAACTTAACTAAGGTATGAAACGTGAAAACTAAGCAGAGAATTGCTCACATACTCTGATAAAATGGAAAGAGAAACTGGCGAGACTTAGTGAGATAGTGAATGTTTGTGAAATTATTTAAGAAAATTTTTATTACTCCCAAAAATCTCAATCCCAGGTTCAAATCCTGAGATAGATTTGGGGAATTGTGAACATTTTTCCAAAATTTCTTAATTTAGGACCCGATCCTGGTTTAACAAATGCTTTTGCTACTCTTTTGTACTTATCGGAGGCTATAGGAAATGAGGTATCACATAGGATGCACACATAAGGCTTTAAAGGGAGAACGACTTTGTTTTTCTTGTCCTACAAGGAGTGATGAGACATTACATCTTTGAGTGCACATGGTTGCTTTATGGACATGTCATAGATTTTGAACTTCATTTTGTCTCCTCTTCTCTTAGGTAGCTCTATTTTACCAAGAAATTATAGGGTTCAAGGTTTGCTTAACTTGTCTCATAAAGCATGAAATGATGAGACTCTTGCTTTACTTTAGTAATGACATGGTGTTGGGTGATGAGACTTTTACTTGTATAAGGTTGCTTGATTCTCCTATGTTTCCTTTCCAAGTTCCATGTTTACTTTTTGGGTGTGATTTAGTTAGATCCCAACTAGAATAATTCCTTGCATACTTGAGGTTATTAAATTGAGGAAAAAAATCATTCCCTAGTTACCTTGAATTTTAGGTAGGATTAAATATATATATTTTTTATGAACTTTTTCTTACTTGACATAATTTAATTTTCCTTTTCTTGGTTATTTGACATAACAATTCATCTCTATATCCATATCCTAGGTGGTGACCTTGAGAGAGAAAACATATTAGAACAATTTCCATGCTTACTTTATCATAAAGCAAGTCAAAAAGTAGGAAAAGGTTTACCTACTCCTACCTACTACCTTTTTACCATTATAATATTAATTAATTATTTAGTAATGGCTTAAAAGACTTTATCTTTTGGGCTACAAGGGCCCACTCTTATTTTATACCATGGCTTAGTCTTTTATATTAGCCCAATTCTTAATACAAGAGCCAAATCACTATTACCCTTATTAGTATATTCAAACTTACTATATAAGAATAGATTCTTCGACATACCTCTAAATCTCTAAGAATAATTCTTCTACTTTAGGGACATTCTTGAGTCTTAAAACTAAACAACCGAGTGGGAAATTCATCTTTTGGTTTATAAAAATTGACATGTTACATTAATTATATATAACAGTTGTTTTAAAAAATATAAATTACAATTAATGTGTGTGTGTGTGTCGGTGTGTGTGAAAGAACTCTTATTTATGTCACTATATATGTAACAATTGTTAAAATGGGACCGTTATGTATTATGCAAGCATTACCACATATTATGACGGTCAGTTACATGTCCCCATTATTTATCATCACAACATTTCACATATCATGGACTCACCAAGCCTCTAAACATAACGGGTGTTATATTAGAACCATTATAATAGAAACTAAGTAAATCATGGTTCGGAACCATTATACATTTGCGCTGAGTGTATATAGCAGCTACATATATAAAAATTTGGAGCCATGATGTATGGTTAATAATGACCTTCATAAAAGGCCTTTTCTATAGTAGTGAAAGGTGAATTTTAAATAATATTTTAAACAGTCAATGTGCAATCTATCTATGATATTTTCTTAAATATGCGTTTGGCACCCTAGTTTTATCTCGGGTGCAAATATGCCTATACAGATTCTAAAAGGGTACTAAAATATTACAACCATTTATATAACCAACCAATGCAATAACTTTATTGTGTGGGACCCAAGCTGCTTTGATTGAAAATAATGACCGAGATGCTATTTTGACATTATGCTTTATTCAATCTTCCTTCTCAAAGCCATCGCTGAATCTAAATATGAAAGATCCAACCTCAACTTTGCTTTAAAATAGCCAAGCAAGCTCAACACCTTGTTCCTAACTTCGTTGGTATGTCCATAATGGTCACTTCCTTAGACTTGCATAGTATGGTTTCATTGCCCACTCCTAACTAGTATAACATACTCCGAGTTAAGCCCTTTAATTACTCCAATATCATTTGGATGCAGCACAAGAAGATAGCTCTAATTCTTTATCCAGAAAAAATCCCATTGTGGCTTCTAGGGAGGGGTTCAAGCTTTATAAGCTCTAATTCTTCATCCAGACAAAAATCCCCTTGTGGCTTTCAGGGAGGGGTTCAAACTTCATAGTGAGGTGTAACATCTTAGACTTTAGAGACCTTGGATAAGGGTTAAATATAATTATCAGAAAGGTATGATCTACATGAAATTTTGGGTTTGAATTGATGGAGGACCAAATAGGGAGTAATTAGAGGCTAATAAGAAGCCAAAAAGGCCCAAAACAATCCCAAAAGTAAGCCTATATGAGGACCTACATTTTTTGGTAGGTTGGGCCTAATGTCTACTCATTTAAACTTATTAAACCATAGCTTTATAGAGCCTAATAGAGGACCTGTGTTTTTCAGGGAAGAAAGACACACCCAATATCATCAATTTCAAAGTTTTAAAAGGATAAGGGTGAGAACATTGCTAGGGCACGACCCTATATCATTGTTCAAGCAATTTCTAAGACTATGAGGTTGTTTGGAATAGCTTATGAAAATTTTATAAGTGCTTATGAATTGTAATTTACGGTCTACGAGGTAACTTTTACGGTCTACGAGATAGCTTTTACGGTCTACGAGGTGCTTTTACGGTCTACGAAGTGCTTTCACGGTCTACGAGATAAATATGTGGAGGAGATTTATCTCGATTTATGTGAATCGGGCTTATATAATAAGCCCGATTCAAAAAAGCTATAACAAACAGCCCCTATGTTTGTTCTTATCTGTCTATATAATCTTGTGAGAATGTCCTAAGCCTCCATGTAAATTTTAGCCCTAGATATAGAGGGGTTTAAAGAGTCATTATTTTCAAGAAAACTCCTTTCTACCCAGTTTCTTTTCAATATTTCATTAATGAACAATAGGTTAGGCTAATCTATGATATCTAAAGTAGCGGATTTGTTAATTTAGCCTAATGTAAGGTTAATTTTATTACTCTAAAACTATTATGAGAAGGTTTTTGGGAACTCTAGGATAAGGGAAGCTTTTAAGAGCTCTAAAGAGCTATAAAAGGTTTAATTAGAGTAAATAAGTTATCTTTTAACTCTCTTAATTAACTATAGTATTAATTTATAAGCCATATTGACTTAAGGATTAACTAGGTTACATGTAGACTTGCCTATGGTATCATTTTATTAATTGTGGTTCTAAAGGTAATTAGATTCATTCTTGGAGTATAGTCACTAAATGTTCATGGTCTTATCAATTGCCTTGTGTGACTTTGAGATATATATATATATATATATATATATATATATATATATATATATATATATATATTCTGTGATAATGAGAATATGATATGATATAACTGTCATAACTATTTTTTATTGTGAAAATGAGAATACAAGCTTGATATATTATGACATGATGATATTACATTTGTATTATGTGTTCTGAGATATCTATATGATTAAAGATAATTAATGTAAGGGGAAAAGATGTGGAAGAAGTTTGAGTATTATTGTGCTACATGGTATGCCACCATACAATATATTTTGGTTGGCTTTTATTGTATGGAATTGCCACCATACATTATACTTTGGTCAATTTGTATCACACACACTAGAAAGCTAGTAAGAGTTACCAATCACAGGGGAGACTTAGCCCATGAATCAAGATGACAGATCAGAGGAGATAAGGTAGGGGAATTGAACACTTAAAGATAACAAATGAATATATATTGTATGTTTAATTTTGGATATTTTATAATCATTATACTATCTTTATTGCATTCATTATTAGTAAATTGTCCACTTGACACCCACGAGCACGTAGTAATTAAGTGATGACTCCCCATTTTTACATAATTTTAAGATATGTTTTAATATATTTAGGAGTCATCGATGATAAATTAAAGGGACTGAAATGAAATTTTGATAAGATACCAATTTGGAGCATGATTTAAGGGATTTCATTATTAATATCAAAACTTTAATAACATAATGGTATTAATAATAAAGAATAATAATTAATATTCTAAAAAATAAAATGGAATAAATCAAAAAAATATATTTCAAATTATTTTATCATCATCATCCTTCTCTACTATTTGATTTTTATCTTTGTCAAAAATACAATTTAATTGTTATCCTTTTAAGAGAAGGTGTACAAGAAGGGAAATTGGAGATATGAGATTATACGATAACAAGATGGCATGTTTTGAATCAGATAGAGGTAACGCACACTCATGATAAAACCAGAGGGAGGTAGCAAAAAACAATCTCAAGATCACAATCTGTAGGATCAGATTTTGTAGCATCAAAAAATCAAATGCAAGAATTAAAGATCGCAATTTTCTCATATCATCTTCTTTATTCTTAAGTGTCAAACCCCTTAACATTTTAATATCTTCCAGAGTAATAAACGCATAGTTCATAGGGCATACATAAATAGTATAAATATACTGATATCAAGTACTTGTTTACATTACAGGAAATCCCCATAGGATTCAAAAATATATACAGGGCCCAAAAGAAACAAAATAAAACTAAAGATAACCAACAACAACTCCTGCTTGAACCAGACCTTTAGTCGCTGGTATTTACGGTTTTTCCCTTAGAGCAACTACCTTCTGTTGGAATATTCTTAAATATTGAAAAAAGGTGAGATTCGAACAAATCTAAGTAGTAACATGCAATCAGTTATATAGAATGCGATAAATAAATATGCAATGCACCATGTAATACAATATGAAAATTTATACTATCTCGTGCGTATGCACACTATTCAGGGTCAAACGACTGTTTGGATCCCCTACTTGTTTATGTACCTCTACTGGATCCCAAACCATAGCTAGGTAATGTGCCTCAGGCAGTGTGTCATATCATAAAAGATTGCATACACGAATCATATAAACATTCACATAGTGTATGAAAGAAAGAGTTATTACGTGAAATCCCTTTTTCTGCCTATACTATCCATCTGCTATCTTGGATCCAACTCAGGTAATTGTCAATCCTTATAAATCATAGTTTACAAGTAACTAGTTATTACTTGCTTTACGACTACCTTTTAATCATATTTTGTTCATTATCTAACAAAGTTAGAGTAGTTTCTGCACAGTGCATTTTCACAGACTTTCCAGAAACTGCCAGCTTGTTAGTGAACTTTAGAAATTCATAATTAATTCTAGAAAACTCTAAATTAATTGATTCCAAATTCTATGTAAAGCTATTTAAGTTTAATTTCATATGAAAATACCCAAATCTAGCCATTACAGCTACATAATTCCAAGAAATGCATTAAACCTTATTTATTCCATATTTTGTTCCAGAAACAAGGCCTTACTTTGAAAAATCATATCTTTTAATCCACTGGTTCAAAAATTATGTTCTACCTATAAAATTGAAGCCTCAATTTTTAATTTAATTCTGTAAAATTTCATAAGATTTAGACCAGGTTTGACTAATGAAAAACACCTTACAACTGAACTGCTTCCAGAAAACAAATCAAACAACACCTCTGTCTTAACTTCCAAAAATTCCAGATTTATACACAATCATCGAAAAATCACAACCACATGTTTTCCCGCACAATTTTTCATATAAAATCCAATGGAACCATCAAAAACACAAAATTCTAGCTCACTGTACTCCCCTAGCTAGGTCTACATGAAAATAGCAACATAAAGGGGAAGTTGTGTTTTCTTGATTCCACTTGGTTAAACACTTCCTTTTCACTTGTAATCCTATGATTAACCACTTAAACACCTATTAATCATGATTAGGTTTAATTTGGGCAGCATAACGCCTTAGGGTTTCAATATCCCAATTTATAAAATCAAGCAAAATAAGCCAACCAATCAACTAAACAACCAACAATAACCATAAATTATCAAGATAAGACAAGGTTTTAAGCTTACCTTGATTTCCTCTTCTTCCTCTTGATTTTGCTTTCTACATGAGTAATTCATGAAGAAATAGGGATTTGAAGAGGTATTACATGAACTATAAGGCAAGAGCACTTGAATTTACCTTGGATTTTCCTTCTTGAACCTCTGCTCTTTCTCTTGCTCTTTATGTTTCTTGAACACTCTTCCTCTCTCTATTTGTTTAAGCTGGCTAAAAATATGCCTTAAGAAGAGGTTAATGAGCTCTTGAAATATCTCAAGTCTACCTCCGTAGTATATAATATTTTATTGTATTAATCACATGCCCTTTTATTTTTGCTTTTTCCTCACATTTTTACTTGGCCAATATTAATCCTTCTTGATTAATTTTGGACCAAGCATTTTATTTCTCTCTTGCCTCTTCCTTTTGATCGAAAATCATAAGGAAAAAGGGAAATAATTAATGGCTTCTTGCCTTATTGACAATTTACCATTTTACCCTTACATTTTGTGATTTTTGTATTAAATCATGTCTTACTCTTTTCCTCTTTACTTTAGCCGAAATTGGGCAATATAATTAAGCCTAATATTTGTGCTCTTTCATGCTCCAATTTGGATTATTAGGCCTTTAAGTAGACAAAAGTTTCACCCTTATGTCTCAGCCTAGACAATTGTATGTAACCACCGATTGTAGTATTTTTATCATTTTATGTGCATCACAATTCACTATTTTATTCCATCAAATATCACAAATACATACAAGAAATATTGGTGAATAAAAAGAGAGGTGTTACATTAAGAACTAGGCGAGATCATCAAAGGATATTAAAGCTTCCTCACGATTGAAGGTTCTTGAGCACTAATATTTATACACGAAATCCCAATTGTAAGAGAGACCAAAAGATTAGAGCGCACACCACCAATAGCAGATATTAGTAACAGTGAGAGTGAGAACAAGGGAAGCAGAAAGAGGCCTACATTACTATAATAGAGAATGCTTCTAAACTCGATTTCCCTCTTCATATGCAGTGCAGGGGATAGAACTAGTGAATGCATTCTTGAGAGAAGAAAAAGGAAATAATAATGTGTTTATTCTCTTCCATCTTTCATATTCCTTAGTATGCTTTAATTTCTCTCTTTTATTGATTAATGAAATTTATTTGTTGATTTTATCTTATACTTAATATTTTTGGGTAATTGGCCACTACTTAGATTGTTGGGTTCAATTGAGTGATGCTTGAGAAAGCTAATTTAATTGTAGAGCTTAGATAAAATTATTCTAGACTTGAAGTTTAGGGGTTAAATGGATGGTTTGTTAATAGGATATATATATATATATATATTAGTCTAGCATTATCTAATTGAGGTTAGAGTTTAATGTTTATTTTCGTTAACTGAGACAAGAGATTGCAATGTAATATCCCAAAATGTATTCAAAAGCTAAGTGTGCCGAATAGAAAGTGTAAATAATGATAGAAACTGCTTTGGGAATTTTGTAAGGAATTTAGTCCCAATTGATTAAGAAAAGTACCTAATTCCTTTATCTAAAACTAGAAATGATATAAAGCCTAACTTGGACTTACAAAGAAGAGGAATATGGCTATAGCAAGGGATAATAAGGAAGAATAAAAGAACTAGTGGCAATTCAATTAATATTTCCATGATCAAGGGTAAAAGAGACAATTGCCATTTGATCTTAAGGTTAAAAGTGGAAATCAAAATGAAGGGCTTGGATTTGCTCTTGAAAAACAAGACCAATCATGAGGATCAAAAAGCAAAACTAACTCTTATTATATAAGGGTTAAGGACAGCTAAGGGAGAGGAAGAAAGAGAAAAAGGGAAAGTTAAAGTGTCAAACTATATTAAGGAAGACCAAGGTCCAATTTGAACCTATACACATAAGATTTAGTCAACATTCTTTCTTCCTTTTTGTTAGAGCAATTTGGTCAAAGACTCAAGGGAACAAAAGAGGATTTAAATTAAGAAAATATGTCTATTGACCAATTCAAAAAGAAAGGAAACAAGAAGAGAAGAAGAAAAAGTCAATAGGTCTTGATTTTGACCAACTTGAAATGTTGACCAAAAATCAGCTTTCAAAAGAGGAAATTGATAAGCAAATCCTCCTCCTTTTTTAGTGATAATTTTTGAAAAAAAAATCCAAAAAAGGGAAAGAAAAATATCAAGTCACTTAAACCAACCATAAACCAAGCAGCTTTTTCAAGATATCGCCATATTTTGACACATCATCTTTTCTCCTAACTCTTTCTTATTTTTGACCAAGCAATTAAAATGACTGAAGATAAATTAAACAAAAAAATCACACACTCCCTCACTCACTTAAAAATTCATCTAACTCAAAGGAAAAAGGGAGAAAAGAAGTGGAAAAAGAGAAGAGAAAGAGAAAGATAAAAAGTGAAGAACAAGGGCTCTAGGTAAGTGTTCTTGCTCATTTTCACTTGCTAAATCACCTTTCTAGCTCTTAAGGCCTTCATAAATTTTGTTCTCCTCACTAATAGCTTCCTTTTTATGTTTTTTTTTCTAAAGAAGAGGATTTTTGAGCTTCTACAAAATTATCGAAGTTGAAGAAATAAAGACAAGCCCTAGAAAGTGAAAAAGGCAAGTCTAAGCTTTAATTTGAACCAAACGTCTTGTGAACTGGTTGAGTATGATAGATTTTCTTGGCTGCCCTAGTTTTGATCAAAGCATAAGACTAGGGTTTGAATTTCTTATAAGCATTATCATGATGATATATGATGTTTAAATAGATTACTAAACTAGTTTAGTGGTGAAATATGCAAACATATTGATTGTTGGTTTGGGGCAATTGGTTTAGCCAAAATAGGGTATGAAGAGAGAATGTGATTTTGATGAATTTAATGTCACCAATATATTCTACATGAAAATTTTTTTGAGGGTAGCTTATGTTTATGCTTTTGGATGAATTGGATAGGAAATGTCAAAATTGGAAATTGCGTAGGTTTAATGCTCTGCCAGGTTTAGGGAAGGAGGTTTATGGCGTGTTTTCTGTTCAACAAATGTTATCCAATGGCTATAAAAAATTTTAAAATAATAGTAGATATGATAAGCTTTAATTTGATATATAATCTGTGGCATTTGGATTATTATATTAGGAGTTATAACTTCTTACAATTAGACATCAAATCTTGAGTGATATTTATGGTAGTGAGGATTGATTAGAGTTTATGGAATAGTATGCATGTAATTGGTAGTGGGACACATTTTTCCCTTAAATTATACTTATGAAGGGTTACATAGGACTTTGAATCAACCTAATTAGAGTTTCCTAGACAAAGTTATGAATTTTTAAAGTTAGTTGAAAATTCTGGCAGAATAGGCTAAACATGCAAAAATGAGGGATTTAGAGGGTAAATGGTAATAAGTTGAAACTTCAAGGGTTAAGTTAAGCACCTAGAGCTAGTATAGGCACATTAATTACATATTAGGTATAACACATTGACTTTAAAGATAACCAACCTAAGTATTTTGAGTTAATAAAGAATTAGGACAAGTAATAACTCGCCCGTCTGTGAATTCTAAGTTATAGGATTTGACAATTGCCTGGGACGCCCAAGAGATTGGGAACAAGAACCAAGCTTGGAAAGGTTACTAGGTAGTACTTTATCCCTTATGTCATATATGCTATTTTGTATGCATTCCCTATCATTTACTTATGTATGGAACAATTAGTCCTTAGGCAGTAAGACCTATAAGTACAAGTTGCACAGGGAGTTACCCTAAACGGTAGTATAGGGGTTATCCTAGACTGCATGACTTAGGCCAAGTAGGCTTGAGGCAAAAGGCCCTTGAGTATACCTTATATGGGGTGGAGGCCCTGGGCTGCCAAATCGAGATCATCAAGCACTGTGGTACTATGATAAGGGACCTATTAGGCCCTTTGTTTGCTGCATACTGTGAGTGTTATTATTTGATGATTTACTTTATCTACTTAGTAATTTACATATCATATGAGTTATTTGTGTTTTTACTGAGATTCCTTGAATCTCACCTTTTCCAACAATTAATCCACAAAAAGGCGAGTAGTTCCAAGGGCAAGAAGGTAATCATAGATAGGTGAAGTGCACAACAGAAATCTCTACTCCCATTAGTTATCCATTATTTTAGGAATTATATAATTTGTAAATGTAATTAGAGTAAGTCTAGTGGTAGCAGTAATAGTAGCAGTAATGGTAGACGTAATAGTTGTAACCTGTATTGTAGGATATCAACACGTATGCTAGTTCCTTAATGTGATAAGTGAATTAGATTCAGGTAACCTAACGCTAAGAGCCCATAAGTTAACTACCATTACGTGGGATTTTTCTAGAGAATGCTCTATTTTTAAATAAAAGGATTAAGAACGAATGAGTGATAATGAATTTACAAACCGATTTAAGACCATATTTAAAGTATTTTAAAACGTTTTCAAAAAACCTACTCAAGTGCAGGTTCAAACCCTATATAGAAGTCGGGACTTTAACAATTTACAATAGAACACTGTCTCAAGTTTGTAATTATTACATGTTTAGAACTCATCTAAACATTTAAGAAAATATGGTGTTACAACGCATATTAATTGAGAATATAAAAATTGGTTTTAACTTGATAAAGCTTTATCATTTGATTTTGAACATTTGATAATTCTTTCCCACTCCTTAATGTAACGGCCTTCACATGCTCTCTTAGGTTTCTTTTAGTGTCACTTTCAAGAGTACCAAGTTGTCTGGAATTCAACATATTTGCAATTTAGCCCATTTGGATCTCTAAGTTCTTTATTGAGGCTTCTTGGCTTTGGAGTGCCGCGTCAGTTCTAACTATGAATTGAGATGTACTCATGGTTAGTTGAGTCAGTGCATCTTCCTCATTCACTTTTTACTGTGGTGGATTTTGTGGTTGAAGAGCTTGTTATTGGTAGTTCCCTTGCGGCTTGAACACATTTTGATTATTCCTCCAACTAAAGTTTGGATGATTTTGCTAACCTAGATTGTAAGTGTTTGATAATGGGTCATTTCTTTAATTTCTGATGTAATGAGTTGGCTCCAGCTAAGAAGGCATGGATGGGTATCCTTCTTGACATTGCGTGCTCACATGCGGTCCTCCACATCGATATATCATAGGTTTCATGAGGAGTGCTGATTACATTTGCTTGGTTTGTCAATGAGCTCACTTGCTAGGATATATATGCAACTTGAGATGACAAAGTTGTAAGGATATCCAACTCATCCACTCTAAGTACTTTCTTTGAAGTGCTACATTTAGAATTCCATTGGTATACATTAGTTGTCATCTCCTCAAGTAGATTGTAGATATCATCTAGTCTTTTTTCCATTAAAGATTCTCCAACTACAGCATCTACAAGAATTCTGGTGGTATGTGTCATCCCATTATAGAATATTTACAGTTGCTACCAATCTGGTAACCCATGATGAGGAAATCTCCTTATCAACTCCTTGTATCTTTCTCAGGCTTCATAGAAACTTTCTAGTTCATGCTAGACAAATGAGGTAATTTCATTCCACAAGTTAGCAGTTTTTCCTGAAGGAAAGTATTTTGCCAAATATTTTGGTGCCAAGACATCCTATGTAGTTATGCTTCCTACTGGTAGAGAGAGTAAAAACCTCTTAGCCTTATCCCTAAGTAAAAAAGGGAAAAGTCCAAGTCTAATAGCATCATCAGTAACACCATTATGCTTGAATGTGTCACAAATTTCTAGGAAGCTAGTTATATGTGTGTTAGGATCTTCTATTGGTAAACTACTAAACTGATTTACTTGCCAGCATATGCAAGTTATATATGTGTAAAAACCATAACTATAAATATGTGTGTTAGGATCTTCTATTGGTAGACTACATAAACCATAGGAATATATTCATATTTCATATGCAAGTTATGGTTTTAATTATAGCATCTACACACATAGTCTCCTTCTAGTCTTAACATGCATATTGAAAGCATTCATAATATGGCCAATCAATTAAAAACATTAAGAACAATAATCAAAACTCAACCATGAAGGAAAAATTAGAACTAGATTTAATAAGTTAAGATTTAATCCATCATTGGTAAGCTACATCATCACCCTATGAAAATGAAAATTTAGCTCATGATGAAATTAAAAACAACACCAAAATAAATTGAAAACTTCATAAACATGACATAAAACTTGATTATGAAATTCTAAAACATAAAGATACAACTACAAGATGCATGAAAATAGAAAAAATCTAGCCTTTCTTATAGCAGGTAAAACCTTCCATGTAGGTGACAACTTATACCATCCATGAAGGAGAACTACCTAAGCCTTCCAAAAAGGAAGCATGTAAGAAAAAATACAATATATGAAATTAAATATAAAAATAGTGTACCCCATTATGTCTTCCACTCCTCTATTTATAGATGAATGAGTTGTAAAAATTTCCATTTGTTAAATAAGAATCTTGACTTTAAGCCACCAATATTGAACTTGTGACCACCTTGATCCTTGATTACATCCAACTTTTGACAATTAAAATGATGGAATGTTACTTTTTTTTTTCTTCATAAGAGTTGTAGATATGGATTTTAGATTGAAAACACATATGAGAGCTCCTCATTTCAACATTTGCAGCTCCAGTTATAGCCAAATTAATGGGTAAAGTTCAAACTTGGAAAAATTCACATGCTAAACTTTTAAGCAAAATCCGAAGCTCTTAAAGGCAGAATTGGGTTTTAGCCTCATCATGAAAGTTGTAGGAATATTTCTTAGCTTTCTATCCAAATAAAGAACATCCCAATCCAACATCTAGACCTCCAAATATTTCCTAAAAATTGAAACAAGGTCAAAATTTAGTATTTTTCATTCTATTTTATATCAAATCATTATTTATTTATCAATTACACCCAAATTCATTACATTAAGCTCAAATATCATCCAAAAAATCTTCATATAAGGGAAAATAAATATGCAAACATTTTACTTATCACTTGACCTTAAGCTTCTTGAATCCCAAAATAGAAGATTCAATCACAAGTCCAATAATAAAATCCATGTCTTCATAATATCCAAATCATAGTACAAAAAATTAAAATTCCAAAATATGTTTATAGATCCACATCCAAATCACATACAATCCTAAAGGCCTCAAGCTTTCTAGCAACACACCGACTAGCCATAATTTAATCAAAAGTATATAGTAAGAGTATACAAAATGAGCCCTATGTGTGACAATATACATCAAACCAACACATAATAAAACAAAAGAGGCTATACAAAAATAATGAGATATCAAAGCCTCTGGAGCTCTCCCTAAAGTTCTGGCACAAGAACCATCACTTGAAAATGATGTTTTAACTCATCGTACATACCAACATGTAATTGTGAGGTGTTAAATGGGACATAAAATGATTATAATTATAATCACAGTATTAAAGTGATAATTATACATTTCAACTACGTAAAGTCTCTCCTTTTTGGAGGAATGCACATAAACAAACCTAAGAGCTCTATCCCCATCTTTATGAAGACATTCATACAAGTCGCAAAGACCTATTCCTTGCTTTGGGGAACAAAAAGAACTACAAGAGCATATCCTTCTTTAAGGGGATGAGTGAGCCACAAGGACTTATCTACAGTAGGGACGAATGCACTAACCCAATGTGCACCAATAGGGTTTTACCATGTGATATTATTACCTTTATTTTCTCTTTAACAATTACAATTAAATCCATCAATACCATAAATAGTAAACAAGATAAAGCCTCTTTTCATGCTTCACATTTTCTTTCCAAAATCACAAGTCCCATTAGACAATTTTCTCAAATCAATAATGTAACATGACAATAGTAAGCTCATATATCATTTAACCATCTCATATTACAAAATATCTTAAAAGCAACATACCAGCATATATGATAATTGGGAAGTGGTTACCTCTGGCTAAGTAAGGAGATATTACCACAATCAGTAAGCCACAAGCTCAAGTCAATAATTCAGAATCACTCTATACAATTCACATAATCACAATAATAAGCTTATCACTAATTAAGTGGTTAAAAATACAATTAAAGGCCCTAACTTCTCAACTCTTACTGAAGAACAATCACCTCAACATAACTTTTGGGTTCACATTACCTCAAAAAACCTATCTAAACTAAAAAAAAATCTTCAATTACTCAAGTCATTCAAAAATTCCCAATTTAATAACTTAAGGTTTTACCTCAAAATGCCCATTTCATAAAATCAACCTTAGACAATAATCTACAATGATTAAACCTCAAATTTAACTCTATTAACATAACCCAACCATAAAAGTTCATTTTGAAACATCAAACTATCATAACTTAGCCAAAATCTCACTCAAGAGTCAAACCCTAGTTCAAAAATCCTTATAACTTCATATCCAACAAAATTAAACTGATTAAACTCTTTATCTAACCAAAATAAGTTATTTAAACTCAAATTTTGGTGAAAAGTTGACCCATTTTAAAATCTAGCTTGAACACTAGATTTTTAAAACTTTAAAATCAAGAAGAGAATAGTATAATTAAGATAGAAGCAGTTACTCAAGTGTTTAAAAGCTTATAAATGATCCCCTAGTCTCAAAACCACAAAACCCTAGTAGAGAAAATGAAATTCCACCTCTAAAACTCAAATTTTCAACCTTTTATCCCTGATAACGAATTTATAGAAACCGTGTTTTTGCTTCAATGAGTGTGTCGTTTGCTGAGGCAAACAACACAAAGAACACCTCTGTTTTTGTGTGTTGTTCTTAATGAAGGAGGGGCCGACTTCAAAAATTCATATATAATTCTAAATATCTCTAAAAATTACAAATTACAACTCTATGGAAATCTTGAGATTTCCAATTTTTATTGCAAAAAGAATTACTAAACAAATTATCATATGCTTCTTGAAAAATCCTAAAGTCCATAATTGTTCAAAAATTCTAAAGATAAGACTTCAAATAATCATTCTTAGTGTTTATAATCCCCAAATAACCTAATTGAAAGACTTAACTCATACTTTTCTCATCCTAATCATTACCTAATCAAAACTAAAACTTTAGATCAAATTTTTAGGATGTTATAAAAAACATAGAGTTCACAAAGATGACTTGCCACATGGCATTCAATATATCAAATAATCTTTAAGTTTGTTAATATTTATGATGATATGGGGAAGCAACTTGTCTCATTCACCCTTTTCTTCCTTTACCCATCTCTTACCGCACTTCACACCATTGGATTCATAACTAATGGTACATATTTAATATTTTATAAAATATTATTATAGTTTTATATAAAATAAATAAATAAATTTTAAAAAATATAAATAATTTATAGATTATTATTATAAATTAGATTTTTCTAATTTTTTTCCTACTATATTTTTCAACTAATTCATATCACATTTTAATAGTTTAAATTTATTTAATATAATTTTTATATAAAATTATGATGATATTTTGTGTTAAGGGCCAATGTAGTCCCAAAAATTGTCACCTAAGAGCAATGTTGCCTCATAAGTGTTAAAATGGGAGCAACATTACCCTACTCATTAGAAAAGTTAATGTTGATCATTAGTTTGACTTATATGGCACACTCAATATCATCACCTCACCTTCCAGAGCCACATCATCATCCAGACCATCATCTAAATCACTTTATTCCTCTCTCTTCCTTATCACACTCCCTCTACCTCTTATCTATTAATATAGATCTAGAGTCATCATCTGAGAAGAAGAATCTGTAAGATTTGGAAATTCAAATAACCTTTATCTTCTCAGTCATTATATTATAGAAAGGAATCACTTGTAGGGACACTTTTATACTCATCGCTAAACTTCTCAGCTTTAAATTCATGAAGAATTTGTTAGTCAACTTTTACTTTAAAATCCAACAAAAAAAGTTCAAAATTGTTACATTTTCTAAATTGTAAGATAATCGAAACTATGTGCACTTGCCTAAGGCCAAACTACATGTCATGTAAGATACTAGCTCATGTTATAGATAATGACATATTCAAGCATACAATTATGACATATTATATGTAAGAAGAAGTTACTACCTGAATCTTTTTCAAACTTCCACATTTGTCCTACACTTGGATTTTGGCTCAGGCTATGTTCAATTCCTATCAAATTAAAGTTACAAGTAACTACTTATTACTTGTAGCATTACTCCTTTTAAATTGAATGCTGCTGGTTATTTAATACAGTTATAACAATTTAGGCACAATACAATTTTGTACCGTGCAATTTAACTATTTTCTAGGAATTGAAAGATTTTTCAGTCAACTTTGGAAATCCATAATTAATTGTAAAAAAATACAATTTGACTGATTCTAAAGCCTAAATGAAGATATTTAAATTTAAATTTGTGTAAAAATACTTAGGTTTAACCACAGAAATCATGTTATTCCTAGAAATTCGACAAATACCATTGTTCCATATTGCTTTTAGAAATAGGGCACAATCTTTGAAAATCCATATCTCCTAAGATACTTGTCCAAAAATTATAAAATACCTATCAAATTAAAGATCAATGTCTCTAATTTAATCTTGTCAAGTTTCAGAATTCTTGGATAGGGTTTGGCCAATGAAATTCATTTCACAACATTACTGACTCACAGGGGCAAATCAAACAGCATCATATTTACACATCATAAATTTCCAACTTGGCATACAAACATCCAAAAATCATGAACATATGTATGCCTACACAATTTTTCCTTAAAAAGCCAATAGAATCATTAGAATTACAAAATTCCAACTCCATCCTTAGATTCTTCCTCTGACCAAAATAGGGGTTCTTAAGAGGAACATGTTTTCTTGATTTCTCTTGCTTAATCACTTCCGTTCTACTTCTAATCACATGATTAACCACTTAAACACTAAATGAACATGTATAGAGAAAATTTTGGCATCATTTCCTCTAGGATTTGCTTCAGCCCAAATTTGAAACATAAGAGAAAACAAGGTAAATACCACCAACAACCATAATAATAACATCAAACAAGGCAAGAGGATCAAGTTTTGAAAAGTACCACTTGGTTCCAACACTTTCTCTCTCCTAGCTGAAATTTCCTCCTCTCTCTACACCCTTCATTTGTCTTGAGTAACATGAGTTTAATGGAGGAGAAGAGGTTAGAGGTGGTTGTAGGGAGATTAGGAGGCAAAATCACAAAGTTTTACAAGTTCTTACATTTGATCTTGCACTTTGAAACCCTAAAGCTCCCTTCTTGTGTTCTTGGCTCTTTGAAGATTTTTAAACTCTCTCTCTCTCCTTTTTGTTTCAGCTGATCAAAATGAAGGAGAAAAGAGAAGAGGTGATGGTTTAATTCAATTACTCCTCTTGCTTTTTGCTTTACAAGTGCTTATTTCTCATTGGTCTAAGTTTTTCTTCTTGTATAATATTACCCATTAAATCCCATTTTCCCTTTTATTTCCCTTTGATTACCAAAATTAGAGAGGGAAAAAGAATGGATAATGCTTCTTGAAATATCCAAAGTTGTTTTATGTCATAATTAGATTTATATAAACTTAATTAAGGAAATTCACTTGGCTCTTCTTTTCCTTGCTTTTCTTGAATTATCATAGCCACACAATTACTTCTCTTCCTTCCCCTTTGGTTGACTAAAACAATCAAGGGAAATGAGACCAAATTTTGCTTCTTGAATTACCTTATAATTGTTTATTCCCAACTATTAAAATTGGTCATACAACTTTTTGACTTTTGCAAATTAAATTTCCCCTTGGTAACAATATTCCAAATTGTGCTCACTAATTACCAAGTAGCCATTTATCTCTTTTTAATTCCCTCTTGGTCAAAATTATAGGGAAAAATAGGGGGAAAATAATTGCTTCTTGTGTTATGGAAAATTATCGTTTTGTCGTTACATTGTTGTAAAAATTCATGTCTTGCTCTTTTCCTTGACTTTAACCAAATTTTCACACTTGTGTTGGACCATTATTTGTGTCATTTTATGCTCCAATTTAGGTTACCATGTTAGGCCTTTAGGTGGACATTAATTTCTTCTTTGTGTCCTTACTTGGCCAAATTGTGTGTAACCAGCAATTGGAATGTTTCTAATAGTTCATGTACACCACAATACATCATTTTATTCCATTAAATGTATTAATTACATAGGAGGAATATTGTTAGCTCAAAATGGGGTGTTACATGAAATCTTAAGGATCATACATTCAGTGTATATCATATAATTAAGTTAAAGCAAGTGGATTAAGAATATAAAGCTTTCATGAAACTTGATCCTTGAATTTATCCAATGAGATCTATGTCTCTTTCAAATACAATTTAGGTGTTTGATGGTGCAGTGAATTTGGCTTATTTTCATCCATCTATGTACTTCCAATTTAGATGTCTTCATTAAAAACCGGTAAGATGTAGTTAGCTTGTAAACACCCAAAAACTATTCAAACAAAAAATTGAAGGAATGACAGGGAGTACATGGTAGAGAATTAACTGCCTCTTTCTTCTACCAAATTTATATTTCAAAAAATAAAATAAAAATAACAAAACACTGTAAACACCCTATTTTGTCTAGCCCAACTCAAAAATAATATAAAAAGGAAAAATCCTCCTTAATCCTGACACATTTAAATTAATAAGAAAATGACATTGATGGTGATTAGATTGTAATTGATGGTGATTGTCTTGAACTTGAGGTTTTGTAAAAAATGAAAAAAAAATTCAAAATAATTCATCTCATTGATGTTATTTGATATTCGGATTAGGAAATTTAGTGTGAAGTCATTGTGGGGAAAAATAGAAAAAAAAATCTCTCGTTCATGTTGATTGGTTTAAATAAAGAAATCATGAAGTTTTATTAATAGAAAATGAAAAATAATGGGATAGTTTGAGAATAATATTTCTCACTATGTGTCTCATTATTTTAGTGGATGAAGAAGCATGACAAAGGAAATGAATTATCACGCAAGAAAGCTAAAGAAGTGGACTAATAAGTTTGACCACATAAGAGCCATTTTTAATGACTCAATATATATCCATTTCTTCATCCTTTCATTTCTCATTTATGTGTGTGAATCAGAATTGAACGGAAGAACGAGAACGAGAAAGAGCGAGAACATGGAGGAGCAAGAGAGATCACAAGAACAATGTAAAGGAGTTGCAATCTTGAAGATAAAGCTTCATAAACTCTCTACCATCTCACCTAATCTCTTCTTTACCATCAAATTTATGGTTTTCAAGGCAAAACTTCAAGGGAGAGGAGAAAGAGAGCTAGCGACCTAGAGAGAGAAAGTGAAAGGAACAAGAGGTAAACTTCAAGACTTACTTCTTCTACCTTAATTGTTGTTATTCATGTTGTTATGGGTGTTAGATAGTGTTGTTTCTCAAAGTTTTCTAATGAATGGACTAAGGAAAGTGATTCTTGAATTCCCTCTAAATCATGTCAAATGAGCTTCTAACTAGTTAATCTTATAATTAGAAGTAAAAAGGATATGTTTAGGCAAGAGAAAATGAGAAACCGACACAACTCTTCTGAGAACTCAATATTGCTACTAGTTGTGTGGCATGAAGAATGAGTTAGAATTTCATTAATTGGATGGTTCCATTGAGTTCAGAAGAGAAAAATGGGTAAAGGTTATGTTGATGACGAAGTGAGAAAAGGCCTAGAGTATGAAATGACCGAATTACTCTTAAAGCACTAAGGAATGGCTGTCAAGGGGTATTATCATAATTTAGGCTTGAATTTGAGTAATTCGAGGTCAAAAATGGATTCTACATGCAAAATTGTATAGGATTAACCTAAGTCATAATTTAGAGTAAAGTACAATTAATTGGGTACAAATGGGCATAAGCCAAGTCTTAGGGGTATTTTTGTAATTATACAACTGAGTCGAGATAACCAACACTATGAGTCTAGAATGAGTTACGAGTAAATAATAATTCATTTATCCTAAATGTGTAATTGTAGGATATATCGATAACTGAGCCGAAATGGAGCTGGACCAAGGACAAGCAAGGAAAGGACATGTTCCAAGTAGTAACTTCCTTCTTACATATACTATGTGATACTAATTATGAATGTCATCCATCGTAACATGAGATAGTATCCTAGACACACTCATTTGCCATGTTATGGTAAAGGACTTGACAAGGGCACTAAGTCGACCAAAGTGCAGACGTATAATTTCGCCTTGGGCAAGTGTACACACAAACATCCGATCATCTTACATGACATGGCATTTCATATCTATTTTTGCATTCTATTTTTATGTAAGCATGTTACTACTAAGATTCTCCCGAATCTCACCCTTTCCATAAAATGTAAGTTTCCAGTAGCAGGAAGTGGCTCGAAAAATAAAAGGGTGATTTCTGTCAACTGAGCATTGCAAACTAGTACAAGAAGAAACGTTGGTTATCTGAAGACTCTGTAATGTATTTTAAGGTTTGTAGCTAAGTTATGTACCCCTATGTGACATTCATGATGTAATCAAGTACTTTTGTGTTAATGTATCATTATATTTAAGCTATTGATATGTGCCCACTATACCGCGCAATCGCAACTCTAAGCAATATCGATGTCGAGATTAGGGCCGCTACATGTTTGGTATAAGAGAGTGTAGAGACCTTACACAATATAATATGATTTGGATTATTTTATCTTGTTTTTGTTTTCTTTTTTTTATCCTTATATCTTTCCTCCCTATTATTTTTTTAATTTTTTTTATTTAATCTTTGTAATTCCATATGATTGTACCACTCATCCCTCTTTCTTTTTATTTCTTTCCCTCTACCACCCTAACAACGTTTATGCTACTCTCTTCTTATCGATATTGTGAGGATATGCCCAATGATGTTTGTGTGTTACTTCAACCATGAATAAGGTAAGGTACGCGTCCTTCATTCATTGACTTGACATGTGATGATTTGCTTCCACCACTTATTTTTACTGTTTGGATGTGTATTACCTACTTGTTATTTTCATCTCTTCCTTTTACATAAGTTTTCTTGTGACCCATTTTCATAAATGAAAATAACAAAGAAGAAAACTTCTCTTTTTATCAAAATAAATAAAATTAATTTTAAATGGAATTTTTACCATGCGAGGCTTTTAGAGCCTCTTCGGGTAAAAATCGATTATTCTTTCGTGTAAGATTATTAGAATTTCCTTAGGAAATTTAGTCCAAAAACCTTTCTTTTATTCAATAAAAATATAGAAGAATTTTTTTCATAAAATAAAAAATACCAAAAAAATAAAAAATCATTTTCTCGAATAAATTAAAGGAACACTTTTCTTAAAAAAATATAAACAAAGTGACACTCATATTTATCTCAAACTATGTGGGCTTTGATCCCTCTAAAGGGTGCGTAGGCCCTAGGCTCTCTTCCTAGGTCAAGTTCAACTTTGTAAATAAATAATTTTTCCTTTTTTAATTTCCTTTTTTTTGGTAAATATTTTCTTAATTTATTTTCTTCTTTGGGTAATTATGATAAAATTAAAGGCCATATTCATTATTAAATAATTGACTTAGGGTAACTGTTCTTATGAATGGGTGTTGTGAAATGCCTAACACCTTCCCCATACACAATCAACTCTTGAGCCCTATCTGGTTATTCTTCTCAAAAAAAGGTTTCCAAAATTATCCTTTTCTAAAATTTTGGTGACGACTCCATGTTTTCAAAATTTTAGGCGCTATAGTTTGGCAACTCTACTTGGGATGGTTTGAGAGTCATTCCCATTTAAGTTAAGTGTTTTAAAATAATATGTCCTTATTTTATTTTAATTACCTTTTTTATTATTTTTTTCATCAATTAAATTTTGTATTCATATATTTTTTTTATTCTTTTTTCTCTATTTATCTCGTAATCTACTTAACAAAAGAGGGTTGGGTAGAACCTAGGCCTACAGGTTGGCATTCTCTCCACACACATTGAACACATATACTATTCTCCTCACACACATTTTAGGCCCTATACCCAGGTCTATGAGTTTCTTAGGTGAGCAAAAGTTTCTAACAATTCCCTGTGGGGTTTTCAGAACCCCCTAAGGTTACTGTGAAGACTTCTTCCTAGATGTTACTCATTTGGTGAAGTTGATCCCTGTGGGGTTTTCAAAACTCCCTGAAGGTTAATTTGTCAGATGGGGTTTATGATGGGACAATTAGGAGACCTTTATCTATGAGAATTAGAACCATCTTGAAACTGTGGCATATATTAGGAGAAATTATTGATCTGCCCTACTAATTAGTACCTTCCTTTCTTAGGAAAGATATCCCTTAATCTAGGGTTATTCCTAAAATAGGAAACTGGAGGGAATTTATTCATTGTTGACAATATTATTTGTCATCATCCATGCATAATTAAGAAAACCTCTACAATCAAGCAGCTAATTATAGCTTCACTTGAGTATGTATCTAGCATCATCCCACATATAGATACATCACAAGGATGGTGTATACATTAGATAACCAACTCTAGTCTAAGGGTCTGTGACCCTAAAAGACCATGAGCTCATCACATCTACCATATTAGAAAATATCACAATAAGAGAAAACCCTTTTAGGGCTCACATAGCATTATTACATCATGCATAAGTAATTGCCTTTATTTGATATGGGCCTTGGACATAATCATCATTTTTAAAACCCTTAGCCGTGTGGTGGCTTAGGCCATTCGCAGGTTAATGGGTACTTCATTCTCCCTATGAGGTAATGGATCTCTTGAGGAGGTGGAGTTCTTTTTTTTCTCAATGTCTATGACCCATATCAAAACTTGAAGTACATTTTATCACTCTTTTATGTCTCATGAGGCATCCTTGCATCATTTATTGGTATTTAGCTTCATTTGATATAGGCCTTGGACATAATAAACATCATTGAATAAGGAGGTAGAAAGAGGGGGAGAAATGAGCATGCAAATAAAAATGAAAAAATAACAAAAAAAGTAAAACAATGCAGTCATATCTTTCCTTAAAAATGACTTCATTTACCAATGTCAATGTCATCCCTCCTTCACATAAATAGTTTTTCCTTATGCATAATGTAAAGCTAAAATTTTTGTCTCTCTTTTCTGTTGGGATTGGAAGACACAACGGAAGTTATTAAACATTTAAGTTTTTTCCCCAATCTCAATTACGGATCTATCAATGGCGTTTAAATCAAGTTAGAAGGAGAAGTACCTTTTCAAATTTTTTATTTTCGATCTTCAGAAGCCAACTACTCATATCAGCTCCCTCTACTAGTATTCACACGAATAGGACCCAACACCAGCAGCATGCTAGCGCATCCTAGGGTTTTCTTGTAGCTCTCTATTTTTCTTTTACCTAAGGGTTCACTAGCCTTTCATTTTTCTATAATTAATGTGGGTTATATTGGATCTTCAAAATTAATCTTAATTAATTTTGAAATCTATTTTGGATTAAATAAATTTGATTTAATTAAATTTTTCCAACAGATTTAATTTAACTTATTTATTTAATCTAAATTAAGAGCCAACAAAATTAATTTATCTTTATAAATTAAATCTAATATATGATATCTCTATCAATGTTAGTTATTTAATTTATCTATTAAATTAAATATGAAACTAATACTACATAATAATATTATTATATGTATATAATATTATTATTATTTTTGAATTTATATCACACACACACACACACAATTCCTCTACCCTAGATTAAACATTGTCAATTTAATCTTAAATACATCTTAGATTCCATGAATCTGGATATTATAGCTTGTGTTAGGCTATTCCTGTGTACGACCATGTAGGCTCATATGAAGTTGGTAGTGGGCCAATAACTATACTAGCCCACAAGTCGTAAGTGGCCTCTAGCATGACATTATGACTACTCAATTCATATGAGGATCGTTAACATGATACAACCTATACACAACCATGTCACGTCCCTTTTGTTACAAGATATTTTGGTCAAAGATGAGGCATGGATAATGTCACCCTCCTGTTCCTAACCATTACTTCCTAATTCCTGAGCAATCTGACTATAGAGATGGAAACTCCTTTCCATCGTAGTATAGCCATACATTTCTTAAACCCACTCATCGAGGGGCCCAATAATATTTCTCTACTAATGTGAGGGACAAATTCCATATTGACCGTTTACATTCCTCTGCATGAAAACAACTAAGCCCAATTATAGCATTTATCATCACCCAGTCAAATGTGACTTTTGACTAAGTCAAAGCTTAGCGACTCTCATATAGAAATCTATGATGATTTTCAGGTTAAAGGGTATTATGACGTGGTTATACATGAGATAAGCTTATGACTTAATCTATGCAGCTTTCTCATAGTAGGTCGATTTAACACCTTGTACTCTTACAAGTACCTAAGACTTTGATTCGTATCTCCATACCTTATCAAAGTCATACTGATCTTATTTCATCTTTGCTCCCGTATAGATAACCGACCAGGGATATTTAGGATAATCTTTATGATTCATCCAAGCATATAATTATCACAATAAATATACGAATGAGATGATAACAAAATAGAGAAATTCATTAAATAACAATAATGTTCAAAGTACAATAATTGGCCCCTAAGGCACAATTTCCAACATTTTCACCTTCTGAGAGTATAATTCTTGATTAGGGGAAACTGTCAAGGGTCTAAAAAATTGTTTTGCAAAAGTTACTTATATAGAGGTAATATATACTCTGGAGAAGCTTAGCTTTAAAAATGACTTGACCCTACCTTGATGAGGCTAGTTTTAAAGGGTAAATTGTTTAACTTGGACGTAATGTGATGTTAATTACACAAACCATGTGAGGATTTGAGCCTATTGATATGATTTCATTTTCATGTGTGTACCACTTATCCTTTACCCAATCTAGAACTTGGCATATATCTTGTTTAAGGTCAGATTTGATGTTCATTTTCTTGATATAGAGAGGACCAAGGCATTCATTTTTCATCCTTAATAAAAACAAAGCCAAATAGTCACCCTTACATGATAGCCATTTGAGCTTGTGTGATATTCATTTTCTATCCCTTAATATGTAGAAACCACATATATGTTTCTTACCTCTTATTCAAGTTTCTTTTTGCTTCTAAAAGGACTAACTCTTCCTAATTAGAAGAGCATGTGTACACTTTGAAAATTGTTAAGGCTTCAAGGTGAATCTTGTTGAAAAATGAATAGTTGAAAGAAAAACACAAAAAATAAAAATAAAAAAACCTCACTAAGTTGAAAACCCGTAAAGGCAGCTTGGGCAAAAGTTAGAGCAAAAAAAAAACCAAGAAAAACAAAAGGTAAAAGGCTCGCTAAATTGAAAACCCGAAAGGGAAGCTTAGGTAAAAGTTATAGCAACAAAAAGAAAAGAAAATCAAAAGAAAGATGGGGAAAATACCAAGGAAAACATGAAAAGAGCTTCATTAAGTTCTTCTTTTATTTTAAGGCCTTTAGAGCATATACTTGCTTGTTTAGTTCTTATTGCTCTTAGTTTTCATGAGTATCTACTTCGATTCTTAGATATCCTTTATCTTCTACTCAAGGTACTTTTTGCCTCTAAGAGCACTCTATCTTCTTGGTTAAAGGAGTATGTCTACATTCTTGCAATTTTTGAGGCCGTCAAGGTAATCTAGTTGTAAGGCTGCTCTCTTTTGAAAATTTTAAATTTTGAAAAATAGCTAAAAATAATGAAAATCAAAGAAATATTTGAAAACATAATAGAAAAAAAGAGGGAAAAAAAAGAAAAAGAAAAGGCAAAAAGCTCGCTAAGTTGAAAACTTGAAAGGACAGCTTAGACAAATGTTAGAGCAACAAAAAAGAAAATAAAATCAAAAGAAAGATGGGGTAAATACCAAGGGAAATATGAAAAGCGCTTCCTTCAGTTGTTCTTTTGTTTGAAAAGTGGCCAAAAATAATGAAAAGTAAAGAAATAGTTGAAAAAAGAAGGGGAAAAAGAGAAAAAAAGAAAGAAAAAAAGGCTTGCTAAGTTGAAAACCTAACAGGGTTGCTGAAACAAAAGTTAGAGCGGGAAATGAAGAAAAAAGGAAAAAAAGGAAGAAAAATTAAAAAGCTCGCTAAGTTAAAAACTCGAAAGAGCTGCTTAGGCAAAAGTTAGGACCAAAAAAAAGAAGAACAAAATCAAGAGAGAGAAGAACAAATACATAAAATATAAGAATAGGAACCGAATGTTCTTTATCTCCTCTTTGCCCTTTTTTTATGCCCACATAAAAAGTCCTTATAATTTATGTTAGCATATAGCTCTTTTAGTGATAGAGAACTTAAATTATTGCCAAGCTTATGGAACAGGAATTGGATAATTTGGATATAGAGAGAAAACATTAACCCTCAAAATATTAAGTGATGAGAGTAAACACTATATCTGGTTAGGGAAATCATTGGGACATTGCACTCTTGTTAAACCTTTTACCTTGAAAGTGGCTAACTTAAGGTAGGTGATATGATTTATAAGGCAACGTGTTGGTATTTTTGTGGATCCTTTATTCTTGTAACTTAGACATGGTCTTTTATGTTTCAATTTATTGGATTTCATGACCAGTTGTTAACACCTTAATAGGTTTTTTGAGTTATGCTCAAAGGTCTTTTATCAAACATTTGGATCTGAAAAATTCTTCTATTCTAATCCTTTTCTACTCCTAATGCAGAATGTGAGCTTTTTCCAGTTTTGTCACTTTACATTTGGGGCATTACCTTCATTTTTTGCCTTTCAATAAAGGGAAAAAAGTTGGAATTTGGGGCTCCTCCTCAATTCTATTGCTCCACCAATTTCTTAAGACAACATTGACATTGTTAAATGAAGTTTTTTTAAAAAAAAAATTAACTATGCAAGCATTAAAGATGAAGATAGATGAAAAAAAAGAAATTATGTGCTACACAAATTAAAATAGGCCAAGAAAAAGATGAATATTTAAAATTTGGCTTATTACTCAAAAGTCCTTTCATTTATCTAAAGTTAGCCATAAGTTATATCTAAAGAAAAATTGTAATATCTTGTCAAATTAGGTAAACTTTTCTTGCATGAGGCTTTGCATTAATCATACCTTAGCCTTACTTAACATATTTACATGCCATTTCACAAATTGGGGGCAAATTTGGAATTAATTTTTTCAACCATAGAGGCATCTATTAATATTATGTCATGTATTGCCTCAAAATGTGCTATTTCTAAGACTAAGATAAATCTAAAAGCTTCTCAACAAGAGTTATAATGGCCTAAACAATAATGACATCCTACATGAACAAGTAAGTGAAGAGGTTTTTAATAGGACTGAAGCTAAAGCGGGGGCAATATCATTAGTCGGGTAGCTCTTCATCATTTTTATCATCATCTTATAATTTCCATTATCATCTTCATCATGATCATCTCCTTATCATTATTATCATCTTCATTGGCTCTTATCATCATCATCATCCTCATTTCATCATCTCCTTATCATTATCATCATCATATCCTCATTAGCATTTCATTGTCATCATTCTCATTAGGGTTTTCTCATCATTGTTATCATCATTTAACATACTGCATATCTGGGGCACCACATGATTAGTGTGACAACACCATCGCTATTTACACGAACACTTCATCATTACTATTGTCATCACTATTAGTATCATTACCTTTATCATGATCATTTTCACCATTATCATAATCTCCTTATTATCATGGCTATCACCATCCTCTTCATCATCATTATTGTCAGTAGGATTTCATCATCATTACCATCATCATTATCAGTGTCATCAGCTTCATCATGATCATCTTCTCCATTATCATAATCTTCTCATAATCTTGGCCATCATCATCTTCATCATCATTGTCATCATTCGTGTCATTATCATGTTTAGGGGCATAGTATGATACCTCATTTCTAATACCTCACCGACTCTTAATTTCCACATATCAGAGTAAGCGAGTGATAATTTAAATAAACTAAAAGTTGTTCTCTTATTTATGCTAGAGTGATTCTCTTATTACATTAGAGTGGTTCTCTGCTTTAACAACAATCGTTCATTCATTTTCATACATACACACATCATATACTTGTGCAAATGTAAATCAATTACAATTAACACAACGCAGTGCCTCGCACTACAATCTTCTCTTCACTTCACGTCTCTATAACTCTTCAGAGCATAACTTCATGCATCCTTCAACCTATCTAAAATGGTTGTTTGGAAGGAGTGAGATTCAAGAGAATCTCAGTAGCGAAAAATACCACTATGCATGTAGATATATATATAAATGCATGATATGCTTGCCTACACTATTTCATGCCAACATAATGACATGTTGCGTGCTCGATGTTATGACATACATATGGCCATTGCATAAAGGATAACAAAGCTTCAATACATCAATCAAACATGTTCAACATAAATAGGCAAAGCAGTCACATAATCAATGCAATATATACATATCATATACATGCAGGAAAGGTAAGTTCACTACCTGTCAGACTTCACGTCTGTCATCAATCCTTCGTCCTTACTCTTGTTCAGGCATCGCCATTCATCGAGTCCTAGAATTCCTAAACATAGCATACATGAGTCACTACTCATCCATATAACATTCTAGATTCGTATTAGTTGATAACTTAGCCTAATTACACTAAATTACCAACATGCCCCCGGAAGCATGGTGTAAGGACCGTCACTTATGAGCATAAATCCGTCTTATGCTCTGATACCATAAATTGTAACACCATCATATTTAACACCTCATCGGCTCTTAGTTCCACATATCAGAGTAAGCGAGCGATTATTTTATATAACTAAAAGCCATTCTCATTAATTACACAAGGGTGGTTCTCTGCTTATACAACATTCATACATACACATACATCCATATATATACACATATATGAAATACAAGAAGTAGTTCCCCACACTATGACCTCCTCTTCACTTCACGTCTCCATATCTCCTCCATACACTTCTCCAGGCACTCTTCAACCTGTCTGAAATGGTTGTTTGGGAGGAGTAAGATTCAAGAGAATCTTAGTAGCGAATAATACCGCTATACATGGCAGATATATATGAATACATGACATGCTTGCCTACACTATTTTATACCAACATAATGACATGCTGCGTGCTCGATGTTATGACATACATATGGCCATTGCACAAATATAACAGAGCTTTAACCAATCATACATGTTCTACACAAATAGGCAAAGCAGTCACATAATTAATGCATAAACATACATATCATACACATGTAGGTAAGGTAAATTCACTACCTATCAGACTTCACATCCGTCCTCAATCCTTCGTCTTTGCTCCGGTTCGAGCACGTCCGTCCATCGAGTCCTAGAATTCCAAATACATTCAATGAGTCATTACTCATCCATTCATCATTCTAGACTCGTATTAATTGATAACTTAGCTCAATTATGCAAAATTACCAAAATGCCCTCGGAAGCCCGGCCCGACTGCACTTTCACAGAAATTACAACATGGGCCAATTCTACACAATTTCACGTATAGAATCCATTTATGACTTCATATCAATCAAATTCAGGCCCGAAAGATGAAAATACCCTTGATAGCTCTTACTTAGAGCCTTTAAGGGGTAATTTGGTCATTTCACACTCCAGGCCTTTTCTTACTTTCTCTTCAACATGAACCCTACACAATTTGCTCTTCTGAACTCAATGGAATCATCCAATTGATGAAATTCTAACTCTTGACTCATGCCACACATTAGGTGGCCAATATAGAGTTCTCAGAAGAGTTGTGTCGGTTCCTCCCTTTCTTTTTCTTAATATCCTCCTTTCTACTCCTTCTTACATGATTAGTCGTTTAGACATCCCTTGGACATCATTTCGGCCCCCAAAACGATAATAGAATGAGAGATGAATAATACACTACTTCTAAAATACTCATCCAAATGATAAATCGAAAAGGTAGGAAGGTAGCACACGCTTACCTCTACCCTCTTCTGAATTCGGTTCGGAATTTTGGCGACGCTCCGGCCGGCGAGACGGCACCAACGGCCTCCAATCGAGAATTTGAAACCATAGAATTGAAGCTCAGAATGAGTAGAAGAACGTTTGTACTGGAAAACGCCATTTCGGTCGAGTTTTGGTGATTCCAAGTTTTCTCTCTCTTCTCTCTCTCCTCTCATTCTCTGCTCGTTCTCGCGTTCTTTCCTTTCTCTTTCCCGTTCTCATATGTCCGATTTCTCTTTCCTTTCCCTTTTTAATCTGAATGCATGGGAAAGAGAATTAATTGATGAAGGATGATGATTAATTAAAATCATCTAGGTGGCCTTTACTCAATTAGTCTACCTATCACATTTCTTGCATAACAAGTTTCCTTTCTCTTTTCCCTCATCATTCCATTAATATTAATGAGAAATAAGAGAGTATAATTCACTCTCAAATCATCCCATTATACTACCTAAAGTGGTCCACTTAAAGCCTTATGCTTTTCCTCTTATTGACCTTGCTTGATAATAATTACCAACATGGCTTCATTAATTACCAAGTAATCATTTCCCTCCTTTTAATTCCCATCCAACTCAAATCATAGGGAATATTAGGGAAAAATCCTTATTCCTCATCTGATGGAAAAATTACCATTTTGCCCTTACCTTTTATTTCCTTTTTAATATCCAAAGATATTAAGAAATTTTGGGATAAATATCATTCCTCACCTGGACATTCACTAAATCGGGGTCTAGCAGTCCACTTAATATAGGCTAAACCTCAAGTCTTTCATCCTAAAATTCAGGGTATTACATTTCTCCCCAGTTCAATAAATTTTGTCCTCAAAATTTCGAACGTCATACGCTACAATTTGTACCTCAAAGAATCATCCTAAGACATTATGTCTACCCTTTTCCATCTATAAAAGGCACAACAGCCAGTTAGCCCATTCTAGAAGCTACATGTAGCATCTTAACCGCTATCTTTCAACATCTTTCTCAACCAAGAACTGGTGCTTCACACAGGCACCCATATACCTGGTCAGCTCTTCCAGTTATGGTAATCATAGGATGGCTAGCCTCTAACACCGTGTCGATATAAGATTTACCCATTTGTCCCACTCTTACCTAGTGAGAACCTCTGATCACGGTGGTAAATTAAAGCCATAATCTCATTTAGCTCTTTCATCTTCAAGCTTATAAAGCATGCAACTCAAGAATCGTATTCTTGAGACCAACCCTTAGATATCATTTTGCATTCAACATGCATCATTTACATTCATTCTGTATCCAGTATGTAACATTCTCACAAGACTCACCAGTCCGATCTCACAGCGCTTGGGTTTTCAGGCCTCACTTCCTCTTTGAGATTCTCTCCCGGATCACATTGTATGCATAACAGGCCTTCCAGCCTTTTTGGGACTCTCTCAATTTACATCGTATGCACATCAAGCCTAATAGCTCATTCAACTACCAAGGCGCTGGATACTCTGGCTTAACAGCCTAGGGATTCACCCCTCCATGCCATAGGCATATTTGGCTTACTGCCTTAGCTACAATCTGGTACAATTTGAATGTTATGCCAATATGCCATCCTCAATTCATTCTCCGGACACACTCGTCCCATGTCACCATGCTAGGTAATAACCACAGCACTTAGACATAAAGGTCTTATGGCCCATGAAAATTTATCCAATGCAGACTTGCATCTTGGGTCTTATTGCCTCGAGCCTCTACTCAACTCCACTCTCAATACATCTCATATTTCCAGCCTCAAGATTTTTGAGCCTACCAGGTCTTATGGCATTAAGACAATCAGTCCACCATCTTTGCTGAATACAGCTCTCCCACTAGGCCTAACTGCAGAGCTACCCTTAATGAGCGCCCTCTACAGTGGCACATGAGTCATTAAACGACCCTCTCACTAGGCCCAACTACAGAGCTACCCTTAATGGGCGCCCTCTACAGCGGCACGAGAGTTATTAAACAGCTCTCCCACTAGGCCCAACTACAGAGCTACCCTTAATGGGCGCCCTCTACAGTGGCACGGGAGTTATTAAATGGCCCTCCCACTAGGCCCAACTGCAGAGCTACCCTCAATGGGCACCCTCTACAACGGCATGGGAGTTCGGTCTACACTCCTTGGCTCACCAGGACTGAGTGCGGAAAACTTGTGGAATAACCACTTCCCAACCAACTGGTTCATCATCTTGTCAAATGAGTATTACTAGGCATACACCCATTAGGCCCCGGCTCCAGGCTCACCTGGACTAACCGTGCACGGGTGTAATATTCAGCCCAACTGAACCCCCCACCAGGAGTACAGAAGGAAAACTTTGCTGGCTGCCCAACCAGCTATCCCTCGAAGGAGGTCTTTTAAGTATCGAACATGCGACGTTAGACACTTAAGCCGCGCTCGACAACTTTAGCACCATTGAGTTAACTACTCATTTCAGGCTCCATATCTTGCTACTTATCTCATTCACATTCTTATGTAATGTTCACGAAGCATGCTAAACAAACCATCATCATCACGATCATCACAAGAGCATCCGACATCTTAGCATACAGCCTCACGACATCTGCTGGAATTTTGGTCCACAAGTCATGTGGCCTCAAGTGTTCACTCGCGCAAAGATAGGCCCTAGGATTCCACTTGAGCATAACAAAAGATTCCATGGCCCCAAGTGTCTACTCGTGCAAAGATAGGCCCCGAGCGACTACTCGTGCATAGTAGAAATCTCTATGGCGTCCACCTGCGCAGAGATAGGCCCCGGGCGACCACCCTGCAACTCATGAATGCTCATAAAGTCTTACTGCCCAGGGAATCACGTGACTTACAACCTCGGGCCTCCACCTGTCAAGTCTGACTGCTTAAGGACACGTGGGTCTAAATAGGTCTTACTGCCTACCATATATTCATAAAATGAATATACCTGATGGTGAACACATGCATGTAGAACCATTACATAGGATATGAGAGCAAGAGCTATTTAGCTTAACATTGCTGAGCATGTTCTTCTTTAATCTCTTTCATCATTTAGTGCTGAAGCACTGCATGACTATTCACTGGATCATACAAACCCTTATTCTTAAGGAAACTTATTCGACAGAAAAATCATTACGATATACCACTATTGAGAGTAAACATCCCCATAGCTCTACTCTATAATTTCAACTTCACGCCATAATTTGTCATCATGGCGACTGCACACTATGGTTTGACATCACGGTGGCTCCACACTACGGTACTACACTCGGTGCTTTACTCAGTCCCCTGACTGGTCAACCCCTCTGATCTAATCCTTCGTAGGTAGTCTTTTCCGATCATATCTCCCAATAGGTAGCCTTCTCCAATCAAAACTCCCTGTAGGTAGCCCTTTCAGATCAGAATCCTCTGCAGGTAGTTCTGTCCAGTTGGTTGCCTCCAAATAGAAGTACCATTGTAACGGAATTCAAATCTCATAAGGTCCTTCTTCTCTAGCAGTTTTGTAGTCTGCTTTCCCTCATCTGGCGTCAAGTCATTAGACTTTTGATATTGATTCTACTCCAGGCGATAATCATAACTCAAAGGGATAAGTCCATGATTGAGATCTTTCCCTCATGCTAGATTTACAACTAGCAACCTCCAAATGAGGATTCTCACCCATCTCTGTACTATACTCTAGTACCTCAAGCCACTCAGGCTATCTCAAATTCCTGATTCTCAAATCAAGGTTCTACTCTTAGAACCTTAATATTACCCGAGTCAGAAATCACTTTCCTTAATCATACCCAATAGGCACGCTAAAAATATCAAGATTAATAGCACCTATTCTAAACTCCACAGTTCCGGATAATATCCTCAAACAATTACTGAAGGTTCAACATCATCCATAAGGTTCATAAAGTTCCGACTTTCGTCATGGAATAGAACCAAAGTGCAACCTTATTATCATCTTGACCTAAGCACCACATCATCTTAGATCTTATCCCAACGTATTCTCAACCTTCAGTATCATCATATCATATCCTCTATGATTGATATACGACATGATCATCACTCATCATGTATCATCGTATATCATTAACCCCACGGGTTACTAAGGTTCATTTCTTAGCATGGAGAGTCTCAACACAATCACTAAACCTCAAAACTCAATTTCCATAACCTTATCAATAAGCTTTTCTGTAAACAGAAAGTGTTTGGATTAAAGATCAATACTTACTTTATCATCTTCATGCCTCTAACCTTATCTCATATGTTACTGGGTATTGGCATCCATAATACCTTACCCATACCATGACATGTCAGAAAAGTCTCCAACAATGTACCAAAGCTACCTTCCAAGCATTGCACAAAGTCACTTTTCCATGTTTAGCTAACTTCTACTAAACTCGAGTTTAGTCTCCTGTACTCGAGTTCTGACCCAAAACTTGAGTTCCAACAATCATACTCGAGTCCAGGTAATTATCCACCGAGACTTAGCTGAGACTTCAATTTGTCCACAAGCCATAAAGGCGTGCACTCGAGTTTATCTTTGAAAACTCAAGTTTTTGGCTTCGCACTCGAGTTTTCCCTACAAACTCGAGTTCTGTTGGTTTCTTCACTACGACTTAGTTAATTTTTCAACTTTTTCTATATGGCATGAAGACTCACACTCGAGTTCACCATGGCATACTCGAGTTCTCAACATCATCCACACTCTAGTCTAAATCTCAACACTCGAGTTCCGCGTGTTTCGCCATAGAAGTTTCTTCCCGAGAAATCTTCAACTTGCAACCATAAGAGGTGCACTCGAGTTCTTAACCACGAACTCAAGTCCTCAATTCATTTTCACTCGAGTTCTCCTATATGAACTCGAGTCCTCATGCTTTTACACTTCCAATCTGAACCTTGCACCCTCATGAGTACAGGAATTTACCACAAGCACTCGAGTTCATAACCACGAACTCAAGTTCTCAGCTCATCCACACTCGAGTACCGCGAGTTCTGGAGAAAGAGTTTCTTCCAGAGACAATCCCATTGCACAAGAACAGCTCATGCACTCAAGTTCAGGCTTTGCACTCCCATGAGTTCCTGCTTGAAACCATCTCATGCACGAGAAAATACCCCATGCACTCGAGTTCTCAATTCTGAACTCGAGTTCTCACCCCATTTGCACTCGAGTTCCGGCATTCCACCACTAAGAGTTCTTGCCCGAGACCACTTTTCCTTCAGAAAATAACCCATGAACTCGAGTCCTTGAACCCAAACTTGAGTTCATCAACTATTCCAAGCTAATAAACACTTCAGAAACCTTTCTGAATCAACTCCAATTTCACCCATATGCTACATAATCCTTGTTTTCCATATGGCATCACTCTTATCCATAACTTCACCACCATGCCTCCTTCCATAAGCCATCTAACCAAGGATAATAACCTATCAACATAAGCAGAGAACTTCTAGCAATCACCCAACATTGCTAGAATCAACACTCTATAATTCTAGCAATTTCCAGTCTTTCCAGAACCTTTGCTCTGATACCATAACTGTAAGGACCGTCACATATGAGCATAAATCCGTCTTATGCTCTGATACCATAAACTATAACACCCTCATCTTCAACACCTCACCGGCTCTTAGTTCCACATATCAGAGTAAGCGAGCGATTATTTTATATAACTAAAAGCCGTTCTCATCAATTACACAAAGGGTGGTTCTCTGCTTATACAACATTCATACATACACATACATCCATATATACACACATATATGAAATACAAGAAGTATTGCCCCGTACTATGACCTCCTCTTCACTTCACGTCTCCATATCTCCTCCGTACACTTCTCCAGGCACTCTTCAACCTGTCTGAAACGGTTGTTTGGGAGGAGTGAGATTCGAGAGAATCTTAGTAGCGAACAATATCGCTATACATGGCAGATATATATGAATGCATGACATGCTTGCCTACACTATTTTATACCAACATAATGACATGTTGCGTGCTCAATGTTATGACATACATATGGCCATTGCACAAATATAACAGAGCTTTAACCAATCATACATGTTCCACACAAATAGGCAAAGCAGTCACATAATTAATGCATAAACATACATATCATACACATGCAGGTAAGGTAAGTTCACTACCTGTCAGACTTCACGTCTGTCCTCAATACTTCGTCTTTGCTCCGGTTCAGGCACGTCCATTCATCAAGTCCTAGAATTCCAAATACATTCAATGAGTCATTACTCATCCGTTCATCATTCTAGACTCGTATTAATTGATAACTTAGCTCAATTATGCTTAATTACCAAAATGCCCTCGGAAGCCCAGCCCGACTGTACTTTCACAGAAATTATAACATGAGCCAATGCTACACAATTTCACGTGTAGAATCCATTTATGACTTCATATCAGTCAAATTCAGGCCCGAATGACGAAAATACCCTTGATAGCCCTTACTTAGAGCCTTTAAGGGGTAATTTGGTTATTTCACACTCCAGGCCTTTTCTCACTTTCTCTTCAACATGAACCCTACACAATTTGCTCTTCTGAACTCAAAGGAATCATCCAATCGATGAAATTCCAACTCTTGACACATGCAACACATTAGGCGGCCAATATAAAGTTCTCAGAAGAGTTGTGTCAGTTCCTTACTTTCTTTATCTTAGTATCCTCCTTTCTACTCCTTATTACATGATTAGCCTTTTTGACATCCCTAGGACATCATTTCCGCCCCCAAAATGCTAATAGAATGAGAGATGAACAGTACACTTCTTCTAAAATACTCATCCAAATGATAAACCGAAATGGTAGGAAGGTAGCACACGCTTACCTCTACCCGCTTCTGAATTCGGTTCAGAATTTTGGCGACGCTTCGGCCGGCGAGACGGCACCAACGGCCTCCAATCGAGAATCTAAAACCATATAATCGAAGCTCGGGATGAGTAGAAGAAAATTTGTACTGGAAAACACCATTTCAGTCGAGTTCCGGTGATTCTAAGTTTTCTCTCTCTCCTCTCGTTCTCTGCTCGTTCTCGTGTTCTTTCCTTTCTCTTTACCGTTCTCATCTGTCCGATTTCTCTTTCCTTTCCCTTTTTAATCTGAATGCATGGGAAAGAGAATTAATTGATGAAGGATGATGATTAATTAAAATCATCTAGGTGGCCTTTACTCAATTAGTCCACCTATCACATTTCTTGCACAACAAGTTTCCTTTCTCTTTTCCCTTATCATTCCATTAATATTAATGAGAAATAAGAGAGGATAATTCGCTCTCAAATCATCTCATTATGCCACCTCAAGTGGTCCACTTAAAGCCTTATGCTTTTCCTCTTATTGACCTTGCTTGATAATAATTACCAACATGGCTTCATTAATTACCAAGTAATCATTTCCCTCCTTTTAATTCGCATCCAACTCAAATCATAGGGAATATTAGGGAAAAATCCTTATTCCTCATCTTATGGAAAAATTACCATTTTGCCCTTACCTTTTATTTCCTTTTTATTATCCAAAGATATTAAGGAATTTTGGATAAATATCATTCTTCACCTGGACATTCACTAAACCGGGGTCTAGCAGTCCACTTAATATTGGCCCAACCTTAAGCCTTTCATCTCAAAATTCAAGGTATTACACCTGGCCCAACTGTACTTTTACAAAAAATTATGACATGGGTTAATCCTACATAATTTTGCGTGTGGAATCTACTTATGACTTCATATTAGTCAAATTCAGGTCCGAATGACGAAAACACCCCTTATCAGCCCCTATTTAGAGCTATAAGGGTAATTTTGTCATTTCACCCTGTAGGCCTTTTCTCACTTCCTCGTCAACATGAACCCTACACAATTTGCTCTTCTGAACTCAATGGAATCATCCAATTCATGAAATTCCAACTCCTTACCTATGCCATACCTAAGGCAGCTATTTTAGTGTTCTTAGAAGAGTTGTGTCGGTTTCTCCCTTCCTTTAGCTTAATACTCTCCTTTTTACTTCTAATTACATGATTAGACGTTTAGACATCCAATGGACATCATTTCGGCCTCTAAAATACTGATTGAATAAGAGATAAACAGTACCAAACTCCCATAATACTCATCCAAATGACAAACCAAAATGGTCAAAAGGAAGCTTATGCTTACCTTTACACTTTTTTAAATTCGATTCGGAATTCCAGCGACGCTCTGGCCGGCGAGACGGCACTAACCTTCTCCAAATGAGAATCTGAAACCACAAAATCAAAAATCGGGATGAGTAAAAGAATGTTTGTAATGGGTACTTTGAGAGAAAATGCCATTTCGGTTAAATTTCGGCGATCTCAAGTTTTCTCTCTCCTCTCTCACTCTCCACCGCCTTCTCATTCTCGTTCTCTCTCTCTTGTTCTGTTCTGATTTCTCATTCTGTTTTGATTTCTCTTTCTCTTTTCTTTTTTAAATGAGAAAGAGGAATTAAAGGATGAAGGGTGATGACTTAATAAAGTCATCCAAGTGGCTATACAACATTAGTCCACTTCTTAAACTTTGCTTAATAATCCATCTCTTTTCATGCTTCTTCATTCATTAATAATAATGAGATCAAAAGAGAGAAATATTACTCTCAAACTATCCCATTACACCACCACACAAGTAGTCGACCCAAGATTTAAGCTTCTAGCTCTTTGACTTCGCTTGATAATAATTCACCTACCTGGGCTCATTAATTATCAAGTAGTCATTTCCCTCTTTTTAATTCATATTTAACTTAAATCATAGGGAATATTAGGGAAAAACCATCATTTCTCATCTTACTGCAAAATTACCATTTTGCCCTTACGTATTACGATTTATCATAACAAATCATTTATTATCCTTTTTCATTATTTCCCTTCATACTTGACTAATGTGGGCATCCATAATAGGGAAATGATGGTTGTTAGCCATTCATTACTCAAATGACTATTTCGCCCTTACCTTTAATATTTCCCCAAGTTCTCCAACTCACCATAATATTCCAATTAATATATGAGAATATAAAGAAATTTTGGGAAATTATATCATTCCTCAATAGGACACTTGCTAAACCAGGGTCTAGCAGTGCACTTAATCTAGGCTTATTCAGAAGCCTCTTATCCCAAAATTTGGGATATTACACATAGCGTGCTTAGTATCACATCACCATAACCATTATCATCATCATCCATGACATTTCCATTAGGGCTTCACCTTCATCATCATTTGTGTCATTATCATATTGCATGTTTGGGTCAATACGTGTTTAGTGTCACGTCATCACCACTATGGTCATCACCATTTATAACTTCCTTATTAGAACTTTATCAATATTTTCATCATTATCATCTCATTATATGGGGCATCACATGCTTAGTGTTGCATTATGACTATCATCATCGTCATTCATGACATCATTGTGAATACTTCATTATCATCTTACTATTATTATCTTCTTTATCAATGTCATCATTTTTATTGCCATTATATAGGAACTTTCAAAGGCTAGTAACGGCTGGTGCCATTTTCAGAGCCCTGTACTGGCAGGCGCCCGTAAAGCCCAGTAACGACCGGCATCCTTTTAAAGCCCTGTATCAACAGGCACCCTCAAAGCCCAATAACGGCTGGAACCATTTTCAAAGCCCTGTACCGATAGGCACCCTCAAAGCCCAATAACGGATGATACCATTTTCAAAGCCCTGTACTGGCAGGAATCCTCAAAGCCTAGTAACAGATGACACCATTTTCAAAGCCTTATACCGATAGGCATCCTTAAAGCCCAGTAATGACTAGCACTATTTTTAAAGCCTTATACCGGTACGCACCCTCAAAGCCCAGTAACGACTAACACCATTTTCAAAGCCCTATACAGGCAAGCACTGTAATATCCCATTTTTCACCAACATTTCTTGTATGTGAATTTTATGATATTTAGTGGAATAAAATGGTGAAATGTGGTGTGTATGAAATTATATGAATTTATGGAAAATATTCCAATTTGCCGGTTACACATAATTTGGCCACGAAAGAATATAAAGAGGCAATTAATGTATAATTAAGGGCCTATTATTGTAACCAAGAATTTAGAAAATTAAATGAAATGAATGATGGCCTCATTTAAGTGTCAAAATGGGGTTAACCAGAAGAAATGGGTGAAAAATGATTTATTATGATAAATCATGAAATATAGGGGCAAAACAATAATTTTGCCATAAAGTGGGAAATAATTATTTATCCCTCATATTCCCAATAAATTGAATTAAATGGGAATTAAAAAGATAAAAATGACTAATTGATCATTAATAAACCAATTTTGGTAAATTATTCTCAAGAATGGTCAAATAGTTAAAAAAGTCAACGACTTGGTCGACAAGTTACAAGATGGCACTATGGGATATTGGAGATCCATATTTTCCCTATATTTTTCATGTATATTTTCGGCTGAAACATTAATAGAAAAGGGAGATGGAATTAATTAGAGAAAAATGTATTTTTGGGCCAATTGGAATATGCTACATGTGCAACCAATTAATCCTTTCATTAAATCATCATTTTCCTTCATTCTTCATTCTCATTTCATGATTAGCTAGACAGAAAGAGTGAAAGGAAGCTTAGAATGTGAAGAACGAAGGAGGAGGCTAGGGTTCATTTAAGAAATCAAGGTAAGGAGTTGTTACCTTATGTCTTAAGCTACTTAATCCCTCTATAACCTCTCCTACTAACTTCTCCACCCTTGGAATCATGGATTTCCAGCTGAATCAAGAGTTGTGGAGAGAGAGAGGCAGAACATGTAGAGAGAGAAAGTGGTAGAAAATCAAGAGGTAACTTCCCAAACTTGTTCCTCTTGCTTAATTGATGCTATTAGAGTTGTTCTTAGCTTGATTTTGGTTGTTTTGGTACAAGATAATTGAAGAAAACTCATGAGACCTTAATATACAAGTGTCTCCAAATCAAGTCCAATGAATATCTAAATAGTTAATAGTTTGATTATAAGTAGAAAAGAGGTGATTAGGCTAAAGAAAATGAGAAACTGACATAACTTTTCTAGGAATCCTATTGGATGGCCCTGTATTGGATGTGGAAAATGGATAGGAATTTGATAATTCCGACACTTCTATTGGGTTTAAGAGGAAAAATTATGTAAAGTCTATGTTGACCACGAAGTGAGAAAAGCCACAGAAAGTGAAATGACTGAATTACTCTTTAAAGGCTCTAATTAAGGGCTGTCAAGGGCATTTTCATCATTTGGGCTTGATTTTGACCAATCCAAGGTTGAAAATGGATTCTACACACAAAGTTGTATAGGAATAGCCCAAGTCATAAATTTTGGTAAAGTGGAGTGAGACCAGGTATAAAGGGGTAAGCGGGGTCTCTAAGGGTATTTTGGTAATTTAGCACATTTAGGCTAAGTTTGCCAATATTATGAGTTTGGAATTGCGCATGAATAAGTAATGACTCATTTATGGTGTATTTATGGATTTTAGGACTAGACAACGGTTTAGAACTCAGAACTTGCCTGAGCTTGAACAAGAGAAAAGAAGTTGTTAGAGAAGAGTAACCAGGTAGTAACTTGTTTTTATATGACATAACATGCTTTGTGTGTTGTTTAAAATCATCACAAAATGTTTGACACATTTTGATTATGTGGAGTGATCACTTAAGGCCTATCTTTGCGCGGGTTGACACTCATGTTATACTGTTCATAATTGCATGAGCGGTGTCAAGGGCCTATCTTTGCATGGGTACCCCTCAGGGCCAAGAACTTGCCTAGCGCTACGGTAGTTTATGAATTGCATTAAATGCACTGAATGATGTTATGATGATTTTTTTTATTGATGAGTGTGAAGCATGCTTTGTATGTTATCTCTATATGTTTGACATGTGTTACTACTGAAATTCCTTCGAATCTCACCCTTTTTCTCTAAAAACCCATCTTCAGCACATGCAGGAAGCTCGAGGGGCAAAGAAAGGGTAAGTGGCGGTGACTAGAAGTTAAGGCGCTGAAGACTATTGAAGTTTGGTTGTCTAGTCCATACATATTTTGGTTTGTATATGTGATGTAAAGATAACATAGTAAATGAATGGTAGAAGTTAGTAGGTTTGCTTCCTATTGTTAACAAAATGTGTAAGTGAATTAGGTTATATATATATATAGTCGACAAAGGTATGCTCGCAAACTCTGATGTATAATAACAAAGGGAAAACCAGTGAGTTTTAATGAGTTAGTGAAGTTTCATGAAAATGATTGTGAAAATTTTATAGCCTTCTCAGCTCTAGGTTCAAATCCTAAGTTGAGGTAGGGAATTTTATGAGTATTTTTGGTAGTTGGGTGTTATGGGTTCATATCCTGGTCTCCTGAATGATTTCACTACTCTTTTATATTCTATCGTGACAAAAAGGAATGAGGTATCACAAGCACCCTTAAAGCCCAATAACGGCTAGAACCATTTTCAAATCCCTGTACCAGCAGGCACCCTCAAGGCCCAGTAACAGATGAAACCATTTTTAAAGCCCTGTACCGACAAGCATCGTCAAAACCTAATAATCACTTGCGCCATTTTCAAATCCTTATACCAGCAAGCACCCTCAAAGCCCAGTAACGACTGGCACCATTTTCAAAGCCCTATACAGGTAGGCACCCTCAAAGCCCAGTAATAGTTGGCACATTTTCAAAGCCCTAAACAAGCAGGCACGCTCAAAGCCTAATAACGGCTGTCATATTTTCAAAGCCCTATACAAGCAAGCACCCTTAAAGCCCAGTAACGACTGGCACATTTTCAAAGCCCTATATAGGTAGGCACCCTCAAAGCCTAGTAAGGGCTGGAACCATTTTTAAAGCTCTGTACTTGTAGGCACCCTCAAAGCCCAGTAACGGTTTAACCCTTTTAAAGCTCTATATCTGCAGGTACCCTCAAAGCCCAGTAACGACTGGCACCATTTTCAAATCCTTATACTGGCAGGCATCCTTAAAGCCCAATAACGGCTGGCATAATTCTTTTTAAAATCTTGTAAAGGATGGCACTATTCTTTTAAAGCCATGCAATGGCAGTCACTATTCTTTCAAAGCCTTATATTGGCAGGTACCCTAAAAGTGTAGTAACGGTTGACACAATTCTTTTAAAACCCAATAATGCTTGGCACAATTTTTTTTAAAGGCCTACAACAATAGGTACTATTCTTTCAAAGCCCTGTATCGACAGGTACACTCAAAGCCCAATAACGCTTGACACAATTTTTTTAAAGCCCTATAACAACTGGAACTATTCTTTTGAAGCCCTGTATCGACAGTCACATTAAAAACCCAGTAACAACTAGTACAATTCTTTTAAAGCTCAATAACGCTTGACACAATTCTTTTAAAGCCCTGTAATGGCAAGTACTATTCTTTCAAAGCCCTATATCGACAAGCACCCTCAAAGCCAAATAACGGCTGGCACAATTGTTTTAAAGCTCTGTAACAGCAGGAACTATTCTTTCAAAGCCCTATATTGGCAAGCACTCTTAAAGCCAGGTAACGGCTAGCACCCTATCAAAGCCCTGTATCAACAGGCACCCTTTAAGCCCAGTAATGGCTAGCATGATTCTTTTAAATCCCTGTAACGGCAGGCACTATTCTTTCAAAGCCCTGTATTAGTAGGAACTCTCAAAACCCAGTAACGAATGGCACAATTTTCTTACGCCCCACTAATATCCTATGCAATTAGGTGCTTCACTCTCACTCCAAGTAATCGTTTAGCTCCACCGGCATTCTTCTCCCCTGTAAACAAAGTAAAGAGGGGCATGTGCACTATATTTTGTCCAAACCTTCTTTGGTTTCAATAGGGGCACTTTATTCTATTTGGTTGAACAAAATACGTGTTCTTGTCTTTACTTGATTCATAGGTGAGAATATCACATTTCTCAGCTATAAAACAAGTAAAGAGGGGCAACTGTAAACACCTTATTTTGTCCAAGCACAACTCAAAAATAATAGAAAAAGGAAAAATCCTCCTTAATCTTGACACACTTAAATTAATAAGCAAATGACATTAATGATGATTGGATTGTAATTAATGGTCATTGTTTTAAACTTGAAGTTTTGTAGTAAATGAAAACAAATTTTAAAATAGTCCATCTCATTGATGTTATTTGATATTCAGATTAGGAAATCTAGTGTGAAGTCATTGTGAGGGAAAAATATAAAAAAATATAAAAAATATCTCTTATTCATGTTGATAGGTTTAAATAAAGAAATTAAGAAGTTTTATTAATAGAAAATGTAAAAAATGAAAATTAAAAAAAAAATCTCCCATTGATGATGATTAGATAAAGTTAGGTAGTTTTATTAACATAAAATAAAAAAAGAAATTCAAAAATGAAAATTCAAAAAAGAAAGAGTATTTATGATGAAAACCCTACCTTTAGACTATAAATAAGGGAGCATGGGTTGAAGCAAGACACACAAAAAATTTAGGAGAAAAGGGAGACAAAAAATTGGGAGAGCAAAGACACAAGAAATTAAAATAGAGAGAGAAAAGAAGCAAGGAATAAGTGTGAATTATTAATTGTATTCTTCTTTTTCTCTTCTTCTTTTTCATACCTAAGGAAAACATATGCTTTTATGGTTGGTGCCACATATGTGATACCTCAACACCAATGGTTAAAGGGTGAATCCAATATGAAATTTAGATTGATTTGTTTTCTTATTATTCTTTATTTTCTCTCTCTTCTATTTTTATTGTTTCATCTATATGCCCAAGGAAAGCATATGCTCTTGTGATTGTTGTCACCTTTGTGAGCTACAACATTATTGCTAGATGGTGCAATATAATATGATTTAGATTATTTTATCTTGTTTTTCTTTTCTTTTGTTTTCTCCTTATATCTTTCCTCTCTATTCTTTTTTTTCATTATTTTTTTTATTTAATCTTTTTAATCCTATATGATTGTACCACTCATCCCTCTTTCTTTTTATTTCTTTCACTCCACCACCCTAACAACATTTATGCTACTCTCTTGTCGATATTGTGAGGATATGCCCAACGATGTTTGTGTTATACTTTGATCATGAATAAGGTACGCGTCCTTCATTCATTGACTTGACATATGATGGTTTGCTCCCTCCACTTATTTTCACTATTTGGATATGTATTACCTATTTGTTATTTTCATCTCTTCTTTTTACATAAGTTTTTTTGTAACCCATTTTCATAAATGAAAATAATAAAGAAGAAAACTTCTATTTTTATCAAAATAAATGAAATTGATTTTAAAAAGGATTTTTACCGTGTGAGGTTTTTAGAGCCTTCTCAGGTAAAAATCAATTATTCTTCCATGTGAAATTATGAGAATCTCCTTAGAAAGTTTAGTCCAAGAGCCTTCCCAAAAACTTTCTTTTATTCAATAAAAAAATAGAAGAGTTGTTTTCATAAAATAAAAAATACCAAAAAAATAAAAAAAATTCAAATAAATTAAAGGAACACTTTTCTTAAAAAGTATAAACAAAGTGACACGCATTTTTACGCCCAAACTACGTGGGTTTTGATCCCTCTAAAGGGTACATAGGTCCTAAGCTCTCTTCCTAGGTCAAGTCCAACTTTGTAAATAAATAATTTTTGTTATTAATTTCTTTTTTTAAATATTTTCTTCATTGTGTAATTAGGATAAAATTAAAGGTCATATTCATTTTTAAATAATTCACTTAGGATAACCGTTCTTATGAACGGATGTTATGGGGTGCCTAACACCTTTCTCATGCTCAATCGACTCCCGAACCCCATTTGGTTTTTCTTCTCAAAAAAAGATTTCCAAAATTATCCTTTTCTAAAATTTTGATAGTGATATAGTAGAATATTTTCATATTTATTTTCCCTTATATGATGATTTTGTGGACAATATTTGAGTTTAACGTAATGAATTTGGGTGTAATTGATAAATAAATAATGATTTTCTTTTGACAGCCACGTACAACACTGTATTAAGAAGATTTTGAGAAGGAATTAAGAGAGGTACTATAGCAGTTTACTATTCATATGGTCACTGTAGCAGATACAGAGCACTATATAAATTGTGGTTTTACTGTAGCGCTTCACTGTAGCAAATACGGTTTACTATAGCAGACGCGGTTCACTATTCATAATACTATAGTAGCCGATTTTAAAGCCTATAAATAAAGGTCTTAGACATCACAAAATGAGGAGGGAGGAAGAGAGAGAAAGAGCTTCTATTCTAGAGAGAGAGTTGTTATTTTAGAATTTATTTCTTGCCTATTTTTACTTCTTGCATGCCTCCTACATGGATGGTTTTACCTCCTATATGGAAGGCCTATGTAGTCCTATGTTATGGATGGTATAGGTTGTCACCTACATGGAAGGTTTTACCTCCTATATGGTAGGCTAGATTTTTCATTTTCATGCATCTATTAGTTGTATTTTTATGTTTTTGTAATTAATTTTTATGCAATGTTTATGATGTTTTTAATTTATTTTAGTTTTGTTTTTAATTTCATCATGAGCTAATTTTCATTTTCCTAGGGTGATGACGTAACTTAATAATGACAGATTAAATCTTAACTTATTAAATATAGTTTTAATTTTTCCTTCATGATTGAATTTTAATTGTTGTTCTTAATGCTTTCAATTGACTGTCCACCTTTTGGATGATTTCAATATGCATGTTGAGACCAAAAAGAGATGCATGTGTGTGGATCCTATAATTAAAACCATAATTTGCATATGAAATAGGAATATATTCATATGGGTTGTGTAGTCTTAATGAGTTCCATAAATTTTAAAGCATGATTAATTGCTTAAATTCATATAGGAATATATTGGGTTAACAATTAATTATAAAATTACTTTACCTTGGAAGAGGCTAGTAATTAAATTAGGAAAACTTGACTATCAATCATGTGGAATAAATTGGACTAGAATAGATAAATGATTCAATCCGGAACTTGTTAAGTCAAATCTAATCCCTAGGGCTTTTTCTCGTATTTGTCTTCACATCACATGTATTCATATTTCATCATTTTTATCTTGCAACCTCAATCACAACTAATTAACTGGCTGAATAGTATTAAGATTATTAATTTTGGTACTTAGTGATCAATTATCGTGGGAACAATACTCTACTTACTTTTATATTACTTGTTTACAATAGTGTATACTTGCAATTTCTTCTAAATACACTATCATACACTCGTAACAGACAGTGACTCCATATTTTTCAAATTTCGGGCACTGCAAACATAATGGTCAGCCTTCTTGCAAATGATCCAGATCTGAAATCACTTTTGGTGGACGTGGCCGAAAAAGCATCGACTGGATGAAGGAAGAGGTGGATGTAAAATCATTGTCAGTGACCCAGATCTAAACGATGTTGGTGTTGAAAAAGCATAGGGGAGATGAAGAACCCATCATTGAAGGATGATAGAGGAGATGAAGAAGATAACGACATTGAAGAAAGATGGAAATGATGAAAAAGATTATGGCGTCAAACTTAGATCTGGCCGAATAAAGACGGGGAGAGGAAGACGACTACGTCGTGGTGCCACTAGAGGAGGTTTGTGGCTGATGAGTTTCGCCAAAGATGAAGATCATGTCAAGCCAAATGAAGTCTTTTTCTTAATTTCTACGGGGCAATGAGTGAGAGTAAAGTGGTGGTACAGAGGGAGAATAAAGAGGATTATGTGGAGGCTATTTAACTTTTCAACATGTGATTTCATTAGGTATTATTAGGTTAGGTATTATTAGGTGGACGATGAGGTCGCATACCATTTGGATGTCATGTGTATTTAATACTTAGACTTAGTTTTAATTAAAAATCAGGGAAACATTACTCATATTTTAACATTTTTAAGGTGATATTGCTTCTCAAAAAACTTTTGAGACAATATTGTTCTTAGATAATAATTTTTAAGGTAAAATTGGCCTTTGACCCTAATATTTTGATGAAATATTAGATCTAAACCATTATATCTTGATCCAATATCAGTGGAGGTAAATGAGGGGAAATTATGGTAGAGAAGATGCTCCTATAATATGGGAGCTGGCATAAAAACTAGAACCACTTCTTCAAACGCCACAAATAGAATAAAGGGTGAATGGGTAAAAATACCTAAATTAATTTATCAAAAGTGCATTTGAGACCATATTAATACCTTAGGTGTAAAAATACTTATCAAAATTATAAAAGAAATAAAAAATGTCACAACCGTCAACTCCCCAAAATTTCTGGTAATTTTTTCCCAGTGGACCCCCCTAGTGTCTACATGTCCTCCTCATCCTTATTTTTTTTCTTCCCAACTTTCTCTCTCTTCACTCTCAGCATGTTTCATCGTTGACGAGACATCATTATATCCCACAAAATTAAAATTAAAGTTTCTATTCAAGATTAAAGTTTTGAATTAAATCAAAATTAAAATAGAAGAATTGGGCCCTTACAAGTGGAAAGCAATAAACTCCCATACTCTAGTCTACAATTTATTTTCAACATAATAACAATCAGATGAGCTGAATAAGAAATTGGAATGGAAAAGCAAGACAAAGTGAAAGCTCCCCATAAAATAAAGCATAAGTAAGTACCTTCTGGTAAGGACTGAGACCAACAGTGGAGGTTACCATTGCCATCCCTTGAAACTCCAACTCTTGGAGGCCTTCGGATTTTCTTTTATTTTTTCCATTTTGTGGGTTTTGCAAGTTTTACTGCAGCTTCAACAATTCGATGGCATCTACTTGAAGCCAATCCCAGGTTCAAATGGTTTCCATGTAATTATAGCTATGGTTTCTCAGGAGATGAATGCAAACCCAAAAATTTTTTAAAATTTTTGTATAGTGAGAACATACAGGAGATAAGGAAAATGCAGGACAGGAGAGTAGTGTTGATAATTCTAAACATGATTTTTTTTCTCTTTTTAAACAAATCTAGTTGAATTTATGTTAAAAAAAAAAAAAGAACAAGCTTGGGGCATATCACGTATGTGTGTAAATGATTATTTCTCTCTCTTCACTCCTCAATCTGAAGAGAGAGAAATTTTGGCAGAAAAAGATGGGGATGAGGAGGATAGGTGGACACTATCGGGCCCACAGGGAAAAAATTAACGGACGTTTCGGAGAGTTGACTATTATGGAATTTTTTGTTTCTTTTATAATTTTTATAGGCACTTTTACAAGTTAACATAGGTATTTTTTCTCCTATCCCCTAGAATAAACCTAAAATATGTCACGAGTATTCATCGAAGAATACCATGTAACAAGCAGAGCTCATTAAAAGAATTAAATTCTTCTTTATTTTAAACTCTGACTTGAATGACATACATAATAAACTACTCATCCAATATTTAATATAAAAACTATTTAACTAATATGTATATATTAAAAAAATAATATTAATTAATTAATTATAACAAATATGACATGATTTCTATGAAATACCCTAATATAACATTAGATTATATAGTAAATTACTCTAATTATCCTTTTATTTTGTTTTAATTACACAAACATCCCCTTTATTTTTAAAACACCCATTATAGTCCAAACCATTAACACCATTATAGATTATTCTAAAAAGATTCTAATGTTTATTTTTAATCAAAAATTATATTAAAATAAATATTTTTACTAATTTACCCCTCATTATTCCAAATCCCTGATTTATCTTTTAACATTAATATTTATTAACCATAAATTTAATATTCTTTTATTAAATTTAGAAAGAATTTAAGTAATTTTATGTGAATATTGTTGATAGCTTAATTGAAAATCCTAGTAATTTTAATAAATATATGTTTAATGAACTATATTTAAATATTTTTAATTATGCTATATTAATATAAGGATCTAAAACTAATATCATTTTATAATTTTATTGAAATTATGTACACACACATACATATATATGTAATTGCAAAAAAAAAATTATAGTATAAAATAGTTAACTTTGTAATATGTTAATCAGTTTAAGAAATATGAAAAATAAAATAAAATGTATATTAAAATTATTTTTTGATTTTGGATAAACATATGCAGTTAAATGATTATTAACTAATATTTATGTTAAGGAAGGCCATTTTGGTAAAAACGACAAGTCAATATTATGATTTAACAATTAACTACTAGTTAGGTGAATAGAAGTTAAATATCAAAACTAGAAGGAATGTTTCTGCAACATATATAAATTTTGATTTTAAGATAGGCCCATATAGGTTTTTAAAATAAAAGGGATGTCTCTATAATTTACAGCAAATCGATGAGAGGTTGATGCATTTTACACTAGATTTTATATCAACGTATAAGTTAGTTGATTTAATTTGGTAAATAATGATAAATATTAGAAATAAAATAGATTAAAATCTAATATTTAGGATATAAACAACCTTTAAAACTATATTTAGTATCAGAAGAGTATTCATGACAAAATCAAAAAAAATTCTAAACTAGCTAAGATTCTTGAAAACTCTAAAAGACAACTTAAGCCCAACAGCTTATAATAAACTTTTAGAGCCTAGAGCACCATACATAATAAACTATCATTTAAATAGCATAAAAAAAGTATTTACAAGAAAATAATAAAAAGCTTCTAAACTAGCTAGGATGATTAAAAACTCTTAGGCTAAATTATGTTTGCTCCTATTAAATTTATGTGATACCTCATTTCTTTTAACCACAGTTAAGTATAAAGAAGTGGTGAAATCATGAGGAAGACCGAGATTTGAACCCAGAACACCCAACTTCCAAAACACTTATAAAGTTTCCCTTTTGTTTTTACATTAAACATCAGAGTTTATATGCATACCTCTGCCAACTTTATATAATCCATTCCACATACATATTTCATTAGTGATAGGAAGCAAAACTACTAATTTCTACCATTCGTTCATTAGATTATCTTTACATGATTCATTGCTCTTAACAATATATACATCATGTACAATTCAAAAATCCACAAGATATATGTGGACTAGACAACCATAAAGCTAAAATCCTCAGCAGCTTGGCCTCTAATCATCGCCGCTTACCTTCTTCTTACCCCTCGAGCTTTCTCCTTGTACTGAAGGTGGGTTTTGGAAGAAAATGGTGAGATTTGGCGGAATATCAATAGTAACACAAGTCAATCATAACAAGATAACATACAAGGCAGCTTCACACTTATCAATCAACAAAATTATCATAACATCATTAAGTGCATTTAATGCAATCCATAAACTACTGTAGCGCTAGGTGAGTTACTTGGCCCCAAGGGGTACCCGCGTAAAGATAGGCCCCGTGCACCTCTCATGCAATTATGAACATTATAACCTCAGCATCAACCCGCGCAAAGATAGGACCCGGGTGATCACTCCGCATAATCAAAACATGTTAGACATTTTGTGATGATTTCAAACAACACACAAGCATGTTATGTCATATGAAGATGAGTTATACCTGTTTGTTCTTCTTGTCCAACTTCTTCTCACTTTTCCAAGCTCGGACAACTACTACGTCCCGATCAGTTGTCAAGTCCTGAAATCTTCAAATATACCATAAATGAGTCATTCTCATTCATGTATCCTTCCAAACATATAACATTGGTAAACTTAGCCTAAAAGTACTAAATTAATAAAATACCCTTAGAGACCCGGCTTAACCCTTTGTACTCCGTCTCACTTCCACTTTACCAAAATTTATGACATAGGCTATTCCTATACAATTTCGCATGTATAATCCATTTTTAAGCTCAGATTGGTCAAAATCAAGCCCAAATGATGAAAATGCCCTTGACAGCCCTTGATTACGACTTTTAAGGGGTAATTCGGTCATTTCACTTTCTGTGGCTTTTCTCACTTCGTGGTAAACATAGACCCTACACAATTTTTCCTCCTAAAAAAATGGAAGCATTGGAATTATCAAATTCCTACTCAATTACCACGTCCAACACATGGAAGGGAATTTGAGTTCCAAGAAAGGTTTTGTTGGATTCTCATTTTCTTTAGCCTAATCACCTCCTTTCTATTTATAATCAATATATTAGCTATTTAGACATTCATTGAACTTGATTTGGAGACACTTACATATTAAGGTCTCTTTGGTTTTCTTAGACTGTCTTATACCAAAACAACCAAAATCAAGCCAAGAACAACTCTAATAGCATCAATTAAGCAAGAGGAGCAAGTTTGGAAAGTTACCTCTTGATTTCTTCAACTTTATCTCTCTTGCACGTTCTCTCTCTCTCTCTCTCCAATTCTTGACTCAGCTGAAATCCATGCTTCCAAGGATAAAGAAGTGAGGAGGAGGGGTTATGGAGGGATTAGGAACCTTAAAACATAAGGTACAAGCTCTTACCTTGACCTTTAATGAAGAACCCTAGCCTTCTCTTCCCTTCTCCGTGCTCAGCTCTCACTCTTACTGTTTCTGATTTAGTTTGGTAGTGAATGAGGGCTGAAGAGATGAGGGAAATAATATAATGAAAAGGCTTTAATTAACTTAATACAAGTGTCACTTTATGATTGGTCCAAAATGCATTGTCTCTATTTAATTCCATTCCCCCCTCATGCTCACTTCATTCCAGCTGAAAATATGCATGAGAATACAAGGGAAATTTGAATCTCCAATATCCCATTGTGTCATCTTGTAACTTATTGACCAAGTCATTGACTTTTTGACTATTTAACCATTCTTAACAGTAATTCACCAAAATTGGTTTGTTAATGATCAAGTAGTCACTTTACTCTTTTTAATTCTCATTTAACTCAAATTAATGGGAATATTATGGAAAAATAATCATTTTCCACTTTATGGTAAAATTACCATTTTGCCCTTACGTTTCATGATTTACAGTAATAAATCATTTTCCGCTCTTTTCTTTGGCTTAACCTCATCTTAACACTTAAATGAAGCCATTATTCATGTCACTTAATTTCTCAAATTTTGGTTACAATAATGGGCCCTTAATTGTGCATTAATCACCTCTTTATGTCCTTATTCGGCCAAATTACTTATAACTGGCGATTGGAATATTTTCCATAAATTCATATAAACTCATACACACCACATTTCACCATTTTATTCTACTAAATATCACAAATTCACATACAAAAAGTATTGGTGAAAAGTGGGATATTACAGTTCTGCCCCCGTTCAATAAATTTCGTCCTCGAAATTTGTTACACTATCAGTGGCATAAATCCCGGGTAAAGTCTTCGCATATCTTCTTCTGCTTCCCAGGTGACTTCCCTTGGTGGTAGTCCTTTCCAGAAAACTTTCACAAATGGTATGCTATGATGTCTAAGCCGCCTTTCCTATCTATTAATGATTCATTTAGGCTCAGCCTCATAAGTGAGGTCATCTCGCATATTCACATCTTCATACTCAATAATATGCTGAGGGTCTAGTTGGTACTTCTTCAACTGGGAAACATGAAATATGTCATGCAATCTGCTTAGATTTGGGGGTAGAGTAATATGATATGCTACAGGCCCAATTCTTGCCAATATTTTAAACGGTCCAATGTATCGAGGAATTAACTTCTTTCTCTTTATTGCTCTTCCAACACTAGTAACAGTTGATATCTTCAAAAATACATGATCACCAACCTGAAATTCTAACGGTCTTCTTCGTTTGTCAGTATAACTCTTTTGCCTACTCTGGGCCGCAAGCAGTCTCTACTTGATAACTTTAATTAGCTCAGTAGTCTGATCCACTATATCTGGCCCATAAAAGCTTCTTTCTGATAACACCGTCCAGTAGAGAGGGGATTGGCAATTCCTCCTATACAACGCTTCATACGGAGCCATTTGAATGCTCGCATGATAGCTATTATTGTAAGAAAACTCCGCAAGTGAGAGGTAGTGATCCCAATTTCCTTTGAAATCCATTACACATGCCCTTAACATATCCTCCAGCGTTTGTATGATTCTCTCTGATTGTCCATCCGTTTGAGGATGATAGGCCGTACTGAAACTCAACTTAAGGCCCAAAGCATCATACAGATATCTCCAAAACTTTGAAGTAAATCGAGGATCCCTGTTAGAGATTATACTCTTCGGCGTTCCATGGAGTCTCACTATCTCCTTAATGTAGATTTCTGCTAGCTTATCAGGAGAATAGCTAGTATTGATTGGTAGGAAGTATGCTGACTTCGTAAGACGATCAACAATCACCCATATCGCATTGTGATTCCAGATTTTGGGTAACCCGACTACCAGATCCATGGTTATGCTCTCCCATTTCCATTCTGGAATCTTGGGACTTTAAAGCAATCCTGGCGGTTTCTGGTGCTCAATCTTTACCTTTTGATATGTAAGACATCGTGCCACATATTCTGCCATATCTTTCTTTAATTTGGGCCACCAGTATATAACCTTCAAATCCCGGTACATCTTTACCATCCTTGGATGAAGGGTATAACGACTCTTATATGCATCTTTAAGGATTTTCTTTCTCAGATCATCCTTCGATGGAATATAAGTTCTTTGCTTGTATCGAACTAATCCTCTTGGTGAAAGATTGAAATCTCGATTTTCTCCTCGTTCAATCATAGCCTTGATAGACTGTGCTTTCTCATCCTGTATCTAAGCTTCTGCAATCTCAGCTTTCAGATCATTCTCCACCTGGCTAATACCATAACCAACACAGAAGATATGATTTGACAAGTTCAGGTCTCTGAAATCTTCTATCATTTTCCTTTCTTGTATCATCATAACTGCCACTTGCACTGTTTTACGACTAAGAGCATTAGCGACGACATTAGCTTTACCTGGATGATACTTAATCTCTAAGTTATAGTCTTTCAGCAACTCAATCCACCTGCGTTGTCTCATGTTAAGTTCTTTCTGATCATACAGATATTTAAGACTCTTGTGGTAGCAAAATAATTCAACAGTCACCCCATAAAGGTAGTGCCGCCAAACTTTCAGCGCAAACACAATTGCCGCTAGCTCTAGATCATGGGTAGGATAATTTATCTCATGAGGCTTCAGCTATCAAGAGACATAGGCAACCACTCTGCCCTGCTGCATCAGGACACATCCCAGACCCTGCTTACTAGCATCGTTATAGACTACATAAGTCAACTCGGGATCAGGGATAATCAACACGGGTGCAGTTGTCAACCTCTCCTTCAGCTCCATGAAGCTCCTTTAACAACGATCGTCCCACTCAAACAGTTGATCTTTTAGTGTAAGCTTGGTTAATGGTAAGGCAATCCAGGAGAAATCTTGAATAAATCTCCGATAATAGCCTGCAAGGCCTAGAAATCTTCAAATATACCATAAATGAGTCATTACTCATTCATGTACCCTTCCAAACATATAAAATTGGTAAACTTAGCCTAAAAGTGAAAAATTACCAAAATACCCTTAGAGACCCGGCTTAACCCTTTATACCCGATCTCACTTCCACTTTACCAAAATTTATGACTTAGGCTATTTCTACACAATTTCGCATGTAGAATCCATTTTAACCTTGAATTGGTCAAAATCAAGCCCAAATGATGAAAATACCCTTGAGAGCCCTTGATTAAGGCTTTTAAGGGGTAATTCGGTCATTTCACTTTTTGTGGCTTTTCTCAGTTCGTGGTCAACATAGACCCTACACAATTTTTCCTCCTAAAAACATGGAAGCATTGGAATTATCAAATTCCTACTCAATTACCACGTCCAACACATGGAAGGGAATTTGAGTTCCAAGAAAAGTTGTGTTGGATTCTCATTTTCTTTAGCCTAATCACCTCCTTTCTATTTATAATCAATATATTAGCTATTTAGACATTCATTGAACTTGATTTGGAGACACTTACATATTAAGGTCTCTTTGGTTTTCTTAGACTGTCTTATACCAAAACAACCAAAATCAAGCCAAGAACAACTCTAATAGCATCAATTAAGCAAGAGGAGCAAGTTTGGAAAGTTACCTCTTGATTTCTTCAACTTTATCTCTCTTGCACGTTCTCTCTCTCTCTCTCTCCAATTCTTGACTCAGCTGAAATCCATGCTTCCAAGGATAGAGAAGTGAGGAGGAGGGGTTATGGAGGGATTAGGAACCTTAAAACATAAGGTACAAGCTCTTACCTTGACCTTTAATGAAGAACCCTAGCCTTCTCTTCCCTTCTCCATGCTCAGCTCTCACTCTCACTGTTTCTGATTTAGTTTGATAGTGAATGAGGGCTGAAGAGATGAGGGAAATAATATAATGAAAAGGCTTTAATTAACTTAATACAAGTGGCACTTTATGATTGGTCCCAAATGCATTGTCTCTATTTAATTCCATTCCCCCCCTCATGCTCACTTCATTCCACCCGAAAATATCAATGAGAATACAAGGGAAATCTTAATCTCTAATATCCCATTGTGCCATCTTGTAATACCCTAAATTTTAGGATTAAAGGCTTGAGGTTTAGCCCTGATTTAGTGGACTGCTAGACCCCGGTTTAGCAAATGTCCTAGCAGGACATGTTATTTATCCAAAAATTCCTTAATATCTTTGGATATTAAAAAGGAAATAAAAAGTGAGGGCAAAATGATAATTTTTCCATAAGATGAGGAATGAGGATTTTTCCCTAATATTCTCGATGATTTGAGTTGAATGGGAATTGAAAGGAGGGAAATGACTACTTGGTAATTAATGAGGTCATATTGGTAATTATTATCAAGTAAAGTCAATAAGTGGAAAAGCTTAAGGCTTTGGAGGACCACTTGAGGTGGTATAATGGAGTAATTTGAGAGTGAATTATACTCTCATAATTCTCATTAATATTAATGGAATGATGAAGGAAAAGAGAAAGGACTTGTTGTACAAGTAATGTGATAGGTAGACTAATTGAGTAAAGGCCACCTGATGATTTTAATTAATCTTCACCCTTCATCATTAATTCTCATCCTTTCTGCGTTTAGAATTAAAAGGAAAAGAGAAAGATAACAGAACAGATGAGAACAAGAATTAGAGAATTAGAAAGAACGCGAGCGGACGGAACTAGAGGAGAGAGAGAAGATAGAGAAAACTATGATTCACTGGAACTTGTCCGAAACGGCGTTTTCTCTCGAAATGTCCAGTACAAATGTTGTTCTACTCATCCCAAGCTTCATTTCTATGGATTCAGATTCTCGATTGAAGGTCGTTGGTGCCGTCTTTCCGGGCAGAGCGTCGCCGAAATTCCAAACCGAATTCAGAAGCGGGTAGAGGTAAGCGTAGGCTTCCTTTCTACTATTTCGGTTTATCATTTGGATGAGTATTTTGAAAGTAGTGTATTGTTAATCTCTCATTCTATCCATGTTTTGGGGGCTGGAATGATGTCCAAGGGATGTCTAAACGGCTCATCATATAATAAAGAATAGAAAGGAGGATATTAAGATAAAGAAAGGGAGGAACCGACACAACTCTTCTGAGAACTCTATATTGGCCGCCTAATGTGTGGCATAAGTCAAGGTTGTAATTTCATCGATTGGATAATTCCATTGAGTTTAGAAGAGCAAATTGTGTAGGGTTCATGTTGAAGGGGAAGTGAGAAAAGGCCTGGAGGGTGAAATGACCAAATTACCCTTATAGCTCTAAATGGGGGCTGTTAAGGGGTATTTTTATCATTCGGGCCTGAATTTGATGAATCTGAAGTCATAAATGGATTCTACTCATGAAATTATGTAGGATTGGCCCATGTTGCAATTTCTGTAAAAGTACAGTCAGGCGGGGCTTCCGGGGGCATTTTGGTAATTTAGCATAATTGGGCTAAGTTATCAACTAATACGAGTCTAGAATGATATAAGAAAGAGTAATGACTCATGTATTAAATGTTTGGGAATTCTAGGACTCGACGAAGGATGGTGCCTGAACCGGAGCAAAGACGAAGGATTGAGGACGGATGTGAAGTCCTACAGGTAATGGACTTACCTTTCCTGCATGTGTGTGATATGTATGTTTATGCATTGATGATGTGACTGCTATGCCTGTTCGTGTTGAACATGTTGATTGATTGAAGCTCTGTTATATTTATGCAATGGCCATATGTATGTCATAACATTGAGCATGCAACATATCATTATGCTGGCATCAGATTTGGTAGGCAAGCATGTCATGCATTCATATGTATATGCCATGCATAATGATACTGTTCACTACTGAGATTCTCTTGAATCTCACTCCTCCCAACAATAATAGTGACAGGTTGATGGAGGCATGAAAGTAAGCACGGAGGAGATATGGAGACGTGAAGTGAAGAGGAGGTCATAGTGCGGGGCACTACTTCTTGTATTTCATATATGTATGTATATATGGATATATGTGTATGTATAAATGTTGTATAAGTAGAGAACCGCTCTTGTGTAATTAATGAGAATGGCTTTTAGTTTATCGATATATTCACTCGCTTACTCTGATTTAATGGAACTAAGAGCCGGTAAGGTAAGTATATGGAAGGGTGTTTACACATCTTGTAACTTGTTGACCAAGTCATTGACTTTTTGACTATTTGATCATTCTTAACAATAATTCACCAAAATTGGTTTGTTAATGATCAAGTAGCCATTTTACTCTTTTTAATTCCCATTTAAATCAAATTAGTGGGAATATTATGGAAAAATAATCATTTTCCACTTTATGGAAAAATTACATTTTTGCCTCTACGTTTCATGATTTACCGTAATAAATCATTTTCCGCTCTTTTCTTTGGCTTAACCTCATCTTGACACTTAAATGAGGCCATTATTCATGTCACTTAATTTCTCAAATTTTGGTTACAATAATGGGCCCTTAATTGTGCATTAATCGTCTCCTTGTGTCCTTATTCAACCAAATTACGTGTAACCGGTGATTGAAATATTTTCTATAAATTCATATAAACTCATACACACCACATTTCACCATTTTATTCCAATAAATATCACAAATACACATACAAAAAGTATTGGAGAAAAGTGGTATATTACAATTTACATCATGCTTCAATTTATGATTCCTTCAAACTTATAACTTGTATTTTCGGTCCTTTAAGTTTGTTTTATTTAATTGGAAATATTGACACAATAAATTTAAATAATGACTCTCAATTTTTATTTTTTATTTTTTTGCTAATAAATGATGACCTCAATTAGACTTAAATAAATTATCCCAAAGACTTAAATAAAAAATAAGAAAGAGCAATGAGAAAAGCTTTTGTGGATAGCAACTACAATCTCTTATTCACCAAAACATGAAGCTATGCATCAAGGCCATATGAAGAATGCCCTAGTTCTTTGCTTCCCATTTGGATAGGTCGAAGGTTGTAGTCCTTCGAGCTTTTTCTCATTAGGGTTGTTTTTTTTGTTATTTAAGTCTATATGGAAATTTATTTTGGGAAGATTTTGGGATTTTGAAAAATTGTGCTTTTAGCAAAAAGCCCCTCACTTTTTATTTTTAAAAAAGGCAAGGTCCCTCGTCGGCCAGAGCTCCGGTAACAATTTGAGTAATGTAATTAACTACTTGAGTATAAAAATTGGTAAGTTTAGGCCCTTAAACCCTATCAAATGTTATCGCCAAGTTGAATAATGGCAATGGCAATGACAACTTACGTAAAGCAATTCACAAATATGGTATAAAGAGTAACAACTTTGAAGCTTAAGTTGTCAATCTTTATACTCAAGTTGTCATTTCATTTAATCAACTTGTCAATAATGTCTGATAGGGTTTAGAGAGCTAAAGTTGTCAATATCTATATTCAAGTAATCAATTACATTACTCAAGTTGTCACCATAACTCCAATTGCCAACCCGCCGGCGAGGGTGGCGCCAGCGGCTAGCAAAGCTTCAGGCAATGAGGGGGACTTGCCTTTTTCTAGAAAAAAAAGTGAGGGGCATTTTGGTAAAAGGACAACATTTCAAAATTCCAGATTCCTCCCTAAGGACCTTTATGTCATTTCTATGTGATAATAGACTTTTTAGGGGTTTTCAAGTTCAAATAGTATTTAAATAGAATTTTCTCATTTATTTAAGTCTAGTTGAGAGTCACCATTTAAATTTATTGAGTCAACATATTACTTCTTTAAATAAAACAAACATACTACTATTTTTTTAAAAAATATATTATGTGCATAAAAGAGGGTGAGCCTTTTCTGGAAATAGCCTCTCTATTTTGAGGATAACATTGCATATATCTAATATAGCACCTTACATTTAAACTCATTCTGATGAGTTTTATGCAACAAACTCGTAACCACTAATTGATATTCTTTTATAATGTTTTTCAAATCCCAATCTCAAAACAGGATTCAAAACTGCAGTTGAGTGTGTTTTTCTGAATATTTCAAAATCTTATGAAAGCGTATTCTAGTGATTTGCAACTTTGTTATTATCCATTGGCTCTTATCTTTTCCCTTAAGTTCAATTAGGGTGATTCTTTGTTCAAACTTAATTCATTCATTTACACACACAACTGTGTAGCTACACAATACTAGCAAAGTGTCTAAGTCTAATAAATATATAGTACTGGACCCTTAAATCTTTGGTCTACCATTGTATTCTCTTCTTAGGCAACTTCCTCCGTTCCACCAGTGTCCACCTGTCTAAATGGTTGGTTAGGGGAGGGTGAGATTTGGAGGAATCTTAGTAGTAAACAATGTTAATAAATGCATACAAGAATAGCTTTGCGCATGACATGATTGCTTACATAAACTCATCCCAATGTATATAAGGACATATATGCATGCTCAATATTTAACTTGTTACACTAATGGCTATAGTATATACAAAACAGAGCTTTATTCATTCATATATGTTTGATACAATTCATCAAAGTAATTAACACATCAATACACAAGCACACATATTAAGTTATTCAAGTTAGGAGAGTTCACTACTTTGTGGACAAAGCCTTTCTTCTTGTCCCTTTTTTTCCCTAACCATTGAGGCTTCTTAAAAATTCTTCCATTCTTCTTCTTTTTTGACTTCTCATAGCCCTAAATAAATGTCACATTATTAGCACCATGACAAATAAATGCTTAACGGGGCTGCCTTAGGCTCATAGGCCTACTTTTTCCCTTGGAGTTCATATTAATTACATTTGGCCATTTTCTTTCTTAAATTCGCATGGTAGCTAAAATCTGCCAGCATTTTGACCAAACTTCAAAAAAATATATTTAATTCTATAGAACTCCAATTAGGGTGGTTCAAGATTTTATGTAAAGCTCTTTAAGTTTACTTTTATGGAAAAATACATAAGTCTAGCTATTATACTCACATCATTCCCAAAATTTTGTCAAACTTCCCCTATTCCATATTGCATTCCAAAAACACGACTCAAATTTGAAAAATTATATCTCTTAATGTATTAGTTCAAAAATTGCGATCCACCTATCATAATATTTTGACTAGGTTTGACTAACAAAATTCATTCTATAACAACACTGCCTCCAGTGAGACAAATCAAACAACATTTCCTTTTACTTCTAAAATTTTCAAATTCAAATACAATCATCCAAAAATCATGAACACATATATGCCTACACAATTTTCCCTTCTAAATCTAATGAAATGTCAAAATTACAAAATTCTAGCTCTAACCCTCCCAAACAGGTCTAGCCAAAATTATAGGAAAATTAGGGAAAATAAAGTTGTTTGTTTTCAATCTATATAACTCATTCTTTTCACCTTTAATCACATGTTTAACCCATTAAACACCTCCTAAACATGATTAGTGTGAATTTGGCCAGCACCACCCCTTAGGGTTTGGCATCCCTAAATCACAATCAAGGCAAAACAAAGCCAATAATCAGTCACAACAACAACAATAACAACCTTGAATCAAACAAGATACACTAATGTAAAAATAACTTTTTAGACCGGTTCTGAAACAAGTCTAGATACAGCTGGTCTAAAATATTTGATACTTTTTAGACCGGTTGTAATTAGAACTAGTCTAAAAAGTCCATCTTTTAGACTTGTTCTAATTGCAACCGGTATAAAATGGGGACTTTTTAGACCGATTCTAATTACAACCGGTCTAAAATGTAACATTTTAAAAAAATAAATATAGCCTTTTTTTGTATTGGAGATTATTTTAAAAAATAAGCTCCAATACAAAAAAATACTTTATAATTTTTGTCATTACATAAATTCTAGGTGAGCTATAAAACCACCTTAATCTTGAAAAAAAAATAAAACAAGAAGAAAGTAGAAAGTAAGAATTTCTTTGACTTTGTAAGAAATATACAACTATATATATAGCAATACAAATGAAGGCATAATTCATGCCATCCACAGTCTTGCTTCGGGGAAAGAAAAACTAAATTTAGGAAAAACATCATAATATCCTTGTGAATAATGTTCCAATAACCCTAAAATAAATCATTCAGAAACACATTAGGACTTTGAAACTTCAAGTGGATACACTCCAAATAGTTGTTCTTTTTTACCTTCTTAAAACTAGTTAACCAAAAATTCCAATAGCTCTAGGTCCTTGGTTATAATTCCTGCCAATAATCATAATGTAATTTAAGATGTTATGTAAGTAAACTTGTAAAACAAAATTTACAAGGTTATAATAACACGGATAAAAACCTGACAATTGGTTTAAATTAAAATACTTGTGTATAAAATAATTTATAGACTCAATATATTGATAGTGCTCCCAATTCCTGTAAATCCTAAGGCATTTGTGCAATTAAAATTCAAGATGCTGTCAGTTTTTTTGCAAATAATAGAAACATGAATTAGATTAATAGTGCTCAGTGCAATATCCAAAATTTTGGTCCTAGAGATTTGAGAAATTGCCTATATCAGGTAAATGACTAAGCCCAGATTGGGAAGAGTCCTAAGAATGATGAGATATAGAAAGACTCTCAGGGACTATGCTATTTGGCCTTACCGGGCAGAGGGCTTAGTATTTACAAGTAATATGATTAAAGTGTCGGTACAGATGTGCATAGGGAACATATACGGTGTCATTGGGTTGGTAGAAAGATGCCACCCAATTATGAAATAGGCCGATATAAATATACACATGCCATTTTTAGGGTGTATATGTCTACCTTGTGTTTTTTAAAAGTGGACGTTGGTGTGTAGCACTATGTAGGGCCCACGTACACACTTTGACTTGGTATCATTTAACGGGCTTCAATATATGTGTCACAGTCTAAAGTAATACCTGAGTAGACACCAATAAAGTAGCTTTATTAAAGTAAATTTATTAAAATAGCTTTAATAAAGTAAGTAATGATGACTCATGATAGCTAGCTTTTTTGTTGGCTAAGCAAGAGGATGACAAGTGTCTCTTAATCATTGCAAAGGACAATGCAACTTTTGTGTTGAAAGATTGAGGAGATGGCAAGTGTCCCTCATCATTACCATCACCTTTATGCCTTTTAAGTTGTCATCACCAGGGGGTGCCACCTCACTCCGAGCTGGGAAAATCCACCAAACTCTGGTCCGGTTACCCGACAAAGTTTTCCAAATATTGAGTTGGGAGTTTGGGGAAATTTTTAGGCCTCTCCCTTCCCTTGACAATATGGCACCACATAAGAGAGAGAGAAAGGGGAGATAAATTAACTTGATGACATATGGCATCTTGAGAGCTTATTATGTGATACTTAGCACACTTAAAGGCTATTAGATCTCAAGATGAAATCACCACCTTTCCTTCTCCATTCAGGGCCACTATGTCCAAGCAAGAGAAAGAGAATGAAAATCAGCAAAAAAAAGGAAGAGAAAATGTAAGAAGAGAGATGAATGTGAATAGTATTTTCTAAGAAGTTCAATCCATCGAAACACTACTGAATCGGCGTTTTTTCTCAAAGTATCCTTCACAAACCTTCTTCTTATCATCCCAAGCTTCATTTCTATATTTTTAGATTTTTATTTGGAGGTGGTTGGTGTTGTCTCACTCGCTGGAGTACTACCGAATTTCCAAACCAACTACGGAAATGCATAGAGGTAAGCGTAAGCTTCCTTTTGAACCGATTGGTTTGTTGTTTGGATGAGTTTTTGAGGGGGTGTGGTAATTTTTATTTTCATACAATGGGGTGTTTTTGATTTTTAATCATGTGTTTATGATTAGATTATGATCTATGATGATATTGGACTAAGTTGTTAGACAAACTTTTGTTTTGGTAATTTTTGATTAATTAATGGTTCTGTTGGGTCATAAGAAAAAGGGGATGAAACATTGGGATTCTAATGATTTTGATCATCCCATTGTGTTCTACACAAAAAATTGTGTGGAAATAGCCTTGGTTATGAATTTTGGATCATTGAGATACAAGTTGTAACTTTGTAAATTTATGCTCTGTTAAGGTTCCTGTGTGGCAATCATATTGTGTGGCGTTTTGAGTGATTGAATGATGTTTAAACCTTATGAAAATTTCTAGTCTAAAATTATACTTATCAAGCTTTAATTTGATAGGTCATAATGGTTAATTGGTTTCGTATGCTGGCAGTTCTACATTTTTAAAGTTTGGTCATGTAAAACTGGTCAATTCTAGAGCAGGGTCCAATAAAAAGAAATTATGTACTTATGTAAGTGTATTTAGCTTATGTATATATTTTCCCCTAAAATTGGACTTAAATAGGGTAACGTATCACTTAGAACCACCTCATTTGGATTTTTTTGGATTTAGTTATAATTTTTGCAAGTTTGTCCAAGAATAAGAAAAGTAAAAATCTTGACGGCCAGATTCTTAGCCATGGCCAATAGACTTCTTAGCCACAGCCAAAAAGTTTCTGACCTATTTTTGGTCATGGCCAAGACCAAAAATTTTCCAAATTTTATATTTTCCAAGAGGTGTTGATTGATATGGTCTTTCCCAACCTTATGGGCCTATGTTGAGACTTTCAAGGGCTACTTAAGTGACTTAAATGACAACCAACAAGCTAAACCAATAATAAATTAGCTTATGTTATACCAAAGAGGATTGGATTATATAATAACTCATCATCCATAATTCTAATTATAGGACTTGACGGCTATCCGGGGTTTAAGACCTGACTGAACTCAAGGAAGCAATTGGATATCACTCACGGGAAGCAACCAGGTAGTAACTCTGTCTTTCATATATTATGAGATACACTGCATGTTTTGTAGATTTATCATGAATTATCTGCCACATTCTGTGATGCACGAGTAACACTCGTAGCGCTATAATGGTATCTGAATTGTATGTTATGCTCTGAATGTTGAGGTGATGATTATGTTATATGATGACTGTGTGGTACGCTCTGTGATGTTGTATCTATATGATTGACCATTTGTTACTACTGAGATTCTTTTGAATCTCACCATTTTTCTATAAACCAATTTACAATATAGGCTGATAGCTCGAAGGGCAAGAGGGTAAGCGCAGGCAGCCACTGGATGATACTGCATAATGTATTTCCTATATTGGTTATCTATTTCTAGTATTTTGATTTGTATAAGGTGTGTATAACCTTGTAACTCTAAAAACAGTACAATGAAATAACTAGTGAATGAACGGTAACCTAATATTGGGTTAACACTTCTGAATGTAAAGGAAACTATAACTAAAGTATAAAACTTAAGACTTGAGCAGAGAATTCTTGCATACTCTGATAGGATGAAACTAACAGCCAATGAGACTTAGTGACATAGTTAAACTTGTGAAAATAATTGAAAAGTGTTTTCTACCTCTGAAAAACCCTCTCAACCCTAGGTTTAACTCTTGAGTTGAGATTAGGGATTTGTGAACATTTTTGAAAGTTGGGTAGTTTAGGTTTGATTCCTAGTTCTACAACTGATTTCACTGCTCATTTGTCTCATCTAGGGTTATTAGAAATAAGGTATTACACTCAGCTTCCATGCAAACTAACCATCTTCCAAATGAAGCTTCACAAGCAGTTTATAGAACAGATGCACATCTAGTTAAGATATTTGACACAAACACCATTCTTTGGATTATCCAAAAACTGTCAAGAACATTATGAAATAGATGAGTAAAAAATTACCAAATTTATAACATGGAAAAATCCTCAATTTTGAGATATAGAAAGCAAAATTTAAGTAGAATCTTAAAGAAGATTAAATCATTTGAGAATTTTTACGATCAAGAAACAAGTTACCATTTCTCATTACTTCAAAAATCATATCACAATAGTAATATACTAAACCCAATGCATATTAAACAAATACAACTAGAAATATGTATGGAAACGTCATATGAATTACATGGGGTTTGGCTGAATCTCCTAATATATGTGCACTTAACAATAAAACCCAGCATCATACATTAGGAACACATCATCTTTTTCCTTTTAAATATGGTGTCCACAACACAAAGCATGTTTAGGGACAAATTTTTTTCAGGAATCAACAGATACTGTCAATGAGGGCCTTAATTAGAGAGCTTCTATGAGCACAATCCCTAAAAAATGGTCCCACCTTAGCATGAACACCGAACATAATCAACACACCGAATCTGTCCATTTAGAGCAAAAATTGTAGTATGTAAACGGAGGGAAAAGTATTTGATCAGAAACAATTGAATCAGATGGGTTGAATCAAAAATTTGTTACCTTTAAAGAAGCAGCCATTTATGCCTAATAAGCCATAGTGTGGCCCAGTCTCCCAAAATGAACCTGAACAAGGAAGGATGTGGTGACAAAGATCAGAACAAGCAAGGTTGCTGTGACAATAAAGATGCGAACTTCAGAGAGCTAGGTTATAGTAGAAGAAATTGATTGAATTTTTAGGGATTGGAGTTCTAATAGAACGAGAGTTTTAAAAATGATTTATAAGTATAAAAAATTTTATGTTAACTGCGTAACCAGAGCAAGCCAACAGAGACATGTAATGGCGACCGAGGAGCAACATGGGACAGAGACTGAAAAGCGAGGTGTGAGTGTGGAGTGACAAGAAATTCATGAAAAATGCTAAAACGAAGAAAGGGCTTGAGAGCGATTGATTGTTGGATTCAAAGATCTATCTTTTAGACTGGTTGTAAGAAATAATGGGTTTAAAATATATTATGTTTTAGATTGGTTATTAGTGACAGCCGGTCTAAAAGGTATCAAAATTTTTTAAAAATATTATTTTTTAATTCTGCATCTTTTTGACTAGTTGTAATAAAGAACCGGTCTAAAATGTATTATTTTTTAGACTAGTTATTAGTGACAACCAGTCTAAAAGGTATTAAAATTTTAAAAAATATATTTTTTAATTCCGCATCTTTTAGACCTGTTGTAAGAAACAACGTGTCTAAAATATTTTATCTTTTAGAATGGTTATTAATTACAACTAGTCTAAAAAGTCTCATTTTTTTTAATTTTAATTATTTTAATCTTTTTAGACTAGTTGTTTGGATAATCAGTCTAAATAATATTTTTTAGATCGCATATTTTAGGAACCGTTCTCAAAAGTTCTTTATAATTACAAAATTGCACCGGTCATACTTTTTAGACCTTATCCGCAATAATTGATCTAAATGTTGTAATCCAAAAGGGCTATTTTGTACTAGTAACAAGGTTTCATGGCTTTACCTATGATTTCTCTTCTTTTTCTCTCTAGGCACCATCTTGCTCTCCCTCTTCCCTTTTGATTTTGCTTGTCAATCATAGTTTCCAAGATAGAGAAGAGACTAGAAGAGGTTCTAGGTAGATTAGAAGGCAATGACACTTTGATTTCAAGCTCTTGCCTTTGATGTTTTGCTTCTTGAAACCCTAGCTCTTTCTCTTTGCCTTTGCTTCTTGAAACACTCCCTCTCTCTCTATTTCTCTTGGCTGGCTAAAAATGGAAGGAAAATAAGGAATAAAGAATTTTCAAAATATCACTTCTTGCTTTATGAAATAATATTATTAAATGGCAATTATCATGTGTATATTTTACCTGGCTATTCTTTTTCCTTTTTGAATTAATTATGGCCAAGTAAATTTGTTTCCCTTTCTCTTTAAATTTTGACATTAAAAGGGCCGTTGAAGGGAGTCAAAGAAGTCTCTTAATTTGACTTCATTTATCTGTTGAAATTACCATGTAAGAGCCCTTTAATTACCACCTTACATTTGACTTTTCAACCCATTTTCACTTGGCCACAATTCCTCTATATTTAAGCTTCATATGAACCAAGTATTAATTTCTCTTCTTGCTCCCTCCTTTTGACCAAATTGTTCCCCAAGAAAAGGAAAAATAATGGCTTCTTGCTTTATTGGTCAAATGACCATTTTGTCCTTACATTTTTTCCATTTTCGCACTTGCTGGAAAAACTGGTAGAATTTTCATCAAAATTTGAAAATTCACATCTAATTGTACAGAGGTCCAATTGGTGTAGTTCTAAAAGCTATGTGACCCTTATTAAATCTATTTTCAATAAAAAATTATAGCATTTAGCCAAATAGAAGCTCAATATTCCCAAAATTTCCACTTTTTGATGCAGCTACAGAAAATTGCTAATTTTACTGGGCTAACTTCATAAATTCATAACTCTTTATGTACAACTCTAAATGATTTCTTTAACCTATCAAATTAAATATTGATAAGTATACTTAGATTCTAGAAAATTTCACAATTTTTGGACATCATTTTCCTATTTAAAAGCATTATGTAAACTAACTGTTTTGCATAAAAAAAAACATGCAGCACTATTCCAACTTTTGGAATTCAAATCAATTTTGCTTCTTATACCTTTCAGGGACACTTGCTAAACCAAGCTTAGCAGTCCATTTGATTCGAGCTTATCCTCAATCCTCTAATCCTAAAATTCAGTATATTACATTTGACCCTCTTTAGACTTCACCTGGAGGGAACCTTGCTCATTGAGCCTCCTTTTTTTAGTATTATGTGTATAAAAAAAGGCCATAATATATTACTAAAGTCTAAACACTAATTTTTTTAAACATAGCCCACATTGTAGCTTAAATGAAGCCTCTAAGTGGGAGATCACATGTCTAATCCAATGTAAATCCCATGTATAACCTTAGGCCAGTAGTGCATTCACCTTTAATTAAAAAAATTTAAATAAGTATGAATTAAAATACTATTAAACAAAAAAAATAATTAATATAGATTATGTCATGTAATTAATGAAATAAAATGTTGGGCATATGAAATATTTATACTTGATGCACTAAAAACTCTTTAGATATTTTTTTTCTAAGCACATGTATTTTTCTAGTGGAGGCAATTATGTTCGAGAAATTATTGAACACTAAACGTGAACACATCTCCCAACGAGGATTTAAGTCGATCTCAAGATTGTGGGCTTAATCTCATTATTGCACCCCAAAATTTTTGTTAGAATGTGATTCAAGTCGATCTCTAACCCAGCTCAATTTGAGGAATACTTACATACTCTAAGAGTATTATATCATGTGAACTATGTCTAATAAAAATGAAATAAATTGATAAATTATGCAGCAACTCTATATGTTGATTTATTGATGATGTAGAATACTTATAACGTGATACAGAAAAGGGTTTAGTTTAACTAAACCTAACAAAATATCTCCTATAATCAAGGAGTATTCAAAATTCAAATAAGTATTTGAAATTCAAATAAAAACAACATAACATAATAATTTAATAATCCTAATAATAATAATAATAAATAGAATAATTAACCTAACTTTGATTAGGGTTAGGTTTTCAGCCATCATAGGCTGAATAGGGTGCAACTTCTAACACTCCCCTGAAGCTAGGGAATATATGTTGATCATTCCCGGCTTGCTTCTAAGTCCTTTAAATTTCTCTTGGGTGAGTGACTTCGTCATAATATATGCAATTGGCTTTCTTGATATAATGTAAGATAGATCAATGATCTTAGCTTCCATTTTTTTCTTGAACAAAGTGCTTATCAATCTCTACATGCTTTATTTTGTCATGTTGGATAAGATTGTTAGTAATTTTGATTGTTGACATATTATCACACCACTCTTTAAAAGGGCCATTAGTCTCTACTTTAATTTCATTTATAAGTCATAAGATCAACATCCCTTCATATACACCTAAAGACAAAGCTTTATATTCTGATTCTGTTGAACTGCGTCAGAAAACTGGTTGTTTCTTACTTCTCTATGTGATAAGATTTCCCTATACATATATGCAGTAAACTATAGTAAAGCATCAGTCAACCTTGGAACTACCCTAATCAACATCAATATATAACCCTACACCTTGTTATTTCCTTTAGCAAAGAATAAACCAAGTCCTAGAGTCCTCTTGAGATATCTGAGGATTCTATAAACTGTTGTCATATCTCCTTCTACAAGTTACTTGAGAATTGACTCACAATACTAACAAGGAACCCTATATCAGTTCATATATAAGAAAGATAGATTAACTTCCCTACTAACTTCTTATATCTTTCTTTGCTAACTATTGTACCATATGGTCTAATAGTTAATTTCTAGTTTAGCTCTATTGGAGTATAAGCTGGTTTAGCCCCTAGTATGCATGTTTGTTTTAGCAAATCCAAAATGTACTTTCTTTGTGATACACTGATCCCCTGTGGAGTTCTTACTACTTCCATTCCTAGAAAATGTCTCATAGATCTAAGATCTTTGATTTCAAATTCAGTAGCCAAATTCAATTTCAATATGATAATTTCTTCTATATGTTTACCGGTTGCAACAATATCATCTACATAAATAATTAAGGATGTTACCTTATTACCATAGTGTTTGATAAACAAGGTATCATCAAATTGAAATTGGGCATAACCCCAAGACTTAGTTACTGGAGTAAATCTTTCAAACCAGGCTCTTGGTTACTACTTTAACCGATAAAGAGATTTATATAGTTTGCAGACTTGATGTGAGTTTTTAGAAGTTCTCACCTTTAGAGGAATCTCCATATATACTTCCTCTTTAAGATCTCCATTATGGAATACATTTTTCACATCTATTTGATGAAAAGGCCAATCCAAGTTTGCAACTAACGAAAGTAACACTTTAATAGTGTTATGTTTTGCTACTGAGGCAAAAGTTTTCTACTAATAAATTCTATATGTTTCTATAAACCCATGAGCTTTATACTTGTTCACACTTCTATCAGGGTTATAGTTAATAGTAAATACCTACTTGTTGCTCACTACAGATTTACCTTTCGGTAGATTTGTAATTTTTCACGTTCCATTTTTACATTAAGCTCTCAGATCTTCATTTATAGCTTGCTTCCATCTACAAACCAAAATATCCTCTTCAAACCCTTTAGGTGTAATTTCTTTTTCAACATTAGTCACAAAAGTCTTCATAGGAGGTGAAAGCTTTTGATAAGAGACATACATGGCTATAGGGTGATGAGTACAACTTCTTTTTCCCTTCCTCAAGGTAATTGGTAAGTGTAAATCCTCAAGACTTAGTTCAGGTATCGAGTCATGGGTTTGCCTCAATATAGAATTGAAATCTACTTGATTTATAGTGTCATAAGGTTTTTCCATCCTAATCTCAATTTCATCTGTATCAAAAATCTAATTTAGTAGTTCAAAAGGGTTATTATGTATAATTTTTGGATTTGTATCATGAGTTCTAGGATATATGTTCCTTGAAGAGGAATTGTGAGATGTAGACCTTAGAGAGGAATTATGGTGGCTATTTTTTATAGGATTAGGATTGGAAATGTTTGGATTTGGTCTGTTCCTAGAAGAGGAGTTATGAGGTTCAAAATCTGTGTTGAGACTATGTATGTTATTTAAATGGATAGTAATAAGTGGAGTGTGCAGTGATGTTTGAGATTCATTAAAATTGTCACAAACTCACTGGTTAGTAGTTTTATTATTTACTTGATCATCATTAACATCACAAATAAGAAATTTTAATCCTTTGTTACACCTAACTCCCCTTAAATGGTTGATTTGGGATAATAAAGCTGGTGTTCAACAAATTTAGCATTAATCATAATATAGACCTTATTAGTAGGTGGAGAGTAACATTTATATCCTTTTTGAGTAGGCGAGTATCCTAAGAAAATACATTTGATAGCCCTAGAATCCAATTTCCCTCCCCCTTTGTTATTTACAAAAACTGTACAACTAAAAACTTTGTTGGTAATTGGAGTTATGAGAAGTGAATTAGGGTAAGTTTCAACAAATTTTTGAATTGGCAAACAAAAATTTAGGACTTTGGAAGGTAAATGATTGATTAGATAAGAAGATGTAAGAACTGCATCCCCCCAAAACCTATGTAGTACATTAATTTTAAACATGAGTGACCTAGTCACTTATAGGAGATGATGATTTTTCCTTTTAGCCACCTCATTTTTGTTAAGAGGTGTGAACATATGAGATTTGATGATGAATCCCATTTTCAAGTAAAAATTATTTAAAAGATGAATTGACATATTCTTTACCATTATCACTACGAAGAATCTTAATTGATATTTGAAATTGATTTTTAATGAATATGTAAAGATTTTTGAAAATGGTGAAGACCTCTGATTTTTCTTTTAAAAGAGTAACCCATGTGAATCTAGTATGATCATTAATAAAAGTTACAAACCATTTAGCCTTTGAGTTAGTTTCAATTTTTAAAAGACACATCATACATTACTATAAACCAAAGAGAATGGAGATGATGGTGTATAAGAATGAGAAGGGTAGTAATTTTAAATTTGTTTAGTAAATTGGCAAGAGTCACAATGAAAATTTAACACAAAATTATTGGAAATATTTGTAAATAGAAATTTCATGTAATTGAGACTAGGGTTACCTAACCTAAAGTGCCATATCTTTAGATTATAAGATGACATTACTGAAGACAATACACTAGCTTTATTTGGAGATGATCCTTGGATGTAGTAAATTCCATTCCATACTTTTAACATTCCCAATCCTTTTCCTTAATGCCAAGTCCCTAAAATTACAACCAGATTTGTCAAAAGTCACAAGACAATTTAATTGTTCTACCACATAATGGACATAAAGCAGATTGTACTTAATATTTGACACATAAAGAACACTTTTCAACACAATATTTTCATAAATACACATAGAAGCATATCTTAAAAACTTTTTCAAATTGGCCATTTGCAACTTCTATGGTTACATGTTTTAAGTGCTCAATAAATTCTGAGAATAGTCCTTTAAAACGTGTTATATGATCATTTTGAATTGTAGGACCAAGATTGTTCATGAGAGTAATACCAGCTTAGGCCATAGTCACAGAAAGGGAATAAGTCTCACATGATTTCAAAAAGGAGGATGAATCATAGTGCTTCTGTAGAAGCTTTTTCAATACTGAAAGTTCTTCATTCCTCAACAAGTCCTTGTCAGAGTTAGCGATGCCAATTAATAGCCTCTTTTTATCAAACTTACCTCTTTTTTTAGTGTTAGAAGGTATTCCATAAAGTTTCCAATACTCATCTCTAGTGTGACTACTCCTGCTGCAATGATTACACCATTTTTCACTTTTCTTATTCTTAATATCATGAGCAATAAAGGATAAGGCATCAATGTTGCTAGAGGAAGGTTCAGATATTGCTTTAGGCAAGTAATAATGGCTTTCCTCATTCTTGACTATGCACAAGGCATCTTTTAGAGAGAGTAGCGATTTTAGATTCATTATTTGAGCTCGGATTAGCTCAAATAAGTTATGAAGGCCAAGAAGGAAATCTGTGCAGTGATCTCGATATGTGATTTCCTAGAAGTAAGAAAATGAGACATGGCAAGGCCATTCATGAATTTTGTACAAGTCTATATGCTGCCATAGTTTTATTAAGGAACTATAATAAAGAGTAACTGACTTTTCATCTTGAATTAAGCCATAAAGAAATCACTTAACCTGTATGATAGTAATAATATTATCTTTTTCTGACTATAGACGGTGAGTTGAGTCCCAAATCTTCTTTGCTATAGATACTAGGAGGTAATTTTCACTAATGTCAATTGTCATGAAGTTCATGAGCCAAGCCATGACCATATTATTCTCAACTAACTATGTCTTGAATGTAGGATCCTCTAGTGAAGGTGTCGCAGGTATACCAGTATAGTATTTTTCCTTGTTCTTCCTATGGATGAACATCATCATATTTTGAGACCATTGTAAGTAGTTGTTACCATTGAAACAATGTGTAACCATAACTTATGTGAGGGACTCTGGTACTATACCACATATCTTTAAAGGCAGAGATGAGTTAGCACCAATCGAACCCCCTAAATTTGGTGTGTCCAAGCTTTTTGAGCCATCACTAGTCAATATGGCTTGTTGTTCTCCATCATCAATGGTAAAAGCTTACGATTTCCTTTTAGAGCTGCACGATACAACATACGGAACCAGGCTCTACTACCATGAAATAAATTGATAAATTATGTAGCAACTCTATATCTTTTTTCATTAATCATGTAGAATGCTTATGAAGTGATACATAGAAGGGTTTAATCTAACTAAACCTAATAGAATATATCCTATAATCGAGGAGTATTCAAAATTCAAATAAGTATTTGAAATTCAAGTAAAATCTACATAATAGATAAATATAATAATTCTAATAATAATAATAATAAATAGAATAATTAACCTAAATCAAATTACGGTTAGGGTTTCAACCATCATGGATCGAATAGGGTCCAACTTCCAACAATAAACATAATAATTTAGATCATTTTAATCATAGTTAGTTGATGACTCAAAAATATTTAAATTTTATCTTGTTTTTAAGAAAAAATATATTAATTTAAAGAAAACTAAAACAAAATGATCAACTAATATTTTTCCTAAAAACAAGATAAAAATTGAATTTTTTCATATGATTTATCAGCTAACTAAGATTGAAATTGCATAAAGTGTTATGTTTTCATTGGACAAAGTTCATATGACATGGTACTCTTGCTATATGTAAGTATTTCTTGCTCAATTTGACCTGGGTACATCAGCTGGTATGGAAAGAAGAAAAGGTGTTGTTAATAGGTACAACGATAGTTGTCAATATATGTGATAAACTTGTTAATGACAACTATAGGTAATGTTTGACTTGTGGTTTAATGATGCTTGGGGAAGGGTTTCACATGTTTTCTATGTTTTTGGGTATTTTATACTATTTTTACTAAATAAAAGTGAGAATTAATCAACATGGGGTAAAAGTTGTGTGGTTAGAACTCTTGATGTATAAAGTCAGAATATGTTGTTAATAGAGGCAACAATAGTTGTTAATATAGGTGATGAACTTGTTAATGACAACTGTATTATGCAAGTGAATAGTTGTTAATATAGGTGGTGAACTTGTTAATGACAAATGTATTATGTAGGTGGACAATTGTTAGTGATAAACTTGTAATTGTCAATTTTTTGGGTAATAATAAGTTTTTCCATTTTTCATTGATAGTGTAATTTGACCTTTGTAGTATGTGTCGAAGATCTAGGTTTATGTTTTATCTTATGTTGTATACATTATAAGTCTATTAATGATCCATTTAGTTTTAATGTTCATCTTTTTTCCATTGTTAGAAGAACCAATAATATAGATGTCAATGAATTTTTTTACAAACTTGTACATGTGGATGCTGAAGGATTTCATTCTGCATTGGAGTCTTCTTGCATTAATCTGTGTAACTTGATAGTTAATTGCTATCAATTATTTGCCAATGGTTGTATAGACTATATTTGTGTGTTGCTTTTCCAAGAGCTTGACGGAGATGGGAAAGCCTGAGGAAATCAAAAAGTTCTGTTTTGAGACTTGTAAAATGTTAACCAAGTGGTTTAAGTACAAAAAATTGATTTGGGATGCTGAAATAATCAATAGACATATTTTGAGACATTATAATGAGGAATTAAGGACTTTAACCTTTATATTTCACCTTGACAGCACATAACATGTTATTGGTACTTACTTCTTTTATCTCTCAAACCAAAGGTGTTGTGCAGCTTAGTAAGTACTTAATTTAATGTTTTGTTATTGTTTGATAAGCTTTGAATTTATTTGAAGGTAAAAAAGATGGAGAAGGGAAAAAAGATTATATAAAAAAGGAAGGGGAAAAAAAAGCAAAACTGCACTAAGGGCGCCTAGCTTTTCTGGTTACACTTTGTTTACCAAAGAATTTTACAATGAGAAGGAGGAGGAGAAGAAAGAGAAGTAGAGGCAAGAGGGGTGTTATGAATGTAGGATGGTGTATTTAGAAGTGCAAGTGTACACTGTCGTAAACAAGTAATATAGAGGTGAGTAGAGTATCGTTCCCACGAGGATTGATCACTAAGTACCAAAATTGATAATTTTAATACTATTTAGCCGATCGATTAGTTGGTGGTTGAGATTGCAAGATAAAAATGATTAAATGAAAATGCAATTGTTGTAAAGAAAAATATAATAAAAAGGCCCTAGGGATTAGATTTCACTTAGCAAACTCCGGATTGAATCACTTATCTATTCTAGTCCAATTTATTCCACATGATTGATAGTCGAGTTTCCCTATTTTAATTACTAGCCTCTTCCAAGGTCAAGTAATTCTATAATTAATTGCTAACCCAATATATTCCTATATGAATTTAAGTAATCAATCATGCATTAAGATTTATGGAACTCAATTAAGACTACACAACCCATATGAATATATTTCTATTTCATATGCAAATTATGGTTTTAATTATAGGATCCACACATATGTATCTCCTTCCGGTCTCAACATATATATTGAAATCATCCAAAAGGTGGCCAAACAATTGAAAGCATTAAGAAAAATAATTAACACGCAATCATGAAGGAAAAATCAAAACTAGATTTAATAAGTTAAGATTCAATCCGTCATTAGTAAGCTACGTCATCACCCTAGGAAAATGAAAATTTAGCTCATGATGAAATTAAAAACAAAACCAAAATTAATTGAAAACTTCATAAATATTGCAGAAAACATGATTATTAAATTCTAAAATATAAAGATACAGCTACAAGATGCATGAAAATAGAAAAATCTAGCCTTCCATATAAGAGGTAAAACCTTCCATGTAGGAGGCAACCTATACCATCCATAAAGGAGGACTACCTAAACCTTCCATGTAGGAGGTATGCAAGAACAAAAAAAATGTATGAAACTAAACTCTAAGATGATGTCCTCCCTTGTGCCTTCAACATAAAAGTTGTAGGAATTTTTCTCAGCTTTCTATCCATATAAAGAACGTCTCAATTCGACATCTAGAGCTCTAGGTATTGCCTAAAAACTGAAACAGGGTTAAAATTTAGTAATTTCCAATGAATTCTATTTTATGTCAAATCATTATTTATTTATCAATTACACCCAAATTCATTACATTAAGCTCAAATGTCATCTAAAAACGCTTCATATAAGGGAAAATAAATGTGCAGATATTTTACTTATCAAGGGGAATAAGAAGGGGAAGGCGAAGGAGGAGGATGGTGATGAGTTAAAGATATTTAAAGAGGTTAATCTACAAGTGAGAGATGCTTGGAATAAGTTGAATGATAAGAAGATTAAGTACAAGATAAAAGTATTAATTACTTACTTTTTGTAATGATCAAGTTCACATTGATTGTAGTGATGACATGTTTTTTGTAATCATCAAGTATAGACTTATTGTATTGAATTCATATTAGTGCTTTATGTTGGGATTGGTAGGCACACAGCGGAAGAATTAAAAATTAAAATTATAAAAGTTTACCAATCCCAATTGCGGATCTATCAAAGGCATTTAAATCGAGTTAGAAAGATTCGTACCTTTTGTGTTTTTTCTTTTCAATCTTGAGGAGCCAACTACTCATATCAGCTCCCTCTACGGGTATCCACACGAACAGGACCCAACACCGACAGCGTGCTAGCGCCTCCAATGTCCTTCTAGGGTTTTTCTTGTGGCTCTCTATTTTTTCATCATCCGTAGAAAACCATAGCTCTCACATTTTATAACTAGTAGGGTTATCTATTTTATGATGGATATTGGAAAATTACTCTTAATTAATTTTAAAATCCTTATCATATCAATTAACATTTAATTGTTTTGATAAGCTAATTAAATAAATCTAATTTGATAAAATCTGTCTAACATTTTTAATTTACCGTATTTATTTAATTAGAATAAAGAGCCAATTGAAATAGATTTAATTTATCTTTATAAATTAAATTTGAGATATTATCATATAATATCTTTATATATACACAATATAAAAATATTATCATATATTTAATATATATTATCAAATAATATTATATATATATATATATAATATTATCATATTATCATATATTTAATATATATCATCAAATATTATATATTATATATGTATTTATGTATTTCAAAAATACATATGTGTATATAATTTATTAATTTTATTTTCCAAATATAAATATATATATATATATATACACACACACATATAAATATTTATCAAATAAATATTCACATAACATGTGTATATTATATATATATATATATATATAATTCGTTCACCCTAGATTAAACATTGTATTAATTAAATCTTAGACGCATCATAGATTCAGTGAATCTGGACATTACAGCTCGTGTTGGGCTATTCTTGTATGTGACCCTGTAGGCCCATACGAAGTTGGCAGTGGGCCAATGACTATACTAACCCACAAGTCGTAAGCGGCCTCTAGCAAGACATTACGACTACCCAATTCATATGAGGATCGACAATACGATACAACCTGTGGTATAACCATATCATGTCCCTTTTGTCACACGATATTTCGTTCAAGGTTGAGGCATGGAGAATGCCATCCTCCTATTTCTGACCATGACTTTCTCGATTCCTGATTAGTATGACTATAGAAATGGAAACTCCTTTCCATCGTAGTATGGGCATACATTTCTCAGACTCACTCATCGAGAGGCCCAGTAATATCTCTCTACTAATGTGAGGGATAAATTCCATCTTGACCATTCACATTCCTCTGCATGAAAACTACTAAGCCCGATTGTAGCCTTTATCATTACCCGGTTAAAGGTGACTTTTGACTAAGTGAAAGCTTAGTGACTCTCATGTAGGAGTCTATGATGATCTCAGGTCAAAGCGCATTGTGATGTGGTTACACATGAGATAAGCTTATGACTTGATCCATGCAGCTTTCTCATAGCGGGTCGGTCCAGCACCTTATACTCCTACAAGTGCCTAAGACTTTGATTAGGATCCCCATACCTTATCAAAGTCATACTAGTCATATTTCATCTTTGCTCCCACATAGATGACCGACCAGGGACATTTAGGACAATCATTATGATTTATCCAAGGATACAATTATCACTGTGAACATGCGAATAATGTGATAACCAAATGGAGAAATTCATTGAATAACAATATTTAAAGTACAATGATTGGCCCTTAGGGTATAATTTTCAACATCCTCCCACTTGCACTAGGTACAATCATTAGTTTACCTAATTCATATTGTCCTAACATGACGCTCATGCTTTGCTTGTGCAAGCTACTTAAAAGGAGGATTAGCAACATTGTCTTCTCCTCTTACTTTGTATATTTTTATATCACCTCAATCATTAATTTCTATGATAAGATGAAATCCTCTGAGTACATGTTTGGTCCTCAATAACTTCGCTATTGTCACAGAACAAATCTATTAGATTTGGGTGGTAGGTACCACCCCTAGTTCAATAACAAACTTTTTAATCCAAACAGTTTCTTTAGCTACATCTGATGCTGCTATATACTCAACTTCTATTACATAATCTGCTACAGTACTCTACTTATAGTTCTTCCAGTTTACTGCACTACTATTTAAAAGGAACATATATCTAGATTGCAATCTAAGATCATCTCTGTATAACCAATTACACAGAGCTCATCATCCAATCCACTATATACCAAGAATATGTCCTTAGTCATTCTCAGGTACTTTAGGATATTCTTAACAGCAGTCCAACGACCCTAACTACTCTGACTTAGGTCTATTAGCCTCTTGGATCTATCTCTATAGATCCTAATCCCTAGGATATAAGTGGTTTCGCCTGAGTCTTTCATCAAGAAGGATTTCCCTAACCAAGACTTGACACTCTGCAAGGTAGGAATATCATTCCCAATGAGCAGGATGTCATCTGCATAAAGCACTAGAAATACAATTGTGCTCCCACTAACCTTCTTGTATACACAAGGTTCATCAATGTTTTGAATGAATCCAAACTCTTTGACTACTTCATCAAAACAATGATTCCAACTCTGAGATGCTTGCTTTAATCCATAAATGGATCTTTGAAGCTTGCATACCTTACCAAAATCCTTTAGACGCACAAAACCTTCATGTTGTGTCATGTACACATCCTCAAGGAGCTTTCCATTAAGGAAGGCTGCTTTGACGTCCATCTGCCATATTTCAGTCATACCATGCTGCAATGGCAAGAAGGATTTTGATTGATTTGGCCATTGCAACTAGGGAAAAGGTTTTATCATAGTCTACACCATGAGTTTGAATGAATCCTTTTGCAACCAGTCGTGCCTTGAAGACATTTACTTTGCTATCCATGTCAATTTTCTCCTTGAAAACCCATTTGCACCCAATGATTTTTACACCTTTAGGTAGATGGACAACTAAGGTCCATACCTAATTGTCATACATAGATTACATTTCAGACTTCATGGTGTTTAGTCATTTCTCAGAGTTTGGTCCCATTATGGCTTCTGGATAGGTGGTTGGCTCATTTTGTTCAATGATCAACATACTACCGCTTCCAGTAATCAGAAATCCATATCTCTTAGGCTGATGCCATATCCTATCAGACTTTTATGGGCCTTGTGTTACTTGAGGAGGCTTAACAACTTGTTAGTCTTCTCTATTTTCCATTTGTGGTTATGTGCTATCTTGTGACTCTTAAACTTCTTCGAGATGTACCTTGCTCCCACTGTTTCTTTTAGAGATAAACTCCCTTTCTAGAAAGATACTGTTTTGGATAACAAATACTTTGTTATCGGTGGGATTATAGATATAGTATCCCTTAGTTTCCTTTAGATACCCCACAAAAAGGCACTTTCAGGATTTGTACGCTAATTTATTAGAGGTTTGTTGCTTAATATAAATCTCACATTCCCAAATTTTAAGAAAAGATAAATTAGGTTTCTTCCTAATCCATATCTCATATGGTGTCTGTTCAATTTCCTTAGATAGAACACGATTTAGTGTGAACACAGCTGTGTATAGGGCATAGCCCCAAAAGAACGGTGAAAGATCTGTTTGACTCATCATATATCGAATCATATCTAATAGTATTCGATTCCTATTCTTAGAAACGTCATTCCATTGTGGTGTTTCTAGAGGAGTTAGTTGTGAGATTATCCCACAACTCTTAAGATGGTCAATAAACTCTTGGCTCAAATATTCACCACCTCGATCAGATCGAAGTGCTTTAATTATTTTACCAAGTTGGTTTTGTACTTCATTTTGGAATATTTTGAACATTTCAAAAGATTCATATTTATATTTCATTAGATAGATATATCCATATCTACTAAAGTCATCCATAAATATAATGAAGTACATATAACCTACTCTAGCAGCTATATTCATTGGTCCACATACATCTGTATATATGAGGCCCAATAAATCAGTGGCCCTCTCACTATGCCCAGTAAAAGGGGTATTTGTCATCTTTCCTAATAAGCAAGATTCACTTGTATCATATGATTCAAAATCAAATGATTTTAAAAAAAATCCATCTTAATGGAGTTTAGAAATGTGTTTCTCATTTATATAGCCTAGATGACAATGCCATAGGTAGGTCGGATTCAAATTGATTAACTTGATCCTTTTTAGTTTTTCTTTTCAGATCTTCGAGGTAGAGTTTGCAATTCCTCTTCTAATGAACGGTTTCATTATAGAAGTAACATACTCCTTCCTTTGGCAACTTTACCTTCTTAGCTGCAGGCTTAGTTTGGGCTTGTTTGACTCTTTGGTCTTACCACCTAAGCCATTACCCTTTCCCTTACCCTTGCATTTCCTTTTAATACCCTTTCCTTTCTAAGCCATCAAAACAGTGTTGGGCTTTTCTTAATGTTATGCTCAATAGCTTTGAATATCACATGCAGTTCAGAAATTGATTTCTCTATGTTGTTCATGTTGTAGTTCATGAAAAATTGGTTATAACTTTCGAGAGTGAGTTCTAGATCAAATCTGTAGCTAACTTCTTGCTCATGGGAAATCTAAGCCTCTTAAGGTCATCAATATAGCTTTTCATCTTTAACATATGAGTACTATCTAATGCACCTTCAGCCATCTTGTATGAATGTAAGGCCTTTATGGTATCATACCTCTCTTGTCTTGCCTGTTGCTGGAACATTTCCTTGAGATGCACAATTATCTCATGAGCCTCCATAAGTTCTAGATCTCTTTGGAGGTCTGGAACCATGGTGGCAAGCATTAGGCAACCTATATCTATAGAGTCATCCTTATGCTCGTGTAAGCATCTTTATAAGCTCTTAGAGCATTAGTTACAGGCTCTTGAGGAATAGGTTGATCTAGGACATATGCCTTTCTTTCGTACTTGAGAACAATTCTCAAGTTCCTAAACCAGTTAAGAAAGTATGTCCCATTGAGTTTGTCCTTCTCAAGGATTGATCGCAGTAATAGTGTAGCAGTATTACTAGTCGACATGATTCTACAATTAAAATATACAAAGTTATTTGGTAATCTCCCACTAAATTTGTTAGATATGATTAGTTTTGATGATGTCAAATATAGATATAAGATATTAAGAGCAAAAAGTTTGCATAATATATTCATCTTCTATATTGACTAACTACTATATTTTGATTAATAGAGAGAAAGACATTTCAAATTTTTTATATATATCTCTCTCTATAAGCATGTATTCATAAACCCTCAAACTTTTTGCTAATAACAAATAGGGGAGAGAGAGGCAAGAAAAATATAATATATGTTACATAATATTTGTACAAGTCACATTCATGCATGTTTTTCTTGTAGGATTTGTCATCATAAAAAAGGGGGAGAATGTTAGATATGATTAGTTTCGATAATGTCAAATAAAGATAGAAGATATTAAGAGAAAAAAGTTTGCTTAATACATTCATCTCCTATATTGACTAACTACTATATTTAATGTTGTATATTTTATAGCTTAGTCAAGCAATGCAAGAAAGATATTGGAGAAAGAAGAATTTATAAGAATTAATGGGAATATCAAGATTCAAGCTCCTAGGAGAAATATCATATGTTTCTATGTTCGGAAGGGAATTCAGAAGTACTATAGCAGATACACTGTTTGGCACTGTAGCAATATGGCACTGTAGCGGTCAGACTGTAGCAACTAGGCACTGTAGCATCTGAGGAACTGTAGCACTCGAGTTTGAATAGTAGAACTCGAGTTCTAGGCATTGTAGCACTCGAGTTCAAGGAGTTTTGCATGCGAGTTTTGGGCAAAAATGATCTCTGGATGAATCCAAAGTTGTGCACTCGAGTTGGCCATGTAAAACTCAAGTTGATACTGTTCACAATTGCAAAAAATGGACTAGAACTCAAGTTTGGGGTTCATAACTCGAGTTTGGTATAAATAAAATTATACTATGTTCATCCCTGTTCTACGTTCAGCCTGAGCGAATTTCAGTAATTTAATCATATCTCTCAAACCACAACTGTGATTGAGACAAAACAAGTGGCATATGAAACTAGACTCCTAATGCGTCCTTTTGACATCAAAAATAGCATTAAAGGATCTCAGATGTATCAGATATGAATGTTTGAAGTTGAAATTGAAATCACCATCATATTCAGGAACAACTTTCATATTTTTGGACATATCTCTCAAACTACACTTCCAAATGAGTTCAAACTAGTGCCATATGAAAGTATACTTAAAGAGCTTTCCATAAATATATAATATATCAATTTTAGAGTTATATTCAATTCGGTATGACTTCTGGAATTGGATGCTCAAGAATACATACACTATCTACACTCATTATGTCATAACTTGGAGAATACAAAGAGTTTGGCGCTGATTCCTTTTGCATTAGAGTGTAAATGACAAGAGCTCTATAATGATCAATCATTTATCATACTTGGAGTAAAAAATGAATGGGTCATGTTTTGAGTCCACTGTTCACTCTCTTGCAAGCTTTGCATAGAAGGTGAAGTTAAACACATGAACTCGAGTTCAGGATGAAGCACTCAAGTTTTGGGATAAGATACACTCGAGTCTTAAGAGTTTCAGTATGAAAGTTTATACCCGAGAGGTTTGGAGCTATAGCAGATGAGGGGCACTCGATTTCTTAGCAACACACTCGAGTTCCGTACGGTATTGCCTCAAGTGATGAAAGTTCTGACGTAAGAGTTTTTGTCCGAGAGTCTTACAGTCTGAAGAAAACGTGGTATACTCGAGTCCTCATGTGTGCACTCGAGTTCTCAATCAACCTTGCACTTGAGTTATGTGAGTTTTTAGCTTGAGAGTTTACACCAGAGAAGAGCTAACCTAAGGAAACAAGGTCGATACTCAAGTTCGAACAAGTGCACTCGAGTTTGTATGATATTCAGCACTCGAGTCCTGCGAGTGTTGGTTTGGAAGTTTACACCCGAGAACATCTATCTTGAGTAAACATGATGTGCACTCTAGTTCTGTTTCATGCACTCGAGCCCTTGAACAGTTTACACTTGAGTTCTCTTCAAAATCATTATCAGAAGCAAGGATGGAATGAAGAAAAATAGGTTGCAGTCGAGTGCATCAGTAAGCACTCAAGTTCATATTGAATTCACACTCAAGTTTGAGAGGATAAACTCGAGTTCATGACACTGACAGAAATATAATCATTCGAAGATGAATTCTAAAATGTCTATATGTTATTTAATCATTGGTTATTCATGTTTAAACATATTTGAGCTTTGTTCTCAGTGGGAGACAGACATTATGCAAATGAACATGCACAAACAAGTAGGACCACGGAAACTATAGAAAACATGGAGAAATCAGGCACTGCACGATAGAATGTCTCAAAAACTCAAATGCCCATTATAATGTTATCAAAATCGCAACATTCATCTGTTATTAGCATTCGGATGAGAAAATCAAATAAAGAAGTAAAAAACAGCGAACACAATGATACGGGCCAGCTGTCATTAGATATGGGTCAACAACCACCATAAGAAACTGACACACACCATGATAGCTTGTCTGAAGATTCAAATATGAAGAACGACCATACAAAGTAATGGGACTCCAACGGAAAATGCTGAAGTATCTGTCTAACCATAGGATGGGCTTGCAACAGGAAAATATCTGAATGGGCTCAACGGTCAAATGATTGAACAAACAACTCAAAAAACGTGCAAACAGAAAGCAATGGTATGAATAATCTGTCAGAAGCACGATCAGATTACAAAGGGAAAATGTTTTCTCCAACAGTTCTCAACGCATCTTCTATATAAACCGAAGCATTCAAAGAAGTAGAGAGCATGCGACAGAAACAAAATGATGGAGGGACAAGAACCCAACTATGCTAACATGTTGCTGTCATAAGTCTTCACCTCACATACTCTCTGTTCTTATCAGTTTACAATTTCATGTATAATTGAGAGTGAGATTATTTGTATTGTACTTCAGTGAGCATTTATCTACTCTGTGAGAGAGTCTGGAAACACTTCATCTATACTTCTTTATTGATCTCAAGGTAGAGGGAACTTGAGAGGGTTGATTACCTTACGGGGAAGCTGTAGGGAGTATTGCTCTGCTCGTAAGACTTTCCGTAAGGGGGAGTGAACCTTACAGTGTGTGAAGGAGAGTAACTCCGTAGTAGGCTACACAAGTGCTTGGTTAAACTTGTGTGTTGTAGCGGCTTTTCTTGTGCCAGGTCAAACAAGAAGATAGTAGATTGGAAATCTCAGGAGGAGCCTGGGGACTGAACGTAGGTCATCGTGGATTGGACCGAACCAGGATAAATCACAGTTTGCATATTCTCTTCCCTAAGCTTTTACAATTCCAGCATATAAGATTTACATAATTGCTTATGATTTTATACTTCCATATATATTGATTTGATAAGCTGCGAAAAGATTTTAAAAGATCATACTTTATTATCGTACACCCAATTCACCCCCCTCTTGGGTGTCAGCCAGTTCTAACAAAATTAACAACCCTTAATGTTATAATTAGTAGGCTAAGATCCATATTTCACTTAAATTTAAGTCTGCTTAGGCAGGATACTTAAATTCAAGTTATTTAGGTAGGTAACCTCTTTACCAATTACATCATATGTAACTCTTAGATCTTTATAGGATTCGATCATCATATGATCTGACATGTTTAATCCCATCCAATGCCTTGAGACCCAAAACCATTTTGCTAGTCTCAATTAAGTTAAAACAATAATGAATCATTGTGAGTAACACTATTACTCACGCTTGTTTCACCAAGATAACTCAAATGCATCCACTTTGGTGGAACCTACAATTGAGCGATCTAGGTTTTAACAAGTATTTATTAATTGATGGCATTATGACTTAAGATTTTATTTTGAGGGCTTAATCAATTATTTTTGTTTATATGAATACAATCGTGGTTGTATCTCATACAAATAAATATATATAAATGCAAAAGTATGCATGCAATGATCTGATCAAGAGCATAATTCAAACGTGACACAACATGGCTCGCCTAACCTAAAATCCTCCCAAGCCAATGAGAGGACTTTTCCAAATAAGAAAAAGAAATACATTGAGAAAAACCTCGTTTAAACATATAAGGGGAGTAAGATGAGAAGAGAATGTACATCAAGACTATTTAGAGGAAGGCACGACACACAGGCCGTATTTAAATATTACAACCCTTGTAAAAACTAAAGTCATGTTGTTCACCATACCCAAACAATTTTGAGAAGTAAACCACAACAATCAACAATTCAAACAATATGAAAAGCAATAAATGTCATATTGAGCTATGAACAATTAGCTATGGCAGTCCGCTAAGCTGTCATATTTTTTATCTTAATTTGAAAAATCATAATTAAATCTAGAAAAATCCAATTACAGTGGTTCAAAGCTCTATTTTACCATAAAATTATATGTCCACTGTTCCTGAAACTCTAATTATTCATCGCTTCCAGAGAAAACGTTCCAGATTTAAAGCCTAACTTCAAAAATTCATACCTCCTAATGTACTTATCCAAATCGCACATATTATATATCAAATTAAATCTTGGGATGTCTACTTTCATTCTGGAAATTTTCAAGATTATTGAATAATATTTGGTCATTCGAAAATTCGTCACAATCACACTGGCTCTAAAAAATGAAAAATCTGGCAGCACTACTACTATAACCCAATCTTTAGGTTTTTAATCCAACCCTTCTAAAATCATGTTCAATTTATATATCATATATACAAGCACACAATAAGCACTAAAACTTAATTTAAATGCACAATTGACCTGGCTCTGATGCCACTATTGGGATTGGTAGGCACACAGCGGAACAATTAAAAATTAAAATTGTAAAAGTTTACCAATCTCAATTGTAGATCTATCAAAGGCATTTAAATCGAGTTAGAAAGATTCGTACATTTTGAGTTTTTCCTTTTCAATCTTGAGGAGCCAACTACTCAAATCAGCTCCTTCTACTGGTATCCACACGAACAGGACCCAACACCGACAGTGTGCTAGCGCCTCCAATATCCTTCTAGGGTTTTTCTTGCGGCTCTCTATTTTTTCATTATCTATAGAAAACCATAGCTCTCACATTTTATAACTAGTAGGGTTATCTATTTTATGATGGATATTAGAAAATTAATCTTAATTAATTTCAAAATCCTTATCATATCAATTAATATTTAATTGTTTTGATAAGCTAATTAAATAAATCTAGTTTGATTAAATCTGTCTAACATTTTTAATTTACCGTATTTATTTAATTAGAATAAAGAGCCAATCGAATTAGATTTAACTTTATAAATTAAATTTGAGATATTATCATATAATATCTTTATATATACACAATATAATAATATTATCATATATTTAATATATATTATCAAATAATATTATATATAAATAATATAGTATAATATAATATTAACATATTAACATATATTTAATATATATCATCAAATAATATATATTATATATGTATTTATGTATTTCAAAAATACATGTGTATATAATTTATTAATTTTATTTTCCAAATATAAATTTATATATATATACACACATATAAATATTTATAAAATAAATATTCATACAATATGTGTTCATTAAATTTATATATATATATTTATCAAATAAATATTTATCAAATTTATTTTCCAAATATAAATTTATATATATATATATATATATATATATATATATATAATTTGTCCACCCTAGATTAAACATTGTATTCATTAAATCTTAGACACATCATAGATTCAGTGAATCTGGACATTATAGCTCATGTTGGGCTATTCTTGTGTGCGACCCTGTAGGCCCATACGAAGTTGGCAGTGGGCCAATGACTATACTAACCCATAAGTCGTAAGCGGCCCTAGCAAGACATTACGACTATCCAATTCATATGAGGATCGACAATACGATACAACCTGTCGTATAACCATATCATGTCCCTTTTGTCACACGATATTTCCTTCAAGGATGAGGCATGGATAATGTCATCCTCCTATTCTTAATCGTTACTTTCTCGATCCCTGAGTATAGAAATGGAAACTCCATTCCATCGTAGTATGGGCATACATTTCTCAGACTCACTCATCGAGGGGCCCAGTAATATCTCTCTACTAATGTGAGGGACAAATTCCATCTTGACCATTCACATTCCTCTGCATGAAAACCACTAAGCCCGATTGTAGCCTTTATCATCACCCGGTTAAGGGTGACTTTTGACTAAGTCAAAGCTTAGTGACTCTCATGTAGGAGTCTATGATGATCTCAGGTCAAAGCGCATTGTGATGTGGTTACACATGAGATAAGCTTATAACTTGATCCATGCAGCTTTCTCATAGCGAGTCGGTCCAGCACCTTATACTCCTACAAGTGCCTAGACTTTGATTAGTATCCCCATACCTTATCAAAGTCATACTGGTCTTATTTCATCTTTGCTCCCACATAGATGTCCGACCAGGGACATTTAGGACAATCATTATGATTTATCCAAGGATACAATTATCACAGTGAACATGCAAATAATGTGATAACCAAATGGAGAAATTCATTAAATAACAATATTCAAAGTATAATGATTGGCCCCCAGGGCACGATTTCCAACACTTTAGTTATAATATGTAGAATTTGTGTTCGTCATTGCACTTTTACTTGTTATGTAAACATTGTTAGAACCCATGTTGAGATGATAACAAAGTCTAGAAAGATAGTACAAAACATTTTAAAGATAAACAAAAGGTTTTGAACAAGCAAGAGATAACTTTTTAAGACAATCAATTATATCACTCGAGTGATATGGTTTTGTTACTTGAAGTGATCAAAGCTTAAAATTTGTTTTAGATTATTATGGTGAAGTTTCTGATAAGTATTCTTACTAAAGAGAAACTATTTTTAAAATACATATCACCATAATTGAAAAACTATGTTCAAAATAATGAACATGTTTTATAAATAGAAATCACTTGAGTGACCACTGGAGTGATGTTCAAATATCACTCGAGTGCCCACTCGAGTGATAGTTTAAAAGTTATTACTAGCATACCACTCAAATTACTATTCCAGTGATGCTCCTCCAAAAGTTTTGGAAAAAACATTACTCGAGTGACTACTCAAGTGATGACATTGAATTACTTGAGTGACACTCGAGTGATGTGTCAAAGAGCATCACTAGCATAGCACTGTAATGATCTTGAAAGTGATCTTATTATGAAAATGCTTCTAAGTATAACATCACTCGAGTGACCACTTGAGTGATCTCATTTTTAAGATTACTAGCAGGACACTTGAGTGATACATCTAGTAATCTATTTTAAATCACTCTAGTGATGCCATTTTTGGATCATTAGCACAATACTCGAGTGATTCATCCAGTAATATGTGATGTTATGAATCTTCTAAGAAAGATCACTTGAGTGATGGATTCCAGAAAAATAGAGCATCATATTGCAATTTTCAAAATCATTGATTGATTATATAATTTATTACTTTAATTTCTCTTCATTCTTATATATCATTGTTTAGTGTGTAAAGTATTTTTTAGGTGAACAATGAAGAAATCATACGAAAAGAGGAAAAAGTAACTTTATGTCAGAAGCCTTAAATGCAAGTAGACTTTCAACCAAGACATTCTCTTTGATTCAACAACTATTTTACTACACATAAAGAATGTTCATAAGAAGCAACAACAATCTAATAGACAAATGGAACGCTCAGAACGGTCATTTACTTATTTCTGACTTTAAATACGGAAGCATTCAAAGCGGAGCAACTACCGAATTGTAAAACATTCAATTTTGCTTTTAATGCTCTTTCTTCATTCATTTATTATTCTCTTTGTACCTTGTACTTTAGTGATCATATAGTTACTCTTTGAGAGAGCTATATTAAAAACTCAATGCATCTTATTGAGAAAGCTTAAGGTTATGGAACCTTCAGCTGAGTATTGATTTACATTATGTAAGGGGAAGCGATTGTCTAGTAAGAGAACTTATAGTGTACTGAGGTGGCAAGAATCCACTGAATCTTGGAAGCTACAGTGAAAATCTCAGAGGAGCTCTAAGGACTGGATATAGGTCAAAGAGGTTGAAACTGAACCAGTATAATCTCTTATGTATACTTTGGTGATATTTTCATATCCTTAACTCTGGTTTAAATTCTATTAATTGTTAATTTCAATTAAAGTTTTTATTTTCATTTAATCCACCCCCTTTTAGGTGAAACACTTGCACTAACATTTGTTATCAGAGCTTAGTCTTCTTGTTCTAGTATAACAACCTAAGAAAGATCTAATGGCAAGCATGGGTATTAACACCCGTTTAACATTTCAATATTTGCAGAGTAATAAGTGCATCATTCATAAGGCATATAGAAACAACGAAAACATACTGATATTATTGATACAATGCTTTTTTATATATAGAAATACCCTATAGGGATATATACAATGATTACAAACCTTAAAATAATTAAAAGATCTTTAGATAACCAACATTTGCTTCTAAGTTCATCTGAAACCTTTTGCTACTGGAAATCTCAGTTTTGCCCTTTGAGCCGCTGCCTGCTACTAGAAACTTTGTACATTTATGGAAAGGTAAGATTTAAAGAATCTCAGTAGTAAGTAGCAGTCTAGCATATACGATGTGAAAATAAATGTCATGCACCATGTTATGTAAGATGATCGATACTATGTGTATACTTGCCCAAGGCTAAACGACATATTTTCACCCTAGTCTACTTGGCGCCCCTGTTAGATCCTTGACCACAACTTTGGCAAATTGGTGTGTCCAAAAAAATTTTCTCATGTTACAAAGAATGGCATACTCAAACATACAATTGTTACATAGTGTATGAAAGAAAGTGTTACTACCTGGAACACGCCCTTTCCTTGTCTGTTAATCAGTCCAGCTCTGTCTCTAGCTTAGGCAATTGATATATCCTAAAATTTTAAATTTAGAATAACTGAATTATTAGCTATTCATAACTCATCCTAAACTCATTGTGTTGGTTAGCTATCACAATTTCAACAGTTTTTGCATAGTATAATTTTATATAATGCAGTTTCACTATTTTCTAAAAATTGACAGATTTTCAATCAAATTTGGAAAATCATAATTTATTATAGAAAATTCAAAATTGATTGATTTTAAAGCCTATATGAAGCATTTATACTTATTTTCATGGAAAAATAATTAGGTCTGACCATTATGATCATATGTTTCCCAGAAATTCGCCAAACAACCCTTGTTCCATATTACATTCCAGAAATAGGGCTCAACTTTGGAAAATCATATCTCTTAATCTACTGGTCTAAAATTTGTGTTCTACCCATAAATTTAAAGATCTATATGTCTAATTTAATCTTGTAAAATTTCATAATATTTTGACTGTTTTTGTTCCAAAAAATACATTGTACAACATCACTGCCTCATAGGAGGCAAATCAAATAGAATGCACATTCAACTTCATAAATTTCCAAATTTATATACCAAGATCCAAAAATTCATGAACACATGCATACCAATACAAGTTTTCCTTCTAAAGCCAATGGAAACTTCAGAATTACAAAATTCCAACTCTACCTTTATTTTCTGCATCTTGGACAAAAATGATGTTCTTAAGAGGAAACATGTGTTTTCTTGATTTCTCTTGCTTAATCACTTTCTTTCTAGTTATAATCACATGATTAGATACTTAAATATGAAATGAGCATGATTAGGGGAAATGTTTTTAGCATTTCCCCTAGGGTTTGCATCAACCCAAAGTTATAAAACAAGAGAAAACCAAGGCAAAACCAACAACAACAACATTGTTTAAAGCAAGAAGATCAAGTTTTGGTGATTACCTCTTGGATTCCAACTCTTTATCTCTCCTAGAAGTCCCTTCTCTCTCTCTCTCTATACACTCTTGATTTGACTTGAAAAATATGGATTTCATGGAGGAGAAGAGGTTATGAGAGGTTTTATAGAGATTAGGAAGAAAAATCATCAAGTTTCAAGTTTCTTACTTTTGATCTTGCTCTTGGAAACCCTAGCTCTTGATTCTTGTGTTCTTAAGCTTTTGAACTCTCTCTCTCTCTCTCGTTTTGCTTTAGATGAACAAAAATATGAAGATGGAAGAGAAGGAATTGGTTTTTTGAAATATATACTTGCTTTATGTCATATTATGTTTAAATGAGTATTACATGTGCATATTTACTTGGCTCCCTTTTTTTCCCTTCCTCTTGGTTTAATTATGACCACAAAATTGATTTCTCTTCCTTGCCCTTTATTTGACCAAAAGTATAGAGGAAAGAGGGATATTGATTTGCTTCTTGTATTGTCTTAATGTTGCATCTTCTATGTTTTCAAAATTGGTCATATTGCTTTTTGACCTTCTACTTTTCCTCTTCTTGCTTTAATATTCGCTAAGAAAATTAATTTCCCCTTGCTTTTCTTCGTTTGACTGAAAATATGTGATAAAGAGGGAGTTAATAGCTTCATCAAATATCTACTCTTACTTTATATTATAATATTTTTTAATGGAAAATCAACATGTGCCATTTACTTAGTCAACAATTTTTCCTCTTCATGAATTAATATAAGTCAAGTGATTATTTCCTCTTGCCATTTCCTCTTGCTTTATTGGTCAAATGACCATTTTTCGTATACATTTATTTTCATTTTTGCCCTTAAAGAAAAACAAAGCAGAATTTTCATCAAACTTTGAAAATTCATATCTAATTGTATAGATATCTAATTGGGGTAGTTCTAAAGGCTATGTGACCCTTATTAAGTATAGTTTTAAGAAAAAATATATACTTTAGCCAATTGGTAGCTCAATATTCCTAGAATTATTATTTTTGGATGCTGCCTCTGAAAATCACCAGTTTTACTGGGCTAACTTAAAAAATACATAACTCATCATGTGTAGCTCCAAATGACTCATTTGCCCATTGAAAAATGTTACACAACATGACTGCCATATAAGGAAATTCACTAGCTGTAACACTACTTTGTGTTCCAATTAACTATGTTGTGCACACCTCTAATTGCCTTGTTTTGTCACTTAATGTGCTCTTTAACTCACCATTTTATTCCCCTTAATGCCACCAAAGGTGCAAAGAATTGTAGGGAATAAAATTATGCTTTACTGGGATACTTACTAAAATGAGGCTTAGCAGTCCACTTAATTCAAGCTTATTCTCAAGCCTCTAGTCCCAAAATTTGGGATGTATTATGGTTGAAGGAATACTTCCTAATGGAGCCTCAATTACAAGACCTTTAGGTTTTAATGAAGAACATTTCTCTTTCTGTAAAGTGAAGTTCAGAGTGTTCATAATAGCCACAGAATACGAACTCTAAGAGGTCATTCAAAATGGAAATTACATACCTATAAAAATTGTAGAAGGATATCCAATTCCTAAGTCATCGGTAGAATATGATGAGAATGATAAAAAGCTCGTGACTCTCAATAGCAAAGTGATCCTGATAATATAAAGCACATTAAGTCAAAAGGAGTATTTCAAGATTTGCATACTTCCAATGACTAAGGAAATATGGCAAGCCCTGGAAATAGCCCATAAAGGAACTTCAGGCATAAAAGAAAATGGTATCAATATTCTTGTTAAAGAGTTTGATATGCTCTGAATGAAGTCAAGGGAATCAATAGCTAAGTTTAAACTCAAGTATACTCATCTTGTTAATCAACTTGGTGCACTTAGGAAGTCTTATAATCAAAATACTCAAGTAAGGAAGATACTGAATATCTTCTCTAAAGAATAGGAAGCCAAAGTCACAGCAATAGAGGAAGCTAAAGGGAATCAATGTGATTGGTGGCTTCTCTATTCGAAAGTCTCTTTGAATATGAGAGCAAATTAAAGTTCAAACGAGAACTAGAAGAAATCGATGACAAGAAAAAGAAAAGCCTAGTACTGAACATAATAAAGGAAGAAAATAATCAATATGATGAGGAAGATTTCGATGATGACAAATAGGGCTAATGGTTAAACGATTCAAAAAGTTATAAAAGAAAGGTCAGGGATTCAGAAACTTTCAAAAAGGAGGAATTAGCAATAGAAAGGAGACTAAGGAACATATCATCAGTTATGAATATGGAGAGCTAAGACATATCAAGTCAAAATGCCCAGAGCTTCAAAAGAACAAAGAAAAGAGAAAAGGAAAATTCCTCAATAAAAAGAAAGCATTTGTATCCAAAATATTGGGAGATAGTTCTTTTAATGAAGATAGTGATGAAGAAGTAGCCAATATTTGTCTAGTTGCTCAATAAGAGTCAGAAGAGAAAGAGGTAATTGGTTCTGACCATACTTATGATGAATTACATTTAGAATTGATGCTTTACATTCTAAATTTATCCAAGTAGTTACAGAATTGATTATTTATGAAAAGGAGAATAAAATTCTTGAAGAAAAATTTAAGGAATCTAAAAAAAATTATGTGAAAACTGTCTTGTTTTGGAAAATAAAAATGCAAATCTCACTAAAACTCTTGAAAATTCACTAAAGGCAATGAAATGTTGAATGTTATCTTAAAAGCTCAACTTTTGTAAATGATCTGTAATATCCCGAATTTTGGGATTACAAACTTGAGAATAAGTCTAAATCAAACAGACTACTAAACCCCAGTTTAGTAAAAGTCCCAAGAATGTTTAAGAGCCATAATGACGTTTAGAGACTAATTTGGAATTAAGTATGGGATTTACTTCCAATTAGTTAAAGGAAAGTATGATATAAAGCCTAACTTGGATCCAAAAATAAAGGGAATGGCATCTTGGAAGAGGAAGAATAAAGCAAAATAAATACCTAATGGCAATTTAATTAATGTTGCCATAAGGATGGGTTAAAGTGACATTTATCATTTGACCTTGAGGTTAGAATTGGAAACCAAGGTAAAGGGCTAGGATTTTTTTTTTAAATGTAAGAGTAATCATGAGAATGAAAAAGAAAATTAAACCTCTTCACATATGGTTAAATTTTGGCCAAAGGTAAAAAAAATGGAAGAAATGAAGGTTTGGTCAAAGTGTCAAACCACTTTTAAGAAAGACCAAGGTCAAACTTGAACCTATACATATAAGGTCAATTGGTCAACATATCTTTCTCCTCTTCCCTTAGACATTTCAGTCAAAGTGCAAGAAATAGGAAAGAGACTTTAATTAAAATACTCCATTACCTTTTTGTTCAAGAAGGGATAGTTAAGACATAGAGAAGAAGAAAAGTTAAAAAGTCTTCAACCTTGTTCAACTTGGAGAGTTAACCAAAAAGCAAGAGTGCAAGAATAAATTGGTCAAGAAAAGAAAAGAGGGAAAGAGAAAATATTATCCAATTAACCTAACCATCTTTGGTTAATTAACTAGCCACTTTTTGGAAGACACTACAAGCAATTGACATATCACCAAACTCTTCCAACTCTCTCACAATTTTTGCCTAATAATTGTTTAAATGGATGAGGATTTATGAATTCAACATCTCGATCTTAAAAGGCCAGCCAAAAAGAGAGAAAAAGGAAGGAAAAAGAAAAAAGGAAAGAGAAAGGAGAATTTGAAGAACAAAGAGGCTAGGCAAGTGTTTCTTGCCACAATTACACCTTTCAAATCACCTTTCTAGCCTAGAACACCTTCACAAACATTATTCCTCTCTCTAACATTAGTCCTCTGCTTATGTTGATAAGTTCTAACTCTTGACTAGCTGCTTTATGTTAGAAAGCATATCTAGTGGAGGAAGGCCGAGGAGTCAATCACCTCCATCAGCTAACCAACCTTTTTAGGGTAGGCGTGTACTTGAGGATAGGATGGTAGTGATGTATGGAACCCATAGAAGGGCTATACCAAGAAGCTGGTACTACTTTTTTTTTCCCATGGGGACAATACCAAGCATCTCTGGGGAGGCTAACAGGTCATATTGGTACTAAGGTATGTATAGGCTACGATACCTAGTGACAAATGGTATGGTACTAGTACTGATGCACTAGATCCCATCGAAACTCCATGGTTAAGCGTGCTCATGAAAGAGAAATCCCAGGATGGGTGACCCCTTAGGAAGTACATTGGAAATTTGAAGTCTTTTGATTAAAGGTTTGAAATTTTGGTTAGAAGTTTTTAGATGACATAAATAATAATTATGTCTTGGGCTCAATCCCTGGGGGTTCCCTAAGGGGATATCCTGGGTAGGCTCCAGGAGAGTTCTACCATACTCTCAGGCTAGGTTACGGGGAGTGTGTGCCAGACTGCTCTCAGGCCAGGTTGTGGGGAGCGGGATCGTTACATAAAACTGCACCTTTTTATGTAATGGCCTTGCTCCGCGCAACCTAGCCTGAGAGTACGACAAGCTTATGGAGTGCCTACCTCCATTATTCCCCCTCAAGGGAACCTCCCCAGGATCAACTTGAGACGCTAGGTATAACACACCCAAGCTATCAATCCTGATACCATTAAGCTAATGTAATGGCCCCGCTCCACGCAACCTGGCCTGAGAGCTGTTCAGCACATACTCCCCGCAACCTGGCCTGAGAGTGTGGCAAGCTTATAGAGTGCCCACCTCCATTATTCCCTTTTAAGCGAACCTCCCTGGATCAAACTTGAGACGCTAGGCATAACACGCCCAAGCTATCAATCCTGGTACCATTGAGCTAGCTAGCTCAATGGTACCAGGATTGGTCACCCAAGGCTTAATAGCCTAATGTCTTGGGCTCGATCCCTGGGGGGTTTCCCTTAGGGGATATCCTGGGTAGGCTCCAGGAGAGTTTTGCCACACTCTCAGGTCAGGTTGCGGGGAGTGTGTGCCAGACCGCTCTCAGGCCAGGTTAAGGGGAGTGGGCCCGTTACACCCTCTTGACCATGCAAAAAGGTTTACAGCATATAATGTCAATGGTTTCAAGTTTTGAATGGTATCACAAGATCAAGGATTGCAAACACAAAATTCAGGCGTCTTTGGTACCTTTGGGACAAGGAGTTATGTGAGCAGCAGTGATGGTAACATGCAGTTCGAAGGTGTCCCTTACTATGGAAAGCTTGTTGATGTTGTCAAACTAAATTACCAAGGTCATTTCACTATTACACTTTTCAAGTGTTTGTGGGAAAATATGACCACTTCTCAAGGACTCACAACAGACGATTTAGGCATCACATCAGTAAATTTCTCTCGTCAAATTCACATTGGTCAATCTGAAGATGATGAGCCCAAAATTCTTGCCTCAGAGGCATACCAAGTTTATTATGTCCAAGACAAGAGGTACAGGGATTGGAATATGGTAGTTTACTTAAAGCCTTGAGACCTTTACGACATAGGTGATAGTGACAACATCACTTACGTGAGTGAGCCATTCCATCCGGCCAATTTCAAAAACTTCTTCCCTAAAGGCGATGATAATTAACCTATAGTTAGGTGAGTTTTTATATGTGATACCTTATTTCCTATAGCCTTATATGAGTACAAAAGAGTAGTGAAATTATTTGTGAACCCACGATTAAGTCTTAGATATAAAACTACCAAAAACATTTACAAATTTCACTCCCTACCTTAGGATTCAAACTTAGGATTGGAAACGATTTTTTAAGGTAATAAATTTTTCTCAAACCATTTTCATAAACAATTACTGTCTCATTAAGTCTCACCGTACTCTTCTATTCATTTTATCAGAGTTTGTGAGTGATTCTCTGCTTAGTTCTCATGTTCTATTCATTTCAATCCAATCTTTTGGTATAATGTAAACTAAACTATTCTTGGTTTAGCTTGTTCGTTGTCATTTGAGTCATTTAGGTAGCCCTTGGAAGTCCCAATAAAGGCCTATGGGATTGGGAAACACCATACCAATTAATACCTCTTTGAAAATATGAAATATTGAAGATTTTGGGTCTTGGCTATAGCCAAGACAGGTCAGAAACTTTTCAGTCGTGGCTTATGTTATTTTCTTGTTTTCTCTTGCTTAATTAATTCCTTGCTACTTCTAATCACATGCTTAACCATTTAAACACTCATTTGACATGTTTAGAAGAAGATTAAGCAGTAGTACCCCTTAGGGTTTCATCATCCAATCTTCTCAAAATAACTAAAACCAAGCCAAGAACAAGAACAACAACAACAAAGGCACAAGAAGCAAGTTTTTAGGTTTACCTTTTGATCTTGTTGCTTCTCTCTCTGAAAAACATCAGCCCTCTATCTCTCTTCTCTTGGATTTTTCCTTGAATACCATAATTTGATGAAGTAGAAGAGATTAGGAGAGGCTATGGAGAGATTAGGAAGCTTAAACCTCAAGAATACAACTCCCTTACCTTAGATTTTGAAGAACCCTAGATCTTCTTTGCTTCTTGCTCTTCACTGTTCTCAATAGCTCTCTCTCTTCCTCTTCATTCAGTTTACGCATGATAATAAGAATGAGAAAAGATGAAGGAATGGTGATTAAATAAAGTGGTCAAGGTTCTTTACATGTGGCACTTCCTCATTGGTCTAAAATTCCATTCCTTGTAATATATTACAAAAAAAATTCCATTTATCTTTCCCTTTATCATTCCACCAAAAATTTCATGAGAATTGAGAGAGAAAAATATTAATCTTAAATTATCACATGCCATCTTGCAATTTGTTGACCAAAGCCTTTACCTTTTTGACTATTTAACTTTTCTTGATAATAATTTGCCAAAATATGCTCATTAATTACCATATAGCCATTTTCCTCTTTTTGATTCCCATTTAACTAAAATTATTGGGAATATTAGAGAAAAAATTATTTCCCATTTTATGGAAAAATTACCGTTTTGCCCTTATGTTTTTATGATTTATTGAAATAAATCATTTCTCGCTCCTTTCCTTTGGTTTGGCCTAATTTTTGACACTTGTATGAAACCATTATTTGTGTTATTTTATGCTCAAATTTTGGTTACAATATTAGGCCTGAAAGTGGACATTAATTGCCTTTCTGTGTCCCTACTTAGTTGAATTTTGTGTAACCTGTGATTGGGATTTTTCTATAAATTTATGTGTGCCACAATTCACTATTTTATTCCACAAAATATCATAATTATACATATGAGGAATATTGGTAAAAAAAGTGGGGTATTACAGTTCTCCCCCCGTTTAATAAATTTCATCCCCAAAATTTATTACACCCTATGTCACTTAAATCCCAGGTAACGTCTTTGCATATCTTCTTCTACTTCCCAGGTCGCCTCCCTTGGTGATAGTCCCTTCCAGACCACCTTCACAAATGGTATACTATGATGTCTGAGCCGCCTTTCTTGTCTATTAATGATTCATTTGGGCTCAGCCGTGTAGGTGAGATCATCTTGCATACACATCTTCATATTCAATAATATGCTGGGGGTCTAGTTGGTACTTATTCAATTGTGAAAAGTGGAAAATGTCACGTAATTTGCTCAAATTTAGAGGTAGAGCAATCCAGTATGCTACGGGCCTAATTCTTGACAAACTATTGAATGGCCCGATGTAGTGAGGGCTTAGCTTCTTCCTTTTTATCACCCTTCCAACACTGGTAACGGGTGAAACTTTCAAGAATACATGATCATGACTTGGAATTCTAACGATCTTCTTTGCTTATCAGCATAACTCTTTTGTCTACTATAGGTTGTAAGCAGTCTCTGCTTAATGATTCTAATCTGCTCAATAGTTTAATCTACTATATCTGGCCCATACAATCTTCTTTCTGATAGTTCTGCCTAGCAAAGAGGGGATTGGCATTTCCTTCTATACAACGCTTCATTCAGAGCCATCTGAATGCTTGCATGATAGCTATTGTTGTAAGTGAATTCCACAAGTGGATTGTAGTAATCCCAACTTCCTTTGAAGTTCATTATACACACTCTTAACATATCTTCCAGCGTCTGTATGATTCTCTCTGATTGTCCATCTATTTGAGGATAATAAGTAATACTGAAGTTCAACTTAGTGCCCAAAGCAAATGTCCCTGTGAGGCACGATTAAATCCCTTAAAATTTCTATATACCTTTAGGGGTATTAAAGAGCATTGGGAATGATAAAATAATGCAATTAGAAGTCACACACAATATAGTAAAGTCAAACACAAAGTAGTGTTACTACCAGTGAAATTTTCGGTGTGGCAATCACGTTTGTGTGGTATCTTTCAAGGACCAAATGATGTCCAAAAATTCTGAAAATTTCCAGAATGAAAGTAGACTTATCAATCTTTAATTGGATAGGTCATATTCATTATTTGAAACTATACATAAAGAGATATATATTTTTGAAATCAGCCTAGTAAAACAGGCGATTTTCAGTGGCAACGTCCAAAAATAACAGTTCTGGGAATTTTGAGCTTCCAATTGGCTAAAGGCTATATTTTTTTTAAAACTAGACTTAAGAGTCACATAGCCTTTGGAATTACCCTAATTATATATCTATACAATTAGATATAAATTTTCAAAGTTTGATGAAAATTCTACCCAGTTTTGTATGAAGTGCGAAAATCATAAAATGTAAGGGCAAAATGACAATTTTCCAATTATGCAAGAAGCAGCCAATTATTTTCCATTTTCCTTGATATTTTAGTTAATAAGAGGAGGCCAATGGAGAATTATATGCTTGGCTTAAATGAATCAAGAAGAAAGGTCTTATAGCCAATTAAAATAGAGAGTTGAAAAGTCAAAAGCTAATTGTCATAAAGCAAGTCTTACATACAAATTGCAATGGAATAAGTGAATGCAATGCAAGAGATCTTATTTCTCCAATTCAAGAGGCATTTTATGGTCAAAAAGAAAAGGAAAGAGAAAGGGATGAAGGCAATTAAATTGCCATGAAATAAGATGATGACTTGGTCAACAATTGCAACTAAGCAAGGAGGTAAATATTGATATTTCAAGAAGCAAATTGTTATCCTCTTTTCTCTATACTTTCGGTCAAAAAGAGAAAAGCAAGGATGCTTGGTTAATATATTAATTCAAAGAGAAAACTCTTGATCAATCACAAATAAGCACATGTTAAAGGAAAATAAAAGAAGAGCCAAGTAAATTTATTATTGAGAATTTTCACTAACACATATTATGACCTAAGAAAAATGTGATATTTTAAAACAACATATCACTCTTCCATCCTCTTCATTTCGTCCAACAGCTAGCAAAATAGAGTGAGAGAGTTCACAAAGCTTGAAGAACACAAACAAGAAGCTAGGGTTCTAAGAGCAAAAATCTAAGGTAAGAGCTTGAAATCAAGTTGCTTATGCCTTCTAATCTCCTTGGAACTTCCTCTAACCTCTTCTCCTCTTTGAAATCCATGGATAGCAAGCCATATCAAGAGAGAGGAGAGAGTGAACAGTGAAATTTTAGAGAGATAAAGTGGTGAAATCAAGAGGTAATCTCATAAACTTGATCCTCTTGTGTTATATGATGTTGTTGTTGATGTTATTCGTGGTTTTGCCTTGGTTTTCTCTTATTTTTTCTAAAAAGGGATGAAGCAAAACCTAAGGAAAATGCTGCCCAAATTTCCTCTAAACATTTCCATTTAGTTTTTAAATGGTTAATCATGTGATTAGAAGTGGTAAGGAGGTGATTAAGCAAGAGAAAACAAGAAAACAACAAAATCTTCCTAAGAACCTTAACATTATGTTCTGAACAGGACATGGTGAAGGGGTGGTAATTTTGTAATTTTTATGTTTCCATTGGATTTATAAGGAAAAATTGTGTAGGTATGCAAGTGTTCATGATTTTTGGATGTTTGTATATAAAGTTGGAAATTTATGAAGTTAAATGTGCATATTGGTTGATCTGTCTCCTATGAGGCAGTGACATTGTATAATGTATTTCATAGAGAAAACCTTGTCCAAAAATTATGAAAAATTTCAAAATTAAAGTAAAGACATAGAGCTTTAATTTTATATGTATTTTGTAATTTTTAGACAAGTATACTAGAAGATATGATTTTCCAAAATCAAACCCTGTTTCTAAAAGGTAATCTAGAACAGTACAGGTTTGGTGAATTTATGGGAAAACTATGATATCAATGGTTAGACCAAAGTATTTTTACCCAAAATTAAATTTAAATATATTCATTTAGGCTTTAGAATCAGTCAAATTGGATTTTCCTAGAATTAATTATGATTTTCCAAAGTTGACTAAAAATCTGCCAATTTCTAGAAAAACAGTGAAACTGCACTGTGGGTTTCCGATAACCAACAAGTACCCGGATACAAAAAGATACTAATAGATAACCAACAATAATTCCTTGCTTTGCACCAGACCTTCGTTATTATGGCTTCTACTGTTTCCTTTAGTTGAGTAAATTTTGAATTTATGGAAAATGAGTGAATCAATCATATAAAATGTGAAAAGTAAACATGCTATGCAACATTTATCATGATGCAGCAATCAAAATACCAACGCCTATCTGACAATTCTTAGGAACCAAATGATGATTTTGTCCAGATCAAAATGATCATCCGTTCCTGATTTGCACAAATCATAAATATCATAATGTGATCACAATAACTTAGAATAGGCTTATACTTGTCTGTGGAGCAGGTCTATACCTGTCTATAATCATCATAACGTGAAGCAGGCTGATAAGTAAAATATTTGCATATTTATTTTCCCTTATATGATGATTTTGTGGACTATATTTGAGCTGAATGTAATCAATTTGGGTGTAATTAATAAATAAATAATGATTTTCTTGCAGTCATGGATAGTACCGGATTAAGAAGAATTAAAGAAGGCATTTAAGGGGAGGTACTATTCATGCGGTACTATTCATTGTGCACTGTTCATGTCTGGTACTGTAGCAGGGGTACTGTAGCGGACCATTGCGTTGTACTGTAGCGGTCGGTGTGTGTGGAAGTGGGACGGTTCAGTGCGGTTCCTGTAGCAGTCGGTTCACTGTAGCAAGTGGGTGGTCGGTTTACTGTAGCAGTGCAGTTCACTGTAGCAAAATCACTGTAGAAAAATACTGTAGCAGTCCGAAAATAAAGCCTATAAATAGAGCTTCTTGGCACCCTAAAATAGAGAGGAAGGAAGAAAGAGAGAGAATTTCTATTTCAGAGAGAGAGTTGTTATTTTTAGAATTTATTTCTTGCATTTTTTTTACTTCTTGCATACCTCCTACATGGATGGTTTTACCTCATATATGGAAGGTCTAGGTAGTCCTCCTTTATGGATGGTATAGGTTGCCACCTACATGGATGGTTTTACCTCCTATATGATAGGCTAGATTTTCCATTTTCATGCATCTTGTAGTTGTATTTTTATGTTTTTATAATTAATTTTTATGCAATATTTATGATGTTTGTAATATATTTTGGTTTTGTTTTTAATTTTATCATGAGCTAAATTTTCCTTTTCCTAGGGTGATGACGTAGCTTACTAATGACGGATTGAATCTTAACTTATTAAATCTAGTTTTAATTTTTCCCTCATGATTGAGTTTTAATTATTGCTCTTAATGCTTACAATTGATTGGCCACCTTTTGGATGATTGTAATATGCATATTGAGACCGTAAGGAGATACATGTGTGTGGATCTTATAATTAAAACCATAATTTGCATATGAAATAGGAATATATTCATATGGGTTGTGTAGTCTTAATTGAGTTCCATAAATCTTAATGCATGATTGATTGCTTAAATTCATATAGGAATATATTGGGTTAGCAATTAATTATAGAATTACTTGACCTTAGAAAAGGCTAGTAACTAAAATAGGGAAACTCGAATATCAATCATGTGGAATAAATTGGACTAGAATAGATAAGTGATTCAATCCGGAATTTATTAAGTGAAATCTAATCCCTAGGGCTTTTTCTCATATTTGTCTTTATATCACTTGTATTCATATTTAATCATTTCTATCTTGCAATCTCAATCACAACTAATCAACCGACTAAATAGAATTAAAATTACCAATTTTGGTACTTAGTGATCAATCCTCGTGGGAACGATACTCTACTCACTTCTATATTACTTGATTATGACAGTGTACACTTGCACTTCTAAATACACCATCCTACACTCGTAACACAGGCCTATACCCGTTAGTACATATCAAGCTACTCAACTGGGTCTACTTGGCCACATGGTACACCAAATGTTCCATGGGGTGGTTTAACTTATTACCCACACCTAGAGAGTATCAACATCACAAGCAATACATTGAACATATCATGGCAATCATCGCATATTAACATTCACTTAATATATGAAAGATAGAGTTACTACCTAGGTTTCTTTCTAAAGCCTAGCTATAACCAGTTCTTAATTTTCCGTCCGGCTCAGCCAATTGTCAAATCCTAAAATTTTTCAAATTGATAACAAATGAGTTATTACTCACTAATACTTTATTCTAGAATTCACAAGTTGGTTATCTTAGCTCAAAATTACGTATTTACTAAAGTGCCCCTGAGAACTTAACCCGGTTCCCCTTTGAATTTGGTATCTTTTGTACTTTTCCAAAAATTACAACCCAAGCTTATCTTACATATTTTTGTGTACAGAATCCATTTTTGACCTTAGATTAGGCTAATTCAAACTTAAATTATAGTTTTACCTTTGACAGCCCTAACTTATAGTTTAAGGGCAAAATTGTCATTTTACAATCCGAGGTTTTTCACACTTCGCACTTTACATGAACCCTACACAATTTTCCCTTTTGAACATCATGAAATCATTAGAATCATGAAATTCCATCTCTAACCTATAGTTCTCATTCTGTCTGAAACATAGGGAAATTCAAGGAAAAATATATTTTCAAGCTTTTAACCCTTTTAAACACCTTCTTGTCACTTGTTTCTACTTATTCAACCCTCCAATCAGAAATTTAATATAATCAATAGAAATTTGGGCAGCATTTCCCCTTAGAAATTAAACATCCCAAGTTACAAAAACTACCACAAATAACCAAATTTCCAGCCAGAACACAGTCACAACACAGTTTTTAACAAGAATACCAAAGTTCTAGCAACTTCCCTTGTTCCTTTCTTCTTCTTCCTCTTGAGACCGAAATCTTTCCCCTTTTCTCCTTGAAGTTTTTCTTGTTGAATGACTAATCCACGAGGATAAGGAGGTTAATGAGAGATTTTTGGTTCTATAACACAAGATTGACAGAGATTTCGACATACTTACCTTATATATGAGCTCTAGACCTTCTCCTTTCTTCCTCTTCTTCCCTTTCCTACTTGGTCTCTCCAAGCTCTCTTCTTTCTTTCCTCTCCCTCTCTTGGCTGAAATGGCCCTTAAATAAGCCAAGGAGAAGAAATTTTTGGAATTCTCTAGAGGTCTATACATGTCATCATCTAATTGGTTCTTGATTTATTTATGTCATATGACATAATATAATTACATATTTAATTATGTAATTATTTTTATGAACTCCATCTGTCATCATTTCTGTAATTATTCATAAAAAAAATTCTAGATTATATTTATTTGGTTAAAATGATCATTTTGCCCTTGCAATTTTTGCAATACTTGAGAAAATTGGCAGAATTGTCAACAAAATTTGAAAATTCATATCTAATTGTATAGATATCCAATTGAGGTAGTTCAAAAAGATATATGACCCTTATTAAGTCTAGTTTTAGGGGAAATATAAAATTTAGCCAATTTGAAGCTCACCATTCCTATAATTATTATTTTTGAAGTCTACCCCTGAAAAACATCAAATTCTCTAGGAAAATTTTAAAAATTCATATCTCCTTATATACAACTCCAAAAATTCCATATAACCTATCAACTTAAATATTATTAGGTCTACTTTCATTTTGGAAAGTTCATAATTTTTGGAGGTCATTTAATAATTTAAAAGTGCCACATAATTAGACCTTTTAAATACACTAACTATCTTGTATAACAACTATTTTGTTATACGTGACTTTATTGGCTTTGTTTTGCCACTTTACATGCTCTTTTATCTTGAAATACCATAATAATTACATGATACTTAGTGATCAAAATTCAGAACATTACAATTCTCCCCCCATCAATAAAATTTCATTCTTGAAATTTTGGGACATTGTATGGACTCAATTATGCTTTGGGGAGTTAGTCCTCTTCACTCATCCCACCCTTTTATAACTTAATCTCTCCCCTCCTATGCAACTTTGTAGAGTATGCAATATATTCATTAAAAATTCCATAAATGTTGAGCATTGGTAGCTCTCACATTCTATAACTCTTTTAGAATTTTGCTAATAATCCCCAAACAACCTTTAGTATTTATTGAAACATATTTCCTGGACTTACTAGTCCAATATCATATCAGAGCCTTTGCTCTTTACAAGTTTACATACCAAGTTTCATTGTATTTAGCTTCTTCTTTTCATAATATGAATGTTTTGTCAATTTGCCATCCGAAGGACACATTGGTCCAATAGGTTTTATGGACTTTAGACTTCTAGTCTAATGTCTATACTGAATGCAATTTGGGATTTATAACTTTCAATAAAATTTTACAACTTTCCTAAGCACATCTCAAATTTCAACTTTTGCTATTCAGCCATTTATATGTCTATATATATTGTTTACAAAATGTGCAAAGATAATTTGTTCAGTGATGATCAACTCATTAACTTTAGTAATCACATGACACATAGTCCATCAATAACCGTAGAGCACATCGCTCATCTATCACTGAATACCCATAAGGTCTTATTATTTGGGTAACTTTCCAAGCAAATTATGCTTAGGGGTCTTATTATCTTAGAACTTATTGTTCCATCATCCTCTGGTATTGCACTACTTCTTTGAGATATTGTTTATATTCTCTTACATTAGGTTATTTTCTGGAATTTATGCTTTGAGTCATTACTCAAATTCCTAAAATTTGGGTTACATTGTAGGTCTTACGACCTTGCCCTGTTTACTCAAAAGGTCTTATAGCCTTTAGACATACTGGCCTAATAGGTCTTACTGCTTATTGTATTTTCTCAACACTTACATGCTTACAAATGAACTCATACATACTAAGCCACTTCATTAAATATGGAAACAAAGTTCCTTAATCTCCACTATTATTGTTTAAGGCATCCACAATCACAGTAACACTTCCTGGAATGTATTTAATTTCCAGATTAGAATCGTTAAGCAACTCTATCCATCAGTGCTAACTCATGATCAACTCTTTATGATCGCACAGTTATTTCAAACTCTAGTGGTTGCAATACAACTCTACAGTATCCCATAGAAACATCCGTAGAAAAATATCTCTAGATTTCTCTATACACAAACAGTTATTACTATCTCAACATTCATACGTAGGATATTTTAGTCTGTGAAGCTCCAGATGATAAGAGGTTCATATCACAATGTCATCCTGCTGCATCAGGATACATTCTAACTCTTTCTTATTCACATGAACATAGACCACATAGGTCAGCTACAATTAAGGACCACATAGGTCAACTACAGATCAAGATCACATAGGTCAATTGCAAATCAATCACAACTTAAGACCACTTAGGTCAATAGTATCATCTATTCCTCTTTCAGCCTTGTGAAGCTTCTCTCATAACTATCATCCCACATAGAGTGTTATGTTATCACATTAGCCTTATCAAAGGCAAAACAATACTGGAGAAATACTAATAAACTCATTCATAATAATCATCAAGACCCATAAACTAAAATTTTCTAGCCTTTTCCAATTCCGTACTGCTTCCACTTACTGGAATCTAATAAGTCTCTTTCTTATGGGATTACATGGCCTAGAAACTTAATTTATGAAGGCCAAAACTCATATTGGTATAGAGTTTCTTATTTCACAATGTGCTCAGCATTGCTTTCAAACACTTTTCGTGTTTTACCTTGCTTAATGAATACAAAGCATCATTGATTCTCAATCATTTACAAGACCTAGTTGGTCAAGTTTATTATTCATATGACACATAGTTATTGGCCACATTTCTTAAGTTCCACAAGTTATTTTATTTTATCTTATCTTTCCAACTATTTCATAATATTGCCTCTAACTCTTGAGCTTCTACCTCAATAATTTTTTGTTAACAAAACGCACTAAAGCTCCCTATAGTGAAATAATCACTTATCAGTTTTGCCACTTAACTTGAAACCATTCCATATGAGGCTTTGGGTATCGATCCCCTTTCCAGATTTTAATCTCAATTATAAATTTTGTTTCCCTTTCTAGAGTAAATCCATTGATATCCTTTAGAACCCTATAGGGAACCCATTTTACTGTCGAATACTTTCAAATGCTACTCCAACCTCTAACCTTTTGGAGTAAAATATTATATACCTTCAACAACCTTTTTGCAAACATTTTTTAGCTTTAATTGCTGAGGAAAAATTAAAATCAACTTTTGTACTATCATGTAATTACGAATTAGGGTAACTAACCCTTTCTATTTTTGTAATCTTATATAATATTGTATGCCATCAACTAATCATTACTAATAATTTTTCTCACTTTATATAGTGATAAACAAATTAGCTCTACCACTTAATTGGAAGTCACGCTGTGGCATCCCTTTGTTAGATTTCATGTTTTGATGATAACAAAACATGTTTTGGAGGTCCTTAGGTTTGATCAAATAAAGAACATCAGCAAAGGAAGTAAGAAAAGTGATTTGACCAAGATCACTAGAGTGATTTATGTAATCACTCGAGTGATTATCGAGATCACTCGAGTGATCATTAAAAATCACTCGAGTAATATGAAAAATACCAGATTACTCAAGTGATCTACGAAATCACTCGAGTGATGCGGCAGATCACTTCCAGTGAATTAAAAATCACTGCAAGAAAAAATCACTGTTTCGGATTTCACTGCCAGTAATCTTGAATAACTCGAGTTATATACTATTTTTGCTGAATCACTTCTAGTGAACTTGAAATCACCGTAAGAAAAAATCACTGTTTTGAAAATCACTTCCAATGATAACCAGATCACTCGAGTGATCCTTTAAATTTTCAGAATCACTTCCAGTAGAACGAAAATCATTGCAAGAAAATTTCACTGTTTGCAAAATCACTTCCAGTGATTTGGAATCACTCGAGTGATACACTATTTTAGCTAAATCACTTCCAGTGGATTGAGAATCACTGCAAGAAGAAATCACTGTTTCCAAAATCACTTCCAGTGATGCCAAATTCACTCGAGTGGTATATGAAAACTCATGTTCACTTCCAGTGAATCTGTTATTACTTGCAGAAGATTTTAATGTTTTTTTTCAAATCACTTCCAGTGACATCAAATTCACTCCAGTGATGTTTCATTTTATTAGTATCATTCTCAAAAAGTCACTGTGATCAACTTGCAACCACTTCCACAAAAAACAACAGATTTTGTTAATTAGATTTTGATAGTGATAATCATTGCTAGTTATTCCAGATTACTGTCAAAATCATGTGGCATATAATTTTGTTAAAATTACTCAATTGCTGAAATCCATCTCCAGTGAAAGCAAGCTCACTTCCTATGGTTCTTTGATTTTTAGAAATCACTCCCAGTGAATCATGATCACTCCGATGATATTCAAATATTTTCTAACAGTCATTTACCTGAGTGTATTACAGGTGTACTCCACTACCACTTACATGACAAGCAACTGAACACACCACTCAAATGGAAACTAATCGTGGGCTGCAGCGAAATTCATAAATAACTATCAACGTGTAAAGTGGAAAAACAAATATTGTTGTATCTGTCAGAAGCACGATGAATCAACGGACAAACTTACAACAGTCCTCAAAGATTCTGATATATATGTCCAGCCATTCGAAAAATCAAGGACAAGGAACGACGCTTGAACACACTGCAAACAATACATTCATAAGTGCTTCATCTCTTATCAACTCTTCATTTGTACTTTAGTTTTCATCATATACTCTGTGAGAGAGATTAGTCAGTCATACACGTTTTATTTCCGATAGTGATAACTTAAGGTTGAGGAACCTTAAGTTGGGATTTAAGATTACCTTGTGTAAGGGGGAGCGAGTGTCCAAAGAGTGGAACTTGCTGTTGTACTGTGGTGCCAAGAACCCACTGAATCTTGGAAGATATAGTGAAAGGCTCAGAAGGATTTTTGAGGACTGGACGTAGGTCAAGTGGTTGAGACCGAACCAGTATAAACCCCTGTGTGGACTTCGGTGATATCTCTTCCTTCTTATAACTGTGCTTTAAAGTTTTATAATTTTATTTAAGTATCTGTTTATTTTTGTAGTCACCCAGTTCACCCCCCTCTTGGGTGAAAAACTTGCTCTAACACCCTTTTCCCGTATCAATAATTATAGATCGAAAAGCACATAATCTCACATAAAGCGTATAACACAGCTGAAACTTGGTAATAGATGATATCAGTTTACATTATGGAGGTTACCTTGCAAAGGGTCTGCTTACACTAACATACACACATAAATACACATATACATAACCAAAACAAACAAACTCCAGGATCCTAATCACCGGTAGCCGCCACTTTGCCTTTAGAGCTTCCTGCTTCAGCTGAAAGGGTTTTTGTTGTGGAAAAGAATGAGATTCGGAGAATCTCAGTAGCAACAATCTTACATACAAATAAAATATGGAAAGTAGATATGCAATGTCATGACATGAAAGATGATCAAACGTGAGTGTGTACACTAGCCCAAGGTCAAACTATATATTTTCCCTTGGTCGACTTGGTGCCCCTGTTAGGTCCTCGACCACAACATGGCGGATTGGTGTGTCTATGACACTAGCTCGTGTTACAATGTATGACATCCATAATGATATCACATAATATAGTATGGAGGAAGTTACTACCTGTTAGCTTTTCCAATTTCCCTACACGTTCTTCAAAGCTCAAGCAATTATCAGACTTCAGACTGTCCTCAAGTCCTACAATATCCAATCATCATAGATGAGTTACCACTCATTTGAACCTACTTCGATTCCATAACAGTGGTTATCTTAGCTGAACGATGACAATTTACCAAAATGCCCTTGTAGCCCTAGTCTATCCGGTCCTTACCAGAAATCATGACACGGGCTATTCCTATACAAATTTGCGTGTAGAATCCATTTTTAACCTCAGATTGGTCAAATTCAGGGCCAAATGATGAAAATTCCCTTAGTGACTCATTCCTTTACATTTTAAAGCTCATTATGTCATTTCTCGTTCTAGGGCTTTTCTCACTAAGTCGTCAACATAAACCCTACACAATTTTATCATCTAAACCCATTGGAATCTTCGGAATTGCCAAATTCCATATCCTTTATCATATTCATGACTGGGTTCAGATTTTAGATTCTCAGAAAAATTGTGTCGGTTTCTCGTTCTGATTGTCTTAATCATCTTCTTTCTACTTATAGACAACTTATTAACTATTAAAAAGATCATTGGTTAAGGTTTGGAGAAACTTGAATTTTAAAGTCTTTTAGTTTTCTTCATCTTCCACTCATAATAACAACTAAACCAAACCATAAATAGCTTTAATAGCATCCATATAAGCTATAGAATCAAGGTTGGAAAGTTACCTTTGAGTTTCACAACTTTCTCTCTCCTCAACGTCCGACTTCTCTCTCTCTCTCTCCTCTTGAAAACGCTGAGCAAACATAGATTCAGAGATGAAGAGATGAGCAAGAGAGATTGTAGAGAGTTTAGGAAGCTTAAACCAGGAGTTCCAAGCTTCTTACCTTGATTCTGAATTCAAACCTAGCTTCTCGTTCTTGCGTCTCACTCTCGCTCGTTCTTAAGTTCTGTTTCGTTCTGATCAGCACGAGAAATGGAATGAAGAAATGGATGAATAAATGAGGAAGGGAAAATATATATAAATATTAAGTTAAGTTAAATAATTAACCTAACATGGGTGGCACTATTCCATTGGTCCACAAATCTCATTTCCCTTCTTTGCTTCACCATTCAACGTGGGATACATGAGAGTAGAGGGAAAATATAGATATCCAATTATCCCATTGTGTCAACTTGTAACTTATTGACCAAGTTGTTGACTTTCTAACTAGTTGACCTTTCTTTACAATAAATCATCAAAATAGACTTATTAGTTATCAAGTGGTCATTTCCCTCTTTTTGGATCCCATATAATTGATATTGTTGGATAAATTAGGGAAAAATAATTGTTTCCCACTTTTCAACAAAATTACGATTTTGCCCCTCAAATTAATGATTTATCCCAGTAAATCATTTCTTGCTTTGTTTCCTTTGGTTTGACCAATTTATAATTATCCAACAATTAAAATATTATGGAAAATTGCATGCACATCACCATTCACCATATAATTCCATTAAGGACATCAAATACATAAGGGGAATTGGTTATGATTGAGAATTGGGGTGTTACACACGCCATATGAGATTTTGGTATTACTCCTGCTCTAAGTTTAATTATAATCTCTGTTGGGATTGGTAGGCACACAATGGAAGAATTAAAATTTAAAATTGTAAAAGTTTACTAATCCCAATTGTGGATCTAACAAAGGCATTTAAATCGAGTTAGAAAGAGTCGTACCTTGTGCACAATACCTCTACCGGATATAAATATTTACATATATTCACTTGCACAATTTATTAGATTGTCCTTACAACATCCACAACATCTATTTCATATATTTCACATACAAACCCAAAACTTACAATATTCTTAAAATACATGAAAGGAACTAAACAACCATAACTAAATCCTTCAGGTACTCGGCCTCTACTCGTTACTGTTTACCTTTTCCTTGCCTTGCGAGCTCCCTCCATGTACTGAAGATGGGTTTTTTGGGGGGAAAAGGGTGAGATTCGGAGGAATATCAGTAGTAACATAAGTCATACATAAAAGATAACACACAAAGCATTCTTTACACGCAATCATCAACGAAATCATCATAACATCATTCAGTGCATTTAATGCAATTCATAAACCATGCTAGCGCTAGACAAGTTTTTAGCCCGAGGGTACCCACGCAATAGGCCCTGGGCACCACTCGTGCAATATGAACATTATAACCTGAGTGTCAACCCATACAAAGATAGGCTCCAGGTGATCACTCCGTATAATCTAAACATGTTAGACATTTTGTGATGATATCAAACAATATATATGCATGCTATGTCATATGAAGACGGTTACTACCTGGTTGCTCTTTTATGCAACTTTCCCTACTTAATCAAGCTTGGGCAAATAGCACGCCTTGAATGGTTGTTGAGTCCTGAAATCATTAATGAGTCATTACTCATCCATGTTTCCTTCCAAACTCATATATTGGTAAATTTAGCCTAATAGTGCCAAATTACCAAAATGACCCTTAAGTCCCGATTATCTGTATTTTACTCAAAATCATGACTTATGCTATTTTCTACACAATTTTGCTTGTAGAATTCATTTTTAACCTCAAATTGACCAAAATCAAGCCCAAATGATGAAAATACCCTTAACATCCCTAAATTAAGGCTTATAAGGGGTAATTTTGTTATTTCACCCTCTAAGGCTTTTCTCACTTCGTGGTCAATATAGACCCTACACAAATTCACCTCCTAAATCTAATGGAAGCATCAAAATTTTCAAATTTCTACCTAATAGTCACGTCCAACACAGGGAAGGGAATTTGAATTTCCAGAAAAGTTGTGTCAGATTCTCGTTTTCTTTAGCCTAATCACCTCCTTTCTACTTATAATCAATATATTAACTATTTAGACATTTATTGGACTTGATTTGGAGACACTTACATATTATGGTCTCTTGAGTTTCTTCAATTATCTTATGTCAAATGAATCATGATCAAGCCCAAAATAACTCTACTAACACCAATCAAGCAAGAAGGACAAGTTTTGGAAGTTACCTCTTGATTTCTTCAACTTTCTCTCTCCTAGACGTTTTCCTCTCTCTCTCTCTCTACAACTCTTGATTCAGCTAGAAATTCATGGTTCCAATGATAGAGAAGTGAGGAAGGGAGGTTATGGAGGGATTAGGAACCTTAAGACACAAGGTACAAGCTTCCTTACCTTGAGTTTTGATGAACCCTAGACCTCTTCCTTCTCTTCACCGTCGCCAGCTCTTCCTCACTCTTTCTAATTCAATTGATCATAGTAATGGAGCTGAAGAGATGAGAGAATGATAATATAATAAAGGGTTAATTAATCATGACAAATGCCACTCTCCAATTAGTCCAAAAATGAGATTTCTCTAATTAATTCCATTTCCCTTCTTTCTCTTCATAGTTCAGTCAAAATTAGCATGAGAATTACAAGGGAAATCTCAATCTCCAATATCTCATTATGCCATCTCGTAACTTGTTGACCAAGTCGTTGACTTTTTGACTATTTGACAATTCTTTACAATAATTCACCAAAATTGGTTTATTAATGATTAAGTAGTCATTTTACTCTTTTTAATTCCCATTTAACTCAAATTAGTGGGAATATTATGGAAAAATTTTCATTTTGCACTTTATGGAAAAATTACCATTTTGCCCCTACGTTTCATAACTTACCGAAATAAATCGCTTTTGGCCCATTTCTTCGGCTTAACCTCATTTTGACACTTAAATGAGGTCATCATTCATGTCATTCAATTTTCTTAAATTTTAGTTACAATAATAGGCCTTTAATGGTACGTCAAGTACCTCTTTATATCCTTATTCGGCCAATTTACGCGTAACCAGCGATTGAAATATTTTCTATAAATTCCTATAAATTCATTCACATCATATTTCACCATTTTATTCCAATAAATATCACAAATTCTCATACAAGAAATATTGGTGAAAAGTGGGGTATTGCGAGTTCTCAAATCTCTATGCTTGCTTGCTCCTGAAATAATTTCCTCAGTATCTACATATCCGCTAATTCTTCTTAAAGGAGCATCAAACTCTATGAGTGTGAGATTAACCATCCTCGACATCAACATGTTGGCTAGTTCTTCTTTGGATTTTTGCCTTTTGGATCTTGAGGACCTAACTAATTAGATTAGCTCCCTCTGCTAGTATCCACACGAACAGGATCTAACACCAGTAGCGTGCTAGACCCTCCAATGTCCTTCTAGGATTTTCTTACGGCTCTCCATTTTTTCATAATCTATAGAAAACCCAAGCTCTTACCTTTTATAACTAGTCAAGGTTATCTATTTTATTATGGATATTGAATTTTTAAAATTAATCTTAATTAATTTCAAAATCCTTATCATATCAATTAACACTTAACTGTTTTGATAAGCTAATTAAATAAATATGGTTTAATTAAATCTGTCCAACAGTTTTAATTTAACATATGTATTTAATTAGAATAAAAATCCAATCGAATTAGATTTAATTCATTTTTATAAATTAAATCTGAGATATTATCATATAATATCTTTATATATACACAATATAATAATATTATCATATAATATTATATTATTATATATATATTATCAAATAATATTTATATGTGTGTGTGTGTATAATATTATCAAATAATATTATTATATATATAATATAATATTTTCATATAATATATATTATATATGTATGTATGTATTTCAAAAATACATATGTGTATATATAATATTATTAATTTTCTTTTCAAATATAAATACACACACACACACATATAAATATTTATCAAATAAATATTCACACATGTGTATAATATATATATATATATAATTCATTCACCTTAGATTAAACATTATATTCATTAAATTTTAGACGCATCTTAGAATCAATGAATATGGACATTATAACTCGTGTTGGGCTATTCTTGTGCGTGACCCTGTAGGCCCATATGAAGTTAGCAGTGGGCCAATGACTATACTAACTCAAAAGTCGTAAGCAGCCTCTAGCAAAACCCTACAAGTACCCAATTCACATGGTTATGTATGAGATAAGCTTATGACTTGATCCATGCAACTTTCTCATAGCGGATCAGTCCAACATCTTGTACTCCTACAAGTGCCTAAGACTTTGATTCGTATCCCCATACCTTATCAAAGTCATACTGGTCTTATTTCATCTTTGCCCCTACATAGATGACTGACCTAAGACATTTAGGACAATCATTATGATTTATTGAATAATACAATTATCACAGTGAACATGCGACTAATGTGATAACTAAAAGGAGAAATTTATTGAATAACAATATTCAAAGTACAATGATTGGCCCCTAGGGTAGAATTTCCAACAATCTTTGCTTCCCTTTTTGAAGGTATCTTATTGATATCTTCTAGAATATTGCATGGAATCCATTTACTATCAAAATATTTCCAAGTACTCCTCTAGCCTTTAACCGCTTGGAGCATAACACCATGTACTTCTAATCTTCCTTATACAAACATCTCTCAACCTTGAATATGGGAAGAAAATTTAAGATTGATATATGATTTGTGGATTAGGTTAAACACTTTTGCTTCCACGATCTAGTGAAACATCACTATCATCAATCAATCTTACTAGAATTCTTCTAATTCATATCATTATAAACTAATCGGATCCATTGCTAATGCACTAAATGTTGTCGTGATAATTCTATTTATATGATGGCTATGTGGCATGCTTTGTGATTTTGTATCTATATGATTGACTATATGTTACTACTGAGATTCTTTTGAATCTCATTCTTTTTCTATAAACTAATCTATAGTATAGGCTAGCAACTCAAAGGGCAATAAGGTAAACATGGACAACTAGAGGACGAAGTTGAAAGATTTTATTTTCTGCTGGTTGTCTATTTTGAATATTTTGGGAAATGTATATGATGTATATAAATCTGTACACCTGATGATAGTATAATGGTAGAACTGGTAGTACAATAACATAATAAAGGGATAACTTAGCTAGGTAACGCTTCCGATTGACAAAGAAACATTAACTAACGAATTAACGAGAGACTTAAGCGAGAATTGCTCACACACTCTGATAAGATGAAAATGAGAGCTTATGAGACTTAGTGAGGTAGTGGATGTTTTTGAAAATGTTTAAAAAATTTTTATCCTCTAAAAACCCACTCAATCCCAGGTTCAACTCCTGAGATAAGTTTAGGGTTTATGAACGTTTTCCAAAGTTTGTTTAATCCAGGACCAAATCCAGGTTTCAGAACTAATTTTACTACTCTTTTGCACTTATCTGAGTCTATTCGAAATAATTTATTACACTTTGGAAGCATATAAACCTAGTTTAGTGAATAAATTATGAATTGGTGACTTGTTGTCTTGAACCCTAATTTTCGGTCAGAACAGGGCATGAAAAAGTAGAATGATTTTGCTAATTTTGAGGTCTCCAATGGATTCTTTAGGAAAAATTGTGTAGAAATAGGTTGTTGATTAATTTTAGAAAGAATGGTTTTGAAATCCAAAAAATTGGAATAATGTTGTCAATTAGGGTTTTCTATGTGGCAGCCCAAATGTGTTGTATTTGTTAGTACTATAATGTTATCCGATGACCATGATATTTTCTATAATAAAAGTAGACTTTTTAATCTTTAATTTAATAGGTCATTTATGCAATTTGGATCAGTACATTCAAAATTATGAATTTTTGAAGTTAGACATTGAATCTGGAATGAATTTTGTGGCAGTAAGGTTTTTGTCATAGATCTGGAATTTTGTGGCTAGAATTGACTCTGAGTAATATTTTATCTTTAAAATAGACTCAAAGAGATTTGAACAATAATTTGAACCACCCCATTTGAAGTTCTCTTAGAATTAGTTATGATTTTTCAAAAATTGGTTAGAATTCTAACATCATAGTCTAGATATGCAAATTTAAGAAAGAAAGTGCCAAATGTAATAAGTGTGAACCCTAAAGGTGAAACTAAGAGCCCATTTGGTTCAACTGCATTGCATGCATGCAATGGTAATCATGATTGCATTACCATGAGAAGAGTGTTTGGTTATTCTTTAGCATGGTAATAGGGTTTACCATGGTAATGATGATTACCAAAAAATTGGTAATCCTCATTCATACCTCTCCCCCTATGAATCCTCATTACCATCCCATTGCATAGTTAGAAAAGTCTAATTTACCCTTTATTTTACTTCTTTTTATTTTACTTATATATTTTCACTTAGCTATATCACCACAACCGCTACCGTCGCCGCTGCCACCTATCGCTACCTACCGTCGCCGCTGCCGCCTCCTCCACTACTGCAACCACCTGCCGCCACCTCCTCCTCCACCACAGCCACCACCTCCTTCTCCTCTGCCGTTGTTGCCACTTGCCGCCACCGCCACCACCACCTCCTCCTCTGCCGTTGTTGCCACTTGCCGCCACGGCCACCACCTCCTCCTCCTCCACCACCGCCACTACCTCCTCCTCCTCTACTGCTGCTGCCACTCGGCACCTCCGCTACTACCTCTTCCTCCGCCGCCGCCGCCCGACCTAGCCGCCACTACCTCCTCCTCCCCCCTAGCCGACACTCGCCACCGCCACTACCTCATCCTTCTCCGCCGCCACCCGCCACCGTCGCCACTACCTCCTCCTTCTCCGTTTCCTCCACCACTACCTCATTCTCCTCTGTCGCCACTATGACCTCCTCCTCCTTTTCCGCTGCAAGCACCGCCGCCACCACCTCCTCCTCCTTTGCCGTTGCCTACACCCGAAACCGTCGCTACTACCTCCTCCTCCTCCGCCGCCACCCGACCCCGCCGCTTCTACCTCCTCCTCCTCCCTCGCCGACACCTGCCGCTACCACTACCTCCTCCTTCTCCGCCGCCACCTGCCACCATCGCCACTACCTACTCCTTCTCCATTCCCACCACCACTACCTCCTTCTCCTCCTCTTCCGCCACCGCCGCCGCCTCCTGCCACCGCTGCCACTACCTCCTCTTCCTCCTCCTCCTCCTCTGCCACCGCCGCCGCCACTACCTCCTCCTCCTCCGTCGCTGCAGCCATCCACCACCTGGCACCGCCGCCACTACCTCCTCCTCCTCCTCCACCTGACTCTTTACTTTCTTTTTACAAAGATTATAGTAAGGGTAAAACAGACTTTGTGTAATATATTAATTTTAAATAATTTTTAAAATAATAATTCATTGCACCTTATTTAAAAATCAAACCAAACACTAGCCATGTAATTAATATTGCATTGCATTACCATTGCATTGCATTGCACTGCACTGCAGGGTGTAATGGGATCAAACCAAACGGGCCCTAAGAATATGAGGCTAATGTAGCCTACTAAGTATTCATTTATCATGGCACTAATGATATAATTATTATTGGAAATTATGCCCTAGGAGCCAATTATTGTACTTTGAATATTGTTATTCAATGAATTTATTCATCTTGTTATCATATTATTTGTATATTCATTGTGATAGCTATATCTTTAGATAAATCATGTTGATTATCTTAAATGTCTCTGATCGGTCATCTATACAAGAGTAAAGATGAAATAAGACCAGTATGACTTTGAAGATGTATGAAGATATGAATAAAAGTCCTAGGCACTTGTAAGAGTATAAGGTGTTGGATCGACCCGATATGAGAAAGCTGCATAGATCAAGTCATAAGCTTATCTCATGTATAACCACGTTACTATACCCTTTAACCTGAGATCATCATAGATTCCTATATGAAAGTCGCTAAGCTTTGACCTAGTCAAAAGTCACCTTTGACCGGATGATGATAAAGGCTACAATTAGGCTTGATGGTTTTCATGAAAAGGAATGTGAATGGTCAAGATAGAATTTGTCCCTTACATTAGTAAATAAATATTACTAGGCCCTTCGATGAGTGAGTCTGAGAAATGTATAGACATAATGGAAATGATTTTCCATTTCTATAACCAAACTACTCAGGGATCGAGAAGTAATGGTCAGGAATAGGATGATGACATTCTCCATGCCTCATTATTAACCGAAATATCGTGTGACAAAAAAGACGTGATATAGTTGTATGATATGTTGTATTGGTTTATCAATCCTCATATGAATTAGGTAGTCGTAATGTTTTGCTAGAGGCAGTTTGTGACTTGTGGACTAGTGCAGTTATTGGACCGCTACCAACTTCATATGGGCCTACAGGGTTGTACAAAAATATAGCATAACACAAGCTATAATGTTTAGATTCATTGAGTCTAAGATATATCTAGATTTAATGAATGTAATAGTTAATCTAGAGTGGAATAATATATATACATATATATATATATATATATATATATATATAATATTTTGAAAAGAAAATTAATAATATTATATATACATATATGTATTTTTGAAACACACACACACACACACACACACACAGATATATACATATATGTGCACACACACATATATATACGTATACGTATACATACACATATATGTACATATAGATATATATATACATATGTGTGTGTGTGTGTGATAATATTATTATATTGTGTTAGTTTTAAATTTAGTCATATCTAATAAATTAAATTTAATAATTAAAATGATGAAGATATAACATCTAGGATTTAATTTATAAAAATAAATTAAATCTATTTCCATTGGCTCTTCATTCAGATTAAATAAATAGGTTAAATTAAAACTATTGGACATATTTAATTAAACCATATTTATTTAATTTGCTTATAAAAAAAAGTTAATTATTAATTGATATGATATGAATTTTAAAATTAATTAAGATTAATTTGAAAATCCAATATTCATTATAAAATAGATAACCCTGACTAGTTATAAAAAGTGAGAGCTAAAGTTTTCTACAGATGATGAAAAAATAGAGCCGCAGCAAAAACCCTAGAGAGACATTGGAGGCGCTAGCACTCTAACTGTGTTAGAGTTGTATTCATGTGAATACTGGTAAAGGGAGCTGATATGAGGCGTTAGTTCCTTGAGATTGGAAAAGGCAAAAGCGTAAAGGTATGATTCTAATTACTCAATTTAAATGTCATTGATAGATCCAGAATTGAGATTGGTTAACTTTTGCAATTTTAAATTTTAAATTCTTCCATTGTGCCTCCCAATCCCAACAATTATATATCTAGGGCTATGAGAAGTCAAGAAAGAAGAAGAATGGAAGAATTTCCAAAAAGCTACAATGATTGGAAGAAAATGGGACAAGAAGAGGGCACAAGTCCAAAAGATAGTGAACTTTCCTAACTTGCATAACTTGATATATGTACTTATGTATTGATATGTTAATTGCTTTGATGAATTGTATGAAGCGTATGTGAATGAGTGAATCTCTGTTTTATTTATACTATGGTCATTAGTATAATATGTTAAACATTGAGCATGCATATATGTCATTATATTGTCATGAATTTATGCAAGCAAGCATGTCGTGCACAAAACATTTCTTGTATGCATTTGTTAGTATTGTTTGCTATTGATATTCTTTCGAATCTCACCTCCTTACCAACCATATAGGTCTATGAGCAGGAAAAAGAAGAATGTTTGAAGATAAATTAAAAAGAAAAATGACGAAGAATTGAAGAATGAACGTTTATTAATTTACTGTATGTAAATTATTTACACGATGATGAATATTGTATGAATAAAAATATATGAATTAAGCCATATTCAGGATTATTATGAATAAGAACAAACTCTGATATTTGATAAGAATAACGAATAATAAGTCGTAAATGAGTAATTAACCCCTAATGAAATGAGTAATTAACGTTTTCGATACGTAATTAAAAGGGGTTGTAAGACGGGTGTTGCACCCTCTATTTATTCAACCAGGGTATTTATGTCTTTTGCCATTTGCAATATATTGTAAAAAAGTCCCATAGGACTTCATCGCAAATTTGAGATTTCATAGGATCATTTTGTCAAATTTCCCTTGCTTGGACTTAGTGCAATTTTTTCCTTTTTTTTTTTTAAAGAAAAGTGTGATTTTATTTTATTTCTTTAAAGCATTAGTGGTATTTTCGAAAGCACGTGAGCAGCTCGTGGCCCTCTTGGATTTCTCTCCATGCCCTTGCCTTCCTCCAGTTATAACCCGCAGGCGCACTGAATTAGTCCTCAGTTCCTACTCACCCACGAACAATTTCGGACAGAAATGGCGCTCAGAGCAGCCATGCTTCGCCATGTCAAAGTTCCGGTGCAAACCGTTCCTCTTGCCGCTCCTAAATTGCAGTTTTGGAATGGTTTCTTTCGGTCCATGTCTTCGCACGATGATCATATCACCAAAGAAGAGGTCACGGAGAGAGTCCTCTCTGTTGTCAAAGATTTCCCGAAGCTCAATCCTTCCAAGGTCTCACTCTCCTCCCTTCACTATCTTCATTGTGATTTTTAGTCTTATAGTCTTTAATTAATGTGAGAAAGGAAAGAAGTGAAGTCAAAATCTTAAATCTGTCGATCGATTTTTGCGGGTTGATACCGTGCGGGTTGTGCCTGAATCGGTGTGAAATGAATTGAAGGGTTTTATATAAGATCTGACTGGAATGAGCGAGTTTGGTAAATATTATTCTGCTGAAAATCGATTGAATTGTGATCACTTTCTCATTTCTGAGATTAGATGTGACAAATGAATAATGCAGTTCAAGTAAATAGGGTGAATGGGGGTAAATCTTGGACTGCATTTTGTTAAGGTTGGGTGAAATATGTCCACTGCGGCATGCTGATGAATATTTTGGTTCATATGCTGCACTTCTTAGTCTGACTTTGTGCTGAAGTTGAGCCTTAAATTCAATGTGCTTGTCTCTCTATTGTACTTTTAGGTATATAGAAGAACCGATTCATAAAAAATTCTGATATGAAGAATCTTGTAGTTGTACTATTTTAGGGTTACGTCTGACGTCCTTTGTAATGTAATATTTGGAATCTTTTGCTTACTCATGCCTGTCTGACTGGAGATAACCATAATTTCTGAGAGCACTGGACTACTTCATCGTTTGTATGTCTTGTGCTACATCTTAGAACATTTGAACTTTGCAGCCTTTGGAGGTTTTAATTGAAGAGCTTGTGATGTCATATTGCATCATTCTCAATTGAAGCAATACACTCTTTGCGATGATTGAAACCTTTTAATCTCGTCTCATAAGCTTCTTTTTGTTTGGCTATATCACAGACTCTCATTGTGTCTTTTGTATGATCTTTTTTCTTTGATACATCCCTCCTGTGGTGATGCTTTCCATCATTTTTTCTTTTTCCGTTGTTGTTTTAATACTGTGAGGCGGATTTCTAATATTTCTCTTCTAAAGTTTTCTCTGTTTTTAAAGCATTTCTTTCTTATGGTAACAAATGACTTGTGTGCAATATGAATAATAACTTAGTTGAAAAGACAGGAATAACTGTGAAATAACTACTGTTTCCCCTACATCCTGAGTTTGGAAAATAACCTCATATGTCTTGTTCTTTTCTGATACTAAGTAAGTTGCTTACAGTGCTCAGGGAGATCTCTCAGTCGTGTTTTTTGCATCTCTGTCCACTTAGAGAGAAGGCTGATAAAGTATGGCTATTGTAAATATTTTGTGCATAACCCTGAACATAAATTTTAACTGATGTGCATATTATGCCTTTTTATACATTAGGGAAAACGCTTTTAGTGATATTGTGGCTCCATTTCTTTAGAAGATGTGAAAAAGCTAATGTGGGTTGACATCTAAAATTGTTATTGAAAAAAATATACTAAAGCTGTTGTAAATTGTATAAGATCAATTTTTGTCTAAAACTATTGTATATGTCTAATAAATTGAGAGGATTGTTGTGAAAGTTTAAGAACCAGACTGGACCAGATGGTCAAACATGTTGAACCACCACCTACTCTAATAATATAAATGGCCTGGTTTCATGGTTAGGCCCCTTTTTGTGGTTGGACCCCTTTGAAATGTTTTTAACTGGCTATTGAACTGAAAACTGAATGGGTTTATAAAAAACAGACTCAATTTTTCTTCCTATAAATACCCTTATCATATGAGTTTGGGGTTTATTTCTAATGTTTTGGAGTTTCTTTTTATTACTATGTGAATTTATTAATTTACTTTAAAATTGGACTATTTAAGTTCATTTTTTTGTAAGGTAAAATTCAATATTTAACTTCTTATCCATATATTATTATATATAATACTATTTTTTAAATTTATTATCACATCATTGATTGAATTGGGATCAATTGAACCGATTGACGTTTCTAGTTCACTTTCCGGTTCTTAAAACATTGGCAAAACTATAAAAAGTATAAAATAATGCCAAAGATTATATGGCAATTTAAAATAAGTACAGTACGAGTAGTTCCTCGCAATTCAAATGGATGTTTGTTGGCATTTCCTATTGTTAGCACAAAAGAACCTCAAACAACTTTGAAAAGTATACCCTGGAAGTTGAAACACGTAGCTATTAAAAAGCAACAGAATAAGCACCTTAGAAAAATTACCATATATCAATTTGACCTTGTGCTTTAGAAAGGAATTGAGTGTAAAAGCCACACCATTTGCAAATGAGGCTGCAGAATAAACCATCTTTTGTTCTGCACTTTTACATAGAAAGAGAAAACTTGCAATGTATTTTCATATGACTTTTCTGCAAAATCTTTTCCAGACTATTTTCTGAGCATGAAGGTCACCAAAGACCTTGCTTTTGCAACTACTGAACTTGGTTTTTGGACAGTAAGGAGTTAAGCTGAAAGTCTAAATGCCTGCACTTTAATGTCTGATAGTTTTCTGATGTTCTCATAAATTTTCTTTCTGTATGTAGTTGATATGAATGGTTAAGACATGATCTCTTTAATAAAGCGGGTGTATCCAGCGAACTAGGACCTTTTGTAAGCTATCGAGTTTGAAGGTTTTGTGAGTGTTGCATTTGGAAGCCTGTGGTGTCTATGGTTATAATGGAATGCAGAAGTTTTCAACCATAAGTTTTGCCCACCAAGTGGTCTTCTGAGAAGAATGATTTTATGTTGTCTCCCAAACTATTTTTTGTTGGAGTGTTCCTTTATGGACCCACCAAGGGACCAGGAAGCCCTTTCGAACCTGTGTCTGTTTGAAGTTTTACTTGTGGGAGGATTGTCATTGATATATTGTCATCTTTTCTCTTTAATAGATTATTTTTACGTAAAGGATTTGAATGTTTCTCCAAAACCCAAAGCTAAGTGCAGTCTTCCAAGGCTAGCTTGCTTTATTTTCATTAGAGGTCTGCCTTTTTTCTAGTTCTTATTCATTTACATATCTATCAATAGAGGTGTTGGAGTTACTCCCTTTAATTTAATGTTCAACCATTTTCGCACTGGCCAAAATTGTTCACCCTTGTCTCTTATGTTGCCTGTTGGTCATGTAGCATTTTGCACATTGTAATCATGAAGGTAATGAAATATATCATTGATCTTACAATTTTTCCCCTGCACCTCAGGTGACTGCAGATTCACATTTCCAGAATGATTTGGGTTTGGATAGCTTGGACACTGTGGAAATTGTTATGGCTCTAGAAGAGGAGTTCAAGCTGGAGATCCCCGACAAGGAAGCCACTAAGATTGACTCGTGTCATCTTGCAATTGAGTATATCTCTAATCATCCCATGGCTAGTTAGTTGTGTTTCTTTTTCATGTTTTTGTTCCATGTATAATTTAACTCCGATGCATGCTTCGACCCACTTTTTCTTCTAGAAGTTTCTGGAACTTGGTTACCTATTTGTCCTTTCCCTCTTTTAATTTGGAGTAAAGGGGGTGTGGTCATGGAAAATAATGTGAATCTGTTTTAAGAATGAATTGTTCATTTAAGAATTTGGTTCTGAAGGATTGCTATATGATGTGTCGGGTGCTTTACCTGTAAACTTGTGTTCATCTTTTCTGAAAGCTTACCATACCATGCGGTATTTTGCCCATGATCACTCTCACTGTTAAGTGGTTCAAACGTTTGTATAGAGTACCTTTTGCTTGACTTTGTTGAATTAGAATACTCTAAAAGTTTGCGGCAATTTTGCTCAATGAGATTTAACCTATCCGGTCCAAGATTTTTCTGATTTTAAAAATTCATATCTAATTCTATATATTTTCAAAAATTACAAATTATGATTATATGGAAAGCTTGAAATGTCTACTTTATAATATAAAAAGAATCACACAAAAATATCATCATTTAATCCTAAAAAGTTATCAAATTCCAAATCTATTTTAAAAAATATTATTATTTAAGTTTACTTCCTCACCGGTTTAGTTCTAGTTTAGCTCTGGTTTAATTTCGGTCTGATCTACTTATTTTTGACTCAGTATCCCGGTCGGTTCAGTGACCAATCCAAATTTAATTACCTTAATTTTGCTTGATCGTTGTCAAAACGTTTTTCCACACACAAAAGATCATCAGGTCAAGTTACTTCCTCAAAACGATTGACAGGCTCTATTCATCTATTGCTCAATGAGGTGCCTTGCAATTTTGGGGTTTATTCCAAACTGATGTATGTCCTTAATTTAAAAATATAAGTGTTGGTCCCATTTTTTGCATTGAGCATAAAAAATGAGCCGCACTAGTCTTGTTTCATGAACAAGACAAACGATCCGTGCGATGTGCGGATTTGTAAATACTACGTAATGAACAATTCATCGCACAGACTATGGCGTGACACCTATTTCCTCATCTAAAGTCGATCCTGAAAGTGTCTTTTTATCACCAAAATTGTTTAAAGACAGATTTAAGAGAGAATTTAACTGCAGATTTTTTTTTTTTTTTTGGACTTCATTACCTGTGGAATGGCTAAATGCACGTTACACTTCTTGTACGCCTAAAATTTGAATGGAAGGCGTCACATTAGTGTACCTATCGAATTAGGTTTCCTCCATTGTTGCCCCAAGGATTGCACCACCCATGTAATTTATCTATCATGGATTCAAAGAAATTTTAATAAAGGAAATTCATACTAAGACCTGAATTACAATTTATCCTTACATGAGGTTTAGAAATTGTAATATCTATGTTTGAATAAAGACATCTTTGTAGTCTAAGTTCGTTGTCTTGTTAATGCATTTCTTTTGTTCGTTTAATATAAGTAATTTCAACTAATTATAATTCTTTACTCTAGATAGTGCTACATACAATTGACCATGAAGAAAAATTGGGCTTTGAAGGTAGTGGGCCAAAATTGGATATGGACTAACTTTGACTTTAGTTTCTTGTCATGGCAAACCAAATGATAACTAAGAATCATGTGAAGACGTGAATTTAAAATAACACTATCCACATAATTAATATTATAATCATACTATGCCATGACTATTTATTTGGCCACATTTAATATTTTGGGTATTTAAATTTCCAAATGTGAAAATTCAAATTACTTCAAGACCAGGTAGCCTACATACGTTTATATGTCTACCGGTTACCCTATTTTAATTCCCAAGTTAGGCAATACTATATCTTAAAATGCATGAAGTTTTGGTGTCTTTTTTTTTTTCCTGACCTTGTGATGGAATTAGTAATATTATATTATACTTACTTCGTTTCTTTTCATAAGATCCAAATAACCTAATTGTGTAGGTTAAGAAATCTGTTAAAAACTTGTGTGTTGCACAGTCATGTGTAATCTAAATTAAGAAAACATATACTATCTTGTAAAAATATGTAAACATACACAATTACTGTTGGATAAATATGTTTGAAACAACTAATACCTACAATGTTATATGTGTGAACACCTAAAAATGTCTAAATAGTTGGATCGTCCTTGATTTTGTCAATCACAAGCCGAGTTTAAAAATGTCCAAACATATTTGTTCAATGAGTTGTGGGGATGAATGCAATTCCGTTGAGCCCACATTCTACATTTATTAAAATATCACATAAATACATTGTATTTCATCATTTTAATGTCCATTCACTAAGATATTATCCCAGCATGTTTTGAGGATTATATTTAATAACAAAAGCTGAGCATCCTACAGTGAGACAAAATACCCCATGCGCTGAATGAACATGGAACTTAAATTATAAAAATATAGATTGTTTATGTTGAAAGAAATATAGTTAAACACCTGAGGTCAAACATAACATATGTCCAAATTAAACCTCTCAAAAGTTAGAGCCACTCTCGTTCAAGGATTACTTTTCAATGGTAATCAACCTTGAAACCTAAAATCACATTTTTTTAATAGAAACAAATTAAAATCGAAGTTTTTGTTATACTCTAAATTAAACTTCTAAAAAATTAAACAAACATATGCAAGGGATTCGCTTCTATAATGGGTACGTAGGCAATTATTAGAATTCCAGCATTTTTATATTGCCTTATGTAAGTTTACATTTTCAAATTATCAAGGTCCTTTTTTTTTTAATGTGGTTGGATATCATATTGTTCATTTGTTTTATCTCGACTTTTTAATGTTATCGAAAATGGAAGTTATTATATCAAACAAAATATTACAATAAATTAATAATCCGTATTCATTGGTATGATTGGTTTTGATTAAAATAGATCAAAAACTTTGAATCGATACGTTTTGTTTAGTTACTTACTAGAAGTATATCATAACAGATTCATCACCCCCATGCACTATAAGTCCGTTTCATCCAAGTGGGTAATTAATTAGAAATCAATCGCTTAACTTCTTCATTCCTTTCTTTTTAGATGAATTTAGGTTTTTTTTTTCAATTAATGCTTAACTTCTTCAATATGAAATCTATATGTCAAGATATTCATAGTATCAAATATAAATTTTTAAAATTAGAAATATTAGATATTGTATTCTAATTTTTTTTATTATATTATAATGAGAGTATATGAAATCATATTATATTTTTGGCCAAAAAAAAAAAAGAAATCATATTATATTGTGTGCAACCTCTTATTGTAGAAAATAATTATCTGTGCGGTTGGCAAAAAAATCATCTATATATGCAACTTAACAATAAAATGAGGAACTAACTTAACAGTATAATTATTTTTTGCTCTTAAAAATATAATTATGATTAGTATATGAAATCATATTATCTTAACCATAAAATATGGATCTTAATATCTTATTTTGTGCGCAACTTCTTAGGATAAAAATATAAATTGGAAGAGAGATTTTCGCAAAACTATATTGAGATAATTATAGTGTAAAAAGTCAATATGTTTAAATAGAGTATAGATATCTCCTTATACCATCCATTTATTAAACCGTCCATGCTAAAACTTTTATCTCCATTGTTATTGGGCGGGAAGCATAGGCATGGAGTTAATAATATGGGTTAAATTAACGATGGGTGGATATAGGCTAAATTATGTTTAGCTATCGTAATCAAATTAAAACTATCCTAATTTAAATAGAGTAATATTTTTTAACAAAATAGAGTATCTTCGTATTACTCAAGGTATTTTCTTAAAATTTTAATTTTAATTTAAATATGTAATCTAAAAAAGATATTTATCAGTTATCACTCATCCTCTCTCTCATTTTGTTTGGTTGATAATTGATTTCAAAATTTCAATTTTCAAATATCAATTGGAAGCAAATATGTTGAACTAAAAATTATTTTTAATTTATTAATTATTAATTAATTTATTTAACTTTTCAGATCACAACTTCAATATACACCATAATGAGTCTTTACTTCCATTTCCCAAGAATTTCTCACTTCAAGTGCCTATACTATACTTTTTTAAAAAACAAAATGGGAGTAGGATACTCTTCTTTTCCTCTTTCTAATTATATTCTCATAATCTCATAATCTCATTTCTCATCTCCACTTTTATATCATGAATTGGATAGTTTACATTTAAATTTTATAGAATTATCATTATGATATTTTATAAAATAACATTTATTTATTTTTTTGTATTGCAATTATGAACTATATAGATTTGAATTTAAGAGCTTAAATTTACTTATTTATTTCTATAGTAATAATTTTATAAAAAATTGACTTTGAACCATTTATTTTTTTTAATTTAACAGTGGATATGAGATTATGAGAAAAAAATTAGAATGAGGAAAATAAGAGAAAATCAACCCCCTACTTATCCTTTCATATTTCAATTTCAAATTCAAATTTCATACTATTCTCACTTCCCATGTTTTGTATTTCGATCATTATTTCAAATCCTTCCAATCTTGTAGTCCCGCCAGTATCTTGAGAATCACAAATATAGGAAATAAAATAATAAATATGGAATAAAAAAGAGGATAAGCTTTTTATAATCGCGCACATTATAACAATTTAGATGGGAAACTGTCTCATCAAGTTTTTTACATCTAACAAAAAAAAAAAAAAAAAGAGGATAAGGCTTTTTCTCAAATTTATTCCCAACATGTCGTAGTTAACGTTGTCATTTTCATCCAGACCTTCATCCATGGGAGTGGACAATAAATCTGTGAGTCTAAACATTTAAAAAACAAAAAGATCATTGAAGCAAACTGCAAAGACAAATTGCCCATTGCATATATAATAGCTCTTTCAAGTTAAATATAATATGACTATAATGTGAAAACCCTTTACCCTCAATGCATAAAACTGTTAAGAGTTATTAAATAACGAAAAACTAACCCAAAAAAAAAAACTAAACTAAAATACTGTTGATTTCATGAAACGTAGTTTCGAAAGAGTGATGACGAGGGAAAGGAAAGCCACTCCTTTATGTGAGTTACAGGCATTTTGAAAAATGAAAGTCTTAAACTAAATTTGATACCCTGGTCTTGTTTTTATAAACATATCTTTCGGGGGAACATTGACAATTGCTAAAGGGCATTAATGAATCAGAAAAACATCTACCATGCTGTGTGGGGTATATTGGTTTGCTAGATTTAAGGAAATATCAATTTTTTCTACTTGTCATTTATTTGTATACAAAACAGCTATCGGAACATTGACATATCGACCCATGTACTTCTAATAAAAATAAAAAAAATCAAACAATAGAGTAACAGTTCTGCTTCCTAAGGTTGGCTTGTTGTTTCCCCCGTTTTTCCCTACAATTTACTTCCAAGTTGTAGGTGGTCTTATTCAGATAATCCGTTTTTTCAAGCCATGGACAAAGCTGTTAACATCTGAAGTTATTAATTTTGCTTGATGTGAAAGCTGGACGTTAGAGAATGGCCAACTTTCAAGCTTTCAAAAACCTTTGTTTTCTTATTTGATTTATTTTCGTTGTTGTATTAACTGGTCGATTTTGCCCCCTTTTATATTTAGCTAGAATAAATATTTATATTTTGACAATCAATCTTTTCTTCTTAAAAGGGTTGAAGCTAATCTAATGAAGTAAACTGAAAAATTGGTACTAACATGAATTTTTGAGTCATCAGAATCTTATACCATCACTATCCATATATGGTTTAGGGTTTAAATAAACTATTATACAATCAGAATAAATTCAATGACTTTTCTATAGTGCACCAATATGTAATTATTATAGCAAAACCAACAAATTGCAGCAACAAAATAAACAGCAAGATAGCAAATATTAATAGACAATGCCTTATCAACATTTGAAGTAAACCAACCAGAGGTATCCCATCTTGCAGCATTTGATATTATTGCTTTGGCAAAGAATTCCTCCTCGTCTGAAAGCATCACAACTGCTTGCAAAAAGAAGAGTATAATGTCTTAGAAACAAAGCGCATCTTTTCTGAATTCATATATGTTGGTGTTGGAAATTGTGTCCTAGGGGCCAATCATTGTACTTTGAATAATTATTATTCAATGAATTTCTCCATTTAGTTATTACATTATTTGCATGTTCACTGTGATAACTGTATCCTTGAATAAATCATAATGATTGTCCTAAATGTCCCTGGTCAGTCATCTATGTGGGAGCAAAGATGAAATAAGACCAGTATGACTTTGATAAGGTATGAAGATACGAATCAAAGTCTTAGGCACTTGTAGGAGTACAAGGTGCTGGACCGACCCTCTATGAGAAAGCTACATGGATCAAGTTATAAGCTTATCTCATGTATAACCACGTCACAATGCCCTTTGACCTGAGATCATTATGGATTCCTACATGAGAGTCACTAAGCTTTGACTTAGTCAAAAGTCACCTTTAACCGGGTGATGATAAATGCTACAATCGGGCTTAGTGGTTTTCATGCAGAAGAATGTGAATAGTCAAGATGGAATTTGTCCCTCACATTAGTAGAGATATATTACTGGGCCCCTCGATGAGTAAGTCTGAGAAATGTATGGCCATACTATGATGGAAAGGAGTTTCCATTTCTATAGTCAGACTACTCAGGGATCGAGAAAGTAATGGTCAGGAATAGGAGGATGACATTCTCCATACCTCATCCTTGACCGAAATATCGTGTGACAAAAGGGACATGATATGGTTATATGACAGGTTGTATCGTATTGCCGATCCTCATATGAATTGGGTAGTCGTAATGTCTTGCTAGAAGCCGCTTACGACTTGTGGGTTAGTATAGTCATTGGCCCGCTGCCAACTTCGTATGGGCCTACAGGGTCATACACAAGAATAGCCTAACACGAGTTATAATGTACAGATTCATTGAATCTAAGATTCAATGAATACAATGTTTAATCTAAGGTGGACGAATTTTAAATATATATTTATTGTATACACATGTTGTGTGAATATTTATTTGATAAATATTTATATGTGTGTGTATGTATATATATTTATATTTGGAAAATAAAATTAATAATATTATATACACATGTATTTTTGAAATACATAAATACATATATATAATATATATTATTTGATAATATATATTTTATATATAATATAATATTTTCATATAATATATATTATCAAATAATAATAATATATATTATATATATGATAATATTATATTGTATGATCATATGATAATTATATATATATATATATATATATATATATATATAATATTATTTGATAATATATATTAAATATATGATAATATTATATTATATGATGATATTATTATATTGTGTGTATATATAAAGATATTATATGAAAATATCTCATATTTAATTTATGAAGATAAATTAAATTCCATTGGCTCTTTATTCTAATTAAATAAATAGGTTAAATTAAAACTGTTGGACAGATTTAATTAAACCAGATTTATTTAATTAACTTATCAACACAATTACGTGTTAATTGATATGATAAGGATTTTGAAATTAATTAAGATTAATTTTTAAAAAATCTAATATCTATCATAAAATAGATAACCCTAACTAGTTATTAAAATGTGAGAGCTAGGGTTTTCTAATGATGATGAAAAAATGGAGAGCCGCAAGAAAACCCTAGAGGGGCATTGGAGGCGCTAGCACACTGTCGGTGTTGAGTCCTGTTCGTGTGGATACCAGTAGAGGGAGATGATCTGAGTAGTTGGCTCCTCAAGATCAAAAAGGAAAAACTCAAAAAGGTATGACTCTTTCTAACTCGATTTAAATGCCATTGATAGATCCGCAATTGGGATTTGTAAACTTTTGCAATTTTAGTTTTTAATTCTTCTGCTGTGTGCCTATCAATCCAAACAGTTGGTTCTCTACTTTTTTTTCTCTCCCTTATTGTTGTGTCTTGCTAACTTTGTCTATGTTTATAGTCGGTCTCAAGTCCAGGTAAAGGAGGAGGGTTGTGTTAGGTCCAAATAGCCAACATAAAACCCTATTGAATCTTTTATAAACATGGATCAACGAAGAAATTACGCTAATGCTAGGTCGTTGCCTATAAGTAATGCACTGTATGGCTCGAGTACAGTGAGAAGTGAGCAAAAACCACTCCATTATCACTTAGATGTAGTGTTAAATGAGTAAGGGCTACTGCTCTCTTCTAAACGGAGGAGGCTAAAGAAGACAGTTCATAAGAGCAAGATTAGATTTGGCACCTGGAACATTGGGACTCTGAATGAAAAATCTTGGGTGGTGGTGGGCATAATGAATGATTGAAAGATTAATATCTTGTGCCTCCAAAAAAGTAAATGGTCAGGAGAAAGGTTTTAAGAAATTAATGGTTTTAAGTAGGTATATAAGAAAGGTCAATGGAAGGAATGATGTTGGTATCATCGCTGATAATGAATGGAGGAAGAATATGGTGGAAATTAAGAAGGTTGAGGATAGAATCATTTCCTTAAGAATGATTGTTGGGAAGGATACTATAAATAATATCAGTGCGTATATACTTTAAGTAAGGGCATAAGTACATTTTAAGGAAAAGTTATGGGAAGGTATGGAAGGGCTAATTCAAAGTATTCCATTATCCGAATAGATTTTTACTGGAGGAGATCTTAATGGACATATTGGTAAGGAGGTAGGACCTTATGCAAGGGCTCATGGGGTAGTTTTAGATTTGGGGTGCTCAATAATAAAGGTCAATTTATTATTGATTTTTGCCACACATATTGCAATACCTTACATTTACACTTGTTCCGATGAGTTTTATACAGTGAAATCGAATCACTAAGTGATGTTCTTTACAAACGCTTTTCCAAATCCATACCGCAAACAAGATTTGAACCTATGGTTTAGTAGGTTTTTTGAATATTTTAAAACTTTTGTGGAAGAGTATTCTATTGGTTCACAACTTTATTATTACACATCAATTCTTATCTTTTCCCTTTAATTCAACTAGGGAAATTCTCTGCTCAAACTAAATTCATTCATTTACATACACAAATGTGTAGCCACACAAGGCTACCAAAGTGTCTCAGTGTTTTTTTAAATATACAGTGTTGGACCCTTAAATCTTTGGTCCACCATCACATTCTCTTCTCGCGCAACTTCCAGCATCCCACCTGTGTCAACCTGTCTAAATGGTTGGTTGTGGGGAGGGTGAGATTCATAGGAATCTCAGTAGTAAAAAATTACCATAATTCATGCATGATATATGCTAAGTGCATGACATGTTAGCCTTAACTAGATGCATGCCACAATATAACATTTCTGTGTGCTCAATGTTTCATGTAACATACTATGGTCATGGCATAAACAGAAGCAGAGCTTCATTATTTAAATATGCTCTACACAAACAAGTAAAGCAATCACATACATCACTATACAAGCATAAATATCAAATACATGTAAATAGAGTAAGTTCACTTCCTCTTGGACTTTGTGTCCTCCTCTTGTATCTTGGTCTTTCAACCATTGCCTCTTCTTTGTCACTTTATGGCCCTAGATAACTAATGACATTATTAGAGCCATGAAAGTGAATGCCCAATAGGCTACATTAGCCCCAAAGGGTGAAAGGCTTACTTTCACCCTTAGAGTTCATACAAATTACATTTGGCCCATTTCTTTCTCAAATTTGCATGGTAGCCAAAAGCTACCAGATTTTGACCAAACTTTGAAAAATCACAATCAATTCTATAGAACTCCAATTGGGGTGGTTCCAAATTCTATGTAAAGATATTTAAGTTTAATTTTATGTACAAATACACAAGTCTAGCTATTACACTCAAATCATTCCCAGAATTTCGTCAAACTTCCCTTGTCAGATTGCATTCCAGAAACAGGGCTCAACTTTGAAAAATCATATCTTTTAATGTACTAGTCCAAAAATTATGATCCACCTATAAAATTAAAGCTTCGCATGTCTACTTTAATCTTGAAAAGTTTCATAATATTTGGACTATATTTGAAAAACAAAATTCATGTCACAACAACACTGCCTCTAATGAGATAAATCAAATAGCATTTCGTGTTACTTCTAAAATTTCCAAATTCACATACAATCATCCAAAAATCATGAACATATGTATTCAAACATAAGTTTTTGTGTAGAATCCAATAGAATCATCAAAATGATCAAATTCCCATTTCTTCTTAATGCCCTTTTCAGACTAGAATTTTAGGGTTTTCTACAACAAGCAACCAATTCACAACTTAATCATCAAACTTAGTTCATTTGCTTCCTAATCAACATATAACCACATGTATGAGATGAAAGCATCATGAAAACTAATAAACTCTAAAAGACTGAAAATAGTGCAGCCAAGAAAATTCACCATACTCAACCAAACAACACAATATATAGCTCAAATCAAAGCTCAAACTCACCTCTAGCTCCTTCTTAAGCTTTTTTTTTATTCTCCACCTTTGGCTCTTGCTAGAAGAATCAAAACACATCCTCTTAAAAAAAACCATAGAAATCAAGCTCTTGAGGAGGAGAACAAGTTTTATAAATATCATTTGAGCCAAAGAAGTGGTTAAGAAGGTGAAAATTGAGCTAGAAATGTTACCTTGGCTTGAGTTCTTCTTTTCTCTTTCCTTCTTGTTGCTTGGACGAATAAGAGAGACCAAGAGAGAGTGAAATATTGATTAAATCAATTAGCTTCAGCCCTTTCAATTCTCTTGGCCAAAATTCACTTCCAAAAAGCTAAGAAAATGATGTGTCATAAAATTATGGCATCTTACTTTAAGTCACCTAGTTAGTTAACTATGTTTGGTTGAGTTAAGCCAATGGATATTTCTCTTTCCATTTTTTCTTTTTCAATGAAATGTGAGCTTCCCAAATGGAGAGAAATTTTTGGCCAAAATGCTCTTCAAAAAGGAGGAAAAAGATTGACCAATCATCTCTTGCAATCTTGCTTTTTGAATCAACTTTCAAAGTTGCAATTGTTGACTTTCTTCTTCTCTTATTTTCTTTCTTTTTGGCTTGGCCAATGAACATGCAATTAATTTAAATCACATTCTCTTTCTTTCTCCTTAGTCTTGATGAAAGTGTTTCACAAAAAGGAAGGAATAATGTTGACCAATTCTCTCTTCTTGCTTCCTTTATGTCTTAGCCACAATTGTTGACTTTTCAGCTCATTTTACTTGGCTCAAATTGCTTCATATTTTTCTTAATTGAGACCAAGTATTTAATTTCCATTTGCCTCTTACTTTTGGCCGTCCAACACATAAGATAAAGGGAAAAATATTGGCTTTAATTTTCATTAGCCAAATGACTTTGTTGCCCACACATTTTTATGATTTTCGCATATTGATTGAAAACTGGCATAATTTTCATCAAACTTTAAAAATTCATCTTTTTATTTATAGATGTCTAATGGGTATAGTTCCAATAGCTATGTAACCCTTATTAAGTCTAATTTTAAGAAAAAAATATAGTATTTAGCCAACTAGAAGCTCAGAGTTCTAAGAATTTCCATTTTTTGACGCTGCCACAGAAAATCGCCAGTTTTGCTTGGCTAAATTCAAAAATCCATAACTCTTTGTGTACATCTCTAAATGACTTATATGACATATCAAATTAAATCTTGAGAATTCGAATTTCATTCTGAAAAAATTTCACAATTTTTGGATATTATTTACGTATTTAAAAGCATCATGCAAATGGACTGCGTTGCACATGATACACCCTCGCAACATTATTCTAAATTTTGGAATTCAAATGCATTATGCTTCTTATGCCTTCCAGGGATACTTGCTAAATTGGGACTTATCAGTCTACTTGATTAGGGCTTATTCTCAAGCCTCTAATACCAAAATTTGGGATATTACACATCTAACCTCAAGATTTCAACACTTGCTTTAAAAAACGGGAGAATTATTTAATAACAAACAAGAGTTGAGCTACTAGGACACAGATTGACTTCTTTTTAGTAAGAAATTCTAATAGAAGACTTTGTACTAACTGTAAAGTGATCCATGGGGATGGTGTGATATCACAACATAGGGTTTTGGTCTTTGATGTGAATATTAAGTGTGTAAAATAAAAGCGCTAGCAAGTTTTAAACCCAGGGTCAGGTGGTGGCAATTAAAATGGGAGAAGCATTATATTTTTAAGAGAAATTTTTTAGGAAGAGGGGGAGTGGGAGTTACAAAGAAATGCCAATATCATATGGGAGAATATATCTAAAAAGGTCCAAAAGGTTGCTAAAGCAATTTTGGGAGAATCAAAAGGTTTTAGCTGGTAAGATAAGGAGGCTTGCTGGTGGGATGAGACTGTTCAAGAGAAAGTCAAGTATAAGAAAGATTATTTTAAAGCCATGTACTTATTTATAATGTTGAAAATTGGGAAAGGTATCATTTGGCTAAAAAGGAGACTAAGAAGGCAGTGAGTGAAGTTCATAATAAAGTATATAAGGAGTTTTATAAGGAGTTAGGGACAATGGCAGGAGACCATAAGATTTACAATATCGCAAAAGAACAAGGAGAGAAAATAGAGAGACTTGGACCAAGTGAGGTGCATAAAGGACGAAGAAGGAAAAGTTATGGTTAGTAATAGAGATATGAAGAATAAGTGGGAAGCCTACTTTTATAAGCTGTTCAATGAGGGAAGGGGAGGGTTGCCTTGTGACTAGGAAGATTTGATGTAATACCCCACTTTTTCCACTATATATTCCTTGTATATATTTGTGATATTTAGTGGAATAAAATGGTGAATTGAGGCGTGTATAAATTTGTAGGAAAATCCCAATTGCCGGTTACACATAATTTGGCCAAGTTGAGACACAAAGAAGCAATAAATGTCCACTAAAAGGCCTAATATTGTAACCAAAATTTAAGTATAAAATGGCACAAATAATGGCTTTATTCAAGTATCAAAATTAGGCCAAACCAAAGGAAAAGAGCAAAAAATGATTTATTACGATAAATCTAATACGTAGGGGCAAAATGGTAATTTTACCATAAAATAAGAAAATAAATATTTTTATTTAATATTCCCAATAATTTTAGTTAAATGGGAATTAAAAAGAGGAAATTACCACTTGATAATTATTAAATCCATTTTTGGCATATTATTATCAAGGGAAAGAGTAAAGCTTGGAAAACAAGTTAAAAAGTAAAGACATAGGACTTTGGTTGATAAATTGCTAGATGGCATGTGATAGCTTAAAATTTATATTTTTTTCTCTCCATTTCACATGCAATCTATGGTTGAATGAAGAAGTATGAAGGGAAATGAAATATTGGATAAAAGAAATTGCATTTTGGACCAATAGAAATAAGCCAAGTGTAAAGTGACTTTCTAATGCATTAAATCATCATCTTTTCTCATTCTTTCTTCATTCTCATTCCCGTAAGATTGAATCAGAAAAGAGGAAAGAAAGAACGCTGAATGTGGGGGACGAAGAAGCATAGGAAGAACTTAGGTTTTCCAAAAATTTAAGGTAAACCTTGTAAAATCTTATGATTCTTGCTCCCTAACTCCTCCATGGTCTCTTCTAATCACTCTTCTCCTTTGGAATCATGGTTTTCAAGACAACATCACAAGAAGGGGAGAGAGAGGGAGGGAGGGAAGACATGTAGGGAGAGAAAGTGCAAGAAATCAAGAGGTAACTTCCTAAATTTGTTCCTCTTGCTCGATTGATCCTATTAGAGTTGTTATTGGCTTGATTTTGGGTGACTTGTGAAGATTGGATGGTGGAATTCCTAAGGTGTCATGCTGTTTAAACATACTTCTAATCATATGTAATAAGTGTTTAAATAGCTAATCATTTGATTAGGAGTAGTAAGGAAGTGATTAGGCAAGAGAAAACGAAGAAACAACAAACTTTTTCAGAGAATTCTAATGATGTGCCCGTTCTGTAATGTGTAGAAGGAGAGGGAATTTGGAACTTTTTATACTTCCATTGGCTTTAGAAGGAAAAATTTTGTAGGTATACAAGTGTTCATGAATTTTGGATGCTTGTATATAAATTTGGGAATTTATAGATTAAGGATGGTCATAGTGTTGATTTGCCTTGTCTGAAGCATTGTCATTTTATATGATAATTCAAGAGGTAGATATTGCCTAAAATTTTTTAAACTCGCTAGTTTGAAAGTATACATATATAAATTTAATTTAATAGGTAATAATAGTCAATTGAATTTGTGTGTTAGAAGTTCTATATTTTCAAAGTTTGAGCATGCAAAACTGGAATTTTCTGGAATGATGTGTAGAAAGTGAAACTACTGTATTAATTTATTGATATATAGCTAATGTATATCTTTTTAATTGAAAATATACTTAATAATGGTTATTTGGGACTTTGAAAAACCTTAATTGGATTTTTTTCCATTTAGGAATGAATTTTTGAAGTATTTGCCCTGTTTCTGGGCAGGAATCTGGAACAGGGTGATATTTCATAATACTGGGAATGTTTTGGCTCTGAGAGCTAATATGTATTATTTTTATGTGAAACTAGATTTAAATATATTTACATATAATTTGGAACCACTCAATTTTGAGTTTTCTAGAATTAATGGTGAATTTTTGAAGTTATGCCTGACTTCTGGGAAAGAATATGGAATAGTAGTTTTCAACGAATTTTTGGGAATAATTGGTATACACTGGAAACACCTAACTATTTTTCTTCAAATGTACATTAAAATAGATTCATTTATGCCTTAGAATCAGTCCGATTTAATTTTTGTAGAATTAGTTATGAATTTCCAAACTTGAGTGAAAAATATGTGAGTTCTTGAAAACAGTGAAATTGCATTGTACATGATTGTATTATGCAGGAACTGTTATAACTGCTTTGGATAACCAACAGAATTTGATTTAAAGACAGAAATAGTACAAGTAATAACCAGTTACTTGTAACTCTAATTTTGATAGGAACTAGAACTTGTTCGAGCTCATACCAACGGTTGGAAATTACTTAAGGAAAGCAACCATGTAGTAACTTGGCTTTCGTACATTTATAATATACACTGTATGTTGTGTGAAATCACCATGAGCTGTCTAACACGTTCTAGTTATGTAGAGTGGTCACCTGGGGACTTTCTACGCGGGTAGACGCTTGGGCCAATAATGTTTTGTAATGCACGAGCGAGCGCCCAGGGCCTATTGCGCGGGTATCCCTCGAGGCCGTTAATATATCTAACGCTTTGGTTGTTTATGAACTCCATGTAATGCACTGAATGTTGTCGTGATAATTATGTTGTATGATGACTGTGTAGCATGCTTTGTGATGTTATATCTGTATGATTGGCATACTATTACTACTGAGATTCTTTGAATCTCACTTTTTTTTTCATAAACCATCTACAGTACAGGGAGAAAGCTCTAGGGGCAAAAAGAAGGTAAATACAGATGATTAAAGACTGGGAACGCAAGAGACTTCAATCTTTCTTTTGTTGGTTGTCAGTTTTAATGTACTTTTACTATTTTGTATTTGTATATAGTATAAATAGCCTGTAACTCTAATATGCTACAATAGTGAAACTGGTCATGTCGGTAGACTAATAAAGGGACACTTTAGCTATATTACGCTTCCGATCACTAATGAAACTTAACTAAGGTATGAAACGTGCAAACTAAGTAGAGAATCGCTCGCAAACTCTGATAAAATGGAAAGAAGAGCTGGTGAGACTTAGTGAGATAGTGAATGTTTGTGAAATGGTTTAAGAAAAGTTTATTACTCTCAAAAACTCCCTTCTAGTCCCAGGTTCAAATTCTGAGATAGGTTTGGAATTTGCAAACGTTTTCTGAAATTACTTATTCCAGGACCTGATCCTGGTTTCATAAATGATTTTGCTACTCTTTTGTACTCATATGAGGCTATAGGAAATGAGGTATTACATTTGACAACTCAAGAAGGTGATCTCAATTTGTCATTTTGCCACAGGATTTTAGTTAGCGAGGTTAAGGAAGATCTTAAGAAAATGAAAAATTGTAAAGCTGTTGGACATGATGGTATTCCTATTGAAGTTTGGAAATGTTTGGGTGAAGAGGGTATGTTGTGGCTCATAAAATTATTTAATGAGATTTTACGACCCAAAAAATACCAAATAAGTAGAGAAAAGGTACTTTGATCCCTATTTATAAGAATAAATGGGATATTCATATTTGTACAAACTATAAAGGAATTAAACTTATGAGTTATACAATAAAATTATAGGAAAATGTGATTGAACATAGGTTGAGGTTGAAGACTGATATTACTGAAAATTAATTTGGATTCATGCCAGAAAAGTCCATAACAGAAGCACTTTATTTATTAAGGGGGCTAATGGAAAAGTATCAGAGTAAAGGAAGGGATATGCATATGGTTTTCATTGATTTAGAAAAAAGTGTATGACTACATGCCAAGAGATGTACTTTGAAAAGCCTTGGAAAAGAAGGGGGTACGGGTTGCATATATCAAAATCATTTAAGAAATGTATGAGGGGGTTACAACTAATGTTAGAATGCCTGGTGTAACACCCACTTCATAGACCCCTTTACTATGTACTGCAAAAGCATTACCAGCTTAGGGAAGCATTAGTTAAGCCTAAACCTAAACTAGTCTCTAATTCATAGGGTCGCTATTTATTTAGTAAAGTTGTATTTACCATATTGCTTAATTTTATTCATAGGGTTACAATTCAATTCTTTACTCCATTCATTACTATCAGAGTATTTCTTTATTATTAATCATTTGCTTACTTAACTAATAGCCTCGTACTTCATGATTACCTATTTCTAATTCAATTACCATACTTAGGAAATTCAATTCATTTGTCATACAGTGATATGCAATTAATCACTCAGACATCAATTTGTATATGACGATTAGTAATCTTCAACTCTTCACTGCAACTTCTTCACCTGGCACATCATCCTATACTCCTCTTCTGTGCTCATGTGCCTATATGGTTTGTTGAGGGAGGGTGAGATTCGGGGGAATCTCAATAGTAAACAATAACACTATGTATGTAAGATACATAATTAATGCATGAGATGCTTGCTTTATATAAATTCATGCCAACATAATGATATATCTGCATGCACAATGTTACAACATACTAATAGTCATAGCATAAATATAAATAGAGCTTTAATCAATCTAATATACTCAAAACAATCACATAAATCAATACAGAAGCATACATATCAAATACATGCAAGTAGGGTAAGTTTACTACCTCTTTCCTTTGAGTCCTCCTCTTGTACCTTTTCTTCTAACCATTGAAGTTGGTTGAAGAACCTTCCATTCTTCTTTGTCATCTCATGGCCCTAAATACATAACAACATCATCAGGGCCTTGAAAAATGAATGTCCAATATAGCTATATTAGCCTTTAGGACATGTCTCTACACTTTGGACCCATACTTGTCACAATTTACTCCAAATATCACAAATTCGTGGGTCTACCTAATCTTCCAGATTTGTCACCTCACTTTGAAAAATCATAACTTAAACTAGAAAAATCCAAATGAGGTGGTTCAAAGTCTTATATGACCCTCTTTAAGTCCTCCTTATAAGAAAAATATGTCATATTACCTGATTTATGCAACAAAGTCCAAAAATCCTCAATCAACTAAATTGTTCCAGAATTTGCTATAGATTCAGTGCCAAACTTTAACAAACCATAACTTACAATATACTAAGCCAAATGATACATATTATATATCAAATCAAATATTAATATTTCTAATTTCATTTTGGAAAGTTTCATGGTTGTTAGACAATATTTGGGCAGTCAAAAACACATCACAATCAGACTATTTCCAAAAAATGAAATTTGGCAGCACTACTCTTTTAACATAAATCTTTGGTTTTTAAATCTAACCCTTTTAAAATCATGTTCATAACCTATTACCACATAATTTAGTGTGTATAATATATTTCTAACATCAAAAATACCAAAATCATCTTCTGTCCATAAGTTCTGGTCTAACCAAAAATCAGGTCAACATGAGGACTTATCAAAGCCTCAATATATTTAGTTCAAAATGTACCTCTACTCAATTCCATACTCGGTTCTTGATTTTGGCAGCACCTCCATCTTATAGATGAAACTAAACACATTTGATCAAGAATCCAAAATGTTAGAAATGTTGCTCTTGTCGAGAGGAACAACATTCGTGAAGGCCAGAAATGCCTATTCGAGCTCGAATTAAGGCAAGAACACTTTCTCTTTCCTCAAGAACACTCCCCTTCTCTCCTCTTTCATTTTCTCTTGATTTTTTCTTCATTTTTGGCTTCCTTGGATGAAATTATTGATAAGAGAGAGAGTTTTATGTTGTCATGTGATGACATGTGTCTTACATGAGCTAAAATATCCTAGGGTACCCAGACTGGAGACCGGTGGATTTCCCAAACTAATGTTTTAGGTGGTGGCACACATTTGTCCAATACAAAAGCATAAAGTAAAAGTGCTTAAGTGGCAACATCTCATAGTGCCAACACAAAAGCTACTTTATGTGGGATGGTCCAGATTGTGCCATATGTCTTTGATGTAATACCCCATTTTTCACCAATACATTTATGTGTATATTTGATGTATATTTAATGGAATAAAATGGTGAAAAATGAAGTGAATGAATTTATGTGAATTTATGGAAAAATATTCCAATCGCGGTTACTTGTAAATTGGCCGAATAAGGATATAAGAGACCAGTAAAGGCCTAATATGGTAACCAAAATTCTTAAAATTTAATGATATGATTAATGGCCTCATTTAAGTGTCAAAATGGGGTTTAGCCAAAGAAATGGTCGAAAATGATTTATTTCGGTAAATCATAAAATGTAGGGGCAAAACGGTAATTTTGCCGAAAAGTGGAAAATAATTATTTTTCCTCCAATTCCCAATGACTTGAGCTAAATGGGAATTAAAAAGAGAAAAATGACTAATTGATCATCAATGGATCAATTTTGGTGAATTATTATGAAAAATGGTCAAATAGTCAAAAAGTTAATGACTTGGTCAACAAGTTACATGTTGGCACAATGAGATAATTGGAGATTCAGACTTTTCCCATCTTTCCCTTGCATGTTTTTGGCTGAATTGAGTGAAAGGAAGGGAAATGGAATTAATTGGAGAATTAAGACATTAATGGACCAATGGCATGATGACACATGTCATAATTGGTTTAACCTTTAATTATATAATCAATTCCTTATTCTCCAGCTGATCATTCTCAATCAAAACTGATCCAAAAGAGTGAGAGAGAGCTTGAGAATGAGAACTTGTCAGAAGAACGGAGGAGGAGCTAGGTTTCATCAAGAATCAAGGTAAGGTGCTTGAACCTTGTGATTTAAGGTTCCTAATTCCTCTATGATCTCTTCTCCTCATCTTCCTACCACTTATTTTTATGATGTTCAGCTGAATCAACCATGGTGGTAGAGAGAGAGAGAAAATGTCTAGGAGAGAGAAAGTCCAAGAAATCAAGAGGTAACTTCCAAAACTTGTTCCTCTTGCTTGATTAAGGTTAGTAGAGTTGTTTTGGGCTTGATTATGGTTCATTTGGTATAAGGTAATTCAAGAAAGCCAAAAAGACCTTAATATGTAAGTGTCTCTAAATCAAGTCCAATGAATGTCTAACTAGTTAATATATTGGTTATAAGTAGAAAGGAGGTGATTGGGTTAAAGAAAATGAGAATCCGACACAACTTTTCTGGGAATTTATTTTCCCTTCTATTTGTTGGATATAGGGAATGGCTTGGAATTTAACCAATTTTATGCTTCTATTGGATTCAGGAGGCCGAATTGTGTAGGGTCTATGTTGACCCCGAAGTGAGAAAAGGCCCGGAGAGCGAAATGACAAAATTGCCCTTTCTAAGCCTTATTTGAGGGCTGTCAAGGGTATTTTTGTCATTTGAGCTTGATTTTGGCCAATTCGAGGTCGAAAATGAATTCTACAAGCGAAAATGTGTAGGAATGGCCTAAATCATGATTTTGGAGAAAATACTGATAATAAGGACTTAAGGGGTATTTTGGTAATTTGGCACCAATAGGCTAAATTTACCAATGAAATGAGTTTGGAAAGGTATACGGATGGGTAATAACTCATTTGTAATATTTGGTGATTTCAGGACTTGACAACCGGTTTGGCCTCAAAAGTTGTTGCCCGAGCTTGAATCAAGAGGGAGAGTTGCATAGAGTAGCAACCAGGTAGTAAATGTCTTCATATAACATGACATGCATATGTATTGTTTGTTATCATCATCAAAATGTCTAACATATTTAGATTGAGCGGAGTGAACACCCAGGGCCTATCGCAGGTCGGACTGACACTCACGCGAAATGTTCATAATTGCACGAGCAGGACCTGGGGCTTATCTTTGCACAGGTACTCCTCGGGGCTAAGAGAACCCGTCAAGCGCGATGTTGGTTATGAATTTGTATTGTATACATTGTGCACAGGCGCCCTTTGGGCTAAAAACCCTTGTAGCGTGAAGTCGGTTTATGAATTGCATGTTTGCACTGAATAATGTTTGATGATTTTGTTGATGATTTTATATGAGTGAAGCATGCTTATGTGTGTTATCTTATATGTTTAATGACATTACTACTGAGATTCCCATGAATCTCATTCTTTTCCCAAAAACAAATCTCCAGTACAGGGAGGAAGCTCGCGGGGTAAGGAAAAGGTAAAGGATGATGAGTCGAGGCCGAGCAGTGGATGAGCTAGTTTAGGTTGTCAAGTTCCCGTTATATATTTTGAGAATATTGTAAAGTTATGGTTTGTATATGAAATGAAGCGAAGAATGAATATATGTGTTGTAGTATGAATTGTGCATGAATGTGTTCATATGTGAAAATGTATATCCAGCAGAGGCATTGTATGGAATTTCTAGCATTTTCCGCACTCTGATGTTTATATTCGTAAGTATTGGTTATTGAGTACTCTACCATAGTGTTTGGAAATAAGGTATCACATTTGACCTACTTGGTCCACTTCTTTTTCTGGATTCCTGACCAACTTTATTGTCAGGGAAGTGGGGTTCGATGAATTCCTCTAACTCCCCTATGCAGTACTTGGGAAAGTCAATCATTTACCTAGATTGGGGACTGATGGATTTCACTGACCATTGTGCTAGGTGGTACTTTATGAGAGTGCCAACACAAAAGGCACTTTATGAATCTCATTATGAACAACACAAAAGTTGTCTTATTATTACTTACTTTATTAAAGCTACTTTAATAGTTTCTTTAATAAAGCTACTTTATCGGTGTTTACTCAGGATACTACTCAAGTTTTACTGGGGATTATGCCACATGTGCTACCTTAGGGGATTGCCAAGTGAGTATGTCGATATGTCTACATGTGGGACCCATATGGCCTATATCTCTTCTTCCTTTTAAAGAACGTAGGGTATATGTACCTGCCCTAAAAATACCATGTGTACATATCTACCGACATATTTTATCTGTCTAATCACACATACTGAGCCCCCATATAATTCAAAGACTTGTTCTCTACCCTGAGTAAATGAAGCATACAATTTAGGGCCCTACATGGTCCACAAATACTTGTGTTTTTCCTTCAAAATGATGCCAAGTGGCTTTTCGCCCCCTAAGGGTGTCACATGTATTAAGTACATACGTCGTCTATTTCTCTGACTAACTACAACCTCTGAGCCCTCATATCATGGGGAGAACCATTCTATTCTCAAAAAGCTAAATCGTATAGTCCTCGAGAGTTTTTCTATCTCTCAACATTCTTGAGACTCTTCCAAAATTAGGCTTAGTAGTCTGCTTGATATAGGCTTATCCTTAAGTTTCTAGGCCTAAGATTTAGGATATTACACCTAGAGGTGTTAAAAATGAATTTCCTATAATGATTAACCTATATTAGGGATCAGCGTTGAGCCTATATTTGTTTAACCTAGTGGTAGATTTTCTAACTGAGCCTATAAAAGAGGAGATCCCTAAATGCATACTTTTTACGAATGATAGTTCTGTTAGTTGAATCCAAGGAGAAAATTAATTCTAAACTTGAGATATGAAGGCAAGACTCTGGAATTGAAGGGCTTTCGTTTACGTAGGAGAAAAAAATGAATATATGCATTGCAATTTTGATAAGAGACAATGTAGAAGTGAAGTAGAAGTTAAATTTTGGGAAGGGAGTCATTCCACAAATGACCAAATTTAGATATTTGGGATCAATTATACAACAAGATGGTGAAATTGATGGAGATATTAATCACATAATTCAAGCTGGATGATATGAATGGAGAAAAGCTACTAGAATTATTTGTGATCGAAAAGTACATAATAAGATAAAAGGAAAGTTTTATCGCACTGCTATAAGACCAGCAATGCTATATGGTAGTGAGTGTTGGGCTTTAAAGGGACAACTTGAACATAAAAGGGGGTAGCCAAGATGAGAATGTTAAGATGGATATGTGGTCATACAAGAAAAGAAAAGATTCGCAATACTCATATATGAGAAAATGAGTTGGAGTAGCTTCTATTGAAGGAAAAATGGTAGAAAGTTGTTCAAGGTGGTTTGGACATGTTCAACGAAAGTTATTGAGTGCTTCAGTAAGGATGGTTGATCAAGCAATATGGAGTCATATAAAAAGAGATTGAGGAAGTCCGAGGCAAATGCTCAATGAGGTCATAGAGTGAGACCTTTTAGTTAATAATATATCAAAATATATGGTTTTCAGCATAACACAATGATGTCGTGCAATCCATGTAGTCAACCTTACCTAGTGGGGTAAAGGCTTTGTTGTTGCTATTTTTGTTGTATTGTTGTGTCATGCTCTACTATTATTAATAAATTTGATATGAAAAGAGTTGCAGACACACCAATATGAAAACCAGGGATCACGACTTCACGTAGTAAATCATTCTAATATGAAGATCTTACTAACTTATGACAATCAATTTAGAAGATTTTCATATTAATATGAAAATTTTAAACACTTAATCCTCTTCATATTAATATTTTTTTAAATTACAAGAAGATTTATTGTGGATAATGTAGATCAACGAATTTGATAAAAACAAAATAAAGTGAATTTATCAATTTTCATTAAATTTTCTTAATTTTTAGCTTTCAGTTATCACTGGAAACTTTCTTTCACAAACCTTTCTAAATATATCAGTGTAGATGTGTAGAAATTTATAGAGAAACTTATTGAAACCATGCCCAAATGATAAGAGAAGGAGTATAACAATTGTCAAACATGGGTGGAAAAATTATGATTTGTCTTGTGTAATATGATAATAAAGTCAAACATCATTAAAGGAACAAAGGAGCACTACAAATATTATAACTCACCAGGATGTTCACCAAATAGCATCATATATTCAATAGATCCAATACGATACACCTATAGAAAGGAGGAAGTAAAAAAAAAGAACTCAAACCCATTACATAGTCACAACAATGACAAGTTGTCATCCATTTTCTAAGAAATTGATGTGTTCACATTATGATAAGCATATCAAAAAAATAAACTAACCTTAATGTTGAAATTGTCCTTTAAAATTTTTTCCAAAATATGTTATTGTGTCAGAGACATGAGAGAGAAGAAGACTTCAAAGAAGGGGGAGGAAAAATAGCAAAGAGAACGTAAAATGAAATCTAATGAAGGAAAGAGATATAACCATACATGTTCCCTCGCCATCATTATTTGCAAAAAAAAAGGCAACAAAAAAAGGTTAGGAAGAGGAAGAAAATGAAGTAAAAGCAAAAGGGTTGATATGGGATACAGAGAGAAAGTGATTTTAGTGAGGAAGAGATGACGATGGAGGGCTTGTTGCAGGCAGACAGAGGAAGACAACAGAGAAAGGACCAAACAATTGGAAAAGTCAACAAGCACTACATTGCTGAGACAAAGAGGAACTTAATAAAGAAGATAAAATATCTTTTCGTTAAAGGAAACTGGCGTGCTTGGCTAGCTTGAGAGGCGCTGATGTGAGGTGGAGATTTAAGAGGAAAATAGTAGTAGTTCAGGATTCTTGCCTAGAGTGAAGAATATTTTAGGTTAGGGCGAGACGATGTTGGTGAGTGTTAAGGGTGATGTTTTTTTATTTTAAAAGAGAAAGTATTTTGTTATATTAAAAAAATATTGGAAGGATTTGAATTTGAAATGTGACATTTAGAGATTGAGTGGAGGAAAGGCATGAGAGATCTGAGAAAATCTTAGACATAAAATACTCATTAATGTGCTTTGAATAGTAAAATAAATTAATTAATAATTAATAAACTAATAAATATATAGAGAGCATCACATCAATGAAAGTGGAGTTAAAAATGGCTACTTGTCAAAAGTGACATTTTTTTAGGTTTTTAAAACTAACGTGAACTACTTAGGCATTGTATTACTAAGTAGCTAATAGCTAGGTTTTCTCATAGGTGGAATATGGCACAAGTAATTACTCCCTCTGTCCCTATATATAAGATCATATTTTTTAAATGGACTTGTCCCTTTTTATAAGATCCCATTTGACTTTGTTTATATAATAAATGCACTTTTATCTATTTTTTTCTCATTCTTTCACATCATTTATTTACAATACATTATCTTTCTTACTTTTCTCATCATTACTCTTTCTCTCTTACTCATTCATAAATAAGGGCATCTTTAGAAAAATTATATTTCCTACATACTTATTACTTTTAACTAATTTTAATTATTTTTATAGAATCCTGCAATTTGGTTAAAATGACCATATATATAGGGATAAAGGGAGTATATTAGACCAACTACAACAACCAATAAGAGTTGGAACCACTTCTTCAACCCATGTAGATGAAGATTCATGAGAATGGGGAAACGAATGAAGCTATAAGAATTACAAAGACATAAATAGTGTCAAACCCCTCAGTAATTTGACATTCAATAGAGTAACAACATATAATTCAGTGGGCAAATAGAAATAGTATCAACATACTGAAATAAAATTATTGATTACATGATAGGAATTCCCTACAGGGTTTGTACATAGTAATTTACAAAACCCAAAAGTACATAAAAAAATACAAAGATAACCGGTATAAAACTCTTTATCAGAACCAAAACCCTTAGTTGTTGGTGTCCACCTCTTTACCTTTAGAGCCGCTACCCCTTACTGAATAAATTTTTATTTAAGGAAAGGGGTGAGATTCGGGTGAATCTCAATAGTAACATGCAATCAATCATATAAAATGTAAAAGATAAATATGCAATACAATATATATGATGCAGAAAATAATAATGGCATGCACATGTTTGTCAAATAATGTTCAGGATCAAACGACAATTTTGTCTAGATCAAAATAGTCGTTTATCCCTACTTGCCATTCAGTGATCACAATGATGTTCTGCTCAGTGTTCAGGTACAAATGACTGTTTGTCCCTTACTATCCTTGTTACGCGCTTTGTTTAGGACCATCTGATTGTATGACCCCTACTTGCTACAATAATATTCCAAAGTAGATGACTATATGTTCGTACTTGCCACTGGCCTACCTAAACTGGGTACCTACTAGAGGTACTTGTGCTTTTCCCTCAGGGTGGTACTTGTGCTTTTCCCACACCTAGCTCTAGGAATTATCGTCATTCACATGTCATTGCACAGAACATGGCAAGCAATGCATATTAACAATCGCATAGAATATGTGAGATAGAGTTACTACCTTGATACCTTTCCTTGTTTAGCTAATGTTGGTCCTTAACTTTTGGTCCTATTCGGCAAATATTAAATTCTAAAATTATCAAGTTGATAAAAAATGAGTTATTACTCATTCATACCTTATTCTAAACTTAGAAGTTGGTTATCTTTACTCAAAAATGTGTAATTACCAAAACGCCCCTAGGGAATCTAGTCTAATTCCTGTTATACCCGGTATAATTGTACTTTTTCAAAAATTATGACCAGCCTATTCCTACATAATTTTGCATGTAGAATCCATTTTTAGCATCAGTTTTGACAAAATCATACTGCACTTCCAGTTTTACCCTTAACAGCCATCAATTAGGGTTTTAGGGGCAAAATTGTCATTTCACACCCCCAAAGCCTTCACACTCTATAATTCACATGTTTCCTATACAATATTTTATTCTAAACACAATGAAATCATCAAATCCATCAAATTCTAGCTATAAACCCCTGAAATCCAACTGGCCAAAATTTTAGGGTTTTTAAGGAAATTGAAGTTTTTCAATTTCCAACCAACCAGACATCTTTTCACTTCTAATCACTTATTAACCACTTAAACACCTTTTACAGGTAATTAATCAAAGTTTGGGTGGCATTTTCCCTTAAGTTTTATGCATCCTAACTCACAAGTTCAAGCCAAAACAAGAAAAACAATCATCCAAATCATCAAGAACAAGCATGAATCATCAAGAAACTACAAGTTCTTAAGCTTACCTTGATTTTTCTTGACTTCCTCTCTCTAGTCGTCCTTTCCTCCTATTCTTTCTCTTGATTTTCTTCTTGTTTTACATGATTTCAAGGAGAATATGAAGATTAGGGAAGGTTTACAAGTGATCAGAGGCAAGAACACATGAATTTTACTACTTACTTACCTTGTTGGCCTTCTTGAATCCTCTTCTCTCTCCTTGTTCTTATGTTTGCTTAAGCTCTCTCTCTATCTCTCTTATTGGTAGAAGATGAGCCATAAATGAGCTGAAATATGCTCTTGAATAATCACCTTCCACCTCCTCAAATTATATATTATTTTATTTTAAAACTTTACACATGGCATATATTGTTTCTTCCTTTTTCCATGTGTTTTAAACCTTCCACATGTCTATATATGTAGCAAAATCTCATGCTCTCTTGCTCTTCTCTTCGTTGGCCAACTTAACATAATATTTTAGGGGAAATATTGGATTTTTATTTTATTTATCCAAATGACTATTTTACCCTTACATTTTCTTGAATTTTTAAACCAATTGTCATTTTCCTTCTTCCCGTTTCTTTTGGCTGAAATTTTCAATGCATATAGGCCAAAAATTGTGCTCTTTCATACTAAATTTTAGGCTTCAATGTTAGGCCTTTATCAAGACAAAAATTGTGAATTATATCTTGGCCAAAATTTCACATAGTTATTAGTTCCAATATTTTGGGTACTTCAAGTGCACTCACTACTAGAAAAAAAACTTTTAACGTCCCTTTTTTGGAACTTTTAACGTCTCTTTATAGGGGGACGCCTATGCTAGGGACGTAGTAAATGTGGGCTTTAGGCGTCTTTAAAGGACGCCTAAAGTGAGGGCTTTAGGCGTCCCTTATGCCAGAAGAGACGTCTAAAGTCCACTTTAGGCGTCCCTTTTTCCATAAGGGACGCATAAATTTTTTTTAAAAAAAGAACTATTATTAGTATTGTTTCTGCCCATACAAAGCACAGAAAAATAGAAGCGAACAACAGTCTCCTTACACAGTAAGGAAACATCCAGCAAGCAGTATATATTTAACTCCTACAACATCCAATAGTAAGGAAACATTCATGCACAATGTTGTCAGAAATGTTGTCTACTACACAACTACTAACTAAATGTAAACATATACTTTTACAGATCTATGTGTTGAAGAAGCTACCTAGCCAATAAGTCTCTGACCAAATTAATGTCTTGATATAAGTAGGCAGCATCATTATCAAAAATCTGCAAATTAAAAAATACGATTAGATAAAATCAATAAAGTGAAAGAATTGTTTAGCAATTCAATTAAAATACACTAGTCAAAGAAGTGAATTTTATGTTGCCTCTCTCTGGGGATGCCACCTAGCACAATAGTCAAGGAAATCCACTAGTCTCCAGTTTGGACACATACCCGACTTTCTCGAATACTGAAAAAGGGAGTTAGAGGAATTCATCAGGCTTCCTTTTCCCTGATAAAGTAGGAGCCAAAGAGTGAGAAAGAAGAAGGAATGATGACTCAAGAACAAGTGGCACAATTTGGGTCATCCACAGTAAAATGGCTTTTGTATTAGCACCATGAGATCTTGCAACGTAAGCTTATATGAAAAATTCTACTTTTGCCCTCAATTTCTCTTTAAGTTTAACCAACCAATAAAAATCAAGGGAAAAATATAGAAATTCAAGAGAAAATGAAAGATGAGAGAAGGTGGAGAAAGTTATAGTGTTCTTGAGCTCCAGAGCCGATTTTACCTCCGATTCGGCATTTCCAGCTCCCAGAGTCTTCTCTAATGTTGTTCCTCTCAGTGTGAGCAATTCTACAATTTTGGATTCTTGATGGTATGAACCCACAACCAATATGAGATATACGCACCCCAAGAAAACTAAACACATATCCATGATCCACTTGAACCTTTGAACACAAAAGAATAAGAACTCGAAGTGTTAGAAATTGTCATAAGGTTGATCAAGCCTTGATAAGTCTATTAGTTCTAAGAAAGAACCCTAGAGAGAATCCACTCTCAAAAAATAAGGTACAGAAAAATGCAACCTTTCATTCAATAATCAAGTCCAACAGTCTGCCTCCAAATGAAGAGTTACAAGGTATTTGAAGAGAAGTATTCAAAAACCCTAATTGCATTAAATGCATCCTAGAAAATAGAAACTAAGACTTAATACAATTAATTAATTAATTAACTAGGAGGCCTAAAAGTCAAATATGTCAACTATCTAATAATTGTCGCACAAATAAAATTCACAAAATATAATCAGCCTTCAAAGCGCAAAATGTGCTTATTTAGGCCCAAATGAGTCCTCCCATGTATAGTACTAGGTCCAAGCTCTTTGTTTTGAAGTCTCCAAGCCCAAAACCTGATTAGCATCTCCATTTGTAGCCCCTATGAAATTAGTGACGTTTTCAGCATTTTTGTCCAAATTTGATCCGATCACCTCTTGCTTTGTCCAAGCCTCTTGCACTAGCCTATTTAATGCTTCATTAATTTGTTTGGCTCTTACCCTTGTGATTGGTCTACTTGGAATTTGCAAAGGATCTCTTGAATTTGAAGACAAAACTTGCTAAATTGTATCATCCCCTCTCTCCTCAAAAGGATTCGTCCTCGAATCTTCATTTGCATTGAAAGGAGATAAATCAGCTACATTAAAAGTAACACTAACAGAATACTCACCAAGTAAATCAATCTTGTAAGCGTTATCATTTATTCTCTCAAACTTGAAATGGAACATCTCCTCTTGGAGATAATTTTTATTTTCTTTGAGCTGGAAATCTCTCTTTTCTCATATGCACCCATACCCAATCTCCAAGTTCAAAAAGAACATACCTTCTTCCTTTGTTGGTTGTGGATGCATATTGCTCATTTTCCTTTTCAATTTACTGTTTCACACGCTTATGAAGTTGCTGCACTAGTTCAGCTTTCTTTTTCTCATCAAGACTTGCTCTCTCATCAATAGGCAATGGTAATAAATCCAAAGGAGTTAGTGGATTAATTGCAAGCAACCTTCCCAATTTTTCAAGTTCTTTTAAAACACAATTCTAAGTAATTGAGACAAGGTTCTATTAACAACTTCAGTTGTCCATCAGTTTGTAGATGACAAGTAGTAGAAAACAATAATTTAGTACCAAGCTTTCCCCACAAAACTCTCTAAAAATGACTCAAGAATTTTGCATTCCTATCAGAAACAATACTTTTAGGAACACCATTAAGTCTCACAATTTCTTTGAAGAACAAATCAGTAATATATGTGGCATCATCATTTTTATGACATGCAATGAAATGTGCCATTTTAGAAAATCTATCAACAACCACAAATATGGAATCAATTCCTCTTGTTGACCTAGGCAACCCCAAAACAAAATCCATTGATATATCAACCTAATGTTCACTAGGTACAGGTAAAGGAGTATACAAAACATATGGTAAAACTCTAGAATTAGCATTTTTGCATGCTATACATTTAGTATAAATTCTTTCTACATCACGTTTCATTTTAGGCCAAAAGAAATGCTCATGTAAAACATCCAAAGCTTTTTTCACACCAAAGTGACCCATTAAATCTCCCCCATGTGCTTCTCTTACAAGCAATTTACGCAATGAACATTGAGGCGCACACAATATATTTTATTTAAACAAGTATCCATTAACTCTGTAAAATTTATTAAATGCTTTCTTTTCACAAGCAAGAAACACTTCAACAAAATCAACATCATTTGCATACAACTCCTTGATATATTTAAAGTCAAGCAATATATTAAGAGAAGAAAGAAGAGTATACCTTCTTAACAATGCATCATCAACTACATTATCTTTACCTTTCTTGTATTTGATATAACATATAGGAATGTCTCAATAAATTCCAGCCACCTTGTATATCTCTTGTTCAGCTTACCATGCCCTTTAATATGCTTCAAGGACTGATGATCAATGTCAATCACAAATTGTTTGGGCCAAAGGTAGTGTTGTCATTTCTACAATGCTCTTTTAAATGCATAGAGCTCTTTGTCATAAGTTGGATACTTCAAGGATGCTCCATTTAGCTTTTCACTAAAATAAGCAATTGGCTTTCCATCCTGCATTAAAACAGCTCCTATCCCAACTCCACATGCATCACATTCAATCTCAAAAGTTTTGCCAAAATCAGGCAATACCAACATAGGAACAGAACATAGTCTATCATTAAGTTTGATGAATGCATCATCTTGCGCTTTATCCCATTTAAAACCAACAGATTTTTTAATAGCCTTAGTGAGTGGTGCAACAAGTGTGCTAAAATCTTTCACAAATCTCTTATAAAAACTAGTCAAACCATGAAAATTTCTCACCTCAGTTATGCTTTTAGGTATTGGCCATTTTTTATAGCTCTTATCTTTTCCTTATCAACTTCTATTTATTTAGCACTCACCACAAAACCAAGAAAAATAATTTTATCCATGCAAAAATCACACTTTTTCATATTCGTAAACAATTTTTCCTTCCTTAAAACATCAAGCACACAATGCAAATGATTCAAATGCTTATCTAAATCCTTGCTATAAATCAAAATATCATCAAAATAAACCACAACAAATTTTCCAATGAAAACACGCAAAACATAGTTCATTAATCTCATGAAAGTACTAGGTACATTAGTTAACCCAAATGGCATAACTAACCATTCATACAATCCATGTTTGGTCTTGAAAGCAGTTTTCCACTCATCCCATTCCCTCATTCTAATTTGATGGTACCCAAATTTCAAATCAATCTTAGAAAATATAATAGAACCATGCAATTCATCAAGCATAGCATTTAATCTAGGAATGAGATGGCAATACTTTACAGTGATATTGTTGATAGCTTTATAATCAATGCATATCCTCCAAGTTACATCTTTCTTTGGCACTAGAAATACTGGAACTACACAAGGGCTTAAACTTTCTCTAACGTATCATTTTGCTATGAGTTCTTCCACCTACTTTTGAAGCTCTTTTGTTTCTTCAAGATTGCTTCTATATGCTAGCCTATTAGGAATTGTCGCTCCAGTAATGAAATCAATTTGATGTTCAATTCCTCTAATAGGTGGTAAACCTAGTGAAATTTCTTTAGGGAACATATCATCAAATTCCTACAACAAAGAACCAATAACACTAGGGAAGGAAGAGTTAATGTCATCAGTACTCAAAAAGGATTCCTTGTAAACAAGGAGAAGCAAGTGTGTTTCAACCAAAAAAGCACTCCTTACTTCACTTTTGTTTTTTGCATAAAAACTCATTTTCTTCTTTTTTTTCTCTCTCTTCACTCTTTTCCTTTCTCTGGTTTCTTTTTCTAAACTCTCAGATTTTCTCTCTTTTTCACTCCCTTTTCTTTTGATGTTTCTCTCTCATGTTTCTCATTTTCCACATCACTCTTTTTCTTATCTCTCTCTTTTTATCTTGAGTTGATCCTCATACACTTGCTTTGGAGTCAATGGTATAAGAGTCACAAGGTCTTTTGTTCATTATAAAAGAATATCTATTTGTAAACCCATCCCTCTTTACTTTTCTATCAAACTCCTAAAGTCTTCCCAAAAGTATATGTACAGCATACATAGGACCAACATCACATATTATTTCATCACAAAATTTTTGCTAATGGAAAAGGAAACAAGAACTTGCTTATCAACTTTAATTTCCCTACATTCATTCAACCATTGCAACTTGTATGGTCTAGGATGCCTAATGGTAGGTAAATTCAATTTCTCAACCAATGTAGTGCTTGCAACATTTGTTACACTCCTAACATTAATAATCAAACTACAAACCTTGCTATTAATAAGGCAACGAGTATCAAAAATGTTTTCCCTTTACTCATTCATCTCATCTTCCTTTACTTGAAAATTCAAAGCTCTTCTAACCATAAGGCATTCTCCTTCCACATCATATTTAACCCCATCATTACTAACATCTTCAGGTAAGGGCATAGAATCATGATCACTTTCACTTTCAGTCACAACTTCATTATTTTTCAAAATCATGACTCTCTTATTGGGGCATTGAGAAGCTATATGACCTATACCCAAACACTTGGAACACTTTATATCTCTATTTCTAGATGTTTGAGAATCAGGTTTATGTTTGCTCTTTGATATAGCATCTTCTCTGTCTTTAGTTGTCTCCTTTTGGATAGCTCTTTCTCCTTTCTTCCAAATCTGTTTTTGTGAAGAACTTGATCCAAAATGGAATTTTGAAACACTTTTATGCTTGAGTTGCTTTTCCACCTTAATTTCCATATGCACCATGTCTTCTAACTCCACATAGTGTTGCAATTCCACTATGTCAATAATTTCTTTATGAAGTCCATACATGAAACGAGCCATTGTAGCCTCTCTTTTTTCTTGCACATTAGCTCTTATTAAAGCTAATTCCATATTTTTATAATATTCCTCCACACTCTTAAAGTCTTGTGTAAGGGTCTGCAACATTTGATAAAGCTCCCTATAGCAATGATTAGGAATAAATATCCTCCTCATTAGAGTTTTCATTTCTCTAATTGTTGCTACAGGCCCCTCACAATTATTCCTCCTATTAATGCCCAATTTATCCTACCAAACAATGGCATAATCAATGAATTCTATTGCTTGCTACTTCACCTTTTTAGCCTCAGAATAATTATGGTACTCAAAAATCATTTATGCCTTCTTCTCTCACTCCAAATATGCTTCAGGATCACTCTTACCTTGGAAAGGTGGTATTTTCATTTTAATGCTCCCAAGGTTTCCATCCACTCTATTTCTTTCCCTAGGAATATTTCTGCCATGTCTTCTCTCACACCTCCTATCTCCTCTATTCCTATTTCTTCCCACATCAAATTTAGATTCAAAATCTTCCTCACTAGCACTACTAACCTCATAATTTTCAAATTCAAATTCATTCATAGAAGCATCTCATTTCCTATTGTGCCTTCGAGGATTTGGTTGAACTCTTTGCAGATTTGTAATCCTTTCATCTTGCCTATCCATCCTATCCCTTATTTCACCAAAACCATATTCATACGTGCAAATTGTTGCTGCATTACCCTAAGGTGGTCATCTAGATTCATTGCATTACTACTTGATATTTCTTCTTCATTAGACATAGTATCTGCAAGAAAGATGTTAGAGAAATAAATTTTCTTACAAATTCCTCACATATTTCCCTAAAAAATGTCACCTACACTCGTGTTTCACTCAAATTTGGCTTTTTGAATTGATGTATATCACTCTTTCCTTTTTCCACTCTTAGACTTCTCTTCAGATTTTTTAAAGAACTAAGCAATTTAATCAACGCAATCACAACTTATAGAAAATCAACACAATACTCAGAAATAAGAAATATCAAAGTGAGTATTGGAAAAGGAGTGCAAGTAAATCAAAATTTCAATTGACACAAAGTAAAAAGGTTTAGTTAAATTCTGGATATTAAGATAGATGCTTGCATAGAATGCTTCCAACACATCAATTGGAACTTTCTTCTCTCTCTTTTTTGTTTTTTTTTTCAATTTTTTTCTACTAAAATTTAAAGAGAATACACAATCTATCATAAAAAGTCTTAAGCAATCTGAACCTAGAAATTCTAGAAAAGTGTCCTTTTTGAAAAGACTATAACTCACTATAGAAATTTTCGATTGAGATGAAACCAAAATGAATGGAACGAAGATATTCTAAACAATGAAAATGACCTATTAAACAATGGAAAACACAAAGTAAAAGTGGTCAAACAAGGATAGAATATTTGGTAATGTTCTGGAAAAAATGAAGATAAACAACCACAGAAATTTCCAAAAACACAACTAGATTAAAATGGATAGAACTCACCAATGACAAATCAGATTGAAACGAATTGAAATAAGAGATTCTAAGTAATGAAAATGACCTATTAAAAAATGGAAAACACAAAGTTGGTCAAATAAGGATAGAATATTTGGTATATTCTGGAAAAAATGAAGATAAACAGACAAAAGAAAATTTTCAAAAACACGACTAGATTAAAACGGATAGAACTCACCGATGACAAATCAGATTGAAACGATTATAAACCAAGATGAAAGAAGATATTTTGAACTATAAAAATGACTCACTAAATGTCAAAAACCACAAAGATTGACAAATAGAAGTAACAATTTACACACAAACACAGATGACCCAGATGAAAAGACTCACAAAGAAAGCACCAAACCTAAAACAAAAATTAAAACAACGAACAGAAAGACATGACTTGAGTTTAGATCCGAAACTTTGATACTAAGATGGTGTGAACCTACAAGGGAAGATCCCATAAACCCATACCAATGAGATATACACACCCCAAGAAAGCTAAACACAAATCGATGATCCACCCTTGACCACAAAAGAACAAGGACCTAAAGTGTTAGAAGACACCACAATGTTGATCAAGCCTTGATAAGTCTGTTAGTTCTAAGAAAAACCCTAGGGAGAATCTACTCTTAAGAAACAAGGTGTATAAAAATGCAACCTTTCATTCAATAATCAAGTTTGAAAGTCTGCCTTCAAATGAAAGGTTACAAGGTATTTAAGAGAAGTATTAAAAAACCCTAATTGCATTAAATGCATCCTAGAAAATAGATACTAAGACTTAATACAATTAATTAATTAAGAGGCCTAAAAGTCAAATATGCCAACTATCTAATAATTTTCGCACAAATAAAATTCACTAAATATAATTAGCCTTCAAAGGGAAAAATGTGCTTATTTAGGTCCAAATGAGTCCTCCCATATATAGTACTAGGTCCAAGCTTTTTGTTTTGAAGTCTCCAAGCCCAAAACTTGATTAGCATCTCCATTTACAGCCTATATGAAATTAGTGATATTTTCAGCATTTTTGTCTAGATTTGATCCGATTACCTCTTGCTTTTTCCAAGCCTCTTGCATTAGCCCATTTAATGCTTCCTTAATTTGTTTGGCTCTTGCCCTTTTGATTTATCCACTTGGAATTTGCAAATGATCTCTTGAATTTGAAGACACAACTTACTGAACCACATCACGTGAGTAGAGGTGTTTGGTGCCATTACAAGATGGAAGTGCTACCAAAATCAAGAACCAAATATGAAATCATGCAGCGGTATGTATAGGCTTCAATTTGAACTGAATATCTTATGGTTTCCATAAGTTGGTGAGATGCCCTAATTTTCGATCAGACCTAATCTTAGGAAATGGTGTGATTTTTCTAGTTTTGATGCTTCCAATGAGTTTAGAACGAAAAGTTGTATGGGATAAAAGTGAGAAACCGATCCTAAAAGAATCAATAGAGGAAATAGAATTTTTGGCCAAAAGACCCTTAAGTTCGACCAGACCAATTCCTTGGGAAGGAATTGGATTTTTTTTAAATTTGATATTAGAAGTTGATTCTATACACAAGATTGTATAGGAATAGACTATGGAAAGGATTTTGGTTGGATTGGACAGAAAATCCTAAAATGGGAATTTAAGTATAATGCTACCAAATTACGTTTTCATGGAGATAGTCTAGCTGTAACAAAATTTTGATTAGTCAAATCATGACCAACGACTGTTATATTTTCTAGATTGATAGTAGAAATCCTAAGATTTAATTTGATACATAATATGTGTCATTTGGGTTATTAGATTGTAAGATATGAATTTTTAAAGTTTGGGCACTGAAATTGGAACAAATTCTAGAACAGTTTGGTTGATTGAGGATTTTTGGATACTTTTGCATATAAATATAAGTAAGTGATATTTTCCCATATAGAGAACTTAAAGGAATTTACATAGAACTTTGAACCACTCTATTTTGAGGTTTTGTAGGTTAAGTTATGAATTTTCAAAGTTAGGTGAAAATTCTGGCAGCATCAGCTTGATATGCAAAAATGAGGAATTGGAGTGAATTGTAAATAAGAGTGACTTCCAAGGGTAAAGTTATGTCCTAGAGGCTAAAGTAGCCTTATTGGACATTCATTTGTCATGGCTTACTTTCACAACTCTAATAAATCACGTGATTATATGTCTAGGGCCATAAGGTGACAAAGAAGAGGCAATAAAAGCAACTTTAATGGTTAGAAAAAAAGGAACAAAAGGAGGACCTAAAGACTCAAGATAGTGAACTTACTATACTTTCATATATTGATATGTTTGCTTGTGTGTTGATGTTCATGATTGCTTTTCTTGCTTATTTATGTGTAACATAGATGAATGATTGAAGCTCTATTCCTATTAATACTATGGCTATAAGTAAGAAATGTGAAGCATTGAGCATGCAGAAATATCATTATATTAACATGAGTCTATGTAAGGCAAGCATATCATACACTAGCATTTATCTTATATGCATTATTTGGTATTGTTTGCTACTTAAATTCCCCTGAATCTCATCATCCCCTAACCAACCATATAGGCACATGAGCAAAGAAGAGGAATGCAAGACAAGGTGCCATGTGAAAAAGTTGCAATGGAGAGGAGAAGAATTAGTATGAGCTAATCTGTTATGTAAAATTACCATTTGACGTGGTTAATGGTTTAACCTGCATGACGGATATATGTTTATTTAAGCGCAATAATTAAAGTAAAAATGGGTAATTGTATGGTACGAGCCCAATAGGTAACAAACATTCCATGAATTAATAAAAAAAAGGAGAACTTTGATATAAATGAATAGAGAGAAGTCAGTAACCCCATTTAAAAAGATAAACAATCTGGTAAATACGACTTTAGAAAATGAATAGTGACCCTGTAAAGGAAAGATTAAGTTCAGGTTTGGGAGTAATGTTCCCCTAAGCCAGTAATGCTTCCGCAATGCAATACAAAGGGGTCTAGCAAATGGGTATTACAGTAGATGAGTCAGTGATTCTAACGCTGTTAAAGGAAGTTGTCAAACAACCCGAATGGGCTGCTTTTCTATGGTCACGAATCTCTCTAGCTTTCAAGGTAAATTAAATTTAATGTAATGTTTAACTCTAGATATAAGACTTCTTTATTAATGTAATGTGTACCTCTGACATCTTTTTTGTTTCTATACATAGGTATTAAGCATAAAAAACTATGAAAGGGCGAAGAACAATGAATACTCGTACTATGGAGGCTGCACAGGGTAAGCGAAAATCGAGCAGCAATTGATAGAGAAGCAGGGGTTTAGATCGAATGTGTCTATCAACCGTAGAGTGTTATGGATTGCTGTGAGGCAAAATAAAGAGGGCAACATTGACAATCCTCGTATCTAGAAGGTTGTCTCAATAATTTTAAGTATTGATGATTTTAATTCAATTATGTTTGGGCTATCTAAAAGAGTTTTTCACCTTTCATTTTACTAAAGGAGACATTAAGTCAAAAGTTAGAGTGAGGTGAGTTTATTGGGGACAAGAATGTCTTGGAAAAGGCTATGGGTATTAACCACAATAGTCTTTTAAGGGGTGTCGGCTATAAAGTAAAAAACAAAAAGAATACTTTGGGAAGTAGAAAAGTCTTGTCGACTTGATTAGAAAATTCAACAGTATATAGAGATTATCAAGATGTTGAAGAAGTAGGTTGAAGCACAACAAGTTGTTATTGATCAGTTAATGAGTTGATATACCTCGAGAAAGCAGGGAATGTCTCACACCCTAGGTGCCAAAGATAGCTTACTCGCTTATGCCGATTAAAGTTGTATAATAATAGACGAAAATGCATATATAAATGAAGTATCCCAAGTTCTCTCTTAGGCTCAGAGCTTTAGCTAAGTAAACCATTAGGTGCAACGTGCTGTGAAGGAATGTCTATCTCTCCCTTCTTTTAAGAAGTGAGTGATCTATGGGCGAAGGAATGGTCTTTCATTGGCAGCTAAAGCGAATGAGAAAGGGGTTGACGTAATTAAGCTCGGCTAATGATGTATTTATTGGAGAAGGCTTTGATTTGATCAGTAGTTAGATACCCTAGGCCTGCCTGATAATGGTTGGGGGTTTTTTATTAGTGAGAGACTATATGGCTCTCAATATGCCGTAAAAAAAGCTCTATCCGTTATAGTACCTGAGAAACACATTCCCCTCCCAAACTCTACCTGAGGTAGTATAACTCATGTTGAAAGCCTATGCTTTATTTATTTTTTTTCTTTACACTAATTGTGTTTTCCCTTTATTCAGGGTAACACAGAGGTTAAGTGTGTAGCCGATAGCCCTAAGTGGCATATAGTTGCTACGGGCCACATGTACAACTTATCAAGGTAGAACACAATTCATAACTCACCTCTCCCTCAGAATCATGTTAGGGTATAGCTGAAGACGGCTATCAATCCTCAGTATGCCCTTTTGATTCACATCCTAGATGTAGATACAGTAGGAGGAGCTGTACTTAGCTTTGTTGTGTGGGCAAACCACCTTTATATCGTACCTAGGAAGAGAAAAGAAGTTTATCATCGCCTTTTGAGCTTGCTAATAAATTTTATAATAACAATTTTCCTAACTTCTCAACTTGTTTAGATGAAAAGGGGGAAGAGCAATCTGGTAGCCTAATCTGGCTATGGTTCGGTGTTTTATGTGCCAAAGAAGATGGATGAGCCTGTGCATATGCCTTAGGCGACAGTTATGCCAGTTTCCAACAAATTCTGGATGGCTCTCGATGCACACGATAGCATAGTCACCGAAACAGACTCTGAAGGAAACTACTACACCAAGAAAGTCCACTTTGAGCAAGATATCAACGAGGAATAAGGTGTGTTAGACACTATCACTTGGATGTTAGTCAAAAAGACTATCACGGGTGATATGGCTAGCTCAAGTGCTTGTAACGTTTTTAACCGATATGTTTTATATCCTGAAACTTGCTTAGGATAGATGTTAATCTTGCGAAAGAACAATAGCAAGTATAAAGAATTTAACAATGTTTTCTTTAATGAATATGATCATCCATATTCGAATATCTTTATTGACTTTAAAATATACTCGGATAACCTTTGTTGTATTCAAATAAAAGAGCTTATTTTCTGTTTAGGTATATTTGAATATACTTTTCCTTATTCGAATAACATTTAGAATAAATTTGGTTTTTATATTGAGATAACTTGGGCTTATTCCAATACACTTTTCCTTATTCGAATAACATTCTTTGTAATGGAATAACTTGGCCTTATTTGAGTATGATTTTCCTTATTCGAATAGACTCTGACATAACCAAGTAACCTTATTCGAATACAACTATTTGTATTCGAATAAGCTCCTTTGATTCTTGAATAATCATATTCAAATACACCATCTTCTATTAGAATAACTTTCAAAAAATTACAGTGTATTAGGATAACCAGTTCCTTATTCGAATATAGCTTTGGAATTTGAATGGCTTCTTATTTGAGTAAACAAGTCCTTATTCGAATATGATTTGTGAGAAACTGAATATCTATTTGAACAAGTATTCTCTTATTAGAATAAGTTTTAACCTATAAGACTATCTCACCATATTCGAATAACAACTTCCTTATTTGAATAACACTTCTTATCAGAGACAAAATTGAAGTTTCAGATATCTTATCTTGTTCGAATAACTAGTCTTCTATTCAAATAAGCTTTGCCAATTGAAATAATAGACAAGACTACCCTTATTCAAATAGTGGCTTGAGTATTCGAATAAGCTTATGCTTTATTTCTTTTTAAATAAGTGTGACCTTATTCGAATAAAAATACTCTTATTCAAATAAGTCACAATATTTTGATAGAAAATACACTAGTTATTCGAATAAGTTAAGGGTTATCCATATAACTTTTGATTGAAAATGAACTCCCTTATTCGAGTAATTGAATACTTATTTGAATAAGCCTATGGTTTGTTATCATTAAACCTATGAATCTAACACCAAAGAAGAAGAACAATTATCCTTATTGCCGTGCTTCCGGAGTTAGTACACTACTTTATTAAACTGGATGCTTATTATGTTTGCTTCTTAGTTTTATTCTCATTATGTTTAATGTACTTAGGGGTCATTGGATGTTCATCATGCTAAATCCCTTCAAGTAAAGGATTTGGTACTTTGATTCGATTCATGGGGATGCAAAAAATCAACCACAAATGGTCAAGGTTTTCAATAAATAAGTTGATGAATTTAAATTTGGTACTTTTATTATAAGTTTATTATGAATTTGGTGCTTTAATTTCTTATTGTAATATATCTTGTCAGAGTTGTTTGCTATTACGCCAAGGACAAAGGCCTAGCCTGCTCCTTGTTAATAGGCAAAGGTATTGCATCCACTTACAAATAGAAGAGAGTAGTGGTAATATACACATACTTACATTTTGTGTTAGAGTTGTCAGAGTTGGTTTTTGGTGTTAGACTAATACATTTCATTTGTTTGTTTATAGTGTCTACGACAGTCAGATCAGAGCGCTTATTGTGGGTACAGTGTCATGAAGTTCATAAAGGACATAGTCACCCACAATCCCTGCTCAGTTGATACTAAGGTATATATATATATGCATGTATGTGAGTTTAAGTTTAATTAAAGGTAAAGTCACATATATTTACTAACCATAACTTTTTTTCACATGCAGTACTTTGAGGATAGTCACTCTGAACATATGCTAGGACAAATTGAAGAAATCATAGAAAAGTTGACTGTGACAGTTTGTCGTCGACAGATGGGAGCATAAGTTAGCTATGACATTTTTTGTTTTCCTGCTTTTGGTTTTTTTTTTATTTTCTCTTTTTTCTCTAACTGATGTGCTTTTGGTGGTTGGTAATTTGGATTAGCTTGTGGTTTCTGTAATGTACAGTTTTGTATATGTACTTTTTTATGATTGCTTGAAATGAATATATATGTTTAAATGGTTTCTGTAATTGGTTTCTATTGGATCTGCAATCAGTTTTATATGTATGTAATATGCATATGGGGGCTTATCAAAAGTGGGGCCCATTTTTTTAAAAAAAATTATCACACATACTTAACTGTTATTTTCCAATAACCGTCAAATATTACACATATATAACAATTTTTCCAAATAACTTTCAAATAAACCCTTTCCTCTTGTCACTAATATGTTACCATTTATCATTTTATCCGTTAAGTATTATACATAATATATTACAACTATTATTAAACAACTGTTAAATATAGATTGTTATCTTTAATAGTCATTGTCTTACAACCGTTAAATATAGTTCCCTATACATAACGGTTGTATTTGAAAAACAGTAAAATGTAGTACCCAATATTTAATGGTGAGAAACTGTTATATATAAATATTTGATGCTCGTATATTTAACGGTTGAAAATTTTTAAATATCCACACACACACACACACAAAATGTTATATATAGACAAATCCATAGTAATGTATGTGCACAATTTATCAAATAGTTATATGTGTGTGCATTGTCCAAAAATAAAGTTATGACTAGCACTTGGACTAAAAAAGTGTTTTACTGCTCTTGCTTTTGAAATTATAGTTTGGGTCAAAACCATGATTTGGGAAGTTTGCAAACAGGCTGAACCCCAAACAAGCTGAATGAGGTGTTTGGATGATTTTCCCCAAAATCATGGTTTTTTTCAAATGTTGGATTCGAAGACATGACTGACATATGGGAAGACCTTCTTTCTCATATCAACATGACACTCGAATATTGATAGTTTTCTTTTTAAAACCATGGTTTTAAAAAGTATCCAAACACAAGTTGATTCGTTCCCATTTAGCCTTGTAAACCTTAAATCTATTCGGAAAAAAGGGAAGACAGGATTAAAAGAAGGCTCAAGAGAGACAATTTTTTATTCAAGTCAATTGAACTTCACAACTATTAAGTTCTAAATTTTCATAATAAAAAAGTCAAACAACACTATGCAAAGTCACAATAAAGTCAACATGACACTTCGACATTATCACTGTTGTAGTAGTCAAGTCATATATTTTAATTTTAGTTATCATATCTAATTTATCCAACAAGTCCAACTTAGTGAAATCAATTTATTCAGCTACCTGCTATTCACCTGATCCTTAATATAATATATATTTAATTAATTTGATAAGATTAAAGAAGTTAGTTAAGTTGGTTAATATGATATATATATTCTAAAATACCCTAATCATCTTACTAATTCTCTCATTCTCATTCCTCTTTGATTATTATTGAGAGAGCATCAATACGAATAAATTAAAAAAAGATTGACAAATATGAAAACTATGTCTTATATTTAGGACTAAGATCAACTTCCTAAATATATCTTATATTAAACACTTGAGGGAGTAATACGCAAATATAAGGAATAGGCTAAGCCTATCACTAAGTCAATGGAGATACAAACAAGTGCATAACTAACGTACGTACATACATACATAACCAAATATAATAAGGCACGCCCTTTGACTAGCAAATAAAAATAAATTAATTATTGATAAAAATAAATAAATAATGCTAAATTATACTTTTGGTCCTTTAAGTTTAAACAAAATTCTATTTTAGTCCTTGCACTTTACAAAGATGTGTTTTCAGTCCTTTTAAGTTAATACCATTAACTTTGCTAACAAAAAATACTGAGTCAACAAATTTAAAATGTCAACTTAACAAATCTAAAATGTTGACATATTTTTTTTTTCAGAAGATTGATCTTAAAATTAAAATATAAAAGTAATTATATTAAAGAATTAAAATTTTGGCATGATAGCATTTTTAATTTGTTGACATCATTTTCCATTAATAAAGTTAGATGTGTTAATTTAAAAGGATTTAAAGTTAAAGGATTAAAATGGAACCTCATCTAAACTTAAGAGACCAAAGTATTGATCGATCAGCAAGAAGTAGTGAAACTGTGGTAGGCTTCACCTCTCCAAGACCAAGTTTTATGTAGACAGATAAGGGCATGAGATTTACACTTGCTCCCAGGTCACAAAATGCTCTTTCAAAGTTACATTGACCTATGGTGCAAGGTATGCAAAAGCTTCCTAGATCTTTCAGCTTTGGTGGTAGTTTCTTTTGCAGAATGGCACTGCACTCCTCAGTAAGTGCAACTGTCTCAAATTCCTCCAGCTTACGCTTATTTGAGAGAATGTCCTTCATGAATTTTGCATAACTAGGCATTTGGGCAAGAGCGTCTGCAAAAGGGATGTTGATATGTAACTTTTTGAAAACCTCCAGAAACTTTTTAAACTGCTTGTCTAGCTTTGCCTTCACAAGTCTCTGAGGGTATGGAACTGGTGGTACATATGGAGGAGGGTTATCTGGAAAGCTGATTCTTCCTGGTACCACATCATCTTCTTGAGGTTTCTGTGCTTCCTCCTTCTTTTCTTGTTCACTTTCTTTCTTTTCTCCGTCATTCTTATGTAGAATTACAGGATCTTTCAATTCTTTCCCACTCCTTAATGCAATAGCCTTCACATGCTCTCTTGGGTTTTTTTCAGTGTCACTTGGAAGAGTACCTGGTTGTCTGGAATTCAGCATATTTTCAATTTGGCCCATTTGGATCTCCAAGTTCTTTATTGAGGCTTCCTGGCTTCTAATTCTTGCATCAGTCCTAGCCATGAATTGAGATGTATTCATGGTTAGTTGAGCCAGTGCATCTTCCATATTCACTTTTTGTTGTGGTGGATTTGGTGGTTGAAGAGCTTGTTGCTGGTAGTTCCCTTGCGGTTTGAACACATTTTGATTATTCCTCCAGCCAAAGTTTGGATGATTTCGCCAACCTGGATTATAAGTGTTTGAGAATGGGTCATTTCTTTGATTTCTGATATAATGAGCTTGCTCTGACTAAGAAGGTATGGATAACTGTCCATCTTGACTTTGTGTACTCATATGAGGTCCTCCATATCGGTCACAGGTTTCATGAGGAGTACTGATTGTATTTGCTTGACTAGTCAATGAGCTCACTTGCTTGGATATAGATGCAACTTGAGAAGATAAAGTTGTAAGGATATCCAGCTCGTGCACTCCAAGTACCTTCTTTGAATTATGACGTTCAAAAGGCCATTGATATGCATTTTCCGCCATCTCCTCAAGTAAATTGTAGGCATCATCTAGATTTTTTCCCATTAAAGATCCTCCAGCTGCAGCATCTACAAGAATTCTGGTGGTATGCGTCATCCCATTGTAGAATGTTTGCAGTGTCCACCAATCTGGTAACCCATGATGAGGACATCTCCTTAGCAACTCCTTGTATCTTTTCCAGGCTTCATAAAGGCTTTCTAGTTCATGCTGGGAAAATGAGGTAATTTCATTCCTCAATTTTGCAGTTTTGCCTGATGGAAAGTATTTCGCGAAAAATTTTTGTGCCAAGGCATCCCATGTAGTTATGCTTCCCACTAGTAGAGAATGTAACCAGCTCTTAGCCTTATCCCTGAGTGAGAAAGGGAAAAGTCTAAGTCTAATGGCATCATCAGTAACACCATTATGCTTGAATGTGTCGCATATTTCAAGGAAGCTGGCTATATGTGTGTTAGGATCTTATGTTGATAAACCACCAAACTGATTGGCTTGCACCATTTGGATAATTGCAGGCTTGATTTCAAAATTGTTGGCTGCTACTGGTGGTTTTCTGATTCCAGAAGTTGTCTCCATGACTGTTGGTATTGCATAATCACGGAGTGTTTTGGTATCTGCTGCTTCTCCTTCCGAATTTGCCATTGAATTGATTAAAGTAGACTGCTTCCGAACTCTCCGATTTCTTCGACAAGTTCTCTCGATCTCAGAATCACAAGGTTGTAATTCGTCTTCTTCGATCTGGTCATATACTAAGCAAAAACCTGAAAAGAAACAAAAGACAAAAAATATATATATATATATATATATATATATATATATATATATAATATGAAGACCAAATTAGTATTAAAATTACTTGGTATTGATATTAATGACAATCCCGGGCAACGGCGCCAAAAACTTGTTACGAGTGTAGGATGGTGTATTTAGAAGTGCAAGTGTACACTATCGTAATCAAGTAATATAGAAGTGAGTAGAGTATCGTTCCCACAAGGATTGATCACTAAGTACCAAAATTGGTAATTTTAATTCTATTTAGTCGGTTGATTAGTTGTGATTGAGATTGCAAGATAGAAATGATGAAATATGAATACAAGTGATATAAAGATAAATATGAGAAAAAGCCCTAGGGATTAGATTTCACTTAATAAATTCCGGATTGAATCACTTATCTATTCTAGTCCAATTTATTCCACATGATTGATAGTCGAGTTTCCCTATTTTAATTACTAGCCTTTTCCAAGGTCAAGTAATTCTATAATTAATTGCTAACCCAATATATTCCTATATGAATTTAAGTAATCAATCATGCATTAAGATTTATGGAACTCAATTAAGACTACACAACCCATATGAATATATTCCTATTTCATATGCAAATTATGGTTTTAATTATAGGATCCACACACATGTATCTCCTTCCGGTCTCAACATGCATATTAAAATCATCCAAAAGGTGGCCAATCAATTGTAAGCATTAAGAGCAATAATTAAAACTCAATCATGAAGGAAAAATTAAAACTAGATTTAATAAGTTAAGATTCAATCCGTCATTAGTAAGCTACGTCATCACCCTAGGAAAAGGAAAATTTAGCTCATGATAAAATTAAAAACAAAACCAAAATATATTACAAACATCATAAATATTGCATAAAAATTAATTATAAAAACATAAAAATACAACTACAAGATGCATAAAAATGGAAAATCTAGCCTACCATATAGGAGGTAAAACCATCCATGTAGGTGGCAACCTATACCATCCATAAAGGAGGACTACCTAGGCCTTCCATATAGGAGGTAAAACCATCCATGTAGGAAGCATGCAAGAAGTAAAAAAATACAAGAAATAAATTCTAAAAATAACAACTCTCTCTCTAAAATAGAAACTCTCTCTCTCTTCCTTCCTTCCTCCTCCTTCCTTTCCATTTTAGGGTGCCAAGAAGCTCTATTTATAGGCTTCATTTTCGGACTGCTACAGTGATTTGCTACAGTGAACCGCACTGCTACAGTGAACCGACCACACCGTCCGCTACAGTAACCCGTACTGAACCGCCCCACTTCCACACACCGTCCGCTACAGTAAACCGTAATGGTCCGCTGCAGTGAAACTGCTACAGTGAACAGTACCCGCATGAATAGTGCATATTGAATAGTACCGTGTGAATAGTACTTTCCATTAAATGCCTTCTTTAATTCTTTTTAATCCGGTACTATCCATGGCTGCAAGAAAATCATTATTTATTTATTAATTACACCCAAATTGATTACATTCAGTTCAAATATAGTCCACAAAATCATCATATAAGGGAAAATGAATATGCAAATATTTTACTTATCAATGGTCTCAAGAAAAATCATAACCACCATTCAAAAATTGTTTACTCAAGGATATGTGAGGGGGAAAAAACACTTAGATGTAGCTAGTCCTTGGATTCAGAAGGTTTTGTGTGTCTAGGGTGTTTTTTTTCTCTTTTTTTGTGGCCCTCGCCCCAGGGGTGTTTTAAATTTTAATGAACAGGAATTGAGGCTAAAAGAAAAATATAGAGAAAATACATGATGATAATGGAACTTTATGGAGTGCCAACATGGCATTTTACAAGGGTTTGTTAGGTGTACAAATCGTGTGTTATTGTATTGTAGAATTTTCATTTTCTCATGACTTCAAATAATACCATAAATTAGGTATGTGAATAAGAGAACCCAAATGTGCTAAAGTTTAATGTCCAAAACTAGTTCATAAATAGCTTGAGCTATTTGAACTAGTTTAACTCAAAAAGTTCTAATGACAGATGATCAGCATAAATATGCTATCATTTCATTCATTAGAATTTAACTCCGCCTATGTTTAAGCTGGTCCCAAGCCCGGGTAAAGAATAAGGATTGTGTTAGGCCCCAACAGCCAACGTAAAACCTTGTCGAATCTTTTATAAACATGGATCAACAAAGAAATTGTGCTAATGCTAGGTCGTTGCCTGTAAGTAACACTTTGTATGGCTTGAGTACAGTAAGAAGTGAGTGAAAGTAGCTGCATCGTCACCCGGATGTTGTGTTAAATGAGCAAGGGCTACTGCTCTCTTCTAAACGAAGACGGCTAAAGGAGCTAGTTCATGAGAACAATATCAAATTTGGCACTTGAAACATTGGAACTCTAAACGGAAAATCTTGGGAGGTGGTGGGAGTAATGAATGATCGAAAGATTAATATCCTATGTCTCAAGGAAACTAAATGGTCAAGAGAAAGGTCTCAAGAAATTAATGGTTTTAAGCTCTGGTACACAGGAAAGGTCAATAGAAGGAATGGTGTTGGTATCATCACTGACAAGGGATGGAGGAAGAATGTAGTGGACGTTAAGAGGATTGATGATAGAATTATTTCCTTAAGAATGATTGTTGGAAAGGATACTATAAACATTATCAGTGCGTATGCACCCCAAGTAGGGGCAGAAGTACATCTTAAGGAAAAAATTTGGGAAGATATGGAGGGGCTAATTCAGAGTATCCCACTAACCAAAAAGATTTTTATTGGAAGAGATTTTAATGTACATGTTGGTAAGGAGGCATGACCTCATACAAGGACTCATGGTGATTTTGGATTTGGGATGCTTAATAATGAAGGTCAATCTATTATTGATTTCTCCCTCGCATATAGCCTCAAGATTATCAACACTTGCGTTAAGAAATGAGAGGAGCATTTAATAACATACAAGAGTGGAGCCATAAGGACACAAATTGACTTCTTTTTAGTAAGAAATTATGATAGACGACTTTGTACTAATTGTAAAGTGATCCCTAGGGATAGCATGACAGCACAACATAGGATTTTGGTCCTTGATGTGAATATTAAGTATGTAAAATAAAAGCGCCGGCAAGTTTTAAACCCAAGGGTCAAGTGGTGGCAATTAAAGGGGGAGAAATGAGAGATTTTTAAGAGAACTCTGTTGGAGAAAGGGGAGTAGGAGTTAGAGAGAAATGCTAATATCATATGGGAAAATATGTCTAAAAAGGTCCAGAAGGTTGCTAAAACAACTTTAGGAGAATCAAAAGGTCTTGGTCAATAAGATAAGGAAACTTAGTGGTGGGATGAGATTGTTCAAGAGAAAACCAAGCATAAGAAAGACTGTTTTAAAGCCATACACTTGTGTAATAATATTGAAAATTAGGAAAGGTATCTTGTGGCTAAAAAGGAGATTAAAAAGGTAGTGAGTGAAGCTCATAATAAAGCATATGATGAGTTTTATAAGGAGTTAGAGACAAAGGTAGGAGAGCGTAAGATTTACAAAATCACAAATAACAATGAGAGAAAATCAAGAGACTTGGACCAAGTGAGGCGTATAAAAGATGAAGAAGGCAAAGGTTTGGTTACTGATGAAAATATTAAGGATAGGTGGAAAGCCTACTTTTATAAGCTATTTAATGATGGCGGGAGAGGGTCTTATTATGGCGGGAAAGATTTGACAACTTAAGAAGGTGATCTCAATTTGTCATTTTATTGCAGAATTCGAATTGGCGAAATTAAGGAAACTCTTAAAAAATTGGAAAATTGTAAAGCTATCGGACCTAATAATATTCCTATTGAAGTTTGGAAATGTTTAGGAGAAGAGGGTGTGTCGTGGCTCACAAAATTATTTAATGAAATCTTACAAACCAAGAAAATGCTAGAGGAGTGGAGAAAAAATATTTTGGTCCCTATTTATAAGAATAAAGGGGATATCCAGAATTGTGCAAACTACAGAGGAATTAAGCTAATGAGTCATACAATGAAATTGTGGGAAAAAGTAATTGAATACAGGTTGAGATTGTAGACTAATATTGCTAAAAACAAATTTGGATTCATGCCAGAAAGGTCTACAACAAAAGCAATTTATTTATTAAAGGGGCTAATGGAAAAATATAGGAGCAAAGAAAAAGATTTGCATATGGTTTTCATTGATTTGGAAAAAACGTATGACTGGGTGCCAAAAGATGTACTTTAGAAAGCCTTAGAAAAGAAGGGGGTAAGGGTTGCATATATTAAAGCCATTTAGAACATGTATGAGGGGTTACAACTAATGTTAGAACACTTTGAGGTGTTACAAAGGAATTTCCTATAAGGATTGGACTACATCAAGGATCAGCTTTGAGTTCTTATTTGTTTAACCTATTGATAGATGTTCTAACTTAGCCTATAAAAGAGGAGACCCCTAAATGCATACTTTTTACGGATGATATAATTCTATTAGCTGAATCCAAGGAAGAAATTAACTTAAAACTTGAGATATGGAGACGGAGTTTGGAATTGAGGGGCTTTCATCTTAATAGGAGCAAAATAGAATATATGTATTGCAATTTTGATAAGAGACAAAATCGAAGTAAAGTAAAAGTTAAATTGGGGGGCAAGTCATCATACAAGTGACAAAATTTAGATATTTTGGATCAATTATACAAAAAGATGGTGAAATTGATGGAGATGTCAATAACAGAATTCAAGCTGGATGGTATAAATGAAAAAAAGCTACTAAAGTTATTTGTGATAGTAAAATACTTAATAAGATAAAAAGAAAGTTCTATCGTACTGTTATAAGACCAGCAATGCTATATGGTAGTGAATGTTAAATTTTAAAGTGATAATATAAGCATAAAATGAGGGTAGCTAAGATGAAGATGTTGAGATAAATGTGTGGTCATACAAAAAAAGACAAGATTCATAATACTCATACTCAAACGAGTTGGAATAGTCTTTATTAAAGAAAAAATGGTAGAAAATCGTTTAAGGTGGTTTGAACATATTCAACGAAGGCCATTGAATACTTTGATGAGAAGGGTTGATCAAACAATATAAAATCCTATCAAACAAAATCGAGGAAGGCCGAAACAAACGTTCAATGAGGTTATAGAGAAAAACATTTAAATTAATAATATATCAAAATCTATAATTTTTGATAGAGCACAATGACGTCGTGCGATCCATATAACTAACCCCACCTAATAAGATAAAGGTTTTGTTATCGTTGTTGTTGTTGTTGTTGTTGTTCGTTAGAATTTATCATTATATACTCCTCAGTTATTAATAGATTTTTACATGATTAAATCCCTTTTTTGGGCCTTAGTAGTTCCCCCAAACCCAAAAGAATATCAAATATCATTCAGCCCAAACTGGAAGGATAATGTAGTCTACCCAGTTTTGTGTTAAAATAATGTACAATACATAATCATTATAAACTAGATTATCACATCAAAGTATAACAACCTAAATTGACTTTCGAAATTGACATATATGTCCTAAATTAATATGAATCACATTTCGCAAGCAACTGGTCCTCAAACCAAACAAGATGACATTACATTCCAACTTATCCTCATATGTGAAGGCATAGTAGCAACAAACCTAAGAACATCAGGATTCATGCTATCTGAAGGTCTCAGACCTTCTGATCTTCTTCTATTCATAACACGCAAAAACTTGGAAATGTTGGGAAGTACCAATTCTCTGCAATGAAGATGCAACAGGGGAACCTTTGACAACACACTTCCCTTCTGAACCTCCAGGCCTTCTGGCCTCCTCAACCTGTATGGCTGTCCAGATGTCGGCTCGATATCAACCCGAGGCATCTGTTTCCATCGGTTGTGCACGAACCAACCATACCTGTAGTCACCAACTATGGGTGTGCCAAGAGCTTCAGCACAATGAACTCGCAACTGTGTGAAAGAAGATCATACAATAAGCTAGCTGCACCAACTAAGCATAGATGTACCGTAAAAACTGAATATATATTTCGATAAACCATTAACACAGGGCATTAAAAGTCATAATGACATAATTCCTGTTTGCCAAAAAAGAATCCCAGATGTAATCAATAACTGAAGGATACGATAACCAGTGCAAAAGCATGAACTTCTAAAATATACAGCGATTATTCTCATCACAATTGCATTGTAAGCCTTGCATAGACACACAAACCCTTTGGGTCCCACGAGTTTTAGAAGAGGTTCAATTCAATTTAGTTTTTAGTTCAAAACCAATGCTAAGCTAGAATTTTCCAGATGGTCTACAGAAGCAGCTCAACTATCTGGTAGAACAATAACGTAGAACGACCAGCATAGCACTCTCAAGAAGCAGATCCAACACAACTCAGTCACAAATGAGAATACCAAACTCTCCAAGGATCATAAGCCAGTCAAGCCCAGACAAGAGTGGCCTCATGTTATTTTCAAGGTATTCCAGCTACTTTCCGAACCCCCAAAGCTGTTCCATTATCCTCTAAATTGTCATTTAAAGAAATCCCTGGCATAACCACACATAATATAGCTGCAACCATTGATGCGCTTTACACAACGATGCATCCACCGAAGGCGAATGAAAATTTGTTAGACATAATATAGGAAACATACCTGTGTAAACTTTTTATTTTCCCACACTTTATTAATGAAAGACATAAGTACAATTTACTGATGCATATGAATAATCAAAGAGAAACACTGAAAAATCAGTCAATTTAAGACCCCATGGAAACAGGCATTTTGTGAATATAAAATTAATGTTTCTTCTCTCCCCTCCGACAACTCCCACAGAAAAATTTCCCATTTGGTTAACAATGTCCTATGACTGACAAAGTAAATGGCCTTAGAAATTTAGAGCACACTTTGCACACTTAAAGATAGTTCCACCACTTTTACAAACATGAGTCACAGCCTCCAAGATACCTGATGTTTCCGGTAAGTAAGTGGGCGTAGCTCAATCCAGGAGCAACCATTTATCTTCGGACCAAGAATCCGATACTCAGTTACAGCTTCCTGGTGAGGTTCAATACCAGACTGGTGGGCTAATACTACTCTCTCTGTCTTCTCATCATCTAGAAGAACCTATATTGAGTAATAGGTTAAAGAAACAAATAAGCGAAACACTGGAACAAAGCAACCACTTTTAAAATAAATAAATGCGAGCACTGAAGCAGAAATACATCTAAAAAATAAAACATAGAAAGAGACAAGAACCTTTGAAAGAGGGGCACAAATTAAACCTTCACTCTCTTTAGGAGTACCAATGACCAATGCCCAATACCTCTGATATGTAGCTTCACATGCATCATTCCAAGCCTAACATAACCCCAATGAATTCGTTTAAAAGTTGAAAAGGAAACAGAAAGGTGATGTCTGTTACTTCTTAGAGAGCACAGTATATGACATCAAGTAAACAAGGCACCTTAAAATAAGATTTTGCCGGGTTTATGTTACTGAACAACCACTGAAGGTGTTCTATGCTATCCTTTGTTCTTCCTAGCAAATGGATGCCGCTGGTCTCTCTGTCAAGACGGTGAACCTGACAATTTAAAGAATAAAAACACACACACATTCAACGAAAGGCAACCACTTCATGAACTTGGTTTAAGATTTTGCAGACAACATTAGGATAGACCCATTTAAATAAGTCTAACAATGTCATTGTACATGTTATCAAGAAGAAAATCCAAATTATAGTTTGCGATTCAGCAGTGCCTGATTCAAACTCATGAGTTTAATACTTTATAGGTGAGACCAAGATGCTCTCATCAGCAAGCTAGAAGTTCGGTAGGTAGTAAATTCAGATGAAAAAAAAAACTTGACCAAGAAAAATTAAAATTTAACAACCTGCCATTGGTCCATGAAGGGAAATATAATTAAAGTAACAACCATATCCATAACCCTTTTATTTTCAAGATAATTACAATATGAAACAGAGGTCAACAAGTTCCTGCCAATGAAAAGAAATAAAATAAAAGAAACAATCATATTCTTAACCGTTTAAAGAAAGGTGTAAAGAAAATTCCTGATCATCAAATTTTCTCTTGTGTGGTGCAAACAGGAAACAAAGAAAATGCAATTTTAGTCATAATGCTGAAGTACATATTTTAACACTCCACCTTTCCAATTAAGAATATAAACAATTACTTAAAATTAGCAGGCAATTTTAAGTCATAGGCCACGCACACAAATTGGCACACCCTGCACTTGCCTACATAATACTAACAATTATATATATATATATATATATATATATATATATATAGAGAGAGAGAGAGAGAGAGAGAGAGAAGAAAATGTCAGTGTCAAAATATTAGGAAATAAAATTAGGATCCCATGATTCTAGTATCCTATCATATTCTTTGATTATAACCTCTCTAGTTTAGGAAGGATTCTAGCTTTATGGTGATTGATTGTAATCATCCCTCTTAATTTCTCTCTTTATGAGAGCTCTCCTTTGGAACCTATATATTGTACCCCATTCTCATTAGAATAATAAAAGTGTGAGAGCATTATATCTCTGATTTTAAACATGGTATCAGAGCATAACAATTAGAATCAGAGAATGCTCCAGTGAGGCAGAGAAACAAACACGAGAAGAGAGAGAGAGAGAGAGAGAAGAGCTCATGCAAACCCAGACCAAGTAAAGGGCAGCGCGTATGACCACACCGCCAGTATGGGAAAAACCAAAAGGCGCCATCAGCGCATCCTAGAGAGACAGGCGTGATCGGAGCGACGTGTGACCCCTACACGCCACCATAGCACTAGCGCATAAACCCCACGCGCTGTCGTCCACGGTGTTTTTTGGCAACCTTTTTTCCAGAAACATGAATCCCTCAGAATTCTCTCCTCTTTTCAGCTCTGTCCCTGGAAATTTGTCTAAAACCGGAATACATCCCGCTACACTCATGTCCTGTACAAATTCCATCAATTCCTCCTCAACTAGCAACTCATCTTCATCTTTTTCCCCTACCAGCAGCACCTTGATGCCATCAAAATTTCCAAAACCTCAAAGTATGGTCATTAACCATAGGTTTAATGGAAGAAATTATCTCCAATGGTTCCAAAGCGTGCTGAGGTATATCTGTGGAAAACGAAAGGAGAAGTACATCAATGGGGCAGCACCACAACCAGCCCCAAATGATCCAAACTTTGATACGTGGTTTGCTGAAAACGACCAAGTTATGACTTGGCTTTATAACTCTATAACTGTTGATATTAGTGAAGGCTATCCTCCTAGCAAACCCTGCAAACGAGATTTAAGATGCAGCCAGAAGAACCTATTCCTCTCTTGATAATACTGCTGCCTTGATCCATTTAAAGCAACAACTTCGAGAGTTGAGACAAGGTAATCTAACAGCAACTGAGTACTATAATGCGTTGTTAAAGCTCTGGCAACAACAGGACTTGTTTGAAGTGCATCCAAGGAAAAATGTGGAAGATGTGCAGTTATACAAGAAGATAGTGGAAGAAGGGAGAGTCTATGATTTTCTCCTTGGCCTTAATGATTCGTTTGAAGAGATACGGGGCAAAATAATGGGAATCAAACCCCTACCACACCTCTTTGATGTCGTCAATCATGTGCAATTCGAAGAAAGTAAGAAACTCCTGAATCAAAGCAGCACAAATCTGATTGAGTTCAGCACTTGCAATACGAGAGGACCATAAGAGGAACGGAAAAACAAGTGGTGCAATTACTGTAAAAAGGGTCACATCAAGGAGGAATGCTGGAAATTGCATGGCAAGCCATCACCTAGCAAACCATAAGGCCATCTTACCTCAACTGAATAGAAGGTTGAGGATACTCCTTCATTAAGTCAGGAGGAACCGCAGATGAGGATACTCCTTCATTAAGTCAGGAGGAACCACAGATGCTTCATTGAATACTTGAGAAACAGAATAAATCCAACTCTTTGCCCATTGTTAACCTGGTACAATAAGGTAATTCTATTATAGCCATCAATACTGTATGGACTAGCGACGATACATGGATAGTCGATTTAGGAGCCACAGATCATATGACTAGTAATCAAACCTTATTTACAACTCCCCAATTGTGTCCTGAGACCCTTCAAGTCAAAGTTGCTAATGGGGTGTTCACCAAAGTTGAAGGAATTGGCACAGTCACACTATCTAATTCACTAAAAGTTCACAATGTTCTATTTGTTCCAGCACTTACATGAAATTTAATATTTGTGATCAAGTTAACAAAAGGACATGTGTGCTGTGTGATATTTGATGATGATGTGTATATGTTTCAGGATTTAAACTCAAGAAGGACGATTGGGACTTCTAAAGAGTGGGATGGACTTTTCTAGATGGAGAGATTGGAAAAGGAGAATAAAGCGATTTGGAACGCACGACAAGCTCTAATCAGCTCAAGTTCTCAAGACAAAGATGTACTTTTATAGCATTGTCGCTCAGGACATCCTAATTTTGATTATGAGACATGTGTTTCCAAACTTATTCAATAAAGATTTTGTTCATTTTCATTGTGAAACTTGCCAATTTGCTAAACAAACACGATCCTCCTATCCAAAACAATCCTACCGACCCACTACTCCTTTTCAACTAATCCATAGTGACATATGGGGCCCAACAAGAATAAAAACCCAGACAAATGAGAAATGGTTCGTTACATTCATTAATGATCACAGCAGAATCACGTGGGCTTACTTGATGAAAGAAAAATCCGAGTTGACTCAAGTTTTTCAAAGCTTTCACAACTTTGTGAAAAACCAATTTCAATCCTCCATCAAAGTCCTCCGAAGTGACAATGGTAGAGAATACCTAAGTAGTACTTTTAAAGAATTTCTTGATCAACAAGGAATTCACCATCAAACCTCCTGTCCTTACACACCTCAGCAGAATGGAGTCACAGAACGAAAGAACCGCCACCTACTGAAGGTAACTAGAACTCTATTGATGGAAAGAAATGTGCCCACGACCTTCTGGGGAGATGTAGTCCTAACTGCGGCCTATCTCATCAACCGAATGCCCTCTAAAGTCCTCAATTATGCCACTCCTGTCCAAACACTCCTCACCACCTTTCCCAATTGCCCTCTTATAAACTCACTACCTCAGAAGGTGTGTTGTCTTTGTCCATACCCTTGATGGAAGTAAGTTTGATGCCCATCCCCAAAAATGCATCTTCCTTGGATACTCCTCTACACAAAAAGGGTACAAATGTTATTTTCCGACTTCAAAGCCGTATGTCTCCAAAGATACCATGTTCCACGAGGAAGATGCCTACTATCCCAAATTACTCATTCAGGGGGAGTACTTAGACATTGAATGGCTAATTTCACATGAACCAACTTCCAAAACCACCAATACCCTACATGTTACCCTAGAGGCCACTGATACATTACCTAACTTACTTGATGCCAATAATACCTTGTCACCAACTCCTGATTCCTTACCTTCTACATCTCCTAATACCCACCCTAATGAATTGGAAACACAGGTTGACTGGGATGAATATAGAAGATGGATCAGAAGGAGGTGCCAGGAAAAAATCTCAAGAGGCAGAGAGAAACGTCAATCCCACTCAAAGGAACGACCATGAATCTAACTCGAGAATAGATCCTGAAGACATGGACTGGCCTATTGCACTAAGAAAAGGAGTAAGATCTTGTACTCAGCATCCAATTCAACGGTTTGTTTCATATGGTAACCTATTTACCAAGATACAGAGTTTTATTGTAAATAGTGCACAAATTGAAATCCAAAACACCTTCCAACAAACTATGGCTAATCCAAAGTGGAAACAAGCTGCAAAAGAAGAGTTAAAGGCACTTGAGGAAAGTAAAACATGGGAAATCGTATCATGCCCTCCAGGAAAGAAGCCTATGGGATGTAAGTGGATCTTTACCCCAAAGTTCAATCCTGATGGTAGCATCAACAAATACAAAGCAAGACTAGTTGCAAAAGAATATACACAAGACCTATGGAATTGATTATCAGGAGGCCTTTGCCCCAGTAGCCAAATTCAACACAATCCAAGTATTGTTGTCAATTGCAGCTAACTTGAACTGGTCACTATATCAACTAGACATAAAGAATGCATTTTTGAATGGTGACTTGGAGGAAGAGGTCTATATAGAGGTTCCAGATGGGGTCCTAACTCCTAACGGCTTACTCTGCAAGCATAACAAGTCATTGTATGGACTAAAACAATCCCCAAGGACATGGTTTGGCAGATTCAACAAAGCAATAAAGAAAATTGGGTACAATCAGGGACAAGCAGACGACACATTGTTTATCAAACATAATGATGGAAGAATTACTATCCTGATCGTCTACGTGGATGATATTGTCATTACCGGAAATGATGAAGACTCTATTGCCCAACTAAAGAAGGATTTCTCCATTAAATTCCAAGTTAAGGATCTCAGTCAAATGAGATACTTCTTGGGTATGAAAGTGGCAAGAACAAAGAGGGGCATCAATGTGTCACAGCGGAAGTATACCCTAGACCTGTTGCATGAGATAGAAATGTTAGGGGCACAACCCGAAGGAACACTGATAGAAGAAGGGTGCCATCTAGAGATTAAAAAAAATGGTGTCCCGGTTGACTCAGAACAATGTAGGGAAGCTGATATACCTAACCCACACACGTCCAGATATCAACTATACAGTTGGAATAGTAAGTTAGTTCATACACCAACCACAGGAAGAGCATATGATAGCTGTGTATAGGATCTTGAGTTACCTAAAACTCAATCCAGGAAGAGGAATCTTCTTCAAGAAAGGCATGGCCAGAAACTTAGAGATCTACACTGATACAAACCATGCAAGAGACAGGGAAACTATAAGGTCAACCTCAGGATATTGTACATATGTGTGGGGAAATCTGGTGACATGGAGAAGCAAGAAGCAAACTGTAATGTCAAAAAGCAGTGCAGAAGTAGAATTGAGAGCTATGAACGATGGAACATGTGAAGGACTCTAGGTTATCAAGCTACTGAAAGAATTAGGAATTCCATACGAAGGCCCCATGCAAGTCTGGTGTGACAACAAATCCAGCACTGAGATGACGAGAAATTCTGTTTATCATGATCGAACAAAGCATGTTGAAATAGACAGGCACTTTATTAAAAAGAAAGTTGAAGTGGGCATTATGACCTTGTCCTACATATGATCTACAGATCAGATTGTAGATGTAATGACTAAACCCCTAAGCAGAGCTAAATTTGAAGGTTTTCGATGCAAGCTGGGAATGATTGACATATATTCTCCAGCTTGAGGGGGAGTGTTAGAATATTAGGAAATAAAATTAGGATCCCATGATTCTAGTATCCTATCATATCCCTTAATTATAGCCTCTCTAGTTTATGAAGGATTCTAGCTTTATGGTGATTGATTATAATCCTCCCTCTTAATTTCCCTTAATTTCTCTCTTTATGAGGGCTCTCCTTTAGAGCATATATATTGTACCCCATTCTCATTAGAATAATAAGAGTGTGAGAGCATTATGTCTCTGATTTTAAACAGTCAGCATTAAGTTCTATGCATCAATTACCTTTTCAAATGGAAAAAGTCAAGAACAAATTTAAGAAAATTAAGGTTTCTTTTCCTTGTTGCCTTATTAAACTTTAATGAATTTTGTTTTAAAGAAACTTATAATCAATAAATGCTGCTATTACCTTATCAACAATAAATTCAAATGCTTTGTCAAAAATACTTTTTATAGTTTACATTGCATTTCTATGAACTCCGCCTATGTTTATAGCCGGTCCCAAGCCCGGGTAAAGGAGGAGGGTTGTGTTAGGCCCCGACAGCCAACGTAAAACCCTGTCGAATCTTTATGAACATGGATCAACGAAGAAATTGTGCTAATGCTAGGTCGTTGCCTGTAAGTAACGCGCTGTATGGCTCGAGTACAGTGAGAAGTGAGCGAGGGCCGCTGCATCGTCGCCCGGATGTAGTGTTAAATAAGCAAGGGCTACCGCTTTCTTCTAAACGGAGGCGGCTAAAGAAGCTAGTTCATGAAAACAGGATCAGATTTGGCACTTGGAACATTGGGACTTTGAGCGGCAAATTGTGGGAGGTGGTAGGAGTAATGAAGGATCGTAAGATTAATATCCTGTGTCTCCAGGAAACTAAATGGTCAGGAGAAAGGTCTAGAGAAATTAATGGTTTTAAGCCCTGGTACACAGGAAAGGTCAATGGACGGAATGGTGTTGGTATCATTGCTGACAAGGAATGGAGGAAGATGTGGTGGACGTTAAGAGGATTGAGGACAGAATTATTTCCTTAAGAATGATTGTTGGAAAGGATACTATTAACATTATCAGTGCGTATGCACCTCAAGTAGGGGCAGAAGTACATCTTAAGGAAAAATTCTGGGAAGATTTGGAGGGACTAATTCAGAGTATCCCACTAACTGAAAAGATTTTTATTGGAGGTAATCTTAATGGACATGTTGGTAAGGAGGCAGGACCTCATGCAAGAGCGCATGGTGGTTTTGGATTTTGGTTACTCAATAATGAAGGTCAATCTATTATTGATTTCTCCCTCGCATGTGATCTCAAGATTGTCAACACTTGTTTTAAGAAGCGAGAGGAGCATTTAATAACATACAAGAGTGGAGCCGCAAGGTCACAGATCGACTTCTTCTTGGTAAGGAATTCTGATAGACGATTCTGTACTAACTGTAAAGTGATCCCTGGGGATGACGTGACAGCACAACATAGGGTTCTGGTCCTTGATGTGAATATTAAGTATATAAAACAAAAACGCCAACAAGTTTTAAACCCAAGGGTCAGGTGGTGGCAATTGAAAGGGGAAAAAAAGGAGATTTTTAAGAGAACTCTCTTGGAGGTGGGGGAGTGGGAGTTGCAAAGAAATGCTAATATCATGTGGGAGAATATGTCTAAAAAGGTCCAGCAGGTTGCTAAAGCAATTCTGGGAGAATCAAAAGGTCTTGGTCGGCAAGATAAGGAGACTTGGTGGTGGGATGAGACTGTTCAAAAGAAAACCAAGCATAAGAAAGATTGTTTTAAAGCCATACACTTATGTAATAATGCTGAAAATTGGGAAAAATATCGTATGGCTAAAAAAGAGACTAAAAAGGCAGTGAGTGAAGCTCGTAATAAAGCATATGAAGAGTTTTATAAGGAGTTAGGGACAAAGGCAGGAGAGCGTAAGATTTACACGATCGCAAAGAACAAGGAGAGAAAATCAAGAGATTTGGACCAAGTGAGGTGTATAAAGGATGAAGAAGGAAAAGTTTTGATTACTGATGGAGATATTAAGGATAGGTGGGAAGCCTACTTTTATAAGTTGTTTAATGATGGTGGAGAAGGGTCGCATTGTGACTTGGAAGATTTGACAACTCGAGAAGGTGACTTCAATTTTTCATTTTATCGCAGGATTCGAATTGGCGAGGTTAAAGAAGCTCTTAAGAAGATGGAAACTGGTAAAGCTGTCGGACCTGATGGTATTCCAATTGAAGTTTGGAAATGTTTGGGCGAGGAGGGTGTGTCGTGGCTCACAAAATTATTTAATGAGATCTTACGAACCAAGAAAATACCAGATGAGTGGAGGAAAAGTACTTTGGTTCCTATTTATAAGAATAAAGGGGATATTCAGAATTGCGCAAACTATAGAGGAATTAAGCTAATGAGCCATACAATGAAATTGTGGGAAAAAGTGATTGAATATAGGTTGAGGTTGGAGACTGATGTTGCTGAAAACCAATTTGGATTCATGTCAGGAAGGTCTACAACAGAAGCGATTTATTTATTAAGGGGGATAATGGAAAAGTATAGGAGTAAAGGAAGAGATTTACACATGGTCTTCATTGATTTGGAGAAAGCTTATGACCGGGTGTCAAAAGATGTGCTTTGGAAAGCCTTGGAAAAGAAGGGGGTGAGGATTGCATATATTAAAGCCATTCAAGATATGTATGCGGGGGTTACAACCAATGTTAGAACGTCTGGAGGTGTTACAAAGGACTTCCCTATAAGGATTGGACTACATCAAGGATCAGCTTTAAGTCCTTATTTGTTTAACCTAGTGATAGACGTCCTAATTGAACCTATAAAAGAGGAGATCCCTAAATGCATGCTTTTTGCGGATGATATAGTGCTGTTGGCTGAATCTAGGAAAGAAATTAACTCCAAACTTGAGATATGGAGGCGGACTTTGGAATTGAGAGGTTTTCGTCTTAGTAGGAGCAAAACTGAATATATGCATTGCAAATTTGATAAGAGACAAAGTCAAAGTGAAGTGGAAGTTAAATTGGGTGGGCAAGTCATCCCGCAAGTGACAAAATTTAGATATTTGGGATCAATTATACAACAAGATGGTTAGGTGGATAGAGACGTCAATCACAGAATTCAAGCCGGATGGTATAAATGGAGAAAAGCTACGGGAGTTATTTGTGATCGTAAGGTACCTAATAAGGTAAAAGGAAAATTCTACCACACTGCTATAAGACCAACAATGCTATATGGTAGTGAATGTTGGGCTTTAAAGGGATATCATGAACATAAAATGGGGGTAGCTGAGATGAGGATGTTAAGATGAATGTGTGGCCATACAAGAAAGGACAAGATTCGTAACACTCATATACGTGATCGTGTTGGAGTGGCCCCTATTGATGAAAAAATGGTAGAAAATCGTTTGAGATGGTTTGGACATGTTCAGCGAAGGCCATTGAGTGCTCCGGTGAGAAGGGTTGATCAAGCAGAACGGAGTCCTGTCAAACGAGGTCGAGGAAGACTGAAACGAACGCTTAATGAGGTCATTGAGAGAGACCTTTTAATTAATAATATATCGAAATCTATGGTCTTTGATAGAGCACAATGGCGTCGTGCGATCCATGTAGCCGACCCCACCTAGTGGGATAAAGGCTTTGTTGTTGTATATTGCATTTCTATGAGCAGGAATGTTTAAGCAAGCAAATGAGATCATAAATTGTGAGTTCTAGAAGACCAAAAGACAGTAAAACAGACCAATCATACAACCACATCAAGACCATGTTCAAATGCAGACGGTACCTCTTATGAAATATAGTTATTCAATTTGTAAATGTCATAAGCTTTTGCTGGAGACCTCACCAAAAACGACATTTATATTAGATACTATCCAGCCTCATATAAGGTGAAAAGAGCGAGCTCAAGCCAAATACTAGATATAGCATCAAGTAAAAGACAAATATAATGGGCTTGGCCTCTCTTATCACCATCTAAAAAATAATAGACAAATATAAATGAAAACCTTCCAGCCAAAAAAAAAAACAAAAGAAAAAAAAAATCAACAAAGAAAATAAACCAGCAGGTTATCAACAAAAAAAAAATAAAAAATAAAACCAGCAGGAAAAATGAAGAGAAAGAAAACAGACCCTAGCAATTGAGAAATAGAATTTCCCTCAAAACCCTTGTCAAGATTATTTGAACTCACAAATACTATCACTCATCCACCTTAGTTAGACCATGATAAGCTCTGCTAGAATTAGTCACAGCTCACCCAGTTGTTTATCTTCATTGCCCCTACATCCATCAGTCAACTCTATCGTTGTTGCTTTTGTGATACAATAACTTTAAGTTAGTTATTTTAGGCCCAATAAGCTCACCCTTCCCTTATTTCTTTGCTACGTGGTTTCAGTCCCGCATATTCATCTCACTGCTTGAATAATTCACAAATTAAAATCAAAGGCATTCTTCTCTCGTCACAAGAAATTTATTTAAATGCAGCACAGCAAGTTTTCATACACAAACTAAAAGGGTAAATTAATAGAAGGGCGAAAAAATGGCTTAATTCCCTCTCCCAGGCAAGCATGTCAGATTAAATAAGCAATAACACAACTAATTCTCAATGTTATTATATTTAAAATTCACCAAGTTAGGGAAGGGGCTTGAAAGTTATAAGGTTCAAACAAAAATGAGTGCAACTTCTCAATACAGTCAAGACAGATGGTAAGCAGAGGTTGGTTAGAAATGAAGGGTAAGAAAAGAAAGTGAGTCTGTGTTCAAGAAAAGCAAAGAAGAATCTGGAAGGAATGGAGTCTCATAGATTCTGGTATCCTCAAGATGTAGCTACAGTTTTCCTCTTTTTACCGTCCTCTGTATGTAAATTTCCTGAAATTCATGCTAGAATAATAGAAACCTAACAGAAAATCTCAAGGCTTTTCCTCTAAAGTCTAACGGGACCCCAGGAAGAAAAGAGCTACACTGACCAAACAGTTTATAGTCAACATTCAAGATTATGATTAATTAGGACATACATGAACCATTAATGGAAAAATGTCCACCCATAGAATAATAATGCATTTTATCATCAAAAGTCAACCAAATTGTTTTGCTGGCTGATAAGAAAGGGGAGCTCACCAACTTAGGACCCTCATCATAATCATAGGAAAGTGCTGCAGCCGCCAATGCATCCATGCTATTATGAATTGGCAGATTTCCCTAACAAGGTTACCAAGAAAATTAAAAGGGGACAAAATCAGCATGCAGGAACGTAAATGCATAGTGACTGCAGAGTGTGGAAGAACAAACTCAAACCTTAACAGGCAATTTTGGAGGTTTATTTAGCACAATTATGGTAGAATCCTGAAAGAAATACATCGAACAAAGCATATAATAAATAAAATATATATAAATGAAATTAGAGCAAGCAAAATAGTCAAATTGAATAAATTAAGATTTAGAAGACATGCCTTATAAATCACAAGCCTCTGCAGATACCTAATTTCATCAGCATTTGGATATAGAGTTCCACTAGGTATAGTGTCATATCTTTTAGAAATCCTAGTCTCAGCAACTGATACAGGGACATGAATTCTCACCCCAGGCTTCATCACTTCATTATGTTTAATCTGTTGTTAAGCTGTATGGTTGTAGTATATTAAACCTACAACACATCATAAGCAATTGACTAATTCAAAAAAAACAAACACACACACACACAGAGGAGATTCTCGAGAGTCCAAGGCAAGGTTTGTGATTCAATCTCTAAACCAAAATGCTACATGAACGTATCATTAGATTCAGTACCTCCCTCAAAGGTTTTTGCCCTTCGTTTTGAGTAAAAGAGTTATCAGAAATTGGGCCTTCCATCTTGACCTTGAACAAGAAAATAACAGCAAAACCTATAAGTAAACTTTTCAATCCCTGAACTTGACCAAGAAACAAACTATAAATATTATTTGAAAGAAAACTGCATATTCGCCCTTGTAAAATTTATAGAAATAACATCGTTAGTCCAACAGCACCATGGCCGTGGTGATGCAGAATCATTTGGAAGGCGTGGCACAAACCACATGAACAATGGGCCAGGGTTCATAGCCCATACCATATAATCAATTTGAAGGAACTATCAGAAACAAAATATCTACATTTTGTTCATCACCCCTCCTTCCCTCCCTCCCTCCCTCTGTGACCGCCCTATTTGTAGTCTTGTCCATCAGATTTTGTCCATATGTTCCCTCTTTCTTCTCCGTACTCTTTCAGTTCATTTCTATCATTCTCACCCTCTAATGCTACACTCTATCAATCTAAATCTGATTTTTCTTCTCATTATTTAAGAGTTTTGAGGCACACTGTTGAAAGGGTGCTTCTATGATATGAACACAGCATTTGCACCCCATGAAAAATTAATTTGCATTTGTTCTTTCCTGGATCAACCAAGATAGCCTAACATCGTGAAAACTTGCAGATTTTGTTTCAAATACTAACATTGAACGGAAAAGAGGGGGAAAATAAAGGAAATTCAGCTTTATAGGTAAAAGTAATCAAATTACGCTACAGAGGTAAAGAAATATATAGAGAAAACTTACAAGGCCATCCCTAAAATGGGACTCAATGACAGAATTCCACATCCCCTTGAAGTAATACTTTACCCAACTGATAGCGGTGACATAACCAGGCTGTCCCGAAGCAGTGATTGAGTTCTTACCAGGTAAAGGGTGAGGAGGGAAAGGAGGCAATGAGAGAAGCTGCCTGGGTTTCGGACCTTCTTTCGGAGCATCAAGACGAGCAATGTTGTTGGACACTCTGATTACAGACTCAACAGAGACCGGTCGTGGAGGGCGAATCCTGGAGTAGCGTCTCACTGCAACAAATATCCATTGGCTGCGATTACTGCTCAACATCATTGCACATTTTGCTTCAAAAGAAATATCTTTCTTCACGAGTAACAATTTTCCTTTCCTTTCAAAAGTTAATTTCACCAAAAACGTTAAGAGGAAGTGAAGTAGCCGAAGAGCGTTGCAACAAGGGAATCGAAAACAATATGCGAGGGTATGAGAGTTGAGTTCTTCTATTCTATGATTTCCATCTCGGCTCGGTCCCCTCAGATTTTGTTTGAGGAAGAAATGATGAGGGAAAAAGGATTTGGATTTTCTATCTGCGTGAATACACACACACACCATTATAGGAAAAAGGCTAGGTTTTCTTTTACACACACCATTATAACAAATTAATTTCTACTAGACACACGATAAATCTGAAATTTTACTGCAATCTAATAGGTTTACAGTAAAATTAATTTATAAAGTAAAAAGATAAAAATAATTCTTTTAAAAATTAAAGAAGAAACAACCCAATTTACAAGTGACCAACACATTATAAACAAATGAAATAGTCATATAAACAAATAAAATGATCTTACAAGGTGAAATTAATTTCTTAACAATAACGCATTTAATTATGATCGAGTTAAATTTTATTTACAAGTAGGGAACACATTATAAACAAGTGAAAAAATAGAATTTCACTTGTTTATAGGAATATTTTTACTTGTTCATGATCTATTTGCTACTTGCAATTGAAATTTGAATTGAGCATGCTTCAATGTGTTCTTGTTAAAAAATTAATTTTACTTGTTTATAGGACTATTCTATATATTTATGATGTATTTGTCACTTGCAAAATATGTTTTTCTTCTTTGATTTTAAAAGGGTTATTTTTGTCTTTTTACTTCACAAGTTAATTTTACTAAAGCCCTACAAAACTGTAATGAAATTTCATATTTCTTTGGGAGCTAATGGAAATTAATTTGCTACCATAGTACACAACTGAAATATTCCCTTTTCCCCCTTCCACAATAAGCTAAAGGAAAAAAGATTAAAAAAAACATACTACTTGAACTTAAAAATCCTAAATTAATGATTTTTGATTAAAATGAGTTGTTAATTGTTATATCTTGTAGTTAATATCAATACTCCTATAGGCAACAAAACTGATTTGAGATTTTAAAATTCAAGTGGTATTTTTTTCTTTTTATCTTTTAAATCTCTATACTTGGTTTTATGTGAAAGAACTAGAGAGTGTGTAGCACGAGTGGCTAAACTAACCAACCAAAAAAAAAATTGAAGTATAAGCAAAAAATTTAGGACAAATCCCAAGAAAATACCTCCCTAACTTCAAAATCCCCAAAAAAATCATGTAAATAAGTAAAACAACAAAGACGGAAAAAGGTATTAATTAAAGATTTTGAAGTGTAGGTGATTTTATAAACTTTCCCCTCACATATTTTTTAAAAAAAGGAAAATGCCCCTTGCCAATAGGCCATTGGAGCTCTAGCAAGGAATTTTGAGGGTAAGGAGTGTTGATGGGGGATTTGAACCCCAATCTTTTGGATATATCCAAAAGGTTGTTGACCATTAAGCCACCAAACACCTTTGATATATGTGTGTGTGTGCGCGTGCGCACATTTGTGTACAAAATAAAAATATAAGTTAACTCTTAAACTTTGGCCACATGCAATTTACTGCTTTTGTAATGCAATTAACCACACTTCAATAGATATTTATCATAACAATAATGCAATTGACAATCACTTTTTTCCAATTCTTAAACTTGAAATAAATGAAACTTTGTGGGGATTTACTACTTTTGTAACGTAATTTACTACATTTCAATGGAGATATATTATAATATCCCAAATTTTGAGCCTAGAAGTTTGAGAATGAGTCTGAATCAAGTAGACCACTAAGCCCAATTTAGCAAGAATCTCAAGAATGTCCAAAAGATATAATGACTTTGGGGACTATGTGATTCGGCCCTTCCAAGCAAAGTGTAACGACCCGCCTCATATATCCCTTATTACTGACCTTACTCAGAGTAGCAATGCGTAGTTCAGTGGGCACACAGGTATAGCATGAATATACTGATAATATTAATACAATATTGATTGATTATAATACAAAAGTTTCCCCACTAGGGGTTTACATAATATTTACATACCTTAATAACTAAAAGGCCTTCAAACAACCAGCAACATTCATCTTCGTGCATACCTCTTTTCTGATCTCAGCACGTTTCCAATGCTCACATGTCTGAATGGTTGGTTGGGAGGAGTGAGATTCGAGAGAATCTCAATAGCAAACATTACCACTATGCATGCCAGATATATATGAATGCATGACATGCTTGCCTACACTATTTCATGCCAACATAATGACATACTGCATGCTCGATGTTATGACATACATATGGCTATTGCACAAATATAACAAAGCTTCAACCAACCATACATGTTTCACACAAATAGGCAAAGCAGTCACATAATCAATGCAAAACATACATATCACATACATGCAGAAAAGGTAAGTTCACTACCTCTCGGACTTTATGTCCTTCTCTTCTTGTCTCTTGATCCGCCAACCATTGCTCCTTCTTTATCACTTCATGGCCCTAAGCAAGTGATAACATCATTAGAGCCATGAAAAGTGAATAATCAATGGCCCACATTAGCCCTATAGGCTTACTTTCACCCTTGGAGTTCATTCCAATTATATTTGGTTAATTTCTTACTTAAATTCGCATGGTACTCAATCTACCAGCATTTTTTACCAAACTTTGGAAAATCATAATTAATTGTATAGAACTCAAATTTAGGTGGTTCAAAGCTCTATTTGAAGCCATTTAAGTTTAGTTTTATATAAAAATACTTTGGTATGACTATTATTGTCATATGTTTCCAAAAAATTCAACAAACAGGAACTGTTCCAGATTTCATTACAGAAATAGGGCACAAATTCAAAATTTCATATCTCATATCATACTTGTCCAATTAACCATTATGACCTATCAAATTAAAGGTCTATGTCTCTACCTTTAGAATAAAAATTTTCATAGTCATTGGATAACATTTGGTCATGAAAAAACTCGTTAAAATGACACTGTCTCCAGAAAACGAATTTCACAACATCTACTCCACAACTTTCAAAAATTCCAAATTCATATACAAGTATCCAAAAATCATGAACACTTGTAGACCTATACAATTTCTCCTTCTAAATCCAATGGAAGCATAAAAATCATCAAATTCTCAGCCCATCACCATGTCTTACACAGATCAAAAAACTGAAAATCAAAGTTCCTAGAAAGAGTTTGTCGGTTTCTTGTTTTCTTTTGCTTAATCACTTCCTTTCTACTTCTAATCAAATGATTAGATATTTAAACACTCATTAGACATGATTTAGACATTTAAAATATCATTTTAAACCATCAATTAATAGTACCCAACTTCTTCTATACTCATCCAAACGACAAATCAATCGGTTAAAAATGAAGTTTAAGCTTATCTCTACCCGTTTCTACAAATGGTTCGGAATTCTGACAATACTCCGGTAAGGGAGATGGAAACAAACACCTCTAAATGAGAATCCGAAACTGTAGAAATGAAGCTCTCGATGAGTAGAAGAAGTTTCCTAAAGGGTACTTTGAGAGAGGATGCCGTTTCGGCAGTGTTTCGGAGGAAAGAATTTTCTCTCTCCTCCTCCTCCATTTTTGGTTCAACTTTCTCTCTCTCTCTTTCCTGTGTTTTCCACGTGAAAATGATGAGGAAGATGATAAATTAATGGTTAAATGGATCAGTTTTCTCATTTGCCACGTGTCAGTACCTGATTGGCCCAAATATTAAAATTTCGCACATAATACCAAATTCTGCAGATTTTTCATTAACTTTGAAAATTCATATATAATTTTACAAATGTCCAATTAGAGTGATTCTAAAGGCTATGCGACCCTTATTCAGTCTAGTTTTAAGGAAAAATATAAAATTTAGTCAATTGGAAGCTCACTCTTCCCAGAATTTTAAACTTTGAATGCTGCCCCAGAAAATAGTTAATTTCGCTGGGCTAACTTCAAAAATTCATTTCTCTTTGTGTACAGCTCCAAATGACTCATATGACCTATCAAATTAAATCTTGATAAGTATACTTTCATTCTGGAAAGTTTCATAATTTTTGCACCATCATTTACCCATCGAAACATGTCACACAATCATCACTGTCATACCGGGAATTTCACCGGTAGCAAAAATTACTTTGTTTTCCACTTTACTCTATTGTGTGTGACTTCCAATCACTTCGTTTTGTTATTCCCCGAGCTCTTTAGTTCACCAATATAATTCATTTTAATATCCAAGGATATAAAGAATTTTTGGGGAATTTAAATATGCCTCATAGGGATATTTGTTAAACCAGGGCTTAGCAGTCCACTTGATCTAGGCTTAATCTTATGCCTTTAGTCCCAAAATTTAGGATATTACACAGAGGGCTCAGTGTGTATAAGTAGTCAGATGTAATATACCGATGTATGTGTACATAAGTACACTTGGTGCCATTTTGAGTAGTGCATATGGCACCTGTGTGGCGCCATGTGGGGCCCATACACACAAAGACTAAGCGCTATTCCAGGAGAAGATACACTAGTATGCACTCGGCAACTCCCGGAGGCAGGAGCATAAATGGCACCATCTTAGGGCCACAGAGATACACTTGACGCATTCTTGAAGCTATAGGGACACATAGCACTAAATTGAGTAGACTCCATATACACGTGGCGTAAAACCAAGCAACCCTACAAAAAATAACTTTAATAAAGTAGTTTTTTGAAAAGTGGCTTTTGGGTTAGCGCAATAAGAAGTTGACACCTAGCGTTTGCTTTTGGGTTGGCCTAACAAGAAGATGCCACCTAGAAACTTCATAAAGTGACTTTTAGGTTGGCTAAATGACAAGGCGCCACATAGCCCCTAGTTAGGACAACTCATTGGACCCCGGCCCTGCCACATGACTGACTTTCTCAAACATTGAGCATGAAAGCCAGAGGAAATCATTAGGCTTCTCTTTCATAGATTCAAGTCGACTAGGAGGAGAGAGGGAAGATAATACTTATATCTTGACACATGTCCATTCTACTGACACTCACCTCGTAGGCCAGGTGAATTCCCTGGTGAGTTGGTTGGTTGGAATTTTAAGAAAGAGCGCCGAGCACCCTGGGATTTTTGCACTTGGACACGTGTCATCACAAGACCATCCAAGAATCTCCCAAGGCTTATTAAATTTGTGCATCCCTTAGAAAAAAAGGGGAAAATAAGAAAAATTTCAAGAAAAAGAAAGAAGAGAGAAGAAAGTGTGTTCTTAGTGTTTTTGACCAATTTCAAGCTTGATTTATCATTTTTAACCGATAGAACCTTCACAAATCTTCTCCTCCTCAATGAGAGCTACATTTCTAAGGTTTTGGATTCTTGATTAGATAATTTTTATGATGCCTCTAAAGTTGAAGGCTGCCAGAATCGAGAACCAATTAAATAATTGAGTAGAGCTAAGTATAAGTTTTGATTTAAGTATGATATTTTGAGGTTTTGTGAAGATTTCATGAAGTTATGGTAACCCTAAATTTTTGGTTAAATAGTGATGTTAGGGTTTAGATGTTCTTATGATCTCGAATATGTAGTTACATAAGGTTTGATGATGATATTTGATAGGTTTGATAGTTAAAATTGACAAAACAAACTTATTGTAACTTAAAGGGATTTTCAGCCAAACTTGGAAATTTAAGAAGGAATATGATTATGGTATTTTTTGAGGTTAGAAATAGATTATATGGTCAAAATTATTTGACAATGACTTGTGGTATGATTTTTAAATGTTTGGATAAGTAAAAACTTGAACTTGGAACTTAAGGTTTAGTGCTACTGGATTTCAGTTTTAAAAGGTAGATTTCTTGTGGCATTTTTTTGAATGCCTAAACCTCGTCCAATGATTATGGTATTTTTTATATTGATAGTAGACATCTTGAGCTTTAAAGTGATATATGAAATGTGTTATTTGGGTTAGTAGATTGTAAGATATGATTTGTTAAAGTTAAGCATTGAATCTAGAATGATTTCTGTGGCAGCAAGGGTTTGGTAGAGGTTCTAGAATTTTGTTCTTTATAATTGGCAATGGAAGATATTTTTTCTTTAAAATAGACTTAAATAAATTTAAATAGGAACTATAACCACCTCAATTGAAATTTCCTATATTAAATTATGAATTTTTAAATTTGATTGATAAATCTGGCAACTTAAGGTTTACATGTAATTTATGGCATTTGAGGTAAATTGTGATAAGTATGGGTCTAAAAAGAAGAGACATGTTCTAGAACCCAAGTGATCATATTAGAGACCCAAATTACAAGTAAATGAAACACATAATGTGCTAGACTTAGAGTAAGGAAAGTGTTAAAGATAACGAACAAAAGTCAAATAAAGAACAAAAGAGTGTCGTGTCAAAGAATAATATAATGTTGATTATGTCAATAGAATTGGGACAAGTAATGACCCATCTATTCATGCATTTTGCATTATAGGGTTCGATCTTTGCTCGAGCATATCAAAAGACTGGTAGATGAGGACAAGTTACTAGAAAGGTTAACAAGTAATAACTCTTTCTCTCATATATTATATGATGCTTTGCATATATATTTTATCATATTTGTGATATGAGCATTCAGAATGTAATGGGCGAACGCCCGTGTGACAATGAGACTATAAGACCAAGTGCTTTGGTGCGGGACTAAGGGTCCTATGTTTAATTTGATACTGCATGTGATCTTGCTGAATGCTATGATGATTGTCTTTGTCATGAGATGGTTTAAATGCATGCTTGTATATTTTCATTTTATATGATTGAATAATTGTTGCTACTAAGATTCTTTTGAATATCATCCTTTCTAAAAATTTAACTATACAGTGAAGGCGAGCGGCTTAAAGGGCATAGAGGTAAGCTCTGATAAATGAGAAGGCATAGATGAAAGATCTAAGTTCCTATTGGTTTTATGTAATTATTTGTATTTTTTTCTAGACTTAGATAACTTAGTAGCCTTAAACAACCATGTGGCATGTAATGAATATGAACAAATATAGACATAGTAGAGTAAGGCAGTATCAAATCACTTAGTTATTTTGTTAGAATTCCTAGAAATTTGATAATATTGGCATCCACAAAGGTAAGATTAGCATATATGACCAGGGTATCAATACTCGAACGTGGTATCAAAATTATCAGAGAGTAGTGGTATCAGAGCATACCACCAAGACATTAGTATCAAATTTGATATGCTATTCACATATTCAAATGAATTTCCAAAAAAAATCATAAGTATACGTTAAAAGAAAAGGGGTGTTACAATTTTAGGCTTAAAGGGCAAAGAGGTAAGCTCTGACAAATGAGAAGGCGGAGACGAAAGATCTAAGTTCATGTTGGTTATTTGTAATTATTTGTATTTTTTCTAAACCTAAATAACTTAGTAGCCTTAAACAATCATGTGACATTTAATGAATATGAATTGACATAGACACAGTAGAGTAAGGCTGTATCATAACTTAGTTATTTTATTAGAATTCCTAGAAATTTGGTAATATCGGCATCCACAAAGGGAAGATCAACACATATGATCAGGGTATCAGTACCCGAACGTGGTATCAAAATTATCAGAGAGTAGCGGTATCAGAGTGTACCACCAAGACTATGGTATCAATATTGATATCCTATTCACATACTCAAATGAATTGTGAAAAAAATCATAAGTATACATTAAAAGAAAGGGGTGTTACATATACTAAACTTGTAACGTGGTTGACAACATTCATAGCTATACAAAAAAAATAATTAATTAGAATTTTATTCTATTTTTTTAAACAATTTTATTACTATAATTCAAATCTCAGAATTATAAAATAAATAAATCACTACTAAAAAAAAAGTCTTTCTAACTTGTTGAAATTAGCTTTTAGACCGGGTTTAGGTCTGGTCATATATCAACAAATTTTAAATGTCTTTCCTTATTAAAATCAATCTTAAAAGTTACTTTTAATTAGTCTTAAAAAGTTTCATTTTATAATTTAAAAATGCTCATTTTTTAGACTAGATAATTTCATATTCAGTCTAAAAAGTGGGCAATTTTTTTTAAAGAAAATATATGTTTATTTTGTTTCACAAAAGCCCTATTGGATTATTATATCTAAAAGTTATATTATGCAATAAAAATTCAACAAACAACCCTACAAATATACAAGCAATCGATATAGAAAATAATTATAACTAACCATGAATCTGACCAATATTATTAGGTAATTTAATCTTAATTTTGATATTTTTTTTAAGGTTTAATTTTTTTTGTGCTTGCATTTTACCCACCTCTAAAGAAGTTAGATTATTTTTTAGTGTGGGATATAGTGGATGCAATTTTAGGCGTGACATCTGCATGTTGTTGATATACGATTCATATTGTGAACATCCTTAAAGTTGAATATAGCTAGCTACCTATGAATTAGGTGCTAGGTTACCATACTTATGCATTTTGATTCTTCTTAACCTCAAATATGAAATATGGCTCTACCCTACCCTAGTCTCAGGTGATAAAGAAGAAAATTCTTATTTAATGAACCTGAGTACAACAGAGTTAATATACAAATATAAGTATTAAATTTTATGAGTGAATTTGATATCGTGATCAGGTTTTGAATGAGATGGAAAACAAGCTAAAGGTTAATAATAAGGAAGTATTTGACTAAGTGGAAATATTAGTGATGACGTTAGGATTAATAAATCTAAATTGGAGGATGAAAAACATGGGCTTGATATTCTACACTTGCAATGGCAAATGTTTTGGACTAGGTGTCCAATCATTAATCTATAATTCAGTTAATGAAGTTTTCCTTCTAAGTATAGATCACCTAGCCTATATTTTTCATCGTCTAATTTAGACATCTTAATCATCAAACCACCATTAGTAACTCCACTTAGTTGGGTAGCTCTTATTATTGACCTTCACTTTGATTTCTCTCTTAACCAATACCTCATCACATGATTATATTCAACTATACAAAATAGAATTCTCAAGTTTGTATATCAACTATGTTAGACTTAGCTTTATTAAATATGATACTCCGCCTTTACCACCTAAAACTAAGGTAAGCCAAAGCCATATTTTACTTAAAGTCTCAAAAGAGCCAAAATGCCTAAGATTAGTAAACTTAGCACTCAATCTAAGGGTCATTGTGTTTTACTATAAGCATGGCTCGTGATACGAACCACCATGCATTAACAGTTCCCACACGTCGAGGTTAAAATTACAATTGACAGTCCCATCTAACACTCAATAATGGTCTAAACCCTTTTAAGGTGGGGCATCCAAAAAAACAAACTTGTAAAAGAGCAAAGGCATGACAAACAAGATTCACTTAACTGGCATGTATGCAAACTTTTGTTCATGGAATTCATCATGATTGGATTTGTAAAACCATTATGAGAATGATACAATGAAATATCATCATTGTCATAATCACAAGTTTCACAATCCCAACCATAACTAATTATATGGACAAAAATCGCATACAATAACTATAACAACGACAAATAATATCAACCAAGCAAAAACATCTAAACTTCATGTATCATAAACTTTCAAACTCAAGTGAATATACAAGAAGGCAACAAGCACAAAATGAATATCATATTTATACCTGTAGAAGGAAGGCATTTTTCTTTGTTTCCCAAGTCCTAAAAGAATGGCTTGCCTTTATTTGCAACCTTCAATTGTGTTCATCCCCTATTTTAAATGCATAGAATTACATATTAAATCAGATTATATAATTTTCTTCATATTTCTTTTTGCAATTAAGAGGAATATGTAATAAATACAATAATATGGATTGTAAAAGAAGTAGAAAAAGATAACTGATAGCTATAAAAAATCACTCAACTTGGTGTTATGCTATATATGGTCTGCTTGGAACTCATCTAGCCTCTGTGCTATGTATACATGTCTTGTGTTCATTTCCATTGCAGATTGAACTTTGTGATTCATGTGGTGGTGTTGATTGGCCAGAATTACCTTTCTCTAAATGCAATGTACTATATATGTTCATGAGCTACATTATATTTAAGGAAAGTGGCAAATTAAATAATCTTGGCCCACTAACACCACCACATATAAAACATATTAGAAACTTCTCAAGCTCTTCATATTTTTTCTGTACATTATGCAATCATTAGGTATATAAAAATATTTCTCACACAAAAGTGAACATAAATTTGTACAAAATAACTGCAACAACCATAGAGAATATCGAGTAAGCATCAGTGTGGATGTAATACAAAAAAATCTGAACGTTTAATTAGGGTTTCAACAAAGAACAAAAAGGAGTAAGCATAAATGTTTCGACAAAAAAAGAAAAGGAATGAACATCAAGATCAACTAATTAAAGTGTCAATGCAAGCAAAGGTAATGAAAGAAAATACTTACAGAAGAGGGCTAGCGATGGTTTGTAAAAGCCAACAATTTTTGTTGAACATGACACTACCAAAAAAATGTGTATTAGTAGCAGTTAAAAATATGTATTTGTAGCGGTTATAATTGCTGTAAACAACATTAGTAGCGATTAGTGAAACCGCTACTAAATCCATTGTTGCAAGCAATTTTATAGAGGTTAAAAATAACCGTTACTCAGGAGAGAGAACCTGCTAGTAAATCTATAGCGGTTATAGGTTACTGCTACAATATTTGGATGATGAGTATCACATTTTCTAAATATTTAGTAGCGGTTAAGTAACCGCTACCAATGTAACACTCAAATTTGTAGCAGTTAGATAACCGCTACTAATTTAAAAAAGTAAATAATTAAGAATACCGCCAAAAGTTTGTAGCAGTTATTTAAACCGCTAAAAATATTTGGTTAAAGTGGGAAATGAAAATTTTTGAATTTGCTCCGTAGCGGTTCCATAACCGTTACCACATTAACCCCTACTAAATAATGTTCTAAAAATTGGCAGCAAAAATTTAAACAGATTTAAATTTTCACTGTTAACTTTGTAGCGGTTATAGTAACCGCTACTAGTTGTCATGAAAAATTAAAAAAAAAATCCAATAACATAATTTAATTGTTATAAACTCTTTTCACATGTTAATTAGTTATATAACTGAATTAAAAATAGTTATTATTTAAGAAAATTAAATTGGGAATAGAAATAAATTAAATTGATATACATAAATATCAAAATTATATGCATAATAATGAGAAAGTGTAAGTAATGTTATGAATTTGTAGGTAATATGTACTTATTTTGTTGTCCCCTAGATGTGGATCGTCTTGGAAATAAAGTTTCTGAGGAATAGTTCGTTAATATCTGGAAAAAAAATTAGTATGAATATTATAAGAAGAAGAAGAAAAGAAGGGATGAAAGAATTGATAAAAAAAATAACCATGTATGATGATTAACTTACTTAGATTTAGAGCTATTAGAAAAAAAATTGTGGATGCGAAAAAACAAGAGAGAAGGAGGAAAGAAATGGAGAAGTGTATGAAAAAAGTTAATGGCAAGGTATTTATAGGGATCTGTATGACATTGGTAACGGTTAATATCACTGTATTTGTAGCGGTTAATATGTCATATGTTGCAGCGGTTTAGTTTTGTAGCAGTTTATTGTTATCTGTAGCGGTTAATTTGTCAAGTTGTAGCGGTTATATAACCGCTACAAATGTAATTCAATTTTTTTTAAGAAAATGTAATACATATCAAGTTTGGGAAAACAAAATTATAGTTCGACTTAATCATTCTTCTTCGCCATCCCTACATAAATTTTGTTAAAGAAATATTAGTATGATATTGTCATGTAGAAAATATTAAATTTAAATGATGTAAACTTATAAAATCTTTTCTAACTATAGGTAAATCATCATCGGCTTCAGGGAAGAAATTTTTTAAATTGGCGGGATGGAATGGCTTACTCTCGTAGGTGATGTTGTCACCATCACCCATGTCGTAAAGGTCTTGAGGCTTTAAATGAACCACCATGTTCCAATCCCTGCACCTCTCATCCTAGACATAATAAACTTGGTGTGCCTCTGAGGCAAGAATATAGGACTCATCATCTTCAGATTGACTGGTGTGAATTAGACGAGAGAAATTTACTGATATGATGCCTAAATCATCTGTTGTGAGTCCTCGGGATATGGTTGTATTTGCCCACAAATACTTGAAAAGCGTAACAGTGAAATAGCCCTGGTAATTTAGTTCGACAAAATCCACAAGCTTTCTGTAGTAAGGGATACCTCCGAACTACATGTTGTCGTCATTGCTGCTCGGGCAACTCCTTGTCCCAAAGGTGCCAAAAACACCCGAATTTTGAGTTTACAATCCTTGATCTTATGATACCATGCAAAACTTGAAACCATTGACATTGTATGTTGTAAACCTTTTTGCATGGTCAAGCGGGCCAATTGCGAGGGCTCTGAAGTCTAGCGAGTGCGGGTTGTGGTCATTTAATATTTTGTGCGCAAACCAGGCGGGGAATTCTCTGTGGAACTTTTTGTTAACTTCGGAGGATGTTTGTGTTTGAATCCTTAGTTGATGCTTCATATGACTTCTGAGTTCCCTACAATTAATCATAGGAAAATGATCATGAAATGTAAATTAAAAATGTAAGGATTGTTGTATAATAATATATGATTGTACGATTCTTACTGAATGAAGGGTTCAACTTGAGTGTAATTAATCAATACATATCTATGTGCCTGCAACTTCTCAGTTGATGTTAGTTTGAAGTTCTCACTTCCTCCAACTGGTTTACCAACATGAGAGATTAACAACTTTGTCGATGTTGTTGGCTCAGGTTTAGGACAATCATCGACACGAGACGATTAGTTGAAAGCTGTCTTAATGTCATCAAAGTACCTTGAGCAGAAATACAGGACTTCATCCCTTATATAACCTTTAGCTATAAAACTTATGGTCATGCCTTATTCCTTACGTAAGATTTTGATTTGCCAAGAAACCTGTAAAGTAAAGAAGGAAATATGATACTAAATGGTGAAATGGGCAAGTAGCCAATTTAGAAAGTAATGATGATGCACATATATAAATATAGTACCTCTCAATAGGATACATCCATTGATATTATACTGGGCCAGCGAACTTTGTTTCATGAACAAGGTGGATTGTCAGGTGGACTATCACAGTAAAAAAGGAGGGAGGAAAGAGCATCTCCAAATGACAAAGGGTAACAATGATTTTAGATTACAATTGATCGAGCTCCTCAACGATCAAAACCTTAGAAAACAACTTCAGAAAGAAGGAGCATAACTCGACCAAAACGATAGACACATATGGAGGAAGTGCATTCTTTATAACCAACGGAAGTAACTATTGCGTAAGAACATGTGAGTCATGACTCTTCAGGCCAGCAACCTTTCGTGCCTGCATGTCAATATATCGTGAAATATTACTTGAATAGCCATAAGGAACTTGTATTTTCTTCAACGTGGCGAGGAAGACTTCCTTATTCGGTTTTGTGAGGGTGAACTTTGCTGGTTGAAATTTTTCATGCTCATCAGGCTACGCATCTTCACAAACTCGCATAGCCCATAAACCTTTCCTCACTTGAAGATGATCTTTTAACTTACCGGGTTCATTAAGCACCGTGTATAGCATATTGTCGTATACATTTTTCTCAATGTGCATGACTCAAGACTGTAGCGAAGTAAATTAGTTTTCCAATATAGAAGAGTGAAAAAGATACTTATCTTCTGCCATTGTTGAGGTGCATAAGCAAAAGTAGTCCTCCTACTCTTTATCCCTGCTGTTGTTGAATCGACGCTTTTTTCCAAACTTGAATTCAACGTCTTGAAGCTGTTATAAGATGTCTACACCGGTTAAAGTCTGAGGAGGCCCTCTTTTTTCCATTTCCCCATTGAAATGATTCTGTTGCAATCTAAACTTGTGCTTACCATCGAGAAACCTCCAATGACCCATGAAGCACCAACTTCGATTGTGGGGAAGGCAGACTGCATCAGAGTCAAAATTGTAAAATGGACACGCCGTCCCCATATGCACATTCCACCCAAATAACATTCCTATCCTAGGAAAGTCACTTATGGTCCACATGAAGGCTGCACGCAAGTTGAATAGTGACTTCCTGTATGTGTCATATGTCTCGATCCTGACCTACCACAGGTCCAGCAATTCCTCAAGAAGAGATTGGAGATAGACATCGACGTCATTGCCGGTGCTTTTTCACCTATAATTATCATAGACAAGATGAATGAGCTTTATTTCATATACATCCAGGGGGTAATTTGTAGGGAACTAAGACTACCGGCCAAATACTCTAAGTTGTACTAAGATTCCCAAAGGGATTAAAACCGTCGGTTGCCAAAGCAAGCCGAGCATTTCTAGGGTCAGCCGCGAAAGATGGGAATTCAGTGTCAAACGCTTTCTAGGCTTCTACATCCCGTAGATGTCTTAATTTTCCATCTTTATTTTTATCAACATCATGCCACCTCATGTGCTCAACTATTTTTTATGACATAAACAATCTTTGTAACCTAGGCTTTAAAGGAAAGTACCTTAGAATCTTTGTAGGTTTCTTCTTCTGTCTTTTCCCCTTCAGAATTGTCTTTGTACCTCGATGTGTGACATCGCTTGCAATCCTCCCTACTGGCTTCTTCTCCCCAATACAACATACAATCGTTAGGACATACATCAATTTTCTGGTAGTTCAATCCTAATCCGTTAATAATCTTCTTGGCCTCGTAGAACGATGTTGGGATCTTCACGTTGGGGAACACATCTTGCAATAATTCTAGCAACATCAACATTGCCTTATTTGTGATTCCATACAAGCACTTGATATGATAAAATTTGATCAAGAAAGATAATTTGGAGTATTTTCGACAACCTTGATACAAAGGACAATATGCGTCATCTATGAGGGTGAAAAAATCCCTCTCTGCTTCATTTCTAAAAAAACACAGGCTCTAAACCCTACACTTCTTCGTTGAAGTTGTCATCCTAAAAACTGAACACATCACAGACAACATCATTAACAAGATCATGTTCATTTACTTGAACTCCTACTTGTGAACTTTAAGGAAGAACATCATCATATCTCATATAAGCCTTCATACCATGAACTCTCCAGAACATATACTCTTCCGGGAAAGGCTTCACAAGTAAATGTTCCTTAACAACTTCTCGTATATGCCACTTATTGAACTTGCATCTCTAACAAGGACATACGATCTTTCCAGTACAGCTGGTGTAAGAGTAAGCAAAATCCAAGTTGTTTAATCCATCTAAATAAGCTGGAGAATTGTGTGACAACTTGATCCATGATTTATCCATAGCTAGAAGAAAGAATTTAGCGAACAAAATGAGTGAAATTACAAATGATACATTACAAGATGCTTAAATTGAAGTTTCACAACGTTTAAAAATTAGTAGCGGTTCATTCAACCGCTACTCATGCAACATTTGTAGCGGTTATACCTTTAAAACTCTACTAATTCATGTCATGTGATTGTTGGCGGGATTTCTCCAGATTCAAAATTCAAATATTTTCACAACTAATAGCGGTTAATAGTCTTTAACCGCTATAAATAACCGTCACAAATATATGTGACCGTTGGTGGGTATGCCAGATTCACAACATTAAAATTTTGTATCTGTAAATCCTTGTAGCGGTTATTAATATTAAACCGCTACAAATTAATGTCATTTGACCGTTGGTGAGTTTCACAAATTCAAAATTCAAATATTTTTTCTCCTTTTGTAGCGGTTACGAAGCATAAACCGCTAGAAATGGTGTGAGTATTGGTAGTGGTTGTAACTTGTAACTGCTACAAACCATTTGATTATAGGCGAGAATATCAAATTCAAAAATCTAAATTTTATATAATTTGGTAGCGGTTAATACAATGAAACCGCTACAAATTTAACCTTTGTAGCAGTTTATAAATAATAACTGCAACTAATGTTTGGTTATTTATTTATTTATTTTTAGAAATTGATTTTGCAAACGAAATTTTAACCGCAACTAATGTTTGGTTATTTTTTTTAGAAATTGATTTTTTAAACAAAATTAAATAACCTAATTAATAAAACATAAAAAACTTTGTGATAACATAATTAAATTAATTCAAAGATTTTGGTACAATTGTTAAAAACAAAAGAAAAAATCCTAAATAAATGAAGCTAACTAGCTAGAGCGTAATGGTCGGGCCCTGTCTCAGTAGGGGTATCGTCAGCAAGCTGGCCAGCATGTCCTGTCTCAGGGGCGGGCGAAAGACGGGGCTGGGTAGAGTCAACAGTACTATTATCAGATGGGGGATGATCGGGCTGTATAACAAACCTCAGGATAGGGGGACCTCTAGGAATGCCTCATCGGGGAACAGGCGACTCCACGCCTTATCGAGCACGGAGTTCGTGATCTCCCGCCACTGCATATGATATGCGTAAAAGTAATCAGCTTGCTCCTGCATTTGTTGCGCTATCACAGCAGATGCCCTTACAACCTCCATATGAATCTCCTTAACAGTCTCCTCCCTCGGACATCCGTGCTCGATAAGGTCTCGCCTCAGAGCTGCCGCTCCTCCCATACACCATGCTGGGTCTAGTGCCTAACCCCATCCCTCTTACAAGACCTGGGTGCTCGATCGGTCCCAAACCAGCCTTCAGTGGCCCAATGGGGTCCACAGACCCCTGAGACTCCTGGGCTTGTGTCTCTCTCAGTTTAGCCTGAGACTGCTGAATCCTCGCCTGCAATTTTATGCAACAAGTTATTATAATCATTATTATTATCAACAATAAATTAGTTGATTTAAATAATCAATTAACAATAATTCTAATTATGGTACTTACAATTACCTCCTCTGCCTGCTGAGACGTCGGAGTCCCGTCCTAGTGCCTGTGTGTTACCGTGAATAACTCTCCATAATCGGTAGGTCGTTCTCTTCCTAAGCCTTCCACTCCTTAAACAATCGAAACATAAAATTATTATTATAAATATTTAATCAAAATTAAATTATTAATATTAATGTAAATTAACTAAAATGGTAAAACCATACCAATTCATTGTAGGTCACAACAAATGTCTTCGATCTAGCCGTGTGGTGGATCGATGCTAGGTTTAGCTCGCCGTGTTTCTATGAGATAGAGCCTACATACATTTCTCAAATAAAAATTATTAAAAAACATTAAAAGAACAAAAAATGGTCAAATAATATTTATTTTAAAAAATTACCTGCCCCTTCGGACTCCTGTAATGAACGAAACCCGCCCAGTCATTTGGGGAGACGCCGTCCGGTGCATCCTCGATCAGCTGCTCCAGAGGAATCGTCCCATCCCTATCCTTAATGTGGTAGAGACAATTCCTGCTATTCTTTTAGCCGTCTCCCAACTTCATCAGTGTGTACCTTTTATAACTCTCCTCCATGGCAAACCTACCCTGAAATACAATTAAATAAAAATATCTAAATACGATTATTTCAAATATATAAAATTCAAAAATAATAATTAAAAACAGTTAATTACAAATTATTTAATATAATTAAATGCAATTATTAAATTACCTTAACCTCCTCATCCCACACTTTATCCTTCAACCCCTTCGAAACTTGCTTCCAAGTCCTGAAGTGAATGGGGAACTGCATCCAATCTGAGCCCAGGTCATTCAGGAAGCAGTTGAATAGGTGACCCCCATTCTTGACAGGCTGGTCTGTGGGCTCGTTCCATGGAACCACAACTCGTAATCTCTGGTCTATGCTTTTCAGACCGGTCACGTCCAGCCTCTTCAAGGAAATATTCCCCTGCTCATCTGCATAATTATCATATACGTTAGTTAAATTTCAATTCACATTTGACTGAACTGTATTTAAAGAAAAGTTAAAAAATAAAATTACATTTACCTCTTACTTGCACCTCAAACCCAATAGACCGGGAAGATAACCGTCGTGTGTAGTCTGAGGCTGGTGCGGCCTCCTTATCTAGAAACTGCTCAAAATCGCTAAGAGGAAAGTTTTCAAAGTTGAACATCTCCTGATTCTCATCCTCCTAATCACTGATGCTGATCTCACCTCCCTCTCTCTCTCATGATGGTTCAGTGGAACAGGCCCCTCCTGTAGGGCTGCATGATGTGGCTGCATTGGGACCCCCTCCTATCACTGCTTTAGTCCCAACTGCAGTCGTGTGGCCCCACTCCCCCTGCACTGACTCCTGCCACGACCCTTACCTCCCCTACTAGTGCTACCACATAAAGATCTGCGGGATGAAATAACCTCCTTCCTCTTTCTTCTATCTCTTGAAGCCATATGTAGAAAGGTAAAATTTTGAGGAAAAGTCGTTAAAAATCAAAATGGTAAGTAAAATGAGAATAAGGGGGCGCTGTTATATAGAGTTTGTATTTGTAGCGGTTATATCATAAAACCGCTACAATGATCACCTTGTGAATTGTGGCTCATAAATATGCCAAATATTTATAGCAATTTAGAAAATTTAACCGCTACAAATACCTGTCTTCTGACATTCTATAGCGGTTACTGCATAAAACCACTACCAATATGCTAACTGTTTATATGGCCATAAGACAATTGTAGCGGTTATAAAGAGTATAACTGCTACAAAATACCACTAAAGCCAACTGTCATAAATTAATCCATTTTGTAGCGGTTTCTAATAATAACCGCTACTAAGTGCCAGTAAGAGAAAAAAAATTTGCAGCCAAAGTAAACAATAGCCTTCAAAGTCGCTGCCGCCCACTTGAAATAAGGGAAATGACCTATGCTTGGTATCATGTAAAGTAACATGATACAAATCATACACATTTTCCTTTTTTTTTCAGGGTATCAGCACCTTTGAAGGCTATTGTGAACTTTGTGCTGAAAATTCTTTTTATTGAGTTTGTGGTTGTACGGCATTTTATAGTGATTAGATTGGTAGCAGTTTAGTGTATAACCGCAACCAATACCTTATTCTATAGCGGTCAGGGTATGTTTAACTGCAACTAAATGAAAAAAACAATAGGCGCCTCAGCTTTGCGTCATTTAGCGGTTAATATTTCTAGTAGTTTAATCCAAATAATCGCTACAAATTAACCACCATAAATGGCGTGCCACCTTCACGCCATTTGGCACCAATTTGGCTCCAAATTGGTAGCGATTTCATGTCAAATAACTGCTACAAATAAACCGCGCGCCATGTGGTGCCAAGTTGGTGCAAAATTGGTAGCGGTTTTGTACAATATAACTGCTACAAAGTGTACATAAAACACGTCTCACTAGTTTCTATTGCAAATCGGTAGCGGTGTTAGCTTTAACCGCTACAAATTAGACTACTGGTAGCGGTTTCTTCCAACCGCTTTAAATTAATTGCTACTAATTGTTGTTTTTTGTAGTGTGAGAACACAACAACGACAATAAAGAAGGAGATCATAATGGCTAGAGAAGTCGAAGAGGGGAAGAGAGGATGTGCATGACTACTCAGCGAGGCGAGATATGAAGTTTGAGAGTGAAAGTGAGTATAAATACTCGGGAAAATTTTTCTAGACCTATCCTTTTTAAATAGATCTAAATATTCATAATGAGACTAGCTTTTAAATCGGTCTAAATATTCATATCAATATGGATGACTCTTTTGCAACTATCTGTGATGTCCTATATAGGAATTCTTTATACCATGCTTTAGTCTGATTGATTGTGTACCCTCTTCACAAAAATAGACACCCAAGTTGGCTTTTAATGATGTACTCTGAAAAATTTTTGTATGTAGGAAAGTCATTGATTGTGCCAAACAACATGATATTCATATTGAATGTTATTTTCTCATGATTATCATATGCTGGCTCCCTTTTGTCCTACAACTTCTTCAAGTCTTTAATTATTGGTGCAAGGTATACATCTATATCATTCCCTGATTGCCTTAGCCCTGAAATTAGAATTGACAATATCATATACTTCCATTTTATCAAAAGTTATAGAGGGAGGTTATATATAAACAACATAATCGGCCATGTACTGTGGGTATTGCTCTGCATCCTACCCCATATGGGTTCATCCTATCAGTAGCCAATTCTAGGTGGAGATTTCTTGGTTCTTCAGTAAATTCAGGATACTCAAAGTCAAGCTTACTCCATTCCACAGAATCAACAAGATGCTGAAGGATACCGTCTTGAATCCTTTCATCTTCATGCCACCTTAAAAGTTTCGCGTCATGTGCATTGCTATACAAATGTTTAAATCTAGGTATAATAGGAAAATACCATAACACCTTCTTTAGACTATTCCCATTCTCTTGGTAGCATGAGACACAACACTGAGGACACTTGATTAAAGATTTATATTCTTTTTTGAACAAAAAACAATAGTTGGGGTATGCATATATCTTTTCATAACTCAAGCCAATGGTGTGAATCAGTTGTTTTACATCATATTTCTTGGTTGGCATATCATTTTTTGGTGGTAACATTTGTAACATCCTTTATTTTTATCACTTAGAATTAGTTATAGTTTAGGATTTATAGATTCTAAGAGTACACAATAAATTACTAATTTGAAATAAGTATCAAGTTTTAAATATTCATTCTATATATAAAAAAATATTTCAAAATGAAATGTCTCCTCAAAATAATTATTCTAAACAAAATGGATGTGTGTGTAAATATATATCATGTTATGGGAATAAATAAAATCAATTAAAAATGCAGTCAAAATATTATTGTTATTATTATTTTTCTTTAAAAATATTATTTTAATAGGAATCAAACCCTAACCCTAATATCTCTCCTATAGAAATCCCCTTTTCACCCACTTCAAGTAAATCCTAGGCACTCTTCTCTCTCCAAGTTCACCTTCTCTCACATTGTCTTTGCTAATTTGTGTTGGCTTCAAGACTGTGATTCATGTCTTTTCAATTTTGCATTTTATAGTTTTCCACTTTTCTCCTTTTTCTTTCTTCAAGATTTTAGAAAGAGTGATATCATCGTCCCACATTATAGATGATTATTTCATAATTTCCTTTTTTATATTTCTTCATAATTGATTCATTAAGTAAAGTAATCATATTTGAAAATTATTTGATTATTTCTTAAATTTCATTTATTATTAATACAAAATATGGATATTAATTTGATTTGATTTTAGAAATAGTGACATCATCATCCCACATTATAATTTAGGGATGATTATTTCCTAATATTTTCTTATTTCCTTTATTCATATTTTTTTAAAAAAAATTATATTTTTTTCAAGTTAAGCAATTATATTAGTTCATGCCCCACTCTTTATATTGATAATCTACTTAATTATATAGAAAATTCATCCCCCCTCTTTACTTTTTTTTTAACATTTTGATTGTGGTTAGCTTTTTTTTTCATCACATTTTTTTGTAGATTTTGGTCATTCCCTTTTATTTAAAGCAGTTGATTTCTTATTTCATAAGTCAAGAATAGTGACCCACACGTCTTTATAGTTGACCCAAATCAATTTTAATTAAACATTTACACAATTGCATTTTAATTAACATATTGTATACTTTTTTAGAAAGGTCAAAATGCATTAACATATTGTATAAACTTAGAATTATTAATCAATATAACTTCAATAAAAAAAATTATTCATCAATATGATGTAACTAACGGTAGCTTAATGTATATATTTTGATCAAAGGATATTCATAAGTGACAAAAAAAAATTATAAAATAAACTTAAATAGGTGGGTCCAAAAGGTAGATTGCACGCTATAGGAGTATAGATTAATATAACCTGAAAACTCCAAAACCTTGACTACTAAAATGACGCATTTGAAAACTCAAAACAAGATATGAGAACTCATTTTTTCTATTTTTATGTTCTTGATGATTGCTTTGTTGGCCTTGAAGGTAGGAGTGAACATATCAGATAAATCCCATGTCCTTGTTATTATCCAATAGAGTGTTGTCTGTCAGCAAATGGAGTGTCATCTATCTTCTTTCTCTTTGAATGATTGGTTGAAGATCATAACGATTGAACTATTAGAAGGTCATCATCATTTTGAACTTTTTCTGCTAACATCAATGTTGTCAAGGAGCTTGAGGTATGTGTTTCTACTTCGAAGGGTTGAAAAAATGTTTTATTCAATGGCAAATAGATGAATATATAATCAAGTACTCAATCACAATATAGCCTACTATCAACTAAATCCTTTTCTTATTGTTAATTCTGAGTATGTAAACCGTTGTAAAATATCTCACTCCCCAGAAAATTGCAAAACGCCCAAACTATTGAATAGGTATTTGATGTTGCTCCACTTGACTTAAAGCCTAACAATAATTTCTCTTCCACCACAACACTCTAATTGTATTGGGAAATTTCCAAGCTCTCCCTTTTATAGTTAAAGATGAATCTTAAGAAAATCAAGTATGGGGAAAAAAGAAATTTAAATCCAAAAATTAATATACGGCAAGACACAAAAGGATGAAAAGAAAGGATTTGGGTAAGTGCAGCTATTAACTTTTCATCAAAAAGTGATGTCATTTTAGTCATCATATACTTCTTGATAACCTTAGCAACAATGGCCTATGTATCCTTGCAGTCATTAATATCCCTAATGAGTTCATAAAGCCGACTTGTCATGATATTGGGATGAAAAATTAAGCTCACTTACGATGAACAACGTAGAACACAAAACAGAACACATGACGATGTAAAGAAAGGATTATGGTAAGTGCAGTCACTAATTTTCCATTAAAAGGTGATGTCTTTTTAGTCATCGTACACTTCTTGATAACCTGAGCAATGATAGCCTAGGTATCCTTGCAGTCATTAATATCCCTAATGAATTCATAAGGTCGACTTGCTATGATATTGGGATGAAGAATTGAGCTCACTAACAATAAAGAATGTATAACACAAAACGAAATACATTGACGACATTAATATATATAGCATTACTATAATTATGGGGTGACCAACTATATCTCTTGGGAATTAAGCTTCTTGCATATTTAGTTTGAATTATGATTATGATAACTCATTGAATTATGGGCTAAATTATTATTATGATAACTCCTTAATCGTGGGCTAATAATTTATGGATATAAAATATAAATTATTGATATTTATTGGTGTCAAAGTAAACAAAATTTACTAACGGCATTAATAAAAATACAACTATTTTCTCAAAAAATAATTGCTCACAGAATGATTTTTAATGGCGTTACTACAAATATTATATAAGATATAGATTATATAAATATATATTAACATATTCTATTTATATTAGAAGTATAAATATAAGATAATATCTCAGATTTATAATCATACTTTACAGTAAATTATTATAACTGCTATATATTTGTTTTTACTAATATAATGTTAGAAGACGAATTATTTGTAAGTGTTACATAACGTTTGTTTCATAAGAACCGTCATATTTGTCACTAAATATATGACGGTTATTAACTACTACCATTGTTGTTCTATTTTCACGAATTCTGCCTATATGATGATGCACATATTTAACTGTTTTCTTTTAATGTTATATATTCTTACACGACCTTCGTCTTGACGCACATAACATTTATTAGCTATAACCGTTATTTATTAAATGTTATATATGGATAAATCTGTAGTAGTAAATAATTATTGTATTTATAAGCATTCAATAGATTTTTTTAAATTATATATGTTATTATGAATAAATAATTATCAACTAAATAACAAAATTGCTCAAGATACCGTCTTAGCTATAAAAAGTTGCATGAGAGCTGCTGACTCAAGTTCACACCTTACAGTACTTTTGTGATTTATTCTCTAGTAGATGAAGATTTTCACATACTATAATTGACTACTTTATTATAATAATAAAGAGAAGAAGGGCGATAAAGGGTCCCTTCATCTATGTACTTTAATTTATTATCAGTACAATTACATAAAAATAATTAAAAATTTTATAGTAAAACTAAGTAATTGAATAATATTAGCATATTAAATCTTACTTTTACATTAAAAAAGAAGAAGAATGCTTCTCATTGTACGAAAGAAAGGAAGAGTCATGTATTCCTTCAGTCAAGTGACCTCTTCCAACGACAAAATCCCACCTAGGTGTGCCCTACATGGCTTATCCAGCTCCAAGTCTATTCGAAAATGACATCTATATTTACATGTATATATGAATGGATACACATTCACATATAGGATTTCTTTAAAAGAAAATAAGAAACAATCATTAACCAATAATAAGTCAAAAATTATACATCAATAAGTAATTTAAGTTGAAGAAAGATATATAAATATGGAATTTAACAACTTTTTTATTTTTATAATATTAAATTTTAAATTACTCAAAATATAAAATATTAAAAACATTTCATACCCATCTCATGTACTCCTACTTGTTATATATTATACACATATGCCATCTCTCCCACCCCACGCTGTGACTTCAAAGTTTCTAGCGACACTTGGATCACTTCAACTATAATTTATTATTACGTTTAATTTGGTAGGACCACATAAGTTAAGGAAACGAAGCAAAAAAAAAAAAAAAAGGAAAAAGGAAAAAAAAAAAGAGAGCTTTATAGTTGATGCATTTCATTCGTTGACTTGAGAGTCAATCTCAAGACTTTGAAGCATCTCTACTACATGGCTCATTGAAGGCCTTGCATCCCTGTCTTCCACAACACACTGTAATGCCACTGTAACCAGAACCTCCATCTTCTTCATGTCAAAGCTTCCCTCAACTGTCGGATCAACGATTTGTTCCACCTACGATGGCGTCTCCCTTTCTTTTCCTTTCTTCTTCTTCTCATTCACCCATGTCACTAGCCTCCCATGATGCGAGTGATCTGGTCCATCCACCCTCAATCTTTTTCCCGTGATCATCTCCAACACCACGATTCCATAGCTGTAAACATCAACCTTGGATGTTATTGGTAAGTGGAAAACCCACACCGGTGCCATGTATCCTCTTGTTTCTCTTATCCTTGAGAAGCTTGGATTCTTGGCGTCGTTTCTGTTTTGCAGCTTTGACAATCCAAAATCTGCAACCTTGGGCTTATAATCTGAATCCAAAAGTACGTTTTGAGGTTTTATATCGCAATGCAAAACCCACTCCAAGCATTCTTCGTGAAGATATGCAAGTCCTCTTGCTGTTCCTAGAGCGATTTCGTACCTCATTTTCCAATCAAGGGACTTGTTGGATTCAAGATTTTCTGCTAAAGAACCATTTTGCATGTATTCATTATGTAACACCCGTCTTACATACCCCTTAGTTACTTACACAAAAGCATTCATTAATAATTTGTTAGGGGTAATTACTTATTCACGACTTATGTAGCCGTTATTTTTACCGAATATCAGAGTTAATTTTTATTCTCAATGATCCCGATTACGACTTGATTCAAATTCATGTGTATTCTTACAATCAAATATTCTCTGTGCGCAAATAATTATACACACAGTATTCTAAACATAATTCGGTCTTCAGTTCTTCATCTCCTTTCCTTCTAAATCATCTTCATGCATTCTTTTCTGTCCTGCTCACGAACCTATATGGTTGGTGGGGGAGAGTGAGATTCGAGAGAATCTCAGTAGCAAACATTACAAACAATGCATGTAAGATAAATGCTAGTGCATGATATGCTTGCCTTACAAAGGCTTATGTTCTCATAATGATATTCTGCATGCTCAATGTTTCGTGCAACATACTTATGGCCATAGTAAAAACAGAAACAGAGCTTCATTCATTCATACATGCTTCACATAATCAAGCAAAACAATACAGCAAATCAATACACAGCATAAACATCACATACATTAAAGTAAGTTTACTACCTTGTGGACTTATGTCCTTCTTGAATTGTTCCCTTTTCTTCCAACCATCGAAGCTTCTTGGAAATTCTTTCATTCCTCTTCTTTCTTGACTTCTCTATGGCCCTAGATACCCAATTACATCATTAGAGTCATGATTGTGAGTCATTAGAAGTGTATACTAAGACCCAAGAAGGTAGGAAGGGCTAAATAGGTCAAATTCCTTCAAAAATATGAAATGTTGTAATTTGGGGGTTTTGGCCCTGGACAAAAACTAGACAGAAACATTTTTGCCGGGGCCAAGAATCTCGCTGTTCAGAATTTCACCATTCTAATTTTTGGCTGACCTTGTAAAAATCATAACTAATTTTACAAAAATCCAAATGAGGTGCTTCCAAGTTTTGTGGACCCTCTTTAAGTGTACTTTATGGGAAAAATATGGCTACAAGCTAAATGTACACACATAGGTACATAGTTCCCTTTAATTGGACACTGCTCCATAATTTCCCTGTTTTACATGACCAGACTTTGAAAACTCATAACTTCTAGCATACTTGTCGAAATCTTTCATATTATATATCATGTTAAAGCTTATCATGTCTACTTTAAGTCTGGAAAGTTTCATTATCATTGGACAACATTCAGCCTTTAAAAAACATATCACAAGGACACTTCCTCCAAAAGACAGATTTCACAACATGCACCCTTTAACTTCTAAAACTTCAAAATTCATATACAAGCATCAAAAATTCATGAACACTTGCATACCTACACAATTTTGCCTCCTAAAGCCAATGGAAGTATAAAAATCATCAAATTCTCAACCCATAACCACATCACAATACAGGGAAGAAAATCAAGTTCTTAGGTGCAACATGTTGTTTTCTTGTTTTCTTTAGCTTAATCACTTCTTTTCTACTTCTAATCGAATGATTAGCTATTTCAACACTCATTAGATATGATTTAGTCATTGAAAAAACCATTTTAAAAAATCCATAAATAGTACCCAACTTCCTCTATACTCATCCAAACGACAAACCAATCGGTTAAAAAGGAAGCTTACGCTTACCTCTACCCGTTTCCGCAAACGGTCAACACTCCGGCCGGAGAGATGGCGCCAACCACCTCCAAATAAAAATCTGAAACTATAAAAATGAAGATCTTGATGAGTAGAGGAATGTTCGTGAAGTTCACTTTGAGAGAGGACGCCGATTCGGCAGTGTTTCGGTGTGTCAAAGTTTTCTCTCTCCTCTCCCTCCATTTTCGCTCAGCTCTTTCTCTCTCTCATTTCTGGTTCTTTTATGCGTGAAAATAAGCTGAGGAATGAAGGAGATGATGGTCTAATTGATGATTAAATGACTTTGCCACATGTCAAGCCATGATTGGCCCAAAATTCCAATTTTCTCACTTAATTGCAAAACTGACAGAATTTTCATTAAACTTTGAAAATTCATATCTAATTGTACAAATGTTGAATTGGGGTGATTTCAAAGGCTATGAGACCCTCATTAAGTCTAGTTTTAAGAAAAAATATAACTTTTAGCAAATTAGAATCTCACTCTTCCCAGAATTTTAATCTTTGGATGCTGCCCCAGAAAATAGTTAATTTCGTTGGGCTAACTTCAAAAATTCATTTCTCTTTATGTACAGCTCCAAATGACTTATATGACCTATAAATTAAAGTTTGATAAGTATAATTTCATTATGAAAAGTTTAATAATTTTTGGATATCATTTTGCCTCTTGAAAGATGTCACATAAACACAACTATCACATCGAGAAATTCACTGGTAGCAACACTACTTTGTGTATGTCTTCTAGTTGCATTGTTTTGTCTTCCCCAAGCTCTTTAAATTCATCATAATATTCCCTTTAATATCTAAAGGATATAAATGAACTTTGGGGAATATAACCATGCCCCACTAGGACATTTGCTAAACTGGGGTCTCGCAGTCCACTTAATTCAGGCTTATTCTCTAGCATTTAGTTCCAAAATTTGGGATATTACAATTCTCCCCCCTGTTCAATAAATTTTTTCCTCAAAATTTGCTACAGATCTGATTCTTAATAATACTTCAAAAGGACTACTATAGCTAGAGTTTCATTTCTTTCTTTCTACCTTCTATTGACACCTCAAATTTTAGAGGACACCCTAAGTTCTAGAGGTATTCTGAAATTCTCCCCACCTTAAGTTCTAGAGGTTTTCTTATTAAATCTTATTCCTATAGACCTTATTCGTCTATCTTATGTCTGAGCTTTTCAATTGAAGCTTACAAACTACATTCCTCTTGACTAGCAATATAGCCAGCAAGTATTATCTAACCTAATAAGTTCATATTTCTAATCCTTCTATAAGTTTTTGTTCCTGTTTCTCTATAACCAATAACTAAACTGCTTTTTAATTCAAAGCATTAATGACAATAGTCGTGTCACTACTTTTCATTTCTCAATGTTGTCTCATATTCTACTTTTCTGATTTTCAAATATTCAAAATTCTTTTGGTCATAGTACATATTCACAATCATACTACACAAAATAGTACTTTCATATTTTCAAAGAAAACATTATTATTGCCAGCTCAAACTCATAAGTAGGGTAATTCATCTCGTAGGGTTTCAACTGTTAAGAGGCACATGTCACCATTCCGTCCTGCTTCACCAGGACGTTTTCCAATCCTTTCTTTCTTTCTCATTTTGTTGCAGACCATACTGGTTGCTTCACTGCAAACCACACAAGGGTGGCATTCTAGGATCGAGAATATTCAATACTGGTATTAGTTTCAACCTCTCCTACAGCTTTATGAAATCTTCTCACAGACATCATCCCACTTATGAAATTCTTTCTGTAATTTTTCCCCTTTCAATTCTTTCTTCCAAGTGAGTGGCAAAGCAATTCAAGGAAAATTCTAAATTCATCCGGCAAGATTTAGTAAACTAAGTATTTCTACAATAGTTTTTGGCCTCTTCCAGTTTTGTACTGCTCCTACTATTCTGGGTTCCTCTGAGGATCCCTTCTTTTGAGATAACTTTTGAGACAACATAGTTCAAAAATGACAAATACAAATTAGTCAAAAATTTCGTTCAAAAATTCAATTTTGTTCAAAATTCTATTCAAAAATTCAATTCATGGAAAATTATGTTCACAATTCATTTCCTACAAAAATTCAGTTCATCCAATATACAAAGATAGAAGGTGCATTGGCCTGTTTAAAATTCAATTTTTCAAAACTACACAGGAACCAAACAACTATCCTATAAGGTCATCAATTCTAAATTCATTCCAGGCTCCAACCCTTGTTACTCTAGCAACTCATCTACATATGTAATGTTCATAAAGCATGCAAAACAAACCATCCCTTCTCAAGCATTCATATTCATTCATAGGACATGCAGTCCATTCTATTCTAGCCTTTCAGCCGTTTCAATTCCAGCTTTACAGCCGTTCTATTCTAGCCTTTCTGCAGTTTTAATTCCAGCTTTACAGCCGTTATATTCCAGCCTTTCAGCCGTTTCAATTCCAGCTTTACAGCCGTTATATTCCAGCCTTTCAACCATTTTAATTCCAGCTTTACAACTGTTCTATTCCAGCCTTTTGGCCGTTTCAGGACACACAACCCTTTGGGGGAATTCTTAGGCTTTACAACCTCTTCGGGACGTTTCCCAGCATTCTCAGGCTTTGCAACCTCTTCGGGACTCTACCCATAATTCTTGGTCTTATGACCATGGGATTCAGCCCTTCTAATTATCAATGCTTTTTGATTCTAATTGCCTACAGACACGCTGGCCCAATAGGTCCGGCTACCCTATATTCATATTATGAATACACTCGATGGTATATACATACGTGCAGAACCATTACATAAGATACAAGAGCAAGAGTTTACTTGACTTTTTTTGTCAAGCCTGTTTTACCTTCATTCTCTTTTTTGTCTTTCTTTTGACAAATAGCACTGGAGCACCCCATGGCGATTCATTGGGTCATATAAACCCTTTCCTCATTTTGCTATCTCCTCTGGGGTCATTCTGTATGGACTTTCGATATTGGTCCAGCTCCAAGTATAATTCTACTTCCTTCACCGGGGTATCTACTCGTATATTTTCTAGGAATCCAATAGTTACTAGCATATTCTATTCTCCGTCTTGATTACGAGACCATAGTTCATGGCTATTTTCATTCTTTCTATTACTCTGTTCCACCAGGGAACAAATTCGTATCCATTATTTCTAAGGGAATATTCTATAGTCAAGATCTTTCTCTATGCTAGATTAGCAGCTAGCAACCTTGGAAAACCTCATTCTCATCTGTACTATATTCTAGTACCTTAATTCATTTAGTTCAATTCATATGCCTAAAGAATCAATTGAACTATTTGTTTGATTCTTAGGTTACAGCTCTATTGGTAGCAACCCTTTGGATGTCTACGCAACTTTTAGGTTCATCAACCTAATCTAGAACCTCAGTTATACCCAATAAGCATGATAAGATTATCATAATTCATTCCTTCTATTCTATTCTTATAATATTCAGGTAATATCCTTAAATATTCCCCCAAAGCATTGTTGACAATTCAACATTACTTACTAGGTCCACAAAGTTCATAGGGTTCATACTTTCATGTATTGGAACCATAGTGTAACTTGAGTCACATCTTAACCTAAACTTTATTTCAGCTTAGATAAGATTCAAGCCTATCATAAATCTTCAATATATTCATTCTAGCATTCTCATGGCATCCTTCAGGATCACCATATTTCTTACCTCAAGGCACTCGGGTCTATTATCCAGAGGTTTCAAATTTATAGGGTACTTCCCAGGAGGTCACCCATCCCAGGATTGCTCTCGCCTAAGCAAGCTTAACCATGGAATTCCACTGGAATCTGGGTCACAAGCGAGCTTGGCATCAAATTCTCCAGAGCTTATACCCTTCTCTATTGGGTATACATCACTACTGCTCCATTTCATTCTCTATATACAGCTTTACCCCACCCTCTAAACTAGTTTTCCCGGTTAGAGGTTAAGGAAAATTCTATTTCTCTGAGTTCATCAATAACTCACAATTCATTCTAGCTATGGAATCACTAACAAGGTATTAGTATACCTATTCTCAGCAACAGAGCATACTAGCAAAATGCCAGAATCTCTACTATGATACCATAAAAGTAACACCCGTCTTATATACCCCTTAGTTACTTACACGGAAGCATTCATTAATAATTTGTTAGGGGTAATTACTTATTCACGACTTATTTCGCCGCTATTTTTACCGAATATCAGAGTTAATTCTTATTCTCAATGATCCCGATTGCGACTTGATTCAAATTTGCGGTATTCTTACAACCAAATATTCTCTATGCTCAAATAATTATACACACAGTATTCTAAACATAATTCGGTCTTCAGTTCTTCATCTCCTTTCCTTCTAAATCATCTTCATGCATTCTTTTCTATCCTGCTCACGGACCTATATGGTTGGTGGGGGAGAGTGAGATTCGAGAAAATCTTAGTAGCAAACATTACAAACAATGCATGTAAGATGAATGCTAGTACATGATATGCTTGCCTTACATAGGCTTATGTTCTTATAATGATATTCTGCATGCTCAATGTTTCGTGCAACATACTTATGGCCATAGTGAAAGCAGAAACATAGATTCATTCATTCATACATGCTTCACATAATCAAGCAAAGTAATACAGCAAATCAATACATAGCATAAACATCACATACATTAAAGTAAGTAAGTTTATTACCTTGTGGACTTATCTCCTTCTTTAATTGTTTCCTTTTCTTCCAACCATCGGAGCTTCTTGAAAATTCTTCCATTCCTCTTCTTTCTTGACTTCTCCATGGCCCTAGATACCCAATTACATCATTAGAGCCATGATTGTGAGTCATTAGAAGTGTATACTAAGGCCCAAGAAACTAGGAAGGGCTAAATGGGTCAATTTCTTCAAAAATATGAAATGCTAGAATTTGGAGGTTTTGGCCGCGGCCAAAAACTAGACAGAAACATTTTGGCCACAGCCAAGAACCATTTGCCATGGCCAAGAATCTCGCTGTTCAGAATTTCACCGTCCTGATTTTTGGCTGACCTTGTAAAAATCATAACTAATTCTACAAAAATCCAAATGAGAAGCTTCCAAGTTCTATGGACCCTCTTTAAGTCTACTTTATGGAAAAAATATGGCCACAAGATAAATATACACACATAGGTATAGAGTTCCTTTTAATTGGACACTGCTCCAGAATTGCCCTGTTTTACATGACCAGACTTTGAAAACTCATAACTTCTAGCATACTTGTCCAAATCTTTCATATTATATACCATATTAAAGCTTATCATATCTACTTTAAGTCTGAAAAGTTTCATTATCATTGGACAACATTCAGCCCTTAAAAAACATATCACAAAGACACTTTCTTTAAAAGACAGATTTCACAACATTCACCTTTTAACTTCTAAAACTTCAAAATTCATATACAAGTATCAAAAATTCATGAACACTTGCATACCTACATAATTTTACCTCCTAAAGCTAATGGAAGCATCAAAATCATCAAATTCTCAACCTATCACCATTTCACAATACAGGGAAGAAAATCAAATTCTTAGGTGCAACATGTTGTTTTCTTGTTTCATTTGGCTTAATCACTTCTTTTCTACTACTAATCAAATGATTATCTATTTAAACACTCATTAGACATTATTTAGTCATTGAAAATACCATTTTAAACCATCCATAAATAGTACCCAATTTCCTTTATACTCATCCAAACGACAAACCAATCGGTTAAAAAGGAAGCTTACGCTTACCTCTACCCGTTTCCGCAAACGGTTCGGAATTCCGGCAACACTCCGGCCAGTGAGACAGCTCTAACCACCTCTAAAAGAAAATCTGAAACCGTAGAAATGAAGATCTCGATGAGTAGAGGAAGGTTCGTGAAGGGCACTTTGAGAGATGACGCCGATTTGATAGTGTTTCGGTGGGTCAAAGTTCTCTCTCTCCTCTCCCTCCATTTTCACTCAGCTCTTTCTCTCTCTCATTTCTGGTTCTTTTCTGCGTGAAAATGAGTTGAGGAATGAAGGAGATGATGGTTTAATTGATGATTAAATGACTTTGCCACATGTCAAGCCATGATTGGCCCAAAATTCCAATTTTTGCACTTAATTGCAAAACTGACAGAATTTTCATTAAACTTTGAAAATTCATATCTAATTGTACAAATGTTGAATTGGGGTGGTTTCAAAGGCTATGAGACCCTCATTAAGTCTAGTTTTATGAAAAAAAAATATTAACTTTGGCCAATTGGAAGCTTACTCTTCCCAGAATTTTAATCTTTGAATGCTGCCCCAGAAAATAGTTAATTTCGCTGGGCTAACTTCAAAAATTCATTTCTCTTTGTGTACAACTCCAAATGACTTATATGGCCTATTAAATTAAAGCTTGATAAGTCCACTTTCATTGTAAAAATTTTCATAATTTTTGGACATCATTTTTCCTCTTGAAAGATGTCACATAAACACAACTACCACACCGGGAAATTCATAGGTAGCAACACTACTTTGTGTGTGTCTTCTAATTGCATTGTTTTGTCTTCCCCAAGCTCTTTAAATTCATCATAATATTCCCTTTAATATCCAAAGGATATAAAGGAGCTTTGAGGAATATAACCATGCCCCACTAAGACATTTGCTAAACTAGGGTCTCGCAATCCACTTAATTCAGACTTATTTTCTAGCCTTTAGTTCTAAAATTCGAGATATTACACATTCACCAACATTCTGTACTTTCCTTCTGCACAATACCCCCACATGTCAATTAAGTTCATGTGGTTAAGCCTTCCTATTAAGTTGACTTCAGCAAGAAACTCACTTTCTATTTGGTTTGCTTCGTTCAGTCTCTTGATTGCAGCTACTCGCCCATCTTTTAGCACACCCTTGTACACAGTTCCTCCAGCTCCTCTTCCAATCCCTGCGCTGAAACCACTTGTTGCCTCTTTCAACTCTGAGTAGCTATATTTTCTAAACGCAGTTCCAGTAAGATTATCATAATTCTGCTGCTTACTAGACTTATTCCATGTCAAACACCAAAAGAGAAAGATGCATGCAAGTTCAAGGACTCCAATCGCCACCACTAACCACAACAACACCTTTACCAAAACACTATCATGTCTTGAGACATAGACTCTCAAGCTTTACAGATTTATTATGTTCACACTTGGTATTAGGTTCTTGAAATGCAAATGAACTTGAATTAGAGACTCTCAAGTGAAAACCACCCTCGAACGCAGGAGAAAGATTGCCATTGACCAAAAGGGTCTTTGGGTAACATTTAAATTGGTTATCGTCATGCGTATATTGAAAACCTTTGCAAGTGCATAACGTCAAACAATGATTTTTACAATCATCAAATGTAATGTTAAGGTAAGTTCCATGGTCGTACCCGTAGAAATCTCCATTAGGTATATATAAAAAGTTAGAATCATGGCTGTCGCAAGACAAATTGAACTTTGGTTCACACCCAAGTGACCTGTCGGTTTCATCCTTGAACCTGTAACCTGGAGGACATATGCATGTTCGACCAGTAAAAGGTTCATATTTGCAGAAACTATTTTCTCCCCAAATGCCATGAATGTTGCAACCTGCAGAAAAAGCTTGCCATGAAACTTTCCATTTATCTTCCCAATTTCTTCGACTATAGACCCTAAGATTACCATCAATATCAATTGTTAATCGTCTTTGAAGTACAAGGCCATTGTCTGATGTCTCATTAGAAAAATTATCACTTGAAATGATCTCCCCATGCGAATCGAGGAACACAAAGCGACTTGCATTGAAGGTGGACCTACCAACTTGTTCCGGTTTAAACCAGGGAGGTGGCCAGTAAAATACTCGAAACCTCAGGGCCATCGTAGAGAAGACGAAGAACATTATCATTGTCAAAAAATAACTTATGAAAACCAGAAGAGAAGTTAGTCTGACTTTTAGAGGGACAAGGCTAGCGTATCTGGTGAGACTCTGTCCAGGAACAAGTGTATCTGTTGGAAAATGAAAACTTTGCCACAAAATATTATTTGGATACTCAAGAAGAATGAGATTACCATCATCTTGTAGAATCAATTCTGTACGTTTCAACGAAGTTGTGTTTGTAGCCCAAACTTCGACCTGACCTGCATCGTTCAAGACCAAATTTCCATTTCTGCGAAGGGTAAGCTTTGAGCCTTTTCCATTCACCAATACATCACGATTTGCCATCCAAATGACAGTCAAGTTTTGGCTTTGAGGTTCAGTGAACCATATAGCGAAAACAAAAGCGTTCTCACCGACACAAGAGAACCCAGCTGTGAAATTGTTGTTTGCTGATTTGATAACATGTTTTGGATTCTCCACCGACAGAGATAACGAATTACCCGAAGTAGATGACGAACACAGGAAAAGCCAAGCCAAGGCGAAGAGAACTATCGATATGGAAGAACTCAGAAACGCCATGTGGTAGGTAGATAAAGAGCTATACTGAGTTGTGCAGATCTTTCAAGTTAGTTTTAAGCAAAATTTTGATTAAAAACGCGGTGGCAGGTTGAGTTGGTCGATGACCCAGTGGTTAGATTTTTCAATTTACTCGTTTTCCTCAAACGACTATATATGACTTTGCAACTCAGACATTTTCGTTTAATTGTTATGGCCCAGCATTAAAGGGCCGTTTGGTACGAAGGGAAAGTGAACTTAGGAAAAAAATTTTAAGTTGGATTTTAAAAAATAAGAGAAGTGGGGTTGAAATTTTTTATTTAATTTTTCTTATTTTTTTATTAATTATTATAAATATTCCTTTCATTAAAATTTTATAACCTTATCTCTTCAATCTTTATAAATTCAATTCATAAAAATTCCCCTCCCCTCTAAATCTCTCATACCAAAAAACCCTAACTAAACTTGTCGTAAAAGTGTAACCATTATCTCAATGTGCAATAAATTTTGCTTCAACCAACTTGACTGATACAAATACCCTTGGCACAGAGGATTGTCAACATGGAATAACTTAGACTAATATACCAATAAGCTGTGCAAAAATTTCATGTAAATGATGACAATTAGAAGAGTCAGAATTTTTTTTTTTCGCCTTTCATTTAATTGATCAATATATATCAAGCAACTTGACTGATTCAGATATAATTGTCAAAAACGATACGTGTGGGTGCGCATTAAGGATGAGGCTGCAATAGTGAAGTTCTATGTTTTGGTTCATCACTTTAAATTCAATATTGAATATTCTATGTTCCTCTTCAATATTGAACTTCACCAACTTCCATGCTTTGGTTCAGGTGTTAGGTTAGTGTGACTTAGTCATCATGATGAGTTGTAAAAGTCACAAAAGGAATGGCTTTGTGATTTATAGCACGTTTAATTTAACCCTATTTATACCTATAATTATAATTATGATTGTATTATCAAAAGAAGAGTGTTTGATTGTTTTTTAGTATAGTAATAGTGTTTATCATGGTATTGATAAATATAAAAAAAATTAGTAATAATCATTTGTATCCCTTAAAATACTCATTACCACCCCATTGCATAGTTAAAAAAGTTCAACTTACTCTTTAGTTTCATTTGTTCTACTTTCAAGTGTTTCACTTTACCCAACATGCCACACTACAATCACTGCCACCACAATCTACTCCTTCTCCACCGCTATCACTACCACTCTTGCCTCTGCCGCCTCCACTGTTATCACAGCCGCCATTGCCTCCTCTATCTCCTCCTCTACTATTGTTGTTGTCACCACTTGCAATCGCTGCTGCCACTGTACACACCACCATTATATTGTCACCTCTACCACCACAGCCATCACCATTGGCTAGTCCTTAGTGAGGTAGCATGATAGATATGGTGAGGCAGTGCGATGACTCTTAACTATTTTTGTTTTAAAAAATATATATTAAAGGTAAAATAGACTTTGTGTAATATATTAATTTTAAACAATTATTAAAAAAAATAACTTATTGTATCTTACTTAAAAATCAAACCAAACACTATCCTTATAATTAATATTGTATTGCATTATCATTATATCGCATTACACTGCATTATAAGGTGTAATGTGATCGAAACAAATGGGCCCTTAGTGTTGTTGCCTCTGCATGGATTAGGTTGAAATTGGCATCATTCTTTAGATATAATCTTGAACTTCTTACACAACTTGAATCCCTAGCTACTTAAATCAAACGTAACTCGAGCCCAAGATATGGATGCCAAAAAGTATAAATATTTCTTGCGCTAGTGCGCGTGGTAAAGAAGGTCACTGTGGGGAAGCTTCATTTTCTGATATTGGTTCAAAATTTTTTATTTTGTTATTCTCATCTAGAAATCCTCGTGGGGTAGTTGGAAAATTTTTAGATCAATCATACCTTCCAAAATGTCCTAAAGGTCATCAAATGTTGACATTTCTTCATTATGTTCTGAATTAAATCAATCAATTAACTAAGTTTGAATTGTTTTCCTTGTAAAATATGGTACTCTTCCAATCCTTTTTATAAAATTCACATTTTAAAATTCGTTTAATCCTTTTTATAAGACTCAATTTGGTTGGTCGAACATTGAATGAATTTTTTTACAAATAGCATCTAATTAATTGTAGGGAAAACCATTTAGTAGGTATCTATTATTTTCTCCTATTTGTAATTTGGTGGTACTTGTGTACTTTTCTCTCTTAATTATAAGTATTTTAACTTTGCTTTTAGCACCATTAACGCTTGTACATGAGCTAATAGGGCTAACAAAAAAAAAATATTTAGTAAGAGAAAAAACAGATATTTACCAATTTAAAAATTAAGGGAAAGTATAGGCCCTAAAAAATGGTTTTCCCTTAATTTATATAATTTTTCCATACATTACCTTTTATCTGTTTACTCATTATTTCTCACTCTCACTTGTCATCTTAAAAATAAAGAAATATTTTAAAAGAAAAGTATATTTCTTACATATTTACTACTTTTAACTAATTTTAACATATTTATTAAACCATACAAATTTTAATCTAATAAGAAGGACTGTAGAAAATATTACAAAGCAAGTATTTATATGAAAAAATTATTAAAACTTTTAATATTCATAACTACTAAATAATTTTTATTATCCATAAAATCTTCTGACTTTTATTGGACTATATATCTATCCAATATGTTCTTCCTCTATACATATTTTTAGAACTGGGAATCAGGGCTGGCCCCTTTAGACCTGGGGTAAAAAAATTGTTATTTTTCAAGGCCCGGTTCGCAAGGCTGGAACAGTATTCAAGATTCATTGAGGACAACCAGAATGGTAGAACATTATACACCAAGCAAAAAACATATCAAAAACCAGAATCACTAGGCTAAAATAGAGTATAGTGTGAGATGATGCGAGAATTAGGTTATAGCAAAAACCAGAATCACCAAATCAATAAATTTTAGCAAAAAATAGAACAATTAGATCGAACCTCATTTAAGAGTTGAGACAGTGTGAGACACGGCGTGGGTTGCGAGCCTGTGACCTTCGAGACATCGGACACGGACGTGCTATGAGACTAGGACCTTTGAGACAAGAATCTGTTGCGAGACTAGGCTTTATTCAACAATGGAAGAGCTCACTTTCGACTTTGAGATAGACATAGTGCGAGACGGATGATAAGTAAAATATTTGCATATTTATTTTCTCTCATATAAAGATTTTTTTGGATAATATTTGAGCTTAATGTAATGAATTTAGGTGTAATTAATTAATAAATAATAATTTTGATATAAAATAGAATTCGTTGAAAAATACTAAATTTTGACCATGTTTCAGTTTTTTGGTAATATCTAGAGCTCTACATGTCGGATTGGGATTTTCTTTATATGGATAGAAAGCTAAGAAAAATTCTTACAACTTTTATGTTGAGGCTAAAACCCAGTTTCGCCTTTAAGAGTTTTGAAAGTTTCTTAAAATTTGAGCACATGAATTTGTCCAAGTCTGACCTTTGCCCATTAATTTGGCCATAAATGGAACTGCAAATGTTTAAATAAGGAGATCTCACATGCTTTTCAAGCTAAGATCCAGATCTACAACTTTTATGAAGACAAAAATGTCAGATTCTACCATTTTAATTATCAAAAGTTGGCTGCAATCAAAGAATAAAGTGGTCACAAGTTCAACATTGGTGGCTTAAAGTCAAGATTCTTACCTAACAAGTGGAAATTTTTATACCCCATTCATCTATAAATAGAGGAGTGGAAGTGACAAGGGAACACACCATCTTAGAGTTAATTTCATGCATTGTATTGGTTCTTGCATGCCTCCTTCATGAAAGGCTTAAGTAGTTCTCCTTTATGGATGGTATAGGTTATCACCTATATGAAAGGTTTTATCTCCTATAAGAAATGCTAGATTTTTTCCATTTTTATGCATCTTGTAGTTGTATCTTCATTTTTTTTGAATTTAATAATCAAGTTTTATGCAATGCTTATAAATTTTTCAATTTATTTTGGTGTTGTTTTTAATTTCATCATGAGCTAAATTTTCATTTTCCTAGAGTGATGATGTAGCTTACTAATGACGGATTAAATTCTAACTTATTAAATCTAGTTTTAATTTTTCCTTCATGATTGGGTTTTGGTTATTATTCTTAATGCTTTCAATTGATTGTCCATATTTTGAATGATTTCAATATGCATGCTGAGATCGGAAAGAGTGCATGTGTATATATCCTATAATAAAACCATAACTTGCATATGAAATATGAATATATTCATATAGGTTGTGTAGTCTTAATGAGTTCTATAAATATTAATGCATGATTAATTGATTTAATTCATATAGGGATATATTGGATTAGCAATTATTTATAGAATTACTTGACCTTGGAAAAGGCTAGTAATTAAATTAGGGAAACTTGACTATCAATCATGTGGAATAAATTAAACTAGAATAGATAGGTGATTTAATCCAACATTTGTTAAGTGAAATATGATCCCTAAGGCTTTTCCTCATATTTGTTTCATATCAATTGCATTCATATTTAATCATTTTTATTTTGTAATCTCAATCATTAACTAATCGATCAACTAAATAGAATTAAATTATCAATTTTGATACTTAGTGATCAATCCTTATGGGAACGATACTTTACTCACTTTTATATTACTTGTTTACGACAATGTATACTTGCAGTTTTTAATAAACCATCTGCACTCGTAACAAGTTTTTGGCGTTGTTGCCAGGGATTGTTGTCATTAATATCAATACCAAGTAATTTTAATTATAATTTGGTATTCGTATTATATATATTTTTTCTTTTTGGTGTCGTGTTTCTTTTCAAGCTTTTGCTTAGTGCATGACCAGATTGAAGGAGATTGAATTACAACCTTTTGATTATGAGATTGAGAGAACTTGTTGAAGAAATCGAAGAGTGAAAGCAGTCTACTTCAATCCTAAGCAACCCAATGGCAAATCTGGAAGGAGGATCAATATATACTAAAACACTCTGTACTATGCAACACCAACAGTCATGGAGACAACTTCTGGAATTAGAAAACCACCAGTAGTGCAAATAATTTTGAAATCAAGCCTACAATTATCCAAATGGTGCAAGCAAATCTGTTTGGTAGTTTACCAATAGAAGATCTCAACACACATATAGCTAACTTCCAAGAAATCTGTAACACATTTAAGCATAATTGTGTTACTGATGATGCCATTAGAATTAAACTTTTCCATTTTTCACTCAAGGATAAGGCTAAGAGCTAGTAACACTCTCTATCAATGGGAAGCATAACTACATGAGATGTCTTGGCATAGAAATTTTTGGCAAAATACTTTCCTTCAGTAAAAACTGCTAAATCGAGGAATGAAATTACCTCATTTACCTAGCATGAACTAGAAAGCCTATATAAATTCTATAAAAGATACAAGGAGTTGCTAAAGAGATGTCTTTATCATAGATTACCATATTGGTACACACTGCAAACATTTTATAATGGGATGACGCATACTACCAGAATTCTTATAGATGCTGTAGTTGGAGGATTTTTAATGTGAAAATTCTAGATGATGCCTTCAATCTACTTGAGGAGATGGCATTCAATGCATTCCAATGGCCTTTTGAATGTAACATTTCAAAGAAAGTACTTGGAGTGTATGAGTTGTTTATCCTTACAACTTTATCTTCTCAAGTTGCATCTATATCAAAGCAAGTGAGCTTATTGACAAGCCAAGCAAATGTAATCAACACTCCTCATGAAAACTATGATCGATGTGGAGGACCTCATGTGAGCACACAATGTCAAGAAGGATACCCATCCATGCCTTCTCAGTTGGAGCAAGCTCATTACATCAAAAATCAAAGAAATAACCCATTCTCAAACATTTACAATCTAGGTTGGTGGAATCATTCAAACTCTGGTTGGAGGAATAATCAAAATGTATTCAAGCTGCAAGGGAACTACTAGCAACAAGCTCTTCATCAACCAAATCCACCATAACAGAAAGTGAATGCGGAAGATGCACTAGCTCAACTAACCATGAATACATCTCAATTCATGGCCAGAACTAATGCAACACTCAAAAGCTAAGAAGCCTCAATAAAAAACTTGGAGATCCAAATAGGCCAAATTGCAAATATGCTGAATTCCAGACAACCAAGTACTCTTCCAAGTGACATTAAAAGAAACCCAAGAGAGCATGTGAAGGTCGTTGCATTAAAAAGTAGGAAAGAATTGAAAGATCCTATAATGAAAAAGAAGAATGATAGAGAAAAGAGATAAAGAGAAGAAAAATAGAAGGAGGAAGCACAAAAACCTAAAGAGAATGATGTGTTATTAGGAAGAATCAGCTTTCCAGATAACTCTCCTCCATATGTACCACCAGTTTCAAACCCTCAGAGACTAGTAAAGGCAAATCTAGACAAGTAGTTTGAAAAGTTTCTGGAATGTTTAAAAAGTTACATATCAACATCACTTTTACAGATGCTCTTGCCTAAATGCCCAGTTACAAAATTCATGAAGGATATTCTCTCAAATAAGCGTAAACTGGAGGAATTTTAGACAGTTGCACTTAGAAGTGCAATGCTATTCTATAAAAGAAATTACCACCAAAGCTGAAAGATCCAGAAAGCTTTTACATACCTTGCATCATAAGCCAATGTAACTTTGAAAGAGCACTTTGTGACATAGGAGCAAGTGTAAATCTCATGACTCTAACTGTATAAACACCTTATTTTGTCTAGGCCCAATTGAAAAATAATACAAATAATACAAAAGCAAAAATAAATGAAAATCCTCTCCTTAATGACAATTGGTGTATAAATTGCCAATCATCATTAAAGGGAAAATAAAAATAAATAAAAAATAAAGTAGAAAAAAGGTCATCTTATTGATGATGATTGGTATCCAAATTGATATTGTCATTCATTAAGGGAAAACAATATATATATATATATATATATATATGTATGTATCATTCATGTTGATAAGTTTAAGTTAAGAAATTGCTTGTAGAAAAAAATTAAAAATAACAAAAATATCTCATTTATGTTGATAGGTTTTTTGGAAAATTACTTGTGAAAAAAATAATAGAAAAATTAAAAATAAATGCTCTCATTGATGGTCATTAGGTCAAATTAGGAAGTTTTATTAATAGAAAATAAAAAAAATTAAAAATCAAAAATTTTAAAAAAAATCTCTCATTAATGGTGATTGAGTCAAGTTAGGTAGTTTTATTAACATAAAATGCAAAAAAATATAAATTCAAAAAAGAAGGAGCATTTATTAAAAAAAACCATACCTTAAAACTATAAATAGGGGAGTAAGGGTTGAAACAAGACACACAAAAAAAACTGGGAGAGACAAAAAAAAGGAGAGAGCAAAGACAAAAAGAAAATAGAGAGAGTAAACACAAAAAAAAAGGGAGAGAACAAAGACAACAAGAAAGGAGGAGATTGGAGTCTATTATTCATATTTTTTTATCTTGTTTTTCCTCATACATCCAAGGAAAGCTTATGCTCTTATGGTTGTTGTCACATATGTGATGCTTTAACACCGATGGCTAGAGGGAAGAATCCAATATAATGAAGATTAAATCATTTTCTTATTATTTTTTGTAATATCCTGAATTTTGGGAAAAGAGGCTTAGGATTAAGCTTATATTAAGTAGACTACTAAACCCTAGTTTAGCAATTGTCCTAGTAATGCATACTTGTATTCCCCAAAATTCCCTTATGCCTTTGGGGTATTAAAGGGAATATTATGATGAATTAAAAAATCTTGGGAGAATGACAAGACAATGCAATGAGGAGTCACACACGACATAGTGAATTGGAACACAAAGTAGTGTTGTTACCGGTGGATTTCCTAGTGTGGAAGTCGTGTTTGTGTGACATCTTTCAAGGGAAAAATGATGTCCAAAGATTCTAAAAATTTCCAGAATGAAAGTAAATTTATCAAGCTTTAATTTGATAGGTCATATAAGCCATTTGGAGCTGTATACAAAGATATATATATTTTTTAAGTTAGCCAAGTGACACTGGCATTTTCAGTGTCATCTTCCAAAATTGAGAATTATGGGAATGATGAGCTTCCAATTGGTTAAATTTTATTTTATTTTATTAAAACTATACTTAATAATAGTCACATAGCCTTTGGAACCACCCCAATTGGACATTTGTACAATTAGATATGAATTTTCAAAGTTGATAAAAATTCTACCTAGTTTTCCTTAAGAGCAAAAATGGAAAAAATAATGTAAGGGAAAAATGGTAATTTTTCCATAAGACAAGAAATAAATATTTTTCCCTAATATTCGTAATGACTTTAGTTGAATTGGAATTAAAATGGGGGGAAAATGACTACTTGGTAATTAATGAGCCTAGTTAGGTGAATTGTTATCAAGGGAAGTCAATGAAAGGAAAAGTTTAAGGCTTTGGTCAACCACTTATAAGGTGGTATAATGAGATAGTTTGAGATTAATATTTCTCTCTCTTAATCTCATTATTTCAGTGGATGAAGAAGAATGAAAAGAAATGAATTATCATACAAGAAAGTCAAAGAATTGGACTAAGGGGGAGCTATCACTTGTGAGCTCTTTAGATGATTTAATTAAATTATCATCTCTTTATCCTTTTAATCTCTCATTCTCTTATGTGATCAGAACCAAAAATAGCATGAGAGAAGAGAGAGAACAAAGGAAGAGAGAGAAGTTTACAAAACTTCAATTCGTTGAAACTCTATCGAATTGACGTATTCTCTCAAAGTGCCCTTCTCGAACATTCTTCTACTCATCCAGAGCCTTATTTCTATGGTTTTGGATTTCTATTTGGAGTTCGTTGGTGCCATTTTACTTGCTAGAATGCTGCCAAAATTTCAAACCGAATTCAGAAACGTGTAGAGGTAAGCGTAAGCTTCCTTTTGAACCTACTGGTTTGTTGTTTAGATGAGTATTATGGGAGTTGGGTACTATTCATGTCTCATTTAAAGAGTGTTTTTGAGTTCTAAACTATGTCTAATGGATGTCTAAATAGCTAATCATATGATTAGAAGTAAAAAGGAGGTAATTAAGCAAGAGAAAACAAGAATCCAACACAACTCTTTTGAGAACTCTAAATGGCTGCCTTATGTATGGTGTGAGCTATGAGTTGTAATTTCATCAATTGGATAATTTCATTGAGTTTAAAATGGCAAATTGTGTAGGGTTCATGTTGAGGGCAAAGTGAGAAAAACCCTAGAATGTGAAATGACCAAATTACCCTTAAAGCTTTAAGTAAGGGTTGTCAAGGGTATTTTCATTATTTGGGCATGATCTTGACTAATTTGAGGTTAGAAATAGATTCTACACATAAAATTGTATAGAATTAGCCTGAGTCATAATTTCTGATATGGTACAATATGACCAGGTACGGAGGGGTGTAAGCTGGGTCTCCGGGGGCATTTTGGTAATTTAGCATTATTAAGCTAAGTTAGCCACTAATATGAGCATGGAATGATACATGGATGAGTAATGAATCATTTATTGTACATTTGGAAATTCAGGACCCGATGGATTTGCCCGGGCCTGAGCAAAGATGATGGTTTGAGAAAGGACACAAAGTCTAAGAGGTAGTGAACTTACCTAGCCTACATGTATTTCATATGTATGTGTTTGCATTGTTGTATGTGACTACTTTGCCTATTTGTGTTAAGTATACTTGATTGATTGAAGCTCTATTATATTTATGTGATGACCATGAGTATGTCATAACATTGAGCATGCAGATATGTCATTATGTTGGCATGAAGTTATGAGAGGCAAGCATGTCATGCATCATATATATATATATATATCTTACATGCATAGTAGTATTGTTTACTATTGAGAATCTCTCAAATCTCACTCCTCCTCACCCAAACATATAGGTATGTTGAGTACAAGTGAAGAATGTCTGGAGATATGCGAAGAGGAATTGCAAAGGTGAAGTGAAGATCGTAGTGTGAGGCACTACTATTTATATTTGATGTAATTGTTTTGGTAGTTTTGTGGATGTACACTTTATGTATATATAAATGAATGAATGAAGTTTAAGTAGAGAATAGTTCTAATTTAATTAAAGTACGACTCATGTACTCTGATATATTGAAACTAAGAGCCGATGAGGTATTAATGACATGGTGAAAATTTTGTGAATGATTGAGAAGTTTTCTATCCTTTGAAAAACCCTCTCGACCTTATGTTCAAATCCTGAGTTGACAGTGGGAATTTATGAACGCTTTGGAATGTTGGGTAGTCAGGGTTTAAATCATGGTTCCACAATGGTTTTCACTACTCATTTGTACTCATTTGGAGCTATTGGAAAGACGGTATTACATTTTTCACTTTTTCTCTCTCTTTTATTTTCCTTTTCTTATCTCTTTTTTAAAAACCCAAGGAAGACCTATACTCTTGTGATAATGATCACATATGCAAGTTTAAGCATAAATGGCTAGAGGGTGAATCCAATATGATTTGGATCATTTTATCTTGTTTTTCTTTTTCTTTCTTTCTCTCCTTATATCTTTCATTTGTATTCTTTTTTCCTTTTCCTTATTTTTTCTATTTAATCTTTTGTCTCACGTGATTATACAACTCATCCCTCTTTTTATTTCTTTCACTCCACCACCCCAACAATATTTATGCTTCTCTCTTCTTGTTCATACTGTGAGGATATATCCAATGATATTTGTGTGTTACTTGGGCCAAAATAAAGTACGTATCCTTCATTCACTATTTAGGTGTGTATTACCTATGTTATTTTAGTCTCTACCTCTAACTTAAGTTTTCTTTATAAAAAGTAAAAAGAAAAATGATTGTGACCAATTTTCATAAATGAAAATAATAAAGAAGAAAGTTTCTTTTTTATCAAAATTAATGAAATTGATTTTAAAGGGATTTCTATCATGAGAGGTTTTTAGAGCCTCCTCAAGTAAAAATTAATTATTATTCCGTGTGAGATTATGAGAATCTCCTCAGGAAGTTTAGTCCAAGAGCCTTCTAAAAACCTTTCTTTTATTCAATAAAAAATAGAAGAGTTGTTATCATAAAATAAAAAATACCAAACAAATAAAAAATCATTTTCTTGAATAAATTAAAGGAACATTTTCCTTAAAAAACATAAACAAAGTGACACACATTTCTACCCCGAACTATGTGGGCTTTAATCCCTTTAAAGGGTACATAGGCCCTAGGCTCTCTTCCTAGGTAAAGTCCAACTTTGTAAATAAATAATTTTTCCTTTATTAATTTCTTATTTTTGGAAAATATTTTCTTAATTTCTTTTCTTCTTTGGGTAATTATAATAAATTCAAAGGCCATATTCATTTTTAAATAATTGACTTAGGGTAACCCATTCTTATAAATAGGTGTTGTGGGATGCCTAATACCTTTCGCTTACACAATTAACTCCTGAACCCCATCTGGTTTACTTCTTTCAAAAAAGGTTTCAAAAAGTACCATTTTCTTAAATTTTGATAACGGCTCCATATTTTCCAAATTTCAGGCGCTACAACTTGGCGACTCCATTGGGGATGGTTTGAGAGTCATGCCCATTTAAGTTAAGTGTTTTAAAATAATATGGCCTTAATTTTATTTTAATTATCCTTTTTTATTTTTTATTATTATTTGTTTTCATTTATTAAATTATTTATTCATTTATTTTTTTCATTCTTTTTTCTCTATTTATCTCATAATCTGCTTAGCAGATGAGGGTTAGCTAAAACCTAAGACCACAGGTTGGTATACTCTCCACACACACTAAACACACACACTATTCTCCTCACACTCATTTTGAGCTCTATACTTGGGTTTGTGATTTCCTTAGGTGAGTGGAAGTTTCTAGTGGTCTCTTTATGGGGTTTTCAGAACCCCCTGAGATTACTGTGAAGACTTCATCCTAGCTGTTACTCATTTGGCGAGGTTGATCCTTGTGGGGTTTTTAGAACTCCCTGAAGGTCAATCTCGTCAAATGGGGTCTTCATCTTTGCGATGGGGGCAGTTAGGAGACCTTTATCTATGAGAATTAGAACCACCTTAAAACCCTTGTACCTATTAGTGGAAATTATTGACCTACCTAATTAATTAGTACTTGCCTTTCTTAGAATAGATACCCTTAACCTAGGGTTATTCCTAAAATAGGACACTGGAGGGCATATATTTATTTATTATTGATGATCTTTATTGTCATGCATGCATAATCAATGAAACCCCTAGGATCAAGCGGCTAATTGTCGATTCACTTGAGTAGGTATCTAGTATCATTCCACATATAGATACATCACAAGAACGATGTATGCATTAGATAGCCAACCCTAGTCTAAGGGTTTGTGACTCTAAAAGATCATGAGCTCATCACATCCACCATGTTATAAAATACCTCAATAAAAGAGAACCCTTTAGGGCTCACATGGCATCATTACATCATGCATAGGTAATTACCTTCATTTGATATGTGCCTTGGACATAATCATCATTTTTAAAAGCCTTAGCCACATGATGGCTTGGGCCATTCACAGGTTAATAGGCATTTCATTCTGCCTATGAGGTAATGGATCTCTTGAGGAGGTGGAGTTCTTTTGCTCAATATCCATCACCCATATCAAACTTAAAGTACATGTCATCACTCTTTTATGTCTCATGAGGCATCCTTGCATCATTTATTGATATTTACCTTCATTTGAGATAGTGAAAAATGATTGAATAAGGGGGTAGAAAGAGTAAAAAATGAGCATGTAAATAAAAAAAAATAAAAAGTAAAAAAAAAATAAAAAAGTTAAAAAGTTAAAAAAATGCAGTCATATCTTTAATTAATAATACTTGCATATAATATCTTTCCTTAAAATTGACTGTATTTACCATTGTCAATGTCATCCCTCCTTCACATAAATAGTTGTTCCTTATTCCTAATGTGAGGCTAAAATTGTTGTCTCTCTTTCACTTTCTAAGAGTATTATTCTTGATTGGAGGAAACTGTTAAGGGTCTAAAAAATTGTTTGCAGAAGTTGCTTGTATAGAGGTAATATCATACTTTAGAGAAGCTTAGTTTTGAAAATGACTTGACCCCACCTTGATGAAGCTAGTTTTAAAGGGTAAATTGTTTAACTTAGACGCAATGTGATGATGATTACACAAGCCATGTGAAGAATTGAGCCTATTGATATGATTTCATTTTCATGTGTGTACCACTTATCCTTTACCCAATCTAGAACTTGGCACGTATCTTGTTTGAGGTCAGATTTGATGTTTATTTGCTTAATATAGAGAGGACCAATGTATTCATTTTTCATCTGTAATAAAAACAAAGCCAAATAGCCACCCAGACATGATAGCCATTTGAGCCTGCGTGATATTCCTTTCATATCCCTTAGTATGTAGAAACTACAAATATGTTCCTTACCTCTTATTCAAATTTCCTTTTGCTTTCTAAAAGGACTCACTCTTCCTAATTAGAGGAGTATGTGTATACTCTGAAAATTGTTAAGGCTTCGAGGTGAATCTTGTTGAAAAATGATTAGTTGAAAGAAAAAGAGAAAAAAGAAGCTCGCTAAGTTGAAAACCCGTAAGGGCAACTTAGGCAAAAATTAGAGCAAAAAAAAAGCAAAAAAATCGTTAAGTTGAAAACCCGTAAGGGTAGATTACGTAAGAATTAAAGAGAAAAAAAGAAAAAGAAAAGGAAAAAAGCTCGCTAAGTTGAAAATCCGAAAGGGCAGCTTAGGCAAAAGTTAGAGTAACAAAAAGAAAAAAATAGAAAAAAAATCAAAAGAAAAATGGGGTAATTATCAAGGGAAATATGGAAAGAGTTTCCTTAAGTTCTTCTTTTGTTTTAAGGCTGTTAAAGCGAACACTTGCTTGTTTGGTTCTTATTACTCTTAGTTATCATAAGTATCTCCTTCGATTCTTAGATATCATTTATCTTCTATTTAGGGTACTTTTTGTCTCTAAGAGCATTATATCTTCTAGGTTATAGGAGTATGTGTAGATTTTTGCAATTTTTTGAGGCCGTCAAGGTAATATGGTTGTAATAAGGCTGTAATAAAGCTTCTCTCTTTTGGAAATTTTAAAGTTTGAAGAGCAACTAAAAATAATGAAAATAAAAGAAATATTTGAAAAAAGAATAGAAAAAATAAAAGAAAAGAAGCTCGATAAGTTGAAAACTCGTAAGGGCAGCTTAGGTAAAAGTTAGAGCTAAAAAAAAAGGAAGACAAAAAAAATGCAAAAAGCTCGCTAAGTTAAAAACCTGAAAGGGCAACTTAGGAAAAAGTTAGAGCAACAAAAATAAGAGAAAATAGAAAAGAAAATCAAAAGAAAGATCAAGTAAATATCAAGGGAAACATGGAAAGCGCTTCCTTCAGTTGTTCTTTTCTTTGAAAGGTGGTTAAAAATAATGAAAAGCAATTGAAAAAAAGAAAGAAAAAAAACCTTGCTAAGTTACAAACCCAAAAGGGCTGCTTAGGCAAAAGTTAGAGCGAGAATGAAGAAGAAAGAAAAAAACACAAGAAGAAAAGCTCGCTAAGTTGAAAACCTGAAAGAAATCAAGAAGAAGAAGAAGAAAAACAAAACAAGAAAAAAAAATCAAAAGAGAGATGAACAAGTACATAAAATATAAGAATAGGAACTAGAAACTCTTCATCTCCTCTTTACCCTTTGTTTGTACCCCATGCCCACATAAAAAGTCCTTGTGATCTATGTTAGCATATGACTCTTTTAGTGATGGAGAACTTAGATTATTGCCAAGCTTATGGAACAAGAATTGGATAATTTGGATATAGAGAGCAAACACTAACCCTCAAAACACTGAGTGATGAGAATAAACACTATATCATGTGAGGGGAATCATTGAGGCATTGCACTCTTGTTAAACCTTTTACCTTGAAAGTGGCTAACTTGAGGTGGGTGATATGATTTAGAAGGCAATTCATTGGTATATTTGTGGATCCTTTATTTTTGTGACTTGGACATGGTCTTCTATGTTTCAATTCATTACCAGTTGTCAACACCTTAATAGGTTTCTTGAGTTATGCTCGGAGGTCTTTTCTCAAACATTTAGATCTAAAAAATTCTTCCATTCCAATCTTTTTCTACTCCTAATGTAGCATGTGAGCTTTTTCCAGTTTTGTCACTTTACATCTGGGGCATTACCTTCATTTTTTGCCTTTCAATAAAGGGAAACAAGTTGGAATTTGGGGCTCCTCCTCAATTATATTGCTCTACCAATTTCTTAAGACAACATTGACATTGTTAAATGAGGTTTTTTTTTAAAAAAAAATCGACTATGAAAGCATTAAAGATGAAGATAGATAGGAAAAAAAATTATGTGCTATACAAATTAAAATAGGCAAGGAAAAGTTGAATATTTCAAATTTGGCTTATTGCTCAAAAGTCCTTTCATTTATCTAAAGTTAGCACTAAGTTATACCCAAAGAAAAATTGTAATATCTTGTCAAATAGGGCAAACTTTTCTTGCATAGGGCTTTACATCAATTGTACCCTCACCTTACTTAACATGTTTACATGCCATTTCATAGATTGGGGGCAAATTTGGAATTAATTTTTCAACCAAAGAGGCCAATATTAATATTATGTCATGCATTGCCTCAAAATGTGCTTTTGCTAAGACTGGGACAAATCTAAAAGCTTCTCAACAAGAGTCATAATAGCCTAAACAAGAATGACATTCTACATGAACAAGTAAGTAAAGAGGTTTTGAATAGGACTGAGACCAAAGTGGAAGCAACATCATTGATTAGATAGCTCTTGATCATGATCATCTCATAATCATCTTCATCATGATCATCTCCTTATCATCATTATCATCCTTATTAGCTCTTCATCATTTTCATCATCATCATCATCATTTGCTTATCATTATCATCATCTCATCATCATCATCATCATCCTTATTAGCATTTCATTGTCGTCATTCTTATGTCATCATCATTTAACATACTGTATATCTGAGGAACCACATGATTAGTGTCATAACACTATTGCCATTTACAAGAGCACTTTATTATCACTACCGTCATCATTATTAGTGTCATCACCTTTATCATAATCATCTTCACTATTATCACAATCTCCTCATTATCACACCTCTTCATCATCATTGTTGTCATCCTCATTAGGATTTAATCATCATTACCATCATTATTATCATCACCTTCATCATGATCATCTTTATCGTTATCATAATCTCCTCATTATCGTGGTCATCATCATTGCCATCATTTGATACGTCCCGGGTCTGGGAGGGGGTGTGGATCGAGTTTGGGGTCTGGTGGCACCCACAGTCATTGGAGACAGTGGCCCGTGTCTTTACTGGGTTAAAGGAATAGGGGTGCGCCTCTGCTACCAGCTTAAGCTTTTAGCACGATGGTTAACGCTTCATAGTTAAGCGTGCTCAGCTGAGGGTAGTCTCAGGATGGGTGGCCCCCTGGAAAGTCCTCGTGTTGTGGCACTTCATTCTTGAGGTTTAGTATCAGAGCCAGCATGGGTTCAAATCATGCTTCCATCGAAAGGTTCGAGGACGAACCTCCTTTAAGAGGGAGGGAATGATACGTCCCGGGTCTGGGAGGGGGTGTGGATCGAGTTCGGGGTCTGGTGGCACCTACAGTCGTTGGAGACAGGGGCCTGTGTCTTTACTGGGTTAAAGGAATAGGGGTGCGCCTCTGCTACCAGCTTAAGCTTTTAGCACGATGGTTAGCTCTTCACAGTTAAGCGTGCTCAGCCGAGGGTAGTCTCAGGATGGGTGACCGCCTGGGAAGTCCTCGTGTTGTGGCGCTTCGTTCTTGAGGTTAGATGATGCGAACCCACAAGGGAAGATCCCATGAACCCACAACCAATTCTGAGATATGCTCACCCCAAGAAAGCTAAACAAAGATCTACGATCCACTTGAACCCTTGAACACGAAAAAACAAGGACCCGAAGTGTTGGAAGACGCCACAAGGTTGATCAAGCCTTGATAAATCTGTTAGTTCTAAGAAGAACCCTAGAGAGAATCCATTCTCAAGAAACAAAGTATAGAAATGCAACTTTCATTCATATATCAAATCTCAAGTGTGTCTTACAAATGAAGAAGCACAAGGTATTTAAAGAGAAATACTACCTAATTGTAATAATTACAACTTAGAAAATTGCAACTACAAAGTCTAATACCATGTGCTATGAAATCCCAAACCATGTGCTAGGAAACCCAAATGTCTAATAAAATATTCTAGAAAACACAAAAGCTAATATAGCATGCTAGAGATCCCAAAAGTCAAATATGGCAACTCATTTATAATTTTACACAAATAAAAACCATAAAATAAAATCAGCATTTAAAGCCAAAAATGTGCTTATTTAGGTCCAAATGAGTCATCCCATGTGTAGTACTAGGTCCAAGCTCTTCAATTTCAAGACTTCAAGCCTAAAACTTCATCAATATCTCTATTTGAAGCCCAAATGAAGTTACTGACGTTTTCAGCATTTTCATCTATAATTGTCGATCCAATTGCCATTTGATTTGCAACATCCTCTTGAATCAGCCCAATCAAGGCTTCCTTAAATATTTTAGCTTAAGCTCTCGTGATTGGACCAGCTTGAATTTGAAAATGATCATTTGAAGTTGAAGAGTTGTCACTTTAATATGAAGAGACAACTTGCTGATTCTGGATCGCATCATCATTGGTGTCATTTGTTGGGATTCGTACACGCAGCGAAAAAATTAACCGTTTAAAAACCTCGAATCCCAATCATGGATCTATCAAAGATGTCTAAATTGAGTGGTTAGAATAGTACCTTTATGTTTTTCGTGCTTTCGATCTCTAGGAGTCAACACCTCTGGTCGCCTCCCTCTACCGGTATCCACACGAACAAGACCCAATGCGGCAGCGTGCTAGCGCCTCCAAGATGCCTCTCTAGGGTTTCTCGTGGCTCTCCAAATTCTCCGTACAGCCTAGGGTTCTCAAGCCCTTCAAATTTTCTATCTAATGTAGGCCGTATAGGAATCTCAAAATTAATCTTAATTAATTTGAAATTCGAATCAAATCAAATAAATCTGACTTGATTAAATCTATCAAATAGATTTAATTTATCATATTCATTTAATCTAATTAAAGAGCCAATAGATTTAATTTATCTTTATAAATTAAATCTAAGATATGATATCTGTATTAGTTTTAATTATTTAATTTATCAAATAAATTAAATATAAAACTAACATCTTATAATAATATTATAATCTATATATATTATTATTTTTTTCGAATATATATATATATATATATAATTCATCCACCCTAGGTCAAATATTGTATTCATTGAATCTTAGACACATCTTAGATTCAATGAATCTGGACATCATAGCTCGTGTTGGGCTATTCTTGTGTGCGATCCTGTAGGCCCACATGAAGTTGGCAGTGGGCCAAAACTATTCTAGCCCACAAGTCGCAAGCGGCCTCTAGCAAGACATTGCGACTACCCAATTCACATGAGGATCGATGATACGATGCAACCTTTTATACAACCATGTCACGTCCCTTTTTGTCACACGATATTTTGGTCAAGGATGAGGCATGGACAACGTCATCCTCCTATTCCTGACCATCACTTTCCCGATTCCTGAGTAGCCTGAAATTAGAAATGGAAACTTCTTCCCATTACAATATGGCCATACATTTCTCAGACTCACTCATCGAGGGGCCCAGTAATATCTCTCACTAATGTGAGGGACAAATTCCATCTTGACCACTCACATTCCTCTTCATGAAAACTCCTAAGCCCGATTGTAGCCTTTATCATCACCCGGTCAAAGGTGACTTTTGACTAGGTCAAAACTTAGCAACTCTCATGCAGGAATCTATGATGATCTCAGGTCAGAGGGCACTGTGACATGATTATATGTATGAGATAAGCTTATGACTTAATCCATGCAACTTTCTCATAGCGGGTTGGTCCAGCACCTTATACTCCTACAAGTGCCTAAGACTTTGATTTGTATCTCTATACCTCATCAAAGTCATACTGGTCTTATTTCATCTTTGCTCCCGCATAGATAATTGACCAGGGACATTTAGGATAATCTTTATAGTTCATCTAAGGATACAGTTATCATAATAAACATGCAAATGATATGATAACAATAAGGAGAAATTATTAAATAAGAATAATGTTTAAGGTACAATGATTGGCCCTTAGGGCACAATTTCCAACATCCTCCCACTTGCACTAGGTACAATCATTAATTTGCCTAATTCCCATTGTCCTAACATGACGCTCATATTTTGCCTGGGCAAGCGGCTTGGTGAGAGGATCAGCAGCATTGTCTTCTCCTGGTACTTTGCATATTTTTATATCACCTCTATCATTGATTTCTCTGATAAGATGAAATCGCCTGAGTTATGCTTGGTCCTTTGGTGTGACCTAGGCTCCTTGGCCTGTGCAATAGCACCGCTATTGTCACATAACAAATCTATTGGATTTGAGATGGTGGGTACCACCCCTAGTTCAGTAGTGAACTTTCGGATCCAAACGGCTTCCTTAGCTGCATCTGATGCTTCTATATACTCAGCTTCTGTTGCAGAATCTGCCACAGTGCTCTGCTTAGAGCTCTTCCAGCTTACCGCACCACCATTCAAAAGGAATATATATCCAGACTGCGATCTGAGATCATCTTGGTCAGTTTGGAAACTCGCATCTGTGTAACCAGTTACACAGAGCTCAACATCCAATCTACCGTATACTAAGAATAAGTCCTTAGTCCTTCTTAAGTACTTTAGGATATTCTTGACAGCAGTCCAATGACCCTCACCAGGATCTTGTTGATATATGCTGGTCATACTTAAGGCAAATGAGACATCTGGTCGAGTACATAGCATGGCATACATAATGGATCCAATGGCGGAGGCATATGGAACCCTACTCATGCGATCTCTTTGATCAGGTGTACTAGGACACAGATCTTTGCTAAGATGGATGCCATGAGACATGGGCATGTAACCCCGTTTTGAATCCTGCATGCTAAATCTATGCTGTATCTTGTCTATGTATATGCTCTGACTTAGGCCTATTAGCCTCTTGGATCTATCTCTATAGATCCTGATCCCTAGGATGTAAGTGGCTTCACCTAAGTCTTTCATTGAGAAAGACTTTCCTAACCAAGACTTGACACTCTGCAAGGTAGGAATGTCATTCCCGATTAGTAGGATGTCATCAACATAAAGCACTAGAAATACAACTGTGCTCCCACTAACCTTCTTGTAAACACAAGGTTCATCGATGTTTTGAGTGAATCCAAACTCTTTGACTACTTCATCAAAACGATGGTTCCAGCTCCGAGATGCTTGTTTCAAACCATAAATGGATCTTTGAAGCTTGCATACTTTACCAGAGTCCTTTGGATGCACGAAACCTTCAGGTTGTGTCATGTACACATCCTCAAGGAGCTTTCCATTAAGGAAGGCTGTTTTGACGTCCATCTGCCATATTTCATAGTCATAATATGCTGCAATGGCAAGAATGATTCTGATTGATTTGGCCATTGCAACTGGGGAAAAGGTTTCATCATAGTCTACACCATGAGTTTGAGTAAATCCTTTTGCAACCAGTCGTGCCTTGAAGATATTTACTTTGCCATCCATGTCAGTTTTTTCTTTAAAAACCCACTTGCACCCAATGGTTTTTACACCTTCGGGTGGATCAACCAAGGTCCATACCTGATTGTCATACATGGATTGCATTTCAGACTTCATAGCACTTAGCCATTTATCGGAGTTTGGTCCTATTATGGATTCTTGATAGGTGGTTGGCTCATTTTATTCAATGAGCAACACATCACGACTTCCAGTAACCAGAAATCCATATCTCTGAGGTTGTTGCCGTATCCTATCAGACCTTCGTGGGCCTTGTGTTACATGAGGAGTCTCAACAACTTGTTGTGAGTCTTCTCTATTTTCCATCTGTGGTTCTGTGTTATCTTGTAAGTCTCGAACTTCTTCGAGATGTACCTTGCTCCCACTGGTTCTCTTAGAGATAAATTCTCTTTCTAGAAAGATACCATTTCGGATAAAAAAACACTTTGTGATCAGTGGGATTGTAGACATAGTATCCCTTCGTTTCTTTAGGATACCCCACAAAAAGGCATTTTGAGGATCTGTGCGATAATTTATCAGAGCCTTGTTGTTTAACGTAAACCTCACATCCCCAAATTTTGAGAAAAGACAAACTAGGTTTCTTCCCAGTCCATATCTCATATGGTGTCTTTTCAACTGCCTTAGATGGAACACGATTTAGTGTGAACGCAGCAGTCTCTAGGGCATGGCCCCAAAAGGAAGGTGGAAGATCTGTTTGATTCATCATAGATCGAACCATATCTAATAGTGTTCGATTCCTCCGCTCAGAAACCACATTCCATTGTGGCGTTCCTGGAGGAGTGAGTTGTGAGATTATTCCACAACTCTTAAGATGGTCAGTAAACTCTTGGCTCAAATATTCACCATCCCGATCAGATCGAAGTGCTTTAATTGTTTTGCCAAGTTGGTTTTGTACTTCATTTTGGAATATTTTGAACATTTCAAAAGATTCAGATTTATGTTTCATTAGATAGATATATCCATATCTACTAAAATCATCTATAAATGTGATGAAGTACATATAACCACCTTTGGCAGCTATATTCATTGGTCCACATACATCGGTATGTATGAGGCCCAATAAATCAGTGGCCATCTCACTGTGCCCTTTTAAAGGTGCCTTTGTCATCTTTCCTAATAAACAAGATTCACACGTATCAAATGATTCAAAATCAAATGAGTTAAGAAATCCATCTTGATGGAGTTTAGAAATGTGTTTCTCATTTGTATGGCCTAGACGACAATGCCATAGGTAGGTCGGATTCAAATCGTTTGACTTGATCCTTTTGGTAGTTATGTTATAGATGTTTCCATTATTAGGATGTTCTAAATTTAAAAAATAATGACCAACATGCAAATCACCATCAGCATAAAAAATGTCATTACGATAAATAGAACTTTTACCATTCCCAGTAATGGAAGTAAAACCTTCCTTATCCAAATAAGAAAGAGAAACAATGTTACTACTCAAAGAAGGAACATAAAAGCAATTGTTCAAAATTAACAAAAGCCTACTGAGCAGACCTAATTCATAAGTGCCTACGGCTAAAGCAGCAACTCTTGCTCGGTTTCCAACTCGTAGATCCACTTCGCCCTTCTTCAACTTTCTCTCCCTGAGACCCTGCACATTTATACAAATGTGAGAACCACATGCAGTATCTAATACCCATGTAGAAGAAGCAGAAAAGTGAATGTCTATAACATAAATACCTGAAGAGATAGCCCCGCTATCCTTCTTGTTCTTTTTCAGATCTTCAAGGTAGAGTTTGCAGTTCCTCTTCCAATGACCGGGTTCATTGCAGAAGTAGCATACTCCATCCTTTGGAGGCTTTGCCTTCTTGGCAGCAGGCTTAGATTCGGGTTTGTTTGACTCTTTGGTCTTACCACCTGAGCCATTACCCCTTCCCTTGCCCTTGCCTTTCCTTTTCATACCCTTTCCTTTCTGAACCATCAAAACGGTGCTGGGCCTTTTCTTAATGCTCTGCTCAGCAGTTTTGAGCATCCCATGCAGTTTAGAGATGGATTTCTCCATGTTGTTCATGTTGTAGTTCATGACAAACTGGTCATAACTTTCCGGGAGTGAGTTCAAGATCAAATCTGTAGCTAACTCCTGGCTCATGGGAAATCCAAGCCTCTCAAGGTGATCAATGTAGCCTTTCATCTTTAACATATGAGGACTAAGTAATGCACCTTCAGCCATCTTGCAGGAATGTAGGGCCTTTATGGTCTCATACCTCTCTTGCCTTGCATGTTGCTGGAACATTTCCTTAAGATGGACAATCATCTCATATGCCTCCATATGTTCCAGATCTCTCTGGAGCTCTGGAACCATAGTGGCAAGCATCAGGCATCCTACATCCACAGAGTCATCCTTATGCTTCATGTAAGCATCTCTCTGAGCTCTTGGAGTATTAGCTGCAGGCTCGTCAGGAATGGGTTGATAGAGGACATACGCCTTTCTTTCCTGCTTGAGAATAATTCTCAAGTTCCTGAACCAGTCAAGAAAGTTTGTCCCATTAAGCTTGTCCTTCTCAAGGACTGATCGCAGTGATAGTGTAGCGGTATTATTAGTCAACATGATTCTACAATTAAAAGATGCAAAGTTGATTAGTAATCTCCCACTAAGTTAACAACCCTCAATATAATTAGTGGGCTAAGATCCATATTTCGCTTAAATCTAGTTCCGCACTTAAATTCAAGTTATTTAGGTAGGTAACTACATTACCAATTACATCACATGTAACTCTTAGATCTTTATGGGATTCGATCATCATATGACCCGGCATGTTTGATCCCATCTAATGCCTTGAGATCCAAAACCGTTTTGGTGATCTCAATTAAGTCAAAACAACAATGAATTTTGTGAGTAGCACCATTACTCATGCTTGCCTTACCAAGATAACTCAAATGCATCCACTTTAGTGGAACCTACAATTAAGCGATCTAGGTTTTGACAAGTATTCATTAATCGACGGCATTATGACTTAAGATTTTATTCGGAGGGCTTTAATTAATTAGTTTCATTTATGTGAATGTAATCATGGTTGTATCTCATACACATAACTACAAAAGTATGCATGTTATGATCTAATCAAAAGCATAATTTAAATGTGATACAACATGGCTCACCTAACCTAAAATCCTCCCAAGCCAATGAGAGGACTTCTCTAAATAAGAAGAGAAAAATTACATTGATAGAAACCTCGTTTGAACATACGAGGGGAGTGAGGTGAGAAGAGAATGTACAATGAGAATATTTAGAGAAAGGCATGGCACGCAGGCCATATTTAAACATTACAACATTTGTAAAGACTAAGAGCCATGTTGTTCACCATACCCAAACAATTTTGGAGAATAAACCAGAACAAGTAATAATTCATACAATATGAAAGAAACAACAAATGTGGTGATTAGGTTATGTCGCGCTACAGACAGTTAGCTACGGCGGTCCCGCTTAGAACATTTGAAAAAGGCACACTTGTTTAGTAAAAAATGTTTTGTTTCGGCCCAGTTTTTAAAAATTTCAGCCCAGTTTCATTAACGCCTAGAACTCTTCTAGACCTAATGAAACTACGCGTTTTGGGCAAGGAAGAGATGACATCGTTCTATTCGTAATCTGAACACTTCAGTGAACCACATAAAACGACATCGTACTAGCCTTCTTCTTCAAGCTCCGGATCCCTAGGATCCGATTAGAGACCCAAATGACCAGGTTGTTATTCAATACGCCGCAGAAACTATGCGAAACATCCATACGAGTTTTAGTCTCAGATCTCATCTAGAACCAAAATCGCGAGAACAACGACGCTAAGGAAATATGTCGCATGTGATCGAAACAGTTTCTTATTGACATATTCGCAGATAATAGAAAACGAAAATCGAATGCTCAGATACATATTCGGACGCATCTTATAAACATACATATATATCCCATATATATCACATGTATAAGAACATTAACTCAATTTAGACGTACAATTGACCTGGCTCTGATGCCACTATTGGGATTTGTACACGCAGCGGAAAAATTAACCGTTTAAAAACCTCGAATCCCAATCATGGATCTATCAAAGATGTCTAAATCGAGTGGTTAGAATAGTACCTTTATGTTTTTCGTGCTTTCGATCTCTAGGAGTCAACACCTCTGGTCGCCTCCCTCTACCGATATCAAAGACGTCTAAATCGAGTGGTTAGAATAGTACCTTTATGTTTCTCGTGGCTCTCCAAGTTCTCCGTACAGCCTAGGGTTCTCAAGCCCTTCAAATTTTCTATCTAATGTAGGCCGTATAGGAATCTCAAAATTAATCTTAATTAATTTGAAATTCGAATCAAATCAAATAAATCTGACTTGATTAAATCTGTCAAACAGATTTAATTTATCATATTCATTTAATCTAATTAAAGAGCCAATAGATTTAATTTATCTTTATAAATTAAATCTAAGATATGATATCTGTATTAGTTTTAATTATTTAATTTATCAAATAAATTAAATATAAAACTAACATCTTATAATAATATTATAATCTATATATATTATTATTTTTTTTCAAATTTATATATATATATATATAATTCATCCACCCTAGGTCAAATATTGTATTCATTGAATCTTAGACACATCTTAGATTCAATGAATCTGGACATCATAGCTCGTGTTGGGCTATTCTTGTGTGCGATCCTGTAGGCCCACATGAAGTTGGCAGTGGGCCAAAACTATTCTAGCCCACAAGTCGCAAGCGGCCTCTAGCAAGACATTGCGACTACCCAATTCACATGAGGATCGATGATACGATGCAACCTTTTATACAACCATGTCACGTCCCTTTTTGTCACACGATATTTTGGTCAAGGATGAGGCATGGACAACGTCATCCTCCTATTCCTGACCATCACTTTCCCGATTCCTGAGTAGCCTGAAATTAGAAATGGAAACTTCTTCCCATTACAATATGGCCATACATTTCTCAGACTCACTCATCGAGGGGCCCAGTAATATCTCTCACTAATGTGAGGGACAAATTCCATCTTGACCACTCACATTCCTCTTCATGAAAACTCCTAAGCCCGATTGTAGCCTTTATCATCACCCGGTCAAAGGTGACTTTTGACTAGGTCAAAACTTAGCAACTCTCATGCAGGAATCTATGATGATCTCAGGTCAGAGGGCACTGTGACATGATTATATGTATGAGATAAGCTTATGACTTAATCCATGCAACTTTCTCATAGCGGGTTGGTCCAGCACCTTATACTCCTACAAGTGCCTAAGACTTTGATTTGTATCTCTATACCTCATCAAAGTCATACTGGTCTTATTTCATCTTTGCTCCCGCATAGATAATTGACCAGGGACATTTAGGATAATCTTTATAGTTCATCTAAGGATACAGTTATCATAATAAACATGCAAATGATATGATAACAATAAGGAGAAATTATTAAATAAGAATAATGTTTAAGGTACAATGATTGGCCCTTAGGGCACAATTTCCAACATCATTATCATGTTTAGGGGCACAATGTGCTTAGTGTCACATCACCACCACTATTATCATTATCATTTATGACTTCCCTATTTGGGCTTCACCTTCATCAACATTAGTGGCATTATCATATTGCATGTTTGAGGTAATGTTGCTTAGTGTCACGTTATCACCTCTATAGTCATCACCATTTATGACTTCCTTGTTAGAAATTTATCAATATTTTTGTCATCATCATCTCATTATGTGGGGCATCACACGCCTAGTGTCACATCATGACTATCATCATCATCATTCATGGCATCATTATAAATACTTCATCATCATCTTATCACTATCATCTTCATTATTAATGTAATTATCTTCATTGGCATTATCATAAGCACCACTTCAAGAGGCATCACAAGTTCATCGCATCCTTTTCAAAGCCCTGTATATGCAAGCACACTCAAAGCCCAGTAACGGTTGGCACCCTTTTCAAAGCCTTATATCGGTAGGCGCCCTCAAAGCCCAGTAACAGTTGACACCCTTTCTAAAGCCATGTACCGGCAGGCACCCTCAAAGCCTAGTAACAGTAGGCACCCTTAAAGCCTAGTAATGACTAGCACCCTTTTCAAAGTCCTGTACCGGTAGGCACTCTCGAAGCATAGTAACGACTGGCACCCTTTCAAAGCCCTGTACCGACAGGTACCCTCAAAGCCCAATAATGGCTGGCACCCATTTTAAAGCCCTGTACTGACAAGCACCATCAAAGCCCAGTAATGGCTGGCATCTTTCTAAAGCCTTGTATCGATAGGCACCCTCAAAGCCCAGTAATATATGAATCCCCTTTTAAAGCCCTATACCAGCAGGAACCCTTAAAGCCCAGTAACGGTTGACACCCTTTTAAAGCTTTGTATCGGCAAGCACCCTAAAAGCCCAGTAACAACTGGCACCCTTTTCAAAGTCTTGTACCGGCAAGCACCTCAAAGCTTGCTAATGGGTGACACTCTTTTCAAAGCCCTGTATCGGCATGTACCTTCAAAGCCTACTAATGGTTGGCACCTTTTTAAAGCCCTTTAATGGCAGGAACCCTTAAAGCCCAGTAACGGCTGGCACCCTTTTTAAAGCCCTATAATGGTAGGCACTATTCTTTCAAAGTTATGTATCAATAGGTACCCTCAAAGTCCAATAATAGCTTACACAATTCTTTTAAAGCCCAATAACGCTTGGCAAAATTCTTTTAAAGCCGTGTAACGGCAGGCACTATTCTTTCAAAGTCCTATATCAGCAGGCACTCCCAAAGCCCAGTGATGGCTGGCATAATTCTTTTCGCCCCACCAAAGTCCTATGTAATTAGGCACTTTACTCCCACTCTATGTAATCATCTAGCTCCACCGACGTTCTTCTCCCTTATGAACCAAGTAAAGAGAGGGATGGGTACTATATTTTGTCCAAACCCTCTTTAGTTCCAAAGGGGGGAACTTTGTCTTTTGGCCAGACAAAATACATGTTCTTATCTTTACTTGCTTCATAGATGAGAATCTCACTTTTCTCAGCTACAAAACAAGTAAAGAAGGGCAACTATAAACACCTATTTTGTCTGGGCCCAACTGAAAAATAATAAAAGAGCAAAAATAAATGTAAATCCTCTCCTTAATGACGATCGGTGTCTAAATTTCCAATCATCATTAAAGGGTCAATAAAAATAAAATAAAAAAATAGAAAAAGGTCATCTTATATATAAAATGGTCATCTTTATTGATGATGATTAGTGTCCAAATTGGTATTGTCATTCATTAAGGGAATATATATATATATATATATATATATATATATATATATATATATAATATTAAAAATTTATCAAATTTTATAGATCAAAATATTTTGTTAAGATATTAGTAAGATTTCTCATATCTGGCTCTAGCCAACATAAAGTATATAAAATCTTTACCTATTATGCACTACAGGCAGGGACCAATCGCTTGCCTTAACACACTGTACTTTTAGCCTTAACCATCCCCACAAGGACTCATGCATAATAGACAAGAACTATATATACCAAGGACAGAGTTATCTCATACTTCAAGCATAGATCTATAAATCTTACTCTCCTGTTAACAAAAATTTTGATGCCATAAAATCATATCCAGATTTAATTACAAATTTCTTGACTTAGTCCAACTAAATATTTTATTTTTTGATTGGTTTGAAGCTTATGCTCAAGATCAAAAATTGGAATATCCATTTTTCCAAACTGTTGATGTTATTAAACAAGATTGGAAAACCTCTGAAGAAGAAAGTATTTCTTTTGAATTTCCACTTCCTAAAACTATTCAGATTCCCACAAAAGTAGATGACAGAGACCAACCAATTTGGGTATCACTTTTAAATTTAAACATACTTCTAAACCTGTCAATTCGACTGATATAAAAAACATTGTTGAACAAAACAATTACACTAATCAACTTTAAAGATTTTTGGGATGTTTAAACTATGTTGCTGATTTTATTCCTCATCTTAGCAACTTCATTAAACCACTTCATCAATGCCTTAAAACAAATCCTCCTCCATCGATGGGTGAACACTCAAATGTCGTTAAGCAGATTAAATCCCAGGTTAAGGAACTTCCTTGTCTTATCTTAACCTTCCAAATCCCCCTGCTTTCAAAATTGTAGAAATTGATGCCTCTAACATTGGTTATGATGGCATTCTCAAACAGTGAATAGATGGTAAAGAGAAAATTGTTTCTTTTACATCAAAACATTGGAATACTTCTCAACAGAATTATTCCACAATTAAAAATGAAATTTTAGCAATTGTTTTGTACATTTCAAAATTTCAATATGATATTTTAAACCAAAGGTTTTTAGTTCGCATTGATTGCAAATTTGTAAAAGATGTTTTGCAAAAAGATGTTAAAAACCTTGCATCTAAAAAAATTTTTGCTCGATGACAAGCAATTTTAAGTGTTTTTTATTTTGATATTGAGTTTATCAAAGGCACTTCAAACTCTATTCTAGACTTTCTCACCTGTGAGTTTCTTCAGGGTAGGTAGTATTGAGAGATCCAATACCAAATTCACCAAAATGCCTCCTAAATCCAACAAAAAGAAAGATCCGGATAAAAAACCTAAATAAAGTCAAACTCAGCAGGGAGCCGAACGACTCATCGGTGCCCAATCTCAAACAATCTCTTTAGAGAAAATTCAACTACTCCTTCAAGAGTTGCAAGCTTCGCAACAAGGGAATCAAACAAGCTTATCAAAAGCTGGGTCATCTACCCCTTATGGATCATCAATTTAGAAAAATCAAACTCGAGCATCGGAAAAATGGATATTCCAATCTTTGATCTTAAGCATAAAGCTTCAAACCAATCAAAATATAAAATATTTTGTTGGATTAATTCAAGAAATTTGTAAAATCCTTCCTAGGTGGATTTTCTTATAGATCCCTTGAAATTGTTTAAAAACTAGTTTCTCTGAAGAGTATATTTTTTGGAATAAAATTCCTTTTGCAAATTCTGTTTATCAATTTAAAAATTATTTTCTAAAACATTTATTTCTTGTGGTTCACCCATGGATCAATAGGTTGGAGACTGAATTGATTGTAAGTCTTCATCCTTTTCATACTTTGCTTGAGGAACATTTGAAGAATTGTCAATCCTTGAAATAGAAACGTTTGTTGATTTTGGTTCAAAGGGTGCAGTTGTATAGATTATGTTTGGTAATGTTTGTAAGGTGGTTGGAACGAATGGTGTTAGTATGTATATAACAGATGGAGGTTGTGGTAACGAGGAACAAGAATGTCTTGATGACTCACTAGCAATAGATCTACAGTCTTCATAGATAGAAGGTTGGGGTCTATATGTTTGGGAAAATGAGGTCTTGGGTCTATCAAATGATAATTTAATGGTTCCATCATTAGTTTGTGTTATCCTATTGATTTGTGATATAGGTTTAGGAATAGGCTATGTAGCCTTTTCCATAATCCATGCATCAGGTAGCTTAACATCTTTCCACATAATGGTTTTTGGGATAGAGAGGTTTGAATTGGTATGATTTATTAAGAAGACTATTGTTTGCCCATTATCAGGAAGGATTTATGCATTTGTGGTATTTGAGTTTAAAACTTTGTATTGTACTCTATATATTAAAGTAGCAGATATAGAACCTGGTTTCATGTTTAAACCGTGTAACTGAATTCTTAGTTTAAGAGTTTCAAGAATATGTTCATCATCCAAGTTAAAGTTCTATCAGGGAAGTAGTTGAAGTAAATAGGTCTATTATGTAGACCCATTTCTGTAGTTGCTAGCAGAGAATCATCAAACATATAATGTCTAGTATCTTCAAGGCATACTAAACATAATACATTTAATCCTTTTCCGATGAGAGGCTTAAGCGCAACTTGAACACAACCTATATGAATATAATTGTATTCTTTCTTATGTTTTTCAATTGAAAGAAGTTCAACTTTAGAGAAGTTCAAACATTCAGTTAAACTAACAACACTTCACGATCTTCAATATAAGGTACGAAACCTTAAAAATGAAGTCAGTTTTATCAAACTTCAACAAGAAACCTATGCAACAACCATATCCCAAATCCAAGATATTCAACTTGCTTCAACATCTAAAATCCTAAGCAATGGACATACCCAAATACCTGAAAATGATAAGGAAGATGAAGATCTTTCTTAACCATTTTTAAACTTAATTTCAAGAATATATGTTCAAAAATTCTACATCCATGCCAGAATTGTTATTAATAATGATTTTGTCTTTGAACAAACTATTTTATTTTACACAGGAGTTTATACTAATTGTTTTCAAGAAGGTATAATTCCAACTAAATACTTTGAAAAAACAATTGAACAATTTAATGGCGTAAACAAATTGTGATTAGACGTACGGTACAAGGTTTCAAATGTTGTGATTGAAAATGAAGGTTTTAAGGTTAAAACTCCATTCATTCTGGTCAAAGTTATAGGAACCCAAATCATTCTTGGGGTGCCATTTGCTAAATTATTATTCCCATATATGACAGATGAAAATGGAATTTAAAAATAACATCTGGGTAAAACAATCTTGTTTCCTTTTACTCACAAACCCAAAATCAAAGAATTAAACCTTTCTTCGAAACAGCGAAAAATCAATTTTTTAAAGATATTTCTTTCAAACGAATAAAGGAGCAATTATGTCAAAAACAAGTTCAACAACAAATCTAAATTTTCCTAGATAAATTTCATCAAACAATTTGTTCTGATTTACCAAATACATTTTGAAATTGTAAACAACATGTTGTCGAATTGCCTTATGAAAATGATTTTTCTGAAAAGAAAATCCCAACAAAGGCTCAACCAATCCAAATAAGTCTATAACTTTTTGAAACTTGTAAAAAGGAAATTCAAGATCTTCTAAACAAAAAATTAATTTGCAAATCCAAAAGCCCATGGTTTTGTGCTACTATATATATATGTGTGTATATATGTATGTATGTATGTATGTATGACAAAAAGTAGTACAAGACCATGGGCTTCTGGATTTGCAAATTAATTTTTAATTTTCATTTTTTTTTATATTTTTATATTTTTTATATAAGCAATTTCCTAATTTAAACCTATCAACATGAATAAGATGTGTGTGTGTGTGTGTGTCTCATTCATGTTGATAGGTTTAAATTAAAAAATTCCTTGTAGGAAAAATATAAATAAATAAATAAAAATTAAAAATTAAAAATAAAAAAAATATCTCTCATTTATATTGATAGGTTTAAATTGAAAAATTACTTGTGAGAAAAATAATAAAATATTAAAAATAAATGCTCTCATTGATGATGATTAGATCAAATTAGCAATTTTTATTAATAGAAAATAAAAAATCAAAATAAAAATAAAAATCTCCCATTGATGATGATTGAGTCAAGTTTGGTAGTTTTATTAATAAAAAAAATTAAAAAAATTAAAATTAAAAAAGGAGCATTTATGAAGAAAACCATACTTTGAGACTATAAATAGGGGAGCAAGAGTTGAAACAAGGCACACAAAAATTGGGAGAGACAAAAAAAAAGGGTGAGAGCAAAGACAAAAAGAAAATAGAGAGAGCAAACACACAAAAAAGGGAGAGAGCAAAGGCAAAAAGAAAATAGAGCAAGTAAAAAAAAAGAAAAGAGGAGATTGAAGTCTATTATTTATATTTTTTTATCTTGTTTTTCCTCATACACCCAAGGAAAGCCTATGCTCTTATGATTGTTATCACATATGTGATGCTTTAACACCAATGGCTAGAGGAAGGAATCCAATATAATGAGAATTAATTCATTTTCTTATTGTTTTTCACTTTTCTTTTCTCTTTTATTTTCCTTTTGTTATCTCTTTTTTAAAAAACCCAAGGAAAGCCTATACTCTTGTGATAATTAACACATGCAAGTTTAAGCATCAATAGCTAGAGGGTGAATCTAATATGATTTGGATCATTTTATCTTGTTTTTCTTTTTCTTTCTTTCTCTCCTGATATCTTTCCTCTCTATTTTTTTTTCTTTTCCTTATTTTTTCTATTTAATCTTTTGTCTCACGTGATTGTACAACTCATCCCTCTTTCTTTTTATTTCTTTTACTCCATCACCCTAACAATATTTATGTTGGTATCTTATTAACGATATTGCAAGGATATATCCAATGATATTTTTGTGTTACTTGGGCCATAATAAGGTACATATCCTTCATTCACTATTTGGGTGTGTGTTACCTATGTTATTTTCATCTTTCCCTCTAACCTAAGTTTTCTTTATAAAAAGGAAAAAGAAAAATGATTATAATCCATTTTCATAAATGAAAATAATAAAGAAAAGTTTCATTTTTATCAAAATAAATGAAATTGATTTTAAAGGGATTTCTATCGTGTGAGGTTTTTAGAACCTCTTTAGGTAAAAATCGATTATTATTCCGTGTGAGATTATGAGAATCTCCTCAGGAAGTTTAGTCTAAGAGCCTTCCAAAAAAATTTCTTTTATTCAATAAAAAATAGAAGATTCGTTTTCATAAAATAAAAAATACCAAATAAATAAAAAATCGTTTTCCCGAATAAATTAAAGGAACTTTTTCCTTAAAAAATATAAACAAAGTGACACGCATTTCTACCCTGAACTACGTGAGCTTTGATCCCTTTAAAGGGTATGTAGGCCTTAGGCTCTCTTCCTAGGTCAAGTCCAACTTTGTAAATAAATAATTTTTCCTTTATTAATTTCTTATTTTTTGTAAATATTTTCTTAATTTCTTTTCTTCTTTGGTTAATTATAATAAAATCAAAGGCCATATTCATTTTTAAATAATTGACTTTCCCATTCTTATGAATAGGTGTTTTGGGGTACCTAACACGTTCCCCATGCATAATCGACTTCCGAACCCTATCTGGTTTACTTCTTTCAAAAAAGGTTTCCAAAATTACCCTTTTCTAAAATTTTGGTGGCGGCTCCATATTTTTTAAATTTTGGGCACTACAATTTGTCTACAGAAAACTTGGTCTTGGGGAGGTGAAGCCTACCATAGTTTTATTATTTCTAGCTGATCGATCAAGAAAACATTTGAGTGGTGTCTTAGAAGATGTTTTAGTGAAGGTGGACAAACTCATATTCCTAGCTGATTTCATCATACTTGACATGAAAGAAGAACAATAAATTCCTATCATTCTTAGGAGGCCATTCCTAGCAACTTGGAGAACTCTAATAGATATACAATAGGGAAAACTAACTTTGCAAATTCAAGATGATAAAGTATCTTTCAACATTTTTAAGGCTTTGTCCTTTTCAAATAAAGGTGACACCTATTATAGAGTAGATACATTGACCAGCTGCACAAAAGACGTGGTGAGCGAAATCTGCAAGAATCAACCATTAGCAATAGAAATGGTAGATGTATCAAAATCTACTAATCCTGAAATCTTGGAGCAGATTAGGTACTTTGATGAAAATTCTCCAATTTTTATCAAGAAACCATTTGAAAATTTGGGAGAAAGGCTAAGCTGGTACCATTAGTAGAAAAGCCACCAGAACTGGAGTTGAAAACACTACCATCCCACTTAAAGTATGCTTATTTGGCAGAAAATTCAACATTACCGGTGATCGTCTCTGCAGCTCTTACTCCAAAAAAAAGAAGAAAAGTTATTAAGAGTTGTAAGGGAGTATAAAACAATATTTGGATGGTTGATAGCTGATATAAGAGGAATCAGTCCTTCTATTTGTATGCATAAGATCCTAATGGAAGATAACTATAAGCCATCAGTCAACGAAGACTCAATCCAAATATGAAGGAGGTGGTAAGAAAGGAGGTAATAAAGTGGCTGGATGCCGGTATAATCTACCCAATCTCTGATAGTCAATGGGTAAGTCCAGTTTAAGTTGTGCTAAAGAAGGGTAGAATGACAGTGGTGCCTAATGAGAAAAATGAACTGATTCCATAAAGAATGGTGACGGGCTGGAGAGTATGCATTGACTACAGAAAGCTCAACAAAGCAACTAGAAAAGATCACTTCCCTCTTCCATTTATACACTAGATGCTAGACAAACTAGCTGGGAAAGCCGATTATTGCTTTTTGGATAGGTATACAGGATATAATCAAATTACAATTGTACTGGAAGATCAAGAGAAAACAACTTTTACATGTCCATATGGCACATTTTGCTTTCAGAAATATACCATTTGGTCTATGTAATGCACTAGCAACATTTCAAAGGAGTATAATGGCGATCTTTTTAGATATGGTGGAGAAATTCATTGAGGTATTCATGGATGATTTTTCAATTTTTGGAGAATCATATGATCACTGTCTTGCAAATCTGGAAAAAGTCTTACAATGCTGCGTGGAGACAAATTTGGTTCTAGATTGGGAGAAATGTCATTTCATGGTGAAAGAAGAAATTATGCTGGGTCACAAGGTATCTGATCGAGGCATTGAAATGGATCAAGCCAAGCTTGAAATAATTGAAAATCTACTACCTCCCTCCTCAATCAAGGGCATTTGGAGTTTCTCAGAACATGCGGACTTCTATAGAAGATTTATCAAGGACTTCTCAAAAATCATAAAGTCACTTTGCATGCTATTAGAGAAAAACACTCCCTTTTGCATTTAATAAGGAATGTTTATCAGCCTTCCAAACTCTAAAAAGAGCCTTGACATCTACACCATCTATCATGTCTCTAGATTGGAACCTTCCATTTGAAATGATATGTAATGCAAGTGATTATGTAATCGGAGCTGTTTTAGGCCAAAGAAGAGGCAAGGTTTTTCATGCTATCTATTATGCTAGCAGGACACTCTCAGACACACAGTTGAATTATGCAACAACAAAAAGGAGCTTTTAGCAGTAGTGTTTGCATTTGACAAATTCAAAGCCTACTTGATCGGGTCAAAAATCAATGTTTGGATAGACTACTCAACAATCAAATACTTGATTGAGAAGAAAGATGCTAAGCCTAGATTGATCATATGGGTGCTTCTGCTACAAGAATTTGACTTGGAAATCAAAGACAACAAAGGGATCAAGAATCTCATTGTAGATCATCTTTCTCGGTTAGAGCCATTTGAACAAAAGAAAGAATCATCAATCCAGGAGAATTTCTCAGATAAGCAACTCTTTGTCATGCAATCACAACCCACCCCTTGGTATGCTGATTTCGTAAATTATTTGGCAAGTGGAGTAATGTGATGCATATGATGGAAAAGAATAATTAGGATCCCAAGATAATGGTTGCTTATGATTGCATCTAAGGCTAAAAGTATAATCATGCAAATTAGTTTGAGCCCTAGAAAAATCCTCCTCCTTATAATCTAAGGTTAAGACATAGGGACTTGGCTCATTCAAGTGAAAATATTCACAAGAACTATAACAAATGTACTCACATGGAGATTCACCAGCATAAGAGCCATAATAAGAATTTGTATAATTATTTTTATACTCAAATCCACCACTTGCCCCATTAGTTCACCAAGGATAATCCATACCAGTTTAAAACTCAATTGTAATTGATCACAAAATTGCAATAATTAACCACACAAACTTTTGTTGTAATCCTCAGCAACGGTGCCAAAAACTTGTTAGCTGTCTAGCTTAATCGCAAGCGCACAGATCGTCATAAGTATTATAATAATATCATTCCCACGAGGACTAAGGCAAAAATGAGTTAATTATTACACTTATATGCTTAATTGGTTGAGTGAGAGTAATTTGAAAGAGATTTTATGTTTAACAATTGATTTATTAAAAAGAATTTATTCGAGAACTTTAAAATGGGAGGAACCTAGGATTATTTATCCCTATTGTATTTCATAAGACTAACTTAAATCTTAAATTGATAATGAAAACATGTGTTTGTCAAAGGTTTAAATTAATTGATAAAGCTTTCTCAAGTCAAAACCAATTTTATATTTTCAATTAATATGTGCAATCTCGTCTTAGTTAACGAAAATACTCATTAAGCTCTATCCTCAATTAGACAATGCTAAGCTAATAGATATATCTCTATTCTATTAACAAAACATATATTTAAACCCTAAACTTTAAGTCTAGCATGATTTTATTTAATTCCTACAATTAAATTAGCTTTCTCAAGCATCACTCAATTAAACCCAAGAATCTAAGTTGTGGCCAATCACCTAGAAGCATTATGCACGAAATATAATCAACACATAAATTTCATTAATCAATAAAAGAAATAAATAAAAAAAGTCTTAATCCATCTAATAGTTTAAAGCAATCCTAGAAATATGAAATCTAACTACTCATAATCATAACAAAAACCAAACCAAATCAATAATAATCCACATCAAAATAAGAGTTAATTGAAAGGAAATAGAAGAAATTAATAAAACCAAAGATTGATCCTCAAATCTCTTCTAGGCTTCAATTTCTTGGCTTCAATTACCTCAAATTCTCCACATCATCCTCTGATCCAATGCACAAAGACGCTTCTGGTCTTCAAATCAATCACCTCCATAGTCCTCTCCTCCTCCTGTGAATATGATGACAAAACCCGAATATATCTCCTTCCCAATTTTCTTGAAGAAGCTTAACCCCTATATATAGGCTAGGTTCCTAGATCCTCATGCAATATCCCTTTAGAAAAATAAAATCGAACAAAAAGATAAAAAGATAAAAAGATAAAAAATAGATAATGATAATAATAAATAATGATGATGATGATGATAATGATAATAATAATAAATGAAAAATATTTTCCTTTTTATCTTAAATTATTAGTTTTATTACTAATATCATTATTTTTATCTTTAATATCAAAATCATTATTTTTATCCTAAACTTTGATATTTATAATGAAATCCCACTAAATCGATATCTTATCAAAATCTCACTCAAATCCCTTTAATTTAACCTCAATGACTCCAAAATATATTAAAATATATCTTAAAATTATCTAAAAATAGGGAGTCATCGTAATGCCTTATGAACTTTCTAAAGTGCAAAAGAAGTTTCTAGCTAATGTAAGGCATTAGGATCAATATCTTATCAAAATCTCACTCAAATCCCTTTAATTTAACCTAGATGACTCCCAAATATATTAAAATATATCTTAAAATTATCTAAAAATAAGGAGTCATCATAATGCCTTATGAACTTTCTAAAGTGTAAAAGAAGAAGTTTCTAGCTGTTGTAAGGCATTACCCTTGGGAGGATCCTTTCTTATATAAACAATGCCTAGATCAAATTATCAAGAGATATGTTCCTGAGGAAGAAATGGCCAACATCTTAAATCACTGTCATTCATCCCCATATGGTGGTCATTTTGGAGAAAATAGAACGGTTACTAAAGTCCTTCAATCTGGGTTTTACTGGCCTACACTCTTCAAGGACGCCCATAGAATTGTGTTAACCTGTGACAGATGTCAAAGCACGGGAAATATCTCCAAGAGACATAAAGCCCCTTTAATGAATATCTTAGAAGTTGAGCTCATTGATGTATGGGGGATCAAATTTATGGGGCATTTTCTATCCTCATTCAGTAATTAATTTATTTTAGTAGCTGTTGATTATATCTCTAAGTAGGTTGAAGCAATTGATTTCCCTATAAATGATTCTCGAGTGGGTGTGAAGTTTTTGAGGAAAAAAATTTTTTTACGAGATTTGGAGTGCCCAAAGCTATTATCAGTTGTGATACCTTATTTCCAATACCTCATCGGCTATTAGTTTTCACAAATCAGAGTAAGCGAGCAATTATTTGAATAAACTAAAAGTCATTCTCTTATTTGTGCTAGAGCGGTTCTCTTATTACATTAGAGAGGTTCTCTACTTTAACAACAATCGTTCATTCATTTTCATACATACACATATCATATATATGAGAAAATATAAATTAATTACATTTAACACAACGTAGTGCCCCACACTATGATCTTCTCCTCACGTCATGTCTCCATAACACCTCCGAGCATAACTTCATGTATCCTTCAACCTGTCTAAAATGGTTGTTTGGGAGGAGTAAGATTCGAGAGAATCTTAGTAGCGAACAATACTACTATGCATGTAGATATATATGAATGCATGACATGCTTGCCTATACTATTTCATGCCAACATAATCACATGCTGCGTGCTCATGCCAACATAATCACATGCTGCGTGCTCAATGTTATGACATACATATGGCCATTACACCAGTATAACAGAGCTTCACTACATCAAACATGTTCAACACAAACAGGCATAACAATCACATAATCAATGCAAGACATACATATCATACACATGCAGGCAAGGTAAGTTCACTACCTTCGGACTTCACGTCCGTCCTCAAACTATCGTTTTTGTTCCGGCTTGGGCACTACCATTCGTTGAGTCCTAGAATTCCAAATACATTTAATGAATCACTATTCATCCATATAACATTATAGACTCGTATTAGTTGATAACTTAGCTCAATTACGCTAAATTACCAAATGCCTCCAGAAGCCTGGCCCAACTGTACTTTTATAGAAATCATGACCTAGGCCAATCCTACAAAATTTTGCATGTAGAATCCATTTATGACTTCATATTAGTAAAATTCATGCCCAAATGACAGAAATACCCCTTAATAGCCCCTATTTAGAGCTATAAGGGTAATTTGGTCATTTCACCCTCTAGGCCTTTTCTCACCTCTTCATCAACATGAACCCTACATAATTTTCTCTTTTGAACTCAATGGAATCATCCAATCGATGAAATTCCAACTTTATCCTCATGCCGCACCCCAGGAAGCCATTAAAGAGTTCTCAGAAGAGTTGTGTCGGTTCCTCCCTTTCTTTGACTTAATACATTTCTTTCTACTTCTAATTACATTATTAGCTATTTAGACATCAATTGGACTTCATTTCTACCTCCAAAATACTGATTGAATGAGAGATGAATAGTACCCAACTTCCAAAATACTCATCCAAACAAAAAACCAAAATGGTCAAAAGGAAGGTTACACTTACCTCTACACTTTTCTGAATTCGGTTCAAAATTTTGGCAACACTCCGGCCGGCCAAACGGCACCAACCATCTCCAAATGAGAATCCAAAACCATAGAATTAAAGCTCGGGATGAGTAGAAGAATGTTTATACTGGGTACTTTGAGAGAAGACGTTGTTTCGGTAGAGTTTCGGCGAATCAACACTTTCTCTCTCTTCTCTCTCTCCTCTGCGTCTCTCATTCTCATCCATTCTCTTCTTTGTGTTTGATTTCTCTTTCCTTCTTTCCAATTTAAATGAAAGGAAGAGAATAAAAGGATGAAGGATGATGACTTAATAAAGTCATCTAAGGCCATACATCATTAGTCCAGTTCTTTAACTTTCTTGCATGATAAATCATCTCTTTTCATGCTTCTTCATCCGTTAATAATAATGAGATCATAAGAGAGAAGTATTATTCTCATATTGTCCCATTATGTCACCACACAAGTGGTTGACCCAAGCCTTATGCTTCTCCACTTATTGACTTTGCTTGATAATAATTCACCCACTTGGGCTTATTAATTACCAAGTAGTCATTTTCCTCCTTTTAATTCCCATTCAACTTAAATCATTAGGAATTGGGAATATTAAGGAAAAACCATCATTTCTCATCTTATGGCAACATTATCATTTTACCCTCACCTTTTATGATTTACCACAATAAATCATTTCTTGTCCCTTCTTATTTATTTCCCCTCACACTTGACTAATTTGGGCCTCCATAATAGGCAAATAATGGATGTTAGCTATTCATTAGTCAAATGACCATTTCACCCTTACCTTTAATATTTCCCCGAGCTCTCTAGCTCACCATAATATTCCCTTTAATATCCAATGATATAAAGGAATTTTGGAAAATAATATTATTCCTCACTAGGACACTTGCCAAACCAGGGTTTAGCAGTCCACTTAATTCAGGCTTCATCTCAAGCCTCTTGTCCCAAAATTCAGGATATGTGAGCCATAATCACAACTACTATACATAATCATGCTTTTGTCTAATTTGTCTTATCTTTTCAGTAACTTTTGACTTTCTTTACTTATTTTGTTTAATCTCTTCATGCAACGGCCTACCAGTCATTCGTGTTGGAAATTTTTTCAGACTTGTTTGAAAAATGTGTGATTTGTATAATCTTGTTGTCGCTATTTTAGTATTATAAATATGCACTCTTCCACTTGTGAACACAAATAATGTCTGAGAGAAAAGAAAAGAACAAGGGTATCACACTAAAATATTGATTGAAATCTATTTGCATTTTTGGTGAAACTACTTGGAAAACAATGGAGAATTTCTACTTGCAACAAGAGAACTTGGAAGTGCATTAGTTGTTAGAAATATCAACTTTGTATACGGGGGAGACATTTAGGGCCTAAGGGGAGTGTGACTACTTCTGTAACCATTAACGGTAGTAAGGGTTTGAGTATAAGGGTGAAGGAGTTAGAAGATCACATCTTTTACTTAAGACAAGAGTTACAGGTTTCAAGCTTGCCTGAATGAATGTGATGTATGTTCTACTATGTTGAAGCTTTTATTGCTCTATCTGGTGGTTTGGAAACGTTGGATGAGATTTCTAGTTTTGCATATTGGGCTAAACTGAACCTTTACAATTACCCCTCTAACCCACAAGCAAATCACAAATATCAATCAAGTGCATTTAAAATGTTTGGAGAACTTGAATGGAGAACTTGAATAATTAATTTAATCAACATAAGTGATTAAACTAAATTGAATCCTTCCACTGTTGTTAAATTAATATTACTCACTTATTAGAGTGATATTTCTAAATCCATAAGTGATTATTTACACATGCAACATAGAAGATGATGTGACTACTTCTCAATATACATGTTAATTGTAAATATCAACTATGTGCATATAATTTTCAAATATGCACAAAACTTTAATGAGAATTTTATCAATTAGTTTGATTAATAAAGCGTGACTAAATAATCAAAAAATAAATGCATTCTCCAATTATTTTATGCACCCAAAAATTGTTTAAAAAATAATTTTAACATGTTTAAGCTTAAATAAAATTATGCAAAATTCAAATAGTTAAATAACTGTCCAAAATTGATTATCTAAATAGTTAGAAAAATTAAATAACATAACAAAAAAATAATTTTGCAAATGTTCTAGAATGTGAAATAGTCAAAATATTAATTTTCCTCAATTTGAACAATTAAATTGCCACGTAAAATAAATATAATTTCATGTAACAGGATAACATAATGCTAATCAGGTGTATTAGAGAAAATTAAAATTCAAAACACAATCTATTTAGGCCACATTAATTTTTGAAATACAAACAAAATGGCCCGAATAGCATAAACCCAAAAATTGAGCCCAAACACCAATTTTATAGAATTAAAACCAATAAATTAGTCCCATATAAATTTCTTTTTTGGAATTAAAGAAAAATGGCCCAAATCAATTTCTGGAAATAAAAAAAAAAGGTCCAAACATTTTACTCACCTTGATAAAATTGATATTCTAAAATCCATATATAGTTATTTATAAATGATCTAAGATGGTGTTGTTGCTGCCTCTATAACCCACAAGTATATCACAAATATCAATCTCATACGTTTAAATTATGTATATGCATAGAGAACTTAATCAATTAATTTAAAGGTTAATGTGTAAATTTTTTATGAAAGTTTTCGATAAGTAATGTTGCCTCAGAAGTTTTTTGAAATTTAATGTAGAAGTTTCAAGCATGTGAATGAAGGAAAAAGTTCAATGCTAATTTCAATTCTAAAGGGAAATTAAAATCAATGAGTTATGGTTCTTCAAATCCTTATGAAGATGGTGGCAGTTATCGGAGATTATGAAAGCAATCTCCATTTGGTCCTAATAACCTGATGACGCACTTTTATGTTTAGATTAACAAGAATCAAGAACCATATAGAAGTCATCAAAATTAATCAGGAATTCAAATAGAGAGATCCCCATTGTGAATTATGAATGAGATGTAGCAACGAAACCATTTGTACATTGATTTCATCAGTAAAATCATCAAACGAAAACGGGTGGAATCTAATATCTAATATTACAAAATTTTATCAAAAGGCCGACATCAGAAAAACATATATGATGCTCATGATAATTTTTCCCAACATCCGAAAATATAATATACAGAGTTAAATGGATCAAATTCAAAAGATTAAATCAAATATTTTTTTTTCCAAATAGGAAAATATTTTCATCGATCATGCCTCATAAAAAATCAGAAATAAGGTTCTAATACCATATGTAAGATATTGCCTAAATAAAAACTAGATGAGCATATAAAATTTCTACAAAACTAGAGTCATCAGGGAAACCATAAAATTATAATAAGGTCTCACCTTGTCTTAACTAATTTGAAGCTATAACCCTTGTAATCATGATCTAATCTCTGAATAATTGAAAACACAGAATACATTCACTACAAAAAACTGTAGTTCAGTAGCAGTTAAAAAAATATATTTGTAGCGGTTTTAACCGCTACAAACGACAGTAGTAGCGGTTGAAAAAACCTCTATGAAATCCATTGTTGCAAAGAGATCTATAGCAATTCTATTAAACTATTACTCATGTAACACAACCGCTATAGCATTTATAGCAGTTTCTTTCAACCGCTACAAGAGGCATATGTAGATAACACATTATTTTAGAAGATTGTAGCAGCTAAAAAACCGCTAGAAGTGTTGGCGGCACAATTTTGCATCACGGGAAATGAAAAATGAAAAGTTGGCTCCAATTTTGTAGCGGTTAGAAAACTGCTACTAAGTACAAATAAGAATATTAAAAAATTCGCGCCAAAACCTTTATAGCGGTTATCAAACCTCTACTAATATAGGATGAAATTTCAAAAGTGAAGCCAAAAATTTAATCTAATTTTGTGTTTAACTTACCGCTACAAAATGTTCGGAAATTTTTTTTAAAAAAAAACAAAGAATACAATAATTTGAGTCCATTGTTATAATATTGTATTGAATAGTTTATTATTTAAGTAACTTAACTGATAGTAGTTAGTATTTGAGAAGAATCATTAAATTAAGTTAGATAAGTTTAAACTTTATATAGGTAATATTAAGAATGTGTAGGCAATAAGGATTTATTATGTGTTATCTATTAGATGTTGATCATTATGGAAGGTGTCAAACTCCTTACTACTTTAACATTTATTAGAATATTAACGCCAAATTCAATGGGCGAACAAAACTAGCATAAAAATACTTATATAAAGTACTTGATTATATTACAGGAAATTCTCATAGGGTTTGTACATAATAATAATTTACAAATCCCAAAGTACATTAAAAGATAGGCAGATTACCAACACTAAAGTCTTGATCAGCACCGAAACCCTCAATTGTCGGTATCTACCACTTTGCCCTTCAAGCCACTTCCTCTAGCTGAATTAAATTTTATTTATGAAAAGGGTGAGATTCAAACGAATCTCAGTAGTAACATGCTATCAATCATATAAAGTGCGAAAGATAAACATGCAATGCAGCATAAGATGCAACAAATAATAATGATGTGCACATGTCTGTCAATCAAAGTTCAGGATCAAATGACGATTTTATCGAAATCAAAATGGTCGTTTGTCCATACTTGCCACACAATGATCACAATGATATTTTGGAGCAGATGACTGTATGTCCGTACTTGTCACATTGGCCTACCTATACTAGCTCCAAACTAACTTAGTGGTACTTGTGTTTTTCCCACTGGGTGATACTTGTGTTTTTCCCACACCACAGCTCTAGGAATTACAGCCATAAACATTCCACATCAAAGAACATAGCAATATAATGCATATAAACAATCATATAGAATATGAGATATAGAGTTACTACCTGGACTCCTTTTTGATACCTAGCAAATATCGGTTCTCTGATTTCCAGTTCAGCTTGAGCAAATATCAAATCCTAAAATTCCAAAATTGCAATAAATGAGTTATTACACATTCATGCTTCATTCCAAAGCTCATATGGTTGGTTATCTCTACCTAGGACGCATAATTACTAAAATATCCCTAGGGAATTTGGTCTAATTCCCTTTATACCCAGTATAATTTTACTTTTCTAAAAATTATGACCCGGTCTATTTTTACATTATTTCGTGTGTAGAATATATTTTTAACCTCATTTTTACCTAAATCACACTGCATTTCCAGAATTACCCTTGACAGCCACAAAGTTAGGGTTTTATGGACAAAATTGTCATTTTACAACCTAAAACCTCCAAACTCTATTTTCCACATGTACCCTACACAATTTTCCATTCTAAACACAATAGAATCGTCAAATCCATCAAATTCCAGATCAAACACACCCAAAAACAGGTTTGGACAAAAAACTAGAAAAATAGGAAAAATCAAAGTTTTTTTATTTCTTTCAATAAAATACCTTCTTTCAATAAAATCATAAATTCAAGACTAACCAAGCTAATAACTATCAAAAACCACCAAAAATAATAATGAATTAGCGAGAAATCAAGTTCTCAACTTACCTTGCTTTCTTCTTCTTTCTCTCTTTAAACCGCCAGCTTCCTCTCTCCTTTTCCTTTGATTTTCTCTTGCTTTGCATGGTTTCAAGAAGGATATGAAGATTAGAGAAGGTTTCCATGAGTTTAAGAGCAATAACACATAAATGTTTACTACCAACTCACCTTGATTTACTTCTTGATCTCTTGCTCTTTCTCTTTGCTCTTTATTTTTCTTCAACCTCTCTCTCTCTTTCACTCCTCTTGAAAGCTGAATGAAAATAGGGTCTTGGAAGAGCATAATAAGCTCTTAAAAATATCCACCTCCACCTCCTTAAAATATAATATTTTATTGTCAATTTTTACATATGTTCTTACTTTTTCTTCTTCCCTTTTCCATATAGCATCTTAAACCTCCACATGGCATGCAAGATGGCATCATGGTATTTTTCCTTGTCTCCTCCCTTCTTTGGATATCCAAAACCATATTTGATCACCAAGCTCAGCTCTTCAAAAAAATTTCAAGATGAGAGAAAATGAGAGAGAAGAAGGGTAGAAAGAAACAAATAAGTGTTTGAAATAAGGTATGGTGGAGGTATTTATAGAGATCTGCATAACGCTTGTAGTAGTTAATATGACTATTTTTGTAACGATTGATATTTATAGAGGTTTATATGACATTCTTTGTAGTGGTTCCACATTTGTAATGGTTTTTTTGATTTTATAGCAGTTTTTTAACCATTACAAATAATTGGTTTGAATTTTTTAAAAAGATATATAAATTAAGGTTTACAAGAACAAAAGCATAATTTGTTTAATTATTCTTCGTTGCCATCCCTACAAAAATTGTAGGGATAAAATGTTAGTGTGGTATTATTTTGTAGAAAAATTAAATTTAAATGATGTAAACTTATAAAAACACACCGAACTATAGGTAAATTATCATCGCCTTCAAGGAAGAAGTTTTCAAAATGAAGGAACTTTGTTTCATACACATCCAGGGGGCAAGTTGTAAGGAACTAAGACTATCATCCAAATATTGTAACTTGTGTTAAGATTCCCAAATGGATTAAAATCGTCGGTTGCTAAAGTAAGCCGAACATTTCTAGGGTCAACCGCAAAAGATGGAAAGTTTTGAGTCGAACACTTTCCAAGCTTCTATATCCTGTAGATGTCTTAATTTACCATCTTCATTCTTATTAACTTCATGCCACCTCATGTGCTCAGCTATTTTGGATAACATAAACAATATTTGCAACCATAACTTCAAAGGAAAATACCTAAGAATCTTTGCAGATTTCTTCTTCTACTTTTTCCCCTTTTGAATTGTCTTGTGCCTTAATGTGTGACATCACTTACAAGTCTCCTTGCTAGTGTCATCTCCCCAATACAGCATACAATCGTTGAGGCATGCATAAAGTTTTTGGTAATCCAAGCCCAATCTGTTAATAATCTTCTTAGCTTCATAGAACATTGTGGGAATCGGCCCATCGGGGAGCACATCTTGTAATAATTCCAGCAACATCGACATTCATTTACTATGATTCCATACAAGCACTTGATATGATATAATTTGATTAGGAAAGATAATTTCAAGTATTTTTGACAACCTAGATATAAAGGACGATCTGATTCATCCATTAGGCTAAAAAAATCCTGAGCTGCTTCATTCCTCAACGCAATAGGGTCTAAACCCTAGACTTCTTCATTGAAGTTGTTGTCTTGAAAACCAAATGCATCACGCACAACATCATTAACAGGATGATCTTGATCTACTTGAGCTCCTACTTGTGAACTTTGAGGAAGAACATCATCATATCTCATACCGGCCTTCTCACCATAAACTCCCTAGAATGTATAGTCTTCCGGTAAAGGCTTTACAAGCAAATATTCCTTAACAACTTATGGTGTATGCCACTTCTTGAACTTGCATCTTTGACACGAACATACGATCTTACCATTACAGCTAGCATGAGAGTATGTGAAATCCAAGAAATTGTTTAATCCATACAAATATGCTAGAGAATTGTGTGTCAACTTGATCTATGACTTATCCATAGCTAGTGAAAAAATTTAGCAAAGAAGATGAATGAAAAGAGAATGACGCATATCTGAAAGCTTAAATTCAAATTCTCCAATATTTAACAATTTGTTGCAGTTAACAAACCACTACCATGACTACTACTAAGTTTCAGCTTGTAGTAGTTTTAGTGGCATAAACCACTATAAAGTTTCATGACCATTGGCAAGATTTCAAATATTCAAATTTCAAACGTGTCAAACTTTGTATAGGTTATATTGAAGAAACTGCTACAAACTTTCATGATTGTTGGCGGGATTTCAGATATTCAAATTCCAAATGTGATGCACTTTGTATCGGTTATCTTGAAGAAATTGCTACAAATGTTCATAACCGTTGACGGGATTTCAGATATTCAAATTTCAAACGTGATACACTTTGTAGTGGTTATCTTGAAGAAACTTCTATAAATGTTTATGAACGTTGGCAAGATTTCAGATATTCAAATTTCAAATGTTTCACACTTTTATAGCAGTTATATTAAAGAAACCTTCACAAAATTGCATGACTGTTAGTGGGATTTCAGATATTCAAATTTCAAATGTGATACACTTTATAGTGGTTATCTTCATGAAGAAACCGCTACAAATGTTCATGTCTGTTAGCAGGATTTTAGATATTCAAATTTCAAATTTGATGCACTTTTTAGCGGTTATCTTCAAGAAACCACTACAAATGGTCATAACCGTTGGCAATATTTTAGATATTCAAATTTCAATATGATGCATTTTTTGGCAGTTATCTTGAAGAAACTGCTTCAAATTTTCATACTCATACTTTATAGCGGCTTATAAATAAAAATTGCTGCAGTTCTTTTTTTCTAATTTGTTTTATGATGTATAATTGAAACAATAAATTACATAAATGAAATTACAAATGTCTAAATTTTTTTACAACTGCTTGACAATGAACCTAGGGATAGAGGGGACCTATATATGCTCCTTGTTAGGAAACAATTGACTCCACAACCTATACAGCAAGGAGTTCATGATATCCTGCCATTGGGTTTGATAAGCATAGAAAAATTCAACCTGCACCTAAATCTGCCTAGTAACATCCTCACGGGTACCCTGAACAATCTCCTCCCTCAGCCTTCTGACGCCAGAGGTCCGTGCTTTAGAGTTGCCTACCTCAAAGGCGCCGCTTCTGCTGTAAACCATGCTCTAGAGGGCTTATACCTACTTTTAATAGTGAGTAGGATCCACAGACCCCTGTGATTCCTAGGTCTGGGGGTCTCACAGCTCAGCCTGCAACTGTTGAATCCACTCTTGCATTTTATGAAACAATAAACTATTATTATTATTATTATTATTATTATTAACAACAAATTAGTTTTATAACAATAAATTATTATTATAAAACAATAAATTATCTTACAATAGCCTCCTCTGCCTACTAAAAGGTCAGAGTCTCACCCCAATGTCTATGGGTGACGATGAATAACTCCCCACAGTCTATCTGGCGATTCTCCTGCTAAGCCTTCCTCTCCTAAAACAATTAAAATATTAAATTAGTATTATAAATAATTAAACAATAAATTTATAATATAAAGCTAAAATTAATTTACATTGTAAAAAATTACAAGTTCATTGTAAGTGACAACAAATGTCTTCAATCCTATCGTGTAATGGATTCTTTACTGCCCTCAGCACTAGTTGCTGTAAGTGACAGCTAATGTCTTCAACTGCTGTAGAGATACCATCCCATCCTTATTCATACTATGGAAGAGATGATTCCTCTTGTTCCTTCAATCATCCCCCTTCTTCATCAGCATGTACCTCTTCCTGTTGTCTTAGATAGCAAACCTATCCTATAACATAATTGAATAAATAATAATTAAATAAAATTAATTACAAATGATATAATTAATAAATAATAATTAAATACAATTAATTAAAAAATATATAATATAATTAAATACAATTAATTACCTTCACAACGTCGTCCTATGCTAGATCCTTAGCATCTTAGGAACATTCTTCGACGTCTTGAAGTGGATGGGGAAACCGCATCCAATTCAAGCCTATTCTCAATCGGCTGGTCTGTGGCCTCATTCCACGAAACTATCACACGTAGTGTTTAGTCTAGGTTATTGAGACTGGTCAAGTCCAACCTCCTGGTAGAAATGTTCCCTGCTCATATACACAATTTACCACATACGTTAATTAAATTTAAATCCACATTTAACCTATAGAATTTCAATATTAAATTTATTAAAATAATAATTAAATTTACCTTGGACTTGTACCTTAAACCCCATCGACTGTGAAGATGAAAATTATGGGTTATTATGGTCTCGAGCCTCCTCCTTATCTAGAAACCGCTCCATGTCACAAATAGAAATGTTGAAACCAAATTCCTCATTCTCATTGTAATTGCTAACATTGAGGTCACCCTCTCGGGCTGAACAGGTAGCTCTAGTGCGGTCGCTCCTTGTGGGGCCGTCTACTGTGGGGGCGTCTATTGTAGCTGCTATGGCTACTGTGACGCGATTGCCTCCTACGATAGCATGGGAATATGCTTACCTTCGTGCTGCCCTCTGCTACCCCTCCCACTGCCCCCTCTACTATAGCTCCCCTGCATAATAGGTCTAGGGGAAGCTTAGCCTCCTTCCCCTTCCTCTTGTCTCTCTCAAAATTCATAATATATAATTGCAAAAAAATAGCAACATTTAATCAAAATTATAGAATAATAGGCTAAAAACAAAATAAAGGACTTAACTTTACTATAAAACCTCAAGTGCCAAACTCTATAAATTGCTTGTGCAGGAGCACAGATCTTAAGCAAAACCTCAAAGGATGCGTGAGAAATGAAATTGGCAAAAGTGGTAAAATGAGGGGTTAAGGCACTTTTACAATATTGTATTTTGTAGCGGTTTTTACAAAAACAACTACAAAGCCACAAGCCCTACCTCGGGTAATGTAAACATTTGTAGCGATTAAGCATAACCACTACCAAACTATAGACTCTTTATATTTTGTAGCAGTTATACGTAGAAACTACCATAAATATGTGTTAAACTTTAAAGAGGTTCTACGTAACCGCTACAAAGAAGAGGCCTTTTGCATTTCATAGTGGTTACTGTTATAAAAATCACTACAAAATAACTGCCATAATAGTCACACCATCTTTGCTCCTACATTTGTGGCGGTTCATATGTTGAAACTATAACACCTTAATTTTACACATCTTTAGTTCACATATGGAAGCATAACATTCTTGAGTTTCCATTCATTTGGTAAAACTATACTTTAATACTTACCAAGTATTAAGAACTAATTCATTCATTTAGCCTTTCAATTCTAATTTACAATATGATATCTTCATAATTATCTTTCCATTCTCAAACTTGGCATGCTTATACAATTAATATCATCATAATTAACATGTAGCACATTGTCACATCTAAATCTTCAATTCACCGTCACATTTTCTTTTGGCGCTTCTTTAAGCTTTCTACATGTCCTCAACATACCTAGATGGTTAGGTGAGGAAGAGTGAGATTCGAGAGAATCTCAGTAGTAAACTTTGCTTACTATACATACAAGATACAATCTTAATGAATGACATGCTTGCTTACATAACTTCATGCTAGCATAATGACATATACTCATACTCAATGCTTTACACATTACACATATATAGCCATAGCATAAGTAAAAACAGAGCTTCAATCATTCATACATGCTTCATATCATTAATCAAAGCAATTAAACACATCAATGCATAGGCATACTTATCAAGTGAATGTAAGTCAGGAAAGTTTTACTACTTTTTGTCTTTATGTCCTCCTCATGTACCTTTTCATCTAACCATTATAGTTGCTTGGAAATTCTTCTATTCTTCTTATTTCTTGACATGTCATAGACCTCGACACATAATCGCATTATATGGTTAATTTATTAGAGCCATAGAAGTAAGTCATTACTCATAACTTATCTTAACTCTTGGAGTTCAACTTTATTACCATTTACCCCAAGTACATTCCACCCTTGGATATCCATCTCATTACAATTCACCAAAGTACTAGAACATATCTCTACCCTTGGGTTTAAATCTTATTACAATCCAATCCAAGTACTAGCATTTATTTCTACCCTTGCAAGTCACTCTTATTTACCATTCAATCCAATTCCTCATTTTCGTATAATGGCCTATATTGCTAGAATTTTCACCTAACTTTGAAAAATCATAACTTAATCTATAAAATTCCAAATGGAGTGGTTCAAAGTTCTATTCAAAGCTCTTTAAGTCCTCTTTACAATAAAAATATCATTGTCTACCAAATATAGGTAAAAAATTCCATAATTCCTTAAGAAATAACTTTGTTCCAGATTTAGTGTCTAAACTTTAACAAATCATAACTTACAATCTACTAACCCAAACAACTCATATTATATATCAAATTAAAGCTTAGAATGTATACTACCAATATGAAAAATATCATAGTCATTGGACATGATTTGGCCATTCAAAATGTCATCACAAACATACTATCTCCTAGAAAACGCGGATTGGCAGCTTCTAACCTTAATTTTCAAAAATTAGAGTTTTCTATACAATCTTCCAAAATCATAATTAGTGGCTATTCACACATAGTTTTTGGTGTAGAATCCATTGGTAACCTCAAAATTATCAAAATCATATTATTTTCCTAGGTTCTATGTCTGACCAAAAATCAGGGGAGCATAAGGACTTATCAAAACCTCAAGATATTATATTCAAATCAGAGCTTATACGTACCTCTACACAATTCCATATCCAGTTCTTAATTTTGGCAACACCTCTAACTTGTAGATGGCAGTAAACACCTCTGATCAAGAATCTAAAATCATAGAAATGTTGCTCTCACTAAGAGGAACAACATTAGAGAAGGCTCTGAGAGCTAGAAACATGATTTCGAAGGTGAAATCGGCTCTAGAACAATTAAGATTTTCAAGTTTCTCCACCTTCTCTCCTCTTTTATTTTCTTATGATTTTTCCTATTTTCCTCTTCTTTTCTTGTGGTTGGTTGAAATCTTAAAGGAGTTGGGGAGTGTTGGATTTGTGACATGTGTCAAGTAGTTAAATCCTATAACGCCACATGTCTTGAGATTAAATCTCAAAGTGACAAGTGTCCTTCTAAAATCATCCTTCCTCTTTCTCTTTCATGTCGACCAACTTTTTAGTTAAGGGAAGGGAAGAATGATGATTTCCCCTGACTCCTGAGTTTGATGTTTGAGAAAGTCAAGTACGTGACTAGACCCGAGACTGGTAGATTTCCTTGGCTATTGTGCTAGGTGGCTCCTCATGAAAGTACCAACACAAAAGTCAAAAAGGCAAGTGTAATGATAAAGGACACATGGCACTTTCTTGTCAAGCTAACACAAAAGCCAAACTAGTACATCTCATGATGAAAGGCCACATGGCGCCTTCTTATGGTGCTAACCTCAAAGTGGAGTCATTATTACCACTTTATTAAAACTACTTTAATAAAGCTACTTTATCAGTATTTACTAGGGATCCTACTTGGGTTTTCCTTGGGACTATACCACATATATCAATGCCCTTGTGTCCCATAAGATGGTGCTAAGTGTCCTTATAGGGCCTTATATCATCGGGAGAACCATTCTCTTTCGGGAAAACTAAATCATACAGTCCCCAAGAGTCTTTCTATCTCTCATCATTCTTGAGATCTTCTCAAACTGGGCTTAGTAGTCTGCCTGATATTACGGAGTACCTTTGATGTCAGTGAAAAATTAGGTTTTTAAAACTGAGTTTTTTTGTTCAAGTTAAGGCCATGGGTGAAATAAAGGAAAGAAGCTGGCGGGTTGGCTTGTCACCGCTGCCACTTGACTCACAATTTGATCTCTGAAAAACATATTTTTAGATCAAATAAAATCCATGGATTTGTAGTTCATTCAACGATGATTTCAACAACACTAAGAATGCAAAAAATAAAGCAAAAACGAGGAAGATATGACCTTCCAAAATTTACAGGTCACGAGGACCTACCGGAGCTCCAATCGAGTCAAGTTGACCCAGCTAGAGGTTGAAGATGATGACGTGACAGTCAACACGCCATGTCATCGGTCGACTAAACCACGTGGCACCAATGAGAAAGTGTCACATTAGCGTTGTGCCACGTCAGTGCCACATCATTGAAGCAACTTGGATCAATTGGGATTATTAAATAATAATAAGTCTTCCTATACTTCTAACCATATTGAATCAATTCGGGTTGAAGCAGTGACTTCTAAGTCAACCCTTTATCACAAATGTTGTGACAAAGGATGAGAAAGATAGAGACGCAGGAATCATCTCATCAAGTAAGAGGTATGCTGCAAATACATCCAAGAAAATAGATGTAAACATGGCTAAGAAGAGCTTGACATTTTAGTAAGATGCTACATGAGTTCATTTGGTCAGAAGGGCCTATGAGAGGGAGAACCTAGTTATAAGATGTAACGCCCCTTTTTAGACCATAGATAATTATGGGCGATAAGTATATTTGGTAGCATAAAGCATAGAACTAGCGGAAACATGAAATTACATCGTATTAGTTTACATTACCGGAGATTTCCCTCAAAGGGGTTTGATACACACATATATATACATGTACAAGAGTACCCAAAACAAAATATTATGACTATGCGGAAGTGCTATAATTGCAACAGAACTCCGGAACCCTAATCACCGGTAGCCACTGCCTTGCCTTTTGAGCTACTTGCTTCAGCTAAAATGGTTTTGTTATTTGGAAAGAATGAGATTCAAAAGAATCTCAGTAGCAACATGCTAACATACAAATAAAATACGAAAATAGATATGCAATGTCATGAAATGTAAGATGATCGAACGTATGTGTGTACACTAGCCCAAGGTTAAACTTTACGTCTACCCTTGGTTGACTTGGTACCCCTGTTGGGTCCATGACCACAACATGGTGAATGGGTGTATCTAAGACACTAGCTCATGTTACATGTATAACATTCATAGTAGGCATCACATAGTAAATGTAAGAAGGACGTTACTACCTGAATGCTTTCCTTGTGTTCTTTCCTTGTAATTCAGAGCTCAGGCAAGCTTAAACTTCAGACTATCCTCAAGTCCTATAATATCCAACCACCATAAATGAGTTACCACTCATTTGTACCTTACTTTAATCTCATGATATTGGTTAACTTAGCTTAATGACGCTAAATTACCAAAATACCCCTGTAGCCCCGTCTATCTGGAACTTACCAGAAATCATGACACGGGCTATTCTTATACAAATTCACGTGTAGAATCCATTTTTGACCTCAAATTGGTCAGATTCAGGTTCAAATGATGAAAATACCCTTGGTTGCTCCTTTCTTTGAGTTTTAATACCTATTTTGTCATTTCTCATTTTAGGGCTTTTCTGACTTAGTCATCAACATAAACCCTATACAATTTCATCATCTAAACCCAATGGAATCATTGGAATTATCAAATTCCATCCCCTTTACCACATTTAAGACAGGGTTCAGATTTTAAGTTCTCAAAAAAATTGTGTCGGTTTCTTGCTCTGTCTTGCTTAATCACCTCCTTTCTACTCATAGTTAAACTAGTAGCTATTAACATGATCATTGGATAGGTTTGGAGAAACTTGAATTTCAGAGTTCTTTAAGTTTCTTCATCTTTCATTCACAATAATTAATAGCATTCACTTAAGCCATAGAAGCATGTTTGGAGAGTTACCTTTGAGTTTCTTCACTTTCTCTCTCCTCAATGTCTGAATTGTTTCTCTCTCTCCTATTGGAATTTCTTGAAAAACCATGGTTTAAAGATAAAGAGATGAGCAAGAGAGATCATAGTAGGTTTAGGAGTCAAGAAACACATGATCAAGACTTCATTACCTTGATTTTATATGAAACCTAGCTTCTTCTTGCTCCACCGCCTCAGCTCTCTCTCGTGCGTCCTGATTGGTTGGACGATAATGGAAGGAAGAATGGATAAATGAAGGAATGGTTATATTAAGTTAATATAATAACTTAACATAGGTGGCACTATTCCATTGGTCCACAAATTGACTTTGGTGATTAATATCTCCATTAATCTCATTTCCCTTCCTTCACACTTGCTCAGCCGAAAATCGTATCAGAATTGAGGGAGTAATATTGATCTCAACTATCTCATTGTCATATTGCAAGTTGTTAACTTTCGTCCTTTAACTTTGACTAGTTGGTTTTATTTAATAATAATTCGCCAAAATGGGCTTATTAATTATCAAGTAGTTATATCCCTCTTTTTAGTACTCATATAATTGATATCATTAGGAAAATTAGGGAAAAATAATCGTTTCCCACATTTTAGCAAAATTACGATTTTACCCCTACAATTAATGATTTATCCCAGTAAATCATTTCTTGCTTCGTTTTCTTTAGTTTGGCCAATTTGTTACCTATATAATAGGAAATTCACTATTTTATTCCATTAGGTATTTCAATTACATAAGAGGAATATTGGTGATTGAAAATTGGGGTATTACATAAGACATCAATATTAGCCACATTTTTATGTGTCTTGAATGTTCTTTCTTCATTGAATTTATGGTTATATTCTTTGATTTTTAGAATTGAATTGAGCATATTCTCTTCTTTCCATGAACATTCATGTTGTTATTATGTTACTGTCTTATTATAATAACTGCTTTGATTGAGTGGGAGTTTCTGGAACGTATTCAGAAATCCAAAGGGGAATGTGTTTAATAAAGGCCATAGTTAAAAGAGTAATGAGCTAACTAGCATAAGTGGGATGTGAGTCAACATAGTTGTCTCCTAAACATGAATCTAGTAAACTTATTATCTAATTATCCTATTTCTTGTTTAAACAAACAAATATGATTTGTATACCATAATCGTCTAAGTGACCAAATTATAACCAAGTCTATTTGACTGAGCTTATAAGGACAAGCTCAATAAAGATATCAATAGAGTTAGAAACTCTTAAATCTCTTGCATTCAAGAAGAATGAGATGCCAATGACATCATACACACTACTCTTCAATGTCTAGAGGTTGAAGTACCCCAAAGGAAATAGAAAGCTTATGCTATCAAGCATAGAAAGAACAAGATTGCTCATATTTATTCTAATATGAGTAATATAATTTTATTCAGACAATGTGGATAATATTGGAAGATGATGGAATTGACAATCTTCTTCCATAAAGTTAAGGCTAAGTTAAGTTTAAACATGGTGTATTAAGTCCTAACATGTCCTTTAGGCAATACTTAAGGCAAATGTCAAATTAAGATATTAACACAAACAAGCCAAGTTCTTTTCGAACAAACAACAAGTGTACATTGTGACAAGACATTTCTCATTGAGTGGGAATAAGCTATGTCTCTTAGTAAGTGGGAGTAAGCTTCGTCTTCCAATGAGGAGGAGTATGCGAAAGTGAATACTACCTATGATATGTACATTATGAACTTCGGCAATGTGGTTTATCACATTAAACTTAAGCATGAAGGATTAAGAGATATGAGATCCATCAGTCAAACAAACTTAGCTAAAGAGTGGGAGGATTCATCTTCTAAGCCTAAAGGCAAGAAACCTATAAGGTAAACTTGATCTAGAGGAGGTCAAGAATGTTTTCTGCAAAGATGAAAGGCTATATTGATAATCCTTTAAGGATTGTAGAAGAAACAATCTGCATGAGTAGTCGATGTTTCATACAAGCATATGGCTTCATATCGGATGCAAAGCAAGTAAGAGAAAGAATCAAAGGATTGAACTTGCATGTTAACTTTGTATAGATAAACCACCATAATTCACTCCTTGCAATATGCTAGCAATAAAATCACATCTTTGTTATATCTTAAGTTAAAGATCGATGGGACTATGACTCTCAAATCCTTTGTTAGATTTGATGTTTTCTTTTAGGGATAACAATTACATCGATAGGAATGATCAAATTAGCAAAAGAGAATTTGCTAAGTAATGTATGCTAAAGGATAAATATCCATATGAGCAACTGACAACTTAGTCTAACTGGCAAGAATGATAAGGAAACATTTTGAGAACGTATCCTTTGCAATTAGCAAACTATGACGTTTGTAAACTAATAAAGTGAGGGCAGTACACAGAGCCTAGTGTTTCATTAACTTCATGGATGTTTACTCGAAATACAATTATATTAAAAGGATAAGACCTTTTAAACTAACAAGGGTTAAGAACACCCATTTGATTAGTTCAAGATGCTATGTGTACAAGAAAGGGATTGTTAGAAAACTATCAATACCTAGAACCCTTCAACATAATAGAGTTGTTGAAATAGAGAGATACACCTCTCCTTCATATGGTTGAGTAAGCAATAGCATAAGTGAAACTATCAACCATATATTGGCATGTAAACTCATAGCTATTGTCTTTACACTTAACCAAATGCCCTCTAAGTTAGTCACAACCAAACCTTGTGAGTTTGGAATAGACCTCAAACCAGGCCTAAACACGTTATGACTATCAAGGTCAGCAACTAAATATCCATAATTCTTCCTATGAGTAAGGAAGACTGGGACTAAGACACAAAAGGTATGTCTTCATGAGATAACCAAAGAATTTGAAATAATACATCTTCATAAGTGAAAATGATGTTAACTCAATGATTGAGAGAACCAAGGAATGCAACATTCATATAACACAAATTTTCTAGCAGGAAACGAGCATTAATCATACAAAAATCTCTTTAAGAGGTAACAGTGACAAGAAGTAACCAAGTGCTCCTAAATTCACTGATCTGAGTGGGAGGGTTAAGACCATTTTCATAATAAAAGAGGTAAGAGGTAAATTACAAGAAGAATACCTCACCCATATATAGGAAAGAGAATCCTATGTAATTCACCTCAGACTGAATTGTTATTCAGTAAATAATGATAAGGGGATAGATTCCCTAATAGATTGAATGATTTCTTCATCATTTAGAAGGTGGTGATGACTACCTATAAGTGTCTAAAAGACACTAGAAGGATCTACAAAGAAGAATTGCAAAGTTTCACGCAAGAGGATATGAATTCTTTTTTAAATTAGACAAGTAAATGTTTTGGGTAATTTGTCACCTAGCCAAAAGGAGATTAGGAATAAATAGGTTCTCAATCCATAAGGGGCATATAAAACCTAAAACATTTTAATGGCTAAGGGGTACTACAATGAGAAAATTTCATATTGTGCATTTTAACCTGAACAACTAATTTTGGCTATGACAACAAGCTTAGTTTTGAAATTACATCAAGATAATGTCAATACCGCTTTCCAATTTGGAAATTTGGAAATTGGATGATGAAATCTAAATGAAGTAGCTTGAGGGCTTCATAGAAACAATCATCCAGGTAGTAATATATAAGGTTTCATAAGGTGAAAGCCTCACTAACTTTGAGATAATTGAAGAACACTGCATGAGTGCTAAATGGTCTTGAGATGATTCTTTGTGAAGTCATCCTTTGTCAAATGACATATGTTTAGCTGAAACAAGTATCAGGGAATAAAGGATCGGAGTTATCCTTAAATTTTGAGTTGAAAGATTATGGATTCAATAGAACATATCTTGAATAACAAGATAAATAGAGATTGCATAAAGAATGTACAGAATTTGCTACTTAAGACATGTACAAGTGTGATCCTTAGGCATCTTAGTATGCTAAAATGCAAACACATGGACACCCCTGAGGTCAAGGGTACCAACCTAGAGAGGTTACATGTCCAACGAAGAATCCGACATAGAAAAAGTGGATAAAGTCTTATAGTAAGAATATGGTTGATAACATGAATGTACACATTGGTGTATATAAGACAAAATGTTTTGAGTTAGACTTGGAAGTTATTTTTGGTCTAACTGTAAAAAAAATTGTATGAGAATAACCATGGATTGAGTTGTCAAGGCAAAAACTTGCATTTAAAAGGATACTCCAATACAAAACCTAGGAAAATGATAATGGAGTAAAGAAATATATAATGAATTTATGTTATCTATAGAATTAGAACACAGAGCATGTTTTTCTATTATTCAAGGAGGTATATGCCTAGAGAATTTTCCATGAGTAATTGGAAATGAATGATGGATAAAAGGATCCAAAATGATAACATCTTATGATATGGATCCTAAGTATCGCAGTAAGGAAAAACATATATTTGATGCATCTCTATGAGATATATGCTTTTCAAAGAAGGAATGCAACAGTTCAATGTCCTTATACTGACAGAATATTGGTAGATCCCCTTACTAAGCCCATAGCTTGATATTCATTGAGTTAGTGAAGATCTTAGGGCACAAACAAAATAAAAGGTCTTAAACTTCTTTTATATGAAGATAAAAGAAATAATATGTATGTTATGAGTAAATACATGTAAGGTATACAATTTTGTATGTCGTACAGCTTAAAAAAGATTGGTTCACTCACACGAACAATTGTCTTCCCACGTTTTGCAAGGGGCATGGGAGGGTAAGATGAACAAATGATCACCATAAGATGATTAAGAAAAATCTTTTTGTTTGAGTTGCCTCAATTAAACTGAGATGAAATCTATGTGTGTATATACACAGAAAATGGATTGAAGAATGAATACAAACTTGTAGCTAAGTAAAGAACTCTTTATTTTCACAAATGAGATATGATGAAAAAGAAAGTTCTAGTTCAAATGTTGAGTACATTTTGAAACTGATGTTTGTATGATGAAAGAGAAAGAAATCGACGTAGACCATAAACCATTCACCTTATCATGCAATTCATACTGCATATGCTTGAGAGTTAAGATTGCAACATGAGATGTAGGTGAAAGATCCCTAGTTCACTATAATGTGAGTTCCAGGAAGGAAAAATCCATCCACAATGCCCTTACAACTTAGGCAACATTATAAAAGCTTTGTTTAGTGACAGCAACTTTAGCTGAAGCCCTATTATCACACACGATTCGGTTAGACAAGTAAAAACTGTAATATCCCAAATTTTAGGACAAGAGGCTTGAGATTAAGCCTGGATTAAGTGGACTGCTAGACCCCAGTTTAGCAAATGTCCTGGTGAGGCTTGGTATCATTTCCCAAAATTTTTTTATATCTTTGGATATTAAAAAGGAATATTATGGTGAGTTAAAGAGCTCAAGGGAATGTCAAGGATGTATAGGCAAAATGGTTATTTGACCAATGAGAGTAAACATCTATTATTTCCATTTAGTTTTTACCCAATTCAGACTATTGAAGAGGGAAATAAAGGATGTTAGAGCAAGCTTTTCACCCAAGAGGGGGGGTGAATTGGGTGATTACATATACTTAATAAAAATTATGAAACTTTAAAGCACAGTTATAAGAAAGAAGAGATATCACTGAAGTGGACACAGGAGTTTATACTGGTTCAGTCACAATCACTTGACCTACGTCTAGTCCTTAGAAATCTTTTGAACCTTTGACTATATCTTCCAAGATTCAGTGGGTTCTTGGTACCTCAGTACAACAGCAAGTTCCTCTTAGGACACTCGCTCCCCCTTACACAAGGTAAAATCAAATCCCAACTTAAGGTTCCTCAACCTTAAGTTATCACTATCAGAAATAAAGCGTTTTATGAATAACAAATCTCTCTCACAGAGTATATAGATGAAAACTGAAGTACAGATGAATAAAATAATCAGAGATAAAGCACTTATGAGTATATTATTTGCAGTGTATTCAAGCGTTGTCCTTCTTTTTTGATTTTTGAATGGCTGGACTTATATTTCAAAAGCTTTGAGGGACGTTGTGAATTTGTCTGTTGATCGATTGTGCTTCTGACATATGCAACAGTATTTGTTTTCCACTTTGCACATTGATAGTTATTTATGAATATTGTTGCTGCCCACGATAAGTTGCCTTTGAGTGTTGTTCAGTTGCTTATCATGTGGGTGATAGTGGAGTACACCTGTAATACACTTAGGAAAATGCCCGTTAGAAAATACTTTGAATATTACTACTGTGATTATGATTCACTGGGAGTGATTCATGAAAATCAAAGCATCACCGGAAATGAGCTTGCTTTTCCCGTAGATGAATTGAAGTGGCTTGCTGTGATTTTTAATGAAATAATATTCCACATGATTTTGAAAATAATTTGGATTAACTAGCAATGATTATCACTACCAATATCTTACTAATAAAACTTGTTGATTTCCGTGGAAGTAGTTGCAAGTAGATCACAGTAACTGTCTGAGAGTGAAACTGATAAAATGAAATACACTGAAGTGAATTTGATGTCATTGGAAGTGATTTGGAAAACAGTGAAATTTTCTGCAAGTGATTACAGATCCACTGGAAGTGATTCTGAGATTTCATATATCACTCGAGTGAATTTGGCATCACTAGAAGTGATTTTGCAAACAGTGAATTTTTCTTGCAGTGATTTTCAATCCATTGGAAGTGAATCTGGAAAATTCAAGGATCCCTCGAGTGATCTACCTATCACTGGAAGTGATTTTCAAAACAGTGATTTTTCTTGCAGTGATTTTCATTCCACTGGAAGTGATTTGGAAAATTCAAGGATCACTCGAGTGATCTATCTATCACTGGAAGTGATTTTCAAAACAGTGATTTTTTCTTTCGGTGATTTTAGATGCACTGGAAGTGATTTGGCAGAAATCACACATCACTCGAGTAATTTGAGATCACTGGCAGTGAAATCCAGAACAGTGAATTTTTCTTGCAGTGATTTTCATTTCACTGGAAATGATCTGTGGCATCACTCGAGTGATTTCATAGATCACTCGAGTGATCAGGTAATTTTTATATTACTCGAGTGATCTTGATAATCACTCGAGTGATTACATAAATCACTCGAGAGATCTTGCTCAGATCACTTTTCTCACTTCCTTTGCTGATGTATTTGATTTAATCAAATCCAAGGATCTCCAAAGCATGATTTGTTATCATCAAAATATGAAATCTAACATTCTCCCCCTTTTTGATGATAACAAAACATACTATATGATCATTTCCAAAATTTGATTTTCTAAAAAATTTACTTGATCTTTTTCAAAAGTTTTGCAACAACTTAACCACGGCAAAGGACTAAAATTTTTGTTTCAAAGATTGAAAGTTTTTGACCTCGTATGAAAAATGGAAAATGTCAATTCAAGATTCAAAAACCATTATTTGAACAATTATCACATAAACAGAACTTAAACATGCACAAGTAAATCATACATTCTTGCTTTCCAAGAGATCATATAGATAGTTGCATAAACAAGCACAATTGCATTAAAACTATATTCTCATTAGATCAGATTCTTTGAACAAGTACATAGTCAGTTCAGAAATCATATTGAGACTACACTACATGACAATATGAACATAAACAGAAACTACATAAGACACATATGATCATATCAGTTCTTCTCCCCCTTTTTGGCATCATCTGAAGTAAAAGGAGAGGCAGAAGGCACAAATGGCTGGGTAGATGGAGAGACAAAGAAGGATATGGGTGGAACATATAAAATAAGTGAAAGCTGGGCAAGAGACTGGAAGGAAAAGGTCATAGAAGAGGGCTCAACAAGAGTGGTGTCAATGGAATGAGTAGGCCCTAAGATCTCTGTAGTAGCATCCTCAATGACTATCTCCTCAGTATGAGAACTGGAAGAGGTATGGTGTGATGAAGATGATGGAGTCTGAAGGATGGGATCAATTTGTGGAAGATCACCAGCAGGGATATGGTTAGAGATGAAGGATATGGAAGGTGCAAGAGGAGTGTCTGAAGGAATGACAGGAGGGTCAGAAAGTGAAGGATCTAGAAGTGGAGGGTCTGAGGTAAAAAGTACAGATGTGGTGGCTGGTGGAAGGTCAGTGAAGGGAATGTGCAGGTGAGACCTGAGTACATCCTCAATCTTTTGGATCCTCTGTGTTTGATCTACCTAGCGCTCAAAAAGAATATTGAAGTTGTAGTTCATTCCTCTACCAACACTTTAACTTGGTAGTTGACTTGGTCAATCAATTCAGTGTTAGACTTCTTCAACTGAGATACAGCAGACTGGATGGCATCCTGAATATACATCTGAAGAGCAGCCTGAGTGAAGGAAGGACCCGGAGACACTGCTCTGGATGACTGAGCCTCATCCATCTTGGAAGGTGAAGGGTCCATTTTCTTAGGATGAGGATCTCTCTGGCTTGCCTCAGGAGGTGGTGAATGAGGTCTCTGAGTCTGTGAGGAAGCTCCAGTTGGAAGAGTGATTCCCATCCGTGTCAAGTGAATCTTTCCAAACTTAGGAATCCTCACTATGTCCCCCTCAGGTGTCAAGTGTCAAATATTGTGCATAGAGAGAATGTAAGACACAAGCTAAGGATAGGGAATCATAGTAGACTTGGAGGAGTGAAATCTGAACCTCTTCATCTCTTGAAAGGCAAGCTCACCCACATTTCTCATTTCTCTTGTCATGAGAAATGCCATCATTTCAAGATCCTTCCCCGTGATGTGAGTAAATTTCTTTGCCTTGTTAACCATGCTACAGGAGTAAATATAAAATAAGGCTCTCTGATCATTAGTTAGAGCTACTAGAGAAGTAGGTAGAGGCACACCAGGCTGTCTGGGTCTAAAGATATCAACTAACTCATGAATATGAAAGACTCGGGGAGGATTCATAGGAACATCCTCTATGCCTAGGTAAATGTTAATAAGATCTCCCGACAACAGAATTTTGTAGTCTCTCACATTTGTCTCAATTCTTTCCACAATAATGTTCACATGGCTATCCTTCACATCGGCAATTTTCATATTCAAAAGAAATGCTTAACAACCAAGGGATTGTAAAATATTCTCAGTTTCAACCATTGTTCATATTTTTTTAAATAAGGAGACAAATCAATATGAAATTCATTTTTCAGCTCAGCCAAATCTATCCAAACAATAGGACAGAAATCCCTTTTGGCAAATTGGGAAGTAAACACAATGGAGTTTAAAATCTTAAGATTACCGTGTTAAACCCCGGAGGAGGATCAAGAAGTTCATAAGATTCTTCAACCATGGACCCAGAATGAATCTGACTACTAGAGGCTTGAGATGTATACCGAGATTTCTGGGGAACAGAGGCAGTAAGGATATTGATAGCACGAACAATTTTTGTTTGCAATGTTGAGTCTTGGATGGCTACTTCTCATTTTTTTCTCTTTCCCTTTGCCTTTAGGACTTGCTTGAGATTGTATAACCATCCCAGTAGGTTCTTCGATGTGAATACCTTTGGGTTTTGGAACAGCCTGATCGAGTTCTTGTGGAGATGATGCTCTCGGCTTCTAAGACGGAGGAGAAAACGAAGGTGATTGACCAGGTCTCTTAGTTCTGGCCATTTTGGATGAGTTAGGGTTCTGTCGAAGGTTTCTGAATCAGAAGGGAAAAGGATTAAGAGTGTCTGACAGAGAGTGATGATTCGGTGAAACAGAGAGTGCAATTTGAGCTTCGATTTCTTGGGTTTCTGGGTTTTAGAAGTTAGAGAGGATTTGGGAGTGATTGTCCGAGTGCGAGTGATTAAGAGAGTGAACTAAACAGTCACAGAAGAAACAACTTATATAGTCAGATTTTTAACATTCACTCAAGTGATTTCGACATTCACTCGAGTGATTTTGGTTTTCACTCGAGTGAATTGTAAAAATCACTCGAGTGAAGTCCAAAATTACTTCACAGATATTCGAAAATGATGTAACTGCTTACCTTACTCGAGTATTTTGATCAAAGACACTGAGTGACTTACCTGTGGTGATATTATCAGTCAAATCACTTGGTTGCAGTATTTTATTGTTCACTCACTCGAGTTAGCCTTTATCATCACCCAGTGTTTTCCTCTCTGTTTATCTCTATTATTTGAAGAGAGTACAGAACATCATGCAAAACATCTTTATAGATACTCCGATGTTTAAGTCAGTTATAGAATCATCAAAACATTATGAAATCAATATTTATAAAGGCTAAACAACTTACAATTCATTGGGATTTACCATTCCCAATTCCCTTCGTATGTACATGAATTATTCTCGGGCGAGAGGTTTGGTGAAAATATCTGCTAATTGCAAATGTGTTATTATGAATAACACCTTGACATCTTTGTTTTGAATATGATCTCTAATGAAATGATGTCTCACATCAATATGCTTGGTTCTTGAGTGTTGTACAGGATTTTTTGCCAAACTTATTGTACTGGTGTTGTCACAGTAGATGGGAATTTCCTTAAGATAAATGCCAAGATCCTGTAATTGCTATTTTAGCCACAATACTTGTGCATAACAGCTTGAGGCTGCTATATATTTTGCTTCCGTTGAAGATAAGGATATTGTAGTTTGTTTCTTACTAAACCAAGAAACAACTGCACCTCCAAGGAATTGGCATTGCCCACTTGTGCTCTTCCTATCTGTTTTATAACCACCATGATCAGAATCAGAATCAGAATAGGCAACTAGATATTCATTACCTCTTTTGGGATACCATATACCCAATTCTTTTGTGTCTTCCAGATATCTGAAAATTCTTTTCACTACTTCAGCATGTGATACTTGGGGGCACGATTGAAATCTCGCACATAAACCAACACTGAACTGAATATCAGGTCTGCTGGCTGTGAGGTAGAGTAATGATCCAATCATTCCTCGATATTGAGTTATATTGAAATCAACTCCTTTTTCATCAGCATCCATAAGGACCATTGAACTCATAGGTGTATCTGCACCATTAGCTTTATCCAATCCAAACTTTTTGATCAATTCTTTTAAGTATTTAGTTTGTGATATGAATATTCTATTCTTTCTTTGTTTAATTTGTAAACCCAGAAAGAATGTCAATTCTCCCATCATAGAATTTCAAATTCTCCCTGCATTATCTCAAAGAATTCTTTACACATGGAATCATTAGTAGCACCGAATATAATATCATCAACATAAATTTGAACTACCAAAATATCATTTAGTTTCCATTTTATAAACAATGTTGTATCGAATTTTCCTCGTGTAAAACTAAGTTTGATGAGAAATTTGCTCAACCTTTCGTACCAAGCTCTAGGTAGGAGCTTGCTTCAAGCCATATAAGGCCTTTTTTAATTTGAAAAACATGATTTTGTTTGGATACGTCCTCAAATCCTGGAGGTTATTCTACATAGACTTCCTCCGTGATGTACCAGTTTAAAAATGTACTTTTCACATCCATTTGATATAATTTGAATCCTTTGATGCATGCAAAGGCCAAAAGTACTCGTATAGCTTCCAATCTTGCTACAAGAGCATACGTTTCCTTATAATCAATACCTTCTTCTTGATTATAGCCTTTGGCGACCAATCTTGCCTTATTTCTGACAATAGATGCGGATTCATCAAGTTTATTTTTGAATACCCATTTAGTGCCAATAACCGAATGATCTTTAGGCCGAGGTACCAAATCCCAAACTTGATTTCTTTCAAACTGATTTAATTCTTCTTGCATTGCTAACACCCAATCATTATCTGTTAGGGCTTCGTCAATGTTAGAAGGTTCCAATTGAGAAATGAATGCTGAAAAGCTAACTTCGTTTAAAACTGTTTCTTGTTTTAACTCCTTCATTCACTTCTCCTATGACTTGATCTAGAGGATGACTCTTGATATATTTCTAGGCTCTAGGTTGTTCTGGTTGACTTGATTCAACTTCTTTTTCAGTATTATAAACCTCTAGATTGGGAGAGTTAAAAGAAGATTGGTTATTAATTATCTCATCATCAAGGTTTTTACTAGAGGACACATATTCATCGAATACAACATGAATTGATTCTTCTACACATGTTCGTTTATTAAAAACTCTATATGCTTTACTTTGATTTGAATAGCCTAAGAAAAGTCCCTCATCAGCCTTAGAATCAAACTTTCCAAGATTATATTTACCGTTGTTATGAATAAAATACTTACAACCAAATATGTGTAGATGAGCGAGGTTTTGCTTCAGTCCCTTGTAGAGTTCGTATGGTGTCTTTCTAAGTTTGGTTCTGATATACGCTCTATTTGATATGTAGCATGCGGTGCTCATAGCGTCTGCCCAGAAAACTTGAGACACATTCTTTTCGTTGAGCATTGCTCTAGCCATTTCTATAAGAACTCTATTCTTCCTCTCCACGACTCCATTCTGTTGTAGAGTTCTTAGTGCTGAAAAATTGTGATCAATGCCATTTGTATCACAATATTCTGCGAAAGCTTGATTATCAAATTCTCCACCATGATCTGTCCGGATACCTGCAATCAACATACCTTTCTCATTTTGCACTTTCTTGGCAAAGGCAATAAATTTACTAAAAGTTTCATCTTTGGTCAACAAGAATATATTCCAGGTAAATCTGGAGAAATCATCAACAATAACAAATGTATACAAATTTCCACCGAGACTCTTAACTCTTGCTGGACCAATCAAATCCATATGAAATAATTGAAGTGGTATGTTGGTGGTAATTTTATTTTTCGATTTAAAGGATGATTTTGTTTGTTTACCTCTTTGGCATGCATCACAAATTAAATCATTTTTGAAATTTACATTAGGTAAACCAATTACTAAATCTTTTCTGAGTAATTTACCTAATTGATGCATATTGACATGAGCAAGTCGCTTATGCCATAACCAACTCTTATTAGTGTTACTTAAAAGGTAGTTTTCAGAAAAATTTTCATTCATATCAAGAGTATAGCAGTTACCTTCCCTTTTTGCCTTGAGTTTTGATTTCAAATTCTTCTTTTCAATATGTAGATCCTTCTTGCTAACTATCAGACATTCTTCTGAGTCAAATATTACCCAGTTGTCTTTATCTGTGCTTTGGCTCACACTTATCATATTGTGACATAAGCCTTCAACATAATATACGTCTTTGACTTGTATTTCTTTATTACTCTTGACTTCCCCAAGTCTGGCTATCCTTCCGGTTTGATTTCCTCTAAATTTTACCTTGCCACCTTCCTTTGGTACTAATGTGGTAAAGTTCTCATAATCACCAGTCATAGGTCTAGAGCATCCACTATTTATATACCATTTGTTGGACTTGGATGCCCTGAAGCAAACCTGTAGTTTAAAGATATTTAATTTTTAGGTACCCATATCTTTTTGGGTCCTTTTGGGTTAGTACAGACAACTTCCTGATCATGAACCTTCTTAGGTACCTATAATTCCTTTCTTTTTATGAAAGCATGAAGAAGTGTAATGTTTTTTTTCTATTACAGTAATTACAATAAACAAAAGGATTAGATGTATGCACAAAATGTGTGAAATAACTTAAATACGTTTTACCTCTTATTTTTTTCTTTCCTTTTCTTTTGTCTAAATTTGGATCATATCCAATACCAGACTTATCATTCACAAAACGTTGCGCTTTTAAAATAACATTTAACATCTCACTTCCTTTTATAAACTTTTCAAGAGTTTTGGTAAGCTCAATATTTTTCTTTTCAAGAGAAACACAATTTTCGCAACTTTTATCTAAGGATTCTTTAATTCTTTCTTCAAGAAATTTGTTTTTCTTTTTATATGCAATTAGTTCTTTAACTATCTTGAAAAATTCAGAATGTAAAGCATTATATTCATTTTGTAAATCATCATAAGTAGGATCAGGATCATTTACCTCCTCATCTGTTTCCTCTTGAGCAACCAAGCATATATTGGCTATTTCTTCATCTGAGGAGCTATCTCCCCATATTGCAGAAAAAAATGCCTTCTTTCTGTTGAAGGATTTGACATTTCTCTTTTCTTTGTTTTTCTGTAATAGCTCCAGACATTCTGATTTGATATATCCTGGTTGACCACATTCGTAGCAGATGATCTCCTTAGCTTCTCTTCTGCCACTAGTTCCTCCTTTTTGTGAATTTCTGAAACCTTGGCCTTTATAGAATTTCTTGAATCTTCTTATCATCAGGCCTATCTCATCATCGTCAAACTCCTCATCTTCTTCTTGGCTTTATGCCTTTGTTTTTGTCACATTTAGTGTGAGACTCTTCTTTCTCCTGTCACCAACTTCTTCTATCCCTCGTTTGAATTTTAGCTTGCTTTCATATTCAGAAAGACTTCCAAACAAAGAAGCTACAGATCGCATCGATTCTCCTTTAACTTCCTCTATTGCTGTGACTTTGGCCTCCCATTCTTTGGAGAGTATGTTTAATATTTTCGTACTTGGATATTCTGATCATAGATTTTTGCAAGTGCTGCAAGTTGATTCACAAGATGAGTATATCTAAGTTCAAATTCAGCTATTGACTCACCTTCCTTCATAAGAAGTAGATCAAACTCTGTAACTAGAGTATTGATTCGATTTTCTTTTATTCCTGATGTTCCTTTATGAGCTACTTCCAAAGCTTGCCACATTTCTTTAGCAGTTTGAAGTGTACAGATTCTGAAGTATTCTTTTTGACTCAGCGCACTCTAAATCAACATAATTACTTTACTATTGAGGGTCATGAGCTTTTTGTCATTATCGTCAAATTCTGCTGGTGACTTGGGAACTTTTCGAGATTCTTTAGTCTTTGTAGGCACATAGTTTCCAGTTTCAATTACATCCCATAGCCCATATTCTGTAGCCATCATGAATACACAGAACTTAGCTTTCCAGAAGGAGAAATGCTCACCATTGAAACCTGATGGTCTAATGATAGAGGCTCCGTCAGGAAGAATTCCTTTACCCATGCTTGCCATCAGATCCTTCTAAGGTTGTTATACCTGAATAAGAAGACCTGCACTTTGATACCAAATGTTAGAGTAAGCTTTTCACCCAAGAGGGGGGTGAATTGGGTGATTACAGATATTTAATAAAAATTATGAAACTTTAAAGCACAGTTATAAGAAAGAAGAGATATCACCGAAGTGGACACAGGAGTTTATACTGGTTCGGTCACAATCACTTGACCTACGTCCAGTCCTCAAAAATCTTCTGAGCCTTTCACTATATCTTCCAAGATTCAGTGGGTTCTTGGCACCTCAGTACAACAGCAAGTTCCTCTTAGGACACTCGCTCCCCCTTACACAAGGTAAATAATAAGTAAAATATTTGCATATTTATTTTCCCATACATGATGATTTTGTGGACTATATTTGAGCTGAATGAAATCAATTTAGATGTAATAATAAATAAATAATGATTTTCTTGCAGCCATGGACAGTACCGTATTAAGAAGAATTAAAGAAGGTATTTAAGGGGAAGTTACTATTCATGCATACTATTCACTGTGCATTGTTCATGTCTGGTACTGTTTGGAATCACTGTAGACTGTAGCAGGGACTGTAGCGGACCACTGTATTGTACTGTAGCGATTGGTGTGTGTGGACGTGGGGTGGTTCGGTGCGGTTCCTGTAGCAGTCAGTTCACTGTAGCAAAATGGGTGGTCGGTTCACTGTAGCAGTGCGGTTCACTGTAGCAAAATCATTGTAGAAAAAATAATGTAGCAGTCCGAAAATGAAGCCTATAAATAGAGCTTCTTGGCACCCTAAAATGGAGAGGAAGGAAGGAGGAAGGAAGAGAGAGAGAGTTTCTATTTTAGAGAGAGAGTTGTTATTTTAGAATTTATTTCTTGCATTTTTTTTTACTTCTTGCATGCCTCCTACATGGATGGTTTTACCTCCTATAGGAAAGGCCTAGGTAGTCCTCCTTTATGGATGGTATAGGTTGCCACCTACATGGATGGTTTTACCTCCTATATGGTAGGCTAGATTTTCCATTTTCATGCATCTTGTAGTTGTATTTTTATGTTTTTGTAATTAATTTTTATGCAATATTTATGATGTTTGTAATTTATTTTGGTTTTGTTTTTAATTTTATCATGAGCTAAATTTTCCTTTTCCTAGGGTGATGACGTAGCTTACTAATGACGGATTGAATCTTAACTTATTAAATCTAGTTTTAATTTTTTTCTTCATGATTGAGTTTTAATTATTGCTCTAATTGCTTACAATTGATTGGCTACCTTTTGGATGACTTCAATATGCATGTTGAGACCGGAAGGAGATACATGTGTGTGGATCCTATAATTAAAACCATAATTTGCATATGAAATAGGAATATATTCATATGGGTTGTGTAGTCTTAATTGAGTTCCATAAATCTTAATGAAAGATTGATTGCTTAAATTCATATAGGAATATATTGGGTTAGCAATTCATTATAGAATTACTTGACCTTGGAAGAGGCTAGTAATTAAAATAGGGAAACTCGACTATCAATCATGTGGAATAAATTAGACTAGAATAGATAAGTGATTCAATCCAGAATTTGTTAAGTGAAATCTAATCCCTAGGGCTTTTTCTCATATTTGTCTTTATATCACTTGTATTCATATTTCATCATTTTTATCTTGCAATCTCAATCACAACTAATCAACCGACTAAATAGAATTAAAATTACCAATTTTGGTACTTAGTGATCAATCCTCGTGGGAACGATACTCTACTCACTTCTATATTACTTGATTACGACGGTATATACTTGCATTTTCTAAATACACCATCCTACACTCGTAACAGTAAACTCAAATCCCAACTTAAGGTTCCTCAACCTTAAGTTATCACTATCAGAAACAAAGCGTTTTATGAATGACAAATCTCTCTCACAGAGTATATAGATGAAAACTGAAGTACATATGAAGAAAATAATCAGAGACAAAACACTTATGAGTATATTGTTTGCAGTGTGTTCAAGAGTTGTCCTTCTTTTTTTGCATTTTTGAATGGCTGGACTTATATTTCAAAAGCTTTTAGGGACGTTGTGAATTTGTATGTTGATCGATTGTGCTTTTGACAGATGCAACAGTATTTGTTTTCCACTTTACACGTTGATAGTTATTTATGAATATTGTTACTGCTCACGATAAGTTGTCATTGAGTGTTGTTCAGTTGCTTGTCATATGGGTGATAGTGGAGTACACCTGTAATACACTTAGGAAAATGCCCGTTAGAAAATACTTTGAATATTACTGCAGTGATTATGATTCACTGGGAGTGATTCATGAAAATCAAAGCATCATCGGAAATAAGCTTGCTTTCACCGTAGATGAATTGCAGCGGCTTGCTATGATTTTTAATGAAATAATATTCCACATGATTTTGAAAATAATTTGGATTAACTAGCAATGATTATCACTACCAATATCTTACTAATAAAACTTGTTGATTTCCATGGAAGTAGTTGCAAGTAGATCACAGTAACTGTCTGAGAGTGAAACTGATAAAATGAAATATCACTGGAGTGAATTTGATGTCATTGGAAGTGATTTGGAAAACAGTGAAATTTTCTGCAAGTGATTACAGATCCACTGGAAGTGATTCTGAGATTTCATATATCACTCGAGTGAATTTGGCATCACTAGAAGTGATTTTGCAAACAGTGAATTTTTCTTGCAGTGATTTTCAATCCACTGGAAGTGAATCTGGAAAATTCAAGGATCCCTCGAGTGATCTGCCTATCACTGGAAGTGATTTTCAAAACAGTGATTTTTCTTGCAGTGATTTTCATTCCACTGGAAGTGATTTGAAAAATTCAAGGATCACTCGAGTGATCTGTCTATCACTGGAAGTGATTTTCAAAACAGTGATTTTTTTCTTCTGGTGATTTTAGATGCACTGGAAGTGATTTGGCAGAAATCACACATCACTCGAGTGATTTGAGATCACTGGCAGTGAAATCCAAAACATAGAATTTTTCTTGCAGTGATTTTCAATTTAATGAAAGTGATCTGTAGCATCACTCGAGTGATCTGGTAATTTTTATATCACTCGAGTGATTTTTAATGATCACTCGAGTGATCTTGCTCAGATCACTTTTCTCACTTCCTTTGCTGATGTATTTGATTTAATCAAATCCAAGGATCTCCAAAGCATGATTTGTTATCATCAAAACATGAAATCTAACAAAGGAAAAGGGCAATAAATGGTTTATTTTGATAAGTCATAAAAGGTGAGGGCAAAATGGTAATTTTGCTATAAGACAAGAAATGAGGATTTTTCTCAATAATTTCAGTTGAATGGGAATTAAAAAGAGGAAGATGACTACTTGGTAATTAATGAGCCTAATTGGTGAATTATTATCAAGGAATGTCAATAAGTGAAAAGCATAAGACTTTGGTCAACCACTTGTGTGGTGACATAATGGGATAGTTGGAGAGTAATATTTCTCTCTTTTGATCTTATTGTTTCAGTGGATGATGAAGAAAAACAGAAATGGAACTTGTTATACAAAAAATGAGAAAGTTGGACCAGTTGGCTTGGGAGCCATTTAGATGACTCATTAAAAGTCATCATTCTTCATCTTCTTTTCTCATTTTCAGTGGAACCAGAATAAGAGAAGAGAGAGAACGAGAATGCAGAAAACAAACGGAGGAAGAGAGAGAGAAGTTTACAAAACTTCAATTCCCTGAAACTCTACCGAAACGGCGTCTTCTCTCAAAGTACCCTTTCACAAACATTCTTCTACTTATCTTGAGCTTCATTTCTGCGGTTTCAGATTCTCTTTTGGAGGTGTTCAGTTCCATCTCACTAGCCGGAGTGTTGCCAGAATTCCGAACCAAATTCAGAAACGTGTAGAGATAAGCGTAAGCTTTCTTTTGAACCTATCGGTTCGTTGTTTAGATAAGTTTCAAGGGGGGTTAGGTACTATTAACTCTTCATTCAAAGGGTGTTTCAATGGCTTAAACAATGTCCAATATATTTCTAAATATCTAATTATATGATTAGAAATAAAAAGGAAGTGATTAGGCTAAAGAAAATGAGAAACCGACACAACTTTTTTAAGAACTCTAAATGGCTGCCTTTTGTGTAGCATGAGCCATGAGTTGGAATTTCATCAATTTGATGATTCCATTGATTTTAAAAGGAAAAATTGTGTAGGGTTCATGTTGAAGATGAAGTGAGAAAAGGCCTAGAGTGTGAAATGACCAAATTACCCCTTAAAGCTCTAAGTAAGGGCTATCAAAAGTATTTTTGTCATTTTGGCTTGAATTTGACTAATCTGAGGTTAGAAATGCGTTCTACTTGTAAAATTGTATAGGATTAGCCCGGGTCATAATTTCTAGTATGGTACATTTACCGAGTACAAAGGGCGTAGGTCAGGCTTCCGGGGGTATTTTGGTAATTTAGCATAATTGAGCTAAGTTAACCAATATTATGAGTTGGAATGATACATGGATAAGTAATGACTCATTTATTGTATTTAGGGAATTCATAACCTGATGGATTATGCCCGAGCCAGAGCGAAGACGATAGTTTGAGGAAAGACGCGAAGTCCAAGAGGTAGTGAACTTACCTTGCCTGCATGTATATGATATGTATGTTTTACATTAATTATATAACTGATTTTCCTGTTTGTGTTGAGCATATTTGATTGATTGAAGCTCTGTTATATTTTATGTGATGACTATAAGTATGTCGTAACATTGAGCACGCAAATATGTCATTATGTTGCCATAAAGTTGTATAGGCAAGCATGTCATGCATTCATATATATCTTGCATGTATAGTAGTATTGTTTACTACTGAGATTCTCTCAAATCTCACTCCTCCTAACCAACCATTTAGACAGGTGAAGAGTACAGGGAGATATGCATGGAGGAGATAGGAAGGCAAAGTGAAGATCGTAGTGCAAGGCACTACTTTTGTATTTTATGTAATGTTTAAATAGTTTTGTAGTTATACATTTTATGTATATGTATGAGCGAATGAGTTATAAATAGCTCTCATTTCATTAAAAAGGCAAGTAAATCGCTTGCATATGCTTTGATTGTAATTAAATTAAGAGCCAATGAGTCATTAGTGACGTAGTGAGGTTTGTGGAATGATAAAAAAGTTTTCTACCCTTCAAAAAACACTCTCAGCCTGAGGTTTAAATCCTGAGTTGAGAGAGAGGATTTATGAACATTTTCAAACGTTAGGTAGTCCAAGGTCAAATCCTGGTTCCACAATGAATTTCACTACTCTTTTGTACTCATTTGGAAGTATTAGAAACAGGGTGTCACAAAAACTAGGAAAGTGATCAAGTCAAGGCGGATTGATGTTTAGTCAAAAAGGAAGATTTATGTCTAGATACATGAGATGTGCTAGTGTCTGTGGTCAACCATTTACTAGTTTTATGTGTAACTTGTAAGTGCGGATATTATATGCATGAAAGGCAATCTGAGTTAATCAACATATTAACTCGAGAGGGATTAGATGTGACATAAGAAATATGTATGGGAGAATCTAAGCATATGAGGCAACAAATAGATAGCTTACAGATTTATAAAGAGTGTCCTTGGATGTTGATATGATATAAGGGATTTTAAGTATTACAAGCACCAATTTGGACTATTTGATTAGGATACAAGTAGTCTAATCAAATAAGAAATAAATCAGCATTAATTATGGATTGGGAAATAAGTTAGTATTAATTATGGGATTGTTAATTAAGAAACAAGTCATCATAATTCAGGAAATTCATTGAGAATTAATTCTTCTAATTACTAACTTAGAAGGCAAGAATGAGTGCACATTACTTCCTAATTAGTGGCCAACTTAAACCACTATAAATAGGAGGTGCCTCCTTCAGTTATAATTCATCCCTGCCATTAAGCTATATGATAATCTCTCTTCTCTCCTACCATCTTTCTTGTTCTAGTGATTTGTTGTGTCAATCCTAATTAAACTCTAGTAGTCTAATAATTGCATAAGCATTATTATGTTCGAGTTATGGAACATTGGAGCTTTGACCCATATTTAAACTTGGATTCGCCCCGGTACGCTAGTCTATTCTCTCTCTTTATTTTCCTATCATATGCTTTAGAGCCAACTAGAAAGCTTTTGACTTTCTCTATTGTTCAACTTCTTTTATCTCATCAGAACCACCTTCTTTCGTTATTATCTTCTCCGCTGTTGTGGGTTTCTTCAATAGCCATGGAGACTTTCCTCCGTTAAGAAGTCGAAGAAGAGAATGTTTTATCTTTTTCTTTTTACATAACAACTTATTAAAAATATAAAGTTTAGAATTTATTTTCCTACCTTAGCTTGCTCTGGGAACATCCACATAAACATATTTAACTATGTTAGTGCCATATAAGCTTAATTAATAGTATTAAAGTTGACTCCAAGTCTTTCTGAAACTTTAGTGACTAACGATTTGAAACAGAGTAAACTTGAGAAATTAAAACCACTTATTTAAATTTTCAAGGACCAAAACTAAAATGAACATGAACTACAAAGACCAAAGATATTAACCCTAAATTATGAATGTTGATTAATTTAATTTCAATTATTTGAATTTAAAATATTTAAATCAAGTTGTTGTTATTTTTTTTTATTTTAATTATTTAATTACATACTATTAATATATATTTATTGATAGGATACATGAAATCATTGTGATCTTAATTTAGTTTCATGATCAATTTTGAATGCACTAAAAAAATAAATGTTGAATGAATGAAGAAAATTATGATCAAATTTATTATAAGTGATTTATTTTGGATTTGCGTTCTGTGATCTCCTCTACCCTTTTCCCTCATTTTCTCTTTCTCACCGTTAGATGAAGATATTAACAATCCAGATTTAACATATTATAAAAATATTATTATAATTTTACCTAAAAAATACAAAAATAAATTTTTTTTTGATACCAGATGCAAAATAAATTTCAACTGTTAAAATTATTTTTGTATCTTTTAGGTAAAATAATAATAATATTTTTATAATATAATAAATTTGAATCATTGAGATCTTAATCTAAAGGTAGAAAAGATAAAAGGAGGGAAAAGAATGGGAAGGGGTAGAAGAGAGAAGCCAAGTCCATTTATTTCCACCATTTCTTGTATCTAAGAAGATGAATCTTGTACCTGCCATGGATCTTATGCGGAGGTTCGGCATAAAATCAGAGCACGTTGTGATGGCTCAAATTAATTACAAAAAAATCAGTAGTAACGCCTGAAATGTGGTTTAACTTTTGAAGGATGCCTCCCTTAATATTTCGATATTCGTAGAGTATTAAGTGCATAGTTCACAATGCATGCAGAAATAGAGGAAACATAATGATATTAAGTACTTGTTTACAATACAGAAAATCCCCATAGAGTTTGAAAAATATTTACAGAGTCATAAAGAAACAAAATTACAATTAAGATAACCAATAGCAGCTTCTGCTTACACCGGGACTCTTACTCGTCAATAACTACTACTTTGCCCTTAGAGCCGCTACCTTCCACTAAAATATTTTTAAATGTTGAAAAAGGGTAAGATTCGAGTGAATCTTAGTAGCAACATACAATCAAGTATATACAATGTGAAAATAAATATGCAATGCACCATGTTATGTAAGATAATAATGTTGTGTATACACTATCCAAAGTCAAACGACTGTTTGAAACCTTGGCTTATCATGTACCTCAACTGGATCCTAGACCACAACTAGGTAATGTGCCCCAGGAACTGTGTTTGTGTCCCAGACACTATGCATATGGCATAGAAGATGACATACACAAAGCATACATATAATCATATAGTATATGAAAAAAAGAATTACTACCTGAGTCCTTTTTAAATGTTGAAAAAGGGTGAGATTCGAGTGAATTTTGGTAGCAACATACAATTAAACATATATGATATGAAAATAAATATGCAATGCACCATATTATGTAAGATGATAATATTGTGTACATATTATCTAAGGTCAAACGACTATTTGAAACCCTGGCTTATCCTGCACCTCAGCTGGGTCCTAGACCACAACTAGGTATTGTACCCCAGGCACTATGTTTGTGTCCCAGACACTATGCTCATGTCACAGAAGATGGCATACACAAAACATACAAATAATCATATAGTATATGAAAAAAAGAGTTACTACCTGAGTCATTTTTTCAATTCCGTTGTTTGTCTAATAACTTGAATTTGGCTCGAGCTATTATTGATTCCTATAAATTAAAGTTAATAAGTAACTAGTTATTACTTGTATTATTACTGCCTTTAATAACATTTTTCCAGTTATCTAACATAGTTACAGCAATTCCTACACAGTATAATTATGCACAGTGCATTTTCATAGTTTTCCAGAAAACTGGCATATTTTCAGTCAACTTTGAAAAATCATAATTAATTCTAGAAAATTCTAAATTGACTAGTTTCAAATTCTATGTAAAGCTCTTTAAGTGTAATTTTATAAAAAAAAATACTCAAGTTTGACCATTATCATCACATTATTCTCAGAAATATGTCAAACCTCCCATGTTCCAGATTTCCTTCCAGAAACAGGGCTTCACTTTGACAAACAATATCTTTTAATCTACTAATTCAAAAATTATGATCTACCCATCAAATTAAATCAATTCATGTCTACTTTAATGCTTGTAAAATTTCATAATATTTGGATTAGGTTTGACTAATGTAAATCATTGTACAATCAAACTGCTTCTAAGGAAACTAATCAAATAGTACCTCATCTCCATTTCTAAAAATTCCAAATTCATACATATTCATCCAAAAATCATGAACACGTGTATTATCACACTCTTTTCCCTTCTAAATCCAATGAAATCGTTAAAAATACGAAATTCCAACTCGGCCTAGGTTCTGTGCTTGGCCGAAACATGCAACCCTAAAGAGAAGGTTGTATTTTCTTGATTCCACTTGGTGAAACACTTCCTTTTTACTTATAATCATATAATTAACCACCCAAACACTTCATGAACATGATCAATAGAAATTTGGGCAGCATAACATTTTAGGGTTTCATCATCTCATTCTCTGTTTACATGTGTTACCATAATCCACAAGTTTATTCTATTAAATGTATCAAGTATATACAAGGAATATTGGTGAATAAAAATGGAATGTTACATAATATGTAATGCATGTTATATATATATATATATATATATATATATATATATATATATAGAGAGAGAGAGAGAGAAACTTTCCTTTTGGCTTTATATATTTGTAGTTATTTTTTAATTTTGAATCTTATGTTAAAAAATTTGACATCTTAATTAATTATTCCGTTTTAGGTTTTATTTACCTTGATATTTTCTATAAACCGATATATTAAGGCTAATTGATTGTGAATTTTTATATGCAATATAATTATCACTTAGACACTCATTTCAATTTAATATGTGAATTTTAATAAACGATTCAATGTAAACAATTTCTGCTCAGTCTAACGAGTTTCATAACCTGAGGTTGAGCTTGATTTTTAAAAAAATGAAGGAAAAAAAATTTCAAGGTTAGGGCGGAATTTAAAAAAGGTTTTTAAAAAATTGCTAGTTTTTATTTATAAATTCCAACGCAATATCCAAGTATAAACTCTAAACATACATTTCTAAGGTTGGAAATGGATAGAAGATCACTACAAAAAAATAGCGAATTAGCGACGGAATTTCCGTCACTAATCAACTTAGAGACAGAAATTAGTGACGGATTAGAGACGGAACAATATTAGCGACGGAATTTGTTCCGTCACTAAAAAGGCCGTTACTAATTGATTAGTGACGGAATTTTGCATTCCGTCACTAATTAGAGACGGAATTTAGGGACGGAATTTTTCCGTCTCTAATTAGAGACGGAATCTCCGTCCCTAAATTCCGTCTCTAATTAGCGACGGAATTAACTAATTAGCGACGGAAAATTCCGTCTCTAATTAGAGACGGAATTTTCCTTCTCTAATCCGTCGCTAATTATTTTTTTATATATAATTTAAATTGCCACATGTCTACAACACGAGCCTCCACATGTTCCTCACCGGCGACCGCCACGTGTACCAATCAGCCACCGCCACCTTGCCATCCTCCACCGCGCGCCACGTGTCACCCTCCACTGTGCGCCACGTGTCCCCTCCACCTCGCACCACGTGTCACAAGTCACAAATTGGTTGCATTTTGTGACCAAGTTAGGATTCGAAGCCATGACCTCTCACACGTGTGCTAGTGCCTTTGCCAGTTGAGCTAAGAAGAACCTGTGAAAGTTAAATACAAAATCATATATATATATATATATATATATATATATATATATATATATATATATATATCACTTGCAAACAAAAATAGAAATACATAATTTTATATATTATTGAATATTTTAATTTAGTTTTCTTATTTTATTTTATGTAAATATTCTACCTAAATTTTTATTATTAATATCTTTTTTTATTTATTTTATTTTATATTTTATCTTTTTGTTTTTATTTATAAAATTTTCATTTTATTTGTTTATAATATATTATTAAAAATTCAAATATATTATATTATAATTTTGATTTCAAAAATAAATATGAATTAATAGTTTTTATTTATTTATTTTAATATTATATTATTAATTTAAAATTTAAATTATTTTAAAAATTATAATTTTGAAAAAAAAATCGAATTATTAAAAAATTTAACTATTAGAGACGGAATTAGCGACGGAAATTCCGTCGCTAACTAGAGACGGAAAAATTTCGTCTCTAAATTCCGTCGCTAATTTTTAGTGACGGAATTTAGCGACGGAATGTAATTCCGTCGCTAATCCGTCTTTAATTAGCGACAGAAAAATTCCGTCTCTAAATTCCGTCGCTAATATTTAGAGACGGAATTTAGTGACAGAAATTCCCTCTCTAATTAGCGACGGAAAAATTCCGTCTCTAAATTTCGTCGCTAATTTTTAGTGACGGAATTTAGCGACGGAATGTAATTCCGTCTCTAATTTAGAGACGGAAAAATTCCGTCTCTAAATTCCGTCGCTAATTTTAGTGATGAAATTTGTGAGGGATTAGGGACGGATTAGTGACGGAATAAAATTCCGTCGCTAATCCTGTATTTTTTTGTAGTGGATGAAGACGACTTTCGAAATCCACAATTACACACAACTGTTAACCATCATCCAAATCTAAATAACAAATTAAAAAAATAAAAATTAATAATCAAATCAAAATTAAAACAAAAATATTTCATAATAATGTTAAATATCTAAAATATTCAAAATTCCTAATCATTTATTATTCTATATCTCATTTTGTTCAAAAAAAATTATTCTACATCTCATCAACATAAACTTTCTCATATCCCTATTATAAAACACATTCTAGAAGAGATCTATAATCCTTAATATAAGTCACTTGGAGGGGTATTAATTAAGTCTGTTCGATCAATATCACCCCTATTTAAAGTTAGTAATTAACTATAAGAGAAAATATAGTACAAGTATCAAAAAATTTTATTTAAATTTAAATATGGATAAAATCAGGAATTTATTTCACATATTCTTAGTTATGAGAGAAATTCTTAGGTTAACCTAATTCACCATGTAATATACGATCAGACCAATGTAAAATGGACGACAAATCATACTATAGGCGCACTCTCAATCAGGATAATTAAATCTAGATTGATCATTGAACTGGTTGAAGTATTAAGTTAAGAGTCAGTGAATTAAATCAAAGTTAAATCCGAGCTAATTTAGGACAAAATCGATGATAAATTAAAGATTTTAAATTTATTAGTATAAAATTCTAAAACAAATTAAAAAATTAATTTTAAAAAAAAATATACCGACTAGACTAGTCTACCAGTCAATTTACCGTTTTCGGATCCGGACTTGAGAACAATGCTTTCAACTCAATTTTTTTATTGTTTCGCTTGCGTAATTACTCCCCTCCCCCTCTTTTTTTTTTTCTCTCTCCGTACTAATTTTTCCTCTCTCATAATTTACCACATTTTTTATATCTAATTTTTGAGACTTACAATGCTTCGTTGCTTCTTCCGCCACACCCTTACTAATAAAAACCCATTTCAACGTGGGAGTCAATCCAGAGCTCCCCTTCTTCCTCACTGACCATCCAACCTTCTCTTACCAGTTACCACCTTCACAAGTTTTCTTCATTTAAAAACTCATAAATTTGAACAAGCAATCTCCACGTCGGCCATAAAGTTTTCAGTTGTGGGGAAAGTTGCCTATTTCAAATGCCTACCATCATCGACCTCGTAGCAGTATTTATAACAATGTCTGCTCGTCAGCCGTCCGAGATGGTTGCTTGTCAAGCGCGATACAGTTCCGTATTGGCAACAGCAGATCGGAAATCGCCACCCACCAAAGCTCCTCCCCATCCTCTGCCAAGTTACCGGGTCATTCGGCCTTCATCTTCTCAGCGCCATTCCCTTGAAGCTATCACCACCGCTATCAGATTTGTGGTTCTGATCGAAGAAGAAGAACGGTAAGTCTGAAAATTTGGGGGGGAAACATGAAGAATGACCAGAGAGGGAAAAATTAGTACGGAGAGAGAAAGTGGAAGTAATTAATCATTTGAAACATTAAAAAAACTGAGCTAGGGATGAGCAACAGTGTGATTTGTCCATTTTATATTGGTCACACCATATATTACTTGAGGTTCACCTGAGAATTTCTCTAGTTGTGATAACACTTACTGGTACTTTTAAATGGCGATGAGATAGCGGAAGGGTGAGTCTCTGGCTCTCACCCAGCAGACCTACCCACAGGAAATTCAATATATATCACTAATACGAATGGAAAAGGGGGGGGGGGGGATACTAATCGCAACGTGTGCAATTATTTCCACTCTATGAATGGTCTATCTGGTCAACGACATTTTTTTTAAAAAAAAAACAGGGTAGTCTTTTATCCCATCCACATCCACGTAATAACTTGAACCAAGCCACAAACATTGTTTTAAAAGCGGGCTAGATATTGAGTCGGGAAAGGCCAGCATGTTATAATTTAAACGGTTGAATTGGTTTGACTATCAATCGAAGTGTTTATATAATAATTAAATAAAAAATATTACACACATATATAATTTATTTTTAAAGATTATATTAATAATATATTTACACATAGTTATGAATTTCAATTATATACAAGTAACATTTTATTTTAATATAATTTATTAGATGTGTTTCTATTTTAAAAAAACTTTATATAATTATTTAAATTTTTCCCCTTAAAATTAGGAAGAAGAAGAAAGTAAGAAACTAAGAGTTAAAAACCCATAGAATAGGTTTTTTTTTACCCTTACCACGTTAAAAAAGTTGACTTTTCAAAAGGAGGAGGAGTAGGCTTCAAAAACATCGATTATTATGAATATAATAATTTATTTAAATTTTTTCAATCCTTCCACTCTCTGTTTTTTAATTTACCGCATGCTCTTATTATGCCACACTTTCACTCTCTGCTTTTGAAAAAAAAATTTAAAACACGCAGTATATCAGACAGAAGTTAAAAAGCATATGTCAATTCAAATCTAACCCCCATTTTTTCTCTGTCTTTCTTTTTCTATTTTCGACTCTAATTCATCACACTTTCAGAAGCTCCTTCTGGGTTTTAGGGCTTCTCAATTCTGAGCATTTCCTCCTACAGCATCAGCTTTCTCCGTCGAGTTCTGGTGGTTAAGAAAACAACAGCACTAATTGTTCTTTCATTTTTTTTTTCATTGTTCTTTTTTAATGGGTTATTGTCTCTATCTTTCCCGGTTTCACCTACACCATCCAGGCCTTTTCCTCCCTTTCACTTTCTTCCTCTTTTTAGTAAGGTATTGAAAATCGGATTCGATACTAATCCGACTGAGATATTGGGTTAAAGATCAGTGATTCAGACTGGAGTCATTTGAAAACATACATATATAATTTAAATGTTCATTCATAATATTTAAAAAATTACGCAAGGGGTTTTTTTTTCAACCAATAGTCCAATATAATCTCTTGAATTTAATACTCACAAAAATATCATTAAATAATATTTAAAAAATTACGCAAGAGATTTTTTTTTTCAACCAATAGTCCAATATAATCTTTTGAATTTAATACGCACAAAAATATCATTTAAGTACATAAAGATTTTTCTCTAACCAATGACAGTAATATTTCATAATTCTTTTAAAGCTCCTTGCAAATTAAACAATTTTAAGAAAATAATTAGAAAAAAAATGAAGCCAAAACGACGTAGTTTGAAACATAAAAAAATTTAAAAAGAAAAATCAGGGTAACCCTTGACTAGGCGGGGTCACCCCGGGTTACAACAGGTCAACCCTGGGTTGACCAGTTCAGTCAAACCCGGTTTTCTACCCTTGATCGAACCGGACTGGCAACCAGTTCACCAGTTTCTAGTTTAAACAGGCTAATCCGGTTTGGTTTTCAATACAATGCTTTTTAGACCGTCCAACTTCTTCCAACCTGCTCCAATTCCCGATTTAAATCCAGCTTCCGGCTCAAAAGCTGGTTCTAGGTGGCTCAAAGTGGCTCAATCCATGAGACGATCTAAAGCTACAAATCGAGCAACTAAAGTCACCAGATGACAACCGTACCATCCAGTCCAATCTAGATTTCAAATCATTTGTGTCAAGTTGGTGGTTTTGATAAATTGAAATTACTATTGATGAGTTTCTACCTTCATAGTGCCTGTTTGGGAACTCGGTGGAGAAGTTGTTTTTTTTTAATGGAGCTTTTACAAAAGCCCATTTGAAAAAAAGTCAGGTTGTAAATGTGATTTGTGTTTGGATTGGCGGTAGGAGAAGTGGCTTTCTTTTAAGGAACCTGTTTGGATTAGCGTTTGAAAAGCCCGTTTGGATAAGAAATGACTGAAAAGGGCATGAACCTTATTCAATACTAAGTATATATTGTTTGTATATAACTATATATATTATTATAATTGATGTTAAAAATATAAATAATTTTTTTTTAAAATAAAAAATTTAAATAATTATTGAAAAAAGAAAAATACATTGAAGCATTTAATTTAAAAAGGATATATATATATTTCAATCAGAATCTTATACATTAAGTGAATCATAATTGGATCATCTACCCCTATCAAGTTCGTCTACCTCTAACAAGTTTGTCTCTGATCATGTTACGAACATGATTCATGTGTGATGAAGATAAGGATGATTTTTTTCTTAACAAAACAACAGAAGAAAAAAAAATTACATTTAATTCCTAAAAGTTAAATTTAACTACAGTTACATCCCAAAAAATTTTGTCAGATCATAAGTTACAAATATGAGTCTCTATTGCAACTAAACTCTCATGTTTGTAACTCATTTTTAACAAAAAATATTTCATACTTAATACTTATCTTTTTAATATCATTTTTCCTAAAATAAAAAGTGATGCAAATTATAAAAAGTGATGAGAATTTGGAACCAAAAGCTATATGTGGTAGCTTTTGAAAAAAAAACTACTTTTTAAGCTAAAGCCCATTAACATTTAATGGGTTTCCAAACACTAACATTTTACCCAAATGAGCTTATAGATCCCAAATGGACTTTTTTTTATCCAAATGAGATTCCAAACAGACCCATAATTTCAGATACTATGAATAAATAAATATGTATAAAATATTATTCAATATATTCTATAAAATTAATATCAAGACGCGCTCTTAAATTAATATGGCTCATGTTGACCCCAAAAAAAAATAATATTGCTCATTCAAATTTTGTGTCGCATGAAAAATATATTTAATTTTTTAATAGTATCAATAACAATTTTTCAAATTTAAAATTTGACTTTGGTCTTGTTTAAAGTTATTTAAAATAAATGTTACTCCAACCATATAGATTAGTATTAATATTCTGGTAAAAAAAACTATTCATAAATTAGTGTAAACTATAAACATGTGCATAGTAAGTCACGTGAACACGGAACTATTTTATGAATTTTGTTCACGAATCCATGCCAGTATTCCAGGTTCAGAAATCCTTGGTAAATCAGGTTTGATCCGGTATTTTTATTATTTTTTAAAAGGATATCAATTTTTTTAAAAATAATTTAGAATTTTATATTAATGAGTATAAAATATTCAATTTCTCATCGGTTTAGTTCCGGTGTAGTTTTGGTTTAACTCTAATATAACACCCTAACATTTAACTCAATACTTTAACTGATTTAATAACCGGTCTGGAATTCAGTGCCTTCCCAGTAACCCCTCATTTCTTATAAATTTTACCAATCAAATATATATATATATATTTATATTTATATAATAAGTCAAGTTGTCCATAAATATCAAATCGTTGTCGCGTCAAATACTAGGCAAAATCATGGTTAAAAAAATACTAAGCAAAATAACACCAGCAAATACAAGCCTGATGGGAAAGAGCTTCTATAAATGTTTTTTTAATTATAATTTATAAAATATAAGATAATTTCTATAAGGTAAATTTTATAATTTATAAAATAAATATATAAAAAAAATTTATTCTAATTTATATAAATCAAATTTATATATAAATCAGATTGAAATCAAATAAACTTTGTCAAACTTGGAGAAAATAACACATTTGCGAGGCTTCTAAAATGGGACCCATTACAAGTTTCAACAGTTCCAGACTGTGCTCGTGTAATTCGTACGTGTCACACCTATCGACTAGAGATTGGCAGATTGCGATATATTCGTATTTAAAGCGGTGAACAGTGAGTTATTGTTAAATAAAATATTTATTGCATTATTCAATGCTGTTCTTATCTTTATCCTTTTGCGATTACTCCCTTCGGATGTAAGATAAAGTTATAAGATGATTAAAGAAGTTAAATAAATTATTTTATTATATTTTATTTATAATTAAATTATACATTAGTTTATAGGTTAGATAATTTTAAAAAATAATAATAAATATAAATATTTTAAAGTAATTTAATTAATTTTCTTAATCTCTTAATAAATTAATTATGTCTTATATTTAAGACCATAAATAAATGTCTATACTCCATCTGGTCCATAATATAAGACATTATAATCAATTCATAGGAAATAAGAAGTGATAAGTAACTTATTAAATATGTCCCAAATTGAAAAACAAAATCCACTTTTACTTTTATTGAAAAATGTGTTTGAAAATTTAATAAATAAGAAAAAATAAAAATGAACATTAATTATTAAAAAAAATTAAAAAATAAGTATTAATTATATTATAAATAACTTATATTTTAAATCAAATAAGGTTTATAAAAGTACTCTATATTAGACGTGGGGAGGGAGCAGACAAATAAATTAATTCTTGCCAATTGAGAAAGCGGGTTGCTTTACGGGCAAAATGTTGCACAATTTGCCAAGTCTCATATGAGGGAGAGAGAGTGTGACTTATTTTTTCAATTATACATTTATCTATGAAGATTACAAGTGTGAGAGAGAGTTAAAATTAGGTTGTTTAATTACAAAGAACACAATAACAACTCCTTTTTTTTTCTTTGAACTTTTGATGTTCTAAGTTATATTGTAATATGCCGATATATGATATTTGATCATTTTACCAAGAGGGAGAGGGAGAGAGTGACATGAAAAAAAAATGAAAATAATAAATCAGAAAAAGATATGAGAGGTACAAGTAATTAATGTAATTAATTGAAGATAAAAGTGTAGAAAGTGCGTATTAAATATTTAGACAAAATTAATTTGTTGCTTATATAAAAGTCAAGCCTATTAAAGAAAATGTTACTTATATAAATAGGAGAAAAAAAGAATATTTTATTTTAAAAAAATGGAAAAATATGTGAAAATAAATTATCTCTATTTTCTATTTTTTTAAATAGTTTTATAAAATTTTCTTTCAAAATAAGTTTTTAAAAAAATAAAAAAAAAAATCTGTTTAGACAGATACTTAAAAAAAATGTTTTTGAAGTGACATTATAGCAGCCATCACTGATAGTGACATGATATTAATTGATACTGATAATATGATGTTGATAGTGGATAAGTAGCAGTTTTAAAATTTATTAAATAGAAAGACAAAAAAAATCTAATAACTGTTTTGAAAACAAATTTTCAAAAAAAAATTATTTTTTTTATTTTTAAAAACAAAAGAAAAAACTGTTTCTAAAAGCATAATCAAACAAGCCCTAAATTTGGGTAAAACCAGGTTGCCACACAAATGTTTTTTTTTTTTTTGTCAACAAAGCTGCCACGCAAATTGATGTATTCGTTGTTCTTGTCTGATTCTGTTTTCTTATGATTGTGTGAGTTGTACAATTGTGAGGCAGATTCGGTTTTGAGCTATGAATTTTGTATTGTGTCGAAGAACGTCTAAATCTGATTTAAATTTCATAAAGTAGTGATTTGTTTGCATGAACTTGGTTGAGGAATTGTATTATGTGTTCTTGAGTAGATTTAATCATGTTTGTTGATTGAACATGTAATATCCGAATTTTGGGATGAGAAGCTTGAGATTAAGCATATATTAAGTGGACTGTTAGACCCTGATTTAACAAGTGTTTTAATGAGGAATGATATTATTTTCCAAAATTCCTTTATATCCTCGGATATTAAAGGAAATATTATAGTAAGCTGGAGAGCTTGGGGAAATATTAAAGGTAAGGGCAAAATGGTTATTTGACCAATGAATGACTAACAATCATTATTTCCCTATTATGGATGCCCAAATTAGTCAAGTGTAAAGAGAAATAACGAAAATGGATAAGAAATGGTTTATTACGATAAATCGTAATACATAAGGGCAAAATAGTAATTTTGCTATAGGATAAGAAACGATGGCTTTTCCCTAATATTTTCAATGATTTGAGTTGAACGGGAATTAAAAGGAGGGAAATGATTGCTTGGTAATTAATAAGCCCAAGTGGTGAATTATTATCAAGCAAAGTCAGAAAGCAGAAGCTTAATGCTTCGTTCAACCACGGGTGAAGTGGTATAATGGGATAGTTTGGGAATGAATTATACTCTCTTATTTCTCATTAATATTAATGAAATAATGAAGGAAAAGAGGAATGAGACTTGTTATACAAGTAACGTGATAGTTGGACCAAGTGCATGGAGCCACTTTGGATGATTTAATTGATCATAATTTCCTTCATCCTTTCTTATTCTCTTTCCTGCGTTCAAATTAAAACAGAAAGAGAAGGGAAGAGAATCATAAAGAACGAGAAAAGAGAGAGAGAACGGAGAAAGAACGAGAACGCAGAGGAGAGAGAGAGAGTTGTGATTCACTGAAAATCTACCGAAACAACATTTTCTCTCCAAGTACCAAATACAAACATTCTTCTACTCATTACGAGCTTTGATTCTGTGGTTTCGGATTCTCGTTTGGATATGGTTGGTGTCGTCTTGCCGGCCGAAGCGTCACCGAAATCCCAAACCGAATTCAGAAAAGTGTAGAGGTAAGCGTAAGCTTCCTTTTGACCATATCAGTTTGTCGTCTGGATGAGTAATATGGAAGTTACATACTGTTCATCTCTCATTCAATCAGTGTTTTTGGAGGCCAAAATGATGTCCAATGGATGTCTAAACGACTAATCATGTAATTAGAAGTAGGGAGCGGGGTATTAAGCCTAAGAAAGGGAGAAACCGACACAACTCTTCTGAAAACTCTGAAATTGGCTACCATGCGTGGGGCATGAGTCATGAGTTGGAATTTCATCGATTAGATGATTCCATTTAGTTCAGAAGAGCAAATTGTGTAGGGTTCATGTTGATGAAGAAGTGAGAAAATGTGTAGAGGGTGAAATGACCAAATTACCCGTATAACTTTAAATAGGGGCTGTTAAGGGGTATTTATATCATTCGAGCCTGAATTTGACTAATATGAAGTCATAAATGGATTCTACACCTGAAATTGTATAGGATTAGCCTAGGTTATAATTTCTGTAAAAGCATAGTTGGGCTAGGCTTTCAAGGGCATTTTGGAAATTTAGCGTAATTGGGCTAATTTATCAACTAATATGAGTCTAGAATGTTATATGGATAAGTAGTGACTCATTAAATGTATTTGGAATTCTAGAACTCGGCAAATGGTCATGATAGAACCAGAGCAAAGACGAAGAATTGAGGACGGACGTAAAGTCTGACATGTAGTGAATTTATCTTGCCTGCATGTGTATGATATGTATATCTTGCATTGATTATGTGACTACTTTGCCTATTTGTGTTGAACATGTTTGATTGATTGAAGCTTTTTTATATTTGTGCAATGACCATATATATGTTATAACATCGAACACGTAACATGTTATTATGTTAACATGAAATAGTGTAGGCAAGCATGTCATGCATCCCTATATATCTACATGCATAATGGTATTGTTTACTACTGAGATTCTCTCGAATCTCACTCATCCCAACCAACCATTTAGTCAGGTGAAGATGCATAGAGGATATATGAAGTTAAAGTGAAGATTGAAGCGCAAGGCGCCATCTTCTATATGGGGGTGAAGGTTGTACTAGTTTTGTGTTTATACATTCGATGTATATGTGTATATATGAATGTATGACTGAGTTAAGCAGAGAACCTCTCTAATGTAATAAGAGAATCGCTCTAGCATAAATAAGAGAACGGCTTTTAATTTATTTAAAATAATCGCTCACATACTCTGATTTAATAGAACTAAGAACCAGTAAAGTAATGAAAGGTGAGGTTTCACACAACAAGCATTGTCCAGTTGTCCACCTGATGATAAAGGATGGAAGGGGTTTTTTTAACGGGCAAAATGCAAGAAAGGGTTGCCAATAGTAAGGGTGTCTTTGTTTTGAGGGGAAGGGGCGTGGAAGGTATATTATTTTGTTTGATTTGTTAGAAAGGGGGGAGGAAATCCTTAATATAAAATAAAGAGAAGAAAATGAATTTAATTTAATATTTTCCCTCCTCTTTCCTCCTCTCCCCTCCAACCAAACACACTCAAGGGAAAATCAGTTAAGATGAGCATTGACCCTATTATTTGTCTCCCCTTCAAAAACTCCAATTTTGTAAGGGGAGCGGGGGAGGGGGATTTTTTTTAAACCAAACACTTATCTGCTATCCCTCCCCACCCCCCCCCCCCCCCCCAAAAAAAAAACCTCCCCTTTAAAGTCTATTTGGTTCACCGGAGAGAGGAGGGATTTTGAGGGAGTGAGAGGGGATAGAAAGTGAGAGATTTTAATATTATCTTGTTTGTTTTGATAAAAGGGGAGATAAATGGAAGGATTTTAATGTTACCTTATTTAGTTTAGAAAGTAAGGGGAGGGAAAATATTTTCATCTAGACATCTTTACCCTTATTTTATTTAAATTTTTTTTTGCCAAATTTATTTAAATTGTTTTTTACCTGAATTTAATTTTTTTTACTTTGTAAAATAATATAATTATTATAATATATTATAAGAACCCGCGGACCCATGGAGCTTTTCTCGTTTCAGATGAGGCCTCCTTTGGAATCATGAGGTTGTGAATTTCGAAATGTAGTGGGGGCCTTAAAATCCATGTATGTGAGCATGGAGTCCTTGTCAATCACCATATCCACTTGGGCTCGAAATAGGCAACAACAGGAGATTGAAAAGAAAATGCAGTAGTGAAGGAGGAACAGAGCAAAAGGAGGAATCGCTTGTCCTTCACCGGAACTCTGTTTCTCCGGTGAAGAAACAGAGTTATGGTGAAGATGCAGTGACTCAAAGATTGAGGAGCAGAGTTGTGGTTGAAGAAGGAAGAGAGGTAGGTGATAGATATTTCTTTGGTAAAGGGGGAGCTATTGCGATGGGAGAATAAAGAGAGTCCATGTGAGAGATGGGTGATTAGAAGGGTATGTTAGGAATATTAAAAAAATATGGACATTATGGTCTATCCAAATCAAAATATTGCCCCCTCCAAATTCCCTCCACTTTTATAGTGGAGCCAAACATGGGGGAAGGAGCAAAATCCTTCTCATTCCCTTCAATCCCCTCCCTTAAAACTAAATAGACCTTTTGGTGTATTGGGTTTAAAAGAAAAGGGTATAAGTTATCTTATTTAGTTTGCTTAGTGAGAAGATGTTGAGATTTTTTATGATTCCTTATTTGATTTAAGAGAAAAGGGAAATATAGAAATGATAGTAATTTACTATTATACCCTAGTATGTTAGTTTATATTTTTTATTTATATGTTACATAATGAATTTACATATTATCTCATTAATATAATAGCATTTTTTATTATACCATCTTTTTTTATTTTAAATTAATTTCATGACAATATACTTTTAGTTACAAAAACATATTTTTATTTCAACTTAAGAAAAAGAATATATCTTCTAACAATAATAATATATTTATTTATTATAATATATTTTTATTTAAAATGATGTGAACATATTTTATAATTATGATAATTTCTTATCTATGAAAAAATATTTTTATTTTAAATTATTTTATAATAATTTATTTTTTAATTATAATAATATTTCTTATTTATAGAAATATATTTTGGTTTAAAATTCATTTCATAATAATGTTTTTAATAATAATATATTTTATATCTATAATAATATTTTTTTATTTGAAATTATAATAGCATATGTTATTAATTATAATAACTATTTATATATAAATTAATATTTTTAATATATTTTTTAATACAATAAATTTTTATAACAATAAATTTTAATTTTAATTTTTTATAATAAATATTTTTTAATAATAATAATAATAATAATTTTATTTACCATAATATTTTTTATTATAGGCATTATTGAAATATCACATAAAATATAAAAACAAAATGGTTCAAAATTTTGGCTCCCTTCCAAAAACTCTCAATTTGGAAGGGAACTAGAGTCTCCTCCCTTCCAAAATTTTAAACTAAATGAGGAGAGGAAATCATCTACCCTTCCCTTCCATCCCTCCCCTCAAAACAAACGCACCCTTAAAAAAACCCTAACCAAACATTACTTTGGCGTTTAACCCCATAGTTTCTTGCATTCTCCTATTAAGGGAACAAGCACAAATTCCCCCCGGGGCTTTGCATGGGTATATCAACCACATGACATATAAACATATACTGACCTTCCACTTATTCAATATGATCAACATAAATACTAGTACGAAATGCAACATCCTTTTATCGGCAACTAACAACATTATATTATAACACATCCTCCACATATTTCAGATAGCCATCTACAAAACGTAAAACATGAAGCACACAAAAAAAAGGGGGGAAAATCCCCGCAAAGTTTAGTCGGCCACCAAAATAGACTCGCCCCCAATATATAAAAAAACATGTCGACCTTATGTCTTTTACAATTATTGCATCAACTAAAAAAACATAAAACAACAAAAAGTTTACACCACAAAAAAAATCTAAATGTCAAATGTATTCAAATAATCTAATGAATGCTGCTCTATCTTTCTAAATATCTCCCTATGAACCACATTGGTTGTTGTATTCTTTTAATGATTACTCCCATGATGTATAAGAATTTTCAAACCTGCTCTATCTTTCTGAATCGTTCCAATGTAGGTATCCACTTGATGACACACACATGCTTCTAGAAACACGCCCTATCTCTATTTTCCCCCCTTAAAAAAATAGAAAAACCATGTGACAGAATGAATGCATGTGACAGAAAAATGGGGATAGAAAAATCACTGACATCCCTTTCCAAATAATGAATGCATGTGATAATAAGGCATATTCATTCAATTTTTTTTTAAAAAAGTAGCAAACTACAGGGTTTTACTACAATAGAGGCGGGAAAACACCAATTATACTCCACGGTCTTTGCATTACATCCTTGCTTTCACAGCTATTTTAATTTGTATGATGCCAACCATAAATACTCCATATATGCTCTTGATTTTTTTTTTCGTATATTAATTGAAATATGATACTCTTCCAAACATAAATATAGGATCTACTTTGTAATGTTACATTACAAATTAGGCCCTACATGCAAAAACCAAAAGTAGTATTAGATATATGTACAATCTAGCAAACTTTGAACATACATGGCACTGGCCAATAGGCACTAGGCATTAGGAATTAGAATTAAGAAATTTAAAAAAATCGGCAATAGGTTGGAACTGTACTAGAGATAATCATTGTTCTTACCTACTCAAGTATGAATCTGGATCCTCTCCCATACTTTCCCATCCATTTCCTCTCCTTTACCCAAAACTCACCTTTTTAGGTGTTAAAAAAGGAGAGGTTGGGCCCATTTTTTTAAAAAAAATAATATTCAGCAGTTTGGAATATTTTTTAGTGGCATCCAGTATCCTAAAATAATTTTTGATGCACTGATAAGCCTTAAATATTTTTTTCAGTTGTAACTATTATTTAGCAAATTGCACTCTAAAATAATTTTTCAGTAACATCCAATACCATAAATTAATTTTTAACTCACTTAGCACCTTAAATAATTTTTTCAATAACACCTAGTATCCTAAAATAAATTTTTTACATCTAATTCTTTGAAATATTTTTTAATCAACCCTCTACATCATAAGTTTAGGCTGTTCATAGTTAGAAATTTTTTTTAAGTTGCTAGATACATAAAAAAATCATTTTAGGATATTAGGTGTCAATGAAAAAATACTCCAAACTGGATGTTATTTAAAAATTACTTTAAAGTTCAATTTGCTAAATAATAGTTACAATTGAAAAAAATATTTAAGGTTTATCAGTGCATCAAAAATTATTTTAGGATACTGGATGATACTGAAAAATACTCCAAACTGTTGAATATTATTTTTTGAAAAACAAAAGGGCCCAACTTCCTTTTTTTAACACCCAAAACTGTGAGTTTTGGATAAAGGAGAGGAAATGGATGGGAAATAATGGGAGAGGATCCGAATTCTTTTTACAAACCCAAGCAGGACCTTCCACGAATTCGGATCATCTCCCATTCTTTCCCATCCATTTTCTCTCCTTTATCCAAAACTCACCGTTTTTGGGTGTTAAAAAAGGAGAGGTTGGGCCCCTTTTTTTTCAAAAATAATATTCAGCAGTTTGGAGTATTTTTCAGTATCGTCCAGTATCCTAAAATAATTTTTGATGCACTGATAAATCTTAAACATTTTTTTCAGTTGTAACTATTATTTAGCAAATTGCACTCTAAAGTAATTTTTCAATAACATCCAGTTTGGATTATTTTTTTTTCATTGACACCTAATATCCTAAAATGATTTTTTTTATGTATCTAGCACCTTAAAAAAAATTTCTAACTGCAATGAACAGCCTAAACTTTTAGTCCAAGAAAAGAACAGCCTAAACTTATGATGTAGAAGGTTGATTAAAAAATATTTTAAAGAATTAGATGTAAAAAAATTATTTTAGGATACTGGGTGTTATTGAAAAAATTATTTAAGGTGCTAAGTGAGTTAAAAATTAATTTATGGTACTGGATGTTACTGAAAAATTATTTTAGAGTGCAATTTGCTAAATAATAGTTACAATTGAAAAAAATATTTAAGGCTTATCAGTGCATCAAAAATTATTTTAGGATACTAGATGCCACAAAAAAATACTCCAAACTGCTGAATATTTTTTTTTAAAAAAAATGGGCCTAACCTCTTCTTTTTTAACACCTAAAAAGGTGAGTTTTGGGTAAAGGAGAGGAAATGGATGGGAAAGTATGGGAGAGGATCCGGATTCAAGAAACTGCTGAATATTATTTTATTTAAAAAAATGGGCCTAACCTCTTCTTTTTTAACACCTAAAAAGGTGAGTTTTGAGTAAAGGAGAGGAAATGGATCGGAAAGTATGGGAGAGGATCCAGATTCACTCAAGTATAGAGCATTTCTAACATCTACTTCCTTAGCCATCATAGACAAAAGCTACACCTAATTGTCACATCTTAGAACCTGTGTTGCATTTAAAACATACAAGGGAAAAAATCTTCATGAGGACACATTCAATGACATCCATTTAAGATGACTCAATAAAATTTTAAACAATTACCTAGGGCACCGATATTTCAGGATTTGCAAGACCTTGATAGATGACTGATGCAAAAAAAAATGACTTCCCTTCATTGAATCTACTTCTCCCTTTTCTCAGTGTGAGTAAAGATGAACAAATTATCAATTTAATTGGCATTTACATTGAGAAAAGCTTTAAAAGATGAGCTTCAAAAAATAAGGCCATGTATGACCATATATGTACTAAGACAAAACGACTTTTAACCATACAGATCAAGGTCCTACACCTTTCTAATACAACAGAAAAAATATAGCTAGTGTGTTAATTATCTACCATGCCCTCTGATGATCAAACCAAATTGCACAATGAGAATCAGGTTGAACAAATGAGATACAACCTCAAAGTCCCCTTCCATTTTTTCTTTTTCTTGATGGGATATCCTTCCCTTTTTCCCACTGAAGAAGTCTTCAAAATTAACAAGAATAAATATGAGTTCCATAATTGAATCCAGAATAAAGAATACGCTAATAAGAAAGGTCCAAAGAGTTGCATAACTGAAAACCTAGGTGAGTGGACTCAGCTAGTTGCATATCATTTGGCATCTAATTATATTTAAAGGAAGAGCAATAAAGCCAAAATGCCACAGTATAGCATCATCAAAGAAAAATGCTTGAAATCTAAAATCAAGCAATGGGAGCCACATTTCTTCACGTTTTTCAATCGCTGATGGTAATTGACAAATGTTGTACTTAAGAGAAAAGAAAAAATGGAAGGAAATTATTACATCAACATGTTATGCTAGTGTTATGATAATAATTAAATAAACAAAGAATTGAGTTGAATGATATTCTATATTATATAATCAAAAACATATTAAACAAATTATTCTCATAAAGAAAGCAATGATGGTCCCTGAGATAACGCACGAATTTCAAATGGCAGTAACATCACAGGAATTTCAAATGAATCAAAAAAGGAAAGAAGATATGTGATTATAATTAAAAATGTAAATTTAGGATGGTAACAACATTAAAAGAATTTACTGTTAGATTGAAATGCGTGAAAAAAGGAAGAAAAACCTATCATTGAAATTAACATGTCTATTGTGATGCAATTTCTAAATAAGTTATTTAAGAAATCTCAATTTCTAATCCAAGGTCACCCACCTTATGAGATAAGAGCAACGATATATAGTATCTCCAAAAGCTAAAGATTTTTTCTTTTGCTGAGATATTTTACCAATGATGAAGAACAGAAATTAACCTATAATATTGATACCTAACAGATACAACTAGATAGCAGTACACGAGACAAAATACAATCTTATACACATTAATGTTATTGGGATATTACTCAATGAAACATGTAAAGCTAGTGCTAAATCTAGTCCACTTTTCATCAAAATTTGAAAAACCAGGGCTTGGAAACAGCCAGCAGCATACTTTTGTGAATAGCATAAAAGCAATTCATATACTTGTGAGAGCATAGTACAAATTACATGGATTAACACACACACACACACACACACTTGAGTTCCATTTACTTCACTCTAAGAGATGTCCCATATTTGAATTTGTCTGCCAAAAACTAAAGTTCATATGGTGATACAGAAATAAACCTAATTATCTTCATAAACCACTAGATTAATCTGCATCTAACAATCTTCACAAGAACAGGGTTACCATTTCAATTTCAAAGCATATTCTAAGCTCTCCATTTGAAAGTTAACCTTAAATTTTCCTGGATCATCAAATAGAAGTTACCAATCAAAAAAGGAAAATCAATAGTCATAAATAACACCAGGTGGAAAAGAAGAAGCATTCAACAGCTTTAATCTAACACAACGAAAAAGACATCCAAGTCTAAAACATTGCATCTCCACTAATGGAGTACATATCTCCTCTAATTAACACATGCTTTATCAAGTATAGTAACTGACAAGGAAAAACAATGCGAGCTAAATTATCAAAGGGCAACAATAATAGAGGGTTCTGGATGATCAAACCTTAGAATCATAGAGGCGATGAGCAAAATTCCTACCAGATAGCTGGCCAACCTCTCGCTGCCAGACATCTACTACTGCATTGTCAATGCTCGTTCTTTACCTCTTGTTCATCATGTAATGATCAAATTATAACAAAAAAGAAAGAAAAATCCATGGGTAAATTAGGACGGTAAAGATAAGGCAACACCCTGGATACCAAAGCTGGTCAATGATAAGTAAAATATTTGTATATTTATTTTCCCTTATATGAAGATTTTTTGGATGATATTTGAGTTTAACATAATGAATTTGGGTATAATTGGTAAATAAATAATGATTTTGACATAAAATAGAATTCATTGAAAATACTAAATTTTGACACTGTTCCAATTTTCAGGCAATACTTGGAGCTCTAGATGTTAGATTAGAACGTTTTTTATATGGATAGAAAGCTAAGAAAAATTTCTACAACTTTCATGTTAAGGATAAAACTCATTTTTGCCCTCAAGAGTTCCTAATTTTGCTTAGAAGTTGAGTACATGAATTTGTCTAAGTCTGACCTTTGTCCACTAATATGACCATAATTGGAGCTATAAATGTTGAAATAAGGATCTCTCATATGCTTTTTCAAGATAAGATCTAAATCTACAACTTTCATGAAGACAAAAATATGAGATTATACCATTTTAATTGTCAAAAGTTGGTTGCAATCAAGGAGTAAGGTGGTTACAAGGTAAACATTAGTGGCTTATAGTCAAGATTCTTATCTAACAAGTGTAAATTTTTGCACCCCATTCATCTATAAATAGAGGAGTGGAAGACATAAGGAGACACCATCTTAGATTTAATTTCATGAATTTTATTGTTTCTTGCATGCCTCCTTCATAGAAGGCTTATGTAGTCCTCTTTTATGGATGATGTAGGTTGCCACCTATATGGAAGGTTTTACCTCCTATATGGAAGGCTATATTTTTCCATTTTCATGAATCTTGTAGTTGTATCTTTATATTTTAGAATTCAATAATCGATTTTTATGCAATGTTTATGAAGTTTTCAATTTATTTTGGTTGTGTTTTTAATTTCATCATGAGCTAAATTTTCATTTTCCTATGGTGATGATGTAGCTTACTAATGACGAATTGAATCTTAACTTATTAAATTTAGTTTCAATTTTTCCTTCATGATTAAGTTTTGATCATTGTTCTTAATGCTTTCAATTGATTGGTCATCTTTTGAATGATTTCAATATGTATGATGGGACTGAAAGGAGATGCATGTGTGTCGATCATATAATTAAAACCATAACTTGCATATAAAATATGAATACATTCATGTGAGTTATGTAGTCTTAATAAGTTCTATAAATCTTAATGCATGATTAATTTTTTTAATTCATATAGGGATATATTGGGTTAGCAATTAATTATAGAATTGCTTGACCTTGAAAGATGCTAGTAATTAAATTAGGAAAATTTGGCTATCAATCATGTGGAATAAATTAGACTAGAATAAATAGGTGATTTAATCTGAAATTTGCTACGTGAAATCTGATCCCTATGACTTTTTCTCATATTTGTTTTCATATCAATTGTGTTCATATTTATTTTGTAATCTCAATCACCAACTAATTGATCGACTAAATATAATTAAAATTATTAATTTTGGTACTTAGTGATCAATCCTTGTGGGAACGATACTCTACTCACTTCTATATTATTTGTTTACTACATTATACATTTGCGCTTTTTAATAAACCATCTACATATCGTAACAGTCAGTTAGGCAAAAGGTATTGTAGAGAGATATTAAGGAGCTAAAACTGAATTACCTCCATATCTTCCCAAGACGGATCAGTTTCAAAGCAGAGTTGAATTGCAGATAGCAGTACCAACGATGCATCAGTGACTTTATGCTTATGGGATGATTTATCTCTCTATCTGTGAAGTAAGAAAGAACTATGCTTCACCCGTTATCTCAGGGACCATCATTGCTTTTTATTTCCTTCTGTCATCACGGAAGAATGCCTGGGTTCTAGAATAATTTCCTTCATGCGTTATCACAAACATATTAAACAAATTTAACAAAAATGAATAGTATATAGTAAGCTATAGATCAAGCCTTTGTTGTTTCTTGAATACCAAAATGATTGCTTGAGCTTCCGTCAACTGCACATTCGAAGCTCCTAGAAGAAAGGCATGAACATCAGGCAAGAACAAATTTCGAAGACCAAACTTTTCATAGGCACACAGTGGGTGAAGGCCAACTCCAAGCAAAAGTTAGAAAATTGAAAGGCATCAGTGTGGGTGATTTTCAAAGTTTTGTTGTCAGGTAGAGTGAGTGAAGTCAAAAATTATCAGCTTCACCCACTCCAAGTAGAAGTCAGAAAATTGAGGAAGCAGATGAGAGGTGACATTGGCACAACGTTCAATGATATTTACAGTGTTACTGTTCAATTTCAGCTGGGTTAGAACAAAGTCAATTGAAATGGAAATGGCTTGGCAAGTGAAGCCGTTATTGTTGTTATAAACAGTAAAATGTGAGACAAAATGGGAAACCAAAAAGCAACAACTTATTGTGCTATTACTCTTTAAGATATATTGATATGACTGTCATTTGTGCCAAAAGCTCTCACAATATCATGTGGGTTAATAAACTGTGTGTGTGTGAGATTAGTCATATTTCCTAGGGCAGTTTATTTATTTTTTGACTCTTCCAATTTAATCTTTCAAATATACAATGAACTTAACGTCGCACTCTCTGATGGTGATAACTCTTTTAAAAGCCTTTTTTTGCATTTGCATGAATTCAAACTTAAAATTTCATGCTTTAATCATTTTTCACTAAAATCAACACCAACTGGCTTCTACGGTAGTTTAACAGTGTTATTAATGAAAGATAGTTTTTTATATGGGGTTAAAATTGAAAGTTAAAAGGAGTCTTGCGTAAATTTTTGTAGTAAAGACCGTTTTAAAGGTACATGTATTATCCCATTTTTAATTTGGTATCCATGTATTTTTGTTCACCTTATCAAATCTTTTAATTTTTACCTTTTTAGTACCATTAGCTTTATAATTTGTAGAGTTTTTTTTGACCTAGTTTAAATATTGGAGCCTAGTTTAAATATGTAGAGTTTTTTTACCTGAACAAGACTATGTAAAGTTTAATCACCATTAATTGTGTATTAGTACTTTGATCGGTGAACATTTTTATCCCCATGTACCATTCTCTACAAAACTTTCATAAACATAAGTCTTGTGCTACCCTATTGGGATAACTTTGACTTAGTGTTGGGTCTAAAATTAGAGTTAGAAAATTGGGTCGAGTCCGTTGGACTGATTTTTTTAGGCCCGATTAAGTTGAAGGTCAGACTTATAATTTAGGGTTTGAAAATGGAGTTGAGCCTAAAACACCCAACTTTGTAAAACCGGGGGCTAAACGAGCGAGTTTGTAGGGGTCACGGGATGACCTATTTAAGCCTATTTATAATTTTTTCCATAAAAAATATTATTGATGATGTTGATAGTGATGATGGTTATGGAGAAGAAAATGATAATGTTATTTATACTATTTAGTGTTTAGTTTATGATTTAGGACTTTATCTAATTATTTATTTAATTGTGGGCATTGGTTTTTGAACTTAGTGTTTGTGTTTCATTAAATATGAATAATGTTTGATATTTTAACCTAGTTTTGGTAATATTAATATTTTAAATTAGGTATTTTAGTGTTTAAATATATAAAAAGTAAAAATATGGTAAATGGGTTTGAAGCCTATTCCGTGACTAGTCAAGCCTTGCAAATGTGACATTTTGGCCTTGTTTGGTTCAATGGAGGGGAGATCAAGGGAGGTCTAATGAGGGGAGGTAAGTGGAGATTATGAGCTTTGTTTGGTTGGATGGAAGAGAAGGGGAAGAGAAGTTTCTTGTTTGGTTCAAGAGGGGAAAGGAGGTGAGCTAATTAAATGTTGATAAATATGCCCTTCGTACTTTATTTAGATATTAAAGTTATTATTTTATAAGTTATAAATTGTAAAAAACTTGTTACCTCACTTATATATGATAAAAAACCTTATATATATATTTGAAATGATGATTTTAACAATTTAATTTGTTAACTCATCAAATTAAATATGTTTTTAAAATTTAAATTTAAATGTAAATCCTAAATAGAAAGTAGCAACCGAATGTAATATAGTATACAAATGATGCTAGAAAAAAACCACCACAAAAGGTGCCAATAAGAGAAACGATTGCTCTCCCAAAACTTCTAGTACAAAAATATGTGATCAACAATGATTGAGAAATAGCAAACATATCAAGGTTAAATGGAATTTAAGATTTGAAAGAAGAATTAAGAATAATAGAACATACTTTGATCACTTGGGAATTTTCAACTTAACTAGGATTCTAGGTGTTGGGAGGAAAATTGAGAGATGACTTAGAAATGTTAGAAATAATAAGAAGAGTCGTCATCACAATTTTCTTTGTTGTTTTGATATTGAGTTTAAAGTCAGGTATGATTTAAGTAGATAGATTTAAATTTTAGTATTTTAGTAAGATAAGATTTGATTAGATATAGTTTTATTAAATAAGTTTTCTGATTTATTTGGTTAATCCTAATAATAATCATATAGGTTATATAATCAGAAAGATAAACTTGAGATAATAAAAAAGTAGCATAAGTATTTTGAACAGGATAAAATATAATATTTGTCACCTTTAAGAAAAACCCCAAATTTAAAAAGGCATAGAAGAAGGAAAGGAAAGCACTCCAAAACAAAATTTCTCGTGTCCCCTCCCCTTCAGTTTTTCACAACCAAATACGCTAACCCCAGGTCCATCCCTCCTCTCGAAAAACCTTGAACAGACTAGCCTATTTAGGCCCCTCATGATGACCCGGCTCGTTTCTTGGCTCTAAACAAAATATCTGCATGGTACCTCATATTTTCACAACATTTCGCTCAATCTATCCCCCTCATCGCTATGTGGCATATAGATGGCAAAATTTAAAGAAAAAAAAAACGTACTCCCTCGCATTCTCTCGGTTGGCAGCTTCACTCGCCCCTCTTCTCTTCCAGCCGTCCACGCCGCAGCCACCGAAGCTTCTTATTATTCCCCAACGCCGTCGATATCCTCACTCCCTGCATTCACCTACCCACCCACCACCATATGATCGCTCGCCATCCTTTACAGCGACGACGGCGAGGAGGTTGAAGAGCCGACCTCGCTGTGTTCCTTATCCTGCGACAGTGAAGACGAAGAAGAGGCAATGGCAAGATGGCGAAGAGCATGGCTCTCGAACCTTAGACCTGCAATTTCACCGGTAAACCACCTTGGTTTTTTATTTTGCCGATTTTGATGCTTTCATTTTTGTTTTTACTTTTTTTCTTTCTCTGGATTTTGTTTTTCTGGGTTCAATTGCTTTGTTCTGTTGATGCTTGTTCTTGTTGTTTATTTAAAACTTTGTTGCGGGTTTGATTTCTTTGTTCATGTTGCTTCTTCCATTCTGTTTCGATTTTGTTATTCTTGAATAGCCAGAAGTGATTCTAACGGGGAAGTTAAGCCAAATATTTTATAAATTTTGCACCCTGAACGTGGGCCCCTCATGGCTGCTTTAATATTAATATTTTTTTTTGCCAGTTTTTAATTATTAATCTCATCAATATTCTTCCCTCGTCTCATCAGATCGAGGGTTGTGTTTGGTGGGATGGAAGTTAGGTTATATGAGGGTCATTAAAATTATATTAGAAGACATTATGAGTTTTGTTTTGTTTGAGAAGAGAAGAGGGGAGGGAAGGGAATATTTGATTTTTTATTTAGTTCAAAAGGGTAGGTGAATGGAATTAATTATAAGTTGATAAATATATCTTTTTTTTTATCTATATATTTTTTTTCTTCTTTTATTTTTTAATTTATAAATCTCAAAAAACCTTTTACTTTAAGTATATATGATAAAAAAATTGTATACATTTTAAATGATATTTTATAGATATTTATATATCATCTCATTAATTTTAGTATGATAAAATATTTTAATATGTTTTTGACAACTCCTCATTTTCAGTAAATTTGAGATATGTTTTGATATAGTCAATGTGTTATTAATGCTAAAATAAAAGAATTTATAGGAGATTTTGATAAGATATAAATTTAGTCCATGACTTAGAGGTTTTCATTGCAAATATCTTAACTTTAAATTAAATTAGGTATAGTTAAATCTATGTGAACAATAAAATAATAAATTTGATCCATGATTTAGGAGGTTTCATTGTAAAAATAGGCATTGTCATTTTGGTCAAAGTGGGACACGATATTTTCAAATAGGAGGGGTAAGCTTAGAATAATTAAAAACTAGTTATGGGTACTTTGGTCAAAGTAGGACCAATGTTTCTCTCTATTCCAAAAACCCTCAATTTTGGAGGGGGGGGGGGGGAACGGAGAAAAAACTGTCATTTGGATGGCGGATCGTGACGTATTGGTGAACGGAAAAGGTTCGACACTTACCCTTCGTAGCAATGGAAATCTGGTTTTGAATGATGCAGGTCAGGTCGATGTTTGGGCCACCAACACAACTTCGTTGAAACGTCCAGAATTGATTCTGCAAGATGATGGTAATCTCGTTCTTCTTGAATATCCAAATCATATTGTGTGGCAAAGTTTTGATTTTCCAACTGACACACTTGTCCCTGGACAAAGGCTTACCAGACACTCTAGTCTTGTCTCCTCTAAAAGTCAGACTAACGTCTCTTCTGGTTTTCATGAGTTATTTTTTGACAATGATAATGTTCTTCGTCTTCTCTACAACGGCCCTGATGTCTCGAGTATTTACTGGCCACCTCCATGGAATCTACCACAAAGAAATGGTAGGTCCACCTTCAATGCAAGTCGCTTTGTGTTTCTTGATTCATACGGTGATATCATTTCAACCGATAATTTTACTAGTAAGACATCGGACTATGGCCTAGTGCTTCAGAGACGGTTAACCATTGATAGTGATGGTAATGTCAGAGTGTATAGTCGAAGAAACGGGGAAGAGAAATGGTATATTTCATGGCAAGTTATTTCTGCCGGTTGCAACATTCATGGCATTTGTGGAGAAAATAGTTTCTGCAAATATGAACCTTATATTGGTCGAACATGCCTATGTCTTCCAGGTTACAAGTTCAAGGATGAAAGTGACTCATCACTTGGGTGTGAACCAGACTTCAATTTGTCTTGCAACCCAGAAGATTCTGACTTTCTGTATATACCTAATGGCGATTTCTACGGGTACGACCAAGGTACTTACCCTAACATTACATTTGATGAATGTAAGAAGGAATGTTTAAAGTTATGTAACTGCAACGGTTTTCAATATGCATATGACGATTTTCAGTTTTTATGTTACCCAAAGACCCTCTTGGTCAATGGCAATCTTTCTCCTGCGTTCAAGGGAGGTTTTCACCTGAGACTCCCTAATTCCAGCTCATTCACTTTTAAAGAACCCAATACCCAGTGTGAGCTTACTAAGTCTTTAAAGCTGGAGAGAGTCTATGTCTCAAAACAAGATAGTATCTTAGTGAAGGTGTTACTATGGTTAGTGATAGCAATTGGAGTCTTTGAACTTGCATGCATCTTTCTCTTTTGGTGTCTGACTTGGAAAAAGTCAAGCAACCAGCAGAATTATGATCATCTTACCGGAACTGGGTTTAGAAAATATAGCTATTCAGAGTTGAAAGAAGCAACAAGAGGTTTCAGTGAAGAGATTGGAAGGGGTGCAGGTGGAGTTGTATACAAGGGTGTGCTAAAGGATGGGCGAGTGGCTGCAATCAAGAGACTCAATGAAGCAAACCAAATAGAAAGTGAGTTTCTTGCTGAAGTCAACTTAATAGGAAGGCTCAACCACATGAACTTGATTGACATGTGGGGTTATTGTGCAGAGGGAAAGTACAGAATGTTGATATATGAGTACATGGAAAACGGTTCTTTAGCAGAAAATCTGGAATCCAACAAGTCATCGCTTGATTGGAGAAAGAGGTATGAAGTCGCTCTGGAAACAGCAAGAGGACTTGCATATCTTCACGAAGAATGCTTGGAGTGGGTTCTTCATTGTGACATAAAGCCTCAAAACATGCTTTTGGATTCTGATTATAAGCCCAAGGTTGCAGATTTTGGATTGTCAAAGTTGCAGAACAGAAACGAGCTCAACAATCCAAGCTTCTCAAGGATCAGAGGTACAAGAGGATATATGGCCCCAGAGTGGGTTTTCAACTTACCAATAACATCTAAGGTTGATGTCTACAGCTATGGAATTGTGGTGTTGGAGATGATAACAGGAAAAAGCTTGAGGGTAGATGGACCAGATCACTCACATCATGGGAGGCTAGTGACATGGGTGAGGGAGAAGAAGAACAAAGGAGAAGGAAAAGCATCATGGGTGGAACAAATCATTGATCCAATCGTTGAGGGAAGCTTTGACATGAAGACAATGGAGGTTTTGGTTACAGTAGCATTGCAGTGTGTCGTGGAAGACAAGGATGCAAGACCTTCGATGAGTCGCATAGTGGAGATGCTTCAAAGTCATGAGATTGAGTATTGAGTTTCAGTACTAGTGATATGTACATAATTGTTTTTTTATTTAATTTAAATTTTTATTTTTAGGTTTTTGTTTTGGCGTTTTTTGTGTTTTTATTCTTTGTCTGATAGGAAGTGGATGTCTCATTTCAATTTGATATGGACCCTAAAAGCATAAGGGTAAAGTGGCCTTTCAAAGCATTTCAACATTGTAGAGATGCTTCAAAGTCTAGACTCTAGAGATTGAGTATTGATTTTCAGTATGAGTGATACGTACGTAATCTTTTTTTATTTTGAGTTTTTGGTTTTTGTTTTGGTATTGTTTGTGGTTTTTTCCCTCGTGCCTGCTAAGAAGCGGATATTTCATTTCAATGTGAGAGACGAACCCTACAAGCATAAGGGTGAAGTGGCCTCTCATAGCATTTTATTTGTAAAGTGACCTTGTAGCTAATGGCGTTGTTGGCTTGTTGCTATCATGCACGGGGCACATTTTAGATGATTGATAAAAAATCCTCTCCCATAAATAATTTGTTGCTTTTTTCTATTTATTCATCTTTTCTTTTATGTCAAAAGTTGGTTTTTTTTTTCTTTTTTTCTTGTTTTATGTAACTATTTGTTGTTACATTTTAAATAACTGTTTAATAACACTTCAAAGCTTGTATTTAAAATCAACATTCTCTCCATTACATTCTAACTTCTTTTTTCTTGCCAGACATTACATTCTAACGTGAACAAGTATCAGGGGCCGCAAATGAATGAGGATTGGGATGCAAGCTAACAGCACTTTTTCTGGAGAGTCATTATGGGAGCCATTCCTACAAAAGAGGCTCTTTTAAAATGGGAGTGCTGTGATTCTCCTCCCTGTCCTATATGTTTGAATGAGGTAGAAAATATTGATTATCTATTATTTTTCTGTCATTGGGCTCAAGGGTGTTGGTTTGGTTGTAGCTTGGGTCTGAAAATTTTTAAGACAGGTTTTATGAGCACTATGCATTGGTTCCTGGAAGTTTGGTGGGTAGTTTACTAGATGACAAGGGGAAGGTTACTCTTGCTATATTCTGCTGGAATAGTTAGAAAAGATGTGATTGGGGTTTTAATGGGGAATTGATTGAAGTTGGAAGAGTGGTTAGAGAATCTCATGAATTATTGAATGAATCTTTTGATGCTAAACATATGAATGAAAATTCAGAGTCTATTGAAGTGGGGAGAAAGTATAGAGTGTTGAAGTGGGAAGCACCAGGAACTGGGATGGTGCAAATTAACATTGATGGAGCTTTTATTAGTGTTTTGGATACTGCTGATATTGGTGTTATTTGCAGGAATAGTGTTGGTGAAATGGTGGGAGGTTTGGGATGTAACGTGTCTCTGCACGCTCTGCGTTTATGGCAAAGTGCTTGTCACTTAGAGAAGGAATTTTAGCTGTGAACAGGTTGGGGATTGTGAATCCCCTTTTAGATAATGATTGTGAATTGTGTTCTATTTGATGACTGGTAGGAAGAAAAAGGTATGTGACTGGACGTGTGTGGATTTGGTTAAGGAATTATTAGGTTTTGAAAAAAAGAAAAAGAAAAAGAAATCAGCTAGTGGTTTGGTGTTTGTCTTGGTGGTGGACAAGGTATCAGAGCGGTAAATTATCTGGTAAATTATTTGGTAGCATTGGGTGCTAAAGGGATGTGTCCCAAGGATGGCTTGTTGAAGCATTATCTCCTTTAAATGAAATTTTGCATGCAGATGTTTCAGGTATGAGAATTTCTGGGCAGAAATCTCTAGTTTTTGCTGGTGAGAGAAGTGGTATTGGTTAATGATGGATCATGGATTGTTGTTATATTGTTGTTTGCATTTTCTTTTTCTGTTTTCTTTTTGGAGGTCGGTTATTGTATTTTTTTTAGTCTTCGGGTGAGTCTTTATGGGACTTGCCTTCTCTATCCTTACCACCTACTTTTTCTTCATTACCTATGTCCACTTTTAGATTAACATTAAATTGAATTTCAGTTTCGATTTAACATTTTATAAAATTATTTTCTTACATATTATTTTATTGTTTGTAGATTATTGTGACTAAAATTTAGAAGTTTAAATTTATTTATTTATTTTGTTAATAATTTAGTGTTTTATTAGTAATTTTATAAAACATTAAATATAGACCTCTCAAATTTTGAGATCAAAATAGAGATGGGTAGGGAAGGGAAGGTGGATGGTAAAGGGCTAACGTTAGAGAAGGGAAACCAAGACTGGTGTTAGGTGTATTTTTTAGATTTTGAGTTTATTTTTTTATATTTTTTTGATTAATAAAATTGACTGATTTTGGGAAAAAAAGATATTGATCAGTTTGATTTATATGATAATAACCCTTGTTGCTTAATAGTATAATGCTTCCCTATTAATGGAAAAATCTGTTTGTTGTACTTCAGGCCAATCATATTCTTATTTAAATTGATACGTCAATATATATCATTGCTAATTTTGCTCTAAAATATAAATATATATATATATATATATATATATATATATATATATATCATTGCTAATAAAGGTCTATTGATAAATTGTGGCTCTTTTAAAAACCTGTAAGATGGGCAAATTATTTTTCATCCTTTTGACTTTTTCAACATTATGTGTGGCCCATCAATATGTAGGGCCTCGGTGCCATGTTACCATCGTTTGACTTTGGTGGTTCTGTAAAAAATATGTTGGGGGGATTCCAGCTAAGAAACCTTTGTCTCGCAATTACATTTTTTTGAAGACATCCGAGTGAACTGCACATAACCCTTTTTCTAATTCTTTCTTTTCATTTATGCCCAAAATTATTATTTTTTCTTTTTTTTAAATAGCTATTTTTGAACTAGACAAGTACTTATTGATTGAATCTGACAGTGAAGCTTTTTATTCATTGCTTGTTTAAAGTGGGAAGCACGGAGAATTGGGATAGTAAAAATTAACGTTGATGCAGCTTTTATTCGTAGTTGGATACTGCTGGTATCGGTAATATTTGCATGAATAGTGTTGGCGAAATGGTGGGGCTATTGGGATGTAATGTCTCAGTACTTCCTCTGCGTTTATGGATAAGTGCTTGGCACTTAAAGAAGGAATTTTAGGTGGGAACAGGTTGGGGGATCGTGAATCCCATTTTAGATAATGATTGTGAATAATTGTTCTATTTGACGATCGGTAGGAAGAAAAAGGCATGTGACTGGCCGTGGGTGGATTTGGTTAAGGAATTATTAGATTTTTAAGAAAGAAAATCAGCAAGTGGTTTGGTGTTCTTCTTGGTGGGTCGACAAGGTATTAGAGCGGTAAATTATTTGGCAGCATTGGGTAGAGGATGTTCCTTAGAAATGCTTGTTGGAGCATTATCTTCTTTGAGTGAAATCTTGCATGCTGATGTTTCATGTATAAGATCTTCTAGACAGAAATCTCAAGTTTAGGGGTGTTCAAAGTATCTTGGTCCCGGTTATTCTGGCCTGGTCTTGGACATTTTGATTCTGAAAATTTCCCGTCCCGGTCAGGATCGGGACTGGGACCGGGATCACCTTTGTGATCCCGGTTCCGGTCCCGGTCCCGGTTTTTATTTTTAATTTTTAATTTTTTACCTTATAAATTAAGTTATCCTTTTATTTTTATATATTTTACTCCATAAATTAAGTTATCATTTGATAAGATATGTATTATATCTTTAATTGGAGCTAAACCTTATATATCGTGATACTAATCCTAACTTATAATGTATAAAAATAATATTGAAGATGATGAATGTGATAATAATAATAATAATAAAATATTATTCTTCAATTCTAAATCAACTTGTGTGATTATTATGGTCTTGTCAGACGTTAAATGGTCACTTTAAACACTAGATTATGAAAAATTTAACTAATATAATTATATATTTTAAATTTAATTGTTTTAAAAAACATCCAAGAATTCCTGGTCCCGGTCCCGGAATTACCGAGACTAGGATCAAACTAGGATGCAACATGAATCCCAGCAAAAATGGGGACCGGTCCCGATTCGATTTTTGAACACCCCTTCTCAAAATGATGGATCATGGTTTGTTGTTTGCATATCTTTTTAAATTTTTTCTTTCTTTTTGTAGGTAAGTAATTACAATTTTTTTCAGTCTTTTGGTGAGTTTTTCTGAGACTTGGTTCCCCTTCTCTAACCTTACCATCTACTTCCTTTCTGTACTTATCTCCACTTTCAGATTCACCTTGAGTTGAAATTTAAGTAGTTTAGATTTAATATTTTACAAAATTATTTTCCTAAATATTTTTTATTACAGTGTAGATTATCATGACTAAAATTTAGAAGTTTGAATTTATTTATTTATTAAAATTGATATTTTATTAATAATTTTATCAAACATTAAGTTTGTACAACTCAAATTTCAAAGTGTGGAGATAGGCAGTATAGCGAATGTGGATAGGAAAGGTGTAAGAGGGAAACTAAGTCTGGTGTGTTATGTGTATTTTTGATATTTTGAGTGTGTTTTTTTTTTCCTTCTTTTTGTGACGGTTTTAGATTATTCTTATTTAAATTGATATGTCTATATATATCACATGGCTTGCTTTTTAAAACAAGTAATATGGGCCCCACACATTGATGGATATGTCATTTGTTTTTATCTTTTTGACTTTTCAACACTATGACTTTGTTTGATTGGAGGTTTTGGGAGGGGAGGTTAGGTGAGGGTGAGGGGTGGGAAAAATGTGTTTGGTTGGAAGGAGGGGAGGGGAGGGAAGGTTAAAAATTTTGTCTTCTTTTGCTCCCCTCCCCTCCTCTTCCCTCCAAAATTGGAGGTTTTTGAAGGGGAGAGAAAAATTTGTCTCCCTTTGATCAAAATGCCCATACTTATTTTTTAATATTTCAAGTTTACCCCTTTTGTTTAAAATTAATGAGATAATATGTAAAAATCAATAAAATATCCCTTAAAATGTATACAATTTTTTTTATCATATATACTTGAGGTAATAGGTTTTTTAAGATTTACAAATTAAAAAATAAAAGAAGAAGAAAAATATATAAATAAAGAAAAAGGGTATATTTGTCAATTTATAATTAACTCACGTCACCTACCCTTCTGAACCAAACAAGAAATTAAACCTCCCTTCCCCTCCCCTCCCCCCTTCTTGAACCAAACAAAACTTATAACCTCCCCTAACCTAACTTAAATTAACCTCACCTCACCTAACCTTCATTGAACTAAACACATCCTATGTGTCGACCATCAATATGTAGGGCCTGTCTGCCATGTTAAGTTGTTACCATCGTTTGGTACTTTGGTGTTTCTGGAGGTGGCAGCGTAATAGCCCTTAAAAAAACCAGCGGTTATAGGTTTTTTTATTTTATTAAACTACCGGTTAGGTTTCTATATTTAAAATTTTTAAAATAAAATTGTTCTAAATAAAATTTTCAAAATAAAATTTCTCTCAGATAATACTTTTAAGATAAAAAAGACTTTTAATCCAAAAAAATAATGTTAGGGGGATTCTAGCTAAGAAACCTTTGTCTCGCAATTACATTTTTTTTGAAAACATCAAAGGGAATTGCACATTAAATCTTTTCTAATTCTTTCCTTTCATTTATGCCTAAAATTCTTTTTTATTTCTTTTTTTAAATTTCTAATTTTTGTTTCATTTAAATAGCTACTTCGTCTAATCACATTAAAACTTTGGTTAAAGAAAACAAATATATAAAAATGTAACATATTTTCCATAAACATCCTAATTGATGGAGAGATAGTTGCTATACTCTCATTACCTTTTTTTTTCAAGTAAATTCTCATTCATTATTTTTTCTTTTTATTATTTCTCTCATACGTATTCTCTTTATAAATAAAGGCATATTTAAAAAATACATATTTTATATTTATTGTTTTTAATTAACCTTAATTAATTTCTTAATAAATACAAATAAATTATTTGAAACTGTTATGAAAATAAAAGATATTTGGAATAATAGAGCAAAAAATAAAAGAAGAGAGAAATTCAAGCGAGAAAAATGGGAGTAATTATTATTCACTTATCTGTTTACAATACTTGGCCCAATGTTTTTATTTATAGGCCTTCACCACTAATAAGAAATATATACGCAAACTTATAGATGAAGTAAACTTGGAGGGCAAGCAATGGAACTTAGGGAATAAGCTTGTTGACTTGGAGATGAAGTAGAAGAAAGTATTAAAGGTGGCCAAGTAGATGTTGATTAGGATATGACTAATGGACATTCACATAATTAATATTGGTAACACTTCCCTTGGATATCTATTATGAATGTGCCTCATTAAAAACTTTAACTAGGAATAACCCAATGGGAAATGTTAGATATGATTAGTTTTGATAATGTTAAGTATAGATGTCAATTATTAAGAGCAACTTTTTTGCATAATATGCTCATTTCTTACATTGATTAACTACTATATTTATTGTGAAATATCTTGTAGATTAGTCAAACAAAGAAAGAGGAACATTGAAGATAATCAAGAAAATAAAGAAGCTATCTAGTTGGGTTATGGAAAATGGTCATCAAGAGGAAAATTAGGAAGAAAGAGATTAAAGAAAGAAGAACTTGCAAGATCTAATGGGAATATCAAGATTCAAGCTCTTAGAATTGATACTGGAGGTTTTTATGGTCAAATGGAGGTTAGAATAGGTCAATATGAAGCTAAAATGACTTATATGAAAGTTATAGCACCTCTAGAGATGATCACTCGAATGATGCATCAACACTTGAGTGATCACTACTCTATTGTGCTCTGTTTTTATTTACCATGAAAAAGGTTTAGTATTTTAGATATATCTCTCCAATCACACATCTAATTGAGATGAAACATATTTCATATGAAACAAGACTTCCAATGTGTTACATAGACACTAAGATCAACTTCAAAGGAGTTTAGATGAAAGAGATATGAGTTTTGGAAGTTGACATTCAAATCACCGCTATATTCCATAATAGGTTCGGTATTTTAGATATATCTCTCAAACCACACATCCAATGGATTCGAAACTTAATGCATATGAAACTAGATTTAAAGCCTTTTCTATGGATAAGCCATATGTCTAATTGGAGTTATATTCAAAGTGGTATGCCTTCTGGAAGTTGACGCTAAACAATTTTAATACTATCTAGAACAGTAGACACTCTTTGGATAATAACTTGCATAATACAATGAATTTAGAGATGATTCTTTTTGCATTGGAATGTAGACAACAAGAGCTTTCTAATGATAGGTCATTTTCCATATTTGGAGTCAAAATAAGTAGATCACTCAAGTGACTATTCGGGTGATGCATAAAAAAACATCACTAGCAGAGCACTCGAGTGATACATCAATTGATCTATTTAAATCATTCAAGTGATCACTTAAGTAATCATTCGAGTGATGCATCACACAACACTTGAGTGATCCATCCAGTGATACTTTTCTTGGAAAATAGAGCAACACTTTATAACTTTTGAAAATAACTAGAATGATTGTGTAACTTATTGTTTTTGCTTCTAATCACTGTAACACTTCATTATACTAGTGATTCAACATTTTCCAGGTGATCAAATAAGGATTAACATACAAATTGGAAAAAATGGCTTTTTCATGAGAAACTTCTAACGGCTAATTCAACGGTCATATTTTAAAAGCCTCAACTGGAAGAAGAAAAGCTTAATGATTATCAATCTTCATCAACTATAAATAGAAGATCATTCAAAGTCGATGAGATATAGAGCATCAATGTCAAAATGCTAAGATCATAAATCATTCACTTCAACCCGAATATTCTCTTTTTATCTAGCTTCGATATCATTTACCTTAGAGAAAGATATTATTTGTATTATACTTTAGTGCTCATTTTATTCACTTTTGAGAGAGAAAATTGATTATAATCCTTCATCATCAAGGTTGTATCCTTACGGTGTGTAAGGGGGAGTTACTCGGTAAGAGATTTGTAAAAAGCTTTGCAAGTACTCAGCTAAACTTGTGGGTTTGTAGAGGCTTCTCTTGCGCCCCGATTAAACAAGAAGATAATGGATTGAAAATTTCAGGAGGAGCCTAGGGACTGGATGTAGGTTATCATGGATTGGACCGAATCAGGATAAATCACAATTTACATATTCTCTTTCCTAAGCTCTTACATTTCCATCATATATTATTTAATAAACTGACTGTTGATTTATGATTCATTACTGTCATAATTTTTGCTTTTACTAAGATGAGAAAAGATGATCAAAGTTCTTAAGTTTTATCTTACACCAAATTCACTCACTCTTGGGTGTTAGCAGTTCTAACAGGAAAAAACCTAGCCAAAAAAAGAGTATATCATTCATTAACACATTGTCCAGTGCTACCTTATTAAAAACCTTTATAGGAAATCCAATGGAATAAAACCTAGATAAGGTAAAAAAAGTACAGCGTATATCGACTCCCCCTCTTAACAACATCAGTTGAGATCTTTGAATCTCTGAAGACCGATGGCATGGGTAAGCTTTTCAAAGATTGTATCTAGAAGTGACTTAGTGAATAAATATGCTACATTTTTACTTGAACATATTTATTGGATATCCATTTCACCATCATTTTGAGTCATGAGTGAAGAATTTTGGTGAAATATACTTTGTTCTATTGCCCTTGATATATCATTCTTTAAGTTGAGTAATACATGCAGCATTATCCTCATATAGAACTGTTAAGATCATTTTTCCTGAAGATAAATGACAAGTATTTTGTATGTGATGTATTACTAACCTCAACCATACACATTCTGGACTTGCTTCATGTATTGCTAGAATTTCTATATGGTTAGATGATGTGTTGATATAGTATGTATCATAGATCGTCATGAAATAACTGAACCTCCACATGTAAAAAGGTACATGTTTTTTATTTACCATCGTGTAGATCGAACAAAAATCTAGCATCTGTATAACCAAATAGTTCATGCTTGGATTCATTTGAGTAATATAACCCCATGTCCATAGTGCCTATAAGATAACGAAGAATGTGTTTTACTATATTCCAATGCCTTCATGTTGGTGAAGAACTATATCTTGCTAATAAATTAACAACAAATGATATATTAAGACGTGTGTGATTAGCAAGATACATTAGTGTTCTAATAGCACTAAGATATAGTACTTTTGGACCAAGAAGTTCTTCATCACCTTCTTCGCTAATTACTTAAGGTCGGAATGGGTCTTTATTTTCCTTCAAATACCTTACAATCATTGGGGTACATAATAGATGAGATTTATCCATGTAAAATTACTCTAAGACCTTCCTTGTATAAGCTTCTTGATATACAGAGATCTCATTCTTGAGGTATTCAATCTGTAATCCAAGATATAATTTTTTCCTTCCCAAGTCCTTCATTTCAAATTATTTCTTCAAACAATTAATCGTCTTTTGAAGCTCTTCAGGAGTTCAATTATGTTGATATCACCAACATAAATAGCAATTATAGCATACTCACTTCTAGATCTTTTAATAAAGATGTATAGGCATATTGGATCATTTTTGTACCCTTCTTTCAACATATATTCATTAAGACAATTATACCACATGTGCCTTGATTGCTTTAAGCAATACAAAGACTTATTTAACTTAATTGAGTATTGTTCTCTAGAACTTGAATTGGATGCTTCTGGTACCTTAAGTCCTTCAGGGACTTTTATATAAATATCATTGTCAAGTGAGCCATATAAATAGGCAGCCACAACATCCATTAGGAACAAGTCAAGTTCTTCATTTACTGCTAGGCTAATCAAATAATGAAAAGTAGTGGTATCTACTACTGGTGAATACGTTTCTTCAAATCAATGCTAGATCTTTGTGTAAAGCCTTAGGCTACAAGACGAGCCTTATATCTTATAATTTTATCCTTTTCATTTCTCTTTCATACAAAAACCCATTTGTATCCAACTGACTTTATATCTTTAAGTGTATGGACTACAGGTCCAAATACTTTTCGTTTTGCCAATGATTTTAACTCTGCATTAATGACATATTTTCACAGGGGCTAATCCTTTCTTTGTTGGCACTCGCTAATGTATTTTGGCTTATGATCCTCTTTATCATTCATTACATCATATGATATATGATAAGCAAAGATGTCGTCAACGCTGACTTTATTTCGATCCCATTGAATTCCATTCATAACAAAATTTATTGAGATCTCATTATTTTTACACATGTCAAGTACCTAGGTCTCTTATAGGACTACAACATTCTCTTCTGGATATAATAACTCTTCAGGAGATGGCTCTTCTAGAGCTATTAACTTTTCTTGATTATCCTCAACTTGACCATCTACATTCTTTGCTCATTTTCTCTTCCGAGGATTTTTATCTTTAGAAATGATAGGCCTGCCACGCTTCAAACATGCCTTAAATTCATTTATATTAGGTTGTCTTTCAGGGACATCAATTCTAATAGGAGCATTAGCAGCTGGGACATGTGACTTTGTCACTTTCTTTGGGTCAGTAAATGCTTCTGGCATTTGATTTGTTAAATTCTGTAAATGAATTATCTTTTGAACGTTCAGTTCACATTATTTTGTATGAGGATCAAAATGAGCCAATGATAGTTCATTCTAGCTAATTTCTTTACTCAATTGCTTATTTTCTCCCCATAATGTTAGGAAAGTTGATTCATCAAAATGTCAATCGGCAAATCATACTATAAATAAATATCTTGTAGATGGTTCTAGATATTTTATTATCAAAGGAGATTCATATACAACATATATTCTCATCCTTCTTTGAGGACCGATTTTGGTGTGTTGTGGTGGTACTATTGGCACATCTGCACACTCAAAAGTCCTTATATGGGAAATATTAGGTTTCTGACAAAAAATCCTTTATAACGGAGAAACCTTTAGGTAACTTGTTGGCCTAATGTGAATTAACATTGCTACATGCAAAATGGCATGACCCTAAGCATAAATTAGGAGATTAGATCTCATAAGTAAAGGTCTTACAATTAGTTGCAACCGTTTAAACACACTAAAACATAGTGGCTCAAGTAGACAAAGATAATTTATGCTAAGAATCAACAACATCCAAATAGGTAATATCTGTGTCTCCATATACTAAGAAGTCTCAGCCTTATCAACATGATTTACCTCAACCTTTGACTCTTTACCATTATTTTTAAGTGATTCTTGGTAAAGTTCAATTATGTGTCTTGATGTACGACATGTATAGGACTAATAACCCTTGCCATCATAGCAATAACATGAATTTTCAACGTTTTTTATGCCCACTAGTTTTCCTTTTGTGGTTCTTATAAATCTTTCCCCACTTTAGGTGAAAATTTGAACTAGTACAATTTCGACAATAGCCATAGCCATAACTGTAGCCATGTTTCATCCACAGCCACAAATAGATTCATTTCATTACTACATTCACTTTTGGGAATGGAGTCGAACCTGTTGGACGGGATTCATGATTTTTCAATGAAAGCTCATTATTTTGTTTGGCCACATGGAGGTAAGAAATTAATTTAACATATTTCTTAAACCTCTTTCACGATATTGCAACTGTAGGAGCAAATTAGATGCATCCATTTACAACGAGCTTTTGGAAGAATAACTATCTTTTGGCGATCATACATTTCCTTTTGTTACGAGTGTAGGATGGTGTATTTGGAAAATGCAAGTATACACCGTCGTAATCAAGTAATATAGAAGTGAGTAGAGTATCGTTCCCACGAGGATTGATCACTAAGTACCAAAATTGGTAATTTTAATTCTATTTAGTCGGTTGATTAGTTGTGATTGAGATTGCAAGATAAAAATGATGAAATATGAATACAAGTGATATAAAGACAAATATGAGAAAAAGCCCTAGGGATTATATTTCACTTAACAAATTCCGGATTGAATCACTTATCTATTCTAGTCTAATTTATTCCACATGATTGATCGTCGAGTTTCCCTATTTTAATTACTAGCCTTTTCCAATGTCAAGTAATTCTATAATTAATTGCTAACCCAATATATTGCTATATGAATTTAAGCAATCAATCATGCATTAAGATTTATGGAACTCAATTAAGACTACACAACCCATATGAATATATTCCTATTTCATATGCAAATTATGGTTTTAATTATAGGATCCACACACATGTATCTCCTTCCGGTCTCAACATGCATATTGAAATCATCCAAAAGGTGTCCAATCAATTGTAAGCATTAAGAGCAATAATTAAAAATCAATCACGAAGGAAAAATTAAAACTAGATTTAATAAGTTAAGATTCAATCCGTCATTAGTAAGCTACATCATCACCCTTGGAAAAGGAAAATTTAGCTCATGATAAAATTAAAAACAAAACCAAAATAAATTACAAACATCATAAATATTGCATAAAAATTAATTACAAAAACATAAAAATATAACTACAAGATGTATGAAAATGGAAAATCTAGCCTACCATATAGGAGGTAAAACCAGAAATCCATGTAGGTGGCAACCTATACCATCCATAAAGGAGGACGACCTAGGCCTTCCATATAGGAGGTAAAACCATCCATGTAGGAGGCATGCAAGAAGTAAAAAAAATGCAAGAAATAAATTCTAAAAATAACAACTCTCTCTCTCAAATAGAAACTCTCTCTCTCTCTCTCTTCCTTCTTCTTTCCTTCCTCCTCATTTTAGGGTGCCAAGAAGCTCTATTTATAGGCTTTATTTTCGGACTGCTACATTATTTTTTCTACAGTGATTTTGCTACAGTGAACCGCACTGCTACAGTGAACCGACCACCCACTTTGCTACAGTGAACCGACTGCTACAGGAACCGCACCAAACCACCCCAAGTCCACACACACCGATCGCTACAGTACAATACAGTGGTATGCTACAGTCCATGCTACAGTATCCTACAGTGATTCAAACAGTACCAGACATGAACAGTATATAGTGAATAGTATGCATGAATAGTAACTTCCCCTTAAATTCCTTCTTTAATTCTTCTTAATGCGGTACTGTCCATGGCTGCAAGAAAATCATTATTTATTTATTAATTACACCTAAATTGATTACATTCAGCTCAAATATAGTCCACAAAATCATCATATAAGGGAAAATAAATATGCAAATATTTTACTTATCATATTTAATTTGTTTTAAAGAATAAATGGGTCTTTTATAGCCAAATATTCAATTTTGAAGCCTTCATGCAAATAGTGGTGTAGAAAAATCATGGGTTAGGCATTCAAGATAAATAGTTACTTTCGATAATGATAAGAGCCACAAATTTAAATTTCATAATATTTAACATGGTTCAGACTAATGCAATAAAAGAGAATTCATAAAATATGAAATATAAAAATGTAATAACGCAAACGATAGTAACAGAAAATTTGTAAAGATAATAAATAATTCATAAAGTAAGATACTACAACAATAAAAATTAAAACTTTATGGCTTTGGGCCATTTAGTTCTCATGGCTTTAAGATAATTAGTCTTATGGCTTCAGGCCAATTAATTTCATGATGAGAAATTAAATCTATATGGCTTATGGCTATACAATAAGATAGAAGATGAAAAAATATATGGCTTCCAGCCATATAATAGGGAACCAATATAACATGGAATAAAAGGCATATGGCTTCTAACCATATTATATCAAAATAAGAAATATAAGTGATATGACTTCTGGTCATAAATTTTAAAATAGGAATAAAAGGAATATGGCTTCTAGACATAGAATATGAAATTAAAACAATATGACTTTTGGTCATATAATTTCAGAATATGAAATTAAAGCAATATGACTTTAGGCCATGTAATTTAAGAATATGAAATCGGAGGTGTATAGCTTATGGCCATACTAAAATAACAATATCAATAATGTAGAAGAACTTGTAAAAGAGATTAAAATAAGATATAAAAATAATAACAATATTTAATCTTAGCCATGGAACCCGATGTTTTAAACAATCAGTAAACGAGTCTCTTTAATTACATATAGTGACTCAGATTATCCTGGATAGATCATGATCAAATAAAGATACAATAAAAGAAATTAGAGGAAATTGTTAAGGTAACTCTGAAAGAAGTATACCTTTGTTAGAGTTATTATGCTGATAATGTGTTATAAAAATAAATGATATCTGGGATAACAGAGCAAGAGATAAAAGAAGAGAGAAATTCAAGAGATAAAAAGGGGTTTATTTCTCATTCACTTGGTGTTTATAATGCTTGGCACAAGTTTTCTATTTATAGACCTTCACCACTAATAAGAAATATAACTTAGAGAGGAAGTAAACTTGGAGGGCAAGCAATAAAACTTAGGGAGCAAGCTTACTTAGAGAGCAAGCAATGAAACTTTGGGAGCAAGCTTGTTAACATGAAGATGAAGTAGAAGAAAGTATTAAAGGCAGTCAAGTAGATGTTGATTAGGATATGAGCTAATGGACATCCACATAATTAATATTCGCAACAGAAACTTATATTTTGAATTGAAAGGACTACTATTAGTCTTGTTATGTTCTTATTATCGACTTCTTGCTTCTTTGGGATTTTTGGTCTTTAGCTTTTTTCTTTTTTCTTTTTTCAATTTATAAAAAGATTAAAATACTCTAACTATTTATTGTGATCTCTCACTCTCACTCTAGGTGTTGTGTTTTGAATAGGCGACATTGTGGTTAAGATTATCTCTCCCTGCCAGCAAGTGTCCCAAGACACAAGCATTCTAACCACTTTTTTAGTTTTACTTTAATTATACATACCTCTATTCTATTTTGAAAACTCATATAAATCTCTATTAAAATTAAAATGTATGTTATAGAACATCTTTTATATATTTAAGATTTTATTTTCATCTACCAAATATTTATTTAACTATAAGTTCGACTCTTAAACTTTGCTTTAACCAAAATACCATTCTTTAACATAATAATTACTTAAACATCATTTATGTACCAAAAACAAATTATAGGGTTAAAGTGTACAAATGCAAATCCAATTTTCCTAAAAGTGCATTTTGCACCCTAAACTTTACTTAGGTACAAAAGTGTTTAGGAGCATTGTATATTGGGTTAAGGTGAAAATATGGCTATCTAATTTTTCCAAAAGTACATTTAACACTATAAACTTTACTTAGGTGTAAAAATGCATATAAACTTTTGAAAATGGAGCAAAAATGCCACATCCAATAATGTTGATAAATGTCCACTAGTTTTATTGGGCGGGCTCCACAATGTTGTTTTTTAAATGATTAGTTTTTTTTACAAAGGGTCTGTTTGGTTGGAGGGAAGGGGATGAAAAATGAGCCCCTTCCCTTATTTGGTATGAAAAATTGGAGGGGAGGGGAGCCAAATGAGGGGTTCCAAATCCATCCCCTCCCCTCATTTTTGTTTCCTCTAAATTGGGGGGATTTAGAGAGAAGAAAAATATTTGACTATTTTGTCCTCATGACTTTTTCATATTTTCATTGATTCCCTTAAGCAAAAAATAAAAACACGCACTCACAAAGTTCTGACCTCGCCTCTCACAACTTTTGTGATGCTTCTTTTGCACAAAATTATAATCTCATTCTTTTTACCAATAATTATTTTAATAATTCCAACACTGTGAATTAAAATAAATTAGTGTCCGCTTGGTAAAAAAAATTTAAATTTTGATAATTTATTTTATTTATATTGAGGTGTAAACTAATTTAAATAAATTTCATTTCAAAAAAATTAATTTAAATTATTTATATAAGCATAAAAAATGTAAGCTAACATATAATGGTAAAATGATAAATTAGTTATTATCTCCCCTCCCTCTAATCAAATCAAACAAGGTGACCCCCCTTCATTCCCTCCCCTCCCCTCCTTTCCCTTTGAACCATACAGGCCTAAAAAGCCACACCCTCTCTCTTCTTAAAAAAAAAGTAGGGTTAATGGAGGTCAAATAGGGCTCTCTCTTCCTAAAAAAAAGTAAGGTTGATGGAGGTCAGAGAGGGTGTGGCTTTTTTTTTTAAATAATCATTTAAAAAAATATAATGTGGAGCCCACCTAATAAAAGTAACATACATTTATCAACATTAAAAAATGTGACATTTTTGCTTTGTTTTTTTTACAGTTGATAAGCACTTTTGCACTTAAGTAAAGTTTATGGTACTAAATGCACTTTCAAAAAAAGTATATAGGTATTTTTGTACCTTAACTGAAAAATATACAATCAAAAAATAATTGTAACATCCTAAATTTTTATTCATAAGACTTATGTAATATTATGAAGGAAATATTTAGTGGTAAATAATAAGTAAATAACTAATAAAATAAAAGGGGAATAGAAAGTCTCATATCGACTAAATAAGGAGAAGAGGGAGACCTCGGAGCCTAAACATAAGAGTGGTGAGTTGGATTTAAGGTGCAACAATTCCATTTTCGCATATACCTGAGGAAGCCTTAATGAAATGTTATTTTTCTCTTTTGTTGGCTGTTGGATTAGGATGAAATTTGGTTAGGCCATCCTAGACATTAAATTTGTGATATTCAACAGTTGGATTAGCCATTGGAATTTTTGTTTAAGCGTTACAAAGCAAGAAACTCAATTAACATTCTGGCACATGAAAGACAAACCCTAGAAGAAAGAATCAACATTTACAACTTGGTCCATCGTCAAATCGTCATGGAATTTTATGAGAAGGTTTAGGACATCCCTTTCAGAAATTTCAACAAAGGGATTGACGATTGGATGACTAAGGTAAGAGAAATTTGTCATGCATTAAATATGCTATTCAAAAAATAGGAATTCTGTTGTAAATTTTCTAGAAAATGGGGTTCTAAGGTTTAGAATCCCATATTGAGATCATAGAAACATTAGAAAGGCTATTTTAACACTATGATGATCCCAATTCGTTGATCTAATATAGTTCTCATATAATATTTCCTAATCATAGGAAATTTTGAGCAACTGAATGGATGTAAAATTATGAACATTTAGTGTTGCTAAATAATTTAGTTTTAATTAAGTTTCTCATTACTTTGTAGTTGAGTGTGAGCTTTGTGATAAAGACTTTTCTTAGTTGTAACTTAGAGAATACTAGATAATGTGGTCCTAACTATCTTAATTATCAATACTGCTTGTGGGTTTTCCTAAAAACTCTACAAGCCTAGATTGAGTAGAGTTGGTATGAACCTACAATTTTAAGGCTAAAATTGCCTTGTGGGACCTTTGTATGAACTCTAGGACTAGATAGATTTATATATATGATAATTAGAGGCAACCATAGGCATGTATATGTGAATTGAGCTGAATTTTGTATGGTTGTGACTCATTTCGACAAACAACACTCTTATCAAAGAAAGTTTGATGCAGACTTGCCCTGATGAGGGATACACTCATCGAGGTGAATGAACCAATAAAGGCAAACAGTGATTTTCATGTTATGATGACCACGATGCTATTGTATGATTTTGTTCATATGCAAGCATGTGATCTTTCGAATTGTGAAAGTATACTTGATACATGTATCTGATGAGAGTTGAGTTTATGATATTGATTGACATGCATAAGCATGAGAACATATATAAACCCCTTGAGAATAATGTGATATAAATGGCGGAGTTAGCGATTGGGTTGTAATTTGTAAAAAACTAAATATCACGTGATAGGCCACTAGTTTAATTATTCTACACCACTAACTGACATCTATTTTATAAAGTAATATTCCTTGATACGATACTCTAAGGCTTCTAGGTAGTATTGCCGGGGCTTGGGCAGTATTCCTGAGGTAGTAACCTTACTGGAGGAACCTATGGTATTTTGTGTGCTCTGTAGTACTTTAGCCAGTTTACATCACATATGTGGAGAGATCGTGAGAGTGCTAGTAACATGGAATGTACTTAGCCCATATGTTTAGTCGGAGGAAATAAGGAGGATATAAGGATAGTTAGAGGTTAATGAAAGATAGTGAGTAATCATTGCATTATGACATTTTGTGATATGATATGTTGTGTTATGAATAAATGTTCTCTGAGGCATATGAATCGATACTATTGTGCTCTTACTTATTATGTTTGCTTTCTTGCCTGCTTATTAAATTTGTTTAACATGTTTGCATATTAGTCCCACCTAGCACCCCACGGGTAGTGCTAGTAGTTAAGCTGGGTAGTGAATATATTATTGAGACAGTGGTCTCATCCTGTTACTTCTCACACTTTTCAGGTGAGAGCTTGAGGGGCACATGATTGGAAAGGAACCTATGGTATAAGGCTACAGTTATTAGTAGCTGCAATGTACTTGTTTGATTTCATTTATTGCCACAATTAGGATATGCATTTTAAATTCATGATTGTGTTGAACTCTGAGTAGTCCTTTATTTGGATTTTGGTAGTAGACGACCTGAGGCCTAGGGTTTTCATAGAAATGCATTATTATAACTTGTGAATTATTATATGATGGATTTTGGACTAACAATTGTTATATCTAGTTGTGTGAGGTTTATGGACCAAGGGCCGGGAGCTCCTATGGATTTTGATATTTATTATAAGGGCATGGTAATTATGCTACTACATGATGATAAATGAAATTTTTTTCTTAAAATTCACTCTAAGAGTAGGAAATGTAAGATAAGGTATTACAATAATTCTAACACATTCTCAAGCTTTCTAATCTCTTATAAAATTTATTTCAAATAAAAAAGTTTCGCTTAACTATCGAATGCCTTTTGCATGTTTTGAATTACTCTTTCCATTTCCTCTAACTACTATAAATTTGCGCATAATAATGCTTAATAAATAATGGGTACAATAAATAAATGTTATATATGTCGAAGCAGAGGTGGTGCAATATTTTATGATGTTAAAATCTAACAATTAAATATGTGCATCATCATATATTGAGAGGCAGAATATGAGAAAATAAAAATATAATATTTGTAATTATTAATCGTCATGTGTTTACTAACAAAAATGATGTAACACTTTCAAACAATTTGTCTTCATAACTTTATATCAGTAAAAACAAATATATAACGATTGTAATAATTAACAGTAAAGTATAATTCCTAAATATTTTTCTTTTTTAAAGAAATTTTAACAGTTAAAAATGATAACCTTCATATATAAAAAAGACGGATTTTGAAGAAAAAAAATTATTTGATAATATTTGACCATCATTTACAATGAACCATTATATATTCTTCAAGAATACTTAACAATAAAAAAATTATTTGACAATATATTTCAGTTCTTCACAAATAACGTTAAGCATTATTTAATATAAATAAAGGTAGGATTATGAAAGATATCATATATAAGGGAGTAGGATCCTAAAAAAATATAATTTGACAATACATTAAGGTTCTTCACAAATAACCGTTAAATATTCTTTAATATAAATAAAAATGGGATTATGAAAAATATTATGTATAAGGAAGCAGGATCCTTAAAAAAAAGTTGACAATATGTTACGGTTCTTTACAAAGAACTGTTAGATATTCTTTAATATAAATAAAGGTTGGATTCTGAAAGATATCAAATATATGAAAGTTGGATCCGAAAAAAAAAACTCCCTTAGGTCCTTATTAGGACAAGAGGAAGTATTTAATGCTCACTTGAATTTTAGGACAATTTTAATGCTTTTAATTGTTTTTATTGATTGTGAGAATTGGTAATTGATGCTTTATTAAGGACCAGAAGGAGTATTTAACAATACATTATGCTTCTTCACTAAGAACCATTAAGTATTCTAACATATAAACAAAGGCAGGATTATGAAAGATATCAAATATAAGAAGGCAAAATTTTAGGGGAAAAAATTTATTCGACAATATGTTACAGTTCTTCACTAAGAATAGTTACATATTCTATAATAAAAAGGTAGGATTCTAAAAATATCAAATATAAGGAGACATGATTTTGAAAAAAAATTATTTGACACAACTCTTTAAACTCATTCTCAAACTTTTTTTGAGCTTTTCTAGTAAGTCTCATACGCAGTTTTTTGGTAAGTTTTGTTCTCACGCTGTAGGTCTTGTTTTCCACTACTACCATTGGTCTTCACTCTACAGCTCCTTCTTCTTATAAGCTTTCCATTTTTTTCAATTAATATTTTTAGTTTCATTTTATTTTTTTTATATAACAAGAGTTTTCTAGTTGATGCTCAAAGTCACTGCTCCGGGTTATGATATCTAATATGATGATGTCCATTGGTTTGAAGATTAAAAGAGAGGAAAAACATAAGGGAAAGTAGAGAACCAAAAAAAAAACAATGAGTTCAACTGTGGAATTTTTTATTGTTAAGCAACCGAAACTATAGGTTGAAATTAGGTTTGTTGAATTAGGTGTCAAGATTTGCTCAAGATTTTATATTTACCAATTTTTACTATATTCTGATTTTCAAAATTATGTTCTAAGATTTGTTTAAGTTTTTATATTTGCTTATATATATATATATATATATAATATATTCTTGTTTTTTATATTTATATTATCCTTTTGAAGTTAAAGGATATGTAAAGCGAACTCTTGGAATGCATTGGTACGTGATATGTAAACAATTTATAATAAAGACATTTGAGAATATTGTGAAATTTTTATTAATTGATTTTCTTTTAGAATTCAAAACATTATAAGATAATATTTTATTGGGAGAGAGTTTAAGTTATTAATTTATTTTAAAGTGTATGATGTTTATCTATAATGAATTAAATTTTGAATCATATAAATAAAAGTTTTTTATTTAATATTATTATCTTGTTATTCTTTCTATGATTATATGGTGTTTAATGTAATAAATATTAATAATAAAAATAATTACATATAATTAAAAAATAAAACCAATATATTACGGTTATTAATAAAAAATAGTTATGTCTGCTTTGAATATATTACAGTTTAGAACCATTATTTATCTGCACGGAGCATATATAACACCCACATATATGGTTGTTAGTAATCATTATAAAATGTCTTTTTTATAGTAGTGACTATTATAAAAAAAAACTATTTCCATACCACCTCTAATCTTTAGGAAATGTTTGATACATGATATTGAATTTTGATGGATTAAGATTAAGATTGAGATTGGAATTGAGATTGAGAATAAGACTAATATTGATGCTTTAAAAATATGTTTGATACAAAATAATTGTTAAAGGAAATAATTTTATTAATCTTATTTAATAAATAACTATTAATTATAAAAAGACTCAAATAACCATCCCTAAATCCCAAATTTAATCTTTAGTTTAGATGCAAATTCTACGAACATCTCTTCCCAATCGGCCATTTCTGTGCACGAGCAAGCTTTTAATAATTCCACCGTTACCGATTCATCGTTCGTTGTTCTATCCGTTGTCTAAGCTCGCGTCTGTATCAGCTCCGTCACAGTCACTGTAGTCACTGGTGGCACTGGTGAAGATTTTTTATCTCGGTGTCTCTCTCTATTTCCATCTCTCTCACTTCAACACTGACTACTTGGGTTCCTCCTCTGAGACGAGAAAACCAAGGCCATTAAGCAGAAGCAAGACAGAGAGAAATGGCGAGCAGTAGTGCGGCAGCTAACCTGGAGGATGTTCCCTCTGTGGATCTCATGATTGAGCTTCTCCGTTGCTTCAAATGTTCATCCAAAACTAACAAGCGTCTCATCCTCATTGTTATATATCTTCCTTCTACCTCTATTTTTCTCGAGTCTTCACTTTTATCCTGGTTTTGCTTTTAGATCTAAAGATTCTTTTTGTCTATTTAGACAAATTTTATTTTATTTTCCTAGTTGAGTTGTTTTTTTAGCCGTAGTTATGGTTTTATTTAGGGACTGGATAAGGTGCCTCCATAATTTTTATGTGTATAGTTGTAATCACTTGGTGGTCTGGTATAATTTGCTGTGGCATTTCACAAAAAAAAAAAAAAAAAATCAGTCATGAGACATACCCAAAGAATTTAAGCATTCGGGAGCTATGAGGTTTTGTGAGTTTATGCTGTCTCTTACTTTCAAGCAGTAGCTTTTGCACGAGGAAACATGTTAGAGATGTTAATAAAGTTGTAGCCTATTTCTACCCTTTTGTTGAGACCTTGAGCTTCCAGGATAGTTGTTTGTTGATGGCAATACATGCCTACCGGCTACATATGGGGGATGCTGCATGTATATTTGATTATGAACTTGCAATAGACCTTGTTACTATCTGGTTTGGTTTAAGTTTCTTTCTCGTTTTGCTATTCTTAATGCTCAGATATATGAAAATTTTGAATTAAATTTTCTGTATATATTTCGACAAGTAACATATAATGTAGGGAAAAGAGTATTTCATTTATTCTGTTAATCTTTTAGTGCATGCTCATATATGATGGAGTGCATGCTCATATATGATGGAGTTCCTCTAATAAGAGTGTGACATTTTCACCAACAAATTAGCATGCCAATTAGTATTCAGCAATGGACCCCTATATCTGTCACTCATAAAAAACCTATAGTGGAAGAGACATTTTGGCTTGACTGTACAAATAATACTCGTAAGATATAGGTTAGAGTGGCAGGCTATTTGTTATCTTTTCCTTCTTAGAGTCAATTAAGCAGAAGTATAGGCATGTCTGTCTGCTTTCCAGGATTGCTGTTTCCATGTATAAGACTCAGAATTCTTCTAGCATCCATTTTAGGATTGGCCTAACAAAAGATACTGTAGAAAACAAACGTTTATTGAACTTTGGGAATCATGGGCATGGTAAGCTGCAGGAAATTTAGTTGGTTTTTGTTATATATAAGCATTGAATAAGCAACAAGTTGTTAATGTTTTCTCATCGTTTAAGAATATGGCCATAAAGTAACTAGAAACGTGAAAATCACCCCTTCCAATTAAATGACCATCAATGATACAGCTCACCAGTAATAGCAGATGGAGATATTGCAAAAGAATGGTAACCGTTAATCTAATTTGGACCTATGTGATAAACCCAAATGAAACCTATCATAGGCCTTCCTAGATCCGGATACCAATTGCAAATTTTTTACATGGGAGGGGATATTAGAATTATAGTCAAAGGTCAGGGTGGGTAAAAACAATTTTTCCTTGATATTAATATAGCAACTAGGAAGGTTACATAATTGTTAAGCAAAAGAACTGACACAGTTTGAAAGTGGAATAAATTTTAGAAACAGATAAAAGACTGCTTAGAGAAGGGAAAAAACTTATTTGTAAGAGGAGTTTGGTTAATTAGTTAGGAAGTTTAATACTTAATTAGGGATAATAGGTGAAAAAAAATTAACACCTTAGTGTTATATCATTAAACATGCTGACTACTGAATGGAGTATGTAGGAAACAATGTTAGTTCAACACATGAATGACCAATACAACTGTGCAAGTTCTCACTGACCATATGCATTCATCATAACTTCTTGTTAGCTTCTTTGGAATTTTATTTCAAAGGTCATATATTAGCTAAATAAGCACTTGTATGTAAATTTTGCTTTTCGGTGGATTTATTGGTTGATACCGATAGCAAGATATATGAAGGGTTTGTCATTGGTTTTGTGGTAATATTGATTACATGTCAGTATTTGTGAGAACTCCACCTAGAACTTGTTTCCTTTTTGGAGGGGGGGGGGGACAAAGATCAAAGTAAAAATATTGAGATCATAACATTCCCAGATTTGTACAATTCAGAGTTTACATATGTTTAGCATGAAGAATGAGAATGGTTGAATATATTTATATGTGATCAAACTCGAGATTCGAGAGAGAGATAAGGTGTAAAAGAGTGAGAAGACAGACATGCTCATGAAAGATGAAACTACGAGTGACAATATGAATAAACATTATGTCTTGGGGACATCAGACTTACTCTCTGTTTCATCCAGAAAGAGAATGTTTTTGCTAATTGGACAGATTATTAATTAAATCCTGATGTCAAAGCTTTATTCTAGTAGAGAATATGCGTGTGTGTGTTTATACCTGCTGAGTAAGCGACGGTGAGGAAGATGGTGAGTGACGGTGGAAAATAGGGACTACGGCTTGCGAGCATAAGAGATTGGGGAATTAGAGGAGATTAGAGAAGAACAGATCAGATCGACGGCCATTTGGAGAGCACTAGTTCGGCGAAGGCACAATCGAAGGAGAAAATATCTACTAAGATCAAAGCAGACTTTAAAAAAAAAGAAAGCAGAGTGGGTCATGAAGAGGGTATTTGAGCGAAGGTATTGACGAGAAAAAACAAATGAGAGGATTATATGAGAGGGAGGAATGTATTTTAGGTTAAAATTAAATGTTATTTTTGTCTGAAAAATATTTTAATTAAGGGTATTTTTGTCTTTACAATTTTGCAGTCTAGGGATTGAAAACGTAAAATTAAAGGGAAGTGGCTTTGCAGTAATCCCACTTTTGAAGTACTTTTAATCCTTAGTTATCTAGAGTTCTTCATACCAAATGATATATTTTGGCCCAATCTCTGATCCAATCATAGTCCCTACTCCTAATATCACTTACCAAACAAGGCCTTAAAGCTCTGCATAAGAAAAAATACTGTAAGAAATGTCATTCAATGAAGCGCTCGGAAGTTTTGTTGCATCAAGAGATTTGGAACCAACACAAAAAACTGTAATGCTCCGTTTGGTGTAAGGGGAGTGGGAGGTTGGAAAATGGAAGTGGAAGTAGAATTTGATATTTATGTGTTTGATAAGGTTGAAAATACTTCTCTAAACATGTGACTTCCACAAAAAATGGTGGAAGTCATTAAAGAACTGATTTTATTTTTATGGAAGTGAAATTTTATTGACTATTATACCCTCTTTATTTTATCAAATTCCAAATGTACCCTCTTGCTTCCTTCCTTTCCCTTCAACCTCCCTAGACAACATCTGACGGCGGTGGAGATGCTCCTTCTCCCTCTTCAGATCTGTGACAGCGAAGAAGGACAGAGGATGGCGACCTTTTTTGTTCTATCATTCTCCTTCTACATATCTACGACGGTGAAGGCGGATGGAGGATTGCGACTTCCTTTGTGTTCTCCTCCCTCTTCATATCTGCCGCAATAAAAGTAGATGAAGGACGACGACCTTCTTTGTCACGATGAAGGCAAAGTGGAGACGACGACAACACTTTGACAATTTGACATCAGATCAGCTTACATTCTCTGACCCCATCGTTTTTGTTCTGTGTCTTCTTTGATTTTGATTGTGATTCCTTCTTCGGCCACATTTCCTTCGATCTAGTTCTTGTTTTTGATTTTATTTGTTATTTGATTTCTTGCTTGATTTGGTTCAATTCTGTTTGATTTTTTTTGCTTGAGGGGTTCAATTTCTTGCAATCATCTTCCTCCATAGCCACGATGGTTTACATGGTGGCAGACAGTGGTTTTTGTGGAGGCTGTTGGTAGCTTGTTCATCGTTTTGTGTCTTCTTATTTATTTATTTCGATTTCTCTCTGGTTCTTGTTCATTAAAGAGCAAAAGACGCCGGCTTTGAATCTGAGAAGCATCTTTGCCCTCATCTTCATCTCCCTCCCTTTCCCTCACGGCGTGGCTTCGAATTTGATTATTTTTCTTTCTATTGTGATTTTTCTCTGGTTTTTGTACGTGTTGATAGATGATATTTGAGTTTGCATTTGATTGGTATATTAGTTAAATTTCTGATTGAGCATGGATGAATTATTTTTTGGTTGATGATTTATTGCCGACAGTGGTCAATTTCCGGTGAAATTTGGATCCTTGATGGTGGTTATAGTCTGGGTGGAGGAGTTTTGGTGGGAGGGTATTTTAATATTTTCATATTTTAATTAAAAATTATATCTCACTTCTATTATCATATCAAACATATTTTAAAACCTTACTTCTATATTTATCTCCACTTTCAATTCCATCACTATTTTCACTCCCAATTCTCAATAATCTCTTCCATTATACCAAACTGCCATAAGTAAAGGGCGCTGATGATGATAAGAAGAATAATACCATATCCATAAAATCTTGCCGAGTGTTTTTTTTCATTGCGAACCAAAATAATTTCCTATATTTTGATATATAGCCATTTCAGTTACTTCACGTCGCTGTCAAGTGGCACAACAAAACACGAGAATGATAAATATTACGAGTGTGAAACAAAGACCAATATATATGAACATGACAAGTCGTAAGTCAATGAAAAAATAAACACGAAAGAATACCAACTGTGCCATTGACCGGCATATCGTGTTCGCGTTTTTCATCTTCACATGAATCTGTTTTTTTAACCGGAATAAAAATGTATCTTTTTAATTTCGATGAGGGAGATAGTGTGTTGATATCTGAACTTACAAGTTATATGCCATCGAATAAGACGCCCTTGTATATCCCAAACGTGTAGTTTTAGTCATCTACTTGGCTGTTCATTTTACATTTTTTTTAAATGAACCAGGCTTCGGCCTATACTTTTATTACCATATTTTTAATAAAGTATATTATACTTGTACTTATATCAAAAAATTCCGTCAATTTCAATACATCATACACTTGTTCGATTGGCCAATTGGGGTGTTTCATATGTACCACTATCTATTTTACATATACTTTTTTTTTTCAAGATCTATTTTATATATACATATGTATATACAGGATATTATTTTTTTCCTCTTGGAGAGTGTGTTTAATAAACTTGAGAAATGGGCTGAATTGATTTGGATAATTAAAAATAATAAAAAGAAGAAACGTAAGCGGAATTTGACGCAATGATTTGAATTAACCTCACTAATAATATTCACTTGCAAAGCTCAGGATAGGTCTCTATCTACCTCCCACATGGCGTTTCTGAGTTCTTCTCTGCTGATAATCCTCTTCGTCTCGCCGTTGACTATACTGTCTTCATCATCTTCCTCGAATAATTTGTTATCTCTATCGGTGGAGAATCCAGAACATGTTATCAAATCAAGAAACAACTATTTCACTGCTGGGTTCTATGACGTTTGTGAGAATGCTTTCGCTTTCGCCATTTGGTTCACAAAACCACATCAAGGCCAAAACTTGACTGTTATTTGGATGGCAAATCGTGACGTTCTAGTGAACGGAAAAGGCTCAACTCTTACCCTTCGGAGCACTGGAAATCTGGTTTTGAACGATGCGGGTCGGGTCGATGTTTGGGCCACCAACACAACTTCATTGAAACTTCCCCAATTGATTCTTAAAGATGATGGTAATCTCGTTCTTCTTGAACCTCCTAATCATGTTTTGTGGCAAAGTTTCGATTTTCCCAAAGACACACTTGTCCCTGGACAGAAGCTAACCAAACATGCCACACTTGTCTCCTAAAAAAGTGTTACTATACCCTCTTCTGGTTTTTATTAGTTCTTCTTTGACAATGATAATTTTCTGTGTCTTGTCTACGAAGGCCCTAATGGTATTTCAAGTGCATTTTGGCCAGTTCAATGGCCTAGCGCCGAAGTTGGAAGGTCCACGAATTACACAAGTCGTTTTGCGTTTCTTGATTCATTTGGGGATTTCATTTCAACTGATCACTTTACTTTCACAACATCAGATTACGGGCTTGTGCTTCAAAGAAGATTGACCCTTGATAGTGATGGTAATATGAGAGTGTACAGCCGAAGAATCTGGAAAGATCAATGGTATGTTTCATGGGAAGCTTTTTCTGCAGGTTGTAACATTCATGGTGTGTGTGGAGAGAATAGTTTCTGCACATATCTTCCTTATTCTGGTCGAAAATGCTTATGTCTTCCTGGTTATAGATTCAAAGATGAAACTGATTGGTCTCTTGGGTGTCTACCCGAATTCCATTTGCCTTGTAATCGACCAGAAGAGTCTCGCTTTTTGAAAATACACAAAGGAAACTTCTTTCGCTATGACCTTGGAACTTTCCCAAACTTTACCTATGATCAATGTAAGGATCTGTGTTTGAATTTTTGTAACTGCAAAGGTTTCCAATATACCTTTGATGGTTCCCAATTTACATGTTACCCAAAGTACGTTTTGGTCAACGGAAACCTTCCTTCTACTTTTGATACATACTTTTTCCTGAAACTTACCAAGTCCAGAGCATTTGAATTCACTCATGAATTTTCCCACACAAAATGTGAAAATGTTAAATCTGTAAAGCTTGGGAACCAAGATTGTGCTTTGTTAAAGGTGCTTCTATGGTTAGCGTTAGCAGTTGGAGGCTTTGAAGTTGTGTTCATCTTCTTTGTTTGGTGTCTAACACGGAAAAACTCTAGCAATAAGCAACATAGTTATGAATATCTCACTGTAAATGGGTTTAGAAAATACAGCTACTCAGAGTTGAAAGAAGCAACAAGAGGTTTCAGAGAAGAGATTGGAAGGGGTGCGGGAGGAATCGTATATAAGGGTGTGCTAAAAGATGGGCGAGTAGCAGCAATCAAGAGACTCAACGAAGCAAACCAAATAGAAAGTGAGTTTCTTGCAGAGGTCAACATAATAGGGAGGCTTAACCACATGAACTTGATTAGCATGTGGGGGTATTGTGCAGAAGGAAATCATAGAATGTTGGTGTATGAGTTCATGGAGAACAGTTCTTTGGCAGACAACTTGGAATCCAATAACAAATTAATCATCACTTGATTGGAGAAAGAGGTACGAAATCGCTCTAGGAACAGCAAGAGGACTTGCATATCTTCATGAAGAATGCTTGGTGTGGGTTCTACATTGTGATATAAAACCTCAGAACATACTTCTGGATTCAGATTATAAGCCCAAGGTTGCAGATTTTGGATTGTCAAGGTTGCAGAACAGAAACGATGTCAAGAATCCAAGCTTCTCAAGGATTAGAGGAACAAGAGGGTATATGGCCCCAGAGTGGGTTTTCAACTTACCAATAACATCAAAGGTTGATGTTTACAGCTATGGAATTGTGGTGTTGGAGATGATAACAGGAAAAAGCTTGAGGGTCGATGGACCAGACCACTTGCATCATGGGAGGCTAGTGACATGGGTGAGAGAAAAGAAAAAGAAAGGAAAAGAAAAGGAGATACCATCGTGGGTTGAACAAATCGTTGATCCAACGGTTGAGGTAAGTTTTGACAAGAAGACGATGGAGATTCTGGTGACAATGGCATCAGCATGTGTTGAGGAAGACCGGGAAGCAAGGCCTACAATGAGACGCGTAGTGGAGATGCTTCAAGATCATGACGTTGACTAGCTCTCATGATTTTGATTTTTGAGTGATTATGTGTGCAAAGGGACTTGAAAGATAATCGCCACATGGGGTCGACCGGGATGTCCTAAGTGATATTAATGTAATACAACCAGGGTTACTTTATTGTTATGTGCGGTGGAATGAGCAGTATTTTTTGTCAATGTAAGGGCCTGTTTGGGATCTCATTTGGGAGGGGGAAAAGCTCATTTGGAGGGGGAAAACCCATTTGACATCTGCGGATGCGTTTGTGAACACATTAGCTTTCACTGGGCTTTTAGAAAAAAAACTACTTTTTTTAGAAGCTCATTGAAATAGCTTCTGGCTTTTTTTCACTGGGTTTAGAAAAAAAAAGCCACTTTTTTACTGTGTTCCCAAACAGGCACTAAGTCATGTTTAGAAATTTTTTTTATCAACTTTTAGAAAGTAATTTGTAACCCCATAGACATTAAACCCCTTAATATTTTAATAATTACAGAGTAATAAATGCACAGTTACGTAATACATACAGAAATAATAAAAATATATTGATATTAAGTACTTATTTACAATACAAGAATTCCCCCGTAGACTTTGAAAAATATATACAAGTGTATACAAAAATGTCCAAAAAAACAAAAGTACAATCTTAGATAACTACAACAGTCTCAGTATGCCCGAGACTCTATTTGCTTGTCACCGCTGTCTTGCCTTTCGAGACACTAGCCTCAGCTATAATTGATAAGTAAAATATTCATATATTTATTTTCCCTTATATGATGATTTTGTGGACTATATTTGAGCTGAATGTAATCAATTTGGGTGTAATTAATAAATAAATAATGATTTTCTTGCAGCCATGGACAGTACCGCATTAAGAATAATTATAGAAGGTATTTAAAGGGAAGTTACTATTCATGAGGGTACTATTCATTATGCATTGTTCATGTCTGGTACTGTTTGTAATCACTGTAGTGTACTGTAGCATGGGACTGTAGCGGACACTGTATTGTACTGTAGCGGTCGGTGTGTGTGGACGTGGGGCGGTTCGGTGCGGTTCTTGTAGCAGTCGGTTCACTGTAGCAAAATCACTAAAAAATACTGTAGCAGTCCGAAAATGAAGCCTAGAAATAGAGCTTCTTGGCACCCTAAAATGAGGAGGAAGGAAAGAGGAAGGAAGAGAGAGAGAGTTGTTATTTTTAGAATTTATTTCTTGCATTTTTTTTACTTCTTGCATGCCTCCTACATGGATGGTTTTACCTCCTATATGGAAGGCCTAGGTAGTCCTCCTTTATAGATGGTATAGGTTGCCACCTACATGGATGGTTTTATCTCCTATATGGTAGGCTAGATTTTCTATTTTCATACATCTTGTAGTTGTATTTTTATGTTTTTGTAATTAATTTTTATGCAATATTTATGATGTTTGTAATTTATTTTGGTTTTGTTTTTTAATTTTATCATGAGCTAAATTTTCCTTTTCCTAGGGTGACGACGTAGCTTACTAATGACAGATTGAATCTTAACTTATTAAATCTAGTTTTAATTTTTCCTTCATGATTGAGTTTTAATTATTGCTCTTAATGCTTACAATTGATTGGCCACCTTTTGGATGATTTCAATATGCATGTTGAGACCGGAAGGAGATACATGTGTATGGATCCTATAATTAAAATCATAATTTGCATATGAAATAGGAATATATTCATATGTGTTATGTAGTCTTAATTGAGTTCCATAAATCTTAATGCATGATTGATTGCTTAAATTCATATATGAATATATTGGGTTAGCAATTAATTATAGAATTACTTGACCTTGGAAGAGGCTAGTAATTAAAATAGGGAAACTCGACTATTAATCATATGGAATAAATTAGACTAGAATAGATAAGTGATTCAATCCGGAATTTGTTAAGTGAATTTAATCCCTAGGGCTTTTTTCTCATATTTGTCTTTATATCACTTGTATTCATATTTCATCATTTTTATCTTGCAATCTCAATCACAACTAATCAACCGACTAAATAGAATTAAAATTACCAATTTTGGTACTTAGTGATCAATCCTTGTGGGAACAATACTCTACTCACTTCTATATTACTTGATTACGACGGTGTATACTTGCATTTTCTAAATACACCATTCTACACTCGTAACAAGTTTTTGGTGCCGTTGCCGGGGATTGTTGTCATTAATATTAATACCAAGTAATTTTAATACTAATTTGATCTTCATATTACATTTTTTGTGTGTCTTTTGTTTCTTTTCAGGTTTTTGCTTAGTATATGATCAGATCGAAGAAGACTGAATTACAACCTTGTGATTCTGAGATCGAAAGAACTTGTCGAAGAAATCGGAGAGTTCGAAAGCAGTCTACTTCAATCAATTCAATGGCAAATCCGGAAGGAGAAGCAGCAGATACCAAAACACTCCGTGATTATGCAACACCAACAGTCATGGAGACAACTTTTGGAATCAGAAAACCACCAGTAGCAGCCAACAATTTTGAAATCAAGCTTGCAATTATCCAGATGGCACAAGCAAATCAGTTCGGTGGTTTATCAACAGAAGATCCCAACGCACATATAGCCAGCTTCCTAGAAATATGTGACACATTCAAGCATAATGGTGTTACTGATGATGTCATTAGACTTATACTTTTCCCTTTCTCACTCGGGGATAAGGCTAAGAGCTGGTTACATTCTTTACCAGTGGGAAGCATAACTACATGGGATGCCTTGGCACAAAAATTTTTGGCGAAATACTTTCCGTTAGGAAAAACTGCTAAATTGAGGAATGAAATTACCTCATTTTCCCAGCATTAACTAGAAAGCCTTTATGAAGCCTGTGAAAGATACAAGGAGTTGCTAAGGAGATGTCCTCATCATGGGTTACCAGATTGGTGGACACTGCAAACATTCTACAATGGGATGACGCATACTACCAGAATTCTTGTAGATGCTGCAGCTGGAGGATCTTTAATGGGAAAAAATCTAGATGATGCATACAATTTACTTGAGGAGATGGCGGCCAATGCATATCAATGGCCTTCTGAACGTCATAATTCAAAGAAGGTACTTGGAGTGCACGAGCTGGATGGATATCCTTACAACTTTATCTTCTCAAGTTACATCTATATCCAAGCAAGTGAGCTCATTGACTAGTCAAGCAAATGCAATCAGTACTCCTCATGAAACCTGTGACCGATATGGAGGACCTCATATGAGTACACAAAGTCAAGATGGACACTCATCTATGCCTTCTCAGTCGGAGCAAGCTCATTATATCGGAAATCAAAGAAATGACACATTCTCAAACACTTATAATCCAGGTTGGCGGAATCATCCAAACTTTGGCTGGAGGAATAATCAAAATGTGTTCAAGCCGCAAGGAAACTACCAGCAACAAGCTCTTCAACCACCAAATCCACCACAGCAGAAATTAAATATAGAAGAAGCATTGGCTCAACTAACCATGAATACATCTCAATTCATGGCTAGGACTGACGTAACACTCAGGAGCCACGAAGCCTCAATAAAGAACTTGGAGATCCAAATGAGCCAAATTGCAAATATGCTGAATTCCAGACAACCAGGTACTCTTCTAAGTGACACTGAAAAAAACCCAAGAGAGCATGTGAAGGCTATTGCATTAAGGAGTGGGAAAGAATTGAAAGATCCTGTAATTCTACATAAGAATGACGGAGAAAAGAAAGAAAGTGAACAAGAAAAGAAGGAGGAAGCACAGAAACCTCAAGAAGATGATGTGTTACCAGGAAGAATCAGCTTTTCAGATAACCCTCCTCCATATGTACCACTAGTTCCATACCCTCAGAGACTTGTGAAGGCAAAGTTAGACAAGCAGTTTAAAAAGTTTCTGGAGGTTTTCAAAAAGTTACATATCAACATCCCTTTTGCAGACGCTCTTGCCCAAATGCCCAGTTATGCAAAATTCATGAAGGACATTCTCTCAAATAAGCGTAAGCTAGAGGAATTTGAGACAGTTGCACTTACTGAGGAGTGCAGTGCCATTTTGCAAAAGAAACTACCACCAAAGCTGAAAGATTCAGGAAGCTTTTGCTTACCTTGCACCATAGGTCAATGTAACTTTGAAAGAGCACTTTATGACCTGGGAGCAAGTCTAAATCTCATGCCCTTATCTGTCTACAGAAAACTTGGTCTTGGAGAGGTGAAGCCTACCACTGTTTCACTACTTCTTGCTGATCGATCAATTAAACATCTGAGGGGTGTCTTAGAAGATGTTCTGGTGAAGGTGAAAAAACTCATATTTCTAGCTGATTTCATCATACTCGACATGGAAGAAGATCAAGAAATTCCTATCATTCTTGGGAGGCTATTCCTAGCAACTGGGAGAACTTTAATAGATGTTCAACAGGGAAAGTTAACCTTGCGAGTTCAAGATGATCAAGTATCTTTCAACATTTTTAAGGCTTTATCCTTTCCAAATGAAGATGATGCCTGTTACAGAGTAGATACATTGACCAGCTGCACAAAAGACGTGGTGAACGAAATCTGCATGAATCAACCATTAGAAATGGGAATGGTAGATGTATCAAAATCTACTAATCCTAAAGTCTTGGAGTAGATTAGGTACCTTGATGAAAATTCCCCAATTTTTATCAAGAAACCATTTGAAGATTTGGGAGAGAGGCCAAGTAAGCCGGTGCCATCAGTTGAAAATCCACCAGAACTGGAGTTGAAAACATTACCATCCCACTTAAAGTATGCTTATCTAGGAGAAAATTCAACATTACCAGTGATTGTCTCTGCAGCTCTTACTCCAGAAAAAGAAGAAAAGTTATTAAGAGTTCTAAAGGAGTATAAAACAGCATTTGGATGGTCGATAGCTAATATAAGAGGAATCAGTCCTTTCATTTGTATGTATAAGATCTTAATGGAAGATAATTACAAGCCATCAGTTGAGCACCAGAGAAGACTTAATCCGAATATGAAGGAGGTGGTAAGAAAAGAGGTAATAAAGTGGCTGGATACTGGTATAATTTACCCAATCTCTGATAGTCAATGGGTAAGTCCAGTTCAAGTTGTGCCAAAGAAGGGTGGAATGACAGTGGTGCCTAATGAGAAAAATGAACTGATTCCACAACGAATGGTGACAGGATGGAGAGTGTGCATTGACTACAGAAAGCTCAACAAAGCCACTAGAAAAGACCACTTCCCGCTGCCATTTATAGACCAGATGCTTGACAGACTAGCTGGGAAAGCCTACTACTGTTTTCTAGATGGGTACACAGGATATAATCAAATTACAATTACACCTGAGGATCAAGAGAAAACAACTTTTACATGTCCATATGGCAAATTTGCTTTCAGAAAAATGCCATTTGGTCTATTTAATGCACCAGCAACATTTCAAAGGAGTATGATGGCGATCTTCTTAGATATGGTGGAGAAATTCATTGAAGTATTTATGGATGATTTCTCAATCTTTGGAGAATCATATGATCACTGTCTTGCAAACCTGGCAAAAGTCTTACAACGCTGTGTGGAGACAAATCTGGTTCTAAATTGGGAGAAATGTCATTTCATGGTGAAAGAAGGAATTGTGCTGGGTCACAAGGTATCTAATCAAGGCATTGAAGTGGACCGAGCCAAGATTGAAACAATTGAAAAGCTACCACCTCCCTCCTCAATAAAGGGCATTCGGAGCTTCTTAGGACATGCGAGTTTCTACAGAAGATTCATCAAGGACTTCTCAAAAATCACAAAACCACTTTGCATGCTGTTGGAGAAAAATGTTCACTTTGTGTTTAATGAGGAATGTTTATCAGCCTTGAAAACTCTAAAAAGAGCCTTGACGTCTACACCAGTTATCATAGCTCCAAATTGGAATCTTCTATTTGAAATGATGTGTGATGCAAGTGATTATGCAGTCGGAGTTGTTTTAGGCCAAAGAAGAGGCAAGGTTTTTCATGGCATCTATTATGCTAGCAGGACACTCTCAGACGCACAGCTGAATTATGCAACAACAGAAAAGGAGCTGTTAGCAGTAGTATTTGCATTTGACAAATTCAGAGCCTACTTAATCAGGTCAAAGGTCATTGTTTGGATGGACCATTCAGCAATCAAATACTTGATCGAGAAGAAAGATGCTAAGCCAAGATTGATTAGATGGGTACTTTTGTTACAAGAATTTGACTTGGAAATCAAAGATAAAAAAGGGACCAAGAATCTCATTGCAGATCATCTTTCTCGGTTAGAGCCATCTGAACAAAAGAGAGAATCACCAATCCAGGAGAATTTCCCGGATGAGCAACACTTTGCCATACAATCACAATTCACCCCGTGGTATGCTGATTTTGTAAATTATTTGGCAAACGGAGTAATGCCTTATGAACTTTCTAAAGTGCAAAAGAAGAAGTTTTTAGCTGATGTAAGGCATTATTTTTGGGAAGATCCTTTCTTATATAAACAATGCCCAGATCGAATTATCAGGCGAAGTGTTCCTGAGGAAGAAATGGCTAGCATCTTAAATCACTGCCATTCATCCCCATATGGTGGTCATTTTGGAGTAAATAGAACAGCTACTAAAGTCCTTCAGTCAGGGTTTTACTAGCCTACACTCTTCAAGGATGCCCAAAGAATTGTGACAACCTGTGATAGATGTCAAAGAACAGGAAATATCTCAAGGAGACATGAAGCCCTTCTAACTAACATCTTAGAAGTTGAGCTTTTTGATATATGGGGGATCGATTTTATGGGGCCTTTTCCATCCTCATTAAATAATCAATTTATTTCAGTAGCTCTTGATTATGTATCCAAGTGGGTTGAAGCAGCTGCTTTTCCTACAAATGATTCTCGAGTGGTTGTGAATTTCTTGAGGAAAACTATTTTCACAAGATTTGGAGTGCCCAAAGCTATTATCAGTGATGGAGGGAAGCATTTTTCAATCAGCAGCTTCAATATGTATTAGCTAAATATGGAGTCACTCATAAGGTTGCAACTCCATATCATCCACAAACTAGCGGGCAAGTGGAAATCTCAAATAGAGAACTGAAATGGATCTTAGAGAAGACGGTGAATTCTAATCGGAAGGACTGGGCAAGGAAATTGGATGATGCACTTTGGGCTTATCAAACTGCTTTTAAGACACTAATTGATACATCCCCATATCAATTGGTCTACGAAAAAGCATATCACCTTCCAGTAGAAATGGAGCATAGAGCATATTGGGCAATCAAAGCCTTAAATTTTGACTTAAAGGCGGCTGGGGAGAAAAGACTTCTCCAACTCAATGAGCTTGAAGAATTCAGACAACAAGCTTATGAGAATGCCAAGTTATACAAGGAGAAGACAAAAATGTGGCATGATAGAAGAATTATGAGGAGAGAGTTCACACCGGGACAAAAAGTGCTGCTGTATAACTCAAGGCTAAAGCTCTTTCCGGGAAAGTTGAGATCAAGGTGGTCAGGACCTTTTACTGTGGTTCAAACATGGCCATATGGAGCTGTGGAGATTCAAGATGGTGATCGAAAATTCAAAGTGAATGAGCAAAGGCTGAAAGAATATAATGACGGTGCACTCAACACTTTAAAAATTGTCATCACTTTCGAGGAAACAACAGGTAAGTCCTAATTTTTAAAAAAAAATTTAAAAAAAATAAAAAAAAATTATTGGTTTGGTCTTTGTCTAGCTAAAGACGTTAAACAAGGGCGGCTATTTGGGAGGCAACCCAAAACTTCTTTTCCTTACTCTATCATTTTTCTTTCTTACTTACTGAAGCACACAAAACTGCATCTTTAAATTTTAGTCTCATCATGGAGGAAATTATTGTAAAGCTTAAGAACAGGTTCCTCACTCTTCCCAAAGATGTGCTTAGGAAGATCTATAGCTGTCAACTTGAAAGAATGAAGACATTCAAGCGTTTGGGCCTTCTTGAGGATGTCCGCTGGATCATTAAAGCTAAGGTACGTTTAATAGGTGAAATTCATGAGTCATTTATTAAACATATGCCAGGTATGGGAAGAAGCTCTTACTCCAAAAAGAGAAGAGCTAAAAGAATGAAGGTTTGTCCTAAATGTGCAAGGTGGAATTGTGATCAACGCTGTAGGAGCAAAGGTATGGTTTCTATAAATCGAGAAGATAAAATTCAATTTATAAAGGATGGACTGAGTAAGGACTCATTGGATGATATCATTCAGAATCTTAAAATGCATCCTAGTGGTGATGTTCATCATGTTCTTCTTGATTTATTAGACATATTCAACAAAGGAAAAGAGCGCTACCGTCTTGGGAATCTGACATTAAAAGACCCTGTTTTTCAGTTTATAAGAAAACTGGATGGGAAGCAAATCCTCGATTCATAGAAAGCGTTTAAGCTGTTACTGGACGTAAAACCAGAGGAAGATGTGAGCCACAATCACAACTACTGTACATAATCTTGCTTTTGTCTAATCTGTCTTATCTTTTTCAGTAACTTTTGACTTTCTTTACTCACTTTACTTAATTTCTTCGCATAGTGGCCCACTGGTCATTCGTGTCAAAAAAAATTTTCAAACTTTTTTTGAAAAATTTGTGATTTGCATAATTTTGTTGTCGTTATTTTTGTAATATAAATATGTAATCTTCCATTTGTAAAAAAACACAAAATGTCTGAGAGAAAAAAAGAGAGGAGTGGTATCACACTAAAATGCAGTTTTAAATCTATATGCATTTTTGGTGAAACTGACTCAGGAAAGGATGGAGAGTTTATACCTGCAGCACAGGAACTAGGACGTGCACTAGCCACTAGGAAAATCAACTTTGTCTATGGGAGAGGTCTCGAGCGCCTGAAGTTAAGTATGGCTATTCCTACAACCATTAATGGTAGCAAGGGTTTGTGTTTAAGGATAAAGGAGTTAGAACATCACTTCTTCTTCTTAGGCCAAGAGTTAGAGGTTTCAAGCCTGCCTGAACGAATGGGATGTATGTTTTACCATGTTGATGCTTTTATCGCTCTACCCGGTGGTTTTGAAACGTTGGATGCGATCTCTAGCATTGCATATTGGGCTAAACCGAACTTTCATAAAAAACCATTAGGATTGTTAAATGTTAATGGTTTTTATGATAACATGTTGTCTTTTCTTGATCATGCTGTGGAAACAGGATTCATACCCCAAGCGACTCGTCATTCCATCATTTATGCACCAACTGCTGATCAACAACTAGATAAATTGCAAACCTATGAACCTCAACCAGATCTATTAATAAAAGAAAAAGGTGGGCAATCTTCAGATTGCAGTCAGAAGCAGAATCCAGATACCACTCTCCGGTTGTAACTTTCCTTAATCTTAATTGTTTTACTCTTAGCATTTTGATTTACTTTATTATTGTGTGTTTAGGTTGTTCAAAAAAAAAACCCTTCTTTAATCTTTAGAAGACATTGAGGACAATGTCTGATTTAGGTTGGGGGAGGATTATAAAAAAAAGCATAGTTTCTCCATTTGATAGTTAGTTAGTAAAATCATTAGATGCATGGGGTATGCATAGATGGCAGAGTAAAGAGTTATTCTTAACTCTTGAGACGCATCTTATTAGTTGTATTCTTTTTTCTATTTCATCTTTTAAAAAAAAGGAGGTTCGACCTAATAAAAAATATTTTATTTAAGTGCTTTTCAATGATTTTAAGAAGTATATAAGTTTAAAGTATGGATCAATTGAGTTTAGAGATTTTATAGCATGATTGAATAACTGATTGTTGAATTTGGTGATGAATTTTGAGATTGAATGAGCTGAATTTGAAAGTCATTAACCGTGAGCTTTTGAGCCTATATGATTAATAATGATTATCTTTCTTGTGTGTGATATTCACCTATTAAGTTGTCACTCTAGAACTTGCTTTAAATCTAGTTGAAATTACATGTCACATGCACATTCAAAAATGATAAAGGCATTCATTTTGTTTAGCCAGAGCCAAATAGCCAACTTTGCAATTATACCATTGATAAGCCCCTTTGAGCCTGATTGATTATTTCTTTATTCTTAACCCATTAATATGTGTTTTAATGATTTATCAAGTGCTTTTACTTAATTCGAAAGATTAACAGAGCATTTGAAATTTTTGTGAAATGGGCTTTTGACAAGTGTGGGGGTCTATATATCATCAATTGTAAAAGAGCAGAAGTTGTAAAAAAGAGAGAGAGAAAAACAGAGAAAAAAGAGAAAAAAAAGAGAAAAAGAAAAAAAAAGATTTGTAAATTGTGGGTTGTTGGGATGAGATAGGTCATGTCTATTCATAAGATGACCTATTTTTCAATTACTCTATTTACTTAGTAAATATTTACTTAGTAAATATAGCCCTTCATATAACTTTTTACATTCATTTTACCTTAACCCCTTACAACCCTTAATAAGTCATTTTGATTTGAATTGTGCATGTGAATTAGGTAGTGGAGATTAGGATTTTTGGCAAGCTTATGATAGTGCAATTTTTTCAGGTGAATTTGAGCGAAACACTTACCCTAAAACACTTGAGAGATTGAGAGAATGAGTCACAATTATGAATTCAATTCATTCATTTTCAAATGAAGTTACCAGTTTATACTTTTGTTGATTCAAGAATACTATGATCTCTTTATTCTTTAATTGTGTCATGTTTATGACTTGACACTTCTGATTTTGTTGGAAGCACTTATTAGTTACTCTTTCTTGTCCGAGGACGTCCAAGAGCTAAGTGTGGGGGAATTTGATAAGTAAAATATTTACATATTTATTTTTCCTTATATGATGATTTTGTGGACTATATTTGAGCTGAATGTAATCAATTTGGGTGTAATTAATAAATAAATAATGATTTTCTTGCAGCCATGGACAATACCGCATTAAGAAGAATTAAAGAAGGCATTTAAGGGAAAGTTACTATTCATGTGATACTATTCACTGTGCACTGTTCATGTCTGGTACTGTTTGGAATCACTGTAGCGGTCGGTGTGTGTGGACGTGGGGCGGTTCGGTGCGGTTCTTGTAGCAGTCAGTTCACTGTAGCAAAGTGGGTGGTCGGTTCACTGTAGCAGTGCAGTTCACTGTAGCAAAATCACTGTAGAAAAAATACTGTAGCAATCCAAAAATGAAGCCTATAAATAGAGCTTCTTGGCACCCTAAAATGAGGAGGAAGGAAAGAGGAAGGAAGAGAGAGAGAGAGAGAGAATTTCTATTTTAGAGAGAGAGAGTTATTATTTTTAGAATTTATTTCTTGCATTTTTTTTACTTCTTGCATGCCTCCTACATGGATGGTTTTACCTCCTATATGGAAGGCCTAGGTAGTCATCTGTTATGGATGGTATAGGTTGCCACCTACATTGATAGTTTTACCTCCTATATGGTAGGCTAGATTTTCTATTTTCATGCATCTTGTAGTTGTATTTTTATGTTTTTGTAATTAATTTTTATGCAATATTTATGATGTTTGTAATTTATTTTGGTTTTATTTTTTAATTTTATCATGAGCTAAATTTTCCTTTTCATAGGGTGACGACGTAGCTTACTAATGACGGATTGAATCTTAACTTTTTAAATCTAGTTTTAATTTTTCCTTCATGATTGAGTTTTAATTATTGCTCTTAATGCTTACAATTGATTGGCCACCTTTTGGATGATTTCAATATGCATGTTGAGACCGGAAGGAGATACATGTGTATGGATCCTATAATTAAAACCATTTGCATATGAAATAGGAGTATATTCATATGTGTTATGTAGTCTTAATTGAGTTCCATAAATCTTAATGCATGATTGATTGCTTAAATTCATATATGAATATATTGTGTTAGCAATTAATTATAGAATTACTTGACCTTGGAAGAGGCTAGTAATTAAAATAGGGAAATTCGACTATTAATCATGTGGAATAAATTGGACTAGAATAGATAAGTGATTCAATCCAGAATTTGTTAGGTGAAATCTAATCCCTAGGGCTTTTTCTCATATTTGTCTTTATATCACTTGTATTCATATTTCATCATTTTTATCTTGCAATCTCAATCACAACTAATCAACCGACTAAATAGAATTAAAATTACCAATTTTGGTACTTAGTGATTAATCCTCGTGGGAACGATACTCTACTCACTTCTATATTACTTGATTACGACGGTGTATACTTGCATTTTCTAAATACACAATCCTACACTCGTAACAGTAATATTTTTAATTTTGAAAAAGGATGAGATTCAGACGAATCTCAATAGCTATATGTTTTTCAAACATATAAAATATGAAAATAAATATATGATACATCATGTCATGTAAGATGATAGAATGTTGTGTGCCCACTATCCAAGGCCAAAGGACATATTTGCGCCTTGGCTTAACCCTGCGCCCCTTTTGGGTTCCAGACCACAATTAGGTTAATATGCATGTCCAAGACACTATGCTCATATTATAGACAATAACATACTCTAACATATAATAATCATATAGTATATGCAAGAAAAATTTATTACCTGAGTCTTTTTCCAGCTTCAATAACAGTCCTACACTATTGTTTCGGCTCGGGCTTTTACCAAGTCCTAAAAATTAAATTACAAGTAACTAATTATTACTTACATTTTTAGTTCCTTATATTAAATTTTACTGGTTATCTAATGCATTTTCAACAAGTTCTGTAAAGTACAACTCTGGACAGTGCAGTTTCACAGTTTTTTGGAAAACTGATAGATTTTTAGTCAACTTTGAAAGTTCATAATTAATTCTAGAAAAATCCAATTTAACTGATTCTAAAGCCTAAATGAAGATATTTAAATATATTTTTGTATAAAAATGCTTTGGTATGACCAATATCATAATATATTTCCCAGAAAATTCATTAAACTCTACTGTTCCCAGATTTCCTTCCAGAAATAGGACATAACTTCAAAAATCCATATCTTTTAGCATACTAGTTTAAAAATTACAAACTTCCTATCAAATTAAATCTCTACATCTCTACCTTAATCCTGCCAAGTTTCATAATTTTTGGACTAGATTTTCTCCACGAAACTCATTTCACAAACAGACTGCCTCTAGTGGAACCAATCAAACAACATTGTTTTCCACTTTAATAAATTCTAGATTTAAATATAAGTATCCAAAAATCAAGAACTCATGTATACTTACATAATTTTCCCTTATAATTCCAATGAAATCATCAAAATTTCAAAATTCTAACTCCTCCCTATGGTTTTGCACTTGGCCGAAAGTTAGGGTTCTTAGGAGAGAAAGTGTGTTTTCTTAATTTCTCTTGCTTAATCGCTTCTTTACCACTTCTAATTACATGATTAACTACTTAAATGATAAATGGACATGATTTGAGGAAATTTTAGCAGTATTTTCCCTTAGGGTTTTATCTTCCCAAATTTACAAAATAAACAAAAACCTACAACAACAACACTATCATATAGCATAAGAGGATCAAGTTTATGAGATTACCCCTTAATTTTATCACTTTCTCTCTCTAAAAATGACATTTCCCTCTCTATCTTCTCTCTTGATTTGGCTTGCTATCCATGAATTTTAAGAAGAAGTAGTTAGAGGAAGTTTTAAAGAGATTGTAAAGTATAAGCACTGGATTTATATGCTTTTACCTTGAATCCTTGCCTCTTGAACCCTAAGACCACTTATGTTCTTTAAGCTTTCTTGAGCTCTTCCCTCTCTCTCTTGCTTTGGTATTTAGCCAGAAATATGAGATGAAGAGGAGGGATATTAGATTTTTCTAACTATCTTTCTATTCTTGCTTTTACTTTAACATGTGCTTGCTTGTCATTGGCTTGGCTCTCATCATTTTTTTTCCTCTCTTGAATTAATATATTCACCAAGCAAATATATATGTGTGTCCCTTCTTTGACCGAAATATGAAGAAGGAAAGAAGAGATTATGGCTTTATCAAATATCTCCTCTTACTTTTTGTAATATCATTATTTAATATAAATCCAACATGTCCTAAATTTTTACTTGGTCAAGAATTCTCTTCTTGAATTAATAACAATCAAGTATGTATGTGTATATATGTGTGTGTTCCCCTTTTATTTCCCTTACTTACTGAAATTATAGAGGGAAAAATAAACAAAAATAGCTTCTTGCTTTATCCCATTAGTACACCTTCCAAGTGTTTCACTTGTGTGATAACACTTTTGACTTTCTTCCAACTTAATTTCATTTGGTAACTAATACTTTAAAATGTGATTATTAATTATCAAATAACCATTTTCTCTCTTATTTCCCCTTATCTAGCCGAAATTATTAAGAGGAAAAAGGAAAAAAAATATTTTTTTTCTTATTTTATTGACAAATTACAATTTTGTCATTACATTTTTGTGATTTATTGAAATAAATCATTTCTTACTCTTTTTCCTTTGGTTTAGCCGAATTTTAACACTTATGTTAGGCCATTATTTGTGTCCTTTCATGCTCCAATTTAGGTTACAATGTTAGGCCTTGAAGTGGGCATTAATTGCTCTTTGATTTCATAACTTAGCCAAGTTGCATGTAACCACCAATTGAAGTGTTTATGTCAAATCATGATATCCCAATTCACCATTTTATTTCATTAAATATATTAATTACATACAAAAAATATTAGTGACTGAAAATGGAATGTTACACTAGAGTTACTAATTAGAGATCATTCAAGAATCAAAAGTGACTCAAATAGTACCATTAGGTAAGTTAAAAACTAGAAACTCTTTCTTAAATATATTAGGGGCGTACCAAGAGATAATAAATTTTTTTAAATTTTGAAAATTTATTACTAATTCAATATATATCTAAAATTAGTGGTTCAAAGCTATATGTTTAGCTGAAATGAAAAAAAAAGCTCTATATTTAACTCTTAGAAAGATCTTTGATAGCAAAATAAGATGCAAGTTCACATCTGAACCTTTTTGTCATAAAACCCCCATTTATTAAAACTGAATAGGGAAATTCATAAGAATTTTCCAGATTTCTAGTACAACTTTACAGTATTGTATCTTGTGATCTACATATCCTAAAATTATGAATTAGGACTTGTTAGAAAGTTTAGGACGTCCGTATCAGAAAAAGAAAGCTTAGCATGTCCTCTTTACCATATTTCAGGGCCTACCTTGCTCAGATGCCCTGTCAACATAAAGTCACAAATTGATATCTCAACTTTAATAATTATAACTTTAACTGGCTCCCTTGATGCATATTTGCCATACATCTAACAAATCACTTACCTTGGCTATATATAGTACTTGACTGCTTTTTATAGAGCTTAGTTCAACCCGTAATAATATTATATTATTTATACAAAGCTTTCAAAATAATATATACACAACTGCACACACCAAGGGTCATATAAATTATCCTTCATTCTTAAATATAAAATCTAGTTAAATTTTTTTAGAGATATTAGGAAATCTAATTAAATTACTTTAAAGTATTTCTATATAACATGTTTTCTCAAAGTTAATTTACCTAACTTATAAATTAATATGTAATCTAATAATATGTAACACATGATATGATTAAATAACTTATTTAATTTCTTTAATCTCTTCAAAAAAAAAAATCATTTAGATATTATATTTAGGACATGAGAAAGTAAAAAATAAAAAAAGTACCTCCATCTATCTTAAACCACCTTGCCCTTTTCATTTAAAGAGCTTACCCCTAAGGTTGAATAGGAGAAGAATGGGGTGAGATTCAAGGAAATTTCAATAATAAAACATCAAATCAATATATAATGTGTAATGGTAATTAAATAAGTATGTAAATAGTCAAGTAAGAACAACACCTTATAAGCAAATGCACATGGGCACAACACAAACTCAAGCAAATATATTATATGGTTAAAGGCCTAATTATATCATACATGGCAAATAAACATGCTAGTGACCAAACACAAACTATATAAGATTAAATTTCACTATTTATTGAAGCTTTCATCCAAACTTACTACCTTAGCTAGCTCCTCTTACTCATACTTGCTTGTAGGATTTTAGTAGAATTCAAATCCTAACAAATTCACATATATAGACAGATCAATACCTATATCTTTATGCATAAGTAGCCTCTCCCTTTGCTCAACTCTGAACTCTTAAAATATGGCTTTTTAACTTAGTTCTTTTAACAAAATTTCCAAACTTAACGTCCTCTTGCATAAAAATTCTTCCCTCATGCCACCCTTGCACAATTTCACCTAAGCAATTCATTTTTGAGACCAAATAAATCCAATTTTAGATCCTTCCTATTTTGCTAGGACTGGCCAAAACATATACCCATATAAAAACATGACACTTTCTCTTCCAATGCTTTCAAACTTGATCTAGGGACATTATCCTCTACAAAACCTCCTTCTAAATTCATTATGCTATACAAAACCTTCTTCTAAATTCATTGGAAGCCTTACATTTAACAAAAACTTTACGAAAATTTTCATCTCCAAACATCACAAATTTCATATACATCATGCTACAACAACAATCAGTATGCAAGGCACTTAATCACTATATCTACTAGGTTCCATTTAAGCTTATCCATGCTTATCTCTCACATTCTTCAACTTTCTCTTTTTAAACTTAAACTTTTAGTCATGATTTACTAACAAAATAATCTCTCTTTTCTTTATTAAAAGGAACAACAGCCACACATGCCCCATTCTTTTTTATCACATGCCCCATTCTTTTTTATGAGAAACATTCATAGAATGTCTTATCTTGTTACTTTGTCATTTTGCCCTTATTTAATTATTAATTTTTATTTGTTAATTTTCCTTAATAGTTAATGCTTAAATGTATCTTGTTGTATTTTGTTCTCTTATTCAAGACCTCATTTAATAGGGGTAATAAGTTGAATTTTAATTTGCTTCCCAATTTCAGCTAGTTTTAATGAGTTAAAATCATTTATTGATTCTGATAAGCCAGTTGAAGTGACTTATATTATGTAGGAGAAGTAAGTATGTGTGTATATATACACACACATATATTAAAATGACGCTTTTTATTTATTGACCAGATATTACGCGAACAACAAAAAGGTTAAAAAGAAAACTGTACGTGGAACCATGCCTGCGGGCAAACCATTATAACTTATAAAATATGCACCACTTTCATGACATTGAAAACATTCAACCACCCGGTGGATATATATACCAAAATAATTAAATTCCAATTGGTGACTGAACTGGTTAAGATATTAGTTAAGGGTTAGTAAGTTAGACCGGTGTCAAATCAGGGCTAAACCGGTGAGAAATTGAAAATTTTATGATTATTAAAATAAAATTTTAAAGAAAAATTAAAAAATAATTTAAAAAAAATTGAAAAACCTGGACTAGACCGATTTACCAAAATATAAGATATTTTTAATTTTATCTCTCATATTTATTATTTTTTGAACTAATTTTTCTAACTTATAAGATTATATATATAATCTAATATTATACAAAAATATTTTAAGAAATCATGCCACATACATTATAATTAGGTAATTTATTCAGCTACTTTAATATACTTTCTCAATTTAGATAAATAAGTTTTATATTAACAATCATAAGAATATTTGGTTTTTGCCCCATATTTTCACAACTTGCAACCAGAAAAAAGAAAAATACACGAATTTAAATTTCTTCCATTTCAAAGAGATAAATCTCTCACATCCAAAAACAAAAAGTTACAAATAATTTCAAATATTATTTTTAGTACAAATATATATTGTCATATTTTATGGAATTTTATAACCTCGTAAGAATCAAATAACATTATAACTTTCATGAGTAATTCAATTTTTAGTCCTCCCCAATTTAAGAACCAGGTTATTAAGTACAGGAACATTCACAGACACTCGTATATACGCCAATTATATAAAACAAGATTCATTGACTTTGAGAAATGTACACCATAGTGTTGGCTACTTAGCTAGATACAATGCATTTCATATGTACCACTCTTTAATTTAATTATTAACAGACTATAAATAAAGGACGGCAAAAAAATAACCGAATACAAATAAAGAGAGGTATAAAAAAGACTATAAATAAAGGTCCGGCCAACTCAAAGTTTTATATACGGACACAAATCAATCAAAGAGAAATAAGAAGAATTCTTGCCCTTTTCTCTCCTCTCTAAAAGTTTCTCTTATTGATCTTGTCATTATGCTTATATTTCCACTAGTTTTACAGCAATTTTGGTTTTTTTTCTTTAGTGTGATTTCTCTTTGGAATTTTTCTCTTATTATTCATTATATTATGAATTTTTTTATTGATATATGTTGTATTATTTTATCATTCAGTCATTGTGGTTTTATTTTGACTACAAAACCGTCACTGAAACTTAACTCTCTGTGCAACTCAATCTTTATCAAGTTTGAGCCATTTAATCTACTGGTCATTACAAATTCAAAATTTTTTTTTATCGAAGGTTACAAATTAATTAGACTGTACTTTAAGGAATAGGTAATTTTTTTTTAAAGTGTAGGGATCAACATATTAAATGACTAAAATTGAAGGGATTGATGAGTTGGAAGAGTCAAATTCCAGAAATTGAGTTGTAATCAAAATAATTAAAACCACAGAGACAAAATTATTTTTCTGTTATAAATAGAAGGGAAAGATGAAAGAGAGAATATAAGCGCAAGATGATGAATCCTATTCACTAATTCAAGATGTATATAATACATAACACATGCCCTATATTTATAAATATAAATTTATAATTTCAATAAAATCGATATCTACACATTTGATGTCAATAAGAGATAAATGTGAGATACAGAAGATAATAAAGATAATAGAGATATATGGACATTCACATAAATATGATATTCATAACACTCCCATTTGGATATCCATTACATACAAATGTGCCTCATTAAAAAACTTTAACTAAAAAATATCCGGTGGGACAAAAACCTAACAAAAGAAAAAGAGTACATCATTCATTGAAATGCTATTCAATGTTATCTCTTTAAAAACCTTGCTAGGAAATCTCAGTGGGATAAAAACATAGATAAGGGAAAAAGAGTACAGCATGTATTAACTCCACCTCTTGACAACATGAGTTGATACCTTTGGATTTGTGAAGTCTGACATCACAAACAAGCTTTCCATATATTGTCCTAGCTAGGAAGTGACTTGGTGAACAAATTTACTAGGTTTCATTGGAATGGATTTACTGGATGCTAATTTCACTCTCTTATGTTGATGCAGTCCATTGCAATGTCTTCATGTTGGGGAATAACTATATCATTCTAATATGCAAATGATATATTAAGTCATGTGTGCCTGATATACATAAGTGCTCCAATAACACTAAGATATGATACTTTTGGATTAAGTATTTTTTTTAATCACCTTCTCGAGGTCTAAAGACAAGATACTTTTGAACCAATCATTTCTCTATAAAAAAAATGCTTTATTCTTTCAAATCCTTTATTTCAAATGTTTTCTTTATGCAATTTATAGCTTAAGCAAGCCCTTCATGAGTGTTAGCAATTCACAGCTGTGCAAGCTCTTCAAGAGTTTAAGCAAATCATCACATATTTTATATACTCTTCACGAGTTCCAAAGATATTTATGTTATATCTCTATTTTGATAATAACAAAAATTAAGAACGATTAAGAAAGTGTTTTGGAGAAGGTACATTGGTTTAAAACATTTTTGAAACCTATTATTGAGAAAATCACTGTATCACTCGAGTGACCATTTAAGTGATGTGACAAAAACTTGGTTATCTTATTTTTGAACTAGTGATGAGGTGTTCATAAAAATCTTAGTTGATCACTCGAGTGATATGCCTTTTGAAAGTAACTCATCACTATAGTGCTCACTATAAGTGACAGACAATGATCACTCGAGTGACCCTAAGTAATGCAGAAGTTTACCATTGTTACCACTTCACCATGGTGACTAAGATAGTAATCTGATTTTTGAAAATTATTCTTTAAGAGATCACTCGAGTGATAATATATAAAGTGCATTACTATTAGACTGCCATAGTGAACCATCTGGTGATTAGTTCTCTAGAAAGATATTTCAAACTAGATCACTCGAGTAATGTTTCAAAATTTTTATCACTTCCACTTCACCATATTGGTCTTTTCTAGTGATTTGTTTTCTAAAAATATTTTAAAGAGAAGATTACTTGAGTGACCACTTGAGTGATGTGTTAAATTTTCATCACTATCACTTCACTATAGTGATATGTTCTAGTGATAAGCCTTCTGAAAATTTTCTAGGAGAAGATCATTCAAGTGACCACTCGACTAATATGTGTTAAAGAGTATCACTAGTACATAACCATAGTGACTCGGGTAGTGCTTAACATTTTTGAAAAAAGTTCCTAAGACTAGATCATTCGAATGACATGTAAAAAGAACATCACTACCACTGCATTATGGTGATGGCATATAGTGATCTGTTTCTTTTAAAAGAAAAAGAAGCAAGATCATGATCATATTACATTCATCACCACTTGTTTACCACAATGAAGTACCTAGTGATATATTTTCAAAAGAAACAAGATTACTTGAGTAATCCTATATTTATACATGATTACCACATCAACATGGTGAATCATCCAGTGATCTATTTTTGTTTTTGAAACAACTTAGTGAAGATTACTAGAGTGATGCAATTTTAGAAAATAGAGCATCACGTTGTAAATCTTAATACTCAACTATCGTAAACTTATTTCTTTGCTTCTAATTATTCTAACATTACAGTATATTAATATTTATTACATTACTGGTGCTGATCAAAGATTAACATAAAAAATGCATAAAGCAATTTATGTATTAGAAGCATCAAATGCTCCGAAGTTCAAATGTTTCACATTCTCGATATTCCAAACGGCTAATTTTAAGGACGCAAAGAATAATCCAGAACCAACAGTTAGAAACAAAGACCTATAACTCGAATTTTTCTGAAGTCTTTCCCTCTTTCAAAGCTAATCAGTGAAACGCAGAAATGTGAGGCTTTAGGTATCTAGTTAGCTGATCACCATCTGATTTTGACGTTGGCGTCTGAAAGCTGATCACTACAGACTGCATCTTCACGTGAATGAGAGAGAAAGGTTGATGAAAATGGGGGAAAAATGAATCTTTGCTTTCTCTCAGAAGTACTTTTCTGAAGGCTAAAAAATAAAAAGCACTTTTCATATGGGTGGGCTTATGGTGAAAATGACTTATGGTTATAGAAGCGGCTTGCAGCTGACGCTTATCACCTGTGTTTTAGAGAGAGCGAGAAGTATTTGGTTTGTTTGAGATAGTTTAAAATTATTTTATACGTGTGATTTATATAAGTTGAGATAAAACTTTTTTCATATACTTAATTCGTATACCGTAAATTACGATTAAAAAATATTTTTAAAGATTTCAATCATTATTTTAAACACCACGAGTTATCTTAAAAATTGTTTTTTTCTTTAAGGTGGGTACCTAAACCAGCTGTGCAAACCATAGGATCTATGATCAGCATGAAAATTGTCGTGTTAAATTCCAAAAAATAAAACAATGAAATGTAATTATATATATTATACATATTTTTTTCTCTTACATACTCCTATGATTCTTTTTTTTTCCCGCCATCATATACTCTTATGATTCTATTAATTGGTCACTTAAAAATTAGTATTTTGCAAAAAGTATAAATATTTTAATTTTATAAATTTTTTACAATTTTTAATTTAATTTTTCTTTTACCATTATTATAAAAACCACTTATACTAAAGTCAATCCATATAAGTTTTACTTTTGTAAAAGTCATTTATACAACCGTGAATCCAAACATAAATCACATTACACAATCTGACTTTTATTCAAAAGATTACAAAAAGTCACATTGAAAAAAGCCACTTTTACAATCGCTGTTCCAAATACACATTTAAAGTTCAGTTAATATTTACAGACTGCATCTTCACATGAATGTTTTGTTTTAATTAGGATTTTTGCGGTGAAAAAGTATGTTCATGTAAGTCAATATAAAATTACTCTCACAAATTTATCTCATATACTATAAAAATAACGTTGGAAAAATAATTTCTACCACTAATCCAAACAAGCACTTAGACAACTTAATGGGGCCAAGAAATTACACCGAAATTAAATCAGTGATGGTGCTCCTTCCAGGGTCCCTAAAATAATAAATAACTCGAACCTTCAAGAGGATTGCCCAAGAAGCAAAGACCCTAAACCCTTGCTTTGGTGAGCCAACAACTCTACACCAAGTTGCCCCTTAGAAGCTCCATGGAAGTTATGTTTCACCCATTCATCTTGTTCTTCTTTATTGTGGCTTTGTATTTACGTCGGAACTTTTATCATTAGAATATGTGGTCATCAATTAAATTCACCAATCTCTTGAATTGTGTTCGAATTGATGACGATTGGGGAAAGGAAAGGTTTGATTTAAATCTAAATCAAGGGGAATGCCTTATGAAGTCTTTTCTCTACAATATCTTCAGTCCAAATATGGTTGACCCCTTGAAGCTGTAAGGTTGAAGCCGACACCTTGTGCTCTATCGCGGTGGCGCTTCCTTTCTATCACGACGCCTGTTCATTTCATTTCCATATTAATAGGAGCACTTTAATTATAGCATGCTGAGATGATTTTCGCTCTCTAATATGGTTCCTTTGATCCTAAATGTAGGTGCTAGTCATGAGGTTTGCTTTGCTCCTACTAGTTAGTTTTTTTTTAATGATGTATATGCTGTATATGTGGATAATACTCCAATGTTAATGATTAAAATGAGGGATATTTTAAGAAAAATGTTGAGATTGAAGCACAGGGAAAATATTAATATTATTGATTTTTGAAAATAAAAAATAAAAATGCCTTTACATAGGCAAACTAATTAATAGACTAACTCTAACCATAGTATCTAATCTAATCTAATTAAAACAAATAAAATCAAATCATAATGATAAAATATTCATATCTATTCCTAATAATATTAATTAATTAATATCTTAATTTAATTTTTTTTGATCAAATAATTAATATCTTAATTCTAAACTTGCTATTCTCACCAAAAAATAGATAATTTAACTAATTTCTTTAATTTGTATGAATTAATTAACTAATTCTTATATTTAAAAATCTAGAACTGGGGTGAGTACCACTTAACATAAATATCAAATATATCACCTAGACAACTGTAGTTATTAGGTACCTCACTGTCTAATTGTGATTTTATGATTTCTGTATATTTTAAATAAACTGAACTAGTGTCTAACATAGCGAGGCTGGTGAAATGACAGGCAATGCAAATTTTGAGCTAATAATCATTTTCTGATCTTAATATCAGATGAAAAAGTTCCTGCTATTTCAGAGTTGGCATTTGAAGCTAGATCATCAAAGGATGAAGCATGGTGAGGGATTTTGTTCTGGTTGAGTATTTTTGATGTTGAAAAGCCTTGCATTGTTGCATATCTAGATTTGCGCTGTTCTGATTTCATTTTGGCTTAAATGAGAGTTATATGTAAAAATCTGATCTTTGTTTGTGGCATTTCCAACTGAAACAAGATTGAAGAAGACGACTTTTTACTTCTCAAATAACAGAATCTGTCTATGGTTGCATCATGTTCATGGAACTCATTGCCAGAAACCAGAGATAAATGAGAGAATATGTTTAGCTCTATATCTCTTCAACTTATTATTCAAGAGTATGTGGGTACAATATATAGAGTTATAGTGTGCAGCCCTATTTGTTCAGGTGATGCCACGTGTAAGCCCACTTGCCATAGTTACAACTAATTATAACCACGTGTAAACCCACTTGTCATAGCTATAACCGATTATTGTTTAGGCTGTTATATCTAATATTTCCTCTGCTACACCTATGTTACATTCATTTCCATCGGCAACGAAAACATCATTAAGAAAAACACAATCACAATCAGTATAACCACAGCCAACAGTAGCATAATCAGCAAGCGAGCAAGTATTAGCGTCTTCAAGATCAAACCAGACACAATTTATACTGTCTTCCTTGCTTATGACATTAAGTCTCGTGCGCAAGTGATCAAACATCCCATAAGAAAGAGGTTTGGTAAGCACATCAGCCACCTGCTCGATAGAGGGCACATAACCTACTTGAATTAAACCATCAGCAATTTTTTCTCTAACAAAATGCAGATCAAGTTCAACATGCTTAGATTTGGCATGTAGGATTGGATTAGCAGCGAGAGCAACAACACCAGAATTGTCACACCATACTAAAGGTGGCGTGATCACTGATATTACCATTTCCTGAAGTAGAGCCATGACCCACATAACTTCTTGTACAGTATCAGCAACATATCGATATTCAGCCTCAGTAGTGCACCTAGAGATGATTGGTTGTTTATGTTATGCCCAAGTAATTGGGTTGGGACCAAGGAAGGTACAAAACCCACTAACTGATCGCCGTCTTCTCTATATGCACCCCAATTTGCATCAGCAAATGATTGAACTCGGAGTTGTGATGTAGGCTTAAGGAGAATGCCATAAGTTGATGTACCAGCTAAGTAGCGAAGCAGTCGCTTAACACACACCAGTGAGGTAGACGAGGCTCATGAAGATATTGACTAAGCTTATTAACCATAAAAGCAATATCTAGTCTGGTGTAACATAGGTATTAGAGTTTGCCCAGAATACTGCGATAAAATTTTGGATCAGCAAAAAACTCACTAGTGACAGATGTAAGCTGCACATTTGTTGCCATGGGAGTAGATACCGAATTGACAACTAACAGCCCTATAAGCAATTAATTGATGAATATACTTATGCTGAGATAAAAACATCCCAGAGGGTGAGGAATAAAACTCAATACCCAAGAAATAAGATAGATCACCCAAACTTTTAAGGAGAACATGCCACTCATAAGATCAATCAGCTTCTGAACACTAGTGTCATCATTCCCAGTAATGATGAGATCATCCACATAGATGACAAGATATAGAGTACTATGTGAATCAATTCGAATGAATAAACATGGATCAGCTTTTGAGGGACGAAAACCAAGACTACATAAGACTATAGTTTATGAAACCAAGCACGAGGAGCTTGCTTAAGCCCATAAAGTGCCTTGTTGAGTTTGCAAACTAGAGGATTACCATAACTATCAACAAACAGGTACTCAAACCCAGGTGGAGGGTCCATAAAAATGTCCTCATGGAGATCACCATTGAGAAATGTATTATTGAAATCAACCTGATGCAGTTTCCAATGATTTGTGACAGCCAAAGTAATAAGAATTTAAACAGTGGCAGCTTTTATCACAAGACTGAAGGACTCGGTGTAATCTTCCCCAGCTTCTTGAGAAAAACCTTTTGCAACAAGGCGTCCTTTTCTCCTAGCCAGAGTGCCATCCGTATGTGTCTTAACCTTGAAAATCCACTTGCAGCCAATGGTACGTCTGTCAAGAGGTCGAGGTACCATTTCCCAGGTACCAAATTTGACAAGAGCATCAAACTCATGTTGAGCGGCCTGCTGCCAAAGAGGATCTGCTAGAGCATCAGTAATGGTTACAGGGCAAGTAGTGTCATTAAAAGTAAGAAAAACTTTGGGTTTGAATATGCCAGCCTTGGACCTGGTTATCATGGGATGAACATTAGCATTGGCAGAAGTAGAGGCTAATGAAATGGAAGCATCTGGATGAATTGAAGAGGCTGGTGGGGCAGGGGAATCTGTTATAAGTGGTCCTGTAAAGGAACTCCTACCAGAAGAGGAGTGAGAAGACACAAAGGATGTAGGTGATATAACAGTTGTACTTTGTGTCATGTGTTTGACACTAAATTGTGCTCCACCAGGAAATACCTTCTCATTGAATTGCACATGACGAGAAATATAGACTTGACCCGTTTGTAAATCAAGACACTTGTAGCCTCTATGTTGGCTGGAATACCCCAAAAATACACAAGTAGCGGACCTAAAATTTAACTTTTGAGCCTGAAATGGTCTTGTGTAGGGAAAACATTCACAACCAAATACCCTTAGTAAGGTATAGTCCGGTTGAAAGACATGACGCTTTTCATTTGGAGACAAGTGATTGAGAACTTTAGAAGGTAACCGATTGAGGAGAAAAACCGCAGAAAGAAGGGCATCAGGCCAATAATAAAGGGATAAAGAGGCATGAGCAAGGAGAGTCAAACCAGTTTCAACAATGATTCGATGACATCTTTCAACAAGTCCATTTTGTTCAGAAGTATAGGGACAAGAGAAAGGACTTAAACACAGTGAATTCACCCCCATTATCACTTTGAATAGCCTTAATTTTCTGATTAAGCTTGTTCTCTATCAATGCCTTAAATTCTTTAAATTTTTGCAACGCTTCTGATTTAGTGCGTAATAAGTACACCCAAGTAAATTGAGTATAAGCATCAACAAAGGCAATATAGTAAGTAAAGCCATGGGACATAAGAGGTGCATGACCCCAAAGATCCATTATTATTAATTCCAGAGGATGCTGATACACTATAGTAGAAGCAGAAAAAGGAAGTTTATGACTCTTTCCTAATTGACATGCAGAACACATAGGAACAGAAGAATCAGAATTACAAGAAATAGCATTATTTTTTAGGACAATCTTAACAGTGTCTATAGAGGGATGGCCTAATCTACAATGCCATAGGAACAGAAGAATCAGAATTACAAGAAATAACATTATTTTTTAGGACAATCTTAACAGTGTCTATAGAGGGATGGCCTAATCTGCAATGCCATAAGGACAAATTATCAGCATCAACAGTAGAATATGCTTCAGCAGCAACAGACGAAGATGAGGAGCAAGTAGTAAGATCCACAACGGGATACAACCCTGATACTTCAGGCCCGTGCATAAGGATATGTCTCGTCTGCAAATCCTTCACAATACTACCATGAGGAAAGAACTCAACAGAAACATTGTTTTCTTTAGTAAACTTAGCAATAGACACTAGGTTCTTTTGCATGCGAGGAACACATAAAACTCTGTTCATATGAAATTTACCCACAAAGGAGGGAATATGAGACTCACCAATGTGAGAAATGATAGCAGCATGTCCAGTGCCAACCTGAACAGTGCTATGAGAACATCCTGGAGATAGAGAATTCAAGTTGGTAAGATCATAGGTAATATGCTGTGTGGCACCCGAATCAAAATACCACGCTGAATCAGTGACAGAAGAAGGAGTAGCAATATAAGCTTGAGCTAGAGCGAGTGTAGAATTGGACACTTTAGGATCACTCTCAGTGGGAAAAAAGGAGGAAAGAGGCTGAGTATTTGTGGATGCATCAGTAGTAGACTTAAAAGATGGAGTTGATGCAGAGATAGGGAGAGAAGGGACAGAAGAACCAGTACCAGTATAATATGTAGAAGTAGAGCCAGAAGGCTGATGATTGGTGTAAATAGAATCATACCTGTAATAACAAGTCTTAGCTGTATGACCAACCTTGGAACAAAGTTGATATTGAGGACGAGGAGGGAAGTTACGGTCACCACGACCTCGATTAGAACGACCTCCTTGATCAAAGTCACCAGGAGGACGAATGCCCCTGCCGCCAGATGAAAACGGTGCTTGAGAATAAAATGCATACGCATCAGCATCAACATCCTCAGCCTCAACAGGAGTATAGGCCAAATGATGCGCCTGAGCTGGAATACTGTTAGCAAGAAAAGTTTTCTGGCGTGCCTCTGTATCAATAAGCATGTTGCTAACTGTATCAAGATCAAACTTAGGGCGAGTAGCATTAATGATAGTAATAACTGCCTCAAATTCAAAGGTAAGGCCATTAAGAATATAAGAAATATGAGTAAGCTTAGAAACCTTTTCACCTAACACAGCAAGATGATCGCAAAGAGATTTAATGTTAGCCAAATATTCACGCATAGTGAGAGTCCCTTTCTTTTGACTACTGAGCTGATTTTTGTTTTAAATCAAATTTGGTAGAGTATAATTTGGTCAATTTTCCCAAAATCTGTGCTGCAGTCTCTAATCCAACAAGTTCAGGTAAAATAGATGGATCAACCGAGGCTAAAAGCCACGACGCTAAAGCAGAGTCAAGCGATTCAAATTCCTCAAAATCAGGATTAGGAGGAACGAACTCACTAGAACCAGTGTGAATCATTGACAAAGGAGGAGGAACAGTGCCGTCAAGAAACCGATGTAACCGATGTTGTTTAACCATCACATACACTTACTGCTTCCACAGAAGGAAATTATGATCATCCAGACGAATTGTAATTTTTTTGTTAGCGAAACCACATTGAGACGCAGTGCCGAGAGGAAACGAAGGCGTAGACTCGAAGCCACCAACAATACCAGAGAGCTAGCATCAGACATTATGGCGCAAAAAATGATCAATCCAGATCGGAGATCGCTCTTTGCTACTAATGTCACTCGGATTTTCCGGCAATAGGAGTCAGGCTGTGGATTCCGGCTCTGATACCATGCCAGAAACCAGAGATAAATGAGAGAATATGTTTAGCTGATCTATATCTCTTCAACTTATTATTCAAGAGTATGTGGGTACAATATATAGAGTTATAGTGTGTAGCCCTATTTGTTCAGGTGATGCCACGTGTAAGCCTACTTGCCATAGTTACAACTAATTATAACCACGTGTAAACCCACTTGTCATAGCTATAACCGATTATTGTTTAGGGCTGTTATATCTAATACTAATCTCTTAGGGGATGTTTGAGCATTGGGAAGAAAAGGGAATTGAGATCAAGAGATAGTTAAATTATAGCCTTCCTTTCCTTTGTTTCGAGTTCTTGAAGATTCCCTAAATTATGAGAACTTTAAATATATAAATTAGGAAAGACTTTGTGGGATTTGAGAGGGTTAGTAGAAAATCCTTCATGAATCCTTTCATTGCTTACCATTCGACTCATACCTGGAGTCAGCAAGCTACTATATCTCATGTTTATTTGAATTTACATTTATATTCATTATGTTGCTGAGTCATTTATTTCCTAGAGTTATCAGCACTGGAGAACTTGTAAGCATTTCCCATATTATAATATACTTACTTTTTGACCATCAATTGAACGAGTCTTTTGTCAATTTAGAATTTGAATTTCCATTTACAAGGATTATGTTGAGTCATAATTGAATTCCGCTGGAGTCTAAACTCTATTGTCCATCTTCCCTTAGGAATTGCCATACTTAGAAATTGGTCTAAGATAGGTGTTGAAGAAAGATGAAATAATTATATTCCTCTCATAAAGAAAATTACATCAAAAGGGCATATCTATACAGAAAGATGAGCTGCGAGATATAGCATATCAGTATAAACGATATGAAATTTTCTATTTCTGCTAACTGATGATTCTGATAGAACCATCCACTTTTGTTACAAAGACATATAAGAGAAAACTTAGGAAGATGCAAGAAAAGGGAAAGCTACTTTCTGATTGTCGGAGCATTGCCCTTGAGACTCCTAACATTAAGGACAAAGAAACAAATAATTAGGAGGCCTGTTCTAGGATAGGTTAGTATTGGGGCCTGTAAATGTTACTTTTTGGCTTATAGAAGTCTTATTTATGTTCTTGTGAGTGTCCTTTGTTTTGAGTACTAGTTTCAGTTCTTGGAGATATCAGGATGTAAGAGGGGAATATAAGGTTTTTCAGTGCGAGTCCCTTTTTAACACTGATTCGGTATTTTGCAGCATTGAAGACCAAAACCTTAGGATTTCCCTCATTTATTTCTTATGTTGTCCTTCATGTATTATTTTCCCGTTTCTTATCAGAACGGCTATAATAGCTTCCATTTAAATTTCATGTCATTTGCAATTCTATGACAAATTTGAGCACTATTTTGGGGGTTCCTGTTAAAAAACCAAAGCATTCCTGTCTTCCAAATACCCCATCCCATTCTTAATATAAGATCTACTTCAATGAACAAATGTAACTAGAAACTAGATCATATATTAAGGACTAGAGGAAGTAGCATAGATAAGAGCACAGAACATGGCTACCCTTAGTTCATACACCAACCTGTGCTTTTTCCTAGGTTGTTCAAAAATACGTTGCCACAGATATTCTGTAAGAGCCAATAACCCATCAACTTTTTAATCGCTTTAATCACGCCTTGTTTGCCATTCTGCCATGAAAACTAGCCAAGCAATAGATAAATCTTTAGACAATGTGAAGTCATTCCAAAAACCGCTCAATAAACTGACTTCAACATTGCCTGAGATTGATTTTCCCCCCAATAAACTGACTTCAACGTTGCTACTAACTTTTTAACTTCAAAGCCTTAGATCTCTTATAATGAATAATCCGAATCATAAAATTGTCAGTGGGAAATTAAATAACTAATTTGTAGAAATTAAAAAAAATTAGTTATGTTAGTTATTTGAAAAAAAAAAGTATCTTGTTTCCCTCTAAAGTGCCCCTTTTAATCAGCTGCCCTTCGTTAATGAAAAACCTATTGATACATGCAATTAATAGAATAAGTTTAAAAAAATTATAAATTTTGAAGACAAAATACATTCATCTACTACTGGCTCTTATAACTTGGATTAGAGGAAGCATCTCTTACTTTAGTGGTGTCGTTTTCCTATGGACCCATGATCGATATAACCAAGATGATTTTTGTTGTTTTTAATATTAGGATTCTTCAAAGCTTTTCTGGTTATCAACAGGAAAGAGCAGCTTATGCTGTATATTGTGATGCTCGTATTAAAATCCAGAGAAGGCTTCATATGACAGAGTGTAGGTGCATCTTCCTCGTCCGTTACAGCCATGATGACACTCACGTGATATTTGATGAACATGTTTCCTATCCTCAAATTGGCATGACGATGATGTTTATTCATGTTATTATTTTCAGTTTTTAATATAAGTCCTAATTAATTAATTTAAATAAATTGAAGAAGCTAAATTAATTTATCATTTTTAATATTTGATGAACATGTTTCCTATCCTCAAATTATTTATCATTTTTCTCTAAATTAATTTACTTGACTTATAAACCAGTATATAATCTATTAATTTCCATAAGTATTTTGGAGAGGTTATGTAGCATATGTTATAATTAAGTGATTTATTTAGCTTTCTTAATATTTTTAAATTAATTAATTTGGCCCTATATTACTCTACAAAAAAAACATCAAATTAGTGATATAATTTAGTGACGGAAATTCCGTCACTAATCTGTTTACTAAATTCTATCAAATTAGTGATAGAATTTAGCGACGGAGCCGGATTAGCGACTGAATTTGTTCTGTCGATAAAACTACCATTACTAATTGATTAATGACAGAATTTTGAATTCCGTTGCTAATTTATGATGGATTAGAGACAAAATTTACGTCCCTAATCTGTCGAAAAATTTCTATGTAATTTAAAGCGCTACATATCTTCACCCACACACATTTTACTTGAAAAAAAATAGAAATATAAATTTTAATATATTATTAAATATTAAAATTTAGTTTTCTAATTTTATTTTATGTAATTTTTCTACTTAAATTTTTCTTATTAATATATTTTTTTATTCATTTTATTATATAATTTATATTTTTTGTATTTATAAAATTTATATTTTTATTTTCTATATAATATATTATTAAAAATTTATATATATTATATTATAATTTCAATTTCAATAATAATAAAATGAATTAATAATTTTTTAATTTATATTAATATTTATATTATAATTTAATAATAATTTAAAATTTAAATTATTTAAAAAATTTATAATTATGAAAAAAATGTAATTATTGAAAAAGTTAACTATTATAAAATTTAACTTTTTTATTTAACAAAATCGAATAATTTAGAGAGATTATACAAAAATTTTATTATTCAATATTGTAAGTTAGCAACATAATTTACAAAAATTAGTGACGGATTAGCGAAGAAAATTAATGGAAAAATTTTGTCGCTAATGTTGTTACAAAACATTTAGTAACGGAAATTAGAGATTGATTAGTGATGGAAATCAGTGATAAAAAATTTCAGTCGCTAATTCCATCACAAAATATTTTAGATAGGAAGTAGTAACGGATTAGGGATATAATTTTTCAGTCACTAATTTCCATTTGTTAATTTTTTTATGTAGGAATTAAAACAGATTAGTGATAGAATTTAACAACAAAATGTACGAAAAAAATTCCGTCACTAATTTTAGTTATGAAATTTGTGGCGGATTAGTGACGGAACAAAATTCCGTCACTAATTCTCTCTCTCTCTCTCTCTCTGTTTTTTTATAGTGTCCAAATGCAATATCAAACATGTTTGACAAACTTCCCAATCAAATTACTCCATCCATCTGGTCCATATAATAGCTACACAACTAATATGGGTAGATTAAGGAAAAAGAAATAAATTAATTAGTTATAACAAATATGATTTGATCTCCCTATACCCATGTGTGACACTAGATTATATGTTAGCTTATAAGTTAGGTAAATTAGTTTGGAAAAAATAATACACATACTAGATAAAATGGATTGGGAAATTATATTGGGAAAATTATTACGAGGTTCGAATGAATGGATTTAATAACCAAAAGGTCTCAATAACAAGTGTGCAGCATAAATTTGTTGTCATTTCTCGCATTGAAACTTGTCATTACATACTCTTTAGTTATTATCAGACTTTTTGGTGATTAAATTTATCGGCTTAGGATCTTATAATAATTCTCTATTATATTTTAGACCAAATTTAACCATAACTATCTTTATATTAGGGTCTAGAGATAATAACTCCCTTCCAAGTCTTTCATTCATTACTTCTTTCATTCTGTATCTTTGTTGTTGCGTCTGTCGAAGTCTGAAAACGCATGCCGTGGAACAGGCTATGCAGGAGACCTACACAAGAGGAGCCTTTAGTTTCCATAAATGCCATAGCAGACTTGGGGCTGAGGATGAAGCCATGATCAATCCTATGACCCCTTCCTTATAATTCCCTTTATCTCCTTTCATTTTGTATTTTTGTTGTTATTAGTGAATATATAATTTCTTGCATGTTGATGTTTACCTGATTTTTTCACTTAACTCCCTGTGTTTATTATTTCTCTTTTCTCCCTTTATATTTTTAGTTACCGGCCGAACAACCAAATTAATTTTCCTCCTCTAAATTCTGAACAAAATTAATAGCATCCTTCAAGTAGGATCTTTATTATAAATCATTATATGACAACTTCTATTGAAATTTCTTTATATCAAATATTCTTTTAACTCTTTCTTGTGCATGATTTTATAGATATAATAGATGTGGGTCGAAGACTCGAAGTTTGTCATACCTACTATTGCAAGGTATACAAATAATTTATATAGTAATATCGGATGGAAAGATAAAGGGATTTTAAAATTTCAATCAATCAAAAGATAGTGGTCACAACTATTCATGCTATTGTATAATAGAGATAACATTTTTGTCGTATTTTACATACAATTTGATGTGGCATAGGGTGAAAAGCGAACCAGCTTCCGTACTCATCCAAGATGAGCACTCCTCTCGTTTGGGTTTATCTGGACGGATTATATATATATATTTTTTAAATTATTTTAATGGGTATAAAATATCAAATAAAAATAAACTCTCAATTTATATTTTTTTTTAAAAAATGAATTTTTAATTTAAAAATCAATAGTTAAAAAAAGTAAACCTGAACCGTAGGGAAAAGTTCTCCCTGTTCATCCAACACGTTAAAAGTATAACATTTCTCCTTAAGCGATTGCCAAGTGCAGAAATTGTATTGGCTCAACACTGACCAATAGCATGACCAATAGAAATTTTATTTTTCCATCCCGGGGTGCGAAAATAATTTTGTATAATTTAAATTAAAAATAGTTATTAATTTATGGAGTGATTTATACTCAAATTGTTCTAATTTAGGAGTGGGAGAGTTTTTCTCTCCAAGTGCGCTTCTGATGGTTCATTCCTCCTTCATCTCATCTCATGCTCATCGATCCAGGTTGCCTAGTCATCGGGTTTGTTCTAGTTATATTCTTTCTCTAGATTCCTTTTGCCATGACGTTGCGCCTTCCTGCTTGTAGCCCTGGTTGCATGGGATACTGTCATCGAGATTATCTGTTTTTGCAGCAAAACTCCAAGCTTTGATCTCCATTCAGTGGCTGCTAAGAGGTCGAGCGACTATAGTCCAGGAACACTAAAACCACTTTATTCTTCACTTCCAACATGAACTCGACAGGGCGTTTCTCCTTCACAATGGCACTTGGAGATATTACAAGGTCTACCGGACTTACCAATCTCCGACGTCTTCATATCTCATGCTACTCTCTCGATTGCCTTTAAAGGATTACCCCTTAATTACTACAATCAGGCTACTGCAAGTTTTCTTAGCTTTCTACCGGAACAGTGCTTCATGGCCACCGGGGATCCGAATTGGAGTCAGATTTCCGTTGACGTCTTCCCTACCTCACCTTCTGCCAGTCATGCTTCAATCTGGGAAAGTCGTTCTAGAACATGTGTGCCGTGTTTGTCAACGTTGTCGACGTTTATGCCATTCCTCATCAATGTGTTCATATTTGTCGGCCAACTCATGTGGTGGGACCCCTTTCTTCTCATGTCTGCTTCGAAAATGGATCCTACCAACATGGAATGAGTTTCACTGCTCATCCAAGATGAGCATGGAGATATGGAACGTACGGATAGAAACTGAATGGTCTAGATCTAATTTTTTTAAAAAAAATTATTTTAATGGATATAGAATCTAAAATAAATATAATCTCTTAACTAATATTTTTTTTAAAACTTATTTTTTTATTCAAAAATTCTTAATTAAAAAAAATTAAATCTAAACCCAGATAAAATCTGAACGGTGCAGAGCGATAATAGCTCTCCCAACTCATCCTAGCGATGAGTAGAAAAACTGGTTCCACCAACATGTCACTTGAGCGGGCTTCTTTTCTGGCCTTCTATTACACGGATCCGGTTCCCCTGCTCATCAAAATGATGAGCAGAGAGAGCTACACAGATCTAGATCGTCCAGATTAGATCTGGACGGTCCAGATTTAATTTTTTTACTTTTTATTTTTTTTAAAAAAATTATTTTAATAGGTAGAGAATCTAAAATAAAAATAATCTTTTAACTAACATTTTTTCAAAAAATGATTTTTTATTTATTTAAAAATTACCAATTTAAAAAAATTAAATCTAAACCGTCCAGATCAGATCTGGACAGTCCAAATCTGTGTAACTTCCGCTGCTCATTATTTTGATGAACAGGAAAACCGGATCCCTATTACACATTCTCATAGGCCTACTCCAAGTCCTTCAACCCACGGCTCCCACAAGCGCCGCAATCTTCAAAATTCAGAGTCTCTAGACTACAAAAAACTCTCCTCGCATGATTTCTCCCTTGCTGCCACGACATAAGCTACATGTCTCTTCCCCATGCATTCACCATGGCTACTCAATATTAAAAAAGGCGCGAGACCTTCGGTTAATCTCTCACCCTCGACACTTCCGGGCTTCAAATGATATCTGATATTATGTCAGCACTTTGAGGTGTCATCTTCACTATCTGCTACGATATCCATCTTTGCATCCGCTGTGGGTTTTCCTCCAGCTCTTGATATGCTTAACGTCGTCTCCTTAATCTGTCCTCCCTCCAAGCCTTATACCCGCTGGTTTAGAGGCAATTATAACCACCTAAATATAGGATCAAAACGGTCTCAGCGTGGTAATATCCTCACTCACTCCATCAACTTATCAGCTTTTTTCTGGAGAGGACACGCAGGCTGTTTAGGAGGATCACCGAACTGCCTTCATGCATGGACCTCTTTGCCTATATATACCTTTAGTCCAAGCTCTGATCGTTACTCTTCAACAATGCATTCTCATATTACGGTCATGGACGAAGATCAAGCGTTTGTGCGTTTTCATGAGGTTGTTTTCTACAGTCAACTTCATCGCGGGTTACGTGAAGGCCGGGCGCCACTATCTGCGTATTGTCTCAGGCAATGTAGCATTCATCATGGAGTATGACCTTGCCATCAACGAGACTCGACTGGTTTCTGTTGAGCATAACGATTTCACCCACCTGGTCCGCAATAGTTTGAGGATCGTTATCTATGGTTTCGTTGGATCTATGTTGTGTTTCGTATGCATGGATTGTATGTCCTACGTTGGGAGGACCTGAATAGTGTGAGCTACGACATTATCATGCATCTACCTACAACTCGCCCCCAGTTATATGTGGTGTACGAGGAGCTTCGAATCTCTTACCCGCTACAATCTTACAGCTCCCTTCTCTCGCACCTCCGTCACACTCAATCCTATATGCGAATGCTTGCACAGACACCACCAAAATATGATGCCACTCAAGCTCACCCTCCAGGTCATAAGATACCGGCATCAACTACTCATTCCATCACCTGGCTGTCTCAGGATGGGCATGTTGGTCGTCGTCGTACTCGCACCCAATATGAAGCTGATGAAAATGGCGACGTCTCCACTGAACTGACTCTAGGTCTCGGTGAGCCACCCACTACAAGGGCTCGCTGTCAGTCACAATGAGCCTTTCTGTGCTTCGTCATTACAGACTGAGCAACTCTGTAATGGCTGTTTTGGAACCATCGTTGCTCCTATACTATATAATGTTACGTACTTTATCTACTACTGTCTTTTATACTAACTATTCAGGTCTATGTTCGTGTCTGTTTGTCTTGTTTGGTATACTGTTGTTAGTTCATCCCGGCAACCCCCTCTTAAACACCTATAAAAGTGTATTCCACTTCTGTTGGACCTTCGGTATGGTGTGATCCCCTGGTTCTTTGCTACCAAGCCCTTTGGCAGGATCGACTGCTTCTGGTCTTCAAACACCATCCTCAATGATGAGCACACTCACAGGCGATGTCTTTCGGCATCTGTAGGATGGGCTATGTGCTCGTTCCTTTGGCATCCGTAATGCATGGCTCTTATAGCAGAACTATACGATCCTACTATGTAGTTTTTATATGTTTTGACATGTACTTTCAGTTGGGCCCAGTTTTTCGTATTTCCATGTGCTTCATAACTGTATTTTTGGAACTGGGCCCAATATAAATATGAACTATATGTACTCATCTTTTTGTCTCAATATATTCTCCTAGTATCAAAAAAATATACTATATAATATAGTCTAATACTTTTTAAGGAATATTAAAGAAGATTAACCTTTACAAATTGTTAGTATATTTATTTCGTATTTAGGGTGATCATTATCGCTTCTTTAAGTTTAATAAATGTCTTGTACGTTTTAAAAGTGGGTAAGTTGTAAAAAAATTTTATGTTTGATATATCTCAGTTTTGTTATTGAGTTACTTTTTTCATACTTTATGATATATGAATTAGTTAAAAAATATTTTATTAGATTTGATTGGGTTGGATTGATTGCATATTATATTTATATTTGTGCTTGCATTAATGGCAATGCAATGTTTAAGTGTGGGTAAGAAACTACCCTTTGCATTTTACTTCTACGTTTTGGTTTTGTGTGTTGGCTTTGTTTTATGTTACGGAGGAAAATGTTTGAAATTAAAAAAAAAAAAAGTTGAAAAAATGTGTTATAGATGTGAGAATGAAAATTCTTGGTTTGGATGCATTCTTAGGTTGGCAAGTAATTGATCATGTGTTGAGTAGAAAAGCTAAATGACAACAGCATTAGGTGAATTATAAGTAGGTAGTCATGACCTAATGAGGTTTTTAGGTATATTCATATTCATTACATGTGTTTGTCAGACATGAATTTGCTAGACATAGAAATGAGAAAGGTGTTCGTTTTGTTTCTACCTAGATCCAAATAGCCTTTTTGACAAAAAAAAAAAAGAAAGAAAAGAAAAAGAAAGATCCAAATAGCCTACCTTAATACATTACTATATATATTGCTTAACAACTTTGAGCCTTAAGTTAACTTTTCTTTCAAAACCCATAGCAAAGAAAAACTTAATAAATATATGTCTCCCTTATTTTGGTTATTTAGATTATTGAGAGTCTTATATTTATGAATTAGATATATAGGAATGCATATTTAGATTTAATGGCCTATTTGTTTTGATTGGATTTGATTGATTGGTGGGTGTCTGTAGATGAGGGGACAAGCAAATAATGAAAAGGGAAAGTAAATAAATATAAGAAGGGGGAACAAGAAGAAAAAGGGTTTCGCAAAAAAATAATAAACTGAAAAGACGAAAAAAATACAAACAAAAAAAAAGAAAGAAAGAGAAAAAAGAAATGGAAAAGAAAGAAAGAAAAGAGAGAGGGGGACAAAGAAAGGGAAAAGAAAGAAAGAAAGAAGAGAGAGAGAGAGAGAGAGAGCATATGCCACTAGTATAAAAAATGTGTTTTAGATTAAAACATTTAGACCGGTTATAGAGGATAAGGTTTAAAAGATATGACCGGTGGCATTTTCATAATTAAAAAGATACTTATGAGACCAGTTATATTAATATAAGATCTAAAAAAAATTATTTAGACCGGTTTTCTAAAGAACTGGTATAAAAAGGTAAAACAATTATATATGTAATATATTTACTAGACCGGTTATAACTATAATAGGTCTAATATATTTTCTTAATTAAAACGTAATTAAAAAATAAAATTTTTATTACTTTTTAGATCGGTTATCCTTCATGATAGGTTTAAAATATTAGAATTTTAAGACTGGTGATATAAGGAACCGGTGTAAAAAGCCAAGAAAAAAAATATATTAAAAAAAATCATTTCTCTTAAAATCGGTTGTGTCAAACAACCGGTCTTAAATAGTGTATTTTAAGATCGGCTATTAGACCACCGATCTAAAAAGATAAGGGAAAAATATTAAAAAATCCTTTCTTTTAAGAATGGTTGTTTAACACAACCGGTCTTAAATATTGTATTTTAAGATCGGTTATTTTAAAACCAGTCTTAAAGATAATCTTTTTAGACCGGTTATTTTAAATAACTCATATTAAAAGTCTTCCCCAAAATTTCAGATCTCGCGCTCATTTCCAACTCTGAAACTCTTCTTCTAAATTCCTCATGGTGTCTCCTCCTGCCCTTGTCGCTCCTCCACCCTTAACCATCACCAGTATGGTGGATTGCATTCCCAGTCACTTCTCCATTGTTAACCAAAGCCGCCGTCACTCCTTCCCACGCTGCCATTGCTTGCCGCCTTTGGGTTTCTTCCTTAAGTTCGATTTCTTCCTCAAGCTCCTCCTTTCCACTCTCCTCCATTTTTAACCAACGCCGCCGGTGGACATAGTGGTATGGTAGACTTGCATTCCAGGCCACATCGCTTCTCCGCTATTAACCAATGGTTTTGGCTTTTTTCGTTGCTTTTCCGTTTGGTTCTTCTCAAACTCCAGGTAATTATGAGATACGTTTGCCTTTTTTTGTTGCTTACTCTGAGGATTTTTTTGTTGCTTGATCTCTTTGGCAGAAATATTTGAATTGGTTTCACAAAAATGAGCATTTCTTCTCCCACGCAATATTTCCAACATACATTCTATATTACGATAGAAATTGATATTGCACATATTTAACATGTGTTGGAAGTTTACATTACTTGAATATTATTAGATCATAACCAAACCCAACTACCAACATATGGAAAACACATCTAATTGGACAAAAAAAATCAAGTATTCATCCTTGGCAGTCGGCTCACAAGAATGCCTTGTGCTCCAGTAAACCAGGCTTTAAATGAACGAACACATTCCTTGTGAGATTATGTAGTAAAAGTAGCTTACTTTATGCTTCATTTTTAAGTTAGTATCTTCTCTTACTGTATGTTAGTGTCGCTTAATTAGTTGCAAATTGAATTTGCATTATTGTATTATGTGTAGCTGACATCATCTAGTGGGATAAGGCTTTATTGTGTTATATATGCATTAAGGACTCGAAAAAATTGTCATGTATCTATCTTTGTGACCAGTGACATTATTGTATAGTGCTTTTGTGTTCTTCAATGTCTCTGAAGAATAATTGTGACAATGTTTCTGATCCAAAACTTGTGAGAGTGAGAATTCAGACTCGAGTGCATCTCATTCTTATGATTTCTGACTAAGTCTCTGGAAGAAACTCATGGAAGTGCATTTGTTAACTCGAGTGCATACTGTTCCAGAACTCGAGTGCATGCTAGGAACTCGAGTTCTTCACTTGTTCTTCATGGTGCCAAAACTCTCGGGTACAAACTCTCATCCTAGAACTCTCAGGACTTGAGTGCATTTCTCCTCAGAATTTGAGTGCTTTATATGAACTTGAGTGCAATGGTTCCTGGCTTGTACATAATTCAAGTATCAAATAAAACTTTAACAGAATTTACACTGAAATATGCTTATTGGACTCGAGTGTAGCTACTAAACTCGAGTTCATTTCACTCAGAACTCGAGTGCATGCACCTAAACTTGAGTGCACCAGCAGATTGGCAGATTATATTAATGTGAGTTTGTGCAACGCTTTCTTTGGTAAATGTAACATATTGTACTTGGTTAAATTTGATCATTTCCTTGCAGGACATGTGTTTATGCTTGTGTGAGAGTTTGTGCAAAGAAAATGAGGTTTAGGGCCCATGATGCGTATGTTAAGAGTAGTGCTATGTACTTGTTCATTATTATTAAATAGTTAAACTAGGTAGTTGATGAGTGTAATGATTGCATGCTCTCATCATACTCCTACCTTTTCCAGGTGAAAAAATAGAAAAGAAAAATGTGTTGAAATATATGGATCGTAGTTGGATAAAAGCTAAACAGATGAGTGTTGAATATGATAATGGGTTGAGGGGTTTTTTAGAATTTTCTAGAAGAAATGCCAATGATGACAATGGGATGTTCTATTGCCCTTGTGTAGAATGTTTGAATGAAAAATGACTAAATGCTGCATATATATATCCACATTTAATTTGTGAAGGATTTTGTAAGAGTTATACAATATGGGTATGTCATGGTGAATAATTAGAAATTTCAATTGTATCTCAATAGGGGGCGTGGCCTTTAATGATAATGACACAGATCTGGATGATCGGATATTATTCGTGATGTAGGAGAAGAGGCTTTTGAGCAATCACATGCAAACTGTAATATCACAAATTTTAGTCACCAAAATTCCTTTATACCTTGGTGTATTCAAGGGGATAAAATGGTGAATTAAATAGCATATTAAGTGATAAAATAAGGCAATTAGAAGTCACACGCACAATATAGTTATTTGGTGCACAATTTAGTGTTGCTGCCAGTATGTTTTTCAGTGAGACGGTCATGTTGTATGAAATTTTTAAATAAGAAAATGATGTCCAAAAATTTTGAAACTTTCCAAAATGAAATTAGACTTATCAAGCTTTAATTTTATAGGTTATATAAGTCATTTGGAATTGTACACAAGGAGATATGTACTTTTGAAGTTAACCCAATGAAACTGGAAATTTTCAGTGGCAGCATCCAAAAATGGAATTTCTGGAAATGTGGAGCTTCCAGTTGGCTAAAGAATATATTTTTCCATAAAGCTAGACTTAATAAGGGCCACATAGCCTTTAAAACCACCCCAATTGGATATCTACACAATTAGATATAAATTTTCAAAATTTGATGAAAATTCTTCCAATTTTTCCAGCTATTGCAAAAATGATGGGCAAAATAGTCATTTTGGACAAATGAATAAATCTAGAGGGAACAGATGGTTGGGATGAAGAGAGAAGGATATGATAGAATCTTATGGAATTAACCATAAGAAATATCATTGAATATATATATATATATATATTAAAGCATATGTTAAAATTAAATAAAATAATGTAACTAAGGGACACATAAGCCCTTTTCTAGAGAACTCTTGTGTTCTCTATTTAAGAGGGCCATTTCAGCCAAAGGGAAGAGAAAGGAGAAGAGGAAGAGACCAAGGAGGAAGAGAAGAGAAAGAAGAGAGGCTAGGTTACAATAAGCAAGATCAAGGTAAATAGATATAAATTTCTACTTATTCTTGTTCTATTGTTGTTGAAATCTTTTCTCAATCTCCATATCATCTTGGAATAGATATTAAGCAAGAAAAATTCAAGGCGGAGAGAAGGAAGACTCACGGCCAAGAGAGGAAGAAGGAGAAGAAATAAGACATGTTGTTGGAACTTTGAAATTCTTGATGAAAAATTTTGTTTTTGAATATTTTGTAAATTTAGGATGTTCACTTCTAAGGAGAGATGCTACCCAAATTTCCATTGATTATATAAAATTTATTTTTGGGTGGTTAAACAAGTGAATACAAATAGAAAGATGTTTTAAGGGTTGGAATCATGAGAATATAATTTTTCTAAAGTTCTCTCTACTTTCGGCCATTTCAAGAATTAGGGGAAGGAGATGAAATTTCATGTTTTTAATGGTTCCATGATGTTTAAAAGGAAAAATTGTGTAGGGCTCATGTAGATTGTGAAGTGTGAAAAGCCCCGGAATGTGAAATGAGAATTTTGCCCCTAAAAACCTAAGTTAGGGTTGCCAAGGATAAAACTATAATTTGGGCTAGAATTAGCCTAATCTGAGGTAAAAAATGGATTCTACATGCAAAAATGTTAGATTATCCTGGGTCAATCTTTGAAAAAGTACAAAAATACTGGGTAAAAAGGAAATTAGACCGGGTTCCCCAGGGGCATTTTGGTAAATATACGATTTTGAGCTAAGATAACCAACTTGTAAATTCTAAAATAAAGTATGAATGAGTAATAACTCATTTGCAATTACTTTGGAAATTTTAGGATTTGATAATGCCCGAGCCGGATGAAAAGTTAAAGGACCGGTAGTAACTAGGCTTTGGAAATGAGTCCTGGTAGTAACTATATCTCTCATATTCTATGTGAATGTGAATATGCATTTTTTCCATGTTATGCACAATGTGATTTATTGGTGGTGGTTATGACTTCTTGTGCGCTCGCATAACCACTGTGTGGTTATACTTACCTGTGTGCTATGTAGCCTGGCTGTGCTTTCCTGTGTGCTGCATAGCCTGTTTGATGATGTAACCATTGTATGGCTGTACTAACCTGTGTGCTATATAGCCTAGCTATGCTTTCCTTTGTGATGCATAGCTTGTGGGAGATGTGATCACGATATGGTTTATGGAAGTAGGGAACAGACGATCATTTTGATCCGGACAAAATCATTGTTTTGGTTCCTGAACCATTGTCTGACATGTGCTTGACGTTTTGATTGCTGCATCATGATAAATGCTGCTATGCATGTTTACTTTTTCATATTTTATATGATTGATTGTTTGTTACTACTGAGATTCATATGAATCTCACTCTTTTCAAAAATTTAAAATCTACTCAGTCATAGGAAACAACTCGGAGGGCAAAGTAACAGAAACTGGCAGATGAAGGTCTGGTGCTGGTTTAAGAAATTCTTCGTTGGTTATCTAACAGTCTTTCTTTGTATTTGGATATGTACTGTAATAAGCTAAAACCCAGTAGGGATTTTCTATAATGTAATCAAGAATTTTATATCAGTATGATTTATTATTTCTTTTTGCTCATGGAACTATGTGTTAATACTCTAATTAATGTCAAAATATTAAGGGAGTTTGACACATACGGTAATATGTGCAGTGATGCTGAGAAGCCGCTCTACCCGGGGTGTACAAAATACCAATTGTTGAAAGCGGTATTGAAATTAGTAAGCTTGAAAGCACGTCATAGATGGAGTGATAAGAGTTTTTTAGAAATGCTTAGGGCCTTGAAGGACATGCTTCCATATGATAATGTGCTGCCTTACCGATACTATGATGCTAAGAAAATACTGTGTCTACTAGGGATGAAGTATAAAAAGATCTATGCATGCCCTAATGATTGCATATTATACAGAAAAGAGCATGAAGAGAAGAAACGGTGTTCGATATGTGAAATCTCGAGGTACAAATCAAATAAACCCCTACAAAAGTATTGTGGTATCTTCCAGTTATACCGAGGTTCAAGCGCTTGTTTGCTAATGAAATTGATGCTAAAAATTTGAGATGGAATGCAAATGAGAGGATTTCTGATGGAAAGCTTCAATATCCGGCTGATTCTTCTCAATGGAAGAAAATTGATAAATTATTTCCTAGCTTCGGCGAAGAACCTAAGAATCTTAGGCTTGGGCTTAGCACCGATGTCATGAATCCTTATGGTAGCCTAAGTAGTATACATAGTTTATGGCCTATTCTATTGGGAGTTTACAACTTATCTCCTTTATTATGCATGAAACGAAAGTACCTCATGTTGTCTATGTTGATTTCGGGACCAAAACAACCCAAAAATGACATAGATGTTTACCTACAACCCTTGATTGAAGACTTGAAAGAGTTGTGGGATAAAGGTATTGATGTTTTTGACGCAAACAAGAAGGAGATTTTTAAAATGCTAGCCATAATCTTTTGTACTATAAATGACTTCCCTGCATATGAAAACTTGTCAGGATATAGCCTTAAAGGCCACAAAGCATGTCTGATTTGTGAAGAAGGCACATGCTACCATAAACTTCAACATGGAAGAAAGACCGTTTATCTTGACCATAGGAGATTTCTTAGACGGAGCCACCCATATCGTAGATTAAAGAAAACTTTTTTTGGTAGCCAAGAGTTTGAAGATGCTCCAAAGGTATTGACTGGGGAGAAAGTTTATGAAAAGGTGAAAAATATCAATGTTATCTTTAGTAAGACTACAAAAAAGTAGAAATGAGAAAAAATGTGAAAAAAGAGGTCTGTCTTCTTTGATCTTCTATATTAGCACAATCTTGATGTGAGACACTGTATTGATTTCTTGCACAGGGAGAAAAATGTATGTGATAGTATTGTAGGGACACTGCTCTGTTGGGATTGAATGTACATGCAACGGAAGAATTTAAATTTCAAAAGTATTCCAATCCCAATCGCGCATCTATCAATGGCATCTAAACCGAGTAGTTAGAATAGTACCTTTGCGTTTTTCACCTTTTCGATCTCTAGGAGTCAACTGCACAAACCAGCTCCCTTTACTGGTATCCACACGAATAAGACCCAACACCAGTAGCATGCTAGTGCCTCCAAAATTTCTCTCTAGGGTTTTCTCTTGCGGCTCTCTAATACTTCTCTAATGGCTAGGGTTCATCCAAGGATACAATTATCATAATAAACATGCGAATGATATGATAACAAAATGTAGAAATTCATTAAATAACAATAACGTTAAAAGTACAATGATTGGCCCCTAGGGAACAATTTCCAACATACTCAACATACAAGGTAGTTCTAAGGATGGTGTTGTTGGAAATTGTGCCCTAGGGGCCAATCATTGTACTTTGAACATTATTGTTATTTAATGAATTTCTTTATTTTGTTATCATCTCATTTGCATGTTTATTATGATAAATGTATCCTTGGATGAATCATAAAGATTGTCCTAAATGTCCCTGGTTGGTTATCTATACGGGAGCAAAGATGAAATAAGACCAGTATGACTTTGATAAGGTATGGAGATACAAATCAAAGTCTTAGGCACTTGTAAGAGTACAAGGTACTAGACCGACCCATGATGAGAAAGCTGTATGGATTAAGTCATAAGCTTATCTCATGTATAACAACGTCACAATGCCCTTTAACTTGAGATCATCATGGATTCCTACATGAGAATCACTAATCTTTGACCTAGTCAAAAGTTACCTTTGAACGGGTGATGATAAAGGCTTCGATTGGGCTTAGTGGTTTTCATGCAGAGGAATGTGAATGGTTAAGATGTGATTTGTCCCTTAGATTAGTAGAGAGATATTACTAGGCCCCCTCGATAAGTGAGTTTGAGAAATGTATGGCCATACTATGATGGAAATGAGTTTTCATCTCTATAGTCAGACTACTTAGGAATCAGGAAAGTAATGGCCAGGAACAGGAGGATGACATTATCTATGCCTCATCATTGGCTGAAATATCGTGTGACAAAAGGGATGTGACATGGTTGTATGATAGGTTGCATTATGTTAATGATCCTCATATGAATTGGGAAGTCGTAATGTCTTGCTAGAGGCCACTTGCGACTTGTGGGCTAGTACATTTATTGGCTCATTGCCAACTTCATATGGGCCTATAGGGTCGCACACAAGAATAGCCCAACATGAGCTATAATATTCAGATTCATTGAATCCAAGATGTATCTAAAATTTAATGAATACAATGTTTAATCTAGGGTGGACGAATTTTTTTTATAATATATGTATGTGTGTGTGATATAAATTCAAAAATAATAATAATATTATATACATATGATAATTTTATTAAGTAGTGTTAGTTTCATATTTAATTTATTTGATAAATTAAATAACTAACATTGATAGAGATATCATATCTCAGATTTAATTTATAAAAATAAATTAAATCTGTTAGCTCTTTATTTAGATTAAATAAATAGGTTAAATAAAATCTGTTGGACAGATTTAATTAAATCAAATTTGTTTAATCCAAAACAAATTTCAAAATTAATTAAGATTAATTTTGGAGATCCAATATGGCCCACATTAGTTATAAAACGAAGGGTTAGAGAACCCTAGGGCAGAAGAGAAATTGAGAGCCACAAGAAAACCCTAGAGAGGCATTAGAGGCGCTAGCACGCTACCAGTATTGGGTCCTGTTCGTGTAGATACCAGTAGAGGGAGCCGATATGAGCAGTTGGCTTCTGAAGATTGAAAAGAAAAGATGAAAAAAATGTAAAGGTACGATTCTAACTACTCAGTTTAAATGCCGTTAATAGATCGGTGTTCGGGATTGGGAAAAATTTTAAACAATTAATTTCTTCCACTGTGCCTTCCAATCTCAATAGGTGTAAAGGCAAGATTAGATTTGCAAGAAATGTGAATTCAATAAGACTTACATCCGAGGCCATATGGTAAGAGAACTTTTTGTCCTCTAGCTTCTCAAACTTTGTCTAAGGATGAGAAAAGAAGTTTTTGTGAGTGTTTACATGGCCTCAAAGTTCCCTCAGGGTATTCTTCAAATTGTAAGATGTTTGTGTTGATGAAAGACTTGAAGTTAGTAGGGCTAAAGTCTCATGATTGTCATGTCTTAATGCAACAATTACTCCCAGTAGCTATTTAAAGCATTGTCGAATATGTTCTTCAACACATAGACTAGACTTTGTTTCTTCTTTAATGCTATTTGTAGTAAAGTCATTAAGATGGAAATATTAGATGAATTGGAAAATGAAGCATATTTGATCTTGTGCCAGCTTGAGAAGCTTTTTCTTCCTTCTTTTTTTGACATTATGGTACATCTAATTGTTCATCTTGTAAGGGAGATAAAGTTGTGTGGCCCTATCTATTTCTGATGGATGTACCCGATTGAAAGAATTATGAAAATCCTAAAAGGGTATGTGAATAACCCTAACCGGCCTGAAGCATCTATTGTTCAGAAATATGTTTTTGAAGAAGCCATGTAATTTTTTCATCATTATTTGTCAAATATAGGACATATTGGGCTTCCTAAAAACCATCATGAAGAAGGAGGTAGACGAGGGGCTACAAGAAAGAGTGTGGATCCTGATGAATTACAACAAGTCCACTTGTACATCTTGAATAATGATGAAGTTTAAGAGTACATGAATAAGCATAAAAAAATTGTACGGAAAGCAAATAGTCGAATGACTAAACAAAGGTTAATTAGGAAGCATATTAGGACTTTTCCATACTGGTTCAAACAAAAGGTTGACAGAGAAGAATGTGTTTCTGATACAATTAAATGACTAGCACATGGTACTGAGGTTGATGTCATAAGTTGGACTTCATTTGTGATCAATGGTTATACCCTTTACACGAAGTCCCTAGATGATAGGAATACTTTCTAGAACATTGATGTTATGTTAGTGGCTGAATCTATGCACTTCTCTAGTTCAAAAGATAAAAACCCTAAATTGGCAGCCATACCTTATTATGGGGTTATTGAGGAGATTTGGATGGTTGACTATGTTAAAATTAAATTTTCCATTCTCGAATGCAAGTGGGTTGATGTCAGTAATGGTGTGAAGATCGATAGGTTAGGATTTACCTTAGTAGATTTGAACAGTAGAAGTTTTAGAGATGAACCTTTCATTATGGTAGATCAGGTGAAACAAGTGTTCTATATTATCGATCAAGTAAATAAAATGTGGTCTGGCTCTCCAAGGAAAAGTGGTCATTGATATTGAGGATGAAAGTCGTTTAAATTACGATCTTCTTGAGACTCCTTTTTCCAGGGGTCTTCCAGAATTAAACAAAGAAGATGAAGTAGATAATGAACAAGGCACAAGAAATGATAATCATGAAGGGATATAGGAGGATATCCCTTTATAAAACTACTTTGAAAGTTAGCTAGCTAAAGTAATTATCATTATGAGTTATACCCGAATTATGTATATAGTTATTTTATAGATATAGTCTTTTCAGCATACAAACTTAATGATTTGTCTTAACAGGACAATGAAGGATCCAAGGCGTCCTAGTGTAGAGGCTCTGAAGCTATCTAGTGCTCATCAAATGGAGCCAGCTAGTGTTAATCAAAGTGAGCCTAGCAATGCTCCGAGCCAGAATCAAAGTGAACCAGTTTGTACGATTTGTAAAATGTGGGAAAAAGTCCCACATCGGGGATTTTTTCTTCTTTGGGCAGCAATTGTGGGTATAAAAGGGGGGGCTCTCCCTCCTTCATACTCATCCCTTCAACTTGCCTTCTTCCTTCTATAAGGCATTTTGTATTTCCTTCTCTCTTATAGTATTTCACTTATAAATTGTTTAGAGTGAAATTAGATTCTGGTATTTTCTTTATTGTTGTCTTATTTATTGTTTATTAGCTGCTATTAGATATAGTAGTTGTGATTTATTATATGAATTTACTAAGTCTTTCATACTATTCTCTAGGAGCTTGTTTTAAACCATATAAAGCTTATCTTAGTTTGAAAACATGATCAGGTTTTATTATATATTCAAATCCTGGAAGTTGTTCTACATATACTTCTTCCATAATATATCCATTTAAAAATACACTTTTTACATCCATTTGATAAAGTTTGAATCCTTTGATACACGTAAAGGCTAAAAGTACACGTATTGCTTCCAACCTTGCTACTGAAGCATATGTTTCCTTATAATCAATACCTTCTTGATTATAGCTTTTAACTTCTAATCTTGCCTTATTTCTGACAATGATTATGGATTTATCAAGTTTTTTCTTGAATACCCATTTGGTGCCAATAACGGGATGATGTTCAGGCCTGGGTACCAAATCCAAAACTTCATTTCTTTCAAATTGGTTGAGTTTTTCTTGCATTGCTATTACCCAATCATTGTTTGATAGGGCTTCATCAATGTTAGAAGGTTCAATCTCAGAAATAAATGCAGAGAGGTTAACTTCATTTAAAACTTTATTTCTAGTTTTAACTTCTCCTATGACTTGGTCTAGAGGATGGCTCTTGTTATATTTCCAAGCTCTAGGTTGTCCTAATTGATGTGCTTCATCTTCTTTTTCAGTTTTATCAACTTCTAGATTGGAAGGACTAGGGATAGACTGACTACTTGGTTGATTAATAACTATTTCCTGCTCATTGTCAGTGATTTTGTCAGAGGATTCAAATTCATCAAATACAATAAGAATTGATTCTTCAACTACACATGTTCATTTATTAAAACCTCTATAGGCTTTGCTTTAATTCGAACAGCCTAGGAAGATTCCTTCATCAGCTTTAGAATCAAATTTTCCTATGTTATCTTTACCGTTATTATGAATGAAACACTTACAACTAAAGATGTGCAGATGAGCAAGATTAGGCTTCCTTTCTTTGTAGAGTTCGTATGGTGTCCTTTAGTTCGTATGGTGTCCTTTCAAGTTTGATTCTGATATACACTCTATTTGAAATATAACATGCAGTGCTTATAGCGTCTGCCCTGCGAACTTGAGACACGTTCTTTTCATTCAGCATGGCTCTGGCCATCTTTGTAAGAACTCTGCTCTTTCTCTCCATGACTCCATTTTATTGTGGTGTTCTTGGTACAGAGAAATTTTGATCAATGCAATTGGTGTCACAGTAGTTTTCAAAGGCTTGATTCTCAAATTCTCTACTGTGATCTGTCCTGATACTTGCAATGGACATACCTTTCTCATTTTGCACTTTCTTGGTAAACACAATAAATTCACTAAAGGTCTCATCTTTAGATGACAAGAAGATAGTGTAATACCTTATTTTCAATTGACTCAAATAAGTGCAAAAGAGTAGTGAAATCAGTTATGGAACCCAAATTAAACAAACTTTAGAAAACGTTCACAAATTTTAGACCTATCTTAGGAATCGAACCTGGGATTGGAAGGGATTTTTAAGTGGAATAAAAATTTTTCCAAAAAATTTCACAAATATTCACTATCTCACTAAGTCTCATCAGTACTTAAATCCATTTTATCAGAGTGTGCGAGCGTGTCTCTGCTTAAATCTCACGTTTCATACTTTACTTATGTTTTGTTTGTGATAGGTAGTGTTATCTAGCTAAGTTATCCTTTCATTTATTACAATCTATTTACTAGTCTACCAGTATTAGCCATTTCACTACTGTACCTTCGTCAGGGTTACAACTTATTTACACCATATACAGATCCATAATATTTCAAAATAGACAACCAACATAAAATTAAAATCTTTTTGCTCCAGCCTCTAGCTGCCTGTATTTACCTTATTGCCCTTTGAGCTACAAGCCTGTACTATAAATTTGTTTATAGAAAAAAAGTGAGATTCACAAGAATCTCAGTAGTAATAGATAGTCAATCATATAGATACAACATCAGAGAGCATGCTACGCAATTACATAAAACATAATTATTACAATAGCATTCAGTGCATAACATGTAGTTCACATATCACCATAGTGCTAGATATATCACAAGGTCCGAAGTGTTATCCATGCAAAAAGCCACAGGCATCCACTCGTGCATCATAGAAAAATTCAATGGCTTGAGCGTCTACCCGTGCAATAGGCCTTAGACGACCACCTCGTATAATCAGAATGTGTCAGATGATTCATGATGAAACTACAAACATACAATGTATCTTATAACATATGAAAGACAAATTTACTACCTGGTCACTTCCCTTGTACAATATCCAACCGTTCCTCTGAGCTTGGGAAGGTTTTAAACTCTAGACATCTATTAGGTCCTATAAGTAGAATTTACGGACGACAGGTTATTATTTTGTCTAATACTTGCATAATCTAATTAGTCAAGTTGGTTGTCATTAAGTCCAATACACTAAGCCAAAAGCAAATTCAAAGTGTTCAAACTATCCCTAGTTGGTTAACTTCACCCTTAAAGTTCAACTTAATCACTTAGTGCCACTACATTTTCTCATTTTCGCGCTTGTACTCAAATCTGCCAGAATTTTCTTTAATCTTTAAAAATTCATAACTAATTGTACATATGTCCAATTGTAATGATTTTAAAGGATATGTGACCCCCTAATTAGTCTAGTTTCAAGGAAAAATATAGGAATTACACTTTTGGATGCATATCAATACAATATCTTACTTAATTAATCACTGCCCCCAGAATTCTTAGCTTACAAATTATTTTGTAATGATTCTTTTATGAAGATAAAACTTGGGCTTTATGTCTTTCTTAGCCCACAAATTTCATATAATTACTATTTCCACTATTTTGTCCACTTCAAGTATACTAAAATTTACCATTTTATTCCATTGAATATAATTAAATATATAAGGAATTTTGGTGAATAAATTTGGGATATTATATACTAGTCCTACTTTAATCTTCTTAGATTCCAAATCCTCCCTCTCCCATGTCTTTGGTAGATCCTATGTTTTGATGATAACAAAAGATATTATAATTGGTTTAATGATAAACAAAGGGTTTTTGAATAGTTTAACAAGTTTACTGAAGCATGCAGAGCAAAAATTTGAGTGATTACTTGAGTGATAAAGTAAAGAATGAAGTTTTATCTTAAGGGAAACTCTGCCAGATTTTGAGAGGGATCACTTGAGTGATGGCCCTAAATCACTTGAGTAACCACTGAAGTGATGGAGTCAAAATAGTGCCCCAAACTCTCTGCCTGATTTTGTAAGGGATCACTCGAGTGATAGCCCTGAATCACTTGAGTAACCACTTAAGTGATGAGGTAAGATAAGCTGCGTTATTTAGGTAAGACTCTCTACCATAATTTTGAATGAATCACTCAAGTGATAAGCTGAGAGAAGTCTATTTTGTTCAAGTAGAACTATCTGGTAAAATTTGGAAAGAATCACTCGACTGATCACTCGAATAATGTGTAATATGAACTCTTTGCTAGAATTTAGAAGGAATTACTCGAGTGATGAGACTAGAAAGCATGATAATCATATGTTGGCTATTAATGTGTTATCTTTATAATTAACCATTCATTGCATTAGTATTCTAAGCATATTTTTAGGGAAACAATAAAGAGATCATGCTAAGGGAAGAAAAGTAACTTTATGTAGCAAAACGTCCACCGAACGCAACAGATAGTTTTTCAAATGTGAAGAACGGTCAAAAGAAGCTGCATAACTCTAATGGACATGTTGAAATGCTACCAATGACAATCAAATTCAACTATATATATAAGGAAACATTTAATAGAGAACATAGACACAAAGAACAAACAACACATACACATAGATCGATCAATTCTTAGTGCCCTGTTTCTTATTCTTTTAGTCTCTGTACTTTAGTGTTTATACATATACTCTTTGAGAGAGATGTGCTTTACAAACTCAATATTTTTTATTGAGAAAACCTAAGGTTATGGAACCTTAAGTTGGGTTTTAAAATTACCTTGTATAAGGGGGTGCGAGTGTCCGGGTAAGGAACTTGCATTGTATTGAGGTACCAAGAACCTACTTAATATTGGAAGATATAGTGAAAAGCTCAAATGAATTCTAAGGACTAGACGTTGGTCAAAGTGATTGTGGTCGAACTAGTATAACTCTTAGTGTATACTTCAGTAATATCATTCTTTACTCTTAACTTTGTCTTAAATTCTGTTAAATTTTATTTGCGGTCCAATTATTTTGTTATCACCCAATTCACCCCCTCTTAGGTGATACGCTTACACTAACATTTGGTATCAGAGTGTAGGTCTTCTTGTTCAGGTATAAAAACCTACGAAGGATCTAATGGTAAGCATGGGTGAAGGAATACTTCCTGACAAAGCTTATATCAGCAAACCACCAGGTTTCTATGAAAAATACTTTTCTTTCTGAAAAGCGAAGTTCAGGGTCTTCATAATGGCTACAGAATATGGACTATGGGATGTGATCGAAAACTGGAACTACATATCTATAAAAATTGAAGAATCACATAAAGTTCCCAAATCACCAGAGGAATATGATAACAACGAAAAAAAGTTCATAACCTTTAACAATAAAGCAATCCTAATGATTCAAAGTGCCTTAAGTTAAAAAGAGTATTTTAGGATTTGCACTCTTCCAACTGATAAGGAAATATGGCAAGCCTTGGAGATAGCTCACGAAGAAACTTCAAGAATAAAAGAAAACCGAATCAATACTCTGGTTACTGAGTTTGATCTACTTCAAATGAAATCATGTGAGTCAATCGTGAAATTTGAACTCAGATATACTCATTTTGTAAATCAACTTGCAGCACTTGGGAAATTATATGATCAGAATACTTAAGTAAGGAAAATATTGAATATACTCTCTAAAGAGTGGGAGGCCAAAGTCATAACAATAGAGGAGGTGAAAGGGGAGTCGATGCTTTCCGTAGCTTCTCTGTTTGGAAGTCTTTCAGAATATGAAAGTAAATTAAAATTCAAACTCAGTGATAGGAAAAAGAAGAGCCTCGCATTGTGTTAGATTTCATGTTTTGATGATAACAAATCATGTTTTGGAAGCCCATGGATTAATTATCAGTAAAGCAAGCAATTCTGGTGATCTGTGCAAGATCACTCGAGTGATTTTGTTAATCACTCGAGTGATATTGTTAATCACTCGAGTGATATTCAAGATCACTCGAGTGATCGCTGAAATCACTCGAGTGATCCGCAAAAATGACAGATCACTCGAGTGATATGGGAAATCACTCGAGTGATCCACATATCACTTCCAGTGATCGAGAAATCACTGCAAGAAAATTTCACTGTTTTGAAAATCACTTCCAGTGATTCTTAATCACTCGAGTGATGCGCTAAATCACTTCCAGTGATTGTAAATCACTCGAGTGATGCGGCAAATCACTTCCAGTGATTGGGATTTCACTTCAAGAAAAATTCACTGTTTTGCAAATCACTTCCAGTGAAGCTGAGATCACTCGAGTGATCCGCCAAAATTCTCAAATCACTTCCAGTGATTCTCAATCACTCGAGTGATGTTGGATTTTTGCTGAATCACTTCCAGTGAATTGGAAATCACTCTAAGAAGAAATCACTATTTACAAAATCACTTCCAGTGATCCCAAATTCACTCAAGTAAAATATGCAATTTCCAATATCACTTTCAGTGAACCAGCAATCACTGACAGAAGTTTTCAAAGTTTTCAAAATCACTCCCAATGACATTATATTCACTTCCAGTGATATTGCACTTGCTCATATAATGATCTATTGTTTCCATGTGCTTTTACCTCAACTGATTTTGCTAGTGAAATTCTATTATTACTGATTTCTCCAAATAGCTATCAAAATCATATTGTATATCATTTTAATACTTAGTTGCGAAAATAGGATTACTCTCTATGGTCTTATTACTGTCACCTTTTAGAAAACACCTCCACTGATCCATATTAATTTGTTGAGATACAAATATTGCTTAACGGTTATATTCATAAGTGTGTTACAGCTGTACTCCACCATCACGCACTTGACTTGTAACTGAACACTCCACTCAAACGACAACTATTCATGGTAGCAGCAGAAATTCAAAAGTAACGGAAGACAAATACTGTTACATTTGTCAGAAGCATCTTTGAATCAACGGGAAAATTTACAACGGTCTTCAAGTGGTTCTTTATATATGTCCAGCCATTTGAAAAATACAACAACGAAGAAAAAAGCCTGAATACTCCACAAGCAATATCCTCACAAAAGCTTCAGTTCATCATTTGTGCTTCAGTTCTTATCTACATACTCTGTGAGAGAGATTTGTCATTCATACTTAATTATTTTCAATAGAGTTAACTTAAGGTTGAGGAACCTTAAGTAGGGATTTGTGATTACCTTATGTAAGGGGGAGCGAGTGTCTAGAGGAACTTGCTGGTTATACTGTGGTGCCAAGAACCCACTGAATCTTGGAAGATATAGTGAAAGGCTCAGAAGGATTTTTGAGGACTAGATGTAGGAAGAGGCAACTGACTCTGATCCTACCTATGATGAATTACATTATGAATATAATGCTTTACATTCTGAATTCATCAAAGTAGTTAAATAACTTGTTACTTTGAAAAAGAAAAACAAAATTCTTAAAGAAAGACTTAAGGAAGTTTCAGAAAAAGATTGTGAAAATTGTTCTTCCTTGAAAAACAAAAATATTGATCTCATTAAGACTCTTGAAAAATTCACAAAAGGAAGTGAGATGTTAAATGTTATTCTAAAAGCTCAATGTTTTGTAAATGATCGATCTGGTATTGGATATGACCCAAAATCAGACAAAAAGAAAGGAAGAAAGAAAACAGGAGGAAAAACGTATTTGAATTACTTTAGGCATTCTGTACATATATCCAATCCTTTTGCACATTGTAAATATTGCAATAGGAAAGGACATTATACTTCCTTGTGCATTCAAAAAAGAAAAGAAACATAGTAACTTACAAATGGGTACCTAAGGATTCACATGTTCAAAAAATAATCTATATTAAACCAAAAAGACCCAAAAAGATAAGGGTACCTGAGACTTAATTTTCCTTAATTTCATATCTGCTCCAGAGCATTAAGAGCCAACAAATGGTATATAGATTGTATATGCTCTTGACATATGACTGGTGATCTTGAAAATTTTACCATACTAGAAATGAAAGATGGTGGAAAGGTAAAATTTAGAGGAAATTAATCTGGAAAGATAGCAGGAATTGGCGAAATCAAAGCGATAATAGTATACAAGTCAAAGATGTATACTACATTGAAGGCTTATGCCACAACTTGCTAAGTGTAAGTCAAAGCACAGATAAAGACAATTAGGTGATATTTGACTCAGACGACTGTCTGATTGTAAGCAAGAAAAATCTACAAATAGAAAAGAAGAATCTTAATGCAAACTATAAATTTGATATGAATAAAAATGCCTCTGAAAACTATTTTCTGAGTAACACCGATGAAAGTTGATTATGTCATAAAAGACTAGCTCATGTTAATATGCATCAACTAGGCAAGTTACTTAAAAAGGATTTAGTAATTGGTTTATCGAAAGTGAATTTCAAAAATAATTTAATTTGTGATGCATGTCAAAAAGGTAAACAAACAAAATCATCTTTCAAGTTGAAAAATAAAATCACAACAAATAGACTACTCAACTGCTTCATATGGATTTAGTAGGTCTAGTAAGAATTAGAAGTGTAAAACCCTTCGTTATACCCCTTTATTACACATACGGAAGTCGAATATTCTTAAGGGGCATCATAAGTTAATATCGGAGTGATTTGCTGCTCATTTATCTACTTATTAACTAACGTACATTTTTTTCCTTTCTGGTTACTATTCATTTGGTAAACACTGTATTTTAAGCTTACTAAATATTAAGAGCTAACTTAAGTTCATTCCTTTCTCTTTCACACATACACATGCCATAGGTAATAATTCTAATAATACTATTCTACTTGGCATGTTTATACACACAACTACACAACATGTGATAATTTATACAAAAACAGATTATCGCAACTACATCTTCAGTTCTTCATCACCTTCTCTTTTGCACATCTCTAAGTACTCCTCTTCTGTGCTTCACCATACCTATATGGTTGGTTGGGGGAAGGGTGAGATTTAAGGGAATCTCAGTAGCAAACAATGCTAACTTATGCATACAAGATAATGCTTAGTGTATGACATGCTTGCTTACATAAATTCATGCCAACATAATGACATTTGCATGCTTAATGTTCATGCAACATACCTATGGCCACAGTATAAATAGAAACAGAGCTTCAATCTTTCACATATATTCCATACAATTCATTAAAGCAATAACATACATCATCACACCAACATATACATATCAAACACATGCAAGTCATGAACGTTTAACTACCTTGTGTCTTTATATCTTCCTCTTGGTCCTCTTTTCCTCCAACCATCAGAGTTGCTGGAAGCATCTTCCATTCTTCTTCTTCCTTGACTTCTCATAGCCCTAGATAATTACCACATTATTAGAGCCATGATAAATAAATGCCTGATATGGCTACACTAGCCCCAAGTGCTCAACTTAACCCTTGGAGTTCTCATTTATTACAATATGCCCTTATTCTCTTAATTTCGCACCATAATCAAAAGCTGGCAGAATTTTCAACCAACTTTTACAATTCATATCTTTACCTAGGAATATCTAATTAAAGTGGTTTATTATATGTGTTACTTATTAAGTATATTTTAAGGAAAAAATACTTCCTACTGCCATCTATCCACGGACCATTCCAATTTTCCAATTTTACCCTTACTGCTATAAAATCTTTCCAGCTTTAATGGTCTGACTTCTAAAATTTATAACTCAATCTCTAGAACTCCAAATGGGATGGTTCAAAATCCTATATGACATTAATTAAGTCTACTTTAAGAAAAAAATATCAAACACTTCTAATTATAGGGGTTAAATTCCCAGAATCCTTGACCAACCTCGCTAGTCTAGAATCCGTCCCAATTTTTAGTACCTAACTTCAAAAATTAATAATTTCTAGGACTCATTTAAAGGTATGGATATGTACTATCTACCTAAAAAATCTCATAGCCATTGGATAACATTTGACTATATAAAAACATGTCACAAATCTGGCAGTACTAACCTTAACAACTTCAAATTCCAATTTTAGGTTTTTCATTCTAATAATCTAGAATTCATGACCATACCTTAACCATACATAATTTTGCCTAATAAATCCATTGGAACCCTCAAATTTAGAAAAATCACACTCCTTCTTTATGCCCTACTCCTAGCCAAAATTAACTACTCAAACCAACAATCATCCACTTTGCAATCTAACCACTAACTAGTCTTATATCACCATTAAACATCATATATTACCATATATATGATCATAGAAACATTAAACCCTAAAAGTACCATATGACCAAATTCTAGGGAAGTACTAAGAAATCATAAAACTTAACCAATCTACAAGATATTTGGTTCAAAGAAAAGCTTACATTCACCTCTTTCACTTTCTAGGGCTTGTTCTTTCTTTCTCCAACTTAGTCTAACATCATCATAAATCATTATCTAACAACATATACATGATCAAAACACCATTAACCCTTAAAAACCCTTACTGGAAAAAAATTATCCAGCCCCAAACCCTCATGAAAAGTCATCAAAATTACAAAACCAATCATTTCAAATGAAAGCTTACGCTTACCGCTATGCATTTCCGTGACCTGTTTGGAAATCTGGCAGTATTTTGTCCAGCAAGAAGTCACTAAATACCTCCAAATGAAATTCTAAAATCATAGAAATGAAGCTTATGATAAAGAGAAGAAGGTTTATGAAGGGTGTTTCAGGAGATAACACCGATTCGGTAGTGATTTGGAGGTTTGAAGTTAGGAAAAATTACTATTCATTCTCTTTCTCCCTCTTCTAACATTTTTCCACCATTTATCTGATTTTTTATGACTTTTGGGGCTGTTTGGCTGAAAATATATAGCCCTTAATGGTCTTGAACTTTGTCCCTTACGTGTCAAAAGCGTATGGTGCCATTTGTTTGGTGAACCAACTATTCGATGACAAGTGTCACTAACTTTAATTAAGTTGGTCCTACCTCTTTTCCTGAGCCTTTAGCCATCCAAATTGTCAGGGAAAATAGAGGTATAATGATTTTCCTTGCCTCCCAGGTTTGATATTCAAGAAAGTTAGTCAAGTGACTGGACCAGAGACTGGTGGATTTCCCTAGCTCGAGGCTAGTTTGCACCCTCCGGGTGTGCCAACACAAAAGTAAAATACAACTTTATCATAAAGGGAATATATGTCACCTTTCTATTAGTCCAACACATAAAGTCAAAAAGTGAATTTATGCTTTCTTCCACTAAAATGGCGCCATGTGTCCCTTATCCATGGGACCCATACTCTTCCTCTTTCCTCTACCTAACATCTACTTTAGCAAGGAAAGGAAAGTCAAGGGAGTTCCCCAGGTCCACCTACGAGGTGTCATCTTCTATGGTCCCTATATAAAGTAAGATTACTTTATTTAATTATTACTTTATGAACCAATAAGTAAAATTTTGCCAAGTGTCCTCTTTTACTTAAAATGGCACAAAGCTTGCCCATACACTGTCATACTTTATTCAACTACTTATATGCTCTGAGCCTCATTATTTACCCAGACACAATCCCTAAAAATCATTCTATTTCCTCAATATTCTTGGGACTCATGCTAAACTCGAGCCTAGTAGTCTGTTTGATATAGGCTTATCCTCAAGTTCCTAGGTCTAAAATCTGGAATATTACAAAAAGTCTTGGTGGAAATTTATATTCATTAGTCATTATTGATTATTTCTCTAGATTTACGTAGACTATTTTCTTGTCATCCAAAGTTGAAACCTTTAGTGAATTCATTGTGTTTGCCAAGAAAGTGCAAAATGAGAAAGGTATGTCCATTGCAGGTATCAAGATAGATCATGGTGGAGAATTTGAAAATCAAGCCTTTAGAGACTACTATGACACCAATGGCATTGATCACAATTTCTTTGTACCAAGGACACCACAACAAAATGGAGTCATGGAGAGAAATAATAGAGTTCTTATAGAGATAGCCAGAGCTATGTTGAATGAAAAGAACGTGCCTCAAGTTTTATGGGTAGATGTTATGAGCACTGCATGCTATATTTGAAATAGAGTATATATCGAAACCAAACTTAGAAAGACACCGTATGAACTCTACAAGGGAAGGAAGCCAAATCTTGCTCATCTGCATATCTTTGGTTGTAAGTGTTTCATTCATAATAACGGTAAAGAAAATCTAGGAAAATTTAACTCTAAAAATGATGAAGGAATATTCCTAGGCTACTCTAATCAAAGCAGAGCCAATAGAGTTTTTAATAAGCGAACATGTGTAGTTGAAGAATCAATTCATGTTGTATTTGATGAATTTGAATCATCTGACAAAAATATTGACAACGAGCAGGAAATAGTTATTAATTAACCAAGTCGTCAGTCTATTCCTAGTCCTTCCAATCTAGAGGTTGATAAAACAGAAAAAAAAGATAAATCACATAAACTAAGATAACCTAGAGCCTATAAATATAACAAGAGCCATCCTCTAGATTAAGTCATAGGAGAAGTAAATGACAGAGTTAAAACTAGAAACAAAGTTTTAAATGAAGTTAGCTTCTTTGCATTTATTTATGATATTAAACCTTCTAACATTGACGAAGCCCTACTAGAAAATGATTGGGTAATAGCAATGTAAGAAGAACTCAATCAATTTAGAAGAAATCAAGTTTAGGATTTAGTACCCCGGCCTAAAGATCATCTAGTCATTGGCACTAAATAGGTATTAAAAAAAACTTGATGAATCTGCAATCATTGTCAAAAACAAGGAAGGATTGGTAGCTAAAGGCTATAATCAAGAGGAAAGTATTTATTATGAGGAAACGTATGCTCCAATAGCTAGATTAGAAGTAATACGAGTACTCTTAGCCTTTATGTGTATCAAATGATTCAAAATTTATCAAATGGATGTGAAAAGTGAATTTTTAAACGTTACATTATGGAATAAGTATATGTAGAACAACCTCCAAGATTTGAGGATGTAACAAAACCTGATCATGTTTTCAAACTAAGAAAAGCTTTATATCATTTGGAACAAGCCCTTAGACCATGGTATGAAAGACTTGGTAAATTCCACATCGATCAAGATTTAGTAAGAGGAAAAGTCAATACAATATTGTTTATAAAACATAAACAAAATGATATTTTAGTAGTCCAAATATATGTATTCAGAATGCCTTAGGACACACATCCCATTAGGTATTCGGAATCCATCTTAGGCTCTAACTCATGCGACTCAAGCCATTCATATACTTATGTAACGTTCCCAAAGCATTCTAAACATACTATCATCACAAGAGCCTGTTCTTCCTTAATTTCCTTCCTTATATTTCTTTCCACAAACGGTACTAAAGCACCCAATAGCGATTCAATGGAACATATAAACCCTTCTCTCAAAGAAATTGTGATACCTCATTTCCTATAGCCTCAGATGAGTACAAAAGGGTATTGAAATCACTGGTGAAACCAGGATCAAGTCCTGGATTAGGAAAATGTTCACAAATTCCAATCTAATCTCAAAATTTGAACCTAGGACTGGAAAGGAAATTCTGGGGTAGTAACACTTTTCTCAAATCTTTTCCACACGCATTAACTATCTCACTAGGTCTCATCAGTACTTAAGTCTATTTATCAGAGTATACGAGCGTGTCTCTGCTTATGTATCATGACAAGTTCTTTAGTTATAGATTCTTCTTTTAAATCGGAAGTGTAATTACTCATCCAAGATACCATTCATCAACTAAGTTACTCTTGTAATCTTGTCATGCTTACATAGCTATATACATCATATACATATCCCAAAATATCCAAAGATATAGAAATAGATTACCAACAAAACTAAAATCTTCGGCGTTTAATCCTCTAGCCGTCTGCATTTACTTTCCTCTTGCCCCTAGAGCTCTCTTCCTGTACTGTAAATGGGTTTTTGAAAAAGAGTGAGATTCAAAAGAATCTCAATAGTAACTTAATGTCAATCATACAGATATAACATCACAAAGCATGCTACACAATCATCATTTGTAATACCCCACTTTTTCACCAATATTCCTTACATGTATATTTGTGATATTTAATGGAATAAAATGGTGAATTGTGATGTGTATGAATTTACAGAAAATGACAATCATCGGTTACATATAATTCGGTCAAGTAAGGACACAAAGAGGTAATTAATGGCCACTTAAAGGCCTACTATTGTAACCAAAATTTGAGAATTAAATGACATGAAGAGTGGCCTCATTCAAGTGTCAAAATAGCGTTAAACCAATGGAAAAGAGTAAGAAATGATTTATCACGGTAAATCATAAAATATAGGGGCAAAACGGTAATTTTGCCATAAAGTGGGAAATAAGTATTTTCCCTAATACTCCTAATAATTCTAGTTATATGGGAATTAAAAAGAGGGAAATGACTACTTGATAATTAATAAACCTATTTTGGAGGAATATTATCAAATAAGGTCAAATAGTCAAAAGTCAAAGAACAAAAGTCAACAATTTGCAAGTTGGCAATGTAATAGTGCAAGATCAATATTTTCTCTCTTCAATTCTCATCATTTTTGGTAGTGCAAGAGAAGCATGAAGGGAAATGAATATTAAATAAAAGAATTATCATTATTGGCTAATGAAAGGATGCCACATGTATTAAACCATGTGACCTTTATTATATTACACTCCCTTCATCTCTTTAGCTTCATTCCCGATCGAAACTGAATCATAAAGAGTGAGAGAGTTGTTGAGAACGTGAAGAGCAAGAGGAAGCTAGGGTTCTTCAAGATCAAAGGTAAGGGATTTGTAACCTTATGCTTTAAGCTTCCTAATCCCTCCATAACCTCTCCTACTCACCTCTTCTCCTTTGAATCCATAGTTTTCAAGCTAAATCAAGAGTTGTGGAGTGAGAGACAGAAACGTGTAGAGAGAGAAAGTGCTAGAAATCAAGAGGTAATCTTCCAAACCTATTCCTCTTGCTTGATTGATGCTATTAGAGTTGTTCTTGGCTTGGTTTTGGTGAAAGTTAGCTCATGAAACCTATGAGACCTTAATGTTCAAGTTTCTCTAAACCATGTCCAATGAATGTATAAATAGCTAATTATATGATTATAAGTAGAAAGGAGGTGATTAGGCAAGAGAAAATGAGAAACCGATTCAACTTTTCTGGGAATCCTATTAGATTGCCTTGTGTTAGATATGGTAAATGAGTAAGAATTTGATAGTTTTGATACTTCCATTGGGTTTAAAAGATAAAATTTTGTAGGGTTTATGTTGATGATAAAGTGAGAAAAGCCCCAAAATGTGAAATGACCAATTACCCCTTAAAAGCTTTAAATAAGGGTTGTCAAGGGCATTTTCATCATTTAGGCATGATTTTACCCAATATGAAGTCAAAAACGGATTCTACACGTTAAATTACGTAGGATTGGCTCAAGTCATAACTTTTAGTAATGTATAGTGAGACCGGGTCAAAAGGGGCATTTTGGTAATTTAGTACTATTAAGCTAAGTTAACCAATACTATGAATTTGGAATTATACATGAATGAGTAATAACTCATTTACAGTATATTTGAGATTTTAGGACTTGGTAGTTATCCGAAACTCCAGACTTGCCTAAGCTTGGAAAGGCGGGGGGAAGTTGTTAGAGAAAAGCAACCAGGTAGTAACTTATCTTTCATATGTTATGATATACATTGAATGATTTGTGTATTCATCAAGAATTTTCTGAAGTATTTTGAATATGCAGGGTGGTCGTCTAGGGCCTATCTTTACAGGGGTGAACGCTTAGGCCAATATGACATTCTTTGATGCACGAGTGGATCCCGTGGTCTATTGCGCGGGTATCCCTCGAGGCCTTATAGTATATCTAGCGCTACGATAGCTTACGAGTTTCATGTGATGCATTGAATGCTGAGTGATGATTCTGATGAATGATGATTGTTTAGCGTGTCTTGTAGTGTTATAACTATATGATTGATATATGTTGCTACGAGATTCTTTTGAATCTTACTCTTTTTCAAAAAACCACATTCAGTACAGGGAGAAAGCTCAAAGGGAAAGCGGAAGGTAAATGTAGATGACTAAAGGTTGGGACATTAAAAACTTTAGTCATTTTGGTTATCTGGTTCCATATGTTTTTGGATATTGTGGGACTTGTATATGTTGTATATGTTTTTGGGTTGTATATGATGTGTATGGCCATGTAAGCATGGCGACAATGTAAAAGTATCTTGGTAGATGAATGGTATTTGATATGTGTTTATGCTTCCCTAACGAAATGTGTATAAGTAATGGAATATGAGAATTAAGCAGAAGCACGCTCGTAAACTCTGATAAACAAACAAAAGGAAGAGCCGATGAGATTTAATGAGATAGTGTGTATTTGTGAAAATGATTTGTGAAAATTTTACTACCCTCTCAACCTTAGATTCAACTCCTAAGTTGAGGGAGGGAATTTTCCAGTATTTTTCAGATATTGGGTAGTCCGGGTTCAAATCCTAGTCTCCCGAATAATTTTCACTACTCTTTTGTACTCATATAAGGCTAAAGGAAATGAGGTATCACATCATTCAATAGAGTCATCACAACAGCATTCAATGCATCACATGTAGTTTATAAGCTATCATAGCGCTAGATATATTACAAGGCTTTGAGGGATACCCGTGCAAATAGGCCCCGGGCACCCACTCGTGCATCAGTGAGCATTATATTGGCATGAGCATCCACCCATGTAAATAGGCCCCGAGTGGCCACCCCACATATTTAGAATACGTCAAACAATTCTTGATGAATAGACAAATCATACATTGCATATTATAACATATGAAAGACAAGTTACTACCTGATTGCTTTCCTTTAACAACTTCCTCCCGTTTGTCTGAGCTCGGGCAAGTCTTAGACTCTGGACAGTCATCAAGTCCTACAATCCCCAAATATACTATAAATGAGTCATTACTCATCCATGTATTACTCTAAACTCATTCTATTGGTTAACTACTTAGATTAAAAATGCTAAATTACCAAAATGCCCCTATAGGATTTACACCTTTTTGTACCCGGTCTAACTGTACTTTACTCAAAATTATGAATCGGGCTAATCCTACAAAATTTCACGTGTAGAATCCATTTTTGACCTAAAATTTATCAAATTTAGGGCCAAATGATGAAAATACCCTTGGTGGCCTTTACTTAAAGTTTTAAGGGGGTAGTTTGGTCATTTCACATTTTAGGGCTTTTCTCACTTCACCATCAACATAAACCCTACACAATTTTTCCTTCTAAAGCCAATGAAAATATCAAAATTACCAAATTCTTACTCCTTCAACATGCTAAGAACAAGGTAGAAATTTAAGGTTATCAGAAAAGTTATGTCGGTTTCTCGTTTTCTCTTACTTAATCAACTCCTTTCTACTTCTAATCACATGATTAGCTATTTAGAAATTCATTAGACATAGTTTGAAGAAACTTAGACAGCAAGGTCCCTTAGGTTTTGTCATCCATCTTTCACAAAACACCCAAAACCAAACCTAGAACAACATCAATAGCATCAACTAAAGCATGAGAAGCAAGTTTGGAGGTTTACCTCTTGATTCAAACTCTTTCTCTCTCCTCAACATTTTCTTCCTCTCTCTCCACAACCTTGATTTATCTTGAAAATCATGGTTCCAAAGGAGTAGAAGTGATTAGAAGAGGTTATGGAAGGATTAGGAAGTTTAAACATCAAGATTACAACTTCCTTACCTTTGATTTGTGAGAACCCTAGCCTCCTTGTTCTTCCATGTTCTTCACCGTTCTCAACTCTCTCTCACTCTATTTGATTCATTTTAGCACGAGAATGAAGGGAAAAAGATTATGGAATGTAACTTAAAGCAATTAATTAACTTGCTTTACAAATGGTAAATTGTCATTGGTCCAAATGTTAACTTTTACATAATATTTTCTAATACTTCTTTCCCTTTTATTCCCTTAAACCACCAAAATTTCATAAGAATTGAGAGAGAAAATATTGCTCTTCAATTATCGTAATACCATCTTGCAAATTGTTGACTTTTGGACCTTTGACTTTTGACTATTTGACCTTCCTTGATAATAATTCGCCAAAATAGGTTTATTAATTATCAAGTAGTTATTTTCCTCTTTTTAATTCCCATATAATTGAAATTATTAGGAATATTAGGAAAAAATAATTATTTCCTACTTTATGACAAAATTAACATTTTGTCCTACGTTTTATGATTTACTTAAATAAATTATTTCTTACTCCTTTTCTTTGGGTTTGGCCTAGTTTTTGACACTTGTATGAAGCCATTATTTGTGTCATTTGATGCTCAAATTTTTGTTACAATATAAGGCCTTTAAGTGGGCATTAATTGCCTCTTTGTGTCCTTACTTGGTCGAATTATATGTAACCAGAGATTAAAATATTTCTGTAAATTTACACACACCACAATTCACCATTTTATTCTACTAAATATCACAGATATACATATAACGAATATTAGTGAAAAAGTGGGGTATTACAGAAACCCATTCGATGGGAGACTCATTACAATAAACCACCATTGAGAGTCAACATTCCTGTAACTCTACTCTACAGTTTGACGTCACAGCTGCTTCACTCTACGGTTCGATGTCACGGTAGTTGCATAATATAGTTTGACATCATTGTGGCTCTACGCTACAGTACTGTACTCAGTGCTTCACTTAGTCACCTGGCTGGTCAACTCCTTTGGTCAGAACCTTTTGTAGGTAGCCCTCTCTGGTCAGATCTCTCTGTAGGTAGCCTTCTCAGATCAGAATCCTCCTTAGGTAGCCCTTTTTAATCAGAATCCTTCGTAGGTAGCTCTTTCCAGTTGGTCGTCTCTAAATGGAAGTATTATTGTAATGGGACTCCATATCTTATAAGGTTCCTCTTCTCTAGTAGTCCCAAATGTACTTTCTTTAAATCCGTCATCTCATCTAGGGTCATTCGGTATGGACTTCCAATATCAGTCCAGCTCCAGGCATAATTCTACTCCCCTTACAGGGGTAATCTACCCATGTCGTACTGGGAATCCAATAGCCACTATTACATCTTCTAACAATACCTTGTCTGCTACCAATATATCAATTCTTAGGTTCACCTCAAGTTTGTGGAATGGCAAGTAGATCAAATCTACTAGGGAATCATAGACAAGCAGGCATCACACCTCTGCCTCTAACCCAGCTCATCTTACAGAAGCGTTTACACTATTATGCTCAAAGCCACAATAGCTAACTATTCTACTTCCAAAACATTTCTACATCATTTGAACATTCATGCTCAAATACCTTGACCCGCTCTAGGCTATCTCAAATTCTTAAGGAATCAAAACTTAACAGTTAATTCCTGGGTTACGATTTACTTGGTAACCCTTCTCTAGATGTTAGGTAGACATCCAACTTTTAGGTTCATCACTAAGTCTAGAACCTCAACATCACACAGATTAAAAATCACTTTCCTCAATTATACCCAATAGGTATACTAAAATCATGATTAACAGTATCTATTATAACCCTTACAGTTTTCAGGTATTATCCTTAAAACATTACTGAAGGTTCAACTCCATTTATAAATTCCACAAGGTTTAAACTTCTGTCATGTATCAGAACCATAGTGCAACATGGTTCTTAATTTTGACCTAAGCACTATTTCAACTTAGATCGGATTCAAACCTATCCACAACCTTCAGTATTATTAGATCGGATCCTCTAGGATCAATATATGACATAATCACCACTCATCATATATCAATGTATATCATATCTCTATTCCTTTAACACCACGGTGTTACTAAGGATTAGTACTTAGCATAGAGAAACCTCAAAACAATCACTATGCCTCAAATTTCCATAACCCCATCAAATGAACTTTTCTGAGCAGTACTCACTACAACAAAAATGGTTCAGATTAAAGATCAATACGTACTTTATCATCTCAATTCCTTTAATCATTATTTATGTCATCTAAGAACTTCTAATCAAAATTAAAAACCTTTAATCAAAAGATTTCAAGTTTCCAAGGTACTTCCTAGGGGGTCACCCATCCTGGGATTTCTCCCGCCTGAGCACGCTTAACCATGAAGTTTCGATGAGATCCGGTGCACCAGTACTAGAACCATACCATTTGTCATGGGTATTGGTAGCCCATACATACCTTAATCCCAGTATGACATGTTAGGCTCCCTGAAGATTCTTAGAACTGTCCCCACGGGGAAATATAAGCAGTACAGCTTCTTGGTATAGCCCCTCTATGTGTTCTATACATCACTATATTCCTACCTTCAGGTGTACGCTTGTCCTTAGAGGGCCGATTAGTTGACGAAGGTGATTGACTCCTCAACCTTCCCCAACAAAACACGCTTCCTAACGTAAAGCAGCTAGTCAAAGGTTAGAACCTATCAACATAAGCAGAGGACTCTAGCAAGTACCTACCGTTGATAGAATCAACGCTTTGATACCAAAATTGTAATACCTTATATCCAGTAGAATCATACGAGTACAAAAAGAGTAGTGAAATCAGTTGTGAAACCAAGATTCAATCCCAGATTAAACATAATTTGGAAAACGTTCACAAATTCCAAATCTATCTCAGGAATTGAACTTGGGATTGGAAGGGATTTTTAAGAGAAATAATTTTTTTTTCAAACATTTTCACAAATATTCACTATCTCACTAAATCTCATCCACTCTTAGTTTTATCGTATCAGAGTGTGCAAGTAATTCTCTGCTTAAGTCTCACGTTTTATATTTTAGTTATGTTTCATTAGTGTTTGGAAGTGTTATCTAGCTAAGTTATCCCATTATTATGTTAGTGTCCATTTACTAAGCTACTGGTATTACCAATTCTACCATTGTACTATTGTTAGGTTCACAAACTTATATACATCATATACATAACCTAAAATGTTCAAAATAGACAACCAACAGAAAATTAAAGTCTTTATACTCCATCTCTAGCTATCCGTATTTACCTTATTACCCTTTGAGCTGTCATCCTATATTGTAGATTGGTGTACATAATAAGAGTGAGATTCAAAAGAATCCTAGTAGTAACATGTAGTCAATCATATAGATACAAAATCACAAAGCATGCCACACAGTCATCATATAACAGAATTATCACAATAGCATTCAACATATACCATAGCGCTAGGTATATTGCAAGGCCCTGAGTATTACTCGTGTAATAGTCCCCGGGCATCCACTTATACATCATAGACCATTACAATGGCCTCAACGTCCACCCGTGCAATAAGCCCCGGGCACCACCCTGTATAATCAGAATGTATCAGACAATTCATAATGAAACCACAAACGTACAATGTATCTTATAACATATGAAATATAAATTTACTACCTGGTCATTTTCCATGAGCAATATCCAACTATTTCTCTGAGCTCGGGAAAGTCTTAAACTCTGGACAGTTGTTAGATCCTATAATTAGAAATACAGACGATAAATTATTATTTGGTCCAATTCTTTTGTAATCCAAGTACTTATGTTGGTTGTCATTAAGGTTAAAATACTAAGTCAAAAGCAAGGTCAAAGTGGTTCAACAATCCCAAGTTGGTTAACTTCACCCTTAAAGTTCATCATAATTACCTAGTGCTATTATATTTTCTTATTTTCGCACATTTACTTAAATATGCAAGAATTTTCTTCAATCTTTGAAAATTCATAACTAATAGATCAAATTTCCAATTGTGCCCATTATAAAGGATATGTGACCCCTAATTAACCTATTTTCAGGGAACAATATATCCATTAGTCATCTAGATACATATCAATATAGAACTCCACTTTATTGGCCACAATTTTAGAATTTGCTATCTTTATGTGACCAATCTTCAAAAATACAGAACTTCCAATACACAAATCCAATTGACAAAAATAACATATCAAATTAAATCTTATTAGGTCTACTCTATTTCTAAAAAGTTTCATGGACATTGAAATTCATTTGTTCAGACAAAAACACGTCAACATCACTCTATCACGGAACAACTTCTAGGTTCAATGCCCAATTTTCAAAAATCATAATTAACTATAGAAAACTCCAAATTGACTGATTCCAAATACATTGTACACATATTTAAGTTTAATTTCAAATAAAAATATCATTTTCTAGAAAATGAAACCACAAAATTCCTAAAAGTTGGTCACACCTTAACTGTTCCATAATTGGTTCCAGAAACAGAATCCAACTTTGAAAAATCATAACTTTAAATCCACTAGTCCAAAAGTTACATTCTACCTATCAAAATGAATCTTAGGATGTCTTATTTCATTCTAGAAATTTTCATAGCATTTAGACCAGGTTTATTGTTACGAGTGTATGATGGTGTATTTAGAAGTACAAGTGTACACTGTCGTAATCAAGTAATATAGAAGTGAGTAGAGTATTGTTCCCACAAGGATTGATCACTAAGTACCAAAATTGGTAATTTTAATTCTATTTAGTCGGTTGATTAGTTGTGATTGAGATTACAAGATAGAAATGATGAAATATGAATACAAGTGATATAAAGACAAATATGAGAAAAAGCCCTAGGGATTAGATTTCACTTAATAAATTCCGGATTGAATCACTTATCTACTCTAGTCCTATTTATTCCACATGATTGATAGTCGAGTTTCCCTATTTTAATTACTAGCCTCTTCCAAGGTCAAGTAATTCTATAATTAATTGCTAACCCAATATATTCCTATATGAATTTAAGCAATCAATCATGCATTAAGATTTATGGAACTCAATTAAGACTACACAACCCATATGAATATATTCCTATTTCATATGCAAATTATGGTTTTAATTATAGGATCCACACACATGTATCTCCTTCCGGTCTCAACATGCATATTAAAATCATCCAAAAGGTGGCCAATCAATTGTAAGCATTAAGAGCAATAATTAAAACTCAATCATGAAGGAAAAATTAAAACTAGATTTAATAAGTTAAGATTCAATCCGTCATTAGTAAGCTACGTCATCACCCTAGGAAAAGGAAAATTTAGCTCATAATAAAATTAAAAACAAAACCAAAATATATTACAAACATCATAAATATTGCATAAAAATTAATTACAAAAACATAAAAATACAACTACAAGATGCATGAAAATGGAAAATCTAGCCTACCATATAGGAGGTAAAACCATCCATGTAGGTGGCAACCTATACCATCCATAAAGGAGGACTACCTAGGCCTTCCATATAGGAGGTAAAACCATCCATGTAGGAGGCATGCAAGAAGTAAAAAAAATGCAAGAAATAAATTCTAAAAATAACAACTATCTCTCTAAAATAGAAACTCTATCTCTCTCTTCCTTCCTCTTCATTTTAGAGTGTCAAGAAGCTCTATTTATAGGCTTCATTTTCGGACTGCTACAGTATTTTGCTACAGTGATTTTACTACAGTGAACCGACTACCCACTTGCTACAGTGCACCGATTGCTACAGGAACCGCACTGAACTGCCCCACTTCCACACACACCGACCGCTACAGTACAACGCAATGGTCTGCTACAGTGAAACGCAATGGTCCACTACAGTACCCCTGCTACAGTGCACAGTGACCAGTACCGCATGAACAGTGCACAGTGAATAGTACATCATGAACATTACTTCCCCCTTAAATGCCTTCTTTAATTCTTCTTAATCCGGTACTGTCTATGGCTGCAAGAAAATCATTATTTATTTATTAATTACACCCAAATTGATTATATTCAGCTCAAATATAGTCCACAAAATCATCATATAAGGAAAAATAAATATGTAAATATTTTACTTATCATTTATCTAATTGAAAACAAGCCACAACATCACTACCTTCCATAAACAAAATATGGCAGTACTACTCCTAAGTTCCAAATTTGTGATTTCTCATTTCTAAACCTTATTTAACACCATTTACAAAACCAAAACACAATAAACCCTCAAAATACTCAAAGATATGAAATTTAGGGCAGCAACTTCCATTCCATAAAAATAAACCAAACTGCACAATATGGTTCAATAAAAAGCTCATACTCACCTCTTGCTTCTTCTAAGCTTTGTTTCTTGATTTCACAACTTTGGACCTTCATAAATGCCTAAAAAAACCTTCTATTGGAAAACTAAAATCATAGGAATGAGGCTTAGACCAAGAGGAACAATGTTTATAAAGACACTTTTGGCATTTGAGGTGAGTAGGAGGGTGAAAATGAAAAGAGAAGGTGCTTACCACTACTTATATCTTGAGATTTTCTCTCTCTCTCTTCTCCCTTCTCTTGGATGGCCAAAGACATGAATGAGGAATGTGAGGATGTGTTTTAAAACATTTATTTCCCTTCCTAAAAGCTGCTGACCAAAATAATGGAAAAGGGAGAGAGAAAAATAATGACATGTTCTTCTTAGTTACTTCTTGCACTATAGTTTAGTGTTCTTAACCAAGTGTGTTTTAGTTGGACCAAAAGCAATTATTCCCTCTTCATTTTTCCTTCTTGACCGAAATTAAAGGGAGAGAGAAGAGGAAATATTTTATCCAATGGTTTCTTAGCTTCTTGAACACAAGGAAGCTTATTATACATTAGTTACTTGGTTGAATTTCTTGTCTTCTATTTTTCTTCTCTTTTGGCCGAAATTCTTGGTTATTTTAAGGGAATTAATGTTTTCTTCTTGAGCCTCATAATTATTTCACTTTTTAAGAGAAAATCCTAGCTCTTAATCTTGGGTTCTAATTTTAACCTCAAGATCAAAAAGTGATTTTCTCTTTTGCTCTTTTTCATGACAATCTTATTTGAATTGTCATTAGTTCTTTTCTTTTTTATTTTAATTCTCTTCTTTCTTTCTTTCATACGTCATTCCCTCTCTTTTTGGATCCAAATTAGGCTTTATATCATTTTTTCCTTTATATAAAGTAATTGGGTATTTCCTTTAGCTCTTTGGAACTAAATTCCGTAGTTTGTTCTTCCTAAAAATTAGTACCTAAAAGACATTCTGTCTCTTTGACATTCTTAGGACTCTTTCCAAACTGGGCTTAGTAGTATGCTTGATATAGGCATATCCTCATGTCTCTAGGCCTAAATTTCAGGATATTACACTAGTTGCATACTCAGATTCATACCACAGAGGATACAAGACAGACAGAAAGAGCACAAGTAGGCAATGCCAGTTTCTTAGAGGCTCACTTGTATAATGGTTTAGCAAGAAACAAAACACTGTGTCTCTTTTGTCAATGAAAGCTGAGTATGTTGTAGCATCAAGTTGTTATGCACAAGTACTGTGGCTAAAACAACAACTTCAAGATCTTAGTATTCATCTACGAGCGATACCTATCTACTGTGACAATACCAGCACAATAATCTTGGCAAAGAACCGTGTTCAACACTCCAAGACTAAGTATATCGATGTCATACATCATTTCATTAGAGACCATTTTGAAAAGAAAGATGTCAAGGTGATATTCATCCCAATACATCTTCAAATAGCTGACATCTTCATAAAGCACCTCATAAAAGATCAATTTTTGTTCATATGAAGAGAATTGGGAATGGTAAATCCCAATGAATTGTAAGTTGTTAAGATCTTTTAAATATTAGTAAATATTATTTGATTATGTTTTGATGATAACTAACTTAAGCATCAGAATATCTAGTAAGTTGTTTTGCAGGACCTTGATACTCTGTTATGTGATAAGGAAAGTAGGGATAAATAGAGATGTTGGTCAACACAACATAACTTGAGTGACTACTTCCAATGATCAAGATATCACTCGAGTGATAACTGGCAGTGATAGCTGCATCACGTGAGTGACCACTCGAGTGATGACCTGGAAAGTCAGGGAAGTTGACATTTATTCAAATCAATTCAAATTGAAATAGCATAATGGTTGAATATGAACAGTCAGAAGTTGAAGAGACTGATCACTCGAGTGATATCTCATAATTACTGGAGTGATCATTAGTACAAATGAAAATTCAACCAAGTTTCAACTTGATTTTGCATTCCAGAGCCTACAAATCATCAAAGAATAATTCATAGGTAATTACTATATTATTCATTCCAGGTATGCGTTTAAATTATGAAGATTTGCATCTGTTTGGCATGCTTACTGGAGTGACCACTCGAGTGATGCCTCAAGATCACTCAAGTGATGTCGGGCACAATAGTTATAACAATCAACACTCTGTCATTTTCACAAAACCACTTCTAGTGACTCTCCTAGTGCTCTACCCATTGAAATCCGACCAAAACCCATCTATTTTTACCACCAAAAACTTCATGAAATCTCCTAAATCTTTTATCCTAACATTCTCGACACTTAGCACTCTCACAGTGAAATTTCTGGTTCTGTGCTCAAATCATCCAATGGTAAGAACCAAGATGCCTCGTATTGTTCCCTCTGAGTCTTCTGAGTCTCCTTCATCTCCTCTACCTAAGAAAAAGAAGAAATCACAAACTCTCAAGCCCAAGTCACACTCACGACTGAAAGTACAAGAGAAAAGTCTACTAGAGCCACAACCTAAAGCAACAGGGATTGTGATCAAGGAGCCTATAATCACAAGGGCTAAAACAAAGAAGGCTATTCCACAGGGCAAGGGGAAAGAATCTACATTCTCATCATCACTATCCTTAGATTCCTCTGACACACCCTTCTGGGTTGGGAAGGGTTCAAAGGGATCCAAGTATGATGTTAAAATTGCCAAGGCTATGGCAAGTATGTTAGAAGAAGCCTTCCAATCTAAGGGAGTCAAGCTAGGAACATATTCCAAGATTCCAAAGCCCTCAAAGTCTCAACTGAAGGAAGGAGGTGGAGAAAAAGACTTTGAAGAAGTAGATATAACTACCCCTCCTAAAGGCTTCAACACAAACAAGTTTGAAGAATCAAAGAAGTATAAAGAATACTTCTCTTGAAAGAATATGTATAACATGTTTTACATAGATATCCAAGTCTTGTTTGAAGATTTAAAATTTGATTTAAGTGATTATTTAGAGTCCTACATGCCTTAGCTATCTGTAAACCTTCCATACTACATTAAGATAGTTAGACACTTCTACTATAACCTAGAACTAGTAGAGGATGTTGTAAGGCAAGCAATAGAGGAGGAATTGGAAACCAAAGTTAGAGGGAAGAAATTTTTGATCTTTGCTTCAAAAATTATCACCTGGCTAGGGATTAATGATCCAACTGTAGATAACTCGGTCAAACTCAACTCCAACCAAATCTTTATTATACTGAGGCCCAGTGAGAGAGTAGGTCCCTTGATCTTCAATCCAAGGGACATGTGTGACATGCATAGAGTCCTCTGGTATATCTACTCTCGAGCCATAGTGAACAAGTCCAATAACTTCACACACTTCATTGATCTATGGGAATATGGCCTCAATACTCTTGAAGGAGAAAAGAAATTTGGGGGAATTGATATTTTTTGAGATCAAGAGGTACAGGTTCTTTGGAACTCATACTACACCTATGCCATACCCCTAGCTGATCTCTTTATTATTGAAAGCTAACAAGATTTGGTATCTAGAGCCGAATGAGCCAATTGAAAGGCTATTACCAGTAGGGAGGAACCAAATTGGTAAACTTGGGATTGAAATACCACTGAAGAAGCCTATGAAGTCTACTCCCAAGAAGAAGAAAGCTATAAAGGCTGTGACTAGCAAGTTGGATGATACTCAGTCCTCTGCTACTGCCACTACCTCTGCTCCTTCGTTCTTTAGTTCCACAATTCAAAACTGTCAAACCCCTTAATATTTTAACATTTATTAGAGTATAAACGTGCAGTTTAATGGGCACACATAAATAATATAATTATACTGATATAGAATTCTTGATTACATTACAGGAAATCCCCATAGGGTTTGTACATAATATAATACAAACCCAAATACATAGAAAGATTACCAGATAACCAACGAAAAATATCTTGATTAGCACCGGACTTTCAATTTCCGGTATCTGTTGTGTTTCCCTTTAAGCCACTTCCACTAGCTGAAGTAGTTTTAATTATGGAAAGGGTGAGATTCAAACGAATCTCAGTAGTAACAAGCTATCAATCATATAAAATACAAAAAATAAACCTGTATAGTAGCATATATGATGCAGCAAATAAAAATGCCATGTACATGTCTGTTAATGTTCAAGATCAAAGTGATGATTTTGTCCTGATCAAAATGATCGTCTGATTCGTACTTGCACACATCTTATCACATTGTGATCACATTAACATTTCGAAGCAGGTCTCAACCTGTCGGTACTTGCCATGCCACTCAACTAGGTCCACATGGCCCCATAGTACCTTGCTTGTCTCATGGAGTGGTACCTTGCTTGTCCCATACCCAGTGAGAAATAATCATCAATCATATTGGCCAACCTAGACCGGATATACACTGGCCAAGAGGTACTTGTGTTTTCCCTCAAGGTGGTACTTGTGCTTTTCCCATATCCAACTCTAGAATACTTACCGCCTTACACATATCATTGCACAAAATATGGAAAACAATGCATATTAACATTCACATAGAATATGAGAGATAAAGTAATTACCTGGACTCATTTCCAAAGCTTAGCTACTAACAATCCTTTAACTTTTGTTCGGCTCGGGAAAATATCAAATCCAAAAATTCTCAAATTGATCATAAATGATTTATTACTCATTCATACATTTTTATAAACTTTATAAATTGATTATTTTAGCTCAAAATAGCATAATTACCAAAATACCCTCAGGGAATCCAGTCTAATTTCCTTTATACCCGGTATATTTGTACTTTTCAAAAAATTATGAACCGGCCTAATCCTACACAATTTCATGTGTAAAATCCATTTTTGACCTCAATTTGGACAAAAGCATACTACAATGACCATATTACCCTTGACAGCCACCAATTTAGGGTTTTAGGGGCAATATTGTCATTTCACACCCTAAGACCTTCACACTTCCAAAATACATATGTTCCCTACATAATTTTTTATTGTAAACATAATGGAACCATCAAAGGCACAAAAGTCCAATTCAAACTATTTGTTCTAGGTCTAACCGAAAATCTGGAATTTTAAAGAAATTGGAAGTTTCATGATTTCACTTGTTTAATCACCTCCTTTTCTCATGTAATCACATGTTTAACTCTTTAAACATCATTTGAACATGATTAATGTAAATTTGGGTAGTATCTCCCCTTAGGGTTTGAACATCCTAAATTTCAAAATCCAACCAAAACAAGCCAACAACCAACAACAACAACAACAACAAGCTTAAATCTTCAAGAATTCACAAGTTCTTAAGCTTACCTTTGATTTCTCTTCTTTTTCCTCCAAAACCCGCCACCCTTCCTCTTCTTTTCCTTGAGTTTATGCTTTTTATATCGTTGATTTAAGATGGCATAGAGTATAAGAAGGTATTTCCATGAATTATAAGTCAAGAACAAATAGAAATCTCTACTAACTTACCTTATTTCCTTCTTAATCTCTAGCATTCTCTCTCTTGTTCTTGTTTCTCCAACTATTTCTCTCTCTTTTCCTTCATATCTTGGCCAAAACTAATGGCCTTCAAGAGGGCATTATGGAGTTCTCTAGAACTCTCAATCACCTCCTTAATTTATTATTATTTTATTGTAATTCTTGCATGTGATTTTATTTTATTTTTCTTTCACATACTTCTTTTGCTTCCATTTGTCAATTTGTCTAGAGATTTCTTCCTTCTTCTTGGTTCTTCCTCTTAATTGAATTTTTCCTTAATTATTGAGGGAAATTGCTGAATTTATTTTATTTGGCCAAAATGACCATTTTGCCCTTACATTTTTCTTGAATTTTTGGGATAATTGCTATTTCCTTCTTTTCCTTCTAACTTGGCCAAATTTTTGCATTGTCTTAGCCCCAAAAATTGTGCTCTTTTATAATAAATTTTAGGCAACAAAGTTAGGCTTTTGCTGAGAAAAAATTGGGCTTCATGTCTTTCTTGGCCAAAAATTTCATATAATTACTATTTCTAATATTTTGGCTATTTTAAATACACCAAAATTCACCATTTTTATTCTAATGAATATAATTAAATATTCAAGGAATGTTGGTGATTAAAATTTATAATATTACAAAAACTATCTGAATGATGTACTTAAAGAGTTCTATGTGGATATTGCCAACACAAATGCCAAATTAGTCACCCACATGAACTTTAAGATGGGAGAGCTAGTAGAGTATATGAACAAAGCATAATGAAGCTATGTTGGCACATAACCAAGAAGTATTGGCATAACAGTAGGCTCAAACAAGTGCTTTACAGGAGATTAGAAGCCTTCTCCGGTATCTACATGAGAAGGTGGATGCCCTGATGTCAGGTACATCTATTCCAGCTTCAGCCCTACCTCTGCCTCGATCCCAGTCACTACCTCTACCCCAGTATTTGATTCACCTCCTACTATCCAACATACCACACCTAGCAATCTCCTCTTCACCATGATTGACCCATCCTCATTTACTCAGGTTTATATCACTCTATATGAGCTAGTCCAGCGTACCACAGTACCCACACCAGTTGCCTCACCTAAAGGCACTGAGCTACTCCATAAGTCTCCTTCTCTTCATTCACATCTCTCATCTGATGACATTGGGGAGATAGTGGTCATATCACAGACTTCACCACCACCACAACACCCTCCTTTCCGTACACCATCTCCAGATGATATACTTCAGATTCCCCTAGTCATCCTACCAGAGCCTTAGTAATCCTCATCCACCTTCTCTACCCATCAAGGAGACACTCATGATACTGGTTCTTTACCTCTCTGTGTATCACCTATCTCCGCTATTAATCCTTCCTCTTCATCATGTTCTAGCTCTACCTCTCTTGATTGATCCACCCTTTCTGATGATGTCAAAAAGGGGGAGAAGATTAAGAGAAGAATTGGAGAATGATTTTATAATTTGGCAGTGTGTAGATTGTAGATTGTCTTAACATAGGTATGCATATGGATGTATAGGGATTTGGGGAGCATTTAATGTTATACAATTATGACTTAGTTATGAAGTTATGCAATTATGGTATTCAAATTCATGCAAGCTATGATTATTTGCCTTTTGCCTTCTATATGATACATTATCCAAATTCTTGTCTTACCATAGCAAACTTGGTGATTTGTGATCTTAAAAGTTTTTCAATTGAAAAATGAATCATGGTATTTGAATTGAATTGCAAAATCACTTTTAAAATGAGTCTTTCAAAAACAAAACCAACAAGTTTTGTCATTATCAAAAATGGGGAGAATGTTAGATCCTATGTTTTGATGATAACAAAAGATGTTATAATTGGTTTAATGATAAATAAAAGGTTTTTGAATAGTTTAACAAGTTTACTGAAGCATGCAAAGCAATGACTCGAGTGACCACTCGAGTGATGAAGTAAAGAATGAAGTTTTGTCTCAAGGAAAACTCTCTGTTAGATTCTGAGAGGGATCACTCAAGTGATAGAGTCAGAATAGTACCCTAAACTCTGCCTAATTTTGGAAGGGATCACTAGAGTGATCACTGAGTGATGACCCTGAATCACTCAAGTGACCACTCGAGTGATGAGGTAAGATAAGCTGTGGTATTTAGGTAAGACTCTCTGCCATAATTTTGAATGGATTACTCGAGTGATGATCAATGGATCATGAGAGTAAGTACTCGAGTGATGAGTTGAGAGAAGTCTATTTTGTTCAAGTAGAACTCTCTGGTAGAATTTGGAAGGGATTACTTGAGTGATCACTCGAATGATGTGCAATATGAACTCTCTGCCAGAATTCAGAAGGGATCACTGAGTGATAAGACCAGAAAGCATGATAATCATATGTTGGTTATTGATTTGTTATCTTTATGATTAGCCCTTCATTGCATTAGTATTCTAAGCATATTTTCAGGGAAACAATGAAGAGATCATGCCAAGGGAAGGAAAGTAACTTTATGTAGCAAAATGTCCATCGAACGCAACAACTAGTTTTTCAAATATGAAGAACGGTAAAAAAAAAAGCTACGTAAATCTAACAGATATGTTGAAATGCTACCAAAGGCTATCAAATTCAACTATATATATAAGGAAGCATTCAAAAGAGAAAACAGACTTAGCGAACAAACAACACACGCACATACATCGATCAATTCTTAGTGCTCTGTTTCTTATTCTTTTATTCTCTTTGCTTCAGTATTTATCCATATACTTTTTGAGAGAGATTTGCTTTACAAACTTAATATTTCTTATTGAGATAACTTAAAGTTGTAGAACCTTAAGTTGGGTTTTGAGATTACCTTGTGTAAGAAGGAGCGAGTGTCCGGGTAATAAACTTGTATTGTACTGGGGTGCCAAGAACCCACTAAATCTTGAAAGATATAGTGAAAAGCTCTAAGGAATTCTGAGGACTGGATGTAGGTCGAAGTGGTTGTGGTTGAACCAATAGTGTACACTTCGGTGATATCATTCTTTACTCTTAACTTTGTCTTAAATTCTGTTAAATTTTATTTACGGTCCAATTATTCTGTTATCACCCAATTCACCCCCTCTTGCGTGATATACTTACACTAACAATCTAGTCTATGGCTTCCTCATATACAAGGCTCCTACCTATTTATCTAATGGCACCGAGTTGTTGCATGAGAGATTAGACCCAATAATTTATTATCACAATTTTATATCAGAAAAAGACGTAAAATAATTTTAAAATTGTAAAATTTTAAATATGTTATTTTTAAAAAAATGAGTTGTGAATTGCTTATCAAGTTTGATTATTCTCTTATCAAATCTTAATAATAAACTTAATTTAAAATTTTATAATTTTAAAACTATTTTCTGTCTTTTTCCTATTTTATATTTAATCCAACAAATGAAAAAATTAAGATCCCAAGAAATCAGCAAAGCTGCTTTTTTTTTTTTTTTGTTTGTCTAGAAACGCCAGCACATGCGTTGCTATATGGAGACAACGACCTAATGTATTAGGGGAGATCCTATTGCAGCAATTACAGTAAAAGGGATTTCTTAAGGGGGAAGATAAACATCATGCCTTTTTAAAATCAAATAAAAAAAAATTTCAAGCGTACCTTTTAAATGACATGGCATATAATAAAAAATGTTAAAAATCGGACATGGCATAAACGGTTAACTTTAACGACATGTTGATAATCAAAATATGATACATTAGGGGTCTTAGATTTAAATTTTTGACATTTAAGGAGGCGATACATAGTTAATCTAAGGTTGAGGGAGGTTTTACATATTTTAGAAAAAAAAATGATATCAATTAATGCTTCCTACCAATTATATATCTAATATTGATATCAATTAATGCATTGCTATATTAATATAAATATTTATATCCAATTCTTTACAAAATATGCAGCCACAGTATATTTGTTATCCATATAATATTACATGATTTCTAATTTATGTATAATTTTAAAAATTTATTAAAGATTAATTGTACAACCATCTATTTAGGGCATGTATATCAACTTAGATTTTTTTTAAAAAAATTGTCACTAGAGTCTTGATAATGTGATAAAATATTATATCTAATAGAACATATATTTTTTAAAAGAATTAGATCTGTCCAAATATGCTCTTACTTTTTTGTGCAAGATATATTCTTACTTTGAATAAAAAACTCACTCTAATGTTATTAATGATAAGATTAATGTAATAAAATATTAATAATATTTGGATGCTCTCAAAGATTCTTTCAAAAATCGGTCCACGTTACTTCCTTTTTGTGCTTCATATGATTCTAAAATCTTGCCTTTATGAAATGGTGGAATATAAAATACTATTCCCTTCTCACATCCTGTGTTTGGTTGGAGATGAAGGGAAGGGGAGGCGATATCTTCTTTTATTTGGTTTGAAATTTTAAAAGAGAGATGACCCAATCATCCCTCCCCTTTCAAATAAAACCCCCATTTTGACTCCCCTTAAAATTGGGAGGTTTTGAAGGGAAGTTAATATTTTGTATCATTTTACTTTTGAAATAAAAATTATATCCATTTTATGGAAAATAATTACAAATATTAATATGAAATAAAAATTAAGAAAATTATATTTGTATGAATAAAAATATTATTAAAATTAAAAAAAATATTATTATAAAATTAATTTCATAAGTATATTATTTTTTTATGGAAAATAATTACATCAGTTTCTTATATCTATTTTATCAAGTTCTCTAATCGCATGTGACCATGTGCCATAGTTTTGAATTGTGGGCTTATAATTAAATGATAATAATTCAAAAATAGGATACATAGTCTTAGTGATCGGAGAACTTGACCTAAATATTTTTCATAAAAAATATACTTTCATAAATAAAAACTATTATAATTAGGAAATATATTAATATAATTTTAAATAAAAATATATTATGATGAATAAAAATATTATTATAATTTATTATCATAATTAAATATATATTATTTTTATCAATTTTAATAAAATATAATTTTTAATAATTAGAAATATATTATTAGGAAATTAATTTAACATAAAAATATATTATTATAAATAAAAAATACTGTTATAGTTAAAAAATATATTATTATAAATTTAATTTAAAACACAAAAAATATTATTAAATGTAAAAAATATTAGTAGATGTTTAAAATATATTATTATATTATTTATAAATAAAATTATTATTATATTATTTAGATAAGATATAAATTAATTTATATAATATATAAATAAAAAGTATAACTAAATATGTGAGGGTTGAATGATAAATTGCTATTATTCATCCCTTCCTTCCCCTTTTTAAGTCAAATAAGGGATCATTAAAAAAAAAAAAAAAACCCCCACCTTCCCTTCCCACCAATCTAACAAAACAACGTAACTCATACTAATTCCTTCTATTCCCTCACCTCCATCTCCTCCCTTTTGAACCAAATAGGCCCTAAATATTTATAGGTAACACTTTCTGAAAAAATTTAATCTTTTACTTTATTTTTACTTGCAATTAGTTACAAGTCTCTCTCTTATTTTTTTCTCACTCTTCATTTTGATATTTTTTGGACACATTCTCTCTTTCACTTCCTTTTTTCCATAAACAAAAGGTTATTTAGGAAAAAAATACATTTTTTTACACATTTATTACATTTACAAATTTTATAAACTTTTTGACTATGTAGTTCAGTTATTTGTACTTCATAGACATGATTGGAGAGAATATATCACATAACATTCTAGAACACAATATTTGCAACTTGCTTCTTAGACTTTTTTTTAAAAAAAAAAAGAAAAAAGAGTTAACATAAAAACTCCGTGAACACACTCTATGGCTCATGTAGACATGTTCTAACCGTGATGACTTCTGATACCATACTTATCTGGACATTTTAGTTACCAAAAAAAAACCTTTTATTGAGAATAAATTCATTAATGCATTTTAAATCAAGCGAGAGAATAAGTATTAAACTTTTCATTAACTGATTAAAACTTTATATCAAGCAATTTGACAGATTCCCACCTCAAATAGTCAAACAACTCTTTTTAATTGGTCATTAAATTATATATATATATATATATATCATAATTAATTAATTCATAATGATAACGTTGGGGAATCACGGCAGGAAATTTCATTTGATTCTTTCATATTTAATTTTTCGCATAGAATTGATACTTTTATGTTTGATTCACTCAATATAGTTGGGCTTTCATATAATATGATCCACTTTAATAAAGAAATTAAACTACAAAGTGGATCTTAGACTAGAGGTTATATAAAATTAAATTACCTTTTTTTTATAAAGTGAGTTAAGCTCAATGATTTAAAAACAACACATTTCGGCAAAGTAGATTAATTTAATTTTTTGATTTATCTACATTTTTTTTGAAGTATAATATTTTACATCTTTTAATGAATTGAGTACTCCATAGACACTATGAGAACCTAACTTGAAGTAAAATGATGATTTGTTTTCTTTTGTTTATAACTCTTATGATGTGATTAACATCTGAGGCATAAATCTACTCGAACTACGAGGCAGTAAGAAGTTTAATATAATCAATCTAATCTAGAAATAGTTCCAAAATGGTTGTTATAACTTAAGATAGCGTATTACAGTTACGAATAATGACAATTAGTGCTTGAATTGTCTTGAACCTATATTAGAATGACACAATATATGGTCCATATTGTAAGGACTTCTGCATGTTTCATAACATAACATATTTAATTTTGTCTAAATCATTAATTTTTGTGACATAATATCCCTAACTAATTGCAAAACTTCCTAATTATTTAACCAAACTCCTTTAGCTATTGAATTTTATTTAGGGTAATTTTGATTATTTTACAAGAAATAGTTAATTTTAACTAACTTTATTAATTTATGTCAAATTGTATTAGGTGCTTATAAGAGGAGTACTAGAAGGAGTATATCATATCAGGTTGTATCAGTAATAAGCCAATATTTTGATTGGAAAGTCGATATCTAGATAAATAATTCGTATTCACATACGATAAATCCCAACTTCTTATCGCATTGTCCCTATTGATTTGATGGGATACTGTATAAGACAATTACTCTGTGTCTCCTAGTCTCTCTCGATCTCCAACCTCCTCTCATGGTGCACAAAAACACATTCGGGAAATCATCAAGAGAAAATAATCCTGGAAGAAAAATAAAGACCATCAAAATACGAGAATTCCAAAATGACCTCTCGAAACAACTTAATTTCTATGAAGTTCATAAGAACGGTTGTCATATAACATAAAGAAGAGAAAAAAAAAGCTCCCATCACCGCCTTGTCATTGTCATTAGTGCCTCCCAACTAATATAATGAGGTCGATGATTTATTTATTTATTTATTTACTTATTTTTTTGCATGAGGACACTTAGGTCATTTAAAAAAAACTTAATTACGCAGTAATTCTTAGAGACTTTGCAGAAATGAAGCCATTTCGAGATATTCCTGTTTTAGACTTTATATATTTCTGTGTGCTTTTTCCAAAATCATATTCTAACAATAACTACTGTAATAGGCTCATATATGCATAATTTGTGTGAACTGAAAAAACTTTTTGGCTATTAGTTACTACCATACATAGATCAACAAGCTGGATCTCTTGAACTTCATTCACGGACCATATCAATGATGGAGAGAGCTATGGCGGACAACTGAAAAGTATCATCGTTTCTCTTATTTAATGGCGAAACCACACCTCTCTTTTCCTTGAACCCATCTTCACAGGTGGAAGACGCATCAAGAACTGAACTTACCTTGATGTTCGAATCCAAATAACGCTTTCTCTTGTAATCTCCAATGGCATCTTCAATAGTTATGATGGCGTCTGAATACAGTTCCAGGCAATCCTTTAAGCAATCTTTGATATACCGATCTATTGATGAAGATGACCCTTCCTTCGTCTTCTTCTTCAAGAGGCATTCAATGTAAACCCTAGTTTCTGTAACATTGTTTTTGGTTAGATTCATGGAAATGAGACCAAGGTTAGTGAGGCTTAATCTGATGCTGTGGCTGCTGGGATCTGATTCTAAAGAAGATATGCAAAAGTTGAGGCTTATGTTTGGATCAGTCTCTGAAGTTTTGTTGCAGATTTTTTGAATGAGATGGTTGATTGATGTAGTGGGATTAAAGGAAAGGAGGAAGATAATGGAAAAGAGTAAGGAAAAGAAGTAGGGAATAGTACAATTCATCTTCTATTTTGTTGAATTCTCTACCATGCTTAGCGTCTGAACTTACGTAGGTTTAGGAATATATAGAGAGATAAGGGGGCAGGAATGAATAATGTAGATTTTTTTATTCTAAGCATTGGGTGAAATTATATAGATTTTGTCTATCTTTCCAATACACAAGCATTTTAATATAGACAAAAAAACTTGCAACCATTATTTTGGAAATAAAAATAATTTTTACGCATGCACAAAAACTAAGTGACGCTGGGTGGACCATTAACTTATCTAGAGCTAATAATATAGGTTAGGCCTCCAAGCTTAGAGACTGTTACCTATCAAAAAATATGGTGGGTTAGGTTGGTTAAATAATGATAGGTATCTTGATACTGGATTTGCAATCCTATTTAATACACTGTCTGTGACTAAATGCGGGCACTTCTCCCCATACATATACTCGCACACCAACTTATACCATTGATGGGTCAGCTTGCTTAGCCACATGCTTAACCCTTTTTTTTTAAAAGAAAAATTAAGCCTTTTGGTACAAAAGTATAAAACTTTTTAGTGCTTGTTTAGATTAGCGGTGGAGAAGTAACTTTTTTACAATATGACTTTTGGAAAAGTCATATAGGATAAAAGTCAGATTATAAATGTGATTTGTGTTTGGATTGGAGGTGGCAGAGTGACTTTTTTTTCTAACCTTAAACCTATTTGGATTAGCGTTTGAGAAGCCCATTTAGATGAAAAATTACTTAAAAGGGCATTAATCTTATTGAATATCACACACACACACATTATTTGTATATTTTGTGATAATTGAAGTGAAAAAATGTAAATAAAATTTGATAAAATAAATTAAAGTTCAATTACTATTGAAAAAAAAGAAAATGCACTAAAATACTTAATTAAAAATGGATAAATTTATATTTAACTTAGAATGTATACATGAAGTGGATTATTATTGGATCATCTACCTCTAGCAAATTGGTCTGTGATTGTGTCATGAACATAATTCATTTGTGTTGAAGTTAATCTACAGATAGTTGATGTGGATATTACATCAACTGGATCATTATTACATTCACCACATATATTTTCTCGTTCAACTTCTTGAAAATCCACATCTGTTTGGGAATTTCTTCGAATAAGATTATGTATAGCCATTGTTGTACAAACTATGTGGACTTGTGTTTTAAAGCTATATGACTTCATTTCCCCTAAGAGTTGAAACCTATTCTTCCATACTCCAAATGTTCTTTCTATAGTGGTCCTCAAGCTTGAATGATAATAATTGAATATCTCGTTGGAATTTGCAAATCCCTATTGTTGCCTGAAGTCTGGAAGGTGATAATGCTCACGTCTATACGGACCAAGATATCCAACTAATGTTAGTCAGTATCGACCAAATAATATTTTCCTGATAAATACACAATTTTTTAACACTGTAAAATTTAGCGAATGTGATAAAAAAAACAGACACACAATGTAGGTGCAGGTGTTGAAGAGATACCTTAAGGTAGATGGGAGACACTACTATAGAAAACGCATATTACTACCCTAAAAGACGTCCCTTTTTTAAAAAAAGGGAAGTAAAACATGGACAGAGTGGCATTTCAGTAATTATAAGCTGCAATTTTTGTTAGATGTGATTAGTTTTGATGATGTCAAATATATATATTAAATATTGAGAGCAAAAAGTTTGCATAATATATTTATCTCCTACCTTGACTATAATATTTAATGTAGATTAGAAGATATCAAGTTGAATTATGAGAATGATCAAGAAGAAAATTAAGAAATAAGTTATTTAGAGTGTTCAAGAGGAAGAAGAAGATTGAAGATGATCAAGAAAATAAAGAAGTTGTCTGGAATGATCATCAAGAAGAAAATCAAGAAGAAAGAAGAATTTGGAAAATATAATGGGAATATCAATAATATTCAAGTTCTTAGATTTGATAGTGGAAGTCTCTATGATCAAATGGAAGTCTCTATGAATAGTACTTACTTACGCTACAGGAGGTCACTTTTGGGCTTCAAGAACATCACTCGAGTGAGCTTTGCGAGTGGAACATGATCACTCGAGTGGAACATGAATTTCCAGCTACTCTGATAAGCTTTGTTCTTTGTTCAGCATGGACGAGGTTTGATAATTCGGCCATATCTCCCAAACCATAACTTCGATTGAGATGAAACCAGTGGCATATAAAACTAGACTTTCAATTCATCATTTTGACACCAATATCAAGCTAGAAAAAAGCTCATATTAAGGAGATATGAATTTTTGAATTTGACCTTCAAATTACCATTATTTTACAGAACATGTTTTGTATTTTGGACATAACTTCCAAACTACAAATTCAATTGAGCTCAAACTAGTGCCATATGAAACTAGACTTAAATATATTTCCATGAATTTATAATATGTCAAATTTGGAGTTATATTGAAAGTGGTATGGCTTTTGGAAGTTGATACTAAAAAATGCATACACAATCTATACTCTTTGATCATAACTTGCAACATACAAGAGCTTTTCAATGATAGGTCATTTGCCATATTTGGAGCCAAATTGTATAACTCACTTGAAGCAAACACTTGAGTGATACTTATGAATAATGATCCTAACCTTCAGTTTTTCAAGTCATCCATCTGAGGATGTACAAGTTCACTCGAGTTGATAAATGAACACTTGAGTGATAGCGTTAACTCGCAGGAATTTGTAGGTGACTCACAAGGTAATCTGAGAGTTGGAAGTAGATCACTCGAGTAAGGATTTATGCCACTCAAGGGATTCAGAGTTATTCAGCATCACTCGCAAGGTTTCTGCAAGTCACTCGCATGTGTTCTGAAAGTTATGATAAGAAGTCACTCGAGTGAATAAGCGACCACTCGAGTGAAAATGCTCACTTGCAGAATTCTAAGAGTTACTCGTGAGTTGTCTGAAGGTTATGAAGAGGAGCCTCTCGAGTGAGTAAGTGATCACTCGAGTAAAGTGTGTTACTCATAGATATTCTCCAAGTTACTCACGGTAGATGAGCAAGTTACTCAAGGAATTCACTCGAGTGACAAGCATTCACTCAAGTCACAAACATTCACTCTCCATCTCTGTGCAAGTGACTCACAGTAACTTAGGAAGTTAAAGGTACAGATCACTTGAGTGAACAGATGCCACTTGAGTGATATCTTACAAACTTGTGAGACTTCAACAAGTTACTTTGTGACAAGCCAAGAGTGCAGTGTATTCAACAGAAGATTACTCAAGTTATACTTCATGCACTCGAGTGATACTGATCACATATTCTCTTAATCACCATCTCAAATTTCTCCCTAATCTTGCAAACTCATTTAAACCTTGATTATGTTGCTTCAAACATTCCTAATCATTACTAATCAAGCTTACATGAGGATTATAGGTGATTGAACATGGATTAGAGCTCAACGGCTAAAAAGCAATTTATGTCAGAATCTCCAACGGTCATATTTCTATACAATGACAAAATCACAACGGGAATACCAACGTACCTAACAGATACTTCAACATCTCCAACAGTTATTAGAGGTACATCAACTGTAAATTGAAGAGCATTCAAAGTCGAAGATACGAGCTTGCACAAACGCTATCAAAATGCCAATACTCTGATGTTCATCTCATTTACTCTTTGTTTTCTCAGTGATATTATAATTTACCATAGAAAGTGAGATTATTTGTAATGTACTTCAGTATTCATCTTATTTACTTCTAAGAGAAAAGATTGATTGTAATCTTTCATCATAAAGGTTGTATCCTTACGGTGAGTAAGGGGAGTATCTCGATGAGAGATTTTTATACGGCTTCACAAGTGCCCGGATAAACTTGTGGGATTATAGAGTATTTTCTTTTGCCCGGTTAAACAAGAAGATAGTGGATTGAAATCTCAAGAGGAGCCTGGGGACTGGACGTAGGTCATCGTGATTGGATCGAACCAAGATAAATCACTGTTTGCATCTTTTCTTCTCTAAGCTCTTCAATTCTCATCATACATTATTTCAATTACTGGCTATTGATTTATACCTTATTATTCTCATACTTATTGTTTTCATTAAGATGCAAAAAGATTTTCAAAGTTTTTAAATTTTTATCTTACACCCAATTCACCCCCCTCTTGGGTGTCAGCCGAATCTAACAATTTTAAAATATTGAGAGGCTTTAAGTGTCCCAATTAAAATTAGGGATGCGTAAGGGAAACTTTAGGCGTCCCAAAAATTAATTGGGATCGGCACTGGGGCCACGTAGCTGATACTGTATGTGATCTACCGAGATAGCAAAAGCAGCTCTAATTGCTTTAGGGACGTCTTTTTTTACTACGTCACTTGTGTACACGTCCGCCCATAAAAGGACGTTAAAAGGCCTAAAATAGGGACGTTAAAAGTACTTTATGTTGTAGTGGAAAATTCATAGATGAAGTAGATATATCAATTTGGAAGACATAAGCATAATGTGCAATTCCCTCTTACCCTGCCAACACAAAAGTAAAGCACATATCCCAATCACATACGACCATGATATTCTATGTTAGATATCCCTTTCTTCTGATATATTTCTCTTGCTTAGACTGACTTACCACACACCTGATGTAAGTTTCATTAATTGCTCCTATTGCATTATTGAAATATGGGTAATATCGCTAATCGTTGCAGATTTTTGGGTGACAATGACGGAACTTGGAATCAAGCGGTTTGATAATTTATACTGATAGCTTCACACAAGCATCTAAAACCATATGGAAGTTCCTACTGACAATTTCTCCTAAATGTTGAAATCGTTCCTATAGGATTTTATTTCCTTGTGCATGTCCAACTATATATAAGAATATGGCAACCATTTATTCAATTCCAATGTACTTAGTCCTCTATAACCCATGTTCTACCAATTTAGAGCGCAAAAGAAAGAAGATATGTTTTTCCACTTGGAAATTCTCAGAACAAACTGTATCATGGCCTTCTAATATCTTTTGTACCCACTTTGCACTTGTTTGCAAACTAGTTCTGTGTGGCTCTTTGCAAACATAAGGCATGAGATATTGAGCCATCAAGGCACCCACCTGTTCATACTCTATTATCTCTTGATCTAAAAGGGATATGAGTTGGGACCTTTTATTTGCATGAAACGATCATACTTGCTTCATTGCCTCTAAATTATCTTCACCACTCGAACTTGCCATGGACGATGTAACCTATGTGATTTCTAAGATTGTATGAAATTAAATACAATTATAAAATGTGCAAGTAAATTCACATCATATAACAGAAGTTGGTAACATTCACAACTGGCATAAAATATAGTTCCGTCGTCTAACGTAAGTAAGTACTATGAACACAAGCATAAGGATTAGCGGTATCTTTATAATTATACATAACCAAGTTTTAAAAAGTGACATAAATTGGAGTTGAGTGATTTAGTGCTTTTTGACAATGTGGATTGTTGTAAGCATGCCCCCACAACCACTCTAGCAAGGCATCTTTATTTCCTTTCAGTCCAACAAACATATCTGAGCAATCTAGTGCATCATTATATTACAACATCGGCGGTGAAAGTCCTTATCATTACCAACTTTTGTTATGGTCAGTAATTCGGCTATGACATCACTTACTTGTAGATCATTTGTGAAGATCATTTTTAGGGCATCTTCTCTATCATTAAATGCATCAACTATCCTACTAACTGTATGTGCTATTACTTTTAAGGTTGGGTTTTTTTTCTTTTTTGATTTCCCTGACGCTTCAACCCTCTTTCTCTTCCTACTGCTTCCTGATCTACAAGGTACACTAAGTGGAGTGTTTTTTATCAAGGTGATTCCTTCCAAATCAGCTATCACTCCTACACTACCTCCAGTATCAAACCCCTTAACATTTTGATAATTGCAGAGTAAAAAGCGCAAAATTTTGTAAGGCATACATAAATAGCGGAAACATATTGACATTAAGTACTTGTTTACAATACAAGAAATTCCCATAGGGTTTGAGATGTGAAACACAACAAAAATATCATATATCAGAAGAGGATCAAGTTTATGAGATTACCTCTTAGATTCTCACATGTTCTCTCTCTACATACCTTAGCCCTCTCTCTCTTCTCTTGAGATTTTGCTATGATTTTGAAGGAGAATAAGAGGTTAGATGATGTTCTAAGGGGATGAGAAGGCATAAGTACTTAATTTACATGCTATTACCTTGAATCCTTGGCTCTTGAACTGTAAGACTCTTCTTGCTTTTTCAAGTTTTCTTGATCTGTTCCCTCTCTATTTTATTTGATGCTTGGGTAAAAATGTGATGAAGAGAAAGAAGAGATGATAGTTTAATTAAATGTCTCTTCTTGTTTTAATACATGCTTACTTGCAATTGGCTCTCATCTTTTTTCTTCTTCTTAAATATATTCCCTTCGCTTTGACCAAAATTGAAGAGGAAAGAGGAAGTTAATAGCTTCTTGAAATATCTCCCTTTACTTTATGTAATAATAATATAGTTTATTACCAAATATTGCATGTGTTAACTTTACTTAGTCAAGAATTTCCCTCTTGAATTAATAACTACCAAGTAAATTCTTTTTCCCCTTTATTTCCCCCTTGACTGAAATATCATGGAGAAAAGGGAAATAAATATGTTTTCTTGAATTTCCATATTTACTTCTTCCAAATATTAATTAATGTCATCTTGGCTTTTTGACTTTTACAACTTAATTTCCCTTGGAAATTAATACTCCAAAATGTAATTATTAATTACCAAGTAGCCATTTTTTCCTCTTATTTTCTTAATTTCACTGAAATTATTAAGAAAAATAAGGGGAAAATAATTGCTTCTTGTTTTTATGATAAATTACCATTTTCCCATTACATTTTATGATTTATTGAAATAAACCATTTCTTGCTCTTTCTCCTTTGATTTGGAAAAATTTTAACACCTTTGTTGGGCCATTAGTTGTGTCATTTCATGATCCAATTTATGTAATAATGTTAGGCCTTTAAGTGGACATTAGTTGCTCCTTTGTGTCCTAGATTAACCAAGTTGTGTGTAACCATCGATTAGAGTGTTTCTTGTAAGTTGATGTGCATCCTAATGCACCATTTTATTCCATTAAATGTATTAATTAGATACAAAGAATATTGGTGACTAAAAATGGGGTGTTACAACTTGCCCCCTTAAATAAATTTCATCCTCAAAATTTGCTACATGTGTTGGCTCATGAATTCCGAGCCGAGTTGATGCATCTTAGAAGATATCAGGCAGTCTACTCAAACTTGGGGGCAAAGCTATTTGGTACGCTAATGGCCCAATCTTTGATAAGATTTCTAAAGGACCAAGGTACCTAAGCCTCAGCTTCTTCACCTTTAATGCCTTGCTGATACCAGTAATAGGTAAAATCTTCATAAATACACGATTACTCACTTCAAACTCAAGAGGTTTTTGCTTCTTGTCAGCATAGCTCTTTTGTCTAGTATGTGCAACTAGTAGTCTCTGCTTGATCATTTTTATCTGTTCTGTGGTTCGATTTACTATGTTTGGCCCATACATCTGTCTCTCTGACAGCTCTGTCCAGCACAGGGCGACTGACACTTCCTTCCATAAAACGCTTCATTAGGAGCTATTTGAATGCTCAAGTAATAACTGTTGTTGTATGTGAATCCTGTAAGTAAAAGGAATTGATCCCAACTGCCCCTAGTACGTACGCCCTTAGTACATCCTCTAGCACCTGTATCGTTCTTTCTATTTATCCGTCTGTATGAGGATAATTGGCCGTACTAAATCAGAGCTTGAAACTTAAAGCCTCATGCACCGCCTTCTAAAACTTGGAAGTGAATCAAAGATCTTTGTCAGATATGGTGTTCTTTGGCGTACCATGTAGACATACTATCTCCTTGGTGTAGATTTCTGCAAGTTTATCGTGAGGGTAGTATATGCTGATTGGGAGAAAATAAGCTGTCTTCGTGAATCAATCTCCTATTTCCCAAATTGCATCATGATTTTGAACTTTTTTTGTAATCCTTTCATGAAATCCATAGTAACGCTCTCTCATTTCAACTTAGGAATTACAGGGTTTTTTAAAAGCTCTGAAGGTCATTGATGCTGAGCTTTGACTTTCTGACAAGTGAGGCAACAAGCAATGAACCTTGTCACCTCTTGTTCCATGCTCTTCAGTCTCTACCTTCGCAATCATGTTTTTGATAGACTGAGCATGTCTATCTTGAATCTGAGCTTTTTTTATATCTACTCTCAATCATTCTCTATCTTTCTGGTGTTGCTACTGTTTATTATGATTTGATTTAACAAGTTAAGATCTCTAAAGTTCTTAATCTGCCTTTACTCGTGAATCATGAGGGTTGCCACCTGCACTGCTTTACGGCTCAATGTATCTGCCACCACACTTGCCTTGTCTGGATGACACTTGATCTCTAGATTGTAAACTTGAAGCAACTCCATCCATCTGCACTACCTCATGTTGAACTCTTTCTAATCGTACAAATACTTCAAGCTCTTGTGGTCGCATTACAGCTCTACGGTAGCCCCATAAAGATAGTGTCTCCAGATTTTTAGTATGAATACAATTACTGCTAACTCAAGATCATGTGTGGGATATTTCTGTTCGTGAGGCTTCAGCTGATGGGATGCATACACCACTACTCGGTCCTCCTGCATTAGTACACATCCCAATCCATGCCACTGGCATCTGTATAAACCATAAAGGTTAATTGCGGATCTGAGATTATCAACACTGGTGCTATTGTTAACTTATGCTTCAGCTTTGCAAAGCTTCTCTCACATAAAATATTGAGTTTTTTGTGTTCACTTTGTCAGCGGCAAAGCTATTTTGAAGAAGTTATGTATAAACTATCAATAATACCTAACAAGACCCAGAAAATTGCGTATCTCAAATGTTGTTTTTGTCTTCTTCTAATTTAGTGCTGCTTCCACCTTGTTTGGATCTACCAAGACCCCTTGCTGTAAGACTACATGGCCCAAAAATTTAACTTCTAGAAGTCAAGACTCAAACTTGCTTAGCTTGACATGGAATTACTTGTTACTCAATGTATTCGACATTATTCTCAAATGGTGTTCATGTTCTATTCTACTTCGTGAGTAGACCATAATATCATCAATAAGGATTATCATAAATTGATCCATATATGGATAAGAAATTTGATTTGTGTAGTCCCTGAACATGATAGGTGCATTGATAAGGCCAACATTGCAATAAGTGCTTGTCAGGTCTTACTGCCTAGGGACATTGCCCTATACAAACATGTACCTCGTGTCTTATTACCTCTGTTCTTTGTTATCATACTTTGATTGCTTAGCAATTTGCTAACTTGAGGACATACTAGTCCAACAAGTCTTATAATCACAGGGCATATAGTCCACTAGTGATTTTAGGCGTCATTGCTTTATCATAATACTGCCCGGCATATTTAGCCTTACGGCTTATGTCACTCTATTCTCACAACTCCGCCTAATTCGACCTTATTATCCAGTATAAACATGTACATTGGGACTTACGGCCAATCTAATTGTCTGTAACCAGTTTTGTCTGCCAACATGTCTGTTTGAAACTATACCTGTCTACACTACTACAGAATAGGGATTTAACGTCACATAAAGACGTCCCTTCTTTTAAAAGGGAAGTAAAAACTGTACGCAGTGGCATTTATGTAAATAAAGAGAAACTTTTTAATCTTTAGGTGTAACTTTAGGCGTCCCTTCTCAAGAAGGGACGCCTAAAGGCTGCATGCCAGCCACATGGCTGGCATGCAGCCCACATTAGGCGTCCCTTCTGTATGAAGGGACGCCTATTTATATGTTTACGCGTCCCTTCTTGGAGAAGGGACACCTAAACATATTTCCCTCCACTTTTTTTCTTTATTTCCCTCCATTCTTTTCGTTCACTCTTCCTCCATCTCTAAAAAACACCGAGCTGCAGAAACTTAGAGCATTTTTGTTCAATCCCCTTCTTCTCATTCCAGCAGTTTCGTTCACTCTTCCTCCCTCTCTCAAAAACACCTAGCTGATGCAGAAGGCCACCACAAGGTCAGCAACGTCAGTCCAGCCGTGCCCCTCCTTCCACCGTCTCCCTTCCACCATATCCCTCATTCTTCATTTTCTCTCATCTCCTCCTTCTATCATCTCACAGTTGCAGCATCGGACTCGCTCCCTCTCTCACGGTGGTGCGCCTCCTCCCTCCCAGCCTCTTCACGCCATTTTCCAACTGCTGTAAGCTTTTTTGTTTTTTTTTTTTTGCTTTTGGTTTATTTTTTTCACTTTAGTTAATGTCATGACCGTTTAATTTGAAGTAGTTTTGCTAGAAACTATACGCCACTCATATTATGCCATAAGTACATGTATGTATGCTAGAGATTCCAGAAACCTGTTGACTTAGTTTCTACAATAATTTAATGAGGAAGATGAGTTTATACATTGATTATTTTAATTTCATACATACATGATTGAAATTAATTATGAATAAATGAAAATGTATATATTTATGTGAATCAACTTTCTCTTTAAATATGTTTACTCATTTGTTCATATAGTTTGACATTTTACACTGAATAATATTTGTTTGTGTAATTTTATTACTAATTTTTATTTCTTGAAATTGAAATGACTTTATTGGTAATTCTATATACATTTTCAAAAATAAAAATAAAACATGTTCAGGAAGCTATAAAAAATTTAGAAAATAATAGTTTTTTTAGAAAATAAAACATTTAGAAAATTTGCACTCATCAATATGTTTTACTAAAATAAATTAATCAATAATGTTACTCATCATATATATCTTTAATGTAAGACCTATTTAACTAATTTTATTAGATTAAATAAGTTATATAATTTATTTAATTATAAAATAAAACATGTTTAGGAAGCTGAGTGCTATATAAAAAGACACATTTTAGAGTGCTAAATGCAATTTAAGTCTAAAATCTAAATATAGAACTTGTTTTATTTTATAAAACAAGTTATCAACAAGTAATTTTCAACATTAACCAATTGATTTTAATTTCATTGGTTTGAAATAATGAATACATGTATAGAACTTTTAATATTATGTAGGTTCATAGAACTTTTAACTTGTACTAATTTAAACATATTAGTTCCCTAAAGAAAAATTGATATTTTAAATTGTTGATATTGTCCTTAATTGCCTCAGTTACTTTATTTTGTTTTTGTTTTGTTTGAATTAAGGTGAAATGGTTTGTTATTAAAATTGTGGGATCTTACACTTAATTGGAAATGCTGCCGAAATGTTTTTTAAAAAAAGTGATAAAAGGCAATCTCATAGTTAACAATTGTTATAAACTTGAGTGTTATTGGGAATGGTTTAGGTGGTAAAACAATGGACCATAGTTGGATGAATGCTTTGAGAACTAGTGAAGAATATGAGAATGGGGTGAAAGAATTTATTGAATTTGCTAGAAGGAATGCTCTAACAAAAAATGGGAAGTATTTTTGTCATTGTGTGAATTGTTTAAACGAGAGTCGACAAGATGTTGATGATATAAGGGATCACCTACTTTGTGATGGAATAAATCTTCAATACACAAGGCGGATATGGCATGGTGAGGAAGTAACTGATTGTCCGTCGCACAAGAAGGAAGGAGTGGATGTTATAGAGCAAGATAGAATGGAGAAAATGATTCATGATGCCGAGGTTGAATCATTTGCCTAGGCACATGAATTTGACAGCCTGCGGAGTGATGCGGAGATACCATTATACCGTGGGAGTAAGTACACACGACTGACGGGAACATTGCATTTGGTGAACTTAAAGGCAACTTGTGGATGGACCGTGTAACGACCTGCCTCCTTATATATCCCTTATTACTGATCTTACTCAGAGTAGCAATGCGTAGTTCAGTGGGCACACAGGAATAGCATGAATATACTGATAATATTAATACAATATTGCTTGATTATAATACAAAAGTTTCCCCACCAGGGGTTTACACAAACAATATTTACAGACCTTGATAACTAAAAGGTCTTCAAACAACCAGCAATATTCCTCTTCGTGCATAACTCTTTTCTGATCTCAGCATGTTTCCAATGCTTACCTGTCTGAATGGTTGGTTGGGAGGAGTGAGATTCGAGAGAATCTCAGTAGCACACATTACCACTATGCATGCCAGATATATATGAATGCATGACATGCTTGCCTACACTATTTCATGCCAACATAATGACATGCTGCATGCTCGATGTTGTGACATACATATGGCCATTGCACAAATATAACAGAGCTTCAACCAATCATACATGTTCCACACAAATAGGCAAAGCAGTCACATAATCAATGCAAGACATACATATCACATACATGCAGAAAAGGTAAGTTCACTACCTGGTGGACTTTATGTCCTTCTCTTCTTGTCTCTTGATCCGCCAACCATTGCTCCTTCTTTATCACTTCATGGCCCTAGGCAAGTGATAACATCATTAGAGCCATGAAAAGTGAATATCCAATGGCCCACATTAGCCCTATAGGCTTACTTTCACCCTTGGAGTTCATTCCAATTATATTTGGCCAATTTCTTACTCAAATTCGCATGGTACTCAATCTACCAGCATTTTTGACCAAACTTTGAAAAATCATAATTAATTTTATAGAACTTTAATTGAGGTGGTTAAAAGCTATATTTGAAGCCCTTTAAGTTTAGTTTTGTATAAAAATACTCGAATTTAAATGCCATCACCACACCATTCCCAGAAGTTTTCCAAACACCAACTGTTCCAGAAATTTCCAGGAAACAGGACCAAAATTCAACAATTCATATCTCATAGCATACTTGTCCAATTAACCATTATGACCTATAAAATTAAAGGTCTATGTCTCTACTTTTAGACTGTAAAGTTTCATAGTCAATGGATAACATTTGATTACTCAAAAACTCGTCACCATAATACTACCTCCAGAAAACTGAATACACAGCATTTACCTTAACTTCTAAAATTTCTAAATTCATGTACAAGTGTCCAAAATTCATGAACACTTGTATACCCACACAATTTTGCCTCCTAAATCCAATGGAAGCATTAAAATCATCAAATTCCAACTCCTCCTACACGAAAAATACAGGGCAGAAACAGAAGGAAATTGGATTCTCAGAAAGAGTTTGTTGTTTCTTCGATTTCTCTTGCCTAATCACTTCCTTACTACTCATAATCAAGTGATTAGCTATTTAGACATCCATTGGACATCATTTAGCCATTTAAAACACCATTTAAAACCAGTTATGAACAGTACCCAACTTCCAATTTACTCATCCAAACAACAAATCAATCGGTTAAAAAGGAAGCTTACGCTTACCTCTACTCGTTTCCACAAACGGTTTGGAATTCGGCAACATCCCGGCAAGGGAGACGGCACCAAACACCTTCAAATGAAAATCTGAAACCGTAGGAATGAAGATCTCGAGGAGTAGAGGAAGTTTCCTGAAGGGTACTTCGAGAGAGGATGTCGTTTCGGCAGTGTTTCGGAGGAAATATTTTTCTCTCTCTTCTTCCACCATTTCCATCTCTCTCTTTTCTCTCTTTCTTCCAGTGCTTCTCCGTGAAAAATGACGAGGATGAAGATGATTTAATGATTAAATGGGTCAGTTTTCTCAACTGCCACGTGTCACCTTATGATTCGCCCATAATTTGAATTTTCGCATATAATACCAAATTCTGCAGATTTTTCATTAACTTTGAAAATTCATATCTAATTGTACAAATGTCCAATTGGAGTGATTCTAACGGATATATGACCCTTATTGAGTCTAGTTTTGAGGAAAAATATAACCTTTGGCCAATTAGAATCTCAAACTTCCCAGAATTTTAATCTTTGGATGCTGCCCCAGAAAATAATTAATTTCGCTGGGCTAACTTCAAAAATTCATTTCTCTTTGTGTACAACTCCAAATGACTTATATGACCTATCAAATTGAAGCTTGATAAGTCTACTTTCATTCTGAAAAGTTTCATAACTTTTCACTATCATTTACCCATCGAAACATGTCACACAATCATCACTGTCATACCGGGAATTTCACCAGTAGAAAAATTACTTTGTGTTCCACTTTACTATATTGTGTGTGACTTCCAATCACTTCATTTTGTTATTCCCCGAGCTCTTTAGCTCACCAATATAATTCATTTTAATATCCAAAGATATAAAGAAATTTTGGGGAATTTAAACATACCTTATAGGGACATTTGCTAAACCGGGGTCTAGCAGTCCACTTAATCCAGACTTAATCTTAAGCCTCTAGTCCCAAAATTTGGGATATTACAGTTCTCCCCCCGTTTAATAAATTTCGTCCTCGAAATTTTGACATCAAATGGTACTATTTGTACCTTAGAGAACCATCGTTAGACATTTACTCTATTTTTATCCCATTCTAATTCTTTCATTCTGTACTAACTATGTAGTACTTTCACTCATTTTGTACCTAGTATGTAGCACTCACACAGGACTCACTAGTCCGACCTCACAGCGCTTGGTTTCTTAGGCCTTACTGCCCCTTTAAGACTATCCTGAATCATCTTGTATGCATACTAGGCTTTACGACTCCTTTGGGATTCAACCATATCATACTGTATGCACATCAAGCCTTATGGCTTATTCAACTTCCAAGACGCTGGATATTCTGGCTTTACAGCCTAGGGATTCACCCTCTATGCCATAGGCATCTTAAGCTTACTGCCTCTACTACAATCTAGTACAATCTATACACTCTATCAATCTCAATATATTTTTCTGGACACATTGGTCCATGTCACTGTGCTCGATAACTACCATAGCACTTAGACATATAGGTCTTATAGCCCCTGAACATTTGTCCGATGCAAACTTGCATCTCGAGTCTTATTGCCTCAAGCCTCTACTTGGCTTCATTCTCAACACGTCTCATATTTTACCAGCCTAAGGATTCACTATCCCACTAGGTCTTATGGCCTTACTGTCAATCATCCTTACTGAATATAGCCCTCCCACTAGGCCCACTGCAAAGCTACCCTCATTGGGCGCCCCTTGCAGCCGCACGGGAGTCTGGCCTACACCACCTGGCTTACCAGGCCTGAGTGCAGCAAGCTTATAGGATAATCACTCTCATTATCCCCCAAAGGAGACCTCTTAAGGTATCAAGCACACAACATTCGCCACTAAAAATGCGCTTGACAAACCCTGGTATCATTTTTATGTAACGGACTGCCCCACTAGGCCCACTACAACGGCGCTCGGCTCACGTTGCAGTCGCACGAGACATCCGACCAACTTACACCCCTCCACGGGCTCAACTTTTTATATAACGGACTGCCCCACTAGGCCCACTACAACGGCACTCGGCTCACGCTGCAGTCGCACGGGACATCCGAATAACTTATCATATCAGGCTCCATCTCTTGCTACTCATCTCATTCATACTCTTATGCAATGTTCACGAAGCATGCTAAACAAACCATCATCACAACAATAATCACATGAGCATTCGGCCCCAAGTGTTCACCCGCGCAATAGGCCCCGGGATTCCACTTGTGCATCACATGAGTTCCATGGCCCCGAGTGTCCACCCGCGCAATGCGTCTACTCACGCAATAGGCCCCGGATGACTGCTCGTGCAAAATAGGAATCTCTATGGCCTGAGCGTCCACCCGCGCAATAGGCCCCGGGCGACCACCCCGCAAATTCTAAATGCTCATCAGGTCTTACTGCCCAGGGAATCACCCCCATGCCAGAGGTATTACGGGACTTACCGCCTCGGGCATCCGCCCGTCAGGTCTGACTGCCTAAGGACATGCTAGCCCAAAAGGTCTTACTGCCTACCGTATATTCATAACACGAATACACGTGATGGTAAACACATACATGCAGAACCATTACATAGGATATGAGAGCAAGAGTAGCTTTCCTTAATCTCTGTCATCATTCGGCACTGGAGCACCCCATGACAATTTACTAGGTCACTTGACCCTTCTTCTTAAGGAAACTTATGCGATAGAAGACTCATTATAAGATACCACTATTAAGAGTCGACGTCCCCGTAGCTCTACTTTACAGTTTCAACGTCACAGCGGCTTCACTCTACAGTTTGTCGTCACGGCGGTTACACACTATAGTTCGATGTCATGGTGGCTTCACACTACAGTACTGCACTCGGTGCTTCACACAGGCGCCCATACACCTGGTCAGCCCCCCGGTCAGAACCCTCTGTAGGTAGCCCTTTCCAATCAGATCTCCCCATAGGTAGCCCTTTCCGATTAGAACTCCCTGTAGGTAGCCCTTTCTGATCAGAATCCTCCATAAGTAGCTCTGTCCGGTTGGTCGCCTCTGAACAGGAGTATCATTATAACACGATCTAAATCTCATAAGATCCTTCTTCTTTAGCAGTTCTGTAATCTGCTCTCTCATTTGGGGTCATTTAATATGGACTTTCAATATCGGTCCAGCTCCAGGCAATCATCATAACTCTGAGGGAATATTCTATGATCAAGATCTTTCCCTATGCTAGATTAGCAACTAGCAACCTCTAGTAACCTCATACACAATTCTGTACTATATACTAGTACCTCAAGCCACTCAGGCTATCTTAACTTCCTAAAGAATCAATTCAACTATGACATTTGATTCTCAGGTTATGGTTCAACTCTTAGAACCTCAACATCACATAAATCAAAAAATTCACTTTCCTCAATCATACCCAATAGGTACGCTAAGGATTAAAATCAATAGCGCCTATTCTAACCTCTATGATTCTAAGTAATATCCTCAAACAATTACTGAAGGTCCATCATTATTCACAAGGTTCATAAGGTTCAGCTTCCTTTATAGAACAGAACCATAGTGTAACGGTATTCACATTCTGACAAAAGCATCATTTAAGCTTAGATTTGATTCAACCATATCCTCAACCTTCAGTATCATCAATTCAGATCCTCTAGGATAGACATACGGCATAATCACCACTCATCATGCATCATCGTATATCATGCCTATATGACTTTAACCCCACGGGTTACTGAGGATCATTACTTAATATGGAGAAACCTCAAAACAATCACTATGCCTTGAGTTCTTGTAACCTTATTAGATGAACTTTTCTGGCAGTAATCTCTGCAACAGAAATGGTTCAGGTTAAGGATCAATACTTATTTCATCATCTCTATATCTATAATCATTCCTTAGGTCATCTAAGAACCTCTAATCAAAATTTCAAACCTTTAATCAAAAGATTTGAAATTTTCAAGGTACTTCCCAGGAGGTCACCCATCCCGAGATTTTCCTGAGTTGAGCACGTTTAACTTTTTTGTACTCATGCAAATATAAAGATACCAGCTTGAGCTGCTTTTGACTACCGATACCCTATGACTGCCCTTATCCAAACCATTATGCCCACCGCCTCCGGGCATCAAAATACTATGCTTAGGCCGCATATTAGTATTGGTAGATGCACTTAGACACATACCCTGTAATATGCTCCCAAAAGTCCATAAGGTTGTCTGTGACTTATCTGTCCAACTCTGGTCAGCCTATTGGTGATCCTACTCTAGAATGAGGCTCACACTTTGGCCTTACCCAACGGATCCAGGACAATCTTATACTGCCCACCGGGCTTAATTGTGAACTAGCTGAAGTAATCCACTTCGCTGTTCTTATCATGTTATAATCAAGCATATCAGTATACTATCCTGTTGCCAGAACCGCTTGCTCTGATACCAACTGTAACGACCTGCCTCCTTATATATCCCTTATTACTGATCTTACTCAGAGTAGCAATGCGTAGTTCAGTGGGCACACAGGAATAGCATGAATATACTGATAATATTAATACAATATTGCTTGATTATAATACAAAAGTTTTCCCACCAGGGGTTTACACAAACAATATTTACAGACCTTGATAACTAAAAGGTCTTCAAACAACCAGCAATATTCCTCTTCGTGCATAACTCTTTTCTGATCTCAGCACGTTTCCAATGCTTACCTGTCTGAATGGTTGGTTGGGAGGAGTGAGATTCGAGAGAATCTCAGTAGCACACATTACCACTATGCATGCCAGATATATATGAATGCATGACATGCTTGCCTACACTATTTCATGCCAACATAATGACATGCTGCATGCTCGATGTTGTGACATACATATGGCCATTGCACAAATATAACAGAGCTTCAACCAATCATACATGTTCCACACAAATAGGCAAAGCAGTCACATAATCAATGCAAGACATACATATCACATACATGCAGAAAAGGTAAGTTCACTACCTGGTGGACTTTATGTCCTTCTCTTCTTGTCTCTTGATCCGCCAACCATTGCTCCTTCTTTATCACTTCATGGCCCTAGGCAAGTGATAACATCATTAGAGCCATGAAAAGTGAATATCCAATGGCCCACATTAGCCCTATAGGCTTACTTTCACCCTTGGAGTTCATTCCAATTATATTTGGCCAATTTCTTACTCAAATTCGCATGGTACTCAATCTACCAGCATTTTTGACCAAACTTTGAAAAATCATAATTAATTTTATAGAACTTTAATTGAGGTGGTTAAAAGCTATATTTGAAGCCCTTTAAGTTTAGTTTTGTATAAAAATACTCGAATTTAAATGCCATCACCACACCATTCCCAGAAGTTTTCCAAACACCAACTGTTCCAGAAATTTCCAGGAAACAGGACCAAAATTCAACAATTCATATCTCATAGCATACTTGTCCAATTAACCATTATGACCTATCAAATTAAATTTCTATGTCTCTAATTTTAGACTGTAAAGTTTCATGGTCAATGGATAACATTTGTTTACTCAAAAACTCGTCACCATAATACTACCTCCAGAAAACTGAATACACAGCATTTACCCTTTAACTTTTAAAATTTCTAAATTCATGTACAAGTGTCCAAAATTCATGAACACTTGTATACCCACACAATTTTGCCTCCTAAATCCAATGGAAGCATTAAAATCATCAAATTCCAACTCCTCCTACACGAAAAATACAGGGCAGAAACAGAAGGAAATTGGATTCTCAGAAAGAGTTTGTTGTTTCTTCGATTTCTCTTGCCTAATCACTTCCTTACTACTCATAATCAAGTGATTAGCTATTTAGACATCCATTGGACATCATTTAGCCATTTAAAACACCATTTAAAACCAGTTATGAACAGTACCCAACTTCCAATTTACTCATCCAAACAACAAATCAATCGGTTAAAAAGGAAGCTTACGCTTACCTCTACTCGTTTCCACAAACGGTTTGGAATTCGGCAACATCCCGGCAAGGGAGATGGCACAAAATACCTCCAAATGAAAATCCGAAACCGTAGGAATGAAGATCTCGAGGAGTAGAGGAAGTTTCCTGAAGGGTACTTCGAGAGAGGATGCCGTTTCGGCAGTGTTTCGGAGGAAATATTTTTCTCTCTCTTCTTCCACCATTTCCATCTCTCTCTTTTCTCTCTTTCTTCCAGTGCTTCTCCGTGAAAAATGACGAGGATGAAGATGATTTAATGATTAAATGGGTCAGTTTTCTCAACTGCCACGTGTCACCTTATGATTCGCCCATAATTTGAATTTTCGCATATAATACCAAATTCTGCAGAATTTTCATTAACTTTGAAAATTCATATCTAATTGTACAAATGTCCAATTGGAGTGATTCCAAAGGCTATATGACCCTTATTGAGTCTATTTTGGAGGAAAAATATAACCTTTGGCCAATTGGAATCTCAAACTTCCCAAAATTTTAATCGTTGGATGCTGCCCCAGAAAATAATTAATTTCGCTGGGCTAACTTCAAAAATTCATTTCTCTTTGTGTACAACTCCAAATGACTTATATGACCTATCAAATTGAAGCTTGATAAGTATAATTTCATTCTGAAAAGTTTCATAACTTTTCACTATCATTTACCCATCGAAACATGTCACACAATCATCACTGTCATACCGGGAATTTCACCAGTAGAAAAATTACTTTGTGTTCCACTTTACTATATTGTGTGTGACTTCCAATCACTTCATTTTGTTATTCCCCGAGCTCTTTAGCTCACCAATATAATTCATTTTAATATCTAAGGATATAAAGAAATTTTGGGGAATTTAAACATACCTCATAGGGACATTTGTTAAACCGGGGTCTAGCAGTCCACTTAATCCAGACTTAATCTTAAGCCTCTAGTCCCAAAATTTGGGATATTACAGACCGATAGTAGTTTTACATTACTATTGGAATTATTGTGTGATATGTTTCTAGAAGATAATGTACTTCTAAACAGTATGTATGAGGCAAAGAAAATCTTATCTACGATGGGTATGGAGTACAAAAAGATACATGCTTGCCCTAATGACTGTGTATTGTATAGAAAGGAGTATGCAGGTCTTAGTGAGTGTCCTAACTGTAAAACATCATGATATAAAGTGAAGAAAGACGGTGGTTGTAGAGAAGGGACAACAAGTAAAAGGCAACCTTTGAATGTGTTATGGTATCTTCCAATAATACCATGGTTTAAGCGTTTGTTTGTGACTATAACAAAAGCGAAGAAGTTGAGATGGCATTTTGATGAGAGAATTTGTGACAGAAAATATCTTCGGCACCCGGCCGACTCTCCACAGTGGAAGAAGATAGATGAAATGTTCCCTCAATTTGGCAACGAGTCGAGAAACCTTCGGCTTAGACTTTGTACAGATGGAATAAATCCGTATGGAACTCTTACTAGTACACATAGTATAGTATGAAGTAAGACCTTTAACTATATAAAACTGTATTATGTCCTATGTGCTTTTTTCCCTTAATGTAGTTTATACAGATACCTGCAATCTACTTACCTCTCTGACAATGATTTTTTTGTGTTTAGGAATATGTCAAGTTCTAGTGACTCAGGGAGCGACGACGAGCAGCATAATGGAAGGCAAGAAGAGCCACCCGCTCCGAGAAGAACAAGAGGTGCCACGAAGATGGCTGTATTGGCGAAGCGCCACTACAATGAACAGGAGAGGGTTCACATAGAGTTTGATGCCAACATGAATCCAATGGGTCCTGAGGAAGACCACTTCATTAGTTATCTTGGTTTTTTGGGTCGAAGCAAAGTCCGAATCATCTATGATAGTTGGAGGCAGGTTCCCAAAAAGACGAAAGCCATGATATGGAAACAGATTTTGGTACATAACTTTCGATACATTTTATGTATTTAGACCTTTCTTCCTATTCAAGTTTAATTGTCTCCATTTTTGCAGCAAACGTTCGATGTTCCTGACACCACATACATGTACAACCACTGATGGGAGAGGTTCGTTTGCGCTGGAAGGATTTTAAAAATAAGCTCTCCAGGAAGTACCTTAGAGGTGACAAGAGTCATCTAGATCCTTGTCAGGAATATTCATATCTATCTCCAGAGGACTGGAGGTTGTTTGTAGCTAAACGACAAGCTCTTGAATTTTTGGTAAATTTTCTGTCTTCAGTATGAAAATTTATAATTTCAATATAGTTAATGCACTAATGACTTGTTTTTTCCTTTTTCCCTTAAACAGGAATTAAGTGCGGCGAACACACAGAGGTAAGAAGCAAATCAGTACCAACATTGCATGTCTCGGGGTGGCTACAGGAAGCTGGAGCGGATGATGATGGCAGAAGAGCTGGAAAAAATGAAGGAAGCTGTGAAATCGGATCCTTCCGTTGTTGTGCAAGCGCCAGCTCCTTCTCCACGTCACAAAAAATGGAAAGCAGGGAGGATTAAGGGTGGCAAATATATAAATCCTACTATTACTGAGGTTGCCTCGAGGATTGTAAGTAGTAATAGCATAAGTAATTAATTGTGAAATTCTTTCACATTTCTAGCATTTAATTTTCGTTCATAACGAATTGTATGCTACAGGATGAACTCGAAGAGCAGAGTAGCCAAGGGTCGTTCACTCCAAGTGGACGGATGGACATATTGTCAACGGCGATTGGGAAGGCTGAATACCCCGGCCGTGTTAGAGGGGAGCCAAGGGGAGTTGGTATTTCAGAGTATTTTGGTAAAGCCTCGTTATATTCTTTACAAGCTGAACCCAGTCAAGAGTTTGTGGCTAAGCTTCGCGATCAAATCCGAGAAGAGCTCCGAGATGAGTTAATGACACAACTACGTGGTGAAATGAAATCGTGGTTTATTTTCATCACATGGAGGCTACTAGGGTTAGAAACGAGGAATCCCCGGCCTTCCCCAGCACTAAAGGAAGTCACAACCTACCGGACGAATCCCTTGTATAGCCTTCCCACACTCCGCAACTCGTTGCCGAGGCTTTCCACAATCCAGAACCCCTTCCCTTGTCCAGCCTTCCCACACTCCGTAACTTGTTGCCGAGGCTTTCCACAATCCAGAACCCCTTGTCCATCCTTCCCACACTCCAGAACTTGTTGCCGCTCCTTTCCATAGTCTTGTCCAGCCTTCCCATAGTACAGAACCCTGTAGCCATCCTTCTCACATAACAGAACCACTGGGCCAGCCTTCTGCCACTCCGGAGTCGGGTGAATCGTGTATCCTCTATTTGGATGCCCCTATGATTCGTGTTGTAGCCGATGCTCTCATTTACAAACAAGCTACCACCCACCATTATAATCAAATTCCACAGTATTTATGTAGGGTGACAGTGACACGTGTTCATGAGGGGGAAGAAGGTGCAGCCATCCCTATCCCTGACGTTGAGATTGCCACGCTGGGTCAGGCAATTGGAGGTTTCATCCTTTGGCCTCAATATCTTATTGGCACGTTGGCAACCCCACCAATGGTAAGAATTATATTCATATCACTTGACATTTATTGGCATCATTGTAATATAATTGGTTTTGTTTTCTATGGTTATAGGAGAAGCAACATGCGCTGAGATGGCCCTTTCTAGCACGGCTCCAACAGATTTACAAAGGTATTCCCCAAGTTGACTTCAATATGCCTCCAGGGATTGTGGGTACATAATTGACGTATCCCTACACGATTGACAGTACAGATCTTAAGGAGTTTATGCATTTAGAGGAGATAGATGCAGGATGGGTCAAACTTGCCATTTGGTTAGTTTTTCTTTTCTAAGTTCAAGATTTCATAAGTTCAATAATTCATTGGTCATTTTATTTCTATTTTAGGTCCTTCTACCACATGTGCATTGATATGGAAAGACCAAATTTATACGGATTCTTGTGTCTGGAAAATACGACATCGGATAAAAATGATGTCGCACAAAGGACACATTATGTGGGCTTCACAATGGCAGCGACCAAGTTGCGATGTTATCTAGCGCTAAATGTTCAAGGGTATGTAGTAAAAAATTTTATTTTTGGATGTTTGAGAAATAATTTTCTTCTAATCTAAACTTCATTTTAATCTGTGTATTGTTGTAGTTACCATTGGAGCCTGTGTGTTGTTTGGCCACGCCTCAATGAAATCTATTGGTTTGATTCCTTGACAAAAAAGCCCGACAAGGACACAAAATCAATCTTCAACACGTTAGTTATTTCTTTTTTATTAATTAAAGAAATGCTTGATTTAAATAAATTGTTCTAACTTAAAATGTTTTACATTTTAATGGTAGCGCGACCCAAACATATAGAATGCTTGGCGGGTCACGTGAGGGTAGAGTTGTTCGCAAGCCAAAGTGGTTCTATCCCAAAGTATGTGGTTCTAATATAATTTAAGTTATTTTATTTACGGTTGTTTTATAAATAATGTATGTTATTGATTTTAACCAATTGCTTTTGATTTATAGTGCCCTTAACAGCCAGGTAGTACTGAATGTGGCTATTATGTTCTACTTTACATGTATAATATCATTCAAAGTGGCGTTACAAGTGATTTTCAACAGGTAATCAAATGATAATATTTTGGTTGTATTTTAATTGAATTGCTAAACAATCCTTTAATTTCATTGATTTTGTATAATCATATTTTCTAATTTGTAGATCTTTGATAATGATGCTGCTTACTTATATGAAGACATTAATTTGATCAGAGACTTGTTGGCTGGGAGGATTCTTCAACACATTGATTTGTAGAAGTTTATCTTTCCTGTACATTTACTTAGTAGTTGTTTATTATATTAGTGGACAACATTTCTGTCAACAATGTAGTGCATGAATGTTTCATTAAAGGTGGATGTTGTGTTTGTTAATTATAAACTGCGTGCTGTATGTTTCCTTTTTATGTATACGTTGTTGTTTGCTTTCAGAATGATATGGCCAGAAACAATACAAATGGCACCGTATGGGGAAAAAAACCCCTTTACGCGTCCCTTTTGGCCAAAGGGACGCCTTAAGTCCCTAATTTTTTTTAAAAAAATTCTAAATTGGGACTTTAGGCGTCCCTTTTGATAAAAGCTACACCTAAAGTCCCTACTTTAGGCGTCCCTTTTAGCAAAAGGGACGCCTAAACCCAGAGCTTCAATCGTCCCTTTACAAAGGACGTATAAAGTCTAAATTTATTACGTCGTTGACATACACGTCCCCCCATAAAAGGACGTTAAAAGTCCCAAATAAGGGACGTTAAAAGTGTTTTTTCTAGTGGTGCTATTCGGGGTTTAGAGTTAACTAACTATTTGATTGTTACTACTTGTACGGTGTACACTATTCAGTATCAAAGCAATGATTTTGTTCCGAACCAAAATGATTGTTTTATCCCTACTTCACACATCGTGGTATCTTTACTTGTCACATAAATATTCCGAAGCATGCATCAAACTGTTCATACTTGTCTTAGGTTCTCAAGTCAAAATTAACTGTTGCTAACTCCACAATCATGAGTGGATTATTTGATTCTGTGAGGCTACATCTGTTGAGAGGTACTTGTCATCATTACGCTCTACTGCACTAGAGCTTATCCTAATCTCTGTTTACATGCACCACTTTAAGCCCTCTAGGTTGTATGCCTTCTGACTACATAGGTGGTGTTACTGTAGACTATACTGGTCATGTTCCTGCAAATCACATAGGTTCACATGGATAATATCACTATACATCATGCAGGATGTAATACTGCTGGCCACTCCACCTCAGCTGCATACTTTACATACCACCTCTCGACCATGGGGCTACTTGTGATTTTCACCAGTACAACCAGGACTCTCATCTGGCCATGTCAAGGGTACATCCTGATTATGGGGTTGATTAACATGTTCTGGTGGGGCTGCTTCACTGCTGTACACCATAAAGGTGGCTTACTGTGACTACACAAGTCATACTGTACACCATGTATGTTGTATCACTATGGGCCTTACAGGTCAAATCATGATAGACCACAAGGGTCATGTTGTGATGTGGGATGATCAACATGAGTGTGACTGATAACCTCTCCTAATGTCCTCAAAAGTTACACATCCATTTATAACCCCACTTTACTATTTCATTTTCTCATAATAGCTCCTGCTGTGCCGCTCTGATCTTTCATCACCTCGTATGAGGTTTAATAATGTTGAGATGATTTGATAGGAGTTCCATATGAATCTCCTATGACATTCAACATAACCCATAAATTGTATACCTTAGTAACAATTCCTGGCCTCTTATGGCTTAATACTATTCCTGGGGGTCTCTGGTTACTACGGTCATCAGGCTGGTATGGTTGTTTACTACACCCACCAAAAGGACCATACTGATGTTGGTGCTTCTATGAAGAGTTCCCACTACCGAATGTGTTTTGTTGCTGGAATTTTTGTAGAAGTACATATCCAATAGATTGCGCTATGTGGTCCGACACTCTTTAACTGCCTTATTACACTCTTTGAGATGTGTTAAGATCAACTTCTCCTTCTCACCTTACTCTATCATCAAAAATTTTATTTCTTTAGCCAATCTCACCAATCGGGGAAAATACTTTCCACTTTATTAGGATTTGTTGGATCCTATCTTGTGAGTCAACATGTCTTAATACTATTCACAAGTGCTGCTCGTGCTCTTCTCTGCTTCTTGAGTGGATCAGAATGTCAACATCGAGTTCATCACAACTAGTCTGAACTGTTGGTATTAGAAGGCATAGCAGAAGAAATTAAACCTTTAAAATTTTTCCTAATCCCAAACATGGATCTATCAACGGCGTTTAAATCAATTTAGAAAGAGTCGTACCTTTACATTTTTTTGCCTTTTTAATCTCATAGAGCTCACACCTCATATAAGCTCCTTATACTAGTATCCCCATAAATAGGACCCAACACTGGCAACATGCTAATTTATCAGAGGTTTGTTGCTTAACATAAACCTCGCATCCCCAAATTTTGATAAAAGAAGAACTAGGTTTCTTCCCAGTCTATATCTCATATGTTGTCTTTTCAACTACCTTAGATTGAACATGATTTAGTGTGAACGTAGTTATCTCTAGGGCATGGCCCCAAAAGGATGGTGGAAGATCTATTTAACTTATCATAGATTGAACCATATCTAATAGCGTTCGATTCCTCCGCTCAAAAATGCCATTCCATTGTGGTGTTCGTGGAGGAGTCAATTGTGAGATTATCCCACAGCTCATAAGATGGTTAATAAATTATTGGCTCAAATATTCACTACATCGATCAGATCGAAGTACTTTAATTGTTTTGTCAAGTTGGTTTTGGACTTCATTTTCGAATCTTTTGAACATTTCAAAAGATTTAGATTTATGTTTCATTAGATAGATATATCCATATCTACTAAAGTCGTCTATAAATGTAATGAAGTACATATAACCTCCTCTAGCAGCGGTATTTAGTAGTCCACATACATTTATATGTATGAGGCCTAATAAATCAGTGGCCCTCTCATTATGCCCAGTAAAAGGTGCCTTTGTCATCTTTCCTAATAAGCAAGATTCACATGTATCATATGATTCAAAATCAAACGTGTCAAACCCCTTAATATTTTGACAGTTACCAAAGTAATAACGCGCAGTTCAATGGGCATACATAAATAGTACAATATACTGATATAATATTCTTGATTATATTACAGAAAAATCCCTACAGGGTTTGTACATATTACAATACAAATCTCATATACATTGGAATATTAACAGATAACCAACAATAATTTTTCTTGGTCAACACTGGATCTTCAATAACCGGTATCTGTTGCTTTGCCCTCAAGCCATATTCTCTAGCTGAATAAATTTTTGAGATATGTAAAGGGTGAAATTCACATGAATCTTAATAGTAACAGACTATCAATTATATAAAATGCAAAAGGTAAATATGCAATACAACATTTGTCACAATGCAACAATCAAAATGCCAAGCACATGTCTAACAATGTTCAGGATCAAAGCAATAATTTTATCCGGGTTCAAAATGATCGCATGATCCCAATGTGCACATAACAAATCATCCTACATACAGCATAATTATGATCACACAGCAAACCATATCATGATCATCCTGCACACAACATACTTATGATCACATCCATTATATTGTAATCATCCTGCATACAACATACTTATGATTACATCCTATGGGTAACAATGCCATATAAGCTTATCAAACCACACATGTAACACATTATACAGAACATGACAAATAATGCATATTAACATTCACATAGAATATGAGAGATATAGTACTACCTTGACTCCTTTCCAAAGCATAGCTTCTACTGGTCCTTTAACTTTTCGGTCGGCTCGGGAAAATGTCAAATCCTAAAATTCTCAAATTGACAAAAAATGAGTTATTACTCATTTATATCTTTTTTTAAACTCATAAGTTGGTTATCATTTCTCAAGGTGCCAAATTACCAGAATGCCCCTAGAGAATTTGGTCTAATTTCCTTTGTTACCAGTATAACTGCACTTTTCCAAAATTATGACCCAGGTTATCCCTATACAATTTTATGTGTAGAATCCATTTTTGGACTTTATTTTGAAAAAAATTCACACTCAAATGATCAGATTACCTTTGACAGCCACCAACTTAGGGTTTTAGGGGCAAAATTGTCATTTTATAGGTCTTCCAGATATTTCTAGCATTTTCAGTCAACTTTGAAAATTCATGACTAAATCTAAAAAATTCCAAATTGAGTAGTTCCAATTCCTATGTGAAACCCTTTCAGTCCCCTTTAAGGGAAAAATATCACAAAGTACCAGGAATATCCACAAAATTCTAGAGAATTAGCCTAAAAGCTAGTATGCCCCAGATTTCTTTCTAGATTCATGGCCAAACTTTGAAAGATCATATCTTTCAATCCATTTATCCAAATGGATTATTATACCTATAAAATTAAAGATTAGGATGTCTACTTTCATCCTGTAGCATTTCATAAAATTTGGATTAGGTTTGGTCATTCAAAAATACGCCACAACAATCTGACACAAATTGGAAGAATACAATTTTCATGTTTTAACCTTTAAAACATCTTCCTTTCTACTTGTAGTCATATGATTAACCCCTTTCACACAATTTGTACATGCTTAGTATTAATTTGGGTAACATATCTCCTTAGAAATTAAACATCCCAAGTTACAAAATTTACCATAAATAGTCAAATATTCAGCCAGACAATAATCACAACTCAGTTTTCTGCAAGAATGTCAAGGTTTTCACAACTTACCTTATCTTTTCTTCTACTTTTTTCATTAACCGATGCTCTTTTCCTCTTTCCATTGAGTTTTTCTTGTTGGATAACTAATCCAAGATGATATAGAGATTAAGGAGGGATTCCATGAACTAGAGCATAAGAACAAGATTTCAACCTACTTACCTTGATCTTTGTCTTCTCTTCTCTTCCTTCAAACTCTTTTCTCTTTCTTCTCCTTCATTTGTAGCCGAATTTGGCCCCTTTTATCTAGGTAAAAGAGTGCTCTATGGTGTTCTCATGCTTTCTTGTATTATTATTATTTTATTATACATTTATAACATGTGACATTTCTTTATATTTTCCTTTTTCCATAAGCTTCTCTCCTTAATCCACTTGTCCTCCTTTTAATAAAAATATTCTCCTTCTCATCCTTATTCCCAAACCTGCCTTCTTCCTTAATTATTAATGAGGATTTTCTAAATTTATTTATTTTTAGTCAAAATGACCATTTTGCCTATACATTTTTCCATTTTCTGGAAAAATTGACAGAATTTTCATCAAACTTTGAAAATTCATATCTAATTGTATAGATATCCAATTAGTACGGTTCTAAAGGATATGTGACCCTTATTAAGTATATTTCCAAGAAAAAATATAGCCTTTAGCCAAATTGAAGCTCAGAATTTCCAGAATTTCCAATTTTGAACGCTGCCACAGAAAATTGCCAATTTTACTAGGCTAAATTCAAAAATTCATATCTCCTTTTGCACAGATCCAAATGATTTATATGACCTATCAAATTAAAGAATGATAAGTATAATTTCATTATAAAAAGTTACATAATTTTTGGACATCATTTTCCTATTTAAAGATGTCACACTACATGACTGCCTCACCAGTAAACTCACTAGTTGCATTACTATCTTGTATACCAAATAACTATGTTATGTGTGGCCTATAATTTCCTTGTTTTGTCATTTAATGTGCTCTTAAATGGACCATTTTATCCCCTTTAATACCATCAAGGTATAAAAGAATTTTAGAGACTGAAATTTGAGACTTTACAAAACGAGTTAAGAAATCTATCTTGATGGAGTTTATAAATGTGTTTCTCATTTATATGGTCTAGACGAAAATGCCATAGGTAGGTCAGATTCAAATCATTTGACTTGATCCTTTTGGTAGTTAAGTTATAGATATTCCCACTATTAGGATGTTCTAAATTTAAAATATAATGACCAACATGCACATCACCATTAGCATAGAAAATGTCATTATGATAAAGAGAACATTTATCATTCCCAATAATGGAAGTATAACCTTCATTATCCAAATAAGAAAGAGAAAAAATGTTACTACTCAAAGTAGAAACATAATAGTAATTGTTCAAAATTAACAAAAGCCCACTGGGCATAACTAATTCATAAGTGCATACAGCTAAAGTAGCAACTCTTGCTCTGTTTCTAACTCTTAGGTCCACTTCACCTTTCTTTAGCTTTCTACTATCCATGAGACCCTGCACATTTTTATAAATGTAGAGGAAGTAGAAAAATGAATGTCTATAACATAAATATCTGAAGAGATAGCCCCGTTATCCTTCTTGTTCTTATTCAGATCTTCAAGGTAGAGTTTGCAATTCGTTTTCCAATGATCGGGTTCTTTACAGAAGAAGCATGAATCCTTTGAGACTTTTCCTTCTTCGATATATAGGCTTGGTTTTGGGCTTGTTGACTCTTTGGTCTTACTACCTGAGCCATTACCCTTTCCTTTGCCCTTGCTTTCCTTTTTCGTACCCTTTCCTTCTGAACCATCAAAACAGTGCTGGGCCTTTTCTTAATGTTCTGCTCATATTGTTCATGTTGTAGTTCATAATAAACTAGTCATAACTTTCCGGGAGTGAGTTCAAGATCGAATTTGTAGCTAACTCTTAGATCAGGGGAATTCCAAGCCTCTCAAGGTAATCAATGTAGCCTTTCATCTTTAACACAAAAGCAATAGCTAATGCACCTTCAGCCATCTTGTATGAATGTAAGGCCTTAGTGGTCTCATACCTTTCTTGCCTTCCCTGTTGCTGGAACATTTTCTTGAGATGCACAACCATCTCATGAGCCTCCATATGTTTCAGATCTCTTTGGAACTCTGGAACCATGGTGGCAAGCATTAGGCAACCTATATCTACAGAGTTGTCCTTATGCTTCGTATAAACATCTTTTCCACCAAATTAATAACCCTCAATAGAATAATTAGTGGACTAAGATCCATATTTTACTTAAACTTGAGTCCGCTTTGGCAGAATGCTTAATTCAAGTTATTTAGGTAGGTAACCTCTTTACCAATTACATTACATGTAACTCTTAGATCTTTATGGGATTTGATCATCATATGATTCGGCATGTTTAATCCCACCTAATGCCTTGAGATCTAAAACTATTTTGTTAATCTCAATTAAGTAAAAATAATAATGAATTTTGTGAGTAGCACCATTACTCACGCTTGTCTCACCAAGATAACTCAAATGCATCCACTTTGGTGGTTTCTATAATTGAGCGATCTAGGTTTTGAAAGGTATTCATTAATTGACGGCATTATGACTTAATATTTTATTCAGAGGGCTTAATCAATTAGTTTTGTTTATATGAATGCAATTATGGTTGTATCTCGTACAAATAAATACATATAAACACAAAAGTATGCAAGCAATGATATAATCAAAAGCATAATTTAAATGTGACACAACATAGCTCACCTAACCTAAAATCCTTTTAAGCCAATGAGAGGACTTCTCTAAATAAGAAAAAGAAATACATTGAGAGAAACTTCGTTTAAACATACGAGGGGGAGTGAGATGATAAAAGAATGTATATCGAGACTATTTAGAGGAAGGCACGGCAAGCAGGCCGTATTTAAATATTACAACCCTTATAAAAACTAGAGCCATATTCACCATACCCAAACAAGTTTGAGAAATAAACCACAACAAGCAACAGTTCATATAATATGAAAAGCAATATGAAGTAATAAATGTCGTGATTAGGCTACATCGCGCTATGAACAGTTAGCCACGACGGTCCTGCTAGCTAGTTAAAAAAGGTCATACTTTCCTTTAAAAAAATGTCTCAGCCCAGTTTTAATAAAAAAAGTGAGCCTAATTTTTTAAAAGGAAACAACAACCTGGTTCAGGTAACCTACCTGACTCCCAACCCAGTTCAGGTACCTTACCCGATTGGATTGCCGCGAGCTATGATCTCAAGTAATGATTTTATGCAATCTTAGGGTTTGAACATGATTACCGAATACAAAATCAGACATATGATTACAACAATTAACTGATAAACATGAAATCATGTTTCAAATCTAATCAAATCCAGAACAATAATCGCAACAAAGCATATCGCATATATAGTCGTATTTGAAAATTAAAAAGCAAACGTATGGCATATTCAGAACCTTCGAACAGATATATAACATTTATATAATTCTTTGAAAAGCAACTCGTACGAGCAAAAAAGCGCACATATAATATCTATATATCACATATATAAATACACAAACTCAACTTAAATGCACAATTAACCTAGCTCTGATACCACTGTTGGATTGGAAGGCACAACGGAAGAAATTAAACCTTTAAAAATTTTCTCAATCCTGAACATGGATCTATCAATGGTGTTCAAATCGAGTTAGAAAGAGTTTTACCTTTACGATTTTTTGCCTTTTCGATCTCAAAGAGTTCACGCCTTAGATTAGCTCGATCTACCGGTATTCACACGAACAAGACCCAACATCGATAGTATGCTAGCGCCTCTAATGCCTCTCTTTGGTTTTCTTATAGCTCTCTATTTCTCTTTTGCTCTAGGGTTCTCTAGCCCTTCGTTTTTTATGACTAATGAGGGCTATGTTAGATCTTTAAAATTGATATTAATTAATTTTGAAATCCATGTTATATCAATTAACATTTAATTATTTTTATGAGCTAATTAAATAAATATGGTTTAATTAAATATGTCCAACAGTTTTAATTTAACTTGAATATTTAGTTTGAATAAAGAGCCAATGGAAATAAATTTAATTTATCTTTATAAATTAAATATGAGATACTATATCTCTACATTAATTATTAAATTTAATTTTATTGAATAAAATTAAATCTAAAACTAATACTATATATATATAATATTTTTATTTTCCTTTTTCGAACTTTATATCATATATATATAATCTGTCCACCCTAGATAAAACATTGTATGCATTGAATCTTAGAAACATCTTAGATTAAATGAATCTGGACATTATAGCTCATGTTGGGCTATTCTTGTGTGCGATCCTGTAGGTCCACATGAAGTTGATAGTAGGCCAATAATTGTAATAGCCTACAAGTTGCAAGCGTCCTCTAGCAAGACATTACGACTACCTAATTCATATGAGGATCATTAACATGATGGAACCTGTCATACAACCATGTCAAGTCCCTTTTGTCACATGATATTTCGGCCAAGGATGAGGCATAGATAGTGTCATCCTCCTATTCCTGACCATTACTTTCCTGATTTCTGAGTAGTCTGACTATAGAAATGGAAACTCCTTTCCATTGTAGTATGGCTCTACATTTCTCAAACTCACTCATCGAGGGGCCCAGTAATATCTCTCTACTAATGTGAGGGACAAGTTCTATCTTGAGCATTCACATTCCTGTGCATGAAAACCACTAAGCCCAATTGTAGCCTTTATCATCACTCAGTCAAATGTGACTTTTGTCTAGGTCAAAGCTTAGTGACTCTTATGCAGGAATCCATGATGATCTCAGGTTGTTATACATGAGATAAGCTTATGACTTAATCCATGCAGCTTTCTCATAGCGGGTCGGTCCAGCACCCTATACTCTTACAAGCGCCTAAGACTTTGATTCGTATCTCCATACCTTATCAAACTCATACTGGTCTTATTTCATCTTTGCTCCTGCATAGATGACTGACCAGGGACATTTAGGACAATCTTTATGATTCATCCAAGGATAAAGTTATCACAATAAACATGCGAATAATATGACGAAAAAAGAAGAAATTCATTAAATAATAATGTTCAAAGTACAATGATTGGCTACTAGGGCACAATTTTCAACATGAACATCATCAGTAAGTTCATGTTGTGAGAAAGTTGTACTTAGTAAGATAGGAAAAACTAGCCCTCTGTCATACGGGCATATTTTTCATTTCACAAAACTCTTGTACATAAGTAGTTCAGATTGATGTACAGTGGACCATTCCAACAGTTTAGGAAAAATGTGTAACAATATACAACTTATAAACCACTGTACAATATATTGCAAACCCTATTTTAACATGTATAGGTGACTTCCCAGGGGGTCACCCATCCCGTCATTTCCCTGAGTCAAGCACGCTTAACTTTACTATGTCTGTGCAAAAATACAGATACCGGCTATAACTGCTTCTAAGCAACAGTACCCTATGCCTGTCCTTACCCTAGTAAGTCATGCCAGCTGTCTCCAGATAATAAAATACTGGGTAGAGGCCCCATCTCAATACTGGTACATATGTGACATCACATACTCGATCATGTGTTGCTCAAACACTTAGAAGGTATCCCTTGAGCCTTACTCCATGATATCATTGTTAGATATGATTAGTTTTGATGATGACAAATATAGATGTCAAATATTAAGAGAGCAAAAGTTTGCTAATATACTTGTCTCTTACCTTGACTAACTACTATTTAATATTGCATATCTTGTAGATTAGTCAAGCAATGAAAGAAAGAGATTGATGAATGAAGAACTTGTAAGAATTAATGAAAAATATGAAGATTCAAGTTCTTTGGGTACTGTAGCAGTGGGCACTATAGCATACGGTTACTGGAGTGTATTTCACTGTAGCTTACTATAGTAGCATTGCAGCATCGAGTGATTTTAACAATCACTCGAGTGATTTCAGAATCACTCGAGTGATTCTGAAAATCACTTGAAGTGATTCACTGTTCATTAGAGTGATTTGCAGTTTTTCATGCTTTGTTGTTCATCCAGCTAAGCGAGGCCTGGTTATTTGATCATATCTCCCAAAAGACAACTCCGATTGAGACAAAACTAGTTGCATATGAAAATAGACTCCTAATGCGTCATTTGGACACCTGAAGAAACATCAAAGGAGCTCATATTTTGGAGATATAATTGTTCGAATTTGGAATTCATATCAGCGTCACTTTCTAGAACAGGTTTGATATTTTGGCTATAACTCTCAAACCACTGATTCTATTGGGCTGAAACTGGTTCCATATGAAACTAGACTTCAATAGCTTTCCATTGATATATAATATAGCAATTTTGGAGTCATATTCGAAGAGTTATGCCATCTGGAAGTTTACCCCTGTTTGCTGTCGAATTGGAAGTGAAGTTTCGAGTCCAAGTGATCTGAACAGAGAGCACCCGAGTGATCAGGAAAATCACTCGAGTGATCATTAATAATCACTCAAGTGAAATGCGTCAGAATGCATATCACTTCCAGTGGTGCAGAAATCACTGGAGGAATTTTTCACTGTTCTCAATTTCACTTCCAATGATATGGGATTTTTCAGAATCACTTCCAGTGAATCAAAAATCACTGCAAGAAATATTCACTGTTTGCAAAATCACTTCTAGTGATGCCAAAATCACTCAAGTGATTATGTTGTTTTCGTAGATCACTTCTAGTGGATGATGAATCACTTCTAGTGAACTAGAATGCACCTCCAGTGAAAGCCAGTATGCCTCATATCACTACTGATGAACCAATATTTACTCAAGTGATTTGAAGATCTTTCACGTCCAGTCACTTCCAGTAATCATGCAATGCACTGCCAGAAAAATACAGTGTTTCTGAAAATCACTACCAGAAAATATGAATCATCTCCGATGAAACAAAGATCACTCCCACTGGATATCAATTGCATCAGTTTACTATCTATCAGATAATATCCAAGCAAGTGATTATGATGATTTTGCAGATCACTTCCAGAGACATGCCAATATCAACTGATATGAAGTTTTGTCAGTTTCACTTCTTGTCAGCATCTATGATCACTCAATGCACTCTTCACTAAATCGAAATCAGTTCCAATGATAGTAACATCCAGAAATCAAGATTACTGCCGGTGAAATGCTTCTGCAGTCAAGTATTAATTGTTTTATCAAAATCACCTCCAGTGAAGTTACACCGCACTCAAATGATTCTCATGTTTCAGAATATCACTGCCAGTGAATTATAAGTTAACTCAAGTGATTCACTATTCTCATCAGAATCACTTCCAGAAACTTGACAGGAATAAGGAAACAACCAGAATGATTTCATGGTGCACTCTACTGATGTGGATCACTTCCGGTGAAGTAGTTATCCACTCGAGTGATATTTAAAATATTCTCTAACGGCTATTTTCTGTCAGCGCATTACAGGTATTCCACTATAGTTCACATGGGAAGCAACCGACCAATATTTAACGATGAAAAATCATGGGCAATATCAATATTTAACAGACGAGTCAACGAAACGTCCAAACAACTGAAGCATCTGTCAAAGCACACGATGGGTTTGAATGGGCAAATATCTAAATACACGTAACGGTCAAATGGAGCAATTGACTCTAACGGACGGATGCTTAACAATGGACCTCTTCTATAACTTAGCTATAAATAGAAGAGGATTCAAACTCAGAAAAGGGCGTACAGAAGAAAGAAAAACAAAAGCATGTTGATATCCTGAATCTTCCGCCTCTTGCACTCTCTGTTCTTATCTGTTTATATATGATGTATCTGTGAGAGTGAGATTATTTGTGTTATACTTCAATAAGCATTTATCTACTCTGTGAGAGAGTCTGTAAACATACCATCTATACTTCTGTATTGATCTCAAGGTAGAGGGACCTTGAGAGGGCTGATTACCTTACGGGAAAGTTGTAGAGAGAATTGCTAGTAGTACTTTCTAATCGTAAGACTTACAAGGTGAAGCAGTAGAGAACATTGCTGCTCGTAAGACTTACAGTGGTGTAAGCAGGAGAGAACGTTGCTGCTCGTAAGACTTGCACGGGTAAGCAGGAGAGAAAGGTCTTTGGGATTGCTTTGCTCAACTTACCGTAAGAGGGTGTTAACCTTACAGTGTGTGTAAGGGGGAGTGACTTCGTAAGAAATTTATAAAGGCTTTTCTTGTGCCCGGTTAAATAAGAAGATAGTAGATTGAAAATCTCAGGAGGAGCCTGGGGACTGGACGTAGGTCATCGTGGATTGGACCGAACCAGGATAAATCACAGTTTGCATATTCTCTTCCCTAAGCTTTTACATTTCCAGCATATAAGATTTACATAGCTGCTTATAATTTTATACTTCTACATGTATTGATTTGATAAGTTGAAAAAAGATTTTAAAAGATCACACTTTATTATCGTACACCCAATTCACCCCCCCTCTTGGGTGTCAGCCAGTTCTAACAATCATTTTTCTTCTGACCCCAAAATGCCCTATCTGGGAAGAAGTATAATATGGTTCCGATCCAATCCTCATTTGGAATCAATCCTAAGATATCCCTGATCCTAATACATGGAGTCCATATCATACAAGAATTGCATGTACTGTGCTACCAGGGAGGCATACATATCGACAACACACATATATAGGTTCTTGATGTATCCCTACAGCTCCTTATTTGGCCACAAGTCATATCTCACCAACATAAACTCTACTCTAGAACTGGTGGCACCATGTGGATCTGACTCAAACCCATATAGTAACAGTTGTTCTGAGTCTCCTACTTATAAACTTTGTGATGGTGCTGGCATCGGTCTAGAGTGGGGTCTATAGATTGGTCTCACCAGTACACATCTCCCTAGGGTATGATGTACCAGAGAGCCACTACCATTGGGTATTCAAGAAAAAACTTGATGAATCCACAAAAATTGTTAGAAATAAGGCAAGATTGGTTGCCAAAGGCTATAATCAAGAAGAAGGTATTGTTTATGAGGAAAAGTATACTCCAGTAGCAAGATTGGAAGGTATACATGTACTCTTAGCCTTTGCGTGTATCAAATGATTCAAGCATTATTAAATGAATGTGAAAAGTGCTTTCTTAAATGGGTACATCACGGAGGAAGTTTATGTTGAACAACCTCCTAGATTTGAAGATGTTTCAAAACCAAATCATGTTTACAAATTGAAAAAGGCTTTATATGGTTTGAAACAAGCTCCCAGAGCTTGGTATGAAATATTAAGTAAATTTCTCATCGAACAAGGATTTGCACGAGGAAAAGTTAATACAACATGATTTATAAAACGAAAACGAAATAATATTCTAGTTGTCCAAATTTATGTTGATGATATTATATTTGGTGCTACTAATGATTCTATGTGCAAAGAGTTCTCTGAGATAATGCAGGGATAACTTGAGATGTCAATGATGGGAGAACTGACATTCTTTCTGGGCTTACAAATAAAACAAAGAAAGAATGGGATATTCATATCTCAGGTTAAATATTTTAAAAAACTTCTCAAAAAGTATGGATTGGACGAAGCTAATGGAGCAGATACCTCCATGAGTTCAATGATTCTTGTGGATGCTGATAAAGAAAAAGGAATTGATTTCAATATAACTCAGTATCGAGGAATGATCGGATCATTACTTTACAGCTAGTAGACGTAATATCAAATTCAGTGTTGGTTTATGTGCAAGATATCAATCGCGTCCTAAAGTATCACATGCTAAAGCAGTGAAAAGAATTCTTAGATATCTTGCAGACACGAAGGAATTGGGTATATGGTATCCTAAAGGAGGTAATGAGTATTTAGTTGCATAACCTGATTCTGATCATGGTGGTTATAAAACATATAGAAAGAGTATAAGTGGGCAATGCCAATTTCTTGGAGGTGTGGTTGTTTCTTGGTTCAGCAAGAAAAAAACTACCGTGTCTTTATCCTCAACATAAGCAAAATACATAGCAGCCTCAAGTTGTTGTGTACAAGTATTGTGGCTGAAATAGCAACTATAGGATCTCGGCATCTATCTCAAAGAAATTCCTATCTACTATGACAACACCAGCACATTGGCGAAAAATCCTGTACAACATTCAATAACCAAGCATATTGATGTGAGACATTATTTTATCAGAGACCATATCTAAAAGAAAGATGTTAAGGTGTTATTCATTCCAACTCACTTACAATTAGTTGATATATTCACAAAACCCCTTGGCAAAGATCAATTTTTGTTCATATGTAGAGAATTGTGAATGGTAAATCACAATGAATTGTAAGTAGTTAAGTGTATATAAATGTTAGATATTATTATTTGATTATGTTTTGATGATAACTGACTTAAGCATCGGAGTATCTAGAAATTTTTTTAGGATTTTAATACTCTGCTTTGTGATAAGGAAAACAGGGATAAACAAAGGGAGTAATCACTCAAGTGATAACTTCCAGTGAAGGAGAACTTCACTAGGAGTGATAGCTTCATCACTCGAGTAATAACCTGGCTGGGTAGTTTTGCTGACGTGGCAGAGAAGTTATGGTGTAATAAATTCAATTAATTTAAAGGTAACGGCTAAACGGTTGGAATATGAACGGTTACCAGTTGAAGGGACAGATCACTGGAGTGACCACTCTAGTGATCATCTGGGCAGAAAGAAAATTAGAAAATCTTCAATTCAAATATGCCACAAAGTAATTGTAAATCATTAAGGGATTATCTATAGGTAATTAAAACATTATTCATGCCAGGTACGCGCTTAATTTCTAAGCTTTTGCATAAGTCATGCATGATCACTCGAGTGGCCACTCGAGTTATGCTCAAGATCACTCGAGTGATGTTGAGCACACTGAGTATATCTTTCGAAACTCTGTCATACACACACTCACTTCAAGTCTTACTCCAAAATCTCTGTTCCAATCTTCTCATATTTTCTTTCCCACTCAATTTCAATCAAAACCTAATAAATTTCAGCTTCAAAAACCTCTTAAAATCTCTAATATTTCGAGCCCTACACGTGTGACTTGTGATACCTATTCTAAAATTTCTCTGAGTTTGCTTCCAAATTTCTAATGGATAAGACTAAAATGCATCAAAACACTCCTCCATCATCTCCTGAATCATATCCACCACTTCCTCCTTCTAAGAAACAAAAATCATCACAACCCTCAAAATCCAAGCTGAAAACTCAAGCCAAATCCAAGGCACAAGGGATAGTCATTCAAGAGCCTGTAGTAACACGAGCGAGAACTAAGAAAGCATCTTCTCCGAGCACAGGCACTAGCAAAGAGGTCACAACGTCTCCTACTCCTTCTCTTAGTTCATCTGGTACTCTTACATTTACCGGGAAGGGGCTAAAAATACCCAAATATGATGCCAAATTGGCCAGGGTGATGGAAAATATTAATGATGAGGCCTATCAAACTCAAGGAGGAAAGTAGGGACCTTTAAAATATCCAAAGTCTCCAATGAAAGAGGGCATTGGAGAAAAGGAGGGAGAAGTTACTATACTACCAAAGGGATTCAACAAGGGCAAACTTGAAGAGACACCAAAATTCAAAGCTGAATTTGCAAGAAGAAAGGTGTGTAAGATGTTTTACATCGATCTCCCTACATTAAAAGAAGTGTTGAAATTTGAGTTGAGCCCTTATTTGCACTCATATATGCCCTGATTATCTGTAAAACTTCCTTATTGCACTAAAATTGTCAGACATTTTTATTGCAATTTGGAATATATCAATGACCCTATGAGGTAGTATCTTGAGGAAGAAATGATCACTAAAGTGAGAGGACAAACCATTCTTCTTTCCCCCTCAAGAATCAATACTTGGTTAGACATAGAGGATCCTCCAGATGATATCCAGCCAAATTTGAATGCCAACCAAATCTTTTATATCCTAAGACCTAATGAGAGACTAGGACCCCTAATTTTCAATCCAAGTGATATGTGTGACTTGTATAGGGTTCTCTGGTATATATAATCCCGGTGCTTGGTGAACAAGTCTAATAATTTTACCCACTTTATTGAGAGATATTTTAGAAATATGGCTTCTATACTTCTCAAGGAAGAGAGAAATTTGGGAGAATTGATTTTTTTTGAGATTAAGAGGTATAAGACTTTAGGGACCCAAACCACTCTTATGCCTTTCCCTTAACTTGTATCCCTTTTTCTCCAGAAAAATAAAATTTGGTACCTAGAACCCAATGAGCCTCTTAAGAGATTGTTGCCAGTGGGAAGGAACCAAATAGGAAAGCTTGGGATTGAAATACAATTGAAGAAGCCTTTGGGGTCCACACCGAAGAAGAAGAAGATAGAGATTGAGGCCAGCAAAATAGATGATACTTAATCCTCTGCTCTTACCTCTCCCTCTGCACCATCCTTCATTGGTTCTACTGTGAGACTTATATAAAGGAGGTACTCGAGGAGTTTCATGTAGACATTGCCAACACTAATACTGAACTCATCACTCATATGAATTTCAAGATGGGCAGCTAGTGGATTACATGACTTAGTATAATAAGGCAATGATGGCACAACAATAGGCTTAGACTAGTGCTATGCAGGAGATTGGGAACCTCTTGAGATCTTAACATGAGAAGGTGGATGCCTTCATTTAGGGAACCTCGACCTCTGGTCCATCTATTCCTACTACCTCTATCCCTACCTCTACACCTATTCATGCACCTATTCCTTTTACTGATATACCTCAGACTACTCAAGGCAATATTCTTTTCCCAATGACTGACCCATCAACTTCTGAGCAAATCCACATTACCTTAGATGAGTTAGTTCAGCCTAAGCCTGAGTCTGTCTAGCTATAGCCATTGTCTACTCCCATTGCCTTACCTACAGGTACTGAGCCTATTCCTCACTTACCTTCACACCAATCACACCACTCCTCTTTCAACCACTCACATCATTCTTCTGGACATACAGATACTATAATAGTTACATGTCAAACCTCACCTCTATTTCCTCCACCAAACCCTCCTGATGATCTCGAAATCCCTCATCTTAACCTTCTTGAGCCTCAACCATCTCCTACATTTTCTACACTACATGATGAGGATACTCAATATACTGATTCATCACCCCTTCGAGCTTCACCTATCTTTGCAGCCCAGCCTTCCAGAACCAGCTCAAGACTGATCCAACTTTTTTTTATGATGTCAAAAAGGGGGAGAAGACTTAAGAGTGATTTTGTGATTAGCTGACAGAGTATCTGAGAGAGTATAATTGTACATTAGGGTTGATATGGGTGTATGGGGTTTCTTTGGATCATTGAACATCATATGTTAATTGTCATTTATGTAATTCATATCAATTTCAAGCATTTATGGTTATTAGTTAAATTTTTCGTCATAAAAAAGGGGGAGAATGTTAGATCCTATGATTTGATGATAATAAATGAGAATAAGAAAGATTTAATGTTAAACAATTGATTTTTGAATATTTTGATATGTGTGTTTACGTGTGTAGAGTAATGGAATATCATGACATATAAATGTGACAACTAAGACAAGAATCACTCGAGTGATGGAGTCAAAAATATGCCGCAAAAGTCTCTGCTAGATTTTGAAAGTGATCACTTGAGTGATAAGGTAAGTATACACATATAAACTCTTTGCCAGATTTTTCAATGTATCACTTGAGGGATCACTCGAGTGATAGACATGGTTCACTCGAGAGAGCACTCGAGTAATGCATTGTGTTTTGAGTATTTCAACTAATCAAATGTCTTTGGCAAGAATTAGAAGGTATCACTCGAGTGATTACTCGAGTGATGGCCCATGTTCACTCTAGTAGTCACTTGAGTGATATGTTCAAAAACTACTTCCAAACTCACTGCCAGTTTTCAGAAAGGACCACTCAAGTGATCACTCGAGTAACCACTCGAGTGATGGTATTCAAATTGCATGAAAATTATCTGTTATTAATGATTTGTTATCTATATGATTAACCCTTCATTGTATTATTTTTCTAAGTATATTTTTAGGGAAACAATGAAGAGTTCATGCAAGAGTACGAAAAGTCAAATTACAGAGCGTGAGAAGATTAACGTCCAATGGCTAGTTTTTTAAATGATGAAAATGGTCAAATGTCGCTCCACAACTCTAACAGACTTATTAAAATTGCTACCAATGGCTATATCATCTCCGCTATAAATATGGAAGCATACAACAAAGGACATAACAACATACAACACTTACAAACTTACATTGTTCAATACAATCTTAGTGCTTTGTCCTTCATATTCACTTTCTGTACTTCATTGTTTACATACTTACTCTGTGAGAGAGATTTATCTACAAGTTTAATATCTTCTATTGAGATAATTTAAGATTGTGGAATCTTAAGTCGGGATTTGAGATTACCTTATGTAAGGGAGAGTGAGTGGCCAGGAAGGAGCTTGCATTGTACTGAGGTGCCAAGAACCTACTGAATCTTGGAAGTTATAGTGAAAGGCTCAGAAGGATTTTTGAGGACTGAACGTAGGTCAAAGTGGTTGTGACCGAACCAGTATAAATACTATGTTTAATTATGAATATGGGTCAAGGAAGGGGATGCCTTACTCATTTTTTTAAAAATTTCTCCTTCAAAATAAGACATCCAAAAATTCGACCAACAACTCAATTAACAAGAACAGAACTCTGACATACCAGAGAGGATTTCAACATCGGTTAACAAGAAGTAAGCATAATTAGTGTAAATGCTAAATACAATGACACAAAATTCATGATAAGAACATTGTCATACAGTTAAAAATCCTTAAATAACAAAAATTAACCCAAAAAATTAACTTAATTTGTATAAAATGTAATTCATAAAACCATTTCTTTGACCAAAAAGCAACTACTTTTATCTCCATTCTGAAATTAACCCAAATTGTTTTCACATATTAAAATTAGGATACCATAATTAATATCAACATACCATAATTGTGTGAGTAATTTAATTAGGTTGTTTCCTTGTTAATGAATCATGATTATGATAAGTTATAAAGTTGGTGATGAGCTGAGAAGATGTGAATGGTATATACAATGATTCTTTAACATCTATACTTAAATTTAGGAAAATCCATTTGTAGGTAACTAAATTTTATCAGTGTTTAGAATCTAAAGTTGAGTCTTAGTTGCAATGTTATATATGGTCAAAGAATTACTGTATTTAATTAAAAGAGTCACATGTATGTCTCATCTTTTTGTATTCATCACTCCTAAAATGAGAATATATAAAAAGGATTTACTGATTCTTTAGTGTTTCTTTTAGCCAACTATTCCTTAGGGTTTGTCTGCCATAAGGAAATGGAGGGGGCAAATTTAATGAGTTAGATTTAAAAGAAATGGATATAGGTGTGGCTATATAGAATTTTGATAAATAGAATATATAAAATAAAAAGAGTAAGAAAAAATAATTAAATTTTTTAACCTCACTTTACCAATTTTTAAAATCAAACACATTAAAATTTCCTCTGCCCTCCATTTATACCAAATAGAAACATGGTGTATGGGATTTGGTTATGAACACAAAAAACTACTTTTTTAGGAATCTTTGTGTTAATTGTCATGTTTTATATACAAAGTTTAGTCTGCTAAAAGTTAACATTCCATAATTTTAAGTTTTGGTATTTCAGGAAGAATAAAATCTGTTTAGCTGTTATAAAAAATATTTTTATCTTTGCAATGAAAAAATCTGTTACTATTATAGTGCCAGCAAATGGGAACAAATCCAGCAAACTATGGCATTCTAAATCGATGCAAAAGACGCATGAAGGAGAACCAGAGCGCATCTTGTAATATCCCAAATTTTAGTCACCAAAAATTCCTTTACACTTGGGTTTATTAAAGGGGATAAATGGTGAGTTAGAGGATATATTAAGTGACAAAACAATACAAATAGAAGTCTCACACACAACATAATCATTTGGAGCGCAAATAAGTGTTGTTGCCAAAATATTTTTCAGTGAGGCAGTCATGTTGTGTGATATTTTAAAATAGGAAAATGATTTCCAAGAATTCTGAAACTTTCTAGAATGAAATTAAACTTATTAATATTTACTTTGATAGGTTATATAGAATTTTTGGAGTTGTACACAAGGAGATATGAATTTTTGAATTTAGTTCAGTGAAACTGGAAATTTTCTGTGGCGGTGTTCAAAAATAAAAATTATGGAAATTATGAGCTTCTATTTGGCTAAAGGATATATTTTTCCTTGAAACTAGACTTAAGAAGGGTCATATAGCCTTTAGAACCATCCCAATTTAATATCTATACAATTAGATATGAATTTTCCAAGTTTGATGAAAAATTCTGCCAGCTTTTCTACATATGCGAAAATGAAGGGCAAAATGGTCATTTTTGCAAGATAAATAAATTTGGTAATTTTCTATAAATTGAAAGAGGAAGGACGGTTATAAGGGACAAGAAGGAAGGTGGAAGAATGTATGGAACCATCAAAGGGAAAATATCATGAGATAAAATAATATATAAATTTTATCACATGATTAATTAGAATAAAATATTAATTATTAAGGACATAAGCTAATTTCTAGAGAAATCTTTAGTTCTCTATATAAGAGGCCATATTCAGCCAAGGGAGAGGAAGAGAAGAAGGAGAAGAGAGCTAGGGAGAAAAGGGAGAGAAAGAAGAGAAACTTGAATCCAAGAAGCAAGATTTAGGTAAGTAAGTAGAAATCTCTACTTATTCTTATGTCCTAGCTCATGAATCCTCTCCTTAGCCTCCCTATTCTCTTTCAATAGTTATCAAACAACCATAAAATCAAGGAAGAAGGGGAAGAGTACACGGCCAAGGAAGAAGAAGAAGGAGGGATGAGGTAAGTTGCGAAAACTCTGATATTCTTGTTAAAGACTGAGTTGTGGTGGATTTCTGGCTAGTTATTTGATTGTTTCTGAAAGTTTCTGTAATTTAGGATATCCAATTTCTAAAGGGAAATGCTGCCTAAATTTTCATTAATTATGTGAAATTGGTGATTAACTGGTTAAACAAATGGAAACAAGAGTAAACAAGGAGTTTCAAGGCTTGGAATCATGAAAATCCAATTTTCCCAAAAATGATATAAGTTTCAGCCAGAGCTTGAAATTTGGGAAGGAGCTGGAATTTCATGAATTTAATGGTTCCATGATGTTTAGGAGAGAAAATTGTATAGAGTTTATGTAGAGTGCAAAGTGTGAAAAGCCTCGGAATGTGAAATGACAATTTTGCTTATAAAACCCCAAGTTAGGGCTGTCAAGGGAAAATCTGTAATTTAAGTTGGAATTTTCCTAATTTGAGGTAAAAAATGGATTCTACATACAAACATATGTAGAATTATCCTAGGTCATAAATTTTGAAAAAGTACAAAAATACCGGGTAAAAAGGGAATTAGACCAGGTTCCCTAGGGGCATTTTGATAAATATATGATTTTGGGCTAAGATAACTAACTTGTAAATTCTAGAATAAAGTATGAATGAGTAATAACTCATTTACAACTACTTTGGAATAGGATTTGGTAATTGTCCTAGCTAGATGAAAGATTAAAGGACCGGTAGTTGCTAAGCTTTGGAAAGAAGTCTAGGTAGTAACTCTATCTCTCATATTCTATGTGAATGTTGATATGCATTGCTTTGTCATGCTCTGTACAATGTGTTTGCATGTATGGTGGATGGGCCTTTTTGGTATTGTTACCCAAGGGATGTAATTACATGTTGTGTGGTTACATTGTAGTTGAGTGATTTGGTAGTTGGGAGTTATACTTACCTGTGTGTTGTATAGCTGGGTTGTGATTACCTATGTGCTGCATAGCCTGTGCATTTATGTGATCATATTACATAGGTGAATTCTATGGTGAATTCCTATGTATGAGTTATGATTTGTGCACCTCAGGGACAAGTGATCATTTTGATCCTGAGCAAAATCATCGTCTGGTTCCTATGCATTGTTAGATATGTGCATGGCATTTTGATTGCTGCATCATGATAAATGCTGCATTGTATGTTTACTTTTCACATTTTATGTGATTGATTGTATGTTACTAATGAGATTCGTATGAATCTCACCCTTTCCATAAATGTAAAATTTATTCAGCAAGGGAAAACAACTCCTTATTGGTAAAGTAGCGGATACCGGCGACTGTGGGTCCAACGTAGATAAAGAAATTCTTCGTTGGTTTTTTTGTAGTCCTTATTGGTATTTAGATATGTACTGTAACATGTACAAACCCTGTGGGAATTTTCTGTAATGTAATCAATAATTTTATATCAGTATATTGTACTATTTATGTATGCCCATTGAACTACGCGTTAATATCTGACAAATGTCAAAATAATGAGGGGTTTGACACTTCCCTTCTTAATTAATTAAAAGTCTTTCTCAATTGATCTTTTCATTAAACACCACAAACAATGGTATTATTTTTAAAAAAATGTGGTTAACGCCAATCTGTTAAAGATGGAGAGGTAGACAAAAATTTTGACCCAAGTTAGATTCACCCATCAAACCCAGCAAAAAGAAGCTAACTCAATCTCCCTTACAATCCATCAAACTAGAAACACCCTTGATGAACAACTAGTGTGCTCTACAAAAATTGAAGACCCACATAAACCTTCTTAAATAGCTTCAACTAGTGCCATAACTTTTGCATTTCAAAGGAAGATTAAAGCATGGATTAATTAATTTATGGCCTATACAAGTACAGAGATTAAAGCATGTAGGAAGGGAGGATTTTAAAGTAAAAAAGAAGAAGACAGAACACGCTAAAGGTAAAAATATCAAATTAAAAACAAGTAGTAGACAACTAGGAAAGGAAGACAAAATAGCCAAAGAGAAAGAAGGAACTAGTAGGAATCGAAGGGAGGAACTGACGACGGTGGCTAATGGAGTGAAATAACGCCGGGGGGAGAGGGGGAGGGAGAAGGAACAAAATGTGAGCGAGAGACAACCACGGAGGGTGTGCGTGAGAGAGAGGAGAGTATGTGTCAGAGACAACCACGACTTGAGAGGAAGAGTGTGTGGTCAGAGAGGGAGCGGGAGAAGGAGGCATAAGTAAGATCTGATAAAAAATAAATGAGAGCTAGCTGAGCAGACAGGGTTTTAAGGTAGATATGCAACGGCCGTTTTTTTGAAAAATGGTTGTTAAATCTCAAAGCTAAACAACCATTTTCAAAAAAAGGTCATTGAATTTGAAGACATGAACGTAGTGACCACATGGTTTTTTTTGTCGTGGATTAAAAGGTGCTACAGGCTTTCCCAAGAGGTGAGGCACTGATACTGGAGTGAAGGGAATAGATTAGATTATGCCTTTCGGACTTCAACCTTGCATGGTATGATAGACTAGGTACTGGAGTGGAGTGGAGATCTTTTCTAAGTGCTTGCCCCATAGCCTAGAATCCTCAATCATAGTGTCACAAGTGGAAGGTTTTGTGCTTTATTAACTGAATTATTGCCCAGTATGAGAAGGATAATTGTGCCATATGATAAGCCTCAAGAGGAACAGCTCCTGCTAACATCCCAACTATAAACCATCCTTTCATATGGTAATCAAGTTGATGTTGGAACATGATACTGAATCCACACAAAATTAGAACCAAGTTGAAGAAACTCATCACAATAAGAATGCAACCTTGTTTTGTGTAGATAATTGGTGCTTTAGTATACAAAACATCATACATGAAACTTAGTTCAGCATCAGTGATTTGGAAAATCTCCTTTGGTTCACAAGCCTCAATGGACATATGGGAAGAGACTCATATAGAGGAAGGTAGAGCCAGTTCTTACGTGAGGATTGAATGAGAAGAAGCGATAATAAGCCATTAAGATGAGTTCAATGTAGGGGACATTGTATGGAAGCATTCTAAACAAAAAGCAGGCATTCTTGCTTCTTTGTCGATTTCTTCAACAGTGATTATACCATATCTCTTACTGAGAGATGACTTCAAAGCCCACACAACTTCCCTATATTTGATCAGACCAGACACAAACAATGGCAAGTAAAGATAAGAGAGCCAATAATGTGTCCAGTTCTAGATTATAATCCATGTCTCTATAGCAACTTAGAAAATAAGGCCAATAAGTTGTCTCACTCCCAATCTGTTATCTTCAATAGAGTATGCGGTTATGGCATCTGGGTTTCCAATTTGCACTAGAAGTAATGGTGCAATAATTCTTTGAGTTCTCTTCTGAAGTAAAGATGAAAAAGAACAAGCACTTCACTGATACTGCAGGGTTTCAACGATCGTTCCTCAAAACAGTTGTTGAAATCAGGCTTTCAACGATTATTCCTCAAAAGGGTTGTTGAAATCTAGCTTTCAACGACTGTTCCTAAAAATGGTCGTTGAAAGCTAGATTTTAATGACTGTTATATGGAACGGTCGTTGAAATATCACTTCCAACGACTGTTTTAGTAAAAACGGTCGTTGAATGGTTAGCTGGAATTACATATATACCACCACTTTCTTTATTACTTCTGTTTTTTTGAAAATGGATGTTAATTAGTGACATTAAATATATTATTTGTAGTAGTGCATTCAGACTAGCTTTAGTGGCACAAGGTTTAAATATGTTAATCAGAACCATCGTTTAAGTCTTTAACAGTCTAAATGTTGTTTATTAATTTCTAACATTCCATTTTTATTTACATCGAATAAGTTGTGCATCTAGTATTGTAATTATTATTTAGACAACTTTTTCAAATACGACCGGTCTAAATACGTAACATTTCAACTTCTAATGCCTATAATCATGTCTCGTCAATATCTTCTGAGCTATCTAACCATCAGTCCCATTTATAAATACCAAGATACCTTTAGTTCCCAAGTTCAAATTCAAGAGTTCCTTTCTACTTTTATCTTTTTTGTTTGAGCGGAAACACTTCCTAAAGATGACAAGTTTAAAGAGGTAGAGTTCCCCTTCTCCTCCTCCACCAGCATCTACTAAAGTTTCCTCTTTGCAACCCCTTCCACCTTTGACATTGGAGGAAATAGTTGAGCTCATCTTTTGGCTCTATGGTACTGTTTTGGAGGTTACGGCAAGGCAAGATCACTTCTCCAAACAATTGGAAGAGTTGGCAACAGTGTTGATGAATGACATCATTGACTGTTTGGATTAGGCGTGGTGAGTCTCCTGTAATGATGATGATCTTTTGAAGGCCTAACCCCCAATGTTATAACATTTGATGTAATTGTTATTTTATGGTTGATCATATATATATATATATATATATATATATAGACATAATTTTTTATTTCAATAATATATACTGCCACTGTTACACGTTGATTAATGAAAAATTTTCTGTCTTTTGATAGTTCTTGTTGATAATCATCATCTATCTCATGTTATTAATCTATTGTTGATGAAAACCTTTAGGAAAAAGTTCTTGTATGTTTCTAAAATTTCATACTATGTTCTAAGATTGCATTTTAGACTGGATGATTTGAAAGATGGAGTCATTATGAATTAAAAATGCTTTTAACATATTGACACTAGTCTTTAATGAGAACCGATCTACGAAACGTTATGGACGCTGGTCAATAATGAGAATTGGTCTAGAAAATACTGCCCTATGTAGATATTCTCATTTTCACGCTCAATCTTCATCTCTAGTCTCTCTCAGTCCCATGCTCTCTCTCTTACTCTTGCAATCACCTTCGACCACTATGATTTCTCTCTTTTCGCCATCAGCATGGCTTAGTATTCCTCCCTGTCGGGCTCTCCTTATCTGTCATCGCCATTCTACTCTCACATTCGATAAAATAGTTGGTTTTCACAAACCCTTAATAGATGTTTTGCTCTCACGTTCTGTTAGTGTTCTCTTTTATTGTCTTTTCTTGCATAAGTTTTAATATTTGTCTTTCACGAAACCTCAATACTCCTTTTCCTTCCTTGTCAAAACCCTACTTGAAAGTTTAGTTTTTTCTTAAATCTGGATAAATGAAAATGTTTTGCTTGATGACTTTTCTTTCTTGTTGTTGTCAAAAATATTTACTTTGTTCCTTGGTCAAAATGCGATGTACTCATGAACATATGTAGTACATTACATGTGCAGTAATTTTGTTATGTATAACACATATTCATGAGTTGCATTGCATTTGGTGGAAGGAGAAAAGTTGAGTGGGAATGAGTGCCAAACAAACCTAAAGAGTTTATGAAGAGGCCAATATTATTTTATTTGTTGCTTGCTCCAAATGTAATGTAGTTTGTGAACATATATAGTACATTACATATGCAGTAACTCTGTCATATAGTATACATGTTTTCAAGCTGTATTGCATTTGCATACATTTCATAGAGGATCGGATGAACACAATTGGAGGTTGCAAATACCTGCAAGCCCTTGTTATAGGAATTGAAAAATGAAAAAAAGCATTCCTTCTATAGGTATAAATATGATATTCCTTTTGGGCTTGTTGTCTTCTTGTATGTTCTCTGTGGTTATTGTAGTTATAGAAATCTGATGCTCATGACATACCAATATGATCTTGTCATTATAAGAATAATAAAATTTCATTAAACATGAACATATCTTAGTGCTTCTCATGATATAGCACAACATCGATATCATATAACATGTTATCATGTTCTGTTGCATCTTTAAAAGTATCCAGTTGAATGTTAATGTTAATGAAATTGTATCATTCTCATTATCATATTTATCTGTGTACAGTAGATTTATATTTAATTTTCTTATTACAAATTTATTCTTTTTAATTACATAAAGGAGTATAAAGAGCGCTGAAAAGACATGTGAAGAATACCAAGTTGAGTGGTTTTTTGTTGTTCTCACTTATGTTTTTATACACATGTGACAAGCATTAAATAATCTGATCTAATATGTAACTTATTATAATTCAAAATAAGGGATCGGATAAACGCAGTTTATGGTTGTGGATACATGGAAGCCCTTCTACTAGGACTTGGAAGATGAAAAAAAAGCATTCCTTCTACAGATATAAATATGATATTCCTTTTATGATTCTTGTATGTTTCTTTGTTTGATACATGAAAGTTTACATTTTTTTCAACTGGTTGTATATTCTTTGTGGTTGTTGTAGTTAGTATATGCAAACTTTTGGCCATAGAATTCATTATGCTTAGGATTTTGAAACTTGTGATTTTGACAATAACGTAATTTCATTGTATCATTCTCATAATGACAAATTTTACAAAGCCAAACATTGTGAATTCTATAGACAAAAGCTTACATACATGTATATTAATTATTTTGAATCTTGTTTGGATGCCCCTTCCTTGAAAGGGCTTAGATCATTATTGAGTGTTGACTGTGAGTGTTGATTGTAATTCTAACCCTGACGTATGGGTGTTGTTGATGCCTGGTTTGTATTGTATGAGTTCCAAACTAGACACATATTTCAAGTAAAAAAAACTAGATGCATTATATTATTCAATGCTAACGTATTGCTATTAATACAATTGGAGAGGTGGATATTAGGCCAACTTACTATGAGCCCAACTTGAATGACATTTTTTTACTATTTTCTTTTATTTTAGGATAAAAGTGGAAAAATATCCATAAAAATTTCTCAAATGTGCACTTGGCATCTTATAAAAATCATGGGTGCAAAAATGCCTACTAATATCTAAAACTATTGTTAAAATGACAGAAATGTTAAATTTAGCGAACGACGGTTAAGGTTAAGTGTAACTTGTGGGGTACCACTATTTTTTCCACATGTTCTCCAATGAAATTATTTTGACTAGCTAATTTAAATAGTAGCCCCTGACAAGAACCACAATTTTTCCAAAGTGTGAGCAAAGACAAGAGTGGGACCCTTATGATTGCTTCTACTCTAACCTTTCTAAGGAAGAAAAAGAGGACGAGAACCTAGTTGAATCTCTTCTTGCTTTTGCTGAGAAAGTCAGGTTGGGTCAATTCGAATGCACAACTAAACTTCTTGACCACTATGAATCACAGTCTTCCAAGACTAGGAATGATGTGTAATTGTATCATATTTTTATATACTTTTTCATGATTAATTTGAGAAATTTAATTTAATGTATTTCATTAGCCATTATTGCATGATTAAGTACTAATTTGAGTTAGGGACATTTGTATTGAATTAAGTCTAATTAAGGGAAAAATGATCATAATTTGTTAATTATTCATGTAAATGATTTCTTGAACTTTTAATACTATCTTGTGCTTAACCTTGTATTGTAGGTGTTTTAGAAGAAAATTAGAGAATATGAAAAATGTCAATTGGGTCAAAATTAATATTTTTGTGAACTAGGATTATCGAAAAGGCCCTAGAATTTGAAAAATGTCAATTACCAAAAAGGCCCTAGGATTTCTGGAAAATGTAAATTGAGGAAAAGGGGCAATAGAAAATTACAGAAAATGGCCCAGATTTTTTGAAAACTACAGCATAGCCCTACAAATGTTTTAAAATTTGTAGTTCAGTCTCTTCACAAACTCTTAAATTCTTACAATTTAGTCCCTGGTCAAAATTGTTAGATTTCATGTTTTGATGATAACAAATCATGTTTTGGAAGCTCATGGATTAATTACCAGCAAAGCAATCAATTCTGGTGATCTGTGCAAGATCACTCGAGTGATCGCTGAAATCACTCGAGTGATTGCGAAAAATAACAGATCACTCGAGTGATATGGGAAATCACTCGAGTGATTCGCAATTTCACTTCCAGTGATCGCGAAATCACTGCAAGAAAATTTCACTGTTTTGAAAATCACTTCCAGTGATTCTGAATCACTCGAGTGATGCGCCAAATCACTTCCATTGATTGTGAATCACTCGAGTGATGCGCCAAATCACTTCCAGTGATTGTGATTTCACTTCAAGAAAATTCCACGGTTTTGCAAATCACTTCCAGTGATTCTGAATCACTCGAGTGATGCGCCAAATCACTTCCAGTGATTGTGAATCACTCGAGTGATACGGCCAATCACTTCCAGTGATCTAGAATTCACTTCAAGAAAATTTCACTGTTTTCCAAATCACTTCCAGTGATCCTCAATCACTCGAGTGATGTTGCATTTTCGCTGAATCACTTCCAGTGAATTGGAAATCACTGCAAGAATATTTCACTGTTCACCAAATCACTTCCAGTGATCTTGAATCACTCGAGTGAAGTTTGAAAAGTTGCAAATCACTTCCAGTGAATTGGAAATCACTCCAAGAAGAAATCACTATTTACAAAATCACTTCCAGTGATTCCAAATTCACTCGAGTGAAATATGCAATTTCCAATATCACTTCCAGTGAACCAGCAATCACTGACAGAAGCTTTCAAAGTTTTCAAAATCACTCCCAATGACATTATATTCACTCCCAGTGATATTGCTCTTGCTCATATAATGATCTATTATTTCCATGTGATTTTACCTCAACTGATTTTTCTAGTGAAATTCTATTATTACTGATTTCTCCAAATAGCTATCAAAATCATATGATATATCATTTCAATACTTAGTTGCGAAAATAGGACCACTCTCTATGGTTTTATTCTGTCACTTTTTATAAAACACCTCCAGTGATCCATATTAATTTGCTGAGATACAAATATTGCTTAACGGTTATATTCATAAGTGTGTTACAGCTGTACTCCACCAACACGCACTTGACTTGTAACTGAACACTCCACTCAAACGAAAACTATTCATGGTAGCAGCAGAAATTCAAAAGTAACGGAAGACAAATGCTGTTACATTTGTCAGAAGCATCTTTGAATTAATGGGAAAATTTACAACGTCTTCAAGTGGTTCTATTATATATGTCCAGCCATTTGAAAAATACAACAACGAAGAAAAAAATGCCTGAATACTCCAAAAAGCTATATCCTCACAAAAGCTTCAGTTCATCATTTGTGCTTCAGTTCTTATCTTCATACTCTGTGAGAGAGATTTGTCATTCATACTTAATCATTTTCAATAGAGTTAACTTAAGGTTGAGGAACCTTAAGTAGGGATTTGTGATTACCTTGTGTAAGGGGGAGCGAGTGTCTGAGGAACTTGCTAGTTGTACTGTGGTGCCAAGAACCCACTGAATCTTGGAAGATATAGTGAAAAGCTCAGAAGGATTTCTGAGGACTGGACGTAGGTCAAGTGGTTGAGACCGAACCAGTATAAATCTCTGTGTGAATCTCGGTGATATCTCTTCCTTTCATTAACTGTGCTTTAAGTTTTATAAATTGAATTTAAGTTTTCAATTATTTTGTAATCACCCAATTCACCCCCCCTCTTGGGTGAAAAGCTTGCTCTAACATTTGGTATCAGAGCGCAGGTCTTCTAATTGAGGCTTAACAACCTTAGAAGGATCCGATGGCAAGCATGGGTGAAGCAATCCTTCCTGACGGAGCTTCTATCACTAGACCACCTGGTTTCAGTGGTGAACATTTTTCCTTCTGGAAAGCTAAGTTCCGTGTATTCGTAATGGCTACAGAATACGGACTATGGGATGTGATTGAAACTGGAAACTATGTGCTTACAAAGACTGAAGAATCTCGAAAAGTTCCTAAATCACAAGCAGAATTTGACGACAATGACAAAAGGCTAGTGACTCTCAACAGCAAAGCAATTCTAATGATTCAGAGTGCACTAAGTCAAAAAGAATACTTCAGAATCTGTACTCTTCAGACTGCTAAAGAATTGTGGCAAGCGCTTGAAGTAGCCCATGAAGGAACATCTGGAATAAAAGAAAATCGAGTCAATACTCTAACTACAGAGTTTGATCTGCTTCGTATGAAGGAAGGTGAGTCAATAGCTGAATTTGAACTTAGATATACTCACATTGTTAATCAACTTGCAGCACTTGGAAAATTCTATGATCAGAATGTCCAAGTAAGAAAAATACTAAATATTCTCTCCAAAGAATGGGAAGCAAAAGTCACAGCAATAGAGGAAGCCAAAGGAGAATCAATGCAGTCTGTAGCTTCTCTGTTTGGAAGCCTTTCAGAATATGAAAGCAAACTAAAATTCAAACGAGAATTAGAAGAAGTTGGCGACAGGAGGAAGAAAAGTCTTGCACTGAGTGTAACAAAAACAAAGGCAGAAAACCAGGAAGAAGAAGAGGAGATCGATGATGATGAAATGGGCCTGATGATCAGAAGATTCAAAAAATTCTACAGAGGCCAAGGATTCAGAAATTTTCAAAGAGGTGGAACAAGTGGCAAAAGAGACGCCAAGGAAATCATCTGCTATGAATGTGGTAAACCGGGACATATCAAATCAGAATGTCCGGAGCTATTGCAGAAAAATAAAGAAAAGAGAAACTTCAAATCCTTCAACAGAAAGAAGGCATTTGTTTCTGCAATATGGGGAGATAGCTCCTCAGAAGAAGAAGAAAGCGATAATGAAGAGACAGCCAATATATGTCTGGTTGCTCAAAAAGAAACAGACGAGGAGGTAATTAATTCTGACCCTACATATGATGAGTTACAAAATGAATATGATGCTTTACATTCTGAATTTATCAAAATTATTAATACCTTGATTGCCTGTAAAAAGAGAAACAAATTTCTTGAAGAAAGATTTAAAAACCCTTTGGAAAGAGATTGCGAAAGGTGTCTGTCTTTTGAAAAGAAAAATATTGATCTTACTAAAACTCTTGAAAAATTTACAAAAGGAAGTGAAATGTTAAATGTTATTTTAAAAGCACAACGTCATGTGAATGATAAGTCTGGTATAGGATATGATCCGAACCTAGACAAAAGAAAAGGTAAGAAGAAAACAGGAAGTAAATCCTATCTAAGTTATTTCACACGTTCTGTGCACACATCTAATCCTTTTGCCTATTGTAATTATTGCAATAGAAAAGGACATTATACTTCTTCGTGTTTTCATAAAAAGAAAGGAATTATAGGAACCTATAAATGGATACCTAAGAAGATTCATGAACAAGAAGTTATTTGTACTAACCCAAAAGGACCCAAAAAGATATGGGTACCTAAAACTTAATTATCCTTAATTGCAGGTTTGTCTCAGAACATCCAAATCAACTAAATGGTATACAGATAGTGGGTGTTCAAGACATATGACTGGTGATCCTGAGAACTTCACCACATTAGTACCTAAGGAAGGTGGCAAGGTGAAATTTGGAGGAAATCAAACTGGAAGGATAGCAGGACTTGGGGAAGTCAAAGATAAAATCAAAGACGTATATTACGTTGAAGGTTTATGTCACAATCTATTTAGTGTAAGTCAAAGCACGGATAAAGACAAATGGGTAATATTTGATTCAGAAGAATGTCTTATAGTCAGCAAGAAGGATCTGCAAATTGAAAAGAAAAAGTTGAAGACTAAACTCAAGGCAAAAAGTGAAGGTAACTGCTATACTCTTGATATGAATGAAAATATTTCCGAAAATTGCCTTCTGAGTAACACTGACGAGAGTTGGCTTTGGCATAAGCGACTTGCTCATGTTAATATGCATCAATTACAAAAGTTACTCAAAAAGGATTTGGTAATTGGACTACCTAATGTTAATTTCAAGAATGATTTAGTCTGTGATGCTTGTCAAAGAGGTAAACAAACTAAATCTTCCTTTAAAACAAAAATTGAAATTACCACTAACAGACCACTTCAACTATTGCATATGGATCTGATTGGTCCAGCAAGAGTTAAGAGTCTCGGTGGAAACTTGTACACATTTGTTATTGTTGATGATTTCTCTAGATTTACCTGGAATATATTTCTATCATCCAAAGATGAAACTTTTTATAAATTTATTACCTTTGCCAAGAAAGTGCAAAATAAGAAAGGTATGTCAATTGCAGGAATCAGGACAGATCATGGTGGAGAATTTGATAATCAAGCATTTGCAGAATACTGTGATACAAATGGCATCGATCACAATTTTTCAGCACCAAGAACTCCACAACAGAATAGTGTAGTGGAAAGAAAGAATAGAGTTCTTACAGACATGACTAGAGCAATGCTCAACGAAAAGAATGTCTCTCAAGTCTTCTAGGCAGACGCAATGAGCACTGCATGCTACATCTCAAATAGAGCATATGTCAGAACCAAACTTGGAAAAACACCATATGAACTTTACAAGGGACGGAAACCAAACCTTGCTCATCTACACATATTTGGCTGTAAGTGCTTTATTCATAACAACGGTAAAGATAATCTTGGAAAATTTGATTCTAAGGCTGATGAGGGACTTTTCCTAGGATATTCAAATCATAGTAAATCATTTATAGTTTTTAATAAACGAACATGTATTATAGAAGAATCAATTCATGTTGTATTTGATGAATATGTATCCTCTAGTAAAAACTTTGATGATGAGATAACTAGAAACCAACCATCTATTAACTCTTCAAATCTTGAAGATGACGATTGTGAAAAAGAAGTTGAACTGAGTAATTCAGATCAACCTCGTGCCTGGAAATACATCAAGAGTCATCCTCTAGATCAAGTAATAGGTGGAGTTAATGAAGGTGTCAAAACTAGAAACAAGGTTTTAAACGAAGTAAGTTTTTCTGCATTCATTTCTCAATTAGAACCTTCTAACATTGAAGAAGCCCTATCAGATAATGATTGGGTGTTAGCAATGCAAGAAGAGATAAATCAATTTGACAGGAATCAAGTTTGGGATTTGGTGCCCCGGCCTAAAGACCACTCGGTTATTGGCACTAAATGGGTATTCAAGAACAAACTTGATGAATCCGCAACTATTATCAGAAACAAGGCAAGATTGGTTGCCAAAGGCTACAATCAGGAAGAAGGAATTGATTATGAGGAAACATATGCTCCAGTAGCAAGATTGGAAGCTATACGAGTACTCTTAGCCTTTGCATGCATCAAAGGATTCAAATTATATCAAATGGATGTGAAAAGTGCTTTCTCAAATGGGTACATCAAGGAGGAAGTTTATGTAGAACAACCTCCTGGCTTTGAAGACGTATCTAAACCAGATCATGTTTTCAAACTCAAGAAAGCCTTATATGGTTTGAAACAAGCTCCTAGAGCCTGGTACGAAAGGTTGAGCAAATTTCTCATCGAATTTGGATTTACTCGAGGAAAAGTCGATACAACTTTATTTATAAAACGAAAACTAAGTGATATTTTGGTAGTTCAGATTTATGTTGATGATATTATATTCAGATCTACTAATGACTCCTTGTGTAAAGAATTTTCTGAGATAATGCAGGGAGAATTTGAAATGTCATTAATGGGAGAATTGACCTTCTTTCTTGGTTTACAAATTAAACAAAGGAAGAATGGAATATTCATATCACAGACCAAATATCTTCAAGAATTGCTCAAGAAGTTTGGATTGGATGACGCTAATGGTACAGATACACCTATGAGCTCAACCGTACTGATGGATGCTGATGAAAAAGGAGTTGACTTCAACATAACTCAATATCGAGGAATGATTGGATCATTACTCTATCTCACAGCCAGCAGACCTGATATCCAGTTCAGTGTTGGTCTATGTGCAAGATTTCAGTCATGTCCTAAAGTGTCACATGCTGAATTAGTGAAACGAATTTTCAGATATCTCGCAGGTACAAAAGAGTTGGGTATATGGTATCCCAAAAAGGGTAATGAATATTTAGTAGCCTATTCTGACTCTGATTATGGTGGCATAAAACAGATAGGAAGAGCACAAGTGGGCAATGTCAATTCCTTGGAGGCGCAGTTGTTTCTTGGTTCAGTAAGAAACAAACTACAGTATCATTATCTTCAACGGAAGCAGAATACATAGCAGCCTCAAGCTGTTGTGCACAAGTACTGTGGCTAAAACAGCAACTTCAGGATCTTGGCATATATCTTAAAGAAATTCCTATTTACTGTGACAACACCAGTACAATAAGTTTGGCGAAAAATCCTGTACAACATTCAAGGACCAAGCATATTGATGTGAGACATCACTTCATTAGAGATCATATTCAGAAAAGAGATGTCAAGGTGTTATTCATACCCACACACTTGCAATTAGCTGATATCTTCACCAAACCTCTTGCCCGAGAACAATTCATGCACATACGAAGGGAATTGGGAATGGTAAATCCCAATGAATTGTAAGTTGTTTAATCTTTATAAATGTTGATTTCATAATTGTTTTGATGATCCCATTACTAATTTAAGCATCGGAGTTTCTACAAAGTTGTTTTGCAGGATGCTCTGTAATATCATTAAGTAACAGGGACAAACAGAGAGGAAGACAGTGGAGTAAGTAAAAAGTGAAACACTGCAATCACAGGTAAATTAGATAATTAAATTAATAAATTTGTCACTAGTAAGTCACATGAGTATTTTAATTATTACTTTTGGAATTACAGCATGGTTTGAGATTCTGTGAAGTGTTTTTGTACTTCACTCGAGTGATTTTTATATTTCACTCGAGTGAAAATCAAAATCACTCGAGTGAATGTTAAAAATCACTCGAGTGAATGTTAAAAACTCTGTTATATCAGTTTTTCTCTCTCGCGACTGTTCACTTTCTTCAAACCGTCACCTCCACTCGCTGAAATCCTCTCATTTTCCTTGAAACCTCTTGAACCCAGTAACGGAAACCTTCTTTACTACTCTTAACCGAAAAATCCCCTCAAAAGCCAACCCATTTCAGTTTAAAATGTTCCTTCCTTTTCCGTCAGTTGCGCCCTTCATTCCCGACAGTTTCCTTTTCACTTTTCTCTCGCCATTTGTTTCCTACAGTATACCCAGCGTCAAAACCTTCACCTCCACCAAGTGTCGGTACCCATGGCAAGAACAAAAAGGCCCGGGCAATCTCCTCCACCTCCACCTCCGTCTAAGAGGGCGAAAGCCCCCGCTGAACTAGAACCCAATCCACGCAGACCAAGACCCAAGGGGATTCGGATTGAGGAACCAACGGGAATGGCTACCCGTTCGCATACCAGCATAAAAGGGAAAGGGAAAGAAAAACAGCGAGAAGCAGATGTCCAAGAGTCTACCTTGCAAAGAAAAATCTCACGGGCAGTGAATATCTTGGCAGCCTCAGTTCCTCAGAAGTCACGGTATGCAAGTCAAGCCACTGGTAGTCATCAAACTGGATCTCTGGCTGAAGAAACCACAGAACTCCTTGAACCTCCTTCTGGATTTAACACTGGTAATCTCAGTATCTTGAACTCCATTGTGTTTGCCTCACACTTTGCCAAAAGAACCTTCTGTCCTGTTGTGTGGGTTGACTTGGAGGAACTAAAACAGAAATTTCATATTGATCTAACCCCATATTTGAAACAATATGAACCTTGGCTGAGATTGAGAATGTCATACAATCCTTTGGTTGTCAAATATTTTTACTGTAACATGAAGACTGCTGATGTAAAGGATGACCAAGGAAACATCATTGCTGAGAGAATTGAAACAAGTATTAGAGATCAGAAAATTCTTCTGTCTGGGGATCTTATCAACACCTATCTAGGCATAGAGGATGCTCCCATGAGGCCTCCACGTGTCTTCAATATTCATGAACTAGTTGATATCTTTAGACCAGGACAGCCTGGTGTGCCTTTACCCAATTCCCCAGCCTCTCTTACCAACAACCAGAGAGCCTTATTCTACATTTACTCCCGTAGCATGGTTAACAAAGCAAAAAATTTCACTCATATCACGGGGAAGGATCTTCAGATGATGGCTTCTCTTATGACAAGGGAAAGAAGAAACGTGGGGGAACTCATTTTTCAAGAGATGAAGAGGTTCAGATTTCACTCTTCCAAGTCTACTACTATTCCCTATCCTCAGCTTGTGTCCTACATTCTCTCCATACACAACATTTGGCATTTGACACCTGAGGGAGATATTGTGAGGATTCCTAAGTTTGGGAAAATCCACCTCACTCGGATGGGAATTACCATTTCTGCTGGAGCATCTTCACAACAGAGACACCATTCACCTTCTCCTGAGGCCAGCCAGAGAGAACCTCAGAGGATGGAACCTTCACCCTCCAAGATGGATGAGGCACAGTCCTCTAGAGCAGTCTCCCATGGTCCTTCTTTTACTCAGGCTGCTATTCAGACGTATATCCAGGAGGCCATTCAGTCTGCAGTCACTCAGTTGAAGAACTCTAATGCTCAACTGATTGATCAAGTCAATAATCAAGTGACAATCTTAGTGGCAGCAGTGGATCATAATTCCAATCTCCTTTTTGAGCGCCTGACTGAGCAGTCACAGAGAATTCAGAGGATTGAGGATGCTCTCAGGACTCACCTTCATATCCCCTTCCCTGACTTACCACCTGCCTCCTCACAACCTCCTCCATCAGATTCTTCAATTCCAGAGATTTCACTTTCTGATCCTCCCATCATTCCTCCCATTATTCCTTCAGACACTCCTCCAGCACCTCCCACAATCTTTATCTCTGATCCTATTTCTGCTGGTGATATTCCACACACTGACCCCATTCTCCAGACTCCATCATCTTCTTTACATCATACTGCTTCTAGTTCTCATACTGAGGAAATTATAGCTGAGGAAGCCACCACAGAGGTCATAGGACCTACTCACTCCACTTCCACCACTCCTCTTGAGCCATCTCCTACCACATTTTCCTTCCAATCTCCTCCACAACTTTCCATTATTCCATATGTTCTACCTACATCCTTCTTTGCTTCTGCATCCACTCAAGCCTCCACACCGTCTACCTCTCCTTTAGATGATGCCAAAAAGGGGGAGAAGAGCTGATATGATAGATATGATATATTTTCTTTTGATGCATATGTGTTCTAGTTTATAATTCCAAGTTATGTATTTTAGTTTTCCAAGAACTTGTCATTGTGTAGCTTGTGTAATCTGAACTGACTCTAATCTAATGGAAATATGAGTTTATGATATGATCTCATGAAATTTTTAATACATCTATGTTTATGATTGCAGTAGCCAACATGATCTCATGGAAATCCTAGTGTATTGCAGCCGCCAAAATGATTTCAAAAAAATTCACTTCTTATGTGCATTTTCTGTTTACAATGGTTTTTGAACTTTAAACTTACATCTTTTACTTTCCTAAGGTCAAAAACTCTTAATCTTTTAAACAAACTCGTCTTAGCAATTGCAAATCAAAATTATTACAAAAGTTCTCAAAAAGATCAAGTGTATTAGAAAATCAAAATCTTAAACTTGATCATATGATATGTTTTGTCATCATCAAAAAGGGGGAGAATGTTAGATTTCATGTTTTGATGATAACAAATCATGTTTTGGAAGCTCATGGATTAATTACCAGCAAAGCAATCAATTCTGGTGATCTGTACAAGATCACTCGAGTGATTTTATTAATCACTCGAGTGATATTCAAGATCACTCGAGTGATCGCTGAAATCACTCGAGTGATTGCGAAAAATAACAGATCACTCGAGTGATATGGGAAATCACTCGAGTGATCCGCAATTTCACTTCCAGTGATCGCGAAATCACTGCAAGAAAATTTCACTGTTTTGAAAATCACTTCCAGTGATTCTGAATCACTCGAGTGATGCGCCAAATCACTTCCAGTGATTGTGAATCACTCGAGTGATACGGCTAATCACTTCCAGTGATTTTGATTTCACTTCAAGAAAATTCCACGGTTTTGCAAATCACTTCCAGTGATTCTGAATCACTCGAGTGATGCGCCAAATCACTTCCAGTGATTGTGAATCACTCGAGTGATACGGCCAATCACTTCCAGTGATCTAGAATTCACTTCAAGAAAATTTCACTGTTTTCCAAATCACTTCCAGTGATCCTCAATCACTCGAGTGATGTTGCATTTTCGCTGAATCACTTCCAGTGAATTGGAAATCACTGCAAGAATATTTCACTGTTCACCAAATCACTTCCAGTGATCTTGAATCACTCGAGTGAAGTTTGAAAAGTTGCAAATCACTTCCAGTGAATTGGAAATCACTCCAAGAAGAAATCACTATTTACAAAATCACTTCCAGTGATTCCAAATTCACTCGAGTGAAATATGCAATTTCCAATATCACTTCCAGTGAACCAGCAATCACTGACAGAAGCTTTCAAAGTTTTCAAAATCACTCCCAATGACATTATATTCACTCCCAGTGATATTACTCTTGCTCATATAATGATCTATTGTTTCCATGTGATTTTACCTCAACTGATTTTTCTAGTGAAATTCTATTATTACTGATTTCTCCAAATAGCTATCAAAATCATATGATATATCATTTCAATACTTAGTTGCGAAAATAGGACCACTCTCTATGGTTTTATTCTGTCACTTTTTATAAAACACCTCCAGTGATCCATATTAATTTGCTGAGATACAAATATTGCTTAACGGTTATATTTATAAGTGTGTTACAGCTGTACTCCACCAACACGCACTTGACTTGTAACTGAACACTCCACTCAAACGACAACTATTCATGGTAGCAGCAGAAATTCAAAAGTAACGGAAGACAAATGCTGTTACATTTGTCAGAAGCATCTTTGAATTAACGGGCAAATTTACAACGTCTTCAAGTGGTTCTATTATATATGTCCAGCCATTTGAAAAATACAACAACGAAGAAAAAAACGCCTGAATACTCCAAAAAGCTATATCCTCACAAAAGCTTCAGTTCATCATTTGTGCTTCAGTTCTTATCTTCATACTCTGTGAGAGAGATTTGTCATTCATCCTTAATCATTTTCAATAGAGTTAACTTAAGGTTGAGGAACCTTAAGTAGGGATTTGTGATTACCTTGTGTAAGGGGGAGTGAGTGTCTGAGGAACTTGCTAGTTGTACTGTGGTGCCAAGAACCCACTGAATCTTGGAAGATATAGTGAAAAGCTCAGAAGGATTTCTGAGGACTGGACGTAGGTCAAGTGGTTGAGACCGAACCAGTATAAATCTCTATGTGAATCTCGGTGATATATCTTCCTTTCATTAACTGTGCTTTAAGTTTTATAAATTGAATTTAAGTTTTCAATTATTTTGTAATCACCCAATTCACCCCCCCTCTTGGGTGAAAATCTTGCTCTAACAAAAATGTGATTTGATTAGGGCTAGGTAAGATTTGACCTTCTTCAACATGGGAAACTTAGAAAACATAGACTTGAAAAAAATGATTCCACGAGTTTGAAACAATGGATCTTACAGCTTGAGCACCACGACAATTTTGAACAAGAGAGAGAGCTTAAAACCATAGGATCTTCCCTCTCACCATTCTTCCTCTATCGTGCTTCATTGTTCTTCAGCATAGAGAAAGCATTATGGACCAAAAGACGAAGACCAGAGCTCATATCAATAGACCCTAAGCATTTGCACCTTGATGTCCTTCCTTCCTTCATTCTTCCTTCACTACAGCTGTTGTAACGAATGGCCCAGAGTCTCAATTTCCTCTATCCAAGTGGTCTAGACTAGCATCTCAATCTCCATCTAGCTACCCAGGAACTATTCCCTCCTCTTGAGGATTTATTTCACCTCCTTAGGGACTTGAGGCCACAACCTGAGGATAAGTAATGCCTTAAGAGCTCCCTGGTAACGAGTTAGTGGATGCCCTTTGGGCAATGAGTCTTGCAATATCAAACTCATGGTAGTACAAGGATGTTTCAGACACGAAGAAAGCAGTTATGAGCAAGGCTAGTGTTCAGGCTTCATCCTAGACTGTCACAATCAGAGAGTTCATCAGTAGGGGATATCTATCAACCGTAGACTGATGAGATAGAGTCAGATATGGATTATGTTACCGGTTCTAGAGTTGGAACGGTATATATACAGCATGATCTGTGATTAAATTAGGAGCTACAGGAGGACGTCTGAAGAATATACCTTTGACTATTCAAGAACATGGCACCCCTATAGACCATTGTACAATGTACTCGGTGTTGGCATTGAAAGGCACATCAGAAGAATTTAAAATTGCAAAAGTTTACCAATCCCAATTAGGGATCTATCAACGGTGTTTAAATCGAGTAGTTAGAATCGTACCTTTATGTTTTTGCCTTTTCTAATCTCAAGGAGCTCACACCTTAGATCAGCTCCCTTTACCGGTATCCACACGAATATGACTCAAACACGGTCAGCGTGCTAGTGCTTCCAATGTCTCTCTAGGGTTTTTACTGTGACTCTCGCTTTTTTAATCATCCGTAGAAAACCCTAGCTCTCACCTTTTATAACTAGTCAGGGTTTTCTATCATATGATGGATATTAAATTTTTAAAATTAATCTTAATTAATTTTAAAATCCATATCATATCAATTAACACTTAATTTTTTAATAAGTAAATTAAATAAATATGGTTTAGTTAAATCTGTCCAACATTTTTAATTTAACCTATTTATTTAATATCAATAAAGAGCCAATAAAAATATATTTAATTTATCTTTATAAATTAAATCTGAGATACTATATATCTATGTTAGTTATTAAATTTAATTTCATCAAACAAAATTAAATTCGAAACTAACACTATATAAGAATACACACACACACATAATATTATTATTTTCCTTTTTGAACTTTATATCATATATATATATATAATTTTCACCATAGATTAAACATTATATTCATTGAATCTTAGACGTATCTTAGAATCAATGAATCTGAATATTATAGCTCGTGTTAGGCTATTCTTGTGTGCGACCCTGTAGGCCCATACGAAGTTGACAATGGGCCAATAACTACACTAGCCCAAAAGTCACAAGTCGCTTCTAGCAAGACATTACGATGACCCAATTCATATGAGGATCATTAACACGATGCAACCTGTCATACAACCATGTCACATCCCTTTTGTCACATAATATTTTAGTTAAGGATAAGACATGGATAATGTCATCCTTCTATTCCTGACCATTACTTTTCCTGATTCCTGAGTAGTCTCACTATAGAAATGGAAACTCCTTTCCATCATAGTATGGCCATACATTTCTCAAACTCACTCATCAAGAGGCCCAGTAATATCTCTCTACTAATATGAGGGACAAATTTCATCTTGATCATTCAGATTCCTTTACATGAAACCACTAAGCCCGATTGTAGCATTTATCATCACCCAGTCAAATGTGACTTTTGACTAGGTCCAAGCTTAGGGACTCTCATGTAGGAATCCATGATGATCTTAGGTCAAAGGGTATAGTGATATGGTTATACATGAGATAAGCTTATGACTTGATCCAAGAAACTTTCTCATAGCGGGTTAATCCAGCACCTTGTACTCTTATAAGTGCCTAAGACTTTGATTCGTATCCCCATACCTTATCAAAGTCATACTGGTCTTATTTCATCTTTGCTCCCACATAGATGACCGATCAGAGACATTTAGGATAATCATTATGATTTATCTAAGGATACAGTTATCACAGTGAACATGCGAATAATATGATAACTAAATGGAGAAATTCATTAAATAATAATGTTCAAAGTACAATGATTGGCCCCTAGGGCACAATTTCCAACACTCAGACGATCTGGATATGCATGATAATGTACTTCTTCCCGAATATTGCATTTTGGGCTCGGAAGAAGAATGAGAGTATAGAGCGGGGTCCGAATGAAAACTTTATGGCTTTCATAGAGCACATCATGATGCTCATGTTGGAGTACATGTACCGGTGCTAGTATATAGCCTATACTCAATATTTAGTCTTCTGAAGACAGTTGGCACGACTCTTTATGACAAGGGCGATCACAAGGTACCAGAGCTCAGAAGCAGTTAAAGCCAGTATCAGTATTTTTTCATGCGTTTATGGTTAAGCTTGCTCAGCCTAGGGAAATTTCTGATGGGTGACCCCCTGGGTTGTCACTTGTACATGTTAAGATATGCAATGTAAGGGTACATCTGATAGTAGGAATTCTTTCTAAAACGCAAGAATAAGAGAGTTACCCTTAAATGGAATAATAAAAATTGTATCAGTCTAATAGCCGTAGCAATCAAAGATTTCCTGACAATAGAGCATGTTAGTGTTGTGGCCAACCACATGATGGTGGACCATGCACAATTAGGCAACGAATTTGTTATAACTGTCGGAAGTTAGGTCATATTGCCAAAGATTGCCTCCAATGTAACATCCCACTTTTTATTCACCAATATTCCTTGTATGTAATTGAGACATTTAATGAAATAAAATGGTGAATGGTGGAGCACATAAAATGATGAACACTCTAATCGATGGTTACATACAGTTTGGCTAAGCTAGGACACAAAGGAGTAACACTTGTGTAATACCCGACTTTTCACCAATACTTTTTGTAAGTATATTTGATATAATTAGTAGAATAAATGGTGAAATGTGGTATGCAAGAAATTATGGAATTTTCTAATTAATCGGTTACACATAATTCAGCCAAGTAAGGTCATAAAAAGGCAATTAATGTACAATTAAGGGCCTAATATTGTAACCAAAATATGAGTATAAAATGGTACAAGTAACGGCCTCATTCAAGTGTTAAAATTGGAAATGAGCAAAAACTGATTTATTTCGGTAAATTATAAAATGTAGGGGCAAAATGGTGATTTTGCCATAAAATGGGAAATACTTATTTTTCCCTAATATTCTCAATAATTTCAATTAAATGGAAATTAAAAAGAGAGAAATGACTACTTGATCATTAATAAACCAATTTTGGTGAATTATGGTCAGGAAATGTCAAATAGTCAAAAGTCAAAAGTCAACCTATTTGCATGATGCCAATGGAATAGTGCAAGATTAATATTTTCACTCTTAACTCCTATGCATTTTGGCTGGAATGAGAAATCATGAAGGGAATGGAATTAATTAAAGACAATGGAATTTATGGACCAATCACAAGTTTCCCTGTGTATTACTTAATCAACCTTTTATTATATCATCAATTCTCTTCATATTTTCCTTCATTCCTGTTCAAAGTTGATTTAGAAAGAGTGAGAGAGAGCTGAGCACGGTGAAGAGAAGGAGAAGCTAGGGTTCATCAGGAAATCAAGGTAAGAAGTTGTTATCTTGTGTCTTAAGCTTCCTAATCCCTCCATAACCTCTCCTACTCATTTCTCCACCTTTGGAACCATGGATTTCCAGCTGATTCAAGAGCTATGGAGAGAGAGAGAGGCAAAACAAGTAGAGAGAGAAAGTGGTGGAAATCAAGAGGTAACTTCCCAAATGTGTTCCTCTTGCTTTATTGATGCTATTAGAGTTGTTCATGGCTTGGTTTTGGTTGTTTTGGTACAAGATAATTCAAGAAAACCTAATAGACCTTAATGATCAAGTGTCTCTAAATCAAGTCCAATGAATGTCTAAATAGCTAATAGTATGATTATAAGTAGAAAGAAGGGGATTAGACAAAAGAAAACGAGAAACCGACACAACTTTTTTGGGAACCTAAATTCCCTGTCCTGTGTTGGACGTGGTAAATGAGTAGAAATTTAATATTTTTTATGCTTTCATTGAGTTTAGGAGGTAAAATTGTGTAGGGTATATGTTGATCATAAAGTTTGAAAAGCCCCAGAAATTGTAATGACTAAATTACCCTTTAAAAGCTCTAACTAAGGGCTGTCAAGGGAATTTTTGTTATTTGGGCTTGATTATGACCAATCCGATGTTAAAAATAGATTCTACACGCAAAATTGTGTAGGATTAGCCCAAGTTATAAATTTTGGCAGAGTGGAGTGAGACCGGGTACAAAAGGGGACAGACCGGGTCTTTAAGGGTATTTTGGTAGTTTAGCACTTTTAGGCTAAGTTTACCAATGTTATAAGTTTGGAATTATACATGGATGAGAAATGACTCATTTATGGTATATTTGAGGATTTCAGGACTTGACAACCGTCTGGAACACAGAACTTGCCAAGCTTGAACAAGCGAAAAGAAATTTACTAAAGAAGAGCGACCAGGTAGTAACTTGTCTTCATATGACATAACATGCATTGTGTGTTATTGAAATCATCACAAAATGTCTAACACATTTTGATTATGTAGGGTGATCACCTAGGGCTTATCTTTGTGCGGGTTAATACTCAGGCCAATATAATGTTCATAATTACACGAGCAGTGCCTGGGGCCTATTTTACGCGGGTACCCCTCGGGGCCAAGTAACTTGCCTAGCGCTACAGTAGTTTATGAATTGCATTATATGCACTAAATGATGTTTTGATGTGAAGCATGCTTTATAATGTTATCTATATATGTTTGACATGTGTTACTATTAAGATTCCTCCGAATCTTACCATTTTTCATCAAAACCATCTTCAGTATAGGGAGAAAGCTCGAGAGGCAAGAAGAAGGTAAGCGGCGATGACTAGAGGCCAAGTTGTTGAAGATTTTAGTTTATGGTTGTCTCGTCCATATGTCTTTTTGTGGATGTTTTGAGTATTTTGGGTTCTATATGAATTATTTGTTGTGTAAGTAGTGTAAAGGTAACCTAGTGAAGGAATGATAGAAATTGGTAGTTTTTCTTCCTATCACTAATGAAATGTGTATGTGTAATGGACTATATAAAGTTGGCAGAGGTTTGCATGAAAACTTCGATAAATAATAACAAAGGGAAAATCGATAAGTCTTAACGAGTTAGTGAAGATTTGTGTAAATGATTGTAAAAATTTTACCACCCTATCAACTCTAGGTTCAAATCCTGGATTGAGGTTAAGAAACTTATAAGTATTTTAGGAAGTTGGGTGTTCCGAGTTCAAATCCTGGTCTCCCGAGTGATTTCAGTACTCGTTTGTACTCTACCATAGCTAAAAGAAATAAGGTATCACAACTTGTCTACTAAGGCCTAACATTGTAACCTAAATTAGAGCATCAGAGAACACAAATATTGGCCTAATATTAGTGATAAAATTTGACCAAAGCAACGAAGAAAAGAGCTAGATATGATTTAATACAATAAATTACAAAAATATAGTGGTAAAATGGTAATTTTCCATGAAACAAGAAGCTAATAATTTTCCTCTTTTATTTGGGCAATTTTCGGCCAAATAAGGAAAATGGGAGGGAAATAAATATTTGGAGATAAATATCATAATTTTGGAGCAATTGTGGCCAAGTAAATAAGTTGGAAAAGTCAAAAAGTGAATATGACATAATCAATTAATTAAAGGAGGGACTATGGAAAATGCAAGAAGCAATAATTATTTCCCTCTTCCCTTGTAAATTTTGGCCAAAAGGGAAAATAAGGAGGAAAAATATTTACTTGGAAGCTAATGATGCCATGTGGCGTTATCCTAAGCCAAGTAAAAAAATTCACATGGTAAATTAGTATTAAACAATATTATTTCAAGAGAAAGGAGAGATATTTCAAGAGCTTCTTATCTCTTTCATTCGGCCATAATTTTGGCCAACTTCAAGAGAAAGGAGAGAGAAGAGAGCTTTAAGAAACTTAGAAGAGCTAGAAGGTCCTAGGGTTCAAGATGGAAAATCCAAGGTAAGTAGTCTTGAATTCAAGTGTTCTTGCCTTCTAGTGTAAGTGGAACCTCTTCTAATCCTTCTCCATCTTGGAAATCATGTTTAGCAAGCAAAATTAGGGAAGAGAGAGAGAAAGTGGAAGAATAAAGAGGTAATCTCAAAAACCTTGATCCTCTTGGTTAGTATGTTGTTGTTGTTGGCTTGATTTTGTTAATTTTGTGAAATTTGGATGATGAAACCCTAAGATGCTATGTTGCCAAAATTTCCATGGATCATGTTTAATAAGTTTTTAAATGGTTAATCATGTGATTATAAGTAAAAAGCAAGCGTTTAACCAAGTGGAATCAAGAAAACACAATCCTCCCTTTAGGGTTCCATGTTTTTGCCAAGCACATAACTAGGGGAAGGAGTTGAAATTTTGTAATTTTAATGGTTCCATTGGATTTATAAGGGCAAATTGCTTGGGATTACATGTGTTCATATTTTTTGGATGATTGTATTCAAATCTGGAAATTATAGAAGTTAAGAGGAGGTATTGTTTGATTGGTGTCACTGGAAGCATTTTTGTTATCAAATGCTTTTCAATAGACAAACCTAGTCTAAATTTTATGAAAATTTATAGGATTAAAGTAGACATGTAGAGCTTTAATTTTAGGGTTAAGGTGCAAATTTACCAATGAAGTTTTACCGAAGGAGCACCTGGCACATTTATCTTTTGTTGGGTGCAAAAATACCAACGAACAATTAAAAAGGGTGCAAATTTACCAATGCCGTTAAATTTAACCTAACGGCGTTAAATCATAAGAGAAGAAAACCCCTAACAGCGTTAGGTCAAATTTAACGGCATTGGTAAATTTGCACCCTTTTTAATTGTTCGTTGGTATTTTTGCACCTGAGAAAAGATAAATGTGCCAGTCGCTCCTTCGGTAAAACTTCATTGGTAAATTTGCACCTTAACCCTTAATTTTATGGGTAGAACATAATTTTTAGACTAGTATATTAAAATATATAATTTTTCAAAGTTGAGCCCTATTTCTAGAATGAAATCTAGAACAGAGGAAGTTTGGCGAATTTCTGGAAGTAATGGTGTTACTGATAACGCCATTAGACTTAGACTTTTCCCTTTCCCACTTAGGGATAAGGCTAAGAGCTGGTTATACTCTCAACCAATGGGAAGCATAACTACATAGGATGCCTTGGTGCAGAAATTTTTGGCACAATACTTTCCTTCAGGAAAAACAACTAAATTGAGGAATGAAATTACCTCATTTACTCAACATGAATTTGAGAGCCTTTATGAAGCATGGGAAAGATACAAGGAGTTGCTAAGAAAATTTCCTCATTATAGATTACCAGATTGGTGGCAATTGCACTCATTCTATAATGGGGTGACGCATACAACCAGAATTCTTGTAGATGCTGCAGCTGGAGGATCTTTTATGGGAAAGAGTCTAGAAGATGCTTACAATCTTCTTGAGGAGATGGCAGCCAATGCATACCAATGGCCTTTTGAACGTCATGTTTTAAAGAAAGTGGTTGGAGTGCACGAGCTGGATATCCTTACAACTTTGTCTTTCTCAAGTTGCATCTATATCCAAGCAAGTGAACTCATTGACAAGTCAAGCAAATGCAATTAGCACTCCTCATGAAACCTGTGATCAATATGGAGAACCTCATATGAGCACGCAATGTCAAGAAGGACACCTATCCATGCCTTCTCAGTCTAAGCAAGCTTATTACATCAGAAATCAAACAAATGATCCATTCTCAAACACTTACAATCCAGGTTGGCGGAATAAACCAAACTTTAGCTGGAAGAATAATCAAAATGTGTTCAAGCTGCAAGGGAACTATCAACAACAAGCTCTTCAACCACCAAATCCACCGCAGTAGAAAATAAATATAGAAGATGCACTAACTCAACTAACCATGAATACATCTCAATTCATGGCTAGGACTGACGCAACATTCAGAAGCCAGGAGGCCTCAATAAAGAACTTAGAGATTCATATGGGCCAAATTGCAAATATGTTGAATTCCAGAAAACCAGGTACTCTTCCAAGTGACATTGAAAAAAATCTAAGAGAGCATGTGAAGGAAATTTCCTTAAGGAGTGGGAAAGAATTGAAAGATCCTGTAATTCAACAGAATAAAGATGGAGAAAAGAAACAAAGTGAAGAAGAACAGAAGAAGGAAGAACAGAAACCTCAAGAGGATGATGTGGTACCAGGAAGAATCAACTTTCCAGATAATCCTCCTCCATATATACCACCAGTTCCATATCCTCAAAGACTTGTGAAGGCAAAGCTAGACAAGCAGTTTAAAAAGTTTCTGGAGGTTTTCAAAAAGCTACATATCAACATCCCTTTTGCAGACGCTCTTACCCAAATACCCAGCTATGCAAAATTCATGAAGGATATTCTTTCAAATAAGCATAAAATGGAGGAATTCAAGACAGTTGCACTTACTGAGGAGTGCAGTACCATTCTGTAAAAGAAACTACCACCAAAGCTAAAAGTATTGGAAATTGTGCCCTAAGGGCCAATCATTGTACCTTAAACATTATTGTTATTTAAGAATTTCTCCTTATTGTTATCATATCATTTGCATGTTTATTATGATAATTGTATCCTTGGATGAACTATAAAGATTATCCTAAATGTCCCTGGTCAATTATCTATGCGGGAGCAAAGATGAAATAAGACCAGTATGACTTTGATGAGGTATAGAGATACAAATCAAAGTCTTAGGCACTTGTAGGAGTATAAGGTGCTGAACCGACCCGCTATGAAAAAGTTGCATGGATTAAGTCATAAGCTTATCTCATACATATAATCATGTCACAATGCCCTCTGACCTGAGATCATTATAGATTCCTGCATGAAACTTGCTAAGTTTTGACCTAGTCAAAAGTCACCTTTAACCGGGTGATGATAAAGGCTACAATCGGGCTTAGGAGTTTTCATGAAGAGGAATGTGAGTGGTCAAGATGGAATTTTTCCCTCACATTAGTGAGAGATATTACTGGGCCCCTCGATGAGTGAGTCTGAGAAATGTATGGCCATACTGTAATGGGAAGGAGTTTCCATTTCTAATTTCAGGCTACTCAGGAATCGGGAAAGTGATGGTCAAGAACAGGAGGATGATGTTGTCCATGCCTCATCCTTGACCAAAATATCGTGTGACAAAAAGGGACGTGACATGGTTGTATAAAAGGTTGCATCGTATCATCGATCCTCATGTGAATTGGGTAGTCGTAATGTCTTGCTAGAGGCCGCTTGCGACTTGTGGGCTCGAATAGTTTTTGGCCCACTGCCAACTTCATGTGGGCCTACAGGATCGCACACAAGAATAGCCCAACACGAGCTATGATGTCCAGATTCATTGAATCTAAGATGTGTCTAAGATTCAATGAATACAATATTTGACCTAGGGTGGATGAATTAATTATATATATATATATATTCAAAAAAAATAATAATAATAATATATATAGATTATAATATTATTATAAGATGTTAGTTTTATATTTAATTTATTTGATAAATTAAATAATTAAAACTAATACAGATATCATATCTTAGATTTAATTTATAAAGATAAATTAAATCTATTGGCTCTTTAATTAGATTAAATGAATATGATAAATTAAATCTGTTTGACAGATTTAATCAAGTCAGATTTATTTGATTTGATTTGAATTTCAAATTAATTAAGATTAATTTTGAGATTCCAATACGGCCTACATCAGATATAAAATTCGAAGGGCTAGAGAACCCTAGGCTGTACGGAGAACTTGGAGAGCCGCGAGAAACCCTAGAGAGGCATCTTGGAGGCGCTAGCACGCTGCCGCATTGGGTCTTGTTCGTGTGGATACCAGTAGAGGGAGGCGACCAGAGGTGTTGACTCCTAGAGATCGAAAGCACGAAAAACATAAAGGTACTATTCTAACTACTCGATTTAGACTTTTTTGATAGATCCGTGATTGGGATTTGAGGTTTTTAAACGATTAATTTTTCCGCTGTGTGTACGAATCCCAACAGAAAGATCCAGGAAGCTTTTGCATACCTTGCACCATAGGTCAATGCAACTTTGAAAGAGCACTTTGTGACCTAGAAGCAAGTGTAAATCTTATACCTCTATCTGTCTACAGAAAACTCGGTCTGGGAGAGGTGAAGCCTACCACTATTTCATTACTTCTAGCTGACCGATCAATAAAACATACGAGGGGTATCTTAGAAGATGTTCCGGTGAAGGTGGATAAACTCATATTCCAACTGATTTCATCATACTCGATATGGAAGAAGACCAAGAAATTCCTATCATTCTTAGGAGGTCATTCCTTACAACTGGGAGAACTTTAATAGTTGTGCAACAAGGAAAGTTAACCTTACGAGCTCAAGATGATCAAGTTTCTTTCAACATTTTTAAGGCTTGGTCCTTTCCAAATGAAGGTGACACATGTTACAAGGTAGATACATTGACCAGTTGCATAAAAGATGTGGTGAATGAAAGCTGTATGGATCAACCATTTGCAATAGGAATGGTAGATGTATCAAAATCTACTAATCCTAAAGTGCACAAAGCATATTAGGCAATAAAAGCCTTAAATTTTGACTTAAAGGCATCTGGTGAAAACAGACTTCTCCAACTCAATAAGCTTGAAGAATTTAGACAACAAGCTTATAAGAATGCCAAGTTATACAAGGAGAAGACAAAAATGTGGCATGACAGGAGAATTTTAAGGAGAGAGTTCACACCAGGATAAAAAGTGTTGTTGTATAACTTACGGATAAAGTTATTTCGAGGAAAGCTAAAATCAAGGTGGTCAGAACCTTTTACTGTGGTTCAAGTATGGCCATATGGAGCAGTGGAGAGTAAAGATGGTGATCAAAAATTCAAAGTGAACGAGCAAAGGCTGAAAGAGTATAATGACAGTGCGCTTAACACTTTGAAAACGGTCATCACTTTTGAGGAAACAACAGGTAAGCCCTAAAAAACAGAAATAAAAAATATATATAAAAAAATTAAAACAATAATCAACAATAAAAAATAAAAAACAAATTATTGATTTGGTCTTTATCTAGCTAAAGACGTTAAAGAAGGGCGGCTATTTAGGAGGCAACCCAAAATTTCTTTTCCTACACTTTCATTTTTCTTTCCTACTCACTAAAGCACTCTGCACTGCATCCTTAAATTTTAGTCCTTATCATTGTCATGGAAGAATTTCTTGCAAATCTTAAGAACATGTTTCCTACTCTTCCCAAAGATGTGCTTAGGAAGATCTATAGCTATCGACTTGAAAGAATGAATACTTTCAAGCTTTTAGGCCTTCCTGAGGATGTCTGCTGGATCATCGAAGCTAAGGTACGTTTAATAGGTAAGATTCATGAATCATTTATTAAACCTATGCCAGGAACGGAAAGAAGCTCTTATTCCAAAAAGAGAAGAGCTAAAAGAATGCAGGTCTGTTCTAGATGCGCAAGGTAGAATTGTGATCAGTGCTGTCGAAGCAAATGTATGGTTTCAATAAATCGAGAAGATAAAATTCAATTTATAAAGGATGGACTCAGTAAGGAGTCATTAGATGATATCATTCAGACTCTTGAGACATATCCTAGTGGTGATGTTCATTGTGTTCTTCTCGATTTATTTGACATATTCAACAAAGAAAAAGAGCGTTGTCTTCTTGGGAATCTGACGTTAAAAGACCATGTTTTCCAGTTTATAAGAAAACTGGATGGGAAGCAAATCCTTGATTCATAGAAAGCGTTTAAGCCGTTACCGGACGTAAAACTAGAGGAAAATGTGAGCCACAATCACAACTACTGTACATAATCATGCTTTTATCTAATATGTCATATCTTTTTAGTAACTTTTTGACTTTGGTTACTCCTTTTGTTTGATTTCTTCATGTAACGGCTACCGGTCATTCGTGTCGGATATTTTTTCAAACTTGTTGGAAAAATGTCTGATTTGCATGATCTTGTTGTCATTGTTTTAGTAGTATAAATATGTATTCTTCTACTTATAAAAACAAAAAAAATGTCTAAGAGAAAAATAGAGAGCAAGGGTGTCACCCAAAAATGTAGATTTACATCTATTTGCATTTTCGGTGAAATTGACTCAGGAAAGGATAGAGAGTTTATACCTGCAGCACAAGAACTGGGACGTGCATTAGCTGCTAGGAAGATCAATTTTGTGTACGGGGGAGGACTCCAGGGCCTGAAGTTAAGTATGGCTATTCCTGCAACCATGAATGGTAGTAAAGGTTTGAACGTAAGGGTGAAGGAGTTAGAAAATCACATCTTCTCCTTAGGGCAAGAGTTAGAGGTTTCAAGTGTGTCTGAACGAATAGGACGTATGTTCTACCGTGCTGAACCTTTTATCGCTTTACCCGGTGGTTTGGAAACATTGGATGGGATCTCGAGCATTGCATATTGGGCTAAACTTAACTTTCACAAAAAGCCATTAGGATTGTTAAATGTTAATGGTTTTTATCATAACCTGTTGTCTTTTCTTGATCATGCTGTGGAAACAGGATTCATACCCCAAGTGACTCGTCATTCCATCATTTTTGCACCAACTTCTGATCAACTACTTGATAAAATGCAAACCTATGAACCTACATAAAATCTATTAGTAAAAGAAAAAGGTGGGCAGTCTTAAGACAGCGGTCGGAAGCAGAATCTATAACACCCCAAATTTTAAGACAAGAGAACTGAGAATAAGCCTAATTCAAGTGGACTTCTAGGCCCTGGTTTGGCCAGCGTCCTAAATAGGCACGAGCAATTCTCACCAATTACGTAAGGAAAAAATGGTAATTTTGCCAATAAAGTAAGAAATAGGTATCTTTCCCAATTATTGTAATGAGATGGGAACTAAAAAGGAGGGAAACAAATACTAAGTAAATTAATACCCAAGAAAAGACAAAGAGCCATTAAGCATAAGGCTACAATTAACTACATGAAGATGGTACAATGAGACAGTTTGAGAATAATAATTCTCTCTATGAGTCTTACTATTTTATTGGATGAAGAAGCATGATAAAGGAGATGAATTATCATGCAAGGAAGCTAAAAAAGTGGACTAATGATTATAGCTATATAAGAGCCATTTTTAATGACTCATTATTCTTTCTCATTAATTCCTGCGTGCGTATGAATCAGATAAGAACGCAGAAAGAATGAAAGAAATGAAGAAAGAGAGCACAGAAACAGAACAGAGATGAGAACGAGAAAACAAGAACGAAGGAGAGAGATAAGAGAGAGAAATCTTCAGAAGACCGAATCTCTATCAAAACGGAGTCTTCTCTCCAAGTACCATTCTCTAACATTCTTCTACTCATCACGAGCTTTAATTCTATGATTTTGGATTCTTGATTGGAGGCAGTTGGTATTGTCTTGCCAGTCAGAGTGTCACCAGAATTCCAAACCGAATTCATAACGAGTTAAGGTAAGCATATGCTTCCTTTCTACCATTTTTGTTTGTTGATTGAATGAGTATAGGAGAAGTTGGGTACTATTCATCTCTCATTCAACTAATGATTTAAGGGTCAAAACGATATCCAGTGCTTGCCTAACTAGTTAATCATGTGATTATAATTAAAAATGAGATGTTTACGGAAGACAGAACGAGAAACCGGCACAACTCTTCCGAGAACTCATAATTGCTACTAATTGTGGCATGATGAAGGAATTGGAATTTCATCAATTAGATGATTCCATTGAGTTCAGAAGAGAAAAATGAGTAAGTCTCATGTTGATGTCAAAGTGAGAAAATACCTGGTGTGTGAAATGACCGAATTGCCCTTTAAGCGCTAATTAATGGCTGTCAAGGGGTATTTTCTTCATTTAGGTCTTGAATTAGAGTATACCGAGGTCACCAATGGATTCCACACTTGAAATTGTGTAGGATTGACCTTAAGTCAATATTTTGGGTATAAATGGGCATAAGCCAAGTCTTAGGGGTATTTTGGTAATTATACAGCTATGAGTCATGATAACCAACACAATGACTTGAGAATGAGTTACGAGCAGCCAATAACTCATTTATCCTAAATGTGTAATTTAGGATATATCGATAGACGAGCCGGAATCAGATCTAGACCAAGGATGAGCAAGGAAAGGTCATATTCTAGGTAGTACATCCTTCATACTCATACTATGTGATACTAAATCATAAATGTCATACATTGTAACATGAGTTAGTGTCCTAGACACACCATTCTGCCATGTTGTGGTCATGGACCTAACAAGGGCACCAAGTCGACCAGTTGCAGACGTAAGTTTAGCCTTGGGCTAGTGTACACACATACGTTCGATCATCTTACATGCCATGACATTGCAGATCTATTTTCGCATTCTATTTGTATGTAAGCATGTTACTACTGAGATTCTCCTAAATCTCACCCTTTCCATAAATATGTAAGTTTCAGCAGTTGTCGATGGCTCGATAAGCGAGGAGGACGATTCCGTTAACTGGAGGTTGCGGACTAGTGCAAGAAGAGGACGTTGGTTATCTAAAGGTTATGTATGATTTTAAGGTCTATAAATAGTTGTAAACCCCGATTACAAAAACTATGTAGCATTATCAAGCATTATTATTATCATTATCATTGTTGTAACAACCTCAGTATATTTATTATATTGCTATGTGCCCCTATGTTGTGTAATCGCAACTCTGAGTAATATAATTGATGGGATGAGAGTCCCTACAATTCTTCCGCATATGCTACTCTAAGCACTATCCCATAAGGGGACAAGGACGTTACATTTTTGGTATTAAGGGTCGTTACATGTTTTGGTATCAGAGTATAAGATAGATTTATGCTCACAAGGACAGTCGTTACATTTTTTGCATCAGAGAAATAAGGTCCCTAACAGAATCCAGATACCACTCTCCAATTGTAAACTTTCCTTAATATTAATGGTTTTACTCTTAGCATTTTAGTTTACTTTATTGTTTGTTTATGTTTTCTAATAAAAAAAACTTTCTCTAATCTTTAAAATACATTGAGGACAATGTTTGATTTAGGTTGGGGGAGGAAAAAAATTCACAATTTCTCTTTTAGATAGTTAGTTAGTAAAACCATTAGATGCATGGGGTGTGAAAAGATAGCTGAGTAAAGAGTTATTTTTAACTCTTGAGACGCATCTTATCAGTTACATTTTTTTTCTGCAAGAAAAAACAAGAGGTCCGACCTAAAAAGAAATCTTGTTTGGGTGCTTTTTTTAAATGATTTTACAGAGTAGATAAGTTCTAAGCAAGGATCAATTAAATTTAGAGATTCCATAGCGTGATTGAACAATTGATTGTTGGGATTGGTGATGAATTTTGAGATTGAATGAGCTAAATTTGAAATTCCCTAACTAAGAGTTTTTGAGCCTATATGATCAATAATGATTATCTTTCTTGTGTGTGATATTTGTAATATCCCAAATTTTAGGACTAGAGGCATAAGATTAAGCCTGGATTAAGTGGACTGCTAGACCTTGGTTTAGCAAATGTCCCTATGAGGCATGTTTAAATTCCCCAAAATTCCTTTATATCCTTGGATATTAAAATAAATTATATTGGTGAGCTAAAGAGCTCGGGGAATAACAAAACGAAGTGATTGGAAGTCAAACACAATATAGTGGAGTGGAACACAAAGTAATTTTTGCTACCGGTGCAATTCTCGGTATGGCAGTGATGATTGTGTGACATGTTTTGATAGGTAAATGATGTTGAAAAAATTATGAAAATTTCCAGAATTAAAGTAGACTTATCAAGATTCAATTTAATAGGCCATATAAGTCATTTGGAGTTGTACACAAAGAGAAATGAATTTTTTAAGTTAGCCCAGCGAAATTAATTATTTTCTGGGGCAGCATCCAAAGATTAAAATTCTGAAAAGAGTGAGCTTTCAATTGGCTAAATTTTATATTTTTCCTTCAAACTAGACTCAATAAGGGTCTTATAGCCTTTGGAATCACTCCAATTGAACATTAATTATATATGAATTTTCAAATTTAATGAAAAATCTGCAGAATTTGGTATTTTGTGCAAAAATTCATTATTTGGGCCAATCAAGTGTTGACACGTGGCAGATGAGAAACTGATCCATTTATCCATTAAATCATCATCTTCCTCCTCATTATTCACGGAAAAATCTGAAAGAAGAGAGAGAAAGAGTGCAGAATAAAATGGAGAAAGATGAGAGAGGAAGTTCTTTCCTCCGAAACACTGCCGAAACGGCATCCTCTCTCAAAGTACCCTTTAGGAAACTTCCTCTACTCATCAAGATCTTCATTCCTACAGTTTCGGATTTTCATTTGGAGGTATTTGGTGCCGTCTCCCTTGCCGGAGTATTGCCGGAATTCTGAATCGTTTGTGGGAACGGGTAGAGGTAAGCGTAAGCTTCCTTTTTAACCGATTGATTTGTTGTTTGGATGAGTAAATTGGAAGTGTGGTACTGTTTATGACTGGTTTAAAGGATTTTTTAATGGCTAGATAATATCCAACGAATGTTTAAATAGCTAATCACTTGATTAGGAGTAGCAAGGAAGTGATTAGGTAAGAGAAAACGAAGAAACAACATATTGCACCTAAGAATCTGATTTTCTGCCCTGTTTTGACATGGAGAAGGAGTAAGAATTTGATGATTTTGATATTTCCATTGGCTTTAGGAGGAAAAATTGTGTAGGTATGCAAGTGTTCATGATTTTTGGATGCTTGTATATGAATTGGGAATTTTTGGAAATTGATGAATAAATGTTGTGTAATTCGTTGTCTGGAAGCAGTGTTGTTGTGCGCGTGTTTTCAATGGGAAAACCTTGTCTGAAAATTAAAAAACTTTCCAGATAAAAATAAGACACAAAGACTTTTAATTTGATATGTCATAATAGTTAATTGGACAAGTATGCTATGAGATACAAATTTTTGAAGTTGTGCCCTGTTTCTAGAATGAAATCTGGAACAGTTCCTGTTTGCCGAATATTTGGAAAATTATGACAATAATAGTCATACCAAAGTATTTTTATATAAAACTAAACTTAAAGGGATTCAAATAGAACTTTGAACCACCTCAATTGGAGTTCTATAGAATTAATTATGATTTTTCAAAGTTTGGTCAAAATGCTGGCAGCTTTGTCTACCATGCGAATTGAGAAAGAAAATGATCAAATGTAGTTAGTATGAACTCCAAGGGTGAAAGTATGCCTTTAAGGCTAATGTGGCCCATTGGGCATTCACTTTCATGGCTCTAATAATGTGATTACTTATCTAGGGCCATAAAGTGATAAAGAAGAAACTATGGTTGGAAGATCGAAGTACAAGAGGAGGAGGCAAAGTCCAAAAGGTAGTAAACTTACTTACTTGTATGTATGTGATGTTTATGTTGTGTATTGATTTGCTGTATTGCCTTGCTTGATTATGTGAAGCATATATGAATGAATAAAGCTCTGTTTCTATTTTACTATGGCCATAAGTATGTTGTACGAAACATTGAGCATGCAGAATATCATTATGTGAACATGAGCCTATGTAAGGCAAGCATATCATGCACTAGCATTCATCTTACATGTATTTTCTATATGTTTGCTACTGAGATTCTCTCGAATCTCACCCTCACCCACCAACCATATAGGTATATGAACAGGAAAGAAGAGAATGCTTGAAGTTGATTCAGAAGGAAAGAAGACTAAGAACTGAAGACCAAATTATGTTTAGATTACTATGTGTATCATTATTTACGCACAGAGAATATTTGGTTGTAAGAATACTCTCGAATTTGAATTAAGCCGTAATCGGAATCACTGAGAAGAAGAATTAATTCTGATATTCAGTAAGAATAATGGTTAAATAAGTCGTGAATAAGTAATTACCCCTAATAAAGTAATAACGAATGCTTCTGTGTACGTAATTAAGGGGTATGAAAGACGGGTGTTACAATATTCATCTATTGAGTTGTTACTCTACAACTTGCTTCAAATCTAGTTGAAATTACATGTCACATGCACATTCAAAAATGATAAAGACATTCATTTTCTTTAGCCAGAGCCAAAAAGCCAACCTTACAATTACACCATTGATAAGCCCCTTGAGCCTGATTGATTATTTCTTTATTGTCAACTATTTTAATGATATATCAAGTGCTTTTACTTAGTTCAAAAGACTAATAGAGAATTTGAAATCTTTGTGAAATGGGCTTTTGACAAGTTTGGGGGTGTGTATATTATCAACTGTAGAATTGCATAACTAAGAAAAAAAAAGAAAAAGAGGATATTTAGTTTTGGAATAAAAATTATGGATTACCGTGATTAGTCTATTCATAAGATGACCCATTTTTCAATTGATCTTTTTATTTCTTAGATGTAACCCTTCATATCACTATTTACATTCCTTTTACCCTAGCCCTATTACAACATTCAATAAGTCCTTTTGATTTGAATTATGCATGTGAATTCGGTAGTGGAAATTGAGATTTTTAGCAAGCTTATGGTAGTACAACTTTTTCAGGTGAATTTGAGCGAAACACTTACCCTTAAACATTTGAGAGATTGAGAGGATGAGTCACAATTATGAATTTGGTTCATTCATTTTCAAATGAAGTTATCAGTTTATACTTTTGTTGATTCAAGAATACTATGATCTATTTATTCTTTAATTGTGTCCTAATTTATAACTTGACATTTCTGATTTTGTTGGAAGCACTTATTAGTCAATCCTTCTTGTCCGAGGATGTCCAAGAACTTAGTGTGGGGAAATTTGATAAGTAAAATATATGCACATTTATTTTCCCTTATATGAAGCATTTTTTGGTGACATTTGAGCTTAATGTAATGAATTTGGGTGTAATTGATAAATAAATAATGATTTGACATAAAATAGAATTCATTGGAAAATACTAAATTTTGACCTTGTTTCAGTTTTTAGGAAATATCTGGAGCTCTAGATCTTGAATTAGGACTTTCTTTACATGGATAGAAAGAAAATAAAAATTGCTACAACTTTTATGTTGAGGCGAAAACTCAGTTCTGTCCTTAAGAGATCTAAATTTTGCTTAGAAGTTGAGCACGTGATTTGTCCAAGTCTGACCTTTGTCTACTAATTTGACAATAACTAGAGCTAAAAATGTTGAAATGAGGAGCTCTCATATGAGTTTTCAATATAAGATCCAGATCTACAATTTTCATGCAGACAACAAAGTAAGATTCCAACGTTTTAATTGCCAAACGTTAGCTGCAATCAAGGAGCAAGGTGGTCACAAAGTCAATATTGGTGGCTTAGAGTCAAGATTCTTACCTAACATGTGGAAATTCTTACACCCAATTCATCTATAAATAGAGGAGTTAAAGGCACAAGGGAGGACGCCATCTTAGAGTTTAATTTCATGCATTTTTGTTGTTCTTGCATACCTCCTACATGGAAGGTTTAGGTAGTCCTCTTTTATGGATGGTATAGGTTGCCTCCTACATGGAAGGTTTTACCTCCTATATGGAAGGCTAGATTTTTCTATTTTTATGCATCTTGTAGTTTTATCTTTATGTTTTAGAATTTAATAATAATGTTTTCTGCAATATTTATGAAGTTTTCAATTTATTTTTGTTTTGTTTTTAATTTCATCATTAGCTTAATTTTTATTTTCCTAGGGTGATGACTTAGCTTACTAATGACGGATTGAATCTTAACTTATTAAATCTAGTTTTAATTTTTCCTTCATGATTGAGTTTTAATTATTGTTCTTAATGCTTTCAATTGATTGGCCACCTTTTGGATGATTTCAATATGTATGTTGAGACCGAAAGGAAATACATGTGTGTGGATCCTATAATTAAAACCATAATTTTCATATGAAATAGGAATATATTCATATGGGTTGTGTAGTCTTAATTGAGTTCCATAAATCTTAATGCATGATTGATTGCTTAAATTCATATAGGAATATATTAGGTTAGCAATTAATTATAGAATTACTTGACCTTGGAAGAGGTTAGTAATTAAAATAGGGAAACTTGACTATCAATCATGTGGAATAAATTGGACTAGAATAGATAAGTGATTTAATCTGGAGTTTGCTAAGTGAAATCTAATCTCTCGGGCCTTTTTATTATATTTGTCTTTACAACAATTACATTTTCATTTAATCATTTTTATCTTGTAATCTCAACCACCAACTAATTGATCGACTAAATAGTATTAAAATTATCAATTTTGATACTTAGTGATCAATCCTCGTGGGAACGATACTCTACTCACCTCTATATTACTTGTTTACGATAGTGTATACTTGTACTTCTAAATACACCATCCTACACTCGTAATAGTGGTTCAAAGTCCTATATGACCCTCTTTAAGTCTACTTTAAGTGCAAATTATCCATTATAGCCAATTACACTCACACAATTCCAGAATTCACAATTATTCCCTTCTGCCATAAAAGTCTTCACAGAATTAATGTTCAACTTCAAGAAATCATAACTTTTAGTGTACTTATCTAAATGAGAAGGTTATGGTATATACTTATATTTTTTTATGTCCTTTATTAAGGAAAAATATGGTCCATTGAAACCTAGAACCACAAAAACCCAAAATTTTGCAATTGCCCAGATTGTTACAGGATAAGTTCCAGAATCATTACCAGACTTTAAAAATGCATATCTCTTAATCTATTTGTCCAAATGACATATTTCATAGATCAAAATAAAGCTCTTTAAGTATATTTTCAGGGAAAAATATCACCATCTAGAAATTATAGCTACAAAATTTCCAAAAACTCATCAAACCCTATTTGTTCCATAATTCCTTCCAAAAATAGAGCATAACTTTGAAAAATCATAAATTTAAATTCATTAGTCCAAAAATTACATTCTACCTACCAAAATGAAGCTCAAGATGTCTACTTTCATCTTGGAAAGTTTCATAGCATTTAGACCAGGTTTGACTGAACTTCGCCTATGTTTATAGCCGGTCCCAAGCTTGGGTAAATGTGGAGGGTTGTGTTGGGCCCCGATGGCCAACGTAAAATCCTGTCGAATCTTTTATAAATATGAATCAACGAAGAAATTGTGATAATACTATATTGTTACCTAAAATTAATGAATTGTATGGCTCAAGCACAGTGAGAAGTGAGTGAGAGCTGCTACATCGTCACCCTGAATGTATTGTTAAATGAGCAAGGGCTACTGCTATCTTCTGAACGGAGGCGGCTAAAGAAGCTAGTTCATGAAAGCAAGATCAAATTTAGAACTTGGAATATTGGGACTCTAAACGACAAATCTTGGGAGGTGGTGGGAGTAATGAATGATCAAAACATTAATATCTTGTGTCTCCAGGAAACTAAATGGTTAGGAGAAAGGTCTTAGGAAATTTATAGTTTTAAGCTCTGGTAAATAGGAAAGGTCAATGGAAGGAATGGTGTTGATATCATTGTTAACAAGGAATAGAGAAAGAATGTAATGGAAGTTAAGAGGGTTGAGGATAGAATTATTTACTTAAGAATGATTATTGGGAAGGATACTATAAACATTATCAGTGTGTATGCACCTTAAGTAAGGGTAGAAGCACATCTTAAAGAAAAATTATGGGAAGATATGGAGGGGCTAATTCAGAGTATTCCACTAACCAAAAAGATTTTTATTGGAGGAGATCTTAATGGACATGTTGGTAAGGAGGCAATACCTCATCCAAGGGCTCATGGTCGTTTTAGATTTGAGATGCTCAATAATGAAGGCCAATCTATTATTGATTTCTCCCTCACATATAACCTCAAGATTGTCAACACTTGCTTTAAGTAGTGAGAAAAGCATTTAATAACATACAAGAGTAGAGCCACCAGGACACAGATTGACTTTTTTTTTGTATGGAATTCTTATAGAAGACTTTGTACTAACTGCAAAGTGACCCTTGGGGATTGCGTGACACATAATATAGGGTTTTGGTCCTTGATGTCAATATTAAGTATGTAAAACAAAAGTGCCGACAAGTTTCACACCCAAGGGTCAAGTGGTGGCAATTGAAGGGGGAGAAATGGGAGATTTTCAAGAGAACTCTCTTAGAGGAGGGGGAGTAGGCATTACAAAGAAATGCTAATATCATGTAGAAGAATATGTCAAAAAGGTCCAGAAGGTTGCTAAAGCAACTTTGGGAGAATCAAAAGGTCTTGATTGACAAGATAAGGAGACTTGGTGGTAGGATGAGGCTATTCAAGAGAAAACCAAGCATAATAAAGATTTTTTTAAAGCCATATACTTGTATAATAATGTTGAAAATTAGAAAAGGTATTGTATGGCTAAAAAGGAGACTTAAAAGACAGTGAGTGAAGCTTACAATAAAGCATATGAGGAGTTTTATAAGGAGTTAGGGACAAAGACAGTAGAGCGTAAGATTTACAAGATCACAACGAACAAGGAGAGAAAATCGAGAGAGTTAGACCAAGTGAAGTGTATAAAGGACGAAGAAGGTAAATTTTTCGTTACTGATGGAGATATTAAGGATAGGTAGTAAGCCTATTTTTATAAGTTATTCAATGATGGTGGGGGAGGGTGACATTGTGAATAGGAAGATTTGACAACTCGAGAAGGTTATCTCAATTTGTTATTTTATTACAAGATTCAAGTTGGCGAGGTTAAGGAAGCTCTTAAGAAAATGGAAAATGGTAAAGCTATCAGACCTGATGATATTCCTATTAAAGTTTGGAAATGTTTGGGTGAAGAGGGTGTGTCATGGCTTACAAAATTATTTAATGAGATTTTATGAACCAAGAAAATGCTAGATGAGTAAAGAAAAAGTACTTTGATCCCTATTTATAAGAATAAAAGGGATATCCATAATTGTGCAAACTACAGAGGAATTAAGCTAATGAGTCATACAATGAAATTGTGGGAAAAAAATGATTGAACACAAGTTGAGGTTGGAAATTGATATTACTGAAAACCAATTTGGATTCATGCCAGGAAGGTCTACAACAGAAGCTATTTATTTATTAAGGGGGCTAATGAAAAAGTATAGGATCAAAGGAAGAGATTTGCATATGGTCTACATTGATTTAGAAAAAGCGTATGACTGAGTGCCAAGAGATGTACTTTGGAAAGCCTTGGAAAAGAAGGGGTGCGGGTTGTATATATCAAAGCCATTCAGGACATGTGTGAGGAGGTTACAACTAATGTTAGAACTTCTGGAGGTGTTACAAAGGACTTTCCTATAAGGATTTTCCTACATCAAGATCAACTTTTAGTCCTTATTTGTTCAACCTAGTGGTAGATGTTCTAACTAAGCCTATAAAAGAGGAAATCTCTAAATGCATGCTTTTTGCAGATGGTATAGTTCTGTTGTTTGAGTCCAGGGAAGAAATTAATTCTAAACTTTGAGATATAGAAATGGAATTTGGAATTGAGGGGCTTTCATCTTAGTAAGAACAAAACTGAATATATGCATTACAATTTTGATAAGAGACAAGGTTGAAGGGAAGTGGAAGTTAAATAAGGGGGCAAGTCATTCCACAAGTGACAAAATTTAGATATTTAGGATCAAATATACAATAAGATGGTGAAATTGATGGAGATGTCAATCACAAAATTCAAGCTGGATGGTCTAAATGGAGAAAAGCTATTGGAGTTATTTATGATTGTAAAGTACCTAATAAGGTAAAAGGTAAGTCCTATCGCACTGTTATAAGATCAGCAATGCTATATGGTTGTGAGTGTTAGGCTTTAAAGGGACAACATGAATATAAAATGGGGGTAGCTGAGATGAGGATGTTGAGATGGATGTGTGATCATATAAAAAAAGACAAGATTCATAATACTCATGTACACAAATGAGTTAGAGTGGCTTCTATTGAAGAAAAAATGATAGAAAGTCGTTTAAGGTGGTTTAGACATGTTCAGTGAAGGCCATTGAGTGGTTTGGTGAGAAGGGTTGATCAAGCAGTATGGAGTCTTATTAAACGACGTCGAGGAAGGCCGAAACGAACGCTCAATGAGGTTATAGAGAGGGACCTTTTAATTAATAATATATCTAAATATATGGTTTTCGATAGAGCATAATGGGGTTGTGCAATCCATATAGCCAACCCCACCTAGTAGAATAAAGACTTTGTTGTTATTGTTGGACTAGGTTTGACCGATCAAAAACACACTACAACATTACTGCCTTCCAGAAAACAAAATATGGCAGTACTACTCTTAAGTTCTAAATTTGTGATTTCTCATTTCTAAACCTTATTTAACACCATTTACAAGACCAAACTACCATGAACTCTTAGAATAACCATATAATTGAAAATTAAGGAAAAAATACCTATTCCATAAAGCTTTATCAAATCACACAATACTTAGCTCAGAATGAAGCTCTTACTCACCTCTTGCTCTTTCTAGGCTTTGTTATTTGATTCAACAACTTTAGGTCTTGAGAAATGGCTCAAAACACCTACTTTTGAAAAAAAAACTATAGAAATGAAGCTTAGACCAAGAGAAACAACGTTTATGAAGACACTTTTGGCTAGAAAGGTAAGTAGGAAGGTGAAATCTTAGAGAGAAGCTTCTTACCTTGAACTTTTCAGATTCACTTTCTCTCTCTTCTACTTTTTGTTGGACATCCAAATGGTGAAGAATGAGGGTGATGTGGTTTTTTTAGTCACTTATTCCCTTATCTTTTAGGATGATCAAATTACCAAGGGGGAGACAAGGAAAATGATAATGTGTCTTCATCTTATAGCTCCTTACTTTACCAGATCACACCTTGTGTTAACAAGTGTCCCTCCAATTTATCCTCTTCCCTCTTCTCTCTCCTCTTTAACCATGCACCATGTCAGGGGAAGGGAACCTAGATGAATTCCCCTAACTCTCAGGTATAGTGCTTGGAAAAGTTAATTAGGGAACCAGACCGGGGACCTTTAAATTCCCTTGACTTCAACGCCACATGTCACCGTCTTGAAATGCCAACAAAAAGGCAAGAAGGACACCTCATGATGAAGGGACAAGTGTCATTTTCCAATTGTGCCAACTAAAGTGTGAATAGTATTGTCATGATGATGTGTACTTTGATGACAAGTGTCATCTTCTTATTTATCCAACACAAAAGTAAAGTAATCATTACACATTATGAAGTACTTTATTAAAGTTACTTTATCGATGTATACTTATAATTACGTCACGCATATCGATGCCAATTAAATGACACCAAGTTAGAGTGTTTGCGTAGGCGTCACATGGCGGCACATACTGGTGTCTACTATAAAAACGTAGGGTACATATGTTTGCCCTGAAAATGCTATATGCACACCTATATTGGCCTATTTCGCTTGACTAATCAGTCCCTTACCTCATGGCATAGCTAAGTGGCATCTTTTACCAACCTAATGGCACCGTATATATGTCCTATGCAAATCTACACTAATACTTTAATCCTACTTTCTACACATACTAAGCCCTCTGCACGGTATAGCCAGATTACATAGCCCCCAAGAGTCTTTCTTTCTCTTGAAATTCTTAGGACTCTCCCCAAACTAGGCTTAGTAGTCTTCATGATATAGGCTTATCCTCAATTCTCTAAGAAAAAAATTCAAGATATTACAATTCTCCCCTCGTTCAATAAATTTCGTCCTCAAAATTTTGAACATCTATTCCTCGAGGAATCATTCTAGACACTCAATCTATCCCTTTCCTATGCATGCTCACTAAGCACACAACATAATCATCATATTCTCAACAAAGATCTCAGATAGTATTCAGCAATTGTCAAACCCCTTAACATTTCAATATTCACAGAGTATAAGCGTATAGTTCCGTAAGGCATATAGAAATAGCGGAAACATACTCACATTAAGTACTTGTTTACAATACAGGAAATCCCTCGTAGGGTTTGAAAAATATATACAAATGTATAAGTGTATATACTAGTACAAAATATAGATTTTACACCTTTTTTTACATCTACCAAAATAGAACATGTGTAGAAAGTATGACTGGTGGCATTTTCATAAATATACGAAGATGTGGAAACTTTCTACACGCGTTGAAAAGACAACACGTGTAGAAAGTAAATTTAAAATATTTTTCTTTAATAAATTAGCATTTTTTAGATGTGTTTTTGGAATCAAGCGTAATTAATACCTTTAATTTTATTTAAAAAAATTAATTTTTTTAAAAATAAATGATTAGTTTCTACACGGGTTGGAAGCACAACCCATGTATAAAGTAATCTTTCTACACCGGTTGGGTTCCCAACCAGTGTAGAAAGTATCTTAATTTTATTTTAAAATTTTTTTAAAATAAATTATTACTTCCTACACCGATTGGGCTCTGACTGATGTAGAAGTATATTTATTTTATTTTAAAAAAAATTTAATTTTTTTTAAATAAATGATTACTTTCTACACGGGTTGGGAGCCCAACCCTTGTAGAAAGTAATCTTTCTACACCAGTTGGGTTTCCAACCCATGTAGAAAGTATCTTAATTTTATTTTAAAAATTTTTAAATTTTTTAAGAATAAATTATTACTTTCTACACCAACCCGTGTAGAAAGTAATCTTTCTACACCGATTAGGCTCCCAATCGGTGTAAAAAGTATCTTATTTTATTTTAAAATTTTTTTAATTTTTTATAAAAATAAATGATTACTTTCTACACTGGTTGGGAGCCTAACCGATGTAGAAAGTATCCTCTTCTGCCATTCTCTTATTCCCCACCTCATATTTACCATCCACATACCATCCTCATCCTGATTTAGTCGTAAGTTGAGTTTAGTTATGAAAACTCGGAAGAAAAATCTGAAGGTCAAACTTTAAACTCCTCCGACACATTTTGATCCCAAAAGGTAAGATCCATGGCATCCTAATTCTACCAGATGTTGTTATATTTAGTTATGGGGCATGATTTCTTGAAAAATTTCCCTACCCGATGTTTGTTAGGAGATTTCTATAGGGATGGGGTTTTTAGTCTTCATTTTGCTTCTCAGGATGGGTATCAAAAGAACTTAATCTTGTGTAGATTATTATATAAGTAATTATCTTCTCCGGTGCTTCATATCCAGGAGGTCTAGTTACAAGCAATGACGGCCGCAGCTCGACCCACTTGGGCACCTGCTAAAGGTGGTACTCGAATTTTCGGTCCATCTCAAGGGACCTTGCCACGCACACCACTCTCAAGCCAAGGTAGGGTTTTGGTCATCTTTGTTCAGTAGGGTTTTGGTCATCTCTGTAGTAATATTTGGATCATTTTTACCTTAATTGTAGTAATATTATGGTTGCCTTTCCTAAGTGCCCTCCAAAAAATAAAACAGTTACCAGTTTCTCAATTTTTTCCTTTACCAATACATATGCTTTTATTATTGTGGTTCTTCATGTAAAATTGTTGTTAGTTGCATGAGTGTTTGATCCCTGTCTGGTGTTTATTGACATTACATATTGGAGGAAATTATGATATAGTTATATACCAATTTGGAAGTTATAAATAACCTATCCTTATTTTTTTTATTTCCTAATGTGATACTGATTTGTAGTCAAGGTGTTTGGACATTTCTGTCGTTTCCTTGCAACTTGTTGCTTTGGTATTCATTTCAATCAAGCATTGTGGTTAAGCCTTAGAGGCAACTCAAGATATGATATTGCATAATGTGATTGCAGATCTTGTTGCTTTCCTTGTATTTCCTGACATTATATTACTTAATCTGATGAGAGCTCTAGAATAACTGAAGGGGATTTTACCTTTTAGCTGAAATTTCTTTATTTAACATCCCTTCATCTAACTTTATCATGAAAGTCTAGAAAAATATGAATTTGAGCGATTAAACTTATTGGTCAACTTGTGTTTATCAATACACATTGATATTGGTCAATTGAACATGCTAGTTTAGGTTCCTCCTAAGCGGCTATTTTGTTCATACTTATCAGATCCTTGACTTGCCTTGATTTTGTTAAATTCATGGGTGTATGATACTTATCATGAAAACAACCATATTGATATATATGACTTCTTGGAATTGATCCTCGTAGCTGAGTTAATTCCTTATAACAAATTAAGCAATTTTACCATGGTATTCATAGATTCTCTCTCTCTCTCTCTATGTGTGTGTGCATGTGTGGGGATAATGGAACAGTTCATTAAAAACAATAATAATAATAATAATAAGGGTTTTGGAATCGAAAAAATGTGCTTGAAGAATGCAAATGATTGTGATTTACACACATATATTTGAATCATCTGTCCATATATTATTACAGCTAGGAACAAGAACAAGCACATGCATCTACTTCTGGCACTGGTACTTCACTAATGGACTGGACTTGATGGTTGTCTTTGTTAGATATGATTAGTTTTGATGATGAAAAATATAGATGTCAAATATTAAGAGAGCAGAAGTTTGCATAATATACTTGTCTCTTACCTTGACTAACTACTATTTAATATTGCATATATTGTAGATTAGTCAAGCAATGAAAGGAAGAGGTTGAGGAATGAAGAACTTGCAAGAATTAATGAAAAATATGAAGATTCAACTTCTATGGGTACTGTAGCAGTGGGCACTGTAGCATACGGTTACTGTAGCGTATTTCACTGTATCTTACTGTAGTAGTACTGTAGCATCGAGTGATTTTAATAATCACTCGAGTGATTCTGAAAACAGTGGAAATCACTTGCAGTGATTCATTGTTCACTCAAGTGATTTGCAGTTTTTCATACTCTGTTTTCGTCCAGCTGAGCGAAGCCTGGTTATTTGATCATACCTCTCAAAATACAACTCCGATTGAGACCAAACCAGTTGCATATGAAAATAGACTCCCAATGCGACACCAGAGGAAACATCAAAGGAGCTCAGACAAAGGAGATATAAGTGTTCGAATTTCACCTTCATATCAGCGTCACTTTTTGGAACAGATTTGGTATTTTGGCTATAACTCTCAAACCACATATCCAATTGAGCTGAAATTGGTGCCATATGAAACTAGGTTTCAAGAGCTTTCCATTGATATATAATATTGCAATTTTGGAGTCATATTCAAAGAGTTATGTCATCTGGAAGTTTACCCCTATTTGCTGAAGAATTAGAAATGCGACAAAGAGATAAAAGTGATCTAAACAACAGATCACTCGAGTGATTTTTAGTAATTACTCGAGTGATATGCCAGAAATTACAAATCACTCGAGTGATTCCAGAATTCACTCGAGTGATATGGCTTTTTCCACAGATCACTTCCAGTGGCGTAGAAATCACCGGAGGAATTTTTCACTGTTTGCAATTTCACTTCCAGTGATACCGAAATCACTCAAGTGATATGAGATTTTTCAAAATCACTTCTAGTGCGAGCTAAATCACTGCAAGAAAAAATCACTATTTTGAATTTCACTTCCAGTGATCTCCAAATCACTCGAGTGATATCTCAGTTTTGCCAAATCACTTCCAGTACGTCTGAAATCACCGGAAGAAAAATACACTATTTTGGAAATCAATTCCAGTGATGTCAGATCACTCGAGTAATATTTAAAATTTCTAGATTCACTTCCAGTGGATTGAAAATCACTGCAAGAAAAATTCACTGTTTGCAAAATCACTTTCAACAATGCCAAATTCACTCAAGTGATATATGAAATTTGCCATATCACTTCCAGTGGTTGCTGAATCACTTCCGGTGAATATTAAAATTCTTCAGATCACCTCCAGTACCGTAACTGATCATTTCCAGAGAATACCAATATGCACCAGATCACTTCCAATGAACTGATATGCCATTTTCTCAATTTCACTTCCAGTCTCAAATCACTTCCAGTCAAGTATTATCCAGTCATGATATGCTTACTCTTACAAAACCACTGCCAGTGAAATGCTTCTATAAATCACTTCCAGAAGTATGACAGAAATAAGGATACAACTTAAATGATTTCATGTACACTCGAGGGATGCTGATCATTTCCAGTGGAATATTATCTTTTGAAAATCACCTCCAGTGAAATCAAGTTTACTTCCAGTGATTCTTTAGTTTTTTCAATATCACTACCAATGAAGTCTATAATCACCCGAGTGATGTTTTCTAACGGCTATTTCTCTAAGTGGATTTACAGGTGTTAGCACTACCGATCACATGGCATATACGGATCAATATTCAGTGACAACTAATCATGGGCACTAGCAATATTCAACAAACTACCTAACGTTGAAGCATCTGTCAGACCAATGGGCAAACTGTAAGAAATGCTAAAGCATATGTCAGATCACGATCAACGGGAAAATATTTAAATACACTCAACGACCATACAAAGCAATGGGACTCCAACCGAAAATGAAGTAGTGTTTGTCTAAGCATCAGATGGGATTACAACAGGAAAATATCCGAATGGGCTCAACGGTCAAATGAATCAACAGACTCTAACGGATGGATGTTTACAACGGTCATCTTCCACAACTCAGCTATAAATAGGAGAGGATTCAAACACAGAACCACTGACAAGACGATGAGAACATGAACATGTTGATATCCTAAGCCTTCAGCCTCCGACCACTCTTGGCTCTACTTCATCTTCTATATTATGTATATTTGAGAGAGTGATAATATTTTGTATTGTACTTCAGTGAGCATTTATACACTCTGTGAGAGAGCTTGTAAACACTTCATCTGTATTTTAGAAGTAATCTCAAGGTAGAAGGACCTTGAGAGAATTGATCACCTTACGGGGGAAGTTGCAGAGCGAATTGTCAGTAAGATTTTCTGCTTGTAAGACTTACAAGGTGCAAGCAGTAGAGAACGTTGCTGCTCGTAAGACTTACAGTGGTGTAAGCAGGAGAGAACGTTACTGCTCGTAAGACTTGCACGGGTAAGCAGGAGAGAAAAGTCTTCGGGATTGCTTTGCTTGACTTGCTGTAAGAAGGAGTAAACCTTACAGTGTGTAAGGGGGAGTAACTCTTGTGAATTTGTAGAGGCTTATCTTGTGCCCAGTTAAATAAGAACATAGTGGATTGGAAATCTCAGGAGGAGCCTGGGGACTAGACGTAGGTCATCATCGATTGGACCGAACCAGGATAAATCACAGTTTGCACATTCTCTTCTCTAAGCTTTTATATTTCCAGCATATACGATTTATATAATTGCTTGTGAGTTTATACTTCCATATATATACTGAGTTAAAAATATGCGAAAAGATTTTTAAACATCAGACATTCCTTCCATACACCCAATTCACCCCCTCTTAGGTGTCAGTCAGTTCTAACAGTCTTGTCACTGAAGTTTTAATTTAGGGAAGCAAATGAAGCTGCATTTGTGTTCCTCACAAGTGGTATTAGCGACTACACCACATCCGTCATAAGTTGGCCTGTAATCTACATCACATGTATTGACAGAAAATGATATCACTTTCACTTATAAGTGTAATGTCAAACATGTTATATTAATAACATGTTTTGTTATTAATATTTTGGATTGGAATTTACAATAAATTTGATATTTCATATTAGTTTTGTTGTAATTGTTTTTATTTATAAGGTATTTGGTTTTTTATTATCATGTAAACGGGTTTATAGCATAATAAACAAACAATTTTTTTTTTCAAAAAATGAGTTTCTATACTTGACGAATAAGGAGACGTGTAGAAAATTGACTTTCTACATGTGTTGTGAGACAACATGTGTAGAAAATGGCACTTTATACACCTGATATCTCACAAAACGTGTAAAAAGTGGGACTTTCTACACGTGATGTATCACAAAAAGTGGCACTTTCTATACCTGTTATTTCTAAACCTGTTGTATGTCAAGTGTAAAAAAGTCCTTTCCATCACATGTAAAAAGTCTTTCCAGCACTAATGTCAAAAGAAACTAAACTACGATGCTAAATAACTAGTGGCAGCCTCACCCTGCACTAGGACTCTATTCACCGGTAACCACTGCCTTGCCCTACGAGCCGCTAGCCTCAACTGTAATGTTGAAAAAGGGTTAGATTCGAGCAAATCTCAGTAGCAACAGGCATTCAGACATATAAAATGTAAACATAGATATGCAATGAACCATGTTATGTAAGATGTGAACTCAAATAAAGTTGTATGCACATTGTCCGAGGCCAAACAACTGTTTGCAACCCCGGCTTAACTTGTGTACCATTGCTGAGTCCCATACCATAGCTAGGTCATGTGTGCCCTAGGCACTGTCATGTTACAGAAGATGACATACACAAGGCATACAATTATCACATAGTATATGAAAAAAAGAGTTACTACCAGACTCCTTTTTCAGTCCTACTTGTTAGAACCAACTAACATCTAAGAAGGGGAATGAATTAGGTGTAAGATAAAAAACATAAAACTTTGAAATTATTTTCGCATCTTATAGAATCACTAAGTATTAACGAAATGAGTTATAAAACTATATTCAGTTAATTAAATCACATATGCTGGAAATGTAATAGTTTAAGGAAGAAAAGATACAAACTGTGATTTATGCTGGTTTGGTCCAATCCTTGATGACCTACATCTAGTCCCCAAGCTCCACTTGAGATTTTCAATCTACTATCTTCTTGTTTAAACTGGGCACAAGAGAAGCCTCTACAATCCTACAAGTTTAACCGGACATTTGTGAAGCCGTTTACAAATCTCTTATCGAGATACTCCCCCTTACTCACCGTAAGGATACAATCTTTATGATGAAGGATTACAATTAATCTTCTCTCTTAGAAGTGAATAAGATGAACACTGAAGTACATTACAAATAATCTCACTCTCTATTATAAATTATAAGATCACTGAGAAAATAGAGAGCAAATGAGATGAACATCAGAGTATTGGCATTTTAACAGCATGGGTGCAAGCTCATTGTTTTCGACTCTGATTGCTTCTCTATTTATAGTTGATGTAGCTCTGATGACCATTAAAGTATCTGTTAGGCAGGATTGTACTCCTGTTCTGATTTTTTTCACTTTAGAAAAATATGACCGTTGGAGTTTTTAACACAAAATGCTTTTTGGCCGTTGAGCTCTAATCCATGTTTAATCACCTATAATCCTCATGTAAATTTGATTAGTGATTATTAGGAATGATTAGAAGCAATATATTTAAGGTTCAAATGAGTTTGTAAGATTACAAAGAAATCTGAGACGGTGATTAAGAGAATCTGCGATCAGTATCACTCGAGTGCATGAAATATAACTTGAGTGATCTTCTGTTGAGATACACTGCACTCTTGCCTTGTCAGAGAGTGACTTGATGAAATCTAGTGAGTTGCTTGCCATCACTCGAGTGACAACTTACTCGGGTAAGCTTTGTTTATAACTTGCAAAACCATCGCGAGTGACTTGCATAAAGGCTTAAAGTGAATGCTATAATTCAAGTAAACTTATCCTCACTCAAGTGAATTCTTTCTAAAACTTGTTGAGCTATCGTGAGTGACTTGTGAAACACCTGCAAGTGAGTTACTTCACTCGAGTGAACGCATACTCACTCGAGTTAATGTTCTTCATAACCTTCAGAGGTCCTACGAGTGACTTTCTAAAATTTTGCAAGTGAGCTCTTTCCACTCAAGTGGATACTTATTCACACGAGTGAGCTTTAACATAACTTTTAAAAAACCAGTGAGTGATCTCTTTTCACTCGAGTGGACACTTATTCACTCTAGTAAACTCTGACATAACTTTTGATAATTAGCAAGTGACTTTTGAAAAACATTGCAAGTTACGTTGAATAACCCTGAATCACTTGAGTGGCATAAATCATCACTTGAGTGATATGCTTCTAACTCTCATATCACCTTACGAGTCACCTGAAAATTCCTATGAGTTAACTCCATCACTCGAGTGTTCATTTATCCACTTGAGTGATCTTGTATAGCAGATGAGTAACTTGTGAGATTTCTTGCAAGTGATCTCTGTCAAAATTTGCTTCAAGTAAACTGAGACATCACATCCAATCCATCTGCAAATATATAAATATAGAGGTCTTTGAATATAACTTTGAATTTGGAAAATCATTTATCATTGGAAAGCTTTTGCCTTCTACATTCTAATGTAAAAAGAATCAGCTCCAAACTCATTGTATTATACAAGTTATGAACCAAAGAGTGTAGATAGTATATGTATTTTCGAGCATCAAATTCTAGAAACCATACCGATTTAAATATAACTTCAAATTTGACATATTATATATCCATGGAAATATATTTAAGTCTAGTTTTATATGCCACAAGTTTCAGCTCAATTTTATTTGTAGTTTGGGAGTTATGTCCAAAATACAGAACCTATTTTGGAAAATGACGGTGAGCTGAAGGTCAACTTTAAAAATTCATATCTCATTCATCTAAGTTCTTTTCAGCTTGATCTTGGTGTCAAAATGACGCATTAGAAGTATAGTTTCACATACCACTAGTTTCATCTCAATCGAAGTTATGGTTTAGGAGATATGGCTGAATTACTGAACCTCGTCTATGTTGAATGAAGAACAGTACTGAACAGAGTAGCTGAAAACTAATATTCCACTCGAGTGACTGATGTTCCACTCAAGTGAAGCATTAAAAATTCACTTTTAAAGCTATCATTCGAGTGAAAATGAGATATCACTCAAGTGAAGAAGTGCCACTGGAGTGATATTGAAATTTTACTCTAGTGAACATCAAAAAACCTCTAGATTCAGTATTTTAACTTCCAATCTAAGTTCCATTTGATTATCCAGACTTCCAATATCAAATCTAAGAAATTGAAACTTGATATTCTCATTATATTTTACAAGTTCTTCATTCTTCAATCTCTTTCTTCTTGATTATCATTCTTCATAACCCAACTAGATAGCTTATTTACTTTCTTGACTATCTTCAATCTTTTTCTGTTTCTTTCTCTTGATCAATCCAACTCAATAACTTGTTTCTTAATTTTCTTTTTGATCATTCTCCATAATTCAACTTGATATCTTCTAATCTACATTAAATATAGTAGTAGTCAAGGTAGGAGATAAAACTATTATATAAAATTTTTGCTCTCAATACTTAATATCTATATTTGACATCATCAAAACTAATCACATCTAACACTACTGTCAGTCCTTTACTTTTGTTCTAGCTTGGGCTATTACCAAGTCCTATAAATTAAGTAAACAAATAAATAGTTATTACTTGCATTAATGTTGCCTAAAATCATATTCTACTAGTTAACTAATGCAGTTATAGCAGTTTCTGCACAGTACAATTCTGCACAGTGTAGTTTCATTGTTTTCCAGAGAACTGGAAGATTTTCAGTCAACTTTGAAAAATCATAATTAATTCTAAGAAATTCTAAATTGACTGGTTCCAAATCCTATGTGAATCTATTTAATTGTATGTTCATGGAAAAATACCTAAGTCTAACCAAGATCATCACATTTTTCTCAAAAATTCACCAAACCTCCTCTATACTAGATTGCATTCCAGAAACAAGGCACAACTTTAAAAATCCATCTTTTAATCTTCTAGGCCAAAAATTATGATCTACCTATCAAATTAAATTTATGCATGTATACTTTATTACTATCGAGTTGCATAAGTTTTAGACTAGGTTTAACTAACAAAATTCATTCCACCAACGACACTACCTCTAGTGAAACAAATCAAATAATATTTTCCCTTAACTTCAATAATTTCAAAATTTGCATATCAACATCAAAAAATTATGAACACATGTATGCTTACACAAATTTCCATTTTAAATCCAATGGAATCATCAAAATTTTAAAATTCCAACTCCTTCCTATGGTTCTGCACTTGGCCGAAAATCAGAACCCTGGAAGAGAATTTGGGTTTTCTTGATTTCTCTTGATTAACTACTTCCTTTTCACTTATAATCACAAGATTAACTACTTAAAAACTTAATAAACATAATTCATGGAAATTATTACAGCATAACCCCTTAGGGTTTCCTTTTCCAAATTTTACAAAACTAACCAAATCAATCCAATCACGACAACAACCACAACAACATCACATAAAGCAAGAGGATCAAAGTTTTAGAGATTACCTCTTGATTTTCCAACTTTCCCTCTCTAGGAGTCTCTGCCCTCTCTCTCTATTCTCTTTTGATTTTACTTCCTAACCATGATTTTCAAGAAGAAGAAGAGGTTAGAAGAAGTTATAGGTAGATTAGAAGGCATAAGCACTTTGATTTCAAGCTCTTACCTTGGATTTTGGCTTCTTGAATCCTATGAGCTCTTGATGTTCCTGAGCTCTCTTCAACTCTTCTCTCTCTCTCTGGTTGTTATTGCCCGAAAATGGGAAGGAAGAGAAGAGATATTGGCTTAATCATAATATCTCTCTTACTTTATGAAATATTATTGTTTAATGGTAATTGATCATATGCTAATTTTACTTCACTCTCATTTTTTCCTTTTTGAATTAAATATAGGTGAAACATTTTTTTTATTCCCCTTTTATTTCCCCTTTGACTGAAATTTAAGAGAAAATAAGGAAATAAAATTTTCCTCTTGCATTTTCTTATAACTCGTCCTTTAAATAGTTAATTATGTCATACTTTCTTTTATGACATCATTTCTTCTTCTTAGCTTTAAAATAATTTCATATAGAATTCTTGTCCTCCAAGTCTTTATCACCCCCCTTTCCTTTATTTAGGCAAAAATATTGAGAGGAAAGGGAAAAATAAATTGCTTCTTTTTTTGTTAGCAAATTACCATTTTGTCATTACATTTTTTGTAAAAATTCATGTCTTGTTCTTCTTCCTTGTTTTTGGCTGAATTTTAACACTTATATTAGGCCATTATTTGTTTCCTTTCATGCTCCAATTTAGGTTACAATTTTAGGACTTTAAGTGGACAAGGGTTGCTCATTTGTGTCCTAACTTAGCCAAGTTGTATATAACCACCAATTGGAGTGTTTACCATTTTATGTACATCAAAATTCACCATTTTATTCCATTAAATGTATCAATTACATACAAGGAATATTAATGCTAAAAATGGGATTTACAACAACTATCATACATCATTCTCATTCTTTTTGTACCCAGTATGTAGCATTCAAACACAGGACCCACTGGTCTATTCTCACAGCTTTTTGTTACACAGGTCGCGTTGCCTCTTCAGGATGCTTCCCGGTACATTCAACCTTATAGATTATTTCATTCTGGCCTTTCAGCTCATTCTATTCCTACAACACTGGATATTCTGGTCTTAGCACCTAAGGAATCACCCCCTGCTATAACCATATCGGGACTTACTGCCTCGCCTACAACTTGATACAATCGGAATGTTCTGCTAGCCTAAAGACACCTTTTGGACATACTGGTCTGATGTCACAGTACTAGGTAACACAAGTCTTATAACACAGGGCCTCTGCCCTATGCAAATTTGGATATCAGGTCTTACCGCCTTGAGCCTCCGCTCACCCCAATTCTCAAATACATAACATTCGGCCAGCCTAAGGACATATTGTCTATTAGTTCTTATGGCCTCAGGACACACCGTCTACAGGATATACAGTCTATCATCTCCGTTGAATACATATCGAGACTAACTACCTCAGGACATACAGTCCACTAGGTATTATGTATACATTCCAGGCTCCATCTCTTGCTACTCAAGCTATTCATATACTTATGTAATGTTCAAAAGGCATGCAAAACAAACCATCCAACCATACACATTTGACAATCACAAGACACACTAGTCTAGTACAATATAATTGGCATACCAAGTCTTACAGCCCAGGGCCTCTGTCCCCATACAACGTACACTTACGGACTTTCTACCTTAAGCCTACCTGGCTTAAGATGCCCTTGGGTAACTCCTGGTGTAGCTTGTACTAATGAGTCTTACTACCTCTATATGCCCATCAGGCCTTACTGTCCAGGGCCTCTTCCCTATACAAGCGTAGGCATCTCAGGTTTCACCCCATGCAAGCTTGCACTTACGGGTCTTACAGCTTTGCTTTGAATGCATCTCAGATCTCACGGCCTAAAGACATACTAGCCCAATAGGTCTTACTGCCTCATGGCCTATTGCCCATCAGGTCTTATTGCCTAAGAACATGCTGGTCCAATAGGTCTTACAGCCCATCGTATATTCATGACACGAATACATCTGATGGTAAACACATATATGGAGAACCATTACATAAGAGACGAGAGTAAGAGTTGCTTTCCTTTGTACCATCGAGCATGTTCTTCCTTAATTCCCTTCTTCATCTCTCTTTCTATAAATAGCTCTAGAGAACCCCATGGCGATACTCTGGGTCATACAAACCCTTTTTTCTCAAGGAATCCCATAACCTCATAAAGTCTCTCTTCTCTAGCAGTTCTACCATCTTCTTTCCTTAATTCTACCATCTCATATGGGTTCATTCTGTATGGACTTTCGATATGGGTCCAGCTCTAGGCGTATTTGCAAATTCCACTTCCTATACCGAGTAATCTACCCATGATGTATAAGGAATCCGTAAGCCACTAGCATATTCTCTATTACTTGTCTCAACCGAGAGATCATAATTCGTGGCTTTCCTCATTCTATCTATCACTCTATTCCATCAGGGAACAAACCCTCAATTATTCTTTCTAAGCGAATAATATATAATTAAGATCTTTCCATATGCTCGATCAGAAACTAGTAACCTTTAGAAAACCTCATACACATTTGTGTACCATATTCTAGTACCTCGAATTATTCTGGGTCATTTCAAATTCTTATGGAATAAAAATTTTACAATTGATTCCTAGGTTACGATTCACTAGGTAACCTTTCTTTAGTTGTTGGATAGACATCCAACTTTTAGGTCCATTACTAACTCTAGAACCTCAATATAGCACAAAGCGAAAATCATTTTCCTCAAATATACCTAATTGGCATGCTAAAATCATGATCAATAATGCCTATTTTAACCTTCATGGTATTCAGGTATTATCCTCAAAACATTATTAAAGGTTCGATACTATCTACAAGGTTCACAAGGTTCAAACTTCCATCATGAAACATAACCATAGTGTAACTTAATTCACATTTTGACCTAAGCACCATTTTTGCTTAGATCTGATTCTTGGTTATCCTCATCTTCAATATCATAAGATCGGATCCTCTATGATCAATATGATCAATATATGGCATAATCATCACTCATGACATCCCTATGGATCACCATATATCCTACCTCAAGGTAATCAAACCTTCATACATTCTAACCTTTAGTCAAGGGTTTTTACAGGGGGACTTCCCAGGGGTCACCCATCTCGAAATTGATCTCACCTGAGCACACTTAACCATGGAGTTCCGTTGGAATCTGGGTCACATACTAGTCTAGCACCAGATACACCAGAGCTTATACCCTTCCCTATTGGGTATACATTACTGCAGCTTCGTTTCATCCTCTATATACATCTCTACCCCTTTCTTTGGCAGGGGACTATACAATCAACTGGTTCACTAATATACGGCTCTACCCTTTCTCTATACCAGTCTACCAAAAAATGGTCAGGGGAGATTCTATTTCTCTGGGTTTATCTATCACCCACAATTCTTAATCATAGCCTCACTCAGGATTATCCCAGTATCGACTCAGGTATTATTCACACAAACAAAGCATACTAGCCAAACGCCAGGAACTATGCCCTAATACAAACAAATGTAATGCCCATCCCTATACTACATTGTTATGTGTTACGGAAGCATTACCGACCATTTTATTTCAATCTGTAGGGTCGCTATTCATTTGGTAATTCCGTTTTTACAAAAATATTTTATTATGGGGTTACAATTCAATTCTTCACTCCATTCATTACTGTCAGAGTTTTTTTTCTGCTTATTAATTCATTTAACAAATGGGCTCGTACTATGCGATTATCTACTCCTAGTTCATTTAACCCGCTCGGATAATTAATCCCTTTGACATACAGGTTATACAGTTAACCACATCAAATATAATACATCATGGAATAGCATGTAATAATTGCTTAACTCTTCATCCATAACTTTTTCTTCTAGTGCACCATCCTACACTCCTTTCTTATGCTCACCTGCCTAGATGGATTGGTTGGGGGAGGGTGAGATTCACGGAAATCTCAGTAGTAAATAATACCAACAATGCATGTAAAATAAATGCTAGTGCATGATATACTTACCTTACGTAGCCTCATGTTAACATAATGACATGTCTACATGCTCAATGCTCCACATTTCATACATATGGCCATAGTATTAATAGAAAATAAAGCTTCAATCATTCAACTATGTTACACATAGACAAGTAAATCAATCATACATATCAAAACAAGCATACATATCAATACATGCAAGTATGGTAAGTTCACTACCTTTTATCTTTGAATCCTGTTACGAGTCTAGGATGGTGTATTTAGAAATGCAAGTGTACAATGTCGTAAACAAGTAATATAGAGGTTAGTAGAGTATCGTTCCCATGAGGATTGATCACTAAGTACCAAAATTGATATTTTTAATACTATTTAGCCAATCGATTAGTTGCTGGTTGAGATTGCAAGATAAAAATGATTAAATGAATATGTAATTGTTGTAAAGACAAATATAATAAAAAGGCCCTAGGGATTAGATTTCACTTAGAAAACTCCGGATTGAATCACTTATCTATTCTAGTCCAATTTATTCCACATGATTGATAGTCAAGTTTCCCTATTTTAATTACTAGCTTCTTCCAAGGTCAAGTAATTCTATAATTAATTGTTAACCCAATATATTCCTATATGAATTTAAGCAATCAATCATGCATTAAGATTTATGGAACTCAATTAATACTACACAACCCATATGAATATATTCATATTTCATATGCAAATTATGGTTTTAATTATAGGATCCACACACATGTATCTCCTTCCGGTCTCAAAATGCATATTGAAATCATCCAAAAGGTGGCCAATCAATTGAAAGCATTAAGAATAATAATTAAAACTCAATCATGAAGGAAAAATTAAAACTATATTTAATAAGTTAAGATTCAATCCGTCATTAGTAAGCTACGTTATCACCCTAGGAAAATGAAAATTTAGCTCATGAAGAAATTAAAAACAAAACCAAAATAAATTGAAAACTTCATAAATATTGCAGAAAACATGATTATTAAATTCTAAAACATAAAGATACAACTACAAGATGCATGAAAATAGAAGAATCTAGCCTTCCATATAGGAGGTAAAACGTTCCACGTAGGAGGCAACCTATACCATCTATAAAGGAGAACTACATAAACCTTCCATGTAGGAGGTATGCAAGAACAACAAAAATACATGAAATTAAACTCTAAGATGACATCCTCCCTTGTGCCTTCAACTCCTCTATTTATAGATGAATTGGGTGTAAGAATTTCCACATGTTAGGTAAGAATCTTGACTCTAAGCCACTAATATTGACTTTGTGACCACCTTGCTCCTTGATTGCAGCTAACATTTGGCAATCAAAACGTTGGAATCTCACTTTATTGTCTTCATAAAAGTTGTAGATCTGGATCTTGTCTTGAAAACACATATGAGAGCTCCTCATTTCAATATTTGTAGCTCCAATTATGGTCAAATTAGTGGACAAAGGTTAGACTTAGACAAAATCACGTGCTCAACTTCTAAGCAAAATTCGGAGCTCTTAAGGATAGAACTGGATTTTTTCTTCAACATAAAAGTTGTAGAAATTTTTCTCAGTTTTCTATCCGTATAAAGAATGTCCCAATTAGACATCTAGAGCTCTAGATATTGCCTAAAAACTGAACAGGGTCAAAATTTAATATTTTCCAATAAATTCTATTTTATGTCAAATCATTATTTATTTATCAATTACATCCAAATTCATTACATTAAGCTCAAATATCATCCAAAAATGCTTCATATAAGGAAAAATAAATGTGCGGATATTTTACTTATCAAATCCCCTCTTGTACCTTTTCTTTCAACTACTATAGTTGATTGGGATCCCTTCTATTTTCCTCTTCCTTGTCATCTCATAGCCCTAGGTACATAACCATACTTTAGAGCCATGATAAATGAATGACCAATGTGGTTACATGGGCCTTCAACCACTTTAAGGGCCTAATCCTAACCCTTGGAATTCTTAATTATTACATTTTACCCTTTTTGCATTAAATTCGTATGGAATTAAAAGCTAGCAGATTTTTCACTTATCTTTGAAAATCATAACTTTGTCTAGGAAACTCCAATTGGGGTGGTTCAAAGACCTATATGACCCTCTTTAAGTATAATTTAAGGTAAAAATATCCATTGTAGCCAATTACACACACACATTTCCAGAATTTATAATTATTCCCTTTTGCCACAAAAGTCTTCACAGAATTAATATTCAACTTCAATAAATCATAACTTTTAGTGTACTTATCCAAATGAGATGGTTCTAGTGGCTACTTAAATATTTTTAAGTCTTTTATCAAGGAAAAATATGGTCTATTGAAAAATAGAACCACAGAAACCCAAAATTTTGTAATTGTGCATACTGTCACAAGACAAGTTCCACAATCATTACCAGACTTTAAAAATTTATGTCTCTCAATCTACTTGTCCAAATGACACATTTCATATATCAAAATAAAGATCTTTAAGTATATTTTCAAGGAAAAATATCACCATATGGCAAACATTTCCAACTATACATGCAAGATAAATACTTAATGCATGACATACTTGCTTACATAAATCTATGCTCACATAATGACATATTTGCATGCTCAATGCTTTATACATTACACCTATGCCCCACATCATAAGTAAAACAGAGCTTTCATCATTCACATATGCTTCATACAATTCATCAAAGTAATTAAACACATCAATACACAAGCATAAATATCAAGTACATGCAAGTTAGGAAAGTTCACTACCTTTTGTCTTTAAGTCCTCCTCTTGTTCCCTTTTCTTCCAACCATTGTAGCTTCTTGCAAAGCCTTCCATTTCTTCTTCCTTGACATCTCATGGCCCTAGATTAATAACCACATTATCATAGCCATGAAAGCAAGTCATTAGGGTATCTAATGTAAGATACATTAGCCCCTAAATCATGTCTCTATTCCTTATGATCTCACTAGTCACTATTCCCTTCTAATGCTGGAATTTTTGAAGGTGAATCCTAATCTGTCATATTTCTTTGGTTAACTTTGGAAATTCATAACTTAATCTCTAGAACTCCAAATGAGGTAGTTCAAATTCCTATTCAAAGCTCTTGAAGTTCTCTATATGAAAAAATATCACCCATTTCTAATTACAGGGGATAAATTCTAGAAACCTTCTACCAACCTCACTGGTCCAGAATTCATTCCAGATTCAATGCCTAAATTGTAAAAATTCATAACTTACTTTCTAGATATACAATCAACACATTCTATATATCATTCTAAATCTTAGGATTTCCTCTAACAACCCGTAAAATATCAAGACCATTGGATAAGATTTTTCAAATTCAAAATCTCACCACAAATAATCTGTCTCCAAGAAAATGCAATTTAGCGGCACTACTTCACTTACAAATTTAGGGTCTTCTATCTAACCCTTCTCAAGTCATGTTCACAACCTATTCCCACGCAATTTTGTGTATAGAATCTATTTCTAAACTCAAAAACACAAAAATCACATTCCTTCTTTATGATGCTATATTTGGCCAAAACTTAGGGTCTTTTAGTCAAAATTCTGTTTTCTATTCATGTGTTCCGGGAATCGGTTCCTCACCTTTATTCCACACATTTTTTTGTTCTTAACCCATTGGAAGCCTCAAAATAATCAAGATCATACTTCTTCATATGGTTCTAGGTCTATTCAAAATTAGGTCAGCATGCTCTTCTCATAAATACTCAACCAAACTTCAAGATACTATAATCAAATCAAAGCATATGCTTACCCATATTCGGTGCTATAGCATGTTCTTAATTTTGGCAGCATCTACAACTTTTAGACAGCACCAAACACGTCTATCAAGAGTCTAAAACCATAGAAATATAGCCTTCAACGAATAGAAGAAGATTCACGAAGGCTCGATCGGTCAGAAACGCCGATTCAGGCTTGAATCAAGCAAGAAGTCAAACTTCTCTCCTCTTTCATTTTCTCATGATTTTTCTCTATTTTTCCTCTATCTTCCTTTCCCTTTGGATGAAATTAATGAGCTTGAGAGGTATTGGATCATCTATTAAATGTCCAGGGTGCTCGGCACTCTTTTTCCCTAGTCTCAGGGTCGGGGACTAACAAGTTATCCTGACTAAAGGGTTGGGTAGGGCCCCATAAGAGTATCAACACATAAATCAAAAAGTCACTTTATGGATTAATGGCTCTTATTGCACTATGTGTCCCTTGTGTGGGACCCAAGCTCTTCTTCTTTCCCTTACTTTATGACTTGGCCCTCTACTTTATCAAGGGAAGGGAAAAGTTTGATAAATTCCACTGACCACTGGGGTTAGATGGCATCCCCTGAGGACGCAAACACAAAAGTCATAAAGTTAATATAATGATGGTGGGACATGTGATGCCATCACAAATGTTAAGTCATGATGGTACTTTATTAAAGCTACTTTATTGGTATAGGCTTCTACCAATGAAATGTGTCTATGTGCTGGTATACTTTGTCTGACCAATTACACACTTAGTAGAACGGTTACTATGTAGGACCCATATGGCACCATTATGCTTGTTTCTTAGTAAATTTTTAAGTATGTGCTTGTGGGCCCTACTTCGCACCACATATGCCCTTAGTGTGCCATCAAAATAGTTCCTAAGTGTGCTTAAGTACACTTGCACCAGTATATTTTATTCAGAGGGCAAAATCACAGAGTCCCTGCAAAGCATTCTATTTTTCGAGCATTCTTGGGACTCTTGCTAAACTGTGCTTAGTAGTCTACTTGATTTAGGCTTATTCTCAAGCTTTCAGGCCTAAAATTCAAGATATTACATTTGAGCTTATCAAGAAGAAGGACTTTGTATTCAAAGTTACCATATTTTCCTGTTGATAGGTTCTTATTTACATCATTGTGATGATGATGCTCTCTACCTTTATCTTTGTGGGGTAAGATTGTGTGTAAACCCAGGAATTAGATGTTTAAGAAAAATTATTTTTTAGGGAAAATCCTAGAAAAATTCTTTTAAAATATAGAAAAGATAGATCAGGGATTCTAATATCACAAATACTAAGTTAGACCTATAAAAGAAATTCAGGATTAGTGAATGTTTTCAAAGGATCGTTCTACCTTTGAGTTATGTGGCATATAAAGAACAAAAGAAAATGCCAAAGTAGTCAATATGGATGCTAAATATGTCAATTGTGATTCTAATATAATCATTCCTTATATATAAATCATTAATGATATATTATAGGGGTGGCTTTATAAATTCCTACAAGGTTGTTGACATTTGGGGTACACAAGTAGTAAATATGGATACTTAAGTTGTCAATTGTAATTCTTAAGTACTCATTCCCTATATGTAAGTCATTAATGGTATGTAGGTTACTATTGAAAATTGAAGGGCAAGGGCGCCTTTTGGAAAAATTTCATAATCCTAAATTACATCTACTAACATGGGATTTATGCTATTAGAATCCCCGATTTGTCTTTTTCATATATTTAAAAGAATTTTTCTAGGATTTTCCCTATTTTTTAAAGTAATTGTACTAAAATATTTTTTATCATTTTATATAGGGAAAATTTTAAATAAATATCATATGAATTTATAAAACCTGAAAATGTCTATTAACACAAGGAAATGACATAAAGGTGAAAGGTATCAAATTTGGATTTTAAAGTGTTGCTAATTTTACCATTTTGCCCCTTAATTTTTTTTAAAAAAAGAAAAGAAAATGTCCCCTTGCTGGAGCACCACCACCGGCTGGCCGCCAGATCTCCGGCTCTGGCTAGCCTATACCCACCAGTGACTTAACCTCTAGTCGCCGGAGCTCCGACACCGGGGTTTTTTTTAGGGGGTGTGGTTTAATTTCTTAAAAAAATTGAAGCAAGGGGGCAAGGGTGAAATTCAAACCTACCCAATTAAAAAAAATTAAACCCCTCCCCCTAAAAATAACACCTAGTGTCAAAGCTCCAACAACTGGAGGTTAGGCCACCAGCGGGTGCAAGTTGCCGAAGCTAGAGCTCCGACGGCCGAGCGGTGGCGGCGGCGCTTTGGCATGGGCACCTTTTCTTTTTAAAAAAAATGAAGGGGAAAATGGAAAAATCATCAATACTTTAAAATCTTAATTTGACACATATCACCTTTATATCATTTCCATTTGTTAACAAAATTTTTAGAATTTTATAAATGCATATGGCATTTATTTGGAATTTTCCCTTTTTATAATATATTCTTTTTATCTTATAGAACAAAATATATCCCATTATCACAAAATATTTACTATTTGCTCCCTCCCATGGGTAATATATAACATATTTAAAAAATTAATATTGATCCTAAATATAAATTTTATTTTTCAAATTTATCAATTTTTTTCTAATTTACCTCTATTGATATCCCCTCAACAATAATCAAGGGGGAGGGAAATGAGAGAATTAAGAAACATAACTAAAGTGTTTAAGAAAATACTCCCTCCATTCCTTTTTATAAGAAACAACCATCACACATGCCTCGTTCCTTTTTATAAGAAAGATTCAGAGAATGTCTTTTTTTGTTTACTTGTTACTTTCTTATTTTTTCCCTTATTTAATTACCATGTTTAATGTCAATGTACTCTCTCTATTCCTTTTTATAAGAAACTTTTAATTGAATCTCATGGTTCCAAACGTCAGTTAAGAACAATAAATGTGTTAAAATTATAACTTTTTTTTTACTAAAATACACTTATTTATGAGGATATAGCAAATAAAGTGAATAAGGAAGTTATTATTATAAAGAAGATTGTAGAAGAGATAAAATAAGAAAATAAATATGATAGAAGTAATAGGTCTTTGGGCATGTGAAAATTTATTATATTGGCATTAAATATGGTAATTAAATAAGGGTAATATGGAAAAGTAAGAATTACAAAAATAAGAATTTTTTTGAATGTTTTTTTTATAAAAAAAGAATGAGATAGTGTGGCGGTTATTACTTATAGAAAAGAACATATGGAGTAATAAATTTTCAGAGCTCCATAGGTCTAGAGTATCATTCCCTTATTCTCTCCCTTCTATTATCTTTTTTTATTATAATAATTTACTTATTATCTCTCTTATTTCCTAAATCCTAATAGGTAAGGGCATTCTAATAAAAAAGAGTTATAATTTTGACACATTTATTATTTTTAACCAACGTTTTAAACCACGAGATTTGGTTAAGTGTTTTTTATAAAAAGGAACTGAAGAAGTATTTATCTATCATATAACTGACTCAACTAATTTTCTTAATTTAATTAAATTAGTTGAATAGTTCTCATACTACTAACAAATGAAGTATCATTTATTCATTCTACTAATTTATTTGGGATTTGAATAGGTTGTACAGCTGGGAAAGTAGTTATTTTTATTTCTCCTTTATTAGAGTATTTATAATGTTGGGTGAAAACATAACATTTCTTTAATCCAAAAAAAACATAACATTTTATGGGGCTAAAAAAAAGCTAAAATATATTTTTAGTCTTTTAAATTTTATGTGATGTATACTTTTGGATCATTAACTTTATAAAGTATACTTTTGGTCATATATTTCTAACACCTTTAACTTTATAAAATATTGACGCATCAAACTTAAGTGATAACTATGAAGCTGACAAAGTATATTTTGATTATTAAATTAAAATAAACCGACAAATTGCTACAAATGAAATTGAGGTTTTGATATTTAGATTATTAAACTAATATATTTAGATTATTCAACTATGATTTTTTTAATACAATCGAGGTTTTGATATTGACTACTTCATTAAATGTTTAGATATTTTTCGGTTCACATATATTTTAAATTTAAGGTTAATAGCATTTAATTATATAGTCATCATTTAAGCTTACACAATCGTGTTTTCTGTTAGCAACATTAACAATGTTAAAATTATATGATCAAAAGTATAGTTTATTAAGTTGAGGAACCAAAAGCACACCTCATGTAAATTTAAATGACTAAAAGTATACTTTAAACCAACATAGAGTTGGTCTAGGGATGTAAGGCCCAGCTAGATCCCTCCGGGTCTCAAGTTTGAGTTTCAAAGTAGAACCCCGAACCGGATACTAGATGATGACATAAAAAAAGGGGAAAACACAGAAAAAACCATCAAATTTGGTAAAAGACAACTAAGTATGTTAAATTTTAATCATTCTAAAGGAACAAATTTGGAATTTTGATATGTTGCAAAATTTGAAAAATTACCTAACTGCTCTTAGTTTATTTTAAATAAAAAATCCTTAACTCCCTTCTTGGCCACCAGAGCTCCTACGCCAGTGACCAACGACGGCTGTTATTGGAGCTCCAATGACCTTACCAACAATCGAGCGCCGAAGCACCTGCAACAGCCTAGTAACTGGAGCTTCGGCGGCCTCAATAAAAAGTTGTCAATATAAATACTTGTGTTGTTAATAGTAATATGAAAGTTATAAACGACAGTCTAATATATTTTTTTTATTTCTCAAGCAAAAGTAATCAATATTGATACTTAAGTGTTTAATAGTGATACTAAAGATGTAAACGGAGTATTTGTTAAATATTTTCTTACAACTTTCACCAGATCTCCGACGGCTAATATTTTTATTTTAATTCCTCAAGCTAAAGTAGTTAATATAGATATGTGCATTGTTAATAGCGATACTAAAGTTGTAAATGGGGTATTAACACATACCTTATTTACAACTTTAGTATCGCTATTGACAATTTTTACCTAAGAAATTTAAAAATATATATATTAGGGCGTCGTTTACAACTTTAGTATCATTATTAACAACTCAAGTATCTATATTGACGACTTTGGCCAGAGACATTAAAAAAAATATATTAAGTTTTCGTTTACAAGTTTAGTATCGCTATTAACAATTCAAGTATCTATATTGACAATTTTTCCTTAAAAGATTCAACACACATACAAACACACGCACACACACATAATTAGGCTGCCGGAGCTCCGATCACCGGGCTCTATTGCCAGAGCTTTGATAGCCCGTGGCTGGCAAGGTCGCTGGAGCTCTAGTGATGGCCATTACTAGTCACCAACGCTGGAGCTCGAGCAGCCAGCAAAGAGGATGAGAGTTTTTTATTTAAAAAAACTAGGAGTAGTTAGGTAATTTCTCAAATTTCACAATACTTTAAAATTTTAAATCAGTTCCTTTACAATTATTGAAATTTAACATACTTATTTTTTTTTTTTGCCAATTTTGATGGTATTTTTTTGTGTTTTTCTAAACAAAAAAAAGGGAAAAGCCCTTAAAAAGAACTTTAAAATTATGAAAAGACAAAAAGTGTTTTGAATATTCATAATCCTAAAGAGATGTTAGGCTCAATTTGTCTTTTTTCAAATTAAAAAAAGACACATTTGCCCTTACATTTTTTTATTTTAATATAAATATTACCAAAGTGGTGGGGGTAGAGTTCGAACTCCCACTGCTTGTTTGCACAAAATATTAGTGGATATAACTAATACAAATATATATATATATATATATATATATATATATATATATATATATATATATTAACTTTTGATATTTGACCTAAACACATTAACAAGTTTAGATAAGGAATTTGTTACTTTCATTTTTTAAGTAAAAAATCCACTTACCCTCTCAGGTCATTCACAAGTTTAGATAAGAAATTCACAAGTTCAGATAAGGAATTTGTAAGTTCATATAAGCAATCACTACCTAAAAAAAAACTTAAACTCTAAAAGTAAAGGTATGTCAACGAATTAATACAAGGAAAAATTATGATATTATTTTGATTCTCAAAAAATATTAAAAAAATTATCAGAGCATTTTATTTCAAAGAGAAATAAGGTGATTTTTTTTCCAAAAAAGGGGCACGAATTATGTAAACAACTAAGCCACATCATTCTTCATTCTAATTTTGTGTGTATATATTTTTCAAAATTTATCTTGTATGTCTTTTTCAAAATTTATCTAATATGTATAGAAAACAAATATAAGGAATTTGACTATTTATGTGTGCACTAAAGAAAACATGTGGATTAATGGTAGGCTTTTACTTTAAACAAATATATACAGAAATCAAGTTGGAACGTGGATGTTGAATTTGTGGTCCTTATCTGAACTTATGAATTCCTTATCTAAACTTGTAAATGACTTAATAGAGTAAATAAATTTTTTACTTAAAAAACGAAAGTTGCAAATTTCTTATCTATACTTGTTAATTACTTATCTAAACTTGTGAATAGCCTGAGAGAGTAAATAAATTTTTTACTTAAATGAAAGTCACGAATTTATTATCTAGACTTGTCAATTCCTTATCTGAACTGTAAATGGCTTGAGAGGGTAAGTGGATTTTTTACTTAGAAAACGAAAGTTGCAAATCCCTTATCTAAACTTGTCATTTCCTTATCTTAATTTGTAAATTCTTTATCTGAACTTGTGAATAACCTTAAAGGGTAAATTGATTTTTTACTTAAAAAATAAAAGTTTCAAATTCCTTATCTAAACTTATTAATTTCTTATATGAATTTGTTAATGTTTAGATCAAAAATCAAAAGTTAACATATATATATTTATTTGCATTAGTTATATTGAATATCATTGGTGGCCCAATGACCGCCAATATTTTGCTCTAACAAATGGGAAGGTTTCCTGCAGTAACTTTGGTGGTCGATAGCGAGGTTACTTTTTTTTTAAATAAAAAAATCAAAGACAAATGTATCTTTTTTAATTTAAAAAAAATTGAATCTAACACCTATTTGAAATTATGAATATTTGAAATACATATTTATCTTTTCATAATTTTAAAATTTTTTTTAAAGATTTAAAAAAAATAGAGAGGAAACATAACATTTCTCGTGGGACGAGGTGACGTGGTGGCGACCTCGGAAGAAGAAACATGACTCTCTTTGGACCTGAAGATACTTCACGGTTTACGCTTCTATCTAATAGATATTGGATAATTAGATGTTTCGCTTCCAACAAAACGTCTTTCTTCTTCGTCTTCCAGCTTTTTCCTCTAGTTTTGCTCTCCATGCGCTGTCTGCTCTCTTTTTTATCCCATCTTCCTTCTTCACTTACTTTTCCAATGAGCTCCAAATCGAGGCGTCACCAGCGAAGCTCTGGCCGGCGATCTGTTTCTCGGGCGAATGCCGAACCTACCCACTTCATGAAGATCATACTTCCGGGAAACATTCATGCCCAAAACATTGTAAGCTCTTTGCTTTTTCTGTTCGCTTAAAACTGAAAAAATGCAGGAAAGAGCACCAGATGCTTCATGCACTGTGTTTAATTTATGGATCCTCCTCAGCTCTTCTAATAGCTGCTATATGCACTTTTTTATGCGAAGCGAAATGAAAGAAATTCGGACAAAGTTTGTTAAATAGCAATAATAGAAACAAAAACAGAGGTTATTGTGTATGAGTTTAGTTGTTAGTGCTTTGTTTTATGAACCCCAGTGCTCTGTTTTATAAACCCCAGTGCTCTGTTTTATGAACCCCAGTGCTCTGTTTGTTTGTTTGTTTGTTTTGGGTTCAAGTTGGTGCTCTGTTTTAGCATCTAAGATAAGTTATCTTTATATTATGTGAAGTAATTTTCATTTTGTTTAAAGACTGTTTATGCGAAACGAAATGAAAGAAATCCGGAGAAAATAGAAACAAAAACTGGGGTTAGTTTATGATTTCTAATGAGGTGCGAGTTACTTGTTAGTGCTTTGTTTTATGAACCCAGTGCTCTTTTTTTTTTTTTTTGGGTTCAAGTTCGTGTTCTGTTTTAGCATCTAAAATAAGTTATCTTTATGTTGTGTGAAGTAACTATGATTTGTGTTTAAATACTGTTTAAGTTTATGTTCCTCAAATCTAAGTAGAGGAGTGACCTTACAGAGGATTCCAAGGGAGTTTGTTAGAAGATTCGAGAATGAACTGTGTAGTACTAGTGAGGCAACCATTAGTGTTCCAGATGGTCGTGTTTGGAATATGGAATTGAAGAAATGTCAAGACGAAGAAGTTTGGTTGTGCAAGGGTTGGGAGGAATTTATGAAGCACTACTCTATTAGGTTTGGCTTCTTTTTAGTGTTCAAATATGAAGGCAACTCACTATTCAGTGTGATCATCGTTGATGCGAGTGCTGCTGAGATTGACTATCCACGCAAAGTGAACAACCCTGAGGAGCAGAAACCGGCACCTGAACGACGTAGAAAAAGGCCATACAGCTTCGATCATTGTGGCTACAACACAAGGAGCCAAAGCCATAAGCTGGATGAAGAAAAAGAAGAAGAGATAATTGACATAGACGTAGGCGATGACAATGCCTTATCAAGCCATGGTATATCAGGAAACAAAGATAGATCTGGGCAAAGAGCTATGGAAGCTAACCATAATTTGGAATCAGAAAATCCTCCATACTTTACTACAACAATAAGGGCAGCTCATCTGAATCGTCGATATATTGTAAGGAATATCTCTATGTTGATCTATACATATATGACTGTGATTCATCCTTTCTAGCTTGGTGAATTCGAATGTGTTATGTGTTGTTGTAGGATGTGCCAGCTTCATTCTGGAAGGTTTATCTGTGCAAGAACGGTCCTATGAAGCTGCAGGATTGTAAGGGACGAAAATGGAAGGTGAATTATACTAAATACGCATCATCTCTTCGAATACACAAGGATTGGATCAATTTCGCAAGGGCCAACAATCTGAAGGAAGGAGATGAGTGTGTTTTTGAGCTTATCAAAAGGAATAACCAGTTTGTATTTCAAGTAACCATAAACTGATCCTGATCAAACTTGTTTAGGCTCTTAGGCTCTTTCTTCATCCTTGTATTTCTTTGCGTTTTGTAGTGCTTGAATGGTTCTGGCACAGAGAGAGAGAGAGAGAGAGTTTTGAATGTAATCTGTACGTTTGGTAGCATCACTTCAGGTAGGTAATATTTTAATAGCCTTTTTGACAATGCTACTCAGCGTGGGAATTAATGAAGAAAGTAACTCAGTTAGCTTTAAACAACTTGATCTTATACAGTGAGTGATTTAAATTTGCGCTTATTTACCTGTTACACTATCAGCTTTATTTTGTTGCAAGACTCACTTTTCTCATTGTTGGAACTTGGATGTGGGTTGAACTGAATGTATCATTCAGATGAAATTCTGCGTTTAGCCTATAATTGGTGGACATCTTGATATGCTGACACTGTGTGTAATGAATCAGGCCAGTGAGCAACTGAGCATCATCGTCTATACAGAAACAAGATTTGAGTCATCATTTTCAACAGGTCTCTTGGCATCACCAATTTCAACTGAAGATGGCCAAATATAGCTTGTCCCTAGCTTTACTATGGTAACTTCTGTTGGTGCTAGACCATCTATTTCAGGTGCTGAGGTTTTTCAACCCTCCTTTGAGTTCTATTAATATTTTTTTGAGTAAAATATTGGTCAATGGATGCCTAAGCGAATATACTTTCGTATTTGTTATCTTTGTTGAATTTATTTTGTGAATTAAACAAGAGAACAAGAATGCTAAACGATTTGCTTCTAGTCTATGGGATATAAGTGGCTTTAGCTCCGTTAAGTGAATGAATTCGATTTGGTAGTTGTGTTTCTTTTCCTTCAGATAATTTACCAAGTAAACGAGATTACCTGAAGGTTTGGACTTGATCTTTAACTCCCCTGCTTGGGTTTTTTTTTGTTTTTTTTTCCTTTTTCAGTTTGCTTTTTAATTTATTTTTCTAAGTTTATTGGTTGAGTACACAGGCTTTCATCTTTTTTTTGTTTCCGATCTTAATTATCTTCTCTATCAAGTATGCCTTTCATAGATGTTAATATTGGAAGTTTCTTTGTGTTGAATGAATTTAATTTCTGTTAATTCTATTATCATTGTGTAAATGAGAAGTTATTGGCTTTTATCATATCCTTCGTATCATTTTAGAACATACAAAGCAAAATTAATCATGAAATGTTAGATCTATTAATTTGAATTTGCAAATTCCATATGATGTTTTGTATATACTATTGATGTATATAAGAGATTATATAGTTTGATTGGTGAAAGAAGGGGAAATGAATTGATATCCTGATGTTGTGCTAATATAATATTAGGTTTCTAAGATATAATATAGGATTGTAAATAAGCTTGAATGATTATATATAAGTTTTGGAAGCATATGCTTAAGGCTTACATTATAAATAGGTTTTTAAACAGGCTTCAAGCTAAATTCAGGCTTAAGAAATAACCTACATACAAGATCAGGTTTAGACTCATGTTTTAAATTTCTATTATAAACTCAGGACTATTTAGCTAAGGCCTAGCCTAACCTAACTTATAGTGTGTTTGGATGTTAAACCCAAACCATGGTTTCAACTTCAAACCATGGTTTGGGTAAAAAACTTCCAAACACCAAAAAAAAGGTAAAAATCACTTTTTTTTCTTCAAAACCATGGTTTTGAAGAAGCTAATATTTTCAACTTTTTTGTATGTGGGTCCTATTTCATTTTCCCTCTCTTCATTTTCCCTCTTTCATTTCTTCTATTTTCATCCCCATGTTCCCATTTTTTTTCCAAATACCTATTACAAAAAAATTATTGTGTGGTTTTTTTAAAAAAATCATTATTCATGTCAAAATTTATTATTCTCTTTAATCTTAAATATAAGATAAATTTAACTTTCTTCAAGAGATTAAAAAATTAATTAAATTATTTTAGAGTATTTATATTTTAATTTTTCCCCCAAACTAATTAATTTGAATAATAAACTTATATGTAATTTAAGGATACAAAATATATGATACGATTAAGTAATTTATTTAGCTTCATTAATCTTAAAAAAAATCAATTCTATCTTATATTTAAGACCGGAGAGATTATTTATTTCAATTTAAAATATAGTATTATTTTGAATAATTACTATATATAAATGTTTTATATAATTTATTAATACATATGTTTGAGCTATTTTTTATGATGTTACATAATTTCCCAATGTTATAATTTTAATTTTTTAGACAAATTTATTTAATTTTAGGTATTATTATGAAATTTAATGTTGAAAATATTTAAAATAAAATTTTATCTTTTTATATGTAATTATCACAAAAGCTAATGTTCTTTTTTGGTAATTTGGTCATTAAAAAATTGATTCTTAACCCAATACCCAAACACTATCATTTTATCAAAATCATTTTTTCCTATAATTAATATATGTGTGTGTGTGATTTTTTTTTTATGTTAGATAATTGATTAATGTTATAATTTTTAATTTTTTAGATAAATTTATGTCATTTTTTATATTTATTATGAATTTTTCTATTAAATAATACATAAAATATAATATTATCATTTATATGTAATTATCACAAAAGCTAATGTCCTTTTCAGTAATTTGACCATAAAAAAAAGCTATTCTGATCAAAATATCCAAACACTCTCATTTATCAAAATCATTTTTTTCACATAATCTATTCTGCCAGAATCTATTCTCAAAAATCATTTTTTTCACTTTTTTTTCATAAGCTATTCTCAAAAGTTGATTCCAAACACACATTTAGTTTATTTCCACCTATATGGATCATCGTCATTAATATTGGGTAAAATTTTCGGATCCAAATCCTCTCATTATCTTTTTTTCTCATCATCCCTCATATTCCTAAGATCCTCTCTATTCAAAAGATCCAAAAGCTAAAATTTCACACTCCGTCTTCAACCTCGCGGCAAGTCTTCCATAAAGCTTCAGTCAAGCGCCTACTTCTTTTAATATACATCACAACAGAAACTCTATTTCGGTTGCTTTTTCAAACTAAGAAAGACGATCATGGTCGTTGTAGAAAGTTCAAACTTCAGAGTCAAGTGTACACAAAAAACAGAATGCAATGCGAGAAAGAAAGAGACAGTGTTAAGAAGAATAGGAAGAAGAAACTATTTGAGAGGAAAAAAAGTACACTATCCAACAACCGCCGAAGTAAGCGTGGAAAACAAAAGCCAGATGCATGAACCAATTACATCACAAGCAGTGACCATAAATTTAAGCCGCAGAGATATGAAAAAGCTTGAGAATCTCAAGGAAAAATTAGAAAAAACACACATGGGGCACAAGTGAAGCACAAAAGAATGAGTACAGAAGAGCCATTTATTGCATGAAGAAGAGGGAAAGAAAAGGAGAGAGTGAGTGTAGTATCAGTAGAAATAGTGTAAAGGGGAAATCAAATCACCAATGAAGGAGCGATCCTATTTATTCATACACTACTATTATAACTCAGTCGCTGACTTGGGGGTGGGAAGAAGAGGAGAGCGGAGAGGTTGAAGGATTCTCAGATTTTCGGGGGACGTACCAAGTGAATATTATTTTTAGAGTAGAAGAGACGGATTAACCGTGTATCGCCCTTTCATTAGAAGGGGTGGAAGTGATTTTTATATTTAAAAAATAATTTTAGTTAGTGATTATAAAAATTTGAAAATATGAAAATAAAGGATATGTGGCACAAATTAATAAACTCTAGGCACGTTATCTATGAGCACATGTAATTCATTTTGGAGACGTTTGTTTAAAAAAAAAACCATATTGAAGATGGAAATAGATGAGTTTGACTTTAGAAGTGTTAGGCATTATAAATGATTCATGTTTTTAAAGTCATGTGGCTCAATGAAGAAAAATGTTTGGACATTTTGTGCTAAAGGATTAAAGTAGGCTGAGCACCCTCAACTATTTTTCCGGTGCACCCGATATTCTAAGTATTTTAGGGTATAATTTTGGTCCAAATGTTTTTAAATTAGAGTAAATGCACCTGGAGATGAACTATTTTGTAACAGGTTAACATCAACCTGGTCTATAGCATATTACAAGCCCTCTCTCTCTCTCTCTCTTTCCCTTAAGCCTGGCCTATTAAAAAGATAGCTAGGGCTTAAGCCGGCTTTATTTTTTAAAATCTTTAAAAACAATTTAATAAATATTAGCTATAACAAATGGTATTATTTTTAAAAAAAAACTTGAAAAGAATAAATCAAAAAAGACAACAAGAGGATGAAGAAGATGAATGAGGGCTTATGTGAAGGAAAGATCAGAAGGAGTAGCAATGGTATTAAAGGTTGACGAAGCAGCATGTGGCTTAATGAAAATTCCTCTATAGAGAGAGCTTGATGGATATATATGCCTATCCTATATCAATATATCTCAGAAGTCAGAAAAGAGAGAGAAGGAGAAGAGAGATTTGGCTTTTTATTTGTGCTATTAAGAATAAATCTGATGATATGAAACAAAATAGTGCTTTTGTTCAGTCGCCAAAGATTATTGCAGTCTCTGTCTTGCTTCTTTTTTTTTCCGGCATTACTCCTATAAAGCGGATCTGGCTTCCAAGGAGAAAACTCAGAGAGAGAGAGCCTACAAGAAGCAAACGCATTAAACTTAGCTCAGAAATTGGTGAGGAAGGAGGAGGAGGAGGAGGGTAGGTAGCTTCAATCACGCAAAGAAGCTGACGTCTCCAAGCTCAAACAAAACCCTAATCTCCAAATCAATTTTCTTCTTCCAAGAAGAGGAAATAACGTGGGTAGAGAGAGAGTGAGGGGAACTTCCTAGGTTGGACTATTAGAGAATGGAAACTGTGTCGGCGAAAGAGCGGATGAGCGGTGACTAGTTGAAGACGGTAAAGGTGGTGATATGGTCTAGCCCATCGAGTTTGGCCTAACCCGTCGCGGGTTGGAATCATATGGGTTTAAGTCTAAAAAGACCGCATTAATATGGGTTGGTTAAACTCATAACCACTGAATTGGCGGGCCAAACCTATATTATTATTTTCTTAAAAGTTTTTTTACACAATATGCTAAAATTATTTTTCTACAAAAATAAATCATAAATAAATTTAAAATTCATTAAAAATTATTAATCACAAGTCCACAAATAACAAAAGAAACATAAATCCAAATGTCATAAATACTCAGTAGAACTTAAAATAATTAATAATTAGTTAATATTAATGATGTTTGAATTTGAAGCATGATGTGGAGCTGTAAGATTTTGTTGAGCTCGATCAGTTTGCTTTTCCACAGATAATAAACAAAGTGAAAGATAATATCATGCTAATTTTAAATAAAGGAGTAAATGACAATGAGTAAATATAAATATATTACCATCATCAATATCATCTTCCGCTGGGAAACCAAGCATCCAATAACGGGTACAGATAAGGGCTTGAACATTATCTGGAAGAAGAGAACTTCTATACTTTGTGAAAACTCATGAATCAATACTGAAAGCTGATTCACTAACCACTGTAGTTATTAGAATGCTTAAAATATTAGACGCCATCTTTGAAAGACAAGGAAAACAAGCAGAGTTAGTCTTCCAATAATCCAAAACTTCCATGTCTACAAATAAGTTAGGATCAAGTGTTGCTTCTTACAAATAATAGTCTATTTCAAACCTTTTCTACTGATGCAATGTCGGACTTTTTCCACTTATGCAATGTCTTTGCTCTTGCTTTTAAGATAAGTCTACAACATATAAATAAAGTATTAGTAAATTGTCAATCAAAATAACATTAAGAATTTAACTATTCAAGAATTGCAAACTTACCCCAAAAGCTATATTGGATAAATGGCCCTTTTTTACACTGCTTGCAATAGGATGGAGAGGAGGTTAGCCATATATTGTTGTTGGAACATTTTCATTGACATTAGAGGTAGAAGTTAAACCAGCTGATGCAGCAATATCAAGAGTTGAAGATGGTGATGATTTCACTCTCATGACACTCAAACATTTGTATTCATTGAAAACATAATACAACTTCCTCTTAATATATTCAATCTTCTCATTGTAATCTATGGGATCAAGTTGAGAATAAGTAAACCTTATTATATCAAACTTCATCCGTAGATCAAGAATGATTGCAATTGCAAGAATGACACTACAATCACTTCAATATTTGTCAAACTTTCCAATCATGTTCAGAGCCATTTGTTGAATCACAGGGTCTTAATTATGCACATGTTGTTTTATCAATAACTCAATGGTTGATATTTGCACAAAATACATGTTAGCGGTTGTATATGATGACCCATAAATCAACTCAGTTATCACTGCAAATGGAGCCAAGAAGGTACACATCTCCAATGCTCTAGACCACTCTTCATCTATTAGAGAATGATTATAACCGGTGTCATGGAAAGCTGAAGTAGAAAAAGCATCTAGATATGTAATTTTGCACTTTCCAACATTGCATATGTTGAATTCCATCTAGTTGCAACATCCAACCTCAAACCCATAGAAGTTGTAATACCAACATGTTCAACACATTTCTTGAAATTGATAGCCCTTGCCTCTGATGCCCTTACATATATAATGCTATGCCGAATCTTTTGCACAACTTCACTTGTTACCTTCAACTCCTCTTGAACAATGAGATTCAAGATATGTGCACAACATATGACATGAAAAAAATCACCATTACATATCAAAATTTTACTCAAATTCAACCTATCTTTCAATATCTTTTGCATACTATCATTTGCTGAAGCATTATCCAAAGTAAAAGAAAACACTTTCTTTCCAATCCCCCAATCAACCATTATATCATACACTTTCTTAGCCAATTCAGCTCTAGAGTGTGGAGGTTCTATGTGTGTGAATGCAAGTATTTTTCTATTAAGGTTCCATTTGTCATCAACAAAATGAGCAGTCAGGCAAATATATCCTTCAGTAGTGATTGCAGTCCATAAATTAGTAGTTAAGCATACTCTACTAGGACATTTTGCAATTATTTGTTTCAGCTTTTCCTTTTCTCTAAGATAAAGATTCCAAACATCTACCACAGAAGTTTTCCTAGTAATGAACCTACACTCAGGATTCAAAAATTGATTTATTTCCTTAAGAACATCATATTTAGCATAAGAATAGGGAAAATCATATACAACAATAGCTTTAGCAACCAATTCTCGAAATTTTTTATGATCAAGATGTCTACTTCTCACCTTGGCAGTTTGGTTTAACATCATGTTACCAATGTCACGATATTTTGGAATTTCATGACATGAATTCACATGACGCCAAATTGTTGAAGTGACATTCTTATTCCTCACAGAAAATTCTTTTCCACACCCTTTACATTTGGCCTTTTATTTCCCATCTTCTTGTATGCCCAGTTTAGTATAATACCTTCAACCATCATATGTGCATTTTTTAGTCATCTTTTCAACATTATCATGCACAGAAGAGTTAACTTTAGAGCCTTTTCCATCTCCTTCTGTAACATTAGTTTGACCCTCATTTGCAATATTCTTATCCATCTTAGTCGACATCTTATTTCTGCAAATAAAACATATTTGAGAATTAATATCACCAAATCTAATTCAATAAAACAGAGACAATATCCTAGCTACTTTCAATTTCAACTATTACATTTTAGTATGATACCCTTTTTATCTTCTTTACTCTAAGACATTTTGTGTTCACAAGTGGAAGATTGCATATTTATACTACTAAAGCAGCCACAACAATATCATGCAAATCATGCATTTTTCAAGGAAGTTTGAAAAAATGTCTGACACGAATGATCGGTGTAAGGCTGATGTGAAAAAGATAAACAAAACATGTAGAAAAAGGAAAAAGTTCACCAATGTAGTAAAGAGAGAGATCAGATTTGGATGTGTAATGTGAAGAGCATGGATAGGAACAACAGAGAGAGGGTCTTGGCAGTATGTTGATGCACCAAAAGCATATTTTCCTACAACGTCCAGCCAATTTCAAATCATAAAAATTTACATCATGACATGTGGGAGTGTAAATGCCATGTTTTGTGGCTTTAGAACTATCCCCATGCCTTCATCATGAGGAGTCTCACTCTCCTCTTTTCGGTTCATGCTTTCATTTCAGTCTAAAAGCTTCATCATCATTGCTTTCTAAGACCCTTCTGTTTCATCACTTCACTTCACATTTCACGTGTTCATTTTTAATTTCAAAATTTGTTAGCTTTAAAAAAATTCACAATTAAAATAAAAAATTACTCCATCCTTTAGTACAACACACCATTTTGAAATTTATTTAAATGATGAATTGATTGATTAAATATATCATTTTAATTAAAACATTAACTTTAACAATACAGAAGAAAGCATGAAACACCAATACTATATATACTTTTCCCTTAGAAGCAAAAGAATATATTCTAATTTGTGTACCACTAATTTAGTAGAGAATAGAAAAAACTATCATGTCCTCTTAAGTTGATAATTTACTAATTAGTAATGAAAGTTATCTATGCAATTTTGGAATAATTTTAAGAGATTGTATTATTATAAGATCAAATTAATTTGGTAGTGGGTAATTATTAGAAGCAATGCGAGTTATCTCTGAAACTATTTCGTGCACGAATCACATGATTGCTTTTGACCAATAAAAATAGACACATGATTATCTCAATTGTTTCTTGGTGAGAAAAAACATATAGGGACCATTAGAAGAAGTGAATGACATTGAAGAAATCCTAATTCTTTTAAAAAAATGTATAATGTGTTTAATTATAATTTGTCTTTTCTACTCCGCAAGAAAGGAAACAACTTTTACTTTTAACTTTATGACTACACCAACGTTAAAATGTCAATTTCACCAACTTTTGCTTTTGTTTAATTTCAACGCAGTGTGTGTATGTATATTGTAGGGTCCATTCCCCCACATCAATCTTTCAATTTCTTCCCACCTAAACTATAACTGTGATTTCCATTATGTAGGTTCACAGTAGGTAGGTTTGCAATTTCTTTCCATTATGTCTCCACGTGAAAGTTAGCAATATGTAGGTTTGCTTTTTACCTTCTTTTAATGTGTTTTCTTAGCCTCTCTTATATTTGTCAAGTTAATGATATAATTATAATTTAGAGATAAGTATGAATTTGATAATAATTTTAGGGATAAAAAGAAAAGAGAAATATGATTAAAATATGTTTTTTAAAAATTTTTTAATTATTATTAAATATTAATTATTAATTTAAAAAATAATAGTGAAATAATATTATTAAGAAAAATAATAAAAAAGTCAAAACTGGTGCCTGATGAAAGGGGGATGGGGGCACCTCCACCCTTTTTTAAAAAAACAACAAAAAAAATATGTGGTAGGTGGTTTAGAGCCACCTACCACGTAATGATAGGGGAGGGGTAATGAAATAGTGTTAGAAAATTTAATATAGATTAATCTAGCATTCCCATAATAATACATATTTCAATAAAAATAGATAATTTTATGTAAGGTATCAATATTAATTAGTTCTTTTTTAATATTACAGTTACTACTTGTTAAAGTTTGATTCAATTTTATTTTGATTCCTTATAATAATGTATGTGATATTTAATACTATATAAATAGAAACAACTTTTTGGGTGGCTCAAGACTACGCTCTCAACGTGTTTCAGGTTTTATTTTTTAATTTTAATCTGAGATGATATGAAGTGGACCAAAAACGAGCTTAAACAAAATGCGTAAAAAAAGTCAAAAGTTACTAAAAAGATAGGATAAATTAGACAAAAGTATGAAGATGTATAGTAGTTGTGATTATGATTTATAGTAGATGTGATTATGACTCACATCTTCTTTTGGTTTTACATCCAGTAACACCAAAAATGATTTCTATGAATGGAGGATCTGCTTCCCATCTAGTTTTCTTATAAACTGGAAAACAGGGTCTTTTAATGTCAGATTCCCAAGACAGTAGCGCTTTTTTTCTTTAGTAAATAAGTTCATTAAATAAAAAAGAATAGCATGAACATCCCACTTGGATACGTCTCAAGAGTCTGAATAATACCATCCAATGACTCCTTACTCAATCCATCATTTATGAATTGAATTTTATCTTCTCGATTTTTAGAAACCATACATTTGCTCCGAAAACACTTATCACGTGTCCGCCTACCATAATTATGGCAAACCTTCATTCTTTTAGCTATTCTCTTTTTGAAGTAAGAACATCTTCCTATTCCTGGCATAGGTTTAATAAATGATTCATGAATCTCACCTGCTAAACATACTTTAGCTTTAATGATCTAGTGTACATCCTCTAGAAGGCTCAAACGCTTGAATGTCTTCTTTCTTTCAAGTCGATAGCTATCAATCTTCCTGAACACATCTTTGGGAAGAGTATGGAACCTATTTTTAAGCTTCGCAAGAGATTTCCCTATGAAAATGATGAAGACTAAAAATTTTAATAGTATGAACAAAAAGAATGGAGATGATAAAGAGAAGATGCTGAAGGTGGTGATCACATGGTAATGATGCACATGTACAGAGAGAAAAAAGAAGAAGGGAGAGAGAAAGAATGGGTTGTGTTGAATGAATATGTTGGTTAAAGAGAATGGGTTCCATGAAGATGTTTTTTTATATGTATAGAATAGTGATCGGCATGGTAGAATAGTGATCGGCTTATGAACAATATGAACAGTATTATGAACAGTGCATAGGGGAAGAGAATAGTGATCAGCTTATGAACAATATTAATAGAGCTTATGAATAGTGTTTAAGGGAAGAGTTATTATATTGATATTGATAAGAAAAGTATAAGAGATTGACATGAGGGATATAAAAAATATTGAGAGAAATATGGAGGAGCTCTCATTCACTTTATTATTAGTAGAAATACAATATACATGGCCTCTATTTATAGGCCTCTAACCATTGAATTCTATACATATGGTTACAAGGAAATAAATATGAGCAACATGATATTAATCATAAGAAACTCCCACAAACCATTCATTAGGGAAGTTATAGGTTTATAGCATTGAACACATATGGAATCCTAATAGAAAGAGGTTGTGGAGTGGAGGACATATGAAAGACCAAGAGTTGGATAGTTTATGGACATTTACATCATATAATATTTGTAACAGTCCCCCTTAGATGTCCATGAACAAATATTGTGCCTCATTAGAACATTACTGGGAAAAAAACCTAGTGAAGGAAAAAGGGTACATAATACATATTGAAGTTGCTTCATTAAAACCTTACCAGGAAAACTTAGTGGGACAAAACCTTGGTTAAGGAAAAGAGTACAACATGATCTTTACTCCCTCAATAGCAACATCACTCATTGTGATTAAATTGTCATATCTCAAGATAATATATTGATTTCTTAATTGCAACTATCATCAACGATTTTTCAAGCAATTGATGTCCATTTCATCTAAACTATGCATAATGCATTGTCATCAAATCATATACTAAAACATAATTATCTACCATATCTTCTGGATATGTTAAATATCACTATATTATCCACTTGCCTCTATGCATTGTAGAAATAATAAAAGAAATTATCCTGAAAATCACCATGATATATCTTCTATCCACATGTTCAATTTAGTATGAACAAAATGTACTTATAGAATAGTTTCATAGAACTATCACACAAAATCTCAATTTCATAGTATCTATAGTGTATCTGCAACATCTTAATTTTACTAGAAAAAATATAATAACTACAATATTAGCATGATGTAAATATTCATAAATATGCTATATTTATAGACTATTGAATTCAATAAATTTTTGCAAACAAAATCATCATAGAAAAAATATATGATTTTGAAATCATTAAGGTTTCCAATAACTTGATATATAAAACTATTTATTTTTCAATATATCTTTCAATCAATTATATATACTCAAATCATTTAAATCCATGTAACATTTTATATACTGAATACTTTTCTTAGACATCCTTTCAACATTTTGGATCTTTTCAAGAATTCTCATGTAATATTCACTATCCATATGCATATGCTATATATAATGATATCTAATAGAAGCATTATTTCGTTTGCATATACTACTAAACTAATAATATATGCAACAATTATTGTATTCACCACCAAATGTTGTACCTCATCATTAGACCTTGTGAAAATATTTATTTTTAAATGAATATATTTCACAAATAACTTCATATTTCAAATGTTTGGGACTACAGGTCTATAAATTTCACGTATTGAAAGAACATTTTTCATTACGTCTTGTCCCCTTTTTCAGTTGGTTAATCACTTTTTTTATAGACATATTTATTTATAAGATTCTCATTTGATCATGTGATATTGTTACTAAAATTGTTGCCGACAACTTTATCTTTTTAGTTCCATTTTCTTGTTGTGACATAATTCATTGAGATCTATTTATTACTTTCAGGTACCTGAACCTCTTTCGAGGTTTTTTTTTGTAATTAGCTATGTCTTGATCTCTTTTAGATTATCTACCTCTTTAATATGATCATCTTAATTATTTGTTCCTTTTTCTTTTCTTTTGGAACTTTTTATTCTCTCATGCTTCAGGCATGTCTCACTTTCATTTATGTTTATTAGAGCATTTTAAGCTAGATTAAGAGATTTAGTAATTCTCATTTAGGTCAGTAATAACATCTGGTAGATTTTATGCAATATTTCATGAATGTAAAACCTAATGAACTTATGGTTCATATTGCTATATTCGAGGATCTATACTTAATAGTAATAATACATTCATTTTACTCTCTTTTCCAACTATTCAATTTCTCCCCCTCATGTTAGGAAAACTTTATCAAATGACAATCGACTAATCATGTAGTATATGTCACCTAAATCCATTTGTTTCCATTAGAAACATTCTTTTGTTTCATTTAGAGACAAACAAGAAGAAGGAAGTTCTTACCCAATATTTATCTCAATTTCCTTTAAATATCCATCTATGTGCATTGTGGTAGATCAATAGGAATGCACATTCATAATTTTTAAGATAGGATATACCTTACTCCTAACGAAAAGCCGATTTTATGGGGAGAATTTGGTTGGCTAGTGTAAGTGTTGCATTATGTAAGATCAAATATGCCAACACTGAAGTAGAAATTTTGTTCTCATAAGTATTAATCTAACTATTCATGGAGGCTTCAATGAATGAATCGTATAATCTGAAAATTGCGCTTAACATGATAATTTATCCAAACATTCTTGCAAACTTCAGGTTGCAAACTAATAGTAATATCAGATGTAATCATCTTATAGATGCATCTATCAAAATTATTTAACATTTATATGATTTATATGCTATTTAAATGGGCCTATATATATTTTAGTTTGATTTATTTCCAAAAAATTGGAGATCCATTCCAAATCATAAATAATGATACTCTCATGATCAATTTTCTTTGAGAACATTCAACACATCATAATTCTTGAATTATATAATGTGTTGGTTATTCATTAAGAATCTTTCAGTTCTTCAATAGATGTCAATACATAATATTTTATAATTTGTTACATCATATATATAATTTTGATGATCAAACAAGTCATACCAACAATAAATTCGTTTGGATCAGTAAACTTTTGGTTTACTATATCATATTTCTTTACCAACATTAAACTTTACAACTTTCATATCATATTGATATAAAATCTTAATATGACCTCCATTTTAAGAAATTAATTAGGCTTTATGAGGAATTATATGAGTATAACTTTTCAATATTAATTTTCCACTACATAAAGAAATATGAGGAGATCCATAATCAAAATACATAAAGATCTTATTGCAATGATTTGTGATGTTTAGAGGCTAAAATTAATTTAATAGAAAGACAAATGCATTATACTATAAACTAATGAATAATTATGGTATACATAGTCTTTTTTCAAATATTCCCTACTATTTGATCATCCATAAATTTGACTTGCATCATATATATAGTTCATGCACATTACAAAAAATGGTTTTGTCTAACAAATCATAAATTATTCATAATGAATTTTCTCATGAAATTAAATAAATTCTCATTCTCTTAAATTTGAATATGATATTTTTTTTTTACAAATGTCACATAACAATAATTTGATTCCAATATATATCATCATATTATATATTATATCATGATTAATGTATGAAACTTGCACATATCATATGAGAATACTAAGAAGTAGAAGAAATGACAATACAATAAATTAGGAGAGAAGACAATAACTTATTAATACCAACATAAAATACAATTACAGAGTACTTGTATGCCTTTCAATAATAAAATATTTGAGAACTAAGAAGAACTGCACTTGCTCAAGAGGAGAAAAGAGACGATAGACAGAGCTAAAATGAAAAGTATAACTAATAATAAAAGAAAGTACCTTGATATTAAAGTATATGAGTTGAGTGTTTGTTGGAAAATCTATGGTGCAACAGAAAAGTACAAGTCCCAAGAAGAAAATAGAGTCAGATTTGATGTGGTAAACTCTATTGATGTATGAATAATATTCACATACACCATGCATTTAAAGTTACAAATAAATTGAACAATTAGAGATAAAGAAAAGAATTAAACAACTTAATTGTATAATTGAAGGTTATATAAATAAATACTAGAAACAATTTCAATTGGGAGTTATATGGCATAAAGATAATAATCATGAGGTAGAATTCTAAAAGGCCATAAAATCAAAATATCAATGATTACTAATACTGTTTAAATTTGTAAATAAATTGGCACCATATTCAAATTTTAAAATGACCAATAATTATTTTTTGTTTATTTGATTTTATAGATTACTCATGAACATTTATCGATATCGCAATATCAAATAATAATTTCTCTCACAAATTATTAACAATAAATTTAAATTTAAATCTAAACACTAATGAAAATCAAAATTATATAGCCTTCAAGGCTTACAATTATTTCTTTTCTGGCTTTATAAGTTGGTCATCTTTCTCCATAATTATTGCTTTAAGCATCATAACTATTGATATTTTTCACAATATCTCATGGTCTTTTTGGCTTCATAAACATTTTGATCTTTATTTTCAATAAATTGATACATATTATTCTATATGACTTCTAGTCATATTATACCATTTTTCTATCCATATGACTTCTAGTCATATTATAACATTTGTTCATAATTTTAATGACCTTAGAAATATTATTATTTCAAAAAATGTGGTTCAATAGCTAAGACAAAGTATTATTGGCTTTCAACTATCAATTCCACCAATGCAATGTGATCATATTTATTTTCACTCTTATAGGCATGTTGTTTGCTTTCAATAGCACATAATCAATTTTTCTAAATATTGGTCTTCAGGACCATAGAAAAAAATCTTGCAAAGCTAAAAAGTTTTTTTTTGTTTAGTTTGATATTTGAACCTTTAACCTTCAATGCTTTGATATTTGTAACAATTAGATCATTAAAGTGTCAAAGAATTTTTTGTCAGTCATGCCATTTAATGAAACCAATAGCGTTCTTTCATATAAGAACTATTATAAAAGTGATATGACTTCTGGTCATCTGATCACAAAATTAAAAATATTATGGCTTCTGGCCTTTTGATAATATTAAAATACTGCAAAATAAATTAGGTAAATCCAAATTTATAATCAAATATAAGCAATAGATAAGCTCATGATGACATAGATCATATTATATGGTCATATATAATACTATTATATATTAACATAATAATAAACAAATGAAAATAAATATTGACATAATAATACAATAATATATTAATATAAATAAATGAAATGTAAATAAAGTAACAATAAAATAAGATGAAATAAATAACATAAAATGAAGAAACATAAACAATAATATATAACATAAAATGTGAATAAAATAAAGAAATATAAATATTAAATAAGTAAATAAACAAATGAAACATAAATAAAATGAAAAGCATGATATAATAACATAAAATGTAAGAGATACAAGAATATAAAAAATAGAGAAATATGAATTTTACATAATAAGAAATTTCCCGAAAATGATAAATAAAAGTAGAAAAAAAAACTTGTGAAGGATAATAGAGCAACAACAATCTCCAATTTTAGCCATATAACCTGATGTATAAAACAATTGGTAAAAGAGTCTCTTTAATTCTATATAATGACTTAGAATATCTCAGATAAAAAAAATAATAGAGAACAACAGATCGATAATGTAAACTAGAAATATAAAATAACATGGAGAATAAAAAAACATAAAATATAATATGGAAATGAGAAAGTTAGAGAGTAGAATAAATAAATAAAACTAGACTATAGGCCTTCTAAGTGAACTCGTGCTAATAATGTGTTATGAAAATAAAAAAAGTATAAGAGATTGACATGAGGGAGATAGAAAATATTAAGAGAAAGTTGGAGGAGAAATATGGAGGAGCTCTCATTCACTTCATTGTTAGTACGAATACATTGTATATAGCCTCTAACCATTGAATTCTTTACATATGGTTACAAGGAAATAAAGATGAGTATAATGGTATTAATCATAAAAAACTCCCACAAATCATTCATTGGGGAAGTTATAGATTTATAACATTGAACACATATGGAATCCTAAGAGTGAGATGTTATGGAGTGAAGGACATATGAAAGGTCAAGAGTTGGATAGTTTATAGACATTCATATTGTTAAACCCCTTTACCCTTTACGATAAACACAAGGCGAAAAGCATAAAGATTCATAAAGCATACAACATAGCGGGAACATATTGATATAAGGTACATGTTTACATTACAAGTGGATCCCCCAAAGGGTTTGATAAACACATATATACACATGTACAAAGAATCCAAACTCAAAAGTATCTAAGTACATGCAAAACCACTATAGCGCCACGAAAAGCTCTGGGACCCTAATCACCGGTAGCCACCGACTTGTCCTTAGAGCTGCTTGCTCCAGCTGAAATGTTTTGTTTTTGAAAGAATGAGATTCAAGGGAATATCAGTAGTAACATGCTTACAAACATGTAAAATGCAAAAATAGATATGCAATGTCATGTCATGTAAAATGATCAAAACGTTGTATGTACACTTGCCCAAGGTCAAACTACTTGTTTACCCCTTGGTCTACTTAATGCCCCTTGTTACGAGTATAAGATGGTGTATTTAGAAAGTGCAAGTGTACACTGTTGTAAACAAGTAATATAGAAGTAAGTAGAGTATCGTTCCCACGAGGATTGATCACTAAGTACCAAAATTGGTAATCTTAGTACTATTTAGTCTGTCAATTAGTTGTGATTGAGATTGCAAGAAAAAAAATGATGAAATATGAATAAAAGTGATATGAAAACAAATATGAGAAAAAACCCTAGGGATTAGAATTCACTTAACAAATGCCGGATTGAATCACTTATCTATTCTAGTCCAATTTATTCCACATGTATTGATAGTCGAGTTTCCCTAATTTAATTACTAGCATCTTCCAAGGTCAAGTAATTCTATAATTAATTGCTAACCCAATATATTCCTATATGAATTTAAGCAATGAATCATGCATTAAGATTTATGGAACTTATTAAGACTACACATCACATATGAATATATTCCTATTTCATATGCAAATTATGATTTTAATTATAGGATCCACACTCATGCATCTCGTTCTGGTCTCAACATGCATATTAAAATCATCCAAAAGATGGTTAATCAATTGAAAGCAGTAAGAACAATAATTAAAACTCAATCATGAAGGAAAAATTAAAACTAGATTTAATAAGTTAAGATTCATTCTGTCATTAGTAAGCTACGTCATCACCCTAGGCAAAGGAAAATTTAGCTCATGATAAAATTAAAAACAAAACCAAAATAAATTACAAACATCATAAATATTGCATAAAAATTAATTACAAAACTTAAAAATACAACTACAAGATGCATGAAAATGGAAAATCTAGCCTATCATATAGGAGGTAAAACCTTTCATGTAGGTGGCAACCTATACCATCCATAAAGGAAGACTACCTAGGCCTTCCATATAGGAGGTAAAACCATCAATGTAGGAGGCATGCAAGAAGTAAAAAAAAATGCAAGAAATAAATTCTAAAAATAACAACTCTCTTTCTAAAATAGAAGCTCTCTCTCTCTCTTCCTTCCTCCTTATTTTAGGATGCCAAGAACCTCTATTTATAGCCTTCAATTTACGGATGAATAGTAAAAACACACTGGAACAGTGAAAAAGCACTTCTGCACCGACCCACTTCTATAGTACAAATCCATTTCTGCACCGGCCCACGTTTGCACTGACGCTACAGTGAATCCATGAACAGTGCCGCTACAGTGAAGTTCTACAGTACGCACTTTTGCATTACCACGTTTTGCACCTACCTAAACAGCATGCATGCTATAGTGTGTGAACAGCATACGCTACAGTGCTGCTACAGTACCTGTATTTTACTACAGTTATCGTATGAACAGTGAAATGGCTATAGTCACACCCTTTAAATACCTTTTCAAAATCTTCTTTATACAGGGCTGTCAGTAGAAAATCATTATTTATTTATCTATTACACCCAAATTCATTATATTAAACTCCAATATCATCCACAAAATTATCATATAAGGGAAAATAAATATGCAAAGATTTTACTTATCACCCCTGTTGGGTCCCTGACCACAACATGGAGAATTGGTGTGTCTAGGATACTAGCTCATGTTACAATGAATGACATTCATAATGGGCATCACATAGTACATTAAGAAGAAGTTACTACCTGGTTGTTTTTCTTTAGAATCTTTTTCTCGTTTTTCTAAGCTCAAGCAAGTCTTAGACTTCGGACCATCTCCAAGTCCCACAATATCCAAACACCATAGATGATTCATTACTCATTCGCACATTACTCAAACTCATGATATTGGTTAACTTAGCTTTACAAAGCTAAATTACCAAAATGCCCCTATAGCCTCGGTCTACCTGGACCTCACTAGAAATTATGACTCAGGCTATTCCTATACAATTTTACGTGTAGAATCTATTTTTGACCTCAGATTGGTCAAATTCAGGGCCAAACGATGAAAATGCCCTTGGTAGCCCTTTCTTTGAGTTTTAATGGATAATTCGGTCATTTCTCATTCTGGCTTTTCTCACTTCATCATCAACATATACTCTACACAATTTTATCTTCTAAACCCAATGGAAATATCATAATTATCAAATTCTATCTCCTTTACCACGTCCAAGATAGGGCTTAGATTTTAGATTCTCAGAAAAATTGTGTTGGTTTCTCATTTTCTCTTACTTAATCACCTTCTTTCTACTTATAATCATATTATTAGCTATTTAGACATTCATTGGACAAGGTTTGGAGAAATTGGACAGCAATGTCCTTTAGGTTTCATTAATCATCTTTTACAAAAACAACCAAACCAATCCAAGAATAACACCAATAGCATCAATCAAAGCATGAGGAATAAGTTTGGAGGTACCTTTGATTTTCTCAACTTTCTCTCTCTACACGTCTGACTTCTCTCCTTCCTCTTAGAAATTTTCTTGAGAACCATGGATTCAAGGAAGAAGAAGTGAGTAGGAGAGATCATGGAAGGATTAGGAAGCATGAATCACAAGTCACAAGCTTCCTTACCTTGATTTTCTGAGAAACCAAGCTCCCCTTGATCTTCATCAACTCAGCACTCTTTCAGTTCTGTTTGCAGGAGAAATGGAATGAAGAAATGGATGAAGGAATGATATATGTTAAGTTAATCAAATAACTTAACATAGGTGGAACTTTTCCATTGGTCCACAATTCCTTTTTTTGTAAATTATTTCATTTTCCTTTTATGCTTCTTCATTCAACTTAAATTGCATGAGAAAAGAGAGGGAAATATGGATCTCAACTATCTCATTGTCATCTTGCAAATTGTTGACTTTTGTCCTTTGACTTTTGACTATTTGACATTTCTTGATAATAATTCACAAAAATAGGCTTAGTAATTATCAAGTAGTCATTTCCCTCTTTTTAGTGCTCATATAGCTAAAATTATTAGGAAGATTAGGGAAAAATATTTGTTTCCCACTTTATGGAAAAATTACCGTTTTACCCCTACGTTTCATGATTTATCGAAATAAATCATTTATTGCTCATTTCCTTTGGTTTAGCCGATTTTTGACATGTATAATAGGCCATTAATTATATCATTTTATGTTCCAATTTTAGTTACAATAGCAGGCATTTATGTAGACATTAATTACTCATTTGTGTCCTTACTTAGCCGAATTGTATGTAACCGACTACTGGAATATTATTGTAAATTTATGCACACCACAATTCATCATTTTATTCCATTAAATGTATCAATTACATAGAAAAAATATTGGTGATTAAAAATGGGGTGTTACACATATAATATAATATTTGCAACACTCTTCATTTTTTTCAAGAATATCTGGTTTTTTTTTTGGTTAAAAGTATAAGGGGATTGCGAACAAATTAATGTTCTCCCACTCCCTTCCATTTGCTCAACATTTATTAAAGAATGATTTATTATTATTATTTTGAAAAATATTAATCTTCAGCTTGTTTTAAATTATAAAATTTTTTATTTTTTATTATGTTTTTTTATTTAATCAAATTTGAATATAGATATGAAATAGGAAATTTTATGATGTTTAATTCTTAATATATAATTTTCTATTATTAACTCCTAAATCAATTAATTATTTAACGAATTTTCTGTTCTCATTTTTAAAAATTTCAATACGGATTACCTCGTTGGCCAAAAAAAAAAAAAAAATACAGATTACCTCGTGTATCGCACAGGCCCTTTCAAATGAAAGGATAATTGAAATGATTCCCACATTTGGAAAGCAATGTATGTTGTTTATGAGCAAATGTAATTTGTATTGGAAATAAAAATAAATGAGCTTGAGCTTATAAGTGTAAGATATTGTAAACGGATTGCATGTTGTTCATGTTCTTAAAGTTATGTACTAGTAGGAAAAAAAAAAAAGATGTTTGGACATTTGAAAAAAATATACAAGAAATCTATTTATTTTTTAATTATGACATTATGTATGTGGTTGATTGAGCATTTAATGTCCTGGATTCAAAGCTTACCCATAATTTATGTGAATATGCAGCACAATTTTTTTCTCAGATTACAATATGTTTAATAGTTTGTCTCATTATTGTTATTTTTTCCTTTAACTTTTGACATATTATTAAGTTATTTTATTCTAAGAATGTTGGGATTTTATTCACCTTTAAAATGTGTGCTAAATTTTAGTTATTCTAAGATGTTACTCCCTCCAATTTTAAATATAAGATATAGTTGATTTTTTTAGAGATTAAGGAAGCTAAATAAATTAATTAATCATATCATATTTTATGTATCATTAGATTATATATCAATTTATATGTTAGGCAAAATAATTTGAACATTTTATAAATATAAATATTTTTAAGTAATTTAATTAACTCCCTTAATATCTTCAAAAAAAGTAACTCTATTTTATATTTAGGATCGTATAGAGTATATTATAAAATTTTAGTCAATTTATTAACAAATGGTATGACATAAAAACTAAACTTGTGTCCAACATTAAATTCATATATATCCACTTGTATTGTTATCATATGATAATTAACCAAGTGCCCTTGTGTTGTTATCATATGCAAATTAACCCTATGCCTAGTGGTGCATTGCATAAGTCATTATTTGCACATTATATGAATAACTTAAAAAGAGAGGTTAGAATTTTTAATCTATATATAATTTTAACTATAAACTTAAACACTAACAGTTCATAATGTGAGAACATGATAACAAGAAGGAATAAATTAACATTAATCATTGAAGTTGTGGAAGATATTAAAAAATGGTGGTGCATGACAGTGTAACATTTCATTTAATTTGAAACACTAAAAATTTCGTTGATCCTATTTTGATTTTTCAAAAATCTTATATATATATATATATATATATATATATATATATATATATATATTCCTTAAAAATTCCTCAACCACATGAGACCATAATGTTAAGTTTAAATTTAGGTTTTAATTTGATGTGTTCTTGTTCAAAAATCAAATTGTTTTTTTTAATATAATGTTAATAGATGTGTTAATATGGCCTTCGTTTTTATATATAAGCTTTAATTTTTTGAATGACTTTTTTCTACCTAAAATTTTTTGAATGACTTTAGTTCTTTTCATAAAAAACATTTTGAAAATGTTCAAGAATTTTTTTTTTTTTTATTTTTACCCATAATTAATTATATGTCAAATTGTTTATTTTTTTAAACCGTTCTCTCTCATCATTTTTTCCATTTATTCTCTCCCACTCACACTTTCCATTACCTCCTCCTCCTCCACCAATGCCATCACCGCCACCTCCATCATTGCTTTCACCACCACCACTATCTCCTCCACCACCATTATAGCTTTCACCACCTGCTACCGCCACAACCATAGCCACCACTACAACCATCGATGTCGGACGATTCTCGGCGAGATAGCGTGACAGTTATTATGAGGCAACACAACGACTCTTAACTATTTTTTCTACAAAGATTATATTAAGGGTAATAGACTTTGTGTGATACATTAATTTTAAATAATTATAACTCATTCACCTTACTTAAAAATAAAACAAAACACTAGCCATGTAATTAATCTTACATTACATTACGATTGCATCGCATTACACTATACTGCAGGGTGTAATGAGATCGAACCAAACGAGCCCTAAAAATGTTATGAGAAAATAAGATGCATTTTTTTTCACATATGTATAGTCTTTAACCAACTTTTTGAGTTGCAATTCACTTATTTGAAGCTTATAAATAGGATGGGAAGGAGTATATGTTAAAATATTGGATGAACTATTTGATAAATACACGTAGTTCTTAAAATACAGCATGAACTTATGCTGAAAATTATGATAGTATTTATCTTTAAGAAATATATTATATAAACTACATTCAAAAGAAAACTTTTTTTGGACAAAACATTCAAAAGAAATTAAAATACATCGATGTTGAATGTTTACTAACCTGAAATTGATGCTCAAAGGATAAATATTTAGTATGTGTTTTATTTCAATCAGTTATATAAATTACATCTTTTAGTACGTGCAAACCCATCTCACCCCTTTCCTAGCCATAAAAAAAATTTATATTTCATAGTATATGCATAAAAGACGGTACTATAAAATTTTAGTCAATTTAGTAAAAGGTAGTACCATAAAAAAGATTTATTTTTCCTGACATTAAATTCATATATCTCCAATTGTGTTGTGGTCATATGCCAATCAATACAGTAAATAGAAGTCAAGACTGCTTATCTACAGTACCTTAAATTTTTTGCTAAATGACAAAATATTAGTAGTAATAAGTACTCAAATAATTCATAATAATAATTTAATTAGAAAATCCATTTTCACAATTATTAAATATGTAAATTTATAAATTGCCATGAATTAGTAAATCAAAATAGTAACAATAATATACTTAACAACAAAATGTTAAAATTGGATAACACCTAAAAGGTGGGGTGAATTGGTATAAGATAACAACTTAAAATCTTTTAAAATATTTTTGCATCGTAGTGAAAATAATAAGTATGAAAATAATGAACCATAAAACCACAATCAATTAAACAAATCATTTATGTTGGAAATATAAGAGATAGAAGAAGAGAATATGCAAACTGTGATTTATACTGGTTTGACCCAATCCTTGATGAGCTACATCCAGTCTCCAAGCTCCACTTAAGAATTTCAATCAACTATCTTCTTGTTCTACAATCTCACAAGTTTAGTCGAGCACTTGTGAAGCCACTTACAATCTTCTCACCGAGATAATAACTCCTCCTTACACACTGTAAGGTTATAATCTCACTTGATGACAAATATTTGCAATCAATCTTCTCTCTTAAAAGTCAATAATGATAATCACTGAAATACAATACAAATAATGTCTCTACTAAAATAAATAGTATAAGAACTGAGAAAATAGAGACTATGTGAGATGAACGTTGAAGTCAAAGTGTTGGCATTTTTACAGTGAAGATGCAAGCTCTCCCTCAACTGTTTCGAATGATCTTATATTTATAGTTGATGAAGAGTATTTAAACCTTGATCTTTTTATTCTTCCCATTGAGAATATGACTATTAGAAGTCTGTTGGAAGTAGCCGTTAAACCTTCTGACACAAAGTTGTTTTTTGGCCGTTGAGCTCTAGTCCAGATTTAATCACCTATAATCTTCATATAAAATTGATTAGGAATGATTAGAAGCAATATAATTAAGGTTAATAAGAGTTTGGAAGAATATCAAAAAATCCGAGATGCTAAATCTAAGAGTCTGATGAACACTCATTCGAGTGTGATTTAGAATCACTCAAGTGGTCCCTTATCACTTGAGTGCTTACTCTGTCACTTGAGTCTTCAAGTGATCTTATGTTGATAATCACTAGCGAGTGACATGGTAGTGATGTTTTAAAAGATTGAATATCACTCGAGTGATCAAATAGATCACTCGAGTGATCTCCTCTTAGAAGCTATAGCATTTTTAGGTAACTTGCAAGAGCCTTGCAAGTGATCATGGATCACTTGAGTGATTTACAGATCACTCAAGTGATTTTCTCAATCCCTCTTAGGTTACTTACAAGTCACTTGCAAATGTTTGCAAGTGGTGCCCATCACTCTAGTGATTTTCTCAATTACTCTCAGATTGCTTGCAAGTCACTTGAAAATATTTGCAAGTGATGGTCCATTACTTGAGTGATTCCCATATAACTTAAGTGATTTCCTTTTTTTCAGACCGTAGATAGTTTTGCATAGAGGTCAACTTCCAATGGCCATAACTCTTTGATTGTAGCTCCAAATTTGGAAAATAACCTATCTTCAGAAAGCTCTTTAAGTATACTTTTCACAGCAACTAGAATTGATCCCAAGTATATTATTTTCCAAAAGTTATGATCCAATTCATTACATCTAGTCTAGAACACAACATTGATTTCAAGGATCAAATTTCAAAGTTGATATCTATTTCATCTAATATTTGATTATGAAATTGATGTAATTGAAGTACCTCTTGAGTCTGGTTTTATATGCAACAAGTTTCAATCCAAAACTCACTGTCTTCCAAAAGTTATGATACGAAGAATGACTGTTGTTTTGGAACATCGTGGAAACATTGTGAGAACATCGAGCATCAAATTCCAAGATCTATATCTCTTCTTGTTGACCCTCTTTGGTCTTGATCATGGCTTTTGAAAAACCCATTTTGAGTGCCATTTTATATGCCACAAGATTCACCTCATTCAAAGTTTTGATGTAGGAGATATGCCTAAATTACTTAACCTGTTTTGGAATAACGGGAGAAATTCTACTGTCAAATTCCAAAACTCATATCTTTTTCATCGGAACTTTGTTGAACTTGAACTTGGTGTTTATGTGTCGTATTTGAAGTCTAGTTTCATATGAAGCAAGTATAAGCTCAATCAGACTTATGGTTTAAGAGATATGACCAAATTATAGAACTTCTCTCATGCTTAATTAAAACAGAACTGAACAGAGTATGCTAAAATATGATTATTACTCGATTGAAATGTGTGAAAATCACTTTTGAAAGTGTAACTCGAGTGAAAATAAAGTATCACTTGAGTACAGTTGAAATGACTCTAATATAAGGCTTTTTAACTTCAAATTAAGCTATTCCAACTTCCATTTTGATTATAGAGATTTCCAATATCAAATCTAAGAACTTAAACATTAATATTCCCATTATATTTTATAAGTTCTTTCTTTAATTTATTCCCTTCTTCTTATTGATTATTATCTAAAACCCTTTTGATAACTCCTTGCTTTCTTGACTAATTTCTTTAATCTATTTCTTCTTCTTCCTCTTGATCATCAATTTAATCACTTTTTTTGTTTTCTTGACTTCATTTTCCTGTATTTGATATATAATTTCATTCTTCAATATCTTTTTATTCTTTCTCTTGATCATTCTCCATAATTCAACTTGATATCTTCTAATCTTTGCTTAACTAATCTACAAGATATATTTCACATTAAACATAGTAGTTAGTCAATATAAATGATAAATACACTATGTAAACTTTTTTCTCTTAATATTTAGAATATATATTTGACATCATCAAAACAAATAATATCTAACATTCTCCCCCTTTTTTATGATAAAAAATCCTTTAATTAAAATATGCATGAGTATAAATTAGATGCAACATATTTTGATTGTCTTTCTCTCCCCCTATTTCACATTAGCAAAAAGTTTGAAGTACAAAGATTTGTGGAGAAGTAAAATAGAAATGTCTATTTCTCCCTTAATCAAAAGGAATTGGTCAAGAAAATAATGTTCGCTCTCCTTATGTGAAAGTATTTTCATTTTTAATGTGATGCAAATAAAAAAGTGTTTAATGAAACTAATTTTAGATAATTTGCAAAGGTTTTCAAGAAAACTTCATAAGCAATGTTAAATTTTTTCCCCCAACATAAGCAATGTTAAATTGAAACTAAAGGTTTGTAAGGTATGCACAAAATATAAAGAGAAAGGGTTTAGAAATTCTCATTTTTTATTTGGCAGCAAGTTCATGTATTGCTCCATAAAGTTTGTTGCTTTCCTCTTATGATGTGTATAATCCATGATATTGTGTGCTTTGCACTTCTGTTATGCAACTTTTTATTGGCAAAGATCATGTTGCTTTGAAGGTTGATGCCAATATATTTCTTTTTATTGAGCGTCAAGGCATCATTCATCAAAGTTGATAGATTCTTCTTTTAGTGTGTTGAGGAATGATCTCGCAGAGAACAAATTCTCCTACCATAAGTTAAAATCATTCTTGCATATAATGGTTCGTACAATCAAGTATCAAAAGTTTCCTTTTTGTAAGACATTTTCAAATTAAGATCATGGAAAAAAAATATACAAGAAACTCATCATAAAAAACTAATCCATTGACAGTGAATGCAAAAATATGCTATAAGATTTTCTTTAAATAAAAGAGATGAGCTTTTAAGACAGAAAATATGTGTGAATGTAAAGCTCCCTCTTAATGAATGCATGGCTTAAAAATCATTATGAAGAATAGAGTTAAGAGCTCTCCCGGATTTTAAAAATTGTTGGAATCTTCATAGAGAAATTAAGTATTAAAGTCTGAAGATTTAGTGAAAAATCAAGTTTTGAAAATGATGATGCTATTTAGAGGTTTTATAACTAAAACCCGATATCACTCGAGTAGTTGCATGAGTAATTTTACTTGAGTTCTCAATCGAGTGCTAAAACTTAGAGAATTTGAATTAAGCAATAATACAATACCTCACTCGATTAATTTTGAAATTACTCGAGTATAGTCCTCTGAAGTCTATTGATGCATTGTTGGATAGTTACTATCTAATAATGTGAACATCACTGAAGGATTCTGAAGGTGTGGTCTTTATGGGACACTCAGGAGCAAGGATAAAAAGATGATCTTGGAGAAAGACTTCATATCCATCTATCCTCTTAGTAAGTGCTTCTTGTTTAGTAAACACCATCTGGAAATTCTGATTCACCATAACATATAACTCTCTTACTCTATCATCCACCATCTCAATGAGCTTCTTATTTGATGCAGTTCAGCAAGTTGTGTCTTCAAATTCAAGAGATCCTTTGCAAATTCCAAGTCGACCAATGACAAGGGCAAGAACCAAACAAATTAAGGAAGTATTAAATGGGCTAGTGCAAGAGGTATGGATAAAGCAAGAGGTGATTGGATCAAATCTAGACAAAAATCCTGAAAACGTAACTAATTTCATATGGGCTACAAATGGAGATACAAATCAAGTTTTGGGCTTGGAGACTTCAAAACAAAGAGCTTGGACCTAGAACTATACATGAGAGGGCTAATTTGGGCTTAAATAAGCACATTTTGGGCCTTGAATACTGATTATATTTTGTGAATTTTATTTATGCAAAAATTATTAGATAATTAGCATATTAGACTTTTGGGTTTCCTAATTAATTAATTGTATTAGTTTAGTTTCTATTTTCTAGGATGCATTTAATGCAATGAGGGTTTTTGAATTAGGATTTTTAAAAACTTCTCTTTAAATAACGTTGTAACCCTTCATTTGGAGGCAGAGACTTTCATACTTGATTATTGAATGAAAGGTTGCATTTTTCTGCACCTTGTTTCTTGAGAGTGGATTCTCTCTAGGGTTTTTCTTAGAACTAACAGACTTATCAAGGTTTGATCAACCTTGTGCCGTCTTCCAACACTTTGGGTCCTTGTTCTTTCGTGCTCAAGGGTTCAAGTAGATCATCGATCTGTGTTTAGCTTTCTTAGGGTGCATATATTCAGATTGGTTGTGGGTTCGTGGGATCTTCCCTTGTAGGTTCACACCATCTTGGTAAAAGAGCTTCGGATCTAAACTCAATCATATCTTTCTGTTCTTTGTTTCAATTTTTGTTTTAGGTCTAGCGCTTTGTTCTTAAATCTTTTCGTCTAGGTGATCATTATTCGTGTATGAAGTTGTTGCTTTTGTTCATCAATCATTTCATTGTGGTTTCTGATGTTTAGTGAGTATTTTTCATAATTCAAAATCTCTTCTTTCATATCGGTTTGGAATTGTTTCAATCTGATTTGTCATTGGTGAGTTTTATCCCTTTTAATCTAGTCATGTTTCTGGAAATTTTCTATGTCTTTTCATCTTCGATTTTCCAAAATGTCACCAAATATTTTGTCCTTGTTTGACAACTTTTACTTTGTGTTTTCCATCATTTAATAGGTCATTTTTAGTTTTTAGAATCTCTTCTTTCCATTCGTTTTGGTTTCATCTCAATCTAAAATTTCTGCAGTGAGTTATGTTCTTTTCAAAAAGGACACTTTTCTGAAAATTTCTGGGTTCAGATTGCTTAAGACTATTTGGATAGATTGTGTATTCTCTTTAAATTTCAATAAAAGAGAGAGAGAGAGCATCAGAAAAGAAAAATTGACAAAAAAAAAAGAGAAGAAAGTTCCAATTGATGTGCTCGAAGTGTTCTATACAAGCATCTATCTTAATATCCAGAATTTGACTGAACCTTTTTCACTCTGTGGCAATTGAACTTTTGATTTCCTTGAACTCCTTTTCCAATACTCACTTTGATATTCCTTATTTCTGAGTGTTGTGTTGATTTCTACAAGTTGTGATTGCATTGATTAAATTGCTTAGTTCTTTAAAGAACTTCAAGAGGAGTCTAAGAGTGAAAAAAGGCAAGAGTAATATACATCAATTCAAAAGGCCAAATTTGAGTAAAACATGAGTGTAGAGTGACATTCTTGAGGGAAACACGTGAGGAATTTGTGAGACAATTTATTTCTCTAACATCTTTCTTGCAGATTCAATGTCTAATGCAGAAGAAACATCAGGGGGTAATCCAATGAACCTAGATGATCACCTCAGAGCAATGCAGCAACAATTTTCACATATGAATGTGGTTTTTGGAGAAATAAGGGATAGGATGGATATGCAAGATGAAAGGATTTCAAATTTGCAAAGAGTTTGACCAAATCCTCGAAGGCACAATAGGCAATGGGATGCTTCTATGGATGAATATGAATATGAAAATTATGAGATTGTTAGTAGTGCTAGTGAGGAAGATTTTGAATCTAAATTTGAAGTAGGAAGAAATAGGAATAGAGGAGGTATAGGAGAAGACATGACAGAAATATTCTTAGGGAAATAAATAGAGTGGATGGAAACCTTGGGAGCATCAAAATGAAAATATCACATTTCCAAGGTAGGAGTGATTCTGAAGCATATTTGGAGTGGGAGAAGAAGATAGAAATGATTTTTGAGTGCTATAATTATTCTAAGCCTAAAAAGGTGAAGTTGGCAGTAATAGAATTCACTTATTATGTCATTGTTTGGTGGGATAAATTAGGCATTAATAGGAGGAATAATGGTAAGAGGCCTATAGCAACATGGAGGGAAATGAAAACTCTAATGTAAAGGAGATTTATTCCTAATCATTACTATAGGGAGCTTTATCAAAAGTTGCAAACCCTTGCACAAGGCTCTAAGAGTGTAGAGGAATATTATAAAGAGATGGAATTAGCTTTAATAAGAGCTAATGTGAAAGAAGAAAGAGAGGCTACAATGGCTCGTTTCTTGAATGGACTTCACAAAGAAATTTGTGACATCGTAGAATTACAACACTATGTGGAGTTGGAAGACATGGTGCATCTGAAAATTAAGGTGGAAAAGCAACTTAAGTGTAAAAGTGCTTTAAAATTTCATTCTGGATCAAGTTCTTTACAAAAACAGATTTGGAAGAAAGGAGAAAAAGCTATCCAAAAGGAGACAACTAAAGGCAAAGAAGACGCTACATCAAAAAGCAAAGGTAAACCTGATTCCTAAACTTCTAGAAATAGAAATATAAAGTGTTTCAAGTGTTTGGGTACAGGTCATATAGCTTTTTAATGCCCCAACAAGAGAGACATGATTTTGAAAAATAATGAAGTTGTGACTGAAAGTGAAAGTGATCATGATTCCATACCCTTACTTGAAGATGCTAGTGATGATGGGGTTGAATATTCTGTGGAAGGAGAATGCCTTATGGTTAGAAGAGCTTTGAATTGTCAAGTGAAGGAAGATGAGATGAATGAACAAAGGGAAAATATTTTCCATACTTGTTGCCTCATTAATAACAAGGTTTGCAGTTTGATTATTGATGGTAAGAGTGTGACAAATGTTGCAAGCACTACATTGTTGAGAAATGGAATTTACCAACCATTAGACACCCTAGACCATACAAGCTACAATGGTTGAATGAATGTGGGAAAATTAAAGTTGATAAGCAAGTTATTGTTTCCTTTTCTATTGGCAAATATTGTGATGAAATAATATGTGATGTTGTTCATATGCATGCTGCACATCTACTTTTGGGAAGACCTTGGGAGTTTGATAGAAAAGTAAAGAGGGATGGGTTTACAAATAGATATTCTTTTGTAATGAACAACAGATCCGTGATTCTTGTACCATTGACTCTAAAGAAAGTATATGAGGATAAACTCAAGATGAAAAGAGAGAGAGAGATAAGAAAAAGAGTGATATGGAAAATGAGAAACATGAGAGAGAAACATCAAATAGAAAAGGGAATGAAAAAGAGAGAAAATCTAAGAGTTCATAAAAAGAAATCCAGAGAGAGGAAAAGAGTGAAGAGAGAAAACAAAATAAGAAAATAAGTTTTTATACAAAAGAAAGTGAAGTGAGGAGTGCATTTATGGCTTAAACACACTTGCTTCTCCTTGTTTACAAGGAATCCTTTTTGAACACTAATGACATTAACTCTTCCTTTCCTAGTGTTATTGGTTCTTTGTTGTAGGAATTTGATGATGTGTTCCCTGAAGAAATTCTACCAAGTTTACCACCTATTAGAGGAATTGAACATCAAATTGATTTCATTCCTGGAGCAACAATTCCTAATAGACCAGCATATAGAATCAATCCTTATGAAATAAAAGAGCTTTAAAAGCAGGTAGAAGAGCTTATGGCAAAAGGATATGTTAGAGAAATTTTGAGCCCTTGTGTAGTTCCAGTACTTCTAGTGCCAGAGAAAGATGGAACTTGGAGGATGTGCATTGATTTTAGAGTTGTCAACAATATCACTATCAAGTATCGCCATCCCATTCCTAGATTAGATGATATGCTTGATGAATTGCATGGTTCTATTGTATTTTCTAAGATTGATTTGAAATCTGGGTACCATCAAATTAGAATTAGGGAAGAGGATGAGTGGAAAACTGCTTTCAAGACCAAACATGGATTGTATGAATGGTTAGTTATGCCATTTGGGTTAACTAATGCACCTAGTACTTTCATGAGATTAATAAACCATGTTTTGTGTGCTTTCATTGGAAAATTTGTTGTGGTTTATTTTGATGATATTATGATTTGTAGCAAGGATTTGGATGAGCATTTAAGTCATTTGCATTTTGTGCTTGATGTTTTGAGAAAGGAAAAATTGTTTACAAATCTGAAAAAGTGTGATTTCCGCATGGATAAAATTATTTTTCTTGGTTTTGTGGTGAGTGCTAAAGGAATAGAAGTTGATAAGGAAAAGATAAGAGCTATAAAAGAATGGCCAACACCTAAAAGCATAACTAAGGTAAGAAGTTTTCATGGTTTGGCTAGTTTTTATAGGCGATTTGTAAAAGATTTTAGCATACTTGCTACACCACTCACTGAGGTTATTAAAAAATCCATTGGTTTTAAATGGTATAAAGCACAAGATGATGCATTCATCAAACTTAAAGATAGATTGTGTTCTGCACCTCTGTTGGTATTGCCTGATTTTGGCAAAACTTTTCAGATTGAATGTAATGCATCTAGAGTTGGGATATGAGCTGTTTTAATGCAGGAAGGAAAGCCAATTGCTTATTTTAGTGAAAAGCTAAATGGAGCAGCCTTGAAATATCCAACTTATGACAAAGAGCTCTATGCACTTACAAGAGCATTGAAGAATTGGCAACACTACCTTTGGCCCAAACAGTTTGTGATTCACACTAATCATCAGTCCTTGAAGCATATTAAAGGGCAAGGTAAGCTGAACAAGAGACATGCAAGGTGGCTGGAATTTATTGAAACATTCCCATATGTCATCAAATACAAGAAAGGTAAAGAGAATGTGATTGTTGATGCATTGTCAAGAAGGTATACTCTTCTTTCTTCTCCTAATACTAGATTGCTTGGCTTTGAACATATCAAGGAGTTGTATGCAAATGATGCTGATTTTGCTGAAGTGTTTCTTGCTTGTGAAAAGAAAGCATTTGATAAATTTTACAGAGTTAATGGATACTTGTTTAAAGAAAACAGATTGTGTGTAGCTCAATGTTCGTTACGTGAATTGCTTGTGAGAGAAGCATATAGGAGAGGTTTAATAGGTCACTTTCGTATGAAAAAAGCTTTGGATGTTTTTGCAAAAGCATTTCTTTTGGCCTAAAATGAAACGTGATGTAGAAAGAATTTGTGCTAAATGCATAACATGTAAAAAGGCTAAATCTAAAGTTTTGCCATATGGTTTGTATACTCATTTACTTGTACCTAGTGAACCTTAGGTTGATATATCAATGGATTTTGTTTTGGGGTTGCCTAGGTCAAAAAGAGGAATGGATTCCATATTTGTGGTTGTTAATAGATTTTCTAAACTGGCACATTTCATTGCGTGTCATAAAACTGATGATGCCACATATATTGCTAATTTGTTCTTCAAAGAAATTGTGAGACTTCATGGTGTTCCTAAAAGTATTGTTTTTGATAGGGATACAAAATTCTTGAGTCATTTTTGGAAAGTTTTATGGGAAAAGCTTGGTACTAAATTGTTGTTTTCTACTACTTGTCATCCACAAACTGATGGACAAACTAAAGTTGTTAATAGAACCTTGTCTCAGTTACTCAGAATTGTGATTCAAAAGAACTTGAAAAATTGGGAAGATTGCTTACCATTCATTGAATTTGCATATAACAAAAGTGTGCATTCATCTACTAATTATTCTCCTTTTAAAATAGTGTATGATTTTAATCCACTAACTCCTTTGGATTTATTACCATTGCCTATTGATGAGAGAGCAAGTCTTGATAGGAAAAAGAAAGCTGAAATAGTGCAGCAACTTCATGAGCATGTGAAACAGCAAATTGAAAAGAAAAATGAGCAATATGCATCCAAAGCCAACAAAGGAAGAATGCGTGTTCTTTTTGAACCTGGAGATTGGGTATGGGTGCATATGAGAAAAGAGAGATTTTTAGCTCAAAGAAAATAAAAATTAGCTCCAAGAGGAGATGGTCCATTTCAAGTTCTTGAGCAAAAAAAAGATAACACTTACAAGATTGACTTTCCTGGTGTGTATTCTGTTAGTGCTACTTTCAATGTAATTGATTTATTTCCTTTTGATGAAGATAAAGATTCGAGGACGAATCCTTTTGAGAAGAGAGGGAATGATGGTTGTGTCTTCAAATTCAAGAGATCCTTTGTAAATTCCAAGTAGACCAATGACAAGGGCAAGAACCAAACAAATTAAGGAAGCATTAAATGGGCTAGTGTAAAAGGTCTGGACAAAGCAAGAGGTGATTGGATCAAATCTAGACAAAAATCCTAAAAACGTCACTAATTTCATATGGGCTGCAAATGGAGATACAAATCAAGTTTTGGTCTTGGAGACTTCAAAACAAAGATCTTGGACTTAGTACTAAACATGGGAAGGTTCATTTGGGCCTAAATAAGTACATTTTGGGCCTTGAATGCTGATTATATTTTGTGAATTTTATTTATGCAAAAAATTATGAGATAATTGGAATATTAGTTTTTTAGGTTTCCTAATTAATTAATTGTATTAGTTTAGTTTCTATTTTCTAGGATGCATTTAATGCAATGAGGTTTTTTGAATTAGGATTTTTGAATACTTATCGTTAAATAACCTTGTAACCCCTTAATTTGGAGGCAGAGACTTTCAGACTTGATTATTGAATGAAAGGTTGTATTTTTCTGCACCTTGTTTCTTGAGAGTGGATTCTCTCTAGGGTTCTTCTTATAACTAACAGACTTATCAAGGCTTGATCAACCTTATGGCATCTTTTAACACTTCGGGTCCTTGTTCTTTCATGCTCAAGGGTTCAAGTGGATCATCGATTTGTGTTTAGCTTTCTTGGGATGCGTATATTCAACTTGGTTGTGGGTTCGTGAGATCTTCCCTTGTAGGTTCGCACCATTATTGGTATTGGTAATCTCAAGTGAGAATTTTGAAAGCTCAGTCTATCTAAATGGTGATTCAAAGAGTAAGAGTCAAAGTGATCAAGCTCTCGCTAAGGATTTGGATTCATCATCTTTCGATGTTTTAACCTCTAATCTGACTCTTTCTTGTTCAAATAGAACTTTGAAGTTCTTAGTTCACTAAGTCACAGAGTTGCCTAATCTTGTCATGCACATAAGTGATGATTTTGCATTGTTTGTAGGAAGCTCAGTGTGAGATTGTTGAAGCTCTTCTCTCCTAGATAGATAGACCAAAGAAGGAAGGACTAGGGGACCAGCTTAACAAAATACTATGTCTTATCTATCCATGAACTCTAAGCTTCCACCCTTTGTATATATAGCTTCTTAAACACGGAAATCCTATCTAGTTGCTCATTTTGCTATAAGTTCCATATCTTGTTCATCTTGAAGAATAGAGATACCAAATGAGGGTATGAGATTGGAGTATGCCTTGTAGAAATAAATCTATACCTCTTGATTTCTCAAAATATGATGTCTCCAATGTTCCTCAATTATTGTGCCTTCTTCTGACCATCTCTATTGACTCCATATCATAGTACAAGTGTCTAAGTACCTTGGGACAATAAAGAAGATGGGCAGGCAACTAAGTCTCATAATGGTTAGACTTGTTCTTGGCCTGGAGCTGCTTTGAAATTTAACTCAGCTATGGCCACTAAAAGGCATTCCTCTTCTTTCTCTAACTGCATCACTAACTAGTCACTTGCTAGTAATAGGGTTTCAAGTGATACCATTGATTTTGCTTCTGTGCACACTGCAATACTGCCAATTAGACCAACTTTGTTGGCCTCTGTTCTTTGTACCCGAAGCGGAGCATTTTGGTTAACTCCTGCAAAATAGATCTCTAGACACTTTGGTACTTAACTTCTCTTGGGTCCTCACAATATTAGGCATAATAACTCTTTTGCTCTTATATAATCGAACTATATGATTATTGAGCAAAGAGTGTATTAAATCATCAAAATATAATTTTTCCTTATTAATTAAATTCAAGTCATTGAACATAAAGGGTAATGAGCAAATTATACCAAGAATGATGTTTTTCAAATATTAATGACAATTTGTAAATACACTTTATATATAAAATATATCCTTGATAAGATTTTTATGCAAGTTAGATCAAAGAGAGTAGTGAATCTATCCATAATGACCAACTTCTATGTAATAAAATCTAGTTTTCCAAGAATGATAATGAAAAATGCAAATTGTTTCAAATCTCAAATGTTATTTCAAATCATGACAATGCATTGAAATTGAGATTTTGAATATATGCAAAGCTCATTTTAGAAACATATTTACAATTGATGCTCATGCTAAAATGTTGGAAGTCAATAGTTTAAGTATATATATACTAGAAATCTTTCCTTTTAGAGAATAACTAAAATAACATGTTAGACGTTGGAGTTAATATGTTTAAGAATCTTCCCAAGAACAAAAGTCATATGGAAAATGAATTAGCCAAAAAGGCTTAACTTGATAGATATAGATAAGCACAATGACTTTTCTATTGACTAAGATATAATCTTGCCTTTTAGAGTTGTGTCTTGAAATATATGAATATTTAAGGCAAGGATTTTAATACAAGGCTCTAGTTACTCAAAAAGTGAGAGACTTATTTCTATTTTGCTTGGTAAGGACCAAATAATCAACTTCCCCTTGGAACATGCAGCACATGAGAAATTATGGGACTGTAATATTTGTTTACACTTTAGAGTATATCTACATGAATTCTCAATTATTTTTTACGTAATTGAACTGGGATGGACTAGCTGATCATGCCAGACATTAAATTTATTAGTAAGCTTTTAATTTATATTGTTATTTGTAAACTTCCAGTTTACAATAGTATGTCTTTTAATTCTGCTTATAAATGTATAGTACAAGCCAAAAGAAAAAGTAGGAAAACTTTCTAATATGCATTTTCTGCCAAAAACTAAATTTGTGATACCAAGACGTTCCTGATTATTTTTAGTTGTTGTTTCTATATGATATCTATTTCTTTTAGATTTGATAGAATAAAATGCATTATCAATGTATAATTTTGTTCCTTCAGGTAATAAAATATTAGCTCTTCAAATTTATACTACCGGATATAGCTTGAACATTGGCTTCTCCCATTACCAAGGAAGAAAATTATTTATCATTTATGAGTATGGTGTGTGTTGTTACACTATCAACGAAACATAAATCTTCAGGATTGATGTCATAAGACTTATTCTTCTATAAAAGAAACATGAAAATAAAGGAAAGTATAATTAAAAAGGAAAATACATATGATGCTTGCAACTTTAAACACATTAAAGCATATTAGTTCAAATAAACAAAGATAATTTGTGCTAAGAAATCAGCAATATATAAATAGGTAGTATACATATCACCATACTTAAAAATACTAGTCTTATTAATATGATTTATTTCAATCTTTCCCTACTTCGGGTGGGAATTTGAACTACCATGATTATGAAAACGACTATTCCCACAGTTGTAGCAACATCTACGTTCATGTCACAGCCACAATTAGATCCATTCTTTACTATGTTTATTTCTAGGAATATAATCAAGCTTGTTAGACAGGATTCATGATTTTTCAACAAAAACTCTTTGTTTCATTTAGCCAGATGGAGGCAAGAACTTAATTAAGCATATTTCTTAAACTCCTTTTACAGTATTGCTACTGCAGGAGAAAATTGGATGCATTCACTCATAATGAAACTTTAGAAGGATACTCATTTTCTGGTCGTCAAATCCTTCTTTTAAATTGTTACAAAGAACAAGTGGGTCTTTTATGGTCATATATTGAGTTTTGAGACTTTCATGCAAATGGTGGTATATAAAAATTATGGATCAAACAAGATAAATAGTTCTTTTTAGTAATGACAAGAGTCACAAATTCATATTTCACAAGATTTAACATAGTTCAGACTAATTCAATAAAATGAAATTCTTTAAATATGAAATATAAAATTTCAATATAACAACACAAATGATAATAACAGGAAATTTGCAAATACAAGAAATAATTCATAAAGTAATACGGCTTTAGACGATTTAGTTCTCATGGCTTCAGGCTAAGTAGTTTCATGGCTTTGAGCCAAGTAGTCTCAAGATGCATGAGAAATTAGAATTATATTGCTTCCAACCTTTTATCTTCAAAATAAATAAAATTATATGGTTTCTAACCACCCAATAAAATAGAAGACAGAAAAGTATATGACTTTTGGTCATATAATGGGGAATCAAATAAACATGGCTTCTGGCCATATTATATCAAAATAAGAAATCCAAGTAATATGCTTTGTGGTCATAATTTCTGAATAAGAACTTAAAGCAATATAACTTCTAGCCAATATAATTTCAGAATATGAAATTAGGGGTGTATGGCTTTTGGCCATATTAAAATAAAAATATCAATAATATAAAAGAACTTGTGAAGGAGATATAAGATATAAAAACAATAACAATCTCTAATCTTAGCCATAGAACCTTATGTTTATAACAATCAGTAAAAGTATTTCTTTAATTTCATATAGTCACATAGATTATCTCAAATATATCAAATAAAATATGGTAAAATAAGGTAGATGAAATTGTCAAGGAAATGATAAGAAGATCATACCTTTGTTGGAGCTTTTGTGATGATAACATGTTATGAAAATAAAAGAAATCTAGGATAAGAGAGTAAAAGAACAAGAGAAGAGAAAATTCTAGAGAGAAGGGGGAGCAATTCTCATTCATTTTCTTGTGATTACAATACTTGTACAAGCTAAGGTCTCTATTTATTGGCCCCCAAGCATCACCACCAAGGGTCACCACTAAGATACAATAAATGGTACAATACATACAGATGAATATACAATATATGATCCTTTGTATCATACATATATCTGAATGTACATTAAATAGCCTTTTAGTTTTCCAACTATTATTCATGAATGATGACTAGTAAATGAGAGGTCAAGAGTCAATGAATATCCACATAATAACTATATTCACAACACATTGTTTATTATATTACAATTTTTACTATATCTATTATTTTTTATTCCTTTACAATTTATTAAATTGTACTATTGTTATTTTTAGTTTTAATAAAAACAAGAAATATTAGGTTTATGGAAAAATATTATTTTATTATTGGAAAAAATAATATTCATTTTTGCGTTTAATTCCATTTACATTTACTATGTTGGTTATAACTAAGCGCCATTTTTTAGATAAACCAGATTTATTCCTTTTATTTACTTCAAACTTAATTTAATCTCAGTTTTTGTGCTGCAACTACCCCACTAATTGTGATTTTAATTAATTGCATTCCAATTTCTTATATCAACCCCACTAAAGGCTTCAATTCGTTTAGTTGGGCATTGAATGTATTCTTAAATTATAATTACCCTTGCTGCATATACTAGTCTGATTGCTAGTGCTTTGATTGAATGTTTTGGAAAGCATCCTTTTGGAATATGCCATGTTAAACCCCTCAATATTTTGACATGTATCATAATATTAACACATGGTTCAGTGTGCATACAGAAATAGCATAAATATATTGATACAAGTGCTTGATTACATTACAAGAAATCCCCACAAGGTTTGTAAATAATAATTTACAAGTTTCAAAATTCATAAAAAGATAGGCAAATAACCAACACTAGAGTCTTGATCAGCACTAAAACCCTCGGTTGATGATATCTACCGCTTTGCCCTTTGAACTGCTTCCTCTAGCTAAATTAATTTTATTTATGGAAATGATGAGATTCGAGTGAATCTAAGTAGTAACATGCAATTAGTCATATAAAATACAATAGATAAATATGCAATGCAACATATAATGTAGCAGATAATAATGATATGCACATGTTTGTCAAATAATGTTCAGGATCAAACAACGATTTTGTCCGGATTAAAATGGTCGTTTATCCCTACTTGCCTCATAGTGTTCACAATAATATTCTGGAACAGGTACCAACTTATCCGTACTTGTCACACTACCTCAGCTAGGTCCCACGGGCCTCATGGTACTTGTGATTTTCCTATAGGTTGGTACTTGTGCTTTTCTTACACCACAGCGAGGAATTATATCAATTATATTGGCTTACCTAGACTGGGTCTAAACTAGCCTAGTGGTACTTGTGTTTTTCCTACTGGATGGTACTTGTACTTTTCCTACACCACAACTCTAGGAATTACTGCCATATACATTCCACATCACAGAACATGGCAATTACAAACCATATAAGCAATCACATAGTATATGAGAAATAGAATTACTACCTTAACTCCTTTTCATGCCTAGCTAATATCGGTCCTTTAACCTTTTGTTCGGCTCGAGCAAATGTAGAATCCTAAAATTTCAAATTGATAATAAATGAGTTATTACTCATTCATGCTTTATTCCAAAGCTCATTTAATTGGTTATCTCTACCCAAGGTGCAAAATTAGCAAAATGTCCCTAGGGAATCTGGTCCAATTCCCTTTATTCTTAGTATAATTGTACTTTTCCAAAAATAATGACTCGGGCTATTCCTACACAATTTTGTGTGTAGAATCCATTTTCGACCTTAGTTTTAACAAAATCACACAACATTTCCAAAATTACCCTTAACAGCCACCAATTATGGTTTTAGACGAAAAATTGTCATTTCACACCCTAAAGCTTTCAAACTCCATTTTTCCACATGTATCCTACGCAATTTTCTATTCTAAACATAATGGAATCATCAAATCTACCAAATTCCAGCTCAAACACATCCAAAGTAGGTATGGATGAAAATATGGAAAAATTAGAAATTTTAAAGTTTCTTGATTTCTTTCAACAAAACACATTATTTTCACTTCTAATCACATGTTTAATCACTTAAAAACCTCTTGAATGTAAGACCCGCCTTACATACACCTCATTATTCCAATATTCACCAGAGTAGAAATACGCAGTTCAGTGGGCACATAGGAATAGCATAAATATACTGATAACAAGTACATGATTACATTACAAGAATCCCCAGAGGGTCTTATACGTAATATGCGCAAAAATGCACATGGATATACAGGTAATGTAGCCACGCAAGACTACCAAAGTGTCTAAGTCTAATCTAAGAACAGTAGACACATCCCTGTCTTTGTTCCACCACTGCATTCCTCTGTGTGCAATCCTCTTCTCTGTTCTCAGCACACCTCCTTTATTCACCTGTCTTAATTGGTTGGTTGGGGAGGCTGAGATTCAAGGAATCTCAATAGTAAAAAATTACCAAAATACATACATCATATATGCCAAGTGCATGACATATTAGTCTTAACTAGATGCAAACCACATAATGACATTTTTGCGTGCTCAATATTTCATATAACATACTCATGACCATGGCATAAACAAAAGCAAAGTTTCATCATTCAAATATGCTCTACAAAATCAAGTAAAGCAATCACATACATCACTACACAAGCATAAATATCAAAAACATGCAAATATGGTAAGTTCACTACCTTCATTGCCCTTCCCTGATCCACTGTTTGTTCCACTATCTGTTCAATATCCTGTGTCCGGCTCAGGCTACTACCAAGTCCTAAAATTCCAAATTTACAATAAATGAGTTATTACTCATTCATGTATTATTCTAGACTCATTTTATTGGTTATCTTTGCTTAAAAATGCAGGATGACCAAAATGCCTATACGGTACCAGTCCAATCCCCTCTGTACCTGGTCTAACAAAAAATTATGACTTAGGCTAATCCGACATAATTTCTCTTGTAGAATCTATTTTTAACCTCAAAATTTTCAAAATCAAGCTCAAATTACATAATTACCCCTAGTAGCCACTACTTTAGGGTTTTAGGGTAAAATTGTCATTTCACAATCTAAAGTCTTCACACTTCATAATTCACATGTACCCTACATAATTTTCCATTCTAAACTCAATAGAATAATAAAAAAAATCCAGTCTAAACACAGCCAAAAAATCTCTGTACAAAATTTGGAATAAATTGGGAAAAATCGATTTTCTTGATTCCGTTCAACAAAACACCTCATTTCTACTTCTAATTACTTGTTTAATCACTTAAACACTTATTAATGATGAATGAAAAATTGGGTAACACCTCCCCTTAGGGTTTTAACATCCCAATTTACAAAATCAAACCAATACAAGGCAAAACTCCACTACAACAACAACAACCTTGATTCCAACTAGAAAAGCAAGGTTCATGAGTTTACCTTGGTTCCTCTTCTTCTCTCCTCCAAACCGTGGACTCCTTCCTCCTCTTTCCTTTGATTTTCTTCTTGCTACATGTGTTTCTAAGGAGGATGTGAAGATTAGATAAGGTGTACAAGAAATTGAAGACAAGAACAAGTGAATTTTACAACCAAACTCACCTTGATCTTGCTCTCTCTCTTGTTCTTTATGTTCTTCAAGCCACTTTCTCTCTCTATTTCTCTTGTTAGGCCGAAATATGCCTTTGGAAGGAGAGGATGAGCTCTTAAAATATCACAATTTCCACCTCCTTAAATAATAGTATTTTATTGCTAATTAATTGCATTAATTTGACTTTTTGTTCTTCTTTTTCACACTTGGCCAAAAATGCATACATATGGCATATTTTTCCTCCTTTCCCCCTTTTTGGTTGAAAATATGGCCTTTTATTTGGAGAAATATAAGTGGTTCTAGTTTTATGGCCAAATGATGATTTTACCCTTACATTTTTTCCCATACCTTTATAATTTCACACTTTGATTGAAAACTGACAGAATTTTCATCAAACTTTGAAAATTCATATCTTTATTTATAGATGTCTAATTGCTATAGTTTTAAAGGTTGTGTGACCCTTATTAAGTATATTTTTGAGAAAAAATATTTTCCTTAGCCAACTGGATGCTCATAATTCCCAGAATATGATTTATTTGATACTGCCATAGAAACTTGCCAATTTTTCTCATCAGCTGACTTCAAAAATACATAACTTAGTGTATAGCTCCAAATGACATATATGAAATATCAAATTAAATCTTGATAAGTCTACTTTTATTTTGAAAAATTTCATAGGCATTGGACATCATTTTCCTATTTAAAAATATCACACAACTAGACTGTCACACTGGCAGCAAATCTAAATTTTTACAATTTGTGTTCCAAACATAATCATGTTATGTATAACCACAAAGTGCAAGAAATCTTAGTAAATAAAAATTGGGATGTTACATTGAACATGATTAATGACAAATTGGACAGCACCTCCCTTAAGGTTTATGCATCCCAAATCACAAATTCAAGACATACCAAAGCCAATAACTAACAAAAACCACCAACAACATTCATAAAACAACAAGAGGAATCAAGTTTTCATACTTACCTTGATTCTTCCTCTTTCTCTCACTAAAACCACCACCTTCCTCCCTTCTTTTTCATTGATTTTCTTCTTGTTTTGCATGATTTCAAGAAGGATATGAAGATTAGAGAGAGTTTACAAGAGATTGAAAGTCACACTAAGCAATTTCAACTACTACTTACTAAGTTCTTGCCTCTTGGTTCTTCCTCCTCCTTCTTTGCTCTCTATTTTCCCTTGCTCTCTCTCTCTCTCTCTTCCCTTGCTCAATTCTGAACAAAATGAGGCTCAAAGAGGATTGAATTATGTTTATAAAAATCCCCTTCCACCTCCTTAAAGAAATATATTATTTTATTGTAAAACTATTTCACTTGACATTTTCTTATTTCTTCTTTCTCCATATCGCAAATTAAGCTTCCACATGTCCCTTTATGTGTCCCAATCACATTTTCCTTTGCCTCCTCCTATCTTGGCCATCCAACAACACATGTTAAGGGGGAAAATATTGGATTTTTATTTTATTAGCCAAATGATCATTTTACCCTTACATTTCTTGAATTTTTGTACCAAGTATTGTTTTTCTTCTTCTCTTTTCTTTTTGGCCAAATTTGTTATCATAAATTGGCCAAATATTGTGCTCTTCCATACGTAATTTTAGGCTTCAATGTCATGCCTTTATCAAGACAAAAATTGTGCTTTATGTCTTACTCGGCCTAAATTCCACATAACCACTATTTCCAATATTTTGGCTCCTTCAAGGTCATCAAAATTCACCATTTTATTCCTTTAAGTATAATCAAATATACAAGGAATTTTTATGGATAAAATTTTGGGATGTTACATGCCAACCCACTGGTAAATATATCATTTAGTATTTAACTTTATTTGTAGGAGAATGAAATTTTACCTTAAAATTCTACTGTGCAATCAAATAACCCTAAAACTATTAGCATTAAAGACTTTAATCAACAATTGGTTGAAGACAAGCATGTAAGCATCAGTATGGTAGGTATACTAAATTTGCTACTTTTGTTTCTCATACAATTTTTAAGTGCATTGTCATAATAGGGTGAAATTTTCATCAAAATTTGATTTTGACTAGCAAATGAAATGATATTAAATGGTTTGGTACATAATGAATATTTATTATAAGATGTTAGTGTCCTTCAGATTACTTGTAAGACTCCAAACTATACAGCCCATGTGGTAAATTTGAGGTTGAGTCATATTTAAGTTAAATATGACTTGATGTTATTCCATATGGTTACTAATTTTATGCCTCATTCTCTATTTGGCATGCATAGTAAAATTGGTATACATAGTAACATTGGTATATAGCCCCTATGAGACATATTGGCACAATTGAAAATTGGTATACATAGTAACATTGGTATATAGCCCTTGTGAGACATATTAGCACATCGAAGCAAGTTAATTGACTTTGGAGTTATTGCAATTAAAACCTCCAAAATAATCCTTGTAAGTTTATATTTAAAAAGAGTTGAAGCTAGCTTTATATACTTATAATATTTGTTGTTAGTTTCGTCAATTTTAACTTCCTACCTATTGGCCAAGTAAGGGCATGATTCGAAATTGCCCTTCTTGGGCAAATTAGCCAATTGTATTTGTTGATGCAATAATTTCTATAACTTATTTAGATTCAATTTTTTATTCACAAAATCATATGTTACATAATGGAGGTATGACAATTTTCTCAGGAAATATATTCATATTTCCAACCTAAGGAGTAAATGGGAATGAATCAAAACACATTTCTATTTCTCTAGGATATTTTATATAGACATAAAGATTGACTTGTCTAAATAGATTTGCCCAAATTAAATGAATAAGCCTTGTCATAAAAAGGATGGACACAAGTTGTTTTGAATTATATATAGAGAGGTATGTTAAGATTGACATTGAATAGAAAATTGGAAGATAGTTTTTATTCTCCTTTTGTCATTATGGTCTCATTATAGTAAAATATAATAAGGGTGGCCTAGTGCACAAAGATCCCATCAGGTAGAATCTAGGGAGAAATAGATGTACACAACCTTACCCCACAATTGGAAAGGCTATTTCCAGGATTTGAACTTGTGACCTCCTAGTCACATTGCAGCAACCTTATGTTGTGACAAGGCTCACCCTTCATTATAGTAAAATATATTTGTAGATTTTTTAGTGTACCTGGAGTGTAATTTCGTACTCTCGAGATACCCACATAAGCTGGATCACGTCAGAGTCCAGCTACAATACACTGTAAAAAACACTGGAGGAAAGAGAGAAAAATATTTCTGAAAGATTTTTTCACAGTGTGATATGTTTTGAAGAAATTTGTTCTTCTTTAACACACAAAGTGTACACCCACGTATATGTAAAATTGTTCCTACCAATCCTTACAGGAAAACCATTCCCACCAATTTGTTTCAAATAATTGGGAAATATTGTCAACAAATGCCCCAGAAATTGGATATCTTATTTTGGCCCCAAGGCTAATAGGTTTAGGCTTAATCCACCAAGGAAGGATCAAGCCCATTTCCCAATATCTCCCACTCACACTTTGTGGATTAGATACCATGAACCTTATCTCTCTCTCTCTCTCTTCCTTCTTTCTTACTAGGTGCATTGCCGTGATCGCATGGGCATGACGTCTCCTAGGTGCTTGTACTAGGAATCCTTTTCATAGGACCAGTATAAAACAACCTTTCTCTATGTATTTTGAATTTAATATTATGCATCACATGTCTTACATTTACCAATATACACTTTCACATGGCAGATCTAATCCCTCTCAAGTCAAGATAAAACTTAGATCGCCCTTTCATATCCTTAATGTCCACACTTATGAAATTACCAAAATTAATATCATAAGGGAAATGTCTTAGACACCAGCATAAGTGTGTGTATTCCATGTAATCTTCCTTTCACTTATATATCATTTTGATATGTGTCAACTGCTTTCCTAACATAAGACCTTGGATCGTATCCGTCATAACCATAGGACGAATGTTAAGGTAGCAGTTGCTAAAGTATACCTCTATGATAATGTTAAAGTCAAAGGACATCATAGAAGTGTTTAACCTTCTTGGGACTCACATCAACAAAGCAGGGATCCATTCACTTGCTTCCCATTTGTGATTCTTTCACACATATGGTATGAATCACATGCAACGGTGTTTCTCTTACACTATAAAATCGTATGTCATTTTGAATCTTATTATTAACACCATACAGAAATAAGTTTAAATACTCTCAATATCTAAACCCAAATTCTTCTACTCTATTTATCTCTTATGACATCAATGTTGAAGAATTTATTGTCTGGCAACAGGCAATATGGAAACGGGCTCCTATGATTTGATCTATATTTATATTTATATTTATTAGATCTCATCTTGACATGCTACACTCTTATCAAGGTGACATAATTTGTGTTTCTTCTATACCATATTAGCATTCCTGCTATTTTACTGGTGAACACAATTGTCTCATCTTTATATACTCCTCATGAGTATTAAAGGCGATTGCTCATGTGAGAGAGCTAACCTTATCTGCCTGTACGACATACTAGATATTGTATACCTTCATATAGACACATAAATTTATGAAGAAATGCTCTCATTAATCATAAACATATTACATAGTGGCTGTAATTTTACATTTTGTGCATCCCAATAGCCTTTACATGTTTGTCATATATTTCCTTGGCTATTGGTTTGGTTAGGGGGTCTGCGACCATACTCTTTGTCAAAATATGTTATACAGTAACAACTTTTTGTGCTACATAATCTCTCACAAAATTGTACTTTATATCTATGTGGTTTGTCTTACTATGATATTTGAGATCTTTTATATAGGTTATGGCTGCAGTATTGTCACAATATACTAACATCGGATTGGTACTTTCATTTCCAAATCCAAAATATTCAATAAATCTCTTAAGACATATAGCCTCTTGCACTGCTAAGGTACATGCCACCAACTCAGCTTCCGTAAGATGTAGGGCAATACACGTCTGCTTCTTGCTACTCCAACATATGGCACCATTGTTCAGCAAGAAGGTATATCCTGAAGTTGATCTTCACTCAACTTCATCTCCACCCAAATCAGCATCGAAGTATCTAACCATGTGTAGATCACTTCCTTGATAGCATAGCGCATAATCTGATGTGCCATTCATGTATCTCAAAATCCTCTTTACTACTTTCTGATGTTGCTTACTGGGATTTGATTGGAATCTGCTAACCAGTCCAACTGCATAACAAATATATGGCCTTGTACACATCATTGCATACATCAAACTTCCATCAGCACTGGCATATGGAACAATTTACATTTTCTTCTTTGCTGACTCAATTTTGGAACACATATCAAGACTCAGGGTTACTCCAGAAGCTACTAGGACATCTAAGGGATTGCAGTCTTTCATATTGAATTGCTCAATAATTTTCATGATGTAATTCTCTTGTGAAAGAGAGAGGATTCTTTTAAAGCAATCCCTTTGGATCTTAACTCTAAGTACATACTCTGCTTCACCCATGTCTTTCATCTCAAAATTCGATGACAACTATTCTTTAATAGCTAAAACCGAATTTAGACTATCTCCAGCCAATAGTATATCATCTACATATAAGGATAATATCATAAAATTTCCCTCAAACCGATTAATGTAGCGCAATGGTCCTCTTCAATCATTTAAAAGTTATAAGAGGTTATTGTTCTGTGAAACTTCAAATACCACTATCTGGATGATTGTTTTAGTCCATAAATAGACCTCTTAAGCTTACAAACTTTACTCTCTATTCCTTTCTTAATGAAACCTAATGGTTTTTCCATATAAATTCCTTCATCTATATCACTGTTTAGAAATGCGGTTTTAACATCCATCTGATGCAATTCCATATCTAAACTATTTACTATTGCCAGAATAAGTCTTATAGAATTTAAACATATAATAGGTGAGAGGGTATCCTCGTAATCTATACATTCGTGTTGTGCGTACTCCTTTGTAACTAATCAAACTTTGTATTTGGCAATTAATCCATCAACGTTTCTTTTTATTTTGAGAATCTATTTGTTCTCAATGGCTTTTCGCCCTTTTAGTATATCAACTAGTTCCCAAACTTGATTCTTTTTCATTGAATCAATTTCCTCTTCAATTGCCTTCTTCTATTCATCCTTAGCAAGGCTTGATAAGGCTTCTTTCATAGAACGTGGCTCATTATCTCCATTTGAAGTAACAATAAGTGCCTCTCCCTCTATTGAGAAGCCACTCCTGGGTACATTTCTCCTGTCACTCCTTCTTATGGGAGTTTCTTGTCTCTCTCACTTCTCTTGTCTAGGCCTTTATAAAGACTTTTTTGAGCACCCACTCAAGTCAATGTATTGAGACGATTGAGGAGCATTTATTTTAATCTGTCTTAGGCTTAATGTTACTTCTGCTGAACATGCAAGTTTATTAGTAGGAGTTTTAGAAGGCGAAACTTCTAATAGTTGATGACTTATTTAAAGTACTTATATGAAGTTTTTGACATAAAATAATAAATTTGCTAGTATTTGTGTGATGGGAGGTGTAACGACCCGCCTCATATATCCCTTATTATTGACCTTACTCAGAGTAGCAATGCGTAGTTCGGTGGGCACACAGGAATATCATGAATATACTGATAATATTAATATAATATTGCTTGATTATAATACAAAAGTTTCCCCACCAGGGGTTTACACAATATTTACAGACCTTCAAACAACCAGCAACAGTCCTCTTCGTGCATACCTCTTTTCTGATCTCAGCACGTTTCCAATGCTCACCTGTCTAAATGGTTGTTTGGGAGGAGTGAGATTCGAGAGAATCTCAGTAGCAAACATTACCACTATGCATGCCAGATATATATGAATGCATGACATGCTTGCCTACACTATTTCATGCCAACATAATGACATGATGCATGCTCGATGTTATGACATACATATGGCCATTGCACAAATATAACAGAGCTTCAACCAATCATACATGTTCCACACAAATAGGCAAAGCAGTCACATAATCAATGCAAGACATACATATCACATACATGCAGAAAAGGTAAGTTCACTACCTCTTGGACTTTATGTCCTCCTTTTCTTGTCCTTTGATCCGCCAACCATTACTTCTTCTTTGTCACTTCATGGCCCTAGGAAAGTGATAACATCATTAGAGCCATGAAAAGTGAATACCTAATGGTCTATATTAGCCCTATAGGCTTACTTTCACCCTTGGAGTTCATTCCAATTATATTTGGCCAATTTCTTACTTAAATTCGCATGGTACTCAATCTACCAGCATTTTTTACTAAACTTTAGAAAATCATAATTAATTCTATAGAACTCCAATTGAGGTGGTTTAAATCTCTATTTAAATCCATTTAAGTCTAGTCTTATATAAAAATACTCAATTTTAAACGCCACCACTACACCATTCCCATAATTTTTCCAAACACCAACTGTTTTAGATTCTTTCCAGAAAACAGGGCAGACATTCAAAAATGCATATCTCTCAATATACTTGTCTAAAAATTACAAAATACACATCCTATTAAATCTATATGTCTCTAATTTAATTATGGAAATTTTGAGAATTGTTGGATAAGGTTTGGTCCCTGAAATATCATGCACAAACATACTATTCCAGAAAATTCCAGTTTTGCATGACCTAACTTCAAAAATGTAGAAATTCTAGCACACAAATCCAATTGAGCATTATGACCTATAAAATTAAAGGTATTTGTGTCTAATTTTCATCTGGAAAGTTTCAAAATTTTCAGACAAAGTTTGTTCCTTGAATTATCATGCACAGTAACAGTGCTTCAGACAAGGCAAATCAACACTATGAACACATATGCTTTATAAATTCCCAAATTTATATACAAGCATTCAAAAATCATGAACACTTGTATACCTACACAATTTTGCCTCCTAAAGCCAATGGAAGCATTAAAATCATCAAATTCTTACTTCTTCTCCACGTCAAAATAGGGTTGAAAATCAGATTCTTAGGTGCAATATGTTGTTTCTTCGTTTTCTATTACCTAATCACTTCCTTGCTACTCCTAATCAAGTTATTAGCTATTTAAACACTCGTTGGACATGATTTAGTCATTAAAAACACCATTTAAACCAGCATGAACAGTACCCAACCTTCCAAAAACTCATCCAAACAACAAATCAATCGGTTAAAAAAGAAGCTTACGCTTACCTCTACCCGTTTCCACAAACGGTTCAGAATTCCGACAATACTCCGGCAAGGGAGACGGCACCAAACACCTCCAAATGAAAATTCGAAATTGTAGAATTAAAGATCTCGATGAGTAGAGGAAGTTTCCTGAAGGGTACTTTGAGAGAGGATGCCGTTTCGGCAGTGTTTCGGAGGAAAGAACTTCCTCTCTCATCCTCCTCCATTTTTGGTTCAGATTTCTCTCTCTCTTTCCTGTGTTTTCCGTGTGAAAATGGTGAGGAAGATGATGAATTAATGGTTAAGTGGATCAGTTTTCTCATCTGCCAGGTGTCAGCACCTGATTGGCCCAAATATTGAATTTTCGCACATAATACCAAATTCTGCAGATTTTTTATTAACTTTGAAAATTCATATCTAATTTTACAAATGTCCAATTGGAGTGGTTCCAAAGGCTATACGACCCTTATTAAGTCTAATTTTAAGGAAAAATATAATATTTGTCTAATTCGAAGCTCACTATTTCTATAATTTTAATCTTTGGATGCTGCCCCAGAAAATAATTAATTTCACTGGGCTAACTTCAAAAATTCATTTCTCTTTGTGTACAACTCCAAATGACTTATATGACCTATCAAATTAAAGCTTGATAAGTCTACTTATATTCTAGAAAGTTTCATAACTTTTTACCATCATTTACCCATCGAAAAAGGTCACACAATCACTACTGCCACACCAGGAATTTCACCGGTGGCAAAATTACTTTGTGTTCCACTTTACTATATTATGTGTGACTTCCAATCACTTCATTTTGTTATTCCCCGAGCTCTTTAGCTCACCAATATAATTTCTTTTAATATCCAATGATATAAAGGAATTTTAGGGAATTTAAACATACCTCATAGGGACATTTGCTAAACCAGAGTCTAACAGTCCACTTGATATAGGCTTAATCTTATGTCTTTAGTCCTAAAATTTGGGATATTACAGGAGGTACAAACGTACTCTCTTAATCATAGATCTAGTAATAAAATTATTTTCTGGTCAAGAATGATATAAGTACAAACATTGTATATCACGTTGTGCTATATAATCATTTGGTTAAGTTCTCCTAAAGAGAATATCATTTCTAAATGTGAAAAACGTCACTCCATAATTAACAAATGGCCACGAAAGGCATCATTGCTGAACTGAATAAGGGGGAGAAATTGAATTGTGACAATTGGGACATCTGGCACTGTAAGGTTCAATACATTTTAGAGTAACAGGAGGCTGTTAAGCCACTAACCACTATTTTGGTGGAACCTGAAGCTGGGATGACTACTCAACACATGAGAAACTTTGAAGCTTACCAAGCATGGAAGAAGAAGAACAGCATTGCGAGAGTGATCTTGTTGAGCATTATAGAGAACGATATGATGTGCCAATATGAGAAATACCAAACTATAATGTAGATTTTTGAGCGTGCCTGGAGTGTAGTTTTATACTTTCAAGATACCCACATGAAGCATATCACATCATAGTCCAGCTATAATATATAGCAAAACGCACTGAAGGAAAGAGAGAAAAATATTTCTGAGATATTTTTTCACAGTGTGATTTGTTTTAAAGAAAATTGTTCTTCTTCTTTAACACATAGAGTATACACCGATGTATATGTAAAATTGTTCCCACCAATTATTATGGGAAAAACCATTCCCACCAATTTGTTTCAAATAATTGGGGAATATTATCAAAAAATGCTTTAGAAATTGGTTATTTTATTTTAGCCTCAAAGCCAATGAGCTTGGGCCTAATCCACCAAAGATGGATTAAGCCAATTTTCCAACAGTATTTTATATGTTTTTATATTTATATTTCAGACGAAGATGTAAGACAACTATGTTTTGAAATATACAAATATGTTATTTTGAAATAATTTAAACAGTAATGAATATTTTTTAGAATGAAAAAAAAATTCTATGAATGGGGGGTGGTATTTCTTCTCCCCCATTCTTCGTATGAAACTTTCTTGCTTCCCAGATACACGTACTATCATACTTCGACTTACCTTCATCTCATATTTTCAAAAACATATGCATTTAAGTTTTTTTTATGCATTTAAGTATTTAATTAACTTATAGTTCATCCTATATTTTAATATATAGTTTGTTGTTATATAAAATAACTACTTGCTTCAACCCACTGATGAAATATTATGGCTTCACACATGTTCATGTCGTGTGATGGACGTCATTTTATCATCATCAGTACTTTGTTTTTCTCCCATTTATTCTCACCTAACGTTGAGTTTATTTTTCTTTTCCCCTCGATGGAGGAGATTGGGCAGGTTAACGCAAGGGGGTGAGGATGGAAGACGGAAACAAGGAAGGAGGTTACGAAGATTTGGGTCAAAACTCAAAAGGCATATGTATAAAATACTTAAATTCTACAATTCTAAATTAGACTATTTTATGGAAATATGATTTGTTGAATTTAGTTGCTTGATTTTGGATTTGGCTATTATAAATGGAGTTAAATAAAATTTTCCCTTAAAATTATGTATGGATTAAAAATTCGCACTATTGCTTCTGCCCCGTCTTATCCATTCTCCTATCTTTTCATCGCCCCTGCAAGAGCAAGGTGTGGGTTTCAGAATAGGCTATAGTGATAACGAATTGAGAGTGAAAAATGATTTTATTAAGGACTAAATAAATTTAATATTCTTCTATAAGCATACGTGGCTTCCATTCTTTCCACAATTTCACATAGTTCAATTCATCATTTAAGTTGGTTGTTTAAATAATTAACTTGCTTCAGATATATATGTAATAATCAATTCATGTCCGAAATTGGCTCTTCATTAACATCATTATGATTGGCTCAATTTAGCGCGCATCTCTTATATACACATATCTTATTAGATTATCATCATTCCTAGAAAAATCACTTAATTATAATTCAAGAGTTAAAGATGGAATATGACGATATACTGATAATGAGATAAATTAAAATATCCAACTTATTGTAGTCTTTTAACAAATGTGTGGGACATATTTACATAAATTATATGTAAGTTTTCAACCACCGACATTATATGCTCAATCAATCCCATGCATAATGTTATAATTAAAAAAAATACTGTCCATTTTTTTTTTTAATGTCCAAACATTTTTTTAATACTGTCACATATCTTTAAGAACACAAACGACCTACAAACTATTTACAATATATATGCCTCACACTTGAAAACTCCAGCTTATTTATTTCCATCTCTAATGTAAATTATATGTGCTAATAAATAACGTACATAACTTCTATAAACTTATGTCACATTTCTTTTACTTTCATATTTTCAGCCATTTGTAACCACTTGCTAAAATTATTTTTCAAAGGCATAAATCATTCCAATTCCCCTTTCTAATGAAAGAGCTCGTGCCTTACACGAGGTAATCTATCTAGTTTTCTATCAATTGTATTGGAAAAAAAGTAATATTTGAATTTCAAATAAATGGTAAAAAATTAAAACTTAGTTAGATTTATTTAGTTAGATTTATAAATCGTGTACAGATCCTTTAAGACCTCATCTCATTAATGATATTAATCATAGTAGCAATTGTGTAGTCAGTGGGCTCATAAGAATAGCATAAAAATACTGATATCATTTGTTTAATACAGAAATTTCCTATAGGGATGTACACAGTAATTACAGACCTTAAAATAAATAAAAGGTTTTCAGATAACCAACGTTTGTTTCTGAGCTCATCTGAAACCTTCCGCTGCCAGAAATCTTAGTTTTGCCCTTTTGAGTTGCTGCCTGCTGCTGAAAACTTTGTACATTTATGGAAAGAGTGAGATATAGAGAATCTCAGTAGTAACTAGCAGTCTAGCATATACAATATGAAAATAAATATGGCATGCACCATGTCATGTAAGATGATCGAAACTATGTGTATACTTGTCCAAGGCCAAACAACATGTTTGCATCCTAGTCTACTTGGCGCAACTATTGGGTCCCTTACCACAACTTGACAAATTGGTGTATTCAATACATTTGGTTCATGTTACAGAGAATGGCATACTCAAACATGCAATGATCACATGATGCATGAAAGAAAGTGTTACTACTTGGAACGTGTCATTTTCTTGCCTATCAATCGGTTCAGCTCCGTCTCCTGCTCGGACTATCGGTATATCCTAAAATTATAAATTTAGGATTAATGAATTATTATTCAGACATAACTCATTCTAAACACAGTGTGTTGGTTATCTTGACTCAAAAGTGTTAAATTACCAAAATACCCTTGAGACACGGTCTATGCCCCTTTGTACCCGATCAAACTGCACATCACCAAAAGTTATGACATTGGCTAATCCTACACAATTTCACGTGTAGAATCCATTTTTGACCTTAGATTGGTCATATTCAAGTTCAAATTATGATTTTACCCCTAACAGCCCCTAACTTAAGGTTCTAAGGGTAGTTTGGTCATTTCACATTCTAGGGCTTTTCTCACTTCACAATCTACATGAATCCTATACAAATTTCCCTTCTAAACTCAATGGAACTATCAAATTGATGAAATTCTAGATGAAACAGGATGAAAATGACCCTGGAAAAAATCTGGAAAATTAAGGGAAAATGTTATTTCTTGATTTTAAATCTATAAACCTCCTTCTTTTCACCTCTAATCACATGTTTAACCCATTAAACACCTCTTAAACTTGATTAGTGTGAATTTGAGTAGCACCTCCCGTTAGGGTTTGTGCATCCCAAATGACTAATCAAACCAAAACAAAGCCCAATTCAACAACCACAACCATAATCAAAATCTATATATATTAACCAAAAAGATTAGGGTTTAAGATATTACCTCTTGATTTCTTGGCTTTCTCTCTCTAGGTATTACTATTCACTCTCTCTTCCCTCTTGATTATGCTTGCTAAACATGGATTTTAAAGAGAAAAAGAGGTTAGAGGAAGTTCTAAGGAGATTAGAAAGTACAAACAACTTGATTTCAAGCTCTTCCCTTTGAGTTTGGCTCTTGGAACCCTAGCTTCTCTTCTTGTGTTCTTGACCTCTTTAAACTCTTCTCTCTCTCTTGTTCATCAGCTTTGTCCAAAATGAAGATGAAGAGAAAGAGATAATGAGCTTAATTAGATGTCTCTTCTTGCTTTTGCTTTAACATGTGCTTATTTGTGATTGGTCAAGAGTTTTCTTCTTGAATTAATATATTAACCAAGCATCCTTGCTTTTATCTTTTTGACCGAAAGTGTAGAGAAAAGAGGATAACAATTTGCTTCTTGAAATTTCAATATTTACCTCCTTGCTTTAGTTGTAATTGTTGACCAAGTCATCATCTTTTTCAAACTTGGTCAAATTATCTCCATATGTCATACTTAATAGCCAATATATATTTCATCTTGCTTCTTGCCTTTTTGGATGTCCCAACCACTAGAAAAAGGAAAGAATATGGGCTGTGGATTTATTTTAGTCAAATGACTATTTTGCCCATACATTTTTGCTATTATCTTGTTAATCTCGTACCTTCCCTAAAAACTGACAGAATTTTCATCAAAGTTTGAAAATTCATATTTAATTGTACAGAAGTCCAATTGGTGTGGTCCTAAAAGCTATGACCCTTATTAAGTCTAGTTTTAAGAAAAAATATAACCTTTAGCAAACTTGAAGTTCAACATTCCCAGAATTATTGTATTTGGACGCTGCCTCTGAAATTCTCCAGTTTTACTGGGCTAAATTCAAAAATATATAACTCCTTGTGTACAATTCCAAATAATCTATATGACCTATCAAATTAAAGCTTGATAAGTCTACTTTCATTCTGAATTTTGGACATCATTTGCCTATTTAAAAATGTCACATAACATGATTGCCTCACAAGCAAACTCATCACTAGCAACAAATCTCTTTTGTGTTTCAAATATAATTATGTTGTGTGTAACCACTAATTGTCTTGTTTTGTCATTCCCTATACTCTTTAATATCCCAAGGGTATAAAGGAATTTTAGGGAATAAAATCGTGCCTTACTGTGACACTTGTTAAACCGGGGTTTAGCAGTCCACTTGAGTCAGGCTTATTCTCAATTCTCTTATCCCAAAATTTGGGGTGTTACAGATCCCATGCTCCTTTAAAAATTTATAAATTATTTTTTAGGTCATTGTGGAATTATATGTATGTACTATTTATTTACAATAAAATTCCGCCTACTTCCTCATTTAGTTCAAATAATACTCCTCTACATCTAAATAAATTATATAATTATCATATACTATGTTTAGTCTTATTTACAAGGCACAAAGAGAATAAACTTTTTTGTCATGTTTATAAGGCATGTCATTATAAGGTATGTCATTAAATTTTGTGTCTCAACGTACAATTTTACCATTTATTGGAAAATAATAGTTTTTTAAAAAAAATTAATTATTTAATCTTTAGAGTTTTATTGAGTTTGCAACCCAGTCACCCTAGTTTGGCTCTTCGCAACTCAATTCCTAAAGTTTCCTAATTTTTTTAAAAAAACTTAGCCTCTTGTAACTCATCCTATGTGGTGCTGGCATTATTTAAATTTGCTTATATGGCTTTGTTGCCTATGCCCCGTGTAACTCCTCTCCTCTCTTCTATCTTACTCTTTACTTTCTTCATTCTCTCCAATGTGACATTGTTCCTAAGAAAATTTTTAAAGCGAAAATTGCTTTTTTTTTGGACAATTTTCAGAATAAAATTGTACTTTAACCCCGTTTTTTAGTTAATGATCCTATTATGTCTTTTCATTGAAGGCAAATTATGTGGGGGAGAATTCAATTTTTTTTTAAATTAATGAGGGATAATTATGTATTTTAGCCTTATATGGCTTTGTTACCTATGCCCCGTGTAACTCCTCTCCTCTCTTCTATCTTACTCTTTACTTTCTTCATTCTCTCCAATGTGACATTGTTCCTAAGAAAATTTCTAAAGCGAAAATTGCATTTTTGTGACAATTTTCAGAATAAAATTGTACTTTAACCCCTTTTTTTAGTTAATGATCCTATTATGTCTTTTCATTGAAGGCAAATTATGTGGGGGAGAATTCAATTTTTTTTTTAAATTAATGAGGGACAATTATGTATTTTAGCCTTGTAGGAATGAGTTTGGAGAATTTTTATTTGAGGAAATTTAAAACTGTTTATGTCAAATATATGCCTTTTTTAACCCTGTTCTCGTTTTGAAGACTCTTTTACATCTTTTCTAGAGTTATAGTAATAAATTGGCAGGTTTATTGAATTTTTTGTGTTTAAGGTTTAGTATATTATTTATTAATTATTATTAATTAGTTATTTGTAAACTTGCTTATTAATTTATTTTGTGTGACTTTTGAATCATCATTTTTGCTTGAATAGTTATATGTTATGTATTAATTTTTATTGTTATATGTATTTCTTCAATATTCTAAAATAGTTTACTTGTTTGGACATTCCTCGGAGTTTTAGGTGTTAGATGTTCAAATTCCGAATTGAAATTAGTTTTTTTCTGTGTAGGCTTGATGGATTATCGTCATTAATATTGGGTAAAATTTTCTCACCAATACATTTGTTAATAGAAGGATTTTTTTTTCCTCAATTTTTTCATATATATTTAATAGTACTCTTTAAGTAATATAAGGTGTAAGGACCGTCACATATGAGCATAAATCCGTCTTATGCTCTAATACCACCAAATGTGACACCCTTTCTTACATTACTTTACCGGCTCTTAGTTCCATTAAATTAGAGCGAGCGAGCGAATATATCAATAAACTAAAAGCCGTTCTCTTTATTTATGCTAGAGCGATCCTCTTAATTAATTAGAGCGGTTCTCTACTTTAACAACAATCGATCATGCACATACATCCATATATACACACATATATATGAAATACAAGAAGTAGTGCCCCGCACTACGACTTCCTCTTCACTTCATGTCTTCATATCTCCTCCGTGCACTTCTCCAGGCACTATTCAACCTGTCTGAAATGGTTGTTTGGGAGGAGTGAGATTCGAGAGAATCTCAGTAGCGAACAATATCACTATGCATGGCAGATATATACGCATGACATGCTTGCCTACACTATTTCATGCCAACATAATGACATGTTGCGTGCTCAATGTTATGACATACATATGGCCAATGTACAAATATAACAGAGCTTCACTACATCAAACATGTTCAACACAAACAGGTAAAGCAGTCACATAATCAATGCAAGACATACATATCATACACATGCAGGAAATGTAAGTCTACTACCTGTAGGACTTCACGTCCGTCCTCAAACCTTCGTTTTTGCTTCGGTTCGGGTACCATCCTTCGTCAAGTCCTAGAATTCCCAAACATTTAATACATGAGTCATTACTCTTTCTTATATCATTCTAGACTCGTATTAGTTGATAACTTAGCTTAATTATGCTAAATTACCAAAATGCCCCTGGAAGCCCGGCCCGACTGTACTTTTACAGAAATTACAACATGGGCCAATCCTATACAATTTCACGTGCAGAATCCATTTATGACCTCAAATTAGTCAAATTCAGGCCCGAATGACAAAAATACCCCTTGACAGCCCCCATTTAGAGCCATAAGGGTAATTTGATCATTTCACCCTCTAGGCCTTTTCTTACTTCTTAATCAACATGAACCCTACACAATTTTCTCTTCCAAACTCAATGGAATCATCAAATCAATGAAATTCCAACTCTTTACTCATGCCACACCTCAGGCAGCTAATATAGAGTTCTCAGAAGAGTTGTGTCGGTTCCTCCCTTTCTTTGACTTAATACCTTCATTTCTACTCCTTATTACATGATTAGCCGTTTAGACATCCATTGGACATCATTTCAGCCCCCAAAACACTGATAGAATGAGATATGAACAGTACCCAACTCTCAAAATACTCATCCAAACGACAAACCGAAATGGTGGAAAAGAAGCTTATGCTTACCTCTACGCCTTTCTAAATTCGGTTCGGAATTCCGGCGACGTTCCGGCCAGCGAGACGACACCAACCATCTCCAAACGAAAATCCGAAACCATAGAATCAAAGCTTGGGATAAGTAGAAGAATATTTGTACTGGGTACTTTGAGAGAAAATGACGTTTCAGTCGAGTTCCGGCGAATAACAGTTTTCTCTCTCTCCTCTCGTTCTCCGTCCGTCTCTCTCGTTCTTTCGTTTCCTTTCTTGTTCTGATCCGTTCTATTTCTCTTTCCTTCGTTTCTCTTTTAATCCGACGAGAAAGAGGAAAATTAAAGATGAAGGATGATGATTAATTAAAATCATCTAGGAGGCCTTTTACTCAATTAGTCCACCTATCTCATTATTTGCACAACAAGTTTCCTTTCTCTTTTTCTTTCATCATTCCATCAATATTAATGAGAATTATGAGAGTATAATTCACTCTCAAATTATCTCATTACACCACCTCAAGTGGTCAACCGAAGCCTTAAGCTTCTTCGCTTATTGACTTTTCTTGATAATAATTCACCCGCCTGTGCTTATTAATCATCAAGTAGTCATTTCCCTCCTTTTATTTCCCATCCAACTCAAATCATATGGAATATTAGGGAAAAACCATCATTTCTCAACTTATGAAAAAATTATCATTTTGCCCTCACCTTTTATTTACATTTTAATATCCAAAGATATTAAGGAATTTTGGGATAAATATCATTCCTCACTTAGACATTCGCAAAAACCGGGGTCTAGCAATTCATTAAATCCAGGCTAAATCTCAAGCCTCTTATCCCAAAATTCGGGGTATTACATAAGGGTTATTTAATTAGTTTGAATAAATTAAAAAGCTAAATAAATTATTTAATTATAAAAAGTATGACGTGATTTTCTTAAAATAACTCTATACAACATTGAATTATATGTCAATTTATTAATTTAATAAATTAATTTAAAAAATAATAAGTATTAAATATCATATGGAGAGTGATATTGCATTTAGGATTCAAACTACTCTCTTAGCTGCTACAATTAGGAGGGGAGTGGTATATAATAGACAAAATCAATATGGAATACATTATATGCGTCTATTAAACTATATTATTTTACTGGCCAAAAAAATTATATTATTTATAAAATAAAAATATATAATTTGCAGTCCAACTTATTTTTCTCAGCCCCATCTTCAATACATAAGCATGTTTCTAAATTTAAAAACAGGTAATTTGGCAAAACAAAATTAAAATACAGGTAAAAACATCAACATTCTTAAACAGAGACTTTTTATCATAATTAATCGGAGCATAGTTGTAATGTCACATAATATGTGATATTTTCTTTATTTTTTTTACAAAGGATATGTGATATTTTTTTATCAATTGTATTTTAAAAAAAATTATATTTGAATTTTAAATAAATTGTAAAAAAATAAAATATTTAGTTTGATTTATAAATCGTCTACCGAGCCCTGTTTACTTGGGGGGGGAAAGCATATATAGAATGTGATTTGGAGACAAATTTGCCCGTTTGGAAACTTATTTAAAGTGCTTTTTAATGTACTATTTTGTAATTCAAGATAAAAAATTTTTCACATATTTACCTTAAAAGTTTAAAAAAAATACTTCTAAAAAACTAAAACAAATAAGCATGTATGCATGGGAAATTCTATTTATAAGCAACTTTTTTTTCATAGGCTTAGTCATGAATTTATTGAATGTCTCTCTTATCTCTTCCTCCTATTCATTCTCTCTCATCTTTTTTACAACTCAATCTCACTCACTCATAATATTTATAAATAAGGGTATTTTGGGAAAATAATTATATCTCTTACACATTTATTACTTTAAACTAATTTTAATCATCAATTTATTTGTGTGACTTGCATAATTGTCACTTATAAAAATGATGGGAGGGAATAAATAGGGAGCTCCTTTCAAAATTTATAAAGTATTTTTTAGGGGGTTGGAGAATCATATGCATGATGTACCATTTCAGATAAATTATTCCTGCTTCGTCATTTAGTTCCAATTGTTAGATTTCATGTTTTGATGATAACAAATCATGTTTTGGAAGCTCATGGATTAATTACCAGCAAAGCAATCAATTCTGGTGATCTGTGCAAGATCACTCGAGTGATTTTATTAATCACTCGAGTGATATTCAAGATCACTCGAGTGATCGCTGAAATCACTCGAGTGATTGCGAAAAATAACATATCACTCGAGTGATATGGGAAATCACTCGAGTGATCCGCAATTTCACTTCCAGTGATCGCGAAATCACTGCAAGAAAATTTCACTGTTTTGAAAATCACTTCCAGTGATTCTGAATCACTCGAGTGATGAGCCAAATCACTTCCAGTGATTGTGAATCACTCGAGTGATACGGCTAATCACTTCCAGTGATTGTGATTTCACTTCAAGAAAATTCCACGGTTTTGCAAATCACTTCCAGTGATTCTGAATCACTCGAGTGATGCGCCAAATCACTTCCAGTGATTGTGAATCACTCGAGTGATACGGCCAATCACTTCCAGTGATCTAGAATTCACTTCAAGAAAATTTCACTGTTTTGCAAATCACTTCCAGTGAAGCTCAGATCACTCGAGTGATCCGCCAAAGTTTTCAAATCACTTCCAGTGATCCTCAATCACTCGAGTGATGTTGTATTTTCGCTGAATCACTTCCAGTGAATTGGAAATCACTGCAAGAATATTTCACTGTTCACCAAATCACTTCCAGTGATCTTGAATCACTCGAGTGAAGTTTGAAAAGTTGCAAATCACTTCCAGTGAATTGGAAATCACTTCAAGAAGAAAACACTATTTACAAAATCACTTCCAGTGATTCCAAATTCACTCGAGTGAAATATGCAATTTCCAATATCACTTCCAGTGAACCAGCAATCACTGTTAGAAGCATTCAAAGTTTTCAAAATCACTTCCAAAGACATTATATTCACTTCCAGTGACATTGCATCTTCTCATATAATGATCTATTGTTCAAGTATACATCTTCCTACATTGACTTTGATCCATTTGCTCTTAACTTCATAAACGTCAATTGATTTTGCTAGTGAAATTTATTATTACTGATTTCTCCAAATAGCTATCAAAATCATATGGTATATCATTTTAATACTTAGTTGCGAAAATAGGATCTCTCTCCATGGTTTTATTCTGTCACTTTTTATAAAACACCTCCAGTGATCCATATTAATTTGTTGAGATACAAATATTGCTTAACGGTTATATTCATAAGTGTGTTACAGTTGTACTCCACCATCACGCACTTGACTTGTAACTGAACACTCCACTCAAACGACAACTATTCATGGTAGCAGCAGAAATTCAAAAGTAACGGAAGACAAATGCTGTTACATTTGTCAGAAGCATCTTTGAATCAACGGGCAAATTTACAACGGTCTTCAAGTGGTTTTATTATATATGTCCAGCCATTTGAAAAATACAACAATGAAGAAAAACGCCTGAATACTCCACAAGCAATATCCTCACAAAAGCTTCAGTTCATCATTTGTGCTTCAGTTCTTATCTACATACTCTGTGAGAGAGATTTGTCATTCATACTTAATTATTTTCAATAGAGTTAACTTAAGGTTGAGGAACCTTAAGTAGGGATTTGTGATTACCTTGTGTGAGGGGGAGCGAGTGTCTAGAGGAACTTGCTGGTTGTACTGTGGTGCCAAGAACCCACTGAATCTTGGAAGATATAGTGAAAAGCTCAGAAGGATTTCTGAGGACTGGACGTAGGTCAAGTGGTTGAGACCGAACCAGTATAAATCTCTGTGTGAATCTCGGTGATATCTCTTCCTTTCATTAACTGTGCTTTAAGTTTTATAAATTGAATTTAAGCTTTCGATTATTTTGTAATCACCCAATTCACCCCCCCCCTCTTGGGTGAAAAGCTTGCTCTAACATTTGGTATCAGAGCACAGGTCTTCTAATTCAGGCTTAACAACCTTAGAAGGATCCGATGGCAAGCATGGGTGAAGCAATCCTTCCTGACGGAGCTTCTATCACTAGACCACCTGGTTTCAGTGGTGAACATTTTTCCTTCTGGAAAGCTAAGTTCCGTGTATTCGTAATGGCTACAGAATACGGACTATGGGATGTGATTGAAACTGGAAACTATGTGCCTACAAAGACTGAAGAATCTCAAAAAGTTCCTAAATCACCAGCAGAATTTGACGACAATGACAAAAGGCTAGTGACTCTCAACAGCAAAGCAATTCTAATGATTCAGAGTGCACTAAGTCAAAAAGAATACTTCAGAATCTGTACTCTTCAGACTGCTAAAGAAATGTGGCAAGCGCTTGAAGTAGCTCATGAAGGAACATCTGGAATAAAAGAAAATCGAGTCAATACTCTAACTACAGAGTTTGATCTGCTTCGTATGAAGGAAGGTGAGTCAATAGCTGAATTTGAACTTAGATATACTCACATTGTTAATCAACTTGCAGCACTTGGAAAATTCTATGATCAGAATGTCCAAGTAAGAAAAATACTAAATATTCTCTCCAAAGAATGGGAAGCGAAAGTCACAGCAATAGAGGAAGCCAAAGGACAATCAATGCAGTTTGTAGCTTCTCTGTTTGGAAGCCTTTCAGAATATGAAAGCAAACTAAAATTCAAACGAGAATTAGAAGAAGTTGGCGACAGGAGGAAGAAAAGTCTTGCACTGAGTGTAACAAAAACAAAGGCAGAAAACCAGGAAGAAGAAGAGGAGATCGATGATGATGAAATGGGCCTGATGATCAGAAGATTCAAAAAATTCTACAGAGGCCAAGGACTCAGAAGAAGAAAGCGATAATGAGGAGACAGTCAATATATGCCCGGTTGCTCAAAAAGAAACAGACGAGGAGGTAATGAATTCTGACCCTACATACGATGAATTACAAAATGAATATGATGCTTTACATTCTGAATTCATCAAAATTGTTAATACCTTGATTACCTGTAAAAAGAGAAACAAATTTCTTGAAGAAAAAGTTAAAAACCCGTTGGATAGAGATTGCGAAAGGTGTTTGTCATTTGAAAAGAAAAATATTGATCTTACTAAAACTCTTGAAAAGTTTACAAAAGGTAGTGAAATGTTAAATGTTATTTTAAAAGCACAACGTCATGTGAATGATAAGTCTGGTATAGGATATGATCCGAACCTAGACAAAAGAAAAGGTAAGAAGAAAACAGGAAGCAAATCCTATCTAAGTTATGTCACACGTTCTGTGCACACATCTAATCCTTTTGCTTACTGTAATTACTGCAATAGAAAAGGTCATTACACTTCTTCGTGTTTTCATAAAAGGAAAGGAATTATAGGAACCTATAAATGGATACCTAAGAAGATTCATGAACTAGAAGTTATCTGTACTAACCCAAAAGGACCCAAAAAGATATGGGTACCTAAAACTTAATTATCCTTAACTGCAGGTTTGTCTCAGAACATCCAAATCAAACAAATGGTATATAGATAACGGATGTTCAAGACATATGACTGGGGATCCTGAGAACTTCACCACATTAGCACCTAAGGAAGGTGGCAAGGTGAAATTTGGAGGAAATCAAACTGGAAGGATAGCAGGACTTGGAGAAGTCAAAGACAAAATCAAAGACGTATATTATGTTGAAGGCTTATGTCACAATCTATTAAGTGTAAGTCAAAGCACGGATAAAGACAACTGGGTAATATTTGATTCAGAAGAATGCCTGATAGTCAGCAAGAAGGATCTACAAATTGAAAAGAAAAAGTTGAAAACCAAACTCAAAGCAAAAAGGGAAGGTAATTGCTATACTCTTGATATTAATGAAAATATTTCTGAAAATTGTCTTCTGAGTACCACTGATGAGAGTTGGCTTTGGCATAAGCGACTTGCTCATGTTAATATGCATCAATTACAAAAGTTACTCAAAAAGGATTTGGTAATTGGGCTACCTAATATTAATTTCAAGAATGATTTAGTCTGTGATGCTTGTCAAAGAAGTAAGCAAACTAAATCTTCATTTAAAACAAAAACTGAAATTACCACTAACAGACCACTTCAACTATTGCATATGGATCTGATTGGTCCAGCAAGAGTTAAGAGTCTCGGTGGAAACTTGTACACATTTGTTATTGTTGATGATTTCTCTAGATTTACCTGGAATATATTTCTATCATCCAAAGATGAAACTTTTTATAAATTTATTACCTTTGCCAAGAAAGTGCAAAATGAGAAAGGTATGTCAATTGCAGGAATCAGGACAGATCATGGTGGAGAATTTGATAATCAAGCATTTGCAGAATACTGTGATACAAATGGCATCGATCACAATTTTTCAGCACCAAGAACTCCACAACAGAATGGTGTAGTGGAAAGAAAGAATAGAGTTCTTACAGACATGACTAGAGCAATGCTCAACGAAAAGAATGTCTCTCAAGTCTTCTGGGCAGACGCAATGAGCACTTCATGCTACATCTCAAATAGAGCATATGTCAGAACCAAACATGGAAAAACACCATATGAACTTTACAAGGGACGGAAACCAAACCTTGCTCATCTACACATATTTGGCTGTAAGTGCTTTATTCATAACAACGGTAAAGATAATCTTGGAAAATTTGATTCTAAGGCTGATGAGGGACTTTTCCTAGGATATTCAAATCATAGTAAAGCATTTAGAGTTTTTAATAAACGAACATGTGTTGTAGAAGAATCAATTCATGTTGTATTCGATGAATATGTATCCTCTAGTAAAAACTTTGATGATGAGATAACTAGAAACCAACCATCTATTAACTCTTCAAATCTTGAAGATGGCGATTGTGAAAAAGAAGTTGAACTGAGTAATTCAGATCAACCTCGTGCCTGGAAATACATCAAGAGTCATCCTCTAGATCAAGTAATAGGTGGAGTTAATGAAGGTGTCAAAACTAGAAACAAGGTTTTATAAACGAAGTAAGTTTTTCTGCATTCATTTCTCAATTAGAACCTTCTAACATTGAAGAAGCCCTATCAGATAATGATTGGGTGTTAGCAATGCAAGAAGAGTTAAATCAATTTGACAGAAATCAAGTTTGGGATTTGGTGCCCCGGCCTAAAGACCACTCGGTTATTGGCACTAAATGGGTATTCAAGAACAAACTTGATGAATCCGCAGCTATTATCAGAAACAAGGCAAGATTGGTTGCCAAAGGCTACAATCAGGAAGAAGGAATTGATTAAGAGGAAACATATGCTCCAGTAGCAAGATTGGAAGCTATACAAGTACTCTTAGCCTTTGCATGCATCAAAGGATTCAAATTATATCAAATGGATGTGAAAAGTGCTTTCTTAAATGGGTACATCAAGGAGGAAGTTTATGTAGAACAACCTCCTGGCTTTGAAGACGTATCCAAACCAGATCATGTTTTCAAACTCAAGAAAGTCTTATATGGTTTGAAACAAGCTCCTAGAGCCTGGTACGAAAGGTTGAGCAAATTTCTCATCGAATTTGGTTTTACTCGAGGAAAAGTCGATACAACTTTATTTATAAAACGAAAACTAAGTGATATTTTGGTAGTTCAGATTTATGTTGATGATATTATATTCGGAGCTACTAATGATTCCTTGTGTAAAGAGTTCTCTGAGATAATGCAGGGAGAATTTGAAATGTCACTGATGGGGGAATTGACTTTCTTTCTGGGTTTACAAATTAAACAAAGAAAGAATGGAATATTCATATCACAAACCAAATATCTTCAAGAATTGCTCAAGAAGTTTGGATTGGATGAAGCTAATGGAACAGATACACCTATGAGCTCAACCGTATTGATGGATGCTGATGAAAAAGGAGTTGATTTCAAGATAACTCAATATCGAGGAATGATAGGATCATTACTCTATCTCACAGCCAGCAGACCTGATATTCAATTCAGTGTTGGTCTATGTGCAAGATTTCAGTCATGCCCCAAAGTGTCACATGCTGAATTAGTGAAACGAATTTTCAGATATCTGGCAGGCACAAAAGAGTTGGGTATATGGTATCCCAAGAGAGGTAATGAATATTTAGTTGCCTATTCTGACTCTGATCATGGTGGCTATAAAACAGATAGGAAGAGCACAAGTGGGCAATGTCAATTTCTTGGAGGCGCAGTCGTTTCTTGGTTCAGCAAGAAACAAACTATAGTATCATTATCTTCAACGGAAGCAGAATACATAGCAGCCTCAAGCTGTTGTGCACAAGTACTATGGCTAAAATAACAACTTCAGGATCTTGGCATATATCTTAAAGAAATTCCTATTTACTGTGACAACACCAGTACAATAAGCTTGGCGAAAAATCTTGTACAGTATTCAAGGACCAAGCATATTGATGTGAGACATCACTTCATTAGAGATCATATTCAGAAAAGAGATGTCAAGGTGTTATTCATACCTATACACTTGCAATTAGCTGATATTTTCACCAAACCTCTTGCTCGAGAACAATTCATGCATATACGAAGGGAATTGGGAATGGTAAAACCCAATGAATTGTAAGTTGTTTTAATCTTTATAAATGTTGATTTCATTTTGTTTTGATGATCCCATTACTAACTTAAGCATCGGAGTATCTACAAAGTTGTTTTGCAGGATGCTCTATAATATCTTCAAGTAACAGGGACAAACAGAGAGGAAGACAGTGGAGTAAGTGAAAAGTGAAACACTGCAATCACAAGTAAATTAGATAATTAAATTAATAAATTTGTCACTGGTAAGTCACATGAGTATTTTAATTATTAATTTTGGAGTTACAGCATGGTTTGAGATTCTGTGAAGTGTTTTTGTACTTCACTCGAGTGATTTTTATATTTCACTCGAGTGAAAACCAAAATCACTCGAGTGAATGTTAAAAACTCTGTTATATCAGTTTTTCTCTCTCGCGACTGTTCACTCTCTTCAAACCGTCACCTCCACTCGCTGAAATCCTCTCATTTTCCTTGAAACCTCTTGAACCCAGTAACGGAAACCTTCTTTACTACTCTTAACCGACAAATCCCCTCAAAAGCCAGCCCATTTCAGTTTAAAGTCTTCCTCCCTTTTCCGTCAGTTTCGTCCTTCATTCCCGACAGTCTCCTTTTCGCTTTTCTCTCGCCATTTGCTTCCGACAGTCTACCAAGCGTCAAAATTTCAGTCTACCCAGCGTCAAAACCTTCGCCTCCACCAAGTGTCGGTACCCATGGCAAGAACAAAAAGGCCCGGGCAATCTCCTCCACCTCCACCTCCGTCTAAGAAGGCGAAAGCCCCCGCTGAACCAGAACCCAATCCACCCAGACCAAGACCCAAGGGGATTCGGATTGAGGAACCAACGGGAATGGCTACCCGTTCGCATACCAGCATAAAAGGGAAAGGGAAAGAAAAACAGTGAGAAGCAGATGTCCAAGAGTCTACCTTGCAAAGAAAAATCTCACGGGCAGTGAATATCTTGGCAGCCTCAGTTCCTCAGAAGTCACGGTATGCAAGTCAAGCCACTGGTAGTCGACAATCTGGATCTCTGGCTGAAGAAACCACAGAACTCCTTGAACCTCCTTCTGGATTTAACACTGGTAATCTCAGTATCTTGAACTCCATTGTGTTTGCCTCACACTTTGCCAAAAGAACCTTCTGTCCTGTTGTGTGGGTTGATTTGGAGGAACTAAAACAGAAATTTCATATTGATCTAACCCCATATTTGAAACAATATGAACCTTGGCTGAGATTGAGAATGTCATACAATCCTTTGGTTGTCAAATATTTTTACTGTAACATGAAGACTGCTGATGTAAAGGATGACCAAGGAAACATCATTGCTGAGAGAATTGAAACAAGTATTAGAGATCAGAAAATTCTTCTGTCTGGGGATCTTATCAACACCTATCTAGGCATAGAGGATGCTCCCATGAGGCCTCCACGTGTCTTTAATATTCATGAATTAGTTGATATCTTTAGACCAGGACAGCCTGGTGTGCCTTTACCCAATTCCCCAGCCTCTCTTACCAACAACCAGAGAGCCTTATTCTACATTTACTCCCGTAGCATGGTTAACAAAGCAAAAAATTTCACTCATATCACGGGGAAGGATCTTCAGATGATGGCTTCTCTTATGACAAGGGAAAGAAGAAACGTGGGGGAACTCATTTTTCAAGAGATGAAGAGGTTCAGATTTCACTCCTCCAGGTCTACTACTATTCCCTATCCTCAGCTTGTGTCTTACATTCTTTCCATACACAACATTTGGCATTTGACACCTGAGGGAGATATTGTGAGGATTCCTAAGTTTGGGAAAATCCACCTCACTCGGATGGGAATTACCATTCCTGCTGGAGCATCTTCACAACAGAGACACCATTCACCTCCTCCTGAGGCCAGCCAGAGAGAACCTCAGAGGATGGACCCTTCACCCTCCAAGATGGATGAGGCACAGTCCTCTAGAGCAGTCTCCCATGGTCCCTCTTTTACTCAGGCTGCTATTCAGACGTTTATCCAGGAGGCCATTCAGTCTGCAGTCACTCAGTTGAAGAACTCTAACGCTCAACTGATTGATTAAGTCAATAATCAAGTGATAGTCTTAGTGGCAACAGTGGATCATAACTCCAATCTCCTCTTTGAGCGCCTGACTGAGCAGACACAGAGAATTCAGAGGATTGAGGATGCTCTCAGGACTCACCTTCATATCCCCTTCCCTGACTTACCACCTGCCTCCTCACAACCTCCTCCATCAGATTCTTCAGTTCCAGAGATTTCACTTTCTGATCCTCCCATCATTCCTCCCATTATTCCTTCAGACACTCCTCCAGCACCTCCTACAACCTTTATCTCTGATCCTATTTCTGCTGGTGATATTCCACACACTGACCCCATTCTCCAGACTCCATCATCTTCTTCACATCATACTGCTTATAGTTCTCATACTGAGGAAATTATAGCTGAGGAAGCCACCACAGAGGTCATAGGACCTACTCACTCCACTTCCACCACTCCTCTTGAGCCATCTTCTACCACATTTTTCTTCCAATCTCCTCCATAACTTTCCATTATTCCATATGTTCCACCTACCTCCTTCTTTGCTTCTGCATCCACTCAAGCCTCTACACCGTCTACCTCTCCTTTAGATGATGCCAAAAAGGGGGGAAGAGCTAATATGATATATTTTCTTTTGATGCATATGTGTTCTAGTTTGTAATTCCAAGTTATGTATTTTACTTTTCCAAGAACTTGTCATTGTGTAGCTTGTGTAATCTGAACTGACTCTAATCTAATGGAAATATGAGTTTATGATATGATCTCATGAAATTTTTAATACATCTGTGTTTATGATTGCAGTAGCCAACATTATCTCATGGAAATCCTAGTGTATTGCAGCCGCCAAAATGATTTCAAAAAAATCACTTCTTATGTGCATTTTCTGTTTACAATGGTTTTTAAACTTTGAACTTACATCTTTTACTTTCCAAAGGTCAAAAACTCTTAATCTTTTAAACAAACTCATCTTAGCAATTGCAAATCAAAATTAGTGCAAAAGTTTTCAAAAAGATCAAGTAAAGTGTATTAGAAAATCAAAATCTTAAACTTGATCATATGATATGTTTTGTCATCATCAAAAAGGGGGAGAATGTTAGATTTCATGTTTTGATGATAACAAATCATGTTTTGGAAGCTCATGGATTAATTACCAGCAAAGCAATCAATTCTGGTGATCTGTGCAAGATCACTCGAGTGATTTTATTAATCACTCGAGTGATATTCAAGATCACTCGAGTGATCGCTGAAATCACTCTAGTGATTGCGAAAAATAACAGATCACTCGAGTGATATGGAAAATCACTCGAGTGATCCGCAATTTCACTTCCAGTGATCGCGAAATCACTGCAAGAAAATTTCACTGTTTTGAAAATCACTTCCAGTGATTCTGAATCACTCGAGTGAGAGCCAAATCACTTCCAGTGATTGTGAATCACTCGAGTGATACGGCTAATCACTTCCAGTGATTGTGATTTCACTTCAAGAAAATTCCACGATTTTGCAAATCACTTCCAGTGATTCTGAATCACTCGAGTGATGCGCCAAATCACTTCCAGTGATTGTGAATCACTCGAGTGATACGGCCAATCACTTCCAGTGATCTAGAATTCACTTCAAGAAAATTTCACTGTTTTGCAAATCACTTCCAGTGAAGCTCAGATCACTCGAGTGATCCGCCAAAGTTTTCAAATCACTTCCAGTGATCCTCAATCACTCGAGTGATGTTGTATTTTCGCTGAATCACTTCCAGTGAATTGGAAATCACTGCAAGAATATTTCACTGTTCACCAAATCACTTCCAGTGATCTTGAATCACTCGAGTGAAGTTTGAAAAGTTGCAAATCACTTCCAGTGAATTGGAAATCACTTCAAGAAGAAAACACTATTTACAAAATCACTTCCAGTGATTCCAAATTCACTCGAGTGAAATATGCAATTTCCAATATCACTTCCAGTGAACCAGCAATCACTGTTAGAAGCATTCAAGGTTTTCAAAATCACTTCCAAAGACATTATATTCACTTCCAGTGACATTGCATCTTCTCATATAATGATCTATTGTTCAAGTATACATCTTCCTACATTGACTTTGATCCATTTGCTCTTAACTTCATAAACGTCAATTGATTTTGCTAGTGAAATTTATTATTACTGATTTCTCCAAATAGCTATCAAAATCATATGGTATATCATTTTAATACTTAGTTGCGAAAATAGGATCTCTCTCCATGGTTTTATTCTGTCACTTTTTATAAAACACCTCCAGTGATCCATATTAATTTGTTGAGATACAAATATTGCTTAACGGTTATATTCATAAGTGTGTTACAGTTGTACTCCACCATCACGCACTTGACTTGTAACTGAACACTCCACTCAAACGACAACTATTCATGGTAGCAGCAGAAATTCAAAAGTAACGGAAGACAAATGCTGTTACATTTGTCAGAAGCATCTTTGAATCAACGGGCAAATTTACAACGGTCTTCAAGTGGTTTTATTATATATGTCCAGCCATTTGAAAAATACAACAATGAAGAAAAACGCCTGAATACTCCACAAGCAATATCCTCACAAAAGCTTCAGTTCATCATTTGTGCTTCAGTTCTTATCTACATACTCTGTGAGAGAGATTTGTCATTCATACTTAATTATTTTCAATAGAGTTAACTTAAGGTTGAGGAACCTTAAGTAGGGATTTGTGATTACCTTGTGTGAGGGGGAGCGAGTGTCTAGAGGAACTTGCTGGTTGTACTGTGGTGCCAAGAACCCACTGAATCTTGGAAGATATAGTGAAAAGCTCAGAAGGATTTCTGAGGACTGGACGTAGGTCAAGTGGTTGAGACCGAACCAGTATAAATCTCTGTGTGAATCTCGGTGATATCTCTTCCTTTCATTAACTGTGCTTTAAGTTTTATAAATTGAATTTAAGCTTTCGATTATTTTGTAATCACCCAATTCACCCCCCCCCTCTTCGGTGAAAAGCTTGCTCTAACACCAATAATACTCCTCTAATTCTGAATAGAATATATAATTATAGTACAGTCATCATATTTATAATTTAGTGATAAAATGAATTTTTTATCCAATTTATAAGGTACGCTATTAAATTTTATATATGAATGTATAATTTTATCCTTTATTTATTATAGTTTGAATTTAATTTTCTTAAAAAATAATATATATTAAATAATGATAAAGTTGGAAATATGTTAAATTTGATGACATAATTAATAATGTTTAAGGTTGTTTTTTTTATTATGTGTGAAACATGTTTGAAGTTCCTTATAAATACAATTAGAGGAGTATGTGACTTGATATCTTTAAATTATTTAGATGTAACATTAAATTACTTAAAAAGTAATCAATATAAAGGTTAAGGTGAAAAAATAAACATGATATTTTTTCCAAAGTATGCTAAACACCAAATACTTTTTTAGGGCAAAAAATAACTATGAATTTTGAAAAGTGGAATAAAAATACACATGACCATTAAATCTTACTTAATGCCATTAATTCTTGTGGTGGGGCCCATACTATTATTACACTGATGGAAAAATCATTTTTTATACCAAGTAAAAATGGCTTTGTAGACCTGTTCTGAATGAGGTCTTGATACAACTGTTACTTTTTAGACTGGTTAAACAACTTGTCTTAAAAATCATGTTTTAGACCGGTTGCTTCAAGATAAGGTCTAAAAAGTTAAAAAGATGATTTTTTAGACCTTTTTTGTGAAAACCAGTCTAAAAATATGACTTTTTAGACTTGTTGTGATGTATGAAAACCGGTCTAAAAAGTATTTTTTTTAAATTTATATTTCACAAAACCGGTCTTAAAAGTTATTTTTCGTGTTTTTAATGAATAATGAATCAATGGTGATGGTGTAGTATATATTATACATATAGATAGTCTGAGTTTATGTGGTCGTTGATGAAATAGTCCAGCAAAAGTAACGTAGTGCTGTTTGTTTGCCCGTTTCCTGTAGAGATGTGTTCATTTCAAGACCCAGCAGATAATAAGAGACTAAACAACACTACAAAAAAAGGGTATTAGAGATGGAATTTAACAACGGAAAATGTTCTATCGCTAAAAAGGGTGTTACTTATTCAGTTTGCAACCGATTTTGAAATTCTGTCACAATTTTAGAGACGGATTAGCAACGAAATTTATGTCTCTAATCTGCGACAAAAATTCCGTCCCCAATGAGTAATTCCATCAATAATTCATGGAATTAGCCTATTTCATTTTTGCGATGGATTAGGGACAGAAATTCTGTCGCTAATAGCCTATTCCATTTTTGAGACAGAATTTAGACTGACTTTCCGTCGCTAATTTGCGACAGCTTTGGGACAGAATTTCTGTCACTAGTTTGTTACATATTAGGGAGGGAATTTCCGTCACTAGTTTGCCAAGGATTAGGGACGGAATTTATGTTGCTAATTTCTCACAGATTATGGACAGAATTGCTGTCGCTAATCCATCGTTATTCCGTCGTAAACTTAATTTTTGGTTTTTTTTAAAAAAATAATGTTGTGACAGAATCTCCATCTCTAATCTTTTTAAATTTTTTCTTTCCTATTAAAAACTTTCTGTTATTTTGAATTTAACTGTAAGTCAACCTCAATAATGGTTAAAAAGCGAAAAGTGGAATTAAATGGAGTACAAATAAAAACAAATTCAAACCAAATTATAAAATGATAGTAAGTTAACAACTAAAAAGCAACAAAAGTACTTAAGTAAAAATGTAGATAATGTGTCAAACAAACCACACGAATGTTTAATGTAGTCAAACAACCTAGTAACCACCCTATCTTATGGTGTGCTATCATGAGCATCATGAGCTTCAAGGTTTGAATTTTTGATAGCCCCAAGAGAGTTTCTACTAATGTGTTTTCAACCTAGTTAAGATGATTTCATTCTGTTGCTTAAGATTTTCATTCTCCTGTCTAAGCTCTATGACAACATTTTCAATATCAGGTTGAAGCACTGTGTTGATGGAAGGAGGAGATGTAATACCTTATTTTCAATAGACTCATATGAGTACAAATGAGTAGTGAAAATCAATTGTAGAACCAGGATTCGAACCCAAACTACCCAACTTTCAATAATGTTCACAAATCTCCAATCTCAACTCAGGAGACATAGGGTAAAGCGGGTTTTTCAAAGGAGAAAAAAATTTTCAAATATTTCCATAAGTTTCACTACATCGCTATGTCTCATCAGCTCTTAGTTTCATCATATCAAAGTATGCGAGCGATTCTATGCTTAAGTTTTACATTTCATACTTTAGTCCTAATTTCTTTTAGTTCAGAAGCGTTAACCCAATATTAAATTACCGTCCATTTACTAGTTCTTCCACTATATATTCGTCAGAGTTACAAAGTTATACACACCATAAATAGATCAAAATATCCAAAACTAGAAACAAACAACCAACATAAAAATACAGATTTTGTAGCTTCTTCCTCTAGCTGTCAGTGTATTCATTCTTACCCTTTGAGTCACCAACCTGTACTGTAAGTTTGTTTATAGAAAAATGGTGAGATTCAAAAGAATCTCAGTAATAATATATAGTCAATAATCATACAGATACAACATCACAAAGCATGCCACACATTCATCATACAACAGAATTATCACAACAGCATTTAGTGCATAACATGCAGTTCAAATATCATTATAACACTAGGTATAACACAAGGCCTCTAATGATACCCATGCAATCTGCCCCGGGCATCCCCTCGTGCATCACAGAATGTGCCAGACAATTTATGATGAATCTGTTGGAAATTGTGCCCTAGGGGCCAATCATTGTACCTTAAACATTATTGTTATTTAAGATTTTCTCCATATTGTTATCATATCATTTGCATATTTATTATGATAATTGTATCCTTGGATGAACTATAAAGATTATCCTAAATGTCCCTAGTCGGTTATCTATGTGGGAGCAAAGATGAAATAAGACCAGTATGACTTTGATGAGGTATAGAGATACAAATCAAAGTCTTAGGCACTTGTAGGAGTACAAGGTGCTGGATCGACCCGCTATGAGAAAGCTGCATGGATTAAGTCATAAGCTTATCTCATACATATAATCATGTCACAGTGCCCTCTGACCTAAGATCATCATAGATTCCTACATGAGAGTTGCTAAGTTTTGACCTAGTCAAAAGTCACCTTTGACCGGATGATGATAAATGCTACAATCGAGCTTAGGAGTTTTCATGAAGAGGAATGTAAGTGGTCAAGAAGGAATTTGTCCCTCACATTAGTGAGAGATAATATTGGGCCCCTCGATGAGTGAGTCTGAGAAATGTATAGCCATACTGTAATGGGAAGGAGTTTCCATTTCTAATTTCAGGCTACTCAAGACTCGAGAAAGTTATGGTCAGGAACAGGAGGATGACAATGTACATGCCTCATCCTTGACCAAAATATCGTGTGACAAAAAGGGACGTGACATGGTTGTATAATAGGTTGCATTGTATCATCGATCCTCATGTGAATTGGGTAGTCGCAATGTCTTGCTAGAGGCCGCTTGTGACTTGTGGGCTAGAACAGTTTTTTGGCCCACTACCAACTTCATGTGGGCCTACAGGGTCGCACACAAGAATAGCCCAACACGAGCTATGATGTCCAGATTCATTGAATATAAGATGTATCTAAGATTCAATGAATACAATATTTGACCTAGGGTTGATGAATTATGTGCGTGTGTGTGTATTCGAAAAATAATAATAATTGTAGTAATATTATATACATATTATAATATTATTATAAGGTGTTAGTTTTATATTTAATTTATTTGATAAATTAAATAATTAAAGCTAATACAGATATCATATATTAGATTTAATTTATAAAGATAAATTAAATATATTGGCTCTTTATTTAGATTAAATAAATATGATAAATTAAATATGTTTGACAGATTTAATCAAATCAGATTTATTTGATTTAATTTGAATTTCAAATTAATTCAAATTAATTTTGAGATTCCTAGAGAACCCTAGGCTGTACGGACAATTTGGAGAGCCGCAAGAAACCCTAGAGAAGCATCTTGGAGGCGCTAGCACGCTGCCGTGTTGAGTCTTGTTCGTGTGGATACCGGTAGAGGGAGGCGACCAGAGGTGTTGACTCCTAGAGATCGAAAGCACGAAAACCAAAAAGGTACTATTCTAACTACTCGATTTAGACGTCTTTGATAGATCCGCGATTGGGATTCTAGGTTTTTAAATGGTTAATTTCTTCCACTGCGTGTACGAATCCCAACAGAATCATACAGTGTATCTTATAACATATGAAAGACATAGTTACTACCTAGTCGCTTCTCGTGAGCGATATCCAATTGCTTCCCTGAGCTCGGGCAGGTCTTAGACCCCAGACAGCCATCAAGTCCTATAATTAGAATTATGGATGACGAGTTATTATATAATCCAATCATCTTTTGTATAATATAAGCTAATTTATTTTTGGTTTAGCTTTTAGTTGTCATTTAAGTCACTTAGGTAGCCCTTGAAAGTCCCAACAAAGGCCCATAAGGTTGGGAAATACCATATTAATCAACACCTCTTGGAAAATATGAAATTTGGAAAATTTCAAGTCTTAGCCGCGGCAAAAAACAGGTCAAAAACTTTTTGACTGCAGCCAAGAATCTGGCCGTCAAGATTTTCACTTTCCTGATTCTTGACCAAACTTGTGAAAATCATAACTAAATCCACAAAAATCCAAATGAGGTGTTTCCAAGTGCTACGTGACCCTATTGTAGTCTAATTTTAGGAAACAATATAGCCATAAGCTAAATGTACCCACATAAGTACATAATTCCATTTTATTAGACCCTATTCCAAAATTACCAGTTTTTCATGCCCAAACTTTAAAAACTTATATCTCCCAATGTAATTGTTCAAAAATTACAAAATACCTATCAAATTAAACCTCTATGTCTCTACTTTAATTTTGGAAAGTTTCAGAATTTTTAGACAATTTTTAACCCATGAAACATCTTGCACAACATTATTGTTCCAGGCAGGGCAGATGACAACATGTGCATACATATTTCATAAATTTCCAAATTAATATACAAACATCCAAAAAAATCATGAATACTTGCATACCTATACAATTTTTCCTTTTAAATCCAATAGAAGCATCAAAATTACCAAATTTTCACTCCTTCCTCACATCATCTATAGAATAGTAAGTTAGGGTTCTTAAGAGGTTTATGTTGGTTTATTGCTTTCTCTTACTAAATCACTTCCTTTCTACTTATAATCACATGATTATCTACTTAAACACTAAATGGACATGTTTAAAGGAAATTTGAGCAGTATTTCCCCTATATTTAGCTTCAACCCATAATTTAAAAATAAGAAAAAACATCACAATATCTACTAACAACAACAAGAACAACACCAAACAAGTCAAAAGAATGAAGTTTTGGTGATTACCTTTTGGTTCCAACTCTTTCTCTCTCTACATGTTTTCTGCCCCTCTCTCTACACCCTTGATTAAGCTTGCTAATCATGATTTGTAAGGAGGAGAAGAGGTTAGAAGAAGTTCCTACATGATTTGGAAGGCAAAAGTACTAGGATTTCATCACTTACCTTGATTTTTGCCTTCATCCCAAAGCTCCTCTTCTCTTACTCTTGGTTTATTGATCTCTTCCCTTGCTTTTTACTTTACACATGCTTGTTTGTGATTGGTGGTAATTTCTTTTCCTCTCCTTTCTTGAGTTAATGAGAACCACACAAATATTCCTTGCTTTCTCCTCATATACTCAAGAGAAATGGGTTCCACAATTTGCCTCTTGAATTACCTTGCAATTGCATATACTAACTGGTCAAACTTAGTCATATGATTTTGTTTTTCTTTTTTACTCTTTGACTTTCTTTCTTTATTCAATTTTAGACCATGCATTTGATTTCTCCAATATTATCTTTGCTTAACCAAAAATATCAAGGAGAATATGAAATATTAATTGTCTCTTACATAATTGATAAATGACCATTTTACCAGTACATTTATTTTCATTTTTGCACTTAATGCAAAATTGGGCAGAATTTTCATCAAACTTTAAAAATTCATATATAATTGTATAGATATCTAATTGAGGTGGTTTCAAAGGCTATGTAACCCTTATTAAGTCTAGTTTTAAATAAAAATATAATCTTTGGCCAAATGGAAGCTTATTATTCTCAGAATTCTCATTATTCTCATTTTTTGAAGCTGACACTGAAAGTCGCCAGTTTCACTGAGCTAACTTAAAAAATATGCATCTCTTTGTGTACAACTGCAAATAACTCATATGACCTATCAAATTAAATCTTGATAAGTCTACTATCATTTTGGAAAGTTTCACAATGTTTTGACATCATTTTACTATTGAAAAATGTCACACAATCATGACTATCACACCAGGAAATTCACGGGCAATAACACTTCAACTTCTATAATTTTTGTTCCCACATATTAATGTTATGTGTGACCTCTATTTGCATTATTTTTCCATTCCCCAAGCTCTTTAATTCATATAATATTTTCTTTAATACCCCAAGGGTATAAATGAATTTTGGGGACTACAATTATGTCTTACTGGGACACTTGCTAAACCAGGGCTTAGCAGCCCATTTAATCCAAACTTAATCTTAAGCCTTTTGTCCCAAAATTTAGGAGATTACAGAAGACCTATAAGAATAAGATGAGGAATCAACATCTTTGGCCTCAGATCCTAAGCCAAATATGCGACCTTTCTTGTTCTTACCACCTGTAGCCTCTAAATATATGTTCATTTCTTCTTCATCTAGTTGATTTGATTGTACATCACTTGAAGAATCTGTATTAGAACTTCTAGATGCCTTGATCCTCATGTAATGATCCTATTAAAGAAAATAATGAGTACAAAAAGTCAAAATATATGAATAAATATAAAATAAAGGATGATATGCAACTACTAAGATGAATTTGATTGTTCTAATTAACACAACAATAACAAGCAATCGATAAGCCATTTCTCACTCTAAAATATCACAACAACAAGCAATCAACAAGCCATTCCTCACTCTAAAATATCTGTGACAAAATAAGAAATGCAAGAAACTTATATGAACCAATGAACCAGATTAATTTTCCTTTAGGCAAGTGACTATGAAAAAAAGCCTTAAATTTCACCTCAAACAAAACTATAAATAATAAGGCTTAAACACTACAACTAGCTAGGTCTCCGACCATCAACACAAATCCAGTGGAAAACACTATAACAAACTTATACTTACAGATACTACAGCCGACCTCTGATCCATAAATTCACCAGTTTTCTGATCATAATGTGTCTTTGTGAACAATTCAAATAGAGTAGGGTTTCTTCCCAACTGCTATGCCTATAGTAATTTATAAAGAAGTATTAAATCATTTATGAAAAAAACAATGAGCACATTTGAAAATAAATTCTTACCAACCTTCTCTTATGCTCTGTATTAAGAAAGCTACCCCCTTGGTGTTGAGTGCCTCCCGTGGAAGAGGCCCGATTATACATAAATGAATATAAGGCAAAGAAATAAATTATCATAGGTTTAAAATACGTTTGTTGGCATCATTTTAGAAACATGTTGACCAATCAGATCAAAGGAAAAGCACTTTCATACAGGTATAGAGACACAAAATAGAACAACTTAATATGTGGACACAAAAATTCCAACATGAATTATGGGCAGTTTGTCACAATAGCTTGAACTTGCAAAATTATTAACACATAACATAAATGAAGCCAACATCTAAAATGATTTAAGCATTGTAGAAAAGAGGATACGTATATACACACATACCTTTTTTGTCTGGTTTCCTCTTCCTTTTCTATTAATTTCCTAGCTATATTGATACCACTATGCTCCAAACTTGTCAATAGGTAATGACATATTTTTTGTAGACAACAAACCTCTATTGCTTAAGGTGAAATTCTGCCAAAAAGCAATAATAGTTCAACAACAGAAATTATGCAGAAGAACAAACTAAAGCCACTTCAATTGGAAACAACTTAAGAAGAATAAAAACTTTGTCCAGAATAGCAGGATAAATTCCATTGTTGTTCTACATTTTCAAATTTTCCAATAACTTAAGAAGAATAAAAAATTTGTCCATAATAGATCATTTTTTCTATCAAAACAAAAAAATTGATCATTTTTTTCTTCAAATAAATTGCCAAAGCCATATGAATATACCACTTCCTACATGCTGAGCATGGATTGGTTCATGTAAGGAAAAGATGATAAAAAAAACATTAAACAACGCCAACTTGCAATAAGGATATCTTTAAGAATATATATGCATTTTTTTTCTTTTTGCCAATTTGAACGCAATGTAGCAATCAGCCCAAAAGAAAATATTTGGATAAACTGATTTCTTTTCTTTTGTTGTTTTTTTCCCTACCAACAGAATCATCAAATGCAGAATTTACCACCAAAACTTTCAGTTCTTAAGTTATTAGTAACAGTTGCAGCAATGGAGAATTCATATGCATCCAAGGGAAAGTGAGCTATCTTGCTAGACAACACTCTAAGGAATTGATCAATGGCAATGTACTCACAATGATTCAAATTCCCAAAAATTGAGTTTCAGGCAAGCTGGCAATTAATTTTTATTTTTTGTTAATTTTACTCACAAGCACACAGTCATCTAATGATAGCAAGTCAATGTTAATCCGTGGAATTGAATGTGGGGGAATGTTTAGAAAATCAGTGGTTACAAACACGAGTATACTATCCAATGGCTAATTGTGGAACCACAAATACTAAAGAAATACAAAACCAAGTAATTCCACAGCAAAACAATTTCAAAATAAATTCAGAGAATATGTAGTTTAAATTCAAAAGACAAGGACATGAACAATATGAAGTTCAATGGCTCAAATTAATTCCACGGCAAAACAGTTCCACTGCAAAGTTGAACGAATTGCATATATTCACACTTCCTCATTCAAAAGTCTTTCTTTACATACGACAGATTTAAAGAAACGTGCCTTTCCAACCAAATTTGCAAATGTAAAGCTTAATTAAGCTGTGCCATCCAACAACTCCAATTTCATTGAACTCAGTAGAATTTAATTACATCAAAAACAACTTGTTTAAGCTAAAAACGTGTCAAATCAAGTAACAAATTATGCAAATTTTTATGTTAAATCAGATCATGGCTAGACTACAACACTTCAAATGATAAATTGTACAAACAAAGAAATGAATAAACTTCATCCTACTTAAATAGAAGTACCATGGATTCTGCAAAAGTTTTATTATAGAGATGATGATAGTACCATGGATTCTTTTTTTGGCTACGTTTGAAATAAAGGCCAATGGCTTTATTGCTTAGTCAACAGTAACATAAAGCTCATTCTTGTTTACGGGTTCAATCCTACTAACTACTTCATGTGTTTAGTTTGCCTTAAAGGGGAAAAATTGAATGATCCAATATTGGAACCCTCTAAATTGAGGAAAACTATAGCTAGATCTTGAGCTTAAAATCATTTGAGGTCATGATTTATTGAAGTGGATTATGCAGCCTAAAGAAGGCTGCAGAATTTAGGGGATGTATAATGTTTGGGTGGATAAACAAGTTTGGTGTGCAGTAAAAAATCAAGATGAAAAGTAGTTCAGTAGCGAATACAGTTAAGTAGTTTTACCTTAGTTCACCATAGCTCCCTCTTAAGTCTTAACCCAACAAACGATGTTGGACATCTTCATACCCACCAAGCTACATATTTGTGACAACACCCATCCACCTCATTCAATAAATCCAGACAACTATCATTCGCTCAATTTCTCGGAAAACATACAGACGAACACAGAATCAAAAGTTTCCAAGAAACAAAGGAAAATAAAAAGAAAAGGAAAACAAACTAGATCGTGATTGATAGCGGCATGAGGAAGTCAAGAGATGAGAAAGACAAAGTGACTCAGTGATCTGCGGCCAAACAAGTGGCTGAGAGGGAGAAATGGAAACGAAGTGATGTTTGGAATGAGATCGAGAACCCTAAGACTAAAGGATCCTTTTCAATTAAGAAGTGGGAATCTTGGAAAAATAATCCCACAAATGGAGGGAAGGTATAAAATTTTTGGACGGGAGGCGTAAATGTTTTGGGCCCAATAATTTTATACTCTAAGAGTGTGTTTGGAAATACATTAGATAAGAAAAAAAGTTCATTTGAACATTAAAAGTTTATTAGAGCACATTATAAGTGTTTGAAAAATCATTAGCTTATAATGGGCTTTTAATAAAAAAGAATTTTTTTCCTTAAGCTCATTTTTTTAGCTTTTGAGCTTCTATCAATGAGCTTTTGAACTTTTTCATTGAGTTTTTTATTTTAAAAAAATATATTTATATTTTTTAACATCAATTATAACAATATATATGTAGTATCCAACAAGGTTTATACCTTTTTCAGTCATTTCCTATTTAAACGGGTTTTTCAAATGTTAATTCAAACATGTTCAATGTTAAAAAAAAGTCACTTCTCCCACCGACAATCCAAACACAAATCACATTTTCAATCTAACTTTTTTTCAATTGGGCTTCTGTAAAAGCCTCATTAAAAAAAAGTCACTTCTCCACCGAGTTCCCAAACAGGCTCTAACCAATTAAAGTTCAATAATTTATGAAGATTTGAGACCTCTTAAATATTAGTTGGTATATTAATAAAATTAAAAGATTTTATGATATTTATTTTTTCTTTAGTTGTGAAATCTTAATTAAACGATTTGAATCTTTTAAGAAAAATAAAAATATAAATCACATGAGCAGTCAACTAAGATTAATATTAGTTGAGTTATTGTATTTTAATTGATTATATCACACATGACGTGGCAAATCAGATTCATACAAGAATTACATATATAAGCTCCATATTTAATTTAGTTATTTAACAATCTTGATATGGTTAAAAAAACACAATGAATTGAATGAAATACTTGAAGGTTATATGATGCATATATACATGAAGTGAATCAAATATCAATCTTTCTAAGTTGAAATGACTTATGAGCTTAGAGGTTTTTTCGGCTAGCAAATCTATGAACATTTAAACATTAATTTATCATATTGTTCTTAAAATCAAGCTGCTTGAAGGAAAATTTAAATTGCACATACACATTTTATTTTTCATAATTGATTTGCTTCCAAATTAAGGGATTTGTGTATCACACTCTGATAATAAATATTATAGCAGATACCTAACCCTTTGAGCAATGAATATAAGGATCGCGTAAAATTAAGATAATGACATAATTTATGAGCAATTAGTTGAGAAAATATTAGGCATGCGTCCCTTTCATAAAATTAAGTGAATATTGATATCATTCATTAGTTTACAGGAAATTAAGTGAACAAAAACAATTTGCGAGCCATTTTCATTTAATTACTCTCACTTTCAGAATATGACATTAGAGGGCCAATATTTTTTATATTAATATATTATATATGGTCATTGATATATACAACCCCATATATTGTTGTGAGCAATAATAATCTTTTTTCTCTTGATACAATTATCTAATATCCATTACGGAATTACTCATGTTAGCGTAGGTTTGAATTCTCAATCTTATTTAAGAATAATTGAGTTACTTTCACTAGCCTTACTTATGTCTGAGTAATAATAATAATAATAATAATAATAATAATAATAGAGATTTAAAATCTATCCTTTTCAAAACTAATTTCATCATTTGGCACATATACTTCATAATTACCGGGTTGTTTTCTCAATACAGAGTACAATTAAGGGTGAGATGGTAAAAATACAAAAACAAAATTCATTAGTCACTGATTTTATTATTTCCTTTGGTCTAATTGACTACCACTCTGATCTTATTTATTAGTCTCAATTAACAAATCAAATGAGTATTTAACATTGAGTTGTTATGAATTTTAACTTCTATATATTAGTGTTCTTTGTTTGTATTTTTATTTAATTTTTATTTATGGATTTCATAGCTATATATAGTTTCCAAAACAACTATTGTATGTTTACTTCATTAAAGAAATCATATTGGTAACACTAATAAATGAGTGTACGAATAAATTGATTAGCAATCTAATAAAGTTCAAGAAATTAGTACTACAACTATTCTTTCTTCATTTATTATGTTAATTTTTAAAAGAGAGTAGTTTATATATTATTTCATTGTTTGTTTAGCTAATACGAAGTCACATGACGATCCCATTTTTATGATATATGAATGTGTTTTCTAAGAATTCATCTCCATGATGTCTCAACAAGTTTGACATAATTATATTATCATTTATTCTCCAAATGATGAACATTTGAATTAGCAACGGGATTAGTGAGGAATAGTGACAAAAAGATTTATCAATGGACATTAGAGACAGAATAGCGACGAAACTTAGAGACGGAATAATTTCCGTCAGAAACCCAGAATAAGTTATCCCCAAAATAAGTTATGGAATTTGTTACCGAATTGTCATGAAATAGTGATAGAATTTGTGACATAATTTAGCGATGGAATTTAGCGACAACTTTCAGATAGATCAATGACGGATATTAGCAACGGAATGTTGTCCGTCGCTAATCCATCCCTAAATTCATTTAGAGACGGAAATTAGCGACATAATTATTTCGTCTCTAATTTCCGTCACTAATCCATTTTTAATTCCATCTCTAAAATTAGTGACAGATTTATTGACGGTTTAGAGACAGAATAGCAATGGAATTTTTTTCGTTTCTAATTTCCTGTTTTTTTGTAGTGCAATATACCGATGATAATGCTTCTCCATGAAAACTCTGGAAGCACCCTATAGTACTCTGCCATATCTGCAAGAACTAGTGAACAATTAGTTAATCCAAGCTCATAAGTCGTCGTCAAACTGTTACCATAATTCGTATGGGTTTCCTTTTCTACATTCAAGTCGAATCAGTAGCTCTAGACCAGATAATCTTAAAAGCCAAATGAATTTTGAAAAGATTCTGCTCCCCAACTATAGAGGGAAATAATTAACTGCAAGTATTGACAATCTTAATTGTAGCAATTGTTATTTCTTCCAGTTCAAGAATAAATAGATAATCAACAAAATCAAATCGAGGGAATAATACAGGTAACAGGAGCAGACCTTCTCGAGAGCGTCGAAGAGGGATTTGTTTTTGATATCCCTAGCCTTGAGGCGAGCGCGAGCAATGCCAAGCTGGCGGAGTAAAGCAGAGTGGTGAGTGGCGGTAGGAGGGAAAAGCAACCTCCTTTGACTAAAGCGGAGCCTAAATGGGAAGGGGCTGCGGTAGTGAGATTCGGCGATGGAGCATCAATTCTTAGATTTGATTTTGGGGGAAGGGGAATCGAAGTGAGCAAATTTCTGGAGGACCTGGTCGAAAGATTTCTTGGTGACGTGTTGAACAGCAAGGGAGGCAGTGACTGCAGGAGGAGGAGTAGACATTGCGAAGGAGGAGGAAGGGGAATAATGGCGGTGGATATAAAAGCAAGGGAGAAAGAAATAGTTGTGAGAAAGAGAGGATTTAGAATGCGCGAGATTCAATTTAATTAGGCGTGATAATGAAAGGGTTATGAGAAAGAGATAAATTTAAAGAAAATTTTTTAGACCTGTTACAATCAAAATAAGGTCTAAAAAGTTTATCTTTCCGACCATTATTTGAAACATCAGGTTTTAAAAGGAAAAAATATATTATTTTTTTAATTTTGCATCTTTTAGACCGATTATAAAAAACACTCGGTCTAAAATATTTTATTTTTTTGATCAGTTATTAGTGATAACCAGTCTAAATGTTTCAAAACTTTTAAATTTTTAATTATTTTTATCTTTTTAGACTAGTTGTTTGAATAACCGATCTAAATAATATCTTTTAAATCGCATATTTTAAGAACCGGTTTCAAAAGCTCTTTATAATTACAAAATTGCCAGTGATAATATTTTTTAGACCTTATCCACAATAATCAGTCTAAATATTACGGTTTATAGTTTGTGTTAGGAAAATACCATACTGCCCCCACTGAAAAAACATTCCGCTCTCAACCTCTTATTCCTCGTCTAATATGAGCGAAGAAGGAACAGAGAGCAGCAACGGCGGCGGAATCATCCAGCGATGGCGGCGGAATCCTCGTGCCATGACGGCGTAATCCTACTACAGCGACAGTGTAATCCTCCACCAGCAATGGTAGCGAAATAGGCACAAAGAAGGCTCGACGGGTATTTAATAGCAATAGTAAGGGTGGAGGTCACGATTACTTCGGCAGCGATGGCGAGATCTGAGACGACAAGCAATGAACTCTGCAACCTCTACCTTTCCACCAAGAGATGCTTAATCATCAAACACGGTCTCCCTCATCCTTTCCTCTCTCTCCCTCTCCTGCACGCTCGATCGGCCTTCAAGATTCTGTTGAGGCAAGAATAAGATTTGGGAATAACCTTCAAGTTTATGTCTTTCTCTTGCGTTTTCACTTTGTGGGTTTAGTTTTTGGGATGAAGCTCGGGCTGACCTAGACTCCTCTCTCACTCATCGTCTCGACTACTGACGACAAGCCACGGTCTCCTCTTGTGTGGGTATGGATCTCCAGAATATTGTCTGTTTTCTGGTTTTTGGTCTCATCAAAGAGTTGAACTTTTATTGAGTTATTTTTCATATTGAATCTATGTTCTAGTTGGATTTTCATATCAATATAGATTTAGGTTGGTTAGATCTATATTTTCTTCCTCTTCTTCACTGGTTCGGCTGAAGCTGAGAAAGTGACAATTTTGTGATTTCTAAAAGCTCATTGATCATTTATCTATTAGATATCTGCAATGATGGTTTTCTCCTAATCTTCCTCAGGTGAGGAAATTGAAAGTCAGTAAGCCATAATCACCGGATCTAAGGATCAGAGGTTGGGAGGGATGTTTTTTAATTAGGGGCATTTTGGTATTTTCAGATGTTGGGATATACCTGGTCAGTATCCTAATGTCATGCACGCTATTATGCTTAATAATATCAGCAGCTAATCTATATTGCTTGACAACATTGTTGTGCTCGTCAAGACATTCCTTTATGGACTGAATGATCTTCAGATCCATATTTTCTATACCACCATTGCGACCGCAGTGTAAAATGGGATTATCAGAATATGAAGTCTAAGATTTTGGCCAAAAAAAAAAAAAAAGAATATGAAGTCTAAGGAAAGCAATGTAAGAATTCGTTAGTTGAATAGGTAGAAAACGTTGAACAACAACTAACCTTACTGCTGAAATTTGATTTGCTACTTCATTGTCAGTGTTGTAAATGTACAATTGAGTGTAGATAGGAGGATTTCCCTGAGGGTTGTAATAAGCTACCAATCAAGGGGTGATTTTGTCCGGAAAGGACAAATGAATAGGGACCTCCGCCCCTAGTATTCATAGAATGGGTGATTCTTCCTCCTATTGAAGTGAAACATAACATGTTATTGTAAGACCGAATGTGTTTCATGAAATTTTTTGAATACAGTGAACGTTTGTTGAAGAATAGATTTTCAAGCTCTTTAGGTGAATTTTCTAAGAAAGGAACAATTATCTTCCCATGTCCACAACACATTTCGAATTGAGGTCTCTTTGTATTATTAACTCTTTTTAAACTCTCCCAACCACATCAAAGCACCACAAAATTCGCACTTGTAAACAACATCACCCTCATCTAGATAACTTGAATGGAACGTTGTAACCAAGTTGGTGCGGACTCTTCAACCTCACCATGCTCATGAGGTTCTTCATCATTTGTAGCCTCCATGCTTGCAAATAGCGATTGGAAGCTTCATCAGTGCTTTTCAATCGTAATTCACGGACTACGAGGTAGTTTTTACGATCTATAAGGTAGCTTTTACGGTCTACAAGGTAAATATGTGAAAGAGTTTTATCTCGATTTATGTAAATCGGGCTTATGCAATCGCTGATACATTAGCTCGTTTGGATTAGCTTATGGAAGCTCCATAAGTGCTTATAAATCGTGATTCACTGAATACGAAGTAACTTTTACGGTTTACGAGGTTACTTTTACGGTCTACGAGGTAAATATGTGGTGGAGATTTAAGTAAATCGGGCTTATAAAATAAGCCCGATTGGAAACAGAGTTTCCAAATGTTTGAATAGCCTCCATTAGTGCTTTTCAATCGTGATTTACGGAATACGAGGTAGCTTTTACGGTTTACGAAATAAATATGTAGATGCGTTTTATCTCGATTTACGTGAATCGGGCTTATGCACAAATCTTAAGCCAAACCAAACAAGCTAGAAACTATCAACAATTAGAGGATTGCTAATTACTGCCACCATAAGGTTGACTTATTCTGGTGCAAATATCTGTTGTAACTTGTCGAACTATTGCAGATGATCTCTTCGACTGCTTATTCTGATTAATGGACTGTGAAGTTGAAATACCATGTGTGGATACCCATTTTCTCCGGTCTGCTCCCCTATAAAAAATAAAAATATGAAAAAATAAAAAAATTCTCCTGAATGCTTATATATCTAAATTAATAAGAAAATGATATTAATGATGACTAGATTATAATTGAAATTTGAAAAAGGGTCATCATTAATGGTGATTATCTTGTAATTGAAGTTTGTAATAAATGGCAACAAATTTTAAAATAATTTATTTCATTAATGTTGATTGATATACTGATTAGTAAACTTAGTGTGGAGTCATTGTGGATGAGAGAAAAATAGAAATTAAAAAATATTATAAAAAATTTCTCATTCATGTTGATAGGTTTAAATTAGGAAATTGCTTGTATGGAAAATATAAAAAAAAAATAAAAAAATATCTCTCATTTATATTGATAAGTATAAATTAGGAAATTACTTGTGGAAAAAATAATAAAAAACAAAAAAATCTCTCATTAATAATGATTAGGTCAAGTAAGGAAGTTTTATTAACATAAATACAAAAAAATTCAAAAAATGAAAATTCAAAATAGAATGAGCATTAATAAAGAAAACCCTACATTGAGACTATAAATAAGGGAGTAAAGATTGAAGTATGACACAAAAATTGGGAGAGAAAAGACACAACTAAATGGGGTGAGAAAAGAGGCAAGATGAATGGTTAAAAGTGCCTAAAGATAGTGAAATCTATTGTTTATCTTGTTTTCACTCATATCCACGAGGAAAGCTTACACCCTTATAATTGAGTGTCACACATGTGATGCCTCAATCTAATGGCTAGAGAGTGGATTCCAATATGATAAGCGTATTGATTCATTTTTATTTATCCTTCTCTCTTCTGTTTTTCATTTCTTCACTATAGCCAAGAAAAATATATGCTTTTATGGTTGGTGCCACATATGTGATGGTTCAATAACGATGGTTGGTGCCACATATGAAATTTGGATTGATTTGTTTTCTTATTATTTTTTATTTTCTCTCTCTTCTATTTTTATTATTTTGTCTTTATGCTCAAGGAAAGCATACGCTCTTGTGATTGTTGTCACCTGTATGAGCTACTACACTAATTGCTAGAGGGTTCAATCGAATATGATTTGAATTATTTTATCTTGTTTTTCTTTTCTCTTTTTTCCCTCCTTATATCTTTCCTGTCTATTCTTTTTTTTTCTTTTCATTATTATTATTTATTTAATTTTTTAGTCTCACGTGATTATACCACTCATCCCTCTTTCTTTTTATTACTTTCACTCTACCACCCCAACAATATTTATGTTACTCTCTTCTTGTTGATATCGCGAGGATATATCCAATGATATTTGTGTGTTACTTGAACCACAAAGAAGGTACGCATCCTTCATTCAGTGATTTGATATGTGATGGTTTGCTTCCACAACTTATTTCATTATTTGAATATATATTTCCTATATGTTATTTTTGTTAGAGCAAGCATTTCACCCAAGAGGGGGGTGAATTGGGTGATTACAAAATAAACGGAAATTTAAATTCAATGTATAAAACTTAAAGCACAGTTAATGAAGGAAGAGATATCACCAAGATTCACACAGAGATTTATACTGGTTCGGTCTCAACCACTTGACCTACGTCCAGTCCTCAGAAATTCTTCTGAGCCTTTCACTATATCTTCCAAGATTCAGTGGGTTCTTGGCACCACAGTACAAACAGCAAGTTCCTCTAGACACTCGCTCCCCCTTACACAAGGTAATCTCAAATCCCTACTTAAGGTTCCTCAACCTTAAGTTAACACTATTGAAAATGATTAAGTATGACTGACAAATCTCTCTCACAGAGTATGTAGATAAGAACTGAAGCACATATGAAGAATTGAAGCTTTTGTGAAGATATTACTTGTAGAGTATTCAGACGTTTCTCTTCATTGTTGTATTTTTCGAATGGCTGGACATATATAATAGAACCTTTGAAGACCGTTGTAAATTTGTCTGTTGATTCAAAAATGCTTCTGTCAAATGTAACAACATTTGTCTTCCATTACTTCTGAAGTTCTGCTGCTACCATGAATAGTTGTCATTTGAGTGGAGTGTTCAGTTGCATGTTGAGTGCGTGATGGTGGAGTACAACTGTAACACACTTGTGAATATAACGGTTAGAAAATATTTGTATATCAACATGATTCACTTGAAGTGTTTTCTGACAATCAATAAAACCATCAGGAGTGATCTTATTTTCGCAACTGAGTGGTAAAATGATATACCATATGATTTTGATAGCAATTTGGAGAAATCAGTAATAACAGAATTTCACTAGCAAAATCAGTTGTTCTTTATGGAAGTAATTGCAAATGGATCATAGTGTATGCAGGAAAGTGTTTACTGGAACAATAAATCATTATTGGAGAAAATACAATATCACTGGAAGTGAATATAATATCACTGGGAGTGATTTTGAAAACGTTGAAAGCTTCTGACAGTGATTGCTGGTTTCACTGGAAGTGATCTTCAAATTTCCATGTTTTACTCGAGTGAATTTGGAATCATTGGAAGTGTTTTTGTAAATAGTGATTTCTTCTTGCAGTGATTTGCAACTTTTCAAACATCACTCGAGTGATTCAAGATCACTGGAAGTGATTTGGCAAACAGTGAAATATTCTTGCAGTGATTTCCAATTCACTGGAAGTGATTCAGCGAAAATGCAACATCACTCGAGTGATTCAGGATCACTGGAAGTGATTTGGAATTCTTGGCGCATCACTCGAGTGATCTGGCATTCACTGGAAGTTATTTTCAAAACAGTGAATTTTTCTTACAGTGAATTTTCAATCACTGGAAGTGAGTTGGCGCATCACTCGAGTGATTCAGGATCACTGGAAGTGATTTGGAAAACTTGGTGCATCACTTGAGTGATCTGAGCTTCACTGGAAGTGATTTTTAAAACAGTGAATTTTTCTTGCAATGATTTATCGATCACTGGAAGTGATTATGCGCATCACTCGAGTGATTTCACATATCACTCGAGTGATCTGTTATTTTTCCAAGGGTATTGAATATCACTCGAATGATTAACTAAATCACTCGAGTGATCTTGCATAGATCACCAGAATTACTTCCTTTGCTGATATTGAATCCATGAGCTTTCAAAACATGATTTGTTATCATCAAAACATGAAATCTAACATTCTCCCCCTTTTTGATGATGACAAAACATATTATATGATCAAGTTCAAAATTTTGATTTTCTAACAAACTTTACTTGATCTTTTTCAAAAATTCTGCAACAATTTTGACTAGCAATAACTAAGAGGAGTTGTTTTAAAGATTAAGAGTTTTTGACCTTTTAGAAAATAAAAGATGTTAGTTCAAAGTTCAAAAACCATTATAAGTAGAAATTAAATATGCACATATGAAGTAACTTCTTGCTTTTTCTTGAGATCATTTTGGCAGCTGCAATACATTAAGATTTTCATGAGATCATGTTGGCTGCTGCAATCATAAACACAGAGGCATTAACATTTTCATGAGATCATATTGGCTATTGCAAACATAAACACAAAAGCATTAAGGCCATATTCTCATTAGATTAGAGTTAAGTACATGTCAGTTCTGAAAAGCATACTGAGACTACACAAGCTGCACAACTACATGACAAGTACTGAAACTACAAACTAAAATAAAATACATATGAACTAAAAGAAAATACATATGATCATATCAGTTCTTCTCTCCCTTTTTGGCATCATCTAAAGGAGAGGTAGACGGCGTAGATGCCTGAGTGGATGCAGAAGCAAAGAAGGAGATAGGTGGAACATATGGAATAATTGAGAGCTGTGCAGGAGACTGGAAGGAAAAGGTGGTAGAAGATGGCTCAAGAGGAGTGGTGGAAGTGGAGTGAGTAGGTCCTATAACCTCTGTAGTGGCTTCCTCAACTATAATTTCCTCAGTATGAGAACTGGAAGCAGTGTGATGTGAAGAAGATGATAGACTCTGAAGAATGGGGTCAGCCTGTGGAATATCACCAGCAGGAATAGAGTCAGAGATAAAGGATGTGGGAGGTGCAGAAGGAGTGTCTAAAGGAATAATGGGAGGAATGATGGGAGGATCAGAAAATGAAATATCTGGAAGTGAAGAGTCTGATGGAGGAGGTACATGTGAGGTGGTAGGTGGTAAGTCAGGGAAGGGAATATGAAGGTGAGACCTGAGTGCATCCTCAATCCTCTGAATCTTCTGTGTTTGCTCTGTCTGGCACTCAATGAGTAAATTGAAGTTGTGATTCACTGCCGCTACTAATACTGTAACTTGATCGTTGACTTGATCAATCAGTTGAGCGTTAGACTTCTTCAACTGAGTTATAGCAGACTGGATTGCATCCTGAATATATGTCTGAAGAGCAGCCTGAGTAAATGAGGGACCATGAGATACTGCTCTGGAAGACTGAGCCTCATCAATCTTGGAAGGTGAAGGATCCATCCTCTGAGGATCTCTCAGGCTTGCCTCAGGAGGTGGTGAATGATGTCTCTGAGGCTGTGAATAAGCTCCAACTGGAATAGTAATTCCCATCCTAGTGAGATGAATCTTTCCAAACTTAGGAATCCTCACTATGTCTCCCTCAGGTGTCAAATGCCAAATATTGTGCATGCAAAGTATGTAGGACACAAGCTGAGGATAGGGAATAGTAGTAGACCTGGAGGAGTGAAATCTGAACCTCTTTATTTCTTGAAAAATGAGTTCCCCCACATTTCTTCTTTCTCTTATCATAAGAGATGCCATCATCTGAAGATCCTTCCCCGTGATATGAGTGAAGTTCTTTGCCTTGTTAACCATGCTCCGGGAGTAAATATAGAACAAGGCTCTTTGGTCATTGGTAAGAGCAACTGGGGAAGTGGGTAAAGACACTCCAGGCTGTCCTGGTCTAAAGATATCAACCAGTTCATGAATATTAAAGACATGTGGAGGCTTCATAGGAACATCTTCTATGCCTAGATAGGTATTGATAAGATCTCCAGACAGTAGAACTTTCTGATCTCTTATACTTGTTTCAATTCTCTCAACAATGATGTTTCCATGACTGTCCTTTACATCCGCAATTTTCATGTTACAGTAAAAGTATTTGACAACCAGGGGATTGTAGGACATTCTCAGTCTCAGCCATGGTTCATATTGTTTAAAATATGGGGTCAAATCAATATGTAATTTCTGTTTCAGTTCTTCCAAGTCAACCCACACAATAGGACAGAAGTTTCTTTTGGCAAAATGTGAGGCAAACACAATGGAGTTCAAAATGCTGAGGTTACCAGTGTTATACCCAGGAGGAGGTTCAAGAAGTTCAGCGGTTTCTTCATCCAGGGACTGAAAATGTCGACTACCAGAGGCTTGACTTGCATACCGTGATTTCTGAGGAACCGAGGCTGCTAAGATATTGACAGCCCGAGTGATTTTCCTCTGCAGTGTAGACTCTTGGATGTCTGCTTCTCGCTGTTTCTCTTTCCCTTTCCCTTTTAAACTTGTATGCGATCGGGTAGTCATTCCCGTCGGCTCTTCAATCCGAATTCCTTTGGGTCTTTGAATGGACGGATTGGGTTCTGGTTTAGAGGGTGCTTTCGGCCTTTTAGAAGGTGGTGAGGATGGAGGAGATTGCCCGGGCCTTTTAGTTCTCGCCATGGGTACAGACGCTTGGTCGAGACGAGAGTTTGCGAGGGAGGCTGTCGGTAACTGACGGAAGTTGAGAGGCAAGATTGAGACTGAAATGAACTTGCTTTAGAGGGGTTTTTGTCGGTTAAGGATAGTAATGAGGGTTTCGGTTACTAGGTTCAAGAGTTTTTAGAGAATTTGAGAGGATTTCAGCGGTTGAAGTGAAGTGAACAGTCGCGTGAGAGAAAAACTGATATAACCGAGTTTTTAACATTCACTCGAGTGATTTTGGGTTTCATTCGAGTGATTTTGGGTTTCACTCGAGTGAAGTATAAAAATCACTCGAGTGAAGTCCAAAATTACTTCACAGAAGCTAAAAACACGCTGTAACTCCAAGATAATTAATTAAAACACTTTATGAGACTTACCTGTAATAAGATTATCAATCTAATTGCTTGATTTACCTGAGGTTGTAGTATTTCACTGTTCACTCACTCGAGTTGGTCTTTTATCATCACCTGAGTGTTTTCTTCTCTGTTTATCTCTGTTATTTGAAGATATTACAGAGCATCCTGCAAAACAATTTTATAGATACTCCGATGCTTAAGTTAGTTATGGGATCATCAAAACAATATGAAATCAACATTTATAAAGATTAAACAACTTACAATTCATTGGGATTTACCATTCCTAATTCCCTTCGTATATACATGAATTGTTCTCGGGCAAGAGGTTTGGTGAAAATATCAGCTAATTGCAAGTGTGTGGGTATGAATAACACCTTGACATCCTTTTTCTGAATATGATCTCTAATGAAATGATGTCTCACATCAATATGCTTGGTCCTTGAATACTGTACAGGATTTTTCGCCAAGCTTATTGTACTGGTGTTGTCATAGTAAATAGGAATTTCTTTAAGATATATGCCAATATCCTGAAGTTGTTGTTTTAGCCACAGTACTTGTGCACAACAACTTGAGGTTGCTATATATTCTGCTTCCGTTGAAGATAATGATACTGTAGTTTGTTTCTTACTGAACCAAGAAACAACTGCGCCTCCAAGGAACTGACATTGCTCACTTGTGCTCTTCCTATCTGTTTTATACCCACCATGATCAGAGTTAGAATAGGCAACTAGATATTCATTACCTCTTTTGGGGTACCATATACCCAACTCTTTTGTGCCTGCCAGATATCTGAAAATTCTTTTCACTAATTCAGCATGTGACACTTTGGGGCACGACTGAAATCTTGCACATAGACCAACACTGAACTGAATATCAAGTCTGCTGGCTGTGAGATATAGTAATGATCCAATCATTCCTCGATATTGAGTTATGTTGAAGTCAATCCCTTTTTCATCAGCATCCATAAGTACCGTTGAGCTCATAGGTGTATCTGTACCATTAGCTTTCATTCAATCCAAACTTCTTGAGCACTTCTTGAAGGTATTTGGTCTGTGATATAAATATTCCATTCTTTCTTTGTTTAATTTGTAAACCCATAAATAATGTCAATTCTCCCATCAATGACATTTCAAATTCCCCCTGCATTATCTCAGAGAATTCTTTACACAGAGAATCATTAGTAGCTCCGAATATAATATCATCAACATAAATCTGAACTACTAAAATATCATTTAGTTTTCGTTTTATAAATAAAGTTGTATCGACTTTTCCTCGAGTAAAACCAAATTCGATGAGAAATTTGCTCAACCTTTCATACCAGGCTCTAGGAGCTTGTTTCAAACCATATAAGGCTTTCTTTAGTTTGAAAACATGATTTGGTTTGGATACGTCTTCAAAGCCCGGAGGTTGTTCTACATAAACTTCCTCCTTGATGTATCCATTTAAGAAAGCACTTTTCACATCCATTTGATATAATTTGAATCCTTTGATGCATGCAAAGGTTAAGAGTACTTGTATAGCTTCCAATCTTGCTACTGGAGCATATGTTTCCTCATAATCAATTCCTTCTTCCTGATTATAGCCCTTGGCAACCAATCTTGCCTTGTTTCTGATAATAGCTGCGGATTCATCAAGTTTGTTCTTGAATACCCATTTAGTGCCAATAACCGAGTGGTCTTTATGCCGGGGCACCAAATCCCAAACTTGATTTCTGTCAAATTGATTTAATTCTTCTTGCATTGCTAACACCAAATCATTATCTGATAGGGCTTCTTCAATGTTAGAAGGTTCTAATTGAGAAATGAATGCAGAAAAACTAACTTCGTTTAAAACTTTGTTTCTAGTTTTGACTCCTTCATTAACTCCACCTATCACTTGATCTAGAGGATGACTCTTGATGTATTTCCAAGCTCGAGGTTGATCTGGATGACTTAGTTCAACTTCTTTTTCAAAATTTTCAATCTCAAGATTGGGAGAGTTAACAGAGGGTTGGTTACTAGTTATCTCATCATCAAAGTTTTTACTAGAGGACACATGTTCATCAAATACAACATGAATAGATTCTTCTACAACACATGTTCGTTTATTAAAAACTCTATATGCTTTACTTTGATTCGAATAGCCGAGGAAAAGTCCCTCATCAGCCTTAGAATCAAACTTTCCAATCGGTCAAATTGACCGGTCCGGTCCCATTTTTTTCACAATGCTATTTATAGAACTTAAGAGTCACTACAATTAATATACAATAACTAATATAATTAATACTATATGTCTCTTCATATTATGCATGCATTAAACTTGCATTAAATAATTTTTTAGTTTCACAATTTATTTATAAATACTGTCTGATATATCAGTCAATACTAACTAGAATAAGTGAATTGACATCCACCATGATTAATATTTATAACACCATTTTCAATTGCCAACCCGTTATATTTTGGATCAAAAATTTTATCTAAAAGACTTCTTATATTATGGACACGGCGAGCATTATTACATCATGTTCCATATTTGTTTGCTTGAGTTAAGACAATAATTGGAAAAAAAAAACAAAAGAAAAACTGGTACATTGCAAATATCAAAAGTGGTCAACATTAAACCCAAAAACCCTGGGAAGCCACGCTGTCATTTCACACTCTCTGGGCTCCCATTTGAAAGTGCTGCCGAGTTGATAAGGCAACTCCGAAGAACCCAAAAACTTGAGCAAAATGGTGAATCTTAGGACCGCAATGGACTCTGCCTTCTGGGATCTCAACGTTTCTTCTCCTCAAACCATTGAAGGGTGTGCCAAGGCAGTTCCCGGCGATCCCTTTCCGATGGACGCTACCGTCTCAAGCAAAGCTCTTCGTATTCAGCAGTTCTCATTCTTCAGAAATGGCTTTCCTTTGGGAATAGTTCCTTCTCTCTCTCCCACTTCTCAAAAGAGCTTCGGTTCCTTTTCTCTTCAGTCTCTCGCACTTAAAGTCTCCAATCCTCCCTGGTAATTCGTTCGCTTCCAATTTTTGTTTCCGTTGTAGAAATTTATCGTTTCTGCTTCTGCTTTGAAGCTATAGTAGTTTTTCCTTTCATTTTTATGTAGTTTTTTTCCCCTCTAATACCGATTCTGAAGAAAATTAGAAAGCCGACTTTGTTCCCTGCTTCTTCTGTGGTAGGAAAACGACTATATTTTAACTTGTCGTTCAGTTTGTTATATCTGGCATTTCTATTCATTTCGCTATTAGCTTATGCTTGGTAGAAGTAACAATGTGCGGCTTAATAATTGAGTTTTTATTCAATTCAGTTTGATTTTCAATTATGAATAGCTTCTCGCCAAATCATTGAGTGAATCATCGCAACCTTTTATGCCGTATTGGCTCCTTTACTGTTACTGGTCACATGAAAAAAAATCCCTTTCCCATTAGACCGTAACTCATTTAGCGAAATTAGGCTATCTCCTTTTCAAGTCATATTATGTGTACCTCACTGCTTAACTTTTCAATGCCATGTTGCCAGAACCAACACTTTGTGTTGCTTTAAATTTGGTTTCATTTAAAAAAGTTGAGACCAATCCTGTCAAGATTTAATTAAATTCTTTCTGCATTGACGTTATTTGCTCTTGAACTTAAGCATTTGACTTCTTAGACTGGCTATTTCATATTTTGTGTTGTTATTGGCCAAAAGAATAGGTGTTAGTTCTGTTTCTTTTTAGGATCAAGGGGCAATTTTGCCCCGAAGTTTTCACCGAAGAGCGATTTTATCCTGAAAGTTTTTAAAATGGAGCAGTTTTGTCCTGACCATTATCCCAATTAATTTTGACTGTTAGTTGATCTAATATGCAGAAGTTTTTAAAATGGAGCAGTTTTGTCCTAATCATTATCCCAATTAATTTTGACTGTTAGTTGACCTAATATGCAGAGTTGGCAATCTACATGCCATCCCGGTCATTTTTGTTAACGTGCAAATTTACCTCAGAAGTTTTAAGTCTAACTTTGAAAAAAGATGACGTAGATGATACATGGACTTCCTATGCAAATTTGCATCTTAACAAAAATGACGTGGATGACATATGGATTGCCAGCTTAATATATTTGGTTAACAAATGGTCAAAATTAACTGGGATAACGGTCAGGGAAAAATTGTTCCCGTTAGAAACTTCTGGGGCAAAATTGCCCCTTAACCCCTCTTTTTAAACTATCTTTAAATTTGATCTCCTAGGTCAAGTTAATTCTGTACAAGCTATCCTCTTTTCCTAACTTACTTATCTACTTAATCGCCTCTGTCACTTTTTTTCCTCTATTATATTGTGTATTGTGAAGCAAATTTTGTTTTTTACTTATTGCGGTTCTCCACACTGAAAATTTTCCCCATTGATATTAGTTGAATTTGCTCATGAATTCTTATGGTTTATTTTAACTTTCTAATTGATTTATGTAAGTTTTGTACTTGTATCATCTTTTCAGTTATGCGTCCAACTTCTCCACGGCATACTTACAGTGAATTCTCAGACTTCCTTTAAAATATATTCTGTGTGTCTACATGTCAGCTTGATGGAACTTCTGGACTTAGGATTTTTGAACTTATACTATAACCTAATTCTTTATCAGGGTAATGGGTGCTTTGAGAGTCAATGACCATAAACTCCCTTGCTGTATAGGTGATCATGATTAAAAAAATTTCAAGAGTTGTAATTCGACTGAAACTTGCAATGGACAGTTTAATGACATATACCATCATTATAATATCTTCAGTTTTTAGTGTTCTTATACTTGCTTTTGCATAACAATTTTAATATAGGTGGGTTGGGCTGATTGGACAGTTTCGTCCTGGGAAACTATTTGCTGATATCAAAAATGAAATCTCTAATGCTGATGATTTCGACCTCTCCACAATCAAGGATGTTGCAAAGCATTTTGTTGACAAGTCACTTTTTTCATTTGGATTATTCTCGCAGTATTCTGTTTCTGACTCAACATCCATTCTATTCTCCATGGAGGGGCATGGTGAGAAAAAAAGACGTCGCAACAAAATGATGATTTACCACCAGGCATAAATTTCAATTTCTTGTCTCTCTCTTTTCTTTTTCTTTTTTCCCTTGTTTTCATGGTTGAACATATAAGGCTTCCTATATGTTCACAATGGTTGATGATTATTTTTTCTTGTTAATTTATAGATGACTTTCATTCCTTTATGGAATTGGTTTATGCTGATTACAAAGTAAAAAGTGTTTATATAATATTTTTTATTTATGTTGTACAAGAGTTAGCTGAAAAACTGTAATTACCGTGCTCTTTTGTTGGAGGTTAGTGTACAAGGCAGTGAAGAAGTTAATTGAACTTGAATTTAAATAAATTTATATTTTTTTGTCTGTTCCATTTTGTTATTTTGTTGCCATTTTGTCTAAAAATGGTTATTTTGCTTTCTTGCAATTTCGAAAGGAAGAGTTAGACTCTTGGGTTTTCTGGGATGTAATCTTCCTAGTCAACAACAACAACAAAGCCTTTATCCCACTAGGTGGGGTCGGCTACATGGATCGCACGACGCCATTGTGCTCTATCAAAGACCATAGATTTCGATATATTATTAATTAAAAGGTCTCTCTCAATGACCTCATTAAGCGTTCGTTTCGGCCTTCCTCGACCTCGTTTGACAGGACTCCATTCTGTTTGATCAACCCTTCTCACCGGAGCACTCAATGGCCTTCGCTGAACATGTCCAAACCATCTCAAACGATTTTCTACCATTTTTTCGTCAATAGGGGCCACTCCAACACGATCACGTATATGAGTGTTACGAATCTTGTCCTTTCTTGTATGGCCACACATCCATCTTAGCATCCTCATCTCAGCTACCCCCATTTTATGTTCATATATCCCTTTAAAGCCCAACATTCACTACCATATAGCATTGCTGGTCTTATAGCAGTGCGGTAGAATTTTCCTTTTACCTTATTAGGTACCTTACGATCACAAATAACTCCCGTAGCTTTTCTCCATTTATACCATCCGGCTTGAATTCTGTGATTGACGTCTCCATCCACCTCACCATCTTGTTGTATAATTGATCCCAAATATCTAAATTTTGTCACTTGCGGGATGACTTGCCCACCCAATTTAACTTCCACTTCACTTTGACTTTGTCTCTTATCAAATTTGCAATGCATATATTCAGTTTTGCTCCTTCTAAGACGAAAACCTCTCAATTCCAAAGTCCGCCTCCATATCTCAAGTTTGGAGTTAATTTCTTCCCTAGATTCAGCCAACAACACTATATCATCCGCAAAAAGCATGCATTTAGGGATCTCCTCTTTTATAGGTTCAATTAGAACGTCTATCACTAGGTTAAACAAATAAGGACTTAAAGCTGATCCTTGATGTAGTCCAATTCTTATAGGGAAGTCCTTTGTAACACCTCCAGACGTTCTAACATTGGTTGTAACCCCCGCATACATATCTTGAATGGCTTTAATATATGCAATCCTCACCCCCTTCTTTTCCAAGGCTTTCCAAAGCACATCTCTTGACACTCGGTCATAAGCTTTCTCTAAATCAATGAAGACCATGTGTAAATCTCTTCCTTTACTCCTATACTTTTCCATTATCCCCCTTAATAAATAAATCGCTTCTATTGTAGACCTTCCCGACATGAATCCAAATTGGTTTTCAGCAACATTAGTCTCCAACCTCAACCTATATTCAATAACTTTTTCCCACAATTTCATTGTATGGCTCATTAGCTTAATTCCTCTATAGTTTGCGCAATTCTGAATATCCCCTTTATTCTTATAAATAGGAACCAAAGTACTTTTCCTCCACTCATCTGGCATTTTCTTGGTTCGTAAGATCTCATTAAATAATTTTGTGAGCCACGACACACCCTCCTCGCCCAAACATTTCCAAACTTCAATTGGAATACCATCAGGTCCGACAGCTTTACCAGTTTCCATCTTCTTAAGAGCTTCTTTAACCTCGCCAATTCGAATCCTGCGATAAAATGAAAAATTGAGGTCACCTTCTCGAGTTGTCAAATCTTCCAAGTCACAATGCGACCCTTCTCTACCATCATTAAACAACTTATAAAAGTAGGCTTCCCACCTATCCTTAATATCTCCATCAGTAACCAAAAATTTTTCTTCTTCATCCTTTATACATCTCACTTGGTCCAAGTCTCTTGATTTTCTCTTCTTGTTCTTTGCGATCTTGTAAATCTTACGCTCTCCTGCCTTTGTCCCTAACTCCTTATAAAACTCTTCATATGCTTTATTACGAGCTTCACTCACTACCTTTTTAGTCTCTTTTTTAGCCATACGATATTTTTCCTAATTTTCAGCATTATTACATAAGTGTATGGCTTTAAAACAATCTTTCTTATGCTTGGTTTTCTCTTGAACAGTCTCATCCCACCACCAAGTCTCCTTATCTTGCTGACCAAGACCTTTTGATTCTCCCAGAATTGCTTTAGCAACCTGCTGGACCTTTTTAGACATATTCTCCCACATGATATTAGGATTTCTTTGCAACTCCCACTCCCCCTCCTCCAAGAGAGTTCTCTTAAAAATCTCCTTTTTTCCCCCTTTCAATTGCCACCACCTGACCCTTGGGTTTAAAACTTGTTGGCGTTTTTGTTTTACATACTTAATATTTACATCAAGGACCAGAACCCTATGTTGTGCTGTCACGCCATCCCCAGGGATCACTTTACAGTTAGTACAAAATCGTCTATCAGAATTCCTTACCAAGAAGAAGTCGATCTGTGACCTTGCGGCTCCACTCTTGTATGTTATTAAATGCTCCTCTCGCTTCTTAAAACAAGTGTTGACAATCTTGAGATCATATGCGAGGGAGAAATCAATAATAGATTGACCTTCATTATTGAGTAACCCAAATCCAAAACCACCATGCGCTCTTGCATGAGGTCCTGCCTCCTTACCAACATGTCCATTAAGATCACCTCCAATAAAAATCTTTTCAGTTATTGGGATACTCTGAATTAGTCCCTCCAAATCTTCCCAGAATTTTTCCTTAAGATGTACTTCTGCCCCTACTTGAGGTGCATACGCACTGATAATGTTAATAGTATCCTTTCCAACAATCATTCTTAAGGAAATAATTCTATCCTCAATCCTTTTAACGTCCACCACATTCTTCCTCCATTCCTTGTCAGCAATGATACCAACACCATTCCGTCCATTGACCTTTCCTGTGTACCAGAGCTTAAAACCATTAATTTCTCTAGACTTTTCTCCTGACCATTTAGTTTTCTGGAGACACAGGATATTAATCTTACGATCCTTCATTACTCCCACCACCTCCCACGATTTGCCGCTCAAAGTCCCAATATTCCAAGTGCCAAATCTGATCCTGTTTTCATGAACTAGCTTCTTTAGCTGCCTCTGTTCAAAAGAAAGCGGTAGCCCTTGCTCATTTAACACTACATCCGGGCGACGATGCAGCGGCCCTCGCTCACTTCTCACTGTACTCGAGCCATACAGCGCGTTACTTACAGGCAACGACCTAGCATTAGCACAATTTCTTCGTTGATCCATGTTCATAAAGATTCGACAGGGTTTTACGTTGGCTGTCGGGGCCTAACACAACCCTCCTCCTTTACCCGGGCTTGGGATCGGCTATAAACATAGGCGGAGTTTTTCCTAGTCAATTATTTAATTTATAAATGCTCTTCAAACAGATTAATTCTTCTTCATAAACCTCTTTGGAAATTTCAAGTCCCCTTTGAGAGCCATTTTCCCATTTCATATTTCAATAGTCTAGAGCTATTAATATGCTGCCAGTTTGTTAAATTTTACAGATGTGTTTTTCCTTGTATGGCCGGTTTGTGTTCAAGCTCAACTACTATCTAGGGAAGGCCTTTTGAATATTTTTCTGAATGTTGGGCATATTCTTAGAAGGTGGATTAGAATTTGGTAGCTGTGCTTTTAATGCTAATCTTTAGCATTTTTGGTTATGATAGAGAGGTTGAGTGTTCAAGTACACTTGTTATCGGTTGCATTAGTTATGTACCAGCACTATGTAACCATTATTTGCGATTATCATCTCTTCTTTTAAGGGATTCTCCTTCCCACATCTGTGGAGCAATTGGAAAGCATTACTGAATTGATATGTTGATCTTTTAATGTATTAATTCTGGGACCCTGTTGAGGAGATTTTATTTTATCTTCGTTTTTGCTCATTTCTTCACCTGTAATGAAACTGCCCTATAGGGAAATGTAAAGAGCAAAATTGCCGTGAGTTATTAATATCCCTTGATATTAGTATAGATGTTATTTTAAAGTGGCTTTTGTGAATTTCCTCTTGTTTCTCATATATATATATATATATATATATATATATTGTTTTTAAAAGTTTTCATTTACAATTATATGAACTGTTTCATGTCTTCTACAAAATGTTATTAAATTGCATGGCATGTCCTAACTTTCCCTTGTTCCCCACTTTTATCATCCTGTTATGATGCTTGAGTGTATACTGAAACACCAAACTTATGTGGTATACAGCTTCCTAAACATGATATCGCATTGGAGGCTGCATGGCCTCAGCTATTCATTGACCACAAAGGAAAATACTGGGATGTGCCGGAGTCCATATCCCTTGATTTGTCATCCCTAATGTGTGATTTTGGGCTCCGATACCGTTTTGGGATACATAAAAATGGTGGTGACCCTGAGGCAGTAAATGCCATAGATGGCAACCTGCCACTTCCATTGCTGCCTGGGTTGTGTGCTAAGGCTGCCTTGTCTTATGAGAAAATCAAGTACCTCTGGAGAGACAATGAGGCTGCAGAAAGTCTCAAGCAAAGAACAGATAAGCCGGCTACTTCTTATCCATATGATGTGTGTCTAATGGAACCCCAGTCAGCAATATCTGGAATTATTGGTAATTTCTTTAAATTCATGTTATCATAACTCTTTCAGATGAGAAACAAGATCTGCAGCATTTTTTTGTTATTGGTATGCTATATTTGTTTTTAAAAATTAAAATGCTCTTTAAATATGGTTATGCTATCTGTTTTTCATCCTTTTTCAATCTTTCCATATTGAGTTTGAAATTTCAAGGCCGTTTAGACTGAATTAATTTGACAGTATTGATGTTCAGAAGATTTATTCAGAGTAGTTTTTTCATTTAATAATTTTCTGGGTATGTTGTGACAAGAGTCAGATCAGAGATGCTGTTCTAGTAATAATTCTTGTTCCAAAGCATTTCTACTTTTTACATGTACACAAAATATTCAAAACAAGGGGTCCACTTGTAAAGCATTGTTTTTTTACCAAACTTGTAAAGCGTTGTCTGATCGCTTATTTACATATACACTAGTGTAAACTTCACAAATATATGATTCTCCATGAGTTTGTTGGTTTTGGGAGGAAGAAAGAGCACGCTGCGACTTTGGCAATGTGTTTCTGGGGGCTATGGTGTCTCTGGTTTGAATGAAATGGGAGTTTCAATGAGATTTCTTCTGTCCCATATTGTGAGATAATTATTTTGATGTTACCGCATGTGGATTCCATAATTTTTCCTTTAGGGTGAAGGTACAAATTTAGCAACGAATTATTTCTTTATGAGCACCAAACACAATTAACTATTTTGGACTCAAAAGTAGACATAATCATTTTTTTTGTAGCATATATAGTAATACCGTTAACCCTGGTTAACTTCTGTTACTTTTTGTGCTATGGGTCCCACCAATTTTCTCACTCACTATTATTTTAATGTATTTTTAGAATAGAAAATGTGCAAATTTAGCAATAAACTGTTTCACTATGAGCACCTAACACAATTATCTTTTATCAAGTCTAAAAGCAGACATAAACATTTTTTGTCTTATAAATGCCCATATTTGTCTTGTGAATGACCATATTTGTCTTGTAAAGGGATTTAAAAGAATTCAGGTAGTTAAAAAATTTTGGTCATTCAAATATTTGTCTTATAAAAGATTGTTTAACTCCCTGGTTCTTTTAAATCCATTTATTTGCTTTGTGAATAACCTTATTTGTCTTGTAAATACTCTTATGAAAAAATAAAGTAAGGGCATTATTGTACTTTCGCTGGCAAAACTTAATTTCATTTTGACCCAGGGAATATAGTGAAATTTCAGAATCTTTTGGGGATTGACTAAAATAAATTTGCTTCCATGGGGTCTAAGTGATATTTTTCTATTAGAAAAGGCATATATTTCTAAAAATATATTAAAATAATAGAGAGTAAGAAGACTGGTAGGACCCACAGTGCAAAAAGTAACGGAAGTTAACAAAGGTTAACGGCATTGCTATATATGCTACCAGAAAAATTGATTATGTCTACTTTTGCTCCCCAAAATAGTTAATTGTGTTGGGTGCCCATAGGGAAATAGTTGGTTGCTAAGTTTGCACCTTAACTCTTATTTTAATTTTTTCAAGATGTTTTACCTTTTTTGGTATACTTATTCTCAAGTTCATGGCCATTATGATATGCTGTGTTTGGGCCCAAGAATAAGATACTTATTTTTGTCATGCTAATGGTTTGCAATATATTGTAGGTGGTGCCTGCACTGCCTGGATTTGGGATGGGAGGAGCCATTCAAGCGTTGATTCAAGAGAAGATCAGGAAATTTCAAGACCAAGCAAGAGATCTCCATTGAATGCCGATTTATTTGGTTCAGTTTGCTATACTTTCCAGCATGGAAAATTTATAAATAACTATTGGGATTTGACAAGGTTAGATACTCGCCTAGACATTTGCTCAGCTTCAGGCTTTGCCAAGAAGGTTCTGAAGGGTTTCAGAAGTTCTGCTGATGTTAATCAACATCCTTCAGCCTCACCTCGGGTAAATTTAACCTTTCAACAGCAGGTATCTCCTCTGGATTTGCGTTTGTCTTTTAATCAAGTACTCGTTAGTAGTTGCATATCATTTTGCTTTAGTGAAAACCATGATAGAATAGATATCTCCTGTAGAATTATACGCGTCCATTTGTAGATCCAATAAAAAAAAAATGAGCCGCCCGTGTTTGTTGCGTAGGAGACCAAATGTTTATGATGATGTACTTTCTGTGGTCTTGAATACAAGAGACCTTTAAGATAGTTGTTTTGGTCCAAAATATAAGAAATACATAGGTTGGGTCTAATGAATTAAATAGGACTTTGATAGAACCCAGCCCTATAAATGGAAAATCAAGGAACATTAATGCGAAAGGGAAGTTACTTTCTAATAACCAGGATGTTGATCATGCTATTTTGGAGAAAGAGCAGGCAGAGAGCTACTATTGTTTAGGATGTTTTAGACCTGCCTGTGGTCAAAAGGGTATTTTGGGGACTGTGTTAGTTGTCTTTTGACACTTTTTAAGCTGTTGTAACTGAGAGGAGTTAGGACTTATTTCGTATTTTGAGTGTGGTGAGGAGAGCATCTGACCTCTCAAAAATTAGATTGGGAGTGGAGGAAGAGATCATCTTTCTTCATCAGTTTGTGTTTCTGTTTCAGTGTGCTAGTTCTTTTTCTTTTGTGTGAGCTTAGTGTGAGTTGTTTGCTGTAATTCTTGCTTCCATTCTTGAGGAGGGAATATTTTGTCAAATCAATATCATTGGCAACAATATTTTCCTACTGTTCTATCTTGGGTCATAACAGATTTATGATTACCTATCATTAAATTAAGGGTAGAGGTTTAAACATTGAATGGAGGGAATATCTGGAAAATAATTTTCATTTGAGACAAATTTAAGAAGACAAACAAATTTTAACTATTCTTAATATTGGTGAGTTAGTTATAAGTCCTTATATTCTAGATTGGAGGGACTATATGGCATGAAACTGAGCTGCAAATCCGTTGGCATCTATAGGCTTAGTTAATTGTTTTCGAATTTGAAGGGAGCAAATATTCAATATTCAAATATGATGAATGCAAGCTAACTGATTGATGGCATAGTGGAGATAATTGTAGAACTTATTTTGTGCTGCTAATAATGATAATTAGTGGATAACCAGATTGGATCTTCTATATTCATGTATTTGAAGAGAGAATGGCATAAAAGATGACAACCAAGTGTATATTTCACATCATATCTATATATTTTTCTTTTCTTGATATCTCTCTTGCCCAATACTTTATGTGCTTTCATTTTTGTGAATGTGAAATTATCTAAATTGGTATAATCTGAAAACGGTTTCTCTAGGAGGCACTCTACCCATACAAATTGTCATGTGGGTCTTAAACAGTTAAATTAGTAAAAGAATACAATGTAAAGCTGATACGTCAATTTCCTACTCGTAGATTGCAGGGCCGATCGTCTTCCGGGCGGATTCCAGAATATCCGTTGAATTTTTCTCCAAGATGTTTCGGATAGAGGATTATGTTTGCAGCCTGAGCTACTCCTTTAGGCTGTTGCAGTCAGGTAAGGTTGTTGCTTGGTATTCTCCAAAAAGAAAAGAAGGAATGGTTGAGTTACGTCTATTTGAGTTCTAAAGCACTTGTAGACTTGTGGTTTTCATTGTCAGCTTATTTTCAGGTAAGAATTTTGTAGGCTTGAGTTGAAAGTTAGCCCATTTGTTTATTAGTTGCTTATGCACAATTGTAGTGTGTTTGGTTAAGTTGAAACTCAACATCATTGATTGGTTAAGCCATAAGTGCTAATTATGAACTTCCAAAAAAAAAAAAAAAAATCCTGTCCAAGTTCTAAGTCCGCAACAACAAATTTTATCCTACTAAGTGAAATCGACTGCATGCGTCATATGACACCATTCTCTACCAACAACAAAATATCGAAGTACATATATATATATGGCAATTAATAGTATTACCTCTTTTTTTTGGCCAAAATAGTATTACCACTATGTAGTGCATATATGATCTTGTCAAACTCCTTTGGAATTAGTTTACTTTATTTCTCATTTAAGCAATAGAGTACAATAATAATTAGGGCTAAGAGGCAATTTTACCCTAGAAGTTTTTAACAAAGGGCAATTTTGCTCAGACTGTTATCCTAATTAATTTTTACTATTAGTTGATTAAATACAATGTGTTGGCAGCCCATATGTTATCCACCTTTTTTTTTGTTAAGTTGTAAATATGCATTGGAAGTGCATGTGTCATTTACTTCAATATTTTTTCAAAGTTAGATAAATTTACCTTAACAAAAGTAAAGTAATAACATGTGGGTTGTCAGTTCACCATATTTAGTTAGTTAACGGTTAAAACTATTTGGGACAACGGTCAGGGCAAAATTGTTCTATTTTTGACACTTGTGGGGTAAAATTGCCTTTCGGTGTAAACTTCTAGGACAAAATTACCTCTTAACCCTAATAATTAATACAACATGAGAAATGGGCAATTGCATTCAAGGACCTAGACAGGAGGTTGCACACACACACAACTTAAGCTATTAACATGTTTTATGGGAGGTGATAAATTTTTGAGGATTTAGGAAAAAGTTATTGAAATTTATCAATTATTTAAGGGAGTAAATTTTCTAAAATTTAGTGACTAAATATACTAACGAGTCATATAAAGCTTCAAAATTATTTTTATTCTTGAAAATAAGTACTTGGCTCTTATAAGCTTTAACTTCAATATTTTTAAGATTTAATTCTTTATATATTCTGCCTATTCAGATTAATTATAATGATGCCCTCAGATTCTTTAAAAATATATTCACAAAAGCGAATTGAGTTTTTTTTGGGGGGGGGGGGTTGAGTGATAAAAGGAAACCCAATGTATTAATATGTCCGCAAAGTCACATTAATTCAAGATTATATTAGCCTACAGCAATTAGTGAATTCACGATCCAATTCAGTTCATTACAATGTAGAATTTTGTTTTTGTTGGTTAAAACACCGATCCAATTGATTGAATCCAATTGAGCCAAACCAAATTGATATATATCAAACGTAAATGACTCTAGGTTTGTGCTAAAATCGTAGTGAGCCTAACAGTTAATCCAAGTTTTTAGGCCTAAACCTATTACCAACCTATTCAAGAGGAGGAAAACAGTCCAAAGAATATTTAGGGATTAAACGTCTGATTTAGTTGTTATTTTTTCGGACACTCTTGCTATGTTGCTGTTGAGAAATAAGTGGCAAGTGGGACGTGAACATTATTAGTTCAGTTTCAGATCAGATACTTTGTTGATTTTACTGATTTTATTTAAAGGAATAAACATAATCGAATTTTACAGAGAATTATCTTATTTAAATTTGGAGATTCTCCTCGGCCGATATCAATATTAACAAACTTCTTAGGCTGCATATTTTTCCAAATTGGTTGTCTTCTGGTTATTATTAAATACGTGTGCTCTGGAAATCAATCCTTTTTTGGTACAAGAAATCAATTTTGATGATAACCAAAAATGCAAATCAATTTTATGGGATTGTTGGTTTTCACCGGGTAATTCTCTTGTCCACGAGCCCACGAATGTTGTTTGTATTCAATTGTATAACTCAAACCTGACATCAAAGTTCCGCCAAGAAAAAAACCTGACATCAAAGTGTACAAATCCAGCCAAGCCCATAATCACAGGCCTCACGTATAAATAGCCCAAGAAAAATGAATTAGATCGATGAAGGGAACAAATCTGATGCCACAACAACAATACTTGATTCAGGGTTAAATTGCAAGTCCACCCAGAAATATTTATGAAATCTCAATGTTATCTTGAAAGTGTTTTTTGGTCTTGATATTGTCTTAGAAATATAAAACGTAATAATGTCGTCCTTATTTTAAAATTTGTTTATGTTGACTGTTAATTTTAACTGAATTTATTTTATGGGCAACTACATGCACTCTGATTTTTCCACCTCACCAACACACCTAATCCTCTCCCCCCCCCCCGCTCCACCCCACTATTTTCACCGACCTCGTGAGTTCATGTTGATTCCTTTCGTCTGCAAAACCCCACTATTTAGAAGAAGATGAGGAATTATAGTTATCTTCCATGGCAGTTTCTTGGCTATAAAACCAGAGGAGACCACCGGTGGAATTGTTGGCGATGGCAGAGTTGAGTGGACTCCCGAGTAGTCCCTTTCTTGAGTTGAAAATTTGAATTTATCAGAATAAAAATAATTATACTTCTTATCCTAAGTACAATATCTAATTGATTTTTTTAGAAATTAAAAAGCTAGATAATTTATTTAATCATATTATATATTGTATATGCTTAAATTATATATCAATTTATAAGTCAAATGTATAAGTTTAGAGAAAAAACGATAAATATAAATACAATACATAGAAAAAATGATTAAATAATACTACTTCCGGTCTTAAATATAAGATTTAGTTGACATTTTTTTAGAGATTAAAGAAGCTAGATGATTTATTTAATCATATTATATGTTGTATATGATTAAATTATATATCAGTTTATAAGTCAAATATATTAATTTAGAGAAAAAATAATAAATACAAATATTTTAAAGTAATTTAATTAGCTTCCTTAATTTTAAAAAAAAAAAGTTAACTGAATCTTTTATTTAACACCAAAATAGTATTGATCATTAGGAAAAAAAGGGAAAAAATAGTCTCTTTCTTGAGTTGAAGAGGAAAATAGATCAGTGAGGGGTTGGCCCAGTTCTTGTTAGACAGTAGTTAGCGAGTTTCCTCGATCTTTTTTCTGTCTTCTGCTTCGTCTTGAATTTAGTCACTAATCAAACCACTATAGGTAAATTCAGATCTCTCGATTCTATATTCCTTTTAATTCTTTCGACCGTCATTTGATTTTATTCGCACTAGTACAGAAAAGGCTTTTTACATGTGACATAAAGAACTTTTTACACTTGACATAAAATAGGTGTAGAAACAATAGGTGTAGAAAGTATGGACTTTCTACACGTATTCTAAAACACGTGTAGAAAGTCTTAATTTCTACACGTGACGTGATAAGTCAGGTGTAGAAAGTGAGACTTTCTACACGTGGCGTCTCATGTCAGGTGTAGAAAGTCCCGCTTTCAACACTTTCTACACGTGACGTGAGAAGTCAGGTGTAGAAAGTCTTTCGACCGTCATTTGATTTTATTCGCACTAGTACAGAAAAGGCTTTTTACATGTGACATAAAGGACTTTTTACACTTGATATAAAATAGGTGTAGAAACAATAGGTGTAGAAAGTATAGACTTTCTACACGTATTCTAAAACACGTGTAGAAAGTCTCACTTTCTACACGTGACGTGAGACGCCACGTGTAGAAAGTCCCACTTTCTACACTTGACTTCTCACGTCACGTGTAGAAACTCATTTTTTGAAAAAAAATTATTTTTATTCTGCTATAAACCCGTTTACATAATAATAAACAACAAAACACCTGATAAAAAAATTACAACAAAACTAATCTAAAATATCAAATTCCAATCCAAAATATTAACAAAGTCATATCAATGCAAGTACACAAACTTGGCTTCACTTTTACAATGAAATTTGTACAATTAAAGTCAAGTCCAATACTAAAATAGTGACAATAAAATTCAACATGCCAAATCCCAAATAATTATTAACATAACTATTTAATCCGCTTATGTACCCATTTTAAGGAACCAACTGCAACCAACCATCCATCAATTTCTACCAATGTTCCAAAACCCGGTTTAACTAATTGTCCTTTTGTGATTGGAAGGACCAATTCTAATGACTCAGCTTTATTGATTATAGCCTTTGCTATTGGATGAGACGCTGTTTTCTCCACTGCAGAAGCAATAAAAAGAATTTATGATTCGTCATAATTAAAAGAGCCCACAACAAAGACAACTGGTTTTCCTCTTGTGATAGTCCCTATCTAAAAATTTAATAAGATGTTATCTTCAGAACAACCTTTCATACAAGCATACATGCACAATCCACTAGCTTTTCCCATTTTATGCATTTGTGTGAGGAGGAGAGATAGATGGAAGAGTCTGTGGGATTTACCTTGTCTAGAGCAACAAGGTTTATGCTAGCTAAGCGTTCCAATACATCTCCGCCTCTAATAAGAAGTCCTTTTCTTGCACCTGATCATTTGCAACACATATATTTAGGGCAAAAATTTCAGAAATAAAATATGAAGACCAGAACCTACTGAAAGCACCAAACCAATTTTTCAGTAATAGCTTTAAAAATTTTATAAATTCAAGTTCATGAGGAAAGAAGAAACTTTGTGGGACATAAAGGCAAGGCTACTTCATAGTTTATAGTCAAACATTAATAGCTTATACCATATTTGGCTTAGCTAAGATAAATTCTAGGAACCACAGTTCACTATAAGCGTTAGGCAGTAAAAACCATAAAGATGGAGAAAAATGCAAAAACAAAAATATATAAACAAAAGAAAGAAAGGTCTACAAATTATCAACTACCACAAATACTTCATATCAACAATGTCGTGGGCTTGTAGCAACTTGATTCTTAATTTTTCTGAAGACCAAGTTAAACCAACAACAAGGACTCACTATTTGAAAATAAGCATCCTTACATCAACAGAAATATACAAGGATTGAAGTAATTTCAGCTAACCTTGTGCACATGTGTGTTAATTTAGAAAATAAAAGGTGACATACCCAGTGAGGTGCCAATTAGGATTGCTGTGGGTGTGGTAAGGCCCAGTGCACAAGGGCAAGATATAACCTGGAAAGGGCCACATAACACATTTCAATTTTCAATTCAAAAGCATATAAAGAGATTACATTCATTGTTTTTCTGCATGAAACTCAAATTTTTCAGAAAAAAAGGTAATTTGGAGACAGTTGCACCACCCTAGCCCTATTTTCCCTTTCTCACTTTTTGTGGTTTGTCAACTCATGTAATCAAATGATACAATCAGTTTCTGGTGGATGACATTATAGACACCAGCCAATGGCACCCCATCTAGATTTGATTGTACAAAGAGTCCAAACTGATTTTTGTTCATTGAGGACTAGCAATATATGGAAAGGCATGCAATAAATATCCCTTTATTTTATTTTGAACAAAATTTTCATTTCAGCAAGTTGTAATCATTAACAGAAGCTGAAAGCCAGTCGAAAAGGAGTTTACAACAATCAGGACTGCCGAAAAAGAGAAGTCTATGAGGACAGGCAGATAGTTTTCATGAATTCTAGAGTAAAAAATTTTAGATCTAGCTATCCCTGAGTTCAACAATACGCACCAAGACATCTCTAGAAAGTTTCAAGCTCAAAAGTAAAGGATCTCCTTCTGGGCCTGCAATATTATTAAGTAAAACATCTGGAAAAACATGTGACCCGATTAAATACCTGTAAAAAATTGAAGATAGAAACAGAGAATTGAATACAGAAAGCATCATGTATAGCAGGTGGGTGTGTATGAGAATGGAGACATATATGAAGGAAGGCCACGTTGAGGGAATGCATGTGGATTTGGAGTCTCGTGAAGGAGGTTCAATCTCTGAACAGAACCTCCATTCTGACCCTATCAGCTATACAGATTGAACAAAAAAATGAATATGAGAACAAAGACTGAACAAAAGGAAAAAATTTCTAGCATAGATTCATACAATTGCAGAATAAGCAAAACCAATTAACAAAGTAAACAAAAACCAGAAATTGAACAACTGCCGACAACAGATAATGTAATCACATGCATAGACGAGTTTGAGTTCTGCATTTTCAGAGCTGAAGGAGCTACAAGGATTTTGCCCACAGCAAACACAACAAAACAAATGGCTGCACATTTATGGAAAGAAAGGAAGTTATGGAAGCAGTACCCATCCTGAGGAACTCTGAACTCAAGTGGTGTAACGAATTGAAAAAGAACAACACCTTTATGAGCAATCCTTTGGGCAAGGGTTCAGAAAGAAGAGTTTACGCTATAGAAAGAAGTCCGAGCGATTTATCTATGAGCATCGGATTTGAACGAGAAACTGAGAGATTAATGATGGGGAGAGAATCAGATGGTGAATTCCAACCTTGAAACACAAGCAAGCCATAATCGATTAAATCACTGAAAGAAAAAGTTCCTCAGGAGTATAGATTACCTGAAAGGAGGCAGGGCCACGGCGAGATGAGGTGGAGATGAAGTTGAGTTCACACACCGACGGCGATGTACGGACCCAGCACACAAGGTAAAAGACTTTAGCAAGATGATGAGAGGGAAGCAGCAAGCAGGGGAGATGGAGTCGATGAAAATGGAAGAAGGCGCGCAGTGCCAAAATGAAATGCAACACGACAAAGAACTCATCGAGAAGTTTTTTATTTTTTTAACCACTTTCTACACCGGTTGGGCTCCCAACCGGTGTAGAAAATAATCTTTCTATACCAGTTGGGAGCCCAACCGGTGTAGAAAGTAATCTTTTATTTTTAAAAAAAATTAAGAAATTTTTAAAATAAAATTAAAGGCATTAATCACCGTTGATTTCAAAAACACATTTAAAAAATGCTAGTTTATTAAAGAAAAAATATTTGAAATTTACTTTCTACATGTGTTCTCTTTTCAACACGTGTAGAAAGTTCATACATCTTCATATATTTACAAAAATGCTACCGGTCACACTTTTTATACGTGTCTTGTTTTGACAGGTGTAAAAAATATGTATAAAATCTGTATTTTGTACTAGTGTCGTTTCTTCCATATTTGCGTAAATTGAAGCTTTCAATGCCTTTTTCTGATAAATAAGTTTGTTATTTAGTTGTTGATTGACTTCCTTTTGCTCCACTGTTTGCTCTCTTTGAAATATGCTGTTTGCTCTCTTTGAAATATGCAAATGAAAATGAATTGCACTTTTTATATTGACCGATTAGAGGCATATATATAATGCTAGTACATACATACTTTAATGGAGAATATCATAATAACCATCTTTCCATACTAATATTTACAATATTAGTTAACAATATAATCATAATATTATAATATGAAATCCTGTGATATTATGTGAGATATTGCCTTCACTCCCCCTCAAGTTTACGCATGGAGATTACAAGTACCCAACTTGCTTGAAAGCTCTTGAAATTTGTCAGCACCGAGTGCCTTTATGAAGATGTCAATGACTTGATGCTTCATCCAGATCTTTAATGGAGAGATATCTTGAGATTGAACTCGTTCACGAACAAAATAGCAATCCATTTAAACTATTTAGTCCTCATGAAAAACTGAGTTATTGGCAATATGAATGATAGCTTGATTATTACAATATAGTAGAGTTGATCACTGTTGAATCACCCTAAGGTCATGATGAAGCCATCACAACCATATTCTTCTTTAACCGTACTAACCATTGCTCGATATTCAGCTTCTGCTGAAGAAAGGGAAACCACATGTTGCCTTTTGCTATGCTATGAGATGTGAGACCCACCTAAACTGATTAAATAACCAATGCAAGAATGTCGAGTCTTATGGCAGTGTCCCTAATCTGCACCATAATATACCTTGTCCAATTATAGACTTAAGGTATTGAAGGACACTTTCCGTTGCGCGCATGTGGGGGACCCGGGGATCAACTACAAATTAATTAAGAACATTTATTGCATATTTGAGATCGGGCCTTGTGACTGTGCGGTACAAGAGTCAGCCAACCAGTCTTCGATAGCACCCTGGGTTTGGATGTGGATTACCCTCAATACTATTAAGGTGATAGTTATGCTCCATAGGAAACTTGCTGGGCCTACACGCTATCATTCTCGTTTCCTTCAAGATATGTAAGGCATATTTGTATTGGCGAAGTACCACGCCCTCAAGGCATTGAGCCACTTTAATGCCCAAGAAATACTTTAAGAGTTCGAGATCCTTGGTGGTGAATCGATCTTGAAGAAACTGCTTTATATGGCTTTTGTGGTCATCGCTGGTGCTGGCAAGAATGATATCATCCATGTAGATCAAGGCCATAGTGTATATGTCACCACAACAATAAGTGAATAAAGAGTAATTTGTCCGGGATTGCCTGAAACCCAAACTTGTCAATGAGACATTAAACTTTTCATTCCAATTTTGGAGGCTTCACGAAACCCATATAGAGATTTCCTCAGTCTGTAAACCCGTGTCTCTCCTTTTTTTAGCTAAGCCTTCAGGTATTTTCATGTAAACCTCCTCATGAACATCACCATGAATGAACACATTGTTAACATCCAATTGGTGAACTATAAGTCCTTGTTTGACTGCTATGGCCAATAAGGTTAGAACAGTAACAAGTTTTGCAACTGGGGAAAAAGTTCCATGAAAGTCTGTACCTTTTCGCTGAGTAAAACCTTGTACTACTAATCATGCTTTATGAGAATGCAACTCTCTAGTGGGTTTGAATTTTTCTTTGTAAACCTATTTAAAGTCAATGAGATTTTTCCTTGGTGGAAGATGTTCAAGTGTCCAAGTCCTATTAGCTTCAAGTGTGTGTATTTCCTTTTGCATAGCCTCACTTCAATGAGCATTTTACATGTCTGATAAAAGGTTTTGGGCTTATCATGTGACTCGATGGCTGAAAGATAAGCTTTATGTGAAGTAGAAAATCTTTTATTCGAATCATAGTGTGATATAGGATACCTAATGTAATATCCCAAATTTTTGGACACGAGGCTTGAGATTAAGCATGGATTAAGGGGTCTGCTAGACCCCAGTTTGGTAAATGTCATGGTGAGGTATGGTCGTATTCCCCAAAATTCCTTTATATCCATGGGATATTAAAGGGAATATTATGATGAATTGGAAGAGCTTGGGGGAATGACAAGATAATGCAATAAAGAGTCACACACGATATTGTGAATTGGAACACAAAGTAGTGTTGCTACCAGTGGATTTCCTAGTATGGCAGTTGTGTTTGTGTAACATCTTTGAAAGGGACAAAATGGTCATTTGACCAATGAAAAGCTAGCAACCATTATTTCTCTATTATTGATGCTCAAATTAGTTAAATGTGGAGGGAAATAAAGAAAAGGGGCAAGAAATGATTTATTACGATAAATCATAAAATGTAAGGGCAAAATGGTAATTTTTCCATAAGACAAGAAATGATGGTTTTTCCTTAATATTCCTAATGATTTCAGTTGAATGGGAATTAAAAAGAGGGAAAATGACTACTTGATAATTAATAAGCCTAATTTGGTGAATTATTATCAAGGGAAGTTAATGAGTGGAAAAGCTTAAGGCTTTGGTCAAACACTTGTAAGATTACATAATGTGATAGTTTAAGAGTAATATTTCTCTCTTTTGATCTTATTATTTTCAATGGATGAAGAATCATGAAAAGAAATGAATTGTCATGCAAAAAAGTTAAAGAAGTGGACTAATAGGGTATGACCACTTGGTTAATTCATTTAACCATCATTCTTCGTCCTTTCCTATTCTCATTCCTTCGTTTAAATCAGAACAAAAGATAAAGGGAAGAGAAATCAGAAAACGAGAGAGAGAACAGAGAAAACGAACGAAGGAAGAGAGAGAAACTTCCAATCGTTCAAACTCTACCGAAACGACGTTTTCTCTCAAACTGCCCTGTACGAACCATCTTTTACTCATCCCGAGCTTCATTTCTACGGTTTTAGATTCTCATTTGGAGGTGGTTGGTGCCATCTCGTTGGCCGAAATTCCAAACCGAATTTAGAAACGTGTAAAGGTAAGCATAAGCTTCCTTTTGAACCTATCAGTTTGTTGTTTGGATGAGTTTTGAAAGGGGTTGGGTACTGTTCACTCTTCATTCAAAGGGTGTTTTAATGGCCTAAACGATGTCCAATGGATGTCTAAATAGCTAATAATTCGATTAGAAGTAAAAAGGAAGTGTTTAGGTAAGAGAAAGGAAGAATCCAACACAACTCTTCTAAAAACTCTAATTGGCTGCCTTATGTGTGGCGTGAGCCATGAGTTGAAATTTCATTAATTGGATGATTCCATAGAGTTCAGAAGGGCAAATTGTGGAGGGTTCATATTGATGATGAAGTGAGAAAGGGCCTAGAGTGTGAAATGACCAAATTACCCCTTAAAGCTCTAAGTAAGGGTTGTCAAGGGTATTTTCATCATTTGGGCCTGATTTTGACCAATCAGAGGTCAAAAATGGATTATATATACAAAATTGTGTAGGATTAGCCTAGGTCATAATTTCTGAGAAGGTACAGTTAGACCGGGTACAAAGGGTGAAGGCTGGGCTTCCGAGGGCATTTTTGTAATTTAACATAATTGAGCTAAGTTAGCCAATATTATGAGATTGGAATAGTACATGGATGAGTAGTAACTCATTGAATATCCATTTGGAATTTAGGACCCGATGGATGGTGCCCAAGCTGGAGTAAAGACGATGGTTTGAGGAAGGACATGAAGTCCAAGAGGTAGTAAACTTACCTAGTCTGCATGTATTGATATGTATGTGTTTTCATTATTGTATGTGACTGCTTTGCCTATTTGTGTTGAGCATACTTGATTGATTCAAGCTCTGTTATATTTATGCAATTGCCATGAGTATGTCATAACATTAAGCATGTAGATATGTCATTATGTTGGCATGAAGTATGAGAGGCAATCATGTCATGCATCATATATATATCTTACATGCATAGTGGTATTCTTTACTACTGAGATTCTCTCAAATCTTAGTCCTCCTCCCCCAACCATATAGATATGTTGAGTACAGGTGAAGAATGCCTGGAGCCATGCGAGGAGGAATTGTAAAGGTGAATTGAGGATCGTAGTGCAAGGCACTACTATTTGTATTGATGTAATTGATTTACATTTGATAGCCTTATATGGCTTTATATTTCATGTATGTATATGAATGTATGAATGAAGTTTATCAGAGAACCGCTCTAGTTTAATTAAAGGAGAACAACTCTTATTTTATTAAAAAGGCAAGTAAATTGCTCGCATATACTCTGATATAATGGAATTAAGAGTTGATGAGGTATTGGTGACGTAGTGAAATTTATGGAATGAATTGAGAAATATTCTACCATTTGAAAAACCCTCTCAACCCTAGGTTCAAATCCTGAGTTGAGAGTGGGAGTTCATGAACGTTTTCGAATGTTGGGTACCAGGTTCAAATCTTGGTTCCACATTGGTTTTCACTACTCATTTGTACTCATTTTGGAGTAAAGGAAATAGGGTGTCACACCTAACCAAGTCGCATGAAGGAAGAGGTGGATCCGCATGGGCCAGTGACTGCGGTAAATTGACTTCATAACTATCCAAGTACTGGGGTACATGCCTCTCCGTGTGTACTTTGTAGAGGCCATTATGGATCCTCTGCAATAGGCACTTTGTTTCTTCTTGGATAATCTTATTTTCATACAGTTGATTAGACTCCCGAGTTACGAGAAAATTATTTATGTCATGCTCAGTACAGCCTAACCAAATAGCTTCATAATCATCAATGACTAGGAAAAAATGAGGTTTGCTTGGTACTGATTTACTGCAGTGCTCTTGTGTGGCATATGAAAAGTAATCCTCAAGAAAAAAAATCATGTGTAACATGAATCCGTTCATCACAAATATCATATACATGATATCATTTTTGACCATTGGGGTATCCCAAGAAAACAAAAGGCCGGCCTCTCTCATTAAAGTTATCTTTCTTGTTTTTGCTATGAGCATAGACTAGACAACCAAATATCTTCAAGTGATGATACTCAAGTCGTTTGCCAAGTAATATTTCATATGGTGTCTTGTGTCTTAGAGTGCAGGACGGCAGTTGATTGATTAGATTCATAGCTGTGAGTATGCATTCACCCCAAAATTTAATTAGTAAGTTGGATTGAAAACATAGTGCTTGAGCAAATTTTGTATGTGTCTATGTTTTTGCTCTATGACCCCATTTTGTTGTAAGGTGGAGGGGCAACTATTTTTAATAGAATTCCTTTATTTGAATAGTATTGCATCATGTGCTTAGATTTGAATTCAAGGCCATTATTTGCTCTAATCCATTGGATTTGCTTGTGGAATTATGTTTCCACCATGTTTAAAAAAGCAATCAAATACTTTACCGCACCTGATTTGTGTTTCATCAGATAGACCCACATTCCCTTGCTATAATCATCTACAATGGTTAAAAAATAGTGTCCACTACTCAAACAGGCTATATGAAAACTATCACAAATGTCATAATGTATCAATTAAAAAACAAAGAAGTTTTTATCAACTAATTGAAAAATTGAGTCTAGTCTTTTTGGCTCTTATGCAAGAATTAAAATGAATTGAATTAAAAGAATTGTAACTATAAAAAAATTGTCTTTTAGTAGTGGTTAACTTGTAGCCGTTACTAAAAACCGCAACAAATATCAGGATTTGTAAAGGTTTTAAGACCAACCACTACAAATTTGCAAAGGTATGACTCGCGTCAAATGGTGTACTAGTAAGTCATGGTAATTTGTAGCGGTTGGATCTAGCGTGAAGCTGATGCCACATTTATAGAAATGATTTAGTAGTAGTTGGGTCCTGCTAACTGCTACAAAATGTGGCACTAGCTTTTGGTAGGCACCACATTTGTAGCAGTGGATTTGTAGCAGTTGAATGTGCAAAACCACTACAAAAGATAAAAGGTTGCAGGCTTGTAATGGTTCCTAACCACTACAAATTGTCTCGTTATTTGTAGCATTTTTTAGGTAATAACCGTTACAAAATGCAAATGGTTGCACGTTTGTAGAGGTTGTTAGAAACCTCTACAAAGTGTCATGTCGACCAAGGTAGAGTTTCATGATTAGTACGTGTAAGAGGCAAGTTTCACCCAAGAGAGGGGTGAATTGGGTGATATCAAAATTTTTCGTGGTAATATTGATCGAGAATTGTCGAGTTCTCAAAAAATAACTAGTTTCAATAAGGATTTGTAGTATAGAGAACTTGGATCGTTTCCCACAGAATTCACATGCAGTTTAAACATTCAAACAATGATCGATGGGGGGGTTTAATTAAACTATTAACGAACAATAAACTAAGATTAAAGACAGAAATTGAAAATGAACTAGACCAAACAGATTAAAACGACTGACCTAGAATTGGGATTCATCGTTTCCTACCATCATCGGACGAAGATTAACACGAACTCGTGATTGGTTCTGGACGAACCAAAATCTCTGTATTCGTCCAGAAAATCCCTCGACTAGACGATCGTCTAGGTTCTGTTCGTATGCATGGCGTGATACTGTGCGATCGCACAGTATCACTGTAACCCGATTCGAACTGTGTCCTTGGGATATACCAATCCGAATATTAAAATAAACATTCGAACTATTCCAGAAATCGCATACGATTAGAGTAAATAGAAATGAGTTACGTTACCGGTTTAAGTATGTCCTTTGTTTGGAAATGTTAATCCTCAATCCATAGGTCAATCACAGAAACTTAGCCGGACATGGCTGGAAAATCCGAAAAACGAACGAAGAACGCGAAGAACACGAAGAACATTTTTCAGAGAATCAAGAACTTCTGATTTCAATCCACAAAACGTCCAAAATTTGTTCTACCCTATTGTTTCAGCTATCCAAAGTAAAAACCTAATTGTCACATGGGTCAAAGCCCATCAGTTCAGCCCAAAACGGAAATTAATACTAAATGGTGCTTCATTACAAAATTTGGGCCCAATAAAAATCCAGAAAAATACATATAACATTGACTGCAGTTTTGACTATCCTCTTATCTGAATCTGCCCTTCAAGTCTTCATATAAATTGTTGCCCTCTGAATCATCTAAAAAATGAGACAAGAATGAGATCATTCGGATATCTGGTTCAAGAGTTATGATCAAAATAGAGAAGGATTATAAATCTGGAATTTTTATTATTAAAATATGTTAAATCCAATAAAACACTCAAAGCCCAAATAAGCATAAAAGCCCATTATTTATTACTAAACAATCTGAATTCATTAATCAAGAGATACAAATGAGTGTAATAAATATTCAATTATCAAATTCCCCCACACTTATCATTTTGCACTCCTGAGCAAAACTAAAAGAAAAATTTCTCCTTTCTAACAATTTCCAACAATGTAAAATTGGAACAATGGACACAGAGCTTCAAAAGACCAACCAATTAAACTGAAATCCCCGCATATCAAATTACAAAACACGGTAGTCTCGATCGATGATGCTACTCACATAAAATGGTCTCTCAAATGATTCTCTCAATAACTCTCTAAAGTGTATAGGGTAAACAAGTGTATCACTCAGATTCTACTCAAGAAATTGTCCTACCATAGGCTTGCTCAATTTCTACTTCTCTACTACTCATATCACATACATGCACAAATCAAGAGAGCTTATTATTCAAGGTTGTAATGGGGTTAAGGTGAAGGTGTGTATAATTATGGATATGTGAGGCTAAGCACCAAAGAAATTTGAAAGAGCATGACAATAATAACATTCAATTCAATGGAATATCCCCTTTCGAATATACATCCCTCATTCTCCTTTCTTTTCTTTCTTCTCTTCTTTTCTTTTTTCTCTCTCTCTCTCTCTTTTTGTTTTTGTTTGTTTTTTGTTTTTTTTGAATGACCCAACTCCCAAATCAAACATTCCCCCCACACTTAAATTGTGGCACTCCTGGGCAACCCCCACATGTAAACACAAAACTAAAGTGAAACCAATGCTCAGTAAATTCCAAGGTGCGGTATAACATGGTTTTACACTTTGGCTAGTAATGTGGTTGAAGAAAAAGAATGAGTCAAAAAGGCACAAAGGGGCTAACAAAGGGAATTTAATAGTGTAAGGGAAGGCTATTTGGTCAAAGTGGCTAATAAAAGAAAGAAACTAAACAAGCCTCCATCATATTTATTCATGTAAGTGAAAAATGTAGCCTTAAAAAGAAAGAGAGCAAGTTCTAGAGAACAGAAATCAGAAGCAGAGACACACAGAAAAAGGAAGAATGGTAAAGATGAATTCCATTCATGTAGGCCCAAAATCTCACAAAGGTAAATACCAAATCATGCAATCAGCATCACCAAAATCAACAACCAAAAAGTAAGTAAGGAATTCAGCCCAAACAGCATGATCCATCAAAACCAATATGTCCAAGTCCACAATATACATAGCTAAACAATGATAGAAGGAGAAAGTGTATTATTTAGAAAATCTATGCTAAGTGTGAAAAGAAAAGTGAAAAAGAAACACAAGAAATAAAAGAAAAAGGAAATAGGGAAAGAAGAATACTCCCCAGGTGTTTACGGAGGATAAGTGGCATCAGTGAGTATGAGGTCTACTTCTTCAGGTTGCTGTTGTGATCCCTCATAAAATGGTTTGAGTCGATATCCATTCACTTTGAAGGTCCTCCCTGTAGGTGGATCACACAACTCAACAGCACCAAAAGGAAAAACATTAGCAATCACAAAAGGGCCATCCCATCTAGATCGAAGCTTACCGGGCATAAACTTGAGACGGGAATTGAATAGAAGAACTTTCTGGCCCACAGAAAACTCTTTCCTCAGGATTTGCTTGTCATGGAATGCCTTGGTCTTCTCCTTGTACAACCATGAACTCTCATAGGCATCCAATCGAAGCTCATCCAACTCTTGCAATTGGAGCTTCCGTTCCATCCCAGACTTAGCCAAATCTATGTTACACTGCTTAATGGCCCAATAAGCTTGATGCTCTAATTCAACCGGAAGGTGGCATGCCTTTCCAAAAACAAGCCTATATGGAGACATCCTAATTGGAGTCTTGTAGGCAGTCCGATAAGCCCACAAAGCATCATCTAATTGCTTGCTCCAATCCTTCGGGTAGAGTTAACAGTCTTCTGAAGGATTTGCTTAATCTCCCTATTCGAGACTTCAGCTTGACCATTGGTTTGTGCATGGTATGCTGTGGACACCTTGTGAATCACCCATACTTCCGTAACAAAGCACCCATGCTCCGGTTACAAAAATGAGAACCCTGGTCACTGATGATGGCTTGAGGAATGCCAAACCTGCATAAAATGTTAGACCTGACAAAATCTACCACCACAGCAGAATCATTAGACCGGGTGGCCTTCGCCTCAACCCATTTTGAAACATAGTCAACAGCAAGCAATATGTAGGTGAAACCATAAGAAACAGGAAATGGACCCATAAAATCAATACCCCAAACATAAAAAATTTCACAAAACAATATGGGGTGCTGGGGTATCTCATGCCTACGAGAAAGACTACCTGCTCTCTGACAATTATCACATGACTTACAAAACAGATGAGAATCATGAAATAGGGTTGGCCAAAATAAACCAGAGTCTAGGACTTTCCTAGTAGTCCTTTGGGGTCCAAAGTGACCACCACAGGAAGAAGCATGACAAAAATATAATATGGAGTCAAACTCATGATCAGGTACACATCGCCTAACTACTTGGTCACTACAAAATCTCCACAGATAAGGGTTATCCAAACGTAATATTTAGATTCACTTTTTAATTTCAGAGTTTGGGCCCTCGTGGAATTAGAAGGTAAAACACCAGCAACCAAGTAATTAACCAAATCAGCACACCATGGAAGCTTACCTTACAGCTGTAAAAGCTGCTCATCAGGAAAATCATCCTGAATGGAAGAGGGGGAAGAGGAATGAGTGACACGACTCAAATGATCAGCTACCCAATTCTGTGCTCCACTCCTATCTCGGATCTCAACATCAAATTCTTGGAGCAATAACATCCACCGAATAAGTCGAGGCTTAGCATCTGTCTTTTTCAAAAGAAACTTCAAAGCAGCATGGTCAGAGAAAACAATTACCCTACTAGCTAGCAGATATGACCTAAACTTATCAAAAGCAAACACTATAGCCAAAAGTTCTTTCTCAGTGGTGGTATAATTGGATTGGGCAGGATCCAAGGTCTTGGATGCATATGCAATGACATGAGAAACCTTGTTGACCCTCTGAGACAAGACAACCCAAACAGTATAATTGGAAACATCGCACATCAACTCAAATGGGAGAGACCAATCTGGTGGTTGGATAACTGGAGTGGTGGTCAGGCAACGCTTCAAGTGATCAAAGGCTATCTTACACTCAGCATCAAATGCAAACTCGGTGTCCTTATGGACAAGGTTAGACAGGGGTCGGGCAATCTTGCTGAAATCCTGAATGAAGCGTCGGTAGAAACCTGCATGGCCAAGAAAAGAACGAACTTCCCGCACAGATGTGGGATAAGGAAAAGCAGTGATAACATCAATTTTAGCAGGATCTACCTTGATACCCTCTTTAGACACAATGTGGCCCAACACTACCCCTGACTCAACCATGAAGTGACACTTTTCAAAATTTAGCACAAGATTAGATTCAATGCACTTATTCAAGACTCTAGACAAACTAGCCAAGCATGCATCAAAATCAGACCCATACACAGTAAAATCATCCATGAAAACCTCCATGCAATCCTCGAGAAAGTCAGAAAAGATACTTACCATACAACTCTGAAAGGTACCAGGTGCATTGCAGAGGCCAAAAGGCATTCTTCGGTAAGCATAGGTTCCAAAGGGGCATGTGAAGGTCGTCTTCTCCTGATCCTCAGGAGCAATATGGATCTGGAAGTACCCCGAGTAACCATCCAAAAAGCAGTAGTGAGACTTACCAGCCAAACGCTCTAACATCTGATCAATGAAAGGTAAAGGATAGTGATCCTTGCGGGTAGCTTGGTTGAGTCTCCTGTAGTCTATGCATACTCTCCAACTGTTCTAAACTCTTGTAGGAATGAGCTCATCCCTTTGATTGGCTACCACAGTTACTCCAGACTTCTTGGGAACGACCTGGACCGAGCTAACCCATTGGCTATCAGAGATGGGATAGATGATGCCAGCCTGTAGAAGCTTAGTCACTTCCTTCTTGACCACTTCTAAAATGAGAGGATTAAGACGTCTATGGGGTTGTCTTACTGGCTTAGCATATGCTTCCAACAGAATCCGATGCATACACATAGAAGGGCTAATGCCAACAAGATCAGCTAACGTCCACCCAATTGCCTTCTTATTGGCCTTCAACAAGCTCAGCAGCTTCTCTTCTTGATCAGGTAGAAGGTTATTGGCCACAATGACTGGAAGTTGCTCATCTACCTCTAGAAAGGCATATTTCAAGTGAGCTGGCAATGACTTCAACTCTAACTTGGGCGGCTGCTGAATGGAAGGAAGGAGCTTAGGTGATTGGACCATTTCAGAAGTGTATACACCTGCAATGCCTGAAACTACATGCACAGAAGCAGAACTATGGCTAGGCAGCTCACTGTTAACATCAGGGTTCAATTCATAATCATAACAAACATCAGAATGAAGCTCAGCTTCACCACAATCAATATCATGATCCACAAGTAAGGTAGAATCAGAAATCAAGTCAATATCTCCATACAGCACATCATCAATTTCAGTGCAAACAAGGCACCATTCAGTGTCAGAACATACACATATCACAGAATCTCCCACCGATGCAAAATCAGGAAAATCAGCATACCAAGCAGAAAGAACATCATCAACAGTCTCATCTATCACATCAATGCACAAAACAGAATGCTCTTCCCTAGGATGTCTCATGGCATCAAAGATATTAAAAGTCACAATAATATCACCAAATTCCATGGAAAGAGTACCATAATGCACATCTATCTTAGTCTTAGTTGTTTTCAAGAAAGGTCTCCCTAAAATGATTGGGGACCTACTGCTAGGAGATTCATCCTCCATATCTAAAATGTAAGAATCAGCAGGGAATATCAATTCATTGACCTTAACCAAAACATCTTCAATCAGACCAGCAGGATGAGCATTACTCCTATTAGCTAGTTGGACAACAACACCAGTAGGTCGCAAGGGACCAAGACCAAGGGACTTATAAATAGATGCAGGCATAACATTAATGGAAGCACCTAAATCAGCCAATTAATTATCAAATCTGTAATTACCAATAATGCAAGGGATAAAAAACGTACCTGGGTCCTTGCACTTGTGAGGCATGGGTTGTTGGAGAAGCGCTGAGACATTCTGGTTCAAGCTCACTTGTTCAGTCCCCCTCAGTCGCCTCTTGTTGGTACACAGCTCCTTTAGGAACTTGGCATACTTGGGGATCTGTTTGATGGCATCCAAGAGAGGAATGTTAATCTCAACTTTTCTGAATGTCTCAAGGATATCACTGTCTTGCACTTTTTCTGCCAACTTCTTGGATTGAAGGGCTCTCTGAGGGAAAGGAAGAGGAATAGGAACTCCAGACTCCTCTTCACCTTACTTCACTGCCTCTTTATTTCTAGAGTCAATCTTCACTTTTTCTGACTCTTTTTCTGATGTGGATTTAGTTACATCTGCAGCTGGTTTATGCCCTTGTAATTGCTTACCAGACCGTAGGGAGATAGCACTAACGTTTCCCTTCGGATTGGGAATTGTCTGTGAAGGGAGAGTATTGGATCCCTGAGGCTGGAGTTGGTTTAATGATGTTGCCAACTGCCCAATCTGAGTCTACAAACTCTGGATAGAGGCCTCAGTTTATTGCTGGAATTGCAAACTGTTTGTTGCAAGCTGCTTCATCATTTCTCCTAGAGAGGAACCACTGTTACTGGTCAGTTGTTGTTGTGCTGGCTGTGGAGGTGCGAATTGGTGGAAATTCTGTCTGTTCTGTGGAAACTGTCTCTATTGGTAATTTCCAGAATTCTGCTGCACATGACTATTATGGTTCTGAAGCTGACTCGGATTCTGGCTCCACCTAAAATTCGGATGATTTCTCCAGCCAGGGTTATATGTACTGGAGAAGGCATTATTTTGCTGTTGGTGTTGTGGCTTCCCTGGAAAAAGGCCCACAGCAGCCACTGACTGATCTTGATATGTGTTGTCTTGCAAGCTGGGGCAAGAATCAGTAGGATGAGAGGGGTCAGAACAGAAACCACATGAATAGCCCAAATGTGGAGTGGAAGACTACACCGTTTGAGTCACTTCCAGTTGCCTCACCAAGGAGGTTAGATCATCAATTCTATTCTCCAATCACTGGTGAGAATCATTAGATCCGCTGATTTGGAACACAGCACTGCTATTTGCTCTATTGCCAAATTGTTGAGAGTTAGCTGCAATAGTGGATATTAAATCTCTGGCCTCTTGGGGTGTCTTGTTAACTAAGGCTCCACCACTAGAAGCATCCACCAGATTTCGGTCATTAGGTAGAAGGCCCTCATAGAAATAAGTGATCAAGGGCTGCTCAGTGATCTGGTGATGGGGACAGCTAGCACACAACCTCTTGAATCTCTCCCGGTATTCATGCATATTCTCGCCATTTATTTGCTTGATTCCACTGATTTCTTTTCTGATTGTAGTGGCTCTTGAAGAAGGGAAGAATCTCTCTAGGAACAATCTCTGCATATCAGCCCAACTTTCAATAGATGACGGTTGAAGATTATATAACCAGTCCTTCGCTCCATCCTTAAGGGAGAAAGGAAAGGCGCTCAGCTTAATGTGGTCTTTATCAATATGCTGTGGTTTCATTATGCTGCACACCACATGGAATTCCTTCAGATGCTTGTGCGATTCATCACCTGCAAGACCACGAAACTTGGGCAACAAATGTATAAGTCCAGATTTAAGTTCAAGGTTAGCACCAAGGGCAGGGTATTGGATACACAGTGGCTGATAATTATCACCAGGTGCAGTCAACTGCTTTAAAGTCCTATTATTTCCCTGATCTGCCATAGTGTCTGAGGGACTAGAAGTGCTGCCAATAGAATCAGTGTCAGAATAAGAAAAAAGTTCAGTAATAACCCCCTGACTTAGTCTAACAGCAAGAATTGTGCGTTCTATTTTAGGATTTATGTCCAACAGATCAGATGCACTGGTGCTCCTCCTAGTCATACAGCATAAGGAAAAATCAGGACAACCACCAGAACAGTCAAAAACACAAAATGGCAAGCCCATACTAGAAATTGAACAAAACAAATTCAAAAACACTACCAAATGATTTTTAAAAATTATGGGACTTGCACATAACAACTTCTACACTATCCAGGAACCCAAAAATGCAATAAAAAAACTTAAAAAAAAATTGAAAAAGTGGTCTAAATGATGGAATTTGGAAAAGTTAAGTGGGTGCTCATAATAAAGCATGAGTTATGCTCAGAGGAACATTTTCTTTCAGCTCACCAAAAATCAGCCTAATCAGAGCAAGTCGCAAAGTCTAGTAGAAATCCTAGAACAATTTTTGAAATACCGGCTACGTCCCACCGAGACCAAAAAACAGTGAAAAAGTGGTCTAGATGATGGAATTTGGGAAAATTAGGGGTGATCTCACTTCTAAATAGAAGTGACTTTTGCTCAGAATGCCCAATTCCTTCGAAAAGACCTGGGGCTGAGTGATTTGGTTGAGATACAAATCTGCCAAACCAACAGAACCACTTGACTCAAACACTACACTACTGTTACTGCTAGACCGATGCAAACTCCCCGGCAACGGCGCCAAATTTTGATCGAGAATTGTCGAGTTCTCACAAAATAACCAGTTTCAATAAGGATTTGCAGTATAGAGAACCTGGATCGTTTCCCACAGAATTCACATGCAGTCTAAATATTCGAACAATGATCGATAGGGGGGTTTAATTAAACTATTAATGAACAATAAACTAAGATTAAAGATAGAAATTGAAAACAAACTAGACCAAGCAGATTAAAACAAATAACCTAGAATTGGGATTCATCGTTTCCTACCATCATCGGATGAAGATTAACACGAACTCGTGATTGGTTCTGGACGAACTCAAATCTCTGTATTAGTCCAGAAAATCCCTCGACTAGATGATCGTCTAGGTTCTGTTCGTATGCGTGGTGTGCTACTGTGCGATCACACAGTATCACTGTAACCCGATTCGAACTGTGTCCTTGGGATATACCAATCCGAATATTAAAATAAACATTCAAACTATTCCAGAAATCGCATCCGATTAGAGTAAATAGAAATGAGTTATGTTACCGGTTTAAGTATGTCCTCAGATTGGAAACGTTAATCCTTAATCCATAGGTCAATCACAGAAACTTAGCCGGACATGGCAGGAAAATCCGAAAAACGAACAAAGAACACGAAGAACATTTTTCAGAGAATCAAGAACTTCTGGTTTCAATCCACAAAACGTCCAAAATCCCTTCTACCCTATTGTTTCAGCTATCCAAAGTAAAAAACTAATTGTCACATGGGTCAAAGCCCATCAGTTCAGCCCAAAACGGAAATTAATACTAAATGGTGCTTCATTACAAAATTTGGGCCCAATAAAAATCCAGAAAAATACATATAACATTGACTGCAGTTTTGACTATCCTCTTATCTGAATCTGCCCTTCAAGTCTTCATATAAATTGTTGCCCTCTGAATCATCTAAAAAATGAGACAAGAATGAAATCATTCGGATATCTGGTTCAAGAGTTATGATCAAAATAGAGAAGGATTGTAAATCTGGAATTTTTATTATTAAAATATGTTAAATCCAATAAAACACTCAAAGCCCAAATAAGCATAAAAGACCATTATTTATTACTAAACAATCTGAATTCATTAATCAAGAGATACAAATGAGTGTAATAAATATTCAATTATCAAATATGTTAAACTGAACGAAGAGAGTGTAAAGATAGAGAAATTGTACACAAAGATTTATACTGGTTCGACCATAATTCCTGGCCTACGTCCAGTCCCCAGAGGTCAACACCTGCTGAGCCTTTCACTAAACCTTCAAGATTCAGTTGACTCTTGGAATGTACGGTACAACTATCCTCACAAGGACTACAAGTAGAAACGTTCTAAACTTAGAACTTTCTCTCCCCCTCATGTCAAGTCTTATGAGCAGAGTAAATTCAACGAACTCTCTCAGCTTCTCCCTTAAGGAAATTCTAGCCTCTCAAGGTCCCTTTACCTTGAGATGAAGATTACAATGAAAGTGTTTAAAAAAAAACTCTCTTATAGAGTAGATAAAATAATCACTGAAGCTCACAATATGAATACAATGTAATTACAAAGATTTGTGACTAAATAAGCTCTTTTGTTTATTTGCTGTATATGTCTCTATCTTCTTCAGTTCGTCTATGGATGTTCTTTATATTAGGTTTTAGACGAACATTGCAATGTATCCATTGTGGAGCGGCACAGATGTTTGAATTCTTCATACAGGCTGTCAGAGCGTGTGGTAGTTATGTTGGTTGGACTCATGTGCATATGCCCATATCATTGTGTCCGCCATTGTTGACTTTATGATTTGTTTAGTTTATCCCATCGTCAAAAACCTGTTTCACACTTGAACCAAACATGAAGCAATGTCTAGGAATGATAACAATTGAATAATTAATATAAAGAGTATTTTGATTTATTGCTAGAAATTACGTAGTTTCTGTAAATGCTTGAACTCGAGTTCATCAGCCCCAACTAGAGTGAAAAAGTTGTCAGAACTCGAGTACATAATGTTGAACTTGAGTGCACCTTGATTTACAGCTCATTTCCATCGTTTCTGATGAGAGTGCAATGAGTAGACTCAAGTGTGAAATGATAAGAACTTGAGTGCAATTAAACCAACTCGAGTGCATAAGATGTTTTCATGTTCCAGATATGTTTTCTGATGCAAACTCTTGGGAGTGAAGTAAGGAACTCGAGTGTGCAAAGGACTAGAACTCAAGTGCGTAGGTTGTTCTCCTATTGCAATTCTTCTTGGGTATACACTCTCAAGCCAAAACTCTCTAAACTCGAGTGCATTAATAGTCAGAACTCAGTGCATGATTCAAGACTCGAGTGCATTGCTTATTTTCTCAAAACAACTCCTCTCGGGTACAAACTCTCATGCTTGAACTTGTAGGACTCGAGTGCACCTTGGATAAGAAATCGAGTTTAGTCATGAGAACTCAAGTACACAACTTCTACCTTAGATTTGCAAATCTCTCAAGCACAAACTCTTACTCAAGAACTTCCAGAACTTGAGTGCATGTCATCTCAGGAGAAGTGTGCCATATTAAACTCGAGTGCATTAGTTCCTGGAAAGTTAACAATTCAAATATCATTAAATCTCAATGGTCATTGCATAGGAAAATCTCAACCAAACTCGAGTGCTTTAGCCAAAAATTGAGTTCATTATTAAGAACTTGAGTGCATCAACAATTTTACAGCAAATATGAACGAGAGTTTGTGAAATACTTCAATTCCTTTTGGTAAAATTTACACAATGTACTTTTTCTAACTTGATCATTTCCTTGCAAAACACTCACTATTTTGTTAGCATCAAAACATGGATTCCAACATTCTCTCCCTTTTGATGATGATAAAATCGTAGTGATGGATTTGTGAACTTTGAAATTTTTATTATTATCAAGATTATATTTCAAGTACAAAATCAAAATGTTGTAACAAAATTATTTTGAAATCTTAGTTCTTGAAAACAGAAATGAAGCCTTTGAAGCTGAAGTACTGAAACCACACTTACAAGTTGCATTAATTGATAAGAATAATCATCATTGTAAGGATACGAATTGAAGCATAACAAAATACTTGATCATTAATTAAATTCAAATACAAACAACTCCCCCTTAATGAAGTACAAACTTTAAGGTAAACTAAACAGAAACAAAAATACCAAGAACAAGACTTTACAAGACTCACACAAACTCAATACTAACACCACTCCCCCTAAAGAACTCATAATCCATTACTCCTTCTTCTCCCCCTTTTTGTCATCATCCAAAGCAGGAGGGTCTGGGAAGGTGATATCTGAAGATGCTGGTGGAGCATATAACACTAGTATAGTGGTGGTAGGTGTAAACGATAGTGAGGATGGCTGAGTTGCTACAGGCTCAGAATAGGGTTGTTCAAAGGTGACATCCACTGGTGTTGAAGTAAGAGGATTAGTAAAAGTGAAAAAAATAGAAGGATCAATAGAAGTGGTAGGAGGTGGAGCAAATGATGAAGGACCAGAACTAACATGTGGTGCCTGAATCAATGTCTCCAATTCATTTAATCGCTGAGAATGCTCGGCTTGAGTTTAGATGTGAGATTGAAATTATAGTTGGAGTTATGAACCAATTTTCCCATTTGCTATTTGATCTTTATAATCATCTGTTCAAACTGACCATGCAATTGCTGATATTACTCCATCATCTCAGTTCGAAGGCCATCTATAGCTTTGGTGATTAACTCCTACATAATTCTGGATAAAAGCACCAATGAATGAAGGGGATTGAGGTCTTCCTTGTGCGGAGGATTGAGCTTCATTAGCAGTAGCAGAAGGGGAATATTTCTTCTCATTTTTCAAAGCCAAGGAAATACCCATGCGATGTAACTGAGTCATGCCGAACCGTAGGACCCTTACTTTTTCATCCTTCTTAAGAGACCAAATCTTGTTATGCCTAAGGATGAGGAGACAATCTGAGGCAAGGGATGTAGGTGTTCAGGGTAGATGAAAAATGAAACCTCTTCATCTATTAAAAAATCAATTCTCCTACATTCCTTTGGTGTCCAGAAAGAAATAAGGCCATCATGTAGTAATCCTTGTGAGCAAAATGAGTAAAGTTCTTCGATTTGTTAACAATGCTTCTGGTCTAAATATAGAATAGGATACGCTGAAGGGTAGGCATTTGGATAGGCTTGAAATTCAAAGGTCCTATTTTCACCAGGTTTCAGAAGCAAATGAACTTGGGCTGGAGTAAATTCGGTGGTAGGCTAAGGTGGCAGATTGTCATATCCAAGAATGTGATTGATAATGGTGGAAGTGATTCTGATCAACTGTCCATGAATAGTGGTTTCAATAGCCTCCTCTAACAATTCACCATGTTTTTTTTCAAGATTGTGTTTTTCAAAGACATATTTGAATAAAATGTTCGAACAATAATGGGTGAATATAAGAGATGACTATTAAGCCACGGTTCATAGAAATTCATATATTATCTCAGATCAATGTGGTAATATGTATATAGGTGGTCCAAATTAATGTAAACAACTGGACATAATTTTCTATGGGTAAATTCTCGATTGAATACCTTTTTGTCCAGTGGTTTCAATGCCGAAATGTTGAATTCTTCCGGTGCCTTTGTCTCTTCTTCATCTTCTGGTGCTTGAGATACAGAGGGAGTAGCAGACACAGAAGGATCAGTAGAGGCGCATGCTTGAGTAGCAATCTTCTTGACCAAGGCATCCAACTTTAAAGCACGTATGGCCTCTTGGAGTATTTGATCATCATCGGATGAAGAGTACTTAGAGGAAGGTTTAGTGGCAATGCCTTTGCCTTTTCCTTTTATCGGTTTGGACTTGGACAGTGTCACAATTATTTCTTTGATGGAGAGAGTTTTTGACTTTTTGGCCAAAGTGACAGAGACTTTGGATTTCTTGGTGGGAGGTTCTGTGACTTTGGATTTTGGACGAGGGTGTTTCTTTGGTTTGGGTGACACTTTTGGTGGTGGAGATGGAGATTTAGTTAATGAATGAGATGGTAATTAGGAAGGAGTAGGAGAAGCCGAAGGCGTTGGCGATGGAGACTCGACAGAGTTTGAATTTGGTGATAAAGATGGAGAAGGAGAGGGAGTATGATCTTGTGGACGCTTGATTCTAGCCATTGTAAAAAAATGAAGAATTTCAAAAGAGAGATTACCGAGAGCTTGAAAAATAGAGGATGAAAAATAGTGGAGAGACCTAGGGCTTGGTGGAGGCGATTTATAGCAACAATGTGACATTTAGAGATGATGGAACGGTTGCAATGTATGATTAATGGCAATGAAAGAGCCATTCCCAACAGTCAATAAGGAAGTGAAGAGACACAATCAAGTGAGATGAAGAAGTGCGATGATTTTGAGTTCTCGACGCTGATATAAAACCCCCGACACTCAAGTTCTTTACTTAAGAACTTGAGTTCATATGTACTCGAGTTTGGTTATCCAAACTTGAGTTCATGTATACTCGAGTTTGACAATTCAAACTCGAGTTTTGCAGACAGACTCCCCAGACTACCCGTGTACCTGGTCTTGAGTGTGACTGTGGATACTCAAGTTTGTTTCCATTTTCTTATTTCTTTATACTCAAGTCCTCCAAGATCACTTGTGTGACACCCTTCTCTAAAAGACTAGTGAAATCAATTGTGGAACCAAGATTTAACTCTAGACTATCCAACATTACAAAACATTCATAAATCCCCACTCTCAACTAAGGATTTGAACCTAAGGTTGAGAGGGTTTTCCAAAGGGTAGAATACTTTAAACACATTTCCACAATATTCACTACGTCACTAATACATCACCGGCTCTTAGTTTAATTACAATCAGAGTATGCGAGTGTTTTACTTTAAATAAACTAAGAGCTATTCTATTAAAGCCGTTCTCTGCTAAACTCATTCATGCATGCTTACATCCACATATACATATACCACAAATGTAAATTAATTACATTAATGCAAATAGTAGCACCTTGCACTAAAATCTTCACTTCCACTTCATATCTCCTCCATGCATCTTCACCACACAGGGCAGATTAAGCAATATGCACACATATACTTCATAATTTCCCAAATTCATATACAAGTATCCAAAATTCATGAACACTTGCATACCTATACAATTTTTCCTCCTAAATCCAATGGAAGCATAAAAATCATCAAATTCTCATCCCATCACTACGTCACACATAGAACAGAAAACTAAAAATCAAAGTTCCAAGAGAGAGTTTGTCAGTTTCTTGTTTTCTTTGGCTTAATCACTTCCTTTGTACATCTAATCAAATGATTAGATATTTAAAAACATATTATACATGATTTATACATTGGAAACACCCTTTAAAACAAGAAATAAACAGTACCCAACTTCCTCTATACTCATCCAAACGACAAACCAATCGGTTAAAAAGGAAGCTTACGCTTACCTCTACTCGTTTCCGTAGACGGTTCAGAATTCTGGCAACACTCCGGCCGGTGAGATGGCACCAACTACCTCCAAATGAGAATTTGAAACCGTAGAAACAAAGCTTAAGATGAGTAGAAGAAGTTTCCTGAAGGGCACTTTGAGAGAGGATGCCGATTCGGCAGTGTTTCGGAGGCTGGAAGTTTCTCTCTCTTCTCCTTCCATTTTCGTTATGCTGCTTCTCTCTCTCTTCTGGTTATTCACGCAGGAATAATGGCTGAGGAATGAAGAAGATGATGGTTTAATTGATGATTAAATGACTTTTCCATGTGTCAAGCTATGATTGGCCCAAAATTCCAATTTTCGCATATAGTATTAAATATGGCAGAATTTTCATTAAACTTTGAGAATTCATATCTAATTGTACAAATATCCAATTGGAGTGATTCCAAAAGCTATACGACCTTCATTGAGTCTCATTTTAAGTAAAAATATAAAATTTACCAAATTAGAAGCTCATACTTCCCTGAATTTTAATCTTTGGATGCTGCCCTAGAAAATAGTTAATTTCATTGGGTTAACTTCAAAAATTCATTTCTCTTTGTGTACTGATCCAAATGATCTATCCAATTAAATCTTGATAAGTATAATTTCATTCTGGAAAGTTTCATAATTTTTCAACATCATTTGTTCCTTAAAATATGTCACACAAACACGACTGCCATACCGAAAAATTCACCGGTAGCAACATTACTTTGTGTGTCACTTCTAATTTCCTTGTTTTGTCCCAAGCTCTTTAATTCACCATAATTTTCCCTTTAATATCTAAGGATATAAAGGAAGTTTTGGAAGTAATATCATGTCCCACTAGGATATTTGGTAAATCAGGGTCTAGCAGTCTCCTTAGTATAGGCTTAATTTTAAGCCTTTTGTCCCAAAATTTGGGATATTACAGTTCTCCCCTGTTCAATAAATTTCATCCTCAAAATTTCAAACATTATAGGGTACTATTTGTACCTTTAATGTAGAATTCCGACGCTTTTCATAGCTTAATTTTCAGTCAACCCTCTTTCAGGAAACTATATAAGGTACCATGGCTGCTAGTTTTAGCCTCTTCTTTCATCCAAGGACTGTTGCTTTACATAGGCGCTCATACACCTGGTTAGCTCCTCCAGCCTGGACAAAAATAGGGTACTAGCCCCTATGCTGTGTCGGAGTAATAGATAACACTTCATCTCACTTTCACGTAGTGAGAATCTTTGATCACGGTGGCAAATCACTGTCATCTTATTCACTAGCTCTTTCATTTGCAAGCTCATTGAGCATGCAATTCAAGAATCATATTATTGAGACCAAATCTCAAATGGCATTCTGCATTTACTATGCAACACTTTCATCCATTTTGTACCCAGTATGTAGCACTCACACATGACTCACTAGTCTGATCTCACAGTGCTTGGTTTCTCAGGCCTCACTGCTTCATTGGGACTCTCCCCAAAGCATACTGTATGCATATCAAGCCTTACAGCTTTTTCAACTTCCAAGATGCTGGATATTTCGGCTTTACAGCCTAGAGGATTCACCCCTCATGCCATAGGTGTTAGATATGATTAGTTTTGATGATGACAAATATAGATGTCAAATATTAAGAGTAAGAAGTTTGCATAGTATACTTCTCTAATACATTGACTAACTACTATATTTAATATTATATATCTTGTAGATTAGTCAAGCAATGGAAGAAAGAAATTGATGAATGAAGAACTTGCAAGAATTAATGAAAAACATCAAGATTCAAGTTCAACGGCACTATAACAGTTGGCATGTAGCATACGGCTACTGTAGTATATGGTACTGTAGCGTACTGTAGCAATCGAGTGATTTTAACAATCACTCGAGTGATTTTCCAGAATCACTCGAGTGATTCTAGAAATAGTGAAAATCTTTTGAAGTGATTCGCTATTCACTAGAGTGATATTCAATTTTTCATGCTATGTTTTTGGTCGAGTTGAGTGAAGTCTGGTTATTCGATCACATCTTTCAAAATACAACTCTGATTGAGACGAAACCAGTTGCATATGAAACTATACTTCCAATGCGTTATTTTGACACCAGAATAAACATTAAAGGAGTTCATATGAAGGAGATATGAGTGTTATAAGATCAAACTTAAATCAGCGTCACTTTCTGGAACATGTTTGGTATTTTGACAATAACTGTCAAACCACAGATCCGATTGAGCTGAAACCAGTGGCATATGAAACTAGACTTGAAGAGATTTTCATGGATATATAATATGCCAATTTTGGAATTATATTCGATGAGTTATGTCATATGGAAATTTACCCATGTTTGCTGGTAGAACTGTGAGTTAAAGCGATATGTACAGAGAACACCCGAGTGATTTTCATAAACACTCAAAGGATCAGGAAGATCACTCCAGTGATTATTAATGATCACTCAAGTGAAATGCGTCAGGTGGAAGATCACTCGAGTGGCACAGAAATCACTGAAAGAAAATTTCACTGTTCTGAAAATCACTTCCAGTGCAACTCATTTCACTCGAGTGATATTTGGAAATCTATGATTACTTCCAGTGGATTCGAAAATAACCGATGGAATTTTTCACTGTACTCAAAATCACTCCCAGTGATACCAAAATCACTCGAGTGATTATGTTGTTTTCGTAGATCACTTCCAGTGGCGTATCAGATCACTCCTGAAATTTTTTACTGTTTGGAATATCACTTCCAGTGATTTTCAGTTCACTCGAGTGATCTCTGAAAACTTCAGAATCACTTCCAGTTCATGGAAAATCACCGGAAGAAAAATTCACTGTTTGCAAATTCACTTCCAATGATCTGAAATGCACTTGAGTGATATGCAATTTTCTCAGTATCACTTCCAGTCTCAGATCACTTCCAGTCAGGTGTTATCTAGTCAATGATATACTAATCTTTCAGTAGCACTTCTAGTGATATTCAAGTCATTACAGTGAACTGAATACCTTCAAGTCAGATCAGATTCATTTGAGTGATATAGGTATTTTGATACACAACTTTCGATAATCACTCAGTGCACTCTTCACTGAATCAGAATCAGTTCCAATGACAGTCACATCTAGAAATCAAGATTACTACCAATGAAATGTTTCTACAGTCAAGTGTGTATTGTTTTATGAAAATCACCTCCAGATAAATTGTAATACAGTCCACTGATTTGTTGTTCTAAGAAAATCACTTCCAGTGATTGTATAATCACTCAAGTGATATTTAAAAGATTCTCCAATGACTATTTTTTTCTCAGTGCTATTACAGGTGTTAAGTGCTACTGGCCACAACGAACATCAACGATAATGAATCATGGGCAATATCAATATTCAACAACGAATCGTGGGCCACGGTATGTAACCGTTGAATCATCTGTCAAAGCACACTATCGTCTTACAACAGAAAATATTCAAATGCACTCAATAGTCAAATGAAGCGACGAACTCTAACGAATAAATTCTCACAATAGTCTGCTTCTATAACTTAGCTATAAATAGAAGAGGATTCAAACACAGACGAAGGGGAATGATAATATAGCGAACATACACACGAGCGACCAGAACCTAACTACATCAATATGCTGATATCATAGTCATTCTCAATCCAGACACTCTCTGTGCTTATCTATTTTCTATATCATGTACATGTAAGAGTAAAATTATTTGTATTGTACTTCAGTGAGAATCATATTCACTCTATGAGAGAGCTTGTAAACACTTTATCTATATTTTATAAGTGATCTCAAGGTAGAAGGAACTTGAGAGGATTGATCAACTTACGGGAGAAGTTGTAGAGTGAATTGTCAGAGACTTTATGCTTGTAAGACTTACAGTGGTGTAAGCAGGAGAGAATGTTGCTGCTCATAAGACTTGCACTGCTAAGCAGGAGAGAAAGGTCTTTGGGATTGCTTTGCTTGACTTGCCGTAAGAGAGAGTAACCTTACAGTATGTAAGGGGGAGTACTTTGTAAGAGATTTGTAGAGGATTTTCTTGTGCCCGGTTAAACAAGAAGATAGTGGATTGGAAATCTCAGGAGAGGCATAGGGACTGGAGGTAGGTCATCGTGGATTGAACCGAACCAGGATAAATTATAATTTACACATTCTCTTCTCTAAGATTTTATATTTCCAGCATAAACGATTTACATAATTGCTTGTGAGTTTATACTTCCATATATACTGAGTTAAAAATCTGCGAAAAGATTTTAAAAGATCATACTTTCTTATCATATACCTAATTCACCCCCTATTGGGTGTCAGCCAGTTCTAACAATAGGCATCTTAGGCTTACTACCTCTACTACAATATAGTACAACCTACACATTCTGCCAACTTCAAGGCATATTTTGGATGCACTGGTGCATGTCACGGCGTTAGGTAACAACCATAACACTTAGACATATAGGTCTTATAACTCAAAGGCACTGCTTTATGCAAATTTGCATCTCGGGTCTTATTGCTTTGAGCCTCTATCCGGCTCCATTTTCAACCACATCTCATATTCTACCAGCCTAAGGACATACCTGCCCGTCATGTCTTATGGCATCAAGACAATCAGTCCATTACCTTTGCTGAATAATAGCTCTCTTACTAGGTCCACTGTAAAGCTACCCTCATTGGGCGCCCCCTGCAGCCACACAGAGATTTGGCCCACACCCCCTGGCTTACCAGGGCTGAGTGCGGCAAGCTTATGGAATAACCACTTCCATCATCTCCTAAAGAAGACCTCTCTATGTATCGAGCATACGATATTCATTACTTAATTCGCGCTCGACATACCCTGGTACCATTAAGTTTAGTTACCTAGAACACATAGTTCACTAGGCACTTTAAACTCATTACATGCTCTATCTCTTGCTGCTTAACTCATTTATATATTTATGTAATGTTCACGAAGCATGCTAAATAAACCATCATCATCATGATCATCACAAGAGCATTTGGCACATTAGCATATAGCTTAATGGCATCCGCTGAACTTTTATCCATAAGTCACATGGCCCCAAGTGTTCACCCGCGTAAAGATAGGCCCTAGGATTCCACTTGTGCATAACAAGAGTTTCCGTAGCCCCGAGTGTCGACTCGCGCAAAGATAGGCCCCAAGCAACTACTCGTGTATAATAGAAATCTCTGTGGCATCCACTCACACAAAGATAGGCCTCGGGCGACCACCCTATAACTTATGAATGCTCATTAGGTCTTACTGCCCAGGGAATCACCCCTATGTTGTAGACATCACGGGTCTTACAGCCTCGGGCCTTTGCCTATCAGGTTTTACTACCTAAGGACACGCGGATCTAAAAGGTCTTACTACCTACCGTATATTCATAACATGAATATACTCGATGGTAAACACATACATGAAGAACCATTACATAAAATATGTGAGCAAAAGTCACTTAACTTCACATTACTGAGTTTGCCTTTTTCATCATTTGGCACTGACGCACCGCATGGTTATTCACTAGGTCATATAACCTTTCTCTCCCACAGAAACTTATGTGATGGAAGACTCATTACAATATACCACTATTGAGAGTCAACGTCCCCGTAGCTCTACTCTACAATTTCAACGTCACGGCGGCTTCACGCCACAGTTTGTTATCACGGCGGCTGCATACTATGGTTCGACATCACGATGGCTTTACACTATGGTACTACACTCAGTAATTTACTCAGTCACTTGATTGGTTAGCCCCCCGATCTAACCCTCCATAGGTAGCCTTCTCTGATCATATCTCCCCATAGGTAGCCTTCTCTGATTAAAACTCCCCGTAGGTAGCCCACTCCGATCAGAATCCTCCACACGTAGTTCTGTCTGGTTGTTTTCCTCCAAATAGAAGTACCATTGTAATGGAATCCAATTCTCATAAGATCCTTCTTCTCAAGACGTTCTATAATTTGCTCCCTCATCTGAGGTCAATCCGTTTGGATTCTAATATTGATCCCGCTCCAGGCAGTAATCATATCTCTAAGGGAAGATTTTACAAATTAGATCTTTCCCTATGCTAGATGGATAACTAGCAACCTCAGAAAACATGTATGAGATTTCTCATACTTTTCTGTACTATACTTTAGTACCTTAAGCCACTCAGGCTATCTCAGATTTGTGAAGAACTAATTCAATGATTGAAATTGAATTCTCAGGTTATGGTTCAACTCTTAGAACCCTAACATTACCTGAGTCGGAATCCGGTTTCCTCAGTCATACCCAATAAGTACACTACGAATCAAAGTCAATAACAGCCATTTTAACCTCCATGGTTTCTGGGAAATATTCTTAAACAATTACTGAAGGTTCAATATTAGTAAGGTTCTGACTTCCGTCATGAAATAGAACCAAAGTGCAACCTATTTCTCATTTCGACCTAAGCATTATCTTAGCTTAGATTCGTTCCAACCATATCCTCATCCTTCAGTATCATCCATTTAGATCCTCTCGGATCATTATATGGTATAGTCATCACTCATGACATCCCTAAGGATTACCATATATATATTGCCTCAAGGCATTCAAACATTGACAATGTCACTAGTACAAAATACTCTTTTTAGACCGTAACATTTAGACCGGTTGTTGCGGATAAGGTCTAAAAAATATGACCTGTGGCAGTTTCGTAATTATAAAGAACTTTTAAGACCGGTTCTTAAAATATGCGTTCTAAAAAATATTATTTAGACCGGTTATCTAAACAACCGGTCTAAAAATATAAAATTAATTAAAAATTAAAAAAATTGAAAATTTTTTTAGACCGATTGTTACTAATAACCGGTCTAAAATATAAAATTTTTTAGAAGATTTGAAATATTAAGACATACTTTTAAGACCGGTTATTTGGAGAACCGGTCTAAAAAACACTTTTTAGACCGGTTCTCAAAATAACCGGTCTTAAAAGTCCGTCTTAATATTTCAAATCTTCTCTTGCGCGCCTAAAAATATAAAATTAATTAAAAATTAAAAAAATTGAAAACTTTTTAGACTGGTTGTTACTAATAACTGGTCTAAAAGATAAAACTTTTTAAAAGATTTGAAATATTAAGATGGACTTTTTAGATCGGTTATTTGGAGAACCGGTCTAAAAAAGTCTGTCTTAATATTTCAAATCTTCTGTTGCGCGCCTAATTTCAACTTTGAAATCTGATATTTATCAAACTTCTTGTAAACCCCTCATTCGTGCCTCGATAGCTTCTCCTTCCCACGTCTCTCCTCCGTTCTTGAACATCGCCGATGTCGACGCAGAGGTCACTTGGTTAGTTCATTTGTTCTCTTGTTTTCTAACTCTTTTTAATTTGAATTCTCTATATTAAGGCTCTACTTAATTAAAAATCTTCTTTCAACTTGAGATCTAATTACTTTCTTTTCTAACTCATTTCCTAATATTATTTTAGATATGCTATAGACTATCCTTTGAAACCTACAACAAAGCAAAAGTATCAGATATGTGAACCTATTTTCTCGATGATGCTTGCTGATAATATGTTTTTGTAGTTCTCTTCTACATTTTGAAATATGATTTTGTTTTGTCAGATTATTCATGATAGGGAACAAACCAATCTTTTGTTTTTATGACAATATATGGTGAACCAAGGTTGATTCAACCAACTAGTAAGTATTCTCAGTAATTCATCTGTAGATTCTTATTTTTTGTAGGTATATGTTGTTATTTAAGCAAATGTCAGCAGTTAATTGATGTTGTGTTTAACTAAATTTTGTTATACTTGTTTTTCATTTTTTCAATGTTAGTTTCTTGAGATCTGGTCAATCAATTGGTATACTAACGAAACCAATGAACCAGAAAAAAAAGATACTTTTTAGATCGGTTGTTTGGAGAACCGGTCTAAAAAGTGTCTATTTTTTTGCTGGTTCATTAGTATAAAATGCGCACTTTTTAGACTGGTTTTCCAAACAACCGGTCTAAAAAGTGTGTCTTTTTAGACCGATTACATAACCGGTCTAAAAAACATCACACTTTTTAGACCGGCTGTATTAAGACCTCATCTAAATCTGGTCTAAAAAGTCATTTTTACTCGGTCTAAAAAGTCATTTTTCTACCGGTGTGGATTCCCACTAAGTCCAATTGCAGCACTACCCCCACTTTGAGCGCCTGCCACAGTGGCACGGGACTCCAGCCATTAACTAAGCAAGCTTACGTAGAGTCTATTCACATTATTTCTTCTTCTACACACTCTTAACCATAGAGTTGCATTGAGATCCGGGCATCAGTGCTAGCATTATCTCATTTCTTTTATAACTAGGTATCGGTATCCCATAATACCTCAACCATCACGTGACATGTCAGATAAGTCTCCAACAATGTGCTAAAGTCTCCCAAGAAACATTACACAAGGTCACATTTCCATCTCCAGCAAACTGCCACTGAACTCGAGTTTGAGCTCATGCATTCGAGTTCTAGAAGGAATACTCAAGTTCAGCTGGTATTCCACCAAGACTTAGCTAATTCTTCCACTTTACACATGCCATGAAAGGCTTGCACTCGAGTTCACCATGGCACACTCGAGTTCTCATGCACTCGAGTTCTGAGAGTGCGGAGATGAGAGTTTATTCTAGAAAGATTTCTAACTACAAGAACATAAGATGCACTCGAGTTCACCAACATGAACTCGAGTTTTCACCCCATTTTGCACTCAAGTTCACACTTTTCCCCTTCGAGAGTTCTTGCCCGTCGAGTTCACCAAGCTCAACTCGAGTTCAGTTGATAAACACTTCAGAAACCATTTTGAATCTACTCATAGGTTATTGATAAGTAAAATATTTGCATATTTATTTTCCCTTATATGATGATTTTGTGGACTATATTTGACCTGAATGTAATCAATTTGGGTGTAATTAATAAATAAATAATGATTTTCTTGCAGCCATGGACAGTACCGCATTAAGAAGAATTAAAGAAGGCATTTAAGGGGAAGTACTATTCATGCGGTACTATTCACTATTCATGTTTGATACTGTTTGGAATCACTGTAGCGTACTGTAGCAGAGGGACTATAGTAGACCATTACATTGTACTGTAGTGGTCGGTGTGTGTGGACGTGGGGTGGTTCGGTGCGGTCGGTTCACTGTAGCAAAATCACTGTAGAAAAAAATACTGTAGCAGTCCGAAAATGAAGCCTATAAATTGAGCTTCTTGGCACCCTAAAATGAAGAGGAAGGAAGGAGGAAGGAAGAGAGAGAGAGAGCGTTTCTATTTGAGAGAGAGTTGTTATTTTTAGAATTTATTTCTTACATTTTTTTTACTTCTTGCACGCCTCCTACATGGATGGTTTTACCTCCTATATGGAAGGGCTAGGTAGTCCTCCTTTATGGATGGTATAGGTTGCCACCTACATGGATGGTTTTACCTCTTATATGGTAGGCTAGATTTTCCATTTTCATGCATCTTGTAGTAGTATTTTTATGTTTTTGTAATTAATTTTTATGCAATATTTATTATGTTTGGAATATATTTTGGTTTTGTTTTTAATTTTATCATGAGCTAAATTTTCCTTTTCCTAGGGTGATGACGTAGCTTACTAATGACGGATTGAGTCTTAACTTATTAAATCTAGTTTTAATTTTTCCTTCATGATTGGGTTTTAATTATTGCTCTTAATGCTTACAATTGATTGGCCACCTTTTGGATGATTTCAATATGTATGTTGAGACCGGAAGGAGATACATGTGTGTGGATCCTATAATTAAAACCATAATTTGCATATGAAATAGGAATATATTCATATGGGTTGTGTAGTCTTAATTGAGTTCCATAAATCTTAATGCATGATTGATTGCTTAAATTCATATAGGAATATATTGGGTTAGCAATTAATTATAGAATTACTTGACCTTGGAAGAGGCTAGTAATTAAAATAGGGAAACTCGACTATCAATCATGTGGAATAAATTGGACTAGAATAGATAAGTGATTCAATCCGGAATTTGTTAAGTGAAATCTAATCCCTAGGACTTTTTCTCATATTTGTCTTTATATCACTTGTATTCATATTTCATCATTTTTATCTTGCAATCTCAATTACAACTAATCAACCGACTAAATAGAATTAAAATTACCAATTTTGGTACTTAGTGATCAATCCTCGTGGGAACGATACTCTACTCACTTCTATATTACTTGATTACGATAGTGTATACTTGCACTTTCTAAATACACCATCCTATACTTGTAACAGTTATCCAATCCTTGTTCTTCCACTTAGTATGGCTTTTAGCCATTGTTCCATAACTATGCCTCCCAACAAAAGGCATCTAACCAAGGATTATAACATATCAATATTAGCAGAGAACTCTAGCAAATATCGATTATTGCCAGAACCAACGCTCTGATACCATAAATGTGACACCCTTCTCTAAATGACTAGTGAAATCGATTGTGGAACCAGGATTTAACTCCAGACTACCCAACGTTACAAAACGTTCATAAATCCCCACTCTCAACTCAGGATTTGAACCTAAGGCTGAGAGGGTTATCCAAAGGGTAGAATACTTTAAACACATTTCCACAATATTCACTACGTCACTAATACATCACCGGCTCTTAGTTTAATTACAATCAGAGTATGCGAGCGTTTTACTTTAAATAAACTAAGAGCTATTCTATTAAAGTTGTTCTCTGCTAAACTCATTCCTGCATGCTTACATTAACATATACATACACCACAAATGTAAATTAATTACATTAATGCAAATAGTAGCGCCTTGCACTACAATCTTCACTTCAACTTCATATCTCCTCTATGCATCTTCACCTGTCTAAATGGTTGGTTGGGAGGAGTGAGATTCGAGAGAATCTTAGTAGTAAACATTACCACTATGTATGCAAGATATATATGAATGCATGACATGCTTGCCTACACTATTTCATGCCAACATAATGACATGTTGCGTGCTCAATATTATGACATACATATGGCCATTGCACAAATATAACAGAGCTTCAATCAATCAAACATGTTCAACACAAACAGGCAAAGCAGTCACATAATCAATGCAAGACATACATATCAACTACATGCAGGTAAGGTAAGTTCACTACCTGGTGGACCACAGTCCTTCCTTTTGTTTTCTCATCTTTGAACTATTGGAGCTTCTTTAGAAATTCTTCCATTCCTCTTCTTTCATGACTTCTCCATGGCCCTAAATATCCAATCACATCATTAGAGCCATGATTGTGAGTCATTAGAAGTGTGTATTAAGGCCAAAGAAGTTAGGGAGGGCTAAATAGGCCACTTTCCCTCAAAAACATGAAATCCTTTGGGGGGTTTTGGCCGTGGCAAAAAATGGCTGGCCACGGCCAAAAACTAGACAGAAACATTTTGGTTGCGGCCAAGAATCTCACTACTTAGAATTTCACCATCCTAATTCTTGGCCAAACTTGTAAAACTTATAACTAAATGTACAAAAATATAAATGAGGTGCTTCTAAGTTCTATGGAATAATATTTAAGTTTAATTTTATGGAAAAATATATTCATAAGCTAAATACACTCCTATAAGTACAGAATTTCATTTAATTAGAAACTGCTCTAGAATTACCCAGTTTTACATGACCAAATTTTGAAAACTCATAACTCCTAGAATACTTTTCCAATTAACCTTTATGACCTATCAAAGTAAAGGTCTATGTCTCTAATTTTAAACGGGAAAGTTTCAGAAATTTTGGACAAGGTTTAGACTTTGAAACATATACTTCATAATTTCCCAAATTCATATGCAAGCATCCAAAATTCATGAAAACTTGCATACCTACACAATTTTGCCTCCTAAAGCTAATGGAAGCATAAAAATCATCAAATTCTCATCCCATCACCACATCACACATAGAACAAAAAACTAAAAATCAAAGTTCCTGGAGAGAGTTTGTCGGTTTCTTGTTTTCTTTGGCTTAATCACTTCCTTTCTACTTCTAATCAAATGATTAGCTATTTAAAAACACATTAGACATGATTTAGCCATTAGAAACACCCTTTAAAACTAGAAATGAACAGTATCCAACTTCCTCTATACTTATCCAAACGACAAACCAATCGGTTAAAAAGGAAGCTTACGCTTACCTCTACTCGTTTCCGTAGACGGTTCGGAATTCTAGCAACACTCTGGCCAGTGAGATGGCTCTAAATACCTCCAATTGAGAATTTGAAACCGTAGAAACAAAGCTTAAGATGAGTAGAAGAAGTTTCCTGAAGGGCACTTTGAGAGAGGATGCCGATTCGGCAGTGTTTCGGAGGCTGGAAGTTTCTCTCTCTTCTCCTTCCATTTTCGTTATGCTGCTTCTCTCTCTCTTCTGGTTATTCACGTAGGAATAATGGCTGAGCAATGAAGAAGATGATGGTTTAATTGATGATTAAATGACTTTGCCATGTGTCAAGCTATGATTGGCCCAAAATTCCAATTTTCGCATATAGTATTAAATCAGGCAGAATTTTCATTATACTTTGAGAATTCATATCTAATTGTAAAAATGTCCAATTGGAGTGATTCTAAAAGATATACGACCCTTATTGAGTCTCATTTTAAGTAAAAATATAAAATTTACCAAATTGGAAGTTCACACTTCCCAGAATTTTAATCTTTGGACGCTGCCCCAGAAAATAATTAATTTCACTGGGCTAACTTCAAAAATTCATTTGTCTTTGTGTACAGCTCCAAATGACCTATCAAATTAAAGCTTGATAAGTATAATTTCATTCTAGAAAGTTTCATAATTTTTCAACATCATTTGTTCCTTTAAATATGTCACACAAACACGACTGCCATACCGGAAAATTCACCGGTAGCAACATTACTTTGTGTGTCACTTCTAATTGCCTTGTTTTGTCTTTCCCAAGCTCTTTAATTCACTATAATATTTCCTTTAATATCCAAGGATATAAAGGAAGTTTTGGAAGTAATATCGTGTCCCACTAGGACATTTGATAAATCGGGGTCTAGCAGTCTCCTTAGTTTAGGCTTAATCTCAAGCCTCTTGTCCCAAAATTCAGGATATTACAACTTGAGTAAGCCAAGCTACCATTTTCCACCTGTTTTCAAGTTTTACATTGAATTTCTCTCATCACACTCGAGTTTGATATTGAGAACTCGAGTTCTATTCCTGAACTTCTTATGAACTCGAGTTCTTAGTTAGAGTTCATGTGCACTTTGTTGATCCCTGTGTTACTGATTGTGTACAGAGCATCTCTTGCAAAACAAATTTCTATATACTCCGATGCTTAAGTCAGTTAACCACTCATAAAATAAATAAACATAAATAAACATAAATCATATAAACAACTCTTACAACTCATTGGGATTCACCATTCCCAATTCTCTTCTTATATACATGAATTTGTCTTTTTCCAACGGTTTTGGAAATATATTAGCAAGTTGTAAGTCAGTTGGAATGAACTCAACGTTGACATCCTTCCTTTGAATATGATCACATATAAAATGATTTCAAACGTCTATATGCTTGGTCCTTGTATGTTGTACATGATTCTTCGCCAAGCTAATTATACTTGTGTTGTCGCACAGAATGGGTATCTCCTTCAAGTGAATTCTTAAATCTTGAAGTTGTTGTTTTAGCCACAGTACTTGTGAACAACAACTTGCCACAACTATATATTTAGCTTCAGTCAAGGAAAATGAAACAGTAGTTTGCTTCTTGCTGAACCATGACACCAAAGATCCTATAAGGAATTGACACTGTCCACTCGTACTCTTTCTGTCAGTTTTGTATCCTGCATGATATGAATCTGAATATGCCACCAAATACTCATTTCCTCCTTTTAGGTACCATAGGACAAGTTCTGTAGTATCTCATAAGTACCTGAAAATTCTTTTCACATTTTCAGCATGAGATAATTTGTGAGCAGATTGATACCTTGCGCACATTCCAACACTAAACTGTATGTCGGGTCTACTTGCTATTAGATAGAGTAATGAGCCTATCATTCCTTTATATTTGGTTATGTCATATGCTTTACCCTTCTCGTCTGCATCCAAAGATGTAGTTGAACTCATAGGAGTGTCGGCTCCATTGGAGTTTTCCATTCCATACTTCAACAATTGCTTTAAATATTTAGTTTGGGAAATAAAAATTCCTCTCTTCCATTGTTTGATTTGAAGTCCAAGAAAGAAATTTAGTTCTCCCATCATGGAAATTTCAAATTATCCTTACATAAGCTTTGAAAACTCTTGACGAGAGATTCGTTAGTAGCACCAAATATAATATCAGCTACATATATCTGTACCACTAAAGTGTCAGTCTTGTTGTGTTTGATGAATAACGTTGTATCTGCTTTGCCTCTGACAAAACCTTATTCAAGAAGAAACTTGCTTAGCCTTTCATACCAAGCTCTTCGTGCTTGTTTCAAACCATATAAAGCCTTTTTAAGTTTGAAAACATAATCTGGTTTTGATTCATCTTTAAAACCAGGAGGTTTTAACATTTATTTGATAAAGTTTAAAACCTTTTATGCAAGTAAATGCTAAGAGTACTTGTATGGCTTCCAATCTTGCCACTGGAGCATATGTTTCCTCATAATCAATACATTCTTCTTGATTATAGCCTTTGGATACTAATCTTACCTTATTTCTCACAATGATTGATGATTCATCAAGTTTGTTTTTGAAAACCCATTTGGCTCCTATGACCAGATGGTCTTTAGGATGAGGTACCAAATCCCAAACTTGATTTTTTTCAAATTGATTTAATTCATCTTGCATAGAAATTACCTAATCATTATCAGAAAGTGCTTCATCAATACAAGATGGTTCTATTTCAGAAATGAATACAGAAAATGTTACTTCATTTAGAACTCTATTTCTGGTTTTGACACCTTCATGAATATCTCCAATTACTTGATGGATTGGATGATCTTTCATTTTTCTCCATGCTCTAGGCTGATCATTTTCATCGATATTATCTTGGTTTTCAAAAGCCTCTTATTCTGAAATAGTTAAATCTTTTGTTTTCTTTATCAAATCTGTTTGTTCTTCATCAAGTAACTTTGTATGATGCTCAAATTCATCAAACACAATATGAATAGTTTCTTCTATAACACATGTTCTTTTATTAAATACTATATATGCCTTACTCCTATTTGAATATCCTAAAAATAAACCTTCATCAGATTTATGATTGAATTTACTGAGATTTTATTTACCGATGTTGTGAATGTAACACTTGCATATGAAAATATATAGGTGAGTAAGATTAGGCTTTCTCCTTTTGTATAGCTCATACGGAGTCTTTCCAAGTTTCTTTCGGATATATGCTCGATTAGAGATATAACACGCTGTGCTCGTTGCATCTACCCATAATACTTGGGACATTTCTTTGTCATTAAGCATTGCTCTTTCCATTTCCGTGAGGACTCTGTTCGTTCTCTCTATAACTCCATTTGTTGTGGTATTCTTGGTGCTGAGAAGTTATGATCTATCCCTTGATTATTGCACTAGTCTTCAAAAAATTGATTTTCAAATTCTCCTCCATGGTCTGTCCTGATAGAAACAATTGAAATACCTTTCTTATTTTGGACTTTATTGGAAAATGTAATGAAATTAGCAAATGTTTCATCTTTAGATGCAAGAAATATAGTCCAGGTGAATCTTGAAAAATCATCAACAATAACCAACGTATAAAGATTTCCTCCAAAACTTTTTACTCTTGCAGGACCTACCAGATCCATATGAAGTAATTGTAGAGGTTTTGAAGTTGAAATTTCATTCTTGATTTTGAGAGATGATTTAGTCTGTTTTCCTTTTTGACAAGCATCACAAATCATATCATCTTTAAATTTTAGTTTCAGAAAACCAATGACTAAATCTTTTCTAATCAGTTTTTCAAGTTGATTCATGTTAACATGAGCAAGACGTTTATGCCATAGCCAACTTTCCTCAGTTTTACTCATAAAACAATTTTCTGAAGAACTTGAATTTAAATCAAGAGTATAGTAGTTATCATCCCTTTAAGCTCGGATCTTAGCTTTGATAAATTCTTTATTAAGTTGTAGATCCTTCTTGTTGACAATTATACATTCTTCTGAATCAAATATTACCCAGTTGCCTTTATCAGTACTTTGGCTTATGCTTAGAAGATTGTGACATAGTCCTTCTATATAATAGACATCATTGATTGAAATACCATTTGGTCTTCCAACTTCTCTGATTTCATTAATGTGTTTAGATTGATTTCCTCCAAAGGTCACCTTTCCTCCTTCTCTAGGTTCCATTATAGTAAACTTTTCTTTGTCACCAGTCACGTGTCTCGAACATCTACTATCAATATACTATTTGTTTGCTCGTGATACTTTGAGACATACCTAGAATAATATCATTGAGATTTAGGTACCCAAACTTTCTTGGGTCCTTCATGGTCAGTATGAAATATGCTTGGCACATGTGTTCCTTCTGGAACCCATTTATATGTACCAATGTCCTATTCTTTCTTAAAATGACAAGATGAAGTATAATGACCTTTTCTATTACAGTAGTTACATGATACAAAAGGATTCGATGTATGCACTGAATTACTAAAGTACTTTAAGTATGCCTTACTGCCATGTTTCCTGTGTCTGTTTTTATTTTAAACAGGTTTATAACCAATTTTAGATTTGTCATGCACAATACATTGAGATTTCAAAATAACTTTCAGAATTTCACTTCCCTTACAAAATTTTTCTAAAGTTCTTGTTAGATCATTAATTTTCTTATCTTTCTCTTTACATGATGCACATGATGAATGTGATATGCTGTCATGATTTTTACTTTCAAAATCTTTCACTTTCTTTTTATAACATAACATTTCCTTAGCAGTCTTAATGTATTCAGAATGCAATGAATTGTATTTAGATAGAAGTTCATCATAAGAAGGTTCTGAATCACTTACCTCTGAGTCTGATTTTTCCTCTTTTGCTACCAAGCATATATTAGCAACTTCATCATCATCACTTTCACCTTTGATGAACTGTCACCCCATATGGATGATATGTATGCTTTTTTTTGTTTCTTATCTTTGTTTTTGAAACATTCGGACTTGATATATCCAAGCTTTCTGCACCCATAGCACATAATTTGTTGCTCTTTTTTTCTTTCTTGTTTGAACCTCCTTATTGATTTCTGAAGTTTTGTTGACCTTTTCTGTAGAACTTCTTGAACCTCTTGACAATCATTCCCATATCATCATTGATTTCTTCACTTTCGGATGGTTCAACTTCCTTAATAACTTTGAGGGCAACTCCTCTTTTCTTTTATCATTAAACTCTTCTAGTTCTTTCTTGAACTTGAGTTTCCCTTCATATTCTGAAAGACTTCCAAAAAGTGTAGCTACCGATCTCATTAACTCACCTTTGGCTTCTTCAATTGCTGTCACCTTTGCTTCCCATTCTTTCGTAAGAATGTTTAGAATCTTTCTTACTTGGATGTTTTGATCAAAAATCTTTCCAAGTCCTGATAATTAGTTGACTAGATGGGTATATCTGAGCTCAAACTCATATATTATTTCTCTAGGCTTCATTCGAAACAAATTGTACTACGTAGTTAAAGTATTGATTCTATTTTCTTTAATTCCGGACGTACCTTCATGTGCAATTTCTAATACTTCCCACATTTCTTTAGTAGTAGGTAACGTACAGATTCTAAAGTACTCCTTTTAGCTGAGTGCGCTCTGGATCATCAAAATGGCTTTATATTTAAGAGTTACCAGCCTTCTGTCATTTTCGTCAAATTCTTCTAGGCTTTTCTTCACAACTCTATCTTTAACTTTCTTTGTTGGAATATAATCTCTGTCTTGTATTACATTCCATAAGCCATATTCAGTTGCCATTACAAACACTTTGAATTTAGAATTCCAGAATGAAAAATGTTCTCCAGCAAATCCAGGAGGTCTAGTAATTGAAGCTCCATCTAGAAGAATGCTCTCACCCATGGTTGCCATATATATGGATCCTTCTTAAGCTGTTAAACTCTTCCAAGAAGAACTCACTCTGATACCAAATGTAAGAGGCAAGTTTCACCAAAGAGGGGGTGAATTGGGTAATATCAAAGATTTTCGTAGTTGATACGAATATGTTAAATTGAACAAAGAGAGTGTAGAGATAGAGAAATTGTACACAGAGATTTATATTGGTTTGGCCACAATCCCTGGACTACGTCCAGTCCCTAGAGGTCAACACCTGCTGAGCCTTTCACTAAACCTCCAAGATTCAGTTGGCTCTTGGAAAGCACGGAACAACTATCCTTACAAGGACTACAAGTAGAAACGTTCTAAACTTAGAACTTTCTCTCCCTCTCACGGCAAGTCTTATGAGTAGAGTAAATTCAACGAACTCTCTCAACTTCTCCCCTAAGGAAATTCTAGCCTCTCAAGGTCCCTTTACCTTGAGATGAAGATTACAATGAAAGTGTTTACAGAAAAACTCTCTTGTAGAGTAGATAAAATAATAACTGAAGCTCACAATATGAATACAATAGAATTACAAAGATTTGTGACTAAATAAGCTCTTTTATGTATTCACTGTATATGTCTCTATCTTCTTTAGTTCGTCTATAGATGTTCTTTATATTAGGTTTCAGACGAACGTTGTAATGGATCCGTTGTGGAGTGCCACGTTAACAATAAATCTCTCGGGCTTGCAAATCTCTCAGGCATAACTTCTACCTTAGACTTGCAAATCTCTCGAGCACAAACTCTTACTCCTGAACTTCCAGAACTTGAGTGCGTGTCATCTTATGATTTGAGTGTGCCATATCAAACTCGAGTGCATTAGTTCCTGGCAAGTTAACAATTCAAATATCAATAAATCTCAACGGCCATTGCATAGGAAAATCTCAACCAAAACTCGAGTGCTTTGTTTGGAACTCGAGTGCCTTAGCCAAAACTCGAGTTCATCATTAAGAACTCGAGTGCATAAGCAATTTTACAGTAAATAGGAACGAGAGTTTATGAAATACTTCAATTCCTTTGGTAAAATTTACACAATGTACATTTTCTAACTTGATCATTTCCTTACAAAACACTTTATCACTATTTTGTTATCATTAAAACATGGACTCTACTAGCACGATTGATGTAGCAGTTTTTGGGGGGGGGGCTGCTAGAAATCACAGGGCTATAGAAACGTCGCCACTCCTCATTTTACTATTTTTAGCAAATCCATTCTGCACGTGCTCTGGGAAGTTTTCTTCAGATCTGAGGTTCTGTTCGAAGATTTACGTAGTTAGGCACTCAAGGTTAGTAAAGTTACTTGTTTCATTTCATTTTTGAGCTGAGTACATTTGTTTTTAGTAATTGTTTTGTTATCTAAATATGTTTTTGTTATATTTATGAGTTCCTAAGGCTATTTTTCCATGTGTAATATGTTGTTTTAACCTTATTTGTCCATGCATTTTTAATTAAATTTTAGCAGATATAGAAATTTTATTATTTTTTTTGGTTATGTGTAATTATATTATTATAATATTGTGATGTTATTTCTTTATAATGTTGGTTATTATTTATTTTGTAATTATATTATTAAAATATTTTTTATAAATATTGGTTAAGTGTGATTGTGATTTTTTTTAATATCGACATGCTGTATATTTGATAAGTAAAATATTTGCATATTCATTTTCCCTTATATAATGATTTTGTGGACTATATTTGAGCTGAATGTAATTAATTTGGGTGTAATTAATAAATAAATAATGATTTTCTTGCAGCCATGGATAGTACCGGATTAAAAAGAATTAAAGAAGGCATTTAAGGGAAAGTTACTATTCACTATGCACTGTTCATGCGGTACTGTTCACTGTAGCAGTTTCACTGTAGCGGATGGTGTGGTCGGTGCACTGTAGCAGTGCGGTTCCTGTAGCAGTCGGTGCACTGTAGCAAATCACTGTAGCAAAATACTGTAGCAGTCCGAAAATGAAGCCTATAAATAGAGCTTCTTGGCACCCTAAAATGAAGAGGAAAAGAGAAGGAAGGAAGAGAGAGAGAGAGTTTCTATTTTAGAGAGAGAGTTGTTATTTTTAGAATTTATTTCTTGCATTTTTTTTACTTCTTGCATGCCTCCTACATGGATGGTTTTACCTCCTATATGGAAGGCCTAGGTAGTCCTCCTTTATGGATGGTATAGGTTGCCACCTACATGGATGGTTTTACCTCCTATATGGTAGGCTAGATTTTCCATTTTCATGCATCTTGTAGTTGTAGTTTTATATTTTTGTAATTAATTTTTATGCAATATTTATGATGTTGGTAATATATTTTGGTTTTGTTTTTAATTTTATCATGAGCTAAATTTTCCTTTTCCTAGGGTGATGACGTAGCTTACTAATGACGGATTGAATCTTAACTTATTAAATCTAGTTTTAATTTTTCCTTCATGATTGAGTTTTAATTATTGCTCTTAATGCTTACAATTGATTGGCCACCTTTTGGATGATTTTAATATGCATGTTGAGACCGGAAGGAGATACATGTGTGTGGATCCTATAATTGAAACCATAATTTGCATATGAAATAGGAATATATTCATATGGGTTGTGTAGTCTTAATTGAGTTCCATAAATCTTAATGCATAATTGATTGCTTAAATTCATATAGGAATATATTGGGTTAGCAATTAATTATAGAATTACTTGACCTTGGAAGAGGCTAGTAATTAAAATAGGGAAACTCGACTATCAATCATGTGGAATAAATAGGACTAGAGTAGATAAGTGATTCAATCCGGAATTTATTAAGTGAAATCTAATCCCTAGGGCTTTTTCTCATATTTATCTTTATATCACTTGTATTCATATTTCATCATTTCTATTTTGTAATCTCAATCACAACTAATCAACCGACTAAATAGAATTAAAATTACCAATTTTGGTACTTAGTGATCAATCCTCGTGGGAACGATACTCTACTCACTTCTATATTACTTGATTACGACAGTGTACACTTGCACTTCTAAATACACCATCCTACACTCGTAACAATATTCTTAATTGGTTAAGTGAAAAATTATAATCAATTATATTTGTATTTATTTTCTTATTCCATAAAAAAATTGCATTAATTTGTAAAGTGAATAATTGTAGTTATAATGTCTTCTAAAAGAGATAAGGGGAAAGGGAAGGTGGTAGATGAGCATCCCCCAGACGACCTCTTCTATAAGGGGACAATAGTTAGGGTAGATAGCACCCTACAAGGCGATATGTCCCTGCGCCATCACAGTAGGTGCCATCACAACAAGAGCAAACCACAGCAGGTGACCCCATCAGAGGTGACTATTTAATTAGAGGCTCCTAACATTAGTGTGAGCGACTATGAGGAGTAGGGGGAATTTGATATCAATTTTCCCATTAGTGAGGTAGAGTAGTTCCTTGATGCTGAGGAGGCTAGGGACCAGAATCACCCACTATCGTAGTCTTTATGATCAACAAGGTTTGATATGCTGGTTTAAGGTAAGTAATTGTTTTAATAAGTTAATATTTTAATTCAAGCAGTTTAAATGTGAAATTATATTTAATTAAAATTTTGATCAATTGTATAGATGAGCTGGGGAACATCACCAACAGGAGGATGTACGTAGCTAGTCTAAATAAGCTAGGCTAAGGGCTACGTGTAGTAGTTCTGTGGAATCAGGCAACATACTAACCTATTGAGAATATATGTCATCTATTCAACTACTATCTGAATGTGCTGGGTGGCAATTGGATCCGATTCCCTATCCACTTCTAGGACTAGGAGAAGATGTCAGTATGTGACACCTTATGTCCGATAGCTATAGATGAGTACAGAAAAGTAGTGAAATCAGATATGGAACTAAAATTTAGTCCCGGACTAAATATACTTTGGAAAAGGTTCACACACTCTGAACCTAGCTCAGGAGTTGAACCTGGGATTGGAAGGGATTTTTGAGTGAAATAAACATTTTCCAAGCGATTTCACAAACATTCACTATCTCACTAAGTCTCATTGGCATTTAAATCGATTTTATCAGAGTATGCGAGCATGTCTTTGTTTATGTTTCATGATACATTCTTTAGTTAATGTTTATTTGTTAATCAGAAGCATTATCTCTTAATCAAATTACCATTCATGTACTAAGCTACTGGTACTACTATATTGTCATCAGGGTTTACATGGTTATGTATATCATATACAGTTCCAAAAATATCCTAAAATATCAAAACAGATAACCAACAGTAAACTAAAGTCTTTCTGCTTCAGCCTCTAGCTATCTGTATTTACCTTCTTGCCCTTCGAGCTTCCTGCCTGTTGTGACACCTTATGTGCAATAGCCCCAGATGAGTGCAAAGGAGTAGTGAAATCATTCGTGAGACCAGGATCTAGACCCAGATTAAGCAACTTCGGAAAATGTTCACAAATTCCAAACCTATCTCAAGACTTGAACCTGGGACTGGAAATGAGTTTTGAGAATAATAAAATTTTCTTAAGCAGTTTCATAAACGTTCACTATTCATTAAGTGTCACCGGCTCTTTTTTTTTTCATTTTATCAGAGTTTGGGAGCGATTCTCTGCTTAGTTCTCATATTCCATACCTTAGTTGTGTTTTGTTAGCTTTCAAAAGTGTAAACTAGCTAAATAGACCTTTTAGATTAATTACTGTCTGCTTACTAGCCTACCGACATTACCAATTTCACTATAGTAGTATTGTCAAAGTTGCAAGCTGTTTACACTATTTATAGGTCCAAAATATATTGAAACAGACAACCAACAAAAACTAAAGTCTCTTGTGTTCCAGCCTTTAGCCATCCATATTTACCTTCTTCTTGTCCCTTGAGCTATCTCCTTGTACTGTAGATGTATTTATGAAAAAGAGTAAGATTCAAAAGAATCTCAGTAGTAACATAGTGCCAATCATATATATATATATATATATATATATATATATATATATATAATATCACAAGGCATGCCACATAGTTATCATACAACATAATCATCACAATAGTATTCAATGCATCACATGCAGTTCATATATCACCATAGCGCTAGGTATATTACAAGGCCCCGAGGGATACTCGCGCAAATAGGCCTGGGATACCCACTCGTGCATTAATGAACATTATATTGGCCTGAGTGTCTACTTGCGCAGAAAGGCCCTGGGCGACCACCCCGCATAATCAGAATGTGCCAGACAATTTATGATGATTTCACACAACATACAATGTATATTATAAACATATGAAAGACAAGTTACTACCTGGTTGCTTCCCTTGAGCAATATCCAACTGTTTCTTTGAGCTCAGGCAAGTTCCAGTTCCTATCAAAATTTGAGTTACAAGTAACTAGTTATTACCTGCACTATTTCCACCTTTAAATCAAATTTTTCTGGTTGTCTAAAGCATTTATAATAGTTTCTGCACAATTCAATTTTGAATAGTGCAGTTTCACTGTTTTCCAGAAACTAGCAGATTTTTCAGTCAATTTTGAAAATTCACAATTAATTCTATAAAAATCTAATTTGAATGATTCTAAATCTCAAATGAAGCTATTAAAATTTAAATTTGAGAAAAAATATTTAGGTTTGCCTACTATTGACACCATTCCCAATAATTTGTTAAACATCACTGTTTCAGATTTCTTTCTAGAAAATAGGGCATAACTTCAAAAATTCATATCTCCCAATGTACTTGTTTAAAAATTACAAAATACCTATCAAATTAAAGCTCTATGTCTATAATTTAATTATGGAAATTTTCAGAATTCTTGGACAAGGTTTGTCCCATGAAACATCTCGCACAACATCACTGTTCCAGATAAGGCAGATCAACAACATGTACATACATACTTCATAAATTTCCAAATTGATATACAAACATCCAAAAATCATGAACATTTGCATATATACAAAATTTTTCATTTTAAATGGAATCATCAAAATTACCAAATTCTTACTCTTTAATCATGTCACACACAGGGAAGAAAGTTAGGGTTCAAAGAAGGTTTATATTGTTTTCTTGTTTTCTCTTGCTTAATCACTTCCTTGCCACTTCTAATCACATGATTAACCATTTAAACACTAAATGGAGATGTTTAGAGAAAATTTGAACAGCATTTCCCTTATGTTTTGCTTCAGTCCATTTTTAAAAATCAAGAGAAAACAAGGCAATATCCACCAATAACAACACCAACAACATCAAACAAGTCATGAGAATCAAGTTTTGGAAATTACCTCTTGATTCTCACACTCTCTCTCACTAGGCCGAAAATATCCTCCCTCTCTAAGCTCTTAATTTATCTTGAAACAATGGATTTAATGGAGTAGAAGAGGTTAGGAGAGGTGATAGAGTGATTATGAGCCAAAAATCACAAGATTTTACAAGTTCTTACCTTGATTGATGAAACCCTAGCTTTATTGCCTTCTTCCTTCTTCGAAGCTTTCTTTGAGCTCTCTCTCTCTCTCTTGGTTCAGTTTTTCACTGTGAATGAATGGAGAAAGATGAAGAGCTAATGACTTAATAGAATTGTCAAATTTACTTTACATGTGTTCAACTCCTATTGGTCCAAAATTCTATTTCTTTTTTTCTTCTTGTTTTAATATATGTATATCTCTTGCTATTTCCCTTTTCTCCACTAAAATTAAAGAGGGATAAGAGAGCATATGTTGGTCTTGAATTATCCAATATGTCATCTTACAATTTATTGACCAAAGTCTTATGCCTTTGCTTTTTGACTTGTTTTGCAAACTTTGATTTGTTTCCTTTGGTGACAATATTCCAAAATGGACTTAATAATTACCAAATATTAGGGAAAAATAGAGGAAAACTAATTGCTTCTTGTTTTATGGAAAATTACCATTTTCCCCTTACATTTTATGATTTATCGAAATAAATCATTTCTTACTCCTTTCCTTTTGGTTTGGCTGAATTTTTGACACTTGTATGAGGTCATTATTTGTGTCATTTTATGTTCAAATTTTTGGTTACAATATTAGGCCTTTAAGTGGACATTATTTGCTTCTTTGTGTCATTGCTTGGCCAAACTATGTGTAACTGGCGATTGGAATATTTCTATAAATTTATGCACACCAAAACTCACCATTTTATTCCACTAAATATCACAAATATACATATAAGGAATATTATTGAAAAAGTCGGGCATTACAAATCTCCCCCAGTTCAAGAAATTTCGTCCCTGAAATTTGTTACACCTTATGTGGCATAAATCTTGGGTAACGTCTTTTCATATCTTCTTCTGTTTCCCATGTTGCCTCCCTTAGGGATAGTCCCTTACAGACCACCTGTGATGTTTGAGCTGCTTTTCTTATCTATCAATGATTCATTATGGCCCAGCCTCGTAGATGAGATCGTCTTGTATATCCACATCTTTATACTCAATAATATGTTGGGGGTTTGGTTGGTACTTCTTCAATTATGAAACATGAAGATGTCATGTAATATGCTCAGGTTTGGAGGTAGAGCAATTCGGTACGCTACGGCCCCAATTCTTGACAATATCTCAAACGGCCCGATATAGCGATAGCTTAGCTTCTCTCTCTTTATTGCCCTTCTGACACCGGTGACATGTGAAACTTTCAAGAATACATGATCACCGACCAGGAACTCTAGCGGTCTTCTTCGCTTGTTGGCATAGCTCTTTTGCTTGCTCTGGGCTGCAAGCAGTCTGATCTGCTTAGAAGTTTAATCTACTATATTTGGCCCATACAATCTTCTTTCTAATAACTCTATCCAGCAGAGAGATGATTGACATTTACTTCTATACAATGCTTCATACGGAGCCATCTGAATGCTCATATGATAGCTATTATTGTAAGCGAATTCTGCAAGTGGAAGGTAGTAATCCCAACTTCCTTTGAAGTCCATCACACATGCTCTTAGCATATCTTCCAGCATCTGTATGGTTCTCTCTGTCTGTCCATTCGTCTGGGGATGATAGGCCATACTGAAGTTTAGCTTAGTACCCAGAGCGTTATGTAGAGATCTTCAAAACATTAAAGTGAAATAAGGATCTCTGTTAGAAATTATATTTTTTGGCGTCCTATGTAGTCTCACTATCTCCCTGATGTAAATTTCTGCCAGCTTATCGGGAGAATATCTGGAGTTGATCGGTATGAAATGCGTTGACTTTGTAAAATAATCAACAATTACCCCGATTACATCATGATTCTGGATTCTGGGTAATCCCACTACAAGATCTATGGTTACGCTCTCCCATTTCCATTCTCTAATCTCAGGACTCTGAAGCAATTCTGGTGGTTTTTGGTGCTCAATCTTTACCTTCTGGCAGGTAATACATCGTGCCACATATTCTTTCATGTCTTTCTTCAATCTAGGCCACCAGTACATCGCCTTCAAGTCATGGTACATCTTTACCATCCCTGGGTGGAGGGTGTAACAACTCTTGTGGCTGTCATGAAAGCTTTTTTGCCTCAAGTAGAACATAGGTTCTCTTCTTATATTAAACTAGTCCACTTGGTGATATATCGTAATCCTGAGTCTTTCCCCATTCGATCATAGTCCTAATGGATTATGCTTGCTCATCTTGCATTTGAGCTTCTGCAATCTCAGTCTTCAGATCACTTTTCGCTTGGCTAACACCATAACTAGCACAGAGGATTTGATTTGTTAGGTTTAGATCTCTAAAATATTTATTAATTTCTTCTCCTGTATCATCATAGCTGCCACCTGTACTGCTTTCCGACTAAGAGCATCAGTGATGGCATTAGCTTTTCCCAGGTTATACTTGATCTCCATGTTGTAGTCTTTTATCAACTCCATCCACCTGCGTTGTCTCATATTGAGCTCTTCCTAATCATACAGGTACTTAAGACTCTTATGGTTGCAGTATAGTTCAACAACCACCCTATCGCTAGAATTTAAGCGTAAACATAATTGCCGCCAACTCTAGATCATGTATTGGATAATTCATCTTATCAGGCTTCAGCTGTTGAGAGGCATAGGCTACCACTCTACCTTGCTGTATCAAGAAACATCCCAGTCCCTGCTTGCTAACATTGCTGTAGACCATATAGGTCAACTCAGGATCAGGGATAATCAACACGGGTGTAGTTTTCAACCACTCCTCTAGCTTCATAAAGCTCTTCTCATATCAATCATCCCACTTGAAAGGTTAATCTTTTTGGGTAAGCTTGGTTAACAGCAAGGCAATTCGAGAGAAATTCTAAATGAATCTATGGTATTAGCCAGCTAGACCCAGAAAATTGTGTATCTCAGCAACAGTTTCTAGCCTTTTCTAGTTTAGCATTGCTTCCACCTTACTGGGATCCACTATAACCCCCTCTTGTAAGATAACATGGCCCAGAAATCTGACTTCTGAATGCCAAAACTCACATTTGCTGAACTTTGCATAGAGTTTCCTTTTTCGCATAATACCTAACATGATCCTCAAGTGCTCCTCGTGCTCTTCTCTACTCTAAAGAGTATATCAGAATGTTGTCGATGAAGACTACCATGAACTGATCTAAATATTGGTAAAAGATGTGGTTCATATAGTCCATAAACAAGGCTAGTGCATTGGTTACCCTAAAAGGCATTACTAAGAACTCATAGTGCCCATACCGGGTTCTGAAAGCAGTCTTCAATATGTCTTCTTCTTTCACACGCAGCTGATGATACCCAGACCTTAAATCAATCTTCAAGAACATACTTGCTCCAGACAATTGATCTAGAAGGTCCTTAATCTGGGGAAGTGGGTACTTTTTCTTGATGGTTACCTTATTTAGCTCTCTGTAATCAATACATAGTCTCAGGCTCCTGTCCTTCTTCTTAATGAATAGTATCAAAGCTCCCCACGGTGACACACTGAGTTGAATAAACCCTCTTTCAAGCAATTCTTTGATCTGCTTCTTCAGCTCAGCCATTTCATTTAGAGCCATTCGATACAGGGCTTTTGATATAGACCCAGCTCCAGGCATGATCTCTATCATGAATTCCACTTCCCTTTCTGGTGTCAAACCATTAAGATCATATGGAAATACATCATAAAATTCTCTTATAACCGAAATGTCTTTTAGGGCTATTTCTGTGTTCGCCTGCATGAAAAAGAACATGATATATGCTTGGCATTCCCTCCTCAAGTATTTCTCAGCTTCTGCCAATGAGAGGAAGTTCAGACTAGCATCTTTATTATCAGGCTCCCTTTGAGTTGGATATATTATCCTTTTATTTTACAATCTAGCAGCATGTTATTTATTGTCATCCGGTCAAAACCTAGTATAACTTCAAGTTTTTAGAGTGGAAAACAAATCAAATCAACTATAGACTCACGTCCCTCTACGTTTATCACACATTTCAGACAAGCATCAGCAGTCAGAGTTTTTACACCCATTGACATCAACACAATAAAGTCAAATGGTAGTTTATACACATGCAATCCTAGGTGCTTAGCATAATCATAAGTAATAAAGGAGTGACTAGCACTCGAATTATATAAAGCTTACAACGAACTAGCATTGAGAAGGATTTTATCTTGAACTAGCTCAAGAGACTTCTTCTCTTCTTCCTGGGTCAAGGCAAATACTCAGCCTTGATTCTTCTATCTTGGCTAAGTAGGTTGTGGTGCTGCTTGCTGGGGACAACTAACTGCCAAATGGCCTGGCTTCTGGTAGGCATAACATATCACTTGGCTTATAGGAAAATTGAAACGTCATCCTGGAGAGACTTGCCATACCGAGGCATGTTTGAGACATCGGGGGTTTCTGGCTGCTGTGGTTCCCAGACCAAAAGGGGTTTTTGTTGTCTCTCTTTTGTGGGAATCCCTATCCTTTGTGCTTCTGTAAGGTATCTCCTTAACTAGGTCTACCTCTTTGGCTGGTACTCTTATTAGAACGCACCCTCTTTAGATTTCTTTCTGTCAGTTGACACACTTCCACAACCTTTTTAAATTTTTTTAACTGCTAGGCAACTAGTTTCTCTTCCAAATCAAGCTTCAATCCCTGAATTAGCATATCGAAGCTTCACTCCTCATCATCTTTAAGTTTTGGGTAAGAAGAGTAACAGGATAGTCGAATAAATCAAGATAGATATTCAACGAAAGTCTCATTGTCACCCTGTTGTATCGCCAGGAATTCCTTTTCTTTTTCAATCCTTACTGACCTTGGGAAGTATTTTCATAAAATTTCTCCTGGAATAACTCCCAGGTTAGTGGAATATTTCGGGCATGCAGTATGAGTGTCATATTCTTCCACCAGTTATCAGCATCACCTTCTAGTTTATATATAGCCATCTTAGCCTTTATCTCAGTAGGGCATCCTAGTACCTCAAAGATTTTCTCCAATTGGTTCAGCCAATTCTCAGTAGCCTAAGGATCAAATTTTCCCTTGAATGCCAAAGGATGGTACTTGATAAGTTTTGGCATCTAATATTGGACAGTATCATCCTTATGTTCTTGAACAACAACAATTTCTAGATTCACCTCATGCGATTGTGATTACTTGTCACTTAATGGTTGTTCCCCGTATGGATTTCCTTTAAGGTGGTTCCCATCAGGGTTGTTCCCTTCCTGTTATTCCCTTCAGGGTTTTTAGGTCTTACCCCATTAGCATTCCACCTTTCTCTTAATTCTTGGACTTCTGTCTGCAAGTCTTGAATCATAGTTTACTGTTGAGTTAGCATTCTGAGAACTTGCTGCATAAGATCAGGCCTTACGTTGTTCTCGGGTTCAGGATTTGGTTATCATCACTAGTCCATATGAAACATTACATATAAATACATATGCCTAATAAAAGGAAAAAGCTCAAAAGGACCTATAAATATGATCTCATTCTTTTTCTTGATCCAGGAAGTAAAGTCAGGAAAATAGGCTAGTGTTGTTTGAATCCAAACATCGTCCATTATCCCTAGCTCAAGTTCCTCTTTTTGCTCATATAGCTTCTATACCGAGTCCAAGAACGCTGTATATTGTGTCATGAGGGTGAAGAAATCATTAAAGACTGTCAGGTACAAATCCTTAAGTTGCTCCCACAGCTCGTGGTCGGGGTGTGGGTCAAATGCTAACTTCTCTACTGGAGCGCTCGACTTTGCATCTGAGTTTGGGTGCTACACAATGTCCCCCGACTCTAGGTCATATGTGTTAGCGATAGTAGCCTCGTTATGGTATAAATGGTTACCAAGTAGCTCTTAAGGTTTGGACTTATCCTCAGGTCCTAGCTTTGAGCCCTTGGGGAGGCGTTCTCTTCCTAGTGCCTAGTGAGGGTAGAGGAAGAGGAAAAAATCCCCTAGAGGAGGGGACAATACCTACACCACAATAGCCTACGATGGCGGGAGGTGGGGCTGTTACACCTGTACTATAAATTTGTTTATGAAAAAGAGTGAGATTCAAAAGAATCTTAGTAGAAACAGATAGCCAATCATATAGATATAATATCACAAAGCATGCCATACAGTCATCATATAACAAAATTGTCACAATAAGATTTAGTGTATAACATGTAGTTTTTATATCACCATAGCGCTAAGTATATCACAAGGCCCCAGTGATACCCGTGTAATAGGCCCCGGACATCCACTTGTTTAAAATAGAACATTATATTCGCCTGAGCGTCCATCTGTGCAAAAAGGCTCCGGGAGACTACTGCAGATAATCAGAATATGCTAAATAATTCATGATGAACACACAAAGTATGTAGTGTATCTTATGACATATGAAAGACAAGGTTACTATCTGTTTGCTTCCCTTGAGTAATTTCCAACCATTTGCCTGAGCTCGGGCAAGTTTTAAGCTTCGGACAATTGTTAGGTCCTATAATTAGAATTTACAGACGATAGGTTATTATTTCGCCCAATACTTGCATAATCCAATTAGTCAATTTGGTTGTCATTAAAGTTAATGTACTAAGCTAAAAGCAAAGTCAAAGTGGTCCAACTATCCCAAGTTGGTTAATTCCACCCTTAAAGTTTAACTTAATTACTTTATGCCATTACATTTTCATTTTCACCTTTGTTCTCAAATGTGCTAGCTTTTTGATAAACTTCAAAAATTCACCATTAATTCTAGAGAAATCCAAATTGATTGGTTTCAAATTCTATGTGAATATATTTAAGTATAATTTCACATATAAATACCAAATATGGCCATTAATTCCCAGAATTGTGCCAAAGCCAACCTATTCCAGATTTCATTCCAGAAATAGGGCCTAACTTTAAAAAATCATATCTTTTAATATACTAGTCCAAAAATTATGTTCTACCTATAAAATTAAATCTCTAAATTTATAATTTAATTCTCTAAAATTTCATAAGATTTGGACTGTTTGACAAAAAAAACACTTTACAACCAAACTTCTTCCAGAAAACAGATTGAACAACACTTACTTCTTAACTTCCAAAAATTCCAAATTCATACATGATTATCCAAAACTAAAAAATCCATGTATTCCCACACAATTTTCCCTTATAAATCCAATGAAATAATAAAAAACACAAAATTCCAACTCCTTCCTTTTGTTTTGTGTCTGGCTGAAACTTGGTAGAATTTAGGGAAAAATGTTTTCATGAATTCAATTCATAAACACCTTCTTTTTCACTCATAATAACATGTTTAACCATTTAAACACTCATTAATCATGATTTAAGGAAATTTTGGCAGTATAACTCCTTAGGGTTTCATCATATAAAATTTACAAAAATCAACAAAACAAGCCAACAACAATAACAACCACTACCACAACAACAATTAAGCAAGAGGATCAAAGTTCTTGGGGTTACCTCTTGATTTCCTCACTTTCTCTCTCTAGGGTGTCAGCCTCCTCTCTCTCTTTGTTTGAATTTTTTCTTGCTAAACATGGTATTCAAGAAGGAGAAAGGATTAGAAGAGCTACTACATGAATTAGAAGGCAAGAGCTCTTGGATTTTCATCTCTTACCTTGGATTCTTGCCTCTTGAACCGTAGCTCCACTTGAGTACTCTTTCTTTCTATGTTCTTCTATCCATCTCCCTCCCTCCCTCTCTTGTCTTGAAGTTAGCCGAAATATGTCTAATGAAAGGAAAAAGAAGAGCTTTTAAAATATCTCTCTTCTTGCACTTTAACTAATATTACTTTAATGTTATTCACATGCTTTTTCAATGGTTATCATCTTTTCTCTTTCTCTATTTTCTTTAATCGAAATACATCTTAGAAAGGGAAAGAGTAAGGCTCTTATATTATCTTCACCCATTCCCTTGTAATTAACTTGTAAGAGCTCTTTTATGACACTTGCTTTTTTGAATTTTCAACTCTCATTTTACTTTGCCATAAATGATTCCCTCTTAATTTAATTTAGACCAAGCAAATTATTTCTCTATTACTTCCCCTTTTTGACCAAAAATGTCAAGGAAAAAGGGAAATAATTATTGCTTCTTGCATTATTGGAAAATTACCATTTACCCTTACATTTTATGATTTTTGTATTAAATCATGTCTTCCTTCCTTTCTCCTTGTTTCGGTCAAAATTGGGATAATATAATTGGGCCAATATTTTTGCTTATTCATGCTCCAATTTGGGTTACAACATTAGGCCTTTAAATAGACAAAAGTTGCACCTTTGTGTCTTAGCTTAGCCAATTGTATGTAACTATCGATTGTAGTGTTTTCATCATTTTATGTTCACCACAATTCATCATTTTATTCCACTAAATGTCACAAATACATAGAAGGAATATTGGTGAATAAAAGTGGGATATTACATAGGAGGCCGAAGTAGGTAGCATGGGACGAGGCTATAAAGGTACTAATTGAATATATTGAATCAAATATAAAAACGTAATATATATAATTTTTATTTAATTAATCAAATGTATTTAATTATAATTTATTTAATTGTTACTTATGTATTTAATTTTATGGTTCAGGATAAGTTTGACGTGCGAGACGATAAGAGGTGGTATGGCTTGTTATAGATAAGGGATATGTGGAGGAACATGAGAAATCATCTCTACCACTTTGTGGATATGGATAGGACAATGCCTTTGGACTAGTTGATGGAGACCGTGCCTGATGATGTCTTACCTAATGACTGGGTAAGATTTGTCTAGTATAGGAGGAGCCTAGTATGACATGTAATTTTTTTAATAATTATTATTTAGAAGGAAAAGTTAAAAATTATAAAAAAAATAAAATATTTTTTTTGTTTTCATATGCTGTTTCTAAGAGAAACTCCAGGAACCAAGAGCACCAAAAGATCCATCACACGGCAAGATTGAAGACATTTATTGTCATTTACAACAAATTGGTATTTTTCACAATTAAATTAATTTTAGTTTAATATTATAAAATAGATGGTCGATCATAATATTTTATTGTTTTAATTCTTTTAGGAGAAGAAGGCGGGGTTGGAGAATCATCGGACAAACTATGGGGAGTTATTTATTGTTGTACACACACATAAGGATTGTACTGCAACCTCTTACCAGGCAGAGGAAGCCATTCTAAGAGATAGACATTGTCTGTTAAAATATGTTTTATTTATTTTAATTATATAAATTTCTTAATAATTGCTTAATAAAATGTGTACGGCAGGAGCAAGTTCAGTAGACAAATGTTGGGCTAAGAGAGTCCTATACAATGAAGTCCCAGAGGTCAGCTATGGATCCTATTATGCCTTTGAAAGCTGCTGTTGGACCAGTTGAGCATCTTAGATGTTGTAGGGGTCTGGGGATAGGTACTAGGCCCAAGATAGTATACGGCTGGTGTGGTACATTTAATACTGGGACCTCTTAAATGTAGACCTCTAGCATAAGGAGTATGAGCAAGACAAATACTATAGAGCTCTATACAGAGGTTGCCAAGGCAGAGGCCATGATGGCCAAGAAGATGTAGGTTCAGGCTGATTACTTTTATTAGGATCAAACCTAGTGGAGGGAAATTATGAATGTACTGCTATCCATGTCCTTAGAATGGGTGTTCTTAGAAGCATATTCTAGAGGTCCCACCTATAACATAATGAATTTTTTAATAATCAGTGACTCCATTGTTTGTGAAAGTAGCTAGATAAAATCTACCAGTGTTTAAACATATTTGTGTATATTGTATGAGGACATTAGAAGTCTCTTTAGGAGGCATATAAATGGCACCATCTTTATGGTCCATAAGCGTACATGATGTCATCCAATGCCACATACACGGATAACCCGCATTTTCCAAGACATATTGGCATACATACTCAGAGATTCCTGGAAGCATAGCATATATGCTGCCATCTTATGCCTATACAGATCCACGTAGTGCATTCTGGAAGTACAAGGATCCGTGTAACATTTTCTGAAACTGATACTGATAAAGTAGCTTTATTAAAGTAACTTTTTGACTTATCTTTTTAGCTAGCTAATCATATGACACCATCCACTACTCGCCGGTCTTCAGTCCGGCCAAATGTTTGACTTTTCTGAACATCGAGTACGGGAGTCAAGGGAAATCATTGGACCTCTCTTCCTCAGACCTTAAAGTCTTCCAAGGGCTGTGAGAGAGAGGGATGACCAACTTTAAAAAGGAGCATGAGGAACCTTGAGAATTCAAGAAGGGGCATTTAACACCCCAAAGAATTAACACTAATACATATGTAATTAGAGCAACCAACACCCTCCAAGCCTCTTTAAGATTTCAGCCAAGACACAAAAATTAGGAGACAATAAGATAGAAAATTGAGAGAAAAAGAAAGAAGAGAGAAGGTATGTGTTCTTGAAGTTCTTGAGGAAAGAGAAAGTGTTCTTGCCGATATTTGACTCTGAACTAATACATATGTAATTAGAGCAACCAACACCCTCCAAGCCTCTTTAAGATTTCAGCCAAGACACAAAAATTAGGAGACAATAAGATAGAAAATTGAGAGAAAAAGAAAGAAGAGAGAAGGTATGTGTTCTTGAAGTTCTTGAGGAAAGAGAAAGTGTTCTTGCCGATATTTGACTCTGAATTAACGTTTCTAGCCGATTTAGCCTTCATAAATCTTGTTCTACTTGATGAGGGCTACATTTCTACAGTTTTCAATTCTTGAATAGAGGAGTTTCATGATGCCTCTAAGGTTGAGGTGCTGTATGAATCAAGAATCGATTATAGCATCGAGAAGAGGTAAGTGTAAGTTCTAATTTGAATATAATGTCTTAAGGTTTTATTGAGTTTTCATGAAGATCTTGGGTTGTCTTGAATTTTAGCCAAGAGGGATATTAGGGTGTTATGTTATTATGATCTTGAATATGATGTTAACCAAGGTTTAATAATGATATTTAGCAAGTATTGTGGTTGAAATTGTAAGAACTCATCTTGTGATAATCTAGGGTTGAGTTTGACTAAACTTGAAAATAGGGAGGGATCATGAATTTTATGATTTTAAGGTTTCCAATGTGTTTAGCACAAAAAATTGTATGGGGTTAAGGTGAGGAAGTGATTTCGAAAAGCAGATTTTGGCCCCAAAACCCTAAGTTTCGGCCAAGTATGGTTCATAGTATAAGAATTAGATTTTAGTAAATTTGAGATTAGAAATAGATTATACATGCAAAATTATATGAAAATAGCTTATGATTATGATTTTTAGATGAATGGATAGAAAACCCTAATTTTGGAACTTAAGGTTGATAGGGATAATTGTTGCCAAATTGTGTTTTCTGGAACTCAGATTGCTTGTGGAACAATTTTGAATAATTAAAATTTTTCCAATAATCATGATGTTTTGTAGGTTGATTGTAGACATTTCAATCTTTAAAATGAGGTATAGAATACACTATTTGGGCTAGTGATTGTAAGTTATGATTTGTTAAAGTTTAGGCATTGAAACTGGAATGCATCCTGAGACAGATTTGTTAGTGGAGGATTTCTGGACTTTTGTGCTAATAATTGGTAGTGTGTGATTTTTATTTATAGAGGACTTAAAGATATTTACATAGGAACTTGAACCACCTCATTTCAATTTTTTTATATTAAGTTATGAATATTCCAAGTTGCTTGATGAATATGGCAGATTAGGGTTGACCTATAAATTTGGAGTATTTGGAGTGAATTGTGACAAGTAAGATCCTAAGGAATAGAGACATGTTCTAAAGACTAATATAACTACATTAGATACACATTTGATATAATCCAAGAAGTCCTAAAGATAACCAACAAAGAATTATTAAGGACAAGAAGTAGAAATAAGTAATAACTCATCTGCTCATGAATTCTAACTTATAGGATTTGACTTTTTCCCCGACCAACTAAGAGATTGGTAGACAAGGATAAGACACCAAAAAGGCTAACAGGTAGTAATTCTTTCTCTCATATACTATATGTTGTTCTGCATGTATATCTATACTGTAATGTATATTCATGTTATAAATATACGATGGGCAGCAAGACTTATTAGGTCAGGGTGTCCTTAGGTAGTAAGACCTTATGAGCATTCAGATTGAGATGGGCCAGGGGCTCGAGGCGGTAAGACTCGAGAGTGCAAGTTTGCATGGGGTAGAGGCCCTAAGTTGTAAGACCAAGAAGGAAGTAAGTCCTGAAATGTATCTTGTATGGGGTAGAGGCCCTAGGCCGAAAGACCTAAGATTACTAATTGCTGTGGTATTGGAACAAGGGTCCAGTGTTTGTTATTTGCTGCATATTATTGTGCTGAATACTGCTTTGATGATTATTGTAATGTGATGGTTTGTTTAACATTCTTTGTGAATTTACATTTTATATGATTGAATTTCATTACTACTAAGATTCTTATGAATCTCATCCTTTCCAATAACTATCATACAGTAAAGGCGAGCGACTCGAAGGGCAAACATGTAAACAATAATAGGTAGAAAATGCAGATGAGGAACTAAAAATATCGTTGGTTATTTGTATCTATAATATACTATTGTTATATAATATGAATGTAAGCATAAAATCCCAACCACATTATTGGTAGAAGTAGTATACATGTAAATGAATTAATGCCTATCTTTATCATGATAATTAAGTTAAGACTAGGCAATCATATCACTTGAGCTTTCTAACACACAATCAATATAAGGGTTTATAAGTAAAGAAGCGCTCTGATAATAATAATAAGGTTAAGAATTGATGAGCCTTGAATAAGTTTGCAAACCACTAAGCAATAATTTTTTGAAGGTTCAAATTTTTTAGAAAAGCTCATTGGGATATAGACTGGTTTTCAAATTTACCTACAGTTTCAGGTTCAAGACATGACTTAGTGGTTCGACTACACCAGAAAGGACTCATCAAATCATGTTAAGAATAGGGGAGTCACACCACCAATCCCTAGATTCATCGTTGAGCCACCTCGTGACCTTACTGAGGATGATGGTGTTGTTAATTCTAGTAACACCCTTGGTGTTACCCCTGATAGAGGACTTGATAATCAGGCTACTTCTGAGATATTTTTATTTTTTTTATGTTTAGATTTTGAATTATTTACTTTTAAAAATTTGTTACTATAGACTTCAATAATTATTGTTTCAGGAAGTGTCATATGTGTTAAATATATTTAAATTGTCATTATACAATTTAAATTATAAATTTTTGAGCTTTATAAATAATGTAAGTTAAAGTAAAACAAGATAATATCTAAACATTAAAGCATAAAAGTGAATATTATTTAAACTTAACAAAGTTGTAAAGAGAAGATAACCTTTATTTAAAAAATAGAAATTACACTTTGTAGTTGTTAAAGGCTCTGAACCACTACAAAGTGTAATTTCTATTTTTTTTAAAAAATTGATATTTGTAGTGGTTCAAGGATTATAATTGCTGTAAAAGTGAAAATTTTTGAAATTTGAAAATTTGAAAGGCCACCAATAGTGATGAGGTTGGTAGCGGTTTTGGTCTCAAAATTGCTACAAAGTGAAAAATTTTAAAACTTGAAAATTTGAAAGTTGGCCAACGGTCAAGATTTTGTAAAAGTTTTGGTCTATAAACTGCTATAAAGTTTACATTTTGTAGAAATTGCTATAGCGGTTTGACAGCCGCTACAAAATATCGAATGTTGGAAAAGTTTGAATTTAATCCTCCACGCACATGTCATTCAAAAAACTCAAAATTCTTTCTTCACTCATCTTCTTTGTTAAGTTTTAACTTTTTCTAACGTACACTTGCTATGGATAAGTCATGGATAAAGTTTCCACACAACTCTCCAGTATATTTTGTAGGATTAAACAATTTCTTAGAGTTTGTAACCTCTTACGCTAGCTGAAATGATAAGATTGTTTGCTTGTGTCCTAAATGCAAGTTTAAGAAGTGACATATGTGAGAAGTTGTCAGGGAACATTTACTTGTGAAGCCTTTGTCGGAAGATTATATATTTTGGGGAGTTTATGGTGAGAAACCCAGTATGAGATATGATGCTTTTCTTATAAGTTCACAAGTAAGAGTTCAAGTAGATCTTGATGATCCTGTTAATGATAGTGTTTGTAATGCATTTAGTGCTCATGATGACAACTTCAATGAATAAGTAGAGGGTTCCAACCCTATGTTCTTGAGGAATGAAGTAGAAGCTCAGGATTTTTCTCCTTAATGGATGAAGCAGATAGTTCTTTATATCCTGGTTGTGTAAAATACTTGAAATTTTCTTTTTTAATTAAATTGTATCATATCAAGTGCTTGTGTGGAATCACTGATAAGGGAATGTCGATGTTTCTACAATTATTACAAGATGCATTTCCTAACACGGAGATTCACACAATGTTCTTTGAGGTAAAGATTATTAATAAATTGGGCTTGAACTACCCAAAAATTGATGCATGCCCCAATGATTATATGCTATATTAGGGAGATGATACTAGCAAGGAGACTTGTATGTGATGTCACACATCAAGGTACATAATTCGGAAAAGGAAAAAGTAAAAGAAGAAACCTACAAAGATTCTCAGGTAATTTCCTTTAAAGCTGTGGTTGCAAAGATTGTTTATGCCGTCTAAAACAGCTGAACACATGAGGTAGCATGAAGTTGACAATAGTCAAGATGGTAAGTTAAGACATCCATGGGATGCGGAAGTTTGGAAAGCGTTTGACTCAAATTTTCCAGATTTTGCTGCTTACCCTAGAAATGTTCGGCTTGCTTTGATGATTGACAGTTTTAATCCTTTTGGGAATTGTAGCATAAGTTACAGTATTTGGCCGGTAGTTTTAGTTCCATACAACTTGCCCCCTTAGATGTGTATGTTAGATGTGATTAGTTTTTATGATGTCAAATATAGATATTAAATATTGAGAGCAAAAAGTTTGCATAATATACCTTGACTAATAGCAATATTTAATGTAGATTAGAAGATATCAAGTTGAATTATGGAGGATGATCAAGAAGAAAGAGATTAAAGAAAGAAGAACTTGCAAAATATAATATCAATATTCAAATTCATAGATTTGATATTGGAAGTTTGAATGATCATATGGAAGTTCGAATGGATCAATTCAGAGTTAAAATACTCAATCTGAAGGTTTTTGGATGTTCACTCTAGTGAAATTTCAATATCACTCGAGTAACACTTCTTCACTAGAGTGATATATAATTTTCACTCGAGTGAAGTGAATTTTTGATGATTCACTTGAGTGGAACATCAATCACTCGAGTGGAATGTCAATTTTCAGCTACTCTGTTCAGCTTTGTTCTTGGTTTAACATGGGTGAGGTTCAATAATTCGACCATATATCTCAAACTACAACTCTGATTGAGACGAAACTAGTGGCATATGAAACTAGACTTCCAATTCATCATTTTGAAATCAATATCAAGATGAAATTATCTTAGATGAGGTAGTTATGAATTTTTAAAGTTGACCTTAAAATCACCATCACTTTCCAGAACATGTTCGGTATTTTGAACATATCTCCCAAAATACAAGTCCAATTGAGTTAAAACTGGTGGCATATGAAGCTAGAATTAAAGAGATTTCCATGGATATATAATATGTCAAATTTGGAGTAATATTCAAAGCCATATGGCTTCTAGAAGTTGGTGCTCAAAAATGCATACACTATCTACACTCTTTGGATCATAACTTACATAATCCAATGAGTCTGGAGCTGATTCATTTTGCATTGGAATGTAAATGGCAGGAGCTTTCTAATGATAAATCATTTTCTGAATTTGGAGTTATATTCAAAGACCTTTGTATTTATAGATTTAAAGATGGATTAGAAATAATGTCTTAGTGTAATGAATGATAATTCTGACAAAGATCACTAGCAGGAATCTCACGAAGTCACTCATTTCTAATATTCACTCAAGTTAATCAAATGTCACTTGAGTGATCTTCTTTCCTCACTTGCAAGGATTCTGCAAGTCACTGGCTGATTTCCTGAAAGTTATGATTAAAGCTCACTCGAGTGATAAGAGACCACTTGAGTGAAAAGAGCTTACTCACCAGTTTTCAAAATTCAATCACTAATCTTGCTAAGAGTTATATGAAAAGTTGACTCGAGTAAATAAGTGTCCACTCGAGTGGAAAGACATCACTTGCAGATTTCAGAAAGTCACTCGTGGGATCTCTGAAGGTTATGAAGAGGAGCCACTCGAGTGAGTAAGTGATCACTTGAGTGAAGTATGTCACTTGTAGATATTCCTCAAGTCACTCATAAGAGATGAGCAAGTTACATCCGGTGTTCACTCGAGTGACTAGTATCCACTCGAGTGACAAAGGTCCACTCTCCACCTGTGTGTAAGTGACTCAGGATAACTCAGCAGGTTAAAGATAAATATAACTCGAGTGAACATATACCACCCGAGTAATATCTTACAACTCACGACATTACAACAAGTCACCTTCTGATTTGATCAAGTGCATGTATCTCAACAGAAAGATCACTCAAGTTACATTTCATGTACTTGAGTGATACTAATCACATATTCTCTTAATCACTGTCTTGAATTTCTCCATAATCTTGAAAACTCATTTAAACCTTGATTATGTTGCTTTTAATCATTCCTAATAATCACTAATCAAGTTTACATGAGGAGTATAGGTGTTTGAACATGAATTAGAGCTCAACGAACAAAAAACATTTTATGTCAAAAACTCCAACGATCATATTTTTCTAAAGTGACAAAATCAGAACGAGGCCTAACGGATACTTCAACGGTCATCAGAGCTACATCAACTATAAATAGAGAAGTATTCAGAGTTGAAGATGAGAGCTTACACCCATGCTGTCAAAATGCCAATACTATGATGTTCATCTCATTTGCTCTTTGTTTTCTCAATAATCTTATAATTTATTATAGAGAGTGAGATTATTTGTAATGTACTTCAGTATTCATCTTATTCACTTATGAGAGAGAAGATTAATTGTAATCCTTCATCATAAAGGTTGTATCCTTACAGTGAGTAAGGTGGAGTATCTCAGTGAGAGATTTGTATACGGCTTCACAAGTGCCCGGCTAAACTTGTGGGATTATAGAGGCTTTTCTTGTGCACATTTAAACAAGAAGATAATAGATTGGAAATCTAAGAAGGAGTCTAGGGACTGAACGTAGGTTATCAATGATTGGATCAAACCAGGATAAATCACAGTTTGCATCTTTTCTTCCTTAAACTATTATATGTTGGGAATCGTACACGCAGCAGAAAAATTAACCGTTTAAAAAAATTCGAATCCCAATCGTGGATCTATCAAAGACGTCTAAATCGAGTAGTTAGAATAGTACCTTTATGTTTCTCGTGCTTTCGATCTATAGGAGTCAATACCTCTGGTCGCCTCCCTCTACCGGTATCCACACGAACAAGACCCAATTCGGCAGCGTGCTAGCGCCTCCAAGATGCCTCTCTAGGGTTTTTTGCGGCTCTCCAAGTTCTTCGTACGGCCTAGGGTTCTCTAGCCCTTCAAATTTTATATCTGATGTGGGTCGTATTGGAATCTCAAAATTAATCTTAATTAATTTGAAATTCAAATTAAATCAAATAAATCTGATTTGATTAAATCTGTCAAACAAATTTAATTTATCATATTCATTTAATTTAATTAAAGAGTCAATAGATTTAATTTATCTTTATAAATTAAATCTAAGATATGATATCTGTATTAGTTTTAATTATTTAATTTATCAAATAAATTAAATATAAAACTAACATCTTATAATAATATTATAATCTATATATATTATTATTATATTTTTTTTTTCGAATTTATATATATATATATATAAAATTCATCCACCCTAGGTCAAATATTATATTCATTGAATCTTAGACACATCTTAGATTCAATGAATCTGGACATCATAGCTCGTGTTGGGCTATTCTTGTGTGCGACCCTGTAGGCCCACATGAAGTTGGCAGTAGGCCAAAACTATTCTAGCCCACAAGTCGCAAGCAGCCTCTAGCAAGACATTGCGACTACCCAATTCACATGAGGATCGATGATACGATGCAACCTTTTATACAACCATGTCACGTCCCTTTTTGTCACACGATATTTCGGTCAAGGATGAGGCATGGACAACGTCATCCTCCTGTTCCTGACCATCACTTTCCCGATTCCTGAGTAGCCTGAAATTAGAAATGGAAACTCCTTCCCATTACAGTATGGCTTACATTTCTCAGACTCACTCATCGAGGGGCCCAGTAATATCTCTCACTAATGTGAGGGACAAATTCCATCTTGATCACTCACATTCCTCTTCATGAAAACTCCTAAGCCCGATTGTAGCCTTTATCATCACCCGGTCAAAGGTGACTTTTGACTAGGTCAAAACTTAGCAAGTTTCATGTAGGAATCTATGATGATCTCAGGTCAGAGGGCTCTGCGACATGATTATATGTATGAGATAAGCTTATGACTTAATCCATGCAACTTTCTCATAGCGGGTCGGTCCAGCACCTTATACTCCTATAAGTGCCTAAGACTTTGATTTGTATCTCTATACCTCATCAAAGTCATACTGGTCTTATTTCATCTTTGCTCCCGCATAGATAATTGACCAGGGACATTTAGGATAATCTTTATAGTTCATCCAAGGATACAATTATCATAGTAAACATGCAAATGATATGATAACAATAAGGAGAAATTCTTAAATAACAATAATGTTTAAGGTACAATGATTGGCCCTTAGGGCACAATTTCCAACATTATATTTCCAGCATATGTGATTTAATTAACAGACTACATTTTTATAACTCATTTCTTTAATACTTATTGATTTTATAAGATGCAAAAAGAATTTCAAGCTCTTAAGTTTTTATCTTACACCCAATTCACCCCCTCTTGGGTGTCAGCCTATTCTAACAATATATGAAACATAGCTCTTTCATTTTACATATGATCATTCCATGGAAAAAGGCACCGGGTAATGATATAGATGTGTCTTTCTAACTGCTTATTCAAGAATTGTTGGACTTATGGAATGTCAGAATCAAGACATATGATGCTTATGAGAAGACACTATTCAACTTGCGTGCAACCTTGATGTGGATGATAAGTGACTTTCTTGGGATGGGAACATTATCTGGGTGGAATGTGCATAAGTCATGTCCAACTTGCAATTTTGACTCTAACTCAGTATGCCTTCCCCATAGTTAAAAGTAGTGCTTCATGGGTCATCAGAGGTTTCTTATTGGGAAGTGCAAATTTAGATTACAATGAAATCGTTTCAATAGGAAACCAGAAAAAAATAGTACCTCTTCAGACTTTATCAGGTGTAGATATCTTACAACAATTTCAAGATGTTGAATTTGAGTTTAGAAAAAACGATGATGCGGTACAAGAAAGGAGAAAGACTAACAGGACTTTAGTTTATGAGCTTTAGTAATGGTGGAAGATAAGCATCTTCTTCACTCTTCCATATTAGAAATCTAATTTGATATGCCATAGCCTTGAGGCAAAAATGAGCTATACATAGAGATAAGCAAACCTAGCAAGCAAAGGATAATCTTCAATAAGGAAAGGTTTGCAGGCCATGGAAGTTAATGAAGACACATGGCCAAATGAAAATGACAAATTTCAACAAACACAATTTGTGACACCTTATCTCCAATACTCATACATGAGTATAAGTGACTAGTGAAATCCGTTGTGGAACCAGGATTTGAACCTATACTACCCAAACCTCACAATAGTTCATAAATCTCCCAAACTCAACTTAGGACTTGAACCTAGGCTGAGATGGGTTTTTCAAAGGATAGAATACTTTAAATACATTTCCACAAGACTCACTACGTTACTAATGACTCATTGGCTCTTAGTTCCATTACAATCAGAGTATGCGAGCTTTTTACTTTAAGTCAAACTAAAAGGCATTCTCTACTTAAACTAGAGTGATTCTGTGCTTATCCATTCATTCATACATTCATATACATATACATCAAATGTATAACCACAAATAATCTTGCATCAAATACAAATGGTAGTGCCTCGCACTACGGTCTTCACCTCACCTCTACAATCCTCATCTATGCATATCTCTCGGTACCCTTCAACTTGTCTAAATGGTTGGTTGGAAGGAGTGAGATTTGAGAGAATCTCAGTAGTAAATATTACTACTATGCATGTCAAATATATATGAATGCATGACATGCTTGCTTACACTATTTCAAGCCAACATAGTGACATACTGCATGCTGATGTTATGACATGCATATGGCCATTGTACAAATATAACAGAGCTTCAATCAATCAAACATGTTTAACAAAAATAGGCAAAACAGTCACATAATCAATGCAAGACATACATATCAACTACATGCAGGCAAGGTAAGTTCACTACCTGGTGGACCATAGTCCTTCCTTTTATTTTCTCATCTACCAACCATTGGAGCTTCTTGTAAATTCTTCCATTCCTCTTCTTTCTTGAATTCTTCATGGCCCTAGATACCCAATCACATCATTAGAGTCATGATTGTGGGTCATTAGAAGTGTATATTAAGGCCCAAGAAGCTAGGGAGGGCTAAATAGGTCAATTTCCCCTCAAAAACATGAAATCCTGAAATTTAGGGGTCTTGGCCGTGGCCAAGAATGGCTGGCGATGGCCAAAAACTAGATAGAAACATTTTGGCCATGGCCAAGAACCTTTGGCCACGGCCAAGAATCTCGCTGTTCAGAATTTCACCGTCCTGATTATTGGCCGAACTTGTAAAACTTATAACTAAATGTATAAATATCAAAATGAGGTGATTTGAAGTTCTATGGAACTCTATTTAAGTTTAATTTAAGGGGAAAATATACCCATAAGCTAAAAGAACTCCCATAAGTACATAATTCCATTTAATTGGACACTAATCCAGAATTACCTAGTTTTACATGACCAAACTTTGAAAATTCATAACTCCTAGCATACTTATCCAATTAACCATTATGACCTATATAATTAAAGGTATATGTATCTAATTTATGTATGAAAATTTTCATTATCATTAGACAACATTCAGCCACTCAAAACACATCACAAAGACACTGCCTCCAGAAGACAGATTTCTCAACGTGCACCCTTTAACTTCTAAAAGTTCCAAATTCATATACAAGTATCCAAAATTCATGAACACTTGAATACCTACAAAATTTTACCTCCTAAAGCCAATAGAAGTATCAAAATAATCAAATTCTAAGTATATCATCACATCACACACAGAACCTCAACTTAGGTTCTTAGAAAAATTATATTGTTTTCTTGTTTTCTTTGGCTTATTCTCTTCCTTTGTACTTCTAATCAAATAATTAGCTACTTAAACATCCATTGGACATCATTTAACCATTGAAAACACCCTTTAAAAAAGAAATGAATAATTTTACCTCCTAAAGCCAATAGAAGCATCAAAATAATCAAATTCTAAGTATATCATCACATCACACACAGAACCTCAACTTAGGTTCTTAGAAAAATTATATTGTTTTCTTGTTTTCTTTGGCTTATTCTCTTCCTTTGTACTTCTAATCAAATAATTAGCTACTTAAACATCCATTGGACATCATTTAACCATTGAAAACACCCTTTAAAAAAGAAATGAATAGTACCCAACTCCCTCTATACTCATCCAAACAACAAACCAACAAGTTAAAAAGGAAGCTTACGCTTACCTCTACCCGTTTCCGCAAACGGTTTGGAATTTTTGCAGCACTCCGGTCGGTGAGACGGCACCAAATACCTCCAAACAAGAATCTAAAACTATAGAAATGAAGCTCGTGATGACTAGAAGAATGTTCATGAAGGGCACTTTACGAGAAGACGCAGATTCGCCAGTATTTCGGTGACTCAAAGTTTCTCTCTCCTCTCCCTCCATTTTTGCCCAGCTTCATTCTCTCTCTTCTTTCTAATTTTTCTGCATGAAAAATGGCTGAGGAATGAAGAAGATGATGGTTTAATTGATTATTAAATGAATTTTCCACATGTCAAGCTCCCATTGGTCTAAAATTCCAATTTTCGCATATAATACTAAACTTGGCATAATTTTCATGAAATTTTGAAAATTCATATCTAATTTTGTAGATATCGAATTGAGGTGTTTCTAAAGGCTATGTAACCCTTATTGAGTCTAGTTTTAAATAAAAATATAAAATTTGGCTAATTAGAATATAAGTATGCTCAGAATTTTAATCTTTGGACGCTGCCCCAAAAAATAGTTAATTTTACTGGGCTAACTTTAAAAATTCATTTCTCTTTGTGTACAACTCCAAATGACTTATATGACCTATCAAATTAAATATTTCTAATTCTAATTTCATTATGGAAATTTTTATAATTTTTAAACATCATTTACATATTGAAAAATGTCTTACAATCTCCACTGCCACACCAGGAATTTCACCGGTAGCAACACTACTTTGTGTTCCACTTTATTATATTGTGTGTGACTTCTAATTGCTTTGTTTTGTCACTCCCAAGCTTTTTAATTCACCATAATATTCCCTTTAATATCCAAGGATATAAAGGAATTTTTGGAAAATAATACCATGTCCCACTAGGACATTTGATAAATTGAGGTCTAGCAGTCCCCTTAATATAGGCTTAATCTCAAGCCTCTTATCCTAAAATTTGGGATATTACACAATTCACCCTAACAAAACCAAACAAGGAAATCTTCATCGTAACTTTGTAGAATATAAAAGTTCCTAATGGGTATTTATACAATGTTTCATGATGTATTAACATGCAGGCTCAAAAGGTTGCTGGGTTGAAGAGTCATGACTCATATGTTCTTATGCAACAGTTACTTCTATTGGCAATAAACAATACACCGTCTCCCAACTTATCCATAAGTTTGGTATAGCTGCGTTCTTTCTTTCAGAAATTGTGTTCCAAGGTTTTGACCATTAAGGAGCTCAATCAACTGCAATACAAAATCATTCTTATGTTTTTTCATTTGAAGATGATATTTCCTCTACCATTTTTCACTGTGATGATTCACCTGACAGTCCACCTTGTTTATGAAACAAAAATAACTGGCTCAGTTCAATATCGATGGATGTATCCTATCAAGAGGTACTCATTTTACATATGTCTATCAACATTAAATTATAAATTTTCTAGCCGCACATTTTAGCATTAATTAACATTTTTCATTATTAAAATTGTAGGTTTCTTGGGAAATTGAAATCATACGTAAGGAATAAGGGGTGGGTAGAAGGTTCTGTGGCTAAAGGTTATATAGGGTATGAGGTCCTATATTTCTGTTTAAGGTACTTTGATGACATTGAGACTTCTTTCAACTGACCACCTCATGTAGACGATTGTCCTCAACTTGAGCCATCATTAAGAGCGTTGTTAATCTCTCATGTTGGTAAGCTAGTTGGAGGAAGCGAGAACTTCAAACTAACTACAACTGAGAAGTTTCAAGCACATAGACATGTATTGATTAATTGCAGTCAATTTGATCCCTTGCTTCTGTAAGAATTGTAAACTCTTGTGTTATTTTATATATTTCCTTACCTTTTGCTTACATATAATGATCACCATCGCTTACATCATTACTTGCAGGGAATTTAAAAGTTATTGAACCATCAACTCAAAATCCGTACACAAATATCATCCGAAATTGATAAAAAGGTCAATGAAGAATCCCCTAATTAGTTTGCACGCCAAATACTAAATGACCACAACCCATACTTATCATATTTTTAAAGCTCTCGTAATCAAACCGCTTGACAATGCAAGGAGGTTTACTACATAAAATGTTAATGGTTTCAAGTTTTCATTGTTTCACAGGATCAAGAATTACTAACCCAAAACTCAGGAGTTTATGGAACCTTTGGGATAAGAAGTTATGTGAGTAGCAGTGATGACAACATGCAGTTTAGAGGTGTCCTTTATTATGGAAAGCTTTTTGATGTCATTGAACTAAATTACCAAAGTCATTTATGGGAAAATATGACAACTTCACAAGAACTCACAATTGATGAATTAGGCATGACATTAGTAACTTTCTCTCGGCCAATTCATACTGGTCAATATGAGGATGATGAGCCATATATTTTTACCTCAGAGGCACATTGGGTTTATTGTGTCGAGGATGGAGGCATAGAGATTGGAATACAATGGTTTACTTAAAGTCTCAAGACCTTTATGATATGAGTGATAGTGATAATATCACCTATGAGAGTGAGCCATTTCAGCCAGCCAATTTCACAAACTTCTTCCTCGAAAGTGATGGCAATTTACCTATAGTTAGATGCATTTATATATATTATATTTATTATCACTTAATTTAAATATAATCTTTATACAAAATCATACACTTAACGCTAACATTTTCTCTACACATTTTTTCTTCAGGGATGACAACGAAGAATGATTAAAAAAAATTTAAATTAATTTTTGTAGCGGTTATGAAAGGCTACAAAACTAACAAATAACCGCTACAAACACCGTTACTTTAAGTGCTACAAATGTTTTGTATGATCCCTATAAATACCCCTACAACATCTCATTTCTTACATTTTCCATTTCTTTCAACCCCTCTTCACTCTCATTTTTCTCTCCTTTGTTCAAATCATCTGGATGAAGAGCTGAGCTTATAAGGTAAATTTTTTTCCTCAAATCTTTGATTTCATCATTGTTTAGAGTAAGCTTTTTACCTAAGAGGGGGTGAATGGGGTGATAACAAATATAAATAGATACTTAAATTAAATTATAAAGCTTTAAATCACAGTTATAAGAAGGAAGAGATATCACTGAAGTTCACACAGGGGTTTATACTGGTTCGGTCTCAACCACTTGACCTATGTCCAGTCCTCAGAAATTCTTCTGAGCTTTTCACTATATCTTCCAAGATTCAGTGGGTTCTTGGCACCACAGTACAACAGCAAGTTCCTCTCTTTGGACACTCGCTCCCCCTTATACAAGGTAATCTTAAATCCCAACTTAAGATTCCTCAACCTTAAGTTATCACTATCGGAAATAAAGCGTGTATGACTGACTAATCTCTCTCACAGAGTATATAGATGAAAAATGAAGTACAGATGAAGAGTTAATAAGAGATGAAGTACTTATGAATGTATTGTATGCAGTATGTTCAAGCGTTGTTCAGCGTCTCTATTTTTCGAATGGTTAGACATTTATATCAGAAGCTTTAAGGACCGTTGTAAATTTGTCTATTGATTCATCGTGCTTCTGACAGATATAATAGTATTTGTTTTCCATTTTGCACGTTGATAGTTATTTATGAATTTCGCTGCTGCCCACGATTAGTTGCCATTTGAGTGGTGTGTTCAGTTGCTTATCATGTGAGTAGTAGTGGAGTACACCTGTAATACACTCAAGGAAATGACCGTTAGAAAATATTTGAATATCATTAGAGTGATCATGATTCACTGGGAGTGATTTCCAAAAATCAAAGGACCATCAGAAGTGAGCTTGCTTTCACTGGAGATGGATTCTAGCAACTGAGTAATTTTAATGAAATAATATGCCACATGATTTTGACAGTAATCTGGAATAACTAGCAATGATAATTACTATCAAAATCTAACTAACAAAATCTGTTGATTTACATGGAAGTGATTGCTAGTGAATCACAGTGACAGTCTGAGAGTGATACTGAGAAAATAAAGCATCACTGGAGTGAATTTGATGTCAGTGGAAGTGATTTGAAAAACCTTAAGATCTTCTGAAAGTGATAACAGACTCACTGGAAGTGAACATGAGTTTTCATATATCACTCGAGTGAATTTGGCATCACTGGAAGTGATTTTGTAAACAGTGATTTCTTCTTGCAGCGATTTTCAATCCACTGGAAGTGATTTGGCTAAAATAGTATATCACTCGAGTGATTCAAGATCGCTGGAAGTGATTTTGCAAACAGTAAAATATTCTTGCAGTGATTTTCATTTCACTGGAAGTGATTTAGAAAATTTCAGGCATCACTCGTGTGATCTGGTAATCACTGGAAGTGATTTTCAAAACAGTGATTTTTTCTTCCGGTGTTTTTAGATTCACTGGAAGTGATTCAGTAGAAATCACGTATCACTCGAGTGATTTAGGATAACTGGAAGTGAAATCTGGAACAGTGAATTTTTCTTGTAGTGATTTTTCATTCACTGGAAGTGATCTGACGCATCACTCGAGTGATATCGCAGATCACTCGAGTGATCTGGTATTTTTCATATCACTCGAGTGATTTTTTATGATCACTCGAGTGATCTTGATAATCACTCGAGTGATTACATAAATCACTCGAGTGATCTTGCTCAGATCACTTTTCTCACTTCCTTTGCTGCTGTATTTGTTTTAATTAAACCCAGGGACTTCCAAAACATGATTTGTTATCATCAAAACATGAAATCCAACAATCATTTCATTTTATTTTGTTTCTTCATATAATTCTTATACTAATTTTTCCCTTTTACATAAATTCAAGGTTTTACTTCCTTCCTCTACATTTTCAACATTCTTTCCATAAACAAATATCTGTCTCCATCTTCAACTTCAATTTTATAAAGTGAATAACCTAAATTATTATTACATACACATTCAGAAGATGAATTGGGACATACATAATATTCATACTTATCTAACTCAATTTAAACATTCTCCTCAAATAATAATAATTATCATTTAAATTATTATTTAAATGATATACCATTCAAAATAATTTTGGAAAAATAAATTGAAAAAATTCTTCACGCAACTTTTTTTTTCCAATTTATACAACATTAGCGATTACCCAACTACTACAAAGATAAATTTAAAATTAAAATTAAAATTTTTGGCACAAAAATTTGAAATTTCATTAAATATTAGTAGCAGTTTCCCAACCGCTACAAATTTATGGCGCCTTTTTTTCAAGTTTTAGAAAATAATTAGTAGCAGTTAAGCAACTACTACAAATGTTGGCACTAAATTTTCAAATTGCATTTCCTGTCACACCCACATTTTGGAAAAAACATTTGGCGCCACATTTGTAGTAGTTTTCCAACCGTTGCAAAAATATTTTTTAAAAAAATTTAATCCCTCAAATTCTAATGACAGTTGTAGCAGTTTGTTAGCCACTACATTAAAAAAATTTAATCTCTCAAATTCTAATGATAGTTGTAGCAGTTTGTTAACCACTACAAGATGCTCCTAGAAGGTCTAATATAGAGTCACATCATGTAGCGGTTGATTTGAACTACTATAAACATAGTAGCATTTTGGTTGACTTGAGTAGTAGTTCTATAGAACTACTATAAAACTGTTTGCAATATTGTATTTTGTAGTTGTTTACGTAACCGCTACTACTGTTATTTGTAACAGTTGAAACCGCTACATATCTATCATTTTAACCATTACAAATGAGCGAATTTTTTGTAGTATGCAAAGCAAGTTAATGCTTTTAATCTTCTTCTCAGAGGGGTTCCCAAGTCTCTTATTCCAAATTTATGTTGTTTGGCTTTGTTGAACATGAAAGGTCTTACTTGGTTGGCCCTCTTCTAGTAAATAGAGTCCATCATGTATTCTACCTGCTACAATCATATTTTTTAAAATGCAAGTTTTATATCACACACATGTCTCTAACAAATGTTATTGAGCACAAATAATCTCTAGTTAGCTTGCTAACAGAAATCAAATCACATTTAAATTTTGGTATATGAAGAACATTTATAAGTCTAATCTCATTTGACAAGTGAACATCTCCTATGCTTTTAACTGATAAAGTTTACCTATCTGGCATTTTAACTTAAAATTGATGCCTTGCTGGAATCACATTCTGTAAGAGGCTCTCATTAAATGTTATATGTACCATTGCTCCTGTATTCATTATCCATGGTTCATTAAGAATAAATTCACTTGTCATATTTATCACGGGTTCAAGGGATTGTCTTCCTTGTTGAGATATTGCACCAAATGATCATATTGTTTGGGTGTGAGATTAGGAATAAGGCTTTCATTGAAGCTCACTTGTGTCGCTCTCAAACTATGCCTGCATTCTCTTTTGTCACGTTCCCCCTTCTTGAAATCTTGTGGATAACCTATGATCTAATAACATTGATCTTTGGTGTGTCCAAGCTTCCCACAATGATTGCACTTTAATGGTTCTCGTTTTCCATCATGATATTCTTTGAGATATATTGCCTTCACTCTCTATTTGGTTTATCGAAGATTGGTTAATTGTACCAAAAACTATTTAAGATCCCTCCTTTCCAGCAATTTTATGTCCTTACTATTTTTTTAGAATAAAAATTACTTAAGATAATTTTATGACTCACTAGGAGGCTAATCTTTTATCACATTAGGAGTCAAATTGTATATTTTTGTTGAATGAGTTTAATTTGACTTGCTTCTCTAAATTTTGGATTCTAAGCTATGATTAAGAATTATGCAAGTTTTTCATACGGCTGATGGCCAAAAATCAAGGATAAAGAAAACACAAGCTCAAAAACTTTTAGAATCTTAACCTTAAGTAACATACTATGTTATAATACTAGAAGTTATACTCAATTTTTTCTTTGACTTCTAGTGTCATAATCTAAATGTGTAATCTTCCTATGTTGAAGTTGCCTGATTGTTTTGAATACTATTCCTACTTACTATCATATAAATAATTTGGTTGAATGAAAGCTAGACATGTTTACATATTTGGTCTGGTCTTTGATCTTTTTGCTTTGTTTTTTTCTTACTTTCTTTTCTTGTTGCATCAAGGATCTGTATTTGCCTCTTTTATCTGTTAGACTTCTATTTTGCCTTTAATACTTAACAGAGAGTTATATTATTAGTGTTGGGGTTAACTAGATCTTTTTCTCTATCCAAATGTTGTAACTCTATTGGAGAGTACTACTTCTAGAACCTCAACAAATCCCTTCTTTGATAATAATTGTATATCCTTTCTCTCAATCTCTTTTAATTTCTATGGATCATTGAGGATCTTTTAAAGCTACGTTTTTGTTGGTGGAAGTTATTTATTTCCCAGTATTTTCATAGTGTCTGTGTCCCTATATCTCATTGTTACTTTTAAAGGCAAAAGGGTATGAAGTTGGTGATATTAGTTGAGTTTAATGTCTTGCTGTTAAAAGTTATAGTTCTATTGTTTAGATTCCTGGCTCCTTTTATTTCTAGGTGTTAGTCTATAGAAGTGTTGTCACATTATAGGAGCATCTTGTTTCGGTTAGAAAATTGCTACAATTGTAATTTAAATTTCAAGGATTATCTATTTATAAAATTTTTTTTTGTAGCGGTTGGCTAACCGCTACAAATGTGATGCTAATTTTTCCCTAAAATTTAGGTGTGGTAGAAAATAAAATTTGAAAATTTGGCGCCAACATTTGTAGTAGTTTACCAACTACTACTAATTAATTTCAGAAATTTTAAAATATGGGACCAAACATTTATAGTGGTTGGATAACCACTACTAATATTTAATGAAGTTTCAAATTGTTGTGACAAAAATTTAAATTTAAATTTAACATTATAATAGTTAATGTAGCAGTTGAGAACTACTAAATGTTGCATAAATTAAAAAAATTGCGTGATATTATTTTAAATGGTTTATCATTTAAGTAAAAATTTAAATGAGAGTAATTATTATTTCAGGAGAATGATTAAATTAAGTTAGATAAGTACGAATATTATGTATGTTTAATATTGAGAATATGTAGGTACTAATGATTTAGGTTCTTCACTTTATGAAGTTGAAGATGGAAAGATATATTTGCTTATGGAAGGAATGTTGAAAATGTAGTGGAAGGAACCTTCAAATTTTGTAGAAGAAAAGAAAATTAGAATAATAATTATATGAAGAAAAAAAATAAAATGAAATGATGAAATCAAAGATTTGAGGAAAAAAATGTACCATATAAGCTCAGCTCTTTACAACAAGGGAGAGAAAACTGAGAGAGGAGAGGGGTGGGAAGAAATAGAAGAGGGTAAGAACTGATGTGTGGTGAGGGTATTTATAGGGATTAGCAAGACATTTGTAGCAGCTAAGGTGATGGTTTTTATAGTGGTTTATGTTTATAGCGGTTATTGGTTAGTGTGTAGTGGTTATAAACCGCTACAAATATTAGTGTTAAATGTATGATTTTGTACAAAAATTATATTTAAATTAAGTGATAATAAAATGTAACTTATAAAAACACACCTAACTATAAGTACCTGTTTGGTTGACAGAATTGGAAATAATGTAATGGAATATAATGTAATGATGATTGCAAAATTTATTTGGTTCGTCATTATGGAAAGATCATGCACATGCATAGAAACATTTGTTTGGATTACATCGAACATGAGAATAATATAGAAAGAGAAAAAAATTACCCCTTTCTATACATATAATAATGTACATGTTGGGTTCATGATAATTTTTTTTATTCCGGGCACTGTACATACTGGGTTTATAGTAATTTTTTAATATTTAATTATGGAAAAATTATGCACTGTATAGGTTAGATTCATGTTAATCTTTTAATATTTAATTATGTGAGTATTATTTAATGAGATATTTTAGTATTTTTTTAATGGTGGAATATAATTTTTTAAATTTTTGAATGGAGGAATATTTCTTAAATTTCTATATTATTAATTACTTTTTAATATTTAATAGTGGTGATTAAAATTATTTAATATTTATCCGCATTTATGGGTGGATACTTTAGTCAATTTAAAAAATTATAATGGTAATAGCGTCATTTTTAATGGATTACAGGATGTCTGCATCCTCATTCACTAGTACTAGCAGTGTAATTCTGATTACATCAAATGATATAATTAGAATTACAAAATATAATCCTCTTTACATTATATAAGCCTAAGTAAACGCTGAATCACGCTATTACATAAGGATTACATACAATTCTCTCTCATGTAATCGACCAAACGGGCTATAAGTAAATTGTAATCGCCTTAAGGGAAGAAGTTTTCAAAATTGGCGGCCTGTAATAGTTCACTCTCATAGGTGATTTAGCACCATCACCTATGTCATAAAGGACTTGGGACTTTAAGTGAACCACCTTATCCCAATCCTTGTGCCTCTCATCCTCAACATAATAAATATGGTGTGCTTCTGAGGCAAGAATATATGGTCGATCCTCTTCATATTGACCAGTGTGAATTGGCCAGCAGAAATTTATAGATGTGATGCCTAATTCGTTAGTTGTAGTCCCTGTGAAGTTATCGTATTTGCCTACAAATACTTGAAGAGTGTCACTGTGAAACGGGCTTAGTAATTTATTTTGATGACATCAACAAGCTTTCTATAATAAGGGATGCTTCCAAACTGCATGTTGCAGTCACTGCTACTCGCATAGCTCCTTGTCTTGAAGGTGTCATAAACGACCAAGTTTTGGGTTAGCGATCCTTGACCTCGTGAAACGGTGCAAAACTTGAAACCATTGACATTGTATGCTATAAACCTTGTTGCATGGTCAAGCGGGCTAATTGTGATAGCTTTGAAATCTAGTGAGTGTGAGTTGTGGTCATTTAGTATTCAACACTCATACCAACTTAGGAATTCTCTGTGGACCTTTTTATCAATTTTAGAAGATGTTTGTGTATGGATTCTAATTTGATGCTTTACATGACTTCTAAATTCCCTACAATTAATCATGAGAAGTGATCATGACATGTAAGTGAAATGTATTGATTAACATATATATGAGTGTACAATTCTTACTGAAGGAAGGGATCAATTTGATTGCAATTAATCAAGACATGTCAGTATGCTTGGAACTTCTCAATTGCAGTTAGTTTGAAGTTCTCACTTTCTCTAACTGGGTTACCAACACGAGGGACTCCATTAACTTCTCTAGAGGCATCATGTTTATCTACAGAGTGGTGTAGACGATTTCTATCAAACCCCTTGACATTTTGATATTCACAGAGTAATAAGCACATAGTTCCATAAGGCATACAGAAATAACGGAAACATACTGATATTAAGTGCTTGTTTACATTACATGAGAATCCCTGCAGGGTTTGAAAAAATATTTACAAATGTACAGAGCATTCATAAGAAAGTAAAAGTATAATTATAGATAACCAGATGCAACTCCAGAATGCATTGGGACCCTACTTCCAAGTAACCACGTCCTTGCCTTTCAAGCCGCTAGCCTCAGCTGTAAGGTTTTGTATTTTGAAAAAGGGTGAGATTTGAGAGAATATCAGTAGTAACAAACATTTCAAACATATAAAATGCAATAATAAATATGCAATGTACCATGTCATGTAAGATGCTAACTCGTGCAGTATGCATATTGTCTAAGGCCAAACGAATGTTTGCACCCTAGCTTAACTCGTGTCCAAGGTCAAATGACATGTTTGAATCCTTGGCTTATTCATGTGCACCATTGCTAGATCCCATATCACAGCTAGGCTAATTTCATGTTACAGAAGATGACATACATAAACATATAGATAATTACATAGTTTATGAAAGAAAGTGCTACTACCTGATTCCTTTTTCAATTTATGGGTCTGTCCTACACTTGTTCCAGCTCGGCTATTTCCAATTCCTAAAAAATTAGAGTTACAAGTCACTAGTTATTACTTGTACTATTAATACATTTTAATTACATTTTTCTGGTTATATATCATAGTTATAACGGTTTCTGTACAGTACGACTCTGTACAGTGCAATTTCACTGTTTCCATAAACTGGTAGATTTTTTAGTCAACTTTGGAAATTCATAATTAATTCTAAAAAAATCCAATTTGACTAATTATATAGCCTAAATGAATCTATTTAAAATTAAATTTTAGGAAAATTAATTAGGTTTGACCACTACAACTATGTCATTCCCAGTAATTCGCCAAACTCCCCTATTCCTAGATTTTGCTTTTAGAAACAGGGCACAACTTCAAAAATATGTATCTTTTAGTATACTTGTACAAAAATTACAAAATACCTACCCAATTAAATCTATATAGCTATAATTTAAGCCTAAAAATTTTCATAATTTTTAGATCATGTTTGACTAGCGAAATACATTTCACAACATCACTGCCTCACAGGAGACAATCAAACAGCATGCACCTTCAAGTTCATAAATTTCTAGATTTGTATACCAACATCTAAAAATCATGAAAAAATGTATATATCTATGCAATAGTCCCTTCTTAGTCCAATGGAATCATCAAAATTGAAAAATTCCATCTCCTCCCTATTGCTTTGCCTTTGACCAAAAATTAGGTTCTTAGGAGGAAAGTTAGGTTTTCTTGATTTCTCTTGCTTAATCACTTCCTTTCCACTTCTAATCACATGATTAAATACTTAAACACTAACTAAACATGATTAGAGGAATTTTTACTAGTATTTCCCCTAGGGTTTCATCAACCCAAATTCACAAAACAATAAAAAACTAAGGCAAATTCCACAACAAAATTGTATAAGCCAAGATGATCAAGTTTATTAGATTACCTCTTGATTTCTCACACTTTCTCTCTCTAAAACATCTCAGCCCTATCTCTCTTCTCTTGAGATTTTTCTTGCTAACAATAGATTTCAAGAAGGAGAAAAGGTTAGAGGAAGTTCTAAAGTGATTAGAAGGCTTAAGCACTAAGATTACAAGCTTTTACCTTTGATTTTTTGCTTGGAACCCTAGCTTCTTTTGTGTTCTTCAAGTTTTTCCTTAAACTCACTCTCTCTCTATTTTGGCTTCAGTTGGCCGAAATGAAGATGAAGAGAGAGGGAAGAGGATGGTTTAACTAAATATCTCAATTTGCTTTATGTTTTACCATGTGCTAGCTTGTGATTGGTTCTTGTTTTTTTTTCTCTTCTTGAATTAAGCATAAACCTTATATATTATTTTCCTTCCAATTCCCTTTTATTGAACGAAATATGAGAGGAAAGAAGGAGTTGATAGCTTCTTGAAATACTTACTTGCTTTATGTCATAGCATTATTTCATGACAAAATAATATGTACATTTACTTGCCTCATTTTTTTTCCTTCCTCTTGCATTAATACATGCCACATATATTATTTCCATTGCTATTTACCATTTGCCACAAAAAATGCAAGAGAAAAAGGAAATATTGAATTGCTTCTTGAATTTCCATGATCACTTCTTCCAAATTATTCATTAATGCCATGCTACTTTTGACTTCTTTTTCCAACTTTAATTCCATTTGATAATAATTCTCCAAAATGAGATTATTAAGTACCAACTAGCCATTTTCCCTTTTATTTCCCCCATGTGGCCAAATTTATTAAGAAAATTAGGGGGGAAATATTTGTTTCTTGTTTTATGGAAAATTACCATTTTGCCTGTGAGTCTTGCTCTTTTCTTTGACTTTGACCGAATTTTCACACTTGTATTGGGCCATTATTTGTGTCCACTCATACTCCAATTTAGGTTATAATGTTAGGCCTTTAAGTGGATATTAGTTGCTCCTTTGTGTCCTAGCTTAGCCAAGTTATATGTAACCGCAATTAGAATGTTTCTGACAGTTGATGTACACCATAATGCAGCATTTTATTCCATTAAATGTATTAATTACATACAAGGAATATTAGTGACTAAAAATGGGGTGTTACAATTTCTCATGTCATTTCACCTATATCTCATCTTTGTCATAGTATACCACCTCCTGTTATCTCACACAACAAACTATCCTGTATCACAAATTTAAATAAATCAGTAACAATTAAATAAATTATGATTAAACACATTTGATTAATCAAATAAAAATTATATGAATTATAATTATTTATATTTCATTTAGTATATTAAATTGGTTACCTTTACAGCCTCGTCCTCTGCTACCTCCTTCGGCCTCTTAGGCATCTTCTTCCAGTCCTGGAAGTAGATAGGGAACTAGATCCAATTCCCAACCAGCTTGTTCATATAGTTGTTGAATATATGGCCACCATTCTCAATAGACTTGTTTATGGCCTTATTCCACAGAACTACTACACGTAGCCTTAAGCCCAGCTTATTTAGAGCGACCAAATCCAACCTCTTGGTGGTGATGTTCCCTTACTCATATGCACAATTGATCACTAATTTTAATAAATATAATTATTTTAAATTTAAAAAAATTTATGTAAAATATTAACTTACTATAACAATTATTTACCTTGAACCTGCACCTCAAAGCCAGTCGCTCGTGAAGATGACAGTCATGGATGATTTAGGTCCCTAGCCTTCTCTTTGTCAAGGAACCACTTCGCCTCGCTTAAGGAAAAATTGGTATCAAATTCCCCCTAATCCTTGTAGTCGCTTGCACTAATATCAAGCCCCTTTGATTGAATAGGCACCTCTGATGGGGTCACCTACTATGGTAGGGCCTGCTATACTAGCTCTTGATGGTCACCTGTTGTGGTGGGGTCGCTTGCTGTGGTGCTGCAGGGACATATTGATCTCTAAGGTGCTCTCTACCTCGACTACTGCCCCTATAGAAGAGGCTTCTAGGGGGACACTTATCTATCGCCTTCTCTTTCCTCTTGTCTCTCCCAAAGGACATTATAACTACAATTATTTACTTTTCATATTAATGATTTTTTTTGGAATAAGAAAATAAATACAAATATAATTCATTATAATTTCTCACTTAATCAATTACAACTAAATTACTGTCACACCTAACCAATATTTATTACAAAAATTATAATAATAATAACCAATTGATTAAAAATAGGCTTAGAAACATATTAAAAAATTAATAATAAAAAACCTATTACATATGGAAAAATAGGCTCAGAAACTCATAAATATTACAAAAACATGTTTAAATAACAAGAAAATTACTATAAACAAATATATTTAGCTCAAAAATGAAATGAAATAAGTAACTTTACTAACCTCAAGTGGCTAACTCCTTAGATCTTTGAGCAGAACTTCAGATTTGAAGAAAACTTCTCAGAGTCCATGCATGAAAAGAATTTGCCCAAAGTGGTAAAATGAGGGGTAGTAGTGTTTATATAGCCACGATATTTGTAACAGTTCTCTACAAAACCACTACAAATCACAAAACCCTACCTCAGTCAACGTGACACTTTATAGCGGTTGTTGGAAACTACTAAAAACATGCAACCCTTTGCATTCTATAGCAGTTTCAACCTCAAAAACTACTACAAATCATGACATATTTTGTAGCGGTTGGGAGGAATTGCTACAAACCTCTAACCTTTTGTCTTCTGTAGTAATTTACCCTTTTTAACCACTATAAATTCACTGGCATAAATGTGTCACCACATTTTGTAGCGGTTTTTTTTAGCTCTAACTGCTACAAAGTACTGTCACTTACCAGCGTGCCATTTGGCGGGAGTCATACCATTGCAAATTTGCAGCGGTTTCCCTTAAAACTACTATAAATCCTGATATTTGTAGCAGTTTTTAGTAACCGCTACAATTTAACCACTACTAAGAGGTCCCTTTTTTGTAGTGATGATTACTTTCTATTAGTTTGATTAATCCATATTTAGTTGGTTAAAGAATCTTTCAATTACAAAATGGCATCCAACAAGGGTCAGGGTGGAATTTAATAGCTACTGGCTACAGAACAAGAAGCGCAACGGATTATGAATGCTTCCCGAAATGATGCTCTCTCTAAATTATTATAAAGATGCTATAAAGCCCTCTGCAGTCTACCCTATCAACTCCATCATCGGGAAATTCCCCCAAAGCTTCATTCACATCACCCTATCCACTATCTCAAGTACTAACACTATTGCAAAAACCACTTTTTAGACCGGTTAAAAAAGACATTTTAGACTGGTTCTGGATCAGGTCTTGATACAACCGGTCTAAAAAGTATCTAACTTTTTAGACCGGTTTTTAAACGGGTCTAAAATATAAACTTTTAAGACCAGTTGTATCACAACCGATCTTAAAGTCTGATAAACAAAACCGTTAAAAGGAAATTTCAGGATTAAAATATACTTTTAAGACCGGTTTCTCTGAGAACTGGTCTTAAAAGTATAGGATTTTAAGAACGGTTCAGAAAAAAATCGATCTTAAAGTTATATTTAAGACCGGTTATTATGAAAACTAGTATTAAAAGTGTTTGTTATTTAAGACCGGTTCTCATAAGAACAGGTCTTAAATATCAATTTAAGACCGGTTCTCTTGAGAAACGGTCTTAAAGCTATAATTTTAAGACTGGTTCTCATTTTAACCGGTCTTAAATATTACTTTAAGACCGATTCTTATGAGAACCGGTCTACATTTTTTTAGTTTTATTAGTTTCAATCTACCCAGGTCAATAAGCCATATTCAACAATAATCCCCTCTCCACATACACAAGCAACAACACATGTATATATATATATATTCCCAATCAGAAGCAGTGACAACAATATTTTTATTTCCAGAAACACTTGGTATTTCTTAGAATTAATTCAGCCTAAGGCATCATGTTATCCTATATATGCAAACTTGCTCCAAATTTAGAATCATGAAACCTAAAATCCTTATTAGTTCCCCTTTCCCTCTTTTGTTAAATATGACCTTAGTTATCCTAATTGGTATGAAGCTATAAATGTTATTCTCTTCAAGGCAACAACACTTGGCCCTTACAACCCTCCACCCTCAACAATCACAGAATCAACATTATGAATAAAAATCATTCAAAACAAACACATTCAATTCCAATGACTACCAATAACACATGATCAACTTATTCAATTCTCAGCAACAGTACAATATTAACAATTTATAATCATCAGACATTTTGAACCACAATGAACCACAACATAACAATGATAGCAGGAAAATCTCAACATTGTGTGCACTTTCAATCCTAAAGCTTATAAAGAAAAGCAGGAGAAGAAATATTTCTCATTATATGAAAAAACATTCCTATGCTTTACAGAGAAATGAAAAAAATGGAAAAAAATTTACAATAATTATCCCATGCCTGTATCGACAGCCAACTAGTATCATCAATATCCAAGAAATTGTCCTGAGCAGAGATATAAATCAAGTTAGGTATATATGAAAACCATAAGTATTATTAGAACAACATAGGATCTGATTCTCAAACTTACTAATCTTGTAAAAGCTCATAGATGAATTCATCACAACAATTGCGGATGACATCAATATCTTCTTCAGGAAAGGGATCAGCAAGATCAAACATCTGTATGTGTAACACCGAAGCCAAACAAAACATTAACTTACTAACTTAAAAACAATAAAGTAATACAAAATTTTTGAAATATAAATTTATTACCTCCTTGGTAAAATCAGTCATGCCTAGGCTGATAATATTGTAAATTTGCCTCAAAATATGAAGACCACATAAGTTTGAGCCCGGTGGTTGCTTACAGGTCTAAAAAAGAACATGATATCATCAAAGCAAGCATAAAAGCATAGCTTATGGAATACATCTTAAAGAAAACAAATATGTACTAACCTTTGGCGTGATCCATGTAGGGTCTTTTAAGTCACGAACATGCCTACCGCATTTAGCGTGTAGGAATGTTCGCATAGCCCTATCATCAAAATCACAAAGATTACTTATTTTACATAAAAACTTTACACACAAAAGATAATAAAGCAAGAAAACTTACGAGTTCATGGTCTTCTTCAAGTCACTCCCCGGTTTGGAGTGGAGGGAGCATAGGAGGATGACTGTGTAACTAGCCTTACACAGAATAACCAATTTCCAATGATCCCTTAAAAAAAGAGACGAATGTTAAGCAAATATAAAGCATTATATATGTTTTGGAATATAAATTTGATGTTTCTTACCCATGTACATAAGGAACCAAGAAACATGCATTTCTATTTCACTGAGCCTTTCTGATAAATATCTATGACTGATGGCAGAAGTGGTCCCTTTCTCTTGGACTTGAACTGGGCACATGAATCCAAATTTATCACTCTGGCTAGAGGAGACCAACCTATGATTCATGTACCTATAAAAATGCAAGCACACAAATTAAAGTTAAACAGCATAATTTGTAAGATATTTACTACCAATTGAAGAAGATACTTACATAAAAAATAGTTGGACAATCCCAACCGTAAGATATTGTCTAGGAACGACTAGGGACATTAAATCTTCCCTATGAAGATAGCATATCACCCCTGACTTCCCAACAACTGAATCTGTAGGACAAATTCTTGTTAGGAAGGATGTATCATATGCCATCAAAATCACGTACTGCATCACATTCAGTGGAGGCTGTGAAACTTCATGAGGGAAGGGAGCTGGACTTAGGGCTCTGATCGGGAATCCGTAGCTCGAACAAATATAAGGTTCTTCAGCTGTGATGTGAAGGTACCCAAGACATTGCTCACAATCTTGAATTCCTTAGAAGGGATAGGGACAGGTGCGTCTGTGATGATAACCTCCTCAACTAACACCCTGACTTGATCATCTGTCATCTGTTGGTGGTGAACAGTTGATCCTAGGTTGTGCACACTCCCCCGTGCAACTAACTGTCTCAGAGGATCCTCAACAAATATGTCACAAGGCTCACCAATGTCCTTTCCAGGACCCTCTGATGACTGTCCAATATTGTAACAACTCCCTTTGGTGCTCTGCTTATTACAATCGAGCGACTGTGCCTGGGCAGGAACGATATCTTGTCTTATGCTCACTATGGCATATACTTCCTCCCTCATATATCTTAATCGGGCATCCAATAGTATATCAAATGATGCTTCTGCCTCAACCCTTGCTTCCACCCTCACAGTGGCCAACATACACTCCAATTCGTCTCTCGTCACCACGTTGGAGGAGGAATTGCGTGAGGAGGATCCAAAGTAATTCTTTATACCCACCCCTCCTCCAACTCCCCTGACACGGCCTGGATGCTCACGTTTTCTAGTAGCAACTATGAGAATGTCATTCCTCCCCTCCGGCTTGAAGGATCCCTCGGATCTCTTTTTTTTAAGTTCCTCCTGTGAGATATATAAATAACACACATGAGTAATGAATCATGTTTACCGAGACTTACAACAACGATACTTACAATTTTTTTACCAACTATACGAGACTATTCACTCGTATAGGATCCACCACTCTTTCAGCGAGCATCCAACCACATGTGAAGATAGTATAACAGAAGGATCGGATTGAGATGCTTCTTCCAATCTCCTCCATTTCATAGCCAACAAGTCTTTCTCAACCTTTACGTATCCCCCATGTGATATTGTGTGGGGGCAATCATTCTTCCTGCCATTCTCTTGTTCTTTTTGTCTTCTTGCTTGCGAATAAGAAATGGGAAAAAAGGTTTCAAACAGTCAAGAAAAATGATAAGTAAATAAAGTACAAAATAAGTAAACTCACCAAAGCCTCTAAAGTAGTCAAAGCCTAAAAAGCTCCTGCCATGTCGCTTCATCGATGTATGAATACTTGTTGTAAGGAGTAGGATGAGGCTTACCAACTGGCACCTCGATATGCACGTAATTGTTGGCCAGATTTGTCTTAAACTTCATCCAGCGCTCATAACAATACGTCATAGTCTTATTATACAAGGTCTCACTCTGAGAAACGTCGTAGGTGAGTGTTATTCATAAATCAAAGGAGTTAGTGACAATAATGAAACAAATTTGATAATCATTACATACAGAGGGAACTTTATACTTGAATAGTATCCCAACTATGCTGCTTAACCTTTTTGTCGACATTCCTCCACTCCTCTATCAATATGCTAGGCTTATTCTGTGGGAGGAGGTCGACCAAACTCCTATATCGGCTTGCATTGAGCCCGATCGGTTTCCAATATTGATTGAATTGAATCAGTATCTTCTCACCGACCGACCGACTTAGGGAAACATCCCTCAACCGTGTGGCCGTCCTGCCCCTCCGTCCGGGCTGGTGACTTGGCTCACCTTCACTCTGTCTTTGATTGACACTAGGAGGCTCACTGTGCTGAGTACTAGGTGACACCTGATCCTCTGCTGTATGATGCACCGGGTCCGTCATTGTACTGTTCAGACAAATTGTTAAGTTAGTAGTTATAAAATAACTATATATATAATCTGCATATAACTTATAATGATAATTACTTTAAATATATAGCTAACTTTTAAAGTAGATTTATAAAGAGATATCCTCCCATATCCCTTCACGATGATCATTTCTTGTGCCGTATTCATTATCAGCTTCATCTTCTTCATTCAATGCAGGAAGACACCTGGAAAAAAGAGTCTCAAGAAGATCATAATTTGAATGACTTTCCTCTTCAATATCAACAATCCTTTTTCCTTGGAGAGCTACAGACCACATTTTATTTGCCTGATCGGCAATATAGAATACTTGTTCCGCTTGACTGCCATAATGAAAGGTTCATCTCCAAAACTTCTATTGTTCAAATAAACTAATGTAAACCCTAACTTATCAATCTTCACACCATTATTGACATCAATCCACTTACATTTGAAAATGGTAAATTTAATTTTAACATAGTCAACCACCCAAATCTCATTAATAACCCTATAATAAGGTATGACTGCCAATATAGGGTTCTTATCTTTTGAACTAGAGAAGTGCATAGATTCAGCCACTAACATAACACCACTGTTTTGGACAGTTCTCCTATCATCCAGGGACTTTGTGTAAAAGGTATAACCATTGATCATAAACGAAGTCCAACTTATGACATCAAACTCAGGACTACGTGCTAGCCATTTAATTGAATCAGAAACACATTCTTCTCTGTCAACCTTGTGTGTAAACCAATGTATAAAAGTTTTGGTATGCTCCCTAATTAACCTTTGTTCAGTCATTCGACTGTTCTCTTTCCGTACAATTTTTTTATGAGCATTTATGTAATCTTAAACTGCATCAACATTATTCAAAATGTACAAGTGGACTTGTTGTAAATTATCAGGATCCACACTCTTGACAGTAGCCCTGTGCCTACCCCCTTCTTCATCATTTCATTTAGGAAGGCCAATATGTCCTATATTTGACAAATAATATTGACAAAATTCCATAGCTTCTTCAGAAACATATTTCTGAACAATAGATGCTTTAGGCCGGTTAGGGTTCTTCACATATCCTTTTAGGATTTTCATAGTTCTTTCAATTGGGTATATCCATCGAAAATAGATAGGCCCACACAATTTTATCTCCCTCACTAGATGAACAACTAGATGTACCATGATGTCAAAAAAGGAAGGAAGAAAAAGCTTCTCAAGCTGGAACAAGATCAAGTATCCTTTATTTTCCAATTCCTCTAATCTTTCCATCTTAATGACTTTACTACAAATTGCATTGAAGAAGAAACAAAGTCTGGTCAATATGTGTTGAAGATCATATTCGGCAATGCCTCGAATAGCCACTGGGAGTAGTTGTTGCATCAAGACATGACAATCATGAGACTTTAGCCCTATTAACTTTAAGTCTTTCATCGACACAAGCTTCTTAAAATTTGAAAAATACCCTGAGGGAACTTTGATTCCATGTAAGCACTCACAAAAACTTCTTTTCTCATCCTTAGATAAAGTATGAGAAGCTGGAGGACAAAAAGTTCTCTTACCATATGGCCTCGGATGTAAGTCTGCTCGTATTCCCATTTCTTGCAAATCTAATATTGCCTTAACGCCATCCTTAGAACTACCTTGTATGTTGAGTAGTGTCCCAACAATACTATCACACACGTTTTTCTCCACATGCATGAAATCAATGCATTGTCTCACATCAAGATTCTGCCAATATGGAAGGTTAAAGAAAACAGACCTCTTTTTCCATATATTTTTTTCATTTCAACTCTTCGAAGTCTTACCGAAGATGACATTGATATTTTTCACCTTTTCATACACTTTCTCCCCAGTTAATACCTCTGGAGCATCTTTAAACTCTTGGCCACCAAAAAAGGCCTTCTTTAATCTGTAATATGGGTGGCTCTGTCTAAGGAATCTCCTATGACCAAGATAAACAGTCTTTCTTCCATGTTGAAGTTGATGGTAGCATATGCCTTCTTCACAAATCAGACATGTTTTGTGTCCTTTAATGCTATATCCTGACAAGTTTCCATAAGCAGGGAAGTTATTTATAGTACAAAAGATTAAGGCTCGCATTTTAAACATCTCCTTCTTGTTTGAGTCAAAAACATCGACAACTTCATCCTACAACTCTTTCGAGTCTTCGATCAGGGGTTCTAAGTAAACATCTATGTCATTTTCAGGTTGTTTTGGTCCCAAAATTAACATAGACAACATGAACTATGTATACTTCTTAGGCTACCGTAAGGATTCATGCCATCCGTGCTAAGCCCAAGCCTAAGGTTCATAGGCTCTTTGCCGAAGTTAGGAAATAATTGATCAATTTTCTTCAATTGAGAAGAATCCGCTGGATGTCGAAGCTTTCCATATGAAATCCTCTCATTCGCATGCCATCTCAAAATTTTGGCATCAATTTCATTAGCAAACAGTCGTTTGAACCTCGGTATGATTTGAAGATACCATAACACTTTTGCAGGGGCCTTATTTGATTTGTACCTGGGGGTTTCACATATCAGACACTGCTCTTTCTCTTCATGCTCTTTTCTGTACAATATACAATCATTAGGACATGCATGGATCTTTTTATACTTCATCCCTAGTGGACACAATATTTTCTTAGCATCATAGTATCGGTAAGGCAGCACATTATCATATGGAAACATGTCCTTAAAGGCCTCAAGTGCTTCTGAAAAACTCATGTCGCTCCATCCATGTCGTGATTTAAAGCTTACCAATTTTAATACAGCTTTCAACAATTTGTATTTTGTGCACCCCAGGTATAGTAGCTTCTCAGTATCACTGCACATATTACTATATGCATATGATTGCTCAAAAGCCTCTTCTCCTACATCACGAATAATATCCTCTATCCAATCATTCAGATCTGTGTCATTATCATCAAAGGCAACTCCCCCTTGTTGAGTTGCGCTTGGAATTTCTATTTCTTCACCATGCCATACCCATACTATATAACTCTTACAAAATCCTTCACAAATTAAATGTGTATATATATCTGCAGCACTTAGTCGCTTCTCATTCAGACATTCTACACAAGGACAATAGAACATCCCACTATCATCATTACCAGAATTTCTTCTAGCAAATTCTAAAAAATCCCTCACCCCATTATCATATTCAACACTAGTCCGTTTAGCGTTTATCCAACTACGATCCATATATTGCAACACCTTTTTTTCTTCTCTTCTGTATATTAACTCCCCTAGAAAAGGCAAAAATATGACAAGAGTATGAAATCATTACTATCATCAATTTATCTAGTTTAACATAATTCTTCATCAGAATTCCTCAAAAGATGTAATTACAGTCTGTTCCATTTTCTTCAAGTAATTTTTCCCCATTCATATAGTTGTTATTTCTATTCAAGAGACCATTGCAATTACATCTGATTTTGAAGACATAAACAGTGAAATTTATAGACTCAAGAAAGAAAATGATTCATCCGATTCAAAACATGTTCAAGGGGCCACTTCAACAGATTCAACATAAAGAAATTGATAAATAGCACAATTACATCTTCAAAATATTCAACAGAAAGAAATTGATATGCAAAATGCGAAAGGCCAATCAATTGTGATTGAACAAATTCATAAAACTACAAGCCTGCGCCAACATTTATACGAAGAGTTCTTCAAAATCATTTCCGCAATTAAAAATCAATTTCACTAAATTTCGCTATTTATATGAAGAATTAACTGAGACAAGGAGACATTACTCTTACCTGGTTGTAGTGACCTTGGATCGTGGCTTGAGGAGCAGGAGGAGCTACGGTTGTAGTGGATGGAGAATACGCCGAAGATAATGGTGGTTTCGTGGATACAGGCCGGGGGATGAATATTAAATGGAGAAGGAGGGGCGGCGGCGGTATTTTTAAAACTAGTGGGTTGAACATAAAATGGAGGAGGGGCGGTGGTGGTATTTTAAAACCATTCGGTTGAACAGAAAATGGAGAAAAGAGGGGCGGCAGTGGCGGCAGCCGGAGCCGAGGCTGAAATATGACCGGAGAAGAAGCGCAAGGCTGAAATAGAGCATTCGCGGCTGTGGAAGAACTGAGAGGGATATGAAATGAACGTGGGCTAGGTTTGAATACCGCAATTTTAAGACCGGTTATTTAAATAACCGGTCTAAGAAGTAATTTTAAGACTGGTTATTTCATTAACCGGTCTTAAAAGTTATCTAATTAAGACCGGTTATCAAATAACCGGTCTTAAAGGTTCTAACTTTAAAACCAGTTATTTAAATAACCAGTTTAAAAAAATTCATTTTAAGACCAGTTATCAGTACAACTGGTCTTAAAACGCCGTGGATTTTTTATTTGCATTTTAATTAGATATTTAAGAACCGATCTTAAAAATAAAGGGATTTTTTAATTCATTTAATTACACTTTTCTTTTGAGACCTATTTTTTAGAAAACCGGTCTAAATAATATTTTTAAGACCGGTTATTTAAATAACCTGTCTAAAAAGTTTCTGTTAATTACAAAATTGGCACCGCGTGTTTCTTTTAGACCTTATCCGCAATAACTGGTCTAAATGATGTGGTCTAAAAAGGCTATTTTGCACTAGTGTAAGAGGCTATATTACAACTCTATCTCTGGGGAACAGTCCTCCAGTGACTTCATAGCCACTGGTCTATGTGCCTAAACATCAACTCTGACGGGTAATTCTCCCTCTATGACACCATCCTCACTAACCATAGCGCAAGCCATTTTACTCAAAATTAACAAGTGAGGGAGAGAGGATGAGGTGTGAAGGAAGGAGAGAGAGGATGAGGTGTGGTGGTAAGATGAAAAAATCAGAGTACATGTAGCTGCCCAGTAAGTAATTTTAGTCAAAATTGACAGTCAACATAAATGGTGGCTAAATAGATGTGACAGTGCTGCGTTTTTATACTTCTAGGGTGACATTGAGACCAAAAAATCTTTCAGGGAAACATTGAGATTTCGTGAATACTTTTGGGATGGATTTGCCCCTGATATGAATGGATAATAAGTAAGAGAGAAAGGATATCAGAGATATCAAAGGAAGTAGGATCTCTTAGGCCACTCTGAATATTCAATGTGATGCTTCCACACGGTTTTAGGAAAGGGGCCTCTTTATTTCCTTAACCATCAATTTCCCTTATTCTTAAGCTTTGAAAACTTCAGGACTAAATTTAGTAACAAGCCTTGTAAAACTTCATAAGCTTTTTTTTATTCTTAAAAATAAGTAATTGTCTCTCTTAAGCTTTGTCATTAATATTTTTAACATTTAATTCCTTACAAAACGTCGCACTTATTCGCCTCTAGTTTTTTAAAAAACATTTAATTCCTTAATATAAGAGAATTGTTTTTATCTATTCATCTTGCATCACGTAAAATCACTGAAAATAAATAAAACTAAACAAGTACTTACTATGATACCTTCAAAGTCACATCAAATCATAAATACTCCCTTTGGTCCATAGAACATATTTGAGGAGCTAATCTTAGTCTTATATATAAGGTAATTTTTTTATATTCGTCAATATTTTTTTAATCTAACCTGTTGATGCTTCCTCACAATAATTAATGAGAGAGAAAGAGGGAATTAAAGAAGATGACTTGGATATTTTAGAAAATACATGTCATATTAACTAACCTAACTAACTTCATTAATTTAATTAAATTTGATAAATATGTCTTATATTAAGGACCTGAGGGAGTACAATATAATATATAATGGTTAGAAAAATACAAGAATATATTAAATTTAATGTAATGGATGAATATAAAGGATGGCATTTTTCATGGTAAAGCTAAGGGCTATTAATAGGTTTTACTGCAAGTAAAAGCTATAATAGCATGTTCCAATATGAGCTTATGTGCATAGCAAGGCATTTTAGTAAATAAGCATCGTTAGTTAGCTCCTTTTGTGGCATGTCACTACTACAAAAATTGTGGTATATGATGGTTATTAACTACCACACATCATGGTTATGAACTATCATATATGTAGGGCTATAAAAGTATGATGTAGATACATTACAGTTACGAACCATTATTTATTCATGACCTATTATAATGGTTATAATATAACACCCGTTATGTATTGAGGCTTGGTGAGGCCATGATATGTCCTTTGTTATGATAATAATTAACGAGCACACATAAAAAACCCACATAATATATGGTAATGTTTGCATCATACATAAAGATTCCGCTTTAACAACCTTTATATATGTTGACATAAATAACGGTTGTTAGATAACAACAGTGATTTATTGAAGATAAATTTTTTTAGAAAAATTTGGGGGGTGTTCTACTTTTGATATCTCCCTATATATATACATTTATATAGAAATAATCACAATATATATTTACATTCATTCATATACAGAATAATACAATAAACCAAAATATATTTACAGTCACTCATTTACATGTATATACTATTAAAATCAAACATCTAGAAATTTACAGTTATTCTATATGTATTTACTCTTTCACTGATATTGCACAGATGTAACTCTTCAACCACTTCTTCCATTTATGATTTGCTAAACATCTGCATGAGGCATTAAAATATTATGCACAAAAGAAACAATAGATAGAAGTTAGATATTGTGAAATATAGCTGATCGAATGTATATATGAATGAATTTGCATATGATATACCTTATTTGTATTAATATTTTCAAGACCATGCGTGATGATGTCCTTCATGTACTGCATCATGCAATACTGACAATTGTTGCTGTTTTCCAATTGCTTTAGGAACTATGAAGAAATGAGAACAAAAATTTGTCGATCAGTCATATATATATATATAGTGTGATTCATCAATTTATTAATACTATAATCAATAGAAAATAATATATGTACCTTTAAACACAGTCATCAGAAGGCGCATCTATAGGTGCCATCAGTGAGCTTGTTTTAGGTGTACTCGGGACCATTTTTAGTACAGTAATTGTAAACCTCTATGAGAAGATACAATATAAAATTATTCATACATAAACATGTAAGATGAATTATGTTATAAGAGATGATGAATTAATAACTTACTGGTTGAATATCTCTTGTATGTATGGCCTCCTATCTAGAACCCCGCTCATAGAGTTATAGTACTAAATCCTTTTACACATTTGATTTACGACTATGAGCATTTAGTGGTTCTTTAGTATAATAACAGATCACGCCATCAAGACAATTACAAAATAAATAAAAACTAATTTAAGCAAAGTTAATGATGTTACCACCCTTGAACGTAAGGCATAAAGAAGTAAATGTCACTTCTTTCTAGCGCTCTCTTATTGAATTCATCCCCCAAAAACCTTGTGTGCTATTGCTTGAGATCTTCCTCCATGCTATTACCTTAGTTATTGAGATGATCAGGGTAGATGAACTTGATCTTATCCTAGAGTCCCTGGGGGACAAGGTAATTACGGTATAGGTTCCTGAAATGTCGAAACTAACATATCAAAATGTAATCAAAGTTCTTAGCAGCAAACTATTCAATCACAGTTGAAGAAATACCTGATAAAGAGGTTGAAAGAGCATGAACTTGCCATGTCCTTATTCAAGACCTCAGAAACAAGCTCTTCGATTATACCTTCCTCTTGGTTTGGTTGGTTAAGGAACCCTCTCTCAATTTGATCACTGGAAACTAGTCTGAAGCGAAACACTTGTCAGCGAAATCATGGAGGGACTTTCAGGAAGATTAACTAATAGTCTTATTCTGTGAGGAACACTTCTTTTCAAATTGATCATTGGGGCTATGATGCTTCCTCTTCTTGGATTGAGTAGGGGGCTTGGATTAAGTGGGGGTCTTAGAAGTAGGGGGCTTGGATTGATTTAGGGTCTTGCAAGTGGTGGGCTTAGAGTGATTAGGGATCTTAGAAGCGGAGGCTTGGACTAATTAGGGGGCTTAGACTTATTGGGTAGCTTCTTTTGAGAGGTCGACTTCTTTTGAGTGAGGGTTTTCCATACTCTAAGTAAATGGCGAGGCCCAGCAACGAAGCTACCCCTAGCCCCTCCCACTGTATCTATGTCTTTGGTGGGCACAAAGAGTGGATAGCTAGGGTTTATATTGGTGTTGATTTATACCTTCACATGTTTAGGAGGGATAAGCTTGTTATAAAGTGTGTTATCTTTTGGGCGGTTGAACATGCTGCCCATTGCAATTGTATGGTGTCTAAGGCTATCAGCAAAATACTTAATGTAATGTCTCAAATTTTTAGTCACTTCATATCATTTAGACTTTATGTTATGTAATGATAAATAGCATGTAAAGTGGCAAAACAAAGCCAATAAAGGTCACACGTAGCAAAGAAGTTGTTACACACAATAGTTGGTGTATTCCCTATCAAGGCAATTGGATTGTGTGGCATTGTTAAATTAGTAAATGACCTCCAAAAATTCTGAAACTTTCCAGAATTAAATTAGACATGATAATATTTAATTGAATAGGTCATATTGAATTTTTATATTTGTATACAAGAAGAAATACATTTTTAAAATTTACCCAGTGTATTTGACATTTTTCTGGAGCAGATCTCAAAAATAAATATTATGGGAATGGTGAGCTTCCAATTGGTGAAATTTTATATTTTTCCCTAAAACTAGACTTAATAAAGGTCATATATCCTTTATAACCACCTCAATTGGATATCTATAAAATTAGATTTGAATTTTCAAAGTTTGGTGACAATTCTGCCAATTTTCTTAAGTATTGTGAAAATGAGAGAAATTGCAAGGGCAAAATGGTCATTTTGACCAAATAAATATAATATGGAAATTTTTCTGAATAAATACAGAGGGGATTGAAAGATGGAGCTCATAAAAATGTTACATAATTAAATATATATGTATATTAGGACATGTGGAATAAATAGAAAAAGAACCAATAAGCATAAAACACATGTGTGGCACTAGAGACTTCTAAAATACTCCTCCCTTGTCTACTTAAGGTCCATTTCATCCAAATGGAGAAGATAAAGGAAAAAGAAGGGAGCTGAAAGGAGGGGGAAGAAAGGAGGAAGAGCAAGGGTTTAGGAGCCAGTGCAAGGTAAGTGTGTCGAAATTTCTGCTCAATCTTGCTCTCTAACTTGTAAAACTTCTTCCTTAACCTCCATATCCTCTTAGGTTGATTGTTTAGCAAAAAAAATATAGAGGAAAGGGAAGGGAATATTCAACCAAGATGAAAGGAAGAAGAAGAAGTAAGGTAAGTTACTCAAACTCTGAGATTCTTACCGAAAATTGAGTTGTGATGAATTTCTGTCTAGTTATTGGACTGTTTTATGGTGATTTTGTAAATTTGGGATGTCCAATTTCTAAGAGTAGATGCTGGCTAAATTTCCATTGGTTATATTAAATTGATGATTTGAGGGTTAAACAAGTGGAAACAAGTGTCAACAAAGTGTCTTAAGGCTTGAAATCATGAAAATCAATTATTTTCCAAAATCTTTCAATTTTCAGCCAGAACCAGAACTAAGGGATAGGGCTGGAATTTCATGTTTTTAATGATTCCATGATGTTTAGAATGAAAAATTGTGTTGGGTTCATGTTGAGTGCGAAGTTTGAAAAGCCCCAAATTGTGAAATGACAATTTTCCCCCTAAAACCCCAAGTTAAGGTTGTCAAGGGAAAAACTATAATTGGAGTTGGAATTGATTTGATTTGAGGTCAAATATGGGATCTACACGTGAAAATATGTGGAATAGGCCTAAGTTGTTATTTTTGAAAAAAATACAAAAGTATCGGGTATAAAGGGGCCGGGCCAGGTCTCAGTGGCATTTTGGTAAATATGTAATTTTGGGCTAAAATAACCAATTTACAAATTTTAGAATGGAGTATGAATGAGTAATAACTTATTTACAATTACTTTGAGAATTTTAGGATTTGATAATTGCCCGAGCCAGACAAAAAGCTAATGGTTAAAGGACCGGTAGGAACTAGGCTTTATAAAGGAGTCCAGGTAGCAACTTTATCTTTCATATACTATGTGAATATTAATATGCAATGATTTCCAAGATCTGTTCAATGTATTGCTTGTGGTATTGATACTCTCTGGGTGTGGATAATGAGTTAAACCACCCCATAGAACCTTTGAGGTACCATGTGGCCATGTGGACCCAGTTGAGTGAATTGATATATATGGACAAGTATTGACCTGCTCCAAGTTATGATGAGTACGGACAGGTATAGGCCTGCTCCAAGTTTTTGTTGTGATCACATTATGATATGATATTGTGCAGATCCGGAACAGATGATCAATTTGATCCAGACAAAATTGTCATTTGTTTCCTGAGCATTGTCAGATAAGAGTTGGCATTTTGATTGCTGCATCATGATAAATGCTGTATTGCATGTTTACTTTTTATATTTTATATGATTGATATATTGTTACTACTGAGATTCTTTTGAATCTCACCCCTTTCCATAAATTCATAAATTTACTCAGTTAGAAGAAACGGCTCGGAAGGCATAATAGAGAATATCAGAAACAAAAGGTCCAAAGCAGAGAAAGGAATTTTGTTGGTTATCTCTTAGTTTTTTTATTGTATCTGGAATTTGTATTGGAATTTGTACAAGCCCTGTGGAAAATTTTTGTAATGTAATCAAGAATGCTATATCGGTATATTTGTATGCTTTTTGTATGCTTTTTGAACTGCGGGATAATACTCTGATAAATGTCAAAATAATAAGGGGTTTGACACTTAACATTAGCTAAACCCTCAAGCAGATCATTGGGGGGATGTGCAGTTACCTTTAGTACGTAGGTTGCCATTTCCCTCATATTGCTTGGTATAATGCTCTTTGATCAACTCTTTGTGTGAGAAACTGTATTTGTTCCTACATTTCATCATATTGTTTTTGGAGCTTTTCATACTTTTCATCCTGATTATTTCTTTAAGGTTGTCGCTGACCATAATATTTTGACTTGGTCAATACAAAGCTGGCAGCCTTAAGAAGAATAGGATTGTCAAACTTCAATGTCTTGGCCAATACTTCCTCACGTGCACAAAGGCAGCCCCCTATGTTGTAACTTATTAGACATGGCTTACTATGCATTTAACAATAATGTTAATATTGATAGTTAATTGAAGACATTACTTCCATGAATCTAGAACTAATATTAATACTTATCATTTTATCGATGACTTCCTTCACCTATGATCATTATAAGAGCCATCTTTATTTTGCCTTGACATCAACCAAAGTTCATGATGGGGAGGTCTGCTACCATCTCCACTCTCAACTACCAACTTTTCAGCAATCCAAGCGTACCGCTTTTGCCTTCCCTTATAGGGATACTTATTGCTCTTTACCCTTTTTTTATTCACCTAGCTTAAATCCTATGAAAACAGACAACACTTAAGTTAATATTAAACAGATACATGTAGGTCTTATGAATTGCAAATAACAATTACCTAGAATGTTGGGTTGCAACGTGAGATGCCAAATTCTCTCTAATCACCCGGTTTGATGGTGGACCAAAGATCCATAGGAACTTCTGTCTCATCAGCCTCTTCAGGATTCTGCAAATACACCTTCATCAATGCATGACAGAATATGTGTAGTGATTGGCAGCCTTCTTGATGACAAATTCCCTGATGAAATTTCTGTCTATATGATATGCAGTTGATAACTCTCCATATTTTGTACATTTAAAGGATATTTTGGAGATATTTGAAGAGTTATTTAGGCAAATTTGAAAGATTTCTATAAGATTTAGGGATTTTATTTTAAATATTATAGTTTTAATCTAAAATATAAATAATTTAATTTAGGATGATAATAATAATAATAATGATAATGATTCAAAAATTCTAATTGAGCTCCAAAATATTTCAAAACTTTTCACTTAAGTCCTTCGAGAAAACTTTTTGAAAGTACTCACTTAGGTCCCTGGTTTAACTAGGGAATTAGGTTACTGTTTGGCAGAGGGAGTAGCTTACAGGTGAAGAGTAAAAATAGAGGGTGACTATTATGATCAGTGGGGAGGATGAGAGTGTAGCGCCGCGGCATATCAGAGAGCTGATTGGAGATGGGCAGAGCTAAAAGAAAGGAGCTTCATGGTGATCTTCTGCTGAGCTTGAACCAGCAGACTTTGGGAGCTCACAAACAAGAGGAGTTGAGGGCTGACATTGCAGCTGGAGAGGGACTTCATCTTCTTCCTTAAAGAGAATGACAGACGCAAAGAAGAGAGCTCAAGGCACAGGTTCACTTTGGTGCCACCATCGCCGGAGGAACAAAGGAGGGTCGGCGGAAGCTGAGTGGTAGTTGGAAGATAGGCATGACACTATTCATCATCTTCAACAGGAACTACCTTTGGCGAACTTCGTCATCCTCTTCTTCGATGCCAGTGACTGTCTCATACACAAGTTTACAAAGTTCCAACATCACGAATCAGAGCAAGACCTATAGGAATAGAGGAGCTTGAACTTGAATCTTCATCATCGGTGAACAGTGGGAGTGTTTTGTCCTATTCTCTTTTATTGTTCTATAATTTGATGGCTTTTATACTGATTTGCTGTTGTGATTGTGTGTAAAGGCATATGTGGCTAATTGTTCTTGAACCTAGAGTAGTTATAAACTAACTTGAGGATTTAAGCATGTATGAACTAATTATTTGTGTTTAATGTTATTTTGTTTACTTAATCTTGTATCATTTTGTCTACTTTGTACTTGATCACTACTAAGTAGGAAATTTGAGAATTTAGATTAACCTTGGAAGAGGAATATTAATTGGACCATAGGATTAAGTAATATAGGATTAGAATTTGTTCTAATTTGCCAATAGGATAGGAATATACCATTGGACTCATATAATCCTATTAGAGTGAGTTTGGACATTTATTACCTCTTGAGTGAATTAGTTAGGACTAACAATTTGTACTTGAGGGAGGGGTATGAGTAATTGAAAGATACTTATATCTATTCAAACTCTAGATTAACAAATTAACATTAAGTGTATTTATTTTGGGTGAATACATGCTCTAAGACTTGAAAAAGGGATTAGTCATTCTAGGTTGCTTTCCTCCATTAAAATTTTAAAAACATGAAATTTAGTAATTTTGCTTTTATTTAAATTGATTTTTAAATTATTTTCCTTATTTGATTTGCTCAACTTAAATTAAAATGAGAATTTTAATGCATAATTATCCATTATCTTGAATCTCTGTGGGACGACATTAATTTGCTATTATACTATTTCAACAGCCTGTATACTTGTGGCGCTTATTTAAAATTTAGTAGCATTAGCAGACTGTAAAGCACACAATTCAAGTTAGCATTTTTTACAAGTACATACCAAGTAACATATATACCTTGTCATTAAGCTGATGTAGCTGTTAAAGTATGATGGATTAAGAGGTTGACCATCATTGATACATGTCACATGGAATTTTTTCCACAAAGACTTTTCTTCGTTCACAAATGTCAAGCGTAGCAACCCCTCCTTACAATATCTGACACTCTTTTTGATGCCTGTTTTGGTGTCTCATTTATGGGTTGCGTAGGGATAATATCAATACCAGTGGGAATACAGTGTTAGGAGCATTATAAGAACTAAGGGTACTATCAAAACTATGAGCATTGTCACTGCTGCAAGAAGTAGAATTGGTCATTTTAACTAAAAAATAAAACTTATTCAGTCAGCCATAGGGAACAAGGCAATGAGTTTTTTTAGAAAAACACAATGTGTGACTAAGGTCAAAACCTACCTAGGTAAGCCTAAGTAAAAAATAAGGAGAATGCGGAATATAGAATGGAGAATGCAAAATGCAAAAGAGAAATCATACCTTAAAATAAGGAGAACAAAGCATATGAAGGAATGCAACCTAGCTAGGGCTCCAAAACAAAAAACCAAGTTAGGAAAATCGAAGCCACTTGTATGATTGTCAAACTGAATTTCAAAGAAAGCAGTGCAGCATATGGTTCACCTGAAAGTGACTACTAATGGCTGAAAGAGTCAATAGGTGTTGTGGGGTTTCAAGGATGGTGGGTAACATTCAACCAAAAAAAAAGCATGTTAAGTGTCAGAACTTCGGAAACTGAAGAGGCATAAGATAGTGGGTTTTTTAAAAGACTTAACGAAACTTGCTCACGATTACAAGTCTTGAACCATTATGAAAGGTGGCCTTTTTCTTATGGTTCTTAATTTATAGCCGTAATGAATGAACCTTCAAACAAAAGTTCACGCTTTTAACATCATAAACGTTAGGTTTTGTAAACTGTGGCAAATTTTCTTAATAGACCTTTAAGCCATAGTTCACAGTTTTAACATAACAATCATTAGGTTTTGTAAACGGTGACGATGATTTCTTAATAATCGTTAGGTATTTGACATGATATTCTAAAAAGTTGAGTTTGACATAATAACCGTAACTTATTTGACTTTTTTTTAATAATTTTTAAATTTGATTATTCAAACCCATAGTATAAGAAAAAAATTAAAAAAAGAAATTAAGAGTGCAAATGAGAGAGGTCAATTCCTTCAAGCACTTGTCCATGAGTCATTGCTCTCTTATGTAATTGATGAAGAACAAAAGTCATAAGTTAGAATAGAAGTTGATGCATGGATAGGGGTTTTATAGGTTAACTAGTAGATCGTGCCCTTTGGAAGGGAAAGGGTTACGTTATAGAGCCAAACATGTAAATATAAATTGCCACAGACAACATAAGTAACAGTTATTTACTAATTGTAACACCTTATCTTTCATAGTGTATTTCGATGAGTTTAGACATATAATGAATTGTAACCACTAAGCAAACGGGGTCATGACTCTTACCCCAACTTTAATACAAGATTCAAACCTGTAATCGAATAAGCTTTTTTGAAAAATTTTCAACTTTCAAAATAGTTTCATAGTGGTTCACTCTTCTTTATGTCTTATTAATCCTCAACTTCATATATTACGATTATCATAGTGCTAACTTCTCTGCTTCTAACTTATAAGCCTAATTGCCTGTTTCCAATTCTTTACCCATTAGGGCATATATCGTTTCCTTATGTATGGCAGGTTACTACGTGTCTTGTATAACCTCTATTGCTATTACCATAGCCATATGCACGGATTCTATTACGGTTACATTAGTTCACATATTCATACTAACCTTAGATACATATAACCAAAATGACATTTAAATGCTTCTTCTTTGTCTTCCATCTTTCCGGGATTACCTTTTGCCCTTCGAGCCGCTGGCCTTCTGCTATATATTAGTAATGGAAAGGGTGAGATTCATGAGAATCTCAGTAGTAACCAACATTCAATCATATAAAATGCATATTCACAAAGCATGCCAAAAAAACCATCATTTTATCAATACATCACACATTCAACATTCAACTCAATTCACAATCTGCAGCATAAACACACTTGTCCTTCCTATAGCGCTTGGTATTCTGCTGGGCCTCTGCCTTTCACAATTTGAATGCTTAATAGGCCTTACAGCCTAAGGACACGCTAGTCCAACCGGTTTTACTACCTATTACGTGTTCATATCACAAATATTCACGATGGTAAAAACATACATGTAGAACAATACATAATATATGAGAGAGAGAGAGAGAGAGAGAGTTACTATCTGAACTCTTTTCTAGTCCTTGACCTCTACTAGCAACTTCCTTCTTCTTTTGGCTCGGGAAAAGGCTGAATCCTAAATGCCAAATGCACAAACAGATGGGTCATTACTTGTCCCAATTCTTTTGACATAATCAATATTATGTTATTCATTAATCCATCTCTCTTCTTTTCCTTTATTTAACTTTTGTTGGTTGTCTTTAAAACTTTCCTTACTCTATGTCTAATACAATATGTGTTTTATTCACTCGTGTTTTGGGTCTCTAATGTGGTCACATTGGGTTCTAGAACATGTCTCTTCTCATTGGACCCATACTTGACACAATTTACCTTAATACCATAAATTCGCAAGTCTTCCCTAAGCTGCTAGATTTATTAATCAACTTTGAAAATTCATAACTAAATCTAGTGAACTCCAAATGAGGTGGTTAAAATTCATATTCCAAGATATTTTAGTCCTATATAAAGGAAAAATATTATCCACTTCCAATTATAGGGGTTAGATCTATAAATCCTCGACAAACTTAACTGATCTAGAATTCATTCGAGATTCAAAGCCTAAACTTTAAAAATTCATAACTTACTTTCCAGATATCCAATCAATACATTATATATATCATTTTGAAGCTTAGGATTTCCTATAAAATATTGTAAACTATCATGGATATTGGACAAAATTTGGTCATTCAAAATCTAACCACAAACAATCTGTCTAAGAGAAAACGCAATTTGACAGCATTATCCTTAAATTCCAAATTTATGGTTTTCTATCCAATCATTTGAAAAATCATACCATTAGCTATTCCTACACAATTTTTTGTTTAGAATCCATTGGAAATATAAAAAACATCAAAATTATCTTCCTTCCCTATTTACAGATATGGTTGAAACTTAAGCGTTTCCAGGCCAAAATTCTATTTTCTATTCCAGTGTTCTTAGAATTAGTTTCTCACCTTTATCCCACACTGTTTTTCATTCTGAACCCAGTGGAATAATCAAAATCATACTTCTTCATAGGGTTCTAGGTCTGGATGATATCTTAGCATCATAACAACCTTAAGAAAACTTAACAAAATCTTAAGATATTATGCACAAATAAGAGACTACGCTTACCTCTATCCGATGCCATAGTCTGTTCTTCATTTTAGCAGAACCTCAACTTTAGAGGCATCACAAAACTCCTTTGATCAAGAATTTGAAATCTAGAATTGTAGCCCTTGACGAATAGAAGAAGATTCATGAAGGCAAGATCGATCAAAAACGCCGATTTGGGCTTGAATCGGGCAAGAACTCAAACTTCTCTCCTTTTTCATTTTCTCATGATTTTTATCTATATTTTCCTCTCTCTTCCTTTCCCTTTGGACAAAATTAATAAGCTTGGGGTGTGTTAGATGATTTATTAAATGTCCAGGGTGCTCGGTGCTCCTTTTCCTTGGTTTCAGGGTCGGGGACCGACAAGTTGTCTTGACTAAAGGACTAGGTGGCGTCCCATAAGAGTGCAAACACATATGTTGTAAAGACCCGCCTCATATATCCCTTATTACTGATCTTACTCAGAGTAGCAATGCGTAGTTCAGTGGGTACACAGGAATAGCATGAATATACTGATAATATTAATACAATATTGCTTGATTATAATACAAAAGTTTTCCCACCAGGGGTTTACACAATATTTACAGACCTTCAAACAATCAGCAACAGTCATCTTCGTGCATACCTCTTTTCTGATCTCAGCACGTTTCTAATGCTCACTTGTCTGAATGGTTGTTTGGGAGGAGTGAGATTCTAGAGAATCTCAGTAGCAAACATTACCACTATGCATGCCAGATATATATGAATACATGACATGCTTGCCTACACTATTTCATGCCAACATAATGACATGTTGCATGCTCAATGTTATGACATACATATGGCCATTGCACAAATATAACAGAGCTTCAACCAATCATACATGTTCCACACAAATAGGCAAAGAAGTCACATATATACTTGTCCAAAAATTATAAAATACCCATCCAATTAAATCTCTATGTCTCTAATTTAATTATGGAAATTTTTCGAATTTTTGAATAAGGTTTGCCCTACGAAAAATTTTGCACAACATCACTGTTTCAGATTCTTTCCAGAAAATAGGGCATATCTTTAACAATTCATATCTCATAGCATACTTGTCCAATTAGCCATTATGACCTATCAAATTAAAGGTCTTTGTCTCTACTTTGAGACTAGAAATTTTCATGGTCATTAGATAATATTTGATTACTCAAAAACACGTCACCATAACACTGCCTCCAGAAAACGGAATACAATGCATTTACCATTTAACTTCTAAAACTTCTAAATTCATGTACAAGTATCCAAAATTCATGAACACTTGCATACCTACACAATTTTGCCTCCTAAAGCCAATGGAAGTATCAAAATTATCAAATTCTCAGCCCATCACCACGTCTTACACAGATCAGAAAACTGAAAAAATCAGTTTCCGGAAAGAGTTTGTCGGTTTCTTGTTTTCTTTGGCTTAATCACTTCCTTTCTACTTCTAATCAAATGATTAGCTATTTAGACACTTATTAGACATGATTTAGCCATTGAAAACACCATTTTCTTATGAGAATGAATAGTACCCAACTTCCAATATACTCATCCAAACAACAAATCAATCGGTTAAAAAGGAAGCTTACGCTTACCTCTACCCGTTTCCGCAAACGGTTCGGAATTCCGGCAATACTCTGGCAAGGGAGATGGCACCAAACACCTCCAAATGAAAATCCGAAATGGTAGAAATAAAGATATCGATGAGTAGAGGAAGTTTCCTGAAGGGTACTTTGAGAGAGGATGCCGTTTCGGCAGTGTTTCGGAGGAAATAATTTTCTCTCTCCTCCTCCCTCCATTTTTGTCTCTCTCTTTTCTCTCTCTTCTGGTATGTTTTCTCCATGAAAAATGAGCTGAAGATGATGGATAATTGATTAAATGGGGGTGTTAATTAACTTTGCCACGTGTCACAAGCTCATTGGCCCAAATAATGAATTTTCGCACATAATACCAAATTCTGCAGATTTTTCATTAACTTTGAAAATTTATATCTAATTATATAAATGTCCAATTGGAGTGATTCCAAAGGATATGCGACCCTTATTGAGTCTAGTTTTAAGGAAAAATATAAAATTTGGTCAATAGAAAGCTCACTCTTCCCAGAATATTAATATTTGAATGCTGTCCCAGAAAATAATTAATTTCGCTAGGCTAACTTCAAAAATTCATTTCTCTTTGTGTATAACTCCAAATGACTTATATGACCTATCAAATTAAATCTTGATAAGTATAATTTTATTCTGAAAAGTTTCATAATTTTTCACCATCATTTACCCATCGAAAGATGTCACACAATCACCACTGCCACACCGAGAATTTCACCGATGGCAAAATTACTTTGTATTCCACTTTACGATATTGTGTGTGACTTCCAATCACTTCATTTTTTTATTCCCCGAGCTCTTTAGCTCACCAATATAATTCCTTTTAATATACAATGATATAAAGAAATTTTGGGGGAATTTAAACATGCCTCATAGGGACATTTGCTAAACCGGGATCTAGCAGTCTACTTAATCCAGGCTTAATCTTATGCCTCTAGTCCCAAAATTTGGGGTATTACATAAGTCAAAAAGTCACTTTATAGATTCATGGCTCTTGTTGTGCCATGTGTCCCTTGTGTGGGACCTAAGCTCTTCTTCTTTCCTTTACTTTATGACTTGGCCGTCCACTTTATCAGGGGAAGGGAAGAGTCTGATAAATTTCCTTGACCACTGGGGCTAGGTGGCATCCCTCGAGGATGCCAACAAAAAATTCATAAAGTGAATATAATGATGGTGGGACATTTGGCGCCTTCTTGTGGTGCCATCACAAAAGCTAAGTCATGATATTACTTTATTAAGTAACTTTATGCATAGCACACCTGGTTTGGTGCCACATGTCCATATGAATTCAAGAATGTGCCAAGTATCCTTGTAAGCCCTCAAATGGCGCTACATGGCCTATGACTAAGAGAATTATCGAGCGTATACTAGTGTATTTTGGAAAAAGTCAAATTTAGACTTGTGGGCCCAACATGTCATCACATATACCCTTAGTGTGCCATCACAATGGCACCTAAGTATGCCAATGTATACTTGCACTGGTATATTTTATCCAACTAATTTTAAACACTGAGCCATCATAGAGTCTATAGAATTATTCTCTACTCAGAAAGGCTGAATTATGTAGTCCCAAAAATCATTATATCTCTTGATAATTCTTAGGACTCTTTGCTCAATTGGGCTTTGTAGTCTACTTAATTCAGACTTATTCTCAAGCTTCTAGTCCCAAAATTTGAGATATTACACTAATAATTTAGAACATCCCTTGTAAAATGCCTAAATTAGTAACAGTTGTTTACTAATAACCTTAAACAGTCAATTATTTTTTCTAAAAATGTTTTTGGTCTACATTACCTTAACAATTAATTATTTTTAATATTTAAAAAATAAAAGAAGCAGTAGTGCTTTTTAGTCATCACCACTACTGTTGTACTCCTCCTCCTGTCCCTCCCCCTTACTCGTCACATCATCGACGTCTGAGGAAGGAGATGTTGGGTTTGACTAGAAGCGACCATATACATCTTGATTGTGATGAAGAATGAGGTTTACTTCCTATTCAGAATGTGGGCGCGTTTAGTAAGATATCTTTTGGAGTGGTTTAGGGTGGCCAACATCTACAGTAAAGCCTCTATTTGGGGAAGAGGAGGAGGTACTGGAGGAAGAGGAGGGGGAGGAGGTGGTGGTGGTGGTGTAGGGGAAGGTAGAAGAGGAGGGGCTTGTGGAGGATGAGGGTTAAGATGACGAGGAGGAGGAGGGTGAATGGAAAGAGCTCTCTGGCGTCTGACCATGATGAGGGAAAGAAGGACGAGGTTATGAAAATGTGCTTTTTAGAAAAGTACTAAGAGCAAAAGGAATATATACTTCGTTCTAAAATATTTAACGTAGGAGAACTAGTACTTGGTGTCAGACCGAACAAGATTTTAAAAAGGTACTTTTTAGATTTGTTCTGTACATGACAGTTATTTATTATGAAATATCACTTTTGTCATTCATACTTTAAAAGGTCAATAGATATAATCTTTATGTTTGTATTTTCACTGATGTAAGGTTAGAAGACAAATCGTTAGTACGTGTTATATTGTAATACCCCATTTTCACCAATACATTTATGTGTATATTTGATGTATATTTAATGGAATAAAATGGTGAAAAATGATGTGAACGAATTTATGTGAATTTATGAGGAAATATTCCAATCGCCGGTTACGCGTAAATTGGCCGAATAAGGGTATAAGAGACCGGTAAAGGCCCAATATGGTAATCAAAATTTACAAAATTTAATGACATGATTAATGGTCTCATTTAAGTGTTAAAATGGGGCTTATCCGAAGAAATGGGCGGAAAATGATTTATTTCGGTAAATCATTAAATGCAGGGGCAAAACGGTAATTTTGCCGAAAAGTGAAAAATGATTATTTTTCCTCCAATTTCCAATGATTTGAGCTAAATGAGAATTCAAAAGAGCAAAATGACTAATTGGTCATCAATGGATCAATTTTGGTGAATTATTGTGAAAAATGGTCAAATAGTCAAAAAGTCAATGACTTGGTCAACAAGTTACATGTTGGCACAATGGGATAATTAAAGATTCAGACTTTCACATCTTTCCCTTACATGTTTTCGGCTGAATTAAGTGAAAGGAAGGGAAATGGAATTAATTATGAATAATGGCATTATGGTCCAATCATAAGGTGCCACTTGTCAAATTAACTTAAACAATTGCCTTATGTTATTAATCTCCACCTCTAGCTCTCATTCCCGATCAAAATTGATTCAGAAAGAGTGAGAGAGGGCTGGAGAACGAGAAGCACGATGGAAGGAGAGAAGCTAGGGATTTACCAAGATCAAGGTATGGTGCTTAAACCTTATGATTAGAGGCTTCTAATCCTTCTATGGTCTCTTTTCCTTATCTTCCTACCACTTATTTTCATGATGTTCAGCTGAATCAACCGTGGTGGTAGAGAGAGAAAATGTCCAGGAGAGAGAAAGTCCAAGAAATCAAGAGGTAACTTCCAAAACTTGTTCCTCTTGCTTGATTAAGGTTAGTAGAGTTATTTTAGGCTTGATTATGGTTCATTTGGTATAAGATAATTCAAGAAAGCCAAAGAGACCTTAATATGTAAGTGTCTCCAAATCAAGTCCAATGAATGTCTAACTAGTTAATATATTGGCTATAAGTAGAAAGGAGGTAATTGGGCTAAAGAAAACGAGAATCCGACACAACTTTTCTGGGAATTTATTTTCCCTTCCCTGTGTTAGACGTGATGGATGAATGGGAATTTGACTAATTCAGTGCTTCCATTGGATTCAGGAGGCCGAATTGTGTAGGGTCTATGTTGAACCTGAAGTGAGAAAAGGCCCAGAGACCAAAATGATAAAATTTCCCTTTCTAAGCCTTATTTGAGGGTTGTCAAGGGTATTTTCATCATTTGGGCTTGATTTTGGCCAATTTGAGGTCAGAAATGAATTCTACACGCGAAAATGTGTAGGAATAGCCTAAATCCTGATTTTGAGAAAATACTGATAATAAGGACCAAGGGGTATTTTGGTAATTTAGCACCAATAGGCTAAATTTACCAATGATATGAGTTTGGAAAGGTGTATGGATGAGTAATAACCCCTTTGATGATGTTTGGTAATTTCAGGACTTGACAACCGGTTTGGCCTCAGGATTGCCCGAGCTTGAATCAAGTGGGAGAGTTGCGTAGAGTAGCAACCAGGTAGTAATTGTCTTCATATAACATGACATGCATATGTATTGTTTGTTATCATCATCAAAATGTATAACATGTTTAGATTAAGCAGAGTAATCACTCGGGGCCTATCGCAGGTCGGGTTGACACGCATGCGAAATGTTCATAATTGCACGATCGGGACCCGGGGCCTATCTTTGCACGGGTACCCCTTGGGGCCAAGAGAACCTGTCAAGCGTGATGTCGGTCATGAGATTGTATTGTATTCGTTGTACACAAGCACCCTTCGGGGTTGAGAACCCGACTAGCGCGAAGTCAGTTTATGAATTGCATGGTTGAACTGAATAATGTTTGATGATTTTGTTGATGATTTTATATGAGTGAAGCATGCTTGTGTGTGTTATCTTATATGTTTAATGACGTTACTACTGAGATTCTCATGAATCTCATTCTTTTCCCAAAAACAATCTCCAGTATAGGGAGGAAGCTCGCGGGGCAAGCAAAAGGTAAAGGATGTTGAGTCGAGGCCGAGCAGTGGATGAGCTAGTTTAGGTTGTCAAGTTTCCGTTATGTATGTTGAGAATATTGTAAAGTTGTGGTTTGTATATGAAATGAAGCGAAGAATGAATATATGTGTTGTAATATGAATTGTTCATGAATGTGTTCATATGTGAATATGTATATCCAGCAGAGGCATTGTATGGAATTTCTAGCATTTTGTGCTACTCTGATGTTTATATTCAGTGAGTATTGGCTATTGAGTACTCTACCGTAGTGTTTGGAAATAAGGTATCACATAGATAACAGTTATTTCGAAAGAATTTCCACTTTTGTCACTAAATAAATAATGGTTATTAACTACAACCATTTTTTTTGTTTTCATGGATTCCGCCTCACAATACATAACAGTGTACATAATTAACCGTTACTTTTAAGTTTCATATGTCAAACCCTTAACATTTTGATATTTGCAGAGTATTAAGCGCATAGTTCACAAGGTATATAGAAATATCGGAAACATATTAACATTAAGTACTTGTTTACAATACAGGAAAATCCCTATAGAGTTTGAAAATATTTACAAATTGTCCATAAAAAACAAAAGTATAGCTACATATAACCAGTGGCAGCTTTATCTGCACAGGGATTCTACTCGCCGGTTGCCACTGTCTTGCCCTTTGAGCCACTTGCTTTCACTAGAATGTTTTTTGATGTTGAAAAAGGGTGAGATTTGAGTTAATCTCAGTAGTAACATGCATTTCTGACATACAAATTTGAAAATAAATATGTAATGCACCATGTCATGTAAGATGATAAAATATAATGTGCATATTGTCTAAGGCCAAATAATTGTTTGCAACCCTGGCTTAACTCTGTGCCTCCGTTAGATCCCAAACTATAACTAAGCTAATATGCGTGTCTCAGACACTATGCTCATATTATAGAAGATGACATACACAAACATACAAATAATCACATAGTAGTGTATGAAAGAAAGAGTTATAACCTGAATCCTTTTTCAATCCTATACTCTTGTTCTGGCTCGGGCTATTGCAAATTCCTATAACTTAAAGTGTACAAGTAACAAGTTATTAATTGCATTACTACTACCTTAAATCATAGTTTGTTGATTATCTAACACATTTTCAGCAATTTCTTCACAATACAATTTTGCACAATGCAGTTTCGTTGTTTTCCAAAAAACTGGCAGATTTTCAATCAACTTTGAAAACTCATAATTAATTCTAGAAAATTCTAAATTGATTGGTTCTAAAGAATATGTGCATCTATTTAAGTATATTTTCATGGAAAAATAGCAAAGTATTACCAAGTTCATCGATTTTGTCCTAGAAATTCATCAAACTTCCCCTGTTCTAGATTGCATTCCAGAAAATAGCGCTCAACTTTTGAAAATTCATATCTTTTAACCTACTTGTCCAAAAATTATGATCTACCTATCAAATTAAATCTATACATGTCTAATTTAATCATAAAAATTTTCATAATATTTGGACTATTTTTGTCAAATAAAATTCATTTTACAACAACACTGCCTCTAGTGAAACAAATCAAATAACATTTTTCCTTAACTTCAACAATTTCCAAATTTTCATACAATTGTCCAAAAATTATGAACTCATGTCTTTCTATACAATTTTCCCTTATAAATCCAATGGAATAATCAAAATTATAAAAATCCAACTCTTTCCTTATGCTCTGCATTTGGCCAAAACATGCAAGAGAAAAGGGAAAAAAGTGTTTTCATGATTTCAATCCATAAACACATTTCTTTCTACTCCTAATCACATGTTTAACCATTTAAACACTAAATAAACAACATGATTCATGAAAATTTTGGTAGCATATCCCCTTAGGGTTTCATCTTTCCCTTTTCACAAAATAAACAAAACCAAGCCAAAATCAATAACAAGCACAACAACAACAATATATAAGACAAGAGGATTAAAGTTTTGGAGATTACCTCTTGATTTTCTCTTCTTCTCTCTGTAGGAGACTCTGCCCTCTCTCTCTTCCCTCTTGATTTTACTTGCTAACCATGATTTTCAAGAAGAAGAAGAGATCAGAAGAGATTTTCAAGTGATTTAGAAGGCATAAGCACTTGAAATCAAGCTTCTTACCTTAAATTGTTCTTCTTGAACCCTAGCTCTTTCTTGTGTTCTTCAAGTTCTTGTGCTCTCTTCTCTCTCTCTATTTCTCTTGCTCAATCGAAATATGGAAGAGAAAAGGGAATGAAGAGCTCTTGAAATATCTCCTTACTTTATGTAATAATATTGTTTAATGCAGGAATTACCATGTGCCTAATTTATTTGGCTCATATTTTTTTCCTTCTTGAATTAAAGATAGGCCAAGTATATTATTTCCCTTCTAATTTCCCTTGTTGACCAAAAATTAAGAGACATAGGGAAATAAAATTGCTTCTTACATTGTTACTTAATTCCTTCCTTTAAATAATTACTTTGGCCATATTTACCTTTTTTGACTTTTCCAACTTAATTACTTGGCCACAAATTCTCTAAATTTAATATTTATTATCAAATATTCATTTTCCCTCTTATTTTTCCTATTTGGCCGAAAATATCAAAAAGAGAGGGAAAAATAAATTACTTTTTACTTTGTTGGCAAATTACCATTTTGCACTATATTTTTATGATTTATGTAAGAATTCATATGTTGCTCTTCTTCCTTGTTTTTGGCCAAATTGTAGCACTATTATTGGACCAATATTTGTGTCCTTTCATGCTCCAATTTAGGTTACAATGTTACCAACCGAGGAATAGGAATAAACATGGGGAGCAAAACGAATGATGTTCATATATTAAACTCACTCACATTTTCAACCATAACATATAATGCTCAAAAAACCACATTTACATTTGTATGAATACTTTGAAGCCAAGTTGATGAGTGTCAATAATTGAGATTTGATTAGTTATTTATAAGAATGGTTCTGTTGGGCTAACTTTCAAATACTAATATCAATATGAGATTTTTTTAGTGAAAATTATCCATAAATACCTCATTAGAAATTTATTTATCAAATGGGACCTTCGTGTGCAAACAATCTTCCCCATGTGCAAAAGATATTCCTTTGTATTTAAACAATCTTTCCTGTGTTCAATATATCGTCCCTATGTGACATTTCCTTATGTTCGAACAATCTTCCCTTATGTGCAAAAGATATTCCTTAAATGCTTTCAGATCTCATTTGGTAAATAAGCTTCCAATAAGGTATTTATGGGTAATTTTTCCTTTTTTATTAGTCCACACTTCATTTCTAATGTAAATGATTAAAAAAATTTTCAAGAAAATTAAGACATATATTTTATAAATAACTGGTTTGACTAATTTTTTTTAAAATTTTGTAAATTAGTTATCAGTGGGCTTGTATATTTAGAATAGGTTTGAGACTCATCCTAACTTTAGTAAGCTCTCAAAATAAAAGAGAAGTGAGTGCAAAGATAAAAAGAGGGTCAAAGGAAAGATGAGTAAGCATAAAGTGGTAAACTTCATCATGAGAGGTAGACACAATGGTGATTGCCCACTTTATTTGAAAGATCCATTTCATGGGCCATATTTTTATTCTCATTTTAAACGTGAGTGTAAGATGGTCAACTTCTTCTATAAAAAAAATAAATTTAATCTAACTAATTTATATATATATATATATATATATATATATATATATATATATATATATATATATATATATATATTCATTTTGATTTGAATAGGAAATAACTAGGATCATAACCAAACTCAGTTTTTTTATATATCTTAGGTCGGATTCAAGTATTATTGGATTCAATTATGTATAAAATTCAACTAATCAATGATACTCTTTCTGTCCTTAATGTAAAATCTAATTAGGGAGTTGATGTTAGTCCTAAATGTAAAATCCATTTCATACGTTTATGAATTTTTTTTCTAAATAAACGTATTTGATATTCCCTCAACAATAATCAAGTATGATAGGAGAGAAGAAAACTAAAGAAGATTATTAGAGTGTTTTTTTAAAAAAATACCATGTTAACTATTAACTAACTTAACTAATATCCGTAATCTACCCAAATTACACTACTACAGAAAAGTAGTTTGAACGTCCCTATTTTGGACCTTTTAACGTCCTTTTATTGGGGGACGCCTATTCGAGGGACGTAGTAAGGAAAGACTTTAGGATTAGGGATGCCAAAAGTTGGAACTTTAGGCATCCCTAATTGCCTTGAGGACGCCTAAAGTAAGACTTTAGGCGTTTAGGCGTCCCCAAGGTAATTAGGTACGCCTAAAGTTCCAACTTCAATCAGACGTGGCAGACTTTAGGCGTCCCTAATGCAATTAGGAACTCCTAAAGTTCCATCTGTTGGTTTCCCTAAGGCTATTAAGGACGCCTAAAGTTGACTTTACGAGTCCCTAATGGACTTAGGGACACCTAAAGTCTTACTTTAGGCATCCCCATTGCTGTAAAAGAGACGTCTTAAAGTATCTTTAGACGTTCCTTTTGCTTATGGACGTAAAAACTATTTTTTCAAAAAAAAAATTTTGTTTATAATTTGGTATGCCCAACAAATTGAAAACCACAAAAACATGATCAAATAATAAAGCACAATATCCTTACAAATGGTAAGGAAACATCCAATAGTAACTAATTAACTCTTACTACCATCTATGTGCAAAAACCACCACAAAGTGTTGTAAAATATGTTGTCTATACTTCCTAAAATAAACATACACTTTTACTGATCTATATGTTGAAGAAGTTGCCCAGCCAAAAAGCCTCTGATCAAACAAAAACATGATCAAAGAATAAAGCACAATATCCTTACAAATGGTAAGGAAACATCCAATAGTAACTAATTAACTCTTACTACCATCTATGTGCAAAAACCACCACAAAGTGTTGTAAAATATGTTGTCTATACTTCCTAAAATAAACATACACTTTTACTGATCTATATGTTGAAGAAGCTGCCCAGCCAAAAAGCCTCTGATCAAACAAAAACATGATCAAAGAATAAAGCACAATATCCTTACAAATGGTAAGGAAACATCCAATAGTAACTAATTAACTCTTACTACCATCTATGTACAAGAACCACCACAAAGTGTTGTAAAATATGTTGTCTATACTTCCTAAAATAAACATACACTTTTACTGATCTATATGTTGAAGAAGCTGCCCAGCCAAAAAGCCTCTGATCAAATTAATGTCTTCATGTAAGTAGGCAGCTTCATTATCAAAAATCTGCAAATTAGAAAATAAGATTAAATAAAATCAAGAAAGAATCCAAAATTTAATTACAATACCTAAAATATTATCATTTGATTACCTACTCAAAATCACTTGTAACACCACTCTGAATGATGTTTTACATGTAAAGGATAACGTAGTAGCCGTATTCAGTGACCCCTGGCTATCGAGGGTACTATAAATCAAAAGCAGTTGGTTAAAATCAATAAAGTCATATCTAAAACGACTGTCAATGAAAGAACTTGAATTGAAACCAAATACTATTGGATAAAACCAATTTGAGTTTCTAACAACTCTACCCTCACATGACCCACCAAGGATTCTATATGTCTGGGTCCCACTACCATTCAAATGTAAAACCATAAAAATTAGAACAATTCATTTAAGTCAAGAATCAATGAAATAAAAATAAAATAACTTACATATTGAAGACATATTTTGTTTCCTTGTCTGACTTTTTACCCAAGAAATCAAACCAATAGACGTGGTAGATGTGAAGACAAACAACACACAGACTCCAATGGTAACTACAACAACATATGGATTAAAATAAAGTTAGATGACAAGGCAATTATTTCTTAAACTTCCTAAAAAATAAAAATTAAAGTACGTATGCTTGAACACTTGGTGCTAGATAACAATGAAGTTTGGTCTCTCCTATTGTGTAGCCCACATAATGCGTCCTTTTTTGTACATCATTGCTATCCTTTGTCATATTTTTTGAATACAAGAATCCATATAAATTCTCCCATCCCATATTGATTCATGTGTGGTTAAAGGACCTAAAATATAAATCAAATGATAAATGAAATATTGAACGTATGAAACCAAAAAACCACTACATTAATTGAAGGAAAGAAAAACTAATTGTATGGCAAGTTTTACCCATCCTGCATCTATCTCCTCCAAATGCATAAAATCCTTGAGATCTTTATTGTCAATCGTGAAGGGATACGTCAATTGTTAGCCAACAATCCCTGGAGGCATCTGCAAGTTGATCTGACGAACACCTTTTAAATATGTTACAGTCATGCCAAGAGGGGCCATTTCACTGTATCTTGCTCATCCTTTTATCATAACATAAAAAACCGATTATTAGTAGGATGACAACAGATATCAAGTAATACGAAGGTAGTTCCTATCATTTGAGGGTTTGTGGACGTGCTAATAACATTTTGGGGCCAAAGGATTAAAGATCTTATCGCTTGACCTAACGTGGCAACCTTTTCGTTAAAGATAGGGATGGTTGTACCTTCTTCCCTCTCTCGAACACATGTCACTGTCACCCTATGTAAATGTTGTGGAATTTGATTATGATGGTAGGTGATAGCTTGTGTGTGAACGAGAGCATCAGCAACAGCACATAGTAGTGGGGCATCCAAATAGAGGATGTAAGGTTCTCCTAGCTCTGGAGTAGGAGAAGGCTGGCAAGGGTTCCAGAGTGTGAGAAGACTGGCCAAGGAGTTCCAGAGAGGAGAAGGCTGGCTAAAGGGTTCCTCTTGTGGGTTGTAACTTCCTTTGGTATTGGGGAAGGTCAAGGATTCCTTGGTTCTATTCCTATCACTTTCCATCTTCGATTCAAACATAGATTTCATTTCACCACATAGCTCTGCCAACAACTCATCTCGAAGCTTTATTCACGAAGCTTAGCCACAAGCTCCCTATTGGGTTCAGCTTGTGATGAATTTTATAAGGCTCGTCCAAAAAATTTCCATACTAACTCCCCTTTCCTCCCCCTCGAACTTGATTGGGGTTATCAAGCTTTCTAATCGTTGTTGACAATATGTCCATCCATTCACTAGGAGTGAACGAACCTTGGCTGCTCTGCTCTTTGAGTTTATCCTGTAGCATAAATTTATCGTAAATGAAAATTAAACACTACCAATACGACAAAATGTCAAAATTAAATACTTATACTTTAACTACTTATAATCCTCACGGCAACCTCAGCAACATTCGGATTTATGAATTTCCCACCCTTAATCCTCCCTGCTTTCCATTTTTTGTGATGATGAAGAGGAGTCGGGGCCTGCACAACAATGCTAGGTTCTGATTTAGTTTCTTCCTTTATTTTCTCCAGCTCTTCTTCCATTATCCTCCGCTGAAGCTTCCAATAACCACCACTGGACATGTAATGCTGATACTGATTTGCTACTTGCTTCTCTATATTTATTGTACTTACTTCCTGTGAAAAGGAAAATAATGAAAAATGAGTCAATGATGTCAAGTATATTGAAATAAAATGTTATAGACTATGATGAAAGAAAGTTTACCAAAAATTGAGGATCTTCCCATGATGCCACAAACAACCTCTAGTCCTCTGGAGGCAAATATGAATATTCTCGACATGGGTCCTGACCTCTCTTTTCCCCTCGAATATACATTTGCATAAGCTTGTTTTTGAAATCTTTATATTGTAGACGAACCTCCCCCATCCAGTACTTGTACATCTCCCTGGTGTCTGGGATGTCGAACATTTGTTGCAGGAATAAAGAAAATTATATTTGAAGTAATAGGAATAAAGATCCAAATGCAGATGTATCGAAACTCATATTAAAATTTGTTGCCAAATCATATCTTTTGTTTTTGGGGGAACTCAATAAATGATGCAAATTTTGCTTCGACCCAAATAGCCTAGATAGCTAAAGAAATGGTCTTCCCCAGGACCAACTGGATTCATGTTGGCATTAAAGTTCACATGCAGCCTCTCTTGTTAATGTTGATGACGTGCAGCCAATGCATTCATCTTTTTGACGCCTCTAGTTCTTCTCACAACTTGTTAACCTCCTTCCATTTGATGCTCCCTATCACTTTATGAGTCACTGGAACTGTCTAAATTCCTGTTAACAAAAAAAATCATTGTCAAAGAGGTAAATAAATTGCAATTAATTGAAAAAACTAACCAGGATTAAGAAAAAAACACAATACTATTTTATACATTAAGAATACAATACAATTTTCTAAGTAAAGGTTTTACTCTATATTGTTTCTCATATTCCTTCATAATGATCATTTCTTGCAGCATATTCTTCATCTTCTATCAATTCTACTTCACTTACTCTAGGTGGATTTGTTGTGAAAGGTGGTGTGTTGTCAAGGTTGAAGGTTGGATCACCATACTTATATCTTTTACTTTGAAGTACAATGGACATTTTTTTATTTGCAAGATATGTGACATAAAACACTTGTTTCGCCTTACTTGCTAGAATGAAGGGCTCATCTCTATAACCAATTCTTCCAAGATTGACTGAGACAAATCCAAATTATTGATCTATTACCACAACACAAGTTGCCTTCAAGTTGACCAAATGCAAGGTTCCTGTCAGCCATGTGTACTTACTCCCAATGTACAAAGGTGTCTCTTAATCACTCCGCAGGCTATCATATTCATGTGACTTTGCAAAGGATTCTACCTTAACATCATGAATCATTTTATCCATTATATCTTCATTTATGAATTCCACACTTTCCTTCGTATGCGACGGACAATTAGTTACTTCCTCACCATGCCATATCCACCTAGTGTATCGAAGATTTATTCTATTACAGAGTAGGTGATCCTTTATAGCATAAACATCCCGTTGACTCACATTTAAATAATTGACACAAGGACAAAAATACCTCCCATTTTTTGTTGGAGCATTCCTTCTAGCAAATTCAATAACTCTTCCATCCTATTCTCATATTCTTTACTAGTTCTCAATGCATTCATCCAACTATGATCCATTTTATTACCACCTAAATCATTCCCTACAATACTCAAGTTTAGAACAATTGTTAATGGAGAAATTCCTTTTACTAAAATTTTTGACAAAAAAATTTTGACAGCATCTCCCCTTAAAAGTGATACATCCCAAATTTTGAATAACTAACCATTTCAGCTTAATTTAAACAATACTAACTAATTGAGGCAATTCAAGACAATATCAACAATTTCATCCAACAATTTCATTAAAGGAATGAAACTTTGAAGTCAAATTACATACATGCTTTACATTTGAAATTAAAAAGAAAAAATTAAACAATAACAAACTTTAATTTATCAAGTGTAGAAAAAACTACCAACTATAGCAGTGCAATTTACTAATATATTTTGTATAATAAATTTATGCTATGTAACAACCTCATACTACCAACTTTAGTAGTGTAATTTAAAAATTCTTAACAAGTAACATTCTTCAAAAATCATAAACATTATAAGCTATTTCTAAAATTATGTGTAACACTTACAGTCACAAGTCATAAGTCACAACATTCAATTTGGACCAATCAGTTTTTAAATTCAAAGAATACATAAAGAAGAGTCAAACCTGAGTAAGACTTTCTTTCAAGCAGCTTCTCAGCTAAGTGCTTTAGGAAGACGAGAAGGATAATTTATTCTGCTTCTCTTTTAAAAATTCAAATCATCTGGAAAGAACAAAGGACAACTTTTGTGATTTCAAAATTTGTGTTTTTCATTGAAAGAGATACTGCATTTGGTCGTGTGAGAGAATGATAGTGCTTTTTATTTCTATGGTGGAAGATTAAATAATACAAGTCAAATTCAATTTAGACCCCTCACTTACAATTTGTTATGCCAATTTCTCAAAACATTTCATTAGTGGTAGGCTATAGATATTTATTTTCGTTGCATAATAATTATGACTAACATTACCTTACATTAAATAATTTTCATATAATTACAGTTACATCTCATATATGTAACTATTTAATTAGAAAATAAACATTAATGACTCTTCAAGTGGCTTATATTAAGAATCAAATAATCTTTTTAGAAAGTGCTTTATAATAAGTACTGAAGGGCGTACAAGTCTAGTTTGATGAAACCTTCAAATTATGTTGTCCCAAAAATTAATTAAGTTAGAAGAACAAATTAAGGTCAAGTTAATCTAAATTGTGTTTCAAAGTGTGAAATATGATAATAGAGACCCCTTCTTATCGTATTTATAAGGTAGAGAGACAATGATTTTTTGTTCTATTTATAAATTATTATTAAATTTTTCATATAAATGTACAATTTGTTTACTCTTATTTTATTATTGTATTGAATTTTTTCTCATGTAATATAATGTATAGAGGTAAAGTAGGAAGTTGTTGGATTTTAAGATAGAATTAATAAATTTTAAGCTTTTTCTTAATTCTAGTAAAACATGTTGAAACTTGAAAGTGATTTATAAATACAACCATAAAAGTAATGGGTATTTCAATTCCATTGTGGAATGTAAGGAATGGACATTAATTGTTAGGTTATAACATGAGAATGCTATTATATATTGATGAAGTACTACACCAAATGAACAAAATTATTGGAAGAAAATGCTAGCTAGAGTTATTAATTAATGAGCTGACCATAAGAATGTGTAGGACTTGTATTGACACACTAATTATTCATATCTTATATCCTTGATCTGTTGATGACTTTGTTGTATAAATATGTTAATTAATTCGCTCATGGACATTTCATTGCAATATAGTAATGATGAGATAAGTTGCTATTTTTTGTGGTATTACCCCAATATAATGAATATTGAGTTAATTTAACTACTTAATAAAAATTAAAAAGAACATATGCTTGACCATTGTTTTTAAGATATAATACCACATAATTATAAGTTAAGCACTAAATTTGTACAAACATATAGAGGGTAGAGACTAATTAATACAAGACATGTACAAACTAAAAGCAAGAATAAATATATAAGAAAGTATTTTATCAAGACCGGGGAAAAAATTACATGACCCACACTGATAGCATCATATTACAAGTTAGATTCAATTTAGACCCCTTACTTTCAGAGAAGCTTTTATATCGTTAGATTACAAGGCAATTGGTTTGCAATCACTTTGAAGAGCACCATTAAAATGTAGAGCATGAACATAGGAAAAAAATATGCAAAGCATGAACATAGGAAAAAAAATAATAGAAACTAGGGAAAGTATTAAGGTGAACACATGAAAATGTAGAGCATAAACATATAAAATGCAAACGGTGGGTGTTAACACAAGTATTACGGTGTTAATAGAAAATGCGGATGGTGGCCGACAGAGATTCCAAACATTTTTGTTAACAAAAGCAAAGTTTAGTTTCAAGCAAACTTGTGCCGGTTGTGAGAGTGAGAGAGAACCAGCAGTGGTCACTGCCTCAATACCTGGATATATTGGTAGCTCCACCGGAAAACCCACCATTTGGAAGAAGAGAAACACAGAGAAAGCACAGAAAGATAGAGAAAAGAGGAAAGAAGGACAAAAAGAGAAAGCATTGAAAGACGAAGAAAGGACAAATGGAGATAGCATAGAAAGAAGGAGAAAGACAGAAATAATAAGAAAGAAGAGAGAGCCACCAAACATAGAACCAATCAGCTAATCAAGGTGATAGGGGACAGACTTTAGGCGTCTCTAGTCTGACTGGGGACGCCTAAAGTGCACCATATGCGCCCCTAGTTTGACTGGGGACGCTTATGGTTCCCTTAAGACATCCCAAGTCAGACTGGGGATGCCCAAAGGGGTCCCATATTTCACTTTAGGCATCACTAGTCAGACTAGGGACGCATATGGTGCCCAAAATACTTCTCACGCGGCAAAAATCTTGTTTTGGTTCGCTTAAATTTTATTTTAGGCATCCTAATTCATACGAGAGATGCTTAAACACTATAAAAAATGACAATCAGTAGTGGTTAATTTGAAGCAGTTGAAAGAAACTGCTACTAATGTTTGGATTTGTCGCAGTTAAAGGTAAAATTGCTACAGACTTGCAACAGTAAGCACTGAATGAACTTTGTAGCTGCTTAATATACACCTTTTAGTATTTATATTTACAGTAACTGCTACAAAATATGGTGTCAGGTTGGCGCCAAACGGTGCGAACGCGGCGCGCCTATAGTCATAGTTACTTTATAGCTGTTATTGTAGAAATAACCGCTACAAATATGATGCTAGCTTGGGGCCAAACGGTGTGAAGTTGGCATGGGTATTTTGTAGCGGTTATTGTAGATATAACCACTACTGATAAGGCACCAGCCTGGAATGAATCTACCGCGTGTACTGTGGCCACCATATAGTAACGGTTGTACTTAGATTAACCGCTACAGAATTCAAAGAGATATTTTTCTGTTGTGGTTTAATAGCATAACCACTACTAATTTTGAACCATTATGGTTATATGTAGAACCATTATCAATTTGATGCTTATAATTACCTGCGTACAGAATCAGACATGTCAAGAAAAGAATTTGCAGCACGAAGCCAACAATTGGTTTCAAAGGAGCTACCAACCCCTGAAAGAAAGGAAATGGTGTATGATTGGTATCATGTTACGTGACATGATACCAAGTATCATGTCACATAACATGATACCAAGCATAGGCCAATTGTGTTTTTTCAGGTGGGTGGCAACTGCTTTCAAACCAATTGTTTGCTTTGTGCTGCATTTTTTCCCCTCTTTCTGAAACATAGTAGCGGTTTTTGAGCCTAACCTTTACAAAGTGTTAAGTAACATTTTGTAGTGGTTATTTCTTAAAAATCACGACAAGTGTTATTACCAGCATATGAATGGTCCGCATCAGGGTAGCGGTTTCTTTTCGTAACCGCTACAGTCTACTAACGGACACAAATTTATAGCGGTTACTGTAATAAACCACTACAAATATTTTATTGCATTTATTAACAATAATTCACGAGGCGAGGTTTAATGGTTATTGTAGCGGTTACGGTAGTGAACCACTACAAATATTTGAATGCATTTATTAACCACAATTCACGAGGTGAGGTTTATCGATTATTGTAGTGGTTTATTCAGATAATCGCTACAAATATTTCATTTCCTGTAGCGGTTTATTTCTAAACCGCTACAAATTTCACATCTGTAAACACCCCTGTTGCCCTCCTTTTCTCATTTTTCCATTTTGATTTCTGACAATGTTTCCTCAAAATTTTACATTTCTACATATAGCTTCAAGAGATAGGGGAAGGGGAAGGAGGTTATACCATTCCCTAGATCAGTTCTGCGTGGTAGCGGAAGTAGGGGAGGAGGGGGTCATGGGAGGGGTCATCGCAGAGGGAGTGGGGTCATATGACTACTTATAGGCCCATAGCAGTGACAGGATGGGGCCCCAGTACAGCCACAGCAGGCGGCTCTACAGAAGGTGGCCCCACTACAACCCCAGCTCTTACGAGTGTAGGATGGTGTATTTAGAAGTGCAAGTGTACACTGTCATAAAAAAGTAATATAGAGATGAGTAGAGTATCGTTCCCACTAGGATTGATCACTAAGTACCAAAATTGATAATTTTAATACTATTTAGCCAATCGATTAGTTGGTGGTTGAGATTGCAAGATAAAAATGATTAAATGAAAATGCAATTGTTATAAAGAAAAATATGAGCAAAATGCCCTAGGGATTAGATTTCACTTAGAAAACTCCGAATTGAATCACTTATCTATTCTTGTCCAATTTATTCCACATGATTGATAGTCGAGTTTCTCTATTTTAATTACTAGCCTCTTCCAAGGTCAAGTAATTCTATAATTAATTGCTAACCCACTATATTCCTATATGAATTTAAGCAATCAAGCATGCATTAAGATTTATGGAACTCAATTAAGACTACACAACCCATATGAATATATTCCTATTTCATATGAAAATTATGGTTTTAATTATAGGATCCACACACATGTATCTCCTTCCGGTCTCAACATGCATATTGAGATCATCCAAAAGGTGGCCAATCAATTGAAAGCATTAACAACAATAATTAAAACTCAATCATGAAGGAAAAACTAAAACTAGATTTAATAAGTTAAGATTCAATCCGTTATTAGTAAGCTACGTCATCACTCTAGGAAAATGAAAATTTAGCTCATGATGAAATTAAAAACAAAACCAAAATAAATTAAAAACTTCATAAATATTGCAGAAAACATGATTATTAAATTCTAAAACATAAAGATACAACTACAAAATGCATGAAAATAGAAAAATCTAGCCTTCCATATAGGAGGTAAAACCTTCCATGTAGGAGGCAACATATACCATCCATAAAGGAGGACTACCTAAACCTTTCATGTAGGAGGTATGCAAGAACAATAAAAATGCATGAAATTAAACTCTAAGATGGTGTCTTTCCTTGTGCCTTCAACTCCTCTATTTATAGATGAATTGGGTGTAAGAATTTCCACATGTTAGGTAAGAATCTTGACTCTAAGCCACCAATATTGACTTTGTGACCACCTTGCTCATTGATTGCAACTAATGTTTGGCAATTAAAACGTTGGAATCTCAATTTTTTGTCTTCATGAAAGTTGTAGATATGGATCTTATCTTGAAAATCATGTGAGAGATCCTAATTTCAACATTTGTGGCTCCATTTATGGTTAAATTAGTGGACAAAGGTCAGACCTGGACAGAATCACGTGCTCAACTTCTAAGAAAAATTCGCAGCTCTTAAGGACAGAATTGAGTTTTCACCTCAACATAAAAGTTGTAAGAAATTTTCTCGGCTTTCTATCCATATAAAGAACATCCCAATTATACATCTACATCTCAAGATATATCCTAAAAACTGAAACAGGGTCAAAATTTAGTATTTTCCAATGAATTCTATTTTATGTCAAATCATTATTTATTTATCAATTACACCCAAATTCATTACATTAAGCTCAAATGTCATCCAAAAAATGCTTCATATAAGGGAAAATAAATATATAGATATTTTACTTATCACCAGCAAATGGCCTTACCGGAGGGGATCACACCACAGGGCCATCATGAGGGAGAGGTAAGTGAGATCAGCGTCAGTGATTATGAGGATGAGGATCAGGAGATGATCAACTTTGAAGGCTTTCCTCTCAATGATTTAGAGCGGTTCCTAGATAAGAAGGTCGCGCCGGCCCAGGACCACACATGACGATCATATTCCTGGTCTACTGGGTTTGAGTTGCAAGTGAGAGGTAAATGTAATTTTTTTATTTAACTTTTCTTTAAATAGAGTTCAGTAAAATGTGAATTTAAATTTAAGTAACGTGTATGATAAATGTGCATATGAGCAGGGGAACATTTCCACAAGGAGGCTAGACATGACCGATCTGAAAAGCATGGACTGGAGCTTACAAGTTGTGGTTTCGTGGAATAAGCCCACGGACCAGTCCGTCAAGAATAGGGGTCACCTATTCAACCGCTACATGAACGACCTGGGCTCGGATTGGATACAGTTCCCCATTCAATTTAGGACGTGGAAGTAAGTTCCGAAAGGGCTGAAGGATAAAACGTAGGAAGAAGAGGTTAATGTAATTAATAATTACATTTAATTATATTAAATGATTTGTAATTAACTATTTTTAATTAATATTTTTAAATTTTATATTTTCAAAATAATCATATTTGAATTTTTTTTATTTAATTGTATTTCAGGGTAGGTTTGTTATCTAGGAGAGCTATAAGAGGTACACGCTAATGAAGTTGGGAGATGGCTGGAAGAATAGGAGGAATCGTCTCTATCACATCAAGGACAAGGATGGGATGATTCCTCTGGAGCAGCTAATCGAGGACGTCCCAAACGACATCCCACCAAATGACTGGGTGGGTTTTGTCCATTACAGGAGGTGTCCGGAAGGGCAAGTAATTTTTTTTAATGACTATTATTTGACCATTTTTGTCCATTATATGCTCTTTCTTAGAGAAACACGGCGAGCCACGCCCAGCAGTCAATCTACCATACGGCTGGATAGAAGACATTTATTGTAACCTACAACGAATTGGTATGTTTTTACCATTTCAGTTAAATTTACATTAATATTAATAATTTAATTTTGATTAAATATTTATAATCATAATTTTATGTTTCTATTGTTTAAGGAGTGGAAGGCTCAGGAGGAGAACCGCCAGACCAATTGTGGAGAGTTATTCATAGTGACACTCAGGTACCGGGACAGGACTCCGACGTCTCAGTAGGTAGAGGAGGCCATTGTAAGTACAATAATTAGAATTATTGTTAATTAATTGTTTAAAACAACTAATTTATTGTTGATAATAATAATGATTATAATAACTTGATGCATAAAATTGCAGGCGAGGATTTAGTAGTCTCAGGCTGAATTGAGAGAGACACAGACCCAAGAGTCTCAGGGGTCTGTAGAACCTACTGCGCCACTAAGGCTGGTTTGGGACCTACTGAGTACTCAGGCCGTGTGAGGGGGATGGGGTTAGGCGCCATACCCAGCATGGTGTATGGGAGGAGCGGCAGCTCTAAGGTAGGACCTTCTCTAGCATGGATGTCCGAGAGCAAACGTCCGAGGGAGGAGACTGTTGAGGAGATCCGGTCAGAGGTTGCGAGGTCATCTGCCAAGATGGCGTAGCAGATACAGGAGCAAGCCGATTAATTTTATGTGCAGAAGACATAGAGGCGGGATATCACAAACTCCGTGTTTGACAAGGCGTAGAGTCGCTTGTTCCTCGATGAGGCGTACCTGAGGTCCCCCCGTCCCGAGGTTAGTTGTACAACCTACTCGTCCTCCATCCGATAATGGTGCTGTTGACTCTTCCCAGCCCCATCCTCCGTTCGCCCCCGGGACAGGACATGGTGGCCTGACTGCTGACGATGCCCCTCCTAAGACAGGACCTGCTAATGACGTTCCAAATAGTTAGTTTTGTTTATTTAGGATTTTTTCTTTTTTAAGAAAATAGAACAAAAATGTTTGAACTAATTTAATTTTGTTGTTACAAAGTTTTTTATGTTTTGTTAATTATTTTATTTACTTTTTTTTGAAAAATCAATTTTGGAAAATAAATAAATAAATAAACATGAGTAGCGGTTATAATTAAAAAAACTGCTACAATTGTTGAAATTAGTAGCGGTTAAATATTCTTAACTGCTACAAAGTGATACAAATTTTGAACACTATGAATCTGACATTCCTGCCAATGGTCACATATATTTGTGATAGTTATTTGTAGCGGTTAAGGATTTTTAACTGCTAGAAGTTGTGAAAATATTTGAATTTTGAATATGAAAATCCTGCCAACAGTCACATGACATGAATTTGTATCGGTTTATAGGTAACCGCTACAAGGTTTCACGCATTTGAATTTTGGATGTGTCATTGCCACCAACGGTCAAACCACTTAGTAGCGGTTTTAAAGGTAAAACCGCTACAAATTTTGTATGAGTAGTAGTTTACATAGCGGTTCAATAAACCGCTACTAATTTTTAAAAGTTGAGAAACTTCAATTTAAGCATCTTGTGATGTCTCATTTGTAATTTCATTCATTTTGTTCACTAAATTCTTTCCTCTAGCTATAGATAAATCATAGATCAAGTTGCCACGCAATTCTTCAGCTTATTGAGACAGATTAAACAATTTCTTAGATTTCACTTACTCTCACGCCAGCTATAATAAAAAGATCATATGTTCGTGTCGGAGATGTAAGTTCAAGAAGTGGAATACACGAGAAGTTGTTAAGAAACATTTTCTTGTGAAGCCTTTCCTGGGAGAGTATACGTTCTGGAAAGTTCATGGTAAGAAGGATGATATGTAATACGATGATGCTCTTCCTCAAAGTTTACAAGTAGGAGTTCAAGTAAATGAACATGATCCTGTTAATGATGTTGTGTGTGATGCGTTCGGTTTTCAGGACGACAACTTCAACGAAGAAGTGCAGGGTTTAGAGCATGTGTTTTTGAGAAATGAAGCAACACATGATTTTTTCACCCTCATGGATGATGCAGATCGTCCTCTGTATGAAGGTTGTCAAAAATACTCTAAATTATCTTTCTTGATCAAATTGTATCATATCAAGTGCTTGTATGGAATCACAGATAAGGTAATGTCGATGTTGCTAGAATTGTTACAAGATGCGTTCCCCAACGTGGAGATCCCAACATTGTTCTACGAGGCCAAGAAGATTATTAATAGATTGGGATTGAACTACCAGAAAATTGATGCATATCCCAATGATTGTATGATGTATTGGGAGAAGAAGCCAGTAGGGAGGATTGCAAGCGATGTCACAAATCGAGATACAAGACAATTCGGAAGGGGAAAAAGTAGAAGAAGAAACCTGTAAAGATTCTAAGGTACTTTTCTTTAAAGGCTAGGTTAGAAAGATTGTTTATGTCGTCAAAAATAGTTGAGCATATGAGGGGCATAATGTTGATAAGAATAAAGATGGTAAATTAAGACATCCACGGGATGCAGAAGCCTAGAAAGCATTTGACGCTGAATTCCCATCTTTTGCGGCTGACCCTAGAAATGTTCGGTTTGCTTTTGGTGACCGACGGTTTTAATCCCTTTCGGAATCTTAGTACAACTTACAGTATTTGGCCGGTAGTCTTAGTTCCCTACAACTTACCCCCTGGATGTGTATGAAACAAAGCTCCTTCATCTTGTCTATGACATCGATGTCTATCTCCAACCGCTTATTGCATAATTGCTAGACCTGTGTGTAACGACCCTTTCTCACAAAAAGTATTATCCAATACAATTATACAAAACCAGTAATAATTTTTTTAATGCATTTTCGGAGCTTAGTACACAGAATTCGTCCACAAACCTTTTCATAACATATTGGAGTTTAGGGCACAAACTCGCCCACAAACTCACTACAGAGAAATTTATTATTCTGATCTCACACCACAATTAACCCATAAATCACAAAATAAATTTCAACATAGTTGTGGTTGTGGACCTACCAACGTAACAGAGTATGCAACATAAAATATCAGGCCTAACAAGGGTTAAGCATTTATTCTAAGACATATATCCAAACAGTAAACGTAGCATTATAAAAACATGAGGGCCTTATAATGGTAATATAGAAATTAACACAACACCAATACCAAAAGAGGCCTACAAGATTCTCAACATCTATACCTCTGGTTGCTTCCCTTGGCCTCTAGTCAAATTAGAGGTCTCGCCTGAAAAATTATTTATAATGACGGGGTGAGACATAAGGTCTTAGTAACCAAAATTAATTTACAAGATATACAGGAAAAGATTGTAAGTCAAAGAAGCAGGTTTAACTGACATAATAATAATAATAATAATAATAATAATATTCTCATAATTCAAAACTTTAACATAATATAATCAATGAATAAAACCATCCTCACTCATCCATCATGCTCCTCCTTATCTCCTCTGGACTGGTACAGCCTATCAGTGCTAGTATACCCGACCAAAGGTTAGCTAGTCACCTCAAGAATAATGCCCCCTCCCATACACCACCAATATACCGTAACAGGGAGGTGTCCGACCAAACACTCAGCTCCAAAATCCGGGTCAGGATTGAGAGAGCCGATAGGCACACAATTCACCATATCTCTTCCACACAACCTAACATATCTCGTAATATAAAAATAATAAATTAATACAGCTTTTGAAAAAAATTACGAGAATTATAAATTCTTATACAACATTCCATCTTAAACAACATATCAATCATAACAGTAACAATTTAATAATAATTTCCATTTATATATGTAAATTGGAAAATACACTGCTTCAATGAAATAAATTCATATTCAGACATAAATATAATCTTGCAAAACACATACAAGTAATATAGATAAAAGTAAGGTTTATAAAACACCTTACAGTCCAAAACAAGCATATAAAATAAATTAACACCGGTTACCTCGATTCTAAGCTTAAGCTTAATTTGGATAGTAAAACCCGTACAATCACCGATCACAATAAAACTCTATATTATTAATGTAGATACCAATTAACCACAAATAACAATAAAATAATTAATTTACATAATTTAACTTCTACAACCCAATTTTATCTACAACTATTATCCTCAATTATTCTAATTTCCTTAAAAATCCTTAATCATAGATCATTCCTTATAAACCCAAAGCACTCATTAAAATCCTTAAATAACCTTCAACATACCTATAATTACAAAATCCTCAATATCAACTTTCTAAATAATTAAATCTCCTTTTTCATAATTTATACGGGTATAATCTAATTATTAAATAACTCTTCAAATCTCTACATAATTAAAATCACATCAAATTCTAATTTAAATATTAAGTACTAATTCATATTTTTCAAAGAGCTCAGATCTAACAAAAATAAACCAATTAAAACCTCAATAATACCTCCAATAATCCAAATAAATTATTTAAAGAAATTTTGATCGGTAAAAACACCCTATAGAGATTAATTTATATCCTATTTATAAAAGAAATTAATTATAAAATCACATGACAACTAAATAATAAATCTAAACAGGTTAAAATTAACTATTAATTATTCTCTATATTTCTACAATCTTATATTGACAAAACTCAAAACTTGCCTAAAATCATATCCCAAAAATATTCTCTAATTAGTATAAAGTCACTATTATAGGAAAGAGAAAATTATTTAGAACATATTTCATAAAAGAAACTTTGTGATTAGAAGAGAGTTTACGTACCTTATTGATCCTCAAATAACCAAAAATACTCCTATCAGAACCTCACCCTCTCTTCTCTTCACGAAACACTTCACGCAGGTGAAGTGTTTATGGGAGGGGGTATTTATAATACCCCCTCACCTCCTATTCCGGTTGCTTTGGCGCCTGATGGCGCCAAAGCAACATTAAAATTTTATTTTTTTATTTTTTATTTTTAAATTGACAAAAGGGGAGTGACCCCTTTTGTCGGCGCCTACCATATAATATATATATATATATATATATATATATATATATATATTATTTTATAATATAATATTATTTTATTATATTATTATTTTAATAAAATATTATTTTATTAATTAAATTTTAATTTCTATTTTTTTTCAAAAACTTTCTATTAAATTTATACTTATCTCCAAAGTATAATTATATCATAAAATAAAAAAAGGATGTTACACTGTGGCAGGTCGGAATTCAGACATATGACGCGTACGACAAGTCACGATTCAACTTGCATGTAGCTTTGATGTGGACCATAAGTAACTTTCCTGGGCTAGGAATGTTATCCGAGTGGAAAATGCATGCTGGGATAGCGTGTCCAGTTTGTGATTTTGACTCTGAAGTAGTACGTCTTCTCCACAGTTGAAAGTGGTGCTTCATGGGTTATTGGAGGTTTCTCAATGGTAAGTACATATTTAGATTGCAACAGAATCGTTTCAATAGGAAAATGGAAAAAAGAGGACCTCCTCAGATTTTAACTAGTATAGACATCTTACAACAGTTTCAGGATGTTGAATTCAAGTTTGGAAAAAGCGACAATTCAGCAACAACAGGGCAAAAGAGTAGGAGGACTACTTCAGCCTCTGCACCTCAGCAATGGCGTAACATAAGTATCTTCTTTACTCTTCCATATTGGAAAACTAATTTACTTTGCTACAGTCTTGATGTCATGCACATTGAGAAAAATGTTTGCAATAATGTGCTATACACGCGGCTTAATGAACCCAGTAAGTCAAAATTTCATCTTCAAGCATGGAAAGATTTACGGGCCATGGGAGTTTGTGAAGGTGCGTGGCCTGATGAGCATGACAAATTTCAACTGGTAAAGTTTACCCTCACAAAACCGAACAAGGAAGTCTTCCTCGCTACGTTGAAGAAAATAAAAGTTCTTGATAGCTATTCAAGCAACATTTCATGATGTATTGACATGCAGGCACGAAAGGTTGCTGGCCTGAAGAGTCATAACTCACATGTTCTTATACAACAGTTACTTCTGTTGGCTATAAATAATGCACTTCCTCCCGATATGTCTATCGTTTTAGTGGAGCTGTGCTCCTTCTTTTAGAACTTGTGTTCTAAGGTTTTGATCGTTGAGAAGCTTGATCAGGTGCAATCCAAAATCATTTTTATGCTTTTTCATTTGGAGATGCTCTTTCCTCCCTCCTTTTTTACTGTGATAATTCACCTGACAGTCCATCTTGTTCATGAATCAAAGCTCGCTGGCCCAGTTCAATATAGATGGATGTATCCTATTGAAAGGTATTGTATTTACATATGTGCATCATCATTACTTTCTAAATTTGCTACTCGCCTATTTCACCATTTAGTATCATATTTCCCTATTTACTTTACAGGTTTTATTGGCCAATTGAGATCTTAGTTAGGAATAAGGCATGGCCAGAAGGTTCTATATCTGAAGGTTATATAGGGGATGAAGTTCTATATTTATACTCAAGGTACTTTGATGACATTGAGACGTCTTTCAACCGACCGCCTCGTGTCAACGACTATCCTGAGCCAACAACATCAACAAAGTTGTTAATCCCTCATGTTGGTAAAGCAGTTGGAGGAAGTGAGAACTTCAAACTAACAACAACTGTTCTGTAGGCACATAGACATGTCTTTAATTTCACTCAAGTTGAACATTTCCTTCAGTAAGAATCGTACACTTATATATTATTCTACAACCATCCTTATATTTTTAATTTACATTTCATGATCGTCTTCCTATGATTAGTTACTGGGAATTCAGAAGTCATGTGAAGTGTCAACTAAGGATTCGAACACAAACATCCTCCTAAGTTGACAAAAAGGTCCATAGAGAATTCCCGGCTTGGTTTACACGTAGAATTTTAAATGACCACAACCCGCACTCACCAGAGTTCAAAGCCCTTGCAATCGACCCGCTTGACCATACAAAAAGGCTTACAGCATACAATGTCAATGGTTTCAAGTTTTGCAATGTATCATGAGATCAAGGATTACAAACTCAAAATTCAGGTATTTTTGTCACCTTTGGGACAAAGAGTTACTCGAGTAGTAATGATGGTAACATACATTTCAGAGGTGTCCCTTACTATGGAAAGCTTGTGGATATTGTTGAACTAAATTACCAAGGTCAGTTTACTATTACGCTTTTCAAGTGTTTATAGGCAAATACGACCACTTCCAGGGGACTCACAACAGACGATTTAGGCATCACATCAGTAAATTTCTCTCGTCGAATTCACATCGATTAATCTGAAGATAATGAGCCCTATATTCTTGCCTTAGATGCACACTAAGTTTATCATAACCAAGACGAGAGGTGCAGGGATTGGAACATGGTCGTTCACTTTCATCCTCGAGACCTTTATGATATGGGTGATGGTGACAACATCACCTACGAGAGTTAGCTATTCCATCCCACCAATTTTGAAAACTTCTTCCCTGAAGGCGATCATAATTTACCAATCGTGAGGTGAGTTTTTATAAGTTCACATCATTTAAATTTAATATTTTCTACACAACAATACCATATTAGTATTTCTTTCACAAAATTTCTGTAGGAATGTCGAAGAAGAATGATTAAGTAGAACCATGATTTTGTTTTCCTAAATTTGATATGTAATAATTTTTTTAAAAATATTGAATCAACTTAGTAGTGGTTATATAACCGCTACAAAGTAAGAAAACCGCTACCAATCGACACACTAACCACTACAAATAACAACAAACCGCTACCAATGTTAAACCGCTACAACACTTGACATGTTAATCGCTACAAATACCATCTTATTAACCACTCCAATAATCACGCAGATCTCTATAAATACCTCCATACCAACTCTTTTCATACACTTCTCCATGTCTTTACTCTTTTCTTCTCTCTCATTTTTTCACATCCAGAAATTTTTTTTCCCAAGAGTTCAAGATCGAAGTAAGGTGATCATCAAACATGGTAATGTTTTTATCAATTATTTCATCTCTTCTTTTTTTTCCTTCTTATAATATTCATACTAATGTTTTTTCAAATATTAATGGACTATGCCTAAAAAGCGTTGCTTCCAAAACGATCCACATATAAGAGACAACAAAATAAGTACATATTACCTACAAATTAATAACATTACCTACCCTTTCTCATTATTATGCATATAAATTTTATAATTATGTAACTAAATTTAATCTTTTTCTTTACCCAATGTAATTCAATTTAATTAATTTTCTTAAATAATAACTACTTGTAATTTAGTTATATAACTAATCAACATGTTATTTTAACCGCTACAAAATTAACAGTACATTGAAAAATTGTTTCATCTGTTTAGTGCCACTTTTTGAATTTTCCTTAGTAGCGGTTGCATTAGTAGGGGTTAAATAACTGCTACCAAACATTCAAAAATTTTCACTTCCCATCATAACCAAATATTAGTAGCGGTTTTATAATCGCTACAAAGTTTTGGAGCCATTCTTACATATTTTCGTTTTGAAATTGGTAGCGGTTGTTTAACCGCTACCAATGGGCACCCAAAAATTGTAGCAGTTATTTACCTGCTACTAAATTGTCAGAAAATGTGTTACCCATCAACCGACTATTTAGTGGTTACTAGTAACCGCTACTGAATTAGTAGCAGTTAATCTCTCATGAGTAACGATTTTTTTTTACCTCTATAAAATTGCTTGCAATAGTGATTTTTGTAGCGGTTTACTTAACCACTACCAATGTTGTTTGTAGCGGTTAAAACCGCTACAAATACACAATTTTAACCGATACTAAAGCACTTTTTTTTGTAGTGAAACTACTCTTTACATGTCTGGAGTTTGAGTTGTGACGTCTAAAGCCAACCAATTCACCTCCAGAATTACACAAATGCCATTGCCTTCATTGTTTACTCTCCTTTTATAAAAAGGGACATCTTTTAGGGACGTTAAAACCCCTTCTTGTAGTAGTATTAGTCAATTAAGTGTTACTCCCTCCAGTACTTAATAAATGATATATTTGAGGAGTTGATCTTAGTTTTAAATATAGGACATATTTTTCATATTTGTCAATATTTTCCTATTTTACCTTTATTGATACTCCCTCAACAATAATCAAGGACAAGACGGAATAAGGGAATTAAGAAAAATGATTAGGGTATTTTTAAAAATACATGTCATATTAACTAACTTAAAAAATTCATTGATATAATTAAATTAGGTAAATATGTATTACCTTTGTTCCTAAATACAAGACTCAGTTGTTTTCTTTGAAAACACTAAGGAAGCTAATTAAATTACTTTAAAATATTTATATTTATTATCTTTTTTACCAAATTAATTTATCTGACTTATAAATTATTATATAATTTAATTATATTTAATATATGATATGATTAAATAATTTATTTAACTTCTTTATATAAATCTAGAGAGACTAAATTAAGGATTGGAGGAGCACACGTCTTTCATTTTGTTTTGGTGGGGTGGGCTGGGGTGGTTTGGGTTAATGAGTCATGGGTTTGGATGAAGTCCTTGCCATCCATTGGACATTTGGACTTTTGTGGCCTTCACAAATTTTTGGGATAAGTTAATTTTAATTTAACTCGTTCCGTATTTATTCTGTCATTTGTTAACACGCATAAAAGCATATGAAAGAAAATATTCTGTACCAAAATCTATAATGGGTAAATACCCTTTTAGTTTTAAATATAAGATAAAATTGATTTTTTTTAGTGATTAAAAAAATTAAATAAGTTACTTAATTATATTATATATTGTGTATCATTAGATTTTATATTAATTTATAAGTCAAATAAAAAACATAAAAAATAATAAATATAAATATTTAAAATACTTTAATTATCTTTGTCAACTTGGATCTGTGGGAGTAAAGTCGGAAGCTTTTATCAGTCATATCTTTCTATTGTAAAAGCATCACATGAATGTGAGTTTTGACTTTTGACGACCACTTTTGTCAGAAGCCGTCAGCCACGAGCGAAAGCTGAGATAAGCCTAAAACTAGATACATACAAGCTTCTGTGAATCAAAATAACTTTTGGATTCGTCTGTCTAATATATTACCTTAGAAGACTCTCCCTAGCCACAAAGAAAGAGGAACGAGGAGGAGGAAATTCAAATTCAACTACCAACTGAATGGGAAGTTGTTATGTGTAAAGATAGAAGGAAATTATTTTTTTTGGGGGGGGGGGGGGGGGAGGCTGTGGGACATATTCTTTCTAATGGAAATTTAAATGACAAAATTGAAACTGAAGAAGAGAGTATATTAACGTTCTAACATTCCAGGCCTTAACTCTACATAACACTTGTATGCGCCTACAGCAATATACGCCCAACTACAAATATAAAATTCTTCATTCAATCAGATATGCAAACACAGTAAAGGGATCATTGATACAGAAAAAATGAATATAAATATCCCCCAATACTACAAAAAAATTTATGCAGAAATACAGCACAGTTAGACACCTACATAACCTTTTGGTGGTTCACTGCAACATGCTCATGATAGAGAGTAGATGTTTATGTTCTGTTTTCACTCTTAGGGTAATCATGTGAGCATCACACCAATCTTCTTAGCAAAATCATCCCCATCCTCCTCATCATCCATGTATTCTTCCTGCTCTGGATTTTCACCTTCATCAAAATTGTAATCTCCCTCCTCAACTTGCTCATAGTAATAATCACCATCCTTCTTATCATGACCTTCATACTCCTGGTCTTTTACTACTTCGTTGTCCATCATTTCTTCTGCAAATGATTAATCATGAGCTACATCTGTCTTGGCTGTATCACTTTCAACCACATTCTCTATTGCCTGAAACTTGGATTCCTGGTTCTTCACATCTTCCTTATTTGCAGGCGAAGTGCCATTTCGTGCATCTGTAACAGAGGTGTCTTTTGAACCATTGGTAACTTCTTTGTCTTTATTGTCTTCTTTATTCTCAGAGGATTTGCCAATTGCCGCCCTCTTCTCCTTTAAAATCTCACTAAGAGGTTTTGGACCTTCAAACATGAAATCATCTTCAGATTGTTGTTGTTCCTTTAAACTTTTCCTCTTCCCAAGCAATTGATGCTCCTTATTCTTACTATTGTTTCCATTTCGCAGTTTAGTAATGAAAGAGTTGAGACGAGAGAAGTGAGGGAGAGAAAGAGAATGAAAGTAATGATTAATGAGTCAGAATTTCATATCTTGTTCTGTGTACTGAATCAGATATATATCTAATCTTTATGCAACCTCTAGACTCTTCTTATGACAGTTGTACATCACCTAACTTAATTAGTTCAGATACAACCGATTCTGTTACAACTTATTAACTATACACTAACATGCCCCCTCAAACTAAGAGACATGTGTAACACATAACTAATCTCGAAAGAAATGAAAACCCCTACTGTAAATTGCCTTTGTGAGACCATCAACTATTTGACTAGTACACGGTATATGTTGAACACGTATGTCTTTACGGATAGCACGTTCCATGACAAAGTAGAGGTCTAATTCCAAATGTTTCGTCCGAGCATGCAACACAGGATTTGCTGTGATCACGACTGTACTCAAATTATCACAGAGAACATAAGGAACTCGAACAAGTTTAATCTGCAATTCACTGAGCAAAGACTGCAACCAGAGAAGCTCAGCCGCAGTAGAAGCCATGCTCCTATATTCAGCTTCAGTACTAGAGCAAGAAACTATGCATTGCTTTTTGGATGACCAAGACACTAAATTAGAACCAAAGTATATGCAGTAACCAGTCACACTCTTCCTGTCATCCTTATCACTAGCCCAGTCAGCATCACAAAATGCCACAAGAGACCGACTGGGAGAGGGACAGAGAATCGAACCATGATTAATAGAGCTAGCAACATATCGTAAAATACGCTTGACTGCCCGCCAATGCTTGATATAAGGGGTTTGCATGAACTGACAGACTTTGTTGACTGCAAAACAAATGTCAGACTGTGTAATGGTGGCATACTGAAGAGATCCCACAATGGTGCAATAAAGAGATACATCAACAAATAATTCAGTGCCAACTTTAGTAAGAGAAAGAGTAGAGGCCATAGGTGTTTTCTCCCCACGAGCCTTCTTAAAGCCAGCCTTGCGCAACACCTCACGGATGTATTTTCCTTGAGAAAGAAATAGGGAACCATCCTTAATGCCCAGAAAATAATGCAAGGAACTAAAGTTTTTTAGAGCAAACTTAGCATCCAAGGTAGCAATAAGGTCAGATACCAAGGAAGCCAAAGTGCCAGCCAAAGTGCCAGTAAGAATAATATCATCAACATAAACAAGAACAAAAGTAACCTCAGCACCACGCATGCGAATAAAAAGAGACTGGTCACACTTACTCTTGATAAAGCCAAATTGCTGTAAGATAGATCCAAGATGCTATGTTTGGCTCGATGGAGGGGAGGGGAGGGGAGGGTTTGAGAGAGATTTTCTTTTACCTTGTTTGGGTTGACAAAAAGAGAGGGAAGGGGAGGGATTTTAATAGTATTATGTTTGGTATAAGAGGGGAGGGGAGGAGAAATATTTTTATATGGACAATTTTGCTCTTATTTCATTTAATTTGTAATTAATAACTTTCTAACATATTTAATAAAATATAATTATATAAGGAATTTAATACATAAAATTATAATTTTGTAATTATAAAAATTAAATAAATATAATTATAAATGACATTTACTATATAAAATTATAATTTTGTAATTAAATAATGAGAAGGGTATTGTGATAATATTTTAAAATGGTATGGACATATTAGTCAATTTAAGCTCAAACATTAACCTTTTCCTCCAAATCCCCCCAATTTTGGAGGGGAGGGTTAGGAGGGGAGGGGAGGGAGAATTTTAGAAAATTGTCCCTCCCCTCCTAAAATTTTTAGTTATCCAAATAAGGGGAGGGGAGAAAAATCCCCCCATTTTCCTCCCCTCCCCTCATACCAAACACGCCCTAAAACAAGCAAGTGGCGCCTGTTTGAGACCATACAAGGCCTTATCCAACTTGCACACAAGAGAGGAATCACGCACCTCATACTTTGGAGGCTGCACCATGTAGACATCTTCATAGAGAATGCCATTAAGGAAGGCATTGTTGACATCATTACTACAGGAGGCACTTTCAACCACTGTTTTTTCACCCTTAAGACGACTTTTTTTATGGGATCGTATATGTGGCTATCATAGACAGTTTTAAAATAGACGACCGTTTTAAAACAGTCGTTGAAAGACACTTGCAACAACTATTTTTTAAAAACAGTCGTTGTATCTTTTACATACAACAACTGTTTTTCTCAAAAACAGTTGTAGTATGTATTTTTTAAAAAAAATTATGCGTTATAAATAAGATACAACGACTCGTTTTTAAAAAACAGCCGTTGTATCTTTAATATACAATGCCTGTTTTTCAAAAAACACTTCTTGTCTGTATTTTTTTTAAAAAAAATTATACGTTGTAAATAAGATACAATGACTATTTTTTGAAAAATAGTCATTGTATGTCCACTTACAACGACTATTTTTCAAAAACAGTGGTTGTATGTCTTTTTTTAAAAAACATTATTTTTCATTTCCCCCCTGTAGCATTGAAAAAGTACCAATTTCCAGACAATTATATTCTGAATTAGCAGCATTCAAATTTCAAACACACATTATTCAGAATTGTACAACAAATCTTAACTGCTAGTTAAGAGAACACCAATCACAACACAACCATTATTCAGAAGAGTATACAAAAAAAGTAGTCATGTTATGGCCTGATCACATTGCAGAACACCAAACAGAACACCCACCAAAATAAAACCATCAAAATCTTATCTTTGTCTGAAACGACAAACAATGAAAATAATATATATATATATATATAATCAGAATAGCTTGAAAAGTGAGGACTTGGACGTTTTCTAGTTTCCCAGCCAGTGTTGCATGTGGACTCCAATTGCATCCAAGTACAAGCTACTTTTCCCATGGAAACCGACCACTTTCCCTTCTGTTATAGTTGAAGTGAAAAACTTGCCTACTTCCTCACCATAAGGCCCATGCTTTCCTCTGCTTGTAAAGAAAGTCAGTGACTTTACCACTACTTGCTGCTCATCTTTAGCAATTGGTTTACCACTACTTGCCGCTCATCTTTAGCAATTGGTCCATAATACCCAAACACGCAAGTTAGCACCTCATGTGGATACTCCAATTTTATCTGAGTTCACAATAATCATTACCAATGATTAAGTATAAGAGAGGCTATAAATGAATTGTACTTTAAAAAAGTGGAAAAGCATCTTAGATGTATACCTGATGCATTGTTTCTCCTCCATTACTTCCATGCTTCACAGACCAAACAGATTGATTATTCATCGCTTTTCCATGTTGATTATTCATAACAGCTACAAAACATAGATGAATTAGCAAAATCCCATAGCAAGAGAGAGAATGTTGTGTGAAAAAAGAAGAAAAGGAACATAGGGCTACTGGAGAATGGCATAGAACACTAAATCAAATTTTGTAAAAAAGAATGCTTTTACATTTTCAAGTGAAACAAAAAATCAATAATCTGCATGAATATTAATGCCTTTCTCACTTTTTAAACAACTTAAATACAATTAGATAATTTATGTCCATCTCTTTCTTTCCACCTTTTTGTTAACTAGTGGTCTTCTAGGTATGTATGCTTTTAACTATGCACCAGCAATTTCACCTTTTGTCCATCGCTTTTCCATCCCAAAATCGTCCTCTTCTTTCATACGTTGATTGAGCAGTGCTAATATGGGTGCTCAAGGCTTTATTTTGTAACTCACACATATGATTTATAACTTAAGTAGACATTCATAATTTAATGATATCATGAAAGAAATTTATAATATCTTCCATCAAGAGACAAATCCACCTTAGAAAATGAAAAGAAGCCGCATGATTGAAAGGAGATTTTAAGCGTTTTGAACATATGAATCATTTCATCCTAATCTTCAAAAACTTAAAACTAAAGTTGGCGCTTTGGACAAGAACTTTTTCAAACGTTACATAAACCCATTACTTCCATCATTGTATTTCAATTGTTTTCAAACACATTTTCTGCAAGTGAATCTGGGGGGCACTAGGTAAGTAATGACAAAAAGCATCCAGTAATGTAGACCAATACATGGTTGGGGGGCACCTTTTGGCTAGAAAAATGGGGAAAACCCAGCGCACATTATTATAAATGGTACTATATTGGGTCAAGACAAATTAGGAATTGAAATTAATGAGAGAAGTACTATATATAATTGAGATGTATAACATGAATTAATACTAACATTGTCAAAGTTAATAAATTAAAGTTACTTGATGAAGCGGTTGTAAGCAGATGGAACTCTCTGTCTCTTTTCTGGAGCTGGACATGCATGCAACAACAAGGACATCGCTCAGGCTAACAGACGACAACATAAAGTTCTCATTAATTTCTATCTTCTTCCTTGTCATACACTCAAATCATGTAAAATGGATGAGTAAGAACATAGTCTGCTAGTCCTCCAAAGAAATTCTTGAGAGATAACCACAGAAAAAGAAGACGACCTTGTGTTGAGTTTGTCTCTAGTCACTAGAGATTCTTAGCGATCTCACAAACTTTAATTTTTTGCTTTAGATTTAGTATTTAATTGTCCAATTTATTCCAAGATGAAAAAGTGAAATAGTAACAAAATCATCCCGTTACTGATATAAAATGAGCTAGCTGTGACAGATCCAAAAAACTGCAGGGTTATCTCTTGAATGTGCTCTTCACTGGATATAAGGATGATAAGACAATTCAACAAGATTATTCACATGGAATTAATTTGAGAGAGGTCTTGCCAGATTAGGTTCAGTTCGGTTTCTCCTCAGCCATAGGACTTCTCTGGGAGATACATACACTATGCTCATGGTCCTTTGATTCAAGTCTATTGGGAGAAAACTAGAGTGGAAGCAAGGAGGATTAATCGTTGGATTAGATGTAGTAATTTGTGGCTTATCCTTAGCTTGGTTTATGAGATTAAAGTTGAATAAAAAGATAAGAAAGTGTTAGATATGATTAGTTTTGATGATGTCAAATATAGATATAAGATATTAAATATTTAGCAAAACTAATTAGTGGGAACAAATTTCTTAGTCTCAAACAAATTTATAGCTCTTCTAGCTTGAAAAGAAAAATTTAGCCACATATTACTTCAATCAAATCCATCCCAGCAAATAAAAATTCAGAGGTTAAATTCATATAGAAAGGAGAGGAAAATAAAAACCAAAACAACAAAAGCACTTTGCCTTCTCTGCTTCTCACGTTCTGCCCACGAGAGATGAATAAAGACTTCTAAGAATTGAGCTCGTTCTGCACAGTGAAGATCCAGAAAAATAATGCCGCCTCTGCTTCCTTTCACACCTTCAAGTGCTCTGTTTCTATGCTTCCCTTGGCTCTTATTGGTGTCAATTAATCATGTGAAACAACACCACCCTCTCCTCCTTTTATAAGATTGTGTTGCCTCCTTTATTATAATTCCTCCGCCACTTTAATTATAATTCCCAAAATTATGCTCCTAGATTCGCCTCCTCTGTTGCCTTTTTTTTATTCAATTTGTTGTTGCCTCTTGATGTGACTTATGGCACAAGTCGTGTACTTTTTTTCCTTTCTTTAAGTTTTAATCCTCAATTTTGTGCGTCCTTCCCTTTTTTCAATGAAACAAAAAAAATATTAATGATAATCATTATAATAATAAATTGGTTATCTTTTATTTTCTCTCTTTTTTAGAAAACTTCCCATTACTATTTTTCTTTCCTAAACTTAAAAACTTACATTCTAAATTGAAATCCTACAAATAATGCATCCAAATTGATTTCTCTTAAAACCTCAAGAAAATCTCTTTCATTTAGCATTGATAACTTCCCAAATAAATCAAAATATATCTCCAATCTATTCAAAATTGGGAAGTCATCATACCCCCACACTTATATCAAATCTTGTCCTTATGATTTTAAATTGTAAAACAATGAAATTCAAGAAAACATGGAAGCAAGATTTTTAAAAGCAAACACTACACAACTGAAGTCAATTGAAACTTTCAAGAACCAAATTTTCTTAGAAATCTTTTTCACCTTCCAAAAATATGAGTAGCAAGGAAGTTAATTTGACCAAGATAAGTCACAATAGAATGTCTCTAACAAGTCAAGTGTTTGTGTAATATCCCGAATTTTAGGACTAGAAGCATAAGATTAAGCCTGGATTAAGTGGACTGCTAGACCCTGGTTTAGCAAATGTTCCTATGAGTCAAGTTTAAATTTTCCAAGATTCCTTTATATCATTGGATATTAAAATGAATTACATTAGTGAGCTAAAGAGCTCGGGGAATAACAAAACGAAGTGATTGGAAGTCACACACAATATAGTAAAGTGGAACATAAAGTAATTTTGCTACTGGTGAAATTCCTAGTATGGCAGTGATGATTGTTTGACATGTTTCGATGGGTAAATGATAGTGAAAAATTATGAAACTTTCTAGAATGAAATTAGACTTATCAAAATTTAATTTGATAGGTCATATGAGTCATTTGAAGCTGCACACAAAGAGAAATGAATTTTTGAAGTTTGCCCAGTGAAATTAATTATTTTCTGGGATAGCATTCAAAGATTAAAATTCTGAGAAGAGTGAGCTTTCAATTGGCCAAATGTTATATTTTTATTTAAAACTAGACTCAATAAGGGTCGTATAGCCTTTGGAATCACCCCAATTGGACATTTGTACAATTAGATATGAATTCTCAAAGTTAATGAAAAATCTGCAGAATTTGGTATTTTGTGCGAAAATTTGATTTTCGGACCAATGGGAGCTTGACACTTGGCAAATTGAATTGGTTAATTCATTTAACCATTATTTCATCATCTTCTTCCTCAGTTTCTGTGTTCAAATCAGAATTTAGAGAGAGAAGGGAGCTGCACGAAAATGGAGGGAGAGGAGAGAGAAATTTTGAGCCGCCGAAACACTGCCGAATCGGCGTCTTCTCTCAAAGTACACTTCAGAAAACTTTTACTCATCGAGATCTTCATTTCTACGGTTTTAGATTCTCATTTGGAGGTATTTGTTACCGTCTCAACGGCCGGAGTGTTGCCGGAATTCCGAACCGTTTATGGAAACGGGTAGAGGTAAGCGTAAGCTTCCTTTTTAACCGATTGATTTGTTACTTGGATGAGTTTTTGTGGGGTTGGGTACTGTTCATTTTCAACCAAGTTCTGTTTTAAGTGGTTTAATCATGGTTTAATCATGTGTTTATGGTTAGATTATGATTTATGATCATATTGGACCAAGTTGTTGGATAAAATTCTGTTTTGGTGAATTGTTGTAGAAAACTCTAGTTTTCTTGTCTGAAAAGAACGTGATGAAGGAGTGAGAATTTAGTAATTTTGATGCTTCCATTGGCTTTAGGAGGAAAAATTGTGTAGGTATGCAAGTGCTCATGATTTTTGGATGCTTGTATATAAATTTGGGAAATTATGAAACATGTATGTGCATGTTGCTTAAATCTTCCCTGTGTGACAGTCAGTGTTTTGCGTGATGTTTTAAGGTCTAAAACTTGTCCAAAAATTCCGAAATTTTCCATACTTAAATTATACATGTGGATCTTTAATTTGATATATATGTTGTAATTTTTTGATAATTATAGTAGGAGATATGAATTTTTGAAGATATGCCCTGTTTTCTGGAAAGAATCTGAAATAGTGATGTTATGTGAAGTTTTTCATAGGGAAAACCTTATCCAAAAGTTCTCAAAATTTTCAGAATTAAAGTAGAGACATATAGATTTAATTGGATGGGTATTTTTTAATTTTTGGATAATTATGTTGGGAGATATTAATTTTTGAACTTCTACCATGTTTCTGTAATATGATTTGGACAGGTTGAGTTTGGCGAAATTCTGAGAAATTTTTGTGGGTATTTTCTAGAAAGTGATCTTTTTACTTGAAATTATACTTAAATAAAATCAAATGGAGCTTTGAAACACTTCAATTGGAGTTCTATAAAATTAATTGTGATTTTTTAAAATTTGGTGAAAAATCTATCAGTTTTATGTCTTATGCGAAATTTAAGACTTAATGGCACAAATATAATTGGTATGAACTCCAAGGGTGAAAGTAAGCCTGTAGGGCTGATGTAAACCATTGGGTATTCACTTTTCATGGCTCTAATGATGTTATCACTTACTTAGGGTCATGAAGTGACAAAGAAGAAGCAATGGTTAGCGGATCAAGGGACAAGAAGAGAAGGACATAAAGTCCGAAAGGTAGTGAACTTACCTTTTCTGCATGTATGTGATATGTATGTCTTGCATTGATTATATAACCTATTTGTGTGAAACATGTATGATTGGTTGAAGCTCTGTTATATTTGTGCAATGGCCATATGTATGTCATAACATCGAGCATGCAGTATGTCATTATGTTGGCATGAAATAATGTAGGCAAGCATGTCATGCATTCATATATATCTGGCATGCATAGTGATAATGTTTTCTACTGAGATTCTCTCAAATCTTACTCTTCCCAACCAACCATTTAGACAGGTGAAGAGTGCAGGAAGATATGCATCGGAGGAGATGAAGGTGAAGTGAAGATTGTAGTGTAAGGCACTACTATTTGTATTTGATGTAAGAGTATGGTGGTTATGGGTAATTATACATTTGATGTATACGTGGCTATTGAAAATAGGGTATTACATTTGCATTATACTCTCAAAATGTTCAAGGGCTTGTGTTTCACTCAATTCCACTTATTGTAACTTATCTTCCATAAGCTTATTCCTCATCTCAATCTCCACTCTATTATCCCATTACACATACAAATAAAATGTCTTGATATTAGATAAATACTTTAGTTAGTGCCAAGTAAGTCAATAAATAATATGAAGAATGAAGGGAATTTATATATTTATACTATTTTTTAAATTTTCATTATATTTTTATCTTGAGACGTTGTAGGTCCCCTTTTTACTCGACATTGCACATGGGTAATGCAGCACCGATTACTCAGTTACTCCAACAGGCACCTCAAGAGGCTTTTAGCCCAACTCATAACCCTCCTTGACTTAACTGTTTGACGTGAGTGCCATTATTAGTGATGAAGTGCCCTCGGTTACTAAGTCAAGTCTAGAGATGTTAGCGGAGTTGTTGTTATTGTTTGTATTCCTTCGCTTTTTTTCAAGCCCATCAATCTCCTTTTTTTACTTAGCACTTACTAGAGTAATGAATAAAAACAATTGCCTAAATCATCTTTATGTATGCAAAGGAAGTTATTGCTTCAATAGAGATTCAAAACAAGCTCTAGAGATGAGATCACAATAAGTATACTCTCTCTTAGAAGAACAAACATTTAGGCTCAAATTTCCTCACAGGTTCTTTAACATCCTATAGAAAAATACCCAAGCCAAATCTTTACCTATTTACTTACATTTAAAGAACATAGAATCAAATCCTAATCAAATTCAATTCTTTTTATGTTCAAATCAATCCAATTGTGATAATGCTCACGAATGAAATCCAACTTCCAAAATATTTTTTTTAAAATAAAAAATTGAGGACAACTTATGGAACAATCAAGGGTACCCTCACCCCCATACTTAAATGTCACATTGTCCTGAATGTGAACAAGTAATAATAAGTAATGGAAGTGATGAGCAACCATATCCAAGTGTAAGGGTAACACCAATTTTAGTGATTTTAGATTTCCACTAATGAAATAGTTTAAGTGCTAATAACCACTCAATAGTCGTCACAAACATTCATCACATGCATATCTAATTGTGACTACTACTCATTCCCAGCAATATGTCATCAACCATCAAATAAAACAAATCAAAGAAAAGTAGAAGGAAACTCCCCTATTTGTCTTTGACTTACACTTTCCATTGCTCTTGATCCTTTATACCAAATTGGAACACATTATCAAGGGCTATCAATAGTCCTACAAAATCAAATAAAGCATTAAATCAAACCTTGGGTTACCTCCCAAGAAGCGCTTTGGTTATAGTCCTTAGCATGACTATACCAGTAATTTAAGTAGGTGATGACAAATGGTGAATCGTGGTTTGTCGGTTCACTTCACCACCATAGTAATGCTTCAGTATTTGCCCATTCACTTTAAAGCAGTCTCCTATTCTCATCTTTAACTTCAATTACGCCTTTTGATGACAAACCACTGTGAAAGGACTAGACCACCTTGATTTAAGTTTTCTAGGAAATAACTGAAGTCTTGAGTTAAAGAGTAGCACCAACTGCCTTGGCTCAAAAGAGCGCTTCAAGATATGATTGTCATGACAATTCTTTGTCCTTTCTTTACATAGTATTGCACTATGATATGCTTAAAGTCTTAATTCTTCTAACTCATTCAGTTGAAACAACCTTTTAGCTCTAGCTTGCTTGTAGTCCATGTTTAGCTTCTTGATTGCCTACCATGCTTTATACTTCAATTCAAGTGGCAAATGACATGCGTTTCCAAAAGCTAGACGGTAGGGTGACATGCCAATTGGGGTATGACAAGTTGTCCTATAAGTCCATAAAGCATCATCAAGCTTGTCAGACCAATCTTTTCTAGTTGGATCCACATTTTTCTCAAGAATCCTCTTAATCTCTCTGTTAGTCAACTCACACAAGCCATTAGTTTGTGGATAGTATGCAAGTGACATCCGATGGTGCACTCCATATTTTGTCAAGAAGGCCTTGAAATTCTTGTTGTTGAAGTAAGTACCCTCATCAGTAAGGATTGCTCTAGGGGTGCCAATCTTGTCAAAATATACTTCTTCAAGAATCGAACCACTGTGTTGGCATCATTAGCTTGGCAAGAAATAGCTTCAACCTATTTACTCATATATGTTAGAGCAAGCTTTTCACCCAAGAGGGGGGTGAATTGGGTGATTACAAAATAATCGAAAACTTAAATTCAATTTATAAAACTTAAAGCACAGTTAATGAAAGGAAGAGATATCACCGAGATTCACACATAGATTTATACTGGTTCGGTCTCAACCACTTGACCTACGTCCAGTCCTCAGAAATCCTTCTGAGCTTTTCATTATATCTTCCAAGATTCAGTGGGTTCTTGGCACCACAGTACAACTAGCAAGTTCCTCAGACACTTGCTCCCCCTTACACAAGGTAATCACAAATCCCTACTTAAGGTTCCTCAACCTTAAGTTAACTCCATTGAAAATGATTAAGTATGAATGACAAATCTCTCTCACAGAGTATGAAGATAAGAACTGAAGCACAAATGATGAACTGAAGCTTTTGTGAGGATATAGCTTTTTGGAGTATTCAGGCGTTTTTTTTTCGTTGTTGTATTTTTCAAATGGCTGGACATATATAATAGAACTACTTGAAGACGTTGTAAATTTGCCCGTTAATTCAAAGATGCTTCTGACAAATGTAACAGCATTTGTCTTCCGTTACTTTTGAATTTCTGCTGCTACCATGAATAGTTGTCGTTTGAGTGGAGTGTTCAGTTACAAGTCAAGTGCGTGATGGTGGAGTACAGCTGTAACACACTTATGAATATAACCGTTAAGAAATATTTGTATCTCAGCAAATTAATATGGATCACTGGAGGTGTTTTATAAAAAGTGACAGAATAAAACCATAGAGAGTGATCCTATTTTCGCGACTAAGTATTGAAATGATATATCATATGATTTTGATAGCTATTTGGAGAAATCAGTAATAATAGAATTTCACTAGAAAAATCAGTTGAGGTAAAATCACATGGAAACAATAGATCATTATATCAGCAAGAGCAATATCACTGGGAGTGAATATAATGTCATTGGGTGTGATTTTGAAAACTTTGAAAGCTTCTGTCAGTGATTGCTGGTTCACTGGAAGTGATATTGGAAATTGCATATTTCACTCGAGTGAATTTGGAATCACTGGAAGTGATTTTGTAAATAGTGATTTCTTCTTGGAGTGATTTCCAATTCACTGGAAGTGATTTGCAACTTTTCAAACTTCACTCGAGTGATTCAAGATCACTGGAAGTGATTTGGTGAACAGTGAAATATTCTTGCAGTGATTTCCAATTCACTGGAAGTGATTCAGCGAAAATGCAACATCACTCGAGTGATTGAGGATCACTGGAAGTGATTTGGAAAATAGTGAAATTTTCTTGAAGTGAATTCTAGATCACTGGAAGTGATTGGCCGTATCACTCGAGTGATTCACAATCACTGGAAGTGATTTGGCGCATCACTCGAGTGATTCAGAATCACTGGAAGTGATTTGCAAAACCGTGGAATTTTCTTGAAGTGAAATCACAATCACTGGAAGTGATTAGCCGTATCACTCGAGTGATTCACAATCACTGGAAGTGATTTGGCGTATCACTCGAGTGATTCAGAATCACTGGAAGTGATTTCAAAACAGTGAAATTTTCTTGCAGTGATTTCGCGATCACTGGAAGTGAAATTGCGGATCACTCGAGTGATTTCCCATATCACTCGAGTGATCTGTTATTTTTCGCAATCACTCGAGTGATTTCAGCGATCACTCGAGTGATCTTGAATATCACTCGAGTGATTAATAAAATCACTCGAGTGATCTTGCACAGATTACTAGAATTGATTGCTTTGCTGGTAATTAATCCATGAGCTTCCAAAACATGATTTGTTATCATCAAAACATAAAATCTAACAATATATTCCAAAACAATAAGGATGTACTTGTTTCCTCTTGAAGATGGGAAAGGACCCATGAAATCCATCCCCCAAACATCAAAAAATTCCACCTCAAAGATTCCAGATTGAGGCATCTCATGTCTCTTAGAAATATTACCTGTTCTTTGACATCTATCACACTTGGAAATAGGCTGGTGAGCATCTTTAAACAAAGTAGACCGCTAAAAACCATATTCAAGCACCTTCAATGCAGTTATTTGCCCCCCATATTGTCCTCCATATGCAGATGCGTGACATGCATTCAAAATTTCCTCTTGTTCTATCTCAGGCAAATATTTTCTAATAATAAAATTAGTACCTCTTTTGAAAAGAAATGTCTTAAATATAAAAGGAAACATCATGCAAAAACTTCTTTCTTTGATAGAAATTAAAATCATGAGGGAAGACTTCACACACAAGATAGTTCACAATATTAGAATACCATGGCAGGACATAACTACTGACAACAAATAATTTTTCATCAGGGAAACATTCATTTACCAACAAATCATTCACACAATCAAAAGTGGTCACAATCCTCAACAAATGATCAACAACTTGATTTGCAATTCCTTTCCTATCAACTAGATACACATCAAATTCCTGTAGCAGCAAAACCCATCTAACCAATCTAGGTTTATACTCTTTCTTCCCAAATAAATATTTAATGGAAGCATGATTAGTGTGAACTATAACTTTATCACCCATCAAATATACTCTAAATTTTTCAAAAGCAAACACTATAACAAGTATTTCTTTTTCAGTAGTTGAGTAATTTACCTGAGCTGCAACTAGGGTTCTGCTCGCATAGTAGATGGGATGGAAGATCTTTATATGCCTTTGTTCCAATACAGCTCCAACAATATAGTCACTGGCATCACACATTACCTCAAAAGGTAGTGACCGATCAGGAGCTAAAATGATAGGAGCTTAAGTCAATCTTTTCTTCAAATCTTTAAAAGCCTTCATACACTCCTTATTGAAATAAGAAGGAGTATCTTTCTCCAGTAATTGTGGTAGTGGCTTTGAAATCTTGGAAAAATCTTAATGAATCGATAATAGAATCGAGCATAGCCCAAGAAACTTCTCACAACTTTGACATTAAAGGAGGAAGTTGCTCAATTACAGATGTCTTGGCTCTATCAACCTCTAAACCTTTTTTAGAAACTTTATGATTCAAAACTATTCCTTCTGTCACCATGAAATGACATTTCTCCTAGTTAAGCACTAAGTTTATCTCCTCACATCGCTTCAACACTTTATCCAGATTTATCAAACAGTCTTTAAATGATTCACTAAATACTAAGAAGTTATCCATAAATACTTCCATTATCTCTTTTATCATATCAGAGAATATACTCATTATGCATCTTTGGAAAGTAGCCAGATTATTGCATAGGCCAAATGGCATTCTTCTAAAGGAAAAAGTGCTATAAGGATAGGTGAATGTTTTTTTCTCTTAATCTTCAGGAGTAACAACAATTTGATTATACCCTGAATACCCATCTAAGAAACAGAAAAATTCTTTACCACCCAATCGGTCTAACATTTGGTTAATAAAAGGAAGTGGGAAATGATCTTTCTTTGTAGCATCATTCAACTTTCTGTAATCTATTCAAACATGCCAACTAGTAACTGTGCGAACAGGGATAAGCTCATCTTGCTTATTAGTAATTATTGTGATAACCCCTTTATTAGGAATACATTTCACTAGGCTAACACACGAGATATCAGAAATGGGGTAAATGATCCTAGCATCTAACCACTTAATAACTTCCTTCTTGACCACTTCTTTCATCATATGATTTAATCTTCTCTAATTCTGAATAGATTTCTTGTGATTATCTTCGAAGAGTATATTGTACATAACAATCGATGGGCTTATACATTTTATGTCTGCAATTATCCAACCTAAAGTGCTTTTGTGATCCTGGAGAACTTTCAACAACCATTCTTTTTTATCTTTAGATAAAGAAGAAGAGATAATAATAGGAAGTGTCTCATATTTACTCAAGTATGCATATTCAAGATGAGGTGGTAAAGGCTTAAGCTCTAGAATTGGTACTTGTTCAATAGAAGGCTTCAAAGAAGTGGTTTGCCTTGATTTCATATCTAACAACACAAATTGCCTTGATGGATTACTATAATAATGAGAGGCTTCAAGTAACTTCTTACATTCAACTATATTCCTTTCTTTATTTTCATCAATCCCAAGTAACACAATTGCTAACGGTTCTTTTATAAGAAAGGACTCTAAAGTCTCTTGAATTACCTAATCAAGCATGTCAACCCTGAAGCAATCTGTGAGGTCCCTAGGATACTTTAATGCTTTGTTCATGTTGAATATAACTTCTTTATCATTCACCCTCAACTTGATCTTTCCCTTTCCAAAATAATAAAATCGGCCGGGAAGATAAACTTGTCACTTTAACCAAAACATCTTCAATGTAGCCTTTGGAAAAGCTAAACTTTGATCAGCTAGCTGAAGTGTCATAGAAGTTGGTTGAGCTTCACCCAATTGCAATTTTCTAAACACAGATAGTGGTATCAAGTTTACACTTGATCCTAGATCACATAATGCTCCTCCTTAAACCTTTCTTCAATTATGCAGGGTATGGAACAACTGTCTGGATCTTTTTGTTTAAGGGGTAACTTATTGAGAAGAATAGCACTACACTCTTTAATTAGGGCTACAGTTTCATAGTCACCAAGCCTTTTCTTACTCAGTATCTTCTTTAAAAACTTCACATATTAAGGCATCTTCTCTAAAGCTTCAAGGAAAGGGATGTTAATGTAAAATTGCTTGAAAATCCCCAAGAACTTCTTATATTTCTCATCTAGAGCTTTCTTTTGAGATATTTTAGAAAATGGTAAAGGTAGTACCCATTTAAGAGTCTTATGAGTTGCCTCCTTCTTCACATCACCCTTATTAGACTCACTCTCAACTTTATCCTTGTGGACTTGTCCATTCACCTTTTGTAAAGCCTCTTCATCATCCTCTATAATGACTGTAAGAATTGCTTGGTTATTAGAAGCTGAGTATTTCTTCATTGTTAGTGGAATTTCAGGTAATTCTTTATCACTTCTCATAGTAAGAGCTTCGCATTCATCTTTTCCATCTCTACGAGGATTAATAATAGTGGTACTTGGTAAGCCATTAGACTTCACATTATTTGCTTCCAACTACCCAATTTGCATCTCCAGGTTCTTGATAGAAGAATCATAATGTGCATTAGAATTTTATTGCCCTTGCACAACTTGCATCATCCAATTTTCAAGTCTCTCCATCCTCTTGTCCATTTGTTGCTGAAAAGAATCCTATAGAGGTGTGGGTTGCTTAACTTGAGCTTCAAAATCTATCAGTTTAGACCCAGAGCTTGAAGCTTGATTGAGTAGGGATTGTTCAGGTTATTGACATGGTAGTTTCCTGCATATTTTACTGGCTTGATCGGTTGAGATATAAGGCATTGTCCATTAGCATGGCCATCTCCACAATAATCATAAGGATCATAAATAACATTCACTCCCATGTGTCCACCATTGGATCAATTTACTTAAGCTTCCAATTGATAAAATCTCTTGTTCATAGCACTTAGCATCCCCACCAATGTTGAAGTAGTGTCATTTGCAACTTTCTCCATTGACTTCACTAGTCTTCTTTCATTGTTTTTTTAGATAAAATCAGCTGATAAGTCATCCAAACAACTCCAAACAATATTCACTGGTTGCTTTGTAATCCCTCCATTAGTGACAACATTCAATTTAGATTTAGATTCAGGAGTCAACCGTGTGTAGAAGATTTATAGCAATACCCACTTTTCTAGATTATGGCCTGGAGTCTGTCTGACAAGCAACTTAAACCTCTCACAAACTTCATATAAATGTTCTCCAAACTGTTGGTAGAAGTTCATAAGAGCAGCTCTTACATCTACCATCTTGTTGTGTGGAAAGAACCTCGATCTGAACTTTTCTTCTAATACCTCCCAAGTGGTTATACTGCCCTCTTCTAAGTTATTGAGTCATTCTTTAGCTTTCTCTTATAGAGAATAAGGAAAAAAATTGAAGACAAATCACATCATTAGGAAATCCATTATGCTTGAAAGAGTTGTAAACATTAAGAAATTATACTAGATGCCGATTTAGATATTCTAAATCGTTTCCTATATAATAACCCTGTAGTTCAAGCATCTTAAGCATAGTCTGCTTGATCTCAGAGTTATTTGCTTGAAATTCAGGTACTTTGATTCCTGACTAATAACCTTGAGTTTGCCCTCCTAGAAAATCATTGACACCTAAACAATCATTTTCATCCTGAGCCATTTCTTCAGTTTCAATATGTATTACTTCCTCCTCTTGATTATGAGATGTTATAGCTCCCAAAAGTATGTAGATGTTCCTTGTTTTCTATGGTGTCTTATTAGATTTGGACTTACGGGTCATATGCCCAAGTACCTGCAAAACAGAAGAGCTCTCAAAGTATCACACTAACACCAAGAACTAACAAGAAAAAGAAAAGAGAAAAAAGTTAATAAAAATAAAAATGCTCAAGCTAAAACTACTAAAGGATTTTTGTTTCCTTTAAGTTGAACAAATCAGAATTGTTTTCAATATGAATGAATAAAAATTAAATAAGAAAAAGAAACTAATAATAGCAAATAATTTTCACAAAGAGAAAATTCCAATATCAATAAGGACAACCTAGAGTAACTAATCCCTTATTTATTTTTTAGATTTTATCCCCACTAAATTAATTTTAACTTAACTTAATCAGCTAATCTAGAGTATTAATATCCATAAATGCCTATCGGTCCATTTATATATCTATCTCAATTAATTATGCAATGTCTCAAACAATTAAATAAGATACTATTTAGATCGGGCTCACTCTAATTTAATTATGCTAGGCTTCTAGGTATATGTCTATCCTAGACACAAATTAGATAATTTCTAATTCTACATTATTTAATCCCAATGTCAATTTAAGATTCCTCTTATCAAGTTCAATCCTAAATCCCCAAAACATACTCGATGGTGGCTAATCACTAAGCAATAAACAACAAAAACAAGATTAAATAAACTAAAATAATATTAAGAAAAACTAATTAGTGGGAACAATTTTTATGTCTCAAACAAGTTCGTAGCTCCTATAGGTTAAAAAGAAAAAATTAGCCACACATGGTTTCAATCAAATCCATCTCAGCAAATAAAAATTCAGAGGTTAAATTCATAATAAAAATTAAGAGGTTGAATTCATATAGAGAGGAGAGGAAAATAAAAACCAAAACAACAAAAGCACTTTGCCTTCTCTGCTTCTTACGTTCTGCCTACGAGAGATGAATAAAGACTTCCAAGAATTGAGCTCGTTCTGCACAATGAAGATCCAGAAAAAAAAAATGCCGCCTTTGCTTCCTTTCATGCTTTCAAGTGCTTCGTTTCTATGCTTCCCTTGGCTCTTATTGGTGTCAATTAATCATGTGAAACAGTGTCTCCCTCTCCTTTTATAAGATTGTGTTACCTCCTTTATTATAATTCCACCGCCTCTTTAATTATAATTCCCAAAATTGTGCTCCTAGATTCGCCTCATCTGTTGCCTTTTTTTATTCAATTTGTTGTTCCCTCTTGATGTGACTTATGGCACAAGTCCTTGTGTTTGTTTTTTTCTTTCTTTAAGCTTCAATCTCATATTCTGTGTGTCCTTCCTTGTTTTCAATGAAACAAAAAAATATATATTAATGATAATCATTATAATAATAAATTGGTTGTTATCTTTTCTTTTCTTACAGCTCTCCCCCCTTAAGTAAATTTCGTCCCAAAATTTGGTATATGTACTGACTCATGAATTCCAGGTAATGCTTTTGCATGTCTCCCTCAGCTTCCCAGCTAGATTCTCTAGGAGATAACCCCTTCCATACCACTTTTATGAGTGGGATACTCCTGTGCCTCAGTTGTTTCTCCTATTGAACAATGACTCAGTTAGGTGTGACCTCATACATAAAATCATCTTGCACGTCTACTTCCTCATATTTGATCACATGTTATAGGTCAGGTTGATATTTCTTCAACTGTGAGACATGTAAGACATCATACAGCCTGCTCAAGCTTAGAGGTAAAGCTATTTGGTATGTTATTGGCCCAATCTTTGATAATATCTCAAAGGGACTAATGTACCTAGGGCTCAGCTTCTTCAGCTTTAGTGCCCTGCCAATACTGGTAATAGGCAAAACCTTCATGAATACATGATCTCTAACTTCAAACTTGAGAGATTTCTGCCTCTTGTCAACGTAGCTCTTTTTCCTACTTTGAGCAGCTAATAGTCTTTGCTTGATCAGCTTCATTGCTTGATTAACAATATCGAGCCCATACATCTGACTCTCAGACAACTTTATCCAACATAAAGGCGACTAACACTTCCTTCTATATAATGCTTCATAGGGAGTCATTTGAATGCTCGAGTGATAACTTTTGTTGTATGTTAGTTCTGCTAGTAGAAGGATTTATCCCAACTTGCTTTGAAATCAAGTACACACACCCTCAGCATATCCTTTTGTGTCTGTATCATTTTTTCTGTTTGTCTGTCTATCTGAGGATGATAGGAGTACTAAATTAGAGCTTGGTACTTAAAGCCTCGTGCACCACCTTCCAAAACTTGAAAGTGAATCAGGGATCTATATATGATATTGTGTACTTTAGGGTACCGTATAGCTACATTATTTCCTTGATGTAGATCTCTGCTAGCTTATCTGGAAAATAGTGAATGCTGATCGAGAGAAAATGAGTTGCCTTAGTGAATTGATCAACTATTACCATATTGCATTGTGATTTATGATTTTGGGTAGCAATGTCACGAAGTCCATGGTGATACTCTCTTATTTCCACTCAAGAATTTTAGGGTTTTGCAGGATCCCTAATGGTCGTTGATACTCAGCTTTCACTTTTTGACAAGTAAGACAACGAGCAACAAACATTGTCACGTCTCTTTTCATGCCTGGCCACCAATATTTGGACTTTAAATTATGATACATTTTGGTTGCTCCTAGATGTAGAGTATATTTACTCTTGTGTGCTTCTTCCAGGATTTTCCACTCTAGCTCAATTTACGGTGAAATATATATCCTCTTCTTGTGTCTGACTAGCCTACTCGGTGACAAGTCATATTCCTGAGTCTCTCCCATTTCAATAATGTCTTTGATAGACTATACGCGTCCATCCTACATCTAAGCTTCTTCTATGACCACTTTCACGTCATTCTCTACTTGACTGACATTACTACTGTTGTTCATCATCTGATTCGACAGATTGAGATCTCTGAAATCTTCAATTAGTCTTTGCTCATGAATCATGAGGGATGCCACCTGTATGTTTTACGGCTCAATGCATCTGCCACTACATTAGCCTTGCATGGATGGTATTTGATCTCCAGGTTGTAATCTTTAAGAAACTCCATCAATCTACGCTGTCTCATGTTAAGCTCTTTCTGATCATATAGATACTTCAAGCACTTGTAGTCACAGTACAACCCAATCCATGCCCACTGGCATCTGTGTAGACCAAAAAGGTTAACTGTGGATCTAGGATTCTTAATACCGGTGATGTACTTAATTTATGTTTCAGTTTTACGAAGCTCTTCTCACAACTGCTATCCCATACAAAATGTTGAGTTTTCTGCGTTAACTTTGTCAATGACAAAGCTATTTTGGAGAATATCTATATAAATCGCCTGTAATACCTAGCAAGACCCAGAAAATTGTGTATCTCAAAAATATTTTATAGCCTCTTATAATTCAGTACTGATTCCAACTTGTTTGGATCCACCGAGACCCCTTACTTTGAGACTATATAGCCCAGAAATTTAACTTCTGAAAGCCAAAACTCTCACTTGCTCAGATTGGCATAGATTTTCTTGTCCCTCAAGGTGTTTAATACAATTCTTATATGGTGTTCATGTTCTGCTTTGCTTTATGAGTACACCATAATATTGTTAATAAAGACCACCATGAATTGGTCCAAATATAGATGGAAAATTTGATTCATTTAGTCTATGAACAGAGTAGGTGCATTGGTCAGCCTAAATGACATTACTAAAAACTCGTAATGACTATATCTAGTTCTAAAAGCAGCTTTCGGCACATTGTTTGCCTTCACCTTGAGTTGGTGATACCTAGATCTCAAATCAATCTTTGAGAGCATACAAAAACCCGATAATTGATTGAGCAAATCATCGATTATAGGAAGTAGGTACTTGTTTTTGACAGTCACCTTGTTCAACTCCCTATAATCAATACAGAGTCGTAGGCTTCTATCTTTTATTTTAACAAAAAGTATTGGAGCTCCCCAAGGTAAGACACTAGGTCTGATAAACCCTTTCTCTAGTAGTTCTTCAATATGCTTTTTCAACTCTACCATCTTACTTGGTGCCATTATGTAGGGGGCTTTGGATATCGGTTATGCTTCAGGCCTAGTTTCAATAGCAAATTCCACTTCCCTGTCCAGGGGTAATCTGCTGATATCCTCTGGAAACACATTTGTAAATTCACTTACCACTGGAATACTCTCTAATACTTTTCTCACCTCTGATTGTATAGAGAAAAACATGATATATCCCTGGCAACCTTTGTGTAAGAATCTCTTGGCCTCAACTGCGGATTAGGGTAAATAACCTTTTTGCTTCCATAGTCCAGCAAAACATTGTTCGCGATCAGTTAGCTGATACTGAGAATTACCTCCACTCTATTCAATGATGAACAAATCAAATCTATTATAGACTCATGTCCCTCTGCACTTACTACAAAATTTAGACAAGCCTCGGTTGTGACAAATCTGTTACCCATAGGTGTAGATACTGTCAAATCATAAGGTATTCAATACACACTCAGGCCTAGTCATCTTATGAAATCATATGCAATGAATGAATAACTAGCTCCTGAATCATACAATGCTTGTACCAGATTACCATTGAGGAGAATCGTACCTTGTATCAACTCAGGTGATTTTTGGGCTTCCTCTTGCATTAAAGCAAAAAATTTATCCTGAACTTACTGCCTAGGCTCTCTAGGTTCTTACCATTGCCAATAATCTTTTGCAAAATGTCCCAGTTTATGGCAATTATAGCATACTATATGCCTTACAGGTGCTGATGCCTGCCTTGATTGACTACACGTCTGGCCTGTATGGTAAGGATTTCCACAGAATCTGCAGGTTTTGTTCCCATGGGGTCTTTGATTATTACAATCGTCAGGTTGGTTTTCCTTTTTATTACTCCCACCAAAAGGACTACCCTGATAACTGCGCTTCTAAGAAGAGTTCACACTATTAGATATGTTCTTGCTGCTAGCTTTTTTGTGAGAGTACAGATCCAACAGATTATGTTCTGTGATCCGACATTCTTCAACTGCCTTATTAAATTCCTTGAAATGTTTGGAGACAAGTTCCTCCTTTAGTTCTAGCTTTAAACCCCATATCATCATATATAAGCTCTACTCTTAAGCATCGCGATACTTCATATATAAGGAGTATTAAGATAACCGAATGTATCAAGCCAAATATTCATCGAAGCTCTCCTTCTCAACCTGCATATCATCAGAAATTATGTCTTTTAGGCCAGTCTCACTGACCAGGGAAAGTACTTGTCATTGAACTTTTCTTGGAATACTTCCCATGTCACGGAATATTTTAGCCCTGCAAAATCAGCTCGGTGCTCCTCCGTCACTTATAAGCATCTCCTTCCAAGTTGTAGATTACTAATTATGCCTTTATATCATCTGGGCATTGCAAAATTCTAAAAATCTTTCCAAGTTGGGACAACCAATCCTTAACTGCTTGAGGCTCGAACTTCCCTCAAAAAACAGTTGGCTGATGTTAATTCAGTTTAGTTACCTAGGTCTGTATACTTTTGACCTCGACAATAGGGCCATCTGGAGGCTCTGATATAGGTTCTGGTACGGGTTCTGGAGGCTTTTCAAGTTCACCTCCCTGTTCACCAGGGTTATTATGTATTGTTGCATCCTCATTTAGCTTTTATTGTACCTCCCTCAAATAATTTCTTGGTTATTTCAACATTATTTTTTATGCCGTTATGATACCCAACAACTATTGCATCAAATCAGGTTTGGCTTCCTGATCTTGATCATTATTCCCATGTCTACCTCTAACTCTGCCTCCTCCTCGACTTCTACCACCTTTTCTTGTTCATGTCATTCTTTTTTAATTTACTATATGAAAATAGAGAATAAATGAATTTCATATAAACACAAGGGCATTTTTGTTATTTCACAAAATTCGGGTACACATGTTTGTTATACATATCTTATAACATGTATATACAATAGTTAAGGAAAGTACTACACATCATATAGCCTAAAACTACTGTATAATAAGTCTTTGCCCCTTTTACACATTAAGTCCTGCTATACATAAGGCTTCCCAGGAGGTCACCCATCCGTGATTGTCCTGAGTTAAGCACGCTTAACTTTTTATGTACCTATACAAAACAAAGACACCGTCTCTATCAGCTTCTATCCACTGGTTCCCTATGACTGCCATCGCCCTAAAAGATGTGCCAACTACCCCAAATACTGTGCTTGGACCCCACATCACTCTGGGTACATATATCTCTACATATAATCAATGATATACTCCATGAACTCCCCAAAGTGGTCGTTCGACCCTTGCTTGAAAATGTCATTCTTCTTCCAAATCTAGAAGTTCATGTTCGAAAAGAAACCCATAGTAGCGAAGATCCAAAACTCGTCTGGCAGATCGATATCTAGTAGCACCTGCTTCTAGTACAAGGTGTCTACAGCATCCAGGTAGGCAAGTTACTGGTCTACTGGGGTATCATATGCTCATACTGCTTGTCTTTACCTGCCTTGCATGTATTCCCATAGCTCCTCATCTGGTTGCAGGTCATAGGGCACATGCACTGTCTCCACCCTAAAGCTATCACCGATTCACGGGTTTGACCCCTAACCGTCTATCCGTGGCTGATTAGTATCGCCCACTTATGCGTCAGGTATTGGCTCTGGCCATGGATTTGGTCCATATACGGGTCTTACCTTCACCCACTTTCGGGGCATCTTCTGTACTCTAGGACCTCCTGGTTTTGTGAGCCATATACTATGTTGCCCATCTGGAATCCGTTGCTCCAGGGGAAGCTAGTTCACCAAAAGGGGTGATCTCTCACGCTGTCGTCGTCCATGCATGATTCATGTCACCATGCAAACAAGCCCATACCAGTATACTATTCTAAAAAAATGTTAGAACCACTTTAAGCTCTGATACCAAAAAATGTCAAACCCCTTAACATTTCGATATTCGTAAAGTATTAAGCGCATAGTTCACAAGGAATACAAAAATAGAAGAAACATACTGACATTATGTACTTGTTTACAATACAGGAAAATCCCCATTGGGTTTAAAAATATTTTCAAAGTGTCCATAAAAGACAAAAGTATAGCTATAGATAACCAGTGGTAGCTTTAATTTGATTTACACCAGGATTCTACTCACCGGTAGCCACTGCCTTGCCCTTCGAGCAACTAGCTTCCACTGGAATTTTTTTTTGTTGAAAAAAGTGAGATTTGAACGAATCTAAGTAGTAACATGCATTTTAGACATAGAAATGTGAAAATAAATTTGCAATGCACCATGTTATGTGAGATGATAAATTGTTGTGTGCACATTATCCAAGGCCAAACAACTGTTTGCAACCCTGGCTTAACTTTGCGCCTCTGTTAGGTCCCAGACCATAACTAAGCTAATATGCATATACCAGACACTATGCTCATATTACAGAAGATGTCATACACAAATAAATGCAGAAATCTGTAGTAGTGTGTACAATAATAGCTCATGACAATGACGGGTGGGTGCTAGATGGTTTTATGTTTCATATAGGTACTGACAATAGTCTCCATGTCATCTTATAGGGCCTCAAGCAAGCCTGGGAATTAAAATGGAGATGGGTCACTGTTAAGTCAGACTGTTGGGAGGCTGTAGAACTTCTTTCTTTGGGTTGGACAAAAAAATCAAAATGGCTTGAGTTAGAGTGGGTAGCAACAATTGAATGGTATCATAGAGATGGAAATATGGTTGTAGACTTTTTGGCAAAAGAGGCATTGAGTATTATGATGACATTGTCTTCTTTCGTTCTCCGCTTGAGTTTCTTCTTAGTGTTATTGCTTCTAATATGAATATGTAATGATACTCATGCTGCCATTCATTTCCATGCTCTGAGCAGTAATGCACTAAACCATATCATTTCCAGTATATGATAAAGCATTTTTTCCCTTAAACAAGTAAAAAGTGAAAATATTAAAAAGGTGAATTTTGTATACATGATTATTAAGACTAGAAATAACTAATTTCACTCCTGGAAATTAATATAAAAAGTAGAATATCTTTTTTTTCAATCTCATTATCTTATCTTAACCCATAGATCAAAAAATGGGTGATTCACATTTAATATTTTATAAATTATTTATTTGTCTATATTGCAGTTATGAACTGTATATATTGGATTTTAACAATTTAATTTAGTTTATTTACATTTATAATAATAATTTTTTTACAATATTAAATCTAAACCATCTATTTTTTCTTATGTAATGGTAGATATGAGATTATGAGGAAAATGAGAGAACCTAAACACCTTTTTATAAGGAACCACTACCAAATTGTCGTGGTTCATAATATTAGTTTAATTTAGTTAAAAGAACTAAATGTGTAAGATATTTATTTACTTATTTATTTTAATTATACCCTTCTTGTTTATAAAGAGATCGAGAACATGAGAGATAATGAATAAAAATTTATTCCAGAGAGATAGTAAGTGACATATATTTAATAGGGAAAATATGGAAATATGACTTTAAATTTACAAACGAAAATAATTTGTTCCTTAAGTATAAGACGGATAAAGCAAAAAGAAAAAAAAAAGATAGAAAGCAAGGAAGTGGGTCCTAATAATGTTAACAATTTATAGCCAAAGTAAGAGCAATAGTTTAGAATGCTATTATTGATTAATTCACCAAATATTGGGAGGTCACTTGATAAATTAGGCATGGTTTGGAAACTATTTTTCTCTTATATTCCATGAAATTTGATAAATGAATAATACATTTTAAGGTTTTTTAATATTAAAACTTGTTCTAAATTTTATTATATCAATATATTTCGAAATCATAGAAGTTAAATAGAAACAATGACCAAAATGCTATAAAAAGAGTCCACTTACATTGCCTTCTTGAAGCTTATTGGCTTGTTTTGCCTCTAAAATCAAAATAAGATTGCCACCAATAAACTCATAAAGCTAGTTATTTTTATAGAAATTCAGTGTCTGAGGTTAAAGTTGATATGTTCCAAGTTTGGGGGTGCGAATCAAGTTTGTCCATATGGCACCCAAAGTTAGGTTTTTCCTTTTATCCATATGCCTCTGCTACCAGCTCAAACTTTTAGCATGAGTGTTAGTGCTTCATGTTGGAAATTGTGCCCTAAGGGCCAAACATTGTACTTTAAACATTGTTATTCAATAAATTTCTCCATTTTGTTACCATATTATTTACATGTTTACTGTGATAACTATCATTGGATAAATCATAATGATTATCCTAAGTGTCCTTGGTCAGTCATCTATGCGAGAGCAAAGATAAAATAAGACCAGTATGACTTTGAAGAGGTATGGAGATACGAATCAAAGTCTTAGGCTTGTAAGAGTACAAGGTGATGGACTGACTTGCTATGAGAAAGTTGTATGGATAAAGTCATAAGCTTGTCTTATGTATAACCACATCACTATGCTCTTTGGCCTGAGATCATAATGGATTCCTACATTAGAGTCGCTCAGCTTTAATCTAGTCAAAAGTTACATTTGACCAGGTGATGATAAAGCCTATGTTCGGGCTTAGTAGTTTTCATATAGAGGAATGTGAATGGTCAAGATGGAATTTGTGCCTCACATTAGTAGAGAGATTGTAAGACCTCGCTTCATTATTGATATTTACTAGAGTAGCAATTATGTAGTTCAGTGGGCACATAGGAATAGCACAAATATGATATTATTGATACAATATGCTTATTTATATACAGGAATTCCCCATAAGGGTGTACATAATGAATACAAACCTTAAAATAAAAAAATGTCTTCAAATAACCAATGCCTCCTCTCGTACTAGCTCGAAACCTTCCGTCATTGGTAATTACGATTATGCCCTTCGAGCCGCTGCTTGCTGCTAGAAACTTTATGCGTTTATAGAAAGGGTGAGATTCAAGGAAATCTCAATAGTAACATACAATCAAACATATACGATGTGAAAATAAATATGTCATGCACCATGTTGTAAAAGATGATAGAATGTTGTGTGCACACTGTCTAGGGCCAGACAACTGTTTGCAACCCTAGCTTAATTCTACGCCTTTGTTGGGTCCCAGACCATAACTAAGCTAATATGCGTGTCCAAGACACTATGCTCATGTTATAGAAGATGGCATACTCAAAGCATATAATAATCACATAGTGCAAGAAAGAAAGTGTTACTACCTGAAATGTGCCCTTTCCTTTCCTATATATTTATCCTACTCTGTCTATATGGCTCGGGCTATTGATATATCCTAAAATTTAAAATTTAGGATAAATGAGTTATTAGCTATTTATAACTCACTCTAGATTCATTATATTGGTTATCTTGACTAAAAACTGCAAACTTACTAAAATGCCCCTAAGAACTCGATCTAAATCCCTTTGTACCGATCTAATTGTACTTTACCAAAAATTTTGACTCGTGCTAATCCTACATAATTTCATGTGTTGAGTCCATTTTTTACCTTATATTGGTCAAATTCAAGACCAAATAATGAAATTACCCTTGGCAGCATAATGTTAGGGTTTTAGGGGTAGTTTTATCATTTCACAATCTAGGGCCTTTATACTTCACACTCTACATGTACCCTACGCAATTTTCCCTTCTAAACTCAATAGAACTATCAAATTGATGAAATTCCAACTCCTTTCCCTATTTCCAGGTCTAGCCAAAACTTTACAAAAAATTAGGGAAAATGTGTGTTCTTGATTTCACTTGTTTAAACCCTTCCTTTTCCCTCCTAATCACAAGTTTAAACACTTAAACACCTTATAAAAATGATTAATGTGAATTTGGGCAGCATCTCCCCTTAGGTTTTGACATTCCTAAATCACAAACTAAGCCAAAACAAAGCCAATCAACAATCACAACAACCAACAACAAGCAAGAATCAACAAGAGGAGCAAGGTTTATGGCTTTACCTTTGATTCCACTTCTTTCTCTCTCTAGCCACCACCTCCCTCCTCCTTCTTGCTCATGTTTTTTCTTGTTACCCATGTATTTCAAGGAAGATTAGAGATATGAGAGAGTTATCATGATGAAGAAGGCAAGAACAAGGGAGATTTGCTTGCAAACTCACCTAGTTGCCTCTTGAATCCTTGCTCTTCACTTTATCTCTCTATTTTTATATAAACTCTCTCTTTCTTAGCTTCCATGTTTGGCCAAAAATAATGAAGAACGAAGGGATATTGACTTCTTGAAATATCTCAATTTGCTTTATGAGATAATGTTATTTAATAACTAATATCACATGGGAAATTTACTTGGCCAAGAATTTTCCTCTTCTTGAATTATTATGAGCCAAGTATTTATTTCCTCTTACTTCCCCTTTTGATGACCGAAATATCTCCCAATTAAAGGAAAAAATAATTGGCTTCTTGTTTTATAGCTCAAATGACCATTTTACCCATACAACTTTTTCCATTTTCTCACTTGCTGGAAAAACTGGCAGAATTTTCATCAAACTTTAAAAATTCATATATAATTTTATAGCCAATTGGAATGGTTTCAAAGTCTATGTGACCCTTATTAAGTCTATTTTTAAGGAAAAATATAGCATTTAGCCAATTGAAAGCTCAACATTCCCAAAATTATTGTTTTTGGATGCTGACATTGAAAATCACTAGTTTTATTGGGCTAACTTCAAAAATATATAACTCTTTATGTACAACTCTAAATGACTTATATGAACTATCAAATTAAATTTAAATAAGTCTAATTTCATTTTGGAAATTTTTACAATTTTTGGACATCATTTTCCTATTTGAAAATGTCACAAAACACGACTGCCACACAGGGAAACTCACTGGCAGCAAATATCATATATGTTCCAAATATAATTATGTTGTGTGTAACCACTAATTGTCTTGTTTTATCACTTAATGTGCTCTTTAATCCATCATTTTATTCCCCTTAATGCCACCAAAGGTGTAAGGAATTTTAGAAAATAAAATTATGTCTTCCTGGGACACTTGCTAAACTGGGCTTAGCTGTCCACTTGATTTAGGCTTATTCTCAAGCCTCTAGTCCAAGAATTTAGGATGTTATAAAGATATTACAGGGCCCCTCGATCAGTGAGTCTGAGAAATGTATGGCTATACTATAATGGAAAGGAGTTTCCATTTCTATAGTTAGACTACTCAAGGATCAAGAAAGTAATAGTCAGGAATAGGAGGATGACATTCTCCATGCCTAATCCTTGACTGAAATATTGTGTGACAAAAGGGACATGATATGGTTGTATGACAGGTTGTATCAGTTTATCGATCCTTATATGAATTAGGTAGAAGTAATATCTTACTAGAGGTCGTTTATGACTTGTGGGTTAGTATAGTCATTGTTCCACTGCATGTAACATACAGAAACTTAGGCGACCAATATTGCTTATAAATGTAATTAGTTAGAAGAAATTCACCGCTACTAAGTAATATGTGTGTATAGAGCCTAGTGAGGAAACAAGGCCATTTTATCCATTAGTGTACAAACAGAGAAATGAGAGAATTAATGGCATATTAGTTATGATTGCCAAGATCAAGGGCAAAAGAGTCAATTACCATAAAAAGCAACAGTAATTATGAGGTTTAAAAAGTAAATTAACCCCCCTCATACAAGGGTTAATTTTTGGCCAATAAGGGCCAAGAAAGAAGGAAAGAAAAGTCAATAGAAATTTTGACCAAAATGTAAGTGAATTGTAAGAGGACTTGGTAAACCAAATGGTAACCTTTTGGGCACATAATTTAGTCAAAAAAAGAGGAAGAAGGGAATGCAAAAAGGTTAACATAACTCAACTTAATTGTAGTTGGAAATTTAACCTATAACTTTGCAAGAATTAATATTGGTCACATTCTATTTTTCTTTCTTTTTCCTCCTTTTTTCCTGAAAATTCTCAGCCAAGATAATCAAAAAGGCTGAAGTAAATTCATTTAGACACGTTTCACTCTCTCTCCAAGCTCAAAAGTCGGCTAGCACAAGGAAGAATAAAGAGAAAGAGCCAAAGTTACAAGGTTAGCTTCTAACTCCAAAATCACTTAGTAAATCACCTCTGTTGCTCAAAATTCCTTCATGAATCTTGTTCCCCTCTTCAAGAGCTTCATTTCTATGGATTTTTTTTTGAAAAGGAGGTGTTTTGAGCCATCTTGTAAGAGCAAAAGTTTGTGAATCGAGCAAAGAGCTTAGGAAAGGCAAAAAGGTGAGCTTTAGCTTTATTTTAAGCTATGGATTGTGTTGATTAGCTAAGTTTTGGTGGATTGTTTTGGCTGCCCTAATTTTTTCCCTTTAGGTTTTTTTAGGGTTGATAAAGCTTTCATCATATGCATGTGATTATATGTTGTTTTGGAAGCAAATGAACTAAGTTTGGTGAGTAGAATGTAAATTGGTAAATTGTTGTGTCAAACCCTAATTTTCGGTCTGGACAGGACATGAAGAAGGAATTAGAATTTAGTCCTTTTGATGTTACCATTGTGTTCTACATGAATAAAATGTATAGGAATTGTCCCTAGCTGGTTATAAATTCTAGATCATTGGAACATAAATTATAGCAAATTTTTGTCCAATTAGGGTTTCCTGCATGACAGCCATTTGCATTGTGTTTTGAGTGACTAAATGTTGTCCAATGCTTGTGATATTTTCTAGAATGAAATTAAACTTATCAAGCTTTAATTTGATAGGTCATATAGTTTAGTTAGATCTGTACATACAAAGTTATGCATTTTTAAATTTGGTCATGTAAAACTGGCGTGTTTCTAGAGCAGTGGCCAATGAATGGTAATTATAGAATTGTGTGCATATAATTGATAGCAAGAAGTAGTTTTTACCTTGAAGTATACTTAAATAGGGTCATGTAGAACTTAGAACCACTTCATTTGGAATTTTTTAGATTAAGTTATGATTTTTAGAAGTTCAGCTAATAAACAAGGGAAATCTGGAAGTCCAGATTCTTGGCTACGGCCTAAAAGTTTCTGACCTATTTTTGGCAGCGGCAAAAACCCCATTTTTCTGCATTTCATGTTTTCTAAAAGGTGTTAATTAGTATGGCCTTTCGTAACCCCATAGGTATTCGTTTGAGCTTTCAAAGGCTACCTAAGTGACTCAAATGATAACCAACTTGAGTGTTTGAATTATAAAAGAATTGGACTAAGTAGTAACTTGTCATCCGTAAATTCTAATTATAGGATCTAATAGCATCTGAGAGCTAAGACTTGCCCAAGCTTAGGGAAACAGTTGGATAACCCTCAGAAAAGGCGACAAGGTAGTAACTCTTTCTTTCATATGCTATGAGATACTCTGCATGTTTGTAGTTTCATCATGAATTTTTCTAAAGCATTCAAAACTTACAGGGTGGTCACTTGAGGCCAAATTCATGGGTAGACGTTCGGGCCATAGAAGTTTCTATTATGCATGAGTGGACGACTGGGGCCTCTTGTGCTAGTAGAATGTTGTGTGATGAATGTTGTTGAGATGCATGGTAATATGTTGAAATGCATGTTTTGTGTTGAATGTTCTTGTGATATTTCCTATTATATGATGACTATGTGGTATGCTTTGTGTTCTTGTATCTATATGATTGATTGTCTATTATTACTGGGATTCTTTTTAATCTCACTCCTTTCTTATAACCAATCTACAGTACAGGCGAGTAGCTCAAAGGGCGAGAAGGTAAACATGGACAGCTAGAGGATGAAGCTGTAAGATTTTACTTTCCTGTTGGTTGTCTATTTTGGATATGTATATAATGTATATAACTCTGTAAACCTGATGATAGTATAGTGGTAGAACTAGTATTACTAGTAGCCTAATAAATGGACGGTGATCTAATAATGGAATAATTAAGTTGGATAATGCTTCCGAATGCTAGTGAAACATTAACTGATGTATGTAATGTGAGACTTAAATAGAGAGATACTTGCATACTCTGATAAGATAAAATCGAGAGCCGATGAGACTTAGTAAGGTTGTGAACCCATATGAAAATTATTGAAATTTTTTTTATTCCTTTAAAAAACCCTCTAAAACCCAGGTTCAATTCCTGAGTTAAGATTGGGATTTGTGAACGTTTTCAAAAGTTTAATGACATGATATATATTTCAAAATTAATTAAGATTAATTTTAAAAATCTAATATCCATCATAAAATAAAAAACCCTGACTAGTTATTTAATGTGAGAGATAGTGTTTTCTACAAAAAAATAAAAAGACAAATAGATAGAGAGCTATAAGAAAAAGAAAAACTCTAGAGGGATGTTGGTGGCGCGAGCTCGCTGTTCGTGTTAGATTCCTATTCGTGTGGAAACGGGTAGAATGAGCTGGTATGAGTTGTTAGCTCCTTGAGATCAAAAGGAAAGACTGGACACCTAAGAAAGGTATGTTTTCTACTACTCATTTGAACGTCGTTTACAAATCTGCGTAGGGATTGAAAAAATTTTGAATTTTAATTTTTTTTTGTGCCTTACGATCCCAACAATGGTATCATAGCCATGTCAATTGTGCATTTAAATTGAGTTTAAGTTCTTATTGTGTGCTTATACATGTGATATATAAGTCGTACATGATTTTAAAAGGGTAATATTGAAAGCCCAAATATTGAAGTTAAAGTAGTAGTTCTTGCAGATTTCATTTTCTGGAAGCAGTTTGATTGTGATGAGTTTTTGAATGACCAAATCTTGTCTAATGTAACATCCCAAATTTTATTCACCTAAATTCCTTGTTTATTTGATTATACTAAAGGGAATAAAGTGGTGAATTTTGCTGTATATGAAGTAGACAAAGTGTTGGAAATTGTGACTATATGAAATTTTTAGGCTAAGTAACACATTAAGCACAATTTTTGTCTTTGTAAACCTAATATTATAGCCCAAAATTAAGTATGGAAGAGCATAATTTTTATCCCACTTTATGCTGAAAATTTTGGCTAAAAACAAAAAGTGAAGAAGGAAAACAATACTTGATATAAAAATTCAAGAAAGTGTAAGGGTAAAATAGTCATTTGGCAAATAAAATTAAAAGCCAATATTTTTCCCTTAAAGTATGGTAATAGAAGGTCAAAGAAGGAAGAAGACAAGGAAAAATAACGTTATGCCACCTTGCATGCTATGTGGTAGCTTGTTGTGCCATATGGAAAAAGAAGAAGAAAAAGTAAGTAACATGCGATAAAAATTGTAATAAAATATTATATTTTTAAAGAGGTGGAGGTGGATATTTTAAGAGCTTATTATGATCTTCCAAGACCCCATTTTCGTTGATATTTCAAGAGGAGAGAGAGAGAGAGGTTGAAGAAAAACAAAGAGCAAGAGATTAAGAAGCAAATCATCAAGGTGAGTTGATTGTGAAACTTTATGTGTTCTTGCCTTTAAACTCATGGAAACCTTCTCTAATCTTCATATCCTTCTTGAAATCATGCAAAGCAAGAAGAAAATCAAAGGAAAAGGAGAGAGTAAGGTGGCGGTTTAGAGAGAGAAAGAAGAAGAAAGCAATGTAAGCTTGAGAACTTGATTTCTCTTGTTAATTCATTATTGTTGTTAGTAGTTTGTGATGGTTATTGGCTTGGTTAGTCTTGAACTTGTGATTTGGGATGCATGAATCCTAAGGGGAGGTGGTCTCCAATTTTTCATTAATCATGTTCATGAGCTCTTTAAGTGATTAAACAAGTGATTAGAAATGAAAAAGAAGGTGTTTTGTTAAAAGAAATCAAGAAACTTCAAATTTTTCCAAATTTTTCTAGAATTTTTGTCCATACCTTTTTTGGGTGTGTTTTAGCTAGAATTTGATGTATTTAATGATTCCATTGTTTTTAAAATGGAAAATTGAGTTGGTTACATGTGAAAAATGGAGTTTGGAGGCTTTAGGGTGTAAAATGACAATTTTGCCCCTAAAACCCTAACTTTATGGCAATCATGGGTAATTTTGGAAATGCAGTGTGATTTTTTCAAATCTGAGGTCAAAAATAGATTCTACATATGAAATTCTGTAGGAATACCCCGGGTCATAATTTTTGGAGAAGTACAATTATACAAGGTATAAAGGGATTTAGACTGGTTTTCCTTAGAGGCATTTTGGTAATTACGTGTTTTGGATAAAGATAACCAACTTTATGAGTCTTGGAAAAAGGTATGAATGAGTAATAACTCATTTGTTATCAAATTGGAATTTTAGGGTTTGATATTTGCCCAAGCCGAACGAAGAGTCAAAGGATCATTATTAGCTAGGTTATTGGAAATGATTCCAGGTAGTAACTCTATCTCTCATATACTATGTGATTGTTTATATGCATTGTAATTGCCATATTATGTGATGTGGAATGGCAGTAATTCCTCACTGTAGTGTGGGAAAAACACAAGTACCATGAGGCTAGTGGGACCCAATTGAGGTAGTATGACAAGTATGGAGAGGTTGGTACTTGCTTTGGAATATTATTGTGATCACTATGTGGCAAGTAGGGACAAACAACCATTTTGATTTGAACAAAATTTTTTTTTGATCCTAAACATTGATTGATAGACATGTGCACATCATTATTATATGCTGCATCATATGCTACATTGCATGTTTATGTTTTGCTTTTTATATGATTGATAGTATGTTACTATTGAGATTCATTTGAATCTCACCCTTTCCATAAATTAATAATTACTCAGCTAGAAGAAGCGGCTCAAAGGGCAAGGAAGTTGACACCACTAACTGAGGATTCTGGTCCAGTTCAAGAGTATTAGTGTTTGTTATTCACTTATCCTTTATATATTATGGGATTTGAAAATTAATGTGTACCAACCCTGTGGGATTTCTTGTAATGTAATCATATACTTTATATCAGTATATTTGTACTATTTCTGTATGTCGACAGAACTATACATGCATACTCTGGTAAATGCCAAAATATTGAGGGGTTTGACATTTGTGGTATTAGAGCATGCGGTTATGGTAGAGCTAGAATAATATATTGATATAGTCATGATTATGTTGTAACAGGAAACATGAGCGGAAGGAGGTGCCAGTGGAATAGATCACCGCTATCTTTGAATCGGCTCCTAGAGGATCAGAGGATACCGGAAGGGCAGCGAGTATGGCTATATCAGGTTAGGAGTAGTTCTAGGATGCTGCAAACTCTGAGGAATCAGGTTCAACCAAGGCCAAGGTTCGAGCCACTGCCCAGACTAGAGCCATCAAACAGTTTTTCTATTGGTAACACTGAGCAATCGTTGTCTGAAGGGTCGGAGTTAGATCTATATAGTGTCACCAGTTTCAAGGTTGAATATGTACACTTAAGATATCACTTGTAGCTAGATCAGGAGTTGTGGGGGTATATTAGGAACATGTATTAGCGAGCTTTTGAGCCTAGGATACCCCAATGGCCTAAAATGTAGTACTTAAAAGAAGAATGAGATTATAGAGTAGGGTCCTAATGATAGCTTTGTGGCTTTGATGGAGCACAACACGATCTCGTGTTAGAGTACATGTACGGGTGCTGATATACAGCTTATACTCAGTATTTAGTTGTCCAGACACAGTTGGATGACCTTTTATGACAAGGGCACTCATAGGGTATCAGAGCTTGAAAGTTGTTAAAACCAGTATCAACATTTTTGCATGGGTACATCAAGGTTAATGGTGCTCAGCCTAAGGAAATGGAATGATAGGTGACCCCCTGGGATATTTTTAAAAATGTTAAGTCATGTAATACAAAAGAGAAGAAACATGTTGTACAGTCATGTATGAGCTGTATATTACCAAAAGCTTTCCCTAAACTGCTACAAATGTCTATTGTACGTTATTATTGAAGTACCTACGTGTTTAAAAAATTTGTGAAGTGACAAGAAATGCCCTTATGAATATGTAGAATTTACCTCTTCCTTATTTTAAAATATCAAGATATAAAGATCGTGAGATAAAGAGGTAGAGGTACTGGACAAGGTCAAGGAGCTAGACCCAATCCAATATAGTAGATAATGGGCATGTTGACAGAGCAACGTACGATGATATACGATCTTAAGCATGAGCTATGAGAAGTGTAGAAAAAATAAAATGCAAATAGGGAAATGCATAATAATCCTGGTGGTCATTGAAATAAAGATGTATAGCCTCAGGAACCTAAACAAGGGCCTTTTCCTATACCTGTCGCTGAGGACAAAAGTTTGCAAACATGGGTGACATGTTTCTTCCAATAGCAACCCCCTACTTTTTGAGGAAAATTTGATTCTAAATTTGAGAAAGATTGGTTATCTTGGCAGGAGAAAATTTTCAAAATTTTAGTATGCAGACAGATAATGAAAAAAACAATTAAATGATCCTTCAGGCACGAAATATTCTAGTAACATGGAATTTATTTCAAGAAGGATTCAATAAGAATTATTTTCCCCGATCAGTTAGAATCAAAAAGGAAACAGAGTTCCTATCGATACGACAAGATTAGAAAGAAAGTTTTGATGAGTACTTGGCTTGATTCATCTTCTTATCTCAATACTCTTCTTACCTGAGGTATCGTGATGATGAGGGATAGAGCTCAGATATCATTCAGGGACTGAGACTAGAGCTGAGAGAAAAGATGGTCTCTAAGCAATTTATAGAATTTAACAAGGAAGTAGAAGAGTGCCGGATCACATAAAATAATTTACTAAATCTGTGTGTTGACAAGTATATTAACAACAAAGATGCATCTGGCAGTGGGAATTCTTTCCAAAAACGTAAAAATCAGGAAGTTCCCTCTGGGTGGAATAATCAAAAGCCGTATAAGGATAATAGCCACAGTAATTAAAGATCCCCTGAGAATAGAACATGTTGATATTGTGGCTAGCCATATGATAGTGAACTATACATGATTTGGTAGCGAATTTGTTATAACTACTGGAAGCTGGGTTATGTTGCTAAGGATTGCCACAACAGCTAATAGAGCTAGACCCCAGAGGCAAGGTAGAGTATTCGCCATGACTCATGAGAAGGTGTAGGAGTCGCCTGAGATGACCCAAGTACAATATAACTTAACAATTATGTTTGTAAGGATTAATTGGTACTGGGGCTAGCCATACCTATATTGGATTTGATTGTATGAAATACTTAGGGCTAAATATACATAAATTGGCTTATAATTTGATGTTGGAAATTGTGCCCTAGGGGCCAATCATTGTACTTTGAATAATTGTTATTCAATGAATTTCTCCATTTAGTTATTACATTATTTGCATGTTCACTGTGATAACTGTATCCTTGGATAAATCATAATGTTTGTCCTAAATGTCCCTAGTCGGTCATCTATGTGGGAGCAAAGATGAAATAAGACCAGTATGACTTTGATAAGGTATGAGGATACGAATCAAAGTCTTAGGCACTTGTAGGAGTATAAGGTTCTGGACCGACCCGCTATGAGAAAGCTACATGGATCAAATCATAAGCTTATATCATGTATAACCACGTCACAATGCCCTTTGACCTGAGATCATCATAGATTCCTACATGAGAGTCACTAAGCTTTGACTTAGTCAAAAGTCACCTTTAACCGGGTGAGGATAAAGGCTACAATCAGGTTTAGTGGTTTTCATGCAGAGGAATGTGAATGGTCAAGATGGAATTTATCCCTCACATTAGTAGAGAGATATTACTGGGCCCCTAGATGAGTGAGTCTGAGAAATGTATGGCCATACTACGATGGAAAGGAGTTTCCATTTCTATAGTCAGACTACTCAGGGATCGAGAAAGTAATTGTCAAAAATAGGAGGATAACATTCTCCATGCCTCATCCTTAACCGAAATATAGTGTGACAAAAAAGGACGTGATATGGTTATATGACAGGTTGTATCGTATTGCCGATCCTCATATGAATTGGGTAGTCGTGATGTCTTGCTAGAGGCCGCTTACGACTTATGGGTTAGTATAGTCATTGGTCCACTGCCAACTTTTTATAGGCCTACAAAGTCGCACACAAGAATAGCCCAACACAAGCTATAATGTCCATATTCATTGAATCTAAGATGCGTCTAAGATTCAATGAATACAATGTTTAATCTAGGGTGGACGAATTTTAAATATATATTTATTGTATACACATGTTGTGTGACCATTTATTTGATAAATATTTATATGTGTGTGTATGTATATATATTTATATTTGGAAAAGAAAATTAATAATATTATATACACATGTATTTTTGAAATACATAAATACATATATATAATATATATTATTTGATAATATATATTATATATATGATAATATTATATTGTATGATCATATGATAATATTATATATATATATATATATATATATATATATATATATATATATATATATATATATATAATCAAATAATATATATTAAATATATGATAATATTATATTATATGATGATATTATTATATTGTGTATATATATAAAGATATTATATGATAATATCTCATATTTAATTTATGAAGATAATTTAAATTACATTGGCTCTTTATTCTAATTAAATAAATAGGTTAAATTAAAACTGTTGGACAAATTTAATTAAACCAGATTTATTCAATTAATTTATCAAAACAATTAAGTGTTAATTGATATGATAAGGATTTTGAAATTAATTAAGATTAATTTTTACAAAATCCAATATCCATAATAAAATAGATAACCCTAACTAGTTATTAAAAGGTGAGAGCTAGGGCTTTATAATGATGATGAAAAAATGGAGAGCCGCAAGAAAACCCTAGAGGGGTATTGGAGGCGCTAGCACGCTGTCGGTGTTGGGTCCTGTTCGTGTAGATACCAATAGAGGGAGCTGATCTGAGTAGTTGGCTGCTCAAGATCAAAAAGGAAAAACTCAAAAAGGTACGACTCTTTCTAACTCGATTTAAATGCCATTGATAGATCCGCAATTGGGATTGATAAACTTTTGCAATTTTAATATTTAATTCTCCCGCTGTGTGCCTACCAATCCTAACAGTGGCATCAAAGACAGGTCAATTGTGCATTTAAATTGAGTTTTAGTGCTTATTGTGTGCTTATATATGTGATACATAAGTTGAACATGATTTTAGAAAGACTGAAGTTATAGTAGTAGTGCTGCCAGATTTTTGTTTTTTAGAGGCAGTGTGATTGTGACGAATTTTTGAATGAACAAATCTTATCTAATAATCCTGAAAATTTCCAGAATGAAATTAGATATCCTAAGCTTTAATTTGATATATAATATGTGCGATTTGGATCATTACATTAGGAAATATCAATTTTTGAAGTTAGGCTTTGAATCTGGAATGTTTTCTCTGGCAGCGATGGTTAATTAGAGTTTTAGGAACAGTGGACATATAATTTTATGAAAATTATATTTTTCATCAAAAATAGACTTAAGGAAGGTCAAATAGAGATTTGAACCACTGCAATTGGATTTTTATAGATTTAATTATGAGTTTTCAAATTAAGATGATAACAATCTGACAGCTTAGCGGGACTGCCATAGCTAACAGTTCATAGCTCAATCACGACATTTATTGCTTTTTGATAAGTAAAATATTTACATATTCATTTTCCCTTATATGATGATTTTGTGGACTATATTTGAGCTGAATGTAATCAATTTGGGTGTAATTAATAAATAAATAATGATTTTCTTGCAGCCATGGATAGTACCGGATTAAAAAGAATTAAAGAAGGCATTTAAGGAAAAGTTACTATTCACATGGTACTATTCACTGTACACTGTTCATGCGGTACTGTTCACTGTGCACTGTAGTAGTTTCACTGTAGAGGACGGTGTGGTCGGTTAATGCATATGAAATATGAAATAGGAATATATTCATATGGGTTATGTAGTCTTAATTGAGTTCCATAAATCTTAATGCATGATTGATTGCTTAAATTCATATAGGAATATATTGGGTTAGCAATTAACTATAGAATTACTTGACCTTGGAAGAGGCTAGTAATTAGAATAGGGAAACTCGACTATCAATCATGTGGAATAAATTGGACTAGAATAGATAAGTGATTCAATCCGGAATTTATTAAGTGAAATCTAATCCCTAGAGCTTTTTTCTCATAATTGTCTTTATATCACTTGTATTCATATTTCATCATTCCTATCTTGCAATCTCAATCACAACTAATCAACCGACTAAATAGAATTAAAATTACCAATTTTGGTACCTAGTGATCAATCCTCATGGGAACGATACTCTACTCACTTCTATATTACTTGATTACGACAGTGTACACTTGCACTTCTAAATACACCATCCTACACTCGTAACAAGTTTTTGGCGCCGTTGCCGGGGATTGTCATTAATATCAATACCAAGTAATTTTAATACTAATTTGGTCTTCATATTACATTTTTGTTGTTTTTTTGTTGTTTTTGTCTTTTGTTTCTTTTCAGGTTTTTGCTTAGTATATGACTAGATCGAAGAAGACTGAATTACAACCTTGTGATTATGAGATCGAGAGAACTTGTCGAAGAAATCGGAGAGTTTGAAAGCAGTCTACTTCAATCAATTCAATGGCAAATCCAGAAGGAGAAGCAGCAGATACCAAAACACTCCGTGATTATGCAACACCAACAGTCATGGAAACAACTTGTGGAATCAGAAAACCACTAGTAGCAGCCAACAATTTTAAAATCAAGCCTGCAATTATCCAGATGGTGCAAGCCAATCAGTTTAATGGTTTATCAACAGAAGATCCCAACACACATATAGCCAGCTTCCTTGAAATATGTGACACATTCAAGCATAATGGTGTTACTGATGATGCCATTAGACTTAGACTTTTCCCTTTCTCACTCAGGGATAAGGCTAAGAGCTGGTTACATTCTCTACCAGTGGGAAGCTTAACTACATGGGATGCCTTGGCACAGAAATTTTTGGCGAAATACTTTCCATCAGGAAAAACTGCAAAATTGAGGAATGAAATTACCTCATTTTCCCAGCATGAACTAGAAAGCCTTTATGAAGCCTGGGAAAGATACAAGGAGTTGCTAAGGAGATGTCCTCATCATGGGTTACCAGATTGGTGGACACTGCAAACATTCTACAATGGGATGACGCATACCACCAGAATTCTTGTAGATGCTGCAGCTGGAGGATCTTTAATGGGAAAAAATCTAGATGATGCTTACAATTTACTTGAGGAGATGGCAGAAAATGCATATCAATGGCCTTCTGAACGTCATAACTCAAAGAAGGTACTTGGAGTGCACGAGTTGGATATCCTTACAACTTTATCTTCTCAAGTTGCATCTATATCCAAGCAAGTGAGCTCATTGACTAGTCAAGCAAATGCAATCAGTACTTCTCATGAAACCTGTGACCGATATGGAGGACCTCATATGAGTACACAAAGTCAAGATGGACAGTCATCTATACCTTCTCAGTCGGAGCAAGCTCATTATATCAGAAATCAAGAAATGACCCATTCTCAAACACTTATAATCCAGGTTGGCGGAATCATCCAAACTTTGGCTGAATGAATAATCAAAATGTGTTCAAACCGCAAGGGAACTACTAGCAACAAGCTCTTCAACCACCAAATCCACCACATCAAAAAGTGAATGTGGAAGATGCACTGGCTCAACTAACCATGAATACATCTCAATTCATGGCTAGGACTGATGCAACACTCAGAAGCCACGAAGCCTCAATAAAGAACTTGGAGATCCAAATGGGCCAAATTGCAAATATGCTGAATTCCAGACAACCAGGTACTCTTCCAAGTGACACTGAGAAAAACCCAATAGAGCATGTGAAGGCTATTGCATTAAGGAGTGGGAAAGAATTGAAAGATCCTGTAATTCTACATAAGACTGACGGAGAAAAGAAAGAAAGTGAACAAGAAAAGAAGGAGGAAGAACAGAAACCTCAAGAAGATGATGTGGTACCAGGAAGAATCAGCTTTCCAGATAACCCTCCTCCATATGTACCACCAGTTCCATACCCTCAGAGATTTGTGAAAGCAAAGCTAGACAAGCAGTTTAAAAAGTTTCTGGAGGTTTTCAAAAAGTTACATATCAACATCCCTTTTGCAGACGCTCTTGCCCAAATGCCCAGTTATGTAAAATTCATGAAAGACATTCTCTCAAATAAGCGTAAGCTGGAGGAATTTGAGACAGTTGCACTTACTGAGGAGTGCAGTGCCATTCTGCAAAAGAAACTACCACCAAAGCTGAAAGATCCAGGAAGCTTTTGCATACCTTGCACTATAGGTCAATGTAACTTTGAAAGAGCACTTTGTGACCTGGGAGCAAGTGTAAATCTCATGCCCTTATCTGTCTACAGAAAACTTGGTCTTGGAGAGGTGAAGCCTACCACAGTTTCACTACTTCTTGCTAATCGATCAATTAAACATCCAAGGGGTGTCTTAGAAGATGTTCTGGTAAAGGTGGACAAACTCATATTTCCAGCTGATTTCATCATACTCGACATGGAAGAAGACCAAGAAATTCCTATCATTCTTGGGAGGCCATTCCTAGCAACTGGGAGAACTTTAATAGATGTGCAACAGGGAAAGTTGACTTTACGAGCTCAAGATGACCAAGTATCTTTTAACATTTTTAAGGCTTTGTCATGTCCAAATGAAGGTGACACCTGTTACAGAGTAGAAACAATGACCAGCTGCACAAAAGACGTGGTGAACAAAAGCTGCATGGATCAACCACTTGCAATAGGAACAGTAGATGTATCAAAATCTACTAATCTTAAAGTGCACAAAGAATATTGGGGAATAAAAGCTTTCAATTTTGACTTAAAGGCAGCTGGTAAGAAGAGACTTATCCAACTCAATGAGCTTGAAAAATCCAGACAACAAGCTCATAAAAATGCAAAGTTATACAAGGAGAAGACAAAAATGTGGCAAGATAAAAGAATTTTGAGGAGAGAGTTCACGCCGGGACAAAAAGTTCTGATATGCAACTCAAGGCTAAAGCTCTTTCCGGGAAAGTTGAGATCAAGGTGGTCAGGACCTTTTACTGTGGTTCAAACATGGCCATATGGAGCAGTGGACATTCAAGATGGTGATCGAAAATTCATAGTGAATGAGCAAAGGCTGAAAGAGTATAATTACGGTGCACTCAACACTTTGAAAACTGTCATTACTTTGGAGGAAACAACAAGTCCTAATTTTTTTTTTAAAAAATAAAAATAAAATAAAATTTATTGTTTTGGTCTTTGTCTAGCTAAAGACGTTAAAGAAGGGCGGCTATTTGGGAGGCAACCCAAAACTTCTTTTCCTTAATCTTTCATTTTTCTTTCTTACTTACTGAAGCACACAAAACTGCATGTTTAAATTTTAGTCTCATCATGGAGGAAATTATTGTAAAGCTTAAGAACAGGTTCCCTACTCTTCCCAAAGATGTGCTTAGGAAGATCTATAGCTGTCGACTTGAAAGAATGAAGACATTCAAGCGCTTGGGCCTTCCTGAGGATGTCCGCTGGATTATTGAAGCTAAGGTACGTTTAATAGGTGAGATTCATGATTCATTTATTAAACCTATGCTAGGTATGGGAAGAAGCTCTTATTCCAAAAAGAGAAGAGCTAAAAGAATGAAGGTTTGTCCTAAATGTGCAAGGTGGAATTGTGATCAGCGCTGTAGGAGCAAAGGTATGGTTTCTATAAATCGAGAAGATAAAATTCAATTTATAAAGGATGGACTAAGTAAGGAGTCATTGGATGATATCATTCAGACTCTTGAGACGCATCCTAGTGGCGATGTTCATCATGTTCTTCTTGATTTATTAGACATATTCAACAAAGAAAAAGAGCGCTACCGTCTTGGGAATCTGACGTTAAAAGACCCTGTTTGCCAGTTTATAAGAAAACTGGATGGGAAGCAAATCCTTGATTCATAGAAAGTGTTTAAGCCATTACTGGACGTAAAACCAGAGGAAGATGAAAGGATGGAGAGTTTATACCTGCAGCACAGGAACTGGGACGTGCACTAGCCGCTAGGAAAATCAACTTTGTCTACGGGAGAGGTCTCGGGGGCCTGAAGTTAAGTATGGCTATTCCTGCAACCATTAATGGTAGCACGGGTTTGTGTGTAAGGATAAAGGAGTTAGAACATCAATTCTTCTTCTTAGGCCAAGAGTTAGAGGTTTCAAGTCTGCCCGAATGAATGGGACGTATGTTTTACTGTGCTGATGCTTTTATCGCTCTACCCGGTGGTTTTGAAACGTTGGATGGGATCTCTAGCATTGCATATTGGGCTAAACTGAACTTTCATAAAAAACCATTAGGATTGTTAAATGTTAATGGTTTTTATGATAACCTGTTGTCTTTTCTTGATCATGCTGTGGAAACAGGATTCATACCCCAAGCGACTCGTCAATCCATCATTTCTGCACCAACTGCTGATCAACTACTAGATAAACAACAAACCTATGAACCTTAACTAGATCTATTAGTAAAAGAAAAAGGTGGGCAATCTTCAAATAGCAGTCAGAAGCAAGATCCAGATACCACTCTCCGGTTGTAACTTTCTTTTATCTTATGGTTTTACTCTCAGCATTTTGGTTTAATTTATTGTGTGTTTAGGTTGTTTAAAAAAACCTTTCTTTAATCTTTAGAAGACATTGAGGACAATGTCTGACTTAGGTTGGGGGAGGATTAAAAAAAAAGTGCATAGTTTCTCCATTAGATAGTTAGTTAGTAAAACCATTAGATGTATGGGGTATGCATAGATGGCAGAGTAAAGAGTTATTCTTAACTCTTGAGACGCATCTTATTAGTTGTATTTTTTTTTGTTATTTCATTTTTTTTAAAAAAAAAAGGGTCCGACCTAATAAAAAAATATTCTATTTAATTGTTTTTCAATGATTTTAAGAAGTATATAAGTTTGAAGCATGGATCAATTGAGTTTAGAGATTTTATAGCATGATTGAATAACTGATTGTTGAATTTGGTGATGAATTTTGAGATTGAATGAGCTGAATTTGAAAGTCCCTAACCGTGAGCTTTTGAGCCTATATGATCAATAGTGATTATCTTTCCTGTGTGTGATATTCACCTATTAAGTTGTCACTCTAGAACTTGCTTTAAATCTAGTTGAAATTACATGTCACATGCACATTCAAAAATGATAAAGGCATTCATTTTGTTTAGCCAGAGCCAAATAGCCAACCTTGTAATGATACCATTGATAAGCCCCTTTGAGCCTAATTGATTATTTATTCTTAACCCATTAATATGTGTTTTAATGATTTATCAAGTGCTTTCACTGAATTCGAAAGATTAACAGAGCATTTGAAATTTTTGTGAAATGGGCTTTTGACAAGTGTGGGGGGGTCTATATATCATCAACTACAAAAGTGCAGAAGTTGTTAAAAAAAAAAGAAGAAAAAAAAGAGAAAAAGAAAAAGAAAATGTAAATTATGGGTTATTGGGATGAGATAGACCAGGTTTATTCATAAGATGGCCCATTTTTCAATTGTTTTATTTACTTAGTAAAAATAGTCCTTTATATCACTTTTTACATTCCTTTCACCTTAACCCCATTACAACCTTTAATAAGTCCTTTTGATTTGAATTATGCATGTGAATTAGGTAGTGGAGATTGAGATTTTTGGCAAGCTTATGGTAGTGCAATTTTTTCAGGTGAATTTGAGCGAAACACTTACCCTAAAACACTTGAGAGATTGAGAGAATGAGCCACAATTATGAATTCAGTTCATTTATTTTCAAATGAAGTTACCAGTTTATACTTTTATTGATTCAAGAATACTATGATCTCTTTATTCTTTAATTGTGTCCTTATTTATGACTTGACACTTCTAATTTTGTTGGAAGCACTTATTAGTTACTCTTTCTTGTCCGAGGACGTCCAAGAGCTAAGTGTGGGGGAATTTGATAAGTAAAATATTTGCATATTCATTTTCCCTTATATGATGATTTTGTGGACTATATTTGAGCTGAATGTAATCAATTTGGGTGTAATTAATAAATAAATAATGATTTTCTTGCAGCCATGGATAGTACCGGATTAAAAAGAATTAAAGAAGGCATTTAAGGAAAAGTACTATTTACATGGTACTATTCATTGTACACTGTTCATGCGTACTGTTCACTGTAGCAGTTTCACTGTAGCGGACGGTGTGGTCGGTATTGTAGCAGTGTGGGTACTGTAGTGGACGGTGTGGTCGGTTCACTGTAGCAGTGCGGTTCCTGTAGCAGTCGGTGCACTGTAGCAAGTGGGTGGTCGGTTCACTGTAGTAGTCGGTGCACTGTAGCAAATCACTGTAGCAGTCCGAAAATAAAGCCTATAAATAGAGCTTCTTGGCACCCTAAAATTATGAGAAAAGAAGGAGGAAGGAAGAGAGAGAGAGTTTCTATTTTAGAGAGAGAGTTGTTATTTTTAGAATTTATTTCTTGCATTTTTTTTACTTCTTGCATGCCTCCTACATGGATGGTTTTACCTCCTATATGGAAGGCCTAGGTAGTCATCCTTTATGGATGGTATAGGTTGCCACCTACATGGATGGTTTTACCTCCTATGTGGTAGGCTAGATTTTCCATTTTCATGCATCTTGTAGTTGTAGTTTTATGTTTTTGTAATTAATTTTTATGCAATATTTATGATGTTAGTAATATATTTTGGTTTTGTTTTTAATTTTATCATGAGCTAAATTTTCCTTTTCCTAGGGTGATGACGTAGCTTATTAATGACGGATTGAATCTTAACTTATTAAATCTAGTTTTAATTTTTCCTTCATGATTGAGTTTTAATTATTGCTATTAATGCTTACAATTGATTGGCCACCTTTTGGATGATTTTAATATGCATGTTGAGACCGGAAGGAGATACATGTGTGTGGATCCTATAATTAAAACCATAATTTGCATATGAAATAGGAATATATTCATATGGGTTATGTAGTCTTAATTGAGTTCCATAAATCTTAATGCATGATTGATTGCTTAAATTCATATAGGAATATATTGGGTTAGCAATTAATTATAGAATTACTTGACCTTGGAAGAGGCTAGTAATTAAAATAGGGAAACTCGACTATCAATCATGTGGAATAAATTGGACTAGAATAGATAAGTGATTCAATCCGGAATTTATTAAGTGAAATCTAATCCCTAGGGCTTTTTTCTCATAATTGTCTTTATATCACTTGTATTCATATTTCATCATTCCTATCTTGCAATCTCAATCACAACTAATCAACCGACTAAATAGAATTAAAATTACCAATTTTGGTACTTAGTGATCAATCCTCGTGGGAACGATACTCTACTCACTTCTATATTACTTGATTACGACAGTGTACACTTGCACTTCTAAATACACCATCCTACACTCGTAACACTTTTCATATTGTATGAATTGTTGATTGTTGTGGTTTACTTCTCAAAATTGTTTGGGTATGGTGAACAACATGGCTTTTGTTTTACAAATGTTGTAAAATTTAAATACGGCCTACGTGCCGTGCCTTCCTCTAAATATTCTCGATGTACATTCTCTTATCATATCACTCCCCTCGTATGTTTAAACGAGGTTTCTCTCATTGTAATTTTTTTTCTTTTCTTACTTAGAGAAGTCCTCTCATTGGCTTGGGAGGATTTTAGGTTAGGCAAGCCATGATTGTGCCACGGTTGAGTTATGCTTTTGATTAGATCATTGCATGCAAAACTTTTGTGTTTATATGTTCTGTTTGCATGAGATACGATTGTGATTGCATACATATAAACTAAAACTAATTGGTTAAGCCCTCCGAATAAAATCTTAAGTCATAATGCCGTCAATTAATAAATACTTGTCAAAACCTCGATCGCTCAATTGTAGGTTCCACCAAAGTGGATGCATTTGAGTTATCTTAGTGAAACAAGCGTGAGTAATGGTGCTACTCACAATGATTCATTATTGTTTTGACTTAATTGAGATTAGCAAAACGGTTTTAGGTCTCAAGGCATTAGATGGGATTAAACATGCTAGATCATATGATGATCGAATCCCATAAAGATCTAAGAGTTACATATGATGTAATTGGTAAAGAGTTTACCTACCTAAATAACTTGAATTTAAGCGTCCTGCCAAAGCAGACTTAAATTTAAGCGAAACATGGATCTTAGCCTACTAATTATAACATTGAGGGTTGTTAATTTAGTGGGAGATTACAAAATAACTTTGCATATTTTAATTGTAGAATCATGTCGACTAGTAACACTGCTAGACTATCATTGCGATTAGTCCTTGAGAAGGACAAACTTTCTTGACTGGTTTAGGAACTTGTGAATTGTTCTCAAGCAGGAAATAAAGGCATATGTCCTAGATCAACCTATTCCTAAAGAGCCTGCAACTAATGCTCCAAGAGCTCAGAAATATGCTTACACGAAGCATAAGGATGACTCTATGGATGTAGGTAGCCTAATGCTTGCCACTATGGTTCTAGATCTCCAAAGAGATCTAGAACTTATGGAGGCTCATGAGATAATTGTGCATCTCAATGAAATGTTCCAGCAACAGGCAAGGCATGAGAGGTATGATATCACAAAGGCCTTACATTCCTACAAGATGGCTGAAGATGCATCAGTTAGTACTCATGTGTTAAAGATGAAAAGCTATATTGATGACCTTATAAGGCTTGGATTTCCTATGAGCCAGGAGTTAGCTACAGATTTGATCTTGAACTCACTCCTGAAAGTTATGACCGATTTGTCATGAACTACAACATGAACAACATGGAGAAATAAATTTCTAAACTGCATGAGATGCTCAAAGATGTTGAGCATAACATTTAGAAAAGCCCAGCACTGTTTTGATGGTTTAAAAAGAAAAGGGTATTAAAAGGAAAGTCAAGGGTAAGGGAAAGGGTAATGGCTCAAGTGGTAAGACCAAAGAGTCAAACAAGCCCGAAACTAAGCCTATAGCCAAGAAGGTAAAACTGCCAAAGGAAGGAGTATGCTTCTTCTACGATGAAACCGTTCATTGGAAGAGGAATTGCAAACTCTACCTCAAAGATCTGAGAAGAAAAACCAAAAGGATCAATTTAATCGATTTGAATCTGACTTACCTATGGCATTATCATCTAGGCTATATAAATGAGAAACACATTTCTAAACTCCATCAAGATGGATTTTTTTAAATCATTTGATTTTGAATCATATGATATATGTGAATCTTGCTTATTAGGAAAGATGACAGAGGCACCTTTTACTGGGTATAGTAAGAGGGCCACTGATTTATTAGGCTTTATATATACAGATGTATGTGGACTAATGAATACATCTGCCAGAGGAGGTTATATGTACTTTTATAACATTTATGGATGACTTTAGTAGATATGGATATATCTATATAATGAAACATAAATTTGAATCTTTTGAAATGTTTAAAATATTCCAAAATAAAGTACAAAAACCAACTTGGTAAAATAATTAAAGCACTTCGATCTGATCGAGGTGGTGAGTATTTGAGCCAAGAGTTTATTGGCCATCTTAAGAGTTGTGTGATAGTCTCACAATTAACTCCTCTAGAAACACCATAATGGAATGACGTTTCTAAGCAGAGGAATCAAACACTATTAGATATAGTTCGATATATGATGAGTTAAACAGATCTTCCACCGTCCTTTTGGGGTCATGCCTTGGAAACAGCTGCCTTCACACTAAATTGTGTTCCATCGAAGGCAGTTGGAAAGACACCATATGAGATATGGACTGGGAAGAATCCCAGTTTGTCTTTTCTCAAAATTTGGGGATATGAGGTTTATGTTAATCAACAAGCCTCTGATAAATTCTCACACAAATCCTCAAAGTGCCTTTTTGTGGGGTATCCTAAGGAAACTAAGGAATACTATGTCTATAATCCCACTGATAACAGAGTATTTGTTATCCGAAATGATATCTTTCTAGAATGAGAGTATCTCTAAAAGAGCTAGTGGGAGTAAGATACATCTCGAAGAAGTTCGAGACTTACAAGATAGCACATAACCACAGATGGAAAATAGAGAAGACTGGTAACAAGTTGTTGAGCCTCCTCAAGTAACACAAGGCCCACAAAGGTCTGATAGGACACGGCAACAACCTCAGAGATATGGATTTCTGATTACTGGAAGTCATGATGTGTTGCTCATTAAACATAATGAGCCAACTACCTATCAAGAAGCCATAGAGGGGCCAAACTCCGATAAATGGCTTAATGCCATGAAGTCAGAAATGCAATCTATGTACGACAATCAGGTATGGACCTTAGTTGATCCACCTGAAGGTGTAAAACCATCGGGTGCAAGTGGGTTTTCAAAGAAAAAACTGACATGGATGGAAAAGTAAATGTCTTCAAGGCATGACTGGTTGCAAAATGATTCACTCAAATTCATGGTGTAGACTATGATGAAACCTTTTCCCCAGTTGCAATGGCCAAATCAATCAGAATCCTTCTTGCCATTGCATCATATTATGACTATGAAATATGGTAAGTGGATGTCAAGACGGCCTTCCTTAATGGAAAGCTCCTTGAGGATGTGTACATGACACAACCTGAAGGTTTCGTGCATCCAAAGGATTTTGGTAAAGTATGCAAGCTTCAATGATCCATTTATGGATTAAAGCAAGCATATCAGAGTTGGAATCATTGTTTTGATGAAGTAGTCAAAGAGTTTGAATTCATTTAAACCATAGATAAACCTTGTGTTTACAAGAAGGTTAGTGGGAACACATTTTATTTCTAGTACTTTATGCAAATGACATCCTACTCATTGGGAATGACATTCCTACCTTGCAGAGTGTCAAGTCTTGGTTAGGGAAGTCTTTCTCAATGAAAGACTCAGGTGAAGTCCTTTATATCCTAGAGATTATGATCTATAGAGATAGATCCAAGAGGCTAATAGGCCTAAGTTAGAGTAGTGAGGTCGTTGGACTGCTGTCAAGAATATCCTAAAGTACCTGAGAATAATAAGGACTTATTCTTGGCATATAGTGGATTGGATAATGAGCTCTGTGTAATTGGTTATACAGATGCAAGTTCCCAAACTGACCTAGATGATCATAGATTGCAATCTAGATATATATTCCTTTTGAATAGTGGTGCAGTAAGCTAGAAAAGCTATAAGTAAAGTACTGTAGAAGATTCTGTAATAGAAGCTGAGTATATAGCAATATCAGATGCAGCTAAAGAAACTGCTTGGATTAGAAAGTTCGTTATTGAACTAAGGGTGGTACCTACCATCCTAAATCCAATAGATTTGTTATGTGACAATAGCGAAGCTATTGAGGACCAAACATATACTCAGGCTATTTTATCTTATCAGAGAAATCAATGATAGAGGTTATATAAAAAATATGCAAAGTAGCAGGAGAAGACAATGTTGCTAATCCTCTTTCTAAGCCGCTTGCACAGGCAAAACATGAGGGTTATGTTAGGACAATGTGAATTAGATAAACTAATGATTGTACCTAGTACAAGTGGGAGGATGTTGGAAATTGTGCCCTAGGGGCCAATCATTATACTTTGAATCATTGTTATTCAATGAATTTCTCCATTTAGTTATCACATTATTCGCATGTTCACTGTGATAACTGTATCCTTGGATAAATCATAATGATTGTCCTAAATATCGTTGGTCAGTCATCTATGTTGGAGCAAAGATGAAATAAGACCAGTATGATTTTGATAAGGTATAAGGATACGAATCAAAGTCTTAGGCACTTGTAGGAGTACAAGGTGCTGGACCGACCCCCTATGAGAAAGCTACATGGATCAAGTCATAAGCTTATCTCATGTATAACCACGTCACAATGCCCTTTGACCTGAGATCATCATGGATTCCTAAATGAGAGTCACTAAGCTTTGACTTAGTCAAAAGTTACCTTTAACCAGATGATGATAAAGGCTACAATCGGGCTTAGTGGTTTTCATGCAGAGGAATCTAAATGGTTAAGATGGAATTTATCCCTCACATTAGTAGAGAGATATTACTGGGCCCCTCGATGAGTGAGTCTGAGAAATGTATGGCCATACTACGATGGAAAGAAGTTTCCATTTCTATAGTCAGACTATTCAGGGATCGAGAAAGTAATGGTCAGGAATAGCAGGATGACATTCTTCATGCCTCATCCTTGACCAAAATATCGTGTGACAAAAGAGACGTGATATGGTTATATGACAGGTTGTATCGTATTGTCGATCCTCATATGAATTGGATAGTCGTGATATCTTACTAGAGGCCGCTTAGGACTTATGGGTTAGTATAGTCATTAGCCCACTGCCAACTTTATATAGGCCTACAGGGTCGCACACAAGAATAGCCCAACACGAGCTATAATGTCCATATTCATTGAATCTAAGATGCGTCTAAGATTCAATAAATACAATGTTTAATCTAGGGTGGACGAATTTTAAATATATATTTATTGTATACACATGTTGTGTGAATATTTATTTGATAAATATTTATATGTGTGTGTATGTATATATATTTATATTTGGAAAAGAAAATTAATAATATTAAATACACATATGTATTTTTGAAATACATAAATACATATATATAATATATATTATTTGATAATATATATTATATGAAAATATTATATTATATATAAAATATATATTATTTGGTAATATATATTATATATATGATAATATTTTATTATATTATATGATGATATTATTATATTGTGTATATATATAAAGATATTATATGATAATATCTAATATTTAATTTATGAAGATAAATTAAATTCCATTGGCTCTTTATTCTAATTAAATAAATAGGTTAAATTAAAACTGTTGGACAAATTTAATTAAACCAGATTTATTTAATTAACTTATCAAAACAATTAAGTTTTAATTGATATGATAAGGATTTTGAAATTAATTAAGATGAATTTTAAAAAAAATCTAATATCCATCATAAAATAGATAACCCTAACTAGTTATTAAAAGGTGAGAGCTAGGGTTTTCTAATGATGATGAAAAAATGGAGAGCCGCAAGAAAACCCTAGAGGGGCATTGGAGGCGCTAGCACGCTGTCAGTGTTGGGTCATGTTCATGTGGATACCAGTAGAGGGAGCTGATATGAGTAGTAGGCTCCTCAAGATCAAAAAGGAAAAACTCAAAAAGGTACGACTCTTTCTAACTCGATTTAAATGCCATTGATAGATCCGTAATTGAGATTGGTAAACTTTTTCAATTTTCATCTTTAATTCTTCCGCTGTTTGCCTATCAATCCCAACATTTGATTGTGATCGCATTTATGTGTGTGAAAATTGCCCTGAGGAAATTTTGCTAGGTTGTATAACATGTGTAAAGGATAAAACTCTATGGCATATTTACTTTGTGAACTATTCCACAAGCTCGATGTTGTAGTTAGAGTTGATTGATTAATGACAAAGCTTGTATTGCTACACTGCAAAAATAAGGGAATTGCATATCCCACTCCGGAAAGTGATTTCACTTTTTTCTTAGTAGCCTAAGCTAAAAAATGCTACATATGCAACGCCAAGGGTATTTTAGTTTTCTTCAATATCGGCAGAAGCTAAAATGGCAACTGAAAATGGTTGGTGAATTCCCTATTGTCTTGTCTGATGACATAAGTGGATTACTTGAATAGAATTATTGACTATATTCAGATCAACTTGTGATAGACTTAGTGTCGATATTCTAATCTACTAGAGGAATAGAGAAGAACATGAGAAGCACCTATGAGTGGTCTAAGACATATTGTCTCACAAAATGGGATCCAAAAGATCCTAGTAAAGTGGAATCAGTATTGGGTTGAAAGGGGCCAGAAGCTGTCATAGTGGTACGTAGTTTTCTTAGTCTAGTTAGGTGTCATAGGAGGTTCCTATAGACTCCTTTTGAATCATCTTAACATTGTTGAAGCCTGTGTGGCATAATGTGAAGCCTATATGACAAATATGAAGCATGTGTGGCATAATGTAAAGCCTGTGTGGCATAACATGAAACCTGTATGGCATAATGTGAAGCATATATGGCAAATGTGAAGTCTATGTGGCATAATTCCTCATTGTGTGGTGTACAGTGATACGACCTGTGTGGTCTGCAATAAGGCGACCTATGTGGTCTGTAGTGATACGACTTGTATGGTCTACAGTAAGGCAACTTGTATAGTGTGCAGTGATATGATCTGTATGGTCTGTAGTATGGTGATCTGCGTGGTACTACAATGATACAACATGTGTGATCTATAATAAAGTGACTTGTGTGGTTAGTAGTGATATGACCTAAGTGGTCCATAGGAGCAAGGTAACATGTATGGTGTGTAATGATCAATCTGTATGGTAAGTGTAGTTTGTAAAGACGTGACCTATGTGGTTTACAGTGCTACAATCTGTATGGTCTGTAGTGAAATATTTAGGCAAAGATTAGGATGAGCCCTAGAGTAGCTGGGCATAATAGTGGCGAATACCTCTAAATAGTTGAAGCCTCCTGAAATGAATTACTGCACTTATGTTGTAGAGTTAGCGGCAATTGACTTTGATTTTAAAATATGGTGATTTTGAATATGACCTTATAATATTCAAGGTTGAGGTTCTAGATTTAGTAATTCAAAGAGGTGGAAAAGCCTAAGAATTGGAGGTAAGTCCTAGTGTACATGATTGTACAGAGCAGTAAGACCGGAATATCTAACGTTGTCGAAGTAGAATGAGCCAAAAGGCTAGAATGAGATAAGCCGTAAGGCTGAATATACTGGGCAGTGAGGCTTGATTACCAAGCACTATAGTAGTAGACTGTATGTCTTATGGACTGTATGTCCAGTAAATTCTAATTAATGTTGGTAAGGTTTATTTTGCATGCTTTACGAACATTACATGAGTATATTGAGTAGCAAGAGATGAAGCCTGGAAAATAGTTAGAATAACCGATGAAATGCATGTCCTAAGGATGAGAGTCCTGATATGCATTCAGTATAGATGTTGGACTGTGTGTCCTGAGGCCATAAGACCTGTTGGACCATTATGTCCTCAGGCCAGTAAATTTCTATGCAATTAGAGTTATATCTAGCAGGATCATTGGTAGTAAGACCCAACGTGCGTGTTTGCATAGGGCAGTGTTCCTGGACAATAGGATATGATAAGCACTCTGTGTTGTAATGGGTTTTGTGCCCCATGAATGCTAAATGACTTGAATGATCTGAATGCTTGTCAAATAAGCATTAAGACCTAATGCTCAATTAGTGTTGTAATGGGTTGTGTGTCCCATGAGTACTAAACAGGCTGAATGTGTAAGTGTTGAATAGGTTAAATGTGTTAAATTCCTATCAAATGATTTTCAATGCATGCTTTATGAGCATGCATAAGATAGGGATAAACTAAATATTAAGAAGTGATTCCCCGAGGATAATCAATTCTATGTGATATTCAAAATTTTGAGGATGAAATTTTATTGACGGGGGAGATCTGTAACATCCCAAATTTTATTCACCTAAATTCCTTATATATTTGATTATACTAAAGGGAATAAAGTGGTGAATTTTGGTGTATATGAAGTAGCCAAAGTGTTGGAAATAGTGACTATATGAAATTTTGAGCTAAGTAAGACATTAAGCATAATTTTTGTCTTTGTAAAGCCTAATATTATAACCCAAAATTAAGTATGGAAGAACATAATTTTTGGCCCAATTTATGATGAAAATTTCAGCCAAAAACAAAAAGGGAAGAAGGAAAACAATACTTGGTACAAAAATTCAAGAAAATGTAAGGGTACACTACTACAAAAAACACGACAAGCGGTACTTTTTTAAAAAAATATTATGGCATTTTACAAACAGCATAGCATCTAGTGCCATAAGAAGAACCTACGGCGCTTGTTGAATTTAAAAAACGCCGGAATATTGTATTTAATTATTATTTTTTTTAAAAAAAGACTGACCTCTTACGGCATTTCCAGTTGGAAACGTCGTAGGAGGTTATTGCACCTCTTATGGCGCTTCCACATTAAGCGTCATAAAAGGTCCCTTTTAAAAAAAATTTACGTGACTGATTTTTTTTCCTAATGAAACCCTCGATTGTATTTACATCCAAATCCATCATCAAACTTGCAGGTTTTCTTTGCAATATTTAATTCACATCTTCATCTATCAAGCATGGAAGAACTCCAAGTAAATATCTGGAAAAAAAATTAAGCATACATATAAGATTCATGACAGATTTTAACTAAAGAAGAAGAAGAAGAAGAAGAAAACATACAGATTTAAACTCAAAAATTAAAAAACTTACAATGTATAGGAAGTTTAAGAAAGCAGAGTTGAAACTTCAAGCAAATACCTGGAAAAAAATAAGTATAAATATAATATTCATGACAAATTTTAACTAAAAAGAAGAAGAAGAAAGCATACAGATTTAAACTTCTGTATCTAAGAAACACTTACAAGCTAAGGGGCTTCTATAGGAAATAAGGACCAAGACAATAGAGTGGGGACTGAAGAGATAAGACAAGATGGTAGAGTAATGGAGATTTAAAAAATTGGGAGCTGGAGGGCGCGCGATGAAGATGATAATGGCGGGCTGGTGAAAAGTTAAAATAGAACCTTAAATTCAAAGTCTATAGAAGCTCCGGCGCTTTCCTTACTAAGCGTCATAGCTTTCAATAATCGAAATAAAACATAAAAAAGTAATGACGTTAAATTCAAAGTTAATAATCTTTAACGAGCTTAACATTTAAACGCCGTTCAAAGATACATATTGCCTAACAATATCTAATATTATATATAATATAATAATATAATATATTATATATATTATATATAATTATATAATATATTAATATATATTATATATTATATAATATTATATATAATTATTAATATAATATATAATTGCCTTAGGCAATCAAATTCGACACTTCACTGAAATGCCAGATGAGGCAATAAAAATTGTTGTCTTCTCCGACGTTTTACTGTGAAGCGCTGGATAAGGTCAACTTTTTGTTTGATAAATTTTTTATTATTTTTAAAGACTTTAGTCGACAAATTTTTTTTTCTGCTAACTTTTTTTTATTTTTTTACAGATTATTCCTTTGATATTACAAAGATTTTAGTCGATGCTTTCTTTGAAATGGTCAATTAAGGTACAATTTTTTTTCCTGATAATTTTTTTTGTAGATAACATTTTTTTGCAGATAACTAATGGAATAAAAGGTTTTGGGCGGAAGAAAATTAATATAAAAAATTGGATTTAAATTTATATTTATTTAATTTATTTTTTTATTTTTTCTACATAATTAAATCATTAGAAATAAATAAGTGTGTGAAAGTTTGCTATGACTACATGAATGTTCATTATTTATATAAGCTAAGTAGCATTTAATAAAGTTGAGAATAAATGAGGTTTAAAGGTGTTCACCAATATCAATTTTTTTTAAGAAAAAAAGGACCTTGGACGGCGCTTTATGTAAAGCATCGGCCAAGGTCTTTTTTTTTTGCTATTAAGGAAATAAAATTTTTTTTTCTGATAATTGTTTTGCAGATTATTTCTATTATTAAGGTGCAAATTTCATTTAGGCATTTTTTTAAGATAAAGTGTTTGTATAGCTTTAATTAATTAATTTATTTTTTAAATATTTATTTCATTTAGTTTAATTTATAATTAAAGCATTAGAAATTGCAGGCAAAAAAAATAAAGCATTAGAAATTAATAAGTTGGAGGAAGTTTATTTGCTAACTACATGTATATAACTTAAGTAGCATCTAAACGTTCAGAATATAATTTTAAATCCTTACACCAGTTATGACGCTTTGCTGTAAACGCCATAGCTGATATACTTGATATTAAAAAAAAAAGATCTTGCACGGCATTTCTTAAGAAAATGACATACAAGCTTAACACTAAGTTGTGACGTTTATAATAAAAAGCGTCGTAGCTTATAATTTTTTTCCTCCTAAAAAAAATAATTAAGGTGAGATTTTAAGAGAAGAGAGAGAGAGAGAGGCTGAAGAAAAACAAAGAACAAAGAGCAAGAGCAAGAGATCAAGAAGCAAATTAAGGTGAGTTGATAGTGAAAATTTATGTGTTATTGCCTTTAAACTCATGGAAACCTTATCTAATCTTCATATCCTTCTTGAAATTATGTAAAGCAGGAAGAAAATCAAAGGAAAATGAGAGAGGAAGGTGGCGGTTTAGAGAGAGAGAGAAGAAGAAAGCAAGGTAAGCTTGAGAACTTGATTTCTCTTGTTAATTCATGACTGTTGTTGGTGGTTTGTGATGGTTATTAGCTTGATTAGTCTTGAATTTGTGATTTGGGATGCATGAATCCTAAGGGGAGGTTGTGTCCAATTTTTCATTAATCATGTTCTATTTAAGTGATTAAACAAGTGATTAAAAGTGAAAATGTGTTTTGTTGAAAGAAATCAAGAAACTTCAATTTTTCCAATTTTTCCAGATTTTTGTCCAGACCTGTTTTGGGTATGTTTGAGCTGGAATTGGATAGATTTGATGAGTCCATTGTGTTTATAATGAAAACTTATGTTGGGTACATGTGAAAAATAAAGTTTGGAGGCTTTAGGATATGAAATGACAATTTTTCCCAAAAACCCTAACTGTGTGGTTGTCAAGGGTAATTTTGGAAATGCAGTGTGATTTTGTCAAAACTAAGGTCAAAAATGGATTATACACACAAAATTGTATAGAAATAGCCCTGGTCATAATTTTTTGAAAAGTACAATTATACCGGGTATAAAGGGAATTATACCGGTTTTCCCTATGGGCATTTTAGTAGTTATGTGTTTTGGATAGAGATAACTAACTTTATGGGTCTTGGAACAAGGTATGAATGAGTAATAACTCATTTGTTATCAATTTAGAATTTTAGGCTTTAATCACTACTACAAAAATCAGATTTAGTGGCGCACCTTTTGTGGCGCTTATTTGAAAAAGTGCCACAGTTTTAATTAATTTTTTTGTTCTGGAATTTTTTTTTGTATTAACATTAGGTAGCGCTTATTTATATAAGCGCCACAACTAAATTGTGATATTAGGTGGCGCTTTCCTAATTAAGCGCCACCTAATGTATTTTGCCAAAAACAAATTTAAAAAAAATAAAATTAAAAGAAGCTGTGGCACTTATTCAAATATGCGCCACCCAATAGTTTTTCCTATTTTTCAATTTATTTAAAATTTCTGCTTATTGAAATGAAAATTATACACGCGGGTGTTGATTATAAAAATTAAAATCTATAATAAAATAACAAATGATAAATATTAATACCATACACAACTAATATGAATAAACATATATTAGATCTATTATATTAATTAATAAACATAAATGAATAATACTAATTTTTTAATTAATAATTTAATAATATATATAACTAATATGTATAAACATATCTTGGGTACCCAAAATGGACCAAAACTATATTATATTATTTAATAAATTAATAATATGATTTATATATATATATATATATATATATATATATATATATATATATATATATATATATGAGTTAATAAAATGAAAATTATGTGTATACTAAAAATTATAAAAATGACATTGGGTTATTAATAATATGACTATTCAAAAATATAATTATTAATATATGAAAAATAAAAAAAATACATTGGGTGGCGCTTATTGGGATAAGTGCCACCCAATGTCCTTTTATTATTATTTTATTTATTAATAATATGATTATTAAAAAATATAATTATTAATATATTAATTAATATATGGAAAATAAAAAAATACATTGGGTGGCGCTTATTGGGATAAGCACCACCCAATGTCCTTTTATTATTAATTAATTTATTAATAATATGATTATTAAAAAATATAATTATTAATATATGGAAAATAAAAAAACATTGGGTGGCGCTTATTGGTAAAAACGCCACCCAAAGTCCTTTTATCATTAAAAAATATAATTATTAATATATGGAAAATAAAAAAAAACATTGGGTGGTGTATACCCGCCAAAAATTTATTTTCCCTCTTCCTTCAATTTATTTTCCCGGGCCCCATCACCTTAATCCTAAACCCTCAGCTCGCCCCTACCCCCAGCTTGCCAGCCCCCACCGTCCCCCAGCTCCCCCCCAGACTCCCAGCTCCCCGCCCCCCAACATCCCCCCGGACTCCTAGCTCCTCGCCCCCAGCTCCCAGCTCCCTGCCCTCTACCGCTGCCCCTGACCCCCAACTCCCTGCCCCCACCGCTTCCCACAGCTCCCCCGAACCCCAGTTCCCCGCCCCCACCGCCGCTCCTAGCTCCCCCTAGCTAGCTGTCTTCTTCCTTTTTTTTAACAGACCTTCTACCTCTCGCCCTTAGGTGTCTCATTAGCTTTTAAGGTGGGTTTTTTATATTAGTAGTCATCTCTTTTTTATAATTAAGTGTTGTTTCTGATGACTTTAATTTATTTATTGCTGAACAGTTTCAAATTCCTCATGTCTGATCAGCTGTGTCCCCATAATACTGCCAAAAGCAACCTTTTTGGTCTTGGTCCCCACTGCGAATCTGTAAGTTTATTTTTTATTATTTTTTTAATATATCTGTATTATTTTTCTGTATACTTTATCCGCTAAGACCTGCCCTTTTTTGTTAATTTTTTAATTTTAAGTAATTTTATTAACTTATCATGATTTTTAGTTAAATATAACATCTAATTAATTTAATTCAATAATTAAAAAATAAAAGTTAGGAAACATTGGTCAACAATCAAGAATTCACATACAATGAAAATTTATTATTTTCTCTAAGAATTCAACTGTCCTTTTTTGTTGCATCTTGGATAAAGTCTTTTTTTTGGATTTATGCATAATTGGCATAGTGAATTAGGATTTATTTTGTTACCAAAAAATAAACTAGGATTTTATTACTTATTTATTTGGATCTGTAACTTTGTATTTTTTTTTTAATATATCTGTATTGCTTTTCTGTATACTTTATCCACTGAGACCTGCCCTTTTTTGTTTTTTATTTTAAGTAATTGTATTAATTTATCATGATTGTCAGTTAAATATAACAGCTAATTATTTATTTGGATTCAATAGGGACATAAATAATGTCAAATAAGTTCCCTTTTTTAAATTTTTTTTTAATTTTTATTGTATCTGGAATGAAGTCTATTTTTTTCATTTAAACCTATGGTGACCAATTGGTATAAATTGACTCACATACCTTTGTAACAGATAGTTTTCTCATTTAGTGTGTATATAGGTTGAAGGCAAAGATGACTTCCTCATATATAGCAACTAACCACTATTTAATTCTAGATTTTTGAAACCATAGATGGATCGAAAATGAATGTCATCTGATCGGTGTTCAAGAGAATATATAGATGGGGTGAAGGAGTTTATTAGATTTGCAATTGAGCATACAAAAGTTCCTAACAAAATCTTGTGTCACTGCTTATCTTGTTATGGAAAACGGATTAGTCCACTTGATTTGTTAGATCATTTAGTGTGTCATGGGATTGATCAAACATATACACGATGGACAAGGCATGGTGAGACAAACGACCCTTGTAATGATCGGTCGCATACCACCGGTGGTGCTTCAAATGAGTTTGACCGAATCATGTGTGATGGAGATAATGGTTTTCAAGAAATGCTTAATGTGGTTGAACAGGTACTTCATAACTGTCTGGAGAATTTGAGAAGTTCAAAGGTGATGCAGAGAAACCGTTATATGCTGGTTGTACAAAATACACAAGATTGCTAGCAGTATTGAAATTGTACAACTTTAAAGCCCGCTATGGGTTGAGTGATTCGGGTTTCACCATACTCCTTGAACTTTTGCAAGATATGCTTCGAGAAGAAAATGTATTTCCTACGAAGACATACGAGGCAAAGTGAATTCTTTGCTCAACAACTGGAATGGGATATGAGAAGATACATGCATGCCCTAACGATTGCATATTATTTCGGAAACAATATGCAACGTTAGAGAAGTTCCATAAATGCAATGCATCTCGGTATGGGAAGAAGAAAGGAAAAAGTCATGTCAAGGTCCTATGGTATTTTCCTATTATCCTGAGATTCAAGTGTCTGTACAGTAATGCAGAGATATCGAAGTAGTTGACATGGCATACAGATGAGAGGATTGAAGACACACAGCTGAGGCACCCTGCAGATGGCCCTCAATGGAAGAAAATTGATCATGAGTATCCTGACTTTTCGAACGAGGTTAGGAACCTACAGCTTGCATTGTCAATTGATGGAATCAATCCCCACAGCGTTCAAAGTAGTACACACAGCACTTGGCCGGTAATATTGATGATTTACAACTTTCCTCTACACTTGATAATGAAACGTAAGTTTATGATGCTCTCAATGTTAATTTCTGGGCCAAAACAGCCTGGGAATGATATAGATGTATACTTGGCTCCTTTAATTGATGACTTGAAGCTACTTTGGGAAGATGGCGTTAATGTTTATGGTGGGTATAGGGAAGAAAGTTTCACTTTGAAAGCCATACTGTATGGTATAATTAATGATTTCCCAGCTTATGGTAATTTTTCTGGATACAACGTTAAAGGATATTGTGCGTTCCCTATATGTGAAGATGATACTCATTCAATGTGACTAGATAATTGTAAGAAAAATGTCTATATGGAACATCGGAGATTCTTACCATCAAAGCATTGTTAGAGGAAGTGGAAAAAGGCTTTCAATGGTGTCTCTGAAGAAGGTAGCCCACCGAAGATGTTGACCGGGGCTCAGGTTTTTGAAAAGGTGAAAGAGCTACATAATTTTAGCAATCCATATGTCAATCAAATCGGGACAAGTGGTTGGAAGAAGAAGTCTATTTTCTTTGAACTTCCATATTGGAAGTCCTTATATGTTGGCATTTTCTCGATGTGATGCACATTGAAAAAAAAATCTGTAATAGTATAATTGGCACGTTGCTCAATGTGCAAGGAAAGAGTAAGGATGGTGTCAATGCGAGGTTAGATTTGGTTAATTTGGGAATAAGAGAAGAGTTGGAACCTATTGAGAAAGGGAACCACACTTATCTACCTCCAGCGGCTTACACTATGTCGAAGAAGGAGAATAAATTGTTTTGCGAGTTTTTACAAGGAATTAAAGTTTCAAAGGGGTACTCTTCAAATATCAAAAACCTTATTTCAATGAAAGAGTTGAATTTAAAGAACCTTAAATCTCATGACAGTCATGTGCTCATGCAGAATTTCTTGCCCGTTGGTATACGGTCTATCTTGCCGAAAAATGTCAGAAAGACAATCACTAAACTTTGCATGTTTTTCAAGTTGATATGTAGTAAAGTGGTCGATTCAACAAAGTTGCGACATTTGCAAAGGCTAATTCTTTGTACTCTGTGTGAACTTAAAATGTATTTCCCACCTTCTTTTTTTGATATTATGGTCTACTTAACTGTACACTTGGTGAAAGAGGTTCAATTGTGCGGTCCAGTCTACTTGAGATGGATGTACCCGAACGAGCGATTTATGAAAATTTTAAAAGGGTTTGTTAAAAATAGATATAGACCAGAGGGATGTATTACTGAACGGTACATGGTTGAAGAAGCAAGTGACTTCTGTGCTGATTTTCTATCAAATGTTGACCCTGTTAGGATCCCCAAGTCCGATCATGATGGCTGAAGATCGGGAAAAGGAACAAGCAGGCAGGATGTAATCAGGATATCAGTAACTGATTGGGACCAAGCCTACCTGTATGTGCTACATAACATTGATGAGGTTGAACCATTTGTTGATGAACATAAGGCTTCGACAATTATATGGTGATAGGAATGAAAATTTAATAACAAAAGAACACAATCGACAATTTTCAACTTGGTTGAAAAAGCGCGTTAATGATGAGATGGAAAAGAATCCTACTTCTGTTTCTGAGAAATTGATATGGCTGTCAAAGGAACCAAGCTTAAACGTATTATCTTACAATGGTTATGCAATCAACGGTTACACCTTCTATACACAAGAACAAGATACACGAAGCACGATGCAGAATAGTGGGGTAACACTTATTGCTGATTCTTGGCATAGATCCAGTGCTAAAGACATACATCATGTCTACGCACCAATGTCATACTTTGGTGTCTCTGAACGCATATGGGAGTTAGATTACTCTATGTTCAGGATCCCTGTATTCAGATGTAAGTGGGTGAACAACAATAGTGGATTGTGGATAGATGAGTTTGGCTTTGTTCAAGTAGACCTTTCTAAAGTTTGGTACAAAGATGATCCTTTCATTTTAGCATCACAAGCAAAACAAGTGTTCTTTATTCCTGATCCTACTAAGAAGAATTGGTCCATTGTACTCCCATCAAACAAGAATCGTCAAGAACAAGTTGATCTAGAAAGTCAAGACTATTTGAATATTGTTCAGGAAGATCCCTCTTTCGAGCTTTTAGGGTCATAAGATATTGGTATATATAAAGATGAAGATGAAGATGAATTTGAAAATGAAGAGGGGACTTGGGTTAGGCTGAAAAATCCATCTACTAGGAGAGTCAAGGGATACACAACTGTAAGTTCAACAAGAAAGAGGAAAAGATAATGAGTTCCTGATTTGTTTACTTGTATGTTTTACCTGTACATATGTCAAATTCATTTACTTTGATTGACATGATTGTCGCTGTGCACTTATATTTTCTTTTATTTGTTTAACTTTTAGAAAAATGGATTCTTCGCGTGAAGATGACGATGTTCCCATGCATGTTAGTAGATAAAGATTTTTTGAACATGTCGCCCGTAGGAGGACTGTAATGGCGAGATTGATCAAAATGAGAATCAAGGGCATTAAGTTAGAATTTGATTGGAATAAAAAAGGAAATCCAATTGGACTGAATAGTAGCTCCCTTAATAATTTCATTGGGACTACAGTCCTGTTAGATATGATTAGTTTTGATGATGACAAATATAGATGTTAAATATTAAGAGAGCATAAGTTTGCATAGTATACTTCTCTAGTACATTGACTAACTATTTGATATTGCATATATTGTAGATTAGTCAAGCAATAGAAGAAAGAAATTGAGGAATGAAGAATTTGCAAGAATTAATGAAAAATAGCAAGTTACAAGTTCTACGGGTATTGTAGCAGTGGGCACTGTAGCATACGGGTACTGTAGCGTAGGGCACTGTAGCGTACTGTATCACACTGTAGCAATCTAGTAATTTTGGCAATCACTAGAGTGATTTTCAGAATCACTCGAGTGATTCTGAAAATAGTGAAAATCACTTGCAGTGATTCACTGTTCACTCGAGTGATTTTCAGTTTTTCATGCTCTGTTTTTCATCCAGCTGAGCGAGGTCTGGTTATTCGATCATATCTCTCAAAATACAACTCCGATTGAGACCAAACTAGTTGCATATGAAATTAGACTCCCAATGCGTCATTTTGAAACTATAAGAAACATAAAAGAAGCTCATATTAAGGAGATATAAGTATTCAAATTTGGCCTTCATATCATCGTCACTTTCTGGAACAGATTTGCTATTTTGGCTATAACTCTCAAACCACAAATCCAATTGAGCTAAAACTGGTGCCATATGAAACTAGACTTCAAGATATTTCTAGTGATATATAATATAGAAATTTTAGAGCTATATTCGAAGAGTTATACCATCTATAATTTGACCCCTATTTGCTATCGAATTGGAAGTGGAGTTTTGAGTTCAAGTGATCTAAACAGAGAGCACCCAAGTGATTTTTATAATCACTTGAGTGATCAGGAAGATCACTAGAGTGATCATTAATAATCACTCAAGTGGAATGCATCAGATGGCAGATCACTCGAGTGGCACTAGAATCACTGCAAGAAAAATTCACTGTGTTAAAAATCACTCCCAGTGCAGCCGAATTCACTCGAGTGATTAGTTATTTCCGCAAATCACTTCCAATGCAAGGCGAAATCACTTCAGGAATATTTTACTGTTTTGAAAATAACTTCCGGTGACATGAATTTCACTCGAGTGATTGTTCATTTCAGCTGATCACCTTCAGCACCATTCCTGATCACTCTCAGTGAATATCAGTTACCTCATATCAGTTCCAGTCAGTGATTACTCAGTGCACTCTTCACAGTTCCAGTGACAGTAAATCAAAATTACTACCAGAGAATTAGAATCACCTCCAAGAACCAAGATCACTTCCTGCAAGATAATATCCAATGTTTAAAGTAAACCACTAACAGTGTTAGCAGTCCAATACACCTCCAACGAAAGACGTTTCAAAATCACTTCCAGTGTAAGTAACCCAGTACAACTCCAACGTCTTATATCACCTCCAGCCAGGTGTAATTCACTCATGTGATATGTTTAGAAAATCACTCAGTAAACTAGATCACCTCCAGTGAAATACTTCTACATTCGAGTGAAATGTTGGTTTGAGAAAATCACTTCCATTGGATTGTATAATGACTCGAGTGATTCAGTTCTTATCAGAAGCACCTTCAGAAGCTGATTGAATCAGAGTGAATTTCAGAGTTCAATCTCTAATCAGTATGTTTACACTTGTTGCTATACTTAAACATCATTTGACATTTATTTCAAGTGTGAAACAAAAGATTAGAAGTTTGGGTTACATCTTCAAGATCAGAGGTGACTCACGGCAAATATCGTCACTCGAAGTGATGAGTCCCAGAATGCAGAAATTTAGTTTCTAATTATTGATCCAATGTATTAATGACTAATACTTCATTGTATCAGTGTTTGAAGTGTTTCTCCATATTAACATTGAAGGAATCATGGGAAGAGGTGAAAAGCTGTTTCACGAGAAGCCAAGCGTCACTGATAACGACTAGTTTCCTAAAGTGGAAACCTGTTAGAACAAGCAGTGTGACTCCAACGGGTATGTTGAGATGCTATTAACAGATCAATGTTTAAAGACCTATCTGACAACGAATCATGGGCAGCAATAGAATTAAATGAACAACCAAGAACGTGCAAACAGAAAGCAATGGTATGAGTTATCTGTCAGAAGCATGATCAGCTTCCAACGGGAAAATATTCAAACACACTCAACGGTCAAATGAAGCAATTGGTCTTCAACGGACGAATGCCAACAACGGTTATCTTCTACAACCCAGCTATATATGGAAGATCATTCAAAGAAGGATGTAGTGTATAGAAGAACAAAAACAGAAACATATTGATATCCTAAGTCTTCTACCTCCGCCCACTCACTGCTCTTCTCTGTGTCTTCAATATCATGTATATTTGAGAGAGTGAATATTTGTATTGTACTTCAGTGAGTATTTCATCTACTCTATGAGAGAGTCTGTAAACACTGCATATATACTTCTGTATTGATCTCAAGGTAGAGGGACCTTGAGAGGGTTGATTTCCTTACGAGGGAAGCTGTAGAGAGAATTTCTGGTTAGACTTTCTGCTCGTAAGACTTGCACGGGTAAGTAGGAGAGAAAGGTCTTCGGGATTGCTCTGCTCATAAGACTTGTCGTAAGGGGGAGTGAACCTTGCAGTGTGTGAGGGAGAGTAACTCCGTAATAGGCTATACAAGTGCCCGATTAAACTTGTGTGTTGTAGCGGCTTTTCTTATGCCCGATTAAACAAGAAGATAGTAGATTGGAAATCTGAGAAGGAGCCTAGGGACTGGACGTAGGTCATCGTGGATTGGATCGAACCAGGATAAATCACAGTTTGCATATTCTCTTCCCTAACCTTTTACATTTCCAGCATATAAGATTTACATAACTGCTTATGATTTTACTTCCATATATATTAATTTGATAAGCTACAAAAAGAATTTAAACAAAGATCATACTTTCTTATCGTACACCCAATTCACCCCCTCTTAGGTGTCAGCCAGGTCTAACAAGTCCGAGACAGAGTTCCTATTACCATTCAAGATTGGAGACGAGTGAAGAAACAATATGGGAATATAATATGGGGTGAAGTCCAGGTAAGACATTAATTAATTTATTATTCGGGTTGTTTTGTTTCATCTGATTACAATCTGATTAATTTATTATTCGTGCTTAGAAAAGCTGGCAAACTCATGAGAAAGTTTCATTCCAATCTTGTGAAATATTTCTTGAGGGATGATAACGAGAATATCATTCCAACACCACCAGAATTATACGACGGGATCATCAGTCAAGAAATGTGGGATGAGTTTGTGAGAACACATACAAGTCAAGAATTTCAGGTGATGTGACATCATACTTTATAAACTACTTGTAATATGTTTGTAATTAATATGTATCATTTGGATGTAAACAGGAGCTAAGTGAGAAGAACCGCTCCAATGCAGTCAATATGTCATACCGCTACACACAAGGACCTATATCTTATGGAAAGTTAGAGGAAAAAATGGTAAGGACTAATGATTATTTCTTTAATTTGTCTAACTCATTTTTAACTTCAACTAGCTTTCATATACAGATAGAAAAATCAACTTCAGATATTATACAGATTCCACGACATGACTTGTGGGTAGCTGGTTGCACAAACAAACAAGGGGAAATTCGAAGTGAAGAAGCAAGAAGAGTTTCAGAATATTGTGTAAGTGTTGAAACGTATCTCAAACGTACAATAATGTCATTGCTTAGATGATTCTGGTTTATATTAACTACTAGTAATAATGTTGTAATTTATTTTGTGATAGCGATCAATGACACAAGAGGTGCCAGAGTTGGCGGCTTATTTTGGCCGTGATGATCTACTGAGCAGAGAGCTAGGTGTACCTGAGTACCATGGTTGTGTTTGAGGTACTGGTTTTTGCGTGACACATACATCATACTTCAGACATCAAAAGCGCTCGAACAAGAGTGACTTTTTGCAACTACGCGAGGAGATGAACAACTTCAAGCATCAAATGCAAGAACAATTTGATTCGCAAATGCATTTGTTGCAAGAACAAAACGCACAGCTGAGGGCGAACATTGATCAGCTTATGCAGTCTAAGGCAATGCCAAATATTCCTCCTTGTGACAGTCCAAGTGTGAGAGATAGTTGTACTTCTATCTTTAAAGTACATCTCCTTTTGGTAATTAATTTCTTCTCTAATTAATTGTTACATTGTCAATTAGTATATAACATAACATCCTAAACTGATCTATCTTTCACAGGGCGAGTTAGCGTGTAAGTTATATGTTGAACATTCTGGAAAGCACGTAGTTGCGGTGGGTGTTGCTTACAACACAGATAATGATACCCTCCACAATTCACCATTGCCGGAGAACACTATCTGAGTAAGGGTCAACGTATGCATGGATGATTATACGCTTTTACCCATCCCTTCTCTGGATGACAGACAATGGTTAAAGATGTTGTCGGCGGTTATATTGCTTGGCCAATAGGTTTGATAGAGCCATGTCAGAAGGTAGTCAAGAACACAATTCCTTCTATTTTTCCTATGCTCAACATCATTTAATTTCACGCTTTGTTTTTACAGGTTCAACGTTCTAAAGGAAAACAAGTTCAACTACATGGCAAGGTTTCATAGTGTTCGACCACACAACTGAATACCAACCCCTCAGCTAGCCAATAGAGCAATCAACAAACGATCTCATATTGCGATCAGTTGGCATGCATTACACCTAGGTTGATACACGAAGGAAGTCTGTCATTGCCATTTGATAGAAACATCTATGGTGTTCAGGGCATAAAGGAACATATTACTGCTGATGTGTTGGGTGAAATTTTCAATCATGGATGGATTGGTGCTTCGATCATCAACATCTAGATTAGGTACTTTATTGTCATCATTTATCGTTGTTATTATTATTCATCTTTCAATTTTTTTGCCATCATCACATTTTTTGTTCTTTGTAAAGGTACTTGTACCATGACATCTTGGTATACATACAAAAGATCCAGTTCTCCTTTGTCAACCCTTATCTCATTGGACAGCACGGGGGTAGAGTATATCCCAATGTCCAATCCAATGATCTAAAAGAATACTTCAGAAAAAGAGCAAACCCAAATATGTTATTTTTGGTGCCATACAATGCGGGGTAATAAATCTATTATTACTAGTCGTATTTCACTTTGCATTTCTTTACTGTATTACTTTTACTATATCATCCATGATCGAAGAAAAACTTTCAAAATCTTTTAGGGCACATTGGATCTTGATTGTGATCAATGCATCGACACCTTCTAGCCCTCACATTTACTATATAGATCCTCTAAGTGGAGGCAGGTGTTCCTTCAGACCGTCCTCATTTGTTGTGGCTGATTAATAGGTGAGCATATATATGCAGTGTGTGTAAATATATATTTGTGCAAGCCATTAAATACCCTAACGTAATCAACATTTATTTGTTTTCTTAGTGCACTGACTGCATATAGAGCCTCTACCAGCTTGAGCTATTCTAAATCTGCAGATCCTGCCCATAGCTATACCTGGAAGAGGATACAGGTACTGATTTAGGATTTTAATTGTATTTTGATTTAAATAAAATTGTATTTTCAAATTTATTTAACTATTTTACTATATTGTTACAGTACCCTTTCCAGCCCAATAACAATGATTGCGGGTATTATGTAATGAAATTCATGAAGGATGTCATTACTCATGATCAACTTCAGGTTCCACTAAAAGTAAGTCATTTTAGTACAATACATATTGTGTTTTAGATTTAATTAATTGTCTGATAACTAATGTTTAGTTATATTAATTCATTATTTGCATCATTGTATTGGTGTAGTATTATGAAGATCAACGTTTTGATAGTTTGACTGACAACCAAATCAATGAACTCATCAAAGAATGGTATGAGTATTTGTTGAGGCACTGTCTTGGCTAGCAAGTGTTAGGTTGTTTATTTACCTATTGCATTTACTATGGTTTTAAATAGCTGAATTAATTAATATATATATATATATATATATATATATATATATATATATATATATATATATATTCACATTTGACTAAATACATGTTTAGAGGTGATTTTGTTAATTACCCATCTGTATGTGTCAATTTAGTTATTCTATTGTGGTTTGTATGGGTATAGAAATTTGTGTTACACGCATGGTTTAACAAAAATATAGAAAAAATTATATAAAAAAAAGACTTGGGGTGGCGCTTTCTTCAGAAAGCGCTACCCTATATTAAAAAATATATATTTATGGGTGGCGTTTTTTTCACCATATGTATTATTTTTAGTATATTTTAATTTTTAAAAAAGACATGTTAAAAATAATTTTTTTTTCGAAAAATTATTTACAATGGGTGGCGCTTTTTTGAATAAGCGTTACCCAAGGTTACAAAACATTTAAAAAATTTTACAATTAAAATTTTTTTTAATTGATCTTTGAAAAAGACGTATTAAATTTTTTTTTTGAAAAATTACATTGGGTGGCGCTTTTTTGAATAAGTGCCACCCAAGGTTACAAAAAAAATTTAAAAATTTTTCAATTAAAAAAATTATTTTTTTAATTGAGGGACCTTGGGTGGCGCTTTTTTGAATAAGCGCCACCCAAGGTTAAAAAAAATTTAACAAATTTTACAATTAAAAAAATAATTTTTTAATTGATCTTTAAAAAAGACGTGTTACAAATTTTTTTGAAAAATTACATTGGGTGGCGCTTTTTTGAATTAGCGCCACCCAAGGTTACAAAAAAAATTTAAAAATTTTGCTATTAAAAAATTTATTTTTTAATTTTTTAATTGAGGGACCTTTAGTGGCGCTTTTTTGAATAAGCGTCACCCAAGGTTACAAAAAAATTTTAAAAATTTTGTAATTAAAAAAATTATTTTTTAATTGATCTTAAATATAGGGTGGCGTTTATGGTAAAATGCGCCACATAAAATACAGTATCAGCTGTGGCGCTTTTTTGAAAAACGCCACCCTTGGTTTATTGAATTAAAAAAAATACTTACTGTGGCGCTTTTGATGGAGCGCCACAGCTAGTTTTAGTGGCGTTCCAATATGTGGCGCTTGTGAAGTGCCACTAATATTATTTTTATAAGCGCCACAACTTCTTCTTTTTGTAGTAGTAGATATTTTTCCTAGCCGAACAAAGAATTAAAGGACCGGTATCAGCTAGCTAGGTTATTGAAAAGGATTCCAGGTAGTAACTCTATGTCTCATATACTATGTGATTGTTTATATGCATTGTAATTGCCGTGTTTTGTAATGTGGAATGGCGATAATTCCTCGCTGTGTTGTAGGAAAAAGTACAAGCATCCACTATAGGAAAAGCACAAGTACCATAAGGCTAGTGGGACCCCGCTGAGGTAGTAAGACAAGTACAAACAGGTTGGTGCCTGCTCTGGAACATTATTGTGATCAATGTGTGGCAAGTAGGGATAAATGGCCATTTTGATCTAGAAAAAATTGTCGTTTGATCCTGAACATTGATTGACTGACATATGCATAGTATTATTATCTGTTGCATCATATGCTGCATTGTGTGTTTATCTTTTACATTTTATATGAATGATAGTATGTTACTACTAATATTCATTTGAATCTCACCCTTTCCATAAATTAATAATTACTCAGCTAGAAGAAGCACCTCGGAGGGCAAGGAAGTTGAAACCGGAAACTGAGGGTTCCGGTCCAATTAAAGATTATTAGTGTTAGTTATCTACTTATCCTTTATGTATTCTTGGATTTGAAAATTAATGTGTACTAACCCTATGGGATTTCCAGGAATGTAATCATGTACTTTATATCAGTATATTTGTACTCTTTCTGTATGCCCAAGGAACTATACATGAACACTCTGGTAAATATCAAAATATTGAGGGGTTTGACATCCAATAACCATGAGACTTTCCAGAATGAAAGTAGACATCTTAAGATTTAATTTGATATATAATATGTGCCATTTTGATCAATATATTAAGAGATATGAATTTTTGAAGTTAGGCATTGAATCTAGAACATTATTTGTGGTAGTAAGGATTAATTGAAGTTTCTGGAATAGTGTATGTATAATTTTCTAAAGAATATACATTTTCCTCAAAAAATACTTAATGAGTCACATAGAACTTTTAACCACTGTAATTGGATTTTTTTAGATTTAATTATGATTTCTCAAATTTAGATGGAAAATCTGGCAGTTTAGCAGAACCGCTGTAACTAACTATTCGTAGCACGACATAATTATAACATTTATTGTTTTCATATTATATGAAGTGTTATTTGTTGTGGTTTTATTTTCTAAAATTTTTTAGGTATGGTGAACAATATGGCTCTATTTTAACAAGGGTTGTAAAATTTTAAATACAGCTTGCGTGCCGTGACTTCCTCTATATAGTCTGGATGTACATTCTCTTTTCATCTCACTCCTCTCATATGTTTAAACAAGGTTTCTCAATGTATTTTCTTTTCTTACTCGAGGTCCTCTCATTGGCTTGAGAGGATTTATATTAGGTGAGCCATATTGTGTCACGTTGAAATTATATTTTTTTATTAGATCATTACATGCATATTATATATATATAATATTTGTATGAGATACAACCGTGATATATATTCATATAAACGAAATAATTAATTTAGACCTCCAAATAAAATCTTAAGTCATAATACCATCAATTAATGAATAATTGTCAAAACCTAGATCGCTCAATTGTAGGTTATACCAAAGTGAATGCATTTCAGTCATCTTTGTGAGACAAACATGAGTAATAGTGCTATTCACAAAGATTCATTATTGTTTTGACTTAATTGAGATTAACAAAATGGTTTTGTATCTCAAGGTATTAGATGAGATCAAACATGCCAAATCATATGATGATCGAATCCCATAAAGATCTAAGGGTTACATGTGATGTAATTGGTAAAGATGTTACCTACCTAAATAACTTGATTTAAGCATCTTGCTAAAGCGGACTTAAATTTAAGCGAAATATTGATCTTAGCCCACTAATTATTATATTGAGGGTTGTTAATTTAGTGGGAGATTACTAACCAACTTTACATATTTTATTGTAGAATCATATTGACTAGTAATACTGCTACACTATCATTGCGATCAGTCCTTGAGAAGGACAAACTCAATGGGAAAAACTTTCTTAATTGGTTCAAGAACTTGAGAATTTTCTCAAGAAGGAAAGAAAAGCATATGTCCTAGATCAACCCATTCCTGAGGAGCATGTAGCCAATGCTCTAAGAGCTGAGAAAGATGTTTACACGAAGCATAAATAAGACTCTGTGGATGTAGGTTGCTTGATGCTTTCCACCATGGTTCCAGAGCTCCAAATACAATCTGAAACTTATGGAGGCTCATGAAATGATTGTGCATCTCAAGGAAATGTTCCAACAACAGAAAAGGAAAGAAATGTATGAGACCCCAAAGGCCTTACATGCCTGCAAGATGGCTGAAGATGTAAGATCTTATATCTAATAGACTCAGATAAGTGCAAAAGAGTAGTGAAATAAGTTGTAAAACCAGGATTCAATCCCGAATTAAACAAACTTTCAAAATAGTTCGTAAATCCCAATCCTAACTCAAGAATTGAACTTGGGATCGAGAGGGTCTTCAAGTGGAATAATTTTTTTCCAAACACTTTTCACAAACATTCACTACCTCAGTAAGTCTCATCGGCTATCAGTTTTATCTTATTAGAGTGTCTGACAAATCTTTGCTTAAGTCTCACATTTCATATGTTAATTATATTTTGTTAGCGTTTGAAAGTGTTATTTACCTAAGTTACCCCTTTATTATGTTACTATCCATTTACTAGGTTACCGATACTACTTGTTCTACCACTGTACTTTTGTCAGGTTCACAGAGTTATATACATCATATACATAACCCAAAATATTCAAAATAGACAACCAACAGAAAATTAAAGTCCTTCTACTCCATCCTCTAGCTGTTCGTATTTACCTTCTTACACTTTGAGCTTCCATCCTATACTGTAGATTGGTTTATAGAAAAAGAGTGAGATTCAAAAGAATCACAGTAGTAACAAGTAGTTAATCATATAGATACAAAATCATAGAGCATAACACATATTCATCATATAACAAAATTATCACAGCAGCATTTAGTGCACAACATGCAATTCAACATATCACCATAGCACTAGGTATATCACAAGACCCCAATTGTTACTCGTGCAATAGGCCCCAGGCATCCACTCGTGCATCACAGAAATTTCCAATTGCCTGAGCATCCACCCGTGTAATAAGGCCCGAGCGAGCACCCTGCATAATCAGAATGTGTGAGACAATGCATGTTGAAACCACTGTTAGATATAATTAGTTTTGATGATGACAAATATAAATGTCAAATATTAAGCATAAGAAGTTTGCATAGTATACTTTTCTAATATATTGACTAACTATTTGATATTGCATATATTAGTCAAGCAATGGAAAAAAGAAATTGAGGAATGAAGAACTTGCAAGAATTAATGAAAAATAGCAAGTTTCAAGTAATACGGGTACTGTAGCAGTGGGCACTGTAGCATACGGTTACTGTAGCTTACTGTAGCAGCATCGAGTAATTTTAACAATCACTCGAGTGATTTCAAAATCACTCGAGTGATTCTAAAAATCACTTGCAGTGATTCACTGTTCACTCGAGTGATTTGTAGTTTTTCAGACTCTGTTTTTCGTTCAGCTGAGCGAGGCCTGGTTATTTGATTATATCTCTCAAAATACAACTCTGATTGAGACAAAACTAGTTGCATATGAAAGTAGACTCCCAATGCGTCATTTTGAAACCAGAAACAACATAAAATAAGCTTAGATGAAGGAGATATAAGTGTTCGAATCTGGAATTCATATCAGCGTCACTTTCTGGAACAGATTTGGTATTTTGGTCATAACTCTCAAACCAAAGATCCAATTGAGCTGAAACTGGTTCCATATGAAACTATACTTCAAGAGCTTTCCATTGATATATAATATGGAAATTTTAGAGTCATATTCGAAGAGTTATGTCATCTGGAAGTTTACCCCTGTTTGCTGAAGAACTGGAAACGCGACAAAGAGATAAAGTGATCTGAACAACAGATCACTCGAGTGATTTTTAGTAATCACTCGAGTGATATACCAGAAATTGAAGATGACTCGAGTGATTCCAGAATTCACTCGAGTGATATGGCTTATTCCGCAGATCACTTCTAGTGGCGCCAGAATCACTGCAAGAAAAATTCACTATTTGCAATTTCACTTCCAGTGATACCGAAATCACTCGAGTGATATGAGATTTTTCAGAATCACTTCCAGTGTGCCTGAAATCACTGCAAGAAAAATTCAATGTTTGTAAAATCACTTCTAATGATGCCAAAATCACTCGAGTGATTATGTTGTTTTAGTAGATCACTTCCAGTGGATGCTGAATCACTTCCCGTGAATTACACACTTTCTCAAATCACTTCCAGTGAACCTGAATGCACCTCCAGTAAAAGCCAGTATGCCTCAGATCACTACCAGTCAGATGTTATATGATCGAGTGATATGATGATTTTTGACAGAAGAAGTCTGAACGCACTGCTAGTGAATTCCAACTAAATCAGTATTGCTTTCAGTGAATCTCTATCAGCTCGAATGATTTGCTTGTTTCTTGAAACCACTTTCTGTCAGATAATATCCTGATATGCTTATTTTGGTTCATCACCACCAGTGGATTACAATGCACTCTGGAAGTTTATGATAGAAGCCATCCAGAGATATTAAAGTTTCTCTATGCACTTGAGTTTGGTATGAGGAACTCGAGTTCTTGTGTTGACGAAGCAAAATGGAATACAGCGATTAATCCGAATGTGTTCATATGTTATGCAATCTTTATGTTTTTACTTGCTATCATTCTTAGACATTGCTTAATACTTATTTCAAGTGTGAAATAGGGGCTCAAGCGTTTGGGTTAAATCTTCAAGTCTGGAGGTGACTCATGGAAAACATCGTCACTCAAAGTGATGCAACCCAGAAAGCGAAAATCCTATCTTTGGCTAATGATTCAACATATTTATGATTAACACTTCATTGTATTGATATTTGATGTATTGTTACAGAAAGAACAATGAAGAGACCATAGAGAAAGAAAAAACCACTTCATGAGAAGTCGAGCGTCCACTGATAACGGCTAGTTTTTCTAAAGTAGAAATTTGTCAGAACAAGCAGTGCGACTCCAACGAGTATGTTGAGATACTGTCAATAAATCATGGGCAGAAACAATATTCAATAAACCGGTTCAACAAAACAGGAAGAAAGCAACGTTGATACATTTTTCAAAGCACGATCAATGGAAAACACTGCAGCATCTGTCAGAGCACACGATGGGTTTAAACGGGCAAATATCCAAATACACGCAACGGTCAAATAGAGCAATTGACTCTAACGGATGGATGCTTAACAATGGACCTCTTCTATAACTCATCTATAAATAGAAGAGGATTCAAACTCAGAAGAAAGTGTAGAGAAGAAAGAAAAACAAAAGCATGTTGATATCCAGAGTCTTCCGCCTCTTGCACTCTCTGTTCTTATCTGTTTATATATGATGTATCTGTGAGAGTGAGATTATTTGTATTATACTTCAGTGAACATGTATCTACTCTGTGAGAGAGTCTGTAAACACACCATATATACTTCTGTATTGATCTCAAGGTAGAGGGACCTTGAGAGGGTTGTTACCTTACGGGAAAGTTGTAGAGAGAATTGCTAGTAGTACTTTCTGCTCGTAAGACTTACAAGGTGCAAGCAGTAGAGAACGTTGTTGCTTGTAAGACTTGCACGGGTAAGCAAGAGAGAAAAGACTTTGGGATTGCTTTGCTCAACTTACCGTAAGAGTGTGTAAACCTTACAGTGTGTAAGGGGGAGTGAGTCATAAGAGATTTGTAGCGGCTGTTCTTGTGCCTAATTAAACAAGAAGATAGTAGATTGAAAATCTCAGGAGGAGCCTGGGGACTGGACGTAGGTCATCGTGGATTGGACCGAACCAGGATAAATAACAGTTTGCATATTCCCTTCCCTAAGCTTTTACATTTCTAGCATATATGATCTATATATCTGCATATGATTTTATAGTTTCATATGTATTGATTTGATAAGTTGTGAAAAGATTTTTAAAAGATCAGACTTTCTTATCATACACCCAATTCACCCCCCTTTTGAGTGTCAACCAGGTCTAACAACCACAAACATTCAATGTATCTTATAACATATGAAAGTTAAAGTTACTACCTGGTCACTTTCCCTATGAAATATCCAACTATTTCTATGAGCTTAGGCAAATCTTAGATTCTGGATAGCTGTCAGGTCCTAAAAGTGGAACTTACGGACGACAGGTTATTATTTCGTCCAATACTTGTATAATCCAAATAGTCAAGTTGGTTGTCATTAAAGTTAATATTATAAGCCAAAACCAAAGTCAAAGTGGCCCAACTATCCCAAGTTGGTTAGCTTTACCCATAAAGTTCAACATAATTACATGGTGCCATTACATTTTTTCCATTTTCGCACCTTTATTCAAATCTGCCAGAATTTTCCTCAATCTTTGAAAATTCATAATTAATTGTATAGATGTCCAATTGTACCCATTCTAAAGGCTATATGACCCCTAATTAGTATATTTTCATGGAAAATTTATATTCATTACACTTCCATATGCTCATCAATATAGAATTTCACTTTATTGATCACTGGCCCAGAATTCACTAGTTTCACATTACCAAAATTTAAAAATCTAGAACTTCCAGTATACATAACCAAATGACACAAATAATATATCAAATTAAATCTTGACATGTCTAGTTTAATACTAGAAATTTTCACAAATTTTGGACATCATTTTCCTATTTAAAAATGTCATACAAACTGGCTGCCCTACACAGAACACGCACTAGCAGATTTACAGTTTTACAGAATATATTTCCAGTGGTCTAGAATTTACAACCAGAGGCTATTCCCACACATTTTTCCATTCTAAAAATAATGGAAATTTCAAAATCATCAAAATCACAAAGCACTATCCCTTAACCATACTGACCGAACAGAACCATTTTTAGCAAAAATGACCAAAACATAATTTTGTCCAATAACTTGGTCCAATATCATCATAAATCATCATCTAAACATAAACACATGATTAAATCATGATTAACCCTTAAAAAATACCCTCTGGACAAAAATTTCACAGCCTCAAATCCTCATGAAAACTCATCAAAACAACAAACCAATCGGTTCAAAATGAAGCCTATGCTTACCTCTATGCATTTCTGCAACTGGTTCAGAAATTTGGAAGTACTTCGTCCAATGAGATGGCACAAAATACCTCCAAACATAATTCTAAAACTGTATAAATGAAGCTTATGATGAGTAGAATAAGGTTTGTGAAGGGTGTTTCGGGAGAAAACTCTGATTCAATAGTGTTTCGTCGAATTGAAATTTTAAAAAATCAATATTCACTCTTCAACTCTCCTCTAACATTTTCTTGGCATTTTTTGAATTTTTTTCTGAATTTTTTTTTGTATTGGAAAAAAATTATATGGCCAAGAAAGAGTCTTGAAAAGTGAGTGACACGTGTCACATTCCTATGTTGCCATTTGTTTGGTGATCCAGTTATTCGATGACACGTGCCCGAACTTTAATTAAGTGGGTCCAACTTGCCAGGGAAAGTAGGGGTTTGATGATTTTCCCTGTCTCCCGGGTTTGATGTTTTGGAAAGTTAGTTGAGTGACCAAATCAGAGACTGGTGGATTTCCCCCTGCTCGAGGCGAGGTGACACCCTTCGTTGATGACAACTCAAAAGCTAAAGCTACTTTATGGAAAAAGGGGATATGTGTCATGTAATACCCCACTTTTTCACCAATATTCTCTACATGTATATTTTTTATATTTAGTGGAATAAAATGGTGAATTTTGATATGTATGAATTTACAGAAATGCGTAATCGCCGGTTACATATAATTCGGCCAAATAAGGATACAAAAAGGTAATTAATGTCCACTTAAAGGCCTACTGTTGTAACCAACATTTGAGAATTAAATGACCAGAAGAGTGGCCTCATTTAAGTGTTAAAATGGGGTTAAACCTATGGAAAGGAGCTAGAAATGATTTATTACGGTGAATCATAAAATGTAGGGGGGAAACGGTAATTTTTCCATAAAGTGGGAAATAATTATTTTTTCCCTAATATTCCCAAAAATTCCAGTTAAATGAGAATTAAAAAGAGAGAAATGGCTACTAGATAAATAAGCAACCCATTTTGGTGAATTATTATCAAGTAAGGTCAAATAGTCAAAAGTCAAAGGTGCAAAAGTCAACTATTTGCATTATGGCAATGGAATAGTGTAAGATCAATATATACTCCCTCATTTCTCATGCAAATTCGATAGAATAGAGAAGGGAAAAGGAGATGAAATAATTAAATGAGAAATTACAATTTTGGACCAATGAAATGCTTACATGTGTTAAGCCAATTAACCATTTCATTATATCATCTTCCCTTCATCCTTTTTTTCTTCATTCCCTATCAAAACTGAATTACAAAGAGTGAGAGAGAGAGCTGAACACGATGAAGCATACAAGGGAGATAGGGCTCTTCAAAATTCAAGGTAAGGGACTTGTACCTTGTGCTTTAAGCTTGCTAATCCCTTCATAACCTCTCTGACTCATCTCTACTCCTTTGAATCCATAACTTTCAAGCTAAATCAAGAGTTGTGGAGAGAGAGACAAAAATGTTGAGAGAGAAAGTGTTGGAAATCAAGAGGTAACTTTTCAAACTTGTTCCTCTTGCTTGATTAATTCTATTAGAGTTGTTCTTGGCTTGATTTTGGTTATTTTGGTAAGAGTTAACTCATGAAACCAAAGAGACCTTAATGTTTAAGTCTCTCCAAATCAAGTCCAATGAATCTCTAAATAGCTAATAGTGTGATTATAAGTAGAAAGGAGGTGATTAGGCAAGAGAAAACGAGAAACTGACATAACTTTTCTAGGAATCCTATTAGATTGTCCTATGTTGGATGTGGTAAAAGAGTAGGAATTTGATAATTCCAATGCTTCTATTGGGTTTAAGAGGCAAAATTATGTAGGGTTTATGTTGAGGATAAAGTGAGAAAAGCCACAAAATGTGAAATGACCAAATTACCCTTAAAAGCTTTAAGTAAGGGTTGTCAAGGGCATTTTCATCATTTGGGCCTAATTTTGACCAATTAGAAGTCAAAAATGGATTCTACACGTGAAGCTGTGTATGATTGGCCCAAGTAATAAATTTGGTAAAGTATAGTGAGACCGAGTCTTAAGGGGCATTTTGGTAATTTAGCACTGTTAGGCTAAGTTAACCAATGTTATGAATTTGGAGTTATGCACGAATGAGTAATGACTCATTTATGGTGTATTCAAGATTTCATAACTTGGCAATTGTCCAAAGCTCAAGGCTTGTCGAGCTTGGGAAGGTAGGAAGAAATTGCTAGAGAAAAGCAATCAGGTAGTAACTTATCTTTTATATGTTATATTATGCATTGAATGATTTGTGTATTCATCAAGAATTATCTGACATATTTTGAATATGCGGGTTGGTCACCTGGGGCCTATCTTTGCATGGGTATATGCTCAGGCCAATATAACAATCACTGATGCACAAGTAGATCCTGGGGCGTATTGCGTGGGTATCCCTCGAGGCCTTGTAGTATATATAGAACTACGACAACTTATGAGTTTCATGTGATGCATGATTACTTTTGTGATGATTTTAATGAATGATGTTTGCTTAGCATGCCTTGAAATGTTATAATTGTATGATTAGAATATGTTGCTACTGAGATTCTTTTAAATCTCACTCTTTTTTCAAAAACCCACTTTCAGTATAGGGAGAAAGCTCAAGGGGCAAGCAGAAGGTAAATGCGGATGACTAAAGGTTGGAAGGCTGAAGGCTTTAGTCATTTTGGTTATTTAGTTCCATATGTTTTGGATATTTTGGATTGTGTATGATGTATATAGTTATACCAACATGATGAGAACATGAGGGGAATTTAATGTATGAATGATATTTTGTTATGTGTTGATGCTCCCTATCGCTAACGAAAAGCAATTAAGATAAATGCTCGCCGACTCTGATAAATGAATATAAAGAAAGGACCAGTGAGACTAAATGAGATAGTGAAAATGGTTTGTGAAAATTTTACTACCTTCTCGACCCTAGGTTCAACTCCTGAGTTGAGGGTGGGAAAATTACAAATATTTTTGAAAGTTAGGTAGCTGGGTTTGAATCTTAGTCTCCCGCATGATTTCACTACTCTTTTATACTCATCCGGGGTCATAGAGAATAAGGTATCATATGTCATCTCTTGGTTGGTCCAACGCATAAAGTCAAACATAACTTTATGCTTCATCCTCTTAGATGGCGCCATGTGTCACCTAACTGTAGGACCCACATTTTTTTCCATGTTTCACCTAATCGTCCACTTTTTCGAGGAAGGAAAGTCTAAGGATTTTTCCTTAGTCCACCCACAAGGTGTCATCTTTCGTGGTCCTCACATAATGTAAAATTAATTTATTTAATTATTTATTATTACTTTATAAGTCAACAAATCCAATCTTGCGAAGCGTCCATATTATTTGAAAATGGCATCATATGCACATATGCTTGGAACCGATGAATTTCTTTCAACTAATTATATTTATAAGCAATATTGGCCACTTATATTTCAGTATGTTACAACTCCCCCCTCCTCTGTATAATAAATTTTATCCCCGAAATTTGTTACATGTTCTAAAACATAAATTATGGGTAACGCTTTTGCAAGTCGTCCTCCGCCTTCCAAGTTACCTCTTTAGGTGATAACTCTTTCCAGACCACCTTTACAAATGGAATGCTTCTATGCTTGAGCCATCTTTCCTATCGCTCAATGACTTGTTATGGCTTAACCTCATATATGAAATCATCTCGCATATACATATTCTCATACTCTATAACAGGCTGGGGGTCTAGTTGGTACTTCTTCAATTGCGAAACGTAGAAGATGTCGTGCAATCTGCTGAAGTTCGTAGATAAAGCAATTCGGTATTCTACTTGCCCAATTCTGGACAAAATTTTGAACCGCCCGATTATTGAGGGCTTAACTTCTTTCTCTTTATTGCCTGTTTGATACCGATAACAAGTGAAACCCTTAAAATACATTATTACTGACCTGGAACTCTAACGGTCTTTTTCACTTGTCGGCATAACTCTTTTGTCTACTCTGGGCTGCAAGCAGTCTCTGCTTGATGATCTTGATCTGCTCAATAGTCTGATCTACTATATCCGGCCTATACAACCTTCTTTTCGATAACTTTGTTCAGCAGAGAGGGGATTGACGCTTCCTCCCGTAAAGTGCTTCATACAAAACCATTAGAATGCTCACATGATAGCTATTATTGTAAGTGAATTTCACAAGTGAAAGGTAGTGATCCCACCTTCCTTTGGAGTCTATCCACATGCTCTAAACATATCTTCCAGCGTCTGGATAATTCTCTCTGTCTGTCTATTCGTATAAGGATGATAGGCTATACTGAATTTCAGCTTAGTGCCTAGAGCTTTATGCAGAGATCTCCAAAATCTTGAAGTGAAACGAGGATCCCTGTCAGAAATTATACTCTTTGGCATTCCATGGAGTCTCACTATCCCTCTGATATAGATCTCTACCAGTTTATCTAGAGAATAGCTGGCATTGATCAGTATGAAATGCACTATCTTCGTGAAACGATCAATAATCACCCAGATCGTGTCATGATTTCGAATTATGGGTAACCCTGCCACAAGATATATAGTTACGCTTTCCCACTTCCATTCTGGAATTTTGAGACCCAGAAGTAGTTCTAGCGGTCTCTAGTGTTCAATCTTTAACTTCTGACAGGTAAGACACCATGCTACATATTTGGTCACATTACTCTTCAATCTGGGCCACTAGTATATCACCTTCAAGTCATGATACATATTTACCATCTCTGGGTGGAGAGTATATTGACTCTTGTGCGCTTCATCTAGGATTTTCTGCCTCAGATCAGCTTTTAGTGGAACATAGATTCGCTTCTTATATTGAAGCAGCCCACTAGGTGAAAGACAGTAGTCCCGAGTTTCTCCTTGTTCAATCATAGTCCTGATGAACTGTGCTCATTTATCTTTCATTTAAGCTTTTGCAATCTCAGCCTTCAGATCACTTTCCTCCTAGCTAATACCATAACTAGCATAGAGGATTTGATTTGACAGGTTTAAATCTAAAAAATCTTCTATTAATTTCCTCTCCTGATCATCATAGCTGCCACCATTACCGCCTTTCAACGACCACATTGGCTTTACCGGGTGATATTTGATTTCTAAATTATAGTATTTTATTAACTCTATCCACCTGTGTTGTCTCATATTTAGTTCTTTCTAATCATACAGGTACTTGAGACTCTTGTAGTCACAGTACAGTTCCATAATCACACCATATAGGTAGTGTCGCCAGCTTTTCAGCACAAAAATGATTGATACTAGCTCTAGATCATAAGTGTGATAGTTCATCTCATGAGGCTTCTACTCTCGAGAGGCATAGGCCACTACTCTACCCTGCTACATTAGGACACATCCTAGTCCTTGCTTGCTAGTATCACTGTAGACCACGTAGGTCAATTTGGGATTGAGCATAATCAACACGGGTGCAATTATCAACCACTCATTTATCTCAATAAAGCTCTTCTCATATCGGTTATGCCACTTAAACGGTTGATCCTTTCACGTGAGCTTGGTCATCGGCAAGGCAATCCGAGAGAAATTCTAAATGAATCTCCGGTAACAGCCTGTAAGACCCAGAAAACTAAGTATCTCAGCAATAGTTTCTAGCCTCTTCCAATCTAGTACTTCTTTTACCATATTAGGATCCACTAAGACCCCTTCCTGTGAGATAACATGGCCTAGAAATCTGACTTCTGAAAGCCAAAACTCACACTTGCTCAACTTGGCATAGAGTTGCCTTTCCCGCAGAATCCGCAGCATGATTCTCAAGTTCTCTTCTCTACTCTTAGAGTATATCAAAATGTCATCAATCAAGACCACCATGAACTGATCTAAATATTAACAAAAGATGTAGTTCATGTAGTCCATAAACATGGCGGGTGCATTGGTTATCCCAAAGGGAATTACCAGAAATTTGTAGTGCTCATATCTGGTCCTGAAAACAGTCTTTGGCATGTCTTCCACTTTCACACACAGCTGATAATATCCCGACCTTAGATCAATCTTTAAGAACACACTTGACCTGAACAGTTGATCTAAAAGGTCGTCAATTCGAGGAAGTGGGTACTTGTTCTTGACGGTTACCTTATTCAGCTCTCTATAATCAATACATAGCCTCAAGCTTCCATCCTTCTTCTTAACTAATAGCACCGGAATTCCCTATGGTGAGACACTAGGTTGAATAAGCCCTTTCTCAAGTAATTCTTCAATCTAATTCTTTAGCTCAGCCATCTTATTTGGAGCAATTCTATATGGGACTTTTGATATAGATCCAGCTCCAGGCATGATCTCAATTGTAAATTCCACTTCCCTTTTCGGAAGAAACCTACTAAGGTCATATAGAAATACTTTGAGAAATTCTCTCACCATCGGTATATCTTCCAAGGTTATCTCTGTCTCCGCATACATAGAAAAGAACACTTTATATACCTGACATCCCCTCCTTAGGCATTTCTCAGCTTCCACCAATGAGAGAAAGTTCATACTAGCATTTTTGTTATCAGCCTTCTGCTAAGTGGGATATACTATCTTCTTGCTCACGCAATCCAATAACACATTATTTGCTGTCAGCTAATCAAAACCCTATATAACCTTAAGTTTTTGGAGCGTTAAACAAATTAAGTCAACTATAGACTCATATCCCTCAACATTTACCACACAGTTCAGAAAAGCATCAGCAGTCATTATTTTGACACCCATTGGCATCGACACAATTAAGTCTAATGGAAGTTTATACATATGCAGTCCTAGGCGCTCAACACAGTCATAAGCAATGAAGGAATGACTAGCACTCGAATCATATAATGCTTGCAATGAACTACCATATAGAAGAATTTTTCTTTGAACAACCTCAGGAGATTTATTTGCCTCTTTGTGCGTCAAGGCTGAGGTGTTGGTCACTGGGGATAGTTAACTACAAAGTGGCTTGGCTTCTGGAAGGTATAGCAAATTACCTGACCCATAGGGACATTGCAAAGTCATCCTGAATGTGATTTACCACACCAAGGGCATGTTTGAGATGTCGGTAGTTTCTGGTTGCTACGATTCCCAAACCAAAAATGCTTCTTATTATCCCTATTTTGAGAGAACCCTTGTCCCTTATGCTTCTATGAGGTATTCCCTTGACTAGGTCCACCTCAATTGCTAGCACTTTTACTGACATGTAATATCTTTAAGTTTCCTTTTGTCAGTCGGAACACTTCCACAGCCTTATTAAATTCTTTGAACTACTAGGCAACCAGCTTTTCTTCCAACTTGGGCTTTAGTCCCTGAAGCAGCATATCGAAGCTCCACTCCTTATCGTCTTTAAACTTCAAATAGGAAGAAGAGTAATGGGACATTCAAATGAACCAAGATAGGTATTTATCGAAAGTCTTATCGTCACCCTATTGTATGACCAGGAATTCTTTCCCTCGATCCTCAACAACCTCGTGAAGTATTTCCCATGAAATTTTTCTTAGAAAATTTCATAGCCCTAAACCCTCGTAAAAACTTATCAAAATAGCAAACCAATCAGTTCAAAATGAAGCCTACGCTTACCTCTACGCGTTTACGCAATCGGTTCAGAAATTCGGTAGTACTTTGTTCTGTGAGATGGCAACAAACACCTATAAAAGAATTCTGAAACTATATAAACAAACCTTATGATGAGTAAAAGAAGGTTTGTGAAGGGTGTTTCAGGAGAAAACTTCGATTCAGCAGTACTTTGCGGAATGAAGTTTTGGAAAAATAATATTCACTCTTCATCTTTCCTCTAACATTTTCTTGGCATCTTTTCTGAATTTTTTGGATGCTGGCCAAAAATTATATGGCCAAGAAAGAGTCTTGAAAAGTGAGTGTAATGTGTTGCATTCTTGTGGTGCCATTTATTCAGTAATCCAGTTATTCAGTGACACGTGTCTGAACTTTAACTAAGTGAGTCCCACCTCTTTTATCGCACCTTTAGCCATCTAACTTATTAGGCAAAGTAGGGGTCTGATGATTTTCCCTAGCTCCCGGGTTTGGTGTTCGGGAAAGTTAGTCAGGTAACTGAGCAGGAGACTGATGGATTGCCCCCGGCTCGGGGCAAGGTGGCACCCTCTAGTGATGACAACTTAAAAGCTAAAGCTACTTTATGGAAAAAGGGGACATATGTCATCTCTTGGTTTGTCCAACACATAAAGTCAAAAGTAACTTTATGCTTCCTCCTCTTAGATGGCACTATATGTCACCTAACCCTGGGACCCGTATTTTTTCTCCTATGTTTCACCTAATCGTCCATTTTATCGGGGAAGGAAAGTTTGAGGATTTTTCCCTAGTCCACCCATGAGGTGTCATCTTTTGTGCTCCTCACATAAAGTAAAATTAATTTATTTAATTATTTAATTATTACTTTATGAGTCAACAAATCAAATCTTGCCAAGTGTCCATATTATTTGAAAATGGTGCCATATGCACATATGCTTGGCACCAATGAATTTCTTTTGACTAATTATATTTACAAGCAATATCGAGCATTCATATTTCAATATGTTATAGAAGGTGCATTAGTTAGTGCTCACGTGTTAAACATGAAAGGCTATATTAAGCACCTTGAGAGGCTTGGATTTCTTATAATCCATAAGTTAGCTATAGATTTGATTTTGAACTCACTCCCGAAAAGTTATGACTAGTTTGTTATATACTACAACATGACAATATGGAGAAATCAATTTTTGAACTACATGGGATGCTTAAAACTATTGAGCAAAACCTTAATAAAAAGCCCAGTACTGTTTTGATGGTTCAAAAAGGAAATGGTATGAAAAGGAAAGGAAAGGGCAAAGGGAAGGGTAAAGGCTCAGGTGGTAAGACCAAAGAGTCAAACAACCCCAAACCAAGCTGGCAGCCAAGAAGGCAAAGCCTCCAAAGGAAGGAGTATGCTTCCTCTACAATGAACCTGATCATTAGAAGAGGAATTGTAAACTCTACCTCGAAGATCTAAAAAAGAACAAGAAAGATAACAGGGCTATCTCTTCAGGTATTTATGTTATAGACATTCATCTTTCTACTTCCTCTACATGGGTATTAGATATTGCATGTAGTTCTCACATTTGTACAAATGTGCATGGTCTTAAGGATAATAGAAAGCTAAAGAAGGGCAAAGTGAACCAACGAGTTGGAAACAGAGTAATGGTGTGTTTGTAAGGCTTCAAAACCATGGTTTGTGTAAATCGAGATAAAACTCCTCTCACATACTTACCTCGTAAATCGTAAAAGCTATTCTCAAAAGCTAATTCTAAACACACATTAAAAGTTGCTGCTTTAGTTGTAGGCACTTATGAATTAGTTCTGCCTAGCGAGCTTTTGTTAGTTTTGGACAATTGCTATTATGTTCCTGTTTTGAGTAGTAACATTGCTTCTCTTTCTTATTTGGATAAGGAAGATTATACTTCTATTACTGGGAATGATAAATGTTCTATTTATCATAATGACGTTTTCTATGATAATGGTGATTTGCATATATTAAATTTGGAACATCCTAATAGTGGAAATATCTATAATGTAACTACTGAAAGGATCAAGTCAAACGATTTGAATCCAACATACCTATGGCATTGTCATATTGGCCATAAAATGAGAAACACATTTCTAAACTCCATCAAGATAGATTTCTTAACTCATTTGATTTTGAATCATATGATACATGTGAATCTTGCTTATTAGAAAAGATGACAAAGGCACCTTTTACTGGACATAGTGAGAGGGCTACTGATTTATTGAGCCTTATACATACAGATATATGTGGACCACTGAATACAACTTCCAGAGGAGGTTATATGTACTTCATTACATTTATAAATGACTTTAGTAGATATAGATATATCTATCTAATGAAACATAAATTTGAATCTTTTGAAATGTTTAAAATATTCCAAAATAAAGTACAAAACCAACTTGACAAAACAATTAAACTACTTTGATATGATCGAGCTGGCGAATATCAGAGCCAAAAGTTTATTGACTATCTTAAGAGTTGTGGGATAATCTCACAATTGACTCCTCCAGGAACACTACAATGGAATTTCATTTCTGAACGGAGGAATCGAACACTATTGGATATAGTTTGACTTATGATGAGTCAAACAGATCTTCCATCATTCTTTTGGGGCCATTCCCTAGAGAGTGTTGTGTTCACACTAAATTGTGTTCCATCTAAGACAATTGAAAAGACACCATATGAGATATGGACTGGAAAGAAACCTAGTTTATCGTTTCTTAAAATTTGGGAATGTAAGGTATATGTTAAGCAACAAGCTTTAGATAAATTAGAGCCCAAATCCTTAAAGTGTCTTTTCATAGGGTATCCTAAGGAAATGAAGGGATACCATGTCTACAATCCTACCAATAACAAAGTATTTGTTATTTAAAACAATATATTTCTAGAAAGAGAGTTTATCTCTAAAAGAACCAGATGAGCAAGGTGCATCTCGAAGAAGTTTGAGAATCATAAGATAGCATAGAACCACAGATGGAAAACAGAGAAAACTCACAATAAGTTGCTAAGCCTTCTGAAGTAACACAAGGCCCACACAGATCTGATAGGACATGACATCAGCCTCAGAGATATGGATTTCTAATTACTGGAAGTCATGATATGTTGCTCATTGAGAAAACTGAGCCAACCACCTATCGAGAAGCAACAATAGGACCAAACTCCGAGAAATGGCTAAATTCCATATAGTCTGAAATGTAATCTATGTACTACAATCAGGTATGGACCTTAATCGATCCACCTGAAGGTATAAAAACCATAGGGTGCAAATGGGTTTTCAAGGAGAAAACTGACATGGATAGCAATGTAAATGTATTCAAGGCACAACTGGTTGTAAAAGGATTCACTCAAACTCATGGTATAGACTATGATGAAACCTTTTCCTCAATTGCAATGGTCAAATCAATCAGAATCCTTCTTACCATTACAGCATATTATGACTATGACATATGGCAGATGGACGTCAAAACTGCCTTCCTTAATGAAAAGTTACTTGAGGATGTGTACGTGACATAACTTGAAGGCTTTGTGCGTTCAAAGGACTCTAGTAAAGTATCTAAGCTTCAAAGATCCATTTATGGATTGAAGCAAGCATCTCAGAGGTGGAATCATCGTTTTGATGAAATACATAAAGAGTTTAGATTCATTCAAAATATCGATGAACCTTGTGTTTACAAGAAGGTAAGTAGGAGCACAATTGTATTTCTAGTACTTTATATAGATGACATTCTACTCATTGGGAATGACATTCCTATCTTGCAGAGTGTCAAATCTTGGTTAGGCAAGTCTTTCTCCATAAAAGGATTAAGTGAAGCCACATATATCCCAGGGATTAGGATCTATAGAGGTAGATCTAAGAGACTAATAGGCCTAAGTTAGAGTACATACATAGACAAGATACTGTATAGGTTAAGTATGTAGGATTCAGAAAGGGGTTACAAGCTCATGTCTCACGGCATCCATCTTAGCAAGGATATGTGTCTTAGTACACCTTATTAGCGAGATTGCATGAGCAATGTTCCATATGCCTCAGCCATTGAATCTATCATGTATGCCATGTTATGTACTCGACCAGATGTCTCATATTTCTTAAGTATGACCAGCATATATCAACAAGATCCTAGTGAGGGTCATTAGACTACTGTCAAGAATATCCTAAAGTACTTAATAATGACTAAGGACTTATTCTTGGTATATTGTAGATTGAATGATAAGCTATATGTAACTAGTTACATAGATGCAAGTTTCCAAACTGACCAAGATGATGTTAAATCGCAATCTGGATACATATTCCTCCTGAATGGTGGAGCAGTAAGCTAGAAGAGCTCCAAGAAAAGCACTGTAGCATATTATGCAACAAAAGCTAAGTATATAGCAGCATTGGATGTAGCTAAGGAAGCCGTTTGGATTAGAAAGTTAATTATTGAACTAGGGGTGGTGCCTACCATCTAAAATCTAATAGATTTGTTCTGTGGCAACAGCGGTACTATTGCATAGGCCAAGGAGCCTACATTACATCAAAAGACCAAGCATATACTCAAGCAAGTTCATCTAATTAGAGAAATCAATGATACAGGCACAGGCAAAGCATGAGCGTCATGTTAGAACAATGGGAGTTAGGAAATTAATGGTTGTACCTAGTGTAAGTAGGAGGATATTGAAAATTGTGCCCTTAGGGCTAATCATTATACTTTAAACATTGTTAGTCAATGAATTTATCCATTTTGTTATCATATTCTTTTCATGTTCACTTTGATAACAATCTCTGGATAAATCATAATGATTTTCCTAAGTGTCCCTGGTTGTCCATCTATGCGGGAGCAAAGATGAAATAAAATCAGTATGACTTTGAAGATGTATGGAGATACGAATTAAAGTCCTAGGCACTTGTAAGAGTACAAGGTACTGGACCGACCCGCTATGAGAAAGCTACATAGATCAAGCCATAAGCTTGTCTCATGTATAATTATGTGACTATGCCCTTTGACCTGAGATCATCATGGATTCCTACATGAGAGTCGCTCAACTTTGACCTAGTCAAAAGTCACATTTGACCAAATGATGATAAAGGCTATATTCAGGCTTAGTGGTTTTCATGCAGAGGAATGTGAATGGCCAAGATAGAATTTGTCCCTCACATTAGTAGAGAGATATTACTGGACCCCTCGATGAGCGAGTCTGTGAAATGTATGACTATACTACGATGGAAAGGAGTTTCCATTTCTATAGTCAGACTACTCAGGGATCGAGAAAGTAATGGTCAGGAAGAGGAGGATGACGTTCTCCATGCCTTATCCTTGACCAAAGTATCATGTGACAAAAGAGACGTGATATGGTTGTATGATAGGTTGTATCGATTTATTGATCCTCATATGAATTGGGTAGTCATAATGTCTTCCTAGAGGCCGCTTACGACTTATGGGTTAGTATAGTCATTGGTCAACTGCCAACTTCATATGGGCCTACAGGGCCGCACACAAAAATAGCCCAACAAGAGCTATAATATCCAGATTCATTGAATCTAATATATGTCTAGATTTAATGAATGTAATGGTTAATCTATGGTTTAAAAATTTTATATACATATATATATATACACGTGTGAATATCTACTTGATAAATATTTTTCTTTGTATGTGTATATGCGCGCGCATATGTGTATTCAAAAAAGAAAATTAACAATATTATATATACATATATGTATTTTTGATATATATATATATATATATATATATATATATATATATATATTATATTGTGTTAGTTTTAAATTTAATTTTATCTTATAAATTAAATTTAATAACTAACATGATAAAGATATAATATCTCGAATTTAATTTATAAAGATAAATTAAATCTATTTGCATTGGCTCTTTATTCAGATTAAATAAATAAGTTAAATTAAAACTATTGGACAGATTTAATTAAACCACATATTTATTTAATTTTCTTATAAAAAATAATTAAGTGTTAATTGATATGATATGAATTTTGATATTAATTAAGATTAATTTTAAAAATCAAATATACATCATAAAATAGAAAACCCTGACTAGTTATTTAAAGTGAGAGCTAGGGTTTTCTATGGAAAAAGAAAAGAAAAATAGATAGAGAGTCATGAGAAAAGAAAAACTCTAGAGGGAAATTGGTAGCGCTAGCACGCTGTTCATGTTGGATTCCTATTCGTGTCGATACCGATAGTGAGAGCTTATCTGAGTTGTTAGCTCCTTGAGATTGAAAGCAAAGACTAAAGACCTAAGAAATGTATGTTTTTTACTACTCGATTTAAACGCCGTTGACAGATCCGCAGTAGTGATTGGAACAATTTTTGAATTTTAATTTTCCACTGTGCCTTACAATTCCAACACTTTATTTCTAAGGTTTGGTATCAGAGCCAACAGGATTAGAATCCCACATCCATTCCACTCGTGCTGGCTCTAATACTAACCTTGATATTCGAACAAGCACAAACAATTGTGCTAAAAGTTCAAATGAGAAATTTAGGAACTAAATAATATAACAATCATTTGCAAATCACATAGGTGGAAAACACATAATTTTGTGATCATTTAGAAGGTATCTTTCTGAATCAATTCCCGAATTATGATAAATTATGGTGCGAAGGTTAAGCTATTAAAATGGGTGAATTGATATTCTTGTATAAATGATGAATAAGTTACACATTGGCTCTAATATCAACCTTGACATCAAACTGTATGATTTAAATGGTCATCCATTAACCTTTGATGGAAGTAGGATTCGAACACGTGCTGGCTCTGATACCAACCTTGATACCAAACTATTGGATTCGAACCCATGCTGGCTCTGATACCAAGCCCTGATATTAAACCATAAGAACGAAGCATGAACCATCATGTTAAAAGCTTAAATGAGAAATTTAGGAGCTAAATTACATAATAATCATTGTCAAACCCCCATGGGTGAAACACACATATAATTTTGTTATAATTAAGAAGGGATATTTCTGAATTAATTCCCAAATTATAAGAAATAATTGTGCAAGCACACTTCTGAACATGATCTTCTAATGATTTAGAATCATGATTCCCTCCATCTTAAAGGAGGTTCGCCCGCAAACTTTTTAATGAAAATTGGATTCAAGCTAATGCTAGCTCTGATACCAAACCCTGATTCCAAACCTTAGGAATGAAGCGCCAACCAAAATGTTAAAAAGTTAAGCTAATAGTGAGGTGAATTAGTATTCTTGTACGAATGATTAATAAGTTACACATTAGGTCATTAAAGAACATCTTCAAATGACAAATTTAGGAGCTAAATTACATATTATTTTCCAAATCTCCATGTGTAAAAAACACATGTAATTTTGTGATGATTCAAAAGGGATCTTTCTAAATCAATTCCCAAAGTATGATAAATTGAGCGAGCACACTTATAAACATGATCTTCTGACAATTCAGAAGTAGCGGATTCCCTCATTTTGTTTATTTATTAGGAAATTTGAACAAAGGAATATCACCTGTAGATCCTTGAAATGCAAGTCCTAAAGATAATCCAAGAGCTCATGCAACCAAAACTGCAATTACATTAGGTAACACCATCTCTAATTAACCCTAAACTTAACGTGATTTTCAAAAATTTCTTTAAAGATGACTTCAATAGGAAAAATGAACTCAAATACATGTCTATCAAGATTATAATCCTATATTAAATTCTCAAACACTACTTTAATACCATTAGTCATGCCCTTGTAACAAGGATTATTCACAAGAAGCTTCGCTCTGACCTAAGGTCCATAGTGCACTCAAGAATCCTAATAAGCAATTCATATCATAAATTCCTAACTGAAGGTGCACAAGTTCAACAATAGTTAAATAATAATCACCATAGGCCTTTGACCATCCATTATGAAATCTCAAATCTTTTAACCAAGCAAATAATGAAAGTCAAACTAAGTCATATGAAACATGATGCAATAAGTACAAATTCCTAATATCACAATAAAATGAAAACAACAAATAACCAAGGGCTACTCGTAACCGCAACCTCAAGTCTTAGGTGCCTTCTCACTTATGCCTCCCCTCAAGCTCTCACCTGAAAAATGTGAAAAGTAACGGGATAAGACCACTGTCTCAGTAACACAATAACTTCCCATCTTACCTACTAACACCACCTGAGGTACCAGGTAGGACTAATATACAAATATGTCACATGAATATAATAAGAAGGAGGGCAAGCCAATATAATAAGTAAGAACATAATAGTATAGATTCATATTTCTCATATGATATTTATTCATGATACAACATACTATATCAAAAAATGTCATAACGTAATGATTAATCTTTAATTTTCATTAACCCCTAACTAGCGGTAGAAATAGGCCAAGCCAAGCTTCACCCTTAATAGGCCAGGCCAGTCTTGTAACAGAGTGGCCTGAGCTTAGCTTATGGCCTTTACATGCCTTTTTTTTCTTTTGCCTAAGCATGGCCTATATATAGGCTTGGCCTAACCTAAGGCCTGTTAAGGAAGCTTGAATTTTAAAACATTTTATAAATCGAGTAAAGAAAGGTGGGTGAAAAATATAATGAAATTAAATCCAATCAAATCAAATTGATATATATGACCAAATTGATTAAAAAAAAGTGGGTAAAAAATCAAAACATAGCCCAGAAAAATAAGGACTTTAAGATGGAGATACAAGAGATAACGAAATCAAATCGAATCAAAATAGATTAATAACAAAAAGTGGGTAAGAAATCAGAACATAATCCAAGAAAACCAGGACTTTTAAATAGAGATACAAGAGATAATGAAATCAAATTGAATCAGAACAATCTCACATGTTATAAAAATGAAACATTTTTTATGGTGCTTGATTTAGCTGTTTTCTCAAAAGCTCTTGCGATAGTCAATCACTTGCTCCAGAAAGATTCCTCTACTGTTAGTCTAAGCTTGAATAGCTAGTTTGTAGTTGGCTGCTTTATTTATAAAAAAAAATGAAACCTTTTTTTCACAATGAACAAGCTTGGTTGTTATGGCAATAGAAACAACATCAATGGCTCTAGATTTGTTAGACTCTCATCTGCCTTCCTCTAACAAACTCCAGTCATCATCGGAGTTAGTATTAAGCAAAAGATTGGTGAATCCTTCCACAGCGATAGCATTAGTACTAAAAGGCGAGGCTATTCCCCACCCATAAAAGGATCAAGAAAAGTCGACTTCCCCACCCATAGAAGGATCAATATGACATAAAACCAACTATAGTTAATGACAAAAAAAGTGGGAGCAAACTGGTGCTCCCTGCTCAAAATTCAAACGGTGCTTAAATATTTTAACCAACAATAGGATAAGCACATGAATATTTTATACATAGTTAATTAACATGTAACCAACTATATGTTAAAAAAATGCAATCTTACTTTAAAATCTAATCATATTCTTTGTGTTTATTTTCTTTTGATGTGGAGATATGAGGCATAAAAAAGGGAGCAGTATTTATAGAGCTAATTGTTGGGCTAAACTTCGATATTACTTGATTGGAAAATTCCAAAACGTGTTTTCATAACTGAGTTACTTTTATACATTTTCTCTTCATCTTATCCATATACTCTTATGATGAATTTGAGCTTCATTGGGTTTATTTAAATTTTTTATCGAACCCAAGCTATCAACTCTATTTAAATATTTAAAAATGAAATTAAAAATTGAAAAAATAATAATAGAATTTAGGGAAAATCTCATAAAAATGGTTGAATTGCCCAAATTCTAATTTATATCACTAAAATTAACAAATTATATATCGAGTTATGCGTCATAATTAGAAATTTAAAATTTAGGTCAAATTACATCCATATCTTATAGTTATTAAAATAGAAAAATTGAAAACAAAACCCTATTATTTGCTCTATCAATCAATGTCTTAGGAAGTACTGTACAACAGAGTACCGGTTATTCTCCTACTTCTTTCCAGACATTAATTATGCAGGCAATAATGGATGAAATATATACCATCAAACTATGAAAGCTCTTATACAAGTTTGTTGATATTATTTCAATTAAAAGAATTATGCGCAATATTTTTTATACAATAATATAATTATGTATTATAATAAATTAAAATCTATTGTAACCATAGATCTGTGTATCCACATGTTTTACATTCTTTAGATAATTGTATTTTTATTCAAAATTTTATGACCCAGGTTTAAGTTTTGAATCATGTGTTTGTATCCTAAATATATATATACAAAAGAAAAATCTCATGAAGATATTCGTGAAACATTGTAGTATATATGAACTCACTTCTTTCAATTATATATACTCCTACTTTCCTATAAAACCAAATATTGTATAAAAAAGTAGAATATTAGACAGAATTAATATCTGAAAATAAGTCAAAGCACAAAGTCGTGCATTACTTCCTAAAAAATTAATTGATAGAGCAAATAAGGTTATGTTTTTAATTTTTTGGTTTTAATAATTAAGGGATATGGAACTAATTTATCCCAAATTTTAAATTCCTATAATTTATTATGTTCAGTGATCTCTATTAGAATTTGGATAATTCCACCATCTTTAAGATTTTCCCTATAATTTAAATTATCCAGAAAAGCGTAAGATAAAAAAGCGAACCTGACACACCATTAATAAGATTTGCAAGCAATCCATTCATCCAATGCAATATACAAAGCATGACAAAATTTCAGACGAGTTTACAGATTTCACAAAGCAAGAATAAATTAAGTCCGCTAAAAACTAGAAAGTGTTCTTTCTTCTCATAGAATCAATGGCCAAACTCTACTCAACCAAAGCCAGTAAATCACTTTCTTTACAGAAGCAGTGCTTTGCATCAGTCCCCAAATCCACCTGACATTATTACACCTCCAGTATTAGTAATAATTAATGAACAATAATAGAAGCCAGGATATTAACACCAAGAGATTTTATACCTAGACTTTGGATCTTCTTGAATTAGAAATTCGTAAAATGCCTCTCAAGTATAAAAAGGATAAAGAAAAAGGAAAAAAAGAACAAGATGGAGAGCAAGGAAGTTGGTTATACGGCTCTCTCTCTCTCTCTATATATATATATATTCCCTCCAATTCTTAATATAAGACCCGGTTGACTTCTTTGAGAAAATTAAGGAAGTTAAATAAATTATTTTAAAGCATTTATACTCATCATTTTTTTACAAACTAATTTGCCTGACTTATAAATTGATATATAATATAATGATAAATAACATATTATATGATTAAGTAACTCATTTAACTTCTTTAATCTCTCCAAAAAAGTCAACTGGGTCTTATATTTAGGACCAGAGGTAGTAAATACTCGGGTGTTAATTTAGCAAGTGCAGCATGAACCAAAGACCTCTAGATGACCCCCAAGAGCTTCCACCATAAGGTCATACCTAGTTGCTTGGTTGGGTTCTTTATCTAGTTATCATGCCGCAACATTCACTTAAAGAAAACGAAATGCTGAATAAACTAGGGTCTTGAAATAGAAAATGTCCTGCTAATGCTAGAAATTTACGGCTAAAACAAGAGCTATAGTCTGGAAGGCTTTTGATTATTTCACCAAATATTTGGTGGTCACATGAGAAATTGGGCATGGTTTGGAAACCACTTTTCTCTTAGATTACTTAACTTTTTATACAAGAATTGCACATTTTATGGTTTTTGAATATTACAACTTGCTCTGAATATATCATGTATATTAATGCCATCCCAAGGACCTCAAACGGTGGGTTTATCAAAAAAATCAGTAACATTAGTTCCTAATTAATTCCCTAGGGTATATCCAAACAAAGGTCAGTAAGGGGGAAAAAAGGGAAAATGATACTTCAAGGTCCCATAATTTATATTTTTGAAAGTTAAGGATGTCAAAACTCCTGACGAGAGAAGTATAAAAATAAATTACCATAGGTGCTTCACAACATTACCACTTGTCCTTTCTAATCTAGTCTTTCAAAAATTACATAAGTGTTTTCATCCGGTAGTAAATTTCAAAATACATGTATGTATATCTCATGAAATCGGGAGGATGAAATTGTGACTTTAAGGAGCACCAATGGTAACTTAATTATACGCATGACATCCTATAAATATTTTTTAGCCAAAACATTAAAAAGCCATCTTACCAAGCAGCTTTACAACTTAGATAATAATCAGCTTTATCAAATAATCCAAATATAAGTTAAAGCCAATAACAGCTTTATGGCTAGATCATCAGCTTCATCCAATAAAGTACGAGTTAAAGCCAAGTGAGCTATGCCACTCACCTCATAAGCATTTAGGTCTGAGAATAAAACCTGCAAAAGAATATTCATTAGCCACATCAAAAATCATACTCCTACCCAAGATGATCAAAAGACAAGAAAATTCCTCCCCAATTCTGAGGACAAAATCTAAAAATATGCAATAATTGATAACTGATAGGACAAGGCTAACTCATACAGGATCTGCAAGGTGTGAGAGTAAGAGGGAGTAAGGCATGCATTGCGGGATTTAGAGGTAGAAGGAGGCATGCAACCATTGAGTACATGTGAAGAGCCTAGCCTCTCAAATTGCTAGGAGTAATTCCAAAAGCTTAGTGATGAAACAATATCTACTTAGATTATTTAGGATTTTCAATAAATTAGGATTTCTATGTTTTCCAAACAAACCGGCATATCTAGATTACTCTCTCAATATCTTATTATCTTTTGAATTTCAAATTAGGATTTATTATTATCTGTTAAATTTCAAATCAGGATTTAGATTGCAATTTGAATTTAAACTATTATTTATTATTTAGCATTTTAAGCTCCATAAATAGAGCTAGGGTTCTCAATTGAGGACCAGACTTGAGTAATAATGAATATTGAATTTCTTATTTCTCGGCTTCCTCCTCTTCTTCCTTCTCTCTCCTCCCCTATTCCCAACCCATTTCACATCACTTAGCCATTCTACTTAGACCTCCCCTCTCTCGTGGAATCTTTTCTTCTTTTTTTTTTTTTTTTTTTTGGTTTTTAATCAAAACGGGATATGAGACAACAGTTTCTCTTGGAACCATAATTAACCCCAATCCAAAAGAAAAATGCTATATTCAACAATCCACCCTTCACAACATGGGGAAGTAGCTCAAGAAGCCATTGGTATGCAACTGTATCACATTATTAAGATTTAATCCAACAAATAACCAAATGGATGGACCACTAATGTGATAACTATTGTATTGCATGAATAATAAGATTGGTTCATAATAATGAAAAGCTAACCTTCTTGCCAGGCTCTACTTCTTGAACCTCTGCACCAACAGAAAGAATCTGAAAATAGAAGAAGAAAATTAGGAAATTATGTAGACCATTGAAACAAATTTATCAAAGAGAACACTTTTGGTGCCTAGAAAACCATGGGATCCCAAGTCTGCTTACTTCTCCCATTAGATATCGCTCATACTTAACAGCTGACTTTGGCAACAAAATTCCTCCAGCAGTTTGCTGCACCAAAGTACAATCATAAATTAGGTACAGAACATGGAAATGGTTTTGAATATGTCAAATGGGAAAAACAAAAGTCATGTGAAAACTAAGCCACACCAATAATGGGATAGATATAAAAGCCAACTAATGATACCAAAGATAACCTAGCAATTCATTCACAAGTATTAGTGTTAGTCACAATAATCTAGACAATATACATCATGACATGTCCTATTGGATACAACTTCAGTTCAAGCAGATGCATAACCAAACTAATGCGCAAGACCTACAATTATTCTATCATAAATTCTGAATATTACTTTAGCTTAAGATCTCAAATGTAAAATCAAAAGTTTCTAATTTGATTGCAAAATGTATAACCTAATTCTATCATGACATGGTCAAATTATAATACATTTCATAATTCAGCTAAACTATTCAAACCTAGAATATTTGCAATTACATCTATAATCAAATGTGAACATTAATAGGCTAATTGTATGCTGAGATTTACATACAAGGGGGGGAATTACTAATGAAAAGCAAAACCAGAGGAACAAAACTCTATCTACACAAGGAACTCTTCATCAGCGTCAAATTTTTTCAAAGGAAAAAATGAAAACAGAACTTTTATCACTGTGCACTACTTGAAAGGACAAGCTTCTCAAGAGGATGGGAATAAATAATCATAATAGCATTAAATTAGTAGAAAAGAAAGCGGATAAAAGCAGAATCAACTGCATTGCACAAATGATAAGATCAACCAAACAAAAGAAACATATGATAACTGCATTTGTGTATAGCTATATGAATTTGGATAGTGAAATCTGTCAACTCCCACTTTCTTTTTGTTAAGTGAACAATCCCATCCAAAATCTTATATATTACAACAAGCACGTCAGGTTTACCTTCAACGCAAATATAAAAGGTTGAACGCAAGCTGGATGGGGAAAAAACCATTAAATTAAGCACTGCTCAAATATTCGGACTTCAGCATTAAATCTTTGAGCAATTTCTATAACTTGTGCTTGCAACTTGCACATCAAACTATCAATTGAAACGACTAAACAATCAACCTTAACAGCATCAAAGTCACATATCAAATATTTAGAGAAGTCTATGTCATACTTGTTCAAGCTCATCCAGACGAACAAGAACTCTGTCAGCCTGCGGAAACACCTGAAACCCACATTCATAATGCACAGTCAAAAGCAAATCGACATTCAAACATTAATTACGAATCAAAACGTTACATATGTAAGCACACAACAAGCAAAATAACCAAAAATTACATAAAAACCTTGGTGGGCTCCCATTTCTTCACAACTGCATTAACCCTCAACGATTTGTTCCGTAAACCTTCAAAATTAAAGAAGAAGAAGAAGAAGAAGAAGAAGAAATGGAATTAGGAAGGTGAAGAATTTGAAGAACGCAAATGGAAGTGAGATAGAGCTACAAGTACCAGCAAGTCTGCGGGTAGAGGAAGAGGCGGTAGCCTTAGGCGGGCAGAGAAAAGTTTTTGGGAGAGTGAGGAGGGAGGACGCCATGGATAAGAATAAGCGTGAGCAACAAGAGAAGTGAGGGTGTGAGATAGAATACGAGGCAGCTGCGAGGGAACAAAGCTCAAACCCTTTTTCGAAGGCGATTGTTCCGTTCTAGAGAGTTCGGGAATTCGTCTCTGTTCTGTTTTTTTTTTCTGAGTTATTATTATTTTGCTAATAAAATTTTAGAAAAAAGTTAGGCTCACACACAATATAACGGCAGGGTCTTAACTCATGATTCATTGGGGCCTGTCCCTAAGTACAGGAGTACGTCAAGCATGCCTTTTTTTTTTGCCCACACCAAACATGTCTTTTTTTCAGCCACATAGGTAGGATTTACCTTAACTTCATTTTACTGTGGAGATGTCTCCCCCAGCGCCGCAACCAGCTCAAGAATCGAACACACTCCATTTGTGAGTGTTGGATGCCCTTGCCAACTGAACTCATAGACAAGGGGTTCGGGAAGTCATCTCTTCATCACACTAGTTAGTAGTACCCATGTAAAAAAATCATCTCATTTTTTAAAGGGTAAAGGTGCAATTATGGCCCTGAACTATTTTCAGAGGAGCAATTTTAGCCCTGAACTATTTTTGGGTGCAATTTTGACCCTGAAATAATAAAATTGGAGCAATTACTTCCGTTTGCCACGTCATCATATTAGTTGGGGAAAATAACCATTTTTCCCTTATAATTTTGTGAAATTTTGCAATTTGGCCCTTAGCAATTGTGTGACACTTTTAAATTAGTAAATGACCTCCAAAAATTCTGAAAATTTTCAGAATAAAAGTAGACATGATAAAATTTAATTTGATAGGTCATATAGAATTTTATTTAGCCAAAATGACCATTTTACCCTTGCAATTTTCGCAATACTTGAAAAATTGGCAGATTTATCACCGAACTTTAAAAATTCATATCTAATTGTATATATATCCAATTGGGGTGGTTCTAAAGCCTATATGACCCTTATTAAGTCTAGTTTTATGAAAAAATATAAATTTTAGCCAATAAGAACTTCAAAATTCCCATAATTTTTATTTTTTAAGTATGCTCCAGAAAAGTGTTAAATTCGTTAGGTAAAATTTAAAAATTCATTTATCCTTGTATATAACTCTAAAAATTTTATATGATCTATCAAATTAAAGCTTATCATGTTTGCTTTTATTCTGGAAAAATTTAGATTTTGTGGATGTCATTTACTAATTTAAAAGTATCACACTATCTGACTGCCTCAACAAGAAAATCACATTGATTAGTTATTTGGTACACAAGTTGAAGTTGCTGCTATTGTGATTTTCTGTTGAGGCAGTCAGATAGTGTGACACTTTTAAATTAGTAAATGACCTTCACAAAATCTGAAATTTTACAGAATAAAAGTAAACATGATAAGCTTTAATTTGATAGGTCATATGGAATTTTTAGAGTTGTATACAAGGAGAAATGAATTTTTGAATTTTTCCCAGCGAATTTAACATTTTTCTGGAGTAGACTTCAAAAATTAAAATTCTGGGAATGTTGAGGTTCTTATTGGCTAAATTTTATATTTTTTCATAAAATTAGACTTAATAAGGGTCATATAGGCTTTAGAACCACCCCAATTGGATACATATACAATTAGATATGAATTTTTAAATTTCGGTGACAAATCTGCCAATTTTTCAAGTATTGCGAAATTTGTAAGGGTAAAATGGTCATTTTTACTAAATAAAATTTCATATGACCTATCAAATTAAATTTTATCATGTCTACTTTTATTCTGAAAATTTTCAGAATTTGTGGAGGTAATTTACTAATTTAAAAGTGTCACACAATTACTAAGGGCCAAATTGCAAAATTTCACAAAATTATAAGGGCAAAATTGTTATTTTCCCCAAATAATATGATGACGTGGCAAACGGAAGTGAAACTCCCGTTAGGTGAGGTCCAGAATTGCTCCAATTTTATTATTTTAGGGTCAAAATTGCACCTCTGAAAATAGTTCAGGGCCATAATTGCACCTTTACCCTTTTTTAAAACCTATATTTATAAAAAGATGGGTGAACAAGAGAATAAATAAATAAAAAGTGATCCATAATAAGGATTAATGGGTAATTTTATTTTGGAAGTTGCCACTACGAGGCAATTTCACCACAGACGTTTTTTAGGAGGAAGGGAATTTTGCCCCAGAAATGTAAAAATAAAACAGCAATTTTACTATGACTATTATCCCATTAATTTTGACCATTAATTGATCAAATATGATAAGTTGTTAATCCACATATTAGCCAAGTCATTTTTGTTAACATACAAATTTGTCCCAGAAGTCTATGTATCATTTACTTCATTTTTTTTCAAAGTTAGATTTAAAACTTCTTGGAAAAATTTGTACCTTAACAAAAATAACGTAGATGATTATGTGAATTGTCCACTCAGCATATTTGGTCAACTAATGGTTAAAATTAAATAGGATAACGTATGTGTTTGCATTGTTTATGTGACTGCTTGATTGATTGATGCTTTGTTATGCTATATGATGGTCATGAGTATGTTGTAACATTAAGCATGCATGAAGATGTCATGAGATTGGCATGATTTTATGAATGGCAAGCATGTCATGCATCATATATATATCTTAGATGCATAGTGGTGTAGTTTGCTACTAAGATTCTCTCAAATCTCACTCCTCCCAACCAACCATTTAGACAGGTGAAGAATGCAGAGAGATATGCACGGGGGAGGATTACAAAGGTGAAGTGAAGAGCGTAGTGCAAGGCACTACTATTTGTATTTGGTGTATTTATTTGGTGACTGTATTTTATGAGAAGTTTATAGATTTGATGTATGTATATGAATGTATGAATGAAGTTTAGTAGAGAACCACTCTAGTTTAACTAAAGGAAATATCTCTAATTTCATTAAAAAGGCAAATGAATCGTTCACATAAACTCTTATATAATGAAATTAAGAGCTGATGAGTCATTAGTCACGTAGTGAGGTTTGTGGAAATGTATTTAAAATATTATACCCTTTGAAAACCCTCTTAGCCTTAGGTTCAAATCCTGAGTTGAGAATAAGGATTTATGAACGTTAGGTAGTCTGGGGTTAAATCCTGGTTCCACAATTGATTTCACTACTCATTTATACTCATTTTGGAGTATTGGAAATAATGTGTCACACTTAAGGTGTTATAAATGACTAAGTCACCATTGTTCAAACTTCAAAGTTGTGATAGATGTGGTATTCTTTTGGAATGCATGAAGATATTATTCTTAAAATATTTGAGAATATCATAAGTAACATACGAGCACAAACATTTGAATATTCATGGACAATAGTAGTTATTGTGAGTAATGTCTATTATGAGAACGTGATTAGATTATCCAGATGTCTCTAATAACATCTTGTTCCTTCTAATTTAATTTCCAACTCATAGGTTTGCTTAAATGTGGTCACAAACGAGCAATGCCATTTAAAAGGAATTTTAGGAGGATAGTTAAGCATATTCTTGTTTGAATAAGAATTGAAAATGTATAAGTCATGTGGTACATTACCAGATGTACATTAAGTTTCATGCTTTATATATAGTAGAATAATTAGTTTGTTTAGTTTTGTAAGATGCATTAACTATAAAAGAGTTAACATTATGATACATCTTTACACTCGTTGAACAAGTTGCATCATGGAGGGGTGTAAGATAACTAAGCACTCACTGATTGCTTAGTTCTACCATGGATTGCTTAACAATCTAGTCATTCTTGAAGGCAAGTTACAAGGTTGCCAATTATGGAATTTCATCAAAGGGTTTTGGAATTATTAAAATTTGAACCAATTAAGAGTGTTATATGACCATAGAGTCAAGAAGTCATAAACACAGAACATAGATCCTTTAATAAAGAGCATACTTTTAGAGAAATCAAAAGGATCAAATATCTCATCAAGGATAGATCACATTTAATGATCTAGATGAGACATTATTAAGTGATGAAATTCAAGTTGTAGTTTGTTGTCTCAATTATTGGTACCTAAATTATGAGATTTTGGCAAACATTTAAGTTGAAACTGAATAAAAATTCCGGGTTTATTCATTAAGTTTTGACCCATTAAGTAAAGGATACTACTTGTGATGCATGGAAGGTAATACTCGATCAAAGAGGACTTACCGCCATGATTATTGTAGTATTACTTAAATGAACCTTACTCGCCAAATAGCATTAGGTTGCGGGTCAAGTGGGAGACAGTTAGATATTTTATTATTTAAGATTATATATTTTATTATTATTTAATATAGATTATATCTATATATTATCTTATCATTGTTTTTTAATACAATATCTTTTGATTGTGACCCGTACGTGATTTTGATAGAGATTTAGTTTAGGGTTACTTGCTTGACTGGTAAGCTGTTGAAAGCCTTGATGGGAGGCTATAAATAGTGTAGGCCAGGTCTTGGAGTAGTAACATGGAAAACCCACTTATTTGCTTCTTAAAGGTTCCTTAACGGGTGACGGCTATTCGTATACCATCACTGTGCCTTATCTTTCAGTTAGAAGAATCCTGAGTTATTTCCTTCTAATCACTTTTTCCACTTTTCAGTTCTTAGGTTGTGAGATATAGCATGTAGAGTTACTATGGCTAAATGTATTACTGATGAAGTCTTCCGCTTCTACTCTTTATTTTAGAGTTTATATATTATGTATGTAGGAATTATTTATGTATTTATTCCTACTTCGTAACAAAAAATGCAGCCACTAGAACATATCCCTCATTCTTAAATGTTTTGTTGCCATTGAGGTATTGAATGTGATACCTTATTCTCTATGACCTCGGATGAGTATAAAAGAGTAGTGAAATCATGCGGGAGATCAGGATTCAAACCTGGCTACCTAGCTTTCAAAAATATTTGAAAATTTCCCACCTCAACTCAGGAGTTGAACCTATGGTCGAGAGGGTAGTAAAATGTTCACAAACTATTTTCACTATCTCATTTAGTCTCATCGGTCCTTTCTGTATATACATTTATTAGAGTCGGCGAGCGTTTATATTAATTGCTTTTTGTTAGCGATGGGAAGCATAAACACATAAAAAAAAATATCATTCATACATTAAATTCCCCTAATGTTCTTATCATGTTGGTATAACTATATACATTATACACAATCCAAAATATCCAAAACATATGGAACTAAATAACCAAAATGACTAAAGTCTTCAGCCTTCCAACCTTTAGTCATCCGCATTTACCTTCTGCTTGCGCCTCGAGCTTTCTCCCTGTACTAAAAGTGGGTTTTTAAAAAGAGTGAGATTCAAAAGAATCTTAGTAGCAACGTATATCAATCATATAATTATAACATTTCAAGGCATGATAAGAAAACATCATTCATCATAATCATCACAACAGTAATCATGCATCACATGAAACTCGTAAGCTATTGTAGCGCTAGATATACTACAAGGCTTCGAGGGATACCTGCGCAATAGGCCCCGAGATCCACCCGTGCATCAGTGATCGTTATATTAGCCTGAGCATCTACCCGTGCAAAGATAGGCCCCAGGAAACCACCCCACATATTCAAAATACGTCAGACAATTCTTGATGAATACACAAATCATTCAATGCATACCATAACATATGAAAGATAAGTTACTACCTGATTGCTTTTCTCTAGCAATTTCTTCCTACCTTTCCAAGCTTGGGCAATCCTTAAGTTCTGGATAATTACCAAGTCCTAAAATCTCGAATACACCGTAAATGAGTCATTACTTATTCATGCTCAATTCCAAATTCATAATATTGGTTAACTTAGCCTAACAATGTTAAATTACCAAAATGCCCCTTAAGACCCGGTATCACTATACTTAGAGGTGGAAATCAGGGATGGCCCGGCCCTACAGGGCTGGCCCTTGACGAGGCAAGGCCTAAAAGGGGTGGCCCTACAGGGCCCAGGGAAAAAAATTGCTATTTTTCAAAGCCCAGTCCGATAGCATCAGGGCTAGGGCTGGCCCGCAGGGCCAGAAGTCATTTTCACAAGATTTAACTATACACCTCATGCAATAAAATAAATACAGTTACTAATTCATAATCAAAGGTAAGAAATATTGCATACAAGTAATTCATAGTCTCATACAAAACATAAGAAGGCAAAAAACTAAACACTCTAAGCAATATGATTATGACAACTGTTGTTTTGATCTTCTTCGTTACTATCATCAATTTCAAGAAATTTTGATTGTACTTCACTTTAAGTAGTAGACTCTCCTTAAGGGGTAAAAATATCAAGAATTAGTAAATTACCATCATATGTAAATTTAGCAATTTTAAGGTTCTTAGGGAGGAGTCAGCAAGGACATGAGTAGGAGGGGCAGTGAAATTAAAACAAAAAATAAAGCTAAAGGGCCTAATGGGCCGGCCCTTTGAGGCCTGACTTCATTTTGAAGCTCCATTTTTCAAGCCTGGCCCGTGATTTAAAAGGGCTTAAAAGGGCCGGCCCGACGGGCTTGGCCCGATTTCTCGGCTCTAACTATACTTTACCAAATTTATGAACTAGGCCAATTCTACACAAATTCACATGTAGAATCCATTTTTGACTTCCAATTGGTCAAAATCAGGCCCAAATGACAAAAATGCCCTTGATAACCCTTACTTAAGGCTTTTAAAGGTAATTTGGCCATTTCACATTCTGGGGCTTTTCTCACTTTATCCTCAACATGGACCCTACACAATTTTGCCTCCTAAACCCAATGGAAGCATCAGAATTATCAAATTCCTACTCTTTTACCATGTCCAAGATAAGGAAATCCAATAAGATTCCTAGAAAAGTTGGGTCTGTTTCTCGTTTTCTCTTACCTAATCACCTATTTTCTACTTATAATCATACTATTAGCTATTTAGACATTCATTGGACTTGATTTGGAGAGACTTAAACATTAAGGTCTCTTTGGTTTCATGAGTTAACTCTTACCAAAACAACCAAAACCAAGCCAAGAACAACTCTAATAGCATCAATCAAGCAAGAGGAACAAGTTTGGAAAGTTACCTCTTGATTTCCAGCATTTTCTCTCTCCTTAACATTTTTGTCTCTCTCTCCACAACTCTTTATTCAGGTTGAAAACTATGGATTCAAAGGAGTAGAGATGAGTAAGAGAGGTTATGGAGGGATTAAGAAGCTTAAAGCACAAGGTACAAGTCCCTTACCTTGAATTTTGAAGAGCCCTAGCTCCCTTGTATGCTTCATCATGTTCAGCTCTCTCTCTTACTCTTTCTGATTTAGTTTCCCTTCTCTATTCTACCGAATTTGCATGAGAAATGAGGGAGTATATATTGATCTTGTACTATTTCATTACCATCATGCAAATAGTTGACTTTTGCACATTTAACTTTTGACTATTTAACCTTACTTGATAATAATTCACCAAAATTAGTTTATTAATTATCAAGTAGTCACTTCTCTCTTTTTAATTCTCATTTAACTGAAATTATTGGTAATATTAGGGAAACATATTTATTTCCCACTTTATGGTAAAATTACCGTTTTGCCCTTATATTTTATGATTTACCGTAATAAATCATTTATCGCTCCCTTCCATTGGTTTAACCCCATTTTGACAATTAAATAAGGCCACTCTTCATGTCATTTAATTCTCAAAATTTGGTTACAATAGTAGGCCTTTAAGTGGACATTAATTACCTCTGTGTGTTCTTACTTGACCGAATTATATGTAATCGGCGATTGCCATTTTCTGTAAATTCATACATATCACAATTCCCAATTTTATTCCACTAAATATCACAAATATACATGTAAGGAATATTAGTAAAAAAATTGGGTATTACACTGAACAAAAGTGTCAACGAGATATGGACCAACATAAGAAGACAAAGTGTTAAAAAAAGCAAAAATGGCTATTGCAAAAATCTCTTTCCAAGATGAGAGTATTAATGACTTCACCAACTTAAGTGTGATCCTCTATTTATTATACCAATGTCAACCTCAAGTTTATTTCTAAAAGGTGGAAAAGCTCCAGCAACACTATCACAACTATCTAGTTGTGGCACATCCTCCAGGTCTAAAATTTTCTTCTTGCCAGCGGCAATAAGAGGACCCACCAAAGAGAAGGTAAGAAAGCTACAAATTCCAGCATTAGAGTAAGGACTAATAGTTTCTTCCCTGTTGATCTTATTTGACTCTAATAAATCACTAACATTAATATAATCATTTAAAAGAGGCTCTTGAAGAATGCTATCCTCACTCTCATATTTCATGACGAACACCACATAACAAAAAAATATAGCCACAAAGGAGGAGGCACCATCAATTAAGTATTGAAGTGGTAATAAAACGTGTTTAAGATAGAGAATGACATCTAGTATAAAGTATAAACCAGAAATAAGGAGGTAGAAAGTGCACAAAGATGTGAAAAAGAATGGAAATTTCATTTCACCTAAAATTGAAGAATCTTGTCCGCAAGTAGGCACAAGCAACACCTCAAGCAACCTAGTAAACACATGACAAGATTAAATGCAGAAGCACCAAAAGAACAAAATAGAGAGTCCTCTAGTACAAAGTACCCATGAATTTCTCTTTGGAACCATCTCTGGCACCCACAACAACTTTTTTCCAAGCCCATTAAATGTAGAACACTACTAACAAAACTTGTTGGAATTTTTGGTCTAAATTCCATGGGTTATGAATAAGAAGTAGGTTGGACGAGAAGAGGGAAAAAGAAGGAGAAGAACGTGTGTGGATAGAAGTCTCATATTGGACAAATCAAGAGAAGTAAGAGTGTATATAAGACTCAACTCTACACCACTAAAATGAGCCCTTAGGACAATCCACTTTTGTGAAGAAGTGAGGACATCGATGGGCCATTGTCCACTACACGCGCGCGTCGCCGCAACCGTCCGTTCGGCCGGTTCGACTCGGTTCGGTTCGGTCGGTCGCCGTTGCCGATTCGGTCCGCGCGTATGTGAGATTAAAAAATAATTATTTATTTATTTTTTTAGTTTGTCTAACAATCCCTAAACTTTTGCTTAATTCCTTTTTTACCCCTTTGTGATTCTCCCAACAGCGCGGCTATAGCAAAACGCTGTGACCGAACCAGTGCATCCGTTTGCTCCATTCTCATGTGTCTGTTCGTACGATGCACCAGTTCGCCAGTAAGAGTCACCGTACGCTTCTATTCGCTCTGTTCTGGTATGTCTGTTCTTACGACGCACCAGTTCGCCGTAAGAGTCGAGTCGATCTGATCAATTTTTGTCATCTATAATAGGACGTGCTAGTGACAGAAAAAATCAATCAATCTCAAAACTCTTCTCTCTCATATACTGCATAGTACTTTTTACAATCATCTCATATCATGTACGATTCTGAAAGCAGTCTTGTTATGTTCGTTCGGGTTTCTGATTGATAGTGCCATGATTCTGAAGACGTAATATGTTCTATCCTGTGAGACAATTTTTCAAGCACCTTGAGCATCAGTATAAAGGGAAAAAATTATCTTAAGGAGACAACGTACGTTGAGCTCATATTTTATCAAAGTTCATTATCATTTTCAGCAGTCTTGTGAGTTTTTCTATAGTATATATAATTGTTGTGTATTATAGATTATGCCATCTTAGTTATACAGATTCTTATTGAAATTTATACATTGAAAGTACTTTCGACAACAATCTTAAGACAATTTGTTTATTGGTTTACTCTATTGCCATTGGAATCAGCTAAAGTTAATTCATACTATTGGTGTCTAGGAAAGTGACTTTATTTAGTGGTTATTTAACTAGTCACCGTTACAATGGCACGGAGAGACTCCTACTTCATTTACAGTTACCTGGCCAATTGATATAATGAACAAAGCTGGTTTCATGTACTGGTAGAAACATGATTATAGCTTTTCACTTGATTGTGTTAAATCTGTGTTTAGTATCTTTAATTTTGATTATTATATTGTTCTTAGATTAATCTGTGTGATTAATCTGAGTTTTTGTTTGAGTAACAAAAATGGCAAGTTCAAGTACAAACTTGATGAACCCAATTGGTTCTACTTCAATGCATGGTGAGAAACCGGAAAAGTTCAATAGGAATGATTTCAAGAGATGGCAACAAAAAATGTTTTTCTACTTAACTACCTTGAACTTGGCATGGTTTCTTCCTGAAGATGCTCCGAAATTGGTAGAAGGACAACCATTAGACAAGGAAAAAAAGTTTATGCAATTAATGCTTGGAAGCATTCTGATTTCCTATACAAAAATTATATTCTCAATAGTCTAGACAATACGTTATATACTGTGTATAGTACTTTAGAGACAACCAAGGCATTATGGGAAAGTCTAGACAAGAAGTACAAAACTGAGGATACTGGCTTAAAGAAATTTATAGTTGGCAGATTTTTTGATTTCAAAATGATTGACTCTAAATCTATGGTAAGTCAAGTTGAAGAACTTCAATTGATTGTGCATGAAATTCACGCCAAAGGGATGTCTCTTAGTGATTCTTTCCAAGTTGCCGCATTTATAGAAAAATTGCCACCATCTTGGAGGGATTTCAAGAATTATCTCAAGCATAAGTGCAAGTAGATGTCACTTGAAGATCTAATTATAAGATTGAGAATAGAAGAAGATAACAAGATTTCTGAAAAGAAATTTGGCAGCAATCATATATCTTCAAATGCTAATATTGTTGAAGATGGTCCGAAGTCTAAGAAACGAAAACGCTTTAATGAGGGATCATCTAAGCAAGCCCAAAGCAAAAGCCATAAATTCAAATGCAATTGTTATAACTGTGGGAAGCCTGGCCATCATGCTAAGGATTGTAAGAAGGAAAAGAATCACAAAAAGAAGAAGAATACTCAAACCAATATGGTTGAAACTGCTACTGACATGATTGAAAACATGAATCTTTCGGCAGTTGTGATGGAATGTAACTTGGTTGGAAATAACAAGGAGTAGTGGGTGGATACTAGTGCCACTAGGCATGTGTGTGCCAATAAATGGATGTTCTCTTCTTACACCCCTGCGAAGAAAGATGAACAACTTTACATGGGTAATTCTTATACTTCAAAGGTAGAAGGTGTTGGGAAGGTGGCCTTAAAGATGACTTCTTGAAAAGTCGTGACACTTAATTATGTGCTTCATGTGCCTGACATTCGCAAGAATTTAGTGTCTGGATCCCTCTTAAGCAAGAATGGTTTTAAGCTTGTATTTTTTTCTGATAAGTTTGTACTTTCTAAGAATGATATGTATGTAGGAAAATGTTATCTTAGTGAGGGCCTTTTCAAACTTAATATAATGACTGTAACCAATGATGGTGTTATCAATAATAATATTGCTTCTGTTTATATGTTTGAGTCTTCTGATTTATGGCATCAAAGATTAGGACATGTTAATTTTAGATCAATTAAAAGTTTAATTCATTTAGATTTATTGCCTAAAGTTGATTGTTCAAATAATGATAAATATCAAGTATGCATTGAATCAAAATTTTCTAAGTTACCTTTCCTCCTATTGAAAGATCAACTGAGTTATTAGATTTAATACATACTGATATATGTGATATGAAATCTGTACCATCTAGGGGTAATAATAAATATTTTATTACATTTATTGATGATTGCAGTAGATATTATTATGTGTATTTACTTAATAGTAAAGACGAGGCTATTATTGCTTTTAGACAAAATAAAAATGAAGTTGAAAATCAACTTAATAAGAAAATTAAAGTAGTAAGGAGCGATCGTGGGGGAGAATATAATGGCCCTTTCGAGGAATTCTGTATAGAATCTGGTATTATACACTAGACACTGCTCCTTATGCTCCGCAATCAAATGGGATTGCAGAAAGGAAAAATCAGATATTGGAAGAAATGATGAATGCAATGTTGATTTCGTCCGGTTTACCATAGAATTTGTGGGGGGAAGCCATTTTAAAGGCTAATTTTCTTGTTAACAGAGTGTCGCACAAAAGGATACAAAGCATATCTTATGAAATATGGAAAGGAAAGAAACCTTCCTTAAAATATTTGAAAGTGTGGGGGTGCTTGGTTAAGGTCACAATTCCTAAACCCAAAAGGTTGAGAATTGGACCTAAGATAGTGGACTATGTGTTTATTGGCTATGCACTTAATAGTAGTGCATATCATTTTTTGGTTTATAAGTTCGATGTATCAAATGTCTATGTTAATACAGTTATTAAGTCAAGGGATGCTACGTTCTTTGAGAATGTATTTCCGTATAAAAAGGGAAATGAAGAAAGTGGTAGTAATAATGACAATACTGTGATACCATGGGATGCTACGACTAATGGTGGTTCTCATAAGAAGGAACCTAAACGTAGTACAAGGTAAATGATCGCCATATCCTGTGGGCCTGATTTTCTAACTTTTTTATTAGAAAATTAGCCTCGAACGTACGAAGAGGCTATAGGCTCTCCTGAAGCACCATTCTGGGAAGAGGCTATCAATAGTGAAGTTGAATCTATTTTATCAAACCATACCTAGGAATTGGTTGACCTTCCTCTTGGTAAAAAGCCTCTAGGAACTAAGTGGGTCTTCAAAAAGAAGATGAAAGCATATGGCACTATTGATAAGTACAAAACTAGGCTGGTAGTAAAAGGCTACAGATAGTATGAAGGCCTAGACTACTTTGATACCTATTCACCCGTTACAAGGATTACATCCATTAGGATGTTAATCGCATTAGCAGTATTGAATGGGTTGGAAATACATTAAATGAATGTTAAGACAACTTTCTTTAATGGTAACTTAGAGGAAGAAATCTATATAGAGCAACCTGAGGGATTTGTTGTCTCAGGACAAGAACGGAAAGTATGTTGATTAATAAATTCCCTTTATGGACTTAAGCAAGCCCCGAAATAATGGCATGCAAAATTCAATGAAGTTATATTATCAAATGGCTTTAGTATTAATGAATGTAACAAGTGTGTCTATATTCGGAATACTGAAAACGGGTTTGCCATTGTCTGTCTTTATGTAGATGACATGTTGATAATAGGTATTAATAATCAAATGATTAAAGCTACTAAGTGATTGCTTACCAGTAAGTTCGACATGAAAGATATGGATCTAGCAGATGTTATTTTGGGAATTAAAATCTATAGAACATCTGATGGGTTGGCTTTGTCACAAGAACATTATATTACTAAAATTCTAGAGAAATTCAAGAGTTTGAACATAGTCCCTGTAAAGAACCCTATAGACCCTAGTTTTCGTTTGTTGAGAAATACTGGCAAAGCTGTAAAACAAAAGGAGTATGTTCAAGTGTTAGGCAGTCTTATGTATGTTATGAATTGCACTAGAACTGATATTGCCTACACTATAAGCATGTTGAGTCGCTTTACTAGTAATCGAAATGAGTATCATTGGAAAGCTATGGTAAGAGTTTTGGGTTACTTGAAGCACACTCAAAACTTTGCTTTGCATTACGAGAAGTATCTTGTAGTGCTAGAAGGGTATTGTGATGCAAATTGGATCACCACCTCTAACGATACAAGATCCATAAGTGGATATGTGTTCCAAGCAGACTTGCATTGCATGATCAACTATGGAAGCATAATTTATTGCTTTAGATAAAGATGGTGAGGAAGCCGAGTGGATTCGTAATTTTCTTGAGGATATTCCTAATTGGCCAAAGCTGGTACCGGTAGTGTGTATACACTGTGATAGTCAAGCAGCTATTGGTAGGGCTAAGAATGTCATGTATAATGGTAAGTCTAGAAATATACGTCGAAGACATGATACCGTTAGACAATTACTCTCTAATGGAATCATCTCGATTGATTATGTGAAATCAAAAGAGAATATAGCGGATCTATTGACTAAAGGGATTCCTAGAGAGTTGATTAGAAATTTGTCGAAAGGAATGGGTTTAAAGAGACAACTAAGTGATGATCGACTGTAAACACTATGAAGTTTTAAACTCATACTCATTTTTATGATAAGACAGTGCATATATATAAGGGTAAGCATTTGGGCTTTTAATAGTTTCTTAATCTAATGTGTTCAGATGATGTATATTGACTTACATCACAAGTAATCACCTATATGAGTGTGAAGTGGGGGCTACTTCTATGAGAATTTAAAACGGCCAATTCTCTAGAATACTCGCAGAACCAGGCAGGTGTCCAAGGCCAAAATGGGCAAAACATGAGGACCAACGATGTCAGAGGAGTAATTGTGTGACACCTATTGTCATGGTATACACTAAAGGTCAACAGTTTAAGGCAACACGCCCACCGATTGACCGAGTATATCCGATAGGTTTTTACTATAGAAGGTTCAAAGGTGACCCCTACCTATCTTGATGCAGTTGCTTCTCATAGAGGTATCGCACTTTGCATACATGTTCATTTGCATTTGGTCATTATGGACTAACTTCTTATCTATGTAGGGGATTGTTGGAATTTTGGGTCTAAATTCCATGGGTTATGAATAAGAAGTAGGTTAGAAGAGAAGAGGGAAAAGGAAGGAGAAAAATGTGTATGGATAGAAGTCCCATATTGGACAAATTAAAAGAAGTAAGAGTATATATAAGACTCAACTTCACACCTCTAAAATGGGCCCTTGGGCTAATCCACTTTTGTGGAGCAGTGAAGACATCGATGGGCCTTGGTCCACTACACGTGCGCATCGCCGCCGCCGCCGTCCGTCCGGCCGGCTCAACTCGGTTTAGTTTGGTCGGTCGCCGCTGCCGGTCCGGTCCGCACGTATGTGAGATTAAAAAATAATTTTTATTTAATTTTTTAGTTTGTCCGAGTAATCCCTAAACTTTTTGTTTAATTCCATTTTTACCCCTTTGTGATTCTCCCAACAGCGCGGTTATAGAAAAACGTAGGATCGAACCAGTGCATTCATTTGCTCTGTTCTAGTGTGTATGTTCGTACGACAAACCAGTTTGCCAACAAGAGTCATCATACGCTTCTATTCACTCCGTTCTGGTATGTCTGTTCGCACAACGCGCTAGTTCACCCGCAAGAGTCGAGTCTAACTGATCAATTTTCTTCATCTATAATAGGACGTGCTAGTGACAGAAAAAATCAATCAATCTCAAAACTCTTCTCTCTCATATACTGTATAGTGCTTTTTGCAATCATCTCATATCATGTACGATTCTGAAAGCAGTCTTGTTGTGTTCGTTCGGGTTTCTGATTGATAGTGTCATGATTCTGAAGACGTAATATGTTCTATCCTGTGAGACAATTGTTCAAGCACCTTGGGCATCCGTATAAAGGGAACAAATTGTCTTAAGGAGACAACGTACGTTGGGCTCAGATTTTATCAAAGTTCATTATCATTTTCGACAGTCTTGTGAGTTTTTCTATAGTATACATAACTGTTGTGTATTTACAGATTATGCCATCTTAGTTATACAGATTTTTATTGAAATTTCTACATTGAAAGTACTTTCAACAACAAAACTAGGTGGAGAGAAGCAGAAAACAAATGCAAGAAAAGACTTGCGACAAAGTACAATAGTGGGTTGTGTGAGAAAACAATCTACTTAGATTTAAGTAAGTAGGAAAAGAATAAGTAGCGTCAAATATGTAAACTTTCAGAAATGGGTGTGCTAGAGGGTTCAGGTCAGGAGTTTTGGTTCTGGTTCAGATTCATGTTTCATGCAAGATTGAGAATTGAAATAAAAAAGAAATGAGTTTAATAGGGGGAAGTGGTTGACTTGGTGCCTAAGGAAGGAGAACGAGGACTGGTCTCTAAGAAAGGACAAAAGGGGTGGGCTCTTGGATTGGAAGTGGGAGAGGTCTATGTCACATCTTAATCTTAGTTTATGTGGCCTATGAAAATAAGTTTTACCCCAAAGAAAATTAGGATACACATTTTTTTCCATTTTTCTGTTATGCTTTTATGTATATATTTATCAGTGTGTTTTATTATACTTCCGTTAGCTAAATACTTCAAGAAAATTACTCCTATATATAAAATAGAAGTTACTTCCATCGCATCAAATTGTTAAATCGTTTTTCCTTTTGCTTGGCAGATTGTTAGATAATTAATATTACTCCATCTCGTTCATTTGATCTTTTCTATTTCTCATTTTTCTCTAAACTAATTTGTCTGATTTATAAATTGATATATAATTTAATATTGCACATAAATATTTAATAGAGATCAGGTTGCATATATTATAATTAAATAATGTATTTCACTTCCTAAATATACTTAAATGAGTCCTTTATATTTAGGACAGAAGGGAGTATTTTTTTTAAAAAAAATTTAAATTTATTCTTATAAAATGAATCATTTTTCGAAGAAGCACACATCTTTTTTATATGCATTATGTATCACACCTTTTTGAAATTCCATTACACTTAAACATTTTATAAAAACATGGTGGGAAATATCTATTGGGATACTAAGAAAGGGCAAATTGGAGAAAAGTTCCCATTTAAAATTTTATTGGTGAGAATCTAAATTTTTTTATAAAAAGTACTGGCATTCTAACAAATTTTGTACATACTAAGTACTAAGCTAGTACTCAGCTTTAGATGTTCTCTAAAATAAAGTTTTTAATGTGGGACTTTCCTCAAATTTTCCCTACTTAAAACAGCTTAACCTTATTATTTGATACTCAAAATAATATAGTACTTAAAATTCCTTAATTCAGTAAATTAAGAGATGGAGTTGTAATAAGTTAAACTTTAGCAATTTAATCAATAATTAACATAAAATTTAGAAATTAAAGATTATATTTTTTGGCCAACAACTAAAATTATATTTTCTCTTTTAAAACTCAACCTCACCCTTGAAGAAACATAACAAATAATATATGTGTTATTAGGTTACAAGGCCTAGTTTGTATATTTTTAATTTTAATTTAATACTTGCAAAATTTAAAATTTACATATTGCAATAAGGGGGTGGGGGTTTGAAGCTGGAGATGTGAATGAGTGCCCCTACCCAACAAAAATACTTTTTACCATCCTTTATATTACTTTATGTCATTAATATAAAAGCTACTTAATTAATTTATTTCAATTAAGTAAAAAAATTTAATTAATTATTTGTAATAAATATAATTTGATTTTCATAAAGTACCAGTTTTAATTATAGCTACCCTTAGATGAAAACATCTTTAATATATGTAATCAATAGGGATATTTTTGAGACAAAATTATAAAATTGGGAGACAAACTATGGATTAAGGTATAATATTTAGGATTAAATTCAACCATCAACTAGCTCTTATACATTAATAATAATGTGATATAAAAGAATTTAGAGAGCTTTCTAGCTAATGACTCTTAATATACGATACCAACTATTTATGTGTCTGCCTTGTTCATTAAAAAGTTCCTCTTATGCCCTTCATTGAATATAATTGGCTCTATCAATGTCATTAAATATCTGGAAAAAGTTTAAAATTATTTGGGGAATTTTTTGAAAAAAAAATTATACTTTGTGACATATTTATAAAAAATAATGCCTTTAATGAATTTTTTCTATCTTCGTGAGTTAGTTAACAAATGGGTTATTATTATCAATTATAATTTTGGATTGAATTGATATATAATCGCAAATTTTTCGCACCTGATGTTTTTGGTGGTTGTTTGTATTCATAAATTAGAATGACAAGCTCACCAATGAGATCACTATCATTAAGCATTTAAAATCTTGAAGTCACATGATAAGAGAGGTTCAAATCTTATGTGGCCTAGGAAAATAATTTTCGAATCTGTCGCCCATAAGAAAAAAAAGTTTTGAATCCCTAAAAGAAAATTAGAATATGTACGTAAAGCAGAGCGGACAAAATAGAATCCTTAATCTTTAAAAAACTAAAGTTATTGATAATGTTAAAACCGGCTGACCTCAAGAGGGGTAAATTGAGTATAATATAAAAATTTTAAAAATCTTTTTTACATTTCAAAGAAAGCAACAAGTAACATTGATTGTAAAGATAATGAATTGGAAATGATAATCAAATATCTAAATCATTTATGCTGCAAACATAAGAGATAAAGGAAGAGACTATGCATACTATGATTTATTCTGGTTTGGTCCAATTCTTGATGACCTACATCTAGTCTCCATACTCTTCCTAAGATATCAATCCACTATCTCCCTTAAGTTTAAATCGGGTATTTGAGAACCACTACAATCTCATAAGCTTGATTTAGGAACTTGTGAAACCACTACAATCTCATCTCACCGAGATATAACTGTAAGAGGCAAGTTTCACCCAACAGGGGGGGTAAATTGGGTGATATCAAATTTTTGCGGTTGATATGGCTATGTTAAACTGAACGAAGAGAGTATAGAGATGAGAGAAATTGCACACAGAGATTTATACTAGTTCGGCCTCAATCCCTGGCTTACGTCCAGTCCTCAGAGGTCAACACTTGCTGAGCCTTTTACTACTCCTCCAAGATTTAGTCGGCTCTTGGAATGCACGGTACAACAAATGTCATTGTAAGGACTACAAGCATAAAATTTCTACACTTAGAACTTTCTCTCCCCCGCACTACAAGTCTTACGAGCAGAGTAATTCCAATGACTCTTCTCTCCCGCTTACTTATGCAAGTCTTACAAGCAGTAACGTTCTCTCCTGCTTACACCACTGTAAGTCTTACGAGTAGAAACATTCTCTCCTGCTTGCACCTTGTAAGTCTTACGAGCAGAAAGTCTTTCAAGGAACTCTCTCAGCTTCTCCCGTAAGGAAACTTTACTCTCTCAAGAAATCAGGTGCAAGTGTATGGACTTGAGTGCACCAGCTATTTTCTAGTTTCAGATTAGTTCTTTATTGCAAACTCTCGGAAGTGAAATGTAGGACTCGAGTGCAAATTACCATAGAACTCGAGTACATGTTTTATGACTCGAGTGCACAACTTGATTTCTCAAAGGAAGTCTTCTCGGGTATAAACTCTCATGCTTGAACTTTTTGAACTTGAGTGCAAAAGAAATCAGAACTCAAGTGTGATGTTGAGAACTCAAGTATTCCTTATATACTTCATAGCTTCAAATCTCTCGGGTATAAACTTTTGCCTCAAAACTTTCAGAACTCAAGTGCATATTTTCAGACTCGAGTGTAACACTTGTTTCTCAACATCAAAACTCTCTAGTATGAACTCTTACGTCATAACTCTCATGACTCGAGTACATTGCTTCAAAGAACTCAAGTACACTTCATATCAGCTAATTCTTGCCAAGTCTTTGGAACAAACTCTTATTCCAGAACTTCCATAACTCGAGTGTATATCTTCTCTGGACTCGAGTGTGTCATTGGGAACTTGAGTGCAAAGGTTCCTGTCATGTACACAATTTAAATATCAGTTAAGTCTCAACAGAACTTGCATATGAAAATACCATCCAGACTCGAGTGCATGTTGCAAAACTCGAGTTCATTGGCCAGAACTCGAGTGCATGTCACAAAACTCGAGTGCAGCAGCAATTATACATAATTTATCAACGAGACTTTAGGTAATGCTTTCTTTAGAGATTTTTACATGCTGTACTTTATTTAATTTGATCATTTCCATGCAAAACAATTCATCACTATTTTGTTATCATCAAAACATGGATTCTAACATTCTCCCCATTTTTGATGATGACAAAACCTTAGTGATGTATTTGTGAACTTTGAAATTGGTTTAACTTCAAATTAAGTTTTCAAAACATAAACATAATACATAAATGATTTTATTTTGAATTCTAAGTTCTTGATAATCAATTTGGTTATATTCCTCTTCAATGTTGTCGAACTCACTGAACTTTGAAATCTGCAAGAATTCATCATTAATCTTGAGAGATGCAAAGATTAAAAATAATTAGCTTGTTGAATATAGAATTCAAGAGTCAAATTGCACAAACACCATACACGAAGTGCATTAAACTTGTAAAACACCATACACAAAGTGCATTAAACTTAGTACAAGCTTTTTAAATTAAAATAAAATATGAGTTCTTAATCAAATTGACTCCATAAACTGACTCCCCTTAATCAAACACTAAGACTCAAAGAAACTCCCCCTTAAACTATCACAGAGAGCTCAAATGCCGTCACTCCTTCTTCTCCCCCTTTTTGTCATCATCCACAGAAGGTGGTACAAGGAAGCTAATGTCAGATGATACTAGTGGAGAATAAATGACCAGAGCAGTAGATAGCACTGGTGTAAAGGGTGGTGATGATGGCTGAGTAAAAATGAGGTATGTCTTAGGAGTGTCGAGAGTGATATCCACTTAGGTAGAGGTAATGGGATCAGTATATGTGAATAGAACAGAGGGATCCGCATGAGTAGGAGTGGAGGTAAAAGGTGGAACTGATATAGATGGACCATGAATATTATGAGTTGCCCGAAGAATTGCCTCCAAGTAATCAAGCCTTTGAGAATGTTCTGCTTGAGTGTCAATAATGATCTTGAAGTTATGATTAGTCTCACTAATCAGTCAGTCAATCTCTTGTTCCATCTTAGTAATCAACCCCTCAAATTTCCCCATTAGTTGCTGATATTGTTGAATCATTTCAGTTTTGAGACCATCAACAGCCTTAGTTATCAACTTCCCTATATAATTCTGGATAGATGCCCCAAGGAAGGAATGGGATTATGGTCTCCCTTGTGCAGATAATTGTGCCTCGTTAGTGGTAGAAGGAGAATGTCGCTTCTCAGTCTCCAATAGTTGTATGATACACATTCGATGCATCTGTGTCATTCCAAATAATGGGATCCTCACTTTCTCACCCTTTTCCAAATACCAAATCTTGTTGTACTGAAGGATTAGTGAGACAATCTGAGGCAAAGGGATATAGGTGTTTAAAGTATATGAGAACCAAAACCTCCATATCTCTTGGAATATCATCTCTCCTACATTCCTTCATTGTCCTGAGAGTAAGGAAGCCATCATATAGTAATCCTTGTGGGTAAAGTGGGTAAAGTTCTTTGACTTATTCACCAAGCTTCTGGTATAGATATAGAACAAGATATGCAGAATAGTAGGCATTTGAACAAGTTTGAAGTTCAATGGTCCTACATTTTCACCAGGTCTTAGAAGCAAATGGATTTGGGCAGGAGTAAATTCAGAAGTTGGCTCAGGAGGTGGAATATTATAGCCAAGGATATGGTTTATAATGGTGGGAGTGATCCTGATGGTTTATCCATGGACTGTGGTCTCAATTCCCTCTTCTATTAATTCATTGGTTTTTGAAATCATGTTTTTCACAGTCATATTTGAATAAAAAGTTTGTACAATAGTAGGTGAATACAATAGATGACTATTGGGCCATAGTTCATAGTGAGTCAAGTATTCTCTCAGATCAATCCGGTAAGTTGGCTCAGGAGGTAGAATATTATAGCCAAGGATATGGCTTATAATGGTGGGAGTGATCCTAATGGTTTATCCATGGATTGTGGCCTCAATTCCCTCTTCTATTAATTCATTGGTTTTTGAAATCATGTTTTTCACAGTCATATTTGAATAAAAAGTTAGTTCAACAATAGGTGAATACAATAGATGACTATTGAACCACGGTTCATAGTGAGTCAAGTATTCTCCCAGATCAATCCGGTAGTGGGAATATAAATGAACCAAATCAATATACACAATAGGACAATATTTCTGATAAGAAAATTCATTATTGTATACCTTCTTATCTAGCGGTTTAAGAGCAGAGGTGATGAAGTCTTCTGGTGCCTTAATTTATTCTTCTTTCTCTAGAGCTTGTGATGCAGAGGTTGTGGTAGAATGTGCTTATTTTTGAGACTTCAAAAGACCAGCGGAGCCGCCTGCTCCAGAACCAAATTTCTTGACCATTACATCCAGCTTTGATGCTCTAATAGCCTCCTAAAGTGGTCGATCTTCATCAGAAGAAGAATGCTCAGAAGAGGATTCTGAGGCGATGTTTTTACCTCTTCCCTTTACCGGTTTGGACTTGGACTGTGTCACTATTGGTTCCTTGATAGAATGTTTTTTGGAACTTTTAGCTGGAGGATCTGAAACCTTGGTTTTCTTGGTAGGAGGTTCTGGGACTTTTGTTTTTAGGTGAGGATGATTCTTCTTTTTAGGTGGAGGACATGGAGTTGAAGATTGAGTTGACGGGGTTGAAGCCGTCAGTGACTCAACTGAGTTTGAAAGAGAATGCGTAGTAGAAGGTGAATATAGTTTAGGATTTTTGCTTCTCATCTTGAAGGAATGTGATTAAGAAAACAAACCCAAAGAATAAAAGAGCAGAGATTACCAAAATTTAGATTGAAGTCAGAAGATGAAGAACGGTATGAGAGACTTAGGGCTCGGTGGAGGAGATTTATAATGGTAGTCTGACGTTTGGAGATGATGGAACAGATGCAATGGCTGATTAAGAGTAATGAAGGTGCCGTTTGTGAGTTCAATCGGCAGGAATCTCAATGGGTCAGTGAGGGAGTGAAGAGACGCATTCGAGTGAGATGAAGAAGTGTGATGTTCTGAGCTCTCAAAACTGATATTAAAGAAGCGATACTGGAGTTCATCACTTATGAACTTGAGTTCATTTGTACTTGAGTTTGGCCCTCCAAACTCGAGTTTATATGGACTTTAGTTTGCCACATAAAACTCGAGTTCTACAGTTAAACTCTTATATAACCCAACGTACCTGGCTTGAGTGTGACTCATAGACACTCAAGTTATTTTCTAATTTCATGCATCTTTGTACTCAAGTCATCCAAGATCATCCAAGTCATATGAACTCGAGTTTTGTCTCTGTACTTCATATGAACTTGAGTTCATACTCAGAGTTCATATGCACTCTATTAATCCCTGTTTTACTAAACATGTGCAGAGCATTTCTTGCAAAATAAATTTCTATATACTCCGATGCTTAAGTTAGTAAACCAATCATCAAAACATAAACATAAATACATGTAAAATATATAGTAAACTCTTAGAACTAATTGGGACTAGCCATTCCCAATTCTCTCCTTATATTCATGAATTTTCTCTTTCCAACAGTTTTGTGAATATGTCAGTAAGTTGGAAATCAGTTGGAATGAATTCAATGTTGACATTCCTTCTTTGAATGTGATCACGTATAAAATGATGTCGGACTTCTTATGCTTGGTCTTTGAGTGTCGCACAACATTTTTTGCCAAGCTTATTATACTTGTGTTATCGAACAGAATAGGTATCTTTTTCAAGTAGATTCCCAAGTCTTAAAGTTGATACTTTAGCCACAGTACCTGAGAACAACAACTTGCTACAACTATGTATTCAGCTTTAGTCGATGATAATGAAACATTAGTCTGCTTCTTGCTGAACCATGATACCAAAGAGCCTCCAAGGAATTGACACTATCCACTTGTGCTCTTTCTGTCAATTTTGTATCCTGCATGGTATGAATCTAAATATGCTACCAGATAGTCATTTCCTCCCTTTAGATACCACATGATAAGTTCTGCACTATCTCCCAAGTACCTGAAAATTCTTTTCACATTTTTAGCATGAGATAATTTAGGAGCAGATTGATACCTTGCGCACATTCCAACATTGAACTGTATGTCGGGTTTACTTACCGTTATATAGAGTAATGAACCAATCATTCCTCTATACTTGGCTATATCATATGCTTTACCCCTCTTGTCTACATCCAATGAAGTAGTTAAACTCATTGGAGTGTCAGCTCCATTAGAGCTTTCCATTCCATACTTCTTCAACAGTTGCTTTAAATATTTAGTTTGGGAAATACAGATTCCTTTCTTCCATTAATTGATTTGAAGTCTAAGAAAGAAGTTTAATTCTCCTATTACGGACATTTCAAATTCTCCTTGCATAAGCTTAGAAAATTCTTGACAAAGAGATTCATTAGTAGCACCAAATATTATATCATCTACATATACTTGTACTACTAATATGTCATTCTTGTTATGTTTAATGAATAACGTCGTGTCAGCTTTGCCTCTAACAAAATCTTGCTTAAGAAGAAATTTACTCAACCTTTCGTACCAAGCTCTTGGATCTTGTTTCAAACCATATAAAGCTTCCTTAAGTTTGAAAACATGATCTGGCTTTGAATCATCTTTGAAACCAGGAGGTTTTTCTACATAAACTTCCTTCATTATATAACCATTTAGAAATACACTTTCAACATCTATTTGATAAAATGTAAAACCTTTTATGCATGCAAAAGCCAAAGTACTCGTATGGCTTCCAATCTTGCCACTGGAGCATATGTTTCCTCATAATCAATACATTCTTGATTATAGCATTTGGCTACTAATCTTGCCTTGTTTCTCACAATGATTGATGATTCATCAAATTTGTTTTTGAAAACCCATTCAGTTCTTATGACCGGACAGGATGAGGTACCAAATCCCAAACTTGATTTCGTTCAAATTGGTTTAATTCATCTTGCATAGCAATTACCCAATCATTATCAGAAAGTGCTTCATTCAATGCAAGAAGATTTTATTTCAGAAATGAATGCAGAAAATGTCACTTTGTTTAGAACTCTATTTCAGGTTTTAACACCTTCATGAATATCTCAAATCACTTGATCAATTAGAAGATCTTTCATATGTATCCATGCTCTAGGCTGAGCATATTCATCAACATTATCATTATTTTCAAAATCATTTTGTTCATAAATGGTTATATCTTTCATTTTCTTTACTAAGTCCATTTCTTGTTCATCAAGTAACTTTGTCTAAGGCTCTATTTCATCAAACACAATATGAATAGTGTCTTCTACAATGCATGTTCTCTTATTGAATACTCTATATGCTTTACTTCTATTAGAATATCCTAAGAATAAAACTTCATCAGATTTGGGATTGAATTTTCCAAGATTTTCTTTACCTTTGTTGTGGATGTAGCATTTGCAGCCAAAGATATGCAGATAAGCAAGATTAGGCTTCCTCCCTTTATACAGCTCATAGGGTGTCTTTTCAAATTTCTTATGGATGTAAGCTCAATTAGAGATGTAGCATGCAATGCTTATTGCATCTGCCTAGAATACTTGAGACATTTCCTTATAATTAAGCATTGCTCTTGCCATCTCTATGAGGACCTTGTTCTTTCTCTCTACAACTCCATTTTGTTGAGGTGTTCTGGGTGCTGAGAAATTGTGATCAATTCCTTGATTGTTACAATAATATTCAAAAAGTTGATTGTCAAATTCACCTCCATGATCTATCCTAATAGACACAATAGACATACCTTTCTCATTTTGGACCTTTTTGGAAAACATAATGAAATTAACAAATGTTTCATCTTTAGATGCAAGAAATATAGTCCAAGTGAATCTTGAAAAATCATTAACAATAACTAAAGTATAAAGATTTCCTCCAAAAAATTTTACTCTTACAGGTCCTACTAAATCCATATGAAGTAACTTTAAAGGTTTTGAGGTAGAAATCTCATTCTTGATTTTGAAAGATGATTTAGTCTATTTTCCTTTTTGACAAGCATCACAAATCATATCATCTTTAAATTTTAATTTAGGAAGACCAATGACTAAATTATTTCTAACAAGTTTTTCAAGCTGATTCATGTTGACATGAGCAAGATGTTTATGCTATAGCCAACTTTCCTCAGTTTTACTTAGAAAACAATTTGCTAAAAAATTGGAATTTAAATCAAGAGTATAACAGTCACCGTCCCTTTGAGGTCGGATCTTTACTTTGATGGATTCTTTGTTAAGTTGCAGATCCTTCTTATTTACTATTAGGCATTCTTTTGAATCAAAGATCACCCAGTTATCTTTATCAGTGCTTTGGCTCACACTTAGGAGGTTGTGGCATAGTCCTTCAATGTAGTAAACTACATTGTTTTGAACTCCATTGGACTTTCCAACTTCACCAATTCCAGTTATACGTCCAGATTGGTTACCTCCAAAGGCTACCTTTCCACCATCTTTTTGTTCTAGTGTGGTGAACTTCTCTTTGTCACTAGTCATATGTCTCGAGCATCCACTATCAATGTACCATTTGTTTTCTCGTGATGCCTTGAGACATACCTAGAGTAATATCATTGAGTTTTAGATACCCACACTTTCTTGGGTCATTCATGCTTAGTAGGACTTACTCTTGGTACATGTGTCCTTTTTGGAACCCATTTATATGTACCGATATTTCTTCCTTTTCTAAAATGATATGATGAAGTATAATGACCTTTTCTATTATAGTAATTACATGATGCAAATGGATTTGATTCATGTACTGAATTACTGAAATACTTCAGATATGTCTTACTGCTATATGTCTTACGTTTGTTTTTACTTTGAACAGGTTTATAACGAATTCCAGATTTATCATGCATAACATGTTGGGATTTCAAAATAACTTTCAAAGTTTCACTTCCCTTACTAAATTTTTCTAATATTCTTGTTAGATTACTAATTTTCTTATCTTTACCATTACATGATGCACATTGTAATATCCCAAATTTTAGGATAAGAGGCTTGAGACTAAGCCTGGATTAAGGGGACTACTAGACCTTAGTTTAGTTAATGCCCTGGCAATGCATGATATTATTTCCCATAATTCCTTTATATCCTTGGATATTAAAAAGGATAATTATGGTGAGTTAAAGAGCTCAGGGGAAAAATAACATGTGGGCAAAATGGTCATTTGACCAATGAAAGGCTAGCAGCCATTATTTCCCTATTTTTTATGCCCAAATTAGTCAAATGTGAAGGGAAATAAGGGAAAGGTGTAAGAAATAATTTATTGCGATAAATCATAAAAGGTGAGGGTAAAATGGTAATTTTGTCATAAGATGAGAAATGACAGTTTTTCCCTAATATTCCCAATGATTTGAGTTAAACGGGAATTAAAAAGAGAGAAAATGACTACTTGGTAATTAATGAGCATATGTTGGTAAATTATTGTCAAGAAAAGTCAAAGAGCCAAAAAGCTTAAGGCTTTGGTCGACCACTTAAGGTGGTATCATGGGATAGTTTGAGAATGAATTATACTCTCTTTTTTCTCATTAATATTAGTGGAATGATGAGGGGAAATAGAAATTAAACTTGTTATACAAGTGTTACGAGTGTAGGATGGTGTATTTAGAAAGTGCAAGTATACACTGTCGTAATCAAGTAATATAGAAGTGAGTAGAGTATCGTTCCCACAAGGATTGATCACTAAGTACCAAAATTGGTAATTTTAATTCTATTTAGTCGGTCGATTAGTTGTGATTGAGATTGCAAGATAAAAATGATGAAATATGAATACAAGTGATATAAAGACAAATATGAGAAAAAGCCCTAGGGATTAGATTTCACTTAACAAATTCCGGATTGAATCACTTATCTGTTCTAGTCCAATTTATTCCACATGATTGATAGTTGAGTTTCCCTATTTTAATTACTAGCCTCTTTCAAGGTCAAGTAATTCTATAATTAATTGCTAACCCAATATATTCCTATATGAATTTAAGCAATCAATCATGCATTAAGATTTATGGAACTCAATTAAGACTACACAACCCATATGAATATATTCCTATTTCATATGCAAATTATGGTTTTAATTATTGGATCCACACACATGTATCTCCTTCCGGTCTCAACATGCATATTGAAATCATCCAAAAGGTGGCCAATCAATTGTATGCATTAAGAGCAATAATTAAAATTCAATCATGAAGGAAAAATTAAAACTAGATTTAATAAGTTAAGATTCAATCCGTCATTAGTAAGCTACGTCATCACCCTAGGAAAAGGAAAATTTAGCTCATGATAAAATAAAAAACAAAACCAAAATAAATTATAAACATCATAAATATTTCATAAAAATTAATTACAAAAACATAAAAATACAACTACAAGATGCATGAAAATGGAAAATCTAGCCTACCATGTTGGAGGTAAAACCTTCCATGCAGGAGGCATACAAAAAGTAATACAATGCAATAAATGACTATCTAGCCTTTCATATATGAAGTAAAACCATCCATGCAGGAGGCATACAAAAAATAATACAATGCAAGAAATGACTATCTAGCCTTTCATATAGGAGGTAAAACCATCCATCCAGGAGGCATACAAGAAGTAAGAAAATGCAAGAAATAAATTCTAAAATAACAACTCTATCTAAAATAGAAGCTCTCTCTCTCTCTTCCTTCCTCCTCCTTTCCTCTTGCCAAGAAGCTCTATTTATAGGCTTCATTTCGGGTGCTACAGTAGCTGCTACAGTGAAAGTCGACTGCTACAGTGAAAGCCGGCTGCTACAGTGCCGTGTTTCACCTACCGCACTTCACCAACCCGCACGCTACAGTGAAAATACAGTGTCCGCTACAGTCGCTACAGTGATTCCAAACAGTACCAGACATGAACAGTGCACAGTGAAAATAGTCACATGAATAGTAACTTCCCCTTAAATTCCTTCTTTAATTCTTTTTAATGCGGTACTGTCCATGGCTGCAAGAAAATCATTATTTATTTATTAATTACACCAAAATTGATTACATTCAGCTCAAATATAGTCCACAAAATCATCATATAAGGGAAAATAAATATGCAGATATTTTACTTATCAAATTCCCCCACACTTAGCTCTTGGACGTCCTCGGACAAGAAAGAGTGACTAATAAAGTACTTCCAACAAAATCAGAAGTGTTAAGTTATAAGCAAGGATACAATTGAAGAATAAAGAGATCATAGTATTCTTGAATCAACAAAAGTATAAATAAGTAACTTCATTTGAAAATGAATGAACTGAATTCATAATTGTGACTCATTCTCTCAATCTCTTAAGTGTTTTAGGGTAAGTGTTTCGCTCAAATTCACCTGAAAAAATTGCACTACCATAAGCTTGCAAAAAATCTCAATCTCCACTACCTAATTCACATGCATAATTCAAATCAAAAGGACTTATTAAGGGTTGTAATGGGGCTAAGATAAAAGGAATGTAAATAGTGATATGAAGGGCTACATTTAAGAAATAAATAGAGCAATTGAAAAATGGGTCATCTTATAAATAGACTTATCTCGTCACAATAACCCACAGTTTACATATTCAAATACTAAACATCTTTTTTTTTTCTTTCTTTCTCTTTTTTTTCCTTTTTCTCTCTTTTTTTTAACTTCTGCAATTTTATAGTTGATGATATGTACACCCCCACACTTGTCAAAAGCCCATTTCACAAAGATTTCAAATACTATATTAATCTTTTGAATTAGGTAAAAGTACTTGATATATCATTAAAACACATATTAATGGGTTGAAACTAAAGAAATAATCAATCAGGCTCAAAGGGGCTTATCAATGGTATAATTGCAAGGTTGGTTATTTGGCTCTAGCTAAACAAAATGAATGCCTTTATCATTTTCGAATATGCATATGACATGTAATTTCAACCTGATTTAAAGTAAGTTCTAGAGTGACAACTTAATAGGTGACTATCACATACAAGAAAGATAATCATTATTGATCATATAGGCTCAAAAGCTCACGGTTAGGGACTTTCAAATTCAGCTCATTCAATCTCAAAATTCATCACCAAATTCAACAATCAATTGTTCAATCATGCTATAAAATCTCTAAACTCAATTGATCCATACTTCAAACTTATATACTTCTTAAAATCATTGAAAAACACTTGCATACAATTTTTTTTTGGACCTCTTTTTTTTAGATGAAACAGAAAGAAAGAAAAAAAAATGCAACTAATAAGATGCGTCTCAAGAGTTCAGAATAACTCTTTACTCTGCCATCTTTTCACACCCCATGTATCTAATGATTTTACTACTAACTATCTAATGTAGAAATCATGCAAATTTGTTTTTATAATCCTCCCCCAATCTAAATCAGACATTGTCCTCAATGTCTTCTAAAGATTAAAGAAGATTTTTTTTTAAAACATAAACAAACAATAAAGTAAACCAAAATGCTAAGAGTAAAACCATTAAGATTAAGGAAAGTTTACAACCGGAGAGTGGTATCTGGATTCTACTTTTGACTGCTATCTGAAGATTGCCCACCTTTTTCTTTTACTAATAGATCTGGTTGAGGTTCATAGGTTTGCAGTTTATCTAGTAGTTGATAATCAGTTGGTGCATAAATGATGGAATGACGAGTCGCTTGGGGTATGAATCCTGTTTCCACAGCATGATCAAGAAAAGACAATAGGTTATCATAAAAACCATTAACATTTAACAATCCTAATGGTTTTTTATGAAAGTTCAGTTTAGCCCAATATGCAACGCTCGAGATCCCATCCAATATTTCCAAACCACCGGGTAAAGCGATAAAAGCTTCAGCACGGTAGAACATACGTCCCATTCGTTCAGGCAGATTTGAAACCTCCAACTCTTGCCTTATGGAGAAGATGTGATTTTCTAACTCCTTCACCCTTACGTTCAAACCTTTACTACCATTCATGGTTGCAGTAATAGCCACACTTCCCCTCAGGCCTTGAATACCTCCCCTATAGACAAAATTGATCTTCCTTGCAGCTAGTGCACGTCCCAGTTCCTGTGCTGTAGGTATAAACTCTTTATCCTTTCCCAAATCAGTTTCACCAAAAATGCAGATAGATTTAAATCTACATTTTAGAGTGATACCACTCCTCTCTTTTTTTCTCTCAGACATTTTGTGTTTTTTTTACAAATGGAAGATTACATATTTATATTACAAAAAAAGTGACAACAAAATCATGCAAATCACACATTTTTCAAAAAAGTTTGAAAAAAAATTTCCAACACTAATGACCAGTGGGCCACTGTGCCAAGAAATTAAGTAAAGTGAGTAAGGAAAGTCAAAAGTTACTGAAAAAGATAAGACAGATTGACAAAAGCAAGATTATGTATAGTAGTTGTGATTGTAGCTCACATCTTCCTCTGGTTTTACGTCCAGTAACGGCTTAAATGATTTCTATAAATCGAGGATTTGCTTCCCATCCAATTTTCTTATAAACAGGCAAACAGGGTCTTTTAACGTCAGATTCTTAAGACGATAGCGCTCTTTTTCTTTGTTGAATATGTCTAATAAATCAAGAAGAACATGATGAACATCGCCACTAGGATGCGTCTCAAGAGTCTGAATGATATCATCCAATAACTCCTTACTCAGTCCATCCTTTATAAATTGAATTTTATCTTCTCGATTTATAAAAACCATACCTTTGCTCCTACAGCGTTGATCACAATTTCACCTTACACATTTAGGACAAACCTTCATTTTTTTGGCTCTTCTCTTTTTGGAGTAAGAGCTTCTTCCCATACCTGGCATAGGTTTAATAAATGACTCATGAATATCACCTATTAAACGTACCTTAGCTTCAATGATCCAGCGGACATCCTCAGGAAGGCCCAAACGCTTGAATGTCTTCATTCTTTCAAGTTAACAGCTATATATCTTCCTAAGCACATCTTTGGGAAGAGTAGGGAACCTGTTCTTAAGCTTTACAATAATTTCCTCTATGATGAGACTAAAATTTAAAGATGCAGTTTTGTGTGCTTCAGTAAGTAAGAAAGAAAAATGAAAGAGTAAGGAAAAGAAGTTTTGGGTTGCCTCCCAAATAGCCGCCCTTCTTTAACGTCTTTAGCTAGACAAAGACCAAACGAATAAAATTTTTTTTTAAATTTTTAATTTTTTTAAAAAAATTAGGACTTACCTGTTGTTTCCTCCAAAGTGATGACAATTTTCAAAGTATTGAGTTCACCGTCATTATATTCTTTTAGCCTTTACTCATTCACTTTGAATTTTCGATCATCATCTTGAATTTCCACTGCTCCATATGGCCATACTTGAACCACAATAAAAAGGTCTTGACCACCTTGATCTCAGCTTTCCTGGAAATAACTTTAACCTTGAGTTGCATATCAGAACTTTTTGTCTCGGTGTGAACTCTCTCCACAAAATTCTTTTATCCTGCCACGTTTTTGTCTTCTCCTTGTATAACTTGGCATTCTCATAAGCTTGTTGTCGAAATTCTTCAAGCTTATTGAGTTGGAGAAGTCTCTTTTTACTAGCTGCCTTTAAGTCAAAATTTAAATCTTTTATTCCCCAATATTCTTTGTGCACTTCAGGATTAGTAGATTTTGATACATCTGCTGTTCCCATTGTGAATAGTTGATCCATGCAGCTTTTGTTCACCACGTCTTTTGTGTAGCTGGTCATTGTTTCTACTCTGTAACAGGTGTCACCTTTATTTGGACATGACCAAGCCTTAAAAATGTTAAAAGATACTTGGTCATCTTGAGCTCATAAAGTCAATTTTTCTTGTTGCACATTTATTAAAGTTCTCCCAGTTGCTAAGAATGTTTTCCCAAGAATGATAGGAATTTCTTGGTCTTCTTCCATGTCAAGTATGATGAAATCAGCTAGGAATATGAGTTTGTCAACCTTTACCAAAACATCTTCTAAGACACCCCTCGGATGTTTAATTGATCGATCAGCAAGAAGTAGTGAAACTGTGGTAGGCTTCACTTCTCCAATACCAATTTTTCTGTAGACAGATAAAGGTATAAGATTTACACTTGCTCCTAGGTCACAAAGTGCTCTTTCAAAGTTGCATTGACCTATGGTGTAAGGTATGTAAAAGCTTCCTGGATCTTTCAGCTTTGGTAGTAATTTCTTTTACAGAATGGCACTGCACTCCTCAGTAAGTGCAACTGTCTCAAATTCCTCCAGCTTACGCTTATTTGAGAGAATGTCCTTCATGAATTTTGCATAACTGGGCATTTGGGCAAGAGCATCTGAAAAAGGGATGTTGATATGTAACTTTTTGAAAACCTCCAGAAACTTTTTAAACTGCTTGTCTAGCTTTGCCTTCACAAGTCTTTGAGGGTATGGAACTGGTAGTACATATGGAGGAGGGTTATCTGGAAAGCTGATTCTTCCTGGTACCACATCATCTTCTTGAGGTTTATGTGTTTCCTCCTTTTCTTGTTCACTTTCTTTCTTTTCTCCATAATTCTTATGTAGAATTACAGGATCTTTCAATTCTTTCCCACTCCTTAATGCAATAGCCTTCACATGCTCTCTTTGGTTTTTTTCAGTGTTACTTGGAAGAGTACCTGGTTTCTTGGAATTCAACATATTTGTAATTTGGCCCATTTGGATTCCAAGTTCTTTATCGAGGCTTTGTGGCTTCTGAGTGTTGCGTTAGTTCTAGCCATAAACTGAGATGTATTCATGGTTAGTTGAGTCAGTGCTTCTTCTATATTTACTTTCTGTTGAGGTGGATTTGGTGGTTGAAGAGCTTGTTGCTGGTAGTTCCCTTGCGGCTTGAACACATTTTGATTATTCCTCCAGCCAAAGTTTGGATGATTCCACCAACCTGGATTATAAATGTTTGAGAATGGGCCATTTCTTTGATTTCCAATATAATGAGCTTGCTCTGACTGAGAAGGCATGGATGAGTGTCCATCTTGACTTTGTGTACTTATGTGAGGTTCTCCATATCGATCACAGGTTTCATGAGGAGTACTGATTGCATTTGCTTGACTTGTCAATGAGCTCACTTGCTTGGATATAGATGCAACTTAAGAAGATAAAGTTGTAAGGATATCCAGCTCATGCACTCCAAGTACATTTTTTGAATTATGACATTCAGAAGGCCATTGATATGCATTGGCCTCCATCTCCTCAAGTAAATTGTAGGCATCATCTAGATTTTTTCCCATTAAAGATCCTCCAGCTGCAGCATCTACAAGAATTTTGGTGGTATGTGTCATTCCATTGTAGAATGTTTGCAGTGTCTACCAATTTTGTAACCCATGATGAGGACATCTCCTTAGCAACTCCTTGTATCTTTCCCAGGCTTCATAAAGGCTTTCTAGTTCATGCTGGGAAAATGAGGTAATTTCATTCCTCAATTTAGCAGTTTTTCCTGACGGAAAGTATTTCGCCAAAAATTTCTGTGCCAAGGCATCCCATGTAGTTATGCTTCCCACTGGTAGAGAATGTAACCAGCTCTTAGCCTTATCCCTGAGTGAGAAAGGGAAAAGTATAAGTCTAATGGCATCTTCAGTAACACCATTATGCTTGAATGTGTCACATATTTCTAGGAAGCTGGCTATATGTGTGTTGGGATCTTCTATTGATAAACCACCGAATTGATTTGCTTGCACCATCTGGATAATTGTAGGCTTGATTTCAAAATTGTTGGCTGCTACTGGTGGTTTTCTGATTCCAGAAGTTGTCTCCATGATTGTTGGTGTTGCATAATCACGGAGTGTTTTGGTATATACTGCTTCTCCTTCCGTATTTGCCATTGAATTGATTGAAGTAGACTGCTTTCGAACTCTCCAATTTCTTCAATAAGTTCTCTCGATCTCAGAATCACAAAGTTGTAATTCATTCTTCTTCGATCTGGTCATATACTAAGCAAAAACCTGAAAAGAAACAAAAGACAAAAAAAAAAAACAAAAAAAATGTAATATGAAGACCAAATTAGTATTAAAATTACTTGGTATTGATATTAATGATAGCAATCCCCGGCAACGGCGCCAAAAACTTGTTACGAGTATAGGATGGTGTATTTAGAAAGTGCAAGTATACACTGTTGTAATCAAGTAATATAGAAGTGAGTAGAGTATCGTTCCCACAAGGATTGATCACTAAGTACCAAAATTGGTAATTTTAATTCTATTTAGTCGGTCGATTAGTTGTGATTGAGATTGCAAGATAAAAATGATGAAATATGAATACAAGTGATATAAAGACAAATATGAGAAAAAGCCCTAGGGATTAGATTTCACTTAACAAATTCCGGATTGAATCACTTATCTGTTCTAGTCCAATTTATTCCACATGATTGATAGTCGAGTTTCCCTATTTTAATTACTAGCCTCTTTTAAGGTCAAGTAATTCTATAATTAATTGCTAACCCAATATATTCCTATATGAATTTAAGCAATCAATCATGCATTAAGATTTATGGAACTCAATTAAGACTACACAACCCATATGAATATATTCCTATTTCATATGCAAATTATGGTTTTAATTATAGGATCCACACACATGTATCTCCTTCCGATCTCAACATGCATATTGAAATCATCCAAAAGGTGGCCAATCAATTGTATGCATTAAGAGCAATAATTAAAATTCAATCATGAAGGAAAAATTAAAACTAGATTTAATAAGTTAAGATTCAACCCGTCATTAGTAAGCTACGTCATCGCCCTAGGAAAAGGAAAATTTAGCTCATAATAAAATTAAAAACAAAACCAAAATAAATTATAAACATCATAAATATTGCATAAAAACTAATTACAAAAACATAAAAATACAACTACAAGATGCATGAAAATGGAAAATCTAGCCTACCATGTTGGAGGTAAAACCTTCCATGCAGGAGGCATACAAAAAGTAATACAATGCAATAAATGACTATCTAGCCTTTCATATATGAAGTAAAACCATCCATGCAGGAGGCATACAAAAAATAATACAATGCAAGAAATGACTATCTAGCCTTCTATATAGGAGGTAAGACCATCCATCTAGGAGGCATGCAAGAAGTAAGAAAATGCAAGAAATAAATTCTAAAATAACAACTCTATCTAAAATAGAAGCTCTCTCTGTCTCTTCCTTCCTCCTCCTTTCCTCTTGCCAAGAAGCTCTATTTATAGGCTTCATTTCGGGTGCTACATAAGCTGCTACAGTGAAAGCCGGCTGCTACAGTGAAAGCCGACTGCTACAGTGCCGCACTTCACCAACCGCACGCTACAGTGAAAAAACATTGTCCGCTACAGTACGATACAGTGATTCCAAACAGTACCAGACATGAACAGTGTATAGTGAATAGTCGCATGAATAGTAACTTCCCCTTAAATGCCTTCTTTAATTCTTCTTAATGCGGTACTGTCCATGGCTGCAAGAAAATCATTATTTATTTATTAATTACACCGAAATTGATTACATTTAGCTTAAATATAGTCCACAAAATCATCATATAAGGAAAAATAAATATGCAGATATTTTACTTATCAACAAGTAATGAGATAGTTGGACCAAGTGGGTAGAGCCAATTTTAAATGACTCATTAAAAGTCGTTATACATCATCTTTACTTCTTATTTCTTGTGTGTGAATCAGAACAGAAATGAGAAAGAGAATGAACGAGAGAGAACGATAAGGGCGGTGGAGAGAGAGAAGAGAGAGAAATCTTCTAATCGCTGAAATGACGTCTTCTCTAAAAGTGTCCAGTACAAACCTTCTTCTACTCATCCTGAGCTTCATTTCTGTGGTTTCAGATTCTCATTTAGAGGTAGTTGGTTCCGTCTTACCGGCCGGAGTGCTGCTGGAATTCCGAACCAAATTCAGAAGCGTGTAGAGGTAAGCGTATGCTTCATTTTGAACCAATTAGTTCATTGATTAGATGAATATAGGGGGAGTTGGATACTGTTCGTGTATCATCTGAAAGGGATGTTTTTGAGGTCCTAACGACATCCAATGGATGTCTAATTGGCTAATCTTCTAAGTAGAAGTAAAAAGGAAGATATTAAGCAAAAGAAAATGGGAAACCGACATAACTTTCCTAAGAATCCTAAATTGTTGCCCTGTGTAGTTTATAAAGAAAGAGTTAGATTTTCATCAATTGGATGATTCCATTGAGTTCAGAAGGGCAAATTGGTTAGAGTTTATGTTGAAGGGAAAGTGAGAAAAGGCTTATAGGGTGAAATGACCAAATTACCCCTTAAGGCTCTAAGTAAGGGCTGTCAAGGGAATTTTCATTATTTGGGCCTGAATTTGACTAATATGAGGTCAGAAATGGATTCTATACGTGAAATTGAGTAGGATTGGCTCATGTCATAATTTCTGAGAAAGTACAGTTGGGCTGGGCTTTTAGAGGCATTTTGGTAATTTAGTATAATTGAGCTAAGTTATCCAATAAAATGAGTCTAGAATGATGCATATATAAGTAGTGACTCATTTATTGTATACTTGGAATTCAGGACTCGATGGATGGTGCTCGAGCCAGAGCAAAGAAGATGGTTTGAGGACGGACGCAAAGTTCGAGAGGTAGTAAACTTACCTTACCTACATATATGTGATATGTATGTGTTTGCATTGTTTATGTGGCTACTTGATTGGTTGATGCTTTGTTATATTATATTATGGCCATGAGTATGTTGTAACATTTAGCATGCATAAAGATGTCATTAGATGACATAATTTTATGAATGGCAAGCATATCATGCATCATATATATATATATATATATATATATATATATATATATATATATATATATATATCTTACATGCATATAGTGGTATTGTTTTCTTATGAGATTCTCTCGAATCTCACTCCTCCCAACCAACTATTTAGACAGGTGAAGAGTGCAGGGAGATATGTAGGGAAGAGGAACTCTCAGAGGTGAGGTGAAGATCGTAGTGTGAGGAACTACTATTTGTAATGATGTAATTGATTTACATTTGATAGCCTTACACGGCTTTACATTTCATGTATGTTGTAACACCCCAAATTTTAAGATAAGAGAACTGAGAATAAGCCTAATTTAAGAGGACTGCTAGGCCCTAGTTTAGCCAGTGTCACAATAGGAGCGAGTAATTCCTACTATTTTTTGATACCTTGGGGGTATTAAAGGGCATAGGGAATGACAAAAATGAAGCAATTGGGACACACACACGACATAGTTATGTTAAAAAGCAAGGTAGTGTTCCTACCAGTAAATTACTATGTGGTGGTCATGATTGTGTGATGATTTTTGAATGGGAAAATAATGTAAGGACAAAATAGTAATTTTTTCCATAAAGTAAAGAATGAGTATTTTTCCCAATGATTTGAGTGAGATGGGAATTAAAAAGGTGGGAAAGGAACTCTAAGTGAATTAATACTCAAGAAAAGTCAAGAGCCATAAAGCATAAGGCTACGATTAACCATGTGTAAGGTGGTATAATGGGATAGTTTGAGAATAATAATTCTCTCTATGTGTCTCATTATTTTATTGGATGAAGAAGCATGACAAAGGAAATGAATTATCATGCAAGAAAGCTAAAGAAGTGGACTAATGATTATGACCACATAAGAGTTATATTTTAATGACTCATCACTCTTCATCCTTTCCTTCTTATTCCTACGTGCCAATTGAATCAGAATGCAATAACGAAAGAATGAGAAAACGTAGAAACAAAATAGAACGAGAACGACGAGAACGGAGGAGAGAGAGAGGAGAGAGAAATCTTCTGAGCATCGAATCTCTATCAAAATGGCGTATACTCTCCAAGTACCCTTCTCTAACATTCTTCTACTCATCACGAGCTTTAATTCTATGGATTCGGATTCTCGATTGGAGGTCGTTGGTTCCATCTTGCTGGTCAGAGTGTCGTCAGAATTCTGAACCGAATTCATAAACGAGTTAAGGTAAGCATATGCTTCCTTCTGACCATTTCGGTTTGCTGATTGGATGAGTATAAGAGAAGTTGGGTACTATTCACCTCTCATTCAATTATGTGTTTTAACAGTTCAAATGATGTCTAATGCTTGCCTAACTAGCTAATCTTGTAATTATAAGTAAAAAGGAGATGAGTAGGAAAGATAGAACGTGAAACCGACATAACTCTTCTGAGAACTCAAATATGGTTGCTAATTGTGTGGCACAAAGTAAGAGTTAGAATTTCATCAATTGGATGATTCCATTGAGTTCAAAAGAGCAAAATGAGTCTAATTCATGTTAATGTCAAAGTGAGAAAAGGCCTAGGGTGTGAAATGACTGAATTGCCCTTAAAGCACTAAGTAATGGCTGCCAAGGGGTATTTTTGTCATTTAGGGCCTGAATTTGAATAAACTGAAGTCACCAATGGATTCTACATGTGAAATTGTGTTGGATCACCTCAAGTCAATATTTTGGGTAAAGTGCAAGTAATTGGGTACAAATGGGCATAAGCAAAGTCTTAAGGGTATTTTAGTAATTATACAACAATGAGTTGAGATAACCAACACTATGAGTCTAGAATGAGATACGAGTAAATAATAACACATTTATCTTAAATGTGTAATTTTAGGATATACCGACAAACGAGCCGAAATTAGAGCTGGACCAAGGACAAGCAAGGAAAGGACCTATCCCAGGTAGTACATCCTTCATACTTATACTATGTGATACTAAATCATGAATGTCATACATTGTAACATAAGCTAGTGTCCTAGACACATCATTCCGCCATGTTGTGGTCATGGACCCAACAGGGGCACTAAGTCGACCAAAGTGCAGACGTAAGTTTGGCCTTGGGCTAGTGTTTACACAAAAGTCGATCATCTTACATGATATGACATTGCATATCTATTTTTGCATTCTATTTGTATGTAAGCATGTTACTACTGAGATTCCCCCGAATCTCACCCTTTCCATAAAAATGTAAGTTTCCAGCAGCAGGCAACAACTCGAAGAGCATAAAGGTGATTTTCGTCAACTGGAGGTGGCGGACGAGTACAAGAAAAGACATTGGTTATCTAAAGACTCTGTAATGATATTAAGGTTTGTAGCTATTTGTATACCCCTATGAGATGGTTGTATATAATCAAGCATTATTGTATCATTATATCAGTATATTAGCGCTGCAATTATCTTAATGGGCCATTGTACTCCTCGCTATTGCGACTCTGAGAAATTTCCATATTGGAATGAGGGACGTTACATATGTATATGAATGTATGAATAAAGTTCAGCAGAGAACCGCTCTAGTTTAACTAAAGGAGAATAGCTCTTAGTTTATTTAAAGTAAACACTCGCATACTTTGATTGTAATGAAACTAAGAGGTAATGAGTCATTAGTGATATGTGAATCTTGTGGAAATGTATTTAAAGTATTCTACCCTTTTGAAAACCCTCTCAACCTTAGGTTCAAATCTTGAGTTGAGAGCGAGGATTTATGAACGTTATTAAACGTTGCAGTAGTTTGAGGTCAAATTCTGGTTCCACAACTGATTTCACTATTCATTTATACTCATTATGGAGTATTGGAAATAGGGAGTCACATTTAGTGGTATCAGAGCCAGGTTCTGGCAACCATGGGTAGTTGCTAGAGAGCGTTGGTCCTTGCAATATTGGGTAATTGCTAGAAGTTCTTTGCTTATAGTGATAGGTTATGATCCTTGGTTAGATGTCATGTGTTAGAAGGCATAGTTGATGAAACTATGGCTAAAGAATGATGGCATGGTGGTAGAATTATGGTTAAGAGTAAGGCCAAGTGGGAAGAACAAGGATTTGGATAACCTATGAGTGGATTTAGATTGATTTCTGAAGTGTTATCAGCCTGGGATAGCTTATGAACTCGAGTTTAGCTTAGTGAACTCAAGTTCATGGGCCATTTTCTGATGGAAAGTGGTCTCGAGCAAGAACTCTCAGGGAGATATGCACGGAGGAGGATCTCAGAGGTGAGGTGAAGATTGTAGTGCGAGGCACTACTATTTGTAATGATGTAATTGATTTATTGATAGCCTTGCATGGCTTTACATTTCATGTATGTATATAAATGTAATGATAAATCAGTACAGAACCGAACCACTCTAGTTTACCTAAAGGTGAATGGCTCTTAGTTTATTTAAAGTAATTGCTCACATACTCTGATTGTAATAGAACTTAGAGCTAATGAGTCATTAGTGACGTAGTAAATCTTGTGGAAATGTATTTAAAGTATTATACCCTTTGAAAACCCTCTCAGCCCTAGGTTCAGATTCTGAGTTGAGAGTGAGGATTTATGAACGTTAGTGAACGTTAGGTAGTCCGAGGTTAAATCCTGGTTCCATAATTGATTTTTCTACTCATTTATACTCATTATAGAGTATCGGAAATGTGTCACACACATGATGAATGTGATATGCTGACATTATTTCTACTTTCAAGTTCTTTCACTTTCTTTTTATAATGAACCATTTCCTTAGCTATCTTAATGAATTTAGAATGCAATGCATTGTATTCAGATAAAAGTTCATCATAGGAAGGTTCAGAATCACTTACCTCAGAGTCTGATTCTTCTTCTTTAGCTACCAAACAAATATTAGCAACTTCATCATCATTACTTTTCTCATATGACGAACAATTACCCCATATGGATGATATGTATGCTTTCTTTCTCTCCTTCTTCTTGTATTTATTCTTGAAGCATTCGGACCTTATATGTCCTAGTTTTCAACACTTGTAACATACGACTTGTTGCTCTTTATTTTATTTCTTGCTCGAACCTCCTTGCTGATTCTTAAAGTTTCGTTGACCTCTTCTATAGAACTTCTTGAACTTTCTGACAATCATTCCCATATCCTCATTGTCAAGTTCTTCTTCGCTTTTGGATGGTTCGGCTTCCTTGATAGCTTTAAAGGCGACTCCTCTTTTCTTTTTATCATCAAAATCTTCTAGTTCTTTCTTAAACTTAAGCTTTCCCTCATACTCAGAAAGACTTCTAAAGAGTGCAGCTACTGATCTCATTGATTCACCTTTAGCTTCTTAAATGGTTGTGACCTTTTGTAATATCCCAAATTTTAGGACTTGTAATTGGCCATATTTTAGTGATAGCTTCTAAATATGAGAATTCTGCAAATGATGGGCTTGTAATTGGCCATATTTTATATTTTTTCTTAAAACTAGATTGAATAAAGGTTGCGTAGCCTTTAGAACTACCCTAATTAGACATCTACACAATAAGATATGAATTTTCAAAGTTTGATGTCAATTCTGCCCATTTTTGCATTAAGTGCGAAAATGGAAGAAAATGTAAGGGCAAAATGGTCATTTGACCAATAAATCAAGGAATAATTATTTTCCCTGATATTACCAATAATTTCAGTTAAATGAGAATTAAAAAGAGGGAAATGACCACTTGGTAATTATTAAGTCTTTTTTGGAATATTAATAGCAAAGGAAAAATAAAAGCTTGAAAAAGAAGTCAAAAAGTAAAGGCATAGGACTTTGGCCGGTCAACAAATTGTAAGATAACATAAAGGATTCAAAGCAATATTTCCTCTTCCATTTCTCATCCATTTCAGCTAACCAAGGGGAAAAGAAAAGGGAAATGGAAATATTTAGATAAAAAGAGAATTTTGGACCAATAGGGAATAACCATATGTAAGGAAAATTTGACTAACTTATTAAGTCATTAGACCTTCATCTTTCCATCCTCATTTGCGTTCAACATCTGAACCAAGAGAGAGAGGGAGACTTCAGCCATTTTCAAGGTCTCCCAAGCACACCAAGAGCTAGGGTTTCCTAAAATCTAAGGTAAGAAGTTGTAATCTTGAAGTTTAAACTTCCTAATCACACTATAACCACTTCTAACCTCTTCTACTCCTTGAAAACTATGGATAGCAAGTTGAATCAAGAGTATAGAGAGAGAATTCAAAAAATTCCAGGAGAGAGAAGGACAAAGAATCAAGAGGTAAACTTCAAAACTTGCCTCTCTTGCCTTGTTGGTGTTGGTGTTGTTGTTGGTAGATATTGCCAAAATTTCCCCTCAATCATGTTCATTTATTTTTTAAATAGTTAATCATTTGATTAGAAGTAGAAAGGAAGTGATTAAGTAAGAGAAAACAAGAAAACAACAACTTTAACATAAAAATCTCTAATTCTGCCCTGTATTGTGACATAATAAAGATGTTAGAATTTGGTAATTTTGATGATTCCATTGGCTGTATAAGGAAAAATTGTGTAGGTATACAAGTGTTCATGATTTTTGGATGCTTCTATATCAATTTGGAAATTTAAGAATTGTGCATGAACATGTTAAATCTGCCTGTCTGGAACACTGTTATTGTTCGTGATGTTTCAGGGATCAAACCTTGTAAAACAATTTTGAAATTTTTCATAATTAAATTAGAGACATATAGATTTAATTATATATATATTTTTTTTAATTTTTTGACAAGTACATTGGGAGATATGAATTTTTGAAGTTGTGCCCTATTTCTAGAATGTAATATGGGATAGGTTGTGTTTGGAAAACTTCTGGGAATTATGTAGCTGTGGTAGATAAAATTGAATATTTTTATGTGAAACTAGACTAAAATATTTTTTTATATAATTTAGAACCACTCAATTAGGAGTTTCTTAGAATTAATGGTAAAGTTTTGAAGTTATGACCTGTTTTCTAGAAAGCAGTGTGGAATAGTGATATATAACAAATTTATTGGAATCATTTGTCTACATTAAGAAAACCTAACAATTTTTACTCAAATTTAAATTGATATATATATTCATTTATGATTTTAAATCAATCCAATTGAATTTTTTTAGAATTAAATATGAATTTCCAAAGTTGACTGAAAAATTTGCCAGTTTCTTGAAAACAGTGTAATTGCACTATACAGAATTGTATTATGCAGAAACTGTTATAACTGCTTTAGATAACCAACATAATTTGATTTAAAGGTAGTAATAGTGCAAGTAATAACTAGTTACTTGTAACTCTAATTTTGATAGGAACTAGAACTTGCCCGAGCTCAAAGAAACAGTTGGATTTTGCTCAAGGGAAGTAATCAAGTAGTAACTCTATCTTTCATATGTTATAAGATACACTGCATATTTTATGGATTCATCATGAATTTTCTGGCACATTATGTGATAGATGAGGGGATGCCCGGGTGATAATTGAATATTTATTACACTCATTTGTATCTCTTGATTAATAAATTTAGATTGTTTAGTAATAAATAATGGGCTTTTAAGCTTATTTGGGCTTTGAGTGTTTTATTGGATTTAACATATTTTAACAATAAAAATTCCAGATTTACAACCCTTCTCTATTGTGATCATAACTCTTGAACCAGATATCCAAATTATCTCATTCTTGTCTCATTTTTTAGATGATTCAGAGGGCAACAATTGATATGAAGACTTGAAGGGAAAATTCGGACAAGAGGATAGTCAAAACTGTAGTCAATGTTATATATATTTTTTTGGATTTTTATTGGGCCCAAATTTTGTAATGCAGCACCATTTATTGTGGATTTTCATTTTAGGCTGAACTAATGGGCTTTGGCCCATTTGACAATTAGGGTTTAACCTAAGTTAGCTGAAACAATAGACACACAGATGGGGGGACGTTTTTGGATTGAATTCAGAAGTTCTTAATTCTTTGAAATGTTCTTCGTGTTCTTCGTTCGTTCTTCGGATTTTCCAGTCATATCCGGCTAAATTTCTGTGATTGACCTATGGATTGAGGATCTACGTTTCTAATCAGAGGATATACTTAACCCGGTAACGTAACTTGTTTCTATTTACTCTAATCGGATTCGATTTCTGGAAATAGTTTGAATGTTTGTTTTAATGTTCTGATTGGTACATCCCAAGGACATAGTTTGAATCGGGTCACAGTGCTACTGAACGATTGCACAGTAGCACACCACGAATACGAACAGAACCTAGACGATCGTCCAGTCGAGGGATTCTCTGGATGGATACAGAGATTTCAGTTCGTCCAGAACCAATCACGAGTTCGTTACAATCTTCGTCCGATGATGGTAGGAAACTATGAATCCCAATCCTATGTCAGTCGTTGTAATCTGTTTGGTCTAGTCTAGTTCATTTTCAATTCTATCTTTAATCTGAGTTCATTGTTAGTTAGTAGTTGAATTGAACCCCCCCATCGATATTTGTTCGAATGTTTTAGACTGCATGCAAATTCACTGGGAGACGATCCAGGTTCTCTATACTGCAAACCCTTATTGAAACTGGTTATTTTGCGAGAGCTCGACAAATCTCGGTCACCGGGGCCGATTGCACGAGTATCACTCGGGGCCTTGTAATATAAATGGCGCTATGGTGATATTTGAATTGTATGTTATGCACTGAATGTTGTTGTAATAATTCTGTTGTATAATGACTGTGTGACATGCTTTGTGATGTTGTATCTGTATGATTGACTATCTGCTACTACTGAGATTCTTTTGAATCTCACCCTTTTTCTATAAACCAATTTACAGTACAGGTTGATAGTTCAAAGGGCAAGAGGGCAAGCACGGACAGCTAGAGGATGATGCTGCATATTGTATTTTCTATGTTGGTTATCTACTTTTGCATACTCTGATATGATGAAACTAAGAGCTGATAAGACTTAGTGACATAGTGAAACTTGTGAAAATAATTGAAAAGTCTTTCTACCCTCTGGAAAAACCCTCTCAACCCTAGGTTCAACTCCTTATTTGAGTTTAGGGATTTGTGAATATTTTCGAAAGTTGGGTAGTCTGGGTTCAAATACTGGTCTCACAACTGATTTTACTACTCATGTGTACTCATCAGAGGCTATTGGAAATAAGGTATTAAACCTTTGCTTCCAATTCCTTTGTAAGAATATTGAGAATCTTTTTTACTTGGACATTTTTTTCAAATGTTTTCCTAAGTGCTGCCAGCTAGTTGACTAGGTAGGTATATCTGAATTCAAATTCAGATATTATTTCTCTAGGTTTCATTCGAAACAAATCATATTATGTGGTAAGAGTATTAACTCTATTTTCTTTGATTCTGAATGTACCTTCATGTGCAATTTCTAAAGAATCCCATATTTCCTTAGATGTAGGCAACGTACAGATTCTGAAATATTCCTTCTGATTGAGGGTGCTTTGTATCATTAAAATGGCTTTGCTGTTAAGCGTTACCAACCTTCTGTCAATTTCATCGAATTCTTTTAAGCTTTTCTTTATAACTCTATATTCAACTTTCATCATTGGAATATAATCTCCATCTTGTATTACATTCCATAAGCTATATTCAGTTGCTATTACAAAGACTCTGAACTTAGCTTTCCAAAATGAAAAAATGCTCTCCGGCAAAACCAGGAGGTCTAGTAATTGAAGCTCCATTTAGAAGAATGTTCTCACCCATAGTTGCCATATGAATGAATCCTTCTTAATTTGTTAAACTCTTTCGAGAAGACCTTGTTTTAATGCCAAATGTAAGAGGCAAGTTTCACCCAAGTGGTAGGTAAATTGGGTGATATTAAATTTTTGTCGTTGATATGGCTATGTTAAAATGAATGAAGAGAGTGTAGAGATGAGAGAAATTATACACAGAGATTTATACTGGTTTGGCCTTAATTTCTAGCCTACGTCTAGTTCCCATAGATCAACAACTGTTGAGCCTTTCATTAATCCTCCAAGATTCAATCGGCTCTTGGAATGCATGGTATAACAACTGTCCTTGTAAGGATTACAAGCAGAAATGTTCTAGACTTAGAACTTTCTCTCCCCCTCAAGGCAAGTCTTACGAGCATAGTAATTCCAACGACTCTTCTCTCTCGCTTGCTTATGAAAGTCTTACAAGCATCTACATTTTCTCCTGCTTACACCACTGTAAGTCTTACGAGCATCAATGTTCTCTCCTGCTTGCATCTTGTTAGTCTTACGAGCAGAAAGTCTTCCAAGGAACTCTCTCAACTTCTCCCGTAAGGAAACTTTACTCTTTCAAGGTCACATTGCCTTGAGATGAAGATTATAATGAAAATGCTTACAAAAACTCTCTTACAGAGTAGATAAGATAATCACTCATGCTCACAATATGAATACAAAGGAATTTCAAAGACTTGTAAATTGGTAAGCTCTTTTGTGTGTGTTCTCTTTCATTTTTAGTTCATCTTTGTAAACTCTTTACATCGTTGTTCTAGAGACGAATGTTGTAGTGTGTCCATTGTGGAGTGGGATGTTCATTTGAATTCTCTACACAAGCTATCAAGGTATTTGACAATTACTCGTGGTGTTTTTTGGCCTATGTGTAGTGACAGCTAGCTCACATCATTGTGTCCGCCATTTTTTACTTCTTTATCCATTTTTCTAATCTGATCGTTGAAGACCTGTCTCACACATGAAATAAACATTAAACAATGTCTACAGATAATAACATGTGAAAATACAAGCATTGGCTAACATATAAACAGATTCGGATTCATCACTGAAGTTAACTTAGCTTCTATCATCACATGAACTCTAGTGCATCATACCAAACTCGAGTGTATAATATATTTTCTCATTCACCAGGTAGTCTTGGTTAGGAACTCATGAGAGTACAAACTTAAACTCGAGTGTAGAATCCTCAAGAACTCGAGTACAATTGTATGGACTCGAGTGCATAAGCTATTTTCTAGTTTCAGATTAGTTCTCTAATTCAAACTCTCGGAAGTGCAATACAGGACTCCAATGCAAATTTCTGCAGAACTTAAGTGTAGGTTTTAGGACTTGAGTGCATAACTTGTTTTCTCAAAGGAAGTCTTCTCGGGTATAAACTCTCACGCTTGAACTTTCTGAACTTGAGTGCAAAAGCAATCAGAGTACTCCTTATATACTTTATAGCTTCAAATCTTTCGGGTATAAACTCTTTTCTCAGAACTTTTTGAACTTGAGTACTAATTGATTGATGAACTTGAGTGCATATTTTCAGACTCGAGTATAGAACTTGTTTCTCAGCATCAAAACTCTCTGGTATGAAGTCTTACGTCAGAAATCTCATGACTCAAGTGCATTGCTTCAAAGAACTCGAGTGCACTTCATATCAATTGATTCTTGCCAAGTCTCTGGAACAAACTCTTATTCCAGAACTTCCATGACTTGAGTGTATATCTTCTCTGGAATCGAGTGTGTCATTGGGAACTTGAGTGTAAAGGTTCCTTTCATGTACATAATTTAAATATCAGTTATGTCTCAATGGAACTTGCATAGGAAAATACCATCCAAACTTAAGTGTATGTTGCAAGACTCGAGTTCATTGGCCAGAGCTTGGGTGCATGTCACAAAACTTGAGTGCAGCAGCAATTATGCAGAATTCATCAACGAGACTTTATGCAATGCTTTCTTTAGAGATTTTTAAACGTTGTACTTTATTTAATTTGATCATTTCCATGTAAAACAATTCATCACTGTTTTGTTATCATCAAAACATGAATTCTAATAATAACAACTTCCCTTTACACTCTGTAAGGATATAATGATGATAAAATATTACAATCAATCTTCTCTCTTAGAAGTGAATTGAGATGAACACTGAAGCACAATATAAATAATCTCTCTCTAAAGTAAATTATATAAATACAGAGAAATAGAGAGTATATGAGTTGGAACGTTGTAGTCAAAGTTTTAGCATTTTGTCAGTGAAGACGCAAGCTTTCACCTCTTTGGTTTTGAATGCTTTTTCTATTTACAGTTGATCATAGGCATTTAACCGTTGGAGCTTTTTGGAAACAAAAGTAACTTTTGACCATTAAGCTTTAATCCAAATTTAATCTTTTGTAATCTTTATATAAACTTGATTAGTAATGATTGAAAAATGTTAGAAGCAAGATAATCAAGATTTAAATAAGTTTGGAAGCATTTTGCATAAATATGAGACGTTGAAAAAACTTTGAACAACATCACTTTCATATCACTGGAGTGATCCTTGCCAGTGATAGGTTATCACTCTAATGATCCTTTAAGATCTTCTTAGTGAACAATGTATCACTTTCATATCACTAGAAGAGATTCTTCCAGTGATGAACACATGTTAAGTCCAAATTTGGCAAATGACCTATTTCCAAAACTCTCCTTATGTGTACATTCTACTGAAAAATGAACCAGATCAAAATTCATTGTATTCCAAAAGTTATGATTAAATCCATAATTGTTTGGTCTGGAACAAGGTGTATATTTTGGGTGTCAAATTCCGAAAATCATATCTCTTTCATCTGAACTTTTTTTAGCTTGATCTTGGTGTCTTTGTGTCTCATTGAGTCTAGTTTTATATGCAATAAGTTTCATCTCAATCAGAGTTATGGTTTGGTTACATTTGTTGGACTGAATGAAAACAAAATAGAACAGAATGGTAATCACTCAAGTGATCATTGAAAATTCATCTTTGGAGGTGCCACTAGTATAAAATATAGACTTTATACCTGTTTTTTACACCTGAAAAAACAAGACACGTGTAGAAAGTATGACCGATGGCATTTTCATAAATATATAAAGATGAATGAACTTTCTACATGTGATCTCTCATAACACGTGTAGAAAGTGGGACTTTCTACACGTGTTGTGAGGAGAACAAGTGTAGAAAGTAAATTTAAAATATTTTTTCTTTAAATATTAATGAATTTAATTTTCATTTTAATTTTTTTAAAAAATAAATGACAACTTTCTACACCGGTTGGGGTTCAACCGGTGTAGAAAGTGTTAGAACTGGCTGACACCCAAGAGGGGGGTTGAATTGGGTGTACGATAGTAAAGTCATATTGTTTAAAATCTTTTCGCAGCTTATCAAATCAATACATATAGAACTATAAATTCATACGCAGATATATAGATCATATATGCTGGAAATGTAAAAGCTTAAGGAATAGAAGATGCAAACTATAATTTATCCTGGTTCGGTCCAATCCACGATGACCTACGTCCAGTCCCGAGGCTCCTCCTGAGATTTCCAATCCACTATCTTCTTGTTTAACTGGGTACAAGATAAGCCTATACAAATCTCTTACAAAGTACTCCCCCTTACACACTGTAAGGTTACTCCCTCTTATGGCAAGTCGAGCAAAGCAATCCTGAAGACCTTTCTCTCCTGCTTAACCGTGCAAGTCTTATGAGTAGCAACGTTCTCTCCTGCTTATACCACTGTAAGTCTTACGAGCAGCAACATTCTCTACTGCTTGCACCTTGTAAGTCTTATGAGTAGAAAGTCTCTGACAATTCACTCTACAACTTCCCCCGTAAGTTGATCAATCCTTTCAAGGTCCCTCTACCTTTAGAACACTTCTGAAATATAGATGAAGTGTTTACAAGCTCTCTTATAGAGTGGGTAAAATGCTCACTGAAGCACAATGTAAATATTCTCACTCTCAATTATACATGACAAGGAAAAACAAATATTAATAGAGAGTATGTAAGAGACGAAGATTCATGACAGTAGCATATTGGCAATTGGGTTCTTGCTACTTCATTTCTGTTTGATCGTGTATTTTGTCACTGCCATGTATTCTTTTGGATGCCTTAGTCTATATAGTAAATGTTGAGAGCTGTTAGAGTATTCAAATATATTTTCCCATTGAAATCTGATCGTGCTCTCTGATAAGTAATTCAACCGTTGCCCATGATCGTGCTCTGACAAATGCTTCAGTTGTTTGCACGTTTTGTTGACTCGTCTATTGAATATTGATATTGCCTATGATTCGTCATCGTTAAATATCTGTCGGTTGCTTCCCAAGTGAACTGTAGAGGAATACCTATAATGCGCTGACAGAAAATAGCCGTTAGAGAATATTTTAAATATCACTTGAGTGGATAACTTCTTCACCGAAAGTGATCTACATCAGCTGAGTACACCATGAAATCCTTCGAGTAAATTCTTCAACTCGGTGTACGTCACTTGGAATGTTCAGACATCTTCTGGAGGTGATTTTGATAAAATAATATTCCATTGGCAGTGATCTTGATAAAGCAATATTCCACTGGAAATGATCAGCATCCCTCGAGTGTACCATGAAATCATTTGAGTTTTTTCCTTGTTTCTGTCATATTTCTGGAAGTGATTTACAGAAGCATTTCATTGGCAGTGGCTTTGTAAGAGTAAGCATATCATTGACTGGAAGTGATCTGAGACTGGAAGTGAAACTGAGAAAATGGCATATCAGTTCATTGGAAGTGATATGGTGCATATTGGTATTCTCTGGAAATGATCACTTAAGGCACTGGAGGTGATATGAGGAATTTTAATATTCACCGGAAGTGATTCAGCAACCACTGGTAGTGATATGCCAAATTTCATATATCACTCGAGTGAATTTGGCATCACTGGAAGTGATTTTGTAAATAGTGAATTTTTCTTACAGTGATTTCCAATCCACTGGAAGTGAATCTGGAAATTTTAAATATCACTCGAGTGATCTGACATCACTGGAAGTGATTTTTAAAACAGTGTATTTTTCTTCCGGTGATTACAAACACACTGGAAGTGATTTGGAAAAATTGAGATATCACTCGAGTGATTTGAAGATCACTGGAAGTGAAATTCAGAACAATGATCTTTTCTTGCAGTGATTTGACTTGCACTGGAAGTGATTCTGAAAAATCTCATATCACTCGAGTGATTTCGGTATCACTGGAAGTGAAATTGCAAACAGTGAAAAATTCCTCCGGTGATTTCTGCGCCACTGGAAGTGATCTGCATTCTGACGCATTTCACTCGAGTGATTATTAATGATTACTCGAGTGATTATAAAAATCACTCGGGTGCTCTCTGTTCAGATCACTTAAACTCGAAACTCCACTTCCAATTCGACAGCAAACAGGGGTCAAATTACAGATGGCATAACTCTTCGAATATAGCTCCACAATTTCTGTATTATATATCCATGGAAAGATCTTGAAGTCTAGTTTCATATGGCACCAGTTTCAGCTCAATCAGATATGTGGTTTGAGAGTTATGGCCAAAATACCAAATCTGTTCCAGAAAGTGACGCTGATATGAAGGCCAAATTCAAACACTTATATCTCCTTCATCTGAGCTCCTTTGATTTTTTTTTCTAATTTCAAAATGATGCATTGGGAGTCTATTTTCATATGCAACTATTTTAGTCTCAATCGGAGTTGTAGTTTGGGAGATATGATCAATAACCAGGCCTCGCTCAGCTAAACGAACAACAGAGCATGAAACGCTGAACATCACTCGAGTGAATTAGTGAATCACTCGAGTGATTTTTACTATTTCCATAATCACTCGATGCTACAGTGAGCGTATGCTACAATGCTCACTGCTACAGTACCCATAGAACTTTAATCTTCATATTTTTTATTAATTCTTGCAAGTTCTTCATTCCTCAATTTCTTTCTTCCATTGCTTGACTAATCTACAATATATGCAACATTAAATATAGTAGTTAGTGAATGTAAGAGATAAGTATATTATGCAAACTTTTGCTCTCTTAATATTTGGCATATATATTTGTCATCATCAAAACTAATCATATCTAACAGAAAGTCTTTTGTTTCTATACGGGTTAGGCTTCCAACCCGTGTAGAAACTTTAGTTTCTACACCGGTTGGGTCCCAACTCATGTAGAAAACTGACTTTCTAGTTTCTACACCGGTTGGGTCCCAACCCATATAGAAAACTGACTTTCTACACCGGTTAATCCCCAACTGGTGTAGAAAGTGGTTGTTATTATAAAAAAATTAAAACCTCCCGTGTTTGCTTCTTCTTCCTTAAAACCTGCTACAAAAACCTTGTGATTTTGCTATCTCGGTATCCAACCTCTACCTCGACAAGCCACTTCCACTGTCTACTACCATTGACGACACCTTAGACGCCCTCAAAACCTTCGATGATAACTTAATCAGTGTCTGGAACTGCAACGATCACTTCTTCGCTGCTCGAATCGACTTCGCCTGTCTGTGCGATTTTGCCTAAAATTTCAGGTCTCGTAAGGCATCTTGAGCCATCTTCTAGTTACTTCTCACTTACCATATGATTTGTTCTGGAAATGTTACTCTTCCCCCTTTTCTTCTCTCTTCTCCCCAGATTCTTGTGGTGATTTTCTTTATTTTTTTTAAATTTTCACTAGGTTTATTGTATATCACTTGAGACTTGTACGGAATTTTAATTTTTTGGTTAAAACTTGAAGATGTTTTTATGGGAACAAAGAGGCTTCACTTGAGGGTGGAGACTCGTGAAGATTGAGTGGCATGGATGGAAGCCCTGTAGGTAGTAAAAGATATGTTCCCCCGGATGTTCAATAGCGAGTTGATGGCTCCGATAGATAATGTAACCATTTCAACTGATAAACTTAGACAGAGACTACTGGAAGAAGGTGCGAGTGAGGCAGCTATTCAGGATAGCAAGCAAATTATGAGAAACAATTTTGTTGCACTGCAAACCTAGCTTGTGTTGCTTAAGCAGAAGCAATGGGTTCTGATTGATACATTGCGACAAATGGAGGTAATGGAAACTGCAAAATATCATTCCAAACAAATTAGGCATTCTTGTTCGATATCTACTACCATGCAGAATTTATTGAGGTTCCCTAAGCAATCTCTTGGGCCCAAAAAATGCATAGAAACAAATTAGGTAATAGGATTGTTTTTGTTTTATAGTTAGCTTCAATTCTATTGCTGTGACTAATTTCAAACTGAGAAGGGAAAAAAACAAGTTGCACTTCTTGTTTACAATTGAACCGTTGTTGCAACTACTTGTGTAGTCATATACAATTGGAATTAACTTGTTGTGGTGATCAAATCTATCTGCTTTGAAATTCTGAGATATTAGTTCTGTTTTACTATGAGATACTCCTATTGCTGTAGTAGTTTGTTCTATGGCCACTTTGTGAGTTGGGAGTGAGTGACTTGCTTGAATTTGAATGCCTCTAACTATGATTTTGTTGTGCATATTTTTGAGTCACTACAAGTTTGGTCCTTGTTGAGTTTCATGCACATTTTTGGTTAGGAAATTTCATTGTCTTGAATCTGTCACTACAAGTTTGCTGTGAGTTAATTCATATCTAATAGAGCAATCATCTATTCATTTTATACTTTACTCTATATGCCAAACTCTGTTTCTCTAAACTGTTGCTGCTGGAGTATCCAGAACATTAGCTATTTAGTACTTGATTGAATTCCTGCCCATTTCTTGAATCTATTTCAGCACTCAAGTATTCACACTTCTGAAACTACTTCAATGCATCAGTTTAAACTTTGGAACTCATTTCATTAATTTGTATACATTCATTGTTGTTTCTGGGAATGTATAAGAGTACTTCATATTAGGCATTCATTGGATTATTTCTTATGACTTACACTTTGTGCATATTGCTTACACAATACAAACTCGCTTCTTGCTCTGCTCAGAAGACTATGGGGATCATTGAGTTACCACATGGCAGTTCTGTTCTTATTGATTCTTCTCCTTTTCTACTGAAACTTGATCAGCTTATTTTTCCATATAATTGCTTGAGTTTTATAGATGTTGGTTGTTCCTTATGTGCTGATAACACATGTGCTAGACATGGTAGTGCATCTTTAGATGAAATTCTCTCTTGTGATTTAAGTTTAGATATAAAGCTATGTGAGCATGAGATTTCTAGTGTACTAGTTGTTGATAATTTGCTCATTTCTAGTATACTAGTCTACTAGGACCTTAATCTGATTGGTGTCTATGTTATGTATATCCAGAGTGATGTAGAAACAGATGATGATATCTCATTTCTTCATCCTCTTGACCTTATTACATCGATCTACTAGAAAAATAGAATCATGAAACACTAAATTTTGTCACTCCAATATTAGATAGAGAGGCGAGAGTGTCAGTAGCAGCTAAACTTACTGAATATTTAGTGGATCTAACTTTACGGCAGATGCAATATTTGTTTTGTGTTGGCAAAATCATAAGAAATGTTGAGATCAGAAAGGAGGAGTTGATACTGTTAGAACTGGCTGACATCCAAGAAGGGGTGAATTGGGTGTATGATAAGAAAGTCTGATCTTTTAAAATCTTTTCACAGATTGTTCACTTAGTATATATGGAAGTAACAATTATGTAAATCGGATATGCTGGAAATATAAAAACTTAGGGAAGAGAAGATGCAAACTGTGTTTTATCCTAGTTCGGTAGAATCCATGATGACCTACGTCCAGTCTCCAGGCTCCTCCTGAGATTTCTAATCCACTATCTTCTTGTTTAATCAAGCACAAGAAAAGCCTTTACAAAACTTACAAGAGTTACTCCCCCTACACACTGTAAGGTTAACTCCCTCTTACGGCAAGTCGAGTAAAGCAATCCCAATGACCTTTCTCTCCTGCTTACCCGTGCAAGTCTTACGAGCAGCAACATTCTCTCCTTCTTACCCCACTGTAAGTCTTACTAGCAGCAACGTTCTCTACTGCTTGCACCTTATAAGTCTTACTGACAATTCGCTCTACAACTTCCCTCGTAAGGTGATGAATCCTCTCAAGGTCCCTATACCTTGAGAATACTTTTGAAATACAGATGAAGTGTTTACAAGCTCTCTAACAGAGTGGGTAAAATGCTCACTGAAGTACAATATAGATAATCTCACTCTCATAGATACATGATACATAAAATAGATAAGTACTGAGAGTGTCTGGGTCGAATTGGGACTCATGATATTTGCATGTTAGCGTAGTTGGGTTCTTGTGCTTCTGTTTGCTCGTGTGTATCTCAGTTCCCTGTAGTATTACGTGTCTTCTTCTTGAATGCTTCAGTTTATATAGAAGATGAGTTGAGAGCCGTTGGAGCATTCAAATATTCTCCCGTTGAAATCTGATCGTGCTCTCCAATAAGTAATTCAACTGTTGCCCATGATCATGCTCTGACAAATGCTTCAGTTGTTTGCACGTTCATTGACTCGTTTATTAAATATTGATATTGCCCATGATTCGTCATCATTAAATATTGGTTCGATGGTTGCAATGTGATCGGTAGTGCATAACACCTATAAAAGCACTCAGAGAAATAGCCGTTAGAATTACTTGGGTGATTACAGACTTCACTATCAGTGATCTCTAAAAATCGAAGAATCACTGGAAGTGATTTTGATTTCACTGGAGGTGATTTTCAGAAAATAATATTCTATCGGTAGTGATCTTGACAAAACAATATTCCACTAGCAATGATCAGCATCTTCGAGTGTAGCTTAATATCCCTTGAGTGATTCTGATTCACTAGCAATGATTTTTATCAAACATAATATTTTACTGGCAGTGCATAGCATGATCACTGGAGCTGATTCTGAGTGATTCTGATTTACTCTCACTGGAGTTGATTCTGTCATAGTGGAGAGTACATTGAGTGATCACCAGAAGGTATTTGATTCACTAGAAATGCATTGGGAGTGATATACCAAAATAAGCATATCACTTGAGGCATATTGGCTTTCACTGGAGGTGCATTTAGGTTCGCTGGGAGTGATCTCATCTTCACGGGAAGTGATTCTGATTCATACTGATATACTGGTAGTGATTTGATGTCAACTAGAAGTGATACTGAGAAAATAGCTAATCACTTGAGTGAATTTGGCTGCACTGGGAGAGATTTTCAGAACAGTGAAATTTTCTTCCGGTGATTTCAGAGCCAGTGAAAGTGATATTGAAAATTTTATTAGATTTCATGTTTTGATGATAACAAATCATGTTTTAAAAGCTCATGGATTCAATATCAGCAAAGGAAGTAATTCTGGTGATCTGTGCAAGATCACTCGAGTAATTTTGTTAATCACTCGAGTGATATTCAAGATCACTCGAGTGATCACTGAAATCACTCGAGTGATTTAGAAAAATAACAGATCACTTGAGTGATATGTGAAATCACTCGAGTGATGCGCATAATCACTTCCAGTGATCGATAAATCACTGCAAGAAAAATTCACTGTTTTGAAAATCACTTCCAGTGAAGCTCATATCACTCGAGTGATGCGCCAAGTTTTCCAAATCACTTCCAGTGATCCTGAATCACTCGAGTGATGCGCCAAATCACTTCCAGTGGTTGAAAATTCACTACAAGAAAAATTCACTGTTTTGAAAATCACTTCCAGTGAATGCCAGATCACTCAAGTGATGCGCCAAGAATTTCAAATCACTTCCAGTGATCCTGAACAACTCGAGTGATGTTGCATTTTCGCGGAATCACTTCCAGTGAATTGGAAATCACTGCAAGAATATTTCACTGTTTGCCAAATCACTTCCAGTGATCTTGAATCACTCGAGTGATGTTTGAAAAGTTGCAAATCACTGGATTCAAAATCACTGCAAGAAGAAATCACTATTTACAAAAACACTTCCAGTGATTCCAAATTCACTCAAGTGAAACATGGAAATTTCAAGATCACTTCCAGTGAACCAGCAATCACTGTCAGAAGCTTTCAACGTTTTCAAAATCACTCCCAGTGATATTGTATTTTCTCTAATAATGATTTATTGTTCCAGTAAACACTTTCTTGCATACACTATGATCCATTTGCAATTACTTCCATAAAGAACAACTAATTTTGCTAGTGAAATTCTGTTATTACTGATTTCTCCCAATTGCTATCAAAATCATATGGTATATCATTTTACCACTCAGTTGCGAAAACAAGATCACTCCCGATGGTTTTATTGATTGTCAGAAAACACTTTAAGTGAATCATGTTGATATACAAATATTTTCTAACCGTTATATTCACAAGTGTGTTACAGCTGTACTCCACCATCACGCACATGACGAGTAACTGAACTCTCCATTCAAACGACAACTATTCGTGGGCGGTAGCAAAATTCATAAATAACGGAAAGAAAAATACTGGTGCATTTGTCAGAAGCACATTTGAATCAACGGAAAAATTTACAACGGTCTTCAAAGGTTCTATTATATATGTCCAGCCATTCGAAAAATACAACAATGAAGAGAAACGCCTGAATACTCTACAAGCAATATCATTACAGGTGCTTCATGCTTTCGTCTGTACTTCAGTTTTTATCTACATACTCTGTGGGAGAGATTTGTCAGTCATACTTAATCATTTCCAATAGTGATAACTTAAGGTTGAGGAACCTTGAGTAGGGATTTGAGATTACCTTATGTAAGGGGGAGCGAGTGTCTAGAGGAACTTGCTGTTTGTACTGTGGTGCCAAGAACCCACTGAATATTGGAAGATATAGTGAAAGGCTCAGAAGGATTTCTGAGGACTGGACATAGGTCAAGTGGTTGAGACCGAACCAGTATAAATCTCTGTGTGAATCTCGGTGATATCTCTTCCTTTTATTTATTGTGCTTAAAGTTTTATAAATTGATTTTAAATCTCTGATAATTTTGCAATCACCCAATTCACCCCCTCTTGGGTGAAAAGCTTGCTCTAACAAATTTCACATATCACTTGAGTAATTTGGAGATCACTGGAAGTGAATTTCAAAATAATGAATTTTTTTTGCAGTGATTTGGCTTGCACTGCAAGTGATTTGCAAAATCAACAGAATCACTCGAGTGAATTGGATGTACTAGAAGTGATTTTCAGCACAGTGAAAAATTCTGGGAGTGATCTGATGGCCACTGGAAGTGATCTGCGGAATAAGCCATATCACTCGAGTGAACTCTGAAATCACTCGAGTGATCTGTAATTTTTGTCATATCACTCGAGTGATCTGTTGTTCAGATCACTTTAACTCTTTGTTGCGTTTCCAATTCGTCAGCAAACAGGGGTCAACTTCTAGATAACATAACTCTTTGAATATAACTCTAAAATTGACATGTTATATATCAGTGGAAAGCTCTTTAAGTCTAGTTTCATATGTCACCATTTCAGCTCAATTGGATATTTGGTTTGAGAGTTATATCCAAAATACCGAACTTGTTACGAAAGGTGATGCTGATTTGAGTTTCAACTTGAAACATTTATATCTTCTTCATATGAGCTCATTTGATGTTGCTTCTGATGTTCAAATGACACATTAGAAGTCTATTTTCATATGCAACTAGTTTGGTCTTAATTGGAGTTATATTTTGAGAAATATGATTGAATAACCAGACCTTACTCAGCTGGATGAAAAACAGAGACTCACCACTACAGTGCATGACTTGCTGAAACAGTGAATCACTCCAAGTGATTTTCACTATTTGCAGAATCACTCGAGTGATTCTGAAATATCACTTGAGTAATTGTTAAAATCACTTCTGTTAATATGCTACAGTGCCAATACGCTACAGTACCACTACTATAGTACTATAGAACTTGAATTTTAATATTTTTCATTGATTCTTGCAAGTTCTTCATTTCTCAATTTTTTCTTTCATTGATTGACTAATCACTGATACAGTGCCATAGAACTTGAATCTTGATATTTTTCATTGATTCTTGCAAGTTCTTCATTCCTCAATTTTTTCTTTCATTGCTTGACTAATCTACAAGATATGCAATATTAAATAGTAGTTAGTCAATGTAAGAGATAAGTATATTATGCAAACTTTTGCTCTCTTAATATTTGACTTCTATATTTGTCATCATTAAAACTAATTATATCTAACAGATACTCAAGCAAGGGAGGGTGCAAGAGTGTGTTCAAGAGGCCATCAACAAGATTGGGTGGATTGATGATGAGGTAAACAAGTAGAAGAATGATGTACAAATTTCATTGTAAAAGTGAGGTCAAGTTTGTTTACCTGCATTGATATAGCTTAATATTCTTGACTGGAATTTATAATAAATATGATATTTCAGATTAGTTTTGTTGTAATTATTTTTATTCGTTAGGTGTTTGGTTGTTTATTATAATGTAAACGGGTTTATAGCATAACAAAACAAACAATTTTTTTAAAAAATGAGTTTCTACACTTGACGAACAAAGAGAGGTGTAGAAAGTGGCACTTTCTACACGTGTTGTGAGACAACAAGGGTAGAAAGTTCACTTTCTACACGTGATCTCTCACAACACGTGTAGAAAGTGCCACTTTCTACGCCTGTTGTCCGGGACTTTCTACAACTGTTGTCTCTCAACACGTGTAGAAAGTGGGACTTTCTACACTGTTGTGAGAGAACAGGTGTATAAAGTCCTATTTTCTACATGTGTTTGAGAATAGGTGTAGAAAGTCTAGACTTTCTACACCTGTTGTTTCTACACATGTCATACGTCAAGTGTAAAAAGTTATTTTCGTCACATGTTAAAAGTCTTTTTTGTACTAGTGTGCCACTCAAGTGAAGATGGATGGCATAGCTTCCTATGAGACATTTTAGCTTTTAATTGAACCATTCAAACTTCCATCTAATAATAGAAACCTTCAATATCAATTCCAAGAACTTCAATATTGATATTCCCATTAGATCTTATAAGTTCTTCTTTCTTTAATCTCTTCTTTTTCTTCTTGATTATTCTCCATGAACCCTCTTGATAACTACTTTATTTTCTTGGCTTATTAGTTCTTTTTTCATCCTTTTAATCCTTCCTCATAATCCAACTTCATTGTTTCATCCTTTCTTTGACTAATGTGATGAAGGTTCTTCTTTCTTCACTCTTTCTTCTTTTTTCTCTTAGTAGTCATTCTCCACAATCTACCTCAATAAATTTTTTCTTTTCTTGACTTCTTCTCCCTATAGTTGATAGTTTTATTCTTCAATATTTTCTCTTCTTCTTCCTCTTAATCATTCTTCATAATTCAAGTTGATATATTCTTTATTTGTTTAACTAATCTACAAGATATTCAATATTAAATATAGTAGTTAGTTAAAGGAAAGAGAATTACTTGATTCAAACTTTTTTCTCTTAAAATTTGATATCATCAAAGCTAATCATATCTAACACATAAAGTATTTTTTAAGCACAATATTTTCGTTAAAGTATTTTTTTGGGTGCAATTTTGCTTTCACTGTTAGCTCGCAAAAAGTCCATTAAGTTAACTTATCTAGCACTTTAATGTATTTTTTAGTAGAATCAACACTCAAAAAGAATTTTTTGGTTAAATTTTACCCTTAAAGTATTTACTATTTTCTGAGTTAAGTGTTGGGAAAATCACACTGAGATCCTAACATATGAAAATAATATATCAAAAGTGATCATGACTTGTCAATGGTGCCACTTTCACTTGTTATTGACAAGTTATGAATCTTTTTAGATAATCTTTTCCTTAGTTGTAACCTTGAAATGATTTTCCCTTAACTCTTTCATTACTTGTTTTCATATTTTTAGTACTCCTCTTCTACATTTTAATAATCATCTTTAACAATTTTAATAATAAATTTTTCAATTATAGTAGTTATCTTAAATATTTTATATACTTATAAAAATCTTTCATGTTTTCAACACTACTTTTTAATTATTATTAGTATTGAAAACATTGAAGATAACCAGGGAAAAGTTGAAAAGCTGAGTAATACAAATGTGGAAAATTTATATTGAAAATAATATAGAAAATGAGTGCCAAACAAAATAACTTGGGAATATTTTAATTAGAGAATATTTATTTATGAAAAATTCTATATCTTCAGTACTTATTTTTCATATTTTTCCTAAATATTTGTTATACTTTATTTTTCATGTTTTCAGTACATTTAAAATTAGGGTTGAAAATATGGAAGTCTCCAAAATATCTAACCACCAAAAAATTAAAAACCAATGTTTGAAAATGTTAAAAACAACAAAAAAAATATAGAAGATGAGTATTAAAAATGAATAAATAGTTATGAAAAATATTTTGAAGAAAAAATTTGTACCAAAGAATTACTTTGGGGTTGTAATTTTACATTCCATTACAAAATTACAAGTGCTCCATCGCCCACTTAAATTATATCTTATTTTAGTGGTAGTGTGTGTTTGAATTAGTTTTTAGAGAATAGCTTTTACAATTTACAAAGTAAGTATGTGAAAGGAGTTTTGTCTTGATTTGCAGAAAAAGGTTTCTGAAACCACGGTTTTAGTGGTAGGCAAACACTTAAATGCTACATTAACAAAACATCAATAACACTTCATCCTATGAAAAGCCCACATGATCACTAAATCCTAACAAATGCATCACTAGTTCACCACAGACCAACACAGCCTACAACAACAATTTAGTTGCATTGTTCATCTGTTTTATTCCCCTACTCATGCTTGATTCTCTTCTAGAACCGTTGATGATTGTTCGGTTGTTGGCTACTAGTGCCTAGCATTGATTGTTTACTTTACTAGCTAGTCGACAACTGAAAAAAAGTAATTGATTCATTTTAATAACTGGATAAAGTAATGCATGTAACCCTAAGGTTGAAAAAACTTTTCAACCTCTCTTTTGCTCTTGCATCTATTGCCAAGCTATTTAATTTGATGCGTTGTCTATTTATTCCTATGATATTTCTGCCTTAGGCTTACTTGCATTGCTTTTGATAACCGTGCAAGTTGCAACAATTATATGTAGCCCATAACAAGTTATTGAAGATTTTAGATGCTTTAAACTCAACTCCTACCTCTACTCTGCCAATTGTAATATTTTTACTATTCTCACATTTGCACAAGACTAGACAATCTACGTGAGAAATGTTAAGATTTGTAGGCACACCTCTTGTATGTTTTTTTTGGACAAGAAGGAAAGCTTTTTTAGATTAAATCTAGATTACAATCACTAAAATAGAGCAAGAAAAAAACAAAGACTCGACAAACACCAACTACACAAAAAGTTAACAAGACTAAACACGAGTGAAAATAAAAATGAACTACGCCTTACCATTACAAGTTGAAGGTGAAGAGACTAACTATAATTTCACCATGACTAAAGGATAAAGCAATAAAGGTGGTTGTCCAAAGACGTGCTCTCCTGAGCCCACCCTCTTTAATGCCAATACAATAGACACATATAAGCAGTTCTGACGACACCTCCTATGGTAGGAGAGTCAGAAACACATGAAGTTTGAGAACAAACTCCAAGGAAATAGCGATTATCACAAAAGAAATCCAGCATCTAACACAAACAAAATTAACCTACAAAAGAAGGCAAAAGCATAACCAGCAAGAGACCTATATAAGGAAAACCAAAAGCAAGACACAAAACATAATCCTATCATCTAATAGGGGCAACTAAGACTCTAAGTGAACTACCAGATAACCCTACAAATCCAATTAGTACCGCGACACCAGCCTCATGGTGTCTAGGTAGCTGAAGGCCAACCACCAAGCATCAGAGAGGGAGCCACTACAAGAATTGCCTCCGACAATCCTGTCCAAAGTCCATTCCATTACTTTGGCCCATAAAATTTTAGATTCTTTGAAGGCAGGATCACCATCATCTTTAAAACTTTACCTTCCAGCTTCAAATCCTCAGCCCCCTGCAAAATCTTACACCCAACCATCTTCGAGTTGCCGAATTGATTAGTGAGAAAAATCTCACAGTACGTTTGAGTCACAGTTACCATCCTTAGAGTTCATCTTCCCAATCCCTAAATCCCTGAAACAGATCAATAAAAAGCCAACCATAATCCCTTCCTTCGCCTTCAACAATCACCTTCCTCTCCACTCCTGATAAAGTCTCATCCATGAACCAACAAAAAACCTTAGCCACTATAACCAACCTTCTCACAGAGGAAAAGCCCTAAATAAAGATGCCACTTCAAAATCCGAGGAGAGACCCTAGACCTTACATACACAAGAGGCAAAACTTTGTTCGATTATTGATTTGGCTCTAGACTATCACACCTAGCTATTTGCACACCTCTTGTATGTATTGCTACAATTTTTCTTGATTATGATGAAGTTCAAACTTTCATATAGGTGAAATTGTAATAATCTAACCCTCTTCTTTTTTCGCATCTCCTATTTGAGATTGAGGTTGTCCTGGATTATCCAAATTGCCTCTGCTCATCCTTAAATTACATCAACATTGTCACATACATGCAAAGAAAATTTACTTCCTCCTTTAACATAGGGTCCGCATGCATTGCTCAGCGGATCTATGAGCAAGGCATGCTCATCACTCAAAATACGAGGGATCCCATTTTTGAAATTTTTTTTATATTTTATTTATTTGGATTAAATTGTATGCTTAACATTGAAGTATATTTGGCATCCATTATCCCAAAATAATCAATTTCTAGTATATTCACATTTAAAAATAGTTTTCTAGTACCACCTAATATTCTCAAATATTTTTCCAGTTGCACCCAATATCGTGAAATATTTTTTAGTAGCACCTAGTATATCAAATTAATTAAATTAATTAATTTTTAGTAAATTCAATACTATTGCATCCTCAATGCATTACTGGAAAAATAAATTTGGTGAATCCTCAATGCCAGATAAGGTAATTAGCTTTTTGAAACCTTAAAGCCTAAATACATAGACATGAATGATGTTGCTTTAGTAAGAAAGCCTTATAACTCCTCTTGGATTGGGAAGGGTATTTCTCACATGCTCACCTAATAACTAACCATTTAAAATGGAAGATTGGAACTGGAAGTTCTATTCCTATAAACCACCATTTGTGGTGGTCTATGCAATCTAATTCTGTAAGTGATTACTCTTTAAGATCAGTTGTAGATTTATTAGTGCATCTTCCCTCTAGCTGGCACCCAGTTAGATAGAATCAAAATTTGATCAAGAGGGTTTATCCCCCTCAAATTTCTAACTTAATACTTCATACTCCTATCTCATTCATGAATGGTTAAGACAAGTTAGTCTGGACTCTTAACCCAACATGTGATTCTAAGGTCAATATTGCCTTTAGAGGTATCTCTCCATTATAGCTAACTCATAGTTATGAATTTTGTAAGTTCTTATGGCCAATTTCATTGCCAATGAAGAATCTGTTATTTATATAGAAGCTACTAAATGATGCAATTCCATCAGCTGATATGCTCTCCAAGCATCATATACCTATTTAAAGTAATTATCTTTTTGGTTGCCAGGAATTTGAATCACTAGAACATCTATTTGTGACTTGGCATGTTACAAGAGCAGTTTGGTTTGGAGGGCTTACGAATTCATTTGATTTCAGATCTTTTAGTGCCTACAAAGTCTGGCTTAAGAGGTCATTGTTTAAGTTAAATAAGGATGACCAATCTAAGATGATGACTTTGATTGTTAAGCTTATTAATTGTTTATGGATGAAGAGAAATCGTTTGCTTTAGAAAAGGCAAGAAAGTAGAGCCTCATCAACTAGTAAATGCAAATTTTCTTTCCTAATTAATCTACAAAGATGTATTTGAATTAGAAAATTCACCAAAGGAGAGAAGACATAGGGTTCTGCATCAAATTAATCATCTCAATTCTATTACTACACGTGGATAGAGCATCATAATGGAAAATTTTCATTTAGGAAGAAATGTGATCCTCTACTCCATTATTTGCTATCAAGGGCAATCTGTGCAAGCTATACAATGGAAGAGAGATCAAACAGTGATGAACTTTGCTCACATAGGATTGTGATTTTCTCTTCTCTGGATTATTAATTGTCTTCTCTTTATCAATTCTTCATCATAGAGACTAACCATTTTTTGCAAGAAAAAGAGATGGTTCACTAATGTGGATATATGGAACTCTTTTATAGATACTGTTTTCTAGGATATAACAAAACTTATACCATTTTTGCTTTAGAAAAAATAGTAGTAGTATCTACTATAGACAATAGCATTCTAAACTTTCTACAATTATGCCCTAGGATATTTGTAGAGATCTGATGTAAATGATTTGATATCTTTTAATGGAAATTGATTATTATAAAAAAAATTATCCATACAACAAAACATATTTTCCCCAAGACTAACAGGCTGATCATATAAGGGTTTAGGGCATAAAACCCGCCCACAAACCTTCTATAATAAACTAAATAAAGGCACAATCAGAATAGAGGTTAGAAACACAGCCTACTAGTATATACCATAACATGTCACTAAACCCCACAACAAAATGGTCTTTAGCATAACAAAACATATTAATAATGTAGTGGATCCACAAAATAGTTACTTAAAACATAGTTTATAATGGATATAAGGAGTGAGCCCTAGATGGCAATATGTTAATTGTAGAGATAGAATGAGAAAAATCTGAATTGCATGTTTTTTCATATACACATGAAGGGTACTTATTCACAAGAGAGGGTCCTTAGAGTTAATTGGCCCATTATGATAATTGATTTCTAATAAACCCTAACCCCTGATTCTATGTGATACTAAATGATAATATTTACATTAATTATATCAAATTTTTCCTTACACTCCCCCTCAAATTAGAGTATAGATGTTAATCAAGTCCAGCTTGTTACAAAGATAGTAAACACAATTCCCATTTAAAGCCTTAGTTAGAAGATCAACCAATTGGTCACTCAACTACACATGCTTTGTGGAAATAAATTTGGCGAATCCTTAATGCTAGAAAAGACTCAATTGCCTCACCTTTAAAACTTTATGTACTGTTTTGCACATTCGAAAACTTTATGGTGCCAAGTGTCCTGTTAGAACTGGCTGACACCCACAAGGGGGTAATTGGGTGTACAATAAAAACTTAAAAACTTTGAAAATATTTTTCGCATCTTAGTTAAATCAATAAGTATGAAAATAATGAATCATAAATGCACAATCAAATAACTAAATTAGTTATGCTAGAAATATAAGGGATTATGGAAGAGAATATGTAAATTGTGATTTATCCTGGTTCGGTCCAATCCTTGATGAACTACGTCCAGTCCCTAGGCTCCTAAGATTTTCAATCCACTATCATCCTCAAGTTTAACTAGGTATTTGAGAACCATTACAATCCCACAAGTTTAATCCAGACAGTTATAAAGTCATTACAATTATCAACAATGAGACATTATTCTACTCGAGTGGTCTTTGGGTCACTTGAATGGCTTTCTCACTCTTAAAGAATAACTTGATCATTGGCCAGTAACTGAAGAGTGATAATATATTTTTACAAGTATCAGTTGAGTGACATTATTACACTCGGGTGATTTTTGAGTTTTAAGACTTTACCTAATGTTGTCTCTATCTAGTTACCAAATGGTAACTTGAAGCTTTTTGAGCATCACTCAAATTCCATATGTGTCACTCAAGTACTTGATCAAATTTCTCTTTAAGAATAGGGAATTACCATCAGGTACCTTGATATTTTTTTAGCATCACTCGAGTGCCATAGGTATCACTCGAGTGCTTGACTAGATTTTTCTTTTAAAAGCAAGGAGTTACCATCAGGAACCTTGATAGTTGTTTAGCATCACTTGAGTACTATAGGTATCACTCGAGTGCTTGACCAAATTTTTCTTTTAAGAGTAGAGAGTTACTATCAGGTACCTTGTTGGTGATAAGGAACATCATTGGAGTGATCCTTCATTACTTGAGCGATGAGAAGGACTTTTATTGAATACTTTCAGGTTGATAATTTGGCACATAGGTCAACTTCCAGTAGGCATAAGTCTTTGATTGTAACCCCAAATTTGGAAAATGACCTATCCCCAGAATTCTCTTTAAGTTTTGTTTCCAATGCAATAAGAACTAGTTTCAAATTTGTCATCTTCCAAACTTTATGATCAAATCAGTAGCTATTAGTCTAGAACACAATGTTGATTTTGGGCACCAAATTTTGAAGTTCATATTTTTTTCATCTGAAATTCTTTGAGCATAAAATGGATTTCCATAAACCGCAAAGTCTAGTTTCATATGAAACAAGTTTTATCTCAATCGGATTTGTGATTTGAGAGATAGGACCAAATTACTGAATATTTGTCATGCTGAACAAAAATATAGCTGAACAGAGTATATTGAAATATGATCATCACTCGAGTAGAACTTTCTTAACTCGAGTGAAACATATATAAATCACTTTTGGAGGTACAACTCAAGTAATAATGAAGTATAACTTGAGTAAAGTTGATATGACTTTCATATAAGGCAATTTAACTTTCGGTTAAGCCATTCTAACTTCCATTTGAGCAAAATAACCTCCAATACCAAATCTAAGAACTTGAAACTTAATATTCCTATTATATTTTGCGAGCTCTTCTTTCTTTTAATCATTCTTCATAATTCAACTTAATATCTTCTAATCTTTGCTTAACTAATCTTCAAGATATATTTCACATTAAACATAATAGTTGGTCATTGTATATGATAAATACATTATGTAAACATTTTTTTCTCTTAATATTTAGTATCTATATTTGGTATCATGAAAACTAATCATATCTAACAACACCCCTTACCTATAACTTTGTTGTTAAATTTTCCCCTTTACCTGAAAATTAACTGTGGCTTTAATAGATCAAACAAAGCCTATAGAGGGCATATCCTCCTATTTTTGCTTTAATTTGAAAACAACAAACCTAAATATCCTCTTTTTTATGGACTTGGCTTCTCTGCTTTTCTTTTCATGTCTACTCCCATCATTTACCCATTTATGACCATTAATTAAGATCTAATTGTTCATATTTAATATTTTATAAAAATATTATTTCAATGGAGAGAAGGATAGGAAGTAAATGAAGAGAATGATGTAAAGTAAATATTAAATGTGGACCATTAGATTTTGATCCTATGGTTATGAAGGGTGTAAAAGATGAGAGTAGATGGAAAAGGAAAAAGAAAAAGAAAGAACCCAAGGCAGAATGCAAGGTTTGGAGGATCTAGAGAAGCACCATAGAAAATCACTTTTTAATTTTTAAATAGGGACAATTTATATTTCTAGGTTTATATTTAGATATTTGTTCCTTCTAAATAATTATAATTTTTAAGATCCTCTCTAATAAATATTATCTCATCTAGGTCTTTGGCTTTAATTTTCCCATGAAATTTTCTTAAATGTACCTTTATTCAATATATAAACTACATTTTAAATAGGAACTATGTGTTTTCTTAAAAAAAAAAACTATGCAAAACACGTAATTAATGATTGACTGACTCATACAAGCTTTAAGTATTTTTTATTTATATTAAAAAATGTCTTATAATGAGGAATGAGTAATATCTTTTTTTATACTCCCTACATTCTTTGAAAAAAAAACTCTCTTCATTCTTTTTTATAAGATACAATTATTTAAATGAGTATTTTCCTCTTTGTAAGATACATTTTAGAAATGTCTAAATATGTAATACATTTTTTTATATTTTTACCCTCAATTAATTATATGCATATTTCTTCACTTTTTCCCACTCATTCATTTCTTGGCTAAGGACAAATTTGCCTTAAAAGTTGTCATCGAAGACCAATTTTTCCTTGAAAATTTTTCGAGGGGTAGTTTAACCCTAAAAGTGTCAAAAATAGAATAATTTTTCCCTGACCATATCATATACATGCAGGCAAGGTAAGTTCACTACCTCTCGGACTTAGCGTCCATCCTCAAACCATCATTCATGCTTCAGCTCAGGCACCATCCGTCGAGTCTTGAATTCCAAGTACACAATAAATGAGTCACTACTCATCCATGTATAATTCTAGACTCATTTTAGTGGATAACTTAGCCCAATTATGCTAAATTACCAAAATACTCCCAGAAGCCTAGCCCAACTGTACTCTCTCAAAAATTATAACCTGGGCCAATCCTATACAATTTCGCTTGTAGAATCTATTTATGACCTCTGATTAGTCAAATTCAGGCCCAAATGACGAAAATACTTTGAACATCCCCTACTTAGAGCCTTAATGGGTAATTTGGTCATTTCACCCTCTAGGCCTTTTCTCACTTCATCATCAACATGAACCCTACATAATTTGCCCTTTTGAACTCAATGAAATCATCCAATTCATGAAATTCGAACTCATGGCTCATGCCGCACATAAGGCAGCCAATTTAGAGTTCTTAGAAGAGTTATGTCGGTTTCTTCCTTTCTTTTGCCTAAATACGTCCTTTTTTTATTCTAATCAAATGATTAGCTATTTAGGCAAGCATTGGACATCGTTTATACCATTAAAACACCATTTGAATGAAGACAAAATAGTACCCAACTCCCATACTACTCATCCAAACGACAAACTAATAGGTTCAGAAGGAAGCTTATGCTTACCTTTACACGTTTCTGAATTCAGTTCGTAATTTTGGCAATACTCTAGCAGGCAAGACGGCACTAATGGCCTCTAAATGAAAATCCAAAATCATAGAAATGAAGCTTGGGATGAGTTAAAGAATGTTTGTAAAGGGTACTTTGAGAGAAGACGTCGTTTTGATAGAGTTTCAGTGATTGCAAGTTTTCTCTCTCCTCTCTCTCCTCCGTTCTCATCTGATTCTCCCTCTCTCTCTGTGATTCTGTTCTCACCAAATAAATGAGAAGAGAGGGATGATGGATGATGACTTAATGAAGTCATCCAAATGGCTCCCTAGCCAACTGGTCCAACTATCTCATTACTTGCATAACAAGTTCCATTTCTCTTTTCCTTCATCATTCATTGAAAAAATGAGATCAAATGAGAGAAATATTACTCTCCAACTATCCCATTATACCACCTTACCAGTGGTTGACCAAAGCCTTATGCTTTATGGCCCTTCAACTTTCCTTGATAATAATTCACCACACAAGCTCATTAATTACCAAGTAGTCATTTTCCCTCTTTCTAATTCTCATTCCACTCAAATTATAGGGAATATTAGGGAAAACCCATCATTTATTGTCTTATGGTAAAATTACCATTTTTCCCTTACGTTTTATGATTTATCGTAAGAAACCATTTCTTGCCCCTTTCCTTTATTTCCCTTTTCATTTGACTAATTTGGGCATCAATAATAGGGAAATAATGGCTGCTAGCCTTTTGTTGGTCAAATGACCATTTTATCCCTTACATTATTTTCCCCAAGCTCTTTAGCTCACCATAATATTTCCTTTTAATATCCAAGGATATAAACGAATTTTAGGAAATAACACCATGCCTCGCCAGGATATTCGCAAAACTAGGGTCTAGCAGTCCCCTAAATCCAGGCTTAGTCCTAAGCCTCCTGTCCCAAAATTCAAGATATTACATTAAGTCAAAATGCACAAGCTATAAATGAATCATCATCTTGTACCATATAGATGACTCAACTTCTACTAATCTAGTCACATAATAAAATTTATGATGTTCTCAACATGGTCTTGTATGTAATCACATCATTATACCTTAATTATCGTTATTATGAGATTTGTTCATGACAAAATGAACTCCTAATTTTGTTGACTAAATCCTTTTTTTATTTATGTGACCATTTCAACTAATTCACAATATCTCTTCCTATATCAAAAATGTAAAAATACCAATGACATTCCAAATCAAGATAGACATTTAACTATCATGAAGATATGGAAGGAATTATGCATGAATATAGGAGGAAATATGTCAAACCCCATAATATTTTGACATTTATCAGAGTATTAATGTGCAGTTTAATGGGCATATAGAAATAGCAAAAGTTATACTGATATAAACTTCTTGATTATATTACAGGAAATCCCTACAGATCTTGTACATATTACAATACAAATCTCAAATACAAAGAAAGGCTAATAGACAGCCAACAAAAAATTTCTTAATCAGCACCGGACCTTCAGTTGCCAGTTACTTTCGCTTTGCCCTCTGAGCCGCTTCCTCTAGCTAAATTAATTTTAAATTATGGAAAGGGTGAGATTCATACGAATCTCAATAGTAACATGCTATCAATCATATAAAATGTGAAAGGTAAATATGTAATGTAGAAAATATCATGCATCAAATAATAATGCTAAACACATGTTTGTTAATGTTCAGGATCAAAGCGATATTTTGGTCTGGAGCAAAATGTGTTAGAACTGGCTGACACCCAAGAGGGGGGTGAATTGGGTGTATGATAAGAAAGTCTGATTGTTTAAAATATTTTCGCAGCTTATCAAATCAATACATATGGAACTATAAATTCATACGCATATATATATATATCATATATGCTGGAAATGTAAAAGCTTAGGGAAGAGAAGATGCAAACTATAATTTAACATGGTTCAGTCCAATCCACGATGACCTATGTTCAGTCCCCAGGCTCCTCCTAAGATTTTCAATCCACTATTTTCGTGTTTAACTGGGCATAAGATAAGCCTCTACAAATCTCTTACAAAATTACTCCCCCTTACATACTGTAAGGTTTACTCCCTCCTACGGTAAGTCGAGTAAAGCAATCCAAAAGACCTTTCTCTCTTACTTACCCGTGCAAGTCTTATGAGCAGCAATGTTCTCTCCTGCTTACACCACTGTAAGTCTTACGAGCAGCAACGTTCTCTACTACTTGCACCTTGTAAGTCTTATGAGCAGAAAGTCACTAACAATTAACTCTACAACTTCCCCCGTAAGTTGATCAATCTTCTCATGGTCCCTCTACCTTGAGAACACTTCTAAAATACAGTTAAAGTGTTTACAAGCTCTCTTACAGAGTGGGTAAATGCTAACTGAAGTACAATACAACTATTTTCACTCTCACAGATACATGATATAGAAAACGAAGAAGAGTAGAGAGTGGTAAAAGCATATGACTTATGATATCAACATATTTTTATTCTCGTCGCTATTTGTCTTCGTTGAATGTTTCCATATATATAGCTGAGTTGAGAGAGCCGTTGGTAGCATTTCAATATGGCCGTTGTCGACGCACTGTATCTTCTGACAGTTTTCTACGTTTAAAAAAACTAGTCATTATTAGTGGACGCTCAGCTTCTTGTGAAACATATTTTTGTCTCTTCCCATGATTTCTTTCTGGTTAATTTGGAGAAGCGCTTCAATCATTGATACAATGAAGTATAAGACATGAATACATTCAATGATCGATTTGAGACTGATTTTCTATTTTCTGGGATTCATCATTTCGAGTGACGATGTTTGCTGTGAGTCACCTCTGAACTTGAAGATGCAACCCAAATGTTTAATCTCCTATTTCACACTTGAAATAATTGTTAAATGATGTTTAAATACAGCAATAACTGTAAACATATTGATTTGAACTCTGAAATGCACTCTGATTCAGTCAACTTTTGGAGGTGCTTCTGATAGAACTGAATCACTCGAGTGATTATACAATCCACTAAAAGTGATTTTCTTAAACCAACATTTCACTCGAATGCAGAAGCATTTCATTGGAGGTGATCTGGTTTACTGAGTGATTTTCTAAACATATCACACGAGTGAATTACGCCTGACTGGAGGTGATCTGAGACACTGGAGTTGCACTGAGTTACTAACACTAGAAGTGATTTACCAAATTAAACATGTCCATTTATTGAATATTATCTTGCAGGAAGTGATCTTGGTTCTTGAAGGTGATTCTGATTCTCTGGTAGTGATTTTCACAAACACAATATTTTTCTGGCAGTGCATTGCATGATTACTGGAAGTGACTCTGGAAATTTTAAATATTACTCGAGTGATCTGACTATCACTGGAAGTGATTTTCAAAACAGTGTATTTTTCTTCCTGTGATTTCAGACGCACTGGAAGTGATTCTGTAAAATCTCATATCACTCGAGTGATGTCGGTATCACTGGAAGTGAAATTGCAAACAGTGAATTTTTCTTGCAGTGATTTGGCTTGCACTGGAAGTGATTTACAAAATCAACAGAATCACTCGAGTGAATTGGATGCACTGGAAGTGATTTTCAACACAGTGAAAATTTTCGGGAGTGATCTGATAGTCCACTGGAAGTGATATGAGGAATAAGCTATATCACTCGAGTGTATTCTAGAATCACTCGAGTGATCTTCAATTTCTGGCATATCACTCGAGTGATTGCTAAAAATCACTCGAGTGATCTATTGTTCAGATCAGTTTAACTCTTTGTTGCGTTTCCAATTCTTCAGCAAACAGGGGTAAACTTCCAGATGACATAACTCTTTGAATATAACTCCAAAATTGTCTTATTATATATCAATGGAAAGTTACTTACGTCTAGTTTCATATAGCACCAGTTTTAGCTCAATTGGATCTGTGGTGTAAGCGTTATGTCCAAAATACCAAACCTGTTATGGAAGTTGACGTTGATTTGAGTTCCAACTTGAAACATTTATATCGTCGTCATCTGAGCTCCTTTGATGTTTCTTCTAGTGTTAAAAGGACGAATTGGGAGTCTATTTTTATATGCAACTGGTTTCGTTTCAATCGAAGTTGTAGTTTGAGAGATATGATTGAATTACCAGACCTCGCTCAGCTGGACGGAAAACAGAGCCTGAAAAATTGGATATCACTCAAGTGAATAGTGAATCACTGCAAGTGATTTTTACTATTTTCAGAATCACTCGAGTAATTTAGAAAATCACTCTAGTGATTATTAAAATCGCTCGATGCTACAGTGCTGCTACAGTACGCTAGTGTCATATGCTACAGTAACCGTATGCTACAGTGCCAACTGCTATAGTGCCCATAGAACTTGAATCTTCATATTTTTCATTAATTCTTGCAAGTTCTTCATTCCTTAATTTCTTTCTTCCATTGCTTGACTAATTTACAATATATGCAACATTAAATATAGTAGTTAGTCAATGTAAGACATAATTATATTATGCAAACTTTTGCTCTCTTAATATTTGACATCTATATTTGTCATCATCAAAACTAATCATATCTAACAAAATGATCGTCTGATCCTTACTTGTCACATTGTGATCACATCAATATTCTAAAGCAGGCAACAACATGTCTGTATTTGTCTCAATACTGTTCCAGAGTAGGAAACAACCTGTCTGTACTTATCATGTCGCTTAAACTATGTCTTCCCTGCCTCATGGTACTTGTGTTGTTCATACAGGGTGGTACTTGTGCTTTTCCCACACCTAACAAGAAATTACGCCACATAGGCTTATCATCAATCACATTAGTTGACCAGACTAGATACCCACTAGCCAAAAGGTAATTGTGCTTTTCCCTTAGGGTGGTACTTGTGCTTTTCCTACACCCAGCTCTAGGATTTACCGCCATTCACATGTCATTGCAAAGAATATGGCAAACAATGCATATTAATAATCACATAGAATATGAGAAAAAGAGTTAACTAAAATCCTTTCCAATCCCTAGTTAGTTAGTCCACTAATTCTTGATCCGGAAAGGGCAATTTTCACATCCCTAAATTTCAAATTTATAATAAATGAGTTATTACTCATTCATGAATTATTTCTAAATTCATGCAGTTGGTCATCTTTACCCTTAGAGTTCAAGGTAATTAAATTGTTCCATTACCTTTTAATTTCACATTATTAAAAGTTGGTAGAATTTTCATTAAACTTTGAAAATTCATATCTTTTTATACTGATGACCAATTGCAGTGATTCTAAGGGCCATATGACCCTTATTAAGTCTATTTTGAAGGAAAAATATTCTATTCAGATAAAGTATTATTTCATTATAGAAAATATCATAGGCTTTAGACACCATTTATTTACTCAAAATATATTACAAACCTTTACCATATAAGGAAAACCCTAATTGAACAGAAAAATTGAAAATTGAAAATTTCAATGTGTTCCAATGACTTAGAAAAAAGGGAGAATTGTTAAAAACTACCTTGCAAGCAAATTAATTGCTAATTGCTACTATTGCACATGGTGGGTGATAAGTTGCACACGGGTGGATGATATTTTGCACATGTGGGATGTTGTTTGCACATTCGCAGGGATGAATTTTGCACATGTGGATGATGCTTGCACATAAGGGGTGCTTGTTTACACCCGTGGTACCAATCAGCAAATAATTTCCTTATAAGGTATTTTTGAGCCATTTTCCCTAGAATTTATAACCAGGGCCTATTTCCCACACTGTTTTTTGTGTAGAACACAATAGTAGCATAAAAATGATTAAATTCCTATTCCTTCTTAATACCCTATTCAAACTAGAAAATTAGGGTTCCACTCAACAATTCAAGAATTTACAATTTAACCACCAAACTTAGCTTATATGCTTCCAACACAACATATAATCACATCTATATGGTCAAAGCTTCATGAACCTTAACAAACCCTAGATGACCGAAATTAAGGTAGAAATCACAAGTCCTAAAAGCTCAACTAAACAAAGCAACATATATGCCAAAATGATGCTCTTGCTCACCTCTTGCTCCTTCTTGAGTTATTTTCTTGATCTTCCAACTCTTGCACTTGCAAGATGGCTCAAAACACCTTCTCTTCAAGAAAAAAACCATAGAAATGAAGCTCTTGAAGAAGGAAACAAGATTCATGAAGAGTTTTTGAGCTAGAAAGGTGGTTCACCTAGTGAAAATAAACCAAGAAGCTTGTCTCTTGCTCTTGTCTTCTTCTTTCTTCTTTGTTCTTGCCTTATTCAAGATGCTTATCTCTCTCTTCCCTCTCTCTTTGGCCAAAAATATAGCCTTCGAGAAGGGTTTAATGAGTTTTTCTAGTGTCATCTTCCACCTTCTCAAATATATATTATTTTATTAGAATTTTGCACATGTCACCTATTATTTTATTCTTCTTTTTCCATATAGAACTTTCTTGCTTCCACATGTCCATATATGTGGCAAAATCATGTGCCCTCTTTCACCTTTCTTCCTTGGCCGAATTTCCTTGATACTTTAGGGGAAATATTAGTTTTTTATTTTATTTGGCCAAATAACCATCTTACCCTTACATTTTCTTGAATTTTTGAAACCAATTGCCATTTTCTTCTTCCCCTTTGTTTTGGAAAAAATTTTCAATGCTAGTTGGGCCAAAAATTGTGCTCTTTGATATTAAATTTTAGGCTTCAATGCGAATTCTTTATCAAGACAAAAATTGGGCTTTATGTCTTTTTTGACAAAAAAATTGATATAATCACTATTTCCACTATTTGGCTACTTCAAGTACACCAAAATCCATAATTTTACTACATTGAATATAATCAAATATTCAAGGATTTTTAGTGAATAAAATTTAGGGTGTTACAGCTCTCCCCCCGTCAATAAAATTTCGTCCCCAAAATTTTAAACATTATATAGATTTAACCATACCTTGGGGAAACATCTCTTATTATTCAATCTTTTTTTCACAGAGCATATAGCTCAAATCATTATAGGTATCACAAATGTTGAGCGTCAGTGACTCTCATACTATGGGTTTGGTGTTCTCAGAACTCACAGTTGACCTCAAATAGGCCTCAATAATTATCAGAACACATTTCTTGGACTCACTAGTCCTGTACCATAACACTAGGCAATAGCTACAATGCTAGGCATACTGGTCTTATGTTCTAAAGCTTCTTCCCTTTAAAAAATTACACACCAAGTCTTATTATACCAAGCCTCTGCTTGTCACAATCTGAAGGCTCATTAATTTACCGGTCTAAGGACACACCGGTCCAACAGGTTTCATGACCTTTAGACACTTAGTCCAACATCCATGTTGAATGCATATCAAGACTTATACTTCAATTTACATTTCCATAATCATTTTGAGCACATTTTCAGGCTCCAATTCTTGTTTTTCAACCATTCGTACATTTTTGTAATGCTTGTGAGGCATGTGAGAACAAACCATTCACCAACAATAAACTAATTGGCATTCAACAATTACAAGACATACAGTCTAATGAGAAATCATAGGACACATTATCCATTTGCCATCGGATATTCACTAGGTCTTATAACCTAGGGTAATTTCCCATACAATGTGCACTTACGGGCTTTTTTCCTCAAGCCTACCTGGTTCAAGACGCCCTGGGCTAGTCTTGGTGCAAAATGTACTTATGGGTCTTATTATGCTTAAGGGTAAACTCTTATATGCGAAATCATTACATAAGATATGGCAGTAAAAGTCTCTTAACTTTTACTATCACTGTTCTCAGTTCATGTTTTACTTAATTGATATTGTTGCCATTAATCAAAATTTGATTAAATAGATTGAGATCCTTGAGATTTTCAATCAGTTTTCTACTCTTGTATCTTTAGGGCTATCGTCTGTACTGTCTTACGGCTCAATGCATCTATAATTATATTAGCCCTTTCTGGATGATATTAAATCTCTAAGTTCTAATCTTTAAGAAACTCCATCCATCTATTTTGTCTCATGCTTAACTCTATCTGATCACACAGACATTTGTTAAGCTCTTGTAGTCGTAACACAACTCTACGATTGCCTCATAGAGATAATGTCTCTAGATTTTCAGTGCACACACAACTATTGCTATCACAAGATTTATGTGTGGGATGTTCTTTCGTGAGGCTTCAGATGATAAGAGGCTCATATCACAATATTGTTCTACTGCATCAAGACACATCCCAATCCATGCTTGCTTACATTACCATAGACCATACAGGTTGATTGCAATTCAGGACCACACAGGTCAATTACGGATAGGGGATTATCAACATTAATATTGCCATCAATCTCTCCCTCAGCTCTATGAAGCTCTTCTCAAGACTATCATCCCCATAGCATGTTGAGTTTTCATGTCAACCTTATCAAAGGTAAAACTAAACTGGAGAAATGCTATATAACTCATTTGTAATATCCGACAAGACCCAAAAAATTGCATATTTCTATTTTCTGGCCTTTTTTGGTTTAGTACTGCTTCTACTTTACTAGGACCTACCAAGACCCCTTCTTGTGAGACTACATGACCCATAATCTTGGTATAGAGTTGCTTATCTCTCAATGTTCTCAACACTACTTTCAAATGCTTTTTATGTTCTACTTTGCTTTGTGATTACATAAGAATATCATCAATTCTCAATCATTCACAAGACCTAACCGGTCAAGTTTAACATTTATAGGACATATAGTCTATTGCAAAATTTTCAAGCCACACAATTCATTTTATTTTAGCCTTCCAGCTATTCCAAGATACTGCTCGTAATCCTCGAGCTTCTGCCTTTCTAATTTTAGCAAAGTGCACTGGAGCTCCCTATAGTGAAATAATCTACTTGTCAATTTTGCCATTTCATTTAAAGTCATTCTGTATAGGGATTTGAGCATTGGTCCTGCTCCAAGTTTAATCTCAATTACAAACTCCACTTCCCTTTCCAGAGATAATCCATTAATATCCTCTGGAACATCATATGGAACTCATTTACTATCAGAATATTTTCAAGTGTTACTCTAGCCTCTAACTACATGGAGTAAAATATCATGTACCCTTGACAACCTTTATGTAGACATTTCTCAGCTTTTGCTACTAAAAGAAAATTATTGTTGGCTTTTGGACTTATATATATTATTACATGTTAGGGTAAATAACCATATTTTGCTCCCATAGTCTAATTGAACATTGTGCACTGTCAGCTAACTAATACTGATAATTACTTCCAATTCATAAAGTGGTAAGAACCTCAGATCCACTATTGATTTATATCTTTCGGCGTTTACTATATAATTTAATAAATATTGGTTGTAATGGATTTGACTCCCGTGGTTGTAGACATAACCAAATCATAGTGTAATTAACGCACATTCATGGAGCCATCTCAGACAGTCATATGCAATAAAGGAATGATTAGCATCTGAATCTTATAATTCTTGAATGGAATTGCCATTAGATAGAACAATACTTTAGATCAATTTCAGAGACTTTCTGGCCTCCTCCTGTGTCGTTGCAAAACTCTACCCTGAGTTTCTCTACCTGGGCTCCTCTGTCTATTCGTTGCCATGGATAGTTGTTGGCAAAAGGCCCTGGTTGCCGACAGTTATAATAGATTTTCTGCCCTACCGAAGTACCACATGGTCTTTCAGGATGATGAGGCATGCAACAGTGCCAACCGACTTTACTCCTAAGGGTTTCTGTTCCTGTATCATAATGTCCAATACCTATCATCATCAAGATATTTCAGATAAGAAGAGTATCAAAAGAATCAGATATAGCATGGTAATTATTCATCAAAACTTTCCTTCTTATCTTGCTGAATGGTAAGAAATTATGTTTCCTTTATAATTCAGACTGATCATGGGAAGTAGTTTTCATTAATCTAGTTTAAGAACAATTCTCAAATGATAGGAATATTTTGGACTTACAGAATCATTTCAGTGTTTTCTCGCTATCTGTTTGCATCACCTTCTAGTTTATAGATTGCCAGTAGAGCTATGATATTATTTGTATTCAAGAATTCTGGAAATTTTCTCTAGACGAGATAAACAGTCCTTTGCCATTTGAGGATTATATTTCCCTCAAAAAGGCAGGGGGTTATTATTGGCAGAACCGTGCTACCTATGCTTGCTGACTCTCAGCCTCAACAATAGATTTAATTAGAGGTTGCTCCTAAGTAGGATTCTCAGGCTGATTAAACTTAGTCTCTTGTATACCAGGATGGTTCTCTTTCTTTCCCTATCTATACTTGTTTTTGCTATACCTTTTGTAGCTCGTCACTTACGTCATATATTATTGTACATTGCTCTATTAACATGCCCATTATCTGCTGTATTAGGTCAGGTTTAACTCCTTGACCCCACTCAGCATCTCTACCTCTTTGTCTCCACCTCTTTATATCTCATTATTTAAAGATAAAGAAAGAGGTAAGTCCCATATATTCATAAGGTCATTTTTGTCATTTCATAAAATTTGAATACATAGATACTCTAATGATAGCATACAATAGAAATTTATAGCAGTTTTGAGAAAAAAATTAGTGATATGCAGCCCTTACACGACTGTACAATACGTTTCTTCTCTCATATATTACATGACTTAACATTTCCAAATACTTCCCACGGGGTTACCCATCCTTCCATTTCCTTGGGCCTAGCATGATTAACATTAATATACCAGTGCAAAAACGCTGGTACTGGCTCCTACCGCTTTCGAACATTGGCACCTCTGGACTGCCCTCATCCCATTTAGTTAGGTCAATCACCTCCAGGTGATTGAATACTATATATGAGTTGTACATCAGTACCATACATATAATCGAACACATACTGCGTGATGTGCTTCATGAAGGTAATAAAGTTGTCATTCAGACCTCATTCCATAATCTCATTCTTCTTTTGGGTCCAAAATGCAGTATCTGAAAAGAAGTATAGTGTTGTATGGATCCGAATATTATCCTGAATCTCTAAATCAAAATATCCTTGATCGTGGTATAATGTATCCACTTCATCCAGATATGCTATATATTGAGCCACTGGGGTGTCCCAATCATGGGAAGCTCGGAGGTATATGCTTTAGACGTACTCCCTCTATTGGAAATTGTGCCCTATGGGCCAATCATTGTACTTTGAACATTGTTATTTAATGAATTTCTCTATTTAGTTATTATATTATTCGTATGTTCATTATGATAACTGTATCCTTGGATGAATCATAAAGATTGTCCTAAGTCAGTCTTCTATTCAGGAGCAAAGATGAAATAAGACCAGTATGAATTTGATAAGGTATGGAGATACGAATTAAAGCCTTAGGTTTAATTCGTATCTCCATACATTGTACTTGTAAGAGTACAAGGTGCTGGACTGACCCACTATGAGAAAGCTGCATGGATCAAGTCATAAGCTTATATCATATATAATCATATCACAATTAGATCTGGTAATATGGGTTGGGACAGTGGGCCGACCCTGCCTAACCTGACAAAATGGGTGGTTTGGGTTTTTGTAAAATTAGGACCATTTGGGAGTAGTTCTTTTAGGCCCAAACCCATATGGTTCCAACTCGCAGTGGGTTGGACCACCGGGTTGATGGGTTGGCCCATTTTTTTTATAACCTAAGACCAAGAGGCCAAGTGGTAAGAGCCTAAGACGACAAGACCCAAGTTCATCATAAAGATCACCTAATTTCCTCTCCTGCTTTAGCCTATTGTCACTCCTGGCAAGACCCAAATTAGCATAATATTATCTTTCACTTTGTTTTATTATCTATGGTAGTGGCAGATTTACCTGTGAAAAAGAAAATTAATCGAGTTCAAGAAGATCTTATAGCTTCACATCATGCTTCAAATTTGAATACCATTAATATTAACTAATTATTGATTATTTTTAAGTTCTACTAAGTACTAATGACTTTTGGATTTATACTTATTTTGTCATGTGTGGACTAGAAATGAATGTTTAATTTGTAATGAATTTTAAATTTTTTTATGGTTCATAGGCAGCCTGAATAGCCTTTTAAAACTGAGCTTGTATGCTACCTTTGAAAAAGGAAGGAGCAGCAGCAAGATACCTACTTGAGATAATTGTGCCTCATCTGCTCTAGAAGGTGAGGGTTCTATTCTCTTTACCTTTTGTGGCTTCGACTGTCTAGTGGCCTCCTTAAATCATATCTTCATTATGGCTAAGTGAACCTTTCTAAATCTCTCGATAGCCACTAGTTTCTCCCCCAGAACTTAGTACTAGACATTGTGCAAAAAGAGTATATATAAAACTAAGGCAAGAAAGGGAATAGTGGAGGTCACATTATAATGAAACCTGAATTGTCGCATCTCATCAAGAATCCAGACTCCTATATTCCTGGGTTCCTTAGAGAGAATGGAAGTCATAAGAATAAAATCCTTGCTAGTAAAATGACAAAAGTTCTTCCCTTTGTTAACTAGGCTCCAGGAATAGATGCACCAAACTAGATAAAATTCATCTCTCATAAACCCTGGAGAAAACGTGAGAGAGCCCAATTCTTCTCCTGGCTTCAGGGTGCTAAATATATCCACCTCAGTGAATTCCCTAAAAGGACCAGAAGAAGCATTCTCAATGCCCAAGTATGTGTTGAGTAGATCAGTTGTAAGACGAATAGACTTTCATCTCACAATATTTATAAGAACATCCTCAATAACTTCACCATCCTTATCCTTTTCATCAGCTATTTTCATATTGAAATAAAAGACTTTAACGATGGTAGGAGAATAGACAGTTCTAATTTTTAACAGAGGAGAAAAATAGGCCAAGTATTGAGAGAGATCAACATTGCACTCAGATTTCAATTTTTCCAGATCTACATAAATAGCGGGGCAAAATGATATGTTACTATAATCAGTTTTGAAGGCAGTCATATCAAATACCTTGAGTTTATCAGTAATAAAGTTTGGAGGAGGCACGGATGGCTGGGCTTTCTTGACCAACTGAGAGGGAGTAGTACTAGCCAAACCAGACCAGATTAGTCTAACTATTATAGGCTTCTTGAGATGGGGTAGCATACCAGGATTTACGTGGGACCTTTAATTGACTTTGGCATTAACTCTAAAATGCAAATCTCTGGAATGCCATATTGAGACTCACCATGAACTGTCTGGCCTGTAAATCAGCATCTCAAGCAGGAACCTCTTTCTCTTTTCCTTCGCTGGAGTGCACGAGCTTGGGAGTCGGTAGAGATATGGCAGGTTCCTTAATCACAACCCCCATTGCTTCTGGTATGGTCTCAAAAGAATGAACCTTTGGTCTAAACTTAGGACTCTTCGAGGATTGATAAACCTTTGCCTTCTTTGATGGAGGGGAAGGAGAGAATTCCTTATCCACTCTGGGTCTCTTCGTCCTTTCCATTCTCATTGATAGGGAGAATTTAAGAGTTGATTTTGGAGAGTCACAGTTAGGTTTGTGGATAGAGTGAAATGGAAAGAGTGAGAGGGTTTAACAAAGAACAAGGATGTCAGAAACAGGAAGAAATGAGGAAAATGATGAGTTTGAAGCAATAAATCAAGTGAAACGGTTAAACAGTTACAAAGATGAGAAGTTTAGAGTATTTGAAAGGAAGAGGAGAGGCTGCGAGAGGGTAATAACCAAACGCTATTGATATATTCTACTAATATGAGTCCCTACTTGAGTGGCTAAGGTAATACTCGAGTGATAAATCTTCACTCAAGTTAATCCTATGTCACTCGAGTGCATTGTAAAATTAAAAGCATAAATACCTCACTTAGGTGTGTAATGTGAATACTCGAGACTTACTGAAGGTCATCTTTTAGTGTTTACTCAAGTGTTGATGTTTCCACTTGAGTTATGGTCTCTCTGACTTCACCTGATTTCTTCTCTACTCGAGTGCTTAAGTGGCTCACTTGAGTACTCTACTCGGCTGAGCTTTTCTTTACTTAGTTTGTAACTCAGGTGCCCTGTTGTTTTCCTTAGTACTCGAGTGCTTAAGTTACTCACTCGAGGGCTCCACTGAAGTTAGCTTATTCTTTATTTAGATTCTCGCGTATCTTTCTGTGTTAAATTCTTTAGCACTCAAGTTGACCAAGAATCACCCAAGTGAAAGTACTTTACTTCTATAATTACTTAAGTGTACCTGCAGCTTATCTCTTCTTTGTTTATCTCTGTTTCTTATCGTGATAACAGAATATTCCTGCAAAACAAATTTCTTGATACTCCGATGCTTAAGTTAGTAATTGAATCATCAAAACATATTCAAAAACTAATTTTAATGAAGAATTTAACTTACAAATCATTGGGATTTACCATTCCCAATTCTCTTCGAATATAGAGGAATTCATTTTTTTCCAATGGTTTGGTGAATATATCAGAAAGCTGCAAGTGTGTTGGTATAAATAATACTTTAACATCCTTCTTTTGAATATGATCTCTGATAAAATGATGCCTCACATCTATGTACTTAGTCCTTGAATGCCATACAGGATTCTTGGCTAAGCTAATTGTACTGGTATTGTCTCAATAGATAGGAATCTCCTTGAGAAAGATACCAAGATCTCATAATTGCTTCTTTAACCATAATACTTGAGCACAACAACCTGAGACTACTATGTATTCTGCTTCCGTTGAGGACAAAAATATAGTAGTTTGTTTCTTGCTGAACCAAGAAACTACAGCTCCTCTTAGGAATTGACATTATCCACATGTACTCTTTCTATCTGTCTTGTATCCACCATGATTAGAGTCTGAGTAAGCAATTAGATACTTATTACCTCCCTTAGGATACCATATCCCCAATTCTACTGTATCTGTGAGATATCGGAAGATTCTTTTTACTTTATTGGCATGAGATTCCTTGGGAAATGATTGAAATCGAACACACATGCCAACACTAAATTGGATGATAGGTCTACTTGTAGTAAGGTAGAGCAATGATTCAATCATTCCTCTATATCTAGTTATATCAAATGGCTTTCCTGTCTCATTTGCATCCAGTAAGGTTTTTGAACTCATGGGGGTGTCAGCTCCATTGGCTTTATCCATTCCATATTTCTTTAGCAGCTCCTTAAGATATTTAGTTTGGGAGATGAATATTCCATTATTCCTTTGTTTGATTTGTAAACCAAGGAAGAATGTTAAGTCACCGATCAAAGGCATCTCAAATTCTCCTTTCATAAGATTAAAAAATTATTTGCACAAATAATCATTAGTATAGCCTGTTAGAGCAAGCTTTTCACCCAAGAGGGGGGTGAATTGGGTGATTACAAAATAATTGGCAAATCTAAAATCAATATACAAAACTTAAAGCACAGTTAATGAAAGAAGAGATATCACCAAAGTTGACACAGGGATTTATACTGGTTCCGTCTCAAACACTTGACCTACGTCCAGTCCTCAGAAGTCCTTCTGAGCCTTTCACTATATCCTCCAAGATTCAGTGGGTTCTTGGCACCTCAGTACAAACAGCAAGTTCCTTCAGACACTTGCTCCCCCTTACACAAGGTAATTTCAAATCCCTACTTAAGGTTCCTCAACCTTAAGTTAATACAATTGAGAATGATTTAGTATGACTGACAATCTCTCTTTCAGAGTATATGGATAAAAACTGAAGTACAGATGAAGTGTTAAAGCCTTTTTGAGAAGATATCACTTGTGGAAAGTTCAGGCGTATTTCTTCGTTGTTGTGTTTTTCAAATGGCTGGACATATATAATAGAACCACTTTGAAGACGTTGTAAATTTTCCCGTTAATTCAAAGATGCTTCTGACAAATGTAACAGCATTTGTCTTCCGTTACTTTTGAATTTCTGCTGCTACCATGAATAGTTGTCGTTTGAGTGGAGTGTTCAGTTACATGTTAAGTGCGTCATAGTGGAGTACAGCTGTAACACACTCATGAATATGACCGTTAAGCAATATTTGTATCTCAACAGATTAATATGGATCACTGGAGGTGTTTTATAAAAGAGACAGTGAAACCATAGAGAGTGATCCCATTTTCGCAACTGAGTATTATATCATGATTCTGAAAGCTACAGTAATAATAAAATTTCACTAGCAAAATCATTTGTCGTTGATGAAGTTAAAAGCAATTGGATCAAGGTCAATGTAGAAAGATGTATACTTGATCAATAAATCCTCATATGAGAAGATGCAATATCATTGGTAGTGAATATAATGTGTTTGGAAATGATTTTGAAACCTTTGAATATTTCTGACAGTGATTGCTGGTTCACTGGAAGTGATATTCGAACTTTGCAAATGTCACTCGAGTGATTTATGATCACTGGAAGTGATTTGGTGAACAGTGAAATCTTCTTGCAGTGATTTCCAATTCACTGGAAGTGATTCAGCGAAAATCCAACATCACTCGAGTGATTGAGGATCACTGGAAGTGATTTGAGAATTTTGGCTGATCACTCGAGTGATCTCAGCTTCACTGGAAGTGATTTGTAAAACAGTAGATTTTTCTTGAAGTGAAATCATAATCACTGGAAGTGATTTGCTTCATCACTCGAGTGATTCACAATCACTGGAAGTGATTTGGCGCATCACTCGAGTGAATGAGAATCACTGGAAGTGAATAGCAAAACCGTGAGAATTTCTGGAAGTGAAAACAAAATCACTGGAAGTGTTAGTCTGATCACTGGAGTGATTCACAATCACTGGAAGTGATTTGGCGGATCACTCGAGTGATTCAGAATCACTGGAAGTGATTTTCAAAACAGTGAATTTTTCTTGCAGTGATTTCGCGATCACTGGAAGTGAAATTGCGGATCACTCGAGTGATTTCCCATATCACTCGAGTGATCTGTAATTTTCCGCAATCACTCAAGTGATCCACAATCACTCGAGTGATTAAATGAATCACTCGAGTGATCTTTCACAGATCACCAGAATGGATTGCTTTGCTGCTAATTATTCCATGAGCTTCCAAAACATGATTTGTTATCATCAAAACATGGAATCTAACATAGCCAAAAATAATATCATCAACTTATATTTGTACAACTAATAACTCATTTTCTTTTCATTTTAAAAACAAAGTTGTATCTACCCTTCCTCTGTCAAACCCATGATCACCGAAAAAATTGCTTAGCCTTTCATACCAAGCTCTTGGAGATTGTTTTAAACCATAAAGAGCTTTACTTAATCTATAGACATAATAAGGCTTAGAAAAATCTTTGAAACCAGGAGATTGTTTAACATAAACTTCCTCCAATATATAGAAATTGAGAAAAGTACTTTTTACATCCATATGATAGAGTTTAAATCATTTGATGCAAGCAAAGGCTAAGAGAACATGTATGACTTCCAATCAAGCCACTGGAGCATACATTTTTGTAATATCCCAAATTTCAGTCACCAAAATTTCTCTATTCCTTAGTGGTATTAAATGAATAAAATGGTGAATTAAAGAGCATATCAAGAGACACAACAATGTAATTAAAGCTCACACACAATATAGTTATTTGATATATAGGATAAGGATGTTGCCAGTAAGTTTTTCTGTGAGGCAGTTATATTGTGTAATATTTTTAAAATAGTAAATAATATCACAAAATTATGAAACTTTTCAGAATTTAATTAAACAAAACCATATTCAATTTTATAGGTCATATGGAACTTTTGGAGTTGTACACAAGGAGATATGTATTTTTGAAGTTAGCCTAGCAAAACCAGCAAATTTCAGGGGTAGCGTTGAAAAATAATAATTCTGGAAATGGTGAGCTTTCATTTGGCTAAAAGTTATATTTTTTTCTAAAACTAGACTCAACAAGGGTTACTTATCCTTTAGAACCACCTCAATTGGATATCTATACAATTAGATATAAATTTTCAAAGTTTCATGACAATTCCTCTAATTTTCTTAAGTATTGCGAAAATGAGAGAAATTGCAAGGGAAAAATGGTTATTTTGACCAAATAAATATAATCTAGTAATTTTCTGAATAAATACAGAGGGAATGGACAAATGGAACTTATAAAAATGTTACATAATAAAAAATATATATTTATTATAACATGTGACACAAATAGAATAAAGAATCAATAAGCATGAGACATATAAGCACCTCTAGAAATGTCTAAAACTCTCCTCCCATGTCTATATAATGGCCAAGTCGGCCAAAAGAGAAAGAGGAAAGGAAAAGGGAGGAGCTAGACGAAAAGGAAGAAGAAGAGAAGGAAGGGATTAAGGTGTAGAAATTAGGTAAGTATGCGAAAATATTTTCTCAATCTTGTGTTATAGTTCCAGTAACCTCTCCTTAACCTCCCAATTCTCATAAATTAGCCATTGAACAAGCAAAAACTCCAAGGAGAAAAGGGAAAAGTTTCAGCCGAGTAGGGAAGAGGAAGGAAAAAGCAAGGTATGTTGCTGTAACTTTGGTATTCCTAATGAAAACTGAGTTGTGATGAATTTCTGGCTGGTTATTAGACTGTTTCTGGTGATTTTGTAAATTTGGGAAGTCTAATTTCTAAGGGAAAATGCTGCCCAAATTTCTATTGATTGTGATTAAACTTGATATTTTATAGTTAAACAAGTGAATACAAGTAGAAAGAAGATGTTTTAAGAGCTAGAATCATGAAAATGTGATTTTTCCCTAATTCTTTGAAACTTTCGGACAGAGTAAGAAATATGGGATATGTTAGATCCAGCTGACACCCAAGAGGGGGTGAATTGGGTGTAAGATAAAAACTTTAAGAACTTTGAAAAAAATTTTTCATCTCAGTAAAAACAGTAAGTAAGAAAGTAATTAGGCATAAATCAATAGCTAGTCATTTAAGTAATGTATGTTGGAAATATAAGAGTTAAGGAACAAAGGATGCAAACTGTAATTTATCATGGTTCGGTCCAATCCTTGATGACCTACGTCCAGTCCCCAAGCTCCACTTGAGATTTCTAATCCACTATTTTCTTGTTTAAACCAGGCACAAGAAAAGCCTTTACAATCCCACAAGTTTAGCAAGACACTTGTAAAGCCGTTTACAACTCTCTCACTGAGATACTCCCCCTTACTCACAGTAAGAATACAATCTTTATGACGAAGGAATATAATCAATCTTCTCTCTCAGAAGTGAATAAGATAAACACTGAAGTGCATTACAAATAATCTCACTCTCAATGGTAAATTATATGAATACTGAGAAAACATAGAGCAAATGACATGAGTATTGGCATTTTAACAATGTGGGTGCAAGCTCTTTTTCAAATTTGAATTCTTGTCAATTTATAGTTGTTATAGCTTAGATGAATGTTGGAGATGTTGAAGTATCCATTAGGCACGTTGGTCTTCCCGTTGAGATTCTGTTGCTTTACAAAAAATATGACTGTTGGAGATTCTGACACAATTTGCTTTTTGTCCGTTGAGCTATAATCCATGATCAATCACCTATAATCCTTATATAAACTTGATTAGTAATGATTAGGAATGTTTAGAAGCAACATAATCAAGGTTTAAATGAATTCATAAGGTTATAGAGAAATCCGATACGGTGATTTTCAAATGGTGTTAAACCTGCACTTGAGTAGAAATAGGATCACTTGAGTGGATGACTGTCACTTAGGTGAATATGTATCACTTGAGTGAAAACTAAGATGCACTCTTGATTTTATCAGAAGGTGACTTGCTGAGTATCACGAGTTATAAGATATCACTCGAGTGGCATCTTATCACTCGGGTGGTCTTTACCTTTCACTTTCATCACTATCACGAGAGACTTGGGAAAAGCTTATGATTGACACATTCCACTTGAGTGATCACTTACTCACTCGAGTTGAAGTTCTTCATAACTTCTAGAGACCCCCGCGAGTGACTTTTGAAAATAACAAGTGATCCCTTGTCAATTGAGTAGCCACTTACCCACTCGAGTGAATTCTTCTCAACTTTAAAAAACTTGGCGAGTGACTTGCTGTCTTTTGCAAGTGAAGCCTCGTCACCTGAGTGGCCATTTATGCACTCGAGTGGCTTCTCAAATGAACTCTCAGAAAATCCATGAGTGACTTGCAGCATCTGTGCAAGTGAGACCTTATCACTCGAGTGGGCACTTATCCAATCGAGTGTTATCTTCCCAACTCTCAAAAACTTGGTGAGTCGCCTCTAAATTCCCATGAGTTAACACCATCACTCGAGTGTTTATCTTTTAACTCGAGTGAACTTGCACAGCCTCAGATAATTGACTTGAAAAACTGAAAGTTAGGATCTTCACTCGTCAGTATCACTCAGGTGTTCACTTTAAGTGATTTATATATTTTAGCTCCAAATATAGAAAATAACACATCATCAAAAAGCTCTTGTCATTCATATTCCAAACTAAAAAGAATCATCTTCAACTAAATTGTATGTTGCAAGTTAGGATCAAAAGAGTGTAGATTGTATATGCATTTTTAAGCTCCAACTTCCAGAAGACATAACTCCTTGAATATAACTCTAAAATTAGCATATTTTATATCACTAGAAATATCTTTGAGTCTAGTTTCATATGGCACCTATTTGAGCTCAATTGGATTTTTAATTTAGGAGTTATGTCTAAAATATCGAACCTAGTCTGGAAAGTAACGGTGATTTGAAGGTCAAATTCACAAATTCATATCTCCTTCATCTAAGATCCTTTCAGCTTCAATTTTATGTTAAAATTACTCATTGTAAGTTTAGTTTCATATGCCACTGGTTTCATCTTAATCAGAGTTGTGGTTTGGGAGATATGGTCAAATTACCAAACCTTGTCCATGCTGAACGAAGAACAGAGCTGAACATAGTAGCTGAAAACACATTTCCACTCGAGTGACACATGTTCCACTCGAGTGAATCATTAAAAATTCACTTCACTCAAGTGAAAATGAAATATCACTCAAGTGAAGAGGTGTCACTTGAGTGATATTGAAATTTCACTCCAGTGAACATCCAAGAACCTCTAGATTAAGTATTTTAACTCCGAATTGATCCATTCAAACTTCCATTTGATCATCCAGACTTCCAATATCAAATCTATGAACTTCAATGTTGAAATTATGATGATATTTTGCAAGTTCTTCTTTCTTCAATCTCTTTCTTCTTGATTTTCTTCTTGATAATTCTTTATAACCCAACCCAACTAGATAGCTTATTTGTTTTCTTGAATTTCTTCAATCTTTCTCTTCTTCTTCCTCTTGGTCAATCCAAATAACTTCTTTCTTAATTTTCTTCTTGATCATTCTCCATAATTCAACTAGATATCTTCTAATCTATATTAAATATAGTAGTTAGTCGAGTTAAGGTATGAGATAAATATAATGCAAACTTTTTGCTCTCAATATTTAATATCTATATTTGACATCATCAAAGCTAATCACATATAATAGGATAGAGCTAGAATTTCATAATTCTAATGGTTCCATAATGTTTATAAGGGAAAATTGTGTAGGGTTCATGAAGGGTACGAGGTGTGAAAAGCCCGAACTATGAAATGACAATTTTGCCCTACAACCTAAGTTAGGGCTGTCAAGGTCAAAACTATAATTTAAGCTGGAATTAGCCTAAACTAAGGTCAAAATTGGATTTTAAACATAAAATTGTGTAGGAATAGCCCGGGTCATATTTTTTTAGAAAGTACAAATGTACCGGATAAAGAGGGAATTAGATCGAGTTCCCCAGGGGCATTTTGGTAAATATGCAATTTTAGGCTAAGATAACCAACTTATAAATTCAAGAATAACGTATGAATGAGCAATAACTCATTTGCAATTATTTTGGAAATTTTAGGATTGGATTATTGCCCGAGCCGAACGAAATGTTAAAAAGGATCGACAATGGTTAGACTTTGGAAAGGAATCCAGGTAGTAACTATATCTCTCATATTCTATGTGAATGTTAATATGTACTATTTTTCCATGATCTATTCAATGTATTGCTTGTGGTTTTTATACTCTCTGGGTGTGGGTAATGAGTTAAACCACCCTATAGAACCTTTGGGGTACCATATGGCCAGGTGGACCCAGTTGAGTGGCTTGATACGTACAGATAGGTATAGGCCTGCTCCAAGTTGTGATATGTATGGACAGGTATAGTCCTGCTCCAAGTTATGATGATTATGCATAGGTATAGGCCTACTCTGAGTTGTTGTGATCACATTATGAGATGAAATTTGTGCAGATCAGGAACAAATGATCATTTTGATCCTGGGAAAAATCATCATTTGGTTCCTGAGCATTGTTAGATAGGCATTGACATTTTGATTGTTGCATCATGGTAAATGTTGCATTGTATGTTTACTTTTCACATTTTATATGATGGATATTTTGTTACTACGAATCTCACCCTTTCCATAAATTAAAAAATTTATTCAGCTAGAGGAAACACCTCAAAGGGAAAAATAGCGGAATACCAGTGACAGAAGGTCCGATGCAGACTCAAGAAATTTCTTGTTCCTTATCTGTTAGTCTTCTATGTATTTGAGATTTTAATTGTATTTTATACAAACCCTGCGGGGATTTTTGGTAATGTAATCAAGAATTTTGTATTAGTATGTTGTACTATTTTTGAATGGCCATTGAACTGCACTCCATGAAAAAGGGATAATGACTCATGTTGATGAGAAGATAAATTGAAAGTTCATTCCACCAAAACTAATGGAGACATTTTATGTCATAATATTGAGAATTACTTTACAGTCAACACACAATGTAATAACAGTTATGAGAATTTTTAACTTCGTCCTTTAGCCTATAAGTGTAACACCTTATTTCCAAAGTCATCATATGAGTTTTAAATGCATAAGAATTGGACTAATATGTTAGGATTCAGTCCAGAGACAAATACACTTTCATAAACATTTGTAAATCCTAACTTCAAAAAAGGATCCGAACCAAGAATTGAATGGGTTTTTTCTGAAAAATTTAAAACTTTTTAAACATATTCATAACGGTTCATTACTTCATTATAACTCATCCATTCTCCATTCCATTTATTAATATCTGAGTGTTTCTCTCTATTTATATATCTTATATATATTGTTGTTCAATTAATGGGCCTTTAGCATAAGGATGCTCTATTATATTTCATTTATTACATTAACAAGTAGTTATTGATTTACTAAATGATTGTAAGGCTGCTGTCACTACTTCTACTACTACTACTACTACTACTACTATTACTATAGATGTGTTCTTATGGTTGTATATAATACATACAGTTTACCAAAAATAGATAACCAACAAAATCCTAGTTTCTTTGGCTGCATGTTTTACTCGTCCATGTTTACCTTCTTGCCCTTCCAGCTGCTAGCCCTTGTTGTATGTTTGTATTTGAAAAGGGGTGAGATTCACGAGAATCTCAGTAGTAACAACTCACTCATATGATATGTAAATTCATAGAGCATGTAAAACAATCATCTCATAAGCATCATTCATAACAATAATAATATGTAGCATGCAAACACAGGACCCATCGGTCCAATACCACAAAGCTTGGCAATTTTGGTCTTACTGCTCAGGGCCTTTTCCCCATACAAGTTGTGTAATACTTTATATTTTACACTCGTTCTTATGATTTTTACATAGTGAACTCAAACTATTAAGCCATATTTCTTTTATAAATCTTTTTCAAATCCCCACCTCAAAACAAGATTCGAACCTGTAGTTGAGTGGGTTTTTTGAAAATTTTAAATTCTTGCGGAAGCGTATTATAGTGGTTCGTAACTTTGTTATTACTCATTAATTCTCATCTTTTCCTTTAATTCAATTAGGGAGATTCTCTGTTCAAACTTAGTTCATTCATATATGAATATACACCAAAGTGTTCAAGTCTAATACATAACCCAAAATAGGATACCATCAAAGAAAATAAATCATGCAATTTCATCCTCTTATTGTCCGTGTTTACCTTCTTAGCCTTTGAGTTACCAGCCTGTGCTGTAAATTTGTTTATAGAAAAAGGGTGAGATTTAAAAGAATCTCATTAGTAACATATAGTCAATCATATAGATATAACATCATAGAGCATGCCACATAGTTATCATATAACAGAATTATTACAACATTCAGCGCATAAAATGTAGTTCACATATCACCATAGCGTTAAGTATATCACAAGGCCCCAAGTGTTACCCATGCAATAGGCCCCGAGCATCTACTTGTGCATCACAGAACATTAGAATAGCCTGAGCGTCCACCCATACAATAGGCCCTGGGCGACCACCCCGCATAATCATATGTGTCAGACAAATTCATGATGAAACCACAAATATGTAGTATATCTTATAACATATGAAAGACAAAGTTACCACCTGGTCACTTCCCATAAGCAATATCCAATTGTTTCCCTGAGCTCGATCAGGTCTTAGATTCCGGACAGCTGTTAGGTCCTATAATTAGGATTACGGACAACAAATTATTATTTGGTCCAATTCTCTTACAATCCAAGCACTTATGTTGGTTATCATTAAGGATAACTCACTAAACCAAAAGCAAAGTCAAAGTAGTCCAACTATCCCTAGTTGGTTAACTTTACCCTTAAAGTTCATTATAATTATCTAGTGCCATTACATTTTTTTTTCATTTTCGCACATATACTCAAATCTGCCAGACTTTTCTTTAATATTTGAAAATTCATAACTAATTGTAAAGATGTCCAATTGTGATGATTCTAAAGGATATGTGACACCTAATTAGTCTAGTTTCAGGGGAAAATATATACATTACACTTTAAGATGTATATCAATACATTATCTCACTTTATTGATCACTGTCCTAGAATTCTCCAGTTTTTTCAGATCTAACTTTAAAAATGTAGAACTTTCAGCATTCACATCCAAATGACACAAATGACATATCAAATTAAAGCTTGAAATGTCTAATTTTAGACTGGAAGGTTTCAAAATTTTTAAACACCATTTACCCATTCAAAAAGGTCATGCAAACAATCTGCCCTGCATAGAACACATACTGGCAGCATTTTCCACATTTTTTATTTCAAATCCATTTTTCTAAAATCATTCCAACAACCTATTCCTACAAAATTTTTCCTAAGGAATCCATTTGAGATATAAAAATATAAAACTCATTCTCCTTCTACCTGCCCTATTCTAACCAAAATTTAGGGTTCTGCATAACAATTCAACAATTCACAAAATACCCACCAAACTTAGCTCATTTGCTTCCAAAACAACATATAATCACATGTATATGAGGAAATCATCATGAAACCCTAGTTTCCCTTTATGAAAAAAAATTAGCGCATAACCAAAGAATCCAAAATACTCAACCAAATCACAAGATGCTAAGCTCAAATCAAAGCTTAAGCTTACCTCTTTCACTTTCTATGGCTTATTCTTTGTTTTTCCAACTTTGGCTCTTCTTGGCAACACCAAAACACCTCTCTTTGAGAAAAAAATCATAAAAATGAAGCTCTTGATGAGAGGGATAATATTTATGAGGACCTTAAGAGCTAGAAAGGTGATTTGGAAGGTAAGAATCAAAGGAGAAGCCCTTACCTTAAACTTGTTCTTTAACTTTCATCTTTCTCATTCCTCTTTCATTTTTCATTTTTCCTCTTTTTCCATGGTTTTAGAAGTTGAATGGGAGAGTGGTAATGGTTAAATATCTAATCCTCCTCTCTCATAAAACACTTGGCCGAAAATGGCCTAAAAAGGAAAGAGAAAAAGAAAGAATACATGTGGCCAAGAATTAAACTTCTTGCACAGTTCAAGTCTAATTAAACATGTGTAATTAATTGAGTTTTGATGAGGCTTTCTCTTTCCTCTCATCTTCTTCCTTTTTGATGAAATCTTCATGGAAAAAGAGAGCCAATTTTGTTGACCAATTCCCTTCTTACAATCTTGCATTTTGACTAACTTTCTAAGTTGGAAAAAAGTTAAAGACCTTTGACTTTTCTTTTCCTTTTACTTTTCTGCCAAATCAAATGCATAAAGGAGGAGGAAATATTTGATTCAATTCTATCTTTTTCTTTCCTTATTATCTTGGCCAAAATTACTTAATAAAAGGAAGGAAGAAATATTGACCAAAAGCTTTTAAATGCATGTGCTCAAGTTGGACCAAAGTCTTCTTCCAAAAGTGTTGAAACTTTGACCAAACTCTTCTTTCTTTCCTTTTGCCCTCTTTGGACATTTTTTTAACCACATGAGGGAGGGAGTTAATTTCCCTTTTGGCCCTCATAATTACTCTTGATTTTGAAGAGCAAATCTTGGCCCTTCATTTTTTCTCCCAACCTTAACCGGCCTTAAGATCAAATGGAAATTGTCTCTTTTTCCCTTGATTATGGAAATAATATTTCTTGTGCCATTATTTCTTTTCTCTTATTTTATTTCCCTTTCTTTCCATTTCCAAGACGCCATTTCCTTTTCTTTTTGGATCCAAGTTAGGCTTTAGCTTCTATTTGACTCTAGATAAAGGAATAAGGTATTTCTTTTGATTATTTGGAACTAAATCCCTTAGTTTAGTTCCCAAATTAGCCTATAAAAGTCATAATGGCTTTTAGGCATTCTTAGAATTCTTTCCGAACTGGGCTTAGTAGTCTTCTTTACTCAGGCTTGTTCTCTAGCCTTTAGTCCCAAAATTTAGGTCATTACAAGTTGCACTTATGAGTCTTACAGCCTCAGGTCATTGCCCAGCTTAGGTCTTACTGCCCAGGGCCACTGCCCCATGCAAACTCTTACTTAGGAGTCTTACTACCTTGGGACACACTGTCCCTCACAAATTATGATGATAAAGATATATATGCAAGGCAATACATATGATATAAGAGAAAGAGTCACTACATGTCTGCCTTTCTAATGATTTGTCAACCAACTTCCTTCTTAGGCTTTGGCAGTCTTCGAATCCCAAACAAATATCAAATCCTAAATTTTATAAAGATAGGTCATTACTTGTTCCAATGCTATTAGCATAATGAACATTATATTGGTTTTGACCCATTTTATCTTTATCTTTAACTTAGCTTTGTTAGTTATCTTTAGGACTCTTACATTATGTCGAGTGAGTGTCTAATCTAAGACATATTGTATGTCTCTTGTCCCTTAGGACTTGGGTATCTAATGTGACCACATTACTCTCTATGTTATACCTTTATTTCCTATGATCCCACTTATGACAATTCATTCCAAATTATGTAAATTCGCAGGTCATCCTAATCTACCAAATTTGTCACCCAACTTTGAAAATTCATAACTATTTCTAGAATCTTCCAAATAGGATCATTCAAACTCTTATATAAAACTCTCTAAGTCTTATGTAATGGGAAAATATCACCCATGGAAAAATTTAAGTACAATAGTACATAAATCCTCAAATAACAACGTGGTTTCAGGATTTATCCTAGATTCAATGCCTTAATTTCAACATATCATAATTCACAATAAACAAACCCAAATTGCATATTCTATATATAAATTTAAATCTTAAGATGTATATTATTAATTTGGAAAATATCATGAACATTAGAAAACACTTGTTCAGTCAAAATCAAGCCACAATCAACTTGACCTGAATCTAGCAATATCTAACCTTAGCAACTTTAAGTTCCAATTTTAGAGTTTTTAATCCAACCCTTCTAAAATCATAACTATAGGCTATTCCCATACTTTTTTTTTCATGTAGAATTCATTAGTGAACTCCAATTCATCAAAATCACACTCCTTCCTATTGTCCTATACTTTTCTGAACCATAACCCTCAAGCCAACAATAAACAATTTTGCAATTCCAACCACCAAACTAATCAAATATCATCACTAGACCTTATTTATCATCATGATCATATACATAGCAACATTAAACCCTAAAATTATGCCTTGGGCAAAATTAAGACAGCCAAAAAAATTCATGAAGACTTGACAAATCCTCAAGATATTAGACTCAAATTGAAGTTTAGGCTTACCTCTACGTGATACTATAGTTGATCTTGATTTTCGTGGTACTTCCATAAACTAGATGGCACCAAAACATCTTATTAAAAATATAAAATTATAGAGATGTAGCCCACAACGAGTATAACGAGTTTTGTGAAGGCTTAACCAGCTAGATATGCAGATTTGAGGTCAAAATTGGCAAGATCACTCAATAAGTTTAAGAACACTCTTACCTTCTCTCTTCTTTTTTTCCCTTTGATTTTCTCTAATTTCCCCTTATCTTCTTGCTTTGGCCAAATTATAAGGGGCTTTGGGGTGTTAGGATGTTGATTCTACATGTGTCAATATTTTATGATGCTATGTGTCTAAGTGTTTAATATTAAGGTGCCATGTGTCCCTTTAATTTTAGTTTTCTCTCTCTGCTAGGCCTATAGGTTGACTTTTTAGTTAGGGGAATGAGAGGCCTGATAATTTTCTCTGACTTTCGTATTTGGTGTTCGGGAAAGTCAATCATGTGACCGGACTAGAGATCGATGAATTTTCCTGACTAATGGGGCTAGGTGGAATTCTATGAGATTTCCATCACAAAAGTAGGTATAATGATGGTGGACATGTGGCACCTTCTTGTGGTGCCATTATAAAAGCAACAGTTACTTTAGTAAAGCTACTTTATGGATTTCCACTAAAACCACACCAAGTGTCCATTTTCCCTTTAAATGGTGCCATGTGTCTATACAGGTACCGGTATATTTCTTTCAAATAATTACACATACAAAGCAATACCGATTACTCAAATTTTAGTATGTTATAATAATGTTATCTCACAATGTTATCTCACCTCTCATGCTAATAGTATTAAGTACTAGAACTTTCTTGACTCCAAATTTGATAAAGAAGTTACATTTTATCTCCTTACAGGCTCAACAATTATCTCTAACAAATTTTATCAAAATAAACAATTAAATATAAAACTCATGCTATAAGGTCAAAGTAAAACCTAATCATGCTTACAAAACAACTATAAGAGGCAAAGATAAAACCATCACAAACAAGTGTATGTTTACCAATGTAAATCATACAATTATAAATTCATATCACTAAGGTCTACCTGTGGGTAAAGACATTAGCATAGCATGAATTTATCTCAAATTAATGAATAATCTAGAATGCAATTATATTTTCTAATACCTATGGGCTACTTAGAAAATATAATGTCATTCTATTCCATCCTAATTAAATATCCAGTTATAATTATCTACATGTGGGCAAAGACTAATTATAACGATATATTTAATTACTATTGATATTCTATAAAACCATATGTGATTAACAATGTGCATGCAACAAAATTGAGGATATTGTAGCTACTCCCCTAGAAACAAACATGCTAACCACGAATATTGTGTGCATTTAAAATATAAATATGCACCAATAACCTAATGAGAATTTACACAATTAATTTAATCAATAAAAAACTGACTAAATAACTAAAATTCTCCCTCTTTGATTAAATTAATTAATCACTTATTTGAATCGATGTTTTTTTTAAAAAAATCCATAAGCGATTATTTACACATGCAACATTTAGGATGCTATGTGTAACGACCCTTTCTCACAAACAACAATTATCCACAACTCGCCCACAAACTCACTGCAGATAAATTTATTATTCTGATATCACATCACAATTAACCCAAAACCCATGGGTCACAAAATGATTTCCAACATAGATATCCAAACAGTAAATATGGCATTTTAAAAACATGTGGGCCCTATAATGGCAATATAGAAATTAATACAACACCAATACCAAAAGAGGCCTACAAGATTCTCAAAGTCTATGCCTCTGGTTGCTTCCCTTGGCCTCTATCCAGATTAGAGGTATCGCTTGAAAAATTATTTATAATGACGGGGTGAGACATAAAGTCTCAGTAACCAAAATAAATTTATAAAATATGCAGGAAAAGATTGTAAGTCAGAGAAACAGGTTTAACTGACATAAAAATAATAATAATAATAATAATAATAATAATCTCATAATTTAACATTTAACATGAAATAAATAAAACCATCCCCACTCATCCATCCTGCTCCTCCTTATCTCCTTTGGACTGGTACAGCCTATCAGTGCTAGTATACCCGGCCAAAGGTTAGCTAGTCACATCAAGAATACTGCCCCGTCCCATGCCACCACCAATATACCGTAACAGGGAGGTATCCGCCCAAACACTCAGCTCCAAAATCCGGGCCAGGATTGAGAGAGCCGATGGGCACACAATTCACCATATCTCTTCCACACAACCCAACATATCCCGTAATATAAAAATAATAAATTAATACAGCTTTCGAAAACAATTACAAGAATTCTAAATTCTTATACAACATTCCATTTCAGACAACATATCCACCATAACAGTAACAATTTAATAATAATTTCCACTTATGTAAATTAGAAAATACACTGCTTCACTGAAATAAATTCATATTCAAACATAAATATAATCTTACAAAGCACATATAAGTAATATAGATAAAAGTAAGTTTTATAAAATACCTTACAGTCCAAAACAAGCATATAAAATAAATTAACCCCGGTGACCTCGATTCCAAGCTTAATCTTAATTTGGATAGTAAAACCCGTGCAATCACCGATCACAAGAAAAATCTACATTATTAATGTAGATACCAATTAACCAAAAATAACAATAAAATAATTAATTTACATAATTTAACTCCTACAACCCAATTTTCTCTACAACTATTATCCTCATTTATTCCAATTTCCTTAAAAAAATCCTTAAATAACCTTTAATATACCTATAATTACAAAATCTCCAATATCAACTTCCTAAATAATTAAATCTCTTTTTCATAATTTATATGGATATAATATAATTATTAAAAAATTCCTCAAATATCCACATAATTAAAATCATATCAAATTATAATTCAAATATTAAGTCCTAATTTATATTTTTCACATAACTCAGATCCAACAAAAATAACCCGATTAAAACCTCAATAATACCTCCAATAATCCAAATAAAATATTTAAACTAATTTTTATCGGTAAAAACACCCTATAGGGATTAATTTATACCCTATTTATAAAAGAAATTAATTATAAAATCACATGACAACTAAATAATAAATCTAAACCGATTAAAATTAACTATTAATTATTCTCTACATTTCTACAGTCAAATATTGACAAAACTCAAAACTTGCCTAAAATCATATCCCCAAAATATTCTCTAACTAGCATAAAATTCTATCATATGAAAGAGAAAATTATTTAGAATATTTTTCATAAAAGAAGCTTTGTAATTAAAAGAGAGTTTATATACCTTATTGATCTCCGAAGAACCAAAAATACCCTTATCAGAACCTCACTCTCCTTCGTTTTTCCTTAACACTTCACGCCGGAAGTGTTAAGGGGGAGGGGGTATTTATAATTACCCTCCTTAATCAATTGGCGCCTAATGGCGCCAATTAATTGTAGATAAGGGGATCGACCCCTTATCTACTTGTTGGTAGGCGCCGTATGGCGCCTACCAACTATATATATATATATTATATATTTATAATATTATATTATATATTATAATATTATTATTATATTATAATATATATAATATTTAATTAATTTTTTTTAGAATGTCACACTATGGCTACTCCTCAAGATGCATACTGATCGTAAATGTCAACTATATGCATTTAAATTCCAAATATGCACAAATCTTTAATGAGAATTTAATTGACTAATTTAATCAACAAATTTGACCAAATAACCATCATAGATAAATTCTTTTTTTTTGTTTGTTTAGCCAAATTAAATATAACATATGCACATCTTAATGGAGAAATTAACTAATTAATTTGATCAGAACAAATTAAATTAATAACTATCACATTATTTTATTTATCTAAAAATTATTTAAGAAATCAATTTTGGCATATTTCAACTCAAATATAATTTTGCAAAATTCAAACAGTTGAAAACCTATCCAAAATTAATTACATAAATATTAAGGTAATTAAATGATATATCAAAATCATTTTGCAAAATACCATAATGAAAAAATAACCAAAATTGATTTTCCCATATATATAAACAATTAAATAGCATATAAAATAAGTATTCAAATATTTTGATCAAGTAAACCATTTATGGGATGAAATATAAGCTAACCCTGAACAATTGATTAGACATTTAATCTCTTGAAAAGAAGGGGAAATGCCAAAGAATTGTGCACAAAATGGATTGAAGGAAATAATATCTTAAAATCAAATTTGAAGGCCTCAATATCAATAACCCAGTACTTTCACTAAAATTGCTTGCCTAGAATTAAAGCAAACACATAATTGGCTAAAAAGTGAGTCAAAAACATAACTGGAAGATTTTCCCCTTTTAAAAAAAAACTTTGAACAAAATAGGCTTGAATAGAAATAAAAATAATTCAGGAAATTTCACCTAAAAGAGTTCCAAGGCCCATCAAAACAATTGGAGATAGATTTTTTTTAGCCAAAACTAAAATAACATTCTTAGCCCAAGTAAAACTAAATAAAACAAAAGGTCTAAGAAGATGTCATAGTAAAATGTAGCCCTAAACAACAACAAAGTAAATAAGATAATTTACAAAAGTCCAAAAGCTTTATTCGGCCCAGATGTTTTAAAGCACAGAAAATTAAAAAAAAATACAGAAGTCCAAAATGAATGTTATATAAAAGGTAAAGCAAAAAGGGAAATCAGAGGCCCAAAACCACCATGCCTAGTCTGTAACAATTAATGAAATGGTGCGTTTTAAGCTTACGAGAAGGCTCTCCGTCATATGCCAAACCGGCGTCGTTTTGGTGCAAACCAAAAAGGCGTCGTCTTGATCATCTTCTCCAATACCTTTGGAACCGTACTCAAGCCACCTTACCTAAGTTGACCCGCTACTTACCCAAATTGAGATGCCAGACCTACAGATACTGGTAGCCTTTCTCTGTAACTCTATGTTTCTATTTTTGATGGTTTTAGGCGATGATTCAAATGGTAAAATCATGACAACAATACGGTAAACAATTTCAAAATATGATATTCACAATTATTTGAAAAATATGCATTAAAATGAAAATTCAATATATGAACAAGAATGGACTTAAATCATCAACAGAGAGACCATCGAAGTGTGGCCATAATAGAAAAAACAACAAAATATGAGCTTATGAGCTTAACTACTAATCGTATGAAAAAAATCTCTAAACAATCAAGAACAGAATACACCAAGATCGAAATAAAGATTCAAGAAACTTAAATTATATAGAGATGTTGTCGAGATGGTGATGGTAGCCATGGAACAGAACATGAAAAAAATCATAAACCAAGTAGGAATCAACCCCAAAAATTCCAGATCAAAAGATTACATATTAATTAAAAGCATGCCTCGAGATTGATCAAGAGTAAGTAGTGGTATTTTGAAAAAACCCAAATATATGCTCTAAAGATAATCTCAAATGCCTCTTTCTATCAAAACAACTACATATCAAGAGTAGAGAAGTTACCAAAAGTACAAGAAGATAATGCAAAGTCGAGCTTATATTCCAAATCAATCTCAAAATCTCAGAATATGAAACAAGCATACATTCATAAAGAATCCAAGAAAAACATGGGGATCTATCAAGATTAACTCGAGATATTTCAAAAATGATTTCAAAAAAATCCCAGATTAAGATTAAAAAGCATGTTGTAGGAATTTTCAACAAGGCAAGATACAATCTATAAATAGAAAAAAAATTGTACAGATCAAGACTAATTAAATCATGTATTGCGATACCAAACATATGCATTAGTTTCTCAACCATCGATCAAAAATAGTATCATGTTATCCTTCTAGAAAATAAAAGAATATAACATGGAGAAAACACTAGGCAGAGGAGAATTAATCTGGTTCTAATGCCATATGTAGGAATAAATACAAAAATAATTCCTAAATAAATAATATATAAACTCTAAAATAAAGAGTAGGAGCAGAAGACTTCATCAGTAGTACCTCTAAGTATGGTAAATTTGCATGCTATATCTCACAACCTAAGAACTAAAAAGTGGAAAAAGATATTAGAAGGAAATAACTCAGGATTCTTCTAACAGGAATAGTGATGGTCTGGGAATAGCCGTCACCCGTTAAGGAACCCTTAAGGAGCAAGTAAGTAGGCTTTCTATGTTACTACTCTAAGACCTGGCCTATGCTATTTATAGCCTCCCATCAAGGATTGGAACAGCTTACCAGCCAGGTAGGTAACCTTAAACCAAACACTACTACAAAAAAGGCTTTTAATGGCACACATCTAATGACGCTTCTCAAAGAAACATCGTAGGTAATTGTTTTTTTAGGGGGGAAAAATTATAAGCTACAGTGTATTTTATTATAAATGTCATAAGCTTGTATGACATTTTCTTAAGAAACGTCGTGTAAGATCTTTTTTTCTTTTTTTGTTTAATATCAAGTATATCAGCTAGGGCGATTTACAGTAAAGCGTCAGAACTGGTATAATGATTTAAAATTATATTATGAACGTTTAGATGCTCTACTTAAGTTATATACATGTAGTCAGCAAATAAACTTCCTTTAACTTATTTATTTCTAATGCTTTAATTATAAATTAAAATAAATATTTAAAAAATATATTAACAAAAGCTATACAAACACTTTATCTAAAAAAACATGCCGAAATGAAATTTACACCTTAATAATAGGAATAATTTGTAAACAAAATTATCAGCAAAAAAACATTTGACCTTGGACGGCGCTTTACATAAAGCTCCATCCAAGGTCTTTTTAAAAAAAACAATCGATATTAGTGAACACATTTAAACCTCATTTATTCTCAATGTTATTAAATACTACTTAACTTATATAAATAATGAACATTCATGTAGTCATAGCAAACTTTCTCATACTTATTTTATTTCTAATGATTTAATTATGAAGAAAAAATAAATAAAGAAAAATAAATAAATATAAATTTAAATCCAATTTTTTATATTTATTTCCTTGTGCCCAAGACCTTTTATTCCATTAGTTATTAGCCAAAAAAAGTTATTTGCAAAAAAAATTATCAGGAAAAAAAATTGTACCTTAATCAGCCCTTTCAAATAAAGCGTCGACTAAGATCCTTGAAATATCAAAGGAATAATCTGTAAGAAAAAAAAAGTTACCAGAAAAAAAAACATGTCGACTAAAGTCCATAAAAATAAAAAATAAATAATCTGTAAAAAAAATTATCAAACAAAAATCTAAACTTTATTAGTAATTTTAATTACCTTATCCAGCGCTTCATAGTGAAACGCCGGAGAAGGCAACATTTTTATTGCCTTATCTGGCGCTTCAGGAGGCTAATAAATATTAACCTTATCCGGCGCTTCACTGAAGGGCCGGAGAAGGCTAATTAAATTAGCCTTATCCGGCGCTTCAACTGAAGCGCCAGATTTGCCTTTGGTAATTGATTGCCTAAGGCAATTATATATTATATTAATAATTATATATAACATTATATAATATATATTATATATAATATTATAATATATATATATATATATATATATATATATATAATATTAGATATTGTAAGGCAATATGTATCTTTGAATGGCGTTTAAATGTAAAGTGTCATTAAAGATTATTAACTTTGAATTTAACGTCATTGTTTTTTTTATTTCAATTATTGAAAGCTATGATGCTTGGTAAGGAAAGCGCCAGAGCGTCTATAGACTTTGAATTTAAGGTTCTATTTTAACTTTTCACCAGCTCGCCATTATCGTCTTCCTTACGCGCCCTTCAGCAGCCAATTTTTTAAATCTCCATTACTCCACCATCTTGTCTTATCCTTTCAGTCCTCACTCTATTATCTTGGTCCCTATTTCTTATAGAAGCCCCTTAGCTTGTAAGTGCTGTTTAGATACAGAAGCTTAAATCTGTATGCTTTCTTCTTTTTCTTTTGAGTTAAAACCTGTCATGAATATTATATTTATGCTTATTTTTTTTCAGGTATTGACTTGAAGTTTCAACTCTGCCTTCTTAAACTTCCTAAACATTGTAAGTTTTTTAATTTTTGTGTTTAAATCTGGATGTTTTCTTCTTCTTCTTCTTCTTCTTTTTTAATTAAAATTTATCATGAATCTTATATGTATGCTTAATTTTTTTTCCAGATATTTACTTGGAGTTCTTCTATGCTTGATAGATGAAGATGATAATTAAATATTGCAAAGAAAATCTGCAAGTTTGATGATGGATTTGGATGTAAATACAAATCGAGGGTTTCATTAGGAAAAAAAATCAGTTAGGCAAATTTTTTTTTTTAAAAAGGGACCTTTTATGATGCTTCTACAGGAAGTGCCGTAGGAGGTTCTACACCTCCTACGGCATTTACAACTAGAAACACCGTAAGAGGTCAATTTTTTTAAGAAAAATAATAATTAAAAACAATATTTCATCATTTTTTAAATTCAACAAGCGTTGTAGGTTCTTCTTATGGCATTGGATGCTATACCGTTTGCAAAACGCCATAATATTTTTAAAAAAAGGCGCTGCTTGTCTTGTTTTTTGTAGTAGTGAAATTTCTATCCAAATCACGTGTGAGCTACAATCAAGGAATATTTTATTCAAAAATAATGATAAGATAATATCTAGATATAATCTCTAGTCAATAATATTAAAATATATAATCATAAATAATAAAATATCTAACATGCAAAGCTTGTAAAATGCAGCAACTTGGATTAGGACTTTGTCAATAATATTTTATTCAATGGTGAGCATTTCTCCTTCTGGAAAGCTAAGTTCTGTGTATTCGTGATGACTACAGAATATGGGTTATGGGACGTAATTGAAACTGGAAACTATGTCCCTACAAAGACTGAAGAATCTCGAAAAGTTTCTAAGTCTTCAGCAGAATTTGACGACAATGACAAAAAGCTCGTGACCCTCAATAGTAAAGCAATTCTGATGATTCAGAGTATGCTGAGTTAAAAAGAATACTTTAGAATATGTACACTTCAAACTGCTGAAGAGATGTGGCAAGCTTTGAAGTAGCTTATGAAGGAACATCAGGAATAAAAGAAAATCGAATCAATACTCTAGTTACAGAGTTTGATCTACTTCATATGAAGAAAGGTGAGTCAATAGCTGAATTTGAACTTAGATATACTCATCTTGTGAATCAACTTGCAGCACTTGGAAAAATATATGATCAGAATATCCAAGTACGAAAAATATTAAACATACTCTCTAAAGAATGGGAGGCCAAAGTTGGCAATAGAGGAGGCCAAAGGAGAATCGATGTGATATGTAGCTTCTTTGTTTGAAAGTCTTTTTGAATATGAAAGCAAACTAAAATTCAAACGAGAGCTAGAGGAAGTTGGTAATAGGAGAAAGAAGAGTCTCACACTAAATGTGACAAAAACAAAGGCAAAAATCCAAGAAGAAGACGATGAGTTTGACGATGATGAGATAGGCATGATGATAAGAAGATTCAAGAAATTATATAAAGGCCAAGGTTTCAGAAATTTACAAAAAGGAGGAACTAGTGGCAGAAGAGAAACCAAGGAGATCATCTGCTACGAATGTGGTAAACCTAGACATATCAAATCAGAATGTCAGGAGCTATTACAGAAAAAAAAGAAAAGATAAATGTGCTTACATCTAATCTATTTGCTTATTGTAATTATTGTAATAGGAAAGGACATTAGACTTCTTCATGTTTTCATAAAAAGAAAGGAATTATAGGAACCTACAAATGGGTACCTATGAAGTCTCATGATCAGGAAGTTGTCTGTACTAACCCAAAAGGACCCAAAAGAATATGGGTACCTAAAACTTAATTGTCCTTAACTGCAGGTTTGCTTTAGGGCATCCAGGTCCAACAAATGGCACATAGATAGTAGATGCTCTAGACATATGACCGGTGATCCTGAGAATTTTACCACATTAGTACCAAAGGAAGGTAGCAAGGTAAAATTTTGAGGAAATCAAACCGGAAGGATAGTAGGACTTGGGGAAGTCAAGAGTACTAAAGGAATACAAGTCAAAGATGTGATACCTTATTTTCCAACACTACGGTAGAGTACTAATTAGCTAATACTTACCGACTATAAACATCAGAGTAGCACAAAATGCTAGAAACTCCATACAATGCCTCTGCTGGATATACATATTCACATATGAACACATTCATACACAATTCATATTACAACACATATATCCTCTCCACTTCACCTCATACACTTCACATACAACTCAAAATACTCATAAGGCTCTTAAAATACATCACAAAAGCTTGACAACCTAGCATAATTTCTTCCGCTACTTGGCCTCTACTCATCGTCATTTACCTTCTCTTTGCCCCACGAGCTCCCTCCCTGTACTGGAGATTTGTTTTGGGAAAAGAATGAGATTCATGAGAATCTCAGTAGTAACATATACAACATATAAGATAACACACACACACATACACATACACACATATATATGTATAGCATGCTCATCATACAGTCATCAATCAAATCATCATAACATCATTTAGTGCCATTTTCATGCAATTCATAAACCATGCTAGCGCTAGACAAGGACTTGGCCCCGAGGGGTACCCGCGCAAAGATAGGCCCTGGGCACCGCCCATGCAATATGAATATTATCGCCTGAGTATCAACCCGCACAAAGATAGGCCTCGGGTGATTACTTCACATAATCTAAACATGTTAGACATTTAGATGATGATAACAAATAATACATATGCATGTCATGTTATATGAAGATGGTTACTACCTGGTTGCTACTTTATTCAACTTTTCCCTTGATTCAAGCTCGGGGCAACAACTTCTAAGGCCAAACTGGTTGTCAAGTCCTGAAATCGCCAAACATTACAAATGAGTTATTACTTATCCGTATACCTTTACAAACTCATTCCATTTGTAAATTTAGCTTACTGGTGCCAAATTATCAAAATACCCCTTAGGACCTTATTATCAGTATCTTCTCCAAAATCATGATTTAGGCAATTCCTACACAATTTTACGTGTATAATCCATTTTCAACCTCGAATTGGCCAAAATCACTCCAAATGACGAAAATACCCTTGACAGCCCTCAAATAAGGCTTAGAAAGGGCAATTTTGTCATTTTACTCTTCGGGCCTTTTCTCACTTCGGGGTCAACATAGACCCTACACAACTCAGCCTCCTGAATCCAATGGAAGCATTGAATTGGTCAAATTCCCATTCATTCATCATGTTCAACACAAGGAAGGGAAAATAAATTCCTAGAAAAGTTGTGTCGGATTCTAGTTTTCTTTGGCCCAATCACCTCCTTTCTACTTATAACCAATATATTAACTAGTTAGACATTCATTGGACTTGATTTGTAGACACTTACATATTAAGGTCTCTTTGGCTTTCTTGAATTATCTTGTACCAAATGAACCATAATTAAGCACAAAACAACTCTACTAACCTTAATCAAGTAAGAGGAACACGTTTTGGAAGTTACCTCTTGATTTTCTTCACTTTCTCTCTCCTAGACGTTTTCTCTCTCTCTCCTTCCACAGTTGATTTAGCTGCTCATCATGGAGATTAATGGTAGGGAGATAAGGAGAGGAGACTATGGAAGGATTTAATGCCTTAATCATAAGATAGCAAGTCTCTTACCTCAAGATTGAGGGATCCCTAGCTTCTCTTTGTGCTTCCGCCAAGTTCTCATTCTTCAGCTCTCTCTTTTCTGTTTCAGATCAGTGTCATGAATGAGAGCTGATGCAATGGAGAATTACCCTTTTAATCAATTGATTAATTTGACTTGGACACTTGTCACCATATAATTGGTCCACAATTGTAATTATTCATTAATTAATTCAATTTCCCTTCCTTTCACTCAACTCAGCCAAAATCATGCAGGGAAATATGGGAAAAGCTGAATCTCCATTTATCCCATTGTGCCAACATGTAACTTGTTGACCAAGTAATTGACTTTTTGACCATTTGACCATTTTTCACAAAAATTTACCAAAATTAGTCCATTAATGATCAATTAGTCATTTTTCTCTTTTTAATTCCCATTTAGCTCAAATCATTGGGAATTTGAGGAAAAATAATTATTTTCCACTTTTCGGTAAAATTACCGTTTTGCCCCTGCATTTAATGATTTACCAAAATAAATCATTTTCTGCCCATTTCTTCGGCTAAACCACATTTTAATGCTTAAATGAGGCTATTAACCATATCATTAAATTTTGTGAAGTTTGGTTACCATATTAGGCCTTTACTGGTCTCTTATACCCTTATTCGGCCAATTTACGCGTAACCGGCGATTGGAATATTTTCTATAAATTCACATAAATTTATTCACATCATTTTTCACCATTTTATTCCATTAAATATACATCAAATACACACATAAGTGTATTGGTGAAAAATGGGGTATTACAAAAGACGTATATTATGTTGAAGGCTTGTGTCACAATCTGTTAAGTGTGAGCCAAAGCACGGATAAAGACAATTGGGTAATATTTGACTCAGAAGAATGTCTGATAGTTAGCAAGAAGGATCTGTAAATTGAAAAGAAGAATTTGAAATCAAAACTCAAGGCAAAAAGGGAAGGTAACTGCTATACTCTTGATATGAATGAAAAGTTTTTCTAAAAACTGCCTTTTAAGTAACACTGATGAGAGTTGGTTATGGCATAAACGACTTGCTCATGTCAATATGCATCAATTAGGTAAATTACTCAAAAATGATTTAGTAATTGGTTTACCTAATGTAAATTTCAAAAATGATTTAATTTGTGATGCTTGCCAAAGAGGTGAACAAATAAAATCATCCTTCAAATCGAAAAATGAAATTACCACCAACAGACCACTTCAATTATTGCATATCAATTTGATTGGTCCAGCAGGAGTTAAGAGTCTCAGTGGAAATTTATATACACTGGTTATTGTTGATGATTTCTCCAGATTTACCTATAATATATTCTTATATTCCAAAGATGAAACTTTTAGTAAATTTATTATCTTTGCCAAGAAAGTGCAAAATCATAAAGGTATGTTGATTGCATGTATCAGGACATATCATGGTGGAGAATTTGATAATTAAGCCTTTACAGAATATTGTGATACAAATGGCATTGATCACAATTTCTCATAACCTAGAACTCCACAACAGAATGGAGTCGTGGAAAGGAAGAATAGAGTTCTTACAAAAATGGCTAGAGCAATGCTCAATGAAAAGAATGTGTCTCAAGTCTTCTGGGTAGACGCTATGAGCACCGCATGCTACATCTCAAATAGAGCGAATGTTAGAACCAAACTTGGGAAGAAACCATACAAACTCTACAAGGGACGGAAGCCAAACCTTGCTCATCTACACATATTTGGTTGTAAGTGTTTTATTTATAACAATGGTAAAGATAATCTTGAAAAGTTTGATTCTAAGGCTGATGACGGACTTTTCTTAGGCTATTCAAATCAAAGCAAAGCATATAGAGTTTTTAATAAACGAACATATGTAGTAGAAGAATCAATTCATGTTGTATTCAATGAATTTGAGTCCTCTGGTAAAAGCTTTGACGATAAGATAATTAATAACCAATCTTCTTTTAACCCTCCCAATCGAGAGGTTGATAATATTGAAAAAGAAGTTGAATCAAGTCAACCAGATCAACCTAGAGCCTGGAAATATATCAAGAGTCATCCTTTAGATTAAGTCATAGGAGAAGTGAATGAAGGTGTTAAAACTAGAAACAAAGTTTTGAACGAAGTTAGCTTTTCTGTATTGATTTCTCAATTGGAACCTTCTAACATTGATGAAGCCCTAACAGATAATGATTGGGGTATTAGCAATGCAAGAAGAACTAAATCAGTTTGAAAGAAATCAAGTTTGAGATTTGGTACCCCGACTTAAAGATCATTCGGTTATTGGCACTAAATGGGTATTTAAAAACAAACTTGATGAATCCACAACTATTGTCAGAAATAAGGCAAGATTGGTCACCAAAGGCTATAATCAAGAAGAAGGTTTTGATTATAAGGAAACGTATGCTCTAGTAGCAAGATTGGAAGCTATAAGAGTACTCTTAGCCTTTACGAGCATCAAAGGATTCAAGTTATATCAAATGGATGTGAAAAGTGCCATTTTCAACGGGTACATCACAGAGGAAGTCTATGTAGAACAACCTCTAGGATTTAAAGATGTATGCAAACCAAATCATGTTTTCAAATTAAAAAAGGCCTTATATGGTTTGAAGCAAGCTCCTAGAGCTTGGTACGAAAGGTTGAGCAAATTTCTCATCGAACTTAGTTTTACACGAGGAAAAGTTGATACAACATTGTTTATAAAACCAAAACTAAATGATATTTTGGTAGTTCAAATTTATGTTGATGATATTATATTCGGTGCTACTAATGATTCCATGTGCAAAGAATTCTTTGAGATAATGCAGGGAGAATTTGAAATGTCTATGATGGGAGAATTGACATTCTTTCTAGGTTTACAAATTAAACAAAGAAAGAATGGAATATACATATCCTAGACTAAATACTTAAAAGAATTGCTCAAAAAGTTTGGATTGGATGAAGCTAATGGTGCAGATACACCTATGAGTTCAACGGTCCTTATGGATGCTGATGAAAATGAAGTTGATTTCAATATAACTCAGTATCGAGGAATGATTGGATCATTACTCTACCTCATAGCCAGCAAACCTGATATTCAATTCAGTATTGGTTTATGTGCGAGATTTAAATCATTCCCCAAAGTATCACATGCTGAAGTAGTGAAAATAATTTTCAGATATCTTACAGACACAAAAGAATTGGGTATATGGTATCCCAAAAGAGGTAACGAATATCTAGTTCCTATTCTGATTCTGATCATGGTGGTTATAAAACAGATAGGAAGAGCACAAGTGGGTAATGCCAATTCCTTGGAGGTGCAGTTGTTTCTTGGTTCAATAAGAAACAAACTACAATATCCTTATCTTCAATGGAAGCAGAATATATAGTAGCCTCAAGCTGTTGTACACAAGTATTGTGGCTAAAATAGAAATTGTAGGACCTTGGCATTTATCTCAAGGAAATTCCCATATACTGTGACAACACCAGTACAATAAGTTTAGCAAAAAATCCTGTACAACACTTAAGAACCAAACATATTGATGTGAGACATCATTTCATTAGAGATCATATTCAAAAGAAAGATGTCAAGGTGTTATTTATTCCAACACATCTGCAATTAGCAGATATCTTCACCAAACCTCTCGCCTAAGAACAATTCATGTACATACGAAGGGAATTGGGAATGGTAAATCCCAAAGAATTATAAGTTCTTTAGCTTTTATGAATATTGATTTCATAATGTTTTGATGATTCTATAACTAACTTAAGCATCGGAGTATCTAGAAAAATGCTTTGCAGGATGCTCTGTACTCTCTTCAAATAATAGAGATAAACAGAGAGGAAATCACTCATGTGATTATGAAGGCTAACTCGAGTGAATAGTAAAAATACTGCAACCAAGTGATCAGACTGATAATGTCACTACAGGTAGGTCACTCGAGTGATTTTGATCAAAATACTCCAGTGAAGGAAGCAGTTATAGTATTTTTGAGTTCTTATAAAGTAATTTTGGACTTCACTCGAGTGGAAACCAAAATCACTCGAGTGAATGTCAAAATCACTCGGGTGAATATTAAAATTTTTGATTATATTAGTTTGCTCCCGCAACTGTTCAGTTCACTCTCTCGATCACTCTCACTCGCTCAAACACTTCCAAACCTTCTGCAACCTCTCAAACCCAGAAACCCAAGAAATCAAAGTCCAAATTTCACTCTTTGTTTTACCGATAAATCAGTTTCCTTCAGATCTCTTCAATCCTTCCCCTGATTTTGTTTCCCCATCAGAACCCTAACATCCTTCAGTTTGGATAATCTTTCAGCCACTCCAAAAATGGCTAGAACCAAAAGACCCAGTTAATCTCCTCCGCCCTCTCCTCCATTAAAGAAACAGAAATCACCATCTCCATGAGATCTCGAAGGTCAGGCTGTTCCAAAACATAAAGGAATTCATATCGAAGAACCAACTGGGATCGTTATAAGGTCTCAAGCAAGCTCTAAAGGAAAAGGGAAAGAGAAACAACGAGAAGCAGACATCCAAGACTCTATATTGCAATCAAAAATAGCTCGCGCTGTGAATATCCTTACTGCTTTTATTCCCCAAAAGTATCAATATAAATCTCAATCCTCTGGTAATCAGATTCCTTCTAGGTCCATGGTTGAAGAAACTCCTAAATTTCTTGATCCTCCTCCTGGGTTTAATACGGGTAATCTCAGGATTTTAAACTCCATTTTGTTTACTTCCCAATTTTCCAAGAGGGATTTATGTCCTGTTGTTTGGGTAGATTTAGCTAAGCTCAAAAAGAAATTTCATATTGATCTATCTCCATATTTGAAGCAATATGAACCATAGCTAAAACTAAGAATGTCTTACAATCCTTTGGTTGTTAAGCACTTTTACTGTAATATGAAGATTGCAGATGTGAAGGATAGCCATGGGAACATTATTATAGAAAGAATTGAGACAAATGTGAGAGACCAAAAAATTTTGTTGTCTGGAGATCTAATAAACACTTATCTAGGCATAGAGGAAGTTCCAGTGAATCCTCCCCGAGTCTTTCATATTCATGAGTTAGTTGATATCTTTAGACCAAGATAGCATGGTGTGCCTTTACCTCATACTCCAGTAGCCCTAAGAAATGATCAGAGAGTCTTGTTTTACATTTACTCTCGTAGCATGGTTAACAAGGTAAATAACTTTACTCACATCACAGGGAAGGATCTTCAGATGATGACATCTCTTACGACTAAAGAAAGGAGAAATGTGGGTGAACTTATTTTTCAAGAAATGAAAAGGTTCAGATTTCTCTCTTCTAAGTCGACTACGACTCCCTATCCTCAGCTTGTATCCTACATTCTCTCTATGCATAATATTTAGCATTTGACACCTGGAGGGGACATAGTAAGGATTCCCAAATTTGGGAAAATTCACCTGATATGGATGGGAATCACTATACCAGTTGGAGCTACTTCACAGACTCAGAGTACTCATTCACCACCTCCTGAGGTAAGCCAGAGGGATCCTCAGACTAAGAAGATGGACCATTCACCCTCCAAGATTAATGAAGCTCAGTCTTCCTGAGTTGTGTCTCCTGGTCCTTCCTTCACTCAGGCTGCCATTCAGACATGTATTCAAGATGCCATCCAATCTGTTGTATCTCAGTTGAAGAAATCTAACACTAATTTGATTGACCAAGTCAACTATCAAGTTAAAGTGTTAGTAGAGGCAATAAACCATAACTTCAACATCCTTTTTGATCGTTAGGCCGATCAAACACAGAGGATTGAGGACACACTCAGGACTCTTCTTCACATTCCCTTTACTGACCCTCCACTAGCCACAACATCTGTACCTTTTTCCTCAGACCCTCTACTTCCAGATCTTTCACCTTCTGACCCCCTATCATTCCTTCAGGTACTCCTTTTCTTGTACCTTCCACATCTTTCATCTCTGACCATATCTCTGCTGGTGATCTTCCATAAGGTGATCCCATCCTTCAGACTCCATAATCTTCATCACACCACACCTCTTCCAGTTCTCATAATGAGGAGATTGTCATTGAGGATGCTGCTACAGAGATCATAGGGCTCACTCATTCCACTGACACCACCCCTATTGAGCCCTCTTCTATGACCTTTTTCTTCCAGTCTCATGCCCAACTCTCACTTATTTCATATGTTCCACCCATCTCCTTCTTTATCTCTCCATCTACCTAGCCATCTGTGCCTTCTGCCTCTCCTTTTATTCTTGATGATGCCAAAAAGAGGGAGAAGAACTGATATGATCATATGTATTCTCATGTAGTTTCTGTGTGCTTTCTGATCTGACTATGTAATTGTAAAAAGAATATGATCTAATGAGAATATGCTTTTAATGAGATTATGCTTGATTTTTCTGCTGCCTATATGTTCACATGGAAAGCAAGAAATTTTTCAACCATTTATGCTTTACGTTTTAAATGTGCATGTTCAGTTGACCTTAGTTCATTTGTAAACAGTTTTATCTTGTGCTTTTGCAGTTTAGTTCTGATTCTATGATAATTCTTCACAAATAATGGTTTTTGAACTTTGAACTAACATTTTCAATTTTACTATCTGAAGTCAAAAACTTTCAATATATGAAACAAAAATATTAGTCATTTGCTGTGGTTAAGTTGTTGCAAAACTTTTAAAAAAGATCAAGTTTTTTTTTGAAAACCGAATTTTAGAAATGATCATATAATAAGTTTTGTCAAAAAGGGGGAGAATGTTAGGTTTCATGTTTTGATGATAACAAATCATGATTTGGATATTCTTGGATTTGATTAAACTAAATACATCAGCAAAGGAAGTGAGAAAAGTGATCTAAGTAAGATCACTCGTGTGATTTGTGTAATCACTGGAGTGATTATGAAGATCACTCGAGTGATCATTAAAAATCACTCGAGTGATATCCAAAGTTAGCAGACCACTCGAGTGATCAATGAAATCACTCGAGTGATTTTGGTAATTTCACAAATCACTCCCAGTGCAAGCCAAATCACTGCAAGAAAAATTCATTGTTTCAAAATTAACTTCCAGTGATCTCCAAATCACTCAAGTGATATGTGAAATTTTCAATATCACTTCCAGTGGCCTATCAGATCACTTCTAGAATTTTTCACTGTGCTGAAAATCACTTCCAGTGCATCTAATTCACTCAAGTGATTCTTTTGATTTTGTAAATCACTTCCAGTGCGTCTAAAATCATCGGAAGAAAAATTCACTATTTTTGAAATCACTTCCAGTGATAGTCAAATCACTCGAGTGATGTCTGTAATTTCCATATTCACTTCCAATGGATTGAAAACCACTGCAAGAAAAAGTCACTATTTGTAAAATCACTTCCAGTGATGCCAAATTCACTCGAGTGATATATGAACTCTAAAAAACACTTCCAGTGGATTTTGTAATCACTTGCAGAAAATTTCACCGTTTTCCAAATCACTTCCAGTAATATCAAATTCACTTCAGTGATATGTAATTCTATCAGTTTCACTTCCAGATAGTTCCTATGATCGATCCACTTGCAATCACTTCCACAAAAATCAACAAGATTTGTCAGTAAGATATTGGTAGTGATAATCATTGCTAGTTAATCCAAATTACTTTCAAAATCAAGTGGCATATTATTTCATTAAAATCACTGTCAGTAGAATAACATTCTCTGAAAATCATCTCCTGTGAAAGCAAGTTTGCTTCCAATGATTCTTTGATTTTCAGAAATCACTCCCAGTGAATCACAATCATTCCAATGATATTCAAAATATTTTATAACGGTCATTTTCCTGAGTGTATTACAGGTGTACTCTACTACCACCCATATGACAAGCAACTGAACAACACTCAACGACAATTAATCATGGGCAGCAGCAATATTCAAAAATAACTATCAATGTGCAAAGTGAAAAACAATATTGTTGCATCTATTAGAAGCATAATCGATTAACGGGTAAATTCACAACAGTCCTCAAAGCTTCTGATATATAAGCCCAGCCATTCGAAAATCATGGGACACGGACAATGCTTGAACACACTGTAAACAATATACTCATAAGTGCTTTGTCTCTCATTATTTCTTTATTTGTACTTCAGTTTTCATCCATATACTTTGTGAGAGAGATTTGTCAGTCAAAAACTCTTTATTGCCGATAGTTATAACTTAAGGTTGAGGAGCCTAAAGTTGGGATTTGAGATTACCTTGTGTAAGGGGGAGCGAGTGTCTAAAAAGGAACTTGCTATTGTACTGAGGTGCCAAGAACCCACTGAATCTTGGAAGATATAGTAAAAGGCTCAGAAGGATTTCTGAGGACTGGACGTAGGTCAAGTGATTGTGGCCAAACTAGTATAAACTCATGTGTACACTTCGGTGATATCTCTTCTTACTTATAAATGTGCTTTAAAGTTTTGTAATTTTTTATTAAGTATCCGGTTATTCTGTAATCACCCAATTCACTCCCCCTCTTAGGTAAAAAGCTTGCTCTAACATACTTTTGTTTCTTTTTGGACACTTTGTATATATTTTTCAAACCCTACAGGGAATTCCTGTATTGTAAACAAGTACTTAATGTCAGTATGTTTCTGCTATTTCTGTATAGCTATGGAATTATGCACTTATTACTCTGCAAATATCAAAATGTTAAGGGCTTTGACATTTTTGGTATCAGAGCTTAAAGTAGTTATGACATTCTTAGAATAATATACTGATATGGTCTTGTTTGCATGGTGATAGGAATCATGCATGGACAACGATAGCAAGGTTACAGATCTCCCCCTTTGGTGAACCAGTGTCCCTTAGAGGAGCGGATCTTGGATGGGCAGTATAGTATATGGCTTACGAGACCAGGAGGTCCCAGGTGGTAAAGATGCCCTAAAAGCGGGTGAAGGTTAGACCAGTATATGGACTGTTAGATATGATTAGTTTTGATGATGTCAAATATAGATGCCAAATATTAAGAGCAAAAAGTTTGTATAATATATTTATCTCCTACGTTGACTAACTGTTATATTTAATATAGATTAGAATATATCAAGTTGGGTTATGAAGAATGATCATCAAGAAGAAAATTAAGAAAGAAGTTTCTGAGTTGCATTGATTAAGAGGAAGAAGAAGAAAGAGATTGAAGACATTAGTCAAGAAAGCAAGAAGTTATCAAAAGATTTTTTGGAGAATATTCAAAAAGTAGAGAAGAGATTAAAGAAAGAAGAAAATGAAAAATATAATGGGAATATCAATATTTAAGTTCTTAGATTTGATATTGGAAGTCTTGATGATCAAATGGAAGTTGGAATGGATCAAATCGAAGTTAAATTAAAATACCTAATCTAGAGGTTTTTTGATGTTCACTCGAGTGAAATTTCAATATCACTCGAATGACACTTCTTCACTTGAGTGATATCTCATTTTCATTCGAGTGACAGCTTTAGAAGTGAATTTTTAATTATTCACTCGAGTGAATTGAAGGATCACTCGAGTGATTATCAATTTTCATCATACTCTGTTGTACTCTATTTTCGTTCAGTATAAGTGAGGTTTTGTAATTTGACTATATCTCTAAAACCACAACTTTGATTGTGATAAAACTAGTGGTATATGAAAATAGACTTCAATGAGTCATTTTGACACCAAGATCAAGATGAAAAAAACTTATATGAAGGAGATATGAATTTTGGAAGTTTATCTTCAAATCACCATCATTTTCTAGAACAGGTTCGGTATTTTGGACATATCTCCCAAACTACAAGTTTAATTGAGTTAAAACCAGTGGCATATGAAACTAGACTTAAAAATATTTGAATAAATATATAATATGTCAAATTTGGTGTTATATTCAAAGCGGTATGTCTTTTGGAATTTGATACTTGAAAATAGATACATTATCTACACTTTTTGGATCATGACTTGTAGAATACAATGAGTTTGGAGTTGATTCTTTTTGCATTAGAATGTGGCGGAAAGAGCTTTCCAATGATAAATCATTTACCAAATTTGGAGTTATATTTGAAGACCTTTGTATTTATAGATTTGTAAATGGGTTGGTTGTGATGTCTCAATGTACTTGAAGTGAATGATAAGTGTTACAGTGATCACTTGCAGGAACCTCACAAGTCACTCACGATGGTTGAGCAAGTTGTAAACAAAACTCACTCGAGTGAGTAAGTTGTTACTCTTGTGATGGTGTCAACTCTCAATACTTTTACAAGTCACTCGCGATGGTTTAACAAGTTATAAATAAAGCTCACTCGAATGAGTAAGTTGTCAGTCAAGTGATGATGTCAACTCTCAGTACCTCTATAAAGTCACTCGTGATGATTCTGCAAGTTATAAACAAAGCTCACTCGAGTAAGAAAGTTGTCATGTGAGTGATGGAAAGCAACTCATGAGACTTTAGCAAGTCACTCTATGATAAACCAAGAGTGTAGTGTATCTCAACAGAAGATCACTTGAGTTATATTTCATGCACTCGAGTGATATTGATCACATATTCTCTTAATTACCGTCTCGGATTTCTCCATAATCTTGTAAACTCATTTGAACCTTTATTATGTTGCTTCTAATCATTCCTAATCATCACTAATCAAGTTTATATGAGGATTATAGATTATTGAACTTGGATTAGAGCTCAATGGTCAAAAAGCAATTTGTGTTAGAAACTCCAACGGTCATATTTCTATAAAGCGACAAAATCACAATAGGAATGCCAACATGCCTAACGGTTACTTCAACATCTCCAACGGTCATCTAAGCTACATCAACTATAAATTGAAAAATATTCAAAGTCAAAGATACAAGCTTGCACCTACACTATCAAAATGCCAATACTCTAACGTTCATCTTATTTGCTCTCTGTTTTCTAGGTGATTATATAATTTACCATAGAGAGTGAAACTATTTGTAATGTACTTCAGTATTCATCTTATTCACTTTTGAGAAAGAAGATTTATTGTAATCCTTCATTATAAAAGTTGTATCCTTATGGTAAGTAAGAGGGAATATCTCATTGAGAGATTTTGTAAATGGCTTCATAAGTGACTGGCTAAACTTGTGGGATTGTAGAGGCTTTTCTTATACCCGGTTAAACAAGAAGATAGTAGATTGAAAATATCAAGAGGAGACTAGGGACTAGACGTAGGTCATCATGGATTAGACCTAACTAGGATAAATTACTATTTGCATCTCCTCTTCCCTAAGCTCTTATATTTTCCAGCATACATTATTTAAATGATTGGCTGTTGATTTATCCCTATTACTTTCATACTTATTGTTTTCTTTAAGATGCAAAAAGATTTTCAAAGTTCTTAAGTTTTTATCTTACACCAAATTCACACCCCTTTTGGGTGTCAGCTGAATTTAACAATATATGGAACACATCCACGGCCAGAGCTAGGACCTGACGCATCGGTAGGTGATACGAATTAGCCATGGGTAGACGGTAAAGTGTCAAACTCACTTATCAGTGATAGCTTTAAGGCGGAGGCAGTGCATATGCCCTACGACCTGTAGCCAGACTAGGAGATGTGGGAGTTCATCCATAGCTGATATCATTAGGCTGTACGAGAGCATGACACTCCAGTCCACCAGTATCTTGCATACCTGGATGCAGTAGACACCTTGTACTAGAAGTAGGTGCTATTAGATATAGATCTTCCAGATGATTTCTAGATCTTTACTACCATAGGTTTCTTTCGAGACATGAACTTCAGGAACTGGAAAAAGAATGACATAATTGATAAATGGCCTAACAATCACTTCATAGAGTTCATAGAGCATATCACAGACTACGTACAGAGATAGCCGGTATGTCTTTTGAGGTGAGGGTAGTCACAGGGAACCGGTGGTCAGAAGCTGATAGAGCCGGTGTCTGTATTTTGTGCGGGTACATAGAAAGTTAAGCGTGCTTAACTCAGGGTAATCACTGGATTGGTAACCCTCTGGGAAGCTTCATTTATAGTTAGGATATGCAATGTAAAAGGAACAAATATGTATTGTACAATAATTTTAGGATATATGATGTGTAGTACTTTCCCTAACTACTGTATATATATGTTATATGCTATGTACGACAAACTTATGTACCCAAAATTTTGAGAAATGACAAAAAAATGCCCTTGGATCTATATGAAATTCATTCCTCCTCTATTTTTATATAGTGAAGGGTAAAGAATAGCAATAACTAGGCGTGGTGGTAGAGGCAGGGCAGGAGGCAAGGCTGGAGGTAGACAGGGAAATAATGACTAAGATCAAAAAGCTCAACCTGATCCGATGCAACAGACCATGTTGAATGAATTGAGGAATGATTTGAGGAAGGTACAACAGAAACAGAATACAGATGAAGAAGCACGTAATAGCCCTGATGGACAAGGAGGTGTTCATGTGTAGCCACCAGAACCTGTGCCATAACCTATGCCAGAGGTTCCTGAAGGCCCTATTGTCGAAGTTGAAAGTATGCAGACCTGGGTAACTCGTCTAAACCAATATCAGTGAACTATTTTTTAAGGGAAGTTTGACCCTAAAGCTGTTGAGGATTGTCCATCCTAACTTGAGAAGATCTTTCGAATACTGGAGTGCCCAGATGATATAAAGGCATAACTGGCAATCTACAAGCTGGAAGAAGATGCAGATAAATGGTGGAGGAGCATTGAGTTTAATCTTGCAAGGCAGGAATATTCCTATAACATGGGAAGTATTCCAAGAAAAGTTCAAGGATACGTACTTTCCCCCGTAGGTGAGATTGGTCAAAGAAACATAATTTTGATGATACAGCAAGGTGAGAAGGAATTTGCACCAGTGGAACAAAAATTATTACTCCAGAATTCTAGGTTTTGCTAGGTATTACAGGCGGTGAGATTGGATATTGAGTGGTTTTCAGGAGTAAGTACTTTCCCTAAATGGACAAGTACTTTCCCTAGCTAAACAAGTACTTTGTCAATGTTGACTTATGGACTCCTTTCCAATTGCCTAGCAACTTTTGGTTCTTTAACTTTTGTCTGACTCGGGCAAATGTCAGATCCTAAAATTTCCACATTAGTAACAAATAAGTTATTACTCATTCATACCTTATTCTAACCTCATATAGTTGGTTATCTTCACCTTTAGAATTCAAGGTTACATTGTACCATTACCTTTTCTTTTAATTTTGCACATTTTACTAAGAGTTGGCAGAATTTTCATCAAATTTTAAAAATTCATATCTTTATGAACACATATCCAATTGTAGTGGTTCTAAATGATAGGTCACCCTTATTAAGTCTATTTTCAAGAAAAAATATTTCTCTTAGATGATTGGACGCAAGGCAATCCAGAATTACCAGCTATTGGACACTGTCCAGAAATATGCCTATTTTCACATGACCAACTTCAAAAATACATAACTCTTAGTGTACAGCTCCAAATGACCTATATAACCTATCAAATTAAAGCTTGATAAGTTTTATTTCATTATAAAAAATATCATAAGCATTATACACCATTCAATTACTCAAAACACAATGCAAACATCTACCACGCAGAAAAATCTTAACTGGACAGCAACATTCCAAGTTTTGGAATTCCAATTCATTTTTTCTAAAATTGTGCCAACCACCAATTCCTACACAATTTTTCCCAAGGAATATATTGGAGACATAAAATTTTTAAAACTATTCTCCTCTTACCTACTCTGTTCAGGCCAGAAATTAGAGTTCCACTCAACAATTCACAATTTAATAAAAAAAACACCTTCCTTTCACCTCTAATCACTTGTTTAACCACTTAAACACTTTTTGAACATGATTAATCAAAAATTGGGCAGCACCTCCCCTTAGGGTTCATGCATCCCAAATTAAAAATTCAAGCTAAACCAAGCTAATAACCAACCAAAGCCACCACCAACAATAATAAAACAACAAGATAAGACAAGTATTCAAGCTTACCTTGCTTTCTTCTTCTTTCTCTCTCGAAACCACCACCTTCTCTCCTTTTACCTTAATTTTCTTCTTGATTTACATGATTTCAAGAAGGATGAGAAGATTAGAAGAGGTTTCCAAGAGATTAGGGACAAGAACATGTGAATTTTGCTGCCAAACTTACCTAGTTTGCTTCTTGAATTCTTGTCTTCTCTCTTTGTTGTTTCTCTTCTTCCAACTTGTTCTCCCTCTCTTATTTCTATTTTAGGATGAAATATGGCCTATTGTGAGTGTTACTTGGCTTCTTGAATAAGCTATTTCCACCTCCTCAAAATATTATTATTTTTATTTCAAGTTTATCACATGTCATGCATTTTTTATTCTTTCTTCTTCCTCTCTTGGTACCAAACTATTTTTCCCTTGTCTCCTCCTCTCTTGGCAGTCCAACACCCTATTTTAAGGGAAAAATATTGGCTTTTTATTTTATTAGCCAAATGACCATTTTCCCTTACATTTTCTTGAATTTTTGAACCAATTGCCATTTCCTACTTCCCCTTTATTTTTGGCCGAAATTTTCAATATGTTTTAGGCTAAAAATTGTGCTCTTCCATACTTAATTTTAGGCCTCCATGTTAGGAATTTTTCAAGACAAAAATTATGCTTTATGTCTTTCTTGGACAAAAATTTTATATAATCACTATTGCCAATATTTTTACTATTTCAAGTGCACCAAATTTACTATTTATTTGATTGAGTATAATCAAATATTCAAGGAATTTTGGTGATTAGAATTTGGGATATTACACTTTCCAATCAATTTTCTCTTGAACTTGATGATTTTCCTTCATTAGGAATAATTTTGATTTGAATTTGAGACTAAGATTAAGCATTATAATATTTTTTAGTTGGATTATTATGGTTTGATTTGAGTTGTTTGACTTGAGATTTGAAGTTATTTATATATTTCCATTTGCACTAATTGAAATTATTTTATCTAGTGTGTTTTTAATTGTTATAATTGATTTGTGTTACAATTCAGTGTCTCCATGAGCATTCATCGTTAAAGAACGAGCTTTATTAAATCAATTTAAATTGCACACACTAAGTGGTTTTCAAAAGTGCCTTAATAAGTAGTTGTTATCTAGCATTTAAGACAATTATTTGTTAAGAATCACTTGACTCAAACCATGTTTGGGGTTTTTAATCAGACTTGGTGTATTAATTAACTCCCACATCATTGGGCAAGCTAGGATAGCCATAGGTTCACTTCCGAGGAGCATTCCATCATATCATTCTTTAAATCTAATTTCATACTTTTATTCATCATTTTATCAAAAAATCCAAAAACAATAGTAGTTTAGTTGTTTTCCATCATTAAAAAAAATAAGAAATCAATTTCAAAACCCCTTTCAATATTTTTTTTTTTACTTAGTTTAGCCTATGACTTAAATAAAAGGCTCCTTAAGAGAACACGACCCAAGTTATGCCCTTCACTGTATAATTTGGTTTATTTTGATTTAACCTAACCTAAGGTGACTAGAGGTTATAAATCATTGTTCTTGTAATGTTGGCCACGGTTCCCTAGGGGAAAATGCTGGAAAAGTTTCAAGAGAAGTTGATGGAGTCAAAAGATAAATGAATGAAGGCCACATCTGAGATTTTAAGGAACATGAGGATTCTCAACTATAAGGATGGAAAATGAAGTTTCTATTTAAGGTTATTGAACTGAGGAAATTAGAGGAAGATTGGTTAAGAAAATACATTAGTCATTACCGACTTTGTATTTTGGGGCGCACCCACATTTATATCTATCGCTACATTTAGAACTTGTATACTTGTAGGGATCTCGCTTGAATTAGGGAAGATATTATTTGTGCTTTCAACATTCCAAATACTTTAGGGGGCCATTTACAGTCTCCCATATACAATTTCATTGATAGCAAAAACTGAAGTATCATTGGATAGGATTGCATCATTCCTTTGTTTTGATGACTTGCATTTTTATGTTATAGAGAAGCTTCCAAGGGATAGTTCTAATATAACCATTGAAGTAGTTAATGGTAATTTCTCTTGGGATTTATCTTCCTTTAATACAACATTAAAAGGTGCAAATATCAAAGTCACAAAAGCCATGAGGGTTGCAATTTATGGTATTGTTGGCTTAGGCAAGTCTAGTTTACTATGATGTATTTTGGGAGAAGTGCCAAAGATATCAGGAACAGTAAGGGTGTATGGAACTAAGGCCTTTGTTGCTCAGTCTGTATGGATTCAAAGTGTGAAGATTGAAGATAATATATTATTTGGTAATGAGATGAATAGGGAAAGGTATGAGAAGGTCCATAAAGCTTGTTCCTTGATGGACCTGGAGATTATGCCATTTGGTGACCAGACAATTATTGGAGAGAGGGCAATCAATTTGAGTGGTGGACAAAAATAGAGAATTCAGATTGCACGAGCTCTCTACCAAGATGCTGATATATATCTATTTCATGATCCTTTTAGTGTTGTGGATGCTCATATAGTATCTCACCATTTTAATGTAATCTATCGTGATGATTTTATTTGTTATCTCCTATTCGGCTTTGGCTTTATAACTTAAATGCTACAAAGTATTAGTGTTATATAAGAGATTCTTTTTCATACTTTTTTGAAGCATAATCTTCATTCAGTGTCACACTTATTTAAATATCTTACTTGACTTAATTTGCTCTTTCATTATTTTTTGTACATGGCAGGAATGTTTACTAGGTTGTTCAAGCTCAAAGACAACTATTTATATCACTCATCAAGTAGAGTTCTTACCTGTTGCCAACTTCATTTTGGTGAGCTATTTTCATAATTTAATCTTTAACATTTCAAAGTAATTTTTATTTTGTTTAGCACCCTAGTATATTTTATGTTACATCTTATTTATTAGGTAATGAAAGATGGGGAAATTACTCAATGTGGAAAAGTATGATGATTGCTCAACTCCGAGGCTAATTTTATTGAGCTTGTTAGTGCACATAAAAGTGTTATCTACACTTGATTCATTGAATAGGGGGAAGTGTCTGATAAATTTAGTATAATGGATCAAAAAGTAAATATCTCGAGTGACAAACCCCTCAATATTTTAACATTTATCAGAGTAATAACGCAAAGTTCAGTGGGAATATAGAGATAGCATAAACATATTGATATAAAGTACTTAATTACATTATAGGAAATTCCCATAGGGTTTGTACATAGTAATTAAAAATCCAAAAATACATAAAAAGTCAAGCAGATAACCAATAATAAATTTTGGATTAGGACAAGAACCCTCAGTTGCTGGTATTTACCTCTTTACCCTTGGAACCGCTTCCTCTAGCTGAATAAATTTTAATTTATGGAAAGGGTAAGATTCAAATGAATTTCAGTAGTAAGACATAATCAATCATATAAAATGTGATAAATAAAATGCAATGCACCATGTCAACAAATGCCATAACATGTTTGCTTGCCAACATTTACGATCAAAACAACGATTTTATCAAGATCAAAATGACCGTTTTGTCCCTACTTGCCATGTAGTGATCACTTTAATGTTCAAGAGCAGGAAATAGACTATCCGTACTTGCATCACTACCTCAACTAGGTCCCACTGGCCTTATGGTACTTGTTCTTTTCCTACACCACATCAAGGAATTATATCAACTACTTAGACCGGGTCCTGCACTAGACTGTGGGTACTTGTGCATTTCCCAAACAGGGTGGTACTTGTGTTTTTCCCATACTAAAGCTCTAGGAATTATTTCACATACATTTCACATCACAAAACATAACAATAATGCATATAATCAATCACATAATGTATGAAAGATAGAGTTACTACCTGGAATCATTTCTAATAGCTAACTAATACCAGTCCTCTAATTCCTTATATGGCTCGAGCAAATGTCAAATCCTAAAATTTCAAATTTATAATAAATGAGCTATCACTCATTCATACTTTATTCCAAGACTTATATAGTTGGTTATCTCTACCCGAAAATGCATAATTACCAAAATACACTTAGGGAATCTTGTCTAATTCCCTTTATACCCAATATAATTGTACTTTTTTTAAAATTATGACATGGGCTATTCCTACACAATTTCATGTTTAGAATCTATTTTTGACCTTAGTTTTGAGAAAATCATACTGCATTTCCAGAATTATCCTTGACAGCCACAAAGTTAGGGTTTTAGGAGCAAAATTGTCATTTTACACCCAAAAGCCTCCACACTTCATTGTTCACATGTTCTCTACAAATTTTTCATTCTAAACACAATGGAATCATCAAATCCATCAAATTTCACCTCAAAAAAACCAAAACCCAGGTGGCCAAAAGTTTGGAAATTTTGGGAAAAATGAAGTTTCTTGATTTCTTTCAACAATTTACCTTCTTTTCACCCTAAATCACTTGTTTAATCACTTTAACACCTCTTGAACATGATTAATCACAAATTGGAAAAAACTTTCCCTTAGGTTTTATGCATCCCAAATCACAAATTCAAGACAAACTAAGCTAAAACACCAACAATAATCATGAATCAACAAGATAAGACAAGTTTCCAAGCTTACCTTGATTTCTCTCTCTAACTGATCACTCCTCCTCTTCCTTTCCATTTATTTTCTTCTTTCTTTGCATGATTTCAAGAGGAGTATGAAGATTAGAGAAGGTTTCTAAGCATTTAGAGACAAGAACACATGAATTTTACTACCTACTTACCTTGATTTACTTCTTGATCTCTCTTGCTCTCTTCATGTTCTTTTTTTTTCTCCAAACTCTTTTTCTCTCACAACTACAAAATATAGATTTTACTACCATAAGGGACGTCCCTTTTTAAAAAGGGGAAGTAAAAATAAAGTTGGAGGCATTTTTGTAATTTTGGGTGGGAACTGAGTAGCTTTAAGCGTCCCAAATTCAAATTGGGAAGCCTAAAATAAAGGCGGTGGCCTTTTTGTAATTTTGGGTAGGAACTTAGTAACTTTAGGCGTCTCAATTTGAATTTAAGGCACCAAGAATAAAGGTAGTGGCATTTTGTAATTTTGAGTAGGAACTAAGTAGCTTTAGGCCTCCCAATTTGAATTTGGGACGCCTAAAGGGCCCTTTAGGCGTCCCAAATTCAAATTGGGAGGCCTAAAGTAGCCTTTTAGGCATCTCTACAATAAAGGGACGCCTAAAGTTTGCTTTTGGCGTCCCCTTTTTTGGCAACACCTAAAATCAAACTTTAGATGTCCCTTTTTTGGATTCTAGGAAGGAAAAATAATGCCTCTGAGAATCCCATTTTTCCAATTTCAATTTATATTGTGCTTAATATTTTCCATTTATTTATCTTCTGTTTAGTATTGAGTTGAATTTTCTTAAGTCAAATAGAAAAAAAACTATTAAAACTATTAATTGAATATATTTATATTCTATGACATTGAAATCCAAAAACTGTAACATAACTATAGTACTCCAATTTCTTGGGGGTGAAAAAAATAAAAAATAAAAAATGGGTAAAGTCAAATAGTCTTCTTCACAATCTACATAGTATGACTGACTAGTACTGCGGTGAATTCTCTAAATATGGCAGAACTAAATATGGTAGAAAGAGAATAGAAATAAATAGGGGGATTTTCATAATCTTTTGATTATATAGAATTACATAATTATCAAAAAAAATATTTTGTATTTTTACGAACTTAATAGGTTGATACATCCGTAGAAAAGGGACGTCTAAAGGTAATGCATGTCAGTTAAACTAACACTGACATCACTTCCTCCAAGGTTATGCCTACCCCCGCAAGCTAGCTTCCTCTATTAAAAACTCTAATTTTCTCTTGAAGCTCCTCTTTCCACCATCACTCTCTTGAAGCTCTTTCTTCCACCATCACTCTCTCTCACTCCTTCTCACTATCGTCACTCTCTCTTAAAAGGTCATCCTCCTCTCTCTCCACTACCATCCTCTGTCGTCCTCCTCTCTCCCTCTTCACTATTGAAGCTCATCGCCATCATCCCTCCTCGATCTTTGATGCCATTGGTTCCTCCTCCCTCCCTCTCTAGCCGTTGGCCTCCCTCCTCCCTCTTCTACCGTAGGTATGGTTAATTATTTTTGTTTTTTATGGGCTAAGTTTTGAACTGGGATTATTGTATATACATTTTTTGTTGCTGAGATTTAGATTTATCATCATTGTAGATGCATTTTGATTTATCATCCTTCACCAATATTAATCTTTTTTGGATTTTGAGTTTCCCTTCTGGCATTTTGTGATAAATTGACGATAACTGATAAGTTTATTTTTATTAGTTAGTAGTTGTGTAGAAAATTTTTTGACACTTTGTGATAATTATATTACATTGTATTAGTAGGAGTCAACACTTTTGATCCTGTTTCTATAAGTTCTAATTGCTGGGTAGTGAAAAATATTAACGATTTTTTTTCAAAAAAAAGAACTTTAGACGTCCCTTTTTTAAAATAAGGACGTCTAAACCCAACTACAAAGTCTCTTTTTTCAAAATGGGACATCGTAGGTGACTTACGACGTCCCTTTTTTAATGGGCACCATATCCTGACTTTTCTACGTCCCTGGCATAGGCGTCTCCCTATTTTTAGACATTAAAAGGGCTAAAAAAAGGATGTTAAAAGCATTTTCTGTAGTAGTATCACTTTCTCTTACTTGCTGGCCAAAATATGGCGTTAAGAGGGTTGAAATGTTCTTATACAAAAATCATCTTCCACCTTGTCAAACCCCTTAATATTTTGACATTTATTATAATATTAACATGCTGTTTAATGGGCATACAGAAATAACAAAATTATACTGATATAAAATTCTTGATTATATTATAGGAAATCCCCACAAGGTTTGTACATATTACAATACAAATCCTAAATACAAAGAAAGACTAACAGATAACCATCAGAAAATTTCTTGTTTAACACCAGACCTTCAGTTACCGGCTATTACTACTTTGCCCTCTGAGCCGCTTCCTCTAGGTAAATTAATTTTAAATCATTGAAAGGGTGAGATTCAAACGAATCTCGGTAGTAACATGCTATCAATCATATAAAATGCAAAAGGTAAACATGTAATGTAACATTTATGATACAATAAAGCGATGATTTTGTCCGGTTCAAAATGATCGCCTTATCCCTACTTGCCATATCGTGATCACATCAATGTTTCGGAGTAAGAAACAACCTATCCGTACTTGTCATGTCATGTCTCAATACTGTTTTAGAGCAGGCAACAACCTATCTGTATTTGTCATGTCGCTCAAACTGGGTCCCCTTGGTGTAACACTTTACATTTTACACTCATTCTGATGAGGTTTACAAAGCAAATTCAAACCACTAAGTGATGTTCTTTTATAAAACGTTTTCAAATCCCAACCTTAAAACAGGATTCAAACTTATAGTTGAGTGGGTTTTTCTGAAAATTTCAAAATAATGTGGAAGAGTATTCTAGTGGTTCATAACTTTGTAGTAACTCATCGTCTCTTAATTCCTTTTATAATTACTAAATTATTTCTCTGTTTGTTCTTAGTTTATTTATATACAAATATATATACACCAATGTGTTTAAGTCTAATACAAAAAGTGCATTGCAGTTCAATCTTCAATTCTCCTTCATATTTCTCATTTGCATATCTTCATGCATTGTTCACCTATACTCATCATACCTATATGGTTGGGTGAGGAAGAGTGAGATTCAAGAGAATCACAGTAGTAAACAGTGCTAACAAATGCATACAATAAATGTTTTATGCAAGACATGCTTGCTTACATAACTCATGCCAACATAATGACATATATGCATGCTCAATGTTTAACATATTACACCAATGGCCATAATATAAACAGAAACAGAGATTCACTCATTCACATATGCTTCATATAATTCATCAAAGCAATTAACACATCAATACACAAGCACACAAATCAAGTTATGCAAGTTAGGAAAGTTAACTACCTTGTGGACTAATGTCCTTCCTTTGTTTCCTCTTCTTCCAACCATCGGAGTTGCTTGAAGTATCTCCATTCTTCTTCTTTTTTGATTTCTTATGGTCCCAGATACCCAATCACATCATTAGAGCCATGGTATCAAGTCATTGGAAGTAAATATTAAGTCCTAAAAAGTTAGGAAGGGCTAAATAGTTTGATTTCTTTTGAAAAACATAAAATACTGGAATTTGGGGTTTTAACCGCAGCCAAGAATCCTTTGGCCACAGCCAAAAACTTTCTGACCTCCTTTTGGCTACGGCCAAAATGATTGACTGTAGCAAAAAATCTGGTCTTCCAGATTTTCCTTGTTTTTTGGCTGAACTTCCAAAAAACACAACTTAATCTAAAAAATTCTAAATGGATTGGTTCAAAGTTCTATATGACTCTATTTAAGTCTAATTGAAGGGAAAAATACCTAATGTTACCAAATAAATTCCCTAAATTCCAAAATTCTCAATTAATCATCACTGTCATAGAATTGATTCCAAACTCAATGCCTAACTTTAACAAATCATAACTTACAATCTACTAGCCCAAATGGCACATATTACATATCAAATTAAAGATTAGGATGTATAATTTTATTCTAAAAATTTTGATGGTTATTAGATAATAATTGTCCATTTAAAACACGTCACAAACAACCTGGCTCTAAAAAACCTAATCTAGCAGTATTATTCCTTTAACTTCAATTTTTGGGTTTTCAATCCAACCCTTCTAAAATCACAACCACAAATTAACCCCACATAATTTTTCCCAAAGAATCCATTAGAAACCTCAAATTTTGAAAATTCCCATTCCTTCTTCATGCCCTATTTTGGCCGAAACAGAATCTCACAAGACAACAATTCACTATTTCACAATTTATCCACTATAATATGTTCATATGCTTCCAAAACCTCATTTAACCACATGTATATGAGCAAAGCATGATGAAAACCTAAATACACTATTTGGATGAAAATTAGGGTAGCACAACACAACCCACCAAAACTCAACCAATCAATACAATCCATAGCTCAAAATGAAGCTAAAGCTTACCTCTTGCTCTTTTCTTGATTCTCCAACTTAGGTTCTTGCAAGATGACTTAAAACTCCTCCCCTTGAAAATATAAAACCATATAAATGAAGCTCTCATCAAGGGGAATAATGTTTATGAAGAGTATTTGAGTTATAGAAGTAGTTTACAAGGTAAAAATTTAAGTAGAAGTTCTCACCTTAACCTTGTCTTCATTTTCTCTTTCCTTGGAGCTTATAGATAATTTTTAAGCTTAGAGAGAGGGTAAGATGAGTCTGAAATTTCCTCTTCCCTCTCTACTCTTAATGCTTGGCTGAAATTTGGCCAAAATAAAAGGGAAAACGCCATATGTCAAAAAGCTATGGTTTCATGAAAAGTTGAAGGGTATGAAAAGTTGAAGGGTTAATTAACCAAGTGAGGTGTGGTTAATTAACTTGATGTTTTCTCTTTCCAAATTTGGCAAAAATAAAAGGAAAAATGCCACGTGTCAAAAAGTTATGGTTTCTTGAAAAGTTGAAGGGTTAATTAACCAAGTGAGGCATGGTTGATTAACTTGATCTTTTCTCTTTCCTCCTCTCCTTTGCTTGACTGAGTTCAATATTCCAAAAGTAAGAAGAAATGTTGACCAAGTTGCTACCTTTGTCCTCCTTTGGTCAATTTTTCCTAAGTTGAAAAATTTGATGAAACTTTAACTTGCTGACTAAACTTGTCCTCCCTCTTTTGCCCTAAAGTTAGATGTTTTTTTTAACTTAAGGGAGAGATAATTTGGTTTTCTATTCTCATAATTATTTCTTACTTTTGAAGAATAAATCCTAGCCCTTCAATTGGTCTTCAACTTTGACCTCAAGATCAAGTGGCAAATGACTCTTTTGCCCTTGATTATGACAATATTAATTGAATTGTGTTGGACCTTATGTTTTGATGATAACAAAATAGTGATGATATGTTTTGCAAGGAAATGAGAAGTATTAATTGAAGATATTAAGTGGATTTTATCAATGGAAATAAATCAGAACTTATGGTTTATATTCTCTGTCAAATTACTGCTACACTCGAGTTCTCTCTGCTAAACTCGAGTTGTAACGATATCACTCGAGTTTAAATATGGTCACTCGAGTTCGGTTTAAAATTTCCTATACAATTACCGTTGAGAACTAATGAAATTTAAAGTGTAATGTTTGCCAGGTTTATAGCACTCGAGTTTATGGATATGCACTCGAGTCCTGAAGCATTATCTACTCGAGTCTTGAGAGTTACAGGATAAGAGTTTCTGACAGAGAGACAAGACTATGGAAGAACAGGCACTACACTCGAGTTTGTCAGCATGTACTCGAGTTCTTAGCAGATGTTGCACTAGAGTCCTGGAAGTGCAGAGATGAAAGTTTGGACCTAAGAAGAAGTCTTAGACAATGAGCAATGCACTCGAGTTCTTAATCATCTCAGCACTTTACGAGTTATGACATGAAAGTGTGAACTCGAAAGACATGGTACCAAGAAACAAGTTCTTTACTTGAGTCCGATTTCTAGCACTCGAGTTCTAATGATGATGTGCACTCAAGTGAAGGAAGTGTTATAATTGAAGTATGTATCCGAGGGACTTTTGAACTTGAAGAATTAAAGTGTACTTGAGTTCAGCTTTGAGGACTCGAGTTCTATAGAAATGGTACACTCGAGTTATGAGAATTCTTGACATAAGAGTTTTCACCCGAGAAGAGCTAATCTAAGAAAAAAGGTCGACACTCAAGTTCTGATAAGTGCACTCGAGTTTGCATGATATTCCGCACTCAAGTCATGCGATTGTTGGTTTGGAAGTTTACACCCAAGAACATCTATCTTGAGTAAACATGATGTGCACTTGAGTTCTGTTTCATACGCTTGATTCCTTGAACAATTTTTACTTGAGCTATCTCCAGAATAACCATCAGAAGCGAGGATAGAATGAAGAAAAATGGCTTGCACTAGAGTTCATGATTATATTCACACTCGAGTTTACAGTGATGAACTCGAGTTCATGACGCTGTCAGAGATATAATCATTCGAAGATCAATTCTAAGAAGTATATATATTATTTATTCATTGATTATTCATATATTAACATATTTGAGCATTGTTCTCAGTGGGAGACAGACATTATGCAAGTGAACATGCTCAAAGAAGTTGGACGACAGAAACTACAAAAAATGCAAAGAGTTCAGGCACTGCACGATAGAATGTATTAAAAATTCAAATGCCCATCATGATGTTACCAACTAGAATATTTGCAACGGTCAGAAAGAGATCAATAAAAGCCGCCCTTCACAAATACACAAGGAACACAGATTTTAGCTGAGTGAACTTCAAGTGCAATATACAACGAGCTTATTTGTTTTCAATCTTTCTCAATTTACATTGTAAGCTTCAGTGATTATTCATCTGCTCTGTAAGAGAGTTTGTTCTATAAATCTTTTCATTGTAATATTCATCCCAATGTAAAGGGACCTTGAGAGGGTTGAGTATTTCCTTACGAGTGAAGCTGAGAGAGTTCATTGAAATCACTCTGCTCATAAGTCCTGTCGTGAGGGGGAGAGAAAGTTCTGAGTTGAAGAACATTTTTGCTCATAGTCCTAGAAAGGATATCCGCTGTATTGTGCTCTCCAAGAGCCAACTGAATCTTGGAAGAATAGTGAAAATCTCAGCAGGTGGAAACCTCTGGGGACTAGACGTAGGCGGTGATTTGTGGCTGAACCAGTATAACTCTCTGTGTGTAAATTCCTTCATCTTCTCTTTCACCTTGTTCAGTTTGAAATTGAAAAATTTGGTATCACCTAATTCACCCCACCTCTTGGGTGAAACTTGCCTTTTTACAAATTGCTCTTAGTTCCTTTCTCTTGTTTTATTTCTCTTTCTTTTCATTTTCAAGATGCCATTTCCGCACCTTTTTGTATCTAAGTTAGGCTTTAGATCCTATTTGACTCTAGATAAAGGAATCGGGCATTTCCTTTGACTATTTGGAACTAAATCCCATACTTTAGTTCCTAAATTAGCTTCTAAAGGTCATTATGGTTCTTGGGCATTCTTGGAACTCTTCCCGAACTGGGCTTAGTAGTCTTCTCTATTCAGGCTTATTATGTAGCCTTTAGCCCTAAAATTTAGGATATTACACCTGGCCTCATGGTACTTGTGCTTTTCTGACACCCAGCTCTAGTATTTACCGCCATTCACATATCGTTGCATAGAATATGGCAAACAATGCATATTAACAATCACATAGAATATGAGAGATAGAGTTACTACCTGAAATTCTTTTTCAGTGCCTAGTTAGTCAATCTACTAATTCTTGATCTGGCTCGGGCAATTGTCACATCCTAAAATTTTAAATTTATAATAAATGAGTTATTACTAACTCATGACTTATTTATAAATTCATGTAGTTAGTTATCTTTACCCTTTGAGTTCAAGGTAATTACATTGTGCCATTACCTTTTAATTTCCCACATTACTTAAAGCTAGCAGAATTTTTACCAAACTTTGAAAATTCATATATTTTTGTACATATGTCCAATTGCAGTAATTCTAAAGGCTAGGTGACCCTTATTAAGTCTATTTTTAGGAAAAAATATTAATCTTAGCTAATTGGATGCAAATAAATCCAAAATTACTAGCTATTGGACACTATCGAGAAATATGCCAGTTTCACTTGGCTAAATTCAAAAATACATAACTCTTAGTGTACAGGTCCAAATGAGCTATATGACCTATAAAGTTTATAAAGTTCTCTTTCATTATGGAATATATCATAGGAATTGAACACCATTCAGTTACTCAAAACACAATGCAAACATCTGTCATGCAGGGAAACCCTACCTGGACAGCAACATTCTAGGTTTTGGAATTCAAATCCATTCTTTCTAAAAATGTGCCAACCACCAATTCCTACACAATTTTTCATTCTAAACACAATGGAATCATAAAATTCATCAAGTTCTAACCATAATACCCTATTCCAGCTCAGACTGAAAGTTTGCATATTTTAGGGAAATTGAAGTTTTTCAATTTCCAACGAATCAAACATCTTCTTTTCACTTCTAATCACTTATTTAACGTCTTAAACATCATTTAAACATAATTAGTTAATTTTGGCCAGAATCTCCCCTTAAGGTTTAAGCATACCAAATCACAAAATCCAACCAATGCAAGCTGTAATATCCCAAATTTTGGGACTAAAGGCTAGAGAATAAGCCAGAATAAAGTAGATTACCAAGCCTACATTAGTAAGAGTCCCAAGAATGATGAGATATAAAAAGACTCTCAGGGGCTATGAGATTTGGGCCTTACTAGGTAGAGGGCTTGGTATCTGTAGACAATATGATTAGAATGTCAGTGCAGATGTACACATAACACATATATAATGCCATTGGGTTGGTAGAAAGATGCTACCCAACTATATCATGACGTAAGGGACTAATTAGTCAGGTGAAATAGGCCGGTGTAGGTGTGCACATGCCATTTTCAAGGTGTATATATGTCACCTACGTTTTGTAAAGTAGATACCGGTATGTGGTGCCATGAGGGGGCCACACACATTCTCCAACTTGGTGTCATTTAGCGGGCTATGATATGCTTGAAGAAATCCCGAGTAAGTCCTGAGTAGACACTGATAAAGTAACTTTATTAAAGTAAGTAATCATGACATAACTTTTATGTTGGCTAAATGAAAAGGTGACACATTTTGTCATTAATGATGAAATGTCATTTTGCCTTTTGTGTTGGCATTTTAAGATGGTGACATGTGGCACAGAAGTCAGGGGAATTCACCGGTCTCTGGTCGGGTCACTGATAATTTTCTTGAACACCAAACTCGGGAGTCTGGGGAAATTGTTAGGCCTCTCCCTTCCCCTAACAATTATGGTGCCACCTAAGAGAGAGAAAAAGGGAAGACCAAAAAGCAAGTGACATGTGTCACCGAATCAGTAGATCACCAAACAAATGGCACCACAATATTGTGACACGTAGCATGAATTTTTCAAAGCTCCTTCCTAGCCATTTAATTCAATCAGCTTCCTAAATATTCAGAGAAAAATCAGAAAAAAATTGAGAAATTGGAAGAGGAAAGAGAAAATGTAAATAGTAAAAGTTCTTGAGCTCCGGAGCCGATTTCACCTATGATTCGGCGTTTTCACTCAAATTATCCTTCACAAACCTTCTTCTACTCATCCCAATCTTCATTTCTATGATTTTGAATTTTCATTTGGAGGTGTTTGGTGCTGTCTCCCTTATCGGAGTACTGCCGAATTTCTGAACAAACTGTAGAAACGCATAGAGGTAAGCGAAAGCTTCCTTTTGAACCGATTGGTTTGTTGTTTGGATGAGCTTTTTGTAAGGGTTGTATACTGTTCATTTTTAATCCAAGGGGTATTTTTGAGGTTTCATCATGTATTTATGGTTAGAGGATGATTTATGATGATATTGGACCAAGTTGTTGGATAAAATTATGAATTGGTGAATTGTTGTAGAAAACCCTGATTTTCTGGTCTGAACAGAACGTGATGAAGAAGTAGGAATTTTGTAATTTTGATTATTCTATTAGATTGTACACAAAAAATTGTGTAGGTATACAAGTGTTCATGAGTTTTGGATGCTTGTATATGAATTTGGAAATTTATGAAGTTGAATGTACATGTTGTTGATCTGCCTTGTTTGGAACAGTGACATTGTGTGAGATTTTTTATGGAGTAAACTTTGTCGAAAAATTCTAAAACTTTCCATACTTAAAGTAGACATCCTAAGATTTAATTGGATAGATATTTTGTAATTGTTTGACAAGTACATTGGGAGATATGAATTTTTGAAGTTGTGTCCTATTTCTGGAATGAAATATGGAACATGTTATATTTGGAGAAATTATGGGAATGTTTTGGCTGTTATGGCCAGAATTTAGGATTTTTATGTAAAAATATACTGAAATATATTCATATAGGACTTTGAAACACCCTAATTAGAGTTCTATAGAATTAATTATGATTTTTCAAAGTTTGGTCAAAATGCTAGCAGCTTTTGGCTACCATGCGAATTTGAGAAAAAAAGTGACCAAATGTAATTAGTGTGAACTCCAAGGGTGAAAGTAAGCCTTCAGGGCTAATATAGCCCATTGGGCATTCACTTTCATGGCTCTAATAATGTCATTACTTATCTAGGGTCATAAAGTGACAAAGAAAAACTATGGTTGGAAGATCAAAGAACAAGAGGATGAGGCAAAGTCCAAAAGGTAGTAAACTTACTTACTTGTGTGTATGTGATGCTTATGCTGTGTATTGATTTACTGTATTGCTTTGCTTAATTATGTGAAGCATGTATGAATGAATGAAACTCTGTTTCTATTTTTACTATGGCCATAAGTATGTTGCACGAAACATTGAGCATGCAGAATATGATTATGTGAACATGAGCCTATGTAAGGCAAGTATATCATGCACTAGCATTCATCTTACATGCATTGTCTATATGTTTGCTACTGAGATTCCTTTGAATCTTACTCTCCCCACCAACCATATAGGTCCATGAGCAGGACAGAAAAGAATGCATGAAGATGATTCAGAAGGAAAGAAGACAAAGAACTGAAGACTGAATTGTGTTTAGATTACTGTGTATATCATTATTTGCGCACAAAGAATATTTGATTGTAAGAATACACATGAATTTGAATTAAGCCATAATTGGGATCATTGATAATAAGAATTAACTCTGATATTCGGTAAGAATAATGGTTAAATAAGTCATGAATAAGTAATCACCCCTAACAAAGTAATAATGAATGCTTCCGTGTAAGTAATTAAGGGGTATGTAGGATGAGTGTTACACAAGCCAATAATCAACCACAACAACAATCACAACCTTGAATCCAACAAGAAAATCAAGGTTTCATAGCTTACCCTTGGTTTTCTCTCTTTGGCTCCAAAAACGGTCCCTCTCTCTTTTTCCTTTTGCTTGACTTTAAGCTTGCTACATGTGTTATTCAAGAAGGCATAAGGGTTAGGAAGATGTTTTCATGAATTAGAATTCTAGAACAAGTGGAAATTATAACCAAACTCACCTTGATTGCTTCTTGAACTCTTATTCGTTCTCTTTGTTCTTGTGTTTTCTCAAACTCTCTCTCTCCTTTTGCTCTTGTTTGGCCAAAATTAATGGCTTTTGGAAGAGTTTAATTAACTCTTCTAGTGTTCTCTTCCACTTCTTTAAGAAATTATTATTTTAATGGAATTTTTGCATGTGATTTTACTTTTTGCTTCTTCATTTTCTACTTGACTTGTTAAGCTTCCATTTGGCTTAATTCTTGACCAAATATTGATTTACTCTCTTCCCTTACTTATTAGGCTGACTTTGGCCATTTATTTTGGAGAAATAAGGTGTCTTTTTTATTTATTGGTCAAATGACCATTTTGCCCTTACATTTCTCCAATTTTTAAAATTAAATCTTGTCTTCCTTTTTCCTTTCCCTTTTGGCTGAATTTTGCAATATATTGGGGCCAAAATTGTTCTCTTTCATACTTAATTTTAGGCCATGATGTTAGGCTTTTGCCAAAACAAAAAGGTTTTAGATTTTTTTTGGCCAAAAATTTCTTATAATCACTATTTCCACTATTTTGGCTACCTCAAGTACACCAAATTTTACCATTTTATTCCATTGGATACAATCAAATATTCAAGGATTTTTTGTGAATAAAATTTGGGATATTACAGCTCTCCCCCTATTAATAAAATTTCGTCCTTAAAATTTTGAACATTGTATAGACTCAACTATACCTCGAGGAATTACTTCTTATTACCCATCATATTTCTTTCATTACTCAGTCTTCTGTTTCTTATACGAGCTCATAGAACATGTAGCTCAAATCATTACAAGTCTCACAAATGTTGAGTATTGGTGACTCTCACACTATAGGTCTGAAGTCCCCAGAACTCGTAGATAGCCTCGAATAGCATCTCGTAGTCTTCAAAACACATTTCATGAACTCATTAGTCTCGTACCATAGCTCTAGGCAACAACCACAACGCATACTGGTCTTACAGTCCAGAGCTTCTACCCTTTATACTTATACACTAAGTTTTACTATACCGAGGTCTCGCTAACATTATGAATGCTCATCAATTTGCCAGTCTAAGGACGCATCAGTCCAATAGGTTTTATGGCTTTTTAGAACTCAGTCCAACATCCATGCTAAATGCATGTCAAGACTTATAACCTTAATATACAATCCCATAGCCATTTTGAGCACATCTCAGGCTCCAATTCTTTCTACTGAGCCGTTCATACAGCTTTATATTGCTTGCGAAGTATATAAGAACAAACATTCACCAATAATCAACTAATTAGCATTTATAAACCACAAGACACACAATCGAATGAGATATCACAGGACATATTGTCCATCTGCCATCGAATATTCATTAGGTCTTATAGCCTATGATAATTCCCTATACAAGGTGCACTTACAGGCTTTTTGTCTTAAGCCCACCTGGATCAAAATTCCCCGGGTTACTCCTGGTGCAGCTTATACTCACTGGTCTTATTGCCTTAGAACTAATTGTCCTATCATTCTCAGGCTTTATAACCTTTTTGCGACTCTACTTAGACTCTCATGCATTGGGTCATTCTCAGAATTTCATGCCTTGAGTCATTGCTTAAAATCTTAAATTTGGGCTATACCGTAGGTCTTACGACCTTGTCTTACTTGCATTTAAGGTATTATGGCCAATGGACTTGCTAGCCCAATAGGTCTTGTTGCTTACCGTATTTTCTCAACACGAATATGCTTAAGGGTAAACTCTTATATGTGAAATCATTACATAAGATATGATAGCAAAAGTCTTTTGACTTTTTTTATCACTATTCTCAGATCATGTTAACTAATATTGTTACTACTAATCAAAATCTAATTAAATAGATTGAGATCCCAGAGATTTTCAATCATTTTTTACTCTTGCATCATTAGGTTGCCATCTACATTATCTTGCAACTCAATGCATCTGCAATTACATTAGCCCTTCCTGGATTATATTAAATCTCCACACTACTATAGAAAACACTTTTAACATCCCTTTTTTAGCCCTTTTAACGTCTAAAAATAGGGGGATGCCTATGCTAAGGATGTAAAAAATTCAGGATACAGTGTCCATTAAAAAAAGACGTCTAAAGTTTTTTTTAAAAAAAACAGAACTTTAGGCGTCCCTTTTCTAAAAAAGGGATGTCTAAAACTTTAGACATGACTTTTTTAAAAAGGGACGGATAAAGTTTTTTTTTAAAAAAATTCGTTTATATTTTTCACTTCCCAACAATTAGATCTTACATAAACAAGATTGAACAGTTATTCATAAACCAAAATGTCCTTACAGATTAATATTGGTGAAAGATGATAAATCAAAATGAATCTACAATGAAGATAAATCTAAATCTCAGCACAACAAAATACATATATAATAATCCCAGTTCAAAACTTAGCCTATAAAAAGAAAAAGTAATTATCCATACCTTTTGGCCACGGTAGGAGAGGGAGGAGCGAGGGAGGAGGAACCAACGGCATCAAAGATCGAGGAAGAACAATGGCGACGAGTTTTAACAGTGGAGAGGGAGAGAGGAAGACAGTGGATGATGGTGGTGGAGAGAGAGAAGGATGACCTTCAAAAAAGAGCAACGATAGTGAGAGGGAGTGAGAGAGAGAGTGATGGTGGAAAATGGGTTTCAAGAGAGTGGTGGAAGAAGGAGCTTCAAGAGAAAATGAGAGTTTTGAAATTTGAATCGCAAAAGCTAGCTTGCAGAGGTAGACATAACCTTAAAGAGAGTGATGTCAGTATCAGTTTGACTGATTTATGTTACCTTTAGACGTCTCTTTATGAATTTGGGACGTCTAAAGTAAACAAAATTGACTTTAAAGGGACGACTAAAGTTAAAAAAAATTAAAAGAATTTTTTTTAACTTTAAGGGTCCCTTTTTCAAAAAAGGATGCCTAAAGTTTTAAAAGAATTTTTTTTACTTTATACTTCCCTTTTTCAAAAAGGTAAATATAAAGTAAAAAAAAAATTTCTTTTAATTTTGTTTTTAAACTTTAGACATCCCTTTTTAAAAAAGGGAGTCTAAAGTTGACTTTAGGGGTCCCTTTTTGAAAAATGGACATCTAAAGTTACTCAATTCTCACCTAGAATTACAAAAATGCCACCGTCTTTATTTTTTACTTCCCTTTTTTAAAAAGGGACGTCTTTTGGGGATGTAAAATCTACATTCTATAGTAGTGCCAGGTTGTAGTCTTTTATCAACTCCATCCATCAATGTTGTCTAATGCTCAACTCTATCTGATCAAACAAATAACTTTCAAGCTCTTGTGGTCGTATTACAACTCTACGATGCCCCATAGAGACAATGTCTCTAGATTTCCAATGCATACACAGTTATTGCTATCTTAAGAATTATGAGTAGGATACTTTAGTTCGTGAGGCTTTAGCTGATGAGAAGCTCATGTCACAATGCTTTCTTGATGTATCAGGACACATCCCAATCCATGCTTGCTCACATTACTATAGACTACATAGGTCAATAGCAATTCGAGACCATACAGGTCAATTGCGGATCGGGGATTATCAATATTAATATTGTCATTAATCTCTCCCTTAGCTTTGTAAAGCTCCTCTCATAACTATCATCTCACACATAATATTGAATTTTTATGTCAATCTTATCAAAAGAAAAACAATATAATACTGGAGAAATGCTATATAACTCATTTCTAATAACTGACATGACCCAGAAAATTGCATATTCTCTAGCCTTTTCTGATTCAGTACTGCTTCTACTTTGCTGGGATCCACTGAGACCCCTTTTTGTGAGATTACATGGCCCAGAATCTTAACTTTTGTAAACCAAAACTCACATTTGCTCATCTTGGCATGGAGTTGCTTATCTCTCAATGTGCTCAGCACTGCTTTCAAATGCTATTCATGTTCTCCTTTGCTTTGTGATTACACAAGAATATAATCAATTATCAATCATTCACAAGGCATAACCAGTCAATTTTAACGTTCATTGGACATACAGTATATTGCAACATTTCTCATGACATATAGTTCATTTTATTTCAGCCTTACAGCTGTTTGAGGATGCTGGCCATAATTCTTGGGCTTTTTCCTTTCTAGTTTTAGTCAAGTGCATTGGAGCTCCTCATAGTGAAACAATCTACTTGTCAATTCTATCATTTTAATTAAAGTCATTCCATATGAAGCTTTGGGTATTGATCCCGCTCCAGGTTTAATCTCAATTATAAACTCTACTTCCCTTTCTGGAGGTAATCCATTGATATCCTATGGAACATTGCGGGAACTCATTCACTATCAGAATATTTCAAGTGCTACTCTAGCCTCTAACCGCATGGAATAAAATATCATATACTCCTGACAACCGTTATGCAAACATCTCTCAGCTTCAGTGTAATATCCTAAATTTTAAACACCAAAATTCCTTGAATATTTAATTATGTTCGATGGAATAAAATGGTGAATTTGGGTGTCATTTGGTAGGCCTTAATATGCATGTCGTAGTCCCAAGTAGAATATCGATTAAACACCAATAAAGTAACTTTATTAAAGTAGCTTTAATAAAGTAAGCAATGATGACATAAAGTAGTAATGATGACAACTAAAATGGTTTTTGAAAAGTAGCTTTTTGATGGACCAATGAGAAGCCGCTGTGTGGCCTTGACATAATTAAAGGCTTTAAGTGTGACACCATATTTCCAATACCTCACCGGCTCTTAGTTTCACTAAATCAGAGTATGCGAGCGATTATTTTAAATTAACTGAAAGCCATTCTCTTATTTATGCTAGAGCGATTCTCTTATTATATTAGAGCGGTTCCCTACTTTAACAACAATCGTTCATTCATCCTCATACATACATATATACATAAGGCCACACAAGGCTATCAAATGTAAATTCATTACATCAAATACAGATAGTAGTGCCTCACACTACAACATTCTCTTTACCTCAGTAATTCCTCCTCCGAGCATAACTTCATGCATCCTTCAACCTGTCTAAAATGGTTGTTTGGGAGGAGCGAGATTTGAGAGAATCTCAGTAGCGAAAAATACCAATATGCATGTACATATATATGAATGCATGACATGCTTGCCTACACTATTTCATGCTAATGTAATGACATGCTGCGTGCTCGATGTTATGACATACATATGGCCATTGCAAAAATATAACAGAGGTTCACTACATCAAACATGTTCAATATAAATAGGCAAAGCAGTCACATACTCAATACAAGACATACATATAATACACATGCAGACAAGATAAGTTCACTACATGTCGGACTCCACATCTGTCCTCAATCCTTCGGCTTTGCTCTGGTTCAGGCACGTACATCCGTCGAGTCCTAGAATTCCAAATACATTTAATGAGTCACTACTCATCCATATAACATTCTAGACTCGTATTAGTTGATAACTTAGCCCAATTATGCTAAATTACCATAATGCCCCCGGAAGCACGGCCCAACTATACTTTTACAGAAATTATGACCTGGGTCAATCATATACAATTCCGCATGTAGGATCCACTTATGACTTCAGATTAGTCAAATTTAGGTCAGAATGATAGAAATACCCCTTAACAACCCCTATTTAGAGCTATAACGGTAATTTGGTCATTTCACCCTCTAGGCCTTTTCTCACTTCATCATCCACATGAACCCTATACAATTTGCTCTTCTAAACTCAATGGAATCATCAAATCAATGAAATTCCAACTCTTGGCTCATACCACACACAAGGCAGCCAATTTAGAGTTCTCAGAAGAGTTGTGTCGGTTTCTCCCTTTCTTTGGCTTAATATCTTCCTTTCTACTTTTAATTATATGATTAGCCATTTAGACATCAATTGGACATCATTTTGGCCTCCAAAACACTAATTGAACTAGAGATGAATAGTACCTAACTCTTATAATACTCATCCAAACGATAAACCAAAATGGTCAAAAAGAAGCTTACGTTTACCTCTACACGCTTCTAAATTCGGTTCAGAATTTTGGCGACACTTTGACCAGTGAGACGACACCAACCATCTCTAAACGAGAATCCAAAACCATAGAATCGAAGCTTGGGATGAGTAGAAGAATACTTGTACTGGGTACTTTGAGAGAAAACGTCGTTTCGGTCAAGTTCCAGCGATTGGAAGATTTATCTCTCCTCTCCGTTCTCCGTTCTCATTTTTTCTATTCTGATTCCTCATTATAATATGTTTCTCTTTCCTTTCCCTTTCTCTTTTTTGATTTTAAATGAAAGAAAGAGATTAAAGGATAAAGAGAATGGTTAATTCATTTTACCAAGTGGCTATACTCTATAGCCTACTTCTTATGCTTTCTTGCATGATAATCCATCTCTTTTCATGCTTCTCTATTTATTGATAATAATGAGATCATAAGAGACAAATATTACTCTCAACTATCCCATTACGTCACCACACAAGTGGTCGACTAAAGCCTTAAGCTTTTCGGCTCTTTGACTTTGCTTGATAATAATTCACCCATATAGGCTTATTAATTATCAAGTAGTCATTTCCCTCCTTTTAATTCCCATTCAACACAAATCACTGGGAATATTAGGGAAAAACCATCATTTCTTATCTTATGGAAAAATTACCATTTTGCCCTTACGTATTACGATTTATTGTAATAAACCATTTCTTATCCTTTTTCATTATTTCCCTTCCAACTTGACTAACTTGGGCATCCATAATAGGGAAATAATAGCTGTTAGCCATTCATTGGTCAAATGACCATTTCGCCCTTACCTTTCATATTTCCCCGTGCTCTCCAGCTTACTATAATATTCCCTTTAATATTCGAGGATATGAAGGAATTTTGGGAAATAATACCATGCCTCGCCAGGGCACTCGCTAAACTAGGGTCTAGCAGTCCACTTAATATAGGCCTAGTCTCAAGCCTCTTGTCCTAAAATTCGGGGTATTACACTAAGTAGGATACTTTTGAAAAGTAGCTTTTAGGTGGACCAATGAGAAGCCGTTGTTTGGCCTAGACATAATTGAAGATGCTGATTCAGCAGGACACCTCGCGGTACCTGCCGACCTCCTGTCATGACACGTGTCCAACTATCCTAAATATTGACTCTTGGAGTCGGGGTAAATCATCAAATACTTCCTTCCCCTAATAAAGGTGATGCCTATGACACCTAAAAATAAAGAGAGAGAGAGAGAGAGAATTTTGGAAGGGAAACATGGCACTTTGGGATTTAATTTGAAGACACGTGGCACCATATGAGCCGTACACTGGGATAAATGTGGAAAATGACCATTTTACATTTATGGGCTCATTAAAAATGTCCAAAGAGTATAAAAGGGCATACAAATAATGAAAAATTCCATGAAAATGATAGAGGAAAGACAGGATGAATAGTAAAAGTTCTTGAGTTCTAGAAACGAGTTCATCCCCGATTTGACGTTTCCAGCTTCCTGAGTCTTCTTTAATGTTGTTCCTTTTAGTGAGAGAAACATTTCTATAGTTTTGAATTTTTGATCAGAGGTGTTTAGAGTCATCTACTTAGGAGAGGTGCTGTCAGAATCAAGAACCAGTCACAGAATCATGCTCAGGTAAGCGTAAGCTTCGATTTGAGCCAAATATTCTGATGTGTGAGTAATTATTCATGGAGTTGTGTGAATGCCCTGATTTTTGAACACCATGAAAAATGAAGCTTAATGATCTTGTAATCATAAGATATGGGTTAAAGAAGGTTTAATGATGTTAGATTATAAGTCTTGAAGCTAAATTTGCAAAACTGTATTTTTGGGAAAAAGGGGATTATGTTTGGTTTTGCATAGAATCTGAGGGAGGAGCTATATTTTGATATTTTTGAGTATTCCATTGGATTCTACATGGAAAAGTATGTGGAATAACATGTGTTTGTGATGTTTGGATGATTATACATAATTCTAGAATTTTTGGAAGTTTGAATTGTTACTGCTCATATTCATTTATGGAAACCAGTATTGTTGTGGCGTGTTTTCAGTAGTCAAGACTGATCCAAATTACATGGTATTTTATAGGATGAAAGTATAGATCCTGGGCTTTAATTGGATAGGTATTATATGCCATTTAGATGAGTTTATTGAAAGATGTGATTTTTCAAAGTTTAACCATGGATCTGGAACAAATTCTGTGGTATATTAGATTTGTCGAATATTCTAGAATTTTGTTGATATTTTTGGTACTCTGTGATATTTTTCCTTAAAATAGGACTAAAATATTTTTATATAGGAACTAGAACCACTCAATTTGGAATTTTCTAGATTTAGTTATAAATTTTCAAAGTTAACTGGAAATGATGGAAATTTCTGGAAAACCTATAAACATGACAATTTTGCCCGTAAAACCCTAAATTGATGGCTGTCAAGGGTAATGTGATCATTTGAGTATAAATTTTTCTAAATAAAAGTGTAAAATGGATTCTACATGTGAAATTGTATAGGATTAGCCTGAGTCATAATTTTGGAAAAGTACCAATATACCAGGTAAAAAGGGAATTTGACTGGATTCCCTAGGACATTTTAGTAAATATGCTATATTGGGCTAAGATAACCAACTTATAAATTTTAGGATAAAGTATAAATAAGTAATAACTCATTTAAAATTACTTTAGGAATTTTAGGATTTGATAATTACCCGAGCACGACAAAGAGTTAAAGGACCGATAGTAAACTAGGCTTTAGAAAGGAGTCTAGATAGTAATTCTATGTCTCATATTCTATGTGAATGTTAATATGCATTTTTTCCATGTTATGTACCATGTGTTGCATGTGGTATGAGTACTCACTAGGTGTGGGACAAGAAAGGTACCACCCCATAGGACGAGCAAGGTACTATGTGGCTAGTTATACGCAGTTGAGTAGTCTGACTAGTACGAACAAATTTATTCCTTCTATAGAATGTCATGGACAGGTAGATTCCTGTTCTGAATTGTTTATGTGATCATATTACATAGGTGGATTCCTATATACGAGGTTATAATTTATGCACTTTAGGAACGAACAATCATTTTGATCCGGAGAAAATCATCATTTATTCCTGAACTTTCTTAGACATGTGCTTGCATTTTGATTATTGCATTATAATAAATGTTGCATTGCATGTTTACTTTTCATATTTTATATGATTGATAGCCTGTTACTACTGAGATTTGTATGAATCTTACCCTTTCCATAAATTTAAAATTTATTTAGCAAGTGGAAGCGGCTCACAGGGTAATGCGGAAGATACAAAAAATTGAAGGTCCGGTGCTGATCAAGATATTTATCATTAGTTATCCATTAATTTTCTTATGTATTTGGGATTTGTATTATTTTATATATAAACCTTGTGGGATTTTATGTAAAGTAATCAAGAATTTTATATCAGTATAATGTATTATTTCTATATACCTATTGAACTACGCATTAACACTATGATAAATGTCAAAATATTAAGGGGTTTGACATTTTTGGTATTAGAGCATGTGGTTCTGGTAATGACAGAATAGTATACTAATATGATCTTCATTATGTTATAATGAGAAAGACAAATGAAATATGGTGACAGAAAAGTAAGTCACTGCCATCAATAAATTTTCTCAGAGGATAAGAGGATGCTTAGAGGGCAATCAGGACAACTATGCCTAGCTGGAAATGGTGCCAAGAAGCTGTGGACTTCAAGGAAGTAAATACGGTAAGAGTTAGTATACGAGCCCCAAACCAGATCAGGGTCAACAGTTAAAGTTATCTGTTGATGAACAAAACAACCGTTGTCCTTGGGAATGGAGTCAGATCCATACAATGTTACCAGTTATAAAGTATAATCTATATGAATGGGATATAACCTGTAGACAGGTCAGGAGTTGAGAAGATGCATCAGGATTATGTTCATATGGGCTCTCTGTGTTCAGGATACTCCAACACCCCCAGTATGCACAATACATACATGATATCGACACATTGCACTAAGAACATGGATTATACAGTATAGAGTTCCAATACGAAGATTAGAATCATACGACACAGAATTTCTTCTTTGGCACTGCATTATGGCCAAGGAGAAGGAATGACCTTATAAAGTGGGGTCCATATGATAACTTTATGAAGTTCGTAGAGCATATGACAGAGTATATATTAGACTATATGTACCGGTACTGATAAATGATTCATACACAATATTTGGTTGTCAGAGATGGTTGATTTGACTAATCAGGTCGAGAGCAGTCCAGGGGTACCAATGCTCAGAAGCGGGGAGAATTGGTACTAGTTTTGTTTGCACCAGTACATGAAAGTTAAGCATGCTCAGCCCAAGGAAATAGAAGGATGGGTGACCCCTTGGGAAGTTGTTGAAAATGTTAAGTTATAAGATGCGAAGGAGAATAAACATGTTGTACAGTCACCTATAGGCAATGTATTACCCAAAAGTCATTCATAAACTGCTGTAAAGGTCTGCTATAGGTTATTATTAAAGTATCTGTGTTCAAATTTTATGAAAGGACAAAAATGTCCTTGCGAACATGTGAAATTTACCTCTTCCTTATTTTAATATAGGGAGACATAGAAATAGTAAGACAAAGAGGTAAAGATGCGGAGTAAGGTCAAGGAGCTAAAATGACCTAATACAGTAGATAATAGGTAGGTTAACAGAGTAATATATAATGGAAATATGATTTGAGTGATAAGCTGTGAGAAGTATAGCAAAAATAAGATAAGGATAAGGAAATAGGAAACAATCTTGGTAGACATGATAATAAATACAGATAGCTTGTGAACTCTGACCAACAGCCTTTATCTAGGATTTCGTTTGGACCAGTTGTTGAGAATGAAAGACTATAGACATGAGTGGCATGATTTTTCCTGTAATAACTTCCTGCCTTTAAGGAAAGTTTAATCCCTATATAGTAAAGGAGTAGTAGCCTCGTATAGAGGAAATTTCCAGAGTTCTATTAAAGGATAGCTGGAAATTTATAAACTAGAGAGTAATGCAAACGGATAGGGAGTAACACATTAAGATAATGAGGACAGATGGGGGTAGACCTAGGAGACCGCGAACCCCATGGAAGAAAGGGTAGCCAAGGCTTATGTTTAGACCATATCTTATTCTAGCATCAACAGTCAATTCACCTGTTAGTGATGAGGAGTGGAGTGCAGACATGATGATATATGGATTGAGACTAGAATTAGAAAAGGAATTGGTCTCTAAATGGTATACTAAATTTGATAAAACAATGGAGTAACACCGAGGCATCAGAAGTAAACTTATTTAGTGAGTACACAAGCAACAAAACTAGCAATAAGGGAGTAAAGCCTGTTGACATTATGGCAAGCCCCATTATTCGGGAGGCCTTATAGTATTCTAGTTAGATTATTAATTGAATATAATTGTCGGTAACTGGGGCATTTAGCCATCAAATTATCCACAACAACGATGGACAGAGGAGTTAAGGTAGAGAACTCAGAACAAAGTTTTAAAGTGGCACAAGGGGAAAGCCAACAGTCTTTGGAATAGATCCAGAATACGAGTTTTACTAAGTAAAAATTCCATACAAATATTGTGTGATTCAGGAACTAGTTATTCCTTTATTACATATGATTAAGTGAGATGGCTACCCTTGAATATACATTAGCTACTCTGTGATAGGGTTATGTACACACCCAAGGGTATTAGATCTATTAAAGCTAATTTTTATGAAACATGTAATAAACATTAAAGGACATGAGCCGGCAATGGATCTAATTAGCCTATAATGAAATAAATTAGGAGTATTCCTGGTAATGATTGATTGATGATAACAATGATTTGCTAGATTATGGAAGAAAAGGTTTTTAACCTAAACCACAATCATATGTCAATGCAAAAAGCAATTTTAATTTTCTTTCAGCAGCTAAAGCTGATAAATGTTGCAATGGAACTATGAGGAGTTCTAGTACTCTTTGCCAAAGTTAGATAGGTAGAATCCTGAGAGCTACAGGCAGTATTCTGGAATAGTTAAAAGGCTGAAATAAGATGAACTATATGACTTGAAAAATATGGCTATGGACTTTATGACCTATGAATATCAAACTTGACCAATTAGGTCTTGAGAATGATTAAGAACTGATGATGTCTCTATTAGAACAAGTTTTTCACCCAAGAGGGGGGTGAATTGGGTGATTTCAATGATCAGAAATTTAAATTCAATTTATAAAACTTTAATCACAATAAATAAAAGGAAGAGATATCACCAAGATTCACACAGAGATTTATACTGGTTCGGTCTCAACCACTTGACCTACGTCCAGTCCTCATAAATCCTTCTGAGCCTTTCACTATATCTTCCAAGATTCAGTGGGTTCTTGGCACCACAGTACAAACAGCAAGTTCCTCTAGACACTCGCTCCCCTTTACACAAGGTAATCTCAAATCCCTACTCAAGGTTCCTCAACCTTAAGTTATCACTATTGGAAATGATTAAGTATGACTGACAAATCTCTCACAGAGTATGTAGATAAAAACTGAAGTACAGATGAAGAATTGAAGCACTTGTGAAGATATTGCTTATAGAGTATTCATGCGTTTTTCTTCGTTATCTCATTTTTCGAATGACTGGACATATATAATAGAACCTTTGAAGACCGTTGTAAATTTGTCCGTTGATTCAAAAATGCTTCAGGCAAATGTAACAGTATTTGTCTTCCATTACTTCTGAAGTTCTGCTGTCACCATGAATAGTTGTCGTTTGAGTAGAGTGTTCAGTTGCATGTCAAGTGCGTGATGGTGGAGTACAGCTGTAACACACTTGTGAATATAACCGTTAGAAAATATTTGTATATCAACATGATTCACTGGAAGTGTTTTTCTAACAATCAATAAAACCATCGGGAGTGATCTTGTTTTCGCAACTGAGTAGTAAAATAATATACCATATGATTTTGACAGCAATCTGGAGCATTCAGTTAATGATTATTAATATCAAAGACTAACTAACAAAAACTACTGACTTTCATGGGAGTAATAGCAAATGGATCACATTGTATGTTTAAAAGTGTTTACTGGAGCAATAAATCATTATTGGAGAGAATACAATATCACTGGAAGTGAATTTAAAAACGTTGAAAGCTTCTGACAGTGATTACTGATTTTCTGGGAGTGATCTTGAATTTTCATATTCTACTCGAGTGAATTTGGAATCACTGGAAGTGAATTTGTAAATAGTGATTTCTTCTTGTAGTGATTTTGAATCCACTGGAAGTGATTTGGAAGTTTTCAAACATCACTCGAGTGATTCATGATCACTAGAAGTGATTTGGCAAACAGTAAAATATTCTTGCAGTGATTTTCAATTCATTGGAAGTGATTCAGCGAAAATGCAACATCACTCGAGTGATTGATAATTACTGGAAGTGATTTGGAATTCTTCAGGTATTACTCGAGTAATCTGGCATTCACTGGAAGTGATTTTCAAAACAGTGAATTTTTCTTGCAGTGAATTTTCAATCACTTGAAGTGATTTGGCGCATCACTCGAGTGATTCAGGATCACTGGAAGTGATTTGAAAAACTTGGCGTATCACTCGAGTGATCTGACATTCACTGGAAGTGATTTCCAGAACAGTGAATTTTTCTTGTAGTGATTTATCAATCACTGGAAGTGATGATGCGCATCACTCGAGTGATTTCCCATATCACTCGAGTGATCTGGAAATTTTCCACATCACTCGAGTGATTTCAATGATCACTCGAGTGATCTTGAATATCACTCGAGTGATTAACAAAATCACTCGAGTGATCTTGCTCAGATCACCAGAATCATTTCTTTTACTGATATGGAATCCATGAACTTCCAAAACATGATTTGTTATCATCAAAACATGAAATCTAACAATCTCCCCCTTTTTGATGATGACAAAACATATTATATGATCAAGTTCAAATTTTTTATTTTCTAACAAACTTTACTTTATCTTCTTCAAAAATTCTGCAACATCTTTGACTAGCAAGAACTAAGAAGAGTTGTTTTAAAGATTAAGAGTTTTTGACCTTTTATAGAGAATAAAAGATGTTAGTTCAAAGTTCAAAAACCATTATAAGCATAATTTAAACATGCACATATGAAGTAACGTCTTGCTTTTCATGAGATCATATTGGCAGCTGCAAACATAAACACAAATGTATTGAGACCATATTCTCATTAGATTAGAGTCAAGTACATGCCAGTTCTGAAAAACATACTGAAACTACAAAACTACACAAGTTGTACAACTACATGACAAGTACTGAAACTTCAAACTAAAAGAAAATACATATGATCATATCAGTTCTTCTCCCCCTTTTTGGCATCATCTAAAGGAGAGGTAGACGGTGTAGATGCCTGAGTGGATGCAGAAGCAAAGAAGGAGATAGGTGGAACATATGGAATAATTGAAAGCTGTGCAGGAGACTGGAAGGAAAAGGTGGTAGAAGATGGCTCAAGAGGAGTGGTGGAAGTGGAATGAGTAGGTCCTATAACCTCTATACTAGCTTCCTCAACTACAATTTCCTCAGTATGAGAACTGGAATCAGTGTGATGTGATGAAGATGATGGAGTCTGGAGGATGGGATCAGCCTGTGGAATATCACCAACAGGTATAGGGTCAGAGATAAAGGATGTGGGAGGTGCAGGAGGAGTGTCTGAAGGAATGATAGGAGGATCAGAGAGTGAAGGATCTGGAAGTGGAGAGTCTGATGGAGGAGGTACATGTGAGGTGGTAGGTTGTAAGTCAGGAAAGGGAATATGAAGGTGAGACCTGAGTACATCCTCAATCCTCTGAATCCTCTGTGTCTGCTCTATCTGGCGCTCAATGAGTAAATTGAAGTTGTGATTCACTGCCGCTACTAATACTGTAACTTGATCGTTGACTTGATCAATCAGTTGAGCGTTAGACTTCTTCAACTGAGTAATAGCAGACTGGATTGCATCCTGAATATATGTCTGAAGAGAAGCCTGAGTAAAAGAAGGACCATGAGAGACTACTCTGGAAGACTGAGCCTCATCCATCTTGGAAGGTGAAGGATCCATCCTCTGAGGATCTCTCAGGCTTGGAGGTAGCGAATGATGTCTCTGAGGCTGTGAAGAAGCTCCAGCTGGAATAGTAATTCCCATCCGAGTGAGGTGAATCTTTCCAAACTTAGGAATCCTCACTATGTCTCCCTCAGGTGTCAAATGTCAAATATTGTGCATGGAAAGTATGTAGGACACAAGCTGAGGATAGGGAATAGTAGTAGACCTGGAGGAGTGAAACCTGAACCTCTTCATTTCTTGGAAAATGAGCTCACCCACATTTCTTCTTTCTCTGGTCATAAGAGATGCCATCATTTGAAGGTCCTTCCCCGTGATATGAGTGAAGTTCTTTCCTTTGTTAACCATGCTATGGGAATAAATGTAGAACAAGGCTCTCTGGTCATTGGTAAGAGAAACTGGGGAAGAGGGTAAAGGAACACCAGGCTGTCCTGGTCTAAAGATATCAACCAGCTCATGAATATTAAAGACTCATGGAGGCTTCATAGGTACATCCTCTATGCCTAGATAGGTGTTGATAAGATCTCCAGACAGTAGGACTTTTTGATCTCTTATACTTGTTTCAATTCTCTCAACAATGATGTTTCCATGGCTATCCTTTACATCCACAATTTTCATGTTACAGTAAAAGTATTTGACAACCAGGGGATTGTAGAACATTCTCAGTCTCAGCCAGGGTTCATATTGTTTCAAATAAGGGGTCAAATCGATATGAAATTTCTGTTTCAGTTCTTCCAAGTCAACCCATACAACAGGACAGAAGTTTCTTTTGGCAAAATGTGAGGCAAACACAATGGAGTTCAAAATGCTGAGGTTACCAGTGTTATACCCAGGAGGAGGTTCAAGAAGTTCAGCGGTTTCTTCAGCCTGGGACTCAGAATATCTACTACCAGAGGCTTGACTTGCATACCGTGATTTCTGAGGAACCGAAGCTGCTAAGATATTGACAGCCCGTGTAATCTTCCTCTGCAATGTAGATTCTTGGATGTCTGCTTCTCGTTGTTTCTCTTTCCCTTTCCCTTTCAAGCTTGTATGCGATCGGGTAGTCATTCCCGTCGGCTCTTCAATGCGAATTCCTTTGGGTTTGTGAGTGGTCGGATTGGGCTCTTTTTCAGATGGTGCTTTCAGCCTCTTAGATGGTAGAGAGGATGGAGGAGATTGCCCAAGCCTTTTGGTTCTTACCATGGGTACCGACGCTGGGTTAGACGAGAGTTTGTGAAATGAGGGCTGTCGGCGACTGTCAGAAATGAGAAGCAAGATTGAGATGAAATGAACTTGCTTAGAGGGGATTTGTCGGTGAAAGAGAGTAATAAGGATTTGGGTTTCTGGGTTCAAGAGATTTCAGAGAGTTTGAGAGGATTTCAGCGAGTGACAGTGAACGGTGGAAGTGAAATGAACAGTCGCGAGTTGAGAAAACTGATATAACCAAGTTTTTAATATTCACTCGAGTGATTTTTACATTCACTCAAGTGATTTTGGGTTTCACTCGAGTGAAGTATAAAAATCACTCTAGTGAAGTCCAAAATTACTTCACAGAAGCTAAAAGCACTCTGTAACTCCAATATAATTAATTAAAACACTTCATGTGACTTACCTGTAATAAGATTATCAATCTAATTACTTTATTTACCTGTGGTTGTAGTATTTCACTGTTCACTCACTCGAGTTGGTCTTTTATCTTCACTCGAGTGTTTTCCTCTCTGTTTGTCTCTGTTATTTGAAGATATTACAGAGCATCCTGCAAAACAATTTTATAGATACTCCAATGCTTAAGTTAGTTATGAGATCATCAAAACAATATGAAATCAACATTTATAAAGATTAAACAACTTACAATTCATTGGGATTTACCATTCCCAATTCCCTTCGTATATACATGAATTGTTCTCGGGCAAGAGGTTTGGTTAAAATATCAGCTAATTGCAAGTGTGTCGGTATGAATAACACCTTGACATCCTTTTTCTGAATATGATCTCTAATGAAATGATGTCTCACATCAATATGCTTGGTCCTTAAATGTTGTACAGGATTTTTCGCCAAGCTTATTGTACTGGTGTTGTCACAGTAAATAGGAATTTCTTTAAGATATATGCCAAGATCCTGAAGTTGCTGTTTTAGCCATAGTACTTGTGCACAACAGCTTGAGGCTGCTATATATTCTGCTTCTGTTGAAGATAATGATATTGTAGTTTGTTTCTTACTGAACCAAGAAACAACTGCGCCTCCAAGGAATTGACATTGCCCACTTGTGCTCTTCCTATCTATTTTATACCCACCATGATCAGAGTCAGAATAGGCAACTAGATATTCGTTACCTCTTCTGGGGTACCATATACCCAACTCTTTTGTGTCTGCCAGATATCTGAAAATTCTTTTCACTAATTCAGCATGTGACACTTTGGGGCATGACTGAAATCTTGCACATAGACCAACACTGAACTGAATATCAGGTCTACTGGCTGTGAGATAGAGTAATGATCCAATCATTCCTCGATATTGAGTTATATTGAAATCAATCCCTTTTTCATTGGCATCCATAAGTACCGTTGAACTCATAGGTGTATCTGCACCATTAGCTTCATCCAATCCAAACTTCTTGAGCAATTCTTGAAGGTATTTGGTCTGTGATATGAATATTCCATTCTTTCTTTGTTTAATTTGTAAACCCAGAAAGAATGTCAATTCTCCCATTAAGGACATTTCAAATTCTCCCTGCATTATCTCAGAGAAGTCTTTACACAGAGAATCATTAGTAGCTCCGAATATAATATCATCAACATAAATTTGAACTACCAAAATATCATTTAGTTTTCGTTTTATAAATAAAGTTATATGGACTTTTCCTCGAGTAAAACCAAATTCGATGAGAAATTTGCTCAACCTTTCGTACCAGGCTCTAAGAGCTTGCTTCAAACCATATAAGGCCTTTTTTAGTTTGAAAACATGATTTGGTTTGGATACGTCTTCAAAACCTGGAGGTTGTTCTACATAAACTTCCTCCTTGATGTACCCATTTAAGAAAGCACTTTTTACATCCATTTGATACAATTTGAATCCTTTGATACATGCAAAGGCTAAGAGTACTTGTATGGCTTCCAATCTTGCTACTGGAGCATATGTTTCCTCATAATCAATACCTTCTTCTTGATTATAGCCTTTGGCGACCAATCTTGCCTTATTTCTGATAATAGCTGCGGATTCATCAAGTTTGTTCTTGAATACCCATTTAGTGCCAATAACCGAGTGGTCTTTAGGTCGGGGCACCAAATCCCAAACTTGATTTCTGTCAAATTGATTTAATTCTTCTTGCATTGCTAACACCCAATCATTATCTGATAGGGCTTCGTCAATGTTAGAAGATTCCAATTGAGAAATGAATGCAGAAAAGCTAACTTCGTTTAAAACTTTGTTTCTAGTTTTAACTCCTTCATTAACTCCACCTATCACTTGATCTAGAGGATGACTCTTTATGTATTTCCAGGCTCGAGGTTGATCTGGATGACTTAGTTCAACTTCTTTTTCAAAATTGTCAACCTCAAGATTGGGAGAGTTAACAGAGGGTTGGTTACTAGTTATCTCATCATCAAAGTTTTTACTAGAGGACACATGTTCATCGAATACAACATGAATTGATTCTTCTACAACACATGTTCATTTATTAAAAAATCTATATGCTTTACTTTGATTTGAATAGCCTAGGAAAATTCCCCCATCAGCCTTAGAATCAAACTTTCCAAGATTATCTTTACCGTTGTTATGAATAAAGCACTTACAGCCAAATATGTGTAGATAAGCGAGGTTTGGTTTCCGTCCCTTGTAGAGTTGATATGGTATCTTTCCAAGTTTGGTTCTGACATACGCTCTATTTGAAATGTAGCATGTAGTGCTCAAAGCGTCTGCCCAGAAGACTTGAGACACATTCTTTTCATTGAGCATTGCTCTAGCCATATCTGTAAGAACTCTATTCTTTCTTTCCACGACTCCATTCTGTTGTGGAGTTCTTGGTGCTGAAAAATTGTGATCGATGCCACTTGCATCGCAATATTCTGCAAATGATTGATTATCAAATTCTCCACCATGATCTGTCCTGATTCCTGCAATTAACATACCTTTCTCATTTTGCACTTTCTTGGCAAAGGCAATAAATTTACTAAAAGTTTCATCTTTGGATGACAAAAATATATTCCAGGTAAATCTAGAGAAATCATCAACAATAATAAATGTGTACAAGTTTCCACCGAGACTCTTAACTCTTGCTGGACCAATCAGATCCATATGCAATAATTGAAGTGGTCTGTTAGTGGTAATTTCAGTTTTCGATTTAAAAGAAGATTTAGTTTGCTTACCTCTTTGACAGGCATCACAGATTAAATCATTCTTGAAATTTACATTAGGTAGTCCAATTACCAAATCCTTTTTGAGTAGCTTACCTAATTGATGCATATTAATATGGGCAAGTCACTTATGCCATAGCCAACTCTCATCAGTGTTACTCAAAAGGAAATTTTCATTTACATTCATATCAAGAGTATAGCAGTTACCTTCCCTTTTTGCCTTGAGTTTAGTCTTCAAATTCTTCTTTTCAATTTGCAGATCCTTCTTGCTAACTATTAGACATTCTTCTAAATCAAATATTACCCAGTTGTCTTTATCTGTGCTTTGGCTTACACTTAATAGATTGTGACATAAGCCTTCAACGTAATATACGTCTTTGATTTTATCCTTGACTTCTCCAAGCCCTGCTATCCTTCCGGTTTGATTTCCTCCAAATTTTACCTTGCCACCTTCCTTGGGTACTAATGTGGTGAAGTTCTCAAGATCACCAGTTATATGTCTTGAACATCCACTATCTATATACCATTTGTTTGATTTGGATGTTATGAGACAAACCTGCAGTTAAGGATAATTAAGTTTTAGGTACCCATATCTTTTTGGGTCCTTTTGGGTTAGTACAGAAAACTTCCTGTTCATGAACCTTCTTAGGTATCCATTTATAGGTTCCTATAATTCCTTTCTTTTTATGAAAACACGAAGAAGTGTAATGTCCTTTTCTATTGCAGTAATTACAATAAGCAAAAGGATTAGATGTGTGCACAGAACGTGTGAAATAACTTAGATAAGGTTTACCTCCTGTCTTCTTCTTACCTTTTCTTTTGTCTAAGTTTGGATCATATCCTATACCAGACTTATCATTCACATGACGTTGTGCTTTTAAAATAACATTTAACATCTCACTTCCTTTTGTAAACTTTTCAAGAGTTTTAGTAAGATTATTATTTTTCTTTTCAAGAGACAAACACTTTTTGCAATCTCTATCTAATGGATCTTTAATTCTTTCTTCAAGAAATTTGTTTTTCTTTTTACATGCAATCAAAGTATTAACAATTTTGACAAATTCAGAATGTAAAGCATCATATTCATTTTGTAATTCATCATAAGTAGGATCAGAATCTTTTACCTCCTCGTCTGTTTCTTTTTTAGCAATCAGGCATATATTGGCTGTCTCTTCATTATCACTTTCTTCATCTGAAGAGCTATCTCCCCATATTGCAGAAACAAATGCCTTCTTTCTGTTGAAGGATTTGATGTTTCTCTTTTCTTTATTTTTCTGTAATAACTCCGGGCATTCTGATTTGATATATCCAGGTTTACCACATTCATAGCAGATGATCTCTTTGGCGTCTCTTCTGCCACTCGTTCCACCTCTTTGTGAATTCCTGAACCCTGGGCCTTTATAAAATTTCTTGAATCTCCTGATCATCAGGCCTATTTCATCATCATCAATCTCCTCTTCTTCTTCTTAGCTTTCTGCCTTTGTTTTTCATTTGAATTTTAGTTTGCTTTCATATTTTGAAAGGCTTCCAAACAGAGAAGCTACAGATTGCATTGATTCTCCTTTGGTCTCCTCTATTTCTGTGACTTTGGCTTCCCATTCTTTGGAGAGTATGTTTAATATTTTTCGTACTTGGACATTTTGATCATAGAATTTTCCAAGTGCTGCAAGTTGATTAACAATATGAGTATATCTAAGTTCAAATTCAGCTATTGACTCACTTTCCTTCATATGAAGTAGATCAAACTCTGTAGTTAGAGTATTGACTCGATTTTCTCTTATTCCAGATGTTCCTTCATGAGCTACTTCCAGCGCTTGCCACATTTCTTTAGCAGTCTGAAGAGTACAGATTCTGAAGTATTCTTTTTGACTCAGTGCACTCTGAATCATTAAAATTGCTTTGCTGTTGAGAGTTACTAGCCTTTTGTCATTGTCATCAAATTCTGCTGGTGATTTAGGAACTTTTTGAGATTCTTCAGTCTTTGTAGGCACGTAGTTTCCAGTTTCAATCACATCCCACAGTCTGTATTCTGTAGCCATTACGAATACACGGAACTTAGCTTTCCAGAAGGAAAAGTGTTCACCACTAAAACCTGGTGGTCTAGTGATAGAAGCTCCGTCAGGAAGGATTGCTTCACCCATGCTTGCCATAGGATCCTTCTAAGGTTGTTAAACCTGAACTAGAAGACCTGGCTTTGATACCAAATGTTAGAGCAAGCTTTTCACCCAAGAGGGGGGTGAATTGGGTGATTTCAATGATCAGAAATTTAAATTCAATTTATAAAACTTTAATCACAGTAAATAAAAGGAAGAGATATCACCAAGATTCACACAGAGATTTATACTGGTTCGGTCTCAACTACTTGACCTACGTCCAGTCCTCATAAATCCTTCTGAGCCTTTCACTATATCTTCCAAGATTCAGTGGGTTCTTGGCACCACAGTACAAACAGCAAGTTCCTCTAGACACTCGCTCCCCTTTACACAAGGTAATCTCAAATCCCTACTCAAGGTTCCTCAACCTTAAGTTATCACTATTGGAAATGATTAAGTATGACTGATAAATCTCTCACAGAGTATGTAGATAAAAACTGAAGTACAGATGAAGAATTGAAGCACTTGTGAAGATATTGCTTATAGAGTATTCATGCGTTTTTCTTCGTTATCTCATTTTTCGAATGACTGGACATATATAATAGAACCTTTGAAGACCGTTGTAAATTTGTCCGTTGATTCAAAAATGCTTCAGGCAAATGTAACAGTATTTGTCTTCCATTACTTCTGAAGTTCTGCTGTCACCATGAATAGTTGTCGTTTGAGTAGAGTGTTCAGTTGCATGTCAAGTGCGTGATGGTGGAGTACAGCTGTAACAAACTTGTGAATATAACCGTTAGAAAATATTTGTATATCAACATGATTCACTGGAAGTGTTTTTCTAACAATCAATAAAACCATCGGGAGTGATCTTGTTTTCGCAACTGAGTAGTAAAATAATATACCATATGATTTTGACAGCAATCTGGAGCATTCAGTAATGATTATTAATATCAAAGACTAACTAACAAAAACTACTGACTTTCATGGGAGTAATAGCAAATGGATCAAATTGTATGTTTAAAAGTGTTTACTGGAGCAATAAATCATTATTGGAGAGAATACAATATCACTGGAAGTGAATTTAAAAACGTTGAAAGCTTCTGACAGTGATTACTGATTTTCTGGGAGTGATCTTGAATTTTCATATTCCACTCGAGTGAATTTGGAATCACTGGAAGTGATTTTGTAAATAGTGATTTCTTCTTGTAGTGATTTTGAATCCACTGGAAGTGATTTGGAAGTTTTCAAACATCACTCGAGTGATTCATGATCACTGGAAGTGATTTGGAAAACAGTAAAATATTCTTGCAGTGATTTTCAATTCACTGGAAGTGATTCAGTGAAAATGCAACATCACTCGAGTGATTGATAATCACTGGAAGTGATTTAGAATTCTTCAGGTATCACTCGAGTGATCTGGCATTCACTGGAAGTGATTTTCAAAACAGTGAATTTTTCTTGTAGTGAATTTTCAATCACTTGAAGTGATTTGGTGCATCACTCGAGTGATTCAGGATCACTGGAAGTGATTTGAAAAACTTGGCGTATCACTCGAGTGATCTGACATTCATTGGAAGTGATTTCCAGAACAGTGAATTTTTCTTGCAGTGATTTATCAATCACTGGAAGTGATTATGCGCATCACTCGAGTGATCTGGAAATTTTCCACATCACTCGAGTGATTTCAATGATCACTCGAGTGATCTTGAATATCAGTCGAGTGATTAACAAAATCACTCGAGTGATCTTGCTCAGATCACCAGAATCATTTCTTTTACTGATATGGAATCCATGAACTTCCAAAACATGATTTTTTATCATCAAAACATGAAATCTAACAGTCTCATGTGTTCATTAAGCATGGTAAAACAAGAAAAGAGTTGGAAGCAGTACTGAGCATATTAAGAAATAAGTAACTCTATGCCAAATTGAGCAAGTATGAGTTTTGGGTTTCAAAAAGTAAGTTTATGGGTCATGTAGTCTCATAAGAAGGGGAACCTATTGGATCCTATTAAAGTGGAAGCAGTACCAAACTGAAAAAGGCTTGAAAATTGTAGTTTTCTAGGTCTTGATGATTATTATGAATGAGATATGTAGCATTTCTTCAGTGTTGTTTTACCTTTGATAAGGCTAACATGATGACTCAATATTCTATGTGGGATGATATTTGTGAGAGGCGCTTCATAGGGTTAAGAGAGGAATTGATACAATAAAAATGATGTTGACCTAAATTGTCTTGATTTATAATTGACCTGTGTAGTCTTGATTTGTAGTTGACCTATATGGTCTGTGTTAATGTGAATAAAATATGAATTTGAAATGTGTACTGATACAGTAGGATAGCATTATAGCATAAGCCTTTTATCAGCTAAAGCATCACAGACTAAGATATCCTACATATGAATCTCGAGATAGCAGAAATTGTGTGTGCATTGGAAATCTGGGGACTTTATTTCTGTAGAGTACCGTAGAGTTGTACTAAAACCACTAGAGTTTGAAATAAATGTGTGATCATAAAGAGTTGAATATGAGATAGTATGGATGGATATAGTTGCTGAACAATTTTAACCTGGAAGTTAAATACTGTCCAGGAAGTGCTAATATGATTGCGGATGCATTGAACAACAATAGTAGAGGTCAAGGAACTTTTGTTTCCGTATCTAATATAGTGAATTTGTATATATGAGTCCACTCATAAGCATATAGGTGTTGATAAAATATAGTAGGCAGTAAGACTTATTGGGCTAGTATTTCCATAGGCCATATGACCTTATAAGCAAGCAGGGCAGGATCATAAGACTTACAATGTAGCCCAAATTTTGAGAATTTAAGTAATGACTAGGAGCATATAATTTCAAATGATCCAATGCAAGAGAGTACAGGTAGTATCTCAAAGAGGTTGAACACCAGAGGGTAATGAAACAATAAGTTCGAAGGTAATAAGACCTGTAAACGCAGTTTATATGGGAAGTTACACAGGTTATAAAACCTTATAGATATTTAGTGGTGATAGGCAATATGCCCTATTATTTTCCAAAAACTATGTGCCCTATAGTTATTAAACGTCACTGGACTAATTGTCACTAGACGATTTATCCTTGCACGCCTTGTAAACTACTATAGATAAACGTATAAGGCTGAATGAAAAAAATTAGAATTTGAGATGTGTTCAGAATAGTTATAAAATTGTATTGATAGTTATAAACCTTGATATACATTTAGTATAGATATTGGAATGGAAGTCTAAAGGCCATGGAACCAATTGAACCAATGTGTCCTTAGGTCGGCAAATTGAGAACCATTCAAAGTGTAATGAGCAGAAGCTAAATACAATGAAACTTGGTGTATAAACTTGCAAGGAGCAAAAGCTCTGATATGGTATTGGACTAGGGAATCTAGGAAATTTATTTTGATAATTACTGAAGGATATTTGGAACTATCTACAGATTCTGGAAACTTCAGATCCGTAATGTGAGAGTTACTAATGTTCAACATTTGTAAGATTCTCAATGAATGTATTCCATACTATGAGAAGTTGCATAGAAAGAGGAAGACCAAGTTATGAAAAGAATAGGATGAATAATGAGAAGTAGCTCCCCAGAGTATAGTTAAATCTATACAATGTCCAAAAATTTGAGGATGAAGTTTTATTGACGGGGAGAGAACTGTAATATCCCAAATTTTAAATACCAAAATTCCTTGAATATTTAATTATGTTCGATGGAATAAAATTATGAATTTTAGTGTCATTTGGCAGGCCTTAATATGTGTGTCGCAATCCCAAGTAAAATCTCCGTTAAACACCAATAAAGTAACTTTATTAAAGTAAGCAATGATGACATAAAGTAATAATGATGACAACTAAAGTGGCTTTTTTTAAAAAGTAGCTTTTTTACGGACCAATGAGAAGCTGTCGTGTCACCTTGATATAATTAAAGGCTCTAAGTCAGTAAGATACTTTTGAAAAGTAGCTTTTAGGTAGACCAATGAAAAGCCACCGTGTGACCTTAACATAATTAAAGATGCTGAGTCAGCAGGGCACCTCACGGTACCTGCCGACCTCCAATCATGACACGTGTCTGACTATCCTAAACATTGATTCTGGGAGTCGGGGGAAATCATCAGAGACTTCCTTCCCCTGATAAAGGTAACGCCTAGGATGCCTAAAAAGGAAGAGAGAGAGAGAGAGAGAGCATTTTGGAAGGGACACGTAGCACTTTGGGATTTAACTTGAAGACACGTGTCACCGTATGAGCCGTATACTAGGATAAATGTGGAAAATGACCATTTTAACCTTATGGACTCACTAAAAAGGTCCAAAGAGTCTAAAAGTACAAAAAAATAGTGAAAAAATCCAAGAGAATGAAAGAGGAAAGAGAAAGGATGAATAGCGAAAGGTCTTGAGTTACGGAGCCGATTTCACCCTCGATTTGGAGTTTCCGGCTTTTGGAGTCTTCTATGATGTTGTTCCTTTAAGTGAGAGCAACATTTCTATAGTTTTGGATTTTCAATCAGAGGTGTTTGGAGTCATCTACTCAGGAGAGGTGCTTCCATAGTCAAGAACCGGTTGCAGAATCATGCTCAGGTAAGCACAAGCTTCGATTTAAGCCGCATATTGTGATGTTGGAGTAATTATTAATGAAGTTGTGTAACTACTCTGATTTTCAATCACCATAAAAAATGAAGATTAATGGTCTTGTAATCATAAGATACGGGTTAATGAAGGTTTAATGATGTTAGATTATGAGTCTTGAAGCTAAATTTGCAAAACTGGATTTTTGGGGAAAAGGGAATTATGTTCAGTTCTGCACATAATATGGGGAAGGAGATGGATTTTGATATTTTTGAGTATTCCATTAGATTCTACATGGAAAATTATGTGGAATAGCATGTGGTTATGATATTTGGATGATTATACATAATTCTGGAATTTTGGTAAGTTTGAATTGTTGTTGCTCAGATTCGTTTCTGGAAACTGTATTGTTGTGGTGTATTTTCAATAGCCAAACCTAATCCAAATTGCATGGTATTTTTTATGATAAAAGTAGACATCATGGGCTTTAATTTGATAGGTATTTTAAGCCCTTTGGATGAGTAGATTGAAAGATATGAGTTTTCAAATTTTAACCATGAATCAGGAACAAATTATGTGGCAAATTAGATTGGTCGAATATTCTGGAAGTTTGTGGATATTTCTAGTACTCTGTGATATTTTTCCTTAAACGAGGACTGAATAGTTTTACATAGGAACTAGAACTACTAAATTTGGAATTTTATAGATCAAGTTATAAATTTTCAAAGTTAACTGAAAATGCTGGAAATTTATGGAAAACCTATGAAAATGACAATTTTGCCCCTAAAACCTTAAATTAATGGTTGTCATGGGTAATATGGTCATTTGAGTGTAAATTTGTCCAAATTAAAGTAAAATATGGATTCTAAACATGAAATTGTGTAGGATTAGCTCAGGTCATAATTTTTAAAAAGTACCAATACACTAGGTAAAAAGGGAATTTGACTAGATTCCCTAGGGACATTTTGGTAAATATTAGATTTTTGGCTTAGATAACCAACTTATAAATTTTAGATAAATTATAAATAAGTAATGACTCATTTTCAACTACTTTGGAAATTTTAGGATTTGATAATTGCCCGAGCCAGACGAAGAGTTAAAGGACTAATAGTAGCTAGGTTTTGGAAAGGAGTACATGTAGTAACTCTTTCTCTCATATTCTATGTGAATGTTAATATGCATTATTTGTTACGTTCTGTACGATATGTTGCATATGAGTACTCATTGGGTGTGGGACAAGTAAGGTACTACCCCATAGGACGAGCAAGGTACCAATTGGACCCAATTGAGTAGTGTGACTAGTACGAACGGATGTATTCCTACTACAGAACGTCATGAATAGGTAGATTCATGTTCTGGATTATTTATGTGATCACATTACATAGGTAGATTCCTATGTACGAGGTTATGATTTGTGCACTTCAGGAACGAACAATCGTTTTGATCCGGACAAAATCACCGTTTATTCCTGAACATTGTTAGACATGTGCTTGGCATTTTGATTACTTCATCAAGATAAATACTATATTGCATATTTACTTTTCAAATTTTATATGATTGTTAGCCTGTTACTACTAAGATTCGTATAAATCTCACCATTTCCATAAATTTAAAATTTATTCAGCAAGTGGAAGTGGCTTAGAGGGCAATGCGGCACATATCGGAAATTATAGGTCCGGTGGTGATCAAGATATTTATCATTGGTTATCCATTAATTTTTCTATGTATTTAGGATTTGTATTACATATGTTTAAACCCTGTGGTGATTTTATGTAATGTAATAAAGAATTTCATATCAGTATAATGTATTATTTCTATATGCCCATTGAACTACGCTTTAACACTCTGATAAATGTCAAAATATTAAGGGGTTTGATATTCAGCTACTAAAAAAATTAAGGTTTGTTTCTAGACTTATATATATTATTGCAATTTATGGTAAATAACCCTATTTCACTTTCGTAGTCTAACCGAACATTGTGTGTTGTCAGTCAACTTATACTGAGAATTACTTCCAATTCAACCACTCAAATCCACCTCTGATTTATGTCTTTTGGCATTTACTATACAATTCAATAAATATTGGTTGTAAGGGATTTAACACCCGTGGGTATAGACATAACTAAATCATGGGGTAATTAATGCATACTTAGGGCTAGTAATCTCACACAGCTATATGTAATAAAGGAACGTCTAGCACATGAATCATATAATTCTTGTATAGAATTACCATTAGGTTGAACCGTACTTTGGATCAATTCCAGAGACTTTCTGGCCTCCTCCTGTGTTGTTACAAAACTCTACCCTGAGTTTCTCAACCTCGGCTCCTCAATCCAATCATTGTTATGAACAGTTGTTGGCAAAATGCCCCGGTTCCCAATAATTATAATAGATTTTTTGCCCTACTAGAGTACCATATGGTCTTCCAGGATGATGAGGCATGCAACAGTGCTAACCAACTTTGCTCCCAGTGATTTTTGTTCCCATATCATAATGTCTGAGCTCCACCTGTCATCGTCATGATATCTCAAATAAAAGAGCATCGAAACAATCGGATGTAGCGTGCTAGGTACTAGTTAAACTTTCCTTCTCATCATGCTTTATGGTAAGGAATTTTGTCTCTTTTACATTTCAAACTAATCAGGGGAAGTAGTTTTTTATTATATTGCTCCTGAAATAATTCCTACTTTACAAGAATATCTTAGGCCTACAAAATCATTTTAGTATTTTTCCCAAATGAGACAACCAATACTTTGTCACCTGAGGATTTAACTTCCCTTGGAAGACAGGAAGTTATTGCTGGCAAAATCGAACTACCCATGTTTGCAAACTCTAAGCCTCAACAATAGGTCAAATTGGAGGCAAAGCTTTATGGGGATAGGCCATTTGTTAAATTTAGAGTTATATACAAAAAAAGTTATGCCTACTGGAAGTTGCTGCCAAACTACCTACATTCTAAAAGATAGTCGTCAATATTATGAAGATATACATGATCGCTTAAGTGATTAGATAAGCACTTAAGGGATTAAGCATCACTCACAGGAATTTCCAAGTGACTTGTATTATTTTTTGAAGTTAAAGAAAATCACTCGAGTGATGGTTTTGAGCACTTACACTAGTAGTGCCTTACACTACGATCTTCACTTCACATTCATATCTCCTCCGATGCATATCTTCCTGCACTCTTCACCTATCTAAATGGTTGGTTGGGAAGAGTGAGATTCGAGAGAATCTCAGTAGCAAAAATTACCATTATACATGCCAGATATATATGAATGCATGAGATGCTTGCCTATACTATTTCATGCCAACATAATGACATACTGCATGCTCGATGTTATGACATACATATGGCCATTGAACAAATATAACAGAGCTTCAACCAATCATACATATTCCACACAAATAGGTAAAGCAGTCACATAATCAATGTAAGACATACATATCACATACATGCAGAAAAGGTAAGTTTACTACCTTTTGAACTTTGTGTTCTCCTCTTCTTGTCCCTTGATCTGCCAACCATTACTTTTTCTTTTTCACTTCATGGCTTTAGGCAAGTGATAAAATTATTAGAACCATGAAAAGTGAATGCCGAATGGCCCACATTAGCCCTACAGGCTTACTTTCACCCTTTAGAGTTCATACCAATTATATTTGTGCCATTAAGTCTTAAATTTCGTATAAGACATAAAGCTGACAGATTTTTTACCAAATTTTGAAAAATCACAATTAATTGTATAGAACTCCAATTGAGATGGTTCAAAATTCCATAAAAATATAATTCAGTATAGTTTCACATAAAAATACTCAATTTTGAACACCACAAAGACAGCATTCCCAGAATTGTTCCAAACACCAACTGTTTCAGATGTTCTTCCAGCAGCAAGGTATAAATTTGAAAAATCACATCTTTTAGCACACTTATCCAAAAATTACAAAATACCTATAAAATTAAAGATATATGTCTCTAATTTAACTCTGGAAAGTTTCATAACTTTTGGATAAGGTTTTCCCTATGAAAAACTTTTCATAACATCATTGTTTCATATTCTTTTCAGAAAATAGGGCATATCTTCAAAAATTCATATCTCCTACTATACTTATTCAAAAATTAAAAAATGTATATCAAATTAAATCTCCACATGTCTAATTTAATATTGAAAAATTTCATAATTTTTGGATAAGTTTTAGACTTTTAAACATCACGCCTAACACTTACTGCCACACAGGGCAGATTAAGCAATATGCACACATATACTTCATAATTTCCCAAATTCATATACAAGCATCCAAAAATCATGAACACTTGTATACCTACACAATTTACCTTTTCAAGCCAATGGAAGCATCAAAATTACCAATTTTCCACCCCTTCTCTACAAAAATCCAGAACAAAAACAGAAATTTAGAGTTCCAGGAAAGAGTTTGTCAGTTTCTCGTTTTCTTTGGCTTAATCACTTCCTTTCTACTTCTAATCAAATGATTAGCTATTTAAACACCCATTAGACATGATTTAGAAATTAAAAACATCATTTTAAACCATCCATAAATAGTATCCAGCTTCCTCTATACTCATCCAAACGACAAACCAATCGGTTAAAAAGGAAGCTTCCGCTTAACTCTACCCGTTTCCGTAAACGGTTTGGAATTCTGGCAACACTTCGGCTGGTGAGATGGCGCCAACCACCTCCAAATAAAAATCCAAAATCATAGAAATGAAGATCTTGATGAGTAGAAGAAGTTTTCTGAAGGGTACTTTGAGAGAGGACGCCGATTCGGCAGTGTTTCGGAGGTTAGAACTTTCTCTCTCTTCCTTTCTCCATTTTCGTTCTGCTTCATTCTCTCTCTTCTAGTTCTTTTCTACATGAAATGGAGGAGGAAGATGATAGATTTAATGGATAAATGGATCATTTTTTTTATCTGCCACATGTCAGCACCTGGTTGGCTCAAAAGTTGAATTTTCGCATAAAATAGATAATCTGGCAGAATTTTCATTAAACTTTGAAAATTCATATCTAATTTTACAAATGTCCAATTGGGGTGGTTCCAAAGGCTATGCGACCATCATTGAATCTAATTTTAATGAAAAATATAAAATTTGGCCAATTAGAAGTTCAATGTTTCCAGAATTTTAATCTTTGAATGCTGCCCCAGAAAATAATTAATTTCGCTGGGCTAATTTCATAAATTCATTTCTCTTTGTGTACAACTCCCAATGATTTATATGACCTATCAAATTAAATATTGATAAGTCTACTTTTATTCTGGCTAGTTTCATAATTTTTGGACATCAATTTCCCCTTGACATCTTCCACACAAACATGACTGCCATATCGGGAATTTCACCAATAGCAACAATACTTTGTATTCCACTTCAATATGTTGTGTGTGACTTCCAATCACTTCATTTTTTTTATTTCCCGAGTTCATTAGCACACCAATATAATTCTTTTTAATATCCAAGGATATAAATGAATTTTAAGGAATTTAAATATGCCTCATAGGGATATTTGCTAAACCAGGGCTTAGCAGTCCACTTGATCCAAGCTTAATCTCAAACCTTTTGTTCCAAAATTTGGGATATTATAATATTGTTCACAGATTTTCTTAATCACCGTCTCAGATTTCTCCATAATCTTGTAAACTAATTTAAAACTTGATTATATTTCTTCTAATCATTTCTAATCATCACTAATCAAGTTTACATAAGCATTATATGTGATTGAACTTGGATTAAAGCTCAACTGCCAAAAAGCAATTTATGTCAGAAACTCTAACGGTCCTATTTCTATAAAGCAAAAAAATCACAACGAGAATACCATTGTGCCTAACGGATAATTCAACATCTCCAATGGTCATTAGAGCTATATCAACTATAAATTGAAAAGCATTCAAAGCCAATGATGAAGAGCATGTACCTTTACCGTCAAAATGACAACACTTTGACATTTATCTCATTTACTCTCTGTTTTCTCAGTAATCATATAATTTACCATAGAGAGTGAGATTATGTGTAATATTCTTTAGTGTTCATCTTATTCACTTTTGAGAGGGAAGATTGATTGTAATCCTTCATCATAAAGGTTGTATCCTTACGGTGAGTAAGGGGGAGTATCTCAGTGAGAGATTTGTAAATGACTTCACAAGTGCCCGGCTAAACTTGTAAGAATGTAGAGGCTTCTCTTGTGCCCAGTTTAAATAAGAAGATAGTGGATTGAAAATTTGAAGTAGAGCTTGGGGACTGGACATAGGTCATCAAGGATTGGACCGAACCAGTACAAATCACAATTTGCATACTCTCTTCTCTTATCTCTTATATTTCCAACATACCTTCTTTATTTAATCAATTATGATTTTATGGATCATTATCTTTATACTAATTATTTTCACTAAGATGCAAAAAGATTTTGAAAGTTCCTAAGTTTTTAAAGGACTTAACTGTATCAAGAGTTATGAATGGCTGATTTTGGGTATTTACGCTTTCAGAAGGTTTTGATTATACAATCGTACCTCTTTTGAAAGATATTGATTTCTGGTTTTGGAAAGCTAGAATGACTAGTTTTATAAAAGCATCTGATTTTGATATATGGAATGTTTTTACAAATGCTTTTGATCATAAACCGAGGAAGGATTGGACTAAAAAAGAAGAGAAAATGTTTTTGTTAAACATTAGATCAATGAAGTTTCTCTATAGCACTGTGACAAAAAATGATTTCGAGACAATTAGATTTTACTCTAATACTAAGGATATATGGGATACTTTTGATTCTATATATGTGTCTAACAATTGTGTTGAAGTTGAAAGTGTTGACAGTTTATCTAAAACTATAAGTTACATATCCACAATTGATGAACAAATGGAAGATAAGATGGAAGAAGGTGAAATCAGAAAATATTTCCATGATATAGTCAACATAGAAGAACAAGAGGATGATGATTCCCCAAAAGAGCTCATTACAGACTTATTTGATGAATCATCCTCCAGGGCTCAAGATGAACATGTGGTAAACAATTCCAATTCTTCTGGAGTTATTTTGAAAACTGATTTTCAAAGTTTGCATGAAATTGTTTTTCAACCAATTATTGATTTGATCATAAAAAGTAAAAATGTTTTTGATCATGCTGGAGAATATATGGGGAAGAAAGTATGTTCAAATAAAAATTACTTGAGTTTTCATTCACGTAATCAACATAATACTTGCATAAACTATCATAATGTATAATCATCATGTTATCTGCAATTGTTGTGGTAAATCAGGTCATATTTCTCACACATGCTATATTAGAAGAAATTCTAATGTGAAAAATAAATATGTTTTAGTTATGAAAAGATAGGTAAGGTCTAATACTAATAATCAAAGACCCAAGTAAATGTAGGTACCAAAATGTCCATCTAGTGCCTTGTGTATGTAGTTTGACTCAAAAAAGAATGGACATAAGGGTATAGAGAAGAGGAAGTGCAATACCTTATTTCCAATAGCCCCAGATAAGTGAAAAGGAGTAGTAAAATTAGTTGTAACCCAGGATTCGAAGCCAGATTACCCAACTTCAAAAAATGTTCACAAGTTCCCAATCTCAGCTTAAGAGTTGAACCTAGGGTTAAGACGATTTTTCAGAGGGCAAAAAAAAATTCAATTAATTCCACCAGTTTCACTATGTCACTAAGTCTCATCAACTCTTAGTTTCATCATATCAGAGTGTGCGAGCGAGTCTCTGCTTAAGTCTTACATTTCATACTTTAGTCATAATTTCTCTTAGTTCGGAAGCATTAACCCAATATATATTATTGTTCATCTATAGGCTACCAGCATTACTAGTTTTCCACTGTACTGTCATCAATGTTACAAAGTTATGCACACCTTATATAGATCAAAGTATCCAAAATACTAAAACAGACAAGTAACATAGAAAGTAGATCCTGCAGCTTCATCCTCTAGCTGTCTACGCTTACCCTCTTGCCCTTTGAGCTACTAGCCTGTACTGTAGATTGATTTATAGAAAAAGGGTGAGATTCAAAAGAATCTCAGAAGTAACAAATGGTCAATGACATAGCTACAACATCATAGAGCATGCCACATAGTCATCATATAACAGAATCATCACCACAACATTCAAAGCATAACATGCAATTCACATACCATCATAGCATTAGGTATATCACAAGGCCTTGAGTGTTATCCGTGCAATCGACCCCAGGCATCCACTCATGCATCACAGAATGTGCTAGACAATTCATGATGAATCTACAAAACATGCACTATATCTTATAACATATGAAAGACAGGACTACTACCTGGTCGCTTCCCTTGAGTGATATCCTATCGTTTCTCTGAGCTCAGGCATGTCTTAGACTCCAAACAACCGTAAAGTCCTATAATTAGAATTATGGATGATGAGTTATTACTTAATCCAATCCTTTCTCGGTATAATGTAAGTTAACTTATTCTTAGTTTAGCTTGTTAGTTGTCATTTGAGTCACTTAGGTAGCCTTTAGAAGTCCCAATAAAGGCCCATAAGGTTGGGAAAGACCATACCAATCAACATCTCTCGAAAAATATGAAATAAGGAAAAATTGGGGTCTTGGCCGTGGCTAAGAAAGGTCAAAAATATTTTGGCCAAATGGAAGCTCATCATTCGTAGAATTCTCATTTTTGAAAGCTAACACTGAAAATCACCAACTTCACTAGGCTAATTTCAAAAATACATATCTCTTTATGTACATCTTCAAATAACTCATATGACCTATCAAATTAAAGCTTGATAAGTCTACTTTTATTCTGAAATTTTTTAAAAATATTTGGACATCATTTTCCCATTAAAAAATATCACACAATCATGACTGCCACACTAGGAAATTTACGAGCAGTAACACTTCAACTTCTACAATTTTTGTTCCCACATATTAATGTTTTTTGTGACCTCTAATTGCATTATTTTGTCATTCCCTGAGCTCTTCAATTCATCATAATATTTCCTTTAATACCCTAAGGGTATAAAGGAATTTTAGGGAATACAATTATATCTTACTGGAATACTTGCTAAACTGGGGCTTAGCAGTCCACTTAATTCAAGCTTAATCTCAAGTCTCTTATCCCAAAATTTGGAATATTACAACTCTCCCTATGTTTAATAAATTTTGTCTTCAAAATTTCAAATATCATATGGTACTATCTATACCTCGAGGAATCATCTCTAGACACTTAGTCTATCTCTTTCATTCTAGCACTTTCATTTGCAAGCTAATAGAACTTGCAACTCAATAATCATATTCTTGACATAAAATATCATAAAGTATTCAGCACTCACCATGCAACATTTCATTCATTTTGTACCCAGTATGTGACATTCAATCATAGAACATACTAGTATATTTTCACAACGCTTGGTTTCTCAGGCCTTACTGCCTCTTTAGGACTCTCCCGGATCACATTGTATGCATTTCAAGCCTTACAGGTCATTTTTCTCCCCAGTGCTAGACATCCCAGCCTTACTGCCATGGAATTACCCCATGCCATAAGCATCTCAAGGCTTGCTACCTCAGCTACAACCTGGTATAGTCTGAATGTTCTGCTAGTCTCAGTGTATTCTCTAGACACATTGGTCCAATGTTATCGTGCTAGGTAATAACCATAGCGCTAGACACACAGGCCTTACTACCCAGGGACACCGCCCTATGCAAACTTACACATCGGGACTTATTGCCTCGAGCTTGCTCTCAACAAAATTCTCAACACATCATATTCTGCCGACTTAAGGACTTACTAGCCCATCAGGTCTTATAGCCTCAGGACATTTTGTCTATCACCTTTACTGAATACATATCGAGTCTAGCTACCTATGACACACTGTCTAATAGGTATTTTAATTTCATTATAGGCTCCATCTCTTGCTACTCAAGCCATTCATACTCTTATATAATGTTCACAAAGCATGCTAAATAAACCATCATCATAACAATCATCACAAAAGCATTTAACATGTTATCATAATGGCATCCATTAGACCCTTGGTCCCACAAGTCACATGGCCCCAAGTATCCACCAACCCAAAAAGGCCCCGGGATTCCACTTGTGCATAATAGGAGTTTCCATGGCCCCAAGTGTCCACTCGCTTAGAAAAGCCCTAAGTGACTGCTTGTGCATAACGAAAATCTCCATGGCCTGGGTGTCCACCCATGCAAATAGGCCTCAGGCGACCACCTCACATATTTTGAATGATCACTAAGTCTTACTGCCTAGGGAATCACCCTATGCTAGAGCTATTACAGGACTTACAGCCTCAGACCTCTACCCATCAGGTTTGACTGCCTAAGGACACGATGGCCCAATAGGTCTTACTGCCTACTGTATATTCATAACATGATAATACCCAATGGCAAACATATACATGCAGAACCATTACATAAGATACGAGAGCAAGAGTCACTTTTCTTTAATATCTTTCATCAATAGGCACTGAAGCACCCCATGGTGATTCGCTGGGTTACACGACCCTCCTCTCAAGGAAACCCATTTGATGGAAGACTCATTACAATATACTACTATTGAGAGTCAATGTTCCCGTAGCTCTACTCTACGGTTCAAACGACATGGCGGCTTCACTCCACGGTTTGTCTTTCTGGCGGTTGTACACTATGGTTCGACATCTTGGTGGCTTTACATTATGGTACAATACTTGGTGCTTCACTCAGTCACCTGATTGGTCAGATGCTTCGGTCAGAACCCTTTATAGGTAACCTTTTCTAATCAGATCTCCCCGTAGGTAGCCATTTTTTATCAGAACTCCCTGTAGGTAGCCCTCTCCGATCAGAATCCTCTGAAAGTAGCTCTTTCCAGTTGGTCGTCTCTAAATGGAAGTACCATTATAATGGGAATCTAGATCTTATAAAGTCCTTCTCTAACAGCTCTGTAATCTGCTTTCTCTAATTTTTTCCATCTCATATGGGGTCAATTTATTTAGACTTTTGATATTAGTCCCGCTCCAGGCAATAATCACAACTCTAAGGGAATATTCTATAATTAAGGTCTTTCCCTATGCTAGATTAGCAACTAGCAACCTCCATAAACCTCATACACATTTATGTACTACATTATAGTACCTCAAGCCATTCTGACCATTTCAAATTCCTAGAGAATCAATTCAACTATTGCATTCGATTCTCAGATTATGATTATACTCTTAGAGCCTCAACATTATCTGAGTCAAAAAATCAAGTTTCCTCAATTATACTCAATAGGCGTGCTAAGGATTAAAATCAATAGCACCTATTCTAACCTTCACAATTTTCAGGTAATATCCTTAAAACATTACTGAAGTTTCAATATTAACTACCAAGTTCACAAGGTTCAAACTTTTATCATGAAATAGAACTATAGTGCAACCTAATTCTTATTTCGACCTAAGCACTAGTTCAGCTTAGATCTGCTCTAAACCTATCCTCAACCTTTAATATCCTCACATCTGATCCTCTATAATATATATACGGCATAATCACCACTTATAATACATCACCGTATATCATATCTAAATGCCTTTAACCCCATGGGTTACTAAGGATTATTACTTAGCACAGAGAAACCTCAAAACCATTACTATACCTCGAGTTCCATAACCCCATCAAATAAACTTTTCTGAGCAGTACTCACTACAATAGAAATGGTTCGGATTAAAGATTAATACTTACTTTATCATCTCTGTACCTCTAATCATTCTATAGGTCATCTAAGAACTTCTAATCAGAATTCTAAACCTTTAATCAAAAGATTTAAAATTTCTAAGGTACTTCCCAAGGGGTCACCCATCCTGGGATTTCCCTCGATTGAGCACGCTTAACAATGGAGTTCCAATGAGATCTAGGGCATCAGCGCTAGCACCATACCATATGTCACTGGGTATTGGTAGCCTATACATACCTCAACCCTAATATGACATGTCAGCCTCCCTAGAGATGTTTGGTACTGTTCCCACAAGAAGATATAAGCAGTACCAGCTTTCTAGTATAGCTCCTCAAGGTGTTTTATACCTCACTATATTCCCACCTTTAGCTATATACTTATCCTCATAGACTTGGTTAGCCGAAAAAGGTAATCAACTTCCCCGCCTTCCCTTAGCAGATATGCTTCCTAACACAAAGCAGCTGATCAAAGGTTAGAACCTATCAACATAAGCAAAGGACTCTAGCAAATACCTATCATTGTCAGAATCAATGCTTTGATACCATTAAATGTAATACCTTATTTCCAATAGCCCCAGATAAGTGCAAAGGAGTAGTGAAATCAATTGTAACCTGGGATTCGAACCCAGGTTACCTAACTTCCAAAAATGTACATAAATTCTCAATCTCAACTCAAGAGTTCAACCTAGGGTTAAAAGGGTTTCTCATAGGGGAAAAAACTTTCCAATTAATTCTACCAGTTTCACTATGTCACTAAGTCTCATCGGCTCTTATTTTCATCATATCAGAGTATGCGAGTGATTCTCTTCTTAAGTCTTACATTTAATACTTTAGTCATAATTTCTTTTAGTTTGAAAGCGTTAACCCAATATATATTATTGTTCATCTATAGGCTACTGGCAATACTAGTTTTCCACTATACCATCGTCAAGGATACAAAGTTATACACACCTTATACAGATCAAAATATCCAAAATACTAAAACATATAACCAACATAGAAAGTAGATCCTGCAGCTTCATCCTTTAGCGGTCCACGCTTACCCTCTTGCCCTTTAAGTTACTAGCCTGTACTGTAGATTAGTTTATAGAAAAAGGGTAAGATTCAAAAGAATCTCAGTAGTAATAGATGGTCAATCATATAGATACAACATCACAGAGCATGCCACACAGTCATCATATAACAAAATCATCACCAAAACATTCAAAGCATAACATGCAATTCACATACTATCATAGCGCTAGGTATATCATAAGGCCTTGAGTGTTACTTGTACAATTGGCCCTGGGCATCCACTCGTGCATTACAGAATATGCCAGACTATTCATGATGAATATACAAAACATGTATTTTATAACATATAAAAGACAGAGTTACTACCTGGTCACTTTCCTTTAGCAATATCCCATCGTTTCTCGGAGCTCGGGCAGGTTTTAGACTCTGAACAGCCGTCAATTCTTATAATTAAAATTATGCTTGACGGGTTATTACTTAATCCAATCCTTTCTCGGTATAATGTAAGCTAATTTATTCTTGGTTTAGCTTGTTAGTTGTCATTTCAGTCACTTAGGTAGCCCTAGGAAGTCCCAATAAAGGCCCATAAGGTTGGGAAAGACTATACCAATCAACATCTTTTGGAAAATATGAAATAGGAAAAATTGGGGTCTTGGCTGTGGCCAAGACAACTCAAAAACATTTTGGCCAAATGGAAGATCATCATTCCCAGAATTCTCTTTTTTGAAAGCAGACATTAAAAATTGCCAGTTCCACTATACTAATTTCAAAAATACATATCTCTTTGTGTATAACTCCAAATAACTCATATAACCTATCAAATTAAAGCTTGATAAGTCTACTTTCATTTTAAAAAGTTTCACAATTTTTGGACATCATTTGGCTATTGAAAAATTTCACACAATCATGATTGCCACACTAGGAAATTCACGGGCAGCAACACTTCAACTTTTACAATTTTTGTTCCCACATATTAAAGTTGTGTGTGACCTCTAATTACATTATTTTTTCATCCCCTATGCTCTTTAATTCATCATAATATTTATTTTAATAACCCAAGGGTATAATGGAATTTTGGGGAGTACAATTATGTCTTACTGGGATACTTGCTAAACCGAGGCTTAGCAATTTAATTAATCCAAGCTTAATCTCAGGCCTCTTGTCCCAAAATTTTAAATATTACAAGAAGAAGAATCCAAGAGTTTCTCATGGACCCAAAAGGAGACTCACATTAGTTAGGAGAACTCATGGAGAACCCATTGCTACAACCTCATCCTCAAATCAAAAGAAGCAATAGATACAAGAAAGAGGAGTATGTTCCACCTCAAGAATAAACTCCTATAAAGTATGTGACACCTTATGTCCAATAGCCTCAAATGTGTAAAAAGAGTAATGTAATCATTTGTGAAACTAGGAACCAGTCTCGGAGTAACCAGCTACAGAAAATGTTCGCAAATTCCAATCTTATCTCAGGATTTAAACCTAGGATTAGAGAGAATTTTTTAGGGTAATACATTTTTTTCTAAACATTTTCACAAAGATTCACTATCTCACTAAGTCTCACCGGCTCTTCTTTCTATTTTATCAGAGTTTGCAAGTGATTCTCTACTTGGTTCTCACATTCCATACCTTAGTTATGTTTCGTTAGCGATTGGAAGAGTAATTTAGCTAAACTGTCATTTTAGTTTAAATACTATACTTTTACTAGCTTATTGGCATTATCAGTTCCACTATCATATTACTGTCAGGGTTTACATAATTATGTACATCATTTACAGTTCAAAAATATTAAGAACAGAAAACCAATAGAAAGTTTAAGTCTTTCTCTTTCCTGCCTCTAACTTTATGCATTTACCTTCTTGCCCCTCGAGCTGTCTCCCTATACTGTAAATTGGTTTGGAAAAAGAGTGAGTTTTGAAAGAATCTTAGTAGTAAGAGATAACCAATCATACAAATATAACATCATAAAGCATGCCACATAGTCATCATACAACAGAATCATCACAACAACATTCAATGCATCACATGCAGTTCATATATCACCATAGTGCTAGGTATATCACAAGGCTCCAAGGGATACCCACTCAGAAAGGCCCCGAGCATCCACTCGTGCATCACAAAATGTTATTGGCCCGAGCATTCACCCGCGTATAAAAGCCCCAAGTGACCACCCCGCATAACCAAAATGTGCTCGACAATTCATGATGAACACATAAAAAGTGCCGTATATCTTATAAATATATGAAAGATAAGTTACCACATGGCTGCTTCCCTTGAGTAATATCCAATTGTTTCTTTGAGCTCGAGCAAATTCCAGTTCCTATCAAAATTAGAGTTATAAAGAATTGGTTATCACTTACACTATCACTTTCTTTAAATCAAATTATACTAGTTATCTAAAGCAGTTATAACAGTTTTTGTACAATACAATTCTATATAGTGCAGTTTCACTGTTTTCTAGAAATTGGCAGATATTTCAGTCAATTTTGGAAATTCATAATTAATTATAAAAAATCCAATTTGACTAATTCCAAAGCCTAAATGAATATATTTAAATTTAAATTTTTTTAAAAATAATTAAGTTTTCCCACTGGATTCATGTCATTCCCAGAAATTCATCAAATACCACTATTCCATATTGCATTCTAGAAAATAGGGCATAACTTCAAAAATCCATATCTCCCAATTCACTTATGAAAAAATTACAAAATACATATCACATTAAAGCTATATATCTCTAATTTAATTCTGGAAAGTTTTAGAATTTTTGGACCAATTTTGACTAATGGAAAATATGTCACAACCACACTGCTTCCAGAAAATGAATTACACAGCATCCACTTCACAACTTTTAAAAATTTCAAATTCATATACAAGTATCCAAAAATCATGAACACTTTCATACCTACACAATTTTGCCTTATAAATCCAATGGAACCATCAAAATTACAAAACTCTCACTCCTTTACCACATCCTGTTCTGAACAAAAGGTTAGGGTTCTTAGGAAGATTATGTTGTTTTCTTGTTTTCTCTTGCTTAATCACCTTCTTACCACTTCTGATCACATGATTAACCATTTAAACACTAAATGGACATGTTTAGAGAAAATTTTGGCAGCATTTCCCTTAGGTTTTGCTTCAACCCATTTTTTAAAATCAAGAGAAAATAAGGCATACACCACCAGCAACATCCAACAAGTCAAGGGAATCAAGTTTTGGTGATTACCTCTTGATTCTTGCTCTTTCTCTCCCCTATCTGAAATGCTCTTCTCTCTTTAAGCTCTTGATTTGTCTTGAAAATCATGGATTTAATATATTATAAAAGGTTAAGAGAGGTTATAGAGTGATTAGGAGGCAAAATCACAAAGTTTTGTAAGTTCTTACCTTTAATATATGAAAACCCTAGCTCTTGCCTTCTTCTTTCTTCAACCCTTGTTCTTGAGCTCACTCTCTCTCTTTGTGCATATTTTCACTGAAAAATGAAGAGCAAGAGGAGAGGTTGTGGTTTTATTCAATTGCTTACATTTTACTTTTTCTTTACATATGGTTATTTTCCATTGGTCCACATTTTTGCTTCTTATATATATAATATTTCCCTTTAAATCCCATTTTCCCTTTTATTTCCATTGGTCCACCGAAATCATGAAGTGGAAAGGAAATAGAATAGTCTCTTACATTGTCTTGGAATTACATCTCCTAAATTGTCAAACTTGGTCATATGGTTTTGCTTTTTGACCTTTTAACTCTTCTTGATATATCATCATCTTTTCTCTTTCTCCATATGCCTTTTTGACCATAAAAGGGCTTCTTAAAATGGAGAAATAAGATCTCTTGCATTACATTCATTTATTCCATTGCAATTTGCATGTAAGACTTGCTTTATGATACTTACCTTTTTGAATTTTCAACTATGAATTTTACTTGGCTATAAATCCTCCTCTCCTTGATTTATTTTCAGCCAAACATTTAATTCTCCATTTCCCTCCTCTTCTTGACCAAAATTGTCAAGGAAATAAGGGAAATATTAATTGCTTCTTGCATTATTGGCAAATTACAATTTTTTCCCTTACATTTTTGTGATTTATTGAAATAAATCATGTCTTCCTTCCTTTCTCCTTATTTTGGCCGAAATTGATGTAATATAATTGGGCCAATATTTGTGTCATTTTATGCTCCAATTTAAGTTACAATATTAGGCCTCCAAATAGACAAAAGTTACACCTTTGTGTCTTAACTTAGACAATTCTATGTAACTACCAATTGGAGTGCTTTCATCATTTTATGTACACCACAATTCACCATTTTATGCTACTAAATATCACAAATATATACAAGAAATATTGGTGAAAAAAGTGGGGTATTACAGAGTATCGTTCAACTATCTTGAGGAGAACATGAAGAGGAGAATCTCTCAAATATCAAACATAAGACTCTTAAAGTCTATATCTTTTGAGAGAGCTTTACAGATACCCATAGAAAGACTATGAAGAATCAATGTGACAGAAAGAGGCAGTGGGTAAGAAAAGCCAATCCTCTAAGTACCTAAGGTAAAGGTATACAATGGTAAAACTTTCTATGCTATTATCTATAATATTTATTGAGGTTTTATATTTTGGAATATTAAGAATGAGCATTGCAAACTATTTTGAAAGTGGGTTTTCACATCCCTTAAAAATCCACTTAATAGATTTATTTATAAAGGGATTGCAATGTTCAATATAGTTTAATTCTTTATGCATATATGATGATTTGAAAAGAAAGTATTTCTTTTATGTATAAATTCATGATTAATTCATTGTGTTCAATTGTCTGAATTGATTATATTTTAGGAGCATGTGAATTTTGTTCCTACAAGCTAATAATGAATTGATCCAAGTAAAGTTAGATACCAAGGAAGAAAAAGATTTATATAGTTTTGTAGGATGACAAAAAGCTTCTCAAGAATGCAACTAAATAAAGAAATAATTCAAATCTTGAAGAAGCTAAACAAGTTATGCTTGATGTTGATGGTGAGCATTAAAAAAAAGGAGACATCTACATCAATCCACCTTAACCAAGCAAGCTAGTACAAGGATAAGAGGATTTGTGGTGATATCTAACCTTACCCTATACTGTGCTTATATGAAATTCATATTTGAGTAATAACTACTTGTCCATCATTACATTCCATTAGCATTCAATCATTTATAATTTTTCAGAATATTTTCAAATTGCTAAATAGACCAAAAGTGAAATTGTGCATAATGTAACGACCTGCCTCATATATCCCTTATTACTGACCTTACTCAGAGTAGCAATGCGTAGTTCAGTGGACACACAGGAATAGCATGAATATACTGATAATATTAATACAATATTGCTTGATTATAATACAAAATTTTCCCCACCAGGGGTTTACACAATATTTACAGACCTTCAAACAACCAGCAACAGTCCTCTTCGTGTATACATCTTTTCTGATCTCAGCATGTTTCCAATGCTCACCAATATAATTCCTTTTAATATCCAATGATATAAAGAAATTTTGGGGAATTTAAACATGACTCATAGGGACATTTGCTAAACCAGGGTCTAGCAGTCCACTTAATCCAGGCTTAATCTTATGCCTCTGGTCCCAAAATTCGGGATATTAAGCTAAAGAGCTCGGGGAATAACAAAACTAAGTGATTGGAAGTCACACACAATATAGTAAAGTGGAACACAAAATAATTTTACCACCGGTGAAATTCCTGGTGTGGCAGTGGTAATTGTGTGACATCTTTCGATGGGTAAATGATGGTGAAAAATTATGCAACTTTCCAGAATGAAAGTAGACTTATCAAGATTTAATTTGATATATCATATGAGTCATTTAGAGTTGTACACAAAGAGAAATGAATTTTTGAAGTTAGCCCAGCAAAATTAATTATTTTCTGGGACAATATTTAAAGATTAAAATTATGGGAAGAGTTATCTTCTAATTGGCCAAAGGTTATATTTTTACTTAAAACTAGACTCAATAAGGGTTGTATAGCCTTTGGAATCACTCCAATTGGACATTTGTACAATTAGATATAAATTTTCAAAGTTAATGAAAAATCTGCAGAATTTGGTATTTTGTGCGAAAATTCAATTTCTTGGCCAATAAGATTGTGACACGTGGCAGATAGTTGGCTGATGCATTTATCCATTAATTCATCATCATCTTCAGTGATTCTTTTGCGTGAAACAGCCGAGAGAAAGAGAGAGAAAAGAGAGAGATGGAAATGGAGAAAGAAGAGGGAGAAAAATTATTTCCTCCGAAACACTGCCGAAACGGCATCCTCTCTCAAAGTACCCTTTAGGAAACTTCTTCTACTCATCAAGATCTTCATTCCTATGGTTTTGAATTTTCATTTGGAGGTGGTTGGCACCGTCTCACCGGCCGGGGTGTTACCGAAATTCCAAACCGTTTATGGAAACGAGTAGAGGTAAGCGTAAGCTTCCTTTTTAATCGATTGGTTTGTCGTTTGGATGAGTATAGAGGAAGTTGGGTAATATTCATTGATAGTTTAAAATGGTATTTTAAATGGATAAATGATTTCTAATGAGTATTTAAATAGCTAATCATTTGAATAGGAGTAGCAAGGAAGTGATTAGGCAAGAGAAAACAAGAAAACAACATATTGCACCTAAGAATCTGATTTTCTGCCCTATTTTGATGTGGAGAAGGAGTAAGAATTTGATGATTTTGATGCTTCCATTGGCTTTAGAAGGCAAAATTATGTGGGTATACAAGTGTTCATGATTTTTGGACGCTTGTATATGAATTGAGAATTTTTGGAAGTTAAAGGGTAAATGATGTGTATTCCGTTTTCTGGAGGCAGTGTTATGGTGACGTGCTTTAGGGTGGTCAAATATTATCCAATGACCATGACACTCTCCAGTCTGAAAGTAGACACATAGACCATTAATTTGATAGGTCATAATGATCAATTGTATTTATGTGCTAGAAGTTCTACATTCTCAAAGTTTGAGCATGCAAAACTGGAAGTTTCTGGAATAATGTGTAGAAAGTTAATATACTGTACTAATTCGTGTATATATAGCTAATGAATATATTTTTCCTTTAACCTATACTTAATAAGGGTCAATGAGGATTTATAACCAGCTCAATTGGAGTTTTTTGTATTTAGATATGAATTTTTGAATGTCTGCCCTGTTTGCTGGAAGAACATCTGAAATAGTTGGTGTTTGGAAAAATGCTGGGAATGGTGTAGTAGTGGCGTTTAAAATAAAGTATTTTTATGTAAAACTAAACTTAAAGGGCTTCAAATAGAGCTTTGAACCACCTCAATTGGAGTTCTATAGAATTAATTATGATTTTCCAAAATTTGGTCAAAAATGCTGGTAGATTGAGTAGCATGCGAATTTGAGTAAGAAATTGGCCAAATATAATTGGAATGAACTCCAAGGGTGAAAGTAAGCCTATAGGGCTAATGTAGGCCCATAACCCACAGGTCTCAGGATCAAAACCAGGCTCTGATATCAACTGTAACGACCCGCCTCATATATCCCTTATTACTTACCTTACTCAGAGTAGCAATGCGTAGTTCAGTGGGCACACAAGAATAGCATGAATATACTGATAATATTAATAAAATATTGCTTGATTATAATACAAAATTTTCCCGACCAGGGGTTTACACAATATTTACAGACCTTCAAACAACCAGCAACAGTCCTCTTCGTGCATACGTCTTTTCTGATCTCAGCACGTTTCCAATGCTCACCAATATAATTCCTTTTAATATCCAATGATATAAAGAAATTTTGGAGAATTTAAACATGCCTCATAGGGACATTTGCTAAACCAGGGTCTAGCAGTCCATTTAATCCAGGCTTAATCTTATGCCTCTGGTCCCAAAATTCGGGATATTACACATAACTTTCTAAGTTTATGCTTTTGAAATGCATAATTCTAAAACTTGTTTTGGATTTCAATTCATCTGATTTTTATAAAAATGCATACACTAGCCTTGAAAAATATTCATACTTTGCTTTCATTCAAATAAGTTTTCAAAAATCTAACGATTAAATCTAAGACAAAAATGATTCAAAGATATCCTTCGTCATTGACATATATTGATTATTGATCTTAAATATGTTATCCAATGCTTAACCTCTATAGTATTTATTCTCTAACAAGTTACCTCATGTCTAACAAGTTAACCATCTATATGAGTTTCAAGTCTATCTCCATGAAAGCAATTCAATTTGTGAAAGCTTTATGCCTAATGCACAAATCCTTATTGTCCTAGTTATTCCGAACATTATGAATGTTCAAATGCATTGAATGTTAATGCATTAACCATTATACTAGAATAACTTACTAGGATAATTGTTCTAGAACTCTAGTCATTCGGACTAATGAGTATGTACGTCATTATTCATAAATCTCAGTACTCCTTTTCTCGGAGTAACAAGAGTCATCTTGTACTTGAATGTCAATATTTTTAAAGATACATTTCTAAGAGTCAAGATTATATCTCGGTCAACAGCAAAAGTCATTGTGCTCATATTTTTCTATTATGTTAAGTCTTTTTGGCTAATGTATTATCCTTATGACTTTTTATCTCTGGAAAAATTCTTCAATGGTCAACATAAATTAAAGTACTCTAAAATATTCATGTCTTCGACTGTGTTTAGCATAAGCATCAATTTTAAACATGTTTTAAAAATGAATTTTCATACCTTCAAAATCTTAATTTTATAATGAATTATCATGATTTGAAAATATGATATTTGAAATAATTTACATATTTCTTCATCATTCTTGATAAACTTGATTTCATTGATGAAGTTCATATCAATAGGATATTTTCTACATGAAGTATATTTACAAATTATCATTGTGAAAAACTACACTTTTGGTTTCATGCATTTTCTTTCCTTTATATGAATTAATTGGATAATCATATAATTCTACTTCTTGTTGATACTCTTTGCTCAAATATAATATGATTCAATTATGTAAGATCGAGGATAAGAGTTATTATGACTAATATTAAGTGGACCCAAGAGCATTCGAGTTCCAAAAAGCATGTATTTTTGGTTTACAAGATCCCTTATTCTCGTGCCGAAAAATAAAGATCACTTTCAAAGTAACTCGAGTGACTATCAAGTGATAGCAAATCATCGAGTGATTCGTAGGGGACTCAAGTGATGAAGGAAAAAGCAGAAAACAACACTCTGATTTAAGGGACAACTCGAGTGAAGCACAAATGAACTCAAGTGAAGAAAGTCAGTACACCAAGTAAGGAATCACTCGAGTGAGTGAGATAGCACTCGAGTGACATAAGACATTCACTTTCAAAAGGGGGATCGAGTGCTCACATTAGGCACTCGAGTTTGCTATGGAAAACTCGAGTTGGCATTGTTCAAAATTGCAAAAACTAGAGAGAATTCGAGTTAAGGCTGAGAAATCGAGTTCATATTGAAGAAAACTCAAGTTTAAAAGCCAAAACTCGAGTTTGCATGACTCTGTTTTTTCGTTCAGCATGATAAAGCTTCGGTATTTTGGACATATCTTTCCAACCACATGTTCGATTAAGCTAAAACTAGTTGCATATGAAACTAGACTCCCAATACGTCCAATGGACACCAAAATAAACATTAAAGGAGTTTAGATGAAAGAGATATTAAATTCAAAATTTTACATTGGAACTTCTTAAGTCAGTTCAGAATAGGTTCAGTAATTTGGATGTATCTCACAAAATACACATCGAATTGAAGTGAAACTTGTGGCATATGAAACTAGACATAAAAATATTTCTATGGATAGGTTATATGTCAAATTTAAATTTTTATTCAAAGAGGTATGACTTCTAGAAGTTGATTGTAAGGACCGTCACATATGAGCATAAATCCGTCTTATACTCTAATACCACCAAATGTGACACCCTTCCTTACATTACCTTACTGGCTCTTAGTTCCATTAAATCAGATTGAGTGAGTGAATATATCAATAAACTAAAAGTTGTTCTCATACTTTACACTAGAGTGGTCCTCCAAAGCCTTAAGCTTATCCGCTTATTGACTTTACTTGATAATAATTCACTCGTTTGGGCTTATTAATTATCAAGTAGTCATTTCCCTCCTTTTAATTCCCATTCAACTCAAATCATAGGGAATATTAGGGAAAAATCATCATTTCTCAACTTATGAAAAAATTACCATTTTGCCCTTACCTTTTATTTCCATTTTAATACCCAACAATATATAGGAATTTTGGGATAAATATCATTCCTCACCTGGACATTCGCTAAACTAGGGTCTAGCAGTCCACTAAATCCAGGCTAAACCTCAAGCCTTTGATTCTAAAATTTAGGGTATTACATTGATACTAAAAAATTCAAACATTGTATAGAACAATACACACTCTTTGGATCATAACTTACAGAATACAATGAGCTTGGAGCTAATTCTTTTTGCATTGGAAAGAAGACTTGAAGAGATTTTTAGGGATAGATCATTTGTCAAATTTGGATTTGTATACAGAAAATTTATGCCTACTGGAACTTGCTGCCAAACTACCTATGTTCTGAAAGATACTCGTCAATATTATGAAGCTATACAAGATCACTCGAGTGATTAGATAAGCACTCAAGTAATTCAGCATCACTCACAAGTGACTTGCACTATTTTTAGAAGTTAAAGAAAATCACTCGAGTGATGGTTTTAAGCATTCGAGTAATATGCTCAAGATCACTTGAGTGAATTGGTGATCACTCAAGTGATGATGTAAGGTTTTAAAGAGACACATGGCAACTAGGCTGAGAACTCGAGTTCACCTTGAGAACTCAAGTTTTAGAATGAAGAGAACTTAAGTCCTAGAAGTTTTCTCTGAGAGTTTTTGCTTGAGAGATTTAGTGGTATGAAGACTAGGAAGAGAACTCATGTTCTCAATAAGAACTTGAGTTCTAGATAGAAGTGTTAGTACCAACTTGCAGTGCTTCTGCATGTCACTCGCGATAGTTTTGCAAGTTAAAAACAAAGCTCACTCGAGTGAGTAAGTTGTCACTCGAGTATTGGCAAGAAACTTACGAGACTTCAAAAAAACAAAGAGTGTTGTCTATCTCAACAGAAGATCACTCGAGTTATATTTCATGCACTCGAGTGATATTGTTCATAGATTTTCTTAATCACCGTCTCGGATTTCTCCATAATCTTGCAAACTAATTTAAACCTTGATTATATTGCTTCTAATCATTCCTTATCATCACTAATCAAGTTTCCATAAGGATTATAGGTGATTGAACTTGGATTAGAGTTCAACTACCAAAAATCAATTTTTGTCAGAAACTCCAACAGTCATATTTCTATAAAGCAACAAAATCACAACGGGAATACCAACATGCCTAATGAATACTTTAACATCTCTAACTTTCATCAGAGCTACATCAACTATAAAGTGATAATCATTCAAAGCTAATGATGAAGAGCTTACACCCTTACTGTCAAAATGCCAATACTCTGACGTTTATCTCATTTGCTCTCTGTTTTCTCAGTAATAATATAATTTACCATAGAGAGTGAAATTATTGGTAATGTACTTCAGTGTTCATCTTATTCACTTCTAAGAGAGAAGATTTATTATAATCCCTTGTCATAAAGGTTGTATCCTTACAGTAAGTAAAGGGGTGTATCTCGGTAGGAGATTTGTAAACAACTTTACATGTTGTAATACCCCATTTTTCACCAATACACTTATGTGTATGTTTGATGTATATTTAGTGGAATAAAATGGTGAAAAATGATGTGAATGAATTTATGTAAATTTATGGAAAATATTCCAATTGTCGGTTACGCGTAAATTGACCGAATAAGGGTATAAGAGACCGGTAAAGGCCCAATATGGTAACCAAAATCCACAAAATTTAATGATATGATTAATGGCCTCATTTAAGTGTCAAAATGGGGTTGAGTTGAAGAAGTGGGTGGAAAATGATTTAATTCGATAAATCATAAAATGCAGAGGCAAAACAGTAATTTTGCCAAAAAGTGAAAAATAATTATTTTTCCTCAAATTCCCAGTGATTTGAGCAAAATGGGAATTAAAAAGAGAAAAATGACTAATTGATCATTAATAAACCAATTTTGGTGAATTATGGTAAAAAATGGTCAAATAGTCAAAAAGTCAATGACTTGATCAACAAGTTACGTGTTGGCATAATGGGATAAATGGAGATTCAGCTTTTCCCATTTTTCCCTGCATGATTTCGGCTGGAATGAGGGAGTAAGAAGGAAATGGGATTAATTGGAGAATAATTACCTTTATGGACCAATGAGAGCTTGACACTTGGCATAGTTAATGAAATTCTTTCATTAATATATATCATCCCATCCTTCTCCAGCTTCTCCACACGCACGATCACAATTGAAACAGAAAAGAGAGAGCTTAGGAACGAGAACTCGACGGAGGAGAAGGAGAGGAGCTAGGGTTGATATAAGATTAAGGTATGGGACTTGTGTCTTGTGATCTAAGGCTCCAAATCTTTCCATAGCTTCTCCTTCTCATCTCTCTATCATTGGTTTGCTTGTTGTTCAGCTGAATCAAGCGCAAGAAGGAGAGAGAAATTCCAAGAAATCAAGAGGTAACTTCCTAAACTTGTTCCTCTTACTTGATTAAGGTTAGTAGAGTTGTTTTGGGCTTGATTGTGGTTCATTTGGTGTGAGATAATTGAGAAAAACCAAAGTAAATAAAATATGGAAATGCCTTTAAATCAAGTCTAATGATTGTCTAATCAATTAATATTGCGAGGATAAGTAGAAAGAAGGTGATTAGGCCAAAGAAAACGGGATTCCGACACAACTTTTCTGAGAATTTATTTTCCCTTCATTATGTTGGACTGAGCAAATGAGTAGGAATTTGACCAATTCAATGCTTCTATTGGATTCAGGAAGCCGAATTGTGTAGGGTCTATGTTGACCCCGCCGAAAGAAAAGGCTCGGGGAGTAAAATGACAAAATTGCCCTTTCTAAACCTTATTTGAGGGATGTCAAGGGTATTTTTGTCATTTGGGATTGATTTTGGCTAATTCGAGGTTGGTAAGGGACTCTGTACGCGAAAATGTGTAGGAATGGCCTAAATCATGATTTTGAAAAAATACTGATAATAAGGACATAAGGGGTATTTTGGTAATTTGGCATCAATAGGCTAAATTTACCAATGAAATGAGTTTGTAAAGGTATACGGATGAGTAATAACTCATTTGTAATGTTTGGTGATTTCAGGACTTGACAACCGGTTTGGCCTCATAAGCTGTTGCCCGAGCTTGAATCAAAGGGAAAAGTTGCATAAAGTAGCAACCAGGTAGTAACCGTCTTCATATAACATGACATCCATATGTATTATTTGTTATCATCATCAAAATGTCTAACATGTTTAGATTAAGCAGATTGAACACCCGGGGCCTATCAAAGGTCGGGTTGACACTCAGGCAAAATGTTCATAGTTGCACGAGCGGGACCTGGGGCCTATCTCTGCACGGGTACCCCTCGAGGCCAAGAGAATCTGTCAAGCCCGATGTCGGTCATGAGGTTGCATTGTAAGCATTGTGCATAGGAACCCTTCAGGGCTAAGAACCCATCTAGCGCGAAATCATTTTATGAATTGCATGTTTGCACTGAATAATGTTTGATGATTTTGTTGATGATTTTATATGAGTGAAGCATGCTTGTGTGTGTTATCTTATATGTTTAATGAAGTTACTACTGAGATTCCTGTGAATCTCATTCTTTTCCCAAAACAAATCTCCAGTACATGGAGGGAGCTCACGGGGCAAAGAAAAGGTAAATGACGATGAGACGAGGCTGAGAAGCAGAAGAACTTAGGCTAGGTTGTCAAGCTTCCGATATGCATTCTAAGAACCATATGAGTATTTTGGGTTTTGTATATGAAGTGGAGTAAAGAGAGATTACAAGTGCTGTAATATGAATTGTGTATGAATGTGAATATTTATATCCAGTAGAGGCATTGTTTAAAGTTCTAACAATTTTATAACTCTGATGTTGATATTCGGTGAGTATTAGCTAATTAGTACTCTACCGTAGTATTTAGAAAATAAGGTATCACACATGTCACTGGCTAAACTTGTGGGATTGTAGAGGCTTCTTTTGTGCCTGGTTTAAATAAGAAGATAGTGGATTGAAAATTTGAAGTAGAGCTTGGGAACTGGATGTAGGTCATCAAGGATTAGACCGAACCAGCATAAATAACAATTTGCATATTCTCTTCCCTTATCTCTTATATTTCCAGCATACCTGCTTTATTTAATTAATTGTGATTTTATGCTCATTATCTTTATACTTATTATTTTCACTAAGATGCAAAAAGATTTTGTAAGTTCCTAAGTTTTTATCTTACACCCAATTCACCCCCCTCTTGGGTGTCAGTCGAGTCTAACACATTTTTCCATTTCCCTAGGCCAAGCATAGTTAACTTTAATATATCAGTGAAAACATTGGTACTGGCTCTAACCATCTTCGAGCATGAGTATCCTAGGATTGTCCACATTATAAATAGTCGTGCCAACTATGCCTGGGTGATCAATTACTATATATGAGTCCTACATCAGTACCGGTACATATAATCAAACACATACTGCGTGATGTGCTCCTTGAAGGTAACAAAGTTGTGATTCGCACCTTATTCTATAATCTCATTCTTCTTCTGAGTCCAAAATGTAGTATCTGGAAAGAAATATAGCGTTGTACGGATCCAAATATTATCTGGAATCTCTAAATCAAAATATCCCTGACCTTAGTATAATATATCCACTTCGTCCAGATATGCTATATACTGAGCCACTAGGGTATCCAAATCATGGGAAGCCCATAGGTATATTCCTTTGACGTACTCCCACAACTTTGGATCCAGCTGCAGATCATATCTCATATGCACGGGTTCTGCTCTAGAACTAGTGTCACTATATGGATTCATCTCTAACCTATTCGACAGTAACTGCTCATTGTCACTAACAAAAGAATTAGTTGTCGGCTCCAATCTGGGTTGTAGTCCGTAATTTAACCTTGGTCGCACACTCTTTCTTACGGTTTAGAGCACCTTAGTAGGACCTTTCCTAACCAGACGTGGTCATGCTGACTGCCTTTCATATGTCCACTAGTACTTCGAGGTTGGTTCACTGACGAAGTGGATCTATCCCTCTAACGTTGTCTACCGCTCATGGTTCATGTTACAACATAATCAAGATCATATTAGTACACTATTCTGCTATTACCAGAACCACATGCTCTAACACCAAAAATGTCAAACCTCTTAATATTTTGACATTTATCAGAGTATTAACACGCAGTTCAAGGGTATACAAAAATAGCAAAAATATACTGATGTAAAATTATTGATTATCTTACAGGAAATTCCCACAGGGTTTGTACATATTACAATACAAATCCTAAATACAAAGAAAGGCTAACAGATAACCATCAGAAAATTTCTTATTCTGCATTAGACCTTCAGTTGCCAGTTACTGCTACTTTACCCTCCGAGCCGCTTCCTCTAGCTGATTAATTTTAAATCATGGAAAGGGTGAGATTCAAACGAATCTCAGTAGTAACATGTTATCAATCATATAAAATGCGAAAGGTAAACATGTAATACAACATATATGATGCAGAAAATAATAATGTTGTGCACATGTTTGTCAATGTTCAAGAACAAAGCGATAATTTTATCTGGATCAAAATGATCGTCTTATCCCTACTTGCCACACCTTGATGACATCATTGTTCTGGAGTAGCCAACAACCTATATGTACTTGTCATGTCATGTCTCAATACTGTTCCAGAGCAGGAAACAACCTGTTTGTACTTGTCATGTCGCTCAAATTGGGTCCCCCTATCCTCATGGTACTTGTGTTTTTCCCACACCTAGCGAGAAATTATGCCACACAAGCTTATCATCAATCACAATGGCTGACCTAAACTGGATACCTTGAACCAAGAGGTATTTATGCTTTTCCCTCAAGGTGGTACTTGTGCTTTTCCCACACCCAGCTCTACGATTTACCACCATTCATTTATCATTAAATAAAACATGGAAAACAATTCATATTAACAATCATATAGAATATTAGAGATAGAGTTACTACCTGAAATCATTTCCAGTGCCTAGTTAGTCAGTCCACTAATTCTTGATCCAGCTCGGGCAATTGTCACATACTAAAATTTCAAATTTATCATAAATGAGTTATTACTCACTCATGACTTATTTCTAAATTCATGTAGTATGTCATATTTACCCTTGGAGTTCAAGATAATTATATTGTGACATTACCTTTTAATTTCGCACATTACTAAAAGCTGGCAGAATTTTCACCAAACTTTGAAAAATCATATCTTTTTGCACATATGTTCAATTACAATGATTCCAAAGGCTAGATAACCCTTATTAAGTCTATTTTTAGGGGAAAATATAAATCTTAGCCAATTGGATGCAAATCAATCCAGAATTACTAGCTATTAGACATAGTCCAGAAACATGCTAGTTTCACTTGGCTAACTTCAAAAATATATAACTCTTAGTGTACAGGTCCAAATGAGCTATATGACCCATCAAATTAAATTTTATCAAGTCCTATTTAATTATGGAAAATATCATAGGCGTTGAACACCATTTAGTTACTCAAAACACAATGTAAACACCTACCACGTAGGAAAACTTTAACTGGACAGCAACATTCTAGGTTTTGGAATTCAAATCCATTCTTTCTAAAATTGTGCCAACCATCAATTGTTACACAATTTTTCATTCTAAACACAATGGAATCATAAAATTCATCAAAAATTTTCCCTCACTCTTCTTTCTTTCCTTGACTTTGAACTTGCTTCATGTGTGACTCAAGAAGGCATGAGGGTTAGGAAGGTGTTTTTATGAATTTGAAGGCAAGAACAAGTGGAAATTATAACCAAACTCACCTTGATTGCCTCTTGAACTCTTTTTCCTTCTCTTTGTTCTTGTGTTTTTCTCCAACTCTTTCTCTCCTTTTGCTCTTGTTTGTCTGAAATTCATGTCCTTCGGAAGAGTTTAATTAACTCTTTTATTGTTCTCTTCTACCTCCTTAAGAAATTATTATTTAAATGGAATTTTTGCATATGATTTTGCTTTTTGCTTCTTCTTTTTCTACTTGACTTATTAAGCTTCAACTTGGCTCAATTCTTGACCAAATATTCATTTCCTCTCTCTTCCCTTACTTATTAGGCTGACTTTGGCTATTTATTTGGTGAAATAAAGTGTCTTTTCGATTTATTGGTCAAATGACCATTTTGTCCTTACATTTCTTCAATTTTTAAAATTAAATGTTGTCTTCCTTTTTCCTTTCCCTTTTGGCCAAATTTTACAATATATTGGGCCCAAAATTGTGCTCTTTCATATTTAATCTAAAGCCACAATCTTAGCCTTTTGCCCAAAATTGTGCTCTTTCATATTTGGCAAAAATTTTATTATAATCATTATTTCCACTATTTTGGCTACCTTAAGTACACCAAATTTCACCATTTTATTTCATTGAATACAATCAAATATTCAAGAATTTTTTGTGAATAAAATTTGGGATATTACACACCTCCTTGAAAATATTATATGTTTTGCAAAATTGTTACACTTGGTAATTTCTTAAGTCATCTTTTTCCACATGGCACCTAAAGGTTCAACATGACATAACATGTGTCCCAACCATTTTTTTCCTTGCTCTTTTTTCTTTGGCCGACTTTCTTCCTAAATCAAGGGGAAAATATTGGCTTTTAATTTTATTAGCCAAATGACTATTTTACCCTTACATTTCTTTAATTTTTATACCAAGTGTTGTCTTCCTTCTTCCCTTTTTATTTTGGCCAAAATTTTTACCTTCGTGGGCCTTGAGTTACTTGAGGAGGCTCAGCAACTTGTGGTAAGTCTTCTCTGTTTTCCATCTGTGGTTCTGTGCTATCTTATGACTCTCAAACTTCTTCGAGATGTACCTTGCTCCCACTGGCTCTTTTAAAGATAAATTCTCTTTCTAGAAATATACCGCTTCGAATAACAAACACTTTGTTATTGGTAGGATTGTAGACATAGTATCCCTTCATAAACTTAGGATACCACACAAAAAGGAACTTTGGGGATTTGGGTGCTAATTTATCTGAGGCTTGTTACTTAATATATACCTCACATCCCCAAATTTTGAGAAAAGATAAACTAGGTTTCTCTCCAGTCCATATCTCATATGGTGTATTTTCAATTGTGTTAGATGTAACACGATTTAGTGTGAACACAACTGTCTTTAGGGTATGGCCATAAAAGGATGGTGGAAGATCTGTTTGACTCATCAAAGATCGAACCACATCTAATAGTGTTTGATTCCTCCATTCAGAAACATCATTCCATTATGACGTTCATAGAGGAGTCAATTGTGAGATTCTCTCACAACTCCTAAGATGGTCAATGAACTCTTGGCTTAAATATTCACCACCTCAATCAGATTAAAGTGCTTTAATTATTTTTCCAAGTTGGTTTTGTACTTCATTTTGGAATATTTTGAACATTTCAAAAGATTCAGATTTATGTTTCATTAGATAGATATATCCATATCTACTAAAATCATCTATAAATGTAATGAAGTACATATAATCTCTTCTGGCAGCTGTAATCAATGTGACACCCTTCTCTAAATGACTAGTGAAATCCATTGTGGAACCAGGATTTGACCTTAGACTACTCAAGGTTACAAAATGTTTATAAATCCTCACTCTCAACTCAGGATTTGAACCTAAGACTGAGAGGGTTTTCAAAGGGTAGAATACTATAAACACATTTCCATAATATTCATTACGTCACTAATACATCACCGGCTCTTAGTTTCATTACAATCAGAGTATGCGAGCGTTTACTTTAAATAAACTAAGAGTTGTTCTCCTTTAGTTAAACTAGAGCGGTTCTCTGCCTATCTATTCATACATTCATATACATATACATCAAATATATAATCACATAGCTAATACAACCTTTACTTCACCTCTCAGTTCCTCCTCTGTGTATGTCCCCCTGCACTCTTCAACCTGTCTAAAATGGTTGTTTGGGAGGAGTGAGATTTGAGAGAATCTCAGTAGTAAACATTACCACTATGCATGCAAGATATATATGGATGCATGACATGCTTGCCTACACTATTTCATGCCAACATAATGACATGCTGCGTGCTCAATGTTATGACATACATATGTCCATTGCACAAATATAACAGAGCTTCATTACATCAAACATGTTCAACACAACCAGGCAAAGCAGTCACATAATCAATACAAGACATACATATCAACTACATGCAGGTAAGGTAAGTTTACTACCTGATGGACCATAGTCCTTCCTTTTGTTACCTCTTCTTCTAACTATTGATGCTTCTTGGAAATTCTTCCATTCCTCTTCTTTCTTGACTTCTCCATGGCCCTAGATACCCAATCACATCATTAGAGTCATGATTGTGGGTTATTAGAAGTGTATATTAAGGCCCAAGAAGCTAGAGAGGGCTAAATAGGTCAATTTCCCTCAAAAACATGAAATCCTGAAATTTGGGGGTTTTGGCCGCGGCCAAGAATGGCTGGTCGTGCCCAAAAACCAGACAAAAACATTTTGGCCGCGGCCAAGAATCTCACTGTTCAGAATTTCACCGTCCTTATTCATGGCCGAATTTGTAAAAATCATAACTAAATCCACAAAACTCTAAATTGAGTGGTTCAAAGCTCTAATTGACCCTACTTAAGTATAAGTTAAGGGAAAAATATTTTTCCAAGCTAAATGAACTCAAATAATCACATACATAAATTTAATTAGACATTACTCCAGAATTTCCCAATTTCACGTGACCAGAATTTGAATAATCATAACTCCTAGCATACTTGTCCAAATCCTTCATATTACCTATCATTTTAAAGCTCTACATGTATAATTTATGACTGGAAATTTTCATTTTCATTAGACAAATTTTGTCCCTTAAAAGACCACGCACAACAATAGTGCTACAGACAGAGCAGATTAACACTATGAACAATCTTACTTCATAAATTTCCAAATTCATATACAAGCATCTAAAAATCATGAACACTTGTATTCCTACACAATTTTGCCTCCTAAAGCTAATGGAAGTATCAAAATCATCAAATTCAAACTCCTCTTCCATGACAACACAGCACAGAAAAAATCAAAGTTCTCGGGAAGAGTTTGTCGGTTTCTTGTTTTCTTTGGCTTAAACACTTCCTTCCTACTTCTAATCAAATGATTAGCTATTTAAACATACATTGGACATCATTTATCCATTGAAAAAACCCTTTAAAATCATATACAAATAGTACCCAACTTCCTCTATACTTATCCAAACAACAAACCAATCGGTTAAAAAGGAAGCTTATGCTTACCTTTACTCGTTTCCACAAACGGTTTGGAATTCTAGCAATACTCTGGCCGGTGAGATGGTGCCAACCACCTCCAAATGCAAATCCAAAACCATAGAAATGAAGCTCATGATAAGTAGAAGAATTTTCCTGAAGGGCACTTTGAGAGAGGACGCGGATTCGGTAGTGTTTCGGAGGTTAGAAGTTTCTAAAGTGTTTCGGAGGTTAGAAGTTTCTCTCTCATCTCCTCCACTTTCGTTCTGATCTGCTATCTCTCTCTCTCTAATTCTGATTTTTTGCATGGGAATATGAGGAGGAAGATGATGAATTAATGGATAAATGAATCAGCCATCTCATTTTCCATGTGTCAGCCTATGATTGGCCCAAATATCAATTTTTTCACATATAATATCCAATCTGGCAGAATTTTTATTAAAGTTTGAAAATTCATATCTAATTGTAAAAATGTACAATTGGGGTGGTTCTAAAATATATACGACCCTCATTAAGTCTAGTTTTATGAAAAAATATAACCTTTGGCCAATTAGAAGTTCACTCTTCCCAGAAATTTAATCTTTGAATGTTGTTTCAGAAAATAATTAATTTCATTGGGCAAATTTCAAAAATTCATTTCTCTTTGTGTACAACACCAAATGACTTATATGTTCTATACAATTAAAGCTTGATAAATCTAATTTCATTCTAGAAAGTTTCATAATTTTTCAACATCATTTGTCCCTTAAAAGATGTCACACAAACATGACTGCCACACCGGAAAATTCACTGGTAGCAACTTTACTTTGTGAGTAACTTCTAATTGCCTTGTTTTGTCTTCCCTAAGATCTTTAATTCACCATAATATTCCCTTTAATATCCAATGATATAAAATAATTTTAGGAAATAAGACTATGTCCCACTAGAACATTTGATAAATCGGGGTCTAGCAATCACCTTAATATAGGCTTAATCTTAAGCCTCTTGTCCCAAAATTAAGGATATTACAATCAGTATTCCACATACATCTATATGTATGAGGCCCAATAAATTAATGTCACTCTCACTTTGCCCAGTAAAAGGTGCCTTTGCCATCTTTCCTAATAAGCAAGATTCACATATATCATATGATTCAAAATCAAATAAGTTAAGAAATCCATCTTTATAGAGTTTAGAAATGTGTTTCTCATTTACATGGCCTAGACAACAATGCCATAGATAGGTCAGATTCAAATCGTTTGACTGATCCTTTAGGTAGTTAAGTTATAGATATTTCTAATATTAGGATGTTCCAAATTTAATATATAATGACCAACATGTAAATCACCATTAGCATAGAAAACATCATTACAATAAGTAGAACATTTACTATTCCCAGTAATGGAAGTATAACCTTCCTTATCCAAATAAGAAAGTGAAACAATGTTACTACTCAAAGTAAGAACATAATAGCAATTGTTCAAAACTAATAAAAGCCCACTGGGCATAACTAATTCATAGGTGCTTACAGCTAAAGCAGCAACTCTTGCTCTGTTTTCAACTCATAGATTCACTTCGCCCTTCTTCAGCTTTCTACTATCCTTAAGACCTTGCACATTTGTACAAATGTGAGAACCACATGCAGTATCTAACACCTATGTAGAGGAAGTAGAAAGATGAATGTCTATAACATAAATACCTAAAGAAATAGCCTCACTATCCTTCTTCTTCTTTTTCAAATCTTCAAGGTAGAGTTTTCAATTCCTCTTCCAATGACCAGGTTCATTGCAGAAGAAGCATACTTCTTCCTTTGAAGGCTTTGCCTTCTTAGCTGCAGGCTTAGTTTCGGGCTTGTTTGACTCTTTGGTCTTACAACCTGAGCCTTTACCCTTCTCTTTCCCCTTACCTTTCCTTTTATACCCTTTCCTTTCTAAACCATCAAAACAGTACTAGGCTTTTTCTTAATATTCTACTCAGTAGTTTTAAGCATCCCATACAGTTCAGAAATTGATTTCTCCATGTTGTTCATGTTGTAGTTCATAAAAAATTGGTCATAACTTTCTGGAAGTGAGTTCAAGATCAAATCTTTAGCTAACTACTGGTTCATGGGAAATCCATGCCTCTCAAGGTGATCAATATAGCCTTTCATCTTTAACACGTGAGTACTAACTAATGCACCTTCAGCTATCTTGCAGGAATGTAAGGCCTTTATGGTCTCATACATCTCTTACCTTGCCTGTTGTTGGAACATTTCCTTGAAATGCACAATCATCTCATAAGCCTTCATAAGTTCCAGATCTCTTTAGAGCTCTGGAACCATGGTGGCAAGTATCAAGCAGCCTATATCTACAGAGTCTTCCTTAAAGGTAGGCTCCTCATAAATGGGTTGATCTAGGACATATGCTTTTCTTTCCTGCTTGAGAACAATTCTCAAGTTCTTGAACTTGTCATGAAAGTTTATCCCATTGAGCTTATCCTTCTTAAGGACTGATCATAATTATAGTGTAGCAGTATTACTAGTAGACATAATTATACAATAAAATATGCAAAGTTAGTTTGTTATCTCCCATTAAATTAACAACCTTCAATGAAATAATTAGCGGGCTAAGATTTATATTTCACTAAAATTTAAGTCTGCTTTGGCAGGATGCTTATATCAAGTTATTTAGGTAGGTAACCTCTTTACCAATTACATCACATATAACTCTTAGATCTTTATGGGATTCGATCATCATATGATCCGGCATGTTTAATCCCATCTAATGCCTTAAGATCCATAACCATTTTGTTAATCTCAATTAAGTCAAAACAATAATGAATCTTTATGAGTAGCACCCTTACTCATGCTTGTCTCATCAAGATAACTCAAATGCATCCACTCGGGTGGAAACTACAATTGAGTGATCTAGGTTTTGACAAGTATTCATTAATTGATGTCATTATGACTTAAGATTTCATTTGGAGGGCTTAATTAATTATTTCATTTATATGAATACATATAACGTAGTTGTATCTCATAGAAATATATATAGATATGTACATATGTATATGTATATATGTATGTATGTATGTATGTATGTATGTATGTATGTATGTGTGTGTGTGTGTGTGTGTGTGTATGTATGTATATGCCTAATCCCATCTAATTCATTGAGATCCAAAACCATTTTGTTAATCTCAATAAATCAAAACAATAATTAATCTTTATGAGTAGCACCATTACTCACGCTTGTCTCATAAAAATAACTCAAATCATCCACTTTGATGGAAACTACAATTGAGCGATCTAGGTTTTAACAAGTATTCATTAATTGATGGCATTATGACATAAGATTTCATTTGGAGGGCTTAATTAATTATTTCATTTATATGAATACATATATCGTGGTTGTATCTCATACAAATGTGTGTGTGTGTAAAATATGCATGTAATGATCTAATCAAAAAAATTTAAAAAAATATATAATTTAAACGCGACACAATATGGCTCACCTAACCTAAATCCTCTCAAGTCAATTAAAGGACATCTCTAGTAAGAAAAGAAAATACATTGAGAAACCTTGTTTAAACATACGAGGAGAGTTAGATGAGAAAAGAATGTACATCCAAACTATGTAGAGGAAGGCACGGCATGCAGTCCATATTTAAAATTTTACAACCCTTGTAAAACTAAGGTCATATTGTTCACCATACCCAAATAATTTTTAGAAAATAAAATCATAACAAATAATAGTTCATACATTATGAAAAGCAATAAATGTTATGATTATGTCATGCTACGAATATTTAGCCATGGGTGTCCTGCTGAATATGTTGTTAGATATGTTGCTCTTTGGTTAAGCATGCATGTGGTGGAATATAATTGTCATAATTTAACAATGTCTAAGAAAAACATCTATAACATAAGTTCAAGCTCTCAAGACAGTGCAAAGGTATAATATTGTGAACATTAGAAATTATACAAATGCATCTTGTTTTAGAAGGTACTTTCCCAAGTATTTCTTCTATATGTTTCAATGAGCGACATATATTTTACCATTTTCTATTAATTGGTGGTTATTTAAATATATCACTCAAAATCTAATACCAAAGTCTTTCAAGGTCTAGGAAATACACACTATTACAAAAATCACTTTTAAGACCGGTTAAAAAAGACATTTTAGACCGGATCTGGATCAGGTCTTGATACAGTCGGTTATTTAACTTTTTAGACCGGTTAAAAAACCGGTCTAAAATATGAAATTTTAAGACCGGTTCTACAACAACCGGTCTTAAAGTTTAACTAACGGAACTGGTAGGGAAATTTCAGTATTAATAAGACTAGTTTTTTTTGAACCGGTCTTAAAAAAATAGGACTTTAAGACCGATTCTAACTTTAACCAGTCTTAAATATATATTTAAGACTGGTTCTTAAGGAAACCGGTCTTAAAAGTTTACTTCTGTAAGACCGGTTCTCTTAAGAACCGGTCTTAAATATCAATTTAAGACTGGTTAAAGTTAGAACCGGTCTAAAAGTTTAATCTTTTAAGACCGGTCTTCAATTTAACCAGTCTTAAATTCATATTTAAGACCGGTTAAAGTTAGAACCGGTCTAAAAATTGTGTGTTTTTTTCCTTTTTATTTGTTTCAATCTTACCCAGGCCAGTAAACCATATTCAACGACAATCCCCTCTGTGCCACATTACATACACAAGCAACAACACATGCATATATATATTAACAATCAGAAGCTGTGACAACAGCATTTTTATTTCCATAAACAATTGGTATTTTTCAGAATGCAAACTTGCTCCAAATTTAGAATCATGAAGCCTAAAATCCTTATTAGTTCCCCTTTCCCTCTTTTGTTAAATATGACCTTAGTTATCGTAATTGGTATGAACCTATAAATGTCAGTCTGTTCAAGGGAAAACATTTGGCCCTTACAACCCTCGACTCTCAACAATCACATAATGAACATTATGAAAAAAAAATCATTGAAAACAAACACATTCAATTCCAATGACTACCAATAACACATGATCAACTTATTCAATTCTCAAAAACAGTACAATATTAACAATTTATAATTATCAGGCATTTTGAACCATAACACCACAATTAAACAATGATAGCAGGAAAATCGTGACATTGTGTGAACTTGCAATCCCAAAGCTTGTAAAGAGAAGCAAGAGAAGAAATATTTCTCATTATATAGAAAATATTCCTAAGCTTTACAGAGACATGAAAAAAGTGGAGGAAAATTTACAATAGTGATTCCATGCCTGAATCGACAGCCAACTAGTATCACCAATATCCAAGAATTTGTCCTAAACAGAGATATAAACCAAGTTAGATATATATGAAAACTATAAGTATTATTAGAACAACATAGGATCGAATTCAAAAACTTACTAATCTTGTAAAAGCTCATAGATGAATTCAGCACAACAATTGCGGATGAAATCAATATCTTCTTCAGGAAAGGGATCAGCAAGATCAAACATTTGTATGTGTAACACCGAAGCCAAACAAAACATTAACTTACTAACTTAAAAAAAATAAAGTAATACAAAATTTTTGAAATATACATTTATTACCTCCTCAGTAAAGTCAGTCGTGCCTAGGCTGATAATATTGTAAATTTGCCTCAACATATAAAGACCACATAAGTTGGAGCCTGGTGGTTGCCTACGGGTTTGAAAAAGAGCATGATATCATCAAAGCAAGCATAAAAGCATAGCTTATGGAACACATCTTAAAGAAAACAAATATGTACTAACCTTTGGCGTGATCCATCCATGTCGTGCTTTCAAGCTTACCAATTTTAATACAGCTTTCAACAATTGGTATTTTGTGCACCCCGGGTACAGCGGCTTCTCAGCATCATTGCACATATTACCATATGCATATGATTGCTCAAAATCCTCTTCTCCAATATCACGAATAATATCCTCTATCGATCATTCAGAACCGTGTCATTATCATCAAAGGCAACCCCCCTTGTTTAGTTGCGCTTGGAATTTCTATTTCTTCACCATGCCATACCCATACTGTAAAACTCTTACAAAATCCTTTACAAATTAAATGTGTATATATATCTGCAGTATATATTTGCAGCACTAAGTCACTTCTCATTCAGACATTCTACACAAGGACAATAGAACATCCCACTATCATCTTTACCAGAATTTCTTCTAGCAAATTCCAAAAAATCCCTCACCCCATTATCATATTCAATACTAGTTCGTTTAGCGTTTATCCAACTACGATCCATATATTTCAACACCTTTTTTCTTCACTTTTGTATATTAACTCCCCTGGAAAAGGCAGGAGTATGATGAGAGTATGAAAAGGTTACACTCATCAATTTATCTACTTTAACAGAATTCTTCATTAGAATTCCGCATAGATATAATTGCAGTATGTTCCATTTTCTTCAAGTAATATGGAAAATGTATCAACATACACTAGCAATTTCAGGACATAAATTAGACCACATGCAAAAGAATTGCTTTAGTCTAAACCTTAAATCACCTCTCAAATTTAGTTTCAAAACTAATTGAACATTATGTAACAATTTTCTAATAAGCCATTCATGAGCATACATGCCAGGAAATTTGACACAATAACTTAAGCATTCCAGAGACTATGAAAACTAGCAATTATCAGTACCATAATCCTCAAATAATCAAATCACACTAGTTCAGGCCACTGTTAATTAAGCTTCACCAATTAATTTCCATCAGAGTAAATGTCATTTTTTCTCCATTTCTGTGTTAACTTCTAGTTCAATTATAGTAGAGATTCTTCTTGGATAGACATTGAATACTAAATTTCTATTTATACGAAGGATTGAGATAGGGGACATTACCTGTTTGAAGTAACCTTGATCCGTGGCTTGAGGCGTAGGAGGAGAGGGGTTGCAGTGGCTGGAAAACACGCCAGAGGGAGATAAAGCCAGGTGAAATAAGAAGCTCAGCCGGCCTTCATGATGGTACTCATGACGGACTTCTTCGCAACAACGGGCACACGAATGGGGAAGGAGGGAGTATTTTTAAACGGCAGACAACAACAAATGGAAAAGGAGGTAGAAGTGGTGGTGGCGGCTGGAGCAATGGTCGGAGAATAAGGCGGAATATCACCGGAGATCCTAGACTTGAGCTGTTCGCGGCTGTGGAAGCAGAGTGGGAGGGAAATGAAATGTGCTGATGAAATGAGCTTCGCGGCCGGTTAGGTTTGAAATATTAGACTTTTAAGACCGGTTATTTAAATAACCGGTCTTAAAAAACATTTTAAGACTCGTTATTTAAATAACCAGTCTTAAATTATTGACTTTTAGGACCGGTTATTTAAACAACCGGTCTTAATAATAACATGATTTTTTTATTCATTTTAATAATTTTGTTTTTGAGACCGGTTGTTTAAATAACCGATCTTAAATTATTGACTTTTAAGACCGGTTATTTAAACAACCGGTCTTAATAATAACGTGATTTTTTTATTCATGTTAATAATTTTGTTTTTGAGACCGGTTGTTTAAATAAGCGGTCTTAAATTATTGACTTTTAAGACCGGTTAGTTAAACAACCGATCTTAATAATAACATGAATTTTTTTCATTTTAATAATTTTGTTTCTGAGACTGGTTGTTTATATAACCGGTCTAAATAAGTTTTTTTACACCGGTTTTTTTTAACAACCGGTCTAAGAAATTGATTTTAATTACGGAATTTCCACTCCACGTTTCTTTTAGACCTTATCCGCAATAACTGGTCTAAATGATGCAGTATAAAAAGCCTATTTTGCACTAATGACAATTGTTAAGTACATATATAAACCCTTTTATGAACAAACACAATCTCTCACAATAGGCTTTCTCATAATCGAACCAAAGCAATAATGAAAACGAAAAACAATTTATATAGCAGAGCAGTAATCGAAACAAAAATATATGCTTCTTGGACCCTTCGAAATCATATACAACTTATATATCACATATATAAGCACACAATAAGCACTCAAACTCAACTTAAATGCATAATTGACTTGGCTCTGATGCCACTGTTGGGATTGATAGGCACAGTGGAAAATTAAAATTCAAAAATTTTCTAATCCCTACTGTTGATCTGCTAACGGCTTTTAAATTGAGTAGTAGAAAAAGTACATTTCTTATGTGTTCAGTCTTTCCTTTCGATCTCAAGGAGCTAACAACTCGGATAAGCTCCCTCTACAGGCATCCACACAAATAAGAATCCAACACGGGCAACGTGCTAATGCTACCAACATCCCTCTAGAGTTTTCTTTTTGTCACGGCTCTCTATCTATTTTCCTCATCCATAGAAAACCCTAGTTCTCACTTAAATAAATAGTCAGGGTTTTCTATTTTATGATGGATATTGGATTTTTAAAATTAAACTTAATTAATTTTGAAATAAATATCATATCAATTAACACTTAATTGTTTTGATAAGTAAATTAAATAAATCGTGTTTAATTAAATCTATCCAAGAGTTTTAATTTAACCTATTTATTCAATTTGAATAAAGAGTCAATGGAAATAGATTTAATTATCATATATTTATGTATGTATGTATATACACACACACATACATGCATATATATACATATATATGTATATAAAATTCGTCCACATTAGATTAACAATAACATTCATTGAATCTAGACACATCTTAGATTCAATGAATCTGGACATTATAGCTCGTGTTGGGCTATTTTTGTGTACAACTATGTAGGCCCATATGAAGTTGGTAGTGAGCTAATGACTATACTAATCCATAAGTTGTAAGCGGCCTATAGCAAGACAATATGACTACCTTATTCATATGAGGATCAATAAACTGATAAAACCTGTCATACAACCATATCACGTCCCTTTTGTCACACGATATTTTGATCAAGGATAAGGCATGGAAAATGTCATACTCCTATTCCTAACCATTACTTTCTCAATCCCTGAGTAGTCTGACTATAGAAATAGAACATCGTGGTATGGCCATAGATTTCTCAGACTCACTCATCGAAAGGCCCAGTAATATCTCTCTACCAATGTGAGGGATAAATTCCATCTTAACCATTCATATTCCTCTGCATGAAAACCATTAAGCCTCAATATAGTCTTTACCATCACTCGGTCAAAGGTAACTTTTAGCTAGGTCAAAGCTAAGCGACTCTCATGTAGGAATCCATGATGATCTCAGGTCAAAGGGAATAGTAATGTGGTTGTATATGAGACAAGCTTATGACTTGATCCATGCAGCTTTCTCATAGTCGGTTGGTCCAGCACCTTGTACTCTTGTAGGTGCCTAGTACTTTGATTCATAACTCCATACCTTTCCAAAGTCATACTGATCTTATTTCATCTTTGCTCCTGCATAGATGACCAACCAGAAACATTTAGGACAATCATTATGATTTATCTAAGGATATAGTTATCACAATGAACATAGAATAATATGATAACAAAATAGAGAAATTCATTCAATAACAATGTTCAAAGTACAATAATTGGCCCTAAGGCATAATTTCCAACAATGACTTCACATGTACAAAAACTTCCTAAGGGATCACCCATCATTACATTTCCCTGGGCTAAGCACGATTAACCTTGATGCACTGGTGCAAAAATGCTGGTACCAGCTCCAACCATTTCCAAACATCAGCACTCCAGGACTGCCCTCATCTTAAAAGGTCATGTCACCCATCTCTAGAGGACTGAATACTGTATAATAGTGGTCTATCAGTATATGTACATGTCGTTCAATACGTACTCCATCATATGATCCAAGAACTCCATAAAACTATCTCTAGGATCCTACTCTATAATATCATTCTCCTTCCGAGCCTATAATACAGTAGTGTCTTGAAAGAAGTACAACGTCGTACGAATCTAGTCATCATCTGGGAACTTTATACCTAAAAGTCCCTGATCCTAGTATAATGTGTCTATGTCATGCAAATATTGTGTGTACTGGGTTATCGGAGTATCCCGGACACAGAGAGCTCGTATGTACATGTTCTCGATGTACCCCCACAACTCCTAGTCCTGTTGCAGGTCATATCTTACACGTACGGGTTCAGCTTTGGAATTGGTAATACTATACGGATCCAACTCTGACCCATTAGAGAGCGGCTGCTCAATGTCACCAATAGATGAATTGACTGTCGGCTCTGGTCTAGGAGGAGGCCTGAATAAAAGCCTTGTCGCACCCACTTCCTCAGGGTTTGTAATCTCCTTAGACCACCCCTAACCAGATATGGTCGTACTGCCTACCCCTTAGGTACCTGCTGATCCTCTGAGGGCTGATTTACTGACAGAAATGATATACTTCTCTGATGCCTCCTTCCGCTCATATTTCTTGTTACAACATAACCAACACCATATCAGTATGCTATTTTGTTATTTCCAGAACCACATTTCTTTGATACCAAAAATGTCAAACCCTTCAATATTTTGACATTTATCAGAGTACAAACGTAAACTTTAGTAGGCATACAGAAATAGTATAAACATACTGATATAAAGTACATGATTACATTACAGGAAATTCCCATAGGGTTTATACATAGTAATTACAAATCTCAAAATACATAAAATTTTAGTAGATAAGCACCACTAAATTCTTGATCTGAACCATAACCCTCAGTTGCCGGTATCTACCTCTTTTCCCTTAGAGCCACTTCCTCTGGGTGAATAAATTTTAATTTATAGAAAGGGTGATATTCAAACAAATCTCAGTAGTAACACACAATCAATCATATAAAATGTGATAAATAAACATGCAATGCACCATATCATGTAACAGAACAAATGCCATAACATGCCTGCTTGCCAACATTCAGGATCAAAATGATACTTTTGTCCAGATCAAAATGATTGTTTTATCCCTACTTGCCATACAATGATCACTTTAATGTTCCAAAGTAGGTAACAACCTCTTCATACTTGTCTCATTACCTCAGCTGGGTCCTGTTAGCCTCATGGTACTTGTGCTTTTCCCATTGGGTGGTACTTGTGCTTTTCCCACACCACAGCGAGGAATTATATTAACTACTACTTAGACTTGGTCTTGCACTGGCCAGTTGGTACTTGTGCTTTTCCCACACCATAGCTTTAGGAAATAATGCTTATAAACAATCACATAATGTATGAGAGATAAAGTTACTACCTCGAATCCTTTCCAATAGCTAGCTAATATCGGTCCTCTAATTCCTTGTCCCGCTTGGGCAAATGTCAAATCCTAAAATTCTAAATTTATAATAAATGAGTTATCACTCATTCATAATTTATTCCAAGACTTGTATAGTTGGTTATCTCTACCCAAAAATGCATAATTACCAAAATGCCCCTAGGGAATCTGGTCCAATTCCCTTTATACCCGGTATAATTGTACTTTTCCAAAAATTATGAATTGAGCTATTCCTATACAATTTTGTGTGTAGAATCCATTTTTAACCATATTTTTGACAAAATCGCACTGCATTTCCAGAATTACCTTTGACAGCCACAAAGTTAGGGTTTTAGGAGCAAAATTGTCATTTCTCGCCCTAAGGCCTCCACACTCCATTTTTCACATATTCCCTATAATATTTTTCATTCTAAACACATTAGAATCATAAAATCTATCAAATTCTATCTTAAACACACCAAAACCCTGTTGGCCAAAATTCTGGAAATTTTGGGGAAAATGAAGTTTCTTGATTTCTTTCAACAATTTACCTTCTTTTCACCCTAAATCACTTGTTTAATCACTTAAACACCTCTTGAACATGATTAATGACAAATTGCACAGAACCTCCCCTTAGGTTTCATGCATCCTAAATCACAAATTCAAGACAAACCAAGCCAAACAACCAACCAGACACACCAACAATCATCATGAATCAACAAGATAAGACAAGTTTCCAAGCTTACCTTGATTTCCTCTTGATTTCTCTCTCTAAGAGACCTCTCCTCCTCTTCCTTTCCCTTGATTTTCTTCTTGCTTTACATGACTTCAAGAGGAGTATGAATATTAGAAAAGGTTTCCAAGCATTTAGAGACAAGAACACAGGAATTTTACTACTTACTTACCTTGATTTGCTTCTTGATCTCTCTTGCTCTCTTCTTGTTCTTTGTTTTTCTATAAAATCTCTCTCTCTCTCTCTCTTGCTTGCTGGCCGAAATATGGCCTTAAGAGGGCTAAAATTTTCTTATACAAAAATCATCTTTCACCTCCTTAAAAATATATATTTTATTGCAAAATTGTTGCACTTGGTAATTTCACTTCGTAATGTCTTGCTAGAGGCCGCTTACGACTTATGGGTTAGTATAGTCATTGGCCCACTGCCAACTTCGTTTGGGCCTACAGGGTCGCACACAAGAATAGCCCAACACGAGCTATAATGTCCAGATTCATTGAATCTAAGATGCATCTAAGATTCAATGAATACAATATTTAATCTAGGGTGAATGAATTTTAAATATATATTTATTATATACACATGTTGTGTGAATATTTATTTGATAAATATTTATGTGTGTTATATATATATTTATATTTGGAAAGGAATATTAATAATATTATATACACATATGTATTTTTGAAATACATAAATACATATATAATATATATTATTTGATAATATATATTATATATATATGATAGTATTATATTATATGATCATATGATAATATTATATTATATATATATAATATATATTGAATATATGATAATATTATATTATATGATGATATTATTATATTTTTTATATATAAAGATATTATATGATAATATCTCATATTTAATTTATGAAGATAAATTAAATTCCATTGGCTCTTTATTCTAATTAAATAAATAGGTTAAATTAAAAATGTTGGACATATTTAATTAAACCAGGTTTATTTAATTAGCTTATTAAAACAATTAAATGTTAATTGATATGATAAGGATTTTGAAATTAATTAAGATTAATTTTAAAAATCCAATATCCATCATAAAATAGATAACCCTACTAGTTATAAAATATGAGAGCTAGGGTTTTCTACACATGATGAAAAACTAGAGAGCCACAAGAAAACCCTAGAAGGATATTAGAGGCGCTAGCACGCTGCCGGTGTTGGGCCCTATTCGTGTGGATACCAGTAGAGGGAGCTGATATGAGTAGTTAGCTCCTCAATATTGAAAAAGGCAAAACTCCAAGAAGAACTAGTTGACATGTTGATGTTGGGGATGGTTAATCTCATACTCATAGAGATTGATGCTCTTTTAAGAAGAATTAGCGGACATGTAGATGCCGGGGAAATTATTTCAGGAGCAACCAAACATGGAGATTTGTGAACTCGCAATACGTTGATGATTGTGGGCATTCAAACAAACATGAATAAGGTACGAATCTTTCTAACTTGATTTAAATATCGTTGATAGATCCGCAATTGGGATTGGTAAACTTTTGCAATTTTTTTTTATTTTTTTTTATTTTTTTAATTCTTCCGCTGTGTGCCTACCAATCCCAACAAAATGTCCCTGTGAGGCATGTTCAAATTCTTTAAAATTCCTTTATATCCTTGAATATTAAAGGAATTATATTGGTGAGCTAAAGTGCTCAGAGAATAACAAAATGAAGTGATTGGAAGTTACAGACAACATAGTGAAGTGGAATACAAAGTATTTTGCTACCTATGAAATTCCCGGTATGGCAGTGATGATTGAGTGACCTTTTTTGATGGATAAATGATGGTGAAAATTATGAAATTTTTCATAATGAAAGTAGAGTTATCAAGATTTAATTGGATAGGTCATATAAGTCATTTAGAGCTGTATACAAGGAGAAATATATTTTTGAAGTTAGCCCAGTGAAATTAACTATTTTCTGGGGCAGCATCCCAAGATTAAAATTTTGGAATGAGTGAGCTTCTAATTAGCCAAATTTTATATTTTTCATTAATACTAGACTCAATTAGGGTCACATAGAATTTAGAACCACCCCAATTAGACATTTTTACAATTAGATATGAATTTTTTAAGTTTAATAAAAATTCTGCCAGATTATCTATTTTGTGCAGAAATTCAATTTTTGAGCTAACCAGGTGCTGACACGTGGCAGATGAAATAACTGATTCATTTATCCATTAAATCCATCATCTTCCTCCTCCATTTCATGCAGAAATCAGACCAGAAGAGAGAGAATGAAGTAGAACAAAAATGGAGAAAGGAAGAGAGAGAAAGTTCTAACCCCCGAAACACTATCGAATCGGCGTTTTCTCTCAAAGTGCCATTCAAGAAACTTCTCCTACTCATCGCGAGCTTTATTTCAATGGTTTTAGGTTCTAATGTGGAGGTGTTTGGTACTATCTCACTGGCCAGAATATTGCTGGAATTCCGAACCGTTTACGAAAACGGGTAGAGGTAAGCGTAAGCTTCCTTTTTAACCGATTGGTTTATCGTTTGGATGAGTTTAGAGGAAGTTGGGTACTGTTAATGGCTGGTTTTAAATGGGGTTTTCAATGGCTAAATCATGTCTAATAGATGTCTAAATAGCTAATTATTTGAATAGAAGTAGAAAAGAAGTGATTAAGCCAAAGAAAACAAGAAAACAACATGTTGCACCTAAGAATTTGATTTTCTTCCCTGTATTGTGACGTGGTGATGGGTTGAGAATTTGATGATTTTGATGCTTCCATTGACTTTAGAAGGTAAAATTTTGTAGGTATGTAAATGTTCATGATTTTTGGATGCTTGTATATGAATTTGGAGAATTATGAATAAAGGGTGTGCATGTTGCTTAAATCTGCCTCGTGTGGCAGTCAGTGTTGTGCGTGATGTTTGAATATCTTAAACTTCTCCAAAAACTCTGAAATTTTTTAGTATTAAAGGACACATGTAGAAATTTAAAATGATAGGTAATATAAAAGATTTGGACAAGTATGCTAGGAGTTATTTGTTTTCAAATTATGGTCATTTAAATTTGGACAATTCTGGTGTAGTGTCCAATTGAATGGACTTATATGATTATAAAAGTTCATTTAGCTTATGGCCATATTTTTCCCTTAAATTATACTTAAATAGGGTTCCATAGAACTTTGAAGAACATCATTTAGATTTTTGTACATTTAGTTATGATTTTTACAATGTCGGCCAAGAATCAGGACGGGGAAATTCTGAGCAGCGAGATTCTTGGCCGCGGCCAAAATGTTTCTGTCTAGTTTTTGGCTGCGGCCAACACCCCCAAACTCCAGAATTTCATGTTTTTGAGCGAAATTGACCTATTTAGCCCTTCCTAGCCTCTTAGGCCTTATTATACACTTCCAATGACCCACAATCATGATTCTAATGATATGATTGGGTATCTAGGACTATAGAGAAGTCAAGAAAGAAGAGGTATGAAATAATTTACATAGAGGAAGAGACATTGATGAATTTTCAAGAAGCTCCAAAGGTGGGAGGAAGAGGAAACCAACGAAGGACTATGGTTCACCAGGTAGTGAACTTATATTTTCTGCTTGTATGTGATATGTATGTCTTGCATTGATTATGTGACAGCTTTGCCTATTTGTGTGGAACATGTATGATTGGTTGAAGCTCTGTTATATTTGTGCAATGGCCTTATGTATGTCATGACATCGAGTATGCAGCATGTCATTATGTTTGCATGAAATAGTATAGGCAAGTATGTCATGCATTCATATATATCTGGCATGCATAGTGGTAATGTTTGCTACTGAGATTCTCTTGAATCTCACTCCTCCCAACCAACAATAGTGACAGGTGGAGATGCATGAAGATGCATGGAGGAGGTATGAAGTTGAAGTAAAGCTTGAAGCGCAAGACGCTAGCTTGTATTTGGTTGTATTTATTGGGTGATTGTATTTATAAGAAGTGATACATGTATATGTAGATGTATCTATATAAATGAATGTGTTTAGCAGAGAACGACTCTAATGGATAGCTCTTAGTTTGTTTTATGTAATCGTTGCACACTCTGATATTGTGAAACTAAGAGCTAATGATGTATTGGTGATGTAGTAAATCTTGTGGGAATGATTGTAAAGTTGTTACCCTTTTGAAAAACCCTCTCGACCTTAAGTTCAAATCCTAAGTTGAGAGTGGAATATTGTGAAAGATTTTAGATGTTGGGTAGTCCAGGTTCAAATCCTGGTCTCACGAATGATTTCACTACTCTTTTGTACTCATCTGAGGCTATTGGAAATAAGGTGTCATACTCCAAGCCGTGGCATGGGGCTTAAGTCCCGCCTTAAGAGCTCCCTAGTAACCATTTGCACTATTAAGGTAACCTTAATAGTGCAAATGGTTACGAGGGATCACTTAAGGTATGACTTAAGCCCCAGGTCACAGCCTCGAGTCCCTAGGGAGGCGTTCTCTTTTGAGCCCTTTGGAGTGGAAGTTGAGAGAAATCCCCATAGGGTGGGGACAGTACTTGGCCAGCTTAGTGTCTAGTAAGGGTGGGGTTTTATCCGGACTGCCAGTGTCCAATAGGGTGGGGCCTTTCGTTACATACAAAGGTACCTTGTTATGTAACAGCCCCGCCCCCTGCCACTGTAGGTTGACGTTCTAGCACCCCCACCTCCTGCCACCGCAGGCCGACGTGGTGCAAGTATTATCCCCTCCTCTAGCGGATTTGTTCCTCTTCCTCTACCCTTACTGGACATGATGCTACTAAAATTTAAATAAGCACCGCAAGTATAGGGCCATTGAAATAGTATAATAGCAAATCAAGGTCGTCCCACAGAGATTCAAGATAATGGATAATTAGGCATTAAAATTCTCATTTTCATTTAAGTTGAGCAAATCAAAGAAGGAAACTAATTTAAAAATCAATTTAAACAAAAGAAAAATTACTAAATTTAATATTTTTAAGATTTCAATGGAGGAAAGCAACTTAGAGTGACTAATCCCTTTTCCAAGTCTTAGAGCATATATTTATCGAAAATAAATGTATTTAATGTTAATTTGTTAATCTAGAATTTAAATGGATATAAGTATCTTCCAATTACTCATACCCCTCTCTCAAGTTAAAATTGTTTTTCCTAACTAATTCACTCAAGAGGCAACAAATGTCTAATTTCACTTTAATATGATTATATTGGTCCAATAGGTATATTCCTATCCTAATGGCAAATTAGAATAAATTATAGGGTTAAGGTGCAAAAATACACGAGTTTTTCCCAAAATCGTGCCCAACACCAAATGTTCTTTTTAGATGCAAAAGTAACTATATGGATACAAAAATGGAGCAAAAGTGACTATGATTACAAAAGTGGGGTAAAAACCACAGTTTCAGTTAATTTGAAAACGTTGACCGTGAGTTTGAACTTTTTGACCAAAAAGGGTGAGTTGGAGCAAACTTTTTGACCAAAATTCATCACGTACGTGAACAACTAATAGATCTTTAGCACCACTAACACCCTAGTGACCCTCAATATAACTATTATCTACCCTATTGCTATCAAGATTTGCCTCACCAAGATTTACAATAGACACATAATTAGCGACATCGTGTTCATAATCATCCATAACCGTCACTATAAGCATGCTTGCACAACCAGAAATAACATATGGACAACAACTGGCACATTTAAGGTGAATTAAATAGGCGTCATCATTATTTAACGGAAATTGTGACATTTGCCCTATTTTTGTAATCACATAGTCACTTTTGCCCCTAAAAAAAGCATTTGGTGTTGGGCGCTATTTTGGGAAAAACTCATGTGTATTTTTGTACCTTAACCCTAAATTATAATCCCACATTACTTAACATTATAGTCCAATTAAGATCCCCCTTCCAAGGCTAACCTAAATTCCCTAATTTATACTTAGTGGTGATCAAGCACTAAATAGAAAAAACAATACAAGATTAAGTAAAAAAAATAACAATAAGCACAAACTATTTAGTTCATACATGCTCAAATCCCCAAATTAGTTCATAGCTTCTCTAGGTTATAGGACAATTAAGTAAACATCACTGAAACCAAAATCAAAATCATCTCAGAACAGCAATAAAAACTAAATCAGAATTCACCAAAATTAAAAGGGAAAGGAAAGGAAAGAAGAGCTGAAACAATAAACATATAATAGAAGAGGTGTTCTGGTTCAAACTCGCATCCTCTGGTCCAGAAGACTTGATAAAATCGACACCCATAATAAGTTTCTCGCGTTTCTGAAGCTCATAACGGCTCCCTTCCTTTCTAGCTCTCAACTCTAGTTCTTCAATGCTCCAATTCAGTTGCTATGATTAAGAAGGATAAATAGTGCGAACAACCTCCTCTGTCTTGGTCTCTAATTTCATGCTTAAAAGAATGAAGACAACAGAAAAGAAAATAGAAGCTCCTCCCCCAGTCCAAATGTTAGAGCAAGCTTTTCACCCAAGAGGGGGGTGAATTGGGTGATTTGAAAATAATCAAAGGTTTAAATTCAATTTAGAAAACTTTAAGCACAGTAAATAAAAAAAAGGGAAGAGATATCACCAAGATTCACACAGAGATTTATACTGGTCGGTCTCAACCACTTGACCTACGTCCAATCCTCAGAAATCCTTCTGAGCCTTTCACTATATCTTCCAAGATTCAGTGGGTTCTTGGTACCACAGTACAATCAGCAAGTTCCTCTGGACACTCGCTCCCCCTTATACAAGGTAATCTTAAATCCCAACTCAAGTTCCTCAACCTTAAGTTATCACTATTGGAAATAATTAAGTATGACTGACAAATCTCTCTCACAGAGTATGTAGATAAGAACTAAAGTACAGATGAAGGCTTGAAGCACTTGTAACAATATTGTTTGTAGAGTATTCAGGTGTTTCTCTTTGTTATTCATTTTTCGAATGGCTAGACATATATAATAGAGACTTTGAGGACCGTTGTAAATTTGTTCGTTGATTCAAAAATGCTTCTGTCAAATGTAACAACATTTGTCTTCCATTACTTCTGAAGTTTTGCTGACACCCATGAATAGTTGTTGTTTGAATGGAGTGTTCAGTTGCATGTCATGTGAGTGATGGTGGAGTACAGCTGTAACACACTTGTGAATATTACCGTTAGAAAATATTTGCATATCAACAGAATAATATGATTCACTGGAAGTGTTTTCTAAAAATCAAAGAAACCATCAGGAGTGATGTTGTTTTCGCAACTGAGTAGTGAAATAATATGCCATATGATTTTGTCAGCAATCTGGAGAAATTAATAATGATTATCAATAACAAAATTTAACTAACAAAAACGGTTGATCTCCATGGAAGTAGTTGCAAGTGGATGACAATGATTGTTTGAGAGAGTTACTGGCAGAAAGAAACATTACTGGAATGAATATGATATCACTGGGAGTGAATTTGAAAACATTAAAACCTTCTGACAGTGATTACAGACTTACTGGAAGTGATCATGAAATTTCTATATTCCACTCGAGTGAATTTGGAATCACTGGAAGTGATTTTGTAAATAGTGATTTCTTCTTGCAGTGATTTTAAATCCACTGGAAGTGATTTGGAAGTTTTCAAACATCACTCGAGTGATTCAAGATCACTGGAAGTGATTTGGAAAACAGTAAAATATTCTTGCAGTGATTTTCAATCCACTGGAAGTGATTCAGCGAAAATCCTATATCACTCGAGTGATTCAGAATCATTGGAAGTGATTTGGAATTCTTCAGGTATCACTCGAGTGATCTGGCATTCACTGGAAGTGATTTTCAAAATAGTGAATTTTTCTTGCAGTGATTTTTCAATCACTTGAAGTGATTTGGCGCATCACTCGAGTGATTCAGGAACACTAGAAGTGATTTGGAAAACTTGGCGCATCACTCGAGTGATCTGGAATTCACTGGAAGTGATTTTCAAAACAGTGAATTTTTCTTGCAGTGATTTTTTAATCACTGGAAGTGATTAGGCGTATCACTCGAGTGATTTCACATATCACTCGAGTGATCTGGAAATTTTCCAGATCACTCGAGTGATTTTAATGATCACTCGAGTGATCTTGAATATCACTCGAGTGATTAACTAAATCACTCGAGTGATCTGACTCAGATCACTTTAATCACTTCTTTTGCTGATATAAAATCCATGGACTTCCAAAACATGATTTGTTATCATCAAAACATGAAATCTAACATTCTCCCCCTTTTTGATGATGACAAAACATATTATATGATCAAGTTCAAAATTTTGATTTTCTAACAAACTTTACTTGATCTTTTTCAAAAATTTTGCAACAACTTGAATAGCAAGGAGTAAAAAGAGTTGTTTTAAAGATTAGGAGTTTTTGACCTTATATAAAAAAATGATAGTTCAAGGTTCAAAAGCCATTATAAACAGAGTTTAAACATGCACATATGAAGCATAACTTCTTACTTTTCATGAGATCATATTGGCAGCTGCAAACATAAACACAATAGCATTTAGACTATATTCTCATTAGATTAGAATCTTTGAACAAGTTCATGTCAGTTCAGAAAACATACTGAAACTACACAAGCTGCACAACTACATGATAAATACTGAAACTATATACTAAAAACATATGATCATATCAGTTCTTCTCCCCCTTTTTGGCATCATCTAAAGGAGAGGTAGATGGCGTAGATGCCTGAGTGGATGCAGAAGCAAAGAAGGAGATAGGTGGAACATATGGAATGATAGAAAGCTGGGCAGGAGACTGGAAGGAAAAGGTCGTAGAAGAGGGTTCGTGAGGAGTGGTGGAAGTAGAAAGAGTAGGTCCTATGACCTCTGTAGTAACATCCTCAGCAATAATCTCCTCAGTATGAGAACTGGAAGCAGTGTGATATGATGAAGATGATGGAGTCTGGAGAACGGGATCAGCCTGTGGAATATCACCTACAGGAATAGGATCAGATATAAAGGATGTGGGAGGTGCAGGAGGAGTGTCTGAAGGAATGATAGGAGGATCAGAAAGTGAAGGATCTGGAAGTGGAGAGTATGATGTAGGAGATACATGTGAGGTGGTTGGTGGTAAGTCAGGGAAAGGAATATGAAGGTGAGACCTGAGTACATCCTCAATCCTCTGAATCCTATGTGTCTGCTCTGTCTGGCGCTCAAAAAGTATTTGGAAGTTGTGATTTACTGCCTCTACTAACACTTTAACTTGGTAGTTGACTTGATCAATCAGTTCAGTGTTAGACTTCTTCAACTGAGTGACAGCAAACTGGATGGCATCCTGAATATATATCTGAAGGGCAGCCTGAGTAAAAGAAGGACCATGAGATACTGCTCTTGAAGACTGAGCCTCATCCATCTTGGAAGGTGAAGGATCCATCCTCTTAGTATGATGATCTCTCTGGCTTGGCTCAGGAGGTGGTGAATGATGTTTCTGAGGCTATGAAGAAGCTCCAGCTGGAATAGTGACTCCCATCCGAGTGAGGTGAATCTTCCCAAACTTAGGAATCCTCACTATGTGTCCCTCAGGTGTCAAGTGCCAAATATTGTGCATGGAGAGAATATAGGACACAAGCTGAGGATAGAGAATTGTAGTAAACCTGGAGGAGTGAAACCTGAACCTCTTCATTTCTTGGAAAATGAGCTCACCCACATTTCTTCTTTCTCTGGTCATAAGAGATGCCATTATTTGAAGGTCCTTCCCCGTGATATGAGTGAAGTTCTTTGCCTTGTTAACCATGCTACGGGAATAAATATAGAACAAGGCTCTTTGGTCATTGGTGAGAGCTGCTGGGGAAGTGGGTAGAGGCACACCAGGCTGTCCTGGTCTAAAAATGTCAACCAGCTCATGAATATTAAAGACTCGTGGGGGTTTCATAGGTACATCCTCTATCCCTAGGTAGGTGTTAATGAGATCTCCAGAGAGTAGGACCTTTTGATCTCTCACATTTGTTTCAATTCTCTCAACAATGGTGTTTCCATGGTTATCTTTTACATCCACAATCTTCATGTTACAGTAAAAATATTTAACAACCAGGGGATTATAGGATATTCTCAGTTTCAACCATGGTTCATATTGTTTCAAATAGGGAGTCAAATCAATATGAAATTTCTTTTCCAGCTCTTCCAAGTCTACCCAGACAATAGGACATAAATCTCTCTTGGCAAAATGTGAGGCAAACACAATGGTATTTAAAATTCTTAGGTTACCCGTGTTAAACCCAGGAGGAGGTTCAAGGATTTCAGGGGTTTCTTGAGCCAAAGACTCAGAAAACCGACTACCAGAAGCTTGAGACGCATACCGTGATTTCTGAGGAACCAAAGCAGCTAAGATGTTGACAGCCCAAGTAATTTTCCTCTGCAATGTAGATTCTTGAAGGTCATCTTCTCGTTGTTTCTCTTTCCCTTTGCCTTTCAAGCTTGTATGACATCAGGTAGTCATCCCCGTTGGCTCTTCAATGTGAATCCCTTTGGGTTTGTGAATGGTTGGATTGGGTTCTTGTTCAGATATAGTTTTCGGCCTCTTAGACGGTGGAGAGGATAGAGGAGATTGCCCGGGTCTTTTGGTTCTCGCCATGGGTACAGTCACTGGGTATAGCTGAGAGTTTGCGAAATGGGTGCTGTCAGAAATTGAGAGAAGAGAGAGCAACAAGGAGGAATGAGTGAGACTAAAATGAACTTGCTTAGAGGGGATTTTTCAGTGAAGGAGAGCTATGAGAATTTGGGTTTCTGGGTTCAAGAGATTTCAGAGAGTTTGAGAGAATTTTGAGCGAGTGAAAGTGAACGGACGAAGTGAAGTGAACAGTCGCGAGAGGGAAAAAAATGATATAACCATGTTTTTAACATTCACTCGAGTGATTTTGGGTTTCACTCGAGTGGAGTATAAAAATCACTCGAGTAAAGTCCAAAATTACTTCACAGAATCTAAAGGCACGCTGAAACTGCAAGATAATTAATTAAAACACTTCATGTGACTTACCTGTAAGAAGATTATCAATCTAATTACTTGATTTACCTGTGGTTGTAGTATTTCACTGTTCACTCACTCGAGTTGGTCTTTTATCATCACCCGAGTGTTTTCCTCTCTGTTTGTCTCTGTTATTTGAAGATATTACAGAGCATCCTGCAAAACAACTTTATAGATACTCCGATGCTTATGTTAGTTATGGGATCATCAAAACAATATGAAATCAACATTTATAAAGATTAAACAACTTACAATTCATTAGGATTTACCATTCCCAATTCCCTTCGTATATACATGAATTGTTCTCGGGCAAGAGGTTTGGTGAAGATATCAGCTAGTTGCAAATGTGTAGGTATGAATAACACCTTGACATCCTTTTTCTGAATATGATCTCTAATGAAATGATGTCTTACATCAATATGCTTGGTCCTTGAATGTTGTACAGGATTTTTTGCCAAACTTATTGTATTGGTGTTGTCACAGTAAATAGGAATTTCTTTAAGATATATGCCAAGATCCTGAAGTTGTTGTTTTAGCCATAGTACTTGTGCACAACAGCTTGAGGCTACTATATATTCTGCTTCCGTTGAAGATAATGATACTGTTGTTTGTTTCTTACTGAACCAAGAAACAACTGCACCTCCAAGGAATTGACATTGCCCACTTGTGCTCTTCCTATCTGTTTTATAGCCACCATGATCAGAATCAGAATAGGCAACTAGATATTCATTACCTCTTTTAGGATACCATATACCCAAATCTTTTGTGTCTGCCAGATATCTGAAAATTCTTTTAATTAATTCAGCGTGTGATACTTTGGGGCATGACTGAAATCTTGCACATAAACCAACACTGAACTGAATATCAGGTCTGCTGGCTGTGAGGTAGAGTAATGATCCAATCATTCCTCGATATTGAGTTATATTGAAATCAGCCCCTTTTTCATCAGCATCCATAAGTACCGTTGAACTCATAGGTGTATCTGCACCATTAGCTTCATCCAAACCAAACTTCTTGAGCAATTCTTAAAGGTATTTGGTCTGTGATATGAATATTCCATTCTTTCTTTGTTTAATTTATAAACCCAGAAAGAATGTCAATTCTTCCATTAAGGACATTTCAAATTCTCCCTACATTATCTCAGAGAATTCTTTACACAGAGAATCATTAGTAGCTCTGAATATAATATTATCAATATAGATTTGAACTACTAAAATATCATTTAGTTTTCATTTTATAAATAAAGTTGTATCGACTTTTCCTCGAGTAAAACCAAATTCGATGAGAAATTTGCTTAACCTTTCATACCAGGCTCTAGGAGCTTGCTTCAAACCATATAAGGCCTTTTTTAGTTTGAAAACATGATTTGGTTTGGATACGTCTTCAAAACCTGGAGGTTATTCTACATAAACTTCCTCCTTGATGTACCCATTTAAGAAAGCACTTTTCACATCCATTTGATATAATTTGAATACCTTGATGTATGCAAAGGCTAAGAGTACTCGTATAGCTTCCAATCTTGCTACTGGAGCATATGTTTCCTCATAATCAATACCTTCTTCTTGATTATAGCCCTTGGCGACCAATCTTGCCTTATTTCTGATAATAGCTGCGGATTCATCAAGTTTGTTCTTGAATACCCATTTAGTGCCAATAACCGAGTGGTCTTTAGGCCGGGGTACCAAATCCCATACTTGATTTCTGTCAAATTGATTTAATTCTTCTTGCATTGCTAACACCCAATCATTATCTGATAAGGCTTCGTCAATGTTAGAAGGTTCCAATTCAGAAATGAATGCAGAAAAGCTAACTTCGTTTAAAACTTTGTTTCTAGTTTTAACTCCTTCATTAACTTCACCTATCACTTGATCTAGAGGATGACTCTTAATGTATTTCCAGGCTATAGGTTGATCTGGATGACTTAGTTCAACTCCTTTTTCAAAATTATCAACCTCAAGATTGGGAGAGTTAACAGATGGTTGGTTACTAGTTATCTCATCATCAAAGTTTTTACTGGAGGATACATGTTAATCGAATACAACATGAATTGATTCTTCTACAACACATGTTCATTTATTAAAAATTCTATATGCTTTACTTTGATTTGAATAGCCTAGGAAAAGTCCTTCATCAGCCTTAGAATCAAACTTTCCAAGATTATCTTTACCATTGTTATGAATAAAGCACTTACAACCAAATATGTGTAGATGAGCGAGGTTTGGTTTCTGTCCCTTGTAGAGTTGATATGGTGTCTTTCCAAGTTTGGTTCTGACATACGCTCTATTTGAGATGTAGCATGCAGTGCTCATAGCGTCTGCCCAGAAGACTTGAGACACAATCTTTTCGTTGAGCATTTCTCTAGCCATATCTGTAAGAACTCTATTCTTTCTTTCCACGACTCCATTCTGTTGTGGAGTTCTCGGTGCTGAAAAATTGTGATTGATGCCACTTGCATTGCAATATTATGTAAATGCTTGATTATCAAATTCTCCACCATGATCTGTCCTGATTCCTGTAATTAACATACCTTTCTCATTTTGCACTTTCTTGGCAAAGGCAATAAATTTACTAAAAGTTTCATCTTTGGATGACAAAAATTTATTCTAGGTAAATCTAGAGAAATCATCAACAATAACAAATGTGTACAAGTTTCCACCAAGACTCTTAACTCTTGCTGGACCAATCAAATCCATATGCAATAATTGAAGTGGTCTATTAGTGGAAATTTCAGTTTTCGATTTAAAAGATGATTTAGTTTACTTACCTCTTTGACAAGCATCACAAATTAAATCATTCTTGAAATTTACATTAGGTAATCCAATTACCAAATCCTTTTTGAGTAATTTACCTAATTGATGCATATTAACATGGGCAAGTCGCTTATGCCATAGCCAACTCTCATCAGTGTTACTCAAAAGATAATTTTCAGAGATATTTTCATTCATATCAAGAGTATAGCAGTTACCTTCTCTTTTTGCCTTGAGTTTTGACTTCAAATTCTTCTTTTCAATATGTAGATCCTTCTTGCTGACTATCAGACATTCTTCTGAGTCAAATATTACCCAGTTATCTTTATCTGTGCTTTGGCTTATACTTAATAGATTGTGACATAAACCTTCAACATAATATACGTCTTTGATTTTATCCTTGACTTCCCCAAGCCCTGCTATCCTTCCGGTTTGATTTCCTCCAAATTTTACCTTGCCACCTTCCTTGGGTACTAATGTGGTGAAGTTCTCAGGATCACCAGTCATATGTCTTGAACATCCACTATCTATATACCATTTGTTTGATTTGGATGCTCTGAGACAAATCTGCAGTTAAGGATAATTAAGTTTTAGGTACCCATATCTTTTTGGGTCCTTTTGGGTTAGTACATATAACTTCCTGTTTATGAACCTTCTTAGGTATCCATTTATAGGTTCCTATAATTCCTTTCTTTTTATGAAAACATGAAGAAGTGTAATGTCCTTTTCTATTTCAGTAATTACAATAAGCAAAAGGATTAGATGTGTGCACAGAACGTGTGAAATAACTTATATATGGTTTACCTCCTATCTTCTTCTTACCCTTTCTTTTGTCTAAGTTTGGATCATATCCTATACCAGACTTATCATTCACAAGACGTTGTGCTTTTAAAATAACATTTAACATCTCACTTCCTTTTGTAAACTTTTCAAGAGTTTTAGTAAGATCAATATTTTTCTTTTCAAGAGACAAACACTTTTCGCAATCTTTATCCAAAGGATCTTTAATTCTTTCTTCAAGAAATGTGTTTCTCTTTTTACATGCAATCAAGTTATTAACAATTTTGACAATTCAGAATGTAAAGCATCATATTCATTTTGTAATTCATCATCAGTAGGATCAAAATCTTTTACCTCCTCGTCTGTTTCTTTTTGAGCAACCAGGCATATATTGGCTGTCTCTTCATTATCGCTTTCTTCATCCGAGGAGCTATCTCCCCATATTGCAGAAAAAAATGCCTTCTTTTAGTTGAAGGATTTGATGTTTCTCTTTTCTTTATTTTTCTGTAATAACTCTGGACATTCTGATTCGATATGTCCAAGTTTTCCACATTTATAGCAGATGATCTCCTTGGCGTCTCTTCTGCCACTAGTTCCACTTCTTTGTAAATTTCTGAACCCTTGGCCTTTATAAAACTTCTTAAATCTTTTGATCATCAGGCCTATTTCATCATCATCGATCTCCTCTTCTTCTTCTTGGCTTTCTGCCTTTGTTTTTGTCACACTTAGTGCAAGATTTTTCTTCCTCCTGTCACCAACTTCTTCTAGTTCTCGTTTGAATTTTAGTTTGCTTTCATATTCAGAAAGACTTCCAAACAAAGAAGCTACAGATTGCATTGATTCTCCTTTGGCCTCCTCTATTGCTATAACTTTGGCCTCCCATTCTTTGGAGAGTATGTTTAATATTTTTCGTACTTGGACATTCTGATCATAGAATTTTCCAAGTGCTGCAAGTTGATTAACAAGATGAGTATATCTAAGTTCAAATTCAGCTATTGACTCACCTTCCTTCATACGAAGTAGATCAAACTCTGTAATTAGAGTATTGAAACAGAAAGAAAGAAAAAAAAATTACAACTAATAAGATGCGTCTCAAGAGTTAAGAATAACTCTTTACTCTGCCATCTTTTCACACCCCATGCATCTAATGGTTTTACTACTAACTATCTAATATAGAAATCATGCAATTTTTTTTATAATTCTCCCCCAACCTAAATCAGACATTGTCCTCAATGTCTTCTAAAGATTAAAGAAGATTTTTTTTTGAAAACATAAACAAACAATAAAGTAAACCAAAATGCTAAGAGTAAAACCATTAAGATTAAGGAGAGTTTACAACCGGAGAGTGGTATCTGGATTCTGCTTCTGACTGCTATCTGAAGATTGCCCACCTTTTTCTTTTACTAATAGATCTGGTTGAGGTTCATAGGTTTACAGTTTATCTAGTAGTTGATCAGCAGTTGGTGCAGAAATGATGGAATGACGAGTCGCTTGGGGTATGAATCCTAACTTTAGGCCCTCGAGACCTCTCCCGTAGACAAAGTTGATTTTCCTAGCGGCTAGTGCAGTTCCCAGTTCCTGTGCTGCAGGTATAAACTCTCCATCCTTTCCTGAGTCAGTTTCACCAAAAATGCATATAGATTTAAAACTACATTTTAGAGTGATACCACTCCTCTCTTTTTCTCTCTCAAACATTTTGTGTTTTTTTACAAATGGAAGATTACATATTTATATTACAAAAACAGCGACAACAAAATCATGCAAATCACACATTTTTCAAAAACATTTCTGACATGAATGACCAGTGGGCCACTGTGCCAAGAAATTAAGTAAAGTGAGTAAAGAAAGTCAAAAGTTACTGAACAAGATAAGACAGATTGACAAAAGCAAGATTATGTATAGTAGTTGTGATTGTGGCTCACATCTTCCTCTGGTTTTACATCCAGTAACGGCTTAAACGCTTTCTATGAATCGAGGATTTGCTTCCCATCCATTTTTCTTATAAACTGGAAAACAGGGTCTTTTAACGTCAGATTCCCATCCAAGACGGTAGCGCTCTTTTTCTTTGTTAAATATGTCTAATAAATCAAGAAGAACATGATGAACATCGCCACTAGGATGCGTCTCAAGAGTCTGAATGATATCATCCAATGACTCCTTACTCAGTCCATCCTTTATAAATTGGATTTTATCTTCTCGATTTATAGAAACCATACCTTTGCTCCTACAGCGCTGATCACAATTCCACCTTGCACATTTAGGACAAACCTTCATTCTTTTAGCTCTTCTCTTTTTGGAGTAAGAGCTTCTTCCCATACCTGGCATAGGTTTAATAAATGGATCATGAATCTCACCTATTAAACGTACCTTAGCTTTAATAATCCAGCGGACATCCTCAGGAAGGCCCAAACGCTTGAATGTCTTCATTCTTTCAAGTCGACAGCTATAGATCTTCCTAAGCACATCTTTGGGAAGAGTAGGGAACCTGTTTTTAAGCTTTACAATAATTTCCTCCATGATGAGACTAAAATTTAAAGATGCAGTTCTGTGTGCTTCAGTAAGTAAGAAAGAAAAATGAAAGATTAAGGAAAAGAAGTTTTGGGTTGCCTCCCAAATAGCCGCCCTTCTTTAACGTCTTTAGCTAGACAAAGACCAAACCAATAAAATTTTTTATTTTATTTTATTTTTTTATTTTATTTTTTTTATTTTTTATTTTTTAAAAAAAAATTGGACTTATCTGTTGTTTCCTCCAAAGTAATGACAGTTTTCAAAGTGTTGAGTGCACCGTCATTATATTCTTTCAGCCTTTGCTCATTTACTTTGAATTCTCGATCACCATCTTGAATCTCTACAGCTCCATATGGCCATGTTTGAACCACAGTAAAACGTCCTGACCACCTTGATCTCAGCTTTCCTAGAAATAGCTTTAACCTTGAGTTGCATATCAGAACTTTTTGTCCCGGCGTGAACTCTCTCCTCAAAATTCTTTTATCCTGCCACGTTTTTGTCTTCTCCTTGTATAACTTTGCAATCTTATGAGCTTGTTGTCTGGATTTTTTAAGCTCATTGAGTTGGAGAAGTCTCTTCTTACCAGCTGCCTTTAAGTTAAAATTTAAGGCTTTTATTGCCCAATATTCTTTGTGCACTTCAGGATTAGTTGATTTTGAAACATCTACTATTCCCATTGCGAGTGGTTGATTCATGCAGCTTTTGTTCACCACGTCTTTTGTGCATCTGGTTAATGTATCTACTCTGTAACAGGTGTCACCTTCATTTGGACATGACCAAGCCTTAAAAATGTTAAAAGATACTTAATCATCTTGAGCTCGTAAAGTCAACTTTCCCTGTTGCACATCTATTAAAGTTCTCCCAGTTGCTAGGAATGGCCTCCCAAGAATGATAGGAATTTCTTAGTCTTCTTCCATGTCGAGTATGATGAAATCAGCTGGAAATATGAGTTTGTCCACCTTCACCAGAACATCTTCTAAGAAACCCCTTGGATGTTTAATTGATCGATCAGCAAGAAGTAGTGAAACTGTGGTAGGCTTCACCTCTCCAAGACCAAGTTTTCTGTAGACAGATAAGGGCATGAGATTTACACTTGCTCCTAAATCACAAAGTGCTCTTTCAAAGTTATATTGACCTATAGTGTAAGGTATGCAAAAGCTTCTTGGATCTTTCAGCTTTGGTGGTAGTTTCTTTTGCAGAATGGCACTGCACTCCTTAGTAAGTGCAACTGTCTCAAATTACTCCAGCTTACGCTTATTTGAGAGAATGTCCTTCATGAATTTTGCATAACTGGGCATTTGGGCAAGAGCGTCTGCAAAAGGGATGTTGATATGTAACTTTTTAAAAACCTCCAGAAACTTTTTAAACTGCTTGTCTAGCTTTGCCTTCACAAGTCTCTGAGGGTATGGAACTGGTGGTACATATGGAGGAAGGTTATCTGGAAAGCTAATTCTTCCTGGTACCACATCATCTTCTTGAGGTTTCTGTGCTTCCTCCTTCTTTTCTTGTTCACTTTCTTTCTTTTCTCCGTCATTCTTATGTAGAATTACAGGATCTTTCAATTCTTTCCCACTCCTTAATGCAATAGCCTTCACATGCTCTCTTGGGTTTTTTTCAGTGTCACTTGGAAGAGTACCTGGTTTTCTGGAATTCAGCATATTTGCAATTTGGCCCATTTGGATCTCCAAGTTCTTTATCGAGGCTTCCTGGCTTTTAAGTGTTGTATCAGTCCTAGCCATGAATTGAGATGTATTCATGGTTAGTTGAGCCAGTGCATCTTCCACATTCACTTTTTGTTGTGGTAGATTTGGTGGTTGAAGAGCTTGTTGCTTGTAGTTTCCTTGCGGTTTGAACACATTTTGATTATTCCTCCAGCCAAAGTTTGGATGATTCCGCCAACCTGGATTATAAGTGTTTGAGAATGGGTCATTTCTTTGATTTCCGATATAATGACCTTGCTCCGACTGAGAAGGTATGGATGACTGTCCATCTTGACTTTGCGTACTCATATGAGGTCCTCCATATCGGTCACAGGTTTTATGAGGAGTACTGATTGCATTTGCTTGACTAGTCAATGAGCTCACTTGCTTGGATATAGATGCAACTTGAGAAGATAAAGTTGTAAGGATATCCAGCTCGTGCACTCCAAGTACCTTCTTTGAATTATGACGTTCAGAAGGCCATTGATATGCATTTGCTGCCATCTCCTCAAGTAAATTGTAGTCATCATCTAGATTTTTCCCCATTAAAGATCCTCCAGCTGCAGCATCTACAAGAATTCTTGTGGTATGCGTCATCCCATTGTAGAATGTTTGCAGTGTCCACCAATCTGGTAACCCATGATGAGGACATCTCCTTAGCAACTCCTTGTATCTTTTCCAAGCTTCATAAAGGCTTTCTAGTTCATGCTGGGAAAATGAGGTAATTTCATTCCTCAATTTTGTAGTTTTTCCCATTGGTAGAGAGTGTAACCAGCTCTTAGCCTTATCCCTGAGTGAGAAAGGGAAAAGTCTAAGTCTAATGGCATCATCAGTAACACCATTATGCTTGAATATGTCGCATATTTCTAGGAAGCTGGCTATATGTGTGTTGGGATCTTCTGTTGATAAACCACCAAACTGATTGGCTTGCACCATCTGGATAATTGCAGGCTTGATTTCAAAATTGTTGGCTGCTACTGGTGGTTTTCTGATTCCAGAAGTTGTCTCCATGACTGTTGGTGTTGCATAATCACGGAGTGTTTTGGTATCTACTGCTTCTCCTTTCGGATTTGCCATTGATTTGATAGAAGAAGACTGCTTTCGAACTCTCCGATTTCTTCGACAAGTTCTCTCGATCTCAGAATCACAAGGTTGTAATTCAGTCTTCTTCGATATGGTCATATACTAAGCAAAAACCTGAAAAGAAACAAAAGACAAAAAAAATGTAATATGAAGACCAAATTAGTATTAAAATTACTCGGTATTGATATTAATAACAATCCCCGGCAATGGCATCAAAAACTTGTTACGAGTGTAGGATGGTGTATTTAGAAGTGCAAGTGTACACTGTCGTAATCAAGTAATATAGAAGTGAGTAGAGTATAGTTCCCACGAGGATTGATCACTAAGTACCAAAATTGGTAATTTTAATTCTATTTAGTCGGTTGATTAGTTGTGATTGAATATGATATCACTGGGAGTGAATTTGAAAACGTTAAAACCTTCTGACAGTGATTACAAACTTACTGGAAGTGATCATGAAATTTCCATATTCCACTCGAGTGAATTTGGAATCACTGGAAGTGATTTTGTAAATAGTGATTTCTTCTTGCAGTGATTTTAAATCTACTGGAAGTGATTTGGAAGTTTTCAAACATCACTCGAGTGATTCAAGATCACTGGAAGTGATTTGGAAAACAGTAAAATATTCTTGCAGTGATTTTCAATCCACTGGAAGTGATTCAGCGAAAATCCTATATCACTCGAGTGATTCAAATCATTGGAAGTGATTTGGAATTCTTCAGGTATCACTCGAGTGATCTGGCATTCACTGGAAGTGATTTTCAAAACAGTGAATTTTTCTTGCAGTGATTTTTCAATCACTTGAAGTGATTTGGTGCATCACTCGAGTGATTCAGGATCACTGGAAGTGATTTGGAAAACTTGGTGCATTACTCGAGTGATTCAGGAACACTGGAAGTGATTTGGAAAACTTGGCGCATCACTCGAGTGATCTGGAATTCACTGGAAGTGATTTTCAAAACAGTGAATTTTTCTTACAGTGATTTTTTAATCACTGGAAGTAATTAGGCGCATCACTCGAGTGATCTGGAAATTTTCCACATCACTGAGTGATTTTAATGATCACTCGAGTGATTAACTAAATCACTCAAGTGATCTTCCTCAGATCACTTTAATCACTTCTTTTGCTGATATAAAATCCATGGACTTCCAAAACATGATTTGTTAACATCAAAACATGAAATCTAACAGAAGGGAATTGATATATTAAGATTAGTCAAAGTGTAATGACCATCACATATGAGCATAAAACTATCATATGCTCTGATACCACCAAATTGTGATACCATTCCTTTCAATACCTCACCAGCTCTTAGTTCCATTAAATCAAAGTAAGCGAGTGATCATGTTAAATAACTAAAAGCCCTTCACTTTATTTATGCTAGAGTGATTCTCTTATTATATTAGAGCGGTTCTCTGCTTTAACAACAAACATTCATACATGCTTATACATACACATATACTCCAAGCCACATAAGGCTATCAAATGTAAATCCATTACGTTAAACGATCTTCTCCTCAGCAATTCATCCTCCGATCATAATTCCATGCATCCTTCAACCTGTCTAAAATGGTTGCTTGGAAGGAGTACGATTCGAGAGAATCTCAGTAGCGAACAGTACCACTATGCATGGCAGATATATATATGAATGCATGACATTCTTGCCTACATTATTTCATGCCAACATAATGACATGATGCATGCTCGATGTTATGACATACCAATGGCCAATATACAAATATAACAGAGCTTCAATTAATGAAATATGTTCCACACAAATAAGCAAAGCAGTCACATAATCAATGCATAAACATACATATCACACACATGCAGAAAAGGTAAGTTCACTACCTGTAGGACTTCATGTCCTTCCTCAAACCATCGTCCTTGCTCCTTTTCGGGCACGTTCGTCCATCCATCATGTCCTAGAAGTCCAAATGCATTTAATGAGTTATTACTTATCCATATAACAATCTAGACTCATTTTCAGTTGATAACTTAGTCCAATTATGCTAAATTGCCAAAATGCCCCTAAGGTCCGGTCCAACTGTACTTTTACAGAATTACAACATGGGCCAATCCTACACAATTTCATCTGCAGAATCCATTTATGACTTTGGATCAGTCAAATTCAGGCCCGAATGATAAAAATACCCTTGATAGCTGTTAGTTAGAGCCTTTAAGGGGTAATTTGGTCATTTCACACTCCAGGCCGTTTCTCACTTCTTCATCAATATGAACCCTACACAATTTGCTCTTCTGAACTCACTGGAATCATCCAATCAATGAAATTATAACTCTTTGCTCATGCCATACCTCAGACAACTATTTTAGAGTTCTTAGAAGAGTTGTGTCGGTTCCTCCCTTTCTTTGTCTTAATATCTTCCTTTCTACTTCTTATTACATGATTAGCCATTTAGATATCCATTGGACATCATTTTGGCCCCCAAAACATAAATAGAACAAGAGATGAATAGTACCCTACTCTCAAAATACTCATCCAAATGACAAACCGAAATGGTAGAAAGGAAGCTTACGCTTACCTCTACGCCTTTCTATTTCAGTTCAGAATTTCGGCGACGTTCCAGCAAGCAAGATGGCACTTACCATCTCCAAAAGAGAATCTGAAACCATAGAATCGAAGCTCGAGATTAGTAGAAGAATGTTTGTACTGGGTACTTGGAGAGAAAACGTCATTTTGGTCGAGTTCCGGTGAATAACCGTTCTCTCTCTCTTCTCTCTCTCCTCCATGTTCTCTCGTTCTTTCTGTCTTATTCTCGTTCTCTTTGATTTCTCGTGTTGATCTGTTTCTCTTTCTCTTTCTTGTTTTAAACTGAGAATGAGAGATTAAAGGATGAAGAATAATGACTTTAATGAGTCATCCAAGTGGCCTGACAACATTAGTCCACTTCTTTAACTTTCTTGCATGACAATCCATCTCTTTTCATGCTTCTTCATCCATTAACATTAACGAGATCATAAGAGAGTATAATTCACTCTCAAATTATCCCATTATACCACCTTAAGTGGTCAACTAAAGCCTTAAGCTTCTCCGCTTATTAACTTTCCTTGAGAATGATTCACCCACATAGGCTTATTAATTACCAAGTAGTCATTTCCTTCCTTTTAATTCCCATTCAACTCAAATCATAGGGAATATTAGGGAAAAACCATCATTTCTCATCTTATGGCAAAATTATCATTTTGCCCTTACCTTTTATTTCCTTTTTAATACCCAATAATATAGAGAGATTTTGGGATAAATATCATTCCTCACTTGGACATTTGGTAAACCATGGTCTAGCAATCCACTTAATCTAGGCATAACCTCAAGCCTTTAATCCCAAAATTCAGGGTATTACACAAAGAAATTCTTAGGTAGCAACTTGTGATTGGTCTAAAAATGCCATTTTCCTTCATTTAATTCCATTTCCCTTTCCTTCCTTCATTCCAGCCGAGATTCATAGAAATAATGAGGGACATATGGATCTCCAATATCCCATTGTGCCAACTTGCAATATGTTGACTTTTGACCTTTTGACTTTTTAAACTTTCCTTGATAATAATTTACCAAAATATGCTTATTAATTATCAAGTAGCCATTTCTCTATTTTTAATTCCCATTTAATTGAAATTATTGGGAACATTAGGGAAAAATAATTATTCCCATTTTATGGAAAAATTACAATTTTGCCCCTACATTTATGATTTACCATAATAAATCATTTTTCACCCATTTCTTTGTCTTATCCCAATTTTAACACTTGAATGAGGCCATCGTGTGTATCGTTTTATGCCCATATATATCGATTACAATATTAGGCCTTTGATTGTACATTAATTTCCTATTTGCATCCTTTCTCGGCTAAATTATGTGTAACCGGCAAATTGGAAAATTCCACAAATTCATGCTTACCACATTTCACCATTTTATTCCACTAATTATCTCAAATATATATACAAGAATTATTGGTGAAAAGTGGGGTATTACATCGAAGCTAGGACCTGAGGATAAGTCTAAGCCTTAAGAGCCACTTGGTAACTATTTGCACCATAGTTGTAATACCTCACTTTTTCCACTAATATTCCTTGTATATATTTGTGATATTTAGTGGAATAAAATGATGAATTATGGTGTGCATAAGTTTACAGAAATATTTCAATCACCGGTTACACATAATTTGGCCAAGTAAGGACGCAAAGAACTATTAATGTCCACTTAAAGGCCTAATATTGTAACCAAAATTGGAAAATAAAATTACACAAGTAATGGCCTAATATGAATGTCAAAAATTTGGCCAAATAAAAGGAAATGAGCAAGAAATGATTTATTTCAATAAATCATACAACATAAAGGTAAAACAGTAATTTTGTCATAAAACAAGAAAAAATTCTTTTTCTCCTAATATTCATAATAATTTTGTCCAAATTGGAATTAAAAAGGGGAAAATGGCTAGTTGGTAATTAATAAGTCTATTTTGAAATATTATTACCAAGTGAAATAAAATTTTCAAAAAGTCAAAAAGTCAAAAGGTGATATGAACTTGGTTTATGAATTGGAAGAAGCTATTTAATTCCCTTTCTCTTTAAATTTCTGAAAACAAAGAAAAACAAGAGAAATTGAATGGCTTGGTTATATTAAAACAAAAAGAGGAGAAAAAAAGTAAAGTAAGAAGTCAAAGGAGAAAAAGCAAAAACATGCAACTTTGACTAAGGCAATTGCAAAAAGCAAATGAATTCCCTCTTTCCTCTACACATTTTGATCAAATTAAAAAAGAGCAAGAGAAATATGTGTGTGTGTGTGTGTGTTGGGATTGGTAGGCACACGCGAAAGAATTAAAATTTAAAATTGTAAAACTTTACTAATCTCAATTGCGGATCTATCAAAGGTATTTAAATCGAGTTAGAAAGAGTCGTACCTTATTCATGTTTGTTTGAATGCCCACAATCATCAACGTATTGCGAGTTCTCAAATCTCCATGTTGGTTGCTTCAAAAATAATTTCCCCGGCATCTACATGTCTGCTAATTCTTCTTAAAAAAGCATCAAAATCTATGAGTGTGAGATTAACCATCCCCAACATCAATATGTTAGCTAGTTCTTCTTTAGAGTTTTGCCTTTTAGATCTTGAAGAGCTAACTAGTTAGATCAGCTCCCTCTACTGGTATCCACACGAATAGGACCTAACACTGGCAACATGCTAGCTCCTCCAATGTCCTTCTAGGGTTTTCTTATGGCTCTCTATTTTTTTCATCATCTATAGAAAACCCTAGCTCTCACCTTTTATAACTAGTCAAGGTTATCTATTTTATGATAGATATTGGATTTTTAAAAGTAATCTTAATTAATTTCAAAGTCCTTATCATATCAATTAACACTTAATTGTTTTGATAAGCTAATTAAATAAATTTAGTTTAATCAAATATGTCCAACAGTTTTAATTTAACCTATTTATTTAATTAGAATAAAGAGTCAATCGAATTAGATTTAATTTATCTTTATAAATTAAATCTAAGATATTATCATATAATATAATATTATCATATATTTAATATGTATTATCAAATAATATATATTATATATGTTTATATGTATTTCAAAAATACATGTGTATATATAATATTATTAATTTTCTTCTCCAAATATATATATACATATACATATATATATGCATATGCATATGTATATATATATATTCGTCCACCCTAAATTAAACATTGTATACATTGAATCTTAGACTCATCTTAGATTCAATGAATCTGGACATTATAGCTCGTGTTGGGCTATTCTTGTGTGCGACCCTATAGGCCCATACAAAGTTGGTAGTAGGCTAATGAATATACTAACTCACAAGTCATAAATGGCCTCTAGCAAGACATTACGACTACCCAATTCATATAAGGATCAACAATACGATATAACCTGTCATACAACCATATCACGTCCTTTTTGGCACATGATATTTCGGTCAAGGATGAGGCATGGAAAATGTCATCCTCCTATTCCTAAACATTACTTTCTCGATCCCTGAGTAGTCTAACTAAAGAAATGGAAACTCATTTTCTATCATAGTATGGTCATACATTTCTCAGACTCACTCATCGAGGGGCCTAATAATATCTCTCTACTAATGTGAGGGACAAATTCCATCTTGACCATTCACATTCCTCTGCATGAAAACTACTAAGCTCGATTATAGGCTTTATCATCACTCGGTTAAATGTGACTTTTGACTAAGTCAAAGCTTAGTGACTCTCATGTAGGAATCCATGATGATCTCATGTCAAAGGGTATTTTGACGTGGTTATATATGAGAGAAGCTTATGACTTTATCCATGCAGCTTTCTCATAGCTGGTCGGTCCAGCACCTTGTACTCCTACAAGTGTCTAAGACTTTGATTCGTATCCCCATACCTTATTAAAGTCATACTGGTCTTATTTCATCTTTGCTCCTACATAGATGACCAAACAGGAATATTTAGGACAATCATTATGATTTATCTAAGGATACAGTTATCAAAGTGAACATGCAAATAATGTGATAACTAAATGGAGAAATTCATTAAATAACAATGTTCAAAGTACAATGATTGGCAGCTAGGGAAAAATTTCCAACAATATGTACATGTATATATACATATGTACATGTATATATGGTGATATTAAAGCAAGAGGAAAAGAAAAATAGAAAATGTTGAGCAATGAAAACTAACCACATGTAAAGCAATTGGAGACTACATTAAGTCATTAGTTCCTCTTCTTTTGCTTTTCGTTTCCGTAAAAAAACTGCAACAGAGAGAGAGAGAGCTTCATATACTTGGAGAGCAAAGGATATTAAAGCAAAAGGAAAAGAAAAATAGAAAATGTTGACCAATGAAAACTAACCATATGTAAAGCAATTGGAGACCACATTAAGTCATTAGTTCCTCTTCTTTTGCTTTTCATTTCCGTCAAAAATCTGCAACAGAGAAAGAGAGAGAGAGCTTCATATACTTGGAGAGCAAAGGATATTAAAGCAAGAGGAAAAGAAAAATAGAAAATGTTGAGCAATGAAAACTAACCACATGTAAAGCAATTGGAGACTACATTAAGTCATTAGTTCCTCTTCTTTTGCTTTTCGTTTCCGTAAAAAAACTGCAACAGAGAGAGAGAGAGCTTCATATACTTGGAGAGCAAAGGATATTAAAGCAAGAGGAAAAGAAAAATAGAAAATGTTGACCAATGAAAACTAACCATATGTAAAGCAATTGGAGACCACATTAAGTCATTAGTTCCTCTTCTTTTGCTTTTCATTTCCGTCAAAAATCTGTAACAGAGAAAGAGAGAGAGAGCTTCATATACTTGGAGAGCAAAGGATATTAAAGCAAGAGGAAAAGAAAAATAGAAAATGTTGACCAATGAAAACTAACCACATGTAAAGCAATTGGAGACTACATTAAGTCATTAGTTCCTCTTCTTTTGCTTTTCGTTTCCGTAAAAAAACTGCAACAGAGAGAGAGAGAGCTTCATATACTTGGAGAGCAAAGGATATTAAAGCAAGAGGAAAAGAAAAATAGAAAATGTTGACCAATGAAAACTAACCACATGTAAAGCAATTGGAGACTACATTAAGTCATTAGTTCCTCTTCTTTTGCTTTTCATTTCCATCAAAAATCTGCAACAAAGAGAGAGAGAGAGAGAGAAAGCTTCATATACTAAGAGAGCAAAGGAGGAAGAACTTAGGGTTTTAAATAACGAAGGTAAGAAGCTTGTGATATTGTGATTTTTTGCCTCCTAGTCACTCTATAACCTCTCCTAACCACTTCTATCCCATTAAATTCATGGTTTTCAAGACAAATATCAAGAGAAGAGAGAGAGAGAGGGATGACATTTTAGAGAGAGAAGGAGTAGGAAACAAGAGGTAAACTTCAAAATTTGCTTCTCTTGCCTTAATTGATGTTGTTGGTGGATATTATGATGTTTTCTCTTGTTTTCTAATTATGTGCTGAAGCTAAATATAGGGGAAATACTGCCCAAATTTCCTCTAAACATGTCCATTTAGCGTTTAAGTAACTAATCATGTGATTAGAAGTAGAAAGAAAGTGATTAAGCAAGAGAAAACAAAAAAACAACATGTTACTCCTAGAAACCCTAACTTACTGTTCTGTAGGTGACGTGAGGAAGGAGTGGGAATTTTATAATGTATGATTGGCACTATGTTACTACTTATTCTTTTGAATCTCATTCTTTTCCATAAACCCATCTACAGTACAGGGAGGTAGCTCAAGGGGCAAGAAAAAGATAAATGTGGACGGCTAGAGGCTGGAACGCGGAAGACTTTAGTTTTGGTTGTTGTCTGTTACTTGTACTTTGGATATTTTGAATCTATATATACTATAAATAGCCTGTAACTCTAACATGCCATGATAGTGAAACTGGTAATGCCAGTAGACTAGTAAAAGAACAGTTTAGCTATATTACGCTTCCAAACGCTAACCAAATTTAACTAAGGTATGGAACGTGAGAACTAAGAAGAGAATCACTCGTAAACTCTGATAAAAAAAAGAGCCAGTAAGACTTAGTGAGATAGTGAATGTTTGTGAAAATGATTTGAGAAAATGTTACTACCCTCAAAAATCCTTTCCAATCCCAGGTTCAAATCCTGAGATAGGTTTGGAATTTGCAAACGTTTTTCAAAACTGCTTAATCTGAGACTTGATCCTGGTTTCACGAATGATTTCACTACTCTTTTACACTCATCTGAGGCTATAGGAAATAAGGTATCACATAGTTAGTGAAAATGGTGAGAATTATAGCATGGGTCAGAGGCAATTGGTGTGCCTTGGTAAGGTACTACTTAAGAGAAGTAAGATGTTAGAGCTTGACGAAGCTACTGTGTCGGTTAATACTGCCAAAAATAATTTGATTCAGTAAAAGCTCTTCGGCAACACTTGTTTGAGTCTATTGTCATTACCATTGGACATAGAATAACTTATGTTCTTGATAGTGATATGGTTTTTTCTACTCAATCAAGGTCAATTAAGATGCCTATTATTCTTCTTTCAATATGCATAATTTCAATCCTTTAATTTGCTTTGTTTTGTCATTTCTTATTATTTCTATGGATCTTGATGCAGGACTGATTGAGGAGTTTGACTCTAACAAGATTGCTTGAGGACAAATCATCTTCTTTCACTGAGCTTGTTATAGAGTATACCAAGAGACCCAAGTCCGCCTACCAGTAAATGAGCTTATCAATGAGTTTACTTACTGAAATAAAGATAAGACCGATTTTAGATGATGATGAAATTGGGGGAAAATTGTCAATAACAAATCATATGAATGAATTAGTTAACCCCTCTTTTTGATTTTGAGTCATAAATCATAGCAGTTAAGAGCGTGAAGTGTTTTTGTATGTGATTTGGGATCTTGCTTAGAAGAATACCTATGGAAAGTTAAAACCTATGCTTGTAAATGAAAGATACGAGATTGTAAAACTAAAACAAGAAGATAGTTGTTACTATCACATTGATTGGTTTGAATTTACTTAAAAGATTATGTAATTTGGCTAAATTAGTGTGGAAGCTCATTCCAATATTTGAGATATTATGTGTGAATGTGGTTAGATTGTAACAAAAAATCAGTTAATTGATTATGTAACTTTGAATAAATGCAAACCAAGAAAAGATAAAATTCAATTTAGACGGTTCAACTTGTAGGTATGTTCAAAGGAATCAAACATAACAGTTTATATGAAGGTTTGCTTAATACACTTTAAACCATATATTTCTTTCAAATGCTTACCTTAATAAATATCAATTTGGTTTGGCTATTTTTCAATATAATCAAGCTCTAAGGACATTCTTTTTCTGATTCTTTAAATTGGTTGATGTCAACTCTTTAATCACTTCAAAATATGATGGCTTTCACAATACAAATTAAGGAATAATTATCCTACTTAATGTCAAGTGGAATAAGAGAAACATTTCTATTCATTAGAGTATCATTTAGGCTCCATATCATATCATTAGAGAAATCTTTTTAAATTTTTTGTTTGTAGCTTTCTCTAGTGAGAGGATGGAAGCATTGCTTACTTTATCTAGGCCAAGTACTCCGCTAAAGATTACCTCTTTGAAGAAATATTTATCTATACTAATTTAGAAGAGAGAATTCCATAGAAAAACGTAATGTCATATCATCATTTGTAAAAGGGCGGCCTAGTGCATAAGCCTCTTACTAGTTGTAGTCTGGGGAGGGTCAAATGTATGCAGCCTTACCCCCGCAAGGGAGAGGCTGTTTCCAAGATTTGAACCTGTGACATCTTATTCCCATTAAAACAATCTTTATTATTGCTCCAAGGCTCACCCTCTACCATATCATCATTTATAAGTCAAGAAAACCAGCATAACTTGTCCACTAGAGAAAAGGAGCTTGCTCTTCCTACTATTGCTTGTGCACTTTTTTGTGTGCTGTACTTTATTGGATTATCTGCAGCAGGCACCTTTATAACACTACTCAGGATGCCTTTGAAACCATTTGCATAAACAACAAGAGATTTAATATAACACCTTTACATCATCACCAATCAATTCAATCATATGGGAAAAGATTTAAGAATGTTGTTAAACTTTTCTACTATTTCCTCTTCTTTAGCCCCTTTTTTCATTCCATTCTTACTAATTATGTATGTCCATATTATGAAGGGACAATGTAAACTTATCCTCTACTAATACCATTTTGACTTTCATAGAAGAAAAAAAGATAAGATAAATCATGATATCATTAATTATTAGACTTATGTATGAATGAATAATTTCTTTAGGTTTAGCCTTACCATTTATGTAAACTAGATAAGCACTCTCTTGGGTCTTTTTTAAGAGATGTTTTATAACTTTCATAGAGATTAAGAAAACTTGTTAAAATTAGTTACTCTAATTAAATATGTTCATACTTTTTTATCATTTTTCAAAATTACCCTTCAATAAAGTTTACCACCACTACTATAGAAAAAGTCTTTTATAACAGTTATTATCGACCATATATCATAGTTATGAACTGTCATATATTCGGCCACTATATATGCTCAACACAAATACACAATGGTTATGAACTGTGATTTATTCAATATATACTATAATGGTTCTAATATAACACCGGTTATCCATTGTGGCTTGGTGAGGCCATAATATGCAAAATGTTGTGATAATAAATAACGATCACATATATACAACCGTCATAATATATGGAAATACTCGCATAATTCATAATGGTCTCATTTTAACAATTGTTATATATGTAGTGACATAAATAACAATTCTTTAAAAAACACCAATATATATCAATATTAATTCTAATGGATTTATTTAAAAAATCGTTATATATAGTTGACATAAATAACTGTTCTTTGGTAACAATCATCAGTTATTGAAGCTAATTTTTTACAAAAAATAGGGGAAGGGTTCAACTTTAGATATCCCTCTTGCATATACGTTTGTACAGAACAAATCAAAATATAAATTTACAGTCATTCATTTATAGAACAATACAACAAATCAAAATATATTTACAAAGAGTCATTCATGTACATGTATACACTATTAAAACAAATAAATCAGTAAATATAAATTTACAATTATTCATAGCAGGTCAGTTCCCCCTCGCATTGAATTTGCAGAGATACCGCTAACCCTTTAGCCACTTCTTCCATTTGTGATTTAGTAAACTTCATGCAGGAGGAATAAAAATATTGTGTGCAAAAGGAAATAATAGATGCAGTTAGATATTGTAATATATATAGCTTACTAAATATATGAATGAGTTGAGCATGTAATATACCTTACTAAGAGCAATATTTTTGGGACCTTGCATGATTATGTCCTTCACGAATTGCATTACCCAGTACCCACAATCATTGCTATTGTCTGATTGCTTTGGGCACTATAAAGAAAATAGAAGAAAAATTTGTCATTCAGTCATATATAAACTATAAGTGTGCTTCAATTTAATATTATAGTCATTTGTGAATAATATATATATCATTAGACTTAGCCATTGGTAGGCATATCTGAAGCGGTCATCGTTGAGGTTGTATATGATGCAATCAAGACCATTTTGTGAGTAGTAGTTATACACTGTAAACCCCTTTAATTTTAATTATTGACTGTTGTACACTTAAACCCCTTTACTTTCAACGTCATCTGATGACTCAGTACATAATGCATCTGGACCACTAAGTCGGGTTTCAATACTGAGGTAACTATATCTTTGATTAATTGAGTTTCTTCTGAAAATTTTAGCCTTAATAAACAATTATATAGTTATTAATCGCTCAATTACAACTTATCAATCGTTAACTTTATTTATAATTATCTGAGTATCAGAGTATTAGAATATCATAGCATCAAAGATGTTTATATGTTTGTGGGCTTAAATGTTGATTATCAGCTAATGGGCCCTTATCGATACTGATACTATTATTGCATGTAGTGATACCACTACTCTCTGATACCATTGATACCCACGCTTAGTACTGATAACGCTATTATATACACTGATCTTACTTTTATGCGTGTAGATATCACTATATTGTGCTCTGATACCGCCAAATCCCTAAGTGTTCTAATACCTTTATATTGTGTACCGGTACTACCATGTACTATTACGCTCAGATACATTCATAAACATACATAGCTCGTGTAACCATATAAGGCTACCAAGTTGCCTAGGTCTAATAAAGATACATATATTGATTATCATGTATCCACCTGCTTGTATTTCTTCTGGGTATTCAACTTCCATATATGGTTTGATAAGAGAGAGTGAGATTCAGGAGAATCTCAGTAGCAAGCATCACCAATTATGCATGCATGATATATGCTTAGTGTATGACATCTTACCTTACATAAATTCATGCTAATATAATGACATATTTGTATGCTCAATGTTTCACCCATTATATCTATGGCCACAACATAAATAGAAACAAAGCTTTAATCATTCATATATGCTTCACACAACTTAGCAAAGTAATTATACACATCAATACGCAAGCATACATATCAAGTACATGAAAGTTAGGTAAGCTCACTACCTAATATCCTTTCCGGTGTCTCTTCTTTGTTTTCCAAATCTCTTGGTCAGCACGGGCAAAGGTTAAACCTATAATGCCAAGTTTATTAATACATGAGTTATTACTCATTCCAACTTCTTATCCTTATTTAATTTTGTTGGTTATCTTTCAAGGTTCTTGCATTATGTCAAATGAGTATCTAATATGGTTATGTTTGCTTCTAGAACATGTCTATACTGGGCACTCATATTTTAGTATGTTACAAGCTGTGTACTGGAAAAGCATAAGTACCATCCTGAGGGAAAAACAAAAGTACCTCTAGGGCCTGCAAGTACCCATTCTAGGTGGGACAATGAAGAGTATGGATAAAACAACATCTGCTTCGGAATATTATAGCAAGTAGGGGTCATAAAGGCATATGATCCTGAATAGAGCATGCAGTAAGGCCTATAGAGGACAAACAATCATTTGTACCTGAACACCAAGCAAAATAGCATTGTGATCACTTATTGGTAAGTAAGGAAAAATGGCCATTTTGATCCGGAAAAAATCATCGTTTGATCCTAAACATTATTTGACAGACATGTGTGCAGCATTATTATTTGATGCATCATATATACTGCATCGCATGTTTATCTTTTGCATTTTATATGATTGATTGCTTGTTACTACTGAGATTCGATTGAATCTCACCCTTTCCATAAATAAAATTTATTCAGCAAGAGGAAGTGGCTCTAAAGGCAAAGAGGTAGAAACCGGCAACTGAGGGTTCCAGTTCTAATATAGAGTCTTGTGTTGGTTATCTTTGTACCTTTTATGTATTTTTGGGCTTTGTAAATTACTATGTACAAATCCTATAGGGAATTCTTGTAATGTAATCAAGAATTTTATATCAGTATGTTTATGCTATTTATGTATGCCAATTGAACTGTGTTAGTACTCATTTAAATGTCGAATTACCGAGGGGTTTAATACCAAATAGGGTGGTTCAAATTTCTATTCAAATATTTTTGAGTATATTTTAAAGATAAAATATTACTCAAAGCTAATTCTAGCCATAAAATTCCAGAACTACAACTAAAACCTCACTGCAACAAAATTCATTCCAGATTCAATGTCTAACTTCAAAATTTCATAATTCCTAATGTACTAATCCAAATGGCACAAATGACATATAAAATTAAAGCTTGACAAGTTTACTTTTATTCTAAAAAATATCATGGCCATTAGATAACATTCTATTAGCTAAAAACACAACACATTCAAACTGTCACACAGAAAACCCTAATTAACAACATTAATCCAATTTTTGGATTTCAAATCCATTCTTTCTAAAATTATACCAACAACCTATTCCTATAAAATTTTACCCAAGGAATCCATTGGAGACATTAAAAACACTAAAATAATACTCCTTATTCATGCCCTATTCTTACCGAAAATTAGGGCACAAAGCAATAATTCACCAATTCACAATTTATTCACTAAATTAGGTTTATAGGCTTCCCAAACATCATATAAACACATGTATATGAACAAAGCATAATGAAACCCTAAAAATACTTGGTGACTAAAAATTAGGGTAACAAGAGGATTCCACAAAAATCCACTAACCAACACAATCCATACATCTAAATCAAGCCTAAGCTCACTTCTTTCACTTTCTAAGGTTTGTTCTTGATTTTTTCAACTTTGGCATTTTGTAGAAAGCACAAAACACCTATTCTCTCAAGAAACTAAAACATAGAAATGAAGCCCTTAGTAAGAGGAACAATTTTCATAAAGACCTTAAGAGCTAGAGAGGTGATCTTAAAGGTGAAAATTAAAGTAGAAGACTCACCTTCCTTTATTGTTCTTCTTTCTCTTTCCTTTTTCATTTTGCTCTTCTTTTTCTGTTTTTTTTTTGCTTGGGTTGGCCGAATTATGAGAGTAAGAGTGAGAGATAGTTAATGTTTGATATTCACTTATTTGGCCTCTTACAATTTACTTGGCCAAAAATTGCCAAGAGCACATGTGGCCAAAATTGTGGCTTCTTGCATAAGCCTAAGTTAACTAACCAAGTATACTTAAGTTGAGTTTCTTTTCTCTTTCCTCTTTCCTCTTCTTCTTGATGGAAATATTGCTTCTAAATAGAGGAGGAATTGTTGATTAATTGCTTCAATTTGTCTTGTCATTGGTCCATTTTTTCTAAGTTGGAAAATTATGTAACACTTTGCCTAAGTTAACTAACCAAGTATGGTTAAGTTGAGTTGCTTTTCTCTTTCCTCTTTCCTCTTCTTCTTGACGGAAATATTGCTTCTAAATGGAGGAGGAATTGTTGACTAATTGCTTCAATATGTCTTGTCATTGGTCCATTTTTTCCAAGTTAGAAAATTATGTAACACTTTGACTAATTGACCAAAATATTATCTTCCCCTTTTACCCTTAATTGGATTGTTTTAATGGCTTAAAGGGAGAGAGAATTTTTCTTTTCATTCTAATAATGACTTCTTACTTTTGAAGAGCAAATGTTGGCCCTTCATTTTGTCTTCCTATTTTGACCTCAAGATCAAGTGGCAATTGTCTCGTTTGCCCTTGATTATGATAATATTATTTCTTGTTCCATTAGTTCTTTTAGTTCTCTATATTACTTCTTTCTAGACACCATTTCCCTTTTCCTCTGGGTCCGAGTTAGGTTTTATGTCATTCTGACACATCCTAAAGGAATCGGGTACTTTCTTTCAACTAATTCACATTGAAATTCATATTCTATTCTGAGTGTGATTTCTATAAGTCATTATATTTCTTATGCATTCCTGGGACTCTTACTAAACTAGACTTAGTAATTTACTTTATTCAGGATTATTGATGTAATACCCCAAATTTTGGGATAAGAGGCTTGAGATTTAGCCTAGATTTAGTGGACTGCTAGACCCCAGTTTAGCAAATGTCCAAGTAAGGAATGATATTTATCCCAAAATTTCTTAATATCTTTAGATATTAAAATGGATTTAAAAGGCAAGGGAAAAATGGTAATTTTGCCAAAAGATGAGGAACAAGGATTTTTCCCTAATATTCCCTATGATTTGAGTTGGATAGGAATTAAAAGGAGGAAAATTACTACTTGGTAATTAATGAAGCCATGTTGGTAATTATTATCAAGTAAAGTCAATAAGCGGAAAAGCTTAAGGCTTTGGAGGACCACTTGAGGTGGTATAATGGGATAATATGAGAGTGAATTATACTGTCTTATTTCTTATTAATATTAGTGGAATGATGAAGGAAAAGAAAAAGGAAACTTGCTATGCAAGAAATGAGATAGGTTGACTAATTGAGTAAAGGCCATCGGATGATTTTAATTAATCATCATCCTTCATCAATTTATTCTCATCCTTTCCTGCGGTCAAATTAAAAGGGAAGAGAAACGGAACAGATCAGAACGAGAACGAGAATGAGAAAGAGAACGGAGAGAATGAGAATGTGAACGGAGAGAGAGAAGAGAGAGAAAGCTTGTATTGGACGGATTGTGATTATGATTGGGATTGTGATGGTGATGGTTGTTTAGCATGCTTTATGAACATTCCATAAGAATATGAATCAGTTGAGTAGCAAGAGATGAAGCCTAAAAAGAGTAGTTACCTCAATATTGTCAAGGTTGTCGAGCGCGGCTTAAGTGTCCAACGTTGCGTGTTCGATATCTAAAGATCTCCTTTGGGGGAAAGCTGGTTGGGCCGCCAGTGAAGTTTTGCCTTCTGTGCTCCTGGTAGGGGTTCAGTTGGGCCAAATGTTGAACCTGTGAATGGTTAGTCCAGGTGAGCCTGGAGCCGGGGCCTAATAGGTGTAAGCCTAATGCGTACTCATCTGGCAAGATGACTGATCCATTGGTTGGAAAGTGGTTATTCCACAAGTTGCCGCACTCAGTCCTGGTGAGTCAAGGAGTGTTGGCCAAACTCCTGTGCCACTGTAGAGGGTGCCTATTAAGGGTAGCTCTGCAGTTGGGCCTAGTGGGAGGGCTGTATTCGGCAAAGATGATGGACTAATTGTCCTGAAGTCATAAGACCTGACGGGCTCTAAGTCCTGAGGCTGGAAAAAATATGAGATGTGATTGAGAATGGAGCCGAGTAGAGGCTCGAGGTAATAAGACCCAATATGCAAATTTGCATAGGACAAATATCCGCGGGCCAAAAGACCTAAATGTCTAAGTGCTGTAGTTGTTACCTAGAACGGTGACATTGGACATACTTGTCCAAAGTATATATTGAGAATGGCATAACACTCAAACTGTACCAGGTTGTAGCAAAGGTTGTGAGCCTAAGATGCCTATGGCATGAGGGTGAATCCCTAGGCTGTTGAGCCAGAGTATCCGGTGTCTTGGTAGTAAGTGAGCCGTAAGGCTTTATATACATACGATGTGATATGGGAGAGTCCCAAAGAGGATGGAAGGCCTGGTATGCATGCAATGTGATCTGGGAGAGAATCCTGAAGAGGCAGTGAGGCCTAAGAACCCAAGCGCTGTGAGATCAGACTGGTGAGTCTTGTGAGGATGCTACATACTAGATACAGAATGAATGTAAGTGTTGCATGTTGAATGCATAATGATATCTAAGGTTTGGTCTGAAGAATATAATTCTTGAGTTGCATTCTTTAAAAGCTTACAAATGAGAGAACAAATTAATAAGATGGCTGTAATTTGCCACCGTGATCGGAGGTTCTCGCTAGGTAAGCGTGGGATGAAGCGATAGCGTTCATCGACATGGCGTTAGAGGCTAGCCATCCTATGATTACCATGGCTGGAAGAGCTAACCAGGTATATGGGTACCTGCGTGAAGCACCATTCCTTGGTCGAAAGACAAGGTTGAAATATAGCGGCTGAAGTGTCGTATGTAGTTCCCGGAAGGAACTGACTAGCAATGATGTCATACGCATAATGGAGAGAGAGACATAATGTCTCAGGACGATCATTGGAGGTAAAAATTGTACCATATGACGTTCAAAAATTTCGAGGATGAAATTTATTGAACAGGGGGAGAAATGTAATACCCCAAATTTTAGGATAAGAGGCTTGAGTTTAGCATAGATTTGGTGGACTGCTAGACCCCGGTTTCATAAATGTCCAAGTGACAAATGATATTTATCCCAAAATTCCTTAATATCTTTAGATATTAAAATGGAATTAAAAGGCAAGGGCAAAATGGTAATTTTTCCATAAGATGAGAAATAAGGATTTTTCCCTAATATTCCCTATGATTTGAGTTGGATGGGAATTAAAAGAAGGGAAATTACTACTTGGTAATTAATGAAGCCATGTTGGTAATTATTATCAAGTAAAGTCATTAAGAAGAAAAGCTTAAGGCTTTGGAGGACCACTTGAGGTGGTATAATGGGATAATTTGAGAGTGAATTATACTATCTTATTTCTCATTAATATTAGTGGAATGATGAAGGAAAATAACAAGGAAACTTTCTATGCAAGAAATGAGATAGGTGGACCAATTAAGTAAAGGCCACCGGATGATTTTAATTAATCATCATCCTTCATCAATTTATTCTCTTCCTTTCCTGTGGTCAGTTTAAAAGGGAAGAGAAACGGAACAGATCAGAACGAGAACGAGAAAGAGAATAGAGAGAACGAGAACGCGAACGGAGAGAGAGAAGAGAGAGAAAGCTTGTATTGGCCGGAACTTGTCCGAAACGGCGTTTTCTCTCAAAATGTCCAGTACAAATGTTCTTCTACTCATCCCAAGCTTTGATTCTATGGTTTCGTATTCTTGTTTGGAGGCCGTTGGTGCCATCTCGCAGGCCGGAGCGTCACCAAAATTTCAAACCGGATTCAGAAGCGTGTAGAGGTAAGCGCGTGCTACCTTTCTACCATTTCAGTTTATCATTTGGATGAGTATTTTGGAAGTAGTGTATTGTTCATCTCTCATTCTATTCATTTTTTAGGGGCCAAAATGATGTCCAATGGATGTCGAAATGGCTAATCATGTAATAAGGAGTAGAAAGGAGTATATTAAGATAAAGAAAGGGAAGAACCGACACAACTTTTCTAATAACTCTATAATGGTAGCCCTATATGGTTTATGAGGGTAGAGTTGGAATTTCATCAATTGGATGATTCCATTGAGTTCAGAAGTGCAAATTGTATAGGGTTCATGTTGAAGAGAAAGTGAGACAAGGCATGGAGTGTGAAATGACTAATTTACCCTTTTAGCTCTATATAGGGGCTGTTAAGGGGTATTTTTGTAATTTGGGTCTGAATTTGACTGATATGAAGTCATAAATAACAAGTGAAATTGTGTAGGATTGGCCCATGTTGTGATTTCTGTAAAAGTACAGTTGAGCCGGGCTTCCGGGGGCATTTTGGTAATTTAGCATAATTGGGTTAAGTTATCAACTAATACGAGTCTAGAATGATATAAGAAATAGTAATTACTAATTTCTAGGAATTTTAGGACTCGATGGTTGGTCGTGCCCGAACCGGAGCAAAGACGAAGGATTGAGGACGGACGTGAGGTCTGACAGGTAGTGGACTTACTTTTCCTGCATGGGTGTGATATGTATGTTATATGTATTGATTGTGTGACTGCTATGCCTATTTGTTTTAAGCATATTTGATTGATTGAAGCTCTGTTATATTTGTGCGATGGCCATTGGTATGTCATATCATTGAGCATGCAGCATATCATTATGTTGGCATGAAATAGGGTACGCAAGCATGTCATACATTCATATATATCTGCCATGCATAGTAGTACTATTCACTTCTGAGATTCTCTCAAATCTCACTCCTCCCAAACATCCATAGTGACAGGTGAAGATGTATGAAGATGCACGGAAAAGATATGTAGACGTGAAGTGAATAGGAGGCCGTAGTGCGAAGCACTACTTCCTGTATTTCATATATGTGTATGTATATAGATGTATGTGTATGTATAAATGTTGTATAAGCAGAGAATCGCTCTAATGTATTTAAGAAATATTCTAGCATGAATAAGATATCGTCTTTTAGTTTATCGATATATTCGCTCTCAAACTCTGATTTAATGGAACTAAGAGTCGGTGATGTAAGGTAAGGTAAGGAAGGGTGTCACATTTGGTGGTATTAGAGCATTAGATGAATTTATGCTCATATGTGACAGTCCTTACATTTAATGGTATCAGAGCCTTATTAATAAGATGGTTATAATTCACCACCTTGATCAGGGGTTCTCACTATGTGACAGTGGGACGAAGCGTTAGCTCTTACCCTGACACAGCGTAGGGGCTAGCCACCCTATTGTTGCCCTGACTGGAGGGGCTGACCAGGTGTATGGGCGCCTGTATGAAGCACCAGTCCTTGGTTGAGAGGCGGGGCTTAAAACTAGCGGCTGAGGTACCTTATGTAGTCCCCCGAAGGGGCTGACTAGTAGTTAAGTTGTGTAAAGTGCTGGACCTCTACATTGGTGGTATCAGAGTAAAGGTTCTAGAATGATGGATAGTTGCTAGAGTCATGAAAGCGATGGTTCTGGCAACAATGGTAATTGCTAGAATTATAGAGCGTTGATTCTAGCAATATTGGGAATTTGCTAGAAGTTATCTGTTTTACAATGATAGGTTATAATCCTTAGTTAAATGCCTTATGGAAGGAGGCATGGTGGTGAAAATATGGCTAAGAGTGATGCCAAGTTGAGAACAAGGATTTGGATAACCTATAGATGAAATTGGATGGATTTGAGATGAGTTTTGAAGTGTTTATCAGCTGTGGATAGCTGATGAACTCGAGTGCAACCTAGTGAACTTGAGTTCATGGGTTATTTTCTGAAGGAAAAGAAGTCTTGGGCAAGAACTCTCAGTGGTGGAATTCCCGAACTCGAGTGTAAAAAGGGACAGAACTCGAGTTCAGTTTGTTGAACTCGAGTGCATGAGGAATTTTCCCGTAAATCAGATGTTTTCATGTGGAAACTCACAGAAGTTCAAAGGTGAACTCAAGTGTGAAGTGCCTGAGAACTTGAGTTCAGTGTGGAGAAATCGAGTGCAGGATGATGTTTGCTGGGTATTCAACTCTCGGGTGGAAACTCTCAGGCCGTAACTCGTGAGACTCGAGTGTAATGGAGGCTGAGAACTCGAGTTCATTGAGGGTAACTCGAGTGCATGGGGTATTTCCTCATGCATGTGATGGTTTCAGGCATGAACTCATAGGAGTGCACTGCCTGAACTCGAGTACAAATGGTCGAGAACTCGAGTTCAAATGGATGAACTCGAGTGCATGAGCTGTTCTTGCATGATGGGATAGTCTCTGGAAGAAACTCTTCTCCAGAACTCGTTGTACTAGAGTGTTGATAAGTTGGGAACTCAATTTTGCGTATGACAACTCAAGTGCATCCTTCTCTTCTCGATATTGAAGATTTTCTCGGGAAGAAACTTCTATGGCAAAACATGCGGAACTCGAGTGCTGAGATTTAGACTCGAGTATGGATGATGTTGAGAACTCGAGTGCGTTGTGGTGAACTCAAGTGCAAGTTTTCATGTCATGTGGAAAGAAAAAAAAACTAAGTCCTGATGGAGAAACCGATAGAACTCGAGTGTGTTGGGAAAACTCGAATGCGAAGCCAAAAACTTGAGTTCAGAGGTAGTTTATTGAAATGGAAATGTGACTTTGTGCAATGCTTAGATGGAAGTTTAGCACATTGTATAAGACTTATCTGACATGTCACGTGGAGGGTAAGGTATTATGGGATACCGATACCCAGTGACTTATGAGATGATGCTAGCACTGATGCCCGAATCTTATTGGAACTCCGTGGTTAAGCATGTGCTTGGAAGAGGAATGACGTGGGTAAAATCAACAAGAGTTTGATAGCTTTGGGCTTAGTAGGGATCCGTTGTAAAGGTTGGAACTCTGAATAGAGGTTCCTAAATAACCTAAGAAATGGTTAGAGGCATGGAGATGATAAAATAAGTATTGATCTTCAATCCAAACCCTTTCTGTTGCAGTAGGTACTGTACAGAAAATTTTATTGGCGGGGTTATGGAATTTGAGTTTGAGGTTTAGTGATTGTGTTAAGGCTCTCCATACTAAGGGATGAACCTTAGTAACCATGGGGTTAATGATATATGATGATACATGATGAGTGATGATCATCTCGTATATCAATCATAGAGGATATGATATGATGATACTGAAGGTTGAGAATACGTTTGGATCAGATCTAAGCTGATGTGGCGCTTAGGTCCAGATGATAATAAGGTTGCACTTTGGTTCTATTTGATGACAGAAGTCAGAACCTTGTGAACCTTATAGATGACGGTGAACCTTCAGTAATTAGTTAAGGATATTACCCGGAACCGTGAAGGTTAGAATAGGTCCTATTGATCTTGATATTTTTAGCGTGCATATTGAGTATGATTAAGGAAAGTGATTTCCAACTAGGGTGATATTAAGGTTCTAAGAGTAGAATCTTTGTTTGAGAATAAGGAATATGAGATAGCCTAAGTGGCTGAGGTACTAGAGTATAGTACAGAGATGGGTGAGAATCCTCATTTGGAGGTTGCTAGTTGTAAATCTAGCATGAGGGAAAGATCTTAATCATAGACTTATCCCATTAAGTTATGATTATTGCCTGGAGTAGAGTTAATATCAAAAGTTCAAATGAACTGACTCCAAGGAGTGAGTAGATTACAGAACTGCTAGAGAAGAAGGATCTTATGAGATTTGAATTCCATTACAATGGTACTTACATTTGTAGGCAACCAACCTGACAGAACTACCTGTGGAGGATTCTGATCGGAAAGGGCTACCTATGGGGAGTTTTGATATGAGAAGGCTATCTATAGGGAGATTTGATCAGAAAAGGCTACCTACGGAGGGTTAGATCGGAGGGGCTGACCAGTCAGGGGACTGCGTAAAGCATCGAGTGTAGGATCGTAGTGTGAACCCGCCGTGATGTTGAACCATAGTGTGCATTCGCCGTGATGACAAACCGTGGCGTGAAGCCGCCGTGAAGTTAGTCTTCTATCGCATAAGTTTCCTTGAGAAGAAGAGACGGGTAACCCAATAAATTGTCATGGGGTGCTCTAATGCCGAATGATGACAGGGATTAAGGAAAGCTACTCTTGCTCTCGCATATTTTATGTAATGGTTCTGCATGTATGTGTTTACCATCAAGTGTATTCGTGCTATGAATATACGATAGGCAGTAAGACCTTTTGGGCCAGTGTGTCCTTGGGCAGTCAGACCTTACGGGCGGAGGTCCGAGGCTGTAAGTCCCATAATTCCTATGGCATAGGGGTGATTCCCTGGGTAGTAAGACCTAGTGAGCATTTAGTGATTGTGGGGTAGTATCACAGGGCCTATTGTGCGAGTGAGCGTATTGCTAGAGTGGACGCCCAGGCCGTGGAGATTCCTATTTTGCACGAGCAGTCGCCCGAGGCCTATTACGTAAGTAGATGCATTGCGCGGGTGGACACTTGGGGCCATAGAACTCATATGATGCACAAGTGGAATCCCGGGGCCTATTGCGCGAGTAAACACTTGGGGCCAGTGGTTGCCGTTATGCTATATGCTAACGTGCTAAATGCTCTAGTGACGATGATTTATTTAGCGTGCTTTGTGAACATTACATAAGAGTGAGAATGAAATGAGTAGCAAGAGATGGAGCCTGAAATGAGAAGTTTGGGTTAGACTCCCGTGCGACTGCAGTGGGCCTAGTGGGAGAAATTCCATTGTGGCTGTAATGGGCCTAGTGGGAGGGTTGTTATATAAATTTTCCACACTCAGTCTTGGTGAGCCTGGGGGTGTGAGCCAGATTCCTGTGCCGCTATAGAGGGAACCCAGTGAGGGTAGCTCTACAGTTAGGCCTAGTAGGAGAGCTGTTATTCAGCAAAGTGGTGGATCAAGTATCCTAGGGCCATAAGACCTAGTGGGATAGTGAATCCTTAGGCTGGCAGAATAGGGAAATGTGTTAAGAATGGAGCCGAGTAGAGGCTCGAGGCGATAAGACCTAAGATACAAATTTGTATAGGGCAATGCCCTTGGGCTATATGATCTATATGTCTAAGCGCAGTGGTTGTTACCTAGTGCCGTGACATGGACCAGTGCGTCCAAAATATGCCTTGAAGTTGGCAGAATGTGTAGGTTGTACCAGATTGTAGTACAGGCGGTAAGCCTAAGATGCATATGGCATGAGGGATGAATCCCTAGGCTATAAAGCTAGAATATCTAGCGTCTTGGAAGTTGAATAAGCCGTAAGGCTTGATGTGCATACAGTATGATATGGGTGAATCCCAAAGGGGCCGTAAAGCCTAGTATGTATACAAGATGATTCGGGATAGTCTTGAAGGGGCAATGAGGCCTAAGAAACTAAGCGCTGTGAGATTGGACTAGTGAGTCCTGTGTGAGTGCTACATACTAGGTACAAAATGAATGAAAGTGCTACATAGTGGGTACAAAATGAAAGAACTAGAATGCGAAAGGTAGACTAAATGTCTAGAAATGGTTCTTTGAGGTACAGATAGTACCATTTGATGTTTGAAATTTCGAGGATGAAATTTATTGAACGGGGGGAGAGCTGTAATATCCTAAATTTTGGGACTAAAGGCTTAAGATTTAGCCTGGAATAAAGGGGACTACTAGACCCCTGTTTGGTAAATGTCATAGTGAGACATAGTGTTATTTCCCAAAATTCCTTTATATCATTGGATATTAAAAAGAATTATATTGGTGAGCTAAAGAGCTCGGGGAGTAACAAAACGAAATGATTGGAAGTCACACACAATATAGTAAATGAAACACAAAGTAATTTTGCTACAGGTGAAATTCCTGGTATGGCAGTGATGATTGTGTGACATGTTTTGATGGGTAAATGATTGTGAAAAATTATGAAAATTTCCAGAATGAAAGTAGACTTATCAAGATTTAATTTGATAGGTCAAATGAGTCATTTGGAGTTGTACACAAAGAGAAATGAATTTTTGAAGTTAGCCCAGCGAAATTAACTATTTTCTAGGGCAACATCCAAAGATTAAAATTTTGAGAAGAGTAAGCTTCCAATTGGCCAAAATGTTTATGTCTGATTTTTTGCCACAGCCAAAACCCCCAAATTTCAGGATTTCATGTTTTTGAAGGAAATTGACATATTTAGCCCTTCCTAGCCTCTTAGGCCTTATTATACACTTCCAATGACCCACAATCATGATTCTGATGATGTGATTAGGTATCTAGGACTATGGAGAATTCATGAAAGAAGAGGCATGGAATAAATTCCATGGAGGAAGAGGCATTGATGAATTTTCTAGAAGCTCCAAAGGTGGGAGGAAGAGCAAACCAAGGAAGGACTACGGTCCACCAGGTAGTGAACTTACCTTTTCTGCATGTATGTGATATGTATGTCTTGCATTGATTATGTGACTGCTTTGCCTTTTTGTGTGGAACAAGTATGATTGGTTGAAGCTCTGTTATATTTATGCAATGGTCATATGTATGTCATAACATCGAGCATGCAGTATGTCATTATGTTGGCATGAAATAGTGTAGGCAAGCATGTCATGCATTCATATATATCTTGCATGCATAGTGGTAATGTTGCTACTGAGATTCTCTCGAATCTCACTCCTCCCAACCAACCATTTTAGACAGGTAAAGGATGTTTAGAAAGATGATGGAGGAGATATGGAGGTCAAGTGAAGAGCATATTGCAAGCCACTATCTTTTGAATTGATGTAAATACTCTGGTGATTGTATTTATAAGAAGTGATACATGTATATGTATATGTATGAGAATATATGAATGAATGTGTTTAGCAAAGAACGGCTCTAATGGATAGCTCTTAGTTTATTTTATGTAATCATTGCACACTCTGATATTGTAAAACTAAGAGCTGATGATGTATTGGTGACGTAGTGAATCTTGTGAGAATGATTGTAAAGTTGCTACCCTTTTGAAAACCCTCTCAGCCCTAAGTTAAAATCCTAAGTTGAGAGTGGGGATTTGTGAACGTTTTGTAACGTTGGGTAGTCTGGAGTTAAATCCTGGTTCCACAATCAATTTCACTAGTCATTTAGAGAAGGGTGTCACACGTTGGCTCTCAATAGTGGTATATTGTAATGAGTTTTCTATTGAGTAAGTTTCCTTGAGAAGAGGGGTTATATTAGATAGCCATGCGGTACGTCAGTACCAAATGATGAAAGAGATTGAGGAAGAACAGGCTTGGCAACATTAAGCTAAATAGCTCTTGCTTGTGAATTTTATGTAATGGTTATGCATGTATGTGTTTACCATCGAGTATATTCGTGTTATGAATATACGATAGGCAGTAAGACCTTTTGGACCAGCGTGTCCTTAGGCAGTCAGACCTGATGGGCGGAGGCCCGAGGCTGTAAGTCTCGTGATGTCTTTGACATAGGGGTAATTCCCTGGGTAGTAAGACCTTATGAGCATTCATGAGTTGCACAGTGGTCCCTCGGGGCTGAGGACCTATCTAGCGCGATGTCAGTATATGAGTTGCATTTATATGCACTATGCACAATTGCCCTGCGGGGAAGAGAACCTGTCTAGCGCGATGTCAGTATATGAGTTGCATTTGTATGCATTATGCCCTACAGGGTAGAGAACCTGTCTAGCATGATGTCATTATGTGAGTTGCATTTATATGCACTGTGCACAATTGCCTTACGGGGTAGAGAACCTGTCTAGTGCTATGTCAGTCTATGAATTACATGGGATGCTTATGAGATTATCAGGATTGTGATGGTGATGGTTATTTAGCATGCTTCGTGAATATTACATAAGAATGTGAATAAGTTAAGTAGCAAGAGATGAAGCCTGAAAAGATTAGTTAACTCAATAATGTCAAGGTTGTCGAGCGCAACTTAAGTGTCCAACTTCGTGTGTTCGATATCTGAAGATCTCCTTTAGGGGATAGCTGGTTGGGCGGCCAGCGAAGTTTTACCTTCTGTGCTCCTGGTAGGGATTCAGTTGGGCTAAATGTTGCACCTGTGCACAGTTAGTCCAGGTGAGCCTGGAGCCGGGGCCTAATAGGTGTAAGCCTAGTGGGTACTCATATGGCAAGATGATGGATCAATTGGTTGGAAAATGGTTATTCCACAAGTTGCCGCACTCAGTCCTGGTGAGTCAGGGAGTATGGGCCAAACTCCCGTGCCGTTGTAGAGGTCGCCTATTGAGGGTAGCTCTGTAGTTAGGCCTAGTGGGAGGGCTGTATTCAGAAAAAATGATGAACTAATTGTCCTGAAGCCATAAGACCTGACGGGCTCATAAGTCCTGAGGCTGGAAAAAATATGAGATGTGATTGAGAATGGAGCCGAGTAGAGGCTCGAGGTAATAAGACCCAATATGAAAATTTACATAGGACAAATGTCCGTGGGCCATAAGACCTAAATATCTTAGTACTGTGGTTGTTACCTAGAATGGTGACATTGGACATACTTGTCCAAAGTATATATTGAGAATGGAAGAACACTCAATTGTACCAGGTTGTAGAAAAGGCTGTGAGCCTAAGATGCCTATGGCATAGGGGTGAATCCCTAGGCTGTTGATTCAGAGTATCCGGTGTCTTGGTCGTAAGTGGGCCGTAAGGCTTGATATGCATACGATGTGATATGGGAGAGTCCCAAAGAGGCTGGAAGGCCTGGTATGCATGCAATGTGATCCGGGAGTGAATACCGAAGAGGCAGTGAGGCCTAAGAACCCAAGTACTGTGAGATCGGATTGGTGAGTCTTGTGAGGATGCTACATACTGGATACAGAATGAATATAAGTGCTGCATGTTGAATGCAGAATGTTATATAAGGTTTGGTCTCAATAATATAATTCTTGAGTTACATGCTTTAAAACTTGTAAATGAGAGAACTAATTAATGAGATGGCTGTAATTTGCCACCGTCATCGGAGGTTCTCGCTAGGTAAGCGTGGGACGAAGCGATAGCTTTCATCGACACGGCGTTAGAGGCTAGCCATCCTATGATTACCATGGCTGGAAGAGCTAACCAGGTATATGGGTACCTGCGTGAAGCACCAGTCCTTGGTCGAAAGACAAGGTTGAAATATAGCGGCTGAAGTGTCGTATGTAGTTCCCGGAAGGAATTGACTAGCAATGATGCCATACGTATAATGGAGAGAGAGACATAATGTCTCAGGACGATCCTTAGACGTAAAAATGGTACCATATGACGTTCGAAATTTCGAGGATGAAATTTATTGAATAGGGGAGAAATGTAATACCCCAAATTTTGGGATAAGAGGCTTGAGATTTAGCCTAGATTTAGTGGACTGCTAGACCCCAGTTTAGCAAATGTCCAAGTGAGGAATGATATTTATCCCAAAATTCCTTAATATCTTTAGATATTAAAATGGAATTAAAAGGCAAGGGCAAAATGGTAATTTTGCCATAAGATGAGGAATAAGGATTTTTCCCTAATATTCCCTATGATTTGAGTTGGATGGGAATTAAAAGGAGGAAAATTACTACTTGGTAATTAATGAAGCCATGTTGGTAATTATTATCAAGTAAAGTAATTAAGAGGAAAAACTTAAGGCTTTGGAGGGCAACTTGAGGTGGTATAATAGGATAATTTGAGAGTGAATTATACTGTCTTATTTCTCATAAATATTAGTAGAATGATGAAGGAAAAGAAAAAGGAAACTTGCTATGCAAGAAATGAGATAGGTGGACCAATTGAGTAAAGGCCACCGGATGATTTTAATTAATCATCATCCTTTATCAATTTATTCTCTTCCTTTCCTGTGGTCAGATTAAAAGTGAAGAGAAACGGAACAGATCAGAACAAGAACGAGAAAGAGAATGGAGAGAACGAGAACGCGAACGGAGAGAGAGAAGAGAGAGAAAGCTTGTATTGGCCGGAACTCATCCGAAACGGAATTTTCTCTCAAAATGTCCAGTACAAATGTTCTTCTACTCATCCCGAGCTTTGATTCTATGGTTTCGTATTCTTGTTTGGAGGCTGTTGGTGCCATCTCGCAGGCTGGAGCGTCGCCAAAATTCCGAACCGGATTCAGAAGCGTGTAGAGGTAAGCGCGTGCTACCTTTCTACCATTTCAGTTTATCATTTGGATGAGTATTTTGAAAGTAGTGTATTGTTCATCTCTCATTTTATTCATGTTTTGGGGGCCAAAATGATGTCCAATGGATGTCTAAATAGTTAAGTAGAAAGGAGGATATTAAGATAAAGAAAGGGAAGAACCGACACAACTTTCCTAAGAACTCTATAATGGCTGCTCTGTATAGTTTATGAGGGTAGAGTTGGAATTTCATCAATTGGATGATTCCATTAAGTTTAGAAGGGAAAACTGTGTAGGGTTCATGTTGAAGAGAAAGTGAGAAAAGGCCTGGAGTATGAAATGACTAATTTACCCTTTTTGCTCTATATAGGGGCTGTTAAGGGGTATTTTTGTCATTCGGGCCTAAATTTGACTGATATGAAATCATAAATGGATTCTACACGTGAAATTGTGTAGGATTGGCCCATGTTGTGATTTCTGTAAAAGTACAGTTGGGCCGGGCTTCCGGGGGCATTTTGGTAATTTAGCATAATTGGGCTAAGTTATCAACTAATACGAGTCTAGAATGATATAAGAAAGAGTAATTACTAATGTCTGGGAATTCTAGGACTCAATGGATGGTTGTGCCCGAACCAGAGCAAAGACGAAGGATTGAGGACGGACGTGAGGTCCGACAGGTAGTGGATTTACTTTTCCTTCATGGGTGTGATATGTATGTTATATACATTGATTGTGTGACTGCTATGCCTATTTGTGTTAAGCATATTTGATTGATTGAAACTCTGTTATATTTGTGCGATGGTCATTGGTCACTAGTGCAAAAATCACTTTTTAGACCGGTTAAAAAATACATTTTAGACCGGTTCTAGATCAGGTCTTGATACAGCCGGTCTAAAAAGTATTTAACTTTTTAGACCGTTTAAAAAACCGGTCTAAAATATGAGATTTTAAGACCGGTTCTACAACAACCGGTCTTAAAGTTTAACTAACGGAAAGGGTAGAGAAATTTCAGTACTATTAAGACCGGTTCTTTAAGAACCGGTCTTAAAAAATAGGACTTTAAGACGGTTCTAACTTTAACTAGTCTTAAATTAATATTTAAGACCGGTTCTTAAGGAAATCGGTCTTACAAGTTTACTTCTTTAAGACCAGTTCTCTTAAGAACAGGTCTTAAATATCAATTTAAGACCGGTTAGATTTAGAACTGGTCTTGAAGTTTAATCTTTTAAGACCAGTCTTCAATTTAACCGGTCTTAAATTCATATTTAAGACATGTTCTTATTTGGAACCGGTCTAAAAATTGTGTATTTTTTTATTTGTTTCAATCTTACCTAGGCAAGTAAGCCATATTCAACGACAATCCCCTCTGTGCTACATTACATACACAAGCAACAACACATGCATATATATATTGACAATCAGAAGCAGTGACAACAATATTTTTATTTCCAGAAACAATTGGTATTTCTCAGAATGCAAACTTGCTCCAAATTTAGAATCATGAAGCCTAAAATCCTTATTAGTTCCCCTTTCCCTCTTTTGTTAAATATGACCTTAGTTATCATAATTGGTATGAACCTATAAATGTCAGTCTGTTCAAGGGAAAAACACTTGGCCCTTACAACCCTCGACTCTCAAAAATCACAGAATGAACATTATGAAAAAAAATCATTGAAAACAAACACATTCAATTCCAATGACTACCAATAACACATGATCAACTTATTCAATTCTCAAAAACAGTACAATATTAACAATTTATAATTATCAGGCATTTTGAACCACAGCACCACAATTAAACAATGATAGCAGGAAAATGGCGACATTGTGTGAACTTGCAATCCCAAAGCTTGTAAAGAGAAGCAGGAGAAGAAATATTTCTCATTATATGGAAAAAATTCCTAAGCTTTACAAAGAAATGAAAAAAGTAGAGGAAAATTTACAATAGTGATCCCATACCTGAATCGACAGCCAACTAGTATCACCAATATCCAAGAAATTGTCCTGAACAGAGATATAAACCAAATTAGATATATATATGAAAACCATAAGTATTATTAGAACAACATAGGATCGGATTCAAAAACTTACTAATCTTGTAAAAGCTCATAGATGAATTCAGCAATACATTTTCGGATGAAATCAATATCTTCTTCAGGAAAGGGATCAGCAAGATCAAACATCTGTATGTGTAACACCGAAGCCAAACAAAACATTAACTTACTAACTTAAAAACAATAAAGTAATACAAAATTTTTGAAATATACATTTATTACCTTCTCAGTAAAGTCAGTTGTGCCTAGGCTGATAATATTGTAAATTTTCCTCAACATATAAAGACCACATAAGTTGGAGCCCGATGGTTGCCTACGGGTCTAAAAAAGAACATGATATCATCAAAGCAAGCATAAAAGTATAGCTTATGGAACGAATCTTAAAGAAAACAAATATGTACTAACCTTTGGCGTGATCCATGTAGGGTCTTTTAAGTCACGAACATGCCTATCACACTTAGCGTGTAGGAAAGTCCGCATAGCCCTATGATCAAAATCACAAAGATTACTTATTCTGCACACAAACTTTGCACACAAAAGGTAATAAAGCAAGAAAACTTACGAGTTCATAGTCTTCTTCAAGTCACTCCCCGATTTGAAGTTGAGGGAGCATAGGAGGATCACTGTGTATCTAGCCTTACACAGAATAACCAATTGCCAATGATCCCTTAAAAAAAGAGATGAATGTTAAGCAAATATAAGGCATGATATGTGTTTTGGAATATAAATTTGATGTTTCTTACCCATGCACATAAGGAACCAAGAAACAATCAGTTTATGATTCACTGAGCCTCTTTGATAAATATCTATGTCTGATAGCAGACGTGGTCCCTTTCTCCGTGGCATGAGCAGGGCACATGAATCTAAATTTAGCGCTCTGCCCAGAGGAAACCAACCTATGATTCATGTACCTACAAAAATGGAAGCACACAAATTAAAGTTAAACAGCGTAATTTTTAAGATATTTACTTCTAATTGAAGAAGATACTTACATAAAAAAAAGTTGGACAATCGCAATCGTAAGATTTTGTCTAGGAGCAACCATGGACATTAAATCATCCCTCTCAAGATAGCATGCCGCCCCTAATGGCCTAACAACTGAATCCATAGGCCAATTTCTAACCGAGAAAGATGTATCAAATGCCATTAGAATCACTTGCTGCATCACATTCAGTGGTAGAGGCTATGAAACTTCACGAGGGAAGGGAGCTGGACTTGAGGCTCCGATCGGGGAATCCACAGCTCCAACAGAAACAAGGTTCTTCGGCCATGATATAAAGGTACCCAAGATATCGGCCACAATCTTGAACTCCTCAGAAGGGATAGGGACAGGTGCGTCTGCGATGATAACCTCCTCAACTGACACCCTAACCTGATCATCTGTCATCTGGAGGTGGTCAACAGTTGATCCTAGGTTGTGCACACTCCCCCGTGCAACTAACTATCTCAGAGGATCCTCAACATATAATTCACAAGGCTCAGCATTGTCCTTTCTAGGAACCTCTAATGACTATCCCACATTGCAACAATCCCTTTGGTGCTCTGCTTATGGCGATCGAGCGACTGTACCTAGGCAGGAGCGGTATCTTGTCTTGTGCTCACCATGGCATATACCTCGTCCTTTATCTTGCTCAACCGGGCATCCAATAGTGCATCAAATGATGCTTCTACCTTGGCCCTTGCTTCCGCCCTCGCAGTGGCCAACATACGCTCCAATTCGTCTCTCGTGACCACGTTGGAGGAGGAACTGCGTGAGGAGGATCCAAAGTAATCCTTTATACCCACCCCTCTTCCAACTCCCCTGACGGGGCCTGGATGCTCATGTTTTCCAGTAGCAACCGTGAGAATATCATTCCTCCCCTCCAACTTGAAGGATCCCTCGGCTTACTTTTTTTGAAGTTCCTCCTGTGAGATATACAAAAAACACACATGAGTAATGAAACATGTTTATTAAACAGTTAATAAGAACAATAATACTTATAATTTTTTCAACAACTATACGAGACTGGTTACTCGTATAGGATCCACCACTCTTCCTGTGAGCATGCAACCACAACTCTTCGTGCCGTATCAAAGATGGTGGAGATAGCAGAACAGAAGGACGAATTGAGATGCTTCTTCCAATCTCCTCCGTTTGGCGCCAACAAGTCTTTCTCGGCCTTTGCGTATCCCCCATGAGACATCGTGTGGGGGAAATCATTCTTCCTGCCACTCTCTTGTGCCTTTTTCCTTCTTGCCTGCGAATAAGAAATGGGAAAAAAGGTTACAAACAGTAAAGACAAAAGATGAGTAAATAAAGTACAAAATAAGTTAACTCACCAAAGCCTCTGGAGTAGTCTGAAGCCTAAAAAACTCCTGCCATGTCGCTTCATCGATGTACGAATACTTGCTGCAAGGAGTAGGATGAGGCTTACCAGCTGGCACCTCAATATGCACGTAATTGTTGGCCAGATTCGTCTTAAACTTCCGCCAGCGCTCACAACAATACGTCAAGTCTTGTGATACAAGATCTCACTTTGAGGAACGTTGTAGGTGAGCTGTTATTCATGAATCAAAGGAGTTAGTGACAGTAATGAAACAAATTTGATAAAAGAAACATACAGAAGGAATTTTATACCTGAATAGTATCCCAAATATCCTGCTTAACCTTTTTGTCGACATTCCTCCACTCTTCTATCAATATGCTAGGCTTATTCCGTGCAAGGAGGCCGAAAAAACTCCTATAACGACTGGCATTTAGCCTGATCGATTTCCAGTATTGATCGAACTGGATCGGTATCCTCTCCCCAGCTGACCGACTCAGGGAAACATCCCTCAAGCGTGTGGCCGTACGTTATTATGCTGCCCCTCCGTCTGGGCTGGTAACTCAGCTCACCCGATGACTGCCCCTGATTGACACTCTAAGGCTCATTGTGCTGAGCAGTAGGTTACACCTTATCCTCTACTATAGGATGCACTAGATCTGTCATTGTACTGTTAAGACAAATTGTTAAGTTAGTAAGTTATAAAATAACTATATATATAATCTGCATATAAGTTATAACGATAATTACTTTAAATAGATAGCTAACATTTAAAGTAGATTTATAAAGAGATATCCTCCCATATCCCTTCACGATGATCATTTCTTGTGCCTGTTCATTATTAGCTTCATTTTCTTCATTCAATGCTGGAAGACCCCTAGAAAAAGAAGGGGTCTTGAGAAGATCATAATTTGAACGACTTTCCTCTTCAATATCAACGACCTTTTTTCCTTGGAGAGCTACATACCACATTTTATTTGCCTGATCAATAATAGAGAATACTTGTTTCGCTTGATCTGCCATAATGAAAGGTTCATCTCCAAAACTTATGTTGTTCAGATCAACTAATGTAAACCCTGACTTATCGATCCTCACACCATTATTGACATCAACCCACTTACATTTAAAAATGGGAAATTTAATTTTAACAAAGTCAACCACCCAAATCTCGTCAATAACCCTATAATAAGGTATGGCTGTCAATGTAGGGATCTTATCTTTTGAACTAGAGAAGTACATAGATTCAACTACTAACATAACACCGCTATTCTAGACAGTACTCCTATCATCTAGGGACTTCGTGTAAAAGGTATACCCATTGATCACAAACGAAGTCCAACTTATGACATCAAACTCAGGACCACGTGCTAGCCATTTAATTGTATCAGAAACACATTCTTCTCTGTCAACCTTGTGTTTAAACCAATGTGCAAAAGTCCTGGTATGCTCCCTAATTAATGTTTGTTCAATCAATCGACTATTCGCTTTCCATACAATTTCTTTATGAGCATTTATGTAATCTTGAACTGCATCAACATTATTCAAAATGTACAAGTGGACTTGTTGTAATTCATTAGGATCCGCACTCTTGACAGTAGCCCCGCGCCTACCCCCTTCTTCATCATGTCGTTTAGGAAGGCCGATATGTCCTACATTTGCCAAATAATGTTGACAAAATTCCATGCGGCTTCTTCAAAAACATATTTCTGAATAAGCTTCAGGCCGGTTAGGGTTCTTCACATATCCTTTTAGGATTTTCATAGTTCTTTCAATTGGGTACATCCATCGAAAATAGATAGGCCCACACAATTTTATCTCCCTCACTAGATGAACAACTAGATGTACCATAATGTCAAAAAAGGAAGGAACAAAAAGCTTCTCAAGCTGGCACAAGATCAGGTAACCTTCATTTTCTAATTCATCTAACATTTCTGTCTCAATGAATTTCCTACAAATCGCATTGAAGAAGAAACAAAGTCTGGTCAATATGTGTTGAAGATCATATTCGGCGATGCCTCGAATAGCCACTGGGAGTAGTTGTTGCATCAAGACATGACAATCATGAGACTTCAGCCCTACTAACTTCAAGTCTTTCATAGACACAAGCTTCTTAAAATTTGAAGAATACCCTGAGGGAACTTTGATGCCATGTAAACACTCACAAAAACTTCGTTTCTTATCCTTAGATAAAGTATGAGAAGCTGGAGGAAAAAAAGTTCTTTTACCATATGGCTTAGGATGTAAGTCTGCCCGTATTCCTATTTCTTGCAAATCTAATATTGCCTTACTGCCATCCTTAGAACTTCCTTGTATGTTGAGTAGTGTCTCAACAATACTATCACACACATTTTTCTCTACATGCATGAAATCAATACAGTGTCTGACATCAAGATTCTGCCAATATGGAAGGTTAAAGAAAACAGACCTCTTTTTCCATATATTTTTTTCATTTCGACTCTTTGAAGTCTTACCGAAGATGACATTGATATTTTTGACATTTTCATACACTTTCTCCCCAGTCAAAGCCTCTGGAGCATCTTCAAACTCTTGGCCACTAAAAAAGGCCTTCTTTAATCTGCGATATGGGTGGCCTCGTCTAAGGAATCTCCTATGACCAAGATAAACAGTCTTTCTTCCATGTTGAAGTTGATGGTAGCATGTGCCTTCTTCACAAATAGGATATGCTTTGTGGCCTTTAATGCTATATCCTGACAAGTTTCCATAAGCAGGGAAGTCGTTTATAGTACAAAAGATCAAGGCTCGCATTTTAAACATCTCCTTCTTGTTCGCGTTAAAAACGTCGACACCTTCGTCCCACAACTCTTTCAAGTCTTTGATCAGGGGTTCTAAGTAAACATCTATGTCATTTCCGGGTTGTTTTGGTCCCAAAATCAACATAGACAACATGATGTACTTTTGTTTCATACATAACAAAGTAGATAAGTTGTAAATTACCAATAGAATATGCCATGAACTATGTATACTGCTTAGGTTACCGTAAGGATTCATGCCATCCGTGCTAAGCCCAAGCCTAAGAATCCTAGGCTCTTTGCTGAAGTCAGGAAACAACTGATCAATTTTCTTCCACTGAGAAGAATCAGCTGGATGTCGAAGCTTTCCATCAGAAATCCTCTCATCCGCATGCCATTTCAAATTTTTGGCATCAATTTCATTAGCAAACAGCCATTTGAACCTCGGTATGATAGGAAGATACCACAACACTTTTGTAGGGGCCTTATTTGATTTGTACCTAGGGGTTTCACATATCGGACACTGCTCTTTCTCTGTATGCTCTTTTCTGTACAATATACAATCATTAGGGCATGCATGGATCTTTTTATACTTCATCCCTAGTGAACACAGTATTTTCTTAGCATCATAGTATCGGCAAGGCAGCACGTTATCATCTGGAAGCATATCCTTGAAGGCCTCAAGTGCTTTTGAAAAACTCCTATCGCTCCATCCATGTCGTGCTTTCAAGCTTACCAATTTTAGTACAGCTTTCAACAATTGGTATTTTGTGCACCCCGGGTACAGTGGCTTCTCAACATCACTGCACATATTACCATATGTATATGATTACTCAAAAGCCTCTTCTCCTACATCACAGATAATATCCTTTATCCGATCATTCAAAACCGTGTCATTATCATCAAAGGTGACCCCCCTTGTTGAGTTGCAATTGGAATTCTATTTCTTCACCATGCCATACCTATACTGTATAACTCTTACAAAATCCTTCACAAATTAAATGTGTATATATATCTGCAAAACTAAGTCGCTTCTCATTTAGACATTCTACACAAGGATAATAGAACATCCCACTATCATCATTACCAGAATTTCTTCTAGCAAATTCTAAAAACTTCCTCACCCCATTATCATATTCAACACTAGTCCGTTTAGCGTTTATCCAACTACGATCCATATATTTCAACACCTTTTTTTCTTCTCTTCTGTATATTAACTCCCCTGGAAAAGGCAGGAGTATGATGAGAGTATGAAAGGGTTACACTCATCAATTTATCTAGTTTAACAGAATTCTTCATTAGAATTCCGCATAAGATATAATTGCAGTCTGTTCCATTTTCTTCAAGTAATATGAAAAATGTATCAACATACACTAGCAATTTTAGGACTTAATTTAGACCACATACACAAGAATTGCTTTAGTCTAAATCTCAAATCACCTCTCAAATTTAGTTTCAAAACTAACTGAACATTATGTAACAATTTTCTAATCAGCCATTCATGAGCATACATGCCAGGAAATTTGACACAATAACTTAAGCATTTCAGAGGCTATGAAAACTAGCAATTATAAGTACCCTAATCCTCAAATAATCAAATCACACTAGTTCAGGCCACCGTTAATTAAGCTTCACCAATTAATTTCCATTAGAGTAAATGTCATTTTTTTCTCCATTTCTGTGTTAATTTCTAGTTCAATTATAGTAGAGATTCTTCTTGGATAGACAGTGAATACTAAATTTCTATTTCTACTAAGGATTGAGACAGGGGACATTACCTGTTTGAAGTAACATTGGACCGTGGCTTGAGGAGTAGGAGGAGAGGGGTTGCAGTGGCTGGAGAACACGCCGGAGGGAGATAAAGGCTGGTGAAATAAGAAGCTCAGTCGGCCTTCATGATGGTACTCACGGCGGACTTCTTCACAGCAATGGGAAAACGAACGGGGAAGGAGGGAGTATTTTTAAACGGCACAGAACAGAAAATGGAGAAGGAGGTGGAAGCGGTAGCGGCGGCTGGAGCAATGGCTGGAGAATAAAGGGGAATATCACTAGAGATCTTGGACTTGAGCTGAAATGAACTTTCACGGCTGTGGAAGGAGAGTGGGAAGGAAATGAAATATGCTGATGAAACGAGCTTCGCGGCCGGTTAAGTTTGAATTATTAGACTTTTAAGACCGGTTATTTGGATTACTGGTCTTAAAAAACATTTTAAGACCGGTTATTTAACTAACCGGTCTTAAAGTTCCACAATTTAAGATCGGTTGTCTAAATAACCGGTCTTAAAGGTAATACCTTTAAGACCGGTTATTTAGACAACCGGTCTAAATAATTAATTTTAACAACATAGATTTTAATTTGAATTATATTAGATATTTAAGACCGGTTATTTAAGAACCGGTCTTAAATTATTGACTTTTAAGACCGGTTATTTAAATAACGGGTCTTAATAATAACGTGATTTTTTATTCATTTTAATTATTTTTTTTTGAGACCGGTTGTTTATATAACCGGTCTAAATAAGTTTTTTATACCGATTTTTTTAACAACAGGTCTAAAAAATTGATTTTAATTACGGAATTGCCACCCCGCGTTTCTTTTAGACCTTATCCCCAATAACCGGTATAAATGATACGGTCTAAAAAGCCTATTTTGCACTAGTGGGTATGTAATAACATTGAGCATGCAACATGTCATTATGTTGGCATGAAATAGGGTAGGCAAGCATGTCATGCATTCATATATATATGCCATGCATAGTAGTACTGTTCACTACTGAGATTCTCTCGAATCTCACTCCTCCCAAACAACCATAGTGATAGATGAAGATGCATGAAGATGCACGGAGGAGATATGGAGACGTGAAGTGAAGAGGAGGCCGTAGTGCGGGGCACTACTTCCTGTATTTCATATATGTGTATGTATATGGATGTATGTGTATGTATGAATGTTGTATAAGCAGAGAATCGCTCTAATGTATTTGAGAAATATTCTAGAATGAATAAGAGATCGGCTTTTAGTTTATTGATATATTCGCTCGCATACTCTGATTTAATGGAACTAAGAGCCGGTGAGGTAAGGTAAGGAAGGGTGTCACATTTAGTGGTATTAAAGCATTAGATGAATTTATGCTCATATGTGACGGTCCTTACAATTGTCAAACCCCTTAACATTTTGATATTCGCAGAGTAATAAATGCATAGTTCATATGGCATACAAGAATAGAAGCAATCTACTGATATTAAGTACTTGTTTACAATATAGGAAATCCCCATAGGGTTTAAAAATATATATACAGAGTTCCAAAAGAAAGAAAATACAACTAGAGATAACCAACAGCAACTCTTGCTTGAATCAGACCTTCAGTCGCCAGTATTTACAATTTTCCCTTAGAGCCGCTACCTTCTATTGGCATATTTTTAAATATTGAAAAAGAGTTTGATTCAAAAAAATCTCAGTAGTAACATGCAATCAGTCATATAAAATGCGATAAATAAATATGCAATGCACCATGTAATGTAACATGAAAATACATATTGTATTGTGTTTATGCATATTGTTCAGGGCTAAATGACTATTTGGATCTCCTACTTGTTCATGTACCTCAGCTAGATCCCAGACCACAGTAGGTAAAGTGCCCCGAGCACTGTGTATATCATAGCTAGGTCCCTTTAGGCCAAATGGTACTTGTATTTTTCCTATTGGGATGGTACTTGTGCTTTTCCCGCACTACATCAAGATATAGTGTGTGTTCATCATTCATATCACAGAATATGGCAACATATAACATAAATACAACCACATAGTATATGAGAGATAGAGTTACTACCTTAAATCCCTTTTTCTACTCTAACCCTTGTTTCAGCTTGGTAAACTGTCAATCCCTATAAATTAGAGTTCACAAGTAACTAGTTATTACTTGCTTCACTACTGCCTTTTAATCACATTCTATTAGTTGTCTAACACAGTTATAGCAGTTTATGCACAGTGTATTTTCGCAGGCTTTCCACAAACTGCTGGCTTTTTAGTCAACTTTAAAAATTCATAATTAATTCTAGGAAATTCTAAATTAATTGTTTCCAAATTCTATGTAAACCTCTTTAAGTGTAATTTCATTAAAAAATATCCAAATCTAGCCCTTACAGTCATAAAATTCACAGAAACGTGTCAAAACCTCATTTGTCCTAGATTTCATTCTAGAAACAGAGCCTAACTTTGAAAAAGGGTTAAGGTGCAAAAATACACATGAGTTTTTCCTAAAATAGCGCCCAACACCAAATGCTTTTTTTAGGGGCAAAAGTGACTATGTGATTACAAAAATAGGGCAAATGTCACAATTTCCGTTAAATAATGATGACGCCTATTTAATTCACCTTAAATGTGCCAGTTGTTGTCCATATGTTATTTCTGGTTGTGCAAGCATGCTTATAGTGACGGTTATGGATGATTATGAACACGATGTCGCTAATTATGTGTCTATTGTAAATCTTGGTGAGGCAAATCTTGATAGCAATAGGGTAGATAAGAGTTATATTGAGGGTCACTAGGGTGTTAGTGGTGCTAAAGATCTATTAGTTGTTCACGTACGTGATGAATTTTGGTCAAAAAGTTTGCTCCAACTCACCCTTTTTGGTCAAAAAGTTCAAACTCACGGTCAAAGTTTTCAAATTAACGGAAACTGTGATTTTTGCCCCACTTTTGTAATCATATAGTCACTTTTGCTCCATTTTTGTAACCACATAGTCACTTTTACCCCTAAAAAAGCATTTGATGTTGGGCGCGATTTTAGGAAAAAATCATGTGTATTTTTACACCTTAACCCTTTGAAAAATCATATCTTTTAATCCACTAGTCCAAAAATTATGTTCTACCCATCAAATTAAAGATCTAATTGTCTACTTTAAGTCTATACAATTTCATAAGGTTTGGACCAAGTTTGACTATCAAAAAACACCTCACAACCTACCTACTTCTAGAAAACAAATCAAACAGCACTTTTGTCTTAACTTCTAAAAATTCCGAATTTATACATAATCATCCAAAAATCACAACCACATATTTTCCCACACAATTTTTCTTGAGGAATCCAATGGAACCATCAAAAACACAAAATTCCATCTCTCTCCCTTAGTTCCAGATCTGGCCGAAAGTTTAGAGGAATTAGGAAAAATATAGTTTTCATGATTTCAATTCATAAAACACTTTCCTTTCACTTGTAATTACTTGTTTAACCACCCAAACACCTATTGAACATGATTAATGAAGATTTTGGAAACATAACCCCATAGGGTTTGGCATCCCCAAAATCACAAAACCATGAAAACCAAGCCAATAATCCAACCAAACAACCACAACACGCATAAATCAACAAGAGATACAAGGTTCTTGAGATTACCTCTTATCTCTCTCTTTAGGGTTCCAAACTATGGCCCCGCTCTCTCTCTCTCTCTCTCTCTCTTCCTCTTGATTTTGTCTTACTACATGAGTGATTCATGAAGAAATAGAGATTAGGAGAGGTTTTCCATGGATTTGCAAGCAAGAACACATAAATTTCACAACCACTTACCTTGATTTTGTCTTCTTGAACTTGCTCCTTCTCTCTTGCTCTTTATGTTCTTAAACACTCTTTCTCTCTCTATTTGTTTGAGTTGGCCAAAAATATGGAAGAGGCAAGGGAATAACCCATTGAAATATTTCTCCTCTTCCTCCTTAATTAATATTTTATTATATTAACCACATGCCATTTTAATTGAATCATCATTTTTTCAAACTTAGTCAAATTGCTACCAAATGGCACCATTTATATCCAAATATTTATTTTTCCCTTTTGTTTTCCTTTTTGGCTGAAATTAAAAAATAAGAAGGAAATAATTAATGGCTTCTTGATTTTATTGGAAATTTACCATTTTGCCCATACATTTTGTGATTTTGTGTTAAATTATGTCTTCCTTCTTTTCTCCTTGTTTTGGCTAAAAACTTAACATATTTATTGGACCAATATTTTTGCTCCTTCGTGCTCCAATTTAGGTTATAACATTAGGCCTTTAAGTAGACAAGAGTTGCACCTCCGTGTCTTAACTTAGCCAATTGTATATAACCACCGATTGTAGTGTTTTTATTATTTTATATGTACCATAATTCACCATTTTATTCCATTAAATGTCACAATTACATACAAGGAATATTGATGAATGAAAAGTGGGATGTTACACTTATTCTCTAACCTCTAGTCTTAAAATTTGGGATATTACACCTGTATGCTGGTGTAACCCTGAAAATGATGCACAATCCTATGTTTCTTAAGAAAATGCCAAGTGTCTATGTATGACATAAGATAGCACCAAGTGTCTGTGTAAACCATAAAATGAAGTCATATGGGCCCGCAACATAAGGAATTACCGAGTGTGTGCCTGTGTGTCTTGAAAAACACTGGATGTCTGTATACGTGTCAACATATGGCGCCATGTATACCCAAGTGCCATAAAAATGGCACCATTTATATGTCTCTTAAGAAGACACCAAGTGTCCTCATACACCTATACATGATATATTTTATCTAACTCATTGCACATATTGAGCCTTCATATATCCCAGAGAATAATTTGTTAGCTCCCACACCACAATGTTTAGATGATAAAAAAACTTTAAGATTGTGGAGAAAGAAATCATTTCGGCAAGCAAGTGACAAATCCTGCAAAAAAGGCTAAGTGTTGAAACATGGAGTAAATCGATTGATTTCATAGTAAATTGATTTACTTATGACAACAGGATCTTCTAAACTATGAAGTAAATCAATTTACATGTGTTGTAAATTGATTTACCACATTAGACAGAGCAACCAAACCTTCAAGTATAAAGTAAACCAATTTACATATGCTATAAATCGATTTACAAAAGATAGCCGAAAGTAGTCAATCTGCACACATGAAGTAAATCGATTTATGGATCATGTAAATTGATTTATGAAAGATGGTTGAGAGCTGTTAAGTCCTTAGATGTGAGCTAAATCGATTTATAGGTGCTATAAATTGACTTACACAAAATGCCTGAGAGTAGTCAAATGATCAAATGTGAAGTAAATCGATTTATGAATGTTGTAAATCGATTTACCAAATCTGGCCGAGAACTAAATGTTTTCCAAAAACTCGAGTAAATCAATTTACTACTGCTTAAATCGATTTACCAAAGTTCATGATACAAAGTAAATCTATTTATGGATAGATAAATCAATTTATGTAAAATGAGCAAAATGAAACAAATCTTGAATAAGTGATAAATCGATTTATGGTCCAAGCAAATTGATTTATGTCATTGTGACAATAATGATAAATCGATTTATCAAGAAAAGAATCAATTTTGTCACATGTCTCTCTGTTTTATGACCGTTACGAGGATTTTTGAAAAAAAATGATTTACATTATTTCTTATTATTAAACCTTATCTAAATTGATTCTATTTACCTAACAATGGTTGTAAAGAAAAAAATTAGGTACCATATCAAGGCAATGAGCGAAGAAAATCATAAGGACAAAATCCCACTAGTAAAAGGAGAAAGATACGGGATTGTGTTTAGAGTTTCCAACAACTATGAAAAGGAGAAATCCTGACAACAAAAGGAGAAAGACGCACAATTGTGATCAAAGTTTCCAACAACTCTCTAACGGATATATTCTGGCAATCATGAAAGCTTCTAACGGTCATCAATGTAACTACTATAAAAGTGGAAGTGATCAACATGGAGTAACATACACTTGAATAAAGTAATGATCCATGTTAAGTTCATATTATACATTTTATGTACAAGTGTTACATCAATGTATAAGCTTCAATGTTTATTTATCTACTCTATACGAGAGAGAGAAACTGATTCAATTTTGTTTACTCTAGCTGAGGGCAACTCAAGATAGTAGGATCTTGATTGGGTGTTTTTCATTACAATGTGTAAAAGAGAGTGAGTGTCCAAGGAGGAACCTTACTTACGCTTGTATGGGTACCAAGAACCTGATTCAAACTTAGAAGATAATGAAACACTCAGAAGGACTCTGGGGACTGGAGTAGGTCAAGAGCTTAGACTGAACCAGTATAAAATCTTTATGTGCACCTTGGTGAAATATTTCTAAAATTTTACTCTTCATTTACTCAAATTTCAATTTATAAGTTTAAATTTTTATTCTCACCCAATTCACCCCCCCCCCCTCTTAGGTGATATGTGGACCTAACATTATTCTCTAACCGGGGATCGAATCACGTAGTCCGTAAAAATCATTCTATGTTTAGAACATTCTTGGTACTCTTGCTAAATTGGATTTAGTAGTATTCTTGACTCAGACTTATCTTCAAGCTACTAGGCCTAAAATTTGGGATATTACATATACCGCTCTGGGAAGATACAATAAAAAATTATATATATAGAAACATATACAAGGTGAATTGAATTATATGAGATGATGAATTGATAACTTACTAGTTAAATGTCTCTTGCATGTATGGTCTCTTTTCTAAAGCCCTGCTTATAGTCCAAATCTTTTTGCTTAATGGATTTACCACTATGTTAACCCAATGTCCCCTAAGTACAATAATAGATCACACCATTAAGACAATTATAAAATAAATAAAAACTAATTTAAGAAAAGTTAATGATGTACCCACCCTTAAATGTAAGGCACCAAGAAGTAAGTGTCGCTTCTGTCTGGTCCTAATGAATTCATCTCCTAGAAACCTCACTTAAGATTACTTCGCATCTTCCTTCATGTTGTTAGCCTAGTGCTTGACATTTGTAGGGTGGATGAACTTGATATTGTCCTAGAAGTCGTAGGGGAGGATGTAATTGTGGTAAGGTGTCTGAAATGCTAAAACCAACATATCAAAATGTAATCAAATTTCTATTTTCTTGAATTTTTATACCAAGTGTTGTCTTTCTTCTTCCCTTTTCTTTTTGGCCAAAATTTTCATCATAAATTGGGCCAAAAATTGTGCTCTTCCATACTTGATTTTAGGCTTCAATGTTAGGCCTTTATCAAGACAAAAATTGTGATTTCTGTCTTACTTGGCCAAAATGTCACATAATCATTATTTCCAATATTTTGGCTACTTCAAATGTATCAAAATTCACCATTTTATTCCATTTAACATAATAAAATGTACAAGGAATTTTGGTGAATAAAATTTGAGATAGTATAGTTTATCCTGTCATAACCCTACCTTTTATTCCTCTTTCTCCTTGCCATTACCTTCTCTGTCGGATTGTTTCGTTCCCCACACAATGGAAAAAATGTTTTACTCCCATTTCCGTATGCTAATACTTATTCCTCTTCATCTTCCTCTTTCATTTCAATTCAACTAGTTATTTTTTCCTCTTAGTCTCTTATCACTCCCATCCAATGAACTGCTATATTATTTTGGTGTTGCTGTGTTATTTTTGTGGTGGGAAGAATGACTCATAATTTGAAAAAAAAAAGAAGAAGGAACTTGATATTACATGGAGTCATTGGGAAAATGTTCCTCCACATAGACTTTTGGTGGTGTGGCTAGGATGAAAATCATTTGGTTGGAACTAGAGACAATGTGGCTCCTTGTACAAGTGTTCCTGATGATGTTAAGGAGTTGTTTCTTAAAATGCTAGACAATAGAGAAAAAAGTAAAAACGCTAAATGTAATACCCCATTTTTCACCAATACACTTATGTGTATATTTGATGTATATTTAGTGGAATAAAATGGTGAAAAATGATGTGAATGTATTTATGTGAATTTATGGAAAATATTCCAATTTCCGGTTACGTGTAAATTGGCCAAATAAGGGTATAAGAGACAGGTAAAGGCCTAATATGATAACCAAAATTCACAAAATTTAATGACATGATTAATGGCCTCATTTAAGTGTCAAAATGGGGTTTAGCCAAAGAAATGGGCGAAAAATGATTTATTTTGGTAAATCATTAAATGCAGGGGTAAAACAGTAATTTTGCTGAAAAGTGAAAAATAATTATTTTTTCCTCAAATTCCCAATGATTTGAGCTAAATGGGAATTAAAAAGAGCAAAATGACTAATTGATCATTAATAGATCAATTTTGGTGAATTATTGTGAAAAATGGTCAAAAGTCAATGACTTGGTCAACAAGTTACGTGTGGGCACAATGGGATAATTGGAGAATCAATACTTCCCTCTTATTTTCATGTGATTTTCGACAAATAAGAAGCATGAAAGGGAAATGAGAGATTAATTAAAGAGATAATGCATTTATGGGCCAATCATGACATGACACATGGCATAGTTAATTAATCTCTAAGGTTATATTATCTCATTCATTCCATCAACTTCATTCACGCACGAAACTGATCTAGAAAGAGCTGAGAATGAATTGAACGGAAAGAACGAAAGAGACGAAGGGAGCTAGGGATTACCAAAGATCAAGGTAAGAGACTTGCTAGCTTGTGATTTAAGGCATCTAATCCTTATATGATCTCTTCTCTTCATCTCCCTATCATTATTTTCCATGGTGCTCAGCTGAATCACGAGCTGGTGGAGGAGAGAGATAAAATGTGTAGAGAGAGAAAGGTGAAGAAAATCAAGAGGTGACTTCTAAAACTTGTTCCTCTTGCTTGATTGATGTTAGTAGAGTGGTTTAGGACTTGATTATGATTCAAATGGTATAAGATAACTCAAGAAAACCAAAATGTGAAAATGCCTTTAAATCAAGTCCAATGATTGTCTAATCAATTAATGTTACGAGGATAAGTAGAAAGAAGGTGATTAGGCCAAAGAAAATAGGATTCTGACACAACTTTTCTAGGAATTTATTTTCCCTTCATTGTGTTGGACTGAGAAAATGAGTGGGAATTTGACCGATTCGATGCTTCCATTAGATTCAGGAGGCCGAATTATGTAGGGTCTATGTTGACCCCGCTGTAAGAAAAGGCTCGGAGAGTAAAATGACAGAATTGCTCTTTCTAAGCCTTATTTGAGGGCAGTCAAGGGTATTTTCATCATTTGGGATTGATTTTGGCCAATTCGAGGCTGGTAAGGGATTATACACGCGAAATTGTGTAGGAATGGCCTAAATCATGATTTTGGAGAAAATAATGATAATAAGGACCTAAGGGGTATTTTGGTAATTTGGCGACAATAGGCTAAATTTACCAATGAAATGAGTTTGGAAAGGTATACGGATGAGTAATAACTCATTTATAATGTTTGGCGATTTTAGGACTTGACAACCGGTTTGGCCTCAGTAACTGTTGCCCGAGCTTGAATCAAGGGGAAAAGTTGCGTAAAGTAGCAACCAGGTAGTAACTGTCTTCATATAACATGACATGCATATGTATGGTTTGTTATCATCATCAAAATGTCTAACATATTTAGATTGAGCAGAGTGAACACCCAGGGCCTATCGAAGGTTGGGTTGATACTCAGGCAACATGTTCATAATTGCACGAGCAGGACCCAGGGCCTATCTTTGCACAGGCACCCTTCGGGGCTAAGAGAACCTGTCAAGCGTGATGTCGGTCATGAGGTTGCATTGTATGCATTATGCACAGGCGCTCTTCGGGGCTAAGAACCCATCTAGCGCGAAGTCAGTTTATGAGTTGCATGTTTGCACTGAATAATGTTTGATGATTTTATATGAGTAAAGCATGCTTGTGTGTGTTATCTTATATGCTTAATGACGTTACTACTGAGATTCCTATGAATCTCATTCTTTTCCCAAAACAAATCTCCAGTACAGGGAGGGAGTTCGTGGGGCAAAGAGAAGGTAGATGACGATGAGTCGAGGCCAATCAGCGGAAGAAATTAGGCTAGGTTGTTAAGCTTTTGTGATGTATTTTAAGAACCTTATGAGTATTTTGAGTTGTATATGAAGTGTATGAGGTGAAGTAGAGAGGATATAAGTATTGTAAAATGAATTATGTATGATGTGTTTATAGGTGAATATTTTTATCCAGCAGAGGCATTGTATGGAATTTCTAGCATTTTGTGCCACTCTGATGTTTATAGTCGGTGAGTATTAGCTAATTAGTACTCTACCGTAGTGTTGGAAAATAAGGTATCACACTAAATAGTCTTGAAGTGTTTCGAGAGGTAACTTTCGAAGATGCTAATGTAAATAAGGGTACAATGGACTCTTTTGTTGCTAAGGGGAAGGATAAAACATCAAAATCTACCAAACAGAGAATAATGAATAAGATGTTGAAAGATAGAGATTTAGTAATTTAAGATATTTGTAAAGTGCATATATGGTAATGCTTTACCATTCAATTTGGTGAGAAGTTCATCGTTAATTCAAATGTTAAAATCTGTTGGTAAATATGGTAAGGGTTTGAAACCTCCTACTTCTCATGAGGTGAGACTTTCTTACTTAAAAAAAGTAGTTGATTAAATTCAATAAAGTTTTGAGAAGTATAAGAGTGATTGGGGAAAATGGGGTTGCACAGTGATGTGTGATAGTTGGAGTAATAGTAAAGTAAGGTCTCTTACTAATTTTTGGTAAATAAATTCCAAGTGGAACAATTTTCCTAAAATCAGTGGACACAAGTAGTGTGATTAAAGATGCAAAAAAATGTTTGAATTACTAGATAACATGATTAAGGAAAGTGGAGAGGATAATGTAGTGCAAGTTGTGATAGATGTGCTGTAAATCTTGTGTCAACAGGGAGGATAATGTTAGATTTTTGCCTTTATCTACTATTATTCAAAATTTAATTTTCATTCCAATATAAATCTAAGTTTTGGAAAGCACTTCTAAAATATTATTGCATTTGTTTTGGTAGCTCTTTGGTGGGAAAATTATGGAGCATAAGGTAAGGAGTTACAAAAGGTAGCCATGAGAGTTTTGAGTCTCACATACACTACTACTGGATGTGAGAGAAAATGGAGCACATTTGATCAAGTGCATACTAAACAAAGAAATCGCTTAGAACAACAAAGATTAAATGCACTTATGTTTCTCAAGTACAAGCTTCAACTTGAGATAAGATAGGAAAAAAGAGAGAAGGGAGAGACTTATAATCCAATATGTTTATCAAACATTGAGTCTGATGATGAGTGGATTAATGAAAAAGAAGATCATTGCTTGCCAATTGATTTCTCATAGATGGACATACATTAAAGTTTCACTCTTAATGAGAGAGCTCCAAGCAAGAATAGGAAGAGAGGTATAATATTTTATTTAAAACTAAACTTAGGTTGATTCTTATTTAAACTTTAAATATATACCATATGCTTATTAAGTGTTATTTTTTCTAGGTCCAATAAACTTGAATGCCAAAGCCAAATAGCAAAGGAAAATCTATGACAGGACAAGAGAATGTGAATGAAGATAATGTTGAAGATAATGGGGATGAGGATGAGGATGAAGTGGTATTGTTAATGGAGGATGATGATGACTTGAGTGACATTGATCTTATAGATAAATAATGATGAGTGATGAATGATATATTTAGTTTTTTTTAGTTAGGGTTTTAAAGTGTGACAGTGAGTGACTTAACTTATTTCAATTGATTTTTGAGACTATTTGTCATTTTGATGTTTTACTCTTTAATTGTTAGCTTTATGAAATGTGAAGTGTTATTTACCTTTAAAACGCTAAATTGCTAATATCTACAAACTTCTAATATTCTCTTAGGTGAACATGATATTTATGTCATTCTAAATAGTTGATCATGAAGCTTATGATTCATAATACGTTCTGATTCACGATTCCAAAAATAGGCTTTTCGATTCATGATTCGTTTATTGATTTGATAACCATATTCGATGCTACTAGCAATTGACTAGTCCAACTCATGGGAATGTGGACTCACAATGAGGGTAGCCTCGCTACCTTTAAATAATTATCACGGTTGCATACTTAAGGCTCGAACATGAGACCACCGGTTAAGTTAAAACGACCTCACCTAGTAGATCTAGGCACTTGGTTATTAAGCATTGCTTATTGATGTGATAAATTTTTTATGGGTCCTAAAATAAGTTTGGATACTCTATTGATTTAAAATATTTAATTTGTATTTTTTAAATTGATAAACTTATTTTTTAAAAAATATTTACAAGATTATTTTTATTTTAGATTATGTATCTATTAAAATAATTTTGTAAGATATTTAAATATAAATTAAAGTAAATTAAAATATTTAAAATTTCAATTTACATGGTATGGTGAACACCTTATGTTGATTATTGATGATTAGCATGGGATGCAATCTCACTTGATGGACGCCAAAAGCTTATTATTATGATGAATTTGCAAGTAAAATCGGATTGAAATTTATTGCATATAATAATCATGCTCGAAAAAGAGAAAATCAAGTTCACGTGCAAGGAGAAAAATCATTATTTATGTTATTAAAAGCCAAAACAGGTACGATCCAAGGTGATACCCATACTGTAACACCATCACTTTCAACACCTCACCGGCTCTTAATTCCACAATATCAGAGTAAGTGAGCGATCATTTTAAATAACTAAAAGCCGTTCTCTTTATTTACAATAGAGCGATTCTCTTATTACATTAGAGCGGTTCTCTGCTGATCCATTCATACATTCATAAATACATAGAATACAACAAATAGTAGTGCCCCGCACTACGGTCTTCTCTTCACTTCACATCTCCATATCTCCTCCGTGCATCTTCATACATATTCAACCTTTCTAAATGGTTGTTTGGGAGTTGTGAGATTCGAGAGAATCTTAGTAGCGAACAGTACCACTATGCATGGCAGATACATATGAATGCATGACATGCTTGCCCACTATTTCATGCCAACATAATGACATGTTGCGTGCTCAATGTTATGACATACATATGTCCATTGCACAAATATAACAGAGCTTCAACCAATCATACATGTTCCACACAAACAAGCATAGCAGTCACATAATCAATGCAAGACATATATATCATACACATGCAGGAAAGGTAAGTTCACTATCTATAGGACTTCATGACCTTCCTCAAACCTTCGTCTTTGCTCTGGTTCGGGCACGATCATCCATCGAGTCCTAGAAGTCCAAATACATTTAATGAGTCACTACGCATCCATATAACATTCTAGACTCGTTTTCAGTTTGTAACTTAGCCCAATTACGCTAAATTACCAAAATGCCCCCGGAACCTCGGCCCAACTGTACTTTTACATAAATTATAACCTGAGCCAATCCTATACAATTTCATGTGTAGAATCCATTTATGACTTCATATCAGTTAAATTCAGGCATGAATGATGGAAATACCCCTTCGCAACCCCTACTTAGAGCTATAAGGGTAATTTAGTCATTTCACCCTCCAGGCCTTTTCTCAATTTCCCTTCAACATGAACCTTGCACAATTTTCTCTTATGAACGCAATGGAATCATCCAATTGATGAAATTACAACTCATAGCTCACGCCCCATGCATGATAGCCCATATAGAGTTCTCAGAAGAGTTGTATCGGTTTCTCCCTTTCTTTGTCTTAATATCTTCCTTTCTACTTATACTTACATGATTAGCCGTTTAGACATCCATTGAACATCGTTTCGGCCCCCCAAACACTAATTGAACAGGAGATGAATAGTACCCAACTCCCATAATACTCATCCAAACGACAAATTGAAATGGTAAAAAGGAAGCTTACGCTTACCTCTACACTTTTCTGAATTCGGTTTGGAATTCCGGCAACGCTCCGGCCGGCGAGACGGCACCAATCATCTCCAAACGAGAATCCGAAACCATAAAATAGAAGCCCGGGATGAGTAGAGTAATGTTTGTATTGGGTACTTTGAGAGAAGACGCCGTTTCGGTCGAGTTTCAGCAAATTATAGTTTTCTCTCTCTTTCTCGCATTTTCTGATTCCTTTCCCTTCTCTTTTCTATTTTAATCTGAACGCAGGAAAGAATGAGAATAAATGATGAAGGATGATGATTAATTAAAATCATCCAGGTGGCCTTTACTCAATTAGTCCACCTATCTCATTTCTTGCACAACAAGTTTCCTTCCTCTTTTCCTTCATCATTCCATTAATATTAATGAGAAACAAGAGAGTATAATTCACTCTCAAATTATCCCATTATGCCACCTTAAGTGGTTAACCAAAGCCTTAAGCTTTTCCACTTATTGACTTTCCTTAATAATGATTCACCCACTCGGGCTTATTAATTACCAAGTAGTCGTTTCCCTCATTTTAATTCTCATTCAACTCAACGTATTGGGAATATTAGGGAAAACCATCATTTCTTATCTTTTGGTAAAATTACAATTTTGCCCTCACCTTTTATTTCCTTTTTAATATCCAATGATATTAAGGAATTTTGGGAAAACATCATTCCTTACTTGGACATTTGTTAAACCGAGGTCTAGCAGTCCACTTAATACAGGCTAAACCTCAAGCCTTTAATCCTAAAATTCAGGGTATTACACATACTACGTGATTGTTTGTTTTAGCTTATTATTACGAATAAAAGTATTTATGGACTTATGCATATAAATTGAGGCAACCCTCATCACATGATTTATTTCGTATTCCGTAAATTATGATTGGAGATTCCAATCGCTATTTCAAACACCAATTTTATTTATTTGGATTAGTAATTAAACTCATCAAAAGTAACTTTTCAATCGTGATTTACTGTATACGAGATAAGTGTACGAGATGAGTATTATCTCGACTTATAAGTATAAACACTTTTGGACTTCTCAATTACCCAACCAAACACACATATTGTATTGAGAATTCAGGGTCTTCATTGATGGAGAAAGAAAAAAAAATTATGCTAGTTTTACTCCGAATTATCAGCACATTATGCATTTATGATGGAAGATATACTTAGGTACCCCACAAATAGAGCCGGGAAATCGGGCTGAGCCCGTCGGGCCGGCCCTTTTAAGCTCTTTTAAATCACGGGCCGGGCTTGAAAAAAGAAGCTTTAAAAGGAAGTCGGGCCTAAAAGGGCCAGCCCTGGAGGGCCGAAGGCCCTGCAGGCCCGAGGACAGGCCCGTTAGGCCCTTTAGCTTTATTTTTTGTTTTAATTTTACTACCCTTCCTGCTCATGCCATTGCTGACTCCTTCCTAAGAATCTTGAAAAATTGCTAAATTTACATATGATGGTAATTTACTAATTCTTGATATTTCCCTTAAACAGAGTCTACTACTTAAAGTGAAGTACAATCAAAATTCCTTGAAATTGATGATAGTAACGAAGAAGATGAAAACGATGGTTTTCATAATCATGTTTGCTTAGAGTGTTTAGCTTTTTTCCTTCTTATGCTTTATATGAGACTATGAATTACTTGTACACAATTTTTTTTACCTTTGATTATGAATTAATAACTGTATTTATTTTATTGCATGAGGTGTGTAGACGTAAAGTTAAATTTTATGAAAATAACTTCTGGCCCTGATGCTTTTGGGTCGGGCTTTGAAAAACAACAATTTTTCTTTCTCCGAGCCCTGTAGGGCCGACCCTTTTAGACCTTGACCCTTCAAGGGCCGGCCCTCCCAGCTCTACCCACAAATACCAACTTATGTATATTCTAACAAATGAGAATGCTTCTACTCAAATAATTTTAAACTTATATGGCAGTCACCTATAATTTGTTAATTTATTATTTTAAAAATTAAAAATATCTAACTTTATTAAATTCCACTCCTACCCCTTCATCCTTTCTCTCTTCTTCTGGTCTCAAACCACCATTGAAGTGCGGCACGCAACCTCAATCTCAAGCTACCCCTCCCTTCCCTCTTTCTTAGATTCTCCCTTCTCTCCATTTTATCTCAGATTTTCTCACAAACTCCATACATTGATGATCTTTCTTCAAGAACCACCACTGAAGCGCGTCATCAATTTCTCCCCATTTTGTTCTGCTTACAATTGAGGTAGGAGAAGGAAGCACTATCAAAGCCTATGACATCCTTCATCTCTCTTTGTTTTCGTTAGATGCTGACAACATCACCAGAAAAAAAAAATATACTGCTCTTACTTTCTTACTCTTTTATGTATCACACAGTAGAATATAAGCATCGGAATTGTTTTTCATATATTCTTTTTCGGTGGATCTGGGTTGATTTTGTAGTTCTAAAAGTTAGAAGCCAAATACACAAGGGCCTTTTTGCTCCATTTGAGAATGAATAAAGGTTTTCCTAAGAACAAAAAAACAGTTTTAATGGTGGTCTCCAATGGAAGAAAGAAAGGATGGCGAGGGAGAAAGAAGGGGTGGCGGTGCTTCAATGGTTGTTTCAGAAGGAAGAGAGAAGGAATGGGGAGAGAAAGAAGGGAGGGAGGGGTAGCTGACAAATTTAATAAACCTAGATATTTTTTATTTTTAAAACAATAAATTAACAAATTATAGATTGTTGCCACGTAAATTTGAAATCATTTAGGTAGTACTGGGAAAACGGGCCAGCCCGGGCCCATCGGGTTGGCCCGTTGGGATAACGGGCTAAACGGGCTCAAGACCGTTTAGCCCGTTTATAAACGGGCTGGCATTTCGCCAGCCCGAGCCCGTTTAGACGGGCTAACGGGCCGGCCCGTTAGCCCGTCTTTTTTTATTTTTTTTTAAGTTTATTTTTTAAAAAAAAATTTTACTCCCTTTCTCTTTTATCCATTCATGTCATACTTATTTTCTTTTATATATTGATGTTACAAAACTAATTTTGTTCTTACCTTCTTTTTTTTTATCTACTTACATCACAAAAACATATGAATACATTTTTTTAAAATTTAATAATAGTAAAATAAATAGATATAATATGAAAAAAGTGTCAAATAAAAAAAATTATGAAGTCTTTAAATACAACATCACTAAGAACTAAAAACATTGAGATCTAACTTATTTGAAAAATATATAAAAAATGTTTTTTATGTTTTTTAAATAGTTAAACGGGCCGGCCCGTTTAACCAACAGGCTAGCCCGTTTAACTCTCGGGCTAAACGGGCTGGGCCCGTTTAGCCCGAATAATAAACGGGCTCGGACTTTCAAGCCCGAGCCCGTTTATTTGGCCGGGCTAACGGGCCGTTAGCCCGGCCCAAATTACCACCTATACATTTAGGTTAAAACATTTTCATTGTTTAGATTATAGAAATTAAAGTATAGATGAGCTGTCACCATAAGAATTCCCAAGTATTTCTCTTATCATTGATGCTAGTTTTCTCTTTTCTGTTTCTGATCTTAGAAGAAGAAAACTGCCATCGTATACTGCCATTCTTGTGATTGAAGAGAGCTAAGTTGATGATACAAGCTGGGTTTCATTTATTTTGCAACCAAGCAAGCCAAAATCCGTGTGGGCATATTCCCCTAATGATGGGACCAATAAATTAGGGATTTTTGAAATGAGCATCATCTTTATTATTTTCATGAGGACATAGCGGCTACTGGGGACCACACGTATGGAACTTTTGTCCCTGTTTTCTGCAGCACTATCTCCAATCAAGCACTTTCCTCCTTTCCTTTAGTCCCTTTTCATCAATATTCAATCTTTTTTATTCCCATTTCCCGCTTTCTTTCTTTATTTTTTTTTTTAATTGCGTTGCTTTGAAATCCCGTTGTAGAATCCCTTTCTCTCACTAACTAGGTTCCTACTTTCGCTTCCCTTTTTTTTCTGCCTTTTGTCTCATTTTCCTGGTAGATCTTCAAACCCCATTTCTTCACCTGTGGAAATGACGACGATGAAGAAGCTTCGCTGCTATGAGCTTTACATTTTCTGTTATCTGTTGTGGGCTGCTCTTGTTCACTCCAAGCATCATGGTACTTCTATTGTCTTTTTTTTCCCCCATCCATCTTGTGACATTTTGAATTGTCCCTGTCTATTCTCGTTACTTAAAATCCCATAGTTTATCTATGCTTGTGTTCTTCGTAATGGGAGGTTCTGCTAGGTTTTTCTGATAGTATCTTTGGATACTTTAGCAGTATCTTTCTGGTATCCAAGTAATACTGGCTGAGATTTGTGCATTTTCGTGTCAAATTGATTTGGCAGTACCTTCACAGCTAGAATAGCTAGCGCCTAATGTGTGCGTTAAAGAACACTATTATGCTGTTATTAAGCTGTATTTGCACATTGTGGCTGTTAAAGAACACTTGTTATGTGTTTTTATGAATTATGGGTGTATATTTGCTTCTTGAGACCTGCTCTTTCTAGAAAGTTGCATCCATTGTCCCCTCATTAAGATTTTAAGGATGGTTGCAAAATTAACTAGGACCCTTAGCTTGGTTTATTCCTGTTGGAGAAGCCTCGAAAGTGGAAACTTTAGTTAGTTCCCTGTTCCTGTTGCTCTTCTCAATAATAGGGGTCAGATATATAAGCAGCTGACAATGCAGAAACTTTTTCAGCTGCACTTGTTGTATTGTTTATAGGAAGCTGTTTATACTAATTGCCTGCAAAGGCTTTCACCTTTAGGTTTCAAAGTAATGGATATACGAGAGTAGCTGCAAAGTCTCCAATAAGGTATTTCCATTTCTAATTAGCTAAAACATCTGTTAGTACGAATGGTGGTCTATGACAAATTAAAGCCTTGGACTACTCAGAAGCTAACCATATCTTATTTAACTCAGGGCATTCTACATTTGGATCAGCAAAGATCCACTCTCTTGCTGTTTCTGTCAAGTGCATGCTTTTAATTCAATTCCAAAGGCTTACAACTTTTGATTTTATAAAGCATAACTTTATATTCTATTCCATTGCTTTCTTAATGACAACACCATATCTTCTTTGACACACAAGGGTACATATTTTTCTTCAAAGCTACTTTTGTCGATAGCATATGCTTTATACTCTGACATAGGTAGTACTTTTGGGGCTATTAGCCACTAGTTATCTCACAAAGCCTCTAACATGCTAACCCAGAGGATGCTCAAATAAAATGGTGTTCCATTTCTGATAACAACAACAACAACAACAATAAAGCCTTTATCCCACTTGGTGGGGTCGGCTACATGGATCGCACGACGCCATTGTGCTCTGTCAAAAACCATAGATTTCGATATATTATTAATTAGAAGGTCTCTCTCTATGACCTTATTGAGCGTTCGTTTCGGCCTTCCTCAACCTCGTCTAATAGGACTCCATCCTGCTTGATCCACCCTTCTCACCAAAGCACTCAAAGGCCTACACTGAACATGTCCAAACCACCTCAACCGATTTTCTACCATTTCTGATAACATTAACAAATATAGTTTCAATACTTGCCAAACCCATATCATGTTTTACACAATAGATCAGAGTATCTTGTAACAGGCGGTGAACAAATTCAGTGCCTTTCAAGCAAGTGCCAGTTAATTAGTTCATGAGGTCAAGAAGCTATATCTAAGTGCTTTTTGAATAAATATGTTTTTCTTTATCTTCCCTATGATTCATGAGGAATGCTTTTGCATCTCGGACTCCTAAATCATTGTATGTAAAGTTTGGTAGGATTTGCAGTATATTTCCAGCAATTTTTCTTTTGGTCTGCTGCTATTTTGTCTTTGAAAACTAATATGCTTATTAAGTACAAAATAGGTTTCCTTGACTAAGCTACATGTGTTGCAATTGACCAATTCATGTCTTGCTGAAGCATTTGGAGAAAAACAGCTGTATTTGCGCTTTGCATAACGAGAAGATAATTTATTTTGATTTGTAAGAAGTCTAACTAAAATTTAGTGTAAAACTAGAATAGATCACAAGTGAAAATTGACACTCTTCTAAAATTTAATTAGTTAGAAAATTTATGATATAATCCAAATAATAACCTTATTTTAAATAATTTGATTCTTAGAATCTATTTATACAACAGTTACAACTAACATCAATACTTTTTCAAATATTCACTTTAACAAAATTTCACCAAAAGTGGCAACTGCATCTTCCATTATATACACTGCTTCCTTCTATGTTTTCTAACCTTAAGGAGGAAATTCATGGGATGGGCTGTTTGTATCACTGCATGGTAAACAACAGGAAGCAGCTATCCGAACTCATCTTATTTTTTAAGTCATATTTTCTTGATGATACAAGACAGTGATTTGATTTGGTAGAAGGTGAACCAGGTGTGCATATTTTGGTTAAGTGTGAGTGAAGAGTGAGAAAAAAAGTCTGACAATGGATGGGATTGAACTAGAAAAATATAAATGGAAAAGACCAATAGTTCAAAAGTTTTAAGATTTTGGGTTAAGAGGTAGTGCCAAACCTATTTATATATTTTTCTCTAGAAGTTCAATAAAGAAATAAGGCCTAATAAATCTCTCCAGTTCTTGATGATCTCCCTGATCCTAATAGTACAATCTCTAGGTTTCCTGCCTCATCTTTCTTTGAGAAGTTCTGGACTAGATTTGTTTTTTCTCTTCACAAAACGCTCAGCAACAATGGGTAGGTCAGTGCAATTGGTGCATTTAAAAGAATAACAGTTACATGTATAAAATCAATTGGAAGTTGTTACCATAATTTGTTTAGTAAACAAAACCTCCTGACATGGAGCAAAATGGTTTCAATTATAACAAGCTTTGCTGAAAAAAATTAATTCACTCTGACTGATAATCCTTTAAAAAATTAATTGAGACAAATTCTTTACTTTTCTGAGCAATGAATTCCTTTGAAAATGTTACTGAAAAGGTTTTAGGAATAAGCAACTTCATAAGGGGGCAACTGTCTGAGAATCCTTTAGAAAATTAGTCTAAGCAACCTCACAAGCTTTTCTGGAAAAAATTGAATAAAAATGACTGAGAATCATTTAGAAAATTAGTTAAAACAACTTATTTTCCTTCAAAGCAATGAATTTCCCTGGAAATGTGATTACAGAGAAGGTTTTAGGGATAAGAAACCTCATAAGGGGGTCAAAGGCATGGTGGTTGAACAGAGGAGGATTACTCTTATCAAACACAAAAAGTAGGACCCTGTACTCTAGAACCGAGTTCAGAACTTTTATATATCATTAAAGATAGTTGTCATTGCATCTTGAAATTGGGGAATGAATTGTAGAAGTGATGCTTGTATAAAAATATAGTTCTAATAGTTGTTTTACAAGTATGTTACTGTTCGATGAATCTTGTTTCTAAGAAAAGTGTTAAAAATTTATTGAATTTGTTTGATGGATCCCAGGTTTGAACAATGTCTTTCGCTAATTGTCTGAACTTAAGGCTTAGGCTTGGTATCATTTTGAAATTAGGGCATTGGCTGGTCTCTAATAATAATAAGAAAATTAAGTATTTGAGTATACTCCTGGAGACATAACAAATATGGAAATGAGACTTTGTAAACACTCTCTGTTGTAAGGGTTTAGAGTTAGGGCACTACTTCTAGATCTTACAGTATAGAAAATAAATTTTGTACAATAATAATAGTTAATACCCAAGATGGTCAAAGATGAAATAGAAAATAGAAGGATTGAAATCATAATTAGAATATGTGTAAGCATCCGTTCATAGTACCCTATAAATCCAATGGTAATTGTCAAGCAATGATGTAGAATGTTTTGAACCATCACCTTAAAACCGAAAATACTCATAGCTTCTTGAAAAATATGCTGGTCCATATATTGCAGTTTTCCTGTTAGGCTCACAAAATCTTGCTATGGAAGATTGACTTTTTTCCTTAATTGTGCTTAGTCGATTTACTTAAGCGTTAAGAGTCCATCAATATATATATAGCTGGATATGACACTTTAAGCGCAATTAGGCTGAGTAATGGTGGCTCCAGGGCTTGGATGCCTATTGCTGATCCAACTATATATTCTCTCTGGTCATTAATATAAGACTTATTTACCTGATTTGATTAGACTAAGAAAGTTACTTAATATGACATGTTTTTCTTAAACAACCTAACCATCTTCCTTAATTCCCTTCACCTCTCTCTTACTTGATTAATGTTGAGAGAGCATCAATATGGATAAACTAGGAAAAGATTGAAAAATATGGGAAATAGGTATTATATTTAGGACTGAGATTAACTTCTTAATTAGGTCTTATATTAAAGACTGGAGGGAGTATATATGGAGGGAGTATATATGTTCAATCAAGAAGTCTCTTGCACATTGTTAACTACTTTGAGATTAAACAAATTATAATTCATGACGGCAGATAACCATTTGATTACTTTGTTCATTACTATTCACATGGAGATTGTTAAGAGATTGAACTGGTGTAACAACATTGCAGATAATGTACAGTGAAAAACATCAAAGTTACTTTAGATGAAACTGCAGATAATGGATTGAACTGCCATCACCATCTTCATCATGATTTTTGTTTATTGATTTAATTTCATTGCCCTTCAATTTTTTTGGTGTTTTCAGTGTTTATTTTGCTTCTTTTGGTTTAATGTAGTCCGAATGCATTATATATTAATTAGAATGAATCTGAATGGTGCTTGCATCAAACTAATAATAACTAGGCTGTGGAGGTTGAATTTTCAGACAAGGGAAAGCAAAAGGCAAGCATATAGAATTAATATACATCTACATTTTCACTCGAAAAAAAAAAAATTTACATCTACATTTAGTATTTATGTCTGGGAAACTCTTTATGGGTACGTAAGTGGAATTGGGAGCCCTACCCAAAAGCTAGCAAAAAAAAAAATTTTACGTCTACATTTAGTATTTTATGTCTGGAAACTCTTTATGGGTACGTAAGTGGAATTGGGAGCCCTACGTAAAAGCTAGCTGTTGAGGTGAGACAACTAACCCCCTTAAATACTTCACTGAGCTTCCCACACTATCAATGTGGGATTTAGTATGCCATACTACAAACTGCAAAATTTCCGTCATTTCCAAAATTCTGTCTGGCTTCCATTTGAAATGGACACTTGCAAGATCCAAAATCATAGAAGACTTGTGCAACTTTGAACAAACACATTTTTGCCCTACAAAATAGGTAGAGGTAATTTTAGAATATTGAACGAGCCAAAAACGTTTGATTCCCAAGAATGTAGCAAAATATTCTCAAGAATATTTGTCATAGACCAATCTTGAAAATTTCTTATTTTTTGGGAATGACATTCTAAGGAATGAAAGATTCTGAGAAACCAAATGTCCTCTCAACTCTCTTGTGTGTGACTCATGCCATTTATTGTTATGATCTCTGTCCTGTAGGTAACCCGGCAAATGATCTTGTCAGCATCATCAACGAAAACAGAACAGCTCACAATCTCCCACGCCTAAATGACAGTACCGGTCTCGGGTGCATGGCCTTACAGTATGTGGAACTATGCAAATGGAACTGCACAGAGAACAACTTGGTGAACTGCAAGCCATCAGAAGATGACTTCACCGAAGTATTTGCTCCCAATTGCGGTGTAGAGCTCCCCACTTTCGGCACCATAACAGGGCAATTAGTAGGCTGTCAAAAGAAGTATGTAGAGCCACCATTAGCTTTCTCCAATATTCTTGTTAAAGACAACAGATCTTTGTCTCTGCTGAGAAACAAGTCACATACTGAGGTTGGAGTTGGCATGGTTGGAGTCCATAAAGGTTCATTCTTTTGGTGCATTTTGTTCAGTAATGGCCTCACAAATTCCACATTTGTCCTTGAAAATCGTGGCGCAGGGATCAAGCAAAAAATAGGGTGTCACAGTGGAAGCAATATTACATGCAGTGAGGGAGAGAAAATTAGAGCAGATTTTTTCTTGTTCTTTGTATCTATTAGTAGTGTTGTATTCAGTTTTTTTTTGGCAACTGGTTTAGTGGTTTACCTTTGATAATGCAAGTTACAATGTGTTTTTTGTTTACTTCGCCATGCCTTTTGATAATGCACGCATGTATTCTTGATTGTTAGATTGCGTGTTGCTCGCCTCACAAAAGCAAACAGAAATCTGAAAGTGTAGGACACATCATAACAAGCAAACATAGTTTAGGGAAAACGATATACAACGACTACCGAGATCTGGAAATCTCAAAATGATCTCTTGAAATGGTTTAATTCTTATGAAGTATTTAGGGACTATTGTGGAATTAATTTTTCTTGTATAATGATCTAATTGTCTTCCGTATAATTAGTTGTTATTATTATTTAATAAGTTAAAGTTGTTATTTATTATACTATTGTTGTTATTAACTTTCAACAAAAACTTTTTTATGAAATTAGCTGGCACTGTCTTAATTATTGTGTCATTTGATAAATTAAAAGTATTGTTAAATTGATGTTGCCTTTTTTCCCTTTTGTTCTTTTTTTTTTCAATTTCCAAAATAAGGATATTTAGGTAATTTCATTACAAACATATACCATAAGTCATTTTCTAATTAAAATTATATAATGATTGATTTATGCGTGTGTATTTTATTTTGGTAAAATTAGTTCATTGTCTTAATATTGATTAGTTAAGGGTTTTGTTGTAAGATACTAGCTTTTATGTTAGGTATCGAGTTTAAGTATAAATACATAAAACACCTTTTAGGAGAATTACCTTTAATTAAGTTTCATAATGTTGGAATATGTCTAAATCATCACCATAATAAAAACTCTTAGGAAAAATGCATTAAGGTCCTAAGCAAGAAGAGAAATGAAGAAATAATCCATTGAAATCGTAAAATGAAAAAGTGGTTCTAATGAGTTGTCAACGACGCCCCTCAAGTTGTCAATAACCAGTAGCTGGAATTATCAATGTGATCATTTTTTCATTTTACGATTTCAAGAGATCATTTCTTTATTTCTCTTTTTGTTGGGGATCTTAATATATTTTTCCCAAAAATCTTCTAATCATGATCTCAGTGGGCTCTCGTGCATCATTTAAGTCATCTTTCCTCCCGTTTGAACAATGTTATCGCGCCCTTACGGGACAATGGTACCACATCGTCATATATTCCTTTAAACAAAACATTTAAGAAAAAAATAATTGGAACAAAGGCAATAAAATCGTAGCAGAGATGGGTATGACCCACACATACCCATCTTTATATGACAACATCGCGTATAGAACTCATGATGAGAGGAGGTCATGGATGCCAACTGACCTAAAAGCTCTTAGGAAAAAAAAAACTAAAAAATAAAAAAGTAATTGAATTAGGTCAGACTTATTAGTACAAGGACGGACAACTCAATAAGTAAATACAAAATACTTACAAGTATTAAAATTCTCCTATCAGTAACAAAATTTAAATACGCCTTTCTTAAACATAAGTTGCATTCTTACAAGTTAAATCAAGGGAAAATTACAGAAAAATGTATGTGAAAATGGAAAAGGACAGGTCAGTATAATGAATATGTCAAATCTCAAATCAGTCAGGTGTCAATACGGACAAGGAATCTAGGATTTTAAAATTTCGGCGAAAAAACAATTTTACCCTTCAGCTCTCCCTTCTTCTCAACTCGGAATAACAACATCAAGCTCTTGATTAACAACACCGTCATCTAAAATACAGTGTTGTTAATATAGACACCGTTGTTGTTATTAACCCCTAAAACTTATTAATTTGAAATTTATCCCTGGAGTTGTTAATGAAGAAGACGGTGTTATTAATCAAGAGTCCGGTGTTGTTATTGAGAGTTGAGAGGGAGGGAAAGCTGAAGGGAAAAATTATTTTTTTGTCAAAATTTTAAAATCTCATATTCATTGTTCGTACTGACACTTGACTTATTTGAGATTTTACAAATTCGTTGTACTGACTTATCCTTTTCCATTTTCACATGCATTTTTTTGAAATTTTCCCTTAAATAAACTTCTATAAACTTTTTTTTAACATCTTTATATGACAACATCGCGTATAGAACTCATGATGAGAGGAGGTCATGGTTGCCAACTGACCTAAAAGCTCTTAGGAAAAAAAACTAAAAAATAACAAAAGTCTAAAAGGGGAAGTGGGAAATTATATTGACAAATAACACAAACATGGAATACGCACTTGTCTCCACCTATGCTTGGAGACAACTGGGAAATTATGTTGAAAAACATTTCCTTGTCGTCCACTTCCTTCTTTTTGCACTTAATTTCCTTAGGCACAAAGTAGGGTGATTCAATTTTCTTCTCTTTTCTAACCAAGTACGAACCCACAAGGAAAGATCCTACGAACCCACAACCAATCTAAATATACACACCCCAAGAAAGCTAAACACAAATCGATGATTTACTTGAACCCTTGAGTACGAAAGAACAAGGACCCGAAGTGTTGGTAGACACCACAAAGTTGATGAAGCATTGATAAGTCTATTAGTTTTAAGAAGAACCCTAGAGAGAATCCACTCTCTAGAAACAAGGTGCAGAAAAATGCAACCTTTCATTCAATAATCAAGTCTAAAAGTTTGTGCCTCCAAATGAAGGGTTACAAGGTATTTAAAGAGAATTATTCAAAAACCCTAATTGCATTAAATGCATCCAAAAAAATAGAAACTAAAACTTAATACAATTAATTAATTAAGAAACCCAAAAAGTCAAATATGTCAATTATCTAATAATTTTCGCATAAATAAAATTCACAAAATAAAATCAGCATTCAAGGCCCAAAATATGCTTATTACCAAATGAGTCCTCCCATGAATAGTACTTTGTCCAAACTCTTTGTTTTGAAGTCTCCAAGCCCAAAATTTGATTAAGATCTCTATTTGCAACCCATATAAAATTAATGACGTTTTCAGCATCTTTATCCAGAATTATTGATCCAATTGCCATATGATTTGCATTAACCTCTTGAATCAGCCCAATCAATGCTTCCTTAAATATTTTAGCTTGCGCTCTTGTGATTGGACCAATTGGAATTTGAAAATGGTCTTTTAAAGTTGAAGAGTCATCACTTGAATTTGAAGAGATAACTTGCTGATTCTGGATCACATCATAACCCTACATGATTTGTGCAACAATTGACCCATGAGATCCACTATTGCCTCATTCCCCATCACTATCCGAGCCCTTGCCACTAGCATCATCATGCCCATGAGGCTCCATTCTATTTCTGTCAAATTTCTGTCCTTCAACTCCTCAATAATGACACTCGTCAACCGTCTATACATGTCCTTCAAGTCCTGATCGTAGACCATGAAATTTCAGCCTTTTGAATTGCTTACTAATGCACAGCAAAGGGAGCAACGAAAAACATACCTGGTCTAAAATGTTCAATTCCTATGTTGTCTTGTGGACCAACATCTGCTTGAGATGCCGCTCCTCCAAATAATATGCCCATGTTGCTATCCCTCTCTAACTTAACCATTTCTTTTAATCTCTCCTCAGTCCAGTACTGAACAGCATCGCCATATTGATATTTGTCCGTTGTCATCAATGCAAAGTGCTTGCCAAAATATATCTTCCAATTCAAGAGCATATCATCAAGTTAAACAGTTGCTAATTCAATCATACAAAATGAAAATTAATTATAAATACATACCAACAAAGAGTACATGCATCCACCCACTTTAGAGTTTTCATTCTTCTTCTTCCTAACATCTCTTACATAGTCTCCCATCCCTTTTCATAAGTCTTTTATGATGAAGGTTGCCCAATCAAATTTCTCAAACCCCTTCAGGTCGACCTCATCACCTTCAGTAACCAATCACTAACCTTTGGGCTTGCAGTAGGAGACAGAAATGTTCCAAGTGTGTACAACATAAACAAAAACTTGAAATTCTCATTCTCTGTCCCCTATATAATGGATTTAAAAATCTTGCTATATAAGCGTTTTGAATACTTACTCTTAAGTTGTGTGTACACTGGGTCATCATCACCTACATTAGCACTAATCACTTTGCCGTCGTAGGGGACACCAAGTAACTGCTTCACATCAACTGCAAAAATTTCTCGTGTCTTCCCCCTAATTCGGAATTATCGAGTTGGTGGATCATATGAGCAGAGCATTGATACAATAAGACCTTTCAGGAGTTTCTTGCAACCTCCAACCTCAAGTAGCTTACTAAATCCTAATCTCTTAACCCTATCCTTCAGACTTTCATGTTTGTTTATAAACTCAACCAATTGCTTGAATTAGCGGATTAAGGTACGTATGACAAAAGCTACTTTTCTCTTTGTACTCTTCTTCTCCGGTCTTGATTTGTTTGCATTCTGAGTATATTTAGCCTTCTCACAATATTCCTTCCTCTCTTGCTCAGTCAATGCTCTCCATGCTTTTAGCACTTCATTGTTATGCACAACACATTTGTCATATTTGTCCGACTTAAAATTCTTGAAAAAGTTTATTCTAAACAACATCAAGCCATTATTCAATGCTTTAGATGGAACCCTTTTTTCCACCTCCTCTTCCACAACCTTTTGCCCTTCTTGAACGACCTTATGCCCTTCTTTACCATGTACGTTCTGCCTTTGTCCACCGGCCTCCTGCCCTTCTTCAACAACCATGTTGTACTACAAAACAACAGTCATCAACCAAGGCACAATGGACATAGGAATAAACAGACAAAAACACAGATGGAAACGTCAATTCAAGGTACAATAGCCCAAATGCATAATCAAACTAGATTTTCCTAATTCAATTGGATAATTGAAGCACAAGTATATTCAAAACTGATCAGAACTTCACAAATAAAATGCGAACACATTTGACTCTGTCCCAAAATCATGATAAGAACTATGAAAACAAGTTGATTAAATATCTAAAGGAAAGTTTAAATGACTACATCATTGCAAACACCCTAGTATCTCACTACATCCTTCATCTACCACCTATATGTAGTCATAATAGTTAGGCATGGATCAATTTACTTGAATATCTACTTTTGTATCAGTATAAAAGATAAGATTTAAATGGAATATCCCCTTTGGCATAAGCCAACCCATCCCAAAGTATACAGAGTGCTCGAGTCAGGTCTTTATTATAAAAGCATTATGAACTCAGGAATAGTCAAACAAATCTTAATCACATCAATACATGACAAAAATACTTATAGGCCCACCACTTTTGAAATATACTTTTCCATTTTATCTGGTGGCGAATTCAACTTCGTCAAACACATGATCATCACCTCCAAATATACAAGAAGGAACATACAATCATGCATAATAACTCGATCTCTGAAATTACATATCAAGCTGCATTATATTCTACTCAAGTTTGACCAGTATTTTTCAAACCCAAGAATCGATTTCATGCAAGCAAAACCCTCAAACTTCAGAAAAGGATGACATGTGAACATACCTAAGCAACGCCACCGAAGCTCGGTCAAGCCACCCTCGGCTAAGTATGAAATCCTCGCGCCGAGCCCTTAGCCCCCTTCACTTCCTATGCTTCCATTTCTTAGTACGCCGCAACATGCCACCAACCTACTTCCAAGACACCGTCACGCCGCCGACCTCCATCAACACACCCTCGCTCCCATCCACAGCTCGTCGCCCCCTAGGTTTCTCGTTTGTCAGTTGCAAACCTTTAACGACCTCCATCGAAGCCACCGTAGCATGCCGCCTATAAAATCCCTTCCTTAACACTGTAAAATCCTATTATTATAACTCAATTCTCCATAAGTCTACCATGGTAGAAAAGATTACAGCTCATCTTTTAAAAAAAGTAATAATGGTAGAAAAAGAGTTCAACTAACCGTTTGAAAACTCTACCTTGGTTTATAAAATTTACCATGGAAAATAAAACCATTTTTCCTTGCTGAATAGTATCTCATCAGATATTAAAATATCATTATCAGATCAAATTGTGGATCCACAAGTTTAGAACACATCATAAGCCATACAAGCCTTCTAACATTATCATAAGCAATTAAAAATATATAGTTAATATATCAAGTTCTCAGAAAATAGATCAGAGTATGCAAGATGAGCCCTAATGTGGCATTATACAATAATCCTACATATATTAAAAGATGGAAGTACTACTTTTATCAGAAGTAGTTTAAGCTTCCGAAGTCTTCCCTGATGGACCTGCACGACAACTATTTCCTGAAAAATGTTAAATCAACGGGGTGAGACAAAAGCCTCAGTAACCAGCAATCCATCTCATCGGGCATACAAGTATGTGCCCGTGAGGTGCCAATTGGGACAGTTATAAAAGTATAACATTAATAAAATATCACTTGTCCATACGAATAATTTCATAATAATTCACAATATCATATTCTCATTCTCATATTTACCATATAAGTGTACAAGAGTCAATACACAATAATTTATTTTCTTTCCTCCCTTATTTCCTCTGACTGAACCTATGGGCTAGTATTCATCCATATGACTGGTAGCTAACTCAACAAGCTCACTGATAAAGTGATATGGATCGGCCAAAATCCACAGAGCACAAGACCGGACCATGGGTTCCCCCTCTAAATACATTTGTAGGGTGTCATAGCCCTACGGAATACAAATAGGCGAAAGGACTAACTAGTGTACACCTGGACGTCCACCACCTTATTTCCTCTTTTGTACAAGAATTCACCCTCCTTATTTCCTCTTTGAGTAACCTCTCATTAATTCCACATCCACCATCCCCTCTCTTATCCATATTATGTGATTTTGACATGTCATCATCATTTCATAATTATCAAAAAGGATCTTTCTAATCTCATAAATAAATATCAACTCATATAATATTGCTATTCATTTTCTCAATGAAAATAAGTCCCACAAGACAATTTCATTAACAACATATTTTCCAAAACCATATCACATATCAGCAGCCAAATTTATAAATCCGCATAATTAAAATAACTCACAAACATCATACAAGCATGCACAACAAGAAGAAAGTGATTACCTCTCGCCAAAGCTATTTATTACCACACTACTCCTAATCCAAGAGCTCAAATAAATGCCAAAATCAATCTACCACAATCAATTTACTACCCATTAATAACTCTCCAAAATTCCACATAATCAAAATTATAACTTATATACAAATTTTAATAATAATATATAATATATTATAAAAACTGAAAATAACAGTTTGGGGTTTAAATTTTAGAAATGACCGTTCAGTCCTTCAAATATAAAAAATGACAGTTTAGTTCTCCAATTTCATAAATGACAGTTTAGTCCTCCAAATTTTGTAAATGACAGTTTAGTCCTATGAATTTCATAAATGATAGTTTAGTCCTCCAAATTTCAAAACTAAATCAATTAAAATTTCAGTAATACCTTAATTAATTCAAATAAAGCTTTCAACCCACATTTAATCAGTTAAAAAGTCCTATATAGAATTATTTATAGACTAATTATATAGAAAATTCGTTATAAAATTTATACCAACTAAATAAGAAAAATAAACAAATTAAATTAACTATTAATTATTCTCTACATTTTTATAGCCTTATACTAACAAAACTCAAGCTTGTCCAAAATGCTAATATTAAAATATTTCTCTAATCAGTACAATATTATCCTTATTAGAAAGAGAAAAATATATGGAATAATTTTCATGAAAGAAATGTGTTGAAAAGAAGTTATTTTAGCTATCTAAATAATCTTATAAGATAAATAACTTACCTCATAAAACCTTAAATAAGCTCATTGTTCTCTTCTCGTTCTCTCCCTCTTACTCTCGTTCTTCTCTCTCACAAAATCACACAAGAGACCGCACCTCTTGTGCGGTTTTAAAGGAAAGGAAGGGGGACGATTGCTCCCCCTTCATATATATATTTTATATATATGCATGCAACACGAGTTGCATGCATATATAATATAATATAATATAATATAATAAAATAATATTATAATAATAATTTTTTTTAATATTACACCGTCGACCTCCGTCAGTAGATCATCGTGCGCCTCAACACCCTGTCGCCTGGCCTCCTAGGTTTTGTATTTTTTCAAATGCGGCCATTTCAATTTCGCCTTCCCTCTACCATTTTGTTTTAAAAATCAAATGAGGGCATTTTGGTCATTTTACCCACATTTCTTAACCCAGATTCCTATACATGTACTGACTTGGGATTTCTCAATTTTACCCCACCTTTTTGTCTTTTCCTATTTTGACCTGCATTTTTCTAGATTTTTCCTTTTATTTTATACATATTTAGATATTTGAAATAATTAATTAATTATCCGTCTTGCTTAAAAATTTTAAAAACTGAAGTATCACTTTCACGATAAGAAAAAAGGATAGAGAGAGAAGACAGGTTTTATGCATGACAAGTTGCCAGCAATTTTTTAAAAAAATGATAAAAAATTATATTTATACTAGTAGTATTTTATTGCAGCATTATTGGTTAGACAACCTTCTATAGAATCTCAGTGGCCATAGTAGTAATAAAAATAATCTTTAAATGATTAAAATAATGATGTATAGGAGATTAGCGGAGTTTTATACTCAACTCGTGTTGAAAGGCAGAAAAAAATAAAAGATTAGGATAAGGGAGATATAGAAAGCAAACAGCATTTGGAGAAAAAACAAATAGAAGTTACATTCACTCCATTATTCAGTTTTTTTTTTTTTTTGTTAAGGTGCCTCCAGCATCCTTAATAAGTATATATTTTTTTCATGTGCATTCAATACCCTAAAGTATATTTTGGAGTATCTATCACTCTAAAATATTTTTTTCTGATGCACTGAGTACCTTGAAGTATTTTCTTTTCAAGTGCATCCAGCACTAATAAACTATATTTTTAGTGCAGCTAATTCTCTGAAGTATTTTTTGAAGTATATCCAACACCATAAAATTTCTAAACTATTAAGTGCAAAATTGCATGCAAAAAAATACTTCAAGGTAATATACACAACTTATGAAAAATTTTAGAATGGTGGATGCACCATAAATTACTTTAGGGCACTGAATGCATATAAAAAAAATACTTCAGAGTGATGTTGGTTGCACCTTAACCCTTATTTTTAAGTGTAATTTTGCATTAAGAAATGAAATTATTGTTTATACAAAGTTATTAATATAGGAGATATCTTCTAGTATACATGCTATATTCCAAGTGACGATCCTATTTTGCAAAATTATTTTATCATGGGAGGATTTCATCAGCCTACAAATTAAAATAGAGGAATTTCCTGGGAGCGTTCTCTTGCTGTTGCAAAATGAAACATAACGCATTCCTTAGTTCCACCTACTGTAGATGCAAAGGTCCCGACTTTATTTGCAGAGATTCAGCCCAAGCATTGAAGTTTGTTTTCTAGTTGAACTTGAATGTGTATTTACTTTTATCGCACAAGTGGATCTTCTAATCTGAAAAGTAACCAGCCAGTAATTCGAAGGAATGGTTCTTAAGCACTCTCTAGGCAAAAGGTTGACGTTAACATCTCTTTGCCAAACCTGGGGACGTTCCACGACCACTGGATGTGCATCAGAAGTAAAAGCTATTGCTTTTGATTGTGCCATTTGGATAACTTGACGAGGTGTAAATCTCATTCTTGAATGGCAAATCTGATTTCTGGCAAACTACAAGGACTCTAGCATTTGAAAAGGAAAATATGACATTAAATTCCTAGAATCCTTATGGTTTGCCATCCAAATGTATAACCAGTTTAATAATTCTCTATGCAGATAATCATCCATCCTAATACCGAACGAACTTCCAAACCAACAAGTTCTAGTAAAAGGACGGTATAAGAATAAATAATCTAATGATTCCTCGTTTGATGAGCAAAAGAAACATACCTCAACGTTTAAATATCATATGCATATATAGACTTCAATAATAATATCTCAAAGATGCATACCCCTCTTATCCTATTTATAAGATACTTTTTAAACACGCTACCTCCGTTATTTAATATATAAGAGTTAACTGGAGATTGGATTTCGTTTTAAATATAAGACATGATCAACTTGATCTCCCGAATTTATAATTTTTTTTTTCAAATTAAAGTATTCATATTGATTGCACATATTAAATAATTTCTATCTAAAGTTACTTACAATAAAAGATAACATTTTAGAAGAACCAACTTATATACCTATTAGTGCTTTTTTTTTTAAAAATTATTTAAAAATGGGTTAAGAATTAAATAAGGACATCATTGTCATCATAAATGTCACACATTTTCTCTCCTCTCTTTACTTCGCTCTATCCAAACACACAGGAATAATATTATCACTTTTCTCTTATATCTATTTTCTCTGTCTTAGTTTTCTCTTCATCCCAACATAGTGCGAAACTTATTAACTTTGTTTTAAGTATAAATAACTCTTTTTTGTAGATTTTTATTTTCTTGTGTTGAAAAATAGCCCGATCCACCCTTAATGGATTATGCCTAAGCCCAATATGTTGGGAAAATAATATAAATAATATAAAACTTTGGGTGGATATATGTGAAATTTCATAATTACTAAGAGTCATATTTTAACCGATAAATTATGACTTTTATTGACATCTAATTAGGGTGGAAGAATTTGGGTTTAGATATTAGGAATGTCTAGACTTAAGTCTGTACAGTATTAATAAGAGAAAATAAAACAACGTACGCTCTTATGATGTAAGAGTAGCATTGTAGCATGCAATTCATACCGCATGTGCTGGAGAACCGCAAATGTGAAACAAGTAAGGAGATCCTAGCTTTATTGTTGTGTGAGTCCCAGGAAGTTTCTAATCCTTCCATGATATATATCATTTGACTTTGATAGTATCACAAAGGTATAACTGCTACTTTAGCATATATCCTATGATCATGATAGATGCAATCTATGGTATTATGTTAGGAAAGCGGTTGATGTATATTGGAGTGTTACCTGAGTGAAAGAAAGATTACTTGGAATATACACAAATATGTTAGTGTTTGAGAAATGTCCTTTATATTATTATTGTTAATAATTTCATAAGTGTGGACACTAAGCATACGAAAAAGGCAATCTGAGTTTTATGCTGACTCGAAAGGGATTAGATTAGACATGTGAAAGTGTATATAAGTAAATCTAGGATATCTGAGGCACAATTTTAAAATCAAGCTACATGTACGAAAAAGGTTGTCTTATGCTGGTCTCTATATAAGAGATTTCTAATACAGACACATATGCAGATATCATCATGCCTACGCGGTCGCGGCAAAGCACTGAGTATGAAAGAAAAAAGAAAAAGAGACGCAACTAATCCACCAAGTGTGAGTGAGAGATGTTGAAAAATAGCCTGATCTACCCTTGATGGATTAGGCCCAAGCCCAATGTGTTGGGGAAATAATATAGATAATATAAAACTTTAGGTGGATATATGTGATATTCCCCAATTACTCATAGTCATATTTTAACCAATAAATTATGACTCTTCGGGAGCTAATGTTTCGTCAATATGTTATGTCTCTCCATCAGAAAGATATATTGTTTCCTTGAAGAAAGGACACGTCGGTAGAAAGGAATGGACACGAAGAATGCTATAAATAAGCCTAAAGGGTTCAGTTGAAACGAGTGATCTAGAATACATAAATTCTAGTATATTGATCCCTAATATTTCTACTATATTTTCTCTCTTCTTCTTCCTGACTTGTGATGTATTTGATGTGTGTCATAATTATTTTTATCACTGTGATCCGGTTAAGTGTGAGTATCAAAGTTTAACGGTCGCACTTTAGGTACACCTAAATATTCTTATATCTTGAATTATTTCTCATCAAACAATATAAGTCAAAACTACATTATTTATCACAATACATAATAAACTTTTTCATAATCAATAATAGAGCTTTGTGAAATTTCTTAATTATATGATAAGTCATGCTTTGTACATCACATAAATATTCATATATTTTATTATAATTTTATATTTCAAGTGTTTAAATGGCAAGCCCATAATCTTCACAAATTCAACTCATTGCGTATGATACCGCTCAAGTTGTATCTCTTAATTCATTCTAGTTGTTTAAATCAATTCAGCCCACCACTCAAGCTTATTCAACACATTCTCCTATGAGCAAAACTAGAAGAGACATGCGCGCGCGCGCATATATATATATATATATATATATAATAGATAGTGGTATGATGTCATAGTTAAATATTGAAATTAAAGGATTTTTTTTTTGGGTCAAACGTCAAAGTCTGGTTCGTAAGGGAGAGAGAGAGAGAGATGAACAGTAAAGGCGCTATGTGACCAAAACTACACGTTTAGGATATGCGTTGGGTACTTGGGTTTATTCGATGGCATAACTTGTACGTTCTGATATCAACGCACAGTCTCCCTCATTTTTATATTATTGCCACCCTGCATAGTATAAAAACCGTTTGACTTTTTTAAATTGATTAAAAAAATAAAATAAATTATTTTAAAATATTAATATTTATCCTTTTTCTATAAATATAACTTATAAAGTACAATATATAATATAAAATATATATTATGATTAAATAATTTATTTTTATTTTTTTAATTTTTTTTAAAAATCAACTAAATATTATATTAAAAATGGAAATGCATTTTTTTGTTGTTGAAATATTATTTATTTATCTATTTTGAACGTTTATCTATCTATCTGTCAATTTTATTTAATACGCTGTCCCTCTTCTTAACATCACATGATAACATGGGCAAGACACTCTTGCTTTGAATTAACTTCACATATTTTGAGTCATCGCCTGTTAAAAATTTAGCTCTTTCGTTGTTAAAATAGTTTATTCATTTGAATAATTTAAATTTAATTCAAAATGCAAATTAAAGTTAACCCAAATAAAATAAAAAAGAAAAACTCATAACGTAAGAACCATAGTCAATGGTTTGTGGAACGACGTATCCATACTGTCTGTTCTGGCATATTCTCAAAAAATTTGTTCATAATATCCTTTTTATATATCTTAATTAATTTTCCAAAAATAATAATAGTAGCATCGGTAATAATTGAATTATATTATAAATATGGTGGTGTGTGAAAGTTTATAGCCTCTTAGGATTTTATGATAAATGCACTACTTGCTATAAGATATAGATTTTATTTCCCCAAAAAATGTCTATTTTTCAAAAAAAGAAATGAAAAATAAAGATAGTGACATTTTTATAATTTTGTGTTTCACTTTTGGCATATTCGACGTCTCTTTTACATAAACAGATGCCAAAAGCTGGGCTTTGACGTCCCTTTAAAATAGAGGACGCCAAAAGCTAGCTTTTGGCATCCCTTTACTTTAAAAGAGATGCATAAGGGTTTATTGTGCGACTATTCCTCTTCTCCGTCACTCTCAAAATTGGTACTTCCCTTCTCCTCCCTCTCTCACTCCAACCACCACAGCCCCTCCCTCCATATCACGATCCCCTTCTCCCTCCGTCGAGTCCCCTTCCTCCTTCATCGCAACCCCCATCCTCTTCCGTCGCACCTCCGATCCCTATGTCGTGTGTTCACTCCTCCCTTCATCGCACCTCCTTCAATTGGCTCCTCCCTTCAACGCTCCTCCCTCCATCCATTGATCATAGTCTTTTCCCTTAATCTCTTTTCCCTTTATCTCTGCTCCTATTCCTCTGGCAGTCCACTATTTGTGCTTTTCCAAGGTAAATTCCTTCCAATTTGATTCCCTGTAAATCCCCAATCTTAGTTGTTATAAAAGAAAGAAGATTTGATTATGTTTCTAGTTTATAAACGATTCTAAAGTTCTCTTTGTTGTTGTTGTTGTTGATGTTAGTGTTGGGTAGAGAAAGGAAATTTCAGGAATCCAAATTTAAGAAAGAAGAACTTGCAAAATATCATCAGAATGTCAACATGGAAGTTCATAGATTTGATATTGGAAGTCTGGATGATCAAATGGAATTTTGAATAGAAAAATTTGGAGTTAAAATATTCAATCTGGAGGCTTTTGGATGTTCACTCGAGTGAAATTTCAATATCACTTGAGTGTCACCTCTTCACTTGAGAGATATCTCATTTTCACTCGAGTGAAGTGAATTTTTAATGATTCACTCAAGTGGAACATGAGTCACTCGAGTAGAAATGTGTTTTCAGCTACTCTGTTCAACTCTGTTCTCCGTTCAGCATGGATAAGGTTCGGTAATTTGACCATATCTCTCAAACCACAACTCCGATTGAGACGAAACCAGTGGCATATGAAACTAGACTTACAATGAATCATTTTGAAATCAAATTCAAGTTGAAAGGATCTTAGATGAAGGAGATATGAATTTTTGAATTAGACCTTCAAATCATCGTCACTTTCCAGACTATGTTTGATATTTTGGACATAACTTCCAAACTGTAAATCGAATTGAGCTGAAACTAGTTCCATATGAAAATAGACTCAAATAGATTTCCATTTATATATAATATAATAATTTTAGATTTATATTCAATGAGTTATGTCTTCGGGAAGTTGGAGCTCAAAAATGCATATACAATCTACACTCTTTTGATCATAACTTGCAACATACAATTGAGTTTGAACTGATTCTTTTTGGATTGGAATACGAATGCTAAGAGCTTGTCAATAATGGATCATTTTCCATATTTGAAGCCAAATTATACAACTCACTTGAAGTGAACACTTGAGTGATACACGAGTGATGTGATGATTCTCACCTTCTGTTTCTCAAGTCAAAGGCTGTACATGCTTACTCGAGTTGATAAATAAACACTCAAGTAATGGGGTTAATCTTCAGAGTTTTGCAAGTCACTCGTCAAGTTTCTGAGAGTGGAAAAGAGTCCACTTGAGTGGATAAGTTTCCACTCGAGTGACAGGGCTCCACTTGCGGAAGATAGCAAGTCACTCACGAGTTCTGCAGAAGGTGGGACATGGCTTCACTCAGGTGACAAAGTGTTCACTCAAGTGACCAAGAGATCACTTGCACTCACCCGCAAGTCACTCGCTGGTTTTTCAAAGGTTATGAGGAAAGCTCACTCGTGAGTCTTAAGAAGTCACTCTCAGGATCTACATGAAGTTATGAAGAGTATCCACTCAAGTGAATTAGTGATCACTCGAATGAATATTGTCACTTGCAGATGTTGTCAAGTTACTCGTCAACTTTTTGAAAGTTGAGAAGAATTCACTCGAGTAGGTAAGTGGCCACTCGAGTGACAATGGATCACTTGCTATTTTCAAAAGTTACTCGCGGGGGTCTCTAGAAGTTATGAAGAACTTCCACTCAAGTGAGTAAGTGATCACTTAAGTGGAATTTTTCACTCACAAACTTTTCCTAAGTGACTCGCGACAGTGCTGAAAGTGAAAGGTAAAGACCACCCGAGTGATAAGATGCCACTCGAGTGATATCTTACAACTCGCAATACTCAGCAAGTCACCTTCTGATAAAATCAAGAGTGCATCTTAGTTTTCACTCAAGTGATACATATTCACCCAAGTGACAGTCATCCACTCAAGTAATCCTATTTCTACTCAAGTGCAGGTTCAACAACTATTTGAAAATCACCGTATCCAATTTCTCTATAACCTTACGAATTCATTTAAATCTTGATTATGTTGCTTCTAAACATTCCTAATCATTACTAATCAAGTTTATATGAGGATTATAGGTGATTGACCATGGATTACAGCTCAACGGACAAAAAGCAAATTGTGTCAGAATCTCTAACGATCATATTTTTTGTAAAGCAACAGAATCTCAACGGGAAAACCAACGTGCCTAACGGATACTTCAACATCTTCAAAGTTCATCTAAGCTACATCAACTATAAATTGAAAAGTGTTCCAAGTCGTGGATAAGAGCTTGCACCTACACTGTCAAAATGCCGACACTCTGACGTTTCTCTCATTTCCTCTCTGTTTTCTCAGTGACTACACAATTTACTTTAGAGAGTGAGATTATTTGTAATGTACTTCAGTGTTCATTTTATCCACTTCTGAGAGAGAAGATTAATTGTAACCCTTCATCATAAACGTTGTGTTCTTACGGTGAGTAAGGGGGAGTATCTTGGTGAGATATTTGTAAACAGCTTCACAAGTGCCCAGCTAAACTTGTGGGATTGTAGAGGCTTCTATTGTGTTTGGTTTAAACAAGAAGATAGTGGATTAAAAATCTCAAGTGAAGCTTGGGGACTGGACGTAGGTCACAAAGGATTGAACTGAACCAGGATAAATAACAGTTTGCATCCTTTCCTCCTTAACTCTTATATTTCCAGCATACATTACTTAAATAACTAGCTGTTGATTTATGCCTAATTACTTTTTTACTTATTGTTTTCACTGAGATGAGAAAATATTTTCAAAGTTCTTAAAGTTTTTATCTTACACCCAATTCACCCCCTCTTGGGTGTCAGCTGGATTTAACACAAGAAACATTCGGCTTGGGCATTGTATAGATGGAATCAATCAATATAGAACTCTTATTAGCACACATAGTACATGGCCGATTCTCCTTGTGATATACAACTTACCTCTAAGTTATGTATGAAACTCAAGTATGTGATGCTTTCTATGATGATATTTGGACCAAAACAACCAAGGAATGATATCGATGTCTACTTGGCGTCTTTGATTGAGGACTTGAAGAAGTTGTGGGAGGAAGGTATAGATGTGTTTGATGCATATAAGCAAGAGACCTTTAAGCTGCGTGCAATAATTTTCACCACGATAAAGCAACTTTCTTGCATACGGAAATTTATCAGAATGCAGTATGCAGGGGTATAAAGTATGTATGATATGTGAAGTAGACACACATTTCTATCAACTTAAGCACGGAAGAAAAAAGGTCTACATTGGTAATAGGAAATTTCTTCATCAGTTCCACTTATATCGTAGGTTAAGAAAGCGTTTAACGGCTTATCGGAGCATGGAATGGCTCTAAAGGCATTAATCAGAGAGGAAGTTTATAGGTGGAATATATCAATGTCATCTTCAGTAAGAATTAGCATTATATGTCTTGTGATGGTTATTGAAAGCTTAAACGAAGGATGATGGAAGAAGAGTTGGAGAAGAGCTCGAGAACCCAAGATTCCCCGGCCTTCCCTAGCATCAATCACTCTTAGAGGAAATCCAAGAAGAGCCCAAGGTGTAACTTTGCCAATCACTTCGACAAGAGTTGTTGCACGAGCTATATGGTGAGGTGAGATCTATCATTCAATCGAAGAAGGAACATGAGGAACATAATACCCAGGATTCCTTAGCCTTTTCTAGCACCAAAGGAAGTTATAACCCACCAAAGGTACCACTTGGCGACCCTTCTCCCACTCTAGAGGTTGGAGAACCTTGCACTCTCTATTTAGATGTCCTGCTATTGCGTGTTGTTGTCGATACTGTCCACACATAAGCTACTACCCACCATAATAAGCAAATTTCAGATGCTTTATGTAAGGTTATTGTAACACGTGTTCAAGAGGGGGAGGAAGTTGTAGACGTCTCGATCCCTGATGAAGAGGTTGCCACAATAGGTAAAGCGATAGGATCTTTCATCCTTTGGCTGAAAAATCTTATTCACATTGCAACAACACCTCCAATGATAGGAAAAACCTTACTATTAATTGAGTTTTCTTGGCATCTTACTTATAATCTATATTTCATGTTGTAATAGGATTAACGAGATGGGACAAAATTTCCTTTCTTGGCACGATTGCAACAACTCCATAGAAATATTGGCCATATCAACTTGTAGATGCCTTGTGGGTTGTGGGCAAAAGAGTGTCGTATCCCTTTACAATTGACAGGAAAGATCTCAGAGAGTTTATAGATTTGGAAGAGTTAGATACATGATGTGTTAAATTTATAGTCATGCAAGTTTTTTTTCCTTCAATTGATGCAGTGGTTTTTAAGGTTTATATATTTAATAATTTATTTATCATTTTAATTCTATTGTAGCTTACTCCACAACATATGCGTTGGAAGGGGAAAAAATAGTTTATATGGATTCTTATGTTCTGCAAATATGACAAAGAAGAATAATAAGTTGGAACTAAGGATGACCTATATGGGCTACACAATAGGAGAAACTAAAATGCGTTATTTTCTGGCACCAATTCTTGAAGGGTAAGCATTTTAGTTTTGTCTATTTAAGATATTTAAAAATAAATTTCCTTGTTATCTAACTTCATTTTAATATGTATATGTTGTTCTAGTTATCATTGGAGTTTATGTATTTTTTCTCCTGTTATGAACGTCAGTCATTTATTGGTTTAATTCCTTGGGTCACAAGCCAAATGAAGAAATAAAATCTATATTCAACACGTAAGTTAATTTGTTTGTAAATCATTGATTATTAACTTAAATAAATTATTTTAATGTCTGTTGATTATCATTTTAATAATAGTACACTCAAGACATATAGACTACTGGGCGAGACAAGCGAAGGTAAAAGTAGAGAGGCAAAGTGGTTTTATTTTATCCAAGAGTAAGTAGTTTTAATTTAAGTTCTTTCATTGACAGTCACTTTAGATATGCCTTTATTCAATTTACCTATTTGCTTTTGATTTATAGTACCCTCGACAACCAGAGAGAACTAAGTGCGGATACTATGTTATACTTTATATGTATAATATCATAGTAGAATTACTACAGATTTTGAATAGGTAATCGCTTCTTTATTCTCAAATAATAATATTTTTGGTGTTGTAATTGAACTGTTAATTATTTTATTCACTTGATTGATTTTTCTTAGCTTATTTTCCAATTTGCAAAATTTTGGTAATGACAATGCCTACTTGGATGAATAAAGTTTATCTTGATAAATAATTTATGTTAGATAGTAGTCATTTAGAAAAGTTTTGGACACTTTGTGGTGATTATTGTACATAGTAGTAGTAGTTAACACTTTGTTAGCTAGTACATGATGTTTTTGTACTATTTGTAATGAAATTTTGGTTTATAAAAGGTGTTGGATTATGTTTCTATATAAGGTTTAATTGTTGGATAGTAAAAAATATAAATCAAAAAAATTATTATTATTTTTTAAAATCCTTTCAGTGTATATTTCTATAAAAGTAGATGCCATAAGTATACAAATTACGACATCCCTTTTGGAAAAAAAAGGGACGCGGTAAACGTCCCTGTTTTCCAAAAGGGACGTCGTAAGTTGCATACTTATGGTGTCTGTTTTAAAAAATGGGATGTCGTAAGTGTCTTATGGCGTCTCTTTTTTAACGGATGTTGTTTCCATACTGTATTACATCGCTCACTTAGGCGTCTTCCTGTAAAGGGACGTAGAAAGGGCTTAAAAACGGACATTGAAAGTACTTTTTTGTAATAGTGATGGCTATAACCTCCCATAATTTTACATTGTAGATTAATTATTACGTTTATGACATTGTAACTCTGTCATAATGTTGATTAATTCTTATATTTACAATATTGTAACTCTGGGGAGGATTATGTGTGTGTACACACACATGCTCATCACAAAAGGATTGGATATATATGAAAATATATATGAATAATAATTCTTCCATATTTTCTCATCTCTACATTTTTCTCTGATCTCGTCCTTTTATTGTGTTGTTTATATTCATCTTTTTTATTTTTATAACAATTTATGAATAGTATGATTTTTTAATATTTGAAATTATAAATTAAATGAATTTATTGATTTGCTTATGAGGGGATCTATACTATATTAGTCATGTTAATAATAAAAATAAAATGTATATGGGCAAATATTAACATTATTTTATTATCATGGTCAGTTAAATTAAACATCACAAAACAATTAATGGACTTTACTGTACCAATACCAGAATCATTCATTGTCCCAAATTATTTATTTTTCAACATTACACTATCCATGAGTATTAATGTATTTTTTTAAAAAAATTAATACTACTTTATTTTACAGTTAATTTAAATAAATTTATTTTCTTTGCATTTTTCCTTAAGTCCACATATCACACGTGTGTGGATTTTGAGTCTTTGAGGTGCCTTGATTACTTTTGTAATTGGGAAATTTAAATAAAGTTCTTAACAACCACCAAATCTAAGCCTACAATTAAAATGACATTTGGATATATACTATATCGTTAATAACCAACAAATAAAATTAAAAAGGAAAAACTACATTGTAGTCCCAAGCAACAAAAATTAAGAAGAATTGGTCCCAAGAAATGGCATAATTACTCTGAAGTCCCATGGGACTAATTTGTAATAAATTGGAATTATAAAATGACTCAAATAGCCTTATCACATAAATAGAAAGAAGGATGGGAAAAATCTGAGCAAAACAGAAGGCAACACACGTTCGTATGGCGGGAAAAACTCAATGTAATGGTGTGATCATCAGCCAAGGTTGAAGAGTAAGGTCAGATGTTGAAGCCAATACCTCTCTTATCTTCATTATTCCATTTGATTCATGTTTTATGTTGAGTAGGTAAGCAGATTTTGAGGTTTCGTTGGTTCATGTTTGTTTTGGTTGAAAAAAAATGAAAAAGCTATAATCTTTTATGAGTATTATCCTCTATTATACTTGTAAACTATGAAGGGAGACCTAGGTAAATGCAATGGATATGGTTTAGGTATGGTTTCAAGTATGTTTGGGTATGTTTAATATACTCTGTTTTCGCTATGATCATGCTCTGTTTTTGCGTTTATTATGGTGTGTTGCTGCAAAAGAAAGCCTAAGGAATGAAGATGAGGGTGAAAGGTTTGTGATTATATAACCTGGTGCGAAGGAAAAAAGGTGTTGTTAATAGATGCAACAATAGTTGTTAATGTATCTCCTGAACTTGTTAATGACAACTATAAGTAATATTTAAATGTTTTCTCTTCGTTTTGGTGGAAAAAAGGGAAAAAACTGTCATTTTTTGTAGGTATTTCCTCTATTATACTTGTGAACTTTGAAGGAAAACCTAGGTAAATGCAATCAATATGGTTTGGGTATAGTTTCAATGTGGTTGGGTATGATTTAGTATGGTCTATTTCCACTATGTGTATACTTTGTTTTCACTGAGTATGCTCTGTTTTTAGGTTTATTGTGGTGTATTTCTGCAAAAGAAGGGATAAATATTGAAGATAGTAGTGAAAATGCAAGTTGGTATGCGAAGGAAAAAAAGTGTTGTAAATAGATGCATCTATAGTTGTCAATATATATGCTAAACTTGTTAATGACAACTAGATATGATTTTAGTTTCAACGTGTAACAACCAAGTCATCCATCTGACCGTTGACCTCACAACTAACACATGCACTTGCCTAACATGGCAGATGAGCAGAATCCCTTGTTCACATGCATGTGCAGCAATCAAGTTAGTTCATCGTAGTGTGTACTCGTATGTTGATGACTGCTACAAACTTTTTGCCCAACAAAAGATATATGCAAATCGTATGAGGCTTGTAGCAATGCATGATTTCCCCTATTCTGAATCCCTTACTATGACACAACTAATGACATAAAATTTATTGCGACCACCAATCACTAGAAAACCCCCGGGAAGGCCAAAAAAAAGAAGGATTGAATTTCAATTTCAAAACAAAAGGGTTTACTATTGTGGGAGGTGCAACGAGGCTGGTCACACTGTTAGGACTTGCAACAATCCTAATCCAAGATGATCAATTATGCTGGCTTGGGTTCTTTTGTTTTTGGTATCTGCATGGTATAATATTTTTTTGTAAATCTCAATATATAGAAATCTAGACCACTTATTTTTTAGGGAGGGTCTATGAATTTGTTGTTAGTACCTTATACATGCATTTTCAGATGTAGATGAAGGTGAATATATTATGGTTTTGTATCCAACTTTCATTTTCAAAAATTTGTAAGTTGATGTAAATTTAGTTATCAGTATATGGACATGAAGTAGTCAGTGGATGCACCTCTTGACTTGTTAATGGACGTCCTTGCAGTTGTTAATATATATAGACACACACACACACACACACACACACACACATATGCAGTTATGCTTAAATTTTTATATTCCACTATCAGTTCTCCAAGTTTGTAATTTGATGTAAATTAAGTTGTCAATATATGAACATGAAGTAGTCAGTGGATGCACCTTGACTTGTCAATGGACGCCCCTGCAGTTGTTAATATGTGTGTGTGTGTGTGTGTGTGCAGTTATGTTTACATTTTTGGATTCCACTATCAGTTCTGTAGGTTTTTAATCTGATGTAAATTCAGTTGTCAAAAGAGGCTCCATGGCTTGCCAGTAGAACCTCTATATGTTGTCAGTGGAGGCTCCATGAATTGTTAATAGAGGGTCCATGACTTGTCAATAGAGGCTCAATAAGTTGTCAATAGAGGGTCCAGGTCTTGTCAATGGAGCCTCCATGTGTTGTCAGTGGAGAGTCCATGACTTGTCACTGGAGGGTCCATGAGTTGTCAGTAGAGCCTCTATGTGTTGCTAGTGGAGACTTCACAAGTTGACAGTAGAGGCTCCACGAGTTGTCAGTAGATGCTTCACGACTTGTCAATGGAGGCTCCAGGAGTTGTTAGTAGAACCTTTAGGACTTGTTAGTAGAGGCGCTAGGACTTGTCAATGGAGGCTCCATAAGTTATTAATGGAGGCTCCATGAGTTGTTAATGAAACCTTCAGGACTTGTCAATGGAGATTTTATGAATAATACCTTTTGGATGATCATTGTGGGATAATTATTTGTGTTTAATTATTGAATCGAGTGATTTGATTTTGAATTAAATATTGCATCAAATATTACACCACAATTGTTTGATGACATTAAAAGCTGAGTTGCCCAAGGCGACATGAAAATGCAATGCACGTAATTCCTAATAAATTTGATAAATCTATATCTACATGTACCAAACATAAAATGTAAGGGTAAGTTTGATTCCATAATTTAGATGCACCTCATAATCTCTATAGATGTCTCTCATAATCTCATTTGCATGCTTGTCTATGTTACACCTAAAACTGTCTAGGATTACTTACGAAGTTAATTTGGACATCTTCATGTGAGGTACAAGTAGATTATCTTGTGCATCATGTATGTAGTCACTTTTGAATGTTCTTATAGTGAAGAATTCAATGTCTTGTCTTTCTCCCATTAAGTATGCTCCCAAGTACCATGGACAACCATAAACCATGCATTTGACAATGATCTTTTGCTAATTGTTTTTCACATTCTGTATGCAAACTTGTGCGCAATGCTTTACTTGTATAATTTTTATTGGAGGCCATCCGCGTTGGCAAAAACTTGTCCTTCCTAATGATCACATCCTTCCACTTTGTGGAGTTCATTCCAAGTCTTCCTGTCGGCATCATTTAGACAGCGCATGGCAATGAAGGTGAATCTTCAATACACATAGTACCTGATCCTCTATCCCGACCTTCTGAGAAGTTATCAAATCTGGAACAAATTGGATAGTACGATATGTTAGTAATGCCAAATTAACATCACCTCGTTCACTGGTTAATATCTATAACGAAATAAAACTTACACATATTGGTCATCCCTTAGATCATCCCTTATTGCTGTTGTATTGTCATCTTCAATTTGTCCTTCATCTACATAGGCATGCCCACTTTCTCTACTAAAATTAATTAAATGTTCAATTGCTTCATCATCTAGTATGTCTACAAATATTGTTCTATAAAATGTCAATGTGAACTTCATAATAAGTCCGCCACTCTCTTTTACCAAAATAGAGGATATCATTGTTTTAAACTCTTCATAATGTGTTCCTTCTTTAATGGTTCTTGATCTAACCATTTCCCCAACATATGTTATATCACTGTCTCTACTAACTACAAACATTCCCCCTTTATGAACAAAACATAGTATACTCTTGCCACATTTGCTAGCCATCACAGCTGTCCACCTATACAATATAGCTGTTATTAACAAGTTTACTACATACATTAACAAGTATCGTTGCATATTTTAACAATCCATTTTGACTTAGTACATTAGGACTTCTACCCGCACAACTTTCACACCATGTTCATTACTTCTAACTTTTAATGAGTAAAAACAACTCAAAATACTAAAAAAATATAGCAAACTTTTCAAACCCTTGCCAATTATAATTACACCACAAGTTAAACATAATATTACTTATAGTTGTCATTAACAAGTTTAACATATATATTGACAACTATAACTGCACCTATTAACAACACTTTTTTCCCTTCGCACACTAGCTTGTATTTTCACCACCATCTTCATTATTTATCCCTTCTTTTACAGAAACACACCACAATAAACCCAAAAACAGAGCATACTCATAGTGAAAATAGATCACACTAAATCATACCTAACCACATTGAAACTACACCCAAACCATATTGATTGCATTTACCTAGGTTTGCCTTCATAGGTCACAAGTATAATAGAGGAAATACCCACAAAAGATGACAGCTTTTTCCCTTTTTTCCACGAAAACGAAGAGAAACATTTAACAATTACTTATAGTTATCATTAACAAGTTCAGGGGATACATTAACAACTATCGTTGCACCTATTAACAACACATTTTTTCCTTTGCACCAGGTTATATAATCACAAATCTTTCACCCTCATCTTCATTCCTTAGCATTTCTTTTGCAGCAACACTCCACAATAAATGTAAAAATAGAGCATGATCACAGCGAAAACAGAGCATATTAAACCATACCCAAACACACTTGAAACCACACCCAAACCATATCCATTGCATTTACCTAGGTCTCTATTCATAGTTTACAAGTATAATAGAGGATAATACTCAGAAAAGATGATATCTTTTTCCTTTTTTTCAACCAAAACGAACATGAACTAACGAAACTTCAAAATCTGTTTACCTACTCAATAAAAAACATGAATCAAATAAATAATGAAGATAAGAGAAGTGTTGGCTTCAACATATGACCTTATTCTTTAACCTTGGCTGATGATCACACCATTACATTGAGTTTTTCCCACCATACAAACGTGTTACCTTCTGTTTTACCCAGATTTTCCCCATCCTTCTCTCTATTTATGTAATAGGGCTATTTGGGTCATTTTATAATTCTAATTTATTACAAATTAGTCTCATGGGACTTTAGAGTAATTATGACATTTTTCGGGACTAATTCTTCATGTTTTTCGTTGCTTGAGACTGCAATGTAATTTTCCCAATTAAAAATAACGGTCAAGCATGAATTTTCTGTAACAGTGTGGTGAGAAAAATTTTGTACATTTTCGCTAAATTTAGCAATCATTTTCGCTAATTTTAATATTGGCAGCAGTTTTTTGTTTCAAATTTTATTAATCTTGGCAGCAGTTTTTTGTTTCAAATTTTAATGTGTGAGGAATTATGAGGTAGGTTGCTTATACATTATACACAAACTTAAAAAATATCAAATCGCATGGTTTGTAATTTGTGAACGGTACAGCTTAGTCTAAATTTTATATTTTATCAAATGGTAGGTGAGCTAATCCCTAATAGCGAGCTTAAGTTTATTAAAATTGGCTGTGCTTTATTTATTTATTGATTCATTTTCATTAAGCAGGTTTCTTAAATCTTGCAGCCATACAAACTTTGGATTCTTTTGGCATGGCCGGACAATGGGTTTTGTCTTTCCAAATAAAACCTTTTTCATACACACAGCTAAAGACTAATATTTTTGAGGCGTATAAATCACCAAATTGGGTTTTGCCTCTCCCAATAAAATCTTTTCGATACATACGACTTGGTTCGAATTCAAGACATCATGTTTAAGAGACCCATCAATCTACCAACTATGCTAGGCTTTTGTTGATGGCATGGCCGGACTTGTCCAGTTGTCCTTCAACTTTAACATTATGTTGAGCTTTTTTATTTATTATAATAAAATTAATCCACTGTCTACTAATGTATTTTGAATCTTGTGCAAATTAAATCATACTGGCACAGTTCCATTTGACTAATTTATATTTGACTAATTTTGGGAGATTAATGAAGCTAGATAAATTACTTTAAAATATTTATAATTATATTTTATTCAAAATAATTTATCTAATTTATAAATGATATATAATCTAATATTAAATTTCAGAGAGATCATGTAATATATGTTATAATTAAGTAACTTATTTATTTTTTTTAACTTTCTTAAATTAGTCAACTGAGTCTTATACTAAGAAAAAAATATAAGTATATATCAATATTATGAGAAAAATGATAATAAATCAATGTTGTACAATGAGACTTTTTGATAATTATAATTTAGTGCATGAACATTGTTGTTATCCGTTGGTAATTATATTTTTTCTTTAAAACCTTATATTGATTTTTTTATATTATTTTGTGTGTGAATAATGTATTAATAAAAGTTTAAGCTATCTGTCGGGAAAAAAATAAAAGTTTAATCTATTAAATTATCATAATCTCAACTATTTATTTATTTATTATAAAATTCAACTATTTATACAAAAAAAAATGAAGGAAAAAATATACTTAAATACCATTTGAATTTCAAAATCCTAAATTGGTTCGGTTAACAATAAGAGTATTGGGATTGATAAAAAAAGTATAGTAATTAACTCAAATTTTAAAAAAATCATTGATATTTAAGTGAAATTCTAAAAACAAATTTATTTGATCTAAAAAAACTATTTATACAAGAAGCAAGCATTGTCGTGAAGCAAAGTTGTTCACGTCATATTATTTTGTCTCATCATCTAAAGTAACCCAAACGGAATCAAAATTTCAAACGAAAATAGTTTTAACTATCTCAACTTCTTATCCCTTGTTTCCCACGTTGCTATCACACACAGTCACACACACACATTTATATACATAGCCTCACTGTTTAGAATCAGAACAACAGCTTGGAAAATGGCTTCAATGTCTACCTCCTCCACACCATACCCAATCAAAACGATCGTCGTTTTGGTTCAAGAGAATCGTTCCTTCGACCACATGCTTGGCTGGTTGAAGTCTCTGAACCCAGAAATCGACGGCGTTACCGGATCGGAGTCAAATCCGGGGTCGACCTTCGACCCGGGCTCAAACCGGGTATTCTTTGGGGACAATTCGGTGTATGTCGACCCGGATCCAGGGCACTCGATCCAGGACATATACGAGCAGGTGTTTGGGGAGCCATGGAGCGAGGTGTCGGCGGCGAAGAAGCTGCTGCCGAAGATGGAAGGGTTCGTGCAGAATGCGGGGAGGCAGAAGGAAGGGAAGGAGATGGTGGAGACGGTTATGAACGGGTTCAAGCCGGGTCGGGTTCCAGTATATGAGGAGCTGGTGAAGGAATTTGCGGTGTGTGACCGGTGGTTCGCGTCGGTGCCGGCGTCAACGCAGCCAAACCGGATGTTCGTGCACTCGGCGACGTCGCATGGGCTGACCAGCAACGATACGAAGAAGCTGGTCGGAGGTATGCCGCAGAAGACGATATTTGATTCATTAGAAGAAAATGGATTCACTTTTGGGATTTATTTTCAGGTGATTCCCTCCACGCTTTTTTACAGGTACGTGCCTACCCCTTCTCTTTCTTCTACGTTTTGTATTTCAAATAGCAATTTTTTTTGGCCAATGAGGGAAAAAACTAAATTCGATGACTTCCTTCAAATTTGCAATTTCCTGATTTTTTTTTTTAAACTCTTGTGTTTACGTTAGCAACTCTTTTATTACTAGCTTTGTTCATTACTTATATTTTAAATTGTGAGAGAGTTAATTATATAAATATAGCTAAAAGTTAATTATGTGGAGTTATACATACATAAAATTACAATTTAAGGTGTTACCCTCGTCAATTTAAAAGTTTAGGGTGATTTATTATGAAATCTTAAATGTATTGTATTTTTAAAACTTATTTATACTTGTGGAGAAGCGTAGATATTTTAAGAAATGGAAATCACAATTGTAAATAGTGGAATATTTTGTTATATATTTTGTATTTTGCTGAACTCAAATTTGTGCATTGCATTTAAGCCCATATAATAAGTCGTGATATATAGATGGATCGTGATGGATAGTCTTGTTATTCCGTTGTATATATAAAAAAAAAAAAATTTTGATGAATAGTGTTGTAGACTTAGGTCGTTTTTTGTTTTTTTTTTCACACAAATAAACTTTGTAGTATATTTTTTGAGTAAAAAAATTTGTATTATTATATTTTATATTTTGGACAAGAAGTTTTTGGAAGGATTACTTTTTGTGAACTGTGAAATGATTTATATTCATGTATTAAATTTCGTAAACTCCAAGGTTTTTTGTGACCTTGAAAACTCCAAGTTATTCCATAATGCTTGAAGCATAAAAAGAATATTCTTGTGTCACATCTAGTTAATTACTGAGCGACCTTATATATGTCATTTTTCATTGTTTCATAGAAAATTTGCTAAAATTAATTAGAATGTTTGATTTTTTTTCCCTGTCAACGAATTTTTGAACTTTTCAAAAGTTAATCATCATGCATGACCTTCTAAATTTATTTTCATTATATTTTAATCCAATATTAATTATATCTCTCTTGATCAATCTTCTCTCCATTCTCTACCATGACTGACTTTTTTATTATTTATTATGGAGAAATTGTAAAATAAAATATTTAATGCTGGCTGGCTGGATAATGTAATGTGGTAGATTTCTTGTGACATAGCATGCATAAAATCATAGATGTCATAATTATTTCAATTTTTTTATGATAATGATGATTTATTTATTTTTTATGGTTTATTGAAACTATGTGTAAAATTATGAAATAAATATCAACACACACAGATATATACATACACATACACACATACATATGTATGTATGTATGTATGTAGATACATACATACATACATATATACATTTGTATATGTACCTATACAAATGTATATATGTGTGTATCTATATATGTGTGTGTGTAGTTTTCTTTTTATATAACTCTCCCTTTTAAATTTAAGAATTTTATTTTAATTGTCAAGTTCATTATTATTTGCTGAATGAATGACCAAAAAAAAAAAAAAGAAAGTCTTCTTAGGCATATTCTAGAGAGAGGCTGTGGGTATTCTCCATTCTTCAATTTTATCTCTATAGTGCTATGTTAAATACTCTTAAATTTCATGTAAAAAATATTATTATAAATTTTATCTAACTTAGCAATCCAATGAGTTAGTAATAATTTATTATTATTTGACAAGAAATATTGACACTTTTAGTTTTATTTATATGAACTAAATAATTTTCTCTGAAATAACTATAAATTATTTGGTCCTACACTACTGCCCTGAACTCCAAATTTGAGCATTATCATGTCTGTAAAGAAAGTATCTTTATTAGTATTTTTCTTAGTTTACAAGATTTGAACTCTTGAATAAATTGTCAAATTATAAAAAATTAAGAAATATTATAACATCAAAAGTACGACTTATCAAAAATTTAAATTAGATAAAATTACAAGCATTTTTGTATTTTATAGAAAATTTATTAATTATCACTAAGTTCAAAAGAGATATATTGTACTTGAGATATAATAATAGATAGGAACTAGATAAATAATTTATATAAATTAAAAAATAGTTTATTTATTTGTAAAATACATTCTGGGTTTCTTAGACTACTCATCAATATAGGTACTTTTTTTAGGGGGGGGGGGAATGTGGAAGATATAGATAATTGATTTAGTACTGAAAGGGAGTACGAAATATTTCATGCATAAGTCTTTTTTTTTATTAAAAAATATTTTTTCTTACACATATCAAACAGCGGCGATTAACGTTAATGTTGCAATATTGTGTGTGTGTTTAGATGGGCTTTTTTACCCCTTAAGCTCAATTAAAAAGCCGAAAGCTCAATTAAATTGGAGTATCTGATTTTTGGGTGTTTGGTGAGGCTTTTGATAAAATATCTTATAGTTAAATAAGCTCCTTTGGGAATAAGCTCAAAGTTGGAGTTTTTAGCTTTAGATTTTGGAATAAGCTCATTGTTTGGTGGTAGAATGTTATGGTTGTTTGTGATTGGAATAAGTCTGTATTGTATGTGCAACAATGGTTATATATAATTTCATTAGAAGAAATTCTCAAACTGATGTGGATTTTAGGAAAACAAAAAAATGAAAATATAATTTATGTAGATATATTTGACTGTATTAAAAACTATAACTTTGTATCATTTCTAATTTATTTACATTTTTATTACAATTTAATTATCTATTTGACCATTGTCAAATGTGATTAAATATTTTTTTTTCACTTTTCATATATTTTATAATTTTTTATTTTAAATATTATAAAAGTCACTTATACAAAAATCAAACCAAATACATTTCACTTTTATAAAAACACTTATCCAATCGTCAATCCAAATATAAATAACTTACATAATTTAACTTTTACCCAATCTAACTTATCCATAAGTCACCTTTTAAATAAATCAATTTTCTCACCGTTTATCTAAACACACTGATTGTAGAAACTTGAGGAAGCTGAAGAACATAGACAACTTCCACTCATTTGACTTAGAGTTCAAAAAGCATTGCGCAGAAGGTAAGCTCCCAAACTACGTTGTATTGGAGCAAAGGTTCTGGGACTTGTTATTCATTCCTGGCAACGACGATCATCCTTCGCACGACGTCTCCAAGGGCCAACAATTCATCAAAGAAGTCTACGAAGCCCTCAGGTCAAGCCCTCAATGGAACGAAATGCTCTTCGTCATCACTTACGATGAACACGGAGGATTCTTTGACCATGTTCCAACTCCGGAGACCGGAGTCCCCAGCCCCGACGGGCTCATCGGTCCTGACCCTTTTAAATTTCAGTTTGATCGCCTTGGTGTCAGGGTTCCGACACTCTTCATATCTCCTTGGATCGAGCGTGGCATAGGTGTGTAGCATCAATATATGCTTTCATTAATGCAATATATTAATTTATGACTTCATCACTTCCCAAAAAAAAAAAATAGTGGATTAGTGATGGTATTTAGTGACAAAATTCCGTCACTAATTAAAATTAATGACAATTTATTTGATGACAGAAATACCCCATTCCATCGCTAATCCACTGTGTTTTTTAGTGCATTTTTCTCTATTTAGTGAGAATTGCCATTTTTACTACTCTTATTGGTTTGTCTTGTTCATGAGAGCTTTGTGGATTTAATGTATGATATGTAAGATTAGTGGAAATAAATGAATAATGTTGCAGTGTTGCATCAACCGTCTGGGCCCGAGGCAACATCACAATATGAGCATTCATCTATACCAGCAACTGTGAAGAAGATATTTAAGCTACCTGAGTTCTTAACGAAACGTGATGCATGGGCTGGAACATTTGAGGTCCTTTTAAGTCGATCCACCCCACGAACTGATTGTCCAGGTAAACTCTAATTAACTACCTCATTCAAATATTAATATAAGATTTATTTATCTAATTTGATTAAAATAAAAAATTGATTAAGTTAATAATATGACATGTATTTTTTAAAACAACATAGTTATAATCTTTAATTCCCTCCATTCCTTTCCTTCTTAGTTATTATTGAAGGGGCATTAATATGTGTAAATTATAAAAATATTAAAAATATAAAATATAGATATTATACTTTAGACCAATATCAACTCTTAAATAGGTCATATATTAAGAATTGGAGGAAGGATTTAGCTTCTTGCATATGATCATGTTAAATTATAGAGTCTCTAGCATCCAATGATTAAAGAACGGGGTTAGATCAAGCAGTCTGACTGGTTAGACTATTGATTGGACTTGTCAGCGGCTTAGTACGGACCTCAAAAGGTGTACATGGTTGATTTGGATTAGACTAGAATTGAAAAGCATTGAATGGCGACCGAAATTAGACCGGAAATCATGACAATTTAAAGACAACTAGACAGGTTTTAAAATTAAAATATCACTCTCTCTCATTTATGCTAAAAAAAATTTGTAGATGATTTGCTCTGTAAAGAAGCCAAAAAGTCTAGTAAATTGTACACATGTCTTGCATTCAGGGAATTCGAACTTAAAAAATGTCATCTTACATTAAACCTTTGCTTGTTGCAATAAATGTGCAGTGAGTTTGCCAGAACCAGTGAGATTGAGAGAGGCTGAAGCAAATGAACAAAGAGAATTAAGTGATTTTCAAGTAGAATTGGTGCAATTAGCAGCAACTCTAAATGGCGATCACAAGAAAGATATCTACCCTCACAAGCTAGTGGAGGGTCTGAACGTTGCAGACTCAGTGGATTATGTTAAAAAAGCACTTGAGTTCTTCATGAGTGAGTCTGAGAAGGCAAAGCAAGCAGGTGTTGATGGATCTAAAATTATTGAATGTGCAGATTCACATTGTTCTCCAACACCATCGCCGCCGCCGTCGCCAGTAGTTCCCAGAAGCCTCTGGCAAAAAATTCTTAATTGCATTTTCTGTGATCAAGGTGATTGATGATTGATTGTCTTCGTAATTTATCTCTAATTTCTTATTATTTTTTCCTGGAAAATTCTTGCTGTGTCACTGTGTATTAATTCCATTTAGAGGATGTGGTGGTGTGTGTTTTGATTAGATGAGTGTGAAAAGTTGGTTGAAGACTGAAACGTTGTGTTACAATTTAGAGGTAGAGAGCATCTAAACTCAAATGAGGAATTCTTGTTTGTTGTATTCTCAATATTTTTGTATTCATTCCTTTTAGTATTGTCATCAATAAAGAAAAGTATATGGATTCTCATTTTCATACAGAATACTCCCTTCGTTCCTTCTTATAAGCTAGGATTAACTGTATTGTGTTATTTGTAGTTAAAATTAGATAAGTGGAGTAAATATGTAGAAAACAAATTTGTGTCATTGTGTGGAAGAGAGAATATAATATATTGAGTGATTTAGTCAAACATGAGAATTAAATACATTAGTGATATGAGTAACTTTTGTAATTAAGTGTGTACTAAATTTTCCACACATCCCCTAATCCTATTTAATAAGAAAAAACATGACATACTTAAGAATCTTATAAAAAGTAAGAGTGGAACTGTGGAAGTATAGTTTTATGCTAATTATCTATAGAGGATAATAATGTCATCAAAATGGCTCAACAGATTAAGTGCATGTTTGAGAATATGGTGGATAAGTGATTTATTTTAATGTGGCTTTTACAGAAGCTAAATTGAAAACAAGTCAGATTGTAAATTTGATTTGTGTTTGGATTGACGATAAGATAAGTGACGTTTCTTTTAATGAGCTTATCTAAAAAGCTCTTTTTTTTTTTTTTTGTCAAAAGCCCAGTGCTTTTTTACCTCAGATATATTAAATGGGGTAAAAAGAGCTTTTGAAGCTTTTTAGATGAGTTTCCAAATACTACTCAGATATATTAAATGGGCTTTTGGATCTAAATGAGGTTTTATTGGCCCTGCAGAAGGTTAGAGTGGGCCCACCATTTTAAGTATAAAAAAAAATCTGTTAAGATTCAAAATTAAATTTTTTAGATTGTTTTAGCTTCAGGTCTTTGCAACACACAACATTGATGATGATTGCGACTCGAGTGTGTCTTAACTTTACAAATTATGATTTGAATTATTATTAATTATTTTCTTGGATTTTGAACTTTACAACAGTAATTTAATATGCCTAAATCCCAATTTCCCTGTTACACGTACAGCTTTTGTAGTTACAGGGACTCTGCAGATTTGAATAGTTCTTGCCACCTTGCAGCATCAGTTCCAGGACCTTCACCCTATGATCATTATTACACAAAATATGCATTTAGCATCAATTATATGCACAGAGCAAGTAAAGGAACACAATTAAACACAAATTTACTCCATAATCATCATTCCACGGTAACTTGAGACATATAGACCGAAAATATGAAAGCTAAAAGACCCATAATTTACATTAACTAAACCATAAGCTAAAAGACACATTCAGCTGAAGATAACAACTCCAAAAGGTGTAGTTTGATGGAGGAAACGCAGAAAAAGGGAAAAAGGAAGTGACGCTCGTTACTTTCTAGAGGTATAGGCTCTCCATACTCATGCTCTGTAATAGCATACCTCTCACCCTCGCTCAACCCACGCCTAATACCCTCAACTGTAATCTCTAACTGTCAACAAGCAATTCCCACAAATACCCCTGTTTACACACTCTATGCCACTTCTTGCATCTTAAAATAAGTAAGCTTAGGCCCATGTTCGACTATAAGAAGCTGTCATTTCAAGTCCTTAGACTTAGCGCAATAAAGGAGGCACACATCTAGTTACAATTCAAAAATTTAAATAAGAAAAATTCTGTCGATGATCAAAAGAATAAGTTCTACTAGAGGTGCAGAAGATATTGTGAGCTCGCATCATTTATATACAACGAAAAGCAAGTGCCTTTCTTATGGCGCAAGAAACACATGATCCAAGTTGTGCCATTCATGATGAAAGTGAGGTGCAAATAAAAGGTTAATATTGCGTAAGTTAATGATGCTCAGGAGTTCATACAGTAATCACTAGTATTTTTAGTTAGCCAAGTAAGATTGGCCTCTCAACTTTTAGTCATGCCATTTCAAGTTGCATTGACATTACACATTCATATGCTATAGCTTAAACTATATAATGCAAAATCTATTAAAAGCTTACCTCAACAGAATTAATTTCATATACTTTGCCTTCAGTGAATTCTATATCTAGTGCTTGTATGCAAGCTTCAGCAACAACAATTCTGCTGGCCTCTCCAACCAATTTATCTCCTGAAAGTCCACTGCAGATGCTTATGAAAAAGAAAAAGGAAGAAAAGACCATCCCAATTGTAAAAATTGGGGAGAATATCAGTAAAGGACCCCTGTAACATTTTATTTAGAAATCAGGACCAATGAAATCTAAAATTTGCATGAGTAAGTAAAATCGCAAGTTGTACAAGGTTCATAGCAAGAGTATTTGCATTTTCATTCTGAAATTTGTCAAGAGCCAGTTATTTAACTGACATGCAGGAGTTAAGAAATTCAGATTAGTGTTTTAACAAGCATGAGTAACTAAAAGCACAAGTCAAGTAAGGGTCATAACAAGTCCATTTGCATTTTCATTCTGAAATTGGAGTATTGACAAACAGGAGCTAAGCAGGGTTATTTCAGCCATTTTGCATTACAAGTTTATTTCATCTCGGTCCTCAGATCCTGCAATGATTTTTCAGATTTCTTTGATCCTGAGGTCCTTTCCTGAAATTCTCCCTATAAATATAAATTATAGAACTATCAACTATGTTGAACTCTACTCCTAATAACTACTGTGTTTCAACCTAAATAGTTATTTAATAAATTCACCAACTGCTCTATCATTAGTTACATTAAAAGTTGAGTCTTCTCTCTTCTGACTATTATGAGAAGTCCAGATGCTTATATTGGTTAGCATTTCACTCATTTCATTCCTCTTGTTTCTTTTACTAGTTTTGCAGCTGAGTTTCATGAAAGGGAAAGGGGAAAATTTTGTTAGAGTAAGAGCCTGTTTAGGTTGGCGGTGGAAAAACCTGTTCACGCAAGTTGAGACAAAACTCCTCTCATAAATTTACCTTGTATACTGTAAATCACGTTGGAAAAGCAGTTTCTACCGTTAATCCAAACAGACACTAAGAAGACCTTCACTTGTTATTTTGCAAGTTCAAAGAACAAATTGGTTTGTTTTAAAAGCATAGGAAAGGTTAAAATAAGTTATAGACCTAATTCTCCTTACAGTTGACCAATTCTGTCCATTTATTTCAAGACTCATAACACTTGAGTTAGGACAATTTTGCCTTGGGTCTGATCGATTTCAATTTTGATACAGTTGTGGGGAAGCACGTGCAAAGTGGCAGCTTCAATGTCAATATCTATACCATTTATAAAACTTACCTTGAGTCAAATCCTCTATTTTGTAATCAATCTATCTTACAAAGACAGAGTTGTATGTGATAAAGTCTCTCACCTCAAATGGCACCTAGTTTCAGGCTTTGAGCAATTTCTGTTGCCAATCAAAAGAGATCCTGAGATCCATAACTTTCTAGCTATAATCATTGTCACTAAGAGACAATCACCCTAATTCAGATTCTGCTTGTTCTTAAAACACAGTGCAATGCTAGCAAACAAATTGATGGTTTATAAGATAATATCATCACGCTCTGCTTCTAGCAGCCTCTGTATACTCATTGGCTGAAAATGATTAGAAATGAAGAACAAGAAAATTAAAACCCAGTGCCAAGGCTATAATGATAAGCATTTTAACACACCTTGACCTATAAGGACAGCACGTCGTTGCCCTGCAGTGGCTTTGAGCAAAGTATTAAGATCATAAGATGTGTATGGTCCATCAGTCAACCTCCCAGGTCTGACATGCATGAAAATGTGGAATGAAGAGTGTTAACAGCTTAACGGCACATAATCCAAGTTAATGTGTGATGCAGGTTTGTAATTTCAATGTTTATGGATTGGGGAATTAGGGTAGAATTAGGAGAAATCAGAAGGATTAGAGAAGAATAGGGAAGAGTAGAAGAACAGAACAGAGAGGAATAGGGAAAATCAGAAGAAGACTGAATGATACGGTTTCATTAATGTCAAAAATCATACTGTACTGTGGGGCTGCCATATATATATATAGGCAGTAAGCAACACTTAATAACTAACGGTAATATCAGAACTAACAGACCTAACACTATTACCTATTACTAATCAGGGGTATTTTAGTCAATTAGGCACGGGTAAGGCCATGTTTGGCTAATGCCGCTCCTAAAAGGCTAGTGCCACTAATGGTTAATTCCACTCGCCCAATTGACTAACACAACTAACATTTGAAATATATCCAAATTACAATATCACATCAATACCCCCCTCTTAAACATCCTTGACCTCAAGGATTAGGAACCACAAAATTAGGATATTGTTTTTGAAATGAATAAAGAGTAACCCATGATGCTTCTTCATCAGGCAACCCTTTCCATTGAACCAAGATTTCTGTGATCATTCTCTTGTGCCTCTTCTTAGTCCTTTGGTTCAGAATTTGTTCTGGTTCCATGGCCGGAGGCAATTCTGGAAATTCAGTTGGAGGATACCTAGGCCTAACAGTAGGATCCGGGCATAATTTCAGCAGTGACACATAGAATGTAGGATGAATTCTGGATTCTGGAGGTAAGTCTAACTTGTATGCAACAGCTCCAATCTTCTCTATTACCTTATAAGGCCCATAGAACCTATAAGCTAGCTTTTGAAACACTCTAGTTGCAGCAGAAATCTGTCTATAGGGCTTAAGTTTCAGAAACACCCACTGCCCTATTTGGAATTCACGATCTGACCTATGTAGATCTGCCTGCTGCTTCATTAGATTTGTTGCACTATGCAAATGATGCTTCAAGAGTGCTAGAACTTCTTCCCTAGCTGTGAAACTCCTATCTACCAACTACAACATTGAATTATGCAATAAATAGGGTGAATGCAAAGGAGGTTGCTGCCCATAAAGCAACTCATATGGTGTAGCCTTTGTTGCTGTGTGGTATGTTGTATTGTACCACCATTCAGCATGAGAAATCCACTTAGCCAAATCCTTAGGCTTTTCCTAACACATACACCGTAGATAGGTCTCCAAACACCTATTCAAAACCTCTGATTGCCCATCCGTTTGAGGATGATATGCAGTAGAAAGCTTTTGGTCCACCTTCAACACACGAAGAAATTCCTTCTAAAAGCTACTAACAAAAAGAGAATCACGATCACTCACAATTTCAGCCGGTGCACCATGGAGTTTATAAATCTGATCCATAAACTGTTGTGCCAAGGTAGATGCCGAAAAAGGATGAGCAAGAGGTATGAAATGGGCATACTTGCTCATTCGATCAATGACCACCCATATGGTATCCTTCCCTTGTGACTTGGGAAGAACTTCAATGAAGTCCATGGTAATCAATTCCCACACCCTACTAGGTATAGGCAAAGGTTGTAGTAATCCCGGAGTAGCTATAGCCTCATACTTGCACCTAGAACATGCGTCACATTTCTTCACATATTCCACAAATCATGTATTAACTTCTTCCAACAAAAGAGACTCTTAATCCGCTGACAAGTAGCTTGGATTCCCGAATGGCCCCCTTGAAGACTTGCATGAAGCCATTCAAGAATATGCAATCTTAGAGCTTCTACCTTGCCTACAACCAACTTACCTTGCCTTCTTAAAAGAGAACCATCCCAAGTAAAATGGCTCTATACACCTTCATGTTGCTGCACCTTCTCAAGTAAAGAACTAGTAAATTCATCCGCTTGCCAACTAACCTTCACTTGCTGCAACAATTCTGGTGTGGTAGTACTAAAAGTCATTTGCATTAGCTGCTGCTTAGGAAGGCGAGAAAGAGCATCAGCTATAGAATTATTCACCTCCTTCTTATACATAATGTAATAGTCAAAACCAGCAAGCTTAGCTACCCAAAACATCTAAAATGGTGTTTTGAGTTGTTGACTCAGCAGAAATTTCAAGCTTTGTTGGTCAGTACGAATGATGAACTTACCTCTATCAAGGTCTTGATGCCAATGAAGCACAACCAACACTACTGCCATTAATTCTTTCTCATAAACTGATAACCCTTGGTGCCTTGGAGAGAGATCCTTGCTGAAAAATGCAAGAGGCTAACCTTGTTGCATCAAAACAGCCCCTATGCCTACTCCACACGCATCAGATTCTACTACAAAATGTTTAGTAAAATCAGGAAGAGCAAGTACCGGAGCAAAAACCAAGGCTTGTTTAAGATGGTGGAAGGCTTCACTTGCCAATTCAGACCACTCAAATGCATTCTTCCTCAACAAGAGAGTTAATGGCCTTCCGATTACCCCATAACTTTTGATAAAACGCCGGTAGTAGCCAGCCAACCCCAGAAATGCCCTCAATTGCTTCACGGTAGTAGGTAGAGGCCAATCAGCAACGGCTTGTATCTTATTGGGATCGGTTGCTACCACTCTGTTGCCCAAAATATGTCCCAAATACTCCACACTTGTAGTAGCGAAAGTACACTTACTTTCCTTGATGAAGTAATGATGTTGCTGCAAAGTTTGCAAGGCAATCCTCAAGTGCTCTCGGTGATCTATAAGAGTAGGGCTTTAAATCAGTATATCATCGAAGAAAACTAGAATAAATTTTCTAAGGGACGAAAGATATCATTCATAGCTCTCTGAAACGTTGTCGGTGCATTAGTAAGGCCAAAGGGCATTACTTGTCACTCATAGTGTCCTGAATGCATTTTGAAAGCCGTCTTGTAAGCATCTTCAAGTAACATCCGGATTTGATGATAACTAGCTCTCAAATCAAGCTTTGTGAACCATCTTGCCCTGCTCAACTCATCAAATAGGTCTTCAACTAATCGAATAAGGTACTGATTCTTTACTGTTTTCTTGTTCAATTCACGATAATCCACACACATTCGCCAAGAGCCATCCTCCTTCTTAACAAGCACTATAGGAGCTGAAAATGGAGAACAACTCTTGCACCACACCAGCCTCTAATAACTCAGCGACCAATTTTTCAATAACATCCTTCTGTGCAGCTGGGTATCTGTATGGTTTCAAGGAGATGGGGTTTATGCCTTCCTCTAGCACAAGAGGGTGATTGTGCCTTGGTCTCAATGGAGGCAAACCTTTTGGTTCACCAAATATGCCTTGAAAATCCCCCCAAAACCCCCTGTATCTCTGCTAGCAACTCAGAAGCAGCATCCTTAATAGCAAAGCAACCCATCTTATCTCCTCTCACTTCAACCAACTGCAGAAGGAATAATTGCTCCTCCTTAAGGAAGCTTGTTTCCACACGTTTGGGTGCCACAAACCTCAAAGAATGGGGAACATTCGCTTGTAATTTAACTTGTTTCCCATCTTTCTAGAAATGCATGGACAAAGATTCATAATCCCAAAAAGCATTCCTAATGCTCCTAAGCCATTGCAAACCTAGCACCACATCATATGTATGTAGCTCAATTATTCGAAAATCAAAAATGAAGTCCAGACCTTGCATCTTCCATCGAAACCTATGCCAAACTCTATGAATCTTCAATTTACCTCCACCTGCAATTTCCACAATTGCAGAAGGAGTCTCATGTGCTTGTCAACCCAGCTTAATGGCTGTATCCAAATTCAAGAAATCATGCATGCTCCTACTATCAATGAGGATCTGTAATTGATGCTTCCCAGTAGTACCCATGACTCTCATAGCCTCAGCTTTATCACTTCCATTCATAGCGTGCAAAAAAAATTCTCAATTGCTTTGTTTCGACATCAAGTTTAACCCAGCCACCTCGGAAGCCTCTTCTGTGACCAGGGATTCATCTTCATCAAGCAAGACTAAGTTGAAGTTGCATCCTTTGCCTCTGGGGACATTTATGATCCCTGGAAAATTTCCCATGGCAGAAGAAACAGAGGTTGTTTGCTCTATGCTTTGCTTCTTCTTCTGCCGTGAGTGCTTTCACGGGTATGGTTACATTTTTGGGAGTAAAACCCGATGCCAGTATCTTGCCACTATCGGAAATGTCATTACCGTGATTATTGTTATGGTAAGGGACAACACGGTCTTTTCTTACATACCTATTAGCAAAAGAAGATGTCTTGGTGGCAGTTGACATGTTGGACGCGTGCCTTGACCCCAAAACTGATGTATTTGGTCTCTGAAACTTATCCCCACCATATCATGATGATTTGTGATTAACCGCAATTACTTGGGTTCGAGCAAGCCGGCGCGCTTCTTGCAAGGTTTTTGGGTTAAACAACCGAACAGAGTTTGCAATCTCGTCCTTCAAGGCTCCAACATATGCGTCGATCAGATAAGCCTCATTCAAGTCCAGTTTCGACGATATATGATCAAACTTTGTGTTAAACTCCGCGACCGTCCTGTCTGCCTCAGGTGAGTAAAGTCGGTCATCGGCGTTTTGAACGGCTGCCTGAAGGGGTCTCGGAGTAACGTCGCATACACGGCCCATGTTAGCGGTTGAGGCCAGCGTTTCTTGATCGCCCGATGCCACTGAAACCGATCTCCATCCAAGTGCATCGATGCCATGGTTATCTTCAATGCTTCAAGAGTCTCATCAATGACAAAATATTGTTCCACCTTCTCCAACCAAGTGTCCATATCTTGATTGGTATACCTAGGAAATTCCATCTTAGCGAATTGAGTTGGTCGCTGATATTGGTGATGATTGTTGCCCCCTCTTTCTTGAAACTCCGGTCCCCGATATGCCATATTTTGCGTGACACGTTGGACCGCCCCTACCAACGTTCAAATTTCTTGAGTCAGGGTGTTAAAGTTGTCTTGAACCCCTCACTGGTTATCACACATGTCTGTCTGAACCATTTGCAACTCCTCCTGGTAGCCTTGGACCGAGTCATGGAGGGATTCAAATGATTCTTGAAGGGTGCCTACAGTGCTGAGCTTATGTTCGATAGCCTGGAACCGATCATCCATCGTTCTTAAAGCTTCTTGGGTCCACGTTTGCACCATTTGGCAGCAACGAAGGAGCCAATACCCAGGGCCGAGAATGCGAAGCTTTGATACCACTGATGCAGGTTTGTAATTTCAATGTTTATGGATTGGGGAATTAGGGTAGAATTAGGAGAAATCAGAAGGATTAGAGAAGAATAGGGAAGAGTAGAAGAACAAAACAAAGAGGAATAGGGAAAATCAGAAGAAGACTGAATGATATGGTTTCATTAATGTCAAAAATCATAAATGTGTTCCATTTATTTATCTATCTATCTATCAGCAAAGATAAGATGTGCACCTTTCATCTTACCTGATAATAGTAAATGGAAGGCCGTAACTCTCAAGAAAATCCTCTGCCATCTTCTTATATTTGAGGACACCAAATAGGTTCATAACACTACATCACAAATTAGCATATTAGTAAATGTGTGAAATGAACAATTAACAAGTCAACTATGATGGAAGATGACAACATGAAATTAGTTATATGTTATTATGTGATGTTCCAAGTTTAATTTGGGATTAGAGTTTCATAATGGGATAATTGGGGCTAATTTAGGATGAATTAGGAATATCAAAGAAGAAATTTGAGCAGAGAGACATTTGACCTCCTAGTATTCTATTGTAGAAGGATTAAGAGACTAGGGACCCATATCTAAGAAACATAAGGATTTCCTATTTAGGTTCGCCATAATCAAATAAAATAGTTATCCTGATATTTACTATAAGTTGTAAAACAATATCCCAGATATATTGAGAATCTTGTTACACCACCCCCCCCCCCCCAAAAAGAAAATAGCCAACTCTGGTCTTCTGGTGCCATTGTTAGCAATACAATCACTGATTTTCTCCTCTCTTCGCCCCCAGCCAGGGAACCATTAATTCCAGCCAAGAATTTTATTAGCTCGCCAAGTTTGCTCTCCAAGTTGCCCTTCTCGTTCTCTAACATCTCAACCCTAGGTTCACCATGCACCTAGGAATAATACTTTGAGAACATGTTATGATCCAAGTATTTCCCTTGAGGTACAGTTCAAAATAGACACAAAAACTATTTAAAAAAAGATCGTAACTTCCCACAAAAACAAATTATACCTAATTCTCTATCTGCCCTTAACCCAATTGATCACAGACTACATACCTAGCCAACTTCTTCTAGAACCTTGTGTACAAAGAGCTCCATGTGTCCCTAATTCCATGCATATGCAACTCATTTGGTCAAACCTCACACTCAATTTCCAGTTGAAGCTTATTATTCTTTCCTTGCCTACACCATGTAAATTAAGGCTCTATTATTCTGCTCTAACTTCTGGCAAAGCCTTTTAAAAAGAATGATCAAATAAAGGAGATACCAAAGAAATCCTTTCTATTTTTTGGCGGAAACCAAAGGTATTCTCTAAAAAGCACCAATTTTACAGCCTTTAAAGCAGCACCAATACTTCAGGCACCCTGTCAGTCCACATGGGATTCAAGCTTTTTTGATCTATGCTTGGTGAAAATTGGAATAAGAAGATACAAGAGGGGTAACTCTTATTCTAGACAATGAAGAGGGGGTGCTTTCTTTAGCATTGTGGCAATGGAAGCCAATTAGTGCCTTGAACTAGCAACTCTGATCAAACTGTAGCTTGATTTTCCTCTTAAAAACGTCATCTAGTTGATTTGTACCTAGTTTTCACTCAACAAAACCACAATAACAACCTTCATCTTTTCATTTTCTCTTATTATATATTGTAAAAGGACGTAGAGGGTGAGTTTTGGCACAATGGTAAGGTTGTTGCCATGTGACCTTGTGGTCACTGGAAACAGCCTCTCCGCTTGCAAGGGTAAGGTTGTAGCCTTGTGTATTGGGCCGCCCTTTTTTATATATTGTAAAAGAACCGTCTATATCCATGGTAGTTTACAACTAATTAAGTATTCTTACCTCCACGGTAATTCATTGAACTTAGTCACGCCAATTGATGACACAAGAACAACTCTCTTCACTGAGGAGGGCAATGCAGATACCAGATTCCTTACTCCATCCCAATCTTCAGGAAAAAAAAAACTCAGAAAAAAACTCAGATCAAAAAGAATAAAAATGTATTAAAAATTTAATAAACTCAGTCCTGTATACACAAATCTTTGGATGAATGAAAGCATTGATATTTTTAAATTTCCCATATTCGACTCTTTGTCTAATTAATTTTCCTTTATCAATTGATTATGATGCCAAAAGTTGTGATTTTATAACAAAATTCTTACCAACTCTTGCGGGAGTATTATCTCCATCCCACCGCTTTGAAGGAAAAGCTGTCGTTCCTGAGCAGCAAATCACATGTGTGACTCCCTAAAATTCAAGTAAAAACCCAAAAAATAAAATCAATGTAATAATTCTATTACATTGCTTTTGATGAATGATTTTACACATGAAAACAAACAGGAAATGAAGAGTCTGCAATTCATATTGGGAAAATAATAATGATGACTACCTTATTTATAAGTCTTGGGAAATACTAATCCTGCTCAAATATCCTAATAAGACAAATACTTAATCCAACTCTTAATAAGATATATAATAAATATAAATCCTAATAAGCTAATAATATCTAAATCCTAATTATTTAACCGCCCCAACAACTTCATTATAGATTACATATCAGTTTAGTGTTAGGTTCAGCTGGGAAAGATGTTGGAATAAACATTAGAGGCATAATAATATGATATATATGAATATAGTGCGTGTACGCTGCTGTAACCTGATGGGAGGAATGTTTGAGACTATGAATCTATATTAAAGTTTTGTTTGATGCTCTCTTTTGATCATAAGTGTCTCAAAGTATTCAAAAGGAATACTTGATGAACTGAATTATTGAAACATGAAACTGATTATAATTATCTGTTTAGAGCTTTCTAAACGTTAAACAAGTGTCTCAAACTATTAAAACATTGTTAAGGATTATAAAATGGTGATTTAAGTATTGTTCTTAAATCTGGAAAATTTCCAGATTAAAGTGGCTTGCTTTCCAAAGGAGTTTTGTTTGATTTTGATATGGGAATTTGCATAGAGATGTTTGAATGTTAAAACAGATTGGTTATATGAATGTTAGTTAGTGTATGATGAAAATTGAATTAAACTTTAATGTGAGAATTCAAAAGGAATGTACAGTTTAATGCTTCTAAATATTAGTAAGCATTTGAGATTGTTGAAGCATATTTGAACATTCCAATAAGATGGCTTTCAAAATTGTAAAAAATTCCAAATTTCATATTGAAGATGTAGAAGCATAAACAAAGGAAGAGGATGCTAAACACACACACCCATATGTGTTTGATTGTGGTGACTTAAAAAGGATTAAAATGTCACTATATTGATGAGTAATAACATCAAACAAGTGTCTTAAATCTCCAAACCACACCTAAGAAATGTAAAATAGCCCCTATGTTGTTTTTGGAATCAACAGAAGGGAGATGCACCTATTTTAACGTTACCTGTTTCAGCCAGTTATAATTTTAATGGGAAGGAGCTGAGTTTTGTAGTTTGATGTTCCCAGTGGTTTTAAAATGCAGAGTCATGTGGGGTAAAATGCTAAGAGCCCAAACTTGAAAGCATCGATTATGATAATGAAATATTTATGAATATATGAAGATGAATGCTTGTTGGATTGAATTTTGAAAGTTGAAAATGGAAAAAATGCTCACTATTTGTATAGTTTATATAGTCAGGTATGTTTGAGTTATATGGAATTGAAGAATTATATATGCATAGTGTCTGAAGTGTATTGCGTGAGGAATTGGAATGATGAGATTGGATCTTACAAACTTTTCCCCCCTATTCCCTGTTACGGCCAGCCATTATTTTATTAAGAAATGGTTGGATTTTATTGAAATAAAATGCTCTAAAATGTTTGGAAGAAGAAATTTGTATTCAGAAACACTAGGAGCTCAAGTTGGAAGTATTAACTGTAATGATGCAAACTTTTATAAATACATGTATGTGGTTCAGCCTAGAAAGTTAAAGAAAGGTGTCGGGCTGTCAAAATTTAGAGTGTACAAGTGATATCCTCATTCAAAAATTTAGGGCTATATATGTATAGCATAGCATAAAGAAAGAATTCCTAATGAGAAGACCCCAAAAATAAAATCAATGTCTCGTCATGGAGGGATCCAAATGAAATGAAGCATTTGCAATTTACATTGGACAACGTACCTCAAATATGGATGGATCCAAATCCTCTTGCTTCCTAGTGTCTCCTTTAAATACCTATCTTGTTCAAAACCTCTCTATAACTTAACAATCTTGAGAAGGAATGCAAACAAGTTTGAGAGACAAAACTTGTTTTCACTTGAAGGAGTTCTGAAAAATGACATTTCTATTTTGATTGCTCAGTTAAAATGAGATGAAATACCTGCATTGTCTCCTCATCTTGTTCACCAAATAATGATTGGGCTTTCTCAGGATCCCTTAATAGCAAGCGTAACTTAACATTTCTCTTAAGCAGAGATGCTACCACTAGCTGCCCTGCAAAGTAAGCCAACTACATTACAAACCTCCAAGATGGCATCAAATATGCTCCTCATTTCTTCATTTTTCAGATTATTTCATTATGTTTAATTATTATTTTTATTGTTGTTCAGACTTCGTCAGCAGTCCCATAATTCCATTATCTGATTCCCATGTCCCCGCTCATATGTTTGTGTTCTTATATGCCTAGATTTTGGAAGCTGTATACATATAGGCCTTCACATTGATTATTAAATCAGATAATTTTCATCTGCCTTGCCTTATCCCTTAAATTAGTTTATGGCTCCAACAAGTAGTGTGTATGTTTGTGCATCAATAGCAGCCATATGTAAATCAGAAGCTATGCACTAGTTGTTAGTTGGTAGCTGTTAATAGATCCATTATGAAACATAATGGTATGTAACAGAATAATAGAACACTAGTTTAGTTGTTATTTGGTGGCTGTTAATAGATCCAATATGAAACATAATGGTAAGTAACAGAATAATAGAACACCCTACATAGAGAGTGATGCGATCTAGAATCAGCAAGTTGTCTCTTCATATTCAAGTGGAGATTCGAGGACGAATCCTTTTGAGGAGAGAGGGAATGATGCGATCCAGAATCAGCAAGCTGTCTCTTCATATTCAAGTGACGACTCTTCAACTTCAAATGATCATTTTCAAATTCCAGATGGTCCCATTCACAAGAGGACGAGCCAAACAAATTAAGGAAGCATTAAGTGGGTTAGTGCAAGAGACTTGGATAAAGCAATTAGCAATCGGATCAAGGCTAGACGAAAATGCTGAAAACGTCACTAACTTCATTTGGGCTGCTAATGGAGATATTGATCAAGTTTTGGGCTTGAAGTCTTGAAATTAAAGAGCTTGGACCTAGTACTACACATGGGATGACTCATTTGGGTCTAAATAAGCACATTTTGGGCTTTAGATGCTGATTATATTTTATAGATTTTATTTGTGCGAAATTATTAAATAAGTTGCCATATTTGACTTTTGGGTTCTCTAGCACACTATATTAGACTTTTGTGTTTTCTAGAACATTGTATTAGACATTTGAGTTTCCTAGCACATGGTTTTGGATTTCCTAGAACATGGTATTAGACTTTGTAGTTGCAATTTTCTAAGTTGCAATTATTACATTTAGGTAGTGTTTCTCTATAAATACCTTGTGCTTCTTCATTTGTAAGACACACTTGAGATTTCATATATGAATGAAAGTTGCATTTCTGCACTTTGTTTCTTGAGAGTGGATTCTCTCTAGGGTTCTTCTTAGAACTAACAGACTTATCAAGGCTTGATCAACCTTGTGGCATCTTCCAACACTTCAGGTTCTTGTTCTTTTGTGTTCAAGGGTTCAAGTGAATCGTAGATCTTTGTTTAGCTTTCTTGGGGTGAGCATATCTCAGAATTGGTTGTGGGTTCGTGGGATCTTCCCTTGTGGGTTCGCACCAAAAAAAAAAAGGATGAACAGATACGGAAAATTTCCAGAAACACAACTAGATTAAAATAGATAGAACTCACAAACGAAAAATCATATTGAGGTGATTCCAAAGCGAGATGAAAGTAGAGATTGGGAACTATGAAAATGACTCACTAAATGTTGAAAAACATAATAAACGCTTGACAAACAGAAGCTATAATTTCAGACACGAACAAAAATGAGCAGACGAAAAGACACAAGAACAGCACAAAACTTAAAACGAAAATGGAAACAAAGAACAGAAAGATATGACCTGAGTTAAGATCCAAAGCTCTGATACCAAGATGGTGCGAACCCACAAAGGAAGATCCCACGAACCCACAACCAATTCTGAGATATGCTCACCCCAAAAAAGCTAAACAAAGATCTATGATCCACTTGAACCCTTGAACACGAAAGAAAAAAGACCCGAAGTGTTGGAAGACGCCACAAGGTTGATCAAGCCTTGATAAGTCTGTTAGTTCTAAGAAGAACCCTAGAGAGAATCCACTCTCAAGAAACAAAGTGAAGAAATGCAACTTTCATTCATATATCAAATCTCAAGTGTGTTACAAATGAAGAAGCACAAGGTATTTATAGAGAAACACTACCTAATTGTAATAATTGCAACTTAGAAAATTGCAACTACAAAGTCTAATACCATGTTCTAGGAAATCCAAAACCATGTGCTAGGAAACTCAAATGTCTAATACAATGTTCTAGAAAACACAAAAGTCTAATATAGTGTGCTAGAGAACCCAAAAGTCAAATATGGCAACTTATTTAATAATTTCGCACAAATAAAATCTATAAAATATAATCAGCATCTAAAGCCCAAAATGTGCTTATTTAGACCCAAATGAGTCATCCCATGTGTAGTACTAGGTCCAAGCTCTTTAATTTCAAGACTTCAAGCCCAAAACTTGATCAATATCTCCATTTGCAGCCCAAATGAAGTTAGTGACGTTTTCAGCATTTTCGTCTAGCCTTGCTCCGATTGCTAATTGCTTCATCCAAGTCTCTTGCACTAGCCCATTTAATGCTTCCTTAATTTGTTTGGCTCTTCCTCTTGTGAATGGACCAGCTAGAATTTGAAAATGATCATTTGAAGTTGAAGAGTCGTCACTTGAATATGAAGAGACAACCTGCTGATTCTGGATCGCATCATTCCCTCTCTCCTTAAAAGGATTCGTCCTCAAATCTCCACTTGAATATGAAGAGACAACTTGCTAATTCTGGATCGCATCAGAGAGTCAATAAATGAAAGGGAGTAGGTAGTACTTTATATTCAACCTTCTAATAAATTAAAGTTGCTTATTATATATATATATAGAACATTTTGAAGGACTGTTTCGGTCTCTTGTGTATTTTTCTTTTGTAGGCCGGAAGTCTTTTCTAAACACATCAAATTGGATTGAAGAGATATGAAATGAGAGAGGCAATGATGTAATATTGTTCTTGTGGGCAACAAGACTGACCTTGTAGGTAAGAGGTAATGACTAATGAACACAATAAATCATGACTTTATCAGATGGCATATATAATGGCTTGTTCTATGTTAGAATACATCACTTGCTATTAACAATGCATAATTAATTACTTCCAGATTAACCAATGCATGCTTCGACATTGGGATGTTTTGTGATTATGTTTATGCTTCTGCGTTTTGATTGATGCAGTTGATTTATTAAGTTCCTACTAGTAGATCCTAGCTATATCCGTTTATCTTTATGAACTATTTCTATGAATGAATGAACCTACAGACAAGTCTCCACAGAGGAAGGGGAAGCAAAAGCAAGTGATCTGAATGCCATGTTTATAGAAGCTAGCGCCAAAGCTGGCTTTAATATAAAGGTACAACCTACTCCCTTTAATTTTGGGATAAAGCTATTTCAGGCATGACTATAAACTAGAAAATTCTTGAGAAGGTTCCGATGAATTCTAGAGGAAATTATATGGAGCCTTACATCAATATATCTCTAGTATGCCAGACACAAATCCCAAAACAAGGATGATCTGATAGAACAAACATATATATACCCATGCGCAAAGAAGGATATCATAAACTTTCAAGTAACTAACAAATTGATTCTCTAATACTTAGTGTGTACAAAAGTTAGTTTTCAAATTGTTTCTAGGTCAAGAATGGCATAATCATTAAGTTATATTTCTACCAATTCAAGAAACATCAACGCATGTACCATGAGCACCAACTTGTAGTAGATTAATCTAGAATGACAAGCGAAACGGCAGAGAAAAGATAAACGAGAATTTACCAACACCTCCTGTGCCACCAACAACGAGAACCAATTTGGAAGATGAAGTGGGGCTTGGGGTTGAATCGGAACTTGAGGATTCAATAGTTTGTTCCTTGATAGTGTCCTTGGCTCCTTCTCTGTAGGATGAAACTGCTTTTGCAGAAACGTACTTAGAATGAGAAATTGAAATAGACGGAAGAGAAAGCAGAGGAATTCGCTGTAGGGGTTGAGCAAAATTTTGAGGCGAACAGTGAGTACGCAGAGGAATATGGGCGAACGGTAGCGGGGAAGCCATGACGACGCGGGGAATACTGGTAGTAGTAGAGAAAGCTAGCAGAGTAAGCAAAGAAGAACCTGGGCGCTTCGTCTGACCCCCAGAAAAACGTGTGGATAAAAATTCCTGAAATTTAATTTTTATCTTACATTAAATTATATTTAGATGAAAAAAAGGAAATACTTGAGAGGATCGGTTATTTAGCAAAGAAAACGAGATTAGAGTTTTTTGCTACAACCTTACAAAATATATATTAGACACCACATTTTATATATGACTACTGTGATACCTCATTTTTTAACATTATGGTAGAGTACCAATTAGCTAATACTCATCAAATATAAACGTTAGAATGCCAAAATGTTAGAACTTTATACAATGCCTCTACTGGATATAAATATTCACATATAAACACATTCATACACAATTATCTTACAATACTTATATCCTCTCACTACTTCACTTCATATACAAACCCAAAACTTATAAAAGTTCGAAAATATATAACATGAATTTGACAACCTAAACTCTTCCGTCGCTTGGCCTCGGCTCATCATCATTTACCTTCTCTTTGGCCGCGAGCTTCCTCCCTGTACTGGAGATTTGTTTTTGGGAAAAGAATGAGATTCACAGGAATCTCAGTAGTAACACAATCAAGCATATAAGATAACACACACAAGCATGCTTTACTCACACAATCATCAACAAAATCATCATAACATCATTTAGTGCAATATATGCAATTCATAAACTGACATCGCGCTAGACAGTTTCTCTTGACCCCGAGGGGTACCCGCGTAAAGATAGGCCCCGGGCACCGCTTGTGCAATATGAATACTATTGTCTGAGTGTCAACCCGCGCAAAGATAGGGCCCGGGTGATCACTCCGCATAATCTAAACATGTTAGACATTTTGATGATGTCAAGCAACACATATGCATGCCATGTCATATGAAGACAGTTACTACTTGGTTGCTCCTCTATGCAACTTTCCCACTCGATTCAAGCTCGGGCAACTACTAAGGCCAGACCGGTTGTCAAGTCCTAAAATCTTCAAATACCACAAATGAGTTACTACTCATCCATACATCCTTCCAAACTCATAATATTGGTAAATTTAGCCTAATGATGCCAAATTACCAAAATACCCCTTAGGCCCTGATTATCAGTATTTTTCTCAAAATCGTGATTTAGGCCATTCCTACATATTTTCACGTGTAGAATCCATTCCTAGCCTTGAATTGGCCAAATTCAAGCTCAAATGACAAAAATACCCTTCACAGCCCCAAATAAGGCTTAATAGGGGTAATTTTGTCATTTCACTTTTTGTGGCTTTTCTCACTTCGGGGTCAACATAGACCTTACACAATTTGGCCTCCTAAGACTAATGGAAGCATCAGAATTATCAAATTCTTATCTATTTGCCATATCCAACACAAGGAAGGAAAAATAAATTCCTAGAAAAGTTGTGTCGGATTCTCGTTTTCTTTGGCCTAATCACCTCCTTTCTACTTATAACCAATATATTAACTAGTTAGACCTTCATTGGACTTGATTGGAGACATTTACATATTAAGGTCTCTTTGGCTTTCTTCAATTATCTTATCCCAAATGAACCATAATCAAGCCCAAAACAACTCTACTAACAACAATTAAGCAAGAGGAGCAAGTTTAGGAAGTACCTCTTGATTTCTTCAACTCTCTCTCTCCTACACATTTTCTCTCTCTCTACCACCAATGCTTGATTCAGCTGAACATCAAGGATTTCAAGGGTAGAGAGGAGAAGAGAAGAGATCATTGAGGGATTAGGTGGCTTTAGACACAAGGTATAAGCTTCTTACCTCAATTCCCAAGCAACCCTAGCTTCCCTTCTTCTTCCATTCAGTTCTCATTCTCATCTCTCACTCTCAACTTTCTGATTCAGTTTGATCTGGATGATGGAGCTGGAGATGAGAACTTAGATGATATATTAGAGGATTTAATTAATTTGGACACTTGGCACCATGTAATTGGTCCAATAATGCATTACACTTTAATTAATTCTATTTTCCTTCATACTCCCTCATTCCAACCGAAAATCCCATGAGAAATACAAGGGAAATCTGAATCTCCAACATCCCATTGTGCCATCTCGTAACTTGTTGACCAAGTCATTGACTTTTTGACTATTTGACCATTTTTACAATAATTTACCAAAATTGGTTTATTAATGATCAAGTAGTCATTTTACTCTTTTTAATTCCCAGTTAACTCAATTTAGTAGGAATACTGGGGAAAAATAATTATTTTTCACTTTATGGCAAAATTACCATTTTGCCCCTAGATTTAATGATTTACCAAAATAAATCATTTTTTGCCCATTTCTTCGGTTTAACCCCATTTTGACACTTAAATGAGGCCATTATTCATGTCACTTAATTTCTTGAATTTTGGTTACCATAATAGGCCTTTAATGGCACATTTATTGCCTTCTTACATCCTTATTCGGCCAATTTACGCGTAACCGGCGATTTACATATTTTCCATAAATTCTCATAAACTCATCCACATCATTTTCACCATTTTATTCCACTAAATATACATTAAATATACACATAAATGTATTGGTGAAAAATGTGGTATTACAACTACTACTTATGTTTTTCTCAAATCATTCGGTTCATGTTGAAAAATAAATAAATAAACAACCATGGGTTAAAGGAGAGATTTGGAAGGAGTTTTCCATTTTTAATCTAATTTTTCAAAATTTTAACTTTCAAACTATTTATTTTAATTATTGTTTAAAGCTAGAGTAAAAATAGAGCCATGTACTCATACATTTGGTGCATCGCTAAAGTATATATTTAATCTTTTATATTTACATTATTTTTGAGTTTAATCTTTTAAGTTTATAAAGTACATTTATAATTTTTATGTTCAGTTTCATTCACAAGAAAAGTTTTTTTTGGGGGGGGGGTTATGAGAGAAAAGAAAATGGATGGAAGAGAAAACTAAAAAGAAAATGTTGTCACCTATTTGGATAGACAAAGGAAAACGGAGAGGAAAAGAAATGAGAAATATTTTATTGATTAAAATAGCTTTACCTTTATGTCAAAATACATCATCTCTCTTTTTTTTGGCTTGACAAAATATATCATGTTTAAAATCATATTAAATATCACAATTCAACAATCACATTAACATTAACTTCACAAAACTTAAAATCAAATTATTTGATAATTGTTATAAACAATATTGGTGTGGAAGTTTATAACTCTATGCATAGGATTCCATCTCATGGTAATTGACATTACATCCTATAACTCCCAAATGGGTTTTAGTACATATTCCCTATAACCTCTAGTCGCATCATTATGTTGCTTAATTCCTTTTTTTATGTGCTTGTAACTCTTGTATAGTCTTCAATGTATGGAGGCATATAAATAGAGGCCATACATAGTGAATGAGATAGGTCATTCTCTTGTCTCCTATTCTATTGTTTTGTTATTTCTTCTCTTCTTCTACTACTATGTAGTTTTTATTTTCTCTAAATTTACAACATGTTATCAGCACGTGGCTCTAATAAAGGTATATTTTTTGTATATTTTTCTCATTGTTGCTTTAACGATTTCCTCTACCTCATTTTTTGTATTTCTATTTGATCTATCTGCGATGATCTTAGCTATTATATGGAATTAAAGATACCCTTTTACCTATTGTTTTATATATTGCTTTTCTATTTCATTTTAGCTCTCTTATTTATGCAACATTTATATTTCTTTATTTTATATTTTGTTGTTATTTATAATTTTATATTATACTATTTCATTTTATTTACGTTTTATTTGTTTATTTACTTATCTAATGCTTATATTTGTTTATTTACATTTTATGTTATATTCTATTATTTATATTTTTCTATTTTTTGTTATTTATTTTATTTCGTTTTATTCTTTTCATTAATTTATTTTATGTTTTATTCTATTTTTTTTTGTTATTCTCCTACAACAGCAATATCAAGAGAAAGGTTCTAAGAAGTAATCTAAATTAATCTCATGCCTTTTGGTAGCTGAACAAAATAATGAGCTATTCATAAAAAATCATGAAATTCGCCCCACTGGATCTACTCCATTCCCTAAAGTGAATGTGAGTGTATGAAATAATTACAATGCTCATGATTGCGGTCATGGCCGTGGTAATTGCCGTTATCATGGTGGCAGAAGTAATAATTATAATCCCAATACCCACTAGAAGAAGAAATATAATGAAGGGCAAAAAAAGACAAGAGTAGCCCTTCAAAAGTTGAAGAGAATTAATTTTATTGGTGTGGTATAAAGGGGCATTGGTCACATACCTGTTGCACACTTGGGCATCTAGCAAAACTTTGTCAAGCCTCTATAAAAAGGAGTGTGAATAATGTGGAAGCAAATTTGATTTTTGAAAATGATGATGTTGAAGCACACAAGAATGATGATGTCAATGAGTTAGATAGTATTAATGGCCTTGATGCCATGGCACATGTAAGACCCCTTTTCCACTTATGATATTTGTAGATCTAAAAGCATAAAGATTCATAAAGCGTATGGCACATCGAAAATATATTGATATATGGTACCAATTTACATTACAGGAGGATTCCCCAAAGGGTTTGATAGCACATAAATACATATATACAACTCATTCAAAACATATCTAGTACATGCAAAATAACTATAGCTGCATGTAAAGCTCCGGGACCCTAGCCACCGAAAGCCACCGCCTTGTCTTTTGAGTTGCCTGCCTAAGCTAAAATGGTTTTGGGTTGAAAAAGAATGAGATTTGAGAGAGTCTCAATAGCAACATGCTTATATACATATAAAATGAAAAAATAGATATGCAATGTAATGACATGTAAGATGATCGAAACTTTGTGTATGTATACTTGCCTAAGGTCAAACTACATGTTTGCCCCTGGGTCGACTTAGTGCCCCTGTTGGGTCCTTAACCACAACATGACGAATTGGTGTGTCTAGGACAAGCTCATGTTATGATGGATGACATTCATAATAGGTATCACATAGTACATGTAAGAAGAAGTTACTACCTGATTGCTTTCCTTTAGAGTCATTTTCTTGTTTTTTCGGAGCTCAGGCAAGTCTTAGACTTCGGACCGTCCCCAAGTCTTACAATTTCCAATACATCATAGATGAGTTATTACTCATTCACTCATTATCCAAACTCATGATATTGGTTAACTTAGCTTTACTAATGCCAAATTACCAAAATGCCCTTGTAGACCCTGGTCTACCTAGACCTTACCAGAAATTATGACTCAAGCTATTCCTATATAATTTCACATGTAGAATCCATTTTTGACATCAGATTGGTCAAATTTCAAGGCCAAATAGAGAAAATGCCCTTGGTAGCCATTCCTTTGAGTTTTAAGGGGTAATTTGGTTATTTCTCATTATGAGTTTTTTCTCACTTCGTCATCAACATATACCCTACATAATTTTATCTTCTAAACCCAATAAAATCATTGGAATTATCAAATTCCATCTCCTTTACCACATTCAACATAAGGCCTAGATTTTAGGTTCTCAGAAAAATTGTGTTGGTTTCTCGTTTTCTCTTAATCACCTCCTTTCTACTTATAATTAAATTATTAACTATTTAGACATTCATTGAACAAGGTTTGGAGAAACTTGAACAACAAGGTTCTTTAGGTTTCTTCATCTATCATTCACAAAAACAACCAAACCAATACAAGAATAACACTAATAGCATCAACCAAAGCATGAGAATCAAATTTGGAGGTTTACCTTTGGATTTCTCAACTTTCTCTCTCTACATGTCCGACTTCTCTCTCTCTCCTCTTAGAAGTTGTCTTGAAAATCATGATTCCAAAGAAGAAGAAATGAGCAAGAGAGATAATAATTGGATTTGGAAGCAAGAATAACAAGATGATAAGCTCCCTTACCTTTGATCTTGAGAAACCTAGCTTTGGTATGCTTCAAGCTCTTCCACCGCCTCAGCTCTCTCTCTTGTTCTTGCTGGTTCAGTTTTGCACTGGAATGGAATGAAGAAATGGATGAAGGAATAATATAGGTTAAGTTAAGAAATTAACTTAACATAGGTGGCACTATTTCATTGGTCCACAATTCCTTTTTTTCTTGTTTAATTATATCATTTCCCTTTTGCTTCTTCATTCAGCCGTAATTGCATGAGAATTGAGGGAGTAATATTGATCTTGTAATACCCTTATTTTCATACCTTACTGGCTCTTAGTTTCATAATATCAGAGTATGCGAGCGATTACTTTAAATAAACAAAGAGCTATTTTATTAAAGCCGTTCTCTGCTAAACTCATTCATACATGCTTACATCCACATATATATACACCACAAATGTAAATTAATTACACCAAATACAAAGTAGCCCCTTGCGCTTTAAGCTTTACTACGGTCTCTACTTCACCTTCACTCTCCTCCATGCATCTTCATGTATCTTCACCTGTCTAAAATGGTTGTTTAGGAGGAGTGAGATTTGAGAGAATCTCAGTAGCAAACAATACTACTATGCATGCAAGATATATATGAATGCATGACATGCTTACCTACACTATTTCATGCCAACATAATGACGTATTTGCGTGCTCAATGTTATGACATACATATGGCCATTGCACAAATATAACAGAGCTTCAATCAATCAAACATGTTCAACACAAACAGGCAAAGCAGTCACATAATCAATGCAAGACATACATATCAACTACATGTAGGCAATGTAAGTTCACTACCTGGTGGACCATAGTCCTTCCTTTTGTTTTCTCATCTTCCAACCATTGGAGCTTCTTGGAAATTCTTCCATTCCTCTTCTTTCTTGAATTCTCCATGGCCTTAGATACCCAATCACATTAATAGAGTCATGATTGTAAGTCATTAGTAGTGTATATTAAGGCCAAAGAAGCTAGGGAGGGCTAAATAGGTCAATTTCCCCTAAAAAACATGAAATCCTAAAATTTAAGGGTCTTGGCCGCAGCCAAAAACCAGACAGAAATATTTTGGCCGCGGCCAAGAACCTTTGGCCGCAGCCAAGAATCTCGCTTTTCAGAATTTCACCGTCCTGATTCTTGGCTGAACTTGTAAAACTCATAACTAAATGTTTAAAAATCTAAATTGAGTGGTTTAAAGCTCTAGTTAACCATCTTTAAGTCTAGATTTAGTTAAAAATATGGTCATAAGCTATAAGCACTCAAATAAATACAGTATTTCATTTCATTAGACCTTGCTCCAGAAATTTCAAGTTTTACATGACCAAACTTTGAAAATATAAAACTTCCAGCACACAAGTCCAATTGACCATTATGAGCTACCAAATTAAAGGTCCATGTGTCGATGTCGAAATTGGAAAGTTTCAGAACTTTCAGACAAGGTTTAGCCCTTGAAAACGCACGCACAACAACACTGCTTCACTCACGACAGGTTAATCTCATGAACAAGTATACTTCATACCTTTCCAATTTCATATACAAGTATCCCAAAATCATGAACACTTGTATACCTAAACAATTTTGCCCTCTAAAGCTAATGGAAACATTAAAATTTTCAAATTCCTACTCCTTCCACACGTCACAGTACATGGCAGAAAATTAAGATTCTCAGAAGCAGTTTGTTGTTTTCTCGTTTTCTCTTGCTTAATCACTTCCTTGTTACTTATAATCAAATTATTAGCTACTTAGACATCCATTGGACATCATTTATCCATCAAAAACACCATTTTAAACTAGCCATGAATAGTACCCAACCTTCCAAAAACTCATACAAATAACAAACTAATCGGTTCAAAAGGAAGCTTATGCTTACCTCTACAGGTTTTTGTAGACGGGTTGGAATTCCGGCAACACTCTGCCCAGTGAGATGGTACCAACCACCTCTAAACGAGAATATGAAACTATAGAAATGAAGCTCGTGATGAGTAAAAGAAGATTCGTGAAGGGCACTTTGAGAGAAGACGCCGATTTGGCAGTGTTTCGGCTGTTAGAACTTTCTCTCTCTTCTTCCTCTATTTTTGTTCAGTTTTCTTTTCTCTCTCTTATTTCTATTTCCACATAGGAAAATGATGAATGAGGAAGATGAAGAATGATTAAATGAAGTGTTAAAATAATTTTGGCAAGTGTCAAGCTCCTATTGGCCCAAAATTCCAATTTTCACACATAATGCTTGATTTGGCAGAATTTTCATTAAACTTTTAAAATTCATATCTAATTGTAACAATATCCAATTGGAGTGATTCCAAAGGCTATGTGACCCTCATTGAGTATAATTTTAAGGAAAAATATAACCTTTGGCCAATTGGAATCTCACTCTTCCCAGAATTTTAATCTTTGGACGCTGCCCCAGAAAATAGTTAATTTCGCTGGGCTAACTTCAAAAATTCATTTCTCTTTGTGTACAACTCCAAATAACTTATATGACCTATCAAATTAAATTTTGATAAGTCTAATTTCATTTTTGAAAGTTTCATAATTTTTTGACATCATTTTCCCCTTAAAAGATGTCACACAAACACGACTGACATACCGTAAAATTCACTGATAGCAACATTACGTTGTGTGTAACTTCTAATTGCCTTGTTTTGTCTTCCCCAAGCTCTTTAATTCACTATAATATTCCCTTTATTATCCAAGAATATAAAGGAATTTTTGGAAGTAATATCATATCCCACTAGGACATTTGATAAATTGGAGTCTAACAGTCCCCTTAATATAGGCTTAATCTCAAGCCTCTTGTCCTAAAATTTGGGATATTACAGATCTCAATTATCCTATTGCCATATTGCAAGTTGTTGACTTTTGTCCCTATGACTTTTGACTATTTGACCTTTCTTGATAATAATTCACCAAACTAGGCTTATTAATTATCAAGTAGCCATTTCCCTCTTTTTAGTGCTTATATAATTGAAATTATTAGGAAGATTAGGGAAAAATAATTGCTTCCCACTTTATGGAAAAATTACCATTTTGCCCCTATGTTTAATGATTTATTTCGATAAATCATTTCTTACTCATTTCCTTTGGTTTGACCAATTTTTGACATGTATATTAAGCCATTAGTCATTTCATTTCATATTCCAATTTTTGGTTACAATAGCAGGCCTTTAGGTGGATCTCAAGTGCTCCTTTGTGTCTTTGCTTAGCTGAATTGTGTGTAACCGATAATTAAAGTATTACTGTAAATTTATGCACCCTACATTCACCATTTGATTCCATTAAGTGTATCAATACATAGGAGAAATATGTTAGATATGATTAGTTTTGATGATGCCAAATATATATCAAATATTATGAGAGCAAAAGTTTGCATAATATACTTATCTCTTACAATGACTAACTATTATATTTAATGTTATATATCTTATAGATTAAGTCAAAGAGATTGGAGAATGAAGAGTTTGAAGAATTAATGGGAATATCAAGATTCAAGCTTCTAAGAAGAAATACTGGATGTTTCTATGCTCATAAGGGAATTAAGAAGTACTGTAGCAGTTACTGTTTGGCACTGTAGCATTATCACTGTAGCAATACGAGTACTGTAGCAACTGGCACTGTTTGACACTGTAGCATCGAGTGATTTGCTGAATCATTCGAGTGATTTTCTGAATCACTCGAGTGATTCTGAAAAAAATGCAATCACTCGAGTGATTCAGCAAATCACTCGAGTGATGTTCAGCATTTCAGAGTCTGTTCTTCGTTCAGCTGAGCGAGGTCTGGTTATTTGATCATATCTCTCACAATACAAATCCAAATGAGACCAAACTAATTTCATATGAAACAAGACTCCCAATGCGTCATTTTGACACCAGAAACAACATTAAAGGAGCTCATATGAGGGAGATATCAGTGTTCTAATTTGACCTTCATGACAGCATCACTTTCTGGAACAGTCTTAGTATTTTGGCTATAACTCTCAACCCACTGATCTTATTGAGCTGAAACTAGTTCCATATGAAAGTAGACTTCCAGGGCTTTCCATTGATATATAATACAGCAATTTTAGAGTCATATTCGAAGAGTTATGACATCTAGAAGTTGACCTCTATTTACGGAAGATCTGGAAACGGATCACTCGAGTGATTTGGCAAATCACTCGAGTGATATGGCATTTCACTTCCAGTGATCAAAAAATCACTGCAAGAAAAATTCACTGTTTCAGATTTCACTTCCAGTGATCTCCAAATCACTCGAGTGATATGTCAACTTTGCCAAATCACTTCCAGTGATATCTCAGATTTTCCATTTCACTTCCAGTGATCTCCAAATCACTTGAGTGATATCTCAACTTTGCCAAATCACTTCCAGTGCGCCTGAAATCACCGGAAGAAAAATACACTATTTTAAAAATCACTTCCAGTGAATGTCAAATCACTTGAGTGATGCGCCAAGTTTTCCAAATCACTTCCAGTGATCTTGAATCACTCGAGTGATACCTGAAAGTTTCCAAATCACTTCCAGTGAATCAAAAATCACTGCAAGAATATTTCACTGTTTGCCAAATCACTTCCAGTGATCTTGAATCACTCGAGTGATGTTTGAAAAGTTGCAAATCACTTCCAGTGGATTCAAAATCACTGCAAGAAGAAATCACTATTTACAAAAACACTTCCAGTGATTCCAAATTCACTCGAGTGAAACATGGAGCGAAATCACTTCAGGAATATTTGACTGTTTTGAAAATCACTTCCGGTGACATGAACTCCACTCAAGTGATTTTCCATTTCAACTGATCACCTCCAGCACCATTCTTGATCACTCCCAGTCAAATATCAGTTACCTCATATCACTTACAGTCAGTGATTACTCAATTCACTCTTCATAGTTCCAGTGACAGTATATCAGTTTGAATCAGAATAACTTCCCATGAAGATCAAATCACTTCCAGTAAACCAGAATGCACCTCCAGTAAAAGCCAGTATGCCTCAGTTCACTTTCTATAAGATAATATCCAAGTGAGTGATTATGTTGATTTTTCAAATCACTTCCAGAGACATGCCAAGATCAACTTATATGAAGTTTTATCAGTTTCACTTCTTGTCAGCATCTATGATCACTCAGTACACTCTTCACTGAATCAGAATCACTTCCAATGACAGTCACATCCAGAAATCAAGATTACTGTCGGTGAAATGCTTATGCAGTCAAGAGTTAATTGTTTTATCAAAATTGTTAGAACTGGCTAACACCCAAGAGGGGGGGTGAATTGGGTGTGTGATAAGATAGTATGATCTTTTAAAATCTTTTCGCAACTTATCAAATCAATACATTTGGAAGTATAGAAACATAAGTTGATATGTATATGCTGGAAATGTAAAAGCTTAAGGAAGAGAATATGCAAGCTATGATTTATCCTGGTTCGGTCCAATCCACGATGACCTACGTCCAATCCCCAGGCTCCTCCTGAGATTTCCAATCCACTACCTTCTTGTTTATCCGGGCACAAGAAAAGCCTTTACAAATTCACAAGAGTTACTCCCCCTTACACACTATAAGGTTTACTCCTTCTTACAACAAGTCGAGCAAAGCAATCCTAAAGACCTTTCTCTCCTGCTTACCCGTGCAAGTCTTATGAGCAGCAACGTTCTCTCCTGCTTACACCACTGTAAGTCTTACGAGCAACAACGTTCTCTACCGCTTGCACCTTGTAAGTCTCAGAAAGTCTTACTGACAATTCGCTCTACAACTTCCCGTAAGGTACTCAGCCCTCTCAAGGTCCATCTACCTTGAGTTCAATACAGAAGTATAGATGGTGTGTTTACAGACTCTCTCACAGAGTAGATAAATCCTCACTGAAGTACAACACAAATACTCTCACTCTAAATATACATGATATTGTAAACAGATACGAATAGAGAGTATATGAGGCGGACGACTTATGATATCAGCATGTTGGCAGTTGGGTTCTCATTGCTCATGTGTTTGGTTACTGTCGTATCATCTCATTTGATCGTTTCTTGTTTGAATACATTGGTTTATATAGAAGATGGTTGAGAGCCGTTGGAAGCATTCAAACATTCTCCTGTTGTAAGCTAATCATGTGCTTAGACAGAAAGTTCAATGGTTATGCCCATTGATCATGGTGTTCTGACAGATGCTTCAGTATTTCCCGTTGTAATCTGTTTGTGCTTCTGACAGATGATTCATCCAGTTGCTTTCTATTTGCACGTTCTTGGTTGTTCATTTTAATTCTGTTGATAGCATCTCAACATACCCGTTGGAGTCGCACTGCTTGTTCTGACAGATTTCCACTTCAGAAAACTAGCCATTATCAGTGGACGCTCGGCTTCTTGTGAAACAGCTTTTTGGCTCTTCTCATGATTTCTTCATGGTTAATCTGGAGAGACACCTTAATCATTGATACAATGAAATAGACATGAGTATATTGAACCATTGGTCAAAAGCTGGTCTTCTGCTTTCTGGGTCTCATCATTTTCAATTGACGAAGACTGCCGTGAGTCACCTCCAACCTTGAAGATTCAACCCAAACATTTGATCTCCTGTTTCACACTTGAAATAAATATCAAATCATGTTTAAGTTATAGCAACAAGTGTAAACATACTAATTTAGAGATCGAACTCTGAAATCCACTCTTGATTCAGTCAGCTTCTGGAGGTGCTTCTGATAGGAACTGAATCACTCGAGTGATTATACAGTCCACTGGAAGTGATTCTCTCAAACTAACATTTCACTCGAATGCAGAAGCATTTCATTGGAGGTGATCTGGGATGTCCGGATGTGATTCTGATTTGCTGCTACTGGAACTGATTCTATCACAGTGGAGAGTATACTGAGTGATCACCGGAAGTTGTGTATCAAAATACCCATATCACTCAAACGAATCTGATCTGACTTGGAAGTTATTCAGTTTACTGTAATGACTTGGATATCAGTAGAATTTCATATCACTCGAGTGAATTCTATATCACTGGAAGTGATATTGAGAATAGTGAAAAATTCCTCCGGTGAATTCTGCGCCACTGGAAGTGAAATGCATTCTGACGCATTTCACTTGAGTGATTATAATGATCACTCGAGTGATCTTCATGATCACTCGAGTAATTATAAAAATCACTCGGGTGCTCTATGTCCATATCACTTGAACTCGAAACTTCACTTCCAATTCGACAGCAAACAGGGGTCAAATTATAGATGTCATAACTCTTCGAATATAGCTCCAAAATTGTTGAATTATATATCAATGGAAAGCTCTTGAAGTCTACTTTCATATGGAACCAGTTTCAGCTCAATAGGATCAGTGGTTTGAGAGTTATAGGCCAAATACCAAGACTGTTCTAGAAAGTGACGCTGACATGAAGGTCCAATTTGAACACTTATATCTCCCTCATCTGAGCTCCTTTGATGTTTTTTATGGTGTCCAAATGACGCATTGGGAGTTTACTTTCATATGCAATTGGTTTTGTCTCATTTAGAGTTGTATTGTGAGAGATATGATCAAATAACCAGACCTCGCTCAGCTGGACGAAGAACAGAGTCTGAAAAACTGCATATCACTCGAGTGATTTGCTGAATCACTCGAGTGATTTCTATTTTTTCAGAATCACTCGAGTGATTCTGAAAATCACTCGAGTGATTTGTTAAAAATCACTCTGCGACAGTTACAAACAGTGCCAAATAGTGCCAATTGCTACAGTAACCGTATTGCTACAGTACCCACTGCTACAGTACCATAAAAACTTGAATCTTCATATTTTTCATTAATTCTTGCAAGTTCTTTATTCCCCAATTTCTTTCTTCCATTGCTTGACTAATCTACAATATATGCAACATCAAATAGTTAGTCAATGTACTAGAAAAGTATACTATGCAACCTTCTTATGCTTAATATTTGACATCTATATTTGTCATCATCAAAACTAATCATATCTAACAAAAATCACCTCCAGTGAAATCAAGTTGACTTCCAATGATTCTTCCATTTTCTGAAATCACTTCCAGTGAAGTCTTTAATCACCCGAGTGATATTTTCTAATGGCTATTTCTTTGAGTGGATTTACAGGTGTTATGCACTACTGATCACATGGCTTACACGGATCAATATTCAAACGACAACTATTCGTGGGCGGTAGCAAAATTCATAAGTAACAGAAGACAAATACTATTGCATCTGTCAGACCAATGGGCAAACTGTAAGAAACGCTAAAGCATCTGTTAGAGCACCACGATCAATGGGCATAACCGTTAAATACTTCAGTGAATATTTGAGAGTGAATATCATGTACATTTGAGAGTGAATATTTGTATTGTACTTCAGTGAGCATTCGTACACTCTATAAGAGAGCTTGTAAATACTTCATCTGTATTTCAGAAGTGTTCTCAAGGTAGAGGGACCTTGAGAGGATTGATCACCTTACGGGGGAAGTTGTAGAGCGAATTGTCAGTAAGACTTTCTGCTGGTAAGACTTACAAGGTGCAAGCAGTAGAGAACGTTACTGCTCGTAAGACTTACAGTGGTGTAAGCAGGAGAGAACGTTGCTGCTCATAAGACTTGCACGAGTAAGCAGGAAAGAAAGGTCTTCGGATTGCTTTGCTCAACTTGCTGTAAGAAGGAGTAAACCTTACAGTGTGTAAGGGGGAGTTACTCTTGTGAATTTGTAGAGGCTTTTCTTGTGCCCGGTTAAACAAGAAGATAGTGGATTGGAAATCTCAGGAGGAGCCTGGGGACTGGACGTAGGTCATCGTGGATTGGACCGAACCAGGATAAATCACAGTTTGCATACTCTCTTCCCTAAGCTTTTACATTTCCAGCATATATGATTTACATATCAGCTTATGTTTCTATACTTCCGCATGTATTGATTTGATAAGTTGCGAAAAGAATTTAAAAGATCATACTTTCTTATCACACACCCAATTCACCCCCCTCTTAGGTGTCAGCCAGTTCTAACAAAATATTGGTGATTAAAAATTAGGGTGTTACAGCACACTTGGAGGTGGCTGATTGTTTTGAGAATCATGATTAGATGAGTTTGGTTGGAAGAATAATAAAAACGTTTTAGTTTAAGTTTAATTATGTTTTTGAATCTAGTTTATGCTTTACTTTCATTTTTCATTTTCCTTATGTAATAAGGGCATTATTGCTTATCATGTATTTTGAATTTGTTTTAATGCATTTCTTTTCTTTTGGTGAAGATCATGGATGTTTCAATCATTGGACACAAGAATAAAGATATATGTCTCATAGATAGTGTTAGAAATTGTGCCCTAAGGGCCAATCATTGTACCTTAAACATTATTGTTATTTAAGAATTTCTCCTTATTGTTATCATATCATTTTCATGTTTATTATGATAATTGTATCCTTGGATGAACTATAAAGATTATCCTAAATGTCCCTGGTCAATTATCTATGCGGGAGCAAAGATGAAATAAGACCAGTATGACTTTGATGAGGTATAGAGATACAAATCAAAGTCTTAGGCACTTGTAGGAGTATAAGGTGCTGGACCGACCCGCTATGAGAAAGTTGCATGGATTAAGTCATAAGCTTATCTCATACATATAATCATGTCACAGTGCCCTCTGACCTGAGATCATCATAGATTCCTGTATGAGAGTTGCTAAGTTTTGACATAGTCAAAAGTTACCTTTGACCGGGTGATGATAAAGGCTATAATCGGGCTTAGGAGTTTTCATGAAGAGGAATGTGAGTGGTCAAGATGGAATTTGTCCCTCACATTAGTGAGAGATATTACTGGGCCCCTCGATGAGTGAGCCTGAGAAATGTATGGCCATACTGTAATGGGAAGGAGTTTCCATTTCTAATTTCAGGCTACTCAGGAATCGGGAAAGTGATGGTCAGGAACAGGAGGATGACGTTGTCCATGCCTCATCCTTGACCAAAATATCGTGTGACAAAAAGGGACGTGACATGGTTGTATAAAAGGTTGCATCGTATCATCGATCCTCATGTGAATTGGGTAGTCGCAATGTCTTGCTAGAGGCCGCTTGCGACTTGTGTGCTAGAATAGTTTTGGCCCACTGCCAACTTCATGTGGGCCTACAGGGTCGCACACAAGAATAGCCCAACACGAGCTATGATGTCCAGATTCATTGAATCTAAGATGTGTCTAAGATTCAATGAATACAATATTTGACCTAGGGTGGATGAATTATATATATATATATATATATATATATATATATATATAAATTTGAAAAAATAATAATAATATATATAGATTATAATATTATTATAAGATGTTAGTTTTATATTTAATTTATTTGATAAATTAAATAATTAAAACTAATACAGATATCATATCTTAGATTTAATTTATAATGATAAATTAAATCTATTGGCTCTTTAATTAGATTAAATGAATATGATAAATTAAATATGTTTGATAGATTTAATCAAGTCAGATTTATTTGATTTAAGTTGAATTTCAAATTAATTAAGATTAATTTTGAGATTCCAATACGGCCTGCATCAGATATAAAATTCGAAGGGCTAGAGAACCCTAGGCTGTACGGAGAACTTGTAGAGCCATGAGAAACCCTAGAGAGGCATCTTGGAGGCGCTAGCACGCTGCTGCATTGGGTCTTGTTCGTGTAGATACCGGTAGAGGGAGGCGACCAGAGGTGTTGACTCCTAGAGATCGAAATCATGAAAAACATAAAGGTACTATTCTAACCACTCGATTTAGACGTTTTTGATAGATCCGTGATTGGGATTCGAGGTTTTTAAACGTTAATTTTTCCGCTACGTGTACGAATCCCAACAGATAGTGCTACAACACATACAATACTTAGAGATAAAAAATATTTCTCATATCTAACAATAAGTAGTGTAAGCATTAATACCATAGTGGGTAATACAAAATTAATTGAAGGCTCTGGAAGAGCAATTATAATATTACCCAAAGGAATAAAATTTGTTATTAATGATGCTTTATATTCCTCTAAGTCTCACATAAATTTATTGAGTGTTAAGGATATCTGTAACATCCTAAATTTTAGGACAAGAGGCTTGAGATTAAGCATGGATTAAGTGGACTACTAAACCCCAGTTTAGTAAATGTCCTAGTAAGGCATAGTGGTATTCTCCAAAAATTCCTTTATACCTTGGGTATTAAAGGGAGTATTATGGTGAGTTAAAGATCTTGGGAAATGACAAAACCATGCAATTAGAAGGTACACACAAAGTAGTATTGCTATCGGTGAATTTCCCGGTATGGTAGTTGTGCTCGTGTGACATCTTTCGAGGGGAAAATGTTGTCCAACAGTTATGAAAATTTTCAGAATAAAAGTAGACTTATCAAGATTTAATTTGATAGGTTATATGAGTTATTTGGAGCTGTACACAAAAAGTTATGTATTTTTGAAGTTAGCCCAGTGAAATTGGAAATTTTCAATTGCCTGAAGATTATATATTTTCTTAAAACTAGACTTAATAAGGGTCGCATAGCCTTTAGAACCATCTCAATTGGACATCTACACAATTAGATATGAATTTTCAAAGTTTGATGAAAATTCTGCCTAGTTTTGCATTAAGTAAGAAAATGGAAGAAAATGTAAGGGCAAAATGGTCATTTAATCAATAAATCAAGGAGTAATTATTTTTCCCTAATATTCCCAATAATTTCAATTAAATGAGAATGAAAAAGAGCGAAATGGCCATTTGGTAACTATTAAGTCCATTTTGGAATATTATTACCAAAAGAAAAAATCAAAGCTTGAAAAAGAAGTCAAAAAGCAAAGGCATAGGACTTTGGTCAACAAAGTGTAAGATGACACATAGGATAATGCAAGACCAAAATATACTCCCTCATATTTCCTTATGGAAGATAGAAAAGAGGAAGAAAGAGGCAAATGAATTATGGAAATATTTAAACAAAAACCATATGTTTTGGACCAATAAGGAGTAGCCATGTGTAAAGCAATTTGACTAATGCATTAAGTCTTCATTTCTTCATCTTTCTCCATTCATTTTCGATCATCATCTGCACAAAGGAGAGAGGGAAGTGTTCAGCCATTCTCAAGAGCTCTTAAGAACACAAGAGCTAGGGTTTTCCAAAATTCAAGGTAAGAAGCATGTACACTTGAAGTTTATGCTTCTAAATCATGTAATAACTTCTTCTAACCTCTTATCCTCCTTAAAAACTATGATTAGCAAGCTTAATTAAGGAAATAGAGAGAGAGAAACCAGAAATGTTGAGGAGGGAGAAAGAGTTGGAATCAAGAGCTAAACTTCAAAACTCGTCTCTCTTGCCTTGTTGGATGTTGTTAGTGTTGTTGTTGGTGGATATTGGCTTGTTTCTCTTGTTTTTTCAAATTTGGGATGATGAAAACCTAGAGGAAATGCTGTCAGAATTTCCCCTAAATCATGTTCATCTAGTGTTTAAATAGCTAATCATTTGATTAGAAGTAGAAAGAAAGTTGTTAAGAGAAAACAAGAAAACACCAACTTTCACCTAAGAATCTTCAATTCAGCCCTGTATTGTGACATGATGAAAATGTAAGAAATTAGGAATTTTGATGATTCCATTGGCTTTATGAGGTAAAATTGTGTAGGTATACAAGTGTTCATGATTTTTGGGTGCTTCTATATCAATTTTGAAATTTAAGAAGTGTGTATGAACATGTTGTTAAATCTGCCTGTCTGGAATATTGTTATTGTACGTGATGTTTTAGGGGTCAAAATTTGTCCCAAAATTCTAAAAATTTCCAAAATTAAATTAGAGACATAGAGATTTAATTTTATATGTATTTTATAATTTTTGGACAAGTACATTGGGAGATATAAATTTTTGAAGTTGTGCCCTGTTTCTGAAATGTAATATGGAATAGGTTGTGTTTAGAGAAATTCTGGGAATTCTGTGGCTATGGTAGATAGAATTGAGTATTTTTATGTGAAAATATACTAAAATATATTTTTTATATAATTTGGAACCACTCAATTTGGAGCTTCCTAGAATTAATGGTAAATTTTTGAAGTTATGACCTGTTTTCTAGAAAGCAATCTGAAACAGTAATATATAATGAATTTTTAGGAATGATTTGTCTACATTAGGAAAACTTAAATATTTTTCATCAAATTTAAATTGAAATAGATTCATTTAGGATTTAGAATCAGTCAAATTTGATTTTTTTAGAATTAATTATGAATTTCCAAAGTTGACTGAAAAATCTGCCAGTTTTTGGAAAGCAGTGAACTGCACTGTACATAATTGTATTATGCAGAAACTATTATAACTGCTGTAGATAACTAACAGAATTTGATTTAAATTAAATAATAATGAAAGTAATAACCAGCTACTTGTAACTCTAATTTTGATATGAACTATAACTTGCCCGAGCTCAAAGAAACAATTGGATATTGCTCAAGAGAAGCAATCAGGTAGTAACTCTGTCTTTCATATGTTATAAGATACACTGCATGTTTTGTGGATTCATCATGAATTTTCTGGCACATTCTGTGATGTACGAGAGGATGCCCGAGGCCGATTGCACGGGTATCACTTGGGGCCTTGTGATATACCTGGTGCTATGGTGATATTTGAACTATATGTTATGCACTGAATACTGTCGTGATAATTTTGTTGTATGATTACTGTGTAGCATGCTTTGTGATGTTGTATCTGTATGATTGACTATCTGTTACTACTGAAATTCTTTAAAATCTCACCCTTTTTTTATAAACCAATTTACAGTACAGGCTGATAGTTCAAAGGGCAAGAGGGTAAGCACGAACAGCTAGAGGATGATGCTACAGATTGTATTTTCTATGTTGGTTGTTTATTTCTAGTATTTTGAATATTTGGATTTGTATAAGGTGTATAACCTTGTAACTCTGACGGTAACACAATGGAAAAACTAGTGAATGAACAGTAACCTAATATTGGGTTAACACTTTTGAACGATAAAGGAACCATGACTAAAATATGAAACATGAGACTTAAGCAGAGAATCGCTCGAATACTTTGATATGATGAAATTAAGAGTCAATGAGACTTAGTGACATAGTGAAACTTGTGAAAATAATCGAAAAGTTTTTCTACCCTCTGGAAAAAACCCTCACAACCCTAGGTTCAACTCCTGAGTTGAGATTGGGGATTTGTGAACATTTTCAAAAATTGGGTAGTCCAGGTTCGAATCATAGTCTCACAACTGATTTCAATACTCATGTGTACTCATCTAGGGCTATTGAAAATAAGGTATTACAATATCTGCCGAAATGGGTATCATTTTGAGACTATAAATGAGATGAACATGGAATATTTACAAATTGCAAGTGTTAGATTTGGTGAAATGTGTTTAAAAAATTACCAACATTATCTTTTGGTTTATACTATACAAATATTAGTATAATTGAAACAAATGCTATAGTAAACTAGAAGTTTGCTGATAAAAATATACTTATTGTTTGGCATGATCAGTTAGGGCATCCTGGATCAACTATGATGTGAATAATTTTTGAAAATTTATACAGACATCTATTAAAGAGACAAAAGATTTTTCAATTTAAGGATTTCCCATGTGTTGTTTGTTCTCAAGGAAAATTAATTACAAAACCTTATTTGACAAAAGTTGGAATTGTCAAACCCCTTAATATTTTGACATTTATCAGAGTAACTACGCATAGTTCAATGGGCATATAGAAATAGCATAAATATACTGATATAAAGTACTTGATTATGTTACAGGAATCCTACAGGGTTTGTACATAATATTTACAAATCCAAAAATAAAATAAAAGAATTGTAGATAACCAACACTACCACTTGAACAGGACCATAACTCTTAGTTGCCGATGTCAACCTCCTTGCCCTTAGAGCCTCTTCCTATGGCTAAATAAATTTTAAATTTATGGAAAATGGTGAGATTCATACAAATCTTAGTGGTAACACATAATCAATCATATAAAATGTAATAGATAAACATGCAATGCACCATATCATGTAACAAAAATAAAATATTATAAACTTGTCTGTTTGCTTAACGTTCAAGATCAAATGACTATTTTGTCCCTATTAGCCATACTGTGTTCACTATTCAAGATCAAATGACTGTTTGACCCCTACTTGCTATAATGCTTTAGAGCACATAACTGTCTGTCCGTATTTGTCTAACTACCTTAGCTAGGTCCCACTTAGCCTGGTAGTACTTGTGCTTTTCCCATACCACAGTTAGGTTTTGTAACAAACAATTCATATCATAGAACATGGAAACACAAAGCATATAAACAATTACATAGTGTATGAAAGATAGAGTTACTACCTGAAATCCTTTTCAGTTGTTAATTAGTCTAGTCTAACGTAATATCCTGAATTTTGGGGCTAAAGGCTAGAGAATAATCTTGAATAAAGAAGACTACTAAGTCCAGTTCAGGGAAGAGTTCTAAGAATGTCTAAGAGCTATAATGACTTTTTTGAGGCTAATTTGGGAACTAAAGTATAGGATTTAGTTCCAAATAGTCAAAGAAAATGCTCGATTGCATTATCTAGAGTTAAATAGGATCTAAAGTCTAACTTGGATCCAAAAAAAGTGGAAATGACATCTTGAAAATGGGAAGAAAGAGAAATAAAATAAGAGAAAAGAATTAATGCCACATAAATAATATTTCCATAATCAAGGGAAGAAGAGGCAATAGCCACTTGAGGTTGAGGTCAAAATTGTAAGGCAAAATGAAGGGCTAGGATTTGCTCTTTAAAAATAAGAAGTAATAATAAAATTAGAATGAGTAGAAAATTTATCCCTCTCCTATGGCCTTAAAAATCATACATGTAATGGCAATTTTGGGAGGGAATTAGTTTGGTCAAAATTCCAAAAGTTATCAAAGTTTCCAACTTGGCAATTAATTGACCAATAGCAAGGTAAAGTAAGGAAATTGGGTCAACACTTTTTCCTCTATATGGCAACTAAAAATTCTTCCAGGAGGGACAAGGGAAGGCAAGAAATTCAACCCAACTAAACTCAATCATGGTTGGCAATTTAATTTGAGTTTGTGCAATAATTAATAATGGCCACAAACTTATTTTTTCCTTCTCTTTCCTCCTTTTTCTTGATAATTCTCGGCCAGGAGAATTAAAGAGATAAAGTGAATTCATTTAAGACATATCTCACACTCTCTGTCTTTAACATTTTGGCCAAGTTAGCCAGAGAAGAGAAAAAGGAAGACACAAATGGATGGTAAGGCTTCTACCTCACTTTTCTCCTACTTAACCACTTCTATAGCTGAAATACTCTTCATAAACATTGTTCCCCTTGATGAGAGCTTTATTTCTATGGTTTTATATTTTCAAGGAGAGGTGTTTTAAGTCTTCTTACAAGAGCCAAAGGTTGAGAATCAAGAAAAGAATTCAAGAAAGAGCAAGAGACGAGTGCAAGCTTTATTTTGACCAAAGTATTATGTGATTTGGTGGATTTTTGAGCCTTGGTTATGTGGCCCTAATTTTTATCCAAATAGTATATTTAGGGTTTCATCATGATTTACTCATATACATGTGGTTATATGAGATTTGGGAAGCATATGAACCTAGTATAGTCAATAAATTGTGAAACAATGAATTATTGTCTTGTGAGGTTCTGTTTGGCCAGAACATGGCATTAAGAAGGAATGATAATTTTCTAAATTTGAGGTTCCAATTGATTCCTTAGGCAAAATTATGTAGGGTTAAGGTGTGGTTTTGATTTTAGAAGGGTTGGATTGAAAACCCACAAAATTGAAGTTAAAGTAATAGTACTGCCATATTTTAATTTCTGGAGGCAGGTTGTTTGTGACATGTTTTTGAGTAGCCAAGTGTTATCTAATGACCATCAAACTTTCCATAATGAAAGTAGACATCCTAATATTTAATTTAATATATAATATGTAACATTTGGTTTAGTAGATTGTAAGTTATGATTTGTTAAAGTTAGGCATTGAATATAGAATCAATTTTATAGCAGTGAGGATTAATTGAGAATTATGGAATTTGGGTGTGTAATTGGTAACTGGAGATATTTTTTCCTTAAAGTAGACTTAAAAAGGGTCATATAGAAATTTGAACCACTCAATTTGGATTTTTGGTTGTGGCTAGAGGAATTTTTGGCCGTGACTTAAGAATTTCTGACCTCTTTTGGCTGCGGCCAAATGATTCTTGATAGTGCCCAAGACCCCAAATTCCAGCATTTCATGTTTTTCTAAAAAAAAATCGACCTATTCAGCCTTTTCTAACTTCTTGGGCTTTAATATACACTTCCAATGACTTGCAATCATAGCTCTAATGATGTGATCATTGGGTATCTAGGGCCATGCAAAAGTTAAGAAAGAAGAAGAATGGAAGATACTTCAAGTAACTTCGATAGTTGGAAGAAGAGTAAACAAAGGAAGGACATTAGTTCACAAGGTAGTAAACTTTCCTAACTTGCATAACTTGATATGTGTACTTGTGTATTGATGTGTTAATCACTTTGATGAATTGCATGAAGCACGTGTGAATGAGTGAAGCTCTGTTTCCGTTTATACTATGGCTATTAGTGTAATATGTTAAACATTGAGCATCCATATATGTCACTATATTGGTGTAAGTTATTTAAGCAAGCATGTCATACACAAAACATTTCCTGTATGCATTTGTTAGCACTATTTACTACTGATATTCTCTCGAATCTCACTCTTCCTCACCCAATCATATAGGTATGATAAGTACAGGTGAAGAATGCATGAAGATATGCAAAAGACAAATACGAAGGAGAATTGAAGATTGAAGTGTAATGCACTGTCTATGTATTAGACTTAAACACTTTGGTGTATATTTGTATATGAATAAACTGAGAACAAGTAGAGAAAAACTTTAGTATTTGTAAAAGGAATTAAGAGATGATAAGCCACTACAAAGTTACGAATCACTAGAATACGCTTCCGCAAGATTTTGAAATTTTTTGAAAAACCCATTCAACTATAGGTTCAAATCCTATTTTGAGATTGGGATTTGAAACAACTTTATAAAAGAACATTGCTTAGTAGTTTGAATTCGTTGCGTAAAACTCATCAGAACGAGTGTAAAATGTAAGGTGTTACATCTAATAATTCTTTGTCCGGCTCAAGCAAATTTCAAATCCCAAAATTCTGAATTTATAATAAATGAGTTATTACTCATTCATGTCTTGTTCCTAAATTCATATGATTAGTTATCTTTATAAAAACACATAATTACCGAAATGCCCTTAGGAATCTGCTCTAATTCCCTTTATACCCGGTATAACTGTACTTTACCAAAAGTTATGACCTAGACTATTCTTATAAAATTTTGCTTGTAGAATCCATTTTTAACCTCATTTTTTCCAAAATCACATTCCATTTCCCAAAATACCCTTAGCATCCACATGTTAGGGTTTTAGGGGTAAAATTATCATTTTACACCTTAAAGCCTCCATACTCCATTTTTCACTTGTTCCCTACACATTTTTTCATTCTAAACACAATGGGAACATCAAATCCATCTAATTCCAGTTCAAACACTTAAAAATACCCCCTTTCTGAAATTTAATAAAATTGAGAAAATTGGAGTTTCATGTTTTCTTTCAACATAATACCTTCTTTTCACCTTAAATCACTTCTTGAACCCTTTAATTACACTTCCTATATGATTAATCAAAATTTGGGTAGCACCTCTCCTTATGGTTTATGCCTTTCACAACAACCAAGCCAACCAATCAACCAAATAACCAACAACAACTACAAATCAACAAGTAAATCAAGGTTTATGGTTTATCTCTTGATTTCTCTTCTTTCTTCAAATTTCACCCTACTATCCTATTTTTTCTCTTGGATTTTCTAGTTGCTTCATGTGACTTCAAGAAGGATATAAGGATTAGAAGAGATTTCTAATGATTTAGAGACAAGAACAAGTGAATTTTGCTTACAAACTTACCAAGTTGCCTTCTTGAATCCTTGTCTCTTTTCTTTGTTCTTTTGCTCTTCTAACTTGTGCTCTCTCTCTCTTTTCTCTTGTTGGCAAAAAATGTAGCCCCTTAGAAGAGCTTAATGTAACATCCTAAATTTTAAGACAAGAAAACTGAGAATAAGCCTAATTTAAGTGGACTACTAGGCCCTAGTTTAGCCAGTGTTCCAAATAGGCATGAGTAATTTCCCACTATTTCTTGATACCTTGGGGGTATTAAAGAGCATAGGGAATGACAAAATTAAGCAATTAGAGTGCACACACGACATAATTATTTATAAAACAAGGTAGTGTTCCTACCAGTAAATATCTATGTGGTAGTCGTGATAGTGTGATGATTATTTAATGGGAAAATAACGTAAGGGAAAAATAGTAACTTTTCCATAAAGCAAGAAATAATTATTTTTCCCAATAATTTCAATAAGATGGGAACTAAAAAGGAGGGACACGAATGCTAAGTGAATTAATACTCAAGAAGAGTCAAGAGCCATAAAGCATAAGGCTACGATTAACCACGTGTAAGGTGGTATAATGAGATAGTTTGAGAATAATAATTCTCTCTGTGTTTCATTATTTTAGTGGATGAAGAAGCAAGACAAAGGAAATGAATTATCACGCAAGAAAGCTAAAGAAGTGGACTAATAAGTATGACCACATAAGAGCCATTTTTTAATGACTCATCACACTTCATCCTTTCCTTCTTATTTTTGCGTGCCAAATGAATCAGATGAGAATGTAGAAACAGAAAAAAACGTGAACGGGAATGATGAGAACGGAGGGGAGATAAATCTTATGATCGTCAAAACTCTATCAAATCAGCGTTTTCTTTCCAAGTACCCTCAAATAACATTCTTCTACTCATCACGAGCTTCAATGCTATGACTTTGGATTCTTGTTTGGAGGCTGTTGGTGCCATCTCGCTGGCCGGAGTGTCACCAAAATTCTGAACCGAATTCATAAATGAGTTAAGGTAAGTGTAAGCTTCCTTCTAAACTATCTGGTTTGTTGATTGGATGAGTATGTTAGAAGTTGGGTACTATTCATATCTCATTCAATTATGTGTTTTAATGATCCAAATGATGTATAATGCTTGCCTAACTAGTTAATCATGTGATTAAAAGTAAAAAGGATATGTTTAGGCAAGAGAAAACGAGAAACCCACATAACTCTTCTAAGAACTCACTAATTGCTGCTAATTGTGTGGCACGAAGAAAGAGTTAGAATTTCATCAATTGGATGGTTCCATTAGGTTCAGAAGAGAAAAATGGGTAAGGGTTATGCTAATGATGAAGTAAGAAAAGGCCTAAGTTGTGAAATGACCGAATTACCCTTAAAGCACTAAGTAATGGCTGCCAAGGGGTATTTTCGTCATTTAGGGCCTGAATTTAAGTAAACTAAAGTCACCAATAGATTTTATACGTGAAATAGTGTAGGATTACCTCAAGTCTATGTTTGAGGTAAAGTGCAAGTAATTAGGTAAAATATGGATATAAGTCTAGTCTTAGGGGTATCTACATATTTCTATGACTATGAGCCATGATAACCAACACAATCAGTTTAGAATGAGCTACGAGTAAGTAATAACTTATTTATCCTAAATGTGTAATTTTAGGATATATCGATAGCTGAGCCGAAATCAGAGCTGGACCAAGGACGAGCAAGGAAAGGTCATTAGTCCAGGTAGTAACATCCTTCATACTTATACTATGTGATACTAATTATAAATGTCATCCATCGTAACATGAGCTAGTGTCCTAGACACACCGTTCCGCCATGTTGTGGTCATGGATCCAACAGGGGCACGAAGTCGACCAAGGTGCAGATGTAAGTTTGGCCTTGGGCTAGTGTACACACAAAAGTCGATCATCTTACATGCCATGACATTGCATATCTATTTTCGCATTCTATTTGTATGTAAGCATGCTACTACTGAGATTCCCCTGAATCTCACCCTTTCCATCAAATGTAATTTTTCAGCAGCAAGCCACTCGAGGAGTGCAAAGGTGTTTTCGATCATTGGGAGGTTGCGGACAAGTACAAGAAGAGACATTGGTTATCTAAAGACTTTGTAATTATCTAAAGGTTTGTAGCTATTTGTATACCCCTATGAGATGGTTGTATATAATCAAGCATTATGGTGTCATTATATTAGTATATTAGTGCTGCGATTATTTTAATGGGCTATTGTATTCCGCGCAATTGCGACTCTAAGTATTTTCCATATTGGAAATAAGGGACGTCACATTTAATGTCTTCTTCAAATATTGAGTTTAACAATCACTCGAGTGATTCTGGAAATAGTGAAAATCACTTGAAGTGTTTCACTATTCACTCGAGTGATATTCAATTTTTCATGCTCTGTTTTTCATCCAGCTGAGCGAGGTCTAGTAATTTAATCATTTCTCTCAAAATACAACTTTGATTGAGACAAAACTAGTTGCATATGAAAATAGACTTCCAATGCGTCATTTGGACACTAGAAGCAACATCAAAGGAGCTTAGATGAAGGAGATATATATTTTTCAAGTTGAAACTCAAATCTGCATCACAGTCCATAATAGCTTCGGTATTTTGGCTATAACTCTCAAACCACTGATCCTATTAAGCTAAAACCAGTGCCATATAAAACTAGACGTAAAGAGATTTCCATTAATATATAATATGATAATTTTGGAGCTGTATTCAAAGAGTTATGCCATCTGGAAGTTGACCCATGTTTGCTGTCGAATTAGAAGTGGAGCTACGAGTCAAGTGATCTGAATAGAGAGCACCCGAGTGATTTGCATAATCACTCGAGTGATCAGGAAGACCACTCGAGTAAAATGCGTCAGGTAGTAGATCACTCTAGTGGCACATAAATCACTGTAAAAAAAATTCATTGTTTCAAAAATTACTCACAGTGCAGCCGAATTCACTCAAGTAATTTCCTATTTAGGCAGATCACTTCTAGTGCGAGCCAAAATCACTGGAAGAAAAATTCGCTGTTTGCAAATTCACTTCCAGTGATATGAAATTCACTCGAGTGATATGAGATTTCTCAGAATCACTTCCATTTCAAGCCAAATTACTTCCGGTGAATTTCACTGTACACAAAATCACTTCTAGTGATATAAAATTCACTCGAGTGATATGATCATTTTTGACACAAGAAGCCTGAATGCACTGCCACTGAATTCTAATTGAATCAGTATTGCTTTCGATAAATCTCAACCAGGTCGAATGATTTGCTTGTTTCTTGAAATCACTTTATGTCGAGTGATATGCCAATTTCTCAGCATCACTTCCGGTAAACTTGAAATCACTGCTAGAGAATATGAACATGAACTAGATTACCTCAGTACACCTCCAGTGTCTCTTAATCACTTTAAGTCAGATCAGCTTCATTCATGTCATTTTGGTTCATCATCGCCAATGGATTACAAAGCACTCAAGTGATATGCTTACTCTTACAAAGCCACTGCCAGTGAAATGCTTCTGCAGTTGAGTGATTTATTGTTTTATCAAAATTACCTCTAGTAAAGTAATGCTGCACTCAAGTGAATTGATATCACTGCCAGAGAATTTATTCATAGCTCAAGTGATTCATTGTTCTTATCAGAATCACCTTGAGAAACCTCACATAATCATGGAAATCACTCAAGGGATCTTGAGCTACACTCGAGGGATGTTGATCATTGCCAGTGGAATATTGCTTTGTCAAGATTACTGCCAATGGAATATTATTTTCTAAAAATAACCACCAGTGAAATCAAGTTTAGTTCCGGTGATTCTCCAGTTTTCAGAAATCACTTCCAGTGAAGTTAAAATTCACCCGAGTGAAATGTTACTTCTGAGAAATCACTCCCAGTGAAATGTATAATCACTCGAGTGATATTTAAAAGATTCTCTAACTGCTATTTGTGTCAGTGTATTACAGGTGTTATCTATTACCACTCATCAGAATAACATTCAACGGCAACTAATCATGGGCACTAGCAATATTCAACAAATAACCAATAACGTGCTAATTGTAAGCAACGACTGAAGCATATGTCAGATCAATAGAAAATGCTGAAGTATCTGTCAGGCATACAATGGGCTTTTAAAGGAAAAATATTTGAATGCTCCAACAGCTCTAAACCTATCTTCTATATAAACTGAAGCATTCAAGAAGAAGACATAGATATACTACAGCAAACAGACACATGAGCGACCAGAACCCAACTATGTTAATATGTTGATATCATAAGTCTTTCACCTCACATACTCTCTGTTCTTATCAATTTATAATATCATGTATAATTGAGAGTGAGAATATTTGTATTGTACTTCAGTGAACATTTATACACTCTGTGAGAGAGCTTGTAAACACTTCATCTGTATTTCAGAAGTGTTCTCAAGGTAGAGAGACCTTGAGAGGATTGATCACCTGACGGGGGAAGTTGTAGAGTGAATTGTCAGTAAGACTTTCTACTCGTAAGACTTACAAGGTGCAAGCAGTAGAGAACATTACTGCTCGTAAGACTTACAGTGGTGTAAGCAGGAGAGAACGCTTCTGCTCATAAGACTTGCACAACTAAGTAGGAGAGAAAGGTCTTTGAGATTGCTTTGTTCGACTTTCCGTAAGAGGGAGTTAACCTTACAGTGTGTAAGAGGGAGTAACTCTTGTAAGTTTTGTAAAGGCTTTTCTTATGCCCGGTTAAGCAAGAAGATAGTGGATTGGAAATCTCAGGAGGAACTTGAGGACTGGACGTAGGTCATCGTGGATTCTACCGAACCAGGATAAAACACAATTTTCATCTTCTCTTCCCTAAGCTTTTATATTTCCAGCATATACGATTTACATAATTGCTACTTCCATATATACTAAGTGAACAATCTGTGAAAAGAATTTAAAAGATCAGACATTATTACCATACACCCAATTCACCCTCTCTCTTGAGCGTCAGCCAGTTCTAACAGTGTATAGTATGACTTATGTGGTCATAATGAGACACCAGTATGGTGGTCAACAATAAGATAAAACTATCTCTTGCTGCAAGCTACGGTTTGGGTACTGTGCCGTAGTCCAATTATCTCATGTCTGGGACGGGGCGACAATATAACCAATAAGGTATACCGTGACACCACCTATGTAGCCAACAATCACACCACCTATATGATTTGTGGTGACAATTGTGAACAGAGATTGGGATGAGTCCTAGAGCAATAGGGCACGATGGTGACAAATTCCTCTCAATAATACAATGACAGTAAACTCAGAACCATAATTGACCTTAGTAGTCTACAAGGTTATGAGCAAACATGAATTGGGATGCGATTTGATGTAGTTAAGCTAAGTAATGGCACATACATCACAACAATTGTAGCCTCATAAAGCAAATTTAAACACTTGTGTTGTAGAGCTAAGAACAATTGGTGATGATTTGAGAGTGAGGCAATCACTCGTGTTATAGAGCTAATGACAATAAATGTTGATTGAGCACATGAGGCAACTACGGACAAATTGATGCCTGTTCTGAAATGTTATACACAATAAGTGATGCACACAATATGAACAATAAGAGTTAAGTAATAATTGGATTTCAAGCAGTGTGATATGGATAAACATATTAGGTAGCGTCTCGACTAAACAAAAAGTACTAGAGTTGTAAGTGGATTGTGTGTCGACAGATCATGAGACCAATTGGACTAGTATGTCTAAAAACTAGCAAATCGTGAAGTAAACAAAGTTAAACTGAATAGTAAACTATGTGTCCACCAATTGTAAAGCCTATGGATTATTCTAGTGGATCACTAAATAATCAACGATGCGTCAAACCAAAAACAGAGGCAATGTTGAACGGAAAACAAAGGCGATAAGACTCGATGTGCATAATGGCATGGGATAATGTCCTTGGGCAATAAGGCCTGATGAGAACCTTATGCTATGATGAGCAAGGTACACAATATAGTTAGTAGGGATGCAAATGGTTAATCTCGAATGCCAATGATCAGTAAGGCAACAAGGTAGGTGAATGCCTATGTAATCAATAATATATTATGTCTGAAATTTCAAGGATGAAATTTTACTGACAAGGGGAGAAATGTAACATTCCAAATTTTAAGACAAGAGAACTGAGAATAAGCCTAATTCAAGTGGACTACTAGTCCCTAGTTTAGCCAGTGTCCTAAATAGGCACGAGTAATTTCCCACTATTTCTTGATACCTTGGGGTATTAAAGAGCATAGGGAATGACAAAATTAAGCAATTGGAGCACACACATGACATAATTATGTTATAAAACAAGGTAGTATTCCTACCAGTAAATATCTATGTGGTAGTCGTGATAGTGTGATGATTATTCAATGGGAAAATAACGTAAGGACAAAATAGAAATTTTTCCATAAAGCAAGAAATGATTATTTTTCCCAATAATTTCAATGAGTTGGGAACTAAAAAGGAGGGAAACGAATACTAAGTGAATTAATACTCAAGAAGAGTCAAGAGCCATAAAGCATAAGGCTATGATTAATGACGTGTAAGGTGGTATAATGGGATAGTTTGAGAATAATAATTCTCTCTGTGTTTCATTATTTTAGTGGATGAAGAAGCAAGACAATGAAAATGAATTATCACGTAAGAAAGCTAAAGAAGTGGACTAATAAGTATGACCACATAAGAGCCATTTTTTAATGACTCATCAGTCTTCATCCTTTCCTTCTTATTTCTGTGTGCCAATTGAATCAGATGAGAACGCAGAAACAGAACAGATCGAGAACGACGATAATGGAGGAGAGAGAGAGGAGAGAAAAATCTTCTGATCACCAGAACTCTATCAAAACAACGTTTTCTCTCCAAGTACCATTCACTAACATTCTTCTACTTATCACAAGCTTCAATGCTATAGCTTCGGATTCTTGTTTGGAGGCCGTTAGTGCTGTCTCACTGGTCGGAGTGTCACCAAAATTCTGAACCGAATTTATAAACTAGTTAAGGTAAGCGTAAGCTTCCTTCTAAACTATCTGGTTTGTTGATTAGATGAGTATGGTAGAAGTTGAGTACTATTTATTTCTCATTCAATTATGTGTTTTAATGATTCAAATGATGTCTAATGCTTGCCTAACTAGTTAATCATGTGATTAGAAGTAAAAAGGATATGTTTAGGCAAGAGAAAATGAGAAACCGACATAACTCTTCTGAGAACTCACTAATTGCTGCTAATTTTGTGGCACGAAGAAAGAGTTAGAATTTCATCGATTGGATGGTTCCATTGAGTTTAGAAGAGCAAAATGGGTAAGGGTTATGTTGATGATGAAGTAAGAAAAGGCCTAGGTTGTGAAATGACCAAATTACCCTTAAAGCGCTAAGTAATGGCTGCTAAGGGGTATTTTCATCATGTAGGGCCTGAATTTGAGTAAAATGAAGTCACCAATGGATTCTACACGTGAAATTGTGTAGGATTACTTCAATTCAATATTTTGAGTAAAGTACAAGTAATTAGGTACAATATGGATATAAGTTAAGGCTTAGGGGTATCTACATAATTCTACGACAATGAGCCATGATAACCAACACAATGAGTTTAGAATGAGCTACGAGTAAGTAATAACTCATTTATCCTAAATTTGTAATTTTAGGATATATCGATAGCTGTGCCCAAATTAGAGCTGGACCAAGGACGAGCAAGGAAAGGTCATTAGTCCAGGTAGTAACATCCTTTATACTTATACTATGTGATACTAATTATAAATGTCATCCATCGTAACATGAGCTAGTGTCCTAGACACACCGTTCCGCCATGTTGTGGTCATAGATCCAACAGGGGCACCAAGTCGACCAAGGTGCAGGTGTAAGTTTGGCCTTGGGCTAGTGTACACACAAAAGTCAATCATCTTACATGCCATGACATTGCATATCTATTTTCTCATTCTATTTGTATGTAAGCATGCTACTACTGAGATTCTCTTGAATCTCACCCTTTCCATAAAACATAAGTTTCTAGCAGCAAGCCGCTCGAGGAGTACAAAGGTGTTTTCCATAAACGGGAGGTTGTGGACGAGTACAAAAAGAGACGTTGGTTATCTAAAGACTTTGTAATTATCTTAAGGTTTGTAGCTATTTGTATACCCCTATAAGATGGTTGTATATAATCAAGCATTATAGTATCATTATATAATTATATTAGCACTGCGATTATTTTAATGGGCCATTGTATTCCGCGCAATTGCGACTCTGAGTATTTTCCATATTGGAAACGTGGGACGTCACACTTAATTCTTCAAATATCTATTTCCACATCCTTAAAAATAATATTATTTAATAGAATTTTGCACATGTCTTTGAATATTTTATTCCTTCTTTTTCCACTTAGACAATATTGCTTTCACATGGCATATTTTGTGTCCAAAAATCCATTTTCATTTTCTTTTTTCTTTCTTGGCCAACTTTGGCCCTTAATCATGAAGAAAACAAGAGCTTCTTGAATTATTAGCCAAATGACCATTTTTCCCTTACATTTCTTCAATTTTTGAATTAAATATTGTCTTCATTCTTCATTTTCCTTTTTGGCCAAAATTTTGAACAATAAATTAGGCCAAAGATTATGCTCTTCCTTTCTTCATTTTGGGTTACAAAATTATGCCTTTAAGAAGACAAAAATTAGGCTTTTATGTCTTAACTTGGCCAACATTTCATGTAACCTCTACTTCCAATATTTTTCCATTTCAAGTATACCAAAATTCACCATTTTATTCCATTTAATGTAACAAATATACAAGAAATTTTGATGAATAAAATTTGGGATATTACAGGAATTGAATCCCTCGCTTTTCTAAAGAGTATCCAAGGGAACATATGTGGGCCTATCCATCTACCATGTGGACCATTTAGATATTTTATAGCTTTAATAGATGTATCTACAAGATGGTTACATATGTTTTTGTTGTCAACACATAATTTAGCATTTTCTAGATCACTCACTTAAATAATTGGGTTAAGAGAACAGTTTCCAGATCATGCATTTAAGACTATTCGCCTCAATGATGCAAATGAGTTTTCATCTCAAGCTTTTAATGATTATTGCATAGCAATTGGAAAAATAGTAGAAAAATCTATTGTTCATGTCCATACTCAAAATGGTTTAGCAGAATAATTCATATAGTACCTCCAATTGATAGCTAGACCAATGCTTTTGAGAATAAAACTTCCTATCTCAGCTTGGGGGCATGCAATTTTACATGTAGCAACAATTATATGTTGGAAATTGTGCCATAGGGGTCAATCATTGTACTTTAAATATTGTTATTTAATGAATTTATCCATTTAGTTATCACACTATTCGCATGTTGACTGTGATAACTGTATCCTTGGATAAGTCATAATGATTATCCTAAATGTCCCTGATCGGTCATCTATGTGGGAGCAAAGATGAAATAAGACCAGTATTACTTTGATAAGGTATGGGGATATGAATGAAAGTCTTAGGAACTTGTAGGAGTAAAAGGTGTTGAACCAACCCGCTATGAGAAAGTTACATGGATCAAGTCATAAGCTTATCTTATGTATAACCACGTCACTATGCCCTTTGACCTAAGATCATCATGGATTCTTACATGAGAGTCACTAAGCTTTGACCTAGTCAAAAGTCACCTTTGACTGGGTGATGGTAAAGGCCATAATCGGGCTTGGTGGTTTTCATGCAGATGAATATGAATGGTCAAGATAGAATTTGTCCCTCACATTAGTAGAGAGATATTACTGGGCCCCTCGATGAGTAAGTCTGAGAAATGTATGGCCATACTACAATGAAAAGGAGTTTCCATATCTATAGTCAGACTACTCAGGGATCAATAAAGTAATGGTTAAGAGAATGAGGATGACATTATCTATGCCTCATCCTTGACTGTAGTATCGTGTGACAAAAGGGACGTGATATGGTTGTATGACATGTTGTATCATATTATTGATCCTCATATGAATTAGGTAGTCATAATGTCTTACTAGAGGCCACCTGTGACTTATGGGTTAGTACAGTTATTGGCCTACTGCCAACTTCGCATGGGCCTACAGGGTCACATACAAGAATAGCCCAATATGAGCTATAATGTCCTAATTTATTGAATCTAAGATGCATCTAAGATTGAATGAATACAATGTTTAATCTAGGGTGGAGGAATTTTATACACACACACACATGTGTGTATGTGAATATTTACTTGATAAATATTTCTATGTGTGTGTGTGTATATATATATATATTTATATTTATATTTGGAAAATAAAATTAATAATATACATATATGTATTTTTGAAATATATATATAATATTATTTGATAATATATATTATATATGATAATATTATATTATATGATAATATCTCATATTTAATTTATAAAGAAAAATTAAATCTAATTCCATTAGCTCTTTATTCAGATTAAATAAATATGTTAAATTAAAACTGTTGGACAGATTTAATTAAACCATATTTATTTAATTTACTTATAAAAAAACAATTAAGTATTAATTGATATGATATGGATTTTGAAATTAGTTGAGATTAATTTTAAAAATCCAATATCCATCATAAAATATATAATCCTAACTAGCTATAAAAGGTGAAAGCTAGGGTTTTCTACAGATGATGAAAAAATAGTGAGCCACAAGAAAACCCTAGTGGGGCATTGGAGGCGCTAGCACGCTGCCAGTGTTGGGTCTTATTAGTGTGTATACCAGTAGATGGAGTTGATCTGAGTAGTTGGCTCCTCAAGATTGAAAAAGGAAAAACTCAAAAGAAGAATTAGCCAACTTGTTGATGCTAAGGATGGTTAATCTCGTACTCATGGAGTTTGATGCTCTCTGAAGAAGAATTAGCCAACATGTTGATGTTGGGGAATTTGTTTCAGGAGCAACCGAGCATGGAGATTTGAGAGTTAGCAATGTGTTGATGACTATAGGCATTCAAACAAACATGAACAACGTATGACTCTTTTTAACTCGATTTAAATACTGTTGATAGATCCACAATTGAGACTGGTAAACTTTTGTAATTTTTAATTTTTTAATTCTTCCGTTGTGTGCCTACCAATCCTAATATTATATGCATTAGGCCAACAAGTTATCATGAGTTCTCCTTATTACAATTGGCTTTTGGTCAGGAGCCAAATATTTCCCATCTTGGAATTTTTAGATGCGATATTTATTCCTATTACTCCACCACAACGCATAAAGATGGGACCTTAAAGAAGGTTAGGAATATAGATTAGTTATGAATCTCCTTTTATAATCAAGTATATTTAGAGCCATTAACTGGAGATTTATTTACAGCACGTTTTGCTGATTGCCATTTTGATGTGACAAATTTGCTGACATTAAAGGGGAGATAATAACCTGATGGATAAAGAAATTACACAGAAATCATTATCAATATTGCATCTAGATCCTCATACACAACAATGTGAGCTTGAAGTTCAAAAAATAATTCATTTGTAAAATATTGAAAATCAACTACCGTATGCATTTACTAACCTTAAGAGAATTATCAAATGTCAAATTCCAGTTGAAAATGCTCCAACTAGAATTGATGTCCTAGTAGGACAACTAACAATTACAAATGAAACTAAGCCATGATTGAAGCATGATAGGCCAATGGATTCTAAAGATAAAACTCCTAGAAAGAAAAAAGGAACAAACAATCAAGATAGTCAAGTTGAGGAGGTTGGTCTTATAGGAGAGGCCCAAGACATAATTAATCAGTATGACAGTGAGCAGAAAACTTGATAAGCATTTAATGGATGTTGTTATAGTCTACTTATATAGTGCCTTAGATACTAAAATTTATATGAAAATCCCTAAAGGATTTAAATTTCCAGAAGCATGTAATAATTCTTGAGAAAATTGTGCAATTGGTTTGTGTAAATCCTTATATGGATTGAAACAATATAGAAGAATGTGGTATATGTAATATCCCAAATTTTGGGCCTAGAGACTTGAAGATACACCTATATCAGGCAGACTACTAAGCCCAGTTTGGGAAGGGTCCTAAGAATGAAGAGAGATAGAAAGACTCAAGGGAACTATATGATTTGGCCTTACCTGGAAGAAGGCCCAGTATGTGTAGACAGGAGGATCAAGTGTTTGTACATATGTGCATCGGACACATATACGACGCTATTGGGTTATAGAAAGATGCCTTCCAGCTGTATGTGGTATGAGACTGACTGGTCGAGCAAAATATGCCGGTATAGGTGTGCAAATGACATTTTCAGGGTAGACATGTTCACCCTGCATATTTGGAAAAGACACTGGTATGTGGTGTCATGTGGGGCCCGCATACAAACTCTAACCTGACATCATTTGGTGGGCCTCGGTATACGTGAAGCAATTAAAGTAGAATCTCGAGTAAACACTGATAAAATAACTTTATTAAAGTAGCTTTATTAAAGTAAGTCATGATGACTAATGATGATACCACTTTATGGTTGGCAATATAAGAAAGTGACAAGTGTCCTCTCATCATGACAAAGTACCACTTAACTATTGTGTTGGCCTTATAAGAAAGTGACACTTGTTCATAATCATTGTACTTGGTTTTTGGCTTTTGAGGTAGTACTCCCTAAAGGCGCCACCTAGCCTCTGATTCAGGGGATTTATCGGTGTCTGGCCAGACACGTGCTTGACTTTCCCAAACACCAAACCTGGGAGTCAGGGAATTCATCAAGCCTCTCCTTTTCCTAACTAAAGTGACACCTAGAGAGAGAGAAAACAAGATCAAAGAGGATACTTGGCATCTTATGATTTGATCACTTGACACTTGGCATCTTGAGATTAAAGCATAGGACACTCGACAAAAATCCAACACATCCCTCCCCTTTATTAAACATTTTGGCTAGTTGAAGAAAGAGAAGGGGAAAATAGCCAAAAATCACAAGAAATTGGAAGAGGAGAGAAGGAGAATGAATAGTAAAAATCCCAGAGTTTTAGAGCCAATTCCGACCTCGAATCATTATTTTCGACCGGTAAGCTCTTCAAGAAAATTGTTCTACTCACTGAGAGATTTCTTTATATGATCTCAGTTTTCTTATCAGAGGTATTTTGTTCCATTCCATTTAGTTAGCCGAAGTGCCACTAAAATTCCGAACCGGTTAAAGAATCGTGAAGAGGTAAGCCTAAGCTTCGTTTTAAATCAATTGTCTTGAGGTTTTGATGAGTTTTTTTGAATCTCTTAAGGCATATATATATTTCATCCATGAGGATTTTTTGGGGCCTAAGGGTAATTTAAGCTTAAATATTATGAAATACTGTGTTTGATGACAATATAAGACTAGTTAGTGGTAAAAAATGCAAACTTGGTTTTTGCTAGTTTGGGTGTTTGGTTTAGCTAGAACCAGAAACCAGGGAAGGAGTTAGATTTTTAGGTTTTTGAGGTCTTTAATGGATTTTACAAAAAAAACGGTGTAGGAATAACCCCAGGTTATAGTCTTGAATGAATTGGAATGGAAAACCAAAAGTTGAAACTTTGATATAGTGCTACCAGATTTTGTTTTCTAGGGGCATTTAGATTTTGATGAGTTTTTGAATGATCAAATATGTTCCAATTTCCATGAAAATTTCCATAATAAAATTAGATATGCTAAGATTTAATTTGATAGGTAGTATGTTCCATTTTGGTTAGCATATTAAGAGATATGAAGTTTTGAAGTTAGGTATTGAATCTGGAACGTTTTCTAGACCAGTGAGGATTGATTTGTAATTCTGGAAAAATATACATGTATTTGGTAGCGAGAAGTATTTTTCCTTTAAAATAGACTTAAAGAGGGTCACCTATGACTTTAAAATACCTTATTTGGACTCCTAGAGATGTAATTATGATTTTTCAAATTTGGGTAAAAAAATCTGGCAGATTAGGTAGACCCATGAATTTGTGACATCTAAAGTAATTTGAGACAAGTATGGGGCCAAAGATAAGAAACATGTCCTAAAGGATAATGTAGCTAAATTTGACACTCAATTTTCATGGCTCTAATTATATGGTTATGTATCTAGGAACATGAGATGACAAAGAAGAGGAATGGAAGATTTTTCAAGAAACTTCAGTGGTTGGAAGAAAAGGTACAAGAGGAGGACACAAAGACCAAAGGTAGTGAACTTACCTAACCTGCATGTATTTAATATATATGTTTATGCATTGATTTAAGTGATTGATTTTCCTAATTGTGTTGAGCATATTTGATTGATTGAAGCTTTTTTATATTTATTGTATGACCATGAGTATGTTGTAACATTGAGCATGCATATATGTCATTATGTTAGCATGAATTTATGTAAGGCAATCATGTCATGCATTAAATATACATCTTGCATGCATATTGGTATTATTTGCTGTTGAGATGCCTCAAATCTCACCCTCCCTCAACCAACCATATAGGCAGCTGAGCAAAGAAGAGGAGTGTAGGACACTATGCCAGGAGAAAAAGTTGCAATTAAGAGAAGAACTATTTACGTGCTGTACCATTGTGAAATTGACATTTGAGTGATTAATTGTATATCATTGTATGACAGATGAATTGAATTTCCTAAGTGTGGGAATTGAATTAGAAATAGGTAATCTCACTGTATGAGCACATTAGTTAAGTAAGCAGAATAATTAGTAAGAAAAGAAGTACTCTGATAGTAATGAATGGAGCGAAGAATTGAATTGTAACCCCGTAATAAAATATTTTGGTAAAAATGACTTTATCAATTGAATAGCGACCCCATGAATTGAAAGAAAAATGGTCGATGATGTAACACCCTTCCTTACATTACCTTATCGGCTCTTAGTTCCATTATATCAGAGTGAGCGAGCAAATATATAAATAAACTAAAAGCCGTTCTCTTATTCATGCTAGAAAATTCCTCAAATACATTAGAGCGATTCTCTGCTTATACAACATTCATACATACACATACATGAAATATAAATGTAGTGCCCCGTACTACGACCTCCTCTTCACTTCACGTCTCTACATCTCCTCCGTGCATACTTCCAGGCACTCTTCAACCTGCCATTATTGTTGTTTGGGAGGAGTGAGATTCAAGAGAATCTCAGTAGTGAACATTACAACTATGCATGTAGATATATATGAATGCATGACATGCTTGCCTACACTATTTCATGTCAACATAATGATATACTGCGTGCTCGATGTTATGACATACCAATAGCCAATGTACAAATATAACAGAGCTTCAATCAATCAACATGGTCAACACGAATAGGAAAAGCAGTCACATAATCAATGCAAAACATACATATCATACACATGCAGGAAAGGTAAGTTCACTACCTGTCGGACCTCACGTCCGTCCTCAATCCTTCGTCTTTGCTCTGGTTTGGGCACAACCATCCATCGAGTCCTAGAATTCCCAAACATTTGATACCTAAGTTATCACTCATCCATATAACATTCTAGACTCATATTAATTGATAACTTAGCCCAATTATGCTAAATTACCAAAATGCCCCCAGAAGCCTGGCCAAACTGTACTTTTACAAAAATCATAACATGGGCCAATCCTACACAATTTCGCATGTAGAATCCATTTATGAATTTAGATTAGTCAAATTCAGGCTCGAATGATGAAAATACCCCTAACAACCCCTATATAGAGCTAAAAGGGTAAATTGGTCATTTCACCCTCCAGGCCTTTTCTAACTTTCTCTTCAACTTGAACCCTACACAATTTACCCTTGTCAACTCAAAGGAATCATCCAATCAATAAAATTCCACCTCTTTACTCATGCCACACCTCAGGCAGCCATTTTAGAGTTCTCAGAAGAGTTGTGTCGGTTCCTCCCTTTCTTTATCTTAATATCCTCCTTTCTACTCCTTATTATATGATTAGCCATTTAGATATCCCTTGGACATCGTTTCAGCCCCCAAAACATGGATAGAATGAGGGATGAACAATATACTACTTCCAAAATACTCATCCAAATGATAAACCAAAATGGTAGAAAGGTAGCACACGCTTACCTCTACCCACTTCTTAATCCGGTTTGGAATTTTGGCGACGCTTCGGCCGGTGAGACGGCACCAACAGCCTCCAAACGAGAATCCAAAACCATAGAATCAAAGCTCGGGATGAGTAGAAGAACATTTGTACTGGACATTTCGAGAGAAAACGCCGTTTCGTACGAGTTCTGGCGAAAACAAGTTTTCTATCTCTCCTCCACGTTCTCGTTCTTTCTCCATTCTCTTTCTCGTTCTCTCTGATTCCTCGTTCTGATCTATTTCTCTTTCCTTCTTTCTCTTTTATTTCTCATCACAGGGAATAATGAGAATTGATGATCATGGGTGATGATTAATTAAAATCATCAGGTGGCCTTTACTCAAATAGTCCACCTATCACATTTCTTGCACAACAAGTTTCCTTTCTCTTTTCCTTAATCATTCCATTAATATTAATGAGAAATAAGAGAGTATAATTCGCTCTCAAATTATCCCATTATACCACCTCAAGTGGTCCACCAAAGCCTTAAGCTTTTCCTTATATTGACTTTACTTGATAATAATTACCAATATGGCTTCATTAATTACCAAGTAATCATTTCCCTCCTTTTAATTCCCATTTAACTCAACATATTGAGAATATTAGGGAAAAACCATCATTTCTCATCTTATGGTAAAATTACTATTTTGCCCTGATATTTCATTTCCTTTTTAATATCCAAAGATATTAAGGAATTTTGGGATAGATATCATTCCTCACTTGGACATTCTCTAAACCGGGGTCTAGCAGTCCACTTAATCCAGGTAAACCTTAAGCCTCTAATCCCAAAATTCGGGGTATTACAAATGATGTTTCCGTAATACATAGAAAAAGGGGTCTAGGGACGGGCATTACAATATAACTGTCTTAGGTGAATATTTGTTAAAAGAAGGTTATAAAAATGATTCAATTTGCCTATGTGTTTTCATAAAAGGAAATGGATAAGAGTTTATGATAATAACTGTGTATGTAGATGAGTTAAATATAATTGGAACTCCAGAAGTGCTTCAAAAAGCATTTGATTGTTTAAAGAGAGAATTTGATATGAAGGGTCTTATACTACTACAAATAATACATTTAACGTCACTAATTAACGTCCGTTTTCAAAAAAAGAATAGTAAAAAAGCACGCCATGGTAAATATGAAATTCCAACTAACTTTTCAACGACCAATTTCATTAAAACAGTCATTGAAAGTTATGTTTCAACAACTATTTCAAAGAACAGTCGTTGAAAATCAGAACTTCCAACGACCGGTGTAAGGAACGGTCATTGAAAATGAGCTTTTAGCGACTGTTATAGAAAATGATAATTGAAAAGGAGCTTTCAACGACCGTTATAGAGAACGATCGTTGAAATATTGAATTCATCAAACATTACCACTAGATCTGTTCCTTCACTTATTTTTCTCCGGGTCTCTTGCGCCTTCTTCTTTTTCGATCTGTCTTCTTCTTCTTCTTCGTCTTCTCCTACTTGTGACCAAGAACCCTTGTGAACCTACCCAGAAATCAGCCTTTACCCATAAAGCTTCCTCCTACATTTCCCTAATTAACTCCTTAGTAAATTAATTTTTGTACTATCAGTCTTCTTTCCTTTCACCGGTAGCGCAATCTCTGTCTCTATCTCCTTCTCCATTTTCGTCATCCTTACCCACACTACGTCACTGCTCATCTTGGTACTGGCTGAGGTAGTGGTGAGTAAGTCATTATTGTGGCAGGAATTTGAGGTGTTCGGAGATGTTAGAGGCATAAAAATAGAGAGGGTTTTAAAAGGAATAGTGACTGTTCATTTCTATGACTTGAGATATGCAGAGATGATCTTAATGGTGATTTGAAATCAGCACATGCAACACCAGACCAGGCTTCGTAATTTATATTCCTTAGTGTTAAAGTCTCACAATTCGGCGTTGGAGCCGAAAGGTTACTCTGTCACCGCCTCACTCCCATCGCTGGCGCGTGGGCTTGTCACCGATCATCCGGTGTAAGCCTGGTACATTGCCCTAGCTCCTAACGCCATCCCTCAGGGCTAGAACCAAAGGATTTGAGCATATCTGTTAGCATTTCAGTTGACTTGCTTTTTGCAGTAGTTGAATCCTTTCCTTTTCATCTACCTTGTGAATGAGATTTTACTATATGTTTGTTAAGTTTCACAATTATAAATGGCTAACAGATTTAAACATTGTGTAGGGCTTGATAATACTCACCATACAAGCTCACGTACCTTTACTAAAGCCACTAGAATGTGACGCAACGACCCCATGCCAAGAAGTTGATGGTGGAAAAGCGGTAATGCTCTTTGCGGGCCTTTATTTGGTGGCTTTGTGAGTTGGAGGAATCAATGGTTTATTGCCATCACATGTTGTTAAACAGTTTGATGGGAGTACCCTTTCAGGAAGGAACCACAGATCAACCTTCTTCAACCACTTTGTTTTCTGCCTTTCATATGGTACCCCCATTGATGTTACTTTTATTGTGTGGATTGAAGATAACAAAGGGTGGGAATAGGGTTTTTGTAATTTCTACTATCAGCATTCTTGTATCCATTCCTGTCTTCTTGTCTGGCTCTACTACTTACAAGAACAGGATCCCTATTGGAAGTCCACTTACAACCATTTTCAAGTTAATTGAGATTTAAATTATTCATACCTTAATTGTTTTTTTACTTTGAAGATAACTTTCCCTACCCTTTCTTCAAGGTAACTAGGAATAGGGAAAAGGAAGTCAAGAGCAAAGCCACCTCCCAAGAAATGAATGGATAAGCTTGATATTATCTTCATCTGCCCTTTCTGTAATCATGGCAACAGTGTTGAATGCCGCATGTAAGCATTTATTTCCCCTTCAAAACTATTAATTTGGGGCTGTGCTCTTTGCTTGACTTCTAATCATTTGCAAAATGCTTCTAAATGTGTCGTAGAGTATAATATATACCTTTGAAATTGTATATTGATTTTGATAATTTTTTTTTGTTCTTGTTACAGTGATATAAATACATGATAGGAGAAGCTTCTTGCAGGATATGCCAAGAGAGCTTCAGCACTACCATCACAGGTACATTTTAGGAGTTGTGTTAAGTATTTATGACATTAGTTCTTGTAAAGCTGTTTATTCAAGATAATATGCAGTTGTAGTTTTTATATGGCTATGTCCTCACTATTGTGGTTGTGTCTTCTATGTTCATTGATGTTTATGAAATTTGACTGTGGGAAACTTAAGAACTTGTCGGTTGCCTCTTCTGGCTTCTCTGTAGTGGCTTGTTTATTTGCTATACTGGAGATGTAAAAGGCTAAAAACCTAAGTAACATGCTTAATACCTCCCCAGTAAAGGGATACTATTACAAAATGACACCATTCTAAGGAAAGCATGCCATGCTAATAACGAGGCATAATCTCTGAATCCATTTCAGATATAGATGATATTGTGTTAGACTTAATTTTTTATTGAAAGACCTCATTCTTTGTGTAACACAAATCTTTACTAAGTGATGTGCTTTAATACATCTCTAGTGAAGGGACATCTTGTAATATCCCAAATTTTAGGACAAAAGGCTTGAGATTAAGCCTGGATTAAGTGGACTACTAAACCCTGGTTTAGCAAATGTTCTAGTAAGGCATAATTGTATTCCCTAAAATTCCTTTATACCCTTGGGGTATTAAATGGAATATTATGGTAAATTAAAGAGCTCGAGAAATGACAAAATAATGCAATTAGAAGTCACACACGATATAGTAAAGTGAAACACAAAGTAGCATTGCTAGCGGTGAAATTCTAGATGTGGCAGTTATGCTTGTGTGGCATCTTTTAAGGGGAAAATGATGTCTTAAAATTCTGAAACTTTCAATAAATGTAAGTAGACTTATCAAGATTTAATTTGATATGTTATACAAGTCATTTGGAGCTGTATACAAGGAATTATGTATTTTTGAAATTAGCCTAGTAAAACTGGCTATCCTCAGTGGCAGCCCCTAAAAAAATTAATTCTGGGAAGTTTGAGCTTTCAATTGGATAAATTTTATATTTTTTATTAAAACTAAACTCAATAAAGGTCGCATAGCCTTTAGAACCACCCCAATTGAATATCTGCACAATTATATATGAATTTTCAAAGTTTGATGAAAATTCTGCCAAGTTTTGCATTAAGTGCGAAAATGGAATAAAATGTAAGGGCAAAATGGTAATTTTGTCATAAGACAAGAAATGATTATTTTTCTCTAATATTCCCAATAATTTTAGTTACATGGGAATTAAAAAGTGGAGAATGGCTACTTGGTAATAAATAAGCCTATTTTGGTGAATTATTATCAAGAAAAGTCAAAGAGTCAAAAAGCATAAGGCTTAGGTCAACAATTTGCAAGATGGCATTATGTGCTCATCCAAGAGCAATATTCCTCTCCTAATTCTCATGCCTTTTTGGAAGAAATGAGAAGGAAAATGGGAAGGGAATTATTTTGTAAAATTATACAAAAAGCCATAGACTTTGGACCAATGAGAATGGACCACATGTAAAGCAATTTTTGACCATACATTAAGTCTTCATTCTTCATCTCTTCATGCTCAATTTCGATCAAACTTCTGCACAAGGAGAGAGGAGGAGATTTTGAACGTGTGAGACCAAAAAGCATACACAAGAGCTAGGGTTTACCAAAATCCAAGGTAAGAGGCTTGTAATCTTGTGATTTTTGCCTCCTAATCACACTATAACCACTTCTAACCTCTTCCCCTCCTTGAAATCTATGGTTTTCAAAACAAAATCAAGATAGAGGAGAGAGTGAACAGTGTCATTTTAGAGAGAGAAAGTGGAGAAATCAAGAGCTAATTTCATAAACTTGATCCTCTTGTGCTATATGTTGTTGCTTTGGTCATTGTTAGTGGATATTGGATTATTTTCTCTTGTTTTGCAATTATGGGTTGAAGCAAAACCTAAGGGAAATCCTTCCCAACTTCCCTCTAAATCATGTTCATTTAGTGTTTAAGTATCTAATCATGTGATTAGAAGTATAAAGGAAGTGATTAGGCAAGAGAAAACAAGAAAACAACAAACTTTTCTTAAGAACCCTAATTTTCTGTTCTGGTCGTGACGTGGAGGAGTGAGAATTTGACAGTTTTTGATTATTCCATTGGCTTTAGAATGCAAAATCAAGTTGATATAAAAGTATTCATGATTTTTAGATGTTTGTATATGAATTTGGAAATTTATGAAGTGTGTGTGTGCATGTTGTTAATCTGCCCTATCTGTAATAGTATTGTTGTGTGTGGCGTTACATGGTTCAAACATTGTCAAAAAATTATTAAACTTGGTAGGATTAAAGTATAGACATATAGCTTTAGTATCCATAATAATCGGTCTAAATAATGCGGTCTAAAAAGACTATTTTGCACTAGTGTAGCAATTAATTATAGAATTGATTGACCTTGGAAGAGGCTAGTAATTAAAATAAGGAAACTCGACTATCAATCATGTGGAATAAATTGGACTAGAATAGATAGGTGATTCAATCTAAAATTTGTTAAGTGAAATATGATCCTTAGGGATTTTTCTCATATTTGTTTTTATATCACTTGCATTTATGTTTAATCATTTTTGTTTCCTAATCTAAATCACCAACTAATCGATCGACTAAATAGAATTAAGATTACCAATTTTGGTACTTAGTGATCGATCCTCTTGGAAATGATACTCTGTTCACTTCTATATTACTTGTTACGACAGTGTATACTTGTACTTTTTAATAAACCATTTACACAAGTAACATTTAATAACAAAATTTGAGTAAATTCATATATCAGTAGCCATATCTTCTTTCAGACAAAGCTATTGACAGGGTCAACAACTTTAGAATAGCTTAAGGAGGCAGAGGTTCGATATGCAGCCAATGTGCTAACAAAACAAATAGAAACTGAATACTTTTGGTTATTCAATCACTCACGCAAATATTTACACATATACACATACACTTTCCTATTGAACAATCACAACATATCAAGACGATTTTCTACAATACCTCTAATTAGAGGATCTACAGAGTAAATGCAAGGTTCTGCTGGATTGATAACGATCAATATCCATTATGCCCTAAAATATTTTAAAAAAATTTCTTCAACAATTATGTTATAGTAAAAGTTAAACAATTAAAAAAAATACATTGAAATACTAACCACTTATAACTTATCCTACATTGTATGGCACTAGAAATAGCATATTTGGTGTTGCTTTCTTTCTAAAGAAATCTTTCAGATCATTAGATTGTTCATGCAGATCTACTCTGGCCCCATGCTGCCTAACGAGATAAGGGTTGACAAATGAGAATTAGACCTTGTCTATATGCAGTAAGATGTCATGGTACAAGTGCTATTATAAAAAACAAACAATGTCATTGAAACAAAAAAATTGAATGATAAGTAATAATAACAGTGTTTAATGGGTAGTTTGTAATTTTTGGACAAGTATACTAAGAGATATGATTTTTCCAAAGTTAGGCTCTATTTCTGGAAGGTAATCTAGAACAGTGCAGGTTGGGCGAATTTTTGGGAAACATATGATGACATTGGTCAGACAAAATAATTTTTACACAAAAGTAACCTTAAATATCTTCACATAGAACTTTGAACCACCTCAGTTAGAGTTCTATAGAATTAGTTATGTTTTTTCAAAATTTGGTCAAAATGCTTGTAGTTTTGAGTACCTTGGGAATTTGAGAAAGAAATAAGCCAAATGTAATTGGTAAGAACTCCAAGGGTGAAAATAAACCTTTCAGGCTAATGTAGCCCATTGGGCATTCACTTTTTATGGCTCTAATAATGTCATTACTTATATAGGGCCATGAAGTGACAGAAGAAGCAAAGGTTAGAAGGTTAAGGTACAAGAGGAGGACACAAAGTCCAAAAGGTAGTAAACTTACCCTACTTGCATGTATTTGATATTTATGCTTGTGTATTGCTTTGTTTGATTATGTGAAGCATATTTGAAGGAATGAAGCTCTGTTTCTATTTATACTGTGGCCATATATATGTTGTATGAAACATTGAACATGCAGATATGTCATTATGTGAGCATGAGCCTACGTAAGGCGAGTATATCATGCACTAGCATTATCATGCATGCATTATGGTATGTGTTTACTACTGAGATTCCCCCAAATCTCACCCTCCCCCAACTAAATATTTAGGCAGTGGACAAAGGTGGGATGCAGGGAGTTGCACAAGAAGAGAATACGAAGGAAATTAAAGATTGTAGTACAATAATGTATTGTTTGTTTGGTATTTAATTTCAACACTTTGGTAGTCTTGTGGGGCTACACATTTTATGTATATAAATGAAAAAATGAAGTTTGAGCAGAGAATAGTCCTAATTGAACTAAAGGAAAAGACAAGAAAATCACTCGCGTACTCTAATATGATGAAACTAAGAGCCGATGAGCCTTGGTGACGTAGTGAAACTTGTGGAAATAATTGAAAATTTTTTCTACCCTATGAAAAACCCTCTCAACCCTAGGTTCAACTCCTGAGTTGAGATTGGGGATTTTTGAATAAAAAGTTGGGTAGTCCGGGTTTTAATCTTGGTCCTAAACTAATTTTACTACTCATTTGTACTCATTTGGGACTATTGGAAAACCCTCATTATAGTGCTCATGTTGAATCACAATGCTGTCCATTTGTGTGTGAATTGTGAATCCCTTATGACATTCATATGATGCATTTCTTAACAAGAGTGTTTTTAAGGTTTTAGCTTTCCATTTCTTGTTTTGTGAGGGACATGGTATTTTTTATTTGAGTATTTGCCAAATTCAAAATATAATTGTTCAAAAATTGGTTGTTTTTCAATGTTGTGGGGAGAAAAATGAATAAGATTTTTTTAAAAAAAAAGGGTTACAATGATTGTTTTTAAAAAAAGGTTACAGTGACTGTTAGGTCCTATAATTAGGATTTACGGACGATATGTTATTATTCTGTCTAATACTTGCATAATGCAATTAGTCTAATTGGTTGTCATTAAAGTTAATATATTATACCAAAAACAAAGTCAAAGTGATCCAACTATCCCAAGTTGGTTAACTCCACCTTTAAGGTTCAACTTCATTTTTTTTATGCCATTACATTTTTTCATAATCCTTGTTTTTAATTTTGCTAGCTTTTTGGTCAACTTCAAATATTCACCATTAATTCTAGGGAATTCCAAATTGAGTGGTTCAAAATTATATATAAACCTCTTTCAGTATACTTTCACATAGAATTACCAAGTTATGGCTATCAAAGCCACATAACTCCTAGAATTTCCCCAAACTCAACTTGTTCAAGATTTTCTTCCAGAAACAGGGCATAAATTTGAAAAATCATATCTTTTAGCATACTTGTCTAAAAATTACAAAATACCTATAAAACTAAATCTCTATATCTATAATTTAATTCTAGAAATTTTTATAATTTTTGGACAAGTTTTGTTCTATGAAAAACACGTCACAACCATACTACTTCCAAAAAATGAATTGGACAACATTTACTTCACAACTTTCAAAAATTCCAAATTCATATACAAGCATCTAAAAATCATGAACACTTGCATACCTAAAAAAAGTTTCATTCTAAATCCAATGGAACCATTAAAATTACCAAATTCCTACCCCTCCATCATGTCTTGTTCAGAACAGAAGGTTATGGTTCTTAGGAAGATTTTGTTGTTTTGTTGTTTTCTCTTGCTTAATCACCTCCTTACCACTTCTAATCACATGATTAACTGTTTAAACACTAAATGAACATGTTTAGAGGAAATTTTGGTAGCAATTTTCTTAGGTTTTGCTTCAGCCCATTTTTTGAAAATCAAGAGAAAACAAGGCAATATCCACCACCACCACCAACAACAACACCAAACAAGTTAAGAGAATCAAGTTTTGGTAATTACCTCTTGGTTGCAACTCTTTCTCTCTCTAAATGTTTTCTGCCTTTCTCTCTATACCCTTGATTTATCATGAAAATCATGGATTTAATAAATTAAAGAAGGTTAGGAAAGGTTATAGAGTGATTAAGAAGCAAAATCACAAAGTTTTGCAAGTTCTTACCTTTAATCTATGAAATCCTTAGCTCTTGCCTTCTTCTTTCTTAAACCCTTGTTCTTGAGCTTACTCTTCCTCTTTGTGTAGATTTACACCAAAACATAAAGGTGGAAAGAGGAGGGATGGTGATTTAATGAATTATCCATATTTACTTTACATTTACTTGCTTTCTATTGGTCCAAAATTTGTGTTTTTGTATAATATTACAAAATAAAGTCTATTTCCCTTTTTCCCTCTTCATTTCACTAAAATTATAAAGTGGAAAGGAACATGGAATAGTCTATTACATTGTCTTGGAATTGCATCTCCTAAATGGTCAAACTTGGTCATATGGTTTTACTTTTTGACTTTTTCACCTTCTTGCTTTCATATGACCAACATGTATATACTTTCCCTTGCTTTTCTTTGTCTTGACCCTAGCTTCCATCTTGAAGTAGCAAGAGAAAAGGTTTCATAATGTCTTCATGCTTTTTCTTGCAATTAGTATACAAAGAGCTCTTAAATGACAATTACTTTTTGACTTTTATTTGCTTGTGATTGGCTAAGCATTTTCTCCTTGAAACAATACTAGTCAACCAATATATGTATTTTCCTTTACTCCCCTTGTCTTGAACAAAACTACAAAGGAAAAAGGGAATTAATAATGGTTCTTGCACTTCTCACAATTGTATCTACAAATATTAGCTTTAGTTACATTTGTTGACTTTTCTAACTTTGATTTTTTCCTTGGTAATTGTAAACACCCTATTTTGTCCAGGCCCAACTCAAAAATAATAAAAAAGAAAAAATAAATGAAAATCCTCTCATTAATGACGATCAGTGTCTAAATTGGCAATCATCATTAAAGAGAAAATAAAATAAAAAATAATTAAATCGAAAAAGGTCCTCTTATTGATGATGATTGGTGTCCAAATTGGTATTGTTATTCATTAAGGGAAAATAAAAAATATATATATCAAAAACAAAAAATATCTCTCATTTATGTTGATAGGTTCAAATTATGAAATTGCTTGTAGGGAAAATATAAAAAATTAAATTAAAAAAATTAAAAATAACAAAAATATCACTCATTCATGTTATTTGATATTCAGATTAGGAAATTTAGTGTGAACTCATTGTATGGGAAAAATAGAAATTAAAAAATACAAAAAATATCTCTTATTCATGTTGATAGGTTTAAATTAGGAAATTGCTTGTAGGGAAAATATAAAAAAGTGAAAATTAAAAATAACAAAAATATATCTCATTTATGTTAATAGGTTTAAATTAGGAAATTACTTGTAGAAAAAATAATAGAAAAATTAAGAAAATGAATGCTCTCATTGATAGTTATTAGGTCAAACTACGAAGTTTTATTAATAGAAAATACAAAAAAATTAAAAAAATAAAATTAAAAAAATCTCCCTTGGATGGTGATTGGGTCAAGTTAGGTAGTTTTATTAACATAAAATACAAAAAAAATTACAAAAGTTAAAATTCAAAAAGGAAGGACCATTTATGAAGAAAACCCTACCTTGACACTATAAATAGGGGAGCAAGGGTTGAAGCAGGACAAATAAAAGGGGGTGAAAAAAGACAAATAAAATAGAGAGAGTAAAGATAAAAAGAAAGGAGAAGAGTAAAGTCTATTATTCACCTTTTTTCATCTTCTTCATACACCCAAGGAAAGCCTAAGCTCTTATGGTGTTGCCACATATGTGATGCTTTAACACCAATGGCTAGAGGGAGGAATCCAATATAATGAGGATTAATTACCTTGAGACTACAAATAGGGGAGCAAGGGTTGAAGCAAGACAAAAAAAGGGAAAAAAGAAAAAAAGAAAATAGAGAGAGCAAAGATAAAAAGAAAAGAGAAGAGTGAAGTTTATTATTCATCTTTTTTTATCTTCCTCATACACCCAAGGAAAGCCTATGCTCTTATAGTGTTGTCACATATGTGATGTTTTAACACCAATGGCTAGAGGAAGGAATCCAATATAATGAGGATTAATTCATTTTCTTATTGTTTTACATTTTTCTTCTCTCTTTTATTTTCTTTTTCTTATCTCTTTTTTAAAAACCCAAGGAAAGCCTATACTCTTGTGATGATTATCACATATGCAAGTTTAAGCATCAATGGCTAGATGGTGAATCCAATATGATTTAGATCATTCTATCTTTTTTTTCTTTTCCCTTCTTTTTCTCCTTATATCTTTCCTATCTATTCTTTATTCCTTTTCCTTATTTTTTTCTATTTAATCTTTTGTCTCGCATGATTATATAACTTACCCCTCTTTCTTTTGATTTCTTTCACTCCACCACCCCAACAATATTTATGATGCTCTCTTCTTATTGATATTGTGAGGATATATCCAATGTTATTTGTGTGTTACTTGGGCCAGAATAAGGTATGTATCTTTCATTCACTATTTGTGTGTGTATTACCTATGTTATTTTCATCTCTCCCTCCAACCTAAGCTTTCTTCATAAAAAGGAAAAAGAAAAATTCTTGTGACCCATTTTCATAAATGAAAATAACAAAGGAGAAAACTTCTCTTTTTATCAAAATAAATGAAATTGATTTTAAAAGGGATTTTTACTCCATGAGGTTTTTAGAGCCTCCTTAAGTAGAAATAGATTATTTTTCCGTGTGAGATTATGTGAATCTCTTCAAGAAATTTAGTCCAAGAGCCATCCAAAAACCTTTCTTTTATTCAATAAAAATAGAAGAGTTGTTTTCATAAAATAAAAAATACCAAACAAATAAAAAATCATTTTCTCAAATAAATTAAAGGAACATTTTCCTAAAAAATACCAACCAAGTGACATGTCTTTCTACCCCCCAAATTACGCGGGCTTTAATCCCTCTAAAGGGTACATAGGCCCTAGGCTCTCTTCCTAGGTCAAGTCTAACTTTATAAATAAATAATTTTTCCTTTATTAATTTATTTTTTTTATAAATATTTTCTTAATTTCTTTTCTTCTTTGGGTAATTATGATAAAGTTAAAGGCCATATTCATTTTAAATAATTAACTTACGGTAATTATTCTTATGAATGGGTGTTGTAGGGTGCCTAACTTCTTCGCCATGCACTAGGGATGGTTTGAGAGTCATGGCCATTTAAGTTAAGTGTTTTAAAATAATATGGTCTTAACTTTATTTTAAATAATGTTTTCTTCCTTTTATTATTATTATTTTTTTCATTTATTAATTTTTTATTCATTTATTTTTTTCATTCCTTTTTCTCTATTTATCTCGTAATCTGCTTAACAGATGAGGGTTAGGTATAACCTAGGCCCACAAGTTGGTATACTCTCCATACACACTAAACACATACACTATTCTCCTCACACACATTTTAGGCCCTATACCCAGGTCTGTCAGTTCCTTAGGTGAGTAGAAGTTTCAAGCAGTCTCCCTGTAGGGTTTTCAGAACTCCCTGAGGTTACTGTGAAGACTTCATCCTAGCTGTTACTTATTTGGCAAGGTTAATCCTTGTAGGGTTTTTAGAAACCCTCGAAGGTCAATTTCATTAGATGTGATCTTCATCTTTATGATGGGGGCAGTTAGGAGACATTTGTTTGTGAGAATTAGAACCACCATGAAACTATGGCATGTATTAGTAAAAATTATTAACCTACCCAATTAATTAGTAATTTCCTTTCTTAGGGTAAATATCCCCTAATCTAGGGTTATTCCTAAAATAAGACATTGGAAGGAATTTATTTATTTTTGAAAATATTATTATCATCCATGCATAATCAAGGAAACCCCTAGGATCAAGCAGCTAATTGTCACTTCAGTTGAGTATGTATCTAGCATCATTCCACATATAGATATATCACAAGGACGGTGTATGTATTAGATAGCCAATCCTAGTCTAAGGGTCTATGACCCTAAAAGACCATGAGCTCATCACATCTAATATGTTAGAAAATACCTCAATAATAGATAACCCATTTACGGCTTACATGACATTATTACATCATGCATAGGTAATTACCTTCATTTGATATGGGCCTTAAACATAATCATCATTTTTAAAACCCTTAGCCGCTTGATAGCTTGGGCCATTCGTACGTTAATGGGCACTTCATTCTCCCTATGAGGTAATGGATCTCTTGAGGAGGTTGAGTTCTTTTTTCTCAATGTCCATCACTCATATCAAAACTTGAAGGACATGTCATCACTCTTTTATATCTCATGAGGCATCCTTGCATCATTCATTGATATTTAGCTTCATTTAATATAGGCCTTGGATATAATAAACATCATTGAATAAGAAAGAAAAAGAGAGAAAAATGAGTATGTAAATAAAAATGAAAAAATAAAAAAGTAAAAAAATGCAATCATATCTTTAGTTAATAATGCTTGCATAGAATATCTTTCCTTAAAAATGACTTCATTTACCATTGTCAATGTCATCCCTCCTTCACATAAACAATTCTTCCTTATTCCTAATATGAGGCTAAGATTTTTGTCTCTCTTTTCACTTTATGAGAGTATTATTCATGATTGGGGTAAACTGTCAAGGGTCTAAAAACTTGTTTTGCAGAAGTTGCTTGTATAAAGGTAATATCATGCTCTGGAGAAGTTTAGTTTTGAAAATGACTTGACCCTATCTTGATGAGGCTAGTTTAAATGATAAATTGTTTAACTTGGATGCAATGTCATGATGATTACACAAGCCATGTGAGGATTTGAGCTTATTGATATGATGTCATTTTCATGCGTGTACCATTTATCCTTTACCCAATCTAGAACTTGGCACGTACCATTTTCATGCCCTTTTGCTTTCTAAAAGGACTCACTCTTCCTAATTAGAGGAGCATGTGTACACTTTGAAAATTGTGAATGCTTCGAGGAAAATCTTGTTAAAAATGATTAGTTGAAAGAAAAAGGTAAAAAAAAAGCTCACTAAGTTGAAAACCCATAAGTGTATCTTAGGAAAAAGTTAGAGCCAAAAAAAGAAAAAGAAAAAGAAAAGGCAAAAAGCTCGCTAAGTTGAAAACTCAAAAGGGCAGCTTAGCCAAAAGTTAGAGCAACAAAAAGAAAAGAAAATCAAAAGAAAGATGAGATAAATACCAAGAAAAACATGGAAAGAACTTCCTTTAGTTCTTTTTGTTTTAGGGAATTAAAGCGTATACTTGCTTGTTTGGTTCTTATTGCTCTTAGTTATCATGAATATCTACTTCAATTCTTAGATATCCTTTATCTTCTACTTAGGGTACTATTTTTCTCTGAGAGTACACTATCTTCTTGGTTAGGGGAGCATGTATACATTTTTGTAATTTTTGAGATCGTCAAGGTAATCTAGTTGTAAGGCTTCTCTCTTTTAAAAATTTTAAAGTTTGAAAAGTGGCTAAAAATAATGAAAATCAAAGAAATAGTTGAAAAAAGAATAGAAAAAGAGAAAAAGAAAAAGAAAAGGCAAAAAGCTCGATAAGTTGAAAACCTGAAAGGGCAGTTTAGGCAAAAGTTTGAGCAACAAAAGAGAAAAGAAAATAGAAAGAAAGATAAGGTAAATACCAAGGAAAACATGAAAAGAGCTTCCTTCAGTTGTTCTTTTGTTTGAAAAGTGACTAAAAATAATGAAAAGCAAAGAAATAGTTGAAAAAAAGAAGGAAAAAAAAGAGGAAAGAAAGAAAAAAAAAAGCTCGCTAAGTTGAAAACCCGAAAGGCCAGGTTGCTTAGGCAAAAGTTAGAGCAAAAAAAAAAGGAAAAGAAAAGAAAAAATAAGAAGAAGAAAAGCTCGCTAAGTTGAAAACCCCAAAGGGTTGCTTAGGCAAAAGTTAGAGCTAAAAAAAAAAGGAAAAGAAAAGAAAAAAGAAGAAGAAGAAAAGCTCGCTAAGTTGAAAACCCGAAAGGGTTGCTTAGGCAAAAGTTAGAGCAAAAAAAAAAGGAAAAGAAAAGAAAAAAGAAGAAGAAGAAGAAAGGAAAAAACAAGAAGAAAAAAAATCAAAAGAGAGATGAACAAATACATAAAATATAAGAATAGGAACTGGCTATTCTTCATCTCTTCTCTTTACCCTTTGTTTGTACCCCATGCCCACATAAAAATTCCTTGTGATCTATGTTAGCATATAACTCTTTTAGTGATGGAGAACTTATATTATTGCCAAGCTTATGGAACATGAATTGGATAATTTAGATATAAAGAGAAAACATTAACCCTCAAAATAATGAGTGATGAGAGTAAACACTATATTTGGTAAGAGAAATCATTAGGGTATTGCACTCTTGTTAAACCTTTTATCTTGAAAGTGGCTAACTTGAGGTGGGTGATATGATTTAGATAACAATGCATTGTTATATTTGTGGATCCTCTATTCTTGTCACTTAGATATGATCTTCTATTTTTCAACTCATTAGGCATCATGACTAGTTGTTAATTAGTAGGTTTCTTGAGTTATGCTCGAAGGTCTTTTCTCAAACATTTAGATCTAAGAAATTCTTCCATTTCAATCCTTTTCTACTCCTAATGTGGCATGTGAGCTTTTTCCAGTTTTTTCACTTTACATTTGGGGCATTATCTTCATTTTTTTCCTTTCAATAAAGGGAAACAAGTTGGAATTTGGGGATCTTCCTCAATTCTATTGCTCCTCCAATTTCTTAAGACAACATTGACATTGTTAAATGAAGTTTTTTAAAAATAAAATTTTACTATGCAAGCATTAAAGATATAGATAGACAAGAAAAAAAAATTATGAGCTATACAAATTAAAATAGGCTAAGGAAAAGTTAAATATTTAAAATTTGACTTATTGGTCAAAAGTCCTTTCTTTTATCAAAAGTTAGCACTAATTTATATCCAAAGAAAAATTGTAATATGTTGTCAAATTGGGCATACTTTTCTTGCATGGGGCTTTGCATCAGTAGTACCATTACCTTACTTTACATGTTTATGGGTCATTTCACAAATTAGGGGCAAATTTGAAATTGATTTTTCAACCAAAGAGGCTTCTATTAATATTATGTGTTGAATTGCCTCGAAATGTGTTTTTGCTAAGATTGGGGCAAACCTAAAAACATTTCAATAAGAGTTATAATGGCCTAAACATGAATGGAATCTTACATGAACCAATGAGTGAAGGGGATTCTGGATAGGACTGAAGCTAAAGCGGGTGCAACATCATTGGTTAGGGAGCTCTTCATCATCATCATCATCATCTCCTCATGATGATCTTCATCTCCTTATCATCATCATTATTATCATCCTCATTAGCATTTCATTTTCATCATCATTGTCATCATTCTCATTAGGATTTTCTCATCACTATCATCATTACTTAACATACTGCATATCTGGGGCACCACATGATTAGTGTCACAACACCACCACCATTTACATGAGCACTTCATCATCACTACTGTCATCGCCTTTATCATGATCATCTTTACCATTATCATAATCTCCTCATTATCATGGCTATCACCATCCTCTTCATTATCATTATTGTCACCCTCATTAGGATTTCATCATCATTATGAGTGTCATCACCTTCATCATGATCACCTTCACCATTATCATAATCTCCTCGTAATCATGACCATCATCATCATCTTCATCATTATTTCCATAATTGGTCTCATTATTATGTTTAGGGGCACATCGTGCTTAGCGTCACATCACCACCACCATTATCATTATCATCTAAGACTTCCCCCGTTATGGCTTCAACTTCATCATCATTAGTGTCATATTGCATGTTTAGGTTACTGCGTGCTTAGTGTCGCGTCATCACCACCATGGTCATCACCATTTATGACTTCCTCATTAGAACTTCATTAATATTTTCATCATCATCATCTCATTATGTGGGGCATCACATGCTTAGTGTCACATCATGACTATCATCACCGTCATTAATGAAATCATTATGAATACTTCATCATCATCTTATCACTATCATCTTCATTATCAATATCATTATTTTCATTAACATTATCATAAGCACTACTTCAAGGGGTATCACAAGTTCATCCCATCCCCTTTCATAGCCCTATACCAACAGGCACCCTTAAAGCCCAGTAACGACTGATACCCTTTTCAAAGCCTTATACTGGCATGCACCCTCGAAGCCTAGTAATAGCTGGCACTCTTTCAAATCCCTATACCGGCAGGCACCATCGAAGCCCAATAACGGCTAGCACCCTTTCTAAAGCCCTGTACTAGCAGGTACCCTCAAAGCCCAGTAACAGCTGGCACCTTTTTAAAGCCCTGTACCGATAAGCACTCTCAAAGTCCAGTAACGGCCGGAACCCTTTCAAAGCCCTATACCAGCAAGCACCCTCAAAGCCCAATAACAGCTAGCACACTTTTCAAAGCCCTGTACCAGCAGGCACCCTCAAATCCTAGTAACAGTTTGTACCCTTTTCAAAGCCCTGTATCGGCAGTCACCCTCAAAGCTTAGTAACAGCTGGTACCCTTTTCAAAGCCCTGTACTGGCAGGCACCCTCAAAGCCCAGTAACAGCTGACACCCTTTCAAAGCCTTATACTGGCAGACACCCTCAAAGCCCAGTAACAGCTGGCACCCTTTCAAAGCCCTGTACCGACAGGTACCCTTAAAGCCTAGTAACAGCATCACAATTCTTTTAAAGCCTTATAATGCTTGGCATAATGCTTTTAAAGTCTTGTAACGGAAGGCTTTATTCTTTCGAAGCCTTGTAATGGCATACACTATTCTTTCAAAGGCTTACATAAGCAGTCACTCTCAAAGCCCAGTGACAGCTAGCACAATTCTTTTACGCCCCACCAAAGTCCTATGTAATTAGGCGCTTTACTGGTAATCCTCTAGCTCCACCAGCGTTCTTCTCCCCTATGAACTAAGTAAAGAGGGGCATAGGCACTGTATTTTGTCCATACCCTCTATAGTTCCAAAGGGTAGCGCTTTGTTCTTTTGGCCGGAAAAAAATATGTGTTCTTATCTTTACTTGGTTCATAGACAAGAATCTCACTTTTCTTAGCTATGAAACAAGTAAAGAGGGGCAACTGTAAACACCTTATTTCGTCCGGACCCAAATCAAAAATAATAAAAAATAAAAAATAAATGAAAATCTCTCATTAATGGCGGTCAGTGTCTAAGTTGGCAATCATCATTAAAGGGAAAATAAAAAAAAATAAAAAAAAAATCGAAAAATGTCCTCTTATTAATGATGATTGGTGTCCAAATTGATATTGTCATTCACTAAGGGAAAGTAAAAAATATATATGTAATACAAAAAATATCTCTCATTCATGTTGATATGTTTAAATTAGGAAATTTCTTGTAGGGAAAATATAAAAATATAAATAAATAAAATATAAAAATAACAAAAATATCTCTCATTGATGTTATTTGATATTCATATTAGGAAATTTAGTGTGAAGTTATTGTGCGGGAAAAATAGAAATTAAAAAATACAAAAAATATCTCTCATTCATGTTGATAGGTTTAAATTAGGAAATTGTTTGCAGGGAAAATATAAAAAGATAAATAAAAAAAATTAAAAATAACAAAAATATCTCTCATTGATGTTATTTGATATTCAGGTTAGGAAATTTAGTGTGAAGTCATTGTGTGGGAAAAAGAGAAATTAAAAACTACAAAAAATATCTCTCATTCATGTTGATAGGTTTAAATTAGGAAATTGTTTGCAGGGAAAATATAAAAAGATAAATAAAAAAAATTAAAAATAACAAAAATATCTCTCATTGATGTTATTTGATATTCAGATTAGGAAATTTAGTGTGAAGTCATTGTGTGGGAAAAAGAGAAATTAAAAACTACAAAAAATATCTCTCATTCATGTTGATAGGTTTAAATTAGGAAATTGCTTGTAGGAAAAATATTAAAAATAAATAAATAACAAAAATTAAAAATAATAAAAATATCTCTCATTGATGTTATTTGATATTCATATTAGGAAATTTAGTGTGAAGTCATTGTGTAGGAAAAATAGAAATTAAAAAATACAAAAAATATCTCTCATTCATGTTGATAGGTTTAAAGTAGGAAATTGCTTGTAGGGAAAATATAAAAAGATAAATAAAAAATAAAAAATAAAAAAATATCTCTCATTGATGTTATTTGATATTCATATTAGGAAATTTAGTGTGAAGTCATTGTGTGGGAAAAATAGAAATTAAAAACTACAAAAAATATCTCTCATTCATGTTGATAGGTTTAAATTAGGAAATTTCTTGTAGGAAAAATATAAAAAAATTAAAAATAACAAAAAATACCTCTCATTGATGTTATTTGATATTCATATTAGGAAATTTAGTGTGAAGTCTTTGTACGGGAAAAATAGAAATTAAAAACTACAAAAAATATCTCTCATTCATGTTGATAGGTTTAAATTAGGAAATTGTTTGTAGGGAAAATATAAAAAGATAAATAAAAAAATTAAAAATAACAAAAATATCTATCATTGATGTTATTTGATATTCAGAATTAGGAAATTTAGTGTGAAGTCATTGTGTGGGAAAAATAGAAATTAAAAACTATAAAAAATATCTCTCATTCATGTTGATAGGTTTAAATTAGGAAATTGTTTGTAGGGAAAATATAAAAAGATAACTAAAAAAATTAAAAAATAACAAAAATATCTCTCATTGATGTTATTTGATATTCAGATTAGGAAATTTAGTGTGAAGTCATTGTGTGGGAAAAATAGAAATTAAAAACTATAAAAAATATCTCTCATTCATGTTGATAGGTTTAAATTAGGAAATTGCTTGTAGGAAAAACAAAATAAATAACAAAAATTAAAAATAAGAAAAATATCTCTCATTGATGTTATTTGATATTAATATTAGGAAATTTAGTGTGAAGTCATTGTATGGGAAAAATAGAAATTAAAAAATATAAAAAATATCTCTCATTCATGTTGATAGGTTTAAATTAGGAAATTGCTTCTAGGAAAAATATAAAAAAAATAAATAAAATTCAAAATAACAAAAATATCTCTTATTGATGTTATTTGATATTCATATTAGGAAATTTAGTGTGAAGTCATTGTGCGGGAAAAATAGAAATTAAAAAATACAAAAAATATCTCTCATTCATGTTGATAGCTAGGTTTTAAATTAGGTTTAAAAAAATAAATAAAAATTAAAATTAAAAATAACAAAAATATGTCTCATTTATGTTGATAGGTTTAAATTAGAAAATTACTTGTGGGAAAAATAATAATAAAATTAAAAACTAAATGCTCTCATTGAAGGTGATTAGGTCAAAATAGGAAGTTTTATTAATAGAAAATAAAAAAAATTAAAATTAAAAAAATCTCCATGGATGGTGATTGGATTAAGTTAGGTAGTTTTATTAACATAAAATACAAAAAAATTACAAAAATTAAAATTCAAAAAAGAAGGGCCATTGATGAAGAAAACCCTACCTTGAGACTATAAATAGGGAAGCAAGGGTTGAAGTAGGATAAAAAGGGGGCTGAAAAAAGACAAAAAGAAAATAGAGAGAGCAAAGATAAAAAAAAAGGAGGAGAGTGAAGTGTATTATTCATCTTTTTTTATATTCCTCATACACCCAAGGAAAGCCTATGCCAATGGTGTTGCCTCATATGTAATGCTTTAACACCAATGGCTAGAGGGAGGAATCCAATATAATGAGGATTAATTCATTTTCATATTGTTTTACATTTTTCTTCTCTCTTTTATTTTATTTTTCTTATCTCTTTTTTAAAAACCGAAGGAAAGCCTATACTCTTGTGATGATTATCACATATGCAAGTTTAAGCATCAATGACTAGAGGGTAAATCCAATATGATTTGGATCATTCTATCTTATTCTTATTTTCCATTCTTTTTCTCCTTATATCTTTCCTCTCTATTCTTTTTTCCTTTTCCTTATTTTTTCTATTTAATCTTTTGTCTCACATGATTGAATAACTCATCCCTCTTTCTTTTTATTTCTTTAACTCTACCACCCCAACAATATTTATGATGCTCTCTTCTTGTTGATATTGCGAGGATATATCCAATGATATTTATGTGTTACTTGGGCCAGAATAAGATATGTATCTTTCATTCACTATTTGGGTGTTTATTACCTATATTATTTTCATCTCTCCCTCCAACCTAAGCTTTCTTCATAAAAAGGAAAAAGAAAAATGCTTGTGACCCATTTTCATAAATGAAAATAACAAATAAGAAAACTTCTCTTTCTATCAAAATAAATGAAATTGATTTTAAAAGGGATTTTTACTGTGTGAGGTTTTTAGAGCCTCCTCAAATAAAAATCGATTTTTCTTCTATGTGAGATTATGTAAATCTCTTCAAGAAATTTAGTCCAAGAGCCTTCCAAAAACCTTTCTTTTATTCAATAAAAAATAGAAGAGTTGTTTTCCTAAAAAATACCAACCAAGTGACATGCCTTTCTACCCCCCGAACTACGCGGGCTTTAATCCCTCTAAAGGGTACATAGGTCCTAGGCTCTCTTCCTAGGTCAAGTCCAACTTTGTAAATAAATAATTTTTCCTTTATTAATTTCTTTTTTTGGTAAATATTTTCTTAATTTATTTTCTTCTTTGGGTAATTATGATAAAATTAAAGGCCATATTCATTTTTAAATAATTAACTTAGGTTAATTATTCTTATGAATGGGTTTTGTAGGGTGCCTGATATCTTTCCCATGCACAATTGACTCCCGAACCTTATCTAGTTTACCTATTTTTAAAAAGGTTTCCAAAATTATATTTTTTAAAATTTTAGTAGCGGCTCCACATTTTCTAAATTTCGGGTGCTACAGTAATAATACACCAAAATGTGTTAGTTAATTACCAAGTGACCATTTTCCTATTTTAATTTTTCCCCTTGACCGAATTATTAGGGAATATTAGAGGAAAAATAATTTCTTCCTATTTGTTTGCAAATTACCATTTTACCCTTACATTTTATGATTTATGTATTAAATCATGTCTTCCTTCCTTTCTCCTTGTTTTAGTCGAAATTGATACAATATAATTGGACCAATATTTGTGTAATTTTATGTTCTCATTTGAGTTACAATATTAGGCCTTTAAGTAGACAAAAGTTACACATTTGTGTCTTAACTTAGCCAATTATATGTAACTACCGATTGGAGTACTTTCATCATTTTATGTACACCACAATTCACCATTTTATTCCACTAAATATCACAAATATATAGAGGGAATATTGGTGGGAAAAAGTGGGGTATTACAGTAGGGTCATTTAGTAGGCGGTAATGTTTTAGGTGCAGATTTTAAAGAATGATTTAGGGACAATATTTCAAGAGGTGAACAATGGGGTAGGACCTTTGCTGTTACGTGTTGGTGGTAGTGGCACTGGAGAAACAAATGTCTTTTTAAGGAGGGGTTTTAGATGCCTTAATCCCCTATTCAAATTATTAGATATCATATATGGGAAATGGAAAGCTTTGCATATTAGGAGGGACAGTTGGTAGTGAAGCACGTTAATATGGATGTTAAATGAGTGAAGCACCTTGTGGGGTTGTTAAATGTAATATCTCAATTTTATTCACCAATATTCCTTGTATGTATTGAGACATCTAAAGGGAATAAAATGGTGAACTAAAGAGTAGAGGAAATGACAAAACGAAGTAACTAGCACACACACCATGATTAAGTTAGAACACAATTTGCAAAGTTACAAGGTGCTGTCAATGTGATTTCCTATGAGGCAGTGAAATTGTCATGTGTTTTTGGATAATCAAATGATGTACAATGAATGTGAAGTTTTCCATAATAAAATTAAACATATCAAGCTTTAATTTGATAGGTCATAAGACTCATTTGGAGTTTTACATAAAGAGTTATATATTTTTTAAGTTAGCCAAGTCAAACTTGTAAGTTTCTGTGATAGCATTCAACAAATAGTGATTCTAGAATTCTGATCATCTATTTGGATATAGACTATATTTTTCCTCAAATTTATACTTAATAAGAGTCATATAGCCTTTGGAATCACTGCAATTGGATATTTTCACAATTAGATATGAATTTTCAAACTTTGATAAAAATTCTGGAAGATTTAGTACAAGTGCGAAATTACAAAAAATATAAGGGCAAAGGGTAATTTGCTAATAATGCAAGAAGCAATAAATATTTTCCTTTTTCTTGAAATTTTTGGTCAAAAAGGGAGATAAATGGAGAAATAAAAATGCTTTCCTTAAAATGAATCAAGAAGGAGTGATTTATAGTCAAGTAAAATTAAGAGTTGAAAAGTCAAAAGGTAAGTGTCATAAAGCAAAGTCTTGCACGTTAATTACAATGGAATGCATGGAGATATTAAAAGATTATTTTTTCTTACCATTTCAAGATGCTTTACAGTCAAAAAGCAATAGAGAAAGAGAAAGATGATGACCATTGAAAATTGCTATGTGATAAATACATTAAAACATAATATTTTAATAAGAGAAAAGAAAGAGATATATTTTAAATGCTTCTTATCCCTTTCAAGACACCCATTTTCGGTCAAGTTTGGGAAAATAGAGAGAGAGAGAGAGAGATAGGGAGCTGGATGAAAGGGATCCCAAGTTAGAGAACTTAAGTGATCAAGGCAAAAATCCAATGTAAGAGACGAAAATCCAAGAGCTCTTGGCTTCTAATTGTTGTAACACCTCTTCTAATCCCTTCCCCTTCTTGAATACCATGGTTAGCAAGCAAAATTTCAAGAGAAGAGAGAGAGGAAGATAACATCATAGAGAGAGAAGTTAGGAAAACAAGAGGTAATCTTCAGAACTTATATCCTCTTGGTTAATATGATGATTTTATGGTGGTTGTTGTTGTTGTTGTCCTGTTTTGTTAGGTTTTGGAAAATTTGGAAAATAAAACCCTAAGGGTTCATATTGCCAAAATTTCTTCAAATCATGATTAATGAGTGTTTAAATGGTTAAATATGTGATTAGAAGTGGAAATGAAGGAGTTTAAGAATTGAATTCATAAAAACATGTTTTTCCCTTTTCCTTCTATGATTTTGGCCATGTACAGAACATAGGGAAGGAGTTGAAATTTTGTAATTTTGATGATTTTATTTGATTTATAAAGGAAAATTGTGTAGGAATACATGATTTCATGATTTTTGGATGATTGTATGCAAATATGGAATTTTTAGAAGTTTAAAGGAAGTATTATCTGATTTATTTTACTGGAGGTAGTGTCATTTTGAAATGCATTTCATTGGCCAAACTTAGTCCAAATATTATGAAACTTTACAAGATTAAAGTATACATCTAGAGATTTAATTTGATAGGTAGATCATATTTTTTGAACTAGTATATTAAAAGATATGATTTTTCAAAGTTGAGCCCTGTTTTTGAAAGGAAACTTGGGACAGGGGAGATTTAACGAAATTTTGGGAATAATATGACTGTAATGGTTAGACTTGTATATTTTTCCATAAAATTAAATGTAAATATATTTTTATATAATTTAGAACCAATCAATTTGGAATTTCCTAGAATTAATTATGATTTTTCAAATTTGACTGAAAATCTACCAGTTTTTTAGAAAACAGTGAAACTGCACTGTGCATAATTGTATTGTGCAGAAATTGCTGAAACTGTGATAGATAACCAACAAACTATTATTAAAGGTAGTAGTAATCTAATCCCATAACAAGGGAACCTGTTAGATTCCAATAAGTGGAAGCAGTACGGAATTGAAAAAGGCCAGAAAATTTTAGTTTATCGGCCTTGATGATTATTATGAATGAGTTGTTTAGTATTTCTCCAGTATTGTTTTGCCTATGAGAAGGCTGATGTAATAACACAACACTCTAAGTAGGATGATAGTTATGAAAGGAGCTTCATAAGGTTGAGAGAGGAATTGATGATACTATTGACCTATGTGGTCTCGAGTTGCAATTGACCTGTGTGGTCTAGATTTGCAGTTAACCTATATGATCTTTGTTAATATGAATAAGAATGAGTTAAAATGTATCGTGATGCAGCAGGATGACATTGTGGTATGAACCTCTCGTCAGCTGGAGCCTCACAAACTAAAATATCCTACGTATGAATTCTGAGATAGTAACAACTATTTGTGCATAAGGAAATCTAGAGATATTGTTTCTACAGGACACCATAGAGTTATACTCCAACCACTAGAGTTTGAAGTAACAGTGTGATCATAAAGATTTGAATATGAGATAGCACTGATGGATTGAGTTGCTTAACATTTTAACCTGGAAGTTAAATACTATCTAGGAAGTATTAGTGTAATTGTGGATGTATGGAAAAGTAACAGTGTAAGTTAAGGAACTTTGTTTCCATATTTAATGAAGTGGTGTGGTATATATGAGTTTATTCGTAAGCATATAGGTGTTAAAAAATTAATATAGTAGGCGGTAAGACCTATTCGTAAGCATATCAAGGTTGTAAGAACTACGGTATAGCCCAAATGTCAAACAACGACTTAGGACATGAGATTTCTGAGGTAACTCAATGCCAGAGAATACAAATAGTCTCTCAAAGAGATTGTAACATCAAAGGGTAATATGACAATAAGCCCTAAGGTAATAAGACCTATAAACGTTGTATGCAAGGAAAGCTACTCAGGTTATAGAACCTTATAAGTATTCAAGTGATGAATGTGTATGATACCCTATGATTTTCTAGGGATTATGTGTCCTATGTTTACTGAATGTCAATAAACTGTTTGTAGCTGGACAATTTGTCCTTTTACACCTTGTAAACAATATACATAAGGATAAAAGCCAAATAGCAAAGTTAGAAATTTAAGTTGTGCTCAAAATAGTTGTAAGATTGTATTGATAGTTATGAATCTTAATATATATTGAATATAGATATTAGATGGTAAGTTCAATGGTCATAAAACTTATTCGACCAATATGCCCTTAGGATTGCAAATTAAGAAATAATTAAAGTTATGATAGGCAGAAGCTAGAAACTTGGTATACAAATGTGAAAGGAGCAACAACTCTGTCATGGTATTGGATTGGTAAATCTATGGAATTTGTTTTGATAATTCCTATAGAATATTTAAAAATACCTACGGACTCTTAGAACTCTAGCTCCGTAGTATAAGAACTACTGACGCTCAACATTTGTGAAATTTGTAATAGATGTGTTCCATACTTTGCAAACTTGCATAAGAAAAGATAGATTGAGGGTTGAAAAGGATAGAATTAACTGAAAGAAAAATGTTTGGGCCAGATATAGTTGATCAAACAATAGAGCAAATCAAATTAATTAAGTAGAGACTATTAACGGCACAAAGCAGGAAGTAAAGTTATGCAAACAAAAGAGCAAAACCGTTGGAGTTTACGGTTGGAGATTGTGTATTCTTGAAAGTTTCACTGGTTACTAGAATTGGGAGAGCTTTAAAGACAAGGAAACTGAGTCCTATGTACATTGGACCATTTGAAATTTTATCTAAAGTTGGACCGGTACCTTCTCGGATAACCTTTCCTTTGAAATGGAGCCTGAACGAATTATTGATCAATAAAAGAAGTAGCTCAGGAAAGAGACAACACCATTTGTAAATGTGGTATAGAAAGGATTATCTTCAAGGGAAGCTATATAGGAGACGAAAGAAGATTTGCGGAAGCAGTGTCCAGAGTTTATGAATATGTTTGTATAAGAAAATTTTGACAAAATTTTATTGATGGAGGGAGAACTGTAATGTCCCAAATTTTAATCACCAAGTATCATGTAACTATTATAGTATTCCATGATAAAAGAGCATGCAAAGTGGAAAAACAAAGTCTATAAAGTCACACACAATAAAATAGTTGTTCTATAAGATAGTTGGTGTATTTCCTGTTGAGGCAATTAGATTGTGTTATGTTTTTTAATTTGTAACTGACCTCCAAAAATTTTGAAACTTCCTAGAATAAGATTATACATGATAAGATTTAATTTGATAGGTCATATGGAACTTTTGGAGTTGTATACAAGGAGATATGAATTTTTGAAATTTGCCAAGCGAATTTGACGTTTTTCAGGTGCAAACTTCAAAACAAATAATTATGGGAATTTTTTACTTCAATTTGGATTAATATTATATTTTTTCCTAAAACTAGACTTAACAAGAGTCACATAGCCTTTGGAACCACCTCAATTGGATGTCTATACAATTATATATGAATTTTTAAAATTTGGTGACAAATCTGCCAATTTCTCAAGTTTTACGAAAATTGTAAGGGCAAAATGGTCATTTTGACCAAATAAATGTAATCTGAAATTTTTTATTAAATATATGAAGAAAGGGGAACAGATGGAGCAAGCCAAAATTATTATATAATTAAATATATAATTATATTATGGCTTATGCAATAAATAAGACAAGGACCAATTAGAAAATGACAAGTATAAGCTCTAGATAATTCCACAAAATGGCTTCCTTGTTTATTTAAGGCCATAAGTCAGTCATTATGTGAAGGAAAGAAGGAAAGGAAGAGAGAAGAAGAGGAATAAGAAGAGGAAGGAAGAAGGAAGTCTAGAGCACAAATATAAGGTAAGTATGTCGAAATCTCTGCAAAATCTTGTGTTATAATACCAGAAACCTCTCTTTAACCTTCCTACCTTCTTGAATTAGTCATGCAAAAAGGAAAAAAATCTAAGGAGAAAGGGGAATATTTCGGCCAAGTAGGAGAAAGGGAGAAGAAGTGAGGTAAGTTACTCAAACTCTAAAATTCTTCTCGAAAACTAAGTTGTAACTGTATTCTGGCTGGTTATTGAACTGTTTCTGGTAGTTTTGCAAAATTTGGGATGTCCATTTTCTAAAGAGAAATTCTGCCCAAATTCCCTTGATTATGTTAAATTTGAGAATTAATGGCTAAACAAAAGAATACAAGTAGAATGAAGTTGTTCTAGGAGTCAGAATCATGAAAATATGACTTTTCCCAATTTCCTACAAGTTTTGGTCAAAGGAGAAAATGAGGTATAGAGTTGGAATGTCATGATTCTAATGGTTCCATGATTTTTAGAAGGGAAAATTATGTAGGGTTTATGTTGAGTGCAAAGTGAGAAAAGCCCGGATTGTGAATGACAATTTTGCCCCTAAAACCCCAAGTTAAGGTTGTTAAGGGAAAAAGTGTAATTTGAGTTGGAATTGATCTGATCTAAGGCCAAATATGAGATGTACACATGAATATATGTTGAATGGGCTTAAGTTGTAATTTTTTGAAAAGTACAATATACCAGGGCCGAATCGGGTTCCTAGGGGCATTTTGGTAAATATACGATTTTGGGCTAAGATAACCAACTTGTAAATTTTAGAATAAAGTATGAATGAGTAATAACTCATTTGCAATTATTTTGGGAATTTTAGGAATTTGGTATTTGCCGAGCCAGACAAAACGTTAATGGACCGGTAGAAGATAGGTGATGGAAAGGAGACTAGGTAGTAATTGTATCTTTAATATATTATGTGAATATTAATATGCAATAATTGCCATGATATATTCAATGTATTGCTTATGGTGTTGAAACTCTCTGGGATACGTCAATCATGAGATCTTTATTGTCAATCATGAAGGGATACGTCAATTGTTGACCCATAATCCCTGGAGGCATATGCAAGTCGATCTGACGAACACCTTTATAAATTTGTTGCAGTTATGCCAAGAGGGGCCATTTCCCTGCATCTTGCTTATCCAATTATCATAACATAAAAAATTGATTATTAGTAGGATGCCAACATATATCAAGTAATACGAAGGTAGTTTCTACCATTGGAGGGGTTGCGGACGTTCCAATAAGATTATGTTGCCAAAGGATGAAAGATCCTATCGCCTGACCCAGCGTGGTAACCTCTTCATCAAGGACAGAGATGGATGTACCTTCTTCCCCCTCTCGAACACATATGACTGTCACCCTACATAAATAGTATGGAATTTGATTATGATGGTGGGTGGTAGCTTGTCTGTGAATGAGAGTATCGGCAACAGAACAGAGTAGTGGGGCATCTTAATAGAGGATGTAAGGTTCTCCTGGCTCCAAAGTAAGAGAAAGCTGGCCTATTGGTTCCAGAATGGTAGAAGGCTGGCTAAGGAGTTCTTCCGGTGGGTGGTAACTTTCTATGGTGCTGGGGAAGACCGGGGATTCCTGGGTTCTATGCCCATCACTTTTCATCTTTGAGTCAAACATAGATTTCATTTTACCACGTAGCTCTACCAATAGCTCTTCTATGAGCTTGTCACGAAGTTTAACCTCGAGCTTTTATTCAATCTTGGCCATAAGCTCTCTACTGGGTTCAGCTTGTGATGAATTATATGAGGCTCGTCCAAAAAACTTTGCCACACTAACTCCCCTTAGCTCCCCTCAAACTCGATTAGGGTTATCAAGCTTCCCAATTGCTGTTGACAATATGTCCATCCGTCCACTAGGAGTGAACGAACCTTGGCTGCTCTGCTCTTCAAGTTCATCCTATAGCATACAATTTATTGTAAACGAAAATTAAACACTAGCAATACAACAAAATACCAAAATTATATACTTATACTTTAACTACTTACAATTCTTGAGGCAACCTCAGCAACAGCAGGATTTATGAACTTCCCACCCTTAATCCTCGCTACTTTCCATTTTTTATTAGTGGAGGACGAGCCAGGGCCTGTACAATAGCGCTAGGATCTGATTTGGCTGCTTACTTCATTTTCTCTAACTCTTCTTCCATCATCCTCCGCTCAAGCTTCCTATAACTACTACGAGACATACAATGATGATATTGATTTGCTACTTGCCTCTCCGTATTCTCTACACTTACTTTCTGTGAAAGGAAAACAATGAAAAATGAGTCAATGCTATCAATTATATTGAAATAAAAAGTTCTATACTATGACGAAAGAAAGTTTACTAAAAATTCAAGATCTTCTCGTGATGCCACGAATAACCTCCAGTCCTCTGGAGGCAAGTATGAATAATGTTGACATAGGTCCTCACCCCTCTTTTCCCCTAGAATATACCTTTGTGTGAGCTTGCTTTTGAAATCTTTCCATCGCAGATACACCTCCCTCATCCAGTGCTTATACATCTCTGTGGTGTATGGGATATCGAACGTTTGCTGGAGGAATAAAGGAAATTATATTTTAAGCAACAGGAATAAAGATCAAAATACAAATGTGTCAAAATTGACATACCAAAATTTATTGCCAAATCATAGCTTTTGTCTTCAGGGGAACCCGCTTCCCATAATCATAGATGATACGAACTTTGCTTCGACCTAAATAACCTAGATAGCTAATAAAATGGTCTTCCTTAGGACCAAGTGGATTCATGTTGGCATCGAAGTCCACATGCAACCTATCCTGTTGATGTTGATGATGTGTAGCCAATACAGGCATCTTTGTGATGCCTCTAGTTCTTCTCTCAACAGGTTGACCACCTTCCATTTGATGCTCCCTATCAATTTGTGAGTCACTAGAATTACCCATATTTCTGTTTACACAAAAATCACTGTCAGAGAGGTAAATAAGTTTGAAATAATTGAAAAAACTAATCAGGATTAAGGAAAAAAGCACACAATACTATTTTATACTTTATGAAAAAAATCACTATCAGAGAGGTAAATAAGTTCCAAGTAAGGGTCTTACTTTATATTGTTTCTCATATCCCTTCACAATGATAATTTCCTGCAGCATATTCTTCATCATCTACCAATTCTACTTCACTTGCTCTAGGTGGATTTGTTGTGAAAGGTGGTGTGTCATCAAGGTTGAAGGTTGGATTACCATACTTCTATTTTTTACTTTGAAGTACAATGGACATATTTTTATTTGCAGGATATGTGATATAAAACACTTGCTTTGCCTGGCTTGCTAAAATGAAGGGCTCATTTCTAAAACCAACTCTTCAAAGATGAAATGAGACAAATCCAAATTATTGATCTATTACTATAATAGTATTGCTAACCCACTTACATTTGCATAAAGCAACTTTGTGTTGGAAATTGTGCCCTAGGGGCCAATCATTGTACTTTGAATATTGTCATTCAATGAATTTCTCCATTTTGTTATCACATTATTCGCATGTTCACTATGATAATTGTATCCTTGGATAAATCATAATGATTGTCCTAAATGTCCCTGGTCGGTCATCTATATGGGAGCAAAGATGAAATAAGACCAGTATGACTTTGATAAGGTATGGGGATACTAATCAAAGTCTTAGGCACTTGTAGGAATACAAGGTGCTGGACCGACCCGCTATGAGAAAGCTGCATGGATCAAGTCATAAGCTTATCTCATGTATAACCACGTCACAATGCCCTTTGACCTGAGATCATCATGGATTCCTACATGAGAGTTACTAAGCTTTGACTTAGTCAAAAGTCACCTTTAACCGGGTGATGATAAAGGCTACAATCGGGTTTAGTGGTTTTCATGCAGAGGAATGTGAATGGTCAAGATGGAATTTGTCCCTCACATTAGTAGATAGATATTACTGGGCCCCTCGATGAGTGAGTCTGAGAAATGTATGGCCATACTACGATGGAAAGGAGTTTCCATCTCTATAGTCAGACTACTCAGGGATCGAGAAAGTAATGGTCAGGAATAGGAGGATGACATTCTCCATGCCTCATCTTTGACCGAAATATCATGTGACAAAAGGGACGTGATATGGTTATACGACAGGTTATATCGTATTTTCGATCCTCATATGAATTGGGTAGTCGTAATGTCTTGCTAGAGGCCGCTTACGACTTGTGGGTTAGTATAGTCGTTGGCCCACTGCCAACTTCGTTTGGGCCTACAGGGTCGCACACAAGAATAGCCCAACACGAGCTATAATGTCCAGATTCATTGAATCTAAGATGCGTCTAAGATTCAATGAATACAATATTTAATCTAGGGTGAATGAATTTTAAATATATATTTATTATATGCACATGTTGTGTGAATATTTATTTGATAAATATTTATATGTGTGTTATATATATATTTATATTTGGAAAGGAATATTAATAATATTATATACACATATGTATTTTTGAAATACATAAATACATATATAATATATATTATTTGATAATATATATTATATATATATGATAGTATTATATTATATGATCATATGATAATATAATATTATATATATATAATATATATTATTTGATAATATATATTGAATATATGATAATATTATATTATATGATGATATTATTATATTGTGTATATATAAAGATATTATATGATAATATCTCATATTTAATTTATGAAGATAAATTAAATTCCATTGGCTCTTTATTCTAATTAAATAAATAGGTTAAATTAAAACTGTTGGACAGATTTAATTAAACCAGGTTTATTTAATTAGCTTATTAAAACAATTAAATGTTAATTGATATGATAAGGATTTTGAAATTAATTAAGATTAATTTTAAAAATCCAATATCCATCATAAAATAGATAACCCTACTAGTTATAAAATATGAGAGCTAGGGTTTTCTACAGAGGATGAAAAACTAGAGAGCCACAAAAAAAACCCTAGAAGGATATTAGAGGCGCTAGCACGCTGCCGGTGTTGGGGTCCTATTCGTGTGGATACCAGTAGAGGGAGCTGATATGAGTAGTTAGCTCCTCAAGATTGAAAAAGGCAAAACTCCAAGAAGAACTAGTTGACATGTTGATGTTGGGGATGGTTAATATCATACTCATAGAGATTGATGCTCTTTTAAGAAGAATTAGCGGACATGTAGATGCCGGGGAAATTATTTCAGGAGCAACCAAACATGGAGATTTTTGAACTCGCAATACGTTGATGATTGTGGGCATTCAAACAAACATGAATAAGGTACGACTCTTTCTAACTTGATTTAAATGCCGTTGATAGATCCGCAATTGGGATTGGTAAACTTTTGCAATTTTAATTTTTTTTTAATTCTTCCGCTGTGTGCCTACCAATCCCAACACTTTGAACTTGTTGTAGGTTATCCCCATATTTCTTCTATAACTCTATAATAAGCCATTGATGCTAATATTGGATTTTTGTCTTTAGAATTGGAAAAGTGCATGGCTTTAGCTTCTACCGTCACCCAACTATTTTGCATGGTACTTTTGTCATCTTGGTCTTTTGTGTAGAAAGAATACCCATTTATATCATAACCGGTATAGTAATAACCTGAAATGAAGGCCCCCAATCTAGCCACTTAATTGTCTCAGACACACCAGTCTCATGTAAAACCTTCTCCTCAAACCACGCTATGAATGTCTTGTTTTGCTCAATAGCTATATGCATGTCACTCTTCTTTGGATTCATGTTCTTCAAACTATTTTTGTGTTCATCTATGTATGGTTGAACTTCTTCCATATTATTCAGGATATATAAGTATGCTTGCAACACCTCTTCACGAGGCACATTCTTCACTTTCAGACCTCATGTTCCTTTACGTCTCCCCTCTTCATGTAGAGACTGTTCATTCTTCCCTGATAGATAATCTTTGCAAAATTTCATTGCCTCTTCAACGACATATCGCTCAACTATTAAGGCTTTATGTCGATAAGGATTTTTAGAATACCCTTTTAAGAACTTCATGAATCGCTCAAAAGGGTACATCTACTGTAATGTCCCAAATTTTTATCACTAAGTATCATGTAACTATTATAGTATTTCATGATAAAAGAGCATGCAAAGTGGCAAAACAAATCCTATAAAGTCACACAAAACAAAATAGTTGTTGTCTAAGATAGTTAGTGTATTTCTTGTTGAGGCAATCGGATTGTGACCCTTTTTAATTAGTAAATGAGCTCTAAAAATTATGAAACTTCCCAGAATAAAAGTACACATGATAACCTTTAATTTTATAGGTCATATGGAACTTTTAGAGTTGTATACAAGGAGAAATGAATTTTTGAAATTTTCCCAGCGATTTTGACGCTTTTCAGGGGAAAACTTCAAAAATAATAATTCTAGGAATGTTTTGCTTCTATTTGGATTAATATTATTTTTTCCTAAAACTAAGATTAATAAGGGTCACATAGACTTTGGAACCACACCAATTGGATGTCTATACAATTAGATATGAATTTGTAAAATTTGGTGACAAATCTGTCAATTTCTTAAGTATTGCGAAAATTGTAAGGTCAAAATGGTCATTTTGACCAAACATATGTAATCTGAATTTTTTATTAAATATATGAAGAAAGATGGACAGATGGAGCATGAAAAATTTATTATATAATTAAATATATAATTATATTATGGCTTATGCAATAAATAAGACAAGGACCAATTAGAAAATGACAAGTATAAGCTCTAGACAATTCCACAAAATAGCTTCCTTGTTTATTTAAGGCCATAAGTCGGCCATTGTGGGAAGGAAAGAAGGAAAGGAAGAGAGAAAAAGAGGAGGAAGAAGAGGAAGGAAGAAGGAAGTCTATAGCACAGATATAAGGTAAGTATGCCGAAATCTTTGCACAATCTTGTGTTATAATACAAGAAACCTCTCTTTAACCTTCCTACCTTCTTGAATTATTCATTCAACAAGTAAAAACTTTAAGGAGAAAGGAGGATATTTCAGCCAAGTAGTAGGAAGGGAGAAGAAGTGAGGTAAGTTACTCAAACTCTGAAATCTTATCGGAAACTGAGTTGTGATTGTATTCTGGCTGGTTATTGAACTGTTTCTGGAAGTTTTGAAAAATTTAGGATGTCCATTTTCTAAGGGGAAATGCTGCCCAAATTTCCATTGATTATGTTAAATTTGAGAATTAATGGCTAAACAAAGGAATACAAGTAGAAAGAAGTTGTTCTAAGAGTTAGAATAATAAAAATATGATTTTTCCCAATTTCCTACAACTTTCAGCCAAAGGGAAAAATGAGGTATAGAGTTGGAATTTCATGATTCTAATGGGTCTATGATGCTTAGAAGGGAAAATTATGTAGGGTTCATGTTGAGTGTAAAGTGTGAAAAGCCCCGGATTATGAAATGACAATTTTGCCCCTAAAACCCCAAGTTAGGGTTGTTAAGGGAAAAACTATAATTTGACTTGGAATTGATCTAATTTAAGGCTAAATATAAGATTTACACGTGAAAATATGTAGAATGGGCTTAAGTTGTAATTTTTGGAAAAGTACAAAATACCGAGGCCGAACCGGGTTCCGAGGGGCATTTTGGTAAATATGCAATTTTGGGCTAAGATGACCAAGTTGTAAACTTTAGAATAAAGTATGAATGAGTAATAACTCATTTACAATTACTTTGAGAATTTTAGGAATTTGGTATTTTCCGAGCCAGACAAAAGGTTAAAGGACTCGTAGAAGCTAGGCAATGAAAATGAGTCCAGGTAGTAACTTTATCTTTCATATACTATATGAATGTTAATATGCGATGATTGCCATGATCTGTTCAATGTATTGACTGTGATGTTGATACTCTCTGGGTGTGGATGATGTGTTAAACCACCCCATGGGACCTTTGAGGTACTATGTGGCCAGGTGGACCCTGTAATATCCCAAATTTTGGGACAAGAGGCTTGGGATTAAGCATGGATTAAGTGGACTACTAAACCCCAGTTTAGTAAATGTCCTAGTAAGGCAAACGACTAAGCCCAATTTGAGAAGAGTCCCAAGAATGATGAGATATAGAAAGACTCTCTGGGACTATGCGACTTGGCCTTATCGAATAGAAGGCTCAATATTTGCAGGCGGTATCATTAAAGTGTTGGTATAGATGTGCACAAGACGCATATACGGTGCCATTGGGTTGGTAGAAAGATGCTACTAACTATGTCATAAAGTATGGGACAAGTTAAACAAGTAAAGTATGATGTATGTGAGGTCATATGGTGTTTTCAGGGTGGACTAGTATGCCCATCGGTGTTTTGGAAAAGACATTGGCTTATGGTGCCATGTGGGGCCTATAAGCAAACAATTGGTAATTCCCTGAGCCAGAGATCATGTGGCACTATCTGAAGGCTTACACGGACACTTGGCACGGTCTTGAGGCCACAGGGACACATGGCATAAAACCGAGTGACTTTGTTTAATAAAGTAATATTTTTGAAAAGTGACTTTTGAGGTGGACCAATAAGAAATTGCCATCTAGCCAGTTTTTACCATCAGAAGAGGACACATGTCTCTTTATCACAGCCCTCACTTTTTGACTTTTTTGTTGACCAAATAGTGCATGACACGTGTCCCCTCTTTATGATAAAGTTACTTTATCTTTTGAGTTGTCATCACCTGAAGGTGACACCTAGCCCTGAGTCGGGGAAAACCACCGGTCTTCAGTCTAGTCACCCGAATAACTCTCCTGAACACCGAATCCAGGAGCTGGGGAAAATCATCAGGCCCCTACTTTCCCTGACAATTTGGATGCCCAAAGGCCCGGGAAAAGAGGCGGGACCCACTTTATTAAAGGAAGTGACACATGTCACACAATCAGTGAAATACTGAACAAATGGCACCGTAACATTGCGACACGTGGCATAATTTTTCAAGACTCCTCCTAGGCCATATAATTTCATCCAGCTGCCCCAATTATTCAGAAAAAATCATGAAAAAACGTTAGAAAATAGTTAGAGGAAAGAGAAAACGTGAATAGTGAAAGTTCTTGAGTTTCAAAGCCGATTTCACCTCCAAATCGGTGTTTTCTCTCAAAGTACCCTTCACAAACCTTCTTCTATTCATCCTAAGCTTCATTTCTATGGTTTCAGATTTTCATTTGGAAGTTTTTGGTATTGTCTCCCTTACCGGAGTACTGCCGGATTTCCGAACCGATTGCAGAAACGTAAGCGTAAGCTTTCTTTTTCACCGATTGGTTTGTTGTTTAGATGAGTTTTGTGGGAGTTGGGTACTGTTAATTTTCAACCAAGGGCTGTTTTTAGAGGATTAATCATGATTTAATCACGTTTTTATGGTTAGATTATGATTTATGATGATATTGGACCAAGTTGTTGGACAAAATTCTGAATTGGTGAATTGTTGTAGAAAACTCTAGTTTCTGGTCTGAACAAAATGTGATAAAGGAATTATAATTTTCCAAATTTGAGATTTCCAATGGATTCCTTGGGAAAAATTGTGTAGGTATACAAGTGTTCATGATATTGGATGCTTATATATGAATTTGGAATTTTTGAAAATTGTAAACTAGATGTTTTGTACTTCATTTTCTGAAGGCATGTCTGCTGTGACGTATTTTTGAGTAATCAAATGTTATCCAATGACTATGAAACTTTCCAGAATTAAAGTAGAGACATAGAAATTTACTTTGATATATAGTTTGTAATTTTTAGACAAGTATACTAGGAGATATGATTTTTCAAATTTAGGTCCTGTTTCTGGAAGGTAATCTGAAATAGTTCAGGTTCGGCCAATTTCTGGGAAATATATGGCAATTATAGTTAGAAAAAATTATTTTTACATAAAATTAAACTTAAATATATTCACATAGGACTTTGAACCACCCTAATTTGAGTTCAATAGAATTAATTATGATTTTTCAAAGTTTGGTCAAATTACTGGCAGCTTTTGGCTACCATGCAAATTTAAGAAAGAAAGGGCCAAATGTAATTAGTATGAACACCAAGGGTGAAAGTAAGACTTTAAGGCTAATGTATCCCATTGGTCATTCACTTTTCATGGCTCTAATGATGTCATTACTTATCTAGGGCCATGAAGTGATAAAGAAGAAGCAATGGTTGGAAGATCAAGGTACAAGAAGAGGACACAAAGTCCAAAAGGTAGTGAACTTTCCTAACTTGCATGACTTGATTTGTATGCTTGTGTATTGATGTGTTAATTGCTTTAATGAATTGTATAAAGCATATGTGAATGAGTGAAGCTCTGTCTCTATTTATACTATGGCCACAAGTATGTTATATGAAACACTGAGCATGCATATATGTCATTATGTTGGCATGAATTCATGTAAGCAAGCATATCATGCACAAAGCATTTCTTGTATGCAATGGTTAGTATTGTTTGCTACTGAGATTCCTCGAATCTCACCCTCCCCAACCAACCATTCAGACAGGTGAGTACTGGAAGTGTGCTAAGAAAGAGAAGAGGAATGTTGTTGGCTGTCTGAAGACCTTTCAATTATTTTAAGGCCTGTAAATATTATGTATACCCCTTGTGGGGGGGGGGGAAACTGTTGAAGTATATTCAAGCAATATTGTGTCAATATTATTAGTATATTCATGTTATTCCTCTGTGCCCACTGAACTGCGTATTGCTACTCTGAGTAATGTCATTACATAAGAGGTATGTAAGGTGGGGTCTTTATAGACCCAATAGAGTGACTTGATATGTACGAACTGGTATTGACCTGCTCCAAGTTATAATGAGTATAGATAGGTATAGGCTTGCTCCAAGTTATTGTGATCACATTATGATATGATATTGTGCTTATCAGGAACGGATGATCATTTTGATCCAGAAAAAATCATCATTTGGTTCCTGAGCATTGTCAGATAGGCGTTGGAATTTTGATTGCTGCATCATGATAAATGTTGCATTGCATGTTTACTTTTCGCATTTTATATGATTGATATTTTGTTACTACTGAGATTCGTATGAATCTCACCCTTTCCAAAAATTTAAAATTTATTCAACAAGTGAAATTGGCTTAGAGGGCAAAAATAGCGGATGCTGACAGAAGAAGGTCTAATGCTGGTTCAAGAATTTCTTTGTTGATTATCTATAAATTTTCCTATATAGATGAATACATACAAAACTTGTGGGTTTATCTGTAATGTAATTAAGAATAATGTATCAGTATATTGTACAATTTCTGTATGCCTATTGAACTGTGCAATAATACTCTAATAAATGTCAAAATAATATGGGGTTTGACATCCACCTCAGGTAAACTGGACCATAGAGTCTTACCTCCCTTACTAAATAAACTATAAAATGCACCATGATATCAAAAAATGAAGGAGGAAAATGCATCTCTAGTTAGGAAAAAATAATATAACCCTCATTTTCCAGTTTATCCAAATATTCAGTGTCAATGACTTTGTTACAAATAGAATTAAAGAAAATGCACAATCTTGTTCCAGTAGTTCGCACTTCATCCTTCATAATGCCTCTAATGGCTACTAATAATAGTTGTTGCAACAACACATGATAGTCATGGGACTTCATTCCCACTAACTTCAAATCGTTCATTGAGACACACCTTCTCACATTAGAAGAATACCCCTGTGGCACCTTAATTTCATGCAGACACCCACACAAACTTATTTTCTCCGCTTTTAATAGGGTATGCGCTGCTGGCTCCATATATGCCATCCTACCATCATCTCTTAGTTGTGGATGTAACCATTCTCTTATTCCCATATCAAGAAGGTCTAATCTTGCACTGATTCCATCCTTAGTCTTTCCTGGTATGTGCAAAAGCATACTGATAAGACTATCACAAACATTTTTCTCCATATGCATCACATCAATACTTTGTCTTACATCAAGAATATGCCAATATGAAAGATCAAAGAAAATTAATATCTTCTTCCATATGTTCTTCTCACCAGTAGTCCTCTGATTCTTACCAAAGGTGACATTGATACATTCCACCCGACTATAAACTTCCTCCCTAGTTAATGCCTTTGGAGCCATTCTATGCTCCGGTAAGCCGTTAAAATGCTTTCTTAAACTGCGATATGGGTGGAACAGATGAAGAAACCTCTTATGGCCTAGGTAGATCATTTTTCCCATGCTTAAGTTGATAGAAGTGTGTGTCTGTTTCACAGATCGAACATGCTTTATGCCTCTTCACACTGTACCTTGACAAGTTCCCATATGCAGGGAAGTCGTTTATTGTAGTGAAAATCATTGCACGCAGCTTGAAAGGATCCTTCTTATATGCTTCAAACACACCTACACCTTCCTCCCACAACTTCTTCAAGTCCTCAATTAAAGGCTCCAAATACACATCGATGTTGTTCCCTGGCTATTTTGGTCTAGAGATCATCATAAAAAGCATCACATACTTGCATTTCATACATAACCAGGTAGGTAAGTTGTATATTATAAGGAAAACTAGCCACAAACTATGTGTGCTAGTGAGAGTTCTATACGAATTGATTCCATCTGTACAAAGCCTAAACCAAAGGTTTCTCGGCTCGCTACCAAATTGAGGGAACATTTCATCTGTTTCCTCCACTGTGGAGAGTCGGTCGGGTACTGAAGATATTTTCTGTAAGATATTCTCTCATCAGAATGCCATCTCAACTTCTTTGCTTTCGTTGGACTCGCAAACAATCGCTTAAACCGCGGTATTATTGGAAGATACCATAACACCTTTTTGGGTTGTCTTTTAATTATCCCTTCACCACAACCACCATCTTTCTTTACTTTGTATCGTGACGTTTTATACTTAGGACACTCACTAAGACCTTGATAATCCTTTCTGTACAATACGTAGTCATTAAGGCAAGTATTTATCTTTTTATACTCCATACCCATCATAGACAAGATTTTCTTGGCCTCATACATATGATTTGGAAGTATATTATCGTCTAGAAACATATCACAAAACAATTCAAGCAGCAATGTGAAACTACTATTGGTCCACCTACAAGTTGTCTTTAAGTTGACCAAATGCAATATTCTTGTCAGCCGTGTGTACTTACTCCTAGGGTACAAGGTGTCTCTAATCACTCCGCAGGATGTCATATTCATGTGACTGTGCAATGGATTCTACCTCAACATCGTTAATCATTTTCTCCATTCTGTCTTCATATATCACATCCAAAACTTCCTTCTTGTGAGACGGACAATCTGTTACTTCCTCACTATGCCATATCCACCTTGTGTATCAAAGATTTATTCCATAACAAAGTAGGTGATCCTTAATAACTTCAACATCCCACCGACTCTTATTTAAACAATTGACACAAGGACAAAAATACTTCACATTTTTTGTTAGAGCATTCTTTCTAACAAATTCAATAAATTCTTCTACCCCATTCTCATATTCTTCACTATTTCTCAAAGCATTCATCCAACTATGATCTATTTTATTGCCACCTACGTCATTCCCAATAACACTCAAGCTCAGAACAATTGTAGGGTTTTCTTTTTATTATAATTTTTTTTAAAAAAAATTTGGCAGCATTTCCCCTTAAACATGAGACACCCTGAAATTCCAATAACAAATCAGTTCAGCTTAATTTTAACAAAACTAACTAATTAAGGCAATTTGGAACTGTTTTAGGCAATTATAATAGAGGAATATTCATAAAATTGTGCTATGAAAAGGGCATAGCACAAATAAGATGATAAGGGCATGTGCATATATATCATGCTGTGATGTTGAACAGGGTTGGTTCTCCACACACACACACACACACAAACTCATAAGTCATAATTCACAAGCTATTTGGATAAAATTCATAGAGTTTCCTATACCCACAGTAATAATTCCAGAAAAATAATTACAATTTAAGTTAATATTTCAATAGTTCTAATGGTTCCTATTAGTCCAATCAAACTAGCAATATCCTTAATAACACAAAAATAAATTGAATTACGTACTAGGAATTTGAAGGAAGCGTCAATATTTGAGTATTGTTTTGCGCCTTTCGTCTTACGAGATAGCCGTCTATGTAAGCGTAAGGACAGAGTGAGGAGGAGGACGGAGAGACAGTGTGAGGATTCGGTGTGTGTATGGAAGAGAGGTAGACAGAGAGGGAGTGAGGACCGTGTATGTGTGAGGACAGAGAGAGGGATGGAGGAGGGAGTGAGGACAAAGGGAGGGAGTGAGGAGGGAGTGAGGACAAAGAGGGAGGGATGGAGGAGGGAGTGGACGAAGAGAGGGACTGTGTGTGTGTGTAAGGAAGAGAGTGACAACAGAGAAAGGGAGGAGGGAGTTTACAGAGAGAAGAGAGGAGGGTTTAGGCGTCCCCAGCCATTTTTGGGGACGCCTAAACTACTTTTATGCATCCCCAAGAATCATTGGGGATGCATAAATGTTTGCAGGTCCCCATAAAGGGACCTACAACCTATCCTGCAACCTTTCATGACATCTTATTAGCCATGACAGGGTTTTGGCATCCCAATTTTATTGGAAACGCCTAAAGGTAGGAAAAAATTACCTTTAGGTGTCCCCAATTTTTTTGGGATGCCTAAAGGATTTTTCTGGCACAAAATATAAGCTTTTGGAGCCCCTTAGGAGTCCCATCTGTGATTTAGGACGCATAAAGCTTAAAATTTCCCTTCAAAATTACCTAAATGCCATCATGTTAGCTTTTTATTTCCCTTTTTAAAATAGGGACGTATTTTAGGGAAGTAAAATGTATTTTTTTATAGTAGTGGTGGTTGCTCATTTTTTCCTATAGCAATGTGTAATATGTTATATAAGGGGATAATGGAGATTATTATACAGCGCATAAAAGGGTTTATGGATAAATTAGTGTCCCCGTTCTAATCTAGCTTCATCCTAAGGCAGAGCATCTATGACAATATTGTCATTGCAAAGCAGGCAGCACATATGATGAGTAGAATGAAAGGAGGTAAGTGTTTCCTAGCTATTAAAATAGACTTGGAAAAGGTGTATGATTATTTGAATTGGAATTTTATTGTTGATGTGCTTAATGAAGTTGGTTTTTTAGATCATATTGTTCACTTAATTAAATGTTGTATCACAACTATGGATATGTTGATTTTGTGGAATGGTGAGAAGGGTGAAGTTTTTAATCTCTCTAGGGGTATGAAGCAAGAAGTCCCTACATCCCCTTATTTGTTTGTGCTATGAATAGAAAATTTATCCCATTTAATAGTGGATGGAATTGATAGTAAGATGTGGAATCCCCGTAGAGTTGGAAGGAGGGGGTAGCATATTGCATCTAATGCTTGCAGATGATTTGATTTTATTTTGTGAGGTTGATCTAGGGTAATTTTATAGTCTAATGGATTGTTTGGATATGTTAACATTTGAGAGTATGTTGGGCCAAAGAGTTAATAAGCAAAAGACAAGCACTTTCTTTTCTCAAAATTAGATTGTAGGAAGCAAGAAGAGCTATACAACTCTTATAGTTTTCAAAAGATGGAGGAGTTGGGAAGGTATTTGGGAGCTTATGTAACAAATGGGAGAGCTAGTAGGAACAAATTTAAGTATATTATTAATAAAGGGTAAGGAAAGTAAATGGGTGGAAGAAGCAATGCTAATCGTTGGTTGGAAGGTTGATGTTGGTCAATCTGTTACCATTGAGCTAGCTGTCTTCACTATGTAACATGTGGAGCTGCCAGCTGGTGCTTGTAGAAGAGCAAAATTGATGGGATGTTTGTGACTATATGGAAGGTGCTAGGAGGGTGAGAAGGATATGTTTTATGCTCGCAAAAGAAATATGGTTGGCAGTGAGAGGCAATCAAGTGAGTGGTAATTTTTTCTGTACAGATTACAAGCAATGGTTTTAGGGAAATTTATCAAACTATGAGAAGTGAGCAAGAACCTTAACTATTACTTATTGGTGGTAGTGTCATTGGAGGAACAAGTATTTGTTTGAGGAGGGATTTCAAATGCCTTAGTCTCCTAAAATGATCATTAGAAAATATATTTGGAAAATAGAATTGTTTGCAAGTCAAGAGGGGTTGTTGGTCTTAAAGAGGATGCTATTGATGTTAAATGGGAAAAACCACTTAAGGAGTGGTTATAACTTAGTTTTGATGGTGCAGTGAATAAAGTTTCTAATCTAGCAGGTGTGATGGAGTGATAAAGGGTTGTAATGGAGAATGGGTGTGGGGTTATATGAAGAAATTACGGTAATGTAGTGTAGATACTAATTAGATATGGGGGTTGTTAGGGGGTTGCAAATAGCAAAGGAGATGGGGGTGAGGAAACTGATAATTGAAGGTGAATCTAAAGCTGTGTTATCAGCTCTAGGAGGTATGAATTATGGTAAGGAAGCTACAAGTTCTCTTCAAATGATGATTGCAGATGTTATATGTGCAGATTGGTAGCTGATGTTTTCACATACTTATAGGGAGGGCAACATGGTTGCTAATTGGCTAGCAAATGAGAGTCTCTTGCACGATTTTAATTTGTTACAGTTTTGTAATGTTCCATTTGGAGTACAAAAATTACTACTTCATGATTTCTTGGGGTTTTCCTCTCCAAGCGAAGTACTGAGTTAAATAAGAATGATAGGGGTTATTCCTATTTTACCAAAAAAATAGTAATCTATCTTCATTGGCGTATGCGATTGCTTTTTTTGGACGTGTATAAGCTACCTCACAAAAAAATGATTTATATGATTTTTGTTTTAATAAATGCTTGCGAATGTGTTTATTATGATCTATACCTTTTCTTATATAACCATAAATCAATCTTAGCATCCTCATCTCTACTACCTCTACTTTATACTCATGTTGTCCCTCATTTACTACTGTAAAATATTGTTGGTCTTTTAGCAGTAACACATAACTTCTCTTTTTATCTTATTATGTACTTTCAATTCTAATCACTAATAAATGACAATTTTTCTCCATTTACACCTTACAACTTGAATTCTATGATTAAACTCTCTATCCATTTTACCATATTTTCTATAATTAATCCCAAGTATTTAAACTATGTCACTTAAGGATGCTTTGATCCCCTAATTTAACAAATCACTTTTAACTTATGATTGGGCCATACACTTAGAGATACTTCATTTTTATTTTCTTATTCTTAACATTAGACCTTTATATATATAGTCAATGTATTTTCTTAAAAAATTTTCGTAAAATTAGCTTGTAATTTTGAAGCCTTTTCAATTGCTGGCACTACAAAGAAAAGATCAAAGTTAAATCAAAATTGAATAAAAATATGACACTTGACCTTGGGGATTAAAAGATAATCCTTCAATCATTAATGTAAGACTTAATTAGAGAGTCAATCTTGATTCTAAATGTCATATCTCTCTCTCTCTATCACGAATACACATATCATATCCCCTCAATCACTATTGCAAATATCACTTTTTAGACCGGTTAAAAAAGACATTTTAGACCGGTTCTAGATCAGGTCTTGATACAGCCGGTCTAAAAAGTATCTAACTTTTTAGACCCGTTAAAAAACCGGTCTAAAATATAAACTTTTAAGATCGGTTGTGATAAAGTCTGACTAACAAAACCTTATAAGGAAATTTTAGGTTTAAAATATACTTTTAAGACCGGTTTCTCTGAAAACAGGTCTTAAAAGTATAGGATTTTAAGAACGGTTCAGAAAAAAACCGGTCTTAAAGTTATATTTAAGACCGGTTTGTTATGAAAATTAGTCTTAAAAGTGTAGTTATTTAAGATCGGTTCTCATAAGAACCGGTCTTAAATATCAATTTAAGACCGGTTATCATGAGAACCGGTCTTAAAGGCTAGAATTTTAAGATCGGTTCTCATTTTAACCGGTCTTAAATATTACTTTAAGACTGGTTCTTATGAGAACCGGTCTAAATTTTTTTTTAGTTTTATTTGTTTCAATCTTACCCAGGCCAATAAGCCATATTCAATGACAATCCCCTCTCCACATACACAAGCAACAACACATGTATATATATATTCACAATTAGAAGCAGTAATAACAACATTTTTATTTCCAGAAACACTTGGTATTTCTCAGAATCAATTCAGCCTAAGGCATCATGTTATCCTATGAAAACTTGCTCCAAATTTAGAATCATGAAGCCTAAAATCCTTATTAGTTCCCCTTTCCCTCTTTTGTTAAATATGACCTTAGTTATCCTAATTGGTATGAAGAAATAAATGTCAGTCTCTTCAAGGCAACAACACTTGGCCCTTACAACCCTCCACCCTCAACAATCATAGAATTAACATTATGAATAAAAATCATTTAAAACAAACACATTCAATTCCAATGACTACCAATAACACATGATCAACTTATTCAATTCTCAGCAACAGTACAATATTAACAATTTATAATCATCATGCATTTTGAACCACAATGAACCACAACGTAACAATGATAGCAGAAAAATCTCAACATTGTGTACACTTCAATCCCAAAGCTTCTAAAGAAAAGTAGGAGAAGAAATATTTCTCATCATATGGACAAAATTCATAAGCTTTACAGAGAAATGAAAAAAATGGAAGAAAATGTACAATAGTGATCCCATGCTTGTATTGACAGCCAACTAGTATCACCAATATCCAAGAAATTATCCTGAGCAGATATATAAACCAAGTTAGATATATATGAAAACCATAAGTATTATTAGAACAACATAGGATCTAATTCAAAAACTTACTAATATTGTAAAAGCTCATAGATGAATTCAGCACAACAATTGCGGATGATATCATATCTTCTTCAGGAAAGGGATCAACAAGATCAAACATCTATATGTGTAACACCGAAGCCAAACAAAACATTAACTTACTAACTTAAAAAAAATAAAGTAATACAAAATTTTTAAAATATACATTTATTACCTCCTCAGTAAAATCAGTCGTGCCTAGGCTGATAATATTGTAAATTTGACTCAAAATATAAAGACCACATAAGTTGGAGCCCGGTGGTTGCCAACGGCTCTGAAAAAGAATATGATATCATCAAAGCAAGCATAAAAGCATAGCTTATGGAACACATCTTAAAGAAAATAAATATGTACTAACCTTTAGCGTGATCTATGTAGGGTCTTTTAAGTCACGAACATGCCTACCACATTTAGCGTGTAGGAATGTCCGCATAGCCCTATCATCAAAATCACAAAGATTACTTATTCTGCACACAAAAGGTAATAAAGCAAGAAAAGTTACAAGTTCACGGTTTTCTTCAAGTCACTCCCCGGTTTGAAGTGGAGGGAGCATAGGAGGATGACTGTGTAACTAGCCTTACACAGAATAACCAATTGCCAATGATCCCTTAAAAAAAGAGATAAATGTTAAGCAAATATAAAGCATTATGTGTGTTTTGGAATATAAATTTGATGTTTCTTACCCATGAACATAAGGAAACAAGAAACAGTCAGTTTGATGTTTCTCTTGGACTTGAACTGGGCACATGAATCCAAATTTATCGCTCTGGCCAGAGGAGACCAACCTATGATTCATGTACCTACAAAAATGCAAGCACACAAATTAAAGTTAAACAGTGTAATTTTTAAGATATTTACTTCCAATTGAAGAAGATACTTACATAAAAAATAGTTGGACAATCCCAACCGTAAGATATTATCTAGGAGCGACTAGGGACATTAAATCTTCCCTATCAAGATAGCATATCGCCCCTGACTTCCCAACAACTGAATCCGTAGGACAACTTCTTGTTAGGAAGGATGTATCGTATGCCATCAGAATCACTTGTTGTATCACATTCAGTGGAGGCTATGAAACTCATGAGGGAAGGGAGCCGAACTTGGGGCTCTGATCGGGGAATCTGCAGCTCGAACAGAAAAAAGGTTCTTTGACCATGATGTGAAGGTACCTAAAACATCACTCATAATCTTGAACTCCTCAGAAGGGATAGAGACATGTGCGTCTGCGATGATAACCTCCTCAACTGACACCCTGACTTGATCATCTGTCATCTGTTGGTGGTGAACAGTTGATCCTAGGTTGTGTACACTCCCCCATGCAACTAACCATCTAAGAGGATCCTCAACAAATATGTCACAAGGCTCGCCAATGTCCTTTCCAAGACCCTCTGATGACTGTCCAATATTGCAACAACTCCCTTTGGTTCTCTGCTTATTACGATCGAGCGACTGTGCCTAGGCAGGAACGATATCTTGTCTTGTTCTCACCATGGCATATACTTCCTCCTTCATCTTGCTTAACAAGGCATCCAATAGTGCATTAAATGATGCTTTTGCCTTGGCCCTTGCTTCTGCCCTCGCAGTGGCCAACATACGCTCCAATTCGTCTCTCGTCACCATGTTGGAGGAGGAATTGCGTGAGGAGGATCCAAAGTAATCCTTTATACCCACCCCTCCTCTAACTCCCCTGATACGGCCTGTATGCTTACATTTTCCAGTAGAAATAGTGAGAATGTCATTCCTCCCCTCCGACTTGAAGGATCCCTCGGCTTACTTTTTTTAAAGTTCCTCCTGTGAAATATACAAATAACACACATGAGTAATGAAACATGTTTACTAAATAGTTAATAACAACAACGATACTTATAATTTTTTCACCGACTATACGAGACTTTTCACTCGTATAGGATCTACCACTCTTTTGGCGAGCATGCAACCACAATTTCAAGCTTACCAATTTCAACAATTGGTATTTTATGCACCCCAGGTACAGAGGCTTCTCAGCAACACTACACATATTACCATATGTATATGATTGCTCAAAAGCCTCTTCTTATACATCATGAATAATATCCTCTATCCAATCATTCAGATCTGTGTCATGATCATCAAAGGCGACTCCCCCTTATTGAGCTGCGCTTGGAATTTCTATTTCTTCATTATGCCATACCCATACTATATAACTCTTACAAAATCCTTCACAAATTAAATGTGTATATATATCTGCAGCACTTAGTCGCTTCTCATTCAGACATTCTATACCAGGACAATAGAACATCTCACTATCATAATTACCAGAATTTCTTCTAGAAAATTCCAAAAAATCCCTCACCCCATTATCATATTCAATACTAGTCCGTTTAGCGTTTATCCAACTACGATCCATATATCGCAACACCTTTTTTTCTTCTCTTCTGTATATTAACTCCCCTAGAAAAGGCAAGAGTATGATGAGAGTATGAAATCATTACACTCATCAATTTATCTAGTTTAACAGAATTCTTCATCAGAACTCTTCATAAGATGTAATTACAATTTGTTCCATTTTCTTCAAGTAATTTTTCCCCATTCACATAGTTGTTATTTCTGTTTAAGAGACCACTGCAATTACATCTGATTTTGAAGACATAAACAACAAAATTTATAGACTCAAGAAAGAAAATGATTCAATAGATTCAAAACATATTCAATAGACCATTTCAACAGATTCAATAGAAAGAAACTAATAAACAGCACAATTACACCTTCAAAGTATTCAACAGAAAGAAATTGATATGCAAAATGCGAAAGGCCAACCAATTGTGATTGAATAAATTCATAACATCCAAATTTGTAAATCACAGACCAGAGCATCAAACAATTGTTTCCTATCCAGTAATAAACCTACAAGCCAGAACCAACATTTTACGAATAGTTCTTCAAAATCATTTCCTTTATAAAAAATCAATTTCACTAAATTTCACTATTTGTACGAAGAATTAACTGAGACAAGGAGACATTACTCTTACCTGGTTATAGTGACCTTGGATCGTGGCTTGAGGAGCAGGAGGAGTTGCGGTTGCAGTGGTTGGAGAACAGGCCGGAGATAGTGGTGATTTCATGGATACAGGCCGGGGGATGAACGGAAAATGGAGAAGGAGGGGCGGCGGCGGTATTTTAAAACTAGTGGGTTGAACGGAAAATAGAGAAGGGAGGGGCGGCGGTGGCGGTGGCGGCGGTCGGAGCAGAGGCTGAAATATGACCGGAGAAGAAGCGCATGGCTGAAATAGAGCTTTCGCGGCTGTGGAAGGACTGAGAGGGATACAAAATGAGGGCGGGCTAGGTTTGAATACCAGAATTATTTAAATAACTAGTCTTAAAAACACTTTTAAGACCGGTTATTTAATTAACCGGTCTTAAAAGTTATCTAATTAAGACCGGTTATTATAACGGGTCTTAAAGGTCTTAACTTTAAGACCGGTTATTTAAATAGCTGGTCTAAAGAAATTAATTTTAAGACCAGTTATCAATACAACCGGTCTTAAAATGCCATGGATTTTTTATTTTCATTTTAATTAGATATTTAAGACCGTTTATTTAAAAATCGGTCTTAAAATAATGACTTTTAAGACCGGTTATCTTAATAACCGATCTTAAAAATAAAGGGATTTTTTAATTCATTTAATTACTTTACTTTTGAGACCGGTTGTTTAGAAAACCGGTCTAAATAATGTTTTTAAGATCGTTATTTAAATAACAGGTCTAAAAAGTTTCTTTTAATTACAAAATTGACATCACGTGTTTCTTTTAGACCTTATTCGTAATAACCGGTCTAAATGATGTAGTCTAAAAAGGCTATTTTGCACTAGTGAATCTACCCTCTGTTAATACTCCCTAAATAAGGTGATTTTTTTTTGCAACAATGGTTGAAGCCAAATGCTTGTCATATTTGTTACAATTAACTAACTAAACTAACTTTTTAATCTAAATAAATTAATTAAATAGGCCCTATATTAAGCCCCAGAAGAGTATCAATGATCAAATGTAGAGAAAATAATAAGACATTTATAGGTTTTACATCAACACAATTTAAAAAAGTCATATCAATTTCTTTGAACTTTGCATTTTCACCAATTTTTTGTAATGGCCTTGAACTTAGAATAAATTAATCATTTCAATATCTATTAATATTTTAATAATATGTTGCACATATATATTAAAAATGAATGGTAGTCTAGTGGAATTTGTGTTACTACTTTTTCTTGAGGGTGGGGTGTAATACCTTATTTCTAATAGTCCTAGATGGGTGCAAAGGAGTAGTGAAATCAGTTGTAACCCAGGATTCGAACCAAGATTACCCAACTTCCAAAAATGTTCACAAATTCTTAATCTTAACTCAAGAGTTGAACCTAGGGTTGAGTGGGATTTTCAAAGGGGAAAAAACTTTTCAATTATTTCCACAAGTTTTACTACGTCACTATGTCTCATCGGCTCTTAGTTTCATCATATCAGAGTGTGCGAGTGATTCTCTGCTTAAGTCTCACATTTTATACTTTAGTCATAGTTTAGTTTTGTCCGGAAGCATTAACCCAATATAGATTACTATTCATCTATAGACTACCGGCATTACTAGTTTTCCACTGTATTGTCATCAAGGTTATAAAGTTATACACACCTTATACATATCAAAATATCCAAAATACTAAAACAGCAACCAACATAGAAAGTAGATAATGCAGCTTCATCTTCTAGCTATCCACGCTTACCCTCTTGCCCTTTAAGCTACTAGCTTGTATTGTAAATTGGTTTATAAAAAAAGGGTGAGATTTAAAAAAATATCAGTAGTAACAGATGGTCAATTATATAGATACAACATCATAGAGCATACCACACAGTCATCATATAATAGAATCATCACCACAACATTCAAAGCATAACATGCAATTCACATACCATTATAGCACTAGGTATATCACAAGGCTTTGAGTGTTACCCATGCAATCCACCCCAAGCATCCACTTGTGCATCACAGAATGTGCAAGACAATTCATGATGAATCTACAAAACATGTAGTATATCTTATAACATATGAAAGATAAAGTTACTACCTGGTCTCTTCTCGTGAGCGATACCAATTGTTTCCCTAAGTTCGGACAGGTCTTAGACTACGGACAACCATCAAGTCCTATAATTAGAATTATGGATGACGAGTTATTACTTAATCCCAATCCTTTTTGGTATAATTTAAGCTAATTTATTCTTGATTATTTAGCTTGTTGGTCATTATTTAAGTCACTTAGGTAGTCCTTGGAAGTCCTAACAAAGACCCTTAAGGTTGGGAAAGACCATACCAATCAACATCTCTTGAAAAATATGAAATAGAGAAAAATTGGAGTCTTGCCACGGCCAACAATGCCTAGCCGCGACCATGACAAGTCAAAAATCCTCTGGCCGTGGCAAAAAATACCCTGTTTCTTAACTAAATTTTCAAAAATCATAAATAAACTTTAAAAAATCCAAATGATTTGATTCCACATTCTATGTGACCCTATTTTAGTATAATTTTATGGGAAAATATAGCCATAAGCTAAATGCATCCAAAGAAGTACATAATTTCATTTTATTAGAACTTGTTCTAGAATTGCCAGTTTTTCATGCCCAAATTTAAAAACTTATATCTCCCAATGTACTTGTCCAAAAATTACAAAATACCTATCCAATTAAACCTCTATGTCTCTACTTTAATTATGTAAATTTTAAGAACTTTTGGACAAGGTTTAACCCATGAAACATCTCAAACAACATCACTGTTCTAAAAAGAGCAGATCAACAACATGTACATGTATACTTCATAAATTTCCAAATTCATATACAAGCATCCAAAAATCATGAAAACTTGCATGCCTACACAATTTTGCCTTATAAATCCAATGGGTACATCAAAATTACTAAATTCCCACTCCTTCCTCATATCATCTACAGAACAGTAAGTTAGGGTTTCTAGGAGTAACATGTTATTTTCTTGTTTTCTCTTGCTTAATCTCTTCCTTTCTACTTATAATCACATGATTAACCATTTAAACACTAAATGGACATGTTTATAGGAAATTTGGGTAGTATTTTCCTTTGGTTTTTCTTCAGCCTGATATTTGAAAATAAGAGAAAACAACACAATATCTACCAACAACATCAACAACATCCAACAAGGTAAGAGAAGCAATTTTTGAAGTTTATCTCTTGATTCTTATTACTTCTCTCTCCTCAAAGTCTCTATCCTCTCTCTCTACACCCTTGATTAAGCTTTCTAATCATGGTTTTTGAGAAGGAGAAGAGGTTATAGAGTGATTAAGAGGCAAAAAGTCACAAGGTTTTGCAAGTTCATACCTTGGATCTTTGAAACCCTAAGCTCCCTTGGCTTGAATGCTCTTGGCTTGTTCTCAAGCTCTCTCTCTCTCTCTTTGTGTAGATTTTCCACTGTAAATGAAGATGGAAAGAGGAGGGATAATGCTTTAATGGAATACCCAAAGTTGCTTTACATGTGCTTAATTGCTATTGGTCTAAAATTATGTGTTTTTTTTGTATAACATCACAAAATAATTGCATTTCCCTTTTCCTTCACTTGGTCAGCCGAATTAATGAGAGATGAGAAAGTATATATATTGCTCTTAAATTATCCCATATTGTCATCTTGCAATTGCATCTACTAATTGGTCAAACTTGGTTATATGATTTTACTTTTTGACTCTTTGACCTTCCTTCTTGATTCAATTTTAGAGCATGCATTTAATTTCTCCAATATTCTCTTTGCTTGACTGAAAATATCAAGGAAAATAATAAAATTAATTGCCTTTTGCATAATTGACAAATGACCATTTTGCCCATACATTTATTTTCATTTTCGCACTTAATGCAAAAATAGGAAGAATTTTCATCAAATTTGAAAATTCATATATAATTTTGTAGATATCAAATTGAGGTGATTCTATAGGCTATGTAACTCTTATTAAGTCTAGTTTTAAGAAAAAAATATAACCTTTGGCCAAATAGAAGCTCATCATTCCTAAAATTCTCATTTTTGGAAGCTGACACTGAAAATCACTAGTTTCAATAGGCTAACTTAAAAAATACATATCTCTTTGTATACAGCTCCAAATAACTCATATGACCTATCAAATTAAATCTTTATAAGTCTACTTTCATCTGGAAATTTTCAAAATTTTTGGACATCATTTACTCATTGAAAAATGTGACACAATCATGACTGCCACACCAGGAAATTCACAGGCAGCAACACTTCAACTTTTACAATTTTTGTTCCCACATGTTAATGTTGTGTGTGACCTCTAATTGCATTATTTTTTCATTTACTAAGCTTTTTAATTCATCACAATATTTCCTTTAATACCCTAAGGGTATAAAGAAATTTGGGGAAATACAATTATGTCTTACTGGGACACTTGTTAAACCGAGGCTTAGTAGTCCACTTAATCCAAGCTTAATCTCAAGCCTTTTGTCCCAAAATTTAGTATATTACATGGGAATTGAATCCTTTTTGTGTAAAAAAAGAGTAATTTAATTTTTCTTTTAACTCAATTGAAATTACTAGAAAGCCCATATTATAACATTTTAAATTTTAATCTAAAGGTTTAAAGTCAATTGAGCTTTGATTAGTATGGAAATTGAGGCATTAGTAGTTGAATTTGGAGATTTGAGGCTTAGAAACCCAAGATTGATGATTGGATGTAATATATCTAGACCCTCTTTTTAGCAGTTTTGGAAGTTGGAACTTTTCATGGACCAAATTATAGGATTTTTGAGTATTTTGTTTTGCATTAGAAACTAAAAATCCCTAGTTTTAAAGTTGGGTCACCCTCTCATTTAGACGTTTTGAATTGGTCTAAGGATTTGTAATTTCTAAGAGTCAAATGATAATATTTTTGTGTTCTTTTTGTATCTAGAAGTAGACATCTCAAGCTTTCCAAAGATCCTTAATTTCTAATTTTTGAATATTTATGTAGACTTAGGGGCCATATTTTCTGCATCTTTGGCTATGATAAAATGATATGGACCCAATAGGAAATTATCCTAGAACACCTAGAAATTACAAATTGGTTAGAAATGTAGAAGCAGATACATAATAAATAGAAGACAAATAGTGATCTTGAAACTAGGAACCAAATTAACAGTTGTTCCAAGAAATACAGAGTATATGAAACTCGGCACCGAAGGAAACATCGCTTAAGAAAATCCAAGTATAACAAGCACAAGAGTATATCAATCTCTTATGTATGCCATTTAGTATTCTATTAAGAACACATAATCAACAAGTAAATACTTGTTAAATGAAAATTCTTATTCATAACTCATAATCTAATAATCTCTGCCAATAACTAAGCACAACTCAACATTTAAAGGAACTTTCTAACCTAATATGACTCAAAACATTTAAAAAAGATAGTCTAAGATATTCTAAAGATATTGAGAATAAAATGCAATATATAAAAAATTAAATCAAGGATATAATAATAAGATATTAAATGATAGGGTTAAGGTGCAAAAATACACATGAGTTTTTCCCAAAATAGCGCCCAACATCAAATGCTTTTTTTAGGAGCAAAAGTGACTATATGATTACAAAAGTGGGGCAAAAATCAAAGTTTCCATTGATTTGAAAACTTTAACCGTGAGTTTGAACTTTTTGACCAAAAATGGTGAGTTGGAGCAAACTTTTTAACCAAAATTCATCACATACGTGAACAACTAATAGATCTTCAGCACCATTAGCGCCCTAGTGACCCCCAATATAACTGTTATCTACCCTATTGCTATCAAAATTTGCGTCACCAAGATTTACAATAGACAAAGAATCAGCGCCATCATGTTCATAATAATCCATAACCGTCACTATGAGTATGCTTGCACAACCAGAAATAACATATGGCCAACAACTGGCACATTTAAGGTGAATTAAATAGGCGTAATCATTATTTAACTGAAATTGTGACTTTTGCCCCTAAAAAATCATTTGGTGTTGGGTGCTATTTTGGGAAAAACTCATGTGTATTTTTGTACCTTAACCCTAAATTATAATCCCACATTACTTAACATTATAGTCCAATTAAGATCCCCTTTCCAAGGCTAACCTAAATTCCCTAATTTATACTTAGTGGTGATCAAGCACTAAATAGAAAAAACAATACAAGATTAAGTAAAAAAAATAACAATAAGCACAAATTATTTAGTTCATACATGCTCAAATCCCCAAATTAGTTCATAGCTTCTCTAGGTTATAGGACAATTAACTAAACATCACTGAAACCAAAATCAAAATCATCTCAGAACAACAACAAAAACTAAATCAGAATTCACTAAAATTAAAAGGGAAAGGAAAGGAAAGAAGAGTTGAAACAATAAACATATAATAGAAGAGGTGTTATAGTTCAAACTCGCATCCTCTGGTCCAGAAGAATTGATAACACCGACACCCACAATAACTTTCTCACGTCTCTGAAGCTCATAACGGCTCCCTTCCTTTCTCTCAGTCTGGTTCTTCAATGCTCCAATTCAGTTGATGTGATTAAGAAGGATAAAAAGTGTGAACAACCTCCTCTGTCTTGGTCTCTAATTTCACGCTTAAAAGAATAAAGACAACGGAAAAGAAAATAGAAGGTCCTCCCCCAGTCCAACTAGTCCGTGCTTCTCCGTAAAGCTTCTCGCCACTGCTTCTCTCAAATGAAACTCAACCCCAACAAAGAAGAAGAAATAGGGGATTGTGACGGCATACTGGAGTTCCTTCCATCCTCACTCCATTCGCCGTCAATGATTGAAGATGAAAACTCCCTCCAAGCTTTCGCTCTCCTTCTGGTTCTCTTGCTGCCACCCTTTACTCTCAACTTTGCCAAAATGTTTCCTCTCTTCTCCGTTTTACTCCCAACCGTAGCTCACTCTCCTTAGGTCTTCAATTCATTTCTTTAGACAAAAAGCTATCATCTCTGTTTTTTTAGAAGTCCATCCACAGTGCTGCTCTAGTTTTTGATCTTTCGGCCCAATCCTATCTTGTTTAGGTCTTCCTCTTTGTTTTTTTTCAACGCTAGGCATGGCTTTTGTCTAGGAGAAGAAAGGAAAATAAATAATACTAAAATTCAAGAACTAAAATAAATTTCCAATACTAATAAAATCAATGCTAAAAACAACCAACAAAACTTTCTCTTCATTGATTTATGGGTTAAGGTGCAAAAATACATATGAGTTTTTTCCAAAAATAGCGCCCAACACCAAATGCTTTTTTAGGGGCAAAAGTGACTATGTGATTACAAAAATGGGGCAAAAGTCTCAATTTCTGTCAAATAATGATGACGCATGTTTAATTCACCTTAAGTGTGCCAGTTGTTGTCCATATGTTATTTTTGGTTGTGCAACATGCTCATAGTGATCATTATGGATGATTATGAACACGGTGACGCTGATTATGTGTCTATTGTAAATCTTGGTAAGGCAAATCTTGATAGCAATAGGGTAGATAACAGTTATATTGGGGTTACTAGGATGCTAGTGGTGTTAAAGATCTATTAGTTGTTCACATACGTGATGAATTTTGGTCAAAAAGTTTACTTCAACTTATCCTTTTTGGTCAAAAAGTTCAAACTCACGGTCAAAGTTTTCAAATTAACGGAAACTGTGATTTTTGCCCCACTTTTGTAATCATATAGTCACTTTTGCTCTATTTTTGTAACCACATAGTCACTTTTTCCCCTAAAAAAATATTTGGTGTTGGGCGTGATTTTAGGAAAAACTCATGTGTATTTTTGCACCTTAACCCTAAATAATATCCTTGAAATCCCTATTTGGCAACTCATATATCTAGAATAATATCATTAAGAAACTACTAATAAATTTAAAAGATTCTTAGGATAATTCAAAATATCTAAAAGATATATCAAATCTTCGTAATAATTTAAGAAGTACAAAATGACTTTTTTAAATGGTAAAATTACGTAGAAAACAAAAAAAATAACATAATTGGAAGCCCTCTTATATATTATTTGTCTTCTTCCACGACCTAACACAACTGACAAAATTACCTTATTGAGTCCTATCAATCTCTTGTTCTTGAAAAGTGTCATCCTTGATTCTTGAAATTCTTCAAGAGGTACCCGAAACTTATGGATTAGATTATTGATCTCTCCTTGCACCTACACAATTGAAACAACCATACTAGGAAAAAAAGGTAATTGAAGCTCTGATTTGCAATGAATTTTTCCCCTTTTTTTTGTAATAGTTGTTCTCACTTTTTTTGGTACTTCATTTTTTTCTTGGCTCTTTTCTTCAACTTCTTTTCTGCCTTTATTTTACAGTTTTACAATCATAAATTTGAATACCAAATGATATGGAACCGCAACATGCCCTAGGAACCTAGAAATTATACATAAAAGTCACATCCACAAACTTCAAAACAATCAAATTTGTTGGACAAAGAATTAGAAGGCTAAGGGACTGAAAGATAGTGATCGACTCTGGTACCAATATTGTTAGGAATCGTACACGCAGCGGAAAAATTAACCCTTTAAAACCTCGATTCCCAATCGTGGATCTATCAAAGACGTCTAAATCGAGTAGTTAGAATAGTACCTTTATGTTTCTCGTGCTTTCGATCTATAGGAGTCAACACCTCTGGTCGCCTCCCTCTACCGGTATCCACACGAACAAGACCCAATTTCGGCAGCGTGCTAGCGCCTCCAAGATGTCTCTCTAGGGTTTCTCGCGGCTCTCCAAGTTCTTCGTACGGCCTAGGGTTCTCTAGCCCTTCAAATTTTATATCTGATGTGTGCCGTATTGGAATCTCAAAATTAATCTTAATTAATTTGAAATTCAAATTAAATCAAATAAATCTGATTTAAATTTGTTAAACAGATTTAATTTATCATATTCATTTAATTTAATTAAAGAGCCAATAGATTTAATTTATCGATAAATTAAATCTAAGATATGATATCTTTATTAGCTTTAATTATTTAATTTATCAAATAAATTAAATATAAAACTAACATCTTATAATAATATTATAATCTATATATATTATTATTATATTTTTCGAATTTATATATATATATATATATATAATTCATCCACCCTAGGTCAAATATTATATTCATTGAATCTTAGACACATCTTAGATTCAATGAATCTGGACATCATAGCTCGTGTTGGGCTATTCTTGTGTGCGACCCTGTAGGCCCACATGAAGTTGGCAGTGGGCCAAAACTATTCTAGCCCACAAGTCGCAAGCGGCCTCTAGCAAGACATTGCGACTACCCAATTTACATGAGGATCGATGATACGATGCAACCTTTTATACAACCATGTCACGTCCCTTTTTGTCACACGATATTTCGGTCAAGGATGAGGCATGGACAACGTCATCCTCCTGTTCCTGACCATCACTTTCCCGATTCCTGAGTAGCCTGAAATTAGAAATGGAAACTCCTTCCCATTACAGTATGGCCATACATTTCTCAGACTCACTCATCGAAGGGCCCAGTAATATCTCTCACTAATGTGAGGGACAAATTCCATCTTGATCACTCACATTTCTCTTCATGAAAACTCCTAAGCCCGATTGTAGCCTTTATCATCACCCGGTCAAAGGTGACTTTTGACTAGGTCAAAACTTAGCAAGTTTCATGCAGGAATCTATGATGATCTCAGGTCAGAGGGCTCTGCGACATGATTATATGTATGAGATAAGCTTATGACTTAATCCATGCAACTTTCTCATAGCGGGTCGGTCCAGCACCTTATACTCCTATAAGTGCCTAAGACATTGATTTGTATCTCTATACCTCATCAAAGTCATACTGGTCTTATTTCATCTTTGCTCCCGCATAGATAATTGACCAGGGACATTTAGGATAATCTTTATAGTTCATCCAAGGATACAATTATCATAGTAAACATGCAAATGATATGATAACAATAAGGAGAAATTCTTAAATAACAATAATGTTTAAGGTACAATGATTGGCCCTTAGGGCACAATTTCCAACAAATATGATGTGGACCCAACAGGAGTTTGTACTAGAAAACTAAGAAATTAAAAATTGGTTAGTAAATGTAGAAGCGGATAAATAATGAATAAAAGAAAATTATGATTTTGGAACTAGGAACCCAATGAACACTCATTCTAAAAAACACTAAATATAGACAACTTAGCACCTAAATGAAATACGGCTCAAGAAACTCTAAGTATAACAAGAACAAGACTATATCACTCTCTTATGTTGTTTAATATTCTATCAAGAAAACATAACCAACAAGTAAATACTTGTTAAAGGAAAATTCCTATTCATAACTCTAAAATTGAGTACAACTTGACCTTTAAATAAAGAAACCTTCTAACCATAATATGACTTAAAAAATTTTAAAAAATATACTCCAAGTTATTCTAAAGATATTGAGAATAAGATGTCATCTATAAAAATTAAATTAAGGACATAATAATAAGATATTAAATAATATCCTTGAGATTCATATTTGGTAACTTATATATCTAGAATAATATCCTAAAAAATAATAAATTTAAAAGATTCTTTGGATAATTCAAAATATCTAAAAGATATATTAAATTTTCCTAATAATCTAGAAAAATGCAAAATGACCCTTTTAAATGATAAAATTACATAGAAAATAAATAATAATAATTTAAATACAAGCCCTCTTAGATAAAATATTTTATTTGTCTTCTTCCACGACCGGACAAAATTAATGAAATTTCCCTTTGGAGTCCAATCACAAAAGGTGCAGTTCAACATAGCAAAAGTGCGATTTTTCTTGTTGTAAATTTCACATCAGATGCAAAAAAAAAAGAAGGGAAGAGGTGGTGGTTCGACTTGGCTCTGTTAGAGCTTCATATTTTTGACCTATGGAAGTGTTTTTGAGCTTTCAAACTCCCAAGTAAGTGATTTTAACATGTTTCATACCTTTCTTTCATAGATTTTTGGGATATTTTGAAGAGTTGAAAGTTAGATGTATTCATGGATTTTGATTTGCAAGGTATTTTGACCACATACTATGAGTTTAAATAGATCATATGAGTTAGATAAGATATTTAACAGGTTTAGTTTTGTTAGATTTGAGGTTACTTGAATATTTGAGTTATGGTTTGAATTTCTGAGTTAGGTTTTATTTAGATTTTATATTGTGGTGATTAAAAATGAGTTTTGGTGATTGGGTTATGTTAATATGAGTTAGATTAGAAGTTTAATCGGTTCAAATAGTTGATTTAACTTGATTTATGAAAATTGGTATTTTAAGGTTCAAACATTAAGTGTGAAATTGAGAATTTTGCTTAATTTGACAAAATGGAGATTTTTTATTGATTTAGATGAGTTATTTGAGTTATCAAAAATCTAAGTTTAGTGTTGGAATGATTGGATTATGATTATGGTGAGAGTTGGACTCTACAGGGATCATAAGTCTTCTTGTTGTGAGCCACTTTATTAATTGTAAACTAATATGTTCTTGTGATTGATGCAGATTGATTGTGAATTTGTTTGGATTGTGCATGAATCTTGACCTAATAATGATATTTATAACTTTAGTGAGAGGTAATCACTTTCCATTTATTTTGTATGCTGATATTTTGTTTGTAAGTATTTTGTGGAATGATTATAAGAATGGAAATGGTATATTCATATTGATTAGGTAGTTCAATAAGTACTTTGAAATGTTTATTGATATTGAGAACGTTATCATGATATTTCTTAGTATTTTGAAATTTTCATTGTAGAACTTAATCGTGAAATGTGAAAGTGCATGAAAGTAGATTTTAGATATTATAGCATGAATATGGAAATCTTGAGAGATTCACATGTATGATCATATTGATAAAAATCATGTTGATTTGATTTAAGATCTACTCCACCACGGGTTGTAGCTTCATTTAGTGCATGATAGTTTCTTTTTTACTGTCTTATTAGTTCAATGAGGGACTGCCCCACTAGTTCAACGATGGGTTGTATCACCCTACTAGTTAAATGGGGGAAAATAACCATGGTTTGTGCATGTGCTCTGAGGATTTTGGTTGGTCTTGATCATATGACCGTAAGCTTTTGAGTGGCTAGTTACATAGACAATAACTGTGATTCAGTTGGATGAATGGGAGGTGACTTGGAAATTTGTGATATTAAATTTTGTGAACTATATGTCTAATACTTTGTTATATAAATTGCTTTACTTGGCACCTCATGAGTACATATTAGCATGTATGATGACTTGGAAACTTGGTTAATGTTAATAGGTGTGGATTTTGAAAACTTTTTTATTTTAAAAGGGTATGATAGCAGTCTAATGAAACTTAACCATGATTGACTATTGAGCATGCACAAAGGTCTATCATGGTTAATAATAGTGTTACGGGTGTAGGATGGTGTATTTAGAAGTGCAAGTGTACACTGTCGTAATCAAGTAATATAGAAGTGAGTAGAGTATCGTTCCCACGAGGATTGATCACTAAGTACCAAAATTGGTAATTTTAATTCTATTTAGTCGGTTGATTAGTTGTTATTGAGATTGCAAGATAGAAATGATGAAATATGAATACAAGTGAAATAAAGACAAATATGAGAAAAAGCCCTAGGGATTAGATTTCACTTAATAAATTCCGGATTGAATCACTTATCTATTCTAGTCCAATTTATTCCACATGATTGATAGTCGAGTTTCCCTATTTTAATTACTAGCCTCTTCCAAGGTCAAGTAATTCTATAATTAATTGCTAACCCAATATATTCCTATATGAATTTAAGCAATCAATCATGCATTAAGATTTATGGAGCTCAATTAAGACTACACAACCCATATGAATATATTCCTATTTCATATGCAAATTATGGTTTTAATTATAGGATCCACACACATGTATCTCCTTCCAGTCTCAACATGCATATTAAAATCATCCAAAAGGTGGCCAATCAATTGTAAGCATTAAGAGCAATAATTAAAACTCAATCATGAAGGAAAAATTAAAACTAGATTTAATAAGTTAAGACTCAATCCGTCATTAGTAAGCTACGTCATCACCCTAGGAAAAGGAAAATTTAGCTCATGATAAAATTAAAAACAAAACCAAAATATATTCCAAACATAATAAATATTGCATAAAAATTAATTACAAAAACATAAAAATACTACTACAAAAGCTACAGTGATTTGCTACAGTGCACCGACTGCTACAGTGAACCGACCACCCACTTGCTACAGTGCACCGAATGCTACAGGAACCGCACTGCTATAGTGAACCGACCACACCGTCCGCTACAGTGCACAGTGAACAGTACCGCATGAACAGTGCACAGTGAATAGTACTGCGTGAATAGTACTTTCCCTTAAATGCCTTCTTTAATTCTTTTTAATCCGGTACTATCCATGGCTGCAAGAAAATCATTATTTATTTATTTATTACACCTAAATTAATTACATTCAGCTCAAATATAGTCCACAAAATCATCATATAAGTGAAAATGAATATGCAAATATTTTACTTATCAAATTCCCCCACACTTAGCTCTTGGACGTCCTCGGACAAGAAAGAGTAACTAATAAGTGCTTCCAACAAAATCAGAAGTGTCAAGTCATAAACAAGGACACAATTAAAGAATAAAGAGATCATAGTATTCTTGAATCAACAAAAGTATAAACTGGTAACTTCATTTGAAAATAAATGAACCGAATTCATAATTGTGGCTCATTCTCTCAATCTCTCAAGTGTTTTAGGGTAAGTGTTTCGCTCAAATTCACCTGAAAAAATTGTACTACCATAAGCTTGCCAAAAATCTCAATCTCCACTACCTAATTCACATGCATAATTCAAATCAAAAGGACTTATTAAAGGTTGTAATGGGGTTAAGGTAAAAGGAATGTAAAAAGTGATATGAAGGGCTATTTTTACTAAGTAAATAGAACAATTGAAAAATGGGCCATCTTATGAATAAACCTGGCCTATCTCATCCCAACAACCATAATTTACATTCTTTTTCTTTTTCTTTTTTTTCTTTTTTTCTTCTTTTTTTTAACTTCTGCACTTTTGTGGTTGATGATATATAGACCCCCACACTTGTCAAAAGCCCATTTCACAAAAATTTCAAATGCTCTGTTAATCTTTCGAATTCAGTGAAAGCACTTGATAAATCATTAAAACACATATTAATGGGTTGAAAATAAAGAAATAATCAATTAGGCTCAAAGGGGCTTATCAATGGTATAATTGCAAGGTTGGCTATTTGGCTCTGGCTAAACAAAATGAATGCCTTTATCATTTTTTAATGTGCATGCGACATGTAATTTCAACTAGATTTAAAGCAAGTTCTAGAGTGACAACTTAATAGGTGAATATCACACACAAGAAAGATAATCACTATTGATCATATAGGCTCAAAAGCTCAGGGTTAGGGATTTTCAAATTCAGCTCATTCAATCTCAAAATTCATCACCAAATTCAACTATCAATTATTCAATCATGCTATAAAATCTCTAAACTCAATTGATCCATGCCTCAAACTTATATACTTCTTAAAATCATTGAAAAGCACTCAAAATTTTTTTTATTTTTTTTATTTTAGATGAAACAGAAAGAAAGAAAAAATTACAACTAATAAGATGCGTCTCAAGAGTTAAGAATAACTCTTTACTCTGCCATCTTTTCACACCCCATGCATCTAATGGTTTTACTAACTAACTATCTAATGGAGAAACTATGCGCTTTTTTTTTAATAATCCTCCCCCAACCTAAATCAGACATTGTCCTCAATGTCTTCTAAAGATTAAAGAAAGGTTTTTTTTTGAACAACCTAAACACACAATAAATTAAACCAAAATGCTAAGAGTAAAACCATAAGATAAAAGAAAGTTACAACCGGAGAGTGGTATCTGGATCTTGCTTCTGACTGCTATTTGAAGATTGCCCACCTATTTGGTTAACCAATGGATCTGGCTTAGGTTCATAGGTTTGCATTTGATCCAGTAGTTGCTCAGCAGTTGGAGCAGAAATTATAGAATGGCGAGTCGCTTGGGGTATGAATCCTGATTCCATAGCATCATTAAGAAAAGACAACAGGTTATCATAAAAACCATTAATATTTAACAATCCTAATGGTTTTTTATGAAAGTTCAGTTTAGTCCAATATGCAATGCTAGAGATCCCATCCAACGTTTCAAAACCATCGGGTAGAGCGATAAAAGCATCAGCACTGTAAAACATATGTCCCATTCGTTCAGGCAGACTTGAAACCCCTAACTCTTGCCCTAAGGAGAAGATGTGATTTTCTAACTCCTTCACCCTTACGTTCAAACCTTTACTACCATTCATGGTTGCAGCAATAGCCACACTTCCCCTCAGGCCTTGAATACCTCTCCCGTAGACAAAATTGATCTTTCTTGCAGCTAATGCACGTCCTAGTTCGTTGGCTGCAGGTATAAACTCTCTATCCTTTCCCAAGTCAGTTTCACCAAAAATGCATATAGATTTAAAACTGTATTTTAGAGTGATACCACTCTTCTCTTTTTCTCTCTCAGACATTTTGTGTTTTTTTTACAAATGGAAGATTACATATTTATATTACAAAAACAGCGACAACAAAATCATGCAAATTACACATTTTTCAAAAAAAAAATTTGAAAAACATTTCTGACACGAATGACCAGTGGGCCACTGCGAAGAAATCAAGTAAAGTGAGTAAAGAAAGTCAAAAGTTACTGAAAAAGATAAGACAGATTGACAAAAGCAAGATTATGTACAGTAGTTGTGATTGTGGCTCACATCTTCCTCTGGTTTTACGTCCAGTAACGGCTTAAACGCTTTCTATGAATCGAGGATTTGCTTCCCATCCAGTTTTCTTATAAACTGGCAAACAGGGTCTTTTAACGTCAGATTCCCAAGACGGTAGCACTCTTTTTCTTTGTTGAATATGTCTAATAAATCAAGAAGAACATGATGAACATCGCCACTAGGATGCGTCTCAAGAGTCTGAATGATATCATCCAATGACTCCTTACTCAGTCCATCCTTTATAAATTAGATTTTATCTTCTCGATTTATAGAAACCATACCTTTGCTCCTACAGCGCTGATCACAATTCCACCTTGAACATTTAGGACAAACCTTCATTCTTTTAGCTCTTCTCTTTTTGGAGTAAGAGCTTCTTCCCGTACCTGGCATAGGTTTAATAAATGAATCATGAATCTCACCTATTAAACGTACCTTAGCTTCAATGATCCAACAGACATCCTCAGGAAGGCCCAAACGCTTGAATGTCTTCATTCTTTCAAGTCGACAGCTATAGATCTTCCTAAGCACATCTTTGGGAAGAGTAGGGAACCTGTTCTTAAGCTTTACAATAATTTCCTCCATGATGAGACTAAAATTTAAAAATGCAGTTTTATGTGCTTCAGTAAGTAAGAAAGAAAAATGAATGATTAAGAAAAAGAAGTTTTGGGTTGCCTCCCAAATAGCCGCCCTTCTTTAATGTCTTTAGCTAGACAAAGACCAAACCAATAAAATTTTTTATTTTTTTTATTTTTTTATTTTTTTTATTTTTTTTATTTTTTTATTTTTAAAAAAAATTAGGACTTACCTATTGTTTCCTCCAAAGTGATGATAGTTTTCAAAGTGTTGAGTGCACCATCATTATATTCTTTCAGCCTTTGCTCATTTACTTTGAATTTTCGATCACCATCTTGAATCTCCACAGCACCATATGGCCATGTTTGAACCACAGTAAAAGGTCCTGACCACCTTGATCTCAACTTTCTCGGAAAGAGCTTTAGCCTTGAGTTGCATATCAAAACTTTTTGTCCCGGCGTGAACTCTCTCCTCAAAATTCTTTTATCCTGCCACATTTTTGTCTTCTCCTTGTATAACTTTGCATTCTTATGAACTTGTTGTCTGGATTTTTCAAGCTCATTGAGTTGGAGAAGTCTCTTCTTACCAGCTGCCTTTAAGTTAGAATTTAAGGCTTTTATTGCCCAATATTCTTTGTGTACTTCAGGATTAGTTGATTTTGAAACATCTACTATTCCCATAGCAAGTGGTTGATTCATGCAGCTTTTGTTCACCACGTCTTTTGTGCATCTAGTTAATGTATCTACTCTATAACAGGTGTCACCTTCATTTGGACATGACCAAGCCTTAAAAATGTTAAAAGATACTTGGTCATCTTGAGCTCGTAAAGTTAACTTTCCCTGTTGCACATCTATTAAAGTTCTCCCAGTTGCTAGGAATGGCCTCCCAAGAATGATAGGAATTTCTTGGTCTTCTTCCATGTCGAGTATGATGAAATCAGCTGGAAATATGAGTTTGTCCACCTTCACCAGAACATCTTCTAAGACACCCCTTGGATGTTTAATTGATCGATCAGCAAGAAGTAGTGAAACTGTGGTAGGCTTCACCTCTCCAAGACCAAGTTTTCTATAGACAGATAAGGGCATGAGATTTACACTTGCTCCCAGGTCACAAAGTGCTCTTTCAAAGTTACATTGACCTATGGTGCAAGGTATGCAAAAGCTTCCTGGATCTTTCAGCTTTGGTGGTAGTTTCTTTTGTAGAATGGCACTGCACTCCTCAGTAAGTGCAACTGTCTCAAATTCCTCTAGCTTATGCTTATTTGAGAGAATGACCTTCATGAATTTTGCATAACTGGGCATTTGGGCAAGAGCGTCTGCAAAAGGGATGTTGATATGCAACTTTTTGAAAACCTCCAGAAACTTTTTAAACTGCTTGTCTAGCTTTGCCTTCACAAGTCTCTGAGGGTATGGAACTGGTGGTACATATGGAGGAGAGTTATCTGGAAAGCTGATTCTTCCTGGTACCACATCATCTTCTTGAGGTTTTTGTGCTTCCTCCTTCTTTTCTTGTTCACTTTCTTTCTTTTCTCCGTCATTCTTATGTAGAATTACAGGATCTTTCAATTCTTTCCCACTCCTTAATGCAATAGCCTTCACATGCTCTATTGGGTTTTTCTAAGTGTCACTTGGAAGAGTACCTGGTTGTCTGGAATTCAGCATATTTACAATTTAGCCCATTTGGATCTCCAAGTTCTTTATTGAGGCTTCGTGGCTTCTGAGTGTTGCGTCAGTCCTAGCCATGAATTGAGATGTATTCATGGTTAGTTGAGCCAGTGCATCTTCCACATTCACTTTTTGCTGTAGTGGATTTGGTGGTTGAAGAGCTTGTTGCTGGTAGTTCGCTTACAGTTTGAATACATTTTGATTATTCCTCCAGCCAAAGTTTGGATGATTCTGCCAACCTGGATTATAAGTGTTTGAGAATGGGTCATTTCTTTGATTTTCGATATAATGAGCTTGCTCCAACTGAGAAGGTATGGATGAATGTCCATCTTGACTTTGTGTACTCATATGAGGTCCTCCATATCGGTCACAGGTTTCATGAGGAGTACTGATTGCATTTGCTTGACTAGTCAATGAGCTTACTTGCTTGGATATAGATGCAACTTGAGAAGATAAAGTTGTAAGGATATCCAGCTCGTGCACTCCAGGTACCTTCTTTGAATTATGACGTTCAGAAGGCCATTGATATGCATTTGCTGCCATCTCCTCAAGTAAATTGTAGGCATCATCTAGATTTTTTCCCATTAAAGATCCTCTAGCTGCAGCATCTACAAGAATTCTGGTGGTATGCGTCATCCCATTGTAGAATGTTTGCAGTGTCCACCAATCTGGTAACCCATGATGAGGACATCTCCTTAGCAACTCCTTGTATCTTTCCCAGGCTTCATAAAGGCTTTCTAGTTCATGCTGGGAAAATGAGGTAATTTCATTCCTCAATTTTGCAGTTTTTCCTGACGGAAAGTATTTCGTTAAAAATTTCTGTGCCAAGGCATCCCATGTAGTTATGCTTCCCACTGGTAGAGAATGTAACCAGTGTTAGATTCCATGTTTTGATGATAACAAATCATATTTTGGAAGCTCATGGAATAATTAGAAGCAAAGCAATCCATTCTGGTGATCTGTGCAAGATCACTCCAGTGATTTATTTAATCACTCGAGTGATTGTGGATCACTCGAGTGATTTTGTTAATCACTCGAGTGATATTCAAGATCACTCGAGTGATCGCTGAAATCACTCGAGTGATTGCGGAAAATTACAGATCACTCGAGTGATATGGGAAATCACTCGAGTGATCCGCAACTTCACTTCCAGTGATCGCGAAATCACTGCAAGAAAAATTCACTGTTTTGAAAATCACTTCCAGTGATTCTGAATCACTCGAGTGATCCGCCAAATCACTTCCAGTGATTGTGAATCACTCGAGTGATCAGGCTAATCACTTCCAGTGATTTTGTTTTCACTTCAAGAAATTCCCACGGTTTTGCTATTCACTTCCAGTGATTGTAAATCACTCGAGTGATGAAGCAAATCACTTCCAGTGATTAGGATTTCACTTCAAGAAAAATCTACTGTTTTACAAATCACTTCCAGTGAAGCTGAGATCACTCGAGTGATCCGCCAAAATTCTCAAATCACTCCAGTGATCCTCAATCACTCGAGTGATGTTGGATTTTCGCTGAATCACTTCCAGTGAATTGGAAATCACTGCAAGAAGATTTCACTGTTTATAAAATCACTTCCAGTGATCCCAAATTCACTCGAGTGAAATATGAAAATTCCAATATCACTTCCAGTGAACCAGCAATCACTGTCAGAAGTTTTCAAAGTTTTCAAAATCACTTCCAATGACACTTCCAGTGATTTTACATCTTCTCATATAATGATTTGTTCAAATATACATCTTCCTACATTGAATTTGATTCATTTGCTTTTAACTTCATCAACGACAATTGATTTTGCTAGTGAAACTCAATTATTACTGATTTATCCAAATAGCTTTCAAAATCATATGATATATCATTTTGACACTTAGTTGCGAAAATAGGATCACTCTCTATGGTTTTAGTGTCTCTTTTATGAAACACCTTCAGTGATCCATATTAATCTGTTGGGATACAAATATTGCTTAACAGTCATATTCATGAGTGTGTTATAGCTGTACTCCACCATCACGCACTTGACTTGTAACTGAACACTCCACTCAAACGACAACTATTCATAGTAGCAGCAGAAATTCAAAAGTAACGGAAGACAAATGCTGTTACATATGTCAGAAGCATCTTTGAATCAACGGGCAAATTTACAACGGTCTTCAAGTGGTTCTATTATATATGTCCAGCCATTTAAAAAATACAACAACGAAGAAATACGCCTGAACTTTCCACAAGTGATATCTTCTCAAAAAGGCTTTAACACTTTATCTGTACTTCAGTTTTTATCTACATACTCTGAAAGAGAGATTGTCAGTCATACTAAATCATTCTCAATTGTTTTAACTTAAGGTTGAGGAACCTTAAGTAGGGATTTGAAATTACCTTGTGTAAGGGGGAGCGAGTGTCTGAAGAAACTTGCTGTTTGTACTGAGGTGCCAAGAACCCACTGAATCTTGGAGGATATAGTGAAAGGCTCAGAAGGACTTCTGAGGACTGGACGTAGGTCAAGTGATTGAGACCGAACCAGTATAAATCCCTGTGTCAACTTTGGTGATATCTCTTCTTTCATTGACTGTGTTTTAAGTTTTGTATATTGATTTTAGATTTACCAATTATTTTGTAATCACCCAATTCACCCCCCCTCTTGGGTGAAAAGCTTGCTCTAACATTTGGTATCAAAGCACAGGTCTTCTATTTCAGGCTTAACAACCTTAGAAGGATCCGATGGCAAGCATGGGTGAAGCAATTCTTCCTGACGGAGCTTCTATCACTAGACCACCTGGTTTCAATGGTGAACACTTTTCCTTCTGGAAAGCTAAGTTCCGTGTGTTCGTAATGGCTACAGAATACGGACTATGGGATGTGATTGAGACTGGGAACTACGTACATACAAAGACTGAAGAATCTCAAAAAGTTCCTAAATCACCAGCAGAATTTGATGACAATGACAAAAGACTAGTGACTCTCAACAGCAAAGCAATTCTAATGATTCAGAGTGCACTAAGTCAAAAAGAATACTTCAGAATCTGTACGCTTCAGACTGCTAAAGAAATGTGGCAAGCGCTTGAAGTAGCTCATGAAGGAACATCTGGAATTAAAGAAAATCGCATCAATACTCTAACTACAGAGTTTGATTTGCTTCGTATGAAAGAAGGTGAGTCAATAGCTGAATTTGAACTTAGATATACTCACATTGTTAATCAACTTGCAGCACTTGGAAAATTCTATGATCAGAATGTCCAAGTAAGAAAAATTCTAAACATACTCTCCAAAGAATGGGAAGCGAAAGTCACAGCAATAGAGGAGGCCAAAGGAGAATCAATGCAATCTGTGGCTTCTCTGTTTGGAAGTCTTTCAGAATATGAAAGCAAGCTAAAATTCAAATGAGAATTGGAAGAAGTTGGCGACAGGAGGAGGAAAGGTCTTGCACTAAGTGCAACAAAAATGAAGACAGAAAACCAAGAAGAAGAAGAAGAGATCGATGATGATGAAATGGGCCTAATGATCAAAAGATTCAAGAAATTCTATAAAGGCCAAGGATTCAGAAATATTCAAAGAGGTGGAACAAGTGGCAGAAGAGACTTCAAGGAAATCATCTGCTATGAATGTGGTAAACCGGGACATATCAAATCAGAATGCCCTGAGCTATTACAGAAAAGTAAAGAGAAGAGAAACTTCAAATCCTTCAACCGGAAGAAGGCATTCGTTTCAGCAATATGGGGAGATAGTTCATCAGAAGAAGAAAGCGATGATGAAGAGACAGCCAATATATGTCTGGTTGCTCAAAAAGAAACAGACGAGGAGGTAATGAATTCTGATCCTACGTACGATGAATTACAAAATGAATATGATGCTTTACATTCTGAATTCATCAAAATAGTTAATACCTTGATTACTTGCAAAAAGAGAAACAAAATTCTTGAAGAAGAAATTAAAAACCCTTTGGATAGAGATTGCGAAAAGTGTTTGTCCCTTGAAAAGAAAAATATTGATCTTACCAAAACTCTTCAGAAGTTTTCAAAAGGCAGTGAAATGCTAAATGTCATTTTAAAAGCACAACGTCATGTGAATGATAAATCTGGTATAGGATATGATCCGAACCTAGACAAAAGAAAGGGTAAGAAGAAAACAGGAAGCAAATCCTATCTAAGTTATTTCACATGTTCTGTGCACACATCTAATCCTTTTGCTTACTGTAATTACTGCAATAGAAAAGGACATTACACTTCTTCATGTTTTCATAAAAAGAAAGGAATTATAGGAACCTATAAATGGATACCTAAGAAGAAACATGAACTAGAAGTTATCTGTACTAACCCAAAAGGACCCAAAAGGATATAGGTACCTAGAACTTAATTATCCTTAACTGCAGGTTTGTCTCAGAACATCCAAATCAAACAAATGGTATATAGATAGCGGATGTTCAAGACATATGACTGGGGATCCTGAGAACTTCACCACATTAGTACCTAAGGAAGGTGGCAAGGTGAAATTTGGAGGAAATCAAACTGGAAGGATAGCAGGACTTGGAGAAGTTAAAGACAAAATCAAAGACGTATATTACGTTGAAGGCTTATGTCACAATCTACTAAGTGTAAGTCAAAGCACGGATAAAGACAACTGGGTGATATTTGATTCAGAAGAATGCCTGATAGTTAGCAAGAAGGATCTATAAATTGAAAAGAAAAAGTTGAAAACCAAACTCAACGCAAAAAGGGAAGGTAATTGCTATACTCTTGATATGAATGAAAATATTTCTGAAAGTTGTCTTCTGAGTACCACTGATGAGAGTTGGCTTTGGCATAAGCGACTTGCCCATGTTAATATGCATCAATTGCAAAAGTTACTCAAAAAGGGTTTGGTAATTGGGCTACCTAATGTCAATTTCAAAAATGATTTAGTCTGTGATGCTTGTCAAAGAGGTAAGCAAACTAAAACTTCCTTTAAATCAAAAACTGAAATTACCACTAATAGACCACTTCAACTATTGCATATGGATCTGATTGGTCCAGCAAGAGTTAAGAGTCTCGGTGGAAACTTGTACACGTTTGTTATTGTTGATGATTTCTCTAGATTTACCTGGAATATATTTCTATCATCCAAAGATGAAACTTTTTACAAATTTATTACCTTTGCCAAGAAAGTGCAAAATGAGAAAGGTATGTCAATTGCAGGAATCATGACAGATCATGGTGGAGAATTTGATAATCAAGCATTTGCAGAATACTGTGATACAAATGGCATTGATCACAATTTTTCAGCACCAAGAACTCCACAACAAAATGGTGTAGTAGAAAGAAAGAATAGAGTTCTTACAGACATGACTAGAGCAATGCTCAACGAAAAGAATGTGTCTCAAGTCTTCTGGGCAGATGCAATGAGCACTGCATGCTACATCTCAAATAGAGCATATGTCAGAACCAAGCTTGGAAAAACACCATATGAACTTTACAAGGGACGGAAACCAAACCTTGCTCATCTACACATATTTGGCTGTAAGTGCTTTATTCATAACAACGGTAAGGATAATATTGGAAAATTTGATTCTAAGGCTGATGAGGGACTTTTCCTAGGATATTCAAATCATAGTAAAGCATTTAGAGTTTTTAATAAACGAACATGTGTTGTAGAAGAATCAATTCATGTTGTATTCGATGAATATGTATCCTCTAGTAAAGACTTTAATGATGAGATATCTAGAAACCAACCTCCCATTAACTCTTCACATCTTGAAGATGAAGATTGTGAAAAAGAAGTTGAACTGAGTAATTCAGATCAACCTCGTGCCTGGAAATATGTCAAGAGTCATCCTCTAGATCAAGTAATAGGTGGAGTTAATGAAGGTGTCAAAACTAGAAACAAGGTTTTAAACGAAGTAAGTTTTTCTGCATTCATTTCTCAATTAGAACCTTCTAACATTGAAGAAGCCCTATCAGATAATGATTGGGTGTTAGCAATGCAAGAAGAGTTAAACCAATTTGACAGAAATCAAGTTTGGGATTTGGTGCCCCGGCCTAAAGACCACTCGGTTATTGGCACTAAATGGGTATTCAAGAACAAACTTGATGAATCCGCAGCTATTATCAGAAACAAGGCAAGATTGGTTGCCAAAGGCTATAATCAGGAAGAAGGAATTGATTATGAGGAAACATATGCTCCAGTAGCAAGATTGGAAGCCATACGAGTACTCTTAGCCTTTGCTTGCATCAAAGGATTTAAACTATTTCAAATGGATGTGAAAAGTGCTTTCTTAAATGGATACATCAAGGAGGAAGTTTATGTGGAACAACCTCTAGGCTTTGAAGATGTATCCAAACCAAATCATGTTTTCAGACTCAAAAAGGCATTATATGGTTTGAAACAAGCACCTAGAGCCTGGTACGAAAGATTAAACAAATTTCTCATCGAATTTGGTTTTACTCGAGGAAAAGTCGATACAACATTATTTATAAAACGAAAACTAAGTGATATTTTGGTAGTTCAGATTTATGTTGATGATATTATATTCGGAGCTACTAATGATTCCTTGTGTAAAGAGTTCTCTGAGATAATGCAGGGAGAATTTGAAATGTCACTGATGGGGGAATTGACTTTCTTTCTGGGTTTGCAAATTAAACAAAGAAAGAATGGAATATTCATATCACAAACCAAATATCTTCAAGAATTGCTTAAGAGGTTTGGATTGGATGAAGCTAATGGAACAGATACACCTATGAGCTCAACCGTACTAATGGATGCTGATGAAAAAGGAGTCGATTTCAACATAACTCAATATCGAGGAATGATAGGATCATTACTCTATCTCACAGCCAGCAGACCTGATATTCAGTTCAGTGTTGGTCTATGCGCAAGATTTCAGTCATGCCCCAAAGTGTCACATGCTGAATTAGTGAAACGAATTTTCAGATATCTGGCAGGCACAAAAGAGTTGGGAATATGGTATCCCAAGAGAGGTAATGAATATTTAGTTGCATATTCTGACTCTGATCATGGTGGCTATAAAACAGATAGGAAGAGCACAAGTGGACAATGTCAATTTCTTGGAGGCGCAGTCATTTCTTGGTTCAGCAAGAAACAAACTACAGTATCTTTGTCTTCAACAGAAGCAGAATACATAGCAGCCTCAAGTTGTTGTGCACAAGTACTATGGCTAAAACAACAACTTCAGGATCTTGGCATATACCTTAAAGAAATTCCTATTTACTGTGACAACACCAGTACAATAAGCTTGGCGAAAAATCATGTACAGCATTCAAGGACCAAGCATATTGATGTGAGACATCACTTCATTAGAGATCATATTCAGAAAAGAGATGTCAAGGTGTTATTCATTCCTACACATTTGCAATTAGCTGATATTTTCACCAAACCTCTTGCCCGAGAACAATTCATGCATATACGAAGGGAATTGGGAATGGTAAATCCCAATGAATTGTAAGTTGTTTTTAATTTGTATAAATGTTGATTTCATTTTATTTTGATGATCCCATTACTAACTTAAACATCGGAGTATCTACAAAGTTGTTTTGCAGGATGCTCTGTAATATCTTCAAGTAACAGGGACAAACAGAGAAGGAAGACAATGGAGTAAGTGAAAAGTGAAACACTGCAATCACAGGTAAAATTAGATAATTAAATTGATAAATTTGTCATTGGTAAGTCACATGAGTATTTCAATTATTAATTTAGGAGTTACAGCATGATATCAGATTTTGTGAAGTGTTTTTGTACTTCACTCGAGTGATTTTTATATTTCACTCGAGTGAAAACCAAAATCACTCGAGTGAATGTTAAAAATCACTCGAGTGAATGATAAAAACTCTGATATATCAGTTCCTCTCTCTCTCGCGACTGCTCACCTCCTACCGTCACCTCCATTCGCTGAAAACACTTGAACCCAGTAACCGCAACCCTCTTTACTACTCTTAACCGACAAATCCCCTCAAAAGCCAGCCCATTTTAGTTTAAATCCTTCCTCCGACAGTTTCGTCTCTCATTTCCGACAGTCTCGTCATTTCGCAGTTCACTCCCGATTGTCCCCATTTCACTTTTCTCTCGACTTTTGCTTCCGACAGCCTACCCAGCGTCAAATTTCTGTCTAGCCGTCGTCAAAACCTTCGCCTCCACCAAGTGTCGGTACCCATGGCAAGAACAAAAAGGCCCGGGCAATCTCCACCACCTCCACCTCCGTCTAAGAGGGCGAAAGCCCCCGCTGAACCAGAACCCAATCCACCCAGACCAAGACCCAAGGGGATTCGGATTGAGGAACCCACGGGAATGGCTACCCGTTCACATACCAGCGTGAAAGGGAAAGGGAAAGAAAAATCTGATGTCCAGCGAGAAGCAGATGTCCAAGAATCAACTTTGCAAAGAAAAATCACACGGGCAGCGAATATCTTGGCAGCCTCTGTGCCTCAGAAGTCACGGTATGCAAGTCAAGCCACTGGTAGTCGACAGTCTGGCTCCCTGGCTGAAGACCCTACTGAACTCCTTGAACCACCTTCTGGGTTTAACACTGGTAATCTCAGTATCTTGAACTCCATTGTGTTTGCCTCACACTTTGCCAAAAGAACCTTCTGTCCTGTTGTGTGGGTTGATTTGGAGGAACTAAAAAAGAAATTTCATATTGATCTAACCCCATATTTGAAACAATATGAACCTTGGCTGAGATTGAGAATGTCATACAATCCTTTGGTTGTCAAATATTTTTATTGTAACATGAAGACTGCTGATGTAAAGGATGACCAAGGAAACATCATTGCTGAGAGAATTGAAACAAGTATTAGAGATCAGAAAATTCTTCTGTCTGGGGATCTTATCAACACCTATCTAGGCATAGAGGATGCTCCCATGAGGCCTCCACGTGTCTTCAATATTCATGAACTAGTTGATATCTTTAGACCAGGACAGCCTGGTGTGCCTTTACCCAATTCCCCAGCCTCTCTTACCAACAACCAGAGAGCCTTATTCTACATTTACTCCCGCAGCATGGTTAACAAAGCAAAAAATTTCACTCATATCACGGGGAAGGATCTTCAGATGATGGCTTCTCTTATGACAAGGGAAAGAAGAAACGTGGGGGAACTCATTTTTCAAGAGATGAAGAGGTTCAGATTTCACTCTTCCAAGTCTACTACTATTCCCTATCCTCAGCTTGTGTCCTACATTCTTTCCATACACAACATTTGGCATTTGACACCTGACGGAAATATTGTGAGGATTCCCAAGTTTGGGAAAATTCACCTCACTAGGATGGGAATTACCATTCCTGCTGGAGCATCATCACAGCCTCAGAGACACCATTCACCTCCTCCTGAGGCCAGCCAGAGAGAACCCCAGAGGATGGACCCTTCACCCTCTAAGATGGATGAGGCACAGTCATCTAGAGCAGTCTCCCATGGTCCTTCTTTTACTCAGGCTGCTATTCAGACGTATATCCAGGAGGCCATTCAGTCTGCAGTCACTCAGTTGAAGAACTCTAATGCTCAACTGATTGATCAAGTCAATAATCAAGTGACAATCTTAGTGGCAGCAGTAGATCATAATTCCAATCTCCTTTTTGAGCGCCTGACTGAGCAGTCACAGAGAATTCAGAGGATTGAGGATGCTCTCAGGACTCACCTTTATATCCCCTTCCCTGACTTACCACCTGCCTCCTCACAACCTTCTCCATCAGATTCTTCAGTTCCAGAGATTTCACTTTCTGATCCTCCCATCATTCCTCCCATTATTCCTTCAGACACTCCTCCAGCACCTCCCACAATCTTTATCTCTGATCCTATTTCTGCTGGTGATATTCCACACACTGACCCCATTCTCCAGACTCCACCATCTTCTTCACATCATACTGCTTCTAGTTCTCATACTGAGGAAATTATAGCTGAGGAAGCCACCACAGAGGTCATAGGACCTACTCACTCCACTTCCACCACTCCTCTTGAGCCATCTCCTACCACATTTTCCTTCCAATCTCCTCCACAACTTTCCATTATTCCATATGTTTCACCTACCTCTTTCTTTGCATCTGCATCCACTCAAGCCTCTACACCAACTATCTCTCCTTTCGATGATGCCAAAAAGGGGGAGAAGAGCTGATATGATAATTTTTCTTTTTGATGCATATGTGTTTTAGTTTGTAATTACAAGTTATGTATTTTACCTTTCCTGGACTTTGTCACTGTGTATCTTGTGTAATCTGACTTGACTTTAATCTAATGGAAATATGAGTTTATGATATGATCTTATGAAATTTTTAATGCATCTGTGTTTATGATTGCAGTAGCCAACATGATCTCATGGAAATGCTAAGTGTATTACAGTCGCCAATATGATTGCAGTAGCCAATATGATTGCAATAGCCAATATGATTGCAGTAGCCAACATGATAAAAAAAAACTCTTAATCTCTTAAACAAACTCATCTTAGCAATTGCAAATCAAAATTAGTGCAAAAGATTTCAAAAAGATCAAGAAAAGTGTATTAGAAAATCAAAATTTTAAACTTGATCATATGATATGTTTTGTCATCATCAAAAAGGGGGAGAATGTTAGATTCCATGTTTTGATGATAACAAATCATGTTTTGGAAGCTCATGGAATAATTAGAAGCAAAGCAATCCATTCTGGTGATCTGTGCAAGATCACTCCAGTGATTTATTTAATCACTCGAGTGATTGTGGATCACTCGAGTGATTTTGTTAATCACTCGAGTGATATTCAAGATCACTCGAGTGATCGCTGAAATCACTCGAGTGATTGCGGAAAATTACAGATCACTCGAGTGATATGGGAATCACTCGAGTGATCCGCAACTTCACTTCCAGTGATCGCGAAATCACTGCAATCACTCGCGAAATCAACTCCAGTGATCCTCAATCACTCGAGTGATGTTGGATTTTCGCTGAATCACTTCCAGTGAATTGCAAGAAGATTTCACTGTTTACAAAATCACTTCCAGTGATCCCAAATTCACTCGAGTGAAATATGAAAATTCCAATATCACTTCCAGTGAACCAGCAATCACTGTCAGAAGTTTTCAAAGTTTTCAAAATCACTTCCAATGACACTTCCAGTGATTTTACATCTTCTCATATAATGATTTGTTCAAATATACATCTTCCTACATTGAATTTGATTCATTTGCTTTTAACTTCATCAACGACAATTGATTTTACTAGTGAAACTCAATTATTACTGATTTATCCAAATAGCTTTCAAAATCATATGATATATCATTTTGACACTTAGTTACGAAAATAGGATCACTCTCTATGGTTTTAGTGTCTCTTTTATGAAACACCTTCAGTGATCCATATTAATCTGTTGAGATACAAATATTGCTTAACGGTCATATTCATGAGTGTGTTACAGCTGTACTCCACCATCACGCACTTGACTTGTAACTGAACACTCCACTCAAACGACAACTATTCATGGTAGCTGCAGAAATTCAAAAGTAACGGAAGACAAATGCTGTTACATTTGTCAGAAGCATCTTTGAATCAACGGGCAAATTTACAACGGTCTTCAAGTGGTTCTATTATATATGTACAACCATTTGAAAAATACAACAATGAAGAAATACGCCTAAACTTTCCACAAGTGATATCTTCTCAAAAAGGCTTTAACACTTCATCTGTACTTCAGTTTTTATCTACATACTCTGAAAGAGAGATTGTCAGTCATACTAAATCATTCTCAATTGTATTAACTTAAGGTTGAGGAACCTTAAGTAGGGATTTGAAATTACCTTGTGTAAGTGGGAGCGAGTGTCTGAAGAAACTTGCTGTTTGTACTGAGGTGCCAAGAACCCACTGAATCTTGGAGGATATAGTGAAAGGCTCAGAAGGACTTCTGAGGACTGGACGTAGGTCAAGTGATTGAGACCGAACCAGTATAAATCCCTGTGTCAACTTTGGTGATATCTCTTCTTTCATTGACTGTGTTTTAAGTTTTGTATATTGATTTTAGATTTACCAATTATTTTGTAATCACCCAATTCACCCCCCCTCTTGGGTGAAAAGCTTGCTCTAACAACCAGCTCTTAGCCTTATCCCTGAGTGAGAAAGGGAAAAGTCTAAGTCTAATGGCATCATCAGTAACACCATTATGCTTGAATGTGTCGCATATTTCTAGGAAGCTGGCTATATGTGTGTTGGGATCTTCTGTTGATAAACCACCGAATTGATTGGCTTGCACCATCTGGATAATTGCAGGCTTGATTTCAAAATTGTTGGCTGCTACTGGTGGTTTTCTGATTCCAGAAGTTGTCTTCATGACTGTTGGTGTTGCATAATCACGAAGTGTTTTGGTATCTGCTGCTTCTCCTTCCGGATTTGCCATTGAATTGATTGAAGTAGACTGCTTTCGAACTCTCCGATTTCTTTGACAAGTTCTCTCGATCTCAGAATCACAAGGTTGTAATTCAGTCTTCTTCGATCTAGTCATATACTAAGCAAAAACCTGAAAAGAAACAAAAGACAAAAAAAAGTAATATAAATACCAAATTAGTATTAAAATTACTTGGTATTGATATTAATGACAATCCCCGGCAACGGCGCCAAAAACTTGTTACGGGTGTAGGATGGTGTATTTAGAAGTGCAAGTGTACACTGTCGTAATCAAGTAATATAGAAGTGAGTAGAGTATCGTTCCCATGAGGATTGATCACTAAGTACCAAAATTGGTAATTTTAATTCTATTTAGTCGGTTGATTAGTTGTTATTGAGATTGCAAGATAGAAATGATGAAATATGAATACAAGTGATATAAAGACAAATATGAGAAAAAGCCCTAGGGATTAGATTTCACTTAATAAATTCCGGATTGAATCACTTATCTATTCTAGTCCAATTTATTCCACATGATTGATAGTCGAGTTTCCCTATTTTAATTACTAGCCTCTTCCAAGGTCAAGTAATTCTATAATTAATTGCTAACCCAATTATATTCCTATATGAATTTAAGCAATCAATCATGGATTAAGATTTATGGAACTCAATTAAGACTACACAACCCATATGAATATATTCCTATTTCATATGCAAATTATGGTTTTAATTATAGGATCCACACACATGTATCTCCTTCCGGTCTCAACATGCATATTAAAATCATCCAAAAGGTGGCCAATCAATTGTAAGCATTAAGAGCAATAATTAAAACTCAATCATGAAGGAAAAATTAAAACTAGATTTAATAAGTTAAGACTCAATCTGTCATTAGTAAGCTACGTCATCACCCTAGGAAAAGGAAAATTTAGCTCATGATAAAATTAAAAACAAAACCAAAATATATTCCAAACATAATAAATATTGCATAAAAATTAATTACAAAAACATAAAAATACTACTACAAGATGCATGAAAATGGAAAATCTAGCCTACCATATAGGAGGTAAAACCATCCATGTAGGTGGCAACCTATACCATCCATAAAGGAGGACTACCTAGGCCTTCCATATAGGAGGTAAAACCATCCATGTAGGAGGCATGCAAGCAGTAAAAAAAAATAACAACTCTCTCTCTAAAACATAAACTCTCTCTCTCTCTCTTCCTTCTTCTTTCTTCCTCTTCATTTTAGGGTGCCAAGAAGCTCTATTTATAGGCTTCATTTTCGGACTGCTATAGTATTTTGCTACAGTGATTTGCTACAGTGCACCGACTGCTACAGTGAACCGACCACCCACTTGCTACAGTGCACCGACTGCTACAGGAACCGCACTACTACAGTGAACCGACCACACCGTCTGCTACAGTGCACAGTAAACAGTACCGCATGAACAGTGCACAGTGAATAGTACCACATGAATAGTACTTTCCCTTAAATGCCTTCTTTAATTCTTTTTAATCCGGTACTATCCATGGCTGCAAGAAAATCATTATTTATTTATTTATTAATTACACCCAAATTAATTACATTCAGCTCAAATATAGTCCACAAAATCATCATATAAGTGAAAATGAATATGCAAATATTTTACTTATCAAATAACATTTAATATAACCACATACAATGGAAATAATTTACAGACCCTTGTAATGGAAATAATAATCATGAGAGCTCTACTCCAGGCCTCTGGCACTTAGTTCTCTTAAGATCCACATAACAAGTTCCATAATAAGCCATAGATCATTAGATCACCATTTCTATAACTCAAGCGTTAAGAAATAAGTCTTAGACCTCCGACCATCCATAATTGAGGTTCAATTAAAACGATTCAGAATAATAATCAGGGTTTAATGTAATGAATCATAAAGTGAATTTCTAATTATATATGGCAATAATAGTAATGCAAACAAATAACCAAATGGATTTTCATAGTTATTGCCCTTGGCTTTCAGTACCTTACTGTGACACCTTATGTTTAACAGCCTCAGATGAGTATAGAAGAGTAGTGAAATCAGTATGGAACTAGAATTCGATCCCGGACTATACATATTTTGGAAAACATTCACAAACTCCAACCCTACCCCAGGAATTAAACCTGGGATTAGAAGGGATTTTTTGACCGAAATAAAAATTTTCTAGAACAATTTCACAAACATTCACTATCTCATTAAGTCTCATCGGTAATTAAATCAATTTTATAAGAGTATGCGAGCGTGTCTCTACTTATGTTTTATGATACATTCTTTAGTTAATGTTTCTTCATTAATTGGAAGTGTTATCTCTTTACTAAATTACCGTTCATTTAATAAGCTACTGGTTCTACTATTGTACTTTCGTCAGGGTTTACATAGTTATGTACATCATTTAGAGTTTCAAAATATTCCAAAATATTAAGAACATACAACTAATAGAAAGCTAATTTTTTCTCTATAAAGCCTCTAGCTGTTCGCATTTACCTTCTTGCCCCTCGAGCTGTCTACCTGTACTGTAAATTGGTTTAGAAAAAGAGTAAGATTTGAAAGAATCTTAGTAGTAACAGATAGCCATTCATATAGATATAACATCATAAAGCATACCATACAATTATCATTCAACAGAATCATCACCACTACATTCAGTGCATCACATGTAGTTCATATATCACCATAGCGCTAGGTATATCACAAGATCCTGAGGAATACCCGTGTAAAAAGGGCTCAAGCATCTACTCATATATCATAGAATGTTATATGCTCGAGCGTCCACCTGCACAGAAAGGCCCCGGATAACCACCCAGCATAACCAAAATGTGCCAGAGAATTAATGATGAATACACAAAACATGTAGTGTATCTTATAACATATGAAAGACAAGTTACTACCTGGTCGCTTCCTTTGAGCGATATCCAATTGTTTTCCTAAGCTTGGGATGGTCTTAGCATCCGGATAGCTATTAGGTCTTATAATTAGAATTACAGACAACAAGTCATTACTTGATCAAATCCTTTTGGTATAATGCAACTAAATTATTCTTGGTTTAGCTTGTTGATTGTCATTTGAGTCATTTAAGTAGCCCTTGGAAGCCCCAACAAATACCTATGAGGTTAGGAAAGACAATATCAATCAACACCTCTTAGAAAATATGAAAAATGTAAAAATTTGGGTCTTGACCAAGGCAAAAAATAGGTCAGAAGATCTTAGGCCGTTGCCAAGCAACCTTATGGCCTCAACTAATAATCCCTTGTTTCTTGAGAAAAATTATAAAAATCATAAATAAATCCACAAAAATTCAAATGAGGTGGTTTTAAGTTCTATGTAAACCTGTTTATGTTTAGTTTCGGGGGAAAAAATAGCCATCAGTCAAATGTACACTTATGAATACAAAATTCTCTTTTATTAGACCCTAAGCTAGAATTTTCCAATTTTACATGGCCAAACTTTAAAAATGTAGAACTTTCAGAATACACATCCAAATAGTGATTATGACCTATCAAATTAAAGGCTTGGATTTCTACTTTAATTCTAGAAATTTTCATAAGATTTAGACTAGGGTTGACCATCAAAAACTATTTTACAACCAACCTGTTTTCAGGAAACCAATCAAACAACATCTCCTTTCAACTTCTAACAATTCCAAATTCATATACAAGCATCCAAAAAACATGAACCAATGTATTCCTACACAATTTTCCCTTCTAAATCTAATGGAACTATCAAAAATATGAAATTTCAGCTCCTCCTGATTATTCTGTATCTGGCCGAAATACTAGAAGGAAAAGGGAAAAATATGTTTTCATGCTTCCAAGCCATAACAACCTTCCTTTCCACTTCTAAACACATGTTTAACCATTTAAACACTCATTAATAAAGTTTTGATGAAATTTTGGTTTCATAACCCCTTAAGTTTTTATCTCCCAAATTTTACAAAAACCAACAAAACAAGCTAACAATAATAACAACCACCACAAAATCATCATATTAAGCAAGATGATCAAGGTTTTAGAGATTACCTCTTGATTTTACCACTTTCTCTCTCTAAAACACCTCTTCCCTCTCTCTCCTCTCTCTTGATTTGGTTTGTTATCCATGGATTTCAAGAATAAGAAGAGGTTAGAGGAAGTTCCAAGGTGATTAGAAGGCAAAATCACTAAGATTACAAACTTTTACCTTGAGTTCTTGCCTTTTTTGAACCCTAGCCTCTCTTCTATGTTTTTTCTCTTTCCTTTTCATCCAGCTCCTTCTCTCTCTCTTTTGTTTACTAACTTGATCGAAATATGGTATTGAAATGGATAAAATAAACTATTAATAATATCTCTCCTGATTGCTTTCAAAATATTGTATTTAATATAATTATCAGATGGCAATTTAATTGCCCTCGTCTTTTCTCTTTTCATCTTGATTTTTGACCATAAATCATCTTCAAATGGCAAGAGGCAAATGGCAAGAGGAAAAATGTCTTATAATATCTCCATTTATCCCCTTTCAATTTGTATGTAAGAGAGCTCTTTAATGGCAATTACTTTTTAACTTTTCAACTATGAATTTACTTTGCCATAAATCATTCTTCTTGATCCATTTTAATTCAAGCATTCTTATTTCTTCATTGTCTGCTCTTTTGACCAAAATTGTCAAGGAAATAAGGGAAATATCAATTACCTCTTACATTGTTGGCAAATTATCATTTTGCTCTTACATTTTATGATTTTTTTATTAAATCATATCTTCCTTCCTTTCACCTTATTTTGGCCTAATTTGGGGCAATACAATTGGGCCAATATTTATGCTCTTTCATGCTTTAACTTGGGTTACAATATTAGGCCTCTAAGTAGACAAAAGTTACACCGTTGTGTCTTAGCTTAGCCAATTATATGTAACAACTAATTGGAGTGCTTTCATTATTTTATGTACACCACAATTCACCTTTTTATTCTGCTAAATATAAAAAATATATGGAAGGAATATTGGTGAAGAAAAGTGGGGGTATTATAGCCATCCCACAGTTCAATAAATTTTGTCCTCAAAATTTGTTACACCCTATGAGGCATAAATTATGGGTGACATCTTTTCATATGTTCTTGTGCTTCCCGTGTCACCTCCCTTAAAGATAGTCCCTTCCAGACCACCTTCATGAATGGTATGTTGAGATGTCTGAGACGCCTTTCTTATCTGTCAATGATTCGTTCTAGCTCAACCTTGTAAGTGAGATCATCTTGCATATCCATATCCTCATACTCAATAACATGCTGGAGGTCTGGTTGGTACTTCTTCATTCAGGTTTGGGGGTAGAGCAATCCGATATGCCACGGGCCTAATTCTTGACAAAATCTCGAATGGCTCGATGTATCAAGGGCTTAGCTTCTTTCTCTTTGTCACCCTTCCGATATCGGTGATAGGTGAAACCTTCAGGAATACGTGATTACTGACCTGGAAGTCTAACGGTCTTCTTCGCTTGTCGGCATAGCTCTTTTGCCTACTCTGGGCTGTAAACAGTCTCTGCTTGATGATCCTAATTTTCTCAGTAGTTTGATCTACTATATCTGGCCTATACAATCTCCTTTTTGATAACTTTGTCTAGCAGAGAGGGGATTGGCATTTCCTTTTGTATAATACTTCATACAGAGCCATCTAAATTCTCACATGATAGCTATTGTTGTAAGCAAATTTCATAAGAACAAAGTAGTGATCCGAACTTCCCTTAAAGTCCATTACATGTGCTCTTAGCATATCTTCTAGTGTATAGATGGTTCTCTCTATCTGCTCATCTATCTAAGGATGATAGGCCGTATTGAATTTCAGTTTAGTGCCCAGAGCTTCATGTAGAAATCTCCATAATTTTAAAGTGAAACGAGGATCTCTATAAGAGATTATACTCTTTAATGTCCTATGGAGTCTTACTATCTCGTTGATGTATATCTCTGCTAGTTTATCAGGAGAATAGCTGGTATTAATCAATATAAAATATGCTGACTTCATGAAACGATCAACAATCACCCATATCACATCATGATTCTGGATTCAGGGTAATCCTACCACAAGGTCTATGGTTACACTTTTTCATTTCTACTTTGGAATCTTGGGAACTTGAAGTAATCCTAGTGGTCTCTGGTGCTCAATTTTTACCTTCTGGAAGGTAAGACATTGTGCTATATATTATGTTACATCTTTCTTCAATCTGGGCCACCAGTATATCGCCTTCAAGTCATGGTACATTTTTACCATCCTTGGGTATAGGGTGTATAAACTCTTGTGCGCTTCATCTAGGATTTTCTACCTCAGATTAGCTTTTGGTGGAACATAGATTCTCTTCTTGTATCAAACTAGTCCACTTCATGAAAGATCGTAATCCCAAGTCTCGCCTTATTCTATTATAGTCTTGATAGACTGTGCTTGCTCGTCTTGCATTTGAGCTTCTACAATCTCAGCCCTCATATCACTTTCCTCTTGGCTAAGACTATAACCAGCACAGAGAATTTGATTTGACAGGTTTAAATCTTAGAAAACTTCTATTAATTTCTACTCCTGTATCATCATAGCTGCCACCTACAACGCCTTCCAATTAACAACAATAATGATGACATTGGCTTTACCCGGGTGATACTTGATCTTGAGGTTGTAGTCTTTTAGCAACTCTATTCACCTGTGTTGTCTCATGTTAAGCTCTTTCTAATCATATAGGTACTTAAGACTCTTGTGGTCGCAATATAGTTTAACAACCACCCCATATAGGTAGTGTCGCCAGATTTTAAGAGAGAATACAGTTATCGCTAGCTCTAGATGTGTGGGATAATTCAACTCATGCGGCTTCATTTGTTGAGAGGCATAGGCCACTACTCAGAATTGCTATATCAGGACACATCCCAGTCCCTACTTGCTAGCATCACTGTAGATTACATTGGTCAAGTTGGGATCAATGATAATCAATACAAGTGCAATTGGTAACGTCTCCTTCAGATCAATGAAGCTCTTCTCACATCAATTTTACCACTTGAAGGATTAATCCTTCTATGTAAGCTTGGTCAACAGTAAGGCAATCCGAGAGAAATTTTGAATGAATCTTTGGTAATAACAAGCTAGACCTAGAAAATTACGTATCTCAACAACAGTTTTTGGCCTTTTCTAGTCTAGTACTGCTTCTACCTTACTGGGATTCACTGCAACCCCTTCTTGTGAGATAACATGGCCCAAAATTTTGACTTTTGAAATCCAAAACTCACATTTGCTCAACATCGCATAGAGTTTCCTTTCTCGCAGAATACCTAGCATGATCCTCAAGTACTCCACATTATCTTCTCTACTCTTAGAGTATATCAGAATGTCATCGATAAAGACTACCATGAACTGATCTAAGTATTGGCGGAAGATGTGGTTCATGTAGTTCATAAACATAGCTAGTGCATTGGTTACCTCAAAGGGCATTATTAGGAATTCATAGTGCTCATACTGGGTTCTAAAACTGGGTTCTAAAAGCAGTATTCAGCTTGTCTTCTGCTTTCACATGTATCTAATGATATCCTGACCTTAGATCAATCTTTGAGAATATACTTACTCTAGATAATTGATCTAGGAGGTCGTCAATTCAGGGAAGCGGGTACTTGTTCTTGACTGTTGCCTTATTTAGCTCTCTGTAATTAATACATAGCCTCAAGCTCCCATCTTTCTTCTTAAAGAATAGCACCGGAACTCCCTACTTAAAGACACTGGGTTGAATGAACCCTTTTTCAAGCAATTCCTTGATCTGTTTCTTTAGCTGAACCATCTCATTTGGAGCCATTCTATACGGGGCTTTTGATATAGACCTAGCTCCAGGCATGATCTCGATCGTAAATTCTACTTCTCTCTTTGGAGTCAAACCACCAAGGATATTTGTAAATAAGTCAGGAAATTCTCTTACAACCAGAATGTCTTCTAGGGTTATTTTTGTCATTGCCTGTAAGGAAAAGAACACGATATACCCCTAGCATCCCCTCCTCAAGCATCTATCAGCTTTTTCCAATGAGAGGAAGTTTAGACTAGTGTATTTGTTATCAGTCTCCCACCGAGTAGGATATATTATCCTCTTATTCTTGCAATCCAGCAGTACATTGTTTGCCATCAGCCTGTCAAAAACCAGTATAACTTTAAATTTTTGGAATAGATCAAAACAACTATGGACTCATGTCCCTCAACGCTTATGACACAGTTCAAACAAGCATCGACAGTTATAGTTTTGACACCTATCGGCATCGACACAATCAAGTCAAATAGCAGTTTATGAACATGCAATCCTAGGAGCTTAGTATAGTCATAAACAATAAAGGATTGACTAGCACTCGAATCATATAAAGCTTATAACAAATTGCCATTGAGAAGGATTTTACCTTGAACCAACTCAAAAGACTTCTTCTCCTTTTCATGTGTCAAGGTAAATACTCAGCCTTAGTTCTTTTATCCAGGCTAAGTAGATTATGGTACTGCTTGCTGGGGACAATTTATCACAATATGGCCTGGCTTCTAGTAGGCATAACAAATCACTTGGCTCAAAGGAATGTTACAATGTCATCCCGGATGAAACTTGCCACAATGAAAGCATGTTTGAGATGTTGGGGGTCTCTGGCCGCTATGGTTCCCTGACCAAAAGAGCTTTTTGCTATCTTCCCTTTATGGGAACCCCTATCCTTTACACTTCTAGGAGGTATCCCCCTGGCTAGACCCACTTCAATTGCTAGTACTCTTACTGGCATGCACTCTCTTCAGGTTACCTTTGATCAATCGGCATACTTCCATGGTCTTATTGAATTCAGTAAACTGTTGGGCAATGAGATTCTCTTCTATTTTGGACTTCAGCCCTGAATCAGCATATCAGAGCTCCATTCCTAAATCATCTTTAAATTTCAGGTAGGAAGAGTAATGGGATAATCGGATAAACCGAGACAGGTATTCATCAAAAGTCTCATCATCACCTTGTTAGATTACTAGAAATTCTCTTTCCTTCCCAATCCTCACTGACCTCAGGAAGTATTTTTCAATAAATGTTTCTTGGAATAACTCCCAGGTCAGCATAATGTTTTGGGTATGCAATTTGAGTGTCGTATTCCTCCACCAGTGATTAGCATCCTTTTCTAGCTTATATACAGCCATCCTGGCTTTCATCTTTGTAGGGCATCCCAACATCTCAAAGATTTTCTCTAATTGATTTAGCTAGTTTTTAGTAGACTACGGCTCAAATCTCCCCTTGAATGTTAAAATCTGGTACTTGATGAATTTCAGCATCCAATATTGGAGAGTATCCTCTTACACTCTGGAACTACAGGAGGCTCTGGGTTTGCCTCGAGCAGTTGTGATTGCTCATCACTCTGAGGTTATTCCCCTTCTAGATTTCCCTCGGGATGGTTCCCTTCAGGGTTATTCCCCTCCAGGTTATTCCCTTTAGGGTTTTCAGGTTGTGTGCTATCAGCATTTTATCTTTCTCTTACTTCCCAACTTTCTTCTCGCAAGTCTGAGATCATAGTTTGATGTTGTGTCAGCATTCTGAGAATTTGCTGCATGGGGTTAAGCCTCACATTATTCTCGGGTTCAGGATTTGGTAGTACGTTCCCCCTGGTTTATGTCGCACCATTGTTCCTCTTCAGTATTAAGAAGGAACACTAAGTTAATACCACATCAAACATATATATGTATATATGTACTTCTCCTATCAGACATGCTTCCTAACATAAAGTAGTTAACAAAAGGTTACAACTTAACAATAAAAGCAGAGGACTATAGGAAATACCTACTATTGCCAGAATCAACGCTTTGATACCATAAAAATGTGACACCTTATGTCTAATAGCCTCATATGAGTGCATAAGAGCAGTGAAATCAGTTTGGAACTAGAATTCAGTCTCAGACTTTATTTACTTTAGAAAATGTTCACAAACTTCAACCCTAACCCTAGAGTTGAACCTGGGATTGGAAGGGACTTTTAAAGCGAAATAAATATTTTCCAAAAAAATTTCACAAATATTCACTATTTCACAAATATACACAAATAATAGCTTCATATAAGTGTTACAATTAGGCCAAGCCAAAGGAAAGAAGCAAGAAATGATTTATTACGATAAATCATAAATAGTAGAGGCAAAATGATAATTTTGCCATAAAATAAGAGAATAAATATTTTTCTTCAATATTCCCAATAATTTTAGTTAAATGGGAATTAAAAAGAGGAAATAACCACTTGATAATTATTAAGTCAATTTTTGGAATATTATTACCAAAGGAAAGATTAAAGCTTGGAAAAGAAGTCGAAAAGTAAAGACATAGGACTTTGGTTAACAAATTGCTAGATGGCATGGGATAGTTTAAAATTTATATTTTTCTCTCCATTTCTCATGAAAAATACGGTGGAAAGAAGAAGTATGAAGGGAAATGGAATATTGAATAAAGAAATTGCATTTTTGGACGAATGAAAATAAGCCATGTGTAAAGTAAAGGTTTCAAATGCATTAAATCATCATCTACTCTCATTTCTCTAATCTCATTCCTTTAAACTAAGTCTGAAAAGAGAAAAAAGAACACTGAATGAAGAGAAGCACTCCAAACTTAGGGTTCAATCAAAAATCAAGGTAAGAAGTTGGTACCTTATGTCTTAGACTACCTAATACCTCTATAACCTCTCATCCTCACCTCTATGTTAGAACTGGCTGACACCCAAGAGGAGGGTGAATTGGGTGTACGATAAGAAAGTATGATCTTTTAAAATCTTTTCGCAACTTATCAAATCAATACATGTGGAAGTATAGAAACATAAACAGATATGTAAATCATATATGCTGGAAATGTAAAAGCATAGGGAAGAGAATATGTAAATTGTGATTTATCCTGGTTCAGTCTAATCCACGATGACCTACATCCAGTCCCCAGGCTCCTCCTGAGATTTCCAATCCACTATGTTCTTGTTTAACTGGGCACAAGATAAGCCTCTACAAATTCACAAGAGTAATTCCCCCTTACACACTGTAAGGTTTACTCCTTCTTACAGCAAGTCGAGTAAAGCAATCTGAAGACCTTTCTCTCCTGCTTACCCGTGCAAGTCTTATGAGCAGCAACGTTCTCTCTTGCTTACACCACTGTAAGTCTTACGAGTAGCAACGTTCTCTACTGCTTGTACCTTATAAGTCTTACGAGCAGAAAGTCTTACTGACAATTCACTCTACAACTTCCCCCGTAAGGTGATCAATCCTCTCAAGGTCCCTCTACCTTGAGAACACTTTTGAAATACAGATAAAGTGTTTACAAGCTCTATCACAGAGTGGGTAAAATGCTCACTGAAGTACAATGTAAATATTCTCACTCTCAATTATACATGACAAGGAAAAACAGATATTAACGGAGAGTGTGAGAGATGAAGATTTATGACAGCAGCATGTTGGCAGTTGGGTTCTCGTTACTTCATCATTTCTATTCGTTGTAGTATTTCTCTGTAAATCTCTCTATCTTCTTCTTGAATGCTTCGGCTTATATAAGATAGGTTGGGAGCCGTTGGAGTATTCAAGTATTTTCCCGTTGTAAGCCGATCATGTACTTAGATAGAAAGTTCAACGGTTATGTCCATTGATCGTAGTGCTCTGACAGATGCTTCAACATTTCCTGTTGATCTCTTACAAATGTTCCAGCGTTGCTTTCTTTTTGTTTTGGACATTAGTTGAATCATTTATTGAATAGTCATGTTGCCCATGATTTGTTGTCGCTCAATATTGATCCGTGTATGACATGTGATCGGTAGTGCATAACACCTGTAAATCCACTCAGAGAAATAGCCTTTAGAAAACATTACTCGGGTGATTACAGACGTCACTGGTAGTGATTTCTGAAAACTGGAAAATCACTGGAAGTGGACTTGATTTCACTGGAGGTGATTCTCAAAAAATAATATTCCATTGGTAGTGATCTTGACAGAACAATATTCCACTGGCAATGATCAGCATCCCTCGAGTGTAGCTCAAGATCCCTTGAGTGATTTCCATTATTCTATTAAGAACAGTGAATCACTCTAGCTATCGGTAAATTCTATGGCGGTGATATCAATTCACTTGAGTGCAGCATTACTTCACTGAAGGTGATTTTCATGAAACAACATTTCACTCGGATGGCTCACAATATTACTCTGATGATCTCATGTTTCTGTCAAACCTGAAAGTGATTTATCAAAATCTGCACATCACTTGAATTATCAGTTCATTCACTGATATCTCACAAACGAAAGATCACTTGAATGGATATTAGTTCATTGGAAGTGATCTGGTGCATATTGGTATTCTCTGGAAATGATCAGTTAAGGCACTGGAGGTGATCTGAGGAATTTTAATATTCACCGGAAGTGATTCAGCAACCACTGGAAGTGATATGGAAAATTTCATATATCACTCGAGTGAATTTGGCATCACTGGAAGTGATTTTGCAAACAGTGAATTTTTCTTGCAGTGATTTTCAATCCACTGGAAGTGAATCTGGAAATTTAAAATATCACTCGGTGATCTGACATCACTGGAAGTGATTTCCAAAATAGTGTATTTTTCTTCCGGTGATTTTAGGCGCACTGGAAGTGATTTGGAAAAACTGAGATATCACTCGAGTGATTTGGAGATCACTGGAAGTGAAATTCATAACAGTGATTTTTTCTTGCAGTGATTTGGCTTGCACTGGAAGTGATTCTGAAAAATCTCATATCACTCGAGTGATTTTGGAATCACTGGAAGTGAAATCCGGAACAGTGAAAAATTCTTGCAGTGATTTTGGCGCCACTGGAAGTGATTTGCCATATCACTCGAGTGAATTCTGGAATCACTCGAGTGATCTGTTCTTCATATCACTTTTACTTCGTTGTTGCGTTTCCAATTCTTCAGCAAACAGGGGTAAACTTCTAGATGATATAACTCTTCGAATATGGTGCCAAAATTTCTATATTATATATCAATGGAAAGCTCTTAAAGTCTCGTTTCATATGGCACCAGTTTCAGCTCAATAGGATCAACGGTTTGAGAGTTATAGCCAAACTACCAAACCTGTTCTGGAAAGTGACGCTGATATGAATGCCAAATTTGAACAATTATATCTCCAACATCTGAGCTCATTTGATCTTGCTTTTGGTGTCAAAATGACGCATTGGGAGTCTATTTTCATATGCAACTAGTTTGGTCTCAATCGGAGTTGTATTTAGAGAGATATGATCAAATAACCAGACCTCGCTCAGCTGGATGAACAACAGAGCATGAAACGCTGAACATCACTCGAGTGATTTTTACTTTTTCTAGAATCACTCGATGCTACAGTAACCATACTGCTACAGTGAACAATGCTACAGTGCCAAACAGTGCCAATTGCTACAGTGACTTCTGAATTCCCTTCTGATCAGTATTTCTTCTGTGAATCTCGATATTTCCATTAGTTCCTTGAAGCTCTTCCTTCTCCAATTTCTTTGACTAATCTATAAGATATACAACATTAAATATAATAGTTAGTCAATATAAGAGATAAGTATATTATGCAAACTTTTCCTCTCATAATTTTTTATATCTATATTTGGCATCATCAAAACTAATCATATCTAACACTCTACTCCTTTGAATCTATGGAATTTCAGCTGATTCAAGAGTTATGGAGAGAGATACAAAAACATTTTAGAGTGAGAAACAACAAAGAATTAAGAGGTAACTTCTTAAACTTGTTCCTCTTACTTGAGTGATGCTATTAGAGTTGTTATTGGCTTGATTTTGGTTGGATTGTGAAGTTTGGTTGTTGAAACCCTAAGGGGTCCTAATGCTTAAACATGCTTCTAATCATGTGTAATGATTGTTTAAATAGCTAATCATTTGATTAGGAGTATTAAGGAAGTGATTAGGCAAGAGAAAACGAAGACACAATAAACTTTTTATGAGAATCCTAATTGTATGGTTGTTCTGTAACGTGATGAAGATTAAAAAATTTGACCATTTTGATGTTTCCATTAGTTTTAGAAGGAAAAATTGTGTAGGTAACAAATGTTCATGATTTTTGGATGCTTGTATATAAATTTGGGAATTTATGAAGCATATGTGTTCATAGTGTTAGACACAGATATTGCGTAAAAACTCTGAAACTCATCAGTTTGAAATTAGAGACATAGAACTTTAATTTGATAGGCCATAATAATAAATTGGATTTATGTGCTAGAAGTTCTATATTCTCAAAATTTGAGCATGCAAAACTAGAATTTTCTGGAATGATGTGAAGAAAGTGGGAATACTGTATTAATTTGTTGACATATAGCTAATGGCTATATTTTTCTTTGAAAATATACTTAATAATGGTCATGTGGGACTTAGAACCACCTTGATTGGATTTTTTTGGATTTAGGAAAGAAGTTTTGAACTGTCTGCCCTGTTCCTAGGAAGGAATATGAAATAGGGTGCTTTTTTGAAATGCAGGGAATGTTTTAGCTCTGACAGCTAATATTGAGTATTTTTATGTGAAACTAAATTGAAATATATTTACATATAATTTGGAACAACTCAATTCAGATTTTCCTAGAATTAATGGCGGATCTTTGAATTTATGCTTGACTTCTGGGAAAGAATAAAGAACAGTGGTTTTCAACGAATATCTGGGAATAATTGGTATAAATTGGTAACACCTAACTATTTTTCCTCAAATTTACATTGAAATATCTTCATTTAGGCCTTGGGATCAGTCCAATTGAATTTTTCAAGAATTAGTTATAAATTTCCCAAGTTGAGTGAAAAATCTGTGAGTTTTGGAAAACAGTGAAATTGCATTGTACAAAATTCTACTACGCAGAAACTGTTATAACTACTTTGTATATCCAAAAAAATTTGATTTAAAGAGAACAATAGTGCAAGTAATAACCAATTACTTGTAACTATAATTTTGATAGGAACTAGAACTTACCCGAGCTCAAACAACCGGTTGAAAATTACTCAAGGGAAGCAGCCAGGTAGTAACTTGTCTTTCATATATTATATCATGCATGGTGTGTTGTATGGATTCATTATGAGATATCTAACACATTCTGGTTATACGGAGTGGTTGCCCGGGGCCTATTATGTGGGTGGACGCTCGGGCCAATAACGTTCTGTAATGTACGAGTGGATCCCGGGGCCTATTGCGCGGGTATCCCTCAGGGCCTTTAACATGCCTAGCGCTATGGTTGTTTATTATGAACTGCATGTGATGCACTGAATGTTGTTATGATAGTTCTGCTGTATGATGTCTATATGGCATGCTTTGTGATGATATATATGTATGATTGGCAATATGTTACTACTGAGATTCTTTTGAATCTTACTCTTTTTCATAAACCATCTATAGTACGGGGAGAGAGCTCAAGGGGCAAGATGAAGGTAAATACAGATGGCTAGAGGTTGGAAACGCCAGATGACCTTAGTCTTTTTATTAGTTGTCTGTTTCTTATATTTTGGATTTGTATGTAGTATGAATAGCCTGTAACCTTGACAGTGCTACGTTAGTGAAACTGATAATACCTGTAGACTAGTAAAGGAACAATTTAGCTACATTTTGCTTTTGAATGCTAACAAAACTTAACGAAGGTATGAAATATGAAAACTAAGCAGAGAATCACTCGCATACTTTGATAAAATGGAAAGAGAAACCGGTGAGACTTAGTGAGATAGTAAACGTTTGTGAAATTGTTTAAGAAAATTTTTATTACTCCCAAAAAACTCCTTTCCATCCCAGGTTTAAATCCTGAGATAAATTTGGGGAATTGTGAACATTTTTCCAAAATCTCTTAATCCGAGACCTGATCCTAGTTTCACAAATGATTTTGCTACTCTTTTGTGCTCATAAGAGGCTATAGGAAATGAGGTATCACATTATATATCACCATAGTACTAGGTATATAACAAGGCCCTGAGGGATACTTGCGCAAAAAGGCCCTTGGCATCCAGTCATGCATCACATAACGTTATTGGTCCTAGCGTCCACCCACGCAGAAAGACCCCGGGGGACCACCCCGCATAAGCAAAATATACCAGACAATTCATGATGAAAACATAAAACATGCATTGTATCTTATAGCATATGAGGGATAAGTTACTAATTGGTTGCTTCCCTTAAGCACTATCTAATTGCTTCCTTGAGCTCGACCATGTCTTAGCTTCCGGACAGCTATTAGTTCCTATAATTAGAATTACTGACAACAAGTCATTACTTAATCCAATCATTTTGGTATAATGTAACTAAATTCTAAATGAGGTGGTTCCAAGTTTTACATGACCCTGTTTATGTCTAATTTCATGAAAAATATAGCCATTAGCCAAATGTACACTTATCAATACAAAATTCCATTTTATTAGACACTACTCCAGAATTTTCCATTTTTACATGGCCAAAATTTAAAAATGTAGAACTTCCAGAATACATATCCAAATAGCCATCATGACCTATCAAATTAAATCTCTGGATGTCTACTTTAATGATGAAAAGTTTCATAAGAGTTAGACTAGTTTTGACTAGCAAAAACCATTTTACAATCAACCTGCTTCCAGGAAACCAATCAAATAACATCTTCTTTCAACTTTTAAGAATTAATAATTCATATACAAGCATCCAAAAATCATAAACCCATGTATTCCCACATAATTTTCCCTTCTAAATCCAATAGAACCAAAAAAATATGAAATTCTAGCTCCTCCTGATTGTTCTATATCTGGCAAAAATACTAGAAGGAAAAGGGAAAAACATGTTTTCATGCTTTCAAGCCATAACAACCTTCCTTTCCACTTCTAACCACATGTTTAACCATTTAAACACTCATTAATTATGTTTTGATGAAATTTTGGTAGCATAACCCCTTAGATATTCATCTCCCAAATTTTACAAAAACCAACAAAACAACCACCACAAAATAATCATATATATCAAGCAAGAGGATCAAGGTTTTGGAGATTGCCTCTTGATTTCACCACTTTCTCTCTCTAAAATGCCTCTTCCCTCTCTCTCCCCTATCTTGATTTGGCTTGCTAGCCATGGATTTTAAGCAAAAGAAGTTCCAAGGTGATTAGAAGGCAAAATCACTAAGATTACAAGTTTTTACCTTGAGTTCATGCCTTTTTTAAACCCAAGCCTCTCTTCTATGTTCTTGCTCTTTCCTTTTTCATTCAGCTCCTCTTATCTCTATCTTGTTTCCCAACTCTATCGAAATATGATCTTGAAATGGATAAAAGAAGCTCTTTATAATATCTCTCCTTCTTGCTTTTCAAATATTGTATTTGAATACAATTACCACATGGCAATTTAATTTCCCTCATCTTTTCTCTTTCCATCTTACCTTTTAACCATAAATCATATTCAAATGGAAAGAGGAAAAAGGTCTTATAATATCTCCATTTATCCTCTTTCAATTTGCATGTGAGAGAGCTCTTTAATGGCAATTACTTTTTGACTTTTCAATTATTAATTTACTTGGCCATAGATCATTCTTCTTGATTCATTTTAAGCCAAGCCTTAATATTTCTCCTTTGTCTGTTCTTTTGACCGAAATTGTCAAGGAAATAAAGGAAATATCAATTTCCTCTTGCATTATTGGCAAATTACCATTTTACCCTTATATTTTATGATTTTTGTATTAAATCATGTCTTCCTTTCTTTCTCCTTATTTGGGCCGAATTTGGGGCAATACAATTGGGCCAATATTTTTGCTTTTCCATGCTCCAATTTGGGTTACAATATTAGGTCTTTAAGTAGACAAAAGTTACACCTTTATATCTTAGCTTAGCCAATTATATGTAACTATCGATTGGAGTGGTTTCATTATTTTATGTACACCACAATTCATCATTTTATTCCACTAAATATCACAAATATATACAAGGAATATTGGTGAAGAAAAGTGGGGTATTACAATTACTAGTTACGTCGCCCTTCGAACTCTTACCTAAAACATATTGAGAGTGATAGAGTAAAACTACTATCTCAGTAACATAATTCCTACCTACTTTACCTACTGGTACTACCTACTAGGTGCCTGGTGAGACTAACCAATTTAACATAACAATTAAGGTTTTTATTAAAAGCTCATATACATGTATAAAAAATCTTTATCTATACTTCACTTGATTAGTCACATATATTTATATAACAAACAAGAACAATTCATCATAGCAATACACTTATTTATACTTATTAATATCAAGAACTAGGTACAAGCATAAATCAATTGAGTCATTAAGTCTTATAAGAATACTGCCCGTATTATTATTCATTTAACCCCTAAACCTTCCTTATATCATCCATATTTCTGTTGACTAAAACCATAGGCTATGTTCAATCCATTTAACTAGCAGCTCTCATGAGCTCTTTACAAGTGTGGTGTAGATAGTCATTAGAATATACAAGGGACCATGGGTTCCTCCAATAAGGAATAATTCCCTCAGGAATACTTCTTGCTAGCCATTCGAGTGTTGCATCAAGGAGTATTACCTTATCAATTAATGATAGCTAGGGTGCGTAATAACAAGCTTAATGGGATGACACGTAGTATTTAGTTCACAGTTATCACAACCTATAATATCTTGATTTTTGGGCCTAAAGACTTGATGATAAGCCTATATCAGGAAAGCTATTAAGCCAAGTTTGGGAAGAGACCTAAGAATAACGAGAGATAGAAAGATTCTCAGGGGCTATATCTGGGTAAAGAATGAGTCTCTAGATTATATGAGACTCAGGGCACATAAGCAGTTGGATAAAGTATGCCGGTGTATGGGCAATTTGGCATACTTGGTGACTCCTTAAGGTATATTGGCTTGTGGAGTCACATAGGGCCCACATATAAATACTTGATAATTCCCTGAGTCATAGGACATATGGCACCATTTTAAGAAGTTAGTGGACACTTAGAGCGATTTTGGTAGCCTTCATAAAGTAACTTTAATAAAGTAAATCTTACTTTTGTGTTGGCCTAGTGAGAAGATGACATATGCCCCTCATCATTACCCTTACCTTTTGAGTTTTGTGTTGGCTCTCAATGGGAACACTACCTAGCATAATAGTCAGGGAAATCCACCAGTCTCTAGTTCAGTCATGTACTTAACTTTCCCGAACACTGAACCTGAGTATCAAAGGAAATCATCAGAACTTCCCTTCCCCAGACAATAAAGTTGGCCAAGTCATGAGAGAGGGAAGAGAAAACCAAAATTTTGGGACATTTGGCACCCCATAATTTAATCTTAGACACATGACACCTTAGGATTTAAACACTTGGACAAGTGTGGGATTAAATCCAAGTCTCTCTAGTTTTATTATTAAATTTGGTCAGCAGCATATAAGACAAGGAAAAATAGAGAAAATGAAGAGGAAAAAAAGAGGAGAGAAGGAGGAGTGTTCTTGAGTTCCTAAGGTGTTCTTGCTGGATTTTGACCCTGAATCAGTGTTTCTAGCTCCTAGAGCCTTCTCTAATCTTCCTCTTAGTGAGAGCAACATTTCTATGGTTTTGGATTCCTAATCATAGGTGTTTGGTGCCATCTACAGGGTGGAGGTGCTGCCAAAACCAAGAATTGGATATGGAATCATGTAGAGGTATGTATAAGCTCCGATTTGAACTAAATATCTTGAGGTTTAGATAAGTCTTCATGTTGCTAGGATTTTTGGTCAGACATAAAACCTAGGGAAATAATATGATTTTGATGATTTTGAGGTTTCTAATGGGTTTAAAACGTAAAAGTTATGGGATAAAGGTGAGGAACTGATTTCGGGAACAACATAATAGAAAATGGAATTTTAGCCAAGAAACCCTTAAGTTTAAGCCATACGTGGAAAGTCAGGAAGGAATGTGATTTTAAGAAATTTGAGGTTATAAATGAGTTATATACACAAAATTGTGTGGGAATAGCCTATGGTTATGATTATTTGATGATTGGGTCGAAAACCCAAACTTTGGAATTTTAGTTGCTGCTAGATTATGTTTTCCGGGAGGCATACTTCTTGTGATGTATTTTTGAATGGATAAAATTTTTCCAATGATCATGAATTTTCCATATTAATAGAAGACATATCATGCTTTAAATTGATATATAATATGCCTTGATTGGGTTAGTGGATTGTAAGATATGAATTTTTAAAGTTGAGGCACTGAATCTGGAATAAATTATGGACCTTTTTTGGCTGTGGCCAAAGGATTCCTTGGCTGTAGCCAAGACCCCCGTTTCAGCACTTCATATTTTTCCGAGAGATGTTGAATTGCTTATCTCTTTCCAACTTCTTTGACATTGGCTTACAATTCCAATGACTTGCTAGCATGACTCTAATGATTTGATTGGGTATCTATGGCTATAAGAGGTTAAGGAAGAGCAAATAAAAGGCTTTGCAAGAAACTACAAAGGTTAGAAGAAAAGAAAACAAGAAAGGTGTCACACATGTCTTACAACCCATTTATTACATACACGGAAGCGTTATTCTTTAATTACTTAGGGGTTAATTACTCATTTTTGACTCGTTAGCCATTATTCTTACCAAATATCAGGGTTAGTTCTTATTCTAGTTCTTATTTTTAGTTTCAGTTATCCTGATTACCGCTCAATATTGATATGTGTATTCATACTTACATATTCATACATATTCGTCAAGTGTAAATATTTTACACACAGCAAAAATAAATCTACTTGAATCTTCAATTCTCTGTCATTCTTCATTCTAGTTCATCTTCATGCATTCTTCTCTTTCTTGCTCATGGACCTATATGGTTGATGAGGGGGGTGAGATTCGGGAGAATTTTAGTAGCAAACAGTGCTAACATATGCATACAAGAAATACTTTATTCATGACATGCTTGCTTACATAAATTCATGCCAACATAATGACATATATGCATGCTCAATGTTTAAAACATTACACTAATGGCCATAGTATAAATAAAACAAAGCTTTACTCATTCACATATGCTTCATACAATTCATAAAAGCAATTAACACATTAGCATACAAGCACACATATCAAGTTATGCAAGTTAGAAAAGTTCACTATGTAATGCCTTACTTTTTCACCAATATTCCTTATATGTATATTTGTGATATTTAGTGGAATAAAATGGTGAATTGTAATGTGTGTAAATTTATAGAAATATTTCAATCGTCGGTTACATATAATTCAGCCAAGTAAGGACACAAAGAGGCAATTAATGTCCACTTAAAGACCTAATATTGTAACCAAAATTTGAGCATAAAATGACACAAATAATGGTCTCATCCAAGTGTCAAAAATTCAGCCAAATAAAAAGAAATGATTTATTTCATTAAATCATAAAACGTAGAGGTAAAACGGTAATTTTTCCATAAAGTGAGAAATAATTGTTTTTCCCTAATATTTCTAATAATTTCAATTATATGGGAATTAAAAAGAGGTAAATGGTCACTTGATAATTAATAAGCCTATTTTGGTGAATTATTATCAAGAAAGGTCAAAAAGTCAAAAGACTAAAAGTCAACAAATTGTAAATTGGCACAATGGGATAATTGAAGATCAATAGTTTCTCTCTTCAATTCTCATCATTTTTGGTTGATTAAGAGAGCATGAAGGGAAATGAGATTAGTGGAAAATATTATAGGTAAAAGTCAAATTGTGGACGAATCAAAAGCAAGCATGTGTTAAACCATTTGACTAACTTAGTATATCATAAATTCTTCATCTTTTTCCTTCATTCTCATGCAAAGTCTGAAACGAAGAGAGAGAGAGAGAGAGTTTGAGAATGGTGGAGAACTTCAACCATAAGGAGAGCTAGGGTTCTTTAAAAACTAAGGTAAGAGGCTTGTAACTTTGAGGTTTAAGCTTCCTAATCCTTCTATAACCGCTTCTAATCACTTCTACTCCTTTGAATCCATGGTATTCAAGATAAATCAAGGTTGTGGAGAGAGAGACAGAAAACGTGTAGAGAGAGAAAAAGGAGGAATCAAGAGATAAACCTCTAAACTTGTTTCTCTTGCTTTAGTTGATGCTATTGATGTTATTCTTGGCTTGATTTTAGTTGTTTTGTGAAAGATGGTTGATAAAACCTAAGGGACCTTACTATCCAAGTTTCTCCAAACCATGTCTAATGAATGTCTAAATAGCTAATCATGTGATTAGAAGTAGAAAAGAGGTGATTAAGTAAGAGAAAACGAGAAACCAACATAATTTTTCTGAGAACCTTAAATTTCTTCCCTGTTCTAGGCGTGTTGAAGGGGTAAGAATTTGGCAATTTTGATGTTTTAATTGCTTTTAGAAGGAAAAATTGTGTAGGGTTTATGTTGATCATGAAGTGAGAAAAGCCCTAGATTGTGAAATGACTAAACTACCTCCTTAAAACCTTAAGTAAGGGCTACCAAGGGCATTTTCATCATTTGGCCCTGAATTTAACCAATTTGAGGTCAAAATGGATTCTACACATGAAATTGTGTAGGATTGGCCTGAGTCATAATTTTGAGTAAAATACGGTTAGATTGGGTATAAAGGGGTGTAGACCGGGTCTATGGGGGCATTATGATAATTTAGCATTTTTAAGCTAAGTTAGCCAATAGAATGAGTTTAGAGTAATACATGGATGAGTAATGACTTATTTATGGTACATTTAGGGATTGTAGGACTTGGCGATGGTCCAGAGTCTAAGACTTGCCCGAGCTCAGACAAACGAGAGGAAGTTGCTAAAGGAAAGCAACCAGGTAGTAAATTGTCTTTCATATGTTATGATATTCAATGTATGATTTATGTGTTCATTAAGAATTGTCTAACGTATTCTAAATATACAGGGTAGTCACCCGGGGCCTATCTCCACAGGTGGATGCTCATGCCAATATAACGCTCACTAATACACGAATGGGTGCCTGGGGCCTATTTGCATGGGTATCCTTTGGGGCCTTGTAATATATCACTACTACATAAAACACTTTTAACGTCCTTTTTTTTAGCCCTTTTAACATCCAAAAAAAGAGGGACGCCTATACCAGGGACGTAAAAAAGTCAGGATACGGCGTCCTTTAAAAAAGGGACGTCTAAATTTTTTTTTTTTAAAAAAACAAAACTTTAGACGTCCCTTTTTTAAAAAGGGACGTCTAAAGTTATTTTTTAAAAAAAAAACTCGCTTATATTTTTCACTGCCTAACAATTATAACATACAGAAACAAGATCGAACAGTTTTTTATAAACCAAAATATCCTTACAGATTAATATTGGTGAAGGATGATAAATCAAAATGAATCTACAATGAAGATAAATCTAAATCTTAACACATGCAACAAAATACATATACAATAATCTCAGTTTAAAACTTAGCCTATAAAAAGAAAAAATAATTATCCATACCTTTTGGCCACAGTAGGAGAGGGAGGATGGAGGCCAACGGCGGGAGAGGGAGGGAGGAGGAACCAACAGCATCAAAGATCGAGGAAGAACAATGGCGACGAGCTTCAACAATGGAGAGGAAGACGGTAGATGATGGTGGTGGAGATAGAGGAGGACGACTTTCAAAAAAAGAACAACGATAATGAAAGGGAGTAAGAGAGAGAGTTATGGTGGAAAATGAGCTTCAAGAGAGTGATGTCAGTATCAATTTGACTGATATACGTTACCTTTAGACGTCCCTTTTTAAATTTGGGACGTCTAAAGTAAAAAAAATTGACTTTAGACGTCCCTTTTTCAAAAAGGGACGTCTAAAGTCTAAAAAAAATTTAAAAAAATTAATTTTTTTTTACTTTAGGCGTCCCTTTTCAAAAAGGGACGCCTAAAGTCTAAAAAGAAATTAAAGAAATTAATTTTTTTTTACTTTAGGCGTCCCTTTTTAAAAAGGGACGTCTAAAGTCCTGACTTTAGACGTCCCTTTTCAAAAAGGGACGCCTAAAGTAAAAAAATTAATTTTTTTTTAATTTTTTGAGACTTTAGGCGTCCCTTTTTGAAAAAGGACGCCTAAAGTTATTTAATTCTTACCCATTATTACAAAAATGCCACCGTCTTTATTTTTTACTTCCCTTTTTAAAAAAGGGACGTCTTTTAGGGACGTAAAATCTACATTTTGTAGTAGTGTATCTAATGCTATGATAGCTTATAAACTACATGTGATGTATTGAATGCTATTATGATGATTCTGTTGAATGATGACTGTGACTTTGTGATATTATAACTATATGATTGTTATTATGTTATTACTGAGATTCTTTCGAATCTCACTCTTTTGCAAAAACCCATTTACAGTATAGGGAGAGAGATATAGGGGCAAGATGAAAGTAAATGCGGACCACTAAAGGATTAGACACTGAAGATTTTAGTTTTTTTGGTAGTCTATTTCTATATCTTTGGATATTTTGGGGATTTGTATATAATGTATATAGCTGTGTAAGCATGACAAGATTACAAGAGTAACTTAGTTGATGAATGGTATTTTGGATAAGTAATTACGCTTCCGATTTAAAAGAATAATTTATAACTAAAGAACTTATCATGATATGTAAGCAGAGACATGCTTGCATACTCTGATAAAAATGGACTTAAGTACTGATGAGACTTAGTGAGATAGTGAACACGTTTGGAAAAGATTTGAGAAAAGTTTTACTACCCTCGGATTTCCTTTCTAGTCTCAGGTTCAAATCTTGAGATAGGATTGGAATTTATGAATGTTTTCCTAATCAAAGACTTGATCCTGGTTCCCCCAATGATTTCACTGCTCTTTTATACTCATTTAAGGTTATGGGAAATGAGGTATCACACACTACCTTGTGGAATAATATCCTTCCTTTGTTTCCTCTTCTTCCAACCATCAGAGTTGCTTGAAGCATCTTCCATTTTTCTTCTCTCTTGACTTCTCATGGCCCTAAGCACATAGTCATATTATTAGAGACATGACAAATGAATTCCTAATGGGGCTGCCTTAGCCTCATAGGCTTACTTTCACCCTTAGAGTTTACACTCGTTACATTTTGCATTTCTTTCTTAAATTCGCATGGTAGCTAAAAGCTGCCAGCATTCTGACAAAAATTTGAAAAATCATAATTAATTCTATAAAACTCTAATTAGAATGGTTCAAAGTTATATTTTAAATCTATTTGAGTCTATATTATACGAGAAATATTATTCATAGGCAATTCTAACTACAAAATTCTAGAACTATGACTAAAGTCTCACTGCCACATAATTCATTCCAAATTCAGTGTCTAACTTCAATAATTTATAATTCCTAGCGTACTAATCCAAATGGCACAAATAACCTATCAAATTAAAGCTTGATATATATAATTTCATTTTGGAAAATATCATAGCCATTAAAAAACATTCTACTACCTAAAAACACAACATATTCCGATTGCCACTCAGGAAACCCTAATTGGCAGCATTATTCCAATTTTTGGATTTCAAATCCATTCTTTCTAAAATTATACCAACAACGTATACCTACACAGTTTTTCCCAAGGAATCTATTGGATACCTTAAAAATATCAAAATCCTATTCTTTCTCTATGCCCTATTCTGACCAAAAATAGTCTCAAACCAAAATTCACAAGTTTACAAATTTCACTTCCAAACTATTCTAATATCATCATTTAACATCACATACTACCATTTCCAAGACCAAATCAACATGAAACCCTAAAACCTTAGGATAACCAAAATGAAGTCAGCTACTAAAATTCACCACAATCAACAAAATTCTTGGTTCAAATCAAAGCTTAACCTCACCTTTTGCCCTTTCTAGAGCTTGTTCTTTGTTTTTCTAACTTTGAAACTTTTCTACAAGACTCAAAAAACCTCCTCTTCAAAAATAGAAACCATAGAAATAAAATCTCTCATCAAGGGAAACAATATTTATGAAGAGTATTTGAGCTATATAAGTGGTTTACAAGGTCAAAATCTAAGGAAAAAACTTTTACCTTAAACTTGTCTTCTTTTTCTCTTTCCTTTTTATTTTCCCTTTCTTTTTCTCTTATGTTTTTTTATGGTTTGGCTAAATTTTAGTATGAGAGAGAGATTGCAATGTTTAATATTCATTCCTTGGCTTCTTGCAATTGCTTGGCCCGAATTTGCCTAAGGGAGCAAGAAAATCCATGTGTCACTATTGTGTGGCTTCTTGTAAAGTGACTTGGTTAATTAATCAACTATGGTTTGGTCACTTGTAACTTCAATCCTTCTCTCTATCTTCTCCATATTTGGCTGAAATCATCATGCAAAAAGGAGCAAATGTGTTGACCAATTTCCTTCTTTAAAATGTTGCTTTTTGGTCAAACTTTCTACTTGATCAAAATCAAGACCATTTGACTTTTATTCTCTTCTTCTTTTCTTTGTGCTTGACCAAATTTTCTTGTATAAAAGGTGAGGAAATTAATTGATTCCTCTCTCCTCTTATTCTTGGACCAAATGCTTAAGTAAAGTGAAGAGGAAATATTAATTTAATCTTGCATAGAACATGTGTATGCATATGGCTAGTAGGTTAAAACTTTGACCAATACTCTTCCCTCTTCCCTTTCACTTCCTTGACCGAATTTAACCATGTATGAAGGGGATTTAATTCTCTTTTTCAACCTCATGATCATGCTTGCTTTTGAAGATCAAATTTTGACCCTTAATTTTGTCTTCCAATTTTAACCTCAACATTAAGTCGTAATTATGTCTTTTCCCCTTGATTGTGGAAATATTATTTATTATGCCATTAGTTCTTTTAATTCTCTTTCTTACTTCTTTCTAAACACTACTTCCCTTTTCCCTTGGATCCGCATTAGGTTTTATGTCATTCAAACACATCCTAAAGGAATCGGGTACCTTCTTTTGACTAATTTGTACCAAAATTCATATTCTATTCCAAGTGTAGTTTCTAAAATTAATTCTATTTCTTATGCATTTATGGGACACATACTAAACTAGACTTAATAGTCTACTTCATTCAGGCATATTCTTTAGCCTCTAGTCCTAAAATTTGGATATTACAAAGGGGATTAAAGACAAAATGTAGTAATACTTTCCTGACTTGCATTTACTTGATAAGTATGCTTATGCATTGATGTTTTTAATTGATTTGATGAATGGTATAAAGCATATATGAATGAATAAAGCTCTATCCTTACTTATGCTATGGCCAAAGGTGTAATGTGTAAAGCATCGAGCATGCAAGTATGTCATTATGCTAGTTTAAATTTGTATAAGCAAGCATGTCATGCATTAAGCTTGTATCTTGTATGCATAGTTAGCACTATTTTCTACTAAGATTCCCTTGAATCTCATACTCTTTCAACCAACCATATATGTATGATAAGTACAGGAGAAGAATACATGAAGATATGCAAGGGGGAAATACGAAGATTGAAGTTCAATGTACTATTTCTATATTTTGATTAGTTTTGTATATGTACATATATAAATAAGCTAAGAATGAGTAGAAAATCACTTTGATTAAATTAATTTAAGAACTAATGGTTAGAATAAGATTGCGAGCCAACTTATAGAAGCTTATGAAAACGAACATTTTCTAGAAAAGTCTAACCCAATAGAACATAATACTAGCTAATGGTTTAGATCCATGAAGTAAAACTCATCAGATCAAGTTACAAAATTAAGGTGTAACATCTTTTGATATCAGAGCAAAGATTATGGCATTTGGCTAGTATGCTCTGTTCATGAGAATGTTATTCGTGTTGACACTTGATAATCTTGAATGATAATAGGATTAAGAGATATGGGTGATAGACAAACCTAAAGAGATAGATCTTCTCCGTTTGCCAAAGGAATACACAGAGCTCTATATAGAGGAAGAAGTAGAGTATTGATGATATATGTGTTGGAAATTGTGCCTTAGTGGCCAATCATTGTTCTTTGAACAATGTTATTTAATGAATTTCTCCATTTTGTTATCATATTATTCACATGTTTACTGTGATAACTGTACCCTTAGATGAATAATAAAGATGGTTCTAAATGTCCCTGGTCAGTCATCTATATGGGAGCAAAGATGAAGAAATACCATTATGACTTTGATAGGGTATGGAGATACAAATCAAAGTCTTATGCACCTGTAATAGTACAAGGTGCTGGACCGACCCACTATGAGAAAGTGGCATGGATCAAGTCATAAGCTTATTTCATGTATAACCGCGTCACTATGCCCTTCGACCTAAGATAATCATGGATCCCTACATGAAAATCACTAAACTTTGACCTAGTCAAAAGTCACCTTTGACTGGGTGATGATAAAGGCCATGATCGGGCTTGGTGGTTTTAAATGGTCAAGATGTAATTTTTCCCTCACATTAGTATAGAGATATTACTGGACCCATCGATGAGTAAGTCTGAGAAATGTATGGTCATACTACGATGAAAGGAGTTTCCATTTCTATAGTTAGACTACTCAGTGATTGAGAAAGTATGGTCAGGAATAGGAGGATGACATTCTCCATGCCTCATCCTTGACCAAAATATCGTGTGACAAAAGAACATGATATGGTTATATGACAAGTTGTATCGCTTTATCTATCCTCATAAGAATTAGGCAGTCATAATGTCTTGCTAAAGGCACTTACGACTTGTGGGTTAGTATAGTCATTATCCCACTGCTAACTTCATATAGGCCTACAGGGTCGCACACTAGCCCAACACGAGGTATAATGTCCAGATTCTTTGAATATAAGATATGTCTAGATTTAATGAATCTAATGTTTAATTTAAGGTGGACAAAATATATATATATATATATATATATATATATATATATAATATTATATGATAATATTATTATATTGTATTAGTTTTAAATTTAGTTATATCTGATAAATTAAATTTAATAACTAACATGATAAAGATATAATATCTCAAATTTAATTTATAAAGATAAATTAAATCTATTTCCATTAGCTCTTTATTCAGATTAAATAAATAGGTTAAATTAAAAATATTGGACAAATTTAATTAAACCATATTTATTTAATTTGCATATAAAAAATAATTAAGTGTTAGTTGATATGATATGGATTTTGAAATTAATTAAGATTAATTTTAAAATCCAATATCCATCGTAAAATAGATAACCCTGACTAGTTATAAAAGGTGAGAGTTAGGATTTTCTACGGATGATGGGAAAATATATAGCAGCAGCAAAAACCCTCGAGAGATATTAGAGGCGCTAGCATACTGACCGTGTTGGAGTCATATTCGTGTAGATACCGGTAGAAGGAGCTGATCTAAGGCGTGGGCTCCTTAAGATCGGAAAAGGAAAAAATGTAAAGGTATGATTTTAACTACTCGATTTAAATTTCATTGATAGTTCCACAATTGGGATTGGTAAACTTTTTCAATTTTAAATTTTAAATTCTTCTACTATTCCTCCCAATCTTAATAGTGGTATCAGAGCCAAGTTAATTGTGCATTTAAATTGAGTTTGAGTGCTTATTGTGTGCTTATATTTGTGATATATAAGTTGAACATGATTTTATAAGGGTTCAATTAAAAACCCAAAGATTGAAGTTAAAGTAGTTGTGCTGCCAGATTTCATTTTTTGGAGGCTGTTTGATTATGATAAGTTTTTGAATAATTAAATCTTGTCCAATAACCTTGAAACTTTTCATAATGAAAGTAGACATCTTAAGCTTTAATTTGATATATAATATGTGCCATTTAGTTTAGTACATTAAGATATATGAATTTTTAAACTTAGGCATTTAATATGGAACATTTTCTATGGCAGTGAGGATTAATTAGAGTTTTTGGAATAGTGTACACATAATTTTCTAAAGGATATATTTTTCTTCAAAAATAGACATAATTATAGTGACATAGAACTTTGAACCACTACAATTGGATGTTTCTAGATTTAATTAGAATTTTTCAAATTAAGGTAAAAAATCAGGCATTTAGTTGGACCGTCATGGCTAACTATTCATAGCACGATATAGCCTAATCACGACATTTATGAATTGTATCTTGTTGTATGAACTATTGCTTGTTATGGTTTATTTCTAAAAATTGTTTGGGTATGGTGAACAACATGGCTTTAGTTTTTACAAGGGTTGTAATATTTAAATATGGCATGCATGCCGTGCCTTCCTCTAAATAGTCTCGATGTACATTCTCTTCTCATCTCACTCCCCTCGTATACTTAAATGAGGTTTATCTCAATATATATTCTTTTCTTATTTAGAGAAATCATCGCATTGGCTTGGGAGGATTTTTGGTTAGGTTAGGCATGTTGTCTCACGTTTAAATTATACTTTTGCATTTTTATGCATTTATTTGTATAAGATACAACCACAATTTCATCCATATAAATAAAACTAATTGATTAAGCCCTCCAAATAAAATCTTAAGTCATAATGTTGTCAATTAGTGAATACTTGTCAAAACCTAGATCATTCAATTGTAGCTTCCACCAAAGTAGATACATTTGAGTTATCTTGGTGTGACAAAGTGTTTGTTATCTGTAATGATATCTTTGTAGAAAGAAAGTTTATCTCTAAAGGAACTAGTAAGAGCATGGTACACCTTGAAGAAGTTTGAGACTCACAAGATAGCATAGAACTATAGATGAAAAATGAAGAAGGATCACAATAAGTTGTTGAGCCTCCTCAAGTAACATAAGGCCCACGAAGGTTTGATAGGACACGACAACAGCCTCAGAGATATGGATTTCTGATTATATAAAGTCATGATGTGTTGTACATTAAGCAGAATGATCCAACCACCTATCAAGAAGCCATAGTGGGACCTAACTCTGAGAAATGGCTAAATGCCATTAAGTTTGAAATGTAATCCATGTACGACAATCAGGTATGGACCTTAGTCGATCCACCTGAAGGTGTAAAAACCATTGGGTGCAAGTGAGTTTTCAAGGAGAAAATCGACATGGATGGCAAAGTAGATGTCTTCAAGGCACGACTGGTTGCAAAAAGATTTACTCAAACTCATGGTGTCGACTATGATGAAACCTTTCCCTAGTTGCAATGGCCAAATCAATCAAAATCCTTCTTGCCATTGCTGTTAGAACTGGCTGACATCCAAGAGGGGGGTGAATTGGGTGTATGATAAGAAGGTCTGATCTTTTAAATACTTTTCACAGATTGTTAACTCGGTATATATAAAAGTATAAACTCATAAGTAATTATGTAAATCGTATATGCTAGAAATATAAAAGCTTAGGAAGAGAAGATGCAAACTATGTTTTATTCTAGTTCAGTCTAATCCAAGATGACCTATGTCCAGTCCCCAGGCTCCTCCTGAGAGTTATAATTCACTATTTTCTTGTTTAACTGGGCACAAGAAAAACCTTTACAAATCTCTTATGAAGTACTCCGCTTTACACACTGTAAGGTTACTCCCTCTTACAGCAAGTCGAGTAAAGCAATCTTAAAGACCTTTCTCTCTTGCTTAGCCGTGCAAGTCTTATAAGCAGTAACGTTCTCTCCTGCTTACACCACTGTAAGTCTTACGAGCAACAACGTTCTCTACTGCTTGCACCTTGTAAGTCTTACGATCAGAAAGTCTTACTGATAATTTGCTCTACAACTTCCCCCGTAAGGTGATCAATCCTCTCAAGGTCCCTCTACCTTGAGAACACTACTAAAATACAGATGAAGTATTTACACGCTCTCTTAAAGAGTAGGTAAAATGATCACTGAAGTACAATACAAATATTCTCACTCTCAATTATACATGATATTATAAACTGATAAGAACAGAGAGTATGTGAGGCAAAAGACTTATGATATCAGCATATTGACATAGTTGGGTTCTTGTAGCTCATGTGTCTGTTCGCTGTAATATCCCCTGTCTTCTTTTTGGATACCTTAGTTTATATAGCAAATGTTGAAGAGTTGTTGGAGTATTCAAATATATTTTCCAGTTGAAACGCATCGTGTGCTTTGATATATACTTTAGCACTTTTTGTTGATCGTGCTCTGACAAATGTTTCAGCGTTGCTTTCTTTCTATTTTGTTAAACCGGTTTAAATACTCTTGTTGCCCATAATTTATTGTCATTGAATATTGGTCGGTTGCTTGCCATGTGAACTGTAGTGGAATACCTGTAATGCACTGAGAGAAAATAGCCATTAGAGAATCTTTTAAATATTACTCAAGTGGATAACTACTTCACCGAAAGTTATCTACATCAGCTTAGTACACCATGAAATCCTTTGAGTAAATTCTTAAACTCGATGTACTTCACTTGGAATGTTCAGACATCTTCTGGAGGTGCTTCTGATAAAAATAGTGAATCATTCGAGTTAACTTCTAATTCATTAGGAGTGAAATCTTGAAACATAAGAATCACTCAAGTACGGTGTCATTTCATTGGAGGTGATTTTGATAAAATAATAAATCACTCGACTGCATAAGCATTTCACTGGTAGTGACTTTGTAAGAGTAGGCATATCAATTGAGTGCATTGTAATCCACTGGCGGTGATTAACCATATCAGATGAATGTAGCTGATCTGACTTGAAGTGATTAAAAGACACTGGAGGTGTACTGGGGTAATCTAGTTCATGTTCATATTCTCTAGCAGTGACTTGAAGTTCACCGGAAGTGATACTGAGAAATTAGCATATCACTCGACAAAAAGTGATTTCAAAAAACAAGCAAATAATTCGACCTGATAGAGATTTACCGGAAGCAATACTGATTTAGTTGGAATTCTCTGATAGTGCGTTCAGGCTTCTTCTGTCAAAAATCATCATATCACTTGAGTGAATTTCAGATCACTGGAAGTGATTTTGTGTATAGTAAAATTCACCAGAAGTGATTTGGCTTGTACTGGAAGTGATTATGAGAGATTCACATATCACTCTAGTGAATTCCATATCACTAGAAGTGAAATTCAAAACAGTGAGTTTTTCTGGAAGTGATCTTGTCGCGCACTGGAAGTGGTTCTGAAAAATCTCATATCACTCAAGTAAATTCCATAACACTCGAAGTGAATTTGCAAATAGTGAATTTTTCTTGCAGTGATTCTGGTGCCACTTGAGTGATCTACCATCGGACCCATTTCACTCGAGTGAATATCAATGATCACTCAAGTGATTATGAAAATCACTCGGGTGCTCTCTGTTCAGATCACTTGAACTCATAGCTCCACTTCCAATTCGACAGCAAACATGGGTCAACTTACATATGACATAGCTCTTCGAATATAACTCCAAAATTTTCTTATTATATATCAATAGAAATTCTTTACTTCTAGTTCATATAGCACCAGTTGCAGCTCAATTGGATCTGTGGTTTGAGAGTTATGGCCAAAATACCAAAACTGTTATGGAAGGTGATGCTGATTTTAGTTTCAAATTGAAACGTTTATATATCCTTCATCTGAGCTCCTTTGATGTTCATTCTAGTGTTCTAATGACGCATTGGAAGTCTAGTTTCATATGTAACTAGTTTTGTCTCAATTGGAGTTGTTTTTTGAGAGATATGATTGAATGACCAGACCTTACTCAGCTGGACGAAAAACAGAGACTCACCGCTACAGTGCATCAATTGCTGAAACAGTGAATCACTCCAAGTGATTTTCACTATTTACATAATCACTCGAGTGATTCTGAAATATCACTCGAGTGATTGTTAAAATCACTCTAGTGCTACAGTGCTTTAGTGCCAAAATATGCTACAGGAGCCGTATGCTACATTATTATTGCTACAGTACCAAAGAACTTGAATCTTCATATTCTTACTAGTTCTTCATTTCTCAATCTCTTTCTTTCATTGCTTGACTAATCTACAAGATATGCAACATTAAATATAGTAGTTAGTCAATGTAAGAGATAAGTATATTATGCAAACTTCTTACTTAATATTTAACATCTATATTTGTCATCATCAAAACTAATCATATCTAACAATTGCATCATATTATTAATATGAAATATGACAGATAGACATCAAAACATCCTTTCTTAATGGAAAACTTCTTAAGGATGTGTACATGATACAACCTAAAGGTTTTGTGTGTCCAGAGGACTCTGGTAAGGTATGCAAGCTTCAAAGATCCATTTATAGGTTAAAACAATCATCTCGAAGTTGGAATCATCATTTTGATAAAGTAGTCAAAGAGTTTGGATTTATTCAAAATATCGATGAACCTTGTGTTTACAAGAAGGTTAGTAGGAGCACAGTTGTATATCTAGTGCTTTATGTAGATGACATCCTACTTATTGAGAATGACATTCCTAGCTTACAAAGTGTCAAGTCTTGGTAAGAAAAGTCTTTCTTGATGAAAGACTTAGGGGAAGGCACTTACATCCTAGGGATTAGGATCTATAGAGATAGATCCAAGAGGCTAATAGGCCTAAGTCAGAGCACATATATAGACAAGATACTGCATAAGTCCATAATGCAGGATTCAAAAAGGGGTTACATGCCTATGTGTCATGGCATCCATCTCAGCAAGGATCTATGTCCTAGTACACCTGATCAAAGATATCGCATGAGCAAGGTTCATATGCTTAAGCCATTGGATCCATCATGTATGCTATGTTATGTACTCAATTAGATGTCTCATTTATCTTAAGTGTGACAAATATATATCAACAAGATCCTGGTATGAGTCATTAGACTGTTGTCAAGAATATCCTAAAGTACTTGAGAAAGACTAAGGAATTATTTTTGGTATATGGTTGATTGGATTATGAGCTCTGTGTAACTGGTTACACATATGCATGTTTCCAAACTAACCAAGATGATCTTAGATTACAATCTAGATATATATATTCCTTTTGAATAGTAGTGCGGTAAGCTGGAAGAGCTCAAAGCAGAGTACTATAGCAGATTCTATAATAGAAGTTGAGTATATAGCAGCATCAGTATAGCTAAGGAAGCTGTTTAGATCAGAAAGTTCATTACTGAACTAGGGATAGTGCTTACGATCTCAAATCCAATAGATTTGTTCTGTGACAATAGCCTAGCTATTGCACAGACCAAGGATCCTAGGTCACATCAAAGGACCAAGCATATACTCAAATGAATTCACCTCATTACAAAAATCAGTGATAGAGGTGAAAATATATATGTATATATATATATGCAAAGTATCAGGAGAAGAAGACAATGTTGCTGATTCTCTTACCAAGCCGTTTGCACAAGAAAAACATGAGCCTCATGTTAAGACAATGTGAATTAGGCAAACTAATGATTGTACCTAGTGCAAGTGGGAGGATATTGAAAATTGTGCCCTAGGGGCCATTCAATGTACTTTGAACATTATTACTTAATGAATTTCTCCATTTTGTTAACATATCATTCGCATGTTTACTGTGATAACTATATCCTTGGATGAATCATAAAGGTTGTCTTAAATGTTCCTAGTCAGACATCTATATGGGAGAAAATATGAAATAAGACCAATATGACTTTGATAAGGTATGAAGATGCTAATCAAAGTCTTAGGCACCTGTAAGAGTACAAGGTGTTGGATGGACCCACTATGAAAAAGTTGCATGGATCAAGTCATAAGCTTATCTCATATATAACCATGTCACTATGCCCTTCGACCTCAGATCATCATGGATTCCTACATGAGAGTCGCTAGACTTTGATCTAGTCAAAAGTCACATTTGATCGGGTGATGATAAAGGCTACAATCGAGCTTGGTGGTTTTCATGTAAAGGAATGAGAATGGTCAATATGGAATTTGTCCTTCACATTAGTATAGAGATATTACTAGGCCTCTGGATGAGTGAGTATGATAAATGTATGGGCATACTATAATGAAAGGAGTTTTCATTTCTATAGTCAGATTACTTAGGGATCGAGAAAGTAATGATTAAGAATAGGAGGATGACATTCTCCATACCTCATCCTTGACTGAAATATCATGTGACAAAAGGAACGTGATATGGTTGTGTGAAAGGTTGTATCGCTTTATCGATCCTCATATAAATTGGGTTGTCGTAATGTCTTGCTAGAGGCCACGTATCACTTATGGGTTAGTATAGTCATTATTCTATTGCCAACTTCATATGGTCCTATAGGTTCACACATAAAAATAGCCCAACAAGAGCTATAATGTCCATATTTATTGAATTTAAGATATGTCTAGATTTATTGAACGTAATGGTTAATCTAGGGTTGATGAATTATATATATATATATATATATATAATATTATTATATTGTGTTATTTTTATCTGATAAATTAAATTTAATAACTAACATGATAAATATATCATATTTAATTTATAAAGATAAATTAAATATATTTTCATTGACTCTTTATTTAGATTAAAAAAATAGGTTAAATTAAAACTTTTGGACATATTTAATTAAACCATATTTATTTAATTTTCTTATAAAAACCAATTAAGTGTTAATTGATATGATTTGGATTTTGAAATTAATTAAGATTAATTTTAAAATCCAATATCCATCATAAAATAGATAACCCTAACTAGTTATAAAAGGTAAGAGCTAGGGTTTTCTACGGATGATGGAAAAATAAACAGGCGCAGTAAAAATCCTAGAGAGACATTAGAGGCGCTAGCATGCTGACCGTGTTAGAGTCATATTCATATGGATACTAGTAGAGGGAGCTGATCTAAGGCGTTTGCTCCTTGAGATCATAAAAGCCAAAATCGTAAAGGTATGATTCTAACTACTCGATTTAAACGTCATTAAAGGATCTAAATTGGGATTGGTAAACTTTTGTAATTTTAAATTTTAAATTCTTCCATTGTACCTCCTAATCCCAATAATATGCCCAATGGAAAAGGGTATGAGCTCTGGTGTATCTGATGCTGAATTAGCGTATGACTCAGATTCAAACAGAATTTCATGCTTAAGCATGCTTAGGTAAGAGTGATCCCAGGATGCATGGGTGACCCCTTAGGAAGTTAAGTTGGTAAGGTGATGGAGACTTGAGGAATAGTGATTGCCTTGAGATTTTTACCAATGATCATCTTAGTTAGATGAATTGTATTTAAAGGCATACATGTCAAACCCCTTAACATTTCGATATTCGTAGAGTAATAAGCACACAGTTCTGTAGGCATACAGAAATAGCGGAAACATACTGACATTAAGTACTTGTTTACATTACAGGATTTTCCTGTAGGGTTTGAAAAATATATACAAATTGTTCAAAAAGAAACAAAAGTACAATTCTAAATAACTAACAGCAGCTTCAGCTTGCACCGGGACCTTATTCACCAATAACCACTGCCTTGCCTTTCGAGCCACTAGCCTTAGCTGTAATGTTTGTAATGTTGAAATAGGGTGAGATTCAAATGAATCTCTGTAGTAACATGCATTTTAGACATACAAGATGGAAAATAAATATGTAATGCATCATGTCATGTAAGATGATAAAATGTTATGTGCAAATTGTCCAAGACGAAACGAAGGCTTGCAACCTTAGCTTAATTCTGTGCCTCTGTTGGGTCCCAAAACATAACTAAGCTAATATACGTGTCCCAGACACTATGCTCATGTTATGGAAGATGCCATACACAAACATATAAATAATCACATAATATATGAAATAAAGAGTTACTACGTGAGTTCTTTTCTAGTTCCAATATTCGTCTTATACTCTTGTTCCAGCTCGGGATATTGTAAATTCCTAAAATTAAAGTGTACAAGTAACTGGTTATTAATTGTATTACTATTGCTTTTAATCATATTTTATTGGTTAACTAATGCAGTTATAGCAATTTCTGCACAGTACAATTCTGCAAAGTATAGTTTCATTGTTTTCTACAAAACTGGTAGATTTTCAGTCATTTTTGAAAAATCATAATTAATTCTATGAAATCCAAAATTGACTGGTTTCAAAGCCTATGTGAATTTCTTAAAGTTTTATTTTAAGGAAAAATACTTAAGTCTATATATTGCTATCACACTTTTCCCAAAAATTCACCATATTCTCCTATTCCATATTTCCTTCTAGATACAGGTCACAAATTTAAAAATCCATATCTTTTAATATACTAATCCAAAAATTATGATCTACCTATCAAATTAAATTTATGGATGTCTAATTTAATCCTGTAAAATTTTATAATTTTTGGACCTGTTTTGGCTAACGAAATTCACTTTACAACTACACTGCCTCTAGTGAAACAAATCAAACAACATTTCCCCTTAACTTCAATAATCCTAGATTTGCATACATTCATCCAAAAGTCATGAACACATATATTCCTATGAAATTTTCCCTTCTAAATCCAATGGAACCATCAGAATTTCAAACTTCCAAGTCCTTCCTATTGTTCTATGTCTGGCCGAAATAATAGGAAGAAGAGGGAAAAACATGTTTTCATGCATTCAAGCTATAAAAACCCTCCTTTCCGCTTCTAATCACATGTTTAATTATCTAAATACTAGATAAAAATCATCCAATAGAAATTTTTGTAGCATGGCCCCTTAGGGTTTTGATCTTCCCAAATTTTACAAAATCAACAACAACAACAACATATAAGGCAAGAGGATTAAAGTTTTGAAGATTACCTCTTGCTTATCTAACTTTCTCTCTCTAGGATGCCACTGCCATCTCTCTCTCTCTTCTCTCTTGATTTTTCTTGCTAACCATGATTTTCAAGAAGAAGAAGTGGTTAGAAAGAAGTTCTAGGTAGATTAGAAGGCATATGCACTTTGATTTCAAGCTCTTACCTTGAATTTTGGCTTCTTGAACCCTAAGACCTCTTAATGTTCTTGAGCTCTCTTCAAACTCTTCTCTCTCTCTCTTTTGTATGTCTTGACTGAAATAATAAAGAAGCAAAAGGGATATGGCTTCTTGAAATATCTCTATTTACTATTTGTAATAATATTGTTTAATGGTAATTGATCATGTGCTTGAATTTACTTGGCCATAATCTTTTCCACTTAAATTAATCCTAGCCAAGTATAATATTTCTCTCTTTTTTCCCTTTTTAACCTAAATTAGGAGAAGAGAGGAAATAAAATATTTTCCAAATTCCCTTCTTTAATTAGGTAATTATGCCATCTTTACCTTTTGACTTTTCGTCCAACTTAATACTTGGCCACAAATGCTCTAATCCATATTTTTATTATCAAATAATAATTTTTCCTCTTATTTCTCCTCATTTAGCCAAAATTATTAAGAGAAAAAGGGATAAATAATTGCTTCTTGTTTTGTTGGTAAATTACCATTTTGCTATTACATTTTATGATTTATTGAAATAAATCATTCCTCGCTCTTTTCCCTTTAGTTTGTCTGAATTTTAGCATTAATATTGAGCCAAGATTTATGCCCTTTCATGCTCCAAATTGGGTTACAATGTCAGGCTTTTAAGTACACAAGTGTAGCTCTTTTGTATCCTAGCTTAGCCAAGTTGTGTGTAACCACCGATTGGAGTGTTTCTGTCATTTTATGTACAACACAATTTGCTTTTTTGCTCCATTAAATGTATCAATTCAATATAAGGAATATTGGTGACTAAAAATGGGATGTTACAATATAGGTATGATCGTATTGAACTGGAAGAGGTTAAGACCTAGTAAAGAGATACGCAGTTATCTAGGTCTTACCTAATATTGTTGGAGAGATATCCTAACTCTTGAATCACCTTGCCATTAATAGAGCTCATGTGAATGAACTGATTGGTTCTATGTGGGGATGATATATGTGAGAGGAGCTTCATGGAGCTGAGAGAGAGGCTAACATTTACACCAATATTGATGACCCCAAATCCTAGTTTGACCTGTGTGGTCTCAGTAATGTGACCTATGTGGTTTGCAAGTAAAATGACCTGTAAGGTTTGTAATGAAATAAGTATACGGGATTGGGATGTACCTTAATGTAGTAGGGTAGAAGGATGGCAGATGCCTCTTGACAGCTAATGTCTCATGAGATAGAATACCCCACTCATGAATTAAAGCTAGTGGAAATTGTCTTTTATCTGAAAGAATGATGATCTTAATATGCCTTTAGGATATTTAGAATTGAGGTAGAACTAGAACCTTATGAACAATGTTGATGCTATGAGAATATTATCTAAATGTCTGAGGATTAGAATAGGAATGATAAATCTTAATGATTCCTAGTACATGTGTTAAGTGTAATTGAGAAAACCTGATTTGTTGACTCAGCTAATGTTAAGGTTCTAAGAATGGTAATCGAATGAATTATGACTAAAGAATCAAACAATAGTTGAGTTGATTCTTTAGGCATTTAAGATCTTGAATATAGAATATTCCCATAGAAAGAATGAATAAGAGTTGATCCCCTGATGGAACAAAGTGATAGAAAGAATGATAAAATCCATGAGTTATAGTCTCATGGTTGAGACAAGAATAGAATGTACAAGTGACTTATGGATTCCCCGTAGGATAGGGGTAGATTACCTGGTATGGGAAGTTGGATTTGCAAATATTTCTAGAGCTAGACTTATATTGAAAGTCCATACAGAATGACCCTATATGAGATGGAAGAAACAAAGAAGCAGATTGTAGAACTGCTAGAGAAAGAAGAGACCTTGGGTTCCCCAACTCAAAACGGTTATTTTTAGGGTGTGGTTCTCCTAAGGACTTGTTCCTATTACAATGGTACTTACGTTAAGAGATGACTAACTAAAAAGGGCCACTTACAAATAGTCAGGTGACTAAGTGAAGCACCAAGTGTAGAACTGTAACGTGAAGCCATCGTGACATTGAACTGTAGAGTGGAGCCATCGGGATGTTGACTTTAAAGAGTGATGCATTGTAACGAGTTCCCTGCTGAATGGGTTTCCTTAAAAGAAGGGTTTATGTGACCCAGTGAATCACCATGGGGTGCTCTAACACTATTTGTAGAAAGAAAGATAAGGAACGGATTTAAGGAAGAAAAGGCTCGACGGTATAAAGGAAAGCGACTCTTGCACTTGTATTTTATGTAATAGTTTTGAATGTATATGTTTACCATAGAGTATATTTATTTCATGAATATACGAAAGCCAATAAGACCTATTGGACTAGCGTGTCCTTAAGCTATCAGACCTGATATGCATTCAATAAGAATCCCTAAGTTTGATTAGACCAGTGTGTCCATAGGCTGATAGACTCATTCAGATGGTATGAGAATGATGCAGGGTGGAAGTGCACAACAGGTGGAAAGCTGAGAATTGATACCAAGTTGTAACCGGAAGCAGGTTGTTAAACCTGATCTACCATTTGTATGTAACTAGAGCAGTTAGGTCATGTGAATGATTATGAATACTAAACTGGATTGGTCAGGTCATGTGAATACTTGAGAATAGATAATTTGTTTTACATGCTTCAGGAATACTACATAAGTATACGACTAGCTTAAGTGGCAAGAAGTAAAGTCTCGAATGAATTTAGAATACCTAGTAGGCTATGTACCCTGAGGTTATTAGTCTTGATATGTATTTAGTAAAGATGATGGACTATGTGTCCTGAGAACTGTAAGTCCTAAAGACATAAGACCTTATGGACTCACATGTCCTTAGGCTAATAGATTGTTCTGTATTTAGATTTGTGGCATGGAGGCTTGAGGTTGGTAGAGCATACAGACTGTACCAGGTTGTAGCCCATGGCAGTAAGACCTATAAGTCTGTGAAGCATAGGGGTAGTGTCCTTGGGGGATAAGACTAGAATACCTAGTGTTGTGGGAATGAAATGAGCTATAAAGCTCAAGTATACCGGGCAGTGACCAAATGAAGTAGTGAGTCTTGTGTAAGCAAGAGCTGTAGGAATAAACCAATGAGTCTTATGTTTGAATGCTATATATTGTGTACTGAATGAATGAGAAAGCTGAATGATGATTGCTTAATACTAATTTGAGATCTTTGTTGAGAATATAATGATTATGTTGCGTGCTTAGTGACCATCATAGGAAAGAGATAAACTGAGTGTAATACCTTATTTCAAATATAATTAGATGAGTGAAAAAGAGTAGTAAAATTAGTTGTGAAACTAAGATTCGGTCCTGGATTAAAGAAACTTTGGAAAACATTCACAAATCCCAAACTTATCTCAGGAGTTGAATCTGAGATTGAGTGGGTTTTTCAAAGGATAAAAAAACTTTTCAAAAGCGATAGCTCCTACCTTTTCAAAAACATTTGCTCCTGCATTTTCATAAAGTTTATTGTCTCCCTAAGTCTCATCGGTACTTAACTCCATTTTATCAGAGTATGCAAGCGTGTCTCTGCTTAAGTCTTATGTTACATTCGTTAGTTAATGTTTCTCTGACGATCAAAAGCGTTATTTACCTAAGTTATCCCTTTATTATGTTACCGTCCATTTACTAGGCTACTGGTACTACTAGTTCTACCACTATGCTATTGTCAGGGTTATAGAGTTATATACATTACATATATGCCCAAAATATCCAAAATAGACAACCAACAGGAAAAAAAGTCTTGCAGCTTCATCCTCTAGTTGTCCGTGTTTACCTTCTTGCCCTTTGAGTTGCTAGCCTATACTGTAGATTTGTTTATAGAAAAAGGGTAAGATTCAAAAGAATCTCAATAGTAACAGGTAGTCAATCATATAGATACAAAATCACAGAGCATGCCATACAATTATCATATAAAAGAATTATCACGACAGCATTCAATTCACAACATGCAATTCAATATGTCACCATAGTGCTAGGTATAACAATCATATGGCCCTGAGTGTTACCCATATAAAAGGCCCTAGGCATCCACTTATATGTCATAGAAAGTCTAAATGGCCTAAGCGTCCACCCGTATAATAGGCCCCGGGCGAGCATAATCAAAATGTGTTACACAATTAATGATGAAACCACAAACATACAAATGTATCTTATAACATATGAAAGTCAAAGTTACTATCTAGTCGCTTTCCCTATGAATTATCCAACTATTTCCCTGATCTCAAACAAGTCTTAGATTATGGACAGCTGTCAGGTCCTATAATTAGAATTTACGGACGACAAGTTATTATTTCATCAAATACTTGTATAATTCAAATAGTCAAGTTGGTTATCATTAAAGTTAACATACTAACCCAAAAGAAAATTCAAAGTGGCCCAACTATCCCAAGTTGGTTAGCTTTACCCTTAAAGTTCAACATAATTACATGGTGCCATTACATTTTTTCCATTTTTGCACCTTTATTCAAATCTTCCAGAATTTTTCCTAATCTTTGAAAATTCATAATTAATTGTAAAGATGTCCAATTGCACCAATTTGAAAGGCTATGTGACCCCTAATTAGTCTAGTTTAAGGAAAAAAATATCAATTACACTTTTGGATGCACATCAATACAACAATTTACTTTATTGATCACTACCCCAGAATTCGCTAATTTCACATGACTAAACTTTAAGAATATAGAACGTCCAGTATACATATCCAAATGAAAAAAATGACATGTGAAGTTAAAGCTTGCAATGTATAGTTTCATACTAGAAATTTTCACAAGTTTTGGAAATCATTTTCCTATTTAAAAATGTCATATAAACTTACTGCCCTACACAAAACACACGTTGGCAGATTTACAATTTTGCACTATATATTTCTAGTCGCCCAGAATTTACAACCAAGGGTTATTCCCATAAAGTTTTCCATTCTAAACATATCAAGATCATAAAGCTCTAACCCTTAACCATACACTAGTGCAAAATAGGCATTTTAGAGCGCATCATTTAGACCGGTTATTGCGGATAAGGTCTAAAAGAAAGGCGGAGTGGCAATTCAGTAATTAAAATCAATTTTTTGGACCGGTTGTCTAAACAACTGGTAAAAAAACCTTATTTAGACCAGCTATATAAACACACGGTCTCAAAAAAAAATTAAGACCGGTTGTTTAAATAACCGGTCTTAAAATTCAATAATTTAAGACCGGTTATTTAAACAACCGGTCTGAAAAACAAAATTATTAAAATGAATAAATAAATCACGTTATTATTAAGACCGGTTGTTTAAATAACCGGTCTTAAAAGTCAATAATTTGAGACCAGTTATTTTAACAACCGGTCTGACAAACAAAATTATTAAAATGAATAAATAAATCATGTTATTATTAAGACCAGTTGTTTAAATAACCGGTGTTAAAAGTCAATAATTTAAGACCGGTTATTTAAATAACCGGTCTTAAAAGTCTAATATTCAAACCTAGTCGGCCGTGAAAGTTCATTTCATCAGTTACGTTTTATTTCCTTCCCCCTCTGCTTCCACCGCCGCGAACTGCTTAAGTCCAGGATCGTAGGTGATATTCCGCCTTATTCTCCGGCCACCCTTCCAGTCGCCGCCACCGCTTCCACCTTCTTTTCCATATTCTGTTGTCGGCATTTAAAATACTCCCTCCTTCTCCGTTCATACGTGCCCGTTGCTGCGAAGAAGTCACCGTGAGTACCATCGTGAAGGGCGGCTGAGCTTCTTATTTCTCCACCCTTTATCTCCCTCCGGCGTGTTTTCCAGCCACTGCTACCCCTCTTCTCCTGTGCCTCAATCCACGGTCCAAGTTACTTCAAACAGGTAATGTCCCCTGTCTCAATCCTCCGTATAAATAGACATTGTGTATTCACCGTCTATCCAAGAATAATCTGTACTATAATTGAACTACAAATTAAAATAGAAATGGAGAAAAAAATGACATTTACTCTGATGGAAATTAATTGGTGAAGCTTAATTAATGGTGTCTTGAACTGGTGTGATTTGATTATTTGAAGATTAGGGTACTGATAATTGCTAGTTTTCATAGTCTCTGGATTGCTTTAGTTATTGTGTCAAATTTCCTGGCATGTATGCTTATGAATGGCTGATTAGAAAATTGTTACATAATATTCAGTTAGTTTTGAAACTAAATTTCAGAGGTGATTTGAGGTTTAGACTAAAGCAATTCTTGTGTATGTGGTCTAATTTAAGTCCTGAAATTGCTAGTGTATATTGATACATTTTCCATATTACTTGAAGAAAATGGAACAGACTGCAATTATATCTTATGTGGAATTCTAATGAAGAATTCTGTTAAACTAGATAAATTGATGAGTGTAACCTTTTCATACTCTCATCATACTCCTGCCTTTTCCAGGGCAGTTAATATACAAAAGAGAAGAAAAAAAAGGTGTTGAAATATATGGATCGTAGTTGGATAAACGCTAAACGGACTAGTGTTGAATATGATAATAGGGTGAGGGATTTTTTGGAATTTGCTAGAAGAAATTATAGTAATGATGATAGTGGGATGTTCTATTGTCTTTGTGTAGAATGTTTGAATGAGAAGCGACTTAGTGCTGCAGATATATATACACATTTAATTTGTGAAGGATTTTATAAGAGTTATACAGTATGGGTATGGCATGGTGAAGAAATAGAAATTCCAAGCGCAACTCAACAAGGGGGGGTCACCTTTGATGATAATGACACGGTTCTGAATGACCGGATAGACGATATTATTCTTGATGTTGGAGAAGAGGCTTTTGAGCAATCATATGCATATGGTAATATGTGCAGTGATTCTGAGAAGCCGCTATACCCGGGGTGCACAAAATACCAATTGTTGAAAGCTGTATTGAAATTGGTAAGCTTGAAAGCACGACATGGATGGAGCGACAAGAGTTTTTTAGAAGCACTTGAAGCCTTCAAGGACATGCTTCCAGATGATAACGTGCTGCCTTACCGATACTATGATGTGAAGAAAATAATGTGTCCACTAGGGATGAAGTATAAAAAGATCCATGCATGCCCTAATGATTGTATATTGTACAGAAAAGAGCAGTGTCCGATATGTGAAACCCCCAGATACAAATCAAATAAGGCCCTTGCAAAAGTGTTGTGGTATCTTCCTATCATACCGAGGTTCAAACGGCTATTTGCTAATGAAATTGATGCCAAAAATTTGAGATGGCATGTGGATGAGAGGATTTCCGATAGAAAGCTTCGACATCCAGCTGATTCTTCTCAGTAGAAGAAAATTGATCAGTTGTTTCCTGACTTCAGCAAAGAGCCTAGGAATCTTAGGCTCGGGCTTAGCACGGATGGCATGAATCCTTACGGTAGCCTAAGCAGTATACATAGTTCATGGCCTGTTCTGTTGGTAATTTACAACTTATCTCCTTTGTTATGTATGAAACGAAAGTACATCATGTTGTCTATATTAATTTCAGAACCAAAACAACCCGGAAATAACATAGATGCTTACTTAGAACCCCTGATCGAAGACTTGAAAGAGTTATGGGACGAAGGTGTCGACGTTTTTGACGCGAACAAGAAGGAGATGTTTAAAATGCGAGCTTTGATCTTTTGTACTATAAACGACTTCCCTGCTTATGGAAACTTGTCAGGATATAGCGTTAAAGGCCACAAAGCTTGTCCTATTTGTAAAGAAGGCACATGCTACCATCAACTTCAACATGGAAGAAAGACTGTTTATCTTGGTCATAGGAGATTCCTTAGACGGGGCCACCCATATCGCAGATTAAAGAAGGCCTTTTTTGGTGGCCAAGAGTTTGAAGATGCTCCAGAGGCTTTGACTGGGGAGAAAGTGTATGAAAAGATCAAAAATATCAATTTCATCTTCGGTAAGACTTTAAAGAGTCAAAATGAAAAAAATATAAGGAAAAAGAGGTCTGTTTTCTTTAACCTTCCATATTGGCAGAATCTTTATGTCAGACACTGTATTGATTTCATGCATGTGGAGAAATACGTGTGTGATTGTATTTTGGGACACTACTCAACATACAAGGAAGTTCTAAGGATGGCGTTAAGGCAATATTATATTTGCATGAAATGGGAATAGGGGCAGAATTACATCCGAGGCCACATGGTAAGAGAACTTTTTGTCCTCCAGCTTCTCATACTTTGTCCAAGGATGAGAAACGAAGTTCCCTCAGGGTATTCTTCAAATTTTAAGAAGCTTGTGTCTATGAAAGACTTGAAGTTAGTAGGGCTGAAGTCTCATGATTGTCATGTCTTGATGCAACAACTACTCTCAGTGGCTATTCGAGGCATCTCCGAATATGATCTTCAACACATATTGACCAGACTTTGTTTCTTCTTCAATGTGATTTGTAGTAAAGTCAATGAGACGGAAAGGTTGGATGAATTGGAAGATGAAGGTTACCTGATCTTGTGCCAGCTTGAGAAGCTTTTTGTTCCTTCCTTTTTTAACATCATGGTACATCTAGTTGTTCATCTAGTGAGGGAGATAAAATTGTGTGGGCCTATCTATTTTTGATGGATGTACCCAATTGAAAGAACTATGAAAATCCTAAAAGGATATGTAAAGAACCCTAATCGGCTTGAAGCTTCTATTGTTCATAAATATGTTTCTGAAGAAGCCATGGAATTCTGTCAACATTATTTGGCAAATGTAAGAAAAAATATCGGCCTTCCTAAACGACATGATGAAGAAGGGGGTAGGCGCGGGGCTACCGTCAAGAGTGTGGATCCTGATGAATTACAACAAGTCCACTTGTATATTTTGAATAATGTTGATGCAGTTCAAGATTACATAAATGCTCATAAAGAAATTGTACGGAAAGTGAACAGTCGATTGACTGAACAAAGGTTAATTAGGGAGCATACCAGGACCTTTGCACATTGGTTTAACCACAAGGTTGACGGAGAAGAATGTGTTTCTGATACAATTAAATGGCTAGCACATGGTCCTGAGTTTGATGTCATAAGTTGGACTTCATTTGTGATCAATGGGTATACCTTTTACACAAAGTCCCTGGATGATAGGAGCACTGTCCAGAACAACACTTTCATATCATGGATGAAGAACCTTATTTCTGTTGGAGCTGCAGATTCCCTTATCAGAGCCCCAAATCCAGCTCCCTTCCCTCGTGAAGTTTCACAGCCTCCACCACTGAATATGATGCAGCAAGTGATTCTGATGGCATTTGATACATCTTTCCCGACTAAAAATGGGCCTATGGATTCAGCTGTTGTACCGTCAGGGGCGGCATACTATCTTGAGAGGGATGATTTAATGTCTATGGTCGCTCCTAAACAAAATCTTACGATTGCGATTGTCCAGCTTTTTTGATGTAAGTATCTTCTTCAAATGGAAGTAAATATCTTAAAAATTATGCTGTGTAACCTTAATTTGTGTGCTTCCATTTTTGTAGGTACATGAATCGTAGGTTGGTTTGCTCTGGGCAGAGAAAACGATTCTTGATCAACGAAGAAACAACGAACTTTTTCTGAGAATCTTATTTGTGTTTCTGTCTTTGACATGATGAAGATGAAGGAATTTGGAAATTTTGATGTTCCATTGACTTTATGAGATAAAATTGTGTAGGTATGGAAGTGTTCATGAATTTTGGATACTTTTATAAGAATTTGGAAAATTATGAAGTATAGGTGTGCATGTTGCTTAAATCTGCCCTGTGTAGCAGCTAGTGTTATGCGTGATGTTTGAAGGTCTAAAACTTGTCCAAGAATTCTGAAATTTTTCAAGATTAAATTATACATAATGAGATTTAAAATTATAGGTAACATGAAGTATTTGGAGAATTATGCTAGGAGATATGAATTGTTGAAATTTGACCCTGTTTGTGGAACCAAACCTGGAATAGTATTTTTGGGAGAAATTATGGGAAGATTATGCGTATGGCGACCAAAGTTTAGCATTTTTATTTGTTATCATATTGCAATATCTTTGTATAGAATTTACAACCACTCAATTTGGAATTTTCTAGAATTAATGGTGGATATTTGAATTTAAGCCTTGTAATCTGGAAAGCAATATGGAACAATGGCCTATGATGAATTTTTTGGGAATAATTGGTCTAAATTGGGGAAACATAACTATTTTTTCTTAAATATAAATTGCAAGAGATTCATTTAGGTTTTGGAATCAGTCCAATTAGAGTTTTTTAAAATTATTTATGATTTTAGACATTTGTACATGATTCTCAAAGTTGTCTTGGGACAGTGAAGAGTAATCATGAAATATAGACTTTTGGGTATGGTTACTATGAGAGTAATGATTTTTACTATAAATTAGAATTAATAGGGGTCACATAGGCCTTTGAACCACCTCAATTGAAATTCTATAGAATTAATTATGATTTTCCAAAATTTAGGCAAAAAAAAGGCTGGTAATTTGATTACCATGCGAATTTGAGTAAGAAAATGACCAAATGTAATTGGTTAGAACTCCAAGGGTGAAAGTGAGCCTTTGAGGCTAATGTAGCCATTGGTCATTCACTCTTCATGACTCTAATGATGTCATTCTTATCTAGGGTCATGAAGTGTCAAATAAGAGGTAATGGTTGGAATATCAAGGTGCATTAGGAGGACATCAAGTAAAAGGTAGTGAACTTACCTTTTCTGCATGTATGTGATATGTATGTCTTGCATTGATTATGTGATTGCTTTGCCTATTTGAGTACAACATGTATAATTGGTTGATGCTCTATTATATTTGTGCAATGGCCATATGTATGTCATAACATCGAGCATGCAGCATGTCATTCTATTGGCATGAAATAATGAAGGCAAGCATGTCATGCATTCATATATATCTGGCATGCATAGTGGTAATGTTTGCTACTAAGATTCTCTCGAATCTCACTCCTCCCAACTAACCATTTAGACATGTGAAGATGCGGGAGATATACACTGGAGGAGATCTGTGAAGATCGTAGTGCAAGACACTACTATTTGTATTTGATGTAGGAGTGTTGTGGTTATGTGTAATTATACATTTGATGTATATGTGGCTATACATTCCATGTATGTAAATGAATGTATTAAGTTTAAGTAGATAATCGCTCGCATACTCTGATATAATGAAACAAAGAGCCGTTGAGAGTTAATGATGTAGTGAAACTCATGGAAATAATTGAAATATTTTTTTAACCTCTGAAAAACCCTCTCAGCTCAACTCCTGAGTTGAGATTGAGAATTTGTGAATGTTTTCTGAAGTTTAATAATCTGGGTTCGAATCCTAATCCCACGAATGATTTCACTACTCATTTATACTAATATTTAGCTATTGAGAATAAGGTATTACATTTATGGTATCGGAGCAGTGATTCTGACAATGAAATTGTCTGCTTAGAGATAAAGGCCTAATCAGAGTAAGGGATTCTGACTCTAGCTTACGTTCTCTGCTTAAGTGAATAGTATGATGATCTCCTGTTAATGCTACTGTAACAGGGAGTTACAGATAGCAAAGGAAACTAAGGAGTTAGACCACCCCTATTTATGAAATTAGCCTATTGAAGGAAGGGGTAACGATCTATATAGAGGAAGTGGTTCCGCATGACAGGGGTGTCAGTGGTGCCTGGTCTTAGTGGGGATACCTATATTGGTAATAGTTACAATGAGACCCTAAGGATAGAAGAGGAAGCATATGATTTAGATTATGTTGCTAACTTTAAGGCTCTTGATTTGAGTTAGAGTATGACCTAGATTTTCCCGTGTTATGAAAACACATAGGGGACTATACCAAGAAGCAGGTACTGCTTATGTTTCCCTACAGGGACAGTATCAAGCATTTCTGGGCAGGATAACATGCTATACTGGGATTGAGGTATATATGGGATACCGATGCCTAAAAATATGTGGGTCGATATAAGCACTGATGTCCCAGATACCCTCAGAACTCCGTGGTTAAGCGTGCTCAAGCGAGGAAAATCCCATGATGGGTGACCCCTGGGAAGTACCTTGAAAATTTCAAATCTTTTGATTAAAGGTTTGGAATTGTGATTAGAGGTTCTTAAATGACCTAAGGAATGACTAGAGGAATGGAGATGATAAAGTTAGTGTTAATCTTTAATCTGAACCATTTCTGTTGTAGTGAGTACTACCAGAAAAGTTCATTTAATGAGGTTATGGAAACTTGAGGTATAGTGATTATTTTGAGGCTTCTCCATGCTATGTAATGATCCTTATAACCCGTGGGGTTAAAGGTATCTATTTATGATATAAGATGATGCATGATGAGTGGTGATTATGCCGTATGTCTATCCTAGATGATATGAATTGATGATACTGAAGGTTGAGGGTATGGTTGAATCAGATCTAAGCTAAAATGATGCTTAGGTTAGAACGTGAATAAGGTTACATTATGGTTCTATTCCATAGAGGAAGTTGAACCTTGTGAACCTTGTTAATAATGTTGAACCTTCAGTAATGTTTAAGGACCTGAAACCGTAGAGGTTAGAATAGGCGCTATTGATTTTGATTCTTAGTATACCTATTGGGTATGATTGAGGAAAGTGATTTTCTGACTTATGTAATGTTGAGGTTCTAAGAGTTGGACCATAACCTGAGAATTGAATCCAATAGTTAAATTGATTCTCTAGGAATTTAAAATAGCCTGAGTGGCTTGAGGTACTAGAATATAGTACCGAGATGTTTATGAGGTTTCTAGAGGTTGCTAGTTGCTAATCTAGCATAGGGAAAGATCTTAATCATAGAATATTCCCTTAGAGTTGTAATATGCCTGGAGCTGGACCAATATTAAAAGTCTACGTCGAATGACCTCATATGAGATGGTGAAAAGAGAAAGAGAAGATTACAGAACTGCTAGAAAGGAGGGACCTTATGAGATATGGATTCTCGGTACATGTTACTTCTATTATGAGGCAACCAACCTGATAGAACTACCTTGGGAAGATTCTGATCAGAAAGGGCTACCTACAGGGAGTTCTAATCGAAAAAGGCTACCTATGGGAAGATCGGATTGGAAAGGGTTACGTACAGAGGGTTTGAACCGAAGGGGTTGACCAGGTGTATGGGCGCCTACGTGAAGCACCGAGTGCAGTACCGTAGTATGAATCTACCATGATATCGAACTATAGTGTGTAGCCACCGTGACGACAAACTATGGACTGAAGCCACCAAAACGATGAAACCACAAAGTAGAGCTACGGGAACGTTGACTCTCAATAGTGGTATATTGTAATGAGTCTCCCAACGAATGAGTTTCCTTGAGAGGAGGGTTGTGTGACCTAGTGAATCGCCATGGGGTACTCCAGTACAGTTTGTGGAAGGAAAGATCAGGCTCGACGGTATAAAAGAAAGGAACTCTTGCTCTCATATCCTATGTAATGGTTCTACATGTATGTGTTTACCATCACGTGTATTCGTGTTATGAATATACGGTAGGCAGTAAGACCTTTTGGGCTAACGTGTCCTTAGGTAGTCAGACCTGACGAGTAGAGGCCCAAGGCTGTAAGTCCCATAATGCCTCTGGCATAGGGGTGTTCCCTGGGCAGTAAGACCTTATGAGCATTTAGAATTTACGAGGAAGTTGCCCAGGGCCTATTGCTCGGGTGGGCGCTCAGGCCATTGAGATTTCTATTATGAGCGAGCAGTTGCCCGGGGTCTATTACACAGGTGGATACTCGGAGCCTTGGAAACTCCTGTGATGCACAAGTAGAATCCCGGGGACTATTGCATAGGTGAACACTTGGGGCCAAATGCTCATGTGATGATTGTTGTGATGATGGTTTGTTTAGCATGCTTCGTGAACATTCCATAAGAGTATGAATGACTTGAGTAGTAAGAGATGAAGCATGTAATGGGTTCATGATACCTAGTGAACTATGTGTTTGTAATATCCCGAATTTTGGGACAAGAGGCTTGAGATTAAGCCTATATTAAAGGGACTGCTAGACCCCGATTTATCAAATGTCATAGTAGGACATGATATTACTTCCAAAAAATTCCTTTATATCCTTGGATATTAAAGAAAATATTATAGTCAATTAAAGTGCTTGGGAAAGACAAAACAAGGCAATTAGAAGTTACACACAAAGTAATGTTGCTACCAGTGAATTTTCTGGTGTGGCAGTCGTGTTTATGTGACATCGTTTAAGGGGAAAATAATGTCAACAAAAATATGAAACATTCCAGAATGAAATTAGACTTATCAAGCTTTAATTTGATAGGTCATATGAGTCATTTGGAGTTGTACACAGAGAAATGAATTTCTCAAGTTAGCCCAGCAAAATTAACTATTTTCTAGGGTAGCATTCAAAATTAAAATTCTGGGAAGATTGACCTTCCAATTGGCCAAAGGTTATATTTTTTTTAAAACTAGATTCAATGAGGGTCGCATAGCCTTTGGAACCACCCAAATTGGACATTTGTACAATTAGATATGAATTTTCAAAGTTTAATAAAAATTCTGCCAAATTATCTATTTTGTCTGAAAATTCAATTTTTGAGTTAACCAGGTGCTGACACATGGCAGATGAGATAACTAATTCATTTATCCATTAAATCCATTATCTTCCTCCTCTATGTCATGCAGAAAAGTACCAGAAGAGAGAGAGAGAGATCTGAACGAAAATGGAGGGAGAGGAGAGAGAAACTTCAAGGCGCCGAAACACTGCCGAATCGGCGTCCTCTCTCAAAGTGCCCATCACGAACTTTCCTCTACTCATCAAGATCTTCATTTATATAGTTTTAGATTTTCATTTGGAGGTGATTGGCGTCGTCTCACAGGCAGGAGTGTTGCCGAAAGTCTGAACTGTTTGAGGAAACGAGTAAAGGTAAGCATAAGCTTCCTTTTGAACAGATTGATTTGTTGTTTGGATGAGTATAGAGGGAGTTGGGTACTATTCATATCTTGTTTAAAATGGTGTTTTCAATGGCTAAATGATGCCCAATGGATGTCTAAATAGCTAATTATTTGATTAGAAGTAGAAAAGAAGTGATTAAGCCAAAGAAAACAAGAAAACAACATATTGCACCTAAGAATTTGATTTTCTTCCCTGTATTGCGATATGGTGATGGGTTGAGAATTTGATGATTTTGATGCTTCCATTGGACATGAATTTTGGATACTTCTGGAGACAATATATTTGTGACGTCTTTTTGAGTGATCAAATGTTATGCAATGACCATAAAAATTTCTAGTTTAAAAGTAGAGACATATACCTTTAATTGGATAGGTCATAATGGTTAATTGGACAAGTATTCTAGGAGTTATGATTTATCCAACTCTAGTCATGTGAATCTGGGTGATTCTGGAGCAGTGTCCAATTAAATGGAATTTGTACTTATAAGAGTGCTTTTAGCTTATGGGTATATTTTTTCCTTAATGTATAGTTAAATAAGGTTCCATAGAACTTGGAAGAACCTCATTTAGAATTTTGTACATTTAGTTATGATTTTTACAAGTTCGGCCAAGAATCAGGACGGTGAAATTCTGAACAACGAGATTCTTGGCCGCGGCCAAAATGTTTCTATCTAGTTTTTGGCTTCGGCCTGCCATTCTTGGCCGTGGCCAAGACCCCTAAATTTTAGAATTTCATGTTTTTGAGGGTAAATTGACCTATTTAGCCCTCCCTAGCTTTTTGGGCCTGAATGTACACTTTTAATGACCCACAATCATGACTCTAATAATGTGATTATGTATCTAGGGCTATAAAGAAGTCAAGAAAGAAGAGAAATGGAAGAATTTCCAAGAAGCTCCAATGCTTGGAAGATGAGAAAATAAAAGGAAGGACTATGGTCCACCAGGTAGTGAACTTACCTTACCTGTATGTATGTGATATGTATGTTTTTGTATTGATTATATAACCCTTTGCGTATTTATGTTGAGCATATTTGATCGATTGAAGCTCTATTATATTTGTACAATGGCCATGCGTATGTTATAACATCGAGCATACAGAATGTCATTATGTTGGCATGAAGTAGTGTAGGCAAGCATGTCATGCATTTATATATATCTTGCATGCATAGTGGTATTATTTACTACTGAGATTCTCTCGAATCTCACTCCTCTCAACCAACCATTTTAGACAGGTTAAGGATGCATGGAAATATGCACGGGGGAGATATGAAGGTGAAGTGGAGAGCATAGTGTAAGGCACTACTTTTGTATTTGATGTAAATGTTTTGGTAGTATTTACATGATTATACATTTGATGTATATGTATATGAATGTATGAATGGATCGGTAGAGAACCGTTCTAGTTTAACTAAAGGAGAATAGCTCTTAGTTTATTTAAAGTAAATGCTCGCATACTCTGATTGTAATGAAACTAAGAGCGATGAGATATTAGTGACGTAGTGAATCTTGTGGAAATGTATTCAAGTGTTCTACCCTTTGAAAACCCTCTCAGTATGAGGTTCAAATCCTGAGTTGAGAGCAATGATTTATGAACGTTATTAAACATTGGGTAGATCTTGATTCTACAATGGATTTCACTATTCTTTTGTACTCATCTGAGGCTATTGGAAATGGGGTATCAAATTTAATAGTATCAGAGCAGTGATTCTAGCAATGGAATCTTCTGCGTAGGGATAAGACCCCATTAGACGTTGATTCTGGCAATAATGGATATTTGCTAGAGTTCTCTGCTAATATTGATAGGTAATACACTAGTGTAAAATAGGCTTTTTAGACTGCATCATTTAGACCGGTTATTGCGGAAAAGGTGTAAAAGAAAGGCGGAGTGGCAATTCAGTAATTAAAATCAATTTTTTAGACTGGTTGTTTAAACAACCAGTCTAAAAAACCTTATTTAGACCGGTTGTATAAACAAATGGTCTCCAAAAGAAATTAAGACCGGTTGTTTAAATAACTGGTCTTAAAAGTCAATAATTTAAGACCGGTTATTTAAACAACCGGTCTGAAAAAAAAAATTATTAAAATGAATAAATAAATCACGTTATTATTAAGATCGGTTGTTTAAATAACCGGTCTTAAAAGTCAATAATTTAAGACCGGTTATTTAAATAACCGGTCTTAAAATGTTTTTTAATACCGGTTATTTAAATAATTGGTCCTAAAAGTCTAATATTCAAACCTAGTCGGCCGCGAAAGTCCATTTCATCAGCACGTTTCATTTCCTTCCCACTCTGCTTCCACTACCGCGAACTGCTCAAGTCAAGGATCTCCGGTGATATTCCGCCTTATTCTTCGGCCACCGTTCCAGCCACCGCCACCACTTCCACCTTCTTTTCCATTTTCTGTTGTCGGCCGTTTAAAAATATTGCCTCCTTCCCCATTCGTGTTCCTGTTGCTGCGAAGAAGTCCACTGTGAGTACCATCGTAAAGGGCAGCTGAGCTTCTTATTTCACCAGCCTTTATCTCCCTCCGGCGTGTTTTCCAGTCACTGCTACCCCTCTCCTCCTATGCCTCAAGCCACGGTCTAAGGTTACTTCAAATAGGTAATGTCCCCTGTCTCAATCCTTCATATAAATAGAAATTTAGTATTCACTGTCTATCCAAGAAGAATCTCTACTATAATTGAACAAGAAATTAACAAAGAAATGGAGAAAAAAATGACATTTACTCTGATGGAAATTAATTGGTGAAGCTTAATTAACGGTGGCCTGAATTGGTGTGATTTGATTATTTGAAGATTAGGGTACTGATAATTGCTAGTTTTCATAGTCTCTGGATTGCTTCAGTTATTGTGTCAAATTTCCTGGCATGTATGCTCATGAATGGCTGATTAGAAAATTGTTACATAATATTCAGTTAGTTTTGAAACTAAATTTGAGAGGAGATTTGAGGTTTAGACTAAAGCAATTCTTATGTATATGGTCTAATTTAAGTCTTGAAATTGCTAGTGTATGTTGATACATTTTCCATATTACTTAACGAAAATGGAACAGACTGCAATTATATCTTATGCGGAATTCTAATGAAGAATTCTGTTAAACTAGATAAATTGATGAGTGTAACCTTTTCATACTCTCATCATACTCCTGCCTTTTCCAGGGCAGTTAATATACAAAAGAGAAGAAAAAAAAGGTGTTGAAATATATGGATCGTAGTTGGATAAACGCTAAACGGACTAGTATTGAATATGATATTGGGGTGAGGGATTTTTTGGAATTTGCTAGAAGAAATTCTGGTAATGATGATAGTGGGATGTTCTATTGTCCTTGTGTAGAATGTCTGAATGAGAAGTGACTTAGTGCTGCAGTTATATATACATATTTAATTTGTGAAGGATTTTGTAAGAGTTATACAGTATGGGTATGGAGCGCAACTCAACAAGGGGGGTCGCCTTTAATGATAATGACACGGTTCTGAATGATCAGATAGAGGATATTATTCGTGATGTTGGAGAAGAGGCTTTTGAGCAATCATATGCATATGGTAATATGTGCAGCGATGCTGAGAAGCCGCTGTACCCGGGGTGCACAAAATACCAATTGTTGAAAGCTGTATTAAAATTGGTAAGCTTGAAAGCACGGAATGGATGGAGCGACAAGAGTTTTTCAGAAGCATTTGAGGCCTTCAAGGACATGCTTCCAGATGATAACGTGCTGCCTTGCTGATACTATGATGCAAAGAAAATAATGTGTCCACTAGGGATGAAGTATAAAAAGATCCATGCATGCCCTAATGATTGTATATTGTACAGAAAAGAGCAGTGTCCGATATGTGAAACCCCCAGATACAAATCAAATAAGGCCCTTGCAAAAGTGTTGTGGTATCTTCCTATCTTACCGAGGTTCAAACGGCTGTTTGCTAATGAAATTGATGCCAAAAATTTGAGATGGCATGCGGATGAGAGGATTTCTGATAGAAAGTTTCGACATCCAGCTGGTTCTTCTCAGTGGAAGAAAATTGATCAGTTGTTTCCTGATTTCAGCAAAGAGCCTAGGAATCTTAGGCTCAGGCTTAGCACGGATGGCATGAATCCTTACGGTAGCCTAAGCAGTATACATAGTTCATGGCATGTTCTGTTGGTAATTTACAACTTATCTCCTTTGTTATGTATGAAACAAAAGTACATCATGTTGTCTATGTTGATTTCAAGACCAAAACAACTCGGAAATGACATAGATGTTTACATAGTACCCCTGATCGAAGACTTGAAAGAGTTGTGGGATAAAGGTGTCGACGTTTTTGATGCGAACAAGAAGGAGATGTTTAAAATGTGAGCCTTGATCTTTTGTACTATAAACGACTTCCCTGCTTATGGAAACTTGTCAGGATATAGCGTTAAAGGCCACAAAGCTTGTCCTATTTGTGAAGAAGGCACATACTACCATCAACTTCAACATGGAAGAAAGAATGTTTATCTTGGTCATAGGAGATTCCTTAGACGGGGCCACCCATATCGCAGATTAAAGAAGGCCTTTTTTGGTGGCCAAGAGTTTGAAGATGCTCCAGAGGCTTTGACTAGGGAGAAAGTGTATGAAAAGGTCAAAAATATCAATGTCATCTTCGGTAAGACTTCAAAGAGTCGAAATGAAAAAATATTAGGAAAAGAGGTCTGTTTTCTTTAACCTTCCATATTGGCAGAATCTTGATGTCAGAAACTGTATTGATTTCATGCATGTGGAGAAAAACGTGTGTGATAGTATTGTTGAGACACTACTCAACATACAAGGAAGTTCTAAGAATGACTTTAAGGCAAGATTAGATTTGCAAGAAATGGGAATACGGGAAGACTTACATCCGAGGCCACATAGTAAGAGAACTTTTTGTCCTCCAGCTTCTCATACTTTGTCCAAGGATGAGAAACGAAGTTTTTGTGAGTGTTTACATGGCATCAAAGTTCCCTCAGGGTATTCTTCAAATTTTAAGAAGCTTGTGTCTATGTAAGACTTGAAGTTAGTAGGGCTGAAGTCTTATGATTGCCATGTCTTGATGCAGCAACTACTCCCAGTGGCTATTCGAGGCATCGCCGAATATGATCTTCAACACATATTGACCAGACTTTTTTTCTTCTTCAATGTGATTTGTAGTAAAGTCATTGAGACGGAAAGGTTGGATAAATTAGAAGATGAAGGTTACCTGATCTTGTGCCAGCTTGAGAAGCTTTTTGTTCCTTTATTTTTTGACATCATGGTACATCTAGTTGTCATCTAGTGAGGGAGATAAAATTGTGTGGGCCTATCTATTTTTGATGGATGTACCCAATTGAAAGAACTATGAAAATCTTAAAAGGATATGTGAAGAACCCTAACCGGCCTTAAGCTTCTATTGTTCAGAAATATGTTTCTGAAGAAGCCATGAAATTCTGTCAACATTATTTGGCAAATGTAGGACATATCGGCCTTCCTAAATGACATGATGAAGAAGGGGGTAGGTGCGGGGCTACCATCAAGAGTGTGGATCCTGATGAATTACAACAAGTCCACTTGTACATTTTGAATAATGTTGATGCAGTTCAAGATTACATCAATGCTCATAAATAAATTGTACGGAAAGCGAACAGTCGATTGACTAAACAAAGGGTAATTAGGGAGCATACCAGGACCTTTGCACATTGGTTTAAACACAAGGTTGATGGAGAAGAATGTGTTTCTGATACAATTAAATGGCTAGCACGTGGTCCTGAGTTTGATGTCATAAGTTGGACTTCGTTTGTGATCAATGGGTATACCTTTTACACAAAGTCCTTGGATGATAGGAGCACTGTCTAGAACAGCGGTGTTATGTTAGTAGCTGAATCTATGCACTTCTCTAATTCAAAAGATAAGAACCCTATATTGGTAGCCATACCTTATTATGGGGTTATTGACGAGATTTGGGTGGTTGACTATGTTAAAATTAAATTTCCCATTTTCGAATGTAAGTGGTTTGATGTCAATAATGGTGTGAGGATTGATAAGTTAGGGTTTACATTAGTTGATATGAACAACAAAAGTTTTGGAGATGAACCTTTAATTATGGCAGATCAAGCGAAACAAGTGTTCTATATTATTGATCAGGAAAATAAAATTTGGTCTGTAGCTCTCAAAGGAAAAAGGGTCATCGATATTGAAGAGGAAAGTCGTTCAAATTATGATCTTCTCAAGACCCCTTCTTTTTCTAGGGGTCTTCCTGCATTGAACGAAAAAGATGAAGATGATAATGAACACGGCACAAGAAATGATCATCGTGAAGGGATATGGGAGATATCTCTTTATAAATCTACTTTAAATGTTAGCTATCTATTTAAAGTCATTATCGTTATAACTTATATGCAGATTATATATATAGTTATTTTATAACTTACTAACTCAACAATTCATCTTAACAGTACAATTACTGATCCGGTGTATCCTACAGCAGAGGATCATGTACATCCTACAGCAGAGGATCAGGTGCACCCTACTGCTCAGCACAACGAGCCTTATAGTGTTAATCAGGGGTAGTCATCGGGTGAGCCTAATCACCAACCCAGACGGAGGGGCAGGACGGCCACACGGTTGAGGGATGTTTTCCTGAGTCGGTTCGCCGGGGAGAGGATACCGATCTGTTTAATCAATACTGGAAACCGATCAGGCCGAATGCCAGTCGTTATAGGAGTTTTGTCGGCCTCCTCATACGGAATAAGCCTAGCATATTGATAAAGGAGTGGAGGAATGTCGACAAAAAGGTTAAGCAGCATATTTGGGACACTATTCAGGTATAAATTCCCTCTGTATGTTTCTTTTATCAAATTCGTTTCATTACTTTCACTAACTCCTTTGATTCATGAATAACAGCTCACCTACGACAGTCCTCAAAGTGAGATCTTGTATCACAAGACTATGACGTATTGTTGTGAGTGCTGGAGGAAGTTCAAGACAAATCTGGCCAACAATTACGTGCATATCGAGGTGCCAGGTGATAAGCCTCGTCATACTCCTTGCAGTAAGTATTCGTACATCGATGAAGCGATATTGCAGGAGTTTTTAGGCTTCGGACTACTCCAGAGGCTTTGGTGAGTTAACTTATTTTGTACTTTATTTACTTATCTTTTGTCTTTACTGTTTGTAACCTTTTTTCCCATTTCTTATTCACAGGCAAGAAGGCAAAAGGCACAAGCGAGTGGCAGGAAGAATGATTGTCCCCACACAATGTCTCATGGGGGATACGCAAAGGCCAAGAAAGACCTTGTTGGCGGCCAAACGGAGGAGATTGGAAGAAGCATCTCAATCCGATCCTTCTGTTCTGCTATCTCTACCATCTCTGATACAGCGCGAAGAGTTGTGGTTGTATGCACGTCAGAAGAGTGGTGAATCCCATACGAGTGACCAGTCTCGTATAGTCGGTTAAAAAATTGTAAGTATCTTTGTTCTTATTAACTCTTTAATAAACATGTTTCATTACTCATATGTGTTTTTTGTATATCTCACAGGAGGAACTTCAAAAAAAGAAAGTCGAGGGAGCCTTCAAGTTGGAGGGGAGGAATAACATTCTCACGGTTGCTACTGGAAAATGTGAGCATCCAGGCCGTGTCAAAGGAATTTGAGGAGGGGTGGGTATAAAGGATTACTTTGGATCCTCCTCACGCAGTTCCTCCTCCAACGTGGTCACGAGAGACGAATTGGAGGGTATGTTGGCCACTACGAGGGCGGAAGCAAGGGCCAAGGCAGAAGCATCATTTGATGCACTATTGGATGCCCGGTTGAGCAATATGAAGGATGAGGTACATGCCATGGTGAGCATAAGACAAGATACCGCTCCTGTCCAGGCACAATCACTCGATTACCATAAGCAGAGCACCAAAGGGAGTTGTTGCAATGTGGGACAGTCATCAGAGGGTCCTGGAAAGGACGATACCGAGCCTTATGAATTATATGTTGAGGATCCTCTGAGATGGTTAGTTGCATGGGGGAGTGTGCACAACCTAGGACCAACTGTTCACCACCTCGAGATGACAGATGATAAGGTTAGGGTGTCAGTTGAGGAGGTTATTATCGCAGACGCACCTGTCTCTATCCCTTCTGAGGAGTTTAAGATTGTGGCCGATATCTTGGGTACCTTCATATCATGGCCGAAGAACCTTGTTTCTGTTGGACCTGGGGATTCCCCGATCAGAGCCCCAAGTCTAGCTCCCTTCCCTCGTGAAGTTTCATAGCCTCCACCACTGAATGTGATGCATCAAGTGATTCTGATGGCATTTGATACATCTTTCCCGACTAAAAATTGGCCTATGAATTCAGTTGTTAGACCGTCAGGGGTGGCATGCTATCTTGAGAGGGATGATTTAATGTCTATGGTCACTCCTAAACAAAATCTTACGATTGCGATTGTCCAACTTTTTTTGATGTAAGTATCTTCTTCAAATGGAAGTAAATATCTTAAAAATTACGTTGTGTAACCTTAATTTGTGTGCTTCCATTTTTGTAGGTACATGAATCGTAGGTTGGTTTCCTCTAGGTAAAGCGCTAAATTTGGATTCATGTGCCTAACTCATGCCATAGAGAAAGGGACCACTTCTGCCATCAGACATAGATATTTATCACAGAGGCTCAGTGAAACAGAAACTGACTGTCTCTTGGTTCCTTATGTGCAAGGATAAGAAACATAAAATTTATATTCCAAAACATCACATATAATGCTTTATATTTTCTTAACATTCATCTCTTTTTTTATGGGATCATTGGCAATTGGTTATTCTGTGTAAGGCTAGTTACACAGTGATCCTCCTCTGCTCCCTCTACTTTAAACCAGGGAATGACTTGAAGAACACCATGAACTCGTAAGTTTTCTTGCTTTATTACCTTTTGTGTGCAAAGTTTGTGTGCAGAATAAGTAATCTTTGTGATTTTGATCATAGGGCTATGCGGACTTTCCTACACGCTAAGTGTGGTAGGCATGTTCGTGACTTAAAAGACCCTACATGGATCACGCCAAAGGTTAGTACATATTTGTTTTCTTTAAGATGCGTTTCATAAGCTATGCTTTTATGCTTACTTTGATGATATCATGTTCTTTTTCAAACCCGTAGGAAATCACCGGGCTCCAACTTATGTGGTCTTTATATGTTGAGGCAAATTTACAATATTATCAGCCTAGGCACAACTGACTTTACCGAGGAGGTAATAAATGTATATTTCAAATATTTTATATTACTTTATTATTTTTAAGTTAGTAAGTTAATGTTTTGTTTGTCTTCGGTGTTACACATACAGATGTTTGATCTTGCTGATCCCTTTCCTGAAGAAGATATTGATTTCATCCGCAATTGTTGTGCTGAATTCATTTATGAGCTTTTACAAGATTAGTAAGTTTTTGAATCTGATCCTATGTTGTTCTAATAATACTTATGGTTTTCATATATATCTAACTTGGTTTATATCTCTGTTCAGGACAAATTCTTGGATATTGGTGATACTAGTTGGCTATTGATTTAGGCAGGGGATCACTATTGTAAATTTTCCTCCACTTTTTTCATTTCTCTGTAAAGCTTAGGAATATTTTCCATATAATGAGAAATATTTCTTTTCCTCCTTCTCTTTACAAGCTTTGGGATTGCAAGTTTACACAATGTCGCAATTTTCCTACTATCATTGTTTAATTGTGGTGCTGTGATTCAAAATGCCTGATAATTATAAATTGTTAATATTGTACTGTTTATGAGAATTGAATAAGTTGATCATGTGTTATTGGTAGTCATTCGAATTGAATGTGTTTGTTTTCAATGCTTTTTTTCATAATGTTCATTCTGTGATTGTTGAGAGTCGAGGATTGTAAGGGCCAAGTGTTTTTCCCTTGAACAGACTGACATTTATAGGTTCATACCAATTATGATAACTAAGGTCATATTTAACAAAAGAGGGAAAGGGGAACTAATAAGGATTTTAGGCTTCATGATTCTATATTTGGAGCAAGTTTCCATTCTGAGAAATACCAATTGTTTCTAGAAATAAAAATGCTGTTGCACTGCTTCTGATTGTCAATATATATATATGCATGTGTATGTAATGTGGCACAGGGGGGATTGTTGTTGAATATGGCTTACTGGCCTGGGTAAGATTGAAACTAATAAAACAGAAAAAAAAGCACAATTTTTAGACCGGTTCTAACTATAACCGATCTTAAATATGAATTTAAGACCGGTTATTAAGAGAACCGGTCTTAAAGTATTAAACTTTAAGACCGGTTCTAAATTTAACTGGTCTTAAATTGATATTTAAGACCGGTTATTAATAGAACCGATCTTAAAGAAGTAAACTTTTAAGACCGGTTATAGTTAGAACTAGTCTTAAAGTCCTATTTTTTTATACTGAACTTTCCCTACTTGTTCCGTTAGTTAAACTTTAAGACCGGTTGTTGTAGAACCGGTCTTAAAATTTCATATTTTAGACTGGTTTTTTAACCGGTCTAAAAAGTATTTAACTTTTTAGATCGGCTGTATCAAGACCTGATCCAGAACCGATTTAAAATGTCTTTTTTAACCTGTCTTAAAAGTGATTTTTGTATTGGCGATAATCCTTTGTTAGATGCCTTATGTTGGGAGGCATGGTTATGGAACTATGGCTAAGAGCCATACTAAGTGGAAGAACAAGGATTGGATAACCTATGAGTATATTCAGAATGGTTTCTGAAGTGTTTATCAACTTTGGTTAGCTGATGAACTCAAGTTGAGCATGGTGAAGTCGAGTTCATAGGCTATATTCTAAAGGAAAAGTGGTCTCGGGCAAGAACTCTTAGGGGTAGAGAGCCCGAACTTGAGTGTAAAATGGGATGAGAACTCGAGTTTGCCGTTGAGGACTCGAGTATATGTCTTTCTCAAGACTCTCAGGCATGAACTTCTTCACTAAAACTCTCAGGACTCAAGTGCATGAGAACTCGAGTTTTGGGTTAGAACTCGAGTGCATGAGCTCAAACTTGAGTTCAGTGGCAGTTTGGTAGAGATGGAAATGTGACCTTGTACAATGTTTCTTGGGAGACTTTAGCATATTGTTGGAGACTTATCTGACATGTCACGTGATGGTTGAGGTATTATGGGATACCGATACCTAGTGATAAAAGAAATAAGATGATGCTAGTACTGATGCCCGGGTTTCAATGGAACTCCTTGGTTAAGAGTATGTAGAAGAAGAAATAATGTGGATAGACTCCAAGTAAGCTTACCTAGTTAATGGTTGGAGTCTCGTGCCACTGTGGCGGGTGCTCGAAGTAAGGGTAGCGCTGCAGTTGGACTCAGTAGGAATCCATTGTCAAGGTTTGAATACCTTGAGGCAAGATATATGGTAATCCTTAGGGATGTCATGAGTGGTGACTATACCATATAATGATCAGAGAGGATCTGAATAAATAAAACTGAAGGATGAGGATATGGTTGGAACAAATCTAAGCTAAGATAATGCTTAGGTCGAAATGAGAAATAGGTTACACTTTTTTTCTATTTCATGACGAAAGTCAGAACCTTGTGAACCTTACTAATGATGTTGAACCTTCAATAATTGTTTAAGAATACTACCTAAAACTGTAAAGGTTAGAATAGTCACTATTGAATTTGATTCTTAGTATACTTATTGGGTATGATTGAGGAAACCTGATTCTGACTTAGCTGATATTGAGATGCTAAGAATAGAATCGTAATCTGAGAATCAATTTCAATAGTTGAATTGATTCTTCAGGAATCCGAGATAGCCTGAATGGCTTGAGGTACTAGAGTATAGTACCAAGAGGTATGAGAAACCTCATACATATTTCTGGAGGTTGCTAGTTGTCGATCTAGCATAGGGAAAGATCTAATTCGTAGAAAATTCCCTAAGAGATATGATGATTTCCTAGAGCAGGATCAATAGGAAATATCCAAATGGATTGACCCCAGATGGGAAAGCAGATTATAAAAACTGCTTGAGAAGAAGGATCTTATAAGAATTGGATTCTATTATAATGGTACTTCTATTTGGAGGCAACCAACTAGACAGAACTACCTGCGAAGGATTCTGATTGGAGAGGGCTACTTACGGGGAGTTTTAATCGGAGAAGGCTACCTATAGGGAGATATGATAGGAAAAGGCTATCTACAGAGGGTTAGATCGGGGGGGATGACTAGTCAGTGGACTGAGTAAAGCACCGAGTGTAGTACCACAGTGTGAAGCCACCATGAAGTCGAACCATAGTGTGCAGCCGCAGTGATAATAAACCGTGACGTGAAGCCGCCGTGATGTTGAAATCGTGGAGTAGAGCTATGGGAACGTTGACTCTCAATAGGAGTATATTGTAATGAGTCTTCCATCGAATAAGTTTCCTTGAGAGATGGGTTGTATGACCCAGTGAATCATTATGGGGTACTCTAGTGCCAAATGATGAAAGAGATTAAGGAGGAACATACTCAGTAATATGAAGCTAAGCAACTCTGGCTCGCATATTTTATATAATGGTTATGCATGTATGTGCTTACCATCGAGTATATTCATGTTATGAATATACTGTAAGCAGTAAGACCTTTTGGACCAGCATGTCCTTAGGCAGTCAGACTTGATGGGCAGAGGCCTGAGGCTGTAAGACCCATGATGTCTATTACATAAGGGTGATTCCCTGGGTAGTAAGATCTAATAAACATTCATAAGTTGTAGGGTCATCGCCCGAGGCCTATCTTTGCGTGGGTGGATGTCACCGAGATTTATATTATGCACGAGTAGTCGCTCAGGGCCTATCTTTGCTCGAGTGGATACTCGGGGCCATAGAAACTTCTATTATGCACAAGTGGAATCCCGAGGCCTATTTTGTGCGAATAGACACTTGGGGCCATGTGACTTGTGGATCGAAAGTCCAACGGATGCTGTTAAGCTATATGCTAATGTGTCGAATGCTCTTATGATGATTATGATGATGATGGGTTATTTAGCATGCATCGTGAACATTACATAAATATGTAAATGAGTTGAGTAACAAGAGATGGAGCTTGTAATGAGTTTGAAGTGCCTAGTGAACTATGTGTTCTAGGTAGCTAAACTCAATGGTACCAGGGTATGTCGAGCATGAATTAAGTGGCGAATGTCGCATGCTTGATACCCGGAGAGGTCTCTTTTAGGAGATGATGAAAGTGACTATTCCATAAGCTTGTCGTACTCAGCCCTGGTGAGCCAGGGGGTGTGGGCCGAATCTATGTGTGGCTACAACCGACGCCCAATTAGGGTAGCTTTACAGTGGGCCTAGTAAGAGAGCTGTTATTCAACAAAGGTGATAGACTCATTATCCTGATGTCATAAGACCTGACCGACTGGAATGTCCTCAGCCTGACAGATAATGAGATTTGGTTGAAAATGGAGCCGGGTAGAGGCTCGAGGTAAGAAGACCCGAGATGAAAATTTGCATAGGGCAATGCCCTTGGGCTATAAGACCTATATGTCTAAGTACTATGGTTGTTACCTAGTGCCATGACATGGACCATTGCGTCCAAAATACACCTTGAAGTTGGTAGAATGTGTAGGTTGTACCAGATTGTAGCAGAGGCAGTAAGCCTAAGATGCCTATGGCATGAGAGATGAATCCCTAGGCTGTGAAGCCAGAATATCCAATGTCTTGGAAGTTGAAAGAGCCATAAGGCTTGATGTACATACAGTATGCTTTGGGGAGAGGCCCAAGAAGGCAATGAAGCATGAGAAACCAAGCGCTGTAAGATCGGACTAATGAGTCCTATGTGAGTACTACATACTAGGTGCATAATGGATGAAAGTGTTGTATAGTGAATGCAGAATGCCATTTGAGATTTGGTCTCAAGAATATGATTCTTGAGTTTCATGCTATATGAGCTAGCAAATGAACGAGGTAGTAATAAGATGGTACTGATTTGCCACTGTGATCCGAGGTTCTCACTATATGATAGTGGGATGAAGAGTGGCCTTTTACCCTGACACAGCGTAGGGGCTAGTACCCTATTGTTATCCAGGCTAGAGAAGTTGACCAGGTGTATGGCCGCCCGTGTGAAGCAACAGTCCTTAGAAGAAAGAAGAGGCTAAAACTAGCGGCTATGATGCCTTATGTAGTTCCCGAATGGGGGTTGACCGGCAATTCAGCTATGAAAAGTACCAGAATTTTACATTAAAGGCATAGATGGCCCCCTATAATATTTGAAATTTCAAGGATGAAATTTATTGAATGGAGGGAGAAATGTAATATCCCAAATTTTGGGACAAGAGGCTTGAGATTAAGCCTATATTAACGGGACTGCTAGACCCTGATTTATCAAATATCCTAGTGGGACATAATATTACTTCCAAACAATTCCTCTATATCCTTGGACATTAAAGGGAATATTATGGTGAATTAAAGTGCTTGAGGAAGACAAAACAAGGAAATTAGAAGTTACACACAAAGTAATGTTGCTACCGGTGAATTTTCTGGTGTGGCAGTCTTGTTTATGTGACATCTTTTAAGGGGAAAATGATGTCAAAAAATATATGAAACTTTACATAATGAAATTATACTTATCAAGCTTTAATTTGATAGGTCATAAGAGTCATTTGGAGTTGTACACAAAGAGAAATGAATTTTTGAAGTTAGCCAAGTTAACTATTTTCTAGGGTAGCATTCAAAGATTAACATTTTGGGAAGATTGATCTTGTAATTGTCCAAAATTCATATTTTTTATTAAAACTAGACTCAACAAAGGTCGCATAACCTTTGGAACCACCCCAATTGCACATTTATACAATTAGATATGAATTTTCAAAGTTTAATGAAAATTCTTCCAGATTATCTATTTTGTGCGAAAATTCATATTTTGAGCCAACAAGGTGCTGACATGTGGTAGATGAGATAACTAATTCATTTATCCATTAAATCCATCATCTTCCTCCTCCATTTCATGCAGAAAAGAATCAGAAGAGAGAGAGAGAAATCTGAACAAAAATGGAGGGAGAGGAGAGAGAAACTTCAAGGCGTCGAAACACTGCCAAATCTGCGTCCTCTCTCAAAGTGCCCTTCACGAACCTTCCTCTACTCATCTAGAGCTTCATTTATATGGTTTTGGATTTTCATTTAGATGTGATTGGGGCCGTCTGACTGGCCAGAGTATTGCCAGAATTCTGAACTATTTGAGGAAACGAGTAGAGGTAAGCGTAAGCTTCCTTTTTAACCGATTGATTTATTGTTTGGATGAGTATAGAGGGAGTTGGGTACTATTCATATCTTATTTAAAATGGTGTTTTCAATGGCTAAATTATGTCCAATAAATGTCTAAATAGCTAATTATTTGATTAGAAGTAGAAAAGAAGTGATTAAGCCAAAGAAAACAAGAAAACAACATATTGCACCTAAGAATTTGATTTTCTTCCCTATATTGTGACATGATGATGGGTTGAGAATTTGATGATTTTTATGCTTCCATTGGATTTAGGAGGAAAAATTGTGTAGGTATGCAAGTGTTCATGAATTTTGGATACTTGTATATGAATTTGGAAGTTTTAGAAGTTAAAGGGTGCACGTTGTGAATGAACCTAGTATATAAACCTAGTTGGGAAGCATATGAACCTAGTATAATGAATAAATTTTGAATTAGTAAATTGTTGTTTTGAAACCCTAATATTTCGGTCAGAACTGTAATATCCTAAATTATAGGATTAGAGGCTTAAGGATAAGCCTGAATCAAGTGGACTGCTAAACCTCTGTTTTGCAAGTGTCATGGAAGGCACAAGAATCATAATGGATTTGAATTCCAAAAGTTGAAATAATGCTACCATGGTGTATCTTGTGCAGGGCATTTAGTTTGCATGATGCTTTTAAATAGGAAAATGATGTCTAAGAATAGTGACATTTTCCAAAATGAAAGTATACTTATCAAGCTTTAATTTGGTAGGTCAAATAAGTCATTTGGAACTATACACAAAGAGTTCAGTATTTTTGAAGTTAGCTAAATGAAACTGGCAAGTTTCTATGGCAGCATCCAAAAATAGTAATTTTGAGAATTTTGATCATTCATTTGGCTAAAGAATATATTTTCCATAAAATTAGACTTAATAGGAGTTACATAACCTTTAGAATCACACTAATTGGACATCTATAAATAAAGATATGAATTTTCAAAGTTTGATAAAAATTATGCCAGTTTTCCAACAAAGTGCGAAATTACACAGGTGTTGGCAAAAATGTATAGGCAAAATAGTTATTTTCCAAAATTTAATCCAAAGCCCATATTTTCCCCTTTTATTAATGATGTTGGATGTTCAAAAGGGAAATTAATAGTTGGGATGAATATGCCAAAAGCTAGAGCAATGTTGGCTAAGTGAAAATGAGTTTAAAAGTCAACAATATAATTATGGCTATAAATAAAGCAATACAGCAAGAGGAATATGGTCAACAAATTCACCCTTTTTTGAAGATACAATTTAGTCAAGGATGAGGAAAGAGAAGGGATAAAGATCACACCAATTAACCAAGCTTCCTTTGGTTAATTAACTAGATAGCTTTTTCAAGAAAATATCACAGTTGACATAATCTTTTCTCTCTATTCCTTAAGTGAATTTTGGCCAAGTATTTTGCAAGAGGCCAAGGAGTGATTATGAAATCAAAGTTCAACTCTCTTTCATTCATTAAGTCACCCAAAAACAAAAAAATAAGAGAGAAAAGGAGAGGAAAAGAAAAGGAAATACAAAGAGAGTTCTTGAAGTTCAAGAACCAAGATGAGTCTTCAATCTTGATTTTCACCTTGATAATCATCTTTCTAGCTCTTAAGGTTTTCATAAAAGTTGTTCCTATCACTAAGAGCTTCATTTATATGGTTTTAGTTTATTGAAAGAAGGTGTTTTATGCTATCTACAAAATACCAAATTTGGAGAAATTAAGAACAAGCCCTAGAAAGTGAAGGAGGTGAGCTTGAGCTTTGATTTGAGCTATATATTGTGTTGTGTGGTTGAGTTTTGTTGGAACCTCCTTACTACCCTAATTTCATTTTTAAGGGTATTTAGGGTTTCATCATGCTTTGCTCATATACATGTGGTTAAATGAGATTTGGGAAGCATATGAACCCAGTATAGTGAATAAATTGTGAATTGGTAAGTTGTTGTTTTGAAATCCTAATATTTCGGTTAGAAATGGACACATAGGATGTGACACCCTACTTTACAATGCTCCAACTGAGCATAAATGAGTAGTGAAATCATTTATGGAACCATGAACTACCCAACGTTACAAAATGTTCATAAATCCTCACTCTCAACTTAAGATTTGAACCTAAGGCTGAGAGGGTTTTCCAAAGGGTAGAATACTTTAAACACATTTCTACAATATTCACTACGTTACTAATATATCACCGGCTCTTAGTTTCATTACAATTAGAGTATGAGAGATTTTTACTTTAAATAAACTAAGAGCTATTCTATTAAAGTCGTTCTCTGCTAAACTCATTCATACATGCTTACATCCACATATACATACACCACAAATGTAAATTAATTACATTAATGCAAATAGTAGCGCCTTGCACTACTATCTTCACTTCAACTTCATATCTCCTCTATACATCTTCACCTCTCTAAATGGTTGGTTGGGAGGAGTGAGATTCGAAAGAATCTCAGTAGCAAACATTACCACTATGCATGCCAGATTTATATGAATGCATGACATGCTTGCCTACATTATTTTGATGCCATCATAATGACATGTTGTGTGCTCAATGTTATGACATACATATGGCCATTCCATAAATATAACAGAGCTTCAACCAATCATACATGCTCCATACAAATAGGCAAAGCAGTCACATAATCAATGCAAGACATAGATATACATACATGCAGAAAAGGTAAATTCACTACCTTGTGGATCACTATCCTTCGTTTGTTACCTCTTCTTCCAACCATTGAAGGTTCTTGGAAATTCTTCCATTCCTCTTCTTTCTTGACTTCTCCATGGCCCTAAATACCAAATCACATCATTAGAGCCACGATTCTGAGTCATAAGAAGTGTATATTAAGGCCCAAGAAGCTATGAAGGGCTAAATAGGTCAATTTCCTTCAAAAACATGAAATCTTGAAATTAAGGGGTTTTAGCCGTGGCCAAGAATGGCTGGCTGTGGCCAAAAACTAGACAGAAACATTTTGGTTGCTGCCAAGAATCTCGCTGTTCAGAATTTCACCGTCTTGATTCTTGGCCGAAATTGTAAATATCATAACTAAATGTAAAGTAATCTAAATGAGGTTCTTCCAAGTTCTATGGAACCATCTTTAAGTCTAATTTAAAAAAGTATAGACATAAGCTAAAAAAAATCCTAAAAGTACAGAATTCCATTTAATTGGACACTGCTTTAGAATTTCCCAGTTTAACATCACAAAACTTTGAAAAATCATAACTCCTAGCATACTTGACCAATTAACCATTATGACCTATAAATTAAAGTCTATGTCTCTACTTTAAGTATAAAAAGTTTCATTGTCATTTGACAACATTAAATCACTCAAAACACATCAAAAAGACACTGCTCCAGAAGACAGATTTCACAACGTGCACACTTTAACTTCTAAAACTTCCAAATTCATATACAAGTATCCAAAACTCATGAACACTTGCATACCTACACAATTTTTCCTCCTAAATCTAATGGAAGCATTAAAAGCATTAAATTCTCAACTCATCACCATGTCAAAATACAGGGAAGAAAATCAAATTCTTAGGTACAACATGTTGTTTTCTTGTTTTCTTTTGCTTAATCACTTCTTTTCTACTTCTAATCAAATAATTAGCTATTTAGAAATCCATTGGACATCATTTAGCCATTGAAAACATAATTTTAAACAAGATATGAATAGTAAACAACTCCCTCTATACTCATCCAAACAATAAATCAATCGGTTAAAAAGAAAGCTTACACTTACCTCTACCCGTTTCCGTAGACTGTTCAGAATTCTGGCAACACTCTAGCCAGTGAGACGACACCAACCACCTATAAATGAAAATTTGAAACCGTAGAAATGAAGCTCGCGATAAGTAGAAGAAGGTTCGTGAATGGCACTTTACCTGAAGACGCCGATTCGATAGAGTTTTGGTGGACTGAAATTTCTCTCTCTTCTCCCTCTATTTTTGCCTAGCTTCATTATCTCTCTTCTTTTCGCACATAATACTAAACTTGGTAGAATTTTCTTTAAACTTTGAAAATTCATATCTCTCTTCTTTAAACTTTAAATAAAAATATAACATTTTGCCAATTGGAATCTAAATCTTCCCATAATTTTTTCTTTGGACGCTGCCCCAGAAAATAGTTAATTTCACTGGGCTAACTTTAAAAATTTATTTCTCTTTATGTACAGCTCCAAATGACTTATATGACCTATAAAATTAAATCTTGATAAGTATACTTTCATTCTGGAAAGTTTTGTAATTTTTCAACATCATTTACTTATTGAAAAATGTCACTCAATCACCACTGCCACACCAGGAATTTCACCGGTAGCAACATTACTTTGTGTTCCACTTTATTATATTGTATGTGACTTCTAATTGCTTTACTTTGTCACTCCCAAGCTCTTTAATTCACCATAATATTCCCTTTAATATCCAAGGATATAAAAGAATTTTAGGAAATAATATTATGTCCTACTAGGACATTTGATAAATCGGGGTCTAGCAGTCCCCTTAATATAGGCTTAATCTCTAGCCTCTTGTCCCAAAGTTTAGGATATTACATAGGAGGACTAGGATTTTTCCATTTTTGAGGTCTCCAATGGATTTCTTAGGAAAAATTATGTGGGAATACATGTGTTTATGATTTTTGGATAAGTATATATGAATTTGGAATTTTCAGAAGTTAAGAGGAGGTGCTGTTTGATTGGTTTCCCTGGAAGCAGTTTGGTTGTAAAATGATTTTTGTTGGTCAAACCTAGTCTAAATATTATGAAATTTTACAGACAAAAAATAGACATACGAGCTTTAATTTGATGTTAGGACTAGTATATTGAAAGATATGATTTTTCAAAGTCATGCCCTGTTTCTGGAATTGAATCTTAAATAGGTTGGGTTAGCCACAATTCTAGGAATTTTGTGGCTATAATGGCCAGATTTAGGCTTTTTTATGTGAAAATATACTTATATAGCTTTACATAGGACTTGAACCACCCCACCCCTATTGGAGTTCTATAAAATTAATTATGATTTTTCAAAGTTTAGTTAAAAAGCTGGCAGCTTTTTGGCGACCATGTGAATTTAAGAGAGAAAATGTTCAACTGTAATTAGTATGAACTCCAAGGGTAAAAGTAAGCCTATGAGGGTAAGGCAGCCCCATTGGGCATTTATTTGTCATGGAACTAATAATGTGACATTTACTTAGGGCCATGAGAAGTCAAGAAAGAAGAAGAATGGAAGAATTTCCAAGAAGAGGCAATGGTTGGAAGACCAAGATACAAAAGTAGGACACAAACTCCAAGAGGTAGTAAACTTACCCTACTTGCGTGTATTTGATATTTTTGCTTCTGTATTGCTTTGATTGATTATGTGAAGCATATTTGAATGAATAAAGCTATGTTTCTGTTTATACGGTGGCCATAGATATGTTGTATAAAACATTAAGCATGTAGAGATGCCATTATGTGAACATGAGCCTATGTAAGGCAAGCATGTCATGCACTAGCAGTTATCTTGCATGCATTATGGTAATATTTACTACTGAGATTCCTCCAAATCTCACCCTTCCTTAACCAACCATTTAGATAGGTGGGCACAGGTGGGATGTTGGAAGTTGCGCAAGAAGAGAATGCGTTGGTGGACCAAAGATTTAAGTGTCCAGTACTGTATATTTGTAAAACTTGACACTTTCGTAGCCTTATGTGGCTACACATTTGTGTATGTAAATGAATAAATTAATTTTGAGTAGATAATCTCCCTAATTGAATTAAAGGGAAAAAAATAAGAATTGATGAGTATAACAAAGTTGCGAACCACTAGAATACACTTCTGTAAAGATTTTGAAATATTTAGAAAAACTCACTTAACTGCAAGTTCAAATCCTGTCTTGAGGTTGTGATTTGAAAAGCATTAGAAAAGAACACGCTTAGTGGTTCAGATTTACTATGTAAAACTCATCAAAATGAATGTAAGTGTAAGGTGCTACACTTTTAATGGTGTAAATGGTTACCAGGGAGCTCTTAAGGCATAACTTATTATCAGGTCTTGGCCTCAAGTCCCTAGGGAGGTGTATCAAATCCCTAACAGAGGGAGATAGTTCCTAGCTTTCTATGCTCTATAAGGAGTAGAAGTTGGTCTGGACTGCCAGCGTGTAGTGGCAGGGGTTGTCCGTTACAAGAACAGGGCATGAAGAGGAGCATGCTTTTCTATTTTTGAGGTATCCAATGGATTCCTTAGGCAAAATTGTGTAGGAATAGGCTATTAGTATAATTTTGGAAAGAATAGATTTCAAATCCAAAATTTGGAATTTGAACATAGTGATGACAGAATGTGATTTCTGGGAGGCAGTGAAATTGTGTAAAGTGTTTGAATGAACAAATGTTGTCTAAATACATGAAAATTTTCAGAATAAAAGTAAACATATCAAGCTTTAATTTGATAGGTCATATGTGCCATTTAGACAAGTACATTAAGAGTTATGTATTTTTGAAGTACCAAGTGAAGTACCGTAGAGAGGACCACCGTGATGTCGAACCATAGTGTGTAGCCACCGTGACGTCAAACCATAGAGTAAAGCCACCGTGACGTTGAACCATAGATTAGAGCTATAGGAAATTTGACCCTCAAAGATGGTGTATTGTAATGAGTCTCCCATCGAATGGGTTTTCTTGAGAGAAGGATTTATATAACCCAGTAAATCGCCATGGGATGCTCCAGTGCCGTTTGTAAAAAGAAATATAAGGAAAGAAATTAAGAAAGAACATGCTCGATAGTATAAAAGAAAGCAATCCTTGCTCTTGTATCTTTACAATGATTTTACATGTATGTTTATACTGTTAGATATATTTGTGTTATGAATATATGGTAGGCAGTAAAACTTATTAGGCCAACGTATCCTTAGGCAGTAAGACCTAATGAGTATTCAGAATATGCGGGCTAGTCGCCTAGGGCCTATTGCACGGGTGGATGCCTAGGCCATGGAGATTTCTTTTATGCATGGGTAGATGCTCGAAGTCTATGGCATGTGTCAATGCTCGAGGCCATATGACTTGTTTTAACTGAGTATATGCCTGAGGGCCATACAACTCATTTTACACTAAGTGGACACTCGGGGGCGATGTGACCTATTTTACCAAGCATTTTGGTGTGGGACCAGTGGTCTAGTGGTTACCGTTATTCTATGCATAACTAGAGTAGCAAGAGTAAGAGCCTGGGATATATTCAGAATACCTAATGGACTATATGTCCGGAGGTAGTTAGTCTCGATAGGTATTGAGCAAAGATGATGGGCCGAATATCCTAAGGCTATAAGACCTGAGGGACTAGTAAGTCCTTAGGCTGGTATAATGTGATGTGCTTGAGAATTGTGTCGAGCAAAGGCTCGGGGCGGTAAGACCTGATGTGTAAGTTTGCATAAGACGGTGTCCCTAGGGCTATAAGACCTGTGGCTTAGCGCTATGGTTATTGCCTAGCATGGTGACACTGGACTAATGTGTCTAGAGTACACCTTGACGCTAACAGAACATTCAGACTGTACCAGGTTGTAGCCGAGGTAGTAAGTCCTGAGATGCCTATGGTATGGGGGTGATTCCCTAGGCAGTAAGACCAGAATATTAAATGCTTTTGGAGTAGAATTAGCTATTAGGTTTGATATGCATACAATGTGATCCGAAAGAGTCCAGAAGAGACTGTACAACCTAATATTGTGATCTAGGTTGAATCCTGAAGAGGCTATAAGGCTTGGTATACACACCGTGTGATTCGGGTAGAGTCCCTGATCGAGAATTGTCGAGTTCTCAAAATAACCAGTTTCAATAAGAATTTGCAGTATAGAGAACTTTGATCATTTCCTACAGAATTCACATGCGGTCTAAAACAGTCGAACAATGATCGATTGGGGTTTTTTTTAATTAAACTATTAACAAAAAATAAACTAAGATTAAAGACAGAAATAAAAAATGACTTGGGCCAAACAGATTAAAACGAATGACCTAGAATTGGGATTTCATAGTTTCCTACCATCATCGGATGAAGAATTTATAACGAAACTCGTGACTGGTTCTGGATGAACCAAAATCTCTGGATTCATCCAGAGAATCCCTCGACTAGATGATTGTCTAGATTTTGTTCGTATGCGTGGCATGCTACTGTGTGATCGCACAGTATCACTATAACCCGATTCGAACTGTGTCCTTGGGATGTACCAATCCGAACATTAAAACAAACATTCGAACTATTTCCAAAAATCAAATCCGATTAAAGTAAATAGAAATGAGTTATATTACCGGTTTAAGCATGTCCTCTGATTGAAAATGTAAATCCTCAATCCATAGGTCAATCACAGAAGCTTAGCCAAACATGGCTAGAAAATCTGAAGAATGAACGAAGAACGCGAAGAACATGAAGAATATTTTTCAGAGGATTCTTAACTTCTGATTTCAATCTAATATTGTCCAATTTGTCCACTCCCCTATTATTTCAGCTAACTAAAGTAAAAACCTAATTGACAAATAGATCAGAGCCTACCAGTTCATCCCAAAACGAAAATAACTAATAAATGGTGCTCCATTACAAAAATTCGAGCCTAATAAAAATCCAGAAAAATACATATAACATTAACTACAATTTTGACTATCCTCTTGTCCGAATCTGTCTTTCAAGTCTTCATATCAATTGTTGCTCTCAGAATCATCTAAGAAATGAGACAAGAATGAGATCATTCAGATATATGGTTCAAGAGTTATGATCAAAATAGAGAAGGGTTGTAAATCTGGAATTTTTATCATTAAAACATGTTAAATCCAATAAAACACCCAAAACCCAAATAAGCATAAAAGCCCATTATTTATTGACTAAACAATATAAATTTCTTAATCAAGAGATACAAATAAGTGTAATAAATATTCAATTATTAAATTCCCCCACACTTATCATTTTGCACTCCTGAGCAAAACTAAAAGAAAAACTTCTCCTTTCTAACAATTGCCAACAATGCAAAAATGGAACAATGGACACATAGCTTGAAAAGACCAACCAATTGAAACTAAAGTCATTTCATATCAAATTACAAAACACGGTAGTCTCAATCAATGATGCTACTCAAACAAGATGGTCTCTCAAAGGATTCTCTTAATAACTCTCTAAAGTGTATAGGGTAAATAAGTGTATCACTCAAATTCTACTCAAGAAATTGTCCTACCATAGGCGTGCTCAATTTCTACTTCTCCACTACTCATATCACATGCATGCACAAATCAAGAGAGCTTATTATTTAAGGTTGTAATGGGGCTAAGGTGAAGGTGTGTATAAGTATGGATATGTGAGGCTAAGCACCAAAGAATTTTGAAAGAGCACGATAATAATAACACTCAAATCAATGGAATATCCCCTTTCAAGTATACATCCCTCCTTCTCCTTCTTTCTCTTTTTTTTTTGTTTTGTTTTTTTCTATCACAATGACCTAACTCCCAAATCAAACATCCCCCCCACACTTAAATCATAGGCATCCAACCTAAGCTCATCCAACTCTTGCAACTGGAGCTTCCATTCCATCCCAGAATTAGCTAAATCCATGTTATACTACTTAATGGCCTAATAAGCTTGATGCTCCAATTCAACCGGAAGGTGACATGCCTTACCAAAAACAAGCCTATATAGGGACATCCCAATCAGAGTCTTGTAGGAAGTTCGATAGGCCCACAAAGCATCATCTAATCGCTTGCTCCAATCCTTCCGGGTAGAGTTAACAGTCTTCTGAAGGATTTGCTTAATCTCCCTATTCGAGACTTCAGCTTGACCATTGGTCTGTGGATGGTATGCTGTGGACACCTTGTGACTCACTCCATACTTCCAAAACAAAGCACCCATCCTTCGGTTACAAAAATGAGAGCCCTGGTCACTAATAATGGCTCGAGGAATGCCAAACCTGTAGAAAATGTTAGACCTGACAAAATCTACTACCACAACATAATCATTAGACCGGGGTGGCCTTCGCCTTAACCCATTTTGAAAGATAGTCAACAACAAGCAATATGTAAGTGAAACCATGAGAAACAGGAAATGAACCCATAAAATCAATACCCCAAACATCAAAAATTTCACAAAATAATATGGGGTGCTGGGGTATCTCATGCCTACCAGAAATACTACCTGCTCTCTAACAGTTATCACATGACTTACAAAACAGATGAGAATCATGAAATAGGGTTGGCCAAAATAAACCAGAGTTTAGCACTTTCCTAGCAGTCCTTTGGGGTCCAAAGTGACCACCATAGGCAGAAGCATGACAAAAATGTAATATGGAGTCAAACTCATGATCAGGTACACATCGCCTAACTACTTGGTCACTACAAAATCTCCACAGATAAGGGTCATCCCAAATGTAATATTTAGATTCACATTTCAATTTCAGAGTTTGGGCCCTAGTGGAATCAGTAGGTAAAACACTAGCAACCAAGTAATTAACTAAATCAGCATACCATGGAAGCTTACCTTGTAGCTGTAAAAGCTGCTCATCAGGAAAATCATCCTAAATGGCAGAGGGGGAAGAGGAATGAGTGATACAACTCAAATGATCAGCTACCCAATTTTATGCTCCACTACTATCTCTGATCTCAACATCAAATTCTTGGAGCAATAACATCAACCGAATAAGTTGAGACTTAGCATAGGCTTAGCATTTGTCTTTCTCAAAAGAAACTTTAAAGTAGCATGGTCAGAGAAAACAATTACCCTACTGGCTAGCAGATATGACCTAAACTTATCAAAAGCAAACATTATAGCCAAAATTTCTTTCTCAGTGGTGGTATAATTGGATTGGACAGGATCTAAGGTCTTGGATGCATATGCAATGACATGAGAAACCTTGTTGACCCTCTGAGACAAGATAGCCCTAAAAACATAATTGGAAGCATCGCATATCAACTCAAATGGGAGAGACCAATCTAGTGGTTGGATTACTGGAGTGGTGGTCAGGCAACGCTTCAAGTGATCGAAGGCTATCTTACACTCAGCATCAAATATAAATTCAGCGTCCTTATGCAGAAGGTTAGACAGGGGTCGGGCAATCTTGCTGAAATCCTGAATGAAGCGTCGGTAGAAACCAGTATAGCCAAGAAAAGAATGAACTTCCCGCATATATATGGGATAAGGCAAAGCAGTAATAACATCAATCTTAGCAGGATCTACCTTAATATCCTCTCTAGACACAATGTGTCCAAACACTATTCCTGACTCAACCATAAAGTGACACTTTTCAAAATTTAGCATAAGATTAGATTCAATGCATCTATTCAAGACTCTAGACAAATTAGCCAAGCATGCATCAAAATCAGACCCATACACAGTAAAATCATCCATGCAATCCTCTAGAATGTCAGAAAAGATACTTACCATGCAACGCTGAAAGGTACCAGGTGCATTGCAGAGGCCAAAAGGCATTCTTCGGTAAGCATAGGTTCCAAAGGGGCATGTGAAGGTCATCTTCTCCTGATCCTCAGGAGCAATATGGATCTGGAAGTACCCCGAGTAACCATCCAAAAAGCAGTAGTGAGAGTTACTATCCAAACGCTCTAACATCTGATCAATGAAAGGTAAAGGTTAGTGATCCTTGCGGGTAGCTTGGTTAAGTCTCCTATAGTCTATGCATACTCTCCAGCTGTTTCTGAACTCTTGTAGGAATGAGCTCATCCTTTTGATTGGCTACCACGGTTAGTCCAGACTTCTTGGGATGACCTGGACCGGGCTAACCCACTGGCTATCAGAGATGGGATAGATGATGCCAGCTTGCAGAAGCTTAGTCACTTCCTTCTTAACCACTTCCAAAATGAAAGGATTAAGATGTCTCGGGGTTGTCTTACTGGCTTAGCATCTACTTCTAACAGAATCTGATATATGCACATAGAAGGGCTAATGCCAACAAGATCAGCTAACGTCCACCCAATTACCTTCTTATTGGCCTTCAACAAGCTTAGCAGCTTCTCTTCTTGATCAGGTAGAAGGTTGTTGGCCATAATGACTGGCAGTTACTCGTCTACCTCTAAAAAGGCATATTTCAAGTGAGCTGGCAATGACTTCAACTCTAATTAGGCGGCTGCTGAATAGAAGGAAGAAGCTTAGGTATTTGTACCATTTCTGAAGTGTACACACCTATAATACCTGAAACTACATGCATAGAAGCATAACTGTGGCTAGGCAGCTTACTATTAACATCGGAGTTCAATTCATAATCACAACAAACATCAGAATGAAGTTCAACTTCACTACAATCAATATCAGAATCCATAAGTAAAGTAGAATCAGAAATCAAGTCAATATCTCCATACAATGCATCATCAATCTTAGTACAAACAGGGCACCATTAGTATCAGAACATGCATATATGACATAATCTCCCATCGATGCAAAATCAGGAAAATCAGCATACCAATCAGAAAGAACATCATCAACAGTCTCATCTATCACATCAATGCACAAAATAGAATGCTCTTCCCTAGGATGTCTCATGGCATCAAAGATATTAAAAGTCACAACAATATCACCAAATTCCATGGAAAGAGTACTAGAATGCACATCTATCCTAGTCTTAGTTGTTTTCAAGAAAGGTCTCCCTAAAATGATTGGGGACCTACTGCTAGGAGATTCATCCTCCATATCTAGAATGTAAAAGTCATTAGGGAATATCAATTCATTGACTTTAAATAAAACATCTTCAATCAGACTAGCAGGATGAGCATTACTCCTATTAGCTAATTGGACAACAACACCAGTAGATCTCAAGGTACCAAGACCAAGGGATTTATAAATAGATGTAGGCATAACATTAATGGAAGCACCTAAATCAGCTATGCAATTATCAAATCTATAATTACCAATAATGCAAGGGATAGAAAACGTACCTGGGTCCTTGTACTTGTGAGGCATGGGTTGTTGGAGGAGCGCTGAGACATTCTGGTTCAAGCTCACTCATTCAGTCCCCCTCAGTCGCCTCTTGTTGGTACATAACTCCTTTAGGAACTTGGCATACTTGGGAATCTATTTGATGGCATCCAAGAGAGGAATGTTAATCTTAACTTTTCTGAATGTCTCAAGGATATCATTGTCTTGCATTTTTTCTGCCAACTTCTTAGATTGAAGGGCTCTCTGAGGGAAAGGAAGAGGAATAGGACTTTCAGACTCCTATTCACCTTGCTTCACTGGCACTTTGTTTCTAGAGTCAATCTTCACTTTTTCTGACTCTTTTTTTGATATGGATTCAGTGACATCTGCAACTGGTTTATGCCCTTGTAATTGCTTACCAGACCGTAGGGAGATAGCATTAATGTTTCCCTTCGGATTGGGAATTATATGTGAAGGGAGAGTATTGGATCCCTGAGGCTGGAGTTGGTTCAATGATGTTGCCAACTACCCAATCTGAGTCTGCAAACTCTGGATAGAAGCCTCAGTTTATTGCTGGAATTGCAAACTGTTTGCTGCAAGCTTCTTCATCATTTCTTCCAGTGAAGAACCACTGCTGCTAGTCGGTTGTTGTTGTGCTAGCTGTGGAGGTACGAATTATTGGAAATTCTATCTGTTCTATGGAAACTGTCTCTGTTGGTAATTTCTAGAACTCTGTTGCACATGACTATTATGGTTCTGAATCTGATTCAGATTCTAGCTCCACCTAAAATTGGGATGATTTCTCCAGCCAGGGTTATATGTATTGGAGAATGCATTATTTTACTGCTGGTGCTGTGGCTTCCCTAGAAAAATGCCCACAGCAGGCACTGACTGATCTTGATATGTGGTGTCTTGCAAAGTGGGGCAAGAATCAGTGGGATGAGAGGGATCAAAATAGAAACCACATGAATAGCCCAACTGTGGAGTGGAAGATTGCACTATTTGAGTCACTGCCAATTGCCTCACCAAGGAGGTCAGATAATCAATTCTATTTTCCAATCTCTGGTAAGAATCATTAGATCCACTGATCTGGAGCACAACACCACTATTTGCTCTAGTGCCAAATTGTTGAGAGTTAGCTGTAATAGTGGATATTAAATCTCTGGCCTCTTGGGGTGTCTTGTTAACTAAGGCTCCACCACTAGAAGCATCAACCAGATTTCGGTCATTGGGTAGAAGACCTTTATAGAAATAAGTAATCAAGAGCTGCTCAGTTATCTGGTGATGGGGGCAGCTAGCACACAACCTCTTGAATCTCTCCCAGTATTCATGTATATTCTCGCCATTAATTTACTTGATTCCACTTATTTCTTTTCTGATTGTAGTAGCTCTTGAAGAAGGGAAAAATCTCTCTAGGAACAATCTCTGTATATCAGCCCAACTTCCAATAGATGAAGGTTGAAGATAATATAACCAGTCATTCGCTCTACCCTCAAGAGAGAAAGGAAAAGCTCTCAGTTTAATGTGGTCTTCATTAATATGTTGCGGTTTCATTGTGCTGCAAACCATGTGGAATTCCTTCAAATGCTTGTGCGGTTTATCACCTGCAAGACCATGAAACTTGGGCAACAAATGGATAAGACCAGATTTAAGTTCAAGGTTAGCACCAAGGGAAGGGTATTGGATACACAAAGGCTGATAATTATCACCAGGTGCAGTCAATTGCTTTAAAGTCCTATTATTTCCCTAATATGCCATAGTGTCTGAGTGAACAGAAGTACTACCAGAATCAGATGAACTAGAAGTGCCAACAGAATCAATGTCAGAATCAGAAACATGTTCAGTAATAACCCTCTGACTTAACCTAACAGCCCTTCTAGCAGTAAGAATTGTTCGTTCTATTTCAGGAACTCTGTCCAACATATCAGATGCACTAGTACTACTCCTAGTCATACAGCATAAGGCAAAATCAGGACAACCACTAGAACACTCAAAAACGCAAAATCACAAGTCTACACTAGAAATTGACCAAAAAAAATTCAAAAATACTACCAAATGATTTTTAAAAATTATGGGACTTCCACAGAACAACTTCTACACTATTCAGGAACCCAAAAATGTAATAATAAAACTCAAAAAATTGAAAAAGGGTCTAAACAATGGAATTTAGAAAAGTTAGGTGGGTGCTCATGGCAAAGCATGAGTTCTGCTTAGAGGCACATTTTCTTTTAGCTCACTAAAAATTAACCTAATCAGAGCAAGTCAAAAATTCTAGTAGAAATCCTAAAACAATTTCTGAAATACCGGCTACGTCCCACCGAGACCAAAAAACAGAGAAAAAGTGGTCTAGATGATGGAATTTGGGAAAATTAGGGGTTGAGATAAAAATATGCCAAATCACCAGAACCACCTGACTCAAACTATGGAATTCTATACTACACTATGTTAATGCTAGACTGATGCAAATTCCTCGGCAACGACGCCAAATTTTGATTGAGAATTGTCGAGTTCTCGTAAAATAACTAGTTTCGATAAGAATTTGCAGTATAGAGAACCTAGATCGTTTCCCACGGAAATCACATGCGGTCTAAAATAGTTGAACAATGATCGATTGGGGTTTTTTTTAATTAAACATTTAATGAACAATAAACTTGGATTAAAGACATAAATAAAAAATGACTTGGACCAAACAGATTAAAACGACTGACCTAAAATTGGGATTTCATAGTTTCCTACCATAATCGGACGAAGAATTTATAATGAAACTCGTGATTGGTTCTGGAAGAACCAAAATCTTTGCATTCGTCCAGAGAATCCCTCAACTAGACGATCGTCTACATTTGTTTGAATGCATGGCATGCTACTGTGTGATCGCACAGTATCACTGTAACCCGATTCGAACTGTGTCCTTGGGATGTACCAATCCGAACATTAAAACAAATATTCGAACTATTTCCAGAAATCGAATCCGATTAGAGTAAATAGAAATGAGTTATGTTACCGGTTTAAGCATGTTCTCTGATTGGAAACGTGAATCCTCAATCCATAGGTCAATCACAGAAGCTTAGCCGAACATGGCTAGAAAATCCGAAGAATGAACGAAGAACATGAAGAACATTTTTTCAAAGGATTCTTAACTTCTGATTTCAATCCAATATTATCCAATCTGTCCTCTCCCCCATTATTTCAGCTAACTAAAGTAAAAACCTAATTGATAAATGGATCAGAGCCAACCAGTTCAGCCTAAAATGAAAATAACTAATAAATGGTGCTCCATTACAAAATTCGGGCCCAATAAAAATCCAAAAAAATACATATAACATTAACTACAATTTTTACTATCCTCTTGTCCGAATCTGCCTTTCAAGTCTTTATATCAATTGTTGCTCTTTGAATCATCTAAAAAATGAGACAAGAATGAGATCAGTCGGATATCTAGTTCAAGAGTTATGATCAAAATAGAGAATGGTTGTAAATCTGGAATTTTTATCATTAAAACATGTTAAATCCAATAAAACACCCAAAGCCTAAATAAGCATAAAATCCCATTATTTATTAACTAAACAATCTAAATTTATTAATCAAGAGATACAAATAAGTGTAATAAATATTCAATTATCAGTCTTGAAGAGGTTGTGTAGCCTGAGAACCCAGGCGTTGTGAGAATGGACTAGTGATTCCTGTATTGAATGCTACATACTAGGTGTTGAATGAATGAAAATGTCGTGTGGTGATTGCTGAATACTATCTAAGATTTTTTGAGAGTATGATGATTTGAGTTATGAGAAAGGGACAAACTGAGTGTCAAGAAATAATTCCACTGAGGTATAGATGTTCAAAATTTCAAGGACGAAATTTATTGAACGTGGGAAGAATTGTAATTTTATGAATTTTAGGGCTAAAGGCTAGAGAATAAGCCTAAATAAAGAAGACTCCTAAGCCCAATTCGGGAAGAGTTCCAAGAATGCCCAAGAGCCATAATGACTTTAAAAGGCTAATTTGGAAACTAAAGTATGGGATTTGGTTCCAAAAAGTGAACGGAAATACCCAATTCCTTTATCTAGAGTCAAATAGAATATAAAGCCTAACTTGGATCTAAAAAGAAGAGGAAATGACATCTTGGAAATGGAAATAAAGAGAAATAAAACAAGAGAAAATAACTAATGAAATAAGAAAATAATATTGCCATAATCAAGGGCGAAAGAGACAATTGCCACTTGATCTTGAGGTCAAAATTGGAAGACAAGATAAAGGGATAAGATTTGCTCTTCAAAAGTAAGAAGCAATAATTAGAATGAAAAGAAAATTTCATCTCTTTCTTTAGGCCTTAAAACCATCCATTTAAGGCCAATTTGGGGAGGCAATTAATTTGGTCAATTAATTGTCCAATGGCAAGATAAAGTGAGGAAATTGAGTCAAACTCTCCATTTAGGTAGCATAATTTGGTCAAGTAAGAAGAGAAGAGAAAGAGAAAAATTCAACTCAACTTAACCTAATTTTACTTGGTCAAATTACCATCAACTTTTTCCCAAGGAGATTAATTATAGACCACATATCTTTCCACCATATTTAGGCCAATTTTTGGGCAAGTATAATGGGATAAGGGGATAGGAATTTCAAAACTCATTTCACACTCCTTCTCACTTGTAAAATTTGGCTAAGTTTAATCAAGAGGAAAGAGAAAGAAGACAAGGTTAAGGTGAGAACTTCTACTTGAATTTTCACCTTGTAAACCATTTCTATAGCTCAAGTACTCTTCATAAACATTGTTCCCCTTGATGAGTGCTTCATTTCTATGTTTTTATATTTATAAGGGGAGGTATTTTGAGTCAACTTGCAAGAGCAAAAGTTGGAGAATCAAGAAAAGAGCTCAAGAAAGAGTAAGAGGTAAGCTTTAGCTTCATTTTGAGCTATGAATTGTATTGATTGGTTGAGGATTTTGGAGTGTGAAATTCTGCCCTAATTTTGGTTCTATAAGGGTATTTAGGGTTCCATCATCCTTTTCTCATATACATGTGGTTATATGAGGTTTGGGAAGCATATGAACCTAGTATAGTGAATACATTGTAAATTGGTAAATTGTTATTTTGAAACCCTGATTTTTGGTTAGAACAGGGCATGAAGAGGAGCATGATTTTGTTGTTTTTGAGGTCTATAATTGATTCCTTAGGTAAAATTGTGTAGGAATAGGTTGTTAGGATAATTTTAGAAAGAATGGATTTAAAATTCAAAATTTGGAATTTGAACATAATGCTGATAGAATGTGATTTCTGGGAGGCAGTGAAATTGTGTCAAGTTTTTGAATGAACAAATGTTGTCTAATATCTATGAAACTTTTCAGAATGAAAATATACATATTATGATTTAATTTGATAGGTCATATGTGCCATTTGGACTATTACATTAAGAATTATGTTTTTTTGAATTTAGGCATTGAATTTGGATTCAATTTTATGGCAATAAGGATTAATTGAGAATTATGGAATTTTGAGCATATAATTGGCAATAGGCGGTATTTTTCCCTTGAAGTAGACTTAAAGAGGGTCACATATAACTTTTAACTACTCCATTTGGAATTTTTTATATTAAGTTATTGTTTTTGGAAGTTTAACCAAGAAGTAAGGGAAATTTGGAAGTCCATATTCATGCTTTGCCGCAGCCAAAAGGAGGTCTGAAACTTTTTGGCTGCAGCTAAGACCCCAAATTCAAGTATTTCATGTTTTTCGAAAGAAATTGACTTATTTAGCCCTTCCTAACTTCTTGGACCTTAATATACACTTCCAATGACTTGCGATCATGGCTCTAATGATGTGATTGGGTATCTAGGACTATAAGAAGTCAAGAAAGAAGAAGAATAGAAGATGCTTCAAGCAACTTTGATAGTTGGAAGAAGAGGAAACAAAGGAAGAACATTAGTCTACAAGGTAGTAAACTTTCCGAACTTGCATAACTTGATATATGTGCTTGTGTATTGATGTGTTAATCGCTTTGATGAATTGTGTGAAGCATATGTGAATGAGTGAAGCTTTGTTTCCATTTATACTATGGCTATTAGTGTAATATGTTAAACATTGAGCATGCATATATGTCATTATATTGGTATGAATTTATAGAAGCAAGTATGTCATGTACAAAGCATTTCTTGTATCACTGTTTGCTACTGAGATTCGCTCAAATTTTACTCTTCCTCACCCAACCATATAGGTACATTAAGAACAGAAAAGAGGATTACAAGAGGAAAATACGAAGGTGGAACAAAGATGAGAATGTGTCTGCTGTTTTTGTAATAGACTTAGACACTTTGGTAGCCTTGTAGGTCTATATAGTTTGTGTATGTAAATGAATGAACTAAGTTTAAGCACAGAATCGCCCTAATTGAATTTAAGGAAAAGATAAGAATCGATGATTAATAACAAAGTTGTGAACCACTAGAATACGCTTCAGTAAGATTTTGAAATTTTCAGAAAAGCCCACTCAACTTCAGGTTCGAATTCTTTTTTGAGGTTGAGATTTGAAAAAGCTTTAAATAAGAACATCTCTTAGTAGTTCGAAATCACTACGTAAAACTTAGCAGAATGAGTATGGAAGTAAAGTGTTATAAATTTGTCTTCTCCTACTACTTTGCATATTTTTATATCACCTCTGTCATTCATTTCTCTAATGAGATGAAATCAATTGATTATATGCTTGGTCCTTTGATGTGACCTAGACTCCTTAGCCTGTGCAATAGCACCGCTGTTGTCATAAAACAAATCTATTGGATTTGAGATGGTAGGCACCACCCTTAGTTTAGTAATGAACTTTCTGATCCAAATGGCTTCCTTAGCTGCATCTGATACTGCTATATACTTAGCTTCTATTGCAAAATCTTCTTTAGTGCTCTGCTTGGAGCTCTTCCAGCATACTGCTCCACCATTCTGGAGGAATATGTATCCAGATTACAATTTAAGGTCATCTTGGTTAGTTTAGAAACTTGTATCTATGTAACCTGTTACACAGAGCTTATCATCCAATCCACCATATATCAAGAATAAGTCCTTAGTCCTTCTTAAGTACTTTAGGATATTCTTGACACTAGTCCAATGACCCTCATCAGGATCTTGTTGATATTTGTTGGTCATCGTAAAGGTGAATGAGTCATCCAGTTGAGTACATAATATTGCATACATGATAGATCTAATAGCCAAGGAATATGAAACCTTACTCATGCGATCTCGCTAATAAGGTATACTAGGACACAAATCCTTGCTAAGATGGATGCCATGAGACATGGGCATGTAACCCCTTTTTGAATCCTGCATACTGAATTGATGCAGTATCTTGTTTATGTATGTGCTCTGACTTAGGCCTATTAGTCTCTTCGATCTATCTCTATAGATCCTAATCCCTAGGATATAGGTGGCTTCACCTAAGTCTTTCACAGAGAAAGACTTCTTAACCAAGACTTAAAGTATTAGAAATACAACTGTGCTCCTACTAACCTCCTTGTAAACACAAGGTTCATCGATTTTTTGAATGAATCCAAACTCTTTGACTACTTCATCAAAATAATGGTTCCATCTCCCAGATGTTTGCTTCAATCCATAAATGGATATTTGAAGTTTACACACTTTACCAGAGTCTTCTGAACGCACAAAGCCTTCAAGTTGTGCCATGTACAAATCCTCAAGCTTCTTTCCATTAAGGAAGGCTATTTTGACGTCCATCTGCCATATTTCATAGTCATAATATGTTGTAATGACAAGAAGGATTCTGATAGATTTAACTATTGCAACTGGGAAAAAGGTTTCATCATAGTTTACACCATGAGTTTGACTGAATCCTTTTACAACTAGTCGTGCCTTAAAGACATTTACATTGCCATCTATGTCAGTTTTCTCCCTAAAAACCAATTTACACTCGATGGTTTTTACACCTTCAGGTAGATCGACTAAGGTCCATACCTAATTGTCTTACATAGATTGCATTTCAAACTTCATGGCATTTAGCCATTTCTCGGAGTCTGGTCCTACTATGGCTTCTCGATAGGTAGTTTGCTCATTTTGCTCAATGAGCAACACATCATGACTTTCAGTAATTTGAAATCCACATCTCTAAGGCTGATGCTTTATCCTATCAGATCTACGTGGGCCTTGTGTTGCTTAAGGAGGCTTAGTAATTTGTTGTAAGTCTTCTTGGCTTTCTATCTGTGGTTCTATGCTATCTTTGACTCTCGAACTTCTTCGAGATATACCTTGCTCCCACTAGTTTTTTTAGAGATAAACTCTCTTTCTAGAAATATAATCTTTCGAATAATAAACACTTTGTTATCGGTGGGATTGTAGACATAGTATCCCTTCGTTTCCTTAGGATACCCCACAAAAAGGTACTTTGAGGATTTGGACACTAATTTATCTGAGGCTTGTTGCTTAACATATACCTCACATCCCCATATTTTGAGAAAAGATAAACTAGGTTTCTTTCCAGTCCATATCTCATATGGTGTCTTTTTAATTGCCTTAGATGGAACATGATTTAGTGTGAACGTAGCTGTCTCTAGGACATTGCCCCAAAAAGACGGTGGAAGATCTGTTTGACTTATCATAGATCGATCTATATATAATAGTATTCAATTTCTTCGTTCAGAAACGCCATTCCATTATGGTGTTCCTAGAGAAGTCAATTGTGAGATTATCCCACAACTCTTAAGATGGTCAATGAACTCTTAATTCAAATATTTGCCACCTCAATCAGATCAAAGTACTTTAATTGTTTTGCCAATTTGGTTTTGTACTTCATTTTGAAATATTTTGAACATTTCAAAATATTTAGATTTATGATTCATTAGATAGATATATCCATATCAACTAAAGTTATGTATAAATATAATGAAGTACATATAACCTCCTCTGGCAGCTGTATTCAGTGGTTTACATACATCTCTATCTGTATGTAGAGGCCCAATAAATCAGTGGCCCTCTTACTATATCCAATAAAAGGTGCCTTTGTCATCTTTCTTAACAAGCAAGATTCACATGTATCATATGATTCAAAATCAAATGAGCTAAGAAATCTATCTTGATGGAGATTAGAAATGTGTTTCACATTTATATGGCCTAGACGACAATGCTATAGGTAGGTCAGATTCAAATCGTTTGACTTTATCCTTTTGGTAGTTACGTTATAGATATTTCCACTATTAGGATGTTCCAAATTTAATATATAATGACTAATATGCAAATCACCATTAGCATAGAAAACGTCATGACGATAAATAGAATATTTACCATTCTCAGTAATAGAAGTATAACATTCCTTATCCAAATAAGAAAGAGAAACAATGTTACTACTCAAAGCAGGAACATAATGGCAATTGTTCAAAACTAACAAAAGCCCACTTGGAATAACTAATTCATAAGTGCCTACAGCTAAAGCAGCAACTCTTGCTCTGTTTCCAACTCGTAGGTCCACTTTGCCCATCTTCAGCTTTCTACTATCCTTAAGACCCTGCACATTTGTACAAATGTGATAACCACATGTATTGTCTAATACCAATATAAAGGAAGTAGAAAGATGAATGTCTATAACACAAATACCTGAAGAGATAGCCCTACTATCCTTATCCCTTTTTAGATCTTCCAGGTAGAGTTTGCAATTCCTTTTCTAATGACCAGGTCCATTACAGAAGAAGCATACTCCTTCCTCCGGAGGCTTTGCCTTCTTGGTTGCATGTGATACCTCTTTTCCCAACACTACGGTTGGGTACCAATTTGCTAATACTCACCACCAATTTGCTAATACTCACCAAATACAAACGTCAGAGTGCCAAAATGCTAGAACTTTATACAATGCCTCTGCTGGATATAAATATTCACATATAAGCACATTCATACACAATTCATATTACAACACTTATATTCTCTCTTTTACTCCACTTCATATACAAACCCAAAACTTATAAAATTTGAAAAATACATAACAGGAATTGATGACCTAAACTAAGCTCTTCCGCCACTCGGCCTCGGCTCATTATCATTTACCATCTCTTTGCCCTACGAGCTTCCTCCCTGTACTGGAGATTTTTTTTTGGGAAAAGAATGAGATTCACAGGACTCTCAGTAGTAACACAATCAAGCATACAAAATAACACACACAAGCATGCTTTACTCACACAATCATCAACAAAATCATCATAACAACATTTAGTGCAATACATGCAATTCATAAACTGACATCACGCTAGACAGGTTCTTAGCCCATGAGGGCATCTGTGCACAATGCATATAATGTAATCTCATAACTGACATCTCACTAGACAGGTTCTCTTGGCCTCGAGGGGCACTCGTGCATAGATAAGCCCTGGGTAGCGCTCATGTATTTATGAACATTTCACCTGAGTGTCAGCCAGACCTCTGGAAGGCCCCGAGTGATCACTCTGCTCAATCTAAACATGTTAGACATTTTGATGATGATACAAACAATACATATGCATGTCATGTCATAGGAAGATGGTTACTACCTGGTTGCTCCTCTATGCAACTTTCCCACTTGATTGAAGCTTAGGCAACTACTGAGGCCAGACCGATTGGTAAGTCCTGAAATCTTCAAATACCACAAATGAGTTATTACTCATCCATACATTATTCCAACTCATAATATTGGTAAATTTAGCCTAATAGTGCAAAATTACCAAAATTACCCTTAGGTCCTGATTATCAGTATTTTCTCAAAATCATGATTTAGGCCAATCCTACATATCTTCACGTGTAGAATTCACTTCTAGCATTGAATTGGCCAAATTCAAGCTCCAATCATGAAAATACCCTTGACAGCCCTCAAATAAGGCTTATAAGGGGTAATTTTGTCATTTCACTTTTCGTGGCTTTTCTCACTTCGGGGTCAACATAGACCCACATAATTTGGCCTCCTAAATCCAATGGAAGCATCGGAATTATCAAATTTCTATCCATTTTCCATGTCCAACACAGGGAAGTAAAAATAAATTCCAAAAATAGTTGTGTCGGATTCTCGTTTTCTTTAGCCTAATCACTACCTTTCTACTTATAACCAATATACTGACTAGTTAGACATTCATTGGACTTGATTTGGAGACACTTACACATTATGGTCTCTTGAGTTTTCTTGGATTATCTTATACCAAATGAACCATAATAGCGCCCAAAACAACTCTACTAACCTTAATCAAGCAAGAGGAACAAGTTTGGGAAGTTACCTCTTGATTTCTTGGACTTTTTCTCTCCTGGGAAATTTCTCTATCTCTCCTTCCTACGCCTGTTTCAGGTGCTCATCATGTAGTTCAATGGTAGAAAGTGAAGAGAAGAGATCATGGAGGGATTAGGTAGCTTTAGACACAAGGTACAAGCTTCTTACCCCAATTTCCAAGCAACCCTAGCTTCCCTTCTTCCGTTCAGTTCTCATTCTTAGCTCTCACTCTCAACTTTCTGATTCAGTTTGATTGCAAATAAACAGCTGGAGATGAGAAAGGAATGATATAATTAAAGAGGTTAGTGAAATGTGACATGTGGCATCCTATCATTGGTCCAAAATGTAATTATTCCCAATTAATTCCATGTTCCTTCTCCATGCCACATAACATCCAAAAATCCCATGAGAAATAGGAGAGAAATATGAATCTTCAATATCCCATTGTGCCATCTCGTAACTTGTTGACCAAGTCATTGACTTTTTGACTATTTGACTGTTTTGACCATAATTTACCAAAATTTATTTATTTATGATCAAGTAGTCGTTTTACTCTTTTTAATTCCCATTTAAATCATATTAGTAAGAATATTGGGGAAAAATAATTATTTTCCATTTTACGGCAAAATTACCGTTTTGCCACTACATTTAATGATTTACCGAAATAAATAATTTTTCGCCCATTTCTTCGGCTTAACCCCATTTTGACACTTAAATGAGGCCATCATTCATGTCATTAAATTTCTTGAATTTTGGTTACCATGATAGGCCTTTATTGGTACATTAATCGCCTCTTATATCCTTATTCGGCCATTTTACGCTTGACTGGCAATTGACATATTTTCCATAAATTCTCATAAATTCATCCACATCATTTTTCACCATTTTATTCTACTAAATATACATCAAATATACACATAAATGTATTGGTGAAAATGAGGTATTACAGTTCTCCCCTTGTTTAATAAATTTCATCCCCGAAATTTGCTACACCACTTGCGGCATAAATCCCGGGTAACGTCTTTGCATATCTTCTTCTGTTTCTTAAGTCGTCTCCTTTAGCAATAACCCTTTCCAGACCACTTTCAAAAATGGTATGCTTCGATGTCTGAGCCTTCTTTCTTGACTATCAATGATTCATTTTGGCTCAGCCTCATAAGTGAGATCATCACGAATATCCATATCTTCATATTCAATAATGTGTTGAGGGTCCGGTTGGCACTTCTTCAACAGGGAAACATGAAACACATCATGTAATCTACTTAAATTCAGGGGTAGAGCAATTATGTACGCTACAGGCCCCACTCTTGCTAATATCTCAAATGGCCCAATATAGCGAGGATTTAGCTTCTTTCTTTTCAATGCTCTTCCAACATCAGTAAAAGGTGATATTTTCAGAAATACATGATCACCTACCTGGAATTCTAATGGTCTTCTCCATTTATAGGCATAACTTATCTGTATACTTTGGGCTGCAAGCAATCTCTGCTTGATAATTCTGATCTGTTCAATCGTCTGATCGACTATGTTCGGCCTATATAACCTTCTTTTTGATAATTTTGTCCAGCAGAGAGGGGATTGACACTTCCTCCCATATAACGCTTCATATGGAGCCATCCGAATGCTTGCATGATAGCTATTGTTATAAGCAAACTCTGCACGAGGAAGGTATTTATCCCAACTTCCTTTGAAATCCATTACACATGCTCTTAACATATCCTCTAGCGTCTGTATGGTTCTCTCTGACTGTCCATCCGTTTGAGGATGATAGGCCGTACTGAAACTCAACCAAGTGCCCAAAGTGTCATGCAGATATCTCTAAAACTTTGATATAAAGCGAGGATCTCTGTCTGAGATTATACTCTTTGGAGTCCCATGGAGTCTCACTACCTCCTTCATATAAATTTATGCCAGTTTATCTGGCGAATAGTTAGCATTGATCGGTATAAAGTGCGCTGACTTTGTAAAACGATTAACGATTACCCAGATTGCATCATGGTTCCGAATTTTGGGTAATCTAACTATAAGATCCATGGTCATGCTTTCCCATTTCCATTCTGGAATTTCGGGACTTTGAAGTAATCCTGGTGGTCTCTGGTGTTCAATCTTTACCTTATGACAGGTAAGACATCATGCCACATATTCTATCACATCCTTTTTCATTTCAGGCCACCAGCATACCGCTTTCAAGTCATGGTATATCTTTACCATTCCTGGAAGGAGAGTATAGCAACTCTTATGTGCATCATCGAGAATTTCTTCCTCAGATCCTCCCTCAGTGGAATAGAAGTTCTTTTCTTGTACTGAATTAATCCACCAGGCGACAAATCAAAATCTCGAGTTTCTCCTCGGTCAATCATAGCTCTGATTGATTTTGCTCGCTCATCTTGCATCTAAGCTCCCGCAATTTCTGCTTTAAAGTCATTTTCAACTCGGCTAATACTATAGCCAACACAGAGGATTTGATTGGATATATTCAGATCTCTAAAATCCTCTATCAATTTTCTCTCTTGTATCACCACAACTGCCACCTGCATCGCTTTACGACTAAGAGCATCAGCAACAACATTAGCTTTACCTGGGTGATACTTAATCTCCAGGTTATAGTCTTTCAGCAACTCCATCCACCGATGTTGTCTCATGTTGAGCTCTTTCTGATCATACAAATATCTAAGACTCTTGTAGTCGTAGTATAGTTCAACGACCACCCCATATAGGTAGTGCCGGCAAATTTTCAGCACAAATACAATTGCCGCCAGCTCCAGATCATGTATGGGATAATTCAATTCATGAGGCTTCAACTATCGAGAGGCATAGGCCACCACTCTGCCTTGTTGCATCAGGACACATCCCAATCCCTGCTTGCTAGCATCACTGTAGACTACGTAAGTCATCTCAGGATCAGGGATAATCAACACTGGTACAGATGTCAACCTCTCTTTCAGCTCCATAAAGCTCTTCTCGCAATGTTTGTCCTACTCAAACATCTGATCTTTTTGTGTGAGCTTGGTCAACAACAAGGAAATCCAGGAGAAATCTTGAATAAATCTTCGGTAATAGCCTGCTAGACCCAGAAAACTGCATATCTCAGCAACAGTCACTGGACTTTTCCAGTTTAACGCTGCTTCCACTTTACTAGGATCTACTGAAACCCCTTATTACGAGATCACATAGCCCAGAAATTTAACTTCTGACAGCTAAAACTCACATTTGCTCAACTTTGAATAGAGTTACTTCTCACGTAAAATACCAAGCACAATTCTCAAACGCTCTTCATGCTCTTATCTACTCTTAGAGTATATCATAATGTCATCGATGAAGACTACTACGAACTGATATAAGTACTGACGAACGATACCGTTCATGTAGTCTATAAATACTACTGGTATATTGGTCACCCTAAAAGGCATCACAAAAAAACTCATAGTATCCATACCGAGTTTGAAAAGTTGTCTTCGGTATGTCCTTTGCCTTTACTCGTAGCTGATGATACCCTGACCTTAGATCAATCTTCCAGAATACACTTACTCCAGCTAGTTGATCTAGAAGGTCATCAATCCGGGAAAGTGGGTACTTGTTCTTGACGGTTACTTTATTCAATTCTCTGTAGTCAATACATAACCGCATAGTTCCGTCTTTCTTCTTAATAAATAATACCGGTGCTCCCCACGGTGACACACTGGGTCGTATAAACCCTTTCTTAAGTAGTTCTTTAATTTTCTTCTTCAATTCAGCCATCTCATTTGCAGCCATTCGATATGAGGCTTTCGATATAGACCTTACTCCAGGCATAATCTTGATTGCAAATTCAACTTCTCTTTCCAGATGTATACCACTCAGGTCATCTGGAAACACCTTAGGAAACTCTCTTACAACTGGGATATCCTTCAGAGCCATTCCCGTATCTACTTGCATGGAAAAGAATACTACATATCCCTGACATCCTCTTCTGAGACATTTCGTAGTTTCTGCCAATGAGAGGAAATTCAAGATTGTTAGAACTGGCTGACACCCAAGAGGGGGGTGAATTGGGTGTACGATAATAAAGTGTGATCTTTTAAAATCTTTTTCCAACTTATCAAATCAATACATGTGGAAGTATAAAATCATAAGCAGCTATGTAAATCTTATATGCTGGAAATGTAAAAGCTTAGGGAAGAGAATATGCAAACTGTGATTTATCCTGGTTCGGTCCAATCCACGATGACCTACGTCCAGTCCCTAGGTTCCTCCTGAGATTTCCAATCTAGTATATTCTTGTTTAACCAGGCACAAGAAAAGCCTCTACAAATCTCTTACAAAGTACTCCCCCTTACACACTGTTAGGTTACTCTCTCTTACGGCAAGTTAAGCAAAGCAATCCCGAAGATCTTTCTCTCCTGCTTACCTGTACAAGTCTTATGAGCAGCAACGTTCTCTCCTGCTTACACCACTGTAGGTCTTACGAGCAGCAACGTTCTCTACTGCTTGCACCTTGTAAGTCTTACGAGTAGAAAGTCTTACTGACAATTCACTCTACAACTTCCCCCATAAGGTGATCAATCCTCTCAAGGTCCCTTTACCTTGAGAACACTTCTGAAATACAGATGAAGTGTTTACAAACTCTCTCACAGAGTGTATAAATGCTTACTGAAGTACAATATAAAATATTCTCACTCTCTCAAATATACATAATATAGAAGAGGAAGTAGAGCAAAGAGTGGTCGGAGGCTGAAGACTTAGGATGTCAACATGTTCATGTTCTCATCGTATTCTCTGTGTTTCTGTGTTTAAATCCTCTCCTATTTATAGCTGAGTTGTGGAAGATGACCGTTGTAAACATCCATCCGTTAGAGCCGTTAATTCATTTGACCGTTGAGCCCATTCAGCTGTTTTCCTGTTGTAATCTCATCTGATGCTTAGATAGACACTACTTCATTTTTTGTTGGAGTCCTATTGCTTTGTATGGTCGTTGAGTGTATTTAAATATTTTCCCATTGATCGTGCTTTGACATATGCTTCAACGTTTCTTACAGTTTGCCCATTGGTCTGACAGATGCTTCAGCGTTAGGCAGTTTGTTGAATATTGCTAGTGCCCATGATTAGTTGTCACTGTATATTGATCCGTGTATGCCATGTGATCGGTAGTGCATAACACCTATAAAAGCACTCAGAGAAATGGCCATTAGAAAACATCACTCGGGCGATTACATACTTCACTAGTAGTGATTTTATGAAGATAGTATTCTACTGGCAGTGACTGGTAATGATGATCCCTTGAGTAATTTCCATGATTCTGTGAGGTTTCTGAAGGTGATTCTTATAAGCTGCCACTGGAACTGATTTAGTCACAGTAGAGAGTACACTGAGTGATCACTGGAAGGTATTTGATTCACTGAAGGTGATTTTGATAAAATAATAAATCACTCGACTGCATAAGCATTTTGCTGGTAGTGACTCTGTAAGGGTAGGCATATTAATTGCTGTAATCCACTAGCGGTGATGAACCATAACATAAATAAAGTTGATCTGATTTGAAGTAATTAAAAGACGCTGGAGGTGTTTTGAGTTCATCTGGTTCATGTTCATATTCTCTGGCAGTGATTTGAAGTTCACCGGAAGTGATACTGAGAAATTGGCATATCACTCGACAGAAAGTGATTTTAAGAAACAAGAAAATCATTCGACATGATTGAGATTCACCAGAAGGAATACTGATTCAGTTGGAATTCACTGGCAGTGTGTTCAGGCTTCTTCTGTCAAAAAACATCATATCACTTGATCATATAATATCTGACTGGTAGTGATATGAGGTATACTGATATTATCACTGGGAGTGATCAAGAACGGTGCTGTAGGTGATCAACTGAAATGGACAATCACTCGAGTGAAATTCATGTCACCGGAAGTGATTTTCAAAACAGTAAAATATTCCTGAAGTGATTTCGCCTTGCACTGGAAGTGATCTGCAGAAATGACTAATCACTCGAGTGAATTCAACTACACTAGGAGTGAAAATGAGAACAGTGAATTTTTCTTGCAGTGATTTTTGATTCACTGGAAGTGATTCTGAAAAATCTCATATCACTCGAGTGATTTCGGTATCACTGGAAGTGAAATTGCAAATAGTGAAAAATGCTTCCGGTGATTTTTGCGCCACTAGAAGTGATATGCATTCTGACGCATTTCACTCGAGTGATTATTAGTGATCACTCAAGTGATCTTCCTGATCACTGGAGTGATTATAAAAATCACTCGGGTGCTCTCTGTTCAGATCACTTGAACTCGAAACTCCACTTCCAATTCGACAGCAAATAGGGGTTAAATTACAGATGGCATAACTCTTCGAATTTAGCTCCAAAATTTCTGTATTATATATCAATGGAAAGATACTGAAGTCTAGTTTCATATGGAACTGGTTTCAACTCAATAGGATCAGGGGTTTGAGAGTTATAGCCAAAATACCAAACCTATTTTAGAGAGTCACGCTGATGTGAATGCCAGATTCTAACACTTATATCTCCTTCAGCTGAGCTCCTTTGATGTTTCTTCTGGTGTCAAAATGACGCATTGGGAGTCTATTTTCATATGAAACTATCTTGGTCTCAATCGGAGTTGTATTTTGAGACATATGATCAAATAACCAGGCCTCGCTCAGCTGGACGAAAAACAGAGTCTGAAAAACTGCAAATCACTCGAGTGAACAGTGAATCACTGCAAGTGATTTTCAGAATCACTCGAGTGATTCTGAAATCACTCAAGTGATTGTTAAAATCACTCGATGCTACAGTACTGCTACAGTGAAATACGCTATAGTGACCGTATGCTACAGTGCCCACTGCTGCAATACCCATAAAACTTGAATATTCATATTTTTCATTAATTCTTGCAAGTTCTTCATTCCTCAATTTCTTTCTTCCATTGCTTGACTAATCTACAATATATGCAATATCAAATAGTTAGTCAATATACTAGAGAAGTATACTATACAAACTTCTTGTGCTTAATATTTGACATCTATATTTGTCATCATCAAAACTAATCATATCTAACAAAGCTGACCCCTCCATGGTTAAACTCTCGAGGAGTAGGATATATAATCCTCTTGTTTCCACAATCTACTAGCACGTTATTTTCTGTAAGCCAGTCGAATCCCAATATGACTTCGAGTCTTTGGATTGGCAAATAGCTCAAATCTACTGTAGACTCATGTCCCTCGATATTTATAACACAGTTGAAACAAACATTAGTAGTCAAGGTTTTAACACCCATCGATGTAGATACAATCAAATCAAATAGTAGTTGATGCATATGCATTCCTAGGCGCTTAGCACAGTCATAGGCAATAAAAGAATGACTAGCACCTAAATCGTATAATACTTGCAGTACACTACCATTAAAAAGAACATTACCGTGAACTAGCTCTGGGGATTCCTTTACTTCTTCTTGAGTCAAGGCAAACACTCGACCCTGACTTTGCTGTCTAGGCATAGGAGGTCGTGGTACCGCTCGCTGAGGACAGTTTATAGCCAAATAGCCTGGCTTTTGGTAGGAATAACAGATCACTTGGCTTGTAGGAACATTGTACCATTGTCCTGGATAAGATTTCCCACATCTAGCACACATCTGTGACATTGAGGGTCTTCGACCACCACGGTTTCTAGACCAAAAGGGCCTTTTATTGCCTCCCCTTTGTGGAAAGCCTTGTCCTCTTCGCTTTTGTGAGGTCTCTCCACAATTAGATCCACCTCTCTGGTTCATACTCTTGTTAACTTGTACCCTTTTCAAATTCCCTTCCATAAGTCGGCATGCTTCCATAGCCTTATTGAACTTTCTGAACTGCTGGGAAACCAACTTCTCTTCCATCTCAGGCTTCAATCCTCTAATAAGCATATCTGAGCTCCACTTCCCATCATTTTTAAGATTCAAGTAGGCAGAGTAACGAGATAGTCGAATAAACTGAGACAAGTATGAATCAAAGGTCTCATTATCACCTTCATGGATTGCCAGAAATTCTTTCTCAATCCTCACCGACCTCATAAAATATTTCTCATATAACTTTTCTTGAAATAATTCCCACGTCAGAGGGATATTCCGAGTGCGTAATACCAATGCTGTATTCTTCCACCAATCATCGGCATCGCCTACTAGCTTGTAGACTTCCATCCTGGCTTTCATCTCCGTCGGGCATCCAAGTACCTCGAAGATTTTCTCGAGATGATTGATCTAATTTTCCGCAGCTTGTGGGTTAAGCCTACCCTGGAATGCCTCAGGCTGGTACTTAACAGTATTGGACCATATTCTCATATGGTTCTTGAGCAATAGGAACATCCATGTTCGCTTCATGTGATTGCGATGGCTCGTCACTAGATGTCTGTTCCTCACTTGTATTCTCCTCAAAATGGTTTCCTTCAGAGGGATTTCCTTCCAGATTATTCTGTTTAGGGGTGTTTCATCCGTATTCCGCCTTTCCATCAGCTACCGGATTTCTTCTGGCAAGTCCTAGATCATAGTCTGTTGTTGACCCAACACGGTAAAAACTTGCTGCATCATATTAGGCTCTGCATTATTCTCAGGTTTAGGATTTTACGGCACATTCTTCTTTGGTCTACCTCGTCCCATTGTTCCTTTTCACTATTAGAAGGAACACCATATCAATGTCATGTGAATACTTATATATACGTACAACTTTCCAATTTTCATATACCAGCATACATCAATCACATATACTCAAACAACTAGGTATTCATATCAAAAGGAAATATGTTATTCAACATAATTAGTCATATGTACAACAAGTGGCTTACTATTTATATCAAAATAAGCCCATACTACCTTACTGAGCATATCATTATTCTTCTACTCCTTATGCATATTAATCACCACATACATAATCATATGCTCAATGAAAGGTAAAAACTTAAAGGGACCTAGGATTACAATTTCATTTTTCTTCTTGATCCAAGAAGTGAAATTAGGAGGATAGGTTAACGTGGTTCAGATCCAAACGTCATCATCCATCATTAGCTCTAACTCTTCTTTGTGCTCATACAATTCTTTCACTGATTCTAGGAATTATGTATACTGCATTGTGGGGGTAAAGAATTTCGTTAAAGCTGTCACATAAAGATCCTAAAATTGCTCCCATAGTTCGTCATTTGGATGTAGATCAAAAGCCAACTTCTCTACTGGTTCATCCGACTCCACAGTTGAGTCTGGATGTTGGAAACTATCCTCCGAGTCCACATCATCTTTGTCAACCACTGTGGCTTCATCTTTAGCAATAAGGCCAAAATATACTGGCCACTTGACGCTCTTCCTACGAGTTCGCGCCTTCCTTGGTCCACGTCCTCCTCTATCGAGGATCACACCAACTCTCCCTTCTAGAATTTTCTCTTTCAAAGGAACTTGATTGACATAATGAAGTGAAGGCGACCTGCTGTCACACTCGAGTTCACACGAGCAAACTCAAATCCTCCTCCAAATCAGGCACCTGAGTTTGAAGAGTACTAGAATAAGAGTTCTTTCTAGAAAACTTCATATTTCAACAACAAGTGTTACACTCGAGTCCACAGGTTAGCACTCGAGTTCTGATGGAATATCACAATCGAGTCTTGAGAGTTTCGAGGAACGAGTTTGTTCCTGAGAACCTCCAATACTTGAAACAACGGGCATGCACTCGAGTTTACCAAGCAACACTCGAGCTCTTACTGAGAGTGCACTTGAGTCCCGCAAGTTCACCCATGAGAGTTTCTACCAGAAAACGCTGAGAGTGAAAATAGAAGTCTTGTACTCGAGTCCTCAGATCCACACTTGAGTTCTCAGACTCCATCGCACTTAAGTCACGCAAGTTCAGACTTGGAAGTTTCCACCAGAGAGCTCAATGCCCAGCAGAAATCATCATGCACTCGAGTCTTTCACTTGGCACTCCAGTTCTTAGGTATATCCCACTCGAATTTACTTTCGAACTCTCACGAGTTTCTGCCTAAAAGCACATGATTTGTGGGAAAATTCCTCTTGCACTCGAGTTCTCAACCATCAACTCGAGTTTTGGGCTGAAATGCAGTCGAGTTTAGCCTGATAAACTTGAGTTCACCAGCCATTTTCCCATCTGAATTCTCTTTCAAATCTTCTTAAACTTCCTCACAATCCTCAAATCAACTCTATCACTTCCCCCACACTTCACACTCATATTCTAAACCATCCCAACCATTTCAATACTAATTAATTGTGCAATTCTCTTAAACCCAAGCAGAGGATTTCTAGCAATTACAAACTTATCACTAAAAGCTATGCTCTATGACTCCGACAATATCCATCGTTGCCAGAACCATCACTCTGATACCAAAAATGTGATATCTCATTTCCCAATACTATGGTAGAGTACCAATTTGCTAATACTCACCAAATACAAATGTTAGAGTGCCAAAATGCTAGAACTTTATACAATGCCTCTGTTGGATATAAATATTCACATATAAGCACATTCATACACAATTCATATTACAACACTTATATTCTCTCTTTTACTCCACTTCATATACAAACCCAAAACTCATAAAACTCCTCAAATACATAACAGGAATTGACAACCTAAACTAAGCTCTTCAGCCGCTCGGCCTCAGCTCATTATCATTTACCTTCTCTTTGCCCCACGAGCTTCCTCCCTGTACTGGAGATTTATTTTTAGGAAAAGAATGCGATTCACAGGAATCTCAGTAGTATTGCAATCAAGCATACAAGATAACACACACAAGCATGCTTTACTCACACAATCATCAACAAAATCATCATAACAACATTTAGTGCAATACATGCAATTCATACACAGACATTGCGCTAGACAGGTTCTTAGCCTATGAGGGCATCTGTGCATAGTGCATATAATGCAATCTCATAAGTGGCATCGCGCTAGACAGGTTCTCTTGGCCCCGAGGGGCACCCATGCATAGATAGGCTCCGGGCACCGCTCGTGCATTTATGAACATTTCACCTAAGTGTCAGCCCCACCTCTGGAAGGCCCTGGGTGATCACTCAGCTTAATCTAAACATGTTAGACATTTTGATGATGATATAAATAATACATGTCATGTCATATGAAGACGGTTACTACATGGTTGCTCCTTTATGCAACTTTCCTACTTGATTGAAGCTCGGGCAACTACTGAGGCCAGACCGGTTGTCAAGTCCTGAAATCTTCAAATACCACAAATGAGTTATTAATCATCCATACATTCTTCCAACTCATAATATTGGTAAATTTAGCCTAATGGTGCAAAATTACCAAAATTACCCTTAGGTCCTAATTATTAGTATTTTCTCAAAATCGTGATTTAGGCCAATCCTACATATCTTCGTGTGTAGAATTCATTTCTAGCCTTGAATTGGCCAAATTCAAGCTCCAATGATGAAAATACCCTTGACAACCCTCAAATAAGGCTTATAAGGGGTAATTTTGTCATTTCACTTTCCATGGCTTTTCTCACTTTGTGGTCAACATAGACCCTACACAATTTTGCCTCCTAAATCCAATGGAAGCATTAGAATTATCAAATTCTTATCCATTTTCCACGTCCAATACAGGGAAGTAAAAATAAATTCTCAAAAAAGTTGTGTTAGATTCTCGTTTTCTTTAGCCTAATCACCTCCTTTCTACTTATAACCAATATATTAACTAGTTAGACATTCATTGAACTTGATTTGGAGACACTTACACATTATGGTCTCTTGAGTTTTCTTGGATTATCTTATACCTAATGAACCATAATCAAGCCCAAAACAACTTTACTAACCTTAATCAAGCAAGATGAACAAGTTTGGGAAGTTACCTCTTGATTTCTTGAACTTTCTCTCTCCTGGGTGATTTCTCTCTCTCCCCTTCCTGCGCCTGATTCAGCTTCTCATCATGTATTTCAATGGTGGAAGTGAAGAGAAGAGATCATGGAGAGATTAGGTGGCTTTAGACACAAGGTACAAGCTTCTTACCTTAATTTCTAAACAACCCTAGCTTCCCTTCTTCTTCTGTTCAGTTCTCATTCTTAGCTCTCACTCTCAACTTTCTGATTCATTTTGATCGCAAATGAGCAGCTAGAGGTGAGAAAGGAATGATATAATTAAAGAGGTTAATGAAATGTGACATGTGGCATCCTATCATTGGTCCAAAATGTAATTATTGCCAATTAATTCCATTTTCCTTCTCCATGTCACATAATAGCCAAAAATCCCATGAGAAATAGGAGAGAAATCTGAATCTCCAATATCCCATTGTGCCATCTTGTAACTTGTTGACCAAGTCATTGACTATTTGACTATTTGACCGTTTTGGCCATAATTTACCTGATAGAGGTACAAGTGGCATGTTATATGTTGTTGAACAAGGCATCCAAGTTGGCAACCAAGGTGGCATCATCTATGGCAAACACATCATAGGTGGCACATACAATGAACAAGATGTTGTCTATATCATACAAGAAGATTCTAAGCAAGCCCAAGATCCTCAACATATATATTAACATTATAAGCCATTAATGAAGCAAATTGAAGCCTAAATATTTGCTCCGGCCTCTCAAACAGCTCATTCTTTTCTAGGCTTCTAGTAATTAGGCCCTTGATGTCATGTAGAGGATCTTGGGCTTGCTTAGAATCTTCTTGTATGATATAGACAACATCTTGTTCATTGTATGTGCCACCTATGATGTGTTTGCCATAGATGATGATATGAAATGAGGGAACGGACCGGCTAGAAAACAAGTTTGAAAACACGAACGGAACGGATGATCAAAGGTAGGACCTTAAGAGAACCTGTCTCTTACAACCCTAGCCATAAAGACACCACAAGGATGATCGGTCCTTGATACAGTCGGAGTATTCGCACGAGAATACAAGCATGCAAGCAAAGCTCACACAAGAGAAATAAAATTCTCAAAGAACAAAGTTCTTATTCATATCATTATCCTCTTCTTCGTCAGTACAAAAAACGCAGCCTTCATATATAGGCAACAAAAGAACACTCTAGAACTCTAAACCTAGTCATAAATGCAATAAATGGTGTCTTAATGATGATTGATTGCCTTGGTTGGCACCATTCAAGCCTAAATACATTAGGGAATTACTTATTCTTCAAAACTAAATCAGCTAATTAAAAAATAGGAAACTAAAACAAAGTTCTCAAAATCAATCTTTGACCAAAAGGCCTTATTTAATGTAAATAAAAAAGAAACTAATTAAAAAAATGAAATTAAATCAGATTTTATGCATAAGGATGCCTTCTAGATGCTTCTTGAGTTGTCTTGGACATAACTTATAATCCTCCACCAAGGCACATGCTTGTCACATGGTATTTAAAGTAAATTCTTCAATATAGACTACACATGGGCCTTGTACATCATCATGTTGGGCTTATTGCTTCATGTTATCCCAATTTCATGGATCTTCATGTTTTGCCACGTGCTCAAGCTTCTAGGTGTTGTAAAAGCATGCATATGGGCTTGAATATGCATGATTATGGCCTCATTTGCACCCTCAACAAATATATTAACATTATAAGCCATTAATGAAGCAAATTGAAGCCTAAATATTTGCTCCGGCCTCTCAAACAGCTCATTCTTTTCTAGGCTTCTAGTAATTAGGCCCTTGATGTCATGTAGAGGATCTTGGGCTTGCTTAGAATCTTCTTGTATGATATAGACAACATCTTGTTCATTGTATGTGTCATCTATGATGTGTTTGCCATAGATGATGCCACCTTGGTTGCCAACTTGGATGCCTTGTTCAACAACATATAACATGCCACTTGTACCTCTATCATTACCAAAATTTATTTATTTATGATCAAGTAGTCATTTTACTCTTTTTAATTCCCATTTAACTCATATTAGTGGGAATATTGGGGAAAAATAATTATTTTCCATTTTACGCAAAATTACCTTTTTTCCTCTGCATTTAATGATTTACCGAAATAAATCAATTTTTGCCCATTTCTTCGGTTTAACCCCATTTTAACAATTAAATGAGGCCATCATTCATGTCATTAAATTTCTTAAATTTTAGTTACCATAATAGGCCTTTATTGGTACATTAATCGCCTCTTATATCCTTATTCGGCCATTTTACGCATAACAGGCGATTGACATATTTTTCATAAATTCTCATAAATTAATCCATATCATTTTTCACCATGTTATTCCACTAAATGTACATCAAATATACACATAAATGTATTGGTGAAAAATGGCATATTACACTACAAGCTTGGTTTCGGGCTTATTTAACTCTTTGGTCTTACCACCTGAGCTTTTACCCTTCCCTTTACCCTTGCCTTTCCTTTTTATACCCTTTCCTATCTAAAACATCAAATTAGTGCTAAGCTTTTTCTTAATTTTCTGCTCAGCAGTTTTAAGCATCCCATGCAGTTTAGAAATTGATTTCTCCATGTTGTGCATGTTGTAGTTCATAACAAACTGGTCATAACTTTCTGGGAGTGAGTTCAAGATCAAATTTTTAGCTAACTCCTGGCTTACGGGAAATCCAAGCCTCTCAAGGTGATCAATGTAGCCTTTTATCTTTAACACGTAAGCACTAACTAATGAACTTTTAGCCATCTTGCAGGAATGTAAGGCCTTTGTGGTCTCATACCTTTCTTGCCTTGCCTATTGCTGGAATGTTTCCCTGAGATGCACAATCATCCCATAAGTCTCCATAAGTTCTAGATCTCTTTCGATCTCTGGAACCATGATAGTATGCATCAAGCAACCTACATCCATAAAATCTTCCTTATGTTTCTTGTAAGCAGTTTTCTAAGCTTTTGGAGCATTGGCTGTAGGCTCCTTATGAATGGGTTGATCTAATACATGTGCTTTTCTTTCATGTTTAAGAACAATTCTTAAGTTTCTGAATCATTCAAGAAAGTTTGTCTCGTTGAATTTGTCCTTCTCAAGGACTGATCGCAATGATAGTGTAGCAGTATTACTAGTCAACTAATTCTACAATAAAATATGCAAAGTTGGTTAGTAATCTCCTACCAAATTAACAACCCTCGATGTAATAATTAATGGCCTAAGATCCATTTCTCGCTTAAATTTAAGTCCCCTTTAGCAGGACGCTTAAATCAATTTATTTAGGTAGGTAATCTCTTTACCAATTACTTTACATGTAACTCTTAGATCTTTATAGGATTTGATCATCATATGATCCAGCATGTTTAATCTCATCTAATCCTTTGAGATCAAAAACCATTTTGTTAATCTCAATTAAGTTAAAACAATAATAAATCTTTATAAGTAGCACCATTACTTACGCTTGTCTCACCAAGATAACTTAAATGCATCCACTTTGGTAGAACCTATAATTGAGTAACCTATGTTTTAACAAGTATTCATTAATTGACGGCATTATGACTTAAGATTGTATTTAGAGGGCTTAATTAATTATTTCATTTATATAAATACATCTATCATCGTTGTATCTCATACAAATATATGTGTGTGTAAAATATGCATGTAATGATTTAATAAAAAAATAATTTAAAAGTGACACAATATGGCTCACCTAACCAAAATCCTCTCTTTGATACCTTATTTCCTATGACCTCGAATGAGTATAAAAGAGTAGTAAAATCATGCGGAAGACCAGGATTCAAACCCAGCTATCCAACTTTTAAAAATATTTGCAAATTTCCCACCCTCAACTCAAGAGTTGAGCCTAGGGTTGAGAGGGTAGTAAAATTTTCACAAACCATTTTGATTATCTCATTTAGTCTCACCGGTCCTTTCTTTATATTCATTTACCAGAGTCGGCGAGCATTTATCTTAATTTCTTTTCGTTAGCAATGGGAAGCATAAACACATATCAACTACCATTCATCTATTTGATATTCTTACATGGTTGTTATGCTTACAAGGCATAAATCACATATACAACCCAAAACATATACAACATATCAAATCCCATAGTATCCAAAACATATGGAATTAGACAATCAAAATGACTAAGGTCTTCAGCATCCCAACCTTAGTCATCCGTATTTACCTTCTGCTTGCCCCTCGAGCTTTCTCCCTATATTGAAAGTGGGTTTTTTTGAAAAAGAGTGAGATTCAAAAGAATCTCAGTAGCAACATATACCAATCATACAGTTATAACATTTCAAGGTATGCTAAGCAAACATCATTCATCAGAATCATCACAATAGTGATCATGCATCATATGAAACCCGTAAGCTATCGTACCACCAGATATACTACAAGGCCCTGAGGGATACCCATGCAATAAACCTTGGGATTTGCTCGTGTATCGGTGATCGTTATATTGGCCTTAGCATCAACCCTTGCTAAGATAGGCCCCGGGCAATCACCCCGCATATTCAAAATATGCCAGAAAATTCTTGATGAATACACAAATCATTCAATGCATACCATAACATATGAAAGATAAGTTACTACCTGGTTGCTTTTCTCCAGCAACTTCCTCCCACCTTTCTAAGCTCGGGCAAGCCTTGAGTTTCGGAAAACTACCGAGTCCTAAAATCTCAAATACATTGTAAATGAGTCATTACTCATTCATGCACAAATTCCAAATTCATAGTATTAGTTAACTTAGCCTAATAGTGCTAAATTACCAAAATGCCCCTTGAGACCCAGTCTCACTATACTTAACCAAATTTATGACCTGAGCTAATCCTACACAATTTCGCATGTAGAATCCATTTCTTACTTCTAATTGGTCAAAATTATGCCCAAGTGACAAAAATTCCCTTGACAGGCCTTACTTAAGGCTTTTAAGGGGTAATTGGTCATTTCACATTTTGGGACTTTTCTCACTTCATCATCAACATAGACCCTACCCAATTTTTCTTCCTAAACCTAATGGAAGCATCAGAATTATCAAATTCCTACTCTTTTACCATGTCTAACATAAGGCAAGGAATTTAGGTTCCCATAAAAGTTGTGTCGGTTTCTCATTTTCTCTTGCCTAATCACCTCCTTTCTACTTATAATCATACTATTAACTATTTAGACATTCATTGGACTTGATTTGAAGAACCTTGAACATTAAGGTCTCTTAGGTTTTATGAGTTAACTCTCACCAAAACAACCAAAACTAAGCCAAGAACAACTCTAATAGCATCAATTAAGCAAGATGAACAAGTTTAGAAAGTTACCTCTTGATTTACAACGCTTTCTCTCTCCTTAACGTTTTTGTCTCTCTCTCCATAACTCTTTATTCAGCTTGAAAACTATGGATTCAAAGGAGTAGAGATGAGTAGGAGAGGTTATGGAGGGATTAGGAATCTTAAGACACAAGGTAACAACTCCTTACCTTGATTCTTGAAGAACCCTAGCTCCCTTCTTCACGTTCTGCATTCTCAACTCCCTCACTCTCTATTTCGATCTGTTTTGCACGGGAATGAGCTGAAGCAATGGAGAATTTGATAATATATTAGAATTAGCCAATGGTTTAATACATATGGCATCTTTTCATTGGCCAATAATTGCCATTTCCTTTATTTAATTCCATTTCCCTTCTCCCTTCATGTTCAGCCGAGAATGTATGATAAATGAGGGAGTATATATTGGTCTTGCACTATTTCATTCCCACCTTGCAATAGGTTGACTTTTGGCACCTTTGACTTTTAACTATTTGACCTTTCTTGATAATAATTCACCAAAATAGGTTTATTAATTATCAAGTAGCCATTTCTCTCTCTTTAATTCCCAATTTACTAAAATTATTGGGAATATTAGGGAAAAATAATTATTTCTCACTTTATGGCAAAATTACGGTTTTTCCCCTACATTTTATGATTTACCGTAATAAATCATTTCTCACTCATTTCCATTGGTTTAACCCCATTTTGAAACTTAAATGAAGCCATTATTCATGTCATTTAATTTCTCAAATTTTGGTTACAATAGTAGGCCTTTAAGTGGACATTAATCGCCTCGATGTGTCCTTGTTTGGCCGAATTATGTAACTGGCGATTACCATTTTTGGTAAATTCATACATATCAAAATTCACCATTTTATTCCACTAAACATCTCAAATATACATGTAGGGAATATTAGTGAAAAAGTGGGGTATTACAGTTCTCCCCCCGTTCAATAAATTTCGTCCCCAAACTTTTTTGTACCTCAATCTAGCATAAATCCTGAGTAACGTCTTTTCATATCTTCTTTTGCTTCCCAAGTCGCCTCTCTTGGAGATAGTCCCTTTCAGACCACTTTCACAAATAGTATGCTATGATGACTGAGCCACCTTTCCTGTCTATCAATGATTCACTCGGGCTCAGTATCATAAGTGAGATCGTCACGTATATCGACATCTTTATATTCAATAATATGCTGAGGGTATGTTGGTACTTCTTCACTTGCGAAACGTGAAACACGCCATGCAATCTACTCAGATTTGGGGGTAGAGCAATCTGAAATGCTACAGGCCCAACTCTTGACAAAATTTCAAACGGCCATATGTAGCGAGAGGACTTAACTTCTTTCTCTTTATCGCCCTTCCAATACCGGTAACAGGTGAAACTTTCAAAAACACACGATCCCCTACTTGGAATTCCAGCGGTCTTCTCTGCTCATCACGTAGCTCTTTTGCCTACTCTGGGTTGCAAGCATCCTCTACTTGAAAATTCTGATTTGCTCAGTAATATGATCTGCTATATACGGCCCATACATATTTCTTTCTAACAACTCTATCTAGAAGAGAGGGGATTGGCACTTCCTCCCATACAACGCTTCATACAGAGCCATCTGAATGCTCGCATGATAGCTATTGTTGTAACCAAACTCTATCAGTGGAAGGTAATGATCCCAACTTCCTTTGAAGTCCATCACACACGCTCTTAGCATATCTTCCAGTGTCTATATAGTTCTCTCTAACTATCCATCCATCTAAGGATGATAGGTCATTTTGAAACTCAACTTAATGCCCAAAGCATCATGCAGAGATATCCAAAACTTTAAAGTAAAATGAGGATCTCTGTTTGAAATTATATTCTTTGGCATCCCATGGAGTCTCACTATTTCTTTGACATAAATTTTTGCCAACTTATCAGGAGAATAGCCAGTGTTAATCGGTATGAAGTGCGTTGACTTCGTAAAATAATGAACAATCACCCAAATCACATCATGATTCCAGATTCTAGTAATCCCACCACAAGATCCATGGTCACGCTTTCCCATTTCCACTCTAGAATCTCAGGACTCTGGAGCAATCCTGGCAATTTCTGGTGCTCAATCTTTACCTTCTGATAGGTAAGACATCATGCCACATACTCTATCACATCTTTCTTCAATCTAAGCTACCAGTACATCGCCCTTAAGTCACAGTACATTTTTACCATCCCTGGGTGGAAGGTGTAACGACTCTTATGTGCATCATCGAGGATTTCTTGCCTTAGGTCAGCTTTCAATGGAACATATGTTCTCTTCTTGTAACGAACTAATCCACTTGGTGATAAATCATAATCCCGAGTCTTTCCTCGTTCAATCATAGTCTGAGTGGATTGCGCTTGCTCATCTTGCATCTGAGCTTCTGCAATCTTAGTCCTCAAATCATTTTCCACTTGGCTAATACCATAACTAGCACAGAGGATCTAATTTGACAAGTTTAGTTCTTGGAAATCTTCTATTAATTTCTTATCATGTATAATCATAGTTGTCACTTGCACCACCTTTCGACTAAGAGCATCAGCAATGACATTGGCTTTACCCGAATGATACTTAATCTCCACGTTGTAGTCTTTCAGCAACTTCATCCACATGTGTTGTCTCATGTTGAATTCTTTCTAGTCATACATATATTTAAGACTCTTGTGGTTGTAGTATAGTTCAACCACCACCCCATATAGGTAGTGTCGCCAGACTTTAAGCACAAACACAAATGCCGCCAGCTCCAGATCATGTGTGGGATAATTCAACTCATGAGGCTTCAGCTATCGAGAGGCATAGACTACCACTCTTCCCTACTGCATCAGGACACATCACAGTCCTTGCTTACTAGCATCACTATAAACCACATAGATCAACTCGGGATCAGGGATAATCAACACGGGTGCAGTTGCCAACCTCTCCTTCAGCTCCATGAAGCTCTTCTCACATCGATCATTCCACTTAAACAGTTGATCTTTTTGCATGAGCTTGGTCAATGGCAAGGAAATCCAAGAGAAATCTTGAATAAATCTCTGGTAATAGCTAGCAAGACTCAGAAAATCCAGAAACTTTTTTCTAGTTTAGCACTGCTTCTACCTTACTGGGATCCACTGCAACCCCTTCTTGTGAGATAACATGGCCCAGAAATTTGACTTCTGAAAGCCAATACTCACATTTGCTCAACTTCACATAGAGTTTCCTTTCCTACAGAATACTTAGCATAATTCTCAAGTGCTCCTCATGCTCTTATCTACTCTTAGAGTATATCAAAATGTCGTCAATAAAGACTACCACAAACTGATATAAGTATTGACAAAAGATGTGGTTCATGTAGTCCATAAATACGGCTGGTGCATTGGTTACCCTAAAGGGAATTACTAGAAATTCATAGTGTCTATACTAGGTTCTGAAAGTAGTTTTCGGTATATCTTATGCCTTTACATGCAGCTGATGATACCCCAATCTTATATCAATCTTTGAGAATACACTTGCCCCATATAGTTGATCTAAAAGGTTGTCAATCCAGGGAAGTGGGTACTTGTTCTTAACAGTTACCTTGTTCAGCTCTCTATAATTATTAGATAGCCTCAGCCTTCCATCCTTCTTCTTAACAAATAACACTGGAGCTCCCCACGGTGATACACTGGGTAGAATAGACCCTTTCTCCATGAATTCTTCAATTTGCTTCTTCAACTCAGCCATCTCATTTGGAGCTATATGATATGGAGCCTTTGATATAGACCCCGCTCCAGGTAAAATCTTGATTGTGAATTCCACTTCTCTTTCAGGAGGCAAACCACAAAGGTCATTCATAAACACATCAGGAAATTCTCACATAATTGGAATGTCTTTCAGGGCTATTCCATATCCACTTACATGGAAAAGAACACAATGTATCCCTGGCATCCATTCTTCAAGCATTTCTTAGCTTCTGCCAATGAAATAAAGTTTAGGCTAGCATTTATGTCACTGAACTCCCACTGAGTAGGATATATTATCCTCTTATTTCCATAATCTACTAGCATGTTATTTGTTGTCAGCCAATCAAAACCCAATATGACTTCAAGTTTTTGGAGTAGCAAACAGATCAAGTCAATTATAAACTCGTGTCCCTCAACATTTATCACACAATTCAGAAAAACATCAGCAGTTAGAATCTTGACACCTATTGACGTCGACACAATAAAATCAATTGGCATTTTATACACAGGAAGCTTTAAGTGCTTAGCACAATCATATGTAATAAAGAAGTTACTAGAACCCAAATCATATAAAGCTTGTAATACACTACCATTGAGAATGATTTTACCTTGAACTAGCTCTGGGGACTTCTTTGCCTCCTCCTGAGTCAAGGCAAACACTCGACCCTGATTCTGCTGTCTAGGCTCAACAGGTCATAGTGCTGCTTGCTGGGGACACTTTACTACCAAATGGCCTGGCTTCTTACAAGCATGACAAATTACTTGGCTCATAGGAAGATTGTACCATCATCCTAGATGAGACTTGCCACACCGAAGGCATGTTTGAGACATCAGGGGTTTTCGATCACCACGGTTCCCAGACAAAAAGGGCTTTTTGTTGCCTCCCTTTTATGGAAAACCTTATCCCTTTCGCTTCTGTGAGGTATCCCCTTAACTAGGTCTACCTCTCTGAATAATACCCCTACCAACCTATACTCTTCTCAAATTCTCTTCTGTCAGTCGACACACTTCCAAAGCTTTGTTAAACTTCTTAAACTGTCAGGCCACAAATTTCTCCTCTATTTCAGGCTTCAATCCCTGAATCAGCATATCATAACTCTACTCCTCATCCTCTTTGAGTTTTAGATAGGAAGAGTAGCGAGACAGTTAAATGAACTAAGAAAGGTAGGCATCGAAGGTCTCAGTATCCCCTTGCTGAATTGCTAAGAATTCTTTCTCTTTCTTGATTCTTACTGACCTTGGGAAATATTTTTCATAGAATTTTTCTTGAAATAACTCCCATGTCAGAGGGATGCTCCGGCCATGTAATACAAGTGCCATATTTTTCCACCAGTCGTCAGCATCACCTACTAGCTTATATATAGTCATCCTGGCTTTCATCTCCGTTGTGGATCGAAGCACCTCGAAGATTTTCTCTAGGTGGCTCACCTAATTCTCAGCAGCTTGTGGATTAAATTTTCCTTGGAATGCCTCAGGCTGATATTTAATAAATTTAAGCATCCAATACTGTACAACATTCTCCTCAAGTTCTTGAACAATAAGGATTTATGGGTTCACCTCGTGTGCTGCAAATGCTCGTCACTAGGTGGTTGTTCTTCCTCTTGATTCCCTTCAGGATGGTTTCCTTCAAGGAGATTCCCCTCCGGGTTATTCCCTTCAGGGTTATTTCCTTTAGGTTGTGCCTCATTTGTATTTTGTCTTTCCCTTAATTCCTGGACTTCTTCTCGCAAGTCTTGGATCATAGTTTATTGCTGGGTCAGCATTGTGAAAAATTGCTGGATGAGATTAGGCTCCTCATTATTTTCAGGTTCAGGATTTGGTGGTATATTTCTTACTGATCTACGTCGTACAATTGTTCCTTTTCACTATTAAGGAGGAACACTACGTTAATACCACATCAACATATATATGTACATATGCACCTCTCAGGATTTTAAATACCAACAGATATACATCCATTATAGTAAACATTCACATTTGCATTAAAGTGGCTTGGTATTTACATCAAAAGAAGCTTGTCTTACAACCGAAGTAAGCTATATGTACAATAAGTGGTTTAAAATTCATAACAAAAGAACCCTGCCCTACTACTCATTGGGCATATTAAACAGCACATACATAAATAGATGCCTAACAAAAGGCATAAACTCAAAAAGACCTATAAGTACAATCTTGTTCTTTTTCCTGATCCAAGAGGTGAAATCGGAAAAATGAACTAACGTAGTCCGAATCAACACATCATCTATCATTATTAGCCCAAGCTCTTCTCTTTACTCATACATCTTCTGTACTGAATTTAAGAACGTTGTATACTGTGTTGTGGGGGTGACAAAATCATTGAAGGCTGTCAAATACAAATCCTTCAATTACTCCTAAAGTTCATGATCCGGATGAGGGTCAAAAGCTAATTTCTCTACTAGAGCCTCTGACTCTTTATCTGAATCTGTGTGCAGCACACTGTCATCTGACTCTAAGTCATCTTTATCCACTACAGTTGCTTCATCTCTAGTAATAGGACCATAGTACACTGGATACTTGACACTCTTTCTGCGTGTATGAATAATCTTCGGTCCACGTCCAGGTCCTCCTCTATTAATGACTACATAAGCCTCACCCTCTGGTATCTGCTCTGCTAGTAGAGGCTGATTAATCGATGGAAGTGAGGGTGATCTCCTCCTTTGCCTTTTAATATTCGACCCATTTCTAGTCTTGATAGTGACAGGCACTGGAATACCCTTTCGAGCAGTACGCCTTACCCTTGTCATTCCTGTCTTTCTGTACACTACCAGGTTAGGATCCATATTTCGATGATAACCAAATGGTGATGAGATAGTTTGTAAGGAAATGATCAAGTTAGATGATGTACAATGTACTAAAGTTGCCAAAGAAAACATCACACAAAGTCACATCTATATTTCCGTGCATTTGCTTCTGCATTCAAGTTTGGGTGCATGAACTCGAGTTTTAGCCAGAAACTCAAATCCTGTAAAGCTACACTCGAGTTCAGTTAAGACACCACTGGGACTCAACTAACTCTTGAAGCATGTACATGCTAGAATGAACTACACTCGAGTTCACCACGAAGAACTCAAGTTCTCAAGGACACACTCGAATCATGAGAGTCTTACAGTGAGAGTTTCTACCAAAAAACTCTTGGTAGCCGTGAGTAATTGACGCACTCGAGTTTGGAAATATGAACTCAAGTTCTGTGGAAATACCACACTCGAGTCTGAAGAAGTTTGGAATAAGAGTTCATTCCAGAAAACCTTCTGATTACCATGGCAAGCTTTGCACTCGAGTTGGAGGATCAACACTCGAGTCCTATGCAGGCACTATACTCGAGTCCTGTGAGTTCTAAGGAACAAGTTTATACTTGAGAATCTTAGAACTGCAAGCAGTAAGCACGCACTCGAGTTTGCAATATCGCACTCGAGGTCTTAGCTATAAATGCACTTGAGTTTAAGTGGTCACACTCAAGTTCTGGGATAACTTGCACTAGAGTTTTCCTATGAGAGTTTATGTCCAAAAGTCTTGAAACTAAAAGTGAAAAGAATGAACTCAAGTTCCAAAGGATGCACTCGAGTTCTCAGGAAGCTTACACTCGAGTTCTAATTTTAAACTCCCACGAGTTTCTGCCCAAAACCACATGATTTATGGGAAAATGCCTTATGCACTCGAGTTCTTTTGCACAAACTCGAGTTCTGGCTATACAACACTCGAGTTTTCCCAGCTAACTAGAGTTCATCAGCCATTCCCAAGTTGAATTACTTCAGCAAACACTCCAAATACTCTCATATGCTAACCAAACAATGATTTCTTCCTTTGTCATCATTCTCAACCTCATTCTCCTATACTCCCAAACATTATGCTTCCAATTCTAAATTTGCTAATAAAAGCTAGAACCATGCAATCATAAACAGAAAATTCCAGCAAAGTCCATCATTACTAGAACCAATGCTCTGATACCAAAAAATTGATACCTTATTTCCTATGACCTCGAATGCGTATAAAAGAGTAGTGAAATCATGAAGGAAACCAGGGTTCAAACCCGACTATCTAACTTTAGAAAATATTTGTAAATTTCCCACCCCTCAACTCAGGAGTTTAACCTAGGGTTGAGAGAGTAGTAAAACTTTCACAAACCATTTTCATTATCTAATTTAGTCTCACCGGTCCTTTCTTTATATTCATTTATCAGAGTCAACGAGCATTTATCTTAATTGCTTTTCTTTAGCGATGGGAAGCATAAACACATATCAACTACCATTCATCCATTTGATATTCTTACATGGTTGTTATGCTTACAAGGTATAAATCACATATACAACCCAAAACATATGCAACATATACAAATCCCATAGTATACAAAACATATGAAATTAGACAATCAAAATGACTAAGGTCTTCAGCATCCCAACCTTTAGTCATCCGCATTTACCTTCCGCTTGCCCCTCAAGCTTTCTCCCTGTACTGAAAGTGGGTTTTTTTTGAAAAAGAGTGAGATTTAAAAGAATCTCAGTAGAAACATATATCAATCATATAGTTATAACATTTCAAGGCATGCTAAGCAAATATCATTCATCAGAATCATCACAACAGTAATCATAGATAACATGAAACTCGTAAGCTATCATAGCGCTAGATATACTATAAGGCCCTGAGAGATACCCATGCAATAGGCCCCGGGATCCACTCGTGCATCAATGATCCTTTAATTTCTTAAATTTTGGTTACAATAGTAGGCCTTTAAGTGGATATTAATCACCTCTATGTGTCCTTGTTTGGAAGAACTATATGTAACTGGAGATTACCATTTTTTCATAAATTCATACATATCACAATTCACCAATGTATTCCATTAAATATCTCAAATATACATGTAGGGAATATTGGTGAAAAAGTGGGGTATTACACTCTCAAGCCAATAAGAAGACTACTCTAGTAAGAAAAGAAAATACATTGAGAAACCTCATTTGAACATATAAGGGGAGTGAGATGAGAAGAAAATGTACATCCAGCCTATGTAAAGGAAGGCATGGCACGCAGGCCGTACTTAAAATTTTTTACAACCCTTGTAAAAATAGAGCCATATTGTTTACCATACCCATACAATTTTAGAAAATAAAACCAGAACAAATAACAATTCATAAAATATGAAAAAAATAGTTATGTATGGCGGTACCTTCTAAACTGCCAGATTTTTCACCTAAATTTGCAAAACCATAATAAATCTAGAAAAATTCAATTACAGTGGTTCAAAGTTCTATGTGACCCTCATTAAGTTTAATTTGAAGAAAAATATATCCTTCAAAAAATTATATGTACATTGTTCCAGAAACTCCAATTAACTGTCACTGCTACAAAAAACGTTCTTGATTCAATGCCTAACTTTAAAAATTCATATCTCTTAATGTACTGACCTAAATTCACATATTACATATCAATTTAAAGCATAAGATTTCTACTTTCATTGGAAATTTTCATGGTTATTGGACAAGATTTGATTATTGAAAAGCTCATCAAAATCAGACTGCCTCCAGAAAACGAAATCTGACAGCACTACTACTTTAACTTCAATCTTTAGGTTTTCAATCCAACTCTTCTAAAATCATGTACAACTTATATATCATATATATAAACACATAATAAGCACTTAAACTCAATTTAAACACACAATTGACCTGACTCTGATGCCACTGTTGGGATTGGTAGGCACAGTGGAAAAATAAAATTCAAAAAATTATCCAATCCCTACTATGGATCTGTCAACGGCATTTAAATCGAGTAGCAAAAAGCGTACATTTTTTTATGTGTTTAGTCTTTCCTTTCAACCTTAAGGAGCTAACAACTTGGATCAGCTCCCTCTACCGATATCCACACGAATAGGAATCAAACACAAACAGCGTGCTAGTGCCACCAACGCCCTTCTCGAGGTTTTTTTCTCACAGCTCTTTATCTATTTTACATCATCCGTAGAAAAACCTAGCTTCCACTTTAAATAACTAGTTAGGGTTTTCTATTTTATTATGGATATTGGATTTTTTATTTCAAATTAGTCTTAATTAATTTCAAAATCCATATCATATTAATTAACACTTAATTGTTTTTATAAGAAAATTAAATAAACATGGTTTAATTAAATATGTCCAACAGTTATAATTTAACCTAGTTATTTAATTTGAATAAAGAGCCAATGAAAATAGATTTAATTTATCTTTATAAATTAAATTCAAGATATTATATATTTATTATGTTGGTTATTAAATTTAATTTATCAGATAAAACTAAATTTAAAACTAGCACAATATAATATGTGTACGTGTGCGTATGTGCGTATGAATGTACCTATATATGTATATCGGTGTGTGTGTCAATATGTATGTATATACATAAATATATATATACATACATGTATGTATGCATACATACATATATATAGATATATGTATATTTGTGTGTGTGTGTGTGTTAATAGAGGATTATTATAAAGCTTTTGGAGAAAGAAGAGTCTTAATACCTTTTATAGATACGATGGGGAGAAGAGAAAACTTTCTAAGGGATTATTTATTAGAAAAATGTAAACAAGCATGGAGGAATATTAAATATTATAAAACAAATAAAACAATTTTAAAATGTAGGGAGAATTACAAACACCCTATAGATGGGGATGTGAGGAAGAAAGGAAAAGAAATAAAAAGAAGAAACAAGTGAGTAAATATAAGAAATATAAAAAATACAAATACAAATTTAGGAAATATCCAAAAAAATTAATTTTATAATAAATATAAACCTAGAAAATATTTTAAGAAAGGGAAAAATAAAGTTGATTAAACTAAGAAACCAAGAAAATGTAGATGTTATAATTGTGGGAAAATAGGACATATATCTACTAATTGTACTGAACCCAAGAATAAGAAAGTTATGAAAATATTAAAAGTGGTAGAACAATATGAATTAGAACCTTTAGAATTTGATAAACCGATATACAGTGACATAGAAAATCCAGAAATTGAAATATATAAATTAAGGGAAATAAGTGAAAGTGAAACATCAGAAGATGAATCTGAATATTCATCAATAGAAGAAGAAAATTATAAATGTTATATGATGAATGTAATTGAGGAAGCACAATCTAGTAATAGTAATATAGAAAAAGAAAATGAGGAATATGAAGAATATATGAATGTATCAGAAGGAGCTATAGAAAGAAGAATGACATTTAACCAAAAACAATTTGATAAAATTAAGGGAAGAAAATTAAATATGAAACCTGAGGAAATACAAAATGAAACATTGATGGATAGAGTCAATAAATTATTGAAATCTAAGAAAAACCATAAAAGACATTGTGTAGTATCAGAAAAGAAACATCCTATAGAATCTAAATTAACAGAAGGAGCATTAAGAATTCCATTAATAAGTAAACAGTTCATTGAAAATGAAATAGCTAAATTACCATTTAAAGTTGAGGTAACATAAATATATATAGTAGGAGTACATATTTTAGAAAAGGCTTATTTTAAAGAAGGAATAATTCTCCAATATAATTATTAATAACTGATGCAAGAATTATAAGTTCTTGGAAATTGTACCCTAGGGGCCAATCATTGTACTTTGAACATTGTTATTCAATGAATTTCTCCATTTAGTTATCACATTATTAGCATATTCATTGTAATAACTGTATCCTTGGATAAATCATAATGATTTTTCTAAATGTCCCTGGTCGATCATCTATGTAGGAGCAAAGATGAAATAAGACCAGTATGACTATGATAAGGTATGGGGATATGAATCACTGACCCACTATGAGAAAGATGCATGGATCAAGTCATAAGATTATCTCATATATAACTACGTCACAATGCCCTTTAACCTGAGATCGTCACGGATTCTGACATGAGAGTCACTAAGCTTCGACTTAGTCAAAAGTCACCTTTAACTGGGTGATGATAAAGGCTACAATCGGGCTTAGTGGTTTTCATGCAGAGGAATGTGAATGGTCAAGATGGGATTTATCCCTCACATTAGTAGAGATATTACTGGGCCCCTCGATGAGTGAGTCTGAGAAATGTATGGCGATACTACGATGGAAAGGAGTTTCCATTTCTATAGTCAGACTACTCAGGATCGAGAAAGTAATGGTCAGGAATAGGAGGATGACATTCTTCATTACTCTTCCTTGACCGAAATATTGTGTGACAAAAGGGACGTGATATGGTTGTATGACAAGTTTTATCGTATTGTCGATCCTCATATGAATTGGTTAGTCATAATGTCTTGCTAGAGGCTGCTTACGACTTATGGATTAATATAGTCATTGGGCCACTGCCAACTTCATATGGGTCTACAGGGTTGCATACAAGAATAGCCCAATACGAGTTATAATGTCCATATTCATTGAATCTAAGATGCGTCTAAGATATAATGAATACAATGTTTAATCTAAGGTGGACAAATTATATATATATTATACACATGTTGTGTGAATATTTATTTGATAAATATTTATGTATGTGTTGTTAGAGCAAGCTTTTCACCCAAGAGGGGGGTGAATTGGGTGATTACAAAATAATCGAAAGCTTAAATTTAATTTATAAAAATTAAAGTACAGTTAATGAAAGGAAGAGATATCACTGAGATTCACACAGAGATTTATACTGGTTCGGTCTCAACCACTTGACCTACGTCCAGTCCTCAGAAATCCTTCTGAGCTTTTCACTATATCTTCCAAGATTCAGTGGGTTCTTGGCACCACAGTACAACCAGCAAGTTCCTCTAGACACTCGATCCCCCTTACACAAGGTAATCACAAATCCCTACTTAAGGTTCCTCAACCTTAAGTTAACTCTATTGAAAATAATTAAGTATGAATGAAAAATCTCTCTCACATAGTATGAAGATAAGAACTGAAGCACAAATGATGAACTGAAGCTTTTGTGAGGATATTGCTTTTTGGAGTATTCAGGCGTTTTTCTTCGTTGTTGTATTTTTCAAATGGCTGGACATATATAATAGAACCACTTGAAGACCGTTGTAAATTTGCCCGTTGATTCAAAGATGCTTCTGACAAATGTAACAGCATTTGTCTTCCGTTACTTTTGAATTTCTGCTGCTACCATGAATAGTTGTCGTTTGAGTGGAGTGTTCAGTTACAAGTCAAGTGCGTGATGGTGGAGTACAGCTGTAACACACTAATGAATATAACCGTTAAGTAATATTTGTATCTCAACAAATTAATATGGATCACTGGAGGTGTTTTATAAAAAGTGACAGTAATAAAACCATAGAGAGTGATCCTATTTTCGCAACTAAGTATTAAAATGATATACCATATGATTTTGATAGCTATTTGGAGAGATCAGTAATAATAGAATTTCACTAGCAAAATCAGTTGAAGTTTATGAAGGTAAAAGCACATGGAAACAATAGATCATTATATGAGCAAGTGCAATATCACTGGAAGTGAATATAATGTCATTGGGAGTGATTTTGAAAACTTTGAAAACTTCTGTCAGTGATTGCTGGTTCACTGGAAGTGATATTGGAAATTGCATATTTCACTCGAGTGAATTTGGAATCACTGGAAGTGATTTTGTAAATAGTGATTTCTTCTTGGAGTGATTTCCAATTCACTGGAAGTGATTTGCGACTTTTCAAATATCACTCGAGTGATTCAAGATCACTGGAAGTGATTTGGTGAACAGTGAAATATTCTTGCAGTGATTTCCAATTCACTGGAAGTGATTCAGCGAAAATCCAACATCACTCGAGTGATTGAGAATCACTGGAAGTGATTTGAGAATTTTGGCGGATCACTCGAGTGATCTCAGCTTCACTGGAAGTGATTTGCAAAACAGTGAATTTTTCTTGAAGTGAAATCCCAATCACTGGAAGTGATATGCGGATCACTCGAGTGATTTCCCATATTACTCGAGTGATCTGTCATTTTTGCGGATCACTCGAGTGATTTCAGCGATCACTCGAGTGATCTTGAATATCACTTGAGTGATTAACAAAATCACTCGAGTGATCTTGCACAGATCACCAGAATTGCTTGCTTTGCTGATAATTAATCCATGGGCTTCCAAAACATGATTTGTTATCATCAAAACATGAAATCTAACATGTGTGTCTATATATATATATATTTGGAAAAGAAAATTAATAATATTATATATATACACATATGTATTTTTTAAATACATACATACATATATAATATATATTATATATATTATAATATTATATTATAGGATAATATTATTACATTATGTGTGTATATAAATATATTATATGATAATATCTCAGATTTAATTTATAAAGATAAATTAAATCTAATTCGATTGGCTCTTTATTCTAATTAAATAAATAGGTTAAATTAAAACTGTTGGACAGATTTAATTAAATCAAACTTATTTAATTAGCTTATCAAAACAATTAAGTGTTAATTGATATGATAAGAACTTTGAAATTAATTAAGATTAATTTTAAAAATCTAATATCCATAATAAAATAGATAACCCTGACTAGTGAGAGCTAGGGTTTTCTATAAATGATGAAAAAATATATAGCCGTAAGAAAACCCTAAAAGGACATTAGAAGCGCTAACACGGTGCCAGTGTTAGGTCCTGTTTGTGTAGATAACAGTAGAGGGAGTTGATCTGAGTAGTTAGCTCCTCAAGATCCAAATAGTAAAACTCCAGAGAAGAACTAGCCAACATGTTGATTTCGGAGATGATCAATCTCACACTCATAGAGTTTGATGCTCTTTTAAGAAGAATTAACGGACATGTAGATGCAGGGAAAATTAATTCAGGAGCAACCAAGCATAGAGATTTGAGAACTCACAATACGTTGATGATTGTGGGCATTCAAATAAACATGAATAAGGTACGACTCTTTCTAATTGGATTTAAATGGCTTTGATTGATCTGCAATTGGGATTGGTAAACTTTTGTAATTTTAAATTTTAATTCTTCTGTTGTGTGCCTACCAATCCCAACAGTGGCATCAGAGCCAGGTCAATTATGCATTTAAATTAAGTTTTATTGGTTATTGTGTTCTTATATATGTGATATATAAGTTGAACATGATTTTAGAAGGGTTGGATTGAACACCTAAAGACTAAAGTTATAATAGTAGTGCTGCCAGATTTTCATTTTTTGGAGGCAGTATGACTGTGACAAATTTTTGAATGACCAAATCTTGTCCAATAATTCAAAAACTTTCTAGAATGAAAGTATACATCCTTAGCTTTAATTTGGTATATAATATGTACGACTCGGATCGGTACATTAGGAGATATCAATTTTTGAAGTTAGGCTTTGAATCTGGAATGTTTTCTATGGCATCGGCGATTAATTTTAGTTTCAGGAAAATTGTACCTATACTTTTTTTAAAGCTATATTTTTTTGTCAAAATTAGACCTAATGAGGGTCATATAGAACTTTGAACCACTACAATTGTAGTTTTTTAGATTTAATTATGATTTTTCAAATTAAGGTGAAAAATTTGGAAATCTAGCAGGACTATCGTAACTAACTGTTCGTAGCTCGATATAACCTAATCACAACATTTATTGCTTTTCATAATGTAAATTTTTTATTTTTGTGGTTTAATTCTCAAAATTGTTTGGGTATGGTGAATAACATGGCTTTAGTTTTTACAAGGGTTGTAATATTTAAATATGGCCTGCGTGTCGTGCCTTCCTCTAAATAGTCTCGATGTACATTCTCTTCTCATCTCACGGCATTTAAATGAGGTTTCTCTCAATGTATTTCTTTTTTTTATTTAGAGAAGTCCTCTCATTGGTTTGGGAGGATTTTAGGTTAGGCGAGCCATGTTGTGTCACGTTTGAATTATGCTCTTGATTAGATCATTGCATGCATACTTTTGCGTTTATATGTATTTATTTGTATGAGATACAACCACGATTGCATTCATATAAAAAAATTGATTAAGCCCTCTAAATAAAATCTTAAGTCATAATGCCATCAATTAATGAATACTTCTTAAAACCTAGATTAGCAAAATGGTTTTAGGTCTCAAGGCATTAGATGGGATTAAACATGCCAAATCATATGATGATCGAATCTTATAAAGATCTAAGAGTTACATATGATGTAATTGGAAAAGAGGTTACCTACTGAAATAAATTGAATTTAAGCGTTCTGCCAAAGCGAACTTAAATTTAAGTGAAATATGGATCTTAGCCTACTAATTATAACATTGAGGGTTGTTAATTTAGTGGAAGATTACTAAATAACTTTGCATATTTTAATTGTAGAATCATGTCGACTAGTAATACTTCTACACTATCAATGCGATCAGTCCTTGAGAAGGACAAACTCAATGGGACAAACTTTCTTAACTGGTTTAGGAACTTGAGAATTCTTCTCAAGCAAGAAAGAAAGGCATATGTCCTATATTTGCACTAGTTTGGGTATTTATTTTCTTGTGTGAAGGCATAAGAGAAATGAAGTAAAGGCCGATAAATTTAAAGACAAACTACGTGAGATAAACTAATAAATATCCAAAGCCAATCCTGTAATTAAGGTAGAGAAGCTTGACAAAATATAAGCATATGCAGGGCTAATGCGTGAAGCTCGGCACATCACCCTTATATGAACAAATCCTCATATATGTTGTCTGATTAGCATTATAGGTGCCCTTCAGTGATTAAAATGATCCATGTCATATATCAAGGACATTATTAGGGAATTGCTGCATTCTACTCTATTGTGAGTGATTGTTCTGGTTTAATAGACATGATTAGTTCATTTTATGATTTCATTTCCTGGTAGATCTATGCGTCCATTTTAGTTCATGATTAATACTCTAGTTTGAAAATGTTTGAATAGTTTTGATTCAGCTTTTTGTGCATAAATGTCATGTCAGCAGTTGATAGTCGATAGAATACGGTATATTCTCACTCTTTAATTATTGTTGATAGTTCCTGCATTAGCTTTGATTTATCTTGATATAGACATTTGGACTATTTTATTTTAGCTTGTGACTATTCATTATATATACCTTCATCAACATGTTTATGTAAATTTAATTTTGAAGTGTTATTGCATACTGGTGATGATTTTCTTTCTGTAATAACAACATAAAAATTACTTTCCCTATGTGGGATATAATGAGGTTCAGATAGAGAATATGATTTAGTTTTCCTTGATTGTATGTTGTTGGCTTTCTAATTTGTTAATGTTTCCTTGTCTAAGAAGTTAGGACTTTACTGCTTAAGGTACGATTTTTGGGGTAGAGAATTATTTATAATTCAATTAACTTTTGTTGCTGAGAGAGGGGTTCAAATGCTCAAACTACTATTCATTGCTCATAAATTAAAATTTGGCAGGTTCAAAATTGAATTGTGTTTTATTAGTTTATCATCGGCGTTGACCTGTTTGTGAAGAATTAGAATTAGTAAAGGTTTTATAGTGTTTAATGGGGAGGTGGTTTGTCTTGGATCTCTCGGTGCTTGGTAAGCTATAGTGTTGTTTCCTTCTCTGCTACAAGAAAATAATTATTGGATATAGGAAGATAAGACATTTTAAGAGTGAAAACAATATTCTTAATATTCACTCTACTTATGATGTCACAGCTGTCTATATAATAAATATATTGAGTTTATCAATGAAGCATGATTAGTTATAAAGCAGCCACGCATATAGACTCATACTCGTAACATAAGTTTTCCAGTTGAGGCAGCAATCTCATGAAGGATCAATCATTGTAATTAATATTTCAGGGTCCTCCATAATCATATTATATGTTACATGTGCTTTATCTTTCATCTCAAGTTTCCTTTTCAAGTAGTAATAAATACTAGCTTAGTAGTTGTGATTTATGTCATCATTTAATTCAAGAAAAATTTGACTCAACCCAATGTCCAAAATGATAGTAGTTCAATTCACTTTCTTTCTTCATAAATCCCATAATCTCTTCTGCTTTCATTCATGTGATGTAAGTCTTCCACTAATATATCTTTACCACATATACATATGGCCTCTCCTTTTAAAACCAGAGAAAGACACAATCAAAATTGGTTTTGGTGGTTTCTGTCCTTTTCCACTTGCTCAAAAATTGCTTCTATATTCTATATTATATATGATGTGTTTAACTAAATACTGACCATGTACCTGAATGGATGAATGATCAGCTCTTATACATAACATGGTTCATAATTTATTTATCTATTTTTCGTCTTTATCAATTATATAACATATTAAATGTTATTGTCCTAGTTTCAACCATACATTACATGTTTGGTTATTATGGGAAATCCACAATATTGCTTAATGTCAAATATATGCATGATTAAATCTTTATTACTATTATTTACATCTCCCCTCATGTTTATCACTTAAATGATACCTACAACAAGTTATTTACTCTCTTTTTTTCCCGTTCTATAAAATTTTATTTAATCTCTTGCATCAGTCTCCAAGTAAAAGCTAGTAAATAATCAAAATTTTCACCAACAAGCTTTCAATTAATTATCATACAATTAAAATTACAAAAGTAGGCGACAGCTCGGCTTTACAAGCAATCTTAGTGGTATGTGAGCTCTCCTCTAAATAAGAGGTGATGAGTTTGATCCTATCATTAGTGCCTTATCTTACTTTAATACGTATTATTGTCGTATTGCTATGCTACTACACTTCATACCGTTTTTGCAGTTGCTATGCATGGTATGTCAGCCAAAGTAGGAAGCGCCATCTTCATGCTAATTAAATCCAGAAGGCTATAATTTTTGATGAGCATGATTTACTGTACGTACTTTGGTGCTCAAAGATAACGTTTCGAGTGCCAAAGGAGCACGTGGAAATAGTAAGAGCCCATTAATGTGGAGACATCCCTGGTAGCTAGCATAAATGTGCGTCAGAACATATTCATGTTCAAGGCAAGCCTTTAGATGTCTCCTTACAATTTTGACACAAAGATACACATACACTTGATGCTTGGACTTAACTTTAATTGTACAAATTTTATTGTAAAAGTTAGGCCAAGTTTATTTACCTGTATTGATATGGCTTTGTTAATATTTTAGATTGGAATTTATAATAAATTTGATATTTCATTAGTTTTTTTGTAATTATTTTTATTTGTCAGGTATTTGGTTGTTTGTTATCATGTTTGGGTTTGTAACATCATAAATAAATAATTTTTTTTAAAAAAATGAGTTTCTATACTTGACGAATAAAGAGAGGTGTAGAAAGTCTCATTTTCTACAAGTGATGTCTCACAACACGTGTAGAAAGTAGACTTTCTACACCTATTCTTTCTACACCTGTCATACGTCAAGTGTAAAAAGTCATTTCCATCATATGTAAAAAGTCTTTTCTGCACTAGTGTTAAATGCCTTTGATAGATCTGCAATTGGGATTGGAAAACTTTTGTAATTTTAAATTTTAATTCTTCCGTTGTGTGCCTACCAATCCCAACATAAGTAATATACAAGATAGTATATTAGGGATGTTATGAGGAAATTTAATATATCAGAAATTAAAATTTACATTAAATACACGTAAATCATTCAATAATGATATATCATAAGTTAGGAGGAATAAAATTATTAGAAAATGAATTAGACAGAATAATAAGTTATAATAGCAAGAACGATTAGTATAACAGCTATGACAGGACTTGTATCTACAGATGAACATAAAATTTATAATAAATATCAAGGAAGAATAAATATAGAAAAACATTTTATGTCTATATTACCATAAATACCTATAGATTCAACAAATATTACATTACCTAGAGAATTATAGATTAAATTAAACAGAATAATAAGTTATAATAACTTAAATCCTAGAACTATAGAAACAAATAATCAGTTAGGACAAAGAACATTAAGAGTAAATAATCCCACATCAACTAGTTTTAATATAAATATCAACCCTCACAGATTAAGCTTAGAAAATACAAGACCATTAAGTAGACTCAATAGAACTTTAAGTTTTAATAGTGAAGATTATTAGAGGAATAGATTAGCAGAAATACCAATAACATCAAATCTAGCAGAAATAAGACCAATAAGTAGAAGTTTGAAAAGACAAAATATTATAAAATTATAAATAAAGAAAGAAGCTGTATGGATAGAAATAAAAGCTAAACTAGATGAAGACGGAGAAGATAGTTTAATTAATCCAGTATATATAGATAATAATAGAGAAATAACTGATGAAAGAGAAAAAACAAATAGTATAATAAGATTTAATAAGAGAGATATAATTGAAGTAATATTAGGAGTAGGAGAAAATATGATTAATCGTCCATTAATATTAGCACAAGATTTCTTAAGAACAGTAAAACCATATAGAATACAATCTGATATGATAGTTATAAATATAAATAATGTAACATTAGTAATTCCAAAAATTCTTAATGAATGAAAGATTAATGCATGAGAGACCAAGAATATTAGTGGTAGATAGATACAAAGTAAGGAACCAAACAATAATAATACCACCGACAGATAGGTGTTTTATGAAATATATGATAAATAGATGCAGCAAATTTAATAAAAGAGATAGGATAACATATAATAATACAAGAAATAATCATATAGAAGAAGGTCACCAGATAAGATGGCAAGCTATGTTAAGAGAGGAAGAGATGATTATGTAGATTATATGAAGAAGAAATTAGAATTACTATCAAGAGTATAATATGAGAACCTTATATTATATACTAGTAAAATTTAATTATGAAAAATATAGAGCTAGGAAGTATCACGCATTAGTAGACATAGGAGCAAATTAGTATTACCATCGGAATTATGGAAAAAGAAGAAAACCATGCTAAAAATAGAAAGTGCAGGACAAGAAATATATATGATAGAATTAGAAGCCTTAAATATAAATGTACAAATAGGTCAATATGAATTACTAATACAAGAATTAAATCAATATAATGGACCTTTCTGTGATGTAATATTAGGATTAGATTTCTTAGCGCAATATTATCCTATACATATGATTAAAAAAGCTTTAATATTAACTACACATTGTAATCATAAAGCATGGGGAATAAGGATAACAGAACCATATAAAAGAAAAGATGAGAAATTTCAGAAGAAAACAAATGAGCATGAAGTACAATTTGTTAGATATGATTAGTTTTGATGATGTCAAATATAGATATAAGATATTTAGAGCAAAAAGTTTGCATAGTATATTTATCTTCTTACATTGACTAACTACTATATTTAATATTGTATATCTTATAGATTAGTCAAGCAAAGCAAGAAAGAGATTGGAGAAACAAGCACTTGAAGGAATTAATGGAGATATCAAGATTCAAGTTCCTAGAAGAAATACCGTATGATTCTATGCTCATAAGGGAATTCAGAAGTTACTGTAGCATATACTATTTTTTTACTGTAGTGTTTTGTACTGTAGCAGTCAGAACTGTAGCATCGAGTTTGTCATTGTAGCACTTGAGTTTGAATAGTAGAACTCGAGTTCTGGCACTGTAGCACTCGAGTTCAATGAGTTCTTCATGCGAGTTCTTGGCAGAAACGACTTCCGAATGATTCCTAAGTTGTGCACTCGAGTTGGATATGGATGACTCAAGTTTGGTACTATTCAGAACTGCAAAAATGGGTCTGAACTCGAGTTTGGGATGTAGGACTCGAGTTCACGGTGAAGAAACATATACTCTGTTCATCCCTGTTTTACGTTCAGTCTAGGTGAGCTTCACTAATTAGACCATATCTCTCAAAACACAACTCTGATTGAGGTGAAACTAGTGGCATATGAAACGAGACTCCTAATGCGTCATTTTGACATAAGAACCAACCTCAAAGGAGCTCATATGAAGCAGATATAAATGTTTGCAATGGAACTTCAAATCACCATTATATTCCAGAACAACTTTCATATTTTAGACATATCTCCTAAACTACACATCCAATTGAGCTAAAACTGGTGCCATATGAAAGTAGACTCACATATCTTTCCATTGATATATAATATATCAAATTTGGAATCATATTCAATGCGGTATAGCTTATGGAAGTTGATGCATAAAAATACATACACTGTCTACACTCATTGGATCATAACTTGGAGAATACAATTAGTTTGGAGCTGATTCCTTTTGCATTGGAATGTAAATGACAAGAGCTTTCTAATTATCAAACATTTACCATATTTGGTGTCTAAAATGAATGAATCATATTTTGAGTCCACTGTTTACACTCCTGCAAGCTTTGACGTAGAAGATGAAGTTTATCACCACACTCGAGTTTGAGCTGACACACTCGAGTGATGGAAGTTTTGGAATGAGAGTTTGTTCCTGAGACTTAGCAAGAATGAGTTAATATGAAGTGCACTCGAGTTTGTGGAGGACAACTTGAGTTCTATGAAGCAACGCACTCAAGTCATAAGAGTTCTGCCGATGAGAGTTTATACCTGAAAGATTTGAAGCACTGAAGTATATACGAAGCACTCGAGTTCTCATCAACGCACTCGAGTTGTTATTGGCTTCTACACTCGAGTTATGGGAGTTCTGGCAAGAGAGTTTGTACCTGAGACTCGTATGGTGAGAAGAACAATTGGTACACTTGAGTTTCTCAGCATACACTCGAGTTTGGAATCAAATGACACTTGAGTCATGTGAGTATTGACAAGCGAGTTTATTCCAGAGAAGTATGAAATGTCAGATTGCCATGATGCACTCGAGTCCTAAGTATCACACTCAAGTCTTGGCAACATCTACACTTGAGTTGTGAAAGTTTTATAGTAGAAGTATGTACCCGAGAAGGATTACATTATGAGAACAAGCCGTGCACTCGAGTCCTATATCATGCACTCGAGTCCTGAAAAATTATCATACGAAGTTATGCAAGTTTTGGCTTGAGAGTGTGAACCCGAGAAGAGCTACACTGCGTATACTATATGTGTACTCGAGTCTTATTTTGTGCACTCAAGTTTTTGTCTAGTCTACAACTGAATTTCTTTATGCACCTCTCAGAAGTTCTTAACAGAAGCAATGATAGAAGGAAGAAAAGTGTGATCCACTCGAGTTACAGAATGGATACATTGCAACACTCATCTGTGAGAATGCAACGAACGGCCAAATCTTCAAATACACTCTACGGTCGAACGAAGAAGTGGGACTTTAAAGAAAGAATGCTTGCAATGGGAAAATAACTGAATGGGCTCTACGGTCAAATGAATCAACAGACTCTAACGGACGGATGTTGCACGGTCATCTTCCATAACTCATCTATATATATGTGCAAAGATTCAAAGCCATCAGAGGGGATGCGACAGGGACCAAATACCTGAGCAATGAGAACCCAACTTTCAGTATGTTGATATTACAAGTCATCCGCCTCAAACACTCTCTGTTCTTATATGTTTATATATCATGTATCTGTGAGAGTGAGATTATTTGTATTGTACTTCAGTGAGTATCATATCTACTCTGTGAGAGAGTCTGTAAACATTTAATCTATATCTCTATATTGATCTCAAGGTAGAGGGACCTTGAGAGGGTTGATTACCTTACGGGGAAGCTGTAGAGAGTATTGCTCTACTCGTAAGACTTGCCGTAAGGGGGAGTGAACCTTACAGTGTGTGAGGGAGAGTAACTTCGTAGTAGGCTACGCAAGTGCCCGGTTAAACTTGTAATTATAGCGGCTTTTCTTGTGCCTGGATAAACAAGAAGATAGTGGATTTGAAATCTCAGGAAGAGCCTGGGGACTGGCCATAGGTCATCGTGGATTTGACCGAACCAGGATAAATCACAGTTTGCATATTCTCTTCCCTAAGCTTTTACATTTCCAGCATATATGATTTACATAACTACTTATGATTCTATACTTCCACATGTATTGATTTGATAAGTAAGAAAAGAATTTTAAAAGATCATACTTTCTTATCATACACCCAATTCACCCCCCTCTTGGGTGTCAGCTAGGTCTAACATTTGGTATCAGAGCTTGGGCTCTTATTTAAAGGACTTAATCGTCTCAAGAGTTATAATGGCTGACTTTGGGTATTTTATGCTTCCAGAAGGTTTTGATTATACTGTTCCACCTCTTTTGAAAGATATTGATTTTTTGGTTATGGAAAGCAAGAATGACTAGTTTTATAAAATCATATGATTTTGATATGTGGAATGTTCTTACAAATGCTTTTGATCATAAACCAAGAAAGGATCGGACAGATAAAGAAAAGAAAATGTTTTCATTAAATATTAGAGCAATGAAGATTTTGTATAGTGATGTGACAGAAAATGATTTTGAGAAAATTAGATTTTGCTCTAATGCTAAAGATATATGGGATACTCTTGATTTTATGTACACTTCTAACAGGTGTGTTGAAGTTGAAAGTGTTGATAGTTCATGTGAAATTACAAGTTGTACATCTACGGTGCATGAACAATTGGAAGTTGATGATGAAGATGGAGATATCATACAACACTTCTATACAGTCAACATGGATAGACAAAGAGAAGAGAATTCCCAAAAAGAGCTCAGTATAGACGAACATGAAAAATCACTCTCCGGAGCTCAAGATGAACTTAAGGTAAAAAGTTCCAATCCTTCTTGTGATTCTTGTAAAACTATTTTTCAGAGTCTACATAAGATTTTTTTCCAACCAATTGTTGATTCTATTGATAAAAACAAAAATGACTTCAAATATGTTGGAAACTTACATGCGAAGATAGAACATAGGCAAACTGTAGATTTAAGATTATCATCCCTCAAACAACACAATACTTGCATAAAACCTCATATGGCATATCATCATACAATCTGTAATTATTGTGGTAAATCTGGTCATATTTCTTACACATGCTATATTAAAAGAATTTCTAATGTGAGAAATAAATATGTTTGGGTTCCGAAAGGACATATAAAGTCTAATACTAACAATCAAGGACCCAAGTATATGTGGGTACCAAAATGTCCATCTAGTGCTTTATGTATGCAGGATAATTCGAAAAGAAATGGACATAACGGTATAAAGAAGATGAAGCCAAGAGTTTCTCATGCACCAATAAGGAAGGTGATATCATCAAAAAAGAGAACTCATGGAAAAGCCATTGCTATAACCTTATTGTCAAAGCAAAAGAAGCAATGGATAATAGCAAGAGAAGTACATTCTACCTCACGGAAGGGCTACCATAATGTACCATTTAAGTACCTTGAGGAGAAGAAGAAGAGGAGGATCTCTCATACAAAAATACTTACAGAGTCTTCAACACATGAGAGAACTTTGTACAACCTGAAATCAAAATATGCAAAAACAAAGTTCCAAGGAAAGATGCATTGGGTGAGCAAAGGTAATCCTCCAAGCACCTAAGGTAAATGTGCAAAATGGTAAAACCTCCTACATTGTTATCTTTAATATTTATTGAGGTTTATACATGTTACCTTAGGAATGAGCATTGCAAACTATTTTAGAAATATATTTTCAAATCATTTGAAAAATTCATCTCGTAAATCTATTTGCAAAGGGATTGCAATGTTCAATAGTTTAGTTCTTTATGCATACATGTTTGTTTCAAAAGAAAATATTTCTACTTTAATGCATAAAGTCATTCATTATGCTCAATTTCTTAAAATTGAATGTATTGCTAGAATATGTGAATTATGATTCTTACAAGTTAACCATGAGTAGATTCAAGTAAGATTGGATACCGAAGGAACAAAATGGGTTATATAGTTTTGTAGGAATAAATTTGCAGAAAAGCTTGTTTCATGAGCTTGGGTTACTTAAGTGATCTTGGAGGACTTGAGTACAAAGAAACAAGAAATTGGAAACTAACATGAGTGTCTACGAGCCACACTCAAGCTAGGTACGTTGGATCAATATGTGAGTTTAACTGCAGAACTCGAGTTTGCAGTGGCAAACTCGAGTCCATATAAACTCAAGTTTGGAGGGCCAAACTCGAGTACAGATGAACTCGAGTTCTGTGGGAAGAACTCGAGTGTTGGGTGTTTTGTATCAGTTTCCAGAATTTAGTCATTGCACTCATTCTTTCCAACTCATTTTGAATGATAACTACTTTTCTCATAATTGCATATCATTAGTAATCAATCTTTTATGGTTTTCAAAATATTTCAGATTGCTAAATGAATTGAAAATGAAATTGTGCATAATCCTTCTATTCATTTGAGTTTGAAATGCACAATTCAAGAATACATTTTGATTCATATTTTTTAAAAGGACATATAAATGATTTGAAAATTATTCATATTTTCTTTGCACTCAAATCATTTTCAAAATTAGAAGTTAATACTTTTGTATACTAAATGTCAGAATTGCTTCCAGGGTATTTCTCCATTTTTGACAAATTGATCATTCATCTTAAATTTGTTATCCAATGCTTGAACTCCTTAGCCCTTATTTTCTAACATGTTATACTTCATGTGTAATAAGTCAAGCATCTATATGAGTTTCAAGTTTATATCCTAAAAAGGAATTGATTTCTTGAAGAGCCTTGTTCCTAATGCATAAACCCTTTTTGCTCAAGTTATTCCAAGCATTATGAATGTTCATTAATGTATTAAATGTGAATGCATTAATCATTATAGTGGAATAACATATTAGGATGATATTTTGGAACTCTAGTTATTTGGACTAATGAGTATGTGCTTCATCATCTATAAATCCTTATACTCATCTTGTTACTCAAATGCATCAACATTTGTTTTCTATTTTTGAGTAACTAGAATCTTGTATTCAAACTCTTTCCTTGAATGTTTCATGACTCAACTCTAAGAGTCAAGATTATCACTTGATCAATAGCAAAGTCATTATGCTTAGATATGTCTATCTAGTTAAGCCACTTTTGGCTAATTCATTCTCCATATGACTTTTGATCTTGGAAATATTCTCAAACATGCTATCTTAATTGTTCTTTAAGAAGGAAGTTTTTTGGTACATGTATACACTTAAACTATTAACTTCCACCATTTTGAGCATGAGGATTGATTCTTTACAAATTTCATAAATGAGTGCATTCAAAATCTTAATGTCATAAATCATAATGCTTATTCATGATTCAAAAGAACATTTGACATTTTGAAACAATTTGCATATTTTCATTCATGATTTATTATTTCATAAAAGTTGGTCATTATAGATAGATTTTCTACTCTTTTGATCCAACTTGCATAGATTACATGAAAACCTTATCAATGACATATTTTCAATGAAGTGTTTTTATAAACTGTCATTAATCATTAAAAATGATCATTCTTGATGTCATTTCCTCATTATGCTTAATGATACAATGGTTTAAATTTATTGAGTAAAATTATATTTTGGTCTTTGTTGGTTTTATGATACTCTTTGCTCAAATATCATTTGAGTCAATTGTATAAGAGCATAAGAGTTGTTATATCTAATATTGTGGACCCAAGAGAAGTTGGGTACCAAGGAGCATGTATTTATTCTTTTACAGGTGTTGACCAAAATGCTCTACTTTCAGAAATAAAGATCAAAGGCTAACAGAGAAAGTAGAATCTGTGGTATAAGATGCAGTAAAATAGATAAGATAAGGCCATTGTAAACTAGAACTTCAAAGTTCAATTTGAATAGCAAGAGACAAAAATAAGGGTGCTTTGGTGAAATCAGAATTTCCCGATCATGCTTTCCAAGCTAATGGATGCACATATGCACATGAGGGCTTATTTCATGCTCATCTTGATATCCTTAAGCGTTACACAAAGATTATGCCTTCAGATCACATAATTAGATAGTGACTAGCCAATAATGCATCAATGGACTACAGATTGTTAGATGTGATTAGTTTTGATGATGACAAATATAGATATCAAATATTATGAGAGCAAAAGTTTGCATAATATACTTATCTCTTATATTGACTAACTACTATATTTAATGTTGTATATCTTATAGATTAGTCAAAGAGATTGGAGAAAGAAGAGCTTCAAGGAACTAATGGGAATATCAAGATTCAAGTTCCCAGAAGAAATACTGATCAGAAGGGAATTCAAAAGTCATTGTAGCAATTGGCACTGTTTGGAACTGTTTGGCACTGTAGCATCGAGTGATTTAATAATCACTCGAGTGATTTTCAGAATCACTCGAGTGATTCTTGAAATAGTAAAAATCACTCGAGTGATTCACTAATTCACTCGAGTGATGTTCAGCGTTTCATGCTCTGTTGTTCATCTAGCTGAGTGAGGTTTGGTTATTTGATTATATCTCTCACAATATAACTCTGATTGAGACCAAAACAGTTGCATATGAAAATAGACTTCTAATGCGTCATTATGAAACTAAAAGCAACATTAAAGAAGCTTAGATGAAGGAGATATAAGTGTTCGAATCTGGCCTTCATATCCACGTCACTTTCTGGAACAGGTTTGGTATTTTGGCTATAACTCTCAAAAAACAGATCCAATTGTGCTGAAACTGGTTCCATATGAAACTAAACTTCAAGATCTTTCCATTGATATATAATAAAGAAATTTTGGAGCTATATTCGAAGAGTTATGTCGTCTGGAAGTTTACCACTATTTGCTGAAGAACTGGAAATGCAACAAAGAGCTAAAGTGATCTGAACAACAGATCACTCGAGTGATATGCCAGAAATTGTAGATCACTCGAGTGATTCCAGAATTCACTCGAGTGATATGGCTTCTTCCACATATCACTTCTAGTGGCACATAAATCATCGGAGGAATTTTTCACTGTTTGCAATTTCACTTCCAGTGATACCGAAATCACTCGAGTGATATGAGATTTTTCAGATTCACTTCTAGTGCAAGCCAAATCACTGCAAGAAAAAATCATTGTTCTGAATTTCACTTCCAGTGATCTCTAAATCACTCGAATGATATCTCAGTTTTGCCAAATCACTTCCAGTGCGTCTGAAATCAACGGAAGAAAAATACACTGTTTTGGAAATCACTTCCAGTGATATCAGATCACTCGAGTGATATTTAAAATTTCCAGATTCACTTCTAGTGGATTGAAAATCACTGTAAGAAAAATTCACTGTTTGCAAAATCACTTCCAGTGATGCCAAATTCACTTGAGTGATATATGAAATTTGTCATATCACTTCCAGTGGTTGCTGAATCACTTCCGGTGAATATTAAAATTCCTCAGATCACCTCCAGTGCCATAACTGATCATTTCCAGAGAATACTAACATGCACCAGATCACTTCCAATGAACTGATATGCCATTTTCTCAGTTTCACTTCCAGTCTCATATCACTTCCAGTCAAGTATTATCCAGTCAATGATATGCTAATCTTTCAGTAGCACTTCCAGTGATATCCAAGTCATTACAATAAACTGAATACCTTTAAGTCAGATCAGATTCGTTTGACTGGTATGGGTATTTTGATACACAACTTCCGGTGATCACTCAGTATACTCTCCACTGTGACAGAATCAGTTCCAGTGGCAGCAAATCAGAATAACATCAGGAAATCAAGATCACTACCAATGAAATGCTTATAGAGTCGAGTGATTTATTATTTTATCAAAATCACCTCCAGTGAAATCAAAATCACGTCTAATGATTCTTCCATTTTCTGAAATCACTCCCAGTGAAGTCTGAAATCACCCGAGTGATGTTTTCTAACGGCTATTTCTCTAAGTGGATTACAGGTGTTATGTACTACCGATCACATGGTATACACGGATCAATATTCAGCGACAACAAATCATGGGCAACAAGAGTATCAATAAACGATTCAACGAACGTGCAAAACAAAAAGAAAGCAACGCTGAAACATTTGTCAGAGCACGATCAATAGAAAATGTTAAAGTATCTGTTAGAGCACACGATGGGCTTACAACGGGAAAATATTTGAAGGCTCCAACGGTTCTCAACGCATCCCCTATATAAGCTGAAGCATTCAAACAAGAAGTCTAGATGAGGCAACAACGACAAACACAACAAACATAGATGATGAAGTAACGAGTACCCATATGCTAACATGTTGCTGCCATGAACCTTCATCTCTTACACTCTCTGTTAATATCTGTTTTCATTGTCATGTATAATTGAGAGTGAAAATATTTACATTGTACTTCAGTGAGCATTCATACACTCTCTGAGATAGAGCTTGTAAACACTTCATCTGTATTTCAGAAGTGTTCTCAAGGTAGAGGGACCTTGAGAGGATTGATCACCTTACGGGGGAAGTTGTAGAGCGAATTGTCAGTAAGACTTGCACGGGTAAGCAGGAGAGAAAGGTCTTCGGATTGCTTTGCTCGACTTGCTGTAAGAAGGAGTAACCTTACAGTGTGTAAGGGGGAGTACTTTGTAAGAGATTTGTAGAGGCTTTTCTTGTGCTCGGTTAAACAAGAAGATAGTAGATTGGAAATCTCAGGAGGAGCCTGGGGATTGGACGTAGGTCATCGTGGATTGGACCGAACCAGGATAAATCACAGTTTGCATATTCTCTTCCCTAAGCTTTTACATTCCCAGCATATAAGATTTACATAGCTGCTTATGATTTTATACTTCCACATGTATTGATTTGATAAGTTGCGAAAAGATTTAAAAGATCATACTTTCTTATCGCACACCCAATTCACCCCACTCTTGGGTATCAGCCAGTTCTAACACAGATGACTATACTCGAGTAATTACGACATTACTTGAGTGCGGTATTATATTCTTTCTTAATTCAAATTCTCTAAGTCACATCATTCGAAGTAAACACTTGAGTGATGATTGAATGATACTAGAATACAATTGTTAAAATCCATGAATAGCATTATCATTTTCAAATATGATTTCTCTCCAATTCCTACAACTTTCACACTCAAGGTTTTCAATGGTTTTCCAAATCCATAAGAGTTTTAACTGTATTTCTCATGATAATTTTTAAGACCATGCATACATTAAGGGGGAGCTTCACATTTACATTTGTTTTATAACTTAAAAGCTTATCTCCTTTACTTGCAGAAAATCATTATAGTATACTCATTTGCATTTACCCTCAATTGATTAGTTTTGATGATGAGATACTTATCCATTTTATTTTCTTGATCTTAATTTGAATATATCCTATAGAAAGGAAACCTTCGATACTTGATTGCACTTACCATTCTCCTTGCAAGAATGTTTTTTAACTTATGACAGGAGAATTTGCCCTATGCAAGATCATCATTCCTCTACACACTAAAAGGATAATATAACCTTGAGGACATATGCTTTGATGATCAATCAAGAGAAATATTGGTTGCAACATTAAAAGTAACAAATTTATATGTGCCAATACAAAGAAACACAAAGCATATTATGATGAAAATATGGAACAAAAGCTCAACTCAATAAGAACTTCCTGGAGACATCATCAGTGTTATACAACGAAAGTGTGGTGGACCGGACTTCATGAATCTATCATCAGCTTGCCAAATCCAAATGAGCATCTCTAAACCCTACCTCTTTAAATTTTGAAGATGTTGTGTATCTCTTTAATTTCATTATGATAATTTTTCTTGAAAATATCTTCAAATTATTTATTCATTTGTATCACATTAAAACATAAAGGGGGAAAGAGAAAAAAAATTTTCTTGAACAATTTATTTTGTTTAATAGAGAGAAAGACATTTCAAATCTTTTATATATATATTTATCTCTCTATAAGCATGTATTTCTTATCCCTCAAACTTTTTGCTAATGACAAATAGGGGAAGAGAGAGGCAAGTAAAAATATGTTGCATAATATCTGTACAAGTCACATTTATAAATATTTTTCTTGTAGGATTTTTCATCATCAAAAAGGGGAAGAATGTTAGATATGATTAGTTTTGATGATGTCAAATATAGATATAAGATATTGAGAGCAAAAAGTTTGCATAGTATATTCATCTTCTTACATTGACTAACTACTATATTTAATATTGTATATCTTATAGATTAGTCAAGCAAAGCAAGAAAGAGATTGGAGAAACAAGCACTTGAAGGAATTAATGGAGATATCAAGATTCAAGTTCCTAGAAGAAATACCGTATGATTCTATGCTCATAAGGGAATTCAGAAGTACTGTAGCAGATACTGTTTAGTACTGTAGTAGAGGCACTATAGCAGTCAGAAACTGTAGCATCGAGTTTGTCACTGTAGCACTTGAGTTTGAATAGTAGAACTTGAGTTCTGGCACTGTAGTACTCGAGTTCAAGGAGTTCTTCATGCGAGTTCTTGGCAGAAACGACTTTCGGATGATTCCCAAGTTGTGCACTCGAGTTTGGTACTATTTAGAACTGCAAAAATGGGTCTGAACTCGAGTTTGAGATGTAGGACTCGAGTTCATGGTGAAGAAAAATATACTCTATTCATCCCTGTTTTACGTTCAGTCTGGGCGAGCTTAACTAATTCAACCATATCTCCCAAACCACAACTCTGATTGAGGCAAAACTAGTGGCATATGAAATGAGACTCCCAATGCATCATTTTGACACTATAACAAACATCAAAGGATCTCATATGAAGCAGATATAAATATTTAAAATGGAACTTCAAATCACCATCATATTCCAGAACACCTTTCTATTTTGGACATATCTCCTAAACTACACGTCCAATTGAGTTGAAACTGGTGCCATATGAAAGTAGACTCAAAAATACAATAATATGTCAAATTTGGAGTCATATTCAATGTGGTATAGCTTATGGAAGTTGATGCACAAAAATATATACACTATCTACACTCATTGGATCATAACTTGGAGAAATCAATAAGTTTGGAGCTGATTCCTTTTGCATTGGAATGTAAATGACAAGATATTTCTAATGATCAACCATTTACCATATTTGGTGTCTAAAATGAATGGATCATATTTTAAGTCAACTGTCCACACTCCCGCTAGCTTTGACGCAGAAGCTGAAGTTTATCACCACACTCGAGTTTTGAGCTGACACACTCAAGTCCTCAGAAGATATGCACTCGAGTGATGGAAGTTTTGGAATGAGAGTTTGTTCCCGAGACTTAGCAAGAACGAGTTAATATGAAGTACACTCGAGTTTGTGGAGGACAACTCGAGTTCTATGAAGCAACGTACTCAAGTCATGAGAGTTCTGCCGATGAGAGTTTATACCCGAAAGATTTGAAGCACTGAAGTATATACGAAGCACTCGAGTTCTCATCAACGCACTCGATTTGTTATTGGCTTCTACACTCGAGTTCTGGGAGTTCTGGCAAGAGAGTTTGTACCTGAAACTCGTATGGTGAGAAGAACAATTGGTACACTCGAGTTTCTTAGCATACACTCGAGTTTAGAATCAAATGACACTCGAGTCGTACGAGTATTGAAAAGCGAGTTTATTCCATAGAAGTATGAAATGTCAGATTGCCATGATACACTCAAGTCCTGAGTATCACACTCGAGTCTTGGCAACATCTACACTCGAGTTGTGAAAGTTTTACAGTGGAAGTATGTACCCGAGAAGGATTACATTATGAGAACAAGCCGTGCACTCGAAGTTATGTGATTTTTGGCTTGAGAGTGTGAACTCGAGAAGAGCTACATTGCCTATACTAGATGTGCACTCGAGTCTTATTTTGTGCACTCGAGTTCTTGTCTAATCTACAACTGAATTTCTTTATGCACCTCTCAGAAGTTATTAACATAAGCAATAATAGAAGGAAGAAAAGTGTGATGCACTCGAGTTCCAGAATGTGCACTTGAGTTCTCACTTAAATCACACTCAAGTTGGTGCTGATACACTCGAGTTCATGCCACTGTCAGAAGCTTATCCTTTCCAACGATGGACTCAAACATATCGATATGTTATTTAAACATTGTTCATTCATGTTAGCATATTTAGACATTGTTTAATGGTTGTTCATATATAAGACATATATTGAAGTCAAAAATGGGAGTCACAATGATATGGGCATTTGCACATGGGTCTAACACTGAGTAGCGGCTGCACACTTTAATGGACTGAATAAAGAATACAAATACCCATACCTGTCCACAATGGATACATTGCAATTCTCATTTATGAGAATGCAAAGAACGGCCAAATCTTCAAATACACTCAATGGTCGAACGAAGCAGTGGGACTTTAACAGAAGAATGCTTGCAACGGAAAAATAATTGAATGGGCTCAACGGTCAAATGAATCAACAGACTCTAACGGACGGATGTTTCAACAGTCATCTTCCACAACTCATCTATATATATGTGCAATGATTCAAAGCCATCAGAGGGGATGCGACAGCGACCAAATACCTAAGCAATGAGAACCTAACTTCCAGTATGCTGATATTATAAGTCATCTGCCTCAAACACTCTCTGTTCTTATCTGTTTATATATCATGTATCTGTGAGAGTGAGATTATTTGTATTGTACTTTAGTGAGTATCATATCTACTCTGTGAGAGAGTCTGTAAACATTTCATCTATATCTCTATATTGATCTCAAGGTAGAGGGACCTTGAGAGGGTTGATTACCTTACGGGGAAGCTGTAGGGAGTATTGCTCTGCTCATAATACTTGTCGTAAGGGGTAGTGAACCTTACAGTGTGTGAGGGATAGTAACTTCGTAGTAGGCTACACAAGTACCCGGTTAAACTTGTGATTGTAGCGACTTTTCTTGTGCCCAAATAAACAAGAAGATAGTGGATTTGAAATCTCAGGAAGAGCCTAGGGATTGGACATAGGTCATCGTGTATTGGACCAAACCAGGATAAACCATAGTTTGCATATTCTCTTCCCTAAGCTTTTACATTTCCAGCATATATGATTTACATAACTGCTTATGATTCTATACTTCCACGTGTATTGATTTGATAAGTAAGAAAAGAATTTTAAAAGATCATACTTTCTTATCGTACACCCAATTCACCCCCTCTTGGGTGTCAGCCAGGTCTAACACAATTCTTACAAAATAGTAAACCAGTAAAAATTAAACATATGTTAGCAACATTAACAATAAAAGAAGTAAAGACCATAGAATAAAGATTAATAGCTAATTATGATGACAATCCTTTAATACATTAGGAAAAATCAAAACCATTAGCTGAAATAGAATTAAAATATTATAGTAAAGAAATAAACTGTAAACCTTATCCTTGGACTGGAAAAGATAGGAATGAATTTATAATACATATTGAAGAAATAAAGAAATATTAACTAATAAGAGAAAGTAGATTAGGATATTCATCACCAGCAATGATAGTAATAAAGCATAATAAAGAGAAAAGAGGAAAATCAAGAATGGTAATAAATTATATAAAATTAAATGAAATAGCAGTAAGAAATAGATATCATATACCTAAAATAGAATTATTGTTTAATTTAATAAAAGGAAAAACAATATTCAGTAAGTTTGATTATAAGTCAAGATTTTTCCAAATAAAATTAGAAGAAGAGAGTAAGAAGTATACTTCTTTCAGTACATCTGAAAGGTTATTTGAATGGAATGTTCTAGCTATGGGATTTCATAATAGCCCCAGTATATTTCAAGAACATGTGTCAAAATTGTTATTACCAATAAGGAACTTTGCAGTAATATATATAGATGATATATTAATATTCTCAAATAATGAAAAGGAACATGAAGAACATTTAGACAAATTTATGAGTATAGTAGAACAAAGAGGAATAAACATATCCCCTAAAAAGCTTAATTAAGAAAAACTAGAATACCAGTTTTAGGACAAATAATATCAAAAGATGCTATAGAATTATAAGATCATATAAGCCAGAAAGTAAAAGATTTTCCAGCAATTAATAATAAAAAGGAACTTCAAGCATTTTTAGAACTAGCAAATTAGGCTAGAAATTATATACCAAATTTAACAAAATTAATAGCTAAGATATCTAAATTAGTTAGAGAAAAAAATGTATGGAAATGGAATAAAGAAACTCATGAAATAGTTGGAAAAAGAAAAATATTGTGTAAAAATTTACCCAAATTAACGATACCTTTATAAGAAGAAATAAAATGGATTATATATACAGATGCTTCTGATAATTATTGGGGAGCAGCTCTGTATTTTGAAAACAAAGTAGGAAATAAAGAATAACTACATATACTAGTGGTAAGTTCAATGAATCACAAAGTAATTACCATTGTAATTGGAAATAATTTTTGACAATAAAGAAAGCAATAGAAAATTTTGAGTTATTTATAGTGAGCACTAAATTTACAATAAGAATAGATAATACTCAAGTAAAAATTTGGTTAAAATATAGAATTAAAAATGGAAGATTAAGTAATAAGATGTTCATAAAATGCCATGGAGATTTGTTCTATTATGATTATGAAGTCAAATATATTAAGGGACAGAATAATCTTATTGCAGATTATATGAGCAGATGGACTCAGTAAGCAGAACGAGTAATAGTCTAATAAGCAGGGTGCCTATAGAGCCTGAGGAATGACAAATAATTACTCATCTAGTAATGAAGATTAATGTCTTTGAAATGAATATTAGCTTATTAAGCAGCCAGTTGAATAATAGTGTTCAGAATTTATATAATTATGTCACTAATTTAACTGATGTTGTAAATGATATATATGCTTGTCTTGAAGAACCAAAGAATAAGAAGGAACTTACTGAGAAACCTTTAGGTGAGAATAAAAAGAAGTAATTATGAATAATTGGGTCATCTACCCAGGCTAGGTCTTTCACCCAGACATACAATAAGCTAAGAAGCCTAAAGCCAGTAAGCATAAAAGAAGTAGTTCCTTTAGCAGAAATAATAAAGGGACAGAAAACCCAAAAAGATAAGGAAAAAGAAGTCTTGAGTTCATCCTATAAGTCTTCCATGACTAATAAATCTGTTGTAACCACCTCTAAGAATGCCTCTACCTCCAATACCTTTGATTTACCTCAACAATACAATTATTATAAGCTTATTGTTCAAAAATTGAACCAATTAACCCTCTCTCATAAAACCATCAAATATGTATCTCATTATGCCTTTAACAAAGCAATAATTTATCCAAGAACCCTGCCAGTATTGTAAAGATTATGTATAGTTATGGATTAATTCTAACTATATATCCATCTTCTATAATGGAGGAAGTTGCAGAATTACCCCTTCTATTAAGGAATGTAGTAAAAACTTATTTCAGAATTGTAACCCAACATCAGGTGTTCATAAGATGATATTCAACAATAGCATAAATAAGTCCTGACAAATTCTATTGTCCAATAAATTTGATCATATTAGGAACAAGGAAGCCCATTGAATATAAACCAAAAATCAAGGAAGATATCCAAGAAGATGAAGAATTTCAGTACAGGGTCTTGAATATAAGGGCCCAAGAATATAATATAATATTCTAGGAAATGAATAGAATTGTAGTAAGTCATGATGAAATTCCTTGGGTGTATCATACAAGCTCTTTAACTTCTATTTACTCTTTTGGAAAATCGAGTGGTACTGATAAGGTATTTTATAACTGGTATGAAAAAATTAAGAATAACAACCTGGAAAATACTGAAGAAACAAGATAGAAAATATGCCACCTATTATCAGAATGTCCTCGCCATGAATATAATTATTGTAAGGAACAGGAAAAGCTGAAAAAGAACAAAAGATTCCTCTGGACCCAGGATTACTATGAATAAAGTAGAAGATGCCACCAAAGAAGAAAAGAAGAAGAAGACAGAGAAAATGGCCGCAAAGAAAAAGAGGATGGACTATATAAGATAGAAAAGAAAATAAAGAAGATTAGACAAAGAATAAAGCAGATGAAGAAGCAGGAAAACCATATTCAAAATAAAATAATGCAGATTTGAAAAGAAGTGTCAGCATGAGCCAAGAAAGATGAATATGAAGATTCTTGTAAACCATAGTTTGTAAAGTAACTTGAGAATAATGTAACTAGGGTTGGGATGCCAGCTCTATATAAAGCCTTGTAATTCAAAGAGGAAATCAATCAAGCTTCGAGTCCTGAAGTCTTGAGTGCTTCCATTCTCTCCCACTCTTGTAAACATTTTTCTTACTAATAAAAGTTCGTTTCCAGTACCTCGTGTATCCATTTTTGCAGCAAAATAATATATCTTGGAATTGAGCACAATAAGTTTTGAGTAACTAACTTTCTTATAGGAATAGGTAAGTAGTATTATCTGATTCTGAAAAGAAATGGTCCTATAAGGGAATTATAGGGTTTATGTTCTTGTAATTATTTATAAGATAAGCATTATAATTACGCCTCTAGTAGGAAACGAAGAAAGGTTGTGCTGTTATGATCTAAAGGAGGAAGGTCCGAGATCCCATGGACAGTTATAGGAAGTCTTTATAACATACTTTGTGCATGAAAGAGGACACGGATCCTTCTATAACCAGGATCATATGTGTGTGTGTGTGTGTGTACATATGTACAAATACACACATGTGTATGTACACACACACGCATATTCACATAATATGTGTGTGTGTGTTTATAAAATTTGTCCACCCTATATTAACCATTACATTCATTAAATCTAGACATATCTTGGATTCAATGAATATGGACATACATGTACATTCAATGAATAAGGGTAAAATGGTCATTTTGGCTAAATAAAATAAATCAGTAATTTCACTTAATAATAAAAGGGAAAGTCGGTTAAGAAGAAGGAATAAGAAGGAGGAAGATTTTTCTAAATTAGTTGGACAAGTGGAAGCATAAGAGAAAAGCATGTGAAAAAAATATTATAATAAAATCACATGCTAAAATTTACAATAAAAAAATATTTTATTAAGGAGGTGGTGAATGAAGAGTCTAGAGAACTCCTTAAACCTCCTTAGGAGGCCATTATTTTCATTTAAGACAAGGAGAAAAGAGAGAGAATGAGTCTTGAAGAAAGAAGAACAAGAGAGAAAAGCTAGAGTTCAAGAAGGAATCAAGGTAAGTTCATTGTTAAATTTCATGTATTGTGTCTTCAAACTCATGGAAAACCCTCTCTAACCTCTATGCCTTCCTTAAAAACACATATATCAAGCTTAAAGTCAAGATAAAGAAGAGGAGAGAGTGACGGTTTTTGGAGCTAGAGAAAGAAGATCAAAGGTAAGCTCAAGAACTTATTGATTCTTGAATATTTAAGTTTGTTATTTATGTTGTTATTGGTTGTTGGCTTATTTTGGTTGGATTTTGGTGAATTAGGATGTTCAAACCCTAAGGGGAGATTTTTCCCAAATTGATATTAATCATGTTCTAATAGTGTTTAAGGGGTTAAACATGAAATTACAAGTAATTTTTGATCAGTCACGTTTGACAGGGTTAGAGATGAAATTTTGTGGTTTTAAAGATTCTATTGTATTTAAAATGAAAAATTGTGTAGGTATCATGTAAATTACCCCTAAAACCCCTAAAACCCTAAGTTGGTGGCTACCAAGGGAAATATGGTCATTTGATCATGAATTTTTCAAAATTGAGGTAAAAAATAGATTATATAAGAAAAAATGTGTAGGAATAGCCTATGTCATAATTTTTGAGAAAGTACAATTATACCGGGTATAAGGGGAATTAGACCGGATTCCCTAAGGGCATTTGGTAATTTGGTACTTTGGGTAGAGATAACCAACCAAATGAGCTTTGGAATTAATCATGAATAAGTAATAACTCATTGACTATCAATTTGGAATTTTATGATTTGACATTTGCTCGAGCTGAACGAAAAGTTAAAAGGTTGGTAGTAGCTAGGCTTTGGAAAGGATTCCAGGTAGTAACTTTATTTCTCATATTCTATGTGATTATTAATATGCATTGTTTTTCCATGTTTTATGCATGGATATGTGTAAGGAGGTAAGTATCCTAGAGTTCGATGTGGGAAAAGCACAAGTACCACATTGAGGGAAAGACAAGTACCTCTTGGCTAGTGTGTATCCAGTCTAGGTTAGCCAATATGATTAATGATTATTTCTTGTTGGGTATGGGACAAGCAAGGTACCATCCCATGGGACAAGCAAGGTACCATGAGGCTAAGTAAACTCTGTCAAACCCCTCATTATTTTGACATTTATCAGAGTATTAAAGCGTAGTTCAATGGGCATACAAAAATAGTACAATATACTGATACAATATTCTTACATTACAAAATATTCCCACAGGGTTCATACAATTTATAATGTCATTCCTGGTTGTAAAGTACAACTAGTAGATAACCAACATAAAATCTTGATCTCCACTGGACCTTCAATTACCAGTAATCGTTAATTTTCCCTTTGAGCCGTTTCTACTTGCTGAGATAAATTTTTAATTTATGGAAATGGGTAAGATTCAAAAGAATCTCAGTAGTAACAATATATCAATCATATAAAATGTGAAAAGTAAACATGCAATGCAACATTTATCATGATGCAGCAATCAAAATGCCTAAGCCTACCTGACAATGTTCAGGAAACAAATGATGATTTTGCCCGGTACAAAATGATCATCTATTCTTAATCTGCACGGTATCATATCATAATGTGATCACAACAACAACTTGGAGCAGGCATATACCTGTCTGTACTCATTATAACTTGGAGTAGGTCAATACATGTCCGTACATATCAAGTCACTCAACTGGGTCCACCTGGCCACATGGTACCTCAAAGGTTCCATGAGGTGGTTCAACTCATTACCCACACCCAAAGAGTATCAACACCACAAGCAATACATTGAACAGATCATGGCCAAACAATGCATATTAACATTCATATAGAATATGAAAGATAGAGTTACTACATTGACTCCTTTCCAAAGCCTAGCTTTTACTAGTCCTTTAATCTTTCGTTTGGCTCAGGAAAATATCAAATCCTTAAATTTCCAAATTAAATATGAATGAGTTACTACTCATTCATATCTTAATCTTGAATTTGCAAGTTGGTTATCTTAGCTCAAAATCGCATTTTTACTCGGTATTTTGTGCTTTTCCAAAAAATTATGACCCGGGCTAATCCTACATATTTTTGCATGTAGAATCTATTTTCAAATTCAAATTTAGCAAATTCCAGCCCCAATTATAGATTTGCCCTTGGCAGCCCTAACTTGAGGTTTTAGTGGCAAAATTGTCATTTCAAGTTCTGGGACTTTTCACACTTCGCACTCTACATGAACCCTACACAATTTTCCCTTATTAACTCAATGGAAACATCAAAAGAACAAAAATCCAGTCCAAACTGTTAGATATGATTAGTTTTGATGATGACAAATATAGATGTCAAATATTAAGCATAAGAAGCTTGCATAGTATACTTTTCTAATACATTGACTAACTATTTGATGTTGCATATATTGTAGATTAGTCAAGCAATGGAAGAAAGAATCTGAGGAATAAATAACTTGCAAGAATTAATGAAAAATATGAAGATTCAAGTTTTTATGGGTACTGTAGCAGTGGGTACTATAGCAATACGGTTACTGTAGCAATTGGCACTGTTTGGCACTGTAGCAGAGTGATTTTAACAAATCACTCAAATCACTCGAGTGATTTTCAAAATCACTCGAGTGATTCTGAAAAACTTAAAATCACTCGAGTGATTCTGAAAATCACTCGAGTGATGTTTAGTGTTTCAGACTATGTTCTTCGTCCAGCTGAGCAAGGTCTTGTTATTTAATTATATTTCTCACAATACAACTCTAATTGAGACCAAACCAGTTGCATATGAAACTAGACTCCTAATGCGTCATTTTGACACCAGAACCAACATCAAAGGAGCTTAGGGAGGTCGATATCAGTGTTCAAATTTGACCTTCATGTCAGCGTCACTTTCTGGAACAGACTTGGTATTTTGGCTATAACTCTCAAACCACGGATCCAATTGAGCCGAAACTAGTGCCCTATGAAACTAGACTTCAAGAGCTTTCCATTGATATATAATGAAGCAATTTTGGATCCATATTCGAAGAGTTATGTCATCTGGAAATTTACCCGTGCTTGCTGAAGAATTGGAAACAAAACAAAGAGCTAAAGTGATCTGAACAACAGATCACTCGAGTGATTTTTAATCACTCGAGTGATATTGAAGATCACTCGAGTGATTCCAGAATTCATTGGAGTGATATGGCTTATTTCACAGATCACTTCCAATGGCGCAGAATTCACCGGAGGAAATTTCCACTGTTCTCAATATCACTTCCAGTGATAGGGAATTCACTCGAGTGATATGAAGTTTTCTGTAGATCACTTCCAGTGTTAGTAGTCCAGTGCAACTCCAACATCCCATGTCACCTCCAGTGGATGCTGAATCACTTCTGGGGAATTCCACTCCTTCTCATATCACTTCTAGTAAGCTTCAATGCATCTCCAGTGAAAACCCATATGCACCAACGTCTATTAAACTAATAGCTCAAGTAATGCAATTGATTCTATCAGTATTGCTAGACCAATGCACCTCCATCTCTTAATTACTCCAAGTCTTCATTTATGTGATATAGTCCTTTTGATTCATCACCACCAGTGGATTTCAATGCACTCTGGAAGTTTATGATAGAAGCCATCCGGAGATATTAAAATTTCTCTCTGCACTTAAGTATGGTATGAGGAACTTGAATTCTCATGTTGACGAAGCAAAATGGAATACAACGATCAATCTGAATGGGTTCATATGTTATGCAATCTTTGTGTTTTCACTTGCTATCATTCTTAGACATTGCTTAATACTAATTTCAAGTGTGAAATAGGGGCTCAAGCATTTGGGTTAAAACTTCAAATTTGGAGGTGACTCACGGCAAGCATCGTCACTCGAAGTGATGCAACCCAGAAAGCAGAAATCTTATCTTTGATTATTGGTCAAATTTAATCATGACTAATATTCTATTATATCAGTGGTTGAAGTGTTTCTCCAGATTGACCATGAAGAAATCATGAGAAGAGCTGAAAAGTTGTTTCACGAGAACCCAAGCGTCTACTGACAACAGCAATATTCTCAAGTCTATTACAGATGTACTCCATCATCACGCACATGACAAGTAACTGAACTCTCCATTCAAATGACAACTATTCATGGGCCGCAGCAAAATTCATAAGTAACGGAAGACAAATACTATTGCATCTGTCAGACACACGATGGGCTTTCAACGGAAAGATATTTGAATGTTCCAACGGCTCTCAACCATCTTCTATATAAACCAATATATTCAAACAAGAAACAGAGAGCTCTACAGAGAAATACTACAGCGAACAGAAATGATGAAGTAACGAAAACCCAACTGCCAACATGCTAATATCATAAGTTGTCCGCCTCATATACTCTTTGTTCGTATCTGTTTACAATATCATGTATATTTAGAGTGAGAATATTTGTATTATACTTGAGTGAGCATTTATCTACTCTGTGAGAGAGTCTGTAAACACACCATCTATATTTCTGTATTGATCTCAAGGTAGAGGGACCTTGAGAGGGTTGATTACCTTACGGGAAAGTTGTAGAGAGAATTGCTAGTAGTACTTTCTGCTCGCAAGACTTACAAGGTGCAAGCAGTAGAGAACGTTGCTGCTCGTAAGACTTACAGTGGTGTAAGCAGAAGAGACTGTTGCTGCTCGTAAGACTTCACGGGTAAGCAAGAGAGAAAGGACTTTGGGATTGCTTTGCTCAACTTACCGTAAGAGGGTGTAAACCTTATAGTATGTAAGGGGGAGTAACTCTTGTGAATTTATAGAGGTTTTTCTTGTGCCCGGTTAAACAAGAAGATAGTGGATTGGAAATCTCAGGAGGAGCCTGGGGACTGGACGTAGGTCATCGTGGATTGGACCGAACCAGGATAAATCACAGTTTGCATATTCTCTTCCCTAAGCTTTTACATTTCCAGCATATATGATTTACATATCAGCTTATGTTTATATACTTCCGCATGTATTGATTTGATAAGTTGCGAAAAGATTTTAAAAGATCATTCTTTCTTATCACACACCAATTCACCCCCCCTCTTGGGTGTCAGTCAGTTCTAACATTTGGTATTAGAGCATGACTCTTGTTTAAAGGACTTAACCGTGTCAAGTGTATTCAATGGCTGATTTTGAGTGTTGCTCACTTTCTGAAGGTTTCGATTATACCATCCCACCAATTTTGAAAGATATAGATTTTTGGTTTTGGAAAGCTAGAATGACTAGTTTTATAAAAGCATATGATTTTGATATGTGGAATGTTTTTACAAATGCTTTTGATCATAAACCAAGAAAGGATTGGACAGACAAAGAAAAGAAAATGTTTTCATTAAATATTAGAGCAATGAAGATTTTGTATAGTGCTGTGACAGAAAATGATTTTGAGAAAATTAGATTTTGCACTAATGCTAAAGATATCTGGGATACTCTTGATTCTATATATACTTCTAATGAGCATGTTGAAGTTGACAATATAGATCATTCACTTGAAACTATTAGCTGTGTATCCAGAATCAGTGAACAAATGGAAGTTGAGAATGAAGAAGGAATTATAAAGCACTTCCATGATGCAGTTAACACAGAAGAAAAAGAAGAAGAGGATTTCCAAACGAAACTCATCACAAACGACCATGAAAAATCACCCTCTAGAGCTCAAGATGAACTTATGGTAAAAAGTTCCAATTCTTCTTATAACTCTTATAAAACTGATTTTCAAAGTTTGCATAAAAATGTTTTCCAACCAATTGTTGATTCTGTAATGAAAAACAAAATTGTTTTCAAATATGCTGGAAACTTGTATGTGAAGGAAGAAAGTAGGAAAACTGGATATATGGTATTGTCATCCCTCAAACAACACAATGCTTGCATAGAACCTCACAATAAATATCATCATGTTATTTGCAATTATTGTGGTAAATCCGGTCATATTTCTCATATGTGCTATATTAGAAGAAATTTTAATGTGAGAAATAAATATGTTTGGGTTCCAAAAGGTCATAAGAAGTCTAACACTAACAATCAAGGACCCAAGTATATGTGGGTACCAAAATATCCATCTAACACTTTATGTATGCAGGATAATTCAAAAAGAAATGGACATAACAGTACAAAGAAGATGAAGCCAAGAGTTTCTCATGCACCATTAAGGAAGGTGATATCATCGAAAAAGAGAACTCATGAAAAAGCCATTGCTATAACCTCATTGTCAAAGCAAAAGAAGCAATGGATAATAGCAAGAGAAGTACATTATACCTTAAGAAAAGGGTACCATAATGTACCATTCAACTACCTTGAGGAGAACAAGAAGAGGAGGATCTCTCGTGCACAAATATTCTCAAAGCCTATATCATTTGAGAGAACTTTGCATAATCTTAAAGCTATATATGCAAAAACAAAGCTTCAAAGAAAGATGCAATGGGTATGCAAAGACAATCCTCCAAGCACCTAAGGTAAATGTGTAAAATTGTAAAACCTCCTATATTGTTATCTTTAATATTTATTGAGGTTTATACATGTTACCTTAGGAATGAGTATTGCAAACTATCTTAGAAATATGTTTTCAAATCCTTTGAAAAACTCATCTTGTAAACTTATTTACAAAGGGATTGCAATGTTCAATAGTTTAGTTCTTTATGCATACACGCATGTTTCAAAATTCTTCTTATGCATAAAGTCATGAATTTATTCAATTGTTATGATAATTCTGTTATGATTCCTATGAGCTAACCATATGTGGATCCAAGTAAAACTGGATACCTTAGGAAGAAAAAAGGTTATATAGTTTTGTAGGAAGAAGAAAGGAATGTCATGCTCTCAGTTAGTAAAACACGGATGAATAAAGCATACAAGAATTTTGAGGAGAACATGCAGTAAAGCTTGAATCACATGCATGGGTTACTCAAGTGATCTTGGAGGACTTGAGTACAAAGAAACTAGGAATTGGAAACTAACTTGAGTGTCTACGAGTCACACTCAAGCCAGGTACGCCGAGTTAGTATGGGAATTTATTTCAGTTTCCTAAGCTTAATGTTGCACCTATTCTTCCCAACTCAATTTGATTGATAAATTCTTGCTCTTTACTGCATACCATTAGCAATCAATCATTTATGATTTTCAAAATGAAATTGTGCATAATTTTTCTATGAATTTGTGTTTGAAATGCACATTTTAAAATTCTACTTGAATCTCAATTCATTTTGTTTATAAAAGTGCATACACATGACTTGAAAATTATTCATATCACATTTGCATTCAAATCATTTTCAAAAATTGGAAGTTAATATTTTTGTGTACTAAATGTCATAATTGCTTCAAATACATCTAGAGTATTTCCCTATCATCGATATATTGATCATGGATCTTGAATTATGCTATCCAATATTTAAACTCCTTAGCCTTTATTCTCCAACATGTTAGACTTCATGTCTAATAAGTTAGGCATCTATGTGAGTTTCAAGCTTATATCCAAGAAAAGAATTGAATTCATGAAAAGCATCATTCTTAAAGCATAAATTCTTATCGAGTTATTCCAAACATTATAAATGTTCATTAATGCATTGAATGAATGCTAATGCATTAACCATTATAGTGGAATAACATATTAGGATGATGTTTTGGAACTTAAGTCATTTGGACTAATGAGTTCGTGCTTTATCTTCTATAAATTCATTATACTCATCTTGTTACTCAAATGCATCAATATTTGTCTTTATCATTTGTGAGTAACTAGAGCCTTGTGTTCGAATTCTTACCATGAATCATGACACTATTCTAAAAGGCAACATTACTTCTTAGTCATTAGCAAAGTCATTGTACTCATATGTGTCTATTGAGTTACTTCTTTTGGCCAATTCATTTTCCATGTGACTTTTGCTCTTGGGAAGATTCTCAAACATGTTATCTTAAAGAAGGAAGCTTTTTGGTACAAGTATACACTTAAACTATTGACTTCCACCATTTTGAGCATGATGATTAATCCTTAACAAATTTCATGTTTTGATGATAACAAATTATGTTTTGGAAGTTCATGGATTTCATATCAACAAAAGAAGTGATTAAAGTGATCTGAGCAAGATCACTCGAGTGATTTAGTTAATCACTCGAGTGATATTCAAGATCACTCGAGTGATCATTGAAATCACTCGAGTGATGTGAAAAATTTCCAGATCACTCGAGTGATATGGGAAATCACTCGAGTGATGCGCATGATCACTTCTAGTGATTAATAAATCACTGCAAGAAAAATTCACTGTTTTGAAAATCACTTCCAATGAAGTCCAGATCACTTGAGTGATGCGCCAAATTTTCCAAATCACTTCCAGTGATCCTGAATCACTCGAGTGATGCGCCTGATCAGTTCATGTGATTAAAAAATCACTGCAGGAATATTTTACAGTTTTCTAAATCACTTCCAGTGATCTTGGAGTTTTCATGCATTCAAAATCTTAATGTCATAATGCATATTCTTGATTCAAAAGAACATTTGAGATTTTGAAACAATTTTCATATTTTCATTCATGATTTATTATTTCATAAATGTTGGTCATTATAGATAGATTTTATACTCTTTTGATCCAACTTACATAGATTGTATGAAAACCTTATCAATGACATATTTTCAACATAAAATGTATTTACAAGTTGTCATTGATCATTAGAAAACATCATTCTTAATTGATATCATTTGCTTATTATGCTTCATGATTCAATAACTTGAATTTATTGGATAAAATTAAATTTTGGTCTTTGTTGGATTATGATACTCCTTTCTCAAATATCATTTGATTCAATTGTATAAGAGCATAAGAGTTATTATGTCTAATATTGTGGACCCAAGAAAAGTTGGGTACCAAAGAACATATATTTGTACTTTTGCAGGAGTTGACCAAAATGCTTGGCTTTTAGATACAAAGATCAAAGGCTAATGGAGGAAGCAGAATCTGTGGTATAAGATGCAGTAAAATAGATAAAATGATGCAGCTGTAAACAAGAACTTCAAAGTTCTACTTGAGACGATGGATGACAAAATAAGGGAGCTATGAGCAAACCAGAATTTCTAAAGAGTACTTGACAAAAGGCACATGCTAAGAAGATAAATGAATATGAAGCCTTTCTCCAAGCTCATCTTGTTGCTTCTACTCTTAAGTGTTCCATAGAGATCACACACTCAGATTCCTTCAGTACTGATCAAGTTATTAGACGATGATTGACAATAGTGCATCCACAAGAGGATCATAACTCAAGTAATTACGACATTACTTGAGTGAGGTATTGTATTCTTTCATAAGTGAAATTCTCTAAGTAAGGGCCTTAAGGAGATATTCATCTTTTAATTCTACCATCCTATCTGGATAGTAGTTGAAGCTCAAGTCATTTAAATTTTCTGACTCGAATGATATTAGAATACAATTGCTAAAATCCATGTAGAGCATCATCTTTTTCGAATTTGATTTCTCTCTAAATTTTTCAACATTCAGTCTTAAAGTTTTCAATGGTTTTCCAAATCTATAAGAGCTTTTAACTGTATTTCTCATGATAAGTTTTAAGACTATGCATACATTAAGGGGGAGCTTCACATTCACATGTGTTTTATATTTTAAAAGGTTATCTCCTTTATTTGAAGAAAATCATTTAGTAGACTCATCTACATTCACCCTCAATTTTAAAAGATACTTATCTATTTTTTTTTCTTCATCCTAATTTGCATGTATTTTATAGAAAGGAAATGAATACTTGATTGCACTAATCTTTCTCCTTGCAAGAATATTTTTAACTTATGACAGGAGAATTTGCTCTATGAGAAGATCATTCCTCAACACACCAAAAGGAGAATATATCAACCTTGAGAAAATATGCATAACAATTAAACAAGGGAAATATATTGGCTACAACATTCAAAGTAACAAATAACTATGCCAATACAAATTAAAGGAGCATTAAGCATACTGTGATGGAACAAGGAGTTTAACTCAGAGAGGAGTATCTTGAAGACAACATATACTTCAGAGTTGCACCGAGAATATGGCATAAGCTGGACTTCATGGATCTATCATCAACTGGCCAAATTCAAATGAGCATTTCTAAAACCTCCTCTCTCTCTTTATGTTCTATACATGCCTTGCATATCTTTCATTATGAAAGCTTTATTGAAAACATTTTTCATTTGCATCACATTCAAATAGCATTACTTTCAAAAAGGGGAGAGTAAACTGTTTATTTTGATTAATGGAGAAAATGATATTTCAAATGTATTTTCATAATTACTTCTCCATGAAACCTTCTTCTTTATACTTCAAACTTTTTGCTAATGTCAAATAGGGGGAGAGAAATGGAAAAATATGTTGCATTCAATTTGTCTATTCACATTCAAGCATAATTCTCTTTAAGGATTTGCCATCATCAAAAAGGGGGAGAATGTTAGATATGATTAGTTTTGATGATGACAAATATAGATGTCAAATATTAAGCATAAGAAGCTTGCATAGTATACTTTTCTAATACATTGACTAACTATTTGATGTTGCATATATTGTAGATTAGTCAAGCAATGGAAGAAAGAAATTGAGGAATAAAGAACTTGCAAGAATTAAAGAAAAATATGAAGATTCAAGTTTTTATGGTACTGTAGCAGTGGGTACTGTAGCAAATACGGTTACTGTAGCAATTGGCACTGTTTGACACTGTAGCAGAGTGATTTTAACAAATCACTCAAATCACTCGAGTGATTTTCAGAATCACTCGAGTGATTCTGAAAAACTTAAAATCACTCGAGTGATGTTTAGTTTTTCAGACTCTGTTCTTCATCCAGCTGAGCAAGGTCTGGTTATTTAATCATATCTCTCACAATACAACTCGAATTGAGACCAAACCAGTTGAATATGAAACTAGACTCCTAATGCGTCATTTTGACACCAGAACCAACATCAAACGAGCTCAGATGAGATAGATATCAGTGTTTGAAGTTGACCTTCATGTTAGCGTCACGTTCTGGAACAGACTTGGTATTTTAGCTATAACTCTCAAACCACGGATCCAATTGAGCCGAAACCGGTGCCATATGAAACTAGACTTCAAGAGCTTTCTATTGATATATAATGAAGAAATTTTGGAGCCATATTCGAAGAGTTATGTCATCTGGAAATTTACCCGTGCTTGCTGAAGAATTGGAAACGAAACAAAGAGCTAAAGTGATTTGAACAACAGATCACTCGAGTGATATTGAAGATCACTCGAGTGATTCCAGAATTCACTCGAGTGATATGGCTTATTTCACAGATCACTTCCAGTGGCGCAGAATTCACCGGAGGAAATTTTCACTGTTCTCAATATCACTTCCAGTGATAGGGAATTCACTCGAGTGATATGAAGTTTTCTGCAGATCACTTCCAGTGTTAGCAGTCCAGCGCAACTCCAACATCCCATATCACCTCCAGTGGATGCTGAATCACTTCCGGGGAATTCCACTCCTTCTCAGATCACTTCCAGTAAGCTTCAATGCATCTCCAGTTAAAACCCATATGCACCAACGTCTATTAAACCAATAGCTTAAGTAATGCAATTGATTCTATCAGTATTGCTAGACCAATGCACCTCCATCTCTTAATTACTCTAAGTCTTCATTTATGTGATATGGTCCTTTTGATTCATCACCACCAGTTGATTTCAATGCACTCTGAAAGTTTATGATAGAAGCCATCCGGAGATATTAAAATTTCTCTGTGCACTTAAGTCTGGTATGAGGAACTTGAATTCTTATGTTGACGAAGCAAAATGGAATACAGCGATCAATCCGAATGGGTTCATATGTTATGCAATCTTTGTGTTTTCACTTGCTATCATTCTTAGACATTGCTTAATACTAATTTCAAGTGTGAAATAGGGGCTCAAGCATTTGGGTTAAAACTTCAAATTTGGAGGTGACTCACGGCAAGCATCGTCACTCGAAGTGATGCAACCCAGAAAGCAGAAATCTTATCTTTGATTATTGGTCAAATTTAATCATGACTAATATTCTATTATATCAGTGGTTGAAGTGTTTCGCCAGATTAACCATGAAGAATTCATGAGAAGAGCTGAAAAGCTGTTTCACGAGAAACCAAGCGTCCACTGACAACAGCAATATTCTCAAGTGTATTACAGCTGTACTCCATCATCACGCACATGACAAGTAACTGAACTCTCCATTAAAATGACAACTATTTGTGGGCGGCAGCAAAATTCATAAGTAACAGAAGACAAATACTATTGCATTTGTCAGACACACGATGGGCTTTCAACGGAAAGATATTTGAATGTTCCAACGGCTCTCAACCATCTTCTATATAAACCAATGTATTCAAACAAGAAACAGAGAGAGTTCTACAGAGAAATACTACAGTGAATAGAAATGTTGAAGTAACGAAAACCCAACTGCCAACATGCTAATATCATAAGTTGTCCGCCTCATATACTCTTTGTTCGTATCTGTTTACAATATCATGTATATTTAGAGTGAGAATATTTGTATTATACTTGAGTGAGTATTTATCTACTCTATGAGAGAGTCTGTAAACACACCATCTATATTTCTGTATTGATCTCAAGGTAGAGGGACCTTGAGAGGGTTGATTACCTTACGGGAAAGTTGTAGAGAGAATTGCTAGTAGTACTTTCTGCTCGCAAGACTTACAAGGTGCAAGCAGTAGAGAACGTTGCTGCTCGTAAGACTTACAGTGGTGTAAGCAGAAGAGACTGTTGCTGCTCGTAAGACTTCACGGGTAAGCAAGAGAGAAAGGACTTTGGGATTGCTTTGCTCAACTTACCGTAAGAGGGTGTAAACCTTATAGTACGTAAGGGGGAGTAACTCTTGTGAATTTATAGAGGTTTTTCTTGTGCCCGGTTAAACAAGAAGATAGTGGATTGGAAATCTCAGGAGGAGCCTAGGGACTGGACGTAGGTCATCGTGGATTGGACCGAACCAGGATAAATCACAGTTTGCATATTCTCTTCCCTAAGCTTTTACATTTCCAGCATATATGATTTACATATCAGCTTATGTTTATATACTTCCGCATGTATTGATTTGATCAGTTGCGAAAAGATTTTAAAAGATCATTCTTTCTTATCACACACCCAATTCACTCCCCCTCTTGGGTGTCAGTCAGTTCTAACATAAACAGTTCCAAACAGTGGCTGGAAGAAATTCCTTAAAAATTGAGAAAAATATAATTTTCTTGATTTCAATCAAACACCTTCTTTCTACTTGTATTCCTTTATTTAGCCATTTATTCTCAAATTTGACATAACCAATGGAAATTTGGGCAGCATTTCCCCTTAGAAAATAGACATCCCAAACTTTACAAAACCACCAAAAACAATTCAATAACCAGCCAGATAATCATCACAATTCAGTTTTCAATAAAAATACTAAAGTTTTTGTAACTTACCTTGCTTTCTCCTTTGCTTCTCCTTCAACTGAAACTACCCCTCTCTTTCCCTTGAGGTTTCCTTACTTAGATGGATTTTCTAAGAGAACAGGGAAGTTAGGAAGAGGATTCATGAGCCATAGCATAAGATTGATTAGATTTTTCCACACACTTACCTAGTTCCTGCACCTTTGTCTCATCCTTCTCTTCTTATTCTCCTTTTCTCTCTTCTCCTCCTTTTCTTCTTTCTTGTTGGACGTAATGCTCTTCTTTTATAGAGAAATATGGATTTCTCTAGACATGCCAAGGTGTCCTCAATATATATATTATTTTATTAGATTTAGTCATATGTCATTTTACATATTTATATTTTATTGTTTTATATTTAATCCAAGTATATTCCATAAAATATTCCATCCTCTCATATCTTCATCCTAACCAACAATACCCTCTTAGATTGCTGAATTTTATTTTGTGACCAAAAAGACCATTTTAACCCTACATTTTTGCATAGACAGAAATATTGACAGATTTTTATCAAACTTTGAAAATTCATATATAATTGTATAGATATCCAATTGGGGTGTTTCTAAAGCCTATATGACCCTTATTAAGTCTAGTGTTAATTAAAAATATTAAATTTGGCTAATTTGAAGTTAACCATGCCCATAATGTTTATCTTTGAGGTCTATTCCAGAAAAAATGTCAAATTCACTGGGAAATGTTTAAAAATTCATATCTCCTTGTATAAAACTCCAACAATTCTATATCACCTATAACAATAAATCTTATCATGTATACTTTCATTCTAGAAATTTTCATAATTTGTGGAGGTCATTTACTCATTTAAATATTTCATACAACATGACTGTCTCACGGAAAAACACACTGGTAGCAACACTAGCTTGTGTACCAAATAACCACATTTTGTATGACCTCTAATTTCCTTGTCTTGTCTCTTAATGTGCTCTTTAATTCACCCAAAAGCTACTTTCTAAAAGAATCCTGCTGACTCAGCGCTTGTAATTATGGCTAGGTCACATGGCAGCTTTTCATTGGTCCGTCAACAATTGCTTTTCAAAAGTCACTTTAATTGTCATCATTACATCTTTATGTCATCATTTCTTACTTTATTAAAGATACTTTAATAAAGTTACTTTATTGGTGTTTAACCGAGATTTTACTTAGGACTGCGTCACACATAACAAGGCCCACCAAATAACACCAAGAATTCATCATTTTTATTCCATTGAATATAATTAAATATTCAAGGAATTTTGGTGTTTAAAATTTTGGGACATTACATACCCCGGTTGAGTGGCATGGCGATTACGAACAGGTTGATGCTTTCTCCGGAATATTGACTTGATCACAATGTGATAAGATGTATGCTGGTAGGGACTAGGCGATCATTTTGATCTAGACAAAATCATCGCTTTGATCATGAACATTGTCAGACATGTGCATGGCATTATTAGTTACTGCATCATAATATATGCTGCCATGCATGTTTATTTTTCATATTTTATATAAATGATAGCTTGTTACTACTAAGATTCATATGAATCTCACCCTTTCCTTAAGTCAAAATTAATTTAGCTAGAGGAAGCAGCTCAGAAGGCAAAGTAGCGAATACTAGCAACTGAGGGTCCGGTGCTGATCAAAAAATTTTCTATTGGTTATCTGTTAGCTTCTCTTTATATTTAGGATTTGTATTGTAACTTGTACAAACCTTGTAGGGATTCCCTGTAATGTAATCAAGAATTTTATATTAATATATTGTACTATTTCTGTATGCCATTGAACTGCGCGTTACTACTCTGATAAATGTCAAAATATTGACACCTGGGGAGTGGATATTTGTTCTTGACAGTCACCTTATTTAGCTTTCAGTAATGAATACATAACCATAGGCTTCTGTCCTTCTTCTTAACAAACAATACAGGAGCTCCCCATGGTGAAACACTAGGTCGTACCCTTTCTCTAGTTGTTCTTCAATTTACTTCTTAAGTTCTGCTATTTCATTTAGTGCCATTTAGTAAGGGGATTTGGAAAGAGATATGGCACTAGGCATAATCTCAATCGAAAATTCCACTTCCCTTTCTAGACGTATTCCACTAATATGTTTTGGAAATACCTCAGGGAATTCATTTACCACAGGTATGTTCTCAAGTATGGCTTCGACTTCTGCCTATACAAAGAAGAAAATGAAGTACCCCTGACAACCCTTTTGTAGGCATTTCTTAGCTTCAGCTACTAAGAGAAAGTTCATACTAGTATTAGCATCATCACCCTTCTGCAATTTGGGATATACGATCTTCTTGTTTCCGCACTCTAAAAATACATTGTTTGCCATTAGCTAGTCAATGCCTAGGATAACCTCAAGTTTGTATAATGGCAGATATATAAGATCTATCCTAGACTCATACCCTTCTACATTTATAACATGATTCAGATAAGCATCCATAGTAGCAATCCTGATACCCATTGGTGTCGACATAACCAGATCATAAGGTAGTTTATGCACATTCAGCCCTAATCATCGAGCATATTCAGAGGCAATAAAAGAATGACTAGCACTAGAATCAAATAAGACTTGCAGTATAGTACCATTAAGAAGGATTGTACCTTGCATCATTTCGGGGGATTTTCGTGCCTCCTTATAAGTCAGTGTAAAGATCCTGCCTTGGTATTTGGGCCTGGGCTCTACTGCCTTCTATTTGCAGTTGCTAGTAAAATGACCCAGTTGTCAACAAGTATCACAGATTATTTATCCATCGCACGTCTTGTTGGAATGCGTCTTACTACATTGAGAGCATAGTGGAGGTGTACAGGATCTATGGTTCCCACGATTCTCAGGCCAATAGGATTTCTTATTATTTCCTCTCAACAAGGATCCTTGGCCCTTTTGTTTATGGGAAGAGTTTCCCCAAATTGGTTTACTATAGCTACTGACATTTATAGTTAGATACAGGTTATTCAAATTACTCTCTATAATTCGGCATTCTTTCACGGCCTGGTTGAACTTCTTGAACTGTCTGAAGACCAACTTCTCTTTAATCTCATGCTTTAGTACCCTCACCAGCATATTGGAGCTCTATCTCTCATCACTCCCATGTCTCAGGTAAGAGTAGTAGCGAGACAAGAGGATGAATCAGGATAGATACTCATCAAAGGTTTCCTCGCTGCTTTTTTGGATGGATAAAAATTCTGCCTCTTTCTCTATTTTGACGGACCTCAGAAAATACTTCTCATTAATTATTTCTTGGAATAATTCCTAAGTGATGGGAATATTCCTACCTTGCAAGATCATCTCTATGTTCTTCCACCACCGATCTGCATCCCCTTCCAACTTATATATGCCCATTTGAGCTTTTACCTCAGTAGGGCATTCCATTATCTTAAATATCTTCTCCAGTCTGGCTAACTAGTCCTTACTAATTTGGGGATCAAATTTTCCTCATAATATAGGTGGCTGATGTTTACAGAATCCTGAAACACAATACTGTAAGTTTCCTCCTTCACATGCTGGTCCTTCATAAGATTCCTGATTTGGTTCTGTTTGTTGCTGAGATCCTACTGTCTGGGTTTGTTCTTCCTCCATATTCACTTCCCCCTGATCCATTTCAATATTATCTGTTCCCTCTCTATCTCCATTCTATTTCTCTTTCAATTCCCTAAGTTCCTCTTGTTAGATATGATTAGTTTTGATGATGTCAAATATAAATGCCAAATATTAAGAGCAAAAAGTTTGTATAATATATTTATCTCCTACAATGACTAACTTCTATATTTAATGTAGATTAGAAGATATCAAGTTAAATTATGGAGAATGATCAAGAAGATTGAGAAAGAAGTTATTGAGTTGGATTAATCAAGAGGAAGAAAAAGAATGAAATTGAGGACATTAGTCAAGAAAGTAAGAAGTTATCAAAATATTTTGGAGACCAATTAGGAAGAGATTGAAGATAGATGAACTTGAAAAATATAATGGGAATATCAATATTCAAGTTCTTAGATTTAATTTTAGAAGTTTCTATGATCAAATGGAAGTTGGAATGGCTAAATTCGGAGTTAAAATAAGCTATTTTAAACTTTACAATGAATAGTGATTTTTGAGTTACAATATGCTATTGTAAAATCACTCTTGAGCTTCAAGAACTTCACTTGAGTAAGCTCTAAAAGTGATAATACTGTTCACTCGAGTGAGATATGAGTCACGCGAGTGATAATTAATTTTCAGCATACTCTGTTGTGCTCTGTTTCGATTCAGCATGAGTGAGGTTCGATAATTCAGCTATATCTCCTAAATACAACTCTGATTAAGGTGAAACTAGTGGCATATGAAACTAGACTTATAATTTATCATTTTGACACCAATTTCAAGCTAAAATGATCTCATATAAAGGATATATTAATTTTGGAATTTGATCTATAAATCACTATCATTTTCTAGAATAGGTTCGGTATTTTGAACATATCTCTTAAACTACAAGTCCAATTGATTTGAAGCTAGTGGAATATGAAACTAGAATTAAAGAGATTTTTATAGATTATTAATATGTTAAATTTGAAGTTATATTCAAAGTGGTATGGCTTTTAGAAGTTGATGCTAAAAAAGACATACACTATCTACACTCTTTGGATCATAACTTGCAGAATACAACGAGTTTGGAGTTGATTTTTTTTTCTAGTAGAATGCAGGAAACAAGAGCTTTCCAATGATAAATAATTTGCTAAATTTGGAGTAATATTCAAATACCTCTATATTTATAAATTTGCAGATGGATTGGATGTGATGTCTCAGTACACTTGAAGTTAATGATAATTCTGACAGTGATCACTTGTAGGAATCTCAAAGTCACTCATTTATGAAATTTATAACTCTCCACTTGAGTTCATTAGTTGTCACTCGAGTGATGGTGTCAACTCTCAGTACTTCAGCAAGTCACTCGTAATATTTATGAAAGTTGTAACTCTTCACTTGAGTTTATCAATTGACACTCGAGTTATGAACATTGCATGAAGTAATGTCAATTTGATGCACTCGAGTTCTGGAGGAATACTCATGTTCTAATGTGAAGTAAACTCAAGTCCTGGAAGTTTTGCACTGAGAGTTTCTACCCAATAGTTTTTGTGTTGTGCAAACTTGGAGGAGAACTTGAGTTCTCAATGGGCACTCAGTTCAGGACTTCAACTTGCAGTGGTTCTGCAGGTGACTCATGATGGCTTTGCAAGTTATTAACAAAGCTCACTTGAGTGAGTAAGTTGTCACTCAAGTGATGACAAGCAACTCACGAGGATTCACTAAGTGACTCTCTGATGAACCAAGAGTGACAAGGCACTCAGTGATACTGAATCGCGCTCGAGTGGAGGTTTATCGTCTTTTAAAAATCAACGTCTCATATTCCTCTGTAATCTTGCAAACTCATTTAAACCTTGATTATGTTACTTCTAATCATTCCTATTCATTACTAATCAAGTTTACATGAGGGTTATAAGTAATTGAACATGGAGTAGAGCTCAAAGGCCAAAGAGCAATTTATGTGAGACACTCCAATGGTCATATTTCTATAAAGTGACAAAATCACAATAGGAAGACCAATGTGCCTAACGGATCCTTCAACATCTCCAATGGTCATCTGAGCTACATTAACTATAAATTGAAAAGCATTCAAAGTCGAAGATATGAGCTTGCACCTATACTGTCAAAATGTCAATACTTTGACGTTAATCTCATTTTCTCTCTGTTTTCTCAGTGATCATATAATTTAGCATAGAGAGTGAGACTATTTGTAATGTACTTCAGTGTTCATCTTATTCAATTCTAAAAGAGAAGATTAATTGTAATCCTTTATTATAAAAGTTGTATCCTTACAGTGAGTAAGGGGGAGTATCTCGGTGAGAGATTTTGTAAACGGCTTCACAAGTGCCCGGCTAAACTTGTGGGATTGTAGAGGCTTTTCTTGTGCCTAGTCAAATAAGATAGTGGATTGGAAATCTTAGGAGGAGCCTGGGGACTGGACGTAGGTCATTATGGATTGGATCAAACCAGGATAAATTATTGTTTGCATCTTTTCTTCTTTAAGCTCTTATATTTCCAACATACATTGTTTAAATGATTGTCTATGTATTTACACATGATTACTTTCGTACTTACTGATTTCACTAAGATGCGAAAAAGATTTTCAAAGTTCTTAGGTTTTTTTATCTTACACATAATTTATCCCCCTCTTGGGTGTCAGCCAGATCTAACACCTCTCGATGTTCATGGATCACAGCATGTTGTTTCATCAGCATGCTAAGTATCTGCTGCATGGGATCGAGTAGGTATTGGTTTCTCTCTTCCTCAACTTCTGGGTCTACTGGTCTATTTCTCAATCGAACCATTGTTTCTTTTCACTATTAAAAAATGATTTGCACTATCAATATCATATTTAATATATGTATGGATTCCTTAAGCTTGCATGTCAACACATAATAGGAATATACATATATTATTCCAAATAGTCTTATTGATATCAAAAGCATCTTTGTATTTACATCAAAACAACTTTTATTACACTGCCATTACTAGAACAGTTCCTACTAATACTGCATTTATCATATATAGTACAACACGTACTTAGTCATATGCCTAATAAAAGGAAAGAACCCAAAAGGACCATGCTCTAAAAGATCATTGTTCTTCCTAGTCCTAAAAGTAGAGTCAGGGAAGAAGTACAAGGTGGTCCTGATCCATATATTGTTAGGCATCCATAACTTATGTACGTCCTGATCACAGTATAACGAGTTCAACTCTTATAATAATGCTAAGTACTGAGGTGGTAGGGAGGCTTGGTCATTAGATGTTTTCAAGTATAACCCTCAATATATTGTTGCAGCTCATAGTAAGGACACAAATCATATGCCAACTCAATAATTGGAGCCATGGAGATAGCATCGGAGTCCAAGTACTGTCCTACTTCTTCCACCTTCGGGTCATCTATATCTCTAGTGGAAGACTCAACACTAGGCCTAGGTCTTAACATTACCATCACAGGGGCCTTACTCTCTTCCTAGGGGTTCACATCATCCTTGCCCCACCTTTTGTCCTATAAACCATTATAGCTTACCCTCCGGTATGCGCATATCCTTTAAAGGTTGATTAACTAACAGAGGCAATCTACTTCTCCATCTTCTGCTATCACTCATGACTCCCACTCAGTTGATCAGTATACCTATATAAGCATAGAATGATAGCTTTTGCCAAGACCAACTGCTCTGATACCAAAATTGTAATACCTTACCTTTCAAAGTATTTAGTTGGGTTTGAAATAGATAATGTCTTCAAACCAAAAACTAGAAATTGTTTGTAAATAGTAGGATCCTGACTTTAATACAGGGTTTGAACCTACACTTGAATGGAATTTTCAAAAACTTTTTAAATACTTATGTATGGTCTCATTTCAGTTTGCAAATTCATTATCACTCATCAGTTTTTAAACCTTTTATTTTAAAAATAGAGCGTTCTCTGGCAAAAGCCAGCATATTAGTAGTTAACCTATGGGCCTTTAGTGTTTGGACACCCGATCTAATACACTTAGCGCATTAAAATAACAATGTGTGCGTTGATATGCTAATGTATGGTTTACAGCTAATGTGGTTGTCGTTAGTACTAATGCTATTGCTATAACTATTCCTACTTAGTTAGATTTACAATTTATACAGTTATCTAAAATGAAAGATAATCAAATGGATTCTAACTATTTGGCATGCACTTCACCCGTCTATGGTTACCTTGTTGCCCTTAGAGTTGCTCACCTTTGTTGTATATTATTGGTTAGAAAGGGTGAGATTCAAAAGAATCCCAATAGTACATAAACCACTCATATGATATGCAGAATGCTAAGCATGTAAAGCAAATCATCAAATAGAACACTTACAGTATGCAGCAAACAAAGGGCTTAACTGGTCCCTTATCACAGACCACAGTACTTGGTGATATCAATCTGTCAGCCCAAGACCTCAGCTCCATATAAGGTGAACTCACAGGCTTTCTGCCTGAAGCCTACCTGGCTCAAGATGCCCAGGGTAACTCTCTATGCAACCTATACCTACGAGTCTTACCGCATAGTATCAAACCCCTCAATATTTCAATATTGATCAGAGTAATAACGCGCAATTCAATGGGCAACAAAAACAACAAAAACATACTGATATAAAGTACTTGATTATATTACAGGACTTCCTACAGGGTTTTTATGTAATATTTACATGTCCCAAAATAACACAAAATTATAGATAACCAATACTACTGCTTAGACAGGTCCACATTTAGTGTCTAGTGTCTACTTCCTTTCCCTTGGAGCCGTTGTCTCTTGCTGAATAGATTTTTAAATATTTGGAAAGGCATGAGATTCATACGAATCTCAATAGTAACACACAATCAATCATATAAATGTGATAAATAAACATGCATTCCACCATATAATGTAAGAGAATAAATATGCTGCAATTATTACTGTCTGTTCGACATTTATGAACAAATGACTGTTTGTCCCTACTGGCCTCAATGTGCACATTGTTCAAGGTCAATTGACAGATTAACCCCTACTTCCTATGATGTTCCAGTAAAGATGAATGTCTGACCATACTTGTCTTACTACCACAGCTGGGTCCCATATGGCCTGATAGTAGTTGTGCTTTCCCGCAGGATGGTACTTATATTTTTCCCATACCACAACTAGGTGTTGTACCAAACATTCATATCACATAACATGGCAACACAAAGTATATAAATAATCACATAGTGTATGAAGGATAGAGTTACTACCTGGAATCCCTTCTAGTTACTAGCTAATCCGGTCTAATAATTATTTTTCCAACTCGGGGAAATGTTAAATCCTAAAATTCCCAATTTATAATAAATGAGCTATTACTCATTCAAGTCTCATTTCTTAAATTCATATGGTTGGTTATCATTAGGGTTAATGCACTAAGTTAAATGAAGGATGAATGTGGTCAATCTAACCCAAAGTGCTTATTTCTACTCTTAGAGTTTAATGTACATTTTGACATTACCTTCTTAATTTCGCACATTGACTAAAATCTGACAGAATTTTCATCAAATTTTGAAAATTCATATCTTTATTTACAAATGTCTAATTGTAGTGGTTCTAAAGGCTATGTGACTCTTATTAAGTCTATTTTGGAGGAAAAATATTTTCTTTAGCCTATTAGGCATACACTATTCCAAAATTACCATTTTTTGGACATTGACATAGAAAAATGCTAGTTTTATTTGGCTAACTTCAAATATACATAACTCTTAGTGTATAGATCCAAATGACATGAATGATCTATCAAATTAAATCTTGACATGTCTACAATTATTCTGAAAAATTTCACATTCATTTCACATTACTTGATTATTTAAAAACACATTACAATATCATTGCCTTGCAAGAAGCCTTAATTGGCAGAAAATTCCAGTTTTACAATTTGTGTTCCAATGATCCCGAATTTATAAATAGAGGCTATTCCCTCATAGTTTTTCATGTAGAACACAATGTTAATATAAAATTGATTAAATTCCCATTCCTTCTTGATATCCTGTTCAGACAAAAAATTAGGGTTCAACATAACAATCCTCCTATCCATATTTTAACTACCAAACTTAGCTCATATACTCTTAAAACACCATATAATTACATGTATATGATCAAAGCTTCATGAACCCTAGAAAACCCTAAATGGCCAAAACTAGGGCAGCAAGAACAAACCCCAAAAACTTAAACAATCAAGATAATATATATGTCAAAATGATGCTCTTACTTACCTTTTGCTCTTTCTTGAGCTCTTTTCTTGATTCTCCAATTTTGGCTCTTGCTAGAAGACTTAAAAAACCTCCCCTTGAAATTCTAAAACCATAGAAATAAATCTCTCATTAAGGGGAATAATGTTTATGAAGAGTATTTGAGCCATAGAAGTGATTTACAAGGTCAAAATTCAAGTAAAAGATCATACCTTGTTCTTGGCATTTTTTCTCTTTCCTTAAGATGTTTGGCCTACTTGTGAGAGTGAGAGAGAGTGTGAGATATTCTAAAATTTCTCTTCCCTTACCTCTTGATCACTTGGCCAAAATTGGCCTAAAAAGAAAAAGAAAAATATGTGGCTAAGAATTATGCTTCTTGCACAAGTTAGAGTTAATTAACCAAGTGTGTTTAATTTAATTGAGTAACCTTTCTCTTACCTCTTCTCTTCCTTGTTTTGCATGAAAAGGTGCTGCCCAAATGGAAGAGGAATTGTTGACCAATTGCCTCACATTGTCTTTCCATTGGCCAATTAATTTCCAAGTTGCAAAAGTTGACAAAACTTTGACCAATTGACTAAATTTGTCTTCTTTCCTTGTTTGCCCTTGTTTTGGATGAATTTAATAGCCTAAAAGAGAGATGAGATTTTTTTTCCATTCTCATAATTACTTCTTACTTTCGAAGAGAAAATCTTGGCCCTTTATTTTGGTTTCTGATCTTAACCTCAAGATTAAAGGGTAAATGCCTCTTTTGCCCTTGATCATGGAAAAATTATTTCTTGTTCCATTTCAAGTATACCAAAATTCATCATTTTATTTCATTTAATATAACAAATGTACAAGGAATTTTGTTGAACAAAATTTAGGATATTACACCTAAGGACTAACTGTCCCACACATAAGCAGATGATAGGGAATGCATACAAAGCAACACATATGATATAAGGGATAAGGTACTATCTATCATCCTTTCCAAATTTAGTTCTTGTTCCCAGTCTCTTGGGTGTCCAAGGCAAATGTCAAATCCTATAAGTTAGAATTCACAGACAGCAAGTTATTACTTGTCCTAATTCTTGATAACTCATAACACTTATGTTGGTTATCCTTAGGGTTAGTACACTAAGCTAAATGAAAAGTCAATGTGTTTACACTAGCTTTATGTGCTTAATTCTACCCTTAGAATTCAAGTTTATTACACTTGGTCCTTAATTTCTTAAATTCGCATGTTAGCTAAAAACTGTCAGAATTTTCAATAAACTTTGAAAATTCATATCTTTTTCTAGGAATGTCCAATTGCAATGTCTTAAAGTTATATATGACTCTCATTAAGTCTATTTTGAAGGAAAAATGTATCCTTTAGCAGTTACACGTACAGAATTCTAGAACCACATTTCAATTTACACTGCCACATAATCATCCTAATTTTAAATGTCTAATTCAATATTCATAACTCCTAATGTACCAATTCCATTTCATCATATTATATATCAATTTAAAGCGTAACATGTTTACTTGAAATTTGGAAAATATCACAATCACCAGACAAGGTTTATCCTTTAAAATTTTTGTCATATGCAATGTTCCAGTAAAAAACGCAACTCTGTTAGCACTGTTTCACAAGCAACTAAATTTTCAAACTTTAGAGTCTTGAATCGAGTCCATCCAAAATCATAACCAATGACCTCTCCCACATAATTTTTTATGTAGAATCCATTAAAGATATAAAAAAAATCAAAATCACACTCCTCTCTCCTCCCCTGCTTCTGGCCGAAAACTTGCTCCCAAGCTAACAATTAATAAGTTTATACTTTGACCACTAAACTAGTCTTATACTATCATCAAACACCATATTTCATCACATACATGATCATAACAACATTGTATCCTAATTTCCCTTAATGACCAAAATCTAAGGCTGTAAGACCTCACTTCATTATTGATATTACTCAGAGTAGAAATTATGCAGATCAGTGGGCACATAAGGATAGCATAAAAATACTGATATTATTGATACAATGCTTATTTATATACAAAAATTCCCTATAGGGGTATATAGAATAATTAAAGACCTTAAAATAAATAAAAGGTCTTCAAATAACCAATGTTTGCTTCTGAGCTCGTCCAAAACCATATGCTATTGGAAATTACCGTTTTTCCCTTCGAGCCACTGCCTACTGCTGGAAACTTTGTACATTTATAGAAAGGGTGAGATTCAGAGAATCTCAATAGTAACATGCAATCATACATATACAATGTGAAAATAAATATGTCATGCACCATGTCATGTAAGATGATCAAAAACTGTGTGTACACTTGTCCAAGGCTAAACGATAGTTTAGACCCTGGCTTAACTCATGTCTAAGGTCAAATGACAAGTTTAAATCCTTGGCTTGTTCGTGTGTACTTTTGCTAGACCTAGATCACAACTAGGCTAATGTCATGTTACAGAAGATGGCATACATAAATGTAACACCTCACTTTCATTAGCTCTCTGACTCTTAGTTTCCACAGATTAGAGTAACCAAGTGATTATCTTAATAAACTAACAGCCGTTCTCTTTATTTACACTAGAGCGATTCTCTTATTACATTAGAGCGGTTCTCTGCTTATACAACAATCATTCATTCATATACATACACCCAGTACATAATTATACATATATACCACCTTTACATTAATAAAGAAGATGGTGCCTTGCACTTTCGTCTTCGTTTCAACTTCATATCTCCTCACACATCTTCACCTGTCTAAAATGGTTGGTTGGGAGGAGGGAGATTCGAGAGAATCTCAGTAGCAAACATTACCACTATGCATGCTAGATATATGTTTGATGCACGACATGCTTGCTTTTTGTAAAAAATGTGCCAATCCATTGACATCCATATGTATGCTCATGTTACAACATACTCATGGCCATCATATAACATAACAAGGCATTAATCAATCAAGCATTCACATACAACAATGCAAACACATACATATCATATACATGCAGGCAAGGTAAGTTCACTACTTGTCGGACTTCACGTTCGTCCTCAATCCTTCGTCTTTGCTCTGGTTCGGGCACGTCCATTTGTCTAGTCCTAGAATTCCAAATACATTTAATGAGTCACTACTCAATCATATAAAATTCTAGACTCATTTTTAGTTCATAATTTAGCCCAATTATGTTACATTACCAAAAGGCCCCTGGAAGCCCAGCCTAACTGTACTTTTACCAAAATTATGACATAGGCCAATCCTATACAATTTCACGTGTAGAATCCATTTATGACTTCACATTAGTGAAATTCACACCCAAATGATGGAAATACCCCTTGACATCCCTTATTTAGAGCTTAAAGTGTAATTCGATCATTTCAGACCCATGCCTTTTTTCAATTCATCATCAACATAAACCCTTTACAATTTTCTCTTCTAAAGTTAATGGAATCATCCAATCGATGAAATTCCAACTCTATCCTCATGCCACACTTCAGGAAGCCAATTTAGTGTTCTCAAAAGAGTTGTGCCGGTTCCTCCCTTTCTTTAACTTAATACCCTCATTTCTACTTCTTATTACATGATTAGCCGTTTAGACATCCATTGGACATCGTTTCGGCCCCTAAAACCATGATTGAATGAGAGATTAATAGTACTCAACTCCCATAATACTCATTTAAATGACAAAGCGAAATGGTAAAAATGAAGCTTACGCTTACCTCTACACTTTTCTGAATTCGGTTCGGAATTCTGGGCACGTTATGGCCGGCGAGACGGCACCAACCATCTCCAAACTAGAATCCAAAACCATAGAATCAAAGTTTGGGATGAGTAGAAGAATGTTTGTATTGGGTACTTTGAGAGAAGACGCCGTTTTGGTAGAGTTTCGGCGAATCACAACTTTCTCTCTCTTCTGAATTCTCATTCTTTCTCCGTTATCTTTCTCTTTCTTGTTTTGTTCTGTTTTCTCATTCTGATCTATTTCTCTTTCTTTTTCCCTTTTAATTTTGTATGAGAGTATGAGAATAAATGATGAAGGATGACGATTAATTAAAATCATCTAAGTGGTTCACTACCAATTGATTCAACTGTCTCATTACTTGCATAACAAGTTCCATTTCTCTTTTCCTTTATCATTCCATCAATATTAATGAGAGATAAGAGAGTATAATCTAATCTCAAACTATCCCATTATACCACCTTAAGTGGTCAACCAAGTCTTAAGCTTTTCCACTTATTGACTTTCCTTGATAATAATTTACCCACATAGGCTTATTAATTATCAAGTAGTCATTTCCCTCCTTTTAATTCCCATTCCACTCAAATTATAGGGAATATTAGGGACAAATCCTCATTTCTCATCTTTTGGTAAAATTACCATTTCGCCCTTAGGTATTACGATTTATCGTAATAAACCATTTCTTGTCCCTTTTCATTTATTTCCCTTCACACTTGACTTATTTGGGCATCAACAATAGGGAAATAATGGTTGTTAGCCATTCATTAGTCAAATAACCATTTCACCCTTACCTTTCATATTTCCCTAAGCTCTCTAGCTCACCATAATATTCCCTTAAATATCCAAGGATATAAAGGAATTTTTAAAAATAATATCATGCCTTGCCAGGACATTTGTTAAACCAGGGTCTAGCAGTCCACTTAATCTAGGTTTATTCTCAGGGTATTACAGTTCTTCCCCCGTTCAATAAATTTAGTCCTCGAAATTTCGAACGTCAAATGGTACCACTTGTACCCCAGAGAACCATCCCTCGACATTCCGTCTATCTTGTTAGATATGATTAGTTTTGATGATGACAAATATAGATGTCAAATATTAAGCATAAGAAGCTTGCATAGTATACTTTTCTAGTACATTGACTAACTATTTGATGTTGCATATATTGTAGATTAGTCAATCAATGGAAGAAAGAAATTGGGGAATAAAGAACTTGCAAGAATTAATGAAAAATATGAAGATTCAAGTTTTATGGTACTGTAGCAATACGGTTACTGTAGCAATTGACACTGTTTGTAACTGTAGCAGAGTGATTTTTAACAAATCACTCGAGTGATTTTCAGAATCACTCGAGTGATTCTGAAAAAATAGAAATCACTCGAGTGATTCAGGAAATCACTCGAGTGATTCAGCAAATCACTCGAGTGATATGCAGTTTTTCAGACTCTGTTCTTCGTCCAGCTGAGCGAGGTCTGGTTATTTGATCATATCTCTCACAATACAACTCCAAATGAGACGAAACCAATTGCATATGAAACTAGACTCCCAATGCGTCATTTGGACACTAGAACCAACATCAAAAGATCTCATATGAGGGAGATATAAGTGTTCGAATTTGACCTTCATGTGAGCGTCACTTTCTGGAACAGTCTTGGTATTTTGCCTATAACTCTCAAACCACTGATCCTATTGAGCTGAAACCGGTTCCATATGAACGTAGACTTCAAGAGCTTTCCATTGATATATAATGCAACAATTTTGGAGCTATATTAGAAGAGTTATGACATCTATAATTTGACCCCTGTTTGCTGTCGAATTGGAAGTGGAGTTTTGAGTTCAAGTGATCTGGACAGAGAGCACCCGAGTGATTTTTATAATCACTCGAGTGATCAGGAAGATCACTCAAGTGATCATTATAATCACTCGAGTGAAATGCATCAGAATGCATTTCACTTCCAGTGGCGCAGAATTCACCGGAGGAATTTTTCACTGTTCTCAATATCACTTCCAGTGATATAGAATTCACTCGAGTGATATGAAATTCTACTGATATCCAAGTCATTACAGTAAACTGAATAACTTCCAAGTCAGATCAGATTTATTTGAGTTATATGGGTATTTTGATACACAACTTCCGGTGATCACTCAGTATACTCTCCACTGTGATAGAATCAGTTCCAGTAGCAGCAAATCAGAATCACATCCGGACATCCCATATCACCTCCAATGAAATGCTTCTGCATTCGAGTGAAATGTTGGTTTGAGAGAATCACTTCCAGTGGACTGTATAATCACTCGAGTGATTCAGTTCCTATCAGAAGCACCTCCAGAAGCTGACTGAATCAAGAGTGGATTTCAGAGTTCAATCTCTAAATTAGTTGGAGGTGACTCACGGCAGTCTTCGTCAATTGAAAATGATGAGACCCAGAAAGAAGAAGACTAGCTTTTGACCAATGGTTCAATATACTCATGTCTAATATTTCATTGTATCAATGATTAAGGTGTCTCTCCAGATTAACCATGAAGAAATCATGAGAAGAGCCAAAAAGCTGTTTCATGAGAAGCCGAGCGTCCACTGATAACGGCTAGTTTTCTGAAGTGGAAATCTGTCAGAACAAGCAGTGCGACTCCAACGGGTATGTTGAGATGCTATCAACAGAATTAAAATGAACAACCAAGAACGTGCAAACAGAAAGCAACTGTATGAATCATATGTCAGAAGCACAAACAGATTACAACGGGAAATACTGAAGCATCTGTCAGAACACCATGATCAATGGGCATAACCATTGAACTTTCTGTCTAAGCACATGATCAGCTTACAACAGGAGAATGTTTGAATGCTTCCAACGGCTCTTAACCATCTTCTATATAAACCAATGTATTCAAACAAGAAACGACTAGATGAGATGATACGACAGTAACCAAACACATGAGCAATGAGAACCCAACTACCAACATGCTGATATCATAAGTCATCCGCCTCATATACTCTCTGTTCGTATCTGTTTACAATATCATGTATATTTAGAGTAAGAGTATTTGTGTTGTACTTCAATGAGGATTTATCTACTCTGTGAGAGAGTCTGTAAACACACCATCTATACTTCTGTATTGAACTCAAGGTAGAGGGACCTTGAGAGGGCTGAGTACCTTACGGGAAGTTGTAGAGCGAATTGTCAGTAAGACTTTCTGAGACTTATAAGGTGCAAGCGGTAGAGAACGTTGCTGCTCGTAAGACTTACAGTGGTGTAAGCAGGAGAGAACGTTGCTGCTCATAAGACTTGCACGGGTAAGCAGGAGAGAAAGGTCTTTAGGATTGCTTTGCTCGACTTGCTGTAAGAAGAAGTAAACCTTACAGTGTGTAAGGGGGAGTAACTCTTGTGAATTTGTAAAGGCTTTTCTTGTGCCCGGATAAACAAGAAGGTAGTGGATTGGAAATCTCAGGAGGAGCCTGGGGACTGGACGTAGGTCATCGTGGATTGGACCGAACCAGGATAAATCATAGCTTGCATATTCTCTTCCTTAAGCTTTTACATTTCCAGCATATACATATCAACTTATGTTTCTATACTTCCAAATGTATTGATTTGATAAGTTGCGAAAAGATTTTAAAAGATCATACTATCTTATCACACACCCAATTCACCCCCCCTCTTGGGTGTTAGCCAGTTCTAACATTTGGTATCAGAGCTTGGGCTCTTGTTTAAAGGACTTAACCATCTCAAGAGTTACAATGGCTAACTTTGGGTGTTTTATGCTTCCAGAAGGATTTGATTATACTGTTCCACCTCTTTTGAAAGATATTGATTTTTGGTTTTGGAAAGCTAGAATGACAAGTTTTATAAAAGCATTTGATTATGATATGTGGAATGTTTTTACAAATGCTTTTGATTATAAACCTAGAAAGGATTGGACAGATAAAGAAAAGAAAATGTTTTCATTAAATATTAGAGCAATGCAGCTTCTGTATAATGCCATGACCGAAAATGATTTTAAGAAAATTAGATTTTGTTCTAATGCTAAAGATATCTGGGATACTCTTGATTCTATATACATTTCTAACAAGCGTGTTGAAGTTGAAAGTGTTGACAGTTCATGTGGAATTACAAGTTACGCATCTATGGTACATGAACGATTGGAAGTTACTGATGAAGATGGAGATATCACACAATACTTCCATACAGTCAACATGAATAGACAAGGAGATGAGGATTCCCATAAAGAGCTCAGTATAGACGATCGTGACAAATCACCCTCTAGAGCTCAAGATGAACTTAAGGTAAAAAGTTCCAATTCTTCTTATAACTCTTATAAAACTGATTTTCAAAGTTTGCATAAAAATGTTTTCCAACCAATTGTTGATTCTGTAATGAAAAACAAAATTGTTTTCAAATATGCTAGAAACTTGTATGTGAAGGAAGAAATTAGGCAAACTGGATATATAGTAGTGTCATCCCTCAAACGACACAATGCTTTCATAGAACCTCACAATGTATATCATCATGTTATTTGCAACTATTGTGGTAAATCCGGTCATATTTCTCATATGTGCTATATTAGAAGAAATTCTAATGTTAGAAATAAATATGTTTGGGTTCCGAAAGGTCATAAGAAGTCTAACACTAACAATCAAGGACCCAAGTATATACGGGTACCAAAATGTCCATCTAGCACTTTATGTATGCAGGATAATTCAGAAAGAAATGGACATAACAGTACAAAGAAGATGAAGCGAAGAGTTTCTCATGCACCAATAAGGAAGGTGATATCATCAAAAAGGAGAACTCATGAAAAAGCCATTGCTATAACCTCATTGTCAAAGCAAAAGAAGCAATGGATAATAGCAAGAGAAGTACATCCTACCTTAAGAAAGGGCTACCATAATGTACCATTCAACTACCTTGAGGAGAACAAGAATAGGAGGATCTCTCGTGCACAAATATTCTCAAAGCCTATATCATTTGAGAGAGCTTTGCATAATCCTAAAGCTATATATGCAAAAACAAAGCTTCAAAGAAAGATACAATGGGTATGCAAAGGCAATCCTCCAAGCACCTAAGGTAAATGTGCAAAATGGTAAAACCTTCTATATTGTTATCTTTAATATTTATTAAGGTTTATACATGTTACCTTAGGAATGAGTATTGCAAACTATCTTAGAAATATGTTTTCAAATCCTTTGAAAAACTCATCTTGTAAACTTATTTACAAAGGGATTGCAATGTTCAATAGTTTAGTTCTTTATGCATACACGCATGTTTTAAATTTCTTCTTATGCATAAAGTCATCAATTTATTCAATTGTTATGATAATTCTGTTATGATTCCTATGAACTAACCATATATGGATCCAAGTAAAACTGGATACCTTAGGAAGAAAAAGGGTTATACAGTTTCGTAGGAAGAAAAAAGGAATGTCATGCTCTCGGTCAGTAAAACAAGGATGAATAGAGCATACATGAATATTTGAGGAGAACATGCAGTAAAACTTGAATCAAATGCATGGGTTACTCAAGTGTTCTTGGAAGACTTGAGTACAAAGAAACTAGAAATTGGAAACTAACTTGAGTGTCTACGAGTCACACTCAAGCCAAGTACGCCAAGTTAGTATGGGAATTTATTTCAGTTTCCTAAGCTTAATGTTGCACCTATTCTTCCCAACTCAATTTGGTTGATAAATTCTTGCTCTTTACTGCATACCAATAGCAATCAATCATTTATGATTTTCAAAATATTTCAGATTGCTAAATGGACTGAATATTAATTTGTGAATAATCCTTCTATGAATTTGAGTTTGAAATGCATATTCTACTTGAATCTCAATCCATTTTGTTTATAAAAATGCATACACTTGAAAATTATTCATATCACATTTGCATTCAAATCATTTTCAAAAATTGGAAGTTAATATTTTTGTGTACTAAATGTCATAATTGCTTCAAATACATCTAGAGTATTTCCCTATCATCGATATATTGATCATTGATCTTGAATGTGCTATCCAATATTTAAACTCCTTAGCCTTTATTCTCTAACATGTTAGACTTCATGTCTAATAAGTTAGGCATCTATATGAGTTTCAAGCTTATATCCTAGAAAAGAATTGAATTCATGAAAAGCATCATGCCTAAAGCATAAATTCTTATTGGTTGAGTTATTCCAAGCATTATAAATGTTCATTAATGCATTGAATGAATGCTAATGCATTAACCATTATAGTGGAATAACATATTAGGATGATGTTTTGGAACTTTAGTCATTTGGACTAATGTGTATGTGCTTCATCATCTATAAATCATTATATTCATTTTGTTACTCAATTGTATTAATATTTGCCTTTATCCATCTCTGAGTAACTATAGCCTTGTATCCAAATTATTGCCTTGAATATTTATATATTTCATGATTCAACTCTAAGAGGCAAGATTATCACTTGATCAATAGCAAAGTCATTATGCTTAGATATGTTTTTCTAGTTAAGCCACTTTTGGCTAATTCATTCTCCATATGACTTTTGATCTTGGAAAACTCTCTAGCATGTTAACTTCAGTGTCTAACATGTTATCTTCATTGTTCTTTAAAAAGAGAAGTTTTTTTTGGTACATGTATACACTTAAACCATTGACTTCCACCATTTTGAGCATGAGGATTAATCCTTAACAAAATTCATGTTTTGATGATGTTTTGATGATAAAAAATCATGTTTTGGAAGCTCATGAATTAATTATCAGCAAAGGAAGTAATTCTGGTGATCTGTGCAAGATCACTCGAGTGATTTTGTTAATCACTCGAGTGATATTCAAGATCACTCGAGTGATCGCTGAAATCACTCGAGTGATTGAGAAAAATGACAGATCACTCGAGTGATCTGTGAAATCACTCGAGTGATCCGCATAATCACTTCCAGTGATCGAGAAATCACTGCAAGAAAATTTCACTGTTTTGAAAATCACTTCCAGTGATTCTGAATCACTCGAGTGATGCACCAAATCACTTCCAGTGATTGTGAATCACTCGAGTGATACGGCAAATCACTTCCAGTGATTGAGATTTCACTTCAAGAAAAATTCACTGTTTTGCAAATCACTTCCAGTGATTCCAAATTCACTCGAGTGGAATATGAAAATTTCAAGATCACTTCCAGTGAACTAGCAATCACTGTCAGAAGCTTTCAATGTTTTCAAAATCACTCCCAGTGATATTATATTCACTTCCAGTAATGGTTCTTTTTGTCAGTAAACACTTTCAAACATACACTGTGATCCATTTGCAATTACTTCCATAAAGAACAACTGATTTTGTTAGCTAAATTCTGTTATTACTGATTTCTCCAAATTGTTGTCAAAAACATATGATATATTATTTTACTTCTCAGTTACGAAAACAAGATCACTCCTGATGGTTTTCAGAAAACACTTCCAGTGATCTTGGAGTTTTCATGCATTCAAAATCTTAATGTCATAATGCATATTCTTGATTCAAAAGAACATTTGAGATTTTGAAACAATTTTCATATTTTCATTCATGATTTATTATTTCATAAATGTTGGTCATTATAGATAGATTTTCTACTCTTTTGATCCAACTTACATAGATTGTATGAAAACCTTATCAATGGCATATTTTCTATATAAAGTGTATTTTCAAGTTGTCATTGATCATTGGAAAACATCATTCTTAATTGATATCATTTGCTCATTACCCTTTATGATTCAATTGCATAAATTTACTTATTGGGTAAAATTATACATTTCTCATTGTTGGTTAATGATACTCTTAGCTCCATTATCATATGATTTAATTGTATAAGAGCATAAGAGTTGTTATATCTAATATTGTGGACCCAAGAGAAGTTGGGTACCAAAGCGGGAGCATGTACTTATACTTTTGTAGGTGTTGATAAAAAGGTTCTACTTCCAGATACAAAGACTAGAGGATAACAGAGGAGGCATGATTGACAGTATTACAGTGTGAACAGAAGCAAAATCTGTGGAAGTGATAGAGTAAAGGTTAAGGCACCTAGAGATGATGAATCCAACTCCTCAAATAAGGGAGTATGTGCAAACCAGAATTTCCAAACAGTATTTGACAAAAGGCGTATACTAAGAGGATAAATGAATATGAAGCCATTCTCCAAGCTCATCTTGTTGCTTCTACTCTTAAGTGTTCCATAGAGATCACACACTCAGATTCCTTCAGTACTGATCAAGTCACCAGACGATGATTGGCAACAGTGCATCAAAAAGAGGATCATGACTCAAGTAATTACAATATTACTTGAGTGAGGTATTGTATTCTTTCATAAGTGAAATTCTCTGAGTAAGGGCCTTAAGGAGATCTTCATCCTTTAATTCTACCATCCTATCTGGATAGTAGTTGAAGCTCAAGTCATTTAAATTTTCTGACTCGAATGATATTAGAATACAATTGCTCAAATCCATGTAGAGGATCATCATTTTCGAGTTTGATTTCCCTCTAAATTTTTCAACATTCAGTCTTAAAGTTTTCAATGGTTTTTCAAATCTATAATAGCTTTTAACTGTATTTCTCATGATAAGTTTTAAGACCATGCAAACATTAAGGGGGAGCTTCACATTCACATGTGTTTTATATTTTAAAAGCTTATCTCCTTTATTTAAAGAAAATCATTATAGTAGACTCATCTACATTCACCCTCAATTGATTAGTTTTGATGATGAGATACTTATCCATTTTCTTTTCTTCATCCTAATTTGCATGTATTTTATAGAAAGGAAATTAATACTTGATTGCACTAATCTTTCTCCTTGCAAGAATATTTTTAACTTATGACAGGAGAATTTGCTTTATACAAGATCATTCCTCAGCACGTTACAAGAAGAATATATCAATCTTGAGGACATATACTGTGATAATCAATCAAGAGAAATATATTGGCTGCAACATTCAAAGCCCTATGCCAATACAAAGGAGCATTAACCATACTGTGATGGAACAAGGAGTTCAACTCAGTGAGAAGTATCTTGAAGACAACATATACTTCAGAGTCGCACCGAGAATATGGCATAAGCTGGACTTCATGGATCTATCATCAACTGGCCAAATTCAAATGAGCATTTCTCACCGGTACAAAAAACACTTTTAAGACCGGTTAAAAACGATATTTTAGACCGGTTCTGGATCAGGTCTTGATACAGCCGGTCTAAAAAGTATTACACTTTTTAGACCGGTTAAAAAACCGGTCTAAAATATGAATTTTTAAGACCGGTTCTTCAACAACCGGTCTTAAAGTTTAACTAGGAACAAAGCATAAAAAAATAACAATTTAAGACCGGTTCTCTTAATAACCGGTCTTAAATATATATTTAAGACCGGTTATTAATAGAACCGGTCTTAAAGTTTACTTATTTAAGACCGGTTCTCTTAATAACCGGTCTTAAAAATTTGTTTTGTTTTTTTTTCATTTTATTTGTTTCAATCTTGCCCAGGCCAGTAAGCCATAGTCAACAACATTCCCCCTGTCACATTACATACACATGCATATATGTATATATTGACAATCAGAAGCAGTGACAACAGCATTTTTATTTCCAGAAACTACCAATACACAATCCTCGACTCTCAACAATCAAAGAATGAACATTATGAAAAAAATCATTGAAAACAAACACATTCAATTCTAATGACTACCAATAACACATGATCAACTTATTCAATTCTCAGAAACAGTACAATATTTCTCATTATATGGAAACAATTCGTAAGCTTTACAGAGAAATGAAAAAAGTGGAGGAAAATTGACAATAGTGATCCCTGCCTGAATCAACAGCCAACTAGTATCGCCAATATCCAAGAATTTGTCCTAAACAGAGATATAAACCAAGTTAGATATATATGAAAACCATAAGTATTATTAGAACAACATAAATCGGATTCAAAAACTTACTAATCTTGTAAAAGCTCATAAATGAATTCAGCACAACAATTGCGGATGAAATCAATATCTTCTTCAGGAAAGGGATCAGCAAGATCAAACATCTGTATGTGTAACACCGAAGCCAAACAAAACATTAACTTACTAACTTAAAAACAATAAAGTAATACAAAATATTTGAAATATACATATATTACCTCCTCGGAAAAGTCAGTCGTGTCTAGGCTGATAATATTGTAAATCTGCCTCAAAATATAAAGACCACATAAGTTGGAGCCCGGTGGTTGCCTACGGGTCTGAAAAAGAACATGATATCATCAAAGCAAGCATAAAAGCATAGCTTATGAAACGCGTCTTAAAGAAAACAAATATGTATTAACCTTTGGCGTGATCCATGTAGGGTCTTTTAAGTCACGAACATGCCTACCACACTTAGCGTGTAGGAAAGTCCGCATAGCCCTATGATCAAAATCACAAAGACTACTTATTCTGCACACAAACTTTGCACACAAAATGTAATAAAGCAAGAAAACTTACGAGTTCATGGTCTTCTTCAAGTCAGTCCCTGGTTTGAAGTGGAGGGAGCAGAGGAGGATCACTGTGTAACTAGCCTTACACAGAATAACCAATTGCTAATGATCCCTGAAAAAAAGAGATGAATGTTAAGCAAATATAAAGCATTATATGTGATGCTTCGGAATATAAATTTGATGTTTCTTACCCATGCACATAAGGAACCAAGAAACAGTTAGTTTCTGTTTCACTAAGCCTCTGTGATAAATATCTATGTCTGATGGCAGCAGTGTTCCCTTTCTCTGTGGCATGAGCTGGGCACATAAATCCAAATTTAGCGCTCTGCCCAGAGGAAACCAACCTACGATTCATGTACCTACAAAAATGGAAGCACACAAATTAAGGTTACAGAGCCTAATTTTTAAGATATTTACTTCAAATTGAAGAAGATACTTACATCAAAAAAACCTGGACAATCGCAATCGTAAGATTTTGTCTAGGAGCGACCATGGACATTAAATCATTCCTCTCAAGATAGCATGCCGCCCCTGACGGTCCAACAACTGAATCCATAGGCCAATGTTTAGTCGGGAAAGATGTGTCAAATGCCATCAGAATCACTTGCTGCATCACATTCAGTGGTGGAGGCTGTGAAACTTCACGAGGGACTGGAGCTGGACTTGGGGCTCTGATCGGGGAATCCGCAGCTCCAACAGAAACAAGGTTCTTCGGCCATGATATGAAAGTACCCAAGACATCGGCCAAAATCTTAAACTCCTCAGAAGGGATAGGGACAGGTTCGTCTGAGATAATAACCTCCTCAACTGACACCCTAACCTGATCATCTGTCATCTCGAGGTGGTGAACAATTGATCCTAGGTTGTGCACACTCCCCCGTGCAACTAACCGTCTCAGAGGATCCTCAACATATAAATCACAAGGCTCAGCATCGTCCTTTCCAGGACCCTCTGATGACTGTCCCACATTGCAACAACTCCCTTTGGTGCTCTGCTTATGGCAATCGAGCGATTGTGCGTGGACAGGAGCGGTGTCTTGTCTTGTGCTCACCATGACATATACCTCGTCCTTCATCTTGCTCAACCGGGGATCCAATAGTGCATTAAATGATGCTTCTGCCTCAGCCCTTGCTTCCGCCCTCGTAGTGGCCAACATACGCTCCAATTCGTCTCTCGTGACCACGTTGGAGGAGGAACTGCGTGAGGAGGATCCAAAGTAATCCTTTATACCCACCCCTCCTCCAACTCCCCTGACGCGGCCTGGATGGCCACGTTTTCCAGTAGCAACCGTGAGAATGTCATTCCTCCCCTCGGACTTGAAGGTTCCCTCGGCTTTCTTTTTTTGAAGTTCCTCCTGTGAGATATATAAAAAACACACATGAGTAATGAAAAATGTTTATTGAACAGTTAATAAGAACAACAATACTTACAATTTTTTCACCGACTATACGAGACTGGTCGCTCGTATAGGATCCACCACTCTTCCGGCGAGCATGCAACCACAACTCTTCACGCCGTATCGGAGATGGTGGAGATAGTAGAACAGAAGGATCGGATTGAGAAGCTTCTTCCAATCTCCTCTGTTTGGCCGCCAACAAGTCTTTCTCGGCCTTTGCGTATCCCCCACGAGACATTGTATGGGGGCAATCATTCTTCCTGCCACTCGCTTGTGCCTTTTTCCTTCTTGCCTGTGAATAGGAAATGGGAAAAAAAAGGTTACAAACAGTAAAGACAAAAGATAAGTACATAAAGTACAAAATAAGTTATCTCACCAAAGCCTCTGGAGTAGTCCGAAGCCTAAAAAACTCCTGCCATGTTGCTTCATCGATGTACGAGTACTTGCTGCAAGGAGTAGGACGTGGCTTACCAGCTGGCACCTCGATATGCACGTAATTGTTCGCCAGACTCGTCTTGAACTTCCTCCAGCGCTCACAACAATATGTCATAGTCTTGTGATACAAGATCTCACTCTGAGGAACGTCGTAGGTGAGCTGTTATTCATGAATGAAAGGAGTTAGTGACAGTAATGAAACGAATTTGATAAAAGAAACATACAGAGGGAATTTTATACCTGAATAGTGTCCCAAATATGCTGCTTCACATTTTTGTCGACATTCCTCCACTCCTCTATCAATATGCTAGGCTTATTCCGTGCGAGGAGGCCGACAAAACTCCTAAAACGACTGGCATTCGGCCCGATCGGTTTCCAGTATTGATCGAACTGGATCGGTATCCTCTCCCCGGCAGACCGACTCAAGGAAACATCCCTCAACCGTGTGGCCGTCCTGCCCCTCCTTCTAGGCTGGTGACTCGGCTCACCCGATGACTGCCCCTGATTAACACTCTGAGGCTCGCTGTGCTGAGCAGTACGGTGCACCTGATCCTCGGCTGTAGGATGCACCTGATCCTCGGCTGTAGGATGCACTGGATCCGTCATTGTACTGTTAAGACAAATTTTTTAGTTATTAAGTGACTTGCTGAGATTACGCAAGTGAAGTGGGAGAGTATAACAGATAGTATCGGCCCGGGAGAAAATGAGTGTAAGGGAGCCCACATGATTGTTTTATTGGGTATTTGGAATCAAAGACAAATCATCGTCTTTAAAGACTTTTATCGTACCCACCTAAACTTTTAAATACCAAAAAAAAAACAAAAGACTTTTACCGTATGGTGGATTGGTGGTGCATGATCTGAAGACCATAATGATGACAAGGATGGAGTATTTATGGATTTAAAATGAGCATGTATACTACCAGCTGGTCAATAAGACAACTGGTCTTGGTTCCCCTCTCTAGCTCTCTTGATATCATGACCATAATGGTTGCTTATATTTGTAATACATTAATTTTCATATTGAGGTGAGTTCTCAATTGGACTCTCAAATAAATATTAATCCACTGATTTCAGATACAAAAGATCCTGTTCAGCTTATTTTAAAATTAATTGATCAAATATTTTTATTCTGGTTGGTTTAAAATTTACATATAACTTTATGTTATTTTTGTTTTTCCTTTTCCATTTTGCAGTGGAGTCATTATCGCTGAAGGCATCCTTAGTGGTTCCAATGTTACTGCTGATGGTAGTTTTGACTTCTGGTTCTGTATTACATACTCTAACATCAAAGAGATAGTAATAATTCAACTAAGATGCTTTGATGGTTAAGCTTTTTTCATTACAAGCTAATGTATTTGTTGCAGGAAAGTCATGGGCCTACCTCTTTCTTCTCTATGCCTATGTTCAAGCATCTAGATACGTAGTAGTTGGAGCAGTTTATCCCTTTCTAAGTTATTTTGGACATGGTTTGGATTGGAAAGAGGCTATAATCATCATTTGGTCAGGATTGCGAGGGCCAGTTTCCTTGTCACTAGCATTGTCAGTTAAGGCAAGTCTTAGGATGTAACTTTGATTTGCAGTTATGATGAAAAATGGTTACTAAATAATTCTATGAACAGAGTTATACCTTTATTTTTTTAATAAAGTTTTTACCTTCCCCTGAGACATGCCCAAATTACATAGCTTTCCTGTCCATTATAAAGGGATACAGAAAGATCAGTTGAAGCCAAAACAATGACTTAGACAGCCTCATTGATGATTTTGATTTCTTTTGTTGTAAAAAAGAAGGGAGAAGAATGCCGAATTGTGTGATTTTCTTGTTATTCTCCCTCGCATCTATAAATGCCATGTACTATGCCTCATTTCAACACACAAAAAATAATTCAAAACTTCTTGTTATAACAATCAGCATATATCATGTGATCATGATAACAAACAACACAAGGCTAATCATCGTAGGCAATCTCTTGCTTTTGTAATTTAACTTCTACTGATGTAATTTTTTGTTTCTTTCAGCATGCCACTGGCGAATCGATTGAATTGAACTCAGATACAGGAACACTGGTATGTATACAATTTAAATATTGATCAAAATCTATTTAGAAAGTTTTGAGTAAAACACTTTTGAAATATTTAATGCACAAATTTCATATAAGTAATTATATTAACAGAGTTTTACCTGTTTGACGCGCAGGAGGAGAGGGGCAGCAGTGGCTGGAAAACACGCCGGAGTGAGATAAAGGCTGGAGAGAGTTTCAAACGCCGACAACAGAATATGGGAAAGAAGGTGGAAGCGGCGGCGGCGATTGGAAAGGTGGCAGGAGAATACGGCGGAATATCACCTACTGCGTTGGAAGTGAGTAGTTCGCGGCGGTGGAAACAGAGGGGGAAGTGAAACGTAAATGTGAAATGAACTTTCGCGGCGGTTCTAGGTTTGAAAATCAGACTTTTAAGACCGGTTTTCTAAATAACTGGTCTTAAAAGTACTTTTCAGACCGGTTTTCTAAATAACCGGTCTTAATAATTACTTTTAAGACCGATTATAAAAATAACCGATCTTAAATTATTGATATTTAAGACCGGTTATTTAGAAAACCGGTCTTACTAATATCGTGATTTTTTTATTCATTTTAAGAATTTGTTTTTAAGACCAGTTTTTTAAATAATCGTCTTAAATTATTGACTTTTAAGACCGGTTATTTAGAAAATCGGTCTTAATAATATCTTGATTTTTTTATTCATTTTAATAATTTATTTTAAGACCGGTTGTTTAAATAACCGGTCTTAAATTATTGACTTTTAAGACCGGTTATTTAAACAACCGGTCTTAATTTGTTTTTGAGACCGGTTGTTTGTATAACCGGTCTAAATAAGATTTTTTTATACCGGTTTTTAAGACAACCGGTCTAAAACATTGCTTTTAATTACAGAATTGCCACCGCGTGTTTCTTTAAGACCTTATCCGCAATAACCGGTCTAAATAATGCGGTCTAAAAATGCTATTTTGTACTAGTGTCTAAACCCTCTCTCTCTTTATGGTTTTATGAATACCTTGCATATCTTTTATTATGAAAGGGTTATTGAAAACACTTTTCATTTGCATCACATTCAAATAGCATTACTTTCAAACAAAGGGGAGAGAAAAATTGTTTATTTTGATTAATGGAGAAAATGACATTTCAAATGTATTTTCCTAATAACTTCTCCATGAAACTTTCTTCTTTATACTTCAAACTTTTTGCTAATGTCAAATAGGGGGAGAGAAATGGAAAAATATGTTGCATTCAATTTGTCTATTTACATTCAAGCATATTTTTCTTTAAAGGATTTGCCATCATCAAAAAGGGGGAGAATGTTAGATATGATTAGTTTTGATGATGACAAATATAGATGTCAAATATTAAGCATAAGAAGCTTGCATTGTATACTTTTCTAGTACATTGACTAACTATTTGATGTTGCATATATTGTAGATTAGTCAAGCAATGGAAGAAAGAAATTGGGGAATAAATAACTTGCAAGAATTAATGAAAAATATGAAGATTCAAGTTTTTATGGTACTGTAGCAGTGGGTACTGTAGCAATACGGTTACTGTAGCAATTGACACTGTTTGGCACTGTTTGTAACTGTAGCAGAGTGATTTTTAACAAATCACTCGAGTGATTTTCAGAATCACTCGAGTGATTCTGAAAAAATAGAAATCACTCGAGTGATTCAGCAAATCACTCGAGTGATATGCAGTTTTTCAGACTCTGTTCTTCGTCCAGCTGAGCGAGGTCTGGGTATTTGATCATATCTCTCACAATACAACTCCAAATGAGACAAAACCAATTGCATATGAAACTAGACTCCGAATGCGTCATTTGGACACCAGAACCAACATCACAGGAGCTCAGATGAGGGATATATAAGTGTTCGAATTTGACCTTCATGTCAGCGTCACTTTCTGGAACAGTCTTGGTATTTTGCCTATAACTCTCAAACCACTGATCCTATTGAGCTGAAACTGGTGCCATATGAAATTAGACTTCAAGATCTTTCCATTGATATATAATTCAACAATTTTGGAGCTATATTAGAAGAGTTATGACATCTATAATTTGACCCCTGTTTGCTGTCGAATTGGAAGTGAAGTTTCGAGTTCAAGTGATCTGGATAGAGAGCACCCGAGTGATTTTTATAATCACTCGAGTGATCAGGAAGATAACTGGAGTGATCATTATAATCACTCGAGTGAAATGCATCAGAATGCATTTCACTTCCAGTGGCGCAGAATTCACCGGAGGAATTTTTCACTGTTCTCAATATCACTTCCAGTGATATAGAATTCACTCGAGTGATATGAAATTCTACTGATATCCAAGTCATTACAGTAAACTGAATAACTTCCAAGTCAGATCAGATTCGTTTGAGTGATATGGGTATTTTGATACACAACTTCCGGTGATCACTCAGTATACTCTCCACTGTGATAGAATCAGTTCCAATAGCAGCAAATCAGAATCACATCCGAACATCCCATATCACCTCCAATGAAATGCTTCTGCATTCGAGTGAAATGTTGGTTTGAGAGAATCACTTCCAGTGGACTGTATAATCACTCGAGTGATTCAGTTCCTATCAGAAGCACCTCCAGAAGCTGACTGAATCAAGAGTGGATTTCAGAGTTCAATCTCTAAATTAGTTGGAGGTGACTCACGGCAGTCTTCGTCAATTGAAAATGATGAGACCCAGAAAGCAGAAGACCAGCTTTTGACCAATGGTTCAATATACTCATGTCTAATATTTCATTGTATCAATGATTAAGGTGTCTCTCCAGATTAACCATGAAGAAATCATGAGAAGAGCCAAAAAGCTGTTTCACGAGAAGCCGAGCGTCCACTAATAACGGCTAGTTTTCTGAAGTGGAAATCTGTCAGAACAAGCAGTGCGAATCCAACGGGTATGTTGAGATGCTATCAACAGAATTAAAATGAACAACCAAGAACGTGAAAACAGAAAGCAACTGTATGAATCATCTTTCAGAAGCACAAACAGATTACAACGGGAAATACTGAAGCATCTGTCAGAACACCATTATCAATGGGCATAACCAATGAACTTTCTGTCTAAGCACATGATCAGCTTACAACAGGAGAATGTTTGAATGCTTCCAACGGCTCTCAACCATCTTCTATATAAACCAATGTATTCAAACAAGAAACGACTAGATGAGATGATACGACAGTAACCAAACACATGAGCAATGAGAACCCAACTGCCAACATGCTGATATCATAAGTCGTCCGCCTCATATACTCTCTGTTCGTATCTGTTTACAATATCATGTATATTTAGAGTGAGAGTATTTGTGTTGTACTTCAGTGAGGATTTATCTACTCTGTGAGAGAGTCTGTAAACACACCATCTATACTTCTGTATTGAACTCAAGGTAGAGGGACCTTGAGAGGGCTGAGTACCTTACGGGAAGTTGTAGAGCGAATTGTCAGTAAGACTTTCTGAGACTTACAAGGTGCAAGCGGTAGAGAACGTTGCTGCTCGTAAGACTTACAGTGGTGTAAGCAGGAGAGAACATTGCTGCTCATAAGACTTGCACGGGTAAGCAGGAGAGAAAGGTCTTTAGGATTGCTTTGCTCGACTTGCTGTAAGAAAGAGTAAACCTTACAGTGTGTAAGAGGGAGTAACTCTTGTGAATTTGTAAAGGCTTTTGTTGTGCCCGGATAAACAAGAAGGTAGTAGATTGGAAATCTCAGGAGGAGCCTGGGGACTGGACGTAGGTCATCGTGGATTGGACCGAACCAGGATAAATCATAGCTTGCATATTCTCTTCCTTAAGCTTTTACATTTCCAGCATATACATATCAACTTATGTTTCTATACTTCCAAATGTATTGATTTGATAAGTTGCGAAAAGATTTTAAAAGATCATACTATCTTATCACACACCCAATTCACCCCCCTCTTGGGTGTTAGCCAGTTCTAACATATCTTTCTATTACTTCTCTTATTTGCAAGCTCATAGAGCATGCAAATCAAGAATCATATTCTTGAGACCAAATTTCATATGGCATTCTGCATTCACTATGCAGCATTTTCATTCCTTCTGTACCTAGTATGTAGCATTCTCAAAGGACTCACTAGTTCGATCTCATAGCGCTTAGTTTCTCAGGCCTCACTGCCTCTTTGGGACTCTCCCAGATTATCTGGTATGTATACCAAGCTTTACAGCTCATTCAAATTCCAAGACACAGGACATTTCGGCTTTACTGCCTAGGGATTCACCACCCATGCCATAGCCATCTTAGGCTTATTGCCTTAGCTACAATCTGGTATAATTTGAATGTTTTGCTAATCTCAATATATTCTCTGGACAAGTATGTACAATGTCACTGTGCTAGGTAACAACCACAGCACTTAGACATATAGGTTTTATAGCCCAGGGATACTGCCTTATGCAAATTTGCATCTTATATTGTTAACCACATCTTATATTCTCAACCACATCTTATATTTTTCCAGCCTAAGGACTTACAAGCCCGTCAGGTCTTAAGGCATTGGGACATTTATTCCATCATCTTTGCTGACTGATAACTCTCTCACTAGGCCTACTGCAGAGGTACCCTCACTGGGCGCCCCCTGCAGCCGCATAGATATTCAGCCCACACCCCCTGGAACACCAGCATTGAGTGCGGCAAACTTATGGAATAGCCACCACCTAACCATATGATCCATCATCTTGTCAGATAAGTATCCACTAGCATACACCTATTAGGCCTCAACTCCAAGCTCACATGGGTGCAGCATTCAGCCTAATTGAATGGGAGTCCATAAGGAAAACTTTACTGGCCGCCCAACCAGCTATCTCTCGAAGGAGGTCTCCTCAGGTATCGAACACGTGACATTGGACACTTAACCCGCGCTCGCCAACCTTGGCACCTTTGAGTTTATCAATTCATTCCAGGCTTCAACTCTTGCTGCTTAACTCATTCACATTCTTATGTAATGTTCACGAAGCATGCTAAACAAACCATCATCATCATAATCATAAGGCATTTAACACATCTGTATATAGCCTAATGGCATCGAATGAACTTTCAGTCCATAAGTCACATGGCCCCAAGCGTTCACCCGTGTAAAGATAGGCCCCAAGATTCCACTTGTGCAAAACAAGAGTTCTATGGCCCCGAGTATCTACTCGTGCATAATAGAAATCTCTGTGGCGTCCACCCGCACAAAGATAGGCCCCGGGCGACCACCCTATAACTTTAAGTGCTCATTAGGTCTTACTATCAAAGGAATCACCCCTATGTCAAAGACATCACAGGACTTATAGCCTTGGCCTCTGCCTATCAGGTCTGACTGCCTAAGGACACATGGGTCCAAATAGGTCTTACTTCCCACCATATATTCTTAACATGAATATACCCAATGGTAAATACATACATGTAGAACTATTACATAAGATATGAGAGCAAAAGTAGCCTTCTTTAATCTCAGTCATCATTCGGCACGGGAGCACCCCATGACAATTTACTAGGTCACCTAACCTTTCTCTCAAGGGAACTTATGCAATAGAAGATCCATTATAAGATACCACTATTGAGAGTTGACGTCCCTATAGCTCTACTTTACAGTTTCAACGTCATGGTGGCTCCACTCCACGGTTTGTCATCACGGCAGCTACATGCACTAGGGTTTGATGTCACGGTGGCTCTATGCTATGGTACCATAGTCGGTGCTTCATGCAGGTGCCCATACACTTGGTCAGCCCCTCTGATCAAAATCCCTGTAGGTAGCCCTTTCCGATCAAATCTCCCCACAGGTAGCCCTCTCCGATTTGAATCCTCTATAGGTAGTTTTGTCCTGTTGGTCATTTCTGAATAGGAATATCACTATAATGGGATTTAAATCTCATAAGGTCCTTCTTCTTTAGCAGTTTTGTAATCTGCTATCTCATTTGGGGTTAATTCATTGGACTTTTAATTTTGGTCCTATTCCAGGCAATCATAACTCTAAGGGAAATTCCACAATTAAAATCTTTCCCTATGCTAGATCAACAACTAGCAACCTCCAGAAAGCTCATGCATTTCTATACTATATTCTAGTGCCTCAAGCCACTTAGGCTCTTTCAAATTCTTGGAGAACCAATTCAACTATTATAATTGATTCTCATTTCAAGATTCTACTTTTAGAATCTCAACATTACGTAAGTCTGAAAATCACTTTCCTCAACTATACCTAATAGGTACACTAAGAATCAAAATCATTAGCACATATTCTTCACGGTTCTGGGTAATTTCCTCAAAGAATTACTGAAGGTTCAATATCATCAATTTGGATCCTCTAGGATAGATATACAATATAATCACCGCTCATCATGCCTCACCGTATATCATACCTACATACCTTTAACCCTACGGGTTGCTAAAGATTATCACTTAGCACGGAGAAACCTAGAGAGGGTTTGGATTAAAAATCAAACTTACTTTATTGTCTCTATGCCTCTAACCATTTCTTAGGTCATCTAAGAATCTCTATTCAAACATCCAATGAGATCCGAGCATCAACGCTAACATTATCTCATATGTCACTGGGTATCGGCATCCCATAATACCTTACCCACCATGTGACATGTCAAGTAAGTCTCCAATAATGTGCTAAAGCTTCCCATAAAACTTTGCATAAGGTCACATTTCCATTTTCCAACAAACTGCCTCTGAACTCGAGTTTGAACCATTGCACTCGAGTTATGGCCCAAAACTCCAGTTCTACTAGCCACACTAGAGTTCTGTAGATTTTCCACAAAGACTTAGCTGAAACTTCAATCTCTCCACAAGCCATGAAAGCTCACACTTGAGTTTTCCCACGGCACACTGGAGTTCTTAGCTCCAACAACACTCAAGTTATGAGAGTTGACACCGAGAGTTCTTTCTAGAAAACTCTTAGATGCTACTGCCAAGCACTACACTCGAGTTCTCATGCATGAACTTGAGTTCTGTAGCTATCACGTTCGAGTTCTGCAAGTTTTGGCGAAAAAGTTTATACCCTATAATCTTGAAATTAAACACATAAGTTATGAATTGTTGTCAACGCCACACTTGAGTTCTCAACCTCAACAACACTCGAGTTTGAATCTTAATACTCAAGTTCTGTGTCTGCTCACTACTCAAGTCATGTGAGTTCCACCATCAGAGTTTCTGTAAGAGAGATCTTTAACTTGCTAGCACAAGAGGTGCACTTGAGTTCTACTCCATGAACTCGAGTCCTCAGCTTACACGCACTCGAGTCCTTCGAGTTCTGAGAAAGAGTTTCTACCAGAAACAATCCTATCGTGCAAGATCAGCACATACACTCGAGTTCTCCTATATGAACTTGAGTTCTCAACTGTCCGCACTCGAGTTTACCCTTATGAACCCGAGTTCTCAGGCATCTGCACTTGAACTTGGGTCTTGCACTCCTATGAGTTCTGTTGTAAATTACTCCGCACTCGAGTTCTACAATACGAACTCGACTTCTCAAGCTTCTTTGCTGGAGTTCAGGCTGTGCACTCCCATAAGTTCCTGCCTGAAACCATCTCATGCACAAGGAAAACCTCATGCACTCAAGTTCTCCATACCAAACTTGAGTTTTCAGTTATCCATACTCGAGTTTACCCTTATGAACTCGAGTTCTCAAGCATCTATACTCGAAGTTGGGTCTTGCACTCCCATGAGTTCCCGATTGAAACTGTTGTGTACTCAAGTTCATCATACTGAACTCGAGTTCTGACCCCATTTTGCACTTGAGTTCGGGCTTCTCACCTCTGAGAGTTCTTGCCCGAGACCACTTTTCCTTCAGAATTTAACCTATGAACTTGAGTTCACCGTGCCAAACTCGAGTTTATTAGCTACTTGAAGCTGATAAACACTTCAAAAACCATTCTGAATCAACTCCAACTTCACCCATATGTTATGCAATCCTTGTTTCCCACTTGAAACTCTTAGCCATCATCCTACCACCATGCCTCTTATCATAAGGCATGCAACTAAGGATTATAACTTAACCACTTAAGTAGAGAACTTCTAGCAAATTCCATTATTGCCAGAATCAACGCTCTAGTGACTGTACCAATTAACCATCATTGCCAGAATCAACGCTCTGGTAACTCTAGAAATTATCCATCATTACCAGAATCAACGCTCTGATACCACCAAATGGGACACCTCACTTTCATTACCTCTCCGGCTCTTAGTTTCCACAAATCAGATTAACCGAGCGATTATTTTAATAAACTAATAGCCGTTCTCTTTATTTACACTAGAGCGATTCTCTTATTACATCAGAGCAGTTCTCTACTTATACAACAATCATACATTCATATACATACACCCAGTACATAATTATACATATACACCACCTTTACATTAATAAAGAAGATGGCTCCTTGCGCTTCCATCTTTACTTCAACTTCATATCTCCTCACGAATCTTCACCTGTATAAAATGGTTGGTTGGGAGGAGTGAGATTCGAGAGAATCTCAGTAGCAAACATTACCACTATGCATGCAAGATATATGTGTGATGCACGACATGCTTGCTTTTTTGTAAAAAACGTGACAATCCAATGACATCCATATGCATGCTCATGTTACAACATACTCATGGCCATCATATAACATAACAAGGCATTAATCAATTAAGCAGTCACATACAACAATGCAAACACATACATATCACATACATGCAGACAAGGTAAGTTCACTACCTGTTGGACTTCACGTTCGTCCTCAATCCTTCGTCTTTGCTCTGGTTTGGGTATGTCCATTCGTCGAGTCCTAAAATTCCAAATACATTTAATGAGTCACTACTCATTCGTATAACATTATAGACTTGTTTTCAGTTGATAATTTAATCCAATTACGTTAAATTACCAGAATGCCCCTGGAAGCCTAGCCCCACTGTACTTTTATCGAAATTATGACATGGGCTAATCCTATACAATTTCACGTGTATAATCCATTTATGACTTCACATTAGTCAAATTCATGCCCAAATGATGGAAATTCCTCTTGACATCCATTATTTAGAGCAGAAATGGTAATTCGGTCATTTCACACCCCAGGCCTTTTCTCTCTTCGTCATGAACATGAACCCTGCACAATTTACTCTTCTGAACTCAATGGAATCATCCAACCGATAAAATTTAAACTCTATCCTCATTCTACACTCTAGGTAGCCAATTTAGTGTTCTCATAAGAGTTGTGTCGGTTCCTCCCTTTCTTTGACTTAATACCCTCCTTTCTACTTCTTATTACATGATTAGCCGTTTAGACATCCATTGGACATCGTTTCAGCCCCTAAAACACTGATTGAATGAGAGATAAACAGTACCCAACTCCCATAATACTCATCCAAATGACAAACCAAAATGTTAAAAAGGTTTGTACTGGGTACTTTGAGAGAAGACGTCGTTTTGGTAGAGTTTTGGCAAATCATAACTTTCTCTCTATTCTCTCTCTCTTTTACGTTCTCGTTCTTTCTCCGTCCTCTTTCTCTTTCTCGTTCTGTTCTAATTTCTCATTCTGATCTGTTTCTCTTTCTTTTCCCTTTTAATTCTACATGAGAGAATGAGAATAAAAGATGAAGGATGATGATTAATTAAAATCATCCAAGTGGCTTACCACTAATTGATCCAACCGCCTCATTACTTGCATAAGAAGTTCCATTTCTCTTTTCCGTCATCATTCCATCAATATTAATGAGAATTAAGAGAGTATAATTTACTCTCAAACTATCCCATTATACCACCTTAAGTCGTCAACGAAGCCTTAAGCTTTTCCACTTATTGACTTTCCTTGATAATAATTCACCCACATAGGCTTATTAATTATGAAGTAGTCATTTCCCTCCTTTGAATTCCCATTCCACTCAAATTATAGGGAATATTAGGACAAATCCTCATTTCTCATCTTTTGGTAAAATTACCATTTCGCCCTTAGGTATTACGATTTATCGTAATAAACCATTTCTTGTCCCTTTTCATTTATTTCCCTTCACACTTGACTTATTTGGGCATCAACAATAGGGAAATAATGGTTGTTATCCATTCATTAGTCAAATGACCATTTCGCCCTTACCTTTCATATTTCACCGAGCTCTCCAGCTCACCATAATATTCCCTTAAATATCCAAGTATATAAAGGAATTTTGGGAAATAATACTATGCCTTGCTAGGACATTTGTTAAAATAGGGTCTAGCAGTCCACTTAATCCAGGCTTATTCCCAAGCCTCTTGTCACAAAATTCAGGGTATTACAACAAACATATGGATAATTGCATAGTATATGAAAGAAAGTGCTACTACCTGGAACGAGCCCTTTCCTTGCCTGACAATCAGTCCAGCTCCGCCTCCGGCTTGGCTTTTAGTATATACTAAAATTCCAAATTTAGGATAAATGAGTTATTAGCTATTCATAACTCATGCTAAACTCATTGTGTTGGTTATCTATCACAGTTTCAATAGTTTATGCACAATACAATTTCACTATTTTCTTAGAATTGGCAGATTTTTAGTCAACTTTGGAAAATCATAATTAATTATAGGAAATTTCAAATTAACTGATTCTAAAGCCTATATGAATATATTTAAGCATATTTTCATGGAAAAATAATTAGGTTTGACCATTATCATTATACATTTCCTAAAAATTCGCCAAACATCCCCTGTTCCAGATTACATTCCAAAAACATGGCTCAAATTTGAAAATCCATATCTTCTAATATACTTGTTAAGAAATTACAAACTACCTATAAAATTAAAAATCTATGTATATAATTTAATCCTACTAAGTTTTAGAATTTTTGGACAAATGTTGGCCAACGAAATATATTACAAAACATCACTGACTCACAGGAGACAGATCAAACATCATTTCATTTGAACTTCATAAATTGCCAAATTTGCATACAAGCATCCAAAAATCATGATCACTTGTATAACTACACAGTTTTACCTTATAAATCAAATTGAACCATCAAAATTAAAAAAATTCAAACTCTTTCATCACGTCCTATTCAAAACAGAAAGTTAGGTTTTAAGGAAGGAAAATGTGCTTTCTTGATTTCTCTTGCTTAATCACTTCCTTATCATTTCTAATCACATGATTAACCATTTAAACACTAAATAGAAATGATTAGAGGAAATTTTGGCAGCATTTCCCTTAGGGCTTGCATCAGCTCAAATTTGAAAAACAAGAGAAAACCAAGGCAAATTCAAGAACAAGAACCACAACAACATCTTAGAACACAAGAGGTTCAAATTTATGAGATTACCTCTTGATTGCACTACTTTATCTCTCTAGAATGCCTCTTTCTTCTCTCTCTTCTCTCTTGATTTAGCTTGCTAACAATTATTTTCAAGAAGAAGAATAGGTTAGGAGAGGTTATACATGCATTAGGAGGTAATAACACTTTGATTTCAAGCTCTTACCTTGAATTTTTGGTTTGTTGAAACCCTAAGACCTCTTGTTGTCCTTGAGCTCTTCTTCAAGCTCTTCCCTCTCTCTCTATTTTGTGTTTTTACTATAAATGAAGTGGAAGAAGAGTGATAAAAGCTTAACAAATATCTCCTTCTTGCTTTTGTTATAATATTATTTAATGGCAATTTGCATGTGTCGTATTTACTTGGCCAACAAATTCCCTTCTTGAATTTAATGTGAGCCAAGTATTTTGATTTCTCTTTATTCTTCCCCATGTCATATGAAAGTGCTCTTGGAAGAGGATTAAAAAAGCTTCTTGAATAAGTCATTCCTAACATATTACTTTTAGTTGCAATTATTGACCAAAGTCATAATCTCCTTGGTAAAAGATGCTTCCATGTGGCACAATAAATATTTCCTTTCACTCTCTTCCAATATGATGTAAAAAGGGCTACTGAAGGAACTAAATATACTCCTTCAATTAGCTTTATTCATCTCTTGAAACTATTATTCAATGTGTAATGTTTTTTGACTTTAAAACATCAATTTACTTGGCCAAAATGCTTCCCTTTTGCTTTAATTTGACCCAAGCAATTTCTTTTTCTTTTGCTTCTCTTGTTTTACCAAAACATCAAGGGGAAAAGAAAATAATTAGATGCCTCTATCTCTTCTTGCTTTATGGCCTATTGTTGTTGAATGGAAAATTAACATGTGTCCCATTTTCTTGGTCAAGAATTTTTCCTTCTTGAATAAATATGCACCAAGTAAATTGATTCCTCTTTCTCTTGCCATTTTGACTGAAATATCTCCCAATTTATTCTTGCTTTATTGGTCAAATGACCATTTTTCCCATACATTTATTTCAATTTTCCTAATTAGTGAAAAACTGGGCAAAATTTTCATCAAACTTAGAAAATTCATATATAATTCTATAAACATCCAATTGGGGTGGTTCTAAAGGCTATGTAACCCTTATTAAGTATAGTTTTAAGGAAAAATATAAATTTTTTCTAAATTGAAGCTCAACATTCCAAAACGTTTTATTTTTAGACGCTGCCACTGAAAATTGCCAGTTTTACTGGGCAAATTTTAAAAATACACATCTCCTTTTATACAGGTTCAAATGAGTTATATGACCTATCAAATTAAAGCTTGATAACTCTACTTTCATTCTAGACATTTTTATAATTTTTGGACATCATTTGCCTATTGAAAAATGTCACACAACAAGACTTTCTCATAGGGAAATTCACTAGCAGCAAATCTCATTTATGTTCAAAATATAATTATGTTGTGTGTGACCACCAGTTGCCTTGTTTTGTCACTTAATGTGCTCTTTAACTCACTATTTTATTCCCTTTAATGCCACCAAAGGTGTAAAGGAATTGTAGGGAATACAATTAGGCCTTACTAGGACACTTGCTAAACTAAGGCTTAGCAGTCCACTTATTGCAGGCTTAATCTCAAGCCTCTTATCTCAAAATTTGGGGTGTTACAAAGGTTTCTACAAATCTTCATGAAACTTAACAAATACTCAATGCAATCGGTTCAAATCAAAGCTTAGGCTTACCTCTTCACAATTCTACAATCGGTTTGGAATTTTGGCAGCACCAGCCCTAGTTAGATGGCTCAAAGCACCTTAGATTAGAAATATGAAACCATAGAAAGTAAGCCCACACCGAGTAGAAGAATATTAGTAAAGGCTCCATTGGCTAAAAATGGTGTTACGGGGTCAGAATCGGCTCCAGAACTTTTACTATTCCTCTTCATTCTCTCCTCTTTCTTTTTCTTTAGATTTTCTCCATTTTCCTCTTCTTTTTGGTCCCTTGGCCAAAATTTTAGAGTAGGATGGATGGTTAGGATTTGATCTTGTATTTGGTAGCTTCACTAGTAAAAAAACATAGATTTAACACCTATTTTTTACACCTATCAAAAGAGAACATGTATAGAAAGTGTGACTGATGGCATTTTTAACACGCTTGGTTTTGTAAATATATAGAAAGTTTGAAAAGACAAAACGTGCAGAAAGTAAATTAAAATATTGTTTTAATAAATTAAAATTTTTTACATGTCTTTTTGAAACCAAGCGTGATTAATACCTTTAACTTTATTTTAAAAAAATTTTAATTTTTTTAAAAAATAAATGACTACTTTCTACCTGGGTTGGGAGCCCAACCCGTGTAGAAAGTAATATTTCTACACCGGTTAGACTCCCAACCGGTGTAGAAATTATCCTAATTTTATTTTAAAATTTTTTTAATTTTTTTTAAAAATAAATGATTACTTTCTACAGGGGTTGGGAGCCCAACCCATGTAGAAAATAATATTTTTACACTGGTTGGGCTTCCAACCCGTGTAGAAAGTATATTAATTTTATTTTAAAAAATTTTAATTTTTTTTAAAATAAAATATTACTTTCCACACGGGTTGGGAGCCCAACCCATGTAGAAAAAATACTTTCTACATGGGTTGGGCTCCCAACCCGTGTAGAAAGTTATACATTGTTAAAAAAAATTAAACTCGCGCGTTTTTATTTCCCAAAACCCTCCAGCGCCAGAAAACTCAAGTTCGTCATTCTATCTCTCTCGCTCTCCTCGCTTATTCCCAGAAAACTTAAGTTCTTCTCTGTATCTCTATTGCTCTCCTCGATCATTCCCAAAAAATGAGGTTGCCAAAGTTGAAGAAGACGAAGCTCACCCCTACGTATTTCATGTCTCTGGTCCTTGCAATCTTACAAACCTAAATTGGAGAGACCTCATCAATTCTAGTTAGTAAGTACTACCAATTTCACTGATTTGATCTGAATTTAGCATTTCGATTCTGGATCTAGTTAGTTATTCAGTGCTCTAGCTTCAATTTTCTCATTAGTTCTGAAGTGTCCCAGTCTCAGAAAAATGGCATTGATGTTTCCCAGGCCACAAAATTGGCTTCTTCAGCACAAGAGGACACTCCAAAGAAGTCTTACGCATCTATTGTAATTGTTCAAACTCATATTTTTTGTTTCAAGTATTGTGAAATTTTAAATCTAAGTCTATTGGATTTGTTTTAGGTGAAAGTCCTTAAAGGAAGCTTGGGATCAAGTAAAGTCTATGTTCCTACTAATGTTGTAAGGGTGGTGCCTTAAAAACTGAGAACCAATCAGTTGGTCCAGTTGAAACTACTGTATCACCTGAACCTGGAAGAGAACCAAATAGTGTCAGTGTCCCTACAAGTAGTAATAATCATGAGGAAGGTACATGTTTGTCTGTGTTTCATATAATTTATGTTTTGACTTATGTTTATAAAGCTTGCATTATTTGAATGTGAACTCAAAAAATATTAAAGTACATTTTGTTGTTCTCAACTTGCTGCTTGATTGAAGCCACAATATCTTGCTTTAACTTGTAATTGATTCTGACATGCATGTAAACCTCACAGTGGAAGGGTATTCCATTTACATCAGAAATTTGCCCTTTAGTGTGACGGCTTCTCAATTAGAGGAAGAATTCAAGAAATTTGGACCCATCAAGCAAGGAGGCATCCAAGTTAGAAATAACAAGGTAGTTTATTTTCCACGTGACTTGTGTTTTCTAAATTTTCAATTTATGTTCCACTTCTTCTGCAGTCCTAATGATGCTTGAGTGGAAACACCTTTTCCTTTTGGTATTTTTAGTAGCAGGGATATTGTTTTAGATTCGTTGAATTCTAGGCTGTGAGTTATAATTCAGGTAGACTCCTTTTCCTTGAATTCTGGCACTTAATTGTGCTTGTTTAATGGCTATATGCTGGTTCCCCCCACATATAGTAACCATTTGGTTGTTTTAAAAGAAACATGCATTTCGCAAGTTTTAGCACATGTCTTATTTGTAACTTCACATCTATCCTTTACAGCTACTTTAAGCCTGAAAAACTTGGCATTGACTTTAAACTTAATTGTCCCTGCAAACATGCCTTTATATAAGACTAGCACCCAAAAAATCTAATGTTTTTTATTGGAAGATTTTCATTGGAGCATCACTTCACTAGTTAGCGAATTCAATCTTATTTATAGATAATAGTCAATATTATGGATTCCCATTCCAATGGATGCTCTAATGCATTCGTTTTCTGTTTTTCTTTTTAAATACTTATTCAGTTATGTTCGTCTTTTTTTTGGGTTATTTTGGGATGTATTACATCCACACCTTAGATAATACTCTCCTCCATTGTCACAAGTTTCATGATTAAATTTATTTATGCATGATTTTGTTATGAGTCTTATATTAAGGTTATCTTGAAGAAAGACTTTACAAGGCCTTGGGCTCTACCGCTTCGACATTTAGCTTTTAGCCTTTGTTTCTCCCAAAGGCTAACCTTGAGACCTTGTAGTTTCATTTGTTTGGCAAGAAAAATATTTTGTGCAATAAAAGGGTAAAATAAAACGATTGGATGGGATTTTTTCCCTCCATCTTGTTCAGAAGTCCATGATATTCATTTGCATACATATATGCTTGAATATCTATTTAGTGTTTTTTCCTTTTCATATTTTCATAAAATTGTCTGTAGGGATCTGAGTAACAATACTTTCGATTCTTCTGTTATTCCTTCATAAGCTTCAAGTTTGCTGCTTATGACAACCTTGTGCGCCTTCTCTATCACCTTCCTCCTTCAAATGCTTTCCATTCTTTTCCTTTATCTATTTTCTTTGAATATGTTTGTTTGTATGTGAGCATGGGTATCTTTTATGAAACAATATTTTCTCAAGCAATGAATATTGATAAAGCTTAATATATGTTAGAATGTTGAAGAACACCGACCTACAAGGGCAGATACCTGTCTCCTTATTTAACCAACCCAGTTTAGAGTCTGTGTGAGTATTACTATCTTATTAAATCAGATATGGAGGTACAAAATGACAAAAATATGCCCATATTTATCCAGTAACTTCTTGGATATATGTGTTGATGATGGTACTCTCTTTATGATTGTGTTGAATTATGGGAACAAGGTATTGAAGAGCAACCAGCTCAAAGGCACATTAGATATTGGCAATGCTAACAGCAATTGCTTGCAACTTATTGATTTGGAGAATAATACAATTACTACCTTCACGTAGAAAAATATGAACTATAAAGTTTCAGTAGTGTAAGTTTCAAGGCTCAATTATATAACCTATTATTTTTAAATTTTAACTTATGATTTCATGTCAACTTCACCCTACGTAGACCCAAACCACTAGTTTTTGGTTTTTCTCCTCTGAGGAAGTTATCTAACAATTTTATAGACTAGTTCACAACCTCATTTTCCCCTTTCTACACCTGTTGTCTTACAACACGTGTAGAAAGTGCCACTTTCTACACCTGTTATGTGACATCACGTGTAGAACGTGAGACTTTTTACACCTATCGCACGTCAAGTGTAAAATGTCCTTTCCATCACATGTAGAAAGTATTTCCTGCACTAGTGCTTCTTAATGTGCCATGTGTTAAAAGATTAAGTCATAAAGTGACAAGTGTTCTTCTAGCATCATTCTCTCTCTTTTCTCTCTCCTAGGCATCCTTTTTGTGTTAAGGGAAGGGAAGCCTGATGAATTCCTCTGACTCCCAGGTTTGATGTTTAGGAAATTCATGTACATGTTCGGATCGTAGATCGGTAGATTTCCCTAACTCAGAGGCTAGGTGGTACCTTTTTAGAGTGTCAACTTAAAAGTCAAAAAGTGACCCTCATCATTAATAGAGATGTGGCACCTTATGAGTGAGCCAAAACAAAATTTGACTAGCACATCTCATGATTAATGGACATATGGCACTTTCTTATGGAGCCACCATGAAAGTTAAATCATCATTACTTACTTTATTAAAGTTACTTTATCGGTGTTTGCTCAGGATCCTACTTGAGTTTTTATTAGGACTACAATTCATATATCAAGGCCCACAAATGACTCCTTGAGCCCCCTGTGTCCCTTAAATTACACCAAGTGTCTTATAGACACTGATAAATTTCCTTCGAATGCTTACACTCGTAATTAGTAACCCTGAGTTCTTAACTTCAATAAATGACACCATGGGTGCCTGGGAATCCTAAAAATAGTTCCTTATTTATACACCTAAGTGCCAATATTCATTTCATTCAACTGGTTATATACATATGCTCTCACAGTTATAAAGTTTGGTATATTACATATAGCACATATATGTGTACTTGCTTTAACTATTGGTTTGAGATGGTAACAACTTTTCTGCTATGATCCTTTCCCCCACCAATCCCTCCCTTATGCCAAGATGCAAGAAGCCTAATATTTCTTACATGTTTTAAGTACATGGCAAGAAATTCATTGGCCTCATCATAGATATATTGTTCAACAATGCAAGCCTATGGATAACTTTGATTTTCATAAACCCTTTCATTATCTTCATGAAATGTTCAACTGGGTACACCCACCTTAAATAGGCCGGGCCACAAAACTGTACTTATCTAATCAAGTGAGTTGTTAGGTGGACCATGATGTCAAAGAATGCTAGAGGAAAATACATCTCAAGCTTATACAATATGTGTATGATTCAGTTTTGAAACCTCGACAATTATTGAGGGTCTATCACTTTACTGAAAATTGACTTAAAGAAGAAACATAACTTGGTGATTGTAGATCACACCTCTTAAGACAATATACCCTGTATAGCTATCGGAAACAAGTTCTCCATCAAGGCATAGCAGTCATGAGATTTTAATCCTATCAGTTTTAGGTCCTTCAATGACATGAGTCTTGTGATGTTTGAAGAGTAATCCTGTAGCACCTTAATAGTGTACGAGTTACGAGACAAAGAAATGTATGGGCTCCCCTTTCCTCTGGTGTTAATTCTTCCCTTATTTTCATCTAAATTACGTCTAGCCTAGCTTTTATGCCATCTTTGATCTTCCCTGATATATGGAGTAATGTGCCAATAATACTTCTGCATGCATTTTTCTCAATGTATATAACATGAAGAAAATGTCTTATATCTAGGGTCCTTCAATAAGGCAAGTAAAATAAAATAGACTTCTTCCATCTACTTGTCCCAATATCCCTTGCAAATAGTTTGCCAGATAGACATTTTATATATTTCACGTTTTGATATCTTGTTCACTAGTTAAAGGTTGAGGTGCCCTACCTTCTTCTAATTTCCCATTGAAATATTTATTAAACAACGGTAAGGATGATCACAAAGCAACCATCCTCAATGTCCCATGTAAGAATTCTTCATACCATGCTTTAATCTAATTGATTGCATACTATCTTCGTAAATTAGACACCTAAGTTGGCCTTTAATGTTGTATCCTGATAAATTACCATATGCAGGAAAGTCATTCATACACTATAACCCTATCATCCCATAAGCGCTTCAAGTATTCAATTAGTAAAAGTCTAGGTAGACATCTATGTAATTTTTGGGTTCCTTGTGCCCCGAGATTAGCATGGACAATATAGGGCACTTGAACTTCATACAGAGCCATGGAAGAAGGTTATATATAAACAATATTACCCGCCATATACTATGGTCACTACTTTGCATCCCAAAAGGGTTCATCCTATTAGTAGCCAATGCAAGGTGAGGTTCATATCATCTTTAGCAAATTTAGGGTGGTTCATATCAAACTTATTACATTCTGAGGAATCAGCAGGAATTAAAGCATGCCGTCAATTGTCCTTTCTTTTATATGCCACCTTAAATTTTTTGCATATTCAAGATTGCTATACAAGCTTTTAAATCTAGGTATAATGGGAAAATACCATAACGCCTTCTTCAGGTACTTCTGATTAAGTTGGTAGTATAGCTCCTTAAACATCGAACAATGAGTTTGTGATGTATATCCATTCCTGAATAAGACACAATCGTTGGGGTAAGCAAGTATCATCATGTAACTAAAGCTAATAAAGCGCAATATCTTGCTGCCTTATTTTTAGGTGGAATCATGTTTTTAGTTGATAGCATTATATTCAAAGCTCAAGCAATTCTCTAAAGCTTGTATCAGACCACCCACTTCTTGAATTCAAGTTTTACAACATCAACACAGTGTGCTCAATAAGATAAATTTAGTGCATCCCTTATATAATGGCTTCATTGCATTGCCCTTCAAAGTTTCCATCATTTTAGGATAATCCTGGAGCCCCTCTTCTAATGGCAGTATCATTGAGATAGTCAGCTTTAAATGCACTTGTATCAAAATCAGGTGATACATAACTTTCCATATGTTCAACCACCTTACCGGTTGTCTCTCCATGCCTCATCTAACATGTATAAGTAGGACCAATTCCATGAATCATTAAGTGCAACATACAAGTTTCTCAATCATATCACTGTACATTACTACACTTTACACAAGGGTAAAGAATCAAAGTGTCGTTTTGGGGATTATGTGCAAATGCAAACTCCAGTAAATCAGTTACCCCATCCCAATAGTCTTTGATTAGCCTATCAACATACATTCACTGCTTATTGAAAGACCCTATTTAGCATAAATCATTTAGAAACAAAAACACCAATTAAAACTCAATAATCATCAGCACCCATAATAAATTCACAAAAAATGTATAATGAAAGAAAAACCACAAACCTTATATCAAGATGACCAGAAGTTGAAGGAAGAAAACACTAAGGTTGAACGGACGCCTTTCTCAAAGCTGAAATAGCTAGAGCTTTGATCAAGTGCAAAAGCTTTCAAATGTCAAACTGATTGGATGTTTTACAAGCAAACCCTCATTAAATAGTTTTTAAGTTCTTACATAATGGTTGATTGGTAAGAAGCACTAATTGTTTTTTTTATAATAATTATGTTCAAATAACCCTAAGGTATGTTATCAACAAATCTGTAAGACCCCCAATTCATTATTGATATTGACCAGAGTAGCAATTGCGTAGTTCGGTAGGCACATAAGAATAGCAAAAATACTTATATTATTGATATAATATGCTTGTTTATATACAGGAATTTCTATGGGGATTTGTACATAAAAATTATAGATCTTAAAAAAATTAAAATGTCTTCAGATAACTTACGATACCTCTTGTTCAGGTTGGTACCTTTCGTTGCGCGAAATTATAGTTTTGCCCTTTGAGCCGCTGCTTACTGCTGGAAACTTTATACATTTATTGAAAGCGTGAGATTTGGAGAAACTCAATAGTAACATACAATTAGACATATAAAATGTGATAATAAATATGTCATGCACCATATTATGTGAGATGATAGAATGTTGTGTATACATTGTCCAAGGCCAAACCACTGTTTAAACCCTGGTTTATCAGCGTGCAGTATCACTGGATCCCATATCACACCTAGGCTAATGTGCCCCTGGCATTATGCTCATGTCACAAAAGATGGCATACTCAAAGCATGTATTAATCACATAGTTCATGAAGGAAAGTGTTACTACCTGGAATGTGCCTTTTCTTTTCCTGTCAATCTGTCTAACTCCGCCTATCTGACTCGGGTTACTGCTATATCCTAAAATTTCAAATTTAGGATAAATGAGTTATTAGCTATTCATAACTCACTCTAGACTCATTATGTTGGTTATCTTGACTCAAAATTGTAAAATTACCAAAATGCCCCTAGGGACCCGGTCTAAGTCCCTTTGTACCAGTCAAACTGTACTTTAAAGAAAATTATGATGAATCCATTTTTGACTTCAGATTGGTAAAATTCAGGTCCAAATTATGAAATTATCCTTGGAAGCCCCTAACTTAGGGTTTTAAGGGTAGTTTTGTCATTCAACATTTTATGGCTTTTCATACTCACAATCCACATGAACCCTACACAATTTTTCCTTATAAAATCAATAGAACCATCAAATTGATAAAACTCCAGCTCCTTCCCTCCCGACCAGGTCTAGCCAAAACTTTACAAGAATTAGGGAAAATTATGTTGTTTTGATTTCAATCCATTAATCACCTTCCTTTCACCTCTAATCAAATGTTTAATCACTTAATCACATTTCCCACATGATTAATGGAAAATTGGCTAGTACCTCCCCTTAGGGTTTAAGCTTCCCAAAATCATAAGGTCATGAAAGCCAAGCCAATAACTAACCAAACAACCAACAACAAACATAAATCAACATGTTCAGCAAGGTTTCATGATTTACCTTTGATTTATCTTCTTCCTCTCTCTAGGCCACCATCTTTCTCTCTTTCTTCCCTCTTGATTTTGCTTGCTAAACATGGTTTCCAAGATGGAGAAGAGATTAGGAGAGGTTCTTCATGCATTAGAAGGAAAGAACAAGTGGGAATTACTTGTAACTCACCTTGGTTTGGCTCCTTGATCATTACTCTATCTCTTTATTATTGTATGCTTCTCCAACTCCTTCTCTCTCTTGCTCTCTTTGTTCAGCCAAAACTAAAGAAGAATGAAGGGATATTAGCTTTTTGAAATATCTTAATTTGCCTTATGAGATAATATAGTTTAATGGAAAATTAGCATGTGCATGAAATACTTGGCTATTCTTTTTCCTATTGAATTAATTATGGCCAAGTATTATATTTCCCTTCTAATTTCTCTTTGTTGACTGAAATAAATGAAGAAGTATAAGGAATATGGCTTCTTGAAATAAGTCATTCCCAACATATTACTTTTAGTTGTAATTGTTTACCAAAGTCATCATCTCTTTATGCCACTAGTACAAAATAGCCTTTTTAGACCACATCATTTAGACCGGTTATTGCGGATAAGGTTTAAAAGAAACATGCGATGGCAATTTTGTAATTAAAAGAAACTTTTTAGACCGGTTATTTAAATAACCGATTTTAAAAATATTATTTAGACCGGTTTTCTAAACAATCGGTCTCAAAACAAAAGTAATTAAATGAATTTAAAAATCCCTTTATTTTTAAGACCGGTTATTAATATAACCGGTCTTAAAAGTCATTATTTTAAGACCAGTTTTTAAATAACCGCTCTTAAATATCTAATTAAAATGTAAATAAAAAACTCACGGCGTTTTAAGACTGGTTATACTGATAACCGGTCTTAAAATGAATTTTTTTATACTGGTTATTTATATAACCGGTCTTAAAGTTAGGACCTTTAGGACCGGTTATTTGATAACTTGTCTTAATTAGATAACTTTTAAGACCGGTTAATTAAATAACCGGTCTTAAAATTGTGGTATTCAAACCTAGCCCGCGTTCATTTCGTATCCCTCTCAGTCCTTATACAACTGCGACTGCTCCATTTCAACCCTGCGCTTCTTCTCCGGTCATATTTCAGCCTCGGCTCCGGTCGCTGCCACCGCTGCCCCTCCCTTCTCCATTTTCTGTTCAACCCACTGATTTTAAAATACCACCGCCGCCCCTCCTTCTCCATTTTCCATTCATCCCCCGGCCTGTATCCATGAAACTACCATTATCTTCGGCGTGTTCTCAATCCACTGCAACCGCAGCTCCTCCTGCTCCTCAAGCCATGATCCAAGGTCATTACAACCAGGTAAGAGTAATGTCTCCTTATCTCAGTTAATTCTTCATATAAATAGCGAAATTTAGTGAAATTGATTTTTAATTGTGAAAATGATTTTGAAGAACTCTTCGTATAAATGTTGGCGCTGGCTTGTAGTTTTATTACTAGATAGGAAACAATTGATTGATGCTATGGTCTGTGATTTACAAATTTGGATGTTATGAATTTGTTCAATCACAATTGCTTGGCCTTTCACATTTTGCATATCAATTTCTTTCTGTTGAATATTTTGAAGATGTAATTGTGCTGTTTATCAATTTCTTTCTGTTGAATCTGTTGAAGTGGTTCCTTGAACATGTTTTGAATCAATTGAATCATTTTCTTTCTTGAGTCTATAAATTTCACGGTTTATATTTTCAAAATCAGATGTAATTGCAATGGTCTCTTGAATAGAAATAACAACTATGTGAATGGGGAAAAATTACTTGAAGAAAATGGAACATACTGTAATTACATCTTATGAGGAATTCTGATGAAGAATTCTGTTAAACTAGATAAATTGATGAGTATAATGATTTCATACTCTCATCATACTTCTTCCTTTTCTAGGGGAGTTAATATACAGAAGAGAAGAAAAAAAAGGTGTTGCAATATATGGATCGTAGTTGGATAAACGCTAAACGGACTAGTGTTTAATATGATAATGGGGTGAGGGATTTTTTAGAATTTGCTAGAAGAAATTATGGTAATGATGATAGTGGGATGTTCTATTGTCCTTGTGTAGAATGTCTGAATGAGAAGCGACTAAGTGCTGCAGATATATATACACATTTAATTTGTGAAGGATTTTGTAAGAGTTATATAGTATGGGTATCGCATGGTGAAGAAATAGAAATTCCAAGAGCAGCTCAACAAGGGGCAGTCGCCTTTAATGATAATGACACGGATCTGAAAGATCGGATAGAGGATATTATTCCTGATAGAGGAGAAGAGGCTTTTAAGCAATCATATTCATATGGTAATATGTGCAGTGATGCTGAGAAGTCGCTGTACCCGGGGTGCATAAAATACAAATTATTGAAAGCTGTATTGAAATTGGTAAGCTTGAAAGCACGGCATGGATGGAGCGATAAGAGTTTTTTAGAAGCACTTGAGGCCTTTAAGGACATGCTTCCAGATGATAACGTGTTGCCTTGCCGATACGTGAGATGGCATGCGGATGAGAGGATTTCCGATGGAAAGCTTTGACATTCAGCTGATTCTTCTCAATGGAACAAAATTGATCAATTATTTTTGAACTTTGGCAAAGAGCCTAGGAACCTTAGGCTTGGGCTTAGCACGAATGGCATGAATCCTTACGGTACCCTAAGCAGTATACGTAGTTCATGGCCTGTTATGTTGGTAATTTATAACTTATCTCCTTTGTTATATATGAAACGAAAGTACATCATGTTGTCTATGTTAATTTCGGGACCAAAACAACCCAGAAATGACATAGATGTTTATGTAGAACCCCTGATCGAAGACTTGAAAGAGTTGTGGGATGAAGGTGTCGATGTTTTTTATACGAACAAGAAGGAGATGTTTAAAATTCAAGCCTTGATCTTTTGTACTATAAATGACTTCCCTGCTTATGGAAACTTGTCAGGATATAGCGTTAAAGGCATAAAGCATGTCTGATTTGTGAAGAAGGCACATGCTACCATCAACTTCAACATAGAAGACTGTTTATCTTGGTTATAGGAGATTAAAGAAGGCCTTTTTTGGTGGCCAAGAGTTTGAAGATGCTCCAGAGGTATTGACTGGGGAGAAAGTGTATGAAAAGGTGAAAAATATCAATGTCATCTTCGGTAAGACTTCGAAGAGTCAAAATGTAAAAAATATATGGAAAAAGAGGTCTGTTTTCTTTAACCTTCCATATTGGCATAATCTTGATGTGAGACACTGTATTGATTTCATGCATGTGGAGAAAAATGTGTGTGATAGTATTGTTGGGATACTACTAAACATACAAGGTAGTTCTAAGGATGGCGTTAAGGCAAGATTAGATTTGCAAGAAATGGGAATACAGGCAGACTTACATCCGAGGCCATATGGTAAGAGAAATTTTTGTCCTTCAGCTTCTCATACATTGTCTAAGGATGAGAAAAGAAGTTTTTGTGAGTGTTTACATGGCATCAAAGTTCCCTCAGGGTATTCTTCAAATTTTAAGAAGCTTGTGTCGATGAAAGACTTGAAGTTAATAGGGCTAAAGTCTCATGATTGTCATGTCTTGATGCAACAACTACTCCCAGTAGCTATTCAAGGCATTACCGAATATGATCTTCAACACATATTGACCAAACTTTGTTTCTTCTTCAACACATATTGATATCATGGTATATCTAGTTGTTCATCTAGTGAGGGAGATAAAATTGTGTGGGCCTATCTATTTTCAATAGATGTACCCAATTGAAAGAATTATGAAAATCCTAAAACGATATGTGAAGAACCCTAACCGGCCTGAAGCATCTATTGTTCAGAAATATGTTTCTAAAGAAGCCATGGAATTTTGTCAAATGTAGGACATATCGGCCTTCCTAAATAACATAATGAAGAAGGGGGTAGGCCCGAGGCTACAGTCAAGAGTGTGGATCCTGATGATTTACAACAAGTCCACTTGTACATTTTGAATAATATTGATGCAGTTCAAGATTACATAAATGCTCATAAAGAAATTGTACAGAAAGCGAACAGTCAAATGACTGAACAAAGGTTTATTAGGGAGCATACCAAAACTTTTACACATTGATTTAAACACAAGATTGACGGAGAAGAATGTGTTTCTGATACAATTAAATTGCTAGCACGTGGTCCTGAGTTTGATGTCATAAGTTAGACTTCGTTTGTGATCAATGATTATACCTTTTACACGAAGTCTCTAGATGATAGGAGCACTGTCCAGAACAGTGGTATTATGTTAGTGACTAAATCTATGCACTTCTCTAGTTCAAAAGATAAGAACCCTACATTGGCAGTCATACCTTATTATGGGGTTATTGATGAGATTTGGGTGGTTGACTATGTTAAAATTAAATTTCTCATTTTCAAATGTAAGTGGGTTGATGTCAATAATGGTGTGAAGATCGATAAGTTAGGGTTTACATTAGTTGATCTGAACAACAAAAGTTTTAGAGATAAACCTTTCATTATGGCAGATCAAGCGAAACAAGTGTTATATATTACCGATCAGGCAAATAAAATGTGGTCTGTAGCTCTCCAAGGAAAAAGGGTTGTTGATATTGAAGAGGAAAGTCATTCAAATTATGATCTTCTTGAGACTTCTTCTTTTTCTAGGGGTCTTCCTGCATTAAGATGAAGCTGATAATGACACGGCACAAGAAATGATCATCGTGAAGGGATATGGGAGGATATCTCTTTATAAATCTACTTTAAAAGTTAGCTATCTATTTAAAGTAATTATCATTATAAGTTATATGCAGATTATATATATAGTTATTTTATAACTTACTAACTTAACAATTTGTCTGAACAGTACAATGACGGATCCGGTGCATCCTACAACAGAGGACGGAGGGGCAGGATGGCCATACGGTTGAGGGATGTTTCCCTGAGTCAGTCGGCCGGTGAGAAGATACCGATTCAGTTTGATCAATATTCAAAACCGATCGGGCTTAATGCAAGCCGGTATAGGAGTTTTATCGGCCTCGTCGCACGGAATAAGCCTAGCATATTGATAGAGGAGTGGAGGAATGTTGACAAAATAGTTAAGCAGCATATTTGGGACACTATTCAGGTATAGAGTTCCCTCTGTATGTAATGATTATTAAATTTGTTTCATTATTTTCACTAACTCCTTTGATTCATGAATAACAGCTCACTTATGACGTTCCTCAGAGTGAGATCTTGTATAACAAGACTATGACGTATTGTTGTAAGTGCTGGAGGAAGTTTAAAATGAATCTGGCCAACAATTACGTGCATATCGAGGTGCCAGGTGGTAAGCCTCATCCTACTCCTTGCAGCAAGTATTCATACATCGATGAAGCGACATGGCAGGAGTTTTTTAGGCTTCAGACTACTCCAGAGGCTTTTGTGAGTTTACTTATTTTGTACTTTATTTACTTATCATTTTTCTTGACTGTTTGTAACCTTTTTTCAATTTCTTATTTGCAGGCAAGAAGGTAAAAAGCACAAGAGAGTGGCAGGAAGAATGATTGCCCTCACACAATGTCTCATGGGGATACGCAAAGGCTAAGAAAGACTTGTTGGCTGCCAAATAGAGGATATTGGAAGAAGCATCTCAATTTGATCCTTCTGTTCTGCTATCTCCACCATCTTTGATACGTCGCGAAGAGTTGTGGTTGCATGCTCTCCGAAAGAGTGGTGGATCCTATACGAGTGAATAGTCTCGTATAGTCGGTGAAAAAATTGTAAGTATCATTGTTGTAAGTCTCAATAAACATGTTTCATTACTCATGTGTGTTATTTGTATATCTCACAGGAGGAACTTCAAAAAAAGAGAACCGAGGGATCCTTTAAGCAGAAGGGGAGGAATTACATTCTCACGGTTGCTACTAGAAAACATGAGCATCCAGGCCTTGTCAGGGGATTTGGAGGAGGGGTGGGTATAAAGGATTACTTTGGATCCTTCTCACGCAATTCCTCCTCCAACGTGGTGACGAGAGACAAATTGGAGCGTATATTGGCCATTGCAAGGGCAGAAGCAAAGGCCGAGGTAGAAGCATCATTTGATGCACTATTGGATGCCCCGGTTAAGCAAGATGAAGGAGGAAGTATATGCCATGGTGAGCACAAGACAAGATACCGTTCCTGCTCAGGCACAGTCGCTCGATTAAAATAAGCAGAGCACCAAAGGGAGTTGTTGGAATATTGGATAGTCATCAAAGGGTCCTGGAAAGGACATTGGCGAGCCTTGTGACATATTTGTTGAGGATCCTCTAAGACGGTTAGTTGTATGGGAGAGTGTGCACAACCTAGGATCAACTGCTTACCACCAACATATGACAGATGATCAAGTCAGGGTGTCAGTTGAGGAGGTTATCATCGCAGATGCACCTGTCCCTATCCCTTATGAGGAGTTCAAGATTGTGAGCGATGTCTTAGGTACCTTCACATTATGGCTGAAAAACCTTATTTTTGTTTGAGCTGCAGATTCCCAGATCAGAGCCCCAAGTCCAGCTCCCTTCCCTCATAAAGTTTCACAACCTCCACTGAATATGATGCATCAAGTGATTCTGATAGCATACGATACATCCTTCCTAACAAGAAGTTGGCCTACGGATTCATTTGTTGGGAAGTCAGGGGTAATATGCTATCTTGATAGGGAAGATTTAATGTCCCTAGTCGCTCCTAGATAATATCTTACGGTTGGGACTGTCCAGCTATTTTTGATGTAAGTATCTTCTTCAATTGAAAGTAAATATCTTAAAAATTACGTTGTTTAACTTTAATTTGTGTGCTTGCATTTTTGTAGGTACATGAATCATAGGTTGGTCTCCTATGGCCAGAGCGATAAATTTAGATTCATGTACCCAGTTCAAGTCCAAGAGAAAGGGACCACTTCTGCCATCAGACATAGATATTTATCAGAGAGGCTCAGTGAAACAGAAACTGTCTGTTTCTTGGTTCCTTATGTGCATAGGTAAGAAACATCAAATTTATATTCCAAAACATATATAATGCTTTATATTTGCTTAACATTCATCTCTTTTTTTAAGGGATCATTGGCAATTGGTTATTTTGTGTAAGGCTAGTTACACAGTCATCCTCCTATGCTCCATCTAGGGGAGTGACTTGAAGAAGACCATGAACTCGTAAGTTTTCTTGCTTTATTACCTTTTGTGTGCAAAGTTTGTATGCAGAATAAGTAAACTTTGTGATTTTGATGATAGGGCTATGCGGACATTTCTACACGCTAAATGCAATAGGCATGTTCGTGACTTAAAAGACCCTACATGGATCACGCCAAAGGTTAGTACATATTTGTTTTCTTTAAGATGTGTTCCATAAGCTATGCTTTTATGCTTGCTTTGATGATATCATGTTCTTTTTCAGAGCCGTAGGCAAACACCGGGCTCCAACTTATGTGGTCTTTATATTTTGAGTCAAATTTACAATATTATCAGCCTAGGCACGACTGATTTTACCGAGGAGGTAGTAAATGTATATTTCAAAAATTTTGTATTACTTTATTATTTTTAAGTTAGTAAGTTAATGTTTTGTTTGGCTTCGGTGTTACACATACAGATGTTTGATCTTGCTGATCCCTTTCCTGAAGAAGATATTGATGTCATCTGTAATTGTTGTGCTGAATTCATCTATGAGCGTTTACAAGATTAGTAAGTTTTTGAATCAGATCCTATGTTGTTCTAATAATACTTATGGTTTTCATATATATCTAACTTGGTTTATATCTCTGCTCAGGATAATTTATTGGATATTAGTGATACTAGTTGGCTGTCGATACAGGCATTGGATCACTATTGTAAATTTTCTTCCATTTTTTTCATTTCTCTGTAAAGCTTAGGAATTTTTTTCCATATAATGAGAAATATTTCTTCTCCTACTTTTCTTTATAAGCTTTGGGATTGAAAGTGCACACAATGTTGAGATTTTCCTGCTATCATTGTTATGTTGTGGTTCATTGTGGTTCAAAATGCCTGATGATTATAAATTGTCAATATTGTACTGTTGCTGAGAATTGAATAAGTTGATCATGTTGGAAATTGTGCCATAGGGGCCAATCATTGTACTTTGAATATTGTCATTCAATGAATTTCTCCATTTGGTTATCACATTATTCGCATGTTCACTGTGATAATTGTATCCTTGGATAAATCATAATGATTGTCCTAAATGTCCCTGGTCGGTCATCTATGTGGGAGCAAAGATGAAATAAGACCAGTATGACTTTGATAAGGTATGGGGATACTAATCAAAGTCTTAGGCACTTGTAGGAGTATAAGGTGCTGGACCGACCCACTATGAGAAAGCTGCATAGATCAAGTCATAAGCTTATCTCATGTATAACCATGTCACAATGCCCTTTGACCTGAGATCATCATGGATTCCTACATGGGAGTCACTAAGTTTTGACTTAGTCAAAAGTCACCTTTAACCGGGTGGTGATAAAGGCTACAATCGAGCTTAATGGTTTTCATGTAGAGGAATGTGAATGGTCAAGATGGAATTTGTCCCTTACATTAGTGAGAGATATTACTGGGCCCCTCGATGAGTAAGTCTGAGAAATGTATGGCCATACTACGATGGAAAAGAGTTTCTACTTCTATAGTCAGACTACTCAGGGATCGAGAAAGTAATGGTCAGGAATAGGAGGATGACATTCTCCATGCCTCATCCTTGACCGAAATATCGTGTGACAAAAGGGACATGATATGGTTATACGACAGGTTATATCGTATTGTCGATCCTCATATGAATTGGGTAGTCGTAATGTCTTGCTAAAGGCCGCTTACGACTTGTGGGTTAGTATAGTCATTGGCCCACTGCCAACTTCGTTTGGGCCTACAGGGTCGCACACAAGAATAGCCCAACACGAGCTATAATGTCCAGATTCATTGAATCTAAGATGCGTCTAAGATTCAATGAATACAATATTTAATCTAGGGTGAATGAATTTTAAATATATATTTATTATATACACATGTTGTGTGAATATTTATTTGATAAATATTTATATGTGTGTTATATATATATTTATATTTGGAAAGGAATATTAATAATATTATATACACATATGTATTTTTGAAATACATAAATACATATATAATATATATTATTTGATAATATATATTATATACATATGATAGTATTATATTATATGATCATATGATAATATTATATTATATATATATAATATATATTATTTGATAATATATATTGAATATATGATAATATTATATTATATGATGATATTATTATATTGTGTATATATAAAGATATTATATGATAATATCTCATATTTAATTTATGAAGATAAATTAAATTCCATTGGCTCTTTATTCTAATTAAATAAATAGGTTAAATTAAAACTGTTGGACAGATTTAATTAAACCAGGTTTATTTAATTAGCTTATTAAAACAATTAAATGTTAATTGATATGATAAGGATTTTGAAATTAATTAAGATTAATTTTAAAAATCGAATATCCATCATAAAATAGATAACCCTACTAGTTATAAAATATGAGAACTAGGGTTTTCTACAGATGATGAAAAACTAGAGAGCCACAATAAAACCCTAGAAGGATATTAGAGGCGCTAGCACGCTGCCGGTGTTGGGGCCCTATTCGTGTGGATACCAGTAGAGGGAGCTGATATGAGTAGTTAGCTCCTCAAGATTGAAAAGGCAAAACTCCAAGAAGAACTAGTTGACATGTTGATGTTGGGGATGATTAATCTCATACTCATAGATATTGACGCTCTTTTAAGAAGAATTAGCGGACATGTAGATGTCGGGGAAATTATTTCAGGAGCAACCAAACATGGAGATTTGTGAACTCGTAATACGTTGATGATTGTGGGAATTCAAACAAACATGAATAAGGTACGACTCTTTCTAACTTGATTTAAATGCCGTTGATAGATCCGCAATTGGGATTGGTAAACTTTTGCAATTTTAATTTTATTTAATTCTTCCGCTGTGTGCCTACCAATCCTAACAGATCATGTGTTATTGGTAGTCATTGGAATTGAATGTGTTTGTTTTGAATGATTTTTATTCATAATGTTGATTCTGTGATTGTTGAGGGTGGAGGGTTGTAAGGGCCAAGTGTTGTTTCCTTGAAGAGAATGACATTTATAGCTTCATACCAATTAGGATAACTAAGGTCATATTTAACAAAAGAGGGAAAGGGGAACTAATAAGGATTTTAGGCTTCATAATTCTAAATTTGGAGCAAGTTTGCATATATAGGATAACATGATGCCTTAGGCTGAATTGATTATGAGAAATACCAAGTGTTTCTGGAGATAAAAATGTTGTTGTCACTACTTCTGATTGGGAATATATATATACATGTATTGTTGCTTGTGTATGTGGAGAGGGGATTGTCGTTGAATGTGGCTTATTGGCCTGGGTAAATTGAAACAAATAAAACTAAAAAAAAAAATTTAGACCGGTTCTCATAAGAACCGGTCTTAAAGTAATATTTAAGACCGGTTAAAATGAGAACCGGTCTTAAAAGTATAGCCTTTAAGACCGGTTCTCAAGATAATCGGTCTTAAATTGATATTTAAAACCGGTTTTTATGACAACCGGTCTTAAATAACAAACAATTTTAAGACCGGTTTTCATAATAACTGGTCTTAAATACAACTTTAAGACTGGTTTTTTTCTGAATCGTTCTTAAAATCATATACTTTTAAGACCGGTTCTCAGAGAAACCGGTCTTGAAAGTATATTTTAAACCTGAAACTTTCTTTTAATGGTTTTGTTTGTCAGACTTTAAGATCGGTTGTGATACAACCGGTCTTAAAAGTTTATATTTTAGACCAACTTTTTAACCTGTCTAAAAAGTTAGATACTTTTTAGATCGGCTGTATCAAGACCTGATTCAGAACCGGTCTAAAATATCTTTTTTAATCGGTCTAAAAAGTGATTTTTGCAATAGTGTGCCTTGGTCAAATTGTCTCCACAAGTCATATTCAATAACTAATATCTATTCCCTCTTGCTTTATCCCATGTCATACAAAATATAGCATAGGAAAGATGATGTTGATGTTATAAAAATATCATCTTGCATTTGGAAATAATATTGTTTAATACAAACCAACATGTGTTGTTTTTACTTTTCTACAATTAATCCATCTTGAATTATTTTAGACCAAGTAAACTAGCTCCCTGCTTTTTCTTCATTTTGACCAAAATTATTGGCCAATAGAAGAGAAAAATAATGCCATCATGCTTTATTGGTCAAATGATCATTTTGCCCATACATTTATTTTCATTTTCGTACTTGTTGAAAACCTGGGTATAATTTTCATCAAACTTTCAAAATTCATAACTAATTGTATATAGGTCCAATTTGGGTGGTTCCAAAGGCTATATGACCCTTATTTATTTTATTGAAAAAATATAACCTTTAGCTAAATGGAAGCTCAAAATTCCTAGAATTATCAATTTTGGACATTGCCATAGAAAATTGCAGTTTTACTGGGCTAACTTTAAAAATACATAACTCCTTGTGTATAGCTCTAAATGACTTATATGACCTATCAAATTAAAGCTTGATAAGTATACTTTTATTCTGGAAGTTTTCACAATTTTTGGACACCATTTTCCCATTGAAAAATGTCACACAACATGACTACCACACAAGAAAACTTACTAGCAGCAAATCTCATTTATGTTCCAAATATATTTATGTTGTATGACTACTAATTGCCTTGTTTTTTCACTTAATGTACTATTTAATACACAATTTTATTCCCCTTAATACCACCAAAGGTGTAAGGAATTTTAGGGAATAGATTTATGTCTCACTGGGATACTTGCAAAATCTGGGCTTAGCAGTCCACTTGAGTCAGGCTTATTCTCAAGCCTCTAGTCCCAAAATTTTAGACATTACAAAATCTCTAGTGTTTAAGATCTTACATAATAGTTAGTTGGTAATAACTGCTAATTATTTTTTTACATTTATAACGGTTAAATTTGGTTTACCGTAAGGTATGTTATTTATTTGATTTATCAAGGTTCTTTAATAACAACCATAAGGTATGTTACATATATATTTTATTGGATCCATAATTACATTAATATATTTTTATAAATAAAACTCAAAATTTTGGAAATTACAAAATCTCTAGTGTTTAAGATCTTACATAATAGTTAGTTGGTAATAACTGCTAATTATTGTTTTACATTTATAACGATTAAATTTGGTTTACCGTAAGGTATGTTATTTATTTGATTTATCAAGGTTCTTTAATAACAACTATAAGGTATGTTATATATATTTTTTATTGGATCCATAATTACATTAATATATTTTTATAAATAAAACTCAAAAAAGGAATAAATAAAACATACCCATTATCTTCAGAGGAGTGATCAGAATCATTTGTGAACACTTGGATGATCTTACAGCGGACATAGTTGCGATACCATCCGGGGACTAGAGGCAGAGGTGGACCACAAGAGGGAGAAAGTGGTAGAGGTTGAACTAGAGGAGGAAAGGAAGCAGGTGAGGGTGGAGGTTAGGGAGGAGGAGGAAGAGAAGTAGGCAGAGGGGTAGGTTAGGAAGGATAAGCATGAGGGGGAGAAGGAGATGGAGGTTGGGGAGGACAATTCCCAAGCATTTCTTCAACGCATCACTTCACCATGGTGATGAGTATAACAAATTGAAGAGTATTAATCTACTTGCAACTATATTCTTTTTTCCACACCATGAGTTACGTTATGGTTTTTTTATACACTACTAGAAAAAGGGCTATAAGACCACCACATCTAGACCTCTATAGGCAGAGATAGTTTAAAAACTATAACTGGTGTCATTTCTATAAATATTGTTTCAACTTTAGACCATTAGCGCATTAGTTAGGTATAAATAACATTTTTTAGGCCAGTTTTAATTATGTCTACTTTTGGTAGGAAAATAATTAGACCAATTGTCTTACACCTGATGTCAAAAGTAATTTCCAAACCAGTTATTTTTTCTTCCGCTCTAATAAATTAATTGTGCTCGTGCCCAATATATACTTTCATACCTGAGGATTGGAAAATTAGCAGTTCATTGCACTTCTTTGTATGACCTTCTTCACCTTCAATCTTACTTTTCTTTAAGCATTATTTCAATGAATCACACTCCCCTTCAATATCTGAATTTTTACATCAATCCTGAAAATTTCTCCTTTATTTTCTATTATGTGACCTAAATATTGTTTTATTTTCATTCTACTGTGAGCGCACGAAGAGGAACCCCACTCTAGTTTAATTTTTTCTATTTCCTAACGTAAATATCTTCAGTGTGGTCTTATTCATGTTTAGGGGAGGGTTTTTTTCCCTTGTATGAAATGTCTGAATGGTAGGCAACTAATTCCTACAAAAGTATACACCCACTTAATTTGTGTGGGTTTCATAAAGAGTTATACAGTATGGGTATGGCATGGTGAGGAAGTAGAAAGGTCGACTAAATTTTAATAGTGGGAAAAGGCATTTCATCATGACTATGATTATATGATTAGTAGTGATAGGATGGAGGACATGATCCATGATATTGGTATAGGCACCTTTTAGCAGGCAAGTGTGTATAGTGATTTGTGCAGTAATGCTAAGAAGCCCTTATACCCAAGCTGCAAAAAATACCAAGTGTTGAATATTTTGGTGAAATTGGTTAGCATGAAAGCACAATAGAGGTAGAGCGACGTCAATGTTTCAAAGCTACCTAAGGCTTTAAAGGACATGTTGCCTGATAGAAATTCTCTACTGGAGTGCTATATGATGCAAAGAAAATTTTATGTCCCCTTAGCATGAAGTATAAAGAGATTCATGCATTCCTTAATGACTACATATTATACCATAATACCCTTGGCATGAAGTGTCTAAAGTATCATACAACAAAGGTATTATGGTACCTAATAATTGTACCATGGCTAAAGTGACTATTTGCTAATAAAGAAGATACAAAGAATTTGTTATGGCATAGAAACAAGAGTATTTTTTACGGAAAGATCATACACCTGGTAGATACCATGCAATGGAAGAAAATTGATGAACTATTTTATTAGTTCTCTTAAGAGCCAAGGAACATAAGTCCTGCACTTAGTAAAGATAGCATGAATCATTACGGAAGCCTAAGTAGCATACATAGTTTGTGGCCTATTTTATTGTTGATTTACAACCTTTCTCCTTTACTATGCATGAAATACAAATACATACTATTGTCTATGTTGATTTCTAGACTAAAACAACCAAGGAACGACATAGATATCTACCTAAGCCCCTTAATTGAAGACTTAAAAGAGCTGTAGGAGGAAGGTGCGTACGTTTAAAATGCTAAACAGAAGGAGGTTTTTGAGCTTAAAGTGATAAAATTTTGTACTATTAATGACTTCCCTCCATACAGAAACTTGTCAGGCTATAGCGTTAAAGACCATAAAGTAAGCCCAATTTGTGAGGAAGGGACATTCTACTATCAACTTCAATATGGCAAGAAGATGGAATACCTTGGGCATAGGAGATTCCTTAAGCCATGCCACCTATATTGCAGATTGAAGAATAAATTCTTTAGGGGCCAAAAACTTGTGAATGCTCTAAAGCCCTTGACTAGAAATGAGGTGTATGAAAAGGTGAAAAACATCAACACTTTCCTCAGCAAGTATAAAAATATAAGGGCATTGAGAAGAGCATATGGAAAAAGAGGTCTATCTTCTTTAACCTTCCATATTAGCACAAGCTTTATGTGAGGCATTGTATTGATATCATGTATATGGAAAAAAACATGTGTGACAGCATTGTTGGAACACTTCTGAACATACAAGGTAGTGCCAAAGACAGGGTGAAGACAAGATTAGATTTGCAAGATATAGGAATATGGGAGAATCTCCACCTAGTGGCAGATGGTAAATGAACTTATTGTCCCCTAGCTCCTCATACTTTAACAAAGGAAGAGAAAATAAGCATACGTCATTGTTTATATGGCATCAAAGTACCCCATGGTTTTTGTTTAAATGTTAAGAAACTTGTTTCAATGAAAGATTTAAGACTAATAGGACTAGAGTCTCATAACTGCCATTTCTTAATGTAACAACTACTCCCAATGGCTATTCGAGGCATTCATGAGTATGAATTTAGACACACAGTGACCAAACTTTGCTTCTTCTTCAATGTTGTTTGTAGCAAGGTCCTTTAGCCTAAAAAATTGGATAAAATAGAACATGAGGGATATATGATCTTGTGCAAACTTAAGAAGCTATTTCTTCCTACATTTTTTGACATCATAGTTCACTTGATCTTTTATTTGCTGAGAGAGAAAAGGTTTTGTGGCTCTGTATATTTACACTAGATATACCTAATTAAAAGAACAATAAAAGTCCTAAAATGGTATTTGAAGAACCCAAGCTGGCTAGAAGCATCTATAGTTCATAAATACCTTTCAGAAGAAGCTATGGAATTAAGTCTAAACACTAGTGTAAAATAATCTTTTTAGACCATATTATTTAGACCGATTATTGCGGATAAGGTCTAAAAAATATGACTGGTGGCAGTTTCGTAATTATAAAGAATTTTTTAGACCAGTTCTTAAAATAACCGATCTATAAGATATTATTTAGACCGGTTATCCAAAAAACCGGTCTAAAAATATAAAATTAATTAAAAATTAAAAAAATTTAAGACTTTTTAGACCGGTTGTCACTAATAACCGGTCTAAAAGATAAAACTTTTTAGACCGGTTATTGATGATAACCGGTCTAAAAGATAAAACTTCGTAGACCGGTTGTTGATGATAACCGGTCTAAAAGATGCGAAATTAAAAAATTAATTTTTTTTTATTTTTAAAATCGGTTATTAGTTATAACCGGTCTAAAGGTGAACACTTTTAAGACCGGTTTTGTCAAATAACCAGTCTTAAAAGTCCGCCCTAAAATTTAAAATCTTCTCTCGCGACTTTATCTCGCACCTAATTTCAAATTTGAAATCTAATACTCATCAAGTTTCTTATAAACTCCTCCCTCGTGCCGTAACAGCTCCTCTTTCCCACATCGCTCCTCCATCCTTGACCATCTTCGCCGTCAACGCAGATATACGGTGGAATCCATCATCGTAAAGCTTGACTTTTCTTCCCTCCGATTGGTTTAAGATAAGTGCTCTACTTAATTAGTTTTATACATACTTCAGAGTAGATACTGTCATATATTTCAGATCGATTTCTATTACAAAAATTTATACTCATATTTGTTTCAGGTTTACGATTGCGACATCTGAGAAAATTTACAAATTGGATTCTTCATTAGGGGCTGAGGTTAGTGTTTTCTTTTGTCATTTGCCTTATTTCTAAATATTTGTTCTCTGACAAAATTTCTTAAACAAAAATTATCTTCCAACTTGCGTTCTAATTACTTTATTTTCTAACTTATTTCCTAATATTATTTCATATTGTTGAGCTATTCATAGCTCATTATGTATTTGCACTGGGTGTTGCAAGATTTCTGAGTTGTGCTTATTGTGTTCTTCAGGTATGACTCCACCAAGATATATTCGTGATTAGTAACTATAAGTATGACCTTGGAAGCATGCTTTTAGGATATGTACAGACTAAGCATATTAACATAATCAATAGACTCGCACCAAAAAAATTAAGACACTTTTTAGACCGGTTATGTAGATAACCGGTCTAAAAAGTTAACTGGTCTAAAAGGTTACTTTTTAGACCGGTTATCCACATAACCTCTCTTAAAAGTCTTTTTTAGACCGGTTATTTAAATAGCCGGTCTAAAAAGTGTCTTAATTTTTTTTTGAGTCCATTAATTATGTTTATATGCTTAACTTTTTAGACCGGTTATTTAAATAACCGGTCTAAAAAGTGTCTTAATTTTTTTTTGAATCCATTGATTATGTTTGTATGCTTAACTTTTTAGACCGGTTATCCACATATACGGTCTTAAAAGTCTTCACACTTTTTAGACCGGTTGCATAACCGGTCTAAAAAGTATCACACTTTTTAGACCGGCTGTATCAAGACCTCATCTAAAACCGGTTTAAAAAGTTATTTTTACCCTGTCTAAAAAACCATTTTTCCACCGGTGAAAGTACCTGCCACAAGTAACACCAATTATGGTTTATAACAAACGCAAAATTCATGAATGTGGAAAACAAGGGACATTTATGAAGATTGTGGACCTCATTAAATAGAACAAGTACACTTGAACATTTTGAATAATATTGACAAAGTTGATAAGTATTTACAGGAAGCAAAGGCTAATCAGGAAGCATAAAAAAAGTTTTACATAGTGGTTTAAAGAGAAGGTTAAAGCAAAGGGATGTGTTTCGTCTACAGTGAGATGGTTGTCTCGTGGTCCTAGGTCAAATGTGATAACTTACCAGTCATTTGACATCAATGTGTGTTCTTTTTATATAAAGATACTAGATGATGAGAGTACTATACAGAATAGTGGCGTGATGTTAGTGGTTGAGTCTATACATTTCTTAAGTTCGAAGGACAAGAATCCTAAATTGGCTACCATGCCATATTATAGAGTTATTGAAGAGATATATAGGTTGACTATACCAAATTTTGATTGCCCAAGTATATATAGGTTGACATAAACAATGGTGTTGAGTTCATTGAATTAGGATTTACACTTGTTGATGTTAATAGTAGATGGTTTGGTGATGAGCCTTTCAGTATGGTGATTAGTTTGAGTATACCTCTTGCCTTAGACAAAGAAGAGGCATAAGGGGGACCAAAATGAAGGAGTTTAACTTATATCATAATGCTAGGATGAAGATTCTGATTGAATTTACCAATATGTAGAGGCCAACTAAGGGAAAACATAACCACCTATAAAAATTACCTCAATTCCCTTATACGCACCAAGGTGTCGATCACTATAGAGACTTGGGATGAGGTTTCAAATGATGTTAATGACCTACTTTGGTAGGCTATTAAAGCAGAGAAAATGGGCCGAGCCCATCAAGCTGGCCTGTTTCCTTTTAGACTAATGATTTTTTAAAATTGAAAATGTTTTTCAAGTCATATAGTGTTGCTATTTGAATGTTTTTAAAAGGAAATAAATTGATTCTATTATTTTTTAAAAAGTTAAGAAAAGCTTGTTGATGACATTATAGTTAGTTAAAAGCTTTTAATTAATTTTTTTAAAAAAATTACTTAGTTTTTAAGTCTCTTTCATTTGGTTCTTAATAATTCTATAAAAAATCCTTATGAAATATTGAAAGAGTATATTTTTTATTGATGTAAGATAAACAGAGAAAAATTTTTTAATTGTATTTGAGAAGATCCGAATATTATGCAAACTATATCAAAAAGAGAAACAAAAAACACACATTGAAAATTGAGAAGGTAGAGTCTCTATATCATAAAGAATTTTGCTTTAAAGTAAATGGTCACTTATTCTATTTATCAAAAGATAAAACATTTAATACATTAAAAATATTTGTCTTAGTTAAAAATTTTAGTGTTTTAAATCAATTTCTTTAAGAAAATATGAAAAATAAATAAATTTTTGTTAAACATGCTTGAAGCTAGTGGGCCAGGCCGAGCCAGTTAGTAAAAGGGTCGGGCTTCAAAATAAGACCCTTTTATGCCCGTTTAGGCTTGAGCTCGTGAAGGCCATCCCATTTACCTACCTCTACAAACTGTGTTAGTACAAAACACACTTTGACTTTAATAATTGTTGTTTTTGTTGCTAACTATTTCAATGGCGTGCAATGCAGCTCACATATGATATTCCAGATTTTCAAGTATTGAAGGACAAGACCCTTTCTTACTTGTGTGAGTGTTTTCGGGCATTCAAGACACGATTAGCACGTGATTTCATTCATGTCCAGGTGAAGGAAGGCAAGCCTTGTCCTACTCTATTCGATAAATATCCATATATTACTGAAGAAGCTTGGGCAAAATTATGTCAGTTGCGTACTATGCAAGTAGCTATGGTGAGTTTAATTATGTTAGGTGTTATTCACCAATGATTCATTTTAACTATTAACTAGTGTTTTTCTTTTATTATGATTCTTAATTTTAGAAAAAAGGGGAAAAAGTGATTGAAAATAGGAGAAAGAATGATTGCCCGCACATAATATCTCAAGGTGATTATGCTAAGGCAACTAAGAACCTAGTAGAGGCCCAACTGAGGAAGTTAGAAAAAGCAACAAAAGAAGATCCTTCAGTTTTGCTTTCACCACCTTATCTAATCTATAACAGAAAGACATGGTTGTATGATCACCAAACAAGGAGCGAGTCATAATCAAGTGAAAGTGTCAAACACCTTATCTGTTAGAGTATTAACGTGCAATTCAATGGGCATACAAAAATAGTACAATATACTGGTATAATATTCTTGATTACATTACAAAAAATCCCCACAGGGTTTGTACATATATAATACAATATAAATCCTAGATAAAAAGAGAAGCTAACAGATAACTAATAAAAAATTCCTTGATCTGCACCATACCCTCTTTCGTTGGTATCCGCTACTTTGCCTCTGAGCCGCTTTCTCTAGCTGAATTAATTTTTGAATTATGGAAAGGGTTAGATGCATGCGATTCTCAGTAGTAACAAGCTATCAATCATATAAAATGTGAAAAATATAAACATGCATAGTAGCATATATCATGATGCAGCAATCAATAATGCCAAGCACATGTTTGACAATGCTCAGGAACAAAGCGATTTTGTTTGTATCAAAATGATCACCCACTCCCGACATGCACAAATCATAACCTCGTATATAGGAATCAACCTATGTAATGTGCTCACATAAACAATTCAGAATAGGAATCCACCTGTCTATGACGTTTCGTAGCAGGAATACATCTGTTCATACTAGTCATACCACTCAACTAGGTCCAATTAGCCATATGGTACCTTGCTCTTCCTATGGGGTGGTACCTTGCTTGTCCCACACCCAGTAAGCATTCACACCACATACAACTCATTACACAGAACATGACAAACAATGCATATTAATATTCATATAGAATATGAGAGATAGATGTACAAACTGGACTCCTTTCCAATGCTTAGCTATTACTGGTCCTTAACTTTTTGTGTGCCTCAGGCAAATATCAAATCCTAACATTTTCAAATTAAAAAAAATGAGTTATTACTCATTCATATCTTATTTAAAACTTATAAGTTGGTTATCTTTGCTCAAAAGTACATAATTACCAAAATGCCCCTAGGGAATCCGGTTTAATTCCCTTTATACTCGGTATATTTGTATTTCCTCAAAATTATAACCCAGATTTTTCCTACACAATTTCATGAGTAGAATCCATTTTGGACCTTATTTTGGACAAATTCACACTAAAATGACCAGATTACCATTGACAACCACCAATTTAGGGTTTTAGAGGCAAAATTATCATTTTCATAGGTTTTCCAGAAATTTCCAGCTTTTTTAGTCAATTTTGAAAATTCATAACTAAGTCTAGAAAATTCCAAATTGAGTGGTTCTAGTTCATATGTAAAAATATTTCAGTCCTCCTTCAAGTACAAATATCACTAAGTACCAAAAATAACCAAACAATTCCAGAAAATTCGTTAAAGTTAATCTGCCACAAACTTCATTCTAGATTTATGGCCAAACTTTGAAAAATTATATCTTTCAATCCACTCATCCAAATGGCTTTTAATACCTATAAAATTAAAGCCCAGTCTGTCTACTTTTATCATGTAAACTTTCGTAAATTTTGGACCAGTTTAGGCTACTCAACAACACGCCACAACAAATCTGGTTCAAATTGGAAAAGTGGAAGTCTTATGTTTTAATCTTCAAAACACCTTCCTTTTCACTTGTAATCATATGATTAACCCCTTAAACACCATTTGAACATAATTAGTATTAATTTGACCAGTATCTCCCCTTAGGGTTTGGACCCAAATTACAAAATCCAACCAAACAAGCCAACAACAACAACAACAAGCTTAAACCTTCAAGAATTCACAAGTTCTTAGGCTTACCTTTGCTCTTCTTTTCTTGGCTCCTAAACCGCCACCATTTTCTTTTCTTGTTCTTGAATTTAATCTTGATATAGGGATGATTCAATATAGAAGACAAGAACAAGTATAAGTTTCCATCTACTTACCTTGATCTTGCACCTTGTTCCTTGCTCTTTGCTTTTCTCTAAGTCTCTTCCTCTCTCTTTTCTCTTATCTTGGAGAAATTTTAAGGCCTTTTGGAGGGGAATAAAGGAAAGGGGCAACAAATGGTTTATTATGATAAATCATAACACGTAAGGGCAAAAATGGTAATTTTTCCATAAGACCAGAAATGATGGGTTTTCCCTAATATTCCCAATAATTTGAGTGGAATGGGAATTAAAATGGGGAAAATGACTACTTGGTAATTAATGAGCCTATGTAGGTGAATTATTATCAAGGAAAGTCAAAGAGCTAAAAGCACAAGGCTCTAGTCAACAATTTATAAGGTGGTATAATGGGATAGTTGAGAGTAATATTTCTCTCTTTTGATCTCATCATTTCAGTGGATGGTGAAGGAAAAGAGAAATGGAACTTGTTATGCAAGTAATGAGATAATTGGACCAATTGAGTGTAAGCCACTTGGATGAATCATTAAAGTCATCATTCCTTCATCTTTTTTTCTCATTCCAGTGTAATCAGAATAGAAAGGGAACAGAAATCAGAACTAAGAACGAGAACAAGAACAAGATAACAGAGGAGAGAAAGAAGAGAGAGAAAACTTGCAATCGCCGGAACTCTACCAAAACAACGTCTTCTCTCAAAGTGCCCTGTACAAACATTATTCTACTCATCCCAAGGTTTATTTTTGTGGTTTTAGATTCTTATTTGGAGGTGGTTGGTGCCATCTCACTGGCCGGAGTGCTGCTGGAATTCCAAACCGAATTCAGAAACGTGTAGAGGTAAGCTTAAGCTTCCTTCTGAACCCATTGGTTTTTTGTTTGGATGAGTAGTATAGGAGTTGGGTACTATTCAATCTTCGTTCAAATAGTGTTTTAACGACCTAAATGATGTCCAATGCTTACCTAAATAGCTAATCATGTGATTAGAAGTAAAAAGGAAGTATTTAGGCAAGAGAAAGGAAGAAACCGACACAACTCTTTTGAGAACTCTAAATTGGTTGGCTTGTGTGTGGGATGAACAAAAAGTTGGAATTTCATCAATTAGATGATTCCATTAAGTTCAGAAGAGAAAATTGTGTAGGGTTCATATTGATGATGAAGTAAGAAAAGGCCTAGAGGGTGAAATTACTAAATTACCCCTTAAGGCTCTAAGTGACGACTATAGGATTGGCCCAGGTCATAATTTCTGAGAAAGTACAATTGGGCCTGGCTTCCGGGGGAATTTTTGTAATTTAGCATAATTGGGCTAAGTTATCCACTAAAATGAGTCTAGAATGATACATGGATGAGTAGTAACTTATTTCTTATATACTTGGAATTTAAGACTCAATGGATAGTGCCCGAGCCGGAGCGAGGACGATAGTTTAAGGACGGACGCAAAGTCCGAGAGGTAGTGAACTTACCTTGCCTACATGTATGTGATATGTATGTGTTTGCATTGTTGTATGTGACTGCTTGATTGATTAATGCTTTATTATGTTATACAATGGCCATGAGTATGTTGTAACATGGGCATACATGAAGATTGTTAGATATGATTAGTTTTGATGATGCCAAATATATATATCAAATATTATGAGAGCAGAAGTTTGCATAGTATACTTTTCTAATACATTGACTAACTATTTGATATTGCATATATTGTAGATTAGTCAAGCAATGGAAGAAAGAAATTGAGGAATGAAGAACTTGCAAGAATTAATGAAAAATAGCAATTTTCAAGTTCTACGTACTGTAGCAGTGGCACTATAGCATACGGTTACTGTAGCGTATTTTTAATGTAGCTACTGTAGCATCACTGTAGCAATCAAGTGATTTTGGCAATCACTCGAGTGATTTTCAGAATCACTCGAGTGATTCTAAAAACAGTGAAAATCACTTGCAGTGATTCACTGATCACTCGAGTGATTCTCATGCTCTGTTCTTCGTCCAGCTAAGCAAGGCCTGGTTGTTTGATCATATCTCTCAAAATACAACTCCAATTGAGACCAAACTAGTTGCATATAAAACTAGACTCCTAATATGTCATTTTGACACCATAAGCAACATCAAAGGAGCTCAGATGAGGGAGATATAAGTATTCGAATTTGGGACTCATATCAGCGTCACTTTATGGAACAGACTGGGTATTTTTACTATAACTCTCAAAAAACAGATCCAATTGAGATGAAACCAGTGCCATATGAAACTAGACCTCAAGAACTTTCCATTGATATATAATACAGAATTTTTGGAGCCATATTCAAAGAGTTATGGTATCTGGAAATTTACCCCTGTTTGCTGAAGGTTGGAAACGCAACAACGAAGTAAAAGTGATATGAAGAACAGATCACTCGAGTGATTTTCAGAATCACTCGAGTGATATGCCAGAAATTGTAGATCACTCGAGTGATTCCAGAATTCACTCGAGTGATATGGAAAATCACTTCCAGTGGCGCCAGAATCACTGCAGGAATTTTTCACTATTTCATATTTCACTTCCAGTGATCCTGAATCACTCGAGTAATTTGTGATTTCCGCCAAATCACTTCCAGTGATCTCCAAATCACTCGAGTGATATCTCAGTTTTGCCAAATCACTTCTAGTGCACCTAAAATCACTGCAAGAAAAATACACTATTTGGAAATCACTTCCAGTGATGTCAGATCACTCGAGTGATATTGTGAATTTCAAAATTCACTTCCAGTGGATTGAAAATCACTGCAAGAAAAATTCACTGTTTGTAAAATCACTTCCAGTGATGCCAAATTCACTCGAGTGATATATGAAGTTTTCCATATCACTTCTAGTTGTTGCTGAATCACTTCCGGTGAATATTAAAATTCCTCATATCACCTCCAGTGCCTTAACTGATCATTTCCAGAGAATACCAATATGCACCAGATCACTTCTAATGAACTAATATTAATTCAAGTGATCTTCCGTTTGTGAGATATCAGTAGATGAACTGATAATTCAAGTGATGTGTTGATTTTGATAAATCACTTCCAGGTTTGACAGAAACATGAGATCACCAGAATAATATTGTGATCTATCCGAGTGAAATGTTGTTTCATGAAAATCACCTTCAGTGAAGTAATGCTGCACTCAAGTGAATTGATATCACCGCAAGTAAATTTACTGATAGCTAGAGTGATTCACTATTCTTTATAGAATCATGGAAATTACTCAAGGGATCATTATTATCGAGTCAAATGATATGCTTACTCTTAGAAAGCTACTGCCAGTGAAATGCTTCTGTAAATCACTTCCAGAAGTATGACAGGAACAAGGAAACAACTCAAATGATTTCATGGTACACTCGAGGGATGCTGATAATTGCCAGTGGAATATTATCTTCTGAAAATCACCTCCAGTGAAATCAAGTCCACTTCCAGTGATTCTCCAGTTTTCTGAAATCACTCCCAGTGAAGTCTGTAATCACTCGAGTGATATTTTCTAACAGCTATTTCTCTGAGTGCTTTACAGGTGTTATGCACTACCGATCACATGGCTTACACGGATCAATATTAAACGACAACTATTCATGGGCGGCAGTAAAATTCATAAGTAACGGAAGATAAATACTATTGCATCTGTCAGACCAATGGGCAAACTGTAAGAAATGCTGAAGCATATGTCAGAGCACGATCAATGGGAAAATATTTAAATACACTCAACGACTGTGCAAAGCAATGGGACTCCAACTGAAAATGAAGTAGTGTCTGTCTAAGCATCAGATGGGATTACAACAGAAAAATATCCGAATGGGCTCAACGGTCAAATGAATCAACAGACTCTAACGGATATCTTCCACAACTCAGCTACAAATAGGAGAGGATTCAAACACAGAATAGCAAGCAATATGATGAGAACATGAACATGCTGATATTCTAAGTCTTCTACCTCCGACCACTCTTTGCTCTACTTCATCTTCTATATTATGTATATTTGAGAGAGTGAGAATATTTGTATTGTACTTCAGTGTGTATCCTATCTACTCTGTGAGAGAGTCTGTAAATCCTTACAAATATATTTCTGTATTGAACTCAAGGTAGAGGGACCTTGAGAGTTGATTACCTTACGGGAAAGTTGTAGAGAGAATTGCTAGTAGTACTTTCTGCTCGCAAGACTTATAAGGTGCAAGCAGTAGAGAACGTTGCTGGTCGTAAGACTTACAGTGGTGTAAGTAGGAGAGAATGTTGCTGCTCGTAAGACTTGCACAGGTAAGCAAGAGAGAAAGGACTTTGGGATTGCTTTGCTCAACTTACCGTAAGAGGGTGTAAACCTTACAGTGTGTAAGGGGGAGTAACTTCGTAAGAGATTTGTAAAGGCTTTTCTTGTGCCTGGTTAAACAAGAAGATAGTGGATTGGAAATCTCAGGAGGAGCCTGGGGACTGGATGTAGGTCATCGTGGATTGGACCGAACTAGGATAAATCACAGTTTGCATATTCTCTTCCCTAAGCTTTTACATTTCCAGCATATATGATTTACATATCAGCTTATGTTTCTATACTTCCGCATGTATTGATTTGATAAGTTGTGAAAAGATTTTAAAAGGTCATACCTTCTTATCACACACCGAATTCACCCCCCCTCTTGGGTGTCAGCAAGTTCTAACATTTGGTATCAAAGCCGGACTCTTGTTTAAAGGACTTAACCGTCTCAAGAGTATTCAATGGCTGACTTTGAGTGTTGCTCGCTTTCTGAAGGTTTTGATTATACCATCCCACCAATTTTGAAAGATATAGATTTTTTGTTTTAGAAAGCTAGAATGACTAGTTTTAGAAAAGTATATGATTTTGATATGTGGGATGTTGTTACAAATACTTTTGATCATAAACCGAAAGAGAATTGGACTGACAGAGAAAAGAAAATATTTTCGCTGAATATTAAAGCAATGAAAATTCTGTATAGTGCTTTAACTAAAAATGATTTTGAGAAAATTAGATTTTGTTCTTCTGCTAAAGCTATATGGGATACACTTGATTCCATATATACTTCTAACAAGTGTGTTGAAGTTGAAAGTGTTGACAGTTCATGTGAAACTATAATCTGTGTCTCTACTGTTCATGAACAATTGGAAGCTGATAATGACAAAGGAGAAATCATACAACACTTCCATACAGTCAACACGGATAGACAAGAAGAAGCGGACTCCCGAAAAGAGCTCATTATAGACAGACATGAAAAATCAATCTCTGAAGCTCAAGATGAACTTAAGGTAAAAATTTTCAATTCTTCGAGTGATTCTTACAAAACAAATTTTCAAGGTTTGCATAAAATTATTTTCCAACTAATTATTGATTCTATTGAGAAAAGCAAAAGTGTTTTCAAACATGCTGGAAATTTATGTGTGAAGAAGGAATTTAAGGAAACTGAACAATTAAAGACTTCTTCCCTCAAACAACACAATACTTGTATAATACTTCAAAATGCATATATTTATACAATTTACAATTATTGTGGTAAATCGGGTCATATTTCTCACACATGCCATGTTAGAAGAAATCCTAATGTGGGAAATAAATATGTTTGGGTTCTGAAAGGACATATAAAGTTAAATACTAACAATCAAGGACCCAAGTATATGTGGGTACCAAAATGTCCATCTAGTACTTTACGTATGCAGGATGATCCGAAAGGAAATGGACATAAAGGTACAGATAAGATGAAAAATAAGCCAAGAGTTTCTTATGCACCAACAAAGAGGTTCATACAATCGAAAAGGAGAACTCTCAGAGCATCCATTGCTGGAGCTACAGAACATAACCACCAAAAGAAGCAATGGAGAAAAGGTATATGTTCCACCTCAACGAAGGACTACCATAGCTTACCATTCAACTATATTGAGGGGAACAAGAAAAGGAGGGTCTCTCATACAAAAATATACTTGAAGTCTACATCATTTGAGAGAGCTTTGCATACATCCTTGGGAACACATATGAAGAATCAATATAACCGAAAGAGGCAGTGGGTAAGAAAAGCCAATCCTCCAAGTACTTAAAGTGAAGGTACACAATGATAAAACCTCCTATGTCATTGTCTATAATAACTATTGAGGTTTATATCATGCTACCTTAGTAACGAGAATTGCAAACTATTTTGAAATTATGTTTTCACATCCATTAGAAAATCTACTTGATAATTTCATGCAGGGATTGCAATGTTCAATAGCTTAACACTTTATGCATATATGCATACTTCAAGAGAAAATATTATTATATATAAAGTCATGTTTAATTCATTTTGCTCAATTTCTGCAAATTGACTATATTGCTTGAGCATTTGAATTATAATTCCTACAAACTAACCATGAGTGGATCCAAGCAAAATTGGATACCGAAGGGAGAAAAACGATTATATAGTCTTGAAGGAAGAAGTAAAGAATGCTCTGATGTTGATCACTAAAACAAAGATGAATAGAGCATACATGAGTCTTGAGGAGAACACTGTAGAAAAGCATGATTTACTCAAGTGATCCTGGAGGAATTGAGTAAAAGGATACTATGCGATGGAAATTAACTTGGGTGTCTACAAGTTACACTCAAGCCAGGTACGATGTATCAGTATGTAAAACTTTCTGCATAATTTGAGTGTCACGACCTTGCTTTCAAAACTTCTAGTAGCACTCGTTCTTTTCAACTCAAATTGAGTGATAAATACTTGTTCATTACTGCACATCATTAGCATTAATTATTTATGGCTTTCAAAATGTTTCAGATTTCTAAATGGACCGAAAGTGAAATTGTACATAATCTCCTTATGTATTTGAGTTTGAAATACACAATTCAAGAATTTGCTCAGATCTCAATTCATCCTATTTATTAACGTGCATACATTCATATATTTTCTTAATTCAAATCGGTTTCAAAATTGAAGTCAATGTATTTATACTAAGATGTCGGAAATGCTTCAAAACCATTCGTTAGAGTTCTTCCTCTTCATTCACATATTATTTCATGATCATGAACTTGTTACAGCTTGAACTTCTCATTCTTTATTTTCTAACGAGTTAGACCTTATGTGTAACAAGTTAAACTATGTATGAGTTTCAAGTATATTCTCCAGAAAAGAATTCATTATGTGAAAATCTTGCAGTTAATGTATAGAACTTTATTACAGAAGCTCGTTAATGCATTAACTGGGGAATGACTTATGAATATTTAAGAACTCTAATCATTTGGTCCAATGAGTATGTGATTTATCATCTATACACCATTATGCTCATTTTGTTACTCAAATGCATCAACATTTGTTTTCATCTATTTTTGAGTAACTAGAGCCTTGTATTCAAATTCTTGCCATGAATGATCATATATATTTTGACACAATTCTAATTGTCAAGATTGTCTATTGATCAGTAGCTAAGTCATTGTGCTTACATATGTCTATATAGTTAAGCCCCTTTTGGCTAATTCATTTTCATATGACTTTTGCTCTTAAAAAAAATTCTCCAACATGTTTATTCTAAGGAGCAACATGTTATCTTAGTTGAATTCTAAAGTGAAGCTTTATGACACAAGGTTTATATCTATTGACTTCCACTATTTTTAGCAAGAGCATTGATATTTAACAAACTGCATAAATGTACATTCAAAATCTTAACATCATAATGCATATTCATGATTTGGAAAGACATTTGAGATTTTGAAACAGATTGCATATCTCATTATCATTTATGGAAAATATTCTCGATTTATCATTCCATAAAAGTTGATCATTATGAATAGATTCACTACTCTCTTGATCCGACTTATATGAATTGCTTGACAATCTTATCAATGACATATTCTCTATATAAAGTGTGTTTATAAATTGTCATTGATCTTTGAAAATTATCACTCTTGGTATCACTTGATCATTATAATTTATGATTCAATGATTTGAATTTACTGAGTAAAATTATATTTTGGTCTGTATTGGTTCATGATACTCTTTGCTCAAATATCATATGATGCACTTGTATAAGAGAATAAGAGTTATTCTATAGAACCAAGAGGAGTTGGGTACCAAAGTATCTAAAGAGTGATATTGAAGAAATACGGGTGGATCAAGCAAACGGAGCAGACACATCTATGAAACGCTTGATTACATTGCTTGATATTGACATCAAAGAAAGAAGCAATCTGTGACATCACTTAATCAGAGAATCATATTCAAAAAGAAAGATGTCAAAGTGATATTCACCCCGATTCATCTTCAAGTAGCAGATACTTTCACAACTCCTTGCAAAAGATTCATTTTGAATGGTAAATCCCAATAAGTTGAGAGAATATTTGTCACTCTATATGTTCATGTGCTTAATGATTACTGTACTAACTTAAGCATCAAAGTATGAGGAAATTTATACTCAAATGAAAGATGTTATCACTTTAGTGATAATGATGCTACAGGTAGGTAACTCGAGTGTTCTCAGTCAAGCACTCGAATGAGGTAAGTGATTGGAGTAAGTTGTGAAGTAACGCTGGACATCAGTGATTTTCTACAACTTCACTCGAGTGAATTGTTGCTATCACTCGAGTGATTCTGGTTCAGAAGGAAATAACTCGAGTGAATGGAAAAATCACAGATTATCTAAATTGTTCTTCCTGCAATCTTTCATTTTCAAAATTCTCATCATCTTCCTTCAGCTGAAAATTTATGAAACTCTATTTTCTTTATTCTGAACTTCTTTTCCTCTGAGAAATTCATGCATCATTATCGAAACCCGATCTCTCACTGTATTTTCAAACTTTCATGGTTTTTCAAGTTCACAAGAGTTCTAAACTATTCCTCATAATATGTTTTTAAGGCCATGCACTCATTAAGGGGGAGCTTCATATCCACATGTGTTTTATATCTTAAAGCTTATCTCCTTTATTTAGCAAAATCATTTTAGTATACTCATTTTCATTTACCCTCAATTGATTAGTTTTGATGATGAGATACTTATCCATTTTCTTTTCCATGATCTCAATTTGCATATACTTTATAGAAAGGAAATTAATACTTGATTGCACTAACCTTTCTCCTTGCAAGAATATTTTTAACTTATGACAGGAGAATTTGCTCTATGAGAAGATCATTCTTCAACACACCAAAAGGAGAATATATCAACCTTGAGGAAATATGCATAACAATTAAACAAGGGAAATATATTGGCTACAACATTCAAAGTAACAAATAACTATGACAATACAAATTAAAGGAGCATTAAGCATACTGTGATGGAACAAAGAGTTCAACTCAGTGAGGAGTATCTTGAAGACAATATATATACTTCAGAGTTGCACCGAGAATGTGGCATAAGCTGGACTTCATGGATCTATCATCAACTAGCCAAATTCAAATGAGCATTTCTAAACCTTCTCTCTCTTTATGTTTTATAAATACCTTGCATATATTTTGAAAGCTTTATTGAAAACATTTTTTTTCTTTCATGTGCATCATATTCAAATATCATTACTCTTAAGGGGAGAGAAAATTGTTTATTTTGATTAATGGAGAAAATGACATGTCAAATATATTTTCATAATTGCTTCTCCATGAAACTTTCTTCTTTAAACTTCAAACTTTTTGCTAATGTCAAATAGGGGGAGAGAAATGGAAAAATATGTTGTTCAATTTGTCTATTCACATTCAAGCATATTTTTTCTTTAAGGATTTGCCATCATCAAAAAGGGGGAGAATGTTAGATATGATTAGTTTTGATGATGCCAAATATATATATCAAATATTATGAGAGCAGAAGTTTGCATAGTATACTTTTCTAATACATTGACTAACTATTTGATATTGCATATATTGTAGATTAGTCAAGCAATGGAAGAAAGAAATTGAGGAATGAAGAACTTGCAAGAATTAATGAAAAATAGCAGTTTTCAAGTTCTACGTACTGTAGCAGTGGCACTGTAGCATACGGTTACTGTAGCGTATTTCACTATGCTACTGTAGCATCACTGTAGCAATCGAGTGATTTTAGCAATCACTCAAGTGATTCTGAAAACAATGAAAATCACTTACAGTGATTCACTAATCACTCGAGTGATTCTCATGCTCTGTTCTTCGTCCAGCTGAGCAAGGCCTGGTTATTTGATCATATCTCTCAAAATACAACTTCAATTGAGACCAAACCAGTTTAATATGAAACTAGACTCCCAGTGCGTCATTTTGACACCAAAAGAAACATCAAAGGAGCTCAGATGAGGGAGATATCAGTATTCGAATTTGGGACTCATATCAGCGTCACTTTCTGGAACAGACTGGGTATTTTGGCTATAACTCTCAAACCACAGATCCAATTGAGCTGAAACCGGTGCCATATGAAACTAGACCTCAAGATATTTCCATTTATATATAATAAAGAATTTTTGGAGCCATATTCGAAGAGTTATGGCATCTGGAAATTTACCCATGTTTGCTGAAGGTTGGAAACGCAACAACGAAGTAAAAGTGATCTGAAGAACAGATCACTCGAGTGATTTTTAGAATCACTCGAGTGATATGCCAGAAATTGCAGATCACTCGAGTGATTCCAGAATTCACTCGAGTGATATAGCAAATCACTTCTAGTGGCGCCAGAATCACTGCAGGAATTTTTCACTGTTTCAGATTTCACTTCCAGTGATCCTGAATCACTCGAGTGATTTGTGATTTCCGCCAAATCACTTCCAGTGATCCCCAAATCACTCGAGTGATATCTCAGTTTTGCCAAATCACTCAAGCGATTCTCTTATTACATTAGAGCGGTTCTCTACTTTAACAACAATCATTCATATATGCTTGTACATACATATATACATGAAATACAAATGTAGGGCCTCGCACTACAATCCCTTCTTCACTTCACATCTCCATATCTCCTCCGTGCTTACTTTTATACATCCATCAACCTGTTACTATTGTTGTTGGGAGGAGTGAGATTCGAGAGAATCTCAGTAGCGAACAGTACCACTATGCATGGCAGATACATATGAATGTATGACATGCTTGCCTACCAAATCTGATGCCAATATAATGATATGTTGCATGCTCAATGTTATGACATACATATGACCATTGCACAAATATAACAGAGCTTCAATCAATCAACATGTTCAACATGAACAGGAACAACAGTCACATAATCAATGCAAGACATACATATCATACACATGCAAGAAAGGTAATTTCACTACCTGTCGAACTTCACATCCATCCTCAATCCTTCGTCTTTGCTCCAGTTCGGGCACGTCCATTCATCGAGTCCTAGAATTCCAAATACATCTAATGAGTCATTAATCATCCATATAACATTCTAGACTCGTAATAGTTGATAACTTAAACCAATTATGCTAAATTACCAAAATGCCCCCGGAAGCTCGGCCAAACTGTACCTTTACAAAAATTACAACATAGGCCAATCCTACATGATTTCACATGTAGAATTCATTTATGGCTTCAGATTAGTCAAATTCAGGCCCGAATGACGAAACTACCCTTGATAGCCCTTATTTAGAGCCTTTAAGGGGTAATTCGGTCATTTCACTCCCCAGGCCTTTCCTCACTTCGTCATCAACATAAACCCTACACAATTTGCTCTTCTGAACTCAATGGAATCATCCAATTGATGAAATTCCAACTCATGGCTCATGCCCCACGCATGATAGCCAATATAGAGTTCTCAGAAGAGTTGTGTCGGTTCCTCCCTTTCTTTGACTTAATATCTTCCTTTCTACTTCTTATTACATGATTAGCCATTTAGACATCCATTAGACATCGTTTTAGCCCCCAAAACACTGATAGAACAAGAAATGAATAGTACCCTACTCTCAAAATACTTATCCAAACGACAAACCGAAATGGTAGAAAGGAAGCTTACACTTACCTCTACGCCTTTCTGAATTCGGTTCAGAATTCCGACGATGCTCCGGCCTGTGAGATGGCACCAACCATCTCCAAACGAGAATCCAAAACCATAGAATCGAAGCTCAGGATGAGTAGAAGAATGTTTGTACTGGGTTCTTGGAGAGAAAACGTCGTTTCGGTCGAGTTCCGGTGAATTATAGCTTTCTCTCTCTCCTCCACATTCTCTCGTTCTCTCCGTCTCATTCTCATTCTCATCCGTTCTCTTTCTCATTTCTGATTTCTTTCCCTTTCCCTTTTAATTGCATGAGAAAGAGTGAGAATTGATGATGAAGGATGATGATTAATTAAAATCATCCAGGTGGCCTTTACTCAATTAGTCCACCTATCTCATTTCTTGCACAACAAGTTTCCTTTCTCTTTTCCTTCATCATTCCACCAATATTAATGAGAAATAAGAGTATAATTTACTCTCAAATTATCCCATTACACCACCTCAAGTGGTCAACTGAAGCCTTAAGCTTCTCCACTTATTGACTTTACTTGATAATGATTCGCCCACATAGGCTTATTAATTACCAAGTAGTCATTTTTCTCCTTTTAATTCCCATTCAACTCAAATCATAGGAAATATTAGGGAAAACCCATCATTTCTTATCTTATGGAAAAATTACCATTTTGCCCTTACCTTTTATTTCCTTTTTAATATCCAAAGATATTAAGGAATTTTGGGATAATTATCATTCCTCACTTAGAAATTCGCTAAACCAGGGTATAGCAGTCTACTTAATCCATGCTTAACCTCAAGCCTTTAATCCCAAAATTCAGGGTATTACACGTTAGGTAGTCCAGGGTTAAATCATGGTTCCACAACTGATTTAACTACTCATTTATATACTCATTTTAGAGTATTGGAAATAAGGTGTCATAGAATGCTCTACAAATTCTTTCTCTCTATCCTTAATTATCATCACATTCTTTTAGTGAACATGCCACAGTACAGTTTATAATTATATATACTTTTTATTTTTGTAAGATTTCATCCGTACTTAAGTATATCTCTTTTATAGAATTAGTCTATCTATTTGAAAGTAAAAATTAAGTATATAATTAATAACATAAAAATATAATTTATATATATCAAAACTTTCATAATACAAACTCAAATAAAAATTTTGTAAATTAGAAGGACTCATTTAGTAAGTTTTAAGTTATATAGATAAAACTAAAGGTTGAGTAAAATTATAAAGATATGAAAATATATAGATAAACCAAAGGTTGACTCAAATATATTTCCATACCAAAAATTAATTCGGAAGGAAAAGGTAGACAAATCCTCAAATTAAAGGTAAAAGTGACAATTGTTATAAAATAAAGAAGAGAAAGGAACAATGAGTACAAAGCAAGAAAGAGTATTCTCATTCACTATTCAGTATTGTATGAAATACATAACATATGCCTTCTATTTATAAGCACAACTCTCTAATCTACAATTAATGTGATTCCATAATCATATGAATTAATGGGTGAGAATAGGAAACTATAGAGAATATGAAATAATAGGATATATGAACATCCAAAAATATTATATTCATAACACTCCCCTTTGAATGTCCATGACTAATTATGTGCTTCATTAAAAAACTTCAACTAAGAAAAACATAGTGGGACAAAAACTTAGTAGAAGATAAAGAGTACACTATTTATTGATATACTTTGTAGAGCTGCCTGATGAAAAACCTTTCTAGGAAAACACTTGGTACAACGTGTATCAACTCCCCCTCTTGACAACATCGGTTGATATCTCTAAGCCTGCGAAGCCTAATGCCATGAACAAGCTTTTCAAAGACTGTGCCAGAAAGTGACTTGGTAAACAAATCTGATAGATTTTCATTAGAATGGATTTGTTATATATCAATTTCACCATCCTATTGAAAGTCATGAATAAAGAAGAATTTTAGTGAAATATGCTTTGTTCTATCATCCTTGATGTACCTTTTATTTAGTTAGGAAATACATGCAATATTATCCTTATGTAGAATTGTTAGGAGCATTTTACTAGGAGATAAACCGTAAGTGTTTCTTATATGATGTATTATTGATCTTAACTATGTACATTAACCACAAGTGGTTCTTATGTGATGTATTATTAATCTTAACTATGCACATTCTCGACTTGCTTCATGAATTGCTACAATTTCTACATGATTAGATGATGTGGCTGATATAGTTTGTTTCATACAATTTCATACCATGTTTGTGATTTACCATCATGTGAATTAGACAAAAATCCAACATCTGCATAACCAATCAATTCATGCTTGGATACTACTTCACTCCATTCCAATGTCTTTGTATTGATGAAGAACTATATCTTGCTAATAAATTAATAACAAATGATACATTAGGACATGTGTGGTTAGCAAGATACATGAGTGCTCCAATAGCACTAAAGTAGGTACTTCTGGATCAAGTAGTTCTTCATCACCTTCTTCACTAATTACCCGAGGTTTAAATAGGTCTTTATCTACCTGCAAAGACCTTACAACCATTAAGATACACAATGGATGTGAATTATCCATATTAAAATGCTCTAAGACCTTCTTGTGTAAGTTTCTTGATATACAAAGATCCCATTTTTTAGGTACTCAATCTGTAATCCAAGACAACATCTTGTCCTTCCCAAGTCCTTCATTTCAAATTCTTTCTTTAAGAAAATAATTGCCTTTTGAAGCTCTTCAGAAGTTCTAATAATGTTGATATCATCAACATAAACAACATTATAGCAAACTTATTTCAAGATCTTTTCATAAAGATGTATGGACATATTGGATCATTTTATTATCCTTCTTTCAACAAATATACACTAAGACTAATATACCACATGCGTCCAGATTGCTTCAAGCCATACAAGGACTTATTTAATTTAATTGAAAATTGTTCTTAATAACTTGAAGTTAATGCTTCTGGCATCTTGAGTACTTTAGGGACTTTTGCTTCTAGCACTTGGAATCCTTTTAGGGACTTATGTTTCTGGCACCTGGAGTCCTTTAATTAAGGACTTATGCTTCTGGAACCTGAAGTCCTTTAGGGAATTATGCTTCTAGCACCTTTTTATTTCTCTTTCTCATAAAGACTCATTTGTATCCAACATGTTTTACATTTTCAAGCGTAAGGGCTACAGTTCCAAAAACTTTTCATTTTGCCAATTATTTTAATTTTGCACTAATGGCATCTTTCCATAGAAGTCAATCCTTTCTTTATTGGCACTCATAAATGGATTTTGGCTCATGATCCTCATTATCATTCATTACATCATATGCTATATTATAGGCAAAAATATTCTCAACATTGACTTTATTTCGATCCTATCAGATTCTATTCAAAGCATAATTTATTAAGATCTTATTATTTTCAAGCATTTCAAGTACCTTAATCTCTTTGGTACTATGACATTCTCATCTACAGATATCTCTTCTAGAGATAATGACTCTTTATTAGGAGATGACTTTTCAGGAGCTAATAACTCTTCATGAGATGACTCTTTTAGAGCTACTTATTTTTCTTGATTATCCTCTGCTTGACCATCTATATTCTTAGCTCCTTTTCTATTTCAAGGATTTTTATCTTTAGGACCGATAAGCCTCACATGCTTTAGGCGGGCCTTAGATTTATTCACAATAGGTTGTCCTTCAGCGACATCTTTTTCTAATTGGAGCATTAACAACTGGGACATGTAACTTTGTCACTTTCTTTGGGTCAGTAAATGCTTCTAGCACTTTATTAGCTATATTCTACAAATATATTATCTTTTGAACTTTTAGTTCATATTTTTTGCACTAGGATCAAAGTGACCCAATGATAATTTATTCCAGCTAATCTCTTTACCCAACTACTTATTTTCTCCCCATGATATTGGAAAAGTGATTCATCAAAATGACAATAAGCAAATCTAGCAATAAATAAATCTCCTATAGATGGTTATTCATTCCCAACATACGTTTCCATTCTTCTTTGAGAACATATTTTGGTGTATTGTGGTAGTGCTACAGGCACATATACTGATCACCAAAAAATTCTTAGATGGGAAATTTAGGTTCCTGACCAAAAGCCATTTTAAGGGGAAAACCTTAAGATAACTTGTTAGTCTAATGAGTTTTAACATTGATGCATACAAAATGACATGGCTCCAAGTAGAAATTAGGAGATTAGATCATATAAGTATAGGTTTTGCAATTAATTGCAACCTTTTAACCAATGATTTTGCTAATCCAATTTTGTATATTATGAACATGAGCTACAAGATGTTTGATATCAATTCCAAGGGATATACAATATTTATTAAAAATTTTCAAAGTAAGTTCATCAAGTATTCTGCTCTTAATTTAATCAATTGAACAAGCAATCTCACAAACTCCGAGTTGTGAAAAGATAATAAAAAAATATGTGACCATCTAGTTGATGCATCATTTAAAACCATATAGTAGTACCTAAATGGAAACATGAGAGACTCACTTTCTATTTTGTTTGGTGAGGGCTGAATAATTAACTTTCCCATAGAATATATAACACTTGAGAAAACATGAGATTGTAGTATTTGTTTACACTTTAGGGTATGGCCACATGAATTCTCAATTATTTTTTGCATCATGATTGAACTGGGGTGGCCTAACCAGTCAAGCCAAACATTAAATTCATTAGTAAACTTCTAGTTTACATTAGCAAACTAAAGGTTTGTATTGGAAAACTTATGGTTTGCATTATTATTTGTAAACATTTAGTTTACAATAGCATGGGCTTCTTCAAGAAACAATATATTAGCTCTTCTAGAGCCTTCAATCAGATTTGTACTTCTAGATATAGTCTAAATATTGGCTTCTTACATTATCAAGGAAGAAAAATATTTAGCATTTTTTAGTATAGTATGGGTTGTTGTATTATCAACGAGACATAAATCTTCAAGATTGATGTTAATAAGATTTATTCTTCTTTTAAAGAAACGTGAAAATGAAGGAAAATATAATTAAAAAGGAAAATACACATGATAGTAGCAACTTTAAACACACTAAACCATAGTAGTTAAATAGACAGATATTTTATGCTAAGAAATTAGCAACATGGAAATGAGTAGTATCCATGTCACTATACTTAGAATTACAATAATGATTTATTTTAATCTTTCGTTATTTCGTGTGGAAATTTGAACCACCATGATTATGACCATGGCTATACTTATGGTTATAGTCACGTCTACATCCATATCCACGGCCACAATTAGACTCATTCATCACTACATTCACTTTTGGGAATGTTGTCAAGCTTGTTGGACGAGATTCATGATTTTTCAACAAAACCTTATTGTTTTGTTTGGCCACATGTAAGCAAGAAATTAATTAAAAATATTTCTTAATCTTCATTTACTGTATTATTACTGCAATAGTAAATTGGATGCATTCATTAATAATAAGCCTTTGTAAGGGTAACCATCTTCTGGTAGCCATACATTTCTTTAAAATTTTTACAAAGAATAAATGGGTCTTTTATAGTCATATATTCAATTTTTAGACCTTCATGTAAATGGTGGCATAGAAAAGTCATGGATCAAGCAAGATAAATAGTTCTTTCTAGTAATGACAAGATCCACAAATTCAAATATCTCATGATTTAACATAGTTCACACTAATGCAATAAAATAAAATTCTTAAAATATGAAGTGTAAAAATGCAATATAATTAAAATTTTATGGCTTCAGGCCATTTAGTACTCATGGCTCCAAGCTAATTAATCTCAAGATGAGAAATTAAAATTATATGGCTTATAGCCATTTAATCTTAAAAAAATTTAAATTATGGCTTCGGGTCTTTTAACGAGATAAAAAAATAAAAGTTATATAGCTTCTAGCTATAAAATCTCAAAATAGGAAATAAAAATTATATGGCTTTTGGCCATTTAATAATATAGAGGATAAAAGTTATATGGCTTCAGACCTTTTATTTTCAAGATAAATAAAATTAGATAGCTTATGGCCTTTTATCTTCAGACACTACTACATAACACACTTTTAAATCTATTTTTAATCCATTTCTACATCCCTTTTCAAGGGGACACCTATATGAGCGACGTACTAAAATCTGGGAACAACGTCTATTAAAAAAGGAATGCGGTAAGTGAAAAGGTTTTTCTTTTGGAAAAAAAATTGGTTTATATACAAAAACATCGAGAGACTCTGCTTCACATAGTTGGGGGATGGTGTTGATCTCGGTGGGTGCAATTCCACTTCTTTGCATTGTGCTAGGGAACCAACAAAGTTAAGTGGTTCCAGTAATGAATTCACCACCTATAAGTGAGGGGACGATACAATAAAGGCATATGTGAGGCAGTTAAAGAAGGTATGAGTAGAAAGAAGCAAGAAAGAAAAAACATGAAAGAGGAAGGAATAGTTACATCAGAAGAGGGAAGTCGCTTGGTAGAGTAAATGCGCTTGCCAATGACTATCTGGTGGGGATCGAAGATATGAAGGAATACTACTACAAAAACACACAATAAGTGACGCTTATTTTTATGAATACTATGGCGCTTGGGAAGCACCACAGCTTCCAACACCACTAAAGGTAGCTATGGTGCTTCTTGAAACTATGGAAGCGCCATAGGAAGCCATTTTTAAAAAAAATTGTGTAATTGTTTCCTTTTTCCAATGAAACCTTCTGTATTTATAGTCCAAATCTACAGTAATTTACAATACAAATCCATAGAAAAATGAACAAAACCAAACCAAAGTCAAACCAATCCAGAATGAAATAACTCAAAACAAATAACTAATTCATAAAATCACTACTAAATGTATTTAATTACAATAATTGTAATGTACAAATTTTTTCAGCCAACAATAAATTAGCAACTGAAAAGGATAAAATTTTTTTCAACCAATAATAGTCAAATAGATGCAGAGTAAATGAAGAAGTTCTTAAATCATCATAGATTGATGGGTTTAACATGTAGTGCAACAACTATATCATAAATTTTGTTTGTTAATTTTTTTCCCTTGGCTTACACATTAAAGAAGGTTGTATGCAACAACAGTCACATGCCATATTTCAACAAAATAAACTTTGACATATTACTTATTCATGTTGTTCTAGATTTTACAAGTGAAATGAAATTTAACAAGTAAAAAGGTAAGCTAGTGGAAAAACCATTGCAATTGAGATGAAATATGGATTCAAATCAAATGTAGAACTTCTGTACAAAACCTATAGGAATTTGAACTTACAACAGACACCTGACTATCATATGCTTCTTTGGAAATGAATTTAGCCTTCCAAGCATTCAGCTTACTAGCAGCAAATACACTTCCTCTTATGGAGGAGCAACTTGAATTCTCAGTAGACACCGTTTGTTTGGGAAGTGCTTTTGAAGCTCTTGAATAACTTCCAGAGCCTTTCACTACTACAAAAAACACTTTTAACGTCCCTATTTTGGGCGTTTTATCGTCCTTTCATCGGGGGACGCCTATGCGAGCGACGTACTAAATAATGGAAATAACATCCGTTAAGAAATGAACGCTTAAGGTGAGGCTATAGGCGTCCCTAATTGCTTTAGAGACACTTAAAGTCTCAATTTAGGCTTCCCTCATAACTTTGCTAATACTTGGGTCATCGAGAATGGATACGATAAGCTATTCTAGCTCAACTTTCACAGCCAACAGGGGTTGCTGCAGCTGCTCTGGACAACCACGACATTGATAAGCCTAAGCATACTTTAGGGTGGCCATTAAAACATTTGAAATCAGAGGTTTTGTTCTGGTGCTCAGATTCTATGAAGTTTGCAAGCGGTCCAGTGCAACACTGAAACAGAGTTCATGTGCTCTACACTGGAGAGGATGAGATGAATTGGGATGCGATTTTATACAAGCTTGCCGGAGGAACCCAAAGGCCCTGTTTGATACACATCATTGGATTTTAATGGATTAGGATTGGGACTGGTATTGGGATTGAGACTGGTATTGGGAATAGGACTGAGGGTTTAAAATTACGTTCGGTAAGCGGTAATATTTAGATGGAATACTTGAATTGATTTTATTTTATAATCCTCATAAATTATGAAAAGGCTAAAATATCCTTATTATTAAAAAAACAAAGTCCCTGGATTTATATTAAAATTGATAGAGGGAATTTATGTCCAAAAAATATTATAAACAGGAATATTTTTGTCTCTAATATTTGCAGTCCTAGGATTGAAAACACAATACCAGGGGGGAGGTGGCTTTACAGCAATCCCACTATCGTGGTATTCTCAATCCCTGGTTATTCGTAGTCCCTCATAACAAATGCTATATTCTAGCCTAATCCTTGGTCTAATCGTAGTCCCTACCTCTCTGTGCTTTGTACCAAACAGGGGCAAAGGGTGAAGCCAGAAGCGTCGCTGCCATATGAAGCAGCGTCGTTTCGTTGTGGTTGTGGTGACCTACTTTAGGAATGGCATGGTTGAGAACACTCGCCGCTTCCAGTGTAAGAGTTTATTGGATCGTGCTCAGCACCGCTCTCATTTCTGAAAATGAAATTTAGCTCAAAAACACAAAAAATGAATTCTATTCGTATGATTGAACAAGAAGACAAACTAAACTAAAGGAACATTATAAGCAGCATATAGCCTTTGGGCTAGAAATTTCGGGAACTTAAGATTCATAGATCATCTTACTTTCTTTAAACTTTTATTAGCAGGCGTGTCACCTAGAAAGCTAGTAGAGAATCCCGTGGAACATCCCAACAGAATATCTAGAGAAAATATTATCCCTATTTAGGCGTCCCTATTTTAAATAGAGACGCCTATTAGGGACAGTTTAAGCATCCCTATTCTAAATAAGGACACCTATTATCCCCATATCAGTCTTTGACTAAAGTGCACGTCAGTCTTACACGTCTTAAAGACTGACATGCATTGGGCACACCTTTAGGCGTCCTTATTTAGAATAGGGATGTATAAAGGCTCACTTTAGGCGTCCCTATTTTAATTAAGGACTCCTAAAGTGTCTCCTACATTTCATCTCAGCGTGAAAAATCGGTCTTTTAGCAGCTAAAGTTAAGGTTTAGGCGTCCCAATCAAATTTTACGACACATAAAGCATCCTAATATTTCAAAATTACAGTTTATAATTACAAAAATGTCACTCCATCCATTTTTTACTTCCCTTTTTTTAAAAGGGACATCTTTTAAGGTAGTAATATGTATTTTATGTAGTAGTGTTTATAAAGAATTTTAAGAGTGACACTTCAGTTATAACAGTTTTGTTAGATTTCATGTTTTGATGATAACAAATCATGTTTTGGAAGTCCATGGATGTTATATCAGTAAAGGAAGTGATAAAAGTGATCTGAGGAAGATCACTCGAGTGATTTGGACAATCACTCGAGTGATAATCAAGATCACTCGAGTGATCATTAAAATCACTCGAGTGATCCGATAAATAACCAGATCACTCGAGTGATATCAGATATCACTCGAGTGATGCGCCAGATCACTCCCAGTGATTGAAAAATCACTGCAAGAAAATTTCACTGTTTCAGATTTCACTTCCAGTGATTATGAATCACTCGAGTGATATGTCATATTTGCCAAATCACTTCCAGTGAATCCGAAAACACAGGAAGAAATATTCACTATTTTGAAAATCACTTCCAATGAATTCCAGATCACTCGAGTGATACCTAAAAACTTCCAAATCAATACTCAGTTGCTGGAATCCATCTCTAGTAAAGGCAAGATCACTCCCGATGGTTTACTTGATTTTCAGAAAACACTTCCAGTGAATTATATTACTCTGATGATATTCAAATATTTTCTAACGGTAATGTTCTCAAAATGTATTACAGCTGTACTCCACCATCACGCACATGACGAGTAACTGAACTCTCCATTTAAACGACAACTATTCATGGGCGGCAGCAAAATTCATAAGTAACGGAAGACAAATGTTGTTACATTTGTCCGGAGCATCTTTGAATCAACGGACAAATTTACAACGGTCTTCAAAGCTTCTAATATATATGTCCAGCCATTCGAAAAATAAGTGTACGAAGAAACACCTTGAATACATTGCAAACAATATTTTCACAAGTGCTTCAAATCTCCATTCGTATTTCAGTTTTTATCTATATGCTCTGTGAGAGAGATTTATCAGTCATACACATTTATTTTCAATAGTGATAACTTAAGGTTGAGGAACCTTAAGTTGGGATTTAAGATTACATTGTGTAAGGGGGAGCGAGTATCCAGAAGAACTTGCTGGTTGTACTGTGGTGCCAAGAACCCACTGAATCTTGGAAGATATAGTGAAAGGCTCAAAAGGATTTCTGAGGACTGGACGTAGGTCAAGTGGTTGAGACCGAACCAGTATAAATCTCTGTGTGAACCTTGGTGATATCTCTTCATTTTTATTACTGTGCCTTAAAGTTTTATAAATTGTATCTGAACTTCTGATTATTTTGTAATCACCCAATTCACCCCCCCCCCTCTTGGGTGAAAAGCTTGTTCTAACATTTGATATCAAAGCACAGGTCTTCTTGTTCAGGTTTAACAACCTTAGAAGGATCCGATAGCAAGCATGGGTGAAGGAATCCTTCCTGACGGAGCTTCTATCACTAGACCACCAGGTTTTAGTGGTGAGCATTTTTCCTTCTGGAAAGCTAAGTTCTGTGTATTCATAATGGCTACAGAATACGAACTATGGGATGTGATTGAAACTGGAAACTATGTGCCTATAAAGACTGAAGAATCTCGAAAAGTTCCTAAATCACCAGCAGAATTTGATGATAATGACAAAAGGCTAGTGACTCTCAATAGTAAAGCAATTTTAATGATTCAGAGTGCACTGAGTCAAAAAGAATATTTCAGAATCTGTACTCTTCAGACTGCTAAAGAGATATGGCAAGCTTTGCAAGTAGCTCATGAAGGAACATCAGGAATAAAAGAAAATCGAGTCAATACTCTAACTACAGAGTTTGATCTACTTCGTATGAAGGAAGGTGAGTCAATAGCTGAATTTGAACTTAGATATACTCATCTTGTTAATCAACTTGCAGCGCTTGGAAAAATCTTTGATCAGAATGTTCAAGTACGAAAAATATTAAACATACTATCCAAAGAATGGGAGGCCAAAGTTACAGCAATAGAGCAGGCCAAAGGAGAATCAATGCAATTTGTAGCTTCTTTGTTTGGAAGTCTTTCTGAATATGAAAGCAAACTAAAATTCAAATGAGAGCTAGAAGAAGTCGGTGACAGGAGAAAGAAAAGTCTTACACTAAGTGTGACAAAAACAAAGGCAGAAAGCCAAGAAGAAGAGGAGGAGGTCGATGATGATGAAATAGGCCTAATGATCAGAAGATTCAAGAAATTTTATAAAGGCCAAGGGTTCAGGAATTCACAAAGAGGTGGAACTAGCGGCAGAAGAGACGCCAAGGAGATCATCTGCTACGAATGTAGTAAACCTGGACATATCAAATCAGAATGTCCAGAGTTATTACAGAAAAATAAAGAGAAGAGAAACATCAAATCCTTCAATAGAAAGAAGGCATTTGTTTCTGCAATATGGGGAGATAGCTCCTCAGATGAAGAAAGCGATAATGAAGAGATAGCCAATATATGCCTGGTTGCTCAAGAGGAAACAGACGAGGAGGTTTGCTTCAGAGCATCCAAATCAAACAAATGGTATGTAGATAATGGATGCTCAAGACATATGACAGGTGATCTTAAGAACTTCACCACATTAGTACCCAAGGAAGGTGGCAAGGTAAAATTTGGAGGAAATCAAACCGGAAGGATAGCAGGGATTAGAGAAGTCAAGGATAAAATCAAAGACGTATATTATGTTGAAGGCTTATGTCACAATCTATTAAGTGTAAGCCAAAGTATAGATAAAGACAACTGGGTAATATTTGACTCAGAAGAATGTCTAGTAGTTAGCAAGAAGGATCTGCAAATTGAAAAGAAGAATTTGAAGTCAAAACTCAAGGCAAAAAGAGAAGGTAACTGCTATACTCTTGATATAAATGAAAATATTTCTGAAAATTGCCTTTTGAGTAACACTGATGAAAGTTGGTTATGGCATAAGCGACTTGCCCATGTGAATATGCATCAATTAGATAAATTACTCAAAAAGGATTTGGTAATTAGATTACCTAATGTAAACTTCAAGAATGATTTAATTTGTGATGCTTGTCAAAAAGGTAAGCAAACTAAATCATCTTTTAAATCAAAAACTGAAATTACCACTAACAGACCACTTCAATTATTGCATATGGATCTGATTGGTCCAGCAAGAGTTAAGAGTCTTGGTGGAAATTTGTACACCTTTGTTATTGTTGATGATTTCTCTAGATTTACCTGGAATATATTCTTATCATCCAAAGATGAAACATTTAGTAAATTCATTGCCTTTGCCAAGAAAGTGCAAAATGAGAAAGGTATGTTGATTACAGGTATCCGGACAGATCATGGTGGAGAATTTGATAATCAAGCATTTGCAGAATATTGTGATACAAATGGCATTGATCACAATTTTTCAGCACCAAGAACTCCACAACAGAATGGAGTCGTGGAAAGAAAGAATAGAGTTCTTACAGAAATGGCAAGAGCAATGCTCAACGAAAAGAGTGTGTCTCAAGTCTTCTGGGCAAACGCTATAAGCACTACATGCTACATCTCAAATAGAGCGTATGTCAGAACCAAACTTGAAAAGACACCATACGAACTCTACAAGGGACGGAAACCAAACCTTGCTCATCTACACATATTTAGTTGTAAGTGCTTTATTCATAACAACGGTAAAGATAATCTTGGAAAATTTGATTCTAAGGCTGATGACGGTTTATTCCTAGGCTATTCAAATCAAAGTAAAGCATATAGAGTTTTTAATAAATGAACATGTATTGTAGAAGAATCAATTCATGTTGTATTTGATGAATATGTGTCTTCTAGTAAAAATATTGACGATGAGATAATCAGTAACCAATCTTCTGTTAACTCTCCTAATCTTGAGATTAATAATATTGAAAAAGAAGTTGATCTAAGTCAACCTGATCAACCTTGAGCCTGGAAATACATCAAGAGTCATCCTCTAGATCCAGTAATAGGAGAAGTGAATGAAGGAGTTAAAACTAGAAACAAGGTTTTAAACGAAGTTAGCTTTTCTGCATTCATTTCTCAATTGGAACCTTCTAACATTGACGAAGCCCTATCAGATAATGATTGGGTGTTAGCAATGCAAGAAGAATTAAATCAATTTGACAGAAATCAAGTTTGGCATTTGGTACCCCGGCCTAAAGACCACTCGGTTATTGGCACTAAATGGGTATTCAAGAACAAACTCGATGAATCAGCAGCTATTATCAGAAACAAGGCAAGATTGGTCGCCAAGGGCTATAATCAGGAAGAAGGTATTGATTATGAGGAAACATATGATCCAGTAGCAAGATTGGAAGCTATACGAGTACTCTTAACCTTTGCGTGTATCAAGGGATTCAAATTATATCAAATAGATGTGAAAAGTGCTTTCTTAAATAGGTACATCAAGGAGGAAGTTTATGTAGAACAATCTCCAAGTTTTAAAGATGTATCCAAACCAAATCATGTCTTCAAACTAAAAAAGGCCCTATATGGTTTAAAGCAAGCTCCTAGAGCCTGGTACGAAAGGTTGAGCAAATTTCTCATCGAATTTGGTTTTACTCGAGGAAAAGTCGATACAACTTTATTTATAAAATGAAAACTAAATGATATGTTGGTAGTTCAAATTTATGTTGATGATATTATATTTGGTGCTACTAATGATTCTCTGTGTAAAGAATTCTCTGAGATTATGCAGGCAGAATTTGAAATGTCTTCAATGGGAAAATTGACATTCTTTCTGGGTTTACAAATTAAACAAAGAAAGAATGGAATATTCCTATCATAGACTAAATACTTAAAAGAATTGCTGAAGAAGTTTGGATTGGATGAAGCTAATGGTGCAGATATACCTATGAGTTCAATGGTACTTATGGATGCTGATGAAAAAGGAGTTGATTTCAATATAACTAAATATCGAGGAATGATTGGATCATTACTCTCTCTCATAGCCAGCAGACCTGATATTCAATTCAGTGTTGGTTTATGTGCAAGATTTCAGTCATGCCCCAAAGTATCACATGCTGAATTAGTGAAAAGAATTTTTAGATATCTGGCAGACACAAAAGAGTTGGGTATATGGTACCCCAAAAGAGGTAACGAATATCTAGTTGCCTATTCTGATTCTGATCATGATGGTTATAAAACAGATAGGAAGAGCACAAGTGGGCAATGCCAATTCCTTGGAGGTGCAGTTGTTTCTTGGTTCAGTAAGAAACAAACTACAGTATCGTTATCTTAAACGGAAGCAAAATATATAGAAGCCTCAAGCTGTTGTTCACAAGTACTATGGCTAAAACAACAACTTCAGGATCTTGGCATATATCTTAAAGAAATTCCTATTTACTGTGACAACACCAGTATAATAAGTTTAGCAAAAAATCCTGTACAGCATTCAAGGACCAAACATATTGATGTGAGACATCATTTCATTAGAGATCATATTCAGAAAAAGGATGTCAAGGTGTTATTCATACCTACACATTTGCAATTAGCTGATATTTTCACCAAACCTCTTACCCGAGAACAATTCATGTATATACGAAGGGAATTGGGAATGGTAAATCCCAATGAATTGTAAGTTGTTTAATCTTTATAAATGTTGATTTCATAATGTTTTGATGATCCCATAACTAACTTAAGCATCGGAGTATCTATAAAGTTGTTTTGCAGGATGCTCTGTAATATCTTCAAATAACAGAGATAAACAAAGAGGAAAACACTCGAGTGATGATAAAAGACCAACTCGAGTGAGTGAACAGTGAAATACTGCAACCACAGGTAAATCAAGTAATTAGATTGATAATATTGTCACAGGTAAGTCATATAAGTGTTTTAATTAATAATCTTGCAGTTACAGCGTGATTTCAGATTCTGTGAAGTGATTTTGGACTTCATCACTTGAGTGATTTTTATATTTCACTCGAGTGAAAACCAAAATCACTCGAGTGAATGTAAAATTCACTCGAGTGAATGTTAAAAAGCCTGGTTATATCAGTTTTTCTCTCACAAGACTGTTCACTTCACTTCGTCCATTCATTTTCACTCGCACAAATTCTCTCAATGTCTCTGAAATCTCCTGAACCCAGAAACCCAAATCCTCATAGTTCTACTTCACTGTTAAAACCCATCTCCCAAGTTCCTCCTTGTCTCTCTCTCCTCTCTCATTTTCCGACAGCGCCCATTCGTGTTTCTCGTAAAATCCCATCATCGTTCATTTCTCAGTTCCCGACAGTACCAATGGTGAGAACCAAAAGACCCGGTCAATCTCCTCCATCCTCTCCACTGTCTAAGAGGCCAAAAGCTTCATCTGAACAAGAACCCAATCCAACCATTCACAAACCCAAAGGGATTCGCATTGAAGAACCAACGGGGATGACTACCCGATCTCATACAAGCTTGAAAGGCAAAGGGAAAGAGAAACAACAAGAAGCAGACATTCAAGAATCTACATTGGAGAGGAAAATTACCCGTGTTGTCAATATCTTAGCTGTTTCGGTTCCCCAGAAATCACGGTATGAGTCTCAAGCTTCTGGTAGTCGATTTTCTGAGTCTTTGGCTGAAGAAACCACTGAAATCCTTGAACCTCCTCCAGGGTTTAACACGGATAACCTAAGAATTTTAAATACCATTGTGTTTGCCTCACATTTTACCAAGAGAGATTTATGTCCTGTTGTCTGGGTAGACTTGAGAGCTGAAAAAGAAATTTCATATTGATTTGACTCCCTATTTGAAACAATATGAACCATGGTTGAAACTGAGAATATCCTATAATCCCTTGGTTGTTAAATATTTTTAATGTAACATGAAGATTGCGGATGTAAAAGATAGCCATGGAAACACCATTGTTGAGAGGATTGAAACAAATGTGAGAGATCAAAAGGTCTTACTTTCCGGAGATCTCATTAACACCTACCTAGGAATAAAGGATGTACCTATGAAACCCCCACGAGTCTTTAATATTCATGAGCTGGTTGACATTTTTAGACCAGGACAGCCTGGTGTGTCTCTACCCACTTCCCCAGCAGCTCTCACCAATGACCAAAGAGCCTTGTTCTATATTTATTCCCGTAGCATGGTTAACAAGGCAAAGAACTTCACTCATATCACGGGGAAGGACCTTCAAATGATGGCATCTCTTATGACCAGAGAAAGAAGAAATGTGGGTGAGCTCATTTTCCAAGAAATGAAGAAGTTCAAGTTTCACTCCTCCAGGTCTACTACAATTCCCTATCCTCAGCTTGTGTCCTATATTCTCTCCATGCACAATATTTGGCACTTGACACCTGAGGGAGACATAGTGAGGATTCCTAAGTTTGGGAAGATTCACCTCACTCGGATGGGAATCACTATTCCAGCTGGAGCTTCTTCACAGCCTCAGAGACATCAGTCACCACCTCCTGAGGTAAGCCAGAGAGATCATCATACTAAGAGGATGGATCCTTCACCTTCCAAGATGGATGAGGCTCAGTCTTCTAGAGCAGTATCTCATGGTCCTTCATTCACTCAGGCTGCCCTTCAGACATATATTCAGGATGCCATCCAGTCTGCTGTCACTCAGTTGAGGAAGTCTAACACTGAACTGATTGATCAAGTAAACTACCAAGTTAAAGTGTTAGTAGAGGTAGTAAATCACAACTTCTAAATACTTTTTGAGCGCCAGACAGATCAGACACAGAGGATCCAGAGGATTGAGGATGCACTCAGGTCTCACCTTCACATTTCTTTCCCTGACTTACCACCATCCACCTCACATGTACCTCCTACATCAGACTCTCCACTTCCAGATCCTTCATTTTCTGATCCTTCTATCATTCCTTCAGGCACTCCTCCTCTTGCACCTCCCACATCCTTTATATCTGACCCTATTCTTGCTGGTGATATTCCACAAGCTGATCCCATCCTCCAGACTCCATCATCTTCATCACATCACACTGCTTCCAGTTCTCATACTGAGGAGATTATTGCTGAGGATGTTACTACAAAGGTCATAGGACCTACTCATTCTACTTCCACCACTCCTCTTGAACCCTCTTCTACGACCTTTTCCTTCCAGTCTCCTACCCAGCGTTCTATCATTCCATATGTTCCACCTGTCTCCTTCTTTGCCTCTGTACCCACTCAAGCATCTACGCCTTCTGCATCTCCTTTAGATGATGCCAAAAAGGGCGAGTAGAACTGATATGACCATATGTACTTTTTATAATGTAGTTTTCCGTTGTGTAGTAGTGCATTTTGTGTAGTAGTGCAATTTGTGTAGTTTCAGTATGTTTTTCTGAACTAACATGTACTTGTTCAAGGATTCTAATCTAATGAGAATATAGTTTTAATGCAATTATGCTTATGTTTGCAGCTCCCAAAATGATATCATGAAAAGCAAGAAGTTATACTTCATATGTGCATGTTTAAATTCTATTTATAATGGTTTTTAAACCTTGAACTATCATCTTTTATTTTCTATATAAGGTCAAAAACTCTTAATCTTTAAAACAACTCCTTTTGGTCCTCACAAGTCAAGTTGTTGCAAAATTCTTGAAAAAGATCAAGTAAAGTTTGTTAGAAAATCAAAATTTTGAACATGATCATATAATATGTTTTGCTATCATCAAAAAGGGGGAGAATGTTAGATTTCATATTTTGATGATAACAAATCATGTTTTGGAAGTCCATGGATGTTATATCAGCAAAGGAAGTGATAAAAGTGATCTGAGGAAGATCACTCGAGTGATTTGGACAATCACTCGAGTGATAATCAAGATCACTCGAGTGATCCTTAAAATCACTTGAGTGATAAGCAAGATCACTCGAGTGATCATTAAAATCACTCGAGTGATCCGGTAAATAACCAGATCACTCGAGTGATATCAGATATCACTCGAGTGATGCGCCAGATCACTCCCAGTGATTGAAAAATCACTGCAAGAAAATTTCACTGTTTCAGATTTCACTTCCAGTGATTATGAATCACTCGAGTGATATGTCATATTTGCCAAATCACTTCCAGTGAATCTGAAAACACTGGAAGAAATATTCACTGTTTTGAAAATCACTTCCAGTGAATTCCAGATCACTCGAGTGATACCTGAAAACTTCCAAATCACTTCCAGTGGAATAGATATCACTGCAAGAATATTTTACTGTTTGCAAAATCACTTCCAGTGATCTTGAATCACTCGAGTGATGTAGTGTTTTTGCTGAATCACTTCCAGTGGATTGAAAATCACTGCAAGAAGAAATCACTATTTACAAAATCACTTCCAGTGATTCCAAATTCACTCGAGTGGAATATGCAAATCTCATGTTCACTTCCAGTGAGTCTGTAATCTCTCTCAGAAGATTTTAATGTTTTCCATATCACTTCCAGTGATATCATATTCACTCCAGTAACGTTCCTATTGCTAGTAACATTCTCAAACAATCACTGTGAACTACTTGCAAACGACTCTCATGGAAATCAACGGATTTTGCTAGTTAAACTTGGTTATTGATAATTACTCTAGATTACTATCAAAATCATATAGCATATTATTTCAATACTCAGTTGCTGGAATCCATCTCTAGTAAAGGCAAGATCACTCCCGATGGTTTACTTGATTTTCAGAAAACACTTCCAGTGAATTATATTACTCTGATGATATTCAAATATTTTCTAACGGTAATGTTCTCAAAATGTATTACAGCTGTACTCCACCATCACGCACATGACGAGTAACTGAACTCTCCATTCAAACGAAAACTATTCATGGGCGGCAGCAAAATTCATAAGTAACGGAAGACAAATGCTGTTACATTTGTCAGGAGCATCTTTGAATCAACGGACAAATTTACAACGGTCTTCAAAGCCTCTAATATATATGTCCAGCCATTCAAAAAATAAGTGTACGAAGAAAAACGCTTGAATACATTGCAAACAATATTTTCACAAGTGCTTCAAATCTCCATTCGTATTTCAGTTTTTATCTATATGCTCTGTGAGAGAGATTTATCAGTCATACACATTTATTTTCAATAGTGATAACTTAAGGTTGAGGAACCTTAAGTTGGGATTTAAGATTACATTGTGTAAGGGGGAGCGAGTATCCAGAAGAACTTGCTTGTTGTACTGTGGTGCCAAGAACCCACTTAATCTTGGAAGATATAGTGAAAGGCTCAGAAGGATTTCTGAGGACTGGACGTAAGTCAAGTGGTTGAGACCGAACCAGTATAAATCTCTGTGTGAACCTTGGTGATATCTCTTCCTTTTTATTACTGTGCCTTAAAGTTTTATAAATTTTATCTAAACTTCCGATTATTTTGTAATCACCCAATTCACCCCCCCTCTTGGGTGAAAAGCTTGTTCTAACAAATTTGATTGGTGGACCACTGGAGTAGAGATTTGGGATACAATTCTATGAAATAGAGAGCTCGAGGGCGCGCGAAGAAAAAGATATATGGTGGGCTAGAAAAATTTGAAAATAAACCCTTGTATAACACTTGTCTAAGTAAGCGCCATAAAAGGCTGGTAGCCAATTTTTTTTTAAAAAAAAAAGGTAAAGCCTTGTATGAAGCAAGCGACCTACAAGGCTTATATTTTAAAAAAACATTTTTTTAAAAAAAATAAGGCGACAAAGCCTTAGGAGGAAATTGCCCTATGACCTTCAAATTAAAGTTTCAAGGAGTGGTGCCTTGAAACTTTCAAGCAGTACTACAAAATATAGTTTCTACGACCCTAAAGGGCGTCTGCTTTTTATAAAAGGAACTAAAAAATAAACGGTGTCATTTTTGTAATTATTGGAGGGAAGTGTATATCTTTAGGCATTCTTAAATTGAATTGGGACGCCTAAAGTTCATTTTAGGCATCCCAAAATTAAATTGAGACGCCTAAAACCTTTAAAACATCCCAAAATTAAATCGGAACACCTAAAGGTTGTCATATCACACTCCCTCCCACGTCTTCTCTCTTTCTCTGCGTCTTCTCTCTCTTTCTCTCTCCTCCCCATACTCACTTTATTACACTCCCTCCCACACGTCTCTTTCTCTGACTTTTCTCTCTCTCTCTTCTCTCCATTCTCACTTTATCATTCTCTCCCACGTCTCATTCTCATTTTTCTTCTTTTTTTTTGCCTCTTTTCTCTCTCTCTCTTCTCTCAATACTCACTTTTCTTCTCTCTCTCTCTTCTCTCTATACTCATCTTCTTTCTTTTTCCCTATACTCACTCATCACCATCATACTCATCTTCTTTATTTCTAGGTATTGGTGAGTGGGGAAGGTAAGGTAGTCAACCTACGGGATTTACTCAACAACAACAAGCAGCTAGCATTCTTGCAAGGTGACCATAACTTAACAGTAACAATAGAGGACAACCAAAGTAGCAATCATAAGCTCCAAGCTCATACTCCCACCACCATCATCTACTCTCGTTCTCTTTACACTGACACTCACATAATCTATTGTTGAAGCTTATTGTCGTCTTCACTCATACTCCCATCATTGTCTTCTCACTTCATAATGATTTGAAAGTCATCTTCCTCTCTCCCTCTCTATTGTTGAAGCTCGTCGTCCTCCTCTCTCTATTAAAGCTCGTTGCCAATCAAATATGATCCTGTTTCTATTGTTTATGAAAAATTGATGGGCAATGAAAAATTTAAATAAATATATTTTTTTAAAATAAAAAACTTTCAACGTCCATAATAAATAAGGGACGCTATAACATACTTTAGGTGTCATTTTTTTAGAAAAAGAGATGCCTAAAGTGACCCTTTAAGCGTCCCTTTTTTTATCGACATTAAATGTCATATTTTACTACTTCACTCACATAGGCGTCCCCCTTGAAAGGATGTAGAAAGGGCTAAAAAATGGACGTTAAAGGTGTTTTTTGTAGTAGTGAAGGCCCTACGCCTTGAAACTTTTAAAGTCCCTATAGGTGGTCTTGTGTAGCGCTTGACCATGTAAGCGCCATATAGGGCCTAACGTAGCTTTATTTAATAAAAAATAATAAGGCAAGCTATGACGCTTTCTTAGGCAAGTACCATAGCTAGTTCTTTATTTTTAAAAAAATTAATGAAGGCCTTGTGTGGCACTTGTTTAGGCAAGGGCCTAACAAGCCTAACACTAGATATAGCACATATAATAGCAAGCGTCATAGCTTCTAAATATTTTTTTTTAAAAAAAAAATTATCTATGGAAATTTTTTAAAGAAGTGCCATAAAAGGAGCGCCACTAAATCCATCTTTTATAGTAGTGGAAGCTAGTCATACAACCTATTTCCTTAGTGAACTCTTTCTCCAGGTCATGCCTAATCCCCATCCTCATCTTAGCGGATAGTAGGTGCTAATGTGGATCGAGAAGCGTGAGGACGTCACAGTGAAGCCTCCATGTTCACATTCCACTTTGCAGGGTGTACTCTAAGACTCTTGCTTTTACGGGTCTTTAGAAGGGAAAGGTGATAGCACAAAAAAAAGTGAGGGTGGGTGCAATTAATTAAAGGAGTTGATAGAAAGGAACACTTTTTGAAGGGGAGAGAGAATATTAGGCCATTGTACCATTATGTGTCCCTTTCACACACCACACCTCATCGCCCTTCCTCGCTTAACCAACCATTTTTCTTTTTTAAATCTCATACCTTTAGGTGTCCCAATTTTGAAATTGGGACGCCTAAAGCCCACTTTTGGCATTTAAATTCAAAAGGACGCCAAAAGCCCTTTTGGATTGGGATACCTAAAGGGGTACTTTTGGCATCCTTTTTCATTAAAGGGATACCCAATATGTCAAATTTTCGTCCAAAATTACAAAAATGTCACCACCTTTATTTTTTACTTCGCGTTTTAAAAAATAGACGTCTTTTGGGGAAGTAAAATCTATGTCTTATAGTAGTGAGAATAAATAAAATTATATGGCTTGTGGCATTTTACCTTCAGGATAAATAAAATTAATGGCTTCTGGCATTTTATCTTCAAGATAAATAAAATTTGTATATGGATTCCGGCTACAATAAGATAGAAGATGAAAAGATAAATGGCTTTTGGCTATATTATACCATAGAAAAATGTATATAGCTTATGGTCTTATAATCACTAAGTAGGAATGAAAAGAATATGGTTTTTGGCCATATAATAGAAAATCAAAGCGATATAACTTCTGGTCATATAATTTCGTAATAGAAAATTAAAACGGTATGACTTCTGGTCATATAATTTTAGAAGATAAAATTAAAATGATATGACTTCTGGTCATATAATTTTAGAATAGAAGATTATATTAAAGCAATATGGCTTCTGGCCATAAAATTTCATAATATGAAATTAAAGGTATGGCTTCTGGGCATAATAAAATAATAATATTAACAATAACAATCTCCAATCTAAGTTATTGAACCTGATGTTTAAAATAATTAGTAAAATGATCTCTTTAATTCCATATAAGGGCTCAAATTATCTCAAATCGATCAAATAAAATAAGGTAAACACTACTACAAAAAATGACATAAACGGCGCTTATTTTTATAAATATTATGTCATTTGTGAAGCGGCAAAGCTTTCAGCGCTATAAAAACAACCTATGGCACTTATTGAATTTTTAAAAGCACCCGGTACTTTTTATTTTATTTTTATTTAAAAATAATTTCCTACGGCTCTTTTACGGGCAAGCGTTATAAGAAGCATTGACATCCTATGACGCTTCCCCGGGGAAGGGTCATAGGAGGTGTTAAGATCTCAAACGGCGCTTTCACTGGAAGCGCCGTAGTAGGTCTTGAAACTTCACCACCTACAGCACTTCCACTGGAAGCGTCGTACTAGGTCTTAACACCTCATACAGCGCACTTCCATGCTCCGTAGGAGGTGTTACCACAGTTTTTTTTTATTTTTTTAGTTTAATAAATTGACATTAAAAAGCAATGTTCTTAAACCTGGACCGGACTGGCTGGTTTGGCTCAGAAACCGGTGAACCGGGCAAAAATTGGTCTGGGTGATGTCCCAACTCGGGGTCACTTTCTAACTCGGGTGACTCGAGACTAACTCGGGCTACTCAGGACTAACTCAGGCGAGTTAGTTAGCTGAGTATATCTGTTTTGAATCACCAGATCAGCAGATCTAGATCAAAAACCAAAAAAAAGGGAAGAGTAGATCCAAATTGGAGGTTGAAGAAGAAGGGACGAGTAGGTCTAACTCAGAGGCTAAAACAAAAATGACAGAGGTTGAAGAAGAAAAGGAGTAGATCCAGAGTCTCCCGAGTTGATTTTTTAAGAACTCACCATGTTTCTCCTACGATTTCCCTCGTCAAGAATGTGAAGAAGAAGATAGCAGAGGACTGGAACCATAGAAGCACTCCATAATGAAAGAAGAAGAGAAGCACGCCTATAACACCGCAAAGAAAGATGGAGAGAAACGTACAATGCTTAGGGGATCCAAGGTGGCAACTTTTCCTTCACACATTAACAAAGGTTAACCTAAATATCTAACAGCCTCTTATTAAAAAAAATTTAATGTCAAAACTACCCTTTTATTCCTCAATTCCTACGCATATTTATTTAAGAAGTTAAATAAAAAGTAATGCATTCATGCCCAATTGTTTTCCTTTTTCTTTGTTAATATATAATTAAACATTAAAAATATGTTTAAAAAATATTTAATCATATATATCCATGATTTAGTCAATTAATTTTTAAAAAATATAGAATGACTAATAAAATAAAATAAAATATTGTCAATCAAATTCTATTATTTTAATATGACCAGTTTGACTCCGAGCTGACTCCGGTCTGACCCATTAACCCTTAAACCATTACTTCGACCGATTTGATGTCCGGTTCGAGTTTCATAACCTTGATAAAAAGCAAACCAAATCAAAATTTTAAACACATAATTAGTTCATAAAATCAGTACTAAATGTATGTCATTACAATGTATGTACAACTAATTTTAAGGGACTACACAACACAGTACAAGTTAATATACAAGAGAAACAATCTAACTAACATACGCGCCTAAGGTGATATTTTCCTGACCATGTATTGACACCATTCCTCAATGATTTCTTCCACTTGTTGATCAGTCAATTGAGCACAACATTGATCTCCATAATACTACATAAATATCACAAACAGAATGAATTAAAATTACTATAAATCAATTAACTTAGACACTTTCAATTAAATTCAAATCACTATATAAACTATAAGTAAAAGTACTTACTTTTAAGGGAACATACTTTAGATCATAAGTAACTACATCTTTCATAAATTTCATGACATAATAACCGCAATCATTATTATTTGGTTGGAATTGACACTGCAACAATACAAAAAATAGTTAGGTCATTATTTGAAGAAAAAATTATGAATAAAAAAATTTGAGTAAATTCATCATATACTTGAATCTTCTTTTAGGCATAGGTCGTGGTGGAGTCAGAGCGTTTATTAAAATAGTTCAATCCAACATTGCTTCTATATGCGGTCAATGCACTAACAAAATAAGTAATAACTGATTAATTTTGTTTATTCAATAATCACACGCAAATATTTACACATACACACATGCACTTACTTATTAATCATAATCACCATATCAAGCAGGTTCTTTGGAGAACTAGCCTCTATAGGATCCAAATAGAAAATATGGGGGTGTCCAACTATTACAGGATGGATCACAAGAAAAATCCAATGTTGCCTAAAATATTTTGAAAATTTTACTTTAACAATAATGTTATGGTAAAAGTGAAAGAATAAAAAAACATACAATAATGTTGCAGATAACTTACCCCGGATTGTATGGTAATCGGGACTCTTTCTCTGACTGTGGTACCAATGAAATTACTAAATGAGCTAGCATTAGGTTTATTGGATTTTCGTTGTCATTCCATTCAAGCGCCAACCTAATGCCCTTACTCCTTAACTTGATCAGTCTTTATATTACGATCCTTCCTCGGGTTACGTCAGCCTCAAATGCATCCTGACCATGATGTTCAACAGGAGGAACTTCATCTACATTGTAAATATCCATTTCCCTACAAGTTAAATAAACCAAATGAAACATCAGTGTACAGTGACAATCATGACAATGAAAGTAAATTAAGGTCAAATATATGAATATACATGTAATAAAACATACAAGGCAAAAAAATAAAGCACTCATGATCATCTTTTCCTCTTTCTTGTTTGATTTAAAAACTAAGTCCGCTCTTCATGATCATGTCTCATGTATAAGGGTTCATCTTCATTTTCATCTTCATTTATATCAATATACTTTGACAACAACATCTCAAAAGAAAGATCATCCTCAAGAATATTCAAATATTCATTACTTTAAGCATCAACTTGTTCTTGATGATTCTTATTTGATAGAAGGACAATGGATCAATTCTTAAAAACACTTGTTCGGCCTACGATGCTAAAATAAAAGTATCATCTTTATACCAAACTTTAGAAAGGTCCACTTGAATAAACCCTAACTCATTCGTCCGCAATCTACTTTTGTTGTTTACCTATTTACATGTAAACACTGGGACCTTCAACATAGTGTAATCTAACTCTCATATTCATTCAATAACACCAAAGTATGACATCCGTGCATAGATGGGGTATATGTCTTTAGCACTGGCTTTATGCCGAGAATCAGCAACAAGTGTTACCCTATTGTTCTGCATCGTGCTCCTTGTATCATGTTCATGTATGTACAATGTGTAACCATTGATTGCATAACCATTAAAAGACAACATATTTAAGCTCAGTCTATTCGATAACTATCTCAAGTTTTTCAGAAACCAAATCAGGATTCCTCTCCACCTCATCATTAATGCACCTTTTTAACCAACTTGGAAAATGTCAGTTGTGCTCTTTTGTTATAAAATTTTTATTCCTATCACCATGTACCAATCAAAGAGCATCCTTGTGTTCTTCAACATATGGTTCAACCTCATCAATGTTATGTAGTACATACAAGTGAGCTTCCTTCCATTCAGTCAATGATATCCTGATTAGATTCTTCCCAATTGTTCCTTTCCCTAATGTTCACCCATCGTGACAAGACTTTGATATCCCTAAAGGGTCAACATTTGACAAAAAATCAACATAGAAGTCACTTGCTTCTTCAACCATGTAACGCTCAGCTATACAACCCTCTGGTCAAATATCTATTTTTCACATACCCTTTTAAGATTTTCATAAATCGCTCGTTTGAGTACATCCATCTCAGGTACACTAGATCACACAATTGAACCTCGTTTACTAAGTGTATGGTTAGATGGACCATAATGTCAAAAAATGAAGGTGAAAAATATATTTCAAGTTCACACAGAGTACAAACAATCAGCCTTTGCAAATCTTGTAACTTTGTTGAATCAACGAGTTTACGGTAAATCATCTTGAAGAACATGCAAAGTTTAGTGATGGTATTCCTTATTTTTTTGGGTAAGATTGACCATATACCAATGGGTATGAAATTTTGCATGAGCAGATGACAATCATGAGATTTAAGGTTATTTAGCTTCAACTCTTTCACATATACAAGATTCTTTATATTTGAATAATAGCCCTCTAGAACTTTGATTCCTTCAAGAAATTCACAAAATAACTTTTTCTCTTTCCTTGATAGAGTATAAGTCGCTGGAGGTAGATAAGTACGGTGCCCTTGCTCAACCAGTGCCAACTCTTCTCTGATGCTCAATTTAACTAAATCCAACCTTGCATTAACACTGTCATTGCTTTTTCCTTGCATATTGAGCAACATGCCAATTAGGCTATCACAGATATGTTTTTCTATGTACATCACATCTAAAAAATGTCTCATATATAAAGACTTCCAATATGGAAGTTTAAAGAAAATAGACTTCTTCTAGCCGCTTGTCCTGATTTATTTTGCAAAAGGTTTGCCGAAATTGTTATCCAAGTGTTTGCCTTTTCAAATACCTGAGCACCTGTCAACATCTTCGGTAGGCTACCTTCTTCTGACTCACCATTGAAAGCCTTTTTCTACTTCCTTCAATGATGTTTCAATAGTAAGAATCTTCGATGTCCCATGTAGACATTTTTCTTATAGTGATCTAGTCGCACTAAATGAGTGTCATCTTCACATATAGGGCACGCACAATATCCTTTGATGCTGTATCTATACAAATTACCATAAGCAGGGAAATCATTTATTGTACCAAACAACATGACTTTCAAAGTGAAACTTTCTTCCATGTGCCCATCATACACATTAACAACTTCCTCCCAAAGCAGCTTCAAGTCATCAATTAAAGTAGCCAAGTATACATCTATATCATTCCCAGGTTTCCTTAGACCAGAAATTAACATGGACAACATGATAAACTTACATTTCATGATCAAGTGCGGAGGAAGGTTATAAATCATCAATATCACCGGCAACGTACTGTATGTACTACTCTGAACCCTATGGGGATTGATTCCATAAGTTGAAAGTGCAAGGACTTGCTTTATGCGTAAAGTCAGGGTGATCATGATCAACTTTTTTCCATTAAGGGGTATCTGTAGGGTACCTAAGGTTCTTGTCTTCAATCCCTTCATCTGCATGCCACGTTAACAGCTTAGCAATCTTCGTATTATTGTTCAGTCGCTTGAATCTTGGAATAATAAGAAAATACCACACGACCTTGGATAGACTTTTTCCTTTCTTCTTCCCATTTCGAGATGCATTGCATTTAGGGTACTTGTCTAACGTTACATACTGATTACGAAATAATATGCAATCATTAGGGCATGCATATATCTTCTCAAAACCCATGCTAGTTGTAGAGCAAAGTATTCACTTTGTCTCATATGTCTTGATAGGAAGTACATTTTCTTCTAGGAGTATATCTTGCACAAGTTCAAGTAGTGCGGTGAAACCCGAATCACTTAATCCATAGCGCACTTTAAAGTTGTACAATTTCAACACTGCTAGCAATCTTGTATATTTAGTACTACCGGCATATAATGGTTTCTCTGCATCACCTTTCAACTTCTCAAGATCTTAAGGATAGTTATGAAACACCCATTTGACTGCAATTAGAATTTCTTGAAGACCATCATCCTCATCACACACGCTTGGGTCAAACTCATTTGAAGCACCGATCGTGGTATGCACCCAATCAGTACGTGAATCATCCATCTCACCGTGCCTTGTCCATTGTGTATATGATTGATATATTCCATGAAACACTAAATGATCTAGCAAATCAGGTAGACTAATGTGTTTTCCATAGCAACAAGATAAGCAAGGATACAAGATTTTGTTATGATCATTTGTATGATCTCTTGTAAATCTAATAAAATCTTTCACTTCATCTATATATTCCCTTGAGCACCAATCAGATGACATCAATTTTCGATCTATCTATACCTTAAACATATTTTTATAAATGGTTAGTTGCTTGTCTATTGTAGTTACTAATTACTTTTATCTTTTGTTATTTATTTTTTAAAAAAATTGACAGCATAGCATCCTAAAATTTGAAGTTTTCCAAATATTAAACACTTTCTTTAAGTCACAAATAATCAACCAATTAATCTAGCAACATCATATTTATAAAGTTAAGAGACCAAAAGCATAATTGATGTAAACTTAATGGACTAAAAACATAGTTTAACTAAAATTAAATTACATCCAAATAATTCAAACTTGTAACAGCTAAAAACAACAAAGGTTTAAAATATAAGCACCACAACGAAATAACTATCAATTTTTTTAGTAGTGTGTTGAATTCAAAGAAAGCGCCGTCCAAGGTCATTGTATTTAAAAAAACTTAATAAAAAAAAAGAAACATGCTGAGTTGCGAGACAATATTGCAGTTGTTTTCGAAAGTTGTATCTTTAACAGATAAAGCCCATTTTGAATATTATTATGACCAGCTTTATGCTTCAAAAACATCATTTTCTAATGGTACTTATGTTCAATATCATATCAGCTCTATTCTCAATTCATATTTATCAAAAAAGTGAACATTTCAACTACATAAATCAAATGGATGTAATAAACAACTTGAAGATGATGAACTTCTTCCTGGAGCCTCTATACTCCACAGATTGAATCAAAATAATTAGATCGAGAATGGAAGATCTTGGACATTTTCAAGAAAAAAATAGCTAATAATAACAATCTCTCAAATTGACTAAAGCAAATTAATGCAATCTTGGCAATTAATATTGTCAGGGAAAGTGTATTTATATGAAAGAAGAGCCAAAATAGAAAACAAAAATGATTTTCCCCAGAGTTTGGGCAAAACAAAGACAAAGAAAAGAGGGCATAGAAAGAGAAATAAGAAGGAAGCTAACCAATGGAAGAAGAGAGCTCGGAGAATTCTACACTTTTGGAAGAGTTCTCAACTGAAATTGTTGTTTAAGTCTGCAAAATGAAAAGCACGCAAATGAAGAGAGAAGGAACGAAGATATATAAAAATGAGTGACAGTATGTATCTATTTAAAAAAAGCATTTTAAAAAAACACAAACCTTGGCCGGTGCTTGTGCATTAAGTGCCAGCCAAGGCCTACTTGGCCGGTGCTTAATAAAAAAGCGTTGGCCAAGGATTCATACTTAGGCGGCACTTAATACATAAGCGCTGCCCAAATGTTTATTTGGCTAGCCAAGCTTTCCAGCTATACCCAATGCTTTCAAAGAAAGTGCCGCCAAAGGCTAGTCTTAGTTGCTTTCTATCAAAGCGCCGGCTAAGGCCTTACTAGCTTGTGCAACAGTAGGCTAGCTTGGCAGCCTTTGCAAAAGGAAAAGGTTGCCAAAGACAAATGAGTGGCCTTCGATTTCCCTGCCAAGGTCAAATTATTTAGCCTTGGCAGGGAATCTAATGCCACTTGCTTATAAGGATGAATAATTTAACTTTGGCAGTCGTCAAGGCTACATTGTAGCTCTAAATTTGCTGATTAATTTAGTTTTTGGAATAAAAATTTTGCTGTAGTGTTTAGATGAACTATTTATATCTCTTTAAACATTATAAAGCAATTTATAGAAAAAGTTGGGATTTAGATTTATATATACTTAATATACTTTTTTTTAGATTTTACTTTGTTTAATTTTTCTTCATAATTAAAACAATATAAATAAATACGTGTGCGAAAGTTGAGACTACATGATGTCTATTATATTTATGCAAGCAACATTTAATGTTCCTTATATTTATGCAAGGGTTATACTAGCAATGACGTTTTACTACAATGCGCCATAACTGGTACTTAATTTTCTTTTTTGTTTTAAAAAAAGTATTGTATGACGCTTTTTAAGAAAGCGTCATATAAGCCTATCACTAAGCTATGGTGCTTATAATATGAAGCGCCATAGATTCTAATTTTCTTTTTTAAAAAAAAAAAGAAATAATTATCTAGGGCGTTTCTTGAAGAAGTGTGGTAAGAAGTGCACCACTAAAATCCTCTTTTGTAGTAGTGAAAATAGGATGGAGGAAATCGTTTAAATAACTAGAGAGAAGTATACATTCGCTAGAGCTTTCCTGCTGATAACGTATTATAAAATAAAGAAGAGAAAGGAAGAATGTGTAGAAACTAAAAAAAAAAAAGTAATTCTCATTAACTATTCAGTGTTCTATGAAATACATAACATATAATTTTCTTTTATAAGCAGAACTCTCTAATCTACAATATAATCCATAATCATTGGAATTAATGGCTGATCTGAGAATAGGAAATTATGAAAAATAGGAAATAATAGAAAATATGAACATCCACGAATATTATATTATAACAACAATGTAGTAAACTAAAACAGCAAAACACAGAGACTATATATATTATTCACATCAAAGACAACAATATTACAACACTCAGTATACAGAATATATATTCTGCTTATTTTCCCCTTCCATCGATCAGAACATTATGTAGTCTTACACTATAACGTTTATAAGCATATTTTACCCCGACATCTGAACCTGCAGGACATTTACATATACTGATACAAGAAAGAGTAGATATTATAATTATTATTATTATTATTATATGTTTTTATTATTCTAGAAAATGAGCTAAAGCAGTCTTCACAAGGTGATCGGCTATGATACCATTGGTTTTTTCCGAAGGATGAAAAGAGTCCCAAAAGACATATTTGGAAGCATCTGAGCAACTGAACATTTCCCCCCTGCTGCATGCATATCCCATCTCGAACATTCCAGTCGCACAACATGCCACTGAGGTCGAATCGAACCCTGTTGTGAATTTTTTTGTAGCAAAAATAAATAAAATAATAAATAAATATCAGACAAACAAATTTATAATAATGAACAAATTGTTGTGCATAAGCTTTTTGATGCGCTCATTTGCGCAAACGGAGATGATTACCTGTGCTGTAAATTATTGTGGGTATTTCAATTTAGTGAATTATTAAATTTCAAGAGTTTGAATTTAGTTTAGAGAATCTAAATTCTGAATTTCATAATTTTTGTTTAAAATGTTTTTTTAATATGATAGAAAATTTTCAGAATAAAATACAGAATATCATAGATATATTTTTTTTATATATTCTGCTTTTTCTATAATGTGTGTGCGTGCGCGATTCAAACAGTACAAATCAAAATATAGAATATTATTGAACAAAAATTCTACATTACTTATTATCTATATATATTGAGTAAATGTTCAAATGTTGTGATTTATCTTTTAGAAATTTTAAATTTATATTTAAAATTTTTATTGAAATAGAAGATATAATGAAAACTTATTGTTTAACTCCAAAATTGAAAAAAGAATTTTAAACATAAAACATGAAACATTAAATCTCTATGTCATTTAAATCAAATACTAGACCTAAATTATAAAGCTTTTAATTTATTTTGTATTGTGTTTTATTAAAAAATGTAGAAGGTTGATAAAAATATAACTGCAGGGCCTAAATCAGCGAGCACTTAGGTTGGGTCTAATAAGGCAGGGTTTTCTAGTTATAAAGTTTTTTAAATTAAATTTGATAAAATATTATTACTACCTTCGATTTTGCCCTAATTACATGGATTTCTTATCTATTTTAAAAACATACACTTCGGTCCAAACTATTAACTCCCTTAAGAATATTTCAAAAAGTTTTGAGTAAATATTTTTAATTAAAATTTACATTAAAATAAATTTTAATTACTAATTTTCTATCCATCATATCAAATCTCTAATTTATTTTTTAATGTTTGCAAACTTCAAGTAAAAAAGTAATTGCCGATGAATTATTTATATAATATCTTCAACTTATATTATTTATAATATATGATAAAAAAAATATGTTTTTATTTTATTAAAAAACCCAAAAATAAACACATCTCAATACATATGATAAGAAACTAAAATTATAAATTTTATAATATAATCAAAATTAAAAAATTTTACTCTCTGGTTCTTAATATAAGATATATTTGGAGAGTTAATCTTTATCCTAAATATAAGATATAATTTTCATATTTGTCAATATTTTCTTAATTTACCCTTATTGATGCTCTCTTAACAATAATAAAGGTGGAGAAAAAATGAGGGAATTTAGAAAGATTATTTTAATTGGGTGTTTTACATATACATTTCTTATTACCTAACTCAACTAATAAATTCCTTAATCTAGTCAAATTAAGTAAATATGTCTTATATCAAGGACCAAAGGGAGTATGACATATTAGAAATTTTGAAAATATATATTAGAATTAATTTTTGGCTGTATTTTTTTTTTTGAAAAATATAAATGTTTAAATAATTGTTATGCTATATATTTTGTGTCAACAAAAATAAAAGAGGGATATTTTGGTAAAAAAAAATTTGAGAGTCAAACTTAAGGAATCTTAAAAATATAAAGGAAGTTTATGAAATATATTTTTCAATTTTAGGAAAGATTTATATGAGTTTTCAGAATTGAAAAAAAGTCTGTGGAATTCAGATAAAACAAAAGGTTTGTTAGAGTATTTTACTGCTTAAATATTGTTGTATGGCTGAGAGTCCCCTAACCCAATGACATTGACACCCCCAGCATATAAGGCATGTCTTACTTGGGCCTTACCATATTGAGCAGGGTTTTTGATGATATTCAGCAACGAGTAATAGGGATTCGAAAACACCAATCTGATCCCAGGAAGCTCCAGGTTCAGTGAGGTGGTCAAGTTCTTGAGCTTTCCATTGAACTCCAGAGCCACGTCATTGTATCTGCTCACGCACTCGTTCCCGCCAACAACGTTGGTTGTTCTCTCCAACGGCAAGCACCCCATCGGCGGCAAGCCTCCGAGTGATATCTTCCTTGCACCCAGGCCGTACAGTTCCCGGATGAAGTTCCCGGCGATCCCAACCAGAAAGTCCTCATACTGTTGCGGCGTGTACTCCGATGATCGGCCAGGAGAGGTGTAGTAGTTCTCCAGGAAGTCATTTGTTCCAAGGCTCACCATGTGTAATGCTTCGCTTATCGTCTGGTTTGCCTTAGTTTCTCCTAAGTAGGCTCTAAGATTTTTCTGGTAGGTCTTGTAGAATTGTAGTTGCTTCCATAATGGTATCACAGACTGCAATTATGACAGATATTGGAGTGAACTTAGAAATGTAATTATGGCAAATATATATTTATATTTAATACACACACATATATAGATGTGCGGTATATACGTAACTAAAATTTTGGTGTTGAATACTACCATCTACCAGTCTATGAAATTTTTTCTTTTGTCTCTAGAGTTAAAATTTTGTGATTAGCTAAGGGTACTTGGCCTAGTGGTAAACTAACTAGACTACAAAGTGGGTAAATTGAATTCGAATCCCACCTTAAAGACAATTGGAGAGAGGTATTTGGTTACAAAGTGTATCTAGTAATAAGATCCAAGAAAATCGCCAATTATTAGGTGGTCCAAAGGGTTATCAATTTTTTGTCAGTAGTTTTGGAAATGTTTTGAACTATTGCAATAAAAGTGATCAAATTGTACATATCAACGTAGTAAAACTAACGTTAATATGCAGTAATAAAATGTTGACAAAAATAAAATGAGGACTAAATTAAAAACTGTTTAAACTAAGTACACGCTTATTCAAGAAGAAATTCCTAATTGCATATTTTTAATTGATGATATAGTTCTTGTGGTTAAATCAAGAGAACAAACTAACTTTAGATTTGAGTTATGGAGAACTAAATTGGAGTCATCAAAAGGTTTCAGTCTCAATAGGAGTACAATAAAATACACGCATTGCAATTTTGGTAGGAACAAATTTATAGTGATTTTGAGGTTAAGATGGGAGATTAAATCATTCCATAGGTGTCAATGTTCAGATATATGTATAAATTATACAAAAGAATAGTGAAATTTATGAAGATGTTTCACATAGAATATAAACTAGGCAGCACAAGTGAAGAAATGCTATTAGAGTTAATTTTGATATGGTATCTAATAAACTTTAAAAAAAAGTTATATCAAATTGCTACTGCTGGTGAAAAATGTTGAATTCTAAAAGGACAACAGGAACATAAAGTTGGAGTATTAAGTATGAGAAAAAATAGATGTAGAGCCTATTTTGCAGAGAAAATGATTGAAAATTATTTAAGGTGACTTGGAAATGAAAAAGATGGCATTTGGAGGCTCGGATGAGAAGGGTGAATTGGAGTTTTATTAAAAGAGTAGAGGAAGATCAAAGAGATCATTTAACATTATTATCATAAAAAAGGACCGACCTTTTAGTTAACAAACTATAAAAGTGTTTAGTTGTTGACAGAATACAATGGGATCATATACATACATGACTCCATCAAGTCAAATAAGACTTGTTTATTGCTGTGAGGTCCCAATTATAGTTTTTTAAATTATAAAAGCTAAATTAAAAATATGGAAAAATTAATTTTTCCTAATTTTTATTTTATTATTGAACTTTTATTTATATCAATATTATATTTAAATATGTTAAAAATTAAATATAAATTATTTTCACTTCCTTATGTATTAAAATAATATAAAAATTTTAATGTATATTCACAAAATTGTTAATCAGTAAAGATCAAACTGAAAAATTTTTAAGCGGTTAAGACATGATGAAAAATTTCTAAAAACTATATAAAAAATCTTAGAAGCAGAAAAAAATAATAATTTTCTTTTTAAAAATTTTAAAAAAATATTCAAGGGGGTCTGATTTATGGTTGGAAAAAAAAAAAAAAAAGGCCACTAGCTTGCGTAGGCTATTACCAGCACATCTGAAGTTGCATTGTCATATCCAGTTGCAGCAGAAGCAAAGGTAACCCCAGTGGCAAAATCTGACATGTTATACTTAGGATCCAAATATGCAGGTATGTACGGTTTGATTTTAAAAGCTTCAGATATGAAATCTGTGGGTATTCTCCCATTGCAGAACCTCCCTGTCGGTTTTCCACCTTGAAAGTCTCGGCCATACGGCTCGAAATTGCTCCGGGCAACCGTCGGGATGAAGTTGTTGTTGCCGGCATCCACGGAGGAGTCTCCAAAGACGATGATCGCCGGGACTTCACCGCCGGTAGCAAGAGGAAGCAACTGAACCCATAAAAGAAAGATGTACGGCACAAAGGAGCATGATGACACTTTGCTTCTTTGCCCTTCCATTATTGTGTTGAGAGTACTGGTATGAGTCTGGTAAAAGAGATAGGCCTGTGACACAATAAATATTGGTTAGGAATATTAATGAAAGTTTGATATTTTCAGGTTTGGGTGGAAAAGTTGTTGGGAATATTAATTGCTTAGCGAAAAGCACTGTGATTGAAGATGGGTCGTTGGCCATTATATTGTAGTCTTTTGTGAGGTGCAAAATTGAAGTTTAGGATTATACTCGTGATATGGGAAAGGCTCGAAGATGTATATACATGTGGTTTAGCTGAAAGTGGAACTGTGTAGAGGAAAGGCAGGATTTGACTTTTCATCATCGGTGCTTTAATTGGTGAAGAAATTTGGTACATCCAGGGATGCAAGAACAAAAAGGAGTGACAGGTTGATTTGGAACTCGTGAACTTGGAGATTGATTATTTGAAATTGGGAAATTTTGGTGGTATATTATTTGGAATTGTCCCTAAATAATTCTCCCAATACATTTTACATTTTATACTTTGTATTAATGATTTCCCCATTTGAGAATGAAAACAAATAACTAAATCTTCTTCGCGCAAGCTTTTGAGTTCCCCAAGAAATTCCGTCATATATAATACAACCCAGGAATGCAAAAGGAGAAAGCTAGTACGCGGACGAGCAATAATAGAAAATCCTCAATGTTTGCTAAAAAAAAAAGAAAAGAAAATCCTCAATATATATATATATATATATATATATATATATAAGGGTAAAAGTACTTGTAGCATCCTCAAGTATTTTCTTATGTGCTATCCTAAGGTAATTTGTGGTGCATTTAGCATCACGAATAATTTTTTTAGGTGCATCCAACACTCAAAAATATTTTATAACACATATTTTAAGAGAAATTTTGTCCATAAAGTATATTTTAGAATCAATTTATACCTCGCTAGAAACTCTAAAAAACCTTTAAGTAAAGATATATCCTACCTAAAGTATTTTTTCATTAGCAATTTTAGGATACTTAGTGCACTTAAAAAAATACTTCAGTATGCTAGGCACTCCTAAAAAAATATTTTAGGGTGCTGAATATATCACAAATTACTTAAGATATTTGACGCATCGAGGAAAATACTTTAAGGTGTCGGACACGCATTAACCCTGTATATAAATACCGCACAATTTCGTAAATTAGGGACATTTGGAGAAATTAAAACCTTCATGCCAATCGTTGGCACATTATTCCTTTTGGTCAGTCTCAGAACAGTGATTAGAGTTAAGCCACCATTAAGCTGGAACCTCAAGTTAGATCGGAATTGGAACGACTTTTATTAAACCAGATGAGTTTTAGGCTTGATGAAAGAAAATTTCTGAAAAAAAAAGATTAAAAAAAATGACCACATCATAAAATTCAATATATTTTCAAACAATTAATTGTGGTCATTCTGATACTGTTTCAATGAAAATTTTATAAAATGTAGTGTTATTATGTTAAATCGTTAGACTTATTTTTTTCACCAAGACGATCAGAGTTATTATATATTTATTTCATTTAAATATTACTATTATTATATGCATATAAATATTTTTAAATAATTTTTTCAATTACTATATCTATGGTTAGCATTTTAGATCTTGGGAACCTTGAATTGCTAGCATTTTCTGCTAGATTTTGAGCTCGGCTTTTAAAATATTGTCCATAGACCATAGCATAATCTGCTGCCAAATAGATACCATGCACATAGGTATAAATCTGATATAAAATATCCATTTTATTTTAATTTTATGATTTAAAAGATATAATTTATTTTATTTGATCTAATGTTTCAAATAAGGGTACACGTTTGATCCATAACCTTTATTCAGCACGGGTAGCTACATAAAAATTAGATTCTTCTAGCATCAACTTTTCATAAATGATGATGGTGAAAAGAAAAATGAATATTAAAATTACAATATTACTAATAAATTTAATATCTACTCTAATAAAGTGTAGTGGAAACAATAAATTTATATGTTCTTGAAAAACATAGTATTTTTTTTATAATTTATAGTAGGGTTTAGGTGAACACATGAATACACATATTTTCTGTTTGGATTGGTTGCAACACAAATAGTTTTTTTTTTCAATATGACTTTTGAAAATTTAAGTTAAGGTAAAAGTCAATTAGTATAATCACTACTACAGATTCACGCATAGTTGACATCGACATTCCATTGTTAATGGTTTTAGTGTAAACTGTAAAATATTAAGAGGTAGAGATTGTGGAAGGCAATACTTAATAGTTGTTAAGATTAACTTTAAAGTATTGCGCATAATAGTTAACAGTTTTACAAAAAGACGGTAAAAAATATCCTTCTGTTTTTTATTTATTAAAATATTCTCACATACTTAACAGTTTAGTTTGAAAAATCGTTAAATATATGACATCAATATATGACAGTTTTTCCAAACACCGTTAAACTTGTATATTTAACGGTTGTTCGAAATAAACCATGAAGTATAGGCTTTAAAATCCACTTCTAATCCTATTCATTTACAATTTCACACTTCCCACACTACTATAAAAAGGTGGATTAGTGGCGCACGTTTTGTGACACTTTTTTAAAGAAGTGCCACAGCTTGTAGTTAGATTTTTTTTTCCAAATTTGAAGCAGTTGTGGCGCTTTCCTATTGAAGGGCCAGAGCTGCATGTGGGGATTAGGTGACACTTTATTAACCAACTGCCACCCAATTAGGTTTATTTAAAAAAAAATTTGCAGCAAAGGGAAGTGCCACAGCTACATGTAGAGATTGGGTGATGGTTAAACAAACACCACCCAATACCCACGTGGGTGGTACATTTTTTTTAATAAATTTGCTTCTTTTTTGGTACAGTTATTTTTTTATAATTTTTTTTATTCTGCTTGTGATTAGGTGGCCCTTGGTCAACCAAGCGCCACCCAATACCTACGTGTTTGTATAGTTTTTTTTTAAATTTACCTTTTTTATACAGTTTTTTAAAATAAATTTACTTTTTTTTAATTAGCTAGGAATTGGGTAGCACTTGATCAACCAAGTGCCACCCAATGCCCTACGTGGGTGACTTTAAGTGGCTCTTTCCTTGGAAAGCACAACCCAAAGCCATTGGTAGGAAGTAGATAAAAATCCACTCCCCACTAATCACTAAACCCCAACCCCACCATTATCTTTTTCCCTCCCCCACCCTTTACCTGCCCGCACCAGCTCCGTCATTTTCACTCACCACAAAGCTTCCAACAAGCTTCTCCCTTCCCCTTCCCTTTTGCCCCATAGCATCCATTTGTTCCCTTTTCTTGGTCCCCACTAGCTCTATCCAGCTCAGTTCTTCTTCCTCTCCTCCTCTTTTGGTCCCACTTAAGTCTTCAAGTCACATTTGGTCCCCATTGCAAATATGCAAGTAATACATCCCTTTATCTTTTTTCTTTAAATTTTATTCAGAACCTGTACATTTGGATCTTGTGGTATCTCTGTACGCATACATACCCTTTTTCTTGTTTTTTTAATTGTTATACTCCTTTGTTGTGCTCTATACACATACACACTCATACATGCCGCCCCTTTTCTTATTTTTTTTAAATTTTTGTTGTACTTTGTACACACACACACATATATGCCCTTTTTCCTTTTATTTTTAAAATTCTTATACTCCTTTCTTGTGGTCTGTACACACACACACACATGAATACATGCCTTTTCCTCTTTGACCGCCTCCTTTTCAATTGAACAAAAGAGGACTGTGATAGTATATTCTTGTGGTAGGACCGTGAATTAAACAATAGGGGTGTTTATTGAGGTGGGGCCATAAGTGGGGGTATAATAAAGGCAAACTTGTTTCTTTTTTAAGATTCCCTTGCACCACCTTTTTCTTCACTAAGTTCCTGAAATGGACACCCTACACATTAATAAGCTTTTAAATATGCTTGTTATATATATATATATATATTAAACATGTCATTTTAATCATTTGCATTAATTGTATTAATTTTGTTTGAAAAACTGTTTAATATGTATAAAAATAGAGCTAGTTTAAGAAAAAAAATTATAAGTTTAGAAGACAAAATATGAAAAAATGTTGAAAATCTCCTATTTAAAAATTTTATCAGTAAAAGAAATTTGATATATTTTTATACATAGAAAGTTACCTTGAAGGAGTTGGCACACAAAAACTGATACTTGAATTTAGATCTTTTTGTCTAATAAAATTTTCAAACATAGATTTTTTCAATTGAATTATTAAGACAAATATGATTGAGGCATTATGTTTTATGATTAATGCAAATCCCACCCCTAGCTCTTATAATTAAGGTACTATTTTTAAGATGTTATGTTGCCGATTTTATTTTAAAATAAATTAGAGAAGAAAAAAGTAATTAGTAAATGCAATATTCTAGCAACTAACCACTTTTTAAAAATAGGTTGAAGGCATAGATGGATCGAAAATGGATGTCATCTGATCGGTGTTCAAGGGAATATATAGATGGGGTGAAAGAGTTTATTAGATTTGCAATTGAGCATACAAAAGATCCTAACAAAATATTGTGTCCCTATTTATCTTGTTGTTATAGAAAGCGATTAGTCCACTTGATTCTCTAGATCATTTAGTTTGTCATGGGATTGATCAAACATATACATGATAGAAAAGACATGGTGAGACAAACGACCCCTGTAGTGATTGGGTGCAAACCATAGGTAGTGCTTTGAATGAGTTTGATCGAAGCATGTGCGATAAAGATGATGGTCTTGAAGAAATACTAAATGCGGTGTAAGAGGTACTTCATAACTATCCTAAAGAATTTGAGAAGTTGAAAGGTAATGTAGAGAAAACCTTATATGCTGGTTGTACAAAATACACAAGATTGCTAGCAGTGTTGAAATTGTATAACTTAAAAGTGTGCTATGGGTTAAGTTATTTGGGTTTCCCCGCACTGCTTAAACTTTTGCAAGATATGCTTCCAGAAGAAAATGTCCTTCCTATGAAGACATATGAGGCAAGGAGAATTCACCATTGCCGGATAACGCAATTTGAGTAAGGGTCGACATTTGCATGAATGAAGATGCTCTATTATTGATCCCTTCTTCGGATGACGAGACAATGGTTAAAGATGTTGTAGGCATCTATGTTGCTTGGCCAATAGGTTTGATAGAGCCATGTCAGAAGGTAGTTCATTTACAATTCCTTCAAATTTTCCTATGCACTTTTATCTACAACTACATCATTTAATTTCATGATTTTTACAGATTGAACATTCTAAAGGAAAACAAATTCAAATGCATGGCAAGATCTCAAAGTGTTCGAAAACATAGCTGAATTCCAAAGCCTCAGCTAGCCAACAGAGTAAAAGACAAATGATCTCATATCGCGATCAATTGGATTCCATTGTACCTCAGTTGATACATGAAGAAGGTCTGTCATTACCATTTGATAGATACATCTATGGTGTTTGTTATGATGTGTAAATGGTTTATCAAAAAGTGCAAGTGTACACTGTCATAAACAAATAATATAAAAGTGAGTAGAATATCGTTCCTACGAGGATTGATCACTAAGTACCAAAATTGGTAATTTAAATTCTATTTAGTTGATCGATTACTTGGTGATTGAGATTACAAAATAAAAATGACTAAATATGAATCCAATTAATATGAAAACAAAACTGAAAAGCCCTAGGGATCATATTTTACTTAGTAAATTTCAGATTGAATCACCTATCTATTATAGTCCAATTTATTCCATATGATAGACAGTCGAGTTTCCCTAATTTAGATACTAGCCTCTTCTAAGGTCAAGCAATTCTATAATTAATTGCTAATCCAATATATTCCTATATGAATTAAAACAATTAATTATGCATTAAGATTTATAGAACTCATTAAGACTACAAAACCCATATGAATATATCCCTATTTTATATGCAAATTATGGTTTTAATTATAGGATCTATACACATGCATCTCCTTCCGCTCTCAACATACATATTGAAATCATTTAAAAGATGGCCAGTCAATTGAAAGCATTAAGAAAAATAATTAAAACTCAATCATGAAGGAAAAATTATAAATAGATTTAATAAGTTAAGATTCAATCCGTCATTAGTAAGCTACGTCATCACCATAGGAAAATAAAAATTTAGCTCATGATAAAATTAAAAACAAAACCAAAATAAATTGAAAACTTCAAGAACATTGCATAAAACTTGATTATGAAATTCTAAAACATAAAGATACAACTACAAGATGCATGAAAATAGAAAAATCTAGCCTTCCATATGGGAGATAAAACATTCTATATAGCTGGCAACCTATACCATCCAAACAGGAAGACTACCTAAGTCTTTCATGTAGGAGGCATGCAAAAAGTAATACAATGTATGAAATTAATTCTAAGATGATGTCAATCTCCTTTAGAAATAGCACCTCTCTCTCTATGCTCCAGCTCGTCCTCCTTATATTAGAGAAAGACTCTCTCTCTTCTCTTCCCTTCTACTCTGCCCAAGGTCTCTATTTATAAGGAAAAAACGCGTATGAACAGTACTACTATAGTAAACCGCGTATGAATAGTAACTACTACAGTAACGCATATGAATAGTAACTACTATAGTAACGTGTATGAATAGTAACTACTACAGTACCACGTATGCTACAGTCTACTACTACAATCCCCTACCCCCTAAATACCTTCTCAAATTCTTCTTAATGTGGTATTGTACATGGCTGTCAAAAGAAAAGCAAGGAAATATTATATTATAGTAGTAATAATAGTAATAAAAATATTTATTCCAAAATCATTATTTATTTATCAATTACTTCCAAATTCATTACATTAAGCTCAAATATCATCCATAAAATCATCATATAAAGGAAACTAAATATGTAAATATTTTACTTATCAAATTCCCCCATACTTAGGTCTTGGATGTCCTCGAACAACAAGGAGTTACTAATAAGTGCTTCCAACAAAATCAGAAGTGTCAAGTCATAAGCAATGACACAATTGAAGAATAAATAAATCATAGTATTTATGAATCAACAAAAGTATAAACTGGTAACTTTATTTGAAAATGAATGAACCGAATTCATAATTGTGACTCATTCTCTCAATCTCTCAAGTGTTTAAAGGTAAGTGTTTCGCTTTAATTCACCTAAAAAAATTATACTACCATAAGCTTGCTAAAAATCTCAATCTCTACTACCTAATTTACATGTATATTTTAAACCAAATGGACTTATTGAGGGTTGTAATGGGGTTAAGGTAAAAGGAATGTAAGATGTGATATGAAGGGCTACATTTAAGAAGTAAATATAGCAATTGAAAAATGGGACATCTTAAATTTATCTCATCAACCCATAATTTTAACTCAAATACTTAATATCTTTTCCTTTCTTTCTTTTTCTCTATCTATTTTTTGAGGATAACTTCTACAATTCCACATTTGATGATATACACACACTTACACTTGTCAAAAGCCCATTTCACAAAAAATTCAAATGCTCTGCTAATCTTCTGAATTAGGTAAAAGAACTTGATATATGATTAAGACACACGTTAATGGGTTGAGAATAAAGAAACAATCAATTTGGCTCAAAGGGGCTTATTAACGGTATAATTACAGGGTTGGCTATTTGGCTTTAGCGAAAGACAGAAAATGAATGCCTTTATCATTTTTGAATGTGCATGTGACATGTAATCTCAACTTGATTTAAAGCAAGTTCTAGAGTGACAACTTAATAGGTGAATATCACACATAAGAAAGATAATTATTATTAATCAAATAGGCTTGAAAGCTCACGGTCAGGGGCTTTCAAATTCAGCTCATTCAATCTCAAAATTCATCTGCAATCCCAATAATTAGTTGTTCAATCATGCTATGAAATCTCTAAATTTAATCTCTAAATTCAATTGATCCGTGCTTAGAAATTGTATACTTCTTAAAATCATTGAAAAGCATCTAGACAAAATTTTTTTAAAGTTCAGACCATTTTTTTATAGATGAAATAAAAACATGCAACTAATAAGATGCGTCTCAAAAATTAAGAATAATTCTTTACTCTGCCATCTTTGCACACCCCATGCATTTAATGGTTTTACTAACTAACTATGTAGTGGATAAATTTTTTTTAACTCCTCCCCAACCTAAATAAGACATTATCCTCAATGTTTTCTAGATATTATAGAAATTTTTTATTAAAAAACCTAAATACATAATAAAGTAAACCAAATGCTAAGAGTAAAACCATAATATTAAGGAAAGTTATAACCAGAGAGTGGTATCTGGATTCTTCTTTTGGCTGTTGTCTGAATATTGCTCACCTAGTTGCTTACCTAATAGATCTAATTTCGGTTTATAGGTTTGCAGTTGATCAATCAGCTGATCAGCAGTTGGTGTATAAATTATGCAATGTCGAGTCGCTTGGGGTATGAATCTTGTTTCCACAACATGATCAAAAAAAGACAACATATCATCATAAAAACCATTAACATTTAACAATCCCAATGGCTTTATGTGAAAGTTGAGTTTAGCCTAATATACGATACTAGAGATCCCATCCTATGTTTCCAAACCACCGAATAGAGCGATAAAAGCTTTAGCATTGTAGAACATACGTCCCATTCGTTCAGGCAAGCTTGAAACCTATAACTCTTTTCCTAAGGAAAAGATGTTATCTTCCAACTCCTTCACCCCTTACACTCAAACCCTTGCTACTGTTAATGGTTGCAGAAATGTCCACACTTCCCTTTAGGCCCTAGATACCTCCCCCATATACAAAGTTGATCTTTCTAGCAACTAATGCACTTCCAAGTTCTCTTGCTGCGGGTAGAAACATCCTTTCCCAAGTTAGTTTCACCAAAAATGTAGATAGATTTAAATCTATAGTTTAATGTGATACCCTTATTCTTTTCTTTACTGTTAGACATTTTGTGTTTACAAGTGGAAGAGTGCATATTTATACTACTAAAATAGTGACAACAAGATCATGCAAATCATACATTTTTCAAAAAAGTTTGAAAAATTTTTGGACACGAATGACCGGCATAACATTGCGTGAAGAAATTAAACAAAATAAGTAAAGAAAGTCAAAAGTTACTGAAAAGATAAGACAGATTAGACAAAAGCATGATTATGTACAGTAGTTGTGATTATGACTCAATCTTCCTCTGGTTTTACATCCAATAACGGTTTAAACACTTTCTATGAATTGATGATTTGCTTCCTATCCATTTTTCTTATAAACTGGTAAACAGGGTCTTTTAATGTCAGATTCCCAAGACAATAGTGATCTTTTTCTTTGTTAAATAAGTTCATTAAATCAAGAAGAATAGCATGAACATCACCATTACGATGTGTGTCAAAAGTATGAATAATATCATCCAATGACTCCTTACTTAGTCCATCCTTTATGAATTGAATTTTATCTTTTTAATTTATTGAAATCATACCTTTGCTCTGACTGCACTTATCACATGTCCACCTTGCACATTTATGGCAGACCTTCATTCTTTTAGCTCTTCTCTTTTTGGAGTAAGAACTTCTTCTCATTCCTGGCATATGTTTAATATATAACTCATAAATCTCACCTACTAAATGTACCTTAGCTTGAATGATCCAGCATCTATCCTCAGGAAGGCCCAAATGCTTGACTATCTTTATTCTTTCAAGTCGATAGCTATAGATCTTCCTGAGCACATCTTTGGGAAGAGTGGGAAACCTGTTTTTAAGCTTTACAAGAAATTCCTCCATGAAAATGATGAGAACTAAACCTTTTAATGCAGTACATGTTAGGATTGGTAGGCACACAGCGGAAGAATTAAATAAAATTAAAATTGCAAAAGTTTACCAATCCCAATTGCGGATCTATCAACGGCATTTAAATCAAGTTAGAAAGAGTCGTACCTTATTCATGTTTGTTTGAATTCCCACAATCATCAACGTATTACGAGTTCACAAATCTCCATGTTTGGTTGCTCCTGAAATAATTTCCCCGACATCTACATGTCCGCTAATTCTTCTTAAAAGAGCGTCAATATCTATGAGTATGAGATTAATCATCCCCAACATCAACATGTCAACTAGTTCTTCTTGGAGTTTTTTCTTTTTCAATCTTGAGGAGCTAACTACTCATATCAGCTCCCTCTACTGGTATCCACACGAATAGGACCCCAACACCGGCAGCGTGCTAGCGCCTCTAATATCCTTCTAGGGTTTTCTTGTGGCTCTCTAGTTTTTCATCATCTGTAGAAAACCCTAGCTCTCATATTTTATAACTAGTAGGGTTATCTATTTTATGATGGATATTGGATTTTTAAAATTAATCTTAATTAATTTCAAAATCGTTATCATATCAATTAAAATTTAATTGTTTTAATAAGCTAATTAAATAAACCTGGTTTAATTAAATCTATCCAACAGTTTTAATTTAACCTATTTATTTAATTAGAATAAAGAGCCAATGTAATTTAATTTATCTTCATAAATTAAATATGAGATATTATCATATAATATCTTTATATATACACAATATAATAATATCATCATATAATATAATATTATCATATATTCAATATATATTATCAAATAATATATTATATATATATATATATATATAATATAATATTATCATATGATCATATAATATAATACTATCATATAATATAATACTATCATATATATATATAATATATATTATATATGTATTTATGTATTTCAAAAATACATATGTGTATATAATATTATTAATATTCCTTTCCAAATATAAATATATATATAACACATATAAATATTTATCAAATAAATATTCACACAACATGTGTATATAATAAATATATATTTAAAATTCATTCACCCTAGATTAAACATTGTATTCATTGAATCTTAGACGCATCTTAGATTCAATGAATCTGGACATTATAGCTCGTGTTGGGCTATTCTTGTGTGTGACCCTGTAGGCCCAAACGAAGTTGGCAGTGAGCCAATGACTATACTAACCCACAAGTCGTAAGCGGCCTCTAGTAAGACATTACGACTACCCAATTCATATGAGGATCGACAATACGATATAACCTGTCGTATAACCATATCACGTCCCTTTTGTCACACGATATTTCGGTCAAGGATGAGGCATGGAGAATGTCATCCTCCTATTCCTGACCATTACTTTCTCGATCCCTGAGTAGTCTGACTATAGAAGTAGAAACTCTTTTCCATCATAGTATGGCCATACATTTCTCAGACTTACTCATCGAGGGGCCCAGTAATATCTCTCACTAATGTAAGGGACAAATTCCATCTTGACCATTCACATTCCTCTACATGAAAACCATTAAGCCCGATTGTAGCCTTTATCACCACCCGGTTAAAGGTGACTTTTGACTAAGTCAAAGCTTAGTGACTCCCATGTAGGAATCCATGATTATCTCAGGTCAAAGGGCATTGTGACATGGTTATACATGAGATAAGCTTATGACTTGATCCATGCAGCTTTCTCATAGTGGGTCGGTCCAGCACCTTATACTCCTATAAGTGCCTAAGACTTTGATTAGTATCCCCATACCTTATCAAAGTCATACTGGTCTTATTTCATCTTTGCTCCCACATAGATGACCGACCAGGGACATTTAGGACAATCATTATGATTTATCCAAGGATACAATTATCACAGTGAACATGCGAATAATGTGATAACTAAATGGAGAAATTCATTGAATGACAATATTCAAAGTACAATGATTGGCCCCTAGGGCACAATTTCCAACAGTACACTGTGCTTAAGTTAATAGGAAAGAAAGATTAATGAGAAAGGAAAAGAAGTTTTGGGTTGCCACCCAAATAACCACCCTTCTTTAATGTCTTTAGCTAGACAAAAACCAAACCAATTGACTTTTTTTTCTTACAATTTTGTTTACAAATTTTTTGTTTGGTTTAGAACTTGTTGGTTTCTTAAATGTGATGACAGTTTTCAAAGTGTTGAGTGCACCGTCATTATACTCTTTCAGTCTTTTCCTGTTTACTTAGAATTTTCGATCACCATCTTGAATCTCCATAGTTTCATATGGCCACACTTGAACCATAGTAAAAGGTTCTGACCACCTTAATCTCAACTTTCCTATAAAGAGCTTTAACCTTGAGTTATATAACAACACTTTTTGTCTTGGTATGAAATTTTTGATAACTCTCTATTTTTAGTATATTTAAAGTATATTTTAAAGATATTTGGAGAGTTATCTAGGCAAATTTTAGAAGTTTGTTTGAGATTATGGTAAAATATCAATTTGGTATATTATTCAGGGGATTTTAAATTAAAATAGAAGTTTTTAAGTTTAGAAAAGTAAAATAATAATGGTAAATTTTATTTTATCATTTTATTATTAGTATTATATTTTCTTATTTTTCTTTCTTTTTTTAGGAGCCATTCGACATAAAGTCTGATTCAAGAAACAAAAAGATGCCACAATTGAATTGATTGGAACAAGCTGGGATTTGGTGAGTTTAAAAAAAACAAAAAAAAAACCCAACTAATAGCCCATAGAAGTGACACCTTTTTGGGCCTTAAAAAATGGGGAAAATGGAGCTACGAGTTTGGTAGGCTGAGGAAGAAAATGATCTAGAAAGAAGAGGCAGCAGGGATTGGAAAGAAAGGGAACTAAAGAAAAAAGGGAGGCGGTTATTTCAGGGGTGGGGAGAAAAACAGAGAGGAGCGATGGCATTGTTCTGGATGAGAGATGAGAGGGAGCAGTAGACATTTGGAAGAGAAGAGCTACTGGGTTTTTAACAGAGAAATGAAAGAGTTGAGAGTCCAAGAGTGAGTTGGTCGTCTTCCAGTCATCACTAAACCAAAGAGACAGAGGATAGAGTCTGAAGATGACAATCATTTGAAGATTATCACCGTCACCATCATCGTCCACAATTTTAACTTGAGAGAGGGGTATGAGTAATTGGAAGATACTTATACCTATTTAAACTCTAGATTAACAAATTAACATTCAGTGTATTTATTTTGGTTAAATACATGCTCTAAGACTTGAAGAATGGATTAGCCACTCTAGGTTGTCTTCCTCCATTGAAATTTTATAAACAATAAATTTAGGACTCTTGTTTTTGCTTAAATTGATTTTCAAAATAGTTTCTTTCTTGATTTGCTCAACTTAAATAAACATGAGAATTTTAACGCCTAATTATCTATTACTTTGAATCTCTGTGGGACGACCTTGATTTGCTATTATACTATTTCAACGGCCCTTACACTTGCGGTACTTATTTAAAATTTCGTAGCATAATGTTTTTGGCATCGTTGCCGGGGATTTAAGGCAATTGGTGATTAGAATTAAAAATCCTTTAGTAATTTAAGCTTGAGCAGTTTATTTTCTTTTTGTTAGTTCTTTGTGTTAGTGTGATACTCTTGAGATCTGTTTAGCTTTCCAGGTACTTTCGTATATGCCCCGCAGATCCAAAGCTACAAAGACACCACAGAAAACAAGGAGCGTCCAAAAACTTTTGGAAGCTACAAAACCTCATACTCGAGTAAGGAAGGGTGTCAAAACTGATACTAAAGTAATGGCTGATGATGAAAATGACCATTTGGGTGTTAATGATTTCTTGGAAAGACAATTTCGTGGGTATCATCAGGAATCAGAGTGCCTAAATTCCAAGCCAACAATTTTGAGATCAAGTAGACTATGCTGAAGATACTTGAATTACATGGTCAGTATGCCAAAAATGATTTTGAAGATCCAAATCGGCACTTGATTCAATTTATTGTTGTTTATGACTCATTCAAGCAAAATGGAGTTCCTAATGATGTGATTCGCCTTAGGCTTTTTCCTTATTCTCTACAATGAAAACCTAAAGAGTGGCTCAACAATTTAGAAGAGGGGTAGTGTCACTTCTTGGGCCGTGTTGGAAGACAAGTTCAGATCTTGATTCTTTCCACATAAAAAGATGGTAGATGCAAGAGCTGCTCTTATTAACTTTTGTTAATAGTTTGGGGAGCACCTATATGAAGCTTGGGAGAGATTCAAGTTGCTTGTTAGGTAGAGTCCTGACCATAATTTTGAGAAGTGGGTCTTACATCAAATTTTCTATACCTGGTTGATTCCTGAATCTAGATCATAATTGAATGATGTCACTAATGGAGGAATTACAAAGTAACCGGTGAATTATGTTTGGGGATGCTTAGATGACTTATCAGCTGATTTTATTTAGAACATCAATGAAAGAAGATTAGTGAAGTTAACTGAGAGAGTTAACGATGACACTTCATCACAATTGGTGGGAATGTTAAATGCTCTCAATAAGAGGTTTTGATCACCTAGAAGCTCAAGTATGCCTATCCAAAGGTGGACACATGGGGGTTAATGCTATTCATGCTTCTTATGATTATTATGGAGATGGACATGCTACAAGACAATGCCTTATGTCTCAACAGATAAAGTTAATCAATTATACAAGAAACTACCATGGCAACAATAAGATTAATCTATATTACAATACCTACAATTATGGGTGGCGTAAAAATCCTAATCTCTCTTTGAAATGTGGTACAACTCTTAATGAAGCATCTACTTCTAATATAAAGCTAATGGTACCTCCTGGTTTCTATCACTTGGAAAAGGAAGTTAAGCCTATTTAAGAGCCCAAAACTAATCTTGAAGAAATGATGTCTCAGCTTATGAGTTTTCAACTAAAGAGTACTCAAGATAAAGCTGCTACTAATGTAACATTGAGTTCATCCATCAAGAATCTTAAGGTTCAAGTGGGATAACTTGCAACTGCTGTGAATGCATTACAGTAAAGAGAATTGCAAAGTAATACTGTGACTAATCCTCATAGCAACAGAAAAAAGGAATGTAAAGCTCTCGTTTTGAGAAGTGGTAAAGAGTTACTTGAGATTTCACAAGCAGTAAAGAAACCTTCAACTTCTAATGGCCAAGAGACTCCTACGATCATTATAGAGAATGATGTAGAGCTTACTTAAAAGACAAAAGTTGATAGTGAGTCTAAGAGGGGTGAAATAAAGAAGTCTACCAATGAGAATCTCAACAGGATACCACCTTTTCCATTTCCTCAATGATTTCAAAAGAAAGCTTTAGATGAGCAATATAAGAAGTTATTGAGGATTTTTAAGTAACTACACATCAATCTCCCTTTACTTGAAGCTTTAGAGAAAATGCCTTAATATGTGAAGTTTCTTAAGGAGATGTTGAGTAAGAAAAGGAGATTTGGTGACTATGAAACAATACCTCTCACTGAAGAATGTAGTGCTATTATTTTCAACAAGTTGCCTCTTAAATAGAAAGATCCTGGTAGTTTTTCCATACCTTGCATAATTGAAGAAAAGTTTCAAGATGGAGCTTTATGTGATCTAGGCTCAACTGTCAACTTGATGCCATTATCTGTGTTTCGGAAATTGCAACTTAGTGAAGCTCATCCAACCCCTGTGACACTTCAGTTAGCTGATCGAAGTTTAGCTTATCCAAAGGGTATTATTGAAGATGTTTTGGTTAAAGTTGATAAGTTTATTTTTCCTGCTGACTTCATTATGTTAGATTGTGATGAACATAGCACTTCCCACTCATTGTAGGAAGACATTTTCTTGCTACAGCCAAACTTTGATTGATATTAAAAAAGGGGAGATCAAGTTGAGAGTGAATGATGAAGAACTTATTTTTCAACATGAACTAGGCATTGAAGTATCCTAGGGACATAACTGATTGGTTCAGGGTTGATATACTAGATGGTGTGATTCAAGAGACTTTAGAATCTTATGTTATAAAAGACCCTTTGGAAGCTGTGTTGCTTGGGATTCATGATGTTGAAGAAGGGAATTTAGTATAATGCAAGAGGTTACTTGAGACTTCTTCTCCTTATAGTAATTGATCAAGGCAATTTGAGTTGTTAGAGATGGAATCAAGGAAAACTTCGTTGAAGCCTTCTATTGAAGAAGCACCAATTCTGGTGCTTAAGCCCTTACCATCACATCTTCAATATGCTTATTTGGGTAAATTTGAGACACTTCTTGTTATCATATCTTCTTCTTTATCTGAAGATCAAAGAGAAAGGTTGTTGAAAGTTCTTTGGGATCATAAAAGGGCTTCGGGTTGTGATAAGTAAAATATTTGCATATTTATTTTCCCTTATATGATGATTTTGAGGACTATATTTGAGCTGAATGCAATCAATTTGGGTGTAATTAATAACTAAATAATGATTTTCTTGCAGCCATGGACAGTACCGCATTAAGAAGAATTAAAGAAGGCATTTAAGGGGAAGTTACTATTCATGTGGTACTATTCACTATACATTGTTCATGTCTGGTACTGTTTGGAATCACTGTAGCATACTGTAGCAGGGGTACTGTAGCGGACACTGTATTTCACTGTAGCGTGCGGTTGGTGAAGTGCGGTAGGTGAAACGCAGCACTGTAGCAGACTTCTTTCACTGTAGCAGCCGGCTTTCACTGTAGCAGCTACTGTAGCACCCGAAATGAAGCCTATAAATAGAGCTTCTTGGCATGAAAAGAAAGGAGATGAGGAAGGAAGAGAGAGAGAGAGCTTCTATTTTAGAGAGAGTTGTTATTTTAGAATTTATTTCTTTCATTTTCTTACTTCTTGCATGCCTCCTGGATGGATGGTTTTACCTCCTATATGGAAGGCTAGATAGTCATTTCTTGCATCGTATTACTTTTTGTATGCCTCCTGCATAGAAGGTTTTACCTCCTACATGGTAGGCTAGATTTTCCATTTTCATGTATCTTGTAGTTGTATTTTTATGTTTTTGTAATTAATTTTTATGCAATATTTATGATGTTTATAATTTATTTTGGTTTTGTTTTTAATTTTATTATGAGCTAAATTTTCCTTTTCCTAGGGCGATGACGTAGCTTACTAATGACGGGTTGAATCTTAACTTATTAAATCTAGTTTTAATTTTTCCTTCATGATTGAGTTTTAACTATTGCTCTTAATGCATACAATTGATTGGCCACCTTTTGGATTTGGATGATTCAATATGCATGTTGAGACTGGAAGGAGATACATGTGTGTGGATCCTATAATTAAAACCATAATTTGCATATGAAATAGGAATATATTCATATGGGTTGTGTAGTCTTAATTGAGTTCCATAAATCTTAATACATGATTGATTGCTTAAATTCATATAGGAATATATTGGGTTAGCAATTAATTATAGAATTACTTGACCTTGGAAGAGGCTAGTAATTAAAATAGGGAAACTCGACTATCAATTATGTGGAATAAATTGGACTAGAATAGATAAGTGATTCAATCCAGAATTTGTTAAGTGAAATCTAATCCCTAAGGCTTTCTCTCATATTTGTCTTTATATCATTTGTGTTCATATTTCATCATTTTTATTTTGCAATCTCCATCACAACTAATCGATAGGCTGAATAGTATTAAGATTATTAATTTTGGTACTTAGTGATTAATCCTTGTGGGAACGATACTCTACTTACTTCTATATTACTTGATTACGACAGTGTACACTTGTACTTCTTAATACACCATCCTACACTCATAACAAGTTTTTAGCGCCGTTGCCGGGGATTGCTATCATTAATATCAATACCAAGTAATTTTAATACTAATTTGGTCTTCATATTACATTTTTTTGTGTCTTTTGTTTCTTTTCAGGTTTTTGCTTAGTATATGACCAGATCGAAGAAGACTGAATTACAACCTTGTGATTCTGAGATCGACAGAACTTGTCGAAGAAATCGGAGAGTTTGAAAGCAGTCTACTTTAATCAATTCAATGGAAAATCCGGAAGGAGAAGCAACAGATACCAAAACACTCCGTGATTATGCAACACCAACAGTCATGGAGATAACTTCTAGAATTAGAAAACCACCAGTAGCAGCTAACAATTTTGAAATCAAGCCTGCAATTATCCAGATGGTGTAAGCAAATCAGTTTGGTGGTTTATCAACAGAAGATCCCAACACACATATAGCAAGCTTCCTAGAAATATGCGACACATTCAAGCATAATGGTGTTACTGATGACGCCATTAGACTTAGAATTTTCCCTTTCTCACTCAGGGATAAGGCTAAGAGCTGGTTACATTCTCTACCAGTGGGAAGCATAACTACATGGGATGCCTTGGCACAGAAATTTTTGGCTAAATACTTTCCGTCAGGAAAAATTGCTAAATTGAGGAATGAAATTACCTCATTTTCCCAGCATGAACTAGAAAGCCTTTATGAAGCCTGGGAAAGATACAAGGAGTTACTAAGGAGATGTCCTCATCATGGGTTACCAGATTGGTGAACACTGCAAACATTCTACAATGGGATGACGCATACCACCAGAATTCTTGTAGATGCTGCAGCTGGAGGATCTTTCATGGGAAAAAATCTATATGATGCCTACAATTTACTTGAGGAGATGGCGGCCAATGCATATCAATGGCCTTCTGAACGTCATAATTCAAAGAAGGTACTTAGAGTGCATGAGCTGGATATCCTTACAACTTTATCTTCTCAAGTTGCATCTATATCCAATCAAGTGAGCTCATTGACTAGTCAAGCAAATGCAATCAGTACTCCTCATGAAACCTGTTTCCGATATGGAGGACCTCATATGAGTACGTAAAGTTAAGATAGACAGTCACCCATGCCTTCTCAGTCGGAGCAAGCTCATTATATTGGAAATCAAACAAATGACCCATTCTCAAACACTTATAATCCAGGTTGGCGGAATCATCCAAACTTTGGCTGGAGGAATAATCAAAATGTGTTCAAGCCGCAAGGGAACTACCAGCAACAAGCTCTTCGACCACCAAATCTACCACAGTAAAAAGTGAATATGGAAGATGCACTGGCTCAACTAACCATGAATACATCTCAATTCATGGCTAGGACTGACGCAACACTCAGAAGCCACGAAGCCTCAATAAAGAACTTGGAGATCCAAATGGGCCAAATTGTAAATATGCTGAATTCCAGACAACCAGGTACTCTTCCAAGTGACACTGAAAAAAACCCAATAGAGCATGTGAAGGCTATTTCATTAAGGAGTGGGAAAGAATTGAAAAATCCTGTAATTCAAAAGAAGAATGATGAAGAAAAGAAAGAAAGCAAAGAAGAACAGAAGGAGAAAGCACAGAAACCTCAAGAGGATGATGTGGTACCAGGAAGAATCAACTTTCCAGATAACCCTCCTCCATATGTACCACTAGTTCTATACCCTCAGAGACTTGTGAAGGCAAAGCTAGATAAGCAGTTTAAAAAGTTTCTATAGATTTTCAAACAGTCACATATCAACATCCCTTTTGCAGACGCTCTTGCCCAAATGCCCAGTTATGCAAAATTTATGAAGGATATTCTCTCAAATAAGCATAAGCTGGAAGAATTTGAGACAGTTACACTTACTGAGGAATGCAGTGCCATTCTGCAAAAGAAACTACCACTAAAGCTGAAAGATCCAAGAAGCTTTTGCATACCTTGCACCATAGGTCAATGTAACTTTGAAAGAGCACTTTGTGACCTGGGAGCAAGTGTAAATCTCATGCCTTTATCTGTCTACAGAAAACTTGGTCTTGGAGAGGTAAAGCCTACCACTGTTTCATTACTTCTAGCTGATCGATCAATTAAACATCCGAGGGGTGTCTTAGAAGATGTTATGGTGAAGGTGGACAAACTCATATTTCCAGCTGATTTCATCATACTCGACATGGAAGAAGAGCAAGAAATTCCTATCATTCTTGGGAGGCCATTCCTAGCAACTGGGAGAACTTTAATAGATGTGCACAGGGAAAGTTAATCTTACGAGCTCAGGATGATCAAGTATCTTTCAACATTTTTAAGGCTTGGTCATGTCCAAATAAAGGTGACACCTGTTACAGAATAGATACATTGACCAGCTGCACAAAAGACGTGGTGAATGAAAGCTGTATAGATAAACTATTCACAATGGGAATAGTAGATGTTTCAAAATCAACTAATCCTGAAGTGCACAAAGAATATTGGGCAATAAAAGCCTTAAATTCTGACTTAAAGGTAGCTGATAAGAAGAGACTTCTCCAACTCAATGAGCTTGAAGAATCTAGACAAAAAGCTCATAAGAATGCAAAGTTATACAAGGAGAAGACAAAAACGTGGCAGGATAAAAGAATTTTGAAGAGAAAGTTCACACCGGGATAAAAAGTTTTGATATGCAACTCAAGGTTAAAGTTATTTCCAGGAAAGCTGAGATCAAGATGGTCAAGACCTTTTATTGTGGTTCAAGTATGGCCATATGGAGCAGTGGAAATTCAAGATGATGATCAAAAATTCAAAGTGAATGAGCAAAGGCTGAAAGAATATAATGACGGTGTACTCCATACTTTGAAAACTGTCATCACTTTGGAGGAAACAACAGGTAAGTCCTAATGTTTTTTTTAAAAAGAGAAAAATAAAATAAAAATTTATTGGTTTGGTCTTTGTCTAACTAAAGACGTTAAAGAAGGGCGGCTATTTGGGAGGCAACCCAAAACTTCTTTTTCTTACTCTTTCATTTTTCTTTCTTACTTATTGAAGCATAAAAAAACTGCATCTTTAAATTTTAGTCTCATCATGGAAGAAATTATTGTAAAGCTTAAGAACAGGTTCCCTACTCTTCCCAAAGATGTGCTTAGGAAGATCTATAGCTGTCGACTTGAAAGAATGAAGAAGACATTCAAGCGTTTGGGCCTTCCTGAGAATGTCTGTTGGATTATTGAAGCTAAGGTATGTTTAAAAGAATGAAGCTAAGGTATGGGAAGAAGCTCTTATTCCAAAAAGAGAAGAGCCAAAAGAATGAAGGTTTGTCCTAAATGTGCAAGGTGGAATTGTGATCAGCGCTATAAGAGCAAATGTATGGTTTCTATAAATCGAGAAGATAAAATTCAATTTATAAAGGATGGACTGAGTAAGGAGTCATTATCTGATATCATTCAGACTCTTGAGACGCATCCTAGTGGTGATGTTCATCATGTTCTTTTTTATTTATTAGACATATTCAACAAAGAAAAAGAGCGCTACCGTCTTGGGAATCTGACGTTAAAAGACCCTGTTTGCCAGTTTATAAGAAAACTGGATGGGAAGCAAATCCTCGATTCATATAAAGCGTTTAAGCCGTTACTGGACGTAAAACCAAACAAAGATGTGAGCCACAATCACAACTACTATACATAATCTTGCTTTTGTCTAATATGTCTTATCTTTTCAGTAACTTTTTGACTTTCTTTACTCACTTTACTTAATTTCTTCACGCAGTGGCCCATTGGTCATTCGTGTCCTCAATTTTTTTCAAATTTTTTTTGAAAAATGTGTGATTTGCATGATTTTATTTTCGTTGTTTTAGTAGTATAAATATGTACTCTTCCACTTGTAAAAACACAAAATGTCTGAGAGGAAAAGAAAAATAAGTGGTATCATACTAAAATGCAGTTTTAAATCTATATGCATTTTTGGTGAAACTGACTCATGAAAGGATGGAGAGTTTATACCTGCAGCACAGGAATTGGGACGTGCACTAGCCGCTAGGAAAATCAACTTTGTCTACGGGAGAGGTCTCGAGGGCCTGAAGTTAAGTATGGCTATTCCTGCAACCATTAATGGTAGCAAGGGTTTGTGTGTAAGGATAAAGGAGTTAGAACATCACTTCTTCTTCTTAGGCCAAGAGTAAGAGGTTTCAAGTCTGCCTGAACGAACGGGACATATGTTTTACCTTGCTGATGCTTTTATCGCTCTACCCGGTAGTTTTGAAACATTGGATGGGATCTCTAGCATTGCATATTGAGCTAAACTGAACTTTCATAAAAAACCATTAGGATTGTTAAATGTTAATGGTTTTTATGATAACCTGTTGTCTTTTCTTGATCATGCTGTGGAAACAGGATTCATACCCCAAGCGACTCGCCATTCCATCATTTCTGCACCAACTGCTGATCAAATACTAGATAAACTGCAAACCTATGAACCTCAACTAGATCTATTAGTAAAAGAAAAAGGTGGGAAATCTTCAGATAGCAGTCAGAAGCAGAATCCAGATACTACTCTCCGGTTGTAAACTTTCCTTAATCTTAATGGTTTTACTCTTAGCATTTTGGTTTACTTTATTGTTTGTTCTTGTTTTCAAAAAAAAAATTCTCTAATCTTTAGAAGATATTAAGGACAATTTCTGATTTAGGTTGGGGGAGGAGTAAAATTTTTTTTTTTGCATGATTTCTACATTAGATAGTTAGTAGTAAAACCATTAGATGCATGTGGTGTGAAAAGATGGTAGAGTAAAGAGTTATGTTTAACTCTTGAGACGCATCTTATTAGTTGCAATTTTTTTTGTTTCATCTAAAAAAAAGAGGTCTGAAAAAAAAATTTGTGTGCAAGTGCTTTTCAATGATTTTAAGAAGTATATAAGTTTAAAGCATGGATCAATTGAGTTTAGAGATTTTATAGCATGATTGAACAATTGATTGTTGAATTTGGTGATGAATTTTGAGATTGAATGAGCTGAATTTGAAAGTCCCTAACCGTGAGCTTTTGAGCCTATATGATCAATAATGATTATCTTTCTTATGTGTGATAGTCACCTATTAAGTTGTCACTCTAGAACTTGCTTTAAATCTGGTTGAAATTACAAGTCATATGCATATTCGAAAATGATAAATGCATTCATTTTGTTTAGCCAGAGCTAAATAGCCAACCTTGCAATTATACCATTGATAAGCCCCTTTGAGCCTGATTGATTATTTCTTTATTCTCAACCCATTAATATGTGTTTTAATGATTTATCAAGTGCTTTTACTTAATTTGAAAGATTAAAAGAGCATTTGAAATTTTTGTGAAATGGGCTTTTGACAAGTGTGGGGGTCTATATATCATCAACTGTAAAAGTGCAGAAGTTGTAAAAAAAAGAGAAAAATAAAAAAAAAGATATGTAAATTGTGGGTTGTAATGGGGCTCTATTTACTTCTTAAATGTAGCCCTTCATATCACTATTTACATTCCTTTTAGCTTAGCCCCATTACAACCCTTAATAAGTCTTTTTGATTTGAATTATGCATGTGAATTAGGTAGTGGAGATTGAGATTTTTTGCAAGCTTATGGTAGTGCAATTTTTTCAGGTGAATTTGAGTGAAACACTTACCCTAAAACCCTTGAGAGATTGAGAGATTGAGAGAATGAGTCACAATTATGAATTTGGTTCATTCATTTTCAAATGAAGTTACTTGTTTATACTTTTGTTGATTCAAGAATACTATGATCTCTTTATTCTTCAATTGTATCCTTGCTTATAACTTAACACTTCTTATTTTGTTGGAAGCACTTTCTTATTAGTTACTCTTTCTTGTCCAAGGACGTCCAAGAGCTAAGTATGGGGAAATTTGATAAGTAAAATATTTGCATATTTATTTTCCCTTATACGATGATTTTGTGGACTTTATTTGAGCTGAATGTAATCAATTTGGGTGTAATTAATAACTAAATAATGATTTTCTTGCAGCCATGGACAGTACCGCATTAAGAAGAATTAAAGAAGGCATTGAAGGGGAAGTTACTATTCATGTAGACTATTCACTGTGCACTGTTCATGTCTGGTACTGTTTGGAATCACTGTAGCATACTGTAACAGGGGTACTGTAGCGGACACTATATTTCACTATAGCGTACGGTTGGTGAAGTGTGGTAGGTGAAACGCGGCACTGTAGCAGACGGCTTTCACTGTAGCAGCTACTGTAGCACCCGGAATGAAGCCTATAAATAGAGCTTCTTGGCATGAAAAGAAAGGTGAGGAGGAAGGAAGAGAGAGAGAGAGCTTCTATTTTAGAGAGAGTTGTTATTTTAAAATTTATTTCTTACATTTTCTTACTTCTTGCATGCCTCTTGGATGGATGGTTTTACCTCCTATATGGAAGGCTAGATAGTCATTTCTTGTATTGTATTACTTTTTGCATGCCTCCTGGATGGATGGCTTTACCTCCTATATGGAAGGCTAGATAGTCATTTCTTGCATTGTATTACTTTTTGTATGCCTTCTGCATTGACGGTTTTACCTCCTACATGGTAGGCTAGAGTTTCCATTTTCATGCATCTTCTAGTTGTATTTTTTTATGTTTTTGTAATTAATTTTTATGCAATATTTATGATGTTTATAATTTATTTTGGTTTTGTTTTTAATTTTATCATGAGCTAAATTTTCCTTTTCCTAGGGCGATGACGTTGCTTACTAATGACGGATTGAATCTTAACTTATTAAATCTAGTTTTAATTTTTTCTGCATGATTGAGTTTTAATTATTGCTCTTAATGCATACAATTGATTGGCCACCTTTTGGATTTGGATGATTCAATATGCATGTTGAGACCGGAAGGAGATACATATGTGTGGATCCTATAATTAAAACCATAATTTGCATATGAAATAGGAATATATTCATATGGGTTGTCTAGTCTTAATTGAGTTCCATAAATCTTAATGCATGATTGATTGCTTAAATTCATATAGAAATATATTGGGTTAGTAATTAATTATAGAATTACTTGACCTTGGAAGAGGCTAGTAATTAAAATAGGGAAACTCGACTATCAATCATGTGGAATAAATTGGATTAGAATAGATAAGTGATTCAATCCGGAATTTGTTAAGTGAAATCTAATCCCTAGGGCTTTCTCTCATATTTGTCTTTATATCATTTGTGTTCATATTTCATCATTTTTATTTTGCAATCTCCATCACAACTAATCGATAGGCTGAATAGTATTAAGATTATTAATTTTGGTACTTAGTTATCAATCCTCGTGGGAACGATACTCTACTTACTTCTATATTACTTGATTACGACAGTGTACACTTGCACTTCTAAATACATCATCCTCACTCGTAACAGGTTGGACAATTGCCGACATCAAAGGTATAAGTCCCTCAATTATGATACATAAGATACTCTTGGAAGATGATCACTAGAAGTCTATTCATAATCAGTGAAGATTGCTTCCTATGATGAAGAAAGTAGTCAAGAAAGAAGTGATTAAGTGGTTGGATGCTGGAATCGTTTACCCTATTTCAGATAGCTCATGGGTTAGTCCAGTGTAATGTGTTCCTAAGAAAAGAGGCATGATAGTTATTGCTAATGAGCATGATAAGCTCATCCCCACTCATACAGTTACAGGTTGGAGAGTGTGTATGGATTACAGAAAGTTGAATGAAGCAACAAGGAATGATCATTTCCCACTTCCTTTCATCGACCAGATGTTAAACCGATTAGCTCGTAAGGAATTCTTTTATTTCTTGGATGGGTACTTGATCGAGATTTGTAGAGTTCTCGCAAAATAACCAGTTTCAATGAGAATTTGCAGTACAGAGAACCTAGATCGTTTCCCATGGAATTTACATGCAGTCTAAAACATTCGAAACAATGATCAATTGGGGGGGTTCAATTAAACTATTAACGAATAATAAACTCAGATTAAAGACCGAAATTGAAAACGAACTAGACCAAACAGATTAAAACGACTGACCTAGAATTGGGATTCATAGTTTCCTACCATCATCGGACGAAAATTATAACAAACTCATGATTGGTTCTGGATGAACCGAAATCTCTGTATTCATCCAGAAAATCCCTCGACTAGACGATCATCTAGGTTCTGTTCGTATGCGTGGCATGCTACCGTGCGATCGCACAGTATCACTGTAACCCGATTCGAACTGTGTCATTGGGATATACCAATCCGAATATTAAAATAAACGTTCGAACTATTCCAGAAATCGAATCCGATTAGAGTAAATAGAAACGAGTTACGTTACCGGTTTAAGTATGTCCTCTGATTGGAAACGTGAATCCTCAATCCATAGGTCAATCACAGAAGCTTAACCCGACATGGCTGGAAAATTCAAAAAATGAACGAAGAACATGAAGAACATTTTTAGAGAATGAAGAACTTCTGATTTCAATCCAAAAATGTCACAAATCCGTTCTGCCCTATTATCTTAGCTAACCAAAGTAAAAACCTAATTGTCACATGGGTCAAAGCCCATCAGTTAGCCCAAAACCGAAATTAATAATAAATGGTGCTTTATTACAAAATTTGGGCCCAATAAAAATCCAAAAAAATACATATAACATTGACTACAATTTTGACTATCCTCTTGTCCGAATCTTTCCTTCAAGTCTTCATATCAATTGTTTCCCTCTGAATCATATAAAAAATGAGACAAGAATGAGATCATTCGGATATCTGGTTCAAGAGTTATGATCAAAATAGAGAAGGGTTGTAAATCTGGAATTTTTATTATTAAAATATGTTAATTCCAATAAAACACTCAAAGCCCAAATAAGCATAAAAACCCATTATTTATTACTAAACAATCTGAATTTATTAATCAAGAGATACAAATGAGTGTAATAAATATTCAATTATCAGTACTCAGGTTATAACCAAATTGTTGTTGATCCTGAAGATCAAGAAAAGATAATATTCACATGTCCTTTTGGTACCTTTGCCTTCATAAGAATGCCATTTGGTTTGTGTAACGCCCCTGCTACTTTCCAAAGATGTATGATAAGCATATTCTCTGATATGATAGAATAGATAATGGAAGTATTCATGGACGACTTCTCGGTCTTTGGTGAATCATTTGAAGAATGTTTGATAAATTTGGATAAGGTGTTAAGGAGATGTGAAGAGACAAATTTGGTTCTTAATTGGGAAAAGTGTTATTTCATGGTAACTAAAGGTATAGTTCTTGGGCATAAGGTTTCTAAAAAGGGCTTAGAAGTTGATAGATCAAAGAATTTTGTGATTGAGCAACTTCCTCCTCCTTCTAATGTCAAAGTTGTGAGAAGTTTCTTGGGGCATGCTGGATTATATCATCGATTCATTAAAGATTTTTCCAAGATTTCAAAGCCTCTTTCACAATTACATAAGAAAGATACTCCTTTCCACTTCAATGAGGAGTGCATGAAGGATTTTGAAGAATTGAAGAGTCGATTGATTTCAACTCCTATTATTGTGGCTCCTGATTGGTCACTACCTTTTAAAGTGATGTCTGATGCAAGTGACTATGTTGTTGGAGCTGTGTTGGGGAAGAGGCATGCTAAGATCTTCCACCAATCTACTATGCAACCAAGACACTAGTTGCAGCTCAGGTAAATTACTCTATTACTTAAAAAGAAATGCTTGCAATAGTGTTTGCTTTTGAAAAGTTTAGAGTCTACTTGATGGGTGCTAAGATTTTAGTTCATACTGATCATGCTGCTATCAATATCTGTTAGGGAAGAAAGAGTCCAAACCTAGATTGATTAGATGGGTTTTATTGTTACAGGAATTTGATGTGCACATAGTTGATAGGAAAGGATCTGAAAATCAAGTTGCTGATCATTTATCTAGGATTCTAAACTCTTCTAATTGTGTGAATAACTTGTTGGTCAATGAATATTTCCCTAATGAAAAGTTGTTTGCTATTAGTTGTTATGGTTTGCCTTGGTATGCTGATATTATGAATTATCTTGTGTGTGATGTGTTACCTCCTGATTTGACTTTCTATCAAAGAAAGAAATTTTTGCATGATGTTGCCTATCATATATGGGAAGAACCATTTCATTTTAAGAGGTGTGCTGATTTGATTATTAGAAAATGTGTGCCAAAGGTTGAACAAGAGGCAATTTTAACTGAATGTCATGCATCTACATATGGGGGACATTATGGATGGCAAAGAACTACATCTAAAGTGCTTGATTCTAGTTTTTATTGGCCTTCTTTGTTTAAGGATGCTCACCATTTTGTTTCCAAGTATGATAGATGTCAAAGAACAAGTAACATTTCTAAGAGACATTAGATGCCTCAATCTGGGATATTAGAGGTAGAGTTATTTGATGTATGGGGGATGGATTTCATGGGTCCTTTCCCGTCTTTAAGAGGAAACCAATATATTCTTGTTATGGTGGAGTATGTGAGCAAATGGGCTGAAGCTATTGCTTACCAAGCTAATGACGCTAATACAGTAATTCGCTTCTTGAAGAAGTATATCTTCACAAGATTTGGCACTCCTAGAGCAATTATTACTGATGAGGGAACTCATTTCAGGAATAAGAATTTTAAGGCTCTCTTGGCAAAATATAGAGTACACCATCGGATATCACTTGCATATCATCCTCAAACTAATGGCTTATATGAGTTAGATAACAGGGAGATTAAGAGGATCCTTGATAAAACTGTAGGCCCTACAAGAAAAGATTGGTTTGATAAACTTGATGATGCTTTGTGGGCTTACAGAACAACTTTTTGTACTTCAATTGGCATGTCACCTTATAAGTTAGTTTTTGGCAAAGCATGTCATTTGCCACTTGAGTTAGAGTATAAAGCATGGTGGGCAACCAAGAAGTTGAATATGGATCACAAAGAAGCTGGAACTAAAAGGTTATTACAGCTAAATGAGTTAGAAGAATTGCAATTTCAAGCACATAAGAGTGCAAGATTATATAAAGAAAGGACAAAAAAATGGCATGACAAGCATATTTTGAAGTGCAATTTTAAGCCTAGGCAGTTGGTTCTTGTCTTCAATTCAAAGCTCAAGTTGTTTTTTGGAAAGCTTTGATCTAAATGGTCTGGTCCATTTAAAATGGTTTCTGTGTCATCAAAGGGTGCAATTGAAGTTAAAAATGAGAGCACATGAAATTACTTTAAAGTGTATAGGCAAAGACTAAAGCACTGTCATGATAGTGAGGTGGATCGGCAAGCAATGGTTCATCACTTGGCACAACCTCCCTGAGTTTCTGACATAGTCTGGCTAAGGACTATAAACCAAGTGCTTATTGGGAGGCAACCCAAGGTTTGGTTTGATGTGTTTTTTTGATTTTGTAGGACTTTTGTAGCCCCTGATGATGCATTCCATATTGGTAGCCACAAGCTAGAGCATTCAAAAGCACAAGACAAGGATTGAAAAGGGAGTGTTCTTCTACTTTTCTTTGTTTTGTTCGAATTAATTGTTGATAACATGTTCTGGGATATGAGTGCTGGTTATAGTCTAGTTTTGCATGTGATTCATATTTGTTATTAACTATTGATTTCAGTAGTAGCAATTGTGAGTTGTGCTTAATTAGTAAAAATTTGAAATGTTAGAAACTTTTGCAATCCCTACACTTAGATATGGTAATTTCTTCATTTCCATTACTTAGTGTTACTTGTTCACATTGAGGGCAATGTGACATTTAAGTATAGGGGTGAGAGGTACCATTGATTTTGTATGACTTGTCCTCAATTTTGACCAATTTTGAAACAAAGGTTTATCTTCTTGGAATGTTAGTAAATAGGTAAATAATTTGGCTTAGGTAAATGACTTTAAGATGTCAAATGCCAGTGAGAAATTTGAACCTAAATATTCATTTATTTCAAGAGGGAGTACACTTATTGTAATTTCATCTCTAGAACTTGTCTTGAATCTATTTTGAAGCTTAAAAACTTTTTCCATGCACATAGATGATTTAGACATTCATTTCATAGCTAGTAAGGCCAAATGACGATCCTTGTCATATGAAAATTCTTTGCTTTACCCTATTTGAGCCTTAACTTGTTTTTAAAAAAAGAAATAGCCCTTTGTTTAAGAGATGCAACTTTTATATATATTTCCCTTTCTATCCATTTTTTACTTTAGTAAGTGCTAAGTAAAGCAATTTTAGAACAAGAATGAAGGGATTAGGAAGTCTATGTTATATGATGAGTTGGTGTGGATACTTGAAAAAAAAAGAACGAAACAAAGAAAAAGAAAAAGTGAAAAAAAAGATAAGAAAATAAGAAAGATGTATGAAATATATATATATATATATATATATATACACAAAAGAAAAGAAATAGAAAAGACAAAATATATATATAGAATGAAAAAAAAACCAAACGGAAGGAAGAAAAAAAAGATTGTTGAAGATTAATGAATAAATGTTATGTATAGTGGAAGTGCGTTTGTTTTCTTTAAGTAGATAGTCCTTCATTTTTTTATGGATTTCATTGAATTGCTTAGCACTAATTAAAGTATTCCTCCATATCATTTGCTTACTTTCATTTCATTATCCTACCCTATTCATCACAACCCTTGGAAAAATCCTTTTGATTTGAGTATGCAATGGGATAATATAGTGGAGATTGAGATGATAAACAAGCCTATGGTAGATAGGTTGCAATAGGTGGAATTGAGTGAAACACAGGCCAATTATTATATTGAAAGATGAGTGCAAACACTTACCGTGTGAGGGACATTCTATTGTGATTTATCTTTGTCAAATTAATTGCCTTGCTACTTGCATTTTTAGAAGATGGAAAAGAGTTTTAATAAAGCTTCATTCTTGAAAATTTGAATTATTTTCAATTTTGTAATTTTTGTTTTAAAAATCTTGCTTCCATGAGCTTCTTTGGTTGTTTTAAATTTTTAAAATCTTAAAGACAAGATTTGATGCAAGTGTGGGGGTGTGATAACTCTTCATTTTTAGTATATTTAAAGTATATTTTGAAGATATTTGGATAGTTATGTTGGGATTCGTACACGCAGCGGAAAAATTAACCGTTTAAAAACCTCGAATCCCAATCACGGATCTATCAAAGACGTCTAAATCGAGTAGTTAGAATAGTACCTTTATATTTTTCATGCTTTCGATCTCTAGGAGTCAACACCTCTGGTCGCCTCCCTCTACCGGTATCCACACAAATAAGACCCAATGCGGCAGTGTGCTAACGCCTCTAAGATGCCTTTCTAGGGTTTCTCGCGGCTCTCAAAGTTCTCCGTACAACCTAGGGTTCTCTAGCCCTTCGAATTTTATATCTGATGTAGGCCGTACTGGAATCTCAAAATTAATATTAATTAATTTGAAATTCAAATTAAATCAAATAAATCTGACTTGATTAAATCTGTCAAACAGATTTAATTTATCATATTCATTTAATCTAATTAAAGAGCCAATAGATTTAATTTATCTTTATAAATTAAATCTAAGATATGATATCTGTATTAGTTTTAATTATTTAATTTATCAAATAAATTAAATATAAAACTAACATCTTATAATAATATTATAATCTATATATATTATTATTATTTTTTTTCGAATTTATAATTCATCCACCCTAGGTCAAATATTGTATTCATTGAATCTTAGACACATCTTAGATTTAAGATTCAATGAATTTGGACATCATAGCTCATGTTGGGCTATTCTTGTGTGCGACCCTGTAGGCCCACATGAAGTTGGCAGTGGGCCAAAAACTATTCTAGCCCACAAGTCGCAAGCGGCCTCTAGCAAGACATTGCGACTATCCAATTCACATGAGGATCGATGATACGATGCAACCTTTTATACAACTATGTCACATCCCTTTTTGTCACACGATATTTTGGTCAAGGATGAGGCGTGGACAACATCATCTTCCTGTTCCTGACCATCACTTTCCTGATTCCTGAGTAGCCTGAAATTAGAAATGGAAACTCCTTCCCATTACAGTATGGCCATACATTTCTCAGACTCACTCATCGAGGGGCCCAGTAATATCTCTCACTAATGTGAGGGACAAATTCCATCTTGACCACTCACATTCCTCTTCATGAAAACTCCTAAGCCCAATTGTAGCCTTTATCATTACCTGGTCAAAGGTGACTTTTGACTAGGTCAAAACTTAGCAAGTTTCATGCAGGAATCTATGATGATCTCAAGTCAGAGGGCACTATGACATGATTATATGTATGAGATAAGCTTATGACTTAATCCATGCAACTTTCTCATAGCGGGTCGGTCCAGCACCTTATACTCCTACAAGTGCCTAAGACTTTGATTTGTATCTCTATACCTCATCAAAGTCATACTGGTCTTATTTCATCTTTGCTCCCGTATAGATAATTGACCAAGGACATTTAGGATAATCTTTATAGTTCATCCAAGGATACAATTATCATAATAAACATGCAAATGATATGATAACAATAAGGAGAAATTCTTAAATAACAATAATGTTTAAGGTACAATGATTGGCCCTTAGGGCACAATTTCCAACAAGTTATCTAGGCAAATTTTAGAAGTTTTTTTGAGATTATGGTAAAATATCAATTTGTACATTATTTAGGGGATTTTAAATTAAAATAGAAGTTTTTAAGTTTAGGAAAGTAAAATAATAATGGTAAACTGTATTTTATCATTTTATTATTAGTATTATATTTTCTTATTTTTGTTTCTTTTTCTAGGAGTCATGCGACATAAAGTCTAATTCAAGAAACAAAAAGATGCCACAATTGAATTGGATGGAACAAGCTGGGATTTGGTGGGTTAAAAAAAAGAAAAAAACCCAACTAAAAGGCCAAATAAGTGACACCATTTTGGGCCTTAAAATATAGGAAAAATGGAGCTACGGGTTTGGTGGGCTAAGGAAGAAAATGATATAGAAAGAAGAGGTAGCCGGGATTGGAAAGAAAGGGAACTACAGAAAAAAGGGAGGCGGTTGTTTCAGGGGTGTGGAGAAAAACAGAGAGGAGCGATGGCATTGTTCTGGACAGGGCTGAGAGTCCAAGAGTGAGCTGGTCGTCTTCCAGTCATCACTAAACCAAAGAGATAGAGGAGAGAGTCTGAAGATGACAATGAGCTGAAGAATATCACCATCACCATCATCATCCATCAAACCCTTCTCCATTATCGGTGAAACAGAGCTGTAATGCGACAGTTTCAGATCACAGCTATTGGAGCACCAATATCGCATTCGGTCTCTTTCTTCCGTCAACCACTTTGGACTTTATTGCCATCATCACCGGAGTGATCAGAGCTGAACCAAAAAGAGAAGAAAAGCAGAGGAGGAGCTGAAAGAGGCTACACACCAACAATGTCTATCGTCTCCAACAACTTGAATCAGAGCACTGAAAAACCAGAGCTGAGAGGAAGGAAGGGAGTTATTATGATCTTCAGAAATGCAAGCAAGTTTTTGTGGGTGTCAGTTTATTCAATTTTTTTAGACCAAAGAATGCGAGTTTGAACTAGAACACCTCTGCTATTATGTTTTATGCTTCAGTTCTTCTTTCTTTTCCTTTCCATTTTAATTTTAGTAGATTCTGATTTAGTTTCTGTTGCTACTGTGATGAATCTAGTTAAAGTCATGTGTGGCTGATTTTTCTTTAAACCTAGAGTAGCTATAAACTAATTTGAGGATTTGAGCATGTATGAACCAATTAATTGTGCTTATTGTTATTTTAGTTTACTTAATTTGTATTGTTTTGTCTACTTTGTGCTTGATCACCACTAAGTACGAATTGGGGAATTTAGATTAACCTTGGAAGAGGTATCTTGATTGGACTATAGGATTAAGTAATGTGGGATTAGAATTTATTCTCATTTTCCAATAGGATAGGAATATACCTATTAGACCCATATAATCATTTTAAAGTGAAATTGGACATTTATTGCCTCTTGAGTAAATTAGTTAGGAATAAAAATTTTAATTGGAGAGAGGGGTATGAGTAATTGGAAGATACTTATCCCTATTTAAACTCTAGATTAACAAATTAACATTAAGTGCATTTATTTTGGTTAAATACATGCTCTAAGACTTGAAGAAGGGATTAGCCACTCTAGGTTGTCTTCTTCCATTGAAATTTTATAAACAATAAATTTAGGTCTCTTGTTTTTGCTTAAATTGATTTTCAAATTAGTTTCTTTTTTTGATTTGCTCAACTTAAATGAACATGAGAATTTTAATGCTTAATTATCTATTACTTTGAATCTCTGTAGGAAGACCTTGATTTGCTATTATACTATTTCAACGTCCTGTACACTTGCGGTGCTTATTTAAAATTTAGGAGCATCACTCTCTCCTCAAAATTCTTTTATCATGCCATACTTTTGTCTTTTCATTATATAACTCTACATTCTCATAAGTTTGTTGTCTAAATTCTTCAAACTTATTGAGTTGGAGAATTCTCTTCTCACTAGCTTCCTGTAAGTCAAAATTTAAGGCTTTTATTGCCTAACATGCTTTGTGCTCCAAGACTTCATGATTAGTATTTTGATACATCTACCATTCCCATTGCTGATGGTTGATCCATGAAGATTTTGTACACCACGTCTTTTGTGTAGTTAGTCAATGTATCTGCTTTGTAATAGGTTTCACCTTTATTTGGAAAGGACCAAGTCTTAAAAATGTTGAAAAATACTTGATCATATTAAACTCGCAAGGTCAACTTTCCCTATTGCACGTCTATTAAAGATCTCCTAGTTGCTAGGAAGGGCCTCCCAAGAATGATAGGAATTTCTTGGTCTTCTTCCATGTTGAGTATGATGAAATCAGCTAGAAATTTGAGTTTGTCCACCTTTACCATATCATCTTTTAAGACATCCCTAAGATGTTTTATTGATTGGTCAGCTATAAGTAAGGAAACTGTGGTAGGCTTCACCTCTCCAAGATCGAGTTTTCTGTAGACAGATAGAGGCATAAGATTTACATTTTCTTTTAGGTCACAAAGTGCTCTTTCAAAGTTACATTGACCTATAGTACAAGGTATACAAAAGCTTTTTGGATCTTTCAACTTTGGTGGTAATTTCTTTTGTAGAATAGCACTGTGTAAGAACCATCACATATGAGCATAAATCTGTCTTATGCTTTAATACCACCAAATATGACACCCTTCCTTACATTACCTTATTATCGGCTCTTAGTTCCATTAAATCAGAGTAAGCGAGCGAATATATCAATAAACTAAAAGACGTTCTCATTAATTACATAAGGGGGCGATTCTCTGCTTATTTAACATTCATACATACACATACATCCATATATACACACATATATGAAATACAAGAAGTAGTGCCCCGCACTAAGACCTCTTATTCACTTTACGTCTCCATATCTCCTCTGTGCATTTCTCCAGGCACTCTTCAACCTGTCTGAAATGGTTGTTTGGGAGGAGTGAGATTCAAGAGAATCTCAGTAACGAACAATACCGCTATGCATGGTAGATATATATGAATGCATGACATGCTTGCCTACACTATTTCATGCCAACATAATGACATGTTGCGTACTCGATGTTATGACATACATATGGCCATTGCACAAATATAACAGAGCTTCAACCAATCATACATGTTCCACACAAATAGGAAAAGCAGTCAGATAATCAATACATAAACATACGTATCATACACATGCAGGCAATGTAAGTTCACTACTTGTTGGACTTCACGTCCATCCTCAATCCTTCGTCTTTGCTCCGGTTCGGGCACGTCCATCCATCGAGTCCTAGAATTCCAAATACATTCAATGAGTCATTACTCATCCATAAAAAATTCTAGACTTGTTTTCATTGGTTAACTTAGCCCAATTATGCTAAATTACCAAAATGCCCCCGGAAGCCCGGCCGAACTGTACTATTACAGGAGTTATAACTTAGGCCAATCCTACACAATTTCATGTGTAGAATCCATTTATGACTTCATATTAGTCAAATTCAGGCCCAAATGATGAAAACTACCCCTGATAGCCCTTACTTCGAGCCTTTAAGGGGTAATTTGGTCATTTCACACTCCACGACTTTTCTCACTTTCTCTTCAACATGAACCCTACACAATTTACCCTTCTAAACTTAATGGAACCATCAAATTGATGAAATTCCAATTCTATCCGTATGCCACACCCAACGCAGCCCATAAAGGATTCTTAGAAGAGTTGTGTCGGTTCTTTCCTTTCTTTAACTTAATATCCTCCTTTCTACTCCTTATTACATGATTAGCCATTTAGACATCCATTGGACATCATTTTGGCCCCCAAAATACTGATAGAATGAGAGATGAACAGTACTCTACTCTCAAAATACTCATCTAAATGACAAACCGAAATGGTAGAAAGGAAGCTTACGCTTACCTCTACACGCTTCTGAATTTGGTTCAGAATTCCGGCGATGCTCTGGCCGGTGAGATGGCACCAACGGCCTCTAATCGAGAATTCAAATCCATAGAAATAAATCTTAGGATGAGTAGAACAACATTTATACTGGATACTTCGAGAGAAAACGCCGTTTCGTACGAGTTCCGACGAATTCTAGTTTTCTCTCTCTTCTCTCTCTCTTTACCGCCTTCGTTCTCGTTCTATCCATTCTGTTCTTTCTCTTTCTCATTCTTTCTGATTTCTCTTTCCTTTTTCCCTTTTAATTCTACTCGCAGGAAAGAAAGGGAATTAATTGATGAAGGATGATGTTTAATTAAAATCATATGGTAGCCTTTTACTCAATTAGTCCACCTATTACATTTCTTACATAGCAAGTTTCCTTTCTCTTTTCCTTCATCATCCCATTAATATTAATGAGAAATAAGAGAGTATAATTCAATCTCAATTATCCCATTATACCACCTCAAGTGGTCCACCAAAGTCTTAAGCTTTTCCTTTTATTGACTTTACTTGATAATAATGACCAACATGGCTTCATTAATTACCAAGTAATCATTTTCCTCCTTTTAATTCCCATTCAACTCAACATATTAGAAATATTAGGGAAAAACCATCATTTCTCAACTTTTGGCAAAATTATCATTTTGCCCTTACCTTTTATTTCCATTTTAATACCCAACAATATAGAGGAATTTTGGGATAAATATCATTTCTCACTTGGACATTCGCTAAAACGGGGTCTAGCAGTCCACTTAATCCAAGCTTAACCTCAAGCCTTTAATCCTAAAATTTGGGGTATTACACACTACACTCCTCAGTAAGTGCAACTGTCACAAATTCCTCAAGTTTACGCTTATTTGAGAGAATATTCTTCATGAATTTTGTATAACTAGGTATTTGGGCAAGAGCATCTGTGAAAGGGATGTTAATATGTAGCTTTTTTAAAACCTCCAGAAACTTTCCAAATTGCTTGTCTAGCTTTGCCTTCGCAAGTCTTTGAGGGTATGAAACTGGTGGTACATATGGATGAGGGTTATCTGGAAAGTTGATTCTTCCTACTAGCACATTATCCTCTTTAGGTTTATGTGCTTCCTCTTTCTGTTCTTCGCTTTCTTTTTCTTCGCCATTCTTCTTTTTTATTACAGGATTTTTTAATTCTTTTCCACTCCTTAATGCAATTGTCTTCACATGCTCTCTTGGGTTTCTTTCAATGTCACTTGATAGAGTACCTAGTTGTCTAGAATTGAGGCTTCTTGGCTTTTGAGTGTTGCATCAGTCCTAGCCATGAAGTGAGATGTATTCATAGCTAGTTGAGCCAGTGTATCTTTCACATTTACTTTCTATTGTGGTAGATTTGGTGGTTGAAGAGCTTGTTGTTGGTAGTTCCCTTACGGCTTGAACACATTTTGATTATTCCTCAAACCAAGGTTTAGATGATTCGCCAACCAAGATTATAAGTATTTGAGAATGGGCCATTTCTTTGATTTCCGATCTAATGAGCTTGCTCTGACTAAGAAGGCATCGATGGGTGTCCCTCTTGACATTGCGTGCTCACATGAAGGTCCTCCACATCGATCACAGGTTTCATAAGGAGTAATAATTATATTTGCTTAGCTTGTCAATGAGCTCACTGTAATACCTACTTTTTCACAAATATTCTTATATGTATATTTTTGATATTTAGTGGAATAAAATGGTGAATTATGGTGTGTAAATTTAAAGAGATATTTCAATCACCGGTTACATATAATTTGGCTAAATGAAAAGAAATGAGCAAGGAAATGATTTATTTCAGTAAATCATAAAACATAGAGGCAAAACGGTAACTTTTCCATAAAGTGGGAAATATTATTTTTCCCTAATATTTCTAATAATTTCAGTTATATGGGAATTAAAAAGAAGGAAATGGCTACTTGATAATTAATAAGCATATTTTGGTAAATTATTATGAAGGAAGGTCAAATAGTCAAAAGTCAAAGGTCCAAAATTCATCAACTTGTAAATTGGCACAATGGGATAATTGAAGGCCAATGTTTTCTCTCTTCAATTCTCATCATTTTCGGTTGATTAGGAGAGAATGAAGGGAAATGGAATAATTAGACAAAATAGAAATATGGACCAATAGGAAAGTTCTACATGTAAAAGCCTTTGACTATTAGATTATATCATCAATTCCTTTATCTTCTTCATCTAATTTTCATGCCAACTAAACCAAATAGAGTGAGAGAGAGAGTTGAGAACGGTGAAAAACAAGGAGGCTGGGGTTCTCACAATCTAAGGTAAGGAAGCTTGTAACCTTGTGATTTTTGCTTACTAATCCTTCTATAACCTCTTCTAATCACTTCTACTCCTTTGGAACCATGATTTTCAAGATAAATCAAGGTTGTGGAGAGGGATACAGAAAACGTGTAGAGAGATAAAGAGGAAGAATCAAGAGGTAAACCTCCAAACTTGCTTCTCTTGCTTTAATTGATGCTATTGATGTTGTTTCTTGGATTGTTTTTGGGTGTTTTGTGAAAGATGGATGATAAAACCTAAGGGACCTTACTATCCAAGTTTCTCCAAAATATGTCCAATAAATGTCTAAATAGCTAATCATATGATTAGAAGTAGAAAGGAGGTGATTAAGTAAGAGAAAATGAGAAACCAACATAACTTTTCTGAGAACCTTAAATTTCTGACCTTTTCTAGGTGTATTGAAGGAGTAGGAATTTGGTAAGTTTGATTCTTCCAATGGGTTTAGGAGGCAAAATTGTGTAGGGTTTATGTTGGTGGTGAAGTGAGAAAAGCCTTAGAATGTGAAATGGCCAAACTACCCTTAAAAACCTTAAGTAAGGGCTACCAAGGGCATTTTTGTCATTTGGCCCTAAATTTGACCAATTTGAGTTCAAAAATGATTCTACACATGAGATTTTGTAGGATTGGCCTGAGTCATAATTTTGAGTAAAGTACAGTCAAACTGGGTACAAAGGGGTGTAGACCGAGTCTACTAGGGCATTTTGGTAATTTAGCATTTTTAGGCTAAGTTAACCAATAACATGAGTTTGGAGTAATACATGGATGAATAATGACTCATTTATGGTACATTTGGGGATTGTAGGACTTGGCGACGGTCCAAAGTTTAAAACTTGCCCGAGCTTAGACAAACAGAAGGGAGTTGCTAGAGGAAAGCAACCAGGTAGTAACTTATCTTTTATATGTTATAAGATGCAATGTATGATTTATGTATTCATCAAGAATTACATGACGTATTCTAAATATGCGGGGTGGTCACCAGGGGCCTATTTGTACGGGTGAACACTCAGGCCAGTATAACGCTCACTGATGCACGAGTGGGTGCCTGGGGCCTATTTGCACAAGTATCCCTCGAGGCCTTGTAATATATCTAGCACTATGATAGCTTATAAACTACATGTGATGCATTGAATATTGTTATGATGATTATGTTGAATGATGATTGTGTAACATGCTTTGTGATGTTATAACTGTATGATTGACATTATGTTACTATTGAGATTCTTTCGAATCTCACTCTTTTTAGAAAATCCATTTATAGTATATGGAGAGAGCTCTAGGGGCTAGAGAAAGGTAAATGCGGATAGCTAGAGGATTAAACACCGAAGATTCTAGTTTTGTGTGTCGTTTGTTTCTATATCTTTAGATGGGGATATGTATATAATGTATATAGCTATGTAAGCATGACAATATTACAAGAGTAGCTTAGTTGGTGAATGGTGTTTTAGATAAGTAATTACGCTTTCGATTTAAAAGAAGAATCTATAACTGAAGAACTTATCATGATACGTAAGCAGAGACACGCTCACATACTCTGATAAAATGGACTTAAGTACTGATGAGACTTAGTGAAATAGTGAACGCATGTCGAAAAGATTTGAGAAATGTTTTATTGCCCTCGGATTTCCTTTCTAGTCCCAAGTTTAAATCTTGTGATAGGATTGGAATTTACAAACATTTTCTAAATCAGGGACTTGATCCTGGTTCCACCATTGATTTCACTACTCTTTTGTACTAATTTGAGGCTATAGGAAATAAGGTATCACACTCACTTGCTTGGATATATATGTAACTTGAGAAGACAAGCTTGTAAGGATATCTAGCTCGTGCACTCTAAGTACTTTCTTTGAAATCTTACATTTAGAAGGCCATTGGTATGCATTGGCCGCCATCTCGTCAAGTAGATTATAGGCATAATCTAGACTTTTTCCCTTTAAAGATCCTCCAGTTGCAGCATCTACGAGAACTGTGGAGGTATGTATCATCCCATTATAGAATGTTTGCAGTTGCCACCAATCTAGTAACCCATGATGAGGACATCTCCTTAGCAACTCCTTGTTTCTTTCTCAGGCTTTATAGAAGCTTTCTAGTTTATACTGGGCAAATGAGGTAATTTCATTCCTCAATTTAGCAATTTTTCCTGAAGGAAAGTATTTTGCTAAAATTTCTGCATGTAGTGATGTTTCCCACTATTAGAGAGTGTAACAAACACTTAGCCTTTTCCCAGAGTGAAAAAGGGAAAAGTCTAAGTCTAACAGCATAATCGGTAACACCATTATGCTTGAATGTGTCACAGATTTCTAGGAAGCTGGCAATATGTGTGTTGGGATCTTTTGTTGGTAAACCACCGAACTAATTTGTTAGCACCATCTGGATAATTGCAGCCTTGATTTTAAAAATTATTGGCTGCTACTGGAGGTTTTTTGATTCCAGATGTGTTCTCTATGACTGTTGGTATTGCATAGTCACAGAGTGTTTTGGTATCTATTGCTTCTCTTGCTGGATTTGCCATTGGATTGCTTAGGATTGAAGTAAACTGCTTTTGAACTCTTCAATTTCTTCAACAAGTTCTCTCGATCTCATAATCAAAAAGATTTAATCCAGTCTCCTTCGATCTGGTCATGCACTAAGCAAAAGTCTAAAAAGAAACACAAGACAACAACAAAGAAAACAAATCTAATATGAAGACAAAATTAGTATTGATATTAATGACAACAATCCCTGGTAATGGCATTAAAAACTTGTTACGATGTGTAAATGGTTTATTAAAAAGTGCAAGTGTACAATGTCGTAAACAAGTATATAGAAGTGAGTAGAGTATCGTTCCCAAGAGGATTGATCACTAAGTACCAAAATTGGTAATTATAGTTCTATTTAGTCTATCGATTAATTTGTGATTGAGATTAAAAAATAAAAATGATTAAATATGAATGCAATTGATATGAAAACAAATATGAGAAAAAGCCCATGAGATCATATTTCACTTAGCAAATTTCAGATTGAATCACCTTTCTATTATAGTCCAATTTATTCCACATGATGGATAGTCCAGTTTCCTTAATTTAATTACTAGCCTCTTCCAAGGTCAAACAATTCTATAATTAATTGCTAATCTAATATATCCCTATATGAATTAAAACAATTAATCATGCATTAAGATTTATAGAACTCATTAAGACTACAAAACCCATATGAATATATTCCTCTTTCATATGCAAATTATGATTTTAATTATAGGATCTATACACATGCATCTCTTTTTACTCTTAACATACATATTGAAATCATTTAAAAGATGGCCAGTCAATTAAAAGCATTAAGAATAATAATTAAAACAAAATCATGAAGGAAAAATTAGAAATAGATTTAATAAGTTAAAATTCAATCTATCATTAGTTAGCTTTGTCATCACCCTAGGAAAATAAAAATTTAGCTGATGATAAAATTTAAAAAAACCCAAAATAAATTGAAAACTTCAAGAACATTGCATAAAACTTGATTAGTAAATTATAAAACATAAAGATAGAACTACAAGATGCATGAAAATGGAAAAATGTAGCCTTCTATATAGGAGGTAAAACCTTCTATGTAGGTGGCAACCTATACCATTCATAAAAGAGGACTACCCAAGCCTTCCATATAGGAGGTCAAACCTTCTATGTAGGTGGCAACTTATACTATCTATAAAAGAGGACTACCTAAGCCTTCCATGTAGGAGGCATGCAAGAAGTAATACAATGCATGAAATTAATTTAAAGACGGTGTCAGGCTCCTTTAGAAACAACACCTCTCTCTCTATGCTCCAACTCGTCCTCCTTCTATCAGAGAAAAACGCTCTCTCTTCTCTTCCCTTCTACTCTGCCCAATGTCTCTATTTATAGGAAAAAATGCGTATGAACAGTACTACTACATTAAACCGTATAAACTGCTACAGTAAACCATATATGAATAATTACTGCTATAGTCCCCTATACCTTAAATGCCTTCTCAAATTCTTCTTAATGTGATGTTGTATGTGGCTATTAAAAGAAAAGCAAGGAAATATTATATTATTGTAGTAATAATAGTAATAAAAATATTTATTCCAAAATCATTATTTATTTATCAATTACTCCCAAATTCATTATATTAAAATTAAATATCGTCTACAAAATCATCATATAAGGGAAACTAAATATGCAAATATTTTACTTATCAGTATTCAGGGCATAGTTGAACATATTAGTGCTGATATGTTAGGTAAAATTTTGAATCTTAGACGGCTTGGTGCTTCGGTAATCAAAATTCGAATTAGATACTTTATTATCTTCATTTATCAACGTTATTATTATTTATCTTTCTTTTTTTAATCACATTGCTTATTCTCTGTAAAGGTACTTGTACCATGACATCTTGCTATTAACACACAAGATCCAGTTCTCATTTGTCAACTCATTGGATAGTATGGGGGCAGAGTAAATCTCGATAATCAATCCAATGATCTAAAAGATTACTTTAGAAAGAGAGGAAAACAAAATATGTTATTTCTGGTCCCATATAATGCGGGGTAATTAAGTTATTATTAGTGGTAGTATTTCAATTTTTATTTTTTAAAATTTAAAATAACATGCATGGTTGAAGAAAAACTTTCAAAATATTTTAGGGCATATTGGATCATGATTGTTACCAATGCAGCGGCACCTTCTGGCCCTCGTATTTACTATATGGATCCTCTAATTGGAGGTCTTCCAGAAAACCGTCCTGATATGTTGTGGCTGTTTAATAGGTAATTATATATACGCGTGTATGTGTGTGTAAATATATATTTTCGTGTGTTACTAAATAACCAAAAGTAATTAATTTTTATTTGTTTTCTTAGTACATTGACTGCAAATAGGGTCTCTACCTCTTTAACCTATTCTAAATCTATTGTCCCTGTCAGTAGCTATGCCTGGAAGAAGATATGGGTACTGATATATGAATTTACTTGCATTTTGATTTTAACCCAATTTTATTAAAAAAATTAATTAACTATTTTATTATATTGTTACAGTGCCATTTCCAGCCCAATAACAATGATTGCGGGTATTACGTAATGAAATTTATGAAGGATGTAATTACTCATGATCATCCTCATGTTCCACCAAGAGTAAGTCATTTTAGTACAATTCATATTGAATTTTAAATTTAATTGACTAGAGTCTGATAATTAATTTGTAGTGATTTTAATTCATTGTCTGCATGATTGTATCTATGTAGTATTATGAAGATCAACATTGTGACAGTTTGATTGACCATTAAGACAATGAAGTCATCAAGAAATGGTGTGAATATGTGCTCAGGTAATGTTCTAGTTATTTGCTATATAAAGTGCTAGGTTGTTTATTTGCCTATTCTTGTTATGTGTATTTAAGTAGCTGAATTTACTATCTTTCATTCACAATTGAGTAAATATATTTATTTTTGATTTTTTTATTAATTAGTTATCTATTTGTATCAATTTTGAGTTATTTTATTGTGGTTTGCTTCCTTCATTTTACTGTGGATATAGAAATTTGTGTTTCCACTGTTATTATACAGGGTTTGAATGAAAAATACAAAATATTTATTTTTTAAAAAATACATCTTTTGGCGCTTACTTGTGGAAGGCCACAGGAGGTATGAATTCAAAAAAAAAAGTTTAGGGTGGCGCTTCCTATAGGAAGGGCCAGAGGAAGTATTAATTCAGAATAAAAGAGGCTAGGGTGGCGCTTCCTTGAGGAAGCGCCATAGAAAGTTCATACTTCCTGTAGCACTTTCTATAAGAAGCGCCACCCTAGGATAAATAAAAAAAACAAAAGCCTAGAGTGGAGGAAGTGCAGACTTCCTATAGCGCTTCCTTGAGGAAGCGCCACAGGAAGTTCAGACTTCCTGTGCCACTTCCTCTAGAAAGTGCCACCCTATGTTATTTAAATAAAAAATATACATTGTGTGGCGCTTGTGGGTAGTGCCATAACTTCTTCTAGTAGCGGTGGGATATGTGGTACTCGTCAAGTGCCACAGATAATATTAAAATAAGTATCACAGCTATTTTTTTTGTAGTAGTACCATCATTTCCCCATATGCTCGATTAACACCTTCGACCATCTTTTCCTGCATACCCACCACTATTTCACTCTCTGTTGTTGCTGGACTTGTCATTCTCCTCTATTGCACATTCATTGTAGTTCTTTAAGGCATTCATTCCTCCAGGATTAATGTTTTATATGATTAAAATGATTTTTGAAAAGTATTGTTAAGTTTGATATGATTTGCTGACACAAGTCACTTGAGTGATACTTAATCACTCGAGTAAAAGTTATTCATTTCATCATTAGCAAGTCCCCAAATAGTGATTGAGTTATTATGTAAAAATTTATCAGATCACTTAAGTAACGATAATGCCACTCTAGTGATGCCATGAAAAACCCATCACTACATAGTCACCAGAAAATGATCTCTTTAAAAATTTTGAAAGATCACTCGAGTGATATCCTATTTTTTCCTGATCACTGGCAAGGCACTAGGTAGTGATGAAATATTTTTTTGAATCTTCACTAGAGTGCTGGAAAGCTTACTCGAGTGCTATGAGTCACTATATGTCACTCGATAGTGATGAATTGTTTCTCTAGTCTTTTTGAAAAAGATCACTCGAGTACTATAAGGATTTTAAGTTTAAGCCTTTCACCAAAGAGGATGTGAATTGGGTGATAATAAAATTTTTAAACTTAAAAAACAAACTTAATAAAGAGAATATAGTTAGAGAAATATCACCAAAGGTTGACACAAGAGGTTTATACTGGTTTGGTCAAATCCACTTGAACTACGTCCAGTCCTTAGAAGTCTTTTTGAGAGTTCCATTATCATTCCAAGATTCACAGGGCTTTTGGTGCCTCAGTACAAGCAAGTTCTTCGTCAAAGAACACTTACTCCCCATTACACTTTACAATCAATACCCTCTCAAGGTCCCACTACCTTGACTAACTTAATCGTAATAAATGCTCAAGTATAATCTCTCACAAGAGTAAATAAATGATCACTGAAGTACATAATCACACAAAGATGAAGCTTAAGAGTTAGTAATAAATGTAACAGTAAATGTTCACAGTGTTGTAGTTGCTTCGTGTAACATCCTAAATTTTATTCATAGAATTTCCTTGCACCTTTATGGCATAAAATGAAATAAAATGGTGAATACTGGCATAAATAAAATGACAAAACAAGGCAATTAGTGGTCACACAAAATATTATTAAGTTTGGGACACAAGAGTGAAATTTTGTTCCAACAAAGGCTTAATCTTGTATCCTAAAAATAGAGATGAAAGAGCACATATTCTTGGCCCAATTACTTGCAATAATTCGGTCAAAATAGAGAGAAAAGGGAGAAGACACAAGTTGACACAATTAATTACAAAAATGTAAGGGCAAAATAGTCAATTGGCCATAAAGCAAGAAGTCATATATTTTTCCCTTGTCTTAATGCATATGATGTCCAACAAGGGAGAAGGAAAGGGAAATTAAATATTTGGTCCAATGATACCAAAAGATGGTGCATTTTTAGCCAAGTAAAAAGGAGGTGGAAAAGTCAAAAGTAAAACGTGTTATAAATTGCAATTAAATAATATTAAGTAAGGATGTAATATCCCGAATTTTGGGAGTAAAGGCATAAGATTAAGCTTGGATAAAGTGGACTGCTAGACCCCGGTTTAGCAAATGTCCCTATGAGGTATGTTTAAATTCCCCAAAAATTCTTTATATCATTGGATATTAAAAGGAATTATATTGGTGAGCTAAAGAGCTCGGGGAATAACAAAACGAAGTGATTGTAAGTCACACATAATATAGTAAAGTGGAACACAAAGTAATTTTGCCACCAGTGAAATTCCCGGTGTGGCAGTGGTGATTGTGTGATATCTTTCGATGGGTAAATGATGGTGAAAAGTTATGAAACTTTCCAGAATTAAAGTAGACTTATCATGCTTCAATTTGATAGGTCATATAAGTCATTTGGAGTTGTACAAAAAGAGAAATGAATTTTTGAAGTTAGCCCAGCGAAATTAATGATTTTCTGGGACAGCATTCAAAGATTAAAATTCTGGAAAGTTTAAGCTTCCAATTGGCCAAATATTATATTTTACCTTAAAACTAGACTCAATAAGGGTCGCATAGCCTTTGGAATCACTCTAATTGGATATATGTACAATTAGATATGAATTTTCAAAGTTAATGAAAATTCTGCAGAATTTGATATTATATGCGAAAATTCAAATTATGGGCGAATCACAGGGTGACACGTGGCAGTTGAGAAAACTGACCCATTTAATCATTAAATCACCATCTTCCTCAGCATTTTCCACGGAAGAATAACCAGAAGAGAGAGAGATAAGGTTTGAACGAAAATGGAGAAAGGGAGGAGAGAGAAAATACTTTTCTCCGAAACACTGCCAAAACGGCATCCTCTCTCAAAGTACCCTTCAGGAAACTTTCTCTACTCCTCGAGATCTTCATTCCTACGGTTTTGGATTTTCATTTGGAGGTGTTTGGTGCCGTCTCCCTTGCCAGGGTGTTGCCGGAATTCCAAACCGTTTGTGAAAACGGGTAGAGGTAAGCGTAAGCTTCCTTTTTAACCGATTGGTTTGTCGTTTGGATGAGTATAGAGGAAGTTGGGTACTATTCATTGATGGGTTAAAATGGTACTTCAATGGCTAAATGATGTCAAGCGAGTGTTTAAATAGCTAATCACTTGATTATGAGTAGTAAAGAAGTGATTAGGTAAGAGAAAACGAAGAAACAACAAACTTTTTGGGAGAAGTTCATTTTCTGCCCTGTACTGTGACGTGGAGAAAGAGTGAGAATTTGATAATTTTGATGCTTCCATTGGCTTTAGGAGGCAAAATTGTGTAGGTATGTAAGTGTTCATGATTTTTGGATGCTTGTATATGAATTTAGAAATTTTAGAAGTTAAAGGGTAAATGCTGTGTATTCCGTTTTCTGGAGGCAGTGTTATGGTGATGTGTTTTTGAGTTGTCAAATGTTATCCAATGACCATGAAAATTTGCAGTATAAAAGTAGAGACATAGACCTTTAATTTGAATGGTCATAATGGTTAGTTGGATAAGTATACTATGAGATATGAGTTGTTAAAGATATGCCATGTTTTCTGGAATAATTTGAAACAGTTGGTGTTTGGAAATATTCTGGGAATGGTGTGGTGGCAGCGTTTAAAATCGAGTATTTTTATGTAAAACTACACTTAAAGGGCTTCAAATAGAGCTTTGAACCACTTCAATTGGAGTTCTATAGAATTAATTATGATTTTTCGAAGTTTGATCAAAAATGCTGGTAGATTGAGTACCATGCGAATTTGAGTAAGAAATTGGCCAAATATGATTGGAATGAACTCCAAGGGTGAAAGTAAGCCTATAGGGCTAATGTGGGCTATTGGGTATTCACTTTTCATAGCTCTAATGATGTTATCACTTGCCTAGGGCCATGAAGTGATAAAGAAGGAGCAATGGTTGGCGGATCAAGGGACAAGAAGAGAAGGACATAAAGTCCGAGAGGTAGTGAACTTACCTTTTCTGCATGTATGTGATATGTATGTTTGGCATTGATTATGTGACTGCTTTGCCTATTTGTGTGGAACATGTATGATTGGTTGAAGCTCTGTTATATTTGTGCAATGGCCATATGTATGTCATAACATCGAGCATGCAGCATGTCATTATGTTGGCATGAAATAGTGTAGGCAAGCATGTCATGCATTCATATATATCTGGCATGCATAGTGGTAATGTTTGCTACTGAGATTCTCTCGAATCTCACTCCTCCCAAACAACCATTTAGACAGGTGAGCATTGGAAACGTGCTGAGATCATAAAAGAGGTATGCACGAAGAGGACTGTTGCTGGTTGTTTGAAGGTCTGTAAATATTGTGTAAACCCCTGGTGGGGAAACTTTTGTATTATAATCAAGCAGTATTGTATTAATATTATCAGTATATTCATGTTATTCCTGTGTGCCCACTGAACTACGCATTGCTACTCTGAGTAAGGTCAGTAATAAGGGATATATGAGGCGGGTCGTTACAGTATGGTATCAGAGCAAGCGGTTCTGGCAATAGGATAATATACTGATATGCTTGATTATAACATGACAAGAACAGCGAAGTGGATTACTTCAGCTAGTTCACAATTAAGCCCGGTGAGCGGTATAAGATTGTCTTGGATCCGTTGGGTAAGGCCAAAGTGTGAGCCTCATTCTAGAGTAGGATCACCAATGGGCTGACCAGAGTCGGACAGATAAGTCATAGACAACCTTATGAACTTTTTGAGAGCATATTACAGGGTATGTGTCTAAGTACATCTACCAATACTAATATGCGGCCTAAGCATAGTATTTTGATGCCCGGAGGCGGTAGGCATAATGGTTTGGTTAAGGGCAGCCATGGGGTGTCGGTAGTCAAATGCAGCTCAAGCCGGTATCTTTATATTTGCATGAGTGCACAAAAGTTAAGCGTGCTCAACCCAGGAAAATCTCGGAATGGGTGACCTCCTGGGAAGTACCTTGAAAATCTCAAATCTTTTGATTAAAGGTTTGAAATTTTGATTAGAGGTTCTTAGATGATCTAAGGAATGATTATAGATATAGAGACGATGAAATAAGTGTTGATCCTTAATCTGAACCATTTCTGTTACAGAGATTACTGCCAGAAAAGTTCATCTAATAAGGTTACGAGAACTCAAGGCATAGTGATTGTTTTAAGGTTTCTCCATATTAAGTAATGATCATCAGTAACCCGTGGGGTTAAAGTCATATAGGCATGATATACGGTGATGCATGATGAGTGGTGATTATGCCGTATGTCTATCCTAGAAGATTTGAATTGATGATACTGAAGGTTGAGGATATGGTTGAATCAGATCTAAGCTTAAATGGTGCTTAGGTCAGAATGTGAATAAGGTTACACTAGGGTTCTATTCCATAATGGAAGTCTACATCATGTGAACCTTATAGATGATGATGGACCTTCAGTAATTGTTTGAGGATATTACCCAAAATCGTGGAGGTTAGAATAGGTGCTAATGATTTTGATTCTTAGCGTACCTATTGGGTATAGTTGAGAAAAGTGATTTTCGACTCAGGTGATGTTGAGATTCTAAGAGTAGAATCTTAATATGTGAATCAATTGCAATAGTTGAATTGGTTCTCCAGGAATGTGAGATAGCCTGAATGGCTTGAGGTACTATAATATAGTACAGAGATGTTTATGAGGTTTTTGGAGGTTGCTAGTTGCTAATCTACCATAGGGAAAGATCTTAATCATAGAATATTCCTTTAAACTTGTGATGATTGCCTGGAGCTGGACTGATATTGAAAGTCCAATGAATTGACCTCAAATGAGATAGCAGATTACATAACTGCTAAAGAAGAAGGACCTTATAAGGTATAGATCACGTTATAATGATACTTCTATTCAGAGGAGACCAACCGGACAGAGCTACTTATGGAGGATTCTGATCAGAAAGGGCTACCTACAGGGAGTTCTAATCGGAAAGGGCTACCTATGGGGAGATCTGATTGGAAAGGGCTACCTACAGAGGGTTCTGACCGAGGGGGCTGACCAGGTGTATGGGCGCCTGCGTGAAGCACCGAGTGCAGTACTGTAGTGTGAAGCCACCATGACATCAAACTATAGTGTGTAGCCGCCGTGACGACAAACTGTGGAGTGAAGCCGCTGTGACGTTGAAACTGTAAAGTAGAGCTACGGGGATGTCAACTCTCAATAGTGGTATCTTATAATGAGTCTTCTATCGCATAAGTTTCCTTGAGAAGAAGGGTCGAGTGACCCAGTAAATTGTCATGGGGTGCTCCAGTGCCGAATGATGACAGAGATTAAGGAAAGCTACTCTTGCTCTCATATCCTATGTAATGGTTCTGCATGTATGTGTTTACCATCAGGTGTATTCGTGTTATGAATATACGGTAGGCAGTAAGACCTTTTGGGCCAGCGTGTCCTTAGGCAGTCAGACCTGACGGGCGGAGGCCCAAGGCGGTAAGTCCCGTAATGCCTCTGGCATAGGGGTGATTCCCTGGGCAGTAAGACCTGATGAGCATTCATAATTTGCGGGGTGGTCGCCCGGGGCCTATTGCGCGGGTGGACGCCCAGGCCATAGAGATTCCTATTTTGCACGAGCAGTCATCCAGGGCCTATTGCGTGAGTAGACGCATTGCGCGGGTGGACACTCGGGGCCATGGAACTCATGTGATGCACAAGTGGAATCCCGGGGCCTATTGCGCGGGTGAACACTTGGGGCCGAATGCTCATGTGATGATGGTTTGTTTAGCATGCTTCATGAACATTGCATAAGAGTATGAATGGCTTGAGTAGCAAGAGATGGAGCCCGAAATGAGAAGTTAGTCGGATGTCCCGTGCGACTGCAGTGTGAGCCGAGTGCCGTTGTAGTGGGCCTAGTAGGGCAGTCCGTTGCAGAAAATGTTAAGCCCGTGGAAGGGTGAAAGTTGGTCGGATGTCCCGTGCGACTGCAATGTGATCTGAGCGCCGTTGTAGTGGGCCTAGTGGGGCAATCCGTTACATAAAAGGTGAGCCCGTGAATGGGTGGAAGTTGGTTGGGTGTCCCGTGCGACTGCAGCGTTAGCCAAGTGCCGTTGTAGTGGGGCAGTCCGTTACATAAAAATGATACCAGGGTTTGTCAAGCGCGTTTTTAGTGGCGAATGTTGCGTGCTTGATACCTTAAGAGGTTTCCTTTGGGGCATAATGGGAATGATTATCCCATAAGCTTGTAACACTCAGACCTGGTGAGCCAGTGGGTGTAGGCCAGACTCCCGTGCGGCTGCAGGGGGCGCCCAATGAGGGTAGCTCTGCAGTGGGCCTAGTGGAAGGGCTCTATTCAGTAAGGATGATGGACGGTATGTCCTAACGCCATAAAACCTAATGGGTTATTAAATCCTTAGGCTGGTAAAATATGAGATGTGTTGAGAATGAAGCCGAGTAGAGGCTTAAGGCAATAAGACCCGAGATGCAAGTTTGCATTGGACAAATGTCCGGGGGATATAAGACCTATATGTCTAAGTGCTATAGTTGTTACCGAGCACGGTGACATGGATCAATGTGTACAGAAAAACATATTGAGATTGACAGAGTATATAGATTGTACTAGATTGTAGCAGAGGCAGTAAGCCTAAGATGCCTATGGCATAGAGAGGAATCCCTAGGCTGTAAAGCCAAAATATCCAGCGTCTTGGAAATTAAATAAGCCGTAAGGCTTGATGTGCATACAGTATGATATAAGTGAATCCCAAAAGAGGCCGTAAAGCCTAGTATGCATAAAAGATGATTCGAGATAGTCTCAAAGGGGCAGTGAGGCCTAAGAAACCAAACGCAGTGAGGTTGGACTAATGAGTCCTGTGTGAGTGCTACATACTAGGTACAAAATGAATGAAAGTACTACATAGTGAGTACAGAATGAAAGAATTAGAATGTGAGAAAGATAGACTAAATGTCTAGAAATGGTTCTCCGAGGTACATATAGTACCATTTGATGTCGAAATTTCGAGGACGAAATTTATTAAACGGAGGGAGAACTGTAATATCCCGAATTTTGGGAGTAAAGGCATAAGATTAAGCTTGGATAAAGTGGACTGCTAGACCCCGGTTTAGCAAATGTCCCTATGAGGTATGTTTAAATTCCCCAAAAATTCTTTATATCATTGGATATTAAAATGAATTATATTGGTGAGCTAAAGAGCTCGGGGAATAACAAAACGAAGTGATTGTAAGTCACACATAATATAGTAAAGTGGAACACAAAGTAATTTTGCCACCAGTGAAATTCCCGGTGTGGCAGTGGTGATTGTGTGATATCTTTCGATGGGTAAATGATGGTGAAAAGTTATGAAACTTTCCAGAATTAAAGTAGACTTATCATGCTTCAATTTGATAGGTCATATAAGTCATTTGGAGTTGTACAAAAAGAGAAATGAATTTTTGAAGTTAGCCCAGCGAAATTAATGATTTTCTGGGACAGCATTCAAAGATTAAAATTCTGGAAAGTTTAAGCTTCCAATTGGCCAAATATTATATTTTACCTTAAAACTAGACTCAATAAGGGTCGCATAGCCTTTGGAATCACTCTAATTGGATATATGTAAAATTAGATATGAATTTTCAAAGTTAATGAAAATTCTGCAGAATTTGATATTATATGCGAAAATTCAAATTATGGGCGAATCACAGGGTGACACGTGGCAGTTGAGAAAACTGACCCATTTAATCATTAAATCACCATCTTCCTCAGCATTTTCCACGGAAGAATAACCAGAAGAGAGAGAGATAAGGTTTGAACGAAAATGGAGAAAGGGAGGAGAGAGAAAATACTTTTCTCCGAAACACTGCCAAAACGGCATCCTCTCTCAAAGTACCCTTCAGGAAACTTTCTCTACTCCTCGAGATCTTCATTCCTACGGTTTTGGATTTTCATTTGGAGGTGTTTGGTGCCGTCTCCCTTGCCAGGGTGTTGCCGGAATTCCAAACCGTTTGTGAAAACGGGTAGAGGTAAGCGTAAGCTTCCTTTTTAACCGATTGGTTTGTCGTTTGGATGAGTATAGAGGAAGTTGGGTACTATTCATTGATGGGTTAAAATGGTATTTCAATGGCTAAATGATGTCAAGCGAGTGTTTAAATAGCTAATCACTTGATTATGAGTAGTAAAGAAGTGATTAGGTAAGAGAAAACGAAGAAACAACAAACTTTTTGGGAGAAGTTCATTTTCTGCCCTGTACTGTGACGTGGAGAAAGAGTGAGAATTTGATAATTTTGATGCTTCCATTGGCTTTAGGAGGCAAAATTGTGTAGGTATGTAAGTGTTCATGATTTTTGGATGCTTGTATATGAATTTAGAAATTTTAGAAGTTAAAGGGTAAATGCTGTGTATTCCGTTTTCTGGAGGCAGTGTTATGGTGATGTGTTTTTGAGTTGTCAAATGTTATCCAATGACCATGAAAATTTCCAGTATAAAAGTAGAGACATAGACCTTTAATTTGAATGGTCATAATGGTTAGTTGGATAAGTATACTATGAGATATGAGTTGTTAAAGATATGCCATGTTTTCTGGAAGAATTTGAAACAGTTGGTGTTTGGAAATATTCTGGGAATGGTGTGGTGGCAGCGTTTAAAATCGAGTATTTTTATGTAAAACTACACTTAAAGGGCTTCAAATAGAGCTTTGAACCACTTCAATTGGAGTTCTATAGAATTAATTATGATTTTTCGAAGTTTGATCAAAAATGCTGGTAGATTGAGTACCATGCGAATTTGAGTAAGAAATTGGCCAAATATGATTGGAATGAACTCCAAGGGTGAAAGTAAGCCTATAGGGCTAATGTGGGCTATTGGGTATTCACTTTTCATAGCTCTAATGATGTTATCACTTGCCTAGGGCCATGAAGTGATAAAGAAGGAGCAATGGTTGGCGGATCAAGGGACAAGAAGAGAAGGACATAAAGTCCGAGAGGTAGTGAACTTACCTTTTCTGCATGTATGTGATATGTATGTTTGGCATTGATTATGTGACTGCTTTGCCTATTTGTGTGGAACATGTATGATTGGTTGAAGCTCTGTTATATTTGTGCAATGGCCATATGTATGTCATAACATCGAGCATGCAGCATGTCATTATATTGGCATGAAATAGTGTAGGCAAGCATGTCATGCATTCATATATATCTGGCATGCATAGTGGTAATATTTGCTACTGAGATTCTCTCGAATCTCACTCCTCCCAAACAACCATTTAGACAGGTGAGCATTGGAAACGTGCTGAGATCATAAAAGAGGTATGCACGAAGAGGACTGTTGCTGGTTGTTTGAAGGTCTGTAAATATTGTGTAAACCCCTGGTGGGGAAACTTTTGTATTATAATCAAGCAGTATTATATTAATATTATCAGTATATTCATGTTATTCCTGTGTGCCTACTGAACTACGCATTGCTACTCTGAGTAAGGTCAGTAATAAGGGATATATGAGGCGGGTCGTTACAGGTGGGTGAGGATATTTTAAGACATCATTATTCCTCTTCTAAAGGCCTTCATTTTTGGCCAATATTAGCCTTAGAAGAGAGAGAAAGAGTTGGAAGCCATTAAAGCCATATGGAAAAAGAAGAAGAAAAGTAAGTGACATGTGATAAAATGACAATTAAAAATTATATTTTGAGGAGGTGGAGTTGTGATATTTTAATGAATCATTATCCTTCCTCCTTAGGCCATATTTCGGCCATACAAGAGCAAATAGAGATAAAGAGAGGTTGGAGAAAACAAGAGCAAGAGAAAGCTCAAGAGATTCAAGAGGCGCAATTAAGGTAAGTTGCAAGCAATTTTCACTTGTTCTTTGCCTTAAAATTCATGGAAACATCTCCTAAATTCTATCTCTTCATGAAACACACATGTAGCAAGAGAAAACTCAAGAGGAAGAGGAGGAGGTAGCCACAGTTTTGTGGCCTAGAGAGAAAAAGCAAGAGGTAATCCAACAAACAATGCTCCTCTTGTTGATTCTTGATTTTTTTTTGGTGGTTTGGTTGAGTTTGTGGTGTGTATTGGATTGTTTGATTGGTTTTGCGATTTTAGGATGACCAAAACCTAAGGGGAGGTGCTGCCCAAATTCACATTAATCATAATTAATAAGTGTTAAAGTGATTAATCATATGATTACAAGTAGAAAGGAAGGTGTTTTAAAGGTTAAAACATGAAACTTCCATTTTTCCATTTTATTTGATATTTGTTGTTGCATGTTTTTGAATGGTAAACCTACTCCAAACCTTATGAAATTTTATAGGATGAAAGTAGACATCATGAGTTTTAATTTTATAGGTAATATAAGTTATTTGGATTAGTGGATTGAAAGATATGATTTTTCAAAGTTTGACCATGAATCTAGAATGAATTCTGTGGCAAACTAGCTTTGACAGATTTCCTGGAATTTTGAGCTTATAATTGGTGCTATGTGATATTTTTCCTTAAAAAAGGACTGAAAGTGCTTTACAAAAAAACTAGAACCACTCAATTTGGAATTTTTCTAGATTTAGTTATGGATTTTTAAAGTTAACTGAAAAGATGGCAGCTTTTAATCAATGTGTGAAATTAAAAGGTTAATGGAAAAATGTAATTACCTTGAATTCTAAGGGTAAATATAACCTACTATATGAGTTTAGAATGGGAATATGAATGAGTAATAACTCATTTGTTATGAATTTGAAATTTTAGCATTTTTTAGTTGCCCGAGTCGGACAACAAGTAGTAGACTGATAGTTAGGCACTGGAAAGAGATTTTAGGTAGTAACTCCATCTCTCATACACTATGTGATGGTTTATATGTTGTATGTTGCTATATTTTGTGATATGAACACAGTACCTGGGGCACATTACCTAGCTGTGGTCTGGAACCCAACTGAGGTACACTGACAAGTAAGGGCTTCGAACAATCATTTGGCCCTGAACAAGGTACACACACGATATAGTATGTATTTTGAATTTACATTATATGGTGCATTGCATATTTATATATCATATTTTATATGATAGATAGCCTATTACTATTGAGATTCTTTCAAATATTACCCCTTTCCACAATATATAGTTTATCTAGTTGAAGGAAGTGTCTCAAAGGGCAAAGTCAAAATTACTGCCATTTGAAGGTTCCGGTCCAGTTTAGGAGAAGCAGTTGGTTATTATAAGGCTTATTATTATTATTTTAAGGTCTTTAAATATTGTGTATAAGACCCTGTGTGGATTCCTATAATGTAATCATGTACTTATTATTAGTATATTTATGCTATTCATGTGTGCACACTATACTGTGCATTGTTATGATGGTTAATGTCAAAATAAATAAGGGGTTTAACACTTTGTCTTCAATGCTCTTCTATTTGTAGTATGAGAATAGTCGATGACCGTTACTCTTGAATGTTGCCATTGGATGGTTAGGTCATCACTTCTATCTTTTGAGTGTGTCAAGTTGTTCCTTTTGTCTTCTAATTTAGCCATTAGAGACAAAGAGGATTTAAAGCATTTGAAGCTCAGAACATTTAATGCTTCTGACACAAAGTTCTTTTTTGCTAATTTTGTGTTAATTATTGATTGCACCTGTAATGTGATAAAACACTTATTATAATAATGTGTTAAAATAGTTAAAAGCAAAAAGAATAAGTTTTAAATATATTAGAATGAGTATCGAGATTTCTGAGACGTTTCTATTTTTGAGACTACATCATTTGAGTGATCTTTACTTTGAGATTTTAAAAACAAAAATAGATCGTTGGTTGACTTGTTGTGGTGATATGGTAGTGATGTATGTAAATAGGATCACTCGAGTGATCATGTTTTATCTTAAAACATATCACCAGATAGCTCACTGCGGTGATGTGATAGTGATAAGTATAACTAGGTCACTCGAGTGGTCATGCTTAATATTGTTTCAAAGGAAAATAGATCACCAGTTAGTATTACCATGGTGCAGTAGTGGTGATGCATTTTTCACACATTACTCGGGTAGTCAATCGAGTGATCTTCTCTTTAAAATATTTTCAAAAATACTGAGTACTACTTGAGTCACTTTGGTATTGTGCTATAACTAATACAAAATATATAATATGTGGCAGTTATTTTAAAAATACTATAGCACTTGGGAAGCGCCATATAAAGAAAGCTATGACGCTTTTTGAATTTATGGAAGCATCATAGCTTATGTCTGTTTTTTTTAAATAGCTTCCTATGAAACTTCCCCAATAAAGTGCCATAGGAAGTGCATAGGTTGACTTCCTATGGTGCTTCCTAAGGAAGTGCCATAAGAGGTGCCCACTTCTATGGCACTTCTCCAAGAAGTGTTGTAGGAAGTATCACTTCCTATGGCATTTCTCCAAGAAGCGCTATAGGAAGTCTTCTTTTTTTTTAAAAAAAATATTTTACGTAATTTTTTTCTTAATGAACTCTGTATTTTATAGCACAAATTCACAGCAAAATGAACAAAACCAAACCAGAATCAAATCAAACCAAAATGAAATAACTCCAAAAAAAAGCTACATTGAGCAAATTAAACTAGTAAGCTCAAAAATTAAAAAATTTACAATGCACAGGAAGTTGAAAAAGTGAGAGTTGTAACTTCAAGCAAATACCTAGAAAAAAAATTAAAGTACACATAAAACTACAAGCTAAGATTCATGACAGATTTTAAACTTAAAATTAAAAAAAGGAAACTATAGTGCCAATCGAAAAAAACTTCTGTATTACAAAAAAAAGAGAAAAAAGACTTATAAGGGAGCTTCTGTAGGAGGAGACAATAAGAAGAAAAAAGCTTTTAAGATTTGGGAAACATGAGAGACTTGGGCGATAGAGCGATGGCTTCTGCATCTGAATCTATACATGCAATTCACAATACAAAATTAAAATCTAGAGAGAAATTAAAATCAGAGAAGAAGAAATTGAGTATGTTATGCTACGAACTTAGTGTTCCTAGGGCATTTCTCTTCATTTTTGGGAGGGAGGAAGATTGAGTTTAGGGTTACAGTTAAGAGTGAATGCTCAGATTAAAAAGGATAAGGAAAAAGGGTCACCAGAGAAGGCTTCTATTTATATATATATATATTGAAATATATGTGGCAGCTATGATACTTGACCAAGAAAGTACCATAGCTACCTAATAACCCCTTCTAGGCGCTTCTTGAGCAAGTGCCATACAAGGGGTCTATTTTTTTTAATATAACCCCTTGTATGGCACTTCTTATGGGTAAATGCCATACAAGGGGTCTATTTCTTTTTTTTTAAAATAACCCTTCTATGGCGGTTACCCAAGAAAATACCATACAAGGTATTGGGTAGCTATGACGTTTTCCTGATCAAGCGCCATAGCTGCCACATGTATTTTTTTTAAAAAAAATAGAAATCTTCTCCGACATTTGTTTAAAAAAGTGTCATAATATTAGTGCCATAAAATCTATATTTTATAGTAGTGTAGTAATGTAAAAATGCTAGGGTTACTCATGTGATCTTTTCAAAATTAGTTTTTAGAAACTTGATGGCTATGATAGATCACTGTAGTGAAGTGATAGTGATGAAGTTTTTGATGCATCACTTGAGTGATCAATCTTGAAATTTCTTTTTAGAAATTTGATCACTAATTGATTCACTATGGTGGACTTATAGTGATGTACTTTGAACCTCATCACTCATTTAATACTCTTATTATGAGTTCCTCAAGGTAGTGGGACTTTATGTGTGGGCATTTGTTGCAAAGTGTAAAGGGGAGTGAGTTGTCTTAAAGAAATAGACTTACTTGTACTGAGGCACCAAAAGCCCAAGGAATCTTGGAATCATAGTGAAATACTCAGAAGGTTTTCTAGGGATTAGAAATAGGTTAAGTGGTTAGATGATAAGTAAAATATTTGCATATTCATTTTCACTTATATGATGATTTTGTGGACTATATTTGAGCTGAATGTAATTAATTTGGCTGTAATTAATAAATAAATAATGATTTTCTTGCAGCCATGGATAGTACCGGATTAAAAAAAATTAAAGAAGGCATTTAAGGGAAAGTACTATTCACTGTACACTATTCATGCGGTACTGTTCACTGTGCACTGTAGCAGTTTCACTGTAGCGGACGGTGTGGTCGGTTCACTGTAGCAGTGCGGTTCCTGTAGCAGTCGGTGCACTGTAGCAAGTGGGTGGTCGGTTTACTGTAGCAGTCGGTGCACTGTAGCAAAATACTGTAGCAGTCCGAAAATGAAGCCTATAAATAGAGCTTCTTGGCACCCTAAAATGAAGAGGAAGAGAAGGAAGGAAGAGAGAGAGAGAGTTTCTATTTTAGAGAGAGAGTTGTTATTTTTAGAATTTATTTCTTGCATTTTTTTACTTCTTGCATGCCTCCTACATGGATGGTTTTACCTCCTATATAGAAGGCCTAGGTAGTCCTCCTTTATGGATGGTATAGGTTGCCACCTACATGGATGGTTTTACCTCCTATATGGTAGGCTAGATTTTCCATTTTCATGCATCTTGTAGTTGTAGTTTTATGTTTTTGTAATTAATTTTTATGCAATATTTATGATGTTGGTAATATATTTTGGTTTTGTTTTTAATTTTATCATGAGCTAAATTTTTCTTTTCCTAGGGTGATGACGTAGCTTACTAATGACGGATTGAATCTTAACTTATTAAATCTTTTTTTAATTTTTCCTTCATGATTGAGTTTTAATTGTTGCTCTTAATGCTTACAATTGATTGGCCACCTTTTGGATGATTTTAATATGCATGTTGAGACCGGAAGGAGATACATACATGTGTGTGGATCCTATAATTAAAACCATAATTTGCATATGAAATAGGAATATATTCATATGGTTTATGTAGTCTTAATTGAGTTCCATAAATCTTAATGCATTATTGATTGCTTAAATTCATATAGGAATATATTGGGTTAGCAATTAATTATAGAATTACTTGACCTTGGAAGAGGCTAGTAATTAAAATAGGGAAACTCGACTGTCAATCATGTGGAATAAATTGGACTAGAATAGATAAGTGATTCAATCTGGAATTTATTAAGTGAAATCTAATCCCTAGGGCTTTTACTCATATTTGTCTTTATATCACTTGTATTCATATTTCATCATTTTTATCTTGCAATCTCAATCATAACTAATCAACTGACTAAATAGAATTAAAATTACCAATTTTGGTACTTAGTGATCAATCCTCGTGGGAACGATACTCTACTCACTTCTATATTACTTGATTACGACAGTGTACACTTACACTTCTAAATACACCATCCTACACTCGTAACATTAGACCAAACCACTATAAATACTTCTAACTCTTTTTGGTGATATTCTTCTAACTCTGACTTTATCATTAAATTTAGTTTTAAGTTTAAATTTTTAATATCACCCAATTCACCCCTTCCTCTTGGGTGAAAGGCTTGAACTAAAATTTGGTATCAAAGCAGTTCTTCTTGTTTTCAAGTTTAACAACCTTAGAAGGATCCTATTGCAAGCCATGGTGAGAACATACTTCCCAACAGAGCTTTAATAACCAGAACACCTAGTTTTAGTAGAGAACACTTCTCATATGGGAACTATGTTTTTATGGAGAGCAAAGTAGAAAGATTGGTAAGGAAGACACCAGTAGAGTTCTATGACAATGACAAGAAGTTAGTAACACTCAACAACAAAGCCATCTTGATGATGCAAAATGTCCTTAGTCAGAAGGAGTACTTTAGAATATGAAACCACCGGTACAAAAAACACTTTTAAGACCGATTAAAAACGATATTTTAGATCGGTTCTGGATCAGGTCTTGATACAGCCGGTCTAAAAAGTATTAAACTTTTTAGACCGGTTAAAAAACCGGTCTTAAATATGAACTTTTAAGACCGGTTCTTCAACAACCAGTCTTAAAGTTTAACTAAGGAACAATTAGGGAAATTTCAGCATAAAAAAATAACAATTTAAGACCGGTTCTCTTAATAACCGGTCTTAAATATATATTTAAGACCGGTTATTAAGAGAACCAGTCTTAAAAGTTTACTTATTTAAGACCGGTTCTATTAATAACCGGTCTTAAATATATATTTAAGACCGGTTATTAAGAGAACCGGTCTTAAAATTTTGTTTTGTTTTTTTTCGTTTTATTTGTTTCAATCTTACCCAGGCCAGTAAGCCATATTCAACAACATTCTCCCTGTCACATTACATACACATGCATATATGTATATATTGACAATCAGAAGCAGTGACAACAACATTTTTATTTCCAGAAACTACCAATACACAATCCTCGACTCTCAACAATCAAAGAATGAACATTATGAAAAAAATCATTGAAAACAAACACATTCAATTCCAATGACTACCAATAACACATGATCAACTTATTCAATTCTCAGAAATAGTACAATATTTCTCATTATATGGAAACAATTCGTAAGCTTTACAGAGAAATGAAAAAAGTGGAGGAAAATTGACAATAGTGATCCCTGCCTGAATCATAGATGAATTCAGCACAACAATTGCGGATGAAATCAATATCTTCTTCAGGAAAGGGATCAGCAAGATCAAACATCTGTATGTGTAACACCGAAGCCAAACAAAAAATTAACTTACTAACTTAAAAACAATAAAGTAATACAAAATATTTGAAATATACATATATTACCTCCTCGGTAAAGTCAGTCGTGTCTAGGCTGATAATATTGTAAATCTGCCTCAAAATATAAAGACCACATAAGTTGGAGCCCGGTGGTTGCCTACGGGTCTGAAAAAAGAACATGATATCATCAAAGCAAGCATAAAAGCATAGCTTATGAAACGCATCTTAAAGAAAACAAATATGTACTAACCTTTGGCGTTATCCATGTAGGGTCTTTTAAGTCACGAACATGCCTACCACACTTAGCGTGTAGGAAAGTCCGCATAGCCCTATGATCAAAATCACAAAGACTACTTATTCTGCACACAAACTTTGCACACAAAATGTAATAAAGCAAGAAAACTTACGAGTTCATGGTCTTCTTCAAGTCAGTCCCCGGTTTGAAGTGGAGGGAGCAGAGGAGGATCACTGTGTAACTAGCCTTACACAGAATAACCAATTGCCAATGATCCCTGAAAAAAAGAGATGAATGTTAAGCAAATATAAAGCATTATATGTGATGCTTCGGAATATAAATTTGATGTTTCTTACCCATGCACATAAGGAACCAAGAAACAGTTAGTTTCTGTTTCATTAAGCCTCTGTGATAAATATCTATATCTGATGGCAGCAGTGTTCCCTTTCTCTGTGGCATGAGCTGGGCACATGAATCCAAATTTAGCTCTCTTCCCAGAGGAAACCAACCTATGATTCATGTACCTACAAAAATGGAAGCACACAAATTAAGGTTACAGAGCCTAATTTTTAAGATATTTACTTCAAATTGAAGAAGATACTTACATCAAAAAAACCTGGACAATCGCAATCGTAAGATTTTGTCTAGGAGCGACCATGGACATTAAATCATCCCTCTCGAGGAGGCCGACAAAACTCCTAAAACGACTGGCATTCGTCCCGATCGGTTTCCAGTATTGATCGAACTGGATCGGTATCCTCTCCCCGGCAGACCGACTCAAGGAAACATCCCTCAACCATGTGGCCTTCCTGCCCCTCCTTCTAGGCTGGTGACTCAGCTCACCCGATGACTGCCCCTGATTAACACTCTGAGGCTCGCTGTGCTGAGCAGTACGGTGCACCTGATCCTCTGCTATAGGAGGCACCTGATCCTCAGCTGTAGGATGTGCCTGATCCTTGGCTGTAGGATGCACCTTATCCTCGACTGTAGGATGCACCGGATCCGTCATTGTACTGTTAAGACAAATTGTTGAGTTATTAAGTGACTTGCGTAATCTCAGCAAGTGAAGGGGAATCACTCAAGTGAATTGCCTATCACTCGAGTGATCATCTAAGATCACTGAAGGATGAATATCTTCTGATTCAAGTTTCTTTCTAAATTCATTTCTTTTATCTCAAACATACTTTAAACTTTCAAAAATTTTCTTAACTCACTTGAATCACAAAGTATTCATTGTTTATCAAGATTAGTTATCATCAAAACATATTTGAGAACTAACACTTATGGGGTTCAACATAGTGTGGGGCTTGTGAGCTAAGTTTCTAATCAACCCTTAATTGTTTCTGTCCTGAGTCTCAGGTTATTGTTGTCACATCCCAAGAATTTAAGGGTGATAAGCAAGGAATATGGACAAAAAAGTTGTTCTAGAGCACGCAGGTGATCCTTAACAATTTTTTTTTCCAACAAATTAACTTCCATTCCAGGAAAAAGGAAGTCCAAGACAAGTCGTATTCAACGAAATACAATCTCCATGAAACAAAAACAGCTTACAGGAAAATAAAAATACAAAAAGCTAATACTCTCAGCCTGATTCAACATCAACATTACTATTATCATAATCCAAAATCTTTGGTAACTACATCGGAGGTCTTCAAACTCAATCATCCAGATAATACCCATTCAAAAAAGTTTTATATTAGCATTCATTATATTAACAGAGTTTTATATACCCAAGCAATCCAAACTGCTGCCAAATTACAATTGATTGATGGAGGCATAAGAAATAGCATCAAGAAGGGCTAGCCCTTTAGCCTTCAGCAAAAAGCACAGATTCCACATGAACAATTCTAGAATCCAGCCCTTATTAATATCCCGAACGATGAAAGAAATTGCAGCCATTATATTAACAGAGTTTTACCTGTTTGACGTAACTTGGACCGTGGCTTGAGGCACAGGAGGAGAGGGGCAGCAGTGGCTTCTTCGATGGTACTCACGGTGACTACTTCGCAGCAACGACAAGTACGAACGGAGAAGGAGGGAGTTTCAAATGCCGACAACAGAATATGGGAAAGAAGGTGGAAGCAGCGGCGGCGAATGGAAGGGTGGCAGGAGAATACGGCGGAATATCACCTACTGTGTTGGAAGTGAGCAGTTCGCGGCGGTGGAAACAGAGTGGGAAGTGAAACGTAAATGAGAAATGAACTTTCGCGACCGTAGGTTTGAATTTCAGACTTTTAAGACCGGTTATTTAAATAACCGGTCTTAATAATTACTTTTAAGACCGGTTATACAAATAACCGGTCTTAAATTATTGATATTTAAGACTGGTTTTTCAAATAACCGGTCTTAATAATAAAGTGATTTTTTTATTCATTTTAAGAATTTGTTTTTAAGACCGGTTATTTAAAAAACCGGTCTTAAATTATTGACTTTTAAGACCGGTTATTTAGACAATCGGTCTTAATCATATCGTGATTTTTTATTCATTTTAATAATTTTTTTTCAGACCGGTTGTTTAAATAACCGGTCTTAAATTATTGACTTTTAAGACCGGTTATTTAAACAACCGGTCTTAATGTTTTTTTGAGACCGGTTTTTTGTATAAGCGGTCTAAATAAGATTTTTTTAGACCGGTTTTTTATAAAACCGGTCTAAAAAAGTGCTTTTAATTACGGAATTGCCACTGCGTGTTTCTTTTAGACCTTATCCGCAATAACCGGTCTAAATAATGTGGTCTAAAAATGCTATTTTGTACTAGTGAACCTTCCCACAACTAAGGAGATATGGCAAGCTCTAGAGATTGCTCATAAAGGAATCTCCAGAATCAAGGAAAATAGAGTCAATACTCTCACAATAGAGTATGACTTATTATGAATGAAGCTAGGAGAGAGCATTATTGAATTTGAACTAAGATACACTCATATTGTCAACTAACTAGCTACCATTGGTAAGACCTATGATCAATGTGCTCAAGTAAGGAAGATCCTTAACATTCTCACAAGTGAGTGGGAAGTTAAGGTCATAGCCATAAAGGAAGCTAAAGGATAATTCACTACTACACATCACAGTTCTGAATTGTCATATATGTGAGCACTATATTTGTTCGGAAAAGATACATTATGATTCCGAACTGTGATTTATTCAGTATCTATTATAATGGTTCTAATATAACACATGTAGTGTGATGAGGCGATATTGTGTGTAATGTTGTAATGATAATAAAGCAGGTGCACATAAACAATTGTTATATATATTATAATGCTGGTATAATAGATAAATGTTTAAAGTATACAACTGTTATAAACTTTGTAATATACACAATGATGCTTTCACAATAATCGTTATATAAAGTCCAGCATGCATAAGGTTGATGTCACTTTTGTTGCTAAAGAAACCAACTAAACTCATACCAACTACAAATGGAATATAGTGGCAACCTAGGTCATTCTCCCAAGGAGCAATATATGGGTTTTTCTATGGGACTAAACTAGCTTGTGCTTCCCCGTGTACATATGTTGATCTTTCTATGGTTCTTTACTTCAATTAAAATTGATGTCAATACAAACCATCTTAATGTCATGAACTATCATTTCAACCTAAACACTATTTCTTTGACTTAATCATCAACTAAAATTTAATATATACTTTTGTGAAATACTAAACACAGGAGAAAAGTTACAGGTGATTTTTTTTTAATAACATGTGCTCCCTGTGATACCTTATTTCCAATAGTCTCATATAAGTACAAAAGAGTAGTGAAATCCATTGTGGAACCAGGATTTGACCATGGACTACCCAACGTTTCGAAAGATTCATAAATCCTCGCTCTCAACTTAGGATTTGAACTTAAGGTTGAGAGGGTTTTTCAAAGGGTAGAAACTTTTCTATCATTCAACAAACCTCACTACGTCACTAATGACTCATTGGCTCTTAATTTCAATATATCAGAGTACATGCGAGTGTTTTTCTTTTTTTATTAAACTAGAGCAATTCTCCACTTTACCACAGTTATACATCTATATACATGCAACAAATATATAATCTCATAGCTAATACAATCGTTACATTAAATACAATGGTAGTGCTATGCACTACGATCTTCACTTCACCTCTCATAGCTAAAATGGTTGTTTAGGAGGAGTGAGATTCAAAAGAATCTCAGTAGCAAACATTACCACTATGCATGCAAGATATATATGAATGCATGATATATTTGCCTACACTATTTCATTCCAACATAATGACATGTTGCGTGCTTAATGTTATGACATACATATGGCCATTGGACAAATATAACAGAGCTTCACTATATCAAACATGTTCAACAAAAACAGGTAAAGCAGTAACATAATCAATATAAGACATACATATCACATACATGCAGGTAAGGTAAAATCTCTACCTGGTGGACCATAGTCCTTCCTTGGTTTCCTCTTCCTCCCACCTTTGAAGTTTCTTGGAAAGAAATTTCCTGTAAAACTGTCCATTTAGTGTTTAAGTAGTTAATAATGTGATTAGAAGTAGAAAGGAAGTGATTAAGTAAGAGAAAACAAGAAAACAACATAATCCTCCTAAGAACCCTTTCTTTTTGTCCTATGAATGACGTGATGAAGGAGTGAGAATTTGGTAATTTTGATGAGTCTATTGGCTTTAAAAGGAATAATTGTGTAGGTATGCAAGTGTTTATGATTTTTTGATGTTTGTATGCCAATTTGGAAATTTATAAAGTGGTATATACATGTTGTTTGATCTGCCCCTGTATGGCAGTGATAATGTGCGGGTGTTTTATGAGAAAAAACCTATCCAAAAATTCAAAAAATTTCCAAAATTAAAGTAGAGACATAGATTTGTAATTCTATAGGTATTTTGTAATTTTTTGACAAGTACATTAGGAGATATGAATTTTTGAAGTTATGCCCTGTTTTCTGGAATGCAAATTGGAACAGTGAATTTGGAAAATTACTGGGAATGATGTGTCAGCAATGGTCAAACCTAACTATTTGTTCTCAAATTTAAATTGAAATATCTTTATTTAGGCTTTGGAATTAGTCAAATTGGATTTTTTTTAAATTAATTATGAATTTCCAAATTTGACTGATAAATCTGTCAGTTTCTGGAAAATAGTGAAACTGCACTGTACAAAATTGTATTGTATAGAAACTGTTGTAACTACAATAAATAACTAGCAGCATTTAACTTAAAAGCAGTATTGCTACAAGTAATAACCATTTACTTGTACCTTTAATTTTTATGGGAATTGGACCTAGCCCGATCCAAAATCTAAGTATAGCATACACGCGGAATTTTGAAAATGATTCAGGTAGTAACTTCTTCTAACATATATTATATGATGCCTATTATGTTTGTATATGTCATTTACTGTAATATGAGCTATTGTCTTAAACACACCAATTTGTCATGTTGTGGTCAAGGACCTAACAGGGGCGCCGAGTACACCAAGGTGCAAACATGTAGTTTGGACTTGAGCAAGTGTATACACATAGTTTGATCATCTTACATGACATAACATTGCATATCTACTTTTGCATTCTATATGTTTGTAAGCATGTTGCTACTGAGATTCCTTTGAATCTCATTCTTTTTCAAAACAAAATTGTACAGATGAAGCGGGTGGCTCGAAAGGCAAGATGGTTGCTTCTAGCGATTAGGGTCCCGGAGCTTTCTATTACTACTATAGTTATTTTTAGCATGTTCTTTAGATACTTTTGAATGCTCTATACATTTGTATATATATTTCAAACCCTACGGGGATTCTCCTATAATGTAAACATGTACATAATATCAGTATTATTTCCACTATTTCTGTATACCTTACGGAACTTTGTGCTTATCACTCTGTGAATATCGAAATGTTCAGGGGTTTGATATTTTTGGTATTAGAGCGATGTTTATCAACCTCATGATTAAGGGTTCCCACAGTCTAATCTGTGGTGAATGATTGGCTTTTACCTCGACATGACCAAGAAATGAGGCTGCGGCCTATTCTTGGTTACCGTCGTTGAGAGGTGGGGTGTAAAACAAGTGGGTGAGGTACCCTGTGTCGCCATAGCCCGTCTGGGACATACCACATAGACATTTTTGGTATCAAAGATTAAAGCGGTTCTGGCATTTACATAATGGAATACTTATATGGTTTTATTTGCATGGTCACAAGAATCATGTGCGGTAGACGACACAGCAGACGAAGGCAGAGGAGGAGATCACCACTGTCGGTGAACCGGCCCGCGACGACCTAACGTATGTCAGAGGAGTCATTAGCCTAATAACTTCAGAGCTGCAGTGACTCTCAGGTACATCATACCCCAGGGAGATGTGGATGGGTGAGACCAATCTATGGACCCTAGCCTAGACCGGCGCCAGCACCATTACGGAGTTCCTCAGTGGGAGACTCAGAACAGCCATTACCAGATAGATTTGAGACTAATCCACATGGTACCACTTGTTTTAAAGTAGAGCCAGTGTTGGTGAGACATGACCTGCGGCTAGATGAGGAGCTATGTGGATATATCAAGAACCTGTATTTCTATGATATCGATAAGTATAACACCCGAATAACTCAGTATGTTCAGTTCTTGGATGATGTGAACTCCATGTATTGGGATTAGGGATATCTCAGGATCGAGTTTTCGGACGAGGATTAGATCTACAACACATTGTACTTCTTCCCATATACTACATTTTGTGCACAAAAGAAGAATGATATCATGGAGCGGGGCTCGAGGGATACCTTCCAGGAGTTTGAGCAGCACATGACAGAGTACGTAGTGCTACATATGTACCAGTATTGAGATGGGGCATCTACCTAGTATTTTTCTATGCAGAGATAGCTGGCATGACTTACTAGGACAAGGATAAATATAAGGTATCGATGCTTGGAAGAAGTTATAACTAGTATCTGCATTTTTGCACAAACATAGTAAGTTAAGCGTGCTCGGCTCAGGGAAATGCTAGGATGGGTGATCCTTGGGAAGTCACCTATACATGTTAAAATAGGGTGTGCATTATATTGTACAGTAGTTTATAAGTTGTATATGGTTACAACCTTTTCTAAACTACTGTAATGGTCTGCTGTACATTAATCTAAACTACTTATGTATTAGAATCTTGTGAAATGACAAATATGCCCCTATAATTATTGAAATTTTCCTCTTTCCCATGTTAATATAATGAAACCTAAAGATAAAGAAACCAAGAGGTAAAGGTTTTAGGCATAATGAGAATACAACATAAACAAAATATAGATATAGTAATGAACAATAACATGGTGAACATGAATTAAACCAATATAGCGTGAGGAACATAAATGGGATCCTCTGCTTATAGCAGCTCCCGTGGGAGATAGTTTACGACCGTAAGCGATACAGTTCAGTCAACAGGGGGTTGCTGTTGATAGAGACCGACGTCCTTGTTTCATAAGGAGAGTTTGACCCTCAGCTGATAGCAGGATAGTTTTCCTGCTTTACTAAGTAGAGCTTTTCTACAACATGAAATTACTGATGGTGTTCAGACTAGCAATGATATGCTCGACATTGACATTGTGAAAACACTCAAAAAGCAGAGAAGAGTATGAGAATCACATGTGAGTAGTTCCTAGACATGTTGACTTACAAAATAGGATCCAACAGATCCTGATGAAGTGGAAAGTATTTTCTTGATCAGCGAAATTAGCCAAAGAAACAAAATTTCTGATGATACAACAATATGAGAAGGAGAAGCTAATCTCCACATATTTTGAAGAGGTTAATAAGGCAGCTAAAGAGTGTCGGGTAATAGAGCACAATCTCTTAGATCTGTAAACCCACAAAATTCCAACAATAAGAACACATCCGATGGTGGCAACTCTTCACCGAAGCGCTAATGTCAGGATGGTTCTTTGACGAGGGTAACAATAAATCATACCAGCCTGACGGCCATAGTAACCAAAGACCACTTGGAAACAACAATGAGCCAAAAGAGGCCAAGAATTATTACTAAGGTACACAGTTTATGGGTTCAGCTGAATGTTATAGGAGATTCCTATAGACCTTCTACTAAATTATCTCAACACTATTAGACCCCATACGATGCGATGAAATATCAGAGTGGCATAGTATGAGCCATATGAGCAAATGAAGCAGTGGAGTGCGGTTACAAATCAACGTATAACTTTTAAGGACAACAGAAGAGGTTGACAGTTGTACTTATGTTGATCATCCCATATTGCAATTTGACCTGTGTGGCCACAATGAGGCACTTGTGTGGTATGCAATAATGAGGCACTTGTATGGTGTGCAACAATAATGCAGCACCATCAAAGCATGTTAATCAACCCCATGATCAATATGCACCCCTGACATGGCTAGAAGAGAGTTTTGGTTGCACCAGTGAAAAGCACAAGTAGCCTTGTGGTCGAGAGGCAGTGCTTAAAACATGCGACTGAGGCGGTGTGGCCAGTAATGTTACATCCTGCATGATGTACAATGATATTACTCATGTAAATCTATATAGTTTTTAGGAGTACAACCAGTGTGGCCTACAATGGCACCACCTATATAGTCTGAAGTCACACAACCTATATGGTTGATGGTGGCACATGTAAACAAAGATTGGGATAAGCCTTAGTGCAGTAGGGCACAATGGTGGCGAATACTTCTCAACAGATGTAGCCTCACTAAATCAAATACCCCTACTCATGATTGTAGAGCTAGCAGCAATTAATTTTGATTTACAAACATGACACAAGTATGGACAGGTTGATGCCTGTTCCATAACATTTATAGGACAAGTAAAGATACCACAATGTGACAAGTAGGGATAAAACAATCATTTTGGTCTGATACAAAATCATGGCCTTGATCCTTAACAGTGTACACCGTACATGAAGTAACAGCTATACTAGCTAGTTGGCCCTGAACCCCGAACAGACAGATGTAGTTTCAAACAAACATATCGGCTAACAAAATTGGTTATAGACAACCAAATTGGTCATAAATCCCAGTGCACATGTTTGTATAGGGCAGTAAGACCTGGCAATCACTTATTGCAATATCAGGTTGATCAATACACCTACTGTGTTCATAGACTACACGAATTAAATTTTCTGTCTGTATGTGGACCAATTCATGGTAGTCCAGAATAGCTTTGTCGATTGGCTAAGCTAACATGAAAAACTCAGCATTTTGTGTGGGACATCAATGGTAAGAATAGCTTCACCAAGCTGAAATGAAAGCTAACGACATCACCAATTTTGACAATCCCAAATCCACAATTAACCTTCATGGTTTACACAGATGCTAGTAGGTATAGATTAGGATATGTCCTAATACAGCGAGGCCATGTAGTGGCATAGCATCATGACAGCTGAAGCCTCATGAACAACGATATCCCACACATAAACTTGAGTTAGCAACGATTGTATTCACACTAAATATTTAGAGATACTATCTTTATAGGGCGACTGTAGAGCTGTACTACGACCACAAGAGTCTGAAATATCTATACGACCAGAAAGAGCTCAACGTGCGGCAGTGCAGGTAGATAGAGTTTCTTAAAGACTACAATATAGAGATCAAGTATCATCCAGGAAAGGCCAATGTGGTGGCAGACGTATTGAACTGCAAGATAGTACAAGTGGTGACCCTTATGATACACTAGCAGAAGCTAATTGAGAATTTGTGGGATCTCAACCTTTCAAACCAAATAATGATTATTATGGCAATAATAGTACTCAAGCAGATAACGATCTACGAGTGTATATAGAAAAAGCTCAGAAATAAGATAGATGTGCCCAGTCTATCGGAACCCTAATTACAAAGGGAGAGACTCAGGAGTATGACTTGTCATCAAGTGGGCTAGTCCGGTACCACAAGTAGATATATGTTCCACCTCAGGAAGAATTGAAGCGACAAATCTTGGAGAAGGTGCATAAGAGTAAATATACTCTGCATCCAGGAGCAACTAAGATGTTCTATAATCTGAAATCTACATATTAGTGGCCAGGCATGAAAAGGAATGTGACAAGGTTTATTACTTGTTGCCTTACTTGCCAGAAAGTGAAAACTAAGCATTAACGACCTTTAAGGCTACTGCAAAACCCTACAATTCCTAAGTGGAAATATGAGAGCATCATTATTGATTTTGTGAAGGGACTACCAAAGTTCTGAAATCATGATTCAATATGGGTGATAGTGGACCGATTCAAGAAGACAACTCATTTTCTCCTGATCAGCATCTACTACTCTCCCGATAAGCTCGTAGACATCTATATCAAGGAGGATAGTGTGTCTCCATGGTACGCCAAAGAACATCATATTAGATAGAGATCCTCGATTTACTTCCAAGTAATGGAAGGCAGTACATGAGGCTTTGGGTACCAAGCTCTGATTCAGTATGTCCTATCATCCACAGATAGTCAGAAAAACAAAAAGAACAATCCAAACACTAGAGGAGATGCTCAGGGCGTGTGTGATTGATTTCAAAGGCAGTTGGGACCAATTCCTTTCCTTGGCAGATTCACATAAATAACAACTACAATTTGAGAATCTAAATGGCTCCCTGCAAAGCATTGTATATGAAGGAAATGTTAGTCGCCCTTGTGCTGGATAGAGCTGTTTGAGAGGCAGATGTACAGGCCAGATATTGTTGATCAAACAATGGAGCAAATAAAGTTGATTAAGCAAAGGCTACTAGCTGCACAAATTCGACAGTAGAGTTATTCTAACAAGAAGAGGAAACTTCTCGAGTTGAGGTTGGAGACCACGTATTCATGAGGGTTTCGCCTTCTACTGGCATTGGCAGGGCAATGAAGGTGAAGAAGCTAAGCCTGAGGTACATTGGTCCTTTTGAGATCTTGTCAAAGATTGGGTAGTAGAGTACCAAATAGCCTTACTCCTAAGCTTAAGCAGGCTGCATAATGTCTTCCATATGTCATAGTTGAAGAAATATCAACCTGATCTTGAGCATGTGATTGAATATAAAGAAGTTGACTTGGGAGACGATCTGACATATGAGGTCAAACTTGACCGAACATTAATCAGCAGGAGAAAAAATGAGACACAGGTGTATCTCGTTCATCAAAGTTGTATGGAAGGGGTTATCTCCTAGGGAAGCTACGTAGGAAGCTAAGGAAGACATGCAGAAGCGTTTCCTAGAATTTATGAGTAAATATTTTTAACAAATATTAGGTATAAAATTTATTTTAGGGGGGAGATGCTAGATATGATTAGTTTTAATGATGGCAAATATAGATGTCAAATATTAAGAGAGTAGAAGTTTACATAATATACTTGTCTCTTACCTTGACTAACTACTATTTAATATTGCATCTATTGTAGATTAGTCAAGCAATGAAAGGAAGAGGTTGAGGAATGAAGAACTTGCAAGAATTAATGAAAAATATGAAGATTCAAGTTATGGGGTACTGTAGCAGTGGGCACTGTAGCATACGGTTACTGTAGCGTATTTCACTGTAGCTTATTGTAGCAGCACTGTAGCATTGAGTGATTTTAACAATCACTTGAGTGATTCTGAAAATAGTGAAAATCACTTACAATGATTCACTGTTCATTTGAGTGATTTGCAGTTTTTCATACTCTGTTTTTCATCCAGCTGAGCGAGGCCTGGTTATTTGATTATATCTCTAAAACTATAACTCTGATTGAGACAAAACTAGTTGCATATGAAAATAGACACCCAATGCGTCATTTTAACACTAGAAGCAATATTAAAGGAGCTCAGATGAAGGAGATATAAGTGCTCGAATTTGGCCTTCATATTAGCATCACTTTCTGGAACAGATTTGGCATTATGGCCATAACTCTCAAACCACAGATCTGATTGAGCTAAAGCTAGTTCCATATGAAACTAGACTTCAAGAGCTTTCTATTGATATATAATACAGAAATGTTGGAGCTATATTCGAAGAGTTATGCCATCTGTAATTTGACCCCTATTTGCTGTCGAATTGGAAGTAGAGTTTCGAGTTCAAGTGATCTGAACAGAGAGCACCCGAGTGATTTTTATAATCACTCGAGTGATCAGGAAGATCACTTGAGTGATCATTAATAATCACTCGAGTGAAATGCGTCAAAATACAGATCACTTCCAGTGGCGCAGAAATCATCAGAGGAATTTTTCACTGTTTGCAATTTCACTTCCAGTGTTATGGAATTCACTCAAGTGATATGAGATTTTTCAGAATCACTTCCAGTGGAACGAAAATCACTGCAAGAAAATTTACTATTTGCAAAATCACTTCTAGTGATGCTAAAATCACTCTAGTGATTATGTTGTTTTCGTAGATCACTTCCAGTGGATGCTGAATCACTTCCGGTGAATTACAAACTCTCTCAAATCACTTCCAGTGAACTAGAATGCACCTCCAGTGAAAGCCAGTATGCCTCAGTTCACTTTTTGTCAGATAATATCCAAACAAGTGATTATGTTGATTTTCCTGATCACTTCCAGAGACGTGCCAAGATCAACTGATATAAATTTTTGTCAGTTTCACTTCTTGTCAGCATCTATAATCATTCAGTGTACTCTTTACTGAATCAGAATCAGTTCCAATGATAGTCACATCCAAAAATCAAAATTACTACCGGTGAAATGCTTCTGCAGTCAAGTGTTAATTGTTTTATCAAAATCACCTCCAGTGAAGTTACACCGCACTCCAGTGATTCTCCAGTTTTCAGAAATCACTGCCGGTGAAGTTTGTAATTACTCGAGTGATGTTTTCTAACGGCTATTTCTCTGAGTGGATTTACAGGTGTTATGCATGGATCAATATTTAGCGACAACAAATCATGGGCACTAGCAATATTCAATGAATAATCAACAAATTGCCTAACGCTGAAGCATCTGTTAGACCAATGGGCAAACTGTAAGAAACGCTGAAGCATATGTCAGAGCACGATCAAAGGGAAAATATTTAAATACACTCAACGACCACACTAAGCAATGGGACTCCAACTGAAAATGAAGTAGTGTATGTCTAAGCATCAGATGGGATTACAACAGGAAAATATCAGAATGGGCTCAACGGTCAAATGAATCAACAGACTCTAATGGATGGATGTTTACAACGGCCATCTTCCACAACTCAGCTATAAATAGGAGAGGATTCAAACACAGAACAACGGACAATACGATGAGAACATGAACATGCTGATATCTTAAGTCTTCGACCTCCTACCACTCTTTGCTCTACTTTGTTTTCTATATTATGTATATTTGAGAGAGTGAGAGTATTTGTATTGTACTTCAGTGAGCATTTATCTACTCTGTGAGAGAGCTTGTAAACACTTCATCTGTATTTCAGAAGTGTTCTCAAGGTAGAGGGACCTTGAGAGGATTGATCACCTTACGGGGAAAGTTGTAGAGTGAATTGTCAGTAAGACTTTTTGCTAGTATGACTTACAAGGTGCAAGCAGTAGAGAACGTTGCTGCTCGTAAGACTTACAGTGGTGTAAGTAGGAGAGAACGTTGCTGCTCATAAGACTTGCACGGGTAAGCAGGAGAGAAAGGTCTTCAGGATTGCTTTGCTTGACTTGCCGTAAGAGAGAGTAACCTTACAGTGTGTAAGGGGGAGTACTTTGTAAGAGATTTGTAGAGGCTTTTCTTGTGCTCGGTTAAACAAGAAGATAGTAGATTGGAAATCTCAGGAGGAGCCTGGGGACTGGACGTAAGTCATTGTGGATTGAACCAAACCAGGATAAATCACAGTTTGCATCTTCTCTTCCCTAAGCTTTTATATTTCCAGCATATATGATCTATATATCTACATATGATTTTACAGTTCCATGTGTATTGATTTGATAAGTTTCGAAAAGATCTTAAAAGATCAGACTTTGTTATCGTACACCCAATTCACCCCCTCTTAGGTGTCAGCCAGGTCTAACAGGAGAGGTGTAACACCTCAATTTTAATCACCATTATTCCTCCTATGTAATTAATACAGTTAATGGAATAAAATGGTTAATTGTGGTTTACATAAATTTACATAATATTCCAATCGCCAGTTACACACAATTTAGCAAAGCAAGGACACAAAGAAGCAATTAATGTCCACATAAAGGCTTACTATTGTAACCAAAATTGGAACATAAAAAGACACAAACAATGGCCTCATACAAGTGTTAAAAACTCAGCCAAACCAAAAGAAAGGAGCAAGAAATGATTTATTTCAATAAATCATAAAATGTAAGGGTAAAATTGTAAATTGCCATAACATAAGGAACAAATATTTTCCCCCTAATTCTTTTATTATTTTCGGCCAAAGAGGGTTGATAAAAGAGGAAATGGCTACTTGGTAATTAATAAACACATTTTGGAGTATTATTACTAAGGGAAAATCAAAGTTGGAAAAACAAAGTCAAAAAGCAAGAAGACTTTAATTAATGTTGCAAGAGTAATTATACATGCAAGAAGCCACTGAATATTCCCATTTCCTCATCAAGTTATGGTTGAACAAAGAAAAGCAAGGGGAAGTATAAATGTTGGTCAACATTGAATCAAAAAGGAAATTCTTAGCTAATCACAAGAAAGTCAAAAGGTCAAAATAAAAACATATGAGTATGATGAATGAATGGAAGAAACTATTTAATGTTCTTTTTTCCTCTTAGAATTTTGGTGGACTAAGGGATATAAAAAGGGAAAATGGATTCAAAGTGTAATATTATAAATAAGAAGTAAAAATGTGGACCAATTGGAAGCTAGCACATGTAAAGCAAGATTAGCTAATTCATTAAGTCATTAGCCCTTTATCTTCTTCCATTCATTTTCGGTGAAAACCTAAACCAAAGAGAGAAAGGGAGTGCAAGAGCAGGCCAAGAATACCAAGCACAAAGGGTTAAGGTTCCAAGCAAAACCAAGGTATGAACTTGCAAAACATTGTGATGTTTTCCTCATAATTACTCTATAACCTCTCCTAATTCAAACCCCTTATTATTTTGACATTTATCAGAGTATTCTCACGTAGTTCAATGGGCAAACAGAAATAATACAATATACTGATATAACATTCTCGATTACATTACAAAAAATCCCCACAAGGTTTGTACATGTCACAATACATATCTAAATACTAAGTAAGGCTAACAAATAACCAATAAATAATTTCTTAAGCCAGCACCAGATCTTCATCTTCCAGTATCTACTACTTGACCTTGAGTCACTTCCTCTTGCTGAATAAATTTTTAAATTTATGGAAATATTGAGATTCATACGAATCTTAGTAGTAACAAGTAATCAATCATATAATATGTGAAAAGTAAACATGCAATACAATATTTATCAAGATGAAGCAATCAAAATGCTAAGCACATGCTAGACAATGCTCAAGAATCAGATGATGATTTTTCCCAGGTACAAAATGATCGTTTGTTCCTAACTTGCACAAATAACCAGGCATACAGTGATCATCTTGTACACAACATACTTATGATCACACATCATATCATATCGTGATCATCCTGCACTCAGCATAATTATGATCCTTATGACCATCCTGCACATAGCATACTTATGGTCACATAACAAATCATTGTGAACATCCTGCATACAACATACTTATGTTCACATTCACCAGTTTGTAATCATCCCGCACATAGCATAATTATGATTACGTCCCATCCTCCATTCACACAATACCAAATATGCCCATCTACCAAACATGCAACACATTTTACAGAACATGGAAAACAATGCATATTAACATTCATATGGTATATGATAGATAAAATTATTACCTGGACTCCTTTCCGAGGCCTAGCTACTACCAGTCTTTAACTTTCCTTCTGGCTCGGGTGATTATCAAATCCTAAAATTCCCAAAGTAATTACAAATGAGTTACTACTCATTTATGCTTTATTTTTGAATTTACAAGTTGGTTATCTTAGCTCAAAATTACATATTTACCAAAATGTCTCTAGGGAACCTGGTCTAATTCCCCTTTTATCCGTTATTTTTATACTTTTCCAAAAATTATGACCTGGGCCAATCTTACATATTTCCTGTAGAATCCATTTTTAAACTCAAATTAAGCAAATTCCAACCCCAAGTACAGATTTTCCCTTGACAGCCCTAACTTGAGGGTTTTAGGGGCAAAATCGTCATTTCACATTTCAGGGTTTTTCATATTTCGCACTCTTCATGAAATGTACATAAATTTTCCTTCAAAACACCATGGAACCATTAAAATCATGAAATTCCAGCTCTTACCCTTAGTTCTCACTTTGGCCAAAACTTTAAAGATTTTTTTAGGAAAATTCATGATTTTAATCCTTGTAACCCCTTGTTTCCACTTATTTAACCAACTAAATATCATCTTAACGTAATCAATGGGAATTTGGGAAGAATTTCCCTTAGAAAATGGACATCCCAAATTTACAAAATCACTAGAAAACAGTCCAATAACCAGCCAGAAGTTCATTACAACTCAATATTTGATAAGAATCTCAGAGTTTATACTACTTTACCTTGCTTCTTCTTCTTTTCCCATTCTTGGCTGAAACTTACTCCTCTTTGCCTTGAATTTGTGCATGTTCAATAGCTATTTCAAAATGACGTAAGGACTAAGAAGAGATTTCAAGAATTAGGGAACAAGAATAAGTAGAAATTTCTACCTACTTACCTTGATCTTGCTCCTTAAAACTTTGCTTCTCTTCTTCTTCTCCTCTTCCCCTTAAACTCTTCCTCTTCTATTTTCTCTTCTGTTTGGCCGTGCAAGGCCCTTTATTTGTAGATAACACATGAGTTCTCTAGAAGAGCTTATGTGTCCCTTTGTCTCATTATTTTATTCTAATTTTTATCACATGATAAAATTATATATATATTTTTTTTTATTTCATGATATTTCTTCTTGGTATTTTCCATAAAGCTCTTCCTTCTTAGTCCAACTGTCCATTCCCTCTTAACATATAATAAATTTTAAAATTTATTTATGTGGTCAAAATGACCATTTTGTCTTTGCCTTTTCGCATATGGAGAAAAAATGACACATTTTTTGTCAAATTTTGAAAATTCATATCTAATTGTATAAATATCCAATTGGCGTGGTTCTAAAGTTTATGTGACCCTTATTAAGTCTAGTTTTAGGAGAAAATATAACCTTTAGCCAATTGGAAGATTACCATTCCCAGAATTATTATTTTTGAAGTCTGCCCCCTGAAAACATCAAATTCATTGGGCAAATTTCAAAAATTCATATCTCATTGTATACAATTCCAAAAATTCCATGACCTATCAAATTAAAGCTTATCATGTCTACTTTCATTATGGAAAGTTTAAGAATTTTTGGAGGTCATTTACTTATTTAAAAATTTCACACAACATGACTGTCTCACGGGAGAACACACTGGCAGCAACACTAACTTGTGTACCAAAAAATCATATTATGTGTGATCTCTAATTTCCTTGTCTTGTCTCTTAATGTGCTCTTTAATTTACCATTTTATCCCCTTTTATATCACCAAGGTATAGAGGAATTTTGGTAATGGAAATTTGAAATGTTACATTCCCCGACTCTGAGAGTCGGTGTTCAAGATAGTCGGACATGTGTCATAACCAGAGGTTGGCAAGTACTGCGAGGTTTCCTGCTGACTCAGCATCCTTAATTATGTTAACCATGAGGTGTCTCACTGACTCAGCACTATTAATTATGTCATGGTTACACGTGGCAACTTTTTATTGATCTGTCAAAAGTTGCTTTTCAAAAAGTTACTTTAATTGTCACATTGCTACTTTATGTCATCATTGCTTACTTTATTAAAGCTACTTTAATAAAGTTACTTTATCAGTGTTTAACCGAGATTTTATTCAAGACAGTAACACACATATCAATGCCTGCCAAATGACACCAAAAATTCATCATTTTATTCCATGGAATATAATTAAATATTCAATGAATTTTGATATTTAAAATTTGGGGTATTACACCTAACCTCTTCTACTATATTAAATCCATGGTTTTCAAGACAATTCAAGAGCTTAGAGAGAGAATATATTTTCATTCAGAAAAGAGAAAAGGCAAGAATCAAGAGGTAATTACCACAACTTGATTCCCTTAGCTTTTTTGATGTTGTTGGTGTGGTTGTTAGTGGATATTGTCATATTTTCTCTTGTTTTTAAATTATGGGCTGAAGCTAAACCTAAGAGAAATGCTGCCCAAATTTCCTCTAAACATGTCCATTTAGTGTTTAAGTTGTTAATAATGTGATTAGGAGTAGAAAGGAGTGATTAAGCAAGAGAAAACAAGAAAACAACATAATCCTCCTATTGACATGATGAAGGAATTAGAATTTGGTAATTTTGATGATTCCATTTGATTTATAAGGAAAAATTGTGTAGGTATGCAAGTGTTCATGATTTTTGGATGTTTGTATGCCAATTTAAAAATTTATGAAGTGGTATGTACATGTGGTTTGATTTGTCCCTATGTGGCAGTGATAATGTGCGTGATGTTTCATAGATCAAACCTTGTCTAACAATTCTAAAACTTTCCAGAATTAAAGTAGAGACATAATTCTTTAATTTTGATATGTATTTTGTAATTTTTGGACAAGTACATTTGGAGATATTAATTTTTAAATTATGCCCTATTTTCTGAAATGCAAACTGGAACAGTGAAGTTTAGTAAACTACTGGAAATTATTTGTTTTTAGTGGTCAAACCTAACTATTTTTTCTCAAATTTAAATTGAAATATCTTCATTTAGGCTTTAGAATCAGTAAAATTAGATTTTTTTAGAATTAACTATGAATTTCCAAAAATGTTTGAAAAATCTGCCAGTTTCTTGAAAACAGTGAAACTGTACTATACAGAATTATATTGTGTAGAAACTATTATAACTACAATAAATAACTAGCAGCATTAAATTTAAAAATAGTAATGTTACAAGTAATAACCAGTTACTTGTAACTTTAATATTTATACGAATTGGACCTAGCTCGAGCCAAAATCCAAGTGTAGGACACACGGAATTTTGAAAAAGATTCAGTTAGTAACTTCTTCTTAAATATATTATGTGATGCCTATGATATTTGTATATGTCATTTACTATAATATGAGCTAGTGTCTTGGACACACCAATTTACCATGTTGTGGTTAGGGACCTAACGGGGGCGCCGAGTAGACTAAGGTGAAAACATGTAGTTTGGCCTTGGGTAATTGTGCACACATAGTTTGATCATCTTACATGATATGACATTGTATACCTATTTTTGTATTCTATATGTTTGTAAGCATGTTACTACTGAGATTCCTTCAAATCTTATTCTTTTTCAAAATAAAACTGTACAGCTGAAGCCGGTGGCTTGAAAGGAAAGACAGTGGCTTCCGGCGATTAAGGTCTTGGAGCTTTCTGTTTTTGCTATAGTTATTTTTGGCATGTATTTTAGATGCTTTTGAATGCTCAGTACATTTTTATATATATTTTAAACCCTACGGGAATTCTCCTATAATGTAAATATGTACTTAATATCAGTATTGTTTCCACTGTTTCTGTATGCCTTGTGGAACTTTACGCTTATCACTCTGCGAATATCGAAATGTTAAGGGTTTGATAAACTGCAAAGACCATTAATGGTCTCCATGATTCTCCCATGACTAAGGGCAGGTTAATGTTGGAGACAGAGATAGGTTCAAAGAATTTGTGTAACCAAGAAAATCCTTTTTTGAGCGAGAAATGGACCATACAACATTTAGACACAAATGTAAAGCTCATCCTTGAAGAAATTGATGAAAAGTTGATGGAGGAAGCCCGAGATTAGGTGCCAAGGGAGGGGATTAGAATATGGAAAACCTTACACTGAGAGAGATGAGTTTCCTCCTTGCGTGGAAAATCACATCCCTATTGCATCATCTTATCCTCATCCTTGTCGGAGATTCTTCACTGCCGCTGTGGTCATCATTTAAGCACACCGTACATACACTTTTAGGCTACCAATTTCTATCACTTCTCTTTAGGGCAGAAAGATTTTGAATTTTGAATATGCGGAAGGACATGGGAGACGTGTAACATACATCCTGATTTTATTTCTTTGATTTAATTAAAGTTAAGGAAGAGTAATAGATTTATCTTGCAATTATTGGAATAAAAAGTGTTTATAAAAAAGTGATTTATGTATTAAAAAAATTAGTGGAATAAAAATGTCGGAATAATAATAATATCTTATCATTATTGTTAATGTTATATTAAATTAAAAAAAGATAAAAATAAAATTATCAGAAATGAAAATTATATAATATAAAAGAAATAAAAAAAAAGAGGGACATGCTTTAATATATATATATATATATATATAACTAATAAATAAAGAAAAGAAAGAGAGAGTGAGAGAGTGAAATTTAAGAAAAATAAGGGGGATGTGACCGCTTAGGGCCTGTTTGGTTGGAGGGGAGGGGATGGAATGAGAGTAAAAATGAGCCCCTCCCCTCATTTAGTTTGAAATTTTAGAGGGGAGGGGAGCCAAAATCTGCTTCTCTCCCCCATTCCCTCCCTTATTTTGCTCACATCCAAATAAGGGTTTTTTGGAGGGAGCCAAATTTTGTGACCAATCTACCCCTTTGTATTCTATGATATTCCAACTGATTACATAGTTTTGAAAATTCTAGCAGTGGTGATGATTTATAGAATAAGAGAGGATTGGTTTTAGTGATAATTTCTTAGCCAATTAGAGAACAGATTTAATGTACTAATTTGTTCGTACTTTGCATATCTTGGATACGATTGGCATTTTCTAATTCTAACAGGTTTTGATAATATGCTCCCTTTTTTTTACATGTGATACTTGTGGTGTTGAAATGCATGAGTTCTTGGATGATGCTATAAAGAAAATCTAGTAACATCTAGACTAGGATCAAGCAAGACTTATGCAATCTACTACTTTACTATATAAGAAATATATTTCTATGTGCGCATATGATATTGGAGCAAAGGTCACTTTGGATCATGAGTGACTTATCATAGCCTTGGAAGAAGGTGAATAAAAGATAAAAGAAGATGTTGCTCTTTGTTTTAAACCTTTCTCATGAAATTTTAACTTTTCTTTATGAACTTCTTGTTTTGATTTAGTTCTTTTTTTTCATGGTGAGAAGAGGGTGACTTTTTGATATGCTATTATTACTACGTAGATTCTTATGCAATTTATATCTTATCATATTAAGAAGAGATAAAAATAATATCTTCATATTAGTTTTTATATACATATTAACAATAAGTAGAGATGAGAATGAATTTTCATAAATTATGCAAATTAAATTAATGTGTAAACTAATTTAAATAATTTATATAAGTAAAAAAATGTAAACTAATATATAAGGGTAAAATGGTAAATTAGTTGTTATCTCCCCTCCCATCCCCTCTTGAACCAAACAAACTATGATTAAAATCCTTCCCTTTCCTTTCCCTCTAACCAAACCAAACAAGGTAACCCCCTATCCTCTCCTTCCACTCGCTCCCCTCTATCCCCTCTCATTCCATCCCCTCCCTTTGAACCAAACAGGACCTTAAAGTGTCACATGGGTATGGATTATGAATACCCTACCATACTTCGTTAGTGGTCATCGTGAACAGTAGCCGAGAGAGGGTGAGGTTGAAGTTTCGTGAGTTCAGCGGCACTATTCTTCCATTTTTTAGCCAGGATTCAATATTTAAGGATCAATAAAGCACTCAAAATCATTTCTAATAATAAAAATTCATTCATGAAAAATGTTCTAAATAATTTTCTCTTCTGTCTAACAGCAATTTTGTGTTGATTAGAGAATATTTTAGGGTTAGATTTTTGATCAAGTTTTGAGTTTTGTCAATATATGACTATAAGAATGTAGAGGATGGTTAATAGTTAATTTTAATCGGTTTTCTTTTGTTATTAAGTTGGCATAAGATTCTATAATGAATTTTCTATATAATCAGCCAATAAATAATTCTATATTGGATATTTTTAACCAATTAAATTTGGGTTAAATGATTTAGTTGGATTATTGGAGGTATTTTTAAAGTTTTAAACGACTTAGATTTTTTTTATTAAAGTGAAGATTTATAATTTAGAAATTTTATGGCCCAAACTTTAAATTGAAGATTTTATTTAACGGAATGAAATTGATGATAATCAATGACTTAAATAAGTTGTTGGGTTAATAAAAATTATTTAAATTAATATTAAAATAAATAATTGGGATTTTAGTAAGAAATTGGAATTTTTGAGTAATTAATTTAAAATTTTGAATTTATAGAATTAAGTTAATTGTTCAAATAACTCAGAGTTATTAATGTGTAGTAAATTGATTGTTGTGAATTGATTATTGTAACATAATGAAAATTTAGTAACCGGTGTTTCTTAGTATGTGTAATTAGTTGGGTAAAATATATTTGTGCATATGTAACAGAAACTCTTGGCACCTCCCTAAAATACATAGACTTGGCGCCATCTGTATGGTGTAACATCCCAAATTTTGGGACTAGAGACTTGAGAATTAGCCTGAATCAAGTGGATTGCTAAACCCCAGTTTAACAAGTATCTCAGGAAAGTATAATTTTATTCCCTAAAATGCCTTACACCTTTGGTGGCATTAAATGGGATAAAACGGTGAATTAAAGAGCATGGAGATGACAAGACAAGGAAATTAGAGGTCACACACATAACATAGTTATTTTGAACACAAATTAATGTTGCTACCAGTGAGTTTCCATGTGTGGTAGTAGTGTTGTGTGACATTTTTAAATGAGCAAATGATGTCCAAAAAGTGTGAAAATTTTCAGAATGAAATTAGACTTATCAAGATTTAATTTGATAAGTTATTTAAGTCATTTGGAATTGTACACAAGGGGTTATATATTTTTGGAGTTAGCCCAGTAAAACTGACAATTTTCTGTGGCAACATCTAAAAACAATAATTCTGGGAATGTTGAGCATCCATTTGGTTAAAGGCTATATTTTTTTCTTGAAAATAGACTTAATAAGGTTCACATAGCCTTTAGAACCATACCAATTAGACCTTTGTACAATTAGACATGATTTTCAAACTTTAATGAGAATTCTGCCAAATTTTCCAACAAGTACGAAAATGGGAAAAAATATAGTTAAAATGGTCATTTTACCAATAAAGCAAAAAGCCATTTATTTTCCCTTTTAATTGGGATGAATTTCAACTAAAGTAGGGAGCTAGAAAAGTAAATGAAATAATTGGTCCATATTTAATGTAAGAAGAAAAAGAATAGCCAAGTATTTTATGCACATGCCAATATGTATTAAATAATATTATTACATAAAGCAAAGGAGATATTTCAAAAAGCTAATATCCCTTCACTCTTCATCATTTTTGGCTGAATAAATAGAGCAAGAGGGAGAGGGAGTTGGAGAAAACATACAAGAACAAGAGAAAGAGCAATGATCAAGAAGCCAAACTAAGGTGAGTCACAAGTTATTGCCCTCTAATGCATGTAGAACCTCTCCTAATCTCTTCTCTATCTTAAATACCATGTTTAGCAAGAGCAAAATCAAGAGGAAGAGAGAGGGAGGTGGACGGCCAAGAGAGGGAAGGAAGATGAATCCAAGGTAAACTCAAGAACCTAGTTTCTTTTGTTGATTCTTGATGGTTCTTGGTAGTTGTTGTTGTTGTTGTGGTTGTTTTAGCTTGGTTTATGGTTTTGGGAAGCTCAAACCCTTAGGGGTTATGCTACCTCATTTTATAATAATCATGTGGGAAAGGTGTTTAAGTGATTAAAAATGTGATTAGAGGTGAAATGAAGGTGATAATAGATTGAAATCAAAACAACATCATTTTCCCTAATTCTTGTAAAGTTTTGGCTAGACCTGGTTAGGAGGGAAGGAGCTGAATTTCATCAATTTGATGGTTCTATTGAGTTTAGACGGGATAATTGTGTAGGGTACATGTAGAGTTTAAAGTATAAAGGCCCTAGAAAGTGAAATGTCTAAACTACCACTAAAACCCTAACATTGTGTTATCAAGGGTAATTTCATAATTTAGGCCTGAATTTGACCAATCTGAGGTAAAAAATGGATTCTATACGTGAAATTATATAGGATTAGCTTGGGTCATAATTTTTAGTGAGGTGTAGTTTGACCGGGTATAAAAGGACTTAGACCGAGTCCCCAGGGGCATTTTGGTTATTTCACAGTTTTGAGTCAAGATAAATATCATATTTAGTTTAGAATGAGTTATGCATAAATAATAACTAATTTATCCTAAATTTGAAATTTTAGGATATATCAGTAGCCGAAGTAGGATAGACAAAGCTGGACCGATTGTTAGGCAAGGAAAGGGTGTGTTCCAGGTAGTAACACTTTTTCTCATACACTATGTGATAATTATATGCTTTGAGTATGCCATCTTTTGTGAAATGAGCACAATGTCTTGGACACATATATTAGCTTAGTTGTGGTATGGGACCCAACAAGGCGTAAAGTTGTGCCGACATAACATTCTATCATCTTATACAACATAGTTCATGACATATTTATTTTCACATTGTATATGTTTGATTGTATGTTACTACTGAGATTCCCATGAATCTTACTCTTTCCATAAATTTATAAAGTTTCCAGCAGCTGGCATCGGCTCAAAAGGCATAGTCGTAATTACCGGTGGAGAAAGGTTCCAAACCAGCATGAGAAGAGTCGTTGGTTATCTGAAGACCTTTTTGTTTTTTTAAGGTCTGTATTCATTCTGCACGAACCCCAATGGGGAAATACTCTATAAACAAGCACATTATTTTAATAATATCAATATATTTATGTTATTCCTATGTGCCACTAAACTATACAAATGATACTCTGAGTAATATCAATAATGAAGCGGAGTCTTAAATATGGGACACACAGGCCCACACATGGTGAGTTCTTAAGACACATATACACGTGGCATAATCTTGAGCATATATACACACAAAGTAGCCTTTTACCTAATTCTAGCTTTTGGGTTGGAACAATATGACGATGCCACTTAAGTCTCTTAGCTTTTTACCTAACATTTACTTTTGGGTTAGCACAGTAGTATGTTGCCACCTAAGCCCCTACAGCTTTTTCACTTTTGGGTTGGATTAGTGTTACGAGTGTAGGATGGTGTATTTAGAAGTGCAAGTGTACACTGTCGTAATCAAGTAATATAGAAGTTAGTAGAGTATCGTTCCCACGAGGATTGATCACTAAGTACCAAAATTGGTAATTTTAATTCTATTTAATCGGTTGATTAGTTGTGATTGAGATTTGCAAGATAAAAATGATGAAATATGAATACGAGTGATATAAAGACAAATATGAGTAAAAGCCCTAGGGATTAGATTTCACTTAATAAATTCCGGATTGAATCACTTATCTATTCTAATCCAATTTATTCCACATGATTGATAGTCGAGTTTCCCTATTTTAATTACTAGCCTCTTCCAAGGTCAAATAATTCTATAATTAATTGCTAACCCAATATATTCCTATATGAATTTAAGCAATCAATCATGCATTAAGATTTATGGAACTCAATTAAGACTACATAACCCATATGAATATATTCCTATTTCATATGCAAATTATGGTTTTAATTATAGGATCCACACACATGTATCTCCTTCCGGTCTCAACATGCATATTAAAATCATCCAAAAGGTGGCCAATCAATTGTTAGCATTAAGAGCAATAATTAAAACTCAATCATAAAGGAAAAATTAAAACTAGATTTAATAAGTTAAGATTCAATCCGTCATTAGTAAGCTACGTCATCACCCTAGGAAAAGGAAAATTTAGCTCATGATAAAATTAAAAACAAAACAAAAATATATTCCAAACATCATAAATATTGCATAAAAATTAATTACAAAAACATAAAAATACTACTACAAGATGCATGAAAATGGAAAATCTAGCCTACCATATAGGATATAAAACCATCCATGTAGGTGGCAACATATACCATCCATAAAGGAGGACTACCTAGGCCTTCTATATAGGAGGTAAAACCATCCATGTAGGAGGCATGCAAGAAGTAAAAAAAATGCAAGAAATAAATTCTAAAAATAACAACTCTCTCTCTAAAATAGAAATTCTCTCTCTCTCTTCCTTCCTCCTCCTTTTAGGGTGCCAAGAAGCTCTATTTATAGGCTTTATTTTCGGACTGCTACAGTGATTTGCTACAGTGAACCGACCACACCGTCCTCTACAGTAACCCGCACTGCTACAGTTACTGACCACACCGTCCGCTACAGTGAACAGTACCGCATGAACAGTGCACAATGAACAGTACCCGCATGAACAGTGTACAGTGAATAATACCACGTGAATAGTACTTTTCCTTAAATGCCTTCTTTAATTCTTTTTAATCCGGTACTATCCATGGCTGCAAGAAAATCATTATTTATTTATTAATTACACCCAAATTGATTACATTCAGCTCAAATATAGTCCACAAAATCATCATATAAGGGAAAATGAATATGCAAATATTTTACTTATCAATTAGTATTAGGCGACCACCTCATCTTACTTTTTTCTAAGCACATGATTAAAGTAGCTACTTTTTCATCTGAAAGGGCTATATGACCGTCCTACCCTGATACCACACATGTAAACCAGATGAAATTAATAGGCTTTCCTTCCCCTGACAAGTAAAGTTGGCCAGGGGCATTAGGGACAGAGAAAGAGGACACATGTCACCTTTAACGATGAACACTTATGCACACATGTGACAATTAAACCCTCGCACTTCTCATACCTTATATTTTATCCAAAAGGGTAAAAATAAGAGAGAAAAATAAAAAGGAGAGAAGGTGCCAAACTTGCGAAGAACAAGAGAGAGAAAGTGTTCTTGAGCCAATTTCATCCCTGAAATCGCGTTTCTAGCTCAAAGTGTCTTCACCAATCTTGTTCCTCTCATCAAGAGAAACATTTCTACATTTTTAGTTTCTTGAAAGGAGGATTTTGGTTCTGTCTAAAAGGTGGATGAGTTAGGAGAATCAAGAAAGATTTATAGCACCGGATAGAGATAAGCATAAGCTCTGATTTGAATCTAGTATCTTGAAATTTGGCTGAGTTTTCATGAGGTTAGTATGCTGCCCTAATTTTTGTTCAAAGGTAATCTTAGGGTTTAAGGATCTTGTGAACATGAATATGATGTTAGAAGAGGTTTAAGTATGGTAGGAATAAAGTATAGCAAGTTTTATGGTTTAAAATTTCAAAATTACTTTGTTGTGACCTATGGTGAATTTTGGCCAAGAATAGGGCAAAGGGAAAGAATGAGATTTTTTTTTATTTGGAGGTTTCCAATGAGTTTAGAATGAAAAATTTTATAGAAAAAAGGTAAGTAATTGATTTTGGAAGCATTGGAATTGAAAACATAATTTTGGCCTAAAAACCCTGATGTTTAGATCATAGTAGGTGTACAGAGAAGAAATTGGATTTTGTCAAATTTGAGGTTAGACATGGATTTTATATGAAAAATCGTGTGGGAATAGCTTGTGGAAATGATTTTAGGAGGGTTAGATTGAAAACCCTAAAATTGAAGTTAAAGGTTGTTTGAGGATAATACTACCAGCTTGTTTCTAGGGAGTCAGATTGCTTTGGTTTGGTTTGATTACTCAAACCTTGTCCAATGTTAGTGAGATTTTACAGGTTATTAGTACACATACTAAGCTTTGAAATGAGCCATAGAATGCGTTATTTAGGTGAGTAGTTTGTAAGTTATGAATTTTCAAAATTTAGGTATCAAAACTGGAATGAATTCTAAGGCAGTCATGATTGGTTAAGGATCCTAGAATTTAGCCCCTATAATTGGCATTGGTTGATATTTTTCTTTTATAGAGGACTTAAAGAGCTTCACATAGGAACTTAAACAACCCCAATGGAATCTAACACATTTGGGATTGGTGTGAGAATTTTTAGTTTTAAAGGGAATTATGATTATGAGAAAAAATGAGGGTAAGAAACATATTTTAGAGACTAATTTGACCATATTGAATACCCAAATCATAAGGGAGGAAAAATATATAACATGTCTTAGATTAGAAATTCATTTGACATAGCTAAAAAGAGTATTAAAGATAACTAACAAAGTTAAGTAAAGGACAAGAATAGAGAATGGGTCAAGAATAACATAATCTTTATTATGTTAATAGAAATGAAATAGATAATGACCTATTTATCTATGAATTCTAAATTATAGGATTTGACATTTTCCTAAGCCCAAAAAAGAAGTTTGCTGGAAAATATAAAATACCGAAAAGGAAGTTAGGTAGTAACTCTTTCTCTTATATATTATGTACTGTTTTGCATGTATGTTTTTACTATCGAGTATACTCTTTTCATGAATATATAGATTTGATATTGGACCAGTTGGTCCTGAGGCAGTAAAACCCAATGTGTATGCTTGCAAAGGGCAGTGACCTTGGGCTGTAAGACCTGATGAGCATTCATATTTGTACGGGTAGTGACCTGAGGCAGCAAGACCCGAGAGTACATAATGCATGGGGCAGTGTCCCTGGGCTGTAGGACCTGAGTTAGGCCATAAGACCCGAGAGTGCATTATGTATGGGGCAGTGTCCTTAGGCTGTAAGACCTGAGTTACCAAGTGCTGTGGCGTTGGACTAGTGCGTCCCATGATTGATGTTATGCTACATATTGAATGCTAAATGATGTTCATGATGATTGCTGCTTTATGATGGTTTGTTTAGGATACTTTATGAACTTGCATATGTTATAATTGATTGTGATTACTACTGAGATTCTTGTGAATCTCACCCTTTCCAATAATTAACATATAGCGAAGGCAAGTGGCTTAAAGGACAAAGAAGTAAACACCAATAAGTGAAGACTGGAGATAAAGGATTTAAGTCTTATGTTGGTTATCTATTTATTAATTTTACTATGTCATAGGATATTCTGGTAGCCTCATGTGGCAACATGCTTATATAAATATAGAAAGATAGCCATAGTAAAGTTAGTACTTGTAGTAGTAGTAGTAGAGGTAGTATAACATGCATAGCTTAGATTAGTTTTAGTCGATCTATTACACATATAAAAAAAGTAATTTTTTCTAGTATGATAAATGAACTAAGTTTAGCCAATGTATGATAAGGTCCTATATGTAATACCCATAATTTTGGCTGAATTGGCCCTTAAAGAAGGATGAAAGGTGATGATTTAATCTTGCACTTTAATGATCTTGTAAGGTGCCAAGTGTCATAAGATATTTACTCAAGGTTTCTTGTGTCATTAAGCTAGTTGGTCTTCCCTTTCTCTCTCTCTTAGGTGGCATCATAATTGTCAAGGGAAGGGAGAAGCCTGACAATTTTTTCAGACTCCTGGGTTCGATGTTTGGGAAGTCAAGTACGTGACCAAGCCAGAGACCGGTAGATTCCCCAGACTCAGGTGCTAAGTGGCATGCTCTGAAGATGCGAATACAAAAGGTATAAAGGTGATTGTAATGATGAGGGACACTTCTGACCTCCTTACTCTTCCAACACAAAAGTGTCATTTCCCTTTGTAATGATTAAAGGACACTTGTCATCCTCTTGATTAGCCAACACAAAAAATAGTCATAATTACTTACTTTATTAAAGTTACTTCATCAGTGCTTATTCAGGATTCTACTTGGATTTTACTCAAGACCACAATACGCATATCAAGGCCGCTACATGGCATTTCGCTCCCTTGAGTCTTTGAAAATGGTGCCATATATACTTTGGCTGCCAATGGATTTCGTACGACTACTTATTCTTTGAATTTATACCCCTAACTTCTTAATTTTTGCGGGTAACACCATGTGTATCTGGGAATCCTAAAAATAGCCTTATATGTTTTTGTAAACACTAGAAATCATTTTATTCCACTAGTTAATATTTAAAAAGTCTACTAATTACAAAAATTCGATATATTACACTAGTTGGTAGGCTGGTATAAAAAAAGGGGTAAAGTTATATATAGAGAATGAAGTAGAGCATTAGTGATGTATACCTAGTAGAGAAGGGTATGAGCTCTAGAGAATTTGATGCTGATCTGGCCTGTGACCTAAATTTCAGCAGAACTCTGTGGTTAAGCGTACTTAGGCGAGAGTAATCCTAGGATGGGTGACCCATTGGGAAGTAAGATAAAAATTTAAAACCTCTTGATTAAAGGTTTGAGTGCCTTGAGGAATGAAAGGTGGTGATCCTTAGAAATGCTATGAGAATGTTAGAATGAATACGGTAAAGGTTGAGGATAGGCTTGAATCCAATATTAGCTGAAATAGTGTTTAGGTCAAAATAAAAGCTATGAACCATAATTGTAATATCCCAAATTTTAGTCACTAAAACTCCTCTATACTTTAGTGGTATTAAAGAAATAAAATGGTGAACTAAAAAGCATATTAAGAGATACAACAATGCAATTAAAGGATACACACAACATAGTTATTTGGTACATAAGAGAAGGATGTTATCGGTAAATTTCCTTGCGAGGAAGTCATGTGGTGTAATATTTTTAAAATAGTAAATTGTGTCCAAAAATTTTGAAACTTTACAAAATGAAAGTAGACATAACAAGCTTCAATTTGATAGGTCATATTGAATTTAGCCCAGCAAAACTAGTGAATTTTAGTGGCATCTTTCAAAAATAATAATTCTGGGAATGGTGAGCTTCCAATTGGCTAAAGGTTATATTTGTTTCCTAAAATTAGACTCAATAAGGGTCACATATCCTTTAGAACCACCTCAATTTGATGTCTATACAATTAGATATGAATTTTCAAAGTTTGGTGACAATTCTGTCAATTTTCTCTCAAGTATCGCGAAAATGAAAAGAATTGCAAGGGAAAAATGGTCAATTTGACCCAAATAAATATAATCTGGGAATTTTTATGAATAATTACAGAGGGGATGGACAGATGGAGCTCATAAGAATTATTACATAATTAAATATATATTTATATTATAACATGTGCAAAAATGGAACAAGAGCCAATAAGCATGAGACATCTATGCAATTCTAGAAGACTCCAAATCTCTCTTCCATTGTCTATTTAAGTGACCAATTCGGCCAAATAGAAGAGAAAAGGGAAGAGGAAGAGTTCAAGGAAGAAGAAAAGCTAAGTTCCAAGCTAAGAAGCAAGATAAAGGTAAGTAGGTAGAAATTTCTACTTATTATTGTTCTATAGTTCTTGAAATCTCTTCTTAGTCCTTATGTCATCTTGAAATAGCTATTGAACAAGAATAAATTCAAGGAAAAGAGGAGGAAGTTTTGGCCAAGGATGGGAAAAGAAGAAGAAGCAAGGTCAAGTAGTATAAACTCTGGGATTTATGATTAAAATAGAGTTGTAACTACTGTCTGACTGGTTATCTGTCTGTTTATGATGGATTCTGTAAATTTGGGATGTCTAATTTCTAAGGGGAGGTGCTACCCAAATTTCTATTGATTGAGTTAAATTAGTAATTGGATGGCTAAACAAGTAAAAACAAGTGAGAGGAAGGTGTTTAAGGGTTAAAAACATGAAACTTTTCTTCTTCAAATTTATGCCAGATTGTTGTGGCTCCTTTGTTAATGGCCAAATTTACAGGATGAAATTAGACATCTTGGGCTTTAATTTTATAGGTATTATAAGCCATTTGGATAAGTGGATTGAAAGATATGATTTTTCAAAGTGTAACCATGAATCTGGAACAAATTCTGTGGAAGACCATTTTAAACGAATTTTATGCAAATGTGTGGATATGTCTGGTACCTGGTGATATTTTTCTTTAAAATAGAACTGAAATATTTTTGCATAGGAGCTAGAACCACTCAATTTTGAATTTCCTACATTTAGTTATTAATTTTCAAATTTGATTGAAAATGCTGGAAATTTCTGGAAAACCCTATGAAAATGACAATTTTGCCCCTAAAACCCTAATTAGTGGATGTTAAGGGTAGTCTGGTCATTTGAGTTGAATTTTTCCAAACTAAAGTAAAAAATGGACTCTACACAAGAAATTGTGTAGGAATAGCCCAAGTCATAATTTTGAAATAAGTATAGATGTACCAAGAATGGGGGAAGTAGATCGAATTCCTTAAGGGCAATTTGGTAATTTTTCACTTTGAGTAAAGATAACCAAATTATAAGTTTATAATAATATATAAATGAGTAATAACTCATTTTCGACTACTTTGGAATTTTAGGGTTTGATAAATTGCTCGAGCTGGATGAAGCATTAAAGGACTGATAGTAGCTAGGTTTCAGAAAGGAGTCCAGGTAGTAACTCTATCTTTCATATTCTATGAGGTTATAAATATGCAATGATTGCCATAATATGTTCAATGTATTGCTTGTGACGTTGATACTCTCTGGGTGTAGGTAATGAGTTAAACCACCCCATGGAACCTTTGGGGTACCATATGGCCAGGTGGACCCAGTTGAGAGGCTTGACATATACAGACATGTATAGGCCTGCTCTAAGTTGTTATACGATCACATTACATAGGTGAATTCCATGTTGAATTCCTATGTACAAGTTATGATTGTATATATCAGAAACAGATGACCATTTTGATCTGGACAAAATCATCATTTGGTTCCTAAGCATTGTCAAATAGGCGTTGGCATTTTGATTGTTGTATCATGATAAATGCTGCATTGCATATTTACTTTTCACATTATATATGATTGATTATACTGTTACTATTAAGATTCGTATGAATCTCACCCTTTCCATAAATTCAAAAGTTTATTCAGCAAGAGGAAATGGCTCAGAGAGCAAAAATAGCGGATACTAGCGACATAAGGTTTGTTGCAAACTCAAGAAATTTCATGTTGGTTATCTGTTAGTCTCTTATGTATTTGGGATTTGAGTTGTATTATACCCTGCGGGGATTTTTTGTAATGTAAGCAAGAATTTTATATTAGTATATTGTACTATCTTTGTATGCCCATCAAATTGCACGTTAATACTTTGATAAATGTCAAAATATTAAGGGGTTTGACAATATTGATTTTAGCATGCTTGATGGGTATAGCTGAGGAACTAAGGAAAATGATTTTTTTGATCTACTTGATGTTGAGGTACTTGAAAATGGTACACATAGGAATGAGGTTTCTAAAGGTTGCTAGCTGCTAATCTAGCATAGGGAAAGATCTTGCTTATAGAATATTCCCTTAGAAAGAATGATTAAGGGAATAGTTCCCTGATAAAATAAGAGAAAGAATAGATCTACCTTCCATTCCACTAATTTGAGGCTATACTAGGAGTTGATTTGTGGACGGCTGACAAGGTGTTGAAAAGTATAAGTAGAATACTCTAGGTTTGGGAAGCAGAATTTTCAATTTTGCCTAGAGCTGAACTGATGTCGAAAGTTCATATAGAATGAACCTAGATGAGATGATAGAATTAAAGAAAGCATATTGTAGAATTGCTAGACAAAAGGGTTTGTTGACCCAGTGAATTGTCATGTGGTGCTCCAGTGCGGTTTGCAAGAAGAAAGACAAAAGAAGGGAATTAAGGAAGAACAAGCTCAATGAGATAGAAATAGTTAAGTGAACTCTTGCTCTCGTATCTTATGAAATGGTTTTGCACATATGTGTATACCATCGAATATATTCGTGTTATGAATATTGTTGGAAATTGTGCCCTAATAAGGGCCAATCATTGTACTTTGAACATTATTATGTAATGATTTTCTCCATTTTGTTTTCATATTATTTGCATGTTTATTGTGATAACTTTATCCTTGGATAAATCATAAAGATTGTCCTAAATGTCCTTGGTGGGTTGGGTCATCTATGATGAAATAAGACCAATATGACTTTAATGAGGTATGAAGATACGAATCAAAGTCTTAGGCACTTGTAAGAGTACAAAGTGCTAGAGCAACCCGCTGTAAGAAAGTTGCATGGATTAAGTCATAGGGTGTGTTTGGAATCAGCTTTTGAGAATAGCTTATAGAAAAAAAGTGAAAAAAGTGATTTTTGAGAATATATTCTGGCAGAATAGATTATGTGAAAAAAGTGATTTTGATAAATGAGAGTGTTTGGATATTTTGATCAGAATAGCTTTTTTCATGGTCAAATTACTGAAAAGGACATTAGCTTTTGTGATAATTACATATAAAAAGATAAGATTTTATTTTAAATATTTTTAACATTAAATTTCATAATAATACCTAAAATTAAATAAATTTGTCTAAAATATTAAAATTATAACATTGGGCAATTATATAACATCATAAAAAATAGCTCAAACATATATGTATTAATAAATTATATAAAACATTTATATATAGTAATTATTCAAAATAATACTATATTTTAGATTGAAATAAATAATCCCTCCGGTCTTAAATATAAGATAGAATTGATTTTTTTTTAAAGATTAAGGAAGTTAAATAAATTACTTAATCGTATCATATATTTTGTATCCTTAAATTACATATAAGTTTATTATTCAAATTAATTAGTTTGGGGGGAAAATTAAAATATAAATACTCTAAAATAATTTAATTAGTTTTTTAATCTCTTGAAGAAATTTAAATTTATCTTATATTTAAGACTAGAGAGAATAATAAGTTTTGACGTGAATAATGATTCTTTAAAAAAACCACACAATAATTTTTTTGCAATAGGTATTTGGAAAAAAATGGGAACATGGAGATGAAAATAAAAGAAATGAAAGAGGGAAAATGAAGAAAAGAAAATAAGGTGGGACCCACATACAAAAAAGTAGAAAATATTAGCTTCTCCAAAATCATGATTTTGGAACCCAAAACCATAGTTTTGGCAAAAAAAGTGCTTTTGACTTTTTTATTAGTGTTTGGATGACTTTTACCCAAACCATGGTTTGAAGTTGAAACTATGGTTTGGTTTTAACATCCAAACACAATAATAAGCTTATTTCATGTATAACCATGTCACTATGCCATTTGACCTGAGATCATCATAGATTCCTATATGAGAGTCGCTAAGCTTTGATCTAGTCCAAAGTCACCTTTGACCGGGTGATGATAAAGACTACAATCGAGCTTAATGGTTTTTGTACAAAGGAATATAAATGGTCAAGATGGAATTTGTCCCACATATTAGTAGAGAGATATTACTAGGCCTCTCGATGTGTGAGTCTGAGAAATGTATGAACATACTACAATGGAAAGGAGTTTCATTTTCTATAGTCAGACTACTCAAGAATCGGGAAAGTAATGGCTAGGAACAGGAGGATGAGATTATCCATGCCTCATCATTGCTGAAATATTATGTGAAAAAAGGGATGTGACATGGTTGTACGATAGGTTACATCGTGTTAACGATCCTCATATGAATTGGGTAGGCGTAATGTCTTGCTAGAGGCCGCTTGCGACTTATGAGCTAGTACAGTTATTGGCCCACTGCCAACTTTATATGGGCCTATAGGGTCGCACACAAGAATAGCCCAACACGAGCTATAGTGTCTAGATTCATTAAATTTAAGATGTGCCTAAGATTCAATTAATACAATGTTTAATCTAGGGTGGATGAATTAAATATACATATATATATATACACACACACACACACACATACATATATATATATATATATATACATATGTGTGTGTGTAGACACACACACACATGTATATATATGTATGTATGTATATATATCTCTGTGTGTGTGTGTATGATATAAATTCGTAAAACAAAAATTAATAATAATATTATTATGCAGTATTAGTTACGGATTTAATTTTATTTGATAAAATTAAATTTAATAACTAACATAGAGATATAGTATCTCATATTTAATTTATGAAGATAATTTAAATCTATTTCTATTAGCTCTTTATTCGAATTAAATAAATAGGTTAAATTAAAAATGTTGGACAAATTTAATTAAACCGAATTTATTTAATTAGCTCATAAAAAAATTAAATGTTAATTGATATAATATAGATTTCAAAATTAATTAAGATTAATTTTTAAGATCCAACATAGCCCTCATCAGTTATAAAAACGAAGGGCCAAAGAACCCTAGGGTAGAAGAAAAATACAAAGCCGCAAGAAAATCCTAGAGAGGCATTAGAGGCACTAGCATGCTGCTGGTATTAGGTCATATTCGTATGGATACTGGTAGAGAGAGTTGATTTGAGGCGTGAGCTCCTTGAGATCGAAAAGGAAAAAACATAAAGGTACGCCGTTTATAGATCTATGTTCGGGATTGGGAAAATTTTTAAAGGTTTAATTTCTTCCGCTGTGCATTCCAATCCCTACAAATATATGGTAGGCAGTATGACCTACTAGGCCAGTGTGTCCTTAGGTCATCAGACCTGATATGTATTCAATGTGAAGCTTTAAGTCCTGTTGGACCAGTGTGTTCATAGGTTGGCTGAGGCATTTCATATGAAGCCTTAAGTCTTGTTGGACTAGTGTGTCTATATGCTGGCAGAAAGCATTTAGATGGTATGAAAATGATATTGGGTGGAAGCTCGAAGTAAGTTGTCAAACCTTATCTACCATCTATATATAACTGGGCCGGTTAGATCATGTGAATGAAAATGAATGCTAAACTTAACCGGTTAGGTCTTGTGAATAAATATGAAAGCTAAACTGAGTCAGTTAGGTCCTCTGAATGAATATGAATACTGAACTTGACCGGTTATGTCTTGTGAATGTATGTGAATGTTTGAGAATGGATTGTTTATTTTACGTTCTTCATGAACATTATATGTGTATGAATGGCTTAAGTAGCAAGGGTTGGATCCTGGAATGTATTCAGAATTAATGTCCTTTTAGAACAATTGTCTAGTTCCTGTGTATTATCGATAATTGAACTTTGAATTGGCCAATGCACCTACTGTATTTAATAATTTTATGAGCTGAATTTTCAACAACCTTTAGACCTTTTTGTAGTGGTCATATAAGGGCTATGTTGTCTCATAAGAAGGGATCCTTGGCGGAACCCATAATAGTGGAAGCAGTATTGAACTATGGATTATCTTTGAAATTTCAAAATGTAAAAACGTTGTCATATGCATTAAATGTGAAGTAGCCCTTGACTAACCCGAACACTCTCTTTCATCAATGACTACATTTATTCTCTAACGAACAAATTTGAATGCTCTCAATGGTCATTAAAGACATCCTACCTATAAATACAAAAGCATTCAAGATGGAACAACAAACGAATAAACTAAAAAATGATGAAATCCATTATGTGCATTAAGTGCTCTGTTTCTCTCTGATTTTCTTATTACTTTTCAGTATTTATTTATCAACTCTTTGATAGAGATTTTACAACCTTATTCATTACTCTTGTAAAGAGAATCTCAAGGTAGTAGGACCTTGAGTGAGGGTGTCAACTTATAAAGTGTAAGGGAGAGTGAGTATCTTGTTGAGGAACTCTCTTGTACTGTAACGCCAAGAACCCATCGAATCTTGGAAATATAGTGAAAATCTTTGGGGTGCTCTGAGCACTGGATGTACGTTCAGAGGTTAGAACCGAACCAGTATAAACTCTAGTATACACTTTGGTGAAATTTCTCTAACTTTTATCTTTTGATTAAGTTTCTCAATTGTAATTTTTAAAATTTTTTAATATCATCAAATTCACCCCCTCTTGGGTGATATTTTTGACACTAACAACATGGATCAAAGACATAGAGACATTATTTCTAGCTATGGATTGCACTAGTGAGAAAATGGTACAAGAACTTACCATTCTTCTTAAGGGAGAGGTGAATGAATGGTGGAAGAGTGTTAGACTGGCTGACATCTCATCTTTGAAGTGGGAAGAGTTCAAAGACATGTTTTATGCACATACACTATTTTCCTGAGGAGTTGCAGCATGAGAAGGAGTTAGAGTTTTACACTCTTCATTATGGAAATATGAATAAGGATGAGTATATCTCTACTTTCATTTGCCTAACAAAATATGTTATGTATTTTAAGGAGCATAACAACCCTGATTGGAAGATTAGACAACTAATAGATAAGGCCAAGCTAGACTTGAAGTCATATATGAGGTTTTCTACTATCAAAAATTTTGAGGATGCATGTGCCAAGTTATGAATTGATGTATGCATGGTTCGAGAAGTGGAAGATTCCAAGCATTATTACTGTGAGAGATTGATGTGAGAGTATGGCATAAAAGTTATCTAAGGATTTTATTGAGTGAAATAGAGTTAAGAAATTTTATGATTTGTGATTTAAAAGGATGATTTAAGGAAAAGATAAATTGTTACAATTTTTCTAAGGAAATTAAAGTAAGCCAATCATAGGGGTTTAATTACTATTATTTACTATTGTATTATAGCATTATTATTAATTTTATTAATATGTAATTATATATTTATTGTATAGTAAACTTGAATTTGTCTTGTTGAATTTGATTTCTCTCAAGTTTAGTTCTTATGTCAAGAACTTGAGGTAACCACTTTCCAATTTACTTTGTATGCTTGTTGAGATTATTATAAGTATATGTTGGTATTTTCAACTATTATAAGTATATATTATAGTATTTTACATATGAAAAATGTATATATATGAAATGTATTTTTGTGAGAAACTTTTTAGTTAAGTGGGCTTATTAAATTGTTTACCTTGTTATTCTAATGTTGATGATGCATAGCATTGAATGTTGAATGTGGGAATAAATTATTGATGTTGAAATTTTGTTGAATTGTTAGAATGCATATTGAGTTATGTTAGATTGTACAGAGTTGTGGTCGTGAGACGTGTGACACCCTATTTCCACCAATACTCCAAAATGAGTACAAATGAGTAGTGAAATCAGTTGTGGAACCAAGATTTAAATCCGAACTACCCAACATTCCAAAACGTTCATAAACTCCCACTCTCAACTCTGGATTTGAACCTAAGGTTGAGAGGGTTTTTCAAAGGGTAGAAAACTTCTCAATCATTTCCACAAGATTCACAACATCATTAATACCTCATTGGTTCTTAAATTCATAAAATCAGAGTACGTGAGCATTATACTTTATAATTATATTAGAGTTATTCTCTGCTTAAACTTCATACATACGTTCATATACATAAAAATGTGTAATCACATTAATCATTAAGCAATTACACCAATACAAATAGTAGTGTCTCGCACTACGATCTTCAATTCACCTTCACAATTCCTCCTCGCTTATCTCTAGGCATTTTTCACATGTACTCAACATACATATATGGTTGGGTAAGGAAGAGTGAGATTCGAGAGAATGTCAGTAGTAAACAATGCCACCATGCATGTAAGATATATATATGATACATGACATACTTGCCATTCATAAAATCATGCCAATCTCATGACATCTTCATGCATGCTCAATGTTATAACATACTCATGGTCGTCGTATAACATAACAAAGCATCAACAAATCAAGTAGTCACATAAACAATGCAAACACATACATATCAAATACATGTAGACTAGACAAGTTCACTACTCAAACCATCGTCTTTGCTCCAGTTCGGGCACCATTCGTCGAGTCCTGAATTCCAAGTATACTATAAATGAGTCACTACTCATCCATGTATCATTCTAGACTAATTTTATTGGCTAACTTAGCTCAATTATGCTAAATTACCAAAATGCCCCTAGAAGCCCTGCCTACGCCCATTAGTACCCGAGCCAACTGTACTTTCTCAGAAATTATGACACAGGCTAATCCTATGCAATTTTCCATGTAGAATCCATTTCTGACCTCAGATTAGTCAAAATCAGGCCCAAATGACAGAAACACCTATTGACAACCCCTACTTAGAGCTTTAAGGGTAATTTGGTCATTTCACATTTTAGGGCTTTTCTCACTTCGCCCTTAACATGAACCCTACAAAATTTGCCCTTCTAAACTCAATGGAATCATCTAATTGATGAAATTCTAACTCATGGCTCACGCCACACATAAGGCAGCCATTTAGATTTCTTAGAAGAGTTGTGTTGGATTCTTATTTTCTCTGGTCTAATCACTTCCTTTTTACTTCTAATTATATGATTATCTATTTAGACATCCATTAGACATCATTTAGGCTATTAAAACACTGTTTGAATGAGACATGAACAGTACCCAACTCCCATAGTATTCATCCAACCAACAAACTAATAGGTTCAGAAGTAAGCTTACACTTACCTATACACATTTCTGAATTTAGTTTGGAATTCTGGAAACACTCTGGCCAGTGAGATGGCACTAACCACCTCTAAATATAAATCCAAAACCGCAAAAATGAAGCTCGGGATGAGTAGAAAAAGGTTTAATAGGGCACTTTGAGAGAAGACGCCGATTTTGTAGCGTTTCGGTGAATTGAAGTTTCTCTCTCTCGTTCATTCGTCCGTTCTCATTCTCGTTTAGCTCTTTCTCTCTCTTCTTAATTTTGATCACACGCAATAATGAGAAAAGAAGATGAAGGATGATGACTTTTAATGAGTTATCCAAATGGCTCCCAAGTCAACTAGTCCTAACTTTAACTTCTTGACTACTCTTGTTAATAATTCACCAAACTAGGCTCATTAATTACCAAGTAGTAATTTCCCTCTTTTTAATTCCCACTCAACTAAAATCATTGAGAATATTAGGGAAAAATACTTATTTCTTGTCTTATGGAAAAATTACCAATTTTCCCTTACATTTTATGATTTATCGTAATAAATCATCTCTTGCTCATTTCCTTTATTTTCTGACATCATTTGCCCCTTGAAAGATGTCACACAAACACGACTGCACCGGTAACAACACTACTTTATGTTCCAATTCACTATGTCGTGTGTGACTCTCAATTGCATCGTTTTGTTATTCCCCGAGCTCTTTAGCTCACCATAATATTCCTTTTTTAATATCCAAGGATATAAAGGAATTTTGGGAAATAATTGTTAGAGCAAGCTTTTCACCCAAGAGGGGGTGAATTGGGTGATTACAAAATAAACAGACACTTAAATAAAATTATAAAACTTTAAAGCACGGTTATAAGAAGGAAGAGATATCGCCGAGGTTCACACAGGGGTTTATACTGGTTCGATCTCAACCACTTGACCTAGGTCCAGTCCTCAGAAATCCTTCTGAGCCTTTCACTATATCTTCCAAGATTTAGTGGGTTCTTGGCACCACAGTACAACAACAAGTTCCTCTCTTTGGACATTCGCTCCCCCTTACACAAGGTAATCTCAAATCCCAACTTAAGGTTCCTCAACCTTAAGTTATCACTATCAAAAATAAAATGTGTATGACTGACTAATCTCTCTCACAGAGTATATAGATGAAAACTGAAGTACAGATGAAGAGTTGATAAGAGATGAAGTACTTATGAATGTATTGTTTGCAGTGTGTTCAAGCGTCGTTTTTTTTTCTTTTTTTCTTGATTTTTCAAATGGCTGGACATATATATCAGAAGCTTTGAGGACTGTTGTAAATTTGTCTGTTGATTCATCATGCTTCTAACAGATACAACAGTATTTGTTTTCCACTTTGCACATTGATAGTTATTTATGAATTTTGTTGTTGCTCACGGTTAGTTGCCATTTGAGTGGTGTGTTCAGTTGCTTGTCATGTGGGTGGTAGTGGAGTACACCTGTAATACACTCAAGGAAATGACCGTTAGAAAATATTTGAATATTATCAGAGTGATCATGATTCACTGGGAGTGATTTCTAAAAATCAAAGAACCATCGGAAGTGAGCTTGCTTTCACTGGAGTTGGATTTCAGCAACTGAGAAATAATATGCCACATGATTTAGACAGTAATATGGAATAACTAGTAATGATTATCACTATCAAAATCTAACTAACAAAATCTATTGTTTTTCGTGGAAGTGGTTGCAAGTTGATCACAATGACTTTATGAGAATGATACTGATAAAATGAAGCATCACTGGAGTGAATTTCATGTCACTGGAAGTGATTTGAAAAACATTAAAATCTTCTGTGAGTGATAACAGACTCACTAAAAGTGAACATGAGATTTCATATATCACTCAAGTGAATTTGGCATCACTGGAAGTGATTTTGGAAACAGTGATTTCTTCTTGCATTGATTTTCAATCTACTGGAAGTGATTTAGCTAAAATAGTGTATCACTCGAGTGATTCAAAATCACTGGAAGTGATTTTACAAACAGTGAAATTTTCTTGCAGTGATTTTCGTTCCACTGGAAGTGATTCTAAAAATTTAAAGGATCACTTGAGTGATCTAGTTATGACTGGAAGTGATTTTCAAAACAGTGATTTTTTCTTCTGTTGATTTTAGGTTCACTGGAAGTGATTTAGCAAAAACAGTGTATCACTCGAGTGATTCAAGATCACTGGCAGTGAAATCCAGAACAATGTTTTTTTCTTGCAGTAATTTTTAATTCACTGGAAGTGATCTGACGCATCACTCGAGTGATTTCAATGATCACTTGAGTGATCTGGTATTTTTCATATCACTCGAGTGATTTTTAATGGTCACTCGAGTGATCTTGATAATCACTCGAGTGATTACATAAATTACTTGAGTGATCTTGCTCAAATCACATTTCTCACTTCCTTTGCTGATGTATTTGTTTTAATCAAATCCATGGACTTCTAAAACATGATTTGTTATCATCAAAACATGAAATCTAACATTCTCCTCCTTTTTTGTGATGACAAAACATATTATATGGTCACATTCAAAATTTGATTTACTTGATCTTTTTCAAAAAATTTTGCAACAACTTAACCACGGCAAACAAAGGATTAAAAGTTTTCTGTCTTAAAGATTGAAATTTTTTGATCTCATATAGAAAAAATATTAGTTTAAGGTACAAACACCATTATATGAAGAATTATCATATAAACAGAATTTAAACATAGCATAACTTCTTTCTTTCCATGAGATCATATAGATAGCTGCAAAACAAGCACACTCACATTAGAACTCTATTTTCATTAGATTAGATTTGTTGAACAAGTACATGGTCAGTTCATAAAGCATACTGAAACTATATTACATGACAATATGAACATAAACAGGATCTACATAAAACACATATGATCATATCAGTTCTTCTCCCCCTTTTTGGCATCATCTGAAGTAGAAGGAGAGGCAGAAGGCACAGATGATTGGATAGATGAAGAGACAAAGAAGGATATGGATGAAACATATGGAATAAGTGAAAGCTGGGTAAGAGACTGGAAAGAAAAGGTCATAGAAGAGGGCTCAACAGGAGTGGTGGAAGTGGAATGAGTAGGCCCTATGATCTCTGTAGTAGCATCCTTAATGACAATCTCCTCAGTATGAGAACTGGAAGAGGTATGGTGTGATGAAGATGATGGAGTCTAGAGGATGGGATCAACCTGGGGAAGATCACCAGCAGGGATATGGTCAGAGATAAAAGATGTGGAAGGGGCAGGAAGAGTGTCTGAAGGAATGATAGGAGGGTCAGAAAGTAAAGGGTCTGGAAGTTGAGGGTCTGAGGTAAGAGGTATAGATGTGGAGGCTGGTGGAAGGTCATAGAAGGGAATGTGAAGGTGAGACCTAAGTGCATCCTCAATCCTCTGGATCCTCTGTGTCTGATCTGCCTGGTGATCAAAAAGTATATTGAAGTTGTGGTTCACTGCCTCTACCAACACTTTAACTTGGTAGTTGACTTGATCAATCAATTCAGTGTTAGACTTACTCAACTGAGTGACAGTAGACTGGATGGCATCCTAAATATATGTCTAAAGAGCAGCCTGAGTGAAAGAAGGACCATGAGATACTGCTCTGGAAGATTGAGCCTCATCCATCTTAGAAGGTGAAGGATCCATCTTCTTAGTATGATGATTTCTCTGGCTTGCCTCAGGAGGTGGTGAATGATGTCTCTGAGTCTGTGAAGAAGCTCCAGCTAGAATAGTGATTCCCATCCGTGTGAGTTTAATCTTCCCAAACTTAGGAATCCTCACTATGTCCCCCTCAGGTGTCAAGTGCCAAATGTTGTGCATAGAGAGAATGTAAGACACAAGCTGAGGATAGAGAATCGTAGTAGACTTGGAGGAGTGAAATCTAAACCTCTTCATTTCCTGAAAGATAAGCTCACCCACATTTCTTCTTTCTCTTGTCATAAGAGATGCCATCATTTGAAGATCCTTCCCCGTGATGTGAGTAAAGTTCTTTACCTTGTTAACCATGCTACGGGAATAAATATAAAACAAGGCTCTCTGGTCATTGGTTAGAGCTGCTGGAGAAGTGGGTAAAGGCACACCAGACTGTCCCGGTCTAAAAATACAACCAACTCATGAATATGAAAGACTCGGGGAGGGTTCATAGGTACATCCTCTATGCCTAGGTAAGTGTTTATAAGATCTCTAGACAACAGAACTTTTTGGTCTCTCACAATAGTTTCAATTCTTTCAACAATAATGTTTCCATGGCTATCTTTCACATCAGTAATCTTCATGTTACAGTAAAAATGCTTAACAACCAAAGAATTGTAAGACATTCTCAGTTTTAACCATGGTTCATAATGCTTCAAATAAGGAGTCAAGTCAATGTGAAATTTCTTTTTCAGCTCGGCCAAATCTACCTAGACACAGGACAGAAATCTCTTTTGGCAAATTGGGAAGCAAACACAATGGAGTTCAAAATTCTGAGATTACCCGTGTTAAACCCAGGAGGAGGATCAAGGATTTCGGAAGATTCTTCAACCATGGACTCAGAATGAAACTGACTACCAGAGGCTTGAGAAGCATACCGAAACTTCTGGGGAATAGAGGCAGCTAGGATATTGACAGCACGTGTAATTTTTGTCTGCAATGTAGAGTCTTGGATGTCTGCTTCTCGTCGTTTCTCTTTCCCTTTGCCTTTAGAGCTTACATGTGACCGTGTAACCATCCCAGTAGGTTCTTCGATACGGATGCCTTTGGGTTTTTGAAAAGTCTAATCGGGTTCTTATGGAGGTGATGCTCTCAGCTTCTTAGATGGAGGAGAGGATGGAGGTGATTGATCAGGTCTCTTGGTTCTTGCTATTTTTGAATGAGAGAAGAAGCTTAGGGTTCTGTCAGGAATTTCAGAACCTGAAAAGATAAGGAAAGCCTGACGGAAAGAGATTGATCGGTGAAGCAGAGAGTGAAGATTGAGCTTTGATGGTTTGGGTTTCTGGGTTTATGAAATTTCAGAGGATTTGAGAGTGATTATGCGAGTGTGAGTGATCTAGAGAGTGAAATGAACAGTCGTGGGAGAACAAGCTGATATAACTAGTGTTTTTAACTTTCACTCGAGTGATTTTGGTTTTCACTCGAGTGAAGTGTAAAAATCACTCGAGTGAAGTCCAAAATTACTTCACAGAAACTAAGAACACGCTATAACTGCTTACCTTACTTGAGTATTTTGATCAAAAGCACTCAAGTGACTTACCTGTGGTAATTTTATCAGTCTAATCACATGGTTTACTTGTGGTTGCAGTATTTCACTATTCACTCACTCGAGTTGGTCTTTATCATCACCCGAGTGTTTTCCTCTCTGTTTATCTCTGATATTTGAAGATATTACAGAGCATCCTGTAAAACAACTTTATAGATACTCTGATGCTTAAGTCAGTTATGGGATCATCAAAACATTATGAAATCAATATTTATAAAGACTAAACAACTTATAATTCATTGGGATTTACCATTCCCAATTCCCTTCATATGTACATGAATTGTTCTCGGGCAAGAGGTTTGGTGAAAATATCAGCTAATTGCAAATGTGTAGGTATGAATAACACCTTGACATCTTTCTTCTGAATATGATCTCTAATGAAATGATGTTTCATATCAATATGCTTGTTTCTTCAATGCTGTACAGGATTTTTCGCCAAACTTATTGTACTGGTGTTGTCACAGTAGATGGGAATTTCTTTAAGATAAATGCCAAGATCCTGTAGTTGCTATTTTAGCCACAGTACTTGTGCACAGCAGCTTGAGGCTGCTATATATTCTGCTTCCGTTGAAGATAATGATACTGTAGTTTGTTTCTTGCTGAACCAAGAAACAACTGCACCTCCAAGGAATTGGCATTGCCCACTTGTACTCTTCCTATCTGTTTTATAACCACCATGATCAGAATCAGAATAGGCAACTAGATATTCGTTACCTCTTTTGGGATACCATATACCCAATTCTTTTATGCATGCCAGATATCTGAAAATTCTTTTCACTAATTCAGCATGTGATACTTTGGGGCACGACTGAAATCTCGCACATAAACCAACACTGAACTGAATATCGGGTCTGCTGGCTGTGAGATAGAGTAACGATCCAATCATTCCTCGATATTGAGTTATATTGAAATCAACTCCGTTTTCATCAGAATCCATAAGAACCGTTGAACTCATAGGTGTATCTGCACCATTAGCTTCATCCAATCCAAACTTCTTGAGCAATTCTTTTAGGTATTTAGTCTGTGATATGAATATTCCATTCTTTCTTTGTTTAATTTGTAAACCAAGAAAGAATGTCAATTCTCCCTGCATTATCTAAGAGAATTCTTTTCACAGGGAATCATTAGTAGTACCAATATAATATCATCAACATAAATTTGAACTACCAAAATATCATTTAGTTTTCGTTTTATAAATAAGGTTGTATCGACTTTTCCTCGTGTAAAGCCAAGTTCGATGAGAAATTTGCTCAACCTTTCGTACCAAGCTCTAGGAGCTTGCTTCAAACCATATAAAGCCTTTTTTAGTTTGAAAACATGATTTGGTTTGGATACGTCTTCAAAACCTGGAGGTTATTCTACATAAACTTCCTCCATGATGTACCCATTTAAGAAACCACTTTTCATATCCATTTGATATAATTTGAATCCTTTGATGCACACAAAGGCTAAGAGTACTCGTATAGCTTCCAAACTTGCTACTGGAGCATATGTTTCCTCATAATCAATACCTTCTTCCTGATTATAGCCCTTGGCGACCAATCTTGCCTTGTTTCTGACAATAGCTGCGGATTCATCAAGTTTGTTTTTGAATACCCATTTAGTGCCAATAACCGAGTGGTCTTTAGGCTGGGGTACCAAATCCCAAACTTGATTACTTTCAAACTGATTTAATTCTTCTTGCATTGCTAACACCCAATCATTATCTGATAGGGCTTCATCAATGTTAGAAGGTTCCAATTGAGAAATGAATATAGAAAAGCTAACTTCGTTCAAAACTTTGTTTCTAGTTTTAACTCCTTCATTAACTTCTCCTATCACTTGATCTAGAGGATGACTCTTGATATATTTCCAGGCTTGAGCTTGTTCTGGTTGACTTAATTCAACTTCTTTTTCAATATTATCAACCTCAGGATTGGGAGAGTTAACAGAAGATTGGTTCTTAGTTATCTCATCGTCAAGGCTTTTACTAGAGGACACATATTCATCGAATACAACATGAATTGATTCTTCTACTATACATGTTCGTTTATTAAAAACTCTATATGCTTTACTTTGATTTGAATAGCCTAAGAAAAGTCCCTCATCATCCTTAGAATCAAACTTTCCAAGATTATCTTTACCGTTGTTATGAATAAAACACTTACAACCAAATATGTATAGATGAGAGGGTTTGGCTTCCGTCTCTTGTAGAGTTCGTATGGTGTCTTTCCAAGTTTGGTTATGACATATACCCTATTTGAGATGTAGCATGCAGTACTCATAGCGTCTGCCCAGAAGACTTGAGACACATTCTTTTCGTTGAGCATTGCTCTAGCCATTTCTGTAAGAACTCTATTCTTTCTTTCCACGACTCCATTCTGTTGTGGAGTTCTTGGTGCTAAAAAATTGTGATAGATGCCATTTGTATCACAATATTCTGTGAATGCTTGATTATCAAATTCTCCACCATGATCTGTCCGGATACCTGCAATCAACATACCTTTCTCATTTTGCACTTTCTTGGCAAAGGCAATAAATTTACTAAAAGTTTCATCTTTGGATGACAAAAATATATTCCAGGTAAATCTGGAGAAATCATCAATAATAACAAATGTGTACAAATTTCCACCAAGACTCTTAACTCTTGCTAGACCAATCAGATCCATATGCAATAATGGAAGTGGTCTGTTAGTGGTAATTTCATTTTTCGATTTAAAGGATGATTTTGTTTGCTTACCTCTTTGACAGGCATCACAAATTAAATCATTCTTGAAATTTACATTAGGTAAACCAATTACCAAATCTTTTCTAAGTAATTTACCTAATTGATGCATATTTACATGGGCAAGTCGCTTATGCCATAGCCAACTGTCATCAGTGTTACTCAAAAGGCAGTTTTCAGAAAAAATTTCATTCATATCAAGAGTATAGCAGTTACCTTCCCTTTTTACCTTGAGTTTTGACTTCAAATTCTTTTTTTCAATTTGCAGATCCTTCTTGCTAACTATCAGACATTCTTCTGAGTCAAATATTACCCAGTTGTCTTTATATGTACTTTGGCTCACACTTAATAGATTGTGACACAAGCCTTCAACATAATATACGTCTTTGACCTTATTCTTGATTTCCCCTAGTCCTGCTATCCTTCCGGTTTGATTTCCTCCAAATTTTACCTTGCCACCTTCCTTTGGTACTAATGTGGTAAAATTCTCAGGATCACCAGTCATATGTCTAGAGCATCCACTATCTCCTCAGTATGAGAACTGGAAGAGGTGTGGTGTGATGAAGATGATGGAGTCTGGAGGATGGGATCAACCTGTAGAAGATCACCAGCAGGGATATGGTCAGAGATGAAGGATGTGGAAGGGGCAAGAGGAGTGTCTAAAGGAATGATAGGAGGGTCAGAAAGTGAAGGGTCTGGAAGTTGAGGGTCTGAGGTAAGAGGTACAGATATGGAGGCTGGTGGAAGGTCAGGAAAGGAAATGTGAAGGTGAGACCTGAGTACATTCTCAATCCTCTAGATCCTCTGTGTTTGATCTTCCTGGCGATCAAAAAGTATATTGAAGTTGTGGTTCACTGCCTCTACTAACACTTTAACTTGGTAGTTGACTTGATCAATCAATTCAGTGTTAGACTTCCTCAACTGAGTGACAGCAGACTGGATGGCATCCTGAATATATGTCTGAAGAGCAGCCTGAGTAAAAGAAGGACCAGGAGATATTGCTCTGGAAGACTGAGCCTCATCCATCTTGGAAGGTGACGGATTCATTTTCTTAGGATGAGGATCTCTCTGGCTTGCCTCAGGAGGAAGGCCAAAATTTTCCATACTTTTTGGGCTAAAAATTGTGGTCTTTCATACTAAATTTTAAGCTTCAATGTTAAACCTTTATCAAGATAAAAATTGGGCTTTATGTCTTTCTTGGTCAAAAATTTCATTTAATCACCATTTCCACTATTTTGGCAACTTCAAGTATACCAAAATTCATCATTTTATTCCATTGAATATAATTAAATGTACAAGGAATTTTGGTGATTGAATTTGGGATATTGCAGTTACCTCAAGTTCTTGACACAAGAACTAAACTTAAGAGAGAGGCTGTTTGGAATAGCTTATGAAAATTTTATAAGTGCTTATGAATTGTAATTTACGGTCTACGAGGTAACTTTTACGGTCTACAAGGTAGCTTTTACAGTCTACGAGGTTCTTTTACGGTCTACGAAGCGCTTTCACGGTCTACGAGATAAATATGTGGAGGAGATTTATCTCGATTTACGTGAATCGGGCTTATATAATAAGCCCGATTCAAAAAAGCTATCACAAACAACCCCAGAATTCAAGTTCAACAAGGCAAATTTAAGTTCACTCTACAACAAATATATAATTATATGTTAATAAAATTAATAATAATGCTATAATAAAATAGTAAATAACAATAATTAAACCCCCATGATTGGCTCACTTAAATTTCCTTTTAAAAATGACAACAATTTATCTATTCCTGAAATTATCCTTTCAAATCACAAATCCTGAAATTTCATAAATCTATTACACTAAGTAAAATCCTTAGATAACTTCTATATCATACTCTTGCATCAATCACTCAATTTTATAAATTAAAATTTCACCTCTGACACACCTATAGTCATAAAATCATCAATATCAACATCCTAGACCAATCAAATCTCTTTTTCTAACTTATATGAGCATAACCCAATTATTAAAAACTCTTCGAACCTCCACATAATAAAAATATATCAAACTCTAACTCAAATATCAAATTATAACTTATAATTTCATATAGCTCAAAATCTAACAAAGTAAACAGATTAAAATTTCAATAATATCTCTAATGATCCAAGTAAATTATTTAAACCAAATTTAATTAGCAAAAATACCGTATAGAAACTAATTTATTATCTTTTTATAAAAGAAATTAATTATAAAATCATAAAATAACCAAATAATAAATCCAAACTGATTAAAGTTAGTTATTGGCTTTCCTCTACTTATATATAATCATCTATTATCAAAACTCAAAACTCTCCCAAAATCTTAACCCTAAAATTTTCACTAATCATTACAATATTACCATCAATAGAAAGACAAAAATTTGTAGAACAACTGTTATGAAGAAAGTTTGATTAGAAGAAGGGATTTTAAGTACCAAAATTATATAAAAAGCTTGAAATCTTATCTAAAATGACGACGAAATCGCACCCTTGGTTCTTCTCGCCAAATGAAAGAAAAAGTAGTGGGGGTGGGTATTAATAATACCTTCACCGCCTTTAAGCTAAAAGGCCTCATGCCCTTTAGTTTATTTTAATATATATATATATATATATATATATATATATATATTTCCTTTTTTTACCAAACCCTCATTTTTTTCAATAATTACCTGTTAAACCTATTTTTAATAAATAATTATTTTCTAATTATAATTACATCATAAAAATAAAAATAAAAAGGATGTTACAACTGGCTACTATAGGAGATTCATTAAATGGTTCTCTTAAATTTCCATGCCTTTGACCAGGTTGACCAAGAAAGATCAGCTATTCATATGGACTGATAAGTGAAATTGCTTTTCAAGAGCTAAAAGCAAAGTTGACTACAACCCATGTGCTTACCCTTCTTGATCCTTGTCATCCATACACAATGTATACTAAAGCTTCCCTCAAGGGTTTGGGTTATATGTTGATGCAAGAAGGCAAGGTTTTTGTATATGTTATAAGTAAAATAACCCACAGGTCCCAGGATCGAAACTAGGCTCTGATACCAAAATCGGACAGATGGGATGCAGGAAATCATAATCAGGATATAAGGAACAAATCATGGGGTTGACCAAATATGATCCGGGTTATGGAAGGATCTATGCCCTCTTTCATGCATAGAATATATTACAGGGTATCAACACAAGGATCCCCAACCTTCTTCCTTCAGATCATAATAGCACAGCCTTCCTTCGTTTCCTACTGGAGGCGTACCATAATATATATCCTTTATATGAAAATTATAATAACCTGCATCTCATATTTCCTTTTTTTACCAAACCCTCATTTTTTTCAATAATTACTTGTTAAACCTATTTTTAATAAATAATTATTTTCTAATTATAATTACATCATAAAAATAAAAATAAAAAGGATGTTACAACTGGCTACTATAGGAGATTCATTAAATGGTTCTCTCAAATTTCCATGCCTTTGACCAGGTTGACCAAGAAAGATCAGCTATTCATATGGACTGATAAGTGAAATTGCTTTTCAAGAGCTAAAAGCAAAGTTGACTACAACCCATGTGCTTACCCTTCTTGATCCTTGTCATCCATACACAATGTATACTGAAGCTTCCCTCAAGGGTTTGGGTTATATGTTGATGCAAGAAGGCAAGGTTTTTGTATATGTTATAAGTAAAATATTTGCATATTTATTTTCCCTTATATGGTGATTCTTTGGATGATTTTTGAGCTTAATTTAATGAATTTGGGTGTAATTGATAAAAAATAATGATTTTGGCATAAATACAATTTATCAAAAAAATACTAAATTTTAATCTTGTTTCAATTTGCAAGCAATATCTGGAGTTCTAGATGTCAGATTAGGATTTTCTTTATATGGATAAATAGCTAAGAAAAATTCATACAACTTTTATGTTGAGGCCAAAACCCAGTTCTACCTTCAAGAGTTTCAAATTTTTCTTAGAAGTTCAAAATATGGATTTGTCTAAGTCTGACCTTTGTCTACTAATTTGACCATAACTTGAATTGTAAATTTTAAAATGAGGAGCTCTCATATGCGTTTTCAAGCTAAGATCCAGATCTACAACTTTCATGAAGACACAAATTTGAGAATCTACTATTTTGACTATCAAAATTCAGCTACAATCAAGAAGCATAGTTGCCACAAGGTCAACATTGGTGGCTTAAAGTCAAGATTCATACTTAACAAGTGGAAATCTTTACACCTCATTCATCTATAAATAGATGAGTGAAAGACACAAGGAGACACACAATCTTAGATTTTAATTTCATGCAATGTATTGTTTTTTGCATGCCTTATTCTTGGAAATGATATAGGTTGTCACTTATATGGAAGGATAGATTTCTCCATGTTCACGCATCTTATAGTTGTATCTTTATATTTTAGAATTTAATAATTAAGTTTTATGCAATGTTTATGAAGTTTTCAATTTATTTGGGTTTTGTTTTTAATTTCATAATGAGCTAAATTTTTATTTTCCTAGGGTGATGATGGAGCTTACTAATGACGGATTGAATCTTATTAAATCTAGTTTTAATTTTTCCTTCATGATTGAGTTTTAATTATTGTTCTTAATCCTTTCAATTGATTCGCCATCTTTAAAATGATTTCAATATGTATCTTGAGATCGAAAGTAGATGCATGTGTGTAGATCATATAATTAAAATCATAACTTGCATATGAAATAAGAATATATTCATATGGGTTGTGTAGTCTTAATGAGTTCTATAAATTTTAATGCATGATTAATTGTTTTAATTCAAATAGGGATATATTAGATTAGCAATTAATTATCGAATTGCTTGACCTTGGAAGAGGGTAGTAATTAAATTAGGGAACCTCGGTTATCAATCATGTGGAATAAATTGGACTAGAATAAATAGGTAATTCAATCCAAAATTTTATAAGTTAAATCTGATCCCTATAGCTTTCTCTCATATTTGTTTTCATATCAATTGCATTCATATTTAATCATTTTTATTTTATAATCTCAATCATTAATTAATTGATCGACTAAATAGAATTAAGATTACCAATTTTGGTACTTAGTGATCAATCCTCGTGGGAACGATACTCTACTTACTTCTATATTACTTGTTTATAACAATGTACACCTGCACTTTTCAATAAACCATTTACATGCGTAAAAATATGCTTTGAGACAGTTAAGACCCCATGAAGAGAATTATCTGACTCATGACTTGAAACTTGTCGTTGTAGTGTTTGCATTGAAGATTTGAAGGCATTATCTATATGGAGCTCAATTTGAAGTTTAAAGTAATCACAAGAGCTTGAAGTATTTGGTTGACAAAAAAGAAATGAATAACAGACAATGCAGATGGATGGAGTTCCTGAAAGATTATGATTTAGAAATAAAGTATCATCCTAGAAAGGCCAATGTTGTGGCCGATGCTTTAAGTTGGAAATATATTTATTTTTCTATATGAACTTAAATGAACACTATTGGTTGGAAGGCTTGAGGGATATCCATATTGTACCATATTAGAAGATAGTTACTTTAAATGTGGTATTGGGTGAATACAGTTTCTAACAGAATCTTAGAAATGCTCAGATGGAAAATAGTTGGTTATGGCGGATTCGAGAAGAGTCATAATAAGGAGAGGTTTAAGATTATGACATTAGAGATGTTGATATCTTAAGATACAAAAAGAGAATTTTTGTTCCTGATGATGATGAGATTCAAAGGACTATTCTAAAAGAGGCCCATCGGAGTTAGTATACCATACATCCCATGATTACCAAGATGTATAATGATTTAAAGCGATAGTATTGGTGGCTAAAAGTGAAAAGAGATGTAGTTGACTTTGTGTTGAAATATTTGACATTCAAGAAGGTCAAGATTGAGCACCAAATACCACTAGGGCTCCTTCAGAATATGGACATCCCTAAATGGAAATGTAATATTATTTCTATGGATTTTATCATTGGTTTACCACCAATCCAAGCCATTTATGATGTTATTTGGGTTATCATGGACTGGTTGACCAAGTCGGCACAATTTTTGCTAATTAAAGCAGACTACTCTTTAGAAAAGTTAGCCAAGTTGTACATTAAAGAGATTGTTTGTATGCATGGGGTTCCAAAAGTATTATTTTAGATCGAGATCCAAGGTTCACTTTGAACTTTTGGTGGTCCCTACAAGAAGCTATGGGTACAAATTTGAAGTACAATACTGCATATCGCCCTCACACAAATGGTCAGACTGGGAGGACTATTCAGATACTTGAGGATATGTAGAGAGCTTTCACCATCGAGTTCACAGTAGTTGGGACTTACTTGCCATTGGTAGAATTCGCATACAATAATAGCTAGCATTCCAGTATTCAGATAGTAGCATCTTTTAAGGCTTTATATGGTCGGAAGTGCAGATCTCTGTTATGTTAGACCTAATTAAGTAAGAGGACCATTATTGGACCAAATTTTGTAGACCAAATATTAAGGAAGATTGAAATGATACTACAAAAATTGTTGAACACTCAAACCTGATAGAAGATTTATACAGATCACTGGAGGACCCCATTTAAGTTTAGTATGGAATATCATGTTTTCCTAAAGGTTTCACCTATTACGGGCATTGGGAGGTCTATTACGGAAAAGAAGGTGACTTCACAGTTCATTAGGTCTATTAAGTGCATGGCCTCACTATAAAAAGTAATAGTATTAGGTCAAATTTAATAGTGATGGAATTTTTACTCCTATTTTAAATGTTCCTATGTATTTTTGCACCTCCAAAAAGTAGATGGTGTTAGAAGCATTTTGGGTAAAAATTCATAGGTATTTTTGCACCTTTACCCTTTATAATAATAATTTATTCTTAAAATTAATGACATGCCCTATGACCCAACACTACTACAAAAAAAGGTCATAAATAGCGCTTATTTTTATAAATATTATGGTGTTTGGGAAGCAGCACAATTTTCATCACCATAAAAACAACCTATGGCATTTCTTAAATTTTTAAAAGCGCCAGTTCTTTTTATTTTTTATTTTATTTTCAATATACCTCCTACGACGCTTACCTAGGGAAGCTCCATAGGAGGTCAATACCTCCTATGACGCTTCTAATGGAAGCGCTGTAAGATGTATTAACCTCCTATCATAAGAGGTATTAATTTTATTTATTTATTGTTGTAACATTTTTTTTATTCATTTAACGTAATTGTATCATTTTTCTGAACCATGACAATTCAAATCCACAGCAATTTACAATATAAATTGATAATGAAAAACAAACTAAATCAGAATTAAATACACACATAATTAGTTCATAAAAAAACCAAAAACAATGTGGACCAAATGTTATTAAATACCATTCACAAGAGCTCTAACATTTAAGTTGCTCAAACTTAAGTCATACACATTTTACACATATAAGATTCAGATCCAAGATAAATTTTAAATAAAAAAAGAATTTGGACCAAATGTTTGGGAAAAAACCACTTAGAGGCAAGGATGCTTCTGTAGGAGGAGACAGAAGTAGAAAACAACACTTGGGGCAAGAAGCTTTTCGTACTGCAACCGAAGTAGTGACCAAATTTGAAGAAAATTATAGAGGAGGAGACAAGGGACCAAGGAAGCTTCAACTTGCCGCCATCAAATATAATGGAGACAATCGATAAGAAAAGGTGGTGGACTAACTGAAGGGACCAAAAGAGAGCTCTGTGAAATAAGGAGATGGAAGGCGCGGGAGAAGATGAAAGAATGGCTCTCTCGTGTCTTTCAAATGAAATTATAATGCCTTTTGAAATAAGGAGATAGAAGGCGCGGGAGAAGATAAAAAAATGGCTCTCCAATGTCTTTCAAATTTCATTTTTAATGCCTTGTGACCATGCTATAAAAAAATAAAAAGACAGTATATGATTGTAATTAGGGGAAAATACCACTTTTTAAAAGAATGAAAAGGAATTTTGGATTTTAGAGAGATGAAGCATTAAAAAAAAGTATATTCAATTGTTTTTTTTTAAAATAGACCTTGGACGAAGCTTTAATATAGAGTGCCGCCTAAGGTTAACCTTGGCCGGCGCTTTACATAAAGGGCCGTTCAAGGTCAATTATTTACTTTTTTTTTATGTGGTTTTTTTAAAAGTAACTTAACATACTTTTTTTGCAATCTCCCTAGATCTGGCCTTCATCTCTCATGCTTTATATATACTTAATATATTTTCTTAATTTTTACTTTGTTTAATTTTACATCATAATCAAAATTCAATTTTAAATTATATCTTCGAAAACAATTATCAGATATAACCAACCAAATTTCAAATATTATTGATAAAAAATTTTATATTTATATATAATATATAATATATATTTAATATATATATATATATATATATATATTATTGCCTTGGTCGTACGGCCAAGGCAATTATATATTGCGTGCCTTTAGGCAATTGCCTAAACCGGTCCTTTTGATAAGCGCCGGTTAAGACAATAAAGTTTTATTCCCTTAACCGAAGCTTTTCTAAAAACACCGGTTAATACACTAAATTTTTTTTAGGCAATTCTGATTTTTTCATATTTTAAGGATCTTATCAGGTGACTTTCAAGAAAGTATCGACTAAGATGCATTTTTGTTTTGCTGATAACTTTATTTTTTTGCAGATTATTCCTATTACTAAGGTGTAAATTTCATTTAAGCATGTTTTTTTAGATAAAGTGTTTGTATAGCTTTTGTTAATTTATTGTTTAAATATTTACTTTATTTATTTTAATTCATAATTAAAGCATTAGAAATAAATAATTTGGGGAAAATTTATTTGCTGACAACATGTATATAACTTAAGTAGCATCTAAACGTTTAGAATAATTTTAAATCATGACACCATTTATGGCGCTTTGTTGTAAAATGCCATAGCTGATATACTTGGTATAAAAAAGAAAAAAAAAGGCCTTGTATGGCGTTTCTTAAGGAAGTGCCATAGAATCTTAACACTAAGTTATGACACTAATAATAGAAAGCGCCGTATAAAACACCCTTCCTTTCATTACCTTACCGGCTCTTAATTCCATTAAATCAGAGTAAGCGAGCGATAATTTAAATAAACTAAAATCCTTTCTCTTTCTTTATGCTAGAGCGATCATCTTATTACATTAGAGCGGTTCTCTACTTTAACAACAATCATTCATACATGCTTATACATATACATATACATACATACATGTATAACTTCCCGTTAATACAATCACCGTATAAATACACCAAATACTATAAAAAGGCAAGTTTCACCCAAGAGGGGGGTGAATTGGGTGATACCAAATTTTTCGGCTTCAAACTGGACAAGGTGAAGGAGAAGATAAAGGAACTTGTACACAAAGAGTTATACTGGTTCGTCCACAAGTTACTGCCTACATCCAGTCCCCAAAGGTTTCCACCTGCTGAGTTTTTTACTATTCTTCCAAGATTCAGTTGGCTCTTGGAAAGCACAATACAACAGATATCCTTGCTAGGACTATGAGCAGAATGTTCTTCAACTCAGAACTTTCTCTCTCCCTCACGACAAGACTTATGAGCAGAGTAACTTCAATGATCTCTCTCAGCTTCACTCGTAAGGAAAACACTCAACCCTCTAAAGGTCCCTTTACCTTGAGATGAAGATTACAATAAAAAGATTTACAGAAGAAACTCTCTTACAGACCAGATGAATAATCACTGAAGCTCACAATACAGATTGAGAAAAGATTGAAAACAAATAAGCTTGTTGTTTGTATATTGCAATTGGAGTCTGCTCAATAATCTATATGTTGTGCATTTGTAAAGAGCAGCTTTTTATTGATCTCTTTCTGACCGTTGCAAATACTTCCGTTGATAACATCAGGATGGGCATTTGAATATTTTAAGACATTCTCGTGCAGTGTCTGCTTTCGCTGTGTTTCCTGCAGTTTCTGTCATCCCACTTCTTTGAGCATGTTCACTTGCATAATGTCTGTGTCCCACTGAGAATAATACTCAAATATGTTAATATATGAATCATCAACGAATAAATAATATACATACGTCTTAGAGTTGATCTTTGAATGATTATATTTCTGACAGCATTATGAACTCGAGTTTGCCCAGACCAACTCGAGTGTAGATTCAATATGAACTCGAGTGCTCACTGATGCACTCGAGTGCAGTCCATTTTTCCTTGCTTCTGATAGTGATTTCGAAGAGAACATAAGTGAGAATTGACCAAGGACTCGAGTGCAAGAAATAGAACTTGAGTGCATATCATGTTTATTCATGTTAGTTGTTCTCGGGTACAAACTCTCAAGCCAGCACTCACAGGACTCAAGTGCACCTAAATTCTTCAAGTTCACAAGTCTCTCCGGTTCACACTTCCATGACAAAACTCACAGAACTCGAGTGCATAATTTAGAACTCGAGTAATAGGATCCGAATCTCATATCACTTCCTCTCTGGACAAAACTCTTATATCTGCACTTCCAGAACTCGAGTGTATCATATGCCATGAACTCGAGTGCAATATTTCGAACTCGAGTGCAATATTTCAAACTCGAGTGCACTTCATGTTTTCACTTGGACACTTCCCTGGGACACACTTCTTTGAGCATACTCTCAGGACTCGAGTGATCTTCTCATACCTAACTCGAGTACATGAATCCAAACTCGAGTTCAGTGCTTGTACTTCAACAGGCTTGACTCTCGGGACATACACTCTTGTCTCACAACTCTCAATGCTCGAGTGCAACTCTTTTAGGGACTCGAGTGGAGATCCACAAACTCGAGTGCTATGATCCTGGCAAACATTACACTTCAAATTTCATTAGTTCACAATGGTAATTACACAATAAATTTTGAATAGAACTCGAGTGTGCATATTAAAACTCAAGTGATATGCTCAGAACTCGAGTTTATCAAAGGAAACTCGAGTGAGACAGCAATTTCACAGCAAACATGAACTATAAATTTCAATTGCATTTTAATGATAAAATCCACTTAATGTCTTTAATTAATACTACTCATTTCCTTGCAAAACATCTCATCACTATTTTGTTATCATCAAAACATAGGATCCAACAAATACAAGCTAGCGCCTTGCGCTTCAAGCTTCACTCATCTTCATATCTCCTCTGTGCACTTCTCCAGGAACTCTTCAACCTGTCTAAAATGGTTAGTTGGGAGGAGTAAGATTCGAGAGAATCTCAGTAGCGAACACTACCACTATGAATGTAGATATATATGAATGCATGACATGCTTGCCTACACTATTTCATGCCAACATAATGACATGCTACGTGCTTGATGTTATGACATACCAATGGCCAATGTACAAATATAACAGAGCTTCAATCAATCAAATATGTTTCGCACAAATAGGCAAAGCAGTCACATAATCAATGCATAAACATACATATCACACACATGCAGGAAAGGTAAGTTCACTACTTGTCAGACTTCACGTCCGTCCTCAATCCTTCGTCTTTGCTCTGGTTTCGGGCATGTCCATTTGTCGAGTCCTAGAATTCCAAATATATTTAATGAGTCACTACTCATCCATATAACATTCTAAACTCATTTTCAGTTGATAACTTAGCCCAATCACACTAAATTACCAAAATGCCCCCGTAAGCCCGGCCTAACTGTACTTTTACAACAATTATAACATGGGCTAATCCTACACCATTTCATGTTTAGAATCCATTTAAGACTCCAAATCAATCAAATTCAGGACCGAATGACAAAATTACCCTTGATAGCCCTTACTTAGAGCCAAAAGGGGTAATTCGATCATTTCACTCCCCAGGCCTTTTCTCACCTCATCATCAGCATGAACCCTACACAATTTTTCCTTCTGAACTCAATGGAATCATCCAATGGATGAAATTCCAACTCATAGCTCAAGCCCCACGCATGACAGCCCATATAGCGTTCTCTGAAGAGTTGTGTCGGTTCCTCCCTTTCTTTGACTTAATATCTTCCTTTCTACTTCTTATAACATGATTATCCATTTAGACATCCATTGGACATCATTTTGGCCCCCAAAACACTGATAGAATAAGAGATGAACAGTACCCTACTCTCAAAATACTCATCCAAATGACAAACCGAAATGGTAGAAAGGAAGCTTACGCTTACCTCTACGCTTTTCTAAATTCGTTTCGGAATTGCGGCGAAGCTCCGGCCGGTGAGACGGCACCAACCATCTTTAAATGAGAATCCAAAACCATAGAATCGAAGCTTGGGATGAGTAGAGAAATATATGTACTAGGTACTTTGAGATAAGACGTCGTTTCGGTCGAGTTCCGGCGATATATAACTTTCTCTCTCTCTTCTCATTCTCTCCGTTCGCGTTCTCGTTCTTTCATTTCTCATTCTCATCTGTTCCGATTTCTCTTTCCCTTCCCTTTTAATTTGACCGCACGAGAAAGAATAAAAGGATGAAGGAAATGATGAATAATTAAAATCATCCAGGTGGCCTTTACACAATTAGTTCACCTATCTCATTTCTTGCACAACAAGTGTCCTTTCTCTTTTCCTTCATCATTCCATCAATATTAATGAGAAATAAGAGAGTATAATTCACTTTCAAATTATCCCATTACACCACCTCAAGTGGTCAACCGAAGCCTTAAGCTTCTCCACTTATTGATTTTCCTTGATAATAATTCACCCGCTTGGGTTTACTAATCATCGAGTAGTCATTTCCCTCCTTTTTATTCCCATTTAACTCAAATCATCAGGAATATTAGGGAAAAGTCCTCATTTCTCAACTTATGACAAAATTACCATTTTTCCCTCACCTTTTATTTCTTTTAATATCCAAAAATATTAAGGAATTTTGGGATAAATATCATTTCTCACTTAAACATTTACCAAACCGGGGTCTAGCAGTCCACTTAATCCAGGTTAAACCTCAAGCCTTTAATCCCTAAATTCGAGGTATTACACCGTTGGTTATAATTTTTTTTAAAAAAAGAAACAATTACCTACAGCGTTTCTTTGAGAAACGTCATTAAATATGCGCTACTAAAAGCCTCTTTTGTAGTAGTGTAAAAAATTCTCTCCTTAACTTGTTAGTAAAAAAATATCTTTGATCTAGTGTTGTAAGACCCTGTTAGATTGCTCTAGATCTCAAGTTTAAGTCATAGAGGAGACACTTATATTAAAAAGGGAAGTCACAAACCCCAAAGTTAAAATAGTCGGTTGTTTGTATACCAAGTAGTAGAATCAAGAAAAAGCACTCACTACTACAAAAAATAAAAGACGTGGCGCTTATAACAACAATATTAGTGGTACTTGACAAGCGCCACATATTAGAACGCTACTAGAACAAGCTGTGACGCTTCAGCACAAGCACCATAGTAGCTAATTTTTTTTAATTAAAATAACCAAGGGTGGCACTTATTAAAGAAAGCGTCACAGCTTGTGTGGAACTTCCTGTGGCGCTTTCTTAAATAAGCGCCACCCTAGGTCCATTTAAATATTTAAAAAAAATATTAAACACACGATGTTAATTATATTTAAAAATACATATAGGGTGGCGCTTTCTTAAATAACAGTCACCCTATATATATATTTAATATAATTTTATTTTATTAAATTATTTTTTTAATATTTAAATTGACATAGGGTAATTATATTAATTTTTTAAAAAATATTTAAATTGACATAGGGTGGTGCTTTCTCCAAAAAGCGCCACCCTATATTTTTTTTAAATTTTTATTTTTCTATTAAATGGCTTAGGGTAGCGCTTACTTAAAAAAGCGCCACCCTTGACCTATTTTTTTTAAATATATTTTTTTTTATTTTCAATTCTTTCGTGAGTTTATTTTTTTCTTTATATTTATTTTTGACATATAGTGGCGCTTTCTAGGTTTTTCTTTTTTAATAAATATTTCTATATTTTTGTCTGTCCTTTCCTGCATATTGACAGTGAAAACAAAAATTTCTATACCCATGCAAACCACAATGGAATAATTAAATTGATACAAACAGATAGCTAATTATCAAAATCACCTCTAAATATATATTTACTCAATTGTGAATATAAGACAGTAATTAATTTAGCTACTTAAATCCACAATAACAGCAATATGCAAATAAACAACCTAGCACGTTTATATAGTATTCTAGCCAGAATAGTGCCTCAACAGATATTCACACAACTCCTCGATGAGTTCATTGATTTTATTGTCAGTCAAACTGTTAGAACGCTGATCTTCATAATACTATACCAATACAATAATGCAAAAAATGAATTAATATAACTCAACATTAATTATCAGACAATTAATTAAATTTAAAACACAATATGTATTGTACTAAAATGACTTACTTTTAGTGGAACCTGAAGCTGAGCATGAGTAATGACATCCTTCATGAATTTCATTATATAATACCCGCAATCATCGTTATAGGGCTGGAAAGGGCACTGTAACAATATAATAAAATAGTTAACAAAATTTGAAAATACAATTTTGTTAAAATCAAAATGCAATTAAATTCTTAAATCAGTACATGTATCTTCTTCCAGGTATAGCTGTGGACAGGATTTACAGATCTAGAAAAGCTCAAGCTGGCAGAGGCTCTATATGCAGTCAGTACACTAAGAAAACAAATAAATGTTGATTACGTTAGGGTATTTAATGGCTTCCACAAATATATATTTACACACACATATACATGCATATATATTGTAAAGACCCGCCTCATATATCGCTTATTACTGACCTTACTCAGAGTAGCAATACGTAGTTCAGTGGGCACACATGAATATCATGAATATACTGATAATATTAATACAATATTGCTTGATTACAATACAAAATTTCCAGAATTTCGGAAAACATCACTGTTCTAGATTTGTTTCCAAAAAACAGGACAGAACTTCACAAATTCATATCTCCTAGCATACTTGTCCAAAAATTACAAACTACATATCAAATTAAAGCTCCACATGTCTACTTTAAGCATGAAAAATTTCATAATTATTGGATAATATGTGATTCCTCAAAAACTCATTACAATGACATTGCCTCCAGAAAACGAAATTCACAGCATTTACTCTTCAACTTCCAAAAAATCTCAATTCATATACAAGCGTCCAAAAATAATGAACACTTGTATACCTACACAATTTTTCCTCCTAAAGCCATTGGAAGCATCAAAATTATCAAATTTCCACTCTTTCTCCACGTCACAGTACAGGGCAAAAAAATCAGATTCTCCGAAAAAGTTTGTTGTTTCTTCGTTTTCTCTTACCTAATCACTTCCTTGCTGCTCCTAATCAAGTGATTAGCTATTTAAACACTCGTCGGACATCATTTAGCCATTAAAAAAATACTTTAAACCAGCCATGAACAGTACCACACTTCCAATTTACTCATCCAAACAACAAATCAATCGGTTAAAAAGGAAGCTTACGTTTACCTCTACCCGTTTCCACAAACGGTTCGGAATTCCGGCAATACTTCGGCAAGGGAGATGGCACCAAACACCTCCAAATGAAAATCCAAAATCGTAGGAATGAAGCTCGCGATGAGTAGAGGAAGTTTCCAAAAGGGTACTTTGAGAGAGGATGTCGTTTCGGCAGTGTTTCAGAGGAAAGAACTTCCTCTCTCATCTCCCTCCATTTCCTTGCACTCTTTCTCTCTCTTCTTTCAGATTTTTCTCCGTGAAATGGAGAAGAAGATGATGGGGAATTGATTAAATGTAATCACACATTTCACTTGCCACATGTCACAATCTTATTGGCCCAAAAATTGAATTTTCGCACAAAATACCAAATTCTGCAGATTTTTCATTAACTTTGAAAATTCATATCTAATTGTACAAATGTCCAATTCAAGTGATTCTAAAGGCTATGATACCCTTATTGAGTATAGTCTTAAGAAAAAATATAAAATTTGGCCAATTAATAACTCAATCTTCCCAGAATTTTAATCATTGAATGTTGTCCCAGAAAATAATTAATTTCGCTGGGCTAACTTCAAAAATTCATTTCTCTTTGTGTACAACTCCAAATAACTTATATGGCCTATCAAATTAAAGCTTGATAAGTTTACTTTTATTCTGGAAAGTTTCATAATTTGTCACCATCATTTACCCATCGAAACATGTCACACAATCATCACTGTCATACCGAGAATTTCACCGGTAGCAAAAATTACTTTGTGTTCCATTTTACTCTATTGTGTGTGACTTTCAATCACTTCGTTTTGTTATTCCCCGAGCTCTTTAGCTCACCAATATAATTCTTTTTAATATCCAATGATATAAAGAAATTTTGGGGAATTTAAACATGCCTCATAGGGACATTTGCTAAACAAGGGTCTAGCAGTCCACTTAATCTATGCTTAATCTTATGCCTCTAGTCCCAAAATTCGGGATATTACATATATGCTTACCTATTAATCAGTCGCAACAAATGAGGACGGTCTGAAGGAACACCTCCACTTAGAGGATCTATATAGTAAATGCGAGGGGCAGAAGGTGTCGCTGCATTGATCACAATCAAGATCCAATGTGCCCTAAAAGATTTTGAAAGTTTTTCTTCAACAATGCATGATATAGTAAAAGTAATACAGTAAAGAAATGTAAAGTGAAATACGACCACTAATAATAAATTTATTACCCCGCATTTTATAAAAGAAAGGTTTTGAGTTATTATGATCTCATTTATAAGTTACTTATTTCATTGAAACCAAGTAACTTAAATCTCATTAACCCGTCTCAAAATTTAATAAATTTTTAATGTTATTGTTATTTAATAGTATATACACAGTTTTCAAGAAAATAATATACACAATAATAAATAAAAAGGTAAAATTATATATACATGTAAAAATATTAATGTTGTATTCTTAAAAACAAAACTAAACCGTACTCTTTCATAATTTGTTGTGCTTTACAAAGCATCTGTACAGGCGCCTAGTGAATCAATGGATGGAAGTCAAATAAATATAAGAAAAACTGGAGTCAGTGATGTTAAAAGAAAATTTGAGTTTGATGGTATACTCCATTCCATATCAACGCATCTAGTCCACCTTACTTACGCGGAACTTGACTAAAGTTGCTCCTCGCAATAGGGACGACTCTGGGCACACCATATATAGTTTTCTCTCTGCTTTAAAACCAGCACACTTGCTCGTTCTTAACTCAACTGCCATCGTCCTCAGCATTCTCTTTACCGTCAATCTCAACATTCCCTCCTCTCTCTCTCTAGCCATGGCTGGTCCGTTGAGGTTAGTATGCCTTCTCTATCTCAATTACGTACTCGCCTTTTTCGTTTTTCTATATATATTTGCATCTTCAAGCAACAACACTTTCCAAAGCTGAGATGTGAGCTCTTAGGTTTAATTATTTGCATGTAGTATAAAATCATCATTATCATCTTCTTAGTTTGCTGGCTTTTTACAGTTCAAATCTGTGTCATGCTATATGTGTTCTTGATCACGACTATGGCTATGGTGGTTCAAATACACTTTCCGAACTCTTCTCCTGCAGACAGCTTCTCTGCAAACCTCTAGATTTTCATAGATTCTATGCTTGTTCCTTTATGGCTTTTCATATGCATACTACAACTCTCAAGCCTCCACCTCAAATAATGATAACCCTTACTTCAACTCTCAACCTACATAGCTTAAATTTTAGGAAGCATGGCTTGTGTTGCACTAATATCTATGTTGGTGGTTTCTAAAGCCGGTTTAGCATTCATCATCATTATCTACTTGATGTGGGTCCTCATATATTTTGCCTCCAATCCAATCACCGAAATATGCAAGAAGATAGGTTCTAATGTCTACGTACCATATGTGCAAAGCAAATCAGTATAACGATGACCCAAGAGACAGCGTAACATACAAGTTTAGACATTGTCAAGTTGTGCAAAGTGATTATTATAATGTTGAAACTTGAAAGCAAATAAGAAAACACAAAGGTTGGACTAAACTGTAGAACTAATAATGCTATTGTAATGCCAGTGACCTTGTAGAATAATCTTATATTCTAATACAATGTAAGTTAGTAGAAGGTTTTAAATTTCATCTGCATGTAATCTTATACCATTAGTGCATGTCTATTTAATTAAAAAAAATGTTATTATACTGCTTGTAATCTCCCCCATTTGATCATTGTTCAGAAATAGGTTTCTTCAAGGTACATAATTTGAAAAGAAAATTATAGCTTCACAGTAGTTTGTTTAATCATATCGAAGGTTTTAATTTCTTAAATTTGGAGGCGTTTTTATTAACAACTTATCTTCTATTATTTTTTTGCTTGACACGCAATTAAGTTGAATAAAATTTAGTCATGATTTCATCCATTTTTAAGTAATAAGCAAAATGATGTTATAAGAATATATTACTAACACTAGGACAAAATATAGATTTTACACCTATTTTTTACACTTGACAAAACATGATACGTGTAGAAAGTGTGACCAGTGGCATTTTCGTAAATATATGGAGATGAAGGAACTTTCTATACGTGTTGGAAAAACAACACGTGTAGAAAGTAAATTTAAAAAAAATCTTTTATAAATTAGTATTTTTTAGATATATTTTTGAAATTAGGTGTGATTCATGCCTTTAATTTTATTTTAAAAATTTTTAATTTTTTTTAAAATAAATAATGACTTTTTACACATGTTGGGATTCCAACACATGTATAAAGTCTATTTTCTACATGTGTTGGGATCCCAACATGTGTAGAAATTTATTCTGAGTTTAATTGTTTTTTTTTTAAATATTATCACTTTCTACACGGGTTGGAAGTCCAACCCTTGTAGAAAGTATGTTATCTACACGAGTTGAATCCAACTTGAGTAGATAACAGACTTTCTACATGGGTTGGGCTCCCAACCCGTGTACAAAGTATCTTAATTTTATTTTAAAAATTTTTTAATTTTTTTTTAAAAATAAATGATTACTTTCTAAATTGGTTGAGAGCCCAACAGGTGTAGAAAGTGGGATCCCAACCGGTGTTGAAAGTTGTATTGTTAAAAAAAAATTTATCGCGCCCTTCTTTCCTCAAACCCTCCAAACTCGCTAATGCATCTTCTTCAATTAGAGTTATTTTCTTCAACCTTCCAAGCTCCTATAGAGAACAATCCCCAGCGGCTATAGCCTCCCTACACAGCTGAAGAGGAAGCAAAGAAGAATTGGAGATGGCCGAAGAAAAAGATCGTATCTAGTTAATGTAGCATCAGGTTTAAGTAGGCCAAGGACCCCTCGCATGAAAAACCCTTGCTGCCTGGACATCTTTTTCATGCTACTCGTCGCTCTGATTCTGCCACACTTATTTTCACTTCCAGGTCTCCATCGTCTAAACATTTGGATTTACACTTTTGCTTTTGGTGCGCCTCTCTCTTACTTTCTAGATCATCAATTCTTGAATCTGGTCTTATTAGCTATTTTCTGGTTCTGAATGCTACTGTGTTTCGTTATCCTGTTGCCTTGTCATTTGCAATTTTACTATCGCATGATTTATAATATTTTAAGATTCCCATGTTGTTTGTGATCCCATGATCTATATATAAGCATACTTAACATATAATTATTAATTGTTATTTATTAGGACTATCTAACTTATTTGAAATGGTTATTCCCAGGCTGTTGTACTAGCTATGGATGAGTTGGTATTAGACGTTGATCAGGTTGAAAATCTCATTAGATTTTGTCCTACTAAAGAGGAGATGGAGCTTTTGAAGGTTAGACTTGATATAATGATGGCTGCTTCTTGCATATTGTCTTGGCAATTAAGGTTTCTCTGTTTGGGATATGCTTTTTATAGTAGGTTGCACCCATTTACTCTGATACGTTTGCTTTTTTAATTTTGATCCTCTTGTTTACAATCAGGGATATGCTGGGGACAAGGAGAATTTGGGAAAGTATGAGCAGGTTGGTTTGTGACTTCTTCTCACTCTATTATATCTTCTAATTTTTTAGCAGAAAAGCGTGAGCACATTGAAATTGCATTGGTGTCGTCAAATTGCGTGAATCATGATTGTGCATATAGGAAAATTTAAATTTCCTGGAGCATATTAGTGATTGAAAATAATCATACTCTGATTGAAGTGTAAATTGAATGTATAATGTTCATTATAAAATGATCTTGTTCAGTTGTTTTTTTCTTTTCGTGTTATGTTTGCATTAAAATTGAAAAGAGAAGAGCAAATATTGTTGGGAAAAATGTATCTCCAAGTTAAATTTATATATATATATATATTCCTATTCTTATATAGATATTTAATTGTATTTATTTCAGTATTTTTTGGAGCTGATGAAAGTTCCACGAGTGGAGTCAAAATTAAGAGTATTTTCTTTCAAGATCCAGTTTGGTTCTCAGGTTCCATGGTATCTTCAATATATATGATTTTCTTGGGAGGACTTTTTTCTCTTGCTTCAGTTGTTATTCTTGTATCGTTATGCAGATTACTGAATTCAAGAAGATTTTAAACACTGTGAACTCTGCCTGTGAAGAGGTACTTAACTCATGGCACTAACATTTATTCTCTTATGTATATTTCTAGACATTGTTTACTTTCTATTGGGTTAGGTCCAAAAGTCTATCAAACTTAAGGAGATAATGAAGAAAATACTTTACTTGGGGAATACGTTGAATCAAGGAACTGCAAGGGGTTAATAGTTTCTTATACCAACGTCTTTTTTATCATGAACATCTAGTTTATCTTTGACATTTCTCTAGGATTTGATCTTGTGCAAAATATCTGGTTTGCTGACAAAGCATTTAAGTAAGAATGTTGTCATTTTATGCAGGTTCTGCAGTTGGATTTAAGTTGGATAGTCTATTAAAGCTTACTGACACTCATACTTCTAACAATAAGATGATATTGATGCATTACCTTTACAAGGTACAAGTCTGTATTGCAATATATGAAGATAATTTTTGGTGGCTTATATTTCTTGTTTGGTATTAGGTCCTTGCTGAAAGGTCACCTGGGCTTCTTGATTTTCACCTAGACCTAGTCAGCCTGGAAGCTGCTACTAAGGTGATAATTTATTTTTTGTCACAGAAAAATGGTTTTGGTGCTAACTATCAAGCTGAGATAGTTGTTTTTCTTTGATGTATAATAATTAGTAGATCACCTTGCAGATACAATTGAAGTCATTAGCTGAAGAGATGCAGGCAATCATCAAGGGATTAGAAAAGGTCAAGCAGGAGCTTGCTGCATCTGAGAATGATGGACTTGTATCTGAAGTTTTCCTCAAGGTGTTTGGCTTTTTAATGTTATTTCATGGTTCATATACTAGGGGGAAAAGTCAAAGGGACTAATATTTTGAAAGAAAACTGAAAATGAATTTATATATCGGTTTTCATGCACCATGATTTTTTAAAGTATTTATATTAATAATGTGACTTCTATCATCATCACTTAATTTAAATTTTTGGATACACATTGTTATTTCTTGTTTAGATTGATAGATTAGGCATGACCCAGTTACATTTTTTGTTATAATCGATTTACAGCTGCTCTAATTGACCAATTCGGTTTTCATTTAGAACCAAAAGAAAAAATAGTTTTTTAATTGCACGTGCAAAAGGGCGAAAGACTGATATTGTTACTGAATATAAGAGAAGGGCATATTGGTATATGTTGAGATGTGGTTCATTATGTATTAATATTCCACAATCCAATCAAGGAAAATGATTGGTTTAAGAAATAAGAAGAAATTAGAAAAAAAAATTGTAATAAAAAAGTGGAGGAAAGCTAGTGGTTGGGGGATTCTATGGTCCCACCTAGGTCTTGATTTCAACAACGAAGTCCTAGATGAAGCTCAAGCTTAAAAGAAGCCTGAACTTTAAATTAAAGAGTAGGAAACTTTTGTTGTCTTTGTAGTTTGTGAATTACGGTATAGAATTGATGGTGAAACTTCTACAGAACTATCTGAACTCAATTTTATTCCAACTATATTAATCGATTGGAATGGGGTGAATAAAAAAAATAGTCCAGTGGTTGTATTGATAGACAGGCTACAAAAGTAATTATCAACTAACAACCGTGTGTAATGCAGTTTGGCTACATTGTTCTGACCACTTCTGCGAGCATCATGGACCATGAAGAAGCTAGAAGGAAAAATGTTGGTGGAAAGGTCCTTGGTTGTTTTTACTAGACACGTGCGTTTATGATTGTACAAATTTTATTGTAAAAGTTAGGCCAAGTTTGTTTACCTGTATTGATATAGCTTTGTTAATATTTTGGATTGGAATTTACAATAAATTTGATATTTCAGATTAGTTTTGTTGTAATTATTTTTATTTGTCAGGTGTTTTATTGTTTGTTACCATGTAAACGGGTTTGAAGCATAATAAATAAATAATTTTTTTTTCAAAAAATTAGTTTCTACACTTGATGAACAATGAGAGGCATAGAAAGTCTACTTTTTACACTTGACATCTCACATCACGTGTAGAAAGTCTCACTTTCTACACGTGATGTGAGACGTCAAGTGTAAAAAGTGGGACTTGGGACTTTTAACACGTGATTTCTCACATCAGGTGTAGAAAGTCCAAACTTTCTACACCTGTCTTACGTCAAGTGTAAAATGTCATTTCCGTCACATGTAAAATGTCTTTTATGCACTAGTATAAGTCTTGAAGAAGAAAAGAAGCGAGGCAAGGATAAAAGGAAATAAATTATTTGGTCATTTATTTATTTAATAAAATGAAATGTAGTTATAGTGCTTACCCTATGCTTAAACCTAAAATTATACATCAACGAATATTATATTTAAAATCAAAATATTCATTGATATTATAAAATAAAGGAAAAATGAAAATAGGATGGAAGAATGAGTAGAGAATTGAAGAGCAAGAAAAAGTAATTCTCATTCACTATAGAGGGGTTTAAAACATATAACATATACCTTCTCTTTATAGGCACAACCCTCTAATATACAATTAATGTTATTCCATAATCATAGGAAATAATGGGGGATATGGACATCTACAAATATTATATTCATAATACGGCCCGTGAATGTTTATGACTAATCATATGTCTCATCAAAAAATTTCAACCAAGAAAAATCCAATAGGACAAAAACTTAGTAGGAAAAAAAGTATACCATTCGTTAATACATACATTGCCCAATGCTACCTCATTAAAAACCTTGTTAGGAAAACTCAGTGGAATAAAACTATAAACAAGAAAACAAAGAGTACAATATGTATTAGCCCCCTCTTAGCAACGTGAACTGATACCTTTGAGTCTGTGAAGTCTAATATCATGAACAAGCCTTTAAATATTGTTGCATGAAGTGACTTGGTGAACAAATTCTTTTCCAATGTCTTCATGTCAATAACGAATTATGTCTTGCTAACAACAAATGGTGTTTCAAGTTGTGTATGAGTAACAAGATACATAATTGCTCCAATTGTACTTAGATATGGTACTTCTAGAGTAAGTATTTCATCGTAAGCTTTTTAAGGTTTAAAGACATGGTACTTATAGACTAAGCATCTCTCCACCATCACTTTCTTGAGGTATAAAAAGGATTTTTATCCATCTCCAAATTAAACATCTTACAACTATTGGAGTACATGATGGATGTGATTCATCCATAGATAGATCTTAATACACTAAAATTCTATCTTTCAAATATTCAATTTGTAATTTGAAGCAAACTTTTATTCTTCCCAAGTCCTTCATTTCAAATGCTTTCTTTATGCAATTAACATCTATAGTAAGCTCTTTAGGAGTTTAAGCAGTTTGCTGCTTTTGCAAGCTCTTCCAAAGTTCCAAAATATTTAAGCTCTTCATAAGTTCTAATGATATTTATTTCAATAATTATTGCAGACTCATTTACAAATTCATTCATAAAATACATGGGCAAATTCGATCACCTTTAATAAATATTCACTATGTTGATAATAACATATACACCCTAGTTGTTTCAAACCATATAGAGATCTTGATGATTATTTGCTTCTAGCAACTCAAATCCTTTAGAGATTTTCATATCTTTTGACCACATACTGTTGGCAAATTAAATCCTTCATGGATTTTCATATGTTTTGATCACATGGGGCAACTTGAATCCTTTAGGAATTTTCATATGTTTATATCTAAATCTATTCATTTGTTTGATCCTTCAAGGATTTTAAGTATAATAATTTTTCATATATATGCTCCTAGTATTTTAAATCCTTTTGGGATTCATATATAATTTCACAATATAGTAAGCCATAGGTTAGAATCATAATACCTAGAGGTTGTTAGACCTGGCTGACACCCAAGAAGGGGGTGAATTGGGTTTATGATAATAAAGTATGATCTTCTAAAATCTTTATGCAGTTTATCAAATCAATATATATGGAAGTATAAAATCATAAGCAGTTATGTAAATCTTATATGCTGGAAATGTAAAAGCTTAGGGAAGAGAATATGCAAACTGTGATTTATTCTGGTTCGGTCCAATCCACGATGACCTACGTCCAGTTCCCAAGCTCCTCTTGAGATTTCCAATCTACTATCTTCTTATTTAACCAAGCACAAGAAAAGCCGCTATAACCCACAAGTTTAACCGGGCACTTGTGTAGCCTACTACGGAGTTACTCTCCCTCACACACTGTAAGGTTCACTCCCCCTTACGACAAGTCTTACGAGCAGAGCAATACTCCCTACAGCTTCCCCGTAAGGTAATCAACCCTCTCAAGGTCCCTCTACCTTGAGATCAATACAGAAGTATATATGAAGGTGTTTATTGGCTCTCTCACAAAGTAGGTAAGATACTCACTGAAGTACAATACAAAATAATCTCACTCTCACAGATACATTATATATAAACAGATAAGAACAGAGAGTGCAAGAGGCGGAAGACTCAGGATATCAACATGCTTCTGTTTTTCTTTCTTTTGTACGTTGTGTCTATCTCTATTCGTCTTGAATGCTTTGGTTTATATAGAAGATGGTTGAGAGCCGTTTGGAAGCATTCAAACATTCTGCTCGTTGGAATCTAATCGTGCGAGAGATAATTCAACGGTTACATACTGTTGCCCAATGATCGTGGTGTTTTGACACATGCTTCAATATTGCTGACTGTTTCCATATTTGTTGGTCTGTTTGTTGAATACTCTTGATGCCCATGATTCGTTCAACATACCCGTTAGATTCGCACCGCTTGTTCTGACAGATTTTCACTTTAGAAAAACTAGCCGTTACACGCTCGAATTTTCATCTCTTCCCATGATCTCTTCAATGTTAATCTGTTTCACACTTGGAACAAATGTTGAATGATGTTTAAGATTGATAACAAGCATAAACAGAATGATTAAATGATGTTTAACCATATCCGGATTGATCTCTGAAATTCACTCAACTTCAGTTACTGGTGAACTCGAGTTCTCACGATGAAACTCGAGTGCGTGATGATGTTTCACTACATTCAGGTGGTCTCGGCCATAAACTCGCAAGAGTGCACTTCTAGAACTCGAGTGCACTTTGCTTCAGAACTCGAGTGCTGCACTATAAACTAGAGTGCGTAATGTGTTTTCAAGTTTCTGCAACGTTCTCTGGTTGAGACTCTCGGAAGTGTCAAACTGAACTTGAGTGCAAATCTCCACAGGACTCGAGTGCATGCTGTAAGACTTGAGTGCACAGCTTGTTCCTCTCATCACAAGACTCTCGGGTACAAACTCTCATGGCCACACTCTCAGAACTCGAGTGTAAACATACTTCATGACTCGAGTGCATGTCTGTAAACTCGAGTGCTTCTTATATACTTCAGTGCTTCAAACCTCTTGGGTATAAACTTTCATCCTAAAAATCTCAGGACTCGAGTGCAACAGATGTTCAGAACTCGAGTGCTTCATCCTGAACTCGAGTTCATGTGATTAGCTTCAGCTTCCGTACAAAGCTTGCGAGATAGTGAACAGTGGACTCAAAATATGATCAATTCATTTTTGAATCCAAGTATGATAAATGATTGATCATTAGAGAGCTTTTGTTGTTTACATTCCAATGCAAAAGGAATCTCTTCGTATTCTCCAAGTTATGATCCGATGAGTGTAGACAACATAAGTATTTTCGAGAATCAACTTCCAGAAGTCATACCGCATTGAATATAACTCCAAAATTGACATATCATATATCCATGGAAATCTCTTTGAGTCTACTTTCAAATGGCACCAGTTTGAACTCATTTGGACATGTAGTTTGAGAGATATGTCCAAAATACGAAAGCTGTTTTGGAATATGACGATGATTTGAAGTTCCATTTCAAACATTCATATCTGATTCATCTAAGCTCCTTTGATGTTGTTTCTAGTGTCAAAATGACGAATTGGGAGTCTATTTCATATTCCACTGGTTTCATATCAATCGGAGTTGTGGTGTGTGAGATATGATTGAATTACTGAAGCTCACCCAGGCTGCAAGTAGAACAGGGATGAACAGAGTATGTTGTTTTTCCATATGAACTCGAGTTCTAAATACCAAACTCAAGTTTGCTTCGGATTTTGATGCCCGATCTTGAAGTTCTGATGCCAAACTCGAGTTTCCTTCAACCCAAACTCGAGTTTTCAATCCCAACTCGAGTTCTTACCCATTTTTTCAATTTTGAACATTTCCAACTCGAGTTTTACATGGCCAACTCGAGTTCTCAACTTGGGCAACTCCAACAGCTTTGTTTCTGTCACAAACTCACATGGAGAACTCTTTGAACTCGAGTGCTACAGTGCCTTAGATGCTACAGTTCCTGGTTGCTATAGTGTCTGTCTGCTACAATGCCTTTACTATAGTACCGTATTGCTACAGTGCCAAACAATTCCATTGCTACAATAACTTGAAATCCCTTCTGAGCATATAAACATCCAGTATTTCTTCTAGGAGCTTGAATCTTGATTTTCTCATTAGTTCCTTCAAGCTGTTCTTTCTGTAATCTCTTTCTTGCTTTGTTTGACTAATCTATAAGATATACAACATTAAATATAGAAGTTAGTGAATATAAAGAGATAAATATATTAAGCAAACTTTTTTTCTCTTAATATCTTATATCTATATTTGACATCATCAAAACTAATCATATCTAACAGAGGTATATCAAAATTTTATACAAATTCCATAGTCTCATGATTTCTCATGTGCTATACATTCCAATGGAAAGCCAATTATTCATCACTCACCAAGTAAAGTAGAAAACGAGTCTCTCACATTTCTCAAATAGACAAAAGGAGATATTTGTGGTCCAATACACCTGTCATGCAGACCATTTAGGTACTATATGGTTTTAATTGATGTATTAACTAAATGACCACATATTTTCTTATTATCTTCTTGCAACCTGGTATTTATGAGATTGCTTATGCTTAATGATTAGATTAAGAGCACATCACCCTGATTGTCCTATCAAGAAAATATGTCATAATAATGTTGGTGAATTTACTTCACAAGCTTTTAATGAATATTATATGTTCCTTGAAATTGAAGTTGAATATCCTATAGTTCATGTTCATACACAAAATGGACTTGGAGAATCATTGATTAAAAGTTTAATTACATTTACTTATTAGACTAATCTCCCAATTTATGCTTGGAGAAATTCCATTTTTCATGTATAGCAATATTAATACGCATAAGACAAACATGTTATTTAAAGCTTTTCTCCTTACAAATGGTTTTTGATTAAGAGTCTAATATTTCCCATCAAATGACTTTTTGGGTGTATACTCTATGTGCTTGTAGCACCAGCATAACACACTAAGATGAGTCCTTAAAGAATAATGGGAATATATGTTGGGTATAGATCTCCTTCAATAATGAAATATCTAGAACCATTTATGGGAGATTTATTTAAGGCTAGATTTTCCAATTATCATTTTGATGAGTCACTTTTCCCAATATTAGGGGGAGAAAATAAGCAATTGGGTGAAGAGATTAGCTAGAATAAATTATCATTGGCTTATTTGGATCATCATACAAAATAATGAACTGGAAGTTTAAAGATAATTAATTTGCAGAATTTAGCTAATCAAATGCTAGAACATTTACTGACCCAAATTAAGTGACAAAGTAACATGTCCCAAATGCCAATGCTTCTATTAGAATTAATGTCCATTAAGGACAAACTTTTGTGAATGAATCTAAAGCATGCATACCTGAAGTGTGGAAGGCCCATCAGTTCCAAAGATACAATTCTTTAAAAGATAAAAGGAGTTAAGAATATAGATGGTCAAGCAGATGATAATCGAGAAAAATTAATAGCTCTAGAAGAGACATCTCCTGAAGTGTTATCATGTCCATAAGAGATATCTCAAGAAGGTGATGCAGTAGTCCCATAAGAGACTCAAGTACCTGAAATATGTGAAAATAATGAGATCTCAATATATTATGTTATGGATGGAATCTGATGGGATTGAAATGAAGTCAACTTTGATGACATTTTTTCTTATAATATATCATATGATGTAATAAATGATAATGAGGATTATGAGTCAAAATCCATTAGTGAATGCGAACAAAGAAAGGATTGCCCCTATAGAAAGATGCCATTAATGTAGAACAAACATCATTGGCAAAATGAAAAGTTTTTGTACCCGTAGTCCTTACATCTAAAGATGTTGAGCCAATTGGATACAAATAGGTTTTTGTATGAAAGCAAAATGAAAATGTTGAAATTACTAGATATAAGGTATATCTTACTGCCCAAGGCTTTATAGAAAGACTCAGCATCATTTTAAAGAAACGTATTCACCAGTAGTGGATGCGACTACTTTTGGTTATTTGATTAGCCAAGCAGTAAATGAAAGGTTTGATCTGTGTCTATCGAATATTGTGACTGCTTATTTGTATGGCTCCCTTGACAATAATATTTATATAAAAGTCCCTGAAGGACTAAAGGAATGAAGGTGCCAGAAGCATCCAATTCAATTTCTTGAGAATAATACTCAATTAAATTAAATAAGTCCTTGTGTGGTTTAAAGCAATCAGGGAGCATATGTTATAATCGTCTTAGTAAATATTTGTTGAAAGAAGGAAATAAAAATGAACCAATATGATCATGCATCTTTTTGAAAAAGATTTGGAAGTGAGTTTGCAACATAATTGTTGTTTATGTTGATGATATCAATAGTATTGAAACTCATAAAGAGCTTAAAAAGGCAATTGATTGCTTAAAGAAAGAATTTGAAATGAAAGACTTGGGAAGAACAAAATTATGTCTTAGTTTACAAATTGAGTACCTGAAAAATGGGATCTTTGTATATCAAGAAGTTTACACAAGGAAGGTCCTAGGGCATTTTCATATGGATAAGTCACATTCATTATGTAACACAATAGTTGTAAGGTCTTTACAGGCGGATAACCTGATATATCATTTGTTGTTATTAGCAATATATAGTTCTTCACCAACACAAAGGCATTATAATGGAGTAAAACACATTCTTCATTACCTCAAAGGTATTATGGACATGGGGTTATTCTACTCAAATGTATCAAGCATGAACTAATTAGTTATGCAGATGTTGGATTTTTGTTTGATCCACATGATGGTAAATCACAAATAGACTATCTATTTACATGTGGAGTTGTAGCTATTTTAAGGGGATTTATGAAGCAAAATATAAAAGCCACATCATCTAATCATGCTAAAATTCTAGCAATGCATAAATTAAGTCAAGAATGTGTATGGTTAAGATCAACTGTTTATCACATAAGAACCACTTCTGATTTATCTTCTAAGAAATTGACCATAACAATCATATATGAGGATGATATTGCATGCATTGTCCAACTAAAGGAAGGGAACATCGAGGGCAATAGAATGAAGCATATTTCACCAAAATTCTTTTTTACTCATACTACTACAGAAAGGAATTTTAACGTTCATTTTTATTCCCTTTAGACAACTGTTTTCAGGGGGACGTGTATGTAAGTGTTATTGAAAGTTTTAAAATAGACGATCGTTTCAAAAAATTCGTTGTAAGAGACTTACAATGACTATTTTTGCAAAAATAGTCGTTGTAAGTCTCTTACATACAACGATTATTTTTGCAAAAACAATTGTAACCTTTTTTAAAAAAAAAATCTTGTTTAGAACTCAAGTCTTGAGATATAACTCAAGTTTTGGGACGGAACTCAAGTTTTGGGATAGAACTCGAGTTTTGGCCTAAGATGAACTTGAGTTAGCATTTGCACTCTTGCAAGTTTTATCCAAATACTTGTTCAGAATCTTGCAATACTTGGAGAACTTGAGTTTGAGATCAAAACTTGAGTTCTGGTAAGAAAGGAACTCTAGTTGGCATTTTAACTTCAACAAGTTTTATCCAGAAGAGTTAATCAGAAACTTGAACTACCTGGAGAACTTGAGTTTGGAAGAAAACTCGAGTTCTTGTGAAAATGAAACTCAAGTTGGCAAGTTGAACTCCCACAAGTTTTAATCAGAAACTTGAAGTACCGGGAGAACTTGAGTTTGGTAGCAGAACTCGAGTTCTATTCAGGAGGGAACTCAAGTTTGTGATATGAACTCTCGCAAATTCTTGACAGAGATAAACTGAAGAGAAGCTAACAACACTGAAACTTGAGTTTATGTGAAGAACTTGAGTTGGGACTTTGAAAAACTGACAAGGAACTCTAGTTTGGATTAAGAACTCGAGTCTGGAGAAAAATTATTCACACAATCTCTAGAAACTACTTGAAGTTTAACACTGCTTAGACATGCATAATTGGTAGGAATACGAATTTATGATGGATTTCTATGAATGATGAAAAAATAGAGAGCCACCCACTGTTGGGATTGGTAGGCACACAGCAGAAGAATTAAAATTTAAAATTGCAAAAGTTTACTAATCCCAATTGTGGATCTATCAAAGGAATTTAAATTGAGTTAGAAAGAGTCATACCTTATTCATATTTGTTTGAATGCCCACAATCATCAACGTATTGCGAGTTCTCAAATCTCCATACTTGGTTGCTCTTGAAATATTTCCCCCGTCATCTACATGTCCGCTAATTCTTCTTAGAAGAGCATCAATCTCTATGAGTATGAGATTAACCATCCCTAACATCAACATGTCAGCTAGTTCTTCTTGGAGTTTTTCCTTTTTCAATCTTGAGGAGCCAACTACTCAGATCAGCTCCCTCTACTGGTATCCACACAAACAGGACCCAACAACGACAGCGTGCTAGCGCCTCTAATGCCCGTCTAAGGTTTTCTTACTGCTCTCTATTTTTTCATCATCCATAGAAAGCCCTAGCTCTTACCTTTTATAACTAATCATGGTTATCTATTTTATGAAGGATATTGGATTTTTAAAATTAATCTTAATTAATTTTAAAATCCTTATCATATCAATTAATACTTAATTATTTTGATAAACTAATTAAATCTATTCAACAGTTTTAATTTAACCTATTTATTTAATTAGAATAAAGAGTCAACGGAATTAGATTTAATTTATCTTTATAAATTAAATCTGAGATATTATCATATAATATATTTATATATACACAATATAATAATATTATCATATATATAATATATATTATCAAATAATATATATTATATATGTATCTATGTATTTCAAAAATACAAATATGTATATATAATATTATTACTTTTTCTTGCCAAATACACACACACACACACACATAAATATTTATTAAATAAATATCCACACATGTTTATATATATAATTCATCCACCTTAGATTAAACATTGTATTAATTGAATCTTAGACGCATCTTAGATTCAATGAATCTAGACATTATAGCTCGTGTTGGGCTATTCTTGTGTGCAACCCTGTAGGCCCATACAAAGTTGGCAGTAGGTTAATAACTATACTAGCCCACAAGTCGCAAGCAGCCTCTAGCAAGACATTACGACTACCCAATTCATATGAGCATCGCTAACATGATACAAACTGTCATACAACCATGTCACATCCCTTTTGTCACACGATATTTCGGTCAAGGATGAGGTATGGAGAGTGTCATCCTCCTATTCCAGACCATTACTTTCTCGATCCCTGAGTAGTCTGACTATAGAAATGGAAACTTCTTTCCATCGTAGTATGGCCATACATTTCTCAGACTCACTCATCGAGGGGCCCATTAATATCTCTCTATTAATGTGAGGGACAAATTCTATCTTGACCATTCACATTCCTCTGCATGAAAACCACTAAGCCCGATTGTAGCCTTTATCGTCACCCAGTTAAAAATGACTTTTGACTAAGTCAAAGCTTAGTGACTCTCATATAGGAATCCATGATAATCTCAGGTCAAAGGGCATTATGACGTTGTTATACATGAGATAAGCATATAATTTGATCCATGCAGCTTTCTCATAGTGGGTCGGTCCAGCACCTTGTACTCCTACAAGTTCCTAAGACTTTAATTCGTATCCCATACCTTATCAAAGTCATACTGGTCTTATTTCATCTTTGCTCCCACATAGATGACCGACCAGGGACATTTAGGACAATCATTATGATTTATCCAAGGATACAGTTATCACAGTGAACATGTGAATAATGTGATAACTAAATAGAGAAATTCATTAAATAACAATGTTCAAAGTACAATGATTGGCCCCTAGGGCACAATTTCCAACATCCTCCCACTTACACTAGGTATAATCATTAGTTTACCTAATTCACATTATCCTAACATGATGCCTTATTTCATCTTTGCTCCCACATAGATGACCGACCAGGGACATTTGGGACAATCATTATGATTTATCCAAGGATACAGTTATCACAGTGAACATGTGAATAATGTGATAAATAAATAGAGAAATTCATTGAATAACAATGTTTAAAGTATAACGATTGGCCCCAAGGGCACAATTTCCAACATCCTCCCACTTGCACTAGGTATAATCATTAGTTTACCTAATTCACGTTGTCCTAACATGATGCCTTATTTCATCTTTGCTCCCATATAGATGACCGACCAAGGACATTTAAGACAATCATTATGATTTATCCAAGGATACAATTATCACAGTGAACATGAGAATAATGTGATAATCGTGTGACAATAGGAACATGATATGGTTATACGATAGGTTATATCGTATTATCGATCCTCATATGAATTGGGTAGTCATAATGTCTTGCTAGAGGCCGCTTATGACTTGTGGGTTAGTATAGTCATTGGCCCACTGCTAACTTCGTATGGGCCTACAGGGTCCCACACAATAATAGCCCAACACGAGCTATTATATACACATGTTGTGTGAATATGTTGGAAATTGTGTCCTAGGAGCCAATCATTGTACTTTAAACATTATTGTTATTTAAAGAATTTCTCCAATTTTGTTATCATATCATTTGCATGTTTGTTATGATAACTGTATCCTTGGATATATCATAAAGATTTTCCTAGATGTCCCTGGTTAGTTATCTATGTGGGAGCAAATATGAAATAAGACTAGTATGACTTTGATGAGGTGTAGAGATATGAATCAAAGTATTAGGCACTTGTAGGAGTACAATATGCTAGACTGAACCGCTATGAGAAAGATGCATGGATTAAGTCATATGCTTATCTCATATATAACCGCATCACAATGCCCTCTGACCTGAGATCATCATGGATTCCTGCATGAGAGTTGTTAAGTTTTGATCTACCTAAAAGTCACTTTTGATCGGGTGATGATAAATGCTACAATTGGGCTTAGTGGTTTTCATGTAGAGGAATGTGCATGGCCAAGATGGAATTTGTCCCTCACATTAGTAGAGAGATATTACTGGGTCCTTCGATGAGTGAGTCTAAGAAATGTATGGCCATACTATGATGGAAAGGAGTTTTCGTTTCTATTATCAGACTACTTAGGAATCGGGAAAGTAATGGTCAGGAACAAGAGGATGACACTATCCATACCTCATCCTTGACCAAAATATCGTGACAAAAGGGACGTGACATGGTTATATGATAGGTTACATCGTATTAACGATCCTCATGTGAATTGGGTAGTCATAATGTCTTGCTAGATGCCGCTTATGACTTGTGGGCTAGTATAGTTATTGGCCCACTGCCAACTTCATGTAAGCCTACAGGGTCGCACACAAGAATAGCCCAACACGAGCTATAATGTCCATATTCATTGAATCTAAGATATGTCTAAGATTCAATGAATACAATGTTTAATCTAGGGAGGACGGATTATATATATATAAATAATATAAATTTGTAAATAATAATAATATTATATATAGATAATAATATTATTATGTAGTGTTAGTTTTATATTTAATCTATTTGATAAATTAAATAACTAAAACTAATAAAGATACCGTATCTCATATTTAATTTATAAAGATAAATTAAATCAGTTGGCTCTTTATTTGGATTAAATAAATAGATTAGATTAAATCTGTTGGACATATTTAATGAAATCAAAATGCAAGATTAAATTAGATTAGATTCGAATTTCAAAATTAATTAAGCTTAATTTTGAATATCTAATACAGCCTACAATAGATATAAAACGTAGGGTTAGAGAACCCTAGGAAAAGTGAGGCGTATTAGAGAGCTGCAAGAGAAAACCCTAGAGAGGCGAGGCATCTTGGAGGCGCTAACACACTGCCGTGTTGGGTCTTGTTTGTGTGGATACCAGTAGAGGGAGACGATCAGAAGCATTGACTCCTAGAGATCGAACAAGACGTAAAATGAAAAAGGTACGACTCTAACTACTCAATTTAAACGCCATTGATAGATCCATGTTCAGGATTCAAAAATTTTAACGGTTAATTTCTTCCGCTGCGTGTACGAATCCTAGCAGGTGAAGGTCGCTATTGGGGTCAGAGAATAGGCCGGAGGTTGTGTCTAGGGTCAGAGAGGGGGCCAGATGATGTGATTAGAGGTTGGACTAGGGATTAGAGGAGGATCTGAGAGCGAGAGACACAACTAGGAAAGGAGATACGATTGGAATTAAAACAGATATGGTCTGGGCATATTAATATATAATTTTCAATGACTATTTTTAAAAACAGTTGTGGAAAGTCACATTCCACGACTGGTTTTCAAAAACAGTCATTTAAAGACAAGCCAAAATTTTAAAAATGCCACTGTCTTCTTTTTAACTTCTGTTTTTAAAAAACGAACGTTAATTAGTGACGTTAAAAGTACTTCTTATAGTAGTGTCATGACTTTCAAAAGGGTGGTGAAATTGATAAATCTAGTATATTTATTTACCAAGTCACTTCCTGATATAATATTTGGAAAGCTCATTCATAGCATTGATCTTTGCAAGCTCTGAGATATAAACTAATGTTGTCACAAGAAGGGGAGTTGATACACACTATACTCTTTCTCCCTTGTCTATGGTTTTTCCAACTAGGCTTTTCTAGTAAGGTTTTTAATGAGGTACCTCTATCAAATGTGTTAATAGAGGGTGTACTATTTTGTTTCTACTAAGTTTTTGTCCCACTAGGTTTTTCTTAGTTGAAGTTTTTTTAATGAGGCATATATTTAGTCATAGACATTCAACGGGGAGTGTTATGAATATAATATCTGTAGATGTCCATATTCCTCATTATTTACTACTATCCCATTGTTTCATATTCTCTCCCATTATGTTCCTACGATTATTGAATTACATTTATTGTAGATTAGAGAGTTGTGCCTATAAATATAAAGCATATGTTATGTATTTCATATAACACTGAATAGTGAATGAGAATTACTCTTTCTTACATTTTACTCATTCTTCCTTTCTCTTCTCATCTTTCTCTTTATTTTATAACAATATATGTTTATGTTATCAAAAACAATAAAAAGGTTTTTAATATCTTCTCTAATCATTAAGATTGCACAATGACCAGAATGGACCGTGTTAGTACCCACTTGTGGTCTAGTCTGGAAACAAGTTTAGGCTAGGAGAGGCTGCCCGTTGTCTAGTCCAACCCAAACTTAGCCTAACATAGGATCAGACCGGGTTTGGTCTACCAGGTTTAAGACTAGTCTACCATATTGAAGTGCTATTTAAAAAAAAACTTATACCTATACAAAGCTACTAAGCCATTGATCAACACCGATGATGAATAAAGTAGGAGAACGATTAAAACCAGATTGCACAAAAAAAATGAAGATCTTCTTTTGCCATTGAGGAAAAAATGAAAAGAACAAGAAATTCATGTCTAACATGACCTGGATCTAGAAAAATCAGCCAACATTGAGGGGGGGAAACAAGAAGAACAAGAAGAGAAATCGACCCAGATCATTTTATCATTAGTTGCAGAGTGAAGGGTCGGCAATGTTGAGGAGCAAGCTTGAATGGAAATGAACAAGATTTGACAAACAAATAAAAAGTCAAAAGACTTTTTTTTTTTTTTTTTGAAAGGAGGCTATCAAGTATCCATCGTGGGTTTCATTGCTTTTATGCCATTCACCGTTTTCAAAAACCAAAAAGAGAGAGGATATCAAACGGTTGATTCAACATTGAGAGCAATATATTAACCCCACGAGGACGACGATGATGGTGTTCTAACCGTGTAAAGAGGGGACTTGGCTATGGTTTTTTGCTCTTATTGTCCTTCTTCTCTTCTCTTTCACTACTCATATTAACATTTAGATTAAAATTTGAGCGGTTCAAATATAATATTTTATAAGAATATTAGTAAAATATCATATTATTAAAAAAATAAATGAATTTAAAAATTACTAGATTTTAGTTATGATAATTTCAAACTGCAATAAAAAAATTTTAAAAAAAATTATTTTTATAAAACATTAAATGTGAATCACCCAAATTTTAATTTAATGGTTGAGATGAAAAGAGGAGATGAAGAGAACATTAAGAACAAAGGACAATAGCCAAGTCTACAGGGAGTCAAGATAGTCGAGATGATGTGTGGGTGAGGGAGGCTTAAGGGTAAGGAAATGATAAGAGGGAGGAGAAGGGTTTGGGAGAAAAGAAATATAAAATTTTAAAAAATCAATATAGGCACCAAGTTGGAACAGACCATCTGGTTTGAAGAGTCAACCCAAAACCCTGTCTAACCCAATGCCTAACCCAGTCTGGTCTAGTCCAATTTTGTGTTTGGGCTACTTTTTTTGGGGTTAGAATGACCGGATTTTGTCATACTAGACCAAGTTACCTTGATCATCAGGTAGTTTTTCTGCACAACCCTACTAATATAATCATGCACATCTAGCATCTTTTTTTCAACTTCTCCCTATTATTTCTCAAGCAAATTACTAAATCTGAATTTTGTTTTATCTCCATAAATCAAGGAGCTATTAAAATTCAAAATTATATATTCAATTATCTCCATAAATTAAAGAATTATTATAGTTCATTTTTTTTTTTACTATAATGTAATTGGAGCATCACATAGATATGAACTTTTCTATGCAAAGTATGGGCACCAACCAATATTTGTTAAAGAATTAATTGATGTCCTAAAAAAAGTATATTTGAAAAACAAAAACAAAGCTTGAAAATAAATAAATGATATTAGATATTAACATATATTTCTTCATGTTATATGATACTTTTTTATTATAAAAGTATGCTTTTAGATTTCTTATTATAGTAGAATACATTTTAATATATATTAAATGTTTGTAAAATTTACTTTTATAATCAAGATAAGAAAATTATATTTTTTAGAATAAGTAGAAACAAATAAATTTATTTTGTAGGGATGAATTTTATATATGTGAGCAATAAAAAAGAATTAATGTATAACTCGTTTTTTTTAAAGGAAATAAGAAATTAATAATAAAGCTCAAACAAAATGGGATTTAAATATTTATTATATTTACATCAAGTTCCTTATATCTATTACCTTAAGTTCTTCAGTTACATGTCACCATATGCCCATTTTGTTTTCTATATGAATTTATAGTTAAATGATAATAATTCAAAAATAGGATACTTATATTTTCCTTTAAAATATCTTTAATAGGAATCCCATTAGAAATGAAAAAAAGGGTAATAACATGGGGTTTAATTTAATGTTGAAAGTTAAAGTTAAAATTTTAAGGAGACTAAATTTAAATTTTTTTGGTACACCTTATGAAGACCCATATAATAATGCTCAGCAAAAGAAAAAAAAACATATGATATATAATATCACACTCATATGTAATGTTTCAGACTAATGTTTCAAAATATAATAACCTCAGGTCAAAAAAAATAAATAAATAAAATTGTATCAAAAAAATACAATAACCTCAAACTTTGGTTAGTCCCAGCAAGCACGAGATTTTTCCATCTATTTTTTTAATTTCATGTCTTTATACTTTATTTTAAAAAATAATTATTTTATTATTTATTTGTTAAATGGTACTGTTAATGGGCCACACATTTAAATAATTTATTTATTGTTTTTCTCAGAAAAAATAATTTATTTATTGTTGATATTATGAATGTTTTAAAATATTAGATTGGAGTATGTAAAAAAAAATATCAGATCCTAACTTTGAGACTAAATATACTACTAATCTGCAGTCCCATGAATGAAGCTGCACTTATTTCGTATGTTAAATGTTGAATTTTCTGCAAAGCTTGGGAAATACAGGGGAACATGGATTGATCCCGGACATGAAAAATCTATTAATATTCATGTTCTTGAAACAATTGATAGAAGAACAGTAGCATGGAAAGACCGCTTGCTCTCCCACGCTTCTCGTCTACAGTTGATTAAGTCTATTCTTTCTGGAATAGACATTCACATTATGTCATGTGTATCATTACCCAAGCATATTTGTATAATTACAAACCATCTTCAATGGACTTTTTGAACTGGAACTTATATACCACTCAATCACCCTTTATGGTGGCCCATGCACTCTGAATCAGCAAATGATGGATCAAGCCAAACAGTTGTTGTTTTGCTATTTCGTACTCCTTTTGCCTGGAATCCTATTCAATGGAATTAATAGCTAGTTAGATCTTTGTACAGTAGTCAAGTTGCTCATCAGTCTATTGTCAACATTCCTATCTTTGTTTCAGAAGTCCAAGACTAAATTATATGCTGGAAATCATGCAGGAACATACTCTGGAAAGGATGGTTTTTCTATCTTTTTAAGGCAATCCATCTTAATGTGTCTGGTAAGTGTCTGTTTGGGTGCCATGAAGAAGACTCTCTACTACATCTATTTTGCATTTGCCCTGCTTTAGAGCTGTCTAGTTTGAATGCTTCACAATTAGGATGGAACATCAAGACTTTTCTAATTTTCAACAATGGCTTAAAGATACCTTGTTGCTTCTGAATAAAGATGGTAACTCACTTAATTTATGGCATCATTACCCTTATGAACCTTATTTAGTTTAAACACAATTTAGCTCTACATGAGGGGAAAATATTTGATCCACTGCAAGTTGCTCAAGAGGTCAGATCATCTGTATCTTTCTGTCAAATGGCTCTTTCATCTATTGAGGGAAATACAAACATGAATGTGAACAGGCTGTAGCTTCCTTCTGAAATTCTTTCAACCTGTTCTGAATGGATTGTTTTCTTGCATAGCTACAAAAGGGCACGAATTCCTTTCTGCTGTAATATGGATATGCTTCCAAGGACAGCCTATTCAATGTTTTATATGAAAAAGAAGGATTGATAATGGTGATTCCTCCTTCATATTCAAGTGTTTAGGAGATGGCCTACAATTGATTACTCGAACACCTTTGTTCTTGTTGGAAAATGGGTTGGTCCACCCTTGATGGATTAGGCCCAAGCCCAAGATGTTGGGACAATAATATAAATAATATAAATTTTGGGTTAATACATGTAATAATCTCTAATTACTAAGAGTCATATTTTTTACCGATAGATTATAACTCTTCAGGAGATAAGGTTTCGTTGATATGTTATGTCTCTCCATCGGAAAGATATATTGTTTCCTTGAAGAAAGAGCATGTCAGTAAAGAGGATAGGACACGAAGAACGCTATAAATAAGCTTAAAGGGTTCAGTTGAAACGAGTAATCTGGAATACATAAATTTCTAGTATATTGATCCCTTATCCTCCTACTATATTTCTCTCTTCTTCCTGTCTTGTGGTGTATTTGCTGTGCGTCATAATCGCTTCCGTTATTGTGATCCGATTAAGCGTGGGTACAAAAGTTTAACGGTCGCACTCCAGGTATGCCCAAATATTCTTACATGGTATCATAGCTAGGTTTTCATGTAGCCTGTATAATATGATATTATTTATGATCATGTATATATGCATGCGTAGGAGCACTTATTGTTAGTTGTTCTTAAGAGAATAACATGATAATATCTAAATCTAATGCTTTCACTGGGTTTTCTGTTGAGTTTAAAAGTGTGTATCTATGAATAAGGACCATTTTGAAATTGCGTTATATATATGTAGATATCTCAATCATGGGTATGATGTTCTTATATGTCTATATCTCTCATGTAAATATTTTACATATGTGGGTATTAAGCATGATTACATTCTATTCTTGTTTTCTGAGTCTTATAATCATTTGAATATGTTTTCTAGACATAAAAAGAATATGCTAGAGCCTTAGAATAAGAAAACATAGAAAGAGAATATATTGATGAGAGAGAAAAGCTCATAATCTTTGTTATTTTGAAAACTGGGTATTTTTAAAGTATATTTAGGCTTTAAAATTAGTCCCATTGTGTGATACCTTATTTCTCAATACTCCGGTAGAGTACTAATCAGCTAATACTCACCGAATATCAACATCAGAGTTATAAAATTGCTAGAACTTTAAACAATGCCTCTGCTGGATATAAATATTCACATATAAACACATTCATACACAATTTATATTACAACACTTATAATCTATCTTCACTCCACTTCATATACAAAATACAAACTCATAAAAGTCCTAAAATGCATAACAGGAATTGACAACCTAAACTAAGCTCTTCCGCCGCTCGGCCTCGGCTCATAATCATTTACCTTCTTTTTGCCCTGCGAGCTTCCTCTCTGTACTGGAGATTTTTTTTTTGGAAAAGAATGAGATTCATGGGAATCTCAGTAGTAACGCAATCAAGCATATAAGATAACACACACATGCATGCTTTACTTACATAATCATCAACAAAATCATCAAACATTGTTCAGGGCAAACATGCAATTCATAAACTAACTTCACACTAGACGGGTTCTTAGCCCCGAAGGGTGCCTGTGCACAACACATACAATGCAACTTCATAACCGACATCGTGCTTGACAGGTTCTCTTGGCCCCGAGGGGTGCCTGTGGAAAGATAGGCCCCGGGTCCCACTCGTGCAATTATGAACATCTCACCTGAGTGCCAACCCGACCTTTGATAGGCCCCAAGTGTTCACTCCACTCAATCTAAACATGTTAGATGTTTTGATGATGATAACAAACAATACATATGCATGTCATGTTATATGAAGACGGTTACTACCTGGTTGATCCTCTATGCAACTTTCTCACTTGATTCAAGCTCGAGCAACTACTGAGGCCAGACCGGTTGTCAAGTCCTGAAATTGCCAAACCTCACAAATGAGTTATTACTCATCCATACATCCTTCCAAACTCATAATATTGGTAAATTTAGCCTAATGACACTAAATTACCAAAATGCCCCTTAGGTCCTAATTATCAGTATTTTTCTCAAAATCGTGATTTAAGCCATTCTTGCACATTTTCGTGTATATAATCCATTTTTAACCTCTAATTGGCCAAATTCAAGCTCAAATGATGAAAATACCCTTGACAGCCTTCAAATAAGGCTTATAAGGGGTAATTTTGTCATTTCGCTCTCTGATCCTTTTCTCACTTCGGGGTCAACATAGAAGTCCTCTAGTCATGCCTATTACACTGAGGGTGCAGGTCCTTCTAATACAAAACCTGATTTTAAGAAGGGAAATAAATCCAAAAAGAATGGAAAGAAAGAAGGGACCAAATTTATAAAAGGCAAAAAGGAATTCAAGAAGAAAGGCAAAAAGGGTGGGAAAAAGAAGAAAAATGACTTAAAGAAAGTCAAATATTTTGCCTGCCAAAAGATGGGTCATTTTGCACGGGATTGCCCTGAGCAAAATGAGGATGAGAAGGTACTAGTGAATTATGTGAATTCACATGTTTCTTATGTTTCAAGTACTGTTTTTAACAGACAATGTTTGTTCTTCTTGGATTTTGGACTCAGGTTCAACAGACCACGTGACTAGGGATCGAGGATTCTATTATCGTCGGTTGCCAGATAGATGTAAGTGGCTTTATGTAGGCAATAATGCAAAGATCAAAGTTAAAGGAATTGGAACTTGCAAATTAGCTTTGTGAAATGGAAAGACATTATTCCTTCATGAAGTGCTTTATGCTCCTGAAATTCGACGGAATTTAGTTTCTGTTAAATGTCTTGTAAATTATGGGTTTAATGTAACCTTTCATGATAAAATAGCAGACATATTTCATAATTCTGTATTTTATGGCTTAGCTTTCCTTATAGAAAAGTTATTTGTAATGGATATAATTGATGATTATAATACACATGATTGTTTAGCTACTTCTTGTTATACAACTGTTGACATGACTATTTGATATGCTAGACTAGGACATATTAATCAAAATAGAATGATTAAACTAGCAAAAGAGGTTTGTTAGGTTCCATATCCAATATGGAAATGTCTTTATGTGAAAATTGTCTAGCAGGCAAGGCAACTAAAAAACCTTTCAGTAAGGGAACGAGATCAGAACAACCATTGCAATTAATCCATTCTGACATATGCAGTCCTATGAGCGTAAGGGCAAGGCATGAAGCTTGGTATTTTATTACTTTTATTGATGATTATTCGCGATATGGTTATGTCTATTTGATTTCATATAAGTCTGAGGCTCTTGAGTGCTTTAGACGATACATAAATGAAGTAGAAAATCAAATGGACAATAAAATTCAAGTATTACATACTGATCGAAGTCGTGAGTATTTGTTTGATCAATTTAAAGAGCTCTGTGAAGAAAAGGGGATAATTAGGCAACTAACTATCACTGGCACTCTACAACAGAATGGGGTTGCTAAAAGAAGGAATAAAACACTTCTAGACATTGTTAGGTCATTGATGGCACAAGAAAACCTACCAATTTCATATTGGGGTGATACTATAATGAAAGCTACCTTCATACTTAACCGTGTACCTTCAAAATCAGTCACTTCAACACCTTAAGAGTTATGGACAAAAAGCAAGCCAGATTTAAGTATCCTTAGACCGTGGGGGTCGGCTGCATACATCCATAATGATTCTCATATATATGGGAAATTAGGTCCTAGAGGTAAAAAGTGTATCTTTATAAGGTACTCTGGACAATCCAAAGGATACGTCTTCATAGGTGAAAATGAAGATGGAACAGTGACTAAAATTGAATCTATAGATGCTACATTACTTGAAAATGAATTCCCTAGCATGGGAGAAATTGACCGTACTGTATCTCTTTATGAGACACATGAACAAACAAGTATAGAACATATTGATAAGCAGGAATCATCCAATAATGTCAATATAAGTGGGAGCTCAGAAAGGTCAACACAAAGACCTAGACAAAAGAAAAGATAGAGACATGAAACTTCTCCAAGAAAGAGTAACAGGGAAAGTATACCTAAGATACGTTTCCAAATAGAAAGTGAAGCACTTATTGTTACTCTTGACGAAGATGATGAACCACGTTCAGTACAAGAAGCCTTATCTAGTTCTACCAAGGATGAATGGAAAAAGGCAATGGAAGAAGAAATGAACTCAATGAGAAAGAATCAAGTTTGGGAATTGATTGACCTACCAAAAGGGCAAAAAGCCATTGGGAATAAGTGGATTCTCAAACTTAAAAGAAAAGTGGATGGGTCAATTGATAAGTATAAGGCACGATTAGTTGCAAAGGGATATACACAGTAGGAAAATATATATTATGAAGATACCTTCTCACACGTGGTATGCTTTAATTCTATAAGAATTATTTTAGCAATAGTAAATAGTTTAGACTTGAAGTTACATTAGATGGATGTTAAAACTGCATTTCTAAACGGTGATCTAGATGAAGAAATCTATATGGAGCAACCATTAGGTTTCATTGAAAAAGGAAAAGAGAACAAGGTTTGTAAACTCAAAAGGTCTATTTATGGACTAAAACAATCATCCAGACAGTGGTATTTGAGGTTTCATAAAGCGATAACCTCATATGATTTCCAAATGATTGAAGAGGACCACTGTGTCTATATTAAGCATTTTGAGGGTAATTTTGTGATATTATCCCTATATGTAGACGATATACTATTAGCTGGAAATAATCTGAATTCGGTTATAGCTATTAAAGAATGGCTTTCGTCAAAATTTGAGATGAAACATATGGGTGAAGCAGAGTATATACTTGGAGTTAAGATCCGAAGAGATCGTTCAAAAAGAATCATATCTCTTTCACAAGAAAATTACATTAAAAAGATTCTTGAACGATTCAATATGAGTAATTGTAATCCCTTGGATACCCCTGTGGCTTTTGGAGTAACCTTAAGCCATGATATATGTCCCAAAACTGAGTCAGATCAAAAGAAAATGATGAAAGTTCCCTATGCTAGTGCTATTGGTAGTCTAATATATGCAATGATGTGTACAAGGCCATATATTTGCTTTGCAGTAGGATTGGTAAGTAGGTCCAAATCTAATCTGGGTGAACATCACTAGAAAGCAGTAAAGAGGATCTTGAGATACTTAAAAGGTACATCCAACTATGCACTATGCTACGAAGGAAGCGATCTACGCCTAGTTGGGTACTCCGATGTTGATCTAGGCGAAGATGAGGAAGAGCGAAGATCGACTTCAGGTTATGCTTTCTTTTTGAACAATGGCGCCATATGTTGGAGCAGCAAGAAGCAGACATGCAATGCTTTACATTCGGTGGAAGCTGAATTCGTAGCATGCACCATAGAAATACAAGAGGCTTTATGGTTGAAAATGTTTATTGAACACCTTGGTTTTGGCAATGAGAGTACTAATCCAGTATTAGTGCATTGTGATAATATCGCAACCATAGCCTATACTAAAGATCCCAAGTATCATAGTAAAACAAAGCATATAGATATTAAGTATAATTTTGTAAGAGATTATATAGCACAAAACATTATTATTATACAACATATTTCGACCAAAAGTATGGTCGCTGATCCCCTAACCAAATCAAATTGCTAAGGATACATTTGAAAAACATGTAAAAGCACTTGGTCTACGCAAAATGTAAAATTGCAAACTTCATGAAATAGATTTGTGATTAATTGAAGTATTTAATTATCATTATTGATTTTTTATGTTTGTATACAATGTCTAGTGCGTCGTACAGGCTTGTAGGTTGGCTCTCTCACACGAGCAATCGCCTTTGACACTTAGGAAGAGTGTGCAAAGATGAGACAATTGTGTTCACCAGTAAAACACTAGAATACGCTGATATGGTATAGAAGAAACACAAACTATGTTGCCTCGACAATAGTGTAGCGTGTCGAGATGAGATCCATAAAAGATAATATAAGTATGGATCGAATCATGGACATCCACTTCCATGATGCCTGTAGCCAGACATCAAATTCTTCAAACATTGACATCTAACTAGGGTCAAAGAATTTGGGTTTAAATATTAGGAGTGTCTAGACTTAAGTCTGTATAATGTTAATAACAGAATACAAAATGATGTACGCTCTTATGATGTAAGAGTAACACTATAGCATGTGATTCATACCGTATGTGCTGGAGAACCGCAAATAGGAAACAAGTAAGAAGATCCTAGCTTAATTGTTGTGTGAGTCCTAGGAAGTTTATAATCCTTCCATAATATCCTTTGACTTTGACAGTATCACGAAAGTATGCTTCAATGAATGCTACTTTAGCATATGTCTTATGATCATAATAGATACGATCTATGGTATTATGTTAGGAAAGCGGTTGATGTATATTGGAGTGTTACCTGGGCAAAAGAAAGATTACTTGGAATATACACAAATATGTTAGTGTCTGAGACATGTCCTTTATGATATTATTACTAATAATTTCATAAGTGTGGACACTAAGCATATGAGAAAGGCAATCTGAGTTTTATGATGACTCGAAAAGGATTAGATTAGCCATGTGAAAGTGTATATAAGTAAATCTAGGATATCTGAGGCACAATTTTAAAATCGAGCTACACGAAGAAGGTTGTCTTGTGCTGGTCTCTGTATAAGAGATTTCTAGTAGAAACACCTATATGCAGATGTCATGTCTACGCGGTCACAGCAAAGCACTAAGTATGAAAGAAATGAAGAAGAAGAGACGTAACTAATCCACCAAGTGTGAGTGAGAGATGTTAGAAAATGGGTTGGTCCACCCTTGATAGATCAGGCCAAAGCCCAAGATGTTGGGGCAATAATATAAATAATATAAATTTTGGGTTAATACATGTAATATTCTATAATTACTAAGAGTCATATATTTAACCGATAGATTATAACTCTTCAGGAGATAATGTTTCGCTGATATGTTATGTCTCACCATCGGAAAGATATATTGTTTCCTAGAAGAAAGGACACGTCAGTAGAAAGGATGGGACACGAAGAACGCTATAAATAAGTGTAAAGGGTTCAGTTTAAATGAGTAATCTGGAATACATAAATTTCTAGTATATTGATCATTTATCCTCCTACTATATTTCTCTCTTCTTCCTGTCTTGTGGTGTATTTGTTATGCGTTATAATCGCTTTCATCACTGTGATCCGATTAAGCGTGGGTACAAAAGTTTAACGGTCACACTCCAGGTACGCCAAAATATTCTTACAATTCTCGACAGATTCAACCATGCTAAATCTCTAGACTTCCAAGAAGCAACTACTGCAATGCAAGAAGGAACTAATGGAATCATCTGACATTGTTCACTGAGATCTTGTGTTATATCCAGAATTTTGGGATTAAAGGCTTGAGGATAAGCCTGACCAAGTGGATTGCTAAGCCTCAGTTTAGCAAGAGTCCCAGAAATGCATGAGAAACAGGATGAATGATAGAAACCGCACTCAGAATAGAATTTGGATTTTGGTCTGAATTAGTTGAAAGAAAATACCTGATTCCTTTAGGATGTGTCAGGATGTGATAACTGTCTATTTTTAGTATATTTAAAGTAGATTTTGGGTATATTTGGAGAGTTATCTAGGCAATTATAAAAGGATTTTCTTAGAGATTTTGATAAGATATCAATTGGTACATTTTTTAGGGGATTTTCTTTTAAATATTATAGTTTTAATCTAAAATAGAAATAATTTAATTTAGGATGATAATAATAATAATGATTCACTGTTCTGAAAAAAAGAAGAGGAAAAGGCTTGGGAAAACTCAAAGAAAAGAACCCATATTTTTAGGAAATTCTGATTGAGCTCTAAAACATTTCAAAATTTTTCATTTAAGCCCCTTAAGAAATTTTTTTGAAAATACTCACTTAGGTCCCTAGTCAAAACTTGTGTTTTGACTAGGGAATTAGGTTATTGTTGGCGGCTGGAGAGTGTGTTAAGGAGACAGGAGTAGCTTACGGGTTTTTGGCTAAGATACAAGGCAAGCGGCTACTGTTATAATGGGGACCATAATTGAATCAAAGGAGGGGAGGCAAGAGTGAGGGAGAGAGCGACAACAAAAACCAGAGGAAAAGGACCAAAAAAGAACGTTGTCGATGACCTTATCGGCGTCTAGAGCAAGAGAGAAAATCTAAGATAAGAGACACCGATGGGGTTGCCGCAGCAGTGACGAAAAGAGGGAAAGAGCGACGATTGGGGATCTGTCATCGTTAAACCAGAAAGGAGGGAGAGCGGCGCCATTTTTCTTCTTCACGGTATCATCAGCATCGCTGAGAAGAGCTGCTAGGGTTGAAGAAGATGACTACCACTATTCATCATCTTCTTCAACTAGCTGTGAGGACGGCGGAGGCTTCCTCTTCAGAAAGAACAGACTTGCAAGCTGAGAGGACTGTGGGTTGCTGGAGTTGGAAAGAAAAGAACAGGGGAGACACAGCTAAGAGCCGAAGATCACGAGCTTAGCTATAGGAAGAGCTTGAACCAAAATAGAGAAACCGAAGCAAGAAGAAGCAGTCAAATGGAGTAGGCAATGCAAAGTTTTATTCCATTCCCTGTTTATTAGGCTCTGTTTCTCTCTATCTATTTCATGGATTTAGAGCTAGATTCTGTTGTTGTTGTGGCTGTGTGTAACGCCATGTGTGGCAATTCTCTTTAACCTAGAGTAGCTATGAACTAATTTGGGAGTTTGAGCATGTATGAACCAATTAATTGTGTTTATTGTTATCTTAATTTACTTAATATTGTATTATTTGGTCTACTTAGTGCTTGATCACCATTAAGTATGAATTAGGAAATTTAAATTAGCTTTGGAAGAGGGATCTTAATTAGAACTTAGGATTAAGTAATGTGAGATTATAATTTATTCTAATTTGCCAATAGGATATGAACCTATTGGACCCATATAATCATATTAGAGTGAAATTGGACATTTTTTTCCTCTTAAGTAAATTAGTTAGGAATAAAAATTTTAACTTGAGAGAGGGATATGAGTAATTGGAAGATACTTATATCTATTCAAACTCTAGATTAACAAATTAACATTAAGTGCAATTATTTTGGATAAATACATGCTTTGAGACTTAAAAAAGGGATTAGCCACTCTAGGTAATTTTCCTCCATTGAAATCTCAAAAATATTAAATTTAAGACTTTTGCTTTTGTTTAAATTGAATTTCAAATTAGTTTCCTTCTTTGATTTTCTCAACTGAAATAAAAATGAGAATTCTAATGCCTAATTATCTATTACCTTGAATCTCTGTGGGATGACCTTGATTTGCTATTATACTATTTTTATGGCCCATACACTTGCGGTGCTTATTTAAAATTTAGTAACATCAAGTTTTTAGCGCCGATGATGGGGATCAAACCCAGGTCGCTCGTGTGACAAGCAAGAATACTCACCACTATACTACAATGACATATAACCTAACTCGGATCCAAAGGAAAAGAGAAATGATGTCTAGAAAGAATAGCTTTGAATTTTAAGAGTTGGAATAATGCTACTAGTGTGTGTTCTGTGTAGGGCACACTACTACAAAAAGTAGATTTAATGACACCTATTTACAACCGTTTTTTTGAAAACAGAAGTTAAAAATCAGGCGGTGGCATTTTTGTAATTTTATCTTAACAATTAATGACTGTTTTTTTTTAAAAAGTCGTTAAAATATACTTTCAACAACTATTATTACAAACAGTAGTTGAAAGTTAAACCAAAAAATAAAAAAAATAATATTTTTGAGATTCAATAACTGTTTTTAAAAAACAGTCGTTGAATCTTGAATAAGGAATATTGTGGTGCAGTAGGTTTAGAGTATTTAGTTATTTTCCTTGAGATCAAATATTCAAGCCTAGCTCACTCGACCATTTATTTATTTTTTCAGAGTTACAACGATTGTTTTTAATAAAACAGTCGTTGATTCTCTCAACAAATATAGTATCATGGCTCAATTGGCTAAAGCCTTTGATAAGTTTCTTTGAGGTTGAGTGTTTGAGCCTCCCTTATTACTTAATTTTTTTTTTGTAGTTAAAACAACTGGTTTATATAAAAAAATTCATTAAATCCCTCAATGAGTCTGGTGTTGTGGTGTATCTGGCTAGAAGCTATATTAAATTCCCTGAGGCCAACTGTTCGAGCCTCCTTGACAAACTTTTATTTTTTTTATGTGTTTTCAACCCAAACGCGCATGAACTTTCAACGACCGTTTATGTGAGCAGTCGTTGAAAGTTTTGATTCCACGACCATTTTTCTTAAAACTGTCGTGGAAATAGCTTCACAAGTCTTGTCTTTTCCTTTAGCTCCAGAACCAGTAAGGTGATTAGTGAACCCTAAGCATCTCACTTGCTGCGCTCTCTTCCACCATCACCACCCCCTCTTTGCCGGCGCCGCTACGTAGTATGGTCGTACAGTCGTCATCACCGTACTCATCTTCCTTCTTCCATTCCTTATCCTCATTCTCTCTTCTTCCTCCATTGAATCAAGAAGCACTTTTCTCTGCTGATTTTTCTATTGTCGGATTTGAGAATTGAGCATGTTTCTCACTGAAGTGATTACGGAGAATTAGGGATGAGGGGTTTTGGGCGATTAGTAGGACGAGCTCTTCAGGCTCAAACTTTGAAAGCAGCTGCCAATGAACATGGCATCGTATTCATATCTCGACGTCTCATTCGATTTGCCTCATCAACGACATCGTTTCGAGGGAGCCGATGTGCTTTATCTACCTATGGATTTTCATCGTTGCAATCTTCCTCTGTAGATTCTCTATATTGGAAGAAATGGACACCCTTTGGTAGTATGTTTTATGCCTTCTGAGATCATAAATGCATTCTGCTATGTTGGATACAAAAGTAATTCTTCAGGAATATGTAGAAATATACTAGATTATGCAACTTAAATTTTTATTTTTTGTGGGCAAAAGGGACCCTAAAATGATTAAAAAATTTAGACTTCCTGCTGTCTAGGGCTTCAATCTGTGATAAAAAAAAGACAAGCTTAATTACGTCATTTGAGTTTGTTCTATACATTTTCTTTGTTACTGAAGAGAAAATAGGGCTCGATGGACATTGCTTCATCAAAAGTAGATATGATTTTTTTTATTGAATTTGAATGAAACTGCTCTAATTTAGTTGAAACCCCGTCTTGGTCCTGAACCAGGATATTCAATTTACGACAAGTTATTGATTTCTAGTTCATGATTTACTTTTTTTAGACAACATACAACAATTTGGTTGAGGTTGTAAACAGCTTTACCCTAGAAGGAGGAAACCAGGGAAGCACAAAAACCCTTTGTACTTTAAACCTTGAAAGAGGAAACCCTTGGTCACAACACCCCCCCAAGAAAAAAACAGAAAAAGACTAATCTTGTTGGTTTTCACTTCTAGTTAGCGTATGAAGTTTTTTGACATTTGGTTGTGGTAGCTGAGCATTATCAAATGATTGTCCTTTCTTATTTGGACAAGACAAAAGAGGACTATGTTTATCCAAACACAGTCCACCCCCAATCATTCTTCACTAATGTTTTACCCTGGGAAGCAAGCCTGTTGTGGAAGTTGGAAGTGCAGACTTTCCAAATGCTCCTACTACCATGAATTCTCCATTGGCAAAAGTAGTTTTTGGAATAGATAGTATGTTTATCTTCTGTTATCTTTGGCTTCTTTGAGGACCCTTTTTTGGCCTCGCCTGCAAAAAAAATTGCATTTTGTTAGCAGTCCCTGTTACTGATATCATCATTATTTTTATTTGCTTTAAATATCTCCCCACTAAAATTGGATGAACGCGTTCCTAATGAAATCATTTTGACAAAAAAGGTAGTATATGAATAACCTAATGAAAGAGAGACAAATGACGGAAGGAGAATAGAGGAGATAAAAGCAGGGAATAAATAATAGAAGCAAGATGGCATGGTAGCTTTTATTTTGTGTGGACACTATTTGCAATCTGTCTTCTTATAGTAAATTGCAAACATTTTAAATTAATTAAATAGACTAAATCCTTAGTTCCTGTATAGCTATAACTAAGATAGTTGCTAATCCATAAACTAGAATATTTATATTTCTCTCTCAAATCAAAAAATGCTTCCCTGGACCTTAGTGGACTTTAGCTTGAACTGCCAAACTGCCAATTTGAAGGCTCTTGTGCTGGAGCTTGCGTTATGGGCACATACTTACATTGCCTTGAGTTAAAATTACCAAAAATAAAGATAATTGATAACAACCTTTTAATTAAAATTAAATTTAATATGGACTAACATGATATGTTATTAAGGTAGCTTACTTAGGATCTGTCAACCACATGTTTGTTTCCTGAGCATTTCTGTTGTTTGGATGACTGTGGTTTTAATTCATAGGGTTTTGTGTCCTTGCGGTTTTTCTTCACAACTTCCTTAGTGGTTAAATAGCTTCCTTCCCGCTACTTTTTCTTTGTGCCTTCCAAAAAAAGATTTCATTGAAAGAAATTTCTTTATCTTAGTCAGCACTCAGCAGTTCCTTATCAAACACTAAAAGATGTCAAAAATATAGTTCAAACTTTAATGTATTCTGGTCCCATATAATGCAGGTATAACTCGAGTTTTCTTTGGATAAGATTTTGTCACTGTTACAAAATCAGATGATTTTTCCTAGGATCTCCTAAAGTCTGAGATCTTTGCAGCAATTAAGGATTTCTATTCTTCTGGGCAGGTACTATTTATAGACTCAAAAGCTGTAGCAGCCAAGGATACAACTATCATTGATATTGGAGCTGTAAACTGAAAAGCAGACACTGTTACAACTTTTAAGCAAGGCCATCAATGGAAACAGCAATACCTCAAACTAATCGAACTCAAATCTATCCACATCACGCCATTAGAGTGTTAACCTTTAAGTGAGATCCTCTGCTTCCAGCTGACCTTTTCCTTCTCCGGTTTGACTTTACTTGATTTTACTTGACTATTTTGCTCCAAATTTGGTTGTTATAAAGCAACTTAAAGTTTGATAATTTTAAAAGTCAAGTCTTGGCCTGATTGAATTTGACATACACAAAAATAGTAGTAATTTTGAAACAAGTTTAAGGTTGATCATTCTTGGAGTCAAGTCCTTAGTTTGTTAGGTTATATGACCTGCTGAAAATTATTTTTCCTGTTCTCTGAAAATTATTAGAATTAGATAAAAGTAACCCTCTGAGAGGTAGTTATTATCTATTAGGGACTGTGTGAGACTGTTGTCCCTAGAGTAGTTGCTTTATAGGTTTTTTCAGGCTTTGTCTCTATGATTGTCAGGAAAAAAAAAAACGTATGGAATTAAATTCGAACACTTAAAATAGTGGCTGCAAATGATGTTGCATTCTCAGCCCATGCCATGCTATTAACTCTAGTCATGGCTTTCCAAATTTTGACCTATGACGTAAGCATTGGAATTTACTATTATGGTCGTTCTATTTTCTCTTTTTGGGTCAAGTTCTGAATAGTCCTGAACGCAGTAATTTGTGCATACAGCGAGAAACTTAGAAACTGTCTAAAGTTGCCATAGGAATTGTGTCAGTAGTATTGCTTACCGATGTGGTTTGTTTCTCCTTAGCGTTGCCTACACACTCTTGGCTTCACTTTCTCTACAACCTCAAGTACGTTCACTCTTCTCCATCGTTATTTGGCATCCATAATCTGTGATGCCTAAACGTGAACTATATATATGCTTCAATTCATTCTAACTCTTGTGTTGAAATTGATGAGGTTGCAGCACACTCCAAGTATTTCTCACTGTTGTCAAATACATTCCTCAGGTTAGAATCTATTCCTGGGAATTTGTATTTCTTTCAGTTACTAAACTATGCACCTGATGAGAAGACCGTCGACCTCTTGATCTCTACAGGTAACTTTAGCAATACTCCATCCTCCTCCCGCACCAAGAAAATATATCTACTCATGTTATAACTAGCGAAGAATGCTCTGGCCCCTCAATCTGGAGAATTTAGATTACTATGATATTCAGTCAAAATGAATAATGAATATTCCATTAGCATATTGTTATTGAAGAAAGAAAAAGTGTTATTGGGAAATAGACAGTTAATATGTAATTTTTCCGTACAACACAAAGCTGTTTTGAAACACATTTGTTTGTTTAGTTGTTGATGAACTAATTCACAAGCATTCCTATAAACCAGTGGGGAATTTATCAATTTGAGATTAATCTGAGTTTTCTTTACTTGATTTTTACTTTGAGGTTTATGTTGATTTATATTTTTTATTGGGAAAATTATGTTGATTCATATTACAAAGTGAAATTTTGCACATAAAGGTTTCTCATTTGAATAGTGTTTTCCAAATTCAAAATATAATTGTCTAGAAATTGGTAGTTTTTCAATGCTATAGGGGAAAAAATGAAAAATATTTTTTTAAAAAAAAGACATACAATGACTATTTTTTAAAAACAGTCGTTGTATGTTAGGCACAATAACATACAACGACTGCTTTTTAAAATCAGTCGTTGCAAGTCATGACTTACAACGACTATTTTTAAGAAACAATCGTTGCAAGTCTCTTACGAACATTGTTTTAAAATGGTTGTCAATTTTAAAACTTTTCATGACACTCACATACACGTCCCTTTGAAAACGGTCATCTAAAGGTCATAAAAACGGTCGTTAAAAGTGTCTTTTGTAGTAGTGACAGTTAGTTTGCATGATATTTTTAAATAGGCAAATGATGTCCAAAATTGTGAAACTTTCTAGTTTAAAATTAGACATGTCAAGCTTTAATTTGATATGTCATTTAGATGCGTATACTAGAAGTTCTACATTTTTAAAGTTTGGCCTAGAAAACTGGTGAATTATGAGAGGTAGTGATCAATAAAATGAGATATTGTATTGATATGCATCTAGAAGTATAATATCTATATTTTTCTTTGAAACTAGACTAATTAGGGGTCACATAGCCTTTGGAATCATCATAATTAGACATCTGTACAATTAGTTATGAATTTTCAAATATTGAAGAAAATTCTAGCAAATTTGAGCATATGGGAGAAAATTGCAAAAATGTATGGGCAAAATAGTTATTTGGATAAATTTAATTCAAATCCCATATTTTCCCCTTTTCCTCATAATTTTGGACGGTCAGAAGGGGAGCAAGAAGAGAAATTAAATACTTGGTCTCAATTAAACAAAAGATGAAGCAATTTGAGCCAAGTAAAGTAAGTTGAAAAGTAAGCACATGTTAAATAGATTGAATATTAATATGTAAGGAGATGGAATTTGGATATTTTCAAAAGCATCATCCCTTCCCAAAGACCCTTAATTTCGTCCAATAAAGAGAAAAGGAAGAGAAAATAATACTTGGCCATAAATTATGCCTTTTGGAAGCATTATAAGCCAAGTATAAAAAGATGATGATTTAGGTTAACAAACACATGCTAATTAACAATTAAATATTATATTTATAAGAAGGTGAAAGATGATATTTTTATAAGATCATCATCTCTTTCTTTGTCCATATTTCGGCCAATACAAGGAGAGGAGAAAGAAAGAGAGAGAGCTTGGAGAAAACAAGAAGACACAAACAAGGGTAAGGCTTCTTGCTTGATTTTCTCCTACTTAACCACTTCTATGGGTTAAATACTCTTCATAAAAGTTGTTCCTTTCACTAAGAGCTTCATTTCAATGGTTTTAGTTTCTTGAAAGAAGGTATTTTGTGCTATCTAAAAAATAGCAAAGTTGGAGAAATCAAGAACAAGCCCTAGAAAGTGAAAGATGTGAGCTTGAGCTTTGATTTGAGCTATATATTGTGTTGGTTGGTGGATTTTTATTACCTTTCTCTTGCTGCCCTATTTTTGGTCTTTTGAGGTTTATTAGGGTTCATGATGCTTTCATCTCATACATATGATTATATGTTGATTTGGAAGCAAAAGAACTAAGTTTGATGATTAAGTTGTGAATTTGGCGCTTGTTGTAGAAAACCCTAAAATTCTGGTCTGAATAGGGCATTAGGAAGCACAGATTTTGATGATTCCATTTGATTCTAAACAAAAAATTTTGTGAAAAAACAAGTAGTTGTAATTTTTAGATGATTGTGTATAAATCTGGAATTTTTGGAAGTTCAGATAAAAGTGATGGTCGATTTTTTTTCCACCAATAGATTTGTTATGGCATGTTTTTGGATGGTCAAACCTAGTCCAAACCTTGTCAAATTTTACAAGATGAAGTTATACATCTTATTCTTTAATTTGATAGGTAATAAAAGCTATTTGGATCAGTGGATTAAAAGATATGATTTTTCAAGGTTAGGTCATGTTTCTGGAAGGAAATCTAGAACATATGAGGTTTGACACGTTTCTAGGAATTCTGTGGCTGTAATTGCTAGATTTGGATATTTTTATATGAAACTAAATTTAAAGAGCTTTAATTATGAATTTGAACCACCCCAATTGGAGTTTTATAGAATTAATTATGATTTTTCAAAGTATGGTCAAAATGCTGGCAACTTTTGGCTACCTTGCGAATTTAAGAAAGAAAGGACCAAATGTAATTAGTATAAACTTCAAGGGTGAAAGTAAGCCTTTAGGGCTAATGTAGCCCATTAAGCATTCACTTTTTATGACTCTAATAATGTCATTACTTATCTAGGGCTATAAAGAGACAAAGAAGAGGCAATGACTGGAAGACCAAGATACAAGAGGAGGACACAAAATCCAAGAGGTAGTAAACTTTTCTTACTTGCATAACTTGATATGTGTGCTTGTGTAGTTATGTGTTAATTGCTTTGATGAATTGTAAAGCATATGTGAATAAGTGAAGCTCTGTTTTGTTTATACTATGGCCATTAGTGTAATATGTTAAACATTGAGCATGCATATATGTCATCATGTTGGCATGAGTTTATGTAAGCAAACATGTCATACACAAAGCATTTCTTGTATGCAATGATTAGCACTATTTACTACCGAGATTCTTTTGAATCTCATTCTTCCTCACCCAACCATATAGGTACATTGAGAACCGAGAAGAGGATTACAAGAGGGAAATCCGAAGGTGGATTGTAAACACCCGTCTGACATACCCCTTAATATTGATATTAATCAGAGTAATAATGTGCAGTTTAGCGAGCACATAGGAATAGCATAAATATACTGATAATATAGATACAATATGCCTGATTATATTACAAGAATTCCCACAGGGATGTACATAATGTTTATAGACCTTGAAATAATAAAAGGCCTTCAGATAACCAACGTCTCCTCTTATACTGGTCTGGAACCTTCAGTTGCCAGAAATTATGATTCTACCCTCTAAGCCGTTGCTTGCTGCGGAAAACCTTATACATTTATGGAAATGGTAAGATTTAAAAGAATCTCAGTAGTAACATGCAATCAGACATATAAAATGTGAACATAAATATGCAATCCACCATGTTATGTAAGATGAAAATATTTTGTATGCACACTATCCAAGGTCAAACTATTGTTTAAAACCCTGGATTATCTCTGCACCTCAGCTGGGTCCAAGACCATAACTAGGTAATATGTCCCAGGCACTGTGCTTGTGTCCTAGAAACTATGCTCATGTCATAGAAGATGACATACACAAAGCATACAAATATTCACATAGTGCATGAAAGAAAGAGTTGCTACATGAAATGTGCCCTTTCCTTACCTGTCTGTCGATTCGATACTGTCTATCCAGCTAGGGCTACGATATATCCTAAAATTCCAAATTTAAGATAAATGAGTTATTACTCATTCATAATTTCTTCTAAACTCATTGTGTTGGTTATTTTAGTTTAAAAATGATAAATGACCAAAATGTCCCTAAGGACTTAGTCCAAGCCCCTTTGTACCTAGTCTAACTTTATTTCACCAAAATTATTAGCCGAGCTAATTCTACATAATTTCACGTGTAGAATCCATTTTTGACCCTCAAATTAATCAAATTCATGCTCAACTTATGAAAATACCCCAGCAGCCCCTAACTTAGGATTGTAAAGGTAATTTTGTTATTTCACATTCTAAGGCCTTTATACTTCAAACTTTAAATATTCTTGACACAATTTTCCATTCTAAATCCGATGGAATCATCAAAACCATGAAATTTCAGGTCTAACCCTCCTAAATAGGTATGACAAGAAATATTAGAATTGTGAGGGAAAATGATGTTGTTTGTTTTCAATCCATATAACTCTTTCTTTTCACCTCTAATCACATGTTTAACCACTTAAACACCTTTTAAACATGATTAGTGTGAATTTGGGCAACACCTCACCTTAGGGTTTGGCATTCCCAAATCACAAACCAAGCCAAAACAAAGCCAATCAACAACCACAACAACCAACAACAAGCAATAATCACTTGAAGATGACAAGTTCTTGTGCTCACCTTGATCTCTTGACATTCTCTCTCTAAAATAGTGTTCTTTCTTTCTCCTTTCCCTCTTGATTTTTTTGCTACATATGTATTTTAAGAAGGAATAGAGATATGAGAGAGCTATCATGAAGAAGAAGGCAAGAACAAGTGGAAATTACTTGTAACTTACCTTGATTTGGCTTCTTATTTCTCTTTAGCTCTCTCTTTGCCTTTGCTTCTTGAAACACTACCTCTCTCTCTATTTCTCTTGCCTAGCTGAAAAATGATCTTGGAAGAGAGGATAACAAGTTCTTAAAATATCTTCACTTACCTCCTTAGTTAATATTATGTAATTGCTATTTCATCACATGTCTTTAATTATTTTATTTTTTCTTCATTTAATAGGCTCAAATCATTCCATCTTGATTAATTCTTAGCCAAGTATTTTTCTTTCCTCTCCCCTCTTCTTGTTGGCCGAAATGGCCTTCCTTAATTGAAGAAAATAATTTTCTCCTTGCTTTATGGCCGAATGACCATTTTGTCCTTACATTTTTTTCTATTTTCTTACTTTATTAGAAAATTGGCAGAATTTTCATCAAACTTTGAAAATTCATATCTTTATTTATAGATGTTCAATTGGTGTGGTTCTAAAGGATATGTTACCCTAAGTATAATTTTAAGAAAAAATATAGCTTTAGCCAACTGGAGGCTCATAATTCCCAGAATATCATTTGTTAGACGTTGTCATAGAAGCTTTCTAGTTTTACTAAGCTAAATTCAAAAATACATAACACTTAGTATACAGTTCCAAATGACTTATATGATCTATCAAATTAAAGCTTGATAAGTTTACTTTTATTCTAGAAAATTTCATAGGTATTGGACATCAGTTTCCTATTTAAAAATATCAAATAACAAGATTGCCACACAGGAAAACGCACTGGCAGCAAATCTCAATTCTTACAATTTGTGCTCCAAACATAATCATGTTGTGTATGACCACTAATTACCTTGTTTTATCATTTCTTGTGCTCTTTAATTCATCATTTTTATTCCCTTGAATGCCACAAAGGTATAAGGAATTATAGGGAATAAAATTATGCCTTCCTCGGGCACTTGCTAAACCGGGACTTAGCAGTCCACTTGATTCAGGCTTGTTCTCAAGCCTCTAGTCCCAAAATTTAGGATGTTACATGGATCGAAGATGAGAATGTGTCTACTTTTTTTATTAAACTTAGATACTTTGGTAGTCTTGTGTGGCTACACAGTTGTATATGTAAACGAATTAACTAAGTTTGAGCTAAGAATCGCTTTAATTGAATTAAAGGAAAATATAAGAATTGATGAGTAACTACAAAGTTGCGAACCACTAACCACTAGAATACGCTTCCACAATATTTTGAAATTTTTCAGAAAAACCTGCTCAACTGCAGGTCGAATCCTGTTTTGAGACGAATATTTAAAAAGCATTATAAAAGAACATCACTTAGTGGTTCGAATTCACTATGTAAAACTTATCAGAATAAGTGTAAATATAAGGTGTTAAATCTTGCCCCTCCAGCTATGTAAATATTTTGATATTTTTCACATAGGTTTTTTTTAGATCTTTACCTGCAAGACATATATTCTCTCAGTTTATGTCCTACTTTACAAACTATTATATAACTTTGGAACTTCATTATCAATGGCATTTTGATCTTTTTATAAAAAGACTAAATATAAAACTACTCCAGCTATAATACTTTATTTTTTAGGTAATAAAAATATAACTTTTAAATATCGAGTCACTACTAGAAGAAAGGTTTTTAAGGCTGGTTGAATTGGTCTTTTAGACCAAGTTTAGGTCCAGTCTTGTATCAACCGGTTTAGTATATCTTTATTAAGACCAGACCTACAATCGATCTTAAAAGTTACTTTTTATGACAAGTTGTTTAAACGACCGGTGTTAAAATGTTTCATTTTATAATAAAAAATATCCACTCTTTAAACCAGGTAATTTCATACCCAGTCTAAAAAGTGGGCATTTTTTTTTAAAAATGTTTTATATTGTTTCATAGAAGTCCTGTTGGATATTATTATATCTAAAAGCTATATTATGCCATATAAAATTCTACAAACACTCCTAAAAACAAAAATGCAACCGATGTGACACCTTATTTTCATAGCCTCAGATAAGTGCAAATGAGTAGTGAAATCACTGGTGGGACAATGATTCGAATCGGGATTACCCAACTCTTGAAAATGGTTACAAATCCTCAATCTCAACTCAGGACTTAAACCTAGGGTTGAGAGGGTTTTTCAGCAGGTAAAAAAAACATTTCAATTATTTTCACAAGTTTCACTACGTCATAATGTCTCATCGGCTCTTAATCTCATTACATTAGAGTATTGGAGCGATTTTCTTTCCTTTTTAATGAAATTCGAGCTATTCTCTGCTTATACTGCATTCATACACTCATAAACATACATGAAATTCAAAGCCATACATGGCTATCAATTGTAAATCAATTACATTAAATACAACTGCACTTCAACTTCATATCTCCTCCGTGCATCCTCCAGCATCTTCACCTGTCTAAATGGTTGGTTGGGAGGAGTGAGATTCGAGAGAATCTCATTAGCAAATATTATCACTATGCATGCCAGATATATATGAATGTATGACATGCTTGCCTACACTATTTCATGCCAACATAATGACATGTTGCATGCTTGATGTTATGACATACATATGGCCATTACACAAATATAATAGAGTTTCAACCAAACATACATGTTCCACACAAATAGGCAAAGTAGTTACGTAATCAATGTAAGACATACATATCACATACATGCAGAAAATGTAAGTTCACTACCTCTCGGACTTTATGTCCTTCTCTTCTTGTCCCTTGATACGCCAACCATTGCTTCTTCTTTATCACTTCATGGTCCTAGGTAAGTGATAACACCATTGGAGCCATGAAAAGTAAATGCCCAATGGCCCACAATAGCCCTAAAGGCTTACTTTTACCCTTGGAGTTCATACCAATTACATTTGTGCCATTAAGTCTTAAATTCGCTTAAGATATAAAGCTCACAGATTTTTCATCAAATTTTGAAAAATCACAATTAATTCTATAGAACTCCAATTGATGTGGTTCAAAGGCCTATGTAACCTTTATCAAGTCTAATTTACATTGAAAATATTACTCTTACAGTAATCATGCCAACAAGTCTAGATTTCATGATTACACTCCACTGTCCTAAAACAACTTTCAGATTCAATGTCCAAATGTCAAAAATCATGGATAATTCTACAAAACTCCAATTGCACTGATTTCAAAGCCTAAATGAAGCTCTTTCAATTTAAATTTAATAAAAAATATATTGGTTTCCCCAATATAGAAAATTATTCCCAGAATTTCGTTGAAGACCACTGTTCCAGATTTAGTTCCAGAAACAAGGCCAAAATTTAATAATTCACCATTAATCCTAGGAAATTCTAAATTGAGTAGTTCAAAATTTTTTGTAAAGCTATTTCAATATACTTTCAGATAAAAATACTCAATTTTGGCCACCACAATTAAAAAATGCCCAGAATTTTGGAAAACATCACTGTTCTATATTTCTTTCCAGAAAATAGGGCCAAACTTCAATAATTCATATCTTCTAGCATACTTGTCCAAAAATTACAAACTACTTATCAAATTAAAGCTGTATGTTCGAGAATTTTTGGATAAGGTTTGACCCCTGAAATATCACGCACAAGAATACTGTTCCAGACAGGGTAGACTATCAACATGAATACCCAAACTTCATAAATTTCTAAATTCATATACAAGCATCCAAAAATTATGAACACTTGCATACCTATACAATTTTTCCTCCTAAAGCCAATGGAAGCATCAAAATTATCAAGATCTCACTCCTCCTACATGAAACAGTAAAGGGCAGATTTCAAGGTTTTTGGGAAGAGTTTGTCGGTTCTTTGTTTTGTTTGGTTTAATCTCTTCCTTTCTACTTTTAATCAAATGATTAGGTATTTAAACACTCATTAGATATCATTTAACCATTCAAAACACCATTTTAAACCAAACATGAATAGTATCCAACCTTCCCCAAACTCATTCAAATAACAAACCAATCGGTTAGAAAGGAAGCTTATGCTTACCTCTACTTGTTTCTGCATATGTTTTGGAATTCTAGCAACACTTTGGCCGGTGAGACGGTGCCAACCACCTCCAAACAAAAATCTGAAACCGTAGAAATGAAGTTCTCAATGAATAGAAGAAGGTTCATGAAGGGTACTTTGAGAGAAGACGCCAATTCGGTAGTGTTTTGGCGCCTTGGAATTTCTCTCTCCTCTACCTCCATTTTCATTCAGATTTCTTTTATCTCTCTTCGTTTCTAATTCACGCTGGACAATGAAGAAGATGGAGAATTAATTTAAATGGGTGTTTAAAATAGCTTGCCACGTGTCAAACTATGATATGCCAAAAAAATCAAATTTTCGCACATAATACATAATCTGGCGGAATTTTCATTAAACTTTGAAAATTCATATCTATTTGTACAAATGTCTAATTGGGATGGTTCTGAAGGTTATACGACTCTCATTGAGTCTACTTTTAAGAAAATATATAACATTTGGCCAATTAGAAGTTCACTATTCCTAAAATTTTAATATTTGGATGCTGCCCCAGAAAATAGTTAATTTCGCTGGGTTAACTTCAAAAATTCATTTCTGTTTGTGCACAGTGCCAAATAACTTATATGATCTATTAAATTAAAGCTTGATAAGTCTACTTTCATTATGAAAAGTTTCATAATTTTTGGACATCATTTGCCTATTGAAAAATGCTACACAAGCACGACTGTCATACCAAGAATTTCACTGGTAGCAACACTAATTTGTGTTAGAACATAATTATGTTGTGTGTGACCTCTAATTGCTTTGTTTTGTTATTCCCAATACTCTTTAATACCCCCAAAGGTATAAAGAAATTTTAGGGAATTTAATCATACCTTACTAAGATACTTGCTAAACTAGGGCTTAGCAGTCCACTTGATACAGGCTTATTATCAAGCCTCTAGTCCCAAGATTCGGGATATTACAACTGACATAAAAAATAATTACAACTAATAACCCTGTATCTAAGCCCTATATTATTACATAATTATTGAATCGTAACTCTAGCATTTGGTTTTTCAAAGTTTACATTTTTTTACTTGCATTTTACCTACCACTAAAGGAGTTAGATAATTTTTTATCGTTAGATTTTGTAGATACAATTTTAGGCCTGGCATCTTCTTGCTGTTGACACATTATTCATATTGTAAGCATCCCTACTGTTGAATGAAGCTATCCATAAATTAGTTGCAAGGTTACTATACTTATTAATTTTGATCCTTCTGGACCTCAAATATGAAACATGGCTCTTATATGTGTGAATATGATTTCATATGTGTGATAAAGGATAAGAGTCTTAATAAATGAACATGAGTATAATAAAGTTAATATACAAGTATGAGAACTGGATTTTATATGTGTGAATATGATTTCATAGGGAAGTTTTGGTTGAGGAGGAAACCAAACTGAAGGCAAATAATAAGGAAGTAATACTGATTAGGTGGAAATACTAGTGATGAGGTGAGGATTAGTAACTCCAAATTGGAGGATGAAAAACATAGGGCTTGTGATCTAGACTTGGAAGGACAAATTTGTTAACCTAAATGACCTGGCGTTGATTGTAATAATTCACTCATTTAAAAGTCGATTTGCCCAATCATCACTAGGTCATTTAACTCAACGAATTTTTCTTTCCAAGACTAGATTACTGGCCCTACCTTTTTCATCATCTAATTTAGACATGTTAATCATCTACTTGTCACTAGTAACTCCACCTAGTCGGATAGCTCCTTATCATTGGTCTTTACTTTGATTTCTATCTCAACCAAGACCTTATCACATGATCAAATTCAACCATACAAAATAAAATTCTAAAGTTTGTATATCAACCATTTAGACTTGGCCTCGTTATATAAAATACTCCATCGTTAGCACCTAAAACTGAGGTAGGCCAGAGCCATATTCTATCTAAAATCTCAAAAGAATCAAAATACCTAAGTATAGTAAACTTAGCACTCAATCTAAGGATGACAACATTTGACTTTAAAGATGGCCCTCGATACAAACCATGTATCTACACCTCCCACGCGTTGAGTTCAAAATTACAATCGACACTCCCACTTAACACTCAATAGTTATCTAAGCCTTACAAAGAAGGGGCCTCCATACCAAAAAAAAATTGAAAAGAACAAAAGGTGTGGTAAACAAGATTCAATTAATATACGTGTATGAAAACTATTGTCCAAGGAATTCACAATGATTGGATTTGCAAAATTTTTCATTATGAGAATAATACAATGAAATTGCATCATTGTCATAATCATAAATTTCGCAAATCCCGACCATAATGAATTCCATGGACAAAAGATTGCATACACTAACTATAACAACCATAAAGAGTATACAAACAACAGAAAAAAATGTAAACTTTCATGTATCACATAAATAACATACAAGAAGGTAACAAGCACAAAAGAAATATCATATTTATACCTATGCATGTATTTGCAACCTCAAATTGTGTTCATCTGATCCCCTCTTTTCAATTATGTAGAATTACATATTAGATCAAATTATTTAATGCTCTTCACATGTGTATAAAAACATAAGTCATAGCTACAAAGCACCACTCAACTTAGTGCTTTTCACATGTCTTTTCGGCACTCTTCATACTCCTTTCTCTAATTAAAAAGAATAAATTTGTAAAAATCAAATTAAATACAAATCCATTATAAATAGATAAATAAGATGATGAATGATGATGATGAGAATGACAATATTTCATTAAACATAAACATATCAACTAAATGCTTCTAATGATGTAACAGAACATGAAATAAACATGTTATATGATATCAAAATCATGTTTTATCATGAGAATCACTAAGATATGTTCATGTTTAATGAAATTGTATGATTCTCATAATGACAAGTTCATATTGGTATGTTATGAGCATCAATGTTTTTATAACTACAACAACCACAAAGAATATAGAGCCGGTAGAAAAAATGTAAACTTTCATGTATAACACAAAGAACATACAAGAAGGGCTTGCATGTAGCTACAACTTCCAACTATGTTCATTTGATCCTTTATGCTACGTATGCAAATGCAATACAACTTGTGAGCATGTGTACTACATAATAGAATTACGACATATGTATCTACTACATATGTTCACGAATTCTATTGCATTTAGAGCAACCAGCAAATGAAATAATACTGACCTTTTCATAAACTCTTCACACTTATGAATATGTGGTATGTTTGGCACTTATCTGGTGTTTGTGCTATGTGTAGTGGTGTTGACTGGCCAGAATTATTACTACTTGCTTCGAATTCAATGTATTATGTATAGAACATATGTTCACGAGCTACATTGAACTTGAAGCAAGAATAAATATACTGGCCTACCCACACCACCACATATATCACATGTCGAACACTTCTCAAGACATGAATATATGATCTTATACATATTTCCATCACAGGTTGCATCTTGTAATATATGTGGTGGTGTAGGTAGGCCTGGATTAATCACAACTAAATAGAGAGAATATCAATCAAAAGAACACTTTCATTTATGTGGATGTAAGTAAAAAATTGAACTTTCATTTCTAATGGCTTTGACAACGAAGTAAAAGGAGGATCGAGGGTTTGTGAAAAACAACAATTAAAAATTCTATACAAGCAAAGACAACGAAAGATAACACTAAAAAAATGCCAGAGTAAAACATCTATCGAGGGTTTGTGAAAAGGAAATGATTTTTACCGAATGCAAGAGAAAAAAAAGCGCCAACAAAGGAGGAGAGCTCAACGGAAAGGAAAACCAAGCCATCTCGAAGATGGAGAGAGAGACATCATGGAGGCCAAAGGCGATGGTGAGAGGAAGAATGCGCGTGCCAGAGCAAGAGAGACTAGAGATGAAGACTCTGTCTGTGCAAAAGTGAGCATATATACTAGGGCAACCTTTTCTAGACCGTTCTCGTTGAAGAGCAGTGTCAATATGTTAAAAAAATTAAATTCATAATGACACCATCTTTCAAATCAACTGGTTTGAAATGTAATTTTTAGAATAGAGAAATAAAATTTTAGAAACAAGAACTTACACCTAAAGGTTGAAATTTTTTATTAACAACATATTAACAACACGAGATATATGATCACAAACAAAAACTATCAAAAGACATAAACTTTTTCATTAATCATCCCCTAAAGGCAGAATAAAATAACAGTCATCGCACCTAGTCTAAAAAGTCAAAATATTATAACTATGGGGGTTCTTGAAACCTAAGCCTTCAGAAGATCATCATCATTCTAGGAGACTCGCCACACCTAGTGTAAACAGTCAACGATGTCATTCAACACCGCCACCAACTCCTTAAGTTGTTTGGAGAAGTGAACTTGTAACACCTTACATTTACACTCGTTTTGATGAGTTTTACGCAGCGAACTCAAAACACTAAGCATTATTCTTTTATAACACTTTTATAATTCCAACCTCAAAACAGGATTCGAACATTTAGTTGAGTGGGTTTTTCTGAAAATTTCAAAATCTTTGCGGAACCGTATTCTAGAGGTTTGCAACTTTGTTATTACTCATCGGTTCTTATCTTTTCTTTTTAATTCAATTAAGGTGATTCTCTGCTTAAACTTAGTTCACTCATTTACATACACAAACGGTATAGCCACACAAGGCTACCAAAGTGTCTAAGTTTTTTGTTAACTGGACCCTCAAATCTTTGGTCCACAATTGTGTTCTCTTCTCGTGCAACTTCAAACCTCCCACCTATGTCTACCTATCTAAATGGTTGGATGGGGGAGGGTGAGATTTGGAGGAATCTCAATAGTAAATAAATACCATAATGCATGCAAGATAAATGCTAGTGCATGATATGCTCGCCTTACATAGGCTCATGCTCACATAATGACATCTCTACATGCTCAATGTTTCATACAACATATCTATGGCCACAGTATAAATAAAAACAGAGCTTCATTCATTCAAATATGTTTTACATAATCACAAAAAGTAATACACAAGCATAAATATCAAATACATACAAGTAGGGTACGTTTACTACCTTTTGGATTTTGTGTCCTCCTCTAGTATCTTGGTCTCCCAACCATTGCCTCTTCTTTGTCACTTCATGACCCTAGATAAGTAATGACATTATTAGAGCCATGAAAAGTGAATGCCCAATAGGCTACATTAGCTTTAAAGGCTTACTTTCACCTTTGGAGTTCTTACTAATTACATTTGGCTCATTTTCTTTCTCAAATTCACATGGTAGTCAAAATTGCTAGCATTTTAACCAAATTTTGAAAAATCATAATTAATTCAATAGAACTCAAATTGAGGTAGTTCAAAGTCCTATGTGAATCCCTTTAAGTATATTTTCACATAAAAATATCCAAATCTAGCCATCACAAATACAAAATTCCCATAATTGCGTCAAACCCAACCTGTTCCAAATTCCATTTCAGAAATAGGTCTTAACTTTGAAAAATCATATCTTTTAGTATAATTATCCAAAAATTACAAAATACCTATCAAATTAAAGCTCTACATATCTAATTTAATCCTGCCAATTTTCATAATTTTTGGACTAGTTTTGACTAACAAAAAACATTTCAAAATCAGACTGCTTCCAGTGAACCAAATCAAATAACACCTCCTCTTAACTTCTAAAAATTCCATATTAATATACAATCATCCAAAAATCATGAACACATACATTCCCTTACAATTTTCCCTTATAAATCTAATGGAACAATCAAGAATACCAAAATCAGGATCCAACAGGATGAAAATGCCCTTGGACGAAATCTGGATAATTTAAGGGAAAATAAGTTATTTTGATTTTAATCCATAACCCACCTTGTTTTCACCTCTAATCCCATGTTTAATCCATTACATACCTTTTACCCATGATTTATGAAGATTTGGGCAGCACCTCCCTTTAGGGTTTGTGCATCCTAATCATCAAAAGAAAACCAAAACAATCACAAATCATCAACAACTACCTAGATTCAACTATAGAAATTAGGTTCTTGAGATTACCTTTGATTTCTCTCCTTTCTCTCTCTAGGGAGCCACTTCCCTCTCTCTCTTCTCTCTTGATTTGGCTTGCTAAACATGGATTTCAAGAAGAAGAAGATGTTCCTAAGTGATTTAGAAGGCATAAGTACTTGAAATCACACATCTTACCTTAGGTTTTGACTTCTTGAACCCTAGCCCTTTCTCTTTGTTCTTCAAGTTCCTTGAAACCTTCTCTCTCTCTATTTGTTAGTGCTGAACAAAAATATGAAGATGGAAGAAGTAGAATGTAGTCTTAGATATTATATCACTTGTCTTGTTATTTCTTAACAAGTGCTTGTTTCTAATTGGTAAAGAGGTCTTTTTTTTCGTTTTGCTTTAATTATTCACCATATGTATATTTCTCTTCCTTTTCCCTTCACTTGACTCAAATCACAATGGAAAAGGGAGCATTTAATTGCTTCTTGCTTTATGATAATATCATTTGATTTCAAATTACCATGTGTCATTTTCTTGGTCAACAAATTCCTTTCTTGAATTTAATGTGAGCCAATTATTTTGCCTTCTCTTTCTCCTTGCCCATGTTGTACGAAAGTGCTCTTGGAAGAGGAGTAAAACCTTGGTAAAAACTACTTCCATGTGGCATAATAAATATTTCCCTTCTAGCTTCCCTATTTGGACATAATACTCATCAATAAAAGGGAAAAATAATGGCTGCTTTATTTTGTTGGTCAAATGATCATTTTGCCCATACATTTATTTTCATTTTTGCACTTAATGCAAAATTGGGCAGAATTTTCATCAAACTTTAAAAATTCATATATAATTGTATAGATATCCAATTCAGGTGCTTACAAAGGCTATGTAACCCTTATTAAATCTAGTGTTTAGAAACAATATAACCTTTGGCTAATTGGAAGCTCATACTTCCCAGAATAATTGTTTTTGGATGCTGCCACTGAAAATCACCAGTTTTACTGGGCTAACTTCAAAAATACATATATCTTTGTGTACAACTCCAAATGACTTATATGACCCATCAAATTAAATATTGATAAGTCTACTTTCATTCTAAGAAGTTTCACAATTTTGGGACATCATTTGCCTATTGAAAAAGGGCACACAACACAACTGCCATATAGGGAAATTCACTGGTAGCAACACTACTTTGTGTTCTAATTAACTATGTTGTATGTGACCTCTAATTGCCTTGTTTTGTCACTTAATATGCTCTTTAATTCACCATTTTATTCCCCTTAATGCCACTAAATGTGTAAAGGAATTTTAGGGAATATAACTATGCCTTACTAAGACACTTGCTAAACCAGGGTTTAGCAATCCACTTGATTCAGGCTTAATCTCAAGCCTCAAGTCCCAAAATTTGGGATATTACAGAACTTACCTCACCATGACCTCATAATAGTGCCCTGGAGGGGAAAGATGACCTTAGCGATTTACTTTAATGTTAAAGGTGAAGGGGACTGCGAAGAACCACCAGTAGCTGCCACCGAAAGAGCAGAGGGGGAATACCACCTATTTGATCTTGCCATTGTAAGTTTTGCAACTCAAAGAACAAAGAGAGAACTAGAAAGGAACTTTTGAATTTGAACCTCGTAACTAAAAGCGCCTTAGTATTTATAATCGGGACTGATGGCTGAAAACTTTAGATGATACTAACAAGACATAATGATATGCGTTGGAAGTTGAAACGTTACGTATTTAAACAGTTCAGCTTTGAAAACATGATGTAAATAATAATTATGAGATTGGATGCACATCTTATCCGATGTAAATAAAAAATGAACGTTAAAAAGTAAACGACATTTAGACTGGTAAAGACTTAAATGACAGTTCAGATTAACATATTTAGACCTTGCGTGCAACCGGTCCAAATATAATCAATTTATATATTTAAAAAATCCCAAATAATATAATTTATTAATAAAGTATATATATTCTATCATAAAATTAACTTATTAAGTTAGAGACAGAAACAACAATAGAATAAAGATACAAAAGAGATGTGATTAAGATCAAGAACAAGATCAAGATTAAAAATAAAAATAAAAATATTTTTTTAATTAATATTATATTTTTTTCTGCCTGAAGGCAACATCAGTACATTGATTAAAAAAATATTTTACATAAAAAACCCTCAATCTTCCTCCTCATTAGGAAGAAGAGAAAAGGGAAGAGGGGTCGTCCGAAGGATTGTACTCGACATCATTGGTGTCTAGCATAAGGTTAAGCTTGTTGTTGATAGTATACAACAATATGAAAAGTCTTGTGAGGCATCTCTCTATGTGATCCACCCTCGCATGGAGGTGCTAAAGAAGTTGCCTCACTGAAGGTAGCAGAAGAGGCAGTGGAGGCTGTAGAGGAGGAAGAGGAAAAGGAGGATGAATAGAAGCAGCCCTAATGTGTGCCATATTGAGAAAGGAGAAAAGAGAAGCTGAATCTGAATCTGAATCTGAAGAAACAAAAACAAAAAGGAGTTTAAATAAACAAGACAGATGAAGATTACATTTATTGAAGCAGCCTCAAATTTTGAAGAGATGCATAGTTGGGAAGTTTACCTTGAAAACTTAAGAAACTCTGAAACATTTAAGATCAGGTATAAAGAAACAATGGTACCTAAAAGGATATTTACACTGGATGTATAAGTATCCAGTCTAACAAAAATTTAAATTTTTAAATTTTCTTAATATTTAATACTTATCGACATTGCATTACATTACAACTGGTCTAGAAAATATTATTTAGACCATGTGAAAGTGCAACCGATGTTAAGTTGTATCAATATTTATAAAAATACCACCAGTTATACTTTTTAAACAGTCTCTGCCTATAGAGGTCTAGATGTGGGGATCTTATAGGCCTTCTCCTATAGTAGTGAGTGACCAAAAAATTATTAAATATGATTGAACTCCAAATGTAATATTGAATTTTTTAGGAGCGTCTTTTACTATTCTCACTCTTACCACTCTACACTCTAATCCTAGTGGACTCATTATTGTCGCCGCTTCTCAGTTTAACCTTGTTTGCATGATTCTCTGTCCTCGCTAGACTCCTCACCCTTCTCTCTGTGCTAGCTACCTCTTTCGAGGATGTGGAGGTCAATGTTTTCAAGACAAGTGTTTTAGAGCTTCAATCAAACAAGAATCCTGATATTAGCTTTCTTTAACTCTAGATATCGTTCAATTTTCTCATTTTTTTTTTGCTTGAAAGTCATCACTTTGCTGAATACTATAATTTTGAATTGAATTCACTGATTCTACCAAGGAGGGGTTTATTCATGAGGTTTCAATGTTTTCTTTTATGGGTACTAAGGAGGGGCTCATATGTACAATGATAACCCTTTTAATAATAGGCCTAATAAGGTAATGAATGTAAAGATTCTCTATTAATTGGTAGCTTCTTTCTTAAAATTGGGGAAAAGTTTTGTTTGATGCCTTCACTAATTTTGAGGTGCCAAATGTAGACATCTCTTACCTTAATGTTGAAGTTCTTTGCAAGCAATCATGTTTTGATTGGGCTTCTTCTTTTTGTCAAAATATGCTTGATTATAAAAGCCTGCTTATTGGTGAGAAAGTTGGTAAGATTATGTCTTGATTTTTTCATTGGTTAACTTTTTCAAAAATGTGAAACTATACAATTTGCTTGGGAGTTGTTAGAAGATATTATTAAGCCATATTATGTTGTTAGGAATGATAGTGTAGTGCTTGTTGACATGACTAGTCTTGATGAAGACCATGTTGACTTTGTGATACATTCAATTGATGAGGAAGAGGTGTCTAATGCCAAAATATTTATGCATATTGATTGTCTTGATGATATTGACCTTTTAGGAACCTACAATGATGATTCCATTAGTTTGCTTGTGCTTGCTTGTGCCTCCTCGGCATATTCATGTGTATATATACTCTACCAAGTAGGGGTTCATTCATGAGGTTTTAATGTTTCCTTTATTTCTAGAAAACATAAGTATTTTCTCTTGCTTTGATCTCTTTAGTATCAAAGCTTGTACTTTTTGGTATTAAAGCTAGCAATCTTAGTATTTATTCTTGCATTGATCTCATTGGTACCAGAGCCAGCGCCAACATGAGTTGGAAGAGTATTTATTCTTGCTATGTGTAACATCCCAAATTTTTTTGTATATTTGATTATACTCAATGGAATAACATGGTGAATTTTGGTGCATTTGAAGTAGCCCAAATGTGGGAAATAGTGCTTATGTGAAATTTTGGTCAAGCAAGACATAAAACACAATTTTTTTCTTGATAAAAGCCTAACATTGTAGCCTAAAATTAAGTATGGAAGAGCACAATTCTTGGCCAATTTATGATGAAAATTTTGGCGAAAAAGAAAAGGGAAGAAGGAAAACAATACTTGAAACAAAAATTCAAGGAATGTAAGGGAAACATGATCATTTGTTAATAATCAACAAGGCTATTCATTTTTCCATTATTAATGGCCAATTTCGGCCAAGAGAGGAAAATGATATGGAAAAATGAATTTTTGGACATAAATAATGCCATGTGGAAGCATTATGGGCTAAGTGGAAAAAACTAAAATAAAATATTATGACATGTGCAAAAATATTATTTTGAGGAGGTGGAAATAGGTTATTCAAGAAGCCAATTTATACTCTCGAGAGGCCATATTTTAGCCTAAAAGAGAAAGAAGAGAGAGAACAAGTTAGAAGAAAAGAAAGAGCAAAGAGAAAGAACAAGAGATCAAGGAGCAAATCAAAATAAGTTGCAAGCAAAATTCATGTGTTCTTGTCTCTAAACTCTTGGAAATATCTTCTCATCCTTATATCCTTCTTGAAATTACATGAAACAAGAAGAAAATCAAGGGAAAGAAGGAGAAGGAGGTCACGATTTTGGAAGAAGAAGAGAGAGAATCAAAGGTAATTCAAGAAACCTACATTTCTTGATAAATTCATGGTTGTTGTTGATGTTGTGGTTCAATTATTGATTTTGTTTGCTTGATTTTATGATTTGGGATGCATGAACCCTAAGGGGAGGTACTGCCTAAATTTTGATTAATCATGTAGGAAGTGTAATTAAAGGGTTTAACAAGTGATTTAAGGTGAAAAGAGGGTGTTTTGTTAATTGAAATCAAGAAATACTATTTTTCCTAAATTTTCATGAATTTCATTCAGGGGGTATTTCTAGGTGTTTAAGCTAGATTTTGATGTATTTGATAATTCCATTGTGTTTAGAATGAAAAATTGTGTAGGGTACAAGTGAAAAATGGAGCTTGGAGGTTTTAAGGTGTGAAATGACAATTTTGCCCTTAAAACCCCAACTATGTGGCTGTCAAAGGTAATTTTGGCAATGCAATGTGAATTTATCAAAACTGAGGTCAAAAATGGATTCCACAATCGAAATTGTGTAGGATTAGACCAGGTCATAATTTTTGGAAAGTTACAATTATATCGGGTATAAAGGGAATTAGATCGAATTCTCTAGGGACAGTTTGGTAATTACACGTTTTGGGTAGAAATAACCAACTTTATGAGTCTTGGAATAAGGTATGAATAAGTAATAACTCATTTGTTATCAAGTTGGAATTTTAAGGTTTGATATTTGTCTGAGCCGAATGAAAACTTAAAGGACCGGTATTAGCAAGGCTTTGAAAAGGATTACAGGTAGTAACTATATCTTTCATATTGTATGTAATTGTTAATATGCATTGTTTGCCATGTTTTGTGCAATGACATGTGAATGGCGGTAATTCCTAGAGATGGGTGTGGGAAAAGCACAAGTACCTCTAGGACTAGTGGGTACTCAGTCTAGGTAAGCCAATGGCAAGTACGGACAGACAGTCATCTACTCCGAAACATTATTATGACAAGTACGAACATATAGGCATTTGCTCTAGAACATTATGACAAGTAGGGTTTATACAATCATATGATCTTGAACAGAGCACACAATAAGGCTAGTAGGGGACAAACAGTCATTTGTACTTGAACGCCGAGTAGAATATCATTGTAATCACTGAATGGCAAGTAGGGACAAACGACCATTTTGATCCGGACAAAATCATCGTTTGATTATTAACATTGTTTGACAGACATGTGCACAACATTATTATTTGTTGTATCATATGATGTATTGCATGTTTGCCTTTCGTATTTTATATGATTGATAGCATGTTACTATTAAAACTCGTTTGAATTTCAACCTTTCCATAAATAAAATTAATTCAGCTAGAGGAAGCGACTCAAAGGGCAAAGTAGCAGATATTGGCAACTGAGGGTCCGGTGCTGTCAAGAAAATTTTTGTTGGTTATCTGTTAGCCTTTCTTTATATTTTTGAAATTTGTATTATATTATGTACAAACTCTATAGGATTACCTGTAATGTAATCAGGAATTTTATATCAGTATATTTACATTATTTATGTATGCTTATTGAATCATGCGTTAGTACTCTGATAAATGTCAAAATATTGAGGATTCAACACTATGTCCTATCTTTACAAAAACCTTCTATTATTTTCTCAACAATTAGTCAAAAACTTTCGTTTTGAATCCCAAATCATTGATTGTACTTAGGATGAAGCATGTGTAGCTCAAGCTTGTTTTCTTTGTACATATAAATGTGTAGCTAATCCTTTGTTATCTTCTTTGTTTTCATCTTCTTCTTCTTCCAACCCGTTCTTTAATGATATTCAAGATGTGTTAGAGGAAGGTATTCTTGATGATATTGTGGATGCTTTGGAAGATTTGAAATTTCCATACAACTTAAGTATTTATTCATCTCTATCAAAGCTAATAGTTCTTGGCATCAGAGCCAGCACTCTTAGTATTATTTATTTTTGGTTTGGTCTCCTTGGTATCAGATTTAGAACTCTTTGGTATTAAAGCCAGTGCTAGTACAAGTTAGAAGAGTATTTATTCTTGCTATATCCTGTCATTGCAAAAATCCTCTATTATTTTCTCAGCAATAAGTTGAAAACTTTCATTTTTATTCCCAAATCTTTTATTCTACCCAGGAATAAGTATGTATAGCTCAAATTTGTTCTCTTTGTACATATAAATTTGTAGCTAATCATTTGTTATCTTTTTAGTTTTCTAATCCTTTGTTTTCTTCTTCTTTTTCATACCATTTGTTTAATGATAGTCAATATATGTTAGAAGAGTGTATTATTAATGATATTGTGGGTGCTTTGGAAAATTTGAAATTGTTAGACAATATAAATATTTATTGTTGCTTTGACCTCTTTGGTATCAAAGCTAGTAGCATTTGGTATCAGAGCCATTACTCTTAGTATTATTTATTCTTAGTTTGGTCTCCTTGGTATCAGAGCCAACGCTAGCACAAGTTGGAAGAGTATTTATTCTTGTATTTACAAAACCCTCTATTATTTTCTTAGCAATCAGTCAAAAACTTTCATTTTTAATCCCAAGTCATTTATTCTACCCTAGATTGAGTCTGTGTAGCTCAAACTTGATCTCTTTGTACATCTAAATTATAGCTAATCCTCTGTTTACCAATCATTTGTTTTCTTCTTTTTCTTTTATTGGTCAAGATATGTTAGAGGAGGGTATTCTTGAAGATATTGTGGGTGTTTTGGAAGATTTGAGATTTTTATTTCCATATAATGGAATGGAAGATCTGACGGCGGTGGTGAAAGATGTTTCTGATTAGGAAGTTATAATGGGGAAATTGAAAGGAATCTTGTAATGGTGGGCATTAATGCCTAGTTCAGAACATGTGGCCTTCATAATAAAGCACATATCAACGATTATTTTGTGAATATGAAGGATGATGATCTTCAAAGACACGTCTAAAATTGAGGATTCTTCTGCTCCAACTTTTACTATCACTATGGATGCAAAAGTTGACACTTCTACGGGCATTGAGATAGATCAAAAACATTTATTGCTCTATCATCTTCAAACTCAAAACAAAAAGATTTCAAAAAGCCAGGCCATATGTTTCCCCTCAAATACATATAAGTGGTATTAACCCCAGCTTGTGTGAATTTTCAAATGACAGTACATGAACTATACCCTGCACTTTCTTTTTGGCACCAAATCATCAATGAGACTTCACAAAGTTTTTATTAATATCTTGTTCTTTCTATACATGGTTTTTTAGTTAAAAACAGTATATGTATACCAGGTATTTGTTAATTGACCAAAACGAATGTAAGCCAAAAGGTCGGGTGAATGCTGACAAGAATTGATAAGAATTAGAATCTCGCTATTAAGGCAACTAATTGATAGCATTAGACAAAAAAAAGTACAGAGAAAGAGAGTGAGAGAGTGAATGAGTGATGGTGGAAAGGAAGGTGGCGGTGATCAGGATGGCGATGGTTGGAATGGTCCTTCCCAGAGTAATAAGAGACAATTTGGCATTCCGACAAGGTCGAGAATGGGAACAGGATTGAATGAACAGATGGATAGTACGAATGTGTTGTCAAACAAAGACAATTTACTGAGCCTGGGGGACTCGGCTTTCTAGAATTGAATGTCAGTTTTAGATGCGCTCAATGGTTGGAAGGATTACCTATTTAAGCAGAGTGATGAATGAAGGCAGTCTGTGGAAGGGCTTAATGTCCTTCCAGATGAGGAGGAGGAAGAGGTGGCCTTATGGTTAACAACTGGCAAGTACCCATCTTTGAAGGTTACGGTGAATGAATACGCAGCTTGGTAGAAGCTGTATATGAATTCCCTTATTGTCAAACTCTTATGTTCTTCCAGACTTGTTGGTGGAATTGTATAATGTGGAATCACTTCAGAGACTCGAGAATCTGGTAGGCAAGACTCTAAAGATTGATCGTACCACTACATTCTCAGAAAAGGAGGTTTCACTCGTATTTGTGTTGAACTAGACCTCAAAAACCTTTGTTATCATTCTTTGATAATTTTGGTAAGGACAAGAGAATTGGATATGAAAGGTTGCATTTCATTTATTTTTAATGTGGGAAATATGGTCATAATTTGCAGCAGTTCCCTAAGAGAATTTGTGCATAGACGACTGGTGAGAATACAAAGGTTAGCCAAATTGAAACGATGGGAAACAGTGCAACTAAGACGGAGTCACCAGTGATGCAAACTACCAAGATGGAATCGTCGGCGATTGCAACATGAATGGCAGTTTGTAACATGAAAATTATGGCCCGAAAATGCTAGTGAAGTGTTATTTTAGCCGTAAAGTCAGTAAAACAGATTCTTCAAAGCAATCGACAGTTCTAAGGATGAAAAATCAGGGATCAAATCAGAAGAAATCAAAGCTCTTAAATGGGGCAAGAGATGATAAGGATAAGGAGAGGATTGTAGAGCAGAGGAGTAATAAGGGTATATTTTCAGGAGTGGATTCCCAAAATTTCGAGGTGGATATTAGTAATGGTAAGAAAAAGGAGGTTGGGTTTGTGTGGGAAAGAAACGCAAGGCTACCACAAAACTTAAACAACGTGGGAAAGAGAATGTATAGGATCAGTTAAACCAGTTCGGTGGAAAGGTGGTTGAGCCACACCCTGTTGGGTCAATTTGGGCCGAAGCAGCCCATAACACCTTTTAAATCCTAAGTTCTGGGCCTGGGGAAGTAGCAAAGCCTATGGCACCAAGTTATGATGATGAGACTTTAAAGTCGGTTTCACATGAGGCCGAGAATACTGTGTTCGTATTGGCTCACATGGACTTGGGTCCCCCCATTGCGGGTGAGCATGCGATGACTATGGACCAGGTTTTATTCAGCTTAGCTAGAAGTGATGAGATGGATGTTTCAGGGCCTAAAGCCTCATCCATTAAAGTTTTTCCCTCATGAAATTTTTATTTTGGAATGTTCGTGGAACAGGATCGTGTATGTTTCCCAGCTTATAGATGAACTAAGTTTCACAAGTTGGATTTTATTGCTTTGTTTGACACTAGGAGTGGAAATCCAATATGGGCTGTCAGGCGAAAAGGCCAAGCCTAGGCTTACTAACAAGCCTGTTAAGCCAGGCCGGCCTAAGCCTATTAAATTATAAAAAAAAAATTAAGCATATGGCGTGTCACGCGTGTTTCTACTTTAGCTTTCACTTCAGTCACTCATCATTCATCAAGCTAACCCTAAATCCCATTTCCAAACACTACCCAAGCAGTGGCTGACCACTCGTCTCATCTCTGGCTGATCTCCCTCTCGTCTCCGACCACTCTCTCGCCTAAATTCTCAGTTGCAGCGCCGGCAAGCAGCAAGTCTGATCTCAGCTGGCTCTCTCCTCCGATCAATCCTCACCTCTTGGCCAATAGTCCAACGATCTCCCTCTTGCAGCCGCAAGAATGTCCTCACCTCTTTGCATTTTCTCTCTTATTTTTTTAATTAGGTTGTTATAGTTTTGTTTGATTTTATATTTTTCACTATAATAGACGGTAATAGAAACGTTTGAATTTTTCACTATAAATTTGTGTTCATCTCCATTTTTCACGTCTCAATATTTGTGTGGCGATATGCTACCTCTTATCTGAAAGATGATTACTCTATTTACATTTTCCATACTGATATGTGCATGCCTAATTTAAAAGAGAAAACAAGCTCGCCAACTGAAGGTAAAGGCAAAATACGAAACTGATGATCATAGAAATTTTGGAAGGATAAAAGAATATAAGTGGCTCTTATTTTTTGAACTCCGATTACATATAGTATATGTTATTGCCTCCCATATTTTGATTTTAAAAAAAACCTATTAAAATGAAGACATTCTATCCTGTGAAGCGTATGAATTTCAATGACATATGGATTGTTTGCTTTGCAATTATGATTAACATTTAGTGACTTAATTGCTTCTGGCCTTAGATTTCTAAACCTAAAATAACTGGGGAGTGAACATTTATCCACACGATCTTAAAAATAGGTGGACAGTTCTTGTTGGACTATAACTTTAGTGTGAGTGGAAAGTTCTGTACTGAACTAAACGTTTCAAGGGTTTGAAGTTGAGATATCTAACAATTATATGAAGACATGATTTATTTTAATACCACAGTACCAATGTTATTTGCAAAAGTTCTCTTACAAATCAATAGATCTTCTCTACAGCATTTTGAAGTGCTTTTAATAGACATTAGAAGACAGGCATTGATCATAGAGATTTACAAAAAATGTACCGTTCAATTATTAATATCTGTATGTTGTTGTTGCTGTAAAATTATTGAGCACTTGAAAAGTAAACAGATAATGTGCAATGCATCTATTCATATATTGGCAGGTATGTGGCCACTGTTTTTTTATTTTTTGAAGATTGCCATTTCATTGATTTGTGATGATACTGAGTTCTACATTTACCTCAAAATTAAGTTTTCTGATCCAAATATTTCTCTCTAATTCAGAAGTTTGGTATATAATTGGCTAGAGTTGTCATTCAACTTTAACTCAAGATTAGAGCTCTATTATATAATGATGGCGATGCTGAGGTACTAATCACCTAAGCAAATGGACTTCTTTTTAATGCTGTCAAATATATTGTTATTTTTTAATGTTAAAGCCATCACTATTCTCCTCTGTTTTTAGGTTTCAGTTCTAATTAATGTCATTTCCATTTGAGAGTGAAACAATGTCATCTAATTCAATTCCTCTTAATGCTATTCAGGTCCATCAACAAGCACTAACAGATTCAAGCCAACAAACTAGTCCACAAACCAATGAGAAAAATGATTGTGATAGCGATGATAATGATGATATCATTAAGAAGAAGAAGCGAAAAACTTCACCTATTTGGAATGATTTTGATCAAGTTGAAAGTAATGATGGGCTCAACGCTAAATGCAAGTATTGCAAAAGATCATTTTCATACTTAGGGAAGGGAGCTAGTATTTCCCATCTATGGAGACATATCAAATCTTGTGATTCAAGGAAGCTGCACGTTGCTGCAAAAAATAAGCAATCCACTATTCCATTTCAACCTTCCAATTTAAGCATTAATCCATTTCTAGCATCGGCTGCCAGATATTCCAAAAAGAAGATGAGGGAAATAATTGCTACTGCAATCATGGTGCATAACTATCCGTTTAGCATTGTTGAGGATGAAGTTTGGATGTGGGGCTTCTAATATGCTAATTCTGAATTTCAGAAATTTTCTTGCTAGACGGCAAGAAATGATTGTTTGGCCATATACGAAGTAGAGAAGAAACAATTGAAAGCCTTATTACATGGTGTGAGCAAGATTAGTTTGACTACAGATATGTGGAAATCAAGTGTTTTTCGTGTTAGTTGACAATGCTTCTTATAATGATTCTTGTTTAAGGGCTCTTCAAGACACCTTATCACTTAGTAGTTCATTGCCCTTAGGTAGCAACTTGTTTCACGTTAGATGTTGTGTGCATATATTAAACTTGTTGGTGCAAGATGGCCTTGGTAGAATTAAGGACATTATAAATAATGTCCATGAGAGTGTGAAATATCTTAACTACAATGGTTCAAGGCTAAAAGCATTCTATGATATTGTTGAACATAAATGATTGAAGGAAAAGAAGCTCATTCTTGATTGTCCTACTAGGTGGAATTCTACATATAAGATGTTATCTACTGCTTTGAAGTTCAAGGTTGTCTTTCTCAATTATAAAGAAAGAGAACCATATTACAACTATGCACCATCAAAAGAGGATTGGAAGAAGGTTGAGAAGATTTGCAAACTTCTAGAAGTGTTCAATCTAGCCACTCATGTCATATCAGCTAGTGAGTATCCTACTGCAGATTTGTACCTTCCTGAAGTTTGGAGAGTGAAACAAGTAATTGACAATGCCTTAGAAGATGATGATTTCTTTATAGCAGAAATTACAGCCTCAATTAAAGTGAAGTTTGACAAATATTGGGGGAAAGCAATATGGTAATGGCTCTTACAAGTATTTTGGATCCTAGGTGCAAATTATATGTTATTAATTATTGCTTTCCTTTGATTTACAAGCCTGATTATGCTGCTTTTGAGAATATAGATAAAGTGGTGAAAGCTTTATACTCAATGTATGATGACTATGTTGTCGTGTGTAAGGGAGAAACAAGTAATGAAGGTGATAATGTTGGCAACAACTCTTCTCCTAATGTGTGTAGTTCTTCTATAATTACTGGATTTGATCAAATCGTGAACATTGTTCATGAAAAGCAAGCAATTCCCCTATGAAATCAGAATTGGAAGTTTATCTTGAGGAGGGTGTTTATATTCCTGAGGGCAGTTCTAACTCCTTTAGTGCTCTAGAATGGTGGGAAAATAATAGTCTGAAGTATAAGATTTTATCTAAGATGGCTGCTGACATACTAGCTATTCCAATCTCAACCGTGGCATCAGAGTCCACATCTAGTGCTAAAGGTAGAGTTATTGATGAATATCGTTCTAAATTGAATAAAGAATTGATTGAAGCACTTATTTGTGGTGAGGATTGGCTTCACAACAAGTATGGTTTAAAGAAGAAACAAAAGAAATAAATTTTCCATTGTTAAAATAATGTCATTTCTTATACATATTACTTGTTAAATTGTGTTATGCTCTAATACTATATATTTGATTAATTTTTTCCAAGGTCTTCGAAGGAGAAGAAGAAATTATATTGAAGATTTGATGTGAAAATTGGTGAACTTGTACTAAAAATTATTATGTTGTATTTGATTTCATATTTTATGATGCATTTTGGATTATTAATTTATGTAATTAGGCCTGTTTTTGGCCTGTTTGAAGTAGGCCTCTTGTGAAGTGTAATATCTCGAATTTTGGGACAAGAGGCTTGAGACTAAGCCTGGATTAAGGGGACTACTAAGCCCTAGTTTGGTGAATGCCCTTGCAAGGTATGGTATTATTTCCCAAAACTCCTTTATATCTTTGGGTATTAAAATAAAATATTATGGTGAGCTAACGAGCTCGGGGAAATAACGAAAAGAAATGATTTATTGTGATAAATCATAAAATGTGAGGGCAAAATGCTAATTTTGCCATAAGATGAGAAATAAGGATTTTTCCCTAATATTCCCAATGATTTGAGTTGAATGAGAATTTAAAAGGAGGGAAATGACTACTTGGTAATTAATAAGCCTATGTGGTGAAATATTATCAAGGAAAGTCAAAGAGCTAGAAGCTTAAGACTTTGGTCAACCACTTGTGTGTGACATAATAGGATAGTTTGAGAGTAATATTTTTCTCTTTTGATCTCATTATTATCAATGGATGAAGAAGCATGAAAAGAGATGAATTATCATGCAAGAAAGTTAAAGAAGTGGACTATTGAAGTATGACCACTTGGTTAAATGAATTAACCATTATCTTCATCCATTTCCTTTTCTCATTCTCGTTCAGAATCAAATTAAAGAGAGAGAGAGCGTGAGAAAGGGAAGAGAAATCAGAAACAAGAAAGAGAACGGACGAGAACGAGAGAATGGAGAAGAGAGAGAACTTACAATCACTCTATCGAAACGGCATCTTCTCTCAAAGTGCCATGTACAAACAATCTTCTACTCATCCCAAGCTTCAATTCGGTGGTTTCACATTCTCATTTGGAGGTGGTTTGTGCCGTCTCATCGGCCAGAGTGCTGCCAAAATTACAAACCGAATTCAGAAACGTGTAGAGGTAAGCGTAAGCTTCCTTTTGAACCTTTTGGTTTGTCGTTTGGGTGAGTAGTATAGGAGTTGGGTACTATTCATCTCTCATTCAAATATTGTTTTAATGGCCTAAACGATGTCCAATAGATGTCTCATGTAATTAGAAGTAGAAAGGAGGGTATTAAGCCTAAGAAACGGAGACACCGACACAACTCTTCTGAGAACTCTAAATTGGATGCCTTATGTGTGGAATGAGCAAAAAGTTAGAATTTCATCGATTGGATGATTCCATTGAGTTCAAAAGGGCAAATTGTGTAGGGTTCATGTTGATGATGAAGTAAGAAAAGGCCTAGAGGGTGAAATGACAGAACAACCCGTTAAGGCTCTAAGTGAGAGTTGTCAAGGGTATTTCCATCATTTGGGCAAAAATTTGACTAATTCGAGGTTATAAATGGATTCTACACATGGAATTGTGTAGGATTGGCCCAAGTCATAATTTCTGAGAAAGTACAGTTGGGCCGAGCTTTCAGGGGCATTTTGGTAATTTAGCATAATTAGGCTAAGTTATCCACTAAAATGAGTCTAGAATGATACATGGATGAGTAATGAAACATTTATTGTATACTTGGAATTCAGGACTCGACGGATGGTGCTCGAGACGAAGGTTTGAGGATGGACGCGAAGTCCGAGAGGTACTGAACTTACCTACATGCATGTATGTGATATGTATGTGCTTACATTGTTGTATGTGACTGCTTGATTATATTGTTTGATGCTTTGTTATGTTATACAATGGCCATGAGTATGTTGTAACGTGAGCATGCATGAAGATGTCATGAGAATGGCATGATTTTATGAATATCAAGCATGTCATGCATCATATATATATCTTACATGCATAGTGGTAGTATTTGCTATTAAGATTCTCTCGAATGTCACTCCTCCCAACCAACCATTTAGACAGGTGAAGCGTGCAGGGAGATATGCATGGAGGAGGATTTCAAAGGTAAGGTAAAGACCGTAATGCGAGGCACTACCATTTGTATTTGATGTAAAGTTATGTGTACTTATATATTGATGTATATAAACGCATGTATGAAGTATAGCAGAGAAACGCTCTAGTTTAACTAAAGGATAATGCTCTAATTTCATTAAAAAGGCAAATGAATCGCTTGTGTATACTCTGATTGTAATGAAATTAAGAGCGATGAGGTATTAGTGACGTAGTGAGGTTTGTAGAAATGTATTTAAGGTATTCTACCCTTTGAAAATCCTCTCAGCCTTAGGTTCAAATCCTGAGTTGAGAGCGAGGATTTTTGAACGTTAATGAATGTTGGGTAGTCTGGGGTTAAATCCTGGTTCTACAACTGATTTCACTAGTCATTTATACTTATTCTAGAGAATTGGAAATAAGGTGTCACATGAAGCCTGTGGCCTATTAGCCTGCTTAAATTTTTTTAAAATTACAGGCCACCTTAACATGCCTATATACAGGCCAGGCTTAGGCTAAGAAAAAGGCCTCTTACAGGCCACAGGCCAGGCCTGTTAAGGCATAAGCCTGATCTGGCCTGGCCTATTTCCATCCCTATTTGATAGAAGGTGTAGTGGAGATAACATTACCCGAATTGCAAGCATACTTGGCTTTGATTCTATGCAGTTTATTGATGCTAAAGGCTTCAAAGGTGGAATATGATCAAGTATATTTCATAAGGTATAAGTATTGCAGTGCGCTTCCCATTACATTCATTGTCTAATTGAAGTTCATGATCACCAAATGTGGTAGGTAACTACGTATATGCTAGCCCTACTCCTGCTCAAAGACATGAGTTGTGGAGGCAGCTCTAACAACTGAAAGGTAGCATTCAACATCCTTAGTGTTTGGGGGTGATTTTAATGCTACTCTTTTATTCTGTGATCTTAAATCTTGTGGTGTTAGTCAAGGTCCTGACAACAATTTCTTGGAGTTTGTGATGGATGCAAAGTTGAAAGATCTAGGTTTTAGTGGCCCTCAATTCACATTGGATAGATCAGATGCAAAGAGATGTATAGATAGAGTATTAAGCATGAACAAGTGGTTGGAGGCTTTTCTAGATGCTACAATGTCACACTTACATTGCTACAAATCATATCATAGACCCCGTATTATTAAGATTACATGGTATGTCGAATCTAGCTCAATCTCATTGACCATTTCAGTTCTTACCGTCATGGGTGTTACATAGTGCATTTGCACCTTTTGTTAAAACGAACTGGGACCCATAACTACAATGGAATGATAATGTTGTTTAGTTCACAAAAGCATGTACCACTTGGAATAAAAATGTTTTCGAGTTTACTAATTTTAGGAAAATGAAGTTATTGCGACGTCTGGAAAGTATTGCACGCATGAAAGCAAGTAGGGCTGTCTATAGAGCGAATTGCATTGCAAGCATAATTCTGGAAGGAACTCGAAGAAGTTTTGTTGTAAGATTCTTTAATCTTGGTACAGAAGGCAAGGTATGATTGGTTGATTAATGGGGATCGTAACACACGATTTTTTTATAGTCAAACTAATAAGAGACGGAAGAACAACTTTGTTGGGGCTATTTGAGGTGATGATTGTGAATGGATTTATGATTTGAGAGTAATATGCACTAAAGTAGTTGATTTCTTTTCTGCTTTATTTATGGATAAAGGGTGCTCAAGAGATCCTTTCTTTTATCAAGTTACCTACTCGTGGTTGAAGAATGTGGAGCTTGATTATATTGGTCAGGAGGTTATGGATAGAGAGATAAAAGATGCACTCTTTAGTATGGATATTTTAAAAGCCCTGAAACTAGATAGTTTGAATGCACTCTTTTATCAAAGTCAATGGTCTCATGTGGAGAAGTCTGAGTGCGAAATTGTTCAGCGGTTGTGGTGGAAACACTTAAATATCAGGGAAATTAACCACACACAGCTTGTTTTGATTCCTAAGAAAGACTACCCATAATAGTTAAAGGACTTGAGACCCATTAGCTTGTGCAATGTCCTTTTTAAAATTATTACAAAAATTATTGCACTAGAATGAAAAGTATTTTATCAAAGGTAATAAGTCCAAACAAGTGTAGTTTTGTTCAAGGGCGTTGTAGTTCTAATAATATTATCGTTGCTCATGAAGTTATCCATTCTATAAGACAAATGCAAGGGAAGAAGGATTATATTGCAATTAAAATTATTTAATTCAGGAAAGTATGATGAAAAAGAAGTGGCTCCCATCAAACTTTGTAAGAATGGTCCTCCTATCTCCCACTTATTGTTTGATGATTATATTATTCTCTTTGTGGAAGCTTCTTTATAGAAAGCAAAGGAGGTGAAGAATTGTCTTTATATGTTTTGTAATAGCTCTGGGTTGAAAGTGAATGCTAACAAGAATCGCTTTTTCTTTTCTAAAACTAGGTATATAGAGCTCAGCAATATGTTGGGGTTTCAATTGACTCCAGATCTAGGTAAGTATTTAGGTATGCCTTTGCATCACAAAAAGGTATAACAAGAAATCTTCTAAGATGTAGTTGATAAGGTACGGAAAAGACTTAAAAGCTAGAAGGCGGAGTCTCTTTCAATTGCTAGAAGAATCACATTAGTTGCAACAGTTACTTCTGCTATTCCAAGTTATACTACACAAACTTCCTCCCTTCCAGTAGCCAACTATGAGAGCATTGAAAGAGGTAACTAGGGTTTTATTTGGGGATCCACTGACATGAAATAAAAGACCTATTTGGTGGCTTGGGTAACTATGTGTAACATACTGAAAATTTTGTAACCGGTATGCTTTGTATGTCTAATTGTTGGATGAAATATATTAGTTCCTATAGACACTTGGTGCCATTTTGGGTAGTGTAAAAGTGTATGTGTAGCGCCATATGGGGCCCACATACACATACTTCGCACAATCTTGAGGACAACACATGTGGCTCAATCTAGAAGCCATACAGATAAAGTAGTTTTTCATAAAGTGGCTTTAGCTTTTGGGTTGGATTAATAAGAAAATGCCACATACCCCCCTTTTTTCTTTTTACTTAACTTCTCTTTTGGGTTGGCACAAAGGGAAGCATCACCTAGCCCATGTGTGTCACATTAAAATTCTCCTGGACAACTTGCCGGTCTCCGGTTAAGCCACGTGTCTGAACTTCCTGAGCACTACATATGGAAGCCAGATGAAATCATCAAACTCTTTTTCCTTGACCCATTAAAGTCAGCCAAGTATGAAGAAAGAGGGAAAGGCCAAAATTTTTAAGTGGTGCACTGGGCACCCTATAACTTAGACACTTAAGCACATGATTATATAAATCTCCAATACTTCTCTCACTTTATAATATCAGCTAGCAAGAGAAAAATAGTGAGAAAAAGAAAGAGGAGAGAAGGTAGAGAGTTCTTGAAAAGCCTAGGTTTTCTTGCCAAATTTCAACCCCGAATTCACGTTTCTACCGGTCAAGCTTCATGAATCTTGTTCTACTCAACGAGGGCTACATGTCTACGCTTTTATATTTCTAAGTAGAGGATTTTTGTGCTTCCTCTAAGGTGTAGGTGCTGTTGAAATCAATAACAGGCTATAGCATCAAATAGAGGTAAGCATAAGCTTTGATTTGAGTATAATATCTTGAAGTTTTGTTAAGTTTTTATGAAATTCTTGAGCTTCCCTAAATTATCGGGAAATTGGTATATGAACATGAATATGATGTTATATGAGGCTTGACTATGATAGGGATGGAATTCGATAAGTTTTATGGTCAAAATTGCAAAATTATGTAGTGGTTGCCTAGGGTTATGTTCGGCCAGATGCAGAACACTAGGAAACAATATAATTTTGATGATTTTGAGGTTTCCAATAGAGTTAGAACAAAAAATTGTGTGGGATAAAGGTAAGAAAGTGATTTCGAAAGCATTAGAATCAAAAACAGGATTTCTGACATAAAAATCCTAATTTTTGGTTATAATAGATTTTTAGGGTAGGAGCTGAATATTGTCAAATTTGATGTTAAATATGGATTTTATACACAAATTTTTGGGAATAGCTTGTGGTTATGATTTTAGGGTAGTTGTTACCAGATTCATTTTTTGAATCAGTTTGCTAGTGGTGCAATTTTAAATAGTCAAATCATGTTCAATGGCCATGATATTGTACAGGTTATTAATAGACATCCTAAGCTTTAAAATGAAGTATACTATGCGTTATTTGAAGTTGTAGATTTTAAGTTATGTTTTGTTAAATTTAAGGTTTCAAATCTGGAATAAATTTTATACCAGTTGGGTTTATCAAGGTTCCTAGAGTTTTGTGGCTATAATTGGCGCTGGATGATATTTTTTTTCTTTAAAGATATTTACATAGGAACTAAAACTACCTTATTTGGAATTTTCTAAATAAATTTATGAATTTTCAAAATTGACCGATAAATCTGGCAAAATACAGTTGACCTACGAATTTGTAGTACTTGGAGTGAAATCTGATTAGTATGATCATGAGGGTTAGAGGCATGATTTAGAGACTAATGTATCATAGATTAGATACCCATTTGACAAAACACAAGTTCCCTAAAGATTACCAACAAAGTTGAAGTAAAGGACAAGAATAGAAATGGGTCAAGAATAACAAAATGTATATAATGCCGATAGCATTGGATCAAGTAATGACCTATCTTTGTAAAATATAGGATTCAAAATTTATCTGGGATTTGACAATTTCCTGAGCCTAAAGAAGAAGAGGTCACCGGAAACGCTTTCAGGTAGTAACACTTTCTCTCATATATTATGTAGTATTATACATGTATGTTTGTACCATCGTGTATATTCATTTTAGGAATATACAGTAAGTAGTAAGGCCTATTGGGATAGCGTATTCTTAGGAAGTAAGATCTGTTAAGCATTCAGATTGTGACAGGAAGGGGCCTAAGGCAGTAAAACCTAAGAGTACAAGTTTGCATGGGGCAGTGACCCTGAGCTGAACGATAAGACCTGAGTTGGGCAGAGACCCGAGGCCATAAAACCTGATTTGCAACTTGTATGGGGCAGAGGCCCTAGGCAGTAAGACCTAAGATTACCAATCATTGTGGTATTGGACTCGGGGTCCTATAATTGTGTTTATGCTGCATATTGGGCCAGGGGTCCATGATTGCGTTTATGATGCATACTGATTATAGAAAGCTATTTGTGATATGCACTGATGACGGGATGGTTTATCTAGCATGCTTTGTAAAGTTTCATTTTGTATGATTGATTGTTGTTACTATTGAGATTCTCACAAATCTCACCCTTTCTAATAACTAACATACAGCTGAAGCAAGTGGCTCGAAGAGCAAAAAGGTAATCTCAAAAAGGTAGAGGACAAAGGATAAGAGTTTAAATGTTTTGTTGGCCATCTGTATCTATATGTTACTGTGACTTAAGATAGTTGGGTAGCTGTATTGCTACATGTCTTGTATGTATATTTGTACAACATAGTAGAAACGGTACCCATAGTGATATTATTAATACAACCCGTATAGTAATAGTTTTGAGTAACTTGCTATACGCAACAAATCAGTATTTGCCTAATACGGTAAAAGAGTTAGGATCGGTCCACTGAATAAAAAGGATTTATGAGTTTAAGTAGGGAAGTTAAGTCCTCTAGTAATAGTAATAATTGTAGTTAATGAAAGATGAGTCATAATGAAGTTGGAAAAACACTTCAATTTTTTAGGAAAGCCCATTCAGTTATAGGTTCAAATCCTGTATTAAAGTTGGGTTTAAGACTTGGCCTAGTGGTTCGGATTCATTATGTGAAAACTCATCTAATAACTATATTGGTAAAGGGGGTTTACACTTGTTGCTATCAGAGTAGAGATTTTGGTAATATGCTAATGTTCTTTGCTTATATGAGTATACTGATACTCTATTAGTGATGCTATGACTGGGAGTCATGAAAGGTAGGAGATACTAGAGAAGTAGATCACCCCATTGATTAATCAGCCTCCAGAGGGAAGGTATATAGTTATGTTCCAAGGAGAAGGTAGAGTAAGGATGATACTTACCCCAAGGAAGAGGGTCCGAGCTCCAATGAAAATAGTGTTAGGGTAAAGTCCTAATGGTGAATCATCCACTAGTGACAATGAGAACTTAGACATAGACGAAGTGGTACAAGGCTCAGATTCTAATGCTAGTTCCAAATGATCTAATATCGAATTAGAATATAACCAGGATCCCCACCCTGAATTGTAGGAATTCATAGAAGAGTTACACCAAAAGGCTAGCAATGACCAAGCTTTTATGCAGGCCCAGTACCTGGAATTTCTAAACAAGGTGGTGTTGGGATTGGTAGGCACACAGCGGAAGAATTAAAAAATTAAAATTGCAAAAGTTTACCAATCCCAATTGCGGATCTATCAACGGCATTTAAATCAAGTTAGAAAGAGTCGTACCTTATTCATGTTTGTTTGAATTCCCACAATCATCAACGTATTACGAGTTCACAAATCTCAATGTTTGGTTGCTCCTGAAATAATTTCCCCGGCATCTACATGTCCGCTAATTCTTCTTAAAAGAGCGTCAATCTCTATGAGTATGAGATTAACCATCCCCAACATCAACATGTCAACTAGTTCTTCTTGGAGTTTTGCCTTTTTCAATCTTGAGGAGCTAACTACTCATATCAGCTCCCTCTACTGGTATCCACACGAATAGGACCCCAACACCGGTAGCGTGCTAGCGCCTCTAATATCCTTCTAGGGTTTTCTTGTGGCTCTCTAGTTTTTCATCATCTGTAGAAAACCCTAGCTCTCATATTTTATAACTAGTAGGGTTATCTATTTTATGATGGATATTGGATTTTTAAAATTAATCTTAATTAATTTCAAAATCCTTATCATATCAATTAACATTTAATTGTTTTAATAAGCTAATTAAATAAACCTGGTTTAATTAAATCTGTCCAACAGTTTTAATTTAACCTATTTATTTAATTAGAATAAAGAGCCAATGGAATTTAATTTATCTTCATAAATTAAATATGAGATATTATCATATAATATCTTTATATATACATAATATAATAATATCATCATATAATATAGGGTTAATATAACTTTTGGTCCTTGAAGTTTGGTTCAATTTTGGTTTTGGTCCCTCAAGTTTGAAATCGGTGGTTTTGGTCCTTGAAATTTGATCCAATTTTGGTTTTGGTCCCTCAAATGTAAAATCGGTGGTTTTAGTCCCTAAAGTTTGGCCCGATTTTGGTTTTAGTCCCTCAAGTTTGGCCAATTTTGGTTTTGGTCCCTTAAGTTTAAAATAATATATCAAGTCCTTTTTAAATTTGAGGGACCAAAACCAAAATTGGCCAAACTTCAGGGACCAAAACCATAGATTTCAAACTTAAGGGACCAAAACCAAAATTGGATCAAACTTCAGGGACTAAAACCACCGATTTCAAACTTGAAGGACCAAAACCAAAATTGGACCAAACTTTAGGGACCAAAAGTTATATTAACCCTATAATATAATATTATCATATATTCAATATATATTATCAAATAATATATATTATATATATATAATATAATATTATCATATGATCATATAATATAATACTATCATATATATATAATATATATTATCAAATAATATATATTATATATGTATTTATGTATTTCAAAAATACATATGTGTATATAATATTATTAATATTCCTTTCCAAATATAAATATATATATAACACATATAAATATTTATCAAATAAATATTCACACAACATGTGTATATAATAAATATATATTTAAAATTCATTCACCCTAGATTAAACATTGTATTCATTGAATCTTAGACGCGTCTTAGATTCAATGAATCTGGACATTATAGCTCGTGTTGGGCTATTCTTGTGTGTGACCCTGTAGGCCCAAACGAAGTTGGCAGTGGGCCAATGACTATACTAACCCACAAGTCGTAAGCGGCCTCTAGCAAGACATTACGACTACCCAATTCATATGAGGATCGACAATACGATATAACCTGTCGTATAACCATATCACGTCCCTTTTGTCACACGATATTTCGGTCAAGGATGAGGCATGGAGAATGTCATCCTCCTATTCCTGACCATTACTTTCTCGATCCCTGAGTAGTCTGACTATAGAAGTAGAAACTCTTTTCCATCGTAGTATGGCCATACATTTCTCAGACTTACTCATCGAGGGGCCCAGTAATATCTCTCACTAATGTAAGGGACAAATTCCATCTTGACCATTCACATTCCTCTACATGAAAACTATTAAGCCCGATTGTAGCCTTTATCACCACCCGGTTAAAGGTGACTTTTGACTAAGTCAAAGCTTAGTGACTCCCATGTAGGAATCCATGATGATCTCAGGTCAAAGGGCATTGTGACATGGTTATACATGAGATAAGCTTATGACTTGATCCATGCAGCTTTCTCATAGCGGGTCGGTCCAGTACCTTATACTCCTACAAGTGCCTAACACTTTGATTAGTATCCCCATACCTTATCAAAGTCATACTGGTCTTATTTCATCTTTGCTCCCACATAGATGACCGACCAGGGACATTTAGGACAATCATTATGATTTATCCAAGGATACAATTATCACAGTGAACATGCGAATAATGTGATAACCAAATGGAGAAATTCATTGAATGACAAAATTCAAAGTACAATGATTGGCCCCTAGGGCACAATTTCCAACAGGTGGATACTCTCTATTGGGATAGGGATATATATGAACTGCTGATGCCAAGCAATGTGTGGATTAGTATTGTAATATCCTAAATTTTAGGCCTAGAAACTTGAGGATAAGTTTGTATCAGGAAAACAACTCAGCCTGGTTTGAGAAGAATCTTAAGAATGATGAGATATAGAAAAACTCTCAAGTACTATGCGATTTGACCTTACCAAGCAAAGGACTCGGTATTTGCAGGCAGAATGATTAAAGTGTTAGTGCATATGTGCACATGACACATATACGGTGCCATTAGGGCATACATGTGTACCACACATTTTTAAAGTGGATGCTAGTATGGGATGCCATGTGAGGCCCACGTACACACTCCAACCTGGTGTCATTTGACTGTCCTCTATATGCGTGTCACAGTCCCAAGCAAAACCCGAGTACAATTCCAAGGAGACACTGATAAAGTAACTTTAATAAAGTAAGTAATTCTGACTAGCTTTTGTGTTGCCTATGCAAGAGGATGACAAGTTTCCCTTAATCATTACAAACTTTGTGTTGGAAGAGTAAGGAGGTGACAAGTGTCCCTTATCATTACACTCACCTTTATGCTTTTGTGTTGGCTTCTCAAAAGCGTGCCACCTAGCACCTAATTCGGGGAATCTATCGGTCTCCGGCTCGGTCACGCACTTGACTTCTCGAACATCGTATTTAGAGTTCGGGGAAATTTTCAGGCCTCTCCCTTCCCATGACAATTATAATGCCACCTAAGTGAGAGAAAAGGGAAGACCTAAAAGCAAGTGACACATGTCACCGAATCATTGGTTTACCAGACAAATGGCACCATTAGAGCTTGACACTTGGCATGAATTTTTCAAAGCTCCTCCCTAGCCATTTAATTCATCCAGCTACCCAAAAATGTAGAGAAAAATCAGAAAAAACGTTGAGAAATTGAAAGAGGAAAGAGAAAATGTGAATAGTAAAAGTTCTTAAGCTTCGGAGCTGATTTCACCTCCGATTCGGCATTTTCTCTCAAAGTACCCTTCACAAACCTTCTTCTACTCATCCCAAGCTTCATTTCTATAGTTTTGGATTTTCATTTGGAGGTGTTTGGTGTCGACACACCGACTGGAGTACTGTCGGAATTCCAAACCGACTGCGGAAACGCATAGAGGTAAGCGTAAGCTTCCTTTTGAACTGATCGGTTTGTTGTTTGGATGAGTTTTTGTAAGGGTTGGGTACTGTTCATTTTCCATCCAAGGGGTATTTTTGAGATTTAATCATGGTTTAATCATGGTTTTATGGTTATTTTATGATTTATGATGATATTGAACAAAGTTGTTGGACAAAACTCTATTTTGGTAATTTTGGTTGATTGATAGTTCTGTTCGATCAGAGGCTAAAGGACTGAAACTTTGGGATTTTGATTATTGTGATCATCCCGTTGTGTTCTACACGAAAAATTGTGTGGAACTAGCCTTGGTTATGAATTTTGGATCATTGGGACATAAGTTGTAACTTTGTAAATGTCTGCCTTGTTAAGGTTCCTGCATGGCAATCATTTTTTGGTGGTGTTTTTTAGTGATTGAATGATGTTCAAATCTGTTAGAACAAGCTTTTCACCCAAGAGGGGGTTGAATTGGGTGATTTCAAAATAATCAGAAATTTAAATTCAATTTATAAAACTTTAATCACTGTAAATAAAAGGAAGAGATATCACCAAGATTCACACAGAGATTTATACTGGTTCGGTCTCAACCACTTGACCTACGTCCAGTCCTCAGAAATCCTTCTGAGCCTTTCACTATATCTTCCAAGATTCAGTGGGTTCTTGGCACCACAGTACAAACAGCAAGTTCCTCTAGACACTCGCTCCCCCTTACACAAGGTAATCTCAAATCCCTACTCAAGGTTCCTCAACCTTAAGTTATCACTAATGGAAATGATTAAGTATGACTGACAAATCTCTTTCACAGAGTATGTAGATAAAAACTGAAGTACAGACGAAAGCTTGAAGCACTTGTAATGATATTGCTTGTAGAGTATTCAGGCGTTTCTCTTCGTTGTTCATTTTTGGAATGGCTGGACATATATAATAGAGACTTTGAGGACCGTTGTCAATTTGTCCGTTGATTCAAATGTGCTTCTGACAAATGCACCAGTATTTGTCTTTCCGTTATTTATGAATTTTGCTACCACCCACGAATAGTTGTCGTCTGAATGGAGAGTTCAGTTACTCATCATGTGCGTGATGGTGGAGTACAGCTATAACACACTTGTGAATATCACCGTTAGAAAATATTTGTATATCCACAGAATAATATGATTCACTGGAAGTGTTTTCTGAAAAATCAATAAAACCATCGGGAGTGATCTTGTTTTCGCAACTGAGTAGTAAAATGATATACCATATTATTTTGACAGCAATCTGGAGCATTCAGTAATGATTATTAATATCAAAGACTAACTAACAAAAACTACTGACTTTCATGGGAGTAATAGCAAATGGATCACATTGTATGATTAAAAGTGTTTACTGGAGTAATAAATCATTATTGGAGAGAATACAATATCACTGGAAGTGAATTTAAAAACGTTGAAAGCTTCTGACAGTGATTACTGATTTTCTGGAAGTGATCATGAATTTTCATATTCCACTCGAGTGAATTTGGAATCACTGGAAGTGATTTTGTAAATAGTGATTTCTTCTTGCAGTGATTTTGAATCCACTGGAAGTGATTTGGAAGTTTTCAACCATCACTCGAGTGATTCAAGATCACTGGAAGTGATTTGGCAAACAGTAAAATATTCTTGCAGTGATTTTCAATTCACTGGAAGTGATTCAGCAAAAATGCAACATCACTCGAGTGATTGAGGATCACTTGAAGTGATTTGGAATTCTTCAGGTATCACTTTGACTAGCAAGAACTAAGAAGAGTTGTTTTAAAGATTAAGAGTTTTTGACCTTTTATAGAAAATAAAAGATGTTAGTTCAAAGTTCAAAAACTATTATAAGCAGAATTTAAACATGCACATATGAAGTAACTTCTTGCTTTTCATGAGATCATATTGGCAGCTGCAAACATAAACATAAATGCATTAAAACCATATTCTCATTAGATTAGAGTCAAGTACATGTCAGTTCTGAAAAACATATTGAAACTACAAAACTACACAAGTTGCACAACTACATGACAAGTACTGAAACTTCAAACTAAAAGAAAATACATATGATCATATTAGTTCTTCTCCCCCTTTTTGGAATCATCTAAAGGAGAAGTAGACGGTGTAAATGCCTGAGTGGATGCAGAAGCAAAGAAGGGGATAGGTGGAACATATGGAATAATTGAAAGCTGTGCAGGAGACTGGAAGGAAAAGGTGGTAGAAGATGGCTCAAGAGGAGTGGTGGAAGTGGAATGAGTAGGTCCTATAACCTCTGTAGTAGCTTCCTCAACTACAATTTCCTCAGTATGAGAACTGGAATAAGTGTGATGTGAAGAAGATGATGGAGTCTGGAGGATGGGATCAGCCTGTGGAATATCACCAACAGGAATAGGGTCAGAGATAAAGGATGTGGGAGGAGTAGGAGGAGTGTCTGAAGGAATGATAGGAGGATCAGAGAGTGAAGGATCTGGAAGTGGAGAGTCTGATGGAGGAGGTACATGTGAGGTGGTCAGTGGTAAGTCAGGGAAGGGAATATGAAGGTGAGACCTGAGTGCATCCTCAATCCTCTGAATCCTCTGTGTCTGCTCTGTCTGGCGCTCAATGAGTAAATTGAAGTTGTGATTCACTGCCGCTACTAATAATGTAACTTGATCGTTGACTTGATCAATCAGTTGAGCGTTAAACTTCTTCAACTGAGTAATAGCAGACTGGATTGCATCCTGAATATATGTCTGAAGAGCAGCCTGAGTAAAAGAAGGACCATGAGAGACTGCTCTGGAAGACTGATCCTCATCATCTTGAAAGGTGAAGGATCCATCCTCTGAGGATCTCTCAGGCTTGCCTTAGGAGGTGGTGAATGATGTCTCTGAGGCTGTGAAGAAGCTCTAGCTGGAATAGTAATTCCCATCCTAGTGAGGTGAATCTTTCCAAACTTAGGAATCCTCACTATGTCTCCCTCAGGTGTCAAATGCCAAATATTGTGCATGGAAAGTATGTAGGACACAAGCTGAGGATAGGGAATAGTAGTAGACCTGGAGGAGTGAAACCTGAACCTCTTCATTTCTTGGAAAATGAGCTCACCTACATTTCATCTTTCTCTGGTCATAAGAGATGCCATCATTTGAAGGTCATTCCCCGTGATATGAGTGAAGTTCTTTGCCTTGTTAACCATGCTACGGGAATAAATGTAGAACAAGGCTCTCTGGTCATTGGTAAGAGTAACTGGGGAAGTGGGTAAAGGCACACCAGGCTGTCCTGGTCTAAAGATATCAACTAGCTCATGAATATTAAAGACACATGGAGGCTTTATAGGAACATCCTCTATGCCTAGATAGGTGTTGATAAGATCTCCAGACAGTAGGACTTTTTGATCTCTTATACTTGTTTCAATTCTCTCAGCAATGATGTTTCCATAGCTGTCCTTTACATCCGTAATTTTCATGTTACAGTAAAAGTATTTGACAACCAGGGGATTGTAAGACATTCTCAGTCTCAGCCAGGGTTCATATTGTTTCAAATAAGGGGTCAAATCAATATGGAATTTCTGTTTCAGTTCTTCTAAGTCAACCCACACAACAGGACAGAAGTTTCTTTTGGCAAAATGTGAGGCAAACACAATGGAATTCAAAATGCTGAGGTTACCAGTGTTATACCTAGGAGGAGGTTCAAGAAGTTCAGCGGTTTCTTCAGCCAGGGACTCAGAATGTCGACTACCAGAGGCTTGACTTGCATACCGTGATTTCTGAGGAACCGAGGCTACTAAGATATTGACAGCCCGAGTGATTTTTCTCTGCAATGTAGACTCTTGGATGTTTGCTTCTCGCTGTTTCTCTTTCCCTTTCCCTTTCAAACTTGTATGCGATCGGGTAGTCATTCCCGTCGGCTCTTCAATTCGAATTCCTTTGGGTCTTTGAGTGGACGGATTAGGTTCTGGTTCAGAGGGCCTCTTAGACGGTGGTGAGGATGGAGGAGATTTCCCGGGCCTTTTGGTTCTTGCCATGGGTACCGACGCTGGGTAGAGGCGAGAGTTTGCGCAGTGATGGCTGTCGGAAATGAGAGGCAAGATTATGACTGAAATGGACTTGCTTTAGAGGGGATTTGTCGGTGAAGGATAGTAATGAGGATTTTGGTTACTGGGTTCAAGAGTTTTCAGAGAATTTGAGAGGATTTCAGCGGTTGAAGTGAAGTGAACAATCACGTGAGAGAAAAACTGATATAACCAAGTTTTTAACATTCACTCGAGTGATTTTTACATTCACTCGAGTGATTTTGGGTTTCACTCGAGTGAAGTATAAAAATCACTCGAGTGAAGTCCAAAATTACTTCACAGAAGCTAAAAACACGATGTAACTCCAAGATAATTAATTCAAACACTTTATGAGACTTACCTGTAATAAGATTATCAATCTAATTGCTTAATTTACCTGAGGTTGTAGTATTTCAATGTTCACTCACTCGAGTTGGTCTTTTATCATCACCCGAGTGTTTTCTTCTTTGTTTATCTCTGTTATTTGAAGATATTACAGAGCATCCTGCAAAACAATTTTATAGATACTCCGATGCTTAAGTTAGTTATGGGATCATCAAAACAATATGAAATCAACATTTATAAAGATTAAACAACTTACAATTCATTGGGATTTACCATTCCCAATTCCCTTCGTATATACATGAATTGTTCTCTGGCAAGAGGTTTGGTGAAGATATCAGCTAGTTACAAATGTGTAGGTATGAATAACACCTTGACATCCTTTTTCTGAATATGATCTCTAATGAAATGATGTCTCACATCAATATGCTTGGTCCTTGAATGCTGTACAGGATTTTTCGCCAAGCTTATTGTACTGGTGTTGTCACAGTAAATAGGAATTTCTTTAAGATATATGCCAAGATCCTGAAGTTGCTGCTTTAGCCATAGTACTTGTGCACAACAGCTTGAGGCTGCTATATATTCTGCTTCCGTTAAAGATAATGATACTGTAGTTTGTTTCTTGCTGAACCAAGAAACAACTGCGCCTCCAAGGAACTGACATTGCCCACTTGTGCTCTTCCTATCTGTTTTATACCCACCATGATCAGAGTTAGAATAGGCAACTAGATATTCATTACCTCTTTTGGGGTACCATATACCCAACTCTTTTGTGCCTGCCAGATATCTGAAAATTCTTTTCACTAATTCAGCATGTGACACTTTGGGGCACGACTGAAATCTTGCACATAGACCAACACTGAACTGAATATCAGGTCTGCTGGCTGTGAGATAGAGTAATGATCCAATCATTCCTTGATATTGAGTTATGTTGAAGTCAATCCCTTTTTCATCAGCATCCATAAGTACCGTTGAGCTCATAGGTGTATCTGTACCATTAGCTTCATCCAATCCAAACTTCTTGAGCAATTCTTGAAGGTATTTGGTCTGTGATATGAATATTTCATTCTTTCTTTGTTTAATTTGTAAACCTAGAAAGAATGTCAATTCTCCCATCAATGACATTTCAAATTCCCCCTGCATTATCTCAGAGAATTCTTTACACAGAGAATCATTAGTAGCTCCGAATATAATATCATCAACATAAATTTGAACTACCAAAATATCATTTAGTTTTCGTTTTATAAATAAAGTTGTATCGACTTTTCCTCGAGTAAAACCAAATTCGATGAGAAATTTGCTCAACCTTTCGTACCAGGCTCTAGGAGCTTGCTTCAAACCATATAAGGCCTTTTTTAGTTTGAAAACATGATTTGGTTTGGATACGTCTTCAAAACCTGGAAGTTGTTCTACATAAACTTCCTCCTTGATGTACCCATTTAAGAAAGCACTTTTTACATCCATTTGATACAATTTGAATCCTTTGATACATGCAAAGGCTAAGAGTACTCGTATAGCTTCCAATCTTGCTACTGGAGCATATGTTTCCTCATAATCAATACCTTCTTCTTAATTATAGCCTTTGGCGACCAATCTTGCCTTATTTCTGATAATAGCTGCGGATTCATCAAGTTTGTTCTCTAATACCCATTTAGTGCCAATAACCGAGTGGTCTTTAGGTCGGGGCACCAAATCCCAAACTTGATTTCTGTCAAATTGATTTAATTCTTCTTGCATTGCTAACACCCAATCATTATCTGATAGGGCTTCGTCAATGTTAGAAGCTTCCAATTGAGAAATGAATGCAGAAAAGCTAACTTCGTTTAAAACTTTGTTTCTAGTTTTAACTCCTTCATTAACTCCACCTATCACTTGATCTAGAGGATGACTCTTGATGTATTTCCAGGCTCGAGGTTGATCTGGATGACTTAGTTCAACTTCTTTTTCAAAATTGTCAACCTCAAGATTGGGAGAGTTAACAGAGGGTTCGTTACTAGTTATCTCATCATCAAAGTTTTTACTAGAGGACACATGTTCATCGAATACAACATGAATTGATTCTTCTACAACACATGTTCGTTTATTAAAAACTCTATATGCTTTACTTTGATTTGAATAGCCTAGGAAAATTCCCTCATCAGCCTTAGAATCAAACTTTCCAATATTATCTTTACCGTTGTTATGAATAAAGCACTTACAGCCAAATATGTGTAGATGAGCGAGGTTTGGTTTCTGTCCCTTGTAGAGTTGATATGGTGTCTTTCCAAGTTTGGTTCTGACATACGCTCTATTTGAAATGTAGCATGCAGTGCTCATAGCGTCTGCCCAGAAGACTTGAGACACATTCTTTTCGTTGAGCATTGCTCTAGCCATATCTGTAAGAACTCTATTCTTTCTTTCCACGACTCCATTCTGTTGTGGAGTTCTTGGTGCTGAAAAATTGTGATCGATGCCACTTGTATCGGAATATTCTGCAAATGCTTGATTATCAAATTCTCCACCATGATCTGTCCTGATTCCTGCAATTAACATACCTTTCTCATTTTGCACTTTCTTGGCAAAGGCAATAAATTTACTAAAAGATTCATCTTTGGATGACAAAAATATATTCCAGGTAAATCTAGAGAAATCATCAACAATAACAAATGTGTACAAGTTTCCACCGAGACTCTTAACTCTTGATGGACCAATCAGATCCATATGCAATAATTGAAGTGGTCTGTTAGTAGTAATTTCAGTTTTCGATTTAAAAGAAGATTTAGTTTGCTTACCTCTTTGACAGGCATCACACATTAAATCATTCTTGAAATTTACATTAGGTAGTCCAATTACCAAATCCTTTTTGAGTAGCTTACCTAATTGATGCATATTAACATGGGCAAGTTGCTTATGCCATAGCCAACTCTCATCAGTGTTACTCAAAAGGCAATTTTCAGAGATATTTACATTCATATCAAGAGTATAGTAGTTACCTTCCCTTTTTGCCTTGAGTTTAGTCTTCAAATTCTTCTTTTCAATTTGTAGATCATTCTTGCTAACTATCAGACATTCTTCTGAATCAAATATTACCCAGTTGTCTTTATCCGTGCTTTGGCTTACACTTAATAGATTGTGACATAAGCCTTCAACGTAATATACGTCTTTGATTTTATCGTTGACTTCTCCAAGCCCTGCTATCCTTCCGGTTTGATTTCCTCCAAATTTTACCTTGCCACCTTCCTTGGGTACTAATGTGGTGAAGTTCTTAGGATCACCAGTCATATGTCTTGAACATCCACTATCTATATACCATTTGTTTGATTTGGATGTTCTGAGACAAACCTGCAGTTAAGGATAATTAAGTTTTAGGTACCCATATCTTTTTGGGTCCTTTTGGGTTAGTACAAAAAACTTCCTGTTCATGAACCTTCTTAGGTATCCATTTATAGGTTCCTATAATTCCTTTCTTTTTATGAAAACACAAAGAAGTGTAATGTCCTTTTCTATTGCAGTAATTACAATAAGCAAAATGATTAGATGTGTGCACAGAACGTGTGAAATAACTTAGATAAGGTTTACCTCCTGTCTTCTTCTTACCTTTTCTTTTGTCTAAGTTTGGATCATATCCTATACCAGACTTATCATTCACATGACGTTGTGCTTTTAAAATAACATTTAACATCTCACTTCCTTTTGTAAACTTTTCAAGAGTTTTAGTAAGATCAATATTTTTCTTTTCAAGAGACAAACACTTTTCGCAATGTCTATCCAATGGATCTTTAATTCTTTCTTCAAGAAATTTGTTTCTCTTTTTACATGCAAACAAAGTATTAACAATTTTGACAAATTTAGAATGTAAAGCATCATATTCATTTTGTAATTCATCATAAGTAGGATCAGAATCTTTTACCTCCTCGTCTGTTTCTTTTTGAGCAACCAAGCATATATTGGTTGTCTCTTCATTATCGCTTTCTTCATCTGAAGAGCTATCTCCCCATATTGCAGAAACAAATGCCTTCTTTCTGTTGAAGGATTTGATGTTTCTCTTTTCTTTATTTTTCTGTAATAACTCTGGACATTCTGATTTGATGTATCCAGGTTTACCACATTCATAGCAGATGATCTCCTTTGCGTCTCTTCTACTACTCGTTCCACCTCTCTGTGAATTCCTGAACCCTTGGCCTTTATAAAATTTCTTGAATCTTCTGATCATCAGGCCTATTTCATCATCACCGATCTCCTCTTCTTCTTCTTGGCTTTCTGCCTTTATTTTTGTCACACTTAGTGCAAGACTTTTCTTCCTCCTGTCACCAACTTCTTCTAGTTCTCGTTTGAATTTTAGTTTGCTTTCATATTCTGAAAGGCTTCCAAACAGAGAAGCTACAGATTGCATTGATTCTCCTTTGGCCTCCTCTATTGCTGTGACTTTGGCTTCCCATTCTTTGGAAAGTATGTTTAATATTTTTCGTACTTGGACATTATGATCATAGAATTTTCCAAGTGCTGCAAGTTGATTAACAATATGAGTATATCTAAGTTCAAATTCAGCTATTGACTTACCTTCCTTCATACGAAGTAGATCAAACTCTGTAGTTAGAGTATTGACTCGATTTTCTTTTATTCCAGATGTTCCTTCATGAGCTACTTCCAGCGCTTGCCACATTTCTTTAGCAGTCTGAAGAGTACAGATTTTGAAGTATTCTTTTTGACTCAGTGCACTCTGAATCATTAAAATTTCTTTGCTATTGAGAGTCACTAGCCTTTTGTCATTATCATCAAATTCTGCTGGTGATTTAGGAACTTTTCGAGATTCTTCAGTCTTTGTAGGCACGTAGTTTCCAGTTTCAATCACATCCCATAGTCTGTATTCTGTAGCCATTACGAATACATGGAACTTAGCTTTCCAGAAGGAAAAGTGTTCATCATTAAAACCTGGTGGTCTAGTGATAGAAGCTCCGTCAGGAAGGATTGCTTCACCCATGCTTGCCATAGGATCCTTCTAAGGTTGTTAAACCTGAACTAGAAGACCTGCGCTTTGATATCAAATGTTAGAGCAAGCTTTTCACCCAAGAGGGGGGTGAATTGGGTGATTTCAAAATAATCAGAAATTTAAATTCAATTTATAAAACTTTAATCACAGTAAATAAAAGGAAGAGATATCACCAAGATTCACATAGAGATTTATACTGGTTCGGTCTCAACTACTTGACCTACGTCCAGTCCTCAGAAATCCTTCTGAGCCTTCACTATATCTTCTAAGATTCAGTGGGTTCTTGGCACCACAGTACAAACAACAAGTTCCTCTAGACACTCGCTCCCCCTTACACAAGGTAATCTCAAATCCCTACTCAAGGTTCCTCAACCTTAAGTTATCACTAATGGAAATGATTAAGTATGACTGACAAATCTCTCTCACAGAGTATGTAGATAAAAACTGAAGTACAGACGAAAGCTTGAAGCACTTGTAATGATATTGCTTGTAGAGTATTCAGGCGTTTCTCTTCGTTGTTCATTTTTGGAATGGATGGACATATATAATAGAGACTTTGAGGACCGTTGTCAATTTGTCCGTTGATTCAAATGTGCTTCTGACAAATGCACCAGTATTTGTCTTTCCGTTATTTATGAATTTTGCTACCACCCACGAATAGTTGTCGTCTGAATGGAGAGTTCAGTTACTCATCATGTGCGTGATGGTGGAGTACAGCTGTAACACACTTGTGAATATCACCGTTAGAAAATATTTGTATATCCACAGAATAATATGATTCACTGGAAGTGTTTTCTGAAAAATCAATAAAACCATCGGGAGTGATCTTGTTTTCGCAACTGAGTAGTAAAATAATATACCATATGATTTTGACAGCAATCTGGAGCATTCAGTAATGATTATTAATATCAAAGACTAACTAACAAAAACTACTGACTTTCATGGGAGTAATAGCAAATGGATCACATTGTATGATTAAAAGTGTTTACTGGAGTAATAAATCATTATTGGAGAGAATACAATATCACTGGAAGTGAATTTAAAAACGTTGAAAGCTTCTGACAGTGATTACTGATTTTCTGGAAGTGATCATGAATTTTCATATTCCACTCGAGTGAATTTGGAATCACTGGAAGTGATTTTGTAAATAGTGATTTCTTCTTGCAGTGATTTTGAATCCACTGGAAGTGATTTGGAAGTTTTCAACCATCACTCGAGTGATTCAAGATCACTGGAAGTGATTTGGCAAACAGTAAAATATTCTTGCAGTGATTTTCAATTCACTGGAAGTGATTCAGCAAAAATGCAACATCACTCGAGTGATTGAGGATTACTGGAAGTGATTTGGAACTCTTCAGGTATCACTCGAGTGATCTGGCATTCACTGGAAGTGATTTTCAAAACACTGAATTTTTCTTGCAGTGATTTATCAATCACTGGAAGTGATTATGCGTATCACTCGAGTGATTTCCCATATCACTGAGTGATCTGGAAATTTTCCACATCACTCGAGTGATTTCAATGATCACTCGAGTGATCTTGAATATCACTCGAGTGATTAACAAAATCACTCGAGTGATCTTGCTCAGATCACCAGAATCATTTCTTTTGCTGATATGGAATCCATGAACTTCCAAAACATGATTTGTTATCATCAAGACATGAAATCTAACAAAATCTTTTGAAAGTTTTTAGTCTAAAAGTAGACTTATCAAACTTTAATTTGATAGGTCTTAATGGTCAATTGGGTTTGTGTGCTGTGATTTCTACATTTTTTAAGTTTGGTCATGTAAAATCGGGCAATTATGGAGCAGTGTCCAATAAAAGGGAACTCTGTACCTATGTGTGTACATTTATCTTATAGCTATATTTTTCCCTAAAAGTAGACTTAAAGAGGGTCACTTAGCAATTGGAATCACCTTATTTGGAATTTTTTTAGATTTAGTTACGATTTTTACCAATTCGACCAAGAATTAAGGAAAATCTGGACGACCAGGTTCTTGGCCTTGGCAAAACATTTTCTGACCTGTCTCGGCCATGGCTAAGCCCCCAAATTCTAGTATTTCATGTTTTTTGAAAGAAATTAACCCATTTAGCCCTTCCTAGCTTCTTGGAACTTAATATACACTTTCAATGACTCGTAATCATAGCTCTAATGATGTGATTAGGTATCTAAGGTGATAGAGAAGTCAAGAAGAGGAATAGAAGATACTTCAAATAACTCTGATAGTTGAAAGAAGAGGAAACAAAGGAAGGACAATGGTCTACAAGGTAGTAAACTTTCCTAACTTGCTTGTACTTGAAGTGTTTGCTTGTGTATTGATACGTGTAATTTCTTGATGAATTGTATGAAGCATGAATGAATTATTGAATCTCTGTTTTACTTATACTGTGGCCATTAGTATAATGTACTAAACATTGATGTCATTATGTTTGCATGAATTTATTTAAGCAAGCATATCATGCACAAAGCATTTCTTGTATGCATAGTTAGCAATGTTTGCTACTGAGATTCTCTTGAATCTCACTCTCCCTCACCCAACCATATAGGTATGATGAGTACAAGAGAAGAATGCATGAAGATATCCAAGGGGAAATATGAAGGAGAATTGAAGAGTGAAGGGCAATGTACTCTTTATGTATTTTGATTAGATTTATGTATGAATAAACTAAGAATGAGCATAGAAATACTCTAGTAAATATACAACGAATTAAGAAATGATGAGTTGCTAAGAAGTTACGAACCACTTTATGATAATATTAAAAACAAAGTTTTTAAACTATTTAGAAAAACCCACTTAATTACAGGTTCGAATCCTGTATTGAGGTTAAGAATTGACAGAACTTTACAAAGAAAGACCGCTTAGTAGTTCGAATCCGTTGCGTAAAACTTATCAGAACGATTACGGAAGTAGGGTGTTACAAGTACTACACTGTGCTTCTTCCCTAATACTACTTTCTGGATCAGAAAGAAGAATGAAGTCATAGAACATGGTTTATATGAATTACATGCTTTTGTCAACCATATGAGTGAATAGGTATTGGATCATATAAATTGAGATTGTATACAGTTACAAGCTTACCTTGTACTAAGATTGTAAATAACTGCCACTTCCCGTGTGTCAAGATTATGTGAATATATTTTTACTTCTGTTTTGCGCTAATATACAATTGTGCGAATTTACCCTTATTCTTTCTCTTAATATTAAAAAGAAGACATTATGGTTAAGTTACGAGATGGACGAAGAGTATGACTAGGCAATAATGAAAGACATGATACTATGTAGGAAATCTTAGGCATGCTGACTGAACAACAGGCCATGATTCACGGAATTAGAGATGAACTGCGGGAAGTCCAAAATAAGAAAAACGAGGAAAGGGATTAATCCAGAGAAAGTAGGGTCAAACATGTGGTTAGGGATTAAATGGTCATGGGAACACATTCCTAAAGGAAGTGAAGTGAAGGAGTCCCTTAATGCAATGAAATGGCATCATGATAGAAGTGGTGTCTTAACTGTACAATTAGCGTATAGTGCAATTATGAAAGAACTCGATATTGTGGATCCCACATGGCGAAGGGTATGGAAATTGAATACTGTGCACAGTTGCTGGACATTTATGTGGCTAGCTCTTTATAGGCGCTTGCTAACAAATGAAGAGGGAGAGCATAGAGTGGTATAGATACTATATATTTAGGGTGTAATAAATATTCTGAAAGTCTACTACATGTTCTTTAGGACTGTTCACGTTCAAGATCATTGTGGTGCGAGCTGGTTCTAGCATCAAGGAAGAGGCATTTTTTCTGTCTTAAATGGCCAGATTCTTATAGACTATGAAGCGTGTTGGTGTCCCCATACTACTGGTGTGGAGAAGGTTAATTTTATAACATACTAAAATATGAGCGTCCAGTATTGCTTGTAAATATAAGTAGTCGGGAGAAACTCACCAGTGCCAAATTATGTGTGCTATTTTCCAATAAAATGGATATTTGGCAAAATTTTAGTTAATACATAAAGTAATAATTAAATTAATTAATTTTTACTTTATGTGGGGACCACATAGAATGACACCTTATGGGTGGACTCAAGAAAAATCCCCAGACTTTCCTTGTAATATCTCAAATTTTGGGACTACAAGCCTGAAATTAAGACTAACTCAAGCTGACTGCTAAGCCCCAATTTGTAAAAGTTCCAAGAATGTCCAAGAGACATAATGCCTTTTAGGGACTAATTTGATAAGAACAAAGTATGGAATTTGGTTCTAAAGAGCTAAAGGAAATACCATGTTCCTTTATCTAAAGAAAAAATGATATGAAGCCTAATTTGGGTCCAAAAGGAGCGGGAATGGCGTATGAAAGAAAGAAAGAAAGAAGAGAATTAAACTGAAAAAGAAAAGAACTAATGGCAATTCAATTAATATTGTCATGATCAAGGGCAAAAGAGGAAATTATCTTTTGATCTTCAGGTTAAAATTGGAACCCAATATTAAGGGCTAGGATTTGCTTTTGAAAAGTGAAGTAATTAAGAAGCTCAAAAATATAATTAGCTCCCTCTAGTTAATTCAAAAATTTTGGTCAAAAGAGTAAGAAGAAGGGAGACAAATTGATTTAGCAAAGTAAATATTAGACAATAGGCTTCCTTGTGTACAAGAAGCCATGAATCATTGGGGTAAACAATTCTCTCTTTTCCATCCCTCTAATTTTCGGTCACACAAGAAAAAAGGGAAGAGGAAATGATCACTTTTATCAGACCCAAGTACACTTAGTTAGGCCAACCAAACTAAGTTGCAAGAAGTAGCTATATAAGGACAAACAATTATATTTTTCCCCTTTTCTCTCTCTCATTTTTGGCCAGCCCACATAGAGAGAGAAGAAAAATTATTAAAACACATCATTCACTTCCATTTGCTTCATTTTAGACTGCCAAACTCAAGAGAAAGAGAGAGAAAGTAGATCCAAGAAGTTCAAGACACCAACGTAACTTCTCTCTAGATTTTCACCTTCCAAATCTCATTTCTAGCTCAAACGCTCTTCATAATCATTGTTCTACTCTTCCTAAGCTTCAATTCTATGGTTTTATTTTTTTCAATAGGAGGTGTTTTGAAGCATTTATCAAGACCCAAACTAGTTGAATTAAAGAATAAAGCTTTGAAGAAGCAAAAGGTGAGCTTCCTTTTGAACTATATATTGTGTGGTTTGGTAGACCTTTGTGGAATCAGTTTTTTCTTTTTTGTAATTTTTAGTTATATGCTTATTCTTAGAGTTCATGGTGGTTTGGTCTTGTAAATGGCGTTTACTTAAGAGTAGTGCTGTCAAATTTTGTTTTCTAGAAGGCAGTATTGTTGTGGCATGTTTTTTATCATCCAAAACTGGTCCAAATTCTATGAAACTTTTAAGAATGAAAGTAGACATCCTGAACTTCATTTGATAGTTAGAATGTAATTTTTGGACCAGTGGATTTAAAGTTATGATTTTTCAAAGTTAAGCCCTGTTTCTACAATGAATTCTGGAACATATAGGGTTTGATGAATTTCTGGGAATTGTGTAGCTATATTTTCTAGAAAATGATAATGATATTTTTCTTTGAAATTAGACTTAAAATTTTTTTACAATTTAATTAGAATTAGTTAATTTTGAGTTTTCTAGAATTACTTATTATTTTTGAAAATTAGGCATTGAACCTGGAAGTTGTTCTATGGCAGACTGATGGTGACGTATTTTTGTTTGGCCAAACAAATTCCAATCTATGAAATATTTCAGAAATAAATTAGACCCAATAAAATTTAATTTTATGGGTAATTTGTACTAATTAGATAAGTACACAAAATGTTATGATATATTTCAATTGGACATTAATTCTGTGAAGACGTTTGTGGTAGAAGGGAATAATTGTAAATTCTGGAATTTTGTGCATATAATTGGCATTAACTAATATTTTTCCCTTAAATTATACTTAAAGAGGGTCACATAAGATTTTAAACCACCCCAATTAGAGTTTCCTAGACAAAGTTATGATTTTTCAAAGTTAAGTGAAAAATTTGCCAACTTCTTAATTCCATGTGAATTTAAAGCAAAAAGGGTAAAATGTAATAATTATCCAAGGGTTAGGATTAGGCCCTTAAAGTTGTTGAAGGCCCATGTAGCCATATTAGTCATTCATTTATCATGGATCTAATGTATGGTTATGTACCTAGGGCCATGAGATGACAAGGAAGAAGAATAGAAGGTACAAAAGGGGACTCGTAGATAAAAGGTAGTAAACTTACGCTACTTGCATGTATTGATATGTATGATTGTGTGATGTGCATGATTACTTTACTTGTCTATATGTAACATAGTTGAATGATTGAAGCTATATTTTCTATTAATGCTTTGACCATATGTAAGAAATGTGAGGCATTGAGCATGTAGCTATGTCATTATGTTAAAATGAGCCTATATAAGGAAAGTATATCATAGACTAGCATTTATCTTACATGCTTTGTTGGTATTGTTTACTACTGAGATTCCCTGAATTTATCCCTTCCCCAACCAACCATCTAGGGAGGTAAGCATAAGAAAGGAGTGCAGGACAATGCACCGATAGAAGTTGTGAATGAAGAGTTGAGGAATTATTGCGTGCTAATCCGTTATGTATAATTAATATTTGAAATGGTTGATTGTATAATCCGCATAGTGGATGGATTTTTTTTGAAGTGCGATAATTGAACTAGAAATGGGTAATCACACGGTACGAGCCCATTAGTTAAAGTAGAGGAATTAACACACAAAGAAAGAACTCTGATAATGATTGATAAGTTAATTTGAAAAGTAACCCCATTAATAAGTTAAGCTGGTAAATAAGGCCTTACCCAATGAGTAGCGACCCTGTAAATTGAAATAAAATGGTTAGTAATGCTTCCGTTACGTATAGCAATGGGGTCTAGGGACGGGTGTTACATTTGTTGGTATCAGAGCAGAGATTCTGGCATTTAGCTAGTATGCTCTGATGATGTAAATAGTATCCATGAGTGATACTTGAATAATCCTGAGTGATACTAGGATTAAGAGATAGGGATGATAGACAAACCTAGAAAGATAGATCTTCCCATGTCAGTTAGTTAGCCTGCCAAAGAAAGAGGCATAGCTATATATAGAGAAAGAAATGGAGCAGCAGTAATGCATACCCTGAGGAAGAAGGTTCAGGCTCTAGTGAATTGAGACTCTAGAGATAGATGAGATAGCACAGGATATTCTATTGGTAACTCTACGGCTCCTAATATTGATTTAGAGTATGATTTAGATCTCCACCCTATGTTACTGGAATACATAGGGGAGTTGTACCAAGAAGTTGGTACTGTTTTTGTTTCCTTGTAGGGTCAGTACTTATCTTTTCTAAGAACTCACCCTGTAGAAACATTTGACTAAAGGTTACAATGCATGAAGGTTTGAGTGCCTTAAGCAGGATATATGGTGATATTTAAGGCTGTCATAAGTAATGATTATGCCATATATTGATCCTAGAGGATCCAATCTTATGATATTGAAGTTTGAGGATAGGCTTGAATTAGATCTAAATTGAAATAGTGCTTAGGTCAAAATGTGAATCGAGTTGCACTATGGTTCTATTTCATGACGGAAGTTTGAACCTTATAGATAGTATTGAACCTTCAATAATGTTTTGAGGATAATACCTAAATACAGTAAAAGTTAGAATAGGAGGTATCGATCATGATTTTAGCATGCCTATTAGGTATATTTGAGGAAAATGATTTTCACTTTGTGCAATGTTGAGGTTCTAGAGTTAGTGATAGACCTAAAATTTGGATGACTATCCAATAGCCAGAGAACGGTTACTAGTGAACCGTAACCTAGGAATTAACTGTTAAGTTTTGATCCTTAAGAATTTGAAATGGCCCAGAATGATTCGAGGTACTAGAATATGGTACATAAATGTGTATGAGGTTTTCTAAAGGTTACTAGTTGCTGATCTAGCATAGGGAAAGATCTTGATCATAGATTATTCCCTTAAAAAGAATGATTGACGATTTGTTCCCTAATAGAACAGAATGATAGATAGAGTGAGGAAAGCCATGAGTTATGGTCTCATGGTTGAGACAAAGAATAGAATGTACCAGTGGCTTCTGAATTCCCTGTATGACATGGGTAGATTACCCCGGTAAGGGAAGTAAAATTATGCCTAGAGCAGGATCGATATTGAAAGTCCATACAAAATGACCCCATATGAGATGACGGAATTAAAAAAGAAAATTGCGGAAGCACTAGAGAAAGAAGGGTTTGTGTGACCCAGTGTATCGCCATAGGGTACTTCAATGTTATTTGTAGAAAGAAAGATAATTAAGGAAAATTAAGGAAGAACATGCTTAATGGTATAAAGGGAAGCAACTCTTGCTCTCGTATCTTACGTAATGGTTTTGCATGTATATGTTTACCGTCAAGTATATTCATGTTATGAATATACAGTAGGAAGTAAGACCTATTGGGCTAGTACGTCCTTCAGCCATAAGACCTTATGTGCATTTAGGGTAGGGTTGTAAGACCTGCTGAGCAATCCGAATTTGAGATTCCAGGCAGTGACTTGATATATGAGATTTCGAGAGTGACCTGATACATAAGATTCTAAGCAGTGTCCAAAAGAGGTTGTAAAGCCTGAGAATGATGGGACTGTTAGTCTGAAGATAATAAGACCCGTAAGTACAAGCTGTATCAGGAGTTACCCGAGGCATTTTAAGCCAGGTAGTCTTGAGGTAGAAAGCCTGTAAGTACACCTTATATGGGGAGTTACCCTGGGCTATAAGACCTAATGAATATCTAGTGGCAAATGGGCAAAGGCTTGAGGCTATAAGTCTCGATGTGCCTATGGCATAGGGGTGATTCTCTTGGCTATAAGACATTATAGGCACCTGGATAGTTGATGATGGACTGTATGTCCTATGATTTCCTATTATATTGTGTGTCCTATGAATGCTGAATGTCGAATGACAGATTGTCGATAGATGGTTTATGCTGCATGCTTCGTGAACATTACATAAGTATATGAATGGCTTGAGTAGCAAGAGTTGGAGCCTGTGATGAATTTAAAATGCCTAGTGGACTGTGTCCTAAGTAGCTAGACTCAATATGTGTTCAGAAAAGATGATGGACGGTATGTCCTAAGACTATAAGACCTGACGGACTAGTATGTCCTTAGGCCGATAGGATCTCATGTATTTGAGAGTTGTGACGAGCGGAGGCTCGAGGCGGTAAGACCCGAAATGAAAGTTTGCATAGGGCGGTGTCCCTAAGTTGTAAGATCTATGTACCTCGCACTATGGTTATTTCCTAGCACAGTGACACTAGACTAGGTATCCATAGTATACCTTAAGATTGGAAAAACATTCAGAATGTACTAGGTTATCTGAGGCAGTAAGCCTTAGATGCCTATGGAATAGGGGTAATTCCCTAAGCAGTAAGGCCAAAATACCCAATGCTATGGGAATAGAATGAGCCGTAAGGCTTGATATGCTTACAGTATGATCCGAACAGTGTCTCGAACAGGCTTTAAGGCCTGAGAACCCAAGCGTTGTGAGAATGGACTAGTGGGTCCTATGTTGAATGCTACATAATGGGTACAAAATGAATGAGAATGTTGTATGATGATTGCTGAATACTATCAGAGATTTGTCTTAAGAATATGATCATTATGTTGCATGCTCTATGAGCTTGCAAATGAAAGAGATACAATGAAATGGATAGACTGAGTGTCTAGAGATAATTCCCCGAGGTACAGATAGTACCATATAATGTTCAAAATATCAAGGATGAAATTTATTGAATGGGGGGAGAAATGTAATATCCCAAATTTTGGGACTAGAAGCTTAAAATTTAGACTAACTCAAGTCGAATGCTAAGCCCTAGTTTGCAAAAGTCCCAAGAATTTCCAAGAGACAAAATGTCTTTTAGGGACTAATTTGGTAAGAACAAAGTATGGAATTTGGTTCCAGAAAGCTAAACGAAATACCCAATTCCTTGATCTAAAGGCAAAAATGATATAAAGCCTAATTTGTGTCCAAAAAGAGAGGGAATGGCATATGAAATAAAGAAAGAAGAGAATTAAACTGAAAAAGAAAAGAACTAATGGAAATTCAATTAATATTGTCATGATCAAAGGCTAAAGAGGCAATTGTCTTTTGATCTTCAGGTTAAAATTGGAACCTAAGATTAAGACCTAGGATTTTCTCTTGAAAAGTGAAGTAACTAAGAAGCTCAAAAATATAATTAGCTTCCTCTAGTTAATTCAAAAATTTCGGTCAAAAGAGTAAGAAGGGAGACAAATTGATTTAGCAAAGTAACCATTAGATAATGGGCTTCCTTGTGTACAAGAAGCCATGAATAATTGGGTAAAACAATTCCCTCTTTTCCCTCCCTCTAATTTTTAGTCACACAAGAAAAAAGGAAAGAGGAAATGATCACTTTTATCCAACCCAAGAACACTTAGTTAGGCCAACCAAACTAAGTTGCAAGAAGTAGCTATATGAGGACAAACAATTATATTTTTCCCTTTCTCTCTCTCTCATTTTCAGCCAGCCCACATGGAGAGAGAAGATAAATTATTAAAACACCTCATTCAATTCCATTTGCTTCATTTTGGACGGCCAAACTCAAGAGAAGGAGAGAGAAAGTAGATCCAAGAAGTTCAAGACACCAAGGTAACTTCTTTCTAGATTTTTACCTTCCAAATCCCATTTCTAGCTCAAAAGCTCTTCATAAACATTGTTCTACTCTTCCTAAGCTTCAATTCTATGGTTTTTTTTTCAATAAGCGGTGTTTTGAAGCATTTATCAAGATCCAAACTAGTTGAATCAAAGAATAAAGCTTAGAAGAAGTAAGAGATGAGTAAGAGCTTCCTTTTGAACCATATATTGTGTGGTTTGGTGGAGCTTTGTGGAATGGGTTTTTTTGCCCTAATTTTTAGTTATATGGTTATTCTTAGAGTTCATAGTGGTTTGGTCTTGTAAATGGTGTTAAATAAGGTTTAAAAATGAGAAATCACAAATTTGGAACTTAAGAGTAGTATTGCCAGATTTTGTTTTCTGGAAGGCAGTGATGTTGTGGCATGATTTGGATAAGCCAAACTTGGTCCAAATTCTATGAAACTTTCTAGAATGAAATTAAACATATTGAGCTTCATTTAGACACATAGAATGTAATTTTTGGACCAGTAGATTAAAATTTATGATTTTTCAAAGTTAAGCTTTGTTTCTGGAATGAATTCTGAAACATATAGGGTTTAATGAATTTTTGGGAATTGTGTGGCTATATTTTCTAGAAAATGAAATTTTTATTTGAAATTAAACTTAAAAATGTTTACAATTTACTTAGAATGAGTCAATTTGAAGTTTTCTAAAATTAATTGTGATTTTTGAAATTTGGGCATTGAACCTGGAAGTTGTTCTATGACAGAATGATGGTAACATATTTTTGTCTAGCCAAATGAATTCCAATGTCCATGAAATTTTTTAGAAATAAATTATACCAAATAAGCTTTAATTTGATGGGTAATTTTTACTAATTCGATTAATACCCAAAAAGTTATGATTTATTTCAGTTGAACATTAATTTTGTTAAGACTTTTGTGGCAAAAGAGAATAATTGTGAATTCTAGAACTTTTTACAAATAATTGGAAGTAATGAATATTTTTTCCTTAAAGTAGACTTAAATAGGGTCACATAGGATTTTTAACCACCCTAATTGGAGTTTCCTAGACAATGTTATAATTTTTTAAATTTAAGTGAAAAATCTATTAGCTTTTTAATTCCATGCGAATTTAAATCAAAAACGGTAAAATGTAATAACTGAAACTCCAAGGGTTAGGATTAGGCCCTTCAAGTCGTTGAAGGCCCATGTAGCCATATTGGTCATTCATTTATCATGGCTCTAATGTATGGTTATGTACCTAGGGCCATCAGATGACAAGGAAGAAGAATGGAAGGTACAAAAAGGGACTCGAAGATAAAAGATAGTGAACTTACCCTACTTGCATTTATTGATATTTATGCTTGTGTGATGTGAATGATTGCTTTACTTGTCTATGTGTAACATAGTTGAATGATTGAAACTCTGTTTTCTATTGATGCTATGACTATATGTAAGAAATGTGAGGCATTAAGCATATAGATATGTCATTATGTTAACATGAGCCTTCGTAAGGCAAGTATATCATGCACTAGCATTTATCTTATATGTATTGTTGGTATTGTTTAATACTGAGATTCTCTGAATCTTACCCTCCTCCAACCAACCATCTAGGGAGGTGAGCATAAAAGGAGTGCAGGACGATGCACCGGTAGAAGAAGTTACGGATGAAGAGTTCAGGAATTATTGTGCGCTAATCCGTTATGTATAATTAATATTTGAAATGGTTGATTGTATAATCCGCATGGCGGATGGATGTTTTTTCGAAAAGCAATAATTGAACTAGGAATGAGTAATGTCACGGTGCGAACCTATTAGTTAAAGTAGAGGAATTAATACACAAAGAAAAAACTCTGATAATGATTGATAAATTAATTTGAAAAGTAACCCCGTTAATAAGTTAAGCTGGTAAATACGGCATTACCGAATTAGTAGTGACCCCAGGAATTCAAATAAAATCGCTGGTAATGCTTCCACAACATATAGCAATAGGGTCTAAGATGGGTGTTACATTCCTTCCCCAACAAAGTGGACAGTTAAGTGAAACATGGAAAAAAAATACGGGTCCCATGCAAAAGGTGCCACATGGGGGCATATAAGAGGGAGATAGCATAAAGTTGCTTTTTACTTTATGGGTTGACCAACCAAAGCATGAAACTTGTCCCACCTTTTGGATAAAGTGACTTTTACCTTTTGAGTTGTCACCATCGGAAGGTGCCACCTCACTTCGAGCCGAGGAAATCCACCGGTCTCTAGTCTGATCTCCCAAATAATTTTCTCGAACACCGAGCCAGAATCTTGGGAAAATCAGAAGACCCCTACTTTTCCTGACAAAATGGATGGCTAAAAACCCAAGAAAAGAGGTGGGACCCTTTTTATTAAAGTAAGTGACACGTGTCACCGAACCAGTGGATCACTGAACAAATGGCACTATGAGAACTTGACACTTGGCATGATTTTTCCAAAGCTTCTTCTAGGCCATATATTTCAGCCAGCATCAAAAATAGAGGGGGAAAATCACCCCAAAAAATAGGAAAACATTTAGAGGAGAGATATAAGGTGAATAGTAACTTTCAAAAACTTCAATCCACCGAAACATTTCCGAATCGGCGTTTCCTCCCAAAATATCCTTCACAAACCTTCTTCTACTCATCCCAAGCTTCATTTCTATGGTTTCAGAGTTTTATTTAGAGGTTTTTGGTGTCGTCTCGATTGCCGGAGTATCGTCAGATTTCCAAATCGATTGCGGAAACGCGTAGAGGTAAGTGTAGGCTTCATTTTGAACCGATTGGTTTGTTGTTTGGATGAGTTTTTGTGAGGGTGGGGTACTATTCATTTTTCATCTAGGGCGTATTTTTGAGGTTTAACCATGTGTTTATGGTTATATTATGATTTATGATGATATTGGACTAAGTTGTTAGACAAAATTATGTTTTAGTAATTTTTGGTTAATTAATGGTTATGTTCGATCAATGGGTAGGATACTGGAGCTTTATGATTTTGATGATTTTGACATAACCATTATGTTTAGAATGGAAAAATATATGGAAATAGCCCTAGTTGTAAATTCTAGACCCTTAGAGATATATACTGCAAAGTTGAAATGCTACCAGTGCGTGTTATGTGCAGGGCAAATTAATTACATGACATTTTTAAATAATAAATGATGTCCAAAAAATGTTAAAATTTCTAGTATAAAATTATACATGTCAAGCTTTAATTTGATATGTCATTTGTCATTTGGATGTGTGTACTAGGAGTTCTACATTTTTAAAGTTTGGTCTGAAAAACTGGCGAATTCTAGGGGTACTGATCAATTAAGTGAGATACTATATTGATATACATCCATAAGTGTAATGGATATAATTTTCCATGAAACTAGACTAATTAGGGGTCACATAGTTTTGGAATCGTCATAATTGGACATCTATACAATTAGTTATGAATTTTCAAAGATTTAAGAAAAATTATGGCAAATTGAGTAAAAGTGCGAAAATGAGAAATGTAATGGCACTAGGTAATTAAGTTGAACTTTAAGGGTGAAGATAACCAACTTGGGATAGTTAGACCACTTTGACTTTTCTTTTGGTTTAGTGTATTAACCTTAATGACAACCAACTTGACTAAGTGGATTATCCAAGTATTAGACGAAATAATAATATGTCTTCCGTAAAATTCTAATTATAGGACCTAACAGCTGTTCGGAATCTAAGACTTGCCCGAGCTCAAAGAAACAATTGGATATTGCTCTAGGGAAATGACCAAGTAGTAAATTTATCTTTCATATGTTATAAGATACTTTGTATGTTTTATGGATTCATCATGAATTGTCTGGCACATTTTGTTTATGCGGGGTGATCACCCGGGGCCTATTGAACGGGTGGACATTCAAGCCATTGAATTTTCTATGATGCATGAGTAGATGCCCGGGGCCTATTGCACAAGTAACACTCAAGGCCTTGTAATATACCTAGCGTTATGATGGTATGTAAACTACATGTTGTATACTGGATGTTGTTGTGATAATTCTAGTATATGATGATTGTGTGGCATACTCTGTGATTTTGTATATATATGATTGGCTTCCTGTTGCTACTAAGATTCTTTTGAATCTCACTCTTTTTCAGTAAACAAATTTATAGTATAGGCTGGTAACTCGAAGGTCAAGAAGGTAAATACAGGCAGCTAGAGGCTAGAGCAAAAAGACTTTAATTTTCTGTTTGTTGTCTGCTTTGAAATATTTTGAATATTTTGGATCTGTATATGGTGTAAATAACTTGTAACCCTGATGATGGTACAGTAATGGAATTGGTAATATCGGTAGACTAGTGAATGGACGGTAATAAATAAAAGGATAACTTAGTTAGATAACGCTTTCGATCGCTAATGAAACATAAGTAAAGTATGAAACGTGAGATTTAAGCAGAGAATCGCTCGCACACTCTGATAAATCAAAAAGGAAGAGCCAATGAGACTTAGTGAGATAGTTAATGTTTGTGAAATTGTTTAGGAAAAATTTTATTCCACTCAAAAATCTCTTCCAATCCCAAGTTCGATTCCTGAGATAGGTTTGGAATTTGTAAACGTTTTCCAAAATTTGTTTAATCTGGGACTGGATCCTGGTTTCACAACTGATTTTACTATTCTTTTATACTTATATGAGTCTATTGCAAATAAGGTATTACAAATGTTGATAGCGCCTTCTTAGTTTCTAGTGGAGCACTTGGGGATAAGAATGGAAGGTTTGTTTGGTTTTATGTTCCATACTCAGGAAGGTAATAGCTTAATTGCTTAGCTTTAGGCGATGAAACTATTCATGGTTTGAAACAAGCCTAGGATAGTGGAAAAAGACAGATCATTATTGAAACATCGTCCAGTTATGTCGCTGCAGGGAGATGATAACAATGGTCACCTAGAACATCAGCTTACCTCGAAAGCCTAAGGAATACCAAAATGGATTTGGATTGCTGAAGTTCATTTTATCACAAAGAATGCTAATAAAGTAGTGGATCAGTTAGCAAAGCAAACTCTATGAGTTTTATATGGCTTTCATTACGTGTCTGCACCAACGTCTGCTTTACTACCTTTACTAGAATCTAATTGTAATAGCATAAATGATGTTGGGTAGCACTCTTCAAGGTAATCCTCACTTTATATCCAAAAAACGAAATTGCTATAATCAAATTCCTTAAAAAAATTCCTATTAAAATTTATTAAAAGTATCGACCTAAATTTAAAATTTAGTATTTTAAGTGAATGTAATTGGGATTCTTTGTATTTTTAACTTTCCAATTCCTATTTCCATTCTTCTTATAATTGAATTCCTTTAAAAAAATTCATCATTCCAAAATAGCCTCATGGTTCATACAGAGATACTACAACAACAACAAAGTTTTATCCTACTAGGTAAGGTTGGCTACATGGTTTATACATAGATCAAAAACCAAATCTCCTGGTGATATACTACTTACCTCTATGGTTGTATGAAACGCAAGTATATGATGCTTTTTATGATGATTTTGGGACAAAAACAGCCACAGAACGATATCGATGTCTACTTGGCACCTTTGATGGAGGACTTAAAGAAGTTGTTGGAGGATAGATGTGTTTGATGCATATAAGCAGAAGTCCTTTAAGCTACATGTAATGATTTTCATCACAATAAATGACATTCCTGCATACAAAAACTTGTCAGGGTATAGTATGAAGGGGCATAAAGCATGTCTAATATGTGAAGTAGGCACATACTTCCATCAACTTAAGCATGGAAGAAAAATAGTCTACCTTGGTCATAGGCAATTTCTTCCTCGATTCCACCCATACCATAAGATGAAAAAAAAGACTTTTAATGACTTGTTGGAGAATGGAATGGCTCCAAAGTCATTAACTGGAGAAGATGTTTATAGTCATGTAGAAAGAATTATTGTCACTTTTGGTAAGAATCAGAGGACTGCAAGTGAGAAGAACATATGGAAGAAACGGTCAATTTTCTTTGATATTCCATATTGGTGTAGTCTTGATGTAAGACACAGTATTGATGTGATGCATGTTATAATATCCCAAATTATGGGCCTAGAGACTTTAGGATATGCTGGTATCAGGCAAACAACTAAGCCCAATCTGAGAAGAGTCCCAAGAATGTCGAGAGATAGAAAGACTCTCGAGACTATGTGATCTGACCTTACCAGGAAAAGGGCCCAGTATGCATAGGCAGTAGGATTAAAGTGTCAGTACAGATGTTACAAGACACATATATGGTATCATTGGGTTGATAGAAAGATACCACCTAGCTATGTAATAAGGTATGGGACTGACTGGTCGAACAAAATATGCTGGTATAGGTGTGCACATGGCATTTTCAAGGTGAACATGTGCACCTTGCATTTTTGGAAAAGGCAATGGCATGTGGCGCTATGTGGAGCCCACACACATACTCTAACCTAGCATCATTTGGTGAGCCTCGGTATACATAAAGCAATCCTGAGTAAACACCACAAGAAAATGACAAGTTCCCTCTCATCATAGCAAGTACCATTCCACTTTTGTGTTGACTTCATAGGAAGGTGACAAGTGTTCCTAATGATGACACTTGCTTTTTTCCTTTTGTATTGGCGCCTTTAGAAGATGCCACCTAGCCTATGAGTCGGGGAAATCCACAGGTCTCTGGTCCAGTCAAGTACTTGACTTTCCCAAACACTAAACCCAAGAGTTAGGGGAATTCATTAGGCCTTCCCTTCCCCTGATGTAATGACCGTCACATATGAGCATAAAACTATCCTATGCTCTGATACCACCAAATGTGACACCCTTCCTTACAATACCTTACCAGCTCTTAGTCCCACATATCATAGTAAGCGAGCGATTATTTTAATAAACTAAAAGTCGTTCTCTTTCTTTATGCTAGAGCAATCCTCTTATTACATTAGAGTGGTTCTCAGCTTTAACAAAAATTATTCATACATGCTTATACATACACATATACTCCAAGCCACACAAGGCTATCAAATGTAAATCCATTACATTAAACAATCTTCTCCTCAGCAACTCCTCCTCCGAGCATAACTCCACGCATCCTTCAACCTGTCTAAAATGGTTGGTTGGGAGGAGTGAGATTCGAGAGAATCTCAGTAGCGAACAGTACCACTATGCATGACAGATACATATGAATGCATGACATGTTTGCCTATACTATTTCATGCCAACATAATGACATGTTGCGTGCTCGATGTTATGACATACATATGAACATTGTATAAATATAACAGAGTTTCAATCAATCAATATGTTCAACACAAATAGGCAAAGCAGTCACATAATCAATGCAAGACATACATATCATACACATGCAGGAAAGGTAAGTTCACTACCTGTAGGACTTCACGTCCGTCCTCAATCCTTCGTCTATGCTCCGATTCAGGCACGACCTCCATCGATTCCTAGAAGTCTAAATACATTTAATGAGTCACTACTCATCTATATGACATTCTAGACTCGTATTAGTTGATAACTTAGCCCAATTATGCTAAATTACCAAAATGTCCTCGGAAGCCTGGCCTAACTGTACTTTTACATAAATTACAACATGGGTCAATCCTACACAATTTCACGTGTAGAATCCATTTATGGCTCCAGATCAATAAAATTTAGGCCTGAATGATGAAAATACCCTTGATAGCCCTTACATAGAGCCTTTAAGGGGTAATTTGGTCATTCCACACTCCAGGCCTTTTCTCACTTCGTCATCAACATGAACCCTACACAATTTGCTATTTTGAACTCAATGGAATTCCAACTCATGGCTCACGCCCTACGCATGATAGCCAATATGGAGTTCTCAGAAGAGTTGTGTCGGTTTCTACCTTTCTTTGTCTTAATATCTTCCTTTCTACTTATACTTATATGATTAGCCGTTTAGACATCCATTGGACATCGTTTCGGCCTTCAAAATACTGATAGAATGAGAGATTAACAATACCCTACTCTCAAAATACTCATCCAAATGACAAACCGAAATGGTAGAAAGGAAGCTTACGCTTACCTCTACGCCTTTCAGAATTCGGTTCGGAATTCCGGCGACGCTCCGGCCGATGAGACGACACCAACCATCTCCAAACGAGAATCTAAAATCATAGAAATGAAGCTTGGGATGATTAGAAGAACGTTTGTACTGGGTACTTGGAGAGAAAATGCCATTTTGGTTGAGTTTCGGTGAATCACCATTTTCTCTCTCTTCTCTCTCTCCTCTGCATTTTTGTTCTTTCTCTGTTCTCTTTTTTTGTTCTCTCTGATTTCTCATTCTGATCTGTTTCTCTTTCCTTCTTTTCCCTTTTAATCTGAACGAAGGAAAGAAAGGGAATAAATGATGAAGGATGATGATTAATTAAAATCATCCAAGTGGCCTTTACTCAATTAGTCCACCTATCTCATTTCTTGCGCAACAAGTTTTCTTTCTCTTTTCCTTCATCATTCCATCAATATAAATGAGAAATAAGAGAGTATAATTTACTCTCAAATTATCCCATTACACCACCTTAAGTGGTCAACCAAAGCCTTAAGCTTCTCTGCTTATTGACTTTACTTGATAATAATTCACCCTCATAGGCTTATCAATTATCAAGTAGTCATTTCACTCCTTTTAATTCCCATTTAACTCAAATCATAGGGAATATTAGGGAAAAGTCCTTATTCCTCAACTTATGGCAAAATTACCATTTTGCCCTTACCTTTTATTTCCATTTTAATACCCAACAATATAGAGGAATTTTGGGATAAATATCATTCCTCACTTAGACATTCTCTAAATCGGGGTCTAGCAGTCCACTTAATTTAGGCTAAACCTTAAACCTTTAGTCCCAAAATTTGCGGTATTACACCTGACACATGCAAGGGCGTTTAAAGGAGAAAGGAGGACGCATGCACTTTATGATTTAATCCTTGATACATGGCACCACAAGATGCAATCAAAGGCAAGATCAAATCTCATCCCTCCATTATCCTTTAAAGTAGATGGCTGACATGGGAAAAGGGAAGAGAAAATAGAGAAAAATCAAGGAAAAAAAAGAAGAAGAGAGAAGGTGGATGAATAGTAAAAGTTCTTGAGCTCCGGAGTCAATTCTGACTTTGAATCATTGTTTTCGACCGGTAAGCTCTTCAGGAAAGTTATTCTACTCACTGAGAGCTTTCTTTTTGTGGTCTCATTTTTCTGATCAGAGGTGTTTTGTGCTGTGTAGTTAGCCAGAGTGCCACTGGAATTCTCTTGTAGAATAGTAAAGAGGTAAGCCTAAGCTTCGTTTTAAACCGATTGTCTTGAGGTTTTGATGAGTTTTCTAAATCTCTTGGGGCATATATATATTTTTTTCCAAGAGGATTTTTTGGGGCCTAAGGGTAATTTAAGCTTAAATATGACGAAATAATGTGTTTGATGATAATATAAGACTAGTTAGTGGTCAAAAAATGCAAACTTGGTTTTTGCTAGTTTGGGTGTTTGGTTCAGCCAGAACTAGAAATAAGGGAAGGAGTTTGATTTTAAGCTTTTAGAGGTCTTTAATGGATTCTACACGAAAAACAGTATGGGAATAACCCATGGTTATAGTCTTAAATGAATTGAAATGAAAAACCAAAAGTTGAAACTTTGGTATAGTATTACCAAATTTTATTTTCTAGAGGCAGTCATCTTGTGACAAGTTTTTGAATGATCAGATCTTGTCCAATTTCCATGAAAATTTCTAGAATAATATTAGACATGCTAATCTTTAACTTGATAGGTAATATGTGTCATTTAGGTCAGTATATTAAGAGATATGAATTTTTTAATGTTAGGTATTGAATCTGGAATGTTTTCTGTACCAGCGAAGATTGATTGATAATTATGGAACAATGTGCATGTATTTGGTAGTGGTAACTATTTTTCCCTTAAAATAGACTTAATTATGGTCACATATGACTTTAAATCACCTTATTTAGAGTCCTAGATATTTAATTATGATTTTTTAAATTTGGGTAAAAAATATGGCAGATTAGGTGGACCAACGAATTTGTGGCATCTAAAGTAATTTAAGACAAGTATGGGGCCAAAAAATAAGAGGCATGTCCTAAAGGCTAATGTAGCCACATTGGACACTCAATTTCCATGGCTCTAATCATATGGTTATGTATCTAGGGCCATGAGATGACAAAGAAAAGGAATGGAAGATTCTTCAAGCAACTTTAGTGGTTAGAAGAAAAGGTACAAAGAAGGACACAAAGACCAAAGATAGTGAACTTACCTAATCTGCATGTATTTGATGTGTATGTTTGTGCATTGATTTATGTGATTGCTTTTCTTAATTTTATTAAGCATATTTGATTGAATGGAGCTCTATTATATTTATGCTATGGCCATGAGTATGTTGTAGCATTGAGCATGCAGATATGTCATTATGTTCGCATGAATTTTTGTAAGGCAAGTATGTCATGCATTAAATATACATCTTGCATGCATAATGGTATTGTTTTCTATTTAGATTCCCTCGAATCTCACCCTTCCTCAACCAACCATATAGGGAGCTAAGCACAGAAGAGGAGTGATAAGTAGAATATTTTCATATTTATTTTCCTTATATGATGATTTTGTGGACAATATTTGAGCTTAACGTAATAAATTTGGGTGTAATTGATAAATAAATAATGATTTTCTTTTTATAGCCACGTACAACACTATATTAAGAAAATTTTGAGAAGGTATTAAGAGAAGGTATTGTAGCAGTTCACTGTTCATACGGTTACTGTAGCAGATACGGAACACTGTAGCAGACGCAGTTCGCTGTAGAACTTGTTGTTTTACTGTAGCGCTTCACTATAGCAAATATGGCTTTATGTAGCAACTGCAAGGGGTATTGTAGCAGACGTAGTTCACTATTCATAGTACTATAGCACCTGATTTTAAAGTCTATAAATAGAGGTCTTGGACATCACAAAATGAGGAGGAAGGGATAATGAAGGAAGAGAGAGAGAGCTTCTATTTTAAAGAGAGAGTTATTATTTTAGAATTTATTTCTTGCATTTTTTTACTTCTTGCATGCCTCCTACATGAATGGTTTTACCTCCTATATGGAAGGCCTAGGTAGTCCTCCTTTATGGATGGTATAGGTTGCCACCTACATGGAAGGTTTTACCTCCTATATGGTAGGCTAGATTTTCCATTTTCATGCATCTATTAGTAATATTTTTATGTTTTTGTAATTAATTTTTATGCAATGTTTATGATGTTTTTAATTTATTTTGGTTTTTTTTTTAATTTCATCATGAGCTAATTTCCATGTTGCTAGGGTGATGACATAGCCCAATAATGACGGATTGAATCTTAACTTATTAAATCTAGTTTTAATTTTTTCTTCATGATTTAGTTTTAATTGTTGTTCTTAATGCTTTCAATTGACTGGCCACCTTTTGGATTATTTTAATATGCATGTTGAGACCGAAAGGATATGCATGTGTGTGGATCCTATAATTAAAACCATAATTTGCATATGAAATAAGAATATATTCATATGGGTTGTGTAGTCTTAAATAAGAATATATTCATATGGGTTGTGTAGTCTTAATGAGTTCCATAAATCTTAATGCATGATTAATTGCTTAAAATATTCTATAGTAATCAATGGAGAGAATAATTGAATGGTTATCCCGTAATAAAATATTCTGGTAAAAACGGCTATATCAAATGAATAGTGACCCTACGAAGTGAAAGAAAAATGGTCGGTAATGCTTTCACAGTATATAGAAAAAGGGGTCTATGATATGAATGGACCGGCTAGAAAGCAAGTTGAGACACGAACGGGACGGATGATCAAAGGTAGGACCTTAAGAGAACCTGTCTCTTACAACCCTAGCCACAAAAGACACCACAAGGATGATCAGTCCTTGATACAGTCAGAGTATTTGCACAAGGATACAAGGATGCAAGCAAGGCTCACACAAGAGAAATAAAATTCTCAATTTATCATTCAAGTCTGAAGAAAAGAGTACAAAATGTAGCCTTCATATATAGGAAACTAAAGAACACTCTAGAACTCTAATCATAGTCATAAATGCAATAAATGATTCCTTAATGATGATTGATTGTCTTGGTTGGCACCATTCAAGCTTAAAAATATTAGGAAATTACTTATTCTTCAAGACTAAGTCAGCTACCTAAAACTAGGAAACTAAATCAAAGTTTTCAAGAACAATCTTTGACCAATAAAAGGCCTTATTTAATGCAAATAAAATAGGAATCTAATCAAATCAGATTTGATGCATAAGGATCCCTTCTAGATGCTCTTTGGACGTCACTTATGATCACCCTCCAAGGCACATGCTCAGCACATGGGATTTTAAGTGAATTCTTCAATATGGACACCACATGGGCCTTGTATATCATCTTGTTGGGCTTCTAGCAATGTGATCACCATTCTTGGGCTTTTGTTGGACATATTCAAGGATGCCTCTTCCAAATAGATGGGCTCCAACTCTCTAAGCTCTCTTATCAAACAATTCAGGGCCTCCTTCATAGTTTTAGTCCTAGCTCTTGTCATTGAGCCCCCAATGCTTTGTAATGGATCTTTTGGGACATTGGACTTCCATACTTGAGCTTGGGCTTCCATCTCCATGCCTTTCTCTTTCTTCAGAGTTCCATCTCTATCTTGGCATGATCCCACATCATTCCCTCCTTGCTCAAAAGGATTCATCCTTGAATCTGCAACATCAAAGAGAGTTAAGTCAGCCACATTAAAAGTAGCACTAATATTCCCATAGGAGCTTGGGAGATCAATTTTATAAGCATTGTCATTTATGCACTCTAAGACTTGGAAAGGGCTATCTCCTCTTGGTTGCAACTTAGATTTCCGTTGTTCTGGAAACCTCTCCTTTCGTAAGTGTACCCAAACCTAATCTCTAGGCTCAAAGACAACCTTTCTATGCCCTTTGTTAGCTTGCTTGGCATATTGTTCATTCTTCCTCTCAATGTTGGCTCTCACTTTAGCATGTAATCCCTGTACAAATTCTGCCTTTTTCTTGCCATCAAGGTTAACTCGTTCACCAGATGGCAGTAGTAAGATATCCAAAGGAGATAAAGGATTAAAGCCATAAACAATCTCAAATGGAGAGAAGGAAGTAGAGGAATGAATAGCTCTATTGTATGCAAATTCTATATGAGGCAAACAATTTACCCAATTTTTCAAGTTCTTCTGAATTATTGCACGCAACAAAGTAGTAAGTGTTCTATTTACTACCTCAGTTTTCCCATCTGTTTGAGGATGTGTCATAGTAGAAAACAATAACTTTGTTCCTAGCTTACTCCATAGAGTCCTCCAGAAATGGCTAAGAAACTTGATATCCCTATCACTCACAATTGTTTTAGGCAATCCATGAAATCTAACAATTTCCTTAAAGAACAAATCAGCAACATGCACAGCATCATTTGTTTTCAAACATGCAATGAAATGAGCCATTTTACTAAACCTATCAACCATAACAAAGATGTTATCCTTGCCGGATTGAGATCTAGGTAAACCCAACACAAAATCCATAGAAATATCTACCCAAGGTTGGGAAGGCACAGGTAAGGGGGAATACAATCCATGGGGTTGAACTTTAGACTTTGCATGCTTACATGTCACACATTTAGCACAAATAGAAACTACATCTTTCCTCATATGAGGCCAAAAAAAGTGTTCATGCAAAAGAGCTAACATCTTCTCAACTCCAAAATGACCCATCAAACCACCACCATGAGTTTCTTTTACAAGAAGTTCACGCATAAAACAATTGGTAATGCACAATTTATCTTTCTTCAAAAGAAACCCATCACTTCTATAAAATTCATGCAAACCATGTTTTTCACAAGAAGACCAAATCTTAGCAAAATCACAATCAGAGTCATACAATCCTTTCAACAATTCAAATCCAAGTAATCTAGCATGAAGAGAGGTAATAAGACAATACCTCCTAGAAAGAGCATCAGCAACAACATTCTCTTTACCTTGTTTATGCTTGATCACATATGGAAAGGTCTCGATGAACTCCAACCAGCGAGCATGCCTCTTGTTAAGCTTACCTTGAGACTTTAGAAACTTCAAACTTTTATAGTCAGAATGAATGATAAACTCTCGAGGCCACAAATAATGCTGCCAAGTTTCCAAAGTTCTTTTCAAAGCATAGAGTTCCTTATTATAAGTAGAATAATTCAAGGAAGCTCTACTCAACTTTTCACTAAAGTAGGCGATAGGCTTAGATTCTTGCATCAAAACAGCACCAATGCCAATTCCAGAAGCATCACATTCAACTTCAAAAACTTTGTTGAAATCAGGTAAACACAATAATGGTGCATTAGTTAATTTCACTTTCAAGGTATGAAAAGCATTTTCTTGTGCTTCACCCCATTTAAAGGTCACATGCGTTTTCACAAGCTCATTTAGAGGTGTAGCAATGGTGGAAAAATCTTTAACAAACCTCCTATAGAAGCTTGCTAATCTATGAAAGCTCCTGACTTCATTAGCATTTGTTGGAGTCGGCCAATCTCGAATAGCTTTCACCTTCTCTTCTCTACATGGATCCCTTAGGCACCTACAACAAAACCAAGAAATACAACAGAATCCATGCAAAAGGAACACTTTTGAAAATTAGCGTATAGGCTATTCTCCTTAAGAGTTTGGAAAACCTCACGCAAGTGCATAACATGGTCATCTAATGTTCTACTGTACACAAGAATATCATCAAAGTATACAACCACAAACTTCCCAATAAATGAATGAAAAACATGATTCATTAAACTCATGAAAGTACTAGGTGCATTAGTCAACCCAAAGGGCATAACTAACCATTCATACAATCCAAACTTAGTTTTAAATGCAGTTTTCCATTCATCTCCCTCTTTCATGCGAATTTGATGATAACCACTTCTAAGATCAATTTTAGAAAATAATGCAGCACCATATAACTCATCTAACATGTCATCTAACCTAGGAATGGGATAGCGATACTTAACTGTTATTTTGTTGATGGCTCTACAATCTATGCACATCCGCGATGAACCATCTTTCTTGGGCACTAGGAGCACCGGGACAACACATGGGCTCAAACTTTCCCTTACAAAGCCTTTTCTCATAAGATCATCTACTTGACATTGAATTTCTCTAGTTTCTTCAGGATTGGCTCTATAAGCAGGTCTATTAGGTAGGGAAGATTCAGGAATGAAATCAATCCTATGCTCAATTCCTCTCAAGGAAGGAAGCCCATTAGGTATCTCATTGGGGAATAAATCACCAAATTCCTGCAATAAAGATAAAACACTATAAGGCAAGGAGGGGTTAAGTTCTTTAGTAGAAAAGTAAGCATCCTTACATACAAGTACTAAGACTTGCTCACTCAACAATGCTCTCTTAACCTCACTTTTCCCTGAAAATAAACTCTCTTTCTTTTCTTCACTTTTCTCTTTTTCTTTCTTTTTCTTTTCTTTCACTCTATTTTCTTTCTTTTGCACTCTCTCTTTTTTACTCAACTCATCTCTTTTTTTGCACTTCTACTCAATCCTCACTTGATCTTCATAAGCTTCTCTAGGTCTAAGTGGTTTCAGTACAATGAGTTTCCCATTAAAGGGTATATAATAGCAATTTTGTAACAATCATGTTGCGCCCTACTATCAAATTGCCATAGTCTTCCAAGTAAAAGATGTCTAGCAAGCATGGGGACAACATCACATAAAACTTCAGCATGATAATTCCCAATAGAGAAGGAAACCAAAACTTACTTATTGACTTTAGCTTCCGCACTATAATTCAACCATTGCAACTTATAAGGTTTAGGATGCTTCATAGTAGGTAAGTCTAACTTATCAACAAGTAAGGTACTAGCAACATTGGTGACACTACCACTATCAATAACCATGCTACAAACCTTATTTTTTATGAAGCACCTAGTATGGACATGAGCTCTCATTGCTCTTGCTCATTATCTTCCTTTAGTTGCATGTTGAGGGCTCTCCTAGCCACTAATGCTTCTCTTTTAACAGGTTTAGCTTCATCAATCTCCAATTCAGAATCAGTTACTAAAGAAGGCATGTTATCATCACTTTCGCTACTAGAATGCACACTATCATACTCGTCATTATCCTTAAGAATCATAGCTCTCTTGTTGGAACATTGGGAAGTAATATGGCTTTTTCCATGACGTTTAAAGCATTGTAGAGAGGATGTTTTATCAAAAGAAAAAGTTTTAGAGTCAGACTTCTTACCACCATTAGCTTTCACTTTGGATTCCTCATTGGCTTTAGGTGTAAATTTGGTGTCATCTTTAGCCTTAGAATCCTTCCACTTGGAGGTTAATTTAGAGTCCTTCCAACCATAAGAAGAGGATTTGGAACATTTTTATTTAACCCACTTCTCAATTTTAATGGCTTTAAGCACCAGCTCGTCTTTATCAACAAAAGTATACATCTCTACTTTGTCTCTTATTTCAGGCCTCAACCCATCAATAATTCTGGTCATGGTTGCTTCTTCACCTTCTTGTACTCCAGCACGCATCTTAAGAAGGTCAAGCTCATATACATATTCATCCACAGTCATAGAGCCTTGGAAAAACAATCACAATTTTCTATTTAGCTCTCGATAGTAGTAACTTGGAACATACTTGTTGCGCATAAGTTTCTTCAACTTCTCCCACGTACGAGGTGGACCTTTGCCTTTAAGGCGTCTTTTCAGCTGTAAATCTTCCCACCAAACAACAACATAGTCAGAAAACTGGAATGAAGCTAATTTTACCTTCTTTTCTTCAGAACAATCATTCATTCAGAATATTTGCTCAAATTTCATCTCCCAATCAAGGTATGCATATGGATTTGTATTTCCCTTGAAGGTAGGGTACTTGATCTTTGGATCAGATACATCCATGTCATGTTTAGAATGTCTTCTTTTGCCCTTTGAGGATGAAGATTCATATTGGCTCACTTGCTCCTCACTGCTGGATGCTTTTGATGCCTTTAACTCCTCTATTTCCATCTTGAGTTTGAAGAACTCCTCCTGCATGGCTTTCATGAATAATTTGAAGTCTGTAGTGAATTCTTCTCTTTTGGATTCCTGGTCACTCATCTTTAATTTTGGATGTTAGTTTGATAATGATAGGGAAATATAGTAATATGGAACCTTACCACTCTACTCACGTTTTTCACTCAAAAGTTATATAGTCACTCGTGTTTTCACACAAATATGGCTTTTAACTTGATATATCACTCCTGCCTTTTACCTCTCAAGCTTGCCTCCTATGGTATTCTTGATTGAAACTCAACAAAATCAAGAGACAAAGTTAGTATGTAGTAATCTTCATAACCAGAATTGTAAGAACCAGAGAAAGAATGGGAGAATTATGGGATGAAAGAAGATGGAAAGGGAAGGGAAAAAATGTGATAATGATGGAAATGAAGAAGGGAAATAACAAGGGAAAGGAATCAGGGGAAAAAAGGAAAGGAAATCAAAATAGGAGAAAAGGAAGAATTAGGAAAGTTTTGTGATTTGCAATAGAAGTACTCAATAAGAAAACTTGCCTTTGATATTCAGATTTCTAAAAACCTGCAGCTCTTTTGCTCTCTCTCTCTCTCTCTTTTTTGAATTTTTGAATTTTTTTTAGCTTTTCTTTTCTGCTCAGATATTTTTTTTCCAGCACTAGACTTTTTTTTTGGTAATTGAAGAGCTAACAAAGTCACAAAATAAACACAAAGTATAGGTGGAAGAGGAGAGAAGAGAATGGGAAAACACACAAACGATGGAAGCAAGGAAAGAACAAAAAAAACTGGAAGCAAGAAGGAAAACAAAAAGGATAGAACTTGAAATCTAACAAACCTTAAGCTTTGATACCACTTGATATGAATGGACCGACTAGAAAGCAAGTTGAGACACGAACGGGACGGATGATCAAAGGTAGGACCTTAAGAGAACCTGTCTCTTACAACCCTAGCCACAAAAGACACCACAAGGATGATCAGTCCTTGATACAGTCAGAGTATTCGCACAAGGATACAAGGATGCAAGCAAGGCTCACACAAGAGAAATAAAATTCTCAATTTATCATTCAAGTCTGAAGAAAAGAGTACAAAACGTAGCCTTTATATATAGGCAACAAAAGAACACTCTAGAACTCTAATCATGGTCATAAATGCAATAAATGATGCCTTAATGATGATTGATTGCCTTGGTTGGCACCATTCAAGCCTAAAAATATTAGGAAATTACTTATTCTTCAAGACTAAGTCAGCTACCTAAAACTAGGAAACTAAATCAAAGTTTTCAAGAACAATCTTTGACCAATAAAAGGCCTTATTTAATGCAAATAAAATAGGAAGCTAATCAAATCAGATTTGATGCATAAGGATCCCTTCTAGATGCTCTTTGGATGTCACTTATGATCACCCTCCAAGGCACATGCTCAGCACATGGGATTTTAAGTGAATTCTTCAATCTGGACACCACATGGGCCTTGTACATCATCTTGTTGGGCTTCTAGCAATGTGATCACCATTCTTGGGCTTTTGTTGGACATATTCAAGGATGCCTCTTCCAAATAGATGGGCTCCAACTCTCTAAGCTCTCTTATCAAACAATTAAGGGCCTCTTTCATAGCTTTAGTCCTAGCTCTTGTCATTGGACCCCCAATGCTTTGTAATGGATCTTTTGGGATATTGGACTCCATACTTGAGCTTGGGCTTCCATCTCCATGCCTTTCTCTTGTTTCATAGTTCCATCTCTATCTTGGCATGATCCCACATCAGTCTAGGGATGAGTGTTACACATGTGGAGAAAAATGTATGTGATAGCCTTGTTGGTACGCTTTTGCACATACCAAGGAAAACTAAAGAAGAAATTAATGTGAGACTATACTTGGTTGAAATGAGAATAAGAGAACGGCTATATCCATAACTAAGAGATGATGGTAAGTGAGTAGTATATATGGAGCCAGTAGCGCAAACATTTTTAAAAGATGAGAAAAAAGGATTGTGTGGGTGTTTGCATGGCATTAAGTTGCCACAAAGGTATTCTTCTAATGTGAGAAAGCTTGTCTCAATGGAAGATTTGAAGTTATGGGAATTAAGTCACATGATTGCCATGTATTAATGCAACAACTATTACCAATAGCTATTAGAAGCATTATGAAAGATAATGTGTAAAGCACGATAACAAGGTTTGTATTTTCTTTAATGTTATTTGTAGCAAAGTTGTTGATATTGAAAAGTTGGATGAATTAGAAAATGAGGGTTATATTATTTTATCTCAACTAGAGATGCATTTTGCTCCTACATTTTTTTATATAATGGTGTATTTAATAGTTCATTTGGTAAGGGAGATAAGACTATGAAGTCTAGTTTTTCTAAGGTGGATGTACCCTTTTAAGCGATGCATGAAGACCTTGAAAGGGGATTCAAAAATTATTATCAACCTAAAGCCTTAATTGTTGAGAGATATGTGCTTAAAGAGGCTATAGACTCTTATAAGAATATCTATCAAGGTTGAAGGTGTAATCTCGTCACGAAAATAGTAGAAGTAAGGGAACACAAGGGCTCAAAGTGAAGAGTATGCGTCATAAAGAGGTGTTGTAAGCATACTTGTATATCTCAAATAATATGAAAGAAATTTAGCCGTACTTAGATGAACACAGAAAGAGTTTAAAGTACATCTATCCAATAAAAAATGACATGCAAATAGCTAATAAGTAAAATAAGACATTCATAGAGTGGTTCAAGGAAAAGGTTTCGCATGAGACCAGTGTGTCTAAGACAACCAAATGGTTAGCTTCGAGGCCTTCTTTTGAGGTCATCGCTTAGAGCGGTTATGATATAAACGGGTATTCTTTCTACACAAAAGCGCAGGATGATAGAAGTACTATGCAAAATAGTGGGGTCATAGTGGTAGCTAAAGTAATGCCCTTTTCTAGTTCAAAAGATAAAAACCTTATATTGGCATCTATGGCCTATTATGGAGTTATTGAAGACATATGAGAAATAAGCTACACCAAGTTAAGAGTTCCTATATTCAAATGTAAGTGGGTTAATAATAATTCTATTGAAATATATCAATTTGGATTTACCTTAGTTGATCTTCATAAAGTTGGTTATAAAGATGAGCCATTCATTCTAGCAAGTCAGGCAAAATAAGTCTTTTATGTCACTAATCCTAAAAAATTGTCCATTGTATTCCAAAGTAAAAAATAGAAGGATAGTGATCTAATTTTGAATCTTGATGACACACCACCTTTTACTATAAATCCACCTATATCAATTGAAGTAGAATTGGTAGATGATAAGGAATATGTAGCTAGAATTGATCATTATGAAGAAATTTGGAAAAAAACACATAAAGTAAGATTTTAAGGAATATGGGAAAATAACAAGTGATATTTTTATTTATTTATTTTATTCATTTAATTGCAATATACTTATCCTATCTCACATTGATTTCTTAGCAAGAACATGGTAAGTTCAGATGAGGGGAACTTAGGTGGCTCACCTATTAAGAAAAAGGTTAGAGGAAGCATAAAGCTATGATCGTTGGTTGTAAATCATAAGGAATAAAGGGAGAAGGTGCACATGGTATTTTATGCAAATATGAATCTAATTGGTGAAGAGGAAGACATGTTCATTAGTTTTATTGGTTATTTGGGTCAAAGCAAAGTTGGCATTCTACGACCTAATTAAAAGGAAGTTCCAAAAGACACAAGGCTATTATTTAGGAACAACTTTTGGTAGATAACTTTATATCTTTATTTCTATTGGTTAATATATAACTATGTTATGTTGTACTTTGTAGCAAAGCTACGATGTCCCCAATACTAGGCAAATGTACAAGTATTAGATGGAGAAAGTTTGTGAGCGATAGAAAGATTTCAAGTCCAAGCTCATAACCTAGTACATTTGAGGGCTAAAGAGAAATAAGGATCCATGTCAAGATTATTCTTATCTTCCTCCAGATGACTGGGGATTGTTTATGGCATCATAGCAGGATCCTAAATTTATGGTATATTTTGTTCATAATAGTATAAAACATATTATTTGAATTTATTTGACTTCACTAACTCAATTTTCTTTATTCTCTGTTCACAGGAATTAAGTGAAGCAAATAAAGAGAGGCGAGCTAAATATAATTATCTGCATTACATGTCTCATAGGGTTATCAAAAGCTTGAAAAGAAGATCATACAGTCTGATTTGCACAACATAGAGGAAGCAACCAAATTATTTCCTAGCATTATCATGCAGGCCCTGCCTCCTCCCCCACGTTATAGAAAATTGAAGGTAGGGAGGCTGAAGGGAAAAAAATACATAAATCCAGTCATTGTTGAAGTCGCTGGAAGGATTGTAAGTAGTTAATATAAAGTACATTTAAGTGTATTTCATTTTCCTTAAAGATTGCATGTAATTAATTTATATTTATCAATTGTATGCTACAAGATGAACTTGAGAATAAAAGTAAAAAAGGTTTCTTCACTCAAAGTTGAAGGATGGACATCTTAGCAATGGCTCTTGGGAAGCTAGATCACCCTGGTCGTGTTAGAGGGGAGCCAAGGGGAATTGATCTCACAAGATATTTTGGATAAACTTCACAACATTATGGACAAAGTAAACCCAATAGAGAGCTTGTGACCAGGGTTCAAGAGGAAGTTCATCAATCAATTTGAGAGGAAGTCCAAGAAGAGCTTGAGGTGTAAATTCATCAATCACTACGAGAAGAGTTGTTGCATGGGCTACGTGGTAAGATAAGATCGATGATGTTGTCCAGTATTCAAGTTGGGATGGGTCAAGAGGAACATAGATCTTAGGTTTGTAAATAATTTCAATTTAGAAAATATTGAGGTTTGCCTTAAGTTAGTTTAATTAAATATTTCATTTCTCTTATCTTGGAATCTCTGGCCTTTACTAGCACCAAAGGCAGTTACTGTAATATACCGAATCTTGTACTCAGTAGACTTTGTAAATATTTAAGTAGTGGAATAAAATTATTTCCAATGTTGACTAAAAAACATATAAGAACTAAGAATCCTAAAAGCCAGTGTAAATAATATTAACACAATCGCTTTGGGAATTTTGTACGGAATTAATTCCAATTAATTAAGGAAAAGAATTAATTCCTACGAAAAGAGTCTAGTGGGATACAAAATATAATTTAAACCTAGAAAGAAAATAAAAAAAATGGTGTATGGAAGAGAAAAGAGAATTGAATAAAATAGTTAAGAGCAATTTAATTAACATTGTCATAGTCGTGGGCAAAAGAAATAATTGCTAAATGATCTTGAGGTTAAAAATTGGAACCTAAGATTAATGTCTAGGATTTTGCTCTTGGAAAATTGAGTAATTAGGAGGCTCAAAAATTAAACTATTTTCTCCTAATTAAGTTAACCAATTCAATCAAATTGGAAAAGAAAAAGGAAAGAGTAGTTGGAAACTAACCAAATGGCCCTTTAGTAATATTTACACCAACCAAGGGCAAGTTGGTCAACAATTTTCCCCCCATTTTTATTATCAATTTCGGTTAGCTTGAGGAGAGAGGGAATGAATAAAACAAAAATCTGCCCCCTTTCACATTCATTTTGGACGACTTGAGCAAGAACAAGAGAGAGAAGGAGAAGTTAAGAATAATAGGTAAACTTCTCTCTAGATTTTCACTTGCTTCCTTACATTTCTAGCTCAAATGTTCTTCATGAACATTATTCCCCTCATCTTAAGCTTCAACTCTATAGTTTTTTTTGTGAAAAGTTGGTTTCTTGAGATATTTTCCAAGACTCAAAGTGGTAGAAGCAAGAAACAAAGCCTAAAAGAAGCAAGAGGTAAATTAGGACTTTGTTTTAAGCTAATTATTCTTATGATTTCTAGAGTTTTTTGTTGCTCACTTATGTCCTAAGTTTTGGTTCATAAGAGAAAATAGGATTTGATGCCATTTTGGTCTTGTAAATGGTTAAATATGGTGTTAAAAGATTAGTATAGAAAAGCGATGTGCTAAAACTTTAACCTTGATTATTGTTGCTTATGGGTGGTTGTTCGGTCAGGGGGAAAGGGGGAAAAGGAGTGATATTTTGTCATTTTGGAGTTCACAAATGGTTTATACATGAAAAACTATGTGAAATAACATATGGTTTTGATTTTTGGGTGATTGTGTTGAAAATATCAAATTTTGGAAACTAAGGTTTTATGCTGCTAGAAATTGTTTTCTGGAAGCATAGATGGTTTGTCTTGCTTTTGAATAGCAAACCTTGTCCAAATGCTTTGAAACTTCCCAAAACAAAACTATACATATTGAGCTTTATTTTGATGGGTATAATGTAATTTTTGGATTAGTGGATTTAGAGTTATGAATTTTCAAAATTTGGTCTTGTTTTTGGAACCAAATTTGGAATAGTTTAGGTTTGGTAAATTTCTGGGAATTTCAGGTTGGTATTTTCCAGACAATGATATTTTTTCATGACATTATACTTAAATATATTTACAATGTGCTTAGAACCAATCAAATTGGAGTTTTCTTAAATTATTTATAATTTTTGAAACTTGGACATTGAATCTGGAAGTTATCCTATGGAAGACTTGTTGTGATGTGATTCTATCTGACCAAATGAACTTCAATGTCCATGAAATTTTCCAGAAATAAATTATACCCAACAAGCTTTAATTTTATGGTAATTTGTAATACTTGGACATGTACATTGGGAGATACAAATTTTTAAAATTTGGTAATAATACTGGAACCTATCCTGGGATAGTGAGGAGTAATTATGAAACCTAGAATTATGTGCATATGGAATGCAAGAGTAATCATTTTTCCTGTAAAGTAGAATTAATAAGGGTCATACAGGGCTTTGAATCACCTCATTTGGATTTGTTTAGATTTAGTTATGATTTTTGAAAGTTCGGTTAAGAAAAAGGGTTTTCTTGGCCGCGGCTAAAGGATTGTTTAGCTGCAGCCCAAAAGTTTCTGACCTGTTTTTTGCCACGGCCATGCATTTTTTGCCACAGCCAAGACCCAAATTTTTCCAAACTTCATATTTTTCAAGAGGTGTTGATTGATATGGTCTTTCCGAACCTTATAAGCATTTGTTGGGGCTTCCAAAGGCTACATAAGTGACTCAAATGACAACCAACATGCTAAACCAAGAATAATTTAGTTACATTATACAAAAAGGATTAGATTAAGTAATGACCTTTCATCTGTAATTCTAATTATAAGACCTAATAGCTGTCTGAAAGCTAAGATCTGTCTGAGCTCTAAGAAATAATTAGATATCGCTCAAATAAAGTGACCAAGTAGTAACTTATATTTCATATATTTATAAGATACACTGCATATTTTATGGATTAATCATGAATTGTCTGGTACATTCTGATTATGCGGGGTGGTCGCCCAAGACCTTTTTACGCGGATAGATGCTCAAGCTGATATAATGTTTAGTGATGCACGAGCAGGTGCCCGAGGCCTATTTGCACAGGTATCCCTCGAGGCCTTGTAGTATACCTAGCACTATGGTGATATATGAACTACATGTGGTGCACTGAATGTTGTTGTGATGATTCTATTGTATGATGACTGTGTGGCATGCTTTGTGATGTTATATCTGTATGATTGGCAATCTGTTACTATTGAGATTCTTTTTGTAATATCCCAAATTTTAGGACAAGAGGCTTGAAATTAAGCCTATATTAAGGGGACTGTTAGACCCTAGTTTAGTGAATGCCCTGGCAAGACATGGTATTATTTCCCAAAATTCTTTTATATCTTTGGATATTAAAAGGAAATATTATGGTGAGCTAAAGAGCTAGGGAAAAAATAATGCAAGGGACAAAATGGTCATTTGACCAACAAAAGGCTAGCAACCATTATTTCCCATTATTGGTGCCCAAACTAGTTAAACGTGAAGAGAAATAAAAGAAAGGGGCAAGAAATGGTTTATTATGATACATTATAACACGTAAGGGCAAAATGGTAATTTTTCCATAAGATGATAAATGAGGGTTTTTCCCTAATATTCCTAATGATTTGAGTTGAATAGAAATTTAAAATGGGGAAATGACTAATTGGTAATTAATAAGCTTATGTGGTGAATTATTATCAAGGAAAGTTAATTAGTGAAAAAGCATAAGGCTTTGGTGAACCACTAGTAAGGTGGCAAAATAGGATAATTTGAGAGTAAATTATACTCTCTTATTTCTCATTAATATTAGTGGCATGATGAAGGAAAAGAGAAATAAAACTTCTTATACAAGTAATGAGATAATTGGACCAATTGGTGGTAAGCCACTTGGATGATTTTAATTCATCATCATTTCCTTCATCCTTTTGTTCCTCTTTCTCATTTAAATTAGAAAATAAGGGAAGTGAAATCAGAAACTAGAGAGAGAGGACGAGAACGGAGAGAACGGAGGAGAGAGAGAAGAGAGAGAAAGCTTGTGATTGCCGGAACTCTATTGAAACGGCGTCTTCTCTCAAAGTGCTCAGTACAAACATTCTTCTACTCCTCCTGAGCTTCATTTCTATGGTTTCAGATTCCCGTTTGGAGGTGGCTGGTGCCATGTCGCCGGAATTCCGAACCGAATTTAGAAGTGTGTAGAGGTAAGTGTAAGCTTCCTTCTAAACCTTTTGATTTGTGGCTTGGATGAGTATGGTGGTAGTTGGATATTATTCACTCTTTGTTCAATCAATGTTATGGAGGCCGAAACGATGTCCAATGGATGTCTAAATGGCTAATCATGTGATTAGAAGTAGAAAGGAGGGTATTAAATCTAAGAAAGGGAGAAACCGACACAACTCTTATGAGAACTCTAAAATGGCTTCTTTGTGTGTAGTGTGAGCAAAGAGTTAGAATTTCATTAATTGGATTATTTCATTGAGTTCAGAAGGGCAAATTGTTTAGGGTTCATGTTGATGATGAAGTAAGAAAAGGCCTAGAGGGTGAAATGGCCAAATTACACTTATATCTCTAATTAGGGGCTGTCAATGGGCATTTCTGTCATTTGGGCCTGAATTTGACTAATATGAAGTTATAAATGGATTCTACACTCAAAATTGTATAGGATTGGCCCAAGTCATAATTTCTGTAAAGGTACAGCTGGGCCGAGTTTCCAGGGGCATTTTGGTAATTTAGTGTAATTGGGCTAAATTATATACTAAAATGAGTCTAGAATGATACATGGATGAGTAATGACTCATTATTGTATTTGGGAATTATCGAACTTGATGGAATTGAGGAAGGACACGAAGTCCTAGAGGTAGTGAACTTACCTTGCCTACATGTATGTGATATGTATGTTTTGCATTGTTGTATGTGACTGCTTGATTGATTGATGCTTTGTTATGTTATACAATGGCAATGAGTATGTCGTAACATGAGCATGCATGAAGATGTCATGATATTGGCATGATTTTATGAATGGCAAGCATGTCATACATCATATATATATCTTAAATGCATAGTAGTATAGTTTGTTACTGAGATTCTCTCGAATCTCACTCCTCCCAACCAACCATTTAGATAGGTGAATGATGCATGAGGATATGCACGAAGGAGGATCTCAGAGGTAAGGTGAAGATCGTAGTGCGAGGCACTACTATTTGTAATGATGTAATTGATTTACATTTGATAGCCTTGTATGGCTTTACATTTCATATATGTATATGAATGTATGAATGAAATAAGCAGAGAATCACTCTAGTTTAAGTAGAAAATGGATTTTAGTTTGACGTAAAGTAAAACGCTCGCATACTCTGATTTAATGGAACTAAGAGCCAATAAATCATTAGTGACGTAGTGAGGTTTGTGGAAAAGTGTTTGAAGTATTCTACCCTTTGAAAACCCTCTCAGTCTTAGGTTCAAATCCTGAGTTGGGAGCGAGGATTTATGAATGTTAGTGAACGTTTGGTAGTCCAGGGTTAAATCCTGGTTCCACAATTGATTTCGCTACTCATTTATACTCATTATGGAGTATAGGAAATAAGGTGTCACACTTTTGAATCTCACTCTTTTTTCAAAACTACTCTACAGTACAGGGGAACAACTCGAGAGGCAAGAAGGTAAATACGGGCAGCTAGAGACTAGAGCAAGAAAGATTTTAGTTATTGTTGGCTGTCTATTTTTGGATATTTTGGAACTGTATATGATGTACTTAACTATGTAAACGTGACAACAGTACAATAGTTGATCCAGTAATACTAATAGCTTAGTAAATGAAACGGTAATTTGATAAGTGATAATGCTTTTGATTAAAAGAAGAGACGTTAACTAAAGAATGTATCATGAAATGTAAGCAGAGACACGCTTGCATGCTCTGATAAAATGGATTTATGTACCAATGATACTTAGTGAGATAATGAATATTTGTGAAATTATTTGAAAAATTTTTATTACTCTCAAAAACCCCTATCAATCTCAAGTTCAAATCCTAAGATAGATTTGAGAATTGTGAACGTTTTCCAAAGTTTCTTTAATCCGAGACCAAATCTTGGTTCTATGAATGTTTTCACTACTCCTTTGCACTCATCTATGGCTATTGGAAATAAGGTATTACAATTTCAATCTCTGAGAGTTAGGACATGGAGACCCTAGTCCTATACCAAAGGTTGGACAACCTTGCTCTCTTTTGTTAGATGTCTCGTTGCTACGTGTTATTGTTAATGTTGTCATATACACACATGCTACCACCCACCATCATAAGCAAATTTAGGACGATCAATGTAAGGTCAATAATACATGTGTTCGAGAGGGGGAGGATGGTGTAGACATCCCATTCCCTAATGACGAGGTTGTCAAACTAGGTCAGGTAATAGGATCTTTCATCCTTTGGCCTCAACATCTTATTCACATGGCGACAACATCTCCAATGGTAAGAAACACCTTACTATTACTTGAATTTTCCTAAACATCATACTTATAATCTTTATTTTATGTGCTTCTAAGATCAAGAAGAAGCGACAAAATTTCCCTTATTGGCACAACTGCAAAATATCCGTAAATAATTAACAAGGTCGACTTGCAAATGCTTTGTGGGATTATAGGTAATAGAATGTCATATCCCTTTGCAATTCATAGCGAAGATATTAGATAGTTCCTATCTTTGGAGGAGATAGACATAGGATGGGTTACATTTGTAATCAGGTGACTTTATTTTTTATTTTTAACTTTAATTAATGCACTAATTTTTAGGTTTCTATATTCACTAAGTCATTTCTCATTTTAATTCTATGGTAGCAGCTTCCACAAAGTATGTGTCGAAATGGAGAGAAACACTTTGTATTGATTCTTATGTCCTGTGAATCTGGCAAGGTGTAATAATAAGTTGGAAAATAGGATGAGCTATATGAGCTATACAGTCATAGAGATTCAGTTGCCTTATTGCCTATGACCAATTGTTGAAAGGCAAGTAACTTAACTTTATTTATTTATACATATTTAGTTTGCTAAGAAGTATCTGTTATCTAACCTCATTTTAATCTATATATGTTATTATAACTATCATTGGAGTTTGTGTGTTTCTTACCCCTTCATCAACGTCATCTTTCGGTTTGATTCCTTGGGTAGAAAGCAAGATGAAGAGATAAAAACCATTTTCAACACGTAAGTTAATTTTTTTGTAAATAATTGGTTTTTGACTTGAATAAATTGTTTTAATGTCTTCTAAATTTCATTTTAATGATAGTGCACTCAAGACATATTATTTAATGGGTGGGAAGCATGAAGGTAAAAGTGGTTCCAGTCAAAAGTAAGTTGTTTAAATTCAAGTTCTTTAATTGAAAATCACTTTATATATATGCCTTTATTCATTTTTACCATTTGCTTATGATGTAAAGTGACCTCGGCAATCAGGAAAAACTAAGTACGGATATTATGTTTTACTTTATATGTATAACATCATTGTTAGTGGACTTTTTTAATGCAAGCGTTTTACCCAAGAGGGGTTGAATTGAGTGAAAAAATATTTAAATAAAGAAAGATTAACAATTAATCAAAATTAAACTAAAGTCAGAGATAGAAAAAAAATGTCACCGAAGTGTGCACCAAGGATTTATACTGGTTCAGTCACAACCTTTTTGACCTACGTCCAGTCCTCAAAACGACTCTGAGATTTTCACTATATCTTCCAAGATTCAGTGGGTTCTTGGCACCTTAGTACACAGCAAGTTCCTTTCTGGAATACTCGCACCCCCTTACACTTTGTAAACTGATCCCTCTCTCAATGTCCCACTATCTTGAGAACCACCTTATAGATGAATAAAGGTATTTAAAGCTCTTTCAAAGATAAGATAGATAAAAATTGTAGTATAGGTAGTGTGTCAGAAAGTAACACATAAGAATGAAGAACAGAGCACTTAATGAGCAAATTCATTATCGTTGTTGGTCGGTTTCTCTGTCTTGAATACTTCTCTATGTATAGCTAGAGGAAGTTTGAAGACCATTGTGAGTATTCAAATTTCTCCGTTAGAGAGTAAATGTAGCCGGTTATGAAAGAAAGTGTTTCCGGCGTTCCTCTCTGCTATGCATTGAATGCTTCTGTCAGTTTTTTGCTTTTTAGACTTTTAAAGTTAATCCTTGGTTTAATTGCCTAAAACTTGCTTAAGAAAAGAGGTTAGTAATGTTTAGAGATGATATAGAGACTCATGAAGTATTTCAAGGTAGAGAGAATAAGTATTAAGATTCTCGAGATGATGATATTTGAACTCTGATATCTTCACTCAAGTGTGTCTGTGAATCACTTGCAATGATTCTCAATCACTCGAGTGAGGATATCAGTCACTCAAGTGATATGTGCTGGTGTTATGAATATTTTTTACAAAAAGCTCAGTGAAAGATATTTGTAGAAAATGAGTATTACTCGAGTGATCTTTACTAGTCACTTAAGTGATCTTTCTGAAAACATGTAAGAGGTATCTCACTTCTAAGTCACTCTCATATCACTTCCATAAGTTTGCAAGTGATTATGGATCACTCGAGTGATTTCTCAATTCACTCAAGTGATCTTACTTGAAAAACGTAAGTGAGCTGGGAGTGATTTTCTAAAGAAGTCATGCCACTCGAGTGTCTTTACCACATCACTCGAGTGATCTGTCTCTGATGGACATCACTTCGAGTAAACTTTCTTTCTTACTCAAGTGATATATTTCTTACCATTCACCTTATTAACTGTTATCATAAGCGTCACTCGAATGCTTACCAATCACTCGAGTGATCTGTTCCTTGTCATACATTAGGCCATCAATTATCTGTAGCATCACTTGAGTGCTTACCAATCACTAGAGTGATCTCCTTATTTTAGTGAATTCACTTTCAAATCTTCAAAAGATCACCTACAAATGATGTTATCACTCGAGTGATCCAATTATCATAGAAACTTGATCACAGAATATAAGCACTTGAATGGATTCCCAGTGGAGACAAAATTAAGGATTAATTTAAAAATTACTTATATACTCGCTAATGGATTTAATCTAGTTTTGTTATCATCAAAACATTATGAGGAGTAACAGACTTACTACAAATTTTGAACAGGTGATCATTTCTTAATTCTCAAATGATTTTTGTTTTTGTTGTTGTAATTGAATTGTTAGTTATTTCATTCAATTGATTGATTTATATTAACTTATTCTTCAATTTGTGTATAGAATTTGGCAATGGGACACCTACACAATCAAAGATATTAAATTGATCCAAGACCTTTTGGTAGGAAGTCTTCTACAAAAGATAGATGATGTGTAGAGATAAAAGGTTTCTTTTACATAGTGTAGTAGTTTAAAGAACTATTCGACACTTAATTACATTTGTTTTAAGTTGATCCATGTTTAGTTTTGGAGCACTTGATTATATTTATGAACTGTTGGATGTATATATACTTGCTTAGTAGTGTTTTGTTTTGGGTACATGCATATTTTTTGGGAATTAGTTGTTTTTAAAGGCTGTGGGTAGAAAATACAAAATAACATTTAAAAAAATTGACTTTCAACGTCTTTTTTCTATAAATGAGTCATTGTAAGAAACTTACAACGATTTTTTTTCAAAATAGTCTTTGTAAGTCTAAAATAATGTCTGATTTTTTTAAAAATAGACATCATAAGTAACTTCCAACGTCTATTTTCACGAATACTGACATTGTATGTAGCACAGACTTATAATGATTATTCTGAAATAGACGTCTATTCTAAAACTTTCAACGACACTCATATACACATCCCCCTAAAAACGGACATCTAAGAGTCCAAAAAACAGACGTTAAAAGTTCCTTCTATAATAGTGATATAATAAATTTTCCAAGCCTCAAAGACCTAATACTTCTACTATATTTTTTTTTATTTTATATCTTCTACAATCCTCTTTATTATAATAATTTTCTTATTCTCTCTTTTATTCCGTATATTCTCATAAATAAGGGTATTTTAGTAAAAAAATTATTATAATTTCAATAGATTTATTGTTCTAAACCGACATTTTAAATCACGAAAATTGATAAAATGTTTCTTATAAAAAATGCCAGAGGGAGTAGTATAGTTTTTAGGTAAGCATGGGTCTACTTATAAGATGCACATAAATGATATATGAAATTTTAACAGATCTTTTTCATTTTATAATCCCATCTACATTACTTAAGTCTTGGTTTGTGCACTCTAATGTGCTTTTCTCTATTGTTCCAAACTTTCAAATGTTTTTTTTATCATTAAACTGTACATAAAATAAGTAATGTTTTAATATTATATATATAATGATACATTTTTAAATTTTATTGTAATTTTCAAAGAAAAAATACCTTTAAATTGTGTGATTTTTATTTTTTTAAAATAAATCATAAAAAATTCAAAATTTCATTACTTCTAACAAATGAAAAAAAAGGAAAAAAATATTGGAGAAGTTTGGATGCATTAGAAATTATTAGAAACTTTGGGTTTTTTGATTTTTTTTTTTAAATAAAAATAAAACTTGTTTAGAAAACTATTTTTAATAATTTTTTTTTCAAAACAAAAAATTTTAAAAAAAAATCAAAACATTTTTTAGGTGTTTTTGGTTTTTATTTTTTATTTTTTGAAACCATCAATTATCCACTATCAACATTACACCACTGCACCAACCGCCACCACATCACCATTGGTACGCTGCGGCCACTTCACTTCAAAAACTATTTTTTATAAAAAAAACAACTATCCAAACAATTCATTTTTTTCAGAAATTGTTTTAGAATCAAGTTTATAAAACATTTTTGAAATTAAAAAAAAACAAAAACAAACAAGCCCTAAATGCCTTTATCCCGCCTAAGCCTAATCAAATATTTAAATTAGTCAATCCCTTCCATATCATTAAACTCATCGGGCCCTAAGGCTCTGCCTACTATTTAGGCCCCAAAATCAAGGGACACATCCCGGCATGACATGCACATGGGAGGGGTAATGTGGCACATGAGGTCCTCACCACCGTCTATGGCTCGTCCTGGGTTCTGGCCCCGCGATTTCTGATAAAAAGTGGAAATCATGTGATTTTGCCATGGGTAAGCTTATCACACTCCCCAATGTCATATCTTGAAAAAAAAAAAAACAATTTCGGAGAAACTTATAAAAATACTTTCAAATATGCTCATCAAAATTTAGGATCTTGAAATAATTTTTCTAAAAATTTTATCTTAAATTAGCCCTCCCTACATGAAAGGGAGATACACACACCCACTCACACAACCATCACAATGTAATCACTAGTTTACAGATGCTTTAATTATTGTTATTATTTAATAAGTTAACGTTTTTATTTGTTAAACTGTTTTTATTGATATTTAACAACTTAGTAATACTTATCAATGCAGAAGTAGACATTTTTTTTATAAAATTAGTTATAATTAATTTAATTGTTGTGATTTGATAAGGTGAAATTGTTACGAGTTTAAATGTTATTGCCATTTTACTTTTCATTCTATTGATTTCAAATTCATGGCATTTATTTACGTAGTTTTATTACAAAATTTAATTCTTAACTAATCTCTAAATACTTCGTAATGAGCATTGCGCTGGGATTTGTATATTTGGGGATATTTTTGTGTATTTCTCTTTTTTCTTTCACCACCGAATTCATGTAAATTTTCATTATATCTTTTATTTATTTTTATGTCCACACGGAGAGCAACATGAAATATATTTTTATTTATCTTGTTAAAAGTTCATATATTTTAACATTAAAATATAATTTTTAAATTTTTTATGAAGAATTTTTAAACATGTTATATAGATTTTAGGGAAAATCACTAATAAGGAACTTTAAAAATCTTAAAATACAAAAGGTGTTTTGAATACTAATAATCCCATAAAGATGTTAGACTTAAATTATTTTTTAGAAATTACAAGGAAATAATCAAATTGCCCTTAAATATTTTTTTTTAAAAAAAATTATTACCCCCATTGGCAAGCCATCGGCACTTTGATGGTCAGCCATAGCCCAATGTCAAAGTTTCCGATGGCCAGCCGCTATTCACCAGAGCTCCTGCAGGAATATTTTAGTGGGAGGGAATATTTCGGTAGGAATAAATATTTCTAAAGTGTCAAGGGAGGAATTTGAAAAAACCCCTCGTTGATTTTTTAATAAATATTTTCAAAGCCTAATATATTTATGGGATTATAAATATTTGAAACATGTTTTTATCTTTTAAGATTTTTAAAGTTCTTTATTAAGGATTTTTCCTAGATTTTATATTTTATATATCATATTTTTGAAATATATAGATGTATTTTATATATTAATTATATTTTTATTTGTCCTGATTCCAAATATTTCAACTATAATTTATATTGTTTCTGAAAAAAAAACTATAATTTATATTACAATCATAAAAATAATCTTAATAAATATTTACATAATTTACTCTCAATTTAATTATAGTGCATGTGCATCTCTTAAATACAAAACATGTTTATTTATGCCATAATGAGACTTTTAACAATATACTGGTGCAATAAATGGCATCTTTTCATTATATCATGTCTGTTTTTCTGGTTCCATTTCTTCATGTTGTATCAGTAACGTTTATTCAAAGTGTTTATTATTATTATTATTTAGTACTGATAATACAATTGTTTATTGATGAAGCCTTGGTAAGTTCATTGTTAAAGCCTTTCTTATGTATCATTTTATTTACTTGGTAATAAAATTGTTTTTCATCACACACAAAAAAGTGCGGCTCAAAAGAATTCAAATAGCGGTTTTATTCTTTTGCCAAGCAAAAATTGCAAAAATTTTCCGATTGTAGGCATCATAATCAAATTCTAGTTTAAGGCGATATTTGCGAGGGAGCACATTTTATTCTTATCATTTTTATGAGTAAAAATGTCATCATTACCCATCATTTCCATTAAATTAAATTTGAACGGTTTAGATTTAATTTAATTTAATTTTAATATTTTTAATAAATTTTTATTTTATTATATATAGAATTAAAAAATAAAGATAATCTTATAACTCATAAAAATGAATTTATCATTTAAAAAATTATAAATTAAAAATTTTAAATTTAAACCATTCAAATCAAAATTTAAACGGTTGAAATCTCATCACAATGATAAGAAATTAGTTACTCATCACTGTGATAAGCACGGAATAGGGACCCTATTTCCGATGCTGAGGACAAGGGTGGGCTGAACAAATATGTAAGGATGTCAAAGTGCTTGTTTGATGTGATCCCAAAGATTTTTATTTAATAAATTTAAGATAAAACTCTCCTTATATACTTATCTTATATAATATAAATAAAAATTAAAAAATTATCTTTTATAAATAAAATTCCTCTTAGCAATTTAACTCCGATTCAAGGCGTGGTCGTACTTTGTTGACTGGCTGTTCTGCTACGAAGTCATGCTACTCAGATAGATGCCTAAAAAAGCAGTACTACTCAGATGCCATATGGATAATTTTTAGGGTAAAGGGACAATAAATGCCCATGTTAATTTGTTAAAAGTAGGTTGGATACCATATTAAAATTTTAGATGCAAAAGTAGGTTCAACACCATATTAAAATTTTAGATGCATATAAAAATGTCACAATCGTCGACTACCACAATGTCCGTTGTCTTTTTTGATCGTGGGTCTCATTAGTGCCAGTTGTGCCCCTCATCCTCTTCTTTTTCTGTCCAATCTTCTCTCTCTTTACCCCCAAAACCATTCTTCCATGGAAGGAGAATCGGAGGCAATTTCAGGAATAGTAAGAACTCCGGCGACTCTGAAAGAGCCTGCATTGAGAACCCTTGCCACGTGGACTTACACCTCTCGCTCTTCACTATGTACATGAACTGTGCTATCACAATAATCCGCTACGACAAGTTCAACATCAACGTCGCCCCCACCAAATCCCGGACCGGCCTTGTACACAAGAATCTAGCTAGCTCTACAACAAGTGAACCACCAGGGAACCTCCTGATATATATGCGCTTCGCGCCACTATGCTCTGAGCTTGAATGAATTTTTGGATCAGGAAGTTCATATCGTAAGCGAAGATTTGGGGCATTAGGCCAAACACGAACCCTGCAGCAAAATAGGCGATCCTCACTTATTAGAAGTATTTTCTTAGTAACTTCTAATATATTTGGGTGCTGAAAAATCACTAAAAATTACTTTAGACACTGTGTTAGTAAGAAAATATTTCTAATGATAAGTACTAGATGCTAGGTGCCATCAAGAAAAATTTTTAGGATGTGGAGTGTATTAAAAAATAATTTTAGATACAGAATGTTATTGAAAAAATATGTTACTGTAATGGATGATTTTTTTTTTCAAAAAAAAATAAAGAAGACTTCCCTAACTTTTTTTTACCACAAAACTATGTAGTTATTGGGTAAAGGATACGAGCAGTTAAAAAAAGTAAATTAGTGAATCCTAATCCTATGGTCGGAGAATTATCGTCGGAGAATATTGACTGTACTATGATGTTGAGGAGTGAAGAGAGTGAAGGTTGAACAGAAAAAGATGGGGATGAGGGGTACAGCTGGTACTGGTGGGACTCATAGTCAACCAAATAACAATCGCTATAGGTATCTAACGGTTGTGATAATTTTCGACTCTTTTATAATCTCTATAGACACTTTTGCCCTTAAGATTTTAATAGGGCGTCAGCACTTTTAACAACTTAACATTTTGTCAAAAGGTTTACCTGATCAATATTTTAACTGTCTATGTTAATTTTTGATTATAATAGGTTGGAATTGCACCATAAAAATTTAGAGTTAAAATTGTATCAGAAAAAACTTTAGTGCACTTATTGCACCAAGGACAATACTACGAGTTGTTGGACTCACCGTGACCCTATTATACAACAATCCTCTCCTTAAAATTTAGGGAAAATTATATTATTCAACACAATTTTCCAGCTAACTTAATTTTGGAATACCTGCCAGAGAGATTGATTGATGCTAAAGTCTTTAAAAAGATTCAACAATTGTTACCTTTTAATTTATTGAAATTACATAAATATCCCTTTTCTTTCTAGGAATAATATACACATTCCTTCAAAGTTCTGTAAAATCTAGACACTTTTTTAAGACTCTATATAAAACTCTCATAAAATAAAATGTTCAAATTACATTTTTTTTAAACTTTTACAAATAATGACATAGACGTTGTTTCTATTTTTGTGCACACATAAAATTTTCTCCAAGAAATAAAAAGAAAAAGTCTATAATTTTAGTTTTTATATTAAAAATATTTTTGTAAATCGTAAAATATAAAAAATTCCATATAAATAAAATTAGATTAAAAAAATTTTTGGAAAAAAATATTTATAGTAAATTAAATAATTTAAACATATAAAATTTAAACCAAAATACTTCGGCTGCTGTGAATTCATCTAAAAAATTATTGTGCTGCGGGCCTGCCATCCAAAAAAATATTTATATTAAATTAAATAATTTAAACATATAAAATTAAAAAAAAATACTTTGGCTGCTGTGAATTCATCTAAAAAAAATATTGTGCTGCTGGCCTGCCTGCTTCTGATTTTTGTAAAAACGTTTTAATATTTACTAAAAATATATACATATATAATTACTTAATTTCTAGTAAAAAATTTATGTTTTAACTCAACTAAAAAAAAATTCTGGGTTTTTAATTATTTTGATTAAATTTTGATGACCTAATTATTTATATGATTATGAATGGGCATGGTAGAAATTTAACACCTTTATGAAATCTCTAATTAGGCATCTCAACTTAATTAGGAAATCATTATAGGGATACTAATATGCCCAATAACTTCACACTCCATAATTGTAGGGATCTCAATAAATTATATTAATAATTGGTTATTAGTCCAAGCATACCTAGTAGCTTCATCTTCTATAATTATAGGGATCTCCATAAATAGGTTATTTGTGTAATAAATTATATTAAAAATTTACATTTAAAATCTCGTATTAGTGGATTAATAACCCGTCCAACTAAGAATAAACCATGTGTAAGGCTTTTACTTAGACTTTGATTTTTAAATTTTAAGATAGGTAATAAAATAAATTCAAAATGGAATTACACATTAATTCATGAATCATTAGTCATTATCACGTAATTTTTATATTACATATTTGGAGGCAAGAAAAGCAAGATATATTTACATACAGAATATTATTTTTGTAGAACTCAGTAGCATCAACAAAGGTAATGACAGACACTGCTTATGAATTGTTCAACGATGTTGATAATAGCAAGGAAATTGGGTACATTATTGTTAGGGTGCTTAGAAAGTAGAAGATGGTGAAGAAGGCCCCACCATTTGAGGTTTAGAAAGTTGGTATAATTTTAACCAATAAACAGGTAAGTTAAGCATTTTAGTTTTCACATTCACTTAAGGAAATTTATGTGTAGTTCTTAATCCATCTTGCTTGATGCAAACAAGGCGATTGAATAGATGCTTCTATTATTCAGGGGGAACAAAGCAAATGAAATATCAATGATTTAGAAGAGGATGAGGTCTACCAGTCTGAGAACTTCGAAGTCTTGAACAACAATGACGATAACAAAACATGTCACATTGTTGGAAGATCATGTTCCATTGAAATGCATCTTTTTAGAAATGTAACTTCCCAATCTCTCTACACATATTCAACCTGATCCCAATCAATGACACATCGCCAGTAGAGAAGCCAAAAGTAAAGAGTTGATCGGTTAGTATACCTTCCGAACTTGGTTAGTATTCAAACCATTTTATTCTAATCGGGACTTTAATTTCATCAAGATGTGATAGGCTTCATACAAGCTAGCATTTGGGAGCTTGGTTGATCTGAGAAGAAACTCTGACATAAAAAAGAAATTGGATTTCACAATTTGCTAATCATAAGTAACATACCTTTTACATTTAACATTAACCCATTAAATGATTAACATCTATCTATTGCCAACTCAGTTCATTGTCATCATCATATTATCATTCATGAGTAGTGAGGTTCGTAAATCCAAAAGAAGAATTTTTAGGGGTGGGGGTTTCTGAGAGTAATAGATGGGACAAAAATATAACAAAACATTTATTAAAAAAACACCTTTCAATGAACCTTATATCTATGATGTAACATAATTTGCATTTAAATAATTAGAATATCACCCCCCCCGGGCCAAGCAAACACATTCACGTCCCATGCATATGGGGGAATGAAGAATCTAGAAAAAATAATATTTATTAAAGAGGATAAAAAGACTTGTAATTATTTAGAATGAAAAAATATTAAATTATAAATTTAAAAATGCTAAGCTGCCCCTAATTAAGTCTCCTATATTTTCTCCTACATTTAAAATTAAAAAAAAAGGCCACAACTAATTTTATAAACTCAAATGATATTGTTTTTTATTAAAAAATTCCCATGAAAATATTATTTTAGTGTCCACTTAATATGTTTATTACCTTTTCTAACATATTTTTATTAATCCTACTACCAACATATATTGGTATTTTGGGTTTGGCGATTGAGATGCCTAAAGTGTTTATACATGTAAGTTGAGACAATACTTATTTTACATATTTATCTTGTATATCATAAATTATGATTAAAAAATTATTTTAAAAAATTTTAATCGCTAATCCAAACAAGCACATGTATCTCTACAATTCCTTCACACCCCGACATTAATTTTGTTTTTGTTTATATGTGTTCAAATCAAAGAGGTAGCATCATGACATACTATTATTACGATTAATACCTCCCACAACGCACATGTTAAATATATATTGTGAAAAAAATAATTAATACCTTAGTTAGTAGTATTTATAGTCTTAAATATAAGATTCAGTTGATTTTTTTGAGGAGATTAAGGAAGCTGATTAAATTAATTTAAAATATTTATATTTATCATTTTCTTCTCCAAACTAATTTATTATACTTATAAACTAATATATAATTTAATCATACACACTATATGATATGACTAATTAACTTATTTAATTTTTTAATCTTTTAAAAAAATCAATTAAATATTATATTTAGGATTGAAGGTTCTAATTACTCATCCAAGGATTTCTCATTTTTTTTTAAAAAAAATGTCTTAAAATAGGATTTGAGTAAATTAAAATGATATTTGGAACGTCAACGAAATAATGTACGGACTCTACCTACAACGCACCGGCCACATGTCATCTGGACACCAAGCCACGCCTACTTCTTAGCTCCTACTTCATCATTGATCTTCTCCATAAACAAACCTTCAGATCACATGTAAACAAATAAAGATCAGCTTTACCTTCAAGCATAAGTATTACTCCTACTTTATACTACTAAACAAATCAACACTAAAATAGTTAGTAATTCAAAGAGCTAATTGACTTTTCCCACCACCAACTTTGCGTCTCATGATTCCATTCCATGTCCAACAACAAAACTTTGTCTCCTTTTACTCTTCTCTTACCCATCACCACCACCACCTACTTTCTCTTCTCTCTTTTCTCCTTCTGATTCAATCTGAAAATCAGAGAGTTTAAGAGCTGATGATTGATTTCAGATCATGGGTTCTTCTTTGCTGAACTCTCCATATAGGCCATGGACGCCTGCTGATGCTGTTCTTCGAGATTGTTCTCATGGAATCTGCAGCTTCTATTGCCCTCAATGGTGCTCTGTAATCTACCCTCCTCCTCCTTTACCTTCTTTCACCGCCATCGGAGTTGCCGCCACCGCCACCGCCGGTGACGATGACGACGACTCTTCTTCTTCATTCCGGCTCTCTCCTCTCATAGTCGCTCTCATCGGCATCCTAGCAAGTGCTTTCGTTTTAATCACTTACTACACCATCATCTCTCGATTCTGTACAAGACGATCCCGAATCCACGAAAATGACACCAACCAGTGGGTAAACGACAATGACGAGTCGGCGATTCAAGCCACTAATACCGGCGACGGTGACGGTGGCGGTGGCGGTGGCGGTGGCGGAGGCTTGGACGATGCCGTCATCAGATCAATCACAGTCTGTAAGTACAAGAAAGGGGATGGATTAGTCGAAGGCACGGATTGCTCTGTGTGTCTCAGCGAATTCCTAGATTGTGAGACTTTAAGATTGTTGCCTAAATGCAACCACGCGTTTCATCTTCCTTGTATCGATACATGGTTGAGATCGCATTCGAGTTGTCCTCTATGCAGATCTAATATTGTCATATCCAACACTTGCTCGTCTTCGTCTTCTGTTACTTTACCGAATCAGGAAGCTTTGCGAGAACACAGCGTGAATGTGTCTGCGTTGGAACATCAGTACAGGAACGATACAGTGATAGTGATTCAGGGTTTAGAACACGAAATTCAGGTCGGTTTTGCAGGGAATTTGGAGGAGAGGAATGGGATTGAATCGAATCAAGGAAGATTGTTGTTGGTTGCTGATATATTGAGAAGTAGTGAAGACGAGGAGGATGAAGATGAAGAAATCGAGATGGGATCGTCGAAGCAAAATCGGAGACAAAAGTGAGATCTGAATGGAAGTGATTTTGAGTCGATTCATTTTCGTGAAAAATTTGTGTACACGAAGAGATTCGAACTTGAAGAATTGTCGATTCTCAAATCAATTGGTAACATCTCTTAGATTCTTGCTCAACAACATCATCACCATTCTTATGAATTAAAGAATTATGATGCTCTAATTCTGACGACCAGTATTAGTTCCATATTTGTCAGAAACTTATTGCCATAAATTTTCTTTCTCCTCTTCCTTTTTTTTAAGACAACAATTTCGTTCTCTTATTAGAACTTTTAAATTTCGCACTATGTATGTATTTAGGGTTAATGTACAATTTTGATAGGAAAGCAATCACTTAGAAATATGCGGAAGAAAAGGAATAAATTTGTCGTTCTAATTAAACAACTAACGATAACTGTTAAAGATGCAACATTAAAAAATTGATGTCATCCGTTAAATATTTTAACAACAATGACCAAATTTACTATGTTTTAATTAATTTTGAGGTAAATTTGTTCTTTGAAAAATTACTGGATACCCAATTTTCTTGAGGGATTTCTTCAAAAGCAAAATTCTACAGATGTCATTGCATAAAATTGGAAACCAGAATAAAAAATCGTTGCATTATTCATCTATATTATAAATATAAACGGTGAATAATATTGCAAATTTTGCAGAATCCAAATTCAATTCGATTCATGTTCGAATTCTTGCCCAACATTACTCGCATTTAGCATTTAGGAGTATTCACTTCTATCCCATTTTGACCATTACAATCCCGATATTTTTTAATGAGATAAAATTATTATTGGGATAGGAAGGGACACGGGACGGGTTTTATTCTCTCCTCTGTTCGTCCCAAAATTAAATTGTTATTAGTTTAATATATATAATATATCCATTATTTTTATTTTTTTTACTAGTATATTTAATAATTTTTTATAAAAGAAATCTTTTTTAGATAGATGTTAGTTATATAAAAAAATATTATCATATAATGTTTTTTTAGACAAATTCAAGTCATATAAAAAGATATTATCATATATTGATTTTATATTTAATATGAAATACTATAATTATTTAAAAAAACCTCACATTAGCATGGGGTTGTCATCTTCGTTCACTCCACTCTCTCTCAATTTCTTTTACATCTACTTTCCTAATTCTTTACAAAATGCTATAAATATTTATGATCATCATTCTTAATAAGTTTAAATTTTAATTATTTTTTTATTATGTTTTTAATCTAAAAATAATAAAAGAAGATGATTACATATTTGTATTATATATTTTCAATTCATAAATTCAACATCCAACTTATATCCATATATTTTAGTTTTTACAAGGTCAAAATGAAGAAAAATCTAATACTCCATATCTTAAAAAAAACTAAACAGGATGTCCCTGTTCTTGTCACAGTCTCATCCCTATTCCGGTCTTGTTCCTATCTCGGTGGGAACGGGACGGGACGGGACACGAGATAGTTCTTCTGTTCCGTACCTTTTGTGGGACAGGACGTGGCCGTCTGGTGAACACCCTAATCCAATCATTGTTATTGTTGTGGTCTCCATGCGGAACCTTAGTATTCAATACATATTTGAGAGAAATTTCTTTATTGCTCTTTCGTTTTCCAACGATATGTTTGTTAATGTAAACAAATCATAACTTGGGCCCCAAAAAAATTACAACTATGTTTTGGCTAAATTTTGTTTGTTGGGGCTGATGACGATGAGTGATGAATGCTTAGAAGGTAGGTAGTTTTCTTCCCCCCTCCCCCTGCCAACTCAGAAGGTAGCTAGTTAGTTAAATATTGCTATGATTATTAGCTATGTTATTATTGCAAAAGAACAGTCCAACAAGAAGAAGTGATGGTGATGAAGAATACATATTTTAAATATGGTATAAGTAGGCCCTCTTTTGCAATAACACAAACATCAAAATCAAACTAAAGAATTGATAGTTGGCGGCCAATTTGTTGAATCATCATCATCATTTGCATCTAGTTAGTTCACCATAATGAATATCAAGTTCTTGCAAATGGGGTCTCTCTCGTGAGCCGTTGATGGTTTAATCTTAGTGTTCTAAGTTTAAGTGCTAATCCCAAGAGTCCAAAATATTGAAAATAAAAGATTGGGATAATCATTATAAGACATCGAGGAATGTAATCACTAAAATTTCTATGATTGATGAGTAACAAGCAATGATAAGTTTAAATATAGGAAATAACAATATCAATATACTGCTCACTTATTATTGTGATTTTTTGGTCATTGACATTCCTTTCTTGGGACCTACGTGACCAAAAAAATCCCAAAAAATCCTACAACAAGTGAGCAGTATGTGATGACATGTTTCATGATATTCACTTGTTGTTTGCAGTTTTTTGTTGTTATATTTCTTCCTTGGGACTCAATAATTTTGAGAGATTTGCTTTAATTTTAAATATAAGATCTTAACTCACTTTGCCTTTCAAATTTATGAATTTGCCCCCCAAACTATTCCTATTATTGTGTAATCAATAAACATAATCTCTATCAATGAGAGTAATGATCAAATAGAGTATTTTAAAAAACTAGCATATATTTATTATAAATAACTAACTCAATTAATTTTCTTAATATTTATAAATTAATTATCTAACTCTTTTATAGAACAAGATGGAGTAGATAATAATGACTCAAATATTTTAATATTTTTCTAGATAGATAAATGAATGATTTATGATTTCAGTGGGAATACTGTTTCAAAGCATCCTAATAACCTGCAATCACCAACTTAAATTGTGCATCAAATCCAAGAATAAAAGAGAAACTTCTAAAATGAATCAGACATTTCACATTTCTTTCATGCTTGAACTACTTGTACGCTATCAAATATTTAAATAAAAAGATATTTTCATTTATTTTCAACTGATATGTTATTGACAGAACCAGACATGTTTTCTGTGCATTTGTAAGAAATGTGACGCGAGTTATACTAGCCTTGGTTTGTGAATAAATGTTATCACCAATTATTTAATATTTTATATTAAATTGATTTTTTTTTGTCACTCAAGAAACAAAATGCAAAACAGGATACAAGAAAGAAAGAGGAAGAGAGGCCCTCTACACTGACAAAAAAACAAAATGCAAAACGGGATACAAGAAAGAAAGAGGAAGAGAGGCCATCTACACAGTTATATTTATTCCAAAACTGAATTTTGAATACGTGACTGAGATGTTCTCTCTGCAAAACATGCAATCAATGAAAGAAATAGATCAACATGAGATCTATTTCTTTGGACCTTTTCTCTCTCTGTGATTGCCATTGATGCAAAAAGATCCACAGATTATTAAAGATCACTTACAGATGCACAATAGCTTCTCCAAGAAGCTTCAGAACTGAATTTACTTCAACATAGTACCCACTCAATCCATATATTCTAACCTAAACTAAATATACATACATACATACATACATAAATACATACATACATACATACATACATATATATATATATATAGTAAAACACAAGAACAAGAAGCTTTAATGCTTCAGATGTGTGATATTTCTTAAAACATTAGCCTCCAATAACTATATAGCAGATACAGAATGAAGCTATTACTGCTTCAGAATTTCCTTCTTCACTTTGGAGCTACATCAAAGGCCTACTAATCACTGGCCTTTTATGTGATGTGATTATTTGGGGCCATATCAAAGGCCTACTTTTAGCTTCAGTGGATTGAATTCCTTATACTGTTTCAACTTATTCTGTTCATTGGCCATTTTGAGTGGCCAAGCTGTTGAAACTCTGTGATCTTCTTGAGTATTCCCTTATGAGTTTAGAAAAGAAGGAATCTTCCCTTTCAAGTAACTTTGATGGTGCATCGAACTCTGCGATTTTCCCTGTCAACGATATCAGACAAGTTGATTAATGATCTGAGAGTAAATGACACAGTTCATGTAAATTTGGGTAAAACTACATAAATCTCTACACACTCTTCCCCTACAATCTAAAGGTAAATTGCACATATGTCCCGAGTTTTTGTTCAAATTACACAAATTAAATTTCAGTTTTTCAAATCAGACACAATCCCCCCTTGAAATAAGAGTAAATTTCAAACATCTCCAGTTTTTGCTGAAATTATACATACCCCTTTTCTATTTTCAGAAGAATTTTGTCTACATTTTGAAAAGCAGATGAGAATTCTGTGTAAGTTTAATAACACTAAGGGATCAGTCTGCATAATTTACCCTTTCAAAAGAAGTTAGTGTAGGTGCTGAAACTAAAACAAAAATAATTATAGTTTTAATACTCAGTTTGTGCTTGTGGAGGATATGTGAGTGTGCCTTCAATTGTCAATGATGTGTTTGACTTACCATCACTGAGGACCAAAACCAAATCGCTATCGATAACAGTATGGATTCGATGGGCTATTGTGACAACAGTTCTATCTTTGAATTCTTGACTGATAATTTTCTGTATCACTCCATCTGTTGCAGAATCAACTGATGCTGTTGCTTCATCCAGCACAAGAAGGCTACTTTTCTTCAGTAAGGCCCTTCCAAGGCAAAATAGTTGCCTTTGGCCTGCACTCAAGTTTTCTCCATTTTCAACCACTGGAAATAATATACAGTGAGTCATTTTAGACATGATTGGTACCAAGAAGGTTTATTGGTAAAAATGCAAAAGTCAAAGTTGATGAGTCAAACCTGAGGCCTGCAATTTCTCTTGCTTTGATCTCACCAGCTGACCAAGCTGACATTTATCCAAAGCCTGAAAGCAAAGGATTTGTTTGCATGTGTTAGAGAAAAAAAGGTTTCAATCACATAGCTCGGAATAAAAAACTTGCAAGATTGTGAATATATTTATTGTCTTTTTTACCTACAGAATAGTAAGTAATACATGTACAGATTAAATTACCCAGATTTTTTTCGGATTTTGTTGAAATTGTAAACTTTCTCATTTATTTTCAAATCCAAAATAAAACTGCATTGAGTTGTTTTGTTAAAGTTACACAGACCTCTTTCATATTTAAAATCGATATAGACATCCCTTGATATAAATAGTAAATTATACTGACCTTGAATTATTTTTGTTGAAATTATACAAAAACCCCCATGTGTTTTCAAAATATACACGAACCTTCCTATAAAGTAATAGAAAGGAGGTATAATCTACTTTGTTTATAGAAGAGTAGTTTGTACAAGTTTTGAAGATTAAATACATTGAAGTTTAAGAAATAAAGGATATATCTGTGTAATTTCACCAAAACCATAAGTTACTCAAGAAAAATCTTATAGCAAGATTATGAATATTATTGCCAATTATTTAACCTCTAGAATAAGCATGCAATATTTGTATGTATGCATGTAACAGCATCCTAACTATTCTTGGATTTAGTGTTTGGTTTAGTTATTCACCTCCCACACTTGCTGGTCAGAGTATTGATCAAGTGGGTCCAAGTTTCCTCTAACTGTGCCTTCAAACATTGTGGGATCCTGTGGAATGATGCTAAGCCTCAACCTTAAGTCATGTAGACCAATCTTGCATATATCCAAATCATCAATTATAATGCTTCCTTCCCAAGGTTCAACAATCCTGAAAATGGCCTGTATTAAGGTTGATTTTCCGCTCCCAGTTCGTCCCACGACACCGATTTTCTTCCTCCCAGGAAATGTGCAATTTATGTTTTTCAGAACGCACGGTAGATGTTCCGCATAACGTATCTGTCAGACATGATTATATTGCAGAAGAGATATTAGAAAACACTTGAGCTCATTGAACTTGTGTGTGTGTATATGTATCTTTTTATGTTCATCTTTAGGTTAACTTCTTGTTATCTCTAACCTGCAAGTTTTTGAAACATATTGTTCCAATTTCAGGCCAGTTTTTTGGTGGCCTAGAATCTTCAATCACAAGGGCTGCTTCACTTTTGATATTTGTGTATTGAATGATTCTCTCAACAGATATCATCTTATTTTCTGCGTTACATATGTTCCATATGACTGAAGCTTGAAGGACATTCAAATTGATCCCATAAGTTACTGCTAACCCTGCAATGCCTGTATAAAAAAAGGTTGCTCAAAGAAATAAGTGCTCTATCGAGAACGATCATCGTCTCCAATCAAATGTTTGTATAAGCTTAAAAAATGATGACATGAAAGTACTTTTCTTGCAGTTAAGATTTCAAACTTGTTCATATTATAATGCAATGGTAAAACAAAGAGTTATTATACATACTTGGGTCGATGATTCCTTCTGGAAGGACTACAAGCAAAACCAGCGAGAAGGCGAAAACAAAATTGGATAGTATATTCAATCTGTAAGAAAGCCATTCCATTGCAGATACATTATGGAACCATGGTTTTGAGTAGTTGTCAATGAGCCCGAGATTTGAATATACAAAACGGCCTTCTTGATCAAAAGCTCGAATCGATGCTGCTCCTGCCAATGATTCTGCAAAATGATGCAGAATTGGAGCTATTTGTATTTGTGACAAGCGAGCGAGTTCTCTTGCTGTTGGTGTATAGTATCTCTGAAATAAGAATCATTGAACATTAGTTAGGATATCAAGAAACTAATATTGTATAAGATTGCAGAAAGAAGCATCATTAAACATCAACTTGAACTATCCATGAGCGTTTTATTTATGTCATGAATTTGAACTATTTTATGGGAACTGAAACCATAAAGAAGGGATCTCATACTTGATACCATACGCAGACGGCGGTTACTGGAATGAAGATGACAAATACTTGCCATGCCACTTGTGACATTACTGCAATGGTACCCAGAATCTGTATTATTGAGAAAGCACACCATCCCAATTTGGTTGCCATTTCCAAGTCTACCACACTTTGATCTGTGGAGGCCTGAAATAAAAATTTACGACCATATGAATCATCTTGGAGAAAAGAACTCTTAGAAATTATTATTAAGAAACTTCAACAAAATTTAGATATTATTTACATGCATTCCCTTGCATGAACATTATTAACTCTATATTATAGTAATTTTTTTTTAAAGTTAGAAATTAGAAGTTGTTCACATTACCCTGTTCAAAATTCTTCCATTTGGAGTTGAATCAAAAAATGACATTGGAGCTCGAAGTACGCTATGCAACATTTTGATAAATAGTTTCTGAGCAGTCCAAAGTCCAGCTTTTGCCACTAGTATGGCTCTTAGGAGCACAAAAAATGCACTCCCAACAGAAAGTGCCATATAAACAAGTAGTATAAAATCCATGCCAAATGTAGGCTCAGCATCAGTTGATGTAGGACAAACCCAAGCCATCCAATAGTTACTAGCAACCTGAAGTACTTGGAATGAAGATTGAGCCAAAATTATGAAAGGAACCAGGGCACCGCCTTTGACGGTGGTCAAATAGGTCCAGTAAACTTCTCTTGAAATGCTTCCTCTTTCTCTTTCTTCATCTTGCACAAGTTTACCTTCTTTTTCTTTGATCTCTGGGGGACTTCCTTGCTCTGTGTTATGTCGAGTGTGAGAAAGTTCTGAATTTGACTGAGAATTGACACTCGATTCGCCTTCGGGTTCTGGGTTTAGAGTTGTTCTGCTTGAATTCTCAACCATGAGAATTGACTCTAGAGCTTGGCTATGAGCTCCAACTAAAGCTTCAAACCCAATATTTTGCTTTAGAAGTTGTTCAAAAGTTCCAGCTTGTGCAATCTTTCCATTTTGCATCACCTGTTTCCATATACAGCTCAGTTGCATCATATGTCAAGTAAATTGGTTTCTAGAGAACAGTTTAATACATAAATTGCTACTCCCTTTGGTCTCTCTCTCTCTCTTTTTTATAAATAACAACTATCCAAATTATCCAAATTATGCAAAATAAAACTGTGGTTAAAATTAGTTAAAAGTAATGAATGTATAAGAGATACTGGGGTGGTTTGATTTTTTTTTTTAAATTAAAACTATAAAACCTATTTGATAAATTGTTTTTAAAAACAAAAAAAGTTATTTTTAAAAACTAAAAAAAGAAAAAATTTAGTTGTTTTCTTCTTTTTTATTTTTTTGAGACAGCCACTTATTCATTATTGATACTATACTATTAGTGACGACCACAACTATGTTACCACCGGCGACCGTACTGCCATGTCATTTCAAAAACAGATTTTTAAAAACAACTATCAAAACAATTTTTCTTAAATTTTAAAACCTTTTTTATAAAATTGTTTCTGAGAATAGAATTAAACAAGTCCATAATTTTTTTTTTCAAACATACCCTTTTTTATGAATATGATGAGTGAGAGAGAGAATGAATGGGAAAAAGATGAGAGAGAATGAATGATAAAAAAAGATGAATTGGAGTAAAAATGAAAAAAAAAACATTAAATTTTTAGACAAAGTAAAATTATGGTTTATATATAAGACTAAACCTATCAAAGAGAATTTTGCTTATAAACAACAATAGAGGAAGTATATTCATATATAGTATTTGTGATGCAATATAGAAAGAGTATATCACGCTGCACATACCAGAATAAGGTCTGCTGCTGGAAGAAACTCCACTTGATGGGTAACATAAAGTATAGTTTTTTCTGTGAGAACCCCCATAAGGCACTCCTGCAGATGATATGAAATATTACTTACTAGTTACTAGACTTTGTTAATTTCATTTATAAATCTAAAGAAGTCTGACCTTGAAGAGGTGGCTTCCGGTGTGAGCATCAACGGCGCTAAAAGGGTCGTCAAAGAGATATATGTCGGCGTCTTGGTAAACCGAACGAGCTATTTGTATCCTTTGCTTCTGTCCTCCACTCATATTGATCCCTCTTTCTCCAATCTCTGTTAGGTCACCACAGGAGAATAGCTCAAAGTCCTTTATCAATGCACATGCTTCAATAGTCTTCTCATACTTGACACTATTGTATTCCTTTCCAAAGGTAATATTGTCCCTAAAATTTCCAGTCAATATCCATGGTGATTGTGGAACATAAGCTTTTGTTCCACTGATCTTCACTGTCCCAGATTGCTTATACATTTCGCCCAGAATGCCCGAAAGTAGGCTGGACTTACCAGAACCTACAGTCCCACAAATCGCCACCTTCATTCCTCTTTTGACTCTTAAATCTATTCCATCAAGGGTTGGATTGCTTGTCTCAGAATCCCAGCTGAATCTTCCTTTTTCAATGACTATGTCAAACTCGGTCTGGTCCCTTGGAACATTCTCAATGGCATTATGTTGAACTTCTTCTTCCCTGAGATAAGAAGCAATTCTGTCTACTGAAACTTTCCCTTGAGCAATGACATTGAGTAAATCAGGTAAGCTAAATATAGGATCCTGTAACATCCGAAATGTGGCGAACGCAGACAAAACTCTTCCGGCTGTTAGTTCAATCCCCATCCACATACATACCCAGAAGGTTACCAAAGAAATAAATGTAGGAGAGGCCCAGAAGATAAAAGCAGAAAGTGCTCCTTGTCTTAATGACTTCCATAACCAGGTGGATTCTGTTGCCCTCAGTTCTTCTAACCTACGTTGGAATTCAGTATCCCAAGCTTGAAGTTTCAAAGTCTTCATGTTTCTAAGGACTTCTGATGTGGCTTTCATCCTACTGTCCTTAGCCTCCATGATCTTAGCTTGGTATCTTTTCTGTATTCTTGTAAGAGGTATGTTCGTAGCCATAACTGTCATAGTGGCAGCTAGCGCAGCCAACGAACCCAAACCAAGATTCGTGTGCAAAATGTAGACCGCTAAGGTTACTTGCACTGGAAGCATCCATATGACATTTATGTAATACATGAAATCTGTGATTCTCTGCACATCTACACTCATATAGTTCATGATCTCACCACCGCTGTGACTTTGGCGCGATCTACTAGACAGATTTAAGCCCTTCTTGTATATGTGTGATATCAATGCCACTCTAAGGCGAAGACCTGCTTGTCGAGCGCCAAAAATCCATTGCCTCTGAGTTATTGTCTCAATCATTTTGGCACACAAGAATCCAAGTGACAACATGTATCCTTGATTCAGCCCGCTGCTTCCCTTGTCAGCTAAGAAACTCACAAAGTCAGTGATAAGGTATGGGCCAACATATGATGCTGCAGCACTTACTACTGCAAAACATGCATTGATCAGAGTCTTCTTCCTAGCAAATAGATAGATTGCCTTGTAGACAGATGGATTTGAGGTCCCATCAGCCTCCTTGACCTTTCTTAGGCTCTCATCAAAAGATGATGATAGAAATTCGGCAGATTCCCCGATGGCAACATCGGGAATGTCTCTCGGTTCAAGGGCTTTCGTGTAACCTACTGCAAACAAGGGATTGAGCCATGAGAAGGTAATGAGTTGAATGAAAGTAGATTTCCCATATAAAGATTCCTTCTTGAAAGAAGATTCTGATTCCTTGCAACTTTTCCCACTCAAAAGTGGCTCAGAGATTCCATCTATACCAATCAACACAATCCCAGTTCTTCCTCCTATTGAAATGCCCAATAGAACTGTTGAAGCAAGCAGGCCAAGCAAATCTGCATATTCCCTCCATCCAATCTGTGTCTGTTTGCTGATTCTGAAATGGCTATGAAAGGCTAAGTTGATAATACACAAAAAGAAGCTGCAAGCCCACCATGATCTTAGCATCAAAGGGAACTTAACGTTGATTTTTGGTATCTTGCAAACTGATATCAATGTGATTACCCATGCTAATACCAGAACTGTCTCTGATGTAGAAGCCACGAGTTTTGAGTTGCACTGAGTCTCACCTTTTACCACCATCAGAAGCAACAAGATTATATGAACTGCAAGCAGTAAAGTGCTGCAAAACATACTGGTTTTGTAAGCCAAACCATACTTCAGTACAGTGGGATGAATCTTTGTGTCCTGATCTGAGACCTTGTTGTTCTTCTTCTTAATCAGTTCCACACCTTTTATTATCATTTGGGTCAACCATATTGATAAAAACACAATTCCCACTAGCAGCATTACATGCTCCAACATGCATGGTGAGTCTAATGTTAGACCTGAAGCACAACATTGAAGTGATAGGTATTACAGTAGTGTACTGATGAAACATAGGATATAAAGCTATGGAAATAGAGTTTAACTACGAAGAAAAATTCAGCGTAATAAAGACAGATAATTGTTGTATCTCCTATACAGAAATAAATTTCAGAAATATTCAAGTAGTGATAATTAGAGGGTGGCGTTGAAACAATGGTAAATGTTGCTATCATGTGATCTAAAAGTCATGAGTTTGAATTCTGGAAATTGGCTCTTTCTTTATAAAGATAAGGGAGTGTACATTTAACTCACCTTAAACCCCACTTAGTGAGAGCCTTATGTAATGGACCGTCCCTTTTTAGCAATGATAAAATCAAGATGTTTGAAAATTTTAAAAGTCTCTTTAAGCAGCAAGTATTGGATAATGGTTGATTTCCTACTTAGGTCAAGTAAGAATATAGTGATCACCCAACTTTAATAAATCAAGTTGTTTTTATTCAATTCAAAAATAAGATCTCAAAATATAAGTAAGCTTCCAAGAGACTCACCACACTCCAAAACATAATTATAAGTCATGAAAGTAGGCTCAAAGGAGGCGTAATGGTTACCATAATCCACTATTCTTTTGACACAAAAACTATAAATCCGGTTTTTAATATAAGATATATTTAGCTATTTTGATTAAATTAATAAAATTAGTTTTATTAACATGACATGTATTTTTTAAAACACTCTAGTAATTTCTTTTAATTCTCTCATTATCTCTTCTTCTTAATTATTATTAATAGAATATCAATAAAGATAAATTAAGAAAGTATTAATAAATATAAAAATTATATTTTATTTTAAAACTAGCATTAACTTCTAAATATGTTTTATCTTAAGCTGTTGATGAGTATTAACCGTTGAAAAATGAAAAGTTTTTTTTAATAAAAAAACTGTCATCATTATAATTTTCTTCTTTTAAAAAACAAACGATAAAGATGTTTGTCCCATCCTCGATCTGTACCACATGATGTCTGCACAGCGCATAGCACTAAGGCTGTCAAGCCACTTACTATATATATATATATATATTTATTTATTTATTGTATTGCCGCTCCATAAGCAGTGGTCCAGATTCAAAGCACACTAATGTCTCAAAGGAAAAGGACAAAACATAAGGAAGTACAAAACATTTAGAGAATCCTATTTTGCTTTTGCTTTTCTGCCACAGTGAATAAGATATGCAGCATAGTAGGAATACAAATTTGATTTTGTTAAGTGATCACAATGAATTTTGGAAAAAAGAAAAAAAAAAGTGATCACAATGAATACACCATTACACACATATAATATACATATGTATATATATTTGTACGAATATGCATTAAATAGACAGAAACATGAGCCCCACACAACAAAACACCATTAATGACAGGTAGGGCAGGTCAAGTGGAGCCCACTGAACAGACTTCTTTACCAGGACCATTGAATATTAAAATTAGTTCATGAATCTGTGGAAAACTGAGATTACTAGTACTTTAGTGATATGGAGGGCATTATAAGATATAAATGAGTCATTGTTATATCATGATCCATGTGGAATGTTCGGTTGATATCAAAAAGAGGAGACCATGGAAAATGGAGTCAACTTTATAATCATGTGGTATTTTTATGTGTGTCTACATATAGATACACAGTATTTCATTTTCTTTTCTTTGATATAATATCTGTTATCAAGTATTTTGATATCTTATTCGATCATTGTCCAACCCAAATATATATGAATAGCTTTCTCAAAAGTATTTTTCTGTTGTCACACCAACTCAAACCTTAGATCCGTGATTGTGTAGCTACAACTCTTTCTACTAGGATTAATGTGTGTGTTGGTAGTATTTTATATTCCATTCATGAAAGAAAGTCTTAATAAATTGGATTGAAGTCTTCGTACAAAGTTTACAGAGAAGGATTTTTTAGATTAAGGAATATATGTCTGGCAAAAAAAAAAAAAGATTGAGGAATATGTGTGTGTGCGCGTGTAATTTATATACCAACTTGGCTTTTGATACGGACAAGAAACTCAAACTCACACGCTCTTGTGGAATATGTTGGACTGATCTTTATTTACATGTTGGACTGACGTTCAGTGGCGGTATTTTTATAATTTATTATTCAAAGACTGAACAGGTTAATTTTTGTGTCCAATTATTCAATTTGCAATAATTTTGTATCAGATCGAGTTTAATACGGCAGATGAAAGGTCACTCTAACAATCAATGATTAGGAAAGCTTTAACACACATTCACAATATTGCTCTCATTGGTGGAAAATGACTAATCATAGAAACCACATAAAGGGGAAAAAAGAAGAATAAATAACATTAAAACTCAAGACAACACTAAAATCAGAGTATAGTTCAATGCAAATTCATGGAAAAAAAAAAGTTCAATGCAAATTAAGTCCCAAGCCATAACAAACAGAAAATTTAATTAAAACACAAATAATCAAACACTAGAACTTCAATTGAAGAAAGTCCAAAAAAAGCTGAAACACAATACATTTGCTCAAAAATATGAAAGAGATGAATATGGATTGCACACCACAGATTATATTCTTGAGTATGAAACTGATATACTCCTCTCGGTATTTAATATAAGACATATTTAAGGAGTTGATCTTAGTTCTTAAATATAAGACATAATTTTTATATTTGTCAATCTTTTCTTAATTTACCTCTATTGTTGCCTCTTTTAACAATAATCAAGGAGAAAAGGGATGAAAAAATTAAAAAAAATGATTAAAATGTTTTAAAAAGTACATATCATATTAACTAACTCAACTAACTTTTTTAATTTAATTAAATTTAATAAATATGTTATATATTAAATATCGAAAGCTATAAGAAACTTAATTGCAAGTAAATTGATAAGATCTGAACTTACTTGTAGCACTGAAAACCATGTTGGATAGGTCCTCCCAAAGCATGATTGAAGCTCTAATCGGTCTCTTTCCACGTACTCTTCTCACTACTCACAGAAGCTAAGTTTTCATACACTTTATACGTACATATTTGTACACACACATACATATAAAGTTGCTATACTCTCAGATGGCCTTAATTTGAGAGCATGGAGGAAGAAAGTGTATATGAGAATGAAGTGTAGACTGGAGTTACAAAGTGATAAAGGAGGAGGAGGAAGAAGAGAGAAGAAGAAGAAAGGTTGATAAAGAAAGAGAAATTGTTGCGCACCAAGAATACTTGTATATTTATGGCGTCGCTTTCATGTGGGGGGAGAGAGAGAGAATAGGGTTAGATCGATATCTCGTGAGAATCCACCAAAGTCACAATAGGCGTGTGTGTGTGTATATACTGAGATTATATGCCAAAATAAAAATGATTCCTCATCGAGTCATCTATCAATTTAAACCTATATATATATAAGTCGACCCACATATTTCATTGTTTTCTTGTTCATATGATGATTGCTAGGGTTTTCAAGTGAGCCTTCACTACTATAAAAAGAAGAAGCTGTGGTGTTTATAAAAACAATATTAGTGGCACTTCATAAACGTCACATATTGGAACGCTACTAAAACTAGCTGTGACGCTCCATCAAAAACGTTACAGTAAGCATTTTTTTTAATTTAATAAACCAAGGGTGACGCTTTTTTAAAAAAGCGCCACAGCTGATACGGCACTTTCTGTGACGCTTTCTTCCATAAGCGCTACCCTATATTTAAAATCAATAAAAAAAATAATTTTTTTAATTACAAAATTTTTAAAATTTTTTTGTAACATTGGGTGGCGCTTATTCAAAAAAGCGCCACCCAAGGTCAATTAAAAAATAATTTTTTTAATTACAAAATTTTTAAATTTTTTTTGTAACCTTGGGTGGCGCTTATTCAAAAAAGTGCCACCCAATGTAAATTATTTTTCAAAAAAATTTTTAACACGTCTTTTTTTAAGATCAATTAAAATTTTTTTTTTAATTAAAAACTTTTAAAATTTTTTGTATCCTTGGGTGGCGCTTATTCAAAAAAGCGCCACCCAAGGTCAAAAAATTGTTTTTTAAATTGTAAAATTTTTTAAATTTTTTGTAACCTTGGGTGACGCTTATTCAAAAAAGCGCCACCTAAGGTCTCCCTTTGTAAATTATTTTTTTAAAAAAAATATTATTTTTAACACGTCTTTTTTTTAAAAAATATATATTAAAAATAATACATATATGGTGGCGCTTTTTGAAACAAGCGCCACCCATAGATATATTTTTTAATATAGGGTGGCGCTTGCTGAAGAAAGCGCCACCCTTAGTCTTTTTTTTAATATAATTTTTTCTATATTTTTGTCAAACCATGCATGTAACACAAATTTCTATACCCATGCAAACCACAATGGAATAACTAAATTGACACATACAGATAGGTAATTAACAAAATCACCTCTACACATGTATTTAGTCAAATGTGAATATATATATACATTAATTAATTCAGCTATTTAAAACCACAGTAAATGCAATAGGCAAATAAACAACCTAACACTTGCTAGCCAGGACAGTGTCTCAACAAATACTCACAATTCTTCGATGAGGTCATTGATTTGGTTGTCAGTCAAACTGTCAGAACGCTGATCTTCATAATACTACACCAATACAATGATGCAAATAATGAATTAATATAACTAAACATTAGTTATCAGACAATTAATTAAATCTAAAACATAATATGTATTGTACTAAAATGACTTACTTTTAGTGGAATCTGAAGCTGATCATGAGTAATGACATCCTTCATGAATTTCATTACATAATACCCGTAATCATCGTTATTAGGCTGGAAATGGAACTGTAACAATGTAGTAAAATAGTTAAATAAATTTGAAAATACAATTTTGTTAAAATCAAAATGCAATTAAATTCCTAAATCAGTACCTGTATCCTCTTCCAAGTATAGCTATGGGCAGGATCTGCAGATTTAGAATAGCTCAAGCTGGTAGAGGCTCTATATGCAGTCAGTGCACTAAGAAAACAAATAAATGTTGATTACGTTAGGGTATTTAATGGCTTGCACAAATATATATTTATACACACTGCATATATATGCTCACCTATTAATCAGCCGCAACTAATGAGGATGGTCTGAAGGAACACCTCCACTTAGATGATCTATATAGTAAATGCGAGGGCTAGAAGGCGTCGATGCATTGATCACAATCAAGATCCAATGTGCCCTAAAAGATTTTGAAAGTTTTTCTTTGATCATGGATGATATAGTAAAAGTAATACTGTAAAGAAATGCAAAGTGAAATACGACCAGTAATAATAGATTTATTACCCCGCATTGTATGGCACCAGAAATAACATATTTGGGTTTGCTCTTTGTCTGAAGTATTCTTTTAGATAATTGGATTGGACATTGGGATCTATTCTACCCCCGTGTTGTCCAATGAGATAAGGGTTGACAAAGGAGAACTGGACCTTTTGTGTGTGTACCAAGATGTCATGGTACAAGTGCCTTTACGAAGAACAAAAAATGTGATGACGACAAAAAATTGAAAGATGAATAATAACAACAACAATAAATGATGACAATAAAGTACCTAATCCAGATGTTGATGATCAAAGCACCAATCCATCCACGATTGAAAATTTCACCCAACACATCAGCGGTAATATGTTCCTCTATGCCCTGAACACTATAGATGTCTCTATCAAATGGCAATGACAGACTTCCTTCGTGTATCAACCTAGGTGCAATGCATGCCAACTGATCGCAATATGAGATCGTTTGTCGATTGCTCCATTGGCTAGCTGAGGGGTTGGGATTCAGCTATGTGGTCGAACACTTTGAAACCTTGCCATGTAGTTGAACTTATTTTCCTTTAGAACGTTGGACCTGAAAAAGAAAAGCGTGAAATTAAATTATGTTGAGCATAGGAAAAATAGAAGGAATTGTGTTCTTAACTACCTTCTGACATGGCTCTATCAAACCTATTGGACAAGCAACATAACCGCCGACAACATCTTTAACCATTGTCTCATCATCCAGAGAAGGGATGGGTAATAGCGCATCATCATCCATGCATACGTCGAACCTTACTCGGATAGTGTTCTCCGGTAATGGTGAATTGTGGAGGGTATCATTATCTGTGTTGTAGGCAACACCCACCGCAACTGCGTGCTTTCCAGAATATTCAACATATAACTTACACGCTAACTCGCCCTGTGAAAGATAGATCAGTTTAGGATGTTATGTTATATACTAATTGACAATGTAACAATTAATTAGAGAAGAAATTAATTACCAAAGGGAGATGTACTTTAGAGATAGAAGTACAACTATCTCTCACACTTGGACTGTCACAAGGAGGAACATTTGGTATTGCCTTAGACTGCATGAACTGATCAATGTTCGCCCTCAGCTGCACGTTTTGTTCTTGCAACAAACGCATTTGCGAATCAAATTATTCTTGCATTTGATGCTTGAAGCTGTTCATCTCCTCACGTAGCTGCAAAAAGTCACTCTTGTTCGGGCACTTTTGACGTCCGAAGTATGATGTCTGTGTCACGCCAAAACCAATACCTCGAACACGACCATGGTACTCAGGTACACCCAGCGCTCTACTCAGCAGATTATCACGGCCAACATAAGCTGCCAACTCTGGCACCTCTTGTGTCATTGATCGCTATCACAAAATAAATTACAAAATTATTACTAGTAGTTAATATAAACCAGAATCATCTAAGCAATGTGATTATTGTACGTTCAATATACGTTTCAATACTTACACAATATTCTGCAACTCTTCTTGCTTCTTTACTTCAAATTTCGCCTTATTTGTTTATGCAACCAGCTACCCACAAGTCATGTCGTGGAATCTGTGTAATATTTGAAGTTGATTCTTCTATCTGCATATGAAACTAGTTGAAGTTAAAAATGAGTCAGACAAATTAAAGAAATAATCATTAGTCCTTACCATTATTTGCTCTAACTTTCCATAAGATACAGGTCCTTGTGTGTAGCGGTATGTCATATTGACTGCATTTGAGCGTTTCTTCTCACTTAGCTCCTGTTTACATCCAAATGTACATATTAATAAATATTAATTACAAATATATTATAAGTAGTTTATAAAGTATGATGTCACATCACCTGAAATTCTTGACTTGTATGTGTTCTCACAAACTCATCCCACGTTTCTTGACTGATGATCCCGTCGTATAATTTCAGTGGTGTTGGAATGATATTCTCGTTATCATCCCTCAAGAAGTATTTCACAAGATCAGAACAAAACTTTCTCATGAGTTTGCCGGCTTTTCTAAGCACGAAGTTCTCGTGATCATCACCATCAATAGCAAAACAAGACTGTGCCATAGAAACAAAGCTTATTTGTTAGATTGTAATCATATGAAACAAAACAACCCGAATAATAAATTAATTAATGTCTTAGCTGGACTTCACCCCATATTATATTCCCATATTGTTTCTTCACTCGTCTCCAATCTTGAATGATAATAGGAACTCTGTCTCGGACTGTAGTCCCAATGAAATTATTAAGGGAGCTACTATTCGGTCCAATTGGATTTCATTTTTCATTCCAATCAAGTTCTAACTTAATGCCCTTGCTTCTCATTTTGATCAACCTCGCCATTACAGTCCTCCCACGGGCGATGTGTTCAACAAATCTTTGTCTACCAACATGCATGGGAACATAGTCATCTTCACGCGTAGAATCCATTTTCCTAAAAGTTAAACAAATAAAAGAAATATAAGTGCACAGTGACAATCATGTCAATCAAAGTAAATGAATTTAACATATGTATAGGTAAAACATACAAGTAAATAAATCAGAAACTCATTATCTTTTCCTCTTTCTTGTTGAACTGATAGTTGTGTATCCCTTGACTCTCCTAGTAGATGGATTTGTCAGCCTGACCCAAGTCCCCTCTGCATGATCATGTCTCAAATACAAGGGTTCGTCTTCATTTTTAAATTCATCTTCATCTTCATCTATACCAATATCTTCTAACCCCAAAAGCTCAAAAGAGGGATCTTCCTGAACAATATTCAAATAGTCTTGACTTTCAAGATCAACTTGTTCTTGACGATTCTTGTTTGATGGGAGTACAATGGACCAATTCTTCTTAGCAGGATCGGGAATAAAGAACACTTGTTTTGCTTGTGATGCTAAAATGAAAGGATCATCTTTGTAGCAAACTTTAAAAAGGTCCACTTGAACAAAGTAAAACTCATCTGTCCGCAATCCACTGTTGTTGTTCACCCACTTACATCTGAATACAGGGACCCTGAACATAGAGTAATCTAACTCCCATATGCGTTCAATGACACCAAAGTGTGACATTGGTGTGTAGACAGGATGTATGTCTTTAGCACTGGATCTATGCCAATAATCAGCAACAAGTGTTACCCCACTATTCTGCATCGTGCATCGTGCTCCGTGTATCTTGTTCTTGTGTATAGAAGGTGTAACCGTTGATTGCATAACCATTGTAAGATAATACGTTTAAGCTTGGTCCGTTTGATAGCCATATCAATTTCTCATAAATAGAAGTAGGATTCTTTTCCATCTCATCATTAATGCGCTTTTTCAACCAAGTTGAAAATTGTCGATTGTGTTCTTTTGTTATTAAATTTTCATTTCTATCACCATATAATTATCGAAGAGCTTCCTTATGTTCATCAACAAATGGTTCAACCTCATCAGTGTTATGTAGCACATACAGGTGGGCTTGGTCCTAATCAGTCACTGCTATCCTGATTACATCTTGCCTGCTTATTCCTTTTCCCGATCTTCGGCCATCATGACGGGACTTGGGGATCCCAACAGGGTCAACATATGATAGAAAATCAGTACAGAAATCACTTGCTTCTTCAACCATGTACTGTTCAGTAATACATCCCTCTGGTCGATATCTATTTTTAACAAACCATTTTAAAATTTTCATAAATCGCTCGTTCAGGTACATCCATCTCAAGTAGACTGGACTGCACAATTGAACCTCTTTCACCAAGTGTACAGTTAAGTGGACCATAATATCAAAAAAAGAAGGTGGGAAATACATTTCAAGTTCACACAGAGTACAAACAATTAGCCTTTGCAAATGTCACAACTTTGTTGAATCAACCACTTTACTACATATCAACTTGAAAAACATGCAGAGTTTAGTGATTGTCTTTCTGACATTTTTCGGCAAGATGGACCGTATACCAACCAGCAAGAAATTCTGCATGAGCACATGACAGTCATGAGATTTAAGGTTCTTTAACTTCAACTTTTTCATTGAAACAAGGTTTTTGATATTTGAAGAGTACCCCTCTGGAACTTTAATTCCTTGTAAAAACTCACAAAACAATTTTTTCTCCTTCTTCAACATAGTGTAAGCCGTTGGACGTAGATAAGTGTTGTTCCCTTTCTCAATAGGTGCCAACTCTTATCTTATTCCTAAATTAACCAAATCCAACCTCACATTGACACAATCCTTACTCTTTCCTTGTACATTGAGCAACGTGCCAATTATACTATCACATATATTTTTTTCAATGCGCATCATATCGAGAAAATGCCTAACATATAAGGACTTCCAATATGGAAGTTCAAAGAAAATAGACTTCTTCTTCCAACCACTTGTCCCGGTTTGATTGACATATGGCTTGCCAAAATTGTTATGTAGCTCTTTCACCTTTTCAAAAACCTGAGCCCCGGTCAACATCTTCGGTGGGCTACCTTCTTCAGAGTCACCATTGAAAGCCTTTTTCCACTTAATGATTCTTTGATGGTAAGAATCTCCGATGTCCCATATAGACATTTTTCTTACAATTATCTAGTCGCATTGAATGAGTATAATCTTTACATATAGGGCACGCACAATATCCTTTAACGCTGTATCCAGACAAAATACCATAAGCTGGGAAATCATTAATTGTGCCATACAATATGACTTTCAAAGTGAAACTTTCTTCCCTATACCCATCATAAACATTGACGCCATCTTTCCAAAGTAGTTTCAAGTCATCAATTAAAGGAGCCAAGTATACATCTATATCATTCCCAGGCTGTTTTGGCCCAGAAATTAACATCGAGAGCATCATAAACTTACGTTTCATTATCAAGTATGGAGGAAGGTTGTAAATTATCAATATTACCGGCCAAGTGCTGTGTGTACTACTTTGAACGCTATGGGGATTGATTCCATCAGTTGACAGTGCAAGCCGTAGGTTCCTAACCTCGTTCAAAAAGTCAGGATACTCATGATCAATTTTTTTTCCATTGAGGGGCATCTGCAGGGTGCCTCAACTGTGTGTCTTCAATCCTTTCATCTGCATGCCATGTCAACTGCTTTGATATCTCTGCATTACTGTACAAACGCTTGAATCTCGGGATAATAGGAAAATACCATATGACCTTGACGGGACTTTTTCCTTTCTTCTTCCCATATCGAGATGCATTGCATTTAGGGCACTTCTCTAATGTTGCATATTGTTTCCGAAATAACATGCAATCGTTAGGGCATGCATGTATCTTCTCATATCTCATTCCAGTTATTGAGCAAAGAATTCGCTTTGCCTCGTATGTCTTCGTAGGATGTACATTTTCTTCTGGAAGCATATCTTGCAAAAGTTCAAGGAGTGTGGTGAAACCCGAATCACTCAACCCATAGCGGCCTTTAAAGTTGTACAATTTCAACACTGCTAGTAATCTTGTGTATTTTGTACAACCATCATATAACGGTTTCTCTGCATCACCTTTGAACTTCTTAAATTCTCCGGGACAGTTATGAAGTACCTGTTCAACCACATTAAGCATTTCTTGAAAACCATCATCTCCATTACATATGCTTCGGTCAAACTCATTTGAAGCACCACCGGTGGTATGCGACTGATCATTATAAGGGTCGTTTGTCTCACCATGCCTTGTTTATCGTGTATATGTTTGATCAATCCTATGACATACTAAATGATCTAACAAATCAAGTGGATTAATCCGCTTTCCATAACAACAAGATAAGCAGGGATACAAGATTTTGTTAGGATCTTTTGTATGCTCAATTGTAAATCTAATAAACTCCTTCACCCTATCTATATATTCTCTTGAACACCGATCGGATGACATCCATTTTTTATCCATCTATGGTTTCAAAAACCTAGAATTAAATAGTGTTTAGTTGCTATATATGAGAAAGTCATCTATGCCTTCAACCTATATACACACTAAATGAGAAAACTATCTGTTACAAAGGGTATGTGAGTCAATTTATACCAATCGGTCACCATAGGTTTAAATGAAAAAAATAAACTTCATTCCAGATACAATAAAAATTAAACAAAAGTTAAAAAAAGGGAACTTATTTGACATTATTTATGTTACTATAGAATCCAAATAAATAATTAGCTGTTATATTTAACTAAAAATCATGATAAATTAATACAATTACTTAAAATTAAAAAAATAACAAAAAAGGGCTGGTCTCAGTGGATAAAGTATACAGAAAAGTAATACAGATATATTAAAAAAATAATAAAAGATACAGATCTAAATAAATAAGTAATAAAATCCTACTTTATTTTTTTGGTAACAAAATAAATCCAAATTCACTATGCCAATTATGCATAAATCCAAAAAAAAAAAGATTTTATCCAAGATGCAACAACAAAGGACAGCTGAATTCTTGGAGAAAATAGTAAATTTTCATAGTATGTGAATTCTTGATTGTTGACCAATGTTTCCTAATTTTTATTTTTTAATTATCGAATTAAATTAATTAGCTGTTATATTTAACTAAAAATCATGATAAATTAATAAAATTACTTAAAATTAAAAAATTAACAAAAAAGGGCAGGTCTCAGCGGATAAAGTATACAGAAAAAAATAGATATATTAAAAAATAATAAAAAACAAACTTACAGATTTGTAGTGGGGACAAAGACCAAAAATGTTGCTTTTGGCAGTATTATGGAGACACAACTGATCAGACACGAGGAATTTGAAGCTGTTCAACAATAAATAAATTAAACTTATCAGAAACAACACTTAATTATATAAAAAGAGGTGACTACTAATATAAAAAACCCACCTTGAAAGCTAATGAGACACCTTAACCGGAGGACCTGAGGGCGAGAGGTGGAAGGTCTGTTAAAAAAAAAGGAAGAAGACAGCTAGCTAGGGAAAGGGGGGAGCTGAGGGACCGTGGGGGGGGGAGCTGCAGACCGAGGAAGGGGAGCTGGCTGGGAGCGATGGTGGGGGCGGGGAGTGGGGGTCAAGGGGGAGCTGTAGGAAGTAGTGAGGAGCGGGGAGCTGGGGGTCAGGGGTAGCGGTGGGGGGCGGGGTGGGGAATGGAGGGGGAAGGGAGCTAGGGGACGGAGGAGGCGGGGAGCTGGGAGTCCGGGGGGAGCTGGGGGACGGTGGACACGGGTGGGGGCTGGTGAGCTGGGGGTGGGGGCTGGTGAGCTGAGGGTTTAGGATGAAGGTGATGGGGCTCGGGAAAATAAATTGAAAGATGAGGGAAAAGAAATTTTTGACGGGTATACATTGGGTGACGCTTATTGGAAAAAACGCCACTCAATACCCTATTAATATATTTTAATTCAACTAAAATTAATATATATATATATATATATATATATATATATATATATATGTTTTTATATCATCATATTATTAATAAATTAAATAATAATTAATATATTAATAATAGGACCTTGGGTGGTGCTTATTGGGATAAGCGCCACCCAATGTAATTTTTTAAATATATTAATAAATATATTATTATATAATCATATAATAAATAAATAAAATAATAATAAAAGGACTTTGGGTGGCGCTTTTACTAGTAAGCGCCACCCAATGTAATTTTTTAATTTTACATATACTAATTAATATATTAATAAATATATTATTATATAATCATATAATAAATAGATAAAACAATAATAAATGGACATTGGGTGGCGCTTATCACAATAAGCGCCACCCAATATGATTTTTTTAATTTTCCATATACTAATTAATATATTAATAATTATATTTTTAAATAATCATCTTATTAATAACCCAATGTCATTTTTATAATTTTCAGTATACACATAATTTTCGTTTTATTAATTCATATATATATATGTAATCATATTATTAATTTATTAAATAATATAATATAGTTTTGGACCATTACCCAAGATATGTTTATTCATATTAGTTATATATTATTAAATTATTAATTTAAAAATTAGTAGTATTCATTTATGTTTATTAATTAATATAATAGATCTAATATATGTTTATTCATATTATTTTTATATGGTATTAAAATTTATCATTTTTTATTTTATTATATATTTTAATTTTTATAATCAACACCCGCGTGTATAATTTTCATTTCAATAAGCAGAAATTTTAAAAAAATTGAAAAATAGGAAAAACTATTGGGTGACGCTTATTTGAATAAGTGCCACAGCTTCTTTTAATTTTATTTTTTAAAATTTTTTTTTGACAAAATACATTAGGTGGCGCTTAATTAGGAAATCGCCACCTAATATCACCAACTAGCTGTGACGCTTATGTAAATAAGCGTCACCTAATATAATGTTAATCCACAAAAAAAAATTTCAGATCAAAAAAATTAGTTAAAGTTGTGACACTTTTTTAAATAAGCGCCACAAAAGGTGCGCCACTAAATCTGATTTTTATAGTAGTGCTTACATTTTTTGCACTCCATATTATTGATTGATCATGTGCATTAAACACAGATATTGAATGAGAGAGAACACGATTTATGAGAGGATCATACATTTTTGAGTTTGCTGGAATTTTGTGAACTCATCATCATCAGAGAGGTGAGCTTTGGAAGTGCGAGAATTATGAGAACTTCAAATTTTATTAACAACCGGATCATATAAAATTTAGGGGAGAAGATTTCATTAAAGTATTTATTGTATTTAAATCGTGAAAAATTGGATTATTTTTCTTCTTTGTTTCGGTAATTTTTAGGGGTTTCCAAATTCCAACACGACACTTACTTTCTTCTTTTTCTGTTAAAAAGACTTATCTTGCATTTATTAGTAAGGACGAGGTGATGATAATGATATGCTCATATGGTCCTATTTGTAGAGGAGACAGAGATATTTTGTTTTGATTCTATTTATAAGACACATTGTAAAATTTTATTGTGTTTATTTTATTTTCATGTGGCATTATGTATGTACATTAAGTAGGAGTACAAAGATTTAGAAAGTTATAAAATTTAATGATAGAGTTAATATGGTTTAAGGTCTTCCTTAATCTATATGAAAAATATTAAAAGTGTCCTATAAATAATATCATAGGAGTATTAGTTCATACTTTATTCTTTAAAGGCAAAATATTATAAGAAACAACTCAAGGCAATTGAAGGTTAAAAGCTTATTAATCTATATCTTTCCTATTATGATTAAAAATAAAGCATATTATTAAAAGTTTCATGTTTTAATTTATGAGACATTTTTGGAATATAATATAAATAATTAATACATTTATTCTGAAAATGTCCTAAAATTTTTTAAAAAAGTTTGATACCATCAGTTTGTTTTTCTTTTTGTTATGAACAATCAATTTTGCTCTTTCCATGTTAAAAGATTCACATGTATTCAATGAATTAAAAGCTTATTTGAAAGTTTTAAAATCGGATTATTTTCTTAAAAGTTTATAAAATGGATAGCGGGAGAGGGAGAGGAATTAAATTTAGTATAATCAAAATATGATTGGGAAATTTTGGAGGAAAATAGGCGATTTAATTAATTTGTTCATGCAGTTGTATTATTAGGGAAGAATAATGAAGAAATATGTATAATTCACACATACAATTAAAAAATGTTAATTAAATTTGCTATAAAATTCAAATAATATCAAATATTACCCCTACTCCAACATCATATTAATTTTTATTTATTAAATATGAATATATATGAAAATAAAAAAGTCCAACGACATATAACAAGGACTTGAGGGAATACCACTCTCAAAGTATAAAATTTCTGGCCAAGAGAGAAAGAAAGAGAGACATTGGCATATGTGAACGGAGTAGAGAATTCTCCCAGAGTACAAATAGTTCCAGATAAGTTGATGGATGTGAATTTATAATTATTTATATTTTTAACATATTATAATTATTGGTTTTGTCATATATATATATATATATATATATATATATATATATATATATATATTGTTGACGAGATGAAAGAAGGTGGTGGCAAACAAAGAAATTGAAAAATTGGATGAATTTAACATTGCCGATGCTGATGATCGTGCACGTATTAATCACTCAATCATTCATTACTTTTTGTTTTTCTTTTGCAATACAAACGGAATGTTAAAACATGGTAGGGATATTAATTAATGCATGACACGTAGGAAAGAAACAGCACAAGTTGGTAGCAATTTATTAATTTAGAATTTTGGTTCAAGCTTTAATAATTGGCTCTAATAAAGCGTGATTGATCAATCAAGCATTTTCCCATTCTAACAAATTTAACTTTAAATAGTTTGAATACTCGTGGTGTTCAATCCAAATCAACCTCAATTATTGGTCCGCACCAAATGTGTGGCTTCTGAAATTTGGTAACGTAATATTTAAATAAAACATTTTAACTTTAATTTCATTACTTGAAATTTGACATTTATAGTTTTAGGTTAAATTGGTAGGGGTGGGGGGGGACCAAACATTATGTCTTGTGTAAATAACCTCCTTAATTTTTGAAGCTTTACAATAAATCTCACTACACTTTACGCATATAACCTATACTTTAGTTTTATTAATTATTTATTTGAAAATGGTTTAAACTTTAATGGTTTTATCTGCATATAACTCAAAGTTTAAATGGATTATGTTCATATAAGAAAATAAAGTTCAGGGTTTTACCCAAAAAAAAAAAAGTTTAGGGAATAAAATTGATAGTTTTGGTTCATGCACTACAAAAAAATACAGGATTAGCGACGGAATTTTATTCTGTCACTAATCCGTCCCTAATCCCTCACAAATTCCGTCACTAAAATTAGCGACGGAATATAGAGACGGAATTTTTCCGTCTCTAAATTAGAGACGGATTAGTGACGGAATTACATTCCGTCGCTAAATTCCGTCACTAATTTCCGTCACTAAAAATTAGCGACGGAATTTAGAGACGGAATTTTTCCGTCGCTAATTAGAGACGGAATTTTTCCGTCGCTAATTAGAGACGGATTAGCGACGGAATTTAGAGACGGAATTTTTCCGTCGCTAATTAGAGACGGATTAGCGACGGAATTACATTCCGTCGCTAAATTCCGTCACTAAAAATTAGCGACGGAATTTAGAGACGGAATTTTTTCCGTCTCTAAATTAGCGACGGAATTTCCATCCCTAATTCCGTCTCTAATAGTTAAATTTTTTAATAATTCAATTTTTTTTCAAAATTATAATTTTTAAAATAATTTAAATTTTAAATTATTTTAAATTTATAATATAATATTAAAATAAATAAATAAAAATTATTAATTCATATTTATTTTTGAAATTAAAATTATAATATAATATATTTGAATTTTTAATAATATATTATATACAAATAAAATGAAAATTTTATAAATACAAACAAAAAGATAAAAGATAAAATAAAATAAATAAAAAAGATATTAATAATAAAAATTTAGGTAGAATATTTACATAAAATAAAATAAGAAAACTAAATTAAAATATTCAATAATATATAAAATTATGTATTTCTATTTTTGTTTGCAAGTGATATATATATATGTGTGTATATATATATATATATGTATATTATATGTATGTATGTATGTATGTATGTATGTATGTATGTATGTATGTATATATATATGTATGTATGTACGTACGTACGTATATGTTAATATGTGTGTCTATGTTTATATATATATATATGATTTTGCATTTAACTTTCACAGGTTCTTCTTAGCTCATCAACTGGCAAAGGCACTAGCACACGCGTGAGAGGTCATGGCTTCGAATCCTAACTTGGTCACAAAATGCAACCAGTTTGTGACTTGTGACACGTGGCGCGAGGTGGAGGGTGACACGTGGCGTGAGGTGAAGGGTGACACGTGGCGTGCGATGGAGGATGGCAAGGTGACGGTGGCTGATTGGTACACGTGGCGGCCGCCGGTGAGGAACATGTGGAGGCTCGTGTTGTAGACATGTGGCAATTTAAATTATATATAAAAAAAATAATTAGCGACGGATTAGAGAAGGAAAATTCCGTCTCTAATTAGAGATGAAATTTTCCGTCGCTAACTAGTTAATTTCGTCGCTAATTAGAGACGGAATATGCAAAATTCCGTCACTAATCAATTAGTAACGGCCTTTTTAGCGACGGAACAAATTCCGTCGCTAATATTGTTCCGTCTCTAATCCGTCACTAATTTCCGTCTCTAAGTTGATTAGTGACGGAAATTCCGTAACTAAATTCCGTCGCTAATTCGCTATGTTTTTGTAGTGATGTGTATAGAATTAAAAATTTAGAGGGAATATAAATTTTTTTCATCACTAATTCCATCATAAAATAATTAGTGATGGAAATTAGTGGCAGAATTTTTCTGTTGCTAATTCATCATTAATTTTCATCACAAAACATTTTGCAAAGGAATCAGTGATGAAACAATTCCATCACTGATTTCAATTTAGTAACGGAATTAACAATGGTCAAATTTTGTCAATAATTTTTGTCACTAAAAACATTTCTTATTCCAATCTAGTGAACAAATTAGCGACTAACAAGTTGCATCGCTATTCTATTGCTAATTTTTGTCGCTAAATTGCTTGTTATGGAACTTTCCATCACTAATTCTCCAGTTTTTTGTCTTGGGCTAGATAACGTCTAATTGTATTACTCTAAGTTACTCTTAGTAACTCTGAAAGTTCTGCGGGCACTTGTTTTGTAAAATTTTGGGTCTCTAAACCATTCTTAAGTTTATTTGACATTAATTTAGACTTTATGTGATTGTAGATCAACTGTAAAAGAACCTTGAGGTGCTAAATTTGTAGAAACTTAGGCTAGACCAACTGTTCTAGCGAGAGGAAACGCAAGTTCTACCTATTTTGCTTATCTGCACGATTTGTGAGTTGCCTTACCATATGTAAGTATAATTAGTAAGTTCTTGTGAAATAGTTTGCGAAAAGATTTGTTGAAAAACTTCGGAAGATGATTCGATTGCTGATTAGTTTGTCGTTTAGCCATAAAAAATTACTAGATCTACTTTTTAGCACAATGGATGCAACGTAGGTAAGATCTTTTAGTTATTTGGCTAATTGTGAATCTAGTTTGAATTAGGCATCACGACAACTTGGCCTTTAACAATGGGATGTTTCTGTACTTCAAGGAATATAATCTAAAAGACAATTCCACTATCACTTTCTAATCAATTTAACCACCAGAAATAATCACACAAATTCAATGGATCAAATACTTTTTACGCTTCACCTTGGAACAACCAATCTTCCTTCATTGTTGCACCTTTCAAGTACCAATTCAACTCATTTCATATTGCTACCAAATATAAGATAACAAACTTAGCTATCCTAACACCAATAGCAACGCAGAACAATATATGCGCATGAATACAGAATCTGAATTCATATGACCTTGTGAAATGGAATGAACTGTACCACCAAATGTCATTAACAAGGTTTCTTAATTTAAATTAGACTTGATCAAATCTAATTCATGAACCAAACTACAAAAGATCATATCACGCACTCAACTCAAATTCTCGTACTCGCACACATACATTGATATAGATCAAAATTGCTACTCACTTGAACAGGACAAGACAATGAATCAGTCGCACAACTTGCACTTGGGAATCTAAATCAATGGAAAATAACAGGAAGAATTGAATTGAACTTCCTATTTAAAACATCTTCAGCTCAGGCAGCTCACGTCGACTTTCTATTCCAAGGTGAACAGGGATTTTAGCCTTGCATCTTCACTAGTTTGATCTGAACTTCAATGATTCTCACGCCAGAGCTCGCCATTCCTTCTCTGAATGTTTGCAAATCAACGAACTGAAGCTCAGTAATCCAGAGAATGTCCTCTCTTGCTCTACAGAATCACATATTTATCTCTATAATTCTTCGACGCCTCCACCCGACGTCTGGACCCATTATTCCTGTACCCAACCACACTATTGAGAGAAAAAAAAGTAATCTTATTGAAACAAAATATTAATTAAATACATCACGATTTAATGGTTCTGTCAGCTAATATATATATAAGCACCAGATGCCGTACTGAGATATACGACAACCTCTCTAATATTACCAACCGACTAACACTAAACCATGGTTATCAAATCGGGATACGAATCGTGAATCGAAAAGCTTATTTTTAGAATCGTGAATCGAAACGTATCGTGAATCGTAAGATTCAGGATCAATTATTGAGAATGATAAAAATGTAATGTTCACAAAAAAGAACATCATAAGTTGTAGATAAGATATTAGCAATTTAGTATTTTAAAGGTAAATAATACTTCAAATTTCATAAAATTAACATCTAAAGAGTAAATATTTAAAACTAAAATGAAAAATAGTCCCCAAGATCAATTAAAATCAGTTAAGTCACTGTCATACTTCAAAATCAAAGCCTTAACTTAAAAAAAAAACTAAATATATCATTCATCATTCATCATTATCTATCTCCAAGATCAATGTCACTCAAGTCATCATCATCCTCCATTAATAATATCTCTTCTTCATCCTCATCCCCAACATCTTCAATGTTCTCTTCGTTCACATTCTCTTGTCCTATTATATATTTCCCTTTGATATTAGCTTTGACATTCAAGTTCCTTGGACCTAGAAAAATGAACATTTAATAAGCATGATGGGATATGTTAAAGTTTAAATAAGAATCAACTTAAGTTTAGTTTTAAATAAAATATTATACCTCTCTTCCTTTTTTTGTTTGGAGGTCCCTCATCAAGAGTGAAACTTTCATGGATGTCCATCCATGATGCATCAATTGGCAAGCAAGGATCTTCTTTTTCATTAATCCACTCATCATCAGACTCGATGTTTAATAAACATATTGGATCATAAGTCTCTCCCTTCTCCTCTCTTTTCTTTTGTCTCATCTCAAGTTGAAGGTTGTACTTGACAAACACAAGTGCATTTAACCTTTGTTGTTCTAAGTGATTTCTTCGTTTAGTATGCACTTGATCAAATGTGCTCCAATTTCTCTCACATGTAGTGCTGCATGTGAGACTCAAAACTCTCATGGCTAGCTTTTGTAACTCCTTACCTTCTCCTCCATAACTTTCCCACCAAAGAGCTACCAAAACAAATGCAATAATAATTTAGAAGTGCTTTTGAAAACATAGATTTAAATAGGATTAAAAATTAAAATTTGAAAAATAGTATAGAAAGGCAAAATTCTACCAGGCTGCTTTTTGTCTCTAGTATCTATAGCCATGCTCTTTCCAAAAAGCCCACTAGCAGCCTTGAATGCTTCAAGTTGTTGATCAATTTCAAATCTCATCCTCCTATCTGGAACCATTCTCTCAATGGTTTCATATAAACCATACATTACTTCTTTGTCCGCATTAAATTCTTTGCTAAAATGAAACCTAAAAATAATAATAAATAAGATAAGTTTTGTTTTTCAAACATACACTTAAACAATAAATATGTAATGTACATGATAAAACTTACTTAGGATTGAGATAGTATCCAGCTGCATGGAGGGGCCTATGTAGTTGTCGTTCCCAACGAATATCAATGATCTCCCACACCTTCGCATACCTTGATTTCTTATCTTGAAAATTTTTAGCGATTTCTTCTTTAGCTCTATCTATTGCTTCATAAATATATGGCATGGCAAATCTAGAATCACCATCTACAAGCCTCAAAACTTTTACAAGCGGAACCACACACTTCAAGCAATATATGATGGACTTCCAAAATTTAGAATCACTAAAAATCACATCCTCCACTTGCTTGCCCTCACTTTTACTAGCATAAGAACTAGAAGTCCAATCTTCTGAAGCAAACATAGTACGAAGAGCATTCTTTTGCTTCAAAATACAACTTAATGTAAGATAAGCTGTTGCAAATCTTGTCACTGCCGGTCTAGCTAATTCTCTTCCCTTGGAATACTTTCTATACAAGTTAAGGACCCATGTATGCCCATAAATGAAGGTTGTTATTTTCTTTGCACTTGTAATGGTACTATAAAAAACTGGAAGCTTCCCAATGTCCTCAAGGATTAAATCAAGGCAGTGTGCTGCACAAGGGGACCAGAATAATTTTTTTCTCTTTTCTTCTAACATATTTCCTGCCGACACAAGATTTGCAGCACCGTCTGTTACAAATTGCACTACATTATCCTCTCCGATTTGCTCAATCATGTTGTCTAATAATTCAAACATTTGTTTAGCATCTTTAATTACATTACTTGTGTCCACATATTTTAGGAAAACTGTTCCTCTTGGACTGTTAACCAAAAAATTAGTAAGAGACCTCCCTTTACCATCAGTCCAACCATCACACATCAAGGTACAACCCCATTTTTCCCAGTCACTCTTATACTTGTCTAAACTCTCTTGAATTTCATCAACGGCCTTTTTTAAGTATGAAACTCTCACCTCATGAAAAGTAGGAGGTTTCAAACCTCTTTCGTATTCACCAATTGATTTTAACATTTGAATAAATAATGGACTTCTAACCAAATTAAATGGTAGAGCATTACCATATATACACTTACAAATATCTTGAATTACTAAATCTCTATCTTTCAACATCTCATTCATTGTTCTCTGCTTCATAGATTTTGATGTTTCATCCTTCCCCTTAGCAACAAAAGAGTCTATTGTACCCTTATTTGCATTACCATCTTGAGAAGCTGCCTCCTTAAACACTTCAAGACTATTAGCATTTTTACTTTTTTCTCTATTGTCTAGCATTTTAAGAAACAAATCCTTAACATCATCAGGAACACTTGTACAAGGAGCCACATTATCTCTAGTTCCAGCCAAATGATGTTTCATCCTAGCCACACCACCCCAATATTCACGTGAACAATATTTGCACTTAACCAAAAGTCTATGTGGAGGAACACTTTCACAATGACTCCAGGTAATATCAAGTTCCTTCTTTTTTTTATTATGAGTCATCCTTCCTAGTTCCTACCACAAATATAACACAGCAACACCAAAAAAATTATAAGACTATAGGAGTTCTATAGATAGACATAGACGTGATAAAAGACTAAGGGGGAAAAATTAAAAAAAAATAACTAGTTGAATTGCAATGAAAGAAAAAGATACAAGAAATAAGTATTACTAGGATGAGAATGGGTTAAAACACTTTTTCCACCACGTGGGGAATGGAACAATCCAATAAAGAATGTAATGGCAAGGAGCCAAGGAGAAAGAGGAATAAAAAATAGGGTTATGATGATGGGATAAAAAGAAATATATAGAGCACAATATCTTGATTTGATAAAAGGAAATACATATAATCTTTTTTCTACACAACAAGATTAATTGATTAATTAAATTAAAAAAAATAAGATATACTTAGATCCCATAAATTATGGAAATCACTTAGTCTAAATAAATTTTGATTGAAATATATCAAATATCATGAATTCATAATAAATAATACTAGATTTAGATATTTTATATATAATAAATTAATGATTTATATGTAATATTTTTTCTTAAAAAACGTAATCCTATAATTGATTAGATTTCTTCAATTTCGTTTTAATCAAGGGAAATATTGGATTTCTTCAATCTTAAAATTTAACATGTTTCTTTATTCTCAAAGTGGAAAGGGGAAATATTTAAAAAAAACGGAGACACAGAATGCTGAGAGCCTGAGACGCACGCACAACGGAAAGAAAAAGTAACATGAAAATCGATTGGGGAAAAAAAACAGAAAAGGTGGGAACCGGGTCGCGCCAGATCTGGGTCGGATCTGACGCGACCCGTCATCTTCAACCTCACACGATTCCCCTGGGAATCGCGATTCTGGCGATTCTGACGGGAATCGCGCGATACACCGCCGATTCAGTGTGAAATCGAGACACTGATCCGATGCGCATCGTTGGAGGCAGAGGATGAATCGATTCGTGCGAGTCGAATCTCGATTTGTGCGATTCTAATAACACTGCACTAAACTACAAAACAACAAACATTAAATACAAACTATTTACATATTACAAAATCATGTTCCTATTTCTTACACCCCCCTCAAGTAAGGGACGAAATAAATTGACAGACCCTAACTTGAAACAATCACTTTTTTGCACATCTCCTGAAACAGCTTTAGTTAATAAGTCAGCTTCCTGTTCAGTAGATCTAACATGTTTGAGGTCAACCTGTCATTACAACCACTTTTCACAAACAAAGTCACAGTCCACTTCAATGTGTTTTGTATGTTCATGACGATATGAATTGTTGCTACGCTAGCGCAGTACATGGTTACTGGTTCTGCATGTGATATGTTCAAGTCTCTTAACAGAGCTCGTGCCCATGTGATTTCTAAAGTTGCCAAGCTAAGTGCCCGGTATTTGGCTTCTACTGAGGACTTTGAGATGGTATGCTGCTTCTTCGTCTTCCACATCACCAACAAGCCTCCTAACTTCAATAGGTAACAGGTTATAGATCTCCTTGTGATCCCACAAAAGGCCTAGTTTGAATCACAAAAGCATTCCAACCGCAAGTCTCCTTTCGAGCTCAACGAGATTTCTAAGCCTGGGCATCCCTTTAAGTATCTTACAACATTTCAAGCTGCTGCCTTGTGTGCCTTTGATGGTGTTTACATAAATTGACCAAGGGTCTGCACATAAAAACATATATTAGGTCGTGTCATAGTCAAGTAAATTAACTTACCCACTAGTTGGCGATATCTATCAGGATTTTTGATTAGATCCTCTTTCTTGTCCTTCCCCTTTTGAAATGGCATCTAGCTTCAAGTTTTGAGCTATTGGAATGCTCAATGGCTTACACCCACTGAAACCTGTTTCAAACAAGAGATCAGGCACATATTTCCGTTGAGATAATACTACTTCACTATCAGATTTTGCCACTTCAATGCCTAGAAAGTATTTCATGAGTCCTAGATCCTTGATTATGAAATTATTATGCAACATATTCTTAACATATAATATACCCTTTTCAGAGCTACCTGTTACCAATAAATGGTCTACATAAACTAGGACTAACACAATACCATTACTGCATTGTAAAGTAAATAAGGAATAATCACTCTAAATTTGCTTAAAACTACCTAAAATAAGGGCTTGAGACAATTTCAAGTTCCATTGCCTTGAGGCTTGTTTAAGTTGATAGAGGGACTTGTTCAATTTGCACACTATGTGCTCCCCCTTACTTTTAAAACCTTGAGGTATCCTCATATATACCTCTTCATGTAGATCACCCTACAAAAAGGTATTATATACATCCATTTGATAAAGATTTCAAGAGTATAATGCAACTAGCTTAAGAACCAACTGAATAGTGAACATTTTTACCACTGGTGAGAATGTTTCATAATAATCAACCCCTTCTCGTTGCCTATACCCCTTGTCTACCAATCTTGCCTTATACTTGTCAATATTGGGCCTATTTGGATTAGCAGTGGCATAAATGGCTTTTTTTCAATCTAACTTTTACAAACTTAAAATATGATAAAAGTCATATTGTAAATGTAATTTATGTTTGGATTGATAGTGGCAGAAGTGACTTTTTTTCCAAAATTAAACTTGTTTGGGTTATTATTTGAAAAGTAAGTTGAGATGGAAAATGATTGAAAAGGGTATGAATCTTATTGAACACTATATATATAGTGGTAGTTTAAGAGAAAAAATAAAATTATATAAATTAAAAATCATAAGAAAATTATTAAATTTTCAAATTAAATAAATAAGTATGTATCAAAGAGTTGTATGATCATCCTTATCAATTAAATACAATAAAAGATAACAATCCCTAAAGATTAGAAAGACATGATCTAACTTATTTGAATCTAGAACTCTAAATAATAAAATAAAAAATCTTAATAGAAAAAAAATAAATGAATGGATTTTATCAAAAAATAAATAAATAAAAGAAAAAATGGTAGGTATTTTTGTCACCTACCAAACAAATGGCCGGTGCTGTGACGGTGAATGCTCCGGTGATGGATTCCGCTCGCATTGACTTGAAATTTGAACATATGTCTTGATCTCGAACCTCGAATCCGCATTCTCGTCCTCCTACTGGAAGAGCTTGTCGTGCTATAATGGTGGCCTTACTTGCTACATTGAACCTCCTCCCTCTTTGTCTTAGTATACTCCTGATCACGAAGCTGATGATGTTGATAAAGCTTTTGGCCTTGAAGAGGCTCGTGCTTTGAGTTGAAAAAATCATACTCATATTTCTCAGTATCTTAATCATTAGAGTGTTCATTATTCAAGTAATGCGAGGTATCATTTTCAATTTTCTGACTCATTGATTGTTGAAACTGTTGTGCTCGGTTCTGGAAGTATTCCGAAATAGGAGGAGAAGAAGGATATAAATTCACCCAGTTCCAAACAGAAGAGGTTTAAGATAGTGCACTCAAATAAATAGAATTTTCTTAGTATGCAATAGAGAAGGGCAGAGAAAATTAAGCATAGAGAGAAGGACTGGTAGGGACAATTTAATATGAATAGCCTTTTGTCACTGTGATGTACTGTGAAAGCAAGTAAGAGTTGCTTTTTTTTTTGTAAAAAAAATTATTTTGGGATAAAAGCCCATTACTCATGTAATATCCTGAATTTTCGGCCTAAAGACTTGAGGATAAGCCTGTATCATGCAGACAACTAAGCCCAGTTCGGGAAGAGTCCCAAGAATGTAGAGAGATAGAAAGACTCTCGGGGACTATGTGATTCGGCTCTACAGGGTAGAGGACCCAGTATGCCTAGGTAGGAGGATCAAATGTCGGTGCAGATGTGCACTAGACACATATACGACACCATTCGGTTGGTAGAAAGATACTACCCATCTAATCCATAAGGTAAGGGGTTGATTAGTCGAGCGAAATAGGCTGGTGTAAGTGTGCACATGGCATTTTCAAGATATACATGTGTACCTTGCATTTTTGGAGTAGACGTCGGTATGTGGCACCATGCAGGGCCCACACACACACACTCCAACCTGGTGTCATTTGGTGGGCCTCGATATACATGTCACATTCCCGAGTAAGACCTGAGTAGAATCCTGAGTAAACATCGATAAAAGTAACTTTATTAAAGTAGCTTTAATAAAGTAAGTAATCATGACACAACTTTTGTGTTGGATGAATAAGAGAGTGACAAGTATCCTCTTATCATGATAAAGTATAAAGTGCCTTTTGTGTTGGCTTGCCAAGAAGGTGACAAGTGTCCTTTATGATGAGGGTTACTTTTTGCTTTTGAGGTGGCACTTTAAGAAGATGACACCTAGCCCCTGAGTCCAAGGAATTCGCCAATCTCCAGCCTGGTTGTATACTTGACTTCCCGAACACCGAACCTGGGAGTCCAAGGAAATTGTCAGGCCTCTCCCTTACCCCAACAAGAAAAAGGTGCCACCTAAGAGAGAGACAAAGAAGACAAATTTCTTGATGACACATGGCAATCTTAAGCTTACATCTTGTGACACTTGGCACAATAAGAGGAAATCACATGCAAGATTAAATATCCACCCTCCCTTCTCCTTTAAGTGCACGACCAACAACTAAACAGAGAAGAGAAAATTGTGAAAAATCATGAGGAAATTTTTAGAGGAAAGAGAAAGGGTGAATAGTAGAATTTCTTAAGTTCTGAAGCTGATTTCGACCTCGAATCGTTGCTATCATCTGGTAAGCCCTTCAGGAAACTTCTACTCACTGTGAATTTCAATTATATGGTCTCATTTTTCTAATTTGAGGTATTTTGTTCTATCTAGTTAGCCGAAGTGCCACCAGTATATCAAACCAGTTATAGAAACGCGAAAAGGTAAGCCTCGGCTTCATTTTGAACTGATTACCTTGTGATTTCATTGAGTTTTTCTTAGCTCTCGGACCATCCTAATATTTCATCTAGAGGGAGTTTTTGAAGTATGATGTTGTTTTAATCATGTATAAGGTGATATATGATGATTAATGATGTTATTAGAGTAGTTGGTGGTCAAAAATGCAAATTTGTTTTTTGTAATTTTGAGTATAAGTTTCGGTCAGAAGCATTTCCTAGAGAAGGAGTATGATTTTTGTTAGATATGATTAGTTTTGATGATGTCAAATAATAAGAGCAAAAAGTTTGCATAATATACTGATCTCCTATATTGACTAGCTACTATATTTAGTGTTGCATATATTGTAGATTAGTCAAGCAAAGAAAGAAAGAGATTGAAGAAAGAAGAACTTGAAGGAACTAATAGAAATATCAAGCTCTTAGAAATAATACTGGAGGTTTCTACGATCATAAGGGAATTCGAGTTGACACTGTAGCAATTGGCACTATTTTTGTTGTAGCAGTGTATTGTAGGAGATAGTACTATTTGGAACTACAGTAGATCGGGGGGGGGGGACTGTAGCACTCCGGAACTATAGCAAATTGAGTTCACTGTAGCATGTAAAACGTTAGCATTCGGGTTTTGGTTAGAAAGCTTTTGATAGTGGCACTGTACTGTAGAACTCAAGTTTGCATTGTAGAACTTAAGTTGGAACTGTTCAAAATTGCAAAAATGGGTTAGAACTCAAGTTTGAGCTTCAGAACTAGAGTTCAGGATGAAGAAAAATGTCCTCTGCTCAGCTCTGTTTTATGTTTAATATGACAGAGTTTTGGGTATTTTGGACATATCTCTCTAACCACATATTCGATTGAGATGAAACTAGTGGCATATAAAACTAGACTTCTAACACATAAAATTAACACTAAAAACAACATTAAAAGTGTTCAGATGAAGGAGATATTAGTGTTGGAAGTGGACCTCTAAATCACCTTCATATTCCAGAACATCTTTGGTATTTTGGACATATTTCCAAAACTATATGTCCAATTGAGTTGAAACTAGTGTCATATGAAACTAGACTTAAATAGCTTTCCATAGATATATAATATATCAAATTTAAAGTTATATGCAAAGTGACATGGCTTCTATAAGTTGATGCTAAAAAATACATACATTGTCTACACTCATTGGATCATAACATGGAGAATACAATGAGTTTGGAGCTGATTCTTTTTGCATTGAAATGTAGACGACAAGAGCTTTCCAATGATCAATCATTTTTCCATATTTAGAGTCAAAATGAATTGATCACATCTAAGTTGACTGTTCACACTCCTGCAAGCTTGTTCCAGAAACTTACTCAGAATCCGATATGCACTCAAGTTCTAAGGAGTGATGCACCCGAGTCTTAAGAGTTATGGGATGAGAGTTTGTACCCGAGAGTCTTGTGATGAGAAGAACAAGTAGTGCACTTAAGTTTGTCAAGATGCACTTGAGTTCAGATAAGCTTTACACTCGAGCTCCATTCTGCACTCTCGAGAGTTTTTTCCAAAGACGTGGCAAGAATCAATAGATTTGAATTGCACTTGAGTTTGGAGAGAAGCACTCGAGTTCTGTAAAGCATAGCACTTGAGTCCTGAGAGTTCTGGCATGCGAGTTTATTCTTGAGGGTTATGAAGAAACAATGAACAGTGTATATACTCGAGTTTGGTGTTGAAAACTCGAGTTCTTGGGATATCTACACTCGAGTCTAGAAATGCACTCTCATAAGTTTCTGGCTAAGACCACCTGGAGACATGGAAACAATACTATGCACTCGAGTTTGAGAGGTAGAACTCGAGTTTGCCAGACATAAAAGCAAAGTGAATTTCAGTGATCAATCTAAATATGCTTAAGTGTTATCTAATCATTGTGTTTACACTTGTTATCAATCTTAAACATCATTTAACATTTGTTCTAAGTGCGAAACAGGAGATCAAACATTCGGATTACATCTTCATATATGAAGGTCACTCATGGCATACGTCGTTACTCAAAGTGTTGAGACCCAGAAAGTAGAAATCCAGTCTTTGGCCAATGATTCAACGCATTCATGACTAACACTTCATTGAAATAGTGTTTGATATACTATGACAAAAAGAACAACGAAGTGATCATGTAGTGAGGAAAAATGACGTTACGAGATGGAGCGTCCACTAATAACGACTAGGTTTTCAAATATGGAAAATGATCAGAAGAAGCAGTGCGCCTACAATGGACATGTTGAATGGCTACCAATGGCTATCTCAACTTAGCTATGGAAGCATTTAATGAAGATGAAGAAGCGACGAGAACCCAACTACACCAATATGCTTACACCATGAGTCATTTTCTTCAGTCCGACCACTCTCTGTTCTTATCTATTTTCTGTATCATTCATCATTGAGAGTGAGATTATTTATATTATACTTCAGTGAGAATCATACCCACTCTATGAGAGAGTCTGTAAATCTTTACAAACATATTTCTGAGTTTATCTCAAGGTAGAGGGACCTTGAGAGGGTAGATTTCCTTACGGGGGAAGCAGTAGGGAGAATTACCGGAAAGGCTTTATGCTCGTAAGACTTACAAGGTGCAAGCAGTAGAGAATGTTGCTGCTCGTAAGATTTATAGGGATGTAAGCAAGAGAGAACGTTGTTGCTCGTAAGGCTTGCACGGGTAAGCGGGAGAGAAAGGTCTTTGAGATTACTCTGCTCGTAAGACTTGCCGTAAGAAGGAGTGAACCTTACAGTGTGTAAGGGGGAGTAACTCTGTAATAGGCTTCACAAGTTCCCGACTAAACTTGTGGATTGTAGAGGCTTTTTTATGCCCGGTTAAACAAGAAGATAGTGGATTGAAAATCTCAAGAGGAGCCTGGGGACTGGATGTAGGTAATTGTGGATTGGACCGAATCAAGATAAATCAAAGTTTGCATCTTCTCTTCCCTAAGCTTTTACATTTCTAGCATATATGATTTAAATAGTTGCTTATGATTTTATACTTCCTTACATACTGATTTGATAAACTGTGAAAAGATTTTAAAAGATCAGACTGTCTTATCGTACACCCAATTCACCCCCTTTTGGGTGTCAGCCAGTTCTAACAATTTTGGTATTTTTTGAGGTTTCATTAGATTCTACATGAAAAAATGTGTAGGAATATGCCCTGATTATGATTTTAGGCAGACTGGTTTAAAACCTCAAAGACTGGATATTTAGATTGACTGTATGATAAAGCTGCTAGTATTGTGTTTTTGACTGGCAGATTTATTGTTGTGAAAATTTCATTGTCTAAACTTTGTTGGATGATAGTGATAATTTTCAAATTTAAACTATACATAATGAGCTTTAAATTGATATATAATATGAGGGAATGAGATTAGTATACTAGGAGTTATGAGTGTTTGAAATTAGGCCATTAAAGTTAAAATGATTTTTTGGCAGTAAGGGTAAAATTAGAAACTGGGGATGATGCGTGGGCAGGTGGTAATGGGAAGCATTTTTTTTCCTTAAAATAGACTTAATAAGTGACATATAGAATTTTAAATCACCTTAATTAGATATTCCCAGGTCAATATATGAATTTTTAAATTTTATTGAAAATTATGCCAACTTTTGAAAATTGTGGAAAAATAAGAAAGTAATGACATTTATTGTAATTTGGGACAAGTATGGGCCTAAAGAATAGAAATAAGTCCTAGAGGCTAATATAGCCATATAGGATATTCATTTGTCATGAATCTTGTAAGACCCCGACTTACTTACCCCTCATTATTGATATTGACTAGAGTAGAATTTGCACAGTTCAGTGGGCACATAGGAATAACATAAATATAAAGATATAATTGATACATTGTGCTTGATTATATTACAGGAGTTCCCCATAGGGATATACATAATAATTACTGATCTTAAACTACTAAAAGGTCTTCAGATAACTAACTGCTTCTCCTGATATAGACCAGAACCTACAGTTGCCCGTAATTACAGTTCTTCCCTTTAAGCGCTGCCTGGTGCTGAAAACTTTAAATGTTTACGGAAAGGGTGAGATTTGGGGGAATCTCATTAATAACATATATTCATACATAAAAATGTGAAAATAGATATGCAATGCACCTTGTTATGTAAGATGCGAGCTCATATTATATTGTGTGCATACTGTCCAAGGCCAAACGACTGTTTGCCACCCTGGCTTACCTCATGTACCTCAGCTGGATCCAAGACCACAACTAGGTCATGTGCCCTTGGCATTGTCATGTTATAGAAGATGACATATACAAAGCATATAATTGTTCACATAGTGCATGAAAGAAAGAGTTATTACCTGTAATGTGCCATTTCCTTGCCTGTCTATCAGTTCAGCTCTAGCTGTTCGGCTTGGGCTACTGATATATCCTAGAATTCCAAATTTTAGGATATATGATTTATTAATCATTCATAATTCATTCTAAACTTATTATGTTGGTTATCTTGACTTAAACTGTAAAATTACCAAAATGCCCCTAGGGACCTGGTTTAAGTCCCTTTATACCCAGTCTAACTGTACTTGACCAAAAATTATGAATCAGGCTAATTCTATACAATTTCAAGTGTATAATCCATTTTTGACCTCAGATTAGTCAAATTCAAGCCCAAATTATGAGAATACCCTTGAAAGCCCTTAACTTAGAGTTTTAAGCGTAATTTTGTCATTTCACATTCTAAGGCCTTTATACTTCATATTATACATGTTCCTTACACAATTTTACATTATAAACCCAATGGAATCATTAAAACCTTGAAATTATAGCTCTAACCCTATGTTCCAGTACTAGCTGAAACTTAAGAAAAATTAGGGGAAAATGTTGTTTTTTGATTTTAATCTATAAACCACCTTCTTTTTACTTCTAATCTTATGTTTAATCACTTAAACACACTTCCCACATGATTAGTGTGAATTTGGGCAGCACCTCCCCTTAGGATTTGGCATCCCCAATCACAAACCAAGCCAAAACAAAGGCAATAATCAACAACAACAACAACAACCTTGAATCAAACAAAATAACAAGGTTTTATGGCTTTACCTTTGATTCCTCTTCTTTCCCTCTCTAGCTGCATCCTTTCTCTGTCATTTCCTCTTGATTTTTCTTTCTAAACATGTATTTCAAGAAGGAATAGGGATTAGGAGAGATGCACAAGAGATTGAAGACAAGAACAAGTGAATTCTACAACTAAAGTCACTTTGATCTTGTTCCTTGCACCTTGCTCTTCCTCTTTGTTCTTATGCTTTTGGAAGACACTCCCTCTCTCTATTTTTCTAGCTCAACCAAAATTATGAGGAAGGAAAGAGAGAAATGTGTCTTGAAATATCTCTTCTGGCTTTTGGAAATAATATTGTTTAATGCAAAATTACCATGTGCATATTTACTTAGCTATGATTAATTCCTCTTAAATTAATATGGACCAAGTAAATTATTTCCCTCCTATTTCTTCATTTTTGCCAAAAATATCTCCCTAATTTGGAGAAAATAATTGCTTCTTACTTTATTGGTCAAATGACCATTTTTCCCATACATTTTTTCCATTTTCGCACTTTGCTGGAAATCTAGCAGAATTTTCATCAAACTTTGAAAATTCATATATTTATTTATAGATGTCCAATTGGTATGGTTATAAAGGCTATGTGACCCTTATTAAGTTTATTTTTAAGAAAAAATATAGCCTTTAGTCAACTAAAACAATTCTCAGAATTACCATTTTTGGATGCAGTCACAGAAGTTTGCCAGTTTTACTGAGCTAACTTTAAAAATACATAACTCTTAGTGTATAGCTCTAAATCATTTATATGACTTATCAAATTAAAGCATGATAAGTATACTTTTATTCTAGAAAATTTCATAGGCATTAGACATCATTTTCCTATTTAAAATTGTCACACAATCATTCTTCCACGCAGGAAAACACACTGGTAGCAAATCTCAATTTCACAATTTGGGTTCCAAACATAGTCTTATTGTGTGACCTCTAATGGCCTTGTTTTTTCATCTTCTGTGCTCTTTAATTCACCCTTCTATTCCCTTTAATACCCAAAAATTATAAAGAAATTTTAGGGAATAAAATTATGCCTTACTGTGACACTTGCTAAACCGAGGCTTAGTAGTCCACTTGATTCAGACTTATTCTCTAATCCCATAATTTAGGATGTTACATTTCTCCCCTTGTCAATAAAATTTCATCCTCAAAATTTCAGATATAACATTGATTATCTTCAGTAGAATCCCATCTTAATATGCACTTATCCCTATTATGTGCATGTTCTCAAAGCATGTATCACAAATGATCTGATGTGTATATGTGTGTTAAATGCTCGTTAGCATTCACACATTCAGCCTGTTTTGTACTCAGGGGTTACATAACCCAGTACTATACTATTTGTCTATTAGGTCTTACTGCCCAGGGACACTGCCCTATGCATACATTCACTTGGGGTTTTTTTGCCTTTGTTCTTTGAATGTCATAACTTTGATTGCATAGCAATATACTAGCCTATGGATATACTAGTCTAATAGGTCTTATGATTTGTAGACACACAGTCCACTAGTAACTTTAGGCCTTTTGCATCGTTGAGATACTATATGGTTTATTCAGCCTTACGGCTTTTGTTATTCTATTCTCGTATCACCGAATATTCCAGTCTTACTGCCCTGTACAAACATGTACACTAGGACTTATTACCAATTTGTCTGCAACTATGTCTGTCTATACTCCTGGCTATCTATAACCATTTACATCTGTCTGATGTTCCGAATCAAATGACTATTTGACCCTTACTATCCGTATTGTGTGCACGGTTTGGGATCAAATTACTATTTGACCCTTACTGATCATACTGTGTGCACTGTTCACTGTGTGTATTATTCAGGATCAAAGGCAATGATTTTGTTCGGATCAAAATAATCACCTTATCCCTACTTGTCATATTGTGATCACATCATTATTTGGGAGAAGGCATCAACCTATCCATACTTGCCTCATGTTCTCAAATCAAAATTAACTGTTGCTAGATCTATAACCTGAGTGAGGAAATTAATTCTGTGAGGCTATAGTTGTTGCGATGCATATGCCACTACTTGGCCCTATTGCATCAGAATACATCCTAATACGTATTTGTTCGCATATGTATAGACCATAAAGGTCAACTATGGATTTAGGATTGTTAATAATGTACTGTTGAGGGGTATTCACCACCATTATGCCCTACTACTAAATGGCTTATCCCAATCTTTATTTATATATGCTACCACAAACCATATAGGTTGTGTGACTTCTGACCACATAGGTGTGTCACTGTAGACCATACTGGTCGTGTTCCTATAAACCACACAGGTTTATAATGGGCAATATCACTGTACACCATGAAGGATGTAATACTGTTAGCCATACCACCTCAGCAGCATGTTTTACATATCGCCTCTCGACCACAGGGCTAGTGCTTTTCATCAATGCAACCAGGACCTTATCTGGCCATGTTAGGGGTACCTTCTAATTATAGGGTTGATTAACATGCTCTGATGGGGCTACCTTACTACTATACACCACATAGGTCATACTGTATACCACATATGTTGTGTCATTATGACCTCACAGGTCAAATCATGATAGACCACAAAGGTCATACTGTGATGTGGGGTAATCAACACTGGTGTGACTGACAACTTCTCCTACTACTCTCAAAATTACACATAGATTCACTATGCTTTTGTTGCGCTACTTTGATGTTTTATTTACTCATAAGAGCTAACAATGTCAAGATGATCCAATAGGAGTTCCATAGGAACCTCCTATGACATCTGAATGAAACCAAAAACTGTGTACCTCTTTGACAATTTCCTGGCCTCTTTCGGCTCAATACTGTTTCCACTTTTAATACTGTGTCCACTTTATTAGGATATACTAGATCTTATTTTATGAGACAACATGTTTTAGCACTACTCATAGTTGCTTCTTGTAATATCCCAAATTTTGGGCATAGAGACTTGAGGATAAGCCTATATCATGCAGACGAATAAGCCCAGTTTGAGAAGAGTCCCAAGAATGATGAGATATAGAAAGACTCATAGGGACTATGTGATTTGGCCTTATCAGGAAGAGGGCTTGGTATTTTGAGGCAGTATGATTAGAATGTTAGTGCAAATATACACAAAACACATATACGGTGCCATTAGGTTGGTAGAAAGACGCTACCCAACTATGTCATAAGGTAAGGGACTGATTAGTCGGGTGAAATAGGCCGGTGTAGGTGTGCACATGCCATTTTCAGGGCTTACATGTGTACCCTTCGTTTTCTGAAGTGGACGCCAATATTTAGCGCCATGTGGGGCCCACATACACACTCTGACTTGGTGTCATTTGGCTGGCTTCAATATGCGTGATGCAATCCCGAGTAAGTCCCAAGTAGAATCTCGAGTAGACACCGATAAAGTAACTTTAATAAAGTAAGTAATCATGACATAACTTTTATGTTGGATAAATGAGAAATTGACACATATCCCATTAATGATGAAATGTCCTTTTGCCTTTTGTGTTGGCATTTTAAGATGGTGGTGACATGTGGCACAGAAGTCAGGGGAATTCACTGGTCTCCGATCGGGTCACCGATAACTTTTTCAAACACTAAGCTAGGTAAAATCATTAGACCGTTACTTTCCTTGACATTTTAGATGGCTAAAAGCCCATGAAAAGAGGCAAAACCCACTTTAGAAAAAGGAAGTGACACCTGTCATCAAATCAGTGGAATACCGAACAAATGGCACCACAGGCATGCGACACATGGCATAATTTTTCAAGACCCTTTCTTAGCCTTAAAATTTCTTCTAGAAGCCCCAATATTCAGAAAAATCATGAAAAATAGGAAGAAATTGGAAAAGGAAAGATAAAATATGAATAGTATTTTCTAAGAACTTCAATCCGCCGAAACACTACCGAATCGGCGTTTTCTCTCAAAGTACCCTTGACAAAACTTCTTCTACTCATCCCAAGGTTCATTTATATAGTTTCGGATTTTCATTTAGAGGTGTTTGGTTCCATCTTGCCAGCCAGAGTACTACCGGATTTCTGAACCAATTGCGGAAACGCGTAGAGGTAAGCGTAAGCTTCCTTTTAAACTGATTGGTTTATTATTTGGATTAATTTTTGTAAGGGTTGGGTACTGTTTATTTTTCATCCAAGGGGTATTTTTAAGGTTTAATCATGATTTAATCATATATTTATGGTTAGAAGATTATTTATGATTATATTGGACCAAGTTGCTGGACAAAATTCTGAATTGGTGAATTGTGTAGAAAACCCTATTTTTTTGGTCAGAACAGAACGTGATGAAGAAGTAGGAATTTTGTAATTTTGATGATTCCTTTAGATTCTACACAAAACATTTTGTAGGTATGCAAGTGTTCATGATTTTTGGATGCTTGTATATGAATTTGGAAATTTATTAAGTTGGATGTACATGTTGATCTGCCCTGTCTGAAATAGTGACATTATGAGAGATATTTTATGGGTTAAAACTTGTCCAAAAATTATAAAACTTTCCAGAATTAAAGTAGACATCCTAAAATTTAATTTTATTGATATTTTGTAATTTTTAGACAAGTACATTGGGAGATATGAATTTTTTAAGTTGTGTCCAATTTCTGGAATGAAATTTGAAACATGTTATATTTGGAGAAATTATGGCACTTTTGTGGCTATGATGGCCAGAATTGAGTATTTTTATATACAATTATACTTAAAGAGCTTCATAGAGGACTTTTAATCACCCTAATTGGAGTTTTATAGAATTAATTATGATTTTTTAGAGTTTGGTTAAAATGCTGGCAGCTTTTGGCTACCATGCGAATTTGAGAAAGAAAGTGACCAAATGTAATTAGTATGAACTCCAAGGGTGAAAGTAAGCCTTTTGGGCTAATATAGCCCATTGGGCATTCATTTTTCATGGCTCTAGTAATGTCATTACTTATCTAGGGCCATAAAGTGACAAAGAAGAAGCTATGGTTGGAAGATCAAGGTACAAGAGGAGGAGGCAAAGTCCAAAAGGTAGTAAACTTACTTACTTGTATGTATGTGATGTTTATGCTGTGTATTGATTTGCTATATTGCTTTGCTTGATTATGTGAAGCATGTATGAATGAATGAAGCTTTGTTTCTATTTTTACAGTGGCCATAAGTATGTTGCACAAAATATTGAGCATGCAGAATATCATTATGAGAATATAAGCCTATGTAAGGAAAACATATCATGCAATAGCATTCATCTTACATGCACTATCTGTATGTTTGCTACTGAGATTACTCGAATTTCACCCTCTCCCACCAACCATAGGTACGAGAATAGGAAAGAGAAGAATGCTTGAAGAAGAACAAGAAGGAAAGAAGACGAAGAATTGAAGAAGAATGTGTATTAATTTTATGTATGGAGATTAATTGCATGACCCATATATTTTTATGGATAGTATGAATAGATGTGTATTAAAGTTAAACTATAATTGTGATCGCTAAGAAAGAGAATTAACTCTGATATTTGGTAAGAATCATGGTTTAACAGCCGTAAATGAGGAATAATCCCCTAAGAGAATGAGTAAACGCTTCCGTGTATGTAATAAAAGGGGCAGAAATGTAAGGTATTACACTTCTCATGTTCTTCTCTACCCTTGAGTAGATCAGAATATTAAAATTGAGTCCATTACTGCTAGTCTAAACATTGTCAATAATTCCATGCTGTGAAAAATCACCACTTAGTAAGACAGGAGATAACCAGTCCTCTGTTACCTCTCCCCATCTGACAGGGATGTCACAGGTTGACAATAACAACCCTTTGTTGACTGAACTGTGTTTCTTATGCTTGCAATTTATCTCCAACAGGAGCAAGTCTAAGTAGAGGCTTCTGTTTGTCATCATGTGATTGGCATTAGCGCCAATATGTTTCATTCCTTAAAGAATATTTTCTTGTGTGGCTATCAGCCTGATACGGCTTGCTGTTATTCCTCTGGGAGGAAATTTCTCCATTCTTGTGTTTCTAGGAAGGATTCCCACTGTTAACATGCCCATTATTCACTGTATTATGTTAGATCTAGCTTCTTAACCCTGCCTAGCATCTGTACCTCTTGGCCTTACCATCCTTATATTTCATCATATGAAAACAAGGAAGAGGTAAATTCCACATAACACAAGGGTATATCAGTTATTTCCCAATGTGTTGGCTACAAATGTACTCCTATAATGACATGTAATAGTGGTTTACAGTAGACATGGAAAACCTGTAACAACATATAACCTCTGAACTACTGTACAACATGTTCTTACTCCTTTGTGTTACATAACCTAACATGTTCATGTAACTTCCCAGGGGGTCACCCATCCTGAGATTTCTCTGAGTTAAGCACGCTTAACTTTCGTGTACCCATACATAGATACCAGCTCTAATTGCTTCATACCACTGGTATCCCGTGATTACCCTTGTCTCGCTCATCGTGCACAATATTAATTTTGATACCATTATCAGAACCGATACTGTTGGTGTTTTGATACCACCATTACGTCCATTGATATCATGCACTATGTATGTTGCAGCCTTGACATACTTACCCCTGTATTGTACTGGTACATTCAATTGCAACATCAAGCTTTTAGTGACCTAGATAATTGTTTTATGCTTCCACTCTACCACTCCATTCTGTTGAGGAGTATAGGGGCAAGTAGTTTCGTGCACAATCCCTTTCTCTTGTGTAAAAACTTTAAAGGCCTCATTGACAAATTCACTACCATTGTCGCTCCTAATTTTCATAACATGCATATAAAATTATGTTAAAGCATATGCAACAAAATTTCAAATATAAACCATATAATTTGATTTTTGTTACATTAATAATATCTATATGGATTTAGAAAAACCATCTACAATGGTAAGGAAATACTGAAAACCTTGGTGTATGGGAGTTTTATAAGGCCCCCACATATCCACATGTATCAATTCAAAACACTAGTAGTTTTAATACAGCTAGAAGAGAAGGGAAATTTTATCTATTTGGATTGCATACAAATGTCACATTTCTCATGAACAAACTTAGAATAATTGTAAACAAAATTGAGTTGTCGCATTCTAGAAGATGGGGCATGGCATAAACGCCTATGCCATAAGTTCATATCAACAAGTTTTGACAAAACAATGCTATCTTGAGTAACATTCATAACAAGAGATTTCTTGAGAAGTCTCATAATGTACAATCCATCAATTACTTTACCAGTTAGCCTCGTCTTTCCACCCTATAGGTCCCACAAGACACAAAGGTGAGGGGTAATTAACAAGCCATACAATTATGGTCTAAGGTTATTCTTGATAAGGCTATTAGATTAAACTTAAGTTTATGTGAATATAGCACATTTGTTAATTTTATTTCAAGAGATATGTTTACTTTACCAACATGATTCACTGGTACTCTATGTCCATCAGGAATTTGAATCAATGTAATAGGTCTACTACACTGTGTAGAAGTGTCTAAAAGGTCTAAGTTGACAACAATGTGACTAGTGACTCCTGAATCAAGTATCCAGCACGCATAAGGCAAGTTTTTAATAGTAGGTCTAGTTAAATATGTACTAGTGAGAGTATGGATTGTAGTCTCAGAGTGCTTGTGCAACAAATCCAAGGAATGCTCATATTGCTCTTGTGTAAAATTGGGTGCCGTTGTGTTAATTGCATTGGTTGAGCTTTTGAATTTTAAGAGGAGGTGGAAGCATAATAGGATGAGTCATTTCCTCGTTTGTTCTGTTGCCTTTAAATCTTGGAGGATAGCCAACTAGTTTGTAGCAATTTTCTCTAAGATGCCCCTTCTTGAGGTAGAGTGAGCATTCAATAAAGCTATCTCCTTGTACATGTCCTTTGCCGCAACCACGACTCCTTACGACCATTACTATGCCTTCAATGGGTGGATTTGAAAAGACCTTTTCTTATAAACAACAATTATCTATGATGGTATGACAACATTTGATTAACTAGTGATGATTGAAAACTATTTCTTTCAAGAAAACACATTAGAATTCAAGGCACAAATCTCGCCTACAAACCCACTACAGAAAATCCATCACTCAAGGTACAATTAACAAACAGGAGAAAACATAACCCATAAGATTTTTTTATATTGAACCCCACAAAAAGGGTCTACACAAAATAATTTCAAACACAAGATATCAATGTGGATCCACCAAAATATCAAAGTATACAAAATAAGGCCCCAAGCCCAACAATGGTTAAATAGATATAAAAAAAATAGTATTTTAAAAACATGAGGGTCTTAGAATGACAATATAATAACCAATATAAACCAACAGAAATAAGAGGACTATAAGGCTATCAATGCCCATGAGACATGAAGTAGAGGGCTTTACTGAAAAATATATTAACAACGGTGGGATGAGACATAAAGTTCCAGTAGCGAAAATCAATTTACAACATATGCAGGATATGAATGCAAGTGAGAGAAGCAAGTTTATAATTATATATAAATATCAATTTAACAATCCTTAGCAAATAATGTACCATATTACATGTGTGTGTGTGTTTAAAAATCATCTCACCTATCTATCATGCTCCACTTTATTGCCTTGTTGGATGTGGTACAACCTATCAATACTAGTATACTTGGCTAGTTTAGCTAGTCACATCAAGAATACTGTCTTCTCCCATGCCTTCACCGATATATAGTAACAGGGAGATGTCTACCCAAAGCACTTAATGCAAATCCTAACTAGGAATGAGAGAGTTGATGGGCACATATATTATCTATAACCCCTACCACACAATCCTAAAATATCCTCAAAATAATGAATATAATATATACACATTTTTCAAAAACCTTTCACATCAATACATCACCTTAAATGCATTTTATCATATTATATTCATCAGCACAAGCATCAAAACCTCATATTATACATTTCAATTATGCATATATAATTTAAAAGTATGCTACTTTACTGAAATAAGTTCATATACAAAAGTACACAGGATTTTTCACATCACATTTAATTTCATAAAGAAGGTAAGGTTTAGGAAACACCTTATATGCCATAACAAGCATATAAAATAAATTAATCATAATTACCTCAACTCTAAACTTAACCTTAACTTGAGGAGTAAAGCACAAGTGATCAAAAGATACCCAATCAGTCACAAGCAATAATAAAAGAAATAAGTTATAGAATTTAACTCCCAAAAACATAAACTTATCTATAACAATTATCCTCATCATCCTAATTTCCTTAATAATCCTTGACCTTGACAACCCAAGGTCATAAATCACTCCTCATGAGCCTAAATCACTTATTAAAAAAATTAGATAATCTTTACACCATCCTCTTATATCAATATTCTAAAATGATTAAATCACTTTTCTAACTTATATGAGTATAATCCAATCATTAAACTACTCTTCAAACTTTCACATAATCAAAATCATATAAAACCCTAACTCTAATATCAAATCTTAACTCAAAATTTCACATAGTTCAAAATCTAACAAAACTAAATTGATTAAACCTTCAATAATAACTCCAATAACTCAAATGAATTATTTAAACCAAATTTAATCTGTAAAAATATCCTATAAGAAATAAATCTTAAAATTTTTAAATAGAAAATTAATTTTAAATTCTTACAACAATCAAATAACAATCTAAACATATTAAAATTAACTATTAGTATCCCTCTACATTTTTATAGTCATCTATGGTTAAAACTCAACTTCTTCAAAACTCTGACCTTCAAAATTTTCTTCAATCAATACAACATTACCACAATTAGAAAGATAAAATTATTTGGAACAACTTTTATAAAAATAATTAATTGAAAAGAAGTGATTTTGAGTAAATAGATGTTCAAAATAAAACTATGGACTGAAAAGAAATGGCAAACGTTGCTATGAGAAAAAAAATCTAAAAATGAATTAGGACACTGTGAGCGAAATAGAAATGAGAAGAGGATGGTGGTATATCAGTGTATAGATTCCTTCTGTACTTGCTCTAGACAGAGAATGAATAAAATGAAGATGAAAATCTGTTTCTCTAAGAATGTTCACTTCTCTAGATCCCTGGAGCTTAGTAGATAGATGGGGATGGGACTTACAAGCAACCTAGGTAAATACTTGGGAATACCACTACTTTACAAAAGGGCATCTTATATGACCTTTTCCCCTATTATCGAGAAGGCGAAGAAGAGAATGTCCGGTGGAAGAAAGGATACCTAAATCTTGTAGGGCAGACTACCTTAATTAAATCAGTCCTCTTGGCCCTTCCTACTTACTATATGCAAACAATCCTTTCTCAAAAATGAATCCTCTATGAACTAGAACAATGTAGTTGGAGTTTTTTGTGGGAGGACATTAAGGAAGGAAGGAAGTTGCATTTTTTATCATAGGACCAGGTATTAAAGGAAAACCATGTTGATAGTTAGGCATAAAGGACCTGAGGAACCAAAATAGGGGTTTTATTATAAAGCTTTGTTGGGGCCTATATGTGATTGAGACTCATTATAGGTGAAAATAATTTGAGCTATGTACAAATGTGGTGATCAAGAAATACCTATCATTGGTCCAAAACAAAATGCATCTCTTACTTGGAAGGATATGTGCAGTATGTGAGAAGTTTAGATTGGGTATTGGTAGGAAGATCGGTAATGGGGCTATCACTTTTTTTTGGTTTGATAATTGGTTAGAATGCTATATCCCTATGATTGATTTTATCCTGGGAAGTGAATGGATGATTGATCGAAATGATCAATTTACCGATTATGTCATGCTGAATGGTGAATGGGACAGAATAAGAATGCAATATTGGTTACCTAATAACCTCATTAATCGTATTACTAGTATCAGTTTCTATGAGGAGAGAGGAGATGTTAAGGTATACTGGAAACCATCTAGGGTTGGTTATTTTTCTATAAAATTTACGCATCATTTTCTTTTTTACAAGTAACCAGTAGAGTGGAGATAGCATTTAGAAGTAGCTTTGGCAATGGCCGATATAGAAGAAAATCAAATCCTTTATGTGGCTATTCTCACATAACAAGGTATACACAACACAATTGAGGATGAGGAGAGGAATTGTTGGTTCTGCAAGCTACCCTTTTGCATGTATATAGGAGGAAGACTCAATGCACTTACTAAGGGATTGCTCTAATGCTATGGAGAGATGGAATTTTTTTTACAAATGGAGCACATGACTACCTTATTCACACTGCATTAAGCACAATGGGTAAAGTGGAACCTTACAAATGAGGCTGGAGCTAATCATACAAGAAATATTTTGTGGGCAACTCTCTTTGGCTACATTTACTAGGACATATTGGTGTCTCAGTGCAACCATCTATTTAGGGAGGAAAACACAATAGAGAGCTTAACCGCTGATGCAAGTTTTTTCAAGGCATGCTTTTACCATGACCTTATGAGACACAATATTTTCCCTCATAAGGTCTACTCTAAAATGGAACATCTAATGATTGGGGATGAGTTTGTGAGGTTAGCAGTGGATGGTTTAGTCTTAGAGAGTAGGAGAAGTAGTTGTGGAGGATTTGTTCATGACTAGGATAATCGATGGTTAGGAGGATTCTGTTAGATTCAAAGTTTTATTGATAACAAACTTAGGATTATTTGAATAGGAATTTCTTATTATGTTTAAAGAGATCCATATTGCATAAAATTATGGATTATTTGAATAGTCAAGCTGTTATTCGAATAGTAAAACTTACTTTCAGTTAAGAGCTATTCGAATAACTCTTGGATTGTTCGAATAAGCTAAGTATTATTCAAATAATGAATAAGTTATTTGAAAGTAAGTCTTGACTAATTTTTCTAAATGAACATAAGACAAGATCTATTCAAATAGTCAACTTGTTATTCGAATAACAGTTTCTCTTTCAAGTTTACTTCTAAAAAGAGTATTCAAATAATAAGGCAACTATTCAAAAAAGGTTGAGATAAACTTATAGATTAAGGGCATGCCTATTCAAATAGTAAGAATAGTATTCAAATATAAAACTATCTATTTCAGAAATCCAATTTCAAAAGAAACTTGGTGTTATTTGAATAATCAAATAGTATCAGAATAATTGTTGATGTTTCAGAAAGATTATTCGAATAGAAAGAATTGTAATTGAATACACATTGTTATGAAAGTGTATTCGAATAGCAATGTTTATATTCGAATAAATCCATTTGGCTTTCAAAAGGGACTATTCGAACAAAGATCAACTTATTCAAATAACCTGAGTGCAAATAGGCTAAATGCTATTTGAATAGTAAGAAAAGTATTAGAATAGTCTATAACAGAAAAAAGAGTCATTTTATTAGAATACAAGTGATCATATTTGAATAACACATTGTTTTAGAAAGTAGAGCATGAAACCAAAGATTTAGGAAAACAAAGAAACTTTTATTGACAGCTTTAATCTTGCTTGTTATTATTCTTTTGCATGATTAACATCTTTTTAAGCAAGTTTTATTCATCAAAAGTTTGAATACAAAGAAAAGAAGATTTTGTGTCAAAAGCATTAAATGCTAAGAAAAACTTCAACTAACACATTCTCTCTGCTCCGACGGCTATATTCTTACAACACAAAGAATGTCCAGAGAAGCAATAACAGAGTAACGGATAAATGGAATGCTCACAACGGTCATTAAACTCACTCCTACTATAAATACAAAAGCATTCAAAGTGAAGCACCTACCAAACTAAAAAACATTTATGTGTGCTATTAGTGCTTTGTTTATCTCATCATTTTATCTATATTCTATACTTCAGTGTTTATTCATACACTCTAAGAGAGAGTCACTTCAATCACTCTATACTTCTTTTTGAGATAACTTAAGGTTTATGAACCTGAACTAGGGTATTTTCTTATGTTGTGTAAGGGGGAGCGAGTGTCTGGAGTAGAAACTTGCAGTGTACTGAGGTACCAAGAACTCATTGAATCTTGAAAGATATAATGAAAAGATTAGAGGCGATATGAGGACTGGATGTAAGTCAGTTAAGTTGTGATCGAACCAGTATAAATCCCTGGTGTACACTTTGGTGATATTTCTCTATCTCTTAACTTTAGTTTGATTTTATTTGATTGCTTTTAAATTTTTATTTTTCATTAAATTTTTATTATCACCTAATTCACCCCCTCTTGGGTGAAACACTTGCACTAACATTTGATATCAGAGCATGGTGTAATACCCCACTTTTTCCTTCAATATTTCTTATATATATTTGTGATATTTAGTGGAATAAAATGATGAATTGTGTGGTACACATAAAATGATGAAAGCACTCTAATCGGTAGTTACATATAATTGGCTAAGTTAAGACACAAATGTGTAACTTTTGTCTACTTAAAGGCTTAATATTGTAACTTAAATTGGAGCATAAAATGATAGAAATATTGTCCCAATTACATTGCATTAATTTTGACCAAAATAAGGAGAAAGGAAGGAAGACATGATTTATTTCAATAAATCATAAAATGTAAGGGCAAAATTGTAATTTGCCAATTATGCAAGAGGCAATTAATATTTCCCATTTTTCTTGGCATTTTGGTCAAAAAAGGAAATTAATGGAGATATAAAATGCTCGGCTTAAAATGAATCAAGGAAAGAAGGAATTAAGACCAAGTGAATTAAGAGTTGAAAAGTCAAAAGTAAGAGTTGTAAGAGCTCTCTTACATATCAATTGCAATGAATGGAATGGAGATATCATAAGACCTTTTTCCTCTTGCCAATACATACTTGAACATAAATGGGCATTTGAAAAGTCAACAATGGCAACTAAAGTAAGGAGGAGAACTAATTAAATGCAAGCATATATTCAAGCAAAAGTAAGAAGCCATTCTTCTTCTTTTTCACTTGCATATTACGGTTGTAATACCCCATTTTCACCAACACTCTTTATGTATATATTTGACATATATCTAGTGGAATAAAAAGGTGAAATGCGGTGCATATGAATTTATGTGAATTTATGGAAAATATTCCAATTACCGGTTACACGTAATTTGGTCGAACAAGGACCTAAAGAGGTAATAATACACAAATTAAGGGCCTATTATTATAACCAAAATTCAAGAAATTAAGTAACATAAATGATGGCCTCATTTGGATTTCAAAATAAGGTTAAGCCGAAGAAAAGAGTAAAACTGATTTATTTCGGTAAATCGTAAACGTAGGGGTAAAACGGTAATTTTGCCGTAAAATGGGAAATAATTATTTTTCCCAATATTCTGACTAATTTGAGTTGAATGGGAATTAAAAAGAGTAAAATGACTACTTGATCAAAAATAAATCAATTTTGGTAAATTATGGTTAAGAATGGTCAAATAGTTAAAAAGTCAATGACTTTGTCAATAAGTTATGAGATGGCACAATGGGATATTGAAGATTCAGATTTCCCTTGTATTCCTCATGAGATTTTTGGCTGGAATGAGGGAGTATGAAGGGAAATGTAATTAATTAAGGAATAATGTATTTTTGGACCAATGAAAGGGTGACACTTGTCACAATTAATTAGCCCTTCATTATATTATCATTTCCTTATCTCGTTAGCTCCATTATCTTGATCAAATTGATTCAGTTAGAGTAAGAGTTAGACTTGAACGGTGAAGAGAAGAGGAAGGTCTAGGGTTCATCAAATCTCAAGGTAAGAGATTGCTACCTTGTGTTTTAAGCTACCTAATCCCTCTATAATCTCTCCTCCTCACTTCTCTACCCTTGAATCTATTGATATTCAGCTAAATCAAGAGTTAGAGAGAGAGAGAGAGTCAAGAATGAGTAGGAGAGAGAAAGTTGAAGAAATCAAGATGTAACTTCCCAAACTTGTTCCTATTGCTTGATTGGTGTTAGTAGAGTTGTTTTGGGCTTGATTATGATTCATTTGGCATAAGATAATTGAAGAAAACTCAAGATACCTTAATATGTAAGTGTCTTCAAATCAAGTCCAATGAATGTCTAACTAGTTAATATATTAATTATAAGTAGAAAGGAAGTGATTAGGCTAAAGAAAATGAGAATCCGACACAACTTTTCTAGAAATTTAAATCTCCTTCCCTGTGTTGTACATAGAAAATGGATAGGAATTTGATAATTTTGATGCTTCTATTGGATTTAGGAGGCGAATTTGTGTAGGGTATTTGTTGACCATGAAGTAAGAAAAGCCTTAGAGGGTGAAATGACAAAATTACCCCTTATAAGCCTTATTTGAGGGCTGTCAAGGGTATTATCATCATTCGGGCTTGATTTTGGCCTATTCGAGGTTAAAAATGAATTCTACACATAAAAATGTGTAGAAATGGCTTAAGTCATGATTTTGAGCAAAATACAGATAATCGGGACTTAAGGGGTATTTTGGTAATTTCACACGGTTAGGCTAAATTTACCAATAATATGAGTCTAGAAGGATATATGGATGAGTAATAACTCATTTGTGATATTTGAAGATTTCAGGACTTGACAACCAGTCTGGCCTCAATAATTGCCCGAGCTTGCATCTAGTGGAGGAAAGTTGCATAAGAGTGCAACCAGGTAGTAACTGTCTCCATATGACATGACATGCATATGTATTGTTTGATGTCATCTCCAAAATGTCTAACATGTTTAGATTGAGTGGAGTGATCACGCGGGGCCTATCTTTGGACAGGTTGACACTCAAGCAATAATGTTCATAATTGCACGAGCGGTGCCCGGGGCTTATCTTTGCACGGGTGCCCCTCGCAGTCGAGAACTTGTCTAGCGCTAAGTCAGTGTATGAATTGCATGAAATGCACTAATGATGTTATGATGATTTTGTTGATTGATGAGGTATGAAGCATGCTTGTGTGTGTTATCTTATATGTATGATTGTGTTACTACTGAGATTCTTGTGAATCTCACCCTTTTTCCCAAAAACAAATCTCCAGTATAGGGAGGGAGCTCGGGGGCAAAGAGAAGGTAAATGACGAAGAGTTGAGGCCAAGCAGCGGAAGAACTTAGTTATGGTTGTCTCGTACCTGTCGTGTATTTTAAGAATATCATAGTTTAGGGTTTGTATATGAAGTAGAAGAGATAGATGGCATATTTTGTGTTGTAAGGATAAGTAAATCTAGTGAATTATGCATGTATGTGAATATATGTAAGTATTCATACCGATAGAGGTATTGCTCGCAACTCTGATGTTTCGTAATGAAAAGAAAGAGGAAAAAAAGAAAAAAAAAGAATGATGATAAATTCGGTGAGTATTAGCTAGGTGATACTCTACCTTAGTGTTTGGAAATGATGTATCACAATGGTGACATAGGGAAATAAAGGTACTTGGAAGATACACACACACACACACACACAAAGGGAATATATATATGGTGATATTAAAGCAAGGGGAAATAAAAAATAGATAATGTTGACCAATGGGAACTAATCATATGTAAAGCAGATTGGATAACTCCATAAGTCATTAACTCTCCTTCTTCTTCCCTTCACTTTGGTCACCAATCTGTATCAAAAGAGAGAGAGAGAGAGAGTGAACTCAAGAAATTTGCAAGAACACTTTAAGAAGCTAGGGTTTCAAATTGCAAGATCAAAGGTAAGAACTTGCAAAACCTTGTGATTTTTTACCTCCTAAATGTTAGAACTAGCTGACACCCAAGAGGGGGGGGGGTGAATTGGGTGTGTGGTAAGAAAGTATGATCTTTTAGAATCTTTTCGCAACTTATCAAATCAATACATACGGAAGTATAAAAATATAAGCTGATATGTGAATCATGTATGCTGGAAATGTAAAAGCTTAAGGAAGAGAATATGCAAACTGTGATTTATTCTGGTTCGGTCCAATCCACGATGACCTACGTCCAGTCCCCAGGCTCCTCCTGAGATTTCCAATCCACTATCTTCTTGTTTAACCGGGCACAAGAAAAGCCTCTACAAATTCACAAGAGTAACTCCCCCTTACACACTGGAAGGTTTACTCCTTCTTACAGCAAGTCGAGCAAAACAATCCGAAGACCTTTCTCTCCTGCTTACTCGTGCAAGTCTTATGAGCAACAACGTTCTCTCCTACTTACACCACTGTAAGTCTTACGAGCAGCAACGTTCTCTACTGCTTGCACCTTGTAAGTCTTACGAGCAGAAAGTCTTATTGACAATTCGCTCTACAACTTCCCCCGTAAGGTGATCAATCCTCTCAAGGTCCCTCTACCTTGAGAACACTTCTGAAATACAAATGAAGTGTTTACAAGCTCTTTTATAGAGTGTATGAATGCTCACTGAAGTACAATACAAATATTCACTCTCAAATGTACATGATATTGTAAACTGATAAGAGCAGAGAGTATGTGAGGTGAAGACTTATGATAACAGCATGTTGGCGTAGTTGGGTTCTCGTGTTTCAGCTTGCTCGTGTGTATCTCAGTTCGCTGTTGTCTCTCCATTCTGGTTTTCGAAAGATTGAGCTTATATAGCCGAAGTTGTGAGAGCCGTTGTGTCTATTCAAATATTTTCCCGTTGTAAGCTGATCGTGTGCTCAGACAGAAAGTTCAACGGTTATGCCCATTGATCGTAGTGCTCTGACAGATGCTTCAGTATTTCCCGTTGTAATCTGTTTGTGCTTCTGACAGATGATTCATACATTTTCTTTCTGTTTGCACGTTCGTTGAGTTGTTTGTTGAATATTGTTTCTGCCCATGATTTGTTATTGCTGAATATTGATCCGTGTATGCCATGTGATCGGTAGTGCATAACACCTGTAAAAGCACTCAGAGAAATAGCCGTTAGAAAACATCACTCGGGTGATTACAGACTTCACTGGCAGTGATTTCTAAAAATTGGAGAATCATTGGAAGTGGACTTGATTTCACTGGAGGTGATTTTCAGAAGATAATATTCCACTGGCAACGATTAGCATCCCTCGAGTGTACCATGAAATCTTTTGACTTGTTTCCTTGTTTCTGTCATACTTCTGGAAGTGATTTTACAGAAGCATTTCATTGGCAGTAGCTTTCTAAGAGTAAGCATATCATTGACTCGATAATAATGATCCCTTGAGTAATTTCCATGATTCTGTAAAGAATATTGAATCACTCTAGCTATCAGTAAATTTTCTTGCGGTGATATCAATTCACTTGAGTGCAGCATTACTTCACTGAAGGTGATTTTCATGAAACAACATTTCACTCTGATAGCTCACAATATTATTCTGGTGATCTCATGTTTCTATCAAACCTGGAAGTGATTTAACAAAATCAACACATCACTTGAATTATCAGTTCATTCACTGATATCTCACAAACGGAAGATCACTTGAATTAATATTAGTTCATTGGAAGTGATCTGGTGCATATTGGTATTCTCTGGAAATGATCAGTTAAGGCACTGGAGGTGATATGAGGAATTTTAATATTCATCGGAAGTGATTCAGCAATCACTGGAAGTGATATGAGAAAGAGTGAAATTCATTGGAAGTGATTCATTATCCACTGGAAGTGATCTACGAAAACAACATAATCACTCGAGTGATTTTGGCATTACTGGAAGTGATTTTGCAAACAGTGAATTTTTCTTGCAGTGATTTCAGGCGCACTGGAAGTGATTTGGCAAAGTTGAGATATCACTCGAGTGATTTGGAGATCACTGGAAGTGAAATGGCAAAGTTGAGATACCACTCGAGTGATTTGGAGATCATTGGAAGTGAAATGGCAAAAATGAAATATCACTGGAAGTGATTTGGAGATCACTGGAAGTGAAATGGCAAAGTTGAGATATCACTGGAAGTGATTTGGAGATTACTGGAAGTGATTTGGCGGAAATCAAAAATCACTCGAGTGATTCAAGATCACTGGAAGTGAAATCTGAAACAGTGAAAAATTCTTGCAGTGATTTTGGTGCCACTGGAAGTGATTTGCTATATCACTCGAGTGATCTCTTCGTTGTGCGTTTCCAGTTCTTCAACAAACAGAGGTAAACTTCCAGATGCCATAACTCTTCAAATATGACTCCAAAATTGCTGTATTATATATCAATGGAAAGCCTTGAAGTCTAGTTTCATATGGCACCAGTTTCAGTTTAATTGGATCCGTGATTTGAGAGTTATAGCCAAAATACCAAAACTGTTCCAGAAAGTGACACTGACATGAAGGCCAAATTCGACCACTGATATCTCCCTCATTGACGTATTGGGAGTCTAGTTTCATATTCAACTGGTTTGGTCTCAATTGGAGTTGTATTGTGAGAGATATGATCAGATAACCAGACCTTGCTCAGCTAGACGAAGAACAGAGTCTGAAAAACTGAACATCACTCGAGTGATTTTCAGAATCACTAGAGTGATTCTGAAAATCACTCGAGTGATTTGTTAAAATCACTCTGCTACAGTGCCAAACAGTGCCAATTGCTACAGTAACGTATTGCTACAGTACCCACTGCTACAGTACCCATAAAACTTGAATCTTCATATTTTTCATTAATTCTTGCAAGTTCTTTATTCCTCAATTTCTTTCTTCCATTACTTGACTAATCTACAATATATGCAATATCAAATAGTTAGTCAATGTATTAGAAAAGTATACTATGCAAGCTTCTTATGCTTAATATTTGACATCTATATTTGTCATCATCAAAACTAATCATATCTAACACTAATCACTCTATAAGTTCTCCTAACCTCCTCTACTCTATTAAATCCATGGTTTTCAAGACAAATCAAGAGGTTAGAGAGAGAGAGAAGATTGATAAGTAAAATATTTACATATTCATTTCCCCTTATATGATGATTTTGTGGACTATATTTGAGCTGAATATAATCAAATTGGGTGTAATTAATAAATAAATAATGATTTTCTTGTAGCCATAGACAATACCGGATTAAGAAGAATTAAAGAAGGCATTTAAGGGGAAGTTACTATTCATGCGGTACTGTTCACTGCAGCACGGGTACTGTAGCGGACCATTGCGTTTCACTGTAGCGGTCGGTGTGTGTGGAAGTGGGGCGGTTCAGTGCAGTTCCTGTAGCAGTCGGTTCACTGTAGCAAGTGGGTAGTTGGTTCACTGTAGCAGTGCGGTTCACTGTAGCAAAATCACTGTAAAAAAATACTGTAGCAGTCCGAAAATGAAGCCTATAAATAGAGCTTCTTGGCACCCTAAAATGAGAAGGAGGAAGGAGGAGAGAGAGAGTTTCCATTTTAGAGAGAGAGAGTTATTATTTTAGAATTTATTTCTTGCATTTTTTTTACTTTTTGCATGCCTCCTACATGGATGGTTTTACCTCCTACATGGAAGGCCTAGGTAGTCCTCCTTTATGGATGTTATAGGTTGCCACCTACATGGATGGTTTTACCTCCTATATGGTAGGCTAGATTTTCCATTTTCATGCATCTTGTAGTTGTATTTTTGTGTTTTTGTAATTAATTTTTATGCAATATTTATGATGTTTGTAATATATTTTGGTTTTGTTTTTAATTTTATCATGAGCTCAATTTTCCTTTTCCTAGGGTGATGACGTAGCTTACTAATGACGGATTGAATCTTAACTTATTAAATCTAGTTTTAATTTTTCCTTCATGATTGAGTTTTAATTATTGCTCTTAATGCTTACAATTGATTGGCCACCTTTTGGATGATTTTAATATGCATGTTGAGACCGGAAGGAGATACATGTGTGTGGATCCTATAATTAAAACCATAATTTGCATATGAAATAAGAATATATTCATATGGGTTGTGTAGTCTTAATTGAGTTCCATAAATCTTAATGCATAATTGATTGCTTAAATTCATATAGGAATATATTGGGTTAGCAATTAATTATAGAATTACTTGACCTTGGAAAAGGTTAGTAATTAAAATAGGGAAACTCGACTATCAATCATATGGAATAAATTGGACTAGAATAGATAAGTGATTCAATCTGGAATTTATTAAGTGAAATCTAATCCCTAGGGCTTTTTCTCATATTTGTCTTTATATCACTTGTATTTATATTTCATCATTTCTATCTTCAATCTCAATCACAACTAATCAACCGACTAAATAGAATTAAAATTACCAATTTTGGTACTTAGTGATCAATCCTCGTGGGAACGATACTCTACTCACTTCTATATTACTTGATTACGACAATGTACACTTGTACTTCTAAATACACCATCCTACACTCATAACAAAGATAATTTTGTTTAGGAGAGAGAAAGAGCAAGAATCAAGAGGTAATCTGTAAAACTTGATTCTCTTGGCTTGTTTGATGTTATTGGTGTTGTTGTTGGTAGATATTGCCTTGTTTTCTCTTTGTTTTTAAAAATGGGCTGAAGTAAAACCTAACTGAAATGCTAAGTAAATTTCCTCTAAACATGTCCATTTAGTGTTTAAATGGTTAATCATATGATTAGAAGTGGTAAGGAGGTGATTAAGCAAGAGAAAATAAGAAAACAACATAATCCTCTTAAGAACCCTAACATTTTGTTCTGAGCATGACATGATGGAGTGAGAATTTTGTAATTAATTTTGATGGTTCCATTGGATTTAGAAGACAAAATTGTGTAGGTATGCAAGTGTTCATGATTTTTGGATGTTTGCATACCAATTTGGAAATTTATGAAATATGTATGTACATGCTGTTTGATTTGCCCCTGTGTAGCAGTGATGTTGTGCGAGGTGTTTTATGGGTCAAATCTTATCCAAGAATTATGAAACTTTCGACAATTAAATTAAAGATATAGAAATTTAATTCTATAGGTTGTTTGTAATTTTTGGAGATGTACATTAGGAGATAAGGATTTTCAAAGATTATGCCCTGTTTCTGGAATGCAATATGGAACAGTGGTATTTGGTGAATTTCTGGAAATGAAATAAATTTAATGGGAAAACCTAAGTATTTTTACACAAATTTAAATTAAAATAGATTCATTTAGGCCTTGGAATCAGTAAAATTATATTTTTTTAGAATTAATTATGAATTTCTAAAGGTGACTGAAAACTCTGCCAGTTCTGGAAAATAGTGAAACTGCACTGTGCAAAGTTGTACTGTGCAAAATTTTTTATATTTTCTTTAGATAACCAGCAAAATTTGAATCAAAGGTAGTAATAGTACAAGTAATAACTAGTTACTTATAACTCTAATTTTGATAGGAATTGGAACTTGCCCGATAAAGAAACGGTTGAATATTGCTCAAGGGAAGTAGCCAGGTGGTAACTTGTCTTTCATATATTTATAAGATACATTGTATGTTCTGTGTGTTCATCATGAATTTTCTGGCATATTCTGGTTATGCGGGGTGGTCTCTCGGGGCCTTTCTACACTGGTGGATGCCCAGGCCAATAATGTTCTGTGATGCACGAGTGAATACCGGGGCCTTTCTGCATCGGTATTCCTCGGGGCCATGTGATATACCTAGCACTATGGTGATATATGAACTACATGTGATGCACTGAATGCTGCTGTGATGATTCTATGTATGATGACTGTGTAGCATACTTTGTGATATTATATCTGTATGATTGGCTATCAGTTACTACTGAGATTCTTTTGAATCTCACTCTTTTTTCAAAACCAATTTACAGTACAGGGAGACAACTTGAAGGGCAAGAAGGTAAATACAGACATGTAGAGGCTGGATAGAGAAAGACTCAAACTTTCTGTTGGTTGTGTGCTTTTAATATTTTGGAATATTTTGAAACTGTAAATGATGTACAAAACTACGTAACCCTGACAACAATATGGTAGTGGAATTGGTAATGCCGCCAGGCTAATAAAAGTACAGTACTTAAACTAAAAGGATAGTTTTACTAAATTACACTTCCAATCACTAATAAAACATAACTAAGGTATGGAACGTGAGAACTAAGTAGAGAATCGCTCCTAAACTCTGATAAAACAAGAGGATGAGCAGGTGAGATTTAGTGAGATAGTGAATGCTTGTGAATTTTTTTTGGAGAAACATTTATTACTAAAAAATATTTTCCAACTTAGGTTCAAATCCTGAGATAGGATTGTAATTTGTGAATGTTATCTGAAGTTGGTTACTCTAGGACTGGTTCCTGGTTTCATAAATGATTGCACTACTCTTTTGTACTTATATGAGCCTGTTAGACATAAGGTGTCACATATGGTCTTCTTATTTAGGTTTAACAACCTAAGAAGGATCCAATAGCAAGCTGGGTAAAGGAATACTTTTAGACAGAGCCTTAATTAAAAGACCTCCAGTATTTAATAGAGAACACTTTTCATTCTGTAAGGCAAAGTTTAGAGTATTCATTATGGCCCCAGAATATGGGCTCTGGGAAGTTATTCAAAACGGGAATTACATACCAGTAAAAATCATAGAAGGCCAACCAGTTCCCAAGTTACCAGAAGAATATGATGGGCATGACAAAAATCTTATAACTCTCAATAGCAAAACAATCCTCATGATCTAAAGTGCCTTAAGTCAAAAGGAGTATTTCAGGTTTTGTACACTTTCAACAGTAAAGGAGATGTGGTAAACCCTACAAATAGCACATGAAGGAACTTCAGACATTAGAGAAAACTGGATCAATATTCTCATTACAGAGTATGATCTACTTCGTATAAAGTAAGGAGGATCAATAGTTGAGTTTGAACTCAGATATACTCATCTCATAAATCAACTTGGAGCACTTGGAAAATTCTATGATCAGGACACCCAAGTAAGGAAGATACTAAATATTCTCTCTAAGGAGTAGGAAGCCAAAGTCATAGCAATAGAAGAAGCTAAAGGCAAGTCAATACAATCAGTGGCTTCTCTATTTAGAAGTCTGTCAAAATATGAAAGCAAGGTAGAGTTCAAACATGAACTTGAAGAATTTGATGACAAGAAGAAGAAAGGAGTAGCATTGAATGTCATTAAAGAAGAAAAGCCATAAAAAGTAGAAGAAGAAATTAAAGATGATGAAATAGGAATGGTTGTGAGGAGATTTAAGAAATTTTATAAGAAGGGTCAAGGATTTAAAAATTGCAACAAATGAGGGACTAGCGACATAAGAGAGATAAAAGAGAAAATCAGTTGCTATGAATGTGGAAAGCCAGAACATATCAAATTTGAATGCTCTGAGTACTTAAAGAAGAAATAAAGAAAGAAGAACAAGTTCGCTAAGAAGAAAGCTTATGATTTAGCAATCTGGGTGATAGCTCTTTTGATGAAGAAGTGACAAACATTTGCCTCATGGCTCAAGAACAATCAGAGGAAGATGAGGTAACTGAAAATCCTATTTATGATGAACTATATGATTGATATAATGCTTTACATACTGAATTTATGAAAATAGTGAGAGAACTTATGAAACACAAAAAAGGGTGTAAGTCTTGAGGAACCAAAACCATTTTTCTATGACACCTGTCAATTTTGGAAAAGAAAAATAATGATCTTACCTAAAATCTTGAAAATTTTACCAAGGGAAGAAAAATTCTAAAAGTGATTTTGAAAACTCATAAATTCACCAATGACAGATCTGGAATTAGATATGATCTAAAGTCAGATAAGTCAAAAGGAAAGAAGTTTGGTAAACAAACTTATTTAAATTATTTCCAAAAATCAGTACATGTCTCTAACCCTTTTGCTAATTGTAATTTTTGCAATAGCAAGGGTTATTATACTTTATCATGTTATCACAGAAAAGAAGCAACTATATGAACCTACAAGTTGGTGCCTAAAGGCTCATACTTGCCCAAGATAGTTCAACCTAACCATAAAGGACCCAAGAAGGTGTGGGTACCTAAAACTTGATCATTGTTTCTCGGTAGGTATGTTTTAAGGCATTTAAAGGAAATAAATGGTATATAGTTATTGGATGCTGAAGACACATGATGGGTAACAAAGAGAGACTTACCTCTATAAATCCAAAAGAAGGAGGTAGAGTTAAGTTTGGAGGAAACCAATCTGGAAAAATTGCTAGGATAGTAGAAGTTGGAAATGGGATACACATCAAAGATGTCTACTATGTAGAAGAATTTATACACAACCTGCTGAGTGTAAGTCAAAGTACTGACAAATATAACTGAGTTATCTTTGACTCTGAGGAATGTCTTATAGTCAGTAAGAAGGACTTGCCTATCAAGAAAGATGAACTTAAGGTAAAAATCAAAGCCACAAGGGAAGGTAATTTTTATATTATTGATATCAATAATCATATTTCTAAAAATTGTTTTCTCAGTAATATTGATGAAAGTTGGCTGTGGCACAAAAGATTAGCACATACAAATATGCATTAGTTAAATAAGCTTATAAAAAAGGATTTAGTGATAGGTTTACCTAAAATACATTTTAAAAATGATTTAGTATGTGACTCTTGTAAAAAGGGGAAACAAACTAAATCTTCTTTCAAAGCCAAGAAGGAAATATCAACAAAAAGACCATTACAACTACTCTACATGGATCTAGTTCGACCAGCAAGGGTTAAAAGCCTTGGGGGCAACCTATATACCTTGGTAATTGTTGATAATTTATCAATATTTACATGGACTATCTTTTTTCCATCAAAAGATGAAACTTTTAGTGAATTCATTATTTTTGCTAAGAAATTGCAAAATGAGAAAGGTATTCCTATTACGACACACTAGTGCAAAATAGGCATTTTAGACCGCATCATTTAGACCGGTTATTACGGATAAGGTCTAAAAGAAAGGCGGAGTGGCAATTCAGTAATTAAAATCAATTTTTTAGACCGGTTGTCTAAACAACCGGTCTAAAAAAACCTTATTTAGACCGATTATATAAACACACGGTCTCAAAAACAAATTAAGACCGGTTGTTTAAATAACCGGTCTTAAAAGTCAATAATTTATGATCGGTTATTTTAACAACCGGTCTGAAAAACAAAATTATTAAAATGAATAAATAAATCACGTTATTATTAAGACCGGTTGTTTAAATAACCGGTCTTAAAAGTCTAATATTCAAACCTAGTCAGCCGCGAAAGTTTATTTCATCAGTTACGTTTCATTTCCTTCCCCCTCTGCTTCCACCGCCGCGAACTGCTCAAGTCCAGGATCGTAGGTGATATTCCGCCTTATTCTCCGGCTACCCTTCCAATCGCCGCCACCGCTTCCACCTTCTTTTCCATATTCTGTTGTCGGCGTTTAAAATACTCCCTCCTTCTCCGTTCGTACGTGCCCATTACTGCAAAGAAGTCACCGTGAGTACCATCGTGAAGGGCGGCTGAGCTTCTTATTTCTCCAGCCTTTATCTCCCTCTGGCGTGTTTTCCAGCTACTGCTACCCCTCTCCTCCTACGCCTCAAGCCACGATCCAAGTTACTTCAAACAGGTAATGTCCCCTGTCTCAATCCTCCGTATAAATAGACATTGTGTATTCACTGTCTATCCAAGAATAATCTATACTATAATTGAACTAGAAATTAAAATAGAAATGGAGAAAAAATGAAATTTACTCTTATGGAAATTAATTGGTGAAGCTTAATTAACGGTGTCCTGAACTGGTGTGATTTGATTATTTGAGGATTAGGGTACTGATATTTGCTAGTTTTCATAGTCTCTGGATTGCTCAAGTTATTGTGTCAAATTTCCTGGCATGTATGCTTATGAATGGCTGATTAGAAAATTGTTACATAATATTCAGTTAGTTTTGAAACTAAATTTGAGAGGTGATTTGAGGTTTAGACTAAAGCAATTCTTGTGTATGTGGTCTAATTTAAGTCCTGAAATTGCTAGTGTATGTTGATACATTTTCCATATTACTTGAAGAAAATGGAACAGACTGCAATTATATCTTATGCGGAATTCTAATGAAGAAATTTGTTAAACTAGATAAATTGATGAGTGTAACCTTTTCATACTCTCATCATACTCCTGCCTTTCCCAGGGCAGTTAATATACAGAAGAGAAGAAAAAAAAGGAAAAAGGGTCATCGATATCGAAGAGGAAAGTCGTTCAAATTATGATCTTCTCGAGACCCCTTCTTTTTCTAGGGGTCTTCCTGTATTGAACGAAGAAGATGAAGCTGATAATGAACACGGCACAAGAAATGATCATCGTGAAGGGATATGGGAGGATATCTCTTTATAAATCTACTTTAAATGTTAGTTATCTATTTAAACTCATTATCGTTATAACTTATATGCAGATTATATGTATAGTTATTTTATAACTTACTAACTCAACAATTTGTCTTAACAGTACAATGACGGATCTGATGCATCCTACAACAGAGGATCAGGTGCATCCTACAGCTGAGGATCAGGTGCCTCCTATAGCAGAGGATTAGGTGCATCCTACAGCAGAGGATCAGGTGAACCCTACTGCTCAGCACAGCGAGCCTCAGAGTGTTTATCAGGGGCATTCATTGGGTGAGCCGAGTCACCAGCCCAGACGGAGGGGTAGGACGGCCACACGGTTTAGGGATGTTTCCCTGAGTCGGTTTTCCGGGGAGAGGATACCGATCCAGTTCGATCAATACTAGAAACTGATCGGGCCAAATGCCAGTCATTTTAGGAGTTTTGTCGACCTCCTTGCACGGAATAAGCCTAACATATTGATAGAGGAGTGGAGGAATGTCGACAAAAAGGTTAAGTAGCATATTTAGGACATTATTCAGGTATAAAATTCCCATTGTATGTTTCTTTTATCAAATTTGTTTCATTACTGTCACTAACTCCTTTCATTCATGAATAACAACTCACTTATGACGTTCCTCAGAGTGAGATCTTGTATCACAAGACTATGACGTATTGTTGTGAGCACTGGAGGAAGTTCAAGACAAATCTGGCCAACAATTACGTGCGTATCGAGGTGCCAGCTGGTAAGCCTCGTCCTACTCCTTACAGCAAGTATTCGTACATCGATGAAGCGACATGGCAGGAGTTTTTTAGGCTTCAGACTACTCCAGAGGCTTTGGTGAGTTAACTTATTTTGTACTTTATTTACTTATCTTTTGTCTTTACTGTTTGTAACTTTTTTTCCCATTTCTTATTCGCAGGCAAGAAGTAAAAAGGTAGAAGCGAGTGGCAGGAAGAATGATTGTCCCCACACAATATCTCGTGGGGGATACGTAAAGGCTGAGAAAGACTTGTTGGTGGCCAAACGGAGGAGATTGGAAGAAGCATCTCAATCCGATCCTTTCGTTCTACTATCTCCACCATCTCCGACACGGCGCGAAGAGTTGTGGTTGCATGCTCGCCGGAAGAGTGGTGGATCCTATACGAGTGACCAGTCTCGTATAGTCGATAAAAAAATTGTAAGTATCGTTGTTCTTATTAACTGTTTAATAAACATATTTCATTACTCATGTGTGTTTTTTGTATATCTCACAGGAGGAACTTCAAAAAAAGAAAGCCGAGGGAGCCTTTAAGTCGGAGGGGAGGAATGACATTCTCACGGTTGCTACTGGAAAACGTGAGCATCCAGGCCGTCTCAGGGGATTTGGAGGAGGGGTGGGTATAAAGGATTACTTTGGATCATCCTCACACAGTTCCTCCTCCAACGTGGTCACGAGAGACGAATTAGAGCGTATGTTAGCCACTGCGAGGGCAGAAGCAAAGGCTGAGGAAGAAGTATCATTTGATGCACTATTGGATGCCCGGTTGAGCAAGATGAAGGATAAGGTATATGCCATAGTGAGCACAAGACAAGACACCGCTGCTGTCCAGGCACAGTCGCTGGATCGCCATAAGCAGAGCACCAAAGGGAGTTGTTGCAATGTGGGACAGTCATCAGAGGGTCTTGGAAAGGATAATATTGAGCCTTGTGAATTATATGTTGAGGATCCTCTGAGACAGTTAGTTGCACGGGGGAGTGCGCACAACCTAGGATCAACTGTTCACCACCTTGAGATGACAGATGATCAGGTTAAGGTGTCAGTTGAGGAGGTTATTATCTCAGACGCACCTGTCCCTATCCCTTATGAGGAGTTCAAGATTGTGGCTGATGTCTTGGGTACTTTCATATCATGGAAGAAGAACCTTGTTTCTGTTGGAGCTGTAGATTCCCTGATCAGAGCCCCAAGTCTAGCTCCCTTTCCTCGTGAAGTTTCACAGCCTCCACCACTGAATGTGATGCAACAAGTGATTCTGATGGCATTTGATACATCTTTCCTGACTAAAAATTGGACTATAGATTCAGTTATTGGACCGTCAGGGGCGGCATGCTATCTTGTGAGGGATGATTTAATGTCTATGGTCGCTCCTAGACAAAATCTTACGATTGCGATTGTCCAGCTTTTTTTGATGTAAGTATCTTCTTCAAATGGAAGTAAATATCTTAAAAATTATGCTATGTAACCTTAATTTGTGTGCTTCCATTTTTGTAGGTACATGAATTGTAGGTGAGTTTCCTCTGGGCAGAGCGCTAAATTTGGATTCATGTGCCCAGCTCATGCCATAGAGAAAGGGACCACCTCTGCCATCAGACATATATATTTATCACAGAGGCTCAGTGAAACAGAAACTGACTGTTTCTTGGTTCCTTATGTGCATGGGTAAGAAATTAAACATCAAATTTATATTCCGAAACATCACATATATATAATGCTTTATATTTTCTTAACATTCATCTCTTTTTTTAAGGGATCATTGGCAATTGGTTATTCTGTGTAAGGCTAGTTACACAGTGATCCTCCTCTGCTCTCTCCACTTCAAACTGGGGACTGACTTGAAGAAGACCATGAACTCATAAGTTTTCTTGCTTTATTACCTTTTGTGTGCAAAGTTTGTGTGCAGAATAAGTAATCTTTGTGATTTTGATCATAAGGATATGTAGACGGACTTTCCTACACGTTAAGTGTGGTAGGCATGTTTGTGACTTAAAAGACCCTACATGGATCACGCCAAAGGTTAGTACATATTTGTTTTCTTTAAGATGCATTTCATAAGCTATGCTTTTATGCTTGCTTTGATGATATCATGTTTTTTTTCAGACCCGTAGGCAACCACCGGGCTCCAACTTATGTAGTCTTTATATGTTGAGGCAAATTTACAATATTATTAGCCTAGGCATGACTGACTTTACCGAGGAGGTAATAAATGTATATTTCAAATATTTTGTATTACTTTATTGTTTTTAAGTTAGTAAGTTAATGTTTTGTTTGGCTTCGGTGTTAGACATACAGATGTTTGATCTTGTTGATCCCTTTCCTGAAGAAGATATTGATTTCATCCGTAATTGTTGTGCTGAATTCATTTATGAGCTTTTACAAGATTAGTAAGTTTTTGAATCCGATCCTATGTTGTTCTAATAATACTTATGGTTTTCATATATATCTAACTTGGTTTATATCTTTGTTTAGGACAAATTATTGGATATTGGGGATACTAGTTGGCTGTTGATTCAGGCAGGGGATCACTATTGTAAATTTTCCTCCACTTTTTTCATTTCTCTGTAAAGCTTAGGAATTTTTTCCATATAATGAGAAATATTTCTTTTCCTCCTTCTCTTTACAAGCTTTGAGATTGCAAGTTCACACAATGTTGCAATTTTCCTGCTATCATTGTTTAATTGTGGTGCTGTGGTTCAAAACGCCTGATAATTATAAATTGTTAATATTGTACTGTTTCTGAGAATTGAATAAGTTGATCATGTGTTATTGGTAGTCATTGGAATTGAATGTGTTTTTTTCAATGATTTTTTTCATAATGTTCATTCTTTGATTGTTGAGAGTCGAGGATTGTAAGGGCCAAGTGTTTTTCCCTTGAACAAACTGACATTTATAGGTTCATACCGATTACGATAACTAAGATCATATTTAACAAAAGACGGAAAGGGGAACTAATAAGGATTTTAGGCTTCATGATTCTATATTTGGAGCAAGTTTGTATTCTGAGAAATACCAATTGTTTCTGGAAATAAAAATGTTGTTGTCACTGCTTCTGATTGTCAATATATACATATATGTATGTGTATGTAATGTGGCACAGAGGGGATGTTGTTGAATATGGCTTACTGGCCTAGGTAAGATTGAAACAATTAAAATGAAAAAAAAACAAAATTTTAGACCGGTTCTAAAAATAACCGGTCTTAAATATGAATTTAAGACCGGTTATTAAGAGAACCGGTCTTAAAAGATTAAATTTGAAGACCGGTTCTAAATTTAACCGCTCTTAAATCTATATTTAAGACCGGTTATTAAGAGAACCGGTCTTAAAGAAGTAAACTTTTAAGACCGGTTCTCTTAATAACCGGTCTTAAATTCATATTTAAGACCGGTTAAATTTAGAACCGGTCTTAAATTGTTATTTTTTTATACTGAAATTTTCCTACTAGTTCCGTTAGTTAAACTTTAAGACCGGTTGTTGTAGAACCGGTCTTAAAAGTTCATATTTTAGACCGGTTTTTTAACCGGTCTAAAAAGTTAAATACTTTTTAGACCGACTGTATCAAGACCTGATCCAAAACCGGTCTAAAATGTCTTTTTTAACCGGTCTTAAAAGTGATTTTTGTACCGGTGACAGTTAGAATAGATCATGGAGGAGAGTTTGAAAAGCAAGCATTTGGAGACTACTGTGATATGAATGGCATTAAACACAACTTCTCAGCACCAAGAACTCCTCAACAAAATGGTGTTGTTGAAAGGAAGAATAGAGTCCTCATTGAAATGGCTAGAGAAATGCTTAATGTGAAAGAAGTCTCACAAGTGTTTTGGGTTGATGCAATAAGTATTGGTAGCTATATCTCTAATAGAGCTTATATCAGATCAATGCTAGGAAAAACAACGTATGAGTTTTACAAGGGAAGAAAGCTAAACCTCAGTCATCTATACATATTTGGATGTAAGTGATTTATTCACAATAATAGTAAGGATAATTTAGGGAAATTTGATCCTAAAGCCGATGAAGGTATATTCATAGGATACTATAATAGAAATAAAGCTTATATAGAGTATTTAATAAATAAAATTGTATTATTGAAGAATCAATTCATGTTGTGTTTGCTGAAGTAGATCCTCTTGTCAAACCATTAAATGATGAGCCAAAATTCATTAGTCATACGGAAAGGCCAACTATTTTAAAAACTTCTGTAACCAATGAACTAGAAGAAAATCTGAATCAATCTTCTTCTCTTATTCAAGCAAAAGATTGGAAATTTAATAGAAATCATCCCATAGACCAGGTCATAAGTAATGTTGAAGAAGGTGTAAAGATTATAAATAGGATTCTTAATGTACAAACTTGATGAATCGGCAATCATTGTCAGAAATAAGGCAAGATTAGTGGTCAAAGGCTATAATCAGGAAGAAGGAGTTGATTATGAGGAAACATATGCTCCATTAGCAAGATTGGAAGCTATACATATACTATTAGCCTTTGCATGCATCAAAGGATAAAAACTCTATCAAATGGATGTAAAAAGTGATTTCCTTAATGGTTACAAAATGGAGGAAGTTTATGTTGAACAACCCCTAGTTTTGAAAATTGTTATAATTCAAATCATGTCTATAGATTAAAGAAAGCCCTTTATGGTCTTAAGAAAGCTCCAAAAGCTTAGTATGAAAGACTAAGCAATTTTCTCATTGATCAAGAGTTTGACAGAGAAAGAGATAATTTTATTTATCAAACGTAAGAAAAATGAAATGTTAATTGTACAAATATATGTTGATGATATTATTTTTGGAGTTACTAATAATTCTCTGTGCAAGGAATTTTCTGATATAATAAAAGGAAAATTTGGTATGTCTATGATGGGAGAATTGACATTCTTCTTGGGCTTGCAAATCAAACAAAGAAATAATTGAATATTCCTATCATAAACTAAATATCTCAAAGAACTCCTCAAGAAGTATGGAATGGATCAAGCCAATAGAGCTGACACTCCCAAGAGTTCAACATTCTTACTGGATGCACACGTTAAAGGAGCTGAATTTAACATAATAAAGTATCAAGGGATGATTGGATCATTTCCCTATCTTACAGCTAGTAGAATAGATATCCAATTTAGTGTTAGAATGTGTGCTAGATACCAATCATGTCCCAAGGAATCTCATGCTGAAACTGTGAAAAGAATTTTCAGATACCTTGTTGATACAGTAGAATTTGGGATATGGTATCTAAAAGGAGGTAATGAGTATTTGATTGCATACTCAGACTTTAATCATGGTGGCTACAAGACTGATAGAAAAAGTACAAGTGGACAATGCCAATTTCTTGAAGGAGCAATTGTCTCTTGGTTCAGCAAGAAACAAAATACAATATCATTATCTTCAACAGAAGCTGAATATGTAGCAGCTTCAAGCTGCTGTGCTCAAGTGTTATGGTTGAAGCAGCAATTACAATATCTTGGCATTCATCTCAAATAAATTCCTATCTACTGTGACAACATCAACACCATTAGTTTAGCCAATAATCCAGTACAACATTCAAGAACTAAGCATATTGATGTGAGACATCATTTTAGTAGAGATAATGTTCAAAAGAAAGATGTCAAAGTTGTATTTATCCTTACACATCTGCAATTGACTCATATATTCACTAAACTATTAGCAAAGGATTAATTTCTATATATTAGAAGGGAATTGATAATGGTAAATCCTAATGAATTGTGAGTAAATTTACATATTTTTAATTCATTTAATTATGTTTTGATGATAAAAGTTATGAACTTAAGCTTCAGAGTATCTAGATATGTGTTTTACAGGATTGTCCATAAAAAAGATGGTATGACAAAAGAAGTTTTATTCGGATACTACCTATCAAACCCCTCAATATTTTGACATTTACTAGAGTATTAATACGTATTTCAGTGGGCATACATAAATAGCATAAACATATTAATATTAAATACTTGATTACATTACAGAAAATCCCCACAGGATTTACACATAATGATTACAAATCCCAAAAATACATAAAGTTTGACAGATAACCACTACTAAATTCTTGATCAGCATCAGAATCCATAGTTGCCGGTATCTACTTCTTTACCCTTTAAGCCTTTACCTTTAGCTGGGTAAATTTTTAATTTTTGGTAGTAATGTAATATCCTAAATTTAATCACCAAAATTTTTTGTATATTTAATTATATTCAATGGAATAAAATGGTGAATTTTAGTGCACTTGAAGTAGTCAAAATAGTGGAAATAGTGATTATACAAAATTTTTAGCCAAGAAAGACCTAAAGTCCAATTTTTGCCATGACAAAGGATTAACATTGAAGCCTAAAATTTAGTATGAAAGAGCAAAATTTTTAGGCCCAATATATATTGCAAAAATTTGGCCAAATAGAAAGGAAAGGAAGAAGACACAATTTAACACAAAATGTAAGGGCAAAATAGTCAATTGGCTAAATAAAATAAAATATTAATAATTTCCCTTAATAAATAGGGAAAATTCAGTTAAAGAAGAAGGGAAGAGGGAAAATGAATATTTGGCCAAGAATTAAGTCAAGTGGAAGCTTGATAAGCTAAGTAGAAAAAGGAAGAAGGGAAAAGAAAAATCACATGCAAAAATTTCATTAAAATAATAATTGTTTAAGGAGGTGGAAGAGAGCTCTAGAAGAGTTAATTCAACACTTCCAAAGGCCATTAATTTTGGCCAAATAAGAGCAAAGGAGAGAGGGAGAGAGGGTTGGAGAAAAACATGAGAACAAAGAGAAGGAACAAGAGTTTAAGAAGCAATCGAGGTGAGTTAGGTTGTAAATTCCACTTGTTCTTTCCTTCTAATTCATGAAAACACCTTTCTAACCCTCATGCCTCCATGAATCGCACATATAGCAAGCTCAAAGTCAAGGAAAAGAAGAAGAGAGAGGGACGATTTTTGGAGCTAGTGAGAGAAAATAAAAGGTAAGCCATAAAACCTTGCTTTTCTTGTTGGATTCAAGGTTGTCATTGTTGTTGTAGTTAATTCTTGGCTTGCATTGGTTGGATTTTGTGACTTGGGATGTTCAAAACCTAAGGGGAGATGCTTCCTAAATTGACACTAATCATGATCTTAAATATGGGATTATAAGTGAAAAGGAAGTGTCCAGTTAAGAGAAATCATGAAACTTCCATGTTTGCTAAAATTTCCCAGATTTTTGGCCAGTTGAGTTTGACTGGGTTAGAGATGAAATTGTGTTTTTGATGATTCCATTATGTTTAGAATGAAAAAAATTATGTAGGAAACATGTGGATTATGGAGTGTGAAATGACAATTTTGCCCTTAAAACCCTAATTGGTGGTTGTCAAGGGTAAAACTGGAAATACAGTGTGATTGTGCCAAAAATGAGGTCAAAATGGATTTTACATGTGAAATTGTGTAGGAATAGCCTGGGTCATAATTTTTGGGAAAGTACAATTATATGGGGTATAAAGGGAATTAGATCGGATTCCCTAAGGGCGTTTTGGTAATTACACATTTTTAACTAAAGATAACCAACTTATAAATTTTAGAATAAGTATGAATGAGTAATAACTCATTTGTGATCAATTTGGGAATTTTAGCATTTGATATTTATGAAGTTAGACTATAAACTAAGGATCGATAATAGCTAGGTCAGGAAAGGTGCAAGGTAACAACTCTTTCTCTCATATTCTATGTGATTATTAATATGCATTGTTTACCATGTTCTGTGCAATGACATGTGAATGGAGGTAAATCCTAGAGTTGGGAGTGGGAAAAGTATAAGTATCACTATGAGGGAAAAACACAAGTACCTCTTGGCCCAAGGGTATCTAGTCTAGGTTGACCAATGTGATTGATGACATTCCTTGCTCGGTGTAGGAAAGCACTAGTACCACTCTATGGGAACAACACAAGTACCATGAGGCCAGTAGAACCCAGCTGGAGGCAAATACGGATAGGTTGTTGCTTGCTCCAAAACAATATTGAGACAAGTACGAAAAGGTTATTTCCTGGTCTAGAATATTGATATGATCTCGATATGACAAGGAGGATTCAGGCGATCATTTTGATCCGAACAAAATCATCACTTTGTTCCTGAACATTGTTTAACAGACATATGTATAGCATTACTATTTATTGTATCATATATGCTGCTTTGCATGTTTATCTTTCTCATTTTATATGATTGACTGCTTGTTACTACAGAGATTCAATTGAATCTCACCCCTTTCCAAAAATTAAAATTTATTAAGCAAAAAGTAGCGGCTCCAAAGGCAAAGAGGAGGACACCTGCAACTGAAGGATCCGGGTCTAATGAAGAATTCTTGTTGGTTATCCTTGTACTTTATATATACTTTCAGGTTTTGTAATTGACTATGTATAAACCCTGTAGGAAATTGCTGTAATATAATCAAGAGTTTTTATATCAATATGTTTATGCTACACTACTATAGAATATAGATTTTATGACCCCCAAAGGACATCCGTTTTTAAAAAAGGGAAGTAAAAATTAAGGCGGTAGCATTTTTGTAATTCTGGGTGGGATTTGTTTTGTTTTAGACGTCCCAATTTAAATTTGGGATGCCTAAAATGAATCTTTAGACGTCCCAAATTCAAAAAGGGACGTCTAAAGTGTGCTTTTAGGGGTCCCAAAAAACAAGGGACGCTTAAAGTGTGCTTTTGGCGTCATTTTTGTAGGATGCCTAAAATCACACTTTAGATGTCTATTTTTGAATTTGGGACGCCTAAAGTTAATTTATTTTAGGTGTCCCTTTTAAATTTTGCATGCCAAAATAAGTACTTTAGGCATCCCAAATTCAAATTGGGATGCCCAAAAGTGCCCCAAAAATTTAAAGTCACTTCGTTGAAATTTAAGTAGTAGATCCCGGGTCCCATCGATATAGCTCTTAGATGAAGGGCTAGTTGAAGTTGTTCACTCGGTTCGAAGAAAAGAGCAAAACTGAATGTGATCATCTCTACTTTTGTTAGCTCGGAATGAATGCTTGAAGCTTCACGTATCTCCCCCATAAATGTAATACCCCGACTTTTGGGAAAAAAGGCTTGAGATTAAGCCTATATTAAGGGGATTGCCAGACCTCGATTTATCAAATGTCCTAGTGGGACATGGTATTATTTTCAAAAATTTCTTTATATCATTGGATATTAAAGGGAATATTATGATGAACTAAAGATCTTGGGGAATAACAAAACAAAGCAATTAGAAGTCACACACAATATAGTAAAGTGGAACACAAAGTAATTTTGCCACCGGTGAAATTCCAGTTGTGGCAGTGGTGATTGTGTGACATTTTTCAATAAGTAAATGATATTGAAAAATTATGAAACTTTCCAAATGAAAGTATACTTATTGAGCTTTAATTTGATAGGTCATATGAGTCATTTGGATTTGTACACAAAGAGAAATGAATTTTGGAAGTTAGCCCAGCGAAATTAATTATTTTCTGGGACATCATTGAAAGCTTAAAATTCTAGGAAAAGTTAGCTTCCAATTGGCCAAAATTTATATTTTTTCTTAAACCTAGACTCAATAAGGGTCGTATAGCCTTTAGAATCACTCCAATTGGACATTTTTACAATTAGATATGAATTTTCAAAATTTGATTAAAATTCTGCCAAGTTTTGCATTAAGTGCAAAAATGGGAAAATTTGTAAAGGTCAAATGGTCATTTGACTAATAAAGCCAGCAACTATTTATTTTTTCCTTTAATTTGGATAAATTATGGCTGAAGTAGGGAGCAAGAAATGGAAATAGAATTATTTTGTAATATTATACAAAATAACCATAATTTTGTACCAATAAGACTTGAACACTTGTAAAGTAAGTTTGGAGGAATGCTTTAAGTCATTAAACCTTCATCTTTCTCCATTCATTTTCGTGAAAGCTGAACCAAATGGAGAGAGAGAAGAGTTGAAGGAACTTAAAGAACAAAGAGGAAGGGCTATGGTTCAAGAAGCCAAAATCCAAGCAAGCCAAAACAAGGGATAAGAGAGAGAGGGCAGAGGAGTTTTTAGAGAGAGAGAGTGTGGAGAAGTCAAGAGGGCCATGAAGTGACAAAGAAGAGGTAATGGTTGGAAGACTAAGATACAAGAGGAGGACATAAAGTCCCAAAAGACAGGTGAGCAGGAGAAGTGTGCTGAGAACAGAGAAGAGGAATGCACGAAGAGGAATGCTGCTGGTTGTTTAAAGACCTTTTAGTTATTTTAAGGTATGTAAATATTGTGTAAACTCTTATGGGGAAAAATGTTGTTTTATATTCAAGAAATATTATATCGACATTATTAGTATATTTATGCTATTCCTGTGTGCCCACTGAACTACGCATTGCTACTCTGAGTAATGTCATTACATAAGAGGAATATTAGGCAGGGTCTTTACAATAAACACATAGTCAAAGAAGCATCCCCAATATAGAGTTTTGTTTGTTGTCCCTAACACAGCCATCAACCGTCATCACGAGCTCGTTGGTCCCTCTCCACCGCCGTCGTTAGCTCCCTCCTTTCTCTCTCCCTACCGTCGAGCACCTGTGTCGCTCCTCTGTCTACCCTCCTCCCTTATGGGTGCTACCTCTTCCATCCCTCTCTAGGATCTTATACTTGCTTTCCAGCTCAGTGATTGAATCCATGCTCACTTACCCAAATCTGCCCTAATAGGGTTCGACTGAGACCCTGCGCAATACTAAGAGTGTCAGCCACTTGATAGGTGCGAGCCTTTACCATTTCTGAATTCTCTGTTAGAGTTCATAATGTAGTTTGATTTAAATCGCTTGGGTAGTGTTAGAAGATTTATTTTGGAATGCAGATTGGCCTGCTCTTATTTACCTAATTTTTACTAAGACAAATGAGGTAAATAATGTGGATTCTCTGAGTTTCTCTATTCAGTATAGAGCATGAAATCAGGAACAGTTGAAGTCTCAGATCGCGGTTGTAACACCTTACTTTTATACCATACAAAATAGTTCAAAATGTGACTTGATGCCAGATCAGAGACCAGAAATAGTTTTCAATCCATTTGGGATCTCGAATTCCCTACAGGGTTCGATCTTATAGTTAAGTGGGTTTTTGAAAAAATTTTCAAAACATTTGAGTTGTGGTCTCATTTCTGTGTTCTCTTAAATTCGTTTAATTCATTTGGGTATGTTTCCATTTGTTAATATCAGAGTACTTACTGATGTTTTGAGCGGATATTCGGGTTAAGTTTATTACTAGAGGGTCCACCTGGTGCGGATACCCTATTCTAGTTGATTTACTGCAATTACATACAAACTTTAAGGTCTACAGTTGGTGTACTTCTACCACATGAGTAGTAGTTTTAGAAAACACCCTTTTGCATTATATACAGATTCAAAAGTTAAATAACCAACAGAAAGTAAACTCTAAGTCTTCTTTTCTACCCATCCATAACTACCTTCTTCCCGTGAGAGCTATTTGCCTATGCTGCATGTTAGTTATTAGAAAGGGATGAGATTCAAAAGAATCCCAGTAGTTGTTGGAAATTGTGCCCTAGGGGCCAATCATTGTACTTTGAATATTGTCATTCAATGAATTTCTCCATTTGGTTATCACATTATTCGCATGTTCACTGTGATAATTGTATCCTTGGATAAATCATAATGATTGTCCTAAATGTCCCTGGTCGGTCATCTATGTGGGAGCAAAGATGAAATAAGACCAGTATGACTTTGATAAGGTATGGGGATACTAATCAAAGTCTTAGGAACTTGTAGGAGTATAAGGTGCTGGACCGACCCGCTATGAGAAAGCTGCATGGATCAAGTCATAAGCTTATCTCATGTATAACCATGTCACAATGCCCTTTGACCTGAGATCATCATGGATTCCTACATGGGAGTCACTAAGCTTTGACTTAGTCAAAAGTCACCTTTAACCGGGTGGTGATAAAGGCTACAATCGGGCTTAATGGTTTTCATGTAGAGGAATGTGAATGGTCAAGATGGAATTTGTCCCTTACATTAGTGAGAGATATTACTGGGCCCCTCGATGAGTAAGTCTGAGAAATGTATGGCCATACTACGATGGAAAAGAGTTTCTACTTCTATAGTCAGACTACTCAGGGATCGAGAAAGTAATGGTCAGGAATAGGAGGATGACATTCTCCATGCCTCATCCTTGACCGAAATATCGTGTGACAAAAGGGACGTGATATGGTTATACGACAGGTTATATCGTATTGTCGATCCTCATATGAATTGGGTAGTCGTAATGTCTTGCTAGAGGCCGCTTACGACTTGTGGGTTAGTATAGTCATTGGCCCACTGCCAACTTCGTTTGGGCCTACAGGGTCGCACACAAGAATAGCCCAACATGAGCTATAATGTCCAGATTCATTGAATCTAAGATGCGTCTAAGATTCAATGAATACAATGTTTAATCTAGGGTGAATGAATTTTAAATATATATTTATTATATACACATGTTGTGTGAATATTTATTTGATAAATATTTATATGTGTTATATATATATTTATATTTGGAAAGGAATATTAATAATATTATATACACATATGTATTTTTGAAATACATAAATACATATATAATATATATTATTTGATAATATATATTATATATATATGATAGTATTATATTATATGATCATATGATAATATTATATTATATATATATAATATATATTATTTGATAATATATATTGAATATATGATAATATTATATTATATGATGATATTATTGTATTGTGTATATATAAAGATATTATATGATAATATCTCATATTTAATTTATGAAGATAAATTAAATTCTATTGGCTCTTTATTCTAATTAAATAAATAGGTTAAATTAAAACTGTTGGACAGATTTAATTAAACCAGGTTTATTTAATTAGCTTATTAAAACAATTAAATGTTAATTGATATGATAAGGATTTTGAAATTAATTAAGATTAATTTTAAAAATCCAATATCCATCATAAAATAGATAACCCTACTAGTTATAAAATATGAGAGCTAGGGTTTTCTACAGATGATGAAAAACTAGAGAGCCACAAGAAAACCCTAGAAGGATATTAGAGGCGCTAGCACGCTGCCGGTGTTGGGATCCTATTCGTGTGGATACCAGTAGAGGGAGCTGATATGAATAGTTAGCTCCTCAAGATTGAAAAAGGCAAAACTCCAAGAAGAACTAGTTGACATGTTGATGTTGGGGATGGTTAATCTCATACTCATAGAGATTGACGCTCTTTTAAGAAGAATTAGCGGACATGTAGATGTCGAGGAAATTATTTCAGGAGCAACCAAACATGGAGATTTGTGAACTCGCAATACGTTTATGATTGTGGGCATTCAAACAAACATGAATAAGGTACGACTCTTTCTAACTTGATTTAAATGCCGTTGATAGATCCGCAATTGGGATTGGTAAACTTTTGCAATTTTAATTTTTTTTTAATTCTTCCGCTGTGTGCCTACCAATCCCAACAGTGGTATCAGAGCTAGGTCAATTGTGCATTTAAATTGAGTTTTAGTGCTTATTGTGTGCTTATATATGTGATATATAAGTGAAACATGATTTTAGAAAGATTGAAGTCATAGTAGTAGTGCTGCAGATTTTCATTTTTTTTAGAGGCAGTATGATTGTGACGAATATTCGAATGCTCAAATCTTATCCAATAATCCTGAAAATTCCCAGAATGAAAGTAGACATCCTAAGCTTTAATTTGATATATAATATATGCGATTTGGATCAGTATATTAGGAGATATCAATTTTTGAAGTTAGGCTTTGAATCTGTGACGTTTTCTCTAGCAGCGAAGATTAATTAGTGTTTCAGGAACAGTGGACATATAATTTTATGAAAATTATATTTTTCGTTTAAAATATACTTAAGGACGGTCAAATAGAGCTTTGAACCACTACAATTGGATTTTTTGAGATTTAATTATGATTTTTCAAATTAAGATGAAAAATCTGACAGCTTAGTGTGACTGCCATAGCTAACTGTTCATAGCTCAATCACGACATTTATTACTTTTCATATTGTATGAATTGTTGATTGTTGTGGTTTACTTCTCCAAATTGTTTGGGTATGGTGAACAACATGGATTTAGTTTTACAAGTGTTGTAATGTTTAAATATGGCCTGCGTGCCATGCCTTTCTCTAAATATTCTCATTGTACATTCTCTTCTCATCTCACTCCCCTCGTATGTTCAAACTAGGTTTCTTTCAATGTAATTTTTTCTCTTCTTATTTAGAGAAGTCCTCTCATTGGCTTGGGAGGATTTTAGGTTAGGTGAGCCATGTTGTATCACGTTTAAATTATGCTTTTGATTAGATCATAACATGCATACTTTTGTAGTTATGTGTATGAGATACAACCACGATTACATTAACATAAATGAAACTAATTAATTAAAGCCCTCTGAATAAAATCTTAAGTCATAATGCCGTCAATTAATGAATACTTGTCAAAACCTAGATCGCTTAATTGTAGGCTCCACCAAAGTGGATGCATTTGAGTTATCTTGGTGAGGCAAGCATGAGTAATGGTGCTACTCACAAAATTCATTGTTGTTTTGACTTAATTGAGATCAGCAAAACGGTTTTGGGTCTCAAGGCATTAGATGGGATTAAACATGCTGGATCATATGATGATCGAATCCCATAAAGATCTAAGAGTTACATATGATGTAATTGGTAAAAAGGTTACCTACCTAAATAACTTGAATTTAAGCGTCTTGCCAAAGCGGACTTAAATTTCAGCGAAATATGGATTTTAGCCCACTAATTATTATATTGAGGGTTGTTAATTTAGTGGGAGATTACTAAATAACTTTGCATATTTTAATTGTAGAATCATGTCAACTAGTAATACTACTACACTATCACTGCGATCAGTCCTTGAGAAGGACAAACTCAGTGGGACAAACTTTCTTGATTGGTTTAGGAACTTGAGAATTGTTCTCAAGCAGGAAAGAAAGCATATGTCCTAGATCAACCCATTCCTAAAGGGTATTAAAAGGAAAGGCGAGAGCAAGGGAAAGGGTAATGGCTTAGGAGGTAAAACCAAAGAGTCAAACAAGCCCGAAACTAAGCCTGCAGCCAAGAAGGTAAAGCCTCCAAAGGAAGGAGTATGCTTCTTCTACAATGAAACCGTTCATTGGAAGAGGAATTGCAAACTCTACCTCGAAGATCTGAGAAGAAAAACTAAAAGGATCAGGTCAATCGATTTGAATCCGACTTACCTATGGCATTGTCATCTAAACTATATAAATGAGAAACACATTTCTAAACTCCATCAAGATGGATTTTTTTTTAATCATTTGATTTTGAATCATATGATACATGTTAATCTTGCTTATTAGGAAAGATGACAGAGGCACCTTTTATTGGGTATAGTAAGAGGGCCACTGATTTATTGGGTCTCATATATACAGATGTATATGGACCAATGAATATAGCTGCCAGAGGAGGTTATATGTACTTCATTGCATTTATGGATGATTTTAGTAGATATGGATATATCTATCAAATGAAACATAAATCTGAATCTTTTGAAATGTTCAAAATATTCCAAAATAAAGTACAAAAACCAATTTGGCAAAATAATTAAAGCACTTCGATATGACCGAGGTGGTGAATATTTGAGCCAAGAGTTTATTGACCATCTTAAGAGTTGTGGGATAGTCTCACAATTAACTCCTCTAGAAACACCACAATGGAATGATGTTTCTAAGTAGAGGAATAGAACACTATTAGATATAGTTCGATATATGATGAGTTAAACATATCTTCCACCGTCCTTTTAGGGCCATGTCTTAGAAATAGCTGCGTTCACACTAAATCGTGTTCCATCGAAGGTAGTTGGAAAGACACCATATGAGATATGGACTGGGAAGAATCCCAGTTTGTCTTTTCTCAAAATTTGGGGATGTGAGGTTTATGTTAAACAACAAGCCTCTAATAAATTATCACACAAATCCTCAAAGTGCCTTTTTGTGGGGTATCCTAAGGAAACTAAGGGATACTATGTCTATAATCCCACCAATAATAAAGTGTTTGTTATCCAAAATGGTATCTTTCTAGATAGGGAGTTTATCTCTAAAAGAACCAGTGGGAGTAGGGTACATCTCAAAGAAGTTTGAGAGTCACAAGATAGCACAGAGCCACTGATGGAAAATAGAGAAGACTCACAACAAGTTGTTGAGCCTGCTCAAGTAACATAAGGCCTACGAAGGTTTGATAGGACATGACATCAGCCTCAGAGACATGGATTTCTGATTACTAGAAGTCGTAATGTGTTGCTTATTAAGCAGAATGAGCTAACCACCTATCAAGAAGCCATAATGGGACCAAACTCTAAGAAATGGCTAAATGCCATGAAGTCTGAAATGCAATCCATGTACGACAATCAAGTATAGACCTTAGTCGATCCACCTAAAGGTGTTAAAACCATCAGGTGCAAATGGGTTTTTCAAAGAAAAACCGACATGGATGGCAAAGTAAATGTCTTCAAGGCACAACTGGTTGCTAAAGGATTCACTCAAACTCATAGTATAGACTATGATGAAACCTTTTCCACAGTTGCAATGGCCAAATCAATCAAAATCCTTCTTACCATTGCATCATATTATGACTATGAAATATGACAGATAGATGTCAAAGCAGCCTTCCTTAATGAAAAGCTCATTCAGGATGTGTACATGACACAACCTGAAGGTTTCGTGCGTCCAAAGGACTCTGGTAAAGTATGCAAGCTTTAAAGATCCATTTATGGATTAAAGCAAGCATCTCGGAGTTGGAATCATTATTTTAATGAAATAGTCAAAGAGTTCGGATTCATTCAAAACACCGATGAGCCTTTTGTTTATAAGAAGGTTAGTGGGAGCACAATTGTATTTCTAGTACTTTATGCAAATGACATCCTACTTATTGGGAATGACATTCCTACCTTGCAGAGTGTCAAGTCTTGGTTAGGGAAGTCTTTCTCGATGAAAGACTCAGGCGAAGCCACTTATACCCTAGGGATTAGAATCTATAGAGATAGATCCAAGAGGCTAATAGGCCTAAGTCAGAGTAGTGAGGGTCGTTGGACTGCTGTCAAGAATATCTTAAAGCACCTGAGAATGACTGAGGACTTATTCTTGGTATATGGTGGATTGGGTGATGGGTTCTATGTAACTGGTTATACAGAGATGATCTTAGATCGCAATCTAGATATATGTTAATTTTAAAATAGTGGTGTAGTAAGCTGGAAGAGCTACAAGTAGAGTGTTGTAGTAGGTTCTGCAATAGAAGTTGAGTATATAGCAGCATCAGATGCAGCTAAAGAAACTGTTTGGATTAAAAGTTTGTTATTGAACTAAGGGTGGTACCTACCACCCAAATCTAATAGATTTGTTTTGTGAAAATAGCGAAGCTATTAAGGACCAAACGTATACTCAAGGGATTTCATCTTATCATAGAAATCAATGATAGAGGTGATATAAAAATATACAAAGTAAGAGGAGAAGACAATTTTGTTGATCCTCCTTTTAAGTAGCTTGCACAAGCAAAGCATGAGCGTCATGTTAGAACAATGCAAATTAGGTAAACTAATGATTGTACCTAGTGTAAGTGGGAGGATGTTGGAAATTGTGCCCTAGGGGCCAATCATTGTACTTTGAATATTGTCATTCAATGAATTTCTCCATTTGGTTATCACATTATTCGCATGTTCACTGTGATAATTGTATCCTTGGATAAATCATAATGATTGTCCTAAATGTCCCTGGTCGGTCATCTATGTGGGAGCAAAGATGAAATAAGACCAGTATGACTTTGATAAGGTATGGGGATACTAATCAAAGTCTTAGGAACTTGTAGGAGTATAAGGTGCTGGACCGACCCGCTATGAGAAAGCTGCATGGATCAAGTCATAAGCTTATCTCATGTATAACCATGTCACAATGCCCTTTGACCTGAGATCATCATGGATTCCTACATGGGAGTCACTAAGCTTTGACTTAGTCAAAAGTCACCTTTAACCGGGTGGTGATAAAGGCTACAATCGGGCTTAATGGTTTTCATGTAGAGGAATGTGAATGGTCAAGATGGAATTTGTCCCTTACATTAGTGAGAGATATTACTGGGCCCCTCGATGAGTAAGTCTGAGAAATGTATGGCCATACTACGATGGAAAAGAGTTTCTACTTCTATAGTCAGACTACTCAGGGATCGAGAAAGTAATGGTCAGGAATAGGAGGATGACATTCTCCATGCCTCATCCTTGACCGAAATATCGTGTGACAAAAGGGACGTGATATGGTTATACGACAGGTTATATCGTATTGTCGATCCTCATATGAATTGGGTAGTCGTAATGTCTTGCTAGAGGCCGCTTACGACTTGTGGGTTAGTATAGTCATTGGCCCACTGCCAACTTCGTTTGGGCCTACAGGGTCGCACACAAGAATAGCCCAACATGAGCTATAATGTCCAGATTCATTGAATCTAAGATGCGTCTAAGATTCAATGAATACAATGTTTAATCTAGGGTGAATGAATTTTAAATATATATTTATTATATACACATGTTGTGTGAATATTTATTTGATAAATATTTATATGTGTTATATATATATTTATATTTGGAAAGGAATATTAATAATATTATATACACATATGTATTTTTGAAATACATAAATACATATATAATATATATTATTTGATAATATATATTATATATATATGATAGTATTATATTATATGATCATATGATAATATTATATTATATATATATAATATATATTATTTGATAATATATATTGAATATATGATAATATTATATTATATGATGATATTATTGTATTGTGTATATATAAAGATATTATATGATAATATCTCATATTTAATTTATGAAGATAAATTAAATTCTATTGGCTCTTTATTCTAATTAAATAAATAGGTTAAATTAAAACTGTTGGACAGATTTAATTAAACCAGGTTTATTTAATTAGCTTATTAAAACAATTAAATGTTAATTGATATGATAAGGATTTTGAAATTAATTAAGATTAATTTTAAAAATCCAATATCCATCATAAAATAGATAACCCTACTAGTTATAAAATATGAGAGCTAGGGTTTTCTACAGATGATGAAAAACTAGAGAGCCACAAGAAAACCCTAGAAGGATATTAGAGGCGCTAGCACGCTGCCGGTGTTGGGATCCTATTCGTGTGGATACCAGTAGAGGGAGCTGATATGAATAGTTAGCTCCTCAAGATTGAAAAAGGCAAAACTCCAAGAAGAACTAGTTGACATGTTGATGTTGGGGATGGTTAATCTCATACTCATAGAGATTGACGCTCTTTTAAGAAGAATTAGCGGACATGTAGATGTCGAGGAAATTATTTCAGGAGCAACCAAACATGGAGATTTGTGAACTCGCAATACGTTTATGATTGTGGGCATTCAAACAAACATGAATAAGGTACGACTCTTTCTAACTTGATTTAAATGCCGTTGATAGATCCGAAATTGGGATTGGTAAACTTTTGCAATTTTAATTTTTTTTAATTCTTCCGCTGTGTGCCTACCAATCCCAACAGTAGTAACAAACAACACTTATATAAAATGCATACAGAGAAACATGCCATATCAACCACCACATACCAATTAGTTCAATATTCATTCAACATTCAGAGATATGTTTATGCAACAACCAATTCTATTCAAGGACTTACCATCCCTTCCCACTGTGCTGGGTATTCTACTGGGCCAAAGCCCTTCTCATCTGAATGCTTAATAGGCAATTCTATCCAATTCATGTTCACAGTTCAAGTATGCATAATGGCAATAATATGCATGAAGTAGGATAGATAGAATATGAGGGAGAAGTTATTACGTTAGTCTTTCCAATATTTAGAGATGTGTTACCAGTTCCTTGGTCGTCTCAAGCAGATATCGAATCATATATATGAGAATTCATGAATTAGATAGGTTATTATTTATCCCAATACTTTTGTATAAGGTAAATTAAATTATTCTTGACTCATTCTTATGTTTATGCTTGGTTTTAACTCGTTGATTATCATTTGATTCATTTAGATAGCCCTTGGAAGCTCAAACAAAGGCCTATTGGATTGGGAAAGGCCTTACCAATCTACACCTGTAATACCCCATTTTCACCTACACTCTTTATGTGTATATTTGACATATATTTAGTGGAATAAAAGGTGAAATGCGGTGCGTATGAATTTATATAGATTTATGGAAAAATATTCCAATCGTCGGTTACACATAATTTGGCCGAATAAGGATATAAGAGGCAGTTAATGCACAAATTAAAGGCCTATTATTGTAACCAAAATTTGAGAAATTAAGTAACATAAAGGATGGCCTCATTTGAAGAGCAAAATGGGGTTAAGCCGAAGAAAAGAGTGAAAAATGATTTATTTCGGTAAATCATAAAATGTAGGGGCAAAACGGTAATTTTTCCATAAAGTAGGAAATAATTGTTTTCCCCAATATTCCCACTAATTAGTGTTAAATGGGAATTAAAAATAGGGAAATGACTACTTGATCATTTATAAATCAATTTTAGTGAATTATTGTTAAGAATGGTAAAATAGTCAAAAAGTCAACGACTTAGTCAACAAGTTACAAGATGGCACAATGAGATAAATGGAGATTCAGATTTCTCTCCTATTCTGATGCATATTTTCAGCTGGAATGAGGGAGTATGAAGAGAAATGGAATTAATTAAGGAATAATGCATTTATAGGCCAATGAAAGGGTGACACTTGTCGTACTTAATTAACCCTTCATTATATTATTATCCTCTCATCTCTCCAACTCCATTATCCTGATCAAACTGATCAGGAAGAGTGGGTATGAGTTGAGTCGGTGGTGAAGAATGGAAGAGAGAAGAAAAGCTAGGGATAATCAAATCTCAAGGTAAGAAGCTTGTACCTTGTGTTTTAAGCTACCTAATCCCTCCATAACCTCTCCTCCTCATCTCTCCACCCTTGAATTCCTTGATATTCAGCTAAATCAAGAGTTAGAGAGAGAGAGTCAAGAACAAGCAGGAGAGAGAAAGTTGAAGAAATCAAGAGGTAACTTCACAAACTTGTTCCTCTTGCTTAATTGATGCTAGTAGAGTTGTTTTGGGCTTGATTATGATTCATTTGGCATAAGATAATTGAAGAAAGATGAAGAGACTATAATATGTAAATGTCTCCAATTAAGTCCAATGAATGTCTCAGTAGTTAATATATTGGTTATAAGTAGAAAGGAGGTGATTAAGCTAAAGAAAATGAGGATCCGACACAACTTTTCTGGGAATTTAAATCCCAATCCCTATGTTGGATGTGGAAAATGGATAGGAATTTGATAATTATGATGCTTTCGTTGGATTTAGGAGGCAAATTTGTGTAGGGTCTATGGTTGTCACAAAATGAGAAAAGCCTTAGAGGGTGAAATGACAAAATTACCCCTTATAAGCCTTATTTGAGGGTTGTCAAGGGTATTTTTGTCATTCGGGCTTGATTTTGGCCAATTCGAGGTTAAAAATGGATTCTACACGTAAAATTGTATAGGGATAGCCCAAGTCATGAATTTTGATATAGTGGAAGTAAGACTGGGTACAAAGGATTAAGCCAGGTCTCTAAGGGTATTTTGGTAATTTGGCACGGTTAGGCTAAATTTACCAATGTTATGAGTTTGTAATGATGCATGGATGAGTAATAACTCATTTGTGATATTTGAAGATTTTAGAACTTGACAATCGGTCTGGCCTCAATAATTGCTTGAGCTTGCATCAAGTAGGATAAGTCGCATAAGAGTGCAACTAGGTAGTAACCGTCTTTATATGACATGGCATGCATATGTATTGTTTGATATCATCTCCATAATGTCTAGCATGTTTAGATTGAGTGGAGTGATCACCTGGGGCCTATCTTTGGACGAGTTGACACTCAAGCGATAATGCTCATAATTGCACGAGTGGTGCCCAGGGCCTATCTTTACATGGGTGCCCCTCGGGGCCGAGAACCTGTCTAGCGCTAAGTCAGTTTATGAATTACATCTACCGAAAATCTATCTAGTTCTAAGTCAGTTTATGAATTGCATGAGATGCACTAATGATGTTATGATTATTTTGTTGATTGATGAGGTATGAAGCATGCTTTTGTATGTTATCTTATATGTATGGTTGTGTTACTATTGAGATTCCTGTGAATTTCACCCTTTTTCCCAAAAACAAATCTCTAGTACAGGGAGGGAGCTCGCGGGGCACAGAGAAGGTAAATGACGAAGAGTTGAGGCCGAGCAACGGATGAACTTAGTTATGGTTGTCTTATTCCTGTCGTGTATTTTAAGAATTTCATGAGTTTTGGGTTTGTATATGAAGTAGAAGAGATAGATGGCATGTTTTGTGTTGTAAGGATAAGTAAATCTAGTGAATTGTGCATGTATGTGAATATATGCAAATATTCATACCGATAGAGGTATTGCTCGCAACTCTGAAGTTTCGTAACGAAAAGAAAGAGGAAAAAGAAAAAAAATGAATGATAATAAATTCGGTGAGTATTAGCTACCTGATACTCTACCGTAGTGTTAGGAAATGAGGTATCACAATACCTTTTGGAAGATATGAAATGTAGGAAAAATTGGGTCTTGGCCGTGGCCAGAAACAGGTCAAAAACATTTAGGCTGCGGCCAAGAAATCTTCTAGCTGCAGCTAAGAATCCCTTGGTTCTTGACCAAACTTCCAAAAATCATAACTAAATCTACTAAAATCCAAATGAGGTGGTTTTAAGTTCTACGTGACCCTTATTAAGTATAATTTTAGGGAAAACTATCTCCATTAACCATGGGCATTTATTAATACATAATCCAATTTTATTAAACACTATTCCAAAATTTTCCATTTTTACATGAGCAAACTTTAAAAATATAGAACTTCCAGCATAGACATCCAAATGGCTATATGACTTATTAAATTAAAGCTTGATAAGTCTAATTTTAGACTTGAAAATTTCACATTTATTGGACATCATTTTCCTATTCAAAAACATCACCAAACCAGATTTCCACGCAGGAAATTCACACTGGCAGAATTTGCAAAGTTACAAATTAGATTCCAATGATCCATAATTTATAACTAGTGGCTATTCCAAAAAAAATTTTCATGTAGAACACAATGGTAATTTTAAAATTACCAAATTTCAACTCCTTATATGTGCCCTATTTTGGTAAAAATTTGACATATAATCCAACAATTACCAAACTTCCAATTTAAGCCTCTAACTAGCTTCATATGCCTTCTAAACATCATAAAACACCATGAATACAATCAAAACACCATGAATCTTCAAAACCCTATCTTGACTAAAAATAGGGCATAATTTCCCATGCCAAAATCCTCAACCAACCAACATAATCCATAGCTCAAAAGGAAGATAAAGCTCACCTATTGCTCCTCCTCAGGTTCTTTCTTTGGTTCTTCAACTTGTGCTTTTGCAAGGTGGCTCAAAACACCTCATCTTGAAAATTCTAAAACCATAGAAATAAAGCTCTCATCAAGAAGAGAAATGTTTATGAAGAGTGTTCGAGTCATAAAAGTAGTTTGATAGGAGAAAATCAAGCTAGAAGGTTACCTTTTCTTCTTGTCTTCTTGCTTTCTCTTTCCTTAAGCACTTGGATATTTTTTGAGCTTGAAGAGAGAGTGAAATATGTGCTAAATTAATTCACTTCAGCTCTTTAATTCTCTTGGCTAACTTTCTCAAAAAATCAAGGGAAAAATGCAATGTGTCATCTTTATATAATTTCTTGCAAAGTGGTAGGTTATGTAACACCTTACTTTTATACCGTACAAAATAGTTCAAAATTTGACCTGATGCCACATCAGAGACTAGAAATAGTTCTTAATCCATTTGGGATCCTGACTTCACTATAAGGTCCAATCCTATAGTTAAGTGGGTTTTCGAAAGGGTTTTCAAAATATTTTAATTGTGGTCTCATTTTCATTTTTGAAATCGGTTTAATTCATTCGTGTCTGTTTCCATTTGTTAATATCAGAGTACTTACTGAAGTTTTTAGCAGATATTCAGATTAAGTTCTCTACTAAAAGGTTCACCTGGTATGGTTACCCTGTTCTAGTTAATTTACATCGGTTACATACAACCTTCAAGATCTACAGTTGGTGTACTTTTCCACCTAGAGTACAAATTTTACAAAATACCATTCGGTTTATATACAAATCCAAAAGTGAGATAACTAACAGAAAATAAACTCCAAGTCTTCATTACTACCCGTCCGTGGCTACCTTCTTCTCGTGAGAACTACTTACCTGTGCTGCAGGATAGTTATTGGAAAAGGGGTGAGATTCAAAAGAATCCTAGTAGTAACAAATAACACTAATATAAAATACATATAGAGAAACATGTCATATCATCCACCACATACCAAATAATTCAATATTCATTAAACATTCAGAGATATGTTTATGCAACAACCAATTCTATTCAAGCACTTATTGTCCCTTTCTACAGACCGAGTATTCTATTGGGCAAAAGCCCTTCTCATCTGAATGCTTAATTGGCAATTCTGCCCTATTCATGTTCATAGTTCATGTATAAATGGAAATAATATGCATGAAGTAGGATACATAGAATATGAGGGAGAAGTGACTACCTTAGACTTTTCATTGTTTCGTGATGTGTTACCAATTCCTTGGTCGTCCTGGGCAGATATCGAATCCTATATATGAGAATTCATGAATTGGATGTGTTATTACTTATTCCAATAACTTTGTATGAGGTAAACTAAATTATTCTTAACTCATCCCTATGTTTATCCTTGGTTTTAACTTGTTAGTTATCATTAGAGTCATTTAGGTAGCCTTTGGAAACTTAAACAAAGGCATATAAGGTTGGGAAAGGCCATATTAATCATCACCTCTTAAGAAATATAAAATTTAGGAAAAATTTAGTCTTGGCCATGGCTAAAAGTATTTGGCCGCGGCCAAAAACAGGTCAGTAACTTTTTGGCCGCTGCCAAGAAATCCTCTAGCCGCGGCCAAGAATCCCCTGATTCTTAATCGAAATTCAAAAAATCATAACTAATTCTACAAAAATCCAAATGAGGTGGTTCGAAATTCTACGTGACCCAGATTAAGTCTACATTTAAGGAAAAATATATCTATTAGCTATATATGCACCAATTAATACAGAATTCCCCCTTTCTACTCATTGTACCAGAAAGTTCCAGTTTTACATGACCCAACTTTAATAATGTAGAACTCTCAACATACAAATCGAATTGACCATTATGACCTATCAAATTAAAGCTTGACAACATTTGACCAACAAAATATACATTGCAATAAAACTATTTCCAGTAGGCAAATTACAGAACATTTATTCTTTACTTTCAAAAATCTCCAATTCATATACACGTATCCAAAAATCATGAACACTTGCATACCTACACAATTTTTCCTTCTAAAGCCAATGGAAACATCAAAATTACAAAATTATAATTCCTTCACCATGTCATGTACAGGGCTGAAATTTGACATATAATCCAACAATTACCAAACTTCCAATTTAAGCCTCAAACTAGTTTCATATGCCTTCTAAACATCATAAAATACCATGAATGCAATCAAAACACCATGACTCTTAAAAACCCTTGCTTGGGAAAAACTAGGGAAAAATTTCACATGCCAAAATTATCAACCAACCAAGACAACCCATAGCTCAAAATGAAGCTAAAACTCACCTCTTACTCCTTTTTATGTTATTTCTTTGGTTATTCAACTTGTGCTTTTGCAAGTTTGCCCAAAAAACCTCCTCTTGAAATTATAAAACCATAGAATTGAAGCTCTCATCAAGAGGAACAATGTTTAAGAAGAGTGTTTGAGCTATATAAGTGATCTACTAGGTCAAAATCAAGGAGGAAGATCTTACCTCAATTCTTCCTTTTTTCTTTCTTCTTAAGCTTGGACGACTTGATGGGCTTGAAGAGAGAGTGTTTAATGTGTTTTAATTCATTTGGTTTTAGCTCCCATCAATTGGCCAAAACTTCACCAAGGAAAAGGAGAAACAGCCATGTGTCCTCTTCTTGTGGAGTCTTGAAAAGGTGAAGGGTTAATTAACCTAAGGTGGTTAGTTATTGGTCACCTTTCCTATTTCCTTTCCTTTGGTTATCATGAACGAATTATGAGGAAAAGAGAGGGAGATTAAGATGTTATAATATTCCCTTGTATCTTGCTTTTTGGAGTCAACTTTTCCTAAGTTGCAATTGTTGACCTTTCCTTCTTCCTTTTTGACTTGTTACATGAATATAAGATATTTTCAATTTGGATTCTCTCTCTCCTCCTAGTCTTGAATGTTTTAAGCATTCCAAAAGGAAGATATTATATTGACCAAGTTGCTCTTGTGAACTTGCCTTTTGGTCAATGCTTCAACTTGATCAAATCAAGACCATTTGACTAAGCTTCTTCTTTCTTCTTTACCCTTAATCTTGGCAATTATAATTCATACGCCATTAATATTTTTTTCTTTTTATTTCTCTTTGTTTGTACACTAATGATTTAGATAGCCTTGTTTCCTTACTAGTAGTGTCATTCCCTCTTATTCTTGTGTTTCAATTATATTTTTGACTATTCCCGATTTTAGTCGAAAAATGAAGTAATTTACCGATAGCTAATCGGGACTAAAATCATTGTACAATTTCTAGGGATAATTCTATCATTAATTTTACTGTCTATTTGTACACTTAGCCCTTGAGTACATTTTGGGATATTACAGGTTAATTGCCAACTATGGTCAAGTTCACTTTGGTTAGCCTTCTTGTCTTCCCTTTTCCTCTTTTTGACCGTAAGTTGCTGCCCAAAAAGAAAGAATAATTGTTTATCTTCATGCTCTTACAAGGTTACTTTTTGGTCAAAATAACAAATTGATGTCTAATTATAAAGTTGGTTGACTTTTCTTCTCTTCCTTTTCCTTTGCTTTTTGACTAACTAATACCTATGGTTTAATTCAATTCCCTTCCTTCTCTTTATTGCTGTCTTGAACGAAAATATATGCCCAAAAAGAAGAGAGGAATTTATTGACTAATTGACCTTAGTCTTTTCTTCCTTCTTTACCCTTGTTCTTGGTAATAATTATTATTATGCCATTAACTCTTTCATTTCTCTTTGTTTGTACACTAATGGTTTAGATGGCATTGTTTCTTTATGAATAGTGTCATTCCCTTCTATTCTTGGGTTCTAATTAGGTTTTTGATCATTCCCAATTTTAGGTAGAAATTAGATAATTTACCGATAGCTAATCGGGCCAAAGTCATTATACAATTTCTAGGGACAATTCTATCTTTAATTTCATTATCCATTTTACACTTAGCCCTTGAGTATATTTTGGGATATTACAACGGTGTCCATTTTTTAGAAGTTGGTGAATTAAACAAATCAGATTCATTTTAAGGTATAAGGATTTGCTATGGATTTTGAAGATGCTTGGCCCAGGTCTGGACTATCACACACTCTCTGTTCTTATCATTCTTTGTGACCTGAATGTTAACTTAGAGGAACTTGCAGCTATTTTCAAGGTAGAGCTGAGCGTAGAATTGGCAAAAAAAAGTAGTTGATAGAAAACCTCTATCTTCATTTTGTTTGCTACTTATAGCTCCATCATCTATGTCCTGAATGTGTTCCCCTTTCTAGTTGTGTATGCTTGACTTCTTGAGAGTAACCATATTGTATGTTTTCTAGTTTGCATCATTGACATTGTGTACATGCGTTGGTGGTTTTGCTATTGTGTGGTTTAATGTGATAATTGTTGAGATTGGCTTAGCTTGAGGAAAATGATGTGGATTTTGCAATTTATACACATTGAAGGCTCAACTTTTAAAAACACAAACACAAACACCTTATGAATGTGATTGAATTTCCTGGTTCAAAAAATGTGGATGATTTTCAAAAAGTGACTTTATGCGTCTATTGTTTTAAAAAAGGACGTCATAAGTGTGGTCAGTTATGGTGTCCCTTTTTTCAATAAGGGACGTTGTAAGTCTCTTACGACGTGCCTTTCTTAACGAACGTTGTTTCCAAATTTTACTACGTCGCTCACATAGGTGTCCCCATGTAAAAGGACATAAAAAGGGTCTAAAAATGGACGCTAAAAGTGTTTTCTGTAGTAGTGCTATTTCTATATGCCTACTGAACTATATGTTGGTACTTTAATAAATGTTGAAATTATGAGGGGTTTGACAAGTAACACACTATCAATTATATGAAATGCGATAAATAAACATGCAGTGCACACAGAACAATTACCATAATTTGTTTATCAACCAATGTTCAGGATCAAAATGATGATTTTGTCCAGATCAAAATAACCGTTTTGTCCCTACTTGCCACACATTGATCACGATATTGTTTTGGAGTAGGCACCAAACTGTCCATTGTAACACCCTATTTTTTGTCACCAATATTCCTCCTATGTTATTAATACATTTAATAGAATAAAATAGTGAATTGTGGTGTGCATAAATTTACAGAAACATTCCAATTGCCGGTTACATGCAACTTGGCTAAGCAAAGACTCAAAGAAGTAATTAATGACCACTTAAAGGCCTAATATTGTAACTAAAATTGGAACATAAAATGAAACAAATAATGGCCTAATACGAGTTTCAAAAATTCAACCAAACCAAGAGGAAAGGAGCAAGAAATGAATTATTACAATAAATCGCAAAAATGTAATGGCAAAATTGTAATTTTCTATAACACAAGAAACAAATATTTTCCCCCTAATTCTCTTATTATTTTCGGCCAAAGAGGGAAAATAAAAGAGAAAATGGCATTTGGTAATAAATAATTCATGTTAGAGCATTTGTTACAAAGGGGAAAATTAATTTGCAAAAAGTCAAAACAAATATGACACAAGTTGAAAAAGGGAAAGAATGGAATTTATGATAAATCAAGAAGCAATATATACTTCCACTTTCCTCTATATTTCGTTAAAGAAGAGAAAAGGGAGGGTCAAAGGGAATATGTTGGAAATTATGCCCTAAGGGCCAATCATTGTACATTAAACATTATTGTTATTTAAGAATTTCTCCTTATTGTTATCATATCATTTGCATGTTTATTATGATAATTGTATCCTTGGATGAACTATAAAGATTATCCTAAATGTCCCTGGTCAATTATCTATGTGGGAGCAAAGATGAAATAAGACCAGTATGACTTTGATGAGGTATAGAGATACAAATCAAAGTCTTAGGCACTTGTAGGAGTATAAGGTGCTGGACCGACCCGCTATGAGAAAGTTGCATGGATCAAGTCATAAGCTTATCTCATACATATAATCATGTCACAGTGCCCTCTGACCTGAGATCATCATAGATTCCTGCATGAAACTTGCTAAGTTTTGACCTAGTCAAAAGTCACCTTTGACCGGGTGATGATAAAGGCTACAATCGGGCTTAGGAGTTTTCATGAGGAGGAATGTGAGTGGTCAAGATGGAATTTGTCCCTCACATTAGTGAGAGATATTACTGGGCCCCTTGATGAGTGAGTCTGAGAAATGTATGGCCATACTGTAATGGGAATGAGTTTCCATTTCTAATTTCAGGCTACTCAGGAATCGGGAAAGTGATGGTCAGGAACAGGAGGATGACGTTGTCCATGCCTCATCCTTGACCAAAATATCGTGTGACAAAAAGGGACGTGATATGGTTGTATAAAAGGTTGCATCGTATCATCGATCCTCATGTGAATTGGGTAGTCGCAATGTCTTGCTAGAGGCCGCTTGCGACTTGTGGGCTAGAATAGTTTTTGGCCCACTGCGAACTTCATGTGGGCCTACAGGGTCGCACACAAGAATAGCCCAACACGAGCTATGATGTCCAGATTCATTGAATCTAAGATGTGTCTAAGATTCAATGAATACAATATTTGACCTAGGGTGGATGAATTATATATATATATATATATATATATATATATATATATAAATTCAAAAAAAAAATAATAATATATATAGATTATAATATTATTATAAGATGTTAGTTTTATATTTAATTTATTTGATAAATTAAATAATTAAAACTAATACAGATATCATATCTTAGATTTAATTTATAAAGATAAATTAAATCTATTGGCTCTTTAATTAGATTAAATGAATATGATAAATTAAATCTGTTTGACAGATTTAATCAAGTCAGATTTATTTGATTTGATTCGAATTTCAAATTAATTAAGATTAATTTTGAGATTCCAATACGGCCTACATTAGATAGAAAATTCGAAGGGCTAGAGAACCCTAGGCTGTACGGAGAACTTGGAGAGCCGCGAGAAACCCTAGAGAGGCATCTTGGAGGCGCTAGCACGCTGCCGCATTGGGTCTTGTTCGTGTGGATACCGGTAGAGGGAGGCGACTAGAGGTGTTGACTCCTAGAGATCGAAAGCATGAAAAACATAAAGGTACTATTCTAACCACTCGATTTAGATGTCTTTGATAGATTCGTGATTGGGATTCGAGGTTTTTTAAACGGTTAATTTTTCCACTGTGTGTACGAATCCCATCAGAATATATGTTTGCTTGGAAACAATTAAAGCAAGATGGAAAAAGTAAAGAGTCAAAAGCAACAAAATCCATATGACCTTATTAGACATATTAGAAGATGGCATTATGGGATATTTCAAGAAGCAATTAAATGCTCCCATTCCTCTTGCATTTTGGTCAATAAAGGGGAGGGAAGAGAAATATTTTATATGGCTATGATAATTCAAGAAAAGAAAAGAAAAGAAGAGCCAAGTGAATTTCCTGAATTAAATTTCCAATAAACCATAATATGACATAAGCTAATGGATATTTCAAAAAGCTATTATCTTCTCTTTCCATCTTTATATTCAGCCAAAACTGAAACAAAGAGAGAGTGAAAGCTTCAAAAACTTCAAGAACACAAGATGGAAGGTCTTAGGGTTCCAAGCCAAGAATCAAAGGTAAGGAGCATTTAATCTTGAAGTTTATGCCTTCTAATCTTTATATAACCTCTCCTAACCTCTTCTCCTCCATTAAATCCATGTTTTTCAAGACAAACCAAGGGTGTAGAGAGAGAGAGAGAGGAATTTTGGCCAGGAGAGAGAAATTGTTGGAACCAAGAGGTAATATTCAAAACTTGATCCTCTTGCCTTGTTTGATGTTATTGTTGTGGTTATTGGTGGTTTTGCCTTGATTTTCTCTTGATTTGTAAATATATGCTGAAGCAAACCCTAGAGGAAATACTGTCAAAATTCCATCTAAACATGTTTATTTAGTGTTTAAATGATTAATCTTGTGATTAGAAGTGAAAAGGAAGTGATTAAGCAAGAGAAAACAAGAAACCAACATGTTCCTTGTGATACCCGATTTCCTATAGCCTCAGATGAGTGCAAAAGAGTAGTGAAATCATTCATGAAACTAGGATCAAGTCTATAATTAAGTAGTTTCAGAAAACGTTCACGAATTCCAACCTATCTCAAGATTTGAACCTAGGATTTGAAAGGATTTCTGAGGCTAGTAAAATTTTCTCAAACCATTTTCACAAACATTCACTATCTCACTAAGTCTCACAAGTTTTTCTTTTCATTTTATCAGAGTTTACGAGCGACTCTCAGCTTAGTTCTTACATTCCATACCTTGGTTAAATTTGGTTAGCAGTTGAAAGAGTAATTTAGTTAAACTAGCCTTTTACTAGTCTACCGATATTATCAGTTTAACAATCATAGCATGCCAGAGTTACAGGCTATTTATACTATATACAAACCAAAAATATCCAAAAGATATTAAAACAAACGACCAATAGAAATTGAAGTCTCTTGCTCTCTAGCCATCCACATTTACCTTCTTCTTGCCTTTTGAGCTATCTCCCTGTACTGTAGATGGGTTTATGGAAAAAAGTGAGATTCAAAAGAATCTTAGTAGTAACATAGTGCCAATCATACAGATATAACATCACAAAGCATGCTACACAGTCATTATACAACAGTATTTAGTGCATCACATGCAGTTCATAAACTATCAAAGCGCTAGGTAAATTACATGGCCCTGAGGGATACCCACACAGAAAGGCCCCGGTCATCCACTCGTGCATCACATAACGTTATTGGCTCAAGCGTCCACCCGCGCAAAAAGGCCCCAAGCGACCACTCTGCATAACCCAAATGTGCTAGGCAATTCATGTTAATTTCACATAACATACAATGCATATTATAAACATATGAGAGACAAGTTACTACCTGGTTTCTTTCCTTTGGTAATTTCCTCCCATTTTTCTGAGCTCGGGAAAGTCTTAAGCTTCAGACAGTTGTTAGGTCCTATAATTGGAATTTACAGACGACAGGTTATTATTCCTTTCAATATTTGCACAATGCAACTAGTCATGTTGGTTGTCATTAAAGTTAATATACTAAGCTAAAAGTAAAGTCAAGGTGGCACAACCATCCCAAGTTGGTTATTTCCATTGTTAAAGTTCAACTTATTTACTTTATACCATTACATTTTTTCATTTTCACCTTTGTTCTCAAATCTTCTAGCTTTTGCTTAACTTCAAAAATTCACCATTAATTCTGGAAAACTCCAAATTGAGTGGTTCAAAATTATATATATATATATATATATATATATATATATATTTCAGTATAATTTCACATAAAAGTACTCAATCTTGGCCACCACTGTGACAACATTCCCAGAAATTCGCCAAACATAACCTGTTCCAGATTGCATTCAAAAAATAAGGTCTGATTTTAAAACTTTATATCTCCCAATGTACTTGTCCAAAAATTACAAAATACCTATCAAATTAAATATCTATGTCTCTAATTTAATCATGGATAGTTTCAGAATTTTTGAACAAGGTTTGGCACATAAAACATGTCACACAACATCACTATTACAGACAGGGTAGATCAACAACAAGCACACACACACTTCATAAATTTTCAAATTCATATACAAGCATCCAAAAATTATGAACACTTGCATACCTATATAATTTTGCCTTATAAAGCTAATGGAATTATCAAAATTACCAAATTATTACTCCTTCACCACGTTAATATTACAAGTTTCTCTCCTTTGATCTTTGGAACCTAATCCTTCTTGAAGCTTTGTGTGCTTGCAAAGTTCTTGAACTCCCTCTCTCTCTTTGTGTAGTTTTTTGATCAAAAATGAAGAGCTAAAGGGAAGAGATGATGATTTAATAAATTGGTCAAGTTTGCTTTCTATATGTTAGGTTTTTATTAGTCCGAATTTTGTATAATTTGTATAATATCACAAATAAAGTTCATTTCCCTTTTTGCTTCTTCATTCCACCGAAATTAATGAGAGATGAGAGGGAAAATATTGCTCTTGAACTATCCCATTATGCCATCTTGCAAATTGTTGACCTTTAGACTTTTTGACTCTTTGGCCTTCCTTGATAATAATATACCAAAATAGGCTTATTAATTACCAAGTGGCCATTTTCCCTGTTTAAATTCCCATTTGGCTGAAATTATTAGGAATATTAGGGAAAGATAATTTTTTCTTGGTTTATGGCAAATTACCATTTTTCCCTTACATTTCATGATTTATTGAAATAAATCATTCATTTCTCCTTTCCTTTAGTTTAGCCGAATTTTGATAGTTGTATGAGGCCATTATTTGTGTCATTTTATGCTCAAATTTTGGTTACAATATTAGGCCTTTAAGTGGGCATTAATTTCCTCTTTTTGTCCTTGGCTGAATTATGTGTAACCGGTGATTAAAATATTTCTGTAAATTTATGTGCATCAAAATTCACCATTTTATTTCGATAAATGTCACAAATATATATATAAGGAATATTGGTGAAAAAGTGGGGTATTACAGCTCTCCCCCTGTTCAATAAATTTTGTCCCTGAAAGTTTTTACACATCATGTGGCATAAATCATGGGTAACATCTTTTCATATCTTCTTCTGCTTCCCAGGTCACCTCCCTTGGCGATAGCCCCTTCTAGACCACTTTCACAAAGGGCATGCTACGATGTTTGAGCCACCTTTCTTGTCTATCAATTATTCGCTTTGGTTCAGCCTCATAAGTAAGATAATCTCGCATATCTACATCTTCATACTCGATAATATGCTGGGGCTCAAGTTGGTACTTCTTCAATTGCAAAATGTGGAAGACGTCATGCAATCTGCTTAGGTTTAGAGGTACAGTAATCCGGTACGCTACGGGCCCAATTGTTGACAAAATCTGAAATAGCCCGATGTAGCGAGGGCTCATCTTCTTTCTCTTTATTGCGCTTCCAACACTGGTAATAGGTTAAACTTTAAAAAATACATGATCACTGACCTGGAACTCCAACGGTCTTCTCTGCTTATCAGCATAACTCTTTGCCTACTCTGAGCTGCAAGTAGTCTCTGTTTGATGATCCGGATCTACTCAATAGTTTGATCTACTATATCTGGCCTATATAATATTCTTTCATATAACTCTGTCTAGCAAAGAGGGGATTGGCATTTCCTTTTGTACAACGCTTCTTACGGAGCCATATGAATGCTCGCATGATAGCTATTGTTGTAAGCGAATTCTGCAAGTGAAAGGTAGTGATCCCAACTTCCTTTGAAGTTCATCACATACGCTCTTAACATATCTTCCAGCATCTGTATGGTTCCCTCTATTTGTCCATCTATAATATCCTAAATTTTGGGACAAGAGGCTTAAGATTAAGTATGGATCAAGTGGTCAACTAAGCCTCGATTTAGCAAATGTCCTGGTAATGCATAATTGAATTTCCTAAAATTCCTTTATACCCTTGGGGTATTAAAAGGAATATTATGGTGAATTAAAGAGCTTGGAGGAAATGACAAAACAATGAAATTAGAAGTCACACACAACATAGTTAATTGGAACACGAAGTAGGGTTGCTATCGGTGAATTTCCCTGTGTGGTAGTCGTATTTGTTTGACCTCTTTCAAGGGGTAAATGATGTCTAAAAATTCTAAAAAATTTTAGAATGAAATTAGACTTATCAAGATTTAATTTTATAGGTCATATGAGGTATTTGGAGTTGTACACAAAGAGTTATTTATTTTTGAAGTTAGCCCAGTGAAACTAGCGTTTTCAGTGTAAGATTCAAAAAATGAGAATTCTAGGAATGATAAGCTTTCATTTGGCCAAATTTTATATTTTTCCCTACAACTATACTTAATAAGGTTTGCATAGCCTTTAGAACCACTCTAATTGGATATCTATATAATTAGATATGAATTTTCAAAGTTTGATGAAAATTCTGCCCAGTTCTGCATTAAGTGCGAAAAATGGAAGAAAATGAAAGGGAAAAATGGTTATTTGACCAATAAAAGCAAGCATCCATTATTTTCCTTTAGTTGCTGCCCCTTTTAGGAAAACAAGGAGAGAAATAAAGGAAATGATTTATTTCGATAAATCATAAAACATAAGGGCAAAACGGTAATTTTGCCATAAAATAAGAAATAATTATTTTTCCCTAATATTCCAAATAATTTTAGTTAAATGGGAATTAAAAAGAGGGAAATGGCTACTTGGTAGTTAATAAGCTTATTTTGGTGAATTATTATCAAGCAAATTCAAAGAGTCAAAAAGCATAAGACTTTGGTCAACCACTTGGAAGATGACATATGACATAATGTAAGAGCAAAATTTGTGTCTCATTTCTTATTGCATTTTCGGTGGATGAAGAAGAAAAATGGAAATGAAATATTTGGACCAATAGGAATGGAGTACATGTAGGCCACTTGGATGATTTATTAAATCACCATTTTCTTCATCTTTCCCATCTCATTCTCGTGCAAAACTAGAACCAAATAGAGAGAGAGAGAGCTGGTCAAATGGGGGAAAGAGACCATGGAGAATTCATGTTGGGATTTGTACACACAGCGGAAGAAATTGACTGTTTAAAATTTCCAAATCCCAAACAAAGATCTATCAGCGGCATTTAAACTGAGTGGTTAGAGTTGTACCTTTTTTTCATTTTTGTGTCTTGTTTGATCTCTAGGAGACAACTGCACGAATCAGCTCTCTCTACTGGTATCCAAATTGACTAGGTCAACCTCTTTAGTTGGTAATCTTACTGGCATGCACTCTCTTTACATAGAGTTTGGAACTACTAAATTTGGAGTTTCCTAGTATTAATGGTGAATTTTTGAAATTATGCCCTATTTTTTGGAAAATAATATGGAATAGTGACGTGTAACGAATTTGTTGGGAATGATGTGGCTACAGTGGGTAAACCTAACTTTTTTTACTCAAATTTAAATTTAAATATATTCATTTAGGCTTTAGAATCAGTCAAATTATATTTTTGTAGAATTAATTATGAATTTCCAAAGTTAATTGAAAAATCAGCAAGTTTTTAGAAAATAGTGAAACTGCACTGTATAGAATTGTATTGTGTAGAAACTATTATAACTGCTTTAGATAACTGGCATAATTTTATTTATAGGTAGTAATAGTGCAAGTAATAACTAGTTACTTTTAACTCTAATTTTTATAGGAACTGGAACTTGCCCGAGCTTAAACAAATGGTTGTAAATTACTCGAAGGAAGCAGTCATGTAGTAACTTGTCTTTCACATATTTATAAGATACATTGTATGTTGTGTGTACTCATTATGAATTGTCTGGCACATTTTAGTTATGCGAGGTGGTCGCTCGGGGCCTTTCTGCGTGAGTGGACGCTCGAGCCAATAACATTTTATGATACATGAATGGATGGCCCGGGCCTTTTTGCATGGGTATCCCTCGGGGAATTATGATATACCTAGTACTATAGTTATATATGAACTATATGTGATGCACTAAATGCTGTTGTGATGATTCTGTTGTATGATGACTATGTGGCATGCTTTGTGATGTTATATCTGTATGATTGGCACAATGTTACTATTGAGATTCTTTTGAATCTCACTCTTTTTCATAAATCCATCTACAGTACAGGGAGATAGCTCAAGAGGCAAGAAGAAGGTAAATGTGGACGACTAGAGGTTAGGACGCGAAAGACTTTAGTTTCTGTTGGTAGTCTATTTCAATATCTTTTGGATATTTTGGATCTGTATATAGTGTAAATAGCCTGTAACTTTGGCAGGGCTATAATAGTAGAACTGGTAATGTCAGTAGACTTGTAAACAAGCCGTAATTAATCTAAAAGTACAATTTAGCTAAATTATGCTTTTGATGGCTAACAAAACGTAACTAAGGTAAGAAACATGAGAACTAAGCAGAGAATTACTCGCAAACTATGATAAAACATAAATAAAAGTCGGTGAGACTTAGTGAGATAGTGAATGTTTGTGAAATTGTTTGGGAAACAATTTATTACTCTCAAAAACTCCTTTCCAGTCCCAAGTTCAAGTCCTGAGATAGGTTTGGAATTTGTAAATGTTTTCTAGAATTGGTTAAATTAGGATTGGATTTTGGTCTCACAAATGATTTCACTACTCCTTTGTACTCAGCTGGAGCTTTTGAAAATAAGGTATCACAAATATGCTGACCAAAGCTAAATAAACTTCAGTGATCTATCCGAGTACGATTATATGTTATCTAATCCTTATTTTTCCACTTGTTATCATCCTTAGACATTATTCTATTAGCCATGCCTCCTAACATAAAGCAGCTAACGAAGGATTAGAACCTATCAACATAAGCAGATGACTCTAGCAAATACCTATTATTTCCAGAAACAACGCTTTGATACCAAAAAAATGTGATACCTTATTTCTTATAACCTCGAATGAGTGCAAAAGAGTAGTGAAATAAATGTTCATGAATTCCAACCTATCTCAGGATTTGAACTTAGGATTGGAAAGGAATTCTGAGGGTAGTAACATTTTCTCAAACCATTTTCACAAATATTCACTATCTCACTAAGTCTCACCGACTTTTTCTTTTCATTTTATCAGAGTTTGCAATTGATTCTCTGCTTAGTTCTCACGTTCCATACCTTGGTTAAATTTGGTTAGTGATCAGAAGTGTAATTTCGTTAAACTTGCCTTTTACTAGTCTACCAACATTACCAGTTTAACTATCATATCATGTCAGACTTACAAGCTATTTATACTATATACAGAACAAAAATATCCAAAAGATATTGATAAGTAAAATATCTTCACATTTATTTTCCCTTATATGAAGCGTTTTTGGATGACATTTGAGCTTAATGTAATGAATTTGGGTGTAATTAATAAATAAACAATGATTTGACATAAAATAGAATTCATTGGAAAATACTAAATTTTGACCCTGTTTCAGTTTTTAGGTAATATCTGGAGCTCTAGATGTCGAATTGGGACGTTCTTTATATGGATAGAAAGCTGAGATAAATTCCTACAACTTTTATGTTGAGCATGTGATTTTGTCTAGGTCTAACCTTTATCAACTAATTTGACCATAACTGGAGCTAAAAATGTTGAAATGAGGAGATCTCACATGCATTTTCAAGCTAAGGTCTAGATATACAACTTTCATGCAGACAACAAAGTGAGATTCCAACGTTTTAATTGCCAAAAATTAGTTGCAATCAAGGAGCAAGGTGGTCACAAAGTCAATATTGGTGGCTTAGAGTCAAGATTCTTACCTAACATATGGAAATTCTTACACCCAATTCATCTATAAATAGAGGAGTTGAAGGCACAAGGGAGGACATCATCTTAGAGTTTAATTTCATGCATTTTTGTTGTTCTTGCATACCTCCTACATGGAAGGTTTTACCTCCTATATGGAAGGCTAGATTTTTATATTTTCATGCATCTTGTAGTTGTATCTTTATGTTTTAGAATTTAATAATCATGTTTTCTGCAGTATTTATGAAGTTTTCAATTTATTTTGGTTTTGTTTTTAATTTCATCATAAGCTAAATTTTCATTTTTCTAGGGTGATGACGTAGCTTACTAATGACGGATTGAATCTTAACTTATTAAATCTAGTTTTGATTTTTCCTTCATGATTGAGTTTTAATTATTGTTCTTAATGCTTGCAATTGATTGGCCACCTTTTTGGATGATTTCAATATGCATGTTGAGACCGGAAGGAAATACATGTGTGTGGATCCTATAATTAAAATCATAATTTGCATATGAAATATGAATATATTCATATGGGTTGTGTAGTCTTAATTGAGTTCTGTTACGAGTGTAGGATGGTGTATTTAGAAGTGCAAGTGTACACTGTCGTAATCAAGTAATATAGAAGTGAGTAGAGTATCGTTCCCACGAGGATTGATCACTAAGTAAAAAAATTGGTAATTTTAATTCTATTTAGTCGGTTGATTAGTTGTGATTGAGATTGCAAGATAGAAATGATGAAATATGAATACAAGTGATATAAAGACAAATATGAGAAAAAGCCCTAGGGATTAGATTTCACTTAATAAATTCCTGATTGAATCACTTATCTATTCTAGTCCAATTTATTCCACATGATTGATAGTCGAGTTTCCCTATTTTAATTACTAGCCTTTTCCAAGGTCAAGTAATTCTATAATTAAGTGCTAACCCAATATATTCCTATATGAATTTAAGCAATCAATCATGTATTAAGATTTATGGAACTCAATTAAGACTACACAACCCATATGAATATATTCCTATTTCATATGCAAATTATGGTTTTAATTATAGGATCCACACATATGTATCTCCTTCCGGTCTCAACATGCATATTAAAATCATCCAAAAGGTGGCCAATCAATTGTAAGCATTAAGAGCAATAATTAAAACTCAATCATGAAGGAAAAATTAAAACTAGATTTAATAAGTTAAGATTCAATCCGTCATTAGTAAGCTACGTCATCACCATAGGAAAAGGAAAATTTAGCTCATGATAAAATTAGAAACAAAACCAAAATATATTACAAACATCATAAATATTGCATAAAAATTAATTACAAAAACATAAAAATACAACTACAAGATGCATGAAAATGGAAAATCTAGCCTACCATATAGGAGGTAAAACCATCCATGTAGGTGGCAACCTATACCATCCATAAAGGAGGACTACCTAGGCCTTCCATATAGGAGGTAAAACCACCCATGTAGGAGGCATGCAAGAAGTAAAAAAATGCAAGAAATAAATTCTAAAAATAACAACTCTCTCTCTCTCTAAAATAGAAACACTCTCTCTCCTCCTTCCTCCTCATTTTAGGGTGCCAAGAAGCTCTATTTATAGGCTTCATTTTTAGACTGCTACAGTGAACCGACCACCCACTAGCTACAGTGAATCGACTGCTAAAGGAACCGCACTGAACCACCCCACTTCCACACACACCGACCGCTACAGTACAACGCAAGGGTCTGCTACAGTGAAACGCAATGGTTCGCCACAGTACCCCTGCTACAGTGCATAGTGAACAGTACCGTATGAACAGTGAATAGTGAATAGTACCGCATGAATAGTACCTCCCCTTAAATGCCTTCTTTAATTCTTCTTAATCCGGTACTGTCCATGGCTGCAAGAAAATCATTATTTATTTATTATTTACACCCAAATTGATTACATTGAGCTCAAATATAGTCCACAAAATCATCATATAAGGGAAAATGGATATGCAAATATTTTACTTATCAAGTTCCATAAATCTTAATGCATGATTGATTGCTTAAATTCATATAGGAATATATTAGGTTAGCAATTAATTATAGAATTACTTGACATTGGAAGAGGCTAGTAATTAAAATAGAGAAACTCGACTATCAATCATATGGAATAAATTGAACTAGAATAGATAAGTGATTCAATCTGGAGTTTGCTAAGTAAAATCTAATCCCTAGGGCCTTTTTATTATATTTGGCTTTACAACAATTACATTTTCATTTAATCATTTTTAACTTGCAATCTGAACTACCAACTAATCGATCAGCTAAATAGTATTAAAATTATCAATTTTGGTACTTAGTGATCAATCCTCGTGGGAACGATACTCTACTCACATCTATATTACTTGTTTACGACAGTGTACACTTGCACTTCTAAATACACCATCCTACACTCGTAACAGATATTAAAATAGACAACCAATAGAAATTGAAGTCTCTTGCACTCCAGCCTCTAGCCATTCGCATTTACCTTCTTCTTGCCCCTTGAACTATCTCCTTGTAATGTAGATGATGGGTTTACAGAAAAAAGTGAGATTCAAAAGAATCTCAGTAGTAACATAGTGCCAATCATACATATATAACATCACAAATCATGCTACACAATCATCATACAACATAATTATCACAACAGCATTCAGTGTATCACATGCAGTTCATAAACTACCAAAGCGTTAGATAAATACATGGCCCCAAGGGATACCTTCGCAAAAAGGCCCCAGGAATCCACTCGTGCATCACATAATGTTATTGGTCCGAGTATCCACCTGCACAGAAAGGCCCCGAGAATCCACTCGTGCATCATAAAACATTATTGGCTTGAGTGTCCACCTGCGCAGAAAGGCCCTTGGCGACCACTCTGCATAACCAGAATGTGCCAGATAATATGTTGATTTCACACAACATACAGTGCATATTATAAACATATGAGAGACAAGTTACTACCTGGTCACTTTCCTTTAGCAATTTCCTCCCATTTGTCTGAGCTTGGGCAAGTCTTAAGCTTCGGACAGCTATTAGGTCCAATAATTGAAATTTACAGACGACAGGTTATTATTCCATCCAATATGGCACAATGTAATTAGTCAAGTTGGTTGTCATTAAAGTTAATATACTAAGCTAAAAGCAAAGTCAAAGTGGCCCAACCATCCCAAGTTGGTTATTTCCACCCTTAGAGTTTAACTTATTTACTTTATACCATTACATTTTTTCATTTTCACCTTTGTTCTCAAATCTGTTAGCCTTTGCTTAACTTCAAAAATTCACCATTAATTCTAGGAAACTAAAAATTAAGTGGTTCTAAATTCTATGCAAATCTATTTCAATATAATTTCATATAAAAATACTTAATCTTGGTCACCATAGCCACAACATTCCCAAAATGTTTATATACATAATCTGTTCCAGATTACATTCCAAAAACAGGGCCTGACTTCAAAAATTCATATCTCCTAATGTACTTGTTCAAAAATTACACATGACATGTCAAATTAAAGCTCTATGTCTCTAATTTAATTATGGAAATTTTTAGAATTTTTAGACAAGGTTTGGACCATGAAACACCTCATACAACATCACTATTCCAAACAGGGTAGATCAACAACATGCACACACAAACTTCATAAATTTTTAAGTTCATATACAAGTATCCAAAAATCATGAACACTTGTATACCATCACAATTTTGACTTATAAAGCTAATGGAATTATTAAAATTAGCAAATTCTTACTCTTTCATCATGTCATACACAGGACAAAAATTAGGATTCATAAGAGAGTTATGTTGGTTTCTTGCTTTCTCTTGCTTAATCACTTTCTTTCTACTTCTAATCACATGATTAGATACTTCAACCCTTAATGGACATGTTTAGAGGTAATTTGGGCAACATTTCCCCATGGCTTAGCTTTAGCTTAATAATTAGAAAAAAAGAGAAAACATCACAACATCCACCAACAACAACATCGACTAAGGCAAAAGAAGCAAGTTTTGAAATTTACCTCTTGATTCCTACTCCTTCTCTCTGCTCAACTTTAACCCTCTCTCTCTCTCTTCTCTTCATATTTGTCTTGAAAACCATGAATTTAATAGAGTAGAAGTGATTAGGAGAGGGTTATGGAGTGATTAGGAAGCAAAAACTTCAATATTCACAAGTGCAAAATATAGATTTTACACCTATTTTTTACACCTGACAAAACTGGACATGTGTAGAAAGTTTGACCGATGGCATTTTCGTAAATAGATGAAGATGAAGAAATTTTCTACACATGTTGAAAAGATAACACATGTAGAAAGTAAATTTAAAATATTTTTTCTTTAATATTAATGCCTTTAATTTAATTTTTTTAATTTTTTAATTTTTTTTAAAACAAAATGAACACTTTCTACACGGGTTGGGCTCCTAATCCCTGTAGAAAGTAGTCATGTTAAAAAAAATTAAGAACTTCACATTTCAGTTTGGCGCTTCGGCCTTATTTCATTTTCGCGGCTTTCCTATTTCCACGGCTTCCTTCCTCTTTCACAATCTCTTCCCTTCCTCCGAATCAATAAGCCTTCAGTCTACAAGTGGGTCTTCTTTCACAGTCTCTTCTTGCGTAGATCTTCAGGGCAAAGTGGGTCTTCTTTCGTATTCCATATCCTGAGAGTTTTTTCACAAACTTCGTGCTCAACCTAACCAACGCTACATGTAACTTCAGCTTTACTTGCTTCAATGTTTATGCTTTATTCTAGTTTTCTTTCGTTGTTGATTTAATGAGCAGATGTAATAGCTATGGGAAGGAAAAATATGAGAGATAATCAGACAGCTGAAAAATAGTTTTCCTCTTCGCTCCCACCCTTTCGTGCCAATAGGATCAATTCAGTGTCTATAGCCTTCACGAGTAAATCTCCAGAGGAGAAAGAGAGTTGCGCTTGTTTGAGGGCTTGAATAAGGTTTGTAAATCGTCTTAGATCATGTGGCCATAAATCTGTTACTACTATAACAGGCATGGAGCAGCATGTATTTTTGGGGATGCATATTATATAATGATTTTTAGGATCATCCAATTTGTTTTGTCACAGATACCAATGTCCATAACATTGAGGGGTTATCAGTTGTTGCTGCTATTATGTCATTTACGTATACTTTCATTGGAATGGGTCTTACTATTGCTTAAATCATAGGTACACTGACCAATACATTGACAGTTGCCTGGAATCTTTACCCTGGATTGTTAAATTAGTGTAGTCTCAGTTTATAAACTAAAAACACTTCTTGTTGAAAAAGTGCGGTGCTGGTCTGCCATAAAGAAAAGTTCATCATAAAATATGAAAATATACTATAAACATGGTCTGTCACTGTTTCCTGTGGCCCCAGACGTGTATACATAATAATTCACTGATTATTGGTGTACAGGAAATGGATTCATAATAGGTAGGTTGCCTGTATCACCCAAAAATTTCAATTGAGTTTGGTTTTAACCCTGATAATGAATCAGTAGCAGAAGAATCTTATTATGACAAATTTAGAGGTTGTTTAGATTTGATAGGAGACTCATATCATAACAAATGCATTTCACAATACTACAAAAATGAAGAGGACATTTTAAATGAAAAAGATAGGTAAACCAGAAGATAAGTAAACATTTTAAATGTGGATTTTATTGAAAAATGAGCTTATACTGAATACATGTCTATCTATACTTGTATGAATTTAACTAAGAAAGTTCTGCTTTCCTTAAATTTGTGCTCTCTTTTCCCCTAGAATTTTGTTTACCATTGCTAATAGATACTTGGGATTGCCCTTTGTTTGTGTGTTTACAGAGCAATTTTTAAATCAAACTGTTACCACTATGACGGTCATGGAGCAGCATGTGGTTTTGGGGATGCATATTATATGATGATTTTTTGGATCATCCAAATTATTCTGTCACATATACCCAATTTCCATAATATTGAGTGGTTATCAATTATTGCTGGTATTATGTCATTTACGTATGCTTTCATTGGAATGGGTCTTGTTGTTGCTCAAATTGTAATACCCTACTTTTTCCACTATATTATCTTGGTATATATTTGTGATATTTAGTAGAATAAATGGTGAATTGTGGTGCACATAAATTTACAAAAATATTCCAATCGCCGGTTACACATAATTTGACAAAGTATTAAGGACATAAAGAGGCAATTAATGTCCATTTAAAGGCCTAATATTGTAACCAAAATTTGAGGATGAAATTACATAAATAGTGGCTTCATATAAGTGTCAAAAATTAGGCTAAACCAAAGGAATGAGCAAGAAATGATTTATTTAGGTAAATAATAAAACGTAGGGGGGAAACAGTAATTTTGCCATAAAATAGAAAATAATTATCTCTCCCTAAAATTCCCAATAATTTTAGTTAAATGAGAATTAAGAAGAGGAAATGGCCACTTGGTAATTATTAAGTCCATTTTGGAATATTATTACCAAAGGAAAAACCAAAGCTTGAAAAAAATAAATCAAAAAATAAAGACATAGAACTTTGGTCAACAACTTGCAAGATGGTATATGGGATAATTTAAGACCAATATTTTCTCTAAAAGTCTCATGCAACTCATGCTGGAATGAAGAAGAAAAAGGGAATGAATGTTGTTGCAATATTAAGCAAAAGTCAAGTATGTGGACCAATGACAAGCTAGCAAGTGTATAAGTCATTTGACCACTTTAATATATATCATCTTTCCACATTCTTCATTCTCATTTTTGTTCAAAACTAGTCATAAAGAGTGAGAAAGAGAGCTGAGACGTGAGAGCAAGAAGAAGAAGTTAGGGTTCATCATATTTCAAGGTAAGGAACTTGTACTTTATGTCTTAAGCTTCCTTCCTAATCCCTCTATAACCTCTCCTACTCACTTCTCCACCTTTGGAACCATGGATTTCCAACTGATTTAAGAGCTTTGGAGAGAGAGACAAAAACGTCCTAAAGAGAGAAGCAACAAGAAATCCAAGGTAAACTCCAAAAACTTGCTTCTTGTGCCTTTGTTGTGGTTGTTGTTGTTGTTGTTGGCTTGGCTTGAGATATTTTGTGGAATATTTTGTGGAATATGAGCTTTTAAATAGCTAATCATTTGATTAGATGTAGTAAGGAAGTGATTAAGCAAGAGAAAACGACAAAATGACAACTTTTCTGAGAATCCTTAAATCTTCCCTAAACTATTTCGTGTAGGAGGAGTAAGAATTTGACCATTTTGATGCTTCCATTAGCTTTAGAAGGAAAAATTTTGTAGGTATACAAGTGTTCATGATTTTTGGATGCTTGTATATGTATTTAGGAGTTTATGAAGCATATGTGTTCATAGTGTTAATCTGCCTGTCTGAAGCCTTGTTACTGTGCATGATAATTCAAAGGGTAAAACTTGTCTAAAAATTCTGACACTTTCCAGTTGAAAATTAGACACAAATACGTTTAATTTGATAGGTTATAATGGTCAATTAGACTTGTGTACTAGAAGTTCTACATTTTTGAAGTTACGTCATGCAAAACTGGAAATTCAGAAATAATGTGTAAAAAGTTGAAATATTGTATTAATGTGTATGTATATAGCTAATGGATATATTTTTCCATGATATTATACTTAATAAGGGTCAATTAGGACTTAAAACCACCTTAATTGGATTTTTTTGGAGTTAGAAATGAATTTGTGAACTTGTACCCTGTTTTTGGAATGTAATCTGGACAGGTTGAGTTTGATGAAATTCTGGTAATATTGTGGCTGTAATATCTGGAATTTATTATTTTTATGTTAAACTAGAATGAAATAGCTTTACATAGAATTTGGAACCACTCAATTCAGAGTTTCCTAGAAGTAATGGTGAATTTTTGAAGTTATGCCTGATTTATGGGAAGGAATATGGAATAGTGGTTTTAACGATTTTTTGGGAAGTATTTGTCTACATTGGAAACATCTAACTATTTTTCCTCAAATGTAAATTGTATTTTGGGCTTTGGAATCAGTCGAATTGGATTTTTGTAGAATTAATTATGAATTTCCAATAAAATCTGCTAGTTTTTTGGAAAACAGTGAAATTGCACTGTACATAATGGTATTATGCAGAAACTGTTATAACTACTTTAGATAACCAATAAAATTTGATTTAAAGGCAATAATAGTGCAAGTAATAACCAGTTACTTATAACTCTACTTTTGATAGGAACTAGAACTTGCCTGAGCTCAAAGAAACAATTGGATATTGCTCAAGGGAAACGACCAGGTAGTAACTTGTCTTTCATATATTATATCATGCATGGTATGTTGTGTGAATTTATTATGAGATGTCTAACACATTATGGTTATGCAGAGTTGTCGCCTCGAGCCTATTGCATGGGTGGACGCTCGGGCCAATAACGTTCTATGATACACGAGTAGATCCTGGAGCCTATTGCATTTGTATCCCTTGGGGCCTTTAACATGCCTAGTGGTATGGTTGTTTATTATGAACTGCATGTGATACACTGAATGTTGTTGTGATAGTTTTGATGTATGATGTCTATATAGCATGCTTTGTGATGATAAATATGTATGGTTGGCATTACATTACTACTGAAATTTTTTTGAATCTCACTCTTTTTCATAAACCATCACAGTACAAGGAGACAACTTGAGGGTCAAGAAGAATTTAAATACAGACAACTAGAGGCTGCGAATACGCATGACTTTAGTCTTTTGTTGGTTATCTATTTTGATATTTTTGGAATTGTATATAATGTACATGACTATGTAAACGCGACAACCGTATAAGAATAGCTCTAGTAATCCTTATAGCTCAGTAGATGATAGTTTGATAGATTTTATGCTTCTGATCACTAACGAAACTTAACTAAGGTATGAAACGTGAAAGCTAAGTAGAGAATCACTCGCAAACTCTGATAAAATGAAAAGAGAAACTGGTGAGACTTAGTGAAATAATGAATGTTTGTGAAATTGCATAAGAAATGTTTTATTGCTCCCAAAACCTCTCTCAATCCTAGGTTCAAATCCTGAGATAGATTTATAGAATTGTGAACATTTTTCTAAAATTTCTTAATCCGGGACCCGATCCTGGTTTCACAAATGATTTTGCTACTCTTTTGTACTTATCTGAGGCTATAGGAAATCTGGTATCACACAAATCATAGGTACGCTGACCAATACATTAACAATTGCCTGGAATCTTAACCCTGGATAGTTAAATTAGTATAGTCTTAGTCTATAAACTAAAAACACTTCTTGTTGAAAAGTATGGCAGGTTGCTCAAGTGCTTTATGACTTTAGAATTTTCCTATCCATTCTCTGTAATTCTTATAGAAAACCAGGTATGTAATATTTGCACTATGACTCTTTTTGGAGTGAAAGAATGAATTTCATTTCTTAGTACAAAGGCTGGCTATCCAAAATGAAGCCAGCTAACAAAATATATAGAATAATAGGCGGCAAAGCAAAAGGGGGAACAAGACTATTAAACTAATCAGATTGAAATTCTTTTACTCTGGGTACCATGCGTTTTAATAGCTGGAAGGTAATTTTCAACAGCCTTGAAAGAGAAGGCCTAATTTGAGCTCTTACCTATTTCCATGTGTAAAGGATACTTTGACGTCACCTCCACCAGAAAATCAAACCATAAAGAAGGCTTCAAGAATATCAGTAATTATCACAACATTTTTCTACCTCTGTTGCGGATGTTCTGGATATGCAGCCTTTCATCGCGGCACGCCATGAAACCTTTTAATAGGATTTGGATTTTAATTAGCCAATGTTTGTATAGTGATTCACCTCGTTAGCGCTTATTAGGTACATATGATACTATGGATGTCTCATCTTCAAGTTTTAATATATATCTTCCATGTCCTGACATAATTTGTCATTAATGAGAACTTTGGCTGCATAGTGGTGTTGTGGGACCATTATCTAAAGTTTTCTTTTTCTATTTGGGAAATGAGTCCATATGACTAATTTCGTCCATGTATTTTCTATAGGCTGAATTTACCTTAAAATCATTACTAAATATGGAATGTGATTTTATTGATATGTTTCAGGTGTACAGCTAGCCATTATATGCAAATGTTGAAGATTGGTTCCACCAGAAGTTCCCAGAAAGTGCATTTGTGAACCATACATATTCCTTGAAACTCCCATGTCTGCCAGCTTTTGGGTTAAATCTTTTGAGGCTAACTTTCTGTAATAGTTTTGTTATATCAACGACTGTGGTTGTTGTGCTCTTCCCCTATCTTTCTTAGTTATTAAGTTAATGTGTTTGGTATTGGCCTTAACTTTGATTGTACACATTTCATTGTAAAAGTGAGGCCATGTTTGTTTACCTACATTGATATAACTTTGTTAATATTTTGAATTGGAATTTACAATAAATTTGATATTTCATATTAGTTTTGTTGTAATTGGTTTTACTTGTTAGGTGTTTGATTGTTTATTATTATGTAAACGAGTTTGTAGCATAATAAATTGACAACTCTTTTAAAAAAATGCTTGACGCAGAAGGAGAGGTTTAGAAAGTCACAGTTTCTATACTTGACACACAAGAAGAGGTGTAAAAAGTCAAAAGTGGGACTTTCTACACGTGTTGTCAGACAAAACGTGTAGAAAGTCTACTTTCTACACTTGTTGTCTCACAACACGTGTAGAAAGTTCTACTTTCTACACTTGTTTTAGAACAAGTGTAGAAAGTCCAACTTTCTAGACTTGTTATTTTTACACCTGTTGTACGTCAAGTGTAAAAAGTCACTTCCGTCAAGTGTAAAAAGTCTTTCCTGCACTAGTGATTACAAGCTTCTTACCTTTGATCTTTGGAACCCTAATTCTTCTTGAAGCTTTGTGTGCTTGCAAAGTTCTTGAACTCCCTCTATCTCTTTGTGTAGTTTTTGACCGAAAATAAAGAGCTAAAGGGAAGAGATGATGATTTAATAAATTGTTCAAGTTTTCTTTCCATGTGTTAGCTTTCCATTGGTCCAAATTTTTTATAATTTGTATAATATCACAAATAAAGTTCATTTCCCTTTTTGCTTCTTCATTCTACCGAAATTAATGAGAGATGAGAGGGAAAATATTGCTCTTGAACTATCCCATTATACCATTTTAAAAATTATTGACCTTTGGATTTTTTGACTCTTTGCGCCACAATTCACCATTTTATTTCACTAAATATCACAAATATATATATATATATAAGGAATATTGGTGAAAAAGTGGGGTATTACATTCCTTCTTAGAACCCCTGTTTCAGTCAGAGGTAAAACCTAAGGGTGGAGCTGAAATTTTGTGATTCTAATAGTTCCATTGGCTCTAGAAGGCAAAATTGTATAGGCATGCATGTGTTCATGATTTTTAGATGTTTGTGTGCCAATTTGGAAATTTATGAAGTGTGATTGTAATGCTGATTGATCTATCGTTGTGAGTCAGTGACAATGAGTAATGTATTTTATGGGTCAAACATTGTCTAAATATTCTGAAACTTGGTAGGATTGATTCAAGTAGAGACATCGATCTTTAATTTGATAGGTAGTTTATGATTTTTGGACAAGTACATTGGGAGATATGAATTTTTGAAGTTGTGCCTTGTTTTTTGAAATGTAAACTAGAACAATAAAGTTTGGTGAATTACTAGGAATGATATGTCTATAGTGATCAAACATAACTATTTTTCCTCAAATGTACATTGAAAGAGATTCATTTAGGCTTTGGAATAAGTCAAATTAGATTTTTTTAGAATTAATTATGAATTTTAAAGTTGACTGAAAAATCTGCTAGTTTTTGGAAAACAGTGAAACTGCACTGTACAAACTTGTATTTTACAGAAACTGTTGTAACTGCACTAAATAACCAGCAACATCTAATATAAAAGCAGTAATGCTACAAATAATAATCAATTACTTGTAACTTTAATTTTGATAGGAATTGGACTTAGCTTGAGCCAGAACCAAAGTGTAGGACAATTGGGGAAATTTGGAAAAGACTCAGGTAGTAACTTCTTCTTGCATATACTATGTGATTACTAAATTTTTTAATATGTAATTTTTGGTAACATGAGCCAAGTATCTTGGACACACCAATTTGCCAAGTTTTGATCAGGGACCCAACAGGGGCTCCGAGTAGATCAGGTTGTAAACATGACGTTTGGCCTTGGGCAAGTATACACACACTTTCGATCATCTTACATGACATGACATTGCATATTTATTTTTGCATTCTATCTATTTAAAAGCATATTGCTATTGAAAGTTTCTCAAATCTTATTCTTTTCAAAACAAAAATTTTACAGTTGAAGCGGGCAGCTTCAAAGACAAGATGGTGGTTTCTGGTGATTAGGGTCTCGGAGAACTCTGCTGTTGCTATAGTTATTTATGCATGTAATTTTGTCTACTTTTGAATGCTCTATACATTGGTATATATTTTTCAAACCCTACGGGGATTCTTCTGTAATGTGAACATGTACTTAATATCAGTATGTTTCTGCCATTTCTACATGCCCTATGGAACTGTGCACTTAATATTCTGTGAATATCAAAATGTTAAGGGGTTTGACATCCGTACTTGTCACACTACGTTAGCTGGATCCCACAGGCCTCATAGTACTTGTGCTTTTACCATATGGTGATATTTTTGCTTTTCCCACACAACAGCTATAATATCCCAAATTTGAATCAACAAAATTCCTTGTATATTTGATTATACTTGATGGAATAAAATAGTGAATATTGGTGCACTTGGAGTAGCCAAAGAGTTGGAAATAGTGCATATGTGAAATTTCGGCCAAGTAAGACATTAAGCACAATTTTTATCTTGATAAAGGCCTAACATTGTAGTTTAAAATTAAGTATGGAAGAGCACAATTCTTGGCACAATTTATGATGAAAATTCGGTCAAGGAGAAAAGGAACGAAATAAAACAATACTTGGTACAAAAATTCAAGAAATATAAGGGCAAAATGGTCATTTGTTGAATAATCAAGAATGCTCTTAATTTTCCATTATTAATAGCCAATTTCGGCCAAGAGAAGAAAAAGTGATGAAAAATGAATTTTTGGACAAATAATGCCATGTGGAAGCATTATGGGCAAAGTGGAAAAAATAAAATAAAACATTATGACTTGTGCAAAATTTTTATTAAAAAAAATTATTTTGAGAAGGTGGAAATAGCTTATTCAAGAAAGCTGCATAGATCAAGTCATAAACTTAACTCATGTATAATCACGTCAAAATACCCTTTGACCTAAGATCATCATGGATTCCTACATGAGAGTCACTAAGCTTTGACTTAGTCAAAAGTCACATTTAACCGGGTGATGATAAAGGCTACAATCGGGCTTAGTGGTTTTCATACAGAGGAATGTGAATGGTCAAGATAGAATTTGTCCCTCATATTAGTAGAGAGTATTATTGGGCTCCTCGATAAGTGAGTCTGAGAAATGTATGGCCATATTATGATGGAAATGAGTTTCTATTTCTACAGTTAGATTACTTTGGGATCGAGAAAGTAATGGTCAGGAATAGGAGGATGACATTCTCCCTGCCTCATCCTTGACCGAAATATCGTGTGACAAAAGGGACGTGATATAGTTGTATGACAGGTTGTATTGTATTGTCGATCCTCATATGAATTAGGTAGTCATAATGTCTTGCTAGAGGTCACTTACGACTTGTGGGTTAGTATAGTCATTGGCCCACTACCAACTTCGTATGCGCCTACAGGGTCGCACACAAGAATAGCCCAACACGAGCTGTAATGTCTAGATTCATTGAATCTAAGATGGGTCTAAGATTCAAGGAATACAATGTTTAATCTAGAGTGGACGAATTATATATATATATATATATATATATATATATATATATATATATTGTACACATGTTGTGTGAATATTTATTTGATAAATATTTATATGTATGTGTGTGTATATATATATATTTATATTTGGAAAAGAAAATTAATAATATTATATATACACATATGTATTTTTGAAATATATACATATATAATATATATTATTTGATAATAAATATTATATATATGATAATATTATATTATAGGATAATATTATTTCATTGTGTATATATATAAAGACATTATATGATAATATCTCAGATTTAATTTGTAAAGATAAATTAAATCTAATCCAATTGGCTCTTTATTCTAATTAAATAAATAGGATAAATTAAAACTGTTGGACATATTTATTTAATTAGCTTATCAAAATAATTAAGTGTTAATTGATATGATAAGAACTTTGAAATTAATTAAGATTAATTTTAAAAATCCAATATCCATCATAAAATAGATAACTCTGACTAGTTATAAAAGGTAAGAGCTATGGTTTTCTACAGATGATAAAAAAATATAGAGCCGTATGAAAACCCTAGAAGGACATTGGAGGCGCTAGCACGCTGCCAGTGTTGGGTCCTGTTCATGTGGATACCAGTAGAGGGAGCTGATCTGAGTAGTTAGCTCCTCAAGATCCAAAAGGCAAAACTCCAAAGAAGAACTAGCCAATATGCTGATGTCGGAGATGGTTAATCTCATACTCATAGAGTTTAAAGCTCTTTTAAGAAGAATTAGCGGGCATGTAGTTGCAGGGGAAATTATTTCAGGAGCAATCAAGCATGGAGATTTGAGAACTCACAATTCGTTGATGATTGTGGGCATTTAAACAAACATGAATAAGGTACAACTATTTCTAACTCGATTTAAATGCCTTTGATTGATCCATAATTGGGATTAGTAATTTTTTGCAATTTTAAATTTTAATTCTTCCGCTGTGTGACTATCAATCTTAACAGTGGCATCAGAACCAGGTCAGTTGTGTATTTAAATTGATTTTTAGTTCTTATTTTGTACTTATATATGTGATATATAAGTTAATCATGATTTGAGAAGGGTTGGATTGAAAACCTAAAGATTGAAGTTATAATAGTAGTGCTGCCAGATTTTTATTTTTTGGAAGTAGTGTGATTGTTACGAATGTTTGAATGAACAAATCTTATCCAATAATTCTGAAACTTTCCATAATGAAATTAGACATAATAAGCTTTAATTTAATATATACTATGTACGATTCGGATTAGTACATTAGGAGATATCAATTTTTGAAGTTAGGCTTTGAATCTGGAATATTTTCTGTGGGAGCAACGATTAATTTTAGTTTCAGGAAACTTTTACCTATAATTTTTTAAAAGCTATATTTTTTGTCAAAAAAAGTCTAATTAGGGTCATATAGAACTTTGAGCCATTGCAATTGGAGTTTTCTAGATTTAATTATGATTTTTCAAATAAAGGTGAAAAATCTGGAAGTCTAGTGGGACTGTCGTAGCTAGCTGTTTGTAGCTCGATATAACCTAATCACGACATTTATTGCTTTTCATATTGTATGAATTTTTGATTGTTGTGGTTTACTTCTCAAAATTATTTGGATATGGTGAACAATATGGCTTTAGTGTTTACAAGGGTTGTAATATTTAAATACGGCCTGCGTGCTGTGCCTTCCTCTAAATAGTCTTGATGTACATTATCTTCTCATCTCACTCCCCTCGTATGTTTAAACGAGGTTTCTCTTAATGTATTTCTTTTTCTTATTTAGAGAAGTCCTTTTATTGGCTTGGGAGGATTTTAGATTAGGCGAGCCATGTTGTGTCACGTTTGAATTATGCTCTTGATTAGATCATTGCATGCATACTTTTGCATTTATATGTATTTATTTGTATGAGATACAACCATAATTGCATTCATATAAACAAAAATAATTGATTAAGCCCTCTAAATAAAATATTAAGCCATAATGCCATCAAGTAATGAATACTTGTTAAAAACCTAGATCGTTCAATTGTAGGTTCCACCAAAGTGGATGCATTTGAGTTATCTTGGTGAAACAAGCATGAGTAATGGTGCTAGTCACAATGATTCATTATTGTTTTGACTTAATTGAGATTCAAAATGGTTTTGGGCCTCAAAGCATTAGATGAGATTAAACATGCCAGATTATATGATGATCAAATCCTATAAAGATCTAAGAATTACATATGATATAATTGGTAAAGAGGTTACCTACCTAAATTTAAGAAATATATGGATCTTAGCCTACTAATTATAACATTGAGGGTTGTTAATTTACTGGGAGATTACTAAATAACTTTGCAGATTTTAATTGTAGAATCATGTCAACTAGCAATATTGCTATACTATTACCACGATTAGTCCTTGAGAAGGACAAACTCAATGGGACAAACTTTATTTGACTGGTTTAGGAACTTGAGAATTGTTCTCAAGCAAGAAAGAAAGGCATATATCCTAGATTAACCCATTCTTAAAGAGCTTGCAGTCAATTCTCCAAAAGCTCAGAAAGATGCTTACACAAAGCATAAGGACAACTCTATGGATGTAGGTTTCCTAATGCTTGTCACCATGGTTCCAGACCTCCAAAGAGATCTATAACTTGTGAAGGCTCATGAGATTATTGTGCATCTCAAGGAAATGTTCTAGCAACAGGCAAGGCAAGAGAGGTAAGATACCACAAAGGCCTTACATTCCTACAAGATGGCTTAAGGTGCATCAATTAGTACTCATATGTTAAAGATGAAAGGCTATATTGCTGACCTTGAGAGGCTTGGATTTCCCATGAGCCAGGAGTTAGCTACAGATTTGATCTTGAACTCACTATCGAAAGTTAAGACCAATTTGTCATGAACTACAACATGGAGAGATCAATTTCTGAACTGTATTGGATGCTGAAAGTTGTTGAGCATAACATTAATAAAAGCCTAACATTGTTTTGATTGTTCATAAAGGAAAGAGTATTAAAAAGAGAGGCAAGGGCAAGGGAAAGGGTAATGTCTTAGGTGGTAAGACCAAAGAAACAAACAAGCCCGAAACTAAGCCTGCAGCCAAGAAGGTAAAGCCGTCAAAGGAAGGAGTATGCTTGTTCTACAATGAACCCGTTCATTGGAAGAGGAATTGCAAACTCTACCTTGAAAATCTGAAAAAGAAAAGCCAAAAGGATCAAGTCAATCGATTTGAATTCGACCTACCTATGGCATTGTCGTCTAGGATATATAAGTGAGAAACACATTTCTAAACTCCATCAAGATGGATTTTTTAAATCATTTGATTTTAAATCACATGATACATGTGAATCTTGCTTATTAAGAAAGATGACAGAGGCACCTTTTACTATGTATAGTGAGAGGGCCACTGATTTATTGGGCCTCATATAGATGTATGTGTACCACTGAATATAGCTGCTAAAGGAGGTTATATGTACTTCATTGCATTTATGGATGACTTTAGTATATATGGATATATCTATTTAATAAAACATAAATTTGAATCTTTTGAAATGTTTAAAATATTACAAAATAAAGTATAAAAACCAACTTGGTAAAATAATTAAAGCACTTCGATCTGATCGAGGTGGTGAATATTTGAGCAAAACGTTTATTGACCATCATAAGAGTTGTGGGATAGTCTCACAATTAACTCCTCCAGAAACACCACAATGGAATGACATTTCTAAGTAGAGGAATTGAATACTATTAGATATGGTTCAATATATGATGAGTTAAACAGATCTTCCACCGTCTTTTTAGGGCCATGCCCTAGACACAGCTGCGTTTACACTAAATTGTGTTCCATCTAAGGCAATTAAAACGACACCATATGAGATATGGATTAGGAAGAAACCTAGTTTGTCTTTCCTCAAAATCTGGGGATGTGAGGTTTATGTTAAACAACAAGCCTCTAATAAATTATCGCACAAATCCTTAAAGTGCCTTTCTGTGGGGTATCCTAAGGAAAGTAAGGAATACTATATCTATAATCCCACCAATAACAAAGTGTTTGTTATCCGAAACGGTATCTTTATAGAAAGGGAGTTTATCTCTAAAAGAACTAGTGGGAGCAAGGTACATCTCGAAGAAGTTCGAGAGTCACAAGATAGCACATAACCATAAACGGAAAATAGAGAAGACTAACAATAAGTTGTTGAGCCTCCTCAAGTAACAAAAGGCCCACGAAGGACTGCTAGGATACGACATCTGCTTCAAAGATATGGATTTCGAATTACTAAAATTCGTAACGTGTTGCTTATTTAGCAGAATGAGCCAACCGCCTATCTAGAATCCATAATGGGACCAAACACTGAGAAATGGTTGAACACCATGAAGTCTGAAATACAATCCATGTACGAAAATAAGGTATGGACCTTAGTTACCCAAAGGTGTAAAATCATTAGGTGCAAGTGGGTTTTCAAGGAGAAAACCAACATAGATAGCAAAGTAAATGTCTTCAAAGCATGACTGGTTGCAAAAGGATTCATTCAAACTCATGGTGTAGACTATGATGAAACCTTTACCCCAGTTACAATGGCCAAATCAATTAGAATCATTCATGTCATCGCAGCATATTATGATTATGAAATATAGCAAATGGATGTCAAAAGAGCCTTCTTTAATGGAAAGCTCCTTGAGGATGTGTACATGATACAACCTGAAGTTTTTGTGTGTCCAAAAGGATTTTGGTAAGGTATGCAAGCTTTAAAGATCCATTTATGGATTAAAGTAAGCATCTCGGAGTTGGAATCATTGTCTTGATGAAGTAGTCAAAGAGTTTGGATTCATTCAAAATATCGATGAACCTTGTGTTTACAATAAGGTTAGTGGGAGCACAGTTGTATTTCTCGTGCTTTTATGCAAATGACATCCTACTAATTGGGAATGACATTCCTACCTTGTAGAGTGTCAAGTCTTGGTTAGGGAAGTCTTTCTCGATCAAAGACTTAGGCAAAGCTACTTTTATCTTAGGGATTAGGATCTATAGAGATAGATCCAAGAGGCCAATAGGCCTAAGTCAGAGTAGTGAGGGTCATTGGACTACTGTCAAGAATATCCTAAAGTACCTGAGAATGACTGATAAATTATTCTTGGTATATAGTAGATTAGATGATAAGCTCTGTGTAATTGATTATATAGATACAAGTTTCCAAACTAACCCAGATGATCTTATATTGCAATCTGGATATATATTCCTTTTGAATAGTGGTGTAGTAAGCTAGAAGAGCTATAAGTAGAGTACTGTAGCAGATTCTTCAATAGAAGCTAAGTATATAGTAGCATCGGATGCAGCTAAAGAAACTGTTTGGATAAGAAAGTTTGTTATTAAACTAGGGGTGGTGCCTACCATCCCAAATCCAATAGATTTGTTCTATGACAATAGCGAAGCTATTGAGGACCAAACTTATACTCAGGTGATTTCATCTTATCAGAGAAATCAATGATAGAGGTGATATAAAAAATAGGAAAAGTAGCAGGAGAAGACAATGTTGTTGATCCTCTTTCTAAGCCGCTTGCACATGCAAAGCATAAGAGTCATATTAGGAGAATATGAATTAGGTAAACTAATGATTGTACCTAGTGCAAGTGGGAGGATATTGGAAATTGTGCCCTAGGGGCCAATCATTGTACTTTGAACATTGCCATTCAATGAATTTCTCCATTTAGTTATCACATTATTTGCATGTTCACTATGATAACTGTATCTTTGGATGAATAATAAGGATTGTCCTAAATGTCCTTAGTCGGTCATCTATGTGGGAGTAAAGATGAAATAAGACTAGTATGACTTTAATAAGGTATGGGGATACGAATCAAAGTCTTAGACACATGTAAGAGTACAAGGTGATGGACTAACCCGCTATGAGAAAGCTGCACGGATCAATTCATAAGCGTAATTCACGTATAACCACGTCACATTGCCCTTTGACCTCAGATCATCATGGATTCCAACATGAGAATCACTAAGATTTGACTTAGTCAAAATTCACCTTTAACCAGGTGATGATAAAGGCTACAATCGGGCTTAGTGGTTTTCATGCAGAGGAATATAAATGGTCAAGATGGAATTTATCCCTTACATTAGTAGAGAGATATTATTAGGCCCCTTAATGTGTAAGTATGAGAAATGTATTGCCATACAACGATGGAAATGAGTTTCCATTTCTATAGTCAGACTACTCAGGGATTGAGAAAGTAATGGTCAGGAATAGGAGGATGACATTCTTCATGCCCTATCCTTGATCGAAATATCATGTGACAAAAGGGACGTGATATGGTTATATGACAGGTTGTATCGTATTGTCGATCCTCATATGAATTGGGTAGTCGTAATGTCATGCTAGAGGCCGCTTACGACTTATGGGTTAGTATAGTCATTGGCCTACTACCAACTTCGTATGGGCCTACAGGGTCGCACACAAGAGTAGCCCAACACGAGCTATAATGTCCAGATTCATTGAATCTAAGATGGGTCTAAGATTCAATGAATATAATGTTTAATCTAGGGTGGACAAATTTTATATATATATATATATATATATATATGTATATATATATATATATATGTATATATATATATATGGAAAAGAAAATTAATAATATTATATGTATATATATACATATAATATTATTTGATAATATATATTAAATATATGATAATATTATATTATAGGATAATATTATTACATTGTGTCTATAGATAAAGATATTATATGATAATATCTAAGATCTAATTTATAAAGATAAATTAAATCTAATTCGATTAGCTCTTTTTTATAATTAAATAAAAAGGTTAACTTAAAACTGTTGGACATATTTAATTAAATCAAATTTATTTAATTAACTTATCAAAATAATTAAGTGTTAATTGATATGATAAGGACTTTGAAATTAATTAAGATTAATTTTAAAAATCCAATATCCATCATAAAATAGATAACCCATACTAGTTATAAAAGGTAAGAGCTACGGTTTTCTACAGATGATGAAAAAATATAGAGCCACGAAAACCCTAGAAGGACATTAGAGGCGCTAGCACGCTGCCAGTGTTGGGTCCTGTTCGTGTGGACACCAGTAAAGGGAGCTGATCTGAGTAGTTAGCTCCTCAAGATCCAAAAGGAAAAACTCCAAAGAAGAACTAGCCAACATGTTGATGTCGAGGATGGTTAATCTCACACTCATAGAGTTTAATGCTCTTTTAAGAAGAATTAGCGGGCATGTAGTTGTAGGGGAAATTATTTCAGATGCAACCAAGCATGGAGATTTAAGAACTCACAATACGTTGATGATTGTGGGCATTTAAACAAACATGAATAAGGTACAACTCTTTTTAACTAGATTTAAATGCCTTTGACAGATCCACAATTGGGATTGGTAATTTTTTGTAATTTTAAATTTTAATTCCTCCACTGTGTGCCTACCAATCCCAACAATTAAGAGCGATGAGATATTAGTGACATAGTGAATCTCTTGGAAATGTATTTGAAGTATTATACCCTTTGAAAACCCTCAAAAGCTTAGGTTCAAATCCTAAGTTGAGAGCGAGGATTTATGAACATTATTGAACGTTGGGTAGTCCAGTGTTAAATCCTGGTTTCATAACTGATTTCACTACTCATTTATACTCATTATGGAGTATTGGAAATAAAGTGTCACAGGCTCTAGCTAATGAGAGGCTTATGTCACAATGTTATCTTTTTGCATCAGGACACATTCCAATTAATATTTATTCACATTAACACAGACCACATAGATTAATTGCAAATCAAGACTACTTAGGTCAACAACATTTATATTGTCATCAATTCCTCTCTCAGCCCTATGAAATTCTTCTCACAACTATTATCCCACAGAAATTGTTGAGTTGTTATGTTAGCTTTATCAAAGGCAAAACATTACTGGATAATTTCTATATAACTCATTCGTAACAATCGTCAAGAGCCAGAAAACTACAATTCTCTGTCATTTTCTGACTCAGTATTGCTTCTACTTTACTAGGATCCCTTTCTTCTGACAACATGGCCTAGAAACTTAATTTCTGAAAGCTAAATCTCATACTTGCTCAATTTGGCATAGAGTTACTTATTTCTCTATGTGCTCAGCATTGTATTCAAACACTTTTGTGTTTTTCCTTGCTTTATGAATACACAAGATGTCATTAATTCTTAATCATTCACAAGACCTAATTGGTCAAGTTTGATATTTATAGGACATACAGTCTATTACAACATTTCTCGGGTCACACAATTCTTTTTATTTCAGCCTTCCGGCTATTCCAAAATGTTGTCCATAACTCTCAGGCTTCTGCCTTCCTAATTTTGACAAAGAGTACTAGAGCTCCATATATGGTACTTTAGGCATTCATTTGAAGCCATGCCATATGGTACTTTAGGCATTGATCTCGCTTCATATTTTAATCTCAATTATAAACTCTACTTCTCTTTCCGGAGGTATCCTATTGATATACTCTAGAATATTATAGGAAACCTGTTTATTGTTAGAATATTTCTAAGTGCTACTCCATCCTCTAACTGTTTGGAGTAAAATATCATGTAACTCTGACAAACCTTTTTGCAAACATTTTTCAGCTTTAGCTGCTAAAAGAAAATTAAGATTGTCTTTTGTATTGACATATGATCATAGATTAGGTTAAATACCTTTACTTCTACAGTCTAGCGAAACATTATTTGCCGCTAAGAAATCATTACCAGGAATTACTCCTTATTCTTACAATTATAGGCAAATCAGATTCATTGTTGGATCTTATCCTTCGGCGTTTATTACATACTTTCATATACATTAGCTGTAATGGATCTGACATCCGCAGATGTAGACGTAACCAAATCATAAAGTAACTAATATATACTCAGAGTAGCCATTTAACCTAATCTTATGCCATAAAGGAAGTACTAGCATCTAAATCACACAATACTTGTACTAATTCACTCTTAACTAGAACCGTATCTTTGCTTAGATTCAGAGACTTTTAGCCTCTTCTTGTATTATAGCAAAACTCTGCTCTGAGTTCTCTTCCCTGGCTCCTTTATTCATTTGTTACTATAGGAAATTGTTAGCTAAGTGACCCCAGTTACTAAAAATTATAATAAATCAATGATCTGGTTGGCACTATATGCCCTCTAGATGGATGGAGTTTGCTATAATGCCAACAGGTTCTATATCCAAAGGGTTTCTGTTTACTGTGGTTACCAATCTGGTAAGATTTTATTATTCCCACTGAATTAGACCTCTCGATTCTTTACACTTCTGGGAAGGACTCCTATTACCCCAAGGCTCCTTTATTGCCTGTATTTGAGTACAAGTAAGTTGGTTTTAGTAATATGATGTTCCTCCACTACTTACCATATTCAGAAAATTTTAGAGATTAATTTCCCTTTTAGTTCTAGTCTCAGTTTCCATATTATAATATCTAAGCTTCATTATTCATCAAAATTTTGTTCCTTATCTTGATAAATGGTAAGGAATTTTGGAAATTCCTCCCAATAATCCATTGTTATATGAAGATCAAATTTCCCTTAGAGGTAGGAGGTTGCTGCTAACAAAATCGTGTCTGTCATGTTCACTGGCTTTCACCCTTAGCAGTGCAGGTCTAGGCAAAAGCCTAGATGAAGGTTGCTGGCTAGGGTTCACAAGCTACATATGCTCATTTCCTTGTTTACTAGGATTGTTTCCTCTTTCCCTATCCTTATCTTATTGTTGCTGCACTCCTTACAACTCGTTACTCAAATCATATTTCCATTTACACATTAGCCTATTAACCTGTCTATTATTTGTTGTATTGGGTCAGGTATAGCTCTCTGACCCTACTTGGCACCTCTACCTCCTTTTCTCACCATCCCTATGTCTTATTATCTAAAGATCATGAAGAGGTAACTTCCATGTATTCACAAGGGTACTTTTGTCATTTCACAAAATTTAAATGCACAGATACTCAGATAATTAAATAATAACATACAGAAGACCTTTACTGTAATATCCAGAATTTTAGGAAAAGAGGCTTGAGAATAAGCTTGGATTATGTAGACTGTTAGACCCTATTTAGCGAATGTCCTGGTAAGGCATGATATTATTTCCCAAAATTCTATTATATCCTTGGATATGAAAGAGGATATTATTGTGAGTTGGAGAGCTCGGGGAAATATGTAAGGTAGGGGCGAAATGGTCATTTGAACAATGAGATTATTTCCCTATTATTGATGCCTAAGTTAGTCAAATGTGAAGGGAAATAATAAAAAGGGGCAAGAAATGGTTTTTATGATAAATCATTAAAGGTGAGGGAAAAATGGTAATTTTTCCCTAAGATAAGAAATGATGGTTTTTCCCAGATATTCCCAATGATTTGAGTTGAATGGGAATTAAAAGGTGGGAAATGACTACTTGGTAATTAATAAGCCTAAGTGGGTGAATTATTATCAAGCAAAGTCAATAAGTGGAGAAGCTTAAGGCTTTAATTAACCACTTGTAAGGTGGTATAATGAGATAATTTGAGAGTGAATTATACTCTCTTATTTCACATTAATATTAGTGGAATGATAAAGGGAAAGAAAAATAAAACTTGTTGTACAAGTAATGTGATAGTTGGACCAATTGGTCATGAGCCACTTGGGTGACTCATTTAATAATCCACACCCTTTATCATCAATTCTCATTCATTCCCGTGCATTTAAAAGAAGAGAAAAGGAAAGGAAAGATAAATTAGAATAGAATGAGAAAGAGAAAGAGAACGAACAAGAACGAGAAGGTAGTGGAGAGAGGGAAGAGAGAGAAAGTTGTGAATCGCCGAAACTCTACTAAACGGCATTTTCTCTTAAAGTACCCAGTACAAACATTCTTCTACTCATCCTAAACTTCATTTTTATGATTTCATATTCTTGTTTGGAGATGGTTGGTGCTATCTCACTGGTCAGAGCGTCGCTGAAATTCTGAACCGAATTTAGAAGCATGTAGAGGTAAGCGTAAGCTTCCCTTTGACCATTTTGGTTTATCATTTGGATGAGTATTATGAGAGTTAGGTATTGTTCATCTTTCATTTGATCAGTGTTTTGGAAGCCGAAACGATGTCCAATGGATGTCTAAATAGCTAATCACGTAATTAGAAGTAGAAAGGAAGGTATTAAGCCTAAGAAAGGGAGGAACCGATACTATTCTTCTAAGAACTCTAAAATGTCTGCCTTGACTGTGGTATAAGGATAGACTTGAAATTTCATCAATTGGATGATTCCATTGAGTTCAGAAGAGCAAAATGTGTAGGTTTCATGTTGATTATGAAGTGAGAAAAGGCCTAGGATGTGAAATGACAGAATTACCCCTTTAATCTCTAAATAAGGGTTGTCAAGGGTATTTCTATCATTCGGGGCGTGAATTTGACTAATATGAAGTCATAAATGGATTCTACATGTGAAATTGTATAGGATTAGCCCATGTCATAATTTCTGTAAAAGTACAGTTGGGCCGGGCTTCCGGGGGCATTTTGGTAATTTAGCATAATTAGGCTAAGTTATCAACTAATACGAGTCTAGAATATTATAAGGATGAGTAGTGAATCATGTATGCTATGTTTAGGAATTCTAGGACTCGATGAATGGATGTTCCTGAACTGGAGCAAGAACGAAGGATTGAGGACGGACGTGAAGTCTGACAAGTAGTAAACTTACCTTGCCTGCATGTGTGTGATATGTATGTCTTGCATTGATTATGTGACTGCTTTGCCTATTTTTTTTGAACATGTTTGATGTAGTGAAGCTCTGTTATATTTATGTAATGGCCATATGTATGTCATAACATCGAGCACGAAGCATGTCATTATGTTGGCATAAAATAGTGTAGGTAAGCATGCCATGCATTCATATATATCTACATGCATAGTGGTATTGTTTGCTACTGAGATTCTCTCGAATCTCACTCCTCCCAAACAACCATTTTAGATAGGTTGAAGGATGCATGGAGTTATGCTCGGAGGAGGAATTGCTAAGGTGAAGATCGTGGTGCGAGGCACTACTATTTGGATTTGATGTAATGGATTTCCATTTGATAGCCTTGTATGGCTTGATATATATGTGTATGTATGAGGATGAATGAATGACTGTTGTTAAACTAGAGAACCGCTCTAATGTAATAAGAGAATCTCTCTAGTATAAATAAAAAGAATGAGTGTTAGTTTATTAAAATAATTGCTCGCTTACTCTGATCTGTGGAAACTAAGAGCAGGTTGTTAGAACTGGCTGACACCCAAGAGTGGGGGTGAATTGGGTGTGTGATAAGAAAGTATGAACTTTTAAAATCTTTTCGCAACTTATCAAATCAATACATGCAGAAGTATAGAAACATAAGCTGATATGTAAATCATATATGCTCGAAATGTAAGAGCTTAGGGAAGAGAATATGCAAACTGTGATTTATCCTGGTTCAGTCCAATCCACGATGACCTACGTCCAGTCCCCAGGCTCCTCCTGAGATTTCCAATCCACTATCTTCTTGTTTAACCGGGCACAAGAAAAGCCTCTACAAATCTCTTACGAAGTTACTCCCCCCTACTCACTGTAAGGTTTACACCCTCTTACGGTAAGTTGAGCAAAGCAATCCCAAAGTCCTTTCTCTCTTGCTTACCCGTGCAAGTCTTACGAGCAGCAACGTTGTCTACTGCTTGCACCTTGTAAGTCTTACGAGCAGAAAGTACTACTAGCAATTCTCTCTACAACTTTCCCGTAAGGTAATCAACCCTCTCAAGGTCCCTCTACCTTGAGTTCAATACAGAAATATAATTGTAAGGATTTACAGACTCCCTCACAGAGTAGATAAGATACTCACTGAAGTATAATACAAATATTCTCACTCTCTCAAATATACATAATATAGAAGATGAAGTAGAGCAAAGAGTGGTCGGAGGCAGAAGACTTAGGATATCAGCATGTTCATGTTCTCATCGTATTTTCTTGTTCTTCTGTGTTTGAATCCTCTCCTATTTATAGCTGAGTTGTGGAAGATGACCGTTGTAAACATCCATCCGTTAGAGTCTGTTGATTTATTTGACCATTGAGCCCATTCTGATATTTTCCTGTTGTAATCCCATATGATGCTTAGAAAGACACTACTTCATTTTTTGTTGGAGTCCCATTACTTTGTATGGTCGTTGAGTGTATTTAAATATTTTCTCGTTGATTATGCTCTGACACATGCTTCAGTGTTTCTTACAGTTTGCCCATTGGTCTGACAGATGCAATAGTATTTGTCTTCCGTTACTTATGAATTTTGCTGCCGCCCACGAATAGTTGTCGTTTAATATTGATCCGTGTAAGCCATGTGATCGGTAGTGCATAACACCTGTAAAACCACTCAGAGAAATAGCTGTTAGAAAATATCACTCGGGTGATTACAGACTTCACTGGGAGTGATTTCAAAAAATGGAAGAATCATTGGAAGTCAACTTGATTTCACTGGAGGTGATTTTGATAAAACAATTAACACTTGACTGCATAAGCATTTCACTGGTAGTAATCTTGATTTCTGGATGTGACTGTCATTGGAAGTGATTTCGATTCAGTGAAGAGTGCACTGAGTGATCATAGATGCTGACAAGAAGTAAAACTGATAAAACTTCATATCAGTTGATCTTGGCATGTCTCTGGAAATGATCTTCAAAATCAACATAATCACTTGCTTGGATATTATCTGACAGAAAGTGAACTGAGGCATACTGGCCTTCACTGGAGGTGCATTCTGGTTCACTGGAAGTTATTTGATCTTCACGGGAAGTTATTTTGATTCATACTGATATACTGTCACTGGAACTATGAAGAGTGAACTGAGTAATCACTGACTGGAAGTGATATGAGGTAACTGATATTGACTGGGAGTGATCAAGAATGGTGCTGGGGGTGATCAGCTGAAATGGACGATCACTCGAGTGAAATTCATGTCACCGGAAGTGATTTTCAAATAGTAAAATATTCCTGAAGTGATTTCGTCTTGCATTGGAAGTGATCTGCAGAAATGACTAATCACTCGAGTGAATTCAACTGCACTAGGAGTGAAAATAAGAACAATGAATTTTTCTTGCAGTGATTTTTGATTCAGTGGAAGTGATTTGAGAAGGAGTGAAATTCACTGGAAGTGATTTAGCATCCACTGGAAGTGATCTTCGAAAATAACATAATCACTCGAGTGATTTTGGCATCACTGGAAGTGATTTTGCAAACAGTGAATTTTTCTTGCAGTGATTTGGCTTGCACTGGAAGTGATTCTGAAAAATCTCAAATCACTCGAGTGATTTTGGCATCACTAGAAGTGAAATTGTAAAACTGAGATATCACTGGAAGTGATTTGGCGGAAATCACAAATCACTCGAGTGATTTGTGATCACTGGAAGTGAAATCTGAAACAGTGAATTTTTCTTGCAGTGATTCTGGCGCCACTGGAAGTGATTTACCATATCACTCGAGTGAATCATGAAATCACTCGAGTGATCTCTTCGTTGCTCGTTTCCAGTTCTTCAGCAAACAGGGGTAAACTTCCAGATGACATAACTCTTTGAATATGGCTCTAAAATTGCTGTATTATATATCAATGGAAAGCTCTTGAAGTCTAGTTTCATATGGCCCCAGTTACAGATCAATTGGATCTTTGGTTTGAGAGTTATAGACAAAATACCAAGTATGTTCCAGAAAGTGATGCTGATATGAATCCCAAATTCGAACACTGATATCTCCCTCATCTGAGCTCCTTTGATGTTTCTTCTGGTGTCAAAATGACGCATTGGGAGTCTATTTTCATATTCAACTAGTTTGGTCTCAATTGGAGTTGTATTTTAATAGATATAATCAAATAATCAGGTCTTGCTCAACTGGGCGAAGAACAGAATATGAAAAACTGAAAATCACTCGAGTGAACAGTGAATCACTGCGAGTGATTTTCAGAATCACTCGAGTGATTCTGAAATCACTCGAGTGATTGTTAAAATCACTTGATGCTACAGTACTGCAACATTAAGCTACAATGAAATACGCTACAGTAACCGTATGCTATAGTGCCACTGCTACAGTACCGTAGAACTTGAAAATTGCTATTTTTCATTAATTCTTGCAAGTTCTTCATTCCTCAATTTCTTTCTTCCATTGCTTGACTAATCTACAATATATGCAACTCAAATAGTTAGTCAATGTATTAGAAAAGTATACTATGCAAACTTCTGCTCTCATAATATTTGATATATATATTTGGCATCATCAAAACTAATCATATCTAACACATGTGAGGTATTGAAAGTGAGATTTCACATTTTTGGTATCAGAGCATTGATTCTGGAAATGATGGGTAATTGCTAGAGTCATTAGAGCATTGATTATGGCAATAATGGAATTTGCTAGAAATTCTCTACTTATATTAATGGTCCTAGTTCTTAGTTGTGATAGAAGGTATGGTGAAGGAACTATGCCTAAGAATGAAAATCAATGGAAGAACAAGGATTAGGTAGCATATTAATGAAATTGGAGTTGATTCAGAATGGTTTCTAAAGTGTTTATTAGCTTGGAATAACTGATAAACTCAAGTGCAAGCTGGTGAACTCGAGTTTATAGGCCATTTTCTGATGAAAAAGTGGTCTCAGGCAAGAACTCTCAAGGGTGAAAAGTGCAAACTCGAGTGCAAACACATAAGAACTCGTGTGCAACCACGAGGACTTGAGTGTACCACATTTTCTTCACAGTTGTAAAACTCTCAGGTTCAAACTCTTTCCACAGAACTTGCAAGACTCAAGTGCACATACTATACAGAACTCGAGTGCATGCTAAGGAACTTGAGTGCATCGCTTGTTTTTCTCATCACAAGACTCTTGGGTACAAACTCTCTCGCCAGAACTCTCTAAACTTGAGTACAGAAGCTCATAGGAACTCGAGTGCTCCTTATATACTTCAGTGCTTCAAATCTCTCGACTATAAACTCTCATCCCAAAACTCTCGAGACTCAAGTGTATAGCTTCACAGAACTCAAGTGCTTCATCCTGAACTCGAGTATATGTAATATTTTTAGCTTCTCGCCAAGTCTCTAGGAAAAGCTTACTAGAGTGTGAACAGTGGGCTTGAATCATGATCTATTTATTTTGACCTAAATATGGCAAATGATTGATCATTAGAAAGCTCTTGTCATCTACATTTCAATGCAAAAGGAATCAGCTCCAAACTCATTATATTCTCTAAGTTATGATCCAATGAGTGTAGATAGTGTATGTATTTTCGTGCATCGACTTCCAGAAGCCATACCACATTGAATATGACTATACATTTGACATATTATATATGCATGAAAATATCTTTGAGTCTATTTTCATATGGCACCGGTTTTAGCTCAATTGGAAGTGTCATGTGGGAGATATATCCAAAATTTTAAACAATGTCTGGAATATGACGGTGGTTTCAAGTTTAATTTCAAACATTCATATCTGGTTCATCTGAGCTCATTTGATGTTAGTTCTGGTGTCACAATGACGCATTGGGAGTCTATTTTCATATGCTACTAGTTTCATCTTAATCGGAATAAACAGAGTTATGGTTGAATAACCGAAGCTCACTCAAGCTGAACGTAAAACAGGGATGAACAGAGTATGTTGTTCTTCACTATGAACTCGAGTTCTCAGATCCAAACTCGAGTTCAGACCAATTTTTGCAGTTCTGAACAATAACAAACTTGAGTTATCCATATCCAACCCGAGTGTAAAACTTGGGAATCATCAGGAGGTGGTTTCTGCCAAGAACTCCTTGAACTCGAGTACTACAGTGTCTAAAAACTCGATTTCTACTATTCAAACTCGAGTGCTATAGTTCCTTGCTGCTACAATTCCTTACTGCTACAATACCTTATTGCTACAGTATCTGACCACTACAATGAAAAATGCTATAGTGCCAAACAGTACCAACTGCTACAATGCCACTTAAATTCCCTTCTTAGCATTGACTATACCATAGAATGATCCGAGAGGATCTGATTGGAGAATATTGAAGGATGATGATATAATTAGATCAAATCTAAGATGGAAATGATGCTTAGGTTGAAATGAGAAATAGGTTACACTATTTCATAACGAAAGTCAGAACCTTGTGAACTTTACAGATGATGATGGACCTTCAGTAATCGCTTAGGGATATTACCCAGAATCGTAGAGGTTAAATGGTCGCTATTGACTTTGATTTATAACATTCCTATATGGGTATAATTAAGGAAACTGATTATGACATAGGTGAGGTTAATGTTCTAAGAGTTGAACCATACCCTAAGAATCAACTGTAATAGTTGAATTGGTTCTTCAGGAGTCTGAGATAGCCTAAGTGTTTTAAGGTACTAGAAAGTAGTATTGAAGAGTATGAGAAACCTTATACATGTTTCTTGAAGTTGCTAGTTTCTAAACTAGCATAGGGAGAGATCTAATTCGTAGAATATTCCATAAGAGATATGATTATAGCTTGGAGCGGAATTAATATCAAAATCCAAATGAATTGACTCCAGGGAGCAGATTACAGAACTACTAAAGAAAAAGGACCTTATGAGATCTGGATTCCATTTGAAGGCAACCAACCGGACAGAACTACCTGCAAAGGATTCTGATCGAATAGGGCTACCTATGGGGAGTTTGATCGGAGAAGGCTACCTATGGGGAGATATCATTGGATAAGGCTACCTACGGAGGATTAGATTAGGTGGGACGACCAGTCATGGGACTGCGTAAAGCATCGAGTGTAATACCATAGTGTGAAGCCACCATGATGTCAAACCATAGTATGCTGTCTCCATGATGGCAAACCGTGGCCTGAAGCCGCCGTGAAGTTGAAATCGTGGAGTAGAGCTACGGGAACGTTGACTCTCAGTAGTGGTACATTGTAATGAGTCTTCCATCAAATAAGTTTCCTTGAGAAGAAGGGGTTATATAACCCAATGGATAGCGATGCAGTGTGTTAGTGCCGAATGATGAAAGAGATTAAGGGAGAAATAGGCTTTGTAATATGGAGCTAAGTGACTCTTGCTCGTGTACCTTATGTAATGATTATGCATGTATGTGTTTACCATCGAGTTTATTCATGTTAACAATATATAGTAGGTAGTAAGACCTATTTGGACCCGTGTGTCCTTAGGCAGTCAGACCTGATGGGCAGAGGTCGAGGTTATAAGTCCTGCGATGTCTATGACACAGGGGTGATTCCCTGGGCAGTAAGACCTAATGGGCATTCGTGAGTTGTAGGGTGGTTGTCCGGGGCCTATCTTTTGCCCGGGTAGGCACCAAGAGATTTCTATTATACAAAAATAGTCGCTCGGGGCCTATCTTTACGTGGGTGAACGCTTGGGGACATGTGACTTGTAGGTCGAAAGTCCAGTAGATGCCATTAGGCTATATGTAGACGTGCCAAATGCCCTTGTGATTAGGATGATGATGGTTTGTTTAGCATGCTTTATGAACATTACATAAATGTGAATGAGTTGAGCAGCAAGAGTTGAAGCTTGAAATAAGTAGATAAACTCAAAGGTGCCAAGGTTGTCGAGCGCAGCTTAAGTGCCCAATGTCGCGTATTCGATACCTGAGGAGACCTCCTCTGGGAGATAGCTGGTTAGGCAGCCAGTAAAGTTTTCCTTCTGGGCTCCCATTAAGGGGGGTTTTGTTTGGCCAAATGTCGAACCCATGTATGGTTAGTCCAGGTGAGCCTAGAGTCGAGACCTAATGGGTATAGGCCAAGTGGATACTCATCTAATAAGACGATGGACCAATTTGTTGGGAAGTGGTTATCCTATAAGTTTTCTGCACTCAGTCCTGGTGAGCCAAGGGGTGTGGACCGAATCTTTGTGTGGCTGCAGAGGGCGCCCAGGAGGGTAGCTCTGCAATGGGCCTAGTGAGAAGGCTATTATTCAGCCAAGGTGATGGACTAAATGTCCTAATGCCATAAGACCTGACGGGCTGGTATGTCCTTAAGTTGGCAGAAAATAAGATGTGGTTGAGAATGGAGCCGGTAAAAGGCTCAAGGCAATAAGACCCGAGATACAAACTCTACTAGAAAAAACACTTTCAACGTCCTTTTTCTAGGACTTTTAAAGTCTTTTTATGGGGGACGCGTATGTCAACGACGTAGTAAATTTCGAATTTAGACGTCCTTTGTAAAGGGACGTGTAAAATTAAGGGTTTAGGCGTCCCTTTTGTGAAAAGGGACCCCTAAAGTCCCCGTTTAGAATTTTTCTTTTAAATTAAGGACTTTAGGCGTCTCTTCTAGCGTAAGGGACGCCTAAATGTTTTTTTTTAAATACGGTGCTACATTAGGCGTCCCTTTTAGTGTAAGGGACGCCTAAAGGTTTTTTTTATAAAAAAAATACGATGCTATTTGTATTGTTTCTGTCCATTCTGAAAGCAAACAACAACATAGTCTCCTTACACAATAGGGAAACATACAGCACGCAGTATATAATTAACAAAACACAACATCCACCTCTAATGAAACATTCATGCACTATAGTGTTGACATAAATGTTGTCCACTAATAAACAACTACTAAGTAAATGTATAGGAAACCATAAACTTCTACAAATCAACGTGTTGAAGAATCCTCCCAGCCAACAAGTCTCTGATCAAATTAATGTCTTCATATAAGTAAGCAGCATCATTATCAAAGATCTGCAAATTAGAAAATATGATTATACGAAATCAATGAAATTAAAGGATTTTTTAGCAATTCAATTAAAATACACCCAAAATATTATCATTTGATTACCTGTTGAAAATCACTTGTAACGCCACTTTGAATGATATTATACATGTAAAGTAGAACATAGTAGCCACATTCAGTACCACCTGGCTGTTGAGGGCACTATAAATCAAAAGCAATTGGTTAAAATCAATAACATACATCATTTCTAAAACAACCCTAAATAAAAGAACTTAAATTATATTGGAACCACATACTTTGGGATAGAAGCACTTTGGCTTGCGAACAACTCTACCCTCACGTGACCCACCAAGCATTCTATATGTTTGGGTCGCGCTACCATTAAAATGTATAATATTTTAAGTTAGAACAATTTATTTAAATCAATCATTTCTTTAATTAATAAAAAAGAAATAACTAACGTGTTAAAGACGGATTTTGTGTCCTTGTTGGGCTTTTTTGTCAAGGAATCAAACCAATAGATTTCGTTGAGGCATGGGCAAATACCACACTGGCTCCAATGGTAACTACAATAATAAACAGATTAAAATGAAGTTTAGATTAGAAGAAAATTATTTCTCAAACATCCCAAAAAATAAAAATACAACTACATACCCTTGAACAATTGGCACTAGATAACATCGTAATTTGGTCGCTGCCATTGTGAAGCCCACATAATGCGTCCTTTTTGCCACATCATTTTTATCCGATGTCGTATTTTTCAGACACAAGAATCCGTATAAATTTTTTATTTCCATATCGATGCATATGTGGTAGAAGGACCTAAAATAGAAATAAAATGACCAATGAATTATTGAACTTATGAAATCTTGAACTTAGAAAAGAAAAACTAACCAAATGGCAAGTTTGACCCATCCTGCATCTATCTCCTCCAAATGTAAAAACTCCTTAAGATCTTTATTGTCGATCGTATAGGGATACATCAATTCTGTACCCACAATCCCTAGAGGCATATTGAAGTCGATTTGGCGAATACCTTTGTAAATCTGTTGCAACCGTGCTAGAAAGGGCTATTTCACCGCATCTTGCTCCTCCTATAACCATAGCAAACAAAACCAATTATATTACAATGATGCCAATAAATGTCAAGTGATATGAATATAATTCCTACCATTGGTGGGGTTGCCAACGTGCCAATAAGATATTGAGGCCAAAGGATGAAAGCTCCAATTGCCTGACCCAGCGTGGTAATCTCAATGTCAGGGATAGGGATGGCTGCACCTTTTTCCCCCTCATGAACACGTGTCACTGTCACCCTACGTAAATACTGTGGAATTTAATTATGATGGTGGGTGGTAGCTTATGTGTAAACGAGAGCATCGGCTACAACACGAATCATGGGGCATCCAAATAGAGGATATACGATTCGCCCGACTCCAGAGTGGTAGAAGGCTCGCCCAGTGGTTCTGTTATGTGAGAAGGCTGGCCACAGGGTTCTGTACTATGGGAAGGCTGGACAAGACTATGAAAAGGAGCGGCAACAAGTTCTGGAGTGTGGGAAGGCTGGACAAGGGGTTTTGGATTGTAGAAAGCCTCGGTAACGAGTTGCGGAGTGTGGAAAGGCTATGCAAGGGATTCGTCTGGTGGGTGGTGCCTTCCTTTAGTGCTGGGAAAGTTTGAGGATTCCTGGTTTCTAACCCTAGTACCCTCCATTTGATGAAAATCAAACCACAATTTCATTTCACTATGTAGTTCTATCATTAGCTCATCTCGGAGCTCTTCTCGGATTTGATCACGAAGCTTAGCCACAAACTGTTGACTGGGTTCAGCTTGTGAAGAATATATCGAGGCTTTACCAAAATACTTCATAATACCAACTCCCCTCATCTCCCCTCTAACACGGCCGGGGTATTCAACCTTCCCAATCACCATTGCCAATATGTCCATCCGTCCACTAGGAGTGAACGAACCTTGGCTACTCTGCTCTTCGAGTTGGTCCTATAGCATACAATTCGTTATGAATGAAAATTAAATGCTAGAAATGTGAAAGAATTTCACAATTAATTACTTATGCTATTACTACTTACAATCCTCGAGGCAACCTCAGTAATAGTCAGATTTATATATTTGTCACCCTTAATCCTCCCTGCTTTCCATTTTTTGTGACACGGAGGAGGAGCTGACGCTTGTACAACAACGGAAGGATCCGATTTTGTAGCTTCCTTCATTTTTTCCAGCTCTTCTGCCATCATCGTCCACTCCAGCTTCCTGTAGCCACCCCGAGACATGCAAAGCTGGTACTGATTTGCTTCTTGCCTCTGTGTGTTCGCTGCACTTAATTCCTGTTTAAGGGAAAAAGGGAAAAACAAGTCATTGGTGCATTAACTATATTGAAATTAAAAATTTTCATACTGAAGACAAAAAATTTACCAAAAGTTCAGGAGCTTGTCGTTTTGCTACAAAAAACCTCCAGTCCTCTGGAGATAGATATGAATATTCCTTACAAGGATCCAGATGTCTCTTGTCACCTCTAATGTACTTCTTAGAGAGCTTATTTTTAAAATCCTTCTAGCGTAAAAGAACCTCTCCCATCCAGTGGTTGTAAATGTCTGTGGTGTCAGGAACATTGAACTTTTGCTGTAAAAACGGAGACAATTAAACTTGAATATGAAGAAAGATCTAAATACATAAAATGTATCGAAAGTTATATACCAAAATCTGTTCCCATATTATGGCTTTCATTTTTTTGGGAACCTACCTCCAACTATCATAGATGATTTGGACTTTGCTTCGACCCAAAAAACCAAGATAACTAATGAAGTGGTCTTCCTCAGGACCCTCTAGATTCATGTTGGCATCAAAGTCTATGTGAACCCTCTCATGTTCATTGTAGTGGCGCTTCACCAATACAGCCATCTTCGTGGCACCCCTTGTTCTTCTTGGAGCGGGTGGCACTTCTTGCCTTCCATCATGCTGCTCGCTGTCGCTCCCTGAGTCACTAGAACTTGACATATTCCTGGACACAAAAAATCATTGTCAGAGAGGCAAGTAGATTACAGGTATCTGTATAAACTACATTAAGGGAAAAAAGCACATAGGATAGAATACAGTTTTATATAGTTAAAGGTCTTACTTTATACTATTTCCCATATTCCTTCAAAATGATCATTTCTTGCAGAATAATCTTCATCATCTACCAACTCGACCTCACTTCCTATAGGTGGATTTGTTGTCAAAGATGGTGTATCATCAAGGTTGAAGGTTGGACCACCATACTTTTGTTTTTTTCTTTGAAGTACAATGGACATATTTTTATTTGCAGGATCTGTGACATAAAACACTTGCTTCGCTTGGATTGCTAGAATGAAGGGCTCATCTCTATAACCAACTCTTCGAAGATCGACTGAGACAAATCCAAATTGTGGATCTATTACCACAGCAACATTGCTAACCCACTTACATTTGAATAAAGCAACTTTGAACTTGTTGTAGATCATCTCCCATATTTCTTCTATAACTCCATAATAAGCCATTGATGCACATATGGGGTTTTTGTCTTTTGAACTGGAAAAGTGCATAGCTTCAGCTTCAACCATCACCCCACTATTTTGCATGGTACTTCTATCATCTTGCTCTTTTGTGTAGAAAGAATACCCATTTATGTCATAACCAGTCCAAGTAATAACCTGAAATGAAGGCCCCCAAGCTAGCCAGTTGATTGTCTCAGACACACCGATCTCATGCGAAACCTTCTCCTCAAACCACTTAACGAATGTCTTGTTTTGCTCAATAGCTATTTGCATGTCACTCTTCTTTGGATTCAAGTTCTTCAAAGTCTTTTTGTGCTCATCTATGTATGGCTGAACTTCTTCCATATTATTCAAGATATACAAGTGTGCTTGCAACACCTCTTCACGATCCGCAGTCTTCATTTTAAGTCCTCGTGTTCCCTTGCTTCTCCTGTTTTCATGCCGAGACTGTTCCTTTTTACCATATAGATAACTTTACAAAAGTCCATTGCCTCTTCAACTACATATCGCTCAACTATTGAGGCTTCAGGTCGATAAGGATTTTTAGAATACCCTTTTAAGATCTTCATGTATTGCTCGAAAGGGTACATCTACTTCAAGTAAACTGGACCGCAAAGCCTTACCTCCCTTACTAAATGAACTACCAAATACACCATTATATCAAAAAATGATGGAGGAAAATGCATCTCTAGTTGGGACATAATTATATAACCCTCATTTTCTAGTTCATCCAACTTCTCAGTGTCGATGACTTTGTTATAGATAGCATTAAAGAAAACACACAATCTGGTTATAGTAGTTTGCACTTCATCTTTCATAATGCCCCTAATGGCTACTGATAACAATTGTTGCATTAACACATGATAGTCATGGGACTTCATTCCCACTAACTTCAAATCGTCCATTGACACACATATGCTAACAATAGAAGAGTAGCCCTGTGGGACCTTAATTTCATGCAGACACCCACACAAACTTCTTTTCTCCGCTTTTGATAGCGTATGCGCAGCTGGCTCCATATATGCCCTCCTACCATCATCTCTTAGTTATGGATGCAACCGATCTCTTATTCCCATATCAACAAGGTCAAGTCTCGCGCTCATTCCATCCTTGGTCTTCCCTGGGATGTGCAAAAGCATACTTACAAGGCTGTCACACAAATTTTTCTCCACATGCATCACATCAATACTGTGTCTTACATCAAGACAATGCCAATACGGAAGATCAAATAAAATTGACCTCTTCTTCCATATGTTATTCTCACCCGCAGTCCTTTGATTTTTACCAAAGGTCACATTGACACGTTCTACCCGACTATAAACTTCCTCCCCAGTTAATACCCTTGGTGCAACTCCATTCTCTAGTAAGCCATCAAAACGCTTTCCCACCCTACGATATAGGTGGAATCGATGAAGAAACCTCCTGTAGCTAAGGTACACTGTTTTTTGCAATGCTTAAGTTGTCGGAAGTGTGTGTCTCCTTTACAGATTGGGCATGCTTTATGACCCTTCACACTATACCCTGACAAATTTCCGTATACAGGAAAGTCGTTTATCGTGGTAAAAATCATTGCACACAACTTGAAAGACTCCTTCTTATAAGCATCGAACACATCCACACCTTCCTCCCACAACTTCTTCAAGTCCTCAATCAAAGGAGCCAAATACACATCGATGTCATTCCCTGGCTATTTTGGTCCAGAGATTATCATAGAAACATAACGTACTTGCGCTTCATACATAGCCAGGGAGGTAAGTTGTATATTACAAGGAGAACTGGCCAAGAACTATGTGTACTAGTAAGAGTTCCATACGGATTTATTCCATCTATACAAAGTCCAAGCCGAAGGTTTCTCGGCTCACTGCCAAATTGAGGGAACATTTCATCTATCTTCTTCCACTGTGGAGAGTCGGTCGGGTGCCGAAGATATTTTCTGTCACAAATTCTCTCATCAGAATGCCATCTCAACTTCTTCGCTTTTGTTGCAGTCGCAAACAAACGCTTAAACCGTGGTATTATTGGAAGATACCATAACACCTTCAAAGGTTACTTTTTACTTGTTGTCCCTTCTCAACAACCACCGTCTTTCTTCACTTTATATCATGACGTTTTACACTTAGGACACTCACTAAGACCTATATACTCCTTTTTGTACAATACACAATCATTAGGGCAAGCATGTATCTTTTTGTACTCCATGCCCATCGTAGACAAGATTTTCTTTGCCTCATACATATTCTTTGGAAGTACATTATCTTCTAGAAACATATCACACAATAATTCCAGTAGTAATGTAAAACTACTATCGGTCCATCCACAAGTTGCCTTTAAGTTCACCAAATGCAATGTTCCTATCAGTCGTGTGTACTTACTCCCAGGGTATAATGGTGTCTCCGCATCACTCCCAGGCTGTCAAATTCATGTGCCTAGACGAAGGATTCAACCTCGACATCGTGAATCATTTTCTCCATTCTATCTTGCTCTATAACATCCACTCCTTTCTTCTTGTGCGAAGGACAATCAGTTACTTCCTCACCATGCCATATCCACCTTGTGTATCAAAGATTTATTCCATCACAAAGTAGGTAATCCCTTATGTCATCAACATCCCGTCGACTCTCGTTTAAACAATTCACACAAGGACAAAAATACTTCCATTTTTGGTTGGAGCATTCCTTCTAGCAAATTCAATAAACTCTTCCACCACATCTCATATTCTTCACTAGTTCTCAAAGCATTCATCCAACTATGATCCATTTTTTACCTAAGTCATTCTCAATAACGCTAAAGTTTAGAATAATTGGCAACAATGAGATTTCCTGTTATAACTATTTTAAACATAAAAAATACAATCCATTAATTTTTCATCATTAAACTAAAAAATTCAAAAAGACATGTTAAAAAATTTATACTTATATATTATTATTATTATGATACAATAATTATTTCTCAAAAATATTTTTATTTCCAGACATATATGGCATTTCACATTTGAAATAATTAATTATTACCTTTTAATCTCATTTATTTTTCATTCTATTACATATATACTTCGGAGCTAAACAAGTAATGAGTTTTATAATTTTTTAATAGTCAATTTTCAACAAATTCCAACATATTTTTCACTTACAGAATATTTTATAATTATCTACATATATATATATGTCATGTGCAAAAGCCATAAAAAGACACAAGTGTCTTTCTTAGTTTAGATGTAACCTGCTAGCCCAAGTACAACAATAAATATCATATATTATAAATATTATATGTCTTTTCTAAATGTAATAGGAGAAGCAAAAATCTATGGCACGAACACATAGATGACATTTCAGACCCTTAAATAACCGCATAAAAAAATCCAACTCTACAAAAAAACAAAAAAAACCAATGCAAAATCTTTGACAATGAGCAACAGAGAAAATAATGGATGCCTAAATAAAGATAAAGGGAGGGGGCGCTGTACCTTGGAGCTGAGGACGGAGGTTCATTGACGCTGCTGGCCTTGTGGTGGACACAATGAGAGAGGGAAGGATACGACGCGAGAGAGACAGATCGAGGAGGGGGATAGCGCCTTAAGAATCTTGGGAGGAAGGAGATTGAACGAAAATGCTGCTATGGAGGAGGCTAAGTTCCTGCAGCTGGGTTTTTTGAGAGAGGGAGGAGGGCAATGTCTTGTGACCGAAGAGTTTAGGTAAATAACTATAGAGGGAAATAAAGAATATGGAGGGAAAGGAACCTTTAGGCATCCCTTCTTGGAGAAGGGACGCCTAAAGGTATACAATAAGCATCCCTTCTTATAGAAGGGAAGCCTATTGTTTGCTGCATGTCAGCCACGTGGCTGACATGCAGCCTTAAGGCGTCCCTTCTAGAGAAGGGACACCTAAAGGCTGATCTTTAGGCGTCCCTTTTAGTTTTTAGGACGCCTAAAGAGGAATAAGTTTCTCTTTATTTACATAGATGCCACCGCGTCCAGTTTTTACTTCCCTTTTTAAAGAAGGGACGTCTTTTAGTAACGTTAAATCCCTAATCTATAGTAGTGAAATTTGTATAGGGCAGTGTCCTTAGGCTATAAGACCTATATGTCTAAGTGCTATGGTTGTTACCTAGCATGGTGACATTGGACATACTTGTCCAAAGAATATGTTGAGATTGACAGGGCATTCAAATTGTACCAGGTTGTAGCAAAGGTTGTGAGCCTAAGATTCCTATAGCATGGGGGTGAATCCCTAGGCTGTAAAGATACAGTATCTAGCGTCTTGGAAGTTGAATAAGCTGTAAAGCTTGGTGTGTATACGGTATGATTTGGGTGAATTCTAAAGAGGCTGGAAAATCCTGGTATGTACACAGTATAATCTGGGAAAGCCTCGAAGAGGTAGTAAGGCCTGAGAAATAAAGCGGTGTAAGATTGGACTAATGAGTCCTATGTGAGTGCTACATACTGGGTACAGAATTGAAGAAAGTACTGCATAGTGAGTGCATAATGCCATTTGAGATTTGGTCTCAAGAATATGATTCTTGAGTTGAATACTCTATGAGCTTGCAAATAAAAGAGCTAATGAATAAGATGGCAGTAATTTGCTATTGTGATCGGAGCTTAACTACATGAAAGTAAAATAAAGCTTTGGATAAAGCGTTGGCTTTTGCTCGACACAACGCAGAGGCTAAGTACCCTAGTGTTACCTTGGCAGGAGGAGCTGACCAGGTGTATAGGCGCATGTGTGAAGCAACAGTCCTTAGTTGGTAAAAGAGGCTAAAACTGGCAGCTATGGTGCCTTATGTAGTTCCTGAAAGGGGGTTAACCGGCAATTAAGCTGTATAAAGCGCCAGATCTCTACATTTAAGGTACAGATAGTACCCTGTGACGTTCAAAATTTTGAGGACAAAATTTATTGAACGGGGGAAGAATAGTAATATCCTGAAATTTGGGACAAGAGGCTTGAGAATAAGCTTGGATTAAGTAGACTGCTGGACCATGGTTTAGCGAATGTCTTAGTAAGGCATAGTATTATTTCCTAAAATTCCTTTATATCCTTGGATATTAAAGGGGATATTATTGTGAGCTGGAGAGCTCGGGGAAATATGAAAGGTAGGGGCGAAATGGTCATTTGACCAATGAGATTATTTCTCTATTATTGATAACCAAGTTAGTCAAATGTGAAAGGAAATAATAAAAAGGGGCAAGAAATGGTTTATTATGATAAATCATTAAAGATGAGGGCAAAATGGTAATTTTTCCATAAGATAAGAAATGATGGTTTTTCCCTGATATTCCCAATGATTTGAGTTGAATGGGAATTAAAAGGAGGGAAATGACTACTTGGTAATTAATAAGCCTAAGTTGGTGAATTATTATCAAAAAAAGTCAATAAGCGGAAAAGCTTAAGGCTTCGATTAACCACTTGTAAGGTGGTATAATGAGATAATTTGAGAGTGAATTATACTCTCTTATTTCTCATTAATATTAGTGGAATGATGAAGGGAAAGAAAAATGAAACTTGTTGTACAAGTAATGTGATACTTGGACCAATTGGTCATGAGCCACTTTGGTGACTCATTTAATAATCCACACCATTCATCATCAATTCTCATTCATTCCCGTGCGTTTAAAACAGAAGAGTAAGGGAAAGGAAAGAGAAATAAAAAAGAACAAGAAAGAGAAATAGAATGGACGAGAACGAGAAGGCAGTGGAGGGAGAGAAAGTTATGAATAACCAAAACTTTACTAAAACGGCGTTTTCTCTCAAAGTACCCCAGTACAAATAATCTTCTACTCATCCTAAGCTTCATTTCTATGATTTCAGATTCTTATTTGGAGATGGTTGGTGCCATCTTGTCGGCCGGAGCATTGCTGGAATTCTAAACCGAATTCAGAAGCGAGTAGAGGTAAGCGTAAGCTTCCCTTTGACCATTTTGGTTTGTCATTTGGATGAGTATTATCAGAGTTGGGTACTATTCATATCTCATTCAATCAGTGTTTTGGAAGTCAAAACGATGTCTAATGGATGTCTAAACAACTAACATGTAATTAGAAGTAGAAAGGAAGGTATTAAGCCTTAGAAAGGGAGGAACTGACATAACTCTACTGAGAACTCTAAAATGGTTGACTTGAGTGTGGCTTGAGGATAGAGTTAGAATTTCATCAATTGGATGATTCCATTGAGTTCAGAAGAGCAAATTGTGTAGGGTTAATGTTGATGATGAGGTGAGAAAAGGCCTGGGGTGTGAAATGACTGAATTACCCCTTTAAGGTCTAAATAAGGGTTGTCAAGGGTATTTCTATCATTCAGGCATGAATTTGACTAATATGAAGTCATAAATGGATTATACACATGAAATTATGTAGGATTGGCCTATGTCATAATTTATGTAAAAGTGCAGTTGGGCCGGGTTTCCGGGGGTATTTTGGTAATTTAGCATAATTGGGCTAAGTTATCAACTAATATGACTCTAGAATGTTATAAGGATGAGTAGTAACTCATGTATGTTATGTTTGGAAATTCTAGGTTTCAATGAATGGACGTGCCTGAACTAGAGCAAGAACGAAGGATTGAGGATGGATGTGAAGTCTGACAGGTACTGAAGTTACCTTGCTTGCATGTGTGTGATATGTATGTCTTGCATTGATTATATGACTGCTTTTCCTATTTGTGTTGAACATGTTTGATGTAGTAAAGCTTTATTATATTTATGCAATAGCCATATGTATGTCATAACATCGAGCACACAGCATGTCATTATGTTGGCATGAAATAGTGTAGGCAAGCATGACATGCATTCATATATATCTACATGCATAGTGGTATTGTTCGCTAGTGAGATTCTCTCGAATCTCACTCCTCCCAAACAACCATTTTAGACAGGTTGAAGGATGCATGGAGTTATGCTCGAAGGAGGAATTGCTAAGGTAAAGATCGTGGTGTGAGGCACTACTATCTGGATTTGATGTAATGGATTTCCATTTGATAGACTTGTGTGGCTTGATGTATATGTGTATGTATGAGGATGAATGAATGACTGTTGTTAAACCAGAGAACTGCTCTAATGTAATAAGAGAATCTCTCTAGTGTAAATGAAGAGAACGATTATTTGTTTATTAAAATAATCGCTCACTTAGTCTGATCTATTGAACCTAAGAGCCGGTGAGGTATGGAAAATGAGGTTTCACATTTACAGCAGTTTGGAAAAGACTTTTGATAATACTATACCTATAAGTAACTGTACAACATGTTTATACTCTCTTGCATTTCATGACTTAACATTTTCAATAACTTCCCAGAGGGTCACCCATCATTCCATTTCCCTGGGCTAAGCACGCTTAACTTTAATGTACCGGGGCAAGAATGCTGGTACTAATCCCAACCTTTTTTTAGCATTGACACCCTTAGACTACTCTCGTCTTGATTAGTCAGGTCAACTATCTACGGGTGACCAAATATTGTGTATGAATATTTATCAGTACTGATATATATAGTTCAACATATACTCAATTATATTCTCTACTAACTACATAAAGTTATCATATAGATCCCACTTTATATGGTCGTTCCTTCTCTGTGCCCAGGATGTAGTGTCGAAGAAGAAATCCAGTGTCGTATGGATCTGATGTTTGTCAATAAACTTTATACCGAGTAGTCCCTGCTCCCAATACAATGGGCCAACATCATGCATATATTATGCATTCTTGGTGGGGTCGGAGTATCCTGGATATGAGAAGCCCACATAACATAATCTTGGTGTATCTTCTTAACTTATATCACGGCTACAGGTCATATCCCATGCATACGGGTTCTGCTCTAGAACTGGTAACCCTGTATGGATCTGACTCCATTCCCACAGACAGTGGTTGCTTCGCATCATCAGTAGATAACTTAGCTATCGGACCTGGTTTGGATTGGGGCCCATGTATTAACTTTTATCGCATCTACTTCCTTGGAGGACACAACTTTCTGGAACCATTCCCAACTCAATATAATCATCCCAACTACCCTCCAGATATCTTCTGACCCTCTGGGGGAAATATATCGATAGTAGTGATTTACTCCTCTGTCACGTTATGCCGCTCTTATTTCTCATTACAATATAATCAAGATCATATTAGTATGTTATTCTACCATTACTAGAACCACATACTCATATACCAAAAATGTCAAATCACTTATTATCTTGACATTTATCAGAGTTATAATGCGTAGTTCAATGGACATACAGGAATAGAAAGATTATATTGATATATAAAATTCTTAATTACATTACAGAAAATCCCCACAGGGTTTATACATGTTACAAAATAAATTCTAAATACAATGAACAGTAAATAGATAAGCAACATAAAATTTCTTGATCGGCACTGGACCCTTAGTTGCCGGCTACTAGTGCTTTGCTCCTTTGAGCCGTTTTCTCTAGCTGAATTAATATTGAATTATAGAAAGGGTGAGATTCATGTGAATCTCAGTAGCAACATACTATCACTGATATAAAATGTGAAAAGTAAACAAGCATAGCAGCATATATCATGATGCATCAATTAATAATGCCAAGCACATGTTTGACAATGTTCAAGAACAAGGTGACGATTTTGTCCTAATCAAAATGATCCCTCGTTCCCTACTTGTACAAATTATAACACTTTACATAGAAATCCACCTATGCATTGTGATCACATCATTATTCCGAAGTAGGAATCCACTTGTTTGTACTTGTCATGTCCACTCAAACTGGGTCCACTTGGCCTCATGGTACAGTGCTCATACCATGGGGTGGTGCTATACTTGTCCTATAGCCAGCAAGAAATTATCATTAACACACTGCTTGACCTAGACTGGATACACAGTGGCCAAGAGGTACTTGTACTTTTCCCACATCCAATTATAGGGAAAATAATGCATATTAACATTCACATTGAATATGAGAGATAGAGTTACTACCTGGACATCTTTCCAAAGCCTAGCTATTACCAATCCTTTAACTTTTCATCCGCCTCGGGCAAATATCAAATCCTAAAATTTCCAAAGTAATTGCAAATGAGTTATTACTCATTCATACTTCATTCTAGAATTCACAAGTTGGTTATCCTAGCCCATAATAGCGTAATTACAAAAATGCCTCTAGGAATCCCAATCTAATTCCCTTTTTACCCGGTATATTTGTACTTTCTCAAAAATTATGACCAGACTATTCCTAAAAAAATTTGCATGCATAATCCATTTTTGTCCTTAATTTTGGAAAATTCACGCTGTACTTCCAATTTTACCCTTGACAGCCACTAATTAGGGTTTGAGAGGCAAAATTGTCATTTTCATAGGTTTTCCAGAAATTTCCAACTTTTCAATCAACTTTGAAAATTCATAACTAAATCTAGAAAATTCCAAATTTAGTAGCTCTAGCTTCTATTTAAGTCTCTTTCAGTCCTATTTTGAGGAAAAATATCACATAGCAACAATTATAACCACAATATTCATGAAAATCTGACAAATCTAGTCTTCCATAAAATTTGTTCCATATTCATGGTCAAAATTTAAAAACACATATCTTTCAATCCACTAGTCCAAATGACTTATATTACCAATTAAATTAAAGCCCATGATGTATAATTTCATCTTGTAAACTTTCATAAGGTTTGGACCAGGTTTAGCCATACAATAACATGCCACAACAGATCTGGAACAAACTGGAAAAATGGAAGTTTCATGTTTTAACCTTTAAAATACCTTCCTTTCCACTTGTAATCATATGATTAACCCCTTAAACACCATTTGACCATGTTTAGTATTAATTTAGGAATCATCTCCCCTTATTTTTTGAACATCCTAAATTACAAAATCTAACCAGAACAAGCCAACCAACAACAACATCAAAAACAAACTTAAATCTTCAAGAATTCACAAGTTCTAATGCTTACCTTTGCTCTTCTTCCTCTAGCTCCAAAACTGCCACCATTTCTTCTTTCTCTCCTTGAATTTAAGCTTGATATATGGATGATTTAAGATAGCATGAGAGTTAGGGAGGTGTTTCCATGAATTAGGAGGCAAGAACAAGTGAAATTTGCAACCAAACTTGCCCTTTTTGCTCCTTGAATTCTTGAGTTGTCTCTCTTATTCTTGTTTCTCCAACTCTCTCTCTCTCTCTCTTTTCCTTCTCATCTTGGACGAATTTTATGGCTTCTTGGAGGACTTTATTGTGTTCTCTAGAGCTCTCCATCACCTTCTCATTTTATTATTATTTTATTATAATTTTTGCATGTGTTTTATTTTATTAGTTTTTTATTTTCACATGTCTCTTCCTTTGCTTCCACTTGTCCATATTTAAAAAATAATCTTCTCCTTCTTATCCCTTCTTCTACAACCAACCTCTTCCTTAATTATTAAGGAAGATTTGCTGAATTTATTTTATTTAGCCAAAATGACCATTTTGCCCTTAGATTTCCTTGAATTCTTCAAACAATTGCTATTTCCTTATCTCCTTTCTATTTTGACCAAATTTTTTGTGACACTTTAAGCCTAAAAAATGTGCTCTTTCATACTAAATTTTAGGCCAAAATGTTAGGCTTTTACCATAAATAAAATTGGGCTTTAGGTCTTTCTTAGCAAAGAATTTCATATAACTACTATTTCCAATATTTTGGTTATTCCAAGTGTTCCAAAATTTAATTGAAATTTGGGGTGTTACAGCTCTAGGAATTTTGTCGATTGAAATTTTAGGAGTTAGAGAAAGAAGAGAAAGAACAAGAGATCTGTGTAACATCCCAAATTTTGGGACTAGAGGCTGGAGAATAAGCCTGAACCAAGTGAACTACTATGGCTTGATTTATCAAGTGTTGAAAGAAAGGCCTAATTTATTCCCTAAAATTCATTATACCTGGGAGGCATTAAAGAGAATAAAATGGTGAATTAAAAAGTACAGGAAATGGAAAAGCAAGGCAATTAGAGGTCACACACAACATAAGTAAGTTGGAACATAAATTGTAACAATTTGATATTTGCTGCTAGTGAGTTTTCCTACGTGGCATTCATGATTGTGTGTCATTATTAAATAAGAAAATTATGTCCAATGCCTATTAAGGTTTCTATAAGAAAATTAGACTTATCAAGCTTTAGTTTGATAGGTCATATAAGTCATTTGGAGCTATACACAAGGAGTTGTGTATTTTTGAAGTTAGCCCAGTAAAACTGTCAAGCTACTGTGACAGTATCCAAAAATGATAATTTTGAGAATTTTGATCTTTTAGTTGGCTAAATAATATATTTTTCCTTTAAAATAGACTTAACAAGGGTCACATAGCCTTTAGAACCACCCCAATTGGACCTTTGTAAAATTAGATATGAATTTTCAAAGTTTGATGAAAATTCTGCCTAATTTTTCAGCAAGTGTAAGAATGGGAAAAATGTATAGGCAAAATGGTCATTTGACCAATAAAACAAGATGACTGTATTTTTCCCTCTAATTGACCAATAATTTCAGTCAAAATGAAGAAATAGGAGGAAGATGATTTACTTGGACCAAATTTAATCAAGGAATAATCCAAGCCAAGTAAAATGCACATGTGATCAAATAGCCATAAAGTAATATTAATTTAAAGCAAGAGGAGAGATATTTTAAGAAAGCATTTATCCCTTTCCACTTGCATATTTTCATCCAAACATGGCAGCCAAGAGAGTGAGAGAACTCATACAAAAAAAAAAGAGAGACAAAGAGAAGAGCAAGGATTCAAGAGGCAACTATGTGAGTTTGCAAGCAAATATCACTTGTTATTGCCTTCTTCTTCATGATAACTCTCTTATATCTCTATTCCTTCTTGAAATACATATGTAGCAAGAAAAACTAAGGGAAACAAGGAGGAGGGAGAGGACATTTTAGAGAGAGAAAGAGGAGGAACAAGAGGTAAGCCATAAAACCTTGTTATTTTAGTTGATTCAAGGAATTTGATTGTTGTTGTGGTTGTTTGGTGGCTTGTTTTTCTTTGTTTGTGATTTTGGAATGTACAAACCCTAAGGAGAGGTGCTGCTTAATTTTCCATTAGCATGTATGAAGTGTGTTTAAGTGATTAAAAATTTTATTAAAGGTGTAAGGAAGGTGATTAATGGAATGAAATCAAGAAACTCCAATTTTCCTAATTTATGGTGATTTTAGTCCAAACCTGTTTTCACTATGTTTAGACTTGATTTTTGTGTTTTTGATGATTCCATTGAATTTATAAGGGAAAATTGTGTAGGAATATATGTGTTCATGATTTTTGAAAATTTGTATTCAAATCTGGAATTTATTGAAATTGAAAGGAAATGTTGTTTGATTTGTTTCACTGGAGACAATGTTGTTGTGAAATAAATTTTGTTAGTCAAACCTAGTTCAAATATTATGAACCTTGTCAAGATTGTATTAGACATGTAGAGATTTAATTTTATAGGTAGAGCATAATTTTTGGACTAGTACATTAAGAGATATGATTTTTTCAAAATTAAGCCCTGTTACTAGAATGCAATCTGGGACAGGGGAAGTTTGATGAAATTCTTGGAATTGTGTGAGTGTAATAGCTAGAATTTTTTATTTTTCCATAAAATTAAAATTAAATATCTTTATATAGGCTTTGGAACAATTTGGAATTTTCTAGAATTAATTATGAATTTCCAAAAAGGACTGAAATTCTGGATGTTTTCTGGAAAATAGTAAAATTGCACTGTGCAAAATGTACTATGTAGAAATTGCTAAAACTGTAATAGATAACCAACACAATGAGTTAGAATGAGTTATAAATGAGTAATAACTCATTTATTCTAAATTTGAAATTGTAGGATATAGCATTAACCTGAGCCAGCTAGACAAAGCTAGACCGATAGCTAGGCAAGGAAAGGGCATTCCAGGTAGTAACACTTCCTTTGATGCACTATGTGATTAGTTGTATGCCTTGTATATTCCATTTTTCTATACCATGAGTATAGTGCCAATGACACATTAGCTTAGTTACGGTCTGGGACCTAACAGAGGCGTAGAGTTAAGCTGGGGTTGAAAACAGTCTTTTGGCCTCGGACAATGTGCATACTACATTATCATCTTACACAACATGGTGCATGACATATTTATTTTCACATCGTATATGTTTGATTGTATGTTACTACTGATATTCTTTGAATCTCACCCTTTCCATAAATATATAAAGTTTTCAGCAGAAGGTAAAGGCTCAAAGGGTAGAACTGGAAATTTATGGCAAATGAAGGTTCCAGACTAGTATGAGAGTATCAACAGTTGGTTATCTAAAGAAATTTTATTATTCTAAGGTTTGTAATCATTCTATACGAATCCCTAGGGAAAATTCCTATATATAAACAAGCATATTGTTTAAATAATATCATTCTTTGTGCTATTCCTATATGCCGACTGAACTACGCAATTACTACTCTAGTTAATATCAATAATGTGGTGGGGTCTTACAAGTTGCAAGAAAAATTTATGTGTTATTGTCTCTAATATCTTGGAAACATCATCTAATCCTCTTGTCCTCCTTGAAATCACATGAAGCAAAAAGAAAATCAAGAGAAATAAGGAGGAGAGGGTGATGGGTTAAAGGAAGAAGAATGAATCAAAAGGTAAATCATGATTGAAAAGGGAGAAACTTAGGAATATGACTTGTCACCAAGTGGAGACACATAAAGCAGATATATGTTTCACTATAAATAGAATTGAGGCGGAAAATTCTAGATAAAGCACACAAGAGTAAATATACTTTGCATCCAAGAGCAATTAAAATATATCATCATATAAAGTACATGTATGGGTGGACGGGGATGAAAAGAGATGTGACAGAATTTGTGGATCATTGTCTCACTTGCGAAAAGGTTAAAGTCAAGCATCAATGACCATCAGGGATTCTACAAAACCCTAAAATTTCTGAGTAGAAATGGGAAAGCATTACCATAGATTTCGTGATAGGATTACCCAAGATTAGAAATTACCATATAATATAGGTAATTGTTGATCGATTCACAAAAATAGGCCATTTCCTACCAATTAGTACCCATTATTCTCCTGATAAGCTAGCAGAGATCTATATAAAGGAAATTGTGTGATTTCATGGTACATCGAAGAATATAATTCTAATTGAGATCCTTAGTTTACTTCTAAATTTTGGAGATCATTACATGAGGCTTTAGGTATCAAACTCATATTTAGTACAACTTATCATCCTCAGACAGATGGAAAAATAGAAAGAACAACACAGACGCTAGAAGATATATTAAGGGTGTGTGTATTAGATTTCAAAAGAAGCAGGGATCAATTCCTTCCACTTACAAAATTTGCATACAACAACAGCTATCATTCGAGTATTCAATTGGCTCTATATGAAGTGTTGTATGAAAGGAAGTGCCAATCACCCTTGTGTTGGGTAGAACTGTCTGAGAGAAAGTTATATAGGTCATATATAGTAGATGAGACGATAGAAGAGATCAAGTTGATAAAGCAAAAATTGTTGGTTGCTTAGAGTAGGCAAAAAAGTTATGCCAACAAGAGGCGAAAACCTCTAGAATTTGCAGTCGAAGATCACATATTTCTGAAAGTTTCACCTGTTACTGGAATTGGTAGGGCATTAAAAGTAAAGAAATTAAGCCCTAGGTATATTAGTCTATTTGAAATATTAACAAGAATCAGGCCAATATCGTTGTTACGAGTATAAGGTGGTGTATTTAGAAAGTGCAAGTGTACACTGTCATAAACAAGTAATATATAAGTGAGTAGAGTATCGTTCTCACGAGGATTGATCATGAAATACCAAAATTGATAATTTTAATTCTATTTGGTCGATCGATTAGTTGTGATTGACATTGCAAGATAAAAGTGATGAAATATGAATACAAGAGATATATAGACAAATATGAGAAAAAGCCCTAGGGATTAGATTTCACTTAACAAATTCCGCATTGAATCACTTATCTATTCTAGTACAATTTATTCCACATGATTGATGGTCGAGTTTCCCTAACTTAATTACTAGCCTCTTCAAAGGTCAAGTAATTATATAATTAATTGCTAACCCAATATATTCCTATATGAATTTAAGCAATTAATCATACATTAAGATTTATGGAACTCATTACGACTACACAATCCATATGAATATATTCATATTTCATATGCAAATTATGGTTTCAATTATAAGATCTACACACATGCATCTTCTTCCAGTCTCAACATGTGTAACAGACCTATTAGTCCAGCCCAAATTCCACCCCTTCACAGGGCTCAGAAGGCAAGCTCTCCTGGTGCCTACCCATGATATCCCCAAAAGGAGCCCTAAGGACTCGAACACACGACCACAAGGCTATAAGCCACGGCCAAGCAACCCTGGTACCATTGAGCTAACTTAATGCTACAGTAAAAAACACACTGAAATAGTGAAAAAGCACTTTTGCACCCGCCCCACTTCTACACCAACGCTACAGTGTATTTCGCTACAGTATCGTATGAACATTATTTTGCTACAGTACGGTCCCTTAAAAAAAATCTTCTCAATATTTTCTTAATATGGTGTTGTATGGCCTGTCAGAAGAAAATCATTATTTATTTATCTATTACACCCAAATTTATTATATTAAACTCTAATATCATCCCCAAAATCATCATATAAGGGAAAATAAATATGCAAATATTTTACTTATCAAGCGTACCAAATAGTTTTACCCCCAAATTTGAGCAGATTGCATGATGTCTTCCATATCTCACAGCTAAGGAAGTATTAACACGACCTAGAGCATGTAATTGAATATGATGATGTAGATACGAGATGATCTTACATATGAAGTTGAACCTGATCGAATCATTGATCGGTAGGAGAAATAACTCAGGCATAAAGTATCTCGTTCATGAAAGTAGTTTGGAACGGATTATCTCCTAGGGAAGCTATTGGGGAAATGGAGTGTGATTTTGGTAAAACTAATGTAAATAATGAATTCTACACATGAAATCGTGTAGGAATAGCCTGGATCATATTTTTTGGTAAAGTACAGTTATACCGGGTATAAGGGGAGTTATATTGGATTCCTAAGGGTTTTTTTGGTAATTATTTTTTTTAGTAGAGATAACCAACTATATGAGTTTTTTAATAAGACATGAATGAGTAATAACTCATTTATTATAAATTTAGAATTTTAGAATTTCACAATTGCCTAAGCCGAACAAAGAGTTGGAGGACCAAAACTAGCTAGACATTGGAAAGGATTCAAGGTCGTAACTCTTTCTTTCATATATTATATGATTGTTTATATGCATTGTGTTGCCATGTTCTATGATGAGAAATGCATGTTACAAAACCTAGCTGTAGTATGGGAAATGTGACACCTTTTTTCCAATACTCATAAATGAGTATAAGTGTGAAATCCGTTGTAGAACCAAGATTTAAACTCGGACTACCCAACTCTCACAATAGTTTATAAAACTCTCAAACTCAACTAAGGACTTGAACCTAGGCTGAGATGGGTTTTTCAAAGGGTAGAACACTTAAAACATATTTCCACAAGATTCACTACGTCGCTAATACATCATCGGCTCTTAATTCCACTATAGCAGAGTATACGCACGTGAGTCACTTTCCTTTATACTACAATTACAGCTATTCTCTTCATTACATTAGAGCGGTACAGTTCTCTACTTAAACTACATTTATTTATATAGATACATCCACATACATGCATATCCATACACATATACACAAAGCCAATATATCAAATCATTTACACCAAACACAAGGTAGTGCCTTGCCCTACGTTCTTTACTTCAACTTCATATCTCGTCCATGCATCCTCCTGTATCTTCACCTGTCTAAATAGTTGGTTGGGAGGAGTGAGATTTGAAAGAATCTCAGTAGCAAACATTACCACTATGCACGCCAGATATATATGAATGCATGACATACTTGCCTACACTATTTCATGCCAACATAATGACATGCTACATGCTCGATGTTATGACATACATATGGCCATTGCACAAATATAATAGAGCTTCAACCAATCATACATGATCCACACAAATAGGCAAAGCAGTCACATAATCAATGCAAGACATACATATCACATACATGCATAAAAGGTAAGTTCACTATCTCTTGGACTTTATGTCCTTCTCTTCTTGTCCCTTGATCCTCCAACCATTGCTTCCTCTTTGTCACTTCATTACCCTAGATAAATGATGACATCATTAGAGCCATAAAAAGTAAATGCCCAATGGGCCACATTAGCCCTAAAGGCTTACTTTCACTCTTGGAGTTCATACCAATTACATTGGTGCTATTAAGTCTTAAATTCGCATAAGATACTATTTTATACCTTCAAACATCACACACAACCCTGATTGCCACACAGGGCAAATTTAAGCAACATGCACCCCTATATTTCATAATTTCCGAAATTCATATACAAGTATCCAAAATTCATGAATACTTGCATACCAACACAATTTTGCTTCCTAAAGCCAATGAAAGTATCAAAATTACCAAATTTCCACTCCTTCCCCACAAAAAAGCTAGAACAGAAACAATAATTTAGAGTTCCCAGAAAGAGTTTGTCGGTTTCTCGTTTTCTTTAGATTAATCACTTCCTTTCTACTTCTAATCAAATGATTAGCTATTTAAACACTCATTAGACATGATTTAGCCATTGAAAACACCATTTTTTACAAAAATTAATTGTACCTAACTTCCAATATACTCATCCAAAAAACAAATCAATCTGTTCAAAAGGAAGCTTACGGTTACCTCTACTCATTTCTGAAAACGGTTCGGAATTCTAGCAACACTCCGACTGGTGAGATGGCGCCAACCACCTCCAAATGAGTATCCAAAACCATAGAAATGAAGCTTGCAATGAGTACAAGAAGGTTCATAAAGGGCACACTTTTCCAGAAGACGCCGATTCGGCAGTATTTCGGCGGTTGGAAGTTTCTCTCTCTTCTCCCTCCATTTTTGTTCTGCACCACTCTCTCTCTCTCGGCTGTTTCACGCAGGAAAAAATGAAGAAGAAAATGGAGAACTGATCATTAAATGGGTGTTTAAAATAGCTTACCACGTGTCATGCTATTATTGGCCAAAATAATTGATTTTCTCAAATAATGCTTAATCTGGCAGAATTTTCATTAAATTTTGAAAAATCATATTTAACTGTAAAAATGTCCAATTTGAGTAATTATGTTACGAGTGTAGGATGATGTATTTAGAAAGTTCAAGTGTACACTATCGTAAACAAGTAATATAGAAGTAAGTAGAGTATTGTTCCCACGAGGATTGATCACTAAGTACTATTTAGTTGGTCGATTAGTTGTAATTGAGATTGCAAAATAAAAATGGTGAAATATGAATACAAGTGATATGAAGACAAATATGAGAAAAATCCCTAGGGATTAGATTTTACTTAACAAATTCCGGATTGAATCACTTATCTATTATAGTCTAATTTATTCCACATGATTGATAGTCGAGTTTCCCTAATTTAATTACTAGCCTCTTCCAAGGTCAAGTAATTCTATAATTAATTGCTAACCCAATATATTCCTATATGAATTTAAGCAATTAATCATGCATTAAGATTTATGGAACTCATTAAGACTACACAATCATTATTAATATATTCCTATTTCATAAGAAAATTATGGTTTTAATTATAGGATCCACACACATGCATCTCCTTCCGGTCTCAACATGCATATCAAAATCATCCAAAAGGTGGACAATCCATTGAAAGTAGTAAGAACAATAATTAAAACTCAATCATGAAGGAAAAATTAAAACTAGATTTAGTAAGTTAAGATTCAATCCGTCATTAGTAAGCTACATCATCACCCTAGGAAAAGGAAAATTTATCTCATGATAAAATTTTAAAAAAACAAAATAAATTACAAACATCATAAATATTGCATAAAATTAATTACAAAAACATAAAAAAATACAACTAATAGATGCATGAAAATGAAAAATCTAGCCTAGCATATAGTACGTAAAACCTTCCATGTAGGTGGCAACCTGTACCATCCATAAAGGATGACTACCTAGGCCTTCCATATAAGAGGTAAAACCATCCATGTAGGAGGCATGCAAGAAGTAAAAAAATGCAAGAAATGAATTCTAAAATAACAACCCTCTCTCTAAAATAGAAGCTCTCTCTCTCTTCCTTCCTCTTTATTTTAGGATGCCAATGACCTCTATTTACAGTGAAAATCTACTTTTGCGTCGGCCCACTTTGTACTGAGCCACTGCTATAGTTCAATCCATTTCTGCACCAACCCACTTTGTACCGATCACTACAGCACTTGTATATTTTTACAGTCCGTATTTTGATACAGTGTCATATTTGCTACAGTACGTATGAACAGTGTTTTGCTACAGTGCCATCCAAAAAAATGAATGTTCAATATCTTCTTAATATGGTGTTGTACGAGACTATTATAAGAAAATCATTATTTATTTATAAATTACACCCAATTTTATTACATTAAGCTCAAATGTTGTCCATAAAATCATCATATAAGGGAAAATAAATATGATAAATATTTTACTTATCAAATTCCAAAGGCTATACGACCCTCATTGAGTCTAGGTTTAAGGAAAAATATAAATTTTGGCCAATTGAAAGTTCACTCTTTCCAGAAATTTAATCTTTGAATGATGTCCAAGAAAATAATTAATTTCACTGGGCTAATTTCCAAAATTCATTTCTCTTTGTGTACAACTCTAAATGACTTGTATGACCTATCAAATTATAGCTTGATAAGTCTACTTTTACTTTGGAAAGTTTCATAATTTTTCAAAGTCATTTAACAAATGAAAAATGTGACACAATGACCACTGCCATACCGGGAATTTCACCGGTGATAAAATCACTCTGTGTTCCATTTTACTATATTATGTGTGACTTCCAATTGCTTTGTTTTGTTATTCCCCGAGCTCTTTAGCTCACCAATATAATTTCTTTTAATGTCCAAGGATATAAAAGAATTTTGAAAAATAATACTATGCCTCACTATGACATTTACCAAACAGGGGTCTAGTGGTCCCCTTAAATCCATGCTAAATCTTAAGCCTCTAATCTCAAAGTTCAAGATATTACAGCTCTCCCCCCGTTCAATAAATTTCATCCCCGAAATTTCAAACATCTAATGGTACTATTTGTACCTCAGAGAAGCATCTCTAGACATTTAGTTTATCTTTCCTCATTCTAGTACTTTCATTTGTAAGCTCATAGAGCATGAAACTCACTATTCATATTCTTAACTCAAAATCTCAAATAGCGTTCAAACGCAGGACCCACTGGTCTACTCTCACAACGCTTGGTTTTTTAGGCTTTACTGCCTCTTTGGGATTCTCTCCCAGATCACTATATGCATACCAAGCCTTCCAGCCTCTTTGGGACTCTCTCAAAATACACTATACACATATCAAGCCTTACAGCTTATTCTATCACGACGTTAGATATTCTAGCCTTACTGCCTAAGGGATTTCCCCTATTCCACATGTATCTTAAGGCTTACGGCCCCAGCTACAACCTGGTACAATCTAAATTTTCAACTAATCTCAATATATTCTCTAGACACATCAGTCCAATGTCATTATGTTGGGTAACAACTACAGTGCTAGACATATAGGTCTTATCGCCCAGAGACATTGCCCTATGCAAACTTGCATTTTGGGTCTTATTTCATCAAGCATCTACTCGAATCCATTCTCAACACATCTGGCATTTTACCAGCCTAAAGATTTACTAACCTATTAGGTCTTATGGCCTTAGGACATACCGTCCATCATCCTTGCTTAATACAGCCCTCCCACTAGGCCCACTACAGAGCTACACTAACTAGGTGCCTTCTGCAGCCGCACGGGAGTCTGGCCCATACCCCCTGGCTCACCAAGCATGACTGTGGCAAGCTTATGGGATAGTCACTCCCATTATCCCCCAAAGGGGACCTCTCAAGGTATCGAGCACGTGACATTCACCACTAAAACCTCGCTCGATAAATCCTGGTATCATTTTTATGTAACGGACTACCCTACTAGGCCTACTCCAATAGTGCCCCGCTCATGCTATAGTAGCACGAAACATTCTCCAACTTCTACCCCTCCATAGGGCTCACCTTTTTGTGTGATGGACTGTCCTACTAGGCCCACCACAACGGTGCTCGGATCACGTTGTAGTTGCATGGGACATTCGACCAACTTCCACCCCTCCATAAGGCTTACCTTTTTATGTAACGGACTACCCTACTAGGCCCACTGCAATAGCGCTCGGCTCATGTTACAGTCATACGGGACATCGTGCCAACTTCCACCCCTATATAGGGCTCACTAGGTCTTATTTCCTAGGGAATAACCCCTATGCCATAAACATTACAGGACTTATAGCCTCGGTCCTCCGCCCGTCAGGTCTAACTGCTTAAGGACACGCTGGTCCTATAGATCTTACTTCCTACCGTATATTTATAACATGAATATACTTGATTGTAAACACATACATGTAGAACCATTATATAAGATACGAGAGCAAGAGTCGCTTTCCTTTTTACCATTAAACCTGATCTTTCTTAATCTCTTTCATCATTCAGCACTGGAGCACCCTTATGGTGATTCACTGGGTCACACAACCCTCCTCTCAAGGAAACCCATTTGATGGGAGACTCATTACAATACACTACTATTGAGAGTCAACGTTTCCGTAGCTCTACTCTACAGTTTCAATGTCACAGTGGCTTCACTCCACAGTTTGTCGTCACGGTGGCTACACACTATAGTTCAATGCATTGGTGGCTTCACACTACGGTACTGTACTTGGTGCTTCATACAGGCACCTATACATCTGGTCAGCCCCTCCGATCAAAACCCTCTATAGGTAGCCCTTTATGATCATATCTCCCTATAGGTAGCCTTTTCCAATTAGAACTCCCTGTAGGTAGCCCTTTCCAATCAGAATCCTCCATAGATAGCTCTGTCTGGTTGGTTGCCTCTGAATGGAAGTAACATGCAATGGGAATCAAGATCTTATAAGGTCCCTTCTTTCTAGTAGTTTTGTAATATGCTCTCTCTAATTTATGTTATCTCATATGGGGTCAATTTATTTGGATTTTTGATATTGGTCCCACTCCAGGAAATATTCACAAGTCTAAGGGAATATTCTCTAATTAAGATATTTCCCTATGCTAGATTAGCAACTAGCAACATCAAGAAATATGTATCAGGTTTCTCACACATTTCTGTACTATACTCTAGTACCTCAAGCCACTCAGGCTATTTCAAATTCCTGGAGAACCAATTCAACAATTGCAATTAATTCTCAGGTTATGGTTCAACACCTAGAACCTCAACATTACCCAATAAGTATGCTAAGAATCAAAATCAATAGCACTTATTCTAACCTCCACGGTTGCGGGTAATATCCTCAACAATTACTGAAGGTTGAACATCGTCTGTGAGGTTTATAAGGTTCAAACTACCGTCATCAAATAGAACCAAAGTGAAACCTTATTCACGTTTAAACCTAAGTACTATCTCCACTTAGATCATCTAAGAATCTTTATTCAAAGTTTCAACCCTTTATAACTGACCTCTACTATGCCCAGCTGTAGCGTTACCCTCATTGGGCGCCCACTACAGCGGCATCGGACTCCAACCCTACAACTGGGCAAGCTACGTAGAGCTTTCCCATGATGTTTCCTCCTCTAAGCATGCTTAACCATAGAGTTCCGATGAAATCCAGGGCATTCACCTAGCATCATCTCATATCATTTATCACTGGGTATCGGTATTCCATAATACCTCAACACTATGTGACATGTCAAGAAAGTCTCTTAGAAAACATTACGCCAAGGCACACTTCCTTATTATTTGCATTCGCTCTACACTTGAGTTTGAGTCCATGAACTCGAGTTCAGCAAGCTAAATTAAAGTTCATCAGCTATCCCAAGCTGGATACCCTTCAGAATTCAATTTGAATTCACTCATAGGCTATCCAATACTTATTCTTCCACTTGGCATCATTCTTAACCTTAGTTCTACCATTATGCATCCTAACTCAAGGCATCTAACATGGATCATAACCTATCATCTTTAGTAGATAACTCTAGCAATTACTAAATATTGCCAGAACCAACGCTCTAATAAGGTCTTTATCCCTACGCAATTAATTCTATTGCCATAATCACTGTTCTGATACCATTAAATCAGACACCTTATTTCCAATACTCATAATGGAGTATAAGTGACTAGTGAAATCCGTTGTGAAACCAAGATTTGAACCCGGACTACCCAAGTCTCACAATAGTTCATAAAACACTCAAATTTAACTAAGGACTTAAACCTAGGATCATATGGGTTTTTTAAAGCGTAGAACACTGAAAACGTATTTTCACAAGATTCACTACGTCGCTAATAAATCACCGGCTCTTGATTCCACTATATCAGAGTATACGCATGTGAATCACTTTCCTTTATAATAGAATTAGAGCTATTTTCTTTATTACATTAGAGCGATTCGGTTCTCTACTTAAACTACATTTATTTATATAGATACATCCACATACATGCATATCCATACACATATACACAAAGCCAACATATCAAATCAGTTACACCAAACACAAGGTAGTGCCTTGCCCTACGTTCTTTACTTCAACTTCATATCTCGTCCATGCATCCTCCTGTATCTTCACCTGTCTAAGTAGTTGGTTGGGAGGAGTGAGATTCAAGAGAATCTCAGTAGCAAACATTACCACTATGCACGCCAGATATATATGAATGCATGACATGCTTGCCAACACTATTTCATGCCAACATAATGACATGCTACATGCTTGATGTTATGACATACATATGACTATTGTACAAATATAACAGAGCTTCAACCAATCATACATGTTCCACACAAATAGGCAAAGCAGTCACATAATCAATGCAAGACATATATAACACATACATGCAGAAAAGGTAAGTTCACTACCTCTTGGACTTTATGTCCTTCTCTTCTTGTCCCTTGATCCTCCAACCATTGCTTCCTCTTTGTCACTTCATGGCCCTAGGTAAGTGATGACATCATTAGAGCCATAAAAAGTAAATGCCCAATTGGCCACATTAGCCTTAAAGGCTTACTTTCACTCTTGGAGTTCATACCAATTACATTGGTGCCATTAAGTCTTAAATTCGAATAAGACACTATTTTATACCTTCAAACATCACGCACAACCCTGACTGCCACATAGGGCAGATTTAAGCAACATGCACCCCTATATTTCATAATTTCCTAAATTCATATACAAGTATCCAAAATTCATGAACACTTGCATACCTACACAATTTTGCCTCCTAAAGCCAATAAAAGTATCAAAATTACTGAATTTCCACTCCTTCCCCACGAAAAAGCTAGAACAAAAATAATAATTTAGAGTTCCCAGAAAGAGTTTGTCAGTTTCTCGTTTTGTTTAGATTAATCACTTCCTTTCTACTTATAATCAAATGATTAGCTATTTAAACACTCATTAGACATGATTTAGCCATTGAAAAGACTATTTTTTACAAGAATGAATTGTACCTAACTTTCAATATACTCATCCAAACAACAAATCAATCTGTTCAAAAGGAAGCTTACGCTTACCTCTACTCATTTCTGAAAACGGTTCGGAATTCTAGCAACACTCCGACTGGTGAGATGGTACCAACCACCTCCAAATGAGAATCCAAAGCCATAGAAATGAAGCTTGCGATGAGTACAAGAAGGTTCATAAAGGGCACACTTTGCCAGAAGACGCCGATTCGGCAGTATTTTGGCGGCTGGAAGTTTCTCTCTCTTCTCCCTCCATTTTTGTTCTGCACCACTCTCTCTCTCTCTTGGCTATTTCACGCAGGAAAAAGGAAGAAGAAAATGGAGAACTGATCATTAAATGGGTGTTTAAAATAGCTTACCACGTGTCATGCTCCTATTGGGCCAAATAATTGATTTTCGCACATAATGCTTAATTTGATAGAATTTTCATTAAATTTTGAAACTTTATATCTAATTGTAAAAATTTCCAATTAGAGTAATTCTAAAGGCTATGCGACTCTCATTGAGTCTAGTTTTAAGAAAAAATATAACCTTTGGCTAATTAGAATATCACTCTTCCTAGAATTTTAATCTTTGAATACTGTACCAGAAAATAATTAATTTTGCTGAGCTAATTTCAAAAATTCATTTCTCTTTGTGTACAACTTCAAATGACTTAGATGACCTATCAAATTAAAGCTTGATAAGTCTAATTTCACTCTGGAAAGTTTCATAATTTTTCAAAATCATTTACCCATTGAAAAATGTCACATAATTACCACTGCCACACTAAGAATTTCACCGGTGGCGAAATCACTTTATTTTCCATTTTACTATATTATGTGTGACTTCCAATTGCTTTGTTTTGTTTTTCCTCGAGCTCTTTAGCTCACCAATATAATTTCTTTTAATGTCCAAGGATATAAAGGAATTTTGAGAAATAATACTATGCCTCACAATGACATTTACCAAACAGGGGTCTAGTGGTCCCCTTTAATCTTGGCTAAATCTTAAGCCTTTAGTCCCAAAATTTGGGATATTATAGGAAAAGCATGAGTACCGCCCTGTGAGAAAAGTACAAGTACCAATAGGCCAAGTAGGACCCAACTTAGGTAGATTGATACAATTCCTCATTGTGGTGTGGGAAAAGTACAAGTACCACCTTATTGGAAAAACACAAGTACCATAAGGACTAGTAGGACCTAATTGAGGCAGTAGACAAGTACAAACAGGCAATTGTCTGCTCAGGAATGTTACAGCAAGTAGGGGTAAAATATACATTTGATCCTGAACAGTGATCACAATATGGCTAGTAGAGACAAAATAATTATTTTGATCATGAACGTCAAGCAAACAAATAAGTTTATAGCATTTTATTTTTGTTACATTATTATATAGTGCATTCATGTTTATTTATCCATTTTATATAATTAATTGTATGTTACTATTGAGATTCGTATGAATCCCACCCTTTCTATAAATTTAAAATTTATTCATCTAGAAGAAGCGGCTCCAAGGGCAAGGAGGTTGACAACGACAACTAAAAAGTTCTGGTCCTGTTTAAGAATTAGTGTCTGTAATTTGCTGATCTTCTATATATTTTGGGATTTGTAATTATTATGTACAAACCCTATAGGGATTCCTATTATGTAATCAAGTACTACTACAAATTATAGATTTACTGGAGCACCTTTTGTGGCGCTTATTTAAATAAGCGCAACATCTTTAACTAATGTTATTGATTTTAATTTTTTTTTTGTAAAAATACATTAGGTGACGCTTATTTAAATAAGCACCACAGATGTCTGCTGACAAGTGATACCTAATGTATTTTTTAAAAACAATTAAAAAAATATAATTAAAAGAAGCTGTGGCACTTATTCAAATAAGCGTAACCTAATAGTATTTCAATTTTACAATTTTTTATAGTTTCTACTAAAGATATTATTATTTTTTATATAGTTTCTATTATTGAAATCAAAATTATAAATATTTAATTGATTATAAATATTAAAATCTATAATAAAATAAAAAATTATAAATTCTAATATTAAATACAAATTTTATAAAAAATTGAATAAAAAAGAAATAAATTTACTATATAATTTAATGAATATTGTTTTACAATACACAATTTAGTAGAAATATACATTGTTTAATGATATAAATTAATATAACTATATAAGTTATTAAATATATAATATTAATATTAATATCTTATAATTTAATTATAAAAGAAATAAAAAATTAGATGTAGAGATGACTTTAATTTTAAAAAATTAAAATGAGAAATTAATGCCAAATAAATGCAATAATCTATTACAATAAATAGATTAATATAATTATATTACATGTTAAATATATAATATTAATATTTATTAATTTAATCAATAAAAAATAAAAAGTAGACATTTTTTGTAATAGATTACTGCATTTATCTTACATTTATTTCTCATTTTAGTTTTATAAATTAAAGTCACCTCTACATATAATTTTTAAATTTTTTAATTAAATTATAAATATTAATATTAATATAGTTAAAGTCACCTCATTTTATTCATTCTAATAAATTAATTAATACAAATATTTTATTTAAAAAAATATAATTTTTAATTTTTAGTATAATTATATTAATTAATAAATATATATGAATAATATTAATATATATAATTAATTAATTAATATAAATATTTAATGAAAACTTTTGATTGGTTCGCACTTATTGAACCAAGCGCCACCAAATGTCTACTTTTTAATTTTACCTGATTAAATTAAGAAATATTAATATTATATATTTAAAATGTAATATAATTATATTAATTTATATATTGTAATAGATTATTGTATTTATCTTGCATTTATTTCTCATTTTAATTTTATAAATTTAAGTAATCTCTCCATATAATTTTTAATTTTTTTAATTAAATTATAGGTTATTAATATTAATATTATATATTAATATAATTAAAGGCATCTCATTTTAATTCATTCTAATAAATTAATTAGTATGAATATTTTATTAAAAAAATATAATCTTCATTTTTTAGTAAGATTATATTAATTAATTAATATATATGAATAATATTAATATTTATAATTAATTAATTAATATAAATATTTGATGAAAAAATTTGATTCGTTGGCACTAATTGAACCAAGCGCCACGCAATGCCTACTTTTTAATTTTACCTGATTAAATTAAGAAATATTAATATTATATATTTAACATGTAATATAATTATATTAATTTATATATTGTAATAGATTATTCTATTTATCTTGCATTTATTTCTCATTTTAATTTTATAAATTTAAGTAATCTCTCCACCTAATTTTTAAATTTTTTAATTAAATTATAAGTTATTAATATTAATATTATATATTAATATAATTAAAGGCATCTCGTTTTAATTCATTCTAATAAATAAATTAGTACGAATATTTTATTTAAAAATATAATCTTTATTTTTTAGTAAGATTATATTAACTAATTAATATATATGAATAATATTAATATTTATAATTAATAAATTAATATAAATATTTAATGAAACAATTTGATTCGTTGGCACTAATTGAACCAAGCCCCACCAAATGTCTACTTTTTAATTTTACCTGAGTAAATTAAGAAATATTAATATTATATATTTAACATTTAATATAATTATATTAATTTATATATTGTAATAGATTATTGTATTTATCTTGCATTTATTTCTCATTTTAATTTTTAAAATTGAAGTAATCTCTCCATCTAATTTTTAAATTTTTAATGAAATTATAAGTTATTAATATTAATATTATATATTAGTATAATTAAAGGCATCTCATTTTAATTCATTCTAATAAATTAATTAGTAAGAATATTTTATTAAAAAAAATATAATCTTCATTTTTTAGTAAGATTATATTAATTAATAAATATATATGAATAATATTAATATTTATAATTAATTAATTAATATAAATATTTGGTGAAAAAATTTGATTGGTTGGCACTAATTGAACCAAGCGCCACCCAATGTCTACTTTTTAATTTTACCTGATTAAATTAAGAAATATTAATATTATATATTTAACATGTAATATAATTATATTAATTTATATATTGTAATAGATTATTGTATTTATCTTGCATTTATTTCTCATTTTAATTTTATAAATTTAAGTAATCTCTCCATCTAATTTTTAAATTTTTTAATGAAATTATAGGTTATTAATATTAATATTATATATTAATATAATTAAAGGCATCTCATTTTAATTCATTCTAATAAATTAATTAGTACGAATACTTTATTAAAAAAAATCTAATCTTCATTTTTTAGTAAGATTATATTAGTTAATTAATATATATGAATAATATTAATATTTATAATTAATAAATTAATATAAATATTTAGCAAAAAAATTTGATTGGTTGGCACTAATTGAACCAAGCGCCACCCAATGCCTACTTTTTAATTTTACCTGACTAAATTAAGAAATATTAATATTATATATTTAACATGTAATATAATTATATTAATTTATATATTGTAATAGATTATTGTATTTATCTTGTATTTATTTCTCATTTTAATTTTATAAATTGAAGTAATCTCTCCATCTAATTTTTTAAATTTTTTAATTAAATTATAAGTTATTAATATTAATATTATATATTAATATAATTAAAGGCATCTCATTTTAATTCATTCTAATAAATTAATTAGTACGAATATTTTATTAAAAAAATATAATCTTCATATTTTAGTAAGATTACATTAATTAATAAATATATATGAGTAATATTAATATTTATAATTAATTAATTAATATAAATATTTGATGAAAAAATTTGATTGGTTGGCACTTATTGAAACAAGCGCCACCCAATGCCTACTTTTTAATTTTACCTAATTAAATTAAGAAATATTAATATTATATATTTAACATGTAATATAATTATATTAATTTATATATTGTAATAGATTAATTAATATAAATATATAATTAAATAATGTGATTGGGTAGCCCTTATTGAATCAAGCGCCACCCAATGTCTACTTTTTAATTTTGATTGATTAAATTAATACATATTAATATTATATATTTAATATGTAATATAATTATATTAATTTATATATTTTAATAGATTAATTAATATAAATATATAATTAAATAATGTGATTGGGTGGTGTCAAACTCCTAATTATTTTGACATTTATCAGAGTATTATCGTGTAGTTCAAAAAGCATGCAAAAATAGTACAAATATACTGATATAGCATTCTTGATTAAATTACAGAAATTTACCACAGGCCTTGTAAAAATTCTAATACAAATCCTAGATACAATAAAAAAACTAAGAGATAACCAATAAAATTCCTTGCTCTGCTCTGGACCTTCGGTTTCCGATATTCTCTGTTATGCCTTCCGAGTCGTTTCTTCTGAGTAAATTTATGAATTTATGGAAATGGGTGAGATTCAAAAGAATCTCAGTAGTAACAGTATATCAATCATATAAAATGTGAAAAGTAAATATGCAATGCAGCATTTGTCATGATGCGGCAATCAAAATGCTAACGCCTATTTGACAATGCTCAGGAACCAAATGATGATTTTGTCCGGATCAAAATGATCATCCGTTCTTGATATGCACAATCATAACTTGTACATAGGAATTCAACACGGAATCCACCTATGTAATGTGATCACATAACAACTTGGAGCAAGGTTATACCTGTCCGTACATAAAAAGCCACTCAACTGGGTCCACCTGGCCACATGGTACCTTAAAGGTTCCATGGGGTGGTTTAACTCATTACCCACACCCAGAGAGTATCAACACCACAAGAAATACATTGAACAGATAATGGCAAACAATTCATATTAATATTCACATAGAATATGAGAGATATAGTTACTATCTTGTTGCCTTTCCTTCTTTAATGTAACCGTCTTCGTAGGTCCAGCTATGCAGGTATCAAATCCTAAAATTAACCAAAATAGTTACAATTAAGCTACTATTTAAGTCTATTCCACCTTGAAACTTCTAACTTTAGCATTTCCTTCTAAATCACAAAAGTTACCAAAATGCCCCTGGGACCCGGTCCAACCCCGGTTTTTTGTACTTTTTTCAAAAATTACAAATTAAGCCCATTCTACATATTTTCACTTGTACATATCATATTTGACTTCAGATCAAATTAATTCCAACTCCAATTACATTTTTACCCTTGACAGCCCAACTTGGGGTTTTGTGGGCGAATTCGTCATTTCACAATCCAGGGCTTTTCACATTTCGCACTCAACATGAACCCTACATAATTTTCCCTTCTAAACACCATGGAACCATTATAATTATGAAATTCCATCTCCTTCCCCCATTTCTAGCCTTGGCTGAAACTTTCAAAAAGTTTGGGAAAATTGGATTTTTCTTGGTTTTAATCCTTAATCCACCTTGTTAACACAGTTTTCATTGGTTTATTCATTCAATCACCATTTCAACATAATCAATGGAAATTTGGGCAGTATTTCCCCTTAGAAAATGGACATCCCAAATTTATAAAAACACCAGAAATAGTCCAATAACCAACGAGAATACAGTCACAACTTAGTTTTCAGTAAGAATTTCAGAGTTTGAGTAACTTACCTCACTTCTTCTTCCTTCTACCTAGTTGGTTGAAAATCATTCCCTCCTCCTTATGCCTCATTTTGTAGGAAGGAACTCATGGTGGAGAAGTGGAAGTGGAAGTGAGTTCCACCATTTTGTCTGTTTGGTACCATGGATCCCACTTCCTTATGGAAGTCACTTCCATAAAAAATGATGGAAGTGAGTTCCACTACTCACCTTATGGAAGTGAGTTCCACCTCCACTTCTTTGGCATTATTTCCCCTACTACCCTCCCACCCTTTCTTCTTCCCTCCACTGTCAACTATAATCTTCCACCACAAGGGTGGCGGCGACGATGATGATGGCTGCGGCGGCGGCGGCGACGATCCTCCGTCTTTTTGTTGGTAGCAGTCCTCGATGGTGACTATGGACTCTGGGTGGAAGAGGATTTTTTTTGTTGGAGGGTATTTTAGTATTTTCATATTACAAATATATATTTTAATTAAAAATTATATCTGACTTCCACCGTCATACCAAACACACTTTTAAACCTCACTTCCATCTCTATTTCCACTTCCAATTCTACTTCTATTTCCACTTCCAATTCTCTATAAACTCATCCATTATACCAAACAGGGCATTAGAGTTTTTGCTGATTGAATGTCTATTTCAAGAAGATAGGAAGGTTAAGGAGAGGTTTTTGGTACTATAACACAAGATTGTGTAGAGATTTCGGCATACTTACCGTATATCGGAGCTTTGGACCTCCCTTCTTCCTCCTCTTCCACTTTTCCTTTCAGCCTTCTCTATTCTCTTTTAACTCATCTCTTTGGCCGACTATGGCCTTAAATGAGCCAAGATGTAGAATTTTTTGGAGTTGTGTAGAATTGCTTGGTGTCACAAGGTGATTGGTTGTTAGCTTATTCATTGCACATGCATATTATAATTACATAATTAATTATGTAATATATTTTCCATGCAACATCTGTACACTTTTTAATAAAAATTTTCAGATTTTATTTATTTGGTGAAAATGACCATTTTTCCCTTACAAATTTCGCAATACTTGAGATAATTGGTAAAATTATCACCAAACTTTGAAACTTCATATCTAATTGTATAGATATCCAATTGAGGTGGTTCTAAAGGCTATGTGAACCTTATTAAGTCTAGTTTCAGGGACAAATATAACCTTAAGCCAATTGAAAGCTCACCATTCCCTCCCCCGTCTCTTAGCTCTCGTGAGCCCTCAACTCCCTCCCCCGTCTCTCAGCTCCTTCCCTCACCTGTCTCAATGCTCCCTTAGCTCGCACACATGGTCCGCCCTCAGCTCCCTACCACCCTCGTCTATCAGCTTCCAAGGTGGGTCTCTTATATTCATAGTCACCTCTTCTCTTATACTTAGGTCCTGTTTCTGATAGACTTCATTTATTATTGCTTAGCTTCAATCTGCTTATGTCTGATCAACTCTCTCAGCTCACTATTTTACTCCCGTGAAGCATCCCCATAGCCAAAAGCTCACTTTTTTATCCAAGCATTTGGTCCGCATTGCAAATTTGTAAGTTTGTCTTTATTGTTTTTTAATATGATTGAGACCTTGCCCTTTTTTCTTATTTTTTAAATTTTAATAATTTTATGAATTTATCATTATTTTCAGTTAAACTTTTTTTCATGTGCCCCCGATATCATTTAATCAAGGCCTATACTAGTAATAATAACGGTTATTGAGCTTAATTAAAAAAATAAAAAATAGGGAATTAGGGAACATTGCTCAAGAATCAAGAATCAATTGATATACTAATATAAATTTAAATTTTTTTACCATTATCGCTTTCTTAACTCCTCATTCATTGACCATAAAACAACATATTTGGTAATTAGTATAAAAAGAAATCAAAGAGGGATACCAGTCTTGATCAACACAAAAGAAATTAATTCACACCAAGGATTGACCTTTGTCTTTAATTATTTAAAATTTGTAGAATTTATGGGCCTCAAATATAATATCTATAGAATCAAAACCCAAAATCCCCCAAGTTTTATTATTTTTATTTTAGGAGAGTCATCCCAAAAAAATATACTTCTTAAAACAAACTTTTTAAAACACAACTTTTAAAACTTACTTTTTTCTCTAAGAATTCAGCTGCCCTTTTTATTTGGATTTTAGAGTGACATAAGCAACCTGAAATAAGCAATCCATTTTTTGTTTTATTTTAAATTTTTGTCGCGTCTTGGACAAAGTCTTTTTTTTCCCGTCTATATGTGTAATTGACAAAGTGAAAAACTGGGATTTAGTTATTTATTTATTTGGATTCTACAATGACATAAGTAACCTCACATAAATTCCCTTGTGTTTTTTTCTTTTAATTTTGTCGTGTCCTGAACAAAGTCTTTTTTTTCATTTCAACCTACCGTGACCAATTGGTCTAAATGGACTCACACACCCTTTATAATGGATAATTTTCTCATTTAGTGTGTATATAGGTTGAAGGCATAGATTATTTTCTCATATATAACAACTAACCACTATTTAAATCTAGGTTATTGAAATCATAGATGGATCGAAAATGGATGTCATTTGGTTAGTGTTCAACGGAATATATAGATGGGGTGAAAGAGTTTATTAGATTTGTAATTGAGCATACAAAAGATCCTAACAAAATCTTATGTCCCTGCTTATCTTGTTGTTATGGAAAGCGGATTGTTCCACTTGATTTGTTTGATCATTTAGTGTATCATGGGATTGATCAAACATATACACGACGGATAAGGCATGGTGAGACAAATGACCCCTGTAATGATCAGGTGCATACCACCGGTGGTGCTTCAAATGAGTTTGACCAAAGCATGTGTGATGAAGATGATGATCTTGAAGAAATGCTACATGTGGTTGAACAGGTACTTCATAACTGTCCCAGAGAATTTGAGAAGTTGAAAGGTGATGCAGAGAAACTATTATATGCCGATTGAACAAAATATATAAGATTGCTAGCAGTGCTGAAATTGTATAACTTTAAAGCCGCCTATGGGTTGAGTGATTCGGGTTTCATCACACTCCTTGAACTTTTGCAAGATATGCTTCCAGAAGAAAATGTACTTCTTATGAAGACATATAAGGTAAAGCGAATTCTTTGCTCAATAACTGGAATGGGATATGAGAAGATACATGTATGCCCTAACGATTGCATATTATTTCAGAAACAATATGCAACATTTGAGAAGTGCCCTAAATACAATGCATCTCGATATGGGAAGAAGAAAGGAAGAAGTCCCGTCAAGGTCCTATGGTACTTTCCTATTATCCCGAGATTTAAGCATTTGTACAATAATGCAGAGATCTCGAAGCAGTTGACATGGCATGCAGATGAGAGGATTGAAGAGACACAGCTTAGGCACCCTGCAGATGCCCCTCAATGGAAGAAAATTGATCATGAGTATCCTGACTTTGTGAACGAGGTAAGGAACCTACACCTTGTACTGTCAACTAATGGAATCAATCAACATAACGTTCAAAGTAGTGCACACAGCACATGGCCGGTAATATTGATGATTTATAACCTTCCTCCATACTTGATAATGAAATGTAAGTTTATGATGCTATCGATATTAATTTCTTGGCCAAAGCAGCCTGGGAATGATATAAATGTATACTTGGCTCCTTTAATTGATGACTTGAAGCTACTTTGGGAAGATGGCGTCAATGTTTATGATGGGTATAAGGAAGAAAATTTCACTTTGAAAGCCATGTTGTATGGCACAATTAATGATTTCCCAACTTATGGTAATTTGTCTGGTACCGGTACAAAAATCACTTTTAAGACCAGTTAAAAAAGACATTTTAGACCGGTTAAAAAATTGGTCTAAAATATGAAATTTTATGACCGGTTCTACAACAACCGGTCTTAAAGTTTAACTAACGGAACGGGTAGGGAAATTTTAGTATAATAAAATAGGACTTTAAGACCGGTTCTAAATTTAACCGGTCTTAAATTGATATTTAAGACCGGTTATTAAGAGAACCGGTCTTAAAAGTTTACTTCTTTAAGACCGGTTCTCTTAATAACCGGTCTTAAATATCAATTTAAGACCGGTTAAAGTTAGAACCGGTCTTAAAGTTTAATCTTTTAAGATCGGTCTTCAATTTAACCGGTCTTAAATTCATATTTAAGACGGTTATAGTTAGAACCGGTCTAAAAATTATGTTTTTTTTCTCGTTTTATTTGTCTCAATCTTACCCAGGCCAGTAAGCCATATTCAACGACAATCCCCTCTGTGCCACATTACATACACAAACAACAACACATGCATATATATATATATATATTGACAATCAGAAGTAGTGACAACAATATTTTTATTTTCAGAAACAATTGGTATTTCTCATAATGCAAACTTGCTCCAAATTTAGAATCATGAAGCCTAAAATCCTTATTAGTTCCCCTTTCCCTTTTTTGTTAAATATGACCTTAGTTATCGAAATTGGTATGAACCTATAAATGTCAGTATGTTCAAGGGAAAACACTTAGTCCTTACAACCCTTGACTCTCAACAATCACAGAATGAACATTATGAAAAAAATCATTAAAAACAAACATATTCAATTCTAATGACTACCAATAACACATGATCAACTAATTCAATTCTTAGAAACAGTACAACATTAACAATTTATAATCATCAGGCATTTTGAACCACAACATCACAATTAAACAATGATAGTAGGAAAATCGCGACATTGTGTGAACTTGCAATCCCAAAGCTTGTAAAGAGAAGGAGGAAAAGAAATATTTCTCATTATTTGGAAAAAATTCCTAAGATTTACAGAGAAATGAAAAAAGTGGAGGAAAATTTACAATAGTGATCCCATGCTTGAATCAACAGCCAACTAGTATCACCAATATCCAAGAATTTTCCCTGAACAGATATATAAACCAAGTTAGATATATATGAAAAACATAAGTATTATTAGAACAACATAGGATCGGATTCAAAAACTTACTAATCTTGTAAAAGCTCATAAATGAATTCAGCACAACAATTGCGGATGAAATCAATATCTTCTTCAGGAAAGGGATTAGCAAGATCAAACATCTGTATGTGTAACACCGAAGCCAAACAAAACATTAACTAACTAACTTAAAAACAATAAAGTAATACAAAATATTTGAAATATACATTTATTACCTCCTTGGTAAAGTCAGTCGTGCCTAGGCTGATAATATTGTAAATTTGCCTCAACATATAAAGACCACATAGCTTGGTGGTTGCCTACGGGTCTGAAAAAGAACATGGTATCATCAAAGCAAGCATAAAGCATAGCTTATGAAATGCATCTTAAACAAAACAAATATGTACTAACATTTGGCGTGATTCATGTAGGGTCTTTTAAGTCACGAACATGCCTACCACACTTAGCGTGTAGGAAAGTCCGTATAGCCCTATGATCAAAATCACAAAGATTACTTATTCTGCACACAAAATTTGCACACAAAAGGTAATAAAGCAAGAAAACTTACGATTTCATAGTCTTCTTCAAGTCACTCCCTGGTTTGAAGTGGAGGGAGCAGAGGAGGATCACTGTGTAACTAGCCTTACACATAATAACCAATTGCCAATGATCCCTTAAAAAAAGAGATGAATGTTAAGAAAATAGAAAGAATTATATGTGATGTTTTAGAATATAAATTTGATGTTTCTTACCCATGCACATAAGGAACCAAGAAATAGTCAGTTTCTGTTTCACTGAGCCTTTGTGATAAATATCTATGTCTGATGGCAGAAGTGGTCCCTTTCTCCGTGGCATGAGCTGGGCACATGAATCCAAATTTAGCGCTCTGCCTAAAGGAAACCAACCTACGATTCATGTACCTACAAAAATGGAAGCACACAAATTAAGGTTAAACAGCTTAGTTTTTAAGATATTTACTTCCATTTGAAGAAGATACTTACATCAAAAAAAAGATGGACAATCGCAATCGTAAGATTTTGTCTATGAGCGACCATGGACATTAAATCATCCCTCTCAAGATAGAATGTCACCCCTGACGGCCCAACAACTGAATCAATAGGCCAATTTTTAGTCGGGAAAGATGTATCAAATGCCATCAGAATCACTTGCTGCATCACATTCAGTGGTGTAGGCTGTGAAACTTCACGAGGGAAGGGAGCTGGACTTGGGGCTCTGATCGGGGAATTCGTAGCTCCAACAGAAACAAGGTTATTTAGCCATAATATAAAGGTACCCAAGACATCGGCCACAATCTTGAACTCCTCAGAAGGGATAGGGACAGGTGCGTCTGTGATAATAACCTCCTCAACTGACACCCTAACCTGATCATCTGTCATCTCGAGGTGGTGAACATTTGATCCTAGGTTGTGCACACTCCCCCATGCAACTAACCATCTCAGAGGATCCTCGTTATTTCCAAGACTCTCTGATGACTGTCCCACATTGTAACAACTCCCTTTGGTGCTCTACTTATGGCGATCGAGCGACTGTGCCTGGATAGGAGCGGTATCTTGTCTTGTGCTCACCATGGCATATACCTCATCCTTCATCTTGCTCAACCAGGCATCCAATAGTGCATCAAATGATGCTTCTGCCTCAGCCCTTGCTTTTGCCATCGCAGTGGCCAACATACGCTCCAATTCGTCTCTCGTGACCACGTTGGAGGAGGAATCGTGTGAGGAGGATCCAAAGTAATCCTTTATACCCACCCCTCCTCTAACTCCCCTGACGAGGCCTGGATGCTCACATTTTCTAGTAGCAACCATGAGAATGTCATTCCTCTCCTCCGACTTGAAGGCTCCCTCGGGTTTCTTTTTTTGAAGTTCCTCCTGTGAGATATACAAAAAACACACATGAGTAATGAAACATGTTTATTAAACAGTTAATAAGAACAACGATACTTACAATTTTTTCACTGACTATATGAGACTGGTCACTCGTATAGGATCCACCACTCTTCCGGTGAGCATGCAACTACAACTCTTCGCGCCGTATCGGAGATGGTGGAGATAGCAGAACAGAAGGATCGGATTGAGATGCTTCTTCCAATCTCCTCCATTTGGCCGCCAACAAGTCTTTCTCGGCCTTTGTGTATCCCCCACGAGACATTGTATGGGGGCAATCATTCTTCCTGCCACTCGCTTGTACCTTTTTCCTTCTTGCCTGCGAATAAGAAATGGGAAAAAAGGTTACAAATAGTAAAGACAAAAGATAAGTAAATAAAGTACAAAATAAGTTAACTCACCAAACCTCTGGAGTAGTCCGAAGCCTAAAAAAATCCTGCCATGTCGCTTCATCGATGTATGAATACTTGCTGTAAGGAGTAGGACGAGGCTTACCAGCTGGTACCTCGATATGCACATAATTGTTGGCCAGATTCATCTTGAACTTCCTCCAGCGCTCACAACAATACGTCATAGTCTTATGATACAAGATCTCACTCTGAGGAACATCGTATGTGAGCTGTTATTCATGAATCAAAAGAGTTAGTGCAGTAATTAAACGAATTTGATAAAAGAAACATACAGAGGGAATTTTATACCTAAATAGTATCCCAAATATGCTACTTAATCTTTTTTGTCGACATTCCTCCACTCCACTATCAATATGCTAGGCTTATTCCGTGCGAGGAGGCATACAAAACTCCTATAATGACTGGCATTCAGTTCGATTGGTTTCCAGTATTGATCGAACTGGATCGGTATACTATCCCTGACAGACCTACTCAGGGAAACATCCCTCAACCGTGTGGCCGTCCTGCCCCTCCGTCTGGGCTAGTGACTCGGCTCACCTGATGAATGCCCATGATTAACACTCTGAGGCTTGCTGTGCTGAGTAGTAGGATGCACCTGATCCTCTACTGTAGGATGCACCTAATTCTCTACTATAGGATGCACCGGATTCGTCATTGTACTGTTAAGACAAATTGTTGAGTTAGTAAGTTATAAAATAACTATATACATAATCTGTATATAAGTTATAACGATAATGACTTTAAATAGATAGCTAACATTTAAAGTAGATTTATAAAGAGATATCCTCCCATATCCCTTCACGATGATCATTTCTTATGTCGTGTTCATTATCAGCTTTATCTTCTTCGTTCAATGCAGGAAGACCCCTAATGACCAAGATAAACAGTCTTTCTTCCATGTTGAAGTTGATGGTAGCACGTGCCTTCTTCATAAATAGGACAAGCTTTGTGGCCTTTAACGCTATATCCTGACAAGTTTTCATGAGCAGGGAAGTCATTTATAGTACAAAAGATCAAGGCTCGCATTTTAAACATCTCCTTCTTGTTCGCGTAAAAAATGCCGACACCTTCATCCCACAACTCTTTCAAGTCTTTGATTAGGGGTTCTAAGTAAACATCTATGTCATTTCCGGGTTGTTTTGGTCCCAAAATCAACATAGACAACATGATGTACTTTCGTTTCATACATAACAAAGGAGATAAGTTGTAAATTACCAACAGAACAGGCCATAAACTATGTATACTTCTTAGGCTATCGTAAGGATTCATGCCATCCGTGCTAAGCCCAAGCCTAAGATTCCTAGGCTCTTTGCTGAAGTCAGGAAACAACTGATCAATTTTCTTCCACTGAGAAGAATCAGCTGGATGTCGAAGCTTTCCATCAGAAATCCTCTCATCTGCATGCCATCTCAAAATTTTGGCATCAATTTCATTAGCAAATAGCCATTTGAACCTCAGTATGATAGGGGCCTTGTTTGATTTTTATCTAAGGGTTTCACATATCGAACACTGCTCTTTCTCTATATGCTCTTTTTTATACAATATACAATAATTAGGGCATGCATGGATCTTTTTATACTTCATCCCTAGTGGACACAGTATTTTCTTCGCATTATAGTATCGGCAAGGCAGTACGTTATCATCTGGAAGCATGTCCTTGAAGGCCTCAAGTGCTTCTGAAAAACTCTTGTCGCTCCATCCATACCGTGCTTTCAAGCTTACCAATTTCAATACAGCTTTCAACAATTGGTATTTTGTGCACCCCGGGTACAGCGGCTTCTCAGCATCACTGTACATATTACCATATGCATATGATTGCTCAAAAGCCTCTTCTCTAACATCACAAATAATATCCTCTATCCGATCATTCAGAACCGTGTCATTATCATCAAAGGTGACCCCCTCTTGTTGAGTTGCGCTTGGAATTTCTATTTCTTCACCATGCCATACCCATGCTGTATAACTCTTACAAAATCCTTCACAAATACAATGTGTATATATATCTGCATCACTTAGTCACTTCTTGTTCAGACATTTTACACAAGGACAGTAGAACATCCTACTATCATCATTACCAGAATTTCTTCTAGCAAATTCCAAAAAATCCCTCACCCCATTATCATATTCAACACTAGTCCGTTTAGCGTTCATCCAACTACGATCCATATATTTCGACACCTTGTTTTTCTTCTCTTCTGTATATTAACTCCATTGGAAGCTGCAAAAGCTGCAGAATTTTAGTTGACAAAGCTGCAGAATTCCAAGAAGAGGTAAAAGACCTCCTTAGGAAGATCATATCAATCTTCCTTTCATTAATAATAGGAGTAGGCATGTTCTTTTAGAAAATCAATATATGATGATTAATGTGGGACTTTTCTTGATAAAAGTCACAGGATTAACTAGATCACATGCAGGAGGATAGGTTTTGATAAATCTTGTTGATACTAGGTACGGTGATCTACAGAAATCTATATAGGAACCATGGAAATTGATATGACAAATAATTGTGGTATTATATACATAGCTCCTAAAATACATATGACAATTAAATATTTTAGTAAGCATTTTCAATTAATAATTCAGACAAGAGGATATGAAGATTTTTATGAAGGACAGAATCTGTGTATAACAAAAACCCTTACAGGCAGATTAAGTAACAATAGTAATACCAATTTTAAATTACAAATAGATAGGGTAATGCAATATTTGGCTAGTCCAGAGATAAAGGCTGTTGAAGGAAAAACATTTTCCAGCAGAGATCTAATCGATCATGAATCGAAAGTGGTATTACCAGCAGCAACAAGACTAGTGCCAAACAGAACGAGTTTTTGGGAAAACTCAGACAAATCTGTACGTATTCAGTTTTCTTATTATTCCACTAATAGTACTAATCATGAACAGGAATCTGATGAAGAAACAACATAAGAGTGTATACTTTTCTTTCAAGATTCAAATGTCACAGATAATAATCTACAATTATTATACAGTTATTATCCCGATTATGATTGGTTTATTGATTTTGAGGAAATACCTTACCCAGACGATTGTCACCTGTTGATACAGTATAAATATCATGGTGATTATCCTAAATTTTCTTTAACCCCTTTGCATCAGAGTGCAATGAAGCATGGTGGGTAGTAAAGATACATATTGTAAAGATACAGTTTCTATTTATACGAAGAATTAATAAACTGAGACAGGGAAAATTACCTGAATGTAGTGACCTTGGAGGGTTGAGGAGAAGGAGAAGAGGGGTTGTACCGGCCTCACGATACCGTACAAACTCACGACGGAGTACTTCACGGAACAGGGCCGTCAAATGGAGGAGGGAGTATTGTTAAACAATAGTAATACAAACTGAAAAAGGAGAAGGAGGATATGGCGGCGGCGGCGGCTGGAGCAGTGGCCCAGGATAATGGGGAACACTCAAACGGTGATATTCCGCAGCTGTGTGGAATGAGAGGGAAAACGAAATGCAAGGCTGCTAGGTTATAAAGAAGAGTTTTAAGACCGGTTATCTAGATAACCGGTCTAAATAATTACTTTTAAGACCAGTTGTAAATAAACCGGTCTTAAAAATATACTGATTTTTAACTTTGAATTTTAATTCCATATTTAAGACTGGTTATTTAATAACCAGTCTTAAAATACTAACTTTTAAGACCGGTTATCTAAATAACCGGTCTTAATAATAACGTGATTTTTTTTCAACAAAATTATTTTGATTTTGAGACCGGTTGTTTATATAATCGGTCTAAATAATTTTTTAGGCCAGGTTTTTAGACAACCGGTCTAAAACATTGCTTTTAATTACAGAATTGCCACCGCATGTTTCTTTTATACCTTATCTGCAATAACCGGTCTAAATAATGTGGTCTAAAAACGCTATTTTGCACTAGTGTGGATACAGCGTTAGAGGATATTATGCGTGACCTATATGTGAATATGATACTCATTCAGTGTGACTAGATAATTGTAAGAAAAATGTTTATATGAGACATTAAAGATTCTTACCATCAAAACATCGTTGGAGGAAGTGGAAAAAAGTCTTTCAATGGTGACTCTGAAGAAGGTAGCCAACCAAAGATATTGACGGGAGCTCAGGTTTTTGAAAAGGTGAAAAAGCTTGATAATAATTTTGTCAAGCCTTATGTCAGTCAAATCAGGACAAGTGGTTGGAAGAAGAAGTCTATTTTCTTTGAACTTCCATATTGGAAGTCCTTATATGTTGGCATTTTCTCGATATGATACACATTGAAAAAAATATCTGTGATTGTATAATTGGCACGTTGCTCAATGTGTAAGGAAAAAGTAAGGATAGTGTTAATGCGAGGTTGGATTTGGTTAATTTGGGAATAAGAGAAGAGTTAGCACCGGTTGAGAAAGGGAACCACACTTATCTACCTCCAGCGGCTTACATTATATCGAAGAAGGAGAAAAAATTGTTTTGCGCGTTTCTACAAGGAATTAAAGTTCCAGAGGGGTACTCTTCAAATATCCAAAACCTTGTTTCAGTGAAAGATTTAAAGTTAAAGAACCTTAAATCTCATGACTGTCATGTGCTCATGCAGAATTTCTTATCGGTTGGTATACGGTCTATCTTACCAAAAATTGTCAGAAAGGCAATCACTAAACTCTTTATGTTTTCCAAGTTTATATGTAGTAAAGTGGTAGATTCAACCAAGTTGCGATATTTGCAAAGGCTAATTATTTGTAATGTTTGAACTTGAAATGTATTTTTCACCTTCATTTTTTGATATTATGGTCGACCTAACTGTACACTTGGTGAAAGAAGTTCAATTGTGTTGTCCAGTCTACTTAAGATGGATGTACCTGAACGAGCAATTTATGAAAATTTTAAAAGGGTTTATGAAAAATAGATATTGACCAGAGGGATGTATTGCTAAGCGGTACATGGTTGAAGAAGCAAGTGACTTCTGTGCTGATTTTCTATCAAATGTTGACCTTGTTGGGATCCCAAAGTCTTATAATGATAGTCAAAGGTAAAGAAAAGCAACAAGCGGGCAGGATGTAATCAGGATAGTAGTGACTGAATGGGAGTAAGCCTAGCTGTATGTGCTACATAACGCTGATGAGGTTGAACCATTTGTTGATGAACACAAGGAAGCTCTTCGACAATTATATGATGATAGGAATGAAAACTTAATAACAAAAGAACACAATCGACATTTTTAAAGTTGGTTGAAAAAGCGCATTAATGATGAGATGGAGAAGAATCCTAATTTAGTTTCTGAGAAATTTATATGGTTGTTGAAGGGACCCAGCTTAAACGTATTATCTTATAATGGTTATGCAATCAACAATTACACCTTCTATACACAAGAATAGGATACACGAAGCATGATACAAAATAGTAGAGTAACACTTGTTGCTGATTCTTAGCATATATCTAGTGCTAAAGAAATACATCCTGTCTATGCACCAATGTCATACTTTGATGTCATTAAACATATATGGGAGTTAGATTACTCTATGTTGAGGGTCCCTATCTTCAGATGTAAGTAGGTTTACAACAACAGTGGATTGCAGAAAGATGAGCTTGGCTTTGTTCAAAGGGACCTTTTTAAAGTTTGGTACAAAGATGATCCTTTCATTTTAGCATCACAAGCAAAACATGTGTTCTTCATTCCTGATCCTATTAAAAAGAATTGGTCTATTGTACTCCCATCAAAATAGAATTGTCAAGAACAAGTTGATATTGAAAGTCATGACTATTTTGAATATTATTGAGGAAGATCCTTCTTTTGAGCTTTTGGGGTTAGAAGATATTGGTATAGATGAAGATGAAGATGAATATAAAGATGAAGACGAACCCTTGTATATGAGACATGATCATGAAGAGGGGACTTGGGTCAAACTGACAATTCCATCTACTAGGAGACTCAAGAGATACACAACTGTCAATTCAACAAGAAAGAGGAAAAGATAATGAGTTCCTGATGTGTTTACTTATATGTTTTACCTGTACCCATATATGTCAAATTCATTTACTTTGATGACATGATTGTCACTGTGTACTTATATTTTCTTTTATTTGTTTAACTTGTAGGAAAATGGATTCTCCGCGTGAAGATGACAATGTTCCCCCGCATGTTGGTAGACAAAGATTTGTTGAGCATGTCACCTGTGGCAGGACTGTAATGGTGAGGTTGATCAAAATGAGAAGTAACAGTATTAAGTTAGAACTTGATTGGAATGAAAAAGGTAATCCAATTGGACCAAACAGTAGCTCCCTTAATAACTTCATTGGGACTACAGTCTGAGACAGAGTTTCTATTACAATTGAAGATTGGAGATGAGTAAAGAAACAATATGGGAATCAAATATGGGGTGAAGTCCAGGTAAGACATTAATTAATTTATTATTCAGGTTGTTCTATTTCATATGATTACAATCTAACAAATTAGCTTTGATTTTATGGTACAATCTTGTTTTGTTGTTGATGTTGATTATCATGAGAACTTTGTTCTTAGAAAAGCCGGCAAACTCATGAGAAAGTTTCGTTTTGGTCTTGTGAAATATTTCTTGAGGGATGATAATGAGAATATCATTCCAATACTTCCAAAATTATACGACGGGATCATCAGTCAAGAAACGTGGGATGAGTTTGTGAGAACACAAATAAGTCAAGAATTTCAAGTGATGTGATATTATACTTTATAAACTACTTGTAATATGTTTTGTAATTCATATTTATTAATATGAATCATTTGGATCCAAACAGGAGCTAAGTGAGAAGAATCGCTCTAATACAATCAATATGCCATACCGCTACACACAAGGACCTGTATCTTATAGAAAGTTAGAGCAAAAAATTGTAAGAACTAATGATTATTTCTTTAATTTGTGTGACTCATTTTTAACTTCAACTAAATTTCATATGTAGATAAAAGAATCAACTTCATATATTACACAGGTTTCATGACATGACTTGTGGGTAGCCAGGTGCACAAACAAAAAAGGGGAAATTCGAAGTGAAGAAGCAAGGAGAGTTGCAGAATATTGTGTAAGTATTGAAACATATGAGAACGTACAATAATAGCACTGCTTATATGATTCTAGTTTATATTAACTAATAATAATAATGTTGTAATTCATTTTGTGATAGCGATTAATTACACAAGAGGTGCAACAGTTGGCGGCATATGTTTGCCGTAATGATCTGCTAAGCATAGTGCTAGGTGTACCTGAGTACGATGGTTGTGATACCTCATTTCCTAACACTACGGTAGAGTATCAACTAGCTAATACTCACCGAATTTATTATCATTCATTTTTTTTCTTTTTCCTCTTTCTATTCGTTACAAAACATCAGAGTTGCAAGCAATACCTTTGTCGGTATGAATATTTACATATATTCACATACATGCACAATTCACTAGATTTACTTATCCTTACAACACAAAACATGGCATCTATCTCTTATACTTCATATACAAACCCAAAACTCATGAAATTCTTAAAATACACGACAGGAATGAGACAACCATAACTAAGTTCTTCCGCTGCTCGGCCTCAACTCTTCGTCATTTACCTTCTCTTTGCCCTGCAAGCTCCCTCCCTGTACTTGAGATTTGTTTTTAGGGAAAAGGGTGAGATTTACCGAAATCTCAGTAGTAACACAATCATACATATAAGATAACACACATAAGCATGCTTCATACTTCATCAATCAACAAAATCATCATAACATCATTAGTGCATCTCATACAATTTATAAACTGACTTAGCGCTAGACAGGTTCTCGGTCCCGAGGGGCATCCTGCAAAGATAGGCCCCAGGCACCACTCCTGCAATTATGAACATTATCGCTTGAGTGTCAACCTATCCAAAGATAGGCCCCTGGTGACCACTCCACTCAATCCAAACATGTTAGACATTTTGGAGATGATATTAAACAATACATATATATGCCATGTCATATGAAGACAGTTACTACCTGGTTGCACTCTTATGCGACTTTCCTACTTAATCAAGCTCGGGCAAGTACTGAGGCCAAACTGATTGTCAAGTCCTGAAATATTCAAATACAAAAAATGAGTTATTACTCATCCATGCATCATTCCAAACTCATAACATTGGTAAATTTAGCCTAATAGTGCCAATTTACCAAAATGCCCCTTACATCCCGATTATTAGTATTTTACTCAAAATCATGAATTAGGCCATTCCTACACATTTTCTCATGTAGAATTTATCGTTAACCTCAAATTGGACAAAATCAAATCCGAATGAAAAAAATACCCCTGACAGCCCTCAAATAAGGCTTATAAGGGGTAATTTTGTTATTTCACACTCTGAGGCTTTTCTCACTTCATGGTCAACATAAACCCTACACAAATTCGCCTCCTAAATCCAATGGAAGCATTGGAATAATCAAAATCCTATCCATTTTCCACATCTAACACAGGGAAGGGGATTTAAATTCCCAGAAAAGTTGTGTCGGATTCTCGTTTTCTTTAGCCTGATCACCTCCTTTCTACTTATAATCAATATATTAACTACTTACACATTCATTGGATTTGATTGGAGACATTTACATATTATGGTCTCTTTGGCTTTCTTCAATTCTCTTATACCAAATGAATCATAATCAAGCCCAAAACAACTCTAATAGCATCAATTAAGCAAGAGGAACAAGTTTGGGAAGTTATATCTTGATTTCTTCAACTTTCTCTCTCCTACTTGTTCTTAACTCTCTCTCTCTAACTCTTGATTCAGCTGAATATCAATGGATTCAAGGGTAGAGAAGTGAGGAGGAGAGGTTATGGAGGGATTAGGTAGCTTAAAACATAAGGTAACAACCTCTTACCTTAATTTCCAAGCAACCCTAGCCTTCTTCCTCTTTCTTCGTTCTTCACGTTCTCAGCTCTCACTCTCCCTCTTTCTGATTCAGTTTCGTGTGAGAATGAGGGCTGATGATGAAGGAATAAATGATATAATGAAGCGTTAATTAATCTTGACATGTGGCACATGATCATTGGTCTAAGAATGCGAATTCTTTAATTAATTCTCTTTCCCTTTTCTCTTCATGGTTCAGCCGAGAATTAGCATGAGAAATACAAGGAAAATCTGAATCTCCAATATCCCATTGTGCCATCTTCTAACTTGTTGACCAAGTCATTGACTTTTTTACTATTTGACCATTCTTAACGGTAATTTACCAAAATTGATTTATTTATGATCAAGTAGTCATTTCACTCTTTTTAATTCCCATTTAACTCAAATTAGTGGGAATATTAGGGAAAAATAATTATTTCCCATTTTATGGCAAAATTACCGTTTTGCCCCAGGTTTATGATTTACTGAAATAAATCAGTTTTTTCCTATTTCTTCGGCTTACCCACATTTTGAAATTTAAATGAGGCCATCATTTATGTTACTTAATTTCTCAAATTTTGGTTACAATAATAGGCATTGAATTGTGCAATAATTGCCTCTTTATATCCTTATTCGGCCCCATTACGTGTAAACGGCGATTGAAATATTTTCCATAAATTCACATAAATTCATATGCACCACATTTCACCTTTTATTCTACGAAATATATGTCAAATATACACATAAAGAGTGTTGGTGAAAATGGGGTATTACATTTCTCTCCCCGTTCAATAAATTTCATCCTTGAAATTTGTTATACCACTTGCGGCATAAATCCAGAGTAACGTCTTTGCATATCTTCTTCTGCTTCCTAAGTCGCCTCCCTTGGCGATAATCCCTTCCAGACCACTTTCACAAAGGGTATGCTTTGATGTCTGAGCCGTCTTTCTTGTCTATCAATGATCCGTTCCGGCTCAGCCTCACAGGTGAGGTCGTCACGCATATCCACATCTTCATATTCAATAATGTGTTGAGGGTCTAGTTGGTACTTCTTCAACTGGGAAACATGAAACATATCATGTAATCTGCTTAGATTTAGGGGTAGAGCAATCTTGTACACTACGGGCCCAATCCTTGCCAATAATTCAAATGGCCCAGGGTAGCGAGGACTCAGCTTCTTTCTCTTTATCGCTCTCCCGACACCGGTAACAAGTGATATCTTCAGAAATATATGGTCACCGACCTGAAACTCCAACAGTCTTCTCCATTTATCAGCATAACTTTTTTGTCTACTCTGGGCTGCAAGTAGTCTCTGCTTGATAATTCTGATTTGTTCAGTAGTCTGATCAACTATGTCCGGCCTATATAACCTCTTTTCTGATAATTCTATCTAGCAGAGAGGGGATTGACACTTCCTCCCATATAATGCTTCATACGTAGCCATTTGTTTACTCGCTTGATAGCTGTTGTTATAGGAAAATTCTGCAAGTGGAAGGTAGTGATCCCAACTTCCTTTCAAATCCATTACACACCCTCTCAACATATCCTCTAGCGTCTGTATGGATCTCTCTAACTATCCATCCATTTGAGGATGATAGGCTGTACTAAAACTCAACTTAGTGCTAAAAGCATCATGCAGAGATCTCTAAAATTTTGAAGTAAATCAAGGATCTCTGTCAGAGATTATACTTTTTGGCGTTCCATGGAGTCTCACTATCTCCTTGATGTAGATTTCTGCCAGCTTATCTGGAGAATATTTAGTGTTGATTGGTAAGAAATGTGCTAACTTCATAAATCGATCAACAATCACTCAAATTGCATCATGGTTCTGAATTTTGGGTAATCTGACCATGAGTTCCATGGTTAAGCTCTCCCATTTCCACTCTGGAATTTTGGGACTTTGAAGTAATCCTGGCTATTTTTAGTGTTCAATCTTTACCTTCTGACAGATAAGACATCGTGCCACATATTTTGTCACATTCTTCTTCAGTCCGGGCCACCAGTACATCACCTTTAAATAACGATACATTTTTACCATCCCTGGGTGAAGGGTATAACAACTCTTATATGCATCGTTGAGGATTTTCTTTCTCAAATCATCCTTTCTTGGAATATAAATTCTTTACTTGTACCAGATTAATCCACTTGGTAACAAATCGAAATCTTGATTCTCTCCTTGCTCAATTATACCTTTGATAAACTTTACTTTCTCATCTTTCATCTCAGCTTCTACAATCTCATTCTTTAGATCATTCTCCATCTGGATAATGCCATAACCAGCACAGAAGATCTGATTTGACAAGTTCATATCTCTGAAACCTTCTATCAATTTCCTTTCTCGTATCATCATAACTACCACCTGCAACGCTTTACGACTAAGAGTATCGGCGATGACATTAGCTTTAACTGGGTGATACTTAATCTCCAGGTTATAGTCTTTTAGCAACTCCATCCATCTGCGTTGTCTATTATTGAGCTCTTTCTGGTCATACAAATATCTAAGACTCTTGTGGTCGCAGTATAATTCAACAGTCACTGCATAAAGGTAGTACCGCCAGATTTTCAAAGCAAACATAATTGCCGCCAGCTCCAGATCATGCGTGAGATAATTCAACTCATAAGGCTTCAGTTGTCGAGAGGCATAGGCCATCACTCTACCCTGCTTTATCAGGACACATCCCAGTCCCTGCTTACTAGCATAACTGTAGACTACATAAGTCAACCCGGGATCAGGGATAATCAATACAGGTGCAGTTGTCAACCTCTCCTTAAGCTCATGAAGCTCTTCTCACAATGATCGTCCAACTCAAATGGTTGATCTTTCCGTGTGATCTTGGTCAACGGCGGGGCAATCCGGGAGAACTCTTGAATAAATCTCCGGTAATAGCCTGTAAGACCCAGAAAACTACGTATCTCCATGATAGTTTCTGGTCTCTTCCAATTCAGCACTGTGTCCACTTTACTGAGATCTACTGAAACCCCTTCTTATGAGATTACATGGCCCAGAAATTTAACTTTTGAAAGCCAAAACTCATATTTGCTCAACTTTGCATAGAGTTGTCTCTCACATAGAATACCGAGCACAATTCTCAAATGTTCCTCATGATTTTCTTTACTCTTAGAGTATATCAGAATGTCGTCGATAAATACTACCACAAATTGATCTAAATATTGGCGAAAGATACGGTTTATGTAGTCCATAAATACAGTCGGTGCATGGGTTACTCCAAAAGGCCTTACTAGAAATTTATAATGTCCATACCGAGTTGGAAAAGCAGTCTTCGGTATGTCTTCTGCCTTACTCGCAGTTGATAATACCCTAACCTCAGATCAATTTTTGAAAATACACTTGCTCCAGATAATTGATCTAGAAGGTCATCAATCGGGGGAAGTGGGTACTTGTTCTTGACGGTTACCTTCTTCAATTCTCTGTAATCAATATATAACCGTAGAGTTCCATCTTTCTTCTTGACAAACAATACCGGAGCTCCCCACGATGACATACTAGGTCTTATAAACCCTTTCTCAAGTAGCTCCTCAATTTTCTTTTTCAATTTAGCCATCTCATTCGGAGCTATTCAATATAGAGCTTTCGATATAGACCCCGTTCCAAGCATAATCTCGATTGCAAACTCCACTTCTCTTTCCAGAGTATACCGCTAAGATCATCTGGAAACATCTCAGGAAATTCTCTTACAACTAGAATGTGCTTTAAGGCCATTTTCATATCTACTTGCACGGAAAATAATACTACATACCCCTAACATCCTCTTCTTAGACATTTCGTAGCTTCTGCTAATGAGAGGAAATTCAAGCTGACATCTTTATGGCTAGACTCTCGCTAAGTAGGGTATATAATCCTCTTGTTTCCATAATCTACCAGCACATTATTTTCCGTAAGCCAGTCGAAACCCAGAATAACTTCGAGTCTTTGGAGTGGCAAACAAACCAAGTCCACTATAGACTCATGTCCTTCAGCATTTATGACGCAATTCAAATAGACATCAGTAGTCAAGGTTTTGACACCCATAGGCTTTGATACAATCAAATCAAATGGTAGTTGATGCACATGCAATCCTAGGTACTTAGCACAATCATAAGCAATAAAAGAATGACTAGCACCTGAATAATACAATACTTACAGTACACTACCATTAAGAAGAACTTTACCTTGAACTAGCTCTGGGGACTTCTTTTCTTCTTCTCGAGTCAAGGTAAATACTCGTCCCTGACTTTGCTGTCTCGGCTCGGCAAGTCATTATGTTGCTCGTTGAGGACAGTTTATCACCAAATGACCTGGCTTCTGGCAGGCATAACAGATCACATGGCTTGTAGCAACACTACACCATTTCCCTAGATGAGATTTACCACACCAAGCACACATCTGAGACTTTGAGGGTCTTTGACCACTCCAGTTTCTAGACCAAAAGGGCCTTTTATTGCCTCCCCTTTACGGACAACCTGGCCCTCTTCTCTTTTGTGAGGTATCTCCATGACTGGATTCACCTCTCTGGCTAATACTCTTGTTGGCCAGTATCCTTCTCAAATTCCCTTATGTTAGTCGGCATACTTCTACAACCTTATTAAACTTTTGGGCTACCAGTTTCTCCTCCATCTCTGGCTTCAGTCCTCGAATGAGCATGTCTAAGTTCCATTTTTTATCATTTTTAAGGTTTAAGCAGGAGGAGTAACGAGACAATCGGATGAACCGAGACAAGTATGAATCAAAGGTCTCGTTATCACCTTGGTGAATAGCCAAAAATTCTTTCTCTTTCTCAACTCTGACTAATTTGGGGAAATACTTCTCATAAAACTTCTCCTAAAACAACTCCAATGTCAGAGGGATATTCTGAGCACGTAGTAGGAACGCTGTATTCTTCCACTAATCATCAGCATCACCTACTAACTTATAAATTGCCATCTTGGCTTTCATCTCTGTCGGGCATCCGAGTACCTTAAAGATGTTTTCTAAATGATTTATCCAATTCTCCGCAGCTTGCAGGTTAAATCTCCATAGAATGCCTTAGGCTGGTGCTTGATAAACTTTGGCATCCAATATTGTACAACATTCTCATATGGTTCTTGAACAATAGGAATTTCTGCGTTTACCTCCTGTGACTGTGATTGCTCGTCACTAGTTGATTGTTCCTCATCTGTATCCCCCTCTGATTGGTTCCCTTCAGGTTGATTTCCATCAAGGGGATTCCCTTCCAGATTATTCCCTTCAGGGGGTATCTATTCTGTATTTTGTCTTTCCCTTAATTCCCGGACTTCTTCTCGTAAGTCCTGAATCATAGTTTGTTGTTGAGGCAACATTGTAAAAACTTGCTGCATCAAATTAGGCTCTGCATTATCCTCTGATTCAAGATTTTATGGCATATTCTTCTTTGGTCTACCTTGTCCTATTATTCCGTTTCACTATTAGAAGGAACACCATATTAATATCATATCAACACTTATATATACATACAACTTTCCAAAGTTCAGACACCAACATACATCAATCACATGCTCTCAAGCAACTTGGTTTTTATATCAAAAGGAAATATGTTCTTCAACATAGCTAGTCATATATACAACAAGTGGTTTAATATTTACACCTAAAACAAGCCTATGTTACCTTACTGAGCATACCATTACCCTTCTACTCCTTATGCATATTAAACACCACATACATAATCATATGCTCAATAAAAGGTAAAAACTCAAAGGGACCTATGAATACAATTTCGTTTTTCTTTTTAATCCAAGAAGTGAAATGAGGAATATAGGCTAATGTGGTTCGGATCCAAACGTCATCATCCATCATTAGCTCTAACTCCTCTCTTTGCTCATACAGCTTTTGTACTGACTCTAAGAATGGTGTATAATGTATTGTGGGAGTGAATAAATTCATAAAAGCCATCATATATAGATCCTTTAGTTTCTTCCATAATTCGTCATTTAGATGTGGATCAAAAGCCAATTGCTCCACCAGAGCATCCGATTCCGCAGCTGAATTTGGATGTTGCATACTGTCATCCAACTCTATATCAATTGTGTCTACCACTGTAGCTTCATCCCTAGCAATGGGACCAAAGAATACTGGCCACTTGACCCTCTTTCTACATGTACGTGCCATTCTTGGTCCACGTCCATCTCTGTTGAGGATCAAGTAAGTTCTACTTTCTAGGATCTGCTCCTCAGGTGGAGGTTGATTGAAAGAAGGAAGTGAAGGCGACCTGCTTCTCTACCTTCCACTATCTGACTCATCTCTCTTCTTAATAATCATAGGAGCCAGTACACTCTTTTGAGCAGTCTGTTTTACTCTTGACTTTCCCGCTTTTCTGTATACCACTGTATCATAATCCATACTGCAATAATAATTAGATAGTGATGAGATACTTCACAAGAAAATGATCAAAATGAATAAGGTACAATGTATTAAAACACTTAAAGAAACATTGCACAAGACACACTTCATTTCCTTATCATCATTGCAAAACTCAAGTTTGAGAAAATGCACTCAAGTTTTGCCCCTTCACTCGAGTTCTCTCAGACCCACTCGAGTTCAGCCAGCATTTCCCCATTGGAATTCACCTGATTCAAGCACACCAAGAGGACCCACACTCGAGTTTGACCTTCCATACTAGATTTTCCAAGGTTGCTCCACACTCGAGTCCTAAGAGTATAAGAGAAGAAGTTCATTCCAGAGAGTCTCCCAAACTTCAACGACAAGCGTTGCACTCGAGTTCTGTTGAAATATCACACTCGAGTCTAGTGAGTTCGGAGGAACGAGTTCATGGCCGAGAAACTCCAACACTTACAGCAACAAGCACTCACTCGAGTTTACTACGCAGCACTCGAGTCCTTAGCCAAGAGTGCACTCGATTCTTGCGAGTTCAACCGTGAGAGTTCCTACCTGAGAACCTCAAGAGTGAGAATGGAAGACAAGAACTCGAGTTCTCTAAACCATACTCGAGTCACTGGAGTTACGGCTTGGAAGTTTCAACCAGAGAGTTTAATGCCCAGTGAAATCCAACATGTACTCGAGTTCTTTACTTAGCACTCGAGTTCTCAGGCATCTCACACTCGAGTTCACTTTTGCACTTTCGCTAGTTTCCTCTTGGAAACACTTGATTTGTGGGAAAATGTTCCATGCACTTGAGTTCTCTAGCACAAACTCAAGTTCTGGGCTAAAATGCACTCGAGTTCTTCCTGTTAAACTCGAGCTTACTAGCCGTTTTCCAATCTGAAACCACTTCTAAATCTTTCTAAACATCCTCATGACTACCAAACCAAGTCCTTTCCATAACTCCAAACTTCCACCACTCTTTCACCACATCTCATACTCACACTCCCAATCATCACAATCCTAATAAATGTGCAAATCTCTTAAATCCAAACAGAGGATTTCTAGCAACGACCAACTATTACCAGAACCTGGCTCTGATACCAAAAAGTGTGATACCTAATTTCCTAACACTACTGTAGAGTATTAACTAGCTAATACTCACCGAATTTATTATCATTCTTTTTTTTTCTTTTTCCTCTTTCTTTTCGTTACGAATCATAAGAGTTGCGAGCAATACCTCTGTCGGTATGAATATTTACATATATTCACATACATGCACAATTCACTGGATTTAATTATACTTACAACAAAAAACATGCCATCTATCTCTTCTACTTCATATACAAACCTACAACTCATGAAATTCTTAAAATACACGACAGGAATGAGACAACCATAACTAAGTTCTTCCGCTGCTCGGCCTCAACTCTTTGTCATTTACCTTCTCTTTACCCCAGGTGATCACTCCACTCAATCAAAACATGTTAGACATTTTGGAGACAATATCAAACAATACATATGCATACCATGTCATATGAAGACGGTTACTACCATGTTGCACTCTTATGCGACTTTTCTCACTTAATCAAGCTCGGGCAAGTATTGAGGCCAGACTGGTTGTCAAGTCCTGAAATCTTCAAATACCAAAAATGAGTTATTAATCATCCATGCATCATTCCAAACTCATAATATTGGTAAATTTATCCTAATAATGCCAATTTACCAAAATGCCCCTTACATCCCGATTATCAGTATTTTACTCAAAATCATGACTTAGGCCATTCTCATACATTTTCACATGTAGAATTCATTTTTAACCTCGAATTGGCCAAAATCAAATCTGAATGACAAAAATACCCTTGACAACCCTCAAATAAGGCTTATAAGGGGTAATTTTGTCATTTCACCTACTGAGGCTTTTCTCACTTCATGGTCAACATAGACCCTACACAAATTCGCCTCCTAAATCCAATGAAAGTATTGATGAAGGAATAAATGATATAATGAAGCGTTAATTAATCTTGACATGTGGCACATGATCATTGGTCCAAGAATGCCAATTCTTTAATTAATTCTCTTTCCCTTTTCTCTTCATGGTTCAGCCGAGAATTAGCATGAGAAATACAAGGAAAATCTGAATCTCCAATATCCCATTGTGCCATCTTCTAACTTGTTGACCAAGTCAATGACTTTTTCACTATTTGACCATTCTTAACGGTAATTTACCAAAAATTGATTTATTTATGATCAAGTAGTCATTTCACTCTTTTTAATTCCCATTTAACTCAAATTAGTGGGAATATTAGGGAAAAATAATTATTTCCCATTTTATGGCAAAATTACCGTTTTGCCCCAGGTTAATGATTTACCGAAATAAATCAGTTTTTTTCCTATTTCTTCGGTTTACCCACATTTTGAAATTCAAATGAGGCTATCATTTATTTTACTTAATTTCTCAAATTTTGGTTACAATAATAGGCCCTGAATTGTGCAATAATTGCCTCTTTATTCCTTATTTCGTATTGGAATATTTTCCATAAATTCATACGCACCGTATTTTACCTTTTATTCCACTAAATATATGTCAAATATACATATAAAGAGTGTTGGTGAAAATTGGGTATTACAATGGTCGTGTTCAAGGTACTGGTTTTGGTGTAACACAAACATCATACTTCGAACGCCAGAAGCAGTCAAACAAGGATAACTTTTTACAGCTACGCAAGGAGATGAACTGCTTCAAGCATCATATGCAAGAACAATTTGATTCGCAAATGCGTTTATTCCAAGAGCAAAATGCGCAGCTGAGGGTGAACATTGATCAATTAGTACAGTCTAAGGAATGCCAAATGTTCCTCCTTGTGACAGCCCAAGTGTGAGAGATAGTTATACTTCTATCCCTAAAGTCCATCTCCCTTCGGTAATCAAGTTCTTCTCTAATTAATTGTTACATTATCAATTAGTATGTAACATAACATCCTAAACTGATATCTATCTTTCACAGAGTGAGTCAGCATGCAAGTTATATGTTGAATATTCTGGAAAGCACGCAGTTGCAGTAGGTGTTGCCTACAACACATACAATGATACCCACTACAATTCACCATTTCCAGAGAACATAATCCGAGTAAGGGTCGGCATATGCACGGATGATGATGCACTATTACCCATCCCTTCTCTGGATGACGAGACAATAGTTAAAGATGTTGTAGGCTATTATGTTGCTTGGCTAATAGGTTTGATAGAGCCATGTCAGAAGATAGTTCATTTGCAATTCCTTCTATTTTTCCTATACACTGCATCATTGAATTTCACACTTTGTTTTTACAGGTTTAACATTCTAAAGGAAAACAAGTTTAACTGTATGGCAAGGTCTCAAAGTGTTCGACCACACAGCCGAATTTGAAAGTCTCAACTAGCCAACAGAGGAGAAGACAAATGATCTCATATCACGATCAGTTGGCATCCATTACACCTAGGTTGATACACAAAGAAATTCTGTCATTGTCATTTGATAGACACATCTATAGTGTTCAGGGCATAGAGGAACATATTACTGTTGATGAGTTGGGCGAAATTTTCAATCGTAGATAGGTTGGTGCTTCGATCATCAACATCTGGATTAGGTACTTTATTATCATCATTTATCACTGTTATTATTATTTATCTTTCAATTTTTTTTGTCGTCATCACATTTCTTGTTCTTTGTAAAGGCACTTGTACCATGACATCTTGGCAGACACACACAAGGTCCAGTTCTCCTTTGTCAACTCTTATCTCATTGGACAACACAGAGGTAAAGTAGATCCCGATGCTCATTCTAATGATCTAAAACAATACTTTATACAAAGAGCAAACCTAAATATGTTATTTCTGGTGCCATACAATACGGGATAAAAAAGTTATTATTAGTGGTCATATTTCACTTTACATTTCTTTACTATATCACTTTTACCATATCATGCATGGTTGAAGAAAAACTTTCAAAATATTTTAGGGCACATTGGATCTTGATTGTGATCAATATAGTAACACCTTCTGCCCCTCACATTTACTATATAGATCCTCTAAGTGGAGGTGTTCCTTCAGACCATCCTTATTTGTTGTGGCTGATTAATAGGTAAGCATATATACATATGTATATATGTGTGTAAATATATATTTGTGCAAGCCATTGAATACCTCAACATAATCAACATTTATTTGTTTTCTTAGTGCATTGACTGCATATAGAGCTTCTGCCATCTTGATCTTTTCTAGATCTGCAGATCCTACCCATAGCTATACCTAGAAGAAGATACATGTACTGATATAGGAATTTAATTGCATTTTGATTTTAACAAAATTGTATTTAAAAATTTAGTTAACTATTTTATTATATTGTTAAAGTGCCCTTTCCAGCCAAATAACGATGATTGCGGGTATTATATAATGAAATTCATGAAGGATGACATTACTCATGATCACCTTCAGGTTCCACTAAAAGTAAGTCATTTTAGTACAATTCATATTGTGTTTTAAATTTAATTAATTGTCTGATAATTAATATTTAGCTATATTAATTCATTGTTTGCATCATTGTATTGGTGTAGTATTATGAAGATCAGCGTTCTGACAGTTTGACTGACAATCAAATTAATGAACTCATCGAGGAATAGTGTGAATATGTGCTTAGGCACTATTCTGGCTAGTAATACTATATAAAGGTGCTAGGTTGTTTATTTTTCTATTGTTGTTATTGTGGATTTAAGTAGATGAATTAATTATTGTCTTATATTCACAATTGAGTAAATATATACTTAGAGGTGATTTTGTTAATTAGCTATCTGTTTGTATCAATTTTTAGTTATTCCATTGTGGTTTACTTGGGTATAGAAATTTTTATTTTTACTGTCATGATACAGGTAAAATCTAATAAAAATATAGCAATGTTCATTTAAAAAAAACACCTAGGGTGGCGCTTTCTTAAATAAGCACTACCTTAGGTCAAATAAAAATAATTAAAAAAAACTAGGGTGACGCTTTCTTAATAAAGTGCCACCCTAGGTCTAATTAAAATATAAAAAAAGAATATTTTAACACACAAGAGATAAAAAAATTATATTAAAAAAATATACCTAGGGTGGCGATTTCTTCACCCTAGGTCCAATTAAATTTTTTTAAAAAAATTCAACACACGACAGACAATAAAATAAAATAATATTAAAAAATATGTATACCTAGGGTGGCTCTTATTTAAGAAAGTGCCACCTTAGGTGAAATAAAAAAAGATAGTCAATAAAAAAATTATATTAAAAAAATACCAATATTGGCGCTTATTGAAGAAAGCGCCACAGGAAGTTCCCTACCAGTTGTGACGCTTTCTTTAATAAGCGCCACCCTTGATTATTTTAATTAAAAATATATATATTAGATGTTGTGGTGCTTGTGCTGGAGTGCCATAGCTTGTTTTAGTGGCGTTGGAATATGTTACGCTTGTCAAGTGCCACAAATATTATTGTTATAAACACTACAACTTTTATTTTTTGTAGTAGTACTCTGTATTAGTATGTTTATGCTATTTCTATATGCCCACCGAACTATGTGTTATTACTTTGATAAATGTCAAAATATTGAGGGGTTTGACATGGTGCATTGCATATTTATTTATCACATTTTATATGATTGATTATGTGTTACTACTGAGATTCGTATGAATCTCACCCCTTTCCATAAATTTAAAATTTATTCAGCTAACGGAAGCGGCTCCAAGGGCAAGGAGGTCAATACCGGCAATTGAGAGTTCCTGTCCTGTCGAAGTGTTGATGTTGGTTATCTGCTATTTTATATCATCTTTTGGGATTTGTAAATATTATGTTCAAACCCTGTGAGGATTCCAATAATGTAATCAAGTATTTTATATGAGTATATTTATGCTAATTCTGTTCGTTCACTGAATTGTGTATTATTACTATAAGTGTCAAAATATTAAAGGATTTGACATCTAACCTAAACCCGGTCTTAGAAACAAATTTTAATCAATCTTAAAAGCCTTTTTTCTAGTAGTGTCTCCACCAACTCAAGCAGCCTAATATATAGAGTTTTGTGAATCTAAACAAGCTGACCTATTGAGTTAACCTTGTATTATCAACTCTAATTTAATAAATGAATAGACTGTTTGTTAAAGTTGTAAATTAATATTTTAATTAAAAATTTCAATATTTATTTTAGTCAATATCAATAAGATCAACACATGCATAAGACTATAGGAGTTATGCAAAGTGATGCTACAAGATATATCCTGTTATTTTATGAGACGTTTTTCAGAAATTACTTAAGTCATTGCCTTTCCTTCCCTCTTCTTTTCTTTCTTGAATTTGTCCTTTTTCATATTCTATATTATCACTATATTATAATATTTTATCTCATAATAATATCATTTTGACTTGTAAATTATGAAACTGACCATTCCCTTAGAAATAATTAAGTAAAAAGACCAAGACGTTTGGTGACCTACAACCAGTCGTCCAAGATACTATCATATATCTCAAGCAAAAACATTGATCACATCTATACCCCAAATTTTTTATTCTTTCATCGATATAATATTTTTGCACAAAATTTTCGTTTGTTTTAAACCAATATTAGTAAAAAATATAAAATTTATACTGGGTTGAAAGCCATTTTCCAATCATTTTTAAATTCATATTATGTACAATACATGAGATAATATATCTAATAAGTAATAATATAAATAAAAAGAGATTAAAAGAAGCATGTTAACCTGCTAGTTGGTGGGTTTGGTTGAAAAAAGCTCTCCTCAAGACAAGTTAGCATTTTGTCAACTCAAAAAGTACACACACTTTTATGGGGGTTAACTTGTGGGCTCAACCCTTATTACCACATCTAAATGAAAGGTAATAATTATTTTGTCATGTGTGACCTTATTGACTTTGCTTTGCTACCTTACAAATTCTTTTATCATGAAATACCATAATAGCTACATGACACTTAATGATCAAAATTTGGGACATTATAACTATGCTCATTTACTGAAGATGGCATAAACAAACATACAAATAATCACATAATGTATGAAAGAAAGAGTTACTACCTAACTCATTTTCCTGTTCCTCGATCTATCCTAAATGCTTATTCCGGCTCGGGCTATTGTATATTCCTATAAAATTCAAGTTACAAGTAACTAGTTATTTCTTGTATTATTTCTGCCTTTATTTAAATTCTACTGGTTATCTAATGCAGTTTTAGCAGTTTCAACAATTTATGCATAATACAACTCTATACAGTGTAGTTTCACTGTTTTCTAGAAAATTGGCAGATTTTCAGTCAAATTTAGAAATTCATTATTAATTCTAGGAAAATCCATTTTGATTGGATTTAAAGCCTAAATGAATCTCTTTAAGTTTTTTTAAAGGAAAAATACTTAAGTCTATCCATTGTCATCACACTTTTCCCAGAAATTCGCCAAACTCCCCTTTTCCCATATTACATTCCAGAAAAGGCACATATTCAAAAATCCATATCTTTTAATCTACTAGTCCAAAAATTATGATCCACATATAACATTAAAGCTTATATCTATAATTTAATCAAAATTTCATCATATTTGGACTAGGTTTGACTCACAAAATTTATTTCACAATCAGACTGCCTCAAGTGAAATAAATCAAACAGCATGCCCCTTTAACTTCAATAATTTCCAAATTTAAACATAACCATCCAAAAATCATGAACTCATGTAAACCTACATAATTTTCCCCTCTAAATCCAATGGAACCATAAAAATTTCAAAATTCTAATCCCTTCCCCCTATTTTGCCTCTGGCCGAAAATCAGAACCTTAAGAGGAAAGTTAGGTTGTCTTGATTTCGCTTGATTTACCACTTCCTTTTCACTTATAATCACAAGATTAACTACTTAAACACTTAATAAACATGATTCATGGAAAATATTTCCGCATAACCCCTTAGGGTTTCATCATCCATTTTTCACAAAACAACCAAATCTAAGCCAATCTCAACAACAAAAACACATAACATCATATAAGGCAAGAGGAACAAAGTTTTGGAGATTACCTCTTCATCTTCTCACTTTCTCTCTCTACACATCTCAGCCCTGTCTCTCTTCTCTTGAAATTTAGCTTCCCAACCATAATTTTGAAGAAGAGGTTAGAAGATACTCTAGGTAGATTAGAAGGCATAAGCACTTTGATTTCAAGCTCTTACATTAGATTTTTGCCGCTTGAAACCCTAGCTCTTCTTGTGTTTTTCATGCTTCTTCAAACTCTCCTCTATCTCTATTTTTATTGCTTCAACCGAAATGTGGAAGAGAAAGAGAGAAAATGAAGCTTTATTGATAATATCTCCATTTGCTTTATGAGATAATGTAGTTTAATACAAAAATTACATGTGCCTAATTTACTTGGTTAATAATTTTCCGTCTTCTTGAATTAATATCCACCAAGTAAATAATTTCCCTTCCAATTTCCCTTTTTGACCAAAATATCTCAGAGAAAAGGGAATAAAAATAGCTTCTTGCATTTTCCCCATAATTACCTCTTCCAAACAATTAATTTGTGTCATATTACTTTTGACTTTTTCCACTTAATTTCACTTGGTAACAAATACTCCAAAATATTATATTTATTACCAAATAACCATTTTCCCTTCTATTTTCCTAATTTGGCTGAAATTATTAAGAAGAGAGGGAAAAATAATTTGCTTCTTGTTTTGTTGGAAAATTACCATTTTGCCATTATATTTTATGATTTATTGTAATAAATCATTTCTTGCTCTTTTTCATTTGGTTTGGCCAAATTTTTTACATGTTAATTGCGCCAATGTTTGTGTCATTTCATGCTCCAATTTAGATGTTTGGCCTTTAAGTAGACACTAGTTGCTCCTTTGCGTCTTAGCTTAGCCAAGTTGTGTGTAACTACTGGTTGGAGTATTTCTATCATTTCATGTACATCACAATCTTCCATTTATTCCATTAAATGTATTACTTACATACAAGGAATATTAGTGACTGAAAATGAGATGTTACATATTCCTACACCGTTTTTTGTGTAGAATCCATTAAAGACCTTAAAAACATCTCTTCCCTAAAATTTTAGGTCTTCCAAGAATCCACAAAAATCAATAAAATCACAATTTAACTGGTTTAAAGTGAAGCCTACGCTTACTCTTTGTGTCTTTGAAACCAGTTCGAAACTCTAGTGTCACTCCGGCTAACTAGACGTCACAAAGCGCCTTTGATTAGAAAACTGGGACCATAAAAAGAAAGCTCTTAGTGAGTAGAACAATGTTTGTGAAGGACTTACTGGCCAAAAATGGCGTTGCGGGGTCGGAATTGGCTCCAAAACTTCAGGATTTTTACTATTCATCCTTTCTCTTTCCTCTTCCATTTTCCCTTCCATTTTTCTAATTTTTTTCTCCTCTCTCTCTTGGCTAACCAAAATGACCTAACAAAGAGGAAGGAAGGGTTGTGATTTGATCTTGAAATTGGATGGTCTCATAGTATGCCAAGTGTCCAAAGATTTGCTTAGGGAGTGACATGTGTCTTAAAAAGGGTGGGTCCTTCTCTTTCTCTCTCCTTGGCCATCCTTTCTATGTCAGGGGAAGGGAGGACTGATGAATTCCCATGACTCCCAGGTTCAGTCTTTTGGAAAGTCAAGTACAGGACCGGACTAGGGACTAGTGGATTTCCCTGACTAAGGTGACACGTGGCGCCTCATGAGTATGCCAACACAAAAGTCAAAAATCAAGTGTCATCATGAGGGACACTTGCCATCTTCTCATTTGGCCAACACAAAAGTTATGTCATCATTAGAGATATGTGTCACTTTCTTAAGAAGCCAACACAAAAGTTGTGTCACGATTGCTTACTTTATTAAAGTTACTTTAATAAAGTTACTTTATCGGTGTCTACTCGAGATTTTGGCATGCTTATAAGAAGCCACAAGATGACACCAGGTTAGAGTGTATGTGTGGGCCCCATATGGTGTCACATACCGGTGTCTTCTTAAAAAATGCAGGGTATGCAGGCCTGCCCTGAAAATTCCATATACATACTTACATTGGCGTATTTTGCTCGACTAATCATTCCAATACCTTATGGCATAGGTAGGTGGCCTCTTTTTGCCAACCCAATGGCACCATATATGTGTTTTATGCATATCTGCACCGACACTTTAATCTTATTGCCTACACATACTGGGCCCGCTGCCTGGTAGGGTCGAATCACATAGACCCTGAGAGTCTTTCTATCTCTTATCATTCTTGGGACTCTTCCCAAACTAGGCTTAGTTATCTGCTTGATATAGGCTTATCCTTAAGTTTTTAAGCCTAAAATTTAGATATTACAACCTTCTAGAATAGTTGTTTGGTTCCTGGGTATTCTCGAAAATTAAACTTTAAACGAAATAATGCACCTGCTATCTTTGTGAATTGTTTTAAAACCCTAATTTTAGTCAAAATAGGGGATGAAAAAAGGAGAATGATTTTTTCTATTTTGAGGTCTCGAATGGATTCCTTGGGAAAAATTGTGTAGGAATATATTGTTGAAATAATTTTAGAAAGAATGGAATGAAACTCTAAAAATTGTAATAATGCTGCTAATTAGAGTTTCTTGCGTGGTAGTTTGAATATGCTGTGTTTTTTGGTAATAAAACAATAACTAATGACCATGGGATTTTTTAGAATAAAATTAGACCAATCAAGCTTTAATTTGATAGGTCATATAGGTCAATTGGATTTGTATACTATGAGTTATGCATTTTTTAAATTGGTCATGTAAAGCTGGCATGTTTCTGGGGCATTTTCCAATAACTAGAAATTATGGAATGTTGAGCGTCAAATTGGATAAGGGAAATACTTTTACCTAAAAATAAACTTAATAAGGGGCACATATCCTTTAGAACCACTGCAATTGGACATTTTTACAAAAAGATATGAATTTTAAAGTTGATTGAAAATTCTACCAGCTTTTATTAAATGTGTGAAATTAGAAAGGTAATGGCATAATGTAATTACCTTGAACCCTAAGGGTGAAAGTAAGCCTATGAGGCTAATGTAGTATCATGGCACTAATTATATTATTGTATATCTGGGGCCATGAAAAGTCAAGAAATGAAAAGAATAGAATAATTTCGAAGAAACTTCAATGGTTGGAAGAAAATGGGATAAGAAGAGGACACAAGTCCAAAAGGTAGTGAAATTTCCTAACTTGCATAACAATATGTGTGCTTGTGTATTGATGTGTTAATTGCTTTGATGAATTGTATAAAGCATATGTGAATGAGTAAAGCTCTGTTTTATTTATATTATGGCCATTAGAGTAATATGTTAAACATTGAGCATGCATATAAGTCATTGTGTTGGCATGAATTTATGTAAGCAAGCATGTCATGCACAAAGCATTTCTTGTATGCACTTGTTAGTCCTGTTTGCTACTAAGATTCCCCCGAATCTTACCCTCTCACCAACTATATAGGTCCGTGAGTAGGAAAGAGAAGAATGCTTGAAGATGAACCAGAAGGAAGAAGGATGAAGAATTGAAGAATGAAAGTGTATTAATTTACTATATGTAAATTATTTGCATGACGATGAATATTGTGTGAATAAGCGTATCTAAATTAAGTTGTATTCAGGATCATAAAAAATAAGAACAAACTCTAATATTTGGTAAGAATAATGACTAATGAGTCATAAATGAGTTATTAACCCTAAGGAAATGAGTAATTAATGCTTTCGATATGTAACTAAAGGGGTTGTAAGATGGGTGTTATATTTTTGGTATCAGAGCCAGGTTTTGATCTTGGGACCAGTATTGAATATTCTTGATCCGAGAATGCAACCCATGTGTGGTCTGCAAAAGAATGCAATCTGTAATATCCTACATTTTATTCACAAAAAATCCTTGAATATTTAATTATACTTAAAGGAATAAAAATGGTGAATTTTGTTGTACTTAAGTAGCCAAAATGTTAGAAATAGTAATTACATGAAATTTTGGCTAAGTAAAACATAAAGCATAATTTTTGTATTGATAAAGGCCTAACATTGTAACCTAAAACTAATTTTGGAAGAGCAAAATATTTGGATCAATTCATGATGAAAATTTTGGCCAAAACAAAAAGGGAAGAAGGAAAACAATACCCGGTATAAAAATTCAAGAAAATGTAAGGGTAAAATAGTCATTTGGCTTATAAAATTAAAAGCCAATATTTTCCCTTAAAATATGGTATTGGATAGCTAAAGAAGGAAGGAAACAAGGAAAAATGATGTTCTGCAACCTTACATGACATGTGGTAGCTTGTTGTGCTATATGGGAAAAGAAGAAGAAAAAGTAAGTGACATGTGTTAAGAATTGCACTAAAATATTATATTTTTAAGGAGGTGAAGGTGCATATTTTAAGAGCTTATTATGCTCTTCTAAGGGCCATTTTTGTCTAGACATGAGCATGAGAAGAGAGAGAGAGAGAGAGTTTAGAGAAAACAAGAACAAGAAGAGAGCAAGGGAGATCAAGAAGCAAACTAAGGTAAGTTGGAAGCAAAAAGTTGTGTTTTTGTCTCCAAATGCTTGAAAACCTTCTCTAATCTTTATATCCTTATTGAACACATGTAAAGAAAAAATAAAATCAAAGGGAAGCAAAGAAAGGGTGGTTGGTTTCGGTGGAGAAAGAAGAGAAGACAAGAGGTAATCAAGAAACCTAGCTTAAATTGTTATTTATGATTGTTGTTGGTAGTTTTGGTTAGTTATTAGCTTGGTTTGTCTTGGAATTATGATTTCAGATGCATGGACCCTTAGAGGAGGTACTGCCCAAAGTTTGATTAATCATGTTCAAGAGGTATTTAACTGGTTAAACAAGTGATTTAGGAAGAAAAGAAGGTGATTAAAGGAATAGTAGAAACTTGAAATTTCATTTTCCCCAATTTTACTCAAAGTTTCAACCAGAGCTAGTTGAGGGTTTTTGAGCTGGAATTTGATAGATTTCATTATTCCATTGTGTGTATAATGGAAAATTGTGTAGGAAACATGTGAAAATGGAGTGTGAAGGCTTTAGGGTGTGAAATGACAATTTTACCCCTAAAACCCTAACTTTATGGCTGTTAAGGGTAATTTTGGAAATACAGAGTGATTGTTTCAAATTTGAGGTCAAAAATGGATTCTACATATGAAATTGTGTAGGAATAATCTGAGTCATAATTTTTAGAAAAGTACAATTATACCGGGTATAAAGGGAATTAGACCGGATTCCCTTAGGACATTTTGGTAATTACGTATTTTGGATAGAGATAACTAACTTTATGAGTCTTGCAATAAGGTATGAATGAGTAATGACTCATTTATTATCTTTTTGAAATTTTAGGATTTAATATTTGCCCGAGTCGAATAAAGAATTAAAGGACCGGTGTTAGCTAGGCTATTGGAAGGGATTCCAGGTAGTAACTCTATCTCTCATATACTATGTGATTGTTAATATGCATTGTTTGCCATGTTCTGTACAATGACATGTGGATGGCGGTAATTCCTAGAGCTGTGGAGTTGGAAAAGCACAAATACCAACCTAAGAAAAAAGCACAAGTACCTCCAGGCATAATGGGACCCAGTCTAGGTAGGGCAATGTGATTGATGAAATTCCTCACAGTGGTATGGAAAAAACACAAGTACTACCCTATAGGAAAAGCACAAGCATCATGAGTCCAGTGAGACCCAGCTAAGGTGATGTGACAAATATGGATAGGTTGGTGCCTGCTCCAGAATATTATGGTGACAAGTACGTCAGGTTGGTACCTTCTTCAGAATATTATTGTGACAAGTATGGACAAGTTGGTGCCTTTTTCAGAATATTATTGTGATCAAAGTGTGGCAAGTAGGGACAAATGACCATTTTGATCCAGACAAAATCATTATTTGAACCTGAACATTGATTGACAGACATGTTCACAGAGCATTATTATCTGCTGCATTGCATGTTTTTCTCTCACATTTTACATGATTGATAGTATGTTACTACTAGAATTCATTTGAATCTCACCCTTTCCATAAATTAATAATTACTTAGCCAGGAGAAGTGGCTCAAAAGGCAAGGAAGTTGACACTGATAATTGAGGGTTCTAGTCCAATTCAAGAGTTTTAATGCTGGTTATCTACTTTTCCTTTATGTATTATGGGATTTGAAATTAAAGTGTACAAACCTTGTAAGATTTCCTATAATGTAATTATGTACTTTATATTAGTATATTTATACTATTTTTGTATGCCCACTGAACTATGCATGAATACTATAATATTCTTAATTTTGGGACAAAATGTTAGAGAATAAGCCTGAATAAAGTAGACTACCAAACCTATTTTAGTAAGAGTCCCAGAAATAAATAAGAAATAGAATGATTGCTATAAATTGCACCCGGAATAAAGTATCAATTTTAGTGCAAATTAGTAGAAAGAAAATACCCGGTTCCTTTAGGATATATCCGAATGACATGAAACCTAACTTGGATCCAAAGGAAAAGGGAAGAAGTGTCTAGAAAGAATTAAGAAAGAGAATTGAAACAACTAATGGCATAATAAATTAATATTATCATGATCAAGGGTAAAGGAGTCAATTGCCTCTTGATTGTGAGGTTAAAATTGGAAACCAAAATGAAGGGCCAAGATTAGGTTTTGAAAAGCAAGACCAATCATGAGGTTCAAAAATAAAATTAATTCCCTCCCTCATGCTATTAAAAGAAATCCAAAGAGGGCAAGGCAGGGAAAAGAAGAGCTTGGTCAACAAATTCTTACCCTATGGTCAGTAATTGTGGCTAGGACATAAGAGTAAGGGAGAGAGAGAATTCAAGAAATATATTTTCTCACTTTAACTCATGTTGGACTTCCAAGACAACCATAAAGAGAATAAAGGAAATTGAATTAAACCATAGGCATTGGTTAGTCAAAAAGCAAAGAAAAAGGAAGAAAAGAAAAGTAAACCAAATTTGTAATTGGACTTCAATTTATTATGTTGACAAAAAAGCAACCTTGTAAGAGTATAAAGATGAATAATTCCTCTCCATTTTAGCAGCAAATTTTGGTAAAATAGAGAAGAAAATAAAGAAAGGGAGTTAACCTAATTGCACCTAACTAAGGTTAGGCGAATCAACTCAGACTTTTTGCAAGAAACCCTTATAGCCACACATTTTTCTTTACTCCATGTTCCTCCTTTTTCTTGGTGACTCACGGTTAAGTGAATTAAAAAGGGAAGAAGTGAATCCATTAACATATTTCACTCTCTCTCCAAGCTCTTCAATTTTGGTCAAGCTCAAGAGGAAAGAGAAAAGGAAGAACAAAGTTAAGGTGAGATCTTCTTCTTTGATTTTGACCTAGTGGATCACTTCTATGGCTCAAACACTCTTCATAAACATTGTTCCTCTTGATGAGAGCTTCATTTCTATTATTTTATAATTTCAAGAGGAGGTTTTTTAAGCCATCTTCCAAGAGCAAAAGTTGAAGAACCAAAGAAAGAACCTAAGGAGGAGCAAGATGTGAGCTTTAGCTTCATTTTGAGCTATGTATCGTGTTAGTTGGTTGAGGATTTCTGCATGTGAAAATCTGCCCTATTTCTTCAGTTAAGTTATAGTTTTGAAGATTCATTGTGTTTTGATTCTATTCATGGGGTTTTATGATGTTTAGAAAGAATATGAAGCTAGTTTGAGGCTTAAATTGGAAGTTTTGTAATTGTTGGATTATATGTCAAATTTTTGCCAAAACATAACACATATAAGGAGTAGGAATTTGGTCATTTTAATGTTACCATTGTGTTCTACACACACAAAATTGTGTGGGAATAGTCCCTAGTTATAAATTCTGGATCATTGGAATCTAATTTGTAATATTGCAAATTTTTGCCATTGTCAATTTGTTGTGTGGCAGTTTAGTTAGGTAACCTTTTTGAATAGGAAAAAAATATCCAATAAATGTGAAACTTTCCAGTCTAAAATTATACTTATCACGTTTTAGTTTGATGGGTCATAATAGTCATTTAGATGTGTATGGTGGAAGTTTTACATTTTTAAAATTTGGTCATGTAAAACTGGAAAATTATGGAACCATCTTATTTGGATTTTTATGGATTTAGTTATGATTTTTGGAAATTTAGTTAAGAACTAGGGGATTCTTGGCCACGGCTAGAGAATTTCCTTGCCGCGGCCTAAAAGTTTCTGACCTATTTTTGGTTGTGGCCAAGACTCAATTTGTCCTATATTTCATATTTTCCTAGAGGTGTTGAGCTTCAAAGGGCTACCTAAATGACTCAAATGATAACCAACAAGTTAAAACCAAGGATAAACATAGGGATGAGTCAAGAATAATTTAATTTACCTTATACAAAAAGTATTGGGATAAGTAATTGTCAAACCCCTCATTGTTTTGGCATTCATCAGAGTGTTCATGAGCAGTTCTATGGGCATATAGAAATAGTACATTATACTGATACAATATTCATGATTACCATACAGAAAATCCCTACAGGTTTTCGACAATTTACAATACAAATCTATCCTGAGTACATAGAAAGATTAATTGATAACTAATGATAAAATCTTGATTAGCATCGATCCTTCCACTTCCAGCTTCTGCCATGTTGCCCTTGAGCCGCTTATACTTGTTGAATAAATTTTTACATTTATAGAAATGGGTGAGATTCATACGAATCTCAGTAGTAAAAAATATCAATCATATAAAATATGAATAATAAATATGTAATGCAAAATTTGTCATGATGCAACAATCAAAATGTCAAGCATATGTCTAACAATGCTTAGGAACCAAATGATGATTTTGTCCCAATCAAAGTGATCATATGTTCCGTATATGCATAATATCATCTCATAATATGATCACAACAACTCAGAGCATGCCTATACCTATCCGTGGAGTAGGCCTATACCTGCCTATAATCATCATAACTTGGAGCATAGCTATACCTGTCCGTACATATCAAGCCACTCAACTGGGTCTACCTGTCCACATGGTACCCGAAGGGTTCCATGGGGTGGTTTAACACATTACCCACACCCAGAGAGTATTCACACCACATGCACACATTATAAAGAATATGGAAATAATGCATATTAACTTTCATATAGAATATGAGAGATATAGTTACTACCTAGACTCCTTTCTATGGCCTAGCTTCTACCAGTCCTTTAATCTTTGTCTGGCTTGGGCAGTTACTAAATCCTAAAATTTCCAAAGTAATTGTAAATGAGTGACTACTCATTCATACTTTATTCTAAAATTTACAAGTTGGTTATATTTTCTCAAAATCACATATTTACCAAAATGCCCCTAGGGAACCCGATCAATTTCCCTTTTTACCTGGTATTTTTGTACTTTTCTAAAAATTATACCCAGGATAATGTTACATATTTTTATGTGTAGAATTCATTTTTGACCTCAAATTATGCTAATTCTAGCTAAAATTACACTTTTTCCCTTAGCAGCCCTTACTTGGGGTTTTAGGGGTAAAATCGTTATTTCATATTTCGGGGCTTTTCATACTTCACACTTCACACTCAACATGAACCATACATAATTTTACCTTATAAACATTATAGAACCATTAGATTCATGAAATTCAAGTCTTTCTCTTGGCCAAAAATCACAAGAAATTAGGAAAAATCATATTTTCGTGACTCTAACTCCTAGAACATATTCTTTCTACTTGTATTCACTTGTTCAACCACCAAATCTCAACTTTAACATAATCAATAGAAATTTAGGCAGCATCTCTCCTTAGAAATTAGACATCCTAAATTTACATAATTGTCTAAAACAACGAAATAACCAGCCAAAACACAGTCACAATTCAGTTTTCGGTAAGAATCTTAGAGTTCGAATAACTTACCTCACTTCTTCCTCTCCTTCTCCTCCTTGGCCAAAACCTTTCCCTTCCTTGGAGTTTTTACTTAATGGATGGCTAATCCAAGAGAATAGGGAGGTTATGAAGGGGGGTTTATGGAGTTAAACCACAAGATTGGGCAGAAATTTCGGCATACTTATCTTGTAATAGCTTCTGGATCTCTGCTTCTACTTCTTCTCCTTTTTTCCTCTTAGCCCTCTCTCTATTCCTTCCTCCCCTCCATTTGGCTGACTTGGCCTTTAAGTAGAGCAAGGAAGAGAGCTCTAGAATATGATAATGTGTCCCAAGAAAATTATTATTTTACAAAATTTAATCACATGCCATATACATATAATTATTTATTCTTTGATATTTCTTGTAAACACTTCCTATCTGCCCCATTCCATGTGTATTTATTCAGAAAATTCCCATAATTTATTTATTTACTTGAAATGACCTTTTTACCCTTGCAATGTTTCCTATTTTTGCAATAATTGGGAAAATTGGCAGAATTGTCACTAATTTTTGAAAATTCATATATAATTATATAGATATCCAATTGGGGTGGTTATAAAGGCTATATGACCCTTATTGAGTCTAGTTTTAAGGAAAAGTATAACATTTAGCCAAATGGAAGCTCACCATTCCCATAATTTTTATTTTTTTACGCTACCACTGAAAAACACTAATTTCACTAGGCTAAATTTAAAAACACATATCTCTTTTGTGTACAATTCCAAAAATTCTATATAGCCTATCCAATTAAATATTATTATGTCTGATTTTACTTTGGAAATTTTCACAATTTTTGGACATCGTTTACTATTTTAAAAATGTCACACATTATAACTACCTCACAGGGAAATCCACCAGCAGTATCCTTTTCTTATGTACTAGATAATTATGTCGTGTGTGACCTTTAATTTCTTTGTTGTGTCTCTTGATATGCTCTTTACTTCACTATTTTATTAGTTTAATGATACCAAGGTATAGAGGAATTTTGGTGACTAAAATTTGGGATATTACAGTTCTCCCCCGTCAATAAAATTTCTTCCTCAAAATTTTTGACCTGACATAAATTCAACTATGCTTTGGGGAGTTATTTCCCATTATCTATCCCATCCTTTTTAGAACTTAATTTTTCTTTTGTTGTACGAGCTCATAACGTATGAACCATAATCCTTTTGTAATTATCAGAATAAATTTGATGGATTCACTAATCGCATACGATATTAGAGTTTTCACTCCTTATAAGTTTGCACACCAAGTTTCATTGTATCTAGCTTCAACTCATCACAACCTAGATGTTTTCTCAATTTACAAGCCTAAGGATACATTGGTCTAATATATTTTATGGCATTTGAACTTCTAGTCCAATATCTATATTGAGTTCATATTAAGATTCATAACTACTAATACAATCTTACAACTATTTTGAGCACAACTCAAATTTCTAACTTTTGTTATTCAGCCGTTATCCTTATATATATTGTTAACAAACTATGAAAGAACAAATCGTTTGGCTACAATAAGCCTATTGTCATTTAGTAATTAAAGGACACGCATACCCTAGGAAATCATAGGGGACCTTACTCATCTATCACTTGAATTACTCACAAGGTTCTATAACCTGAGTAACTTTCCATGCATATTATGTTTACGGGTCTTATTACCTTAAGATTTATTATCCTATAACCCTCTGGTGTTATAATCTCTTTGAGATACTATTTGTATTCTTTGGCATTGGGCTACCTCTTAAATCTCATGTCCTGAGTCATTGTTCGACATTTAGGCTTCACTGTAGGTCTTATGACATTGCTCTGCTTGCTCATAAGGTCTTTTGGCCTATGTGTTAGATATGATTAGTTTTAATGATGCCAAATATTAAAAGCAAGAAGTTTGCATAATATCATAATATATTTATCTCCTATATTGACTAACTACTATATCTAATATAAAATATCTTGTAGATTAGTCAAGCAAATAAAAAGGAATATTAAAGATAGTCAAGGAAATAAAGAAGCTATGTAATTAGGTTATGGAGAATGATCATCAAGAGGTAAATCACGAAGAAAGAGTTTGAAGAAAGAAGAACTTGCAAGAACTAATGGGAATATCAAGATCTAAGCTCTTAGAAGTAATACCGGAGGTTAGAATGGGTCAATTCAAATAAAAAATGACTTATACGAAAGTTATGGGATCTGTGGAGGTGATCACTCAAGTGATAGGCCACTGCCACATTTTGAAGGTGATCACTTGAGTCATAACCCATGATTACTTAAGTGACCACTCGAGTGATGAACAATCTGTTACACTTTGTTTTCTGTCAGCCTGACTAAGCTTCGGTATTTTCAACATATCTCCTAAACCACATGTGTTATTGAGCGGAAACTAGTGGCACTTGAAACTAGACTCCCAATGCGTCAAATTTACATCAAAATAAATGTGAAAGGAGTTTAGATGAAAAAGATACGAGTGTTGGAAGTTAAACTTGAAATCACAGTTATTTTCTAGACATGGTTCAGTATTTTGGACATATCTCTCAAACTACACGTCTAAATGAAACTAGACTTAAAGATCTTTCCATTGACATATAATATGTCAGATTTAGATTTATATTCAAAGTGGTGTGCCTTCTGGAAGTTGACGTTCGAAAACTCAAACACTATAAAAATAGATACTATTTGAATCATAATTTACAGAATACAATGAGTTTGGAGGTGATTCTTTTTGCATTGGAATATAGATGACAAGAGCTTTTTGATGATAAATCATGTTGCCATATTTTGAGTTAAAATGGGAAGATCACTCGAGTGATACAGTTGAAAAAGCATGAAATAGTCTAGGCCAAATTTTGAAAGGTATCATTCGAATGACCACTCGAGTGATAAATTTAGAAGTTATTTCCAAGCTCTTTACCAAGTTTCAAAAGGTATCACTCGAGTAATCACTTGAGTGATGTCCATGATCACTCAAGTGATGAGTTCAAATTGCATAATAATCATATATTATTCATTGATTTATTATCCTTATGTTTAACTCTTCATTATGTTAGTGTTTTAAGCATCATTCCAAGAATTCAATGAAGAGATCATGCATAGAGAAGAAAATGACAAGTTATGGAGTGTAAGGAGCGTAATGTCCAACAGCTAGTTTTTCAAATATGAAGAATGGTCAAACGAAGCAATGGGACTCTAACAGACGAATACTTACAACAGTCATCTACTACAATTCAACTATAAATATGGAAGCATTCAAAGAAGATCAAGCGATGAGAACACAATGATGAAAACATGCTTATATCATAAGTCATCCTCTTCAGTCCAACCACTCTCTATTCTTATCTGTTTTTTGTATCATTTATTCTTGAGGATGAGATTATTTGTAGTATACTTCAGTATTCATTGTAATACCCACTTTTCACCAATACTTTTTGTATGTAAAATTGTGATATTTAGTGGAATAAAAGGGGTGAGATGTAGTGTGTATCAATTTATATGAATTTATGGAAAATATTCCAATCGTCGGCTACACGTAATTTGGCCGAATAAGGACACAAATAGGTGATTAATGCACAATTAAGGGCCTATTATTGTAACCAAAAATGTGAGAAATTAAATGATATGAATGATGGCCTCATTTGAGTGTCAAAATAGGGTTAAGCCAAAGAAAAGAGCAAAAAATGATTTATTTCGGTAAATCATGAAATGTAGGGGTAAAACGGTAATTTTGCCATAAAGTGGGAAATGATTATTTTTCCCTAATATTCCTAATAATTTGAGCTAAATGGGAATTAAAAAGAGAGAAATGACTACTTGATCATAAATAAACCAATTTTGATGAATTATTCTCAAGAATGGTCAAATAGTCAAAAAGTCAACGACTTGGTCAACAAGTTACAAGATGGCACAATGAGATAATTGGAGAACCAATATTTCCCTCTTATCTCCATGATATTTTCAGCTAGAATGAGGGAGTATGAAGGAAATGGAATTAATTAAACATAATTGGCAATTTGGACCAATCCAAAAGTTCCAAGTGTCCAAGGTAATTGAATCTTTGAATTATATGATCCATTCTCATTCCACCAGCTTTATGTCATGCACGAACTGAAGCAGTAAGAGTGAGAGAGAGCTGGACATGGAGAACGTGAGAGAAGCTGGTGTTCTTTATCAAAACTCAAGGTAAGAGGCTTGTACCTTGTGTCTTAATCTACCTAATCCCTCCATAACCTCTTCTCCTCACTTCCCTACTCTTGAATCCTTTAATGATCAGATGTTTCAAGAGTTAGAGAGAGAGAGAGAGAGAGAGACAAGAATGACCAAGAGAGAGAAAGTTGAAGAAATCAAGAAGTGACTTCCCAAACTTGTTCCTCTTGCGTGATTGGTGTTAGTAGAGTTGTTTTGGGCTTGATTATGATTCATTTGGCATAAGACAATTGAAGAAAGTCAAAGAGACCTTAATATGTAAGTGTCTCCAAATCAAGTCCAATAAATGTCTAAATAGCTAATATATTGATTATAAGAGGTGATTATGCTAAAGAAAATGATAAACTGACTCAAACTTTTCTAGGAATCCTACAAGGTGACCCTATGTTGGTTGTGGCAATTAAGAAGGAATTTGATAATTCTGACACTTCCATTGAGTTTAGAAGGCAAAATTGTATAGGGTCTATGTTGACCCCGAAGTGAGAAAAGCCACGAAAAGTGAAATGACTGAATTACCTTTAAAGGCTATAACTAAGGGTTGTCAGGGACATTTTCATCATTCAGGCTTGATTTTGACCAATCCGAGGTTAAAAATAGATTCTACACGCAAAATTGTATAGGGATAGCCCAAGTCATAAATTTTGATAAAGTGGAAGTGAGACCGGGTACAAAGGGTTAAGCCAGGTCTCTAAGGGTATTTTGGTGATTTAGCACTCTTAGGCTAAGTTTACCAATGTTATGAGTTTGGAATGATATAGGGATGAGTAATGACTCATTAATAGTGTATTTGGAGATTTTAGGACTCGACAACCATTTAGGGCGCGATATTTGCCCGAGCTTAATCAAGTGGGGAAGTTGCATAAAAGAGCAACCAGGTAGTAACTCGTCTTCATATGACATAACATGCTTTGTGTGTTGTTTGATATCATCACAAAATGTCTAACACATTTTGATTATATGGGGTGATCACCCGGGGCCTATCTTTACGTGGGTTGACACTCAAGTTATAATGTTCATAATTGCACGAGCGGTGCCCGGGGGCCAAGTAACTCTTCTAGTGCTAGAATAATTCAGAAATTGTATTAAATGCACTGAATGATGTTATGATGATTTTGTTGATTGATGAGTGTAAAGCATCCCATGTATGTTATCTTGTATGTATGACTTGTGTTACTACTGAGATTCCTTTGAATCTCACCCTTTTTCTCCCAATAACCCATCTCCAGTTCAGGGAGGAAGCTCGTGGGGCAAGGAAAAGGTAAACGGCGATGATTTGAGGCTGAGTGGTTACAGGATGTAGTTACGGTTGTCTAAGTTCTTTTCTGCCTTTTGTGTATTTTGAGAATACTCTAAGTTAAGGGTTTTGTATATGAAATAGATGGTGTATATGTTGTAAAGATAACCAAATGAATGAATGATAGAAGTTAGTAGTTTTGCTTCCTATCACTAATGAAATGTGTATGTGGGATGGATTATATAAAGTCGGTAGAGGTTCATTCACAAACTCTAATGAATAATAATAAAAGGGAAAACCGATGAGTCTTAACGAGTAAGTGAAGTTTTATGAAAATGATTATAGAAAATTTTATTACCCTCTCAACTCTAGGTTCAAATCTTGAGTTGAGGTAGGGGAATTTATAAGTATTTTCGGAAGTTGGGTGTTCTGGGTTCAAATCCTGGTCTCCCGAGTGATTTCACTACTCATTTATACTCTACCATAGTTAAAAGGAATGAGGTATCACATTCATCTTAGTCACTTCTGGGACAGAAGATCAGTTGTAATCCTTTATCATCAAGGTTGTTTCCTCACAGTGTGTAAGGGGTAGTAAATCGGTTGTATCCTTACAGACAAGAGTTACTTGGTGAGAGATTTATAAAAGGCTTAGCAAGTGCCTGGCTAAACTTGTGGGTTTGTAAAGGCTTTTCTTGTACCTGGATAAACAAGAAGATAGTTGATTGGAAATATCAGGAGGAGCTTTGGGGACTGAACGTAGGTTATTGTGGATTTGACCGAACCAGGATAAATCACAGTTTGCATCTTCTCTTCCCTAAGCTTTTACATTTTCAGCATATATGATTTAAATAGCTACTTATGATTTTATACTTCAATACATACTGAGTTAATAAGATGCTAAAAGGATTTTAAAGTTTTTAATAACTCATCGTACACCCAATTCACCCCGTCTTGGGTGTCAGCCAGTTATAACATTTGGTATCAGAGCTAGGCTCTTGTTTTAAGGATTTCACCATCTTAAGAGTTATCAATGGCTAATTTTGGGTATTACTCACTTTCAGAAGGTTTCGATTATACAATCCACCTATTTTAAAAGATATTAATTTTTGGTTTTGGAACGTTAGAATGACTAGTTTTATTAAAGCATCTGATTTTGATATATGGTATGTTTTCATAAATGTTTATGATTTCAAACCAAGAAGTGATTGGACTGAAAAAGAAAATAAAATGTTTTGTTTGAACATTAGAGAATGAAAATTCTATATAGTGCTTTAACCAAAAATGATTTTGAGGAAATTAAATTTTGCTCTAGTGCTAAAGATATATGAGATACTCTTGACTCTATTTATACTTTTAACAATTATGTTGAAGTTGAAAGTGTTGACAGTTGACCTGAAACTATAAGCTGCATATCCATGATTGGTGAACAAATAGAAGTGAAGAAAGAAGAAAGAGAAATTATAGAACACTTCTATGATCTGATTAACATAGAAGAACAAGAGCAAGACGATTCTCAGAAAAAGCACATGATGAATGAATTTGATATATCCTCATCAGAAGCTCAATATGCTATTATGGTAAAAAGCTCTAATTTTTATTGTGCATTTCAGAAAAATGATTTTGAAAGTTTGCATAAAATTTTTTTTAACCAATAATTGATTCCATTTTGAAAAGCAAAAATGCTTTCAAATATGTTGGAAAATTTAGTGGGAAGAAAGAATGTTCAAATGGAATTTATTTGGGTTTTCACTCTCATGACCAACACAATACTTGCACAAGACCTCATAATACATATCATTATATTATTTGCAATTATTATGGTAAATCCGGTCATACGTCTCATACATGCTATATTAGAACAAATCCTAATGTAAGAAATAAATATATTTGGGTTCCAAAAGGACATGTAAAGTCTAATGCTAACAATCAAGGACCCAAGTATATGTGGGTACCAAAATATCCATCTAGTAATTTATGTATACTGGATTATCCAAAAAGAAATGGACAAGATGAAGAAAAAGCCAAGAGGTTCTTATGTACCAATTAGGAGGTTCATATAATTGCAAAAGAGAACTCTCGGAGGATCCATTACTGGAGCTATAAAGTATAATCACAAAGAGAAGTAATGGATAAAAGGAGTATGTTCCACCTCAACGAAAGGCTATCATAGAGTATCATTCAACTACGTTGAGGAGAACAAGAAAAAGAGGATCTCTCAAGCATTACGTAAAAGACTCCTGGAGTATAAATTCTTTGAGAAAAGGTTGCTAACACCTAAAGCAAGGGATTCAAACTATCGACATTACAGAAAGATGCATTGGGTGAGTAAAGGCAATCTTCCAAGCACCTAAGGTAATGGTAAAGAATGGCAAAACCTACTATACTATTATCTTCAACATTTATTGAGGTTTATACCTTGTTACCTTAGGAATGAGCATTGCACATATGTTTTTCACAATCTTTAGAAAATTCATTCATAAAGAATTGCAATGTTCAATAGCTTAACTTCTTATGCATATATGCATACTTGAAAAGAAAATATTTTTATGCATAAAGTCATGTTTAATTCATTATACTCAATTTCTTCAAATTGACTATATTTTTAGAGTATGTGAATTATGATTCCTACAAACTAACCATGAGTGGATCCAAGTAAAATTGGATATCGAAAGAAGAAAAAGGGTTATATGGTTTTATAGGAAGAACAAAGAAATACTCTGTTATGTGGTAAGAAAGACAGGGGAAAACATAGGGATCAATCACTCGAGTGACAACTTCCAGTGATCAATAGATCACTTGAGTGATAACTTGTAGTGATGGCTTTGTCACTCGAGTGAGCACTCGAGTGATTGTAATACCCCCACATTTCACCAATATTTCTTGTATGTGAATTTGTGATATTTAGTTAAATAAAATGGTGAAATGTGGTGTGTATGAATTTATGGAAAATATTCCAATCGTTGATTACACGTAATTGGGCCGAATAAGGACACAAAGAGGCGATTAATGTACAAATAAAGACCTCTTATTGTAACAAAAAATGTGAGAAATTAAATGATATGAATGATGGCCTCATTTGAGTGTCAAAAATGGGGTTAAGATGAAGAAAAGAGCGAAAAATGAGTTATTTCGGTAAATCATGAAATGTAGGGGCAAAACGGTAAATTTGCCGTAAAGTGGAAATGATTATTTTTCCCTAATATTCCCAATAATTTGAGCTAAATGGGAATTAAAAAGAGAGAAATGACTACTTGATCATTAATAACCCAATTTTGGTGAATTATTCTCAAGGATGGTCAAATAGTAAAAAAGTCAATGACTTGGTCAATAAGTTACATGGTGGCAATGAGGTAGTTGGAGACCAAAATAATTCCCTCTAATTCTCATGCATATTTGATGCCACTGAATTTTAAATAAGCACCGCAAGTGTACGGGCCGTGGAAATAGTATAGTAGCAAATCAAGGTCATCCCACAGAAACTCAATTAAACTAATGATTAGGCATTAAATTTCCTATGTTCATTTAAGTTGAGAAAATCAAGAAAGAAAATAATTTGAAAATCAATTTAAACAAAAGCAAAAGTCCTAAATTTAATATTTTTGAAATTTCAGTGGAGGAAAAACAACCTAGAGTGGCTAATCCATTTTTCAAGGTTAGAGCATGTATTTACCAAATTAAATGCACTTAATGTTAATTTGTTAATCTAGAGTTTAAATGGATATAAGTATCTTCCAATTACTAATACCCCTCTCTCAAGTTAAAATTGTTATTCCTAACTAATTTACTCAAGAGGCAATAAATGTCCAATTTCACTCTAATATGATTATATGGGTCCAATAGGTATATTTCTATCCTATTGGCAAATTAGAATAAATTCTAATCCCACATTACTTAATCCTATAGTCCAATTAAGATCCCTCTTCCAAGGCTAATCTAAATTCCCCAATTTTCTACTTAGCGGTGATTAAGCACCAAGTAGATAAAATAATACAAGATTAAGTAAACAAACTAATATTAAGCACAAAATTAATGAGTTCATACATGCTCAAATACCTAAATTAGTTCATAGCTACTCTAGGTTTAAGCAAATTAGCCACACACTGCTTTAATTCCAGTCATCACAGTAACAACAAATCAGTCCAAAAGCCATCAAAATATAGAACAAAAAACGAGAATATAAACACACACAGCCACTGTTCACGTATCAGTATTTTCACGTTCAAGCTCCTCTGTTCCTGTAGCTTTTATTCTGATTCGTGATGCTGAAACTGAGAGTCCGGTTCAGACTGTGATGACAGCGCCACTGTGCTCTCTTGGACTCCTCTCTTCTTTTCCAGCCACCCCTCTGTTTTGCTTCCAAAGACGGTGGTTAAGAATCTGAACAATGGTCGCGCTCTGCTCTAGTCCTCTGGCTTTGTTGCTGTAATGATGATGATGAATAGTAGAGAAAACGGCCGCCTCCCGTCCCAGCTTCTCTCGAAACTCCAGACCTCTTACGGTGCTGTGTTCTTGCTGTCTCTCCACGCTGAAGCTCAGACTTGAGAATGGTGAGGTGATTCGATGATGATGGAGATCGCCGGCTTTAATGGAAAATGGAATGGCGCCGGTGACCTTGGTGGAAGGGATGAAGGTTGAAGGTCTCCTCTCTCGATGATACTGATCTTCCAACCAGCAACACCTTCTGCTGCTCTCGGCTACTCCTCAGAACCAGCGGTGCTCCACTCGCGGCTCCTCTGCTGTAACTTCTGATCTAAAACTGTGTAGCGATGATGCTGAGGTTGATGGTGGTGGAATGACGGTGGTGGTGTGGTAATGGTGGAATCGTGAAGGATGATGGAGATGGAAGTAGCCTCCTCCTTATTCAATCTCCACTCCTTTCAACTCGGAATCCTCTCCTCAACAATCTGCCGCCGCTCCCTTCTTTTAGATCCCAGCGGCCCTCTGGTTTCCTCCACCAGTCTGTGACCTTCGTCTTCTTTTCCTTGTGTTGGCAGCCCAACAATGGTTCAGCCCATCAACAATAGCTGCTTTACAAAACAAACCTGTGACCTCCTCCAAAACGCTGTCATCCCTCTCTGTTTTTTTTCTTCTTTTAGATTCCAGCCCAAAGTTCTTTTTCTATTTCTCAATCTCTGGCCCAATATACTGTAGCTCTTTTGTTTTTTTTTGCTAGTAAAAGAAAGAAAAACAAAATCATATAAAATACTAAATTTCAAGAATTAAAATAAATTACCAATACTATTTAAACCAATGCTAAAAACAGCCAACAAAACTTTCTTAACTTTATTTATTCTTTAACCTAATTTTAACTAATCCTATTTAATATGAAATTATGACATTTTATTTGGAATCCCCTAAATAATGTGCCAAATTGATATCTTATCATGATCTCAAATAAATCTCTCAAAATTTGTTTAGATAACTCTCCAAATATCTCTAAAATATCCTTTAAATATACTAAAATTGGAGAGTTATCAATATTTTTGGCTAAAATGAAGTGAGCATGAGGGGAGTTGGAATTAATTAGAGAAAATGCATTTTTAGACCAATCATAAAGTGCCACATGTGCAACCAAATAAAGCCTTCATTAAACCATCATTTGCCTTCATCTTCAGCTCCATTATCATGATCAAACAGACCTAAAGAGAAAGTGAGAGCTGAGAACATGAAGAATGAAGGAGAAGGCTAGGGTTGCTTGGAAATTAAGGTAAGAGGTTGTTACCTTGTGTTTTAAGCTACCTAATCCCTCCATAACCTCTCCTACTCATCTCTACTCCCTTAAATCCATGGTATTTCAGCTGAATCAAGAGTTGGAGAGAGAGAGAGAACAAACATCCAGGAGAGAGAAAGTTAAAGGAATCAAGAGGTATCTTCCCAAACTTGTTCCTCTTGCTTAATTGATGCTATTAGAGTTGTTCTTGGCCTAATTTTGGTTATTTTGGTATAAGATAGTTCAAGAAAACCAAAGAGACCTTGTTGTTCAAGTGTCTCTAAATCAAGTCCAATGAATGTCTAAATAGTTAATATTGTGATTATAAGTAGTAAGGAGGTGAGTAGGCTAAAGAAAATGAGAATCCAACAACACTTTTCTAGGAATCCTATTAGGTGATCCTGTGTTGGACGTGGCAATTGAGTAGCAATTTGATAATTTCGATGCTTCCATTGAGGTTAGGAGGCAAAATTTTGTAGGGTCTATGTTGATCACAAAGTGAGAAAAGCCACATAAGTGAAATGGCTAAATTACCCTTTAAAGGCTCTAAATAAGAGCTGTCAAGGGCATTATCATCATTTGGGCTTGATTTTGACCAATCTAAGGTTAAAAATGGATTCTACACACAAAATTGTATAGGAATAGCCTAAGTCATAAATTTTGGTAAAGTGGAAGTGAGACCGGGTACAAAGGATTAAACCAGGTCTCTAAGGGTTTTTTAGTAATTTAGCACTTTTAAGCTAAGTTTACCAATGTTATATGTTTGGAAGGGTACATGAATGAGTAATGACTCATTTATGGTATATTTGAAGATTTCAGGACTTGACAACCGTCAAGGACGCAGTACCTGCCCGAGTTAAGCAAGCGAGAAGTTGCAAAAGAAGTGTAACCAGATAGTAACTTGTCTTCATATGACATAACATGCTTTGTGTGTTGTTTGAAATCATCACAAAATGTCTAACACGTTTTGATTATGCGGAGTGATCACCTGAGGCCTATCTTTCCGCGGGTTAACACTCAGGCTATAATGTTCATAATTGCACGAGCGGTACCTGGGGCCTATCTTTGCACGGGTACCCCTTGGGGCCAAGTAACTAGCCTAGCGCTATGGTAGTTTATGGATTGCATTAAATGTACTGAATGATGTTATGATAATTTTTTTTATTGATGAGTGTGAAGCATGATTTGTATGTTATCTTTATATCATTGACTTGTGTTACTACTGAGATTCCTCTGAATCTCATTCTTTTCCTCCAAAAACCCATCTTCAGTATGGCGAGGAAGCTCGAGGGGCAAGGAGAAGGTAAGCGGCGATGAATTGAGGCCGAGCAGCTAAAGTATTTAGTTATGGTTGTCTAGAGTTCCTTATGTATTTTTGAGAATGCTTTAGGATTTTGAGGATTGTATATGAAGAATATGATGTATATGTTGTAAAGATAACCTAGTGAATGAATGGTAGAAAGTTAGTAGTTTTGCTTCCTACCACTAATGAATTGTGTATGTGGGATATATTATATTAAGTCGGCAGAGGTATGCTCACAAACTCTAATGTATAATAACAAAGGGAAAACCAGTAAGTCTTAACAAGTTAGTGAAGTTTTATGAAAATGATTGTGAAAACTTTATCACCCTCTCAGCTCTAGGTTCATATCCTGAGTTGAGGCTGGGGAATTTATAAGTACTTTTAGAAGTTAGGTGTTTTGTGTTCAAATCCTGATCTCCTGAGTTATTTCACTTCTCTTTTTACTATATCGTAGTTAAAAGGAATGAGGTATCATAGTGATGACCTGGCAAGGCAGAACAATTGAGAAAAATTCAAAAGAAATGTCTCAGAATCACTCGAGTGAGCAATCTAGTGATCATTAGTGTAAATGGGAAATCAATCAAGTTTCAACTCAAATGTGCCATCCAGAATCTACAAATCAACAAGGAAATATACATAGGTAATTACTATATTATTCATACCAAGTACGCTATGTTAATCAGTAAAAGTTTTTTGCAGAACTCGAGAGTCACGACTTTATATCAGTAATTTCAAAACTCAACCGTCACAGTCGTTCGTTCCAACTCAATTTGAGTAGTCACTATTTGCTTGTTATTATTATCATTAGCAATCAATCATTTATGATTTTCAAAATGTTTCGGATTACTAAATGGACCGAAAGTGAAATTGTGCATAATCTTTCTATTTATTTGAGTTTGAAAAGTACATTTCAAAAATTTACTTGAATTTCAATCCATCCTAGTGCATACACATGATTTGAAAATTATTCATGCATTGTCTACATTCAAATCAATTTAAAATTGGAAGTTAATGTTTTTGTATACTGAAGGTCAGAAATGTTTCAAATTCATCCATAAGAGTATTTCCCTATCATTGACATATTGATCATTGATCTTAAATGTGTTATCCAATGCTTGAACTCCTCAATCTTTATTTTCTAATGAGTTAGACTTTATGTCTAATAAGTTAACTATCTATATGAGTTTCAAGTGTATTCTTCAGAAAAAAAAACTTAATATGTTAAAGCCTTGTGACTAATACCTAGAATCTTATTTGGCTAAATTATTCCAAGTATTACAGAAGGTCATTAATGCATTAAATGCATTAACCATTAAAATGGAATAGCTTTTTAATTTTAATCATTTGGATCAACTAGTTTGTGCTTCATCGTCCATAAATCATTATACCCATGTTGTTGGTTAAATACATTAACATTTGTCTTCATTCATTTCTGAGCAAATAAGCACTCAAAGCCTTGACTTGATATTCTCATTCTTTTGAACATGTCTCTAAAAGTTAACACTATTTATTGGTCAGTAGCAAAGTCATTATGCTTATTCATTCTTACTATGCCAAGCCTGGTTGGCAAATGCTTTATTCTTATGACTTTTACTCTTCAGAAAATACTCCAACATTTTAACTTTAAAATTTGACATGTTCTCCAAAATTGAAGCTTTCTGATATACTTATAACTATTGACTTCTACTATTATTAGCATGAGTATCGATTGTAAACATATATCAAAAATGAGTTTTGCATATATTCAAAATCTCAATTTTACAATGCATTGTCATAATTTGAAATAACATTTGAGATTTGAAATAATTTGCATATTTCATTATCATTCTTAGAAAATTTGATTTTAGTCATGATTTATCATTTCACAAAAGTTGTTGAAAATTTTATGGATATATCTACCCTTTCTTTTGATCTCACGTACAAGAAGAATCATATCAATGACATGTTTTCTATATAAAGAATATTTACTAATTGTCATTGATCATTGAAAATCACCATTCTTGATATCATTTGTTTGTTATCCCTTATATGATTTAATGGCTTGAATTTATTGAGAAAAATTATATTTTAGTCTTTGTTGGTTTATGATACTCTTTGCTCAAATATCATATGGCCTAATTATATAGCAGTATAAGAGTTGGTATGTCTAATTTTGTGGACCCAAAAGAAGTTGGGTACCAAAGAGCATATATTTATACTTTTGCAGGAGTCAACCAAAAAACTCTACTTTCTGATACAAAGATCAAAGGTTAACAGAGGAGGCATGAATGGCAGTGTTACAGTGCAAGATGAAGCAGAGTATGTGATATCACTCAAGTGACACCCTAGCACTAGTAAGTAACCAGCTATTGATGCAGTAAGAGAAAGAGAAAGAGGAGGAAGACCTTTTAAGTGACCATAGTTGGTTTTCATTTCAAAGTACTTCAAAGCCATGGACAGTCTAGCCATTATTATTGTGATATGGATGCATTGACTACTTGACCCCTGGTTCTTTTGTTCCTACCTTTGCCCCAACTTCTGGTTCTGTCTCGGACATTGAGCCTATCCTTACCTCTACCCCTAATCCTGCCATACCTCACACCACACTAGGAAATCTCTTATTTACTATGATAGACCCATCCTCATCAGACCAGATCATATAATTCTTGATGAGCCAGTCCAGCCACCCACAGTGTCTACACCTTTTGCTTCACCTACAGGCACCGAGCCATAATCAACAAGTCTAACAATTTCATATATTTCATTGAGAGGGACAATAAGAATATGACCTCTATACTTATGAAGGAACAAAGGAATTTGGGTGAGCCTATATTTGCTAAGATCAAGAGGCATAAATTTTCTGGAACCAAGACCACTCTAATGCCTTTCCCTCAGTTGACCACGTTATTCCTGAAGAAGAATAAGATATGATATTTGGAGCTCAATGAGCCAATTGAGAGGCTATTGCTAGTGGGGAGGAACCAAATAGGTAAGCTTGAAATTAAGACACCATTGAAGAAGCCTTGGAATCCATCCTGAAGAAAGAGAGGAAAACAGAGGCTGAATCAAGCAAGTTGGATAACACCCATTCTTCTACTCAAGCCACTACCTTTTCAACTTCCATCATCGGTTCGACTATCAAAATTTATATGACGGAGGTCCTTAAAGGTTTTCATATGGATATAGCCAAACACGAATGCTAAACTTATCACCTACGTGAAACTTCAAGATAGTTGAGATGATGGAGTATGTGAATAAGCACAATGAGGCAATATTGGCACACAACAGAGAGATATTGACATGCAGGCCAAATCAGTGCTTTGCAGGAGATAAGGAGTCTCCTGAGGTCCTTACATGAGATGGTGGATGACTGAAGACTACACTTCAATACAAATCACATCATCTAGCCAATGATGCATCAATAGACTACAGAGGACTATACTCAAGTAATTATAACATTACTCGAGTAAAGTATTATATTCCTTCTTAATTCAATTCTTTGAATTGAATCACTTAAAGTGAACAATTAAGTAATGACTCGAATAATATTAGGTATAGCTATTAAAACCACTAAATAGCATCATAATTTTTAAAAGTTGATTTCTCACCAAATCTTAAGACTTTCACGCTCAATTTCTCTTCAAAGTTTTTCCAATGGTTTTTCAAATCCATGAGAGTTCTTAACCCTATTCTTCATAATGATATTTTTTATAGCCATGCATTCATTAAGGGTAAGCTTCACATTCACATGTGTTTTATATCTTAAAAGCTTATTGATAAGTAAAATATTTGCATATTTATTTTCCCTTATATGATGATTTTGTGGACTATATTTGAGCTGAATGTAATTAATTTGGGTGTAATTAATAAATAAATAATGATTTTCTTGCAGCCATGGATAGTACCGGATTAAAAAGAATTAAAGAAGGCATTTAAGGGAAAGTTACTATTCATGCGGTACTGTTCACTGTGCACTGTAGCAAAATCACTGTAGCAGTGTGGTTCACTGTAGCAAAATCACTGTAGTAGTCCGAAAATGAAGCCTATAAATAGAGCTTCTTGGCACCCTAAAATAAAGAGGAAAGAGGAGGAAGGAAGAGAGAGAGAGAGAGTTTCTATTTTAGAGAGAGAGTTGTTATTTTTAGAATTTATTTCTTGCATTTTTTTTACTTCTTGCATGCCTCCTACATGGATGGTTTTACCTCCTATATGGAAGGCCTAGGTAGTCCTCCTTTATGGATGGTATAGGTTGCCACCTACATGGATGGTTTTACCTCCTATATGGTAGGCTAGATTTTCCATTTTCATGCATCTTGTAGTAGTATTTTTATGTTTTTGTAATTAATTTTTATGCAATATTTATGATGTTTGAAATATATTTTGGTTTTTTTTTTTAATTTTATCATGAGCTAAATTTTCCTTTTCCTAGGGTGATGACGTAGCTTATTAATGACGGATTGAATCTTAACTTATTAAATATAGTTTTAATTTTTCCTTCATGATTGAGTTTTAATTATTGCTCTTAATGCTTACAATTGATTGGCCACCTTTTGGATGATTTTAATATGCATGTTGAGACCGGAAGGAGATACATGTGTGTGGATCCTATAATTAAAACCATAATTTGCATACGAAATAGGAATATATTCATATGGGTTGTGTAGTCTTAATTGAGTTCCATAAATCTTAATGCATGATTGATTGCTTAAATTCATATAGGAATATATTGGGTTAGCAATTAATTATAGAATTACTTGACCTTGGAAGAGGCTAGTAATTAAAATAGGGAAACTCGACTATCAATCATGTGGAATAAATTGGACTAGAATAGATAAGTGATTCAATCCGGAATTTATTAAGTGAAATCTAATCCCTAGGGGTTTTACTCATATTTGTCTTTATATCACTTGTATTCATATTTCATCATTTTTATCTTGCAATCTCAATCACAACTAATCAACCGACTAAATAGAATTAAAATTACCAATTTTGGTACTTAGTGATCAATCCTCGTGGGAACGATACTCTACTCACTTCTATATTACTTGATTACGACAGTGTACACTTGCACTTCTAAATACACCATCCTACACTCGTAACACTTATATCCTTTATTTGAAGAAAATCATTATAGCATACTCATCTATATTCACTCTCAATTGATTAGTTTTGATGATGAGTTACTCATATATTTTCTTTCTATAATATTAATTTGTATATACTTTATAGAAAGAAAATTTTTGACACTTGATTGCACTAACCATACTCCTTGCAAGATTCTTTTTTAACTTATGACAGGAGGATTCGCTCTATACAAGATCATTCATCAACACACTAAAAAAGAGAATATATCAACCTTGAGGACATATGCTTTGACGTATTGGCTGCAACATTTAAAGAAAAAAATACCTATACTAATACAAAGAAGCATTAAGCATATTGTGATAAAAATATGGAACAAAAGTTCAATTCAGTAAGAGGATCCTAGAGACACGATGAATTTACATAAGAGTTGCATATCGAAAGTGTGGTGAACTGAACTTCATGGATCTATCATCAGCTTGCCAAATCCAAATCACCTTCTCAAATCCAAATGAGCATTTCTAAACCCTCTCTCTCTATATTTTGTGAATACTTTGCATATCCTTGTTACAAAAGTTTTCTTGAAAACATCTTCAAATTAATTCAAATTTGAAAAATGAAAATCATTTCTCATTTGCATCACATTAAACATAGAATTACTTTTAATAGGGTGAGAGAAATTGCTTTCTTGACACATTTATTTTGATTAATGGAGAGAAAGACATTTCTAATTTGTTTTCATATTTACTTCTTCACAAACATTTCTTCCTTATACTTCAAAACTTTTTGCTGATGTCAAATAGAGGGAGAGAAAAGCAAGAAAAATTTTGCATTCAATTTGTGAAATCATATTCATGCATATTTTACTTTAAGGATTTGCCATCATAAAAAAGGGGAAGAATGTTAGATATGATTAGTTTTGATGATGCCAAATATAGATGACAAATATTAAAAGCAAAAAAGATATGCATTCAATTTGTGTAATCATTTCATACATATTTTTCTTTAAGGGTTTACCATCATCAAAAAAGGGGAGAATGTTAGATATGATTAGTTTTGATGATGCCAAATATTAAAAGTAAAATGTTTGCATAATATCATAATATATTTATCTGCTACATTGACTAACTATTATATCTAATATGAAATATCTTGTAGATTAATCAAGCAAATAAAGAGGAAGATTGAAGATAGTCAAGAAAATAAAGAAGCTATCTAATTGGGTAATGAAGAATGATTATCAAGAGGTAAATCAAGAAGAAAGGGTTTGAAGAAAGAAGAACTTGCAAGAACTAATGGGAATATCAAGATCCAAGCTCTTAGAAGTGATACCGGAGGTTGGAATGGGTCAATACAGAGCTAAAATGACTTATACGGAAGTTATGGGATCTCAAGAGGTGATCACTCGGGTATTAGGCCACTGCTACATTTTAAAGGTGATTACTCGAGTGGTAACCCAAGATCACTCTAGTGATCACTCGAATGATGAGCAATCTGTAGCACTCTGTTTTCTGTCAGCTTGACAGAGCTTCGGTATTTTAGACATATCTCTCAAACCACATGTGTTATTGAGAATAACTGGTGGCATATGAAACTAGACTCCCAATGCATAAAATTTACATCAAAATAAATGTGAAAAGAGTTTAGATGAAGAAGATATGAGTTTTGGAAGTTGAACTTGAAATCACGGTCATTTTCTAGATATGGTTAGGTATTTTAGACATATCTCCTAAACTACACGTCTAAATGAGATAAAATTGGTTGCATATGAAACTAGACTTAAAGATATTTGCATTGATATATAATATTTTAGATTTAGGGTTATATTTAAATCAATTTGCCTTCTAGAATTTGACATTGGAAAACTCAAATGCGGTCTAGAAAAGTAGACACTCTTTGAATCATAACTTGCAGAATACAATGAGTTTGGAGGTGATTCTTTTTGCATTGGAATGTAGATGACAAGAGCTTTTTGATGATAAATAATATTTCCATATTTGGAGTAAAAATGGGAAGATCACTCAAGTGACCACTCGAGTAATGAATTCAGAAGTTATTTCCAAGTTCTCTGCCAAGTTTAAGAAGGTATCACTTGAGTGATGAATTCAGATTGCATGATAATAATCTATTATTCATTGATTTATTATCTTTATAATTAATACTTTATTGTATTACTGTTCTAAGCATCATTCCAGGAATTCAATAAAGAGATCATGTATAGAGAAGAAAATGACAAGTTACGGAGCGTGAGGACCGTAACGTCCAACGGCTAGTTTTTCAAATATGAAGAATAGTCAAATGAAGCAACGGGACTGTAACGAAAAAAATGCTTAGAAAAGTCATCTACTATAATTCAACTATAAATATGGAAGCATTCAAAGAAGAGCACGCGATGAGAACACAACAATGAAAACATGCTTATATCATGAGTCATCCTCTTCAGTCCAACCACATTATGTTCTTATCTGTTTTCTGTATCATTTATTCTTAAGAGTGAGATTATTTGTATTGTACTTTAGTATTCATCTTAGTCACTTTAGAGAGAGAATATTAGTTGTAATCCTTTATCATTAAGGTTGTTTCCTTAAGGTGTGCAAGGGGGAGTAAATCGGTTGTATCCTTACAGACATGAGTTACTCAATGAGAGATTTGTAAAAGGCTTCGCAAGTGCCCGGCTAAACTTGTAGGTTTGTAAAGAATTTTCTTATGCCTGGATAAATAAGAAGATAATAGATTGCAAATCTTAGAAGGAGCTTTGGGGACTGAACGTAGGTCATCGTGGATTGGACCGAACTAAGATAAATCATAGTTTGCATCTTCTCTTCCCTAAGCTTTTACATTTCAAGCATATATGATTTAAATAGTTGCTTATGATTTTATACTTCCATACATACTAAGTTAATAAGATGTGAAAAGGATTTGAAAGTTTTTAATAAACTATCGTACACCCAATTCACCCCCTGTCGGGTGTCAGCCAGTTCTAATACTATGGACGTACTAGCCCAATAGGTCTTACCGCCTACTATATTGTCTCAACATCTCTAAGCTTACAAATGAACTCATATATACCAACCAACTATATTTGATATGAAAACAAAAGTTCCCTTGACTTCTATCATTGTTATTCAATATGTCCATTAACATATTAACATTTCCTGGACGGTATTTAACTCCCAGGTTGAAATCATTAAGCAACTATATCCATCATGCTATCTCATGTTCAACTCTTTATTTCACATAGTTACTTCAAATTCTAGTGGTTGTATTACAACTCTACTGCATCCTGTAGAAACAACATCTTTAGATTTTACCTACATAACAATTATTACTATCTCAAGATTCATATGTAGGATATCTTAGTCTGTAAAGCTCCAGCTGACGAAAGGCTCATGCCATAATGTTATCCTGCTGCATCAGGATATATTCCAATTCATATTTTATTCATATTAACACATACCATATGGGTCAATTGTAAATCAAAACCACATAGGTCAATTAAAAATTGAGACCCCTCAGGTCAACATTGTTTATATTGCCATCAATTCCTCTCTTAGCCCTGTGAAGCTCCTCTCACAACTACCATCCTACATAGAATGTTGAATCATCATATCAGCCTTATCAAAGGCAGAGTAATACTGGAGCAATATTACATAGCTCATTCGTAATAATCATCACGACCTATAAAATTAAAATTTTATGGCCTTTCATGGTTCAGTACTGATTCCACTTTAATGGAGTCCAATAGGTCTCCCATCTTGTGATACTACATGATAGAAAAAATAAATTTTTGAAAGCCAAACTCACATTGGCATAGAGTTGCTTATTTCATAATGTGCTCGGCACCGCTTTTAAACACATTTTTGTGTTTTACCTTACTTAATGAACACAAGACATCATTAGTTCTCAATCATCCACAAGACCTAATAGGTTAAATTTAAAATTCATAGGACATACAGTCCTTTGCCACATTTCTGAAGTCTCACAGTTTATTTTGTTTTAGCTTCCCAACTGTTTCAAAATGCTGCTCAAAACTCTCAGCTTCTACCCTCCTAATTTTGATAAAGAGCACTAAAGCGCCACATAGTGAAATAATCACGTATTAATTTTGGTCACTTAATCTGAAACCATGACATATGAGACTTTAAGCATTGTTCCTGCTCTAAGTTTAGTCTCTCTACACTCCGCTCCCCTTTCCAGAGATATCTTCCTCTAGGATATTACTCAAATCCCTTTATTATCAAGATATTTTTTAGTGCTATTCTAGCCTCTAATTGCTTTGAGTAAAATAACATGTACCTTAGATCTTCCTTATACAAACATCCCTCTGCTTTACCTACTAGAAAATTATGATTGTCTTTTACACGGACAAATGATTATAGATTAAATATCTTTACTCCCACAATCCAGCAAAACATTGTTTACCGTCATGCAATCGTTACTAGGAATTATTCCCAATTCATACAATTATAAGCTAATCATATCCATTGCTAGCCTTGTCCATTGGTGTGTATTACATATTTCATAAACATTAGCTCTAATGGATCTGACACCTATGGGTATAGATAAAACCATATCATGGAGTAACTAATGTACACTCAGGGGTAGCCATCTCACCTTGTTTTATGACACAAATGAAGTACTAACATCTAGATCACACAAAACTTGTATGAAATTACTATTAAGTATATCCATACTTTGGATTAGTTCCAGAGATTTACTGACTTTCCCCTTATGCCACTACAAAACTTTATTTTGAGTTCTCTACCTCAACTCCTCTGTCCTTCATTGCCGTAAACAATTGTTGTCTAATTGCCGAGTTGCCGACTTTTATAGTTGATTCATAATCTAGCTGAAATACTATGAGACTTTTCGACTAATGGGCTTACCATAAAGCCTACAGGGTTTGCTCCTTTATTGCCAATTTTTTTGTTCATGTACTTAATAAGTCAGTTTATTTTCAATGGCCCAATGTTTTTCCACTATTTTATCAAATTCAATGTATCATTTAGAGATCAATTTCCTTTTCATTCTAGTCTCAACTTTGGTATCATTGTGTTCGTACACTACTATTCCGCACAAACAGGTAAGTTGTCTGTCGGCCCCTGGCTAAAATAATAACTGAACATAAGCCTTGGTTGCCCTCACTTCCTTGAGGTTCACAGTCTCCTGGGTCTATCTCCATCTGTCCGTATCATTTTAATATGTTATTCCTTATCCAGTTGCATTGTCTTTTAGTTATAAATTGCCACCTGTACTTTGATAGATTTCTGGAAATTTTCCTCCATACAAGGCCATTACTCCTTACAATCTGAGGATCAAACTTCTCACGAAGGCAGGGAGTTGTTATTGACAAAATTATGTTTGTCATATTTGTAGACTTTCCTCCTAAGCAGCAGGTTCAGGTAAAAGCTTAGGCGAAGGCTGCTAGTCAGGGTTTATGAGTTATATATGCTTATTTCCTTATCTACTAAGGTTACCCCCTTTTATCTCTATCTTTACTTATTTTTCTACATTCCACACTGCTCATTACTTAAATCATTGTTTCGTTAATATGCCTATTATCTGCTATATTGGGTCAGGTCTAGCTCCCTGACCTTACCCCACATCTTTATCTCATTGTCTTACTGTCTCTATGCCTCCCTATATTAAAATAAGTAAGAAGTAAATTTCACATATTCTCATGGGCATTTTTGTCCTTTCATAAAATTTGAATATAAAGATACTTCAATAATGGCCTATAACAGACCTTTACAATAGTTTGGGAAAAGTTTTAGGTATTACACTGCCCATAGTTAGCTGTTTAACATGTTTCTATACTCCTTTGTATCTCATGACTTAACATTTTCAACAACATCTTAGGGGGTCACCCAGCCTTCCATTACCTTGGGCCGAGCACTCTTAACTTTCATGTCCCAGTGCAAGAATACTGGTATCGACTTTAACCGTTTTCAGACATCAGTACCCCTGGACTGCCATAAGCTTGATTAATCGGGTCATCCATCTTCAGGAATCCAAATACTATATATAAATCATTTATTAATACTAGTACATATAATCAGATACATACTTAGTCATATGCTTCATCAGGCTCATAAGGCGATCATATGGATCCTTACTTTACAAAGTTGGTACTTTTTCGTGCCATGAATGTAATACACCATTTTCACCAACACTCTTTATGTGTATATTTGACATATATTTAGTGGAATAAAGTAGTGAAATGTGGCGTATGAATTCATGTGAATTTATAGAAAATATTCCAATCGCCGGTTACACGTAATTTGGTCGAATAAGGACATAAAGAGGCGATTAATGCATAATTAAGGGCCTATTATTGTAACAAAAAATTAAGGAAATTAAATGACATGAACGATGGCCTCATTTAAGTGTCAAAATGAGGTTATTCCGAAGAAAAGGGAGATAACTGATTTAATTCGGTAAATCATAAACGTAGGGGCAAAACGATAATTTTGCCGTAAAATGGGAAATAATTATTTTTCCCTAATATTCCCACTAATTGGTGTTAAATGCGAATTAAAAAGAGATAAATGACTACTTGATCATAAATAAACCAATTTTGGTGAATTATTCTCAAGAATGGTTAAATAGTCAAAAAGTCAATACTTGGTCAACAAGTTACTAGATGGCACAATGGGAAATTAGAAGAGGAAAAGGAAATGGATTTAATTAAGGAATAATACATTTATGGAACAATGAAAATGTGCCACATATGTTGAACTAATTAACCCTTCATTATAATATCATTCTCTCATCTCTCCAGCCCTATTATTTCGATCGACTAAATCAGAAAGAGGGAGAGTGAGAGCTGAGCATGGTGAAGAGAAGAGGAAGGTCTAGGTTTCATCAAATCTCAATGTAAGAAGTTGCTACCTTGTGTTTTAAGCTACCTAATCCCTCCATAACCTCTCCTCCTCATCTCTCTACCCTTAAAATCCTTGTTGAGCAGCTGGATCAAGAGTTAGAGAGAGAGAGAGTCAACAACGAGCAGGAGAGCAAAAGTTGAAGAAATCAAGATGTAACTTCCCAAACTTGTTCCTCTTGCTTAATTGATGCTAGTAGAGTTGTTTTGGGCTCGATTATGATTCATTTAGCATAAGATAATTGAAGAAAACTCAAGAGACCTTAATATGTAAGTATCTCCAAATCAAGTCTAATGAATGTCTAACTAGTTAATATGTTGGTTATAAGTAGAAAGGAGGTGATTAGGCTAAAGAAAACGAGAATCCGACACAACTTTTCTGGGAATTTAAATCCTCTTCCCTGTATTGGACGTGGCAAATGGATAGAAATTTGATAATTTTGATGCTTCTATTGGATTTAGGAGGCAAAATTATGTAGGGTCTATGTTGACCATAAAGCGAGAAAAGCCTCAGAAAATGACGATTTCGCCCCTAAAACCCCGAGTAAGGGCTGCTAAGGGAAAAACTATAATTTGAGCATGAATTAGCATAATTTGAGGTCAAAAATGAATTCTACATACAAAAATATGTAAGATTAGCCTGGGTCATAATTTTTGGAAAAGTACAAAAATACCAGGTAAAAAAGGAAATCGACCGGGTTCCCTATGGGCATTTTGGTAAATATGCAATTTTGAGCAAAGATAACCAACTTGTAAATTTTAGAATAAAGTATGAATGAGTAGTCACTCATGTAAAATTACTTTGGGAATTTTAAGATTTGGTAACTGCCCAAGCTAGACAAAGATTAAGGGACCGGTAGAAGCTAGGCTATGGAAAGGAATCCAGGTAGTAACTCTATCTCTCATATTCTATGTGAAAGTTAATATACATTGTTGCCATATTTTGTACAATGTGTGCATGTGGTGTGAATACTCTCCAGGTATGGGTGATGAGTTAAACCACCCCATTGAACCTTTAGGGTACTACGTGGCCAGGTGTACCCAGTTGAGTGGCTTGATATTTATGGATAAGTATAGGCCTGCTCCAAGTTGTGATATGTATAGACAGGTATAGGTTTTCTCTAAGTTATGATGATTATGGATAGGTATAGGCCTACTCCACGGACATGTATAGGCCTACTCTGAGTTATTATGATCACATGATGAGATGATATTTGTACAGATCAGGAACAGATCATCATTTTGATCTGGACAAAATCATCATTTTGTTCCTGAGCATTGTTAGACATGTACTTGACATTTTGATTGCTGCATCACGAGAAATGTTGTATTGCATATTTATTATTCATATTTTATATGATTGGTATTTGTTATACTGAGATTCGTACGAATCTCACCCCTTTCCATAAATTTAAAAATTAATTCAGCAAGTATAAGTGGCTCAAGGGCAACATAGCGGAAGCCGAAAAGGGAAGGACTGATGTTGATCAAGATTTTATCATTGGTTATTAATTAATATTTTTGTGTACTCAGGAAGGATTTGTATTGTAAATTGTATAAACTCTGTACGGATTTTCTGTATCATAATCAAGAATATTGTATCAGTATAATGTAATATTTTTGTATGCCTATTGAGCTACGCGTGAACACTCTGATAAATGCCAAAATAATGTGGGGTTTGACATTTTTGATGTCAGAGCATGCAGTTCAGGTAAAAACAGAATAGTATACTGATATGAACTTGATTACGTTATAATGACAATGACTAATGGAATAAGGTGATTGAGGAGTAAATCATCATGAATAGTAAAAATTTCCCAAAAAATTTGAGGATGCCTAGAGTGCACTTAAGACAATTATGCCCAATTGAAGATGGTGCAAGGAAGCTGCAGGTTTCAAGGATATAGATATGGCAAAAAACAGTATATGGGCCCAACCCAGATCAAGGACAATAGTCAAAGTTACCTGCTAATGACTGAAGCAATCTCTGTCTGTGGAATTAGAGGCAGATCTAAACAAAATTATCAAATCTAGAGTAGAACTGTATACGTGGAATATAACCTGCAGCCGACACAGGGGTTGAGAAGATGCATGAGGATTATTTTGATGTGGGCCCATAACCCACAGAGGTTCCTAGTATGCATAATACATGCATAACACCAACATATTACACCAGGAGTAGGGATTATACATTACAAAGCTCTCATACGAAGATCAGATCTATACAATATGGAGTTTTCCTTTTGGTATGCATTCGTTATGATACTTCATTTCCTAACACTACAGTAGAGTATCAACTAGCTAATACTCACAAAATTTATTATCATTCATTTCATTTTATTCAAAACATCAGAGTTACAAGCAATATCTTTGTCGGTATGAATATTTACATATATTTACATACATGCACAATTCACTAGATTTACTTATCCTTACAACACAAAACATGCCAACTATCTCTTCTACTTCATATACAAACCCAAAAGTCATGAAATTCTTAAAATACATGACATAAACGAGACAACCATAACTAAGTTCTTTTGCTACTCGGCCTCATCTCTTCGTCATTTACCTTCTCTTTGCCCCACGAGTTCCCTCCCTGTACTGGAGATTTGTTTTTGGGAAAAAGGGTGAGATTCACAGGAATCTCAGTAGTAACACAATGATACATATAAGATAACACACATAAACATGTTTCATACTTCATCAATCAACAAAATCATCATAACATCATTATTGCATCTCATGTAATTCATAAACTGACTTAGCGCTAGACAGATTCTCGGCCCTGAGGGGCACCCGTGCATAGATAGGCCTCGGGCCCCGCTCGTGCAATTATGAACATTATCGCTTGAGTGTCAACCCGTCCAAAGATAGGCCCTGGGTGATCACTCTGCTCAATCTAAACATGTTAGACATTTTGGAGATGATATCAAATAATACATATGTATGCCATGTCATATGAAGACGATTACTACCTGGTTGCACTCTTATGTGACTTTTCCCACTTAATCAAGCTCGGGCAAGTACTGAGGCCAGACTGGTTGTCAAGTTCTGAAATCTTCAAATACCACAAATGAGTTATTACTCATCCATGCATCATTCCAAACTCATAACATTGGTAAATTTAGCCTAATAGTGTCAAATTACCAAAATGACCCTTAAGTCTCGATTATCTGTATTTTACTCAAAATCATGACTTAGGCCATTCTTACACATTTTCGCGTGTAGAATTCATTATTAACCTCGAATTGGCCAAAATCAAGCCTAAATGACGAAAATACCTATGACAGCCCTCAATAAGGCTTATAAGGGGTAATTTTAAATAATCGGTCTAAAAAAGACTTTTAAGACCGGTTATGTGGATAATCGATCTAAAAAGTTAAGCATACAAACATAATCAATGGATTCAAAAAAAATTAAGACACTTTTTAGACTGGTTATTTAAATAACCGGTCTAAAAAGTTAAGCATACAAACATAATTAATGGACTCAAAAAAAATTAAGACACATTTTAGGTAAGTGTCTTAATTTTTTTTGTGAGTCTATTTATTATGTTAATATGCTTAGTCTGTACATATCCTAAAAGTATGCTTCCAAGGTCATACTTATAGTTACTAATCACGAATATATCTTGGTGGAGTCATACCTGAAGAACACAATATGCACAACTCCGAAATCTTGCAACACCCAGTGCAAATACATAATGAACTGTGAATGGCTCAACAATATGAAATAATATTAGGAAATAAGTTAGAAAATAAAGTAATTAGAACGCAAGTTGGAAGATAATTTTTGTTTAAGAAATTTTTTCGGAGAATAAATATTTAGAAACAAGGAAAATGACAAAAGAAAACACTAACCTCAGCCCCTAATGAAGAATCCAATTTGTAAACTTTCTCAGATATCGCAATCGTAAACCTGAAACAAATATGAGTATACATTTTTGTAATAGAAATCGATCTGAAATATATGACCGAATCTACTCTGAAGTATGTATAAAACTAATTAAGTAGAGCGCTTATCTTAAACCAATCGAAGGGAAGAAAAGCCGATCTTTACGATGATGGATTCCACCGTACCTCTGCGTTGACGGCAAAGATGGTCAAGGATGGAGGAGCGATATGGGAAAGAGGAGCTGCTACGGCACGAGGGATGAGTTTATAAGAAACTTGATGAGTATCATATTTCAAAGTTGAAATTAGGCGTGAGATAAAGCCGCGAGAGAAGATTTTAAATTTTAGGGCGGACTTTTAAGACCGGTTATTTGACAAAACTGGTCTTAAAAGTTTTCACCTTTAGACCGGTTATAACTAATAACCGATCTTAAAAATAAAAATAAAATTAATTTTTTAATTTCGCATCTTTTAGACCGGTTATCATCAACAACCGGTCTAAAAAGTTTTATCTTTTAGACTGGTTATTAGTGACAACCGGTCTAAAAAGTCTTAAAATTTTTTAATTTTAAATTAATTTTATATTTTTAGACCGCTTTTTTGGACAATCAGTCCAAATAATATCTTTTAGACTGGTTATTTTAAGAACTTGTCTAAGAAATTCTTTATAATTACGAACCTACCACCGATCATATTTTTTAGACCTTATTCACAATAACCGGTCTAAATAATACGGTTTAAAAAGACTATTTTACACTAGTGGTACCTTTTTGAGTTTTTCCTTTTTGATCTTGAGGAGCCAACTACTTAGATCAGCTCCCTCTACTGGTATCCACACGAACATGACCCAACACCGACAGCGTGCTAGCGCCTCCAATGCGCCTCTAGGGTTTACTTGCGGCTCTCCATTTTTTCATCATCTCTAGAAAACCCTAGCTCTCATATTTTATAACTAGTAGGGTTATCTATTTTACGATGGATATTGGATTTTTAAAATTAATCTTAATTAATTTTAAAATCCTTATCATATCAATTAACACTTAATTATTTTGATAAGTTATTAAATAAATATGGTTTAATTAAATCTATCCAAAAGTTTTAATTTAACCTATTTATTTAATTAGAATAAAGAGGCAATGGAATTTAATTTATCTTCATAAATTAAATATGAGATATTATCATATATTTAATATATATTATCAAATAATATATATTATATATATATATAATATAAGATTATCATATGATCATACAATATAATATTATCATATATATAATATATATTATCAAATAATATACATTTTATATATAATATAATATTTTCATATAATATATATTATCAAATAATATATATTATATATATGTATTAATGTATTTCAAAAATACATATGTGTATACAATATTATTAATTTTCTTTTCCAAATATAAATATATATACACGCACACACATATAAATATTTATTAAATAAATATTCACACAACATGTGTATACAATAAATATATATTTAAAATTCATTCACCCTAGATTAAACATTATATTCATTGAATCTTAGACGCATCTTATATTCAATGAATCTGGACATTATAGCTCGTGTTGTGCTATTCTTGTGTGCGACCTTGTAGGCCCATACAAAGTTGGCAGTGGGCCAATGACTATACTAACCCATAAGTCATAAGCGGCCTCTAGCAAGACATTATAACTACCCAATTCATATGAGGATCGACAATACGATACAACCTTTCATATAACCATATTGCGTCCCTTTTGTCACACGATATTTCGATCAAGGATGAGGCATGGAAAATGTCATCCTCCTATTCCTGACCATTACTTTCTCAATCCTTGAGTAGTCTGACTATAAAAATGGAAACTCCTTTTTATCGTTGTATGGCCATACATTTCTCAGACTCACTCATCAAGGGGCCCAATAATATCTCTATACTAATGTGAGGGACAAATTTCATCTTGACCATTCACATTCCTCTGGATGAAAACCACTAAGCCCGATTGTAGCCTTTATCATCACCCCGTGAAAGGTGATTTTTGACTAAGTCAAAGCTTAGTGACTCTCATGTACGAATCCATGATGATCTCAGGTCAAAGGGCATTGTGACGTGGTTATAAATGAGATAAGCTTGTGACTTGATCTATGTAGCTTTCTCATAGCGGGTCGGTCCAGCACCTTGTACTCCTACAAGTGCCTAAGACTTTAATTCGTATCCTGATACCTTATCAAAGTCATACTGGTCTTATTTCATCTTTGCTTCCACATAGATGACCGACCAGGGACATTTAGGATAATCATTATGATTTATCCAAGGATACAACTATCTTAGTGAACATGCGAATAATGTGATAACTAAATGGAGAAATTCATTGAATAACAATTATTCAAAGTACAATGATTGGTCCCTAGGGCACAATTTCCAATAAAGGGTACTATCAATTAAAGATAGCCAACCGGGGAGAGCTACCTGCGGAGGATTCTGATCGAATAGGGCTACCTACGGAAGATCATTATCAGAGAAGGCTACCTACGGAGAGTTCGGACCGAAAAGGCTAACTAGTTATAATGGACTAAATGAAGCGCCGAGTGCAGTATCATAGTGTGGAGCCACTGAGGCTCGACAGAAATTATTATTTGATATTGTGATATTAGTAAGTGTTAATTTGTGATGTATGAACTCAAATAGACCAAAAACTTATTTTTGATTATTTTGAGATTGTGCCAATTTATTTGCAAATTAAATTTAAAGATTATGATGTACGAGTGTTCATATAATTCCATGGCTTTTAGGATTCCACGCACTTCATGGTTAATCTCATTATACCTTGTAACTTCCAAATTGAAAGGTTTCTAGTATTTATTAATAAGACCTTCAATTGTTTAATTATATTCTTTATATATAATTGCACAATTTATTTGTAAATTTAAATATGTGAGGTTTGTGTGAATATTATGTTGGGATTGACAGGCACGTAGAGGAAGAATTTAAAATTACAAAAGCTTACCAATTCCAATTGTGAATCTATCAACGGCGTTTAAATAGAGTAGTTCGAATCGTACTTTTTTGCGTTTTGCCTTTTCAATCTCTAGGAGCGAACACCTCATATCAGCTCCCTCTATCGATATGTACATGAATATGGCTCTAACATGCTCAGTGTGCTGACACTTCTAATGTCTCTCTGTGGTCTTCCTTGTGGCTTACTCTTTCTAATCTATGCTAGGATTATATGGCCCCTTCATATTTATAACTAATAAGGGTTATATTCAATCTTAAAAAATAATCTTAATTCATTTTGAAACCTATATTATGTCAATTAACAATTAATTATTTTTATGAGCTAATTAAATAAATTCAGTTTAATTAAATATGTCCAACAATTTTAGTTTAACCTATTTATTTTATCCGAATAAAGAGCTAATGGAAATAGATTTGATTTATCTTTAAAAATTAAATATGAGATACTATATCTCTATATTACTTATTAAATTTAATTTTATCAAAAAAAATTAAATCCAAAACTAATACTACATAATAATATTATATATATATATCGTCCACCATAGATTAAGCATTGTATTCATTGAATCTTAGACACATCTTAGATCCAATGAATCTGAACTTATAGTTTATGTTGGGCTATTCTTTTGTGCGACCCTGTAGGCCCATATGAAGTTGGCAGTGGGCCAATAAATGTATTAGCCCACAATTCGCAAGCGGCCTCGAGCAAGACACTATAACTACCCAATTCATATGAGGATCATTAACATGATGCAACCTGTCATACAACCATGTCACGTCCCTTTTGTCACACGGTATTTCGGCTAAGGATGAGGCATGGATAGTGTTATCCTCCTGTTCCTGACTATTACTTTCCCGATTTCTGAGTAGTCTAACTATAGAAATGAAAACTCCTTTCCATCATAGTATGACCATATATTTCTCAGGCTCACTCATCTAGGGGCCCTGTAATATCTCTCTACTAATGTGAGGGACAAACTCCATCTTGATCATTCATATTCCTCTGAATCAAAACCACCTAGCCTGATTGTACCCTTTATCATGACCAGGTCAAAGGTGACTTTTGACTAAGTAAAAGCTTGGCGACTCTCTTGTAGGAATCTATGATGATCTTAGGTCTAAGGGAATTATGACATGGTTATACATGAGATAAGCTTATGACTTAATCCATGCAGCTTTCTCATAGTGGGTCGGTCCAGCACCTTGTACTCTTACAATTGTCTAAGACTTTAATTTGTATCTCCATACCTTATCAAAGTTATACTGGTCTTATTTCATCTTTGCTTCTGCATAGATGACCGACCAGGGACATTTAGGACATTGTTTATGATTTTCCAAGGATACAATTATCACAATAAACATACAAATAATGTGATAACAAAATGGAGAAATTTACTAAATAACAATGTTCAAAGTATAATGATTGGCCCCTATGGCACAATTTCCAACATCCTCCCACTTACACTAAGTACAATAATTAATTTAGTTAATTCCCATTGTCATAACATGACGCTCATACTTTGATTGTGCAAGCGGCTTGGTAAGAGGATCAACAATATTGTCTTCTCCTACTACTTTGCATAATTTTATATCACCTCTATCATTAATTTCTCTGATAAGATGAAATCGCCTGAGTATATGCTTGGTCCTTTGATGTGACCTAGGCTCCTTGGTCTGCACAATAGTTCTTATGTTGTCACATAACAAGTCTATTGGACTTGTGATTGTAGCCACCACCCCAAGTTCAATAATGAACTTTCTAATTCAAACGGCTTCCTTAGCTACATCCTATGCTGCTATATACTCATCATCTGTTGCATAATCTACTATAGTGCTTTACTTAGAGCTCTTCTAGCTTATCGTGCTACTATTCAAAAGGAATATATATCTAGATTGCGATCTAAGATCATCTTGGTTAGTTTAGAAACTTACATCTGTGTAACTAGTTACACCTAGTTCAACATCTAATCCACCATATACCAATAATAAGTCCTTAATCCTTCTTAAGTACTTGAGGATATTCTTGGCAGTAGTCCAATAACTCTCACTAGGATCTTGTTGACATCTGCAGATTATACTTAAGGAAAATGAGACATACACTCGAATACATAACATGGTATACATGATGGATATAATGGCTGAGCCATATGGAACCTTGCTCATGCGATGTCTCGATCAGGTGTACTAGGACACAGGTTGATGCGATCCATAATCAACAAGTTGTCTCTTCATATTCAAGTGTTGACTCTTCAACTTCAAACTATCATTTTCAAATTCCAGCCGGTCCAGTCACAAGAGCACAAGCTAAAATATTTAAGGAAGCATTGATTGGACTTATTCAAGAGGCTAATGCAAATCAGATGGCAATTGGATCAACAATTGTGGATAAAGATGTTGAAAACGTCATTAATTTCTTAGGGGCTGCAGATGGAGATACTAATCAAGTTTTGGGCTTGGAGACTTCAAAACAAAGAGCTTGGACCTAGTACTATACATGGGAGGACTCATTTGGGCCTAAATAAGCACATTTTGGGCCTTGAATGCTGATTAAATTTTGTGACTTTTATTTGTGCGAAAATTATTAGATATTGGGCCTATTTGACTTTTGGGTTTCCTAATTAATTAATTATATTATGTTATTTTCTATTTTCTAGGATGCATTGAATGCAATTAGGGTTTCTGAATATTTCTCTTTAAATACTTTGTAACCCTTCATTTGAAGGAGACAAAAGACTTGAAACTTGATTATTGAATGAAAGGTTGCACTTTTCTGCACCTTGTTTCTTGGGAGTGGATTCTCTCTAGGGTTCTTCTTAGAACTAACAGACTTATCAAGGCTTGATCAACCTTGTGGCGTCTTCCAACACTTCGGGTCCTTGTTCTTTCGTGCTCAAGGGTTCAAGTGGATCGTCGATCTGCGTTTAGCGTTCTTGGGGTGCGTATATTCATATTGGTTGTGGGTTCGTGGGGTCTTCCCTTGTGGGTTCGCACCATCTTGGTATCAAAGCTTCGGATCTAAACTCAGGTCACATCTTTCTATTCATTGTTTCAATTTTTCGTTTAGGGTTTCATGCTTTGTTCTTGAGTCTTTTCGTCTAGGTCACCTGCGTTCGTGTCTGAAATTTTTGCTTTTTTTTCGTTAACCGTCTCTTTGTCGTTTCCAATGTTTAGTAAGTCTTTTTCATAGTTCAAAATCTCTTCTTTCATATCGTTTTGGATTTAGTTCAATTCGAATTGTCATTAGTAAGTTCTAGCCATTTTAAATCAGTCGTGTTTCTGCAAATTTTCTGTGTCAATTCGTCATTTTTTTCCAGAACGTCATCAAATCTTCTTTCCTTGTTTGACCTGTTTTACTTTACGGTTTTGGTCATTTAATAGGTCATTCTCATTGTTCAGAATCTCATCTTTCCAGTCGTTTTAGTTTCATCTCAATCCAAAATTTCTACAGTACATTATAGTCTTTTGAAAATGACGCCTTTCTGGAATTTCTGGGTTCAGATTGCTTGAGATTGTTTGTGATAGATTGAGTATTCTCTTTAAATTTCAGTAAAAAAAAAGAGAAACAAAACCAGCATCAGGAAAAAAAAAGAAAAAAGAAATTGACAAAAAAAGCAACAACAAAAAAAAAAAAAAAAAAAAGAGAAGAAAGTTCCAATTGATATGCTGGAAGTGTTATATGCAAGCATCTATCCTAATACCTAGAATTTGACTGTACCTTTTTCACTTTGTCAATTGAACTTTTGTTTTTCCTTAAACTTCTTTTCCAATACTCACTTTGATATTCCATATTTCTAAGTGTTGGTTTGATTTCTGCAAATTGTGATTGCATTGATTAAATTGCTTAGTTCTTTTATAGAGCCTTAAGAGGAATCTAAGAGTGGAAAAAAGGCAAGAGTGACATACATCAATTTAAAAGCCAAATTTGAGAGAAACACGAGTGACACTAAACTTGTTTGAGTGAAACACGTGAGAAGAGTGGTGAGGTCCCTTTTTTTTCTAAATCTAACTTTTCAGGTACTACTAATATGCATGATGAAAAAGAAATTCATAGACATCTTCAATCCTTGTTAAAAGGAATGCAAAAGTTTAATGCTGAAAACGACCAATAGATGTCTAGTCACAACTCCAGATCAAAAAGAGAATTCCAAAGAAAGCTGTAAGAGTTGAAACAAGGCTCCATGAGTGTTAATGAATATTTTCAAGAGATGGAATTAGCCTTGATTAGAGCTGGAGTGAAAGAAACTTCAAGAGCCACTAAGGATCGTTTTGTTAATGGGCTTAATCTTGATTTAGCTTGTTTTGCAACGACCCTGACCTTCTTAGATATTGATATTTTGGTTCAGTTTGTTGCTGAGTATGAGCAAAAGATCAAGCGACAAAGGTGTTCAGAGAGTAGCTCCAATTCAAAGGAGATTGGAAGCTTGATTGTTACAGTCCCTAATGACGAGTTAGAGCCACCCAAGGAGGAAGAAGAGCCTAATATTGAAAATCAAGCTAAGCAGTGTAAAGAAGGCATTCTTGTTCCAAGTATCAATCTTGTGATTGAAGAAGTTCCTCTGAATCATGAAAAGAAAAGTGAAAATAAAAGTGAGAGTGATTTTTGTCAAACTACTATTGAGATAAAAATTCAGCTTGAGAGAGAAAAAGACATTGAGAGCATTAAGTATTGTCAAAGTAAGGAGAGTAAAAGTGAGTTTGAAAGACAAAAAGCTATTGAGAGTATGAAGTGTTTTCAGAATAAAGAGGGTGAAGAATTGAGTGAAAAGCAAGAAGAAAAGAATTGTGAGAAAAGTGAGAGCAAGGATATTTCTTCAGTTACTAATGATCTTAATCATTATTTGCCTTGTGATTTTGATGTGTTGCAGGTGTTCTTGGATTTGATCCCTAAGAAGCCACCCGATGGATTCTTCTTATCTTCAAGAGGCATTGAATCTTCATGTCCTTCGTGTGGTAAGCTTAACAAGAGACATGCAAGCTGGCTGAAATTTATTGAGACATTCCCATATGTTGTCAAATACAAGAAAGGTGAAGATTCGAGGGCGAATCCTTTTGAGGAGAGAGGGAATGATGCGATCCATAATCAACAAGTTGTCTCTTCATATTCAAGTGTTGACTCTTCAACTTCAAACTATCATTTTCAAATTCCAGCCGGTCCAGTCACAAGAGCACAAGCTAAAATATTTAAGGAAGCATTGATTGGGCTTATTCAAGAGGCTAATGCAAATCAGATGGCAATTGGATCAACAATTGTGGATAAAGATGTTGAAAACGTCATTAATTTCTTAGGGGCTGCAGATGGAGATACTAATCAAGTTTTGGGCTTGGAGACTTCAAAACAAAGAGCTTGGACCTAGTACTATACATGGGAGGACTCATTTGGGCCTAAATAAGCACATTTTGGGCCTTGAATGCTGATTAAATTTTGTGACTTTTATTTGTGCGAAAATTATTAGATATTGGGCCTATTTGACTTTTGGGTTTCCTAATTAATTAATTATATTATGTTATTTTCTATTTTCTAGGATGCATTGAATGCAATTAGGGTTTCTGAATATTTCTCTTTAAATACTTTGTAACCCTTCATTTGAAGGAGACAAAAGACTTGAAACTTGATTATTGAATGAAAGGTTGCACTTTTCTGCACCTTGTTTCTTGGGAGTGGATTCTCTCTAGGGTTCTTCTTAGAACTAACAGACTTATCAAGGCTTGATCAACCTTGTGGCGTCTTCCAACACTTCGGGTCCTTGTTCTTTCGTGCTCAAGGGTTCAAGTGGATCGTCGATCTGCGTTTAGCGTTCTTGGGGTGCGTATATTCATATTGGTTGTGGGTTCGTGGGGTCTTCCCTTGTGGGTTCGCACCACAGGTCCTTGCTGAGATGGATGTCATGAGGCTTGGGTATGTAACCCCTTTTTGAATCCTTCATACTGAACCTATGCAGTATCTTGTCTATGTATGTCCTCTGACTCAGGCCTATTAGCCTCTATCTCTATAGATCCTAATCCCTAAGATGTAAGTGGCTTCACCTAAGTCTTTCATCGAGAAAGAATTTCCTAACCAAGACTTGACACTTTGCAAGGTAGGAATGTCATTCCCAATCAGCAGGATGTCATTTATATATAGCAAGAGAAATACAAATATGCTCCCACTAACCTTCTTATAAACACAAGGTTCAACGATGTTTCGAATGAATCCAAACTCTTTGACTACCTTGTGAAAATGATGATTCCAGCTCCGAGATGCTTGCTTCAATCCATAAATGGATATTTGAAGCTTGCATAACTTACCAGAGTCCTTTGGATGCACAAAACCTTCAAGTTGTGTCATTTACACATCGTTAATAAACTTTCCATTAAGGAAGGTTGTTTTGACATCCATCTGTCATATTTCATAGTCATAATATGCTGGCAACAAAGATTCTGATTGATTTTGCCATTGCAGCTGGGGAAAAGGTTCCATCATAGTCTACACCATGAGTTTGAGTGAATCCTTTTGCAACCATTCGTGCTATGAAGACATTTACTTTTTCATCCATGTCAGTTTTCTCCTTAAAAACCCACTTGCACCCAATCATTTTTATACCTTCAGGTGGATCAACTAAGGTCCATACCTGATTGTCGTACATGGATTGCATTTCAAACTTCATGGCATTTAGCCATTTGTCAGAGTTTGGTCCCACTATGGCTTCTTGATAGGTGGTTGGCTCATTCTGCTCAATGACCAACACATCACGACTTCCAGTAATCAAAAATCCATATCTCTGAGGCTGTTGTTGTGTCCTATCAGACCTTCATGGGCCTTGTGTTACTTGAAGAGGCTCAATAACTTGTTATGAGTCTTCTCGATTTTCCATATGTGGTTTATACTATCTTGTAACTCTCAAACTTATGCGAGATATACCTTGCTCCCATTGGTTCTTTTACAGATAAACTATTTTTCTAGAAAGATATCATTCTGGATAACAAACACTTTGTTATCGATAGGATTGTACACATAGTATCCCTTTGTTTCATTAGGATACTCCACAATAAAACACTTTGAAGATTTGAGCGCTAATTTATCAGAGGCTTGTTTCTTAACATAAACCTCATATCCCTAAGTTTTGAGAAAAGACAAGCTAGGTTTCTTCCTAATCCATATCTCATATGGTGCTTTTTTAACTACCTTAGATAGAACAAGATTTAATGTGAACGTAGTTGTCTCTAGGGCATGGCCCTAAAAGGATGGTGAAAAATAAGTTTGACTCATCATAGATCAAACCATATCTAATTGTTTTCGATTCCTCTACTCAGAAATGTCATTCCATTGTGGTGTTCCTAGAGGGGTCAATTGTGAGATTATTCTACAGCTTCTAAGATGGTCAATAAACTGTTAGCTTAAATATTCACCACCTCGATTAGATCGAAGTGCTTTAATTGTTTTTCCAAGTTTGTTTTGCACTTCATTTTGGAATATTTTGAACATTTCAAAAGATTCAGATTTATGTTTCATTAGATAGATATATCCATATCTACTAAAGTCATCTATAAATGTAATGAAGTACATATAACCTCCTCTGGCAGCTGTATTTAGTAGTCCATATACATCTGTATGTATGAGGCCCAATAAATCAGTGGCCCCCTTACTATACCCAGTAAAAGGTGGTTTTGTCATCTTTCCTAATAAGCAAGATTCACATGTATCATATGATTCAAAATCAAATGAGTTAAGAAATCCATCTTGATAGAGTTTAGAAATGTGTTTCTCATTTATATTTCGCATAGACGACAATGCCGTAGGTAGGTTGAATTCAAATCGTTTGACTTGATCCTTTTGGTAGTTATGTTATAGATATTTCCACTATTAGGATGTTTCAAATTTAATATATATAATGACCAACATGCAAATCACCATTAGCATAGAAAACATCATTATGATAAATAGAACATTTACCATTCCCAGTAATGGAAACATAACCTTCCTTATCCAAATAAGAAAGAGAAACAATGTTACTACTCAAAGTAGGAACATAATAGCAATTGTTAAAAACTAACAAAAGCCTATTAGGCAGAACTAATTCATAAGTACCTACAACTAAAGCAGTAACTCTTGCTTTGTTTCTAATTCGTAGGTCTACTTTGCCTTTCTTCAGCTTTCTACTATCCTTAAGACCTTGCACATTTGTATAAATGTGAGAACCACATGCAGTATCTAATACCCATATAGAAGACGTAGAAAGATGAATGCACATAACATAAATACCTGAAGAGATTGCCCCACTATCATTCTTATTCATTTTCATATCTTTGAGTTAAAGTTTCAAATTCCTCTTCTAATGATCGGGTTCAATGTAGAAGAAACATACTCCTTCCTTTAGAGGCTTTGCCTTCTTGGCTACAGGCTTGGTTTCAGGCTTATTTGACACTTTGGTCTTATCACCTGAGCCATTACCCTTCTGTTGGGATTGGAAGGCACAGCGGAAGAAATTCAACCTTTAAAATTTTTTCCCAATCCCGAACATGGATCTATCAACGACATTTAAATCAACTTAGAAAGAGTCGTACCTTTACATTTTTTCCTTTCCAATCTCAAGGAGCTCATGCCTCATATCATTTTCCCCTACCGGTATCCACATGAATAGAACCCAACACCGGCATCATGCTAGCACTTCCAATGCCTCTCTAGGATTTTCTTGCGGCTATCTATTTCTCTTATGCCCTATGGTTTTCTAACTCTTCGTTTTTATAACTAATGAGGGCTATTTTAGATCTTAAAAATTAATCTTAATTAATTTTGAAATCCATATTATATCAATTAACATTTAATTTCTTTTATGAGCTAATTAAATAAATTCAGTTTAATTAAATTTGTTCAACATTTTTATTTAACCTATTTATTTAATTCAAATAAAGAGCCAATGAAATTAGATTTAATTTATCTTTATAAATTAAATATGAGTTACTATATCACTATGTTACTTATTAAATTTAATTTTATCAAATAAAATTAAATATGAAACTAATACTACATAATATATATATATATATATATATATATATATATATATATATATAATAATATTATTTTCCTTTTTTCGAATTTTATATCATATATATAAAATCCGTCGACCCTAGATTGAATATTTTATTCCTTGAATCTTAGACACATCTTAGATTCAATGAATCTGGATATTACGACTACTCAATTTATATGATGATCGTTGACACGATGTAACCTGTCATACAACCATGTCACATCCCTTTTGTCACATGATATTTCGGCCCAGGATGAGGCATAGATAGTGTAATCCTCCTGTTCCTGACTGTTACTTTCCTGATTCCTAAGTAGTCTAACTATAAAAATAGAAACTCCTTTCCATTATAGTATGGCCATACATTTCTCAAACTCACACATTGAGGGGCCCAGTAATATCTCTATACTAATGTGAAGGACAAATTCCATCTTGACCATTCACACTCCTTTGCATGAAAACCAACAAGCCCGATTGTAGCCTTTATCATCACCCAGTCAAAGGTGACTTTTGACTAGGTCAAAGCTTAGTGACTCTCATATAGGAATCCATGATGATCTTAGGTCAAAGGGCATAGTGACGTGGTGATACATGAGATAAGATTATGACTTCATTCATTCAGCTTTCTTATAGCGGGTCGGTCGAGTAGCTTGTACTCTTACAAGTGCCTAAGACTTTGATTGGTATCTTCATACCTTATCAAAGTCATAGTGGTCTTATTTCATCTTTGCTCCTGCATAAATGATCAACCAGGGACATTTAGGACAATCTTTATGATTTATCTAAGGATAAAGTTATCACAATAAACATGCGAATAATATGCCCTTGCCCTTGCCCTTCCTTTCTGAACCATCAAAACAGTGCTGGGCCTTTTCTTAATATTTTGCTCAGCAGTTTTAAGCATCCCATGCAGTTCAGAAATGTATTTTTCTATGTTGTAGTTCATAAAAAACTGGTTATAACTTTCCAAGAGTGAGTCTGAGATCAAATTTGTAGCTAACTCCTGGCCCATAAGAAATCCAAGCCTCTCAAGGTGATCAATATAGCCTTTCATCTTCAACGTCATTTTATTGTGGGACGCCTATTCGGTAGTTGTAGTAAGGGATAGGGACGCCTAAAGTCTCCCACAGGTACGGAGGGAGGGACTTTTTGCGTCCCTAGTAAATTTAGGGACGCCTAAAGCCCCTTCCATCTGCACCTGTGGGAGACTTTAGATGTCCCTAACTCCTTAGGGATGCCTAAAGTCCCACGTTAGGCGTCCCCATTACACTAAAAGGGACATCTAAAGTGTCTCTAGACGTCCCTATTTCTTACGGATGTAAAAACTAATTTTTTTTAAAAAAATATTTTTTATAATTTGGTCTGCCTGAAAATTGAAACTATAGGAACAAGATCCAAGAATAATGCATAATATCTTTACAAATCTGTAAGAACAATAACAAAGTGTTGTCAAAAATGTTGTCTATACTACCTAAAATAAACATACACATTTACCGATCTATGTGTTGAAAAAGCTGCACAGTCAAATAGTCTCTGATTAAGTTAATGTCTTCATATAAGTAGGCATCTTCATTATCAAAAATCTACAAATTAGAAAATAAGATTAGATAGAATCAGTAAAGAATCCACATTTCAATCACAATACTAAAAATATTATCATTTGATTACCTGTTGAAAATCACTTGTAACACCACTCTGAATGATGTTATATATGTAAAGGAGAATGTAGTAGCCGCATTCATTGTTCCCTAGCTGTCGAGGGCACTATAAATCAAAAGCAGCTAGTTAAAATCAATAAAGTCATCTAAAAAACCGCCAATAAAAGAACTTGAATTGAAACCAGATATTACTGGAAAAAACCACTTCGGGTATTTAACAACTCTACCCTCACGTGACCCACCAAGCATTCTATATGTCTGAGTTGCACTACCATTAAAATGTAAAACCACAAAAATTAGAACAATTCATTTAAGTCAATAATCAATAAAATAAAAACAAAATAACTTACGTATTGAAGAAGGATTTTGTTTCCTTGTCTGGCTTTTTACCCAAGGAATCAAACCAATATACATGATTAATGCGAGGAAAAAAAACACACAGACTCCAATGGAAACTACAGCAATATATGGATTTAAATGAAGTTAAGACAAGGAAATTATTTATTAAACTTCCTACTAAATCAAAATTAAAGTATGTACCCTTGAACAATTGGTGCTAGATAACAATGAAGTTTGGTCTCTCCCATTGTGTAGCCCACATAATGCGTCCTTTTGATACATCATTGCCATCCCTTGTCGTATTTGCTGGACGCAAGAATTTGTATAAATTATCCCTCCCCATACTGATGCATGTGTGGTTAAAGCACCTAAAATAGAAATCAAATGATAAATAAAATATTGAACGCATGAAACCAAAAAACCACTATATTAATTCAAGGAAAGAAAAACTAATTGTATGGAAAGTTTTACCTATCCTGCATCTATCTCCTCCAAATACATAAAGTCCCTGAGATCTTTATTGTCAATCGTAAAGGGATATGTCAATTGTTGATCCACAATCCCTAGAGGCATATGCAAGTCGATTTGACAAACACCTTTATAAATCTGTTACAGTCGTGCCAAGAGGGGCCATTTTCCTGTATCTTGCTCATCCTATTATCATAACATGAAAAACCGATTATTAGTAGGATGCCAATAGATATCAAGTAGTACAAAGGTAGTTCCTACCATTGGAGGGGTTGCGGACGTGCCAATAAGATTATAGGGCTAAAGGATGAAAGATCCAATCGTTTAACCCAGCGTGGCAACTTCTTCATTAGGGACAGGGGTGGCTGTACCTTCTTCCCCCTCTCAAACACATATGACTGTCACCCTACATAAATGGTGTGGAATCTAATTATGATGGTGGGTAATAGCCTGTCTGTAAATGAAAGCATCGGCAATAGCATGAAGCAGTAGGGCATCCAAATAGAGAATGCAAAGTTCTCCTAGCTTTAGAGTAGAAGGCTGGCTCAATGGTTCCAGAATGGCAGAAAGTTGGATTAGGGGTTCCTCTAGTGGGCCCGGTGGGTGGTAACTTCCTTTGGTGCTGGGGAAGGCCGGGGATTCCTGGGTTCTATGCCCATCACTTTGTATCTTTGAGTCAAACATAGATTTCATTTCACTATGTAGCTCTGCTAATAGCTCTTCTCAGAGCTTATCGTGAAATTTAACCTCAACCTTTAGTTCAATCTGGGCCACAAACTCTCTACTGGGTTCACCTTCTAATGAAGCGTACGAGGCTCGTCCGAAAAACTTTGCCACACTAACTCCCCTAACCTCCCCTCGAACTCGATTGGAGTTATTAGGCTTCCCAATCGCTATTGACAATATGTCCATCCATCCACTAGGAGTGAACAAACCTTGGTTGCTCTGCTCTTCGTGTTCATCCTACAGCATACAATTTATTGTAAACGAAAATTAAACACTAGCAACATAACATATTGTCAAAATTATATACTTATACTTATACTTTATTGTGTAGAGAGAATACTTGTTTATATCATAGCCGGTCCAAGTAATAACCTTAAATGAAGGCCCCAAAGATAGCTACTCAATTGTCTCAGACACACCGATCTCATGCGAAACCTTCTCCTCAAACCACGCTATGAATGTCTTGTTTTGCTCAATAGCTATCTGCATGTCACTCTTCTTTGGATTCATATTCTTCAAACTATTTTTGTGTTCATCTATGTACGATTGAACTTCTTCCATATTATTCAGGATATACAAGTGTGCTTGCAACACCTCTTCACGAGGCACATTCTCTACTTTCAGACCTCGTGTTCCCTTGCTTCTTCCTTCTTCATGCTGAGGTTGTTCCTTTCTCCCTGATAGATAATCCCTGCAAAAATCCATTGCCTCTTCAACTATACTTCGTTCAACTATTGAGGCTTCAGGTCGATAAGGATTTTTAGAATACCCTTTTAAGATCTTAATGAATCGCTCCAAAGGGTACATCTACCTCAGGTAAACTGAACCGCAGAGCCTTACGTCCCTTACTAAATGAACTATCAAATGCAACATGATTTCAAAAAAGGAAGGAGGAAAATGCATCTCTAGTTGGGACAAAATTATATAACCCTCATTTTCCAGTTCATCCAAATGTTCAGTGTCAATGACTTTGTTACAGATGGCATTAAAGAAAACACACAATCTTGTTATAATAGTTTGTACTTCATCCTTTATAATCCCTCTAATGGCTACTGGTAATAGTTGTTGCAACAACACATGATAGTCATAGGACTTCATTCCTACTAACTTCAAATCGTCCATTGAGACACACTTTCTCACATTAGAAGAATACCCCTGTGGCACCTTAATTTCATGTAGATACCTATACAAACTTCTTTTCTCCGCTTTTGATAGTATATGCGCTGTTGGCTCCATGTATGTCCTCCTACCATCATCTCTTAGTTGTGGATGTAACCATTCTCTTATTCCCATATCAAGAAGGTCTAGTGTCATATTGATTCTATCCTTAGTCTTCCTTGGTATGTGTAAAAGCATACTAATAAGGCTATCACAAATATTTTTCTCCATATGTATCACATCAATACTATGTCTTACATCAAGAATACGCCAATATGGAAGATCAAAGAAAATTGATCTCTTCTTCCATATGTTTTCTCACTCATAGTCCTCTAATTCTTACCGAAGGTGATATTGATACGTTCCACCTGACTATAAACTTCCTCCCTGGTTAATGCCTTTGGAGCTATCCCATTCTTTGGTAAGCCTTTAAATCCTTTCTTAACCTATGATACAAGTAAACTGATGAAGAAACCTCCTATGACTAAGGTAGACTATTTTTTTCTCATGCTTGAGTTGATGGAAGTGTGTGTCTACTTCACAGATCGGACATGCTTTATGCACCTTCACACTGCACCCTGATAAGTTCCCGTATACAGGGAAGTCATTTATCATGGTGAAAATCATTGTATACAGCTTGGAATGCTCCTTCTTATATGCATTAAACACATCTACGCCTTCCTCCCACAACTTCTTTAAGTCCTCAATCAAAGGCGCCAAATATACATCGATGTCGTTCCCTGGTTGTTTTGGTCCAAAGATCATCATAGAAAGCATCGCATACTTTCGTTTCATACATAACTAAGGAGGTAAGTTGTATAATAAAAGGAGAACTGGCCACGAACTATGTATTCTAGTAAGAGTTCTATACAGATTGATTCCATCTGTACAAAGCCCAAGGCGAAGGTTTCTCAGCTAGCTACTAAATTGAGGGAACATTTCATCTATTTTCCTCTGCTGTGGAGAGTCGACTGGATGCCGAAGATATTTTTTGTCAGATATTATCTCATTAGAATGTCATCTCAACTTCTTTACTTTCGTTGGACTCACAAACAACCGCTTAAACCGCGGTATTATTGGAAGATACCATAACACCTTTGAGGGCTGCCTTTTAGTTATCCCTTCACCACAACCACCATCTTTCTTCACTTTATATCAGGACATTTTATACTTAGGATACTCACTAAGTCCTTCATACTCCTTTCTATACAATACACAGTCATTATGGAAAGCGTGTATCTTTTTATACTCCATACCCATCGTAGAAAAGATTTTATTGGCCTCATACATACGATTTGGAAGTTCATTATAGTCTGGAAACATATCACACAACAATTCAAGCAGCAATGTGAAACTACTATCGGTCCACCCATAAGTTATCTTTAAGTTGACCAAATGCAATTTTCCTGTTAGCCATGTGTACTTACTTCCAAGGTATAAAGGTGTCTCCACATCACTCCGCAGGCCGTCATATTTATGTGACTGTGCAATAGATTCTACCTCAACATCGTTAATCATTTTCTCCATTCTGTCTTTATCTATCACATCCAAAACTTCCTTCTTGTGAGACGAACAATCTGTTACTTCCTTACCATGCCATATCCACCTTGTGTTTTAAAGATTTATTTCATCACAAAGTAGGTGATCCCTAATAACTTCAACATCCACCTGACTCTCATTTAAACAATTGACACAAGGACAAAAATAGCTTCCATTTTTTGTTGGAGCTTTCTTTCAAGGAAATTCAATAAATTCTTCCACCCCATTCTCATATTCTTCACTAGTTCTTAAAGCATCCATCAAACTATGATCCATTTTATTGCCACCTAAGTCATTCCCAATAACACTCAAGCTTAGGATAATTGTAGGGTTTACTTTTTATTATAATTTTTTTAAAAAAAAATTGGCAATATTTCCCCTTAAACATGAGACACCTCAAAATTCCAATAACAAATCATTTCAGCTTAATTTTAACAAAACTAACTAATTAAGGTAATTTGGAACTGTTTTACACAATTATAATAGAGGAATATTCATGAAATTGTCATATAAAAAGGGCATAGCACAAACAAGATATAATAAGGGCATGTGCATATATATCATGTTGTGATGTTGAATAGGTTTGGTTCTTCACACACAGAAACACTCTAACTCATAAGTCATAATTCACAAGCTATTTGGACAAAAATCATAGAGTTTCCTATACCCACAACAATAATTTCAGAAAAATAATTCCAATGTAAGTTAATATTTCAATAATTCCAATGGTTCTTATTAATCCAATCAAACTAGCAATATCCTTCATAACACAAATATAATTCTAAAAAACCAAACGAATTAAAAGGGAAAAGATTTTTAATACATTCAATAACAAAGGAAAATAAGCTAAACTACATACCAAACATTTGAAGGAAGCGTCAATTTAATTCAGTATTATTTTGCGTCTTCCCTCTTGCAGGATAGCCGTCTGTGTAAGTGTGAGGACGAAGTGAGGGATGAAGGAGGGAGTGAGGCCTGTGTGTGTATGTGTGTATGCGCGTGTGTGACAATAGAGAGGGAGTGAACAGTGACGACTGTGTGTGTGTGTGTCTGGAAGAGAGGTGGACGGAGAGGGAGGGCTGTGTGTGTGTAAGGACGGAGTGAGGATAGAGGAGGGATGACTGTGTGTATGTGTTTGATAGAGGAAGGAGAGGAAGGGATGAAAGGAGGGAGTGATGAAGGAGAGGGAGGGACGGAGAGGGAATGACAACAGAGGAGGGAGTGAGGAAGGAGAGGGAGGGACGGAGGGAGGAAGGGATGGAGGAAGGGAGTGACTGTGTGTGCGTGTGAGGAAGGAGAGGGAGAGAGTAAGGAAGTAGAGGGATGGACGCAGATAGAGGAGAGAAGGTAAGTATAGCTGAGGTTTAGGCATTCCCAGCCATTTTTTGGGATGCCTAAACAAGCTTTATGCGTCCCCAAAAAATTTTGGGAACGCATAAAGCTTTGTAGATCCCCATAAAGGGACCTGTAAAGCTGTCATGGCTATTTTATTAGCCATGATAGGTTTTAGGCATCCCCATTTGTAATGGGGATGCCTAAAACCCCTACTTTGGCATCCCCAAAAAAATTGGGGACTCCTAAAGTAGGTGAAATTTACCTTTAGGTGTCCCTAAAATTTTTTGGGGTACCTAAAGTATTTTTCTAGCGCCAAATGAAGTACCTTGGTGTCCCATCTGTGATTTGGGATGCATAAAGTTTGAAATTTCCCTTCAAAATTACATAAATGCCATCATGTTAGCTTTTTACTTCCCTTTTTAAAATAGGGATGTATTTTAGGGAAGTAAAAGCTTGTTTTTGTAGTAGTGACACCTTCAGCCATCTTGCAAGAATGTAAGGACTTTGTGATCTGATAACTTTCTTACCTTTCCTATTGTTGGAACATTTCCTTGTGATGCACAATCATCTCATGAGCCTCCATGAGTTCCAGATCTCTTTGGAACTCTGGAACCATAGTGGCAAGCATTAGGCAACCTACATCCACAAAGTCTTCCTTATGCTTAGTGTAAGCATCTTTCTGAGATCTTTGAGCATTGGTTGTAGGCTCGTTAGTAATTGGTTGATATAGGACATATGCTTTTCTTTCCAACTTGAGAACAATTTTCAAGTTCCTGAACCAGTCAAGAAAGTTTGTCCTTCTCAAGGACTGATCATAATGATAGTGTAGCAGTATTACTAGTTGACATGATTCTACAATTAAAATGTGCAAAGTTAGTTAGTAATGTTCCACTAAATTAACAACCCTCAATATAATAATTAGTGGCCTAAGATCCGTATTTGACTTAAATTTAATTCTGCTTTGGTATAATGCTTAAATTCAAGTTATTTAGATAGGTAACCTCTTTACCAATTACATCACATGTAACTCTTAGATTTTTATGGGATTCGATCATTATATGATCTGGCATGTTTAATCCCATATCTATTTCCTTGAGATCTAAAATTGTTTTGTTAATCTCAATTATGTCAAAACAATAATGAATTTTGTGAGTAGCACCATTACTCATGCTTGTCAAACCAAGATAACTCAAATGCATCCAATTTGGTAGATCCTACAATTGAGCGATTTAGGTTTTGACAAGTATTCATTAATTGACGGCATTCGACTTAAAATTTTATTTGGAAGGCTTAATCAATTAGTTTTGTTTATATAAATGCATATCATGGTTGTATCTTGTACAGATAAATACATATAAATGTAAAATTATGCATTCAATAATCTAATTAAAAGGCATAATTTAAACGTGACACAACATGACTCACCTAACCTAAAATCCTCCCAAGCCAATGAGAGGACTTCTCTAAATAAGAAAAGAAATACATTGAGAGATACCTAGTTTAAATATACGAGGGGAGTGAGATGAGAAGAGAATGTACATTGAGACTATTTAGAGGAAGGCACGACACACAAGCTGTATCTAAATATTAAAACCCTTATAAAACTAAAGCCATGTTGTTCACCATACCCAAACAAGTTTGAAAAATAAACCACAACAAGCAACATTTCATTCAATATGAAAAGCAATAAATGTCGTGATTATGTTATATCGTGCTAGAAACAGTCGGCCACGACGGTCCTGTTAGCTAGTTAGTAGGTGGGGTTGAAGGGGGTAGCACCCCTAGAGCTTTTGAATAAGGGCATACTCTCCTTTTAAGAAATTGTTTTAAAAAAATTGTCTCAACCCAGTTTTGGTACCCTACCTGACTCCCTAACTGCAAGTGACCCAATTGGATGGCTGCGAGCTATGATCTCAGGTGACGACTTCATACAATCTTAGGGTTTGAACTACCGACGGTGGTAAGCACAGAAACATGATTATGACGATAACCAGAGATAAACATGAAATCCAGTTTTAGATCTAATCAAAATAAAACATATCACATATATTCCTGTAAACGAAAACAAAAAAGCAGAAGTATGGAATATTCAGAACCTTCGAACAGATATATAACACTTATATAATTCTTTGAAAAGAAACTCGTACGAATGAAAAATGCACATATATTATCTATATATCACATATATGAAAACACAGACTGAACTTAAATGCATAATTGACCTGGCTCTGATGCCACTATTGGGATTAGCAGGAACACAGTGAAAGAATTTAAAATTCCAAAAGTTTACCAATCCCAATTGCGGATCTATCAACAATGTTTAAATTGAGTAGTACAAATTGTACCTTTTTGCAGTTTGCCTTTTCAATCTCTAGGAGTGAACACCTTAGATTAACTCCTTCTACCAGTATCCACACGAATATGACTCAAACACGATCAGCATGCTAGGGCCTCCAATATCTCTCTAGGGTTTTCCTTGTGGCTCACTCTTTCTAATCCATGCTAGGATTACCTTGCCCCTTTTTTTTATAACTAATAAGGACTATATTGGATCTTCAAAATTAATCTTAATTAATTTTCAAACCCATATTATATCAATTAACATGTAATTATTTTTATGAGCTAATTAAACAAATTTGGTCTAATTAAATTTATCCAACAGTTTTAATTTAACCTATTTATTTAATCTGAATAAAGAACCTATAGAAATATATTTGATTTATCTATATAAATTAAATCAGAGATACTATATCTCTATGTTGGTTATTAAATTTAATTTTATCAAATAAAATTAAATAAAAATAACACTATATATATATGTATGTATATATATGTACGTATATATGTAGGTATATCATATGTATATACATATATATACGTACATATATACGTATATATACGTACATATATATATATATACATACATGTATGTATATATATATATACATACATGTATGTATATATATATATATATATATATATATATATAATTCGTCCACCCTAGATTAAATATTGTATTCATTGAATATTAGACACATCTTAGACTCAATGAATCTGGACATTATAGCTCGTGTTGGTTTATTCTTGTGTACAACCCTGTAAGCCATACGAAGTTGGCAGTAGGCCAATAACTGCACTAGCCTATGAGTCACAAGTAGCCTCTAGTAAGACATTACGACTACCCAATTCATATGAGGATCGTTAACACGATGCAACTTGTCATACAACCATATCACGTCCCTTTTGTCCAACGATATTTTAGCTAAGAATAAGGCATGGATAGTGTCATCCTGCTATTCCTGACCATTACTTTCTCGATTCCTGAGTAGTTTGACTATAGAAATGGAAACTCCTTTCCATCGTACTATGGTCATATATTTCTTAAACTCATTCATCGAGGGGCCCTATAATATCTCTATACTATTGTGAGGTACAAATCTCATCTTAACCATTCACACTCCTCTGCATGAAAACCACCAAGCCCAATTGTAGCTTTTATCATCACTTGGTCAAATGTGACTTTTGACTAAGTCAAAGCTTGTTGACTCTCTTGTAGGAATCATTGATGATCTCAGGTCAAAAGGTATTGTAACGTGGTTATACATGAGATATGTGTAATATCCTAAAATGTACTCTAAGGCTAAGTGTACAAAATGGACAGTGAAATTAATGGTAGAATTGCCCCTATAAATTGTACAATAACTTTAGTTCCAATTAGCTATTGGTAAATTACCTAATTTTTGCCTAAAATCGGGAATGATCAAAAACCTTGTTGAAACACAAGAAAGGAAGGAAATGGCACAATAATTATTATTGCTAAGATAAAGGGCAAAGAAGAAAGAGTTGGTCAAAGTTTCAAATCCCTTTGTAAGAAGACTTTGATCAAACTTGAGCAGTTTCTTCAATAAGCTTTTGGTCAACATTTTCCTTCCCAATTGTTGAAGAATTTTTGTCCAAACCAAGGGAAAGAAAGATAAGAAGACATAATTAAAGTCATTTTATAATCAATGACCAAGTCAAAAGCAAAGAAAGAAGAAGAGAGGAAAAGTCAACAATTGTGGCTAGGATTGAAAAGTGAGTTTGATCAAAAAACAACCTTGTAAGAGTATAAAGATGAATAATTGTAATATCCTGAATCTTGGGACAAGAGACTTAAGAATAAACCTAGATTAAGTGGACTGCTAGACCTCGGTTTGGCAAGTGTCCTAGTGAGGAATGGTATTATTTCCCAAGATTCCTTTATATCCTTGGATATTAAAGGGAATGTTATAGTGAGCTGGAGAGCTCGGGGAAATATTAAAGGTAAGGGCGAAATGGTCATTTAACCAATGAATGGCTAACAACCATCATTTCCCTATTATGGATGCCTAAGTTAGTAAGTGTGAAGGGAAATAATGATAAATGATAAGAAATGATTTATTATGATAAATCCTAATACGTAAGGGCAAAATGGTACTTTTGCTATAAGATAAGAAATGATGGTTTTCCCTAATATTCCCTATGATTTGAGTTAAATGGGAATTAAAAGGAGGAAAATGACTACTTGGTAATTAATAAGCCCAAGTGGGTGAATTAATATCAAGCAAAGTCAAGGAGCCAGAAGCTTAAGACTTCGGTCAACCACTTGTGTGGTGACATAATGGGATAGTATGAGAGTAATACTTCTCTCTTATGATCTCATTATTATTAATGGATGAAGAAGCATGAAAAGAGATAGAATGTCATGCAAGAAAGTTAAAGAAGTGGACTAATGAAGTATGGCCACTTGGTTAAATGAATTAACCATTATCTTCATCCATTTTGCTTTCTCATTCTCGTTTAAATCAGAAAAAGGAAAGAGAATCAGACAAAACAAGAAAAAGAGAGAGAGAGAGAGAACGGATAAAGAATGAGAATGAGAGCACAGAGAAGAGAGAGAAAGCTATCATTCGCCAAAACTCTACCGAAACGGTGGATTCTCTCAAAGTACCCAGTACAAACAATCTTCTACTTATCCCGAGCTTCGATTCTGTGGTTTTGGATTCTCGTTTGGAGATGGTTGGTGCCGTCTCGCCGGCCAGAGTATCGCCGGAATTCCAAACCGAATTCAGAAAAGTGTAAAGGTAAGTGTAAGCTTCCTTTTGACCATTTTGGTTAGTCGTTTGGATGAGTATTATGGAAGTTGGGTACTATTCATATCTCGTTCAATCAGTGTTTTGGAGGCCGAAACAATGTCCAATTGATGTCTAAACGGATAATCATATGATTAGAAGTACAAAGGAAGGTATTAAGTCAAAGAAATGGAGGAACCGACACAACTCTTCTGAGAACTCTAAAATGGCTACCTTCGGTGTGGCATGAGTAAGGAGTTGGAATTTCATTAATTGGATTATTCCATTGAGTTCAGAAGGAAAAATTATGTAGGGTTCATGTTAATGATGAGGTGAGAAAAGGCCTAGAGGGTGAAATGTGATCCTCATTTCCTAACACTATGGTAGAGTACCAACTAGCTAATACTCACCGAATTTGAAACATTAGAGTTGCAAGCAATACCTCTGTCAGTATGAATATTTACATATATTCACATACATGTACAATTCATTAGATTTACTTTACAACATACACACTATCACCTAATTCTTCTCTACTTCATATACAATCCAAAAACTCATAAAAGTCTAAAAATACATAACAGGAATTTGATAACCTAAACTAAGCTTTTCCGTTGTTCGGCCTCGGCTCTTCGTCATTTACCTTTTCTTTTCCCCGTGAGCTCGCTCCATATACTAGAGATTTCTTTTTGGGAAAAAGAAGAGATTCATACGAATATCAGTAGTAACGCAATCAAACATATAAGACAACACACAAAGCATGCTTCACAATTCATCAATCAACAAAATCATCATAACATCATTTAGTGCAAATCATGCAATACATAAACTGACATCGCGCTAGTTAGGTTCTTAGCCCATGAGGGCTCCTGTGCACAGTGCGTATAATGCAATTCCATTACTGACATCGCGCTAGATAGGTTTCGGCTCCGAGGGGCACCCGTGCACAAATAGGCCCCGGGCACCGCTCATGCAATTATGAACATTTCACCTGAGTGTCAACCCAACCAATAACAGGCCCCAGGTGATCACTCTACTCAATCTAAACATGTTAGACATTTTGGTGATGATATCAAACAATACATATGCATGCCATGTCATATGAAGACGGTTACTACCTGGTTGCTCTTTTATGCCACTTTTCCCACATGATCAAGCTCGAGCAATTACTAAGGCCAAACTGGTTGTCAAGTCCTGAAATCTTCAAATACCAAAAATGAGTTATTACTCATCCATGCATCATTCCAAACTCATAATATTGGTAAATTTAGCCTAACCGTGCCAAATTGCCAAAATACCCCTTAGGTCTTGATTATCATTATTTTTCTACAAATAGTGATTTAGGTCATTCCTACACATTATCGCATGTAGAATTCATTTTTAACTTCAAATTGGCCAAAACCAACCCCGAATGACGAAAATACCCTTCACAGCCTCAAATAAGGGATATAAGGGGTAATTTTGCCATTTCCCTTTCCGAGGCTTTTCTCACTTCGTGGTCAACATAGACCCTACACAAATTTACGTCCTAAATCCAATGGAAGCATCAGAATTATCAAATTCCTATCCATTTTCCACGTCCAACATGGAAAGGTGATTTAAATTCTTAAAAAAGTTGTGTCCAATTCTCATTTTCTTTAGCCTAATCACCTCATTTCTACTTATAATCAATATATTAACTAGTTAGACATTCATTTGACTTGATTTGGAGACACTTACATATTATGGTCTCTTTAGTTTTCTTCAATTATCTCATGCCAAATGAATCATAATCAAGCCCAAAGCAACTCTACTAACATCAATTAAACAAGAGGAACAAGTTTGGGAAGTTACCTCTTGATTTCTTCAAATTTCTCTCTCCTGCTCATTTTCCTCTCTCTCTCTCTAACTCTTGATTCTGCTGCTCATCAAGTTTGGGAAGTTACCCTCATTTTGACATTTAAATGAGGCCATCATTTATGTTACTTAATTTCTCAAATTTTGGTTACAATAATAGGCCCTTAATTTATGCATTATCACCTCTTTAGGTCCTGGTTCGGCCAAATTACGTGTAACCGGCGATTGGTATATTTTCCATAAATTCACATAAATTCATACGCATCACATTTCACCTTTTATTCCACTAAATATATGTCAAATATACACATAAAGAGTGTTGGTGAAAATGGGGTATTACATTTCTCCCCCGTTCAATAAATTTCATCCCCGAAATTTGCTACACCACTCATGGCATAAATCTCGGGTAACGCCTTTGCATATCTTCTTCCACTTCCCAAGTCGCCTCCCTTGGCGATAATCCCTTCCAGACAACTTTCACAAAAGGGTATGCTTCGACGTCTGAGCTGCCTTTCTTGTCTATCAATAGTTCGTTCTGGCTCAGCCTCATAAGTGAGGTCGTCTTGCATATCTACATCTTCATATTAAATAATGTGTTGAGGGTCCGGTTGGTACTTCTTCAACTTAGAAACATGAAACACATCATGTAATCTTCTTAGATTTGGGGGTAGAGTAATCTTGTATGCTACAGGCCCAATCCTTGCCAATATCTCAAATGGCCCAAGGTAGCGAGGACTTAACTTCTTCCTCTTTATTGCTCTTCCAACACCGGTAACAGGTGATATCTTCAGAAATATATGGTCACCAACCTGAAACTCCAACGATCTTCTTTGTTTTTTGGCATAACTTTTCTGTCTACTCTGGGCTGCAAGCAATCTCTGCTTGATAATTCTGATCTATTCAGTAGTCTGATTAACTATGTCCAGCCCATATAACCTTCTTTCTGATAATTCTATCCAGTAGAGAGGGGATTGACACTTCCTCCCATACAATGCTTCATACGGAGCCATTTAAATACTCGCATGATAGCTATTGTTGTAAGCAAATTCTGCAAGTGGAAGATAGTGATCCCAACTTCCTTTGAAATCTATTACACATGCTCTTAGTATATCCTCTAGTATCTATAAAGTCCTCTCTGATTGTCCATCCATTTGAGGATGATAGGCTGTACAGAAACTCAACTTAGTGCCCAAAGCATCATGCAGAGATCTCTAAAATTTTAAAGTAAATTGAGGATCTCTGTAAGAGATTATACTTTTTGGCATTCAATGGAGTATTACTATCTCCTTGATGTAGATTTCTGCCAGTTTCTCTGGAGAATAGTTAGTGTTGATTTGCAAGATATGTGCTGACTTTGTAAATCAATCAAAAATCACCCAAATTGTATCATGGTTCCGAATTTTGGGTAATCTAACTACCAAATCCATGGTTATGCTCTCCCATTTCCACTCTGGAATTTTGGGAATTTGAAGTAATCCCGGTGGTTTCTGATGTTTGATTTTTACCTTTTGATAGGTAAGACATCATGTCACATATTATGTCACATCCTTCTTCAATCTAAGCCACTAGTATATCGCCTTTAAATCATAATACATCTTCACCATCCTTGGGTGAAGAGTATAACAACTCTTATGCGCATTATCAAGGATTTTCTTCCTCAGATCATCCTTTCCTGGAATATAAATTCGTTGCTTGTATCGGATTAGTCTACTTGGTTACAAATCGAAATTATGATTCTCTCCTCATTCAATTATAACCTTGATTGACTTCACTTTCTCATCTTGCATATGAGCTTCTACAATCTCGGTCTTTAAATAATTCTCCACTCGGCTAATACTAAAGTAGGCACAGAGGATCTGATTGGATATATTCATATCTCTGAAATCCTCTATCAATTTCCTTTCTTGTATCATCATAACTGCCACCTGTACCACTTTACGACTAAGAGCATCATCAATAACATTAGCTTTACCTGGGTGATATTTAATCTCTAAGTTATAATCTTTCAGCAACTCCAACTGACGTTGTCTCATGTTGAGCTCTTTCTGATCATACAGATATCTAAGACTCTTATGGTTGTAGTATAGTTCAACAGTCACTCTATATGGGTAGTGCCGCCAAATTTTCAACTCATACACAATTACCACCAGCTCCAGATCATGTGTGGGATAATTCAACTCATGAGGCTTTAGCTGGTCAGAGGCATAGGCCACTACTTTGCCCTGTTGCATCAGGACACATCACAGTCCCTGCTTACTAGCATCACTGTAAACTACGTAAGTCAACTCGAGATCAGGGATAATCAACACAGGTGCTGATGTCAACCTCTCCTTCAGCTCTATGAAGCTCCTCTCACAACGTTTGTCCTACTCAAATGGTTGATCTTTCCGTGTGAGCTTGGTCAACGGTAAGGAAATATGGGATAAATCTCGAATAAATCTCCAGTAATAGCCCGTAAGACCCAGAAAACTACGTATCACAGTGACAGTTTCTGACCTCTTCCAATCCAATACTGCATCCACTTTATTGGGATCTACTGAAATCCCTTCTTGCGAGATCACATAGCCCAAAAATTTAACTTTTGAAAGCCATAACTCACATTTGCTCAACTTTGTAGAGTTGCCTTTCACATAGAATACTGAGAACAATTCTTAAATGCTCCTCATACTCTTCTTTACTCTTACAGTATATCAAAATGTCGTCGATAAAGACTACCATGGACTGATCTAAATATTGTCGAAAGATACAGTTCATGTAGTCCATAAATACAGCTGGTGCATTGGTTACTCCAAAAGGCATCACTAAAAATTCATAGTATCCATACCGAGTTCAAAAAGTAGTCTTTAGTATGTCTTCTGCCTTCACTCGCAGTTGATAATACCCTAACCTCAGATCAATTTTTGAAAATACACTTGCTCCAGATAATTGATCTAAAAGGTCATCAATCCGAGGAAGTGGGTACTTGTTCTTGACGGTTACCTTGTTCAATTCTTTGTAATCAATACATAACCTCAAGGTTCCATCTTTCTTCTTAACAAACAATACCGGAGCTCCCCACGGTGACACACTGGGTCGTATAAACCCTTTCTTAAGCAATTCTTCAATTTGTTTCTTCAATTCAGCCATTTCATTCAGAGCCATTGGATATAGAGCTTTTGATATAGACCCCGCTCCAGGCATAATCTCGATTGCAAACTCCACTTCTCTTTCCGGAGGTATACTACTAAGATCATCTGAGAACATCTAAGGAAATTCTCTTACAATTGGAATGTCTTTCAGAACCATTTCTGTATCTATTTGCAAGAAAAAAATACTGCATACCCCTAACATCCTCTTCTCTAACATTTCGTAGCTTCTGCCAACGAGAGGAAATTCAAGCTGACATCTCTATGGCTACAGTAATGAAGAAGGGGGTAGATGCGGGGCTACAGTAAAGAGTGTGGATCCTGATGAATTACAACAAGTCCACTTGTACATCTTGAATAATGTTGATACAATTCAAGATTACATGAATGCTCATAAAGAAATTTTACAAAAACCAAACAGTCGAATGACTGAACAAAGGTTAATTAGGTAGCTATAAGAACTTTTGCACATTAGTTCAAACATAAGGTTGATGGAGAAGAATTTGTTTCTAATACAATTAAATGGCTAACACGTGGTCCTGAGGTTGATGGCATAAGTTGGACTTCATTTGTAATCAATAGTTATACCTTTTACATAAAGCCCCTGGATGATAATACCACTGTCCAGAATAGTGGTGTTATGTTAGTGGCTGAATCTATGCACTTCTCTAGTTCAAAATATAAGAACCCTAAATTGGCATTCATACCTTATTATGGGGTTATTGAGGAGATTTTGGTGGTTGACTATGTTAAAATTAAATTTCCCATTTTCAAATGCAAGTGGGTTGATGTCAATAATGGTGTGAAGATTGATCTGTTAGGATTTACATTAGTATATCTGAACAATAGAAGTTTTAGAGATGAACCTTTCATTATGGCAGATTAGGCAAAACAAGTGTTCTATATTACTGATCAGGAAAATAAAATGTGGTCTGTAGCTCTTCAAGGAAAAAGGGTCTTTGATATTGATGAGGAAAGTCGCTCAAATTACGATCTTCTCAAGACTCCTTCTTTTTCCAGGGGTCTTCCTGAATTGAACAAAGAAGATGAAATAGATAATGAAGACGGCACAAGAAATGATCATCATGAAGGGATATGGGAGGATATCTCTTTATAAATCTACTTTAAAAGTTAGCTATCTATCTAAAGTAATTATCATTATGATTTTTATCCAAATTATATATATAGTTATTTTATAGCTTACTAACTTAACGATTTATCTTAACAGGACAATGATGGATCTGAGGTGTCCTAGTGAGGAGGATTAGGAGTCACCTTGTACTCATCAAAGTGAGCCAGCTAGTATTAATCAAAGCCAGAATCAAAGTGAACCGAGTAACCAGTCCGTACAGAGGGGTAGGAGGGCCACACGGCTTAGAGACGATACCCTCAGTTGAAGTACCGACAAAAAGATACCGATTAAGTTTGATCAATATTGGAAACTAATCGGGCCTAATGTAAGCCGATATAGGAGTTTCGTCGGCCTCCTAGCATACAATAAGCCTAGTATCTTGATGGAGGAGTGAAGAAATATCGACAAAAAAGTGAAGCAGCATATTTGGGATACTATTCATGTATAAAGGTCTCTTCTGCATGTTATAATTATCAAATTTGTCACTAACTGTGTTGACACATACAAAGCAGCTCACCTATGATGTGCCTCAGAGTGAAGTCTTGTACAACAAGATTATGACGTATTGTTGTGAGCGCTGGAGGAAGTTCAAGACAAATCTTGCCAACCATTACGTGCATATCGAGGTGGAAGCTGGTAAGCCATATCCTACTCCATGCAGCAAGTATTCATATATCGATGAAGCCACCTGGCAAGAGTTTTTAAGGCTTCCGACTACTCTAGAGGCTTTGGTGAGTTAACTTATTTTGTATTTTATTTTCTTATCAATCGTCTATACTGATTGTAACCTTTTTTTGTCCCAGTTTCTTATTCGCAGGCAAGAAGGATAAAAGCACAAGAGAGTAGTAGGAAGAATGATTGCCCTCATACAATGTCTCATGGGGAATACGCAAAGGCTGAAAAGGACTTATTGGCGGCCAAACGGAAGAGATTGAAAGAAGAATCTCAATCTGATCCTTCTATTCTTCTTTATCCACCATCTCCACAATGACACGAAGAATTATGGTTGCATGCTTGCTGAAAGAGTAGTGGGTCATATACGAGTGAACAGTCTTATAGTCAGTGAAAAGATTGTAAGTATTGTTGTTGTTATTAACTATTTAGTAAACATGTTTTATTACACATGTGTCCTCTCTGTATATTTCACAGGAGGAACTTTAAAAAAAGCAAGTCGAGGGATCCTTTAAGATGGAGGGGAGGGATGATATCCTCACAGTTGCTACTTGAAAATATGAGTATCCAGGCCGTGTCAGGGGAGTTGGATGAGGGGTGGGCATAAAGGATTACTTTAGAGCCCCCTCACGCTATTCCTCAAATGTGGTGACGAGAGACGAATTGGACCGTATGTTGGCCAATGTGAGTGCAGAAGCAAGGGCCGAGGAAGAAGCATCATTTGATGCACTATTGGATGCCCGGTTAAGCAAGATGAAGGAGTAAGTGTATGCCATGGCCAGCACTAAACAAGACACCAGTACTCCCCAAACACATTCGCTCTATCCTAAAAAGCAGAGCACTAAAGGTAGTTGTTACAATATTGGTAGTCATCAGAGGGTCCTGGAAAAGAAATTGCTGAGCCTTGTGACATTTTTGTCGAGAATCCTCTGAGACGGTTAGTTACACGGGGGAGTGTGCATAACTTGGGATCAACTGTTCACTACCAGTAAATGACAGATGATCAAGTCAGGGTTTTAGTTGAAGAGGTTATCATCGCAGACGTACCTGTCCCTATATTTGAGGAGTTAAAGATTGTGAGCGATATCCTGGGTACTTCCATATCATGGCCGAAGAACATTATTTCTGTTTGAACTGTGGAATCCCCGATCAGAGCCCCAAGTCCAGCTCCCTTCCCTCATGAAGTTTCATAGCCTCCATTGAATGTCATGCAGCAAGTGATTTTGATGGCATACGATACATCATTCCTACCAAGAAGTTGGCCTACAGATTCAGCTGTTGGGAAGTCAGGGGCAACATGCTATATTGATAGGGAAGATTTAATGTCCCTGGTCGCTCCTAGACAATATCTTATGGTTGGGATTGCCTAACTATTTTTAATGTAAGTATCTTTTTCAATTGGGAGTAAATATTTTAAAAATTACGTTGTTTAACTTTGATTTATGTGCTTGCGTTATTGTAGGTACATGAATCATAGGTTGGTCTCGTCTGGGCAGAGCAATAAATTTGGATTCATGTGCCCTCATCAAGCCCAAGAGAAAGGGACCACTTCTGCCATCAAACATTAATACTTATCAGAGAGGCTTAGTGAAACAGAAACTGACTGTTTCTTGGTTCCTTATGTGCATGGGTAAGAAACAAATTTGTATTCCAAAACAATATAATGCTTTATATTTGCTTAACATTCATCTCTTTTTTTTAAAGGGATCATTGTCAATTGGTTCTTATGTGTAAGGCTAGTTACACAGTAATCCTTCTATGCTCCCTCCACTTGAAACCTGGAAGTGACTTGAAGAAGACCATGAACTCATAAGTTTTCTTGCTTTATTACCTTTTGTGTGCAAGATAAGTAATCTTTGTGATTTTGATGATAGGGCTATATGGACATTCCTACACGCTAAGTGTGGCAAGCATGTTCGTGACTTAAAAGACCCTACATGGATCACGCCAAAGGTTAGTACATATTTTTTTTCTTTAAGATGTGTTCTATAAGCTATGCTTTGATGATGTCATGTTCTTTTTCAGAGCCGTAGGCAACCACCGGGGTCCAACTTATGTGGTCTTTATATTTTGAGGCAAATTTACAATATTATCAGCCTAGGCACGACTGATTTTACCGAAGAGGTAATAAATGTATATTTCAAAAATTTTGTATTATTTTATTGTTTTTAAGTTAGTAAGTTAATGTTTTATTTAGCTTGTGTTACACATACATATGTTTGATCTTGCTGATCCCTTTCCTAAAGAAGATATTGATTTCATCCGCAACTGTTGTGCTGAATTCATCTATGAGCTTTTACAAGATGAGTAAGTTTTTTAATCCAATGTTGTTCTAATAATACTTATGGTTTTCATATTTAACTTGGCTTATATCTCTGCTTAGGACAATTTCTGGGATATTGGTGATACTAGTTGCGGTTGCTGATACAGTCATGGGATTACTATTGTATATTTTCTTCCACTTTTCTGTAAAGCTTAGGAATGTTTTGTACATAATGAGAAAATTTTCTTCTCCCTCTTTTCCTTAGAATTTTTGGGATTGAAAGTGCACAATGTTGAGATTTTCCTTCTATCATTGTTAAATTGTGCTTCATTGTGTTTCAAAATGCCTAATGATGATAAATTGTTGATATTGTTGCTGAAAATTGAATTAGTTGATAATGTGTGATCAGTTGTCATTGGAATTGAATGTATTGATTTTGAATGATTTTTATTGATAATGTTGCTTCTGTGAAATGTGGGTGTAGTAATGTTGCTGCCATTACTTCTGATTGTTAATATTTATGTGTTGTTGCTTGTGTGGAATAAGAATTTTCGTTAAAATGGCTTACTAGCCTGGGCATGTTTGAAACAAAAAATAATAAAAAAATCATATTTTTAAGACCGGTTGTCAACAAAACTGGTCTTAAAGGTTATTTTAAGACCAATTTTGTTGACAACCGGTCTTAAAAATAATGTATTTTTAAGACCGGTTATCAACAAAACCGGTCTTAAAGGTCATCTTTTATAGTTTACGATCTTATTGTTAGACTTTTAAGATCGGTTGTGATCATAACCGGTCTTAAAAGTAATGACTCTTAGACCGATTTTTTAACCGGTCTAAAAAGTCACAGACTTTTTAGACCGGCTATATCAAGACCATTTCCAGAACTGGTCTAAAATGTCTTTTTTAACCAGTCTAAAAAGTGTTTTTTGCAATAGTGATATCAATATTCAACAGACGAGTCAATGAACATGCAAACAACTGAAGCATTTGTCAGAGCACGATCATAGGCAACGGTTGAATTACTTATCAGAGAGCACGATCAGATTACAACGGAAGAATATTTGAATGCTCCCAATGGCTCTCAACACATCTCCTATATAAACTAAAGCATTTAACAAGAGACGGTAGTGAACTGAGATACACATAAGCAAACAGAAAAACGAGAACGCAACTACGCTAACATGTGAATATCATGAGTCACCCACTTCAACCCAGACACTTCAGTACTTATCTATTTTCTGTATCATGTATCTTTGAGAATGAGATTATTTGTATTATACTTCAGTGAGTATTTTACCCAATCTATAAGAGAGCTTGTAAACACTTTGTCTGTATTTCAGAAGTGATCTCAAGGTAGTAGGTCCTTGAGAGGGTTGATTACCTTATGGGGAAGATGTAGAGAGAATTTCCAGTAAGACTTTTTGCTCGTAAGACTTACAAGGTGCAAGGAGTAGAGAACTTTACTACTCGTAAGACTTACAGTGTTGTAAGCAGGAGAGAACATTGCTGCTCGTAAGACTTGCACGGTTAAGCAGGAGAGAAAGGTCTTTAAGATTGCTTTGCGCGACTTACCGTAAGAGGGAGTAAACCTTACAATGTGTAAGGGGGAGTAACTCTCTTGAGTTTGTAGAGGCTTATCTTGCGCTCAGTTAAATAAGAAGGTAGTGGATTGAAAATCTCAGGAGGAGCCTGGGGACTGGACGTAGGTCATCATTGTGGCATCCCTCATTCTAATATGGAAAAATACTTAAAGTCGCAATTACGCACAATACAATGGCCTATTAAAATAATCGCAGCGCTAATATACTGATATAATAACACGGTAATGCTTGATATATATAAAATAGTGGTATACAAAATAGTTACAAGTCTTAAAATACATTACAGAGTCTTCAGATAACCAACATCTCTTGTACTAGTCTGCCATCTCCAGATGGAAGAAATCACCCTTTTGTTCTTTGAGCCACTGTGTGCTGCTGGAAACTTACATTTTTATGGAAAGGGTGAGATTCGGGGGAATCTTAGTAGCAACATGCTTACATATAAATAGAATGTGAAAATAGATATGCAATGTCATAGCATGTAAGATGATCGACTTTTCGTGTATACACTTGCCCAAGACCAAACTTACGTCTGTACCTTGGTCGACTTGGTGCCTTGTTGGGTCCTCAACCATAACATGGCGAATGGTTGTTTAGAATAGTAGTTCATGCTACTATGGATGACATTCATAATAGATATCGCATAGTATATGTAAGAAGGAGGTTACTACCTGGAATATGCCCGTTCCTTGCTCGTCCTTGGTCCAGCTCCGATTCGGCTCATTTGTTGGTATATCCTAAAATTACACATTTAGGATAAATGAGTTATTATTTACTCGTAACTCATTCTCAACTCATAGTGTTGGTTATCTCGACTTATAATTGTATAATTACCAAAATACCCCTAAGAGTTAGCTTATTCCCATTTGTACCTCGTCACTTGTACTTTACTCATAATTTTGACTTAGGTTAATCCTTCACAACTTTACATGTAGAATCCATTGGTGACTTCAGTTTACTCAAATTCAGGCCCAAATAAAGAAAATATACCTTGGCAGCCATTACTTAGTGCTTTAAGGGTAATTCGGTCATTACACACAGAAGGCCTCTTCTCACTTCGCCATCAACATAAACTTGACTCATTTTGCTCTTCTGAACTCACTAGAATCATCCAATTGATGAAATTTCAATTCTATCTTCATGCCACATAATTAGCATAATTAGTGAGTTCTCAAAAGAGTTATGTCGGTTTCTCGTTTTCTCTTACCTAAAAATATCCTTTTTACTTCTAATCACAAGATTAGCTAGTCAGGTATGCATTAGATATCATTTACATCATTAAAATAATGATTGAATAGGGAGTAAATAGTACCTAACTTCTACCATACTCATCCAACTGACAAACCAGATAGCTCAGAAGGAAGCATACGCTTACCTTAACTCGTTTATGAATTCAGTTTGGAATTCTGGCGACACTCTGGCCAGTGAGACGGCACTAATGGCCTCCAATCAAGAATCTGAAACCGTAGCATTGAAGCTTGTGATGAGAAGAAGAATGTTTGTAAAGGGTACTTAGAGAGAAAACGCCGTTTCGATAGAGTTCCGGCGATTAGAAGATTTCTCTCTCTTCTCTCTCCCCTTCGTTCTCATTTTCTCGTTCTCGTCTCAGTTCTGTTTCTGCATTCTCATCTGATTCAACTGGCACACAGAAATAAGAAGGAAAGGATCAAGAGTGATGAGTCATTAAAAGTGACTCTTATGTGGTCAAACTTATTAGTCCACTTCTTTAGCTTTCTTGCATGATAATTCATTTCATTTTTCTTGCTTCTTCACCCACTAAAATAATGAGACATATAGTGAGAATTATCATTCTCAAACTATCCCATTATACCACCTTACAAGTGGTTAATTGTACCCTTATGCTTCATGGCTCTTGACTTTTCTTGAGTATTAATTTACTTAGTATTCGTTTCCATCCTTTTTAGTTCTCATCTCATTGAAATTATTGGGAAAAATAGTCATTTCTTGCTTTATGGCAAAATTTCTATTTTTCCCTTACGTTATTTTCCCATTGACTAATCATCACACGATCACGACTACCACATAGATATTTACTGGTAGGAACACTACCTTGTTTTATAACATAATTATGTCGTGTGTGTACCCCAATTGCTTAATTTTGTCATTCCCTATGCTCTTTAATACCCCCAAGGTATCAAGAAATAGTGGGAATTACTCTTACCTATTTGTGACACAGGCCAAACCAGGGCCTAGTAGTCCTCTTAAATTAGTCTTATTCTTAGTTCCCTTGTCTTAAAATTTGGGGTGTTACATTTCTCCCCTTGTCAATAAAATTTTGTCCTCGAAATTTGAACATCGTATTCCCTTAATTGTGTAGGCATTCACTTACCTCATTGCCTTATTAAGCATTGGAATTCAGGATTAACTATTCGTATCCCTACTATCCATATTGTGTACCTTGCTCACTATAGCACAAGGCACTCATCAAGCCTTATTGCCCAGGGACACTTCCCCCTGCCATCATGTATATCGGGTCTTATTGGTTTTACTTTCATTTAGACACGTTGCCTTTGTCTTTGGTTCAATGCATCATTGATTACTCGGTGATCCACTAAGTAAATTAGACTTATTCTCAGTTCCCTTGTCTTAAAATTTGGGGTGTTACAATCGTGGATTGGACCGAACCAGAATAAATCACAATTTGCATCTTCTCTTTCCTAAGCTTTTACATTTCCAGCATATATGATCTATATATCTGCATATGAATTTATAGTTCCATATGTATTGATTTGATAAGCTGCAAAAAGATTTTAAACAATCAGACTTTCTTATCATACACCTAATTACCCCCTCTTGGGTGTCATCCGGTTCTAACAAGATACACTCGAGTTCTAATGTATGAACTCAAGTTCTCAGCTTGTCTACACTTGAGTTTCAAGAGTTATGGAGAAAGAGTTCCTACCAGAAAAATTTCTAACTACAAGAACAGAAGATGTACTCAAGTTCACTCACAAGTTCTTGCCTGAAACTACCTGATGCACAAGGAAATACCCTATGCACTCGAGTTCTTACAACAAACTACACTCGAGTTCAGGCTTTTCACTTTTGTGAGTTCTTGCCCGAGACCACCTGATATACCAGAAAATTGTCCATAAACTCGTGTTTTCTAGGATAAACTTGAGTTCATCAGCTATCACTAGTACAAAATACTCTTTTTAGACCGTAAATTTAAACCAGTTGTTGCGGATAAGGTCTAAAAAATATGACCGGTGGCAGTTTCGTAATTTAAAAAAATTTTAAGACCGATTCTTAAAATATGCGGTCTAAAATATATTATTTAGACCGGTTATCTAAACAACCGGTCTAAAAATATAAAATTAATTAAAAATTGAAAATTTTGAAAACCTTTTAGACCGATTATTACTAATAACCGGTCTAAAAGATAAAACTTTTTAGAAGATTTGAAATATTAAGACTGACTTTTAAGACCGGTTATTTGGAGAAACGGTCTAAAAAAGACTTTTTAGACCGGTTCTCCAAACAACCGGTCTAAAAGTTTTTACGACAATATATAGTGAACCAAGGTTGATTCGGCCAACTGGTAAGTGTTCTCAGTAATTCATCTATAGATTCTTGTTTTTTGCAGGTATATGTTGTTATCTAAGCAAATGTCAGCAGTTAATTGATGTTGTGTTTGACTAAATTTTGTTATACTTGTTTTTCATTTTTCACAATGTTAGTTTCTTGAGATCTGACCAATCAATTGATATACTAACGAAATCAATGAACCAGCAAAAAAAATATACACTTTTTATACCGGTTGTTTGGAGAACTGGTCTAAAAAAGACTTTTTAGACCAGTTCTCCAAACAACCGGTCTAAAAAGTGTCTATTTTTTTTGCTGGTTCATTAGTATAAAATGTGCACTTTTAGACCAGTTTTTAAAAACCTTTTTAGACCGGTTGCATGACAGGTCTAAAAAATATCACACTTTTTAGACCGGCTGTTTTAAGACCTCATCTAAAACCGGTCTAAAAAGTCATTTTTCTACCGGTGTATCCAAAGCTGAACACACTTCAGAAATCAATCTGAATCCAATAATAGGTTATCTAATCCTTGTTTTTCCACTGATAATCATTCTCAAACATAGTTTGACCACCATGCCTCCTAACACAAGGTATCTAACCTGTAATATCCTAAATTTTGGGACTAAATGCTTAAGATTTAGCCTGGAATAAAGGGGACTACTAGACCCCTGTTTGGTAAATGTCATAATGAGACATAGTATTATTTCCTAAAATTCTTTTATATCCTTGGATATTAAAAGGAATTATATTGGTGAGCTAAAGAGCTCAAAGAATAACAAAACGAGGTGATTGGGCGTCACACACAACATACTGAAGTGAAAAATAAAGTATTGTTGCTATTGGTGAAATTCTCGATGTGGCAGTCGTGTTTGTGTGGTAGATCTCAAGGGACAAATGATGTCCAAAAATTATGAAACTTTTCAGAATGAAAGTAGACTTATCAATATTTAATTTGATAGGTTATATAAGTCATTTGAAGTTTTACACAGAGAGAAATGAATTTTTGAACTTAGCCCAGTGAAATTAACTATTTTTAGGGGCAGCATCCAAAGATTAAAATTCTGGGAAGAGTTAGCTTTCAATTGGCTAAATTTTATATTTTTTCTTAAAATTAGACTCAATAAAGGTCGCATATCCTTTGAAACCACCCCAATTGGACATTTGTACAATTAGATATGAATTTGCAAAATTTAATGAAAATTCTGCTAGATTAAGCATTTTGTGCAGAAATTGTAATTTTGGACCAATCATGGCTTGACATGTGGAGAGTTAATTGGACCACCCATTTAACCAATTCTCCAACTTCTTCTTCATCCATTATGCATATAGAAACAATCAGAAAAGAGAGAGAGAGGTGAGTTGATGAAAATGAAGAGAGAAGAGAGAGAAAATTCTATTCGCCAAAACTCTACCGTAACGGCGTCCTCTCTCAAAGTGCCCTTCAGGAAACTTCTTCTACTCATCACGAGCTTTATTTCTATATTTTTAGATTCTCATTTAGAGGTGGTTGGCACTATCTCACCAGCTGGAGTATTTATGGAATTCCGAATCGTTTGCAAAAACGGGTAGAGGTAAGCGTAAGCTTCCTTTTGAACCGATTGATTTGTTGTTTGGATGAGTATATTGGAAGTTGGGTACTGTTCATGGCTAATTTTAAAATGATATTTTCAATGGCTAAATCATGTCTAATAAGTGTTTAAATAGCTAATCATTTGATTAGAAGTAGAAAGGAAGTGATTAAGCCAAAGAAAACAAGAAATCGACAAACTCTTTCCGGGAACTTTGATTTTCAGTTTTTTGTTCTGTGTGTGACGTGATGATAGGCTGAGAATTTGATGATTTTGATGCTTCCACTGGCTTTAGGATGCAAAATTATGTAGGTATACAAGTGTTCATGATTTTTGGATGCTTGTATATGAATTTGGAATTTTTGAAAGTTGTGGAGTAGATGTTGTGAAATTCGTTTTCTGGAGGCAGTGTTATTGTAATGAGTTTTGAGTGATCAAATGTTATCCACTGACCATGAAAATTTCCAGTCTAAAAGTAGAGACATAGAAATTTAATTTAAAAGGTCATCATGGTTAATTAGACAAGTATGCTAGGAGATATGAATTTTTGAAGTTGTGCCCTATTTCTGGAATGAAATCTGGAACAGTGCCTGTTTTCAGAATTTCTGCAAAAAATATGACAATAATAGTCAAAAAAAAGTTTTTTTATATAAATTTAAACTTAAAGGGATTCAAATAGAGCTTTGAATTACCTCAATTGGAGTTATATATAATTAATTGTGATTTTTTAAAGTTTGGTGAAAAATCTGTCAGCTTTATGTCTTATGCGAAATTTAAGACTTAATGGCACAAATGAAATTGGTATGAACTCCAAGGGTGAAAGTTAGCCTTTAGGGCTAATGTGGGCCATTGGGCATTCATCCTTCATGGCACTAATGATGTCATTCTTATCTAGGGTCATGAAGTGTTAAAGGAGAAGTAATGGTTGGAAGATCAAGGTGCATGAGGAGGACATCAAGTAAAAGGTAGTAAACTTACCTTTTCTGCATGTATGTGATATGTATGTCTTGCATTGAATATGTGACTGCTTTGCCTATTTGTGTGGAACATGTATGATTGGTTGAAGCTCTGTTATATTTGTGCAATGGCCATATGTATGTCATAACATCGATCATGCAACATGTCATTATGTTGGCATGAAATAATGTAGGCAAGCATGTCATGCATTCATATATATCTGACATGCATAGTGGTAATGTTCACTACTGAGATTCTCTCAAATCTCACTCCTCCCAACCAACAATAGTGACAGGTGGAGATGCATGGAGGGGATATGAAGTTGAAGTGAAGCTTGAAGTGTAAGGCGCTAGCTTGTATTTGGTTGTATTTATTGGGTGATTGTATTTATAAGAAGTGATACATGTATATGTGTATGTATGAGAATGTATTAATGAATATGTTTAGCAGAGAACGGCTCTATTGGATAGCTCTTAGTTTATTTTATGTAATCGTTGCACACTCTGATATGTGGTAACTAAGAGCCGATGAGGTAATGGTGACGTAGTGAATCTTGTGGAAATGATTGTGAAGTTTGCTACCCTTTTGAAAAACTCTCTCGACCTTAGGTTCAAATCCTGAGTTGAGAGTGGAATATTGTGAAAGATTTTAGATGTTGGGTAATCCGGGTTCAAATTCTAGTTCCGCAATGGATTTCACTAGTCACTTATACTCATAAATGGATTTTAGAGTGGGAATGATTAGTGAAATCCATTAGCAGAGAATGCTAGCAATTACCCATTATTGACAGAATCAATGCTCTGATACTAAACAATATGATACACTATTTCCAATCATTCCAAATGAGTACAAATGAGTAGTGAAATCCACTATGAAACCAGGATATGAACCCAAACTACCTAACTTTACAAAACGTTCACAAATTCCCACTCTCAACTCATGATTTGATCCTAAGGTCGAGAGGATTTTTCAAAGGGTAGAAAACTTCTCAATCTTTTCCACAAGATTTACTACATCACCAATACATCATCGGCTCTTAGTTTTAATATATCAGAGTATATGCGAGCATTTACGTTAATCAAATTAGAGCTATTCTCTGCTTAACTTCATTCATACATTTGTTCATATACATAAAATGTATAATTTCAAATAACTACCAAACATTTACATTAAATACAAATAGTAGTACTTTGCACTATGATCTTCACTTCACCTTCGCAATTCCTCTCCGCATATCTTCAGGAATTATTCACCTGTACTCAACATACCTATATGGTTGGGTGAGGAAGAGTGAGATTCGAGAGAATCTCAGTAGAAAACAAAACCATCATGCGTAAAAGATATATGTATGATGCATGACATGCTCGCCTTTCATAACTTCATGTCAACATAATGACATATCTACATAATTAATGTTATGACCCACTCATGGCCATCGCATAAATATAACAGAGCTTCAATCAATCAGGTATGCTCAATACAAATAGGCAAAGCAGTCACATACAATAATGCAAACACATACATATCAAAATACATGCAGGCTAGGTAAGTTCATTACCTTTTGGACTTTGTGTCCTTCCTCAAACCATCGTGTTTGTTTTGGTTCGACACAATCCGTCAGGTCCTAAATTCCCAAATATAATAAATGAGTCATTACTCATCCATGTATCATTCCGAACTCATATTATTGGTTAACTTAGCTCAATAATGCTAAATTACCATAATGCCCCTAGTGACTCAGCCTACGCCCCTTTGTGCTCGATCCAACTGTACCTCACCAAAAATTATGATCTAGGCTAATCCTATACAATTTCCAATATAGAATCTATTTTTGACCTCCAATTAACTAAATTAAGGGTCAAATGACAGAAATACCCCTTAACAGCCCCTACTTAGACCTTTAAGGGTAATTTGATCATTTCACATTCTAGGGCTTTTCTCACTTTCTCATCAACATGAACCCTGCACAATTTTCCCCTCTAAACTTAATGTAATCATCAAATTCATGAAATTCCATCTCTTTGTTCATGGCACACATAAGGCAACAAATTAGAGTTCTCATAAGAGTTGTGTCAGATTCTTGTTTTCTCTTGCCTAATCACTTCCTTTCTACTTCTAATCATATGATTAGCTATTTAGACATCCAATGGATATCGTTTAGACCTCAAAAACACCATTTAGATGAGGATGAATAGTACCCAACCCCCCTCAAAACTCATCCAAACAACAAACTAATAGGTTTAAAAGGAAGCTTACGCTTACCTCTACACGTTTCTGAATTCGGTTTGAAATTCTGGCAGCAATCCAGCCAGTAAGACGACACTAACCACCTCCAAATGAAAATTCAAAACCATAGAAATGAAGCTCGTGATGAGTAGAAGAAGGTTTGTAAATTGCACTTTGAGAGAAGACGCCGATTCGACAATGTTTAGGTGGATTGAAGTTCTGAAATCACTGTTTACTTCTCTCTTTCTCTTTTGTTTTCTCCATTCTCGTTCAGCTCTCTCTCTCTCTCTCTGATTTTGATTCTACCAAAATAATGAGAAGAGAGGGATGAAAGAAGATGACTTAAGGAGTCATCAAAAAGTGGCTCACATATGGACATTTCCCGTTAGTCCCATTCTTTAACTTTCTTGCATGATAATTCATTTCCCTTTTCATGCTTCTTCATCCACTAAAAACTAATGAGATCAAGAGTGAGAAATGTTACTCTCAAACTATCCCATTATACCACCTTACAAGTGATTGGCTAAAGTCTTAAGCTTTTCCACTCTTTGACTTCCCTTGATAATAATTTACCAAACTAGGCTCATTAATTACCAACTAGTCATTTTCCTCATTTTAATTCCCATTCAACTAAAATCATTGGGAATATTAGGGGAAAATACTCATTTCTTGTTTTATGGAAAAATTACCATTTTCCCTTACATTATTTTTCCCATTTTCGCACTTAAAAAACAACTTAGCAGAATTTTCATCAAACTTTGACAATTCATATCTAATTGCACAAATGTCCAATTGGGATGATTCCAAAGGCTATGCATCCTTATCAAGTCTAGTTTTAAGGAAAATATAACCTTTGGCCAACTAGAAGCTTATACTTCCCAAAATTCTCATTTTTGGAAGCTGACACTGAAAACACCAGTTTCACTAGGCTAACTTCAAAAATACATAACTCTTTCTGTACAGCTCTAAATGACTCAAATGACCTATCAAATTAAAGCTTGATAAGTCTAATTTCATTCTAGAATTTTCACAATCCTTAGACATCATTTGACCCTTGAAATATGTCACATAACCATGACTGCCACACCTGGAAATTCACTGGTAGCAACACTACTTTGTGTTCCAATTCACTATGTCGTGTGTGACTCCTTATTACATTGTCTTGTCATTCCCCTGAGCTATTTAATTCACCATGATATTCTCTTTAATACCCAAAAAGTATAAAGAAATTTTGGGGAATACAAGTATGCCTTACTAGGACAATTGCAAGACTGGGGTCTAGTAGTCCGCTTAATCCAGGCTTAATCTCAAGCATCTTGTCCTAAAATTCGCAATATTACATGCTACGCCTGTTATTCATGATCTTTGGGTTGCACCTTATTATCAATAGCCTATGTGATGTGCTTGTTATTCATGACCTTAGAGTTACGTATGTTATTTGTAGCCTCTGTGCTATGCCTATTACTCGTTTTGTATTGGTTCCTTTGAAGAAAGTTCTAAAAAAAAGTTTCTATAATTATTTGTTAAATTTTTTCCAAAAAAAGGAAATTTGTATTGAATATTTTTACAAAGGTTGATAAATGAATCCTATAATGTCACTTTAATGTTTAATTAATGAAATAGATTTTGCTGATTATAAATAGAAACTAGTGAATTAAAAGGGCTAGCTTATGTAGTAAAGTTACTTTATATTTCGTGCCGTTCACATTTTAGTATTTTGGGGCGTGACATAATTCCTCACAAATCCTAATTAATTTCTCAAAAATAGATGTCATATTAAGATTGTATATCAATATGTTATGAAAGTTGTAAAGTTTACTGTTGGTAAAGAAATATGATACAGTAAAATAGAAGTTCACTAAACCAAACAAATTTATTGTAGGCATGACTTGTTTGATCATTTGAGTCATGTATATAATGCAACAAATTGTAAAAGATTATGTGTTGACATCTACTAAAGATCCAAAAGATTCTTCTTGAATATCCAACACACTATATAAGTAAAAAATTATCATATGCTGGTTGTTCTCATAGAAAATTCATTATGAGAGTATCAATGTTTATAATTTGGATTGGATCTCCATATTTCTTGAAATATATCAAACTAAAATATATAGGCCTATTCAAATAATATATAAACCATATAAGTATTTAATAAATTCGATAGATATATCTATAAGATGTTTACATGTGAAATTATTATTAGCTTGCAACCTGAAGTTTACAATATTGTTTGATCATTATGTAGAGCACACAATTTCCAGATTATATAAAACAAAGATTATTTATTGAAGCCTCCATAAATAGTTAGATTAATACTTATAATAACAAAATTTCTATTTCAATGTTAGCATATTTGATCTTACTTATTGTAACACTTATACAAGTCAACAAAAGTCACCCAGTAAAATTAGCTTTTGGTTAGAAGCCAGATATGTTACATCTTGTAAATATTTGAATATGCAATGTTTCAATCCACTGTAATGCATATAGATGGTGTCAAACCCCGTATTATTTTGACATTTATCAGAGTATTAACATGCGGTTCAATGGGCATACAGAAAAAGTACAATATACTAATATAATATTCTTGATTACATTACAGTAAATCTCCATAGGGTTTGTACGTAATACAATACAAATCCCAGATAAGAAATTAACAGATAACCAATAGAAAATTCCTTGATCTGCATCGGACTCTCTATTGCCAGTATCCGCTACTTTGCCTTTGAGTTGCTTTCTCTAGCTGAATTAGTTTTTGAATTATAGGAAGGGTGATATTCATACAAATCTCAGTAGTAACAAGCTATCAATTATATAAAATGTGAAAAATAAACACGCATAGCAGTATATAAGATGATGCAGCAATCAATAATACCAAGCACATGTGTGGCAATGCTCAGGAACAAACTGATGATTTTGTCTAGATCAAAATGATCGCTTGTTCCCTACTTGAACACATCATATCACATTGTGATCACCTTGCACACAACATATTATTTGTAATCACACCCACTATAATGTAATCACCTTGCACACAACATATTTTTGTGATCACATCCAGTGGGTAATAATGCCACATAGGCTCATAATACCACACAGGAAAATAATGTCACACAGACTACATATCTCATTGAACATAACATGGAAAACAATGCATATTAATTTTCACATAGAATATGAGATATATAGTTACTACCTTGACTCCTTTCTAAAGTCTAGTTATTACTGGTCCTTTAACTTTTCGTCCGGCTAGTGCAAATATCAAATCCTAAAACTCCCAAATTGATAACAAATGAGTTATTAGTCATTCATATCTTATTTAAAACTCATAAGTTAGTTATTTTTCTCAAAATTGCATAATTACCAAAATGCCCTTAGGAAATCTGGTTTAATTCCTTTTATACTCGGTATATTTGTATTTTCTCAAAATTATGACATGGGATATTCCTACATAATTTCATGTGTAGAATCCATCTTTAACCTTAGTTTGGAAAAATTTACACTCAAATAACAAGATTACCCTTGACAACCACCAATTTAAGGGTTTTGGGCCAAAATTGTCATTTTCACAAGTTTTCTAGAAATTTCCAGCTTTTCAGTCAACTTTAAAAATTCATAACTAAATTTAGAAAATTTCAAATTAAGTGGTTCTAGTTCCTATGTAAAGATATTTAAGTCATGTTTTAAGGAAAAATATCACAAAGCACCAGACATAACAAAAAAATTTAGAAAATTCGTCAAGGCTAATCTGCCACATAATTCATTCCAAACTCATGGAAAAACTTTGAAAAATCATATATTTCAATCCACTAATCCAAATGACTTATAATACCTTAAAAAATAAAGCTCAGGATGTCTAATTTACTCTTGTAATGTTTCATAAGGTTTGGACTAGGTTTGGCCATTCATAAACATGCCAGAAAAAATCTGAAACAAATTGAAAATTTGAAAGTTTCATGTTTTAACCTTTAAAACAACTTCTTTTCTACTTGTAAACATATGATTAACCCTTTTAACACTATTTCAAAATGTTTAGTGTTAATTTGAGCAGCGTCTCGACTTAGAATTTGAACATCCCAAATTATATAATTCAACTAAAACAAACCAACAATTAACAACAACACCAAGATCAAGCTTAAGTCTTCAAGAATTCACTAATTCTTATGCTTACCTTTGCTCTTCTTTCTCTAGCACCCTTTCCTCTCTTTTGTTTGACTTTAGGCTTGCCATATGGATGATTTAAGATGACATGAGAGTTAGAAGGATGTCACCATGAATTAAAAGACAAGAACAAGTAGAAATTTCTATTAATTTACCTTGATCTCGCTCCTTGATTCTTGTTTCTCTCCTCTAGCTCTTTTCTCTTCAAGACCCTTTTCTTAACTCTTCTCCTTATCTTGGCTAAAATTTATGGCCTTTTGGAGAGTCTTAGAGAGTTCTCTAGTGCTCTCTCCATTTATGCCAATTTATTAATTTTTTATTGTGAATTTTTGCATGTGATATTTAACATAATTTTCTTTTTCATATGGCTTCTCCTCTTGTTTCCATGTGTCCATCTTTATAAGAATATCTTTTCTTTGCTTATCCCTTAAGCCAACACTTATTTCTTCCTTAATTATCAAAAAATATTTTATGAATTTATTTTATTTAGCCAAAATGACTATTTTTCCCTTACACTTATCTTTTCCATTTTCGCATATGCTGAAAAACTAGGTAGAATTCTCATCAAACTTTGAAAATTCATATCTAATTTTATAGATATTCAATTAGTATAGTTATAAAGGCTATGTGACCCTTATTAAGTATATTTCCAAGAAAAAATATAGTCTTTACTGAACTCGATGTTCAGCATTTCCAGAATTTCGGTTTTTGGACACTGCCATAGAAAATTGCTAGTTTTAATGGGTTAACTTTAAAAAAAATATCCTCTTCTGTATAGCTCCAAATTCCTTTTATAACCTATCAAATTAAATTTTAATAAGTCTACTTTCATTCTGAAAAGTTTCATAATCTTTGGACATCATTTGCCTATTTAAAAATGTCACACAACATGTTTGCCTCTCTGGAAAACACATTGGTAGCAATACTAACTTGTGTACCAAATAACTATGTTGTGTGAGACCTCTAATTGCTTTGTTTTGTCACTTAATATGCTCTTTGATTCACCATTTTATCCCCTTTAATACCACTAAGGTGTAAAGGAATTTTGGTAGTTGAAATTTGGGATGTTACAGTTCTCCCCCTCTCAATAAAATTTTGTCTTAGAAATTTTGGACATTTTATAGATTTAACTTTTGCTTTGGGGAGTTATTTTACATTATTCATCTTATTCTTGTCATAACTCAGTCTATTCCTTCTTGTGCAGTTTTTCAGAGTATGCAACACAATATTAAAAGTCTCGTGAATATTAAGCGTTGATAGCTCTTATATTTATGAGATTCTTTCAGAATTCTGCAGATAATCCCCAAATAACCTTTAGCACTTATTAAAACACATTTCTTGGACTCACTAATCCCATATCATAGCGCTAAACAATAGCTATGACACTAGATACACTGGTCTTAAAGTCCAAAACTTGTGGCCTTTAAAAACTTATACACCATGCTTTACTGTATGAGCCTCTGTTCATCACAATCTGCACGCTCATCAATTGCTAGTTTTAAGGACATACTGGTTCAAAAAATTTCATAGCCTTTGGACACTCAATCCAACATTCATGCTAAATGCATATTAGGACTTATACCTCAACATGACATCCCATAATCATTTTGAACACATTTTAGGCTCCACTTTATTTCACAACCTTCCATACATTTTTATAATGTTTGCGAAGCCTATAAGGATAAGTTATTTATTAACAATCACTAATTGAAATTTAGCAATCATAGGATACTCAATCTAATAAAAAGTCACAAGGTACATTGATCACCTACCATCAGATATTCATGTCCCAAGTCATTGCTTAAAATCTTAAATTCGAGCTACACTGCAGGTCTTATGACCTTACTCTGCTTGTTCATAAGGTCTTATGACTTGTGGACCTATTAGCCTAATAGGTCTTACTGCCCACTGTAATTTCTTAACAAGAATATGCTTAAGGATAAACCTATATATGCAAAATCATTACATAACATACGAAAGCAAAGGTCTTTTGACTTCCGCTTTGCTTAAATAATATCATTGTCATAGATCAAAATCTGATTAGACAAATTAAGATCCTTGAGATTTTCAATCATTTTTCTACTTTTGTATCATTAGGGCTGCTACTTGCACTGTCTTGTTGTTCATTGCCTTCGCAATTACATTAATCTTCCCTGGATAGTATTTTAACTTCCAGGTTGAATCTTTAAGCAACTATATCCATCTATGCTGACTCATGTTCAAGTCCTTCTAATCACACAGTCATTTTCAAGCTCTTGTGGTTGCTGTATAACTCTACGGTACCCCATATAAATAATGTCTACAGATTTCTAGTGTACACACACAGTTGCTGCTATCTCAAGATTCATATGTAGGATACTTTAGTCTGTGAGGCTCCAACTGGCAAGAGGCTCATGGCATAATGTCATCTTGATGTATCAAGACACATTCCAATTCATATGTATTATGTAATACCCCATTTTTCACTAATATATTTATGTGTATATTTGATGTATATTTAATGGATGAAAATGGTGAAAAATGATGTGAATGAATTTATGTGAATTTATGGAAAATATTCCAATCACCGGTTACGCGAAATTGGCCAAATAAGGGTATAAGAGACTGGTAAAGGCCCAATATGGTAACCAAAATTTACAAAATTTAATGATACGGTTAATGTTCTCATTTAAGTGTCAAAATGGGGTTTAGCCGAAGAAATGGGCAAAAAATGATTTATTTCAGTAAATCATAAAATGCAGGGGCAAAACGGTAATTTTTCTGAAAAATGAAAAATAATTATTTTTCCTCAAATTCCCAATTATTTAAGCTAAATGGGAATTAAAAATAAAAAAATGACTAATTGATCATCAATGGACTAATTTTGGTGAATTATGTTCAGAAATGGTCAAATAGTCAAAAAGTCAATTACTTGATCAACAAGTTACATGTTGACACAATGGGATAAATGGATAATTGGATTTCCCTTGCATTTCTCATATGTTTCTTAGCAGATATGATGTATGGAGAGGGAAATGGAATTAATTAAGGAACAATTACCATTTGGTCTAATCATATAGTGACACATGGCATAGTGAAATTAAACCATTGATTTATATCATCAATTCTTCATTCATCATCTCATTTCATTCAAGAAAACTGATTCAGGAAGAGCTGAGAACGAGAACTTGGTGAAAGAATGAAGAAGAGCTAGGGATCCTCTAAGAATCAAGGTAAGGTGCTTGAACCTTGGGATTAAAGGTTCCTAATCCTTCTATGGTCTCTTCTCTTCATCTCCCTACCATTAATTTCCATGATCAGCAGCTGAAAAAATCATGGAAGGAGAGAGAGAGAAAACATCTAGGAGAGAGAAAGTGAAGAAAATCAAGAGGTAACTTCCCAAACTTGTTCCTCTTGCTTGATTAAGGTTAGTAGAGTTGTTTTGGGCTTGATTATGGTTCATTTGGTACAAGATAATTTAAGAAAGCCAAAGAGACCTTAATATGTAAGTGTCTCCAAATCAAGTCCAATGAATGTCTAACTAGTTAATATATTGGTTATAAGTAGAAATGAGGTGATTAGGCCAAAGAAAATGAGAATCCGACACAACTTTTCTGGAAATGTATTTTCCCTTCTATGTGTTGGATATGGGGAATGGCTTGGAATTTGACCAATTTGATGCTTCCCTTGGATTCAGGAGGCCAAATTGTGTAGGGTCTATGTTGACCCCGAAGTAAGAAAAGGCCCAGAGAGCGAAATGATAAAATTGCCCTTTCTAAGCCTTATTTGAGGGCTGTCAAGGGTATTTTCATCATTTGAGTTTGATTTTGGCCAATTCGAGGTCGGAAATGAATTCTACATGCGAAAATATGTAGGAATGGCTTAAATAATGATTTTGGAGAAAATACTGATAACAAGGACGTAAGGGGTATTTTGGTAACTTGGCACCAATAGGCTAAATTTACCAATGATATGAGTTTGGAAAGGTGTATGGATGAGTAATAACCCGTTTGATGATGTTTGGCAATTTCAGGACTTGACAACCGGTTTGGCCTTAAGATTACCCGAGCCTGAATCAAGTGGAGAGTTGCGTAGAGTAGCAACCAGGTAGTAACCGTCTTCATATGACATAGCATGTATATGTGTGGTTTGTTATCATCAAATGTCATACATATTTAGATTAAGTAGAGAAATCACCCGGGGCCTATCTTTACGGGGGTTGATACTCATACGATAATATTCATATTGCACGAGCGGTGCCCGGGGCCTATCTTTGCGCGGGTACCCCTCGGGGCCAAGTCTTTGTCTAGCGCTAGCATGATCTATGATTTGCATTAATTGCACTAAATGATGTTATGATAATTTGATTGATGAGTATATGATGAGCATGTTATGTATGTGTTATCTTGTATGTTGTATGTGTTACTACTGAGATTCCCATAAATCTCATCCTTTTTGCCAAAAACAAATCTCCAGTACAGGGAGGAAGCTCGCGGGGAAAGGAGAAGGTAAATGATGTCAAGTCGAGGCCGGGCAGCGGGAGAGCTTAGTTTAGGTTGTCAAGTTTTCATTATGTATTTTTAGAACTTTGTATGTACTTTCAGATTGTATATGAAGACTATGAGTTGTAAGTAAATTGTGTATGAATTGTGCATGTATGTGAATATGTATATCCAGCAGAGGTATTATATGAAATTTCTAGCATTTTCCACACTCTGATGTTTATAGTCGGTGAGTATTAGCTATTTAGTATTCTACCATAGTGTTTAGAAATAAGGTATCCCATTTTTAGTATCAGAGCAATGGTTCTGGCAATAGGCTAGTACTTGCTAGAAATCCTCTGCTTGGATTTAAGAGAATTGCACAATTCATTAGAGTTGAAAGGGGTGAGATGGTTTAGAATATGGGTATGCAGTATTGTGAAGGCTGAGAACTCGAGTGCAAAATTGTGGACTTGAGTTCATGTCTTCCACTCGCACCCTTAAGACTTTCTAGAAGAAACTCGCGTAGGGTGAACTTGCGGAACTCAAGTTCACTCTCAAGGAGAACTCGAGTGCTGCATGGCAAACTCGAGTGCGCGTCTGTTGTTCTAAATGTTGGAGTTCTCGGATGGAAACTCGTATGGGAAGACTTGCAGACTCGAGTGTGCTTTTGGTACAGAACTCCAATGCTCTATTTTGAACTCGAGTTCATGTCTGATTGGCCATGACTTGCGGGACTCGAGTGTGGTGGAGCCAGTGAACTCGAGTGCATATTACTGAACTCGAGTTCATGCCTATGGTTTTGAGTGTTGAAGTTTCTCTGGAAGAAACTCGATCCTCCAAACTTGCTGGACTCGAGTGTGAAAGTTCACCAGAACTCGAGTGCTACTTTGTGGACTCGAGCGCATGTGAACTAGAGTACAAGTTTTAATGTCATGTGTGTTGGGAAAACTAGAGTACAAGTCCTGGTGGAGATACCCGCAGAACTCAAGTGTGATGGGAAAACTCGAGTGCGAAGCTAACAACTTGAGCTTTCAAAAATAAATTTGAGTGTCTGATTTAGAGGAGGACTCCAGTTTTCTCAGGTGAACTCGAGTGTGATAGAAAAGAATCAGTTGGGTTTCAACAGTAAGCCAACTGAACTCGAGTGTAAGCTACAGGATCCGGGTTAGTGGCTAGAACTCGAGTCCATGCACCCCAAACTCGAGTGCAGTGGTGATTCTCCAGCATTTTTGCATGAGCCTTTGTGTGATGTTTTCTTTAGAAATTTTGACACCTTGTGCTATGCTTAATGCAAATTACTTCCTTGTAGGATATGGACCCACATATAGTGGAGTATAGGAGAGCCGGTGTAGCAAGAGTAAGGCGAACAGCTCGTAAGAGCATACCAACTCCTATGGTAATCAAGAAAGAAGATGAGTCAACCAGTAAGAGACAGAGAAGTAGATCACCCTCACTTCCTTTTGTCAATCAAGTTCCTCCGGAAGAGAAAATCCCAGAAGGTAAAGCTGGCGTGATCCTCGATAGAGGAGGACGTGGACCAAGAATGGCGCGGACTCGTAAAAAGAGCGTCAAGTGGCCAGTATATTTTGGTCCTATTGCTAAGGGTAAAGCCACAGTGGTGGACAAGGATGATGTAGATCCAAAGGATAGTTACCAACATCCGGACTCAGTGATGGAGTCAGATGCTCCAGTGGAGAAGTTAATCTTTGATCCACATCCGAATGACGAGTTATGGGAGTATTTGAAGGATTTGTATGTGACAGTTTTCACGGAGTTCTTTACTCCCACAGACCAGTATACAACATTTATGGAGTCAGTGAAGAAGTTGTATGAGCAAAGAGAGGAGTTAGAGCTAATGATGGATGACGATATTTGGATCCGAACCACATTAGCCTATCTTCTTGATTTCACTTCTTGGGTCAAGAAAAAGAACGACATTGTAATGATGGGTCCCTTTGAGTTTTTACCTTTCATTGAGCATATGATTATGCATGTGGTGATTAATATGCATAAAGAGTAAGAGATGAGAGTATGCTTAGTAAGGTAGTATGGGCTTATTTGATGTAAATATTAAGCCACTTGTGTACATATGACTAAGTGTGTTGAAACACATATTTCCTTTTGATATAAATATATAGTTGCTTAAGTGTATGTGATTGATGTATGTTGGTATTTAAGCTTTGGAAAGTTTTATGTACATACAAGTGTTGATGCGATATTAATGCCATGTTTCTTTTATAGTAAAAAGGAACAATGGTACGAGGTAGACCAAGGAAGAATGTACCACAAGGTCCTGAACCTGAAAATAATCCAGAGTCAAATATGATGCAACAAGTTTTCACGATGTTGGCTCAACAACAACTATGATTCAGGATTTGCGAGAAGAAGTCCGGGAGTTGAGTGAGAGGCGGAATACTAATGAGGCACCTCCCAAAGGGAAACAACCTGAGGGAAACAACCCTAAAGGAAATAATCCGGAAGGGAATCCCCCAGATAGAAATCAACCTGAAGGGAACCACTCAGAAGGGGATACAGATGAGGAATAGTCGTGTAGTGACGAGCCACTACAATCGCAGGAGATGAACATGAATATTCATATTGTTCAAGAACCAGATGAAAAATGGTCCAATACTGGATGCCTAAATTCATCAAGTACCAACCTGAGGCATTCCAGGGGAGGTTTAACCCGTAAGTTGTGGAGAATTGGATCAACCATCTTGAGAAGATCTTTGAGGTGCTTGGATGCCCGACGGAAGTGAAAGCCAAGATGGCTATCTACAAGCTAGTGGGCGATGCTGATGATTGGTGGAAGAATACAACATTGTTGTTGCATGCTCGAAATATTCCTCTGACTTGGGAGTTATTCCAAGAAAATTTTTATGAGAAGTATTTTCCAAGGTCAGTGAGGATTGAGAAATAAAAAGAATTTCTGGCTATCCATCAAGGCGATAACGAGACCTTCAATTCGTACTTTTCTCGGTCTATCCGATTGTCTCGTTACTCTGCTTATCTGAATCTTAAGCATGATGAAAAGTGGAGCTCAAATATGCTTATTGGAGGGTTGAAGCTTGAGATGGAAGAGAAGTTAGTTTCCCAGCAATTGAAAAAGTTCAATAAGGCTACAGAAGCATGCTGACTTACTAAAGGAAACTTGAAAAGAGTATAAGTTAACCGGGGTATGAGCCAAAGAGGTAGATTCAGTCGTGGAGAAACCTCCCAGAAACAAAGAGGTCAGGCTTTTCTACAAAGGGGAGGCAATAAAAGGCCCTTTTGGTCTGGAAATCGTGGAGGTTGGAAACCCCCAACATCCCAGATGTGTGCTCGATGTGGTAAATTTCATCCGGGACGATGGTGCAATACTCCTAGTAGCCAAGTGATTTGCTATGCTTGCCAGAAGCCAGGCCATTTGGCTGTGAACTGTCCTCAGCGAGCTGCACCACGACCAGCCGAGCCTAGACAGCTAAGTCAGGGACAAGTATTTTCCTTGACTCGAGAAGAAGCAAGAAAGTCCCCAGAGCTAGTTCAAGGTGAAGTTATTCTTAATGGTAGTGTATTGCAAGTATTATATGATTCAGGTGCTAGTCATTCTTTTATTGCATATGACTACGTTAAGCGCCTAGGATTGTATGTACATCAACTACCATTCGATTTGATTGTATCTACATCGATGGGTGTCAAAACCTTGACTGCTGATGTTTGTTAAACTGTGTTATAAATACTGAGGGATATGAGTCTACAGTAGACTTGATTTATTTGCCACTCCAAAGACTCAAAGTCATATTGGGTTTCGACTGGCTTACAGCAAATAACGTGTTAGTAGATTATGGAAACAAGAGGATCATATATCCTACTTGTTACAAGTGTAGGACGGTGTATTTAGAAGTGCAAGTGTACACTGTCGTAATCAAGTAATATAGAAGTGAGTAGAATATCGTTCCCACGATGATTGATCACTAAGTACCAAAATTGGTAATTTTAATTCTATTTAGTCTGTTGATTAGTTGTGATTGAGATTGCAAGATAGAAATGATGAAATATGAATACAAGTGATATAAAGACAAATATGAGAAAAAGCCCTAGGGATTAGATTTCACTTAATAAATTCCGGATTGAATCACTTATCTATTCTAGTCCAATTTATTCCACATGATTGATAGTCGAGTTTCCCTATTTTAATTACTAGCCTTTTCCAAGGTCAAGTAATTCTATAATTAATTGCTAACCTAATATATTCCTATATGAATTTAAGCAGTCAATCATGCATTAAGATTTATGGAACTCAATTAAGACTACACAACCCATATGAATATATTCCTATTTCATATGCAAATTATGGTTTTAATTATAGGATCCACACACATGTATCTCCTTCCGGTCTCAACATGCATATTAAAATCATCCAAAAGGTGGCCAATCAATTGTAAGCATTAAGAGAAATAATTAAAACTCAATCATGAAGGAAAAATTAAAACTAGATTTAATAAGTTAAGATTCAATCCGTCATTAGTAAGCTACGTCATCACCCTAGGAAAAGGAAAATTTAGCTCATGATAAAATTAAAAACAAAACCAAAATATATTACAAACATCATAAATATTGCATAAAAATTAATTACAAAAACATAAAAATACAACTACAAGATGCATGAAAATGGAAAATCTAGCCTACCATATAGGAGGTAAAACCATCCATGTAGGTGGCAACCTATAACATCCATAAAGGAGGATTACCCAGGCCTTCCAAATAGGAGGTAAAACCATCCATGTAGGAGGCATGCAAGAAGTAAAAAAATGTAAGAAATAAATTCTAAAAATAATACTCTCTCTCTAAAATAGAAATTCTCTCTCTCTCTTCCTTCCTCCTCCTTTTAGGGTGCCAAGAAGCTCTATTTATAGGCTTCATTTTCGGATTGCTACAGTATTTTACTATAGTATTTTGCTACAGTGATTTGCTACAGTGAACCGACCACCCCACTTGCTACAGTGCACCGACTGCTATAGGAACCGCATTGAACCGCCCCACTTCCACACACACTGACCGCTACAGTACAACGCAATGGTCCGCTACAGTGAAACGCAATGGTCCGCTACAGTACCCCTGCTGCAGTGCACAGTGAACAGTACCGCATGAACAGTGCATAGTGAATAGTACATCAAGAACAGTACTTCCCCTTAAATGCCTTCTTTAATTCTTCTTAATCCAGTACTGTCCATGGCTGCAAGAAAATCATTATTTATTTATTAATTACACCCAAATTGATTATATTCAGCTCAAATATAGTCCACAAAATCATCATATAAGGGAAAATAAATATGCAAATATTTTACTTATCAAATTCCCTTACACTTAGCTCTTGGATGTCCTCGGACAAGAAAGAGTAACTAATAAGTGCTTCCAACAAAATCAGAAGTGTCAAGTCATAAACAAGGACACAATTAAAGAATAAAGAGATCATAGTATTCTTGAATCAACAAAAGTATAAGCTGGTAACTTCATTTGAAAATAAATGAACCGAATTCATAATTATGGCTCATTCTCTCAATCTCTCAAGTGTTTTAGGGTAAGTGTTTCGCTCAAATTCACCTAAAAAAATTGCACTACCATAAGCTTGCCAAAAATCTCAATCTCCACTACCTAATTCACATGCATAATTCAAATCAAAAGGACTTATTAAAGGTTGTAATGGGGTTAAAGTAAAAGGAATGTAAAAAGTGATATGAAGGGCTATATTTACTAAGTAAATAGAGCAATTGAAAAATGGGCCATCTTATGAATAAATCTGGCCTATCTCATCCCAACAACCCATAATTTACATTTTTTTTCTTTTTCTTTTCTTTTCTTTTTATTTCTTTTTTTTACAACTTCTGCACTTTTGTGGTTGATGATATATAGACCCTCATACTTGTTAAAAGCCCATTTCACAGAAATTTCAAATGCTCTGTTAATCTTTCAAATTAAGTAAAAGCACTTGATAAATCATTAAAACACATATTAATGGGTTGAGAATAAAGAAATAATCAATTAGGCTCAAATGGGCTTATCAATGGTATAATTGCAAGGTTGGCTATTTGGCTCTAGCTAAACAAAATGAATGCCTTTATCATTTTTGAATGTGCATGTGACATGTAATTTCAACTAGATTTAAAGCAAATTCTAGAGTGACAACTTAATAGGTGAATATCACACACAAGAAAGATAATCACTATTGATCATATAGGCTCAAAAGCTCACGGTTAGGGACTTTCAAATTCAGCTCATTCAGTCTCAAAATTCATCACCAAATTCAACAATCAATTGTTCAATCATGCTATAAAATCTCTAAACTCAATTGATCCATACTTCAAACTTATATACTTCTTAAAATTATTGAAAAGCACTCAAAAAAATAAATTTTTTTTTATTTTTTTTATTTTAGATGAAACAGAAAGAAAGAGAAAAAAATTACAACTAATAAGATGCGTCTCAAGAGTTAAGAATAACTCTTTACTCTGCCATCTATGCATACCCCATGCATCTAATAGTTTTACTACTAACTATCTAATGTAGAAATCATACAATTTTTTTTTTATAATCCTCCCCCAACCTAAATCAGACATTGTCCTTAATGTCTTCTACAGATTAAAGAATATTTTTTTTAAAACATAAACAAACAATAAAGTAAACCAAAATGCTAAAAGTAAAACCATTAAGATTAAGGAAAGTTTACTACCGGAGAGTGGTATCTGGATTCTGCTTCTGACTGCTATCTGAAGATTGCCCACCTTTTTCTTTTACTAATAGATCTGGTTGAGGTTCATAGGTTTGCAGTTTATCTAGTAGTTAATCAGCAGTTGGTGCAGAAATCATGGAATGACGAGTCGCTTGGGGTATGAATCCTGTTTCCACAGCATGATCAAGAAAAGACAACAGGTTATCATAAAAACCATTAACATTTAACAATCCTAATGGTTTTTTATGAAAGTTCAGTTTAGCCCAATATGCAATACTAGAGATCCCATCCAACATTTCAAAACCACCGGGTAGAGCGATAAAAGCATCAGCACGGTAAAACATACATCCCATCCGTTCAGGCAGACTTGAAATCCCTAACTCTTGCCCTAAGGAGAAGAAGTGATTTTCTAACTCCTTCACCCTTACGTTCAAACCTTTACTACCATTCATCGTTGCAGCAATAGCCACACTTCCCCTCAGGCCTTGAATACCTCCCCCGTAGACAAAATTGATCTTTCTTGCAGCTAATGCATGTCCCAGTTCGTTGGCTGCAGGTATAAACTCTCCATCCTTTCCCAAGTCAGTTTCACCAAAAATGCATATAGATTTAAAACTGCATTTTAGAGTGATACCACTCCTCTCTTTTTCTCTCTCATACATTTTGTGTTTTTTTCTACAAATGGAAGATTACATATTTATATTACAAAAACAGTGACAACAAAATCATGCAAATCACACATTTTTCAAAAAAATTTGAAAAAAAATTTCTGACACGAATCACCTGTGGGCCACTGTGCGAAGAAATTAAGTAAAGTGAGTAAAGAAAGTCAAAAGTTACTGAAAAAGATAAGACAGATTAGACAAAAGCAAGATTATGTACAGTAGTTGTGATTGTGGCTCACATCTTCCTCTAGTTTTACGTCCAGTAACGGCTTAAACGCTTTCTATGAATCGAGGATTTGCTTCCTGATCGAGAATTGTCGAGTTCTCGCAAAATAACCAGTTTCAATAAGGATTTGCAGTATAGAGAACCTGGATCGTTTCCCACAGAATTAACATGCAGTCTAAACATTCAAACAATGATCGATGGGGGGCTTTAATTAAACTATTAACGAACAATAAACTAAGATTAAAGACAGAAATTGAAAACGAACTAGACCAAACAGATTAAAATGACTGACCTAGAATTGGGATTCATCATTTCCTACCATCATCGGACGAAGATTAACACGAACTCGTGATTGGTTCTGTACGAACCGAAATCTCTGTATTCGTCCAGAAAATCCCTCAACTAGACGATCGTCTAGGTTCTGTTTGTATGCTTGGCGTGCTACTGTGTGATCGCACAGTATCACTGTAACCCGATTCGAACTGTGTCCTTGGGATATACCAATCCGAATATTAAAATAAACATTCGAACTATTCCAGAAATCGCATCCGATTAGAGTAAATAGAAACGAGTTACGTTACCGGTTTAAGTATGTCCTCTGATTGGAAACGTTAATCCTCAATCCATAGGTCAATCACAGAAACTTAGTCGGACATGGCTGGAAAATCCGAAAAACGAACAAAGAACGCGAAGAACACGAAGAACATTTTTCAGAGAATCAAGAACTTCTGATTTCAATCCACAAAACGTCCAAAATCCCTTCTACCCTATTGTTTCAGCTATCCAAAGTAAAAACCTAATTGTCACATGGGTCAAAGCCCATCAGTTCAGCCCAAAACGGAAATTAATACTAAATGGTGCTTCATTACAAAATTTGGGCCCAATAAAAATCCAGAAAAATACATATAACATTGACTGCAGTTTTGACTATCCTCTTATCCGAATCTACCCTTCAAGTCTTCATATCAATTGTTGCCCTCTGAATCATCTAAAAAATGAGAAAAGAATGAGATCATTCGGATATTTGGTTCAAGAGTTATGATCAAAATAGAGAAGGGTTGTAAATCTGAAATTTTTATTATTAAAATATGTTAAATCCAATAAAACACTCAAAGCCCAAATAAGCATAAAAGCCCATTATTTATTACTAAACAATCTGAATTCATTAATCAAGAGATACAAATGAGTGTAATAAATATTCAATTATCAAATTCCCCCACACTTATCATTTTGCACTCCTGAGCAAAACTAAAAGAAAAATTTCTCCTTTCTAACAATTTCCAATAAAGTAAAATTGGAACAATGGACACAGAGCTTCAAAAGACTAACCAATTAAACTGAAATCCCTCCATATCAAATTACAAAACACGGTAGTCTCGATCGATGATGCTACTCACATAAAATGGTCTCTCAAAGGATTCTCTCAATAACTCTCTAAAGTGTATAGGGTAAACAAGTGTATCACTCAGATTCTACTCAAGAAATTGTCCTACCACAGGCTTGCTCAATTTCTACTTCTTCACTACTCATATCACATACATGCACAAATCAAGAGAGCTTATTATTCAAGGTTGTAATGGGGTTAAGGTGAAGGTGTGTATAAGTATGGATATGTGAGGCTAAGCACCAAAGAAATTTGAAAGAGCATGACAATAATAACATTCAATTCAATGAATATCCCCTTTCGAATATACATCCCTCATTCTCCTTTCTTTTCTTTCTTCTCTTCTTTTCTTTTCTTTCTTTTTCTTTTTTTTTTTGTTTTTTTTTGTTTTTGTTTTTGTTTTTGTTTCTGTTTTAATGACCCAACTCCCAAATCAAACATCCCCCCACACTTAAATTGTGGCACTCCTGGGCAACCCCCACATGTAAACACAAAACTAAAGTGAAACCAATGCTCAGTAAATTCCAAGGTGCGGTATAACATGGTTTTACACTTTGGCTAGTAATGTGGTTGAAGAAAAAGAATGAGTCAAAAAGGCACAAAGGGGCTAACAAAGGGAATTTAATAGTGTAAGGGAAGGCTATTTGATCAAAGTGGCTAATAAAAGAAAGAAACTAAACAAGCCTCCATCATATTTATTCATGTAAGTGAAAAATGTAGCCTTAAAAAGAAAGAGAGCAAGTTCTAGAGAACAGAAATCAGGAGTAGAGACACACAGAAAAAGGAAGAATGGTAAAGATGAATTCCATTCATGTAGGCCCAAAATCTCACAAAGGTAAATACCAAATCATGCAATCAGCATCACCAAAATTAACTACCAAAAAGTAAGTAAGGAATTCAGCCCAAACAACATGATCCATCAAAACCAATATGTCCAAGTCCACAATATATATAGCTAAACAATGATAGAAGGAGAAAGTGTATTATTTAGAAAATCTATGCTAAGTGTGAAAAGAAAAGTGAAAAAGAAACACAAGAAATAAAAGAAAAAGGAAATAGGGAAAGAAGAATACTCCCCAGGTGTTTACGGAGGATAAGTGGCATCAGTGAGTATGAGGTCCACTTCTTCAGGTTGCTGTTGTGATCCCTCATAAAATGGTTTTAGTCGATGTCCATTCACTTTGAAGGTCCTCCTTGTAGGTAGATCACACAACTCAACAACACCAAAAGGAAAAACATTAGCAATCACAAAAGGGCCATCCCATCTAGATCAAAGCTTACTGGACATAAACTTGAGACGGGAATTGAATAGAAGAAATTTCTGGCCCACATAAAACTCTTTCCTCAGGATTTTCTTATCATGGAATGCATTGGTCTTCTCCTTGTACAACCATGAACTCTCATAGGCATCCAATCGAAGCTCATCTAACTCTTGCAATTGGAGCTTCCGTTCCATCCCAGGCTTAGCCAAATCCATGTTACACTGCTTAATGGCCCAATAAGCTTGATGCTTTAATTCAACCGGAAGGTGGCATGCCTTTCTAAAAACAAGCCTATATGGAGACATCTCAATTGGAGTCTTGTAGGCAGTCCGATAAGCCCACAAAGCATCATCTAATCGCTTGCTCCAATCCTTCCGGGTAGAGTTAACAGTCTTCTGAAGGATTTGCTTAATCTCCCTATTTGAGACTTCAGCTTGACCATTGGTTTGTGGATGGTATGCTGTGGACACCTTGTGAATCACTCCATACTTTCGTAACAAAGCACCCATGCTCCAGCTACAAAAATGAGAACCCTGGTCACTGATGATGGCTCGAGGAATGCCAAACCTGCAGAAAATGTTAGACCTGACAAAATCTACCACCACAGCAGAATCATTTGACCGGGTGGCCTTCGCCTCAACCCATTTTGAAACATAGTCAACAGCAAGCAATATGTAGGTGAAACCATGAGAAACAGGAAATGGACCCATAAAATCAATACCCCAAACATCAAAAATTTCACATAAAAAATATGGGGTGCTGGGGCATCTCATGCCTACGAAAAAGACTACCTGCTCTCTGACAATTATCACATGACTTACAAAACATATGAGAATCATGAAATAGGGTTGGCCAAAATAAACCAGAGTCTAGGACTTTCCTAGCAGTCCTTTGGGGTCCAAAGTGACCACCACAGGCAGAAGCATGACAAAAATGTAATATGGAGTCAAACTCATGATCAGGTACACATCGCCTAACTACTTGGTCACTACAAAATCTCCACAGATAAGGGTCATCCCAAACGTAATATTTAGATTCACTTTTTAATTTCAAAGTTTGGGCCCTCGTGGAATCAGAAGGTAAAACACCAGCAACCAAGTAATTAACCAAATCAGCATACCATGGAAGCTTACCTTGCAGCTGTAAAAGCTGCTCATCAAGAAAATCATCCTGAATGGCAGAGGGGGAAGAGGAATGAGTGACACGACTTAAATGATCAGCTACCCAATTCTGTGCTCCACTCCTATCTCGGATCTCAACATCAAATTCTTGGAGCAATAACATCCACCGAATAAGTCGAGGCTTAGCATCTGTCTTTTTCAAAAGAAACTTCAAAGCAGCATGGTCAGAGAAAACAATTACCCTACTAGCTAGCAGATATGACCTAAACTTATCAAAAGCAAACACTATAGCCAAAAGTTCTTTCTCAGTGGTGGTATAATTGGATTGGGCAGGATCCAAGGTCTTGGATGCATATGCAATGACATGAGAAACCTTGTTGACCCTCTGAGACAAGACAGCCCCAACAACATAATTGGAAGCATCGCACATCAACTCAAATGGGAGAGACCAATCTGGTGGTTGGATAACTGGAGTGGTAGTCAGGCAACGCTTCAAGTGATCAAAGGCTATCTTACACTCAGCATCAAATGCAAACTCGATGTCCTTATGGAGAAGGTTAGACAGGGGTCGGGCAATCTTGCTGATATCCTGAATGAAGCGTCGGTAGAAACCTGCATGGCCAAGAAAAGAACGAACTTCCCGCACAGATGTGGGATAAGGCAAAGCAGTGATAACATCAATTTTAGCAGGATCTACCTTAATACCCTCTTTAGACACAATGTGGCCCAACACTATCCCTGACTCAACCATGAAGTAACACTGTTCAAAATTTAGCACAAGATTAGATTCAATGCACCTATTCAAGACTCTAGACAAACTAGCCAAGCATGCATCAAAATCAGACCCATACACAGTAAAATCATCCATGAAAACCTCAATGCAATCCTCTAGAAAGTCAGAAAAGATACTTACCATACAACGTTGAAAGGTACCAGGTGCATTGCAGAGGCCAAAAGGCATTCTTCGGTAAGCATAGGTTCCAAAGGGGCATGTGAAGGTCATCTTCTCCTGATCCTCAGGAGCAATATGGATCTGGAAGTACCCCGAGTAACCATCCAAAAAGCAGTAGTGAGACTTACCAGCCAAATGCTCTAACATCTAATCAATGAAAGGTAAAGGATAGTGATCCTTGCGGGTAGCTTGGTTGAGTCTCCTGTAGTCTATGAATACTCTCCAACTGTTCTGAACTCTTGTAAGAATGAGCTCATCCCTTTGATTGGCTACCACAGTTACTCTGGACTTCTTGGGAACGACCTGGACCGGGCTAACCCACTGGCTATCAGAGATGGGATAGATGATGCCAGCCTGTAGAAGCTTAGTCACTTCCTTCCTGACCACTTCTAAAATGAGAGGATTAAGACGTCTCTGGGGTTGTGTTACTGGCTTAGTATCTGCTTCTAACAGAATCCGATGCATACACATAGAAGGGCTAATGCCAACAAGATCAGCTAACGTCCACCCAATTGCCTTCTTATTGGCCCTCAACAAGCTCAGCAGCTTCTCTTCTTGATCAGGTAGAAGGTTATTGGCCACAATGACTGGAAGTTGCTCATCTACCTCTAGAAAGGCATATTTCAAGTGAGCTGGCAATGACTTTAACTCTAACTTGGGCGGCTGCGGAATGGAAGGAAGGAGCTTAGGTGATTGGACCATTTCAGAAGTGTATACACCTGCAATGCCTGAAACTACATGCACAGAAGCAAAACTGTGGCTAGGCAGCTCACTATTAACATCAGGGTTCAGTTCATAATCACGACAAACATCAGAATGAAGCTCAGCTTCACCACAATCAATATCATAATCCACAAGTAAGGTAGAATCAGAAATCAAGTCAATATCTCCATACAGTACATCATCAATTTTAGTGCAAACAGGGCACCATTCAGTGTCAGAACATGCACATATCACAGAATCTCCCACCGATGCAAAATCAGGAAAATCAGCATACCAAGCAGAAAGAACATCATCAATAGTCTCATCTATCACATCAATGCACAAAACAGAATGCTCTTCCCTAGGATGTCTCATGGCATCAAAGATATTAAAAGTCACAACAATATCACCAAATTCCATGGAAAGAGTACCAGAATGCACATCTATATTAGTCTTAGTTGTTTTCAAGAAAGGTCTCCCTAAAATGATTGGGGACCTACTGCTAGGAGATTCATCCTCCATATCTAAAATGTAAAAATCAGCAAGAAATATCAATTCATTGACCTTAACCAAAACATCTTCAATCAGACCAGCAGGATGAGCATTACTCCTATTAGCTAGTTGGATAACAACACCAGTAGGTCGCAAGGGACCAAGACCAAGGGACTTATAAATAGATGCAGGCATAACATTAATGGAAGTACCTAAATCAGCCAAGCAATTATCAAATCTATAATTACAAATAATGCAAGGGATAGAAAACGTACCTGGGTCCTTGCACTTGTGAGGCATGGGTTGTTGGAGAAGCGCTGAGACATTCTGGTTCAAGCTCACTCGTTCAGTCCCCCTCAGTCGCCTCTTGTTGGTACACAACTCCTTTAGGAACTTGGCATACTTGGGGATCTGTTTGATGGCATCCAAGAGAGGAATGTTAATCTCAACTTTTCTGAATGTCTCAAGGATATCACTGTCTTGCACTTTTTCTGCCAACTTCTTGGATTGAAGGGCTCTCTAAGGGAAAAGAAGAGGAATAGGAACTCCAGACTCCTCTTCACCTTGCTTCACTGCCTCTTTATTTCTAGAGTCAATCTTCACTTTTTTTGACTCTTTTTCTGATGTGGATTCAGTCACATTTGCAGCTGGTTTATGCCCTTGTAATTGCTTACCAGACCGTAGGGAGATAGCACTAACGTTTCCCTTTGGATTGGGAATTGTCTGTGAAGGGAGAGTATTGGATCCCTGAGGCTGGAGTTGGTTCAATGATGTTGCCAACTACCCAATATGAGTCTGCAAACTCTGGATAGAGGCCTCAGTTTGTTGCTGGAATTGCAAACTGTTTGCTGCAAGCTGCTTCATCATTTATTCTAGTGAGGAACCACTGCTACTGGTTGGCTGTTGTTGTGCTGGCTGTGGAGGTGCGAATTGGTGGAAATTCTGTCTATTTTGGGGAAACTGTCTCTGTTGGTAATTTCCAGAATTCTGCTGCACATGACTATTATGGTTCTGAAGCTGACTCGGATTCTAGCTCCACCTAAAATTCAGATGATTTCTCTAGCCAGGGTTATATGTTGGTGCGAACCCACAAGGGAAGACCCCACGAACCCACAACCAATATGAATATACGCACCCCAAGAACGCTAAACGCAGATCGACGATCCACTTGAACCCTTAAGCACGAAAGAACAAGGACCCGAAGTGTTGGAAGACGCCACAAGGTTGATCAAGCCTTGATAAGTCTGTTAGTTCTAAGAAGAACCCTAGAGAGAATCCACTCCCAAGAAACAAGGTGCAGAAAAGTGCAACCTTTCATTCAATAATCAAGTTTCAAGTCTTTAGTCTGACTCCAAATGAAGGGTTACAAGGTATTTAAAGAGAAATATTCAGAAACCCTAATTGCATTAAATGCATCCTGGAAAATAGAAACTAGCCTAATATAATTAATTAATTAGGAAACTCAAAAGTCAAATAGGCCCAATATCTAATAATATTTCGCATAAATAAAAGTCACAAAATATAAGCAGCATTCAAGGCCCAAAATGTGTTTATTTAGGCCCAAATGAGTCCTCCATGTATAGCACTAGGTCCAAGCTCTTTGTTTTGAAGTCTTCAAGCCCAAAACTTGATTAGTATCTGCATCTGCAGCCCATATGAAATTAATGACGTTTTCAATGTCTTTATCTACAATTGTGGATCCAATTGCCATCTGATTTGCATTAGCCTCTTGAATAAGCCCAATCAATGCTTCCTTAAATATTTTAGCTTGTGCTCTTGTGACTGGACCGGCTGGAATTTGAAAATGATAGTTTGAAGTTGAAGAGTCAACACTTGAATATGAAGAGACAACTTGTTGATTCTGGATCGCATCATTCCCTCTCTCCTCAAAAGGATTCGCCCTCGAATCTTCACCTTTCTTGTATTTGACAACATATGGGAATGTCTTAATAAATTTCAGCCAGCTTGCATGTCTCTTGTTAAGCTTACCTTGGCCAAGTAGATGAACATAACAAAGAAAATCAATATTTTCGATGCAACAATCAGAGTTTTTCGGATTTGAAAACAATTGTTCCTTTCCCCAATCTTCAAGCACATATTGCAGAGAATTCACATGCTCATCAAGATTATTGGTGCAAATAAGAGTATCATCAAAACAATTTGCAATATGCATATAAGAACACTTTAGAGGACCAGAATGTTCTTCAATGCCACTCGAAGGAGATGAATATTCAATGCTTATTAAAGATAAGAATCCATCGGGTGGCTTCTTCTTAGGAATCAAATCCAAGAACACCTGCAACACAGCAAAATCATAAGGCAAATAATGATTAAGATCATTAGTATCTAAAGAAATATCCTTGCAGCCACTCTTAATCTCATTTTTCTCACAACTCTTTTCTTCTTTCTTTTCACTCAATTCTTCACACTCTTTATTCTGAAAACACTTCATACTCTCAATATCTTTTTCTCTTTCAAACTCACTTTTACTCTCCCTACTTTGACAGTACTTAATGCTCTCAATGTCTTTTTCTCTCTCAAGCTGAATTTTTATCTCAACAGCAGTTTGACAAAAATCACTCTCACTTGTATTTTTACTTTCTTTTTCATGATTAAGAGGAACTTCTTCAATCACAAGATTGATACTTGGAACAAGAACGTCTTCTTCACACTTCTCAGCTTGAAGTTCAACATTAGGTTGTTCTTCCTCCTTGGTTGGCTCTAACTTGTCATTAGAGATTGTAACTATCAAGCTTTCAATCTCCTTTGAATTGGAGCTACTCTCTGAACTCCTTTGTCGCTTGATCTTCTGCTCATACTCAGCAACAAACTGAACCAAAATATCAATGTCCAAGAAGGCTAAGGTCGTTGCAAAACAAGCTAAATCAAGATTAAGCCCATTTAGAAAACGATCCTTAGTGGCTTTTGAAGTTTCTTTCACTCCAGCTCTAATCAAGGCTAATTCAATCTCTTGAAAATATTCATTAACACTCATGGAGCCTTGTTTCAACTCTTGCAACTTTCTTTGGAATTCTCTTTTTGATCTGGAGTTGTAACTAGACATCCATTGGTCGTTTTCAGCATTAAACTTTTGCAGTCCTTTTAACAAGGATTGAAGATGTCTATGAATTTCTTTTTCATCATGCATATTGATAGTACCTGAAAAGTTAGATTTAGAAAAAAAAGGGGCCTCACCACTCTACTCACGTGTTTCACTCAAACAAGTTTAGTGTCACTCGTGTTCCTCTCAAAATTGGCTTTTAAATTGATGTATCTCACTCTTGCCTTTTTCCACTCTTAGATTCCTCTTCAGGCTCTTTAAAAGAACTAAACAATTTAATCAATGCAATCACAATTTGCAGAAATCAAACCAACACTTAGAAATATGGAATATCAAAGTGAGTATTGGAAAAGGGAATTGAGGGAGATCAAGAGTTCAAAGGACAATCTATCACAAGCACTCTCAAGCAATCTGAACCCAGATATTCAAGAAAAGTGTTCTTTTTGAAAAGATCATAACACACTGTGGAAATTTTCGATTGAGATGAAACCAAAACGATTGAAAAGATGAGATTCTGAACAATGAAAATAATCTATTAAATGACCAAAACCGCAAGGTAAAACGGGTCAAACAAGGAAAGAAGATTTGATGACGTTCTGGAAAAAAATGACGAATTGACACAGAAAATTTGCAGAAACACGACTGATTTAAAATGACTAGAACTCACTAATGACAAATCGAATTGAACTAATTCCAAAACGATATGAAAGAAGAGATTTTGAACTATGAAAAGGACTTACTAAACATTGGAAACGACAAAGAGACGGTTAACGAAAAGAAGCAAAAATTTCAGACATGAACGCAGATGACCTAGACGAAAAGACTCAAGAACAAAGTACGAAACCCTAAGCGAAATTTAAAACAACGAATGGAAAGATGTGACCTGAGTTTAGATCCGAAGCTCTGATACCAAGATGGTGCGAACCCACAAGGGAAGACCCCACGAACCCACAACCAATATGAATATACGCACCCCAAGAACGCTAAACGCAGATCGACGATCCACTTGAACCCTTGAGCACGAAAGAACAAGGACCCGAAGTGTTGGAAGACGCCACAAGGTTGATCAAGCCTTGATAAGTCTGTTAGTTCTAAGAAGAACCCTAGAGAGAATCCACTCCCAAGAAACAAGGTGCAGAAAAGTGCAACCTTTCATTCAATAATCAAGTTTCAAGTCTTTAGTCTGACTCCAAATGAAGGGTTACAAGGTATTTAAAGAGAAATATTCAGAAACCCTAATTGCATTAAATGCATCCTGGAAAATAGAAACTAGCCTAATATAATTAATTAATTAGGAAACTCAAAAGTCAAATAGGCCCAATATCTAATAATATTTCACATAAATAAAAGTCACAAAATATAAGCAGCATTCAAGGCCCAAAATGTGTTTATTTAGGCCCAAATGAGTCCTCCATGTATAGCACTAGGTCCAAGCTCTTTGTTTTGAAGTCTTCAAGCCCAAAACTTGATTAGTATCTGCATCTGCAGCCCATATGAAATTAATGACGTTTTCAATGTCTTTATCTACAATTGTTGATCCAATTGCCATCTGATTTGCATTAGCCTCTTGAATAAGCCCAATCAATGCTTCCTTAAATATTTTAGCTTGTGCTCTTGTGACTGGACCGGCTGGAATTTGAAAATGATAGTTTGAAGTTGAAGAGTCAACACTTGAATATGAAGAGACAACTTGTTGATTCTGGATCGCATCATATGTACTGGAGAAGGCATTATTTTACTGCTGGTGTTGTGGCTTCCCTGGAAAAATGCCCACAGCAGCCACTGACTGATCTTGATATGTGTTGTCTTGCAAGCTGGGGCAAGAATCAGTAGGATGAGAGGGGTCAGAACAGAAACCACATGAATAGCCCAAATGTGGAGTGGAAGACTACACCGTTTGAGTCACTTCCAGTTGCCTCACCAAGGAGGTCAGATCATTAATTCTATTCTCCAATCGCTGGTGAGAATCATTAGATCCGCTGATTTGGAACACAGCACTGCTATTTGATCTATTGCCAAATTGTTGAGAGTTAGCTGCAATAGTGGATATTAAATCTCTGGCCTCTTGGGGTATCTTGTTAACTAAGGCTCCACCACTAGAAGCATCCACCAGATTTCGGTCATTAGGTAGAAGGCCCTCAAAGAAATAAGTGATCAAGGGCTGCTCAGTGATCTGGTGATGGGGACAACTAGCACACAACCTCTTGAATCTCTCCCGGTATTCATGCATATTCTCTCCATTTATTTGCTTGATTCCACTAATTTCTTTTCTGATTGTAGTGGCTCTTGAAGAAGGGAAGAATTTCTCTAGGAACAATCTCTGCATATCAGCCCAACTTTCAATAGATGACGGTTGAAGATTATATAACCAGTCCTTCGCTCCATCCTCAAGGGAGAAAGGAAAGGCACTCAGCTTAATGTGGTCTTCATCAATATGCTGTGGTTTCATTATGCTGCACACCACATAGAATTCCTTCAGATGCTTGTGCGGTTCATCACCTGCAAGACCACGAAACTTGGGCAAAAAATGTATAAGTCCAGATTTAAGTTCAAGGTTAGCACCAAGGGCAGGGTATTGGATACACAGTGGCTGATAATTATCACTAGGTGCAGTCAACTGCTTTAAAGTCCTATTATTTCCCTGATCTGCCATAGTGTCTGAGGGACTAGAAGTGCTGCCAATAGAATCAGTGTCAGAATAAGAAACAGGTTCAGTAATAACCCCTTGACTTAGTCTAACAGCAAGAATTGTGCGTTCTATTTCAGGATTTATGTCCAACAGATCAGATGCACTGGTGCTACTCCTAGTCATACAGCATAAGGAAAAATCAAGACAACCACCAGTGCAGTCAAAAACGCAAAATGGCAAGCCCATACTAGAAATTGAACAAAAAAAATTCAAAAACACTACCAAATGATTTTTAAAAATTATGGGACTTGCACATAACAACTTCTACACTATCCGGGAACCCAAAAATGCAATAAAAAAACTTAAAAATTGAAAAAGTGGTCTAAATGATGGAATTTGGAAAAGTTAGATGGGTGCTCATAATAAAGCATGAGTTATGCTCAGAGGAACATTTTCTTTCAGCTCACCAAAAATCAGCCCAATCAGAGCAAGTCGCAAAGTCTAGTAGAAATCCTAGAACAATTTCTGAAATACCGGCTACGTCACACCGAGACCAAAAAACAGTGAAAAAGTGGTCTAGATGATGGAATTTGGGAAAATTAGGGGTGATCTCACTTCTAAAAGGAAGTGACTTTTGCTCAGAATGCCCAATTCCTTCAAAAAGACCTGGGGCTGAGTGATTTGGTTGAGATACAAATCTGCCAAACCATCAGAACCACTTGACTCAAACACTACACTACTGTTACTACTAGACCGATGCAAACTCCCCGGCAACGGCGCCAAATTTTCATCGAGAATTGTCGAGTTCTGACAAAATAACCAGTTTCAATAAGGATTTGCAGTATAGAAAACCTGGATCGTTTCCCACAGAATTCACATGCAGTCTAAATATTCGAATAATGATTGATAGGGGGTTTAATTAAACTATTAACGAACAATAAACTAAGATCAAAGATAGAAATTGAAAACGAACTAGACCAAGCAGTTTAAAATGACTAACCTAGAATTGGGATTCATCGTTTCCTACCATCATCGGACGAAGATTAACACGAACTCGTGATTGGTTCTGGACGAACTGAAATCTCTGTATTCGTCCAGAAAATCCCTCGACTAGATGATCGTCTAGGTTCTGTTCGTATGCGTGGTGTGCTACTGTGCGATCGCACAGTATCACTGTAACCCGATTCGAACTGTGTCCTTGGGATATACCAATCCGAATATTAAAATAAACATTCGAACTATTCCAGAAATCGCATCCGATTAGAGTAAATAGAAATGAGTTACGTTACCGGTTTAAGTATGTCCTCTGATTAGAAATGTTAATCCTCAATCCATAGGTCAATCACAGAAACTTAGCCGGACATGGCTGGAAAATATGAAAAACGAACAAAGAACGCGAAGAACATTTTTCAGAGAATCAAGAACTTCTGATTTCAATCCATAAAACATCCAAAATCCCTTCTACCCTATTGTTTCAGCTATCCAAAGTAAAAACCTAATTGTCACATGGGTCAAAGCCCATCAGTTCAGCCAAAAACGGAAATTAATACTAAATGGTGCTTCATTACAAAATTTGGGCCCAATAAAAATCCAGAAAAATACATATAACATTGACTGCAGTTTTGACTATCCTCTTATCCGAATCTGACCTTCAAGTCTTCATATCAATTTTTTCCCTCTGAATCTTCTAAAAAATGAGACAAGAATGAGATCATTCGGATATCTGGTTCAAGAGTTATGATCAAAATAGAGAAGGGTTGTAAATCTGGAATTTTTATTATTAAAATATGTTAAATCCAATAAAACACTCAAAGCCCAAATAAGCATAAAAGCCCATTATTTATTACTAAACAATCTGAATTCATTAATCAAGAGATATAAATGAGTGTAATAAATATTCAATTATCACTTTCGATCCAGTTTTCTTATAAACTGGCAAACAGGGTCTTTTAACGTCAGATTCCCAAGACGGTAGCGCTCTTTTTCTTTGTTGAATATGTCTAATAAATCAAGAAGTACACGATGAATATCACCACTAGGATCCGTCTCAAGAGTCTGAATGATATCATCCAATGACTCCTTACTCAGTCCATCCTTTATAAATTGAATTTTATCTTCTCGATTTATAGAAACCATACCTTTGCTCCTACAGCGCTGATCACAGTTCCACCTTGCACATTTAGGACTAACCTTCATTCTTTTAGCTCTTATCTTTTTGGAGTAAGAGCTTCTTCCCATACCTGGCATAGGTTTAATAAATGAATCATGAATCTCACCTATTAAACGTACCCTAGCTTCAATGATCCATCGGACATCCTCAGGAAGGCCCAAACGCTTGAATGTCTTCATTCTTTCAAGTCGATAGCTATAGATCTTCCTAAGCACATCTTTGGGAAGAGTAGGGAACCTGTTCTTAAGCTTTACAATAATTTCCTCCATGATAAGACTAAAATTTAAAGATGCAGTTTTGTGTGCTTCAGTAAGTAAGAAAGAAAAATGAAAGATTAAGGAAAATAAGTTTTGGGTTGCCTCCCAAATAGCCGCCCTTCTTTAACGTCTTTAGCTAGACAAAGACCAAACCAATAAAAAATTTTATTTTTTTTATTTTTTATTTTTTTAAACAAGTTAGGACTTACCTGTTGTTTCCTCCAAAGTGATGACAGTTTTCAAAGTGTTGAGTGCACCGTCATTATATTCTTTCAGCCTTTGCTCATTTACTTTGAATTTTCGATCACCATCTTGAATCTCCACAGCTCCATATGGCCATGTTTGAACCACAGTAAAAGGTTCTGACAACCTTGATCTCAACTTTCCCGGAAAGAGCTTTAGCCTTGAGTTGCATATCAGAACTTTTTGTCCTGGCGTGAACTCTCTCCTCAAAATTCTTTTATCCTACCACATTTTTGTCTTCTCCTTGTATAACTTTGCATTCTTATGAGCTTGTTATCTGGATTTTTCAAGCTCATTGAGTTGGAGAAGTCTCTTCTTAACAGCTGCCTTTAAGTCATAATTTAAGGCTTTTGTTGCCTAATATTCTTTGTGCACTTCAGGATTAGTTGATTTTGAAACATCTACTATTCCCATTACGAGTGGTTGATTCATGCAGCTTTTGTTCACCACGTCTTTTGTGCATCTAGTTAATGTATCTACTCTGTAACAGGTGTCACCTTCATTTGGACATGACCAAGCCTTAAAAATGTTAAAAGATACTTGGTCATGTTGAGCTCATAAAGTCAACTTTCCCTGTTGCACATCTATTAAAGTTCTCCCAGTTGCTAGAAATGGCCTCCCAAGAATGATAGGAATTTCTTGGTCTTCTTCCATGTCGAGAATGATTAAATCAGCTGGAAATATGAGTTTGTCCACCTTCACCAGAACATCTTCTAAGACACCCCTTGGATGTTTAATTGATCGATCAGCAAGAAGTAGTGAAACTGTGGTAGGCTTCACCTCTCCAAGACCAAGTTTTCTGTAGACAGATAAGGGCATGAGATTTACACTTGCTCCTAGGTCACAAAGTGCTCTTTCAAAGTTACATTGACCTATGGTGCAAGGTATGCAAAAGCTTCCTGGATCTTTCAGCCTTGGTGGTAGTTTCTTTTGTAGAATGGCACTGCACTCCTCAGTAAGTGCAACTGTCTCAAATTCCTCCAGCTTACGCTTATTTGAGAGAATGTCCTTCATGAATTTTGCATAACTGGGCATTTGGGCAAGAGCGTCTGTAAAAGGGATGTTGATATGTAACTTTTTGAAAACCTCCAGAAACTTTTTAAACTGCTTGTCTAGCTTTGCCTTCACAAGTCTCTGAGGGTATGGAACTGGTGGTACATATGGAGGAGGGTTATCTGGAAAGCTGATTCTTCCTGGTACCACATCATCTTCTTGAGGTTTTTGTGCTTCCTCCTTCTTTTCTTGTTCACTTTCTTTCTTTTCTCTGTCATTCTTATGTAGAATTACAGGATCTTTCAATTCTTTCCCACTCCTTAATGAAATAACCTTTACATGCTCTCTTGGGTTTTTTTCAGTGTCACTTGGAAGAGTACCTGGTTGTCTGGAATTCAGCATATTTGCAATTTGGCCCATTTGGATCTCTAAATTCTTTATTGAGGCTTCGTGGCTTCTGAGTGTTGCATCAGTCCTAGCCATGAATTGAGATGTATTCATGGTTAGTTGAGCCAGTGCATCTTCCACATTCACTTTTTGCTGTGGTGGATTTGGTGGTTGAAGAGTTTGTTGCTGGTAGTTCCCTTGCGGTTTGAACACATTTTGATTATTCCTCCAGCCAAAGTTTGGATGATTCCGCCAACCTGGATTATAAGTGTTTAAGAATGGGTCATTTCTTTGATTTTTGATATAATGAGCTTACTCCGACTGAGAAGGTATGGATGACTGTCCATCTTGACTTTGTGTACTCATATGAGGTCCTCCATATCAGTCACAGGTTTCATGAGGAGTACTGATTGCATTTGCTTGACTAGTCAATGAGCTCACTTGCTTGGATATAGATGCAACTTGAGAAGATAAAGTTGTAAGGATATCCAGCTCGTGCACTCCAAGTACCTTCTTTGAATTATGACGTTCAGAAGACCATTGATATGCATTTGCTGCCATCTGCTCAAGTAAATTGTAGGCATCATCTAGATTTTTTCCCATTAAAGATCCTCCAGCTGCAGCATCTACAAGAATTATGGTGGTATGCGTCATCCCATTGTAGAATGTTTGCAGTGTCCACCAATCTGGTAACCCATAATGAGGACATCTCCTTAGCAACTCTTTGTATCTTTCCCAGGCTTCATAAAGGCTTTCTAGTTCATGCTGGGAAAATGAGGTAATTTCATTCCTCAATTTTGCAGTTTTTCCTGAGGGAAAGTATTTTGCCAAAACTTTCTGTGCCAACGCATCCCATGTAGTTATGCTTCCCACTGGTAGAGAATGTAACTAGCTCTTAGCCTTATCCCTGAGTGAGAAAGGGAAAAGTCTAAGTCTAATGGCATCATCAGTAACACCATTATGCTTGAATGTGTCGCATATTTCTAGGAAGCTGGCTATATGTGTGTTGGGATCTTCTATTGATAAACCACCAAACTGATTGGCTTGCACCATCTAGATAATTGCAGGCTTGATTTCAAAATTGTTGGCTGCTACTGGTGGTTTTCTGATTCCAGAAGTTGTCTCCATGACTGTTGGTGTTGCATAATCACGAAGTGTTTTGGTATCTACTGCTTCTCCTTCCAGATTTGCCATTGAATTGATTGAAGTAGACTGCTTTCGAACTCTTCGATTTCTTCGACAAGTTCTCTCGATCTCAGAATCACAAGGTTGTAATTCAGTCTTCTTCGATCTGGTCATATACTAAGGAAAAACCTGAAAAGAAACAAAAGACACAAAAAAATGTAATATGAAGACCAAATTAGTATTAAAATTACTTGGTATTGATATTAATGACAATCCCCGGCAACAGCGCCAAAAACTTCTTACGAGTGTAGGATGGTGTATTTAGAAGTGCAAGTGTACACTGTCGTAATCAAGTAATATAGAAGTGAGTAGAGTATCGTTCCCACGAGGATTGAGATTGCAAGATAGAAATGATGAAATATGAATACAAGTGATATAAAGACAAATATGAGAAAAAGCCCTAGGGATTAGATTTCACTTAATAAATTCCGGATTGAATCACTTATCTATTCTAGTCCAATTTATTCCACATGATTGATAGTCGAGTTTCCCTATTTTAATTACTAGCCTTTTCCAAGGTCAAGTAATTCTATAATTAATTGCTAACCCAATATATTCCTATATGAATTTAAGCAATCAATTATGCATTAAGATTTATGGAACTCAATTAAGACTACACAACCCATATGAATATATTCCTATTTCATATGCAAATTATGGTTTTAATTATAGGATCCACACACATGTATTTCCTTCCGGTCTCAACATGCATATTAAAATCATCCAAAAGGTGGCCAATCAATTGTAAGCATTAAGAGCAATAATTAAAACTCATTAATGAAGGAAAAATTAAAACTAGATTTAATAAGTTAAGATTCAATCCGTCATTAGTAAGCTACGTCATCACCCTAGCAAAAGAAAAATTTAGCTCATGATAAAATTAAAAACAAAACCAAAATATATTACAAACATCATAAATATTGCATAAAAATTAATTACAAAAACATAAAAATACAACTACAAGATGCATGAAAATGGAAAATCTAGCCTACCATATAGGAGGTAAAACCATCCATGTAGGTGGCAACCTATACCATCCATAAAGGAAGACTACCTAGGCCTTCCAAATAGGAGGTAAAACCATCCATGTAGGAGGCATGCAAGAAGTAAAAAAATGCAATAAATAAATTCTAAAAATAACAACTCTCTCTCTAAAAAAGAAATTCTCTCTCTCTCTTCCTTCCTCCACCTTTTAGGGTGCCAAGAAGCTCTATTTATAGGCTTCATTTTCTACAGTGATTTGCTACAGTGAACCGCACTGCTACAGTGCACCGACTGCTATAGGAACCGCATTGAACCGCCCCACTTCCACACACGCCGACCGCTACAGTACAACGCAATGGTCCGCTATAGTGAAACGTAATGGTCCGCTACAGTACCCTGCTACAGTGCACAGTGAACAGTACCACATGAACAATGCACAATGAATAGTACATCATGAACAGTACTTCCCCTTAAATGCCTTCTTTTAATTCTTCTTAATCCGGTACTGTCCATGGCTACAAGAAAATCATTATTTATTTATTAATTACACCCAAATTGATTATATTCAGCTCAAATATAGTCCACAAAATCATCATATAAGGGAAAATAAATATACAAATATTTTACTTATTGTGGAAGAGTCGAGAATTACTTGAAAGCTAAAATTGTGGAAGCTCAAAAGTATGATGAGCGAGCAAAGTCAATCAAAGCTATGATTGAGCGAGGAGAGACTCGAGATTTCGATCTGTCACCTGGTGGACTAATTCGGTACAAGCAAAGAACATATGTTCCACCGAGGGACGACCTGAGGAAGAAGATTCTCGATGATGCGTATAAGAGTAGCTATACTCTCCATCCAAGAATGGTAAAGATGTACCATAATTTGAAAGCGGTATACTGGTGGCCTGGAATGAAAAAGGATGTGACAGAATATGTCGCGTGATGCCTTACCTGTCAGAAGGTAAAGATTCAACACCAGAAACTGCCAAGATTACTTCAAAGTCCTGAGATTCCAGAATGGAAATGGGAGACCGTGACCATGGACATGATAGTGGAATTGCCCCAAATTCAGAATCATGATGCAATTTGGGTGATCGTTGATCGTTTTACGAATTCAGCGCACTTCTTACCGATCAGTGCTAACTATTCTCCTGATAAGCTAGCAGAAATATATGTGAAGGAGATAGTGAGACTCCATGGGACACCCAAGAATATAATCTCAGACAGAGATCCTCGGTTTACATCTAAGTTTTGGAGATCTTTGCATGATGCTTTGGGCACTTGGTTGAGTTTCAGCATGGCCTATCATCCTCAAATGGATGGACAGTCAAAGAGAACCATACAGATGCTGGAAGATATGCTGAGAGCGTGTGTAATAGATTTCAAAGGAAATTGGGATCAATAGCTTCCTCTTGCAGAGTTTGCCTATAACAATAGCTATCGTGCGAGCATTCAAATGGCTTCGTATGAAGAATTGTATGGGAGGAAGTGTCAGTCCCCTCTTAGCTAGACAGAATTGTCAGAAAGAAGGTTCTATTGGCCAGATATAGTCGATCAGACTACTGAGCAGATTAGAATTATCAAGCAAAGATTGCTTGCAGCACCAAGTAGGCAAAAAAGTTATACCGACAAACGAAGAAGTCCGTTGGAATTCTAGGTAGGTGATCATGTATTTCTGAAGATATCACCTGTGACTGGTGTCGGAAGAGTGTTGAAGAGAAAGAAGTTAACTCTCGCTACATTGGGCCATTTGAGATATTGGCCAGAGTTGGGCCTATAGCGTATAGGAATGCTCTACCCCCAAATTTGAGCAGATTGCATGATGTGTTTCATGTTTCCCAGTTGAAGAAGTACCAACCAGATCCTCAACATATTATTGAATATGAAGACCTGGATATGCGAGATAACCTCACCTATGAGGCTGATCTAGAACGAATCATTGGCAGGCAAGAAAGGCGGCTCAGGCATCGAAGCATACCATTTGTGAAAGTGGTCTAGAAAGGATTATCACCAAGAGAGGCGACTTGGGAAGCAGAAGAGGATATTCAAAGACATTACCCGGGATTTATGCCACAAGTAGTGTAGCAAATTTCGGGGACGAAATTTATTGAATGGGGGGAGAACTGTAATACCCAATTTTTCAACAATACATTTATGTGTATATTTGATGTATATTTAATGGAAGAAAATGGTGAAAAAATGATGTGAATGAATTTATGGAAAATATTCCAATCGGCGGTTACGCGAAATTGACCAAATAAGGGTATAAGAGACCGGTAAAGGCTCAATATGGTAACCAAAATTTACAACATTTAATGATATGGTTAATGGTCTCATTTAAGTATCAAAATGGGGTTTAGCTAAAGAAATGGGCAGAAAATGATTTATTTCAGTAAATCATAAAATGCAGGGGTAAAACGGTAATTTTGCCGAAAAGTGAAAAATAATTATTTTTCCTCAAATTCCCAATGATTTGAGCTAAATGGGAATTAAAAAGAGCAAAATGACTAGTTGATCATCAATGGACTAATTTTGGTGAATTATGGTCAGAAATGGTCAAATAGTCAAAAAGTCAATTACTTGGTCAACAAGTTACATGTTGACACAATGGGATAAATGGATAATTGGATTTCCCTTGCATTTATCATATGTTTCTCAGCATATATGATATATGGAGAGGGAAATGGAATTAATTAAGGAACAATTGCCATTTAGTCTAATTATGTAGTGACACATGGCATAGTATAATTAAACCATTGATTTATATCATCAATTCTTCATTCATCAGCTCATTTCATTCATGAAAACTTATTCAGAAAGAGCTGAGAATGAGAACTTGGTAAAAGAATGAAGAAGAGCTAGGGATCCTCTAAGAATCAAGATAAGGTGCTTGAACCATGTTATTAAAGGTTCCTAATCCTTCTATGGTCTCTTCTCTTCATCTCCCTACCATTAATCTCCATGATCAGCAGCTGAATCAACCATGGAAGGAGAGAGAGAGAAAATGTCCAGGAGAGAGAAAGTGAAGCAAATCAAGAGGTAACTTCCCAAACTTGTTCCTCTTGCTTGATTAAGGTTAGTAGAGTTGTTTTGGGCTTGATTATGGTTCATTTGGTACAAGATAATTCAAGAAAGCCAAAGAGACCTTAATATGTAAGTGTCTCCAAATCAAGTCCAATGAATGTCTAACTAGTTAATATATTGGTTATAAGTAGAAAGGAGGTGATTAGGCCAAAGAAAATGAGAATCCGACACAACTTTTCTGGAAATGTATTTTCCCTTCTATGTGTTGGATGTGGGGAATGGCTTGGAATTTGACTAATTCGATGCTTCCCTTGGATTTTGGAGGCCGAATTATGTAGGGTCTATGTTGACCCCGAAGTAAGAAAAGGCCCAGAGAGCGAAATGACAAAATTGCCCTTTCTAAGCCTTATTTGAGGGCTGTCAAGGGTATTTTCATCATTTGAGTTTGATTTTGGCCAATTTGAGGTCGGGAATGAATTCTACATGCGAAAATATGTAGGAATGGCTTAAATCATGATTTTGGAGAAAATACTGATAATAAGGACGTAAGGGGTATTTTGGTAACTTGGCACCAATAGGCTAAATTTACCAATGATATGAGTTTGGAAAGGTGTATTTATGAGTAATAACCCGTTTGATTATGTTTGGCAATTTCAGGACTTGACAACTGGTTTGGCCTTAAGATTGCCCAAGCCTGAATCAAGTGGAGAGTTGCGTAGAGTAGCAACCAGGTAGTAACCGTCTTCATATGACATAGCATGTATATGTGTGGTTTGTTATCATCAAATGTTATACATATTTAGATTAAGTAGAGAAATCACCTGGGGCCTATCTTTGCGTGGGTTGATACTCATACGATAATATTCATATTGCACGAATGGTGCCCGGGGCCTATCTTTACGCGGGTAGCCCTCAGGGCCAAGTCTTTGTCTAGCGCTAGCATGATGTATGATTTGCATTAATTGCACTAAATGATGTTATGATAATTTGATTGATGAGTATATTATAAGTATGTTATGTATGTGTTATCTTGTATGTTGTATGTGTTACTACTGAGATTCCCATAAATCTCATCCTTTTTCCCAAAAACAAATCTCCAGTACAGGGAGGAAGCTCGCAGGGGAAGGAGAAGGTAAATGATGTCGAGTTGAGGCCGGACAACGGGAGAGCTTAGTTTAGGTTGTCAAGTTTCCATTATGTATTTTTAGAACTTTGTATGTATTTTGAGATTGTATATGAAGACTATGAGTTGTAAGTGAATTGTGTATGAATTGTGCATGTATGTGAATATGTATATCCAGCAGAGGTATTGTATTGAATTTCTAGCATTTTCCACACTCTGATGTTTATAGTCGGTGAGTATTAGCTATTTAGTATTCTACCGTAGTGTTTGGAAATAAGGTATCACATATTCACATTAACATAGACCATATAGGTTAACTGCAAATCAAGACCATACAGGTAAATTACAAAGCAAGACCACTCATGTCAACAATGTTTATATTGTCATCAATTCCTCTCTCAGGCCTGTGAAGCTCCTCTCATAACTATCATCCCACATAGAATGTTGAGTTGTCGTATCAACCTTATCAAGGGAAAAATAATACTAGAGAAAATACATAACCCATTCGTAATAATCATCAGGGCCCAGAAAACTACAATTTTCTGGCCTTTTTTGGTTCAATACTTCTTCCACTTTGTGGGATCCAACAAAACCTCTTCTTGTGAGATTACATGGCCCATAAACTTGATTTCTGAAAGCCAAAACTTACATTAGCGTAGAGTTACTTATTTCTCAATGTACTCATTGCTTTCAAACACTTTTCGTGTTTTACCTTGCTTAATGAATACACAAGATATCATCAATTCTCAATCAATCTCAAGACCTAATTGGTCAAGTTTGATATTCATAGAACATATAGTCCATTGCAATATTTCTCAAGTCACACAGTTCATTTCATTTAAGCCTTCTAGCTGTTCTAGAATATTACCTTTTACTCTCAGGCTTCTGCCTTTCTAATTTCGTAAAGAGCACTAGAGCCCTATAGTGAAATAATCACTTGTCAATTCAGCTCTTTAACTTAAAGCTATTCCACATAGGGCTTTGGATATTAATCATGCTCCATATTATTATAAACTCTATTTCCTTCTTCTGGAGGTAATCCATTGGTATCCTCTAGAACAGTACAAGGAACCTATTTTCTGTCAGCATATTTTATTACTCCAACATTTAATTGCATGGAGAAGAATATCATATACCCCTGACAACCCTTTTTTATGGACATCTCTCAACTTTGGTTGCTGAAAGAAAATTAAGATTATCTTTTGCATCAACATATGATCATAAATTAGGTTAAATATCTTTATTTTCACAATCTAGTTAAACATTGTTTGTCGTCAATCAATCATTACCAAGAATGACTCTTAATTCATACAATTATAGGCTAATCAGATCCATTACCCGCTCTTATCCTTTGGCGTTTATTACATGTTTAATAAATAAATGCTATCATGGATATGATACCTATGGGTATAAATATAACTAATTCAGGGAGTAGCTAATGTATACTCATTCAATAAGTTACTTTTGATGACTCGGTGTTGCTCCACTATTTTGTTAAATTCAGTGTACTGTTTGGAGACCAATTTCTTTTCTAGTTTTGGTCTCAATCCCTATGTTATTATGTCTGCACTCCACTCCTTATCACCAACAGGTGAATTGACTATTGATACTAGACTGAGATGAGGCTTGAACACAAGCCTTGGTTGCCCTGGCTTCCACGAGGTTCGCAGTCTCTTGGGTCCACCCCCTTCTAACCATATCATTTTAATGTGTTACTAGAAAAATTATCTTTGTCATGTCTGTAGTCTTTGACCTTCAATAATAGGTCCAGGAAAAAGCCTAGATGAAGGTTGCTGGTCAGAGTTCACAAGCCATATACGCTTATTTTCCATATCTACTAGGATTGCTTCATTTTTCCCTATCCTTATCTTATTTTTGCTGCACTCTTCACAGCTCATTACTCAAATTATATTTCCATTATACATTCCTTCGTTAACCTGCCTATTATCTGTTGTATTAGGTCGGGTTTAGCTCCCTGACCCTACTCACCATTTTTATGTTTCTTTATATTAAAATAAGAAAGGGGTAAATTCCACACATTTATACGGGCATCTTTGTCATTTCATATCATTTGTACACACTGATACTTCAATAGTAACATATAGCATACCTTTACAGTAGTTTGGGAAAGACTTGTAGTACACTTCCTATAATTAACTGTACAACATTTTCCTACTCCTTTACATTTCATAACTTAATATTTTCAACAACTTCCCAGGGGGTTACCCATCCATCCTTCCATTTCCCTAGGCTAACCATGCTTAACTTTAATGTACCGGTGCAAAAATGCTAGTACCGATTCTAACCGCTTCCGAGTATCGACACCCCTAAACTACCCTCGTCTTGATTATTTAGGTAAACCATCTTTGAGTAACCAAATATTGCATATGAATCATTTATCAGTTCTGGCACATATGGCCCAACATATCCTCAGTTATATGCTTCACCAACTCTATAAAGTTAACATATGGACCTCACTTTATAAGGTTGTTCCTCCTCCGTATCTAGAACATAGTGTCGAAGAAGAAATCCAATATCGTATGGATCCATTTCTCGTCTGGGGACACTATACTGTGTAATCCCTGCTGCCAGTACATTATGGCAATATCTTGCATGTGATGTGCATACTAAGGGGTATCAGAGCATTCGCATATACATAATCCTGACACATCTTCTTAATTCCTGATCAGTCTTCTGCTCTAGCACTAGTAACCTTGTATGGATCTGATTCCATTACCATAAACAACAGTTGCTTAGCAACATCAACAGATGACTTGACTGTCAACCCTGGTCTAGATTGGGGCCTGTATACTGACTCTTACCACCTCTACTTCCTTGGAGCCCGCAACTTCCTGAAACCACTCCCAACTTAATATAGTCGTCCGACTGCACTCCAGATATCCCCTAATCCTCTAAGGAAAATTCACTGAGAGTGTTGTTTACTCTTTATCACCTTATTCCACTCGTAATCAAGATCATATCAGTATACTATTATATCATTGCCAAAACCACATGCTCTGATACCAAAAAATGTCAAACCCCATATTATTTTGACATTTATCAGAGTATTAACGTACGGTTCAATGGGCATATAGAAAAAGTGAAATATATTGATATAACATTCTTAATTACATTATAGAAAATCTTCACAGGATTTGTACATAATAATATACAAATCCCAGATAAAAAAGAGAAATTAACAGATAACCAACAAAAAATTGCTTGATCTGCACCAGACCCTCTGTCGCTGGTATTCACTATTTTTCCTCTAAGCCGCTTTCTTTGGCTGAATTAGTTTTTGAATTATGGGAAGGGTGAGATTCATACGAATCTTAGTAGTAACAAGCTATCAATCATATAAAATGTGAAAGTTAAACATGCATAGCAGCATATATGATGATGCAACAATAAATAATGCCAAGCCATGTTTGACAATGCTCAGGAACAAAGCAATAATTTTGTTCGGATCAAAATGATCATATTTTCCCTACTTGCACACAGCATATCACATTGTGATCACCATGCACACATATTATTTGTGATCACACCCACTATATTGTAATAACCCTGTACTCAACATATTTTTGTGATCACATCTAATAGGTAATAATGCCACACAGGCTCATAATACCATGCAAGCTAATAATGTCACACAGAATACATATCTCATTGCACAGAACATGTCAAACAATGCATATTAATTTTCACATAGAATATGAGAGATATAGTTACTACCTGGACTCCTTTTCAAAGCCTAGCTATTACTGGTCCTTTAACTTTTTGTCTGGCTCGAGCAAATATCAAATCCTAAAAGTCCCAAATTGATAAAACAATGAGTTATTACTCATTCATATCTTATTTAAAACTCATAAGTTTGTTATCTTTGCTCAAAAGTGTAAATTACCAAAACGCCCCTATTGAATCCGGTCTCATTCCCTTTATCCTCTGTATATTTGTTCTTTCTCAAAATTATAACCCAAGCTATTCCTAGAAAATTTCATGTGTAGAGTTCATATTTGACCTTAGTTTGGACAAATTCACACTCAAATGACTAGATTACCTTTGACAACTATTAATTTAGGGTTTTAGGGTCAAAATTGTTATTTCATAGGTTTTCTAGAAATTTCCTGCTTTTCAGTCAATTTTGAAAATTCATAACTAAATCTCAAAAATTAAAAATTGAGTAGTTCTAGTTCTTTTGTTAAGCACTTTCAGTCCTCTTTTAAGGGAAAATATCACAAAGCACCAGACATAACCACAAAATTCCATAAAATTCGTTAAGGCCAATCTGTCACAGAATTCATTCCAGATTTATGCCCAAATTTTGAAAAATCATATCTTTCAATATAATCATCCAAATGGCTCTTACTACCCATAAAATTAAAGCCCAGGATGTCTAATTTATTCATGAAAAATTTCATAAGGTTTGGACTAGGTTTTCCCATTCAAAAACTTGCCAGAACAAATATGAAACAAATTGGAAAATTGGAAGTTTCATGTTTTAACCTTTAAAACACCTTCTTTTCCACTTGAATCATATGATTAACCCTTGTTAGCACTATTTGAACATGTTTAGTGTTAATTTGAGCATCATCTCCCCTTAGGATTTGAACATCCCAAATTATATAATTCAACCAAAACAAACCAACAATCAACAACATCACCAAGATCAAGGTTAAGTCTTCAAGAATTCAAAAGTTCTTATGCTTACCTTTGCTCTTCTTTCTCTAGCACCCTTTCCTCTATTTTCCTTGACTTTAGGCTTGCTATATAGATGATTCAAGATGACATGAGAGTTAGAAGGATGTCTCAATGAATTAGAAGACAAGAACAAGTAGAAATTTCTATCTACTTACCTTGATGTTGCTCCTTGATTCTTGTTTCTCTCCTCTAGCTCTTTGCTCTTCAAGACCCTTTCCTTCTCTCTTTTCCTCATCTTGGCCAAAATTTATGGCATTTTGGAGAGTCTTAGAGAGCTCTCTAGAGCTCTCTCCATTTATGCCAATTTATTAATTTTTATTGTGAATTTTTGCATGTGATCTTTAACATAATATTTTTTTTCATATCGCTTGTCTTCTTGTTTCCATTTATCCATCTTTATAAAATTATCTTCTCCTTGCTTATCCCTTAAGCCAACACTGATTTCTTCCTTAATTATTAAGGAAGATTTTCTGAATTTATTTTATTTAGCCAAAATGAACATTTTGCCCTTACACTTATCTTTTCCATTTTCGCATATGCTGAAAAACTAGGCAACATTTTCATCAAACTTTAAAAATTCATATCTAATTATATTGATATCTAATTGGTGTGGTTATAAAGGTTATGTGACCCCAATTAAGTATACTTCCAAGGAAAAATATAGCCTTTAGCCAAATGGATGCTTAGTATTTTTAGAATTTTTATTTTTGGACGCTGCCATAGAAAATTGTCATTTTTACTGGTCTAAATTTAAAAATACATATCTTCTTGTGTACAGCTCAAAATAACTTATATTACCTATGAAATTAATTATTTATAAGTCTACTTTCATTCTGAAAAGTTTCATAATTTTTGGACATCATTTCCCTATTTAAAAATTTCATACAACATGAATGCCTCTCTTGAAAACATACTGATTGCAACACTAACTTATGTACCAAATAACTATGTCATGTGTGACCTCTAATTGCCTTGATTTGTTATTTAATATGCTCTTTAATTCACCATTTTATCCCCTTTAATACCTCTAAGGTATAAAGGAATTTTTGTGACTGAAATTTGGGATGTTACAGATGGATGTTTGAAGAAAGTTAGGATAAAATGTTGGGTAAGAAAATCCTTCATCTTGTTTGTCTTTAAATGAAACAAAAGGATGTTTCTAAAAGAAATAAATAGATTTAGAAGACTTATACTACATCATTATTCAACTATCAGTTGACAAAGTTTTCCTAACATGAGGGGGGGAATAAATAGTTGGAAAAGAGAACACATGGAATGGATTATTACTATCAAATATAGATCCTCATATATAGTAGTATAAACTAGAAGTTCATCAAGTGATATAGTAGTATGAACTAGAAGTTCAATAGGCTTTGCATTTATGAAATATTATAAAAATACATATAAAATGCAATTACTGGACTAAATGAGAATTACTAAATCTCATGTTCTAGCTGAAAATTCTCCAATTAGTATGAATGAAAGTGAGACATGACCAAAGTATGAGAAACCATTCAATTCCAAATATATATATTATAGATAAAGAGGAGCATGTCGTTAAGATGATTATATTGACAAGGCCGGTAATCCAGAAAAGTTCCAAGACATTACTAATTGCAAAAACCTCAAAAGAGGTTTAAGTACATGAAAGTAATAAAAGATCTCAATGAATTATGTCATACAAAAATGGAACTAAAAATGTTAAGTTGTCGACAACGGTCATGATAATTATTTCATGTGATCAAGTGAGGAACTTATGCATAGATCTATCTTGCAAGTAGACATAATGGTGATTGGCCAAAAGGAAAAGTAAAAGGGAAAAGACAATGAAAATATGATTACATTATTTTGATATGTGAAAATTATGGATCTGTAGTCCTAGCTGAAATGTAAAATATATAAATATTTTAAGTGAAAATAAAGATTTTCACAAATGTTAATAAAAACTATTATGAGACATATTATTTTATGGTGGAAGCAATAATTTTACATTTTTGGAAGCAAATGAAAATAAAATTATGTATTTATTAGATGTTGTTATATACAAACTATACATATGGCTCATTAAATAGTGAAATTTATATGAGAATCCTTAAGGATCTAAACTGCTAGAAGTATATACAAGAAAATCATATTATATAAAAAATGTTATGTGAGTTTAAAAATAATTTAAGCTATATAATTGATTAAAAATTATGTAATGGAAAATGAGTAATTTTACATTTTACTTGACTTATAGATTGAGTTATCGAATGCCGTAATGATTTCAAAATAACAATTTTTTTGCTATGATGATCTATTAAATTAATGGTCCAGAAGTACCTTATGTTTTGTAAGAATATTTATGTATCATGCTAATATTGTAATTAATGTGATTTTATTGATAAAAAGTAGTTCTTGCAGGTACACAGTGGATAATGAAAATGAGATTTTGTATGATAGTTAAGAACAAACTGAATATGTAGATGCAAGATATTTTTTTGGTGATTTTCAGAATAATTTTCCTATATTTTTTGCACAATGTGATACCCTACTTCACTTTTACCGTGAAATACTAGAATTGCATACAATACCTCTGCCTTTTACAAATATATACATATATTCACATGCACCATTCATTAGATTGTATTTACATCATATACACCGTCTCTTTGATCTACTTCATATACAAACCCAAAACTCATAAAATTTTTAAAATACATAAATAAACTAGACAACCATAATTAAGTTCTTCCGTTGCTCAGCCTCAACTCTTTGTCATTTACCTTCTCTTTGCCCTGCAAGCTCCCTCCCTATATTGGAGATTTGTTTTTAGGAAAAATGGTGAGATTCACAGGAATCTCAATAGTAACGCAATCATACATATAAAATAACACACAAAGCATGCTTCATACTTTATCAATCAACAAAAATCATTGTAACATCATTCATTGCATCCCATGCAATTCATAAACTGATTTAACGCTAGACAGGTTCTGAGACCCTCGAGGCACTCGTGCAAAGATAGGCCCCGGGCACCCCTCGTGCAATTATGAACATTATCACTTGAGTGTCAACCCGTCCAAAGATAGGCCCCGGGTGATTACTCCGCTCAATCTAAACATGTTAGACATTTTGGAGATGATATCAAACAATACATATGCATGCCATGTCATATGAAGACAATTACTACCTGGTGTCTCCTTTTTGCAACTTTCCCCCACAGATGCAAGCTTGGGCAATTACTGAGACCAGACCGGTTGTCAAGTTCTGAAATCGTCAAATACCAGAAATGAGTTATTACTCATCCATGTATCCTTTCAAACTCATAATATTGGTAAATTTGGCCAAATAGTGCCAAATTACCAAAATGACCCTTAAGTCCCGATTATCTGTATTTTACTCAAAATCATGACTTAGGCCATTCTTACATAATTTCACGTGTAGAATTCATTTTTAACCTTGAATTGGCCAAAATCAAGCCTGAATGATAAAAATACCCTTAACAACCCTCAATTAAGGCTTATAAGGGGTAATTTTGTCATTTCACCTTCTAAGGCTTTTTTCACTTGTGGTCAACATATACACAACACAAATTCACCTCCTAAATCCTATGGAAGCATCGGAATTATCAAATTCCCACTCAATTACCACGTCCAACACAGGGCCACCCCATAGAATTCCCAGGAAAGTTGTGTCGGATTCTCATTTTCTTTAGCCTAATCACCTCCTTTCTACTTTTAATCAATATATTAACTACTTAGACATTCATTGGACTTGATTGGAGACATTTACATATTATAGTCTCTTTGGCTTTCTTCAGTTATCTTATACCAAATGAATCATAATTAAGCCCAAAATAACTCTACTAGCATCAATTAAACAAGAGGAACAAGTTTAAGAAGTTACCTCTTGATTTCTTTAACTTTGTCTCTCCTGCTCCTTCTTGACTCTCTCTCTCTCTCTAACTCTTGATTCAGCTGAATATCAATGGATTCAAGGGTAGAGAAGTGAGGAGAAGAGATTATAGAAGGATTAGGTACCTTAAAACACAAGGTAGCAACCTCTTACCTTGGATTATGTTGATCCCTAGCTTCTCCTTCTCTCTTTCGTTCTTCACGGTCTCAGCCCTTACTCTCACTCTTTTCTGATCAGTTCGTGTGTGAATGAGGAGCTGAAGAGATAAGAATTGATTATATAATAAAGGATTTAATTGATAATGCAATGTATCACTTTGTGATTGGTCCCAAATTGCATTATTCTTTAATTAACTCCATTTCCCTTTCCTCTTCTGATTTTAGTTGAAAATTGGCATAAGAAATACAAGGGAAATATGAATCTCCAATATCCCATTATGCTAACTTGTAACTTGTTGACCAAGTCATTGACTTTTTGACTATTTGACCATTCTTAACAACAATTCACTAAAATTTATTTATTTATGATCAAGTAGTCATTTTAGTCTTTTAATTCCCATTTAACTCAAATTAGTGGGAATATTGGGGAAAAATAGTTATTTCTCACTTTGTGGCAAAATTACCGTTATGATGCGAATCAGCAAGTTGTGCATTCAAATTCAAGTGATCCTTTGCAAATTCCAAGTGGACCAATCACAAGAGGAAGAGCCAAACAAATTAAGGAAGCATTAAATGGGCTAGTGCAAGAGGCTTGGACAAAGCAAGAGGTGATCGGATCAAATCCGGACAAAAATGCTGAAAACGTCACTAATATCATATGGGCTGCAAATGGAGATACTAATCAAATTTTGGGCTTAGAGACTTCAAAACAAAGAGCTTGGACCTAGTACTATACATGGAAGGACTCATCTGGGCCTAAATAAGCACATTTTGGGCCTTAAATGCTGATTATATTTTAGGACTTTTATTTGTGCGAAAATTATTAACCTCAGGAACGAAGCGCCACAACACGAGGACTTCCCAGGGGGTCACCCATCCTGGGACTACCCTCGACTGAGCACGCTTAACTGTGAAGCGCTAACCATCGTGCTAAAAGCTTAAGCTGGTAGCAGAGGCGCACCCCTATTCCTTTAACCCAGTACAGACACGGGCCCCTGTCTCCAACGACTGTGGGTGCCACCAGACCCCGAACTCGATCCACACCCCCTCCCAGACCCGGGACGTATCATTCCCTCCCTCTTTAAGGAGGTTCATCCTCGAACCTTTCGATGGAAGCAGGATTCGAACCCGTGCTGGCTCTGATACCAAACCTCAGGAACGAAGCGCCACAACACAAGGACTTCCCAGGGGGTCACCCATCCTGAGACTACCCTCGACTGAGCACGCTTAACTGTGAAGCGCTAACCATCGTGCTAAAAGCTTAAGCTGGTAGCAGAGGCGCACCCCTATTCCTTTAACCCAGTACAGACACGGGCCCCTGTCTCCAACGACTGTGGGTGCCACCAGACCCCGAACTTGATCCACACCCCCTCCCAGACCCGGGACGTATCATTGAATGATGCGATCCAGAATCAACAAGTTGTCTCTTCATATTCAAGTGTTGACTCTTCAACTTCAAACTATCATTTTCAAATTCCAGCCGGTCCAGTCACAAGAGCACAAGCTAAAATATTTAAGGAAGCATTGATTGGGCTTATTCAAGAGGCTAATGCAAATCAGATGGCAATTGGATCAACAATTGTGGATAAAGATGTTGAAAACGTCATTAATTTCTTAGGGGCTGCAGATGGAGATACTAATCAAGTTTTGGGCTTGGAGACTTCAAAACAAAGAGCTTGGACCTAGTACTATACATGGGAGGACTCATTTGGGCCTAAATAAGCACATTTTGGGCCTTGAATGCTGATTAAATTTTGTGACTTTTATTTGTGCGAAAATTATTAGATATTGGGCCTATTTGACTTTTGGGTTTCCTAATTAATTAATTATATTATGTTATTTTCTATTTTCTAGGATGCATTGAATGCAATTAGGGTTTCTGAATATTTCTCTTTAAATACTTTGTAACCCTTCATTTGAAGGAGACTAAAAGACTTGGAGACTTGATTATTGAATGAAAGGTTGCACTTTTCTGCACCTTGTTTCTTGGGAGTAGATTCTCTCTAGGGTTCTTCTTAGAACTAACAGACTTATCAAGGCTTGATCAACCTTGTGGCGTCTTCCAACACTTCGGGTCCTTGTTCTTTTCGTGCTCAAGGGTTCAAGTGGATCGTTGATTTGCGTTTAGCGTTCTTGGGGTGCGTATATTCAGATTGGTTGTGGGTTTGTGGGGTCTTCCCTTGTGGGTTCCCACCATCTTGGTATCAAAGCTTCGGATCTAAACTCAGGTCACATCTTTCTATTCATTGTTTCAATTTTTCGTTTAGGGTTTCATGCTTTGTTCTTGAGTCTTTTCGTCTAGGTCACCTACCCACAACCAATATGAATATACGCACCCCAAGAACGCTAAACGCAGATCGACGATCCACTTGAACCCTTGAGCACGAAAGAACAAGGACCCGAAGTGTTGGAAGACGCCACAAGGTTGATCAAGCCTTGATAAGTCTGTTAGTTCTAAGAAGAACCCTAGAGAGAATCCACTCCCAAGAAACAAGGTGCAGAAAAGTGCAACCTTTCATTCAATAATCAAGTTTCAAGTCTCCCTCCAAATGAAGGGTTACAAGATATTTAAAGAGAAGTTTCAAAAACCCTAATTGCATTAAATGTATCCTAGAAAATTGAAACTTCTCTTTAAATATCTTGTAACCCTTCATTTGGAGGGAGACTTGAAACTTGATTATTGAATGAAAGGTTGCACTTTTCTGCACCTTGTTTCTTGGGAGTGGATTCTCTCTAGGGTTCTTCTTAGAACTAACAGACTTATCAAGGCTTGATCAACCTTGTGGCGTCTTCCAACACTTCGGGTCCTTGTTCTTTCGTGCTCAAGGGTTCAAGTGGATCGTCGATCTGCGTTTAGCGTTCTTGGGGTGCGTATATTCATATTGGTTGTGGGTTCGTGGGGTCTTCCCTTGTGGGTTCGCACCATCTTGGTATCAAAGCTTCGGATCTAAACTCAGGTCACATCTTTCCATTCATTGTTTTAAATTTCGTTTAGGGTTTCTTACTTTGTTCTTGAGTCTTTTCGTCTAGGTCATCTGCGTTCATGTCTGAAATTTTTGCTTCTTTCCGTTAACCGTCTCTTTGTCATTCCCAATGTTTAGTAAGTCCTTTTCATAGTTCAAAATCTCTTCTTTCATATCGTTTTGGAATTAGTTCAATTCGATTTGTCATTAGTGAGTTCTAGTCATTTTAAATCAGTCGTGTTTCTGCAAATTTTCTGTGTCAATTCGTCATTTTTTTCCAGAACGTCATCAAATCTTCTTTCCTTGTTTGACACGTTTTACTTTGCGGTTTTGGTCATTTAATAGGTCATTCTCATTGTTCAGAATCTCATCTTTCTAGTCGTTTCAGTTTCATCTCAATCCAAAAATTCTACAGTACGTTATAGTCTTTTGAAAATGACGCATTTCTAGAATTTCTGGGTTCAGATTGCTTGAGATTGTTTGTGATAGATTGAGTATTCTCTTTAAATTTCAGTAAAAAAAAAAGAGAAAAAAAAACCAGCATCAGGAAAAAAAAAAGAAAAAAAATTGACAAAAAAAAAGCAGCAAAACAAAAAAACAAAAAAAAAAGAGAAGAAAGTTCCAATTGGTATGCTGGAAGTGTTATATGCAAGCATCTATCCTAATACCTAGAATTTGACTGTACCTTTTTCACTTTGTCAATTGAACTTTTGTTTTTCCTTAAACTCCTTTTCCCATACTCACTTTGATGTTCCTTATATCTGAGTGTTGTGTTGATCTCTATAAGTTGTGATTGCATTGATTAAATTGCTTAGTTCTTTAAAGAGCCTCAAGAGGAATCTAAGAGCGGAAAAAGGCAAGAGTGATATACATCAATTCAAAAAGCCCAATTTGAGTGAAACACGAGTGAAGAGTGACATTCTTGAGGGAAACACATGAGGAATTTGTGAGGAAATTTATTTCTCTAATATCTTTCTTGCAGATACCATGTCTAATGCAGAAGAAACTTCAGGTGGTAATCCACTGAATCTAGATGACCACCTCAGGGCAATGCAGCAACAATTTGCACGTATGAATGTGGTTTTTGGAGAAATAAGGGATAGGATGGATAGGCAAGATGAAAGGATTGCAAATCTACAAAGAGTCCGGCCAAATCCTCGAAGGCACAATAGGCAATGGGATGCTTCTATGGATGAATTTGAATCTGAAAGTTATGAGGGTAGTGGTGCTAGTGAGGAAGATCTTGAATCTGAATTTGAAGTGGGGAGAAATAGGGTTAGAGGAGATAGGAGGTATGAGAGAAGACATGGCAGAAATATTCCTAGGGAAAGAAATAGAGTCGATGGAAACCTTGGGAGCATCAAAATGAAAATACCACCGTTCCAAGGTAGGAGTGATCTTGAAGCATATTTGGAGTGGGAGAAGAAGATAGAGATGATTTTTGAGTGCCATAACTATTCTGAGGCTAAAAAGGTGAAGTTAGCAGCAATAGAATTCACTGATTATGCCATTGTTTGGTGGGATAAATTAGGCACTAACAGAAGAAATAATGGTGAGAGGCCTGTAACAACATGGAGAGAAATGAAAACTCTAATGAGGAGGAGATTTATCCCTAATCATTACTATAGGGAGCTTTATCAAAAGTTGCAGACCCTTACACAAGATTCTAAGAGTGTAGAGGAATATTATAAAGAGATGGAATTAGCTTTAATAAGAGCTAATGTGCAAGAAGAAAGAGAGGCTACAATGGCTCGTTTCCTAAATGGACTTCACAAAGACATTGCTGACATAGTGGAATTGCAACACTATGTAGAGTTGGAGGACATGGTGCATATGGCAATTAAGGTGGAAAAGCAACTCAAGCGTAAAAGTGCTTCAAAATTCCATTATGGATCAAGTTCTTCACAAAAACAGATTTGGAAGAAAGGAGAAAGAGCTATCCAAAGGGAGGCAACCAAAGGCAGAGAAGACGCTACATCAAAGAGCAAAGGTAAACCTGATTCCCAAACTTCTAGAAATAGAGATATAAAGTGTTTCAAGTGTTTGGGTATAGGTCATATAGCTTCTCAGTGCCCCAACAAGAGAGTCATGATTTTGAAAAATAATGAAGTTGTCACCGAAAGTGAAAGTGATCATGATTCCATGCCCTTAATTGAAGATGCTAGTGATGATGGGGTTGAATATGCTGTGGAAGGAGAATGTCTTGTGGTTAGAAGAGCTTTGAATTGTCAAGTGAAGGAAAATGAGATGAATGAGCAAAGGGAAAATATTTTCCATACTCGTTGCCTCATCAATAATAAAGTTTGTAGCTTGATAATTGATGGTGGGAGTGTAACAAACGTTGCAAGCACTACATTGGTTGAGAAATTGAATTTACCTACCACTAAACACCCTAGACCATACAAGCTGCAATGGTTGAATGAATGTGGGGAAATTAAAGTTGATAAGCAAGTTCTTGTTTCCTTTTCCATTGGCAAATATTGTGATGAAATAATATGTGATGTTGTTCCTATGCATGCTGCACATCTGCTTTTGGGAAGACCTTGGGAGTTTGATAGAAAAGTAAAGAGGGATGGGTTTACAAATAGATATTCTTTTGTAATGAACAACAGACCCGTGACTCTTGTACCATTGACTCCAAAACAAGTCTATGAGGATCAACTCAAGATGAAAAGAGAAAGAGATAAGAAAAAGAGCGATATGGAAAATGAGAAACATGAAAGAGAAAAATCAAAAAGAATAGGGAGTGAGAAAGAGAGAAGAAAATCTGAGAGTTCAGAAAAAGAAAGCCAGAGAAAGGAAAAGAGTGAAGAGAGAAAAGAAAAAAAGAAAATGAGTTTTTATGCAAAAGAAAGTGAAGTGAGGAGTGCTTTTCTGGCTGAAACACACTTGCTTCTCCTTGTTTACAAGGAATCCTTTTTTAACACTAATGACATTAACTCTTCGTTTCCTAGTGTTATTGGTTCTTTGTTGCAGGAATTTGATGATGTGTTCCCTGAAGAGATTCCACCAGGTTTACCACCTATTAGAGGAATTGAACATCAAATTGATTTCATTCCTGGAGCAACAATTCCTAATAGGCCAGCATATAGGAGCAACCCTGAAGAAACAAAAGAGCTTCAAAGGCAAGTAGAAGAGCTCATGGCAAAAGGCTATATTAGAGAAAGTTTGAGCCCTTGTGCAGTTCCAGTACTTCTAGTGCCAAAGAAAGATGGGACTTGGAGGATGTGCATTGATTGTAGAGCTGTCAACAATATCACTGTAAAGTATCGCCATCCCATTCCTAGATTAGATGATATGCTTGATGAATTACATGGTTCTATTGTATTTTCTAAGATTGATTTGAAATCTGGGTACCATCAAATTAGAATGAGGGAAGGGGATGAGTGGAAAACTGCTTTTAAGACCAAACATGGATTGTATGAATGGCTAGTTATGCCATTTGGTTTAACTAATGCGCCTAGTACTTTCATGAGATTAATGAACCATGTTTTGCGTGCTTTTATTGGGAAATTTGTTGTGGTTTATTTTGATGATATTCTGATTTATAGCAAGGATTTGGATGAGCATTTGAATCATTTGCATTGTGTGCTTGATGTTTTGAGGAAGGAAAAATTATTTGCAAATATGAAGAAGTGTGATTTTTGCATGGATAAAATTGTTTTTCTTGGTTTTGTGGTGAGTGCTAAAGGAATAGAAGTAGATAAGGAAAAGATAAGAGCTATAAAAGAATGGCCAACACCTAAAAGCATAACTGAGGTAAGAAGTTTTCATGGTTTGGCTAGCTTTTATAGGCGATTTGTAAAAGATTTTAGCACACTTGCTGCACCACTCACTGAGGTTATTAAAAAATCTGTTGGTTTTAAATGGGATAAAGCACAAGATGATGCATTCATTGAACTTAAGGATAGATTGTGTTCTGCACCTGTGTTGGTATTGCCTGATTTTGGCAAAACTTTTGAGATTGAATGTGATGCATCTGGAGTTGGGATAGGGGCTGTTTTAATGCAGGAAAGCAAGCCAATTGCTTATTTTAGTGAAAAACTAAATGGAGCAGCCTTGAAGTATCCAACTTATGATAAAGAGCTCTATGCACTTAAAGGAGCATTGGAGAATTGGCAACACTACCTTTGGCCCAAACAATTTGTGATTCACACTGATCATCAGTCCTTGAAGCATATTAAAGGGCAAGGTAAGCTGAACAAGAGACATGCAAGGTGGCTGGAATTTATTGAGACATTTCCATATGTCATCAAATACAAGAAAGGTAAAGAGAATGTGGTTGCCGATGCATTGTCAAGAAGGTATACTCTTCTTTCTTCTCTTAATACTAGATTGCTTGGCTTTGAACATATCAAGAAGTTGTATGCAAATGATGCTGATTTTGCTGAAGTGTTTCTTGCTTGTGAAAAGAAAACATTTGATAAATTTTACAGGGTTGATGGATACTTGTTTAAAGAAAACAAATTGTGTGTGCCTCAATGTTCATTGCGTGAATTGCTTGTGAGAGAAGCACATGGGGGAGGTTTAATGGGTCACTTTGGTGTGAAAAAAACTTTGGATGTTTTGCATGAGCATTTCTTTTGGCCTAAAATGAAACGTGATGTGGAAAGAATTTGTGCTAAATGCATAATATGCAAAAAGGCTAAATCTAGAGTTTTGCCACATGGTTTGTATACTCCTTTACCTGTACCTAGTGAACCTTGGGATGATATCTCAATGGATTTTGTATTGGGGTTGCCTAGGTCAAAAAGAGGAATGGATTCCATATTTGTAGTTGTTGATAGATTTTCTAAAATGGCACATTTCATTGCATGTCATAAAACTGATGATGCCACATATATTGCTGATTTGTTCTTCAGAGAAATTGTGAGACTTCATGGTGTTCCTAAAAGTATTGTTTCTGATAGGGATACAAAATTCTTGAGTCATTTTTGGAGAGTTTTGTGGGGAAAGCTTGGTACTAAATTATTATTTTCTACTGCTTGTCATCCACAAACTGATGGACAAACTGAAGTTGTTAATAGAACCTTGTCTCAATTACTTAGAATTGTGATTCAAAATAATTTAAAAAATTGGGAAGGTTGCTTGCCATTCATTGAATTTGCATATAATAGAAGTGTGCATTCATCTACTGATTATTCCCCTTTTGAAATAGTATATGGTTTTAATCCACTAACTCCTTTGGATTTATTACCATTGCCTATTGATGAGAGAAAAAGTCTTGATGGGAAAAAGAAAGCTGAACTAGTGCAGCAACTTCATAAGCATGTGAAATAGCAGATTGAAAAGAAAAATGAGGAATATGCATCCAAAGCAAACAAAGGGAGAAGGCGTGTTCTTTTTGAACCTGGAGATTGGGTGTGGGTGCATATGAGAAAAGAGAGATTTCCAACTCAAAGAAAATCAAAATTAGCTCCAAGAGGAGATGGTCCATTCCAAGTGCTTGAGCGAATAAATGATAACGCTTACAAGATTGATTTGCCCGGTGAGTATTCTGTTAGTGGTACTTTTAATGTAGCTGATTTATCTCCTTTTGATGTAGGTGAAGATTCGAGGACGAATCCTTTTGAGGAGAGAGGGAATGATGCGAATCAGCAAGTTGTGCATTCAAATTCAAGTGATCCTTTGCAAATTCCAAGTGGACCAATCACAAGAGGAAGAGCCAAACAAATTAAGGAAGCATTAAATGGGCTAGTGCAAGAGGCTTGGACAAAGCAAGAGGTGATCGGATCAAATCCGGACAAAAATGCTGAAAACGTCACTAACATCATATGGGCTGCAAATGGAGATACTAATCAAATTTTGGGCTTAGAGACTTCAAAACAAAGAGCTTGGACCTAGTACTATACATGGAAGGATTCATCTGGGCCTAAATAAGCACATTTTGGGCCTTAAATGCTGATTATATTTTAGGACTTTTATTTGTGCGAAAATTATTGGACAATTTGCATATTTGACTTTTAAGTTTCTTAATTAATTAATTGATTAGGTTAGTTTCAATTTTCTAGGATGCATTTAATGCAATTAGGGTTTTTGAAACTTCTCTTTAAATATCTTGTAACCCTTCATTTGGAGGGAGACTTGAAACTTGATTATTGAATGAAAGGTTGCACTTTTCTGCACCTTGTTTCTTGGGAGTGGATTCTCTCTAGGGTTCTTCTTAGAACTAACAGACTTATCAAGGCTTGATCAACCTTGTGGCGTCTTCCAACACTTCGGGTCCTTGTTCTTTCGTGCTCAAGGGTTCAAGTGGATCGTCGATCTGCGTTTAGCGTTCTTGGGGTGCGTATATTCATATTGGTTGTGGGTTCGTGGGGTCTTCCCTTGTGGGTTCGCACCACGTTATGCCCCTACGTCTCATGATATACCGAAATAAATTATTTTTCACTCTTTTCTTTGGCTTAACCCCATTTTGACATTCAAATGAGGTAATCATTTACGTTACTTAATTTCTCAAATTTTTGTTACAATAATAAGCCCGTAATTGTGCATTAATTTCCTCTTTATTCGGCCAAATTACGTGTAACTGACGAATGAAATATTTTTCCATAAATCCATAGAAATTCATACATATCATATTTCACCATTTTAAAAATTCTCATACAGTTCTCCCCCGTTCAATAAATTTCATCCCCGAAATTTGCTATACCACTCGTAGTCGAAATCCCGGGTAACACCTTTACATATCTTCTTCCACTTCCCAAGTCGCCTCCCTTGGCGATAATCCTTTCCAGAATACTTTCACAAAGGGTATAATACGACGTCTGACCTACCTTTCTTGTCTATCAATGATTCATTCCGGCTCAGCCTCGTAAGTGAGGTCATCACGCATATCCAGATCTTCATATTCAACAATATGTTAAGGGTTCGATTGGTACTTCTTCAACTGGGAAACATGAAATACATCGTGTAATCTGCTTAAATTTGGAGGTAGAGCAATACGGTATGCTACAGGCTCAATTCTAGCCAATATCTTAAACGGTCCAATATAGCGAGGACTTAACTTCCTCTTTATTGCTCTTCCAACATCAATATAGGTGATATCTTCATAAATACATTATCACCGACCTGAAACTCCAACGGTCTTCTCCGTTTATCGGCATAACTTTTCTATCTACTCTAGGCTGCAAGAAATCTCTGCTTGATAATTCTGATCTGTTCAGTAGTTTGATCAACTATGTCTGGCCCATATAGCCTCCTTTCTAATAATTCTATCTAGCAGAGAGGGGATTGACACTTCCTCCCATATAACGCTTTATACAAAGCCATCTAAATACTCGCATGATAGCTGTTATTATAGGCAAATTCTACAAGTGGAAGGTAGTGATCCCAACTTCCTTTAAAACCATTACACACGCTCTCAGCATATCCTCTAGCGTCTGTATGGTTCTCTCTGACTATCCATCCGTTTGAGGATGATAGGTCATACTGAAACTCAACTTAGTGCCCAAAGCATCATGCAGAGATGTCCAAAATTTTGAAGTAAATCTAGGATCTCTGTCAGAGATTATACTTTTTGGCGTTCAATGGAGTCTCACTATCTCCTTGATGTAGATTTCTGCCAGCTTATCTGGAGAATAGTTACTGTTGATCGGTAAGAAATGTGTTGACTTCGTAAATCGATCAACAATCACTCAAATTACATCATGGTTTCGAATTTTGGGTAATCCGACCACGAGATCCATGGTTACGCTCTCTCATTTCCACTCTGGAGTTTAGGGACTTTGAAGTAATCCCAGCAGTTTTTGGTGTTCAATCTTTACCTTATAACAGGTAAGACATTGTGCCACATATTCTGTCACATCCTTCTTCAGTTCGGGCCACCAGTACATCACTTTTAAATCAGGGTACACTTTTACCATCCCTGGGTGAAGGGTATAATAACTCTTATGTGAATCATTGAGGATTTTCTTTCTCATATCATCCTTTCCTGGAATATAAATTCTTTGCTTGTATTGGATTAATCTACTTGGTGACAAATCAAAATCCTGATTCTCTCCTCGCTCAATTATAACTTTGATAGACTTTGCTTTCTCATCTTGCATCTAAGCTTCTGCAATCTTGATCTTCAGATCATTCTCCACCTGGCTAATACCATAACCAGCACAGAAGATCTGATTTGACAAGTTCATATCTCTGAAATCTTTTATCAATTTCCTTTCTCGTATCATCATAACAGCTACCAGCACTGCTTTACGACTAAGAGCATCAGTGACGACGTTAGCTTTACCTGGATGATATTTAATCTCCAGGTTATAGTCTTTTAGTAGCTCTATCCACCTATGTTGTCTCATGTTAAGTTCTTTCTAATCATATAGATATCTAAGACTCTTATAGTCACAGTATAATTCAACAGTCACCCCATATAAGTAGTGCCACCAGATTTTCAACGTAAATACAATTGTTGCCAGCTCCAGATCATGTATGGGATAGTTCAACTCATGAGCTTTCAGCTGTCGAGAGGTATAGCCCACCACTCTACCCTGCTGCATCAGGACACATCCCTATCCCTGCTTACTAGCATCACTGTAGACTACATAAATCAACTTGGGATCAGGGATAATCAACACGGGTGCAGTTATCAACCTCTCCTTTAGCTCCATGAAGCTCCTCTCACAATGTTCGTCCCACTCAAGCGGTTAATCTTTCCACGTGAGCTAGGTCAACGGCAAGGAAATCTGGGAAAAATCTTGAATAAATCTCTGGTAATAGCTTGTAATACCCAGAAAACTACATATCTCCCTTACAGTTTCTGGCCTCTTTCAATCCATCACTGCGTCCACTTTACTAGGATCTACTGAAACCCCTTCTTGCGAGGTTACATGGCCCATAAATTTAACTTCTGAGAGCCAAAACTCACATTTGCTCAACTTTACATAAAGTTTCCTTTCACATAAAATACCGAGAACAATTCTTAAATGCTCCTCATGCTCTTCTTTACTCTTAGAGTATATCAAAATTTCGTCAATAAATACTAGCACAAACTGATGTAAGTATTGGCGAAAAATATGATTCTTGTAGTCCATAAATACAGCTGGTGCATTGGTAACTCTAAAAGGCATCACTAAAAATTCATAATGTCCATACCGGGTTTGAAAAGCAGTCTTCGGTATGTCTTCTTCCTTTGCTCGCAGCTGATGATACCCTGACCTCAGATCAATCTTCAAGAATACGCTCACTCCAGATAGTTGATCTAGAAGGTCATCAATCTGGGGAAGTGGGTACTTATTCTTGACGGTTACTTTGTTCAATTCTCTGTAATCAATACAAACCTTAAGGTTCCATCTTTTATCTTAACAAACAATATTGGAGCTCCGAACAGTGACACACTAGGTCATATAAACCCTTTCTCAAGCAATTCTTCAATTTGCTTCTTCAATTCAGCTATCTCACTCGTAGTCATTCGATATGGAGCTTTTGATATAGACCCCTTTCCAGGCATAATTTTGATTGCGAATTCAACTTCTCTTTCCAGAGGTACACCATTAAGATCATCTGAAAACACTTCAGGAAATTCTCTTACAACTGGAATGTCCTTTAGGGCCATTTCTGTATCTACTTGTATGGAAAAGAATACTACATACCCCTGACATCCTCTTCTCAGAAATTTCATAGCTTCTGCGAATGAGAGGAAATTCAAGCTGACATCTCTATGGCTAGACTCTGCAGAGTAGGATATATAATCCTCTTATTTCCACAATCTACCAGCACATTATTTGCCGTAAGCCAGTCGAAACCCAGTATAACTTCGAGTCTTTGGAGTGGCAAACAAACCAAGTCTATTGTAGACTCATGTCCCTTAGCATTTATCACACAATTTAAACAAACATCAGTAGTCAAGGTTTTAACACCCATTGGCGTTGATACAATCAAATCAAAAGGTAGTTGATGCACATGTAATACTAGGCGCTTATCATAGTCATAAGTAATAAAAGAATGACTAGCACCTGAATCATACAATACTTGCAGTATACTACCATTAAGAAAAACTTTACCTTGAACTAGCTCTCAGGACTTCTTTGCTTCTTCTTGAGTCAAGGCAAATACTCGTCCCTGACTTTACTGTCTGGGCTCGGCAGGTTGTGGTGCTGCTCATTGAGGACAGTTTATCGCTAAATGGCCTGGCTTATAGCAGGCATAACAGATCACCTTGCTTGTAGGAACACTGCACCATTTTCCTGGATGAGATTTATCACACAAAGTACACGTCTGAGACATTGAGGGTTTTTTACCACCATGGTTTCCAGACTAAAAGGGCCTTTTATTGCCTCCCTTTTGAGGAAAACCTTATCCCCTTCGCTTTTGTTAGGTATTTCCATGACTGGATTCACCTCTCTGGCTAATTCTCTTGTTGGCCTATACCCTTCTCAAATTCCCTTTTGTTAGTCGGCATGCTTCTACAGCCTTATTAAACTTTTTAAACTGTTGAGGTACCAGTTTCTCCTCCATCTCGGGCTTCAATCTCCGAATGAGCATATCTGAGTTCCATTTCTCATCATTTTTAAGGTTTAAATAGAAGGAGTAATGAGACAATCGGATGAACCGAGACAAGTATGAATCAAAGGTCTCGTTATCACCTTGGTGAATAGCCACAAATTATTTCTCTTTCTTAATTCTGACTGATTTGGGCAAATACTTCTCATAAAATTTCTCTTGAAATAATTCCCATGTCAGAGGGATATTCCGAGCATGTAGTAGCAACGCTGTATTTTTCCACCAATTACAACATCGCCCACTAGTTTATAAATTGCCATCTTGGCTTCATCTCTATCGGGATCCGAGTACCTCGAAGATCTTTTCTAAATAATTTATCCAATTCTCCACAGCTTGCAGGTTAAATCTCCCCTGGAATGCCTCAGGTTGGTACTTAATAAACTTTGGCATCCAGTATTAGACAACATTCTCCCCTGGTTCTTGAACAACAAGAACATCAAAATTTTCTTCATATGACTGCGATGACTCATCACTAGATGACTGTTCCTCATTTGTATCCCCTTCTGATTAATTCCCTTCAGGTTGATTTCCATTAGGGGGATTCCCTTCTGGATTATTCCCTTCAGGGGGTGCCTCTTCTGTATTACGTCTTTCCCTTAATTCCCAGACTTCTTCTCGTAAGTCCTGGATCATGGTTTGCTATTATGCCAACATTGTAAATACTTGTTGCATCAGATTAGGCTCCATGTTATTCCTCTTCACTATTAAGAAGGAACATCACATTAATACCACATCAACACATATATGTACATATACACTTCTCAAGATTTTAAATACCAAAACACAACAGACATACATTCATTATAGTAAACATTCATATTTACATTCAAGTGGCTTGGTATTTATATCAAAAGAAATATGTTCTACCAAAGGAAATAGTTATATGTACAATAAATGGCTTAACATTTACATCAGAAGTAAGCCTATGTTGTCTTATTAAGCATACCATTATCCTTCTATTCCTTATGCATATTAAACATTACATACAAAATCACATGCTCAATAAAAGGTAAAAACTTAAAAAGACCCATGATTAACATTTCATTCTTTTTCTTGATCCAAGAAGTGAAATCAGGAAGGTAGGCTAATGTGGTTTGGATCCAAACGTCATCGTCCCTCATTAGCTCTAACTCCTCTCTTTGCTCATACAGCTTTTGCACTGATTCCAAGAATGATGTATACTGCATAGTGGGAGTAAAGAATTCCATAAGAGTTGTCACATATAGATCCTTTAGTTACTCCCATAATTCATCATTTGGATATGGATTGAAAGCTAATTTCTCTACTAAAGCATTTGATTCCATAACCAAGTCTGGATGCTGTACACTGTCATCTGGTTCTATATCAGCTGTGTTTACCACCGTAGCTTCATCCCTCGTAATAGGACTGAAGTATACTGGCCACTTCACACTCTCTCTGCGTGTACATGCCATTCTTGGTCCACGTCCATCTCTGTTGAGAGTCACATAAGTTCTACCTTCTGGGATTTGTTCCTTAGGTGGAGGTTGATTAACATAAGGAAGTAAAGGCGACTGACTCCTTTATTCACTACTACCGAGTTACTTATTTTCTTGATATTAATTAGAGCTGGAATACTCTTCTGAGCTGTCTGCTTTACTCTTGACATTCCTACTCTTCTGTATACCACTGTATCATAATCCATATACAATGTTAATCAAATACTAGTAAGATACTTCACGAGAAAATAGTCAAAATGAATAAGGTACAATGTATCAAAACCCTTAAAGAAACATTGCACAAGACACACTTCATTTCCTTATCATTATTGCAGAACTCGAGTCCATCCATATGCATTCGAGTTTTGCTCCCTTACTCGAGTATTCTAAGTCTCACTCTAGTTCAGCCAGTGTTTTCCCATGGAAATACATCTAATTCAAGCACGCCAGAAGGATCCACACTCAAGTTCTCCAAGGTTTCTCTACACTCGAGTCCTGAGAGTGTGAGAAAAAAAGTTTATTCCAGAGAATCTTCCAGACTTTACCGACCAATGTTACACTTGATTCAAAGGATCAGTACTCGAGTCCTGATGAACTATCATACTTGAGTCCAGTGAGTTCGGAGGAAAGAGTTCATAGCCGAGAAACTCTAACACTTGAAGCAATGGACATGCACTCGAGTTCACCATGCAATACTCGAGTTCTGTACTAGGAGTATACTCGAGTCCCGGAAGTTCACCCATGAGAGTTTCCATCCGAGAACCTTAAGGGTGAGAATGGAAGACATGAACTCGAGTTCTCAAATCCTCACCCGAGTTCTCAGCCTCCACTGAACTCGAGTCACATGAGTTACGGCTTGGAAGTTTCAACCCGAGAGTTGAATGCCCAGTAAAATCCAACATGCGCTCGAGTCCTTTACTTGGCACTCGAGTTCTTAGGCATTTCACACCCGAGTTTACTTTTGAACTCTCGCGAGTTTCTGCCTGAAAGCACTTGATTTGTGGGAAAGTACCTTATATACTTGAGTTTTCTAGTACCAACTTGAGTTTTGGGCTGGAATGCACTCGAGTTTTGCCTGTTAAACTCAAGTTCACCAGCTGTTTTCCCATCTGAAACAACTTCTAAACCTTCCCAAACATCCTCATAATTTCCAAACCAAGTCCTTTCCTTGACATTACTCTTTCCCCACATCTCATACTCATGCTCCCAATCATTGCAATCCTAATGAATGTGCAACTCTCTTAAATCCAAACAGAGGATTTCTAGCAAAGACCAACTATTTCCAGAACCATTGCTCTGATACCAAAAATGTGATACCCTACTTCACTTTTACTGCGAAATACTAGAAATGCATACAATACCTCTGCCATTACAAATATATACATATATTCACATGCACCATTTATTAGATTTTATTTACATCATATACACCGTCTCTTTGGTCTACTTCATATACAAACCATAAACTCATAAAATCCTTAAAATACATAACATAAACGAGACAACCATAACTAAGTTCTTTCGCTGCTCGGCCTCAACTCTTCATCATTTACTTTCTCTTTGCCCCGCAAGCTCCCTCCCTGTAGTGGATATTTGTTTTTGGGAAAAAGGGTGAGATTCACAGGAATCTTAGTAGTAACGCAATCATACATATAAAATAACACACAAAGCATGCTTCATACTTCATCAATCAAAAAAATCATCATAACATCATTCAATGCATCCCATGCAATTCATAAACTGACTTAGCGCTAGACAGGTTCTCGGCCCTGAAGGGCACCCTGCAAAGATAGGCCCCGGGCACCCCTCGTGCAATTATGAACATTATCACTTGAGTTTCAACCTGTCCAAAGATAGGCCCCACGTGATCACTCCACTCAATCTAAACATTTTAGGCATTTTAGAGATGATATCAAACAATACATATGCATGCCATGTCATATGAAGACGATTATTTCCTGGTGGCTTCTTTTTGCAACTTCCCCCACTTGATGTAAGCTCGGGTAATTACTGAGGCCAGACCGGTTGTCAAGTTCTGAAATCTTCAAATACCACAAATGAGTTATTACTGATCCATGTATCCTTTCAAACTCATAATATTGGTAAATTTAGCTAAATAGTGCCAAATTACCAAAATGACCTTAAGTCCCGATTATCTGTATTTCTCTCAAAATCATGAATTAGGTCATTCCTACACAATTTCATGTGTAGAATTCATTTTTAACCTCAAATTAGCCAAAATCAAGCCCAAATGACGAAAATACCCTTAACAGCCCTCAATTAAGGCTTATAAGGGGTAATTTTGTCATTTCACCCTTTAAGGCTTTTATCACTTCGTGGTCAACATAGACCCTACACAAATTCACCTCTGAGAACCAATGGAAGCATCAGAATTATCAAATTCCTACTCAATCGCTACGTCCAACGCAGGGTCACCCCATAGGATTCCCAGAAAGTTGTGTCGGATTCTCATTTTCTTTAGCCTAATCACCTCCTTTCTACTTATAATCAATATATTATCTATTTAGACATTCATTGGACTTGATTGGAGACATCTACATATTATAATCTCTTTGGCTTTCTTCAATTATCTTTTACCAAATGAATCATAATCAAGCCCAAAACAACTCTACTAGCATCAATTAAATAAGAGGAACAAGTTTAGGAAGTTACCTCTTGATTTCTTTAACTTTGTCTCTCCTTCTCCTTATTGATTCTCTCTCTAACTCTTGATTCAGCTGAATATCAATGGATTCAAGTGTAGAGAAGTGAGGAGAAGAGGTTATAAAAGGATTAGGTACCTTAAAACACAAGGTAGCAACCTCTTACCTTGGATTATGTTGATCCCTACTTCTCCTTCTCTCTTTCATTCTTCACATTCTCAGCCCTTACTCTCACTCTTTTCTGATCAGTTCATGCATGAATGAGGAGCTGAAGAGATGAGAATTGATCATATAATAAAGGATTTAGTTGATCATGCCATTTGCCACTTTGTGATTGGTCCAAAATTGCATTATTCTTTAATTAACTCCATTTCCCTTTCCTCTTCTGATTTCTGCTGAAAATTAGCATATGAAATACAAGGGAAATCTCAATCTTCAATATCCCATTGTGCCAACTTGTAACTTGTTGACCAAGTCATTGACTTTTTGACTATTTGACCATTCTTAATAATAATTCACCAAAATTGGTTTATTTATAATCAAGTAGTCATTTTACTCTTTTAATTCCTATTTAACTCAAATTAGTGGGAATATTGGGGAAAAATAATCATTTCCCACTTTATGGAAAAATTACCGTTTTACCCCTACGTCTTATGATTTACCGAAATAAATCATTTTTTACTCTTTTCTTCGGCTTAACCCCATTTTGACATTTAAATGAGGCTATCATTTATGTTACTTAAATTCTCAAATGTTGGTTACAATAATAGGCCCTTAATTGTGCATTAATTGCCTCTTTATATCCTTATTCGGCCAAATTACATGTAACCGACAATTGGAATATTTTTCCATAAATCCATAGAAATTCATACACATCACATTTCACCATTTTATTCCACTAAATATCAAAAATTATCATACAAGAAATATTGGTGAAAAGTGGGGTATTACACACAATGAATAAGATAAAGGTAGAATATACTGATATTTTAACATATCCAAAAGATATGTTAGAGGAATACATTTCAGCATAACTTTTGATGACAATGCATCATTTATAATTTTGTGGCTAAAAGAAAGATATGCTTGAAAATACTTTGGACTTGTTTATGTTAAAATAATTTTGTACTCTTTTCCGTAATCAAAGTTTTGTCCCATGGGGTTTTTTTAGTAAGGTTTTCAACAAGGAAACTTCAATTTGTATTGTGTACTCTTTTTCCTTCATTAGATTTTTTTCCCACTAGTTTTTTCCTAGTAAGGTTTTAATGAGGAGCATATTTGTTTATGAACATTTAAGGGGAAGTGTTGTAAAAAATACTAGATGATGCGGATATCCATAAATTTCCAACTCTTGACCTTCCACACCCTACTACAAAACCTCTTTAATGAATAGTCTTTAGGAGTTTTTATTCACATAAGTTAAAGGTTACATATTGTACACTTATGTGAATTCATTTTGCATTCATTCCATGTAATTCTTAGCTGAGGTTGGGGGCCTATAAAATGTAGAGGCTTTGTGATACATATTGTAAGCATCTAAATGAATAAGATATTGTTGCCTCTTTATCTTTAATTCCTTCTTGTCTCTCTCATCTTAGTCTCTTATATTTGCCTTATTTTCATAATAAGTTTTACGAATTTTAAAATTTAAACTCATATTTTTTTGTTGATAATTTTTTATGTTTTATTATTGGATTGTTTAATTGAACTATAAAAACTACATAATTCTTTAATAATAATATTTGCATAAGCTTGCTTATGTTTTAATTAAGGGATATATATAAAAACTATTTTTAGCTATAAAATTTGGTAATAATCAATATCTATATTCAATATGACTAGAAATGCTTTCCAGTAATTACTTAAAAAAAATTTTTATGCATTGTAGCATGGAACAAGGTAACTAGCGAACTCTACATGGTGTTTTTCTTGGAAGAGATTATAGATCACTTGGCTAAGGAAACAAAAATTCAGAAAGCCTTTACAGTAATACCGTCTCTTATAGAGCATGATATGAGTTCTGGTTATGTAAAGTTTACAAACTTGAGACACTATCTAACAACGGGTTATCAAAGTCCTAACTTCCTGTGATTAAGTTGGGTTTTCAAAAACTTTTAAAAATAATTATGTACGATCTCATACCAGTTTGCAAAATCATTACTCTCATCAGTTTCAAACTTATTTATTAAAAATGTAGAGTGTTCTTTGGAAATAGCCTATGTAGTGGTGGTTAATTTATGGGCTTTTTGGTGTTTGGTTGCCCGATTTTAATTCAATTTTTTTCTTTTTAATACTAGCATGTTACCGAAAGTTCATCATACGGACTACAACTATTACAGTCAATATACACTAGTACATAATAGGGTATTTAAACCAAAATATTTAGACCGATTATTACGGATTAGGTATAAAAAGTGTGACTGGTGGCACTTCTATAATTATAAACAACTTTTTAAGATTGGTTCTAAAAATAACCGGTCTAAAATATATTATTTAGACCTGTTATATAGGAAATCGGTTTAAAAGATAAAATAAAGAGTAAAATTAAAAAATTTAGACCTTTTTAGACCGGTTTTCCTTGAAAACCGGTGTAAAAGAAAAATATTTTAGATCGGTTATTTTTTTGAACCAGTCTAATAGTGTTATAATTGAAAATTTAAATTTATTTTACTTTTAAGACCGGTTATTAGGGATAACCGGTCTAAAATGTGAAACATTTAAGATCGGTTTTTACATACAACCGATCTTAGATATTTTTAACCTAATATTCGGACTCATCTTCTTCGTGCCTACTCTGTCTCCTTAACTAAAAAATGAGAATCCTCTCTTCCCGCACCTAGAGCTCGATCTCCGTGTCTTCCTAATCTCAGAATCCTCTCTATCTATGTATTCAAGGTTGATTATTTTAGGTCTTCTTCTCAACTCCGTCATCCCTCTTTCTCTTTGAACATGAACTCCTCTCTTCCTCTGTCTCTCATCACTCCTTCGGTGTCACTGCAAAGGAAGAAGGCAATTGAGCCCTACAAGAAGCCATAGATTCTAGCCCTGGTGAGTATTCCAAATATCTAAATCATTTTTCAATCATTTTGGGTGTGCGAATTCGAGAAATATCTAAATCCCTAGCCCAGGTGAATTATAATTCTGGGTATTTTGGTTCTTGACGTTAAGTTATATGATGTGAAGACCAAAAATGAGACTATACAGTATGATCTTCGTATTAGATTTTAGGAAGACCAAAAAGGACAATAAATATGGCCTGGTTGGGTCTCAAAAGTCATACACTGTGGTTGTAATGCAGATGAAGCTTGTGAGGATGCTGTGGAAGTCATTTTGCAACTTTTAATAATAATAATAATAATCATTACTAAAATAAAGACCAAGTGGCACAGTAGTGTTATGTAGTTTGCTAAAATTTTAGGAAGTTGTCAAACTGTTTGCTAAGATTGTACAGTGATGCAGATGAAGCTTGTAAGGATGCTGTGGAAGTCAAACTGTTTGCTAAGATTTTAGGAAGTTGTATTACTTTGCTTTTACGTGAATGTGAATTTTGGAAGAAACTGAATTATATTGCATTCTTCTTCTAGAGTTTGAATGTATTTTTCCGTCTCTTTTCATATTGCATTAATTTGCTGCTATGTAGTTTGAATGTGAATTTTGTATTACTTTTCATTTGCTTCTTTTTTCCTTCTCTGTTCATATTGTAAAATATAGACATAAACCTTCTTTTAACCAATAATAGGATGATTAGAAGGTAGAGGGACAAAGGGCCAAGTGTTGTTGCCTAGAACAGACTAATATATATTCAGCATTTATAGCTTCATCTAACTAAGGGCATATTTAACAGAAGAGGGAAAGTTGAAATATTAAGGATTTTAGGATTAATATGATTCCAAATTTGGAGCAAGATTACATAGGATAACATGATGTCATAGGCTGAACAAAAGAAGTAGAAACAGATTGATTTTGAGAAATACCAAGTCTTTCTGGAAATAAATATGTTGCTGTCATTGCTTCTGATTGTGAATATATATGTGTTATTGCTTATGTGGAAAGGGGATTGTCGTTGAATTCGCTTACTGGCCTAGGCAAGGTTGAAACGAACAAAATAAAAAACATATTTTTAAGATCAGTTCTCAACAAAACCGGTCTTAAAGTCCCTTTAAGATCGGTTTTGTTGAGAACCGGTCTTAAAAGTATATTTAAGACCGGTTTTCTGAAAAACCTGTCTTAAAAGTCATGACATAATGCTCTTTTCAGTTATTATTGTCTGACTTTTAAGCCCGGTTGTGGGACAATCGGTCTTAAAAGTTTGGATTTTAGACTAGTTTTTTAACCGGTCTAAAAAGTTACAGACTTTTTAGATCGGCTGTATCAAGACTTGATCCAGAACCGGTCTAAAATGTCTTTTTTAACCCATCTAAAAAGTGTTTTTTACAATAGTGGTAATAGTTACTAGTACTACTACCGCTACTTCTACTTAATCATATACATATTTTACAGTCATCCAAAATGAAAAGATAACCATAAGTCTATAATCACTTCGCCTTCTCTCTGTTTGTCCGTATTACCTTCTTGCCCTTTGAGCTGGACGCCTTTGTTGCGTATCATTTTGTTGAAAAAGGGTGAGATTACAAAGAATCTCAGTAGTACACCAATCACAAATATGATATGTAGAAAGCCAAATATGTAAAACAAAGCATCGCAGAGCACTTACAAATTATGCAGTAAACAAAGGGCCTACTCGGTCCCTTATCACAGAATCACATTGCTTGATGTCACAGTCTGACTGTCCAAGGCCTTTGGCCCATACAATGTGCAATCATAGGTTTTCTTCCTCAAGCCTTCTTGGCTCAAGATGCCCTCGGGTAACTCCCGGTGCAACTTGTACTTACAGGTCATACTGCCTAGGGACTAATTGTTTCGCACATGCAAAGATGATAGAGAATACATACAGAGCATCACATATGATATAAGGGATAGGGTACTACTTGGAAATCCTTCCAATTTATGCTCCTTTTCTCCATCTCCCAGGCGTTCCGGGTTAATGTTGAATCCTATAATTTATAATTCATAGACGGATGAGTTATTACTTATTCCAATTCTTGATAACTCATAACACTTGGTTATCATTTGGGTTAGTGCTTAGGCCTAATTAAGTATTTAATGTGGTTATACTAGGTCCAATTACTAATCTTCACCCTTAAAGTTCAGCCTTACTACTTTTAGCCCAAAGCCCATTATATTTGTATGGACTAAATGCTGGCAAGATTTTTCTTTCAACTTTGAAAAATCATAACTAATTCTAAAAACCTCAAATTAGGGTGGTTCAAAGCCGTATGTACCCTTATTAATTTTACTTTAAAGGAAAAATGATTACTTTTGAAACTCCCATGCACAAAATCCCAAACTTCATAAATTCTCACTTCTGTCACAAGATAGCTTCTTGAATCATTATAAAAATTAAAAAATATGTATCTCCCAATTTACTTGTCCAATTATTATAAATTACCTATCAAATTAAAGCTTGTTGGATCTAATTTATTTGTGGAAAATTTTGTGGACATTAAAACTAATTTGACCAGACACAAACATGTCACAATCAATCTTCAATAGATCAACCTCCACATTCAATGCCCAATTTTCAAAAATCATAATTAATTTTATAAAACTCAAAATTGGCTAATCCCAAGTACATTGTAAACCTCTTTAAGTTTAATTTCAAGTAAAAATATCATTTTCTTGAAAACGTAGCCACACATATTCCAGAAATTCATCAAACCTTAACTATTCTAGAATTGATTTCAGAAAGAGAGTCGAACTTTGAAAAATCATAACTTTAAATCCACAGGTCCAAAAATTACATTCTACCTATCAAAGTGAAGCTCAATGTGTCTACTTACTTTTTGGAATGTTTCATAGCATTTGGACCAGGTTTTTTTATTCAAAAATAAAGAAAAACATTTCTTCTTCCAAAAAACAATTTCTGGCAGCACAAATACCTAACTTCCAAAACTTGATATTTTCAACACAATCACCCAAAAATCACAACCACATGCTATTCCACATAGTTTTTCATGTAGAAGCCATTGGTGAACTCAAATATAACAAAATATTACTCATTTTGCCTCTTTTTCCCTCTAACCAAACAGCTACCAACAAACATTAATCATCAAGATTCAAGTTTTAGTACATAGCTTCTTTATACTCATCATTTAACATCATATTTAACCATTTACAAGACCAAAATAAAATAAAACCCTATTTTCTCATATGAACCAAAATTATGGAAGAAATAAGAACTAAAAGACTCCACAGATCACAGCAACACTTAGCTCAAAACAAAGCCCTAACTCACCTCTTACTTCTTTTAGGCTTTGTTTCTTGCTTCTACTACTTTGATCCTTGGAAAATGGCTCAAGACACCTCCTTTTAAAAAAACCATAGAGTTGAAGCTTAGAATGAGGGGAACAATGTTCATGAAGAACATTTGAGCTAAAAATATGAGGAAACTAGTGAAAATCTAGAGAGAAGTTACCTTAGTGTTCTTGACTTCTCCTTCTCTTTCTTGTTCTTCCACTAGCGGGGTAAAAGAGTGTTAGAGAGAGGAAATTTACTCTCTCTCTCTCTCTCTAACTGACTAAAAATCCATTAAAACATGGTGGGAAAATATTTTGACCAAATTGCCATTGGTTAGGGTAAGAATTACTAGAATGGCATCCGGTTGGATTCTAACTATTCTTCCATTCTTCTTTATAAATTGGCCAAAATAATTAACTTAATTAGGGGAAAATAATTTAATTGTTGAGCCTCCTAATTACTCCACTTTCCAAGAGCAAAATCCTAACCCTTAATCTTGGCTTCAAATTTTAACCTCAAGATCAATTAGCAATTGTTTCTTACACCCTTGATTATGGTAATGTTAATTAAATTTCCATTAGTTATTTTATTAAATTCCCTTTTCTCTTCCATACACCATTTTATCTTTTCTTTCTAGTTTCAAATTATGTTTTGTATCTTACAAGACACATTTCACTGGAATTAAATCTTTTCCTTAAATAATCGGAATTAATTCCATACAAAATTCCTAAAGCGATTACGCTAATATTATTTACACTGGCTTTTAGGGATTAGCCCTTATATGAATTTTTGGCTATTACAATTCTCCCCCCGTACAATAAATTTCATCCCCGAAATTTTTTACACATTATGAGGCATAAATTCTGGGAAATGTCTTTTCATATCTTCTTTTGCTTCCTATGTTGCCTCCCTTAGAGATAGTCCTTTCCAGACCACCTTCATAAATGGTATACCAAAATTTCTCAGTTGTCTTTCTTGTCTATTGATGATTCATTTTGGCTTAGCCTTGTAAGTGAAATCATCTTGCATATCTACATCTTCATACTCAATAACATGTTTAGGGTCTGGCTGGTACTTTTTCAACTGCAAGGCATGGAATACGTCATGGAGTCTACTCAAGTTTGGGGGTAAGTGATAAGTAAAATATTTGCATATTCATTTTCCCTTATATGATGATTTTGTGGACTATATTTGAGCAGAATGTAATCAATTTGGGTGTAATTAATAAATAAATAATGATTTTCTTGCAGCCATGGATAGTACCGGATTAAAAAGAATTAAAGAAGGCATTTAAGGAAAAGTTACTATTCACTGTACACTGTTCATGTGGACTGTTCACTGTAGCAGTTTCACTGTAGCAGACGGTGTGGTCGGTTACTGTAGCAGTTTCACTGTAGCGGACGGTGTGGTCGGTTACTGTAGTAAATCACTGTAGCAGTCCGAAAATGAAGCCTATAAATAGAGCTTCTTGGCACCCTAAAAGGAGGAGAAAAGAAGGAGGAAGGAAGAGAGAGAGAGTTTCTATTTTAGAGAGAGAGTTGTTATTTTTAGAATTTATTTCTTGCATTTTTTTACTTCTTGCATGCCTCCTACATGGATGGTTTTACCTCCTATATGGAAGGCCTAGGTAGTCCTCCTTTATGGATGGTATAGGTTGCCACCTACATGGATGGTTTTACCTCCTATATGGTAGGCTAGATTTTCCATTTTCATGCATCTTGTAGTAGTATTTTTATGTTTTTGTAATTAATTTTTATGCAATATTTATGATGTTTAGAATATATTTTGGTTTTGTTTTTAATTTTATCATGAGCTAAATTTTCCTTTTCCTAGGGTGATGACGTAGCTTACTAATGACGGATTGAATCTTAACTTATTAAATCTAGTTTTAATTTTTCCTTCATGATTGAGTTTTAATTATTGCTCTTAATGCTTACAATTGATTGGCCACCTTTTGGATGATTTTAATATGCATGTTGAGACCGGAAGGAGATACATGTGTGTGGATACTATAATTAAAACCATAATTTGCATATGAAATAGGAATATATTCATATGGGTTATGTAGTCTTAATTGAGTTCCATAAATCTTAATGCATGATTGATTGCTTAAATTCATATAGGAATATATTGGGTTAGCAATTAATTATAGAATTACTTGACCTTGGAAGAGGCTAGTAATTAAAATAGGGAAACTCGACTATCAATCATGTGGAATAAATTGGACTAGAATAGATAAGTGATTCAATCCGGAATTTATTAAGTGAAATCTAATCCCTAGGGCTTTTTCTCATATTTGTCTTTATATCACTTGTATTCATATTTCATCATTTCTATCTTGCAATCTCAATCACAACTAATCAACCGACTAAATAGAATTAAAATTACCAATTTTGGTACTTAGTGATCAATCCTCGTGGGAACGATACTCTACTCACTTCTTTATTACTTGATTACGACAGTGTACACTTGCACTTCTAAATACACCATCCTAAATTCGTAACAGTAAGGTCATTCGGTATGCCACTAGTCAAATTCTCACAAGAATCTCAAATAGACCAATGTAGCGTGGGCTAAGCTTCTTTCTCTTGATTGCCCTACCGATTCCAGTAATTGGAGACACCTTCAAAAATACATGGTCTCCTACTTAAAACTCTAGAGGTCTTCTCCTTTTATTGGCATAGCTTTTCTGCCTACTTTAAGCTGCTAGGAGCTTCTGTTTGATGATCTTGATTTTCTCTATAGTTTGATCTACCAAATCTGGCCCATATAGTCTTCGGTTGGACAATTTCGTCTAGTAGAGAGGTAAGTGACACTTCCTTCCACACACCGCTTCATACGGAGCCATCTGAATGCTCACATGGTAGCTGTTGTTGTAGGCGAACTCACGAGTGAAGGAAATGTTCACATCTCCCCGTAAAATCCAATACATACTCTCAACATATCTTCTAGCATCTGTATAGTCCTCTTTAAGTATCTATCTGTCTGTGGATGATAGGCCATACTGAATTTTAGTTTCATACCTAAAGCTTCATGTAGAGCTTTCTAGAATCTTGATGTTAATCTTGGATCTCGGTAAGAGATAATGCACTTCAACATACCATGGAGTCTGATTATTTCCCGTATATATATTTATACTAACTTCTCTGGGGAGTAACTGGCATTCATGGGTATAAAATGTGCCGTCTTGGTGAAACAATCAACAATTACCTAAATAACATCATAGTTTTAGATTCTGGGTAAAACTACTACTAGATCTATAGTGACACTTTCCCACCTCCATTCCAGAACTCTTGGATTTTATAGAAGTCCTAATGGTCCTTGATGTTCAATCTTCACCTTTTGACAAGTAAGACTTCAGGGTACATACTTGGTCACATCTCCTTTTAGCCTCAGCCACCAATACATGGACATCAAATTGTGATACGTCTTGATCATTCCCGAGTAAAGGGTCTAACAACTTTTGTGCACCTTATCCAGGATTTTACACCTCACATCAGCCTTTGGTGGTATATATATTCACTATTTTTATCTGACCAATGTACTTGGCGAAAGATCATAATCATGGGTTTCACCCTTTTTAATCATTTCCTGGATAATATGGGCTCATTTATCCTACATCTGAGCTTCTTTAATTTCTGCTCTCATATTACTTTCCTCCTAGTTGACATTGAAATTAGCTAGGAGTACTTCTTTTGGTTCGTACTCATTTAGGAACACTTGATTCGATAAGTTCAGATCTCTAAATTCTTCTAACAGGTTTTGTTATCAGACCATCATGACTGCCACTTGCATTGCCTTTCTACTTAATGCACGACGATGACATTTGCCTTCCCTGGATGATATTTAATCTCTAGATTATAATCTCTTAGCAACTCCATCCAGCGATGTTGTCTCATGTTAAACTCTTTTTGTTCATGTAAATACTTAAGGCTCTTGTGGTCATAATACAACTTTACAATAGTACCATACAGGTAGTGTCACCATATTTTCAATGTAAACACGATTGGCGCAAGCTCCAAATCATGAGTAGGATAGTTCATCTCATGAGGCTTCAGCTACAAAGAGACATATACTACCACTCTGCCCTACTACATAAGGATACATCCCAATCCTTGCTTACTAGCATCACTGTAGTCCACGTAGGCCTCACTGGCATATGGGATAATCAATACTAGTGCATATGTCAACCTATCTTTCATTTCCATGAAGCTCCTCTCATATTTGGAATCCCACACATATGTCTGATTCTTTCTTATGAGCTTCGTCAACGGCATTGCGATTCTAGAGAAAATTTAAATAAATTTCCAGTAATAACCAGCAAGACCCATAAAATTGTGTATCTCTGTTATAGTTTCTAGCCTCTTTCTGTTTAGTACTACCTCCACCTTACTAGGATCTATAGAGACTTCTTCTTATGAAATTACGTGACCTAGAAATTTAACTTCTGAAAGCCAGAACTCACATTTACTCAGCTTGGCAAAGAGTTGTTTTTTTCTCAGAAACCTAGTACTAGTCTCAAGTGCTCTCCATGTTCTTCTATGCTCTTAGAGTAAATCAAGATTTCGTCGATGAAGATTAACCACAAACTAATCCCGATGTTGACAGAAAATCTGGTTCATATAGTCCATAAATACATCTGGTGCATTGGTCAGTTCATAAGGCATTACCAAGAACTCATAGTGCCCAGTAATTCTTCAATATGCTATTTCAGTTCTGCCATTTCATTAAATGCCATTCGCTAAGGGGCTTTGGAAATAGATCCAGCACCTAGCAATATCTCAATGGCAAACTCAACTTCCCTTTCTAGAGGCAATCCACTAATGTCATTTGGAAATACCTCAGGGAATTTATTCACTACTAGTATACTCTCAATCATCACGTTTGATTCTGCCTGAGTTGAAAAGAATATCAGATACCCCTGACACTCCTTTCTTAGACATTTCTTAGCTTTAGCTATTAAGAGGAAATTTAGGTTAGTACTAATGGCATTGCCTTTCTGTGGTTTAAGGTATTTGGTCCTCTTGTTACCGTAGTCCAATAAAACATTGTTTGCCGTTAGCGAGTCAATGCTTTGGATAACTTCTAATTTATGGAATAGTAGGCAAATCAAATATATTACAGACTCCCACCCCACTACATTTAGAATACAATTCAAACAAGCATTTGTAGTAATAGCTCTAGCACCTATCGGTGTAGATACAACCAGCTCATACGATAATTTATGCATATTCAACCCTAATTATCTAGCACATTCAAAGGAAATAAATGGTTGACTAGCACTAGAATCACACAAAGCTTGCAATGTGTTACCTTTAAAAAGGATTGTACTTTGGATCATCTCTAGAGATTTTTGAACCTCTTCATGGGTTATCACAAATACTCTCTCTTGAATCTTGGGCCTAGGCTCTGCTGGCCGTTGTTTACATTCATTAGCAAAGTGACCCAGTTAATGATAGGTGTAACAAATAATCTGTCTATTGCATGTCCTTCCTAGATGCAACTTGCCACATAAAGAACATGTTAGAGGTGTACAAGGCCCCTGGTTTCCATAGTAATCAGGCCCCCTGGTTTCTATAGTTATCAGGTCAGTAGGCTCTCTTATCATTTCCTTATATGAAGATCTCTGATCCTTCCTTTTTAGGGAAAGATTTCCTTACTAGGTCCCCTATGGTTGCTGGTATTCTTAGCCAGGTATTGTACTCGTAGGTTATACTCTGTGATCTAGCATTCTTCTACTACTTTATTTAACACTTTGAATTACTGGGTGGCTAACTAATCTTTCAGTTCATGCTTCAACCCTCTGATCAGTAGATCCAAACTCCACTCATCGTCGTCTTTGTATTACAAGTAAGAGGAGTAATGGGCTAAGCAGATGAATCAGTAGAGGTATTCGTCGAAGGTCTTTTTGTCATACTTTCAGATGGATAATAACCCTGTTTCTTTTTTGATTCTCATAGACCTAGGGAAGTATTTTTGTTGAACTTCTCCTGGAATAGCTCCCAAGTCACGCGAATATTCCAGGTTCACAACATCATGGCTATGTTCCTCCACCATTGGTCTGCATCCCTTTCTAGCTTGTACACTGCCAGTCGCACTTTTATCTCAGAAGAACACTCTAATATCTCAAAAAAAATTCCATCTTGGTCATCCAGTCTTCAACTGCTTGAGGGTCAAATTTTCCTTTAAACACTGATGATTGGTGTGTACTGAACTCCGTGACCTAGTACTGTAGGTTTAATTTCTCACAGATTAGTCCCCTGTGGGATTTATGATTCGGTATTGTTGGTTACTGAGACTCCTTAGGTTAGATCAATTATTCCTTATTTTCTGTTTCCTACTAATTTATTTTTTTGTTTACTAAATTCCCCCTATCCTCATTCTGCTTAGCTTTCACTTCCTGAAGCTCCTCTCTAAGTTCTTTTATCATGGCCTACTGTTCAAACAGCATGCCAAGTATCTGCTATATAGGATTGGGTAGGTTTTCATTTGCCACTACCTCAACTTCTGGTATTACTGGTCTGCTTCTTGGTCGAACTATGGTATCTTCACTATTAAAAATAATTCATACCGTTTATATATATATATTCCTTAAACTTAAATATCACCATATCAATTCAAGTAGGAATATACATATACTACAGACCGGGGTGATCTACTCCTCTTCCTTTTCGTATCGTTCATGACTTCTAATATATTGATATACCTACAAAGGTAGAGTACATTAGCTCTTGCTAATATCATTTGCTCTAATACCAAAAAGTGTAATATTGTCTCTTATATAGAATGTAATGAGTTTTGGTTATGTAATGTTTACAAACTTGAGACACTTATAGGCTTTTGGTGTTTGGTTGTCCAATTCTAGTTCAATTTTTACTTTTTAAAACTAGTATGTTACCGAAAGTTCAACATACGGACTACAACTATTAAGGCCAATGTCGTGGTTACTAGTGCTACTACCGCTACTTCTACTTAATCATATACATATTTTACAATCATCCAAAATAAAATGATAACCATCAGTCTATAATCACTCTGCCTTCTCTTCGTCTATCCATATTACCTTCTTGCCCTTGGAGCTGGACGCCTTTAATGTGTAACGACCCACCTCAGATATCCCTTATTACTGACCTTACTCAGAGTAGCAATGCGTAGTTCAGTGAGCACACAGGAATAGCATGAATATACTGATAATATTAATACAATATTGCTTGATTATAATACAAAAGTTTTCCCACCAGGGGTTTACACCATATTTACACACCTTCAAACAACCAGCAACAGTCCTCTTCGTGCATACCTCTTTTCTGATCTCAGTACGTTTCCAATGCTCACCTGTCTGAATGGTTGTTTGGGAGGAGTGAGATTCGAGAGAATCTCAGTAGCAAACATTACCACTATGCATGCCAGATATATATGAATGCATGACATGCTTGCCTACACTATTTCATGCCAACATAATGACATGCTGCATGCTCGATGTTATGACATACATATGGCCATTGTACAAATATAACAGAGCTTCAACCAATCATACATGTTCCACACAAATAGGCAAAGCAGTCACATAATCAATGCAAGACATACATATCATATACATGCAGAAAAGGTAAGTTCACTACCTGTCGGACTTTTTGTCCTTCTCTTCTTGTCCCTTGATCCGCCAACCATTGCTCATTCTTTATCACTTCATGGCCCTAGGCAAATGATAACATCATTAGAGCCATGAAAAGTTAATACCCAATGGCCCACATTAGCCCTATAGGCTTACTTTCACCCTTGGAGTTCATTCCAATTATATTTGGCCAATTTCTTACTTAAATTCGCATGGTAATCAAACTACCAGCATTTTTGACCAAACTTTGGAAAATCATAAATAATTCTATAGAACTCCAATTGAGGTGATTCAAAGCTCTATTTGAAGCCCTTTAAGTTTATCTTTACATAAAAATACTCGATTTTAAACTCCACTACTACACCATTCCCAGAAATTTTCCAAACACCGACTGTTTCAGATTCTTTCCAGAAAACAGGACATATCTTTAACAATTCATATCTCATAGCATACTTGTCCAATTAACTATTATGACCTATCAAATTAAAGATCTATGTGTCTAATTTTCATCTGGAAAGTTTCGGAATTTTCGGACAAAGTTTGCCCATTGAAAACACGCGTACAACAACACTGCTTCCAGACAACGAATTACACAGTATTTATTCATCAATTTCCAAAAATTCCCAATTCATATACAAGCATCCAAAAATCATGAACACTTGCATACCTACACAATTTTGCCTCCTAAATCCAATGGAAGCATCAAAATCATCAACTTCAAACTCCTCCTACACAAAAAATACAGGGAAGAAACAGAAGAAAATTATATTCTCAGAAAGAGTTTGTTGTTTCTTCGATTTCTCTTGCCTAATCACTTCCTTACTACTCATAATCAAGTGATTAGCTATTTATACATCCATCGGACATCATTTAGCCATTGTAAACACCAATTTAAACTAGCCATGAACAGTACACAACCTTCCCAATACTCATCCAAACGACAAACCAATCGGTTAAAAAGGAAGCTTACGCTTACCTCTACCCGTTTCCACAAACGGTTTGGAATTCTGGTAACACCCCGGCAAGGGAGATGGCACCAAACACCTCCAAATGAAAATCTGAAACCGTAGGAATGAAGATCTCGATGAGTAGAGGAACTTTCCTGAAGGGTACTTTGAGAGAGGATGCCGTTTCGGCAGTGTTTCGGAGGAAAGAACTTTATCTCTCATCCTCTTCCATTTTTGTTCTCTCTCTTCTGGTGTTTTCCGTGAAAAATGAGCTGAAGATGATGATGAAGAATTGATTAAATGGATCAGTTTTTCATCTGCCACGTGTCAGCTCCCTATTGGCCCAAAATTACAATTTCCGCACAAAATGCTTAATCTTGCAGAATTTTCAATAACTTTGAAAATTCATATCTAATTGTGTAGATATTCAATTGAAGTGATTCCAAAGGCTATACGACCCTCATTGAGTCTAGTTTTAAGTAAAAATATAACCTTTGGCTAATTGGAAGCTTAAACTTCCCAGAATTTTAATCTTTGAATGCTTTCCTAGAAAATCATTAATTTCGCTGGGCTAACTTCAAAAATTCATTTCTCTTTTTGTACAACTCCAAATGACTTATATGACCTATCCAATTGAAGCATGATAAGTATACTTTAATTCTGGAAAGTTTCATAACTTTTCACCATCATTTACCCATCGAAAGATATCACACAATCACCACTGCCACACCGGGAATTTCACCGGTGGCAAAATTACTTTGTGTTCCACTTTACTATATTATGTGTGACTTACAATCACTTCGTTTTGTTATTCCCCGAGCTCTTTAGCTCACCAATATAATTCCTTTTAATATCCAATGATATAAAGAATTTTTGGGGAATTTAAACATACCTCATAGGGACATTTGCTAAACCGGGGTCTAGCAGTCCACTTTATCCAAGCTTAATCTTATGCCTTTACTCCCAAAATTCGGGATATTACATAATGTGTATCATTTTATCGAAAAAAGGTGAGATTATAAAGAATCTCAGTAGTACACTAATAACAAATATGATATATAGAATGCAAAATATGTAAAATAAAGCATCACAAAGAACATACAAATTATGTAGCAAATAAATAGCCTACCTAGTCCCTTATCACATAATCACAGTGCTTGATGTCACAGTCTGTCTGCCCAAGGCCTCTACCCCATACAAGGTGCAGTCACGGGCTTTCTACCTTATGCCTCCTTGGCTCAAGAAACCCCCGGGTAACTCCCGATCCAACTTGTACGTATGGGTCTTACTACCTAAGGACTAACTATCCTGTACATGTATAGATGACAGAGAATACATACAGAGCATCACATATGATGTAAGGGGTAGGGTACTACTTGGAAATCCTTCCAATTTAGGTTCTTGTTCTCCTTCTTTCGATCCACAGTTAACCTATGTGGTTTACAGTGATGCAAGCAAGCATGGATTGGGATGTGTATGTCCTGATGCAGCAGGGCAGAGTTGTAGCATATGCTTCCCGTCAGTTGAAGCCTCATGAGACAAATTATCCCACTTATGATCTTAAGTTAGCAGCAAATGTATTTGCATTGAAAATCTGGAGACATTATCTTTATGATGCAACTGTAGAGTTGTACTGCGACCACAAGAGTTTGAAATATTTATATGATCAGAAAGACTTAAATATGAGGTAGCACAGATAGATGGAGTTTCTTAAAGACTACAACTTAGAGATAAAATACCATCCATGGAAGGCTAAGGTAGTTGCAGATACAATAAGCTGGAAGACAGTGCAGATGGCAGCCCTAATGATACAAGAGCAAAAACTGATCAAGGATTCCAGAGATCTCAACTTGTTAAATTAGATTTTGATAGGTGGCAGCAGTGTCTGTCAGGTAGAGAAAGATTTGAGAACAGAAATTAAGGAATCTCAGTTCACCATTGCAAAAATCATGTTTTAGACTGGGTAAAAATTGCTTTTTAGACCAGCTCTAGATCAGATCTAGCGGTCTAAAAGGTTTGTTACTTTTTAGACCGGTAGAGCAACCGGTCTTAAAAAGTACTTTTTAGATTGGTTGTTCAAGCTAAGGTCTAAAAACTCTCACTTTTAAAACCAGTTGTAGGCATATAAGGTCTAAAAAGTAGACATTTTAAACCTGATGTTGAAAATATGTGGTCTAAAAAGTCTCACTTTTAAGATCGATTGTGTCCAAAACCGGTCTTAAAAGTGAGACTTTTTAGACCTGATGTAGTAAATGAGGTTAAAAAGTACACTTTTAAGATCATTTTTGGACCTGATATAGTAAACATGAGGTTTAAAAAGTCCACTTTTTAGACCTTATATGCCCACAACCAGTCTTAAAAGTGAGACCTTTTAGACCTCATATTTACTACATCAAGTCTAAAATATCCATAGTTTATACCTTATATACCCACAACCGGTCTAAAAAAATAACCTTTTTATTGAAAAAAATGTGAGCATTGTTTTTAGATTAGAGATAATATTAAAATCACATCAATTCTAAAAATATACCTTATATTTCTTCATTACGTAAATTTTAATAGAACCTGTAATTAAATGAAGTCATCACTAGTAACAAAATGAAAAACAAAGAACTAATGAAAAATACAATTGGGATACAAGATCATGGTTCAAGGAAACAACTAAAAAAGAAAGCACAGGTTAATATGACCTAAACTGGAAATAAAATCATAACTTCCTTATCTTTTCAAGGCAACCAGGATATGTCTAATGCTCTTGCAACGACCCTAAACTAGTTAATAAGCCACTCAAACTAGAAATTAACAGTATTAACGTCATTGTCTTCTTAAAGCAACCTAAGGTTTGTTTGATGCTCTAGCAAGACCCTCATTTGATACAAGAGTTTGAACTGCAATGGCTATTGTACCTACAACATAATCTTGTAGCTATTTTTCCTCTTTGGTTCAATTAATGAAAAAGAAAAACTCAAAATAGAAAAAGCTCAAATAAACCTAAACCTGGAATAGAGTTACATGATTTACACACAGCAATAAACCAAAAAAAATCAAAATGATATACTTTCCCCCATCATATTCCTTTTGCAACTCTTAAGGCTCAAAAGATGAAGCAATTTATGTGGTGTGAGTTGCAGGTACTATAACAGGCAACATGGCATCATTATGCTACGCATATTCACTAGCCTCTGCAATCAAATTGTATATAACATTAGAATTACAACACTACTTGGATACAATTGAAAATGTCCTGTCATATCAGACATAATCACCGGTGGAAAAATGGTTTTTTAGACTGGGTAAAAAAAACTTTTTAGACCAGTTTTAGATGAGGTCTTGATACAGCCGGTCTAAAAAGTGTGACTTTTTAGACCGGTTATTTAAATAACCGGTCTAAAAAATACTTTTAAGACCGGTTATATGGATAACCGGTCTAAAAAGTTAAGCATACATACATAATCAATGAATTCAAAAAAAAATTAAGACACTTTTTAGATCGGTTATTTAAATAACCGGTCTAAAAAAGACTTTTAAGACCGGTTATTTAAATAACCGGTCTAAAAAGTTAAGCATAAAAACATAATTAATGGACTCAAACAAAAAATTAAGACACTTTTAAGACCGGTTATGTGGAAGACCGGTTATCCACATAACTGGTCTAAAAAGTGTCTTAATTTTTTTTTGTGAGTCTATTGATTATGTTAATATGCTTAGTCTGTACATATCCTAAAAGTATGCTTCTAAGGTCATACTTATAGTTACTAATCACGAATATATCTTGGTGGAGTCATACCTGAAGAACACAATAAGCACAACTCAGAAATATTGCAACACCCAGTGCAAATACATAATGAGATGTGAATGGCTCAACAATATGAAATAATATTAGGAAATAAGTTAGAAAATAAAGTAATTAGAACGCAAGTTGGAAGATAATTTTTGTTTAAGAAATTTTGTCAGAGAATAAATATTTAGAAATAAGGCAAATGACAAAAGAAAACACTAACCTCAGCCACTAATGAAGAATCCAATTTGTAAACTTTCTCAGATGTCGCAATCGTAAACCTGAAACAAATATGAGTATAAATTTTTGTAATAGAAATCAGTCTAAAATATATGACAGTATCTACTCTGAAGTTTGTATAAAACTAATTAAGTAGAGCGCTTATCTTAAACCAATCGGAGGGAAGAAAACCCGAGCTTTACGATGATGGATTCCATCGTACCTCTGCTTTGACGGCGAAGATGGTCAAGGATGGAGGAGCGATGTGGGAAAGAGGAGCTGTTACGGCACGAGGGAGGAGTTTATAAGAAGCTTGATGAGTATCAGATTTTAAAGTTGAAATTAGGCGAGAGATAAAGCTGCGAGAGAAGATTTTAAATTTTAGGGCGGACTTTTAAGGCCGGTTATTTGACAAAAACAGTCTTAAAAGTGTTCACCTTTATACCGGTTATAACTAATAACCGATCTTAAAAATTTTAAAAAAAATTAATTTTTAAATTTCACATCTTTTAGACCGGTTATCATCAACAACCGGTCTAAAAAGTTTTATCTTTTAGACTGGTTATTAGTGACAACCGGTCTAAAAAGTCTTAAAAATTTTTAATTTTTAATTAATTTTATATTTTTAGACCGGTTTTTTGGATAACTGGTTTAAATAATATCTTAGACCGGTTATTTTAAGAACCGGTCTAAAAAATTCTTTATAATTATGAAACTGCCACCGGTCATATTTTTTAGACCTTATCCGCAATAACCGGTCTAAATAATATGGTCTAAAAAGACTATTTTACACTAGTGAATTTGCCAACATGTATCATGGAATGGATCTTTCTATAAGGGACCAGAGGATTTAGCAAGAAGTTGTTGTAATTGATAATGTAATCCATTTAGCAAAAAGTGAAATATTAAAATCGGCAAAAAAAATGAAGACCTTTTTCGAACAAAATTTAGCTCCGATTTACAGCAAGCAGGCAGCCAATGCACATCAAATTGAATATCATCGCAACAAAGATCATACGAGCACAAATTAACACAAAAACTAGTAGCTAAAAATCACCGCTATTCTAAAAAGCTTTTCTCAGAACCAAAAAATCACGATCACCACACAGCAACACCATCAAGTCTACCAATCAAGAATAGAAGACATGAGCTTAACAACCAACTAAGGGAGTAAAGATCTGTCACAAGCACCACAAAGCAACTAAGAAGGTGAGGGGAAGAGGACTATAATGGTGAAGAGATAAGAAAAAAAAGACGAGCAAAATTTAGGGGTTAGGGTTTTTATGTATGGAGGCAAACTAAAGAAGAAAAGGTTGCTTACAGATTCAAGAAGAAATGCTCAAGAAAGAACAGACGATTTGGAGTCCATGTAGAATGAGAGCAACCATGAGATGAATATTAGGGATTTAGTGTTCCCAGAGCAAATACTTTTTAATATTTATTTGACGTATTTAGATCTGGGTTATGGACATAAGGTCTAGAAAGCATCTTTTAGACCTTATCAACAAGAAACCGGTCTTAAAAGGTTTTTAATATTTACAAAAATAACATCGGTTATTATTTTTTAGACCTTATCTTTCAAAATTGGTCTTAAAATTTTTTCAATATTTACAAAAATGTCACTGATCATACTTGTTAGACCTTATTTTATACTAGTGTTTTAGACCGGTTGTAAGAAATAATTGGTTTAAAATATAATATATTTTAGACTAGTTATTAGTGATAACCGGTCTAAAAGGTATCAAAATTTTTAAAAAATATTATTTTCTTAATTCTGCATCTTTTAGAATGGTTGTAATGAATAACCGGTCTAAAATATATTATTTTTTGGACCTGTTATTAGTGACAACCAGTCTAAAAGGTATTAAAATTTTTAAAAAATATTATTTTTTTAATTTTGCATCTTTTAGACCGGTTGTAAGAAATAACTCGTCTAAAATATTTTATCTTTTAGACGAGTTATTAGTTATAACCGGTCTAAAAAGTCTGAAATATTTTTTAATTTTAATTATTTTAATATTTTTAGACCGGTTGTTTGGATAACCGGTTTACATAATATCTTTTAGACTGCATATTTTAGGAACCATTCTCAAAAGTTCTTTATAATTACAAAATTACCACCGGTCGTACTTTTTAGACCTTATCTGCAATAACTAGTATAAATGTTGTAGTCTAAAAGGGTTATTTTGTACTAGTGGTTGCAAGATAAACAAGCACAATGTCAAACCCCTTAGTATTTCGATATTTATCACAGTATTAAGGCGCAGTTCAATGGGGAAACATAGATAATATAATATACTTATATAAAATTCTTGATTACATTACAAAATATCCCTAAAGGGTTTGTACAGGGTACATTACATATCCAATACATAGAAGGACTAACAGATAACCAAAAAAGAATTCCTTGAATCTGCACCGGACTTTCATCCGCCGGTATCTACTACCCTGCCCTCTAAGCCTCTTACCTCTAGCTGAGCAAATTTTGAAATTATGGAAAGGGATGAGATTCATACGAATCTCAATAGTAACAAATATCAATCATATAAAATGTCAAAAGTAAACATGCAATGTAGCATTTATCATGATGGAGGAATCAAAATGCCAAGCACATGTCTAACAATGCTCAGGAACCAAATCATGATTTTGTCCGGATCAAAATGATCATCTGTTCTTGATCTATATAATCATCATCTCATAACGTGATCACAACAACTTGGAGTAGGCCTATACTTGTTCATACAAATCATAACTTGGAGTAGGCCTATACTTGTCCATACAAATTAAGTGACTCAACTGGGTCTACCTGGCCATATGGTACCCCACATGATCCATGGGGTGGTTTAACTCATCACCCACACCTAGCGAGTATCAATTCCATAAGCAACATATTGTATAGAACATGGCAACCAATGAATATTGACTTTCACATAAAATATGAGAGATAGAGTTACTGCATTGACTTCTTTCCGAAGCATAGCTATTATTGGTCCTTAAATTTTTCCTCCGACTCGAGTAATTATCAAATCCTAAAATTCTAAAGTAGTTGAAAATGAGTTATTTCCCATTTATATATTATTTTAAACTCATAAGTTCATTATTTTTATTCAAGGTGAAAAATTACTAAAATGCCCCTAGGGAATCTTATCCAGTTTCCTTTATACACAGTATAATTGTACTTTCTCAAAATTATGCCTCAGGCTATTCCTACATAATTTCGTGTGTAGAGTCCATTTTCTACCTTAGTTGGAAAAATTCACACTCAAATGACCAGATTACCCTTAACAACCACGAATTAGAGGTTTAGGGGAAAAATTGTCATTTTCACAGGTTTTCGAGAAATTTCCAGCATTTTTAGTCAACTTTGAAAATTCATAACTAAATCTAGAAAATTGAAAATTGAGTGGTTCCAATTCCTGTGTAAAGCCATTTCAGTCCTCTTTTAAGAACAAATATGACAAAGTACCAGATATAACTACAGGAATTCTAGAAAATTCGCTAAGCAAGACTGCCATAGAATTCATTCCAGATTCACGGCCAAAATTTGAATAATCATATCTTTCAATCCACTGGTCTATATGGCTCATAATACCTTTTAAATTAAGGCTCCAGATGTCTACTTTTATACTATAAAATTTCATAAAATTTGGACCAGATTTGGCCATTCAAAAACATGCCATAACAATCTGGCAAAAATTGGAAGAATACAAGTTTCATGTTTTAAACTTTGAAACACCTCCCTTTTCACTTGTAACCTTGTGATTAACCATTCAATCATAAATTTAACGTAATCAATAGAAATTTGGGTTGCATCTCCCCTTAGAAATTGAACATCATAAATTTACAGAATTTCCAAAACAACTAAATAACCAACTAGAACATAGTCACAACTTAGTATCCAACAAGAATTTCAAAGTTTATACAACTTACCTCACCTCTTCTTCTTCTTCCTCTTAAACCGTCTCCCCTTCCCTACTTCTTTGGGACTTTGTTTATTTGATAACTAATCTTACGAGAATAGAGAAGTTAAGAAGAGATTTCTTGGACTAGAATACAAGATTGAGAAAAGATTTCGGTATACTTACCTAGTTCTCAGTCCTTGGATTTTTTTATTTTCCTCTTGCTCCTTCTCTCTTCCAAGTCTCTTCTTCCCTCTACCTTTCTTTGCTTGGATGTCCATATGATCATATATATAGAGAGTATGAGAGTTGTGACACCCTATTTCCAATACTCCAAAATGACTATAAATGAGTAGTGAACTAAGTTGTCGAACCAGGATTTAACCCCAGACTACCCAACATAACAAAACGTTCATAAATCCTCGCTCTTAACTCAGGATTTAAACCTCAGGCTGAGAGAGTTTTTCAAAGGGTAGAAAACTTTTAATCATTTCCACAAACTTCACTACGTCACTAATGACTCATTGGCTCGTAATTTCATTATATGAGAGTATATGGGAGCAATTTACTTGCCTCTTTAATGAAATTAGAGCTATTCTCCTTTAATTACACTAAAGTGGTTCTCTGCTAAACTTCATTCATATATTCATATACATACATGAAATGTAAAGCCATGTAAGGCTATCAAATGTAAATCAATTATATCAATACAAATACTAGTGCCTCACACTACGATCTTCAGCTCACCTTTTCAATCCTCTTTCATGCATATCTCCCTGCACTCTTCACCTGTCTAAATGGTTGGTTGGGAGGAGTGAGATTTGAAAGAATCTCAATAGCAAACTACACTATTATGCATGTAAGTTATATATATGATGCATGACAGGCTTGCCATTTATAAAATCATGCCAATATCATAACATCTTCATGCATGCTCATGTTACAACATACTCATGGCCATCGTATAACATAACAAAGCATAAATCAATCAAGCAGTCCCATAAACAATGTAAACACATATATATCAAATACATTCAGGCAAGGTAAGTTCACTACCTCTCAGACTTTGCATCCTTCCTCAAACCATCGTCCTTGCTCTGGCTCGGGGACCATCCGTCGAGTCCTGAATTCAAAGTATACAATAAATGAGTCACTACTCATCCATGTATAATTCTGGACTCATTTTAGTGAATAATTTAGCCTAATTATGCTAAATTACCAAAATGCCCCCGGAAGCCCGACCTACGCCCACTCGTACCCGGTCCGACTGTACTTTCTATGAAATTATGACCTAGGCCAATCCTACACAATTTCATGTGTATAATCCATTTTTGACCTTTGATTAGTCAATTTCAGGCCTAAATGACAGAAATACCCTTGACAACCCTTACTTAGAGCTATAAGGGGTAATTTTGTCATTTAACACTCTAGGCATTCTCTCACTTCATCATCAACATGAACCCTATAAAATTTACCCTTCTAAACTCAATGGAATCATCCAATTGATGAAATTCCAACCCATGGCTTACGCCACACACACAAGGCAGCCATTTAGAGTTCTCAGAAGAGTTGTGTCGGTTTCTTCCTTTCTCTTGCCTAAAAACTTCATTTTTACTTCTAATAACATGATTAGCTATTTAGGCAAGCACTGGACATGGTTTATACCGTTAAAACACCATTCAAATGACATATAAATAGTACCCAACTCCACCATACTCATCCAAATGACAAACTAATAGGATAAAAAGGAAGCTTATGCTTACCTCTACAAGTTTTTAAATTTGGTTCGGAATTCCGGCAACACTTTGGCTGATGAGATGGAACCAACCACCTCCAAATGAGAATCTGAAACTGGAGAAATGAAGCTCAGGATGAGTAGAATAAGGTTTATATAGGGCACTTTAAGAGAAGACGTCGTTTTGATAGTGTTTCAGCGATTGGAAGATTTCTCTATCTTCCTCTCTTTCTCGTTCTCATTCGTTCTCATTCTTGTTCTCTCTCTTCTCTCGTTCTATTCTTGGTTCTAATCGCATGAGAGAATGAGAGATTAAAAGGATGAAGAGATGATGATTTAATTAAATCATCTGAAAAGCTCAAAGTGATAGCTCCTCATTAGTCCAATTCTTTGGCTTTCTTGCATGATAATTCATTTCTTTTCATGCTTCTTCATCCACTAAAATAATGAGATCAAAAGAAAGAAATATTACTCTCCAACTATCCCATTAGGTCACCACACAAGTGGTTAACAAAATTCTTAAGTTTTCCAACTAATTGATTTTCCTTGATAATAATTGACCAAACTAGGCTCATTAATTACCAAGTAACCATTTTGCCTCTTTTTAATTCACATTCAAATGAAATTATTGGGAATATTAGGGAAAACCTATTGTTTCCTGTCTTATGCAAAATTACCATTTTTCCCTTAGCTCTTTAGCTCACTATAACATTCCCTTTTAATATCCAAGGATATAAAGAAAATTTGGGAAATAATACCATGTCTCGCTAGGACATTTACTAAACTGGGGTCTAACAGTCCACTTAATCCAGGCTTACTCACAAGCCTCTTGTGCCAAAATTTAGGATATTACAGTTCTCCCCTCATTCAATAAATTTCGTCCTTGAAATTTTGAATGTCACAGGGTACTATTCTTACCTTAAATGTAGAGTTCCAGCGCTTTACACACCTTAATTGCCGGCCAACCCCTTTCGGGAACTACATAAGGCATCTCTGCAGCTAGTTGAACCTCGCCTCTCTACCAAGGACTATTACTTCACACAGGCGCCCATACACCTAGTCAACTTCTCCAGCCTGGTCAACAATAGGGTGGCACTATTGCAAAAATCACTTTTTAGACGAGTTAGAAAAGACATTTTAGACTGGTTCTGGATTAGGTCTTGATACAGCCGGTCTAAAAAGTATCTAACTTTTTAGACCGGTTAAAAAACCAATCTAAAATATAAACTTTTAAGACCGGTTGTATCACAAACGGTCTTAAAGTCTGACTAACAAAACCGTTAAAAGGAAATTTCAGGTTTAAAATATACTTTTAAGACCAGTTTCTCTAAAAACCGGTCTTAAAAGTATAGGATTTTAAGAATGGTTCAGAAAACAACAGGTCTTAAAGTTATATTTCAGACTGCTTATTATGAAAACCGGTCTTAAAAGTGTTAGTTATTTAAGACCGGTTCTCATAAGAACCGGTCTTAAATATCAATTTAAGACCGGTTATCTTGAGAACCGGTCTTAAAGGCTAGAATTTTAAGATTGGTTCTCATTTTAACCGGTCTTAAATATTACTTTAAGACCGGCTCTTATGAGAACCAGTCTACATTTTTTTAGTTTTATTTATTTCAATCTTACCCAGGCCAATAAGCCATATTCAACGACAATCCCCTCTCCACATACATAAGCAACAACACATGTATATATATATTCACAATCAAAAGCAGTGACAACAATATTTTTATTTCCAGAAACACTTGGTATTTCTCACAATCCATTCAGCCTAAGGCATCATGTTATCCTATGCAAACTTGCTCCAAATTTAGAATCTTGAAGCCTAAAATCTTTATTAGTTCCCCTTTCCCTCTTTTGTTAAATATGACCTTAGTTATCCTAATTGGTATGAAGCTATAAATGTCAGTCTCTTCAAAGCAACAACACTTAGCCCTTACAATCATTCAAATCAAACACATTTAATTCCAATGACTACTAATAACACATGATCAACTTATTCAATTCTCAACAACAGTATAATATTAACAATTTATAATCATCAGGCATTTTGAACCACAATGAACCACAACATAACAATGATAGCAGGAAAATATCAACATTGTGTGCACTTTCAATCCCAAAGCTTCTAAAGAAAAATAGGAGAAGAAATATTTCTCATTATATGGAAAAAAATTCCTAAGCTTTACAGAGAAATGAAAAAAATGGAAGAAAATTTACAATAGTGATCCCATGCCTGTATCGACAGCTAACTAGTATCACCAATATCCAATAAATTGTCCTGAGCACAGATATAAACCAAGTTAGATATATATGAAAATCATAAGTATTATTAGAACAACACATGATATGATTCAAGAACTTATTAATCTTGTAAAAGCTCATAGATGAATTCAACACAACAATTGCGGATGACATCAATATCTTCTTCAGGAAAGGGATCAGCAAGATCAAACATCTGTATGTGTAACACCGTAGCCAAACAAAACATTAACTTACTAACTTAAAAACAATAAAGTAATACAAAATTTTTGAAATATATATTTATTACCTCGGTAAAATCAATCGTTCCTAGGCTGATAATATTCTAAATTTGCCTCAAAATATAAAGACCACATAAGTTGGAGCCCAGTGGTTGCCTACGGCTCTGAAAAAGAATATGATATCATCAAAGCATAGCTTATGGAATACATCTTAAAGAAAACAAATATGTACTAACCTTTGGCGTGATCCATGTAGGGTCTTTTAAGTCACGAACATGCCTACCACATTTAGCGTGTAGGAATGTCCGCATAGCCCTATCATTAAAATCACAAAGATTACTTATTCTGCTCATAAACTTTGCACACATAAGGTAATAAAGCAAGAAAACTTACGAGTTCACGGTCTTCATCAAGTCACTCCCCGGTTTGAAGTGGAGGGAGCATAGGAGGATGACTATGTAACTAGCCTTACACAAAATAACCAATTGCCAATGATCCCTTAAAAAAAGAGATGAATGTTAAGCAAATTTAAAGCATTATATGTGTTTTGGAATATAAATTTGATGTTTCTTACCCATACACGTAAGGAACCAAGAAACAGTCAATTTTTGTTTCACTAAGCCTCTCTGATAAATATCTTTGTCTGATGGCAGAAGTGGTCCCTTTCTCTTGGACTTGAACTGGGCATATGAATCCAAATTTATCGCTCTGGCCAGAGGAGACCAACCTACGATTTATGTACCTAAAAAAATGCAAGCACACAAATTAAAGTTAAACAGCGTAATTTTTAAGATATTTACTTCGAATTGAAGAAGATACTTACATCAAAAATAGTTGGATAATCCCAACCGTAAGATATTGTCTAGGAGCGACTAGGGACATTAAATCTTCCCTATCAAGATAGCATATCGCCCCTAACTTTCCAACAAATGAATCTGTAGGCTAACTTCTTGTTAGGAAGGATGTATTGTATGCCATCAGAATCACTTGCTGCATCACATTTAGTGGAGGCTGTGAAATTCATGAGGAAAGGGAGCTGGACTTGGGGCTCTGATAAGGGAATCTATAGTTCGAACAGAATCAAGGTTCTTCGGCGATAATGTGAAGGTACCCAAGACATCGCTCACAATCTTGAACTCCTCATAAGGGATAGGGACAGGTGCACCTGCGATGATAACCTCCTCAACTGACACCCTGACTTGATCATCTGTCATCTGTTGGCAGTGAACAGTTGATCCTAGGTTATGAACACTCCCCCATGCTACTAACTTTCTGAGAGGATCCTCAACAAATATGTCACAAGGCTCGCCAATGTCCTTTCCAGGACCCTCTGATGACTGTCCAATATTGCAACAACTCTTTTTGGTGCTCTGCTTATTACGATCGAGCGACTGTGCCTGGGCAAGAATGGTATCTTGTCTTGTGCTCACCATGGCATATACTTCCTCCTTCATCTTCCTTAACTGGGCATCTAATAGTGCATCAAATGATGCTTCTTCCATGGCCCTTGCTTCCGCCCTTGCAATGGCCAACATACGCTCTAATTCGTCTCTCAGCACCACGTTGGAGGAGGAATTGCGTGAGGAGGATCCAAAGTAATCCTTTATACCCACCCCTCCTCCAACTCCCCTGACACTGCCTAGATGCTCACGTTTTCCAGTAGCAACTGTGAGAATGTCATTCCTCCCCTCCGACTTGAAGGATCCCTCGGCTTGCTTTTTTTAAAGTTCCTCTTGTGAGATATACAAATAACACACATGAGTAATGAAACATGTTTACTACATAGTTATTAACAATAATGATACTTATAATTTTTTCACCGACTATACGAGACTATTCACTCATATACGATCCACCACTCTTACAGTGAGCATGCAACCATAACTCTTCACGCCGTATCGGAGATGGTGGAGATAGCAGAACAGAAGGATCAGATTGAGATGCTTCTTCCAATCTCCTCTGTTTGGCAGCCAACAAGTCTTTATTGGCCTTTGTGTATCCCCCATGAGACATTGTATGGGGGAAATCATTCTTCCTGCCACTCTCTTATGCTTTTTTCCTTCTTTCCTGTGAATAAGAAATGGGAAAAAAGGTTACAAACAGTCAAGACAAATGATAAGTAAGTAAAGTACAAAATAAATAAACTAACCAAAGCCTCTGGAGAAGTCTGAAGCCTAAAAAACTCCTGCCATGTCGCTTCATTGATGTATAAATACTTGCTGCAAGGAATAGGACGAGGCTTACCAGCTGGCACCTCGATATGCACGTAATTGTTGGCCAGATTCATCTTGAACTTCCTCTAGCGCTCACAACAATACGTCATAGTCTTGTTATACAAGATTTCACTCTGAGAAACGTCGTAGGTGAGCTGTTATTCATGAATCAAAGGAGTTAGTGATAATAATGAAAAAAATTTGATAATCATTACATACAGAGGGAACTTTATACTTGAATAGTGTCCCAAATATGCTGCTTAACTTTTTTGTTGATATTCCTCCACTCCTCTATCAGTATGCTAGGCTTATTCCGTGCGAGAAGGCCAACAAAACTCCTATATCAGCTTGTATTGGGCCTGATCGGTTTACAATATTGATCGAACTAAATCGGTATCTTCTCACCAGCCAACCGACTCAGGGAAACATCCCTCAACCATGTGGCCATCCCACCCCTCTGTCCGGGCTAGTGACTCAACTCACCTTCACTCTGTCTCTAATTGACACTAGGAGGCTTGTTGTGCTGAGCACTAGGTGACACCTGATCCTCTGTTTTAGGATGCCCCGGCTCCGTCATTGTACTGTTCAGACAAATTGTTAAGTTAGTAAGTTATAAAATAACTATATATATAATCTGCATATAACTTATAATGATAATTACTTTAAATAGATAGCTAACTTTTAAAGTAGATTTATAAAGAGAAATCCTCCCATATCCCTTTAAGATGATCATTTCTTGTGCCGTGTTCATTATCAGCTTCATCTTCTTTGTTCAACGTAGGAAGACCCCTGGAAAAAGAAGGAGTCTCAAGAAGATCATAATTTGAACGACTTTCCTCTTCAATATCAACGACCCTTTTTCCTTGGAGAGCCACATACCATATTTTATTTTCCTGATCGGTAATATAGAACACTTGTTTCGCTTGATCTTCCATAATGAAAGGTTCATCTCTAAAACTTTTGTTGTTTATATCAACTAATGTAGACCCTAACTTATCGATCTTCACACCATTATTGACATCAACCCACTTATATTTGAAAATGTGAAATTTAATTTTAACATAGTCAACCACCCAAATCTCCTCAATAACCCCATAATAAGGTATGGCTGCCAATGTAGGGTTCTTATCTTTTGAACTAGAGAAGTGCATAGATTCAGCTACTAACATAACACTACTACTATAGACAGTGCTCCTATCATCCAGTGACTTCGTGTAAAAGGTATAACCATTGATCACAAATGAAGTCCAACTTATGACATCAAACTCAGGACCACGTGCTAGCCATTTAATTGTATTAGAAACACATTCTTCTCCGTCAATCTAGTGTTTAAACCAATGTGCAAAAGTTCTGGTATGCTCTCCGTAATTAACCTTTGTTCAGTCATTCGACTGTTCACTTTCCGTATAATTTCTTTATGAGCATTTATGTAATCTTGAATTGCATCAACATTATTCAAAATGTACAAGTGGACTTGTTGTAAATCATCAGGATCCACACTCTTAACTGTAGCCCCGCACCTACCCCCTTCTTCATCATGTCATTTAGGAAGGCCGATATGTCGTACATTTGACAAATAATGTTGACAAAATTCCATGGCTTCTTCATAAACATATCTGAACAATAGATGCTTCAGACCAGTTAGGGTTCTTCACATATCCTTTTAGGATTTTCATACTTATTTTAATTGGGTACATCTATCGAAAATAGATAGGCCCACATAATTTTATCTCCCTCACTAGATGAACAACTAGATGTACCATGATGTCAAAAAAGGAAGGAAGAAAAAGCTTCTCAAGCTGGCACAAGATCAGGTATCTTTCATTTTCCAATTCCTCCAATCTTTCCATCTCAATGACTTTACTACAAATCTCATTGAAGAAGAAACAAAGTCTGATCAATATGTGTTGAAGATCATATTCGGCAATGCCTCGAATAGCCACTGGGAGTAGTTGTTACATCAAGACATGACAATCATGAGACTTCAACCCTACAAACTTCAAGTCTTTCATTGACACAAGCTTTTTAAAATTTGAAGAATCCCTGAGGGAACTTTGATGCCATGTAAACACTCACAAAAACTTGTTTTCTTATCCTTAGACAAAGTATGAGAAGCTAGAGGACAAAAATTTCTCTTACCATATGGCCTCGGATGTAAGTCTACCCGTATTCCCATTTCTTACAAATCTAATCTTGCCTTAACGTCATCCTTAGAACTACCTTGTATGTTGAGTAGTATCCCAACAATACTATCACACATGTTTTTCTCCACATGCAGGAAATCAATACAGTGTCTCACATCAAGATTCTGCCAATATGGAAGGTTAAAGAAAACAGACCTCTTTTTTCATATATATATTTTTATTTCGACTCTTTGAAGTCTTACCGAAGATGACATTGCTATTTTTCACCTTTTCATATACTTTCTCCCCAGTCAATACCTCTGGAGCATCTTCAAACTCTTGGCCATCAAAAAATGCCTTCTTTAATCTATGATATGGGTGGCCCCGTCTAAGGAATATCCTATGACCAAGATAAACAGTCTTTCTTCTATGTTAAAGTTGATCGTAGTATGTGCCTTCTTACAAATCGGACATGCTTTGTGGCCTTTAACGCTATATCCTGACAAGTTTCCATAAGCAGGGAAGTCGTTTATAGTACAAAAGATCAAGGCTATCATTTCAAACATCTCCTTCTTGTTCGCGTAAAAAATATTGACACCTTCGTCCCACAACTCTTCCAAGTCTTCGATCAGGGGTTATAAGTAAACATCTATGTCATTTCTGGGTTGTTTTGGTCCTAAAATCAATATAGACAATATGATGTACTTTTGTTTCATACATAACAAATGAGATAAGTTGTACATTAACAACAGAACAGGCCATGAACTATGTATACTACTTAGGCTACCGTAAGGATTCATGCCATCCGTGCTAAGCCCAAGCCTAAGGTTCCTAGGATCTTTACAGAAGTTAGGAAATAATTAATCAATTTTCTTCCATTGAGAAGAATCAGCTGGGTGTCGAAGCTTTCCATCAGAAATCCTCTCATCCGCATGCCATCTCAAATTTTTGGCATCAATTTCATTAGCAAACAGCCGTTTGAACCTCGATATGATTGGAAGATACCACAACACTTTTGCAGGGGCCTTATTTGATTTGTACCTGGGGGTTTCACATATCAGACAGTGCTCTTTCTCTTCATGCTCTTTTCTGTACAATATATAATCATTAGGACATGCATGGATCTTTTTATACTTCATCCCTAGTGGACACAATATTTTCTTAGCATCATAGTATCGGCAAGACAGTACATTATCATCTGGAAGCATGTCCTTAAAGGCCTCAAGTGCTTCTGACAAAATTTCTTTTGCTCCATCCATGTCGTGCTTTCAAGCTTACCAATTTCAATACAACTTTCAACAATTGGTATTTTGTGCACCCCGGGTACAGTGACTTCTCAGCATCACTGCACATATTACCATATGCATATGATTGCTCAAAAGCCTCTTCTCCTACATCACGAATAATATCCTCTATCCGATCATTCAGATCTATGTTATTATCATCAAAGGAAACTCCCCCTTGTTGAGCTGCGCTTGGAATTTCTATTTCTTTACCGTGCCATACCCATACTATATAACTCTTACGATACCATGATAGAGTTTTTGCTCTTTCCAAGTTTGTGCACCAAGTTTCTAGCTTTTGCCCATCATAAATTTAGTGTTTCTTAATTTGCCAACCTAAGGACATATCAATCCAATAGGTTTTACAGCCGTTGAACTTCCAGTCCAATATCTATATAGAATGCATATTAAGATTCATAACTATCAATACAATCTTACAACTATTTTGAGCTCAACTCAAATTTCTAACTTTTGCTATTTGGCCTTTATCCTTATGTATATTTTTTATAAGGTGTGAAAGGACAAATCGTCCAGCTACAATCAGCCTATTGACATTCAGTAATCATAGGACACGCAGTCCCTAGAGAATCATAAGGCATTATGTGCATTCATTACTTGAATACTCATAAGGTTCTATAACCTGAGTAACTTTCCATGCATACTACGTTTATGGGTCATATCACCTTAGGACTTATTGTCCTATCACCCTTTGGTATTACAATCTCTTTGAGAGACTATTTGTATTCTCTGGCATTGGGTCACTTTTGTAGCCTCATGTCCCATGTCTTTGTCTGACATTTGGCTACATTATAGATCTTACGACCTTGCTCTACTTACTCATGAGGTCTTATGGCCTATAGACATACTAGCCCAATAGGTCTTACTACTTTCTCAATACCCATAGGCTTACGAATGAACTCATATATATACCAAGACACTATGTTTGATATGGAAACAAAAGTTCCCTTTACTTCTACCGTTGCTATTTAATACATCGTTAAACACATTAACATTGACTAAATGGTATTTAACTACCAGGTTAAAATCGCTAAGCAACTCTATCCATCAGTGTTATCTCATGTTCAACTCTTTATGATCACATAGTTACTTCAAACTCTAGTAGTTACTTCAAAATCTATGGTACTCCGTAGAAACAATATTTTTCAGATTTCCCTGTATAACAATTGTTACTATCTCAGGATTCATATGTAGGATATCTTAGTCTGTAAGGCTTCAGTTGATGAGAGGCTCATGCCATCATGTTATCTTGTTGCATCAGGGAACATTTCAAATTCATATTTTATTCATATAAACACAGACCACATAGGTCAATTGCAAATCAAGACAACACATGTCAAGTATAAAGCAAGACCCCCCGGGTCAACATCATTTATATTATCATCAATTCCTCTCTCAACCCTATGAAGCTCCTCTCACAACTTTTATCCTACATAGAATATTGAATCATCATATCTGCCTTATCAAAGGCAAAACAATACTAAAGATATACTACATAACTCATTCGTAATAACCATCAAGACCCAAAAAATTTAAATTTAATGGCCTTTTCTAGTTCAATATTATTTCCACTTGATTGGGATTCAGCAAGTCCTCTTCTTGTGAGACTACATAGCCCAAATTCTTAATTTTTGAAGGCCAAAACTCACATTGGCATATAGTTGCTTATTTCACAATATGCTCAGTATTGTACTTTTTGTGATTTACCTTGGTTAGCCATCATACATGACATTATTGATTCTCATTTATTCACAGGACCCAATTGGTCCAATTTGACATTCATAGGACATACAATCCTCTACCACATTTCCAAGTTTCACAGTTTATGCTATTTCAGCTTTCCAACTGCTTCAGAATGCTGCTCATAACTCCCGGGCTTCTATCTTTCTAATTTTTGACAAAGATCAGTAAAGCTCCACATAGTGAAATAATCAGTTCCGCTACTCAATCATAAAATTTGGACCAAATTTGGCTATTCAAAAACACACCACAACAATCTGGCACAAATTGAAAGAATAAAAGTTTCATGTTTCAAACTTTAAAACACCTCCTTTTTCACTTGTAACCTTATGATTAACCATTCAATCATAAATTTAACATAATCAATAGAAATTTGGGCAGTATCTCCCCTTAGAAATTGAACATCCCAAATTTATAGAATTTCCAAAACAACCAAACAACCAGCCAAAGGACAGTTACAACTCAGTATCTAGCAAGAATTTCAAAGTTTATACAACTTACCTTACCTCTTCTTCTTCTTCCTCTTAAACCATCTCTCCTTCCCTACTTACTTAGGTCTTTTCTTATTTGATAACTAATCTTAAGAGAATAGAGAAGTTAAGAAGAGATTTCTTGGACTATAACATAAGATTGAGCAAAGATTTCGGTATACCTACCTAGTTCTTGCTCCTTGGATTTTTTTTTATTTTCCTCTTGCTCCTTCTCTCTTCCAATTCTCTTCTTCCCTCTTCCTTTCTTTGCTTGGATGTCTTTATGGCCATATATATATAGAGAATGAGAGTTCTCTAGATGGATGCTTATGTGTCCATTAAATATAATATTTTATTTTATTTTGTCACATGCCAAAATACATAACAATACTTTATTCCATGATTTTTCTATGATTATTTCCATAAACTCTTCCATTATGTCTCTCAGCCATCCATTCCCTCTTAAATTGTAGAAAACTAATGAATTTATCTATGTGGCCAAAATGACAATTTTGCCCTTGCACATTCTCCCTTTTCACAATAATTGGAAAATTTTGTAGAATTTTCATCAAAATTTGAAAATTCATATCTAATTGTGTAGATATCCAATTGGGTGGTTTCAAAGGCTATGTGACCATTATTAATTATATTTTTAAGGAAAAATATAATATTTGGCCAATTGAAAGCTCACAATTTCCATAATTTTCATTTTTGGACACTGCCATAGAAAATTCACAGTTTCACTGGCTAACTTCAAAAATTCATATCTCCTTATGTACAACTCCAAAAATTCTATATGACCTATAAAATTAAATATTTTTATGTATAATTTCATTTTGGAAAGTTTCAAAATTTTTGGACATCATATGCATATTTAAAAATATTACACAACATGTCTGCCTCATAGAAAAACTTATTGCCAACATCCTTAACTTATGTACTAAATAACCATGTTGTGTGTGACCTCTATTTTCCTTGTTATGTCTCTTAACATGCTCTTTAATTCACCATTTTATTCCTTTAATACCACTAAGGTATAGAAAAATTTTGGTAACTGAAATTTGGGATATTACACAGAACATATGAAAAGTATGATTGAAAAAGGAAAGACTCAGGAATATGACCTGTCACCAAGTGGACTAGTTAGATACCGGAAGCGAATATACATTCCACCACGAGCTAATTTGAGATGAAAAATCCTAGAAGAGGCACACAAAAGTGAATATACTTTAAATCCAGGAGCAATTAAGATGTATCAAGACTTAAAGTCCATGTATTGGTGGCCAGGGATGAAAAGGGATGTGAAATAACTTTGTAGCACGATACCTCACCTATCAAAAGGTAAAAATTAAACATCAGTGACTATCAAGGCTACTACAAAACCCTGAGATTCCAGAGTGGAAGTGGGAAAGCATTACGATAGATTTTATAACAGGATTACCCAAGGTTAGAAATCATGATGTGTCAAACCCCTTAATATTTTGACATTTATCAGATTATTAACTCACAGTTCAATGGGTATATAGAAATAGTAAAATTATACTGATATAAAATTTTTGATTACATTACATAAAATCCCCACAAGGTTTGTATATATTGCAATACAAATCCTAAATACAATGAAAGACTAACATATAACTAACAAAAAATTTCTTAATCAGTACCGAACCTTCAGTTGTCGGTATTTGCTACTTTGCCTTCATAGCCACTTCCTCTAGTTGAAATAATTTTGAATTATGCAAAGGATGAGATTCGTACGAATCTAGTAGTAACAGGCTATCAATCATATAGAATGTGGAATATAAACATGCATAGGAGCAATTATATGATGCGGAAAATAAAAAATGTCGTGCACATATTTGTCAATGTTTAAGATCAAAGCGATGATTGTGTCCAGATCACAATGATTGCCTGATCTCTACTAGCACACATCTTATCACATTGTGATCATATCAAAGTTCCGCATCAGGCATTAACATGTTTGTACTTGCCATGCCACTCAACTGGGTCCACTTGGCCTTATGGTATAATGTTCATCCCAAGTGGTGGTACCTTGCTTGTCCTACACCCAGTGAGAAATAATGCCGAATAGGCAAATCACACCTAGACTGGGTACCTGCTGGTCATAGAGGTACCTTGCTTGTCCCTTAGGGTGGTACTTATGCTTTTCCCATACCAAGTTCTAGGATTTTTTCCATCTACATATCATTACACAGAACATGGCAAACAATACATATTAACGATCACATAGAATATGAGAGATAAAGTTACTACCTAGACTCCCTTATAAGTACCTAGCTACTAAAGGTCCTTTAATTTTTTGTCCGACTTGGGCAAATTTCAAATCCTAAAATTCCCAAATTGATAACAAATGAGTTATTTCTCATTCATATCTTATTTTAAAACTCATAAGTTGGTTATCTTTTCTAAAAAACACATAATTACCAAATTGTCCCTAAGGAATCCGGTCTAATTCCTTTTATACCCGGTATATTTGTACGTTTCCAAAAATTATAACCCGGGCTAGTCCTACAAAATTTCACGTGTAGAATCCATTTTTGACTTAGTTTTAACAAAATCTAACTGTAATGACTAGATTACCCTTGACAACTCCAATTTCGGGTTATAGGGGTAAAAATTGGCATTTCACACCTTAAAGCCTTCACACTCCATAATTGACATGCTCCCTATAAAATTTTTCATTCTAAACATAATGGAACAATCAAAAACTCAAAATTCTAGCTCTAACCCTCTCTTATGGGTCTGACCGAAAATTTGGGAATATTTTAATGAATTGAAAGTTTCATAATTTCACTTGTTTAATCACCTCTATTCCTTTTGTAATCACATGTTTAATCCTTTAAACACCTATTGAACATGATTTATGTTAATTGGGGAAGCATCTCCCCTTAGGGTTTGAACATCCCAAATCACAAAAATCTAACCAAACCAAGTCAACAACCAACATCAATATCAAGAACAAGCTTAAATCTTCAAGAATTCACAAGTTCTTAAGCTTACCTTTTATTTCTCTTCCTTCTCCTCCAAAAACTACCACTCTTTCCTATTCTTTTCTAGGACTATAAGCTTGCCATATGAGTAATTCAAGATGGCATGAGAGTTAGGGAGATGTTTTCATGAATTAGAAGACAAGAACAAGTGAAAATTGCAATCAAACTTACCCTTTTCGCTTCTTGAATGTTATGTCTTCTCTCTTGTACTAGCTTTTCTCTAACTCTTCCTTTCTCCTTTAGTTCTTGTTTTGGCTTAAATTTTGGCCTTTAAGAGAGCTTTATGATGAAGTTTTCTAGAGCTCTCTTCCACCTCCTTAATTAAATATTTTTATTGTAATTTTTGCATGTGATCTTTTACTTAATATTTTTTTTCACATGCCATCTTTGTCAAACATCTTAACATATTGATACTCATAGAGTAGTAAGCACACAGTTCCATAAGGCATACAAAAATAGCGGAATCATACTAATTATAAGTGCTTGCTTACATTACAGCAGAATCCTCACAGAGTTTGAAAAATATTTACAAATGTATAGAGTATTCAAAAAGAAACAAAAAGTACAATTACAGATAACCAGAATCAGCTTCAGGTCGTACCAGGACCCCAATCCTAGGTAACCACCTCTTTGCCTTTCGAGCCACTAGCCTCAGCTATAATGTTGTGTATTTTGAAAAAGGGTGACATTTAAGAGAATCTGAGTAGTAACAAATATTTCAAACATATAAAATGCAATAATAAATATGCAATGTCCTATGTCATGTAAGATGCTAACTCGTGCTGTATGCATACTGTCTAAGGCCAAACTAATGTTTGCACCCCATCTTAACTTGTGTCCAAGTTTAAATGACATGTTTGAATCCTTGACTTGTTCGCGTGTACCATCGCTAGATCCCAGATCACAGCTTGGCTAATGTCATGTTACAGAAGATGGCATACACAAACATGTAGATAATTACATAGTATATGAAAAAAACTGCTACTATCTAACACCTTTTTCAATTTCCCTGTTTGACCTACACTTGGATTTTGGCTCGGGCTATGTCCAACTCCTATAAAAATTAAAGTTACAAGTAAATGGTTATTACTTGTACTATTACTACATTTTAATTATAGTTTGCTAGTTATCTATCACAATTATAATAGTTTCTGCACAGTACAACTTTGCGCAATGCAGTTTCACTATTTCTGGAAACTGGTAGATTTTTCAATCAAAATTGGAAATTCATAATTAATTATAAAAAAATCCAATTTGACTGATTCGAAAGCCTAAATGAATCTATTTAAATTTAAATTTGTATAAAAATACTTAGGTTTAACCACTGGATTTATGTAATTCCCAGAAATTCTCCAAATACCACTATTCTATATTGCATCCTAGAAACAAGGCACACTCTTTGAAAATTCATATCTCCTAATATACTTGTCCAAAAATTAAAAAATACCTATCAAATTAAAACTATGTATCTCTAATTTAATGCTACCAATTTTCATAATTTTTAGATAAGGTTTGGCCCATAAATTGCATTACACAACATCAATGCCTCACAGGAGGCAGATCAAACAACATGCACATTCAACTTCATAAATTTCCAAATTTCAACATATGAATCCAAAAATCATGAACTTATGTATACTACACAATTTTCCTTCTAAAGCCAATGGAACCATCAGAACTTTAAAATTCCCATTCTACCCCTTATGTTCTGTCTCTGGCTGAAACAAGGGTCTGAAGGAGGGAAATTGGGTTTTCTTGATTTCTCTTGTTTAATCACCTTCTTACCATTTCTAATCATATGATTAATCATTTAAACACTAAATGAACATGTTTAGAGGAAATTTTGGCAGCATTTACCTTAGGGTTTGCTTCATCCCAATTTGAAAAACAAAAGAAAACAAGGCAAATACCACAAACAACATCAACCAAGGCAAGAGAAGCAAGTTTTAATATTTACCTCAATATCCAAATGTTTCTCTTTCCTGGCCAAAATTTCTCTCCCTCTCTACAACCTTGATTTGTCTTGAAAAACATGGATTGAATAGAGTATAAGAGGTTAGGAGAGGTTATAGAGAGATTAGAAGGCAATAATCATCAAGGTTTGCAAGTTCTTATCTTTGATTTTGAGAAACCCTAGCTCTTGCCTTTTTGTGTTCTTCAAACTTTCCTTGAGCTCACTATCTCTATTGGTTTCAATTTTTTGGCCGAAAATGAAATGAAGAAAGAAAGTTAAAAGCTTCTTGCAATATCTATTTACTTATGTCATATTATTATTCAATGGTATTTCTAATACATATCTTCACGTGGCCATTATTTTTTCCCTTCTTCTTGAATTATTTTTTACCACACAAATATTCTTCTTGCTTGCATCTTTATTGACCGAAAGTATAGAGGATAAAGGAATAGATATTGGTTTCTTAATTTTCCATAAGAGCTTCTCCCAAATCATGCATCAAAGTCATATTACTTTTTTACCTTTGACTTTTCCTCTTCTTGCTTTACTACTCACCAAGCAATCATATATATATACTTCCCTTTGCTTGCCTATTTTCTGACCGAACATGTAAGAGGAAAGAGGAAATATAATTTGTTTCTTTTATCATCTTATAATTACTTCTTACAACTATTATCTTTGAAATTGTTGACTTTTTGACTAGTTTTTCCAAATTTGATTTTCCCTTGGTCATAATACTCCAAGTTGGGCTTGTTAATTATTAACTAGCCATTTTCCCTTTTTATTCCCCTCTTGGCCAAATTTATTAGGAGAAATAGAGAAAAATATTTGTTTCTTATTTTGTTAGAAAAATTACCATTTTACCATTTTATTTTATGATTTATTGAAATAAATCATTTTTGCTCTATTCCCATTGGTTTGGCCAAATTTTTAACACTCATATTAGGCCATTATTTGTGTCATTTTATGTTCTGATTTTGGTTACAATATTAGGCCTTTAAGTGAACATTAATTGCTTCTTTATGTCCTTACTTAGCCAAGTTGTGTGCAACCGGTAATTGGAATGTTTCTATAAATTTATGCAAACCACAATTCACCATTTTATTCTATTAATGTATTAATTACATAGGAGAAATATTGGTGACTAAAAATAGGGTGTTACAATCTTATTTTGCTTCCGCTTGTCAAATTGTGTAGAAAATTCTTCCTCTTTCTTGCTTCATCCTCCTTGATCGACTTTCTCTTATTTATTAATGGAAATTACTGAATTTTATTTTATTTAGCCAACATGACCATTTTGCCCTTACATTTTCTTGAATTTATGTAACAATTGCCAATTTCTTCTTCCTCCTTCAACTTGGCTGAATTTTGGCATTGCTTTGGGCCCAAAAATTGTGCTCTTTCATACTTAATTTTAGGCCTCAATGTTAGGCTTTTACCATAAAAAAATTAGGTTTTAGGTCTTTCTTGGCCCAAAGTTTCATATAATTACTATTTGCACTATTTTGGCTACTTCAAGTGTACCAAAATTCACAATTTTATTCAATTGAATATAATTAAATATTGAAGGAATTTTGGTGATTAAAATTTAGGATATTACATGATGCTATCTGGGTAATTTTTCATTGATTTACTAAGACAGTCCATTTCCTACCAATTAGTATTAATTACTCTCCTGATAAGCTAGGAGACATTTATATCAAGGAGATTGTTTGGTTACATGGTACACCAAAGAATATAATTTTTTATTGAGATCCTCGGTTTACCTCTAAGTTTTGGAAGTCAATACACGAGGCTTTGGGTACCAAACTCAAATTTAGCATCGCCATCATCCTTAGAAAAATGGGAAAATGAAGAGAACAATATAAAGACTAGAAGATATGCTAAGAGCGTGTGTATTGGATTTCAAAGGAAGTTGGGACTGATCACTTCCACTTGCAGAGTTTGCATATAATAATAGTTATCATTCAAGCATTCAGATGGCTCCTTATGAGGCTTTGTATAGAAGAAAATATCAATTGCCATTATGTTGGACAAAACTGTCTGAGAGGAAAATTTTTGGACAAGATATAGTTGAGCAAACAACAATGTAGATCAAGTTGATTAGGTAAAGATTACTAGCTATTCAAAGCAGTCAGAAGAGTTATACTGATAAAACACAAAAACCTTTGGTGTTTACTATTGGAGATAATGTGTTTCTGAAGGTTTCACCAGTTATGGGGATTAATAAGGCATTGAAAACAAAGAAATTAAGCCATAGATATGTTGGTCCGTTCGAAATCTTATCAAGAGTTAGACCAGAAGCGTATCAAATAGCCTTACCCTCAAACTTGAGCTGATTGCACGATGTCTTCCATGTCTCCCAATTGAGAAAGTATCAACCTGATCCGAAGCACATAATTGAGTATGAGGATATAGATATGCAAGAAGAACTCACGTTTGAAGTTGAGCCTCACTGAATTATTGATCAACAAGAAAAAAAACTAAGACATAAGAATATTCCATTTGTAAAAGTAGTCTAGAAAGGATTATCCCCTGAGAAGCTTCATGGGAGATGGAAGAAGAGATGTGGAAGTGTTACTCAGAATTCATAGGTATGTTTGTGTATCAAATTTTGAGGACAAAATTTTATTGACTAGGGTAGAGCTGTAATATCCCAAATATAATCACCAAAATTCTATGTATATTTATTTATATTTAATGGAATAAAATAGTAAATTTTGGTCCATTTGAAGTAGTCAAAATAGTGTTAATAGTAATTATATGAAACTTTTGGCCAAGAAAGACCTAAAAACCTAATTTTATTTGAAATAGTCAAAATAGTGTTAATACTAATAGTCAAAAATTAAGTATGAAAGAGCACAATTTTTAGGCCCAAAGTAATGCCAAAATTCAGCCAAGTTGAAGGAAATAGAAGAAATTGGCAATTGTTACAAAAATTCAAGAAAATGTAAGGGCAAAATGGTCATTTTGACTAAATAAAATAAAATTCAGTAATTTCTCAATTCATTCAAGGAGGAAGAAGCAAGAAGGGGGAAGAATTTTCTACACAATTTTACAAGTGGAACCAAAAGAAGATGGCATGTGAAAAAAATATTAATTAAGGAGGTGGAAGAGAACTCCAAAACACTTCATAAAGCTCTCTTAAAGGCTAAAATTTTGTCCAAAACAAGAACCTAAAGAGAGAGGAAGAGTTGGAGAAAAGCCAGAGCTAAAGAGAAGACATAAGATTCAAGAAGCAAAAAGGGTAAGTTTGCTTGCAATTTTCACTTGTTCTTGTCTTCTAATTCATGAAAACATCTCCCTAACTCTCATTCCATCTTAAATCATCCATATAGCAAGCTCAAAGTCAAGAAAAAGAAGAGGAAATTGTGGTGGTTTTAAAGCTAGAGAAAGAGAAATCAAAGGTAAGCTTAAGAACTTGTTGATTGTTAAAGATTCAAGTTTGTTCTTGATATTGTAGTTGGTTGTTGACTTGTTTTGGTTGGATCTTATGATTTGGGATGTTCAAATCCTAAGGGAAGATACTTCCCAAATTAACACTAATCATGTTCAAATGGTGTTTAAGGGGTTAAACATGATATTATGAGTTAAAAGGAGGTGATTAATCAAGTGAATCAAGAAATCTTCCTATTTCCTAAAACTCCCTAAGTTTTAGCCAATAGCTGTTCATGGAGTTAGAGCTAGAATTTTATGTTTTTGATGGTTCCATTATGTTTATAATGGAAAGTTGTGTAGGGATCATGTGAATTATGGAGTGTGAAATGACAACTTTGCCCCTAAAACCCTAAATTGGTTGCTGTCAATTGTAAATTGGTCATTTGAGTGTGAATTTGTCAAAAATGAGGTCAAAAGTGGATTATAAATCCAAAATTGTGTAGGATTAGCCTGGTTCATAATTTTTAGAAAAGTACAAATAGACCAGGTATAAAGGAAACTAATCGGTTTCCCTAAGGGCATTTTGGTAATTACTTGATTTTCAGCTAAGATAACCAACTTATAAATTTTAGAATAAGGTATGAATGAGTAATAACTCATTTATGAATAATTTGGAAATTTTAGGGTACTATATTTGCCGAGTCAGACTGGACAAGTAAAGGGTTTACACTAGCTAGGCAGGGAAATGTGTAAGGTAGTAACTCTATTTCTCATATTCTATGTGAATGTTAATATGCATTGTTTTCAATGTTTTATGCAATTACATATGTATGGTAGTAATTCCTAGCCAGGTGTGGGAAAAATACAAGTACCACCCTAAGGGAAAAGTACAAGTACCTCTTAGGCTGGCAGGTACCCAGTCTAGGTAGGCTAGTAGAAAGTACAGGCAGAACAACATATGCACCGGAATATTATAGCAAGTAGGGGTCAATACATTATTTGATCCTGAATTGAGCATGCAGTAAGGTCAGTAGGGTACAAACGGAAATTTGTATTTGAACACTAAGCAATAATTGCAATGTGATCACTGATTGGCAAGTAGGGATAAACGACTATTTTGATCCATAAAAAATTGTCGTTTAATCTTGAATATTATCTGATAGACATGTGCACAACATAATTATTTACTGCATCATATATGTTGCATTGCATGTTTACTTTTCACATTTTATATAATTGATTGTTAGTTACTACTGAGATTCACTTGAATATCATCCCTTTCCATAAATAATATTGTTAGCAAGGAATAATGGCTCAAAAGGAAAAGAAGGAGACTCTATCAACTGAAAGAACCAACGTATGAAGAGAATTTTTGTATTGGTTATCTTGTACCCTTTACGTATTTTTTGGGTTATGTAATATATTTTTGTACAAACCCTATGGGGTTTCCTGTAATATAATCAAGGACTTATATTAGTATGCTTATAGTATTTCTATATACCCACTGAACTATGCATTAGTACTTTAATAAATGTCAAAACTCTACATTGTTTGACAGGAAAAGCACAAGTACTACCCAGAAAGAAAAGCATAAGTACCACTAGTCCAGTTTGGACCTAGTCTAGGTAGGCCAATGTGATTGATGAAACTTTGTAGTGTGGGAAAAGCAAAAGTACCACCCTATGAGAAAAGCACCAGTACTGAGGCCGGTATGACCCAACTGAGGTAGTATGATAAGTACAGACAAGTTGGTGCATGCTCTTGAATATTATTGTGATAAGTGCGGACAGGTTTGTGCCTACTTCGGAATATTATTATGACAAGTACAAATAGGTTAGTGCCTACTCTGGAATATTATTATGATAACTATTAGACAAGTAGGGACAAATGACTATTTTGATCCAGACAAAATTGTCCATTGATCCTAAACATTGATTGACAGACATATGCACAACATTATTATTTGCTGCGTCATATGTTGTATTGCATGTTTAACTTTTGCATTTTATATCATTGATAGTGTGTTACTACCGGGATTTGTTAGAATCTCGCTCTTTACAAAAATAAAATTTATTCAATTAGAGGTAGCAGCTCTAAGGGCAAAGAGGTAGATATTTGTAACTGAGGGTTCAAGTGCTGATCAAGAATTTCTTTGTTGGTTATCTGCTAACCTTTCTTGTATTTTGGGATTCGTAATTATATGTACAAACCCTATGAAGATTTTATGTAATGTAATCAAGTACTTTATATCAGTATGTTAATGCTATTTCTATATGCTCATTGAACGCGTAATACACTGATAAATGTTAAAATATTGAGGGGTTTGACATTTGTGGTATCAGAGCTTGTTAAGCAACCTCATGATCTGGGGTTCTCACTTGATAAGTGTGTGGTTGAAGTCGTGGCTCTTACCCTGCCATAACTAGGAAGTCAGGTAAGATAGTCTTGGTTGCTTACAATTGAGAGGCTGGGCGTGAAATATGCGACTGAGGTACCTTATGTCGTCCACCAAAAAGGGCTACTTGTGGGTTTTGGGGACTCTAGATTAGTAGTGTGAGAGCTGCTGACACTCGAAATTTATGGTATCAGAGCATGCAATTCTGGCAATAACATAACAGTATATTGATATGACCTTGATTATGTTGTAATGGGAAACATGATCAGAAGGAGGTGCTAGCAGAGTATTTCACTACTGTCTGTGATTCAGCCCCATAGGACTAGCAGGTACCTGGAAGGCAACCAATATGATGATATCGAGTTAGGGGTGGTCCCAGGATGCTGTGAACCCTGAGGAAGAAGTTACATCCTGTTAGAACTGGCTGACACCCAAGAGGGGGGGTGAATTGGGTGTGTGATAAGAAAGTATGATCTTTTTAAAAATCTTTTCGCAACTTATCAAATCAATACATGCGAAAGTATAGAAACATAAGCTGATATGTAAATCATATATGCTGGAAATATAAAAGCTTAGGGAAGAGAATATGCAAACTGTGATTTATCCTGGTTCGGTCCAATCTACGATGACCTACGTCTAGTCCCCAGGCTCCTCCTGAGATTTCCAATCCACTATCTTCTTATTTAACCGGGCACAAGAAAAGCCTCTACAAATCTCTTACGAAGTTATTCCCCCTTACACACTGTAAGGTTTATACCCTCTTACGGTAAGTTGAGCAAAGCAATCCCAAAGTCCTTTCTCTCTTGCTTACCCGTGCAAGTCTTACAAGCAACATTCTCTCTTGCTTACACCATTGTAAGTCTTACGAGCAGCAACATTCTCTACTGCTTGCACCTTGTAAGTCTTACGAGCAGAAAGTACTACTAGCAATTCTCTCTACAACTTTCCCGTAAGGTAATCAACCCTCTCAAGGTCCCTCTACCTTGAGTTCAATACAGAAATATAGTTGTAAGGATTTACAGACTCTCACACAGAGTAGATAAGATACTCACTGAAGTACAATACAAATATTCTCACTCTCTCAAATATACATAATATAGAAGACGAAGTAAGGTAAAGAGTGTTCGGAGGAAGAAGACTTAGGATACCAGTATGTTCATGTTCTCATCTTATTTTTAGTCATTCTGTGTTTGAATCCTCTCCTATTTATAGCTGAGTTGTGGAAGATGACCGTTGTAAACATCCATCCGTTAGAGTCTATTGATTCATTTGACCGTTGAGCCCATTTGGATATTTTCCTGTTGTAATCCCATCTAATGCTTAGATAGACACTACTTCATTTTTGGTTGGAGTCCCATTGCTTTGTATGGTCGTTGAGTGTATTTAAATATTTTCCCATTGACCGTGCTCTGACATATGCTTCAGCGTTTCTTACAGTTTGTCCATTGGTCTGACAGATGCTTTAGCGTTAGGCAGTTTGTTGAATATTGCTAGTGCCCATGATTAGTTGTCACTGAATATTGATCCGTGTATGCCATGTGATCGGTAGTGCATAACGCTTGTAAATCTACTCAGAGAAATAGATGTTAGAAAACATCACTCGGGTGATTATAGACTTCACTAGCAATGATCTTGAAAACTAAAGAATCACTGGAAGTAAACTTGATTTCTCTAGAGGTGATTTTCAGAAGATAATATTCCACTGGCAATGATTAGCATCCCTCGAGTGTACCATGAAATCATTTAACTTGTTTCGTTATTTCTGTCATACTTCTGGAAGTGATTTGCAGAAGCATTTCACTAGCATATCATTGACTGGATGTTACTTGACTGGAAGTGAAACTGTGAAAATGGCATATTAGTTCATTGGAAGTGATCTGGTGCATGTTGGTATTCTCTAGAAATGATCAGTTACGACACTGGAGGTGATCTGAGGAATTTTAATATTCATCGGAAGTGATTCAGCAATCCCTGGAAGTGATATGGCAAATTTCATATATCACTCGAGTGAATTTGGCATCACTGGAAGTGATTTTGCAAACAGTTGATTTTTCTTGCAGTGATTTTCAATCCACTGGAAGTAAATTTGGAAATTTAAAATATCACTCGAGTGATCTGACATCACTGGAAGTGATTTCCAAAACAGTGTTTTTTTCTTCCGGTGATTTCAGACGCACTGGAAGTGATTTATCAAAACTGAGATATCACTCGAGTAATTTGGAGATCACTGGAAGTGAAATTCAGAACAGTGATTTTTTCTTGCAGTGATTTGGCTCGCACTGGAAGTGATTCTGAAAAATCTCATATCACTCGAGTGATTTTGGCATCACTAGAAGTGAGATTGCAAACAGTGAAAAATTCCTCCGGTGATTTATGCGCCACTGGAAGTGATATGCATTTTGATGCATTTCACTCTAGTGATTATTAATGATCACTTGAGTGATCTTCCTGATCACTCGAGTGATTGTAAAAATCACTCGGGTGCTGTCTATTCAGATCACTTGACTCGAAACTCCACTTTCAATTCGACAGCAAACAGAGGTCAAATTACAGATGTCATAACTCTTCTAATATAGATCAAAAATTTCTGTATTATATATCAATGGAAAGCTCTTGGAGTCTAGTTTCAGCTCAATTAGATCTGTGGTTGGAGAGTTATAGCCAAAATACCGAATCTGTTCCAGAAAGTGACGCTGATATGAAGTCAATATTCAAACACTTATATCTCCTTTGTATGAGCTCTTTTGATGTTGATTATAGTGTTAAAATGACGCATTTAGAGTCTAGTTTTATATGCAACTAGTTTTGTCTCAATCGGAGTTGTATTTTGAGAGATATAATCAAATAACCAGGCCTCACTCAGCTGGACGAAGAACAGAGTATGAAAAAGCTGCAAATCACTCGAGTGAACAGTGAATCACTGCAAGTGATTTTCACTGTTTTCAGAATCACTCGAGTGATTCTGAAATCACTCGAGTGATTATTGAAATCACTCGGTTGCTACAGTATGCTACAGTGCCAACAGTTCCAAATAGTGCCAAACAGTACCAATCGCTACAGTGACTTCTGAATTCCCTTCTGATCAGTATTTCTTCTAGGAACTTGAATCTTGATATTCCCATTAGTTCTTTGAAGCTTTTCTTTCTCCAATCTCTTTGACTAATCTATAAGATATATATCATTAAATATAGTAGTTAGTCAATATAAAGAGATAAATATATTAAGCAAACTTTTTGCTCTTAATATCTTATATCTATATTTGTCATCATCAAAACTAATCATATCTAACACATCCAAGGCCAAGGTTTGGGCCTCTTCTAATACCAGCAATGTCAGTCATTTCATCTGTTGGTGATGCTGAATAGCTGTTGTCTAACAAAACAGAATCAGATTCTATACAGAGTTACTAGTTCAAGAGTTGAACTCATACACATAAGATATGACCTACAGCCGGACCAGGAGTTGTAAGGATACATCAGAAACATGTACATGCGGGTTCTCCATATTCAGGATACTCTGATGACTCGGTATGCACAATACATGCATGTTATTGACACACTATACTATGAGCAGGGATTTGTAGGTATAGAGTTCCCAGATGATGACAAGATTTGTACGACGTTGTATTTCTTCAAAAACACAGCATTTTGTGAACAGAAGAAGAACGACATTACAGAGCGGGGTTTGAGAGATAGTTTTATGGAGTTCTTGGACCACATGACAGAGTACGTATTGGACTATATGTACTGGTACTAATATATGACTTATATATAGTATTTGGTCACTCGGAGATGGTTGACCTGACTAATTGGGATAAGGATAATCACGGGGTGCCGATGCTCGAAAGTTGTTAGAGCCGGTACTAGCTTTTTTGCACCGGTATAGTAGGATTAATCATGCTCAACCCAGGAAAATGGAATTATAGGTGACCCCCTAGGAAGTTTTTGAAAATGTGAAGTTATGAAATATAAAAGATTATAAACATGTGTAGAGTCGTGTATGGGCGGTATATTATTTAAAGCTTTTTCTCAACTATTGTAAATGTCTGCTGTATGTTATTTTTAGACTGTCTGTGTATCCAAATTCTATGAAATGATAAATATGCCATTACGGATATGTAAAATTTAGCCCTTCCTTATTTTAATATAGTGAGACATAAAGATGGTGAGACAAAGAGGTAGAGGGAGAGGTCAGGGAGCTAGAGCTAGATGTGACCCAATATAGGAGATATTAGGCATATTGACAGAATAACATTCAATGATACGTGATCTCAGAAACAAGTTGCGAGAGGTGCAACAAAAACAAAATGTACATAGGAAAAGAGAGAACAATCCCGGTAGACAGGAAAATGAGGCAAATCAGCCTAAGGCCTCTGATCGGGAGTAGCCTCCAATTAGACCTATTATTAAGGCTGAAAGTTTATAGACATGGGTAGCACGGTTTTTCTAGCAACAACCTCTTGCCGTCCGGGGGAAGTTTGATTCTCTAATGGCAGAAGATTGGTTATACCATATGGAGAAAATTTTCAGAATTCTGGAATGCCCAGATAATATTAAAGTATAGCTGGAAATCTACAAGTTAGAGGGTAATGCATACAGATGGTGGAAAAACACTACGATGATTCAGTAGGCCTAAAATATTCCTAACACATAGAAATTATTTCAAGAAAAATTCAATGAAAAAAACTTCCCCCGATCAGTCCAAATTGCAAAGGAAACTGAGTTCCTTACTATGCAGCAAGATGAGAAGGAGAGCTTTGATGCATACTACTCGGCTCGCTACATCCAGTTGTCTTGATTTTCTTCTTACCTAAGATATCGTGATGATGAGAGGTAGAGCTAAGACATGATGATATGAGAAATGAGACTAGAATTGAAAGAGTGATTAGTCTCCAAGCAGTTCATATAATTTAGTAAAGTAGTGGAAGAATGCCGAATCACAAAAAGCAACTTGCTGAATCTATACATTGATAGAAATACTAGTAACAAGGGGGCCTCTGATAGTAGGAGTTCTACCCAGAAGCATAAGAATCTCGAAGGTCCATCCAGGGGAAATGACAAAAAGCCTTACTAGCCTGGTAATTGTAGTAACTAGAGACCCCTTGGGAACAGAACCTGTTGGCACTGTTGCATGCTCATTATCCTAGAAGTCCATGTAGTACTCCAGTAGGGTACAGAATCTGTTACAATTGTTGGCAACTGAGACATTTTGCCAACAACTATCCACAGCAACAAAGGACAAAGGAGCCAAGGTAGAGAACTCAGGGTAGAGCCTTTGCCATGACACGGGAGAAGCCAGAAAATCTCCCAAACTATTTTAAGGTACTGTTATACTTAATGGTAATTCCGTACGAGTATTGTATAATTTGGATCCTAGTTACTCCTTTATTGCATATGGCTGTGTGAGTGCCTAGACCTGATGTGCATCAGTTACCCTATGATTTAGTTGAGTCTACACCTACGGATGACAGATCCATTACAACTAATGTTTGCTTGAATTATATAATAAATGTCGAATGACATGAATCATCAGTAAATTTGATTTGTTTACTACTGCATAAATTAGACATAATTCTCGATATTGATTGATTGATGGAAAACAATGTTCTACTAGACTGTAGATGCAAAAGGTGATATTTACCCTAATCTGCGATCACATGTCAGTACAAAAGTCAACCTTAATTTTCTTTTAGTAGCTAAGGCTGAGAGATGTCTGCATAAGGGTTATCAAGGGTACATGGTACCTTCCTCTATATAGACAGAGGCTGGAATAGTACTTGAAACTATTTCGGTGGAAGTGAGTTTTCCAAAGTGTTTCTAAAAGATATCATATTACTATCATAAAGGGAAGAGGAGTTTGCAATTGAGACTAAGCCTGGAGCGGGACCAATATCCAAAGTCCATACAGAATGGCTCTAAATAAAATGAAAGGATTGAAAAACTAGATCGAGGAGCTATTAGAGAAAGAGTTCATCAGACCCAGTGTTTCACCATGGGGAGCTCTAGTACTTTTTGTCAAAAAGAAAGACTAAAGCCTACACCTATGTATTCATTATAGGGAGCTGAATAAGGTGACCGTTAAGAACAAATACCTACTCTTTAGAATGGATGTTCTGCTAGATTAGTTATCTAGTTCTTGTGTACTCTAAAAAATTGATTTAAGGTCAAGGTATCATCAGCTTTGAATAAAAGTAGAAGATATACCAAAGACCGCGTTCAAAACTAGATATGGCCATTACAAATTTCTGGTAATGCCATTTGGGCTGATCAATGCATCTGCAGTGTTCATGGACTACGTGAATTGAATTTTTTGATCACATTGAGATCACTTCGTGGTTATCTTTATTGATGATATTTTAGTGTAATCATGAAGCAAAGCAGAACATGGAGAGCATTTGAGAATAGTGCTAAGCAAATTAAGAGATAAGCAACTCTATGCCAAGCTAAGCAAGTGTGAGTTTTGGCTTTGAGAAGTTAAATATTTGGGCCATCTAGTCTCACAAGAAGGGGTCTTAATGGATCCCAGCAAAGCGGAAACAGTACTAAACTGGAAAAGGCCAAAGAATATTGTTGAAATATGTAGTTTTTTGGGTCTTGTCGGTTATTACAGATGATTTATACAAAATTTCTCCAGTATTGTTCTATCTTTGATAAGTTTGATATGGAAAACTCAACATTTTATGTGGGTTGACGGTTGTGAGAGGAGCTTCATAGAGTTGAAGGAGAGATTGACAATAGTATTAGTGTTGATAATCCCTGATCCACAATTAACCAATGTGGTCCCAATTCACAATTAACCTGTTTGGTTTATAGTGATGCAAGCAAGCATGGATTGGGATATGTCCTGATGCAGTAGGACATAATTATGGCATAAGCCTCTCATCAGCTAAAGCCTCATGAACTAAATTATCCCACTTAACATCTTAAGATAGCAACAACTGTGTGAGCATTGGAAATCTAGAGACATTACCTCTATAGGACAATCGTAGGGTTTTACTGTGACCACAAGAGTTTGAAATATCTGTGTGATCAGAAAGAGTTGAACATGAGACATAGTAGATGGATGGAGTTTCTTAAAGATTACAACCTAGAAATTAAATAATATCCAAGAAAGGCTAAGGTAGTTATAGATACATTGAGCTGAAAGACAGTATATGTGGTAGTAGCTCTAATGATTCAAGAGCAAAAACTAATCAAGGATTTCAGGGATCTCAATCTGTCTAACCAGATTTTGATCAGCGGTAGCAATGTTAGTCAAGTAGAAAATGATATGAGAATAACAATAGAGAAAGTCAAGAAACTCTTACTCTCGTATCTTATGTAATGCTTTGTTTATCACGCTTTAAAAAATTACATAAGTATAAGAGTGGTTTGAGTAGCAAGAGATAGAGTCTGTAATTTGTTCAGAATCACTGTTAGGCTGTGTGACCTGAGGATTATGAGACCCGATATGCATTCAGCATAGATGTTGGATTGTATGTCGAAAGGCCACAAAATCTATTAGATGGATGTGTCCTTAGAATGGTAAATTGATGAGCATTTATATAGTGACGTGCGGGCTTGAGGCCATAAGACCAGTGTGCCTAGTGTCATGGTTGTCGCCTAGTGCTATAGTATCAGACTATAGAGTCCAGGGAATGAGTTTTGATGTCTGCAAAATGCTATCCAGGGCCTTAGTTTGTGATATAGTGATTTTTGTTGCAAGCTCACAGGAAAGAGATAGCTTGAGTTATAAAAGAGAGAGAATAGGTGATAAGAAGTGATTCCCCGAGGTATAGTTGAATCTATACAATGTTTGAAATTTCGGGGACAAAATTTTATTGACGAGGGAGAGCTGTAATATCCTAAATTTTATTCACTAAAAATTCTTATATATTTGATTATACTCAAAGGAATAAAATGGTAAATTTTGGTGTACTTAAAGTAGCCAAAATGTTAGAAATAGTGGTTATATGAAATTTTGGCTAAGTAAGATATAAACCACAATTTTTGTCCTAATAAAGGTCTACTATTAAAGCCTATAATTAAGTATGAAGGATGTAACATCCCATTATCAGTCACCAATATTCCTTGTATGTAATTAATATATTTAATGGAATAAAATGGTGGATTGTGATGTACATGAAATGATAGAAACACTCCAACTAGTGGTTACATACTACTTGGCTAAGTAAGCACACAAAGGAGCAACTAATGTACACTTAAAGGACTAACATTGTAACCTAAATTAGAGCATGAAAGAACACAAATATTGGTTCAATTAACATGTCAAAAAGTAAGCCAAATCAAAGGAAAAATAGAAAGAAATGATTTACTTCAATAAATTCCAAAAATGTAATGGCAAAATGGTAATTTTCCAACAACAAGCAAATTATTTTTCCCTCTCTTCTTGATATTTTCGGCCACATTAGGAAAATAAGAAGAAAAAATGGTTACTTGGAAATAAATATCATATTTTGGAGCATTTTCTATAAAGTGAAATTAAGTGAAAATTTTCATAAGTAATATGACACAAATTATTTAGAAGAAGAGAATTAATGAAAATACAAGAAGTAATATATTATTCCCTTTTCTCTTGAATTTTTGGTTGAAAAGGGAAATAGGAAGGGAAATAATATATATGGTCAATATTGAATTCAAAAGGAAGGAAAAAGAAGAGCCAAGTAAAAATTAGGCATATGGTGATTTTTACATTAAATAATGTACTTCTAAAAATAAAAAGGAGATAATATCTTTAAGACTTCATTATCTCTTCTCTTCCTTCCCATTTTCGGTCATCAACATCAAAATAGAGAGAGAGAAGAGCTTGAAGGGTTTCAAGAAGCAAGGATTTAAGGTAAGAGCTTGAAATCAATTTGCTTATGCCTTCTAAACTACTTAGGACCTCTTCTAACCTCTCTTTCTTCTTGAAATTCATGGTAAGCAAGCTAAATCAAGAGAAAAGAGAGAGAGAGGGTAGAGGCATTCAAGAGAGAGAAAGTGAGCAATCAAGAGGTAATCTTACAAACTTTGATACTCTTGTGTCATATGATATTGTTGTGGTTGAATTTGGCTTGGTCTTGCTTGGTTTTGTAAATTTAGGAATATAACAATCTAAGGGGAAATGCTGCCAAAATTCCATAAATCATGTTTTTTTATTGTTTAAGTAGTTAATCTTGTAATTAGAAGTGAAAAGGACGTGAAAAATCAAGAGAAATCAAGAAAACACAACTTCCCTCCTAAGAACTTAAGTTTTAGCCAGAGGATGAACAGGGAGAAGGAGTTTGAATTTTATAATTTTAATGGTTCCATTGGATTTGTAAGGAAAATTTGTGTAGGTATATATGTGTTTGTTAGATTTCATGTTTTGATGATAACAAATCATGTTTTGGAAGTCCATGGATTTGATTAAAACAAATATATCAGCAAAGAAAGTGAGAAATGTGATCTGAGCAAGATCACTCGAGTGATCATTAAAAATCACTCGAGTGATATAAAAAATACCAGATCACTCGAGTGATTGTTGAAATCACTCGAGTGATGCGTCAGATCACTTCCAGTGAATTAAAAATCACTGCAAGAAAAAAACACTGTTATGGATTTCACTGCCAGTGATCTTGAATCACTCGAGTGATACACTGTTTTTGCTGAATCACTTCCAGTGAACCTGAAATCACTGGAAGAAAAAATCATTGTTTTGAAAATCACTTCCAGTGATAACTAGATCACTCGAGTGATCCTTTAAATTTTCAGAATCACTTCCAGTGGAACGAAAATCACTGCAAGACGATTTCACTGTTTGCAAAATCACTTCCAGTGATTTGGAATCACTCGAGTGATACACAATTTTAGCTGAATTACTTTCAGTGGATTGAAAATCACTGTAAGAAGAAATCAATGTTTGCAAAATCACTTCCAGTGATGCCAAATTCACTCGAGTGGTATATGAAATCTCATGTTCACTTCTAGTGAGTCTGTTATAACTTGCAGAAGATTTTAATGTTTTTCAAATCACTTCCAGTGACATCAAATTCAGTCCAGTGATGTTTTATTTTATCAGTATCACTCTCAGACAGTCACTGTGATCAACTTGCAACCACTTCCACGGAAATCAACAGATTTTGTTAGTTAGATTTTGATAGTAATAATCATTGCTAGTTATTCCAGATTACTATCTAAATCATGTGGCATATTATTTCTCAGTTGCTAAAATCCATCTCCAGTGAAAGCAAGCTCACTTCCGATGGTTCTTTAGAAATCACTCCCAGTGAATCATGATCACTCTGATGATATTCAAATATTTTCTAACGATCATTTCCCTGAGTGTATTACAGGTGTACTCCACTACCACCCACATGACAAGCAACTGAACACACCACTCAAATGGCAACTAATCGTGGGCAGCAGCGAAATTCATAAATAACTATCAACGTGCAAAAGTGGAAAATAAATACTATTGTATCTGTCAGAAGCATGATGAATCAATGGAAAAATTTACAACGGTCCTCAAAGCTTCTGATATATATGTCCAGCCATTCAAAAAATCAAGTAGAAAAAACGACGCTTGAACACACTGCAAACAATACATTCATAAGTGCTTCATCTCTTATCAACTCTTCATTTGTACTTCAGTTTTCATCTATATACTCTGTGAGAGAGATTAGTCAGTCATACACGTTTTATTTTCGATAGTGATAACTTAAGGTTGAGGAACCTTAAGTTGGGATTTGAGATTACCTTGTGTAAGGGGGAGCGAGTGTCCAAAGAGAGGAACTTGCTATTGTACTGTGGTGCCAAGAACCCACTAAATCTTGGAAGATATAGTGAAAGGCTCAGAAGGATTTCTGAGGACTGGACGCAGGTCAAGTGGTTGAGACCGAACCAGTATAAACCCTTGTGTGAACTTCGGTGATATCTCTTCCTTCTTATAACTGTGCTTTAAAGTTTTATAATTTTAATTTAAGGATCTGTTTATTTTGTAATCACCCAATTCAATCCCCCTTCTTGGTGAAAAGCTTGCTCTAACAGTGTTCATAATTTCTAGGAATTTGTATGCAAATTTGGAATTTTTAGAAGTCCAAAGTAAAAGCTGTTTGATTTTCTTCACTAGAGGCAGTATTGTTGTGAACTGAATTTCATTGATCAAACCTAGTCCAAAAATTATGAAACTTGATGGGATTACATTAGACATCTATATCTTTAATTTGATAGGTAGATCATAATTTTTCAACTAGTAGATTAAGATATATGGATTTTTGAAGTTTTGTCCTATTTCTGGAATGTAATATGGTAACAGAGGAGTTTGGCACCTTTTTAGCAAAAACGTGATGACAATAGGTAGACTTATGTATTTTTCCTTAAAATAAAACTTAAATATATTCATTTAGGCTTTAGATCTAGTCAAATTTTATTTTCATAGAATTAATTATGAATTTCCAAAATTGATTGAAAATCTGCCAGTTTTCTGGAAAACTGTGAAACTGCACCACTGTATAGAGTTGTACTATGTAGAAATTGTTAAAACTGGATTGGATAGCCAATAGAATTTAATTAGAGGTAGTAATAATGCAAGTAATAACCAATTACTTGTAACTTGACTTTTATAAGAATATACAATAGCCTTAGCCAGAATAAAGATTTAGGGCATACCGAAGAACTGAAAAAGGAGTCAGGTAGTAACTCTTTATTTCATACATTATATGATTATTTATATGTTTATGTATGCCATCTTCTGTAACATGAGTATAGTATCTTAGACATACATATTAGCTTAGTTGTGGTCTGGGGTTCAACAGAGGCACAGAGTTAAGCTGGGGTTTCATACAGTGGTTTGGCCTTAGACAATGTGCATACATCATTTTATCATCTTACATAACATGGGTATTGCATATTTATTTTCATATTTTATATGAGTAAAATACATGTTGCTACTGAGATTCGCTCGAATCTCACCCTTTTCCAAACTGAAAAACATTACAGTTGAAGCTAATAGTTTCTTTTGAACGTTCTGTACATTTGTAAATAATTTTCAAACCCTACGGGGTATTCCTGTATTGTAAACAAGCACTTAATGTTAGTATATTTTTGCTATTTCTGAATGCCTTATGGAACTGTGTGCTTATTACTCTACGAATATCAACATGTTAAGGGGTTTGACAGAGAAGCACAATTTTTGGCCCAATTTATGATGAAAAGGGACGAACGAAGACAACACTTGGTACAAAAATTCAAGAAAATGTAAGGGTAAAATAGTCATTTGGCTAATGAAATTAAAAAGCCAATATTTTCCCTTTAATCATAGAGAAATTTGGGCAAATAGATAAAGGGGAAGGGAAAATATGATTGGAACACGTTTCATGTGATATGGAACCTTTATTTTCCATATGGAAAAAAAGAAGATATGAAAAATTGCCATGTGTAAAGAAATAGCAATAAAATATTATATAATTTAAGGAGGTGGAAGATGATTTTTGTAAGAGCAAATAAACCCCTTTAAGCCCATATTTTGGCCAAGCTTGAAGGAAAAGAGCGAGAGATAGTTTGGAGAAAAAGAAAGAACAAGGAAGGAAGAGAAGGAATCAAGAAGCAAATCAAGGTAATTTGTGGTTGAAATTGCTTATTCTTGCTATTAAACTTATGGAAACATTCTATAATCTTCATATCCTTCTTGAAATCATGTCTAGCAAAAAGAAAATCAAAGGGAAAAGAGAGAGGAATGTGATACCTTATTTTCCAAACACTACGGTAGAGTACTAATTAGCTAATACTCATCGAATATCAACATCAGAGTTATAAAATTGCTAGAACTTTAAACAATGCCTCTGTTGGATATAAATATTCACATTCATACACAATTCATATTACAAAACTTATAATCTTTCTTTACTCAACTTCATATACAAAACCCAAAATACTCATATGGTTCTTAGAATACATATCACAAGCTTGACAACCTAGCCTAAGCTCTTCCGCTGCTCGGCCTCGTCTCATCGTCATTTACCTTTTCTTTGCCATGTGAGCTCCCTCCCTGTACTGGAGATTTGTTTGGCAAAAGAATGAGATTCATGAGAATCTCAGTAGTAACCTCATTAAGCATATAAGATAACACAAACAAGCATACTTTACTCACACAATCATTAACAAAATCATCAAACATTATTTAGTGCAAACATGCAATTAATAAACTGACTTCACGCTAGATGGGTTCTTAGCCCCGAAGGACGCCTGTGCATAACACATATAATGCGACTTCATAACTGACATCGCGCTTGACAGGTAAAGATAGGCCCAAGGTCCTACTCGTGCAATTATGAACATTTCGCCTGAGTGTCAACCCGACCTGCGATAGGCCCCGGGTGATCACTCCGCTCAATCTAAACATGTTAGACATTTTGATGATGATAACAAACAATACATACGCATGTCATGTTATATGAAGACGGTTACTACCTGGTTGCTACTTTATGCAATTTTCCCACATGATACAAGCTCGGGCAACAGCTTCTGAGGCCAAACTGGTTGTAAAGTCCTAAAATTTCCAAACATTACAAATGAATTATTACTCATCCGTATACCTTTCCAAACTCATTTCATTGGTAAATTTAGCCTATTGTTGCCAAATTACCAAAATACCCCTTAGGTCCTTGTTATTAGCAATTTTCTTAAAATGATTATTTAGACCATTCCTACATATTTTCACGTGTAGAATTCATTTCCGACCTCGAATTGGCCAAAATCAATCCCAAATGACGAAAATACCCTTGACAACCCTCAAATAAGGCTTAGAAAGGTCAATTTTATCATTTCGCTCTCTGATCCTCTTCTCATTTCTTTGTCAACCTAGACCCTACACAATTCGGCCTCCTAAATCTATTTGAAGCATCGAATTAGTCAAATTCCCATTCATTCATCACATCCAACACAGGGAAGGGAAAATAAATTCCCATAAAAGTTGTGTCGGATTCTCGCTTTCTTTAGCCTAATCACCTCTTTTCTACTTATCCTCGCAATATTAATTGATTAGGAAATCATTGGACTTGATTTAAAGGCATTTCCACATTTTGTTCACTTTAGTTATTCTCAATTATCTCACACCAAATGAACCATAATAAAGCCCAAAATAACTCTATTAACCTTAATCAAGCAAGAGGAACAAGTTTAGGAAGTTACCTCTTGATTTTCTTCACTTTCTCTCTCCTAGACATTTTCTCTCTCTCTCCTTCCTGCGCTTGATTCAGCTGCTTATCAAGCAGATCAATGATAGAGAGATGAGAAGAGGAGACCATAGATGATTTATAAAGCTTAAATCGCAAGATATAAGCATTCTTACCTCAACCTTGGATCAAACCTAGCTCTCCTTCTCTTCTGTTCTTCACGTTCTCCAGTTCTCACTCTCACTCTCGTTCTTTAGGTCTCTTTGATTGTGTGAAACACTACTAGAAAAAACACTTTTAACGTCCTTTTATGGGGGATGCGTATGTCAGCGATGTAATAAATTTGGACTTTATACGTCCTTGGTAAAGGGATGATTGAAGCTCTGGGTTTAGGCGTCCCTTTTGTGAAAAGGGACGCCTAATGTAGGGACTTTAGGCGTCGCTTTTATCAAAAGGGACGCCTAAAGTCCCCGTTTAGAATTTTCTTAAAAAAAAATTAGGGACTTTAGGCGTCCCTTTTGCCCAATCATTTTTTTTCCATATGGTTCCATTTGTATTGTTTCATGCCATATCATTCTGAAAGCAAACAGCAACGTATACACAAAAAGGAAACATACAGCACGCAGTTTATAATTAACAAAACACAACATCCACCTCTAATGAAACATTCATGCACTACATTATTGACAGAAATGTTGTCCACTAATATAATAAACAACTACTAAGTAAATGTACAGGAAACGATAAACTTCTACAAATCAATGTGTTGAAGAATCCTCCCAGCCAACAAGTCTCTGATCAAATTAATGTCTTCATATAAGTAACCAGCATCATTATCAAAGATCTGCAAATTAGAAAATATGATTATACGAAATCAATGAAATTAAAGGATTGTTTAGCAATTCAATTAAAATACACCCAAAATATTATCATTTGATTACCTGTTGAAAATCACTTGTAACGCCACTTTGAATGATATTATACATGTAAAGTAAAACATATTAGCCACATTCAGTACCACCTAGCTGTTGAGGGCACTATAAATCAAAAGCAATTGGTTAAAATCAATAACATACATCATTTCTAAAACAACCCTAAATAAAAGAACTTAAATTATATTGGAACCACATACTTTGGGATAGAAGCACTTTGGCTTGCGAACAACTCTACCCTCACGTGACCCACTGTTACGAATTTAGGATGGTGTATTTAGAAGTGCAAGTGTACACTGTCGTAATCAAGTAATAAAGAAGTGAGTAGAGTATCGTTCCCACGAGGATTGATCACTAAGTACCAAAATTGGTAATTTTAATTCTATTTAGTCGGTTGATTAGTTGTGATTGAGATTGCAAGATAGAAATGATGAAATATGAATACAAGTGATATAAAGACAAATATGAGAAAAAGCCCTAGGGATTAGATTTCACTTAATAAATTCCGGATTGAATCACTTATCTACTCTAGTCCAATTTATTCCACATGATTGATAGTCGAGTTTCCCTATTTTAATTACTAGCCTCTTCCAAGGTCAAGTAATTCTATAATTAATTGCTAACCCAATATATTCCTATATGAATTTAAGCAATCAATAATGCATTAAGATTTATGGAACTCAATTAAGACTACATAACCCATATGAATATATTCCTATTTCATATGCAAATTATGGTTTTAATTATAGGATCCACACACATGTATCTCCTTCCGGTCTCAACATGCATATTAAAATCATCCAAAAGGTGGCCAATCAATTGTAAGCATTAAGAGCAATAATTAAAACTCAATCATGAAGGAAAAATTAAAACTAGATTTAATAAGTTAAGATTCAATCCGTCATTAGTAAGCTACGTCATCACCCTAGGAAAAGGAAAATTTAGCTCATGATAAAATTAAAAACAAAACCAAAATATATTACCAACATCATAAATATTGCATAAAAATTAATTACAAAAACATAAAACTACAACTACAAGATGCATGAAAATGGAAAATCTAGCCTACCATATAGGAGGTAAAACCATCCATGTAGGTGGCAACCTATACCATCCATAAAGGAGGACTACCTAGGCCTTCCATATAGGAGGTAAAACCATCCATGTAGGAGGCATGCAAGAAGTAAAAGAAATGCAAGAAATAAATTCTAAAAATAACAACTCTCTCTCTAAAATAGAAACTCTCTCTCTCTCTCTTCCTTCCTCCTTCTTCCTCCTCATTTTAGGGTGCTAAGAAGCTCTATTTATAGGCTTCATTTTCAGACTGCTACAGTGATTTACTACAGTGATTTGCTACAGTGATTTGCTACAGTAACCGACCACACCGTCCGCTACAGTAACAGTGAATAGTACGCATGAACAGTGTACAGTGAATAGTACCACGTGAATAGTACTTTCCCTTAAATGCCTTCTTTAATTCTTTTTAATCCGGTACTATCCATGGCTGCAAGAAAATCATTATTTATTTATTAATTACACCCAAATTAATTACATTCAGCTCAAATATAGTCCACAAAATCATCATATAAGGGAAAATGAATATGCAAATATTTTACTTATCAAATTCCCCCACACTTAGCTCTTGGACGTCCTCGTACAAGAAAGAGTAACTAATAAGTGCTTCCAACAAAATCAGAAGTGTCAAGTCATAAACAAGGGCACAATTAAAGAATAAAGAGATCATAGTATTCTTGAATCAATAAAAGTATAAACTGGTAACTTCATTTGAAAATAAATGAACCGAATTCATAATTGTCGCTCATTCTCTCAATCTCTCTAGTGTTTTAGGGTAAGTGTTTCGCTCAAATTCACCTGAAAAAATTGCACTACCATAAGCTTGCCAAAAATCTCAATCTCCACTACCTAATTGACATGCATAGTTCAAATCAAAAGGACTTATTAAAGGTTGTAATGGGGTTAAGGTGAAAGGAATGTAAAAAGTGATATGAAGGGCTATTTTTACTAAGTAAATAGAACAATTGAAAAATGGGCCATCTTATGAATAAACCTGGCTTATCTCATCCCAACAACCCATAATTTACATTTCTTTTTCTTTTTCTTTTTTCTTTTTTTTCTTCTTTTTTTTTCTCTTTTTTTTTAAACAACTTCTGCACTTTTGTAGTTGATGATATATAGACCCCCTACACTTGTCAAAAGCCCATTTCACAAAAATTTCAAATGCTCTGTTAATCTTTCAAATTCAGTGAAAGCACTTGATAAATCATTAAAACACATATTAATGGGTTAAGAATAAATAATCAATTAGGCTCAAAGGGGCTTATCAATGGTATAATTGCAAGGTTGGCTATTTGGCTCTGGCTAAAAAAAATGAATGCCTTTATCATTTTTGAATGTGCATGTGACATGTAATTTCAACTAGATTTAAGGCAAGTTCTAGAGTGACAACTTAATAGGTGAATATCACACACAAGAAAGATAATCACTATTGATCATATAGGCTCAAAAGCTAATTGTTAGGGACTTTCAAATTCAGCTCATTCAATCTCAAAATTCATCACCAAATTCAACAATCAGTTATTCAATCATGCTATAAAATCTCTAAACTCAATTGATCCATGCTTCAAACTTATATACTTCTTAAAATCATTGAAAAGCACTTAAATAATTTTTTTTTTTAGGTTGAACCTCTTTTTTTTTTTAAAAAAAAAAGATGAAATAACAAAAAAAAAATTACAACTAATAAGATGCGTCTCAAGAGTTAAGAATAACTCTTTACTCTGCCATCTATGCATACCCCATGCATCTAATGGTTTTACTAACTAACTATCTAATGGAGAAACTATGCTTTTTTTTTTATAATCCTCCCCCAACCTAAATCAGACATTGTCCTCAATGTCTTCTAAAGATTAAAGAATTTTTTTTTGAACAACCTAAACACACAATAAATTAAACCAAAATGCTGAGAGTAAAACCATAAGATAAAAGAAAGTTACAACCGGAGAGTGGTATCTGGATTCTTCTTCTGACTGCTGTCTGAAGATTACCCACCTTTTTCTTTTACTAATATATCTGGTTGAGGTTCATAGGTTTGCAGTTTATCTAGTAGTTGATCAGCAGTTGGTGCAGAAATGATGGAATGACGAGTCGCTTGGGGTATGAATCCTGTTTCCACAGTATGATCAAGAAAAGACAACAGGTTATCGTAAAAACCATTAACATTTAACAATCCTAATGGTTTTTTATGAAAGTTCAGTTTAGCCCAATACGCAATGCTAGAGATCCCATCCAACGTTTCAAAACCACCGGGTAGAGCGATAAAAGCATCAGCACTGTAAAACATACGTCCCATTCGTTCAGGCAGACTTGAAACCCCTAACTCTTGCCCTAAGGAGAAGATGTGATTTTCTAACTCCTTCACCCTTACGTTCAAACCTTTACTACCATTCATGGTTGCAGCAATAGCCACACTTCCCCTCAGGCCTTGAATACCTCCCCCGTAGACAAAATTGATATTTCTTGCAGCTAATGCATGTCCCAGTTCGTTGGCTGCAGGTATAAACTCTCTATCCTTTCCCAAGTCAGTTTCACCAAAAATGCATATAGATTTAAAACTGCATTTTAGAGTGATACCACTCCTCTCTTTTTTTTCTCTCAGACATTTTGTGTTTTTACAAATGGAAGATTACATATTTATATTACAAAAACAGCGACAACAAAATCATGCGAATCACACATTTTTCAAAAAATTTGAAAAAAATTTCTGACACGAATGACCAGTGGGCCACTGTGCGAAGAAATTAAGTTAAGTGAGTAAAGAAAGTCAAAAGTTACTGAAAAAGATAAGACAGATTGACAAAAGCAAGATTATGTACAGTAGTTGTGATTGTGGCTCACATCTTCCTCTGGTTTTACGTCCAGTAACGGCTTAAACGCTTTCTATGAATCGAGGATTTGCTTCCCATCCAGTTTTCTTATAAACTGGCAAACAGGGTCTTTTAACGTCAGATTCCCAAGACGGTAGCGCTCTTTTTCTTTGTTGAATATGTCTAATAAATCAAGAAAAATATGATGAACATCGCCACTAGGATGCGTCTCAAGAGTCTGAATGATATCATCCAATGACTCCTTACTCAATCCATCCTTTATAAATTGGATTTTATCTTCTCGATTTATAGAAACCATACCTTTGCTTCTACAGCGCTGATCACAATTCCACCTTGCACATTTAGGACAAACCTTCATTCTTTTAGCTCTTCTCTTTTTGGAATAAGAGCTTCTTCCCATACCTGGCATAGGTTTAATAAATGAATCATGAATCTCACCTATTAAACGTACCTTAGCTTCAATAATCTAGCGGACATCCTCAGGAAGGCCCAAACGCTTGAATGTCTTCATTCGTTCAAGTCGACAGCTATAGATCTTCCTAAGCACATCTTTGGGAAGAGTAGGGAACCTGTTCTTAAGCTTTACAATAATTTCCTCCATGATGAGACTAAAATTTAAAGATGCAGTTTTGTGTGCTTCAGTAAGTAAGAGAGAAAAATGAAAGATCAAGGAAAAGAAGTTTTGGGTTGCCTCCCAAATAGCCGCCCTTCTTTAACGTCTTTAGCTAGACAAAGACCCAAGCAATAATTTTATTTTTTTTTATTTTTTTTATTTTTATTTTTAAAAAAAAAATTAGGACTTACCTGTTGTTTCCTCCAAAGTGATAACAGTTTTCAAAGTGTTGAGTGCACCATCATTATATTCTTTCAGCCTTTGCTCATTCACTTTGAATTTTCGATCACCATCTTGAATCTCCACTGCTCCATATGGCCATGTTTGAACCACAGTAAAAGGTCCTAACCACCTTGATCTCAACTTTCCCGGAAAGAGCTTTAACCTTGAGTTGCATATCAGAACTTTTTGTCCCGGTGTGAACTCTCTCCTCAAAATTCTTTTATCCTGCCACATTTTTGTCTTCTCCTTGTATAACTTTGCATTCTTATGAACTTGTTGTCTGAATTCTCCAAGCTCATTAAGTTGGAGAAGTCTTTTTTTACTAGATGCCTTTGAGTCAAAATTGAAAGCTTTTATTCCCCAATATTCTTTGTGCACTTTAGGATTAGTTGGTTTAGAAACATCAACTATTCCCATTGCAAGTGGTTGATCCATGCTACAGTGATTTGCTACAGTAACCGACCACACCGTCCGCTACAGTAACAGTGAACAGTACGCATGAACAGTGTATAATGAATAGTACCACGTGAATAGTAACTTTTCCTTAAATGCCTTCTTTAATTCTTTTTAATTCGGTACTATCCATGGCTGCAAGAAAATCATTATTTATTTATTAATTACACCCAAATTGATTACATTCAGCTCAAATATAGTCCACAAAATCATCATATAAGGGAAAATGAATATGCAAATATTTTACTTATCACCCACCAAGCATTCTATATGTTTGGGTCGCGCTACCATTAAAATGTATAATATTTTAAGTTAGAACAATTTATTTAAATCAAGCATTTCTTTAATTAATAAAAAAGAAATAACTAACGTGTTAAAGACGGATTTTGTGTCCTTGTTGGGCTTTTTTGTCAAGGAATCAAACCAATAGATTTCGTTGAGGCATGGGCAAATACCACACAGGCTCCAATGGTAACTACAACAATACATAGATTAAAATGAAGTTTAGATTAGAAGAAAATAATTTCTCAAACATCCAAAAATAAAATTTTTTACTACATACCCTTGAACAATTGGCGCTAGATAACATCGCAATTTGGTCACTGCCATTGTGAAGCCCACATAATGCGTCCTTTGTGCGACATCATTTTTATCCGATGTCGTATTTACCGGACACAAGAATCCGTATAAATTTGGTCTTTCCATATCAATGCACATGTGGTAGAAGGACCTAAAATAGAAATAAAATGACCAATGAATTATTGAACTTATGAAATCTTGAACTTAGAAAAGAAAAACTAACCAAATGGAAAGTTTGACCCATCCTGCATCTATCTCCTCCAAATGCATAAACTCCTTAAGATCTTTACTGTCGATTGTGTAGGGATACGTCAATTGTGTACCCACAATCCCTGGAGGCATATTGAAGTTGACTTGGGGAATACCTTTGTAAAGTTGTTGGAGCCGTGCTAGAAAGGGCCATCTCAGTGCATGTTGCTCCTCCTATAACCATAGAAAACAAAACCAATTATATTACAATGATGCCAATAAATGTCAAGTGATATGAATATAATTCCTACCATTGGTGGGGTTGCCAACGTGCCAATAAGATATTGAGGCCAAAGGATGAAACCTCCAATTACCTGACCCAGCGTGGCAATCTCAACGTTAGGGATAGGGATGGCTGCACCTTCTTCCCCCTCATGAACACGTGTCACTGTCACCGTACGTAAATACTGTGGAATTTGATTATGATGGTAGGTGGTAGCTTGTGTGTAAACGAGAGCATCGGCTACAACACGAATCATGGGGGCATCCAAATAGAGGATACACGATTCACCTGACTCCGGAGTGGCAGAAGGTTGGCCTAGTGGTTCTGTTATGTGAGAAGGCTGGCTACAGGGTTCTGTACTATGGGAAGGCTGGACAAGTCTATGGAAAGGAGTGGCAACAGGTAGTTCTGGAGTGTGGGAAGGCTAGACAAGGGGTTCTGGATTGTGGAAAGCCTCGGCAATGAGTTGCGGAGTGTGGGAAGGCTGTACAAGGGATTCTTCTGGTGGGTTGTGACTTCCTTTAGTGATGGGGAAGGCCGGGGATTCCTCGTTTCTAACCCTAGTAGTCTCCATGTGATGAAAATCAAACCACGATTTCATTTCACCACGTAGTTCTGTCATTAGCTCATCTTACAGCTCGTCTCGGATTTGATCGCAAAGCTTATCCATAAACTCTTGACTGGGTTCAGCTTGTGAAGAATATATCGAGGCTTTACCAAAATACTTTGAAATACCAACTCCCCTCGGCTCCCCTCTAACACGGCCGGGGTATTCAGCCTTCCCAATCGCTGTTGCCAATATGTCCCTCCGTCCACTTGGAGTGAACGACCCTTGGCTACTCTACTCTTCGAGTTCGTCCTGTAGCATACAATTCGTTATGAACGAAAATTAAATGCTAGAAATGTGAAAGAATTTCACAATTAATTACTTATGCTATTACTACTTACAATCCTCGAGGCAACATCAGCAATAGTAGGATTTATATATTTGCTACCCTTAATCCTCCCTGCTTTCCATTTTTTGTGACGTGGAGGAGGAGCTGGAGCTTGCACAACAACGGAAGGATCCGATTTTTCAGCTTCCTTCATTTTTTCCAGCTCTCCTGCCATCATCATCCGCTCCAGCTTCCTGGAGCCACCTCGAGATATGCAATGCTGGTACTGATTTGCTTCTTGCCTCTGTGTGTTCGCCGCACTTAATTCCTGTTTAAGGGAAAAAGGGAAAAACAAGTCATTAGTGCATTAACTATATTCAAATTATAAATTTTCATACTGAAGACAGAAAACTTACCAAAAATTCAGGAGCTTGTCATTTAGCTACAAACAACCTCCAGTCCTCTGGAGATAGATATGAATATTCCTGACAAGGATCCAGATGACTCTTGTCACCTCTAAGGTACTTCCTGGAGAGCTTATTTTTAAAATCCTTCCAACGCAAACGAACCTCTCCCATCCAGTGGTTGTACATGTCTATGGTGTTAGGAACATCGAACGTTTGCTGTAAAAATGGAGACAATTAAACTTGAATAGGAAGAAAGATCTAAATACATAAAATGTATCAAAAGTTATGTATCGAAATCTGTTGCCATATCATGGCTTTCATCTTTTTAGGAACCTGCCTCCAACTATCATAGATGATTCGGACTTTGCTTCAACCCAAAAAACCAAGATAACTAATGAAGTGGTCTTCCTCAGGACCCATTGGATTCATGTTGGCATCAAACTCTGTGTGAACCATCTCCTGTTCATTGTAGTGGCGCTTCGCCAATACATCCATCTTCGTGGCACCTCTTGTTCTTCTCGGAGCGGGTGGCTCTTCTTACCTTCTATTATGCTGCTCGCTGTCGCTCCCTGAGTCACTAGAACTTGACATATTCCTAGACACAAAAAAATCATTGTCAGAGAGGTAAGTAGATTGCAGGTATATGTATAAACTACATTAAGGGAAAAAAGCACATAGGACATAATACAGTTTTATATAGTTAAAGGTCTTACTTCATACTGTTTCACATATTCCTTAACAATGATCATTTCTTGCAGAATAATCTTCGTCATCTACCAACTCGACCTCACTTCCTATAGGTGGATTTGTTGTCAAAGGTGGTGTGTCGTCAAGGTTGAAGGTTGGATCACCATACTTTTGTTTTTTGCTTTGAAGTACAATGGACATATTTTTATTTGCAGGATCTGTGACATAAAACACTTGGTTCGCCTGCCTTGCTACAATGAAGGGCTCATCTCTATAACCAACTCTTCGAAGATCGACTGAGACAAAGCCAAATTGTGGATCTATTACCACAGCAGCATTGCTAACCCACTTACATTTGAACAAAGCAACTTTGAACTTGTTGTAGGTCATCTCCCATATTTCTTCTATAACTCCATAATAAGCCATTGATGCACATATGCGGTTTTTGTCTTTCGAACTGGAAAAGTGCATAGCTTCAGCTTCAACCATCACCCCACTATTTTGCATGGTACTTCTGTCATCTTGCTCTTTTGTGTAGAATGAATACCCATTTATGTCATAACCAGTCCAAGTAACAACCTAAAATGAAGGCCCCCAAGCTAGCCAGTTGATTGTCTCGGACACACCGATCTCATGCGAAACCTTCTCCTCAAACCACTTAACAAATGTCTTGTTTTGCTCAATAGCTATTTGCATGTCACTCTTCTTTGGATTCAAGTTCTTCAAAGTCTTTTTGTCCTCATCTATGTATGGCTGAACTTCTTCCATATTATTCAGAATATACAAGTGTGCTTGCAACACCTCTTCACGATCCGCAGTCTTCACTTTAAGTCCTCGTGTTCCCTTGCTTCTCCCCTCTTCATGACGAGACTGCTCCTTTTTACCAGATAGATAATCTTTACAAAAGTCCATAGCCTCTTCAACTACATATCGCTCAACTATTAAGGCTTCAGGTCGATAAGGATTTTTAGAATACCCTTTTAAGATCTTCATGTATCGCTCAAAAGGGTACATCCACCTTAAATAAACTAGACCGCAAAGCCTTACCTCCCTTACTAAATGAACTACCAAATGCACTATTATATCAAAAAATGGAGGAAAATGCATCTCTAGTTGGGACAGAATTATATAACCCTCATTTTCTAGTTCATCCAACTTCTCAGTGTCGATGACTTTGTTACAGATAGCATTAAAGAAAACATACAATCTGGTTATAGTAGTTCGCACTTCATCTTTCATAATGCCTCTAATGGCTACTGGTAACAATTGTTGCATTAACACGTGATAGTCATGGGACTTCATTCCCACTAACTTCAAATCGTCCATTGACACACACCTGCTAACATTAGAAGAGTAGCCATGTGGGACCTTAATTTCATGCCGACACCCACACAAACTTCTTTTCTCCGCTTTTGATAGCGTATGCGCAGCTGGCTCCATATATGCCCTCCTACCATCATATCTTAGTTGTGGATGCAACCGATCTCTTATTCCCATATCAAGAAGGTCAAGTCTCACGCTCATTCCATCCTTGGTCTTCCCTGGGATGTGCAAAAGCGTACTTACAAGGTTGTCACACACATTTTTCTCCACATGCATCACATCAATACTGTGTCTTACATCAAGACAATGCGAATACGGAAGATAAAATAAAATTGACCTCTTCTTCCATATGTTCTTCTCACCCTTGGTCCTTTGATTTTTACCAAAGGTCACATTGACACGTTCTACCCGACTATAAACTTCCTCCCCGGTTAATGCCCTTGGTGCAACTCCATGTTCTGGTAAGCCATCAAAACGCTTTCTCAGCCTACGATATGGGTGGAATCGATGAAGAAACCTCCTGTGGCCAAGGTACACTATTTTTTTGCAATGCTTAAGTTGTCAAAAGTGTGTTTCTCCTTCACAAATTGGGCATGCTTTATGACCCTTCACACTATACCCTGACAAATTTCCATATGCGGGGAAGTCGTTTATCGTGGTAAAAATCATTGCACGCAACTTGAAAGACTCTTTCTTATAAGCATCGAACACATCCACACCTTCCTCCCATAACTTCTTCAAGTCCTCAATCAAATGAGCCAAATACATATCGATGTCATTCCCTGGCTGTTTTGGTCCAGAGATCATCATAGAAATCATAACGTACTTGCGCTTCATACATAACCAGGGAGGTAAGTTGTATATTACAAGGAGAACTGGCCACGAACTATGTGTACTAGTAAGAGTTCCATACGGATTTATTCCATCTGTACAAAGTCCAAGTCGAAGGTTTCTCGGCTCGTTGCCAAATTGAGGGAACATTTCATCTATCTTCTTCCACTGTGGAGAGTCGGCCGGGTACCGAAGATATTTTCCATCACAAGTTCTCTCATCAGAATGCCATCTCAACTTCTTCACTTTTGTTGCGGTCGCAAACAAACGCTTAAACCGTGGTATTATTGGAAGATACCATAACACCTTCGAAGGTTGCCTTTTACTTGTTGTCCCTTCTCTACAACCACCGTTTTTCTTCACTTTATATCGTGAAGTTTTACAGTTAGGACACTCACTAAGACCTGCATACTCCTTTCTATACAATACACAGTCATTAGGGCAAGCATGTATCTTTTTGTACTCCATACCCATCGTAGACAAGATTTTCTTTGCCTCATACATACGGTTTGAAAGTACATTATCTTCTGGAAACATATCACACAATAATTCCAATAGTAATGTAAAACTACTATCGGTCCATCCACAAGTTGCCTTTAAGTTCACCAAATGTAATGTTCCCATCAGTCGTGTGTACTTACTCCCACGGTATAATAGTGTCTCCGCAGGCTGTCAAATTCATGTGCCTGGGCGAAGGATTCAACCTTGGCATTGTGAATCATTTTCTCCATTCTATCTTGCTCTATAACATCCACTCCTTCCTTCTTGTGCGACGGACAATCAGTTACTTCCTCACCATGCCATATCCACCTTGTGTATCGAAGATTTATTCCATCACAAAGTAGGTGATCCCTTATATCATCAACATCTCATCGACTCTCGTTTAAACAATTCATATAAGGACAAAAATACTTCCCATTTTTTGTTGGACCATTCCTTCTAGCAAATTCAATAAACTCTTCCACCCCATTCTCATATTCTTCATTCTCAAAGCATTCATCCAACTATGATCCATTGTTTTAACACCTAAATTATTCCCAATAACACTCAAGTTTATAACAATTGTTAACTATGAGATTGCCTTTTATCACTTTTTTCAAAAACATTTCGGCAGCATTTCCCATTAAGTGTAAGATCCCACAATTTTAATAACAAACCATTTCACCTTAATTCAAACAAAACAAAACAAAAGAAAGTAACTGAGGCAATTAAGGACAATATCAACAATTTAAAATATCAATTTTTCTTTAGGGAACTAATATGTTTAAATTAGTACAAGTTAAAAGTTCTATGCACCTACATAATATTAAAAGTTCTATACATGTATTCATTATTTCAAACCAATAATGAAATTAAAATCAATTGGTTAATGTTGAAAATTACTTGTTGATAACTTGTTTTATAAAATAAAACAAGTTCTATGTTTAGATTTTAGACTTAAACTGCATTTAGCACTCTAAAATGTGTCTTTTTATATAGCACTCAACTTCCTAAACATGTTTTATTTTATAATTAAATAAATTATATAACTTATTTAATCTAATAAAATTAGTTAAATAGGTCTTACATTAAAGATATATATGATGAGTAACATTATTGATTAATTTATTTTAGTAAAACATATTGATGAGTGCAAATTTTCTAAATGTTTTATTTTCTAAAAAACAATTATTTTCTAAATTTTTTATAGCTTACTGAACATGTTTTATTTTTATTTTTGAAAATGTATAAAGAATTATCAATAAAGTCATTTCAATTTCAAGAAATAAAAATTAGTAATAAAATTACACAAACAAATATTATTCAGTGTAAAATGTCAAACTATATAAACAAATGAGTAAACATATTTAAAGAGAAAGTTGTTTCACATAAATATATACATTTTCATTTATTCATAATTAATTTCAATCATGTATGTATGAAATTAAAATAATCAATGTATATAAACTCATCTTCCTCATTAAATTATTGTAGAAACTAAGTCAACAGGTTTCTGGAATCCCTAGCATATATACATACATGTACTTATGGCATAATATGAGTGGCGTATAGTTTCTAGCAAAACTACTTCAAATTAAACGGTCATGACATTAACTAAAGTGAAAAAAAAACCAAAAGCAAAAAAAAACAAAAAAACTTACAGCAGCACGCAGTTGATGGAAAATGGCTTGAAGAGAGGCTGGGAGGGAGGAGGCGCACCAGGCCACCGTGAGAGAGGGAGTGAGTCTGATGCTGCAACTGTGAGATGATAGAAGGAGGAGATGAGAGAAAATGAAGAAGGAGGGATATGGTAGAAGGGGAGACGGTGGAAGGAGCCTCGATGTTTTTGAGAGAGGGAGGAAGAGTACTGAATGAAAGGAATGGAGGGAAATGAAGTAAAAAAGTGGAGGGAAATATGTTTAGGCGTCCCTTCTGTATGAAGGGACGCCTAATGTGGGTTACATGCCAGCCACGTGGCTTGCATGCAGCCTTTAGGCGTCCCTTCTCAAGAAGGGACACCTAATGTCATCCTGAAGAAAGGACGCCTAAAGATTAAAAAGTTCCTCTCTATTTACATAAATGCCACTGCGTACAGTTTTTACTTCCCTTTTTAAAGAAGGGATGTCTTTAGGTGACGTTAAATCCCTTTTCTGTAGTAGTGAAATGAGCTGATGAGAATGATGATTTAGTCATATAATGCAATGGTTTAATCAACTTGACAAACGGCACCTTTTGATTGGACCGAAATTGCATTATTTCTTAATTAATTCAATTTCCCTCCATACTCCCTCATTCCAGCCGAAAATCACATGAGAATAAGAGGGAAGTATTGATTCTTTAATTATCCCATTATGCCAACATGTAGCTTGTTGACCAAGTGATTGACTTTTGACTATTTGACCATTTTTTACCATAATTTACCACAATTAATTTATTAATGAACAAGTAGTCAATTTACTCTTTTTAATTCCCATTTAGCTCAAAACATTGGGAATTTGAGGAAAAATAATTATTTTCCACTTTTCGGCACAATTACCGTTTTGCCCCAGCATTTTATGATTTATCGACATAAATCATTTTTCGCCCATTTCTTTGGCTACACCCCATTTTGAGGCTTAAATTAGGCCATTAATCATATCATTAAATTTTGTGAATTTTGGTTACCATATTGGGCCTTTACCGGTCTCTTATACCCTTATTCGGCCAATTTATGCGTAACCGGCAATTGGAATATTTTCCTTAAATTCACATAATTACATTCTTATCATTTTTCACCATTTTTATTCCATTCAATATACATCAAATATACAAATAAATCTATTGGTGAAAAATATGGTATTACAGTTCTCCCCCCGTTTAATAAATTTCGTCCCCGAAATTTACTATACTACTTGTGGCATAAACCTCGGGTAACATCTTTGCATGTCTTCTTCTACTTCCCAAGTCGCCTCCCTTGGCGATAATTCTTTCCAGACTACTTTCATAAATGGTATGGTTCGATGTCTGAGCCATCTTTCTTGTCTATCAATGATTCGTTCTGGCTCAGCCTCATATGTGAGGTCATCTCGCACATCCAGATCTTCATATTCAATAATGTGTTGCGTGTCCGATTGATACTTCTTCAACTAGGAGACATGAAACACATCATGTAATATGCTCAAATTTGGGGTTAGAGCAATCCTGTAAGCTATGCACCCAACTCTAGCCAATATTTCAAATGGCCCAATGTAGCGAGGACTTAACTTCTTTTTCTTTATTGCTCTTTCGACACTAGTTACAGGTGATATCTTCAGAAATACATGATCACCTACTTGGAATTCCAACGGTCTTCTCCGTTTGTCGGCATAACTTTTCTGCGTACTTTGGGCTGCAAGCAATCTCTGCTTGATAATTTTGATTTGCTCAGTCGTCTGTTCGACTATGTTCGGCCCATATAACCTCCTTTCTGACAACTCTGTCCAGCAGAGAGGGGATTGACACTTCCTCCCATACAATGCTTCATACGGAGCCATTTGAATGCTCGCATGATAGTTGTTGTTATAAGCAAACTCTGCAAGAGGAAGGTATTGATCCCAACTTTCTTTAAAATCTATTACACACACTCTTAATATATTCTCTAGCGTCTGTATAGTTCTCTCTGACTGTCCATTCATTTACAGATGATAGGCCGTACTGAAATTCAACCGAGCGCCCAAAGCATCATGCAGAGATCTCCAGAACTTGGATGTAAACCAAGGATCTCTGTCAGAAATTATATTTTTCGGTGTCCCATAGACTCTCACTATCTCCTTGACATATATTTTTGCTAGCTTATTAGGAGAATAGCTAGCACTGATCGGTAAGAAGTGTGCCGACTTCATATAACAATCAACGATCACCCAAATTGCATCATGATTCTGAATTTTGGGCAATCCCACTATCAGGTCCATGGTCACGCTCTCCCATTTCCATTCTGGAATCTCGGGACTTTGAAGTAATCCCGGTAGTCTCTGGTGCTAAATCTTTACCTTCTGACAGGTAAGACACCGTGCTACGTATTTTGTCATATCTTTTTTCATTCCAGGCCACCAACATAATGCTTTCAAATCATGGTACATCTTTACCATTCATGGATGGAGAGTATAGTGACTCTTATGTGCATCATCGAGAATTTTCTTCCTCAGATCGTCCCTCGGTGGAACATAAGTTCTCTGCTTGTACTGAATTAATCTACCAGGTGACAGATTAAAATCTCGAGTCTTTCCTCGTTTAATCATAGCTCTGATTTGCTTTGCTCGCTCATCTTACACATGAGCTTCCGTAATTTCCGTTTTCAAGTTATTTTCAACACGGCTAATACTATAGCCAGCACAGAGGATCTAATTTGACAGATTCAGATCTATGAAATCTTCTATCAATTTCCTTTCTTGTATCATCATAGCTGCCATCAGCACCATTTTTCAACGAAGAGTATTAGGCACAACATTGGCTTTACCTGGGTGATACTTAATCTCCAGGTTATAATCTTTCAGCAACTCCATCCACCGGTGTTGTCTCATGTTGAGCTCTTTCTGATCATACAAATATCTTAGACTCTTGTGGTCACTGTATAGTTCAACAGTCACTCCATATAAGTAGTGCCGCCAAATTTTTAACGCAAACACAATTGCCGCCAGCTCCAGATCATGTGTGGGATATTCAACTCATGAGGCTTCAGCTGTCAAGGGGCATAGGCCACCACTCTGCCCTATTGCATTAAGACACATCCCAGTCCCTGCTTACTAGCATCACTGTAGACTACATAAGTCTCCTCGGGATCAGGGATAATCAATACTGGTGCAGATGTTAACCTCTCCTTCAGCTCCCTAAAGCTCCTCTCACAACATTCGTCCCACTCAAACAACTTATCTTTCCGCGTGAGCTTGGTCAACGACAAGGAAATCTGAGAGAAGTCTTGAATGAATCTTCGGAAATAGCCTACAAGACCCAGAAAACTACGTATCTCAGTGACATTCTCTGGCCTTTTCCAGTCTAACACTGCTTCCACTTTACTAGGGTTTACTGAAAGCCCTTCTTGCGAGATCACATGGCCCAAAAATTTAACCTTTGAAAGCCAAAACTCACATTTGTTCAACTTAGCATAGAGTTGCTTTTCTCGTAAAATACCGAGCACAATTCTCAAATGCTCTTCATGCTCTTCTTTACTCTTAGAGTATATCAAAATGTCGTCAATGAAGACTACTACGAACTGATCTAAGTATTCCCGAAAGACACGGTTCATATAGTCCATAAACACTACTGGTGCATTAGTCACCCCAAAAGGCATAATTAGAAACTCATAGTGTCCATACCGAGTTCGAAAAGCAGTCTTCGGTATGTCCTCTGCCTTCACTCGCAGCTGATGATACCCTAACCTCAGATCAATTTTTGAGAATACACTCGCTCCAGACAGTTGATCTAGAAGGTCGTCAATCCGGGGAGGTGGGTACTTGTTCTTGACGGTTACTTTGTTCAATTCCCTGTAGTCAATACACAACCGCAGAGTTTCATCTTTCTTCTTAACAAAATAATACTGGCGCTCCCCACGGTGACATACTGGGTCGTATAAACCCTTTCTCAAGCAATTCTTTAATTTTCTTCTTCAATTCAGCCATCTCATTTGGAGCCATTCGATATGGGGCTTTGGATATAGACCCAGCTCCAGGTATAATCTCAATTGCAAATTCCACTTCTCTTTTTAGAGGTATACCACTAAGATCATCTGGAAACACCTCAGGAAATTCTTGTACAATGGGAATGTCTTTCAATGCCATTTTAGTATTCACTTGCACGGAAAAGAACACAACATACCTCTGACATCCTATTTTCAGGAACTTCGTAGTTTCTGCCAATGAGAGGAAATTCAAACTGACATCTCTATGGCTAGACTCTCGCTGAGTAGGATATATGATCCTCTTGCATTTTTTCCATAATCTACTAACACATTATTGGCCGTCATCCAGTCAAAACCCAATATGACTTCGAGTTTCTGAAGTGGCAAATAGATCAAATCCACTGTAGACTCATGTCCCTCAACATTTACAACACAATTCAAACAAACATCAGCAGTCAAGGTTTTAACACCCATTGGTGTAGATACAATCAAATCGAATGGTAGTTGATGTACATGCAATCCTAGGCGCTTAACACAGTCATACGCAATAAAAGAATGACTAGCACCTGAATCATATAATACTTGCAATATACTACCATTAAGAATAACTTTACCTTTAACTAACTCTGGGGACTTTCTTGCTTCTTCTTGAGTCAAGGCAAATACTCAACCCTGACTTTGCTGTCTTGGCTCAGCAGGTCGTGGTGCTACTCATTGAGGAAAATTTATTGCCAAATGGCCTGGCCTCTGATAGGCATAACATATCACTTGGCTTGTAGTAATACTACACCATTTCAATAGATGGGATTTCCTACATCAAGCACACATCTGTGATGTTAGGGGTTTCCGGCCGCCATGATTTCCTGACCAAAAGGGCCTTTTATTGCCTCCCCTTTGTGGGAAACCCTGACCTGTTCGCTTCTGCGAGGTTTCTCCATAACTAGATCCACCTCTCTAGCTTATATTCTTATTAGCGTATACCCTTCTCAAGTTCCCTTCAGTAAGTCGGCATGCTTCCACAGCCTTATTGAACTTTCTAAATTGCTGCGAAACCAACTTCTCTTCCATCTATGGCTTCAACCCTCCAATAAGCATATATGAGCTCCACTTTTCATCATGCTTAAGATTCAAATATGCACAGTAATGAGACAGTCAGATAAACCGAGACAATTATGAATCAAAAGTCTCGTTATCACCCTTATGGATCGCCAGAAATTCTTTCTCTTTTTCAATTCTCACTGACCTTGGAAAAGACTTCTCGTAAAACTTTTCTTGGAACAATTCCCAGGTCAGAGGAATATTTCGAGCATGCAAAAGAAATGTTGTATTCTTCCACCAATCATCAGCATCGCCCACTAGCTTGTAGATAGCCATCTTGGCTTTTATTTCTGTCGGACATCCTAGCACTTCAAAGATTTTCTTGAGATGATTGATCCAATTCTCCGTGACTTGCGGGTTAAACCTGCCCTGGAATGCCTCAGGCTGGTACTTGATAAACTTAGGCATCTAGTATTTGACCATATTCTCATCTAGTTCTTAAAAAATAGGAACATTCATGTTCGCTTCATGCGACTGCGATGGCTCATCACTAGATGACTGTTCCTCATTTGTATCCCCTTCTAACTGGTTCCCTTCAGGTTGATTTCCATTAGGGGGATTCTGTTCTGGATTATTCACTTAAGGGGGTACCTCATCTGCATTTCGTCTTTCCTTTAACTCCCATACTTCTTCTCGCAAGTCTTGGATCATAGTTTGTTGTTGAGCCAACATCGTGAAAACTTGTTGCATAAGATTCGGCTCTGGATTATTTTTCAGGTTCAGGACCTTGTGGTACATTCCTCCTTGGTCTACCTCATACCATTGTTCCTTTTCACTATCAGAAGGAACACCACGTCAATATCATAATAACAATTATGTGTACATACAACTTTCCAAAGCTTAAATACCAACATACATCAATTATAAGCACTTAAGCAACTATGTATTTATATCAAAAGGAAACACGTGCTTCAACATACTTAGTCATATGTACACAAGTGGCTCAATATTTACATCAAAATAAGCCCATACTACCTTACTGAGCATACTCTCATCTTTTACTCTTTATGCATATTAATCCCCACATACATAATCATATGCTCAATGAAAGGTAAAAACTCAAAGGGACCCATCATTACAATCTCATTCATTTTCTTGACCCAAGAAGTGAAATCAGAAAGATAGGCTAATATGGTTCGGATCCAAACGTCATCGTCCATCATTAGCTCTAACTCTTCTCTTTGCTCATATAGCTTTTGCGCTGATTCCAAGAATGATGTATACTGCATTATGGGAGTGAAGAATTTCGTGAAAGCTGTCACATAAAGATCCTTCAATTGCTCCCATAGTTCGTCATTCGGATGTGGATCAAGACCCAACTTCTCTACTGGAGGATCTAACTCCTTAGCTGAGTCCGGATGTTGATAACTATCTTCAGGATCTACATCATCCTTGTCCACCACTGTGGCTTCATCCTTAACAATAGGACCAAAGTAGGGTGGTTACTTCACACTCTTCCTGTGAGTCCGCGCCATCCTTGGCCCATGTCCCCCTCTATCGAGGATCATGGCAACTCTACCTTCTGGGATTTTCTCTTATGGAGGAACTTGATTGATAGAAAGAAGTGAGGGTGATCTACTTCTCTGTCTCTTATGTTGGAAATTGTGCTCTAAGGGCCAATCATTGTACCTTAAACATTATTGTTATTTAATAATTTCTCCTTATTGTTATCATATCATTTGCATGTTTATTATGATAATTGTATCCTTGGATGAACTATAAAGATTATCCTAAATGTCCCTGGTCAATTATCTATGCGGGAGCAAAGATGAAATAAGACCAGTATGACTTTGATGAGGTATAGAGATACAAATCAAAGTATTAGGCACTTGTAGGAGTATAAGGTGCTGGACCGACCCGCTATGAGAAAGTTGCATGGATCAAGTCATAAGCTTATCTCATACATATAATCATGTCACAGTGCCCTCTGACCTGAGATCATCATAGATTCCTGCATGAGAGTTGCTAAGTTTTAACCTAGTCAAAAGTCACCTTTGACCGGGTGATGATAAAGGCTACAATCGGGCTTAGGAGTTTTCATGAAGAGGAATGTGAGTGGTCAAGATGGAATTTGTCCCTCACATTAGTGAGAGATATTACTGGGCCCCTCGATGAGTGAGTCTGAGAAATGTATGGCTATACTGTAATGGGAAGGAGTTTCCATTTCTAATTTCAGGCTACTCAGGAATCGGGAAAGTGATGGTCAGGAACAGGAGGATGACGTTGTCCATGCCTCATCCTTGACCAAAATATCGTGTGACAAAAAGGGACGTGACATGGTTGTATAAAAGGTTGCATCGTATCATCGATCCTAATGTGAATTAGGTAGTCGCAATGTCTTGCTAGAGGCCGCTTGCGACTTGTGGGCTAGAATAGTTTTAGCCCACTGCCAACTTCATGTGGGCCTACAGGGTTGCACACAAGAATAGCCCAACACGAGCTATGATGTCCAAATTCATTGAATCTAAGATGTGTCTAAGATTCAATGAATATAATATTTGACCTAGGGTGGATGAATTATATATATATATATATATATATATTCAAAAATAATAATAATAATATATATAGATTATAATATTATTATAAGATGTTAGTTTTATATTTAATTTATTTGATAAATTAAATAATTAAAACTAATACAGATATCATATCTTAGATTTAATTTATAAAGATAAATTAAATCTATTGGCTCTTTAATTAGATTAAATGAATATGATAAATTAAATCTGTTTGACAGATTTAATCAAGTCAGATTTATTTGATTTCATTCGAATTTCAAATTAATTAAGATTAATTTTGAGATTCCTATACGGCCTACATTAGATAGAAAATTCGAAGGGCTTGAGAACCCTAGGCTGTACAGAGAACTTGGAGAGCCGCGAGAAACCCTAGAGAGGCATCTTGGAGGCGATAGCACGCTGCCGCATTGGGTCTTGTTCGTGTGGATACCGGTAGAGGGAGGCGACCAGAGGTGTTGACTCCTAGAGATCGAAAGCACGAAAAACATAAAGGTACTATTCTAACCACTCGATTTAGACGTCTTTGATAGATCCGTGATTGGGATTCGAGGTTTTAAACGGTTAATTTTTCCGCTGCGTGTACGAATCCCAACATGTTACTGTTGACTCCTGTTCCTTCTTGATCACCACAGGAGCTGGTATGCTCTTATGAGCTGTTTGCCTTACTCTTGCTACACCAGCTCCCCTATATTCTACCATATGTAGGCCCATGGTCTGCAAGGAAATGATTGTATTAAACATAGCACAATCTGTCAAAATTTCTAAAGAGGCATCACACAAAGGCTCATGCAAAAATACTGGAAAGCGTTACTGCACTCGAGTTTGGGGTGCATAGACTTGAGTTCTGGCCAGTAACTCGGGTCCTACAGCTTGCACTCGAGTTTATTTTCGAAAACTCAAGTTTTTGGCTTCGCGCTTGAGTTTTCCCAACATACTCAAGTTTTGTGGGTTTCTCCACATGACATGAAAACTTGCACTAGAGTTCACCACGGCGCACTCGAGTCCATGGGTTAGCACTCGAGTTATGGTGAAATGGTACACTCGAGTCCAGTGAGTTTGGAGTATCAAGTTTCCACCAGAGAAAATCCAATGCTCAAAACCATAGGCATGAACTCGAGTTCACCATTATGCACTTGAGTTCTACACCTGAAGCACACTCGAGTCACAGAAGTCATGGCCTGGAAGTTTCCACTCGAGAAACTCCAATACTTCAAACAACAGACGCGCACTCAAGTTCTCCATGCAGCACTCGAGTTCTTACTGAGAGTGCACTTAAGTTTCACAAGTTCACCCTACACGAGTTTCTTCCAGAGAACCTTGAGGGTGAGGACGGAAGACACCAACTCGAGTTCACAATTTTGCACTCGAGTTCACAGCCTTCACAATACTCGAGTCATGCGAGTTTCAGCTTGGAAGTTTTCCCCAGAGAGTTCCACACTCAGCAGAAATAACCATGCACTCTAGTCCTATTTCGGCACTCGAGTTCACTTTTGAACTCTCGCGAGTTTCTGTCCGAAAACACCTGATTTGTGGGAAAATTCCTCTTGTACTCGAGTTCTCAGTGACCAACTCGAGTTCTGGGCTGCAATGCACTAGAGTTCTACCTGTTAAACTCGAGTTCACCAGCCGTTTCTCACCTGAAACCACTTTCATATCTTCCAAAACTTCCTCACAACTACCAAATCAACTTCAACACTTCCTCCACCCTTTAAACCACTTTCACTACACCTCTTAACCATGTTCTTAACCATCATAACCCCTCAATCATGACAATTCTAATGAATGTGCAAATTCCTTAATCCAAACAGATGATTTCCAACAATGACCATTATTGCCAGAACCATTGCTCTGATACCAAAAATGTGATACCTTATTTTCCAAACACTATGGTAGAGTACTAATTAGCTAATACTCATCGAATATCAACATCAGAGTTATAAAATTGCTAGAACTTTAAACAATGCCTCTGCTGGATATAAATATTCACATTCATACACAATTCATATTACAGCACTTATAATCTCACTTTACTCAACTTCATATACAAAACCCAAAATACTTATATGGTTCATAGAAAACATATCGCAAGTTTGACAACTTAGCCTAAGCTCTTCCGCTACTCGGCCTAGTCTCATCGTCATTTACCTTTTCTTTGCCCCATGAGCTCCCTCCCTGTACTGGAGATTTATTTGGGAAAAGAATGAGATTCATAGGAATCTCAGTAGTAACCTCATTAAGCATATAAGATAACACACACAAGCATGCTTTACTCACACAATCATCAACAAAATCATCAAACATTATTTAGTGCAAACATGCAATTCATAAACTGACTTCACGCTAGACGGGTTCTTAGCCCGAAGGGTGCCTGCGCACAATGCATACAATGAAACTTCATAACCGACATCGCGCTTGATAGGTTCTCTTGGCCCTGAGGGGTTCCCGTGCAAAGATAGGCCCCAGGTCCCACTCATGCAATTATGAACATTTCGCCTGAGTGTCAACTCGATCTGCAATAGGCCCCGGGTGATCACTCTGCTTAGTCTAAACATGTTAGACATTTTGATAATGATAACAAACAATACATATGCATGTCATGTTATATGAAGACGGTTACTACCTGGTTTCTACTTTACGCAACTTTCCTACTTGATACAAGCTCGGGCAACAGCTTTTGAGGCTAAATCGGTTGTCAAGTCTTGAAATCGCCAAACATTACAAATGAGTTATTACTCACCCGTATACCTTTCCAAACTCATTTCATTGGTAAATTTAGCCTATTGGTGCCAAATTACCAAAATACCCCTTAGGTCCTTGTTATTAGCATTTTTCTCAAAATCATGATTTAAGCCATTCCTACACATTTTCACGTTTAAAATTCATTTCCGACCTTGAATTGGCCAAAATAAATCCTAAATGATGAAAATACCCTTGACAACCCTCAAATAAGGCTTAGAAAGGTCAATTTTGTCATTTCGCTCTCTGATCCTCTTCTTACTTCGGGGTCAACCTAGACCCTACATAATTCGGCCTCCTGAATCCAACCGAAGTATTGAATTAGTCAAATTCCCATTCATTTATCACGTATAACACAGGGAAGGGAAAATAAATTCCCAGAAAAGTTGTGTCGGATTCTCGTTTTCTTTGGCCTAATCACCTCCTTTCTACTTATCCTCGCAATAATAATTGATTAGGCAATCATTGGACTTGATTTAAAGGCATTTTCACATTTTTTTTCACTTTGGTTTTTCTCAATTATCTCACACCAAATGAACCATAATAAAGCCTAAAATAACTCCAATAACCTTAATCAAGCAAGAGGAACAAGTTTAGGAAGTTACCTCTTGATTTTATTCACTTTCTCTCTCTCTCCTTCCTACACTTGATTCAGCTGCTTATCAAGCACATCAATGATAGAGAGATGAGAAGAGGAGACCATAGAGGATTTATGAAGCTTAAATCACAAGATATAAGCATTCTTACCTCAACCTTGGATCAAACATAGCTCTCCTTCTCTTCTGTTCTTCACGTTCTCCAGCTCTCACTCTTACTCTCGTTCTTTAGGTCTATTTGATCGTGCGAAATGAGCTGATGAGAATGATGATTTAGTCATATAATGCAATGGTTTAATCAACTTGACAAGTAGCACCTTTTGATTGGACCAAAATTGCATTATTTCTTAATTAATTCCATTTCCCTCCATACTCCCTCATTCCAGCTAAAAATCACATGAGAATAAGAGGGAAGTATTGATTCTTTAATTATCTCATTATGCCAACATGTAGCTTGTTGACCAAGTGATTGACTTTTGACTATTTGACCATTTTTGACCATAATTTATCAAAATTAATTTATTAATGATCAAGTAGTCAATTTACTCTTTTTAATTCCCATTTAGCTCAAATCATTGGAAATTTAAGGAAAAATAATTATTTTCCACTTTTCGGAAAAATTACCATTTTGCCCCTGCATTTTATGATTTACAGACATAAATCATTTTTCGCCCATTTCTTTAGCTAAACCCTATTTTTAGGCTTAAATGAGGCCATTAATCATATCATTAAATTTTTTGAATTTTGGTTACCATATTGGGCCTTTACCGGTCTCTTATACCCTTATTCGGCCAATTTACACGTAACCGACAATTGGAATATTTTCCTTAAATTCACATTATTACATTCTCATCATTTTCACCATTTTTATTCCATTAAATATACATCAAATATACACATAAATGTATTGGTGAAAAATTGGGTATTACAAGGAAGGTGGCAGTTTTGAGAGAGAAAGAAGAAGAAGGCAAGGTAAGCTTAAATGCTTGTCTTATCTCTTTGTTTTATGATTGTTGCTGGTGGTTTTGGTTGGTTATTGGCTTGTTTAGCTTGAATTTATGTTTTGGAATGCATGAACTCTAAGAGTAGGTGTGTCCAATTGGTTATTAATCATGTTCAAGAGGTGTGTAAGTGATTAAACAAGTTATTAGAAGAGGGAAAAATATGTTTGGCTGGTTGGAAATTGAAAAACTTCAATTTTTCTAAATTTACAAAAATTTTGGCTAGTCTTGTTTTGATGTGTTTGAGCTGGAATTAGATGGATTTGATGATTCCATTGTGTTTAGAATGAAAACTTGTGTAGGAAACATGTTAAAAATGAAGTATGAAGGTTTTAGGGTGTGAAATGACAATTTTGCCCCTAAAGCCCTAACTTTGTGGCCGTCAATGGAATTTTGGTAAAAGTAGTGCGATTTTGCAAAAACTGAGGTCAAAAATGGATTATACACCTAAAATTTTATAGGAATAGCCCGGGTCATTATTTTTAGAAAAGAACAAATATACTAGTATAAAGGGAATTAGATAGGATTCCCTAGGGGTATTTTGGTAATTACGCATTTTTGGGTAGAGATAACCAACTTTATGAGTCTTGGAATAAGGTATAAATGAGTAATAACTCATTTATTATCACTTTAGAATTTTAGGATATTATATTTACCCAAGCCGGACAAAGAGTTAAAGGACCAATATTAGCTAGGCAATTGGAAAGGATTTCACACATTAACTCTATCTCTCATACATTATGTGATTATTTATATGTATTGTATTGCCATGTTCTGCTTTATGGAATGGATGTAATTCCTAGAGTTGTGGTGTGAGAAAAGTACAAGTACCACCCAGTGGGAAAAGCACAAGTACCACTAGGCAAGTTTAGACCCAGTCTAAGTAGGCTAATATGATTTATTGATGAAACTCTTTGTTATGGTACAAGAAAAGAAAAAGTACTATCCTATAGGAAAAACACAAGTACCATGAGGCCAGTATGACCCAGCTGAGGTAGTGTGACAAGTACAGACAGGTTGGTGCATGCTCTTGAATATTATTGTGACAAGTACGGACATGTTGGTTCCTGCTCTTGAATATTATTGTGATAAGTATGAACAGGCTAGTGCCTGCTCTGGAATATTATTCTGATAAATGTGAGACAAGTAGGGACAAACATCTATTTGATCTGGACAAAATTGTCATTTGATCCTAAATATTGATTGACAGATATGTGCACAATATTATTATCTGTTGCATCATATGCTGCATTACATGTTTATCTCTCATATTTTATATGATTGATAGTGTGTTACTATTGGGATTTGTTAGAATCTCACCCTTTTCATAAAATAAAATTTATTCAGTTAGAGGTAGTAGCTCAAAGGGAAAAGAGGTGGATACTGACAATTGAGAGTTTCGGTGATAATCAAGAATTTCTCTATTGGTTATCTGCTACCCTTTCTTGTATTTTGGGATTTGTAATTATATGTACAAACTATAAGACCCCACCTTACATATCTCTTATTATTGACACTAACTAGAGTAGCAATGCACAGTTCAGTAGGCACACATGATAGCATAAATATACTGATAATATTGATACAATATTGCTTGATTATAATACAGAAGTTTCCCCACAGGGAATGTAAGCTGTGATTATAGACCTCACAATAAATAAAAGGTCTTCAGATATCAACTTCATTCCTCTGGTCATGCCATTTTCATCTCTACTCCCAAGTACACCTCTTGTTCACCTGTCTAAATGGTTGGTTGGGGAGGGTGAGATTCGGAGGAATCTCAGTAGCAAACAATACTACTATGCATGCAAGATATATATTTAATGCATAATATGCTTGCCTTTCATAATTTCATGCCAACATAATGACATATTTTCATGCTCAATGTGTAATGGTTGTCACATATGAGCATAAAACTATCATATGCTCTGATACCACCAAATGTAACTGTTAGAATTGGCTGACACCCAAGAGGGGGGGTGAATTGGGTGTATGATAAGAAAGTATGATTGTTTAAAATCTTTTCACAACTTATCAAATCAATACATATGGAACTATAAATTCATAAACAGACATATAGATCATATATGCTGGAAATGTAAGAGCTTAGGGAAGAGAGAATGCAAACTGTAATTTATCCTGGTTCGGTCCAATCCCCTATGACCTACGTCCAGCCCCCAGCCTCTTCCTGAGATTTCCAATCCACTATCTTCTTGTTTAACTGGGCACAAGATAAGCCTCTACAAATCTCTTACAAAGTACTCCCCCTAACACACTGTAAGGTTACTCTCTCTTACGGCAAGTCAAGCAAAGCAATCCGAAAGACCTTTCTCTCCGGCTTAGCCGTGCAAGTCTTATGAGCAGCAACGTTCTCTCCTGCTTACACCACTGTAAGTCTTACAAGCAGCAACGTTCTCTACTGCTTGCACCTTATAAGTCTTATAAGTAGAAAGTCTCTGCCAATTCACTCTACAACTTCCCCCGTAAGTTGATCAATCCTTTCAAGGTCCCTCTACCTTGAGAACACTTCTGAAATACAGATGAAGTGTTTATAAGCTCTCTTATAGAGTGGGTAAAATGCTCACTGAAGTACAATGTAATTATTCTCACTCTCAATTATATATGACAAGGGAAAATAGATATTAACAGAGAGTATGTGAGAGACGAAGATTCATGATAGCAGTATATTGGCAGTTGGGTTCTTTCTACTTCATCATTTATGTTCGCTCGTGTATTTGGTCACTGTCGTGTATGTTCTTCTTTTTGAATGCTTTAGTTTATATAGCAAATATTGAGAGCTGTTGGGAGCATTCAAATATTTATTCGTTGTAATCTGATCGTGCTCTCTGATAAGTAATTCAACCATTGCCCATGATCGTGCTCTGACAAATGCTTCAGTTGTTTGCACGTTCATTGACTCGTCTGTTAAATATTGACATTGCCCACGATTCGTCATCGTTAAATATTGGTCGGTTGCTTACCATGTGAACTGTAGTATAATATCTGTAATGCACTGACAGAAAATAGCCGTTAGAGAATATTTTAAATATCACTCGAGTGGATAACTACTTCACCGGAAGTGATCCATATCAGTAGAGTGTACCATGAAATCATTCTTGTTGTTTTCCTTGTTTCTGTCAAGTTTCTGGAAGTAATTCTGATAAGAACAGTGAATCACTTGAATTAACATCTAATTCACTGGCAGTGATATTCTGAAACATAAGAATCATTTGAGTGCGGTGTCACTTCACTGGAGGTGATTTTGATAAAACAATTAATACTTGATGCAGAAGCATTTTCCGGATAGTGATCTTGATTTTCGGATGTGATTCTGATTTGCTGCCATTGGAACTGATTCTGTCACAGTGGAGAGTACACCGAGTGATCATAGATGCTGACAAGAAGTGAAACTGACAAAAGTTGATCTTGGCACGTCTCTGGAAGTGATATGCAAAATCAACATAATCACTTGATTGGATATTATCTGATAGAAAATGACCTGAGGCATTTGATATCCAGTGGGAAGGATCTTGGTTTCACCGGAGGTGATTTAGATTCTCTGGAAGCATTCTGATTCTTATTGGAATTTACTGGCTGTGCATTGGGGAGCTTCTTCTGTCCTAAAATCATTACATCACTCGATCATATAACATCTAACTTGTAGTGATCTAAGTCATACTGGCTTTCACTGGAGGTGCATTCAGGTTCACTAGAAGTGATTTGAGAAAGTGAGTAATTCACTAGAAGTGATATAGCAAACTTCATATATCACTCGAGTAAATATGGCATCAATGGAAGTGATTTTGCAAACAGTTAATTTTTCTTACAGTGATTTTCAATCCACTGGAAGTGAATCTAGAATTTTGAAACATTACTCAAGTGATCTGACTATCAGTGGAAGTGATTTCCAAAATAGTGTATTTTTCTTCTGAGTGATTTGGCAAAACTGAGATATCACTCGAGTGATTTCGGGATCACTGGAAGTGAAATTGCAAACAGTGAATTTTTCTTGCAGTGATTCTGGTGCCACTCGAGTGATCTACCATCTGACGCATTTCACTCAAGTGATTATTAATGATCACTTGAGTGATTATGTAAATCACTTAGGGGCTCTCTGTTCAGACCACTTGAACTCGTAGCTGCTCTTTTAATTTAATAGCAAACATGGGTCAACTTCCAGATGTCATAACTCTTCGAATATAACACTAAAATTTGTATATTATATATCTGTAGAAAGATATTTAAGTCTAGTTTCATATTGTACTAGTTTCAGCTCAATTGGATCTTTTGTTTGAGAGTTATGTCTAAAATACCGAACCTTTTCATGAAAATGACGCTGATTTCAACTTCAACTTCATATATTAATATCTGATTCATCTGAGCTCCTTTGATGTTTCTTATGGTTTCAAAATGACACATTGGAAGTCTATTTTCATATGCAACTAGTTTTGTCTCAATCGGAGTTGTATTTTGAGAGATATGATCGAATAACCAGACCTCGCTCAGCTGGACAAACAACAGAGCATGAAACGCTGAACATCACTCGAGTGAATTAGTGAATCACTCGAGTGATTTTTACTATTTCCAAAATCACTCGAGTGATTATGAAAATTACTCAAGTGATTCTGAAAATCACTTGATGCTGCAGTTGCTATAGTGCGCTAAAGTGCCATACGCTACAGTGTCAACTGCTACAGTACCCATAGAACTTGAATCTTCATATTTTTCATTAATTCTTGCAAGTTTTTCATTCCTCAATTTCTTTCTTCCATTGCTTGACTAATCTACAATATATGCAACATTAAATATAGTAGTTAGTAAATGTAAGAGATAAGTATATTATGCAAACTTTTGCTCTCTTAATATTTGACATCTATATTTGTCATCATCAAAACTAATCATATCTAACATTCTCCCCCTTTTTGATGATGGCAAATCCTTAGAGAAAAATATGCTTGAATATGATAGGCAAATTGAATGAAACATAGTTTTCAATTTCTCTCCCCCTATTTGACATTAGCAAAAATTTGAGGTATAAAGAAGATATGTTCATGGAGAAGTAAGTATGAAAATAAATTAGAAATTCCTTTTTCTCCATTAATCAAAATAAACAATTTTCTCTCCCCTTTTTTTGAAAGTAATGCTATATGAATGTGATGCAAATGAAAAATGTTTTCAAGAAAGTATTCATAATAAAGATATGCAAGGTAAACATAAAGAGAGAGAGGGTTTAGAGATGCTCATTTGGATTTTACAAGCTCATTAGAGATTCATGAAGTCCAGCTTATGCCACATTCTCGGTGCAACTCTGAACTATATGTTGTCTTCAAGATGCTCCTCACTGAGTTGAACTCCTTGTTCCATCACAGTATGCTTGATGCTCCTTTAATTTGTATTGGCATAGTTATTTGTTACTTTGAATGTTGCAGCCAATATAGTTCCCTTGATTCATTGTTAAAGCATATGTCCTTAAGATTGATATGTTCTTGTAGCGTGCTGAGGAATGATCTTGTATAAAGCAAATTCTCCTGCTATAACTAAAAAACATTATTGCAAGAAGAATGGTTAGTGCAATCAAAAATTTCCTTCCTATAAAGTATATGCAAATTGAGATCATGGAAAGAAAATATATAAGTTGCTCATCATTAAAACTAATCAATTGAAGGTGAATGTATATGAGTATGGTATAATGATTTTCTAAATAAAGGAGATAAGCTTTTAGGATATAAAACACATGTGAATGTGAAGCTCCCCGTTAATGAATGCATGGTCTTAAAAATTATCATGAGAAATACAGTTAAAAAATTTTATGAATTTGGAAACCTTGAGTGTGAAAGTTGGAGGAATTAGAGAGAAAACAAATTTTCAAATAACGATGCTATTCATGGATTTTAACAATTGTACTCTAATATCATTCGAGTCAGAGAATTGAAATGACCTGAGCTTCAATTACTATCTAGATAGGATAGTAGAATTAAAGAATGAATATGTCTTTTAAATCCCTTACTTAGAGAATGTCACTTATGAAAGAATACAATACCTCACTCAAGTAATGTCGTAATTACTTGAGTTATTATCCTCTTATTGATGCACCATTGCTAATTATCGTCTGGTGACTTGATCAGTACTAAGGAATCTGAGGGTGTGATTTCTATGGAATACTTAAGAGTATAAAGAACAGGATGAGCTTAGAGAAAGGCTTCATCTTCATTTATCCTCTTAGCATACACCTTTTGTCAAGCATTATTTGGAAATTCTGGTTTGCACATAGCTCCCTTATTTGAAGAGTCGGATTCATCATCTTAAATAGAACTTTGAAGTTCTGGTTCACATCCGCCTCATTTTATCAGATTTGATACATCTTGTATCATAGATTCTTCTTTTAGCTTCTACTGCAACACTGGTAGTCATGCCTACTTTATTATCCTATGATCTTTACATCCATAAGTAGAGCATTTTGGTCAACTCCTGCAAAAGTATATATATATACTGTTTTGGTACCCATTGTTTCTCTTGGGTCCACAATATTAGACATATCTCTTATGCTCTTTATGCAATTAAAACATGTGACATTTAAGCAAAGAGTATCATAAAACCAACAAAGACCAAAATATAATTTTACCCAATAAATTTAAACCATTGAATCGTAAAGGGCAACAAACAAATTATATCAAGAGTGATGATTTCAATGATCAATGACAATTTGTAAATATATTTTTATTGAAAATATTTCATTGATAAGGTTTTTATGTAATCTAAGTAAGTTGGATCAAAAGAGTAGAAAATCAATCCATAATGACCAATTTTTATGAAATGACAACTTGTGAATGAAATCAAGTTTTCAAGAATGAAATATGTAAAGTATTTCAAATCTCAAGTGCTATTTCAAATCATGACAATGCAATGTAAAATTGAGATTTTAAATATATGCAAAACTTATTGTTAAAACATATTTAAGAATTTTTCCCAAGAGCAAAAGTCATATGGAAAACGAATTAGCTAAAAGGGGCTTAACTATATAGACATATGTAAGCACAATGACTTTGCTATTAATCAAGAGATAATCTTGCCTCTTAGAATTGAGTCATGAAACATTTGAGCATGTACGGCTAGAATTTAAATACAGGACTCTAGATACTCATAAATGAATAAAGACAAATATTAATGCATATGAGTAACAAGATGAGTACAATGATTTATAGATGATGAAGCACATACTTAATAGTCCAAATGATTAGAGTTCCATAATATCATCCTAGTATGTTATTCCACTATAATGGTTAATGCATTAAAAATGCATTAATGAACATTTATAATACTTGGAATAACTTAACCGATAAAAATTTATGTATTAGGAACAAGGCTTACATATCTTGTATTCTTTCCTGGGAAATACACTTCAAACTCAATCAACTTGTTAGACATAAGGTCTAACTTGTTAAAGAGTAAGACAAAGGAATTCAACCATGTGACAACATCAAGAAATATTATGATGATGGAAAAAAAATATAGCAGTTGGATTTGAAACATCTGACATTTTAATACAAATATATCAAATTTCAATTTTGAAATCGATTTGATTATAAACAAGATATGAATAATTTTCAAATCATGTGTATGCACGATTATAAACAGGATGAATTGAGATCCAAGCAAATTCTTGAAATGTGCATTTCAAACTTAAATACATAGAAGGATTATGCATAATTTCACTTTCAGTCTATTTAGAAATCTGAAACATTTCAAAAATCATAAATGATTGATTGCTAATGATGTGCAGTAATAAGCAGGTATTTATCACTCAAATAGAGTTGGAAAGAACGAGTGCTTCTAGGAGTTTTGAAAACAAGGTCGTGACACTCAAATTCTACATAAAGTTTTACATAATGATACATCGTACCTGGCTTGAGTGTAACTTGTAGACACCCAAGTTAATATCCATCGCATTGTATCCTTTCCTCAAGTCCTCCAGGATCCCTTGAGTAAACCATGATTTTCTACAGTATTCTCCTCAAGGGTCATGTATGCTCTATTCATCTTTGTTTTAGTTATCAACATCAGAGCATTCTTTTCTTCTTCCTTCAAAACTATATAATCGTTTTTCTCCCTTCGGTATCCAATTTTGATTGGATCCACTCATGGTTAGTTTGTAGGAATCATAGTTCAAATGCTCAAGCAATATAGTCAATTTGCAGAAATTGAGCATAATAAATTAAACATGACTTTATACATAAAAATATTTTCTCTTAAAGTATGCATATATGCATAAAGTGTTAAGCTATTGAATATTGCAATCCCTGCATGAAATTATCAAGTGGATTTTCTAATGGATGTGAAAACATAATTTTAAAATAGTTTGCAATGCTCATTACTAAGGTAGCATGATATAAACCTCAATAGATATTATAGACAATGACATAGGAGGTTTTATCATTGTGTACCTTCACCTTAAGTACTTGGAGGATTGGCTTTGCTTACCCACTGTCTCTTTCTGTTATGTTGATTATTCATATGTGTTCCTAAAGGTGTTTCTAAAGCTCTCTCAAAAGATATAGACTTTAAAAGCTTATGTTTGATACCTGAGAGATTTTTCTTTTCTTGTTCTTCTTAAGATAGTTGAATGGCAGTTTATTCTTGAGGTAGAGTATACACCTTTTCTCCATTGCTTCTTTTGGTGGTTATTCTCTGTAGCTCTAGCAACGGATCCTCTAAGAGTTCTCTTTTGCAATGATACAAACCTCTTAATTGGTGCATGAGAAACTCTTGGCTTTTTCTTCATCTTCTTTGTACCCTTATATCCATTTCTTTTCTGATCATCCTGCTTACACTAAGTGATAGATGGACATTTTGGTACCCACATATACTTGGGTCCTTGATTGTTAGCATTAGAATTTCCATGACCTTTTGGAACCCAAACATATTTATTTATTATATTAGAATTTCTTCTAATATACCATGTGTGTGAAAAATGTTCAGATTTACCACAATAATTGCAGATTCTATGAATATATGTATTATGAAGTTTTATGCAAGTATTGTGTTGTTTGAGGGACAACAATCTCAAGTATTCAGTTTGCCTACGTTCTTTCTTCACAAATGAATTTCCAACATGTTTGAAAATGTTTTTGCTTTTCTCAACAGAATCAATAATTGGTTGGAAAACAATTTTATACAAACCTTGAAAATTTGTTTTGCAAAAATCACGAGAAGAATTAGAACTTTTTAGCTTAAGTTCATCTTGAGCTTCAGAGAGTGATTTTTCATGTCTGTCTATAATGAGCTCTTTTTGGGAGTCCTCTTCTTCTTGTCTATCCATGTTGACTGTATGGAAGTGTTCTATGATTTCTCCTTTGTCATTATCAGCTTCCAGTTTTTTATGAGCAGCAGATGCATAGATTATAGTTTCACATGAATTGTTAACACTTTCAACTTTAACACACTTGTTAGAAGGATATATAGAATCAAGTGTATCCCATATAGCTTTAGCGGATGAACAAAATCTAATTTTCTCAAAATCATTTTTAGTTAAAGCACTATACAGAATTTTCATTGCTTTAATGTTCAACGAAAATATTTTCTTTTCTCTGTGAGTCCAATTCTCTTACGGTTTATGATCAAAAGTATTTGTAACAACATTCCACATATCAAAATCATATACTTTTATAAAAATAGTCATTCTAGCTTTCCAAAACAAAAAATCAATATCATTCAAAATAGGTGGGATGGTATAATCGAAACCTTCAAAAAGTAAACAACACCCAAAATCAGCTATTGATAATTCTTGATAACTCTTAAGACGATTAAGTTCTTTAAATAAGAGTCTGACTCTAATACCAAATGTTAGAACTGGCTGACACCCAAGAAGGGGGGTGAATTGGGTGTATGATAAGAAAGTCTGATTGTTTAAAATCTTTTCGCAGCTTATCAAATCAATATATATGGAACTATAAATTCATACACAGATATATAGATCATATATGCTGGAAATGTAAAAGCTTAGGGAAGAGAGAATGCAAACTGTAATTTATCCTGGTTCGGTCCAATCCACGATGACCTACGTCCGTCCCCAGGCTCTTTCTGAGATTTCCAATCCACTATCTTCTTGTTTAACTAGGCACAAGATAAGCCTCTACAAATCTCTTACAAAGTACTCCCCCTTACACACTGTAAGGTTACTCTCTCTTATGGCAAGTCAAGCAAAACAATCAGAAAAACCTTTCTCTCCTGCTTACCCGTGCAAGTCTTATGAGCAGCAACGTTTACTCCTGCTTACACCACTGTAAGTCTTACGAGCAGCAACATTCTCTACTGCTTGCACCTTGTAAGTCTTATAAGCAGAAAGTCTCTGACAATTCACTCTACAACTTCCCCCGTAAGTTGATCAATCCTCTCAAGGTCCCTCTACCTTGAGAACACTTCTGAAATACAGATAAAGTGTTTACAAGCTCTCTTATAGAGTAGGTAAAATGCTCACTGAAGTACAATGTAATTATTCTCACTCTCAATTATACATGACAAGGAAAAACATATATTAATAGAGAGTATGTGAGATACGAAGATTCATGATAGCAGCATATTGGCAGTTGGGTTCTTGCTACTTCATCATGTCTGTTCACTCGTGTATTTTGTCACTGTCATGTATGTTCTTCTTTTTGAATGCTTTAGTTTATATAGCAAATGTTGAGAGCCGTTGGGAGCATTTAAATATTTGTTCGTTGTAATATGATCGTGCTCTCTAATAAGTAATTCAATCGTTTCCCATGATCGTGCTCTGACAAAGCTTCAGTTGTTTGCATGTTCATTGACTCGTTTGTTAAATATTGATATTGCCCATGATTTGCCATCGTTAAATATTGGTCAGTTGCTTGCCATGTGAACTGTAGTGGAATATCTGTAATGCACTAACAGAAAATAGCCGTTAGAGAATATTTAAATATCACTCGAGTAGATAACTACTTCACCGGAAGTGATCCACATCAGTAGAGTGCATCATTAAATCATTCTGGTTGTTTTCCTTATTTCTGTCAAGTTTCTGGAAGTAATTCTGATGAGAACAGTGAATCACTTGAATTAACATCTAATTCACTGGCAGTGGTATTCTAAAACATGAGAATCATTTGAGTGCGGTGTCACTTCGCTGGAGGTGATTTTGATCACAATAATTAACACTTGACTACAGAAGCATTTTCCTGATAGTGATCTTGATTTCCGGATGTGATTCTGATTTGCTTCCATTGGAACAGATTCTGTCACAGTGGAGAGTACACCGAGTGATCATAAATGCTGACAAGAAGTGAAACTGACAAAAATTGATATTGGCACGTCTCTGGAAGTAATCTACAAAATCAACATAATCACTTGATTGGATATTATCTGACAGAAAATGAACTGAGGCATTTGATATCCATTTGGAGTAATCTTGGTTTCACCGGAGGTGATTTAGATTCTCTGGAAGCATTCTGATTCTTATTGGAATTTACTGGCTGTGCGTGAGGGGCTTCTTCTGTCCTAAAATCATTACATCACTCGATCATATAACATCTAACTTGTAGTTATCTGAGGCATACTGGCTTTCACTGGAGGTGCATTCAGGTTCACTGGAATTGATTTGAGAAAGTGAGTAATTCACTGGAAGTGATTCAGCATCTACTGGAAGTGATATGGAAAACTTCATATATCACTCGAGTGAATATGGCATCACTGGAAGTGATTTTGCAAACAATGAATTTTTCTTGCAGTGATTTTTAATCCACTGGAAGTGAATCTGGAATTTTCAAACATCGCTCGAGTGATCTGACTATCAGTGGAAGTGATTTCCAAAACAGTGTATTTTTTTTTCCGGTGATTTCAGAGCCACTGGGAGTGATTTGGCAAAACTGAGATATCACTCGAGTGATTTTGGAATCACTGGAAGTGAAATTGAAAATAGTGAATTTTTCTTGCAGCGATTTGGCTTGCACTGGAAGTGATTCTGAAAAATCTCATATCACTCGAGTGATTTCGGTATCACTGGAAGTGAAATTGCAAACAATGAATTTTTCTTGCAGTGATTCTGGTGTAACTGGAGTAGTCTGCCATCTGACGTATTTCACTCGAGTGATTATTAATGATCACTCGAGTGATTATGTAAATCACTTAGGTGCTCTCTGTTCAGACCACTTGAACTCGTAGCTGCTCTTTTAATTTGACAGCAAACATGGGTCAACTTCCAGATGTCATAACTCTTTTAATATAATACTAAAATTTGTATATTATATATTTGTAGAAAGATATTGAAGTCTAGTTTCATATTGCACTGGTTTCAGCTCAATTGGATCTTTTGTTTGAGAGTTATGTCCAAAATACTGAACCTGTTCCTGAAAATAAGGCTGATTTTAACTTCAACTTCACATATTAATATCTCATTCATATGAGCTCCTTTGATGTTTCTTATGGTTTCAAAATGACGTATTGGAAGTCTATTTTTATATGCAACTATTTTTTTCTCAATCGGAGTTGTATTTTGAGAGATATGATCGAATAACCAGACCTCACTCAGCTGGATAAACAACAGAGCATGAAACACTAAACATCACTCGAGTGAATTAGTGAATCACTCGAGTGATTTTTACTATTTCCAGAATCACTCGAGTGATTATTAAAATTACTCGATGCTGCAGTTGCTATAGTGCGCTACAGTGCCATACGCTACAGTTACCGTATGCTACAATGTCAACTGCTACTTCATTAAAATTAGAGTATATGCAAGTGATTTACTTTTCTTTTTAATGAAATTACAACTATTTTTCTTTAATTAAACTAGAGCAGTTCTCTACTAAACTTCATTCATGCGTTTATATACATCGAATGTAGAACTACATATAACCTTACATCAAATACAAATAGTAGTGCCTTGCACTATGATCTTCACCTCACCTCTGTAATCCTCCTCTATGTATATCTCCCTGCACTCTTTACCTATCTAAATGGTTGGTTGGGAGGAGTGAGATTCGAGAAAATCTCGGTAGTAAACAATACCACTATGCACGTAAGATATAGATATGATGCATGACATGCTTGCCATTAATAAAATCATATCAATCTCATGACATCTTCATGCATGCTCATCTTACAACATGCTCATGGCCATTGTATAACATAACAAAGCATCACCCAATCAAGTAGTCACATAAACAATGCAAACACATGCATATCACATACATGCAGGAAAGGTAAATTCACTACATCTTAGACTTCACGTCCTTCCTCAAACCATCATCTTTGCTCCGGTTCGGGCACCATCTGTCGAGTCCTGAATTCCAAGTATACAATAAATGAGTCACAACTCATCCATGTATCATTCTAGACTCATTTTAGTACTTATCCTAATTATGCTAAATTACCAAAATGCCCCCGAAAGCTCGGCATACGCCCACTCATACCCGTTCAACTGTACTTTATCAAAAGTTATGACCAGGGCTAATCCTACACAATTTCATTTGTAGAATCTATTTCTAACCTCAGATTGGTCAAATTCAGACCCAAATAACAAAAACAGCCTTGACAACCCTTACTTAAAGCTTTAAGGGGTAATTTGGTCATTTCATACCCTAGCCTTTTCTCACTTCATCATCAACATGAACCCTACAGAATGTGCCCTTCTAAACTCAATAGAATCATCCAATTGATAAAATTCCAACTCATGGCTCACACCACACATAAGGCAGCCAATTAGAGTTCTCAGAAGAGTTGGGTCGGTTTCCTCTTTTCTCTTGCCTAAACACTTCCTTTTTACTTCTAATCACATGATTACCTATTTAGGCAACCATTAGACATCATTTAGGCCATTAAAAACTATTTAAATGAGACATAAATAGTACCCAACTCCTACCATACTTATCTAAATGACAAATCGATAGGTTCAAAAAGAAGCTTATGCTTACCTTTACATGTTTATGAATTTGGTTCAGAATTCTGGTAGTACTCTAGCCGGTGAGACGGCACCAACCACCTCCAAACAAGAATCTAAAACTATAGAAATAAAGCTCTGGATAAGTAGAAGAAGGTTTTACAAGGCACTTTGAGAGAACACATCCTTTCGACAGTCTTTCGGTGAGTTAAAGTTTTCTCTCTCTTCCTCTCTCTCCCATTCTCGTTCATCCGTTCTTATTCTCTCCCTCTCTGTAATACCCTAAAATTTTAATCATTTAGTATTATGGAAATTTTATAGTATTCCATGATAAAAGAGCATGTAAAGTGGTAAAACAAAGCCAATAAAGTCACACATAACCAAATAGTTGCTATACAACATAGTTGGATTATTTCCTGATAAGACAGTCATATTTTGTGATACTTTCAAGTAAGTAAATGACCTCCAAAAATTCTGAAACTTTTAATTTGATAGGTCATATGGAATTTTTTGAGTTGTATACAAGGAGATATGAATTTTTGAAATTTACGCAGTAAATTTGATGTTTTTTTAGGAGCAGACTTCAAAAATAATAATTCTAGAAATAGTATGCTTCTAATTGGCCTAAGGTTATATTTTTTCCTAAGGCTAGACTTAATAAGGGTCACATAGCCTTTGGAACTATCCCAATTGGATATCTATACAATTAGATATGAATTTTCAAAGTTTGACAAGAAAATCTGTCAATTTTCTGCATAGGCAAAAATTGAAGGGCAAAATGGTCATTTTGGCCAGATAAATAAATTCAGTAATTTCCTTTAGTCTAAGAAGGAATGGAAGTTTGTAAGAAATAAGAGAAGAACCTTATGGAATTATTTTTGAAATTTCTTGGAATAAAATATGTATATGTGTTTTAACACATGATGAAAAAGGAAATAAAATAATGCAACAAGGGACACCTAAGCCCCTTTCTAGAGAACTCTTGTGTTCTCTCTACAAATAGTCCAATTCAGCCAAGGGGAAAAAAGAGAAGAGGAGGAGAAGAGCTAGGGAGAAAAAGGAGAAGAAGAAGAGAATGAAGGGACCTAAGTTCAATCACAAGGTAAGTATGTAGAAACCTCTGCTTAATCTTATGTTCTAGCTCTAGGAACCTCTTCTTAATCTCCCTATTATCTTAGATTAACTATTGAATAAGCTAAACTCTAAGGAGAAAAGGGAAGGATTTCAGCCAAAGCTAGGAAGAAGAGGAAAAGCAAGGTATGTTGTTGTAACTTTGATATTCTTGATAAAAACTGAGTTGTAGTGAATCTCTGGCTGGTTATTTTTTGTTTCTGGAAATCTTTGTAAATTTCATATGTCTAATTTCTAAGGAGAAATTCTGCCCAAATTTCTATTGATTATGCTAAATTTGAGATATGGTGGTTAAATATGTGAATATAAGTGGAGAGAAGATGTTTTGGGAAGAGAATTCATGAAAATACCATTTTCCTCAAATTGTGAAGTACTTAGCCATGTCTGAAATTCGAGGTTAGAGCAGGAATTTCATGAATCCAATGGTTCCATGATGTTTAGAGGGGAAAATTGTGTAAGGTTTATGATGAGTGGAAAGTGTGAAAAGCCTCGGAATGTGAAATGACAAATTTGCACCTAAAACCCTCAAGTTAGGGCTGCCAAGAGAAAATCTGTAATTGGGGTTGGAATTTGCTTAATTTGAGCTCAAAAATGGATTCTACATGTAAAAATATATAGGATTAGCCCAGGTCATAATTTTTGGAAAAGTACAAAAATACTGGATAAAAGGGAATTAGACCGAGTTCCTCAGGGGTATTTTGATGAATATGCATCCTTGAGCTAAGATAGCCAACTTATAAATTCTAGAATAAAGTATGGATGAGTAATAACTTATTTTCAATTACTTTAGGAATTTTAGGAATTTGGTATTTGCCCGAACCAGAGAAAAAGTTAAAGGATCGGTAGAAGCTAGGCCATAGAAAGGAGCCAGGTAGTAACTCTATCTCTCATTCTATGTGATTGTTAACATGTATTGTTTTGCCATGTTATGTACAATGTGTTGCAAGTGTGGCGGATAGGCTTATGTGGTATTGTTACACATGGGATGTAATCACTTGTTGTGTGGTTACACTGTAGTTGAGTGATTTGTTGGTTGGAAGCTATACTTACCTGTGTGCTGCATAGCTCGTGGATTTCTGTATATTTGGTGGATGGGTATACTTGGTATTATGTGAATGGAAGATGGGACATAATCATAATTATGATGTGTGTAGGATGATTACAAACTGGTGGATGTGATCAGAAGTATGTTGTGTGCAGGATGATCACTATATGCTTTGTTATTTGTGCAAGTTAAGAACAAATGATCATTTTGTACCCAGGAAAAATCATCGTTTTGATTCCTGAACATTGTCTAACATGTGCTTAGCATTTTGATTGTTGCATCATGATAAATGCTGCATTGCATGTTTACGATTCACATTTTATATGATTGATATACTGTTACTACTGGGATTCTTTTGAATCACACCCCTTTCTATAAATTTAAAATTTATCTCAGCAAGTAGAAACGGCTCAAAGGGAAAAAGTAACGATTACTGGTAACTGAAGGTCCAGTAGAGATCAAGAAGATTTTATGTTGGTTATCTACTAGTTGTATTTTGTAACTAGGAATGACATTATAAATTGTATGAACCCTATGGGAATATTTTTTAATGTAATCAATAATTTTATATCAGTATATTGTATTATTTCTTTTGCCCATTGAACTGCGCATTAATACTCTGATAAATGTCAAAATAATGAGGGGTTTGACACTCTCTTCTCAATTCTGATCGCACGCAAGAATGAGAAGAGGAAGGTAATAAATGATTATTTAAATAAATCATCTTAAAGAACTATATCATGTGCTCATACCATATCAGTCCACTTTAACTTTCTTACATGACAATTTATTTCTTTTCATGCTTCTTCATCCAATAAAAATAATGAGATCAAAAGAGAGAAATATTACTCTCAAACTATCCCATTATATCACCTCACAAGTGGTTGACCAAGCCTCATGCTTTTAGCTCTTTGACTTTCCTTGATAATAAGTCACCAACATAGGCTCATTGATTAACAAGTAATCATTTCCCCCATTTTAATTCCCATTCCACTCAAATTATAGGGAATATTAGGGAAAACCCATAATTTCTTGTCTTACGGAAAAATTACTATTTTACCCTTATATTTTTTGATTTACCGTAATAAATCATTTCTTGCCCCTTTCCTTTATTTCCCTCAACATTTGACTAATTTAGGCATCAATAATAGGGAAATAATGGCTACTAGCCTTTCATTGGTCAAATGACCATTTTGTCCCTTTGACAAATGTCGCACAAACACGACTTCTACACCGGGAAACTCACCGATAGCAATATTGCTTTGTGTTCCAATTCACTATGTCTTGTGTGAATCTTAATTGCATCGTCTTATTATTCCCTTAGCTATTTAGCTTACCATGATATTCCCTTTTAATATCCAAGGATATAAAGGAATTTTGGGAAATAAGACCATGCCTCGCCAGGACATTTACTAAACTGGGGTCTAGCAGTCCCTTTAATCCATGCTTAGTCTCAACCCTCTTGTCCCATAATTCAGGATATTACAAGTCTCCCCCCATTCAAGAATTTCATCCTCAAAATTTTAAACGTCATATGGTACCATATATATATTTAAATATAGAGTTCTAGTGCTTTACACAGCTTAATTGCCGATCAACCCCCTTTCGGAACTACATAAGGCACTACAGCTGCTAGTTTTAAACCTCACCTTCTAACAAAGTACTGGTGCTTTACACTGGCGCCCATACACCTAATCAACTCCTCCAGCCTAGGCAACAATAGGGTGGTTAACCCACACACCATGTCAGGGTAAAAGCCAACGCTTCGTCCCACTCTCATATAGTGAGAACCCCTGATCACGATGGCGAGTTACAGCCATCTTGTTAACTAGATCTTCCATTTGCAAGCTCATAGAGCTTACAACTCAATAATCATATCTTTGACAAAAGCTTAGATAGCATTTGGCAATCACCATATAGCATTCTCATTCATCTTGTACCCAGTATGTAGCATTCACATAGGAGCCACTAGTTCGATCTCACAGTGCTTGGTTTCTCAGGCCTCACTGCCTCTTCAGGACTCTCCTGGATCACATTGTATGCATACTAGGCCTTACAGCCTCCTTGGGATTTCCCCAAATCATATTGTATGCACACAAGCCTTATGGCTAATTCAACTTCCAAGACACTGGATGTTCCAGCTTTACAGCCTAGGGATTCACCCCTATGCCGTAGGCATCTTAAGCTTATTATACCTTGGCTACAACCCGGTACAATCTGATTATTCTGCTAATATCAATATATTATTTGGACACATTGGTCCAATGTCATTGCGCTAGGTAACAACCACAACACTAGATAGACAGGTCTTAATGCCCTAGGGCACTACCCTATGCAAAACTTGCATATTGGGTCTTATTTCCTCGACCTCTATTTGGCTCCATTCTTAACACATCTCTTATTCTGCCAGCCTAGGGACTTACCAGCCCATCAGGTCTTATGGCCTCAGGACAATCAGTCTACCATCTTTGCTAAATAATAGCCTTCTTACTAGGCCCACAACAAAGCTATCCTCATTGGGCGCCCCTTATAACGGTGCAGAAGTCAGGCCCATAAGCTCTGGCTCACCAGGACTGAGTGCGGCAAGCTTATAGGATAGCGACTCCTATTATCCCCTAAAGGAGACCTCCCCAGGTATCGAGCATGCGACATTCGCCACTTAAGCTGCGCTCGACGAACCCTAGTACCATTGAGTTAACCACTCATCGAGTCTAACTACCTAGAACACATAGTTCACTAGGTACTTTGAACTCATTTCAGGCTTCATCTCTTGCTGCTTAACTCATTTACATATTTATGTAATGTTCACAAAGCATGCTAAACAAACCATCCTCACATCAATCACCATAAGATCATTCGACATGTCAGCGTATAGCCTAAACGCATTGATACGTCCCGGGTCTGGGAGGGGGTGTGGATCGAGTTCGGGGTCTGGTGGCACCCACAGTCGTTGGAGACAGGGGCCCGTGTCTGTACTGGGTTAAAGGAATAGGGGTGCACCTCTGCTACCAGCTTAAGCTTTTAGCACGATGGTTAGCGCTTCACAGTTAAGCGTGCTCAGCCGAGGGTAGTCTCAGGATGGGTGACCCCCTGGGAAGTCCTCGTGTTGTGGCGCTTCGTTCCTGAGGTTTGGTATCAAAGCCAGCACGGGTTCGAATCCTGCTTCCATCGAAAGGTTCGAGGACGAACCTCCTTAAAAAGGGAGGGAATGATACGTCCCGGGTCTGGGAGGGGGTGTGGATCGAGTTCGGGGTCTGGTGGCACCCACAGTCGTTGGAGACAGGGGCCCGTGTCTGTACTGGGTTAAAGGAATAGGGGTGCACCTCTGCTACCAGCTTAAGCTTTTAGCACGATGGTTAGCGCTTCACAGTTAAGCGTGCTCAGCCGAGGGTAGTCTCAGGATGGGTGACCCCCTGGGAAGTCCTCGTGTTGTGGCACTTCGTTCCTGAGGTTTGGTATCAAAGCCAGCACGGGTTCGAATCCTGCTTCCATCGAAAGGTTCGAGGACGAACCTCCTTAAAAAGGGAGGGAATGATACGTCCCGGGTCTGGGAGGGGGTGTGGATCGAGTTCGGGGTCTGGTGGCACCCACAGTCGTTGGAGACAGGGGCCCGTGTCTGTACTGGGTTAAAGGAATAGGGGTGCACCTCTGCTACCAGCTTAAGCTTTTAGCACGATGGTTAGCGCTTCACAGTTAAGCGTGCTCAGCCGAGGGTAGTCTCAGGATGGGTGACCCCCTGGGAAGTCCTCGTGTTGTGGCGCTTCCTGAGACTACCCTCGGCTGAGCACGCTTAACTGTGAAGCGCTAACCATCGTGCTAAAAGCTTAAGCTGGTAGCAGAGGTGCACCCCTATTCCTTTAACCCAGTACAGACACGGGCCCCTGTCTCCAACGACTGTGGGTGCCACCAGACCCCGAACTCGATCCACACCCCCTCCCAGACCCGGGACGTATCATTCCCTCCCTTTTTAAGGAGGTTCGTCCTCGAACCTTTCGATGGAAGCAGGATTCGAACCCGTGCTGGCTCTGATACCAAGATGGTGCGAACCCACAAGGGAAGACCCCACGAACCCACAACCAATATGAATATACGCACCCCAAGAACGCTAAACGCAGATCGACGATCCACTTGAACCCTTGAGCACGAAAGAACAAGGACCCGAAGTGTTGAAAGACGCCACAAGGTTGATCAAGCCTTGATAAGTCTGTTAGTTCTAAGAAGAACCCTAGAGAGAATCCACTCCCAAGAAACAAGGTGCAGAAAAGTGCAACCTTTCATTCAATAATCAAGTTTCAAGTCTCCCTCCAAATGAAGGGTTACAAGATATTTAAAGAGAAGTTTCAAAAACCCTAATTGCATTAAATGCATCCTAGAAAATTGAAACTAACCTAATCAATTAATTAATTAAGAAACTTAAAAGTCAAATATGCAAATTGTCCAATAATTTTCGCACAAATAAAAGTCCTAAAATATAATCAGCATTTAAGGCCCAAAATGTGCTTATTTAGGCCCAGATGAATCCTTCCATGTATAGTACTAGGTCCAAGCTCTTTGTTTTGAAGTCTCTAAGCCCAAAATTTGATTAGTATCTCCATTTGCAGCCCATATGATATTAGTGACGTTTTCAGCATTTTTGTCCGGATTTGATCCGATCACCTCTTGCTTTGTCCAAGCCTCTTGCACTAGCCCATTTAATGCTTCCTTAATTTGTTTGGCTCTTCCTCTTGTGATTGGTCCACTTGGAATTTGCAAAGGATCACTTGAATTTGAATGCACAACTTGCTGATTCGCATCATTCCCTCTCTCCTCAAAAGGATTCGTCCTCGAATCTTCACCTACATCAAAAGGAGATAAATCAGCTACATTAAAAGTACCACTAACAGAATACTCACCGGGCAAATCAATCTTGTAAGCGTTATCATTTATTCGCTCAAGCACTTGGAATGGACCATCTCCTCTTGGAGCTAATTTTGATTTTCTTTGAGTTGGAAATCTCTCTTTTCTCATATGCACCCACACCCAATCTCCAGGTTCAAAAAGAACACGCCTTCTCCCTTTGTTTGCTTTGGATGCATATTCCTCATTTTTCTTTTCAATTTGCTGTTTCACATGCTTATGAAGTTGCTGCACTAGTTCAGCTTTCTTTTTCCCATCAAGACTTTTTCTCTCATCAATAGGCAATGGTAATAAATCCAAAGGAGTTAGTGGATTAAAACCATATACTATTTCAAAAGGGGAATAATCAGTAGATGAATGCACACTTCTATTATATGCAAATTCAATGAATGGCAAGCAACCTTCCCAATTTTTTAAATTCTTTTGAATCACAATTCTATGTAATTGAGACAAGGTTCTATTAACAACTTCAGTTTGTCCATCAGTTTGTGGATGACAAGCAGTAGAAAATAATAATTTAGTACCAAGCTTTCCCCACAAAACTCTCCAAAAATGACTCAAGAATTTTGTATCCCTATCAGAAACAATACTTTTAGGAACACCATGAAGTCTCACAATTTCTCTGAAGAACAAATCAGCAATATATGTGGCATCATCAGTTTTATGACATGCAATGAAATGTGCCATTTTAGAAAATCTATCAACAACTACAAATATGGAATCCATTCCTCTTTTTGACCTAGGCAACCCCAATACAAAATCCATTGAGATATCATCCCAAGGTTCACTAGGTACAGGTAAAGGAGTATACAAACCATGTGGCAAAACTCTAGATTTAGCCTTTTTGCATATTATGCATTTAGCACAAATTCTTTCCACATCACGTTTCATTTTAGGCCAAAAGAAATGCTCATGCAAAACATCCAAAGTTTTTTTCACACCAAAGTGACCCATTAAACCTCCCCCATGTGCTTCTCTCACAAGCAATTCACGCAATGAACATTGAGGCACACACAATTTGTTTTCTTTAAACAAGTATCCATCAACCCTGTAAAATTTATCAAATGTTTTCTTTTCACAAGCAAGAAACACTTCAGCAAAATCAGCATCATTTGCATACAACTTCTTGATATGTTCAAAGCCAAGCAATCTAGTATTAAGAGAAGAAAGAAGAGTATACCTTCTTGACAATGCATCGGCAACCACATTCTCTTTACCTTTCTTGTATTTGATGACATATGGAAATGTCTCAATAAATTCCAGCCACCTTGCATGTCTCTTGTTCAGCTTACCTTGCCCGTTAATATGCTTCAAGGACTGATGATCAGTGTGAATCACAAATTGTTTGGGCCAAAGGTAGTGTTGCCAATTCTCCAATGCTCTTTTAAGTGCATAGAGCTCTTTATCATAAGTTGGATACTTCAAGGCTGCTCCATTTAGTTTTTCACTAAAATAAGCAATTGGCTTGCTTTCCTGCATTAAAACAGCCCCTATCCCAACTCCAGATGCATCACATTCAATCTCAAAAGTTTTGCCAAAATCAGGCAATACCAACACAGGTGCAGAACACAATCTATCCTTAAGTTCAATGAATGCATCATCTTGTACTTTATCCCATTTAAAACCAACAGATTTTTTAATAACCTCAGTGAGTGGTGCAGCAAGTGTGCTAAAATCTTTTACAAATCGCCTATAAAAGCTAGCCAAACCATGAAAACTTCTTACCTCAGTTATGCTTTTAGGTGTTGGCCATTCTTTTATAGCTCTTATCTTTTCCTTATCTACTTCTATTCCTTTAGCACTCACCACAAAACCAAGAAAAACAATTTTATCCATGCAAAAATCACACTTCTTCATATTTGCAAATAATTTTTCCTTCCTCAAAACATCAAGCACACAATGCAAATGATTCAAATGCTCATCCAAATCCTTGCTATAAATCAGAATATCATCAAAATAAACCACAACAAATTTCCCAATAAAAGCACGCAAAACATGGTTCATTAATCTCATGAAAGTACTAGGCGCATTAGTTAAACCAAATGGCATAACTAGCCATTCATACAATCCATGTTTGGTCTTAAAAGCAGTTTTCCACTCATCCCCTTCCCTCATTCTAATTTGATGGTACCCAGATTTCAAATCAATCTTAGAAAATACAATAGAACCATGTAATTCATCAAGCATATCATCTAATCTAGGAATGGGATGGCGATACTTTACAGTGATATTGTTGACAGCTCTACAATCAATGCACATCCTCCAAGTCCCATCTTTCTTTGGCACTAGAAGTACTGGAACTGCACAAGGGCTCAAACTTTCTCTAATATAGCCTTTTGCCATGAGCTCTTCTACTTGCCTTTGAAGCTCTTTTGTTTCTTCAGGGTTGCTCCTATATGCTGGCCTATTAGGAATTGTTGCTCCAGGAATGAAATCAATTTGATGTTCAATTCCTCTAATAGGTGGTAAACCTGGTGGAATCTCTTCAGGGAACACATCATCAAATTCCTGCAACAAAGAACCAATAACACTAGGAAACGAAGAGTTAATGTCATTAGTGTTAAAAAAGGATTCCTTGTAAACAAGGAGAAGCAAGTGTGTTTCAGCCAGAAAAGCACTCCTCACTTCACTTTCTTTTGCATAAAAACTCATTTTCTTTTTTTCTTTTCTCTCTTCACTCTTTTCCTTTCTCTGGCTTTCTTTTTCTGAACTCTCAGATTTTCTTCTCTCTTTCTCACTCCCTATTCTTTTTGATTTTTCTCTTTCATGTTTCTCATTTTCCATATCGCTCTTTTTCTTATCTCTTTCTCTTTTCATCTTGAGTTGATCCTCATAGACTTGTTTTGGAGTCAATGGTACAAGAGTCACGGGTCTGTTGTTCATTACAAAAGAATATCTATTTGTAAACCCATCCCTCTTTACTTTTCTATCAAACTCCCAAGGTCTTCCCAAAAGCAGATGTGCAGCATGCATAGGAACAACATCACATATTATTTCATCACAATATTTGCCAATGGAAAAGGAAACAAGAACTTGCTTATCAACTTTAATTTCCCCACATTCATTCAACCATTGCAGCTTGTATGGTCTAGGGTGTTTAGTGGTAGGTAAATTCAATTTCTCAACCAATGTAGTGCTTGCAACGTTTGTTACACTCCCACCATCAATTATCAAGCTACAAACTTTATTATTGATGAGGCAACGAGTATGGAAAATATTTTCCCTTTGCTCATTCATCTCATTTTCCTTCACTTGACAATTCAAAGCTCTTCTAACCACAAGACATTCTCCTTCCACAGCATATTCAACTCCATCATCACTAGCATCTTCAATTAAGGGCATGGAATCATGATCACTTTCACTTTCGGTGACAACTTCATTATTTTTCAAAATCATGACTCTCTTGTTGGGGCACTGAGAAGCTATATGACCTATACCCAAACACTTGAAACACTTTATATCTCTATTTCTAGAAGTTTGGGAATCAGGTTTACCTTTGCTCTTTGATGTAGCGTCTTCTCTGCCTTTGGTTGCCTCCCTTTGGATAGCTCTTTCTCCTTTCTTCCAAATCTGTTTTTGTGAAGAACTTGATCCATAATGGAATTTTGAAGCACTTTTACGCTTGAGTTGCTTTTCCACCTTAATTGCCATATGCACCATGTCCTCCAACTCTACATAGTGTTGCAATTCCACTATGTCAGCAATGTCTTTGTGAAGTCCATTTAGGAAACGAGCCATTGTAGCCTCTCTTTCTTCTTGCACATTAGCTCTTATTAAAGCTAATTCCATCTCTTTATAATATTCCTCTACACTCTTAGAACCTTGTGTAAGGGTCTGCAACTTTTGATAAAGCTCCCTATAGTAATGATTAGGGATAAATCTCCTCCTCATTAGAGTTTTCATTTCTCTCCATGTTGTTACAGGCCTCTCACCATTATTTCTTCTGTTAGTGCCTAATTTATCCCACCAAACAATGGCATAATCAGTGAATTCTATTGCTGCTAACTTCACCTTTTTAGCCTCAGAATAGTTATGGCACTCAAAAATCATCTCTATCTTCTTCTCCCACTCCAAATATGCTTCAGGATCACTCCTACCTTGGAACGGTGGTATTTTCATTTTGATGCTCCCAAGGTTTCCATCGACTCTATTTCTTTCCCTAGGAATATTTCTGCCATGTCTTCTCTCATACCTCCTATCTCCTCTAACCCTATTTCTCCCCACTTCAAATTCAGATTCAAGATCTTCCTCACTAGCACCACTACCCTCATAACTTTCAGATTCAAATTCATCCATAGAAGCATCCCATTGCCTATTGTGCCTTCGAGGATTTGGCCGGACTCTTTGTAGATTTGCAATCCTTTCATCTTGCCTATCCATCCTATCCCTTATTTCTCCAAAAACCACATTCATACGTGCAAATTGTTGCTGCATTGCCCTGAGGTGGTCATCTAGATTCAGTGGATTACCACCTGAAGTTTCTTCTGCATTAGACATGGTATCTGCAAGAAAGATATTAGAGAAATAAATTTCCTCACAAATTCCTCACGTGTTTCCCTCAAGAATGTCACTCTTCACTCGTGTTTCACTCAAATTGGGCTTTTTGAATTGATGTATATCACTCTTGCCTTTTTCCGCTCTTAGATTCCTCTTGAGGCTCTTTAAAGAACTAAGCAATTTAATCAATGCAATCACAACTTATAGAGATCAACACAACACTCAGATATAAGGAACATCAAAGTGAGTATGGGAAAAGGAGTTTAAGGAAAAACAAAAGTTCAATTGACAAAGTGAAAAAGGTACAGTCAAATTCTAGGTATTAGGATAGATGCTTGCATATAACACTTCCAGCATACCAATTGGAACTTTCTTCTCTTTTTTTTTTGTTTTTTTGTTTTGCTGCTTTTTTTTTGTCAATTTTTTTTTTCTTTTTTTTTTCCTGATGCTGGTTTTTTTTTTCTCTTTTTTTTTACTGAAATTTAAAGAGAATACTCAATCTATCACAAACAATCTCAAGCAATCTGAACCCAGAAATTCTAGAAATGCGTCATTTTCAAAAGACTATAACGTACTGTAGAAATTTTGGATTGAGATGAAACTGAAACGACTGGAAAGATGAGATTCTGAACAATGAGAATGACCTATTAAATGACCAAAACTGCAAAGTAAAACGTGTCAAACAAGGAAAGAAGATTTGATGACGTTCTGGAAAAAAATGACGAATTGACACAGAAAATTTGCAGAAACACGACTGCTTTAAAATGACTAGAACTCACTAATGACAAATCGAATTGAACTAATTCCAAAACGATATGAAAGAAGAGATTTTGAACTATGAAAAGGACTTACTAAACATTGGGAACGACAAAGAGACGGTTAACGGAAAGAAGCAAAAATTTCAGACATGAACGCAGATGACCTAGACGAAAAGACTCAAGAACAAAGTAAGAAACCCTAAACGAAATTTAAAACAATGAATGGAAAGATGTGACCTGAGTTTAGATCCGAAGCTTTGATACCAAGATGGTGCGAACCCACAAGGGAAGACCCCACGAACCCACAACCAATATGAATATACGCACCCCAAGAACGCTAAACGCAGATCGACGATCCACTTGAACCCTTGAGCACGAAAGAACAAGGACCCGAAGTGTTGGAAGACGCCACAAGGTTGATCAAGCCTTGATAAGTCTGTTAGTTCTAAGAAGAACCCTAGAGAGAATCCACTCCCAAGAAACAAGGTGCAGAAAAGTGCAACCTTTCATTCAATAATCAAGTTTCAAGTCTGCCTCCAAATGAAGGGTTACAAGATATTTAAAGAGAAGTTTCAAAAACCCTAATTGCATTAAATGCATCCTAGAAAATTGAAACTAACCTAATACAATTAATTAATTAAGAAACTTAAAAGTCAAATATGCCAATTGTCCAATAATTTTCGCACAAATAAAAGTCCTAAAATATAATCAGCATTTAAGGCCCAAAATGTGCTTATTTAGGCCCAGGTGAGTCCTTCCATGTATAGTACTAGGTCCAAGCTCTTTGTTTTGAAGTCTCTAAGCCCAAAATTTGATTAGTATCTACATTTGCAGCCCATATGATATTAGTGACGTTTTCAGCATTTTTGTCCGGATTTGATCCGATCACCTCTTGCTTTGTCCAAGCCTCTTGCACTAGCCTATTTAATGCTTCCTTAATTTGTTTGGCTCTTCCTCTTGTGATTGGTCCACTTGGAATTTGCAAAGGATCACTTGAATTTGAATGCACAACTTGCTGATCCGCATCACGCATCCACTGGACTTTCAGTCCACAAGTCAATGGCCCTAAGTGTTCATCCGCGCAATAGTCTCCGAAATTCCACTTGTACGTAACAGGAGTTTCCACAGTTCTGAGTATCTACTTGTGTAAATAGGCCCCGAGCGACTACTCATACATAATAGAAGTCTCTATGGCGTCCACCCATGAAAAATAGGCCTTGAGTAACCACCCTGCAAATTATGAATGCTCATTAGGTCTTACTGCCCAGGGAATCACCCCTATGTCATAAACATCACGGGACTTGCAGCCTTAGCCTTTGCCTTCAGGTCTAATTCCCCAAGGACAGATTGTTCTTCCTCAATCTTTTTCATCATTCAGTACTGGAGTACCATATAGAGATTTATTGGGTCATATAACCCTTCCCTCAAGGAAACTTATATGATGGAAGACTTATTACAATATACCATTATTGAGAGTCAACATCCCTGTAGCTCTACTCTACGGTTTCAATGTCATGGTAGATGCACTCTACGGTTTTTCGTTATGACGGCTGCATACTATGGTTTGACATCAGTGTGGCTCCATACTACGGTACTACACCCGATGCTTTACTCAGTCACTTGACTGGCCAGCCCCCTGGAGATAGGCCTCCCCAATCATATCACCTCATAGGTAGCCTTTTCCGATTAGAACTCCCTCTAGGTAGCCCTCTCCGATCGAAATCCTCCATAGGTAGCTCTGTCCAGTTAGTCATCTCTGAATGGAAGTACAATTGTAACGGAATTCAGATCTCATAAGGTCCTTCTTACCTAGCAGATCTGTAATCTGCTCTCTTTCTCTGGGGTCAATTCATTTAGACTTTTGATATTGGTCCTGCTCCAAGCATAGTTACAACTCTAATGGAATATTCTTTAAATAGATATTTCCCTATACTAGTTCAGCAACTAGCAACTTCAAGAAATATGTATGAGATTTCTTACACATTTCTGCAGTATATTCTAGTACCTCAAGCCATTCAGACTATCTCAAGGTCCTTATGAACCAATTCAACTATTACAATTGATTCTTAGATTATGATTCTATTTCTTAGAATCTCAACCTCACCTGAGTCAAAAAAATTAGGTTTCTTCAATTATACCTAATAAGTACATTAAGAATCAAATTCAATAGTGATCATTCTAACCTCCACAGTTCTGGGTAATATCTTTAAACAATTACTGAAGGTTTAATCATCATCCGTAAGGTTCAAACTTCCTTCATGGAACAAAATCATAGTGCAACCTTATTCAGATTTTGACCTAAGAACTATTCCAGCTTAGATTTGATCCAAACGTATCCTCAACCATTAGTATCATTGAATCGGAACCTGTAGGATTGATGTACGGCATAAGCATCTCTTGCCATGCATCACCGTATATCATACCTACACTCCTTTAACCCCACGGGCTACTAAGATCATTACCTGGCACGGAGAATCTCAATATAATTACCATGCATCAACTTCCATAACCCATCAAATGAACTTTTCTTGAGCAGTAATCACTACAACAGAAAGCGTTCGGATTAAAGATCAAAACTTACTTTATCATCTCCATGCCTCTAATCATGACTTAGGTCATCTAAGAATATCAAATCATAATTTCAAACCTCTACAACGGACCGCTATTAGGCCTAACTGTAGCGTTACCCTCACTGGGTGCCACAGCATCACAGAAATCCAGCCCATAATTGAGCAAGCGTACGTGGAGCATGCCCACAATATTCCCTTTCCTAAGCGCGCTTAACAATGGAGTCCTAATGAAATCCAGGCATCAGTACTAGCTTAATACCATATGCCACTAGGTATAAGTAGCCTATACATACCTCAACCATTGCATGACATGTCGCTGACATCATATCATACGTCACTAGGTATCGGTACCCCATAATACCTCAACCACCACATGACATGTTAGGAAAGTCTCCAGCAATATGCTAAAGCCTCCAACCAAAGCTTTGCACAAGGTCACATTTCCATCTTCAGCAAAGTTGCCTCTGCACTTGAGTTTGGACTCTTGAACTCAAGTTTTAGCCCAAAACTCGAGTCTTGCCAGCCATACTCGAGTTCTGCTAGTTTTCCACAGAGACTTAGCTAATACTTCAATCTTTGCACATGCCATAAAGGCTTGCACTCGAGTTCACCATGACACACTCGAGTTCTCCCATATGCACTCGAGTCCTAGAAGTGCGGAGATGAGAGTTTGTTCTAGAAAGCTCTTAAATACCATGGACACAGGTTGCACTCGAGTTTGAACATCAACACTTTAGTCCTATGCAATTATTGCACTCAAGTTTACACTTCTCACCCTTGAAAATTCTTACCCGATACTACTTTTCACATCAGAAAATGGTCCATGAACTCGAGTTTACCAAGTTATACTCGAGTTCATCAGCTAACCAAAGCTGAGTTTACTTCAGAAATAATTATGAATCCACTAACAGGTTATCCAAATCCTTATCTTTCACTTGGCATCACTCTTAGCTGTAGTACTACTACTATGCCTCCTAATCACAAGGATTAGAACTTATCCACTTAAGCAAAGAACTTTTAGCAAATCCCATTATTTCCAAAATCAATGATCTGATACAAAAAATGTGACACCCTATTTCCAATTCTCTAAAATAAGTATAAATGAGTAGTGAAATCAGTTGTAGAACTAAGATTTGACCTCGGGCTACCTAACATTACAAAACGTTCATCAATCCTCACTCTTAACTAAGGATTTGAACCTAAGACTGAGAGGGATTTTCGAAGGGTAGAAAACTTTTCAATCATTTCCATAAACCTCACTGCATCACTAATGACTCATTGGCTCTTAATTTCATTACAATCAGAGTATATGCAAGCAATTTACTTGTGTTTTTAATGAAATTAAAACTATTATCCTTTAATTGAACTAGAGCGGTTCTCTGCTAAACTTTATTCATGCATTTATATACATCAAATGTATAACTATACATAACCTTACATCAAATATAAATAGTAGTACCTTGCACTATGATCTCATCTCACTTCTACAATCCTCCTCCGTGCATATCTCCCTATACTCTTCACCTGTCTAAATGGTTGGTTGGGAGGAGTGAGATTCGAGAGAATAACAGTAGTAAACAATACCACTATGCATGTAAGATATATTTATAATGCATGATGTGCTTGCCATTCATAAAATCATGCAAATCTTATGACATCTTCATGCATGCTCATGTTACAACAAACTCATGGCCATTGTATAACATAACAAAGCATCAACCAATCAAGCAGTCACATAAACAATGCAAACACATATATATCATATACATGGAGGCAAGGTAAGTTCCTACCTCTTGGTTTTCGTGTCCTTCCTCAAACCATCATCTTTACTCCGGCTCGAGCACTTCCGTCAAGTCCAGAATTCTAAGTATACAATAAATGAGTCACAACTCATCCATGTATCATTCTAAACTCATTTTAGTGGATAACTTAGCCTAATTATGCTAAATTACCAAAATGCCCCCAGAAGCCTGGCCTACACCCACTCGTACCCGGTTCAACTGTACTTTCTTAGAAATTATAACATGGTCTAATCCTACACAATTTCATGGGTAGAATCCATTTCTGATCTCATATTGGTTAAATCTAGGTCCAAATGATGAAGACACCCTTGACAGCCCTTACTTAAAGCTTTATTAAGGGGCAATTTGGTCATTTCACACTCTAGGCCTTTTCTCACTTCATCATCAACATGAACCCTACAAAATTTTCCCTTCTAAACTCAATGGAATCATCCAATTAATGAAGTTGCAACTCATAGCTCACGCCACACATAAGGCAACCAATTAGAGTTCTCAGAAGAGTTGTGTCGGTTTCTTCCTTTCTCTTACCTAAACACTTCCTTTTTACTTCTAATCACATGATTAGCTATTTAGGCAAGCATTGGACATCATTTAGGCCATTAAAACACTATTCAAATGAGACATTAATAGCACCCAACTCCCACCATACTCATCTAAACGATAAACCGATAGGTTTTGAAAGGAAGCTTACGCTTACCTCTACACGTTTCTGAATTGGGTTCAGAATTCTGGTAGTACTTCAGCAGGTGAGACGACACCAACCACCTCCAAACGAGAATCCAAAATCACAGAAATGAAGCTCAGGATGAGTAGAAGAAGGTTTGTATAGGGTATTTTGAGAGAAGACGTTGTTTCAACAGTGTTCTGGTGAGTTGAATTTTTCTCTCTCTTCCTCTCTCTCCCCTTCCCATTTGTCCATTCTCATTCTCTCTCTCTTCTCAGTTCTGATCACAAGCAAGAATGAGAAGAGGAAGGTGATAAATGATGACTTAATTGAATCATGTTAAAGAACTATCATGTGCTCACAACATATTAGTCAACTTATTTAACTTTCTTGCATGACAATTTATTTCTTTTCATGCTTCTTCATCCGCTGAAAATAATGAGATCAAAAGAGAGAAATATTACTATCAAATTATCCCATTATATCACCTCACAAATGGTTGACCAATCCTCATGCTTTTAGCTCTTCAGCTTTCCTTGATAATAAGTCACCAACATAGGCACATTAACTACCAAGCAGTCATTTTCCCCCATTTTAATTCTCATTCCACTAAAATTATTAGGAATATTAGGGAAAACCCATCATTTCTTGTCTTATGGAAAAATTATCATTTTTCCCTTATATTTTATGATTTATCGTAATAAATCATTTATTGCTGCTTTCCTTTATTTCCCTCCACATTTGACTAATTTGGGTATCAATAATAGGGAAATAATGGTTGCTAGCCTTTCATTGGTCAAATAACCATTTTGTCCCTTTGACAAATACCGCACAAACATGACTGCTATACTGGGAAATTCACCGGTAGCAACACTACTTTGTGTTCCAATTCATTATGTCGTATGTGACTCTCAATTACATCATCTCATATTCCCTGAGCTCTTTATCTTACCATGATATTCCCTTTTAATATCCAAGGATATAAAGGAATTTTGGGAAATAATACCATGCCTCGTCAGGACATTTACTAAATTGGGGTGTAATACTCTGAATTTTAGGATTAAAGGCTTGAGATTAAGCCTATATTAAGTAGATTGCTAGACCCTGATTTAGCAAGTATCCTAATGATGAATGATATTTATCCCAAAATTCCCTAATATATTTGGATATTAAAATAAATAAAAGGTAAGGGCAAAATGGTAATTTTGCCATAAGTTGAGAAATGAGGACTTTTCCGTAATGTTCCCATTGATTTGAGTTAAAGGGGAACTAAAAGGTGGGAAATGACTACTTGATAATTAATAAGCCCAAGCAGGTGAATTATTATCAAGTAAAATCAATAAGCGGAGAAGCTCAAGGCTTCGCTTGACCACTGGAGGTGGTGTAATGAGATAGTTTGAGAGTGAATTATACTCTCATAATTCTCATTAATATTAATGGAATGATAAAGGAAAAGAGAAATGAAACTTGTCATACAAGTAACATGATAGTTGATCAATTGGTGGTAAGCCACTTGGATGATTTTAATTAATCATCATTTCCTTCATCCTTTTATTCTTTCTTGTGCATTCAAATTAAAAGAGAAAGGGAAAGGAAAGAGAATCAGATGAGAAAGAGAATAGAGAGAACAAGAACGAGCGGATGAATGTGATGGAGAGAGAGAGGAGAGAGAAAGTCGTGATTCGTCGAAACTCTACCGAAATGGAGTTTTCTCTCTAAGTACCCAGTACAAACATTCTTCTACTTATCCCGAGCTTCAATTTTATGGTTTTGAATTCTCGTTTGGAGATGGTTGGTGTCATCTCACTGGCCAGAGCGTCACCAAAATTCTGAACTAAATTAAGAAAAGTGTAGAGGTAAGCGTAAGCTTCCTTTTTACCATTTCAGTTTTTCGTTTGGATGAGTATTATGAGAGTTAGGTACTGTTCATCTCTTGTTCAATCAGTGTTTTAGGGGCCAAAACGATGTCCAATGGATGTCTAAACAGCTAATCATGTAATAAGAAATACAAAGTAGGGTATTAAGTCAAAGAAAGGGAGGAACCGACACAACTATTCTAAGAACTCTATATTGGCTGCCATGCGTGGGGCGTGAGCCATGAGTTGGAATTTCATCGATTGGATGATTCCATAGAGTTTAGAAGAGCAAATTGTGTAGGGTTCATGTTGATGACGAAGTGAGAAAAGGCCTGGGGTGTGAAATGACCGAATTACCCGTTTTAGCTCTAAATAAAGGTTGTCAAGGGTATTTCCATCATTCAGGCGTGAATTTGACTAATATGAAGTCATAAATGGATTCTACACGTGAAATTGTGTTCGATTGGCCTATGTAATAATTTCTGTAAAAGTACAGTTGGGCTGAGCTTCCAAGGACATTTTGGTAATTTAGTATAATTGGGCTAAGTTATCAACTAATACGAGTCTAGAATGTTATAAGGATGAGTGGTGACTCATATATGATATGTTTGGGAATTCTAGGACTTGATGAATAAACATGCCAGAACCGGAGCAAGAAAAAAGGATAGAGGATGGACGTGAAGTCCGACAGGTAGTGAACTTACCTTTCTTGCATGTGTATGATATGTATTTCTTGCATTGAATATGTGACTGCCATGCTTGTTTGTGTGGAATATGTATGATTGGTTGAAGCTTTGTTATATTTGTACAATAGCCATATGTATGTCATAACATCGAGCATGCAGCATGTCATTATGTTGGCATGAAATAGTGTAGGCAAGCATGTCATTCATATATATCTACATGCATAGTGGTATATATTGTTTGCTACTGAGATTCTCTCGAATCTCACTCCTCCCAAACAACCATTTAGATAGGTTAAAGATGTATGAAGATGCATAGAGGAGAAGGAAGGTGAAGTAAAGATGGAAGCGCAAGGTGCTATCTTCCGTATTGATATAAAGGTGTGGTGTTTATGTGTAATTATACACTGGATGTATGTATGTGAATATATGATTGTTGTAAAGCAAAGAATCGCTCTAGTGTAAATAAAGAGAACAACTTTTAGTTTATTAAAATAATCGCTTGCTTACTCTGATATGTGGAACTAAGAGCTGGTAAGGTGTTGAAAATGATGGTGTCACATGGGGTCTAGCAGTCCCCTTAATCTAGGCTTAGTCTCAAGCCTCTTGTCCCAAAATTTAGGATATTACACTAAGTTGCTTGGAATATCCATTTTGTATACATTTTTAATTGAACGTGTCATCATACAATATAAGTAGTCAACATAAAAGTTTGAATTGACATTGATATGCCTTCAGTAATTTTGGCTATATAAAGCATGTCTATTCGATACAATTCATTGACATATCATATGTCCTATCCAATATTCCATAAATCTTACCTTTTGTCTTTTATCACATTTAGCCAGACAACTTATTCCTTATTTTATTCTTTTTATCACTATCACTAGGATTAGATCTAACCATATCCGCCTATGATGAGTGGTTGCAGAATAACATTCCCTCCAATCTTAAAGTTAGTTAAATAATTAGGAAATTGAAAAATTAAAAAATTAATTAATTAAAAATAATGTATAATGATTTTTCTAAAATATTTCCTTTTAATAATTTACATTCAATTATTATCTATGTAGCTTATACATCACACAAAGAAGAGAGACAAGAGATCAAGAAGGAACTTAAGTAAGTTTGTAAGCAAAATTCACTTGTTATTGTCTCTAAATTCCAAGAAACATCTTCTAATCCTCATATCATTCTTGAAATCACATGAAGCAAGAAGAAAATCAAAGAGAACAAGAAGGAAGAGGGGACGGTTTTAGAAGAAGAAGAGAAATCAAGAAGTGAATTAGGATGACAAGGAGGCGTTTTGTTGAATAAAAACATGAAACTTCATTTTCCCAAAATTTTCAAGATTTTCGGCCAAAGGGATATTTTAGTGTTTGGGCTAGAATTTGATGGATTTGATGATTCCATTGAATTTAGAATGGAAAATTGTGTAGGGAACATATGAAAAATGGAGTATAGAGGCTTTAGGGTGTGAAATTACAATTTTACCCTTAAAACCCTAACATGTGGATGTCAAGCATTTTTTTGGTGAAATGGAGTGTGATTTTGGTAAAAATGAGGTCAAAAATGGATTTTACACGCAAAATTGTATAGGAATGGCCTGGGTCGTAATTTTTAGTAAAGTACATTTATATAAGGTATAAAGGGAATTAGACCGGATTCCCAAGGGTATTTTGGTAATTGTGTATTTTTTTGCTAAAGATAACCAACCATATGAATTTAGGAATAGGACATGAATGAGTAATAACTTATTTATTATAAATTTGAAATTTTAGAAATTGATAATTGCCTGAGCCGGGCAAAGAATTATTGGACCGGATTAGCTAGCAATTGGAAAGGATTACATGTAGTATGTAATATCCTGAATTTTGGGACATGAGGCTTGAGATTAAGCCTATATTTAGGAGACTACTAGACCCCGATTTATCAAATGTCCTAGAGGGACATGATATTATTTCCCAAAATTCCTTTATATCCTTGGATATTAAAGGGAATATTATGGTTAATTAAAGAGCTTGGGAGTGACAAAACAAAGCAATTAGAAGTCACACAATATAATAAAATAGAATACAAAGTAATTTTGCTACCGGTGAAATTCCTAGTATGGCAGTGATGATTGTGTGACATGTTTTAATGCGTAAATGATGGTAAAAATTATGAAACTTTCCAGAATAAAATCATACTTATCAAGCTTCAATTTGATAGGTCATATGAGTCATTTGGAGTTGTACACAAAGAGAATTGAATTTTTGAAGTTAGCCAGTGAAATTGACTATTTTCTGGGGTAACATCCAAAGATTGAAATTATAAAAATAGTAAGCTTCCAATTGGCCAAATGTTATATTTTTCATTGAAACTAGACTCAATGAGGGTCGCATAGCATTTGGAACCACCCCAATTGGACATTTGTACAATTAGATTTGAATTTTCAAAGTTTAATGAAAATTCTGCCAGATTATCTATTTTATGCGAAAATTAAATTTTTGAGCCAACCAGGTGCTGACACGTGGCAAGCCATTTTAACACTTCCTTTAATCATCAATTATCATCTTCTTCATCCATTCAGTCTTGCAAAAATAGACAAGACGAGAGAGAAAAGAGGTAGACGAAAATGGAACGAGAGGAGAGAGAAAATTCTAATCGCCGAAACACTGCCAAATCGGCGTCTACTCTCAAAGTGCCCTTCAGGAAAATTCTTTTACTCATCGCGAGCTTCATTTCTACAGTTTCAAATTCTCATTTGGAGGTGGTTGGCGTGATCTTACCAGCAAGAGTGTTGCCGAAATTCTGAATCGCTTACGGAAACGGGTTGAGGTAAGCGTAAGCTTCCCTTTTAACTGATTGATTTGTTGTTTGGATGAGTATAGAGGAAGTCGGGTACTATTCATGGCTAATTTAAAAATAGTGTTTTTAATGGTTAAACGATATCCAATGGATGTCTAAATAGCTAATTATTTGATTAGAAGTAGAAAAGAAGTGATTAAGCCAAAGAAAACAAGAAAACAACATGTTGCACCTAAGAATTTGATTTTCTTCCCTGTATTGTGATGTGGTGATGGGTTGAGAATTTGATGATTTTGATGCTTCCATTGGCTTTAGGAGGAAAAATTGTGTAGGTATTCAAGTGTTCATGAATTTTGAATGCTTGTATATGAATTGGGAATTTTTGGAAATTGATGAATAAATGCTGTGTAATTCATTTCTGGAGGCAGTGTCATTGTGACATGGTTTTGAGTGTGTAATGTTATGAAATGACCATGAAACATTCCAGTCTGAAATTAGAGATATAGACCTTTAATTTGATAGGTCATAATGGTTAATTGGACAAGTATGCTAAGAGTTATGATTTTCCAAAGTTTAAGCATGAAAAACTGGAATTTTCTGGAGCAAGGTCTAATTAAATGCAATACTTTATTTATTTGAGTGTATCTAGATTATGACCATATTTTCACCTACAGTTAGACTTAAAGAGGGTTAAATAGAGCTTTGAACCACTCAATTTGGATTTTTGTACATTTAGTTATGATTTTTACAAGTTCGACCAAGAACTAGGAAGTTGAAATTATGGAACAGCAGGGTTGTTGGCCTCGGCCAATGGTTTTTGGCCGTAGCCAAAATGTTTATGACCTGTTTTTGGCCGCGGCCAAAACTCCCAAATTTCAAGATTTCATGTTTTTGAGTGAAATTGACCTATTTAGCCCTCCTTAGCTTCTTGGGCCTTAATATACACTTCCAATGACCCACGATCATGACTCTAATGATGTGATTGGGTATCTAGGGCCATGGAGAAGTCAAGAAAGAAGAGGAATGGAAGAATTTCCAAAAAAGCTCCAATGGTTGGAAAATGAGTAAACAAAAGGAAGGACTATGGTCCACCAGGTAGTGAACTTACCTTTTCTGCATGTATGTGATATGTATGTCTTGCATTGATTATGTGACTGCTTTGCCTATTTGTGTGGAACATGTATGATTGGTTGAAGCTCTGTTATATTTGTGCAATGGCCATATGTATGTCATAACATCGAGCATGTAGCATGTCATTGTGTTTGCATAAAATAGTGTAGGCAAGCATGTCATGCATTCATATATATCTGGCATGCATAGTGGTAATGTTTGTTACTGAGATTCTCTCAAATCTCACTCCTCCCAACCAACAATAGTGACAGGTGGAGATGCATGAAGATGCATGGAGGATATATGAAGTTGAAGTGAAGATTGTAGCGTAAGGCGCTAGTTTGTATTCGGTTGTATTTATTGGGTGATTATATTTTGAAGAAGTGATACATGTATATGTGGATGTATCTATATAAATGAATGTGTTTAGCAGAGAACGGCTCTAATGGATAGCTCTTAGTTTATTTTATGTAATCGTTGCACACTCTGGTATTGTGAAACTAAGAGCCGATAATGTATTGGTGACGCAGTGAATCTTTTGGGAATGATTGTAAAGATTCTACCCTTTTGAAAAACCCTCTCGACCTTAGGTTCAAATCCTGAGTTGAGAGTGAAATATTGCGAAAGATTTTAGATGTTGGGTAGTCCGGGTTCAAATCCTGATTCCACAACGGATTTCACTAGTCACTAATCCTCATTTATGAGCATTGAAAATAAGGTGTCACATTTAAGAAATATTGTGAAAGATTTTAGATATTAGGTAATTCGGTTTCAAATCCTGGTTCCACAACGGATTTCACTAGTCACTAATCCTCATTTATGAGTATTGGAAATAAGGTGTCATATTTAAGGAATATTGCAAAAGATTTTAGATGTTGGGTAGTCCGAGTTCAAATCCAGGTTCCACAATTGATTTCACTACTCATTTATGCTTAGTTGGAGTATTGGAAAGTAGGGTATCATATTTAATAGTATTAGAGCAGTGATTCTAGCAATGGAATCATCTGCGTAGGGATAAGACCTTATTAGAACGTTGGTTCTGGAAATGTTTAGTAATTGCTAGAGTTCTCTGCTAAAGAAAATAGGTTATGATCCTTGTTAGATGTCTTGAGTGAAGAGGCATGGTGGTAGAACTATGGTTAAGAGTGATGTCAAGTGGAAGAACAAGGATTATATAGCCTATGAGTGAATTCAAATTGAATTCTAAAGGGTATTCAACATAGGATAGTTGATGAACTTGAATTTAGCTTGCTGAACTCGAGTGCAAAGCGAATGCAAAGAATAAGGAAGTGTGCATTAGCACAATGTTTCCTAGGAAACTTTTCCTGATATGTCATGTAGTGGTTGAGGTATTATGGGATACCGATACCTAGTGATCAATGATATGCAATAATGCTAGCATAAATACCCTGGATTTCATCAGAACTCCAAAGTTAAGCAAGCTTAGCAGAGGAAACATTATGGGAAAGCTCTACGTAGCTTCTCTAATTGTGGGTTAGAGTCCAATGCCGTTGTAGCGGGCGCCTAGTGAGGGTAGCGTTACAGTTGGGCCTAGTAAAGGTCGATTAAACAGGGTTGAAACTCTGAATAGAGATTCTTAGATGACCTAAGGAATGCTTTTAGGCATGGAGATGATAAAGTAAGTTTGATTTTTAATCCAAACTCTTTCTGTTGCAGTGGATACTGTTAAGAAAAGTTCAATTGATTTGGTTATGGAAACTTGAGGCATAGTAATTGCTTTAAGGTTTCTCCATGTTAAGTAATGATCTTTAATAACCCGTGGGGTTAAAGGCATGTAGGCATGATATGCGGGGATACATGATAAGTGGTGATTATGCCGTATATCTAACCTAGAGGATCCAATTTGATGACACTGACGGTTGAGGATCGGCTTAAAATAGGTCTAAGCTGAAATAGTGCTTGGTTGAAATGTGAATAAGGTTACACTATGGTTTTGTTCCATGAAGGAAGTTTGAACCTTGTCAATAATGTTGAAACCTTAGATGTTAGAATAGGTGCTATTGATTTTGATTCTTAGCATGCCTATTGGGTATGATTGAGGAAAGTGAGTTTCCAATTTACGTGATGTTAAGGTTCTAAGAGTTGAACCATAACCTGAGAATCAAATCCAATAGTTAAATTGATTCTATAGAAATTTGATATAGCCTGAGTGGCTTGAGGTACTAGCATATAATACAGAAATGCATATAAGGTTACTGGATGTTGCTAGTTGCTAATCTAGCATAGGGAAAGATCTTAATCGTAGAATATTCCCTCAGAGTTGTGATCATGACTGGAGCTGGACTGATATTTAAAGTCCATATTAAATGACCCCAAATGAGAGATCATATTAACTACCTACAGAGGATTCTAATCGGAGAGGGCTACCTACGGAGAGTTTTGATCGGAAGAGGCTACCTGTGGGGAGATCTGATCGAAAAGGGCTACCTACGGGGATTTTGATCAGAGGGGCTGACCAGGTGTATGGGCACCTACGTGAAGCACCGAGTGTGATACCGTAGCATGGAGCTACTGTGACGTCAAACCATAGTGCGCAGCGCCGTGATGATAAACCGTGGATTGGAGCCGCCGTGACGTTAAAACTATAGAGTAGAGCTACAGGGATATCAACTTCCAATAGTGGTATCTTATAATGAGTCTTCTATCGTATAAGTTTCCTTGAGAAGAAGAAACGGGTAACCCAATAAATTTCCATGGGGTGCTCCAGTGTCGAATGATGACTGAGATTAAGGAAAGCTACTCTTGCTGTCGCATATTTTATGTAATGGTTCTGCATGTATGTGTTTACCATCGAGTGTATTTGTATTATGAATATACGGTGGGCAGTAAGACCTATTAGGCCAGCGTGTCCTTAGACAGTCAGACCTGACGGGCGTAGGCCTGAGGCTGTAAGTCCCGTAATGCCTATGGCATAGGGGTGATTCCCTGGGCAGTAAGACCTAGTGAGCATTCAGTGATTTCTGGGTAGCCACTTAGGGCCTATTGTGCGAGTGAGCGCATTGCGCGAGTGGACGCCCAGGCCATGGAGATTCCTATTTTGCACGAGTAGTCGCCTGGGGTCTATTGCGTGAGTAGACTTATTGCGTGGGTGAACACTTGGAGCCAGTGGTTGCCACTTTGCTATATGCTAACGTGCCGAATGCTCTAGTGATGATGGTTTGTTTAGCGTGTTTCGTGAACATTACATAAGAATGAGAATGAGATGAGTAGTAAGAGATGGAGCCCAAAATGAGAAGTTTGGGTTAGACTCCTGTGCGACTACAGCGGGCCTAGTGGGAGAAATTCCCGTACGGCTGTAGTGGGCCTAGTGGGAGGATTATTATATAAGTTTGCCACACTCAGTTTTGGTGAGCCAGGGGGTGTGAGAAGAACTCTTGTGCCGCTGTAGAGGGTACCCAATGAGGGTAGCTTTGCAGTGGGCCTAGTGAGAGAGCTCTTATTTAGTAAAGGTGATGGACTAATTGTCCTGATGCCATAAGACCTGATGGGCTAGTATGTCCTTAGGCTTGCAGAATATGAGATGTTGTTGAAAATGGAGCTGGGTAGTGTAACACCCTACTTCTACAATCGTTCTGATGAGTTTTACGCAGCAGATGGAACCATTAAGCGATCTTTCTTTGCAAAGTTCTTTCAATTACCAACCTCAATACAGGATTCGAATTTGTAATTGAGAGTGGGTTTTTCTTAATAGTTTAAAAAATTTGTTTTCAACATCATCATAAAGCGGTTCATAACTTCTTAGCAACTCATCATTTCTTAATTCCTTGTATAAATACTAGAGTATTTCTTTCCTCGTTCTTAGTTTATACATATACAAATCTAATTAAAATACATAACCGGTACATTTCCCTTCAATCTTCGATTCTTCTTCATATTTCCCCCTTACATATCCTCATGCATTCTTCTCCTATACTCGTCATACCTATATGGTTGGTTGGGGAGTAAGATTCGAGGGAATCTCAGTAGCAAACATACAAACAATGCATGTAAGATGAATACTAGTGCATGATATGCTTGCCTTACATAGGCTTATGTTCTCATCATGATATTCTGCATGCTCAATGTTTCGTGCAACATACTTATGGCCATAGTAAAAACATAAACAGAGCTTCATTATTCATACATGCTTCACATAATCAAGCAAAGCAATACAACAAATCAATACATAGCATAAACATCACATACATTAAAGTAAGTAAGTTTACTACCTTGTGGACTTATGTCCTTCTTCTTGAATTGCTCCCTTTTCTTCCAACCATCGGAGCTTCTTAGAAATTCTTTTATTCCTCTTCTTTCTTGACTTCTCCATGGCCTTAGATACCCAATTACATCATTAAAGCCATGATTGTGACTCATTAAAAGTGCGTACTAAGGCCTACGAAGCTAGGAAGGGCTAAATAGTTCAATTTCCTTCAAAAATATGAAATGCTGGAATTTAGGGGTTTTGACCGCGGCCAAAAATCGCTGGCCACGGAAAAAACCGGACAGAAATATTTTGGCCGAGGCTAAGAATCTCAGTGCTCAGAATTTCACCGTCCTGATTCTTGGCCAAATTTGTAAAATCATAACTAAATGTAAAAAAATCAAAATGGTGTGATTTTAAGTTTTATGGAACCCTCTTTAGGTCTACTTTAAGAAAAAAAATATACCCATAATCTAAAAGCACTTTCATAAGTACAGAATTTCATTTCATTAGACACTGCTCCAGAATTGCCCAATTTCACATGACCAGAATTTGAAAAATCATAACGCCTACCATACTTGTCCAAATCAAATCCTTCATATTACCTATCATGTTAAAGCTATACATGTCTAATTTAAGCCTAGAAAGTTTCATTATCTTTGGAGAACATTTAGCCACTCAAAACACATCACAAAGGCACTGCCTCCAGAAGACAGATTTCACAACATGTACACATTCAACTTCTAAAACTTCCAAATTCATACACAAGTATCCAAAATTCATGAACACTTACATACCCACACACTTTTGTCTCCTAAATTCAATGGAAGCATCAAAATCATCAAATTCTCAGCTCATAACCATGTCACATACAAAATAGAAAACTGAAAATCATAGTTCCCGGAAAGAGTTTGTCGGTTTCTTGTTTTCTTTGGCTTGTTCACTTCCTTTCTACTTCTAATCAAATGATTAGCTATTTAAAGACTAATTAGACATGATTTAGCCATTGAAAACACTATTTTAAACCAACCATGAACAGTACCCAACTTCTTCTATACTCATCCAAACAACAAACCAATTGGTTAAAAAGGAAGCTTACTCTCACCTCTACTTGTTTCCGCAAATGGTTTAGAATTCTGGCAACACTTTGGCCGATGAGACAACACCAACCATCTCCAAAAAAAAATTTGAAAATGTAGGAATGAAGCTCGCGATGAGTAGAAGAAGTTTCTTGAAGGGAACTTTGAGAGAAGACACCGTTACTATAGAGTTTCGGCGAGTAGAATTTTCTCTCTCTTCTCTCTCCATTTTCTCTGCAGCTTCTCTCTCTCTCTTCTATGCATTTTCAGCATGAAAAATGGGCTGAGGAAGATGATAATTAATGATTGAAGGAGGTCTTAAATTGCCTTGCCACGTGTCAGCTTATGATTGGCCCAAATAATTGATTTTCGCACATAATATCCAATCTGGCAGAATTTTTATTAAAATTTGAAAATTCATATCTAATTTTAAAAATGTTCAATTGGGGTGGTTCCAAAGGCTACGCGACCCTCACTGAGTCTAGTTTAAAGGAAAAATATAAACTTTGGCCAATTAGAAGCTCACTCTTCCCAGAATTTTAATCCTTGGATGCTGCCCCACAAAATAGTTAATTTCGCTAGGCTACCTTCAAAAATCCATTTCTCTTTGTGTACAGCACAAAATGACTTATATAACCTATCAAATTAAATTTTGATAAATCTACTTTCATTCTTGAAAGTTTCATAATATTTAGACATCATTTTCCCCTTAAAATCTACCACACAACCATGATTGCCACATCGGGAATTTCACCAATAGCAATAATACTTTGTATTCCACTTTACTATATTGTGTGTGACTTTCAATCACTTCGTTTTGTTATTCTCTGACCTATTTAGCTTGCCAATATAATTTCTTTTAATATCCAAGGATATAAAGAAATTTTTGGGGAATTTAAACATGCCTCATAAGGACATTTGTTAAACTGAGGTATAGCAGTTCACTTAATTTAGGCTTATTCTCTAGCCTTTAGTCCCAAAATTTAGGATATTACAATTCTCCCCCCATTCAATAAATTTCATCCTCGAAATTTGCTACTGGTCCGATTCTTAATAATACTTCAAAAGACCACTGTAGCAAGGGTTTCATTTCATTATTTCTTTATTCTATTGGTATCTCAAATTCGAGAGGACACCCAAAATTCTAGAGGGTACTTCAAATACTCGAGGTTTTCTCATTCAATCTTATTCCTAAAGACCTTATTATTCTATCCTACGTCTGAGCTTCCTTAATTGATGCTTACAGACTACTTCCTCTTGATTAGCACTGTAGCTAGCAAGTACTATCTAACCTAACAAGTTCATACTTCTTACCCTTCTATAAGTTTTTCTTCCTGTTTCTCCATAACCGGTAACTGCACTGCTTTTCAATTCAAAGCATCAAAGATGATAGTCGTGTCACTGCTTTTTCATTTCTTAATGTTGTCTCATATTCTACTTTTTTGATTTTCAAATATTCAAAATTCTTTTGGTCGTAGTACATTTTCACAATCATACTACACAAAATAGTGCTTTCACATTTTCAAAAAAAACATGATTATTGCCAGCTCAAACTCAAAAGTAGGGTAATTCATCTCGTAGGGTTTCAACTGTTAAGAGGCACACATCACCATTCCGTCCTACTTCACCAGGACGTTTCCCAATCCTTTCTTTCTTTCTCATTTCGTTGCATACCATACTGGTCGCTTCACTGCAAACCACACAAGGGTCGCATTCTAGGATCAAGAATATTCAATACTGGTATGAGTTTCAACCTCTCCTACAGCTCTATGAAATCCTTTCACAGACCTCATCCCACTTACAAAATTCTTTTTGTAATTTTTTCTTTCAAGTGAGTGGCAAAGCGAATCAAGAAAAATTCTAAATTTATCTGGCAAGACCTAGCAAACTGAGTATTTCTTCAACAGTTTCTGGCCTCTTCTAGTTTTGTACTGCTCCCACTATTCTGGGTTCCTCTGAGGATCCCTTCTTTTGAGACAACATAGTTCAAAAATGATAAATACAAACTGGTTGAAAATTCCGTTCAAAATTCAATTTTGTTCAAAATTCTATTCAAAAATTCAATTCTTGGAAAATTATGTTCACAATTTATTTCCTACAAAAATTTAGTTCATCCAATATACAAAGATAGCAGGTGCATTGGCCTGGTTAAAATTTAATTTTCAAAACTACATAGGAACCAAACAACTATCCTAGAAGGTCATCAATTCTAAATTCATTCCAGGCTCCAACCCTTGTTACTCTAGCAACTCATCTACATATGTAATGTTCATGAAGCACGCAAAACAAACCATCCCTTCTTAAGCATTCATATTCATTCACCGGACACACAGTCTGTTAGAAAATTCTCAGGACACGTAGTCCCTTCTATTCCAGCCTTACGGCCGTTATTTCTAGCCTTTCGACCATTATTCTAGCTTTACAACCATTTTATTCCAACCTTTCATCCGTTTCAATTCTAGCTTTACATCCGTTCTATTCCAGCCTTTCGGCCATTTCAATTCCAGCTTTATAGTCGTTATATTCCAGCCTTTTAGCCATTCTATTCCAGCCTATCGGCCGTTTCAGGACACACAGCCCTTTGGGAAATTCTTAGGCTTTATAACATCTTCGGGACGTTGCCCGGCATTCTCAGGCTTTGTAACCTATTCGGGACGCTTCCCGGCAATTCTTTGTCTTACGACCGTGGGCTTTTGCCCTTCTAGTTCTGAATGCTTTTCAGGTCTGACTGCCTAAGGACATGCTAGCCTAAAAGGTCTGACTTCCTACTGTATATTCATAATACAAATGTACTCGATGGTATATACATACGTGCATAACCATTACATAAGATACGAGAGCAAGAGTTTACTTGAATTTTTCTGTTGAGTCTGTTCTACTTTCATTCTCTTTTCTGTCTTTCTTTTGACAAATAGCACTGAAGCACCCCATGGCGTTTCACTGGGTCATATAAACACTTTTCTCATTCTACTATCTCCTCTGGGGTCATTTTGTATGGACTTTTGATATTGGTCCAGCTCCAGGCATAATTCTACTTCCTTCACCGGGGTATCTACTCGTATATTTTCTAGGAATCCGATAGTTACTAGCATATTCTATTCTCTGTCTCGCTTACGAGACCATAGTTCATGGTTATTCTCATTCTTTCTATTACTCTGTTCCACCAGGGAACAAATTCTCATTCATTCTTTCTAAGGGAATATTCTATAATCAAGATCTTTCCCTATGTTAGATTAGCAGCTAGCAACCTTCAAAAACCTCATTATCATCTGTACTATATTATAGTACCTCAATTCATTCAGGTCAATTAATATGCCTAAAGAATCAATTTAACTATTTGTTTAATTCTTAGGTTACAGTTTTATTTGTAGCAACCCTCTCGATGTCTATCCAACTTTTAGGTTCATCAACCTAATTTTAGAACCTCAGCCATACCCAATAAGGATGCTAAGATTATCATGATTCATTCCTTCTACTCTATTCTTACAACATTCGGGTAATATCCTCAAATATTCCCCTAAAGCATTGTTGACAATTCAACATTACTTACTAGGTCCACAAAGTTCATAGGGTTCATACTTTCATGTATTAGAACCATAGTGTAACTTGAGTCACATCTTGACCTAAACATTATTTCAGCTTAGATCGGATTTAAGTGTATCATAAATCTTTAATGTATTTATTCTAACATTCTCATGGCATACCAAGGGATCACCATATTTCATGCCTCAAGGTACTCAAGCCTTTATTCAAGAGGTTTCAAATTTCTAGCATACTTCCCAGGAGGTCACCTTTCCTGGGATTGCTCTTGCTTGAGCATGCTTAACCATGGAATTCTATTAGAATTTGGAACACATGCCCCCTTGGCATCTGATTCTCTAGAGGTTATACCCTTCTCTACTAGATATACATCACTACTGCTCCATTTCATTCTCTATATACAGTTCCACTCCACCCTCTAAACCAGTTTGCCCAGTTAGAAGTTAAGGAAAATTATATTTCTTTAGGTTCATTCCTAACCCATAATTCATTCTAGTTACAGAATCACTAATAAGGTATCAATATACCTATTCTCAACAACAGAGCATACTAGCCAAATGCCAGAATCTCTGCTATGATACCAAAAAATGTAACACCCTACTTCTACAATCGTTCTGATGAGTTTTACGCAGCAGATCAAACCACTAAGCGATCTTTCTTTGCAAAGTTATTTCATTTCCTAACCTCAATACAGGATTCGAACCTGTAATTGAGAGTGAGTTTTTCTTAATAGTTTAAAAACTTTGTTTTCAACATCATCATAAAGTGGTTCGTAACTTCTTAGCAACTCATCATTTCTTAATTCCTCGTATAACTACCAGAATATTTCTTTCCTCATTCTTAGTTTATACATATACAAATCTAATTAAAATACATAACCAGTACATTTCCCTTCAATCTTCGATTCTTCTTCATATTTCCCCCTTGCATATCCTCATGCATTCTTTTCCTATACTCGTCATACCAATATGGTTGGTGGGAGAGTGAGATTTCAGGGAATCTTAGTAGCAAACATACAAACAATGCATGTAAGATGAATACTAATGCATGATATGCTTGCCTTACATAGGCTTATGTTCTCATCATGATATTCTGTATGCTTAATGTTTCGTGCAACATACTTATGGCCATAGTAAAAACAGAAACAAAGCTTCATTCATTCAAACATGCTTCACATAATCAAGCAAAGCAATACAACAAATCAATACACAACATAAACATCACATACATTAAAGTAAGTTTACTACCTTGTGGACTTATGTCCTTCTTCTTGAATTGTTCCCTTTTCTTCCAACCATCAGAGCTTCTTGGAAATTCTTCTATTCCTCTTCTTTCTTGACTTCTCCATGGCCCAAAATACATAACTACATCATTAGAGCCATGATTGTGAATCATTAGAAGTGTGTACTAAGGCCCAAGAAGCTAGGAAGGGCTAAATAGATCCATTTCCTTAAAAAATAAGAAATTCTGGAATTTGGGGGTTTTGACCGTGGCCAAAAATGGCTAGCCACGGCCAAGAAACTCACTGCTCAGAATTTCACCGTCCTGATTCTTGGCAGAATTTGTAAAAATCATAACTAAATGTACAAAAATCAAAAAGGGGTGATTTCAAGTTCTATGGAACCCTATTTAAGTTTAATTTAAGAAACCAATATAACCATAATCTAAAAGCACTTTCATAAGTATAGAATTTCATTTCATTAGACACTGCTCCAGAATTGACCAATTTCACATGACTATAATTTGAAAAATCATAACTCCTAGGATAATTATAAAAATCCTTCAAATTACCTATCATTTTAAATCTATACATGTCTACTTTAAGCCTGGAAATTTTCATTTTCATTGGACAACATTTAGCTACTCAAAAAACATCACAAAGGCACTGCCTCCAGAAGACAGATTTCACAACATGCACACATTCAACTTCTGAAATTTCCAAATTCATACACAAGTATCCAAAATTCATGAACACTTGCATACCCACACAATTTTACCTCATAAATCCAATGGAAGCATCGAAATCATCAAATTCTCATCCCATCACCACATCATATACAGAGCAGAAAACTGAAAATCAGAGTTCCCGGAAAGAGTTTGTCGGTTTCTTGTTTTCTTTGGCTTATTCACTTCCTTTCTACTTCTAATCAAATGATTAGCTATTTAAACACTCATTAGACATGATTTAGCCATTGATAACATCATTTTAAACTAACCATGAACAGTACCCAACTTCTTCTATACTCATCCAAACGACAAACCAATCGGTTAAAAAGGAAGCTTAAGCTTACCTTTACTCGTTTCCACAAACGGTTCAGAATTCTGGCAACACTCTGGCCGGTGAGATAGTGCCAACCACCTCCAAAAAAAATATGAAAACATAGGAATATAGCTCGCGATGAGTAGAAGAAGTTTTCTAAAGGGCAGTTTGAGAGAAGACACCGTTACGGTAGAGTTTCGGCGAGTAGAATTTTCTCTCTCCATTTTCTCTGTAGCTTCTCTCTCTCTCTTCTATGCATTTTCAGCATGAAAAATAGGCTGAGGAAGATGATAATTGATGATTAAATGAGGTGTTAAATTGCCTTACCACGTGTCAGCTTATGATTGGCCCAAATAATTGATTTTCGCACATAATATCCAATCTGGCAGAATTTTCATTAAATTTTGAAAATTCATATCTAAATTTACAAATGTCTAATTGGGGTGATTTTAAAGGCAACGCGACCCTCACTGAGTCTAGTTTAAAGGAAAAATATAAAATTTGGCCAATTAGAAGTTCACTCTTCCTAAAATTTTAATCTTTGGATGCTGCCCCATAAAATAGTTAATTAGAGGCTCGAGGCAATAAGACCCGAGATGGAAATTTGCATAGGGCAGTGCCCTTAGGCTATAAGACCTATATGTCTAAGTGCTGTGGTTGTTACCTAGTACCATGACATGGACCAGTGCGTCCAAAATATGCCTTGAAGATGGCAAAACATATAGGTTGTACCAGATTGTAGCAGAGGCAGTAAGCCTAAGATGCCTATGGCATGAGGGATAAATCACTAGGCTGTGAAGCTGGAGTATCTAGCGCCTTGGAAGTTGAAAGAGCCGTAAGGCTTGAAGTGTATATAGTATGCTTTGGGGAGAGTCCCAAGGAGGCAGTGAGGCCTGCGAAACCAACTGTTGTGAGATCAGACTAGTGAGTCCTGTGTGAGTGCTACATACTGGATACATAATGGATGAGAGTGCTGCATAGTGAATGCAGAATGCCATTTGAGATTTGTTCTCAAGAATATGATTCTTTAGTTGCATGCTCTATAAGCTTGCAAATAAAAGAGATAGTTGATAAGATGATAGTGATTTGCCACCGTGATCGAAGATTCTCACTATGTGAGAGTGAGATGTAGTGTTGTGTTTTACCCCGACATGGTGTAGGGGCTAGTACCTTATTATTGTTCAGGCTAGAGGAGCTGACCAGGTGTATGGGCGCCTGTATGAAGTATTAGTCCTTGAATGAAAGAAGAGGGTAAAACTAGCGGCCATGGTGCCTTATGTAGTTTCCCAAAAGAGGGTTGACCGGCAATTAAGCTATAAAAAGTGCTGGAACTCTACATGAAAGGTACAGATGGTACCCTATAATGTTCGAAATTTCGAGAACGAAATTTATTGAACGAGGGGAGAACTGTAATATCCTGAATTTTGGGACAAGAGGCTTAAGATTAAGACTATATTTACGGGACTACTAGACCCCAATTTATCAAATGCTCTAGAGGGACATGGTATTATTTCCCAAAATTCCTTTATATGCTTGGATATTAAAGGGAATATTATTGTGAATTAAAGAGCTTGGGAGTGAGAAAACAAAGCAATTAGAAGTCACACAATATAACAAACTGGAATACAAAGTAATTTTGCTACCATAAAATTCTTGGTATGGCAGTGATGATTGTGTGACATATTTTGATGCGTAAATGATGGTGAAAAATTATGAAAATTTGTAGAATGAAAGTATACTTATCAAGCTTCAATTTTATAGGTCATATGAATCATTTGAAGTTGTACACAAAGAGAAATGAATTTTTTAAGTTAGCTAGTGAAATTGACTATATTCTGGGGCAACATCCAAAGATTGAAATTCTTGAATGAGTGAGCTTCCAATTAGCCAAAGATTATATTTTTCATTAAAACTAGACTCAATTAGGGTCTCATAGCCTTTACAACCACCATAATTGGATATTTTTACAATTAGATATGAATTTTTAAAGTTTAATGAAAATTCTGCCAGATTATCTATTTTATGCAAAAATTCAATTTTTGAGCCAAATAGGTGCTGACACGTGGCAAGCCATTTTAACACTTCCTTTAATCATCAATTATCATCTTCTTCATCCATTCAGCCGTACAAAAACAAACCAGAAGAAAGAAAAAAGAGGCAGACGAAAATGGAGGGAGAGGAGAGAGAAAATTCTAACCGCCGAAACACTGCCAAATCAGCGTCTACTCTCAAAGTGCCCTTCAGGAAACTTCTTCTACTCATCACGAGCTTTATTTCTACAGTTTCAGATTCTCATTTGGATGTGTTTAGTGCCATCTTTCCTGCCAGAGTATTGCCAGAATTCTGAACCATTTACGGAAGCGAGTAGAGGTAAGCGTACGCTTCCTTTTTAACCGATTGATTTGTTGTTTGGATGAGTATAGAGAAGTTGGGTACTATTCATGACTGATTTAAAATGATTTTTTCAATGGTTAAATGATATCCAATGGATGTCTAAATAGCTAATTATTTGATTAGAAGTAGAAAAGAAGTGATTAGGCCAAAGAAAACAAGAAAACAACATGTTGCACCTAAAAATTTGATTTTCTTCCCTGTATTGTGATATGGTGATGGGTTGAGAATTTGATGATTTTGATACTTCCATTGGCTTTAGGAGGAAAAATTGTGTAGGTATGCAAGTGTTCATGAATTTTTAATGCTTGTATATGAATTGGGAATTTTTGGAAATTGATTAATAAATGCTGTGTATTTCGTTTCTGGAGGCAGTGTCATTATGACATGGTTTTGAGTGGTGTAATGTTATGAAATGACCATGAAACGTTCCATTCTGAAAGTATAGATATATACCTTTAATTTGATAGGTCTTAATGGTTAATTGGACAAGTATGCTAAGAGTTATGATTTTCCAAAGTTTAAGCATGAAAAACTGGAATTTTCTGGAGCAAGGTCTAATTAAATGCAATACTTTATTTATTTGAGTGTATCTAGATTATTACCATGTTTTCACCTATAGGTAGACTAAAAGAGGGTTAAATAGAGCTTTAAACCACTCAATTTGGATTTTTTTACATTTAGTTATGATTTTTACAAGTTCGGCCAAGAATTAGGAAGTTGGAATTATGGAACAGCAGGGTTGTTGGCCGCAGCCAAAATGTTTATGACCTGTTTTTGGCCACGGCCAAAACCCCCAAATTTCAGGATTTCATGTTTTTTAGGGAAATTGACCTATTTAGCCCTCCTTAGCTTTTTAGGCCTTAATATACACTTCCAATGACCTACGATCATGACTCTAATAACATGATTGAGTATCTAGGGCCATGGAGAAGTCAAGAAAGAAGAGGAATGGAAGAATTTCCAAAAAAGCTCTAATGGTTGGAAAATGAGAAAACAAAAGGAAGGACTATGGTCCACCAGGTAGTGAACTTACCTTTTATGCATGTATGTGATATGTATGTCTTGCATTGATTATGTGACTGCTTTGCCTATTTGTGTGGAACATATATGATTGGTTGAAGCTCTGTTATATTTGTGTAATGGCCATATGTATGTCATAACATCGAGCATGCAACATGTCATTGTGTTTGCATAAAATAGTGTAGGCAAGCATGTTATGCATTCATATATATCTGGCATGCATAGTGGTAATATTTGCTACTGAGATTCTCTCGAATCTCACTCCTCCCAACCAACAATAGTAAGAGGTGGAGATGCATAGAGGATATATGAAGTTTAAGTGAAGATTATAGCGTAAGGCGCTAGCTTGTATTTATTGGGTGATTGTATTTATAAGAAGTGATACATGTATATGTGGATGTATCTATATAAATGAATGTGTTTAGCAGAGAACGACTCTAATGGATTGCTCTTAGTTTATTTTATGTAATTGTTTCACACTCTGATATTTTGAAACTAAGAGCCGATTATGTATTGGTGACGTAGTGAATCTTGTGGGAATGATTGTAAAGATTCTACCCTTTTGAAAAACCCTCTCGACCTCAGGTTCAAATCCTGAGTTGAGAGTGGAATATTGCGAGAGATTTTAGATGTTGGGTAGTCTGGGTTCAAATCCTGGTTCCACAATTAATTTCACTACTCATTTATGCTCAATTAGAGTATTGGAAAGTAGGGTATTACATAGTAACTCTATATTTCATATACTATGTGATTGTTTATATGCATTGTGTTGTCATGCTCTATGATATGAATTGCATGTTACAAAACCTAGCTATGGTGTGGGAAAAGCACAATTACCATTAGGCTAAGTGGGACCTAGCTGAGGTAATGAAACAAGTACGGACAGATAGTCATCTATCCAGAACATTACAACAAGTAAGGGTCAAACAGTAATTTGATCCTGAATAATGTACACAGTGAGGCCAGTAAGATCAAACAGTCGTTTGTTCTTGAAGGCCGAACATGCAGTTATAATTGCAATTTATTATATCTCTGCTATATGATATGGTGCATTGAATGTTTATTTATCACATTTAATATGATTGATTATGTGTTACTACTGAGATTAGTATGAATCTCATCATTTTCCATAAATTTAAAATTTATTCAGCTAGAGGTAGCATCTCTAAGGGCAAAAAGGTTGACACAGGCAACTGAGGGTTTCAATTCTGTACAAGGCATAGTGTTGGTTATCTGTAGTTCTTTTATTATTTTGGGATTTGTAAATATTATGTATAAACCCTGTAGAAATTCCTGTAATGTAATCAAGTACTTTATATCAGTATGTTTATGTTGTTTCTATATGCCCACTGAACTACATGTTGTTACTTTGATAAATGTCAAAATATTAAGGGGTTTGATAATATGTACATGCAATTATTAGGGGTAGCTTTTAATGTCTGCTCTTTAATCAGGAAACTACTAACACTATTGCATATTAGTGCAAAGTTAACATTCCATACTTAACGGTTTTCATGAAACCATGAAATATACAAAGGTAGAGTTAAGGGAATGCACTAGATAACGGTTATTTAAAAGAATCGTTAAGTATATGGGACAATATTTGACGGTTTTATATGATCACCGTGATTTATAAGTTTGGTTTTTTGGGAAAGCAATGGTATAGTTTACTTGGTGGTTGTTTGTAGAACATCATTAAACATACGCTATCAATATTTGACGGTTTTATATGACCACCGTGATATATAAGTTTGGTTTTTTAAAAAAAATGATATTGTTTACTTGACAATTGTATGTAAAGCACCATTAAAAATATGCTTCCAATACATGATAGTTTTCTATTAAAACACCATGAAACTTATATATGTATGACGTTTGTTCAAAATAAACCATTAAATATAGGGCTTTAAAATCCTTTTCCAACCCTATTCTATCACGATTTCAAAATTTCCACCATTTCTATGGGCGCTAGGTTAACAGCTCTGAGTACTCTTTTCTAGTATCCCCACCGTTATTTCCCTCTCTATTGTTGCCGAAATTGTGATTCTCCTCGTTCCAGTATCTATGGTTGTCTATGAAGGCGGTCGTGGCTTGTTCTGGGTTCTGGGTTCTTCAAAGCTCAAAAATTTTTGCGTCCATTCACATAAAGGTGAGAAATGTATGCCCTTAATAAGAGTTCATGATTTGAACTTAATGTTACATTCATCTATGTGTTGAAAAATTAATGGGTTCTAGTTTTATGGTTCTTTGAAACTCATAAACCTATATATGCTTATTGCTCTATTTAGCTTGTAGGTAGAATGTACAAAACCCTTTCCATTTTGAGTTTAATTAGGTGGTTGCTTAATTGGCATTTATATGATATTAAAGGTTTCAGTCTGCCATTCCATATCATTGAAGTTTGAGACTAGCTACTGCACTCATCAATTTGAGTCAAAGTTTGAAAATTGACCACATGATTATGAACTTTCATGCCAAATTTTATATTTTGGTTGCTGCATTTTCAACTTGAGAAATTCAGGTAAACTAGTTATCCCTATAGATTTCACTTTCAACTTGAGGAATTGCCCAGTTGGATAGCATTTTGCATGAGAATGTGATGTTTAAATTAAATTTAGCTTGTGCCTATGGAAGTGGTTAATTGGCTTGATTTTGAAGTTAAAAAAATGTTCTTGCTACATATGTCAAGATATAATATAAACTCTATTAAGCATCCACATTAATTATATAAGAATCATGTTCATGTTAAATCGTTGGAGTTAGATAAAGACTATAACTCATTTTTAAAAGGTTAAATTATATAAAACCCTCCTAAACTTTGAGTCAGTTGCATATAACCTCACTGACATTTCCAAGTTTAAATTTAACCCCTCCAACCTTTCATTTTTTTAACTATTAAGCCCCTGTCGTTAAGTGATCGTAATCTTGTTATTGGAAAATGTCACATCAGATTATAAGATGACATATGGCATCCTGTGTAAATTGTCAACTTCATAAAAACCTCCCTAAACTTTGAACAGTTGCAGATAACCCCCTTGACATTTCAAAATTTAAATTTAACTCCCTTAAAATTTTGATTTATAATATTAAACCTTATATTGTTACTTTTATCATTTTAATAAATTTCTTAAGTCTTTTACCATCATTTGTCAATTAAAATACTTTTATTGTATGGAAAAAACTTGATGAGTAATATTTAAAAATATAAAAATAAAAATGTCATCATTTGTATAACATTTACTTATTTTCTTAGGATAATTGAGCATTGATAGTATAAAAAGATCATCAATTGTGTTAAATATATTCTTAGGATGGTTGAGCATTAATAGTTTAAATATTACATTTATGTTAAATGATAGCTTTTCCCCTCATTAATTTTTTATTATTAATGGTTGAGCTTTTATCAACATTTATTTTTATATTTTTCTAAATATTATTGTTCTAGTTTTTGCCATATAAAAAAACTATTTTAATTGACAAATAATATTAAAAATCTTAATAAATTTATTAAAATGATAAAAGTAACTTCATGTGGTTTAATATTATTATAAATCAAAGTCTTAGGAGAGTTAAATTTAAAAGTTGAAATGTCAAGAGGTTATTTGAGAATAATCAAAGTTTAAGGGGTTATCTGTGACTGTTCAAAATGCAGGAGGGTTTTATGAAATTGGTAATTTATACAAGATGTCACGTAGGATGCCACTTGTCATCTTATAATATGATGTGGCATTTTCTGTTAAAAATATACCGGTCCCTTTATGGCAGGAGATTAATAGCTAAAAATTGAAGGTAGGAGGTTAAATTTAAACTTTGAAATGTCAAAGTGTTACATGCAACTAATCTAAAGTTTCGTGGAGTTTTGTATAATTTAGACTTTTAAAAACTAGTGTTCTTAATACATATATTTGATATTTTGTCTAGCTATACGGTCTTTTTTATCTATATTTTTCTTAATTAGGTTGAGTGAATGTAATTTTAGTCCAAAAAAAGTGTATAAGTAAGTTGACTAGAAGGTTAACTAGCTTGACGAATTTGTGAAGTAATCATGATTATGCTTAATGTGTCAAGATTTGTTACAGGTTAATATGTCGGCATACGATAATGACTCAAGTACTGAGGGTCCTAACCCCTCCGCCCAAGATGCCCTCTCTGTACCCTCCGTTGAAGCCGCCCCCTCCACCAACCCCTCTAGTGTGTAGAATGATTAAGCATGACTTATGGCACAAGTGGAAAGAGCACTAAGGAAGGGTCTTGTTGTGATGAAGGAGGTCCAGAAAGCAAAGAGAGGGGATAAATGTAATGTGAGATGGAACATGAAATGTCAGGTTATGAAATATGACAAGTTCATTAGCTACCTCAGGAATACAGCAAAAAGCAATATGCTTATTACTTTGAACAACTGGAAGAAGACAACCAAGTCAATAAGGAAGGCTATTTAGGATCAAATGATGGTAAGATATGATGCTACATAGTTAATAATATCATGTTAACCGGTATAACTAATACTAACAAGTTGATTTTTGTATTTTGTAATATGGATTCCACATAGATGACAACAAGAATTATGTGCTTCGGAAGGATGGTAGGGTATTGCACTCATTTGTGACAAATAAATTTTTTGTTGGAACTCAAATCCATAGATGAGTTGGTAGTTCTGACACTGTTAAAATAAGTTGTTAAATAGCCCAAATGGGTTGCTTTTATACTGTCGCGACACGCTAGAGAGCTCAAGGTAAATTAAATTTAAAGAAATAAAAAGTCAATAGTACTTCTATATTAATGTAATGCAACTCTAACATCTTTGTTGTTTCTTTTCAAAGCTATTAAGCAAAGCAAACCATGAGAGGGTAAAGAACAATGGATACCCATACCATGGAGGCCACACAGGGTAAGCAAATATCAAGTAATAATTGCTAGAGAAGTAAGGATTATGATTAGATGTCACTATACGACGTGAAGTGCTATGGGCTACTGCGAGGAAAAACAAAGATGGAAAAATTGGCAATCTCATATGCTGGAGGTTGACTCAAGAATGGTATAGTTTTGATTATTTTGATTAAATTATAATTGAATTTTTAATACAAAAGGTATTTAACCTTTCATTTTGCTACAGGAGAGCTTGAGCCAAGAAGTAGACCGAGGCTAGTTTCATGGGGATGAGGATATCTTGGAAAAGGCACTAGGTCTTAACCATAATGGTCTTTTAAGGGGTGTCAACTATGAAGTTAGCAAAAAAGAATACTTTGAGAAGCGGAAGAAGCTGATAAGGGTGTTTGATCAGAAGCTTCAACAATATATGGAGATGACCGAGGTGCTTAAGCAGTAGCTTAAAGCACAAAAAGCTATTATTGATCAGTTCATGAGCTGAGACATAGTGGGGAAGAAAGGAATGGTACACTCCCAAAGTGCCAATGATAGCAGCATATTCATCTCTCAAACTATACCTAACACTACAAAAAAATAGGTAATTTCCAATGGAATAAAGGTTTTTTGCGACGGGATTCCATCACAAACCATTTTATGACGGAATTTCGGAAGGAAAAAATTCCGTCATAAATTGATTTTTGATGGAATATGACTTTCTGTCTCAATTTGAGACAGAATTTACGATGAAACTTTTTGTCGCAAATTGTGAGGGAATTTACCACAGAAATTCAGTTGCAAATTACGATGGAATTTGTTCGTCGCAAATTTCCTTGCAATTTATGATGGAATTTCTTCCGTGGAAAATTTGTCTATGCCATTTTTCAATCGAAACCTCCGGCCGGCAACTGCCGACCATCACCACCTTGCCTCCGACAGCCTATGTCTTGGTCAACCGCTGTGTGTCCCGGTCAACTGCCACATGTCGCCCTCCGTCGCTCACCATGTAACACCCTAAATTTTAAGACAAGGGAACTGAGAATAAGGCTAATTTAAGTAGACTACTAGGCCCTAGTTTAGCCAGTGTCCCAAATAGGCACGAGTAATTCCCATAAATTATTTATACCATGGGGTACTAAAGAGCTCAGGAAATGACAAACAAAGCAATTGGAGCGCATATATGACATAATTATGTTATAAAACAAGGTAGTGTTCCTACCAATGATTTTACTATATGGTGGTCGTGCTTGTGTGACGAATATTCAATGGGAAAATAACGTAAGGGAAAAATAGTAATTTTTCCATAAAGCAAGAAATGATTATTTTTCCCAATAATTTCAATGAGATGGGAACTAAAAAGGAGGGAAACGAATACTAAGTGAATTAATACTCAAGAAAAGTCAAGAGCCATAAAGCATAAGGCTGCAAGTAACCACTTGTATGGTGATATAATGGGATAGTTTGTGAATAATAATTCTCTCCCTGTGTCTCATTATTTTGGTGGATGAAGAAGCAAGACAAATGAAATGAATTATCATGCAAGAAAGCTAAAGAAGTAGACTAATAAGATTAACCACATAAGAGTCACCTTTAAGGACTCATCAATATCATTCTTCATCCATTTCATCTGATTCATTCAACCAAAATAGATCAGAACGAGAGAATAGAGAGACGAGAACGAGAAAATGAGAACGGAGAGAGAGAAGAGAGAGAAATCTACTGATCGCCGGAACTCTATCAGAATGGCATCTTCTCTCTAAGTATCCTTTACGAACATTCTTCTACTCATCACAAGCTTTAATTCTATGGTTTTAGAATCTTGATTGGAGGTTGTTGGTGCCATCTCGCCAGCCGGAGTGTCGCCGGAATTCCGAACCGAATTCATAAATTAGTTAAGGTAAGCGTATGCTTCCTTCTGGGCTTTCTAGTTTGTCAGTTGGATGAGTATGGTATAAGTCAGGTACTATTCACTCCCCGTTCAATCATTGTTTTAATGATGTAAATGATATCTAATGCTTGTCTAACTAGCTAATCATGTGATTAGACATAGAAAGGACATGTTTAGGCAAGAGAAAATGAGAAACCGACATAACCCTTCTGAGAACCCACTAATTGCTGCTAATTGTGTGGCATAAAGATGGAATTGGAATTTCATCAATTGGATGATTCCACTGAGTTCAGAAGAGCAAAATGAGTCAAGTTTATGTTGATGGTGAAGTGTGAAGAGGCCTTCTGTGTGTAATGACCGAATTGCCCTTAAAGCACTAAGTAATGGGTGCCAAGGGGTATTTTCATCATTTAGGGCCTGAATTTGAGTAAACTAAAGTCACCAATGGATTCTACACGCGAAATTGTGTAGGAGCACCTCAAGTCAATATTTTGGGTAAAGTGTAAGTAATTAGGTATAATATGGATATAAGCTAAGTCTTAGGGGTATCTACATAATTCTACGACTATGAACCATGATAACCAACACAATAAGTCTAGAATGAGTTATGAGTAAATAATAACTCATTTATCCTAAATGTGTAATTTTAGGATATACCAACAAACAAGTCAAATCGGAGTTGGACCAAGGACAAGTAAGGAAAGGACATATTCCAGGTAGTAACCTCCTTCTTACATATACTATACGATATCTATTATGAATGTCATCCATTCGTAGCATGAACTACTATTCTAAACAATCATTCGCCATGTTGTGGTAAAGGACCCAACAGGGGTACCAAGTCGACCAAGCTGCAAACGTAAGTTTGGCCTTGGGCTAGTATATACACGAAAAGTCGATCATCTTACATGTCATGACATTGCATATCTATTTTCGTATTCTATTTGTATGTAAGCAAGCTACTACTGAGATTCCCCTGAATCTCAACCTCTCTATGAAAAATGTAAGTTTCCAGTAGTAAGCAGCAGCTTGAAGAACAAAAGTGTGATTTTTGTCATCTGCAGGTGGCAGACTAGTACAAGAAGAGACGTTGGTTATCTGAAGACTCCATAATGTATTTTAAGGTTTGTAATTATTTTTTATACCCCTATGAGATGGTTGTATATATATATAAAGCATTATTGTGTCATTATATCAGTATATTAGCACTGCAATTATTTTAATGGGCCATTGTATTCCGCGTAATTGCGACTCTGAGTATTTTGCCATATTGGAACGAGGGACGTCACATGCCACATGTTAATAGCACAAATTGGTTGCATTTTGTGACCAAGTTGAAATTCGAAGCCATGACCTCTCATGCGTATGCTATTACCTTTGCCAATTGAGCTGGGAAGAACCTGCGTGATTTAAATGCAAAATCATATATATAGATCATTAAACATTACAATTTAGTTTCCTTATTTTTGTTATGTCAATATTATATCTAAACTTTTATTATTAATAACTTTTTTTATTCATTTTATTATATATTTGATTTTTATTGTATTTATAAAATTTGTATTTGTATTTTTATATAATATATTATCAAATATATATATATATATATTAATTTCAATAATAAATATGAATTAATAATTTTTTTATTTATGTTATAATTTAATAATAATTTGAAATTTAAATTATAATATAATTAATATATAATAATTAGATTAAATCATCAATTAAATAAATCATAATAAAAAATTAAAAAAATTAACACATATTTCCGACGGAATTTTCTACGAATAAATTGTCAAATTTTCTGACAAAATTTCCATCTGTAATTCTGTAAAACACGTTACGTTAGGATTTACGACAGAATTTCCTACGGATGTTTTCCATCAAAAAATTTTTGACGGAATTTCCGACGATCTTTAGACGACTTTAAGTAAATATATTAAGTATACATTTTATTATAATTCACACACCCACGCACACAGAAGTTTTTGGAAAGTTTTGTATTGATGTAAACCGTTTTATGAAATTTTAAGTGCCTTTTGCATCTTTTTCTAAAATATCCATAGAAGTATATGAAATATACACGCTGCTTGTCAGAAAATAGTATATAATATTACTAATTCATATTAAATAATAAAAAACTTAAAAATTAAAATATTAACTAAATTATTTTCTAAAAAATGACATTCATATAATCTTAGAAAACAAAAAAAATCATTTGATTTAACATATATTAATGTTGATATATAGAGGCATAAAATCATAAAGCAATAATATTTGGCCAAAATCGTTACGTTAGGCTTTGCAACGGAATTTTTGATGGAATTCTCATTTAGAGCTTGTTATGATTCTCCCAGACTCAATTTATACCAGACAACTAATTAATATTTGGTCATTCTAATAGTAATGGTTATATGTTAGTCTTATTTTAAAAAATGAAAATCTACTTAATCTTTCTAATTTTACGTAAGTTTTTATTTTGATCTCTTAATTATTAATGAAGTCAATACACTTACAAATTTCAATGGGATCTATTTTAAATTGTAGAATAATAATTAATTTATTTTCTAAGATGCTAAAAATAAAAAATTATGTATTGATAGAATTCTTTTAAAACTCAATCCTTTGAATATTTGGTACAGAATTCACTGTATATGATATGAATTTAATTTTCCATATGATTCTCATAATAATTAAAATTTAAACTCTTAATAAATGTTAATTCCCACTCTTTTTTTTTCAGATGCACTAGTTATATCATTTTATGCTCTTAATCAAGAAAATTGAGAAAAATTAGGTATAAGGATTAAAACGGTAAAGCTCACTTGTAGATCTACAATCCAGTTTCAAGAATAATCAATTCAGATTTCTGAAACTCTCTTAAAAGCTCATTAATAGATTTTAAACTCTGCAATACAACTTCAAGGACTGATCATTTCTCAAAAACGTTGGTTAGCATGAACCTTTTTTATTTGTATTTTTCCTACCAACCAAACAAAGATTTCTCCAGAAAGTCATAAACTTGAAAATTAGTAAGAAGAAGAAATGCAGGGAAGATGAGAATTAATACATAATAAATAGATTAATCATTAATTAAATAAATCATAACAAAAAATTTTAAAAATAAATTAATACCTACTTCCGACAGAATTTGAGACGGAAATTTTTCCGTGGGAAATTTCTGTCGCAAATTCTGATTTGCGACGGAATTTCTGACGGACTTTTTTCTGTGGGAAATTTCTATAGCAAATTCTGATTTTTTTTTGAAAAATTTCCATCATATATTCTGATTTGTGACATAATTTTTCCATGGGAAATTTTGATCACAAATTCTGATTTTTTTTTTGGAAACTTTCAGTCGAAAATTCTGATTTGCGAAAGAATTTCTGACGGACTTTTTTATGTGGGAAATTTCCGTTGGAAATTTTGATTTACGATGGAATTTCCGGAAGACATTTTTCGTGGAAAATTCTATCAAAAAATTTGTGACGGAATTTTCGAAGGTTTTTGGATAACTTTTGAGACGAAATGTTTTTCCCTCTCAAATTCTGTTGAAAATGGACGTTTTTTTGTAGTGTACGATAATATGAATCATGCTGAAAGCCTATGCTTTATTTATTTTTGCTTTAAACTAATTGTATTTTCTCTTTGTCTAGGGCAAGACAGAGGTTGAGTGTATGGCTGATAGCCGTAAGCGGCACATAATTGCTATAGGCCACATTTATAACATATAAGGGGAGAATATGATTCACAACTAGCCTCTCCCTTAGAATCATGTTAGGGTAGAGTTGAAGATAACCATCGATCCTAAATATCCTATTCTAGTACCCACCCCAGATGCACATACACTAGGAGGAGCTGCATGCTAGTGAAGTTTATAGTAACTATTTTGCTAGCTTGTCAACTTATTTAGGGGAAGAGGAAGAAGAGCAATCTGAGAGTTATAACATCCCAACACCTTGCTCTAGATATTGTCCGCCTTTGGCCCGTTACCCCTCATGGCTTTAAAACACATCAAGAGGGGGAGGTACTTAGATCTTTATAAGGCGTCTTTTATTCCCCTCCTTAGCCGATGTAGGACATGATCTAATTTTAACATCCGAGCACCTCACTCTCAATATTGTCTACTTTGGACCCGTTACCCCTTACAGCTTTAAAACGCTTCAAGGGGAGGTATCTAGACCCTTATAAGGTGACTTTTGTTCCCTTACCTAGCTAGTGTGAGACATAACACTCCACCCACCTTTGGGTCCAGCGTCCTTACTAGCATATCACCTATATCTATCTAAAACCAATCTCTAATACCTTTTATAATATCGTAATGTCTCAATCTTGATATTGTCCGCTTTGGGACCTATTGGCCCTATAGCTTTAAAACACGTCAAGAAAAGGAGGTATTCAGACCCTTATAAGGTGTCCTTCATTTCCCTCCCAAGTCGATGTAGGACATAACACTCTCAATTCTCTGGAAATTGTGCCTTAGGGGCCTATCATTGTATTTTGAACTTTGTTATTCAATAAATTTCTCCATTTAGTTATCACATTATTCGCATGTTGACTGTGATAATTGTATCCTTGGATAAATCATAATGATTGTCCTAAATGTCCCTGGTCGGTCATCTATACTGGAGCAAAGATAAAATAAGACTAGTATGACTTTGATAAGACATGGGAATACCAATCAAAGTCATAGGCACTTATAGGAGTACAAGGTGGTGGACCGACCTGCTATGAGAAAGCTACATAGATCAAGTCGTAAGCTTATCTCATGTATAACCACATCACTATGCCCTTTGACCTAAGATTATCATGGATTCCTACATGAGAGTACCTAAGCTTTGACCTAGTTAAAAGTCACATTTGACCGGATGATGATAAAGGCTAAAATTGGGCTTGGCAGTTTTCATGCAAAGGAATGTGAATGGTCAAGATGGAATTTGTCCCTCGCATTAGTAGAGAGATATTACTGGGCCCCTCGATGAGTGAGTCTGAGTAATGTATGGCCATACTATGATGGAAAGGAGTTTCCATTTCTATAGTCAGACTACTCAGGGATTGAGAAAGTAATAGTCAGGAATAGAAGGATGACATTCTCCATGCCTTATCCTTGACCAAAATATCATGTGACAAAAGGGACGTGACATGGTTGTATGATAGGTTACATCGTGTTAACGATCCTCATATGAATTGGGTAGTCACAATGTCTTACTAGAGGCCACTTTTGACTTATAGGCTTGTACAGTTATTGGCCTACTACCAACTTCGTATGGGCATACAGGGTCGCACACAAGAATAGCCCAACACAAGCTATAATGTTAAGATTCATTGAATCTAAGATGCGTCTAAGATTCAATGAATACAATGTTTAATCTAGGGTAGACAATATATATGTGAGACCTTATCTCCAATACTCATAAATGAGTATAAGTGACTAGTGAAATCCGTTGTGGAACCAAGCTTTAAACTCGAACTACCCAACTCTCAATATACTTCATAAAACTCCCAAACTCATTTAAGGACTAGAACCTAGGCTGAGATGGGTTTTTCAAAGGGTAGAATACTTAAAATATATTTCCACAAGATTCATTACATCACTATTACATCATCGGCTCTTAATTCCACTATATCAGAGTATACACAAGCGAATCACTTTCCTTTATACTAGAATTAGAGCTATTATCTTCATTATATTAGAGCGGTTCGGTTCTCTGCTTCAACTACATTCATTTATATAGATACATCCACATACATGCATATCCATACACATATACATAAAGCCAACTTATCAAATCATTTACACCAAACACAAGGTAGTGCCTTGCCTACGTTCTTTACTTCAACTTCATATTTCCTCCATGCATCCTCCTAGATCTTCACCTGTCTAAATAGTTGGTTAGGAGGAGTGAGATTCGAGAGAATCTCAGTAGTAAACAATACCACTATGCATGCAAATATATAGTTAATGCATGACATGCTTACCATTTCTAAAAAAGCATGCCGATAATGACATCTACATGCTCAATGATGCAATATACTCATGGCCACCGTATAAACATAACAACGTTTCAATCAATCAAGCATGTTCCACACAATTAGGTAAAATAGTCAATAAATACAATGAACAAACATACATATCATATACATGCAGGCAAGGTAAGTTCACTACCTTTTGGACTTTGCCTCCTCCTCTTGTATCTTGATCTTCCAACCATAGCTTATTCTTTATCACTTTATAGCCCTAGATAAGTAATGAAATTATTAGAACCATGAAAAGTGAATGCCCAAGGGGCCACATTAGCCCTAAAGGCTTACTTTCACCCTTGGAGTTCATATTGATTACATTTGGTCACTTTCTTTCTCAAATTCGCATGGTAGCCAAAAACTGCCAGCATTTTGACCAAACTTTGAAAAATCATACTTAATTTTATAGAACTCCAATTGGGGTGGTTCAAAGTCCTATGTCAAGCCCTTTAAGTATAATTTAAGATAAAAATATCTCATGATAACAATTACATACCTAGAATTCCACAAGTTTAAATAAATCCTCACTACCTCAGAATCAATTCCAGATTCAATGCCTAACTTTGAAAAATCATATTTTTTAATCCACTGGTCCAAATGGCTTAAAAGATATGATTTTATCTTGTAAAGTTTCACAAGGTTTGGAACATTTTTGTCAATTCAAAAACACATCACAATAAATCTGTTTATGGAAAATGAAACAAACAACACTATTCTTTTAACTCAATTCTTAGGTTTTCAATCAAACTCTTCTAAAATCACAACCACACTTTAATCCCACACAATTTTGCCCAAGGAATCCATTGGAAACCTTAAAATCATCAAATTCATATTATTTTGCTAAGATTCCAGGTCTGGCTAAAACTTAAGTGTTCTTAGGCCAAAATTCTGTTTTTGATTCTAATGCTTCTGGAATCGGTTTCTCACTACTATCCCACACAGTTTTTCATCCTGAACCCATTGGAAGTATCAGAACTAACAAAATCACAATACTTCCCCATAAATCAAGGTTTTTCTGAAACAAGGCTGCCACCCAAACTTCAAATTTAACTGATCAAAACCCAAGATGTACAGCCTAAATCGAAGCTTAGGCTTACCTCTACTCGATTCCACAGCTGGTTCTTGATTCCAGCAGCACCTCTCCTAAGTAGACGGCACCAAACATATCTGATCAGAAATCTAAAACCATTGAAATGTTATTCTCACCGAGAGGAACAACATTAGAGAAAACTCTAAGAGTTAGAAACACTGAATCAGAGTTGAAATCGGCTCCGGAGCTCAAGAACTTTTACTATTTACATTTTTCTCTTTCCTCTTTCAATTTCTCAACATTTTTTATGATTTTTCCATGAATTTTTATGTGGTTGGATGAACATATAAGGCTCTTAACGAGCCTTAGAATTTGTTCACCATGTGTCACAATTTTAAGGTGCAACGTGTTTGGTAACCCAATCAAACTGTGACACGTGTCCTTTCCTGTTCAAAAGTGGGTCCCCATCTTCATTTGGGCCTCTTGGCTGACCCTAATATTAGGGAAAAGAAGGGTCTAGTGATTTTCCCCAGCTTTCAAGCTCGATGTTTTAAAAAGTTAATTCAGTGACCGAACCAGAGACCGGTGGATTCCCCTAACTTTTATGCCACATGTCATCATCTTGAAATGCCAACACAAAAGTCACTTTATAAATCTCATGATGAAGGGACAAGTGTCACCTTCTTGTAGTGTCAACCTAAAAGCTACTTTTCGAAAAGCTACTTTATTAAAGTTATTTGAATAAAGCTTCTTTATCGGTGCTTGCCCGAGATTCCACCCAGGTTTTTACTAGGGACTGCGATACGCATATCAAGACCTGCTAAATAACATAAAGTCAGAGTGTGTGCGTGGGTCCCGTATGGCGCCACATACCGATGGCCACTTTAAAAACGCAGGGAACACATGTACACCCTAAAAATGGTATGTGCACATTTACACCGGCCTATTTAACCTGACTAATCGGTCCCCTTCCTTATGAAATAGTTGGGTGGAGTCTTTCTAGCAACCTAATTGCACCGTATATGTGTCTTGTGCACATATGCACTGACACTTAAATCAAACTGCCTGCAAGTACCGAGCCCATTGCTCGGTAAGGCTAAATCGTATAGTCCTTGAGAGCCATTCTGTAATGTGCCAAATTTTGATCATTAAATGTTATATAGCTATTATGGTGTTTCATGATAAAATAAAATAAACAAAGTAAAGTCAATAAGATTGCATATGACAAAATAGTTATTATACAAGTTAGTTGGTGAATTTCCTGTTGAGGCAGTTGGATTGTATGACACTTTTAAATTAGTAAATGACCTCCAAAAATTATGAAATTTCCCATAATAAAATTAGACATGATAAGATTTAATTTGATAGGTCATACGGAATATTTAGAGCTGTATATAAGGAGAAATGAATTTTTGAATTCTGCCCAGCGAAATTGACGTTTTCTGGGATAGGTTTCAAAAATAAAACTTTGGGGAATAGTAAGATTCAAATTGGCCAAAGGTTACATTTTTACATAAACCTATACTTAATAAGGGTTACATAGGCTTTACAACAACCCTAATTGGATATCTACACAATCATATATGAACTTTCAAAGTTTGGTGATAATTCTGCCAATTTTTACAAATGTTGCGAAAATTAAAGAAGTTGCAAGGGAAAAATGGTCATTTTGGCCCACATAAAAATAATCTAGGATATTTATATATACAATAAAGAAAAGGGAGGATACATGGTAATTTTATGGTAATTTTAGAATAATTACATAATTAATTATGTAATTACTACAATGTATACATTTGAAGCAATGAAAAATCTCCAACAAATGTCTCTAGAATTCTCCACATGTCTCTCCCTTGCCTATAAATGAACCAAGTCAGCCAAGAGGGATGGAAAGGAAGGAAAGAAGAGTGGTAGGAGGAAAAAGAAGAAGGAGAAGAGGAAGAGAAGCTCTGAGCTCAGACATAAGGTAAGTATGCTGAAATATCTCACCGGTGGAAAAATGATTTTTTAGACCGGGTAAAAATAACTTTTTAGACCAATTTTAGATGAGGTCTTGATACAGCCAGTCTATAAAGTGTGACATTTTAGACTGGTTGTTCTAACAATAGGTCTAAAAGGTGTAATTTAAGACTTTTAAGACCGGTTATTTGGATAACCGGTATAAAAAGTTAAGTATACTAACATAATCAATGGACTTAAAAAAAATAAGAAAGACACTTTTTAGACCCGTTATTTAAATAACCGGTCTAAAAAAGACTTTTAAGACCGGTTATGTGGATAACCTGTCTAAAAAGTTAAGCATACTAACATAATCAATGGACTAAAAAAAATAAAGACACTTTTTAGACCGGTTATTTAAATAACCGGTCTAAAAAGTGTCTTAGTTTTTTTTGTGAGTCTATTGATTATGTTAATATGCTTAGTCTGTATATATCCTAAAAGCATGCTTCAAAGGTCATACTTATAGTTACTAATCACGAATATATCTTGGTGGAGTCATACCTGAAGAACACAATAAGCACAACTCAGAAATATTGCAATACCCAGTGCAAATACATAATGAGCTGTGAATGGCTCAACAATATGAAATAATATTACGAAATAAATTAGAAAATAAAGTAATTAGAACGCAAGTTGGAAGATAATATTTGTTTAAGAAATTTTTTCAAAGAATAAATATTTAGAAACAAGGCAAATGACAAAAGAAAACACTAACCTCAGCCCCTAATGAAGAATCCAATTTGTAAACTTTCTCAGATGTCACAATCGTAAACCTGAAACAAATATGAGTATAAATTTTTGTAATAGAAATCGATCTGAAATATATGACGATATCTACTCTGAAGTATGTATAAAACTAATTAAGTAGAGTACTTATCTTAAACCAATCGGAGGGAAGAAAAGCTGAGCTTTACGATAATGGATTCCACCGTACCTCTGCGTTGACGGTGGAGATGGTCAATGATGGTGGAGTGATGTGGGAAGGAGGAGCTACTACGGCACGAGGGAGGAGTTTATAAGAAACTTGATGAGTATCATATTTCAAAGTTGAAATTAGGCACGAGATAAAGTCGCGAGAGAAGATTTTAAATTTTAGGGCGGACTTTTAAGACCGGTTATTTGACAAAACCGGTCTTAAAAGTGTTCACCTTTAGACCGGTTATAACTAATAACCGATCTTAAAAATAAAAAAAATTAATTTTTTAATTTCGCATCTTTTAGACTGGTTATCATCAACAATCAGTCTAAAAATTTTTATCTTTAGACCGGTTATTAGTGACAACCGGTCTAAAAAGTCTTAAAATTTTTTAATTTTTAATTAATTTTATATTTTTAGACCGGTTGTTTGGATAACCAGTCTAAATAATATCTTTTAGACCGGTTATTTTAAGAATCGGTCTAAAAAATTCTTCATAATTATGAAACTGTCACCGGTCATATTTTTTAGACCTTATCCGCAATAACCGGTCTAAATAATACGATCTAAAAAGACTATTTTACACTAGTGTTTGCTCAATCTTGTGTTATAGTTCCAGAAACCTCTCCTTACCCTCCCTATTCTCTTGGGTTAGACATTCGCAAGCAAAATTTCTAGGAGAAGGGCGAAAGATTTCTGCCAAGGCTAGGAAGAAGAAGGAAAAGCAAGGTATGTTGTTAGAACTTTAGTATTCTTAATGAAACTGAGTGGTAATGAACTTTTGGCTGGTTATTTGATTGTTTTTGGAAACTTTTGTAAATTTGGGATGTCCATTTTCTAAGGGGAAATGCTGCCCAAATTTCCATTGATTATGTTAAAATAGTAATTGGATGAATAAATCAATGGAAACAAGTGACAACAAAGTGAATTAGGGATTTAAAACCAAGAAAAATCCAATTTTCTTAAAAATTTATAAGTTTCACCCAAGGCTGAAAATAAGGGAAGGAGTTAGAATTTCATAATTCTAATGGTTCCATGATGTTTAGGAGGAAAAATTACGTAGGGTTCATGTTGAATACGAAGTGTGAAAAGCCCTAGATTGTGAAATGATGATTTTGCCCCTAAAACCTTAAGTTGAGCTATTAATGGTAAAATTGTAATTTGAGTTGGAATTAATCTGATATGAGGTCAAATATGAGATTTACACATGAAAAATGTGGAATGGACATAAGTTATAATTTTTGGAAAAGTACAAAATACCGGGGTCGAACTAGGTCCCTAGGGGCAATTTGGTAAATTTTGAGATTTTGAAGGAAATGCTAAAGTTATAGATTTCCAAGTGGAATAAACTTAAAGAGTAGTTAATTATAACCATTTTGATCAATTTTAGGATTCGATATCTGTTTAGTGGGACCCTCAAAGTCAGATAGACTAGAGAAGGAAATGCAACAAGGTAGTAACTTTATCTTTCATATATTATGTAAATGTTTATATGCGATGATTGACATGATGTGTTCAATGTATTGCATGTGATGTTGATACTCTCTGGGTGTGGATGATGTGTGAAACCACCCTATAGGACCTTTGAGGTACTATATGGCCAGGTGGACTCAGTTGAGTGACTTGATATGTACGGACATGTATTGACCTGCACCAAGTTATGATGAGTACGGACATGTGTAGACCTGCTCCAAGTTGTTGCTGTGATCACATTATGATATGATTTGTGCAGATCAGGAATAAAATGATCATTTTGATCCGGACACAATCATCATTTGTTTCCTGAGCATTGTCAGATAGGCTTAGGCATTTTGATTGCTGCATCATGATAAATGCTGCATTGCATGTTTCCTATTTTCATTTTATATGAACGATTTTTTGGTTACTACTGAGATTCGTTCGAATCTCATTCCTTTCCTATAAACAAATTATACAGTTACGAATAACAATTCCAAAGACAAGGAGAAATTCGAATACAAAGACTGAAGACAAGAAGTTGATGAAGTTATCTCAGTGCGCAGCATAGTATAGGCTACTAAATTTTTGGGATGTAATATATAACTTACTAATACTTTTTAGTTTCTTGTATTATAATCAATAAACATGTATCAGTATATTTGTATAAATTATGTTTGCCTATTTGAACTATGCAATGATGCTTGATGAAATGTCTAAATTCTGCAGGGTTTGACATTTTTAGCATCAGAGCATGCGGTTCTGGCATTAACAGAATAGTATACTGATATGATCTTGATTATGTTATGATAGGTAGTATGAACACCGAACACTATGAGAAGTGTGAATCACAAGCATCGGTCAACTGGCCAGAGGATCGACCTTTAAGGAGGGAACTTCCAAGGACTAAGCGATGTGCCAAGAAGAGAACCTGTTATAAGAAACCCTCTTGGAGGAAGAGAAGAAAGACATGTCGTAGGACTCCGATTATGACAAGGAAACCTTGTCAAGAGATTGCATTGAAAACATGTTCGAAGGTCGGAGACTCAGGAGAAGTGATATCAGATAAGACTGAATCAGAACCTTTTGAGGTTACAAGCTCTGAGGTGAATGACGAACATGATTTGCAACCGGATCGACAATTATGGCATAGTGTTCATGATAAGTTTCAACTTGCCCTTCTTATTCGGGTCACCTCAACTGAGCAATACCAACAGTTGCTACAAGATGTGGAAATAATGTATCTGGACCAGAGATATCAGGGGATGGACTACCCTGATGAATACTGGGTCTGTACTACGCTAAGTTTCTTTCCGAAAGAAAAATTCTGGATCCAGGAGGTTGATAGTATTGTGGAGGATAACTAGGTAGTGACTTCCTGAGGTTTAAAGCTTACATGAAGGGTCTTGTAAAACTATGTATGGACCGTGATTAGGGTAATTATAAGTTATATTGGTCAATCTAGGACAGCTGACATGTTTAAATAATATATGTACAGTAGTATGATGTAGGAATCTGTACTCAGAAATGATCTGTATTAGATCTTAGGGCAGAATAGTAAAAGTTAAGTGTGCTCATCCTGGGTAATGGAAGGATAGGTGACCCGTGGGAAGTTTTAGGAAATGTAAGTTTATGTAAGAGAAACTTGATGTATAAAGACTTATATGTTAAATAATGTAAAAAGGTTTGCATAAATAATGTTTTCCACTATGTATATTATTTGTGTATTACTTGGATGCTTGAAATTTTTATGAAATGACGAAATTACCCCTATAAGTGTATGGAAAGCTTATTGTTTTTATGTTTGAAATATAGTAGGACCCAAGGATGGTAACTCAAAGGAAAATGAACAGGGTTAAGGAAGGAAGAAACGCCCGATCCTATGAATCAGATATTGGGAATGCTTACTCAGCAAGGTATGATGATGCAGGAAATGAGGGAGATACGTTCAAAACAGGAAGCTGATGGTAAAAGGTTGGATCACCTAGAAAGGTTGATAAATAAACATGATACATCAGAGTACTCTGAACAATCTATACATGAATCATAACCCAACAGACCTGTAGTAGAAGTGGAAAGTTTATCTACCTGGTTGACTTGGTTCAGTCAACAGACACTACTGGCTTTTAAAGGGAAGATTGACCCGCAAGATGCAGAGAATTGGCTATCTAAGCTCGAGAAAATTTTTCGAATCCTAGAGTGCCCTGGTAATGTGAAAACTGAACTACAATATACAAATTGGAAGGAGATGCAGATTCATAGTGGAAAAGTGTGGAGATGATTATGAAAACCCAGAATATTCCCCTCACCTAGGAATATTTTTTGGCACAATTCTGTGAAAGGTATTTTCCCCATTCAATATAGATCGCAAAGGAAACAGAGTTTATATTGATTAAACAAGGCGAGACAACAAGTTTTGATGAATATCTTGCTCGTTATCTCCAGCTATCTAGATATGTTGAAAGTTAGGGATGATCAATGATGGAAGTCTGATATGTTGATTCGGGGGCTGAAGCCAGAGTTAAAGGAAAAGCTAGTTTCAAAGAAATTCAATAAGTTCAACAAGGCGGTGGAGGAATGCATAATCACAGAGAATAATCTATGAAACCTCTATGTTAGTAAAAGTGCTAATACTAACAAAGGGGCATCTGGTAGTGGGAACTGTAGTCAGAAACACAGAAACTCTGAAGGATCATATCGCGGAAACAATAAAAAACCTTATCAACCTAGGAATCGTAGTAGTCAATGACCTACTGGAAATCCACAATGTAGAAGATGTGGCAAACCTTTCCATCCTGGTAGACCATGTGAAGTAATTTTCTACAACTGCAATCAACTAGGACACATTGCTACCTATTACCCTCAGCAACAGTGAAAGGTAGAACAACCAAGACAGAGGGCCCAGGGAAGAGTCTGTACCATGACTCAAGATGAGGCCAGAAAATCTCTTGAGTTAATTCAAGGTACTATTTTGCTTAATGGAAATTACGTGCAAGCATTATTTGATTCAGGTGCCAGTCATTCATTTATTTTTTATGATTGTGTAAGACGATTGGGTCTGGTAATATATCGGTTACCATATGATCTCGTTGTATCAACACCTACGGGTAATGAATCTATTACCACTGAAGTTTGTTTTAATTGTGTTTTGAATGTTGAGAAACGAGAGTCGATGGTAGATTTAATCTGCTTGCCCCTTCAAAATTTAGAAGTAATCCTCGGCATTGATTTCGGCCAAAGCTAGGAAGAAGAAGGAAAAGCAAGGTATGTTGTTAGAACTTTAGTATTCTTAATGAAACTGAGTGGTAATGAACTTCTGGCTGGTTATTTGATTGTTTCTGGAAACTTTTGTAAATTTGGGATGTCTATTTTCTAAGGGAAATGCTGCCCAAATTTCCATTGATTATGTTAAAATAGTAATTGGATGAATAAATCAATGGAAACAAGTGACAACAAAGTAAATTAGGGATTTAAAACCAAGAAAAATCGAACTTCCTTTAAAATTTATAAGTTTCAGCCAAGGCTGAAAATAAGGGAAGGAGTTGGAATTTAATAATTCTAATGGTTCCATGATGTTTATGAGGAAAAATTACGTAGGGTTCATGTTGAATACGAAGTGTGAAAGCCCCAGATTGTGAAATGACGATTTTGCCCCTAAAACCTTAAGTTGAGCTATTAAGGGCAAAATTGTAGTTTGAGTTGGAATTAATCTGATATGAGGTCAAATATGAGATTTACACATGAAAAATGTGGAATGGACATAAGTTATAATTTTTGGAAAAGTACAAAATACCGGGGCTGAACTAGGTCCCTAGGGGCAATTTGGTAAATTTTGAGATTTTGAAGGAAATGCTAAAGTTATAGAATTCGAAGTGGAATAAACTTAAATAGTAGTTAATTGTAAATGTTAATATGTAAATGTTAATATGTGATGAATGCCATGATGTGTTCAATGTATTGCATGTGATGTTGATACTCTCTAGGTGTGGATGATGTGTTAAACCACCCCATGGGACCTTTGAGGTACCATATGGTCAAGTGGACCCAGTTGAGTGAGCTGATATGTACGGACAAGTATTGACCTGCTCCAAGTTATGATGAGTACGAACAGGTGTAGGCCTGCTCCAAGTTGTTGCTGTGATCACATTATGATATGATTTGTGCAGATCATGAACAAATGATCATTTTGATTCGGACAAAATAATCATTTGTTTCCTGATCATTGTCAGATAGGCTTAGGCATTTTTATTGCTGCATCATGATAAATGATACATTGCATGTTTCCTATTTTCATTTTATATGAATGATTTTCTGGTTACTACTGAGATTCATTTGAATCTCATTCCGTTCCTATAAACAAATTATCCAGCTAGGAATAACAATTCCAAAGGCAAGGAGAAAGTCGAATACAAAGACTGAAGACAAGCAGTTGATGAAGTTATCTCAGTGCGCAGCATAGTATAACCTACTAAATTTTTGGGATTTAATATATAAATTACTAATACTTTTTAGTTTCTTGTATTATAATCAAGAAACATGTATCAGTATATTTGTATAAATTCTATTTTCCTGTTTGAACTATGCAATGATGCTTGATGAAATGTATGAATTCTGCGAGCTTTGACACATTCTATATCTCATCATTCTTGAGACTTTTCCAAAATTGGGCTTAGTCGTCTACTTGATATAGGCTTATCCTCAAGTCTCTAGGCCCAAAATTTTGGATATTACAATATACATGTTGTGTGAATATTTATTTAATAAATATTTATATGGTTGTATATATATTTATATTGGAAAAGAAAATTAATAATATTATATATATACATATATGTATTTTTGAAATACATACATACATTTATATATAATATATATTATTTTATAATATATATTATATATGATAATATTATATTGTATTATATTATATATATAATATATATTATTTGATGATATATATTATATATGATAATATTCTTACATTGTGTCTATATATAGATATTATATGATAATATCTCAGATTTAATTTATAAAGATAAATTAAATCTAATTCCATCGGCTCTTTATTCTGATTAAATAAATAGGTTAAATTAAAGTTATTGGACATATTTAATTAAACCAGATTTATTTAATTAGTTTATCAAAATAATTAAGTGTTAATTGATATGATAAGGATTTTTTAAATTAATTAAGATTAGTTTTAAAATTCCAATATCCAACATAAAATAGATGACCTTGACTAGTTATAGAAGGTAAGAGTTAGGGTTTTCTTCGGATGAAAAAAAACATAAAGAGCAATAAGAAAACCCTAGAGGGGCATTGGAGGCGCTAGCATGTTGTCGTTTTTGGGTGCTATTCGTGTGGATACTAGTAGAGGGAGCTGATCTGAGTAGTTGTCTCCTCAAGATCGAAAAAGACAAAACTCAAAAGATGAATTAGCCAACTTGTTGATGTTGTGGATGGTTAATCTAGTACTCATGGAGTTTGATGCGCTCTCTGAAAAAGAATTATCCAACATGTTAATGCTAGAGAATTTGTTTTAGGAGCAACTAAGCATGGAGATTTGAGAGTTGGCCATGTGTTGAGACTGTAGGCATTCAAACAAACATGAACTCTTTCTAACTCTATTTAAATGCCAATGATAGATCTGCAATTGGGATTGGTAAACTTTTGCAATTTTAAAATTTTTAATTCTTCCACTGTGTACCTACCAATCCCAACAAGTTCGGGCATAGTTTGATGTCTTATGTATTAAAGAAGACAGATGCATCTGAGCCTCGACCACTTGTTCCGCCAATTTCCTATAAATACCATATAGCCCTTGAGGCACATGATTGCAAATTTGCCGACACATACCCTCAGCAAGAAGGCTACAAAAAAAAAGTCCCCTTTGAGCAAGATATCTATAAGGACGAAGGCACTTTTGACGTTATCAACCAGGCATTAGTCAGAGATATCATCATGGGCGATATGGCAAGTTTGGTTGCTTCTAACTTTATATATGATATTTCTTCAACTGTGAATCAATACTTAGCTACTCATAGCATTTATATATTGATTTTCTTTTTTTGTATTTAATGTACCTTTACAAGGAGCACATACCCTACAAAAGCCAACAGAACATAATGTTAGATTTCACGTTTTGATGATAACAAATCATGTTTTGGAAGTCCATGGATTTTATATCAGCAAAAGAAGTGATTAAAGTGATCTGAGGAAGATCACTCGAGTGATTTGGTTAATCACTCGAGTGATATTCAAGATCACTCGAGTGATCATTAAAATCACTCGAGTGATGTGGAAAATTTCCAGATCACTCGAGTGATATATGAAATCACTCGAGTGATGCGCCTAATCACTTCCAGTGATTGAAAAATCACTGCAAGAAAAATTCACTGTTTTGAAAATCACTTCCAATGAATTCCAGATCACTCGAGTGATGCGCCAAGTTTTCCAAATCACTTCCAGTGATCTTGAATCACTCCAGTGATGCGCCAAATCACTTCAAGTGATTGAAAAATCACTGCAAGAAAAATTCACTGTTTTGAAAATCACTCCCAGTGAATGCCAGATCACTCGAGTGATACCTGAAGAATTCCAAATCACTTCCAGTGATCTTGAATCACTCGAGTGATGTAGGATTTTCGCTGAATCACTTCCAGTAGATTGAAAATCACTGCAAGAATATTTTACTGTTTGCCAAATCACTTCCAGTGATCTTGAATCACTCGAGTGATGTTTGAAAACTTCCAAATCACTTCCAGTGGATTCAAAATCACTGCAAGAAGAAAACACTATTTACAAAATCACTTCCAGTGATTCCAAATTCACTCAAGTGGAATATGGAAATTTCATGATCACTTCCAGTAAGTCTGTAATCACTGTCAGAAGGTTTTAACGTTTTCAAATTCACTGCCAGTGATATCATATTCATTCTAGTAATGTTTCTTTCTGCCAGTAACTCTCTCAAACAATCATTGTCATCCACTTGTAACTACTTCCATGGAGATCAACAGTTTTTGTTAGTTAAATTCTGTTATTGATAATCATTATTAATTTCTCCAGATTGCTGTCAAAATCATATGGCATATTATTTCACTGCTTAGTTGCGAAAACAAAATCACTCCTGATGGTTTCTTTGATTTTCAGAAAACACTTCCAGTGAATCATATTATTCTGTTGATATGCAAATATTTTCTAACGGTAATACTCACAAGTGTGTTACAGCTGTACTCCACCATCACCCACATGACATGCAACTGAACACTTCATTCAAACGACAACTATTCATGGGTGTTAGCAAAACTTCAGAAGTAATGGAAGACAAATGTTGTTACATTTGACAGAAGCATTTTTGAATCAACGGACAAATTTACAACAGTCCTCAAAGTCTCTATTATATATGTCCAGCCATTCGAAAAATGAATAATGAAAAAAAACGCCTTAATACACTACAAGTAATATCTTTACAAGTGCTTCAAGCCTTCATCTGTACTTCAGTTCTTATCTACATACTCTGTGAGAGAGATTTGTCAGTTATACTTAATTATTTCTAATAGTGATAACTTAAGGCTGAGGGACCTTAAGTTGGAATTTAAGATTACCTTGTATAAGGGGGATCGAGTGTCCAGAGGAACTTGCTGGTGTACTGTGGTGCCAAGAACCCACTGAATCTTGGAAGATATAGTGAAAGGCTCAGAAGGATTTCTGAGGACTGGACGTAGGTCAAGTGGTTGAGACCGAACCAATATAAATTTCTGTGTGAATCTTGGTGATATATCTTCCTTTTTATTTACTATGCTTAAAGTTTTCTAAATTGAATTTAAACTTCTGATTATTTTCAAATCACCCAATTCACCCCCTCTTGGGTGAAAAGCTTGCTCTAACATTTAGTATCAGAGCGCAGGTCTTCTTGTTTAGGTTTAACAACCTTAGAAGGATCCAATGGCAAGCATAGGTAAAGCAATCCTTCCTGACAGAGCTTCTATCACTAGACCACCAGGTTTTTGTGGTGAGCATTTTTCCTTCTGGAAAGCTAAGTTCCGTGTATTCGTAATGGCTACAGAATACGGACTGTGGGATGTGATTGAGACTGGAACCTATGTGCCTATAAAGACTGAAGAATCTCGAAAAGTTCCTAAATCACCAGCAGAATTTGATGACAATGACAAAAGGCTAGTGACTCTCAACAGCAAAGCAATTTTAATGATTCAGAGTGCACTGAGTCAAAAAGAATACTTCAGAATCTATACTCTTCAGACTGCTAAAGAGATGTGGCAAGCGTTGGAAGTAGCTCATGAAGGAACATCTGGAATAAAAGAAAATCGAGTCAATACTCTAACTACAGAGTTTGATCTACTTCGTATGAAGGAAGGTGAGTCAATAGCTGAATTTAAACTTAGATATACTCATCTTGTTAATCAACTTGCAGCACTTGGAAAATTCTATGATCAGAATGTCCAAGTACGAAAAATATTAAACATACTCTCCAAAGAATGGGAGGCCAAAGTCACAGCAATAGAGGAGGCCAAAGGAGAATCAATGCAATCTGTAGCTTCTTTGTTTGGAAGTCTTTCTGAATATGAAAGCAAACTAAAATTCAAACGAGAACTAGAAGAAGTTGGTGACAGGAGGAAGAAAAGTCTTGCACTAAGTGTGACAAAAACAAAGGCATAAAGCTAAGAAGAAGAAGAGGAGATCGATGATGATGAAATAGGCCTGATGATCAGAAGATTCAAGAAGTTTTATAAAGGCCAAGGGTTCAGGAATTCACAAAGAAGTGGAACTAGTGGCAAAAGAGACGCCAAGGAGATCATCTGCTATGAATGTGGTAAACCTGGACATATCAAATCAGAATGTCCAGAGTTATTACAGAAAAATAAAGAAAAGAGAAACATCAAATCCTTCAACAGAAAGAAGGCATTTGTTTCTGCAACATGGGGAGATAGCTCCTCGGATGAAGAAAGCGATAATGAAGAGACAGCCAATATATGTCTGGTTGCTCAAAAAGAAACAGACAAGGAGGTAAAAGATTCTGATCCTACTTATGATGAATTACAAAATGAATATGATGCTTTACATTCTGAATTTGTCAAAATTGTTAATAACTTGATTGAATGTAAAAAGAGAAACAAATTTCTTGAAGAAAGAATTAAAGATCCTTTGGATAAAGATTGCGAAAAGTGTTTGTCTCTTGAAAAGAAAAATATTGATCTTACTAAAACTCTTGAAAAGTTTACAAAAGGAAGTGAGATGTTAAATGCTATTTTAAAAGCACAACGTCTTGTGAATGATAAGTCTGGTATAGGATATGATCCAAACTTAGACAAAAGAAAGGGTAAGAAGAAGACAGGAGGTAAACCATATCTAAGTTATTTCACACGTTCTGTGCACACATCTAATCCTTTTGCTTATTGTAATTACTGCAATAGAAAAGGACATTACACTTCTTCGTGTTTTCATAAAAAGAAAGGAATTATAGGAACCTATAAATGGATACCTAAGAAGGTTCATGAACAGGAAGTTATATGTACTAACCCAAAAGGACCCAAAAAGATATGGGTACCTAAAACTTAATTATCCTTAACTGCAGATTTTTCTCAGAGCATCCAAATCAAACAAATGGTATATAGATAGTGGATGTTCAAGACATATGACTGGTGATCCTGAGAACTTCACCACATTAGTACCCAAGGAAGGTGGCAAGGTAAAATTTGAAGGAAATGAAACCGGAAGGATAGTAGGGCTTGGGGAAGTCAAGGATAAAATCAAAGACGTATATTATGTTAAAGGTTTATGTCACAATCTATTAAGTGTAAGCCAAAGCACATATAAAGACAACTGGGTAATATTTGACTCAGAAGAATGTCTGATAGTCAGCAAAAAGGATCTGCATATTGAAAAGAAGAATTTGAAGTCAAAACTCAAGGCAAAAAGAGAAGGTAACTGCTATACTCTTGATATGAATGAAAATATCTCTGAAATTTGTCTTCTGAGTAACACTGATGAGAGTTGGATATGGCATAAATGACTTGCCCATGTTAATATGCATCAATTAGGTAAATTACTCAAAAAGGATTTGGTAATTGGATTACCTAATGTAAATTTCAAGAATGATTTAATCTGTGATGCTTGTCAAAGAGGTAAGCAAACTAAATCATCTTTTAAATCAGAAACTGAAATTTCCACTAACAAACTACTTCAATTATTGCATATGGATCTGATTGGTCCAGCAAGAGTTAAGAGTCTTGGTGGAAACTTATACACATTTGTTATTGTTGATGATTTCTCTAGATTTACCTGGAATATATTTTTGTCATCCAAAGATAAAACCTTTAGTAAATTTATTGCCTTTGCCAAGAAAGTGCAAAATGAGAAAGGTATGTTAATTGCAGGAATCAGGATAGGTCATGGTGGAGAATTTGATAATCAAGCATTTGCAGAATATTGCGATGCAAATGGGCATTGATCACAATTTTTCAGCACCGAGAACTCCACAACAGAATAGAGTCGTGGAAAGAAAGAATAGAGTTCTTACAGATATGGCTAGAGCAATGCTCAACGAAAAGAATGTGTCTCAAGTCTTCTGGGCAGACGCTATGAGCACTGCATGCTACATCTCAAATAGAGCGTATGTCAAAACCAAACTTGGAAAGACACCATATCAACTCTACAAGGGACGGAAACCAAACCTCGCTCATCTACACATATTTGGTTGTAAGTACTTTATTCATAACAATGGTAAAGATAATCTTGGAAAGTTTGATTCTAAGGCTGATGAAGGACTTTTCCTAGGCTATTCAAATCAAAGTAAAGCATATATAATTTTTAATAAACGAACATGTGTTGTAGAAGAATCAATTCATGTTGTATTCGATGAACATGTATCCTTCAGTAAAAACTTTGATGATGAGATAACTAGTAACCAACCTTCTGTTAACTCTCCAAATCTTGAGGTTGATAATTTTGAAAAAGGAGTTGAACTAAGTCATCCAGATCAACCTAGAGCCTGGAAATACATCAAGAGTCATCCTCTAGATCAAGTGATAGGTGAAGTTAATGAAGGAGTTAAAACTAGAAACAAAGTTTTAAACGAAGTTAGCTTTTCTGCATTCATTTCTGAATTGGAACCTTCTAACATTGACGAAGCCTTATCAGATAATGATTGGGTGTTAGCAATGCAAGAAGAATTAAATCAATTTGACAGAAATCAAGTTTGGGATTTGGTACCCCAGCCTAAAGACCACTCGGTTATTGGCACTAAATGGGTATTCAAGAACAAACTTGATGAATCCGCAGCTATTATCAGAAATAAGGTAAGATTGGTCGCCAAGGGCTATAATCAAGAAGAAGGTATTGATTATGAGGAAACATATGCTCCAGTAGCAAGATTGGAAGCTATACGAGTACTCTTAGCCTTTGCATGCATCAAAGGATTCAAATTATATCAAATAGATGTGAAAAGTGCCTTCTTAAATGGGTACATCAAGGAGGAAGTTTATGTAGAACAACCTCCAGGTTTTGAAGACGTATCCAAACCAAATCATGTTTTCAAACTAAAAAAGGCCTTATATGGTTTGAAGCAAGCTCCTAGTGCCTGGTATGAAAGGTTAAGCAAATTTCTCATCGAATTTGGTTTTACTCGAGGAAAAGTCGATACAAATTTATTTATAAAACGAAAACTAAATGATATTTTAGTAGTTCAAATCTATGTTGATGATATTATATTCAGAGCTACTAATGATTCTCTGTGTAAAGAATTCTCTGAGATAATGTAGGGAGAATTTGAAATGTCCTTAATGGGAGAATTGACATTCTTTTTGGGTTTACAAATTAAACAAAGAAAGAATGGAATATTCATATAACAGACCAAATACCTTCAAGAATTGCTCAAGAAGTTTGGATTGGATAAAGCTAATGGTGCAGATACACCTATGAGTTCAACGGTACTTATGGATGCTGATGAAAAAGGGGCTGATTTCAATATAACTCAATATCGAGGATTGATTGGATCATTACTCTACCTCACAGTCAGCAGACCTGATATTCAATTCAGTGTTGGTTTATGTGCAAGATTTCAGTCATGTCCCAAAGTATCACACGCTGAATTAGTTAAAAGAATTTTCATATATCTGGCAGACACAAAAGATTTAGGTATATGGTATCCTAAAAGAGGTAATGAATATCTAGTTGCCTATTATGATTCTAATCATGGTGGCTATAAAACAGATAGGAAGACCACAAGTGGGCAATGTCAATTCCTTGGAGCTGCAATTGTTTCTTGGTTCAGTAAGAAACAAACAACAGTATCATTATCTTCAACAGAAGCAGAATATATAGCAGCCTCAAGCTGTTGTGCACAAGTACTATGGCTAAAATAGCAACTTTAGGATCTTGGCATATATCTTAAAGAAATTCCTATTTACTGTGACAACACCAGTACAATAAGTTTGGCAAAAAATCTTGTACAACATTCAAGGACCAAGCATATTGATGTAAGACATCATTTCATTAGAGATCATATTCAGAAAAAGGATGTCAAGGTGTTATTCATACCTACACATTTGCAACTAGCTGATATCTTCACCAAACCTCTTGCCCGAGAACAATTCATGTATATACGAAGGGAATTGGGAATGGTAAATCCCAATGAATTGTAAGTTGTTTAATCTTTATAAATGTTGATTTCATATTGTTTTGATGATCCCATAACTAACTTAAGCATCGGAGTATCTATAAAGTTGTTTTGCAGGATGCTCTGTAATATCTTCAAATAACATAGAGGAAAACACTTGGGTGATGATAAAAGACCAACTCGAGTGAGTGAACAGTGAAATACTACAACCACAGGTAAATCAAGTAATTAGATTGATAATCTTATTACAGGTAAGTCACATGAAGTGTTTTAATTAATTATCTTGCAGTTACAGCGTGCTTTTAGAATCTGTGAAGTAATTTTGGACTTCACTCGAGTGAAAACCAAAATCACTCGAGTGAATGTAAAAACCACTCGAGTGAATATTAAAAACTCGGTTATATCAGTTTTTCTCTCACACGACTATTCATTCACTTCAACCGTTCACTTTTACTCGCTCAAATTCTCTCAAACTCTCTGAAATCTCTTGAACCCATAAACCCAAATCCTCATAGCTCTCCTTCACTAACAAATCCCCTCTGAGAAAGTTCATTTTAGTTTCACTCTTTCCTCTCAATTTCTGACAGTTCCCGACGTCACCCATTTCGCAATCTCTCGACTATACCCAGCGATTGTACCAATGGTAAGAACCAAAAGACCCGGAAATCTCCTCCATCCTCTCCACCGTCTAAGAGTCCGAAAGCACCATCTAAACAAGAACCCAATCCAACCATTCACAAACCCAAAGGGATTCACATTGAAGAACCAACGGGGATGACTACCCGATCTCATACAAGCTTGAAAGGCAAAGGGAAAGAGAAACAATGAGAAGCAGACATTCAAGAATCTACATTGCAGAAGAAAATTACTTGGGTTGTCAATATCTTAGCTGCTTTGGTTCCTCAGAAATCACGGTATGCGTCTCAAGCTTCTGGTAGTCGATTTTCTGAATCTTTGGCTGAAGAAACCACTGAAATACTTGAACCTCCTCCGGGGTTTAACACGGGTAACCTAAGAATTTTAAATACCATTGTGTTTGCCTCACATTTTGCCAAGAGAGATTTTTGTCCTGTTGTCTGGGTAGACTTGGAAGAGCTGAAAAAGAAATTTCATATTGATTTGACTCCCTATTTGAAACAATATGAACCATGGTTGAAACTGAGAATATCCTATAATTCCTTGGTTGTTAAATATTTTTACTTTAACATGAAGATTGCGGATGTAAAAGATAGCCATGGAAACACCATTGTTGAGAGGATTGAAACAAATGTGAGAGATCAAAAGGTCCTACTTTCTGGATATCTCATTAACACCTACCTAGGGATAGAGGATGTACCTATGAAACCCCCACGAGTCTTTAATATTTATGAGTTGGTTGACATTTTTAGACCAGGATAGCCTGGTATGCCTCTACCCACTTCCCCAGCAGCTCTCACCAATGACCAAAGAGCCTTGTTCTATATTTATTCCCGTAGCATGGTTAACAAGGCAAAGAACTTCACTTATATCACGGGGAAGGACCTTCAAATGATGGCATCTCTTATGACCAGAGAGAGAAGAAATGTGGGTGAGCTCATTTTTCAAGAAATGAAGAGGTTCAGGTTACACTCCTGCCCAGCTCTCCCTTATTCCATATGTTCCACCTATCTCCTTCTTTGCTTCTGTATCCACTCAGGCATCTACGCCATCTACCTCTCCTTTAGATGATGCCAAAAAGGGGGAGAAGAACTGATATGATCATATGTTTTTAGTATGTAGTTTCAGTATTTATCATGTAGTTGTGCAGCTTGTGTAGTTTCAGTATGTTTTCTGAACTGACATGTACTTGTTCAAAGATTCTAATCTAATGAGAATATAGTCTTAATGCTCTTGTGTTTATGTTTGCAGCTGCCAATATGATCTCAGGAAAAGCAAGAAGTTATGCTTCATAATGTGCATGCTTAAATTCTGCTTATAATGACTTTTGAACCTTGAACAATCATTTTTTTTATTTTCTATATAAGGTCAAAAACTCCTAATCTTTAAAACAACTCTTTTTACTCCTTGCTACTCAAGTTATTGCAAACTTTTTGAAAAAGATCAAGTAAAGTTTGTTAGAAAATCAAAATTTTTAACTTGATCATATAATATGTTTTGTCATCATCAAAAAGGGGGAGAATGTTAGATTTCATGTTTTGATGATAACAAATCATGTTTTGGAAGTCCATGGATTTTATATCAGCAAAAGAAGTGATTAAAGTGATCTGAGGAAGATCACTCGAGTGATTTGAGGAAGATCACTCGAGTGATTTGGTTAATCACTCGAGTGATCTTGTATCACTCGAGTGATTTGGTTAATCACTCGAGTGATCTTGAATCACTCGAGTGATCTTGAATCACTCGAGTGATATAGGATTTTCGTTGAATCACTTCCAGTGGATTGAAAATCACTGCAAGAATATTTTACTGTTTGCCAAATCACTTCCAGTGATCTTGAATCACTCGAATGATGTTTGAAAACTTCCAAATCACTTCCAGTGGATTCAAAATCACTGCAAGAAGAAAACACTATTTACAAAATCACTTCCAGTGATTCCAAATTCACTCGAATGGAATATGGAAATTTCATGATCACTTCCAGTAAGTCTGTAATCACTGTCAGAAGGTTTTAACGTTTTCAAATTCACTGCCAGTGATATCATATTCATTCCAGTAATGTTTCTTTCTGCCTGTAACTCTCTCAAACAATCATTGTCATCCACTTGTAACTACTTCCATGGAGATCAACAGTTTTTGTTAGTTAAATTCTGTTATTGATAATCATTATTAATTTCTCCAGATTGCTGTCAAAATCATATGGCATATTATTTCACTGCTTAGTTGCGAAAACAAAATCACTCCTGATGGTTTCTTTAATTTTCAGAAAACACTTCCAGTGAATCATATTATTCTGTTGATATGCAAATATTTTCTAACGGTAATATTCACAAGTGTGTTACAGCTGTACTCCACCATCACGCACATGACATGCAACTGAACACTCCATTCAAACGACAACTATTCATGGGTGTCAGCAAAACTTCAGAAGTAATGGAAGACAAATGCTGTTACATTTGACGGAATCATTTTTGAATCAACGGACAAATTTACAACGGTCCTTAAAGTCTCTATTATATATGTCCAGCCATTCAAAAAATGAATAACGAAAAAAAATGCTTGAATACACTACAAGCAATATCTTTACAAGTGCTTCAAGCCTTCATCTGTACTTCAGTTCTTATCTACATACTCTGTGAGAGAGATTTGTCAGTTATACTTAATTATTTCTAATAGTGATAACTTAAGGTTGAGGGACCTTGAGTTGGGATTTAAGATTACCTTGTATAAGGGGGAGCGAGTGTCCAGAGGAACTTGCTGGTGTACTGTGGTGCCAAGAACCCACTGAATCTTGGAAGATATAGTGAAAGGCTCAGAAGGATTTCTGAGGACTGGACGTAGGTCAAGTGGTTGAGACCGAACCAATATAAATTTCTGTGTGAATCTTGGTGATATATCTTCCTTTTTATTTACTATGCTTAAAGTTTTCTAAATAGAATTTAAACTTCTGATTATTTTCAAATCACCCAATTCACCCCCCTCTTGGGTGAAAAGCTTGCTCTAACACATAAAGGCAAATTTTATGGAGAGAAAAGTGAGGGAACTGGTGGATATGGTCATTAGAAGTATCAAATAAGAAGGCCATTTTCTTCTTAGTACAGTACTGCCAAGGTTAAGTATACTATTTCATTAAATTTTTTGTTAATTAAGTATTTTTTTTCATTATGTTTATTGTCCTTAAGGGTTATTGTCTCCTCATCGAGCTAAATCCCTTCAAGCAAAGGATTTGGTACTTTGATTCAGTTCGTGGTGATGCTAAAAATTGACCAGAAATAGTCAAGGTTTTCAATAAGTAAGTTGATGAATTTAAATTTAGCACTTTAATTTACTATTTTCCTGTTAGCGTTTATTATAAGTTTGGTACTTTAATGTCTTATTGTGATCTTGTTAGAGTTGTTTACTATTACACCATAGACGAAGGCCTCGGCTGCCCTGTGTTACCATACGCTTACAAATGGAAGAGAGTAGAGGTAATTTGACAATACTTACCATTTTGTGTTAGACTTGTTAGAGTTGGTTATTTGTGTTTCTTTTACGCAAATAAAAGTAGGGATTGATATATTTCATTCGTTGGTTTATAGTGTCAAGGGCAACCAGATAAGAGAACTTATTATGGGTATTGTATCATCAAGGACATAGTCATCTCCAATCCTATCTCAATTAATACTCAGGTATGTATAAGTTCATGAAGTGCATATATGTGTGTTTAAGTTAAATTAAAAGTCAAGTCATATATATTTTAACATACTTAATTTGTTTTTGATTGCACTACTTTGAGGATGTTAGATGTGATTAGTTTTCATAATGTCAAATATAGATGTCAAAAAGTTTGCATCATGTAATTATCTCCTACTTTGACTAACTACTATATTTAATGATCAATATGTTATATTCAGAGTTTTGATGATAACGAACTATAGGTTTATTCAAATAGGTATTCCATTACTCGAATAAGGGAGTTCCTTTTTAGTTAAGAGTTATACGGATAGCTCTTAGTTTATTCGAATAACCAGTGAATAAAGCTTCTAGTCATATCAAACTATTGTGAGCTATTTGAATAAAAATACTCTTATTCAAATAAGGTCTCACAAAATAAAGGAAAGCTTATTCGAATAAATTGAGCACTATTCAAATAAAGATAATCTTGCTTGTTTTCATTTTTGCCTTATAGCAAAGCTTATTCAAATAAAGAAATGGTTATTCGAATAACAATATACATATTTCAATGTTGGTTCTAAAATGTTATTCAAGTTTCAAGAGCAAAATGTTTGCATCATGTAATTATCTTATACTTTGACAAACTACTATCACTAATGCAAAAATCGCTTTTTAGACTGGGTGAAAATCACTTTTTAGACCGGTTTTGGAATAGGTCTAGATATAGTCGGTCTAAAAAGTCACCTTTTAGGCCAGTTTTAATTACAACCGGTCTAAAAATAAACATTTTTAAAAAAAAAATAAATACGGCCTTTTTTATGTTGGAGATTATTTTAAAAAATAAGCTCCCATACAAAAAAAATGCTTTATAATTTTTTTCATTACATAAATTCTGGGTGAGCTATAAGAACCACCTTATTCCTGAAAATAAAAAGTTAAAAAAAGAAGAAAGTAGAAAGTAAGAATTTCTCTGACTTTGTAAGAAATATACAACTATATGTAAAGCTATACAAATGAAGAAATAATTCATTCCATCCACAGTCTTGCTTCGGGGAAAGAAAAACTAAATTCAGGAAAAACTTCATAATATCCTTGTGACTAATGTTCCAATAACCCTAAAAGAAATCATTCTGAAACACACTAGGACATTGAAACTTCAACCGGATACATAGAAGCTAAAATAGCAAACACAAGTAGTACAAATTGCACAATGCACAATATAGTAATATACTAAATCCAAGGAAAAGTGGAAGTTTGCATACCGCTAAATAAAACTGATCACATATCTGCCTCAATGAATAATGGTCTCCAATACTAGTGTCATATTTATCATTAAAGACAGGATGCTAAAACCCAGCCTTCAGAGATTGCTTAACTCTGCTAGTTAATACACATCAAAATAATAGTTAAGTAAATGCAGTTTCAATATAAGAAAAGAAAAAAAATGGATACAAGTGTTGACAAAGATCCTGTAATATAATTTCTTTCTTTTTTTACTAAAAATAATTTATCACAAAATACTAAGTAAGCGGAATTAACTGTGGCATGGTTAAAGAGCTTCTAACTAAAAATGCCAAGATTTGAATGCTTATACTTACTTTTTTTGCCACTCTTTTCATGAATTGAAAAAGAAATGAAGCTGAGTTTCAAGAACCTGAAATGGTAATACAGAATAGGGTGTTCAAAAACTCACCTTCTGGATCACACTAGTCAAAGAACTCATCAAAATCTGCAGAAGAGAAGTATACTGCGATTGAAACTAAGAGGGAAATGAAATGAAGTTGAAAAGGATGGAAGAACTAACCGATAGGGAAATTAAATACATAAAAAAGGGAATATCATCAGTGAGGGCTTTAATAAGAGAGCTTTTGTGAGCATAGAAATCCGTTAAAACTGGTCCCACCTTATAACGAACACCGAACATAATCAACATACCGAATCCATCCATTTAGAGAAAAAAGTATAGTCTGTAAACAGAGGGAAAAGTATTTGATCGAAAACAATTGAATCAGATGGGTTGAATCATAAATTTGTTACCTTCAAAGCAGTAGTCGTTCATGCCTAATAAGCCGTAGCGTGGCTCAGTCTCCCAAAATGAACCTTAACAAGGAAGGATGTAGCGGCGGAGATCAGAACAAGCGAGGTTGTCAGGGCAATGAAGATGCGAATATTAGAGAGCTAGGTCATGGTAGAAGAAACTGATTGAATTTTTAGGGATTGGAGTTCTCTTATGACTGATTAGGGATTGAAGTTCTAATAGAAAAAGAGTTTTAAAAATGAGTTCTAAGTATCAACAATTTTACATCAACTGTGAAAATGGAGCAAGCCAACGGAGACATGCGATAGCGTTCGAGGAGCGACATGGAATGAAAACTGAAGAGCAAGGTGCGAGGGTGGAGCGAGAAGAAGCTCACAACAAATGCAACAACGAAGAGAGGGCTTGCGAGTGATTGATTTCTAGATTCAAAGATCCATCTTTTAGACCGGTTTTAAGAAATAACCGGTGTAAAATATATTATCTTTTAGACCGGTTATTAGTGACAGTCAATCTAGAAAGTATCACAATTTTTTAAAAATATTATTTTCTTAATTTCGCATCTTGTAGACCGATTGTAATAAAGAACCGAACTAAAACATATTATTTTTTAGACAAGTTATTAATGACAACCGGTCTAAAAGGTATCAAAATTTTTTAAAAATATTATTTTTTTAAATTCCACATCTTTTAGATCGGTTGTAATAAGGAACTGATCTAAAATATATTATTTTTAAGAACGTTATTAGTGACAATTGGTCTAAAAGGTATCAAAATTTTTTAAAAATATTATTTTTTAATTTCATGTCTTTTAGATCAGTTGTAAGAAATAAATGGTTTAAAATATTTTATCTTTTAGACTGGTTATTTCTTACACTCGGTCTATAAAGTCTCAAATTGTTTTTAATTTTAACTATTTTAATCTTTTTAGACCGGTTGTCTGGATAACTTATATGAATAATATTTTTTAGATTGCATATTTTAGGAATCGGTCTCAAAAGTTCTTTATAATTACAAAATTACAACTGGTCATACTTTTTAGACCTTATCCGCAATAACCAGTTTAAATGTTGCGGTCTAAAAGGACCATTTTGTACTAGTGTATGTTTAATAATCAATATATTAGATTCAGAGTTTTGATGATAACAAACTTAGGTTTATTCGAATAGGAATTCAATTATATGAATAAGGAAGTTCACTTTCAATTAAGAATTATATGAATAAACCCTTAGCTTATTCGAATAACCAATGTATTAACACTATGGCTTATTCGAATAAGGAAGTTTCTTTTTTCCAGTTAAGAGCTATATGAGTAATCCTTAGCTTATTCGAATAAGAAATGTTTCAATACTATGGGTTATACGAATAAGAATAACCTTATTCAAATAAGGTCACAATTGGTTAAAAAAGATGGAACAAGTAGCTTATTCGAATAGAGAGCTAGTTATAGGATAAAGATTCTGAAAGATGTTTCTGATAAGAATGTTATTCAAATAAGGAATCTGCTATTCAAAAAATGAAATAGTTTTACAAGATAAAACCTATTCAAATAGAAGAAGACTTATTCAAATAAATAATAAGCTTCTCACATATCATATTCAAATAAGAGCTTCTTTACTCGAATAAGAAGCTTTTCAAAATTCCATAAGTGTATTTGAATAAGGAAAATTTATTCCAATACAAAGAATATTATTCAAATATGGAAAAGTGTATTTGAATAAGGTCACTTGGTTATGACATAATCTTATTCGAATAAGGAAAAGGGTATTCAAATAAATTCACTTGGTTATGACATAATGTTATTCGAATAAGGAAAAGTGTATTTGAATAAAGTTATTCCAATACAAAGAATGTTATTCAAATAAATAAAATTGTATTCCAATAAAGTTATTCCAATACAAAGAATGTTATTTTAATAAGGCCAAGTTTATTCCAATACAAATATTTCAATTAGTCTAAATACTATTCAAATAAAGAAAAGTGTATTCGAATATACCTTAACATAAAATAAGCTCTTTTATTCAAATACAACAAAGGATATCCAAGTACATTTCAAAGTCAATAGAGATATTCGAATATGGATTATCTTATTCGAATAACCAAGTATTCCAGAAAATAGAGCATCATTTCTAAACTTCTAAAAATCATTAGAATAATTGTGTAGCTTGTTCTTCTTGCTTCTAATCAATCTAACTCTTATTTAAATTAGTGCTTAAGTATTTTCCAGGTGATAAAATAATGATTAACACACAAATTGGGAAAAGTACTTTTGTGTTAGAAGCTTCCTATGGCTATTTCAAGCTTTCAATGGGTATTTCAACGATCATATTTTGTAAGCCTCAACAACAAGAAGAAAAGTTCAACAGTCATCAATCTTCATCTACTATAAATATAAGAGCATTCAAAGCCTAAGAGAAGAGAGAAACAACGCCAAAATGCTAAAATCATGAATTATCCACTTTAACATGAAAACTCTCAATTGTTTTCTAGTCGATATCATTTACCTTAGAGAGAGAGAAAGATTATTTGTATTGTGTCAAACCCCTTAATATTTTGACATTTTTCAAAGTATTAACGCGCAATTCATTGGACATACAAAAATAATACAACATACTAATATAAAATTCTGATTAAATTACAAGAAAATCCCCACAGGATTTGTACATAATAAATTACAAAACCCAAAATATATAAAAGAAACATAGATAACCAACTTGTAACTCTTGCTCTGAACTGGAACCCTCAGTTACCGGTGTCCTTATCCTTTCCCTTAGAGCCGCTTCTTCTTGCTGAATAATTTTTTTGATTTATGGAAAGTGAGATTTAAATGAATCTCAGTAGTGACAAGCTATCCATCATATAAAATGTGAAAAGTAAACATGCAATGCAGCATATATGATGCAGTAAAAGATAATGTTGTGTACATATATATCAATGTTCAAGATCAAAGCGATGATTTTGTCTGGATCAAATTGATCGCCTTACTCCTACTTGTCACATTATGTCATATCGTGATTACATCAATGTTCTGAAGAAGGCAATAACATGTTCGTACTTGTCTCAATATTGCTCCAAAGCAGGCAACAACCTGTCCGAAGTTGTCATGTCGCTCAAACTGGGTCCTCCTGGCCTTATGGTACTTGTGTTGTTTCCATAGGGTGGGTACTTATGCTTTTCCCACACCCAATAAGAAATTATGCCACACAGGCTTCTCATCAATCATATTGGCCGACCTAGATTGACTACCCTTGGGCCGAGAGGTACTTGTGCATTTCCGCTAAGGTGGTACTTCTAATTTCCCCATACCCAGCTCTAGGATTTATTGCCATTCACATGTCATTGCATAGAACATGGAAAACAATGCATATTAAGAATCACATAGCATATGAGAGATAGAGTTACTACCTGGAGTCCTTTCCAGTTGCCTAGCTACTATCGATCCTTTAACTTTTGTCCGACCCAGGTAAACGTGAAATCCTAAAATTTCCAAATGATAACAAATGAGTTATTACTCATCCACACCATATTCTAAGACTCATAAGTTGATTATATGTCCAAAAATATATATAATTACCAAAATGCCCATAGGGATCCGATCTAATTCCCTTTATACCCAGTATATTTATACTTTTCCAAACATTATGACTCGGGCTATTCCAACACAATTTCGTGTGTAGAATCTATTTTTGACATCAGTTTTGACAAAATCACACTACATTTCTAGTTTTATCCTTGACAACCACCAATTACGGTTTTAGGGGTAACATTGTCATTTTACACCCTAAAGCCTTTAAACTTCATCTTTCACATGTACCGTACACAATTTTCCATTCTAACCATAATGAAATCATCAAATCCATAAAATTCTAGCTCAAATACAGCAAACAGGCCTTGGCCGAAATTTATCAAAAATTGGGAAAAATGGGATTTTCATGATTTTAATCAATAAAACATCTTCCTTTCACCTGTAATCACTTGTTAAACCACTTGAAAACCACTTGCACATAATCAATCAAAGTTTGGGCAGCATCTCCCCTTAGGATTCATTCATCCCAAATTACAAACCCAAGCCAATCCAAGCCACACAATCAATCAAAACACCAAGAACAAGCATAAATCATCAAGAGATTACAAGTTGTTAAGCTTACCTTGCTTCCTCCTTCTTTCTCTCTCTAGGCTGTCCCTTACTCCTCTTCTTTCTCTTGATTTTTCTCTTGCTTTACATGTTTGCAAGATGGATTTAAATATTAGAGAGAGTTTCCAAGCATTTTAAGGTAATAACACACAAATTTTACTACTAATCTTCCATGTTTGCTTCTTGAATCCTCTTGTTCTTTCTTTGTTCTCTATTTTTCCTAAGCTCTTTCTCTAATTTCTCTATCTGGACAAAAATGAGGAGTTTGGAAGAGCTAGGATGCTCTTATATTAGTCATCTTCCACCTCCTCAATTTAATATTATTTTATTGAAATATTTGCACATGTCATTATATTTTATTATTTCTTTTTTTATATGGCTTCTTCTTGCTTTCACATGTCCATATATGTGGAAAAATCATGTGCCCTTTTATACTCCACCTCCTTAACTGAATTTACACCTATTTAGAGGATAAATATTGGCTTTTTATTTTATTTAGCCAAATTACCATTTTACACTTACATTTTCTTGATTTTTTTGAACCAATTACCCTTTTCTTCTTCCCCTCTCTATTGACCAACTTCTTCTATATTTATAGGGCCAAAAAATGTGCTCTTTTATACTAAATTTTAGGCTCTAATGTTAGGCCTTTGGCAAGACAAAAATTGGGCTTTATGTCTTTCTTGACCAAAAGTTTTATATAATTACTCTTTCCACTATTTTGGCTACTTCATGTACACTAAATTTCTCTATTTTATTCCATTGAATATAATCAAATATTCTAGGGTTTTTTATGAATAAAATTTAGGGTGTTAGAGTTCTCCCCCTATCAATAAAATTTCGTCCTCAAAATTTTAAGCACCATATAGTTTCAACTATACCACGGGGAATCATTTCTTATTACCTATCCCATCTTTTTCATTACTCAATCTTTCTTTCTCTTATGTGAGTTCATAGAACATGTAGCTCAAATTATTATTACAGGTCTCAAAATGTTGAGCATCGGTAGCTTTCATATTATGGGTCTGGAGTCCCCAGAACTCGTAGGTAGCCTCAAATAGCCTTCAGTAATCATCAATATACAATTCTTGAATTTACTAATCCCCGTTTCATAGCACCAGGAAACATCCATAACGCTAGGCTCACTGGTCTTACTATCTAGAGTTTTTGTCCCTTGAAAACTTATACACTGAGTCTTACTGTACCAAGCCTTTGCTCATTAATTTGTCTATCTAAAAACATACCGAATCAATGAGTTTCATAACCTTTGGACACTTAGTTAATATCTATGATGTATACATATCAAGACTTATGACCTCAATATACAATCCTATAGTCATTTTGAGCACATCTCAGGCTCCAATTCTTGCTACTCAACTATTCATATACTCTTATAATGCTCACGAAGCATGTAAGAATGAACTATTATATTAATCAACAATTAATTACTTGACATTCAGCAGTCTTAGGACACATCATCCATCTACCATATGATATTCATTAGGTTTTATAGCCCAAGGTAATTTCCCATACAAGGTGCACTTACAGGCCTTTTACGTCAAGCCTAATTGGCTCAAAATATCCTGGGTTACTCATGATGTAGTTTGTATTTATTGGTCTTATTGCCTTGGGACTAATTGTCCCATCATTCTTAGGCTGTACTGTTGTAAGAGGCAAGCTTTACCCAAGAGGGGGGTGAATTGGTGATGTGGTAAATTTTTTGGTTGTTACGACATTATGAAACTGGATAAAGAAAGAGTAGTAATGAGAGAAAATGCACATTGAGATTTATACTAGTTTGTCCCCAATTTTAGGCCTACGTCTAGTCCTCTAAGATCAACACTTCATGAGCTTTTGTCTAAATATCTAAGATTCAGATGGTTCTTGGAACGCACAGTACAACGATTGTCCTCGCAAGGACTACGAGCAGAAATATTCTAGACTTAGAACTTTCTCTCCCCCTTACGACAAGCCTTATGAACAAAGTAATTCCAACGAATCTTCTCTCCTGCTTACTTATACAAGTCTTACGAGCAGTAACGTTCTCTCATGCTTACACCTTTGTAAGTCTTATGAGCAGCAACGTTATCTACCGCTTGCACCTTATAAGTCTTACAAGCAGAAAGTCTTCTAAGGAACTCTCTCTATAGCTTCTCCTATAAGGAAATTCTACCCTCTCAAGGTCCCTCTAACTTGAGATGAAGATTACAATGAAAGTATTTACAAAACTCTCTCACAGAGTAGATATGATAAACACTGAAGTACAATGTGAATTTAGAGAAAATATGAAATCAAAGACTTTTGTAAACTAGTTCTTTTTGTATGTGTTGTTCTCTTCTTCTATTCATCTTTGAATCTTTGTATATTTATGATTGAATTGGAGATAAACATTGCAGAGTATCTGTTGAGGAGCGGGATGGCTTCGTTTGAAACTTTAGACAGGCTGTCATAGTGTGCATCAGTTATCTTTGGTGTTTGTTGGCCCATATTCGGTAACAGCTAGCCCATATCATTATGTCTGCCATATTTGACTCCTTTCAGCATATTTGTAATCTAAACATTAATAACCTGTTCCACACTTGGAACAAATGTTAAATGATGTTTAAGTATGACAATAAGTGTAAAAATAATGACTAAATAACATTTAAACATATTTGGATTGATCTCTGCAATTTATTTTGGTTTTGGAATTGACAAACTCGAAGCTCCATGTCTAACTCGAGTTCATAGCTTATTAGCTCTTCTCCAAATTATTTCTTTCAGGAACTCTCAAGAGTTCAATTTCAAACTCGAGTGTAAAAGTCCTTAGAACTCGAGTTTGCTCTATAAACTCGAGTTCCCTTTGTGCTTCTAGTTTTCTGTATGACTCTATGGTAGAAACTTGCGAAAGTGCATTTTTGGACTCAAGTGTTAATGTCTCTAGAACTCAAGTTTTGATCCCCAAACTCGAGTTCATAAGCTCTTCACTGATTCTGATTGATTTTCTGGATAAAACTCTTGGAAGTGTAGAATTAAACTCAAGTGAATTTATGCTCAGAACTCAAGTTTATAATCCAAACTCGAGTTCTCCAAGAGCTCTAGCATTCTGACCAAGTTTCTGACTGAGAACTTGTAAGAGTTAAGATCCATACTCAAGTGCATATCTTCCCAAAACTTGAGTCTGATACCCAGAACTTGAGTTCACCTCATTCTATTGATTTCTAAGTCATTCTCTAGAAGAAACTCTCAAGAGTGCAATGTCCAACTCGAGTGGAAATTGATCTAAAACTTGATTGCTATGCCCAAAACTTGATTGCATATGATTACATCAGATACTGATAAAGTTTCTGTCATTAACTTGCAGGAATCAACAGAAAAACTTGAGTGCAACTCAGCCTAGAACTCGAGTGCATCAAACAGAACTTGAGTTCTATGCTTGATCTTTATAGCACAAAACTCTCAGGTAGAAACTCTCAAGGTAGAACTTCCAGGACTCGAGTTTATTTCTCTCCAGAACTCGAGTGCAAACTCAGAACTATAAGGTATCTGTCTAAGATTACTTCATGCAATGCACATAACTGGAGTGTTAGATAAAACTTGCAAGAGTTATATTGAATTTTTCTTAGAGAACTCAAGTGCAATAGGAAAACTTGAGTTCATATTCATTCTGAACTCTAGTACACATGCCAAACTCGAGTACATCAGCAAATTTACAGAACATGAAGTTGTGAGATTATGAAACACATTCAACAACTAATGTAACTCAATGTCTTTAAATAAGATTAAACGTTCTTTTTCAAAACAATTCATTATTATTTGTTATCATCAAAACATGAATTCTAATATTCTCCCCCTTTTTGATGATGACAATAACTTTATGATGGATTTGAAAAACATTTAACTTGTTCATATTTTGATTTAAAGTTATACATAAACATAAAGTAATAATGAACTTGTTTTGAAATCAAGGTTCTTGAACTTAGTTTGGCTTCTTCCTTCCTTGTTACATGATTCTTGCTATAAAACCTAGGAAGATACCAAAGATGAAGATACCAAAAACTTGAGTCCTGCACAAACTGATAACTGCATTTTATCACTAAATTCAATATGATTCAACAACTTGCAACATAAATTTAGAATTTAGAATTCAAATAATAATTTCATTACAAACTTAAAAATTTGAACCATAATCCAAAACTACAAAATTTAACTTTCAAATATAAAGACTCCCAATACAAAGATTATGATGACTCCCCCTTAATACATATAAACCTAGACACTCAAAATACTACATAAACATTACAGACACTCTCCAAAGCTCCCCCTTAAACTAGTAATCAGTTTAATCAAAGCTCAAAGCCATCACTGATCCTTCTCCCCCTTTTTGTCATTATTCGTGGAGGGAGGAATTAGAAAGGTAAGGTCAGATGGCTGAGGTAGAGTGTAGAGCACTAGTATAGTAGATAGATTAATGGGGTTTAAAGTGAATATTGAAGATGATGGCTGAGTATCAAATATTTCTGGTTGAGGAGTAGGTTAGCTATCAAAAGTGATATCCACAAAAGTTAAGGTCAAAGGGTCGATATAGGTAAAGAAGATTGAGGGAGGTGTGGTGGATGACTCAGGGAGAGGTATAGCAGGAGGTAGAACAGAAGATGGACCAGGAATAAGAAGATTGGCCTGAAGGAATATATCCAACTCATTGAGTCTCCTCATACGTACCTCCTGGGTCTTAATCTAGATATTAAAGTTGTGATTGGTTTGAGCAACCAACTTGACCACTTGTTATTCCATCTTGGTGACCAACTGCTCAAATTGTTCAGTCAAATATATTTAAGACCTGCCACAACCTTATTGACAATGTTAGCCATATACACTTGAATAGATGCACCAAAGAAATATAGAGACGATGATCTCCCATTGGTGGAGGATTGGGATTCATCAAATATACCCTTACGAGTAGATGCATGTTTTTCGGGCTCCAAATGTAAAGCAGTTCCTATATGATGTAATTGTGTCATTCCAAAATGGGGAATCCTTACCTTTTCTTCCTTGTCCAAGTACTAAATCTTGTTGTATCTAAGAATAAGAGAGACAATCTGTGGAAGCGGTATGTAAGTGTTCAAAGTGGAAGAAAATCTAAATCACCGCATTTCTTTTAAAATCATTTTTCACACATCCCTTCAGTGACCAGTAAGTAAGGATGCCATAATATAGTAATCCTTTGAAGCAAAGTGAGTAAAGTTCTTTGATTTGTTCACAATGCTTCTGGTATAGATATAAAACAGTATACACTAGATATTGGGTATTAAGACTGGTTTGAAATTTAAAGGACCTAAACGTTTACCGGGTCTCAAAAAGTTGAAGACTTAGGATGATTATAGGGTGGATTCTCATAGCTAAGGATTGTGTTTAGGATAGAGGGAGTAATTCTTACTGTCTGGTCACAAATAGTGGTCTATATTCCTTCTTCTAACAATTCACCAGTTGATAATATAACATTGTGAACTTCTATATTGCAATAAAAATTTCTCATAACACTTGGTGAATATAGGAATGGACACGGAGCCATGGTTCATAAAATTCCAGATACTCTCTATGATTTACTCGGTAGTGAGTATTCAAGTAATCCAGATCAATATACACAACCAGAAAAAATTTTCTATGAGCATATTCTCTATTATAAACTTTCTTATCAAATGGTTTCAGGGGTTCAAGAACAAAACCTTCTGGAGGCATGGTTTCTTCCTCTTCCTCTGGTGGCCCAGACAGAGCAGGACCATGTGAATGTGAAGGTGTAGGTTGTTATGCAAAGCCACTAACCCTGGATGCTTTCTTCCCGACTAAGGCATAAAGTTTAGACTTCTTAATTGCTTCCCATAGTAGTTTGTCACTCTCACTATCTGAGGATGACTCAAGAGTGATCTCTGTAGCCTTCTCTTTTCCCTTTCCTTACACTTCCTTGCTCTTTGATCTTGTGACAATCGGGTCTTTGATTATCACAACCTTAGTCTTCTTATAGGTAGTTGAACATCTTTCACCTTAGGTCTAGGATGTGTTTTCTTTGGAACACTTCCTTTCTTCTTAGGAGTCCTACGGTCTTTGGAGGAGGAGTTGAAGTTGAAGATTGAGTTAGAGTCAGAGTTACCGAAGGTGTCAGAGTCTTAGTAGAGTTTGAAAATGGTGAGGATGATTCAAAAGGAAAAAGTATGGGTGATTTTTAAGACACTTGAGGAACTTTAGTATGCACCATTTTGATAAATGATAATCAAACACCGAAAAAATTAAAGATTGAAACAAAATACCAAGAGTTTCAGAGTCGGAGTATTGCAATACTTTAGGGCTTCGGTGGAAATTTTATAGCTTGATTCTGACATTTGGAAGAGATTGAATGGATGTAACTGATGATTAATGGTGAAGGAGGTGACAATTTAGAGTTTAAACGGTGGGAAACTCAAAGGGTCAGAGTATCGAATAGAGAGACATGTTTGAGTTTGAAGAAAGAGTACGATGTTTGAGCTCGGTGAACTGATATAATATTGTGACACTCAAGTTTTCCCCATAGAACTCAAGTTCATTTGGACTCAAGTTTTACCCCCCAAACTCGAGTTTATATGGACTCGAGTTTACCCCTACAAACTCAAGTTCTGCAGTAAAACTCCCATTCTAACACAACGTACCTGGCTTGAGCATGACTTGTAGACACTCAAGTTAGTTTCCAAATTCTTGTGTCTTTGTACTCAAGTCCTCCAAGATCACTTGAGCAACCCATGCTGCCATTTTCACCTGTCCTCTAATTCTATATAGAAGTTTCAACAGTGAACTCGAGTTTTCTTTTGAACTTTTTATAAACTCAAGTTTGTACTTAGAGTTCATGTGCACTGTTTTAATCATTGTATATAGACCAATCCTACAAAACAAACTTCTACATACTCTTATGCTTAAGTTAGTATACCAATCATTAAAACATGAACATAAATGAATAAATACAAAATTAATGACAGAAAATTCTTACAACTCATTAGGATTTGTCATTCCTGGCCAATTCCCTCCTTATATATATAAATTTTTCTTTTTCTAATGGTTTTGAAAATATATCAGCAAGCTGAAAATCAATTGGAGTGAATTCTACGTTGACATCATTTCTTTGGATATGATCACATATAAAATGATGTCGAACGTCTATATGCTTGGTTCTTGAATATTGCACAGGGTTTTTGGCCAAGCTTATTGTACTTTTGTTGTCGTACAAAATAGGTATTTCTTTCAAGTTGATTCCTAAGTCTTGCAATTGCTACTTTTTCCATAGTACTTGAGAACAACAACTTGCTGCAGCTATGTATTCAGCTTCAGTCGAGGATAATGAAACAACAGTCTGCTTCTTGCTGAACCATGACAACAAAGAGCCTCCAAGGAATTGGCATTGTCTACTTATTCTATTTCAATCAATTTTATATCCTGCATGATCTGAATCTAAATAGGCTAACAAATATTTGTTTCCTTCTTTTGTGATGCGAATCAGCAAGTTGTGCATTCAAATTCAAGTGATCCTTTGCAAATTCCAAGTGGACCAATCACAAGAGGAAGAGCCAAACAAATTAAGGAAGCATTAAATGGGCTAGTGCAAGAGGCTTGGACAAAGCAAGAGGTGATCGGATCAAATCCGGACAAAAATGCTGAAAACGTCACTAATATCATATGGGCTGCAAATGGAGATACTAATCAAATTTTGGGCTTAGAGACTTCAAAACAAAGAGCTTGGACCTAGTACTATACATGGAAGGATTCATCTGGGCCTAAATAAGCACATTTTGGGCCTTAAATGCTGATTATATTTTAGGACTTTTATTTGTGCGAAAATTATTGGACAATTTGCATATTTGACTTTTAAGTTTCTTAATTAATTAATTGATTAGGTTAGTTTCAATTTTCTAGGATGCATTTAATGCAATTAGGGTTTTTGAAACTTCTCTTTAAATATCTTGTAACCCTTCATTTGGAGGCAGACTTGAAACTTGATTATTGAATGAAAGGTTGCACTTTTCTGCACCTTGTTTCTTGGGAGTGGATTCTCTCTAGGGTTCTTCTTAGAACTAACAGACTTATCAAGGCTTGATCAACCTTGTGGCGTCTTCCAACACTTCGGGTCCTTGTTCTTTCGTGCTCAAGGGTTCAAGTGGATCGTCGATCTGCGTTTAGCGTTCTTGGGGTGCGTATATTCATATTGGTTGTGGGTTCGTGGGGTCTTCCCTTGTGGGTTCGCACCATCTTGGTATCAAAGCTTCGGATCTAAACTCAGGTCACATCTTTCCATTCGTTGTTTTAAATTTCGCTTAGGGTTTCGTACTTTGTTCTTGAGTCTTTTCGTCTAGGTCATCTGCGTTCATGTCTGAAATTTTTGCATCTTTTCGTTAACCGTCTCTTTGTCGTTTCCAATGTTTAGTAAGTCCTTTTCATAGTTCAAAATCTCTTCTTTCATATCGTTTTGGAATTAGTTCAATTTGATTTGTCATTAGTGAGTTCTAGTCATTTTAAATCAGTCGTGTTTCTGCAAATTTTCTGTGTCAATTCGTCATTTTTTTCCAGAACGTCATCAAATCTTCTTTCCTTGTTTGACACGTTTTACTTTGCGGTTTTGGTCATTTAATAGGTCATTCTCATTGTTCAGAATCTCATCTTTCCATTCGTTTCAGTTTCATCTCAATCCAAAATTTCTACAGTACGTTATAGTCTTTTGAAAATGACGCATTTCTAGAATTTCTGGGTTCAGATTGCTTGAGATTATTTGTGATAGATTGAGTATTCTCTTTAAATTTCAGTAAAAAAAAAAGAGAAAAAAAACCAGCATCAGGACAAAAAAAAAGAAAAAAAAATTGACAAAAAAAAAAGAGAAGAAAGTTCCAATTGGTATGCTGGAAGTGTTATATGCAAGCATCTATCCTAATACCTAGAATTTGACTGTACCTTTTTCACTTTGTCAATTGAACTTTTGTTTTTCCTTAAACTCCTTTTCCCATACTCACTTTGATGTTCCTTATATCTGAGTGTTGTGTTGATCTCTATAAGTTGTGATTGCATTGATTAAATTGCTTAGTTCTTTAAAGAGCCTCAAGAGGAATCTAAGAGCGGAAAAAGGCAAGAGTGATATACATCAATTCAAAAAGCCCAATTTGAGTGAAACACGAGTGAAGAGTGACATTCTTGAGGGAAACACGTGAGGAATTTGCAAAGGATCACTTGAATTTGAATGCACAACTTGCTGATTCGCATCATTCCGAATGATGCGAATCAGCAAGTTATGCATTCAAATTCAAGTGATCCTTTGCAAATTCCAAGTGGACCAATCACAAGAGGAAGAGCCAAACAAATTAAGGAAGCATTAAATGGGCTAGTGCAAGAGGCTTGGACAAAGCAAGAGGTGATCGGATCAAATCCGGACAAAAATGCTGAAAACGTCACTAATATCATATGGGCTGCAAATGGAGATACTAATCAAATTTTGGGCTTAGAGACTTCAAAACAAAGAGCTTGGACCTAGTACTATACATGGAAGGATTCATCTGGGCCTAAAGAAGGTACCATAGCCCCAGTTCTACAGTGTCTCCTAAGTACCTGAACAGTCTTTTCACATTTTTAGCATGAGATAATTTAAGTCCATATTGATACCTTGCACACATGCCAACACTAAACTTATGTCGAGTCTACTTACTATTAGATAGAGTAATAAACCTATCATTTCTCTATACTTGGTGATATCATATTATTTACCCTTCTTGTTAGCATCCAATGAGTGGTTGAACTCATTGGAGTGTCAGCTCCATTTGAATTTCCGATTCCATACTTCTTCAACAGCTGCTTTAGATATTTAGTATAGGAAATAAAGATTCCCTTCTTTTATTATTTACTTTGAACTCTAAGAATGGAGTTTCATTCTCCCATCATGGATATTTTAATTTCTCCCTGCATAAGCTTAGAAAATTCTTGACAAAGACATTTATTAGTAGCACCAAATATTATATTATCAACATATATTTGTACTACTAATATGTCATCCTTATTACGTTTGATGAAGAATGTTGTGTCCGCTTTTCCTCTGATAAAGTTTTAGTCAAGAAGAAATTTTCTTAGTCTTTTATACCAAGCTCTTAGTACTTGCTTCACATTATACAAAGCCTTTTTTAGTTTAAAAACATGATTCGGTTTTGAATCATCTTTAAAAGCAAGAGGTTGTTTTACATAAACTTACTCCATGATATAACCATTTAAAATACACTTTTAATATATATTTGATAGAGCTTAAAACCTTTTATGCAAGCAAAGTCTAAGAGTACTCGTACAGTTTCCAATCTTGCCACTGGAGCATACTTTTCCTTATAATCAATACCTTCTTCTTGATTATAGCCTTTGGCAACTAATCCTGCCTTGTTTCTCACAATGATTGTTGATTTAACAAGCTTGTTTTTGAAAACCCATTTGGTTCCTATGACCGGACGATCTTTAGGTCGAGGTACCAAATCCCAAACTTGATTTCTTTCAAATTGATTCAATTCTTCTTGTATAGCAATCACTTAATCCTTGTCATAAAGTACTTCTTCAATTCAAGAAGGCTCAATTTAAAAAATGAATACAGAAAATGTAACTTCATTTCAAATCCTATTTCTTGTTTTAACACCTTCATGAACATCTCTAACCACTTGTTTGATTGGATGATCTTTCATCTATCTCCATGATCTAAGCTAAGCATGTTCATCAACATTCTCTTCATTTTGAAAATCATTTTGATCAGAAATGTTTATATTTTTAGTTTTCTTTATCAAATCCATTTCTTCTTCATCAAGAAACTTTGTCTGAGGATCAACTTCATCAAACACAAGAGAATGGTTTCTTCTACAATACATGTTCTTTTATTAAATACCCTATATGCTTTACTTCTATTTGAATATCCTAAAAATAAACCTTCATCAGATTTTGGATAGAGTTTACTAAGGTTTTCTTTACCGTTCTTGTGGATGTAACACTTACACCTAAAGATGTGTAGATAAGCAAGGTTAGGCTTCGTTCCTTTGTATAGCTTATAGGGTGTCTTTCCAAGTTTCTTGCAGATATATGCCTGATTAGAGATATAGCATACAGTGCTCATTGTATCCACCCAGAGTACTTGTGACACTTCTTTATTATTGAGCATCATTCTTGCCATCTCCGTGAGAACTCTGTTCTTTCTTTCCACAACTCCCTTTTGTTGAGTCGTTCTAGGTGCTAAGAAGTTGTAGTAATCTTTGAAGAGTTGATTATCAAACTCTCCTCCATGATCAGTCCTGATGGAAATAATAGAAACACCTTTCTCATTCTTGGCAAACATAATGAAATTAACAAACGTTTCATCTTTAGAAGTAAGAAATATAGTCCAAGTAAATCTTGAAAAATCATCTACAATGACCAAATCCACATGAAATAATTGTAAAGGTCTAGAAGTTGAAATTTCATTCTTTGTTTTAAAAGACGATTTAGTCTGTTTTCTCTTTTGACAAGCTTCACAAATCATATCATCTTTGAACTTTATTTTAGGAAGACCAATGACTAAATCCTTTTTAACTATATTTGCAAGCTAATTCATGTTGACATGAGCGAGATGTTTATGCCATAGCTAACTTTCCTCAGTTTTACTTAGAAAAAAGTTTTCTGAAGAACTCAAATTTAAATCAAGAGTATAACAGTTACTGTCCCTTTGAGATCGGATCCTTGCTTTAATAGACTCTTTGTTAAGCTGAAGATCCTTCTTATTAACTATCAGGCATTCTTCTGAATTAAAGTTCACCCAGTTATCTTTATCAGTGCTTTGGTTCACACTTAGGAGGTTGTGGCATAATCCTTCAACATAGTATACGCCATTGATTTGAACTCCATTGATTCTTCAAACTTCACTAATTTCAGCTAGGTGTCTAGATTGGTTACCTCTAAAGACTACCTTTCCTCCATCTTAGGTTCCAATGTGGTTAATTTTTCTCTGTCACCAATCATGTGTCTCAAGTATCTACTATCAATGTACCATTTGTTTGCCTGTGATGCTTTGAGACATACCTAAAGTAATATCATTAAATTTTAGGTACACATACTTTCTTTGGTCCTTCATGATTAGTATGAACCACTCTTGGTACATGTGTCCCTTATGAAACCCATTTATATGTACTGATAGTCTTTCCTTTTCTAAAATGACATGATAAAGTGTAATGACCTTTCTTATTACAGCAATTACATGATGCGAATGGATTTGATGCATGCACTATATTTTTAAAATATTTCAGATATATCTTACTGCCTCATTTCTTCTTTCCTCTGTTTTTTATCTTGTACAATTTTATAACCAATTCCATATTTATCATGCTTGACTCTTTGAGATTTCAAGATTACTTTTAGAGTTTCACTTAGCATAATAAATCTTTCTATAGTTTTTGTTAAATCACCTATTTTCTTATCTTTTTCTTTGTGTGATGCACATGATGAATCTAATATGCTAGAACTGTTTTTAATCTCTAGTTCTTTTACTTTCTTCCTATAGCATACCATTTCTTTAGCTATTTTAATGTATTCAGAATGAAATGCATTATACTCAGATAAAAGTTCATCACAAGAAGGTTCAGAATCACTTACCTCAGAGTCTGATTCTTCCTCTTTAGCTACCAAGCATATGTTAGCAACTTCATCATCATCAATTTCCTCATCTAATGAACTATTACCCCATATGGATGATATGTATGCTTTCTTTTTCTGCTTCTTCTTATCTTTATGCTTGAAGCATTCAGACCTTATATGTCCTAGTTTCCCGCACTCGTAGTATACAACTTGTTGCTCTTTATTTTCTTTAAGTTTTGTTGACCACTTCTATAGAACTTCTTGAATTTCCTGACGATCATTCTCATATCATCATTGTCAAGTTCATCTTCGCTTTCAGATGGTTTGGCTTTCTTGATAGCTTTGATGGTGACTCCTCTTTTCTTTTTATCATCAAACTCTTCTAGCTCTTTCTTGAACTTTAGCTTTCCCTTATACTCAGAAAGACTTCCAAAAAGTGTAGCTACCGATCTCATTGATTCACCTTTGGCTTCTTAGATGGCTGTCACTTTTGCTTCCCATTCTTTGGTAAGAATGTTGAGAATTTTTCTTACTTGGTAATTTTAGTCAAAAGTTTTCCTAAGTGCTACCAGTTGATTGATAAGGTAGGTATATCTAAGTTTGAATTCAGATATCATTTATCCAGGTTTCATCTGAAACAAATCATACTCTGTAATTAGAGTATTAACTCTATTCTCTTTAATTCTAGAAGAACCTTCATGTGCAATTTCTAGTGCATCCCACATGTCTTTTACTGTAGGCAACATACAGATTTTGAAGCACTCCTTCTGGTTAAGAGCACTCTATATCATCAAAATAGCTTTGATATTTAGTGTTACCTGTCTTCTACCGTTGTCATTGAATTCCTCTGGGATTTTCTTTACAACTCTATCTTTAACTTTCTTTGTTGGAACATAATCTCTATCTTGTATTACATTTCATAAGCCATATTCAATCGCCATTAAGAACACTCTAAACTCAACTTTCTGGAACTACAAATACTCTCTGGCAAAACTAGGAGGTCTAGTAATTGAAGCTCTGTTTGGAAGAATGTTTTCACCCATGGTTTCCATTTAGCATGATCCTTCTCAAGTTGTTAGACTCTTCTAAGAATACCTTGCTCTGATATCAAATGTAAGAAGCAAGCTTCATCTAAGAATGGGGTGAAATGGGTGATGTGGTAAATTTTTCAGTTGTTACAGCGTTATAAAGCTGGATGAAGAAAGAGTAGTAATGAGAGAAAATGCATACAGAGATTTATACTAGTTTAGACCTAATTCCAGGCCTATGTCCAGTCCTCAGAGATCAACACTTCCTGAGCTTTTCACTAAATCTCCAAGATTCATTTGGCTTTCAGAATGCACACTACAACGATTGTCTTTATAAGGACTACAAGCAGAAATGTTCTATACTTAAAATTTCTCTCCCCTTTACAACAAGTCTTATGAGCAGAGCAATTCCAATAAATCTTCTCTTCTGCTTATTTAACAAGTCTTATGAGCAATAATGTTCTCTCCTGCTTACACCCTTGTAAGTCTTACGAGCAGCAACGTTCTCTACCGCTTAAACCTTGTAAGTCTTATGAGCAAAAAGTCTTCTAAGGAACTTTCTCAACAAGTTCTCCAATAAGGAAATTATGCCCTCTCAAGGTCCCTCTACCTTGAGATGAAGATTACAATGAAAGTGTTTACAAAACTCTCTCACAGAGTAGATATGATGAACACTGAAGTACAATATGAATACAGAGAAAATATGAAATCAAAGACTTTTGTAAACTGGTTTTTTTATGTGTTGTTCTCTTCTTCTATTCATCTTTGAATCTCTGTATATATATGGTTAAACTGGAGATAAACATTATAGAGTATCCATTGAGGAGTTGGATAGCTTTGCTTGAAACTTTAGACAGGCTGTCACGGTGTGTGTCAGTTACGCGTGGTAGTTGTTGGCCCATATTCGTTACAGCTAGCCCATATCATTATGTCCACCATATATTACTCCTTTTAGCATATTTGTAATCCAAATTTTAATAACCTATGTCACACTTGGAACAAATGTTAAATGATGTTTAAGTATGACAACAAGTGTAAAATTAATAATTAGATAACATTTAAACATACTCGGATTGATCATCGTAATTTATTTTGATTCTGCAACTGACAAACTCGATTTCTCCATATCAAACTTGAGTTCATAGTCTTGTTAGCTCATCTTCAGATTGTTTTTGTCAATTTCAAACTCGAGTATAAAAGTCCTTAGAACTCAAGTTCTCTTTGTAAACTCGAGTTCACCCTGTGCTTTTAGTTTTCTGCATGACTCTCTGGTAGAAACTTGTGATAGTGCATTTTTCGACTCGAGTGACAGTGTCTCCAAAACTCAAGTTTGGATCCCCAAACTCAAGTTTATCAGCTTGTCACTGGTTCTGATTGATTCTCTAGATAAAACTCTTGGAAGTACTGAATCAAACTCAAGTGACTTTATGCTCAGAACTTGAGTTTATCATCTAAACTCGAGTTCTCCAAGAACTCTAGCATTCTGACTAGGTTTCTAACTAAGAACTTGTAAGAGTTAAGACCCATACTCAAGTGCATATCTTCCCAGAACTTAAGTCTGTTACCCATAACTCGAGTTCACCTCATTCTGTAGATTTATAAGTCAGTCTCTAGAAGAAACTCTCAAGAGTGTAATGCTCAACTCAAGTGCAAATTGATCCAAAACTTGAGTGCTATGCTCAGAACTTGAGTACATATGATTACATCAGATACTGATCAAGTTTCTGTCATAGACTTATGAGAGTCAACAGACAATCTCGAGTGCAATTTAGCCCAGAACTCGAGAGCATCATATAGAACTCGAGTTCTATGTCTGATCTTTGCAGCATAAAACTCTCAGGCAAAAACTCTCAAGGTAGAACTTCCAGGACTCGAGTTCATTTCTCTCCAGAACTCGAGTGCAAACTCAGAACTCAAGTGCATCTGTCTAAGATCACTTCTTGCAATGCACAAAACTTGAGTGTTAGATAAAAATTGCAAGAGTTATATTAAATTTTTCTTAGAGAACTCAAGTGCAACAACCAAACTCGAGTTCATATTCATTATGAACTCGAGTGTACATGCCAAACTTGAGTGCATCAGCAATTGTGCAGAACATGAAGTTGTGAGATTATGAAACACATTCAACAACCAATGTAACCCAATGTCTTTGAATAAGAACAAATGTTCTTTTTTAAAACAATTCATTATTATTTGTTATCATCAAAACATGAATTCTAACAGCAGCCTCTTTGGGACCTTGCTTGGACTCTCATCCATTGGGTAATTTTTGAAATTTCATGCCTCGAGTTATTGATTAAAATCTCAAATTTAGGCTATATCATAGGTCTTACGACCCTGCGCTGCTTACATATAAGATTTTATGGCCCATAGATGTAATAGGTCTTACTACCTACTGTATTTTCTTAACACAAATATGCTTAAGGGTAAACTCATATATGTGGAATTATTACATAAGATATAAAAGAAAAAGTCTCTTGACTTTTACTATCACTATTCTCATATCATATTATGCTTAACCAATACTATTGCCACTGATCAAAATCTGATTAAACAGATTGAGATCCTTTAAATTTTCAATCAATTTTCTACTCTTGAATAATTAGGGCTGCCGCTCGAACTGTCTTGCAGCTCAATGCATCTACAATTACATAGCCCTTCCTGGATAGTATTTAATCTTCTAGGTTGTTATCTTTAAGAAAATCCATCCATCTGTGTTGTTTCATGCTTAACTCTATTTGGTCACATAGATATTTTTCAAGCTCTTGTAGCCTCAATACAACTCTATGATTTCCCTATAGAGATAATTTTTCCAAATTTCCAGTGTACACACAAATACTACTATCTCAAGATTTATGAGTAGGATGCTTTAGTTTCTGAGGCTTCAGCTGACGAGAGGTTCATGTTATAATATTTTCCTGTTGTATCAAGACACATCCTAATCCTTGCTTACTTACATTACTATAGACCATATAGGTCAATTGCAATTCAGGACTACATAGGTTAATTGCGGATTAGGGATTATCAACATTGATATTGTTATCAATCTCTCTCTCAGCTCTGTGAAGCTCATCTCACTACTATCATCCCACACATGTTGAATTTTTATGTCAACCTTATTAAAGTCAAACCAATATTGGAGAAATTTTATATAACTCATTTGTAATAACCGAAAAGACCTAGAAAATTGCACATTCTTTGGCCTTTTTCAGTTTTGTACTACTTCCACTTTGTTGAGATTCACCGAGACCCCTTCTTGTGAGATTACTGTTGGAAATTGTGCCCTAGGGGCCAATCATTATACTTTGAATAATTGTTATTTAATGAATTTCTCCATTTAGTTATCATATTATTCGCATGTTCACTATGATAACTGTATCCTTGGATAAATCATAATGATTATCCTAAATGTCTCTAGTCGGTCACCTATGTGGGAGCAAAGATGAAATAAGACCAGTATGAATTTGATAAGGTATGAGGATACGAATCAAAGTCTTAAACACTTGTAGGAGTACAAGGTGCTGGACTGACTCGCTATGAGAAAGCTACATAGATCAAGTCATAAGCTTATCTCATATATAACCACGTCACAATGCCCTTTGACCTGAGATCATCATGAATTCCTACATGAGAGTCAATAAGCTTTGACTTAGTCAAAAGTCACCTTTAACCGGGTGATTATAAAGGCTACAATCGGGCTTAGTGGTTTTCATGCAAAGGAATGTGAATGGTAAAGATTTAATTTGTCCCTCAAATTAGTAGAGAGATATTACTGGGCCCCTCGATGAGTGAGTTTGAGAAATGTATAGCCATACAACGTTGGAAAGGAGTTTCTGTTTCTATAGTCAAACTACTTAGAGATTGAGAAAGTAATGGTCAGGAAGAGGAGGATATCATTCTCCATGCCTCATCCTTGACCGAAATATCGTGTGACAAAAGGGATGTGATATGGTTATATGACAGGTTGTATCGTATTGCCAATCCTCATATGAATTGGGTAGTCATAATGACTTGCTAAAGGCCGCTTACGACTTGTGGGTTAGTATAGTCATTGGCCCACTGCCAACTTTGTATGGGCCTATAGGGTCACACACAAGAATAGCACAACACGAGCTATAATGTCCAGATTCATTGAATCTAAGATGCGTCTAAGATTCAATGAATACAATGTTTAATCTAGGGTAAACGAATTTTAAATATATATTTATTGTATACACATGTTGTGTGAATATTTATTTGATAAATATTTATATGTATGTGTATGTATATATATTTATATTTGGAAAAGAAAATTAATAATATTATATACATATGTATTTTTGAAATACATAAATACATATATATAATATATATTATATGAAAATATTATATTATATATAAAATATATATTATTTGCTAATATATATTATATATATGATAATATTATATTGTATGATCATATGATAATATTATATTATATGATGATATTATTATATTGTGTATATATATAAAGATATTATATGATAATATCTCATATTTAATTTATGAAGATAAATTAAATTCCATTGGCTCTCAATTCTAAGTAAATAATTAGGTTAAATTAAAATTGTTGGACAGATTTAATTAAACCATATTTATTTAATTAACTTATCAAAACAATTAAGTGTTAATTGATATGATAAGGATTTTGAAATTAATTAAGATTAATTTTTTAAAAAAAATCTAATATCCATCATAAAATAGATAACCCTAACTAGTTATTAAAATGTGAGAGCTAGGGTTTTCTAATGATGATTAAAAAGTGGAGAGCCGCAAGAAAACCCTAGAGGGGCATTGGAGGCGCTAGCACGTTGTCGGTGTTGGGTCCTGTTCGTGTGGATACCAGTAGAGGGAGCTGATCTGTGTAGTTGGCTTCTCAAGATCAAAAAGGAAAAACTCAAAAAAGTATGACTCTTTCTAACTCGATTTAAATGTCATTGATAGATCCTCAATTGGGATTGGTAAACTTTTGCATTTTTAGTTTTTAATTCTTCTGATGTGTGCCTACCAATCCCAACAGTGGTATCAGAGCCAGGTCAATTGTTCATTTAAGTTGAGTTTTAGTGCTTATTGTGTGCTTATATATGTGATATGTAAGTTGAACATGATTTTAGAAAGACTAAAGTTATAATAGTAATGCTGCCAGATTTTCATTTTTTAGAGGCAGTGTGATTATGATGAACTGTTGAATGACCAAATCTTATCCAATAATCCTGAAAATTTCCAGAATTAAAGTAGACATCCTAACCTTTAATTGGATATATAATATGTGTGATTTGGATCAGTACATTAGGAGATATCAATTTTTGAAGTTAGGCTTTGAATCTGGAACGTTTTCTCTGGCAACGATGGTTAATTAGAGTTTCAAGAATAGTGGACGTATAATTTTATGAAAATTATATTTTTTGTCCAAAATAGACTTAAGGATGGTTAAATATAGCTTTGAACTACTGCAATTTTATTTTTCTAGGTTTAATTAGGATTTTCAAATTAAGATGAAAAAATATGACAGCTTAGTGGGACTGCCATAGCTAACAGTTCATAGCTCAATCACGACATTTATTGCGTTTGATATTGTATGAATTATTGATTGTTGTGGTTTACTTCTCAAAATTGTTTGGATATGGTGAACAACATGGCTTTAGTTTTACAAAGGTTGTAAAATTTAAATACGGCCTGCGTGCCGTGCCTTCCTCTAAATATTGTCGATGTACATTCTCTTCTCATCTCACTCCCCTCATATGTTTAAATGAGGTTTCTCTCATTGTAATTTTTTTCTTACTTAGATAAATCCTCTCATTGGCTTGGGAGGATTTTAGGTTAGGCAAGCCATGTTGTGTCACGGTTGAGTTATGCTTTTGATTAGAAAATTGCATGCAAAACTTTTGTGTTTATATGTTCTGTTTCCATGAGATACGATCGTGATTGCATACATATAAACTAAAACTAATTGGTTAAGCCCTCCAAATAAAATCTTAAGTCATAATACCATCAATTAATGAATACTTGTCAAAACCTCGATCGCTCAATTGTAGGTTCCACCAAAGTGGATGCATTTGAGTTATCTTGGTGAAACAAGCGTGAGTAATGGTGCTACTCATAATGATTCATTATTGTTTTGACTTAATTGAGATTAGCAAAATGGTTTTGGGTCTCAAGGCATTAGATGGGATTAAACATGCTAGATCATATGATGATCGAATCCCATAAAGATCTAAGAGTTACATATGATGTAATGGGTAAAGAGGTTACCTACCTAAATAACTTGAATTTAAGCGTCCTGCCAAAGCGAACTTAAATTTAAGCGAAATATAGATCTTAGCCTACTAATTATAACATTGAGGGTTGTTAATTTAGAGGGAGATTACAAAATAACTTTGCATATTTTAATTGTAGAATCATGTCGACTAGTAACACTGCTAGACTATCATTGCGATTAGTCCTTGAGAAGGACAAACTTTCTTAACTGATTTAGGAACTTGAGAATTGTTCTCAAGTAGGAAATAAAGGCATATTTTCTAGATCAACCTATTCCTAAAGAGCCTGCAACTAATGCTCCAAGAGCTAAGAAATATGCTTACACGAAGCATAAGGATGACTCTATGGATGTAGGTAGCCTAATGCTTGTCACTATTGTTCGAGACCTCAAAGAGATCCAGAACTTATGGAGGCTCATGAGATAGTTGTGCATCTCAAGGAAATGTTCCAGCAACAGGAAAGGCATGAGAGGTATGATACCACAAATGCCTTACATTCCTTCAAGATGGCTGAAGGTGCATCAGTTAGTATTCATGTGTTAAAGATGAAAAGCTATATTGATGACCTTAAAAGGTTTGGATTTCCTATGAGCCAGGAGTTAGCTACAAATTTGATCTTGAACTCACTCTTGAAAGTTATGACCGATTTGTCATGAACTACAACATAAGCAACATGCATAAATCAATTTCTAAACTGCATGAGATGCTCAAAGCTGTTGAGCATAACATTTAGAAAAGCCTAGCACTGTTTTGATGGTTTAGAAAGGAAATGGTATTAAAAGGAAAGGTAAGGGTAAGTGAAAGGGTAATGGCTTAAGTGGTAAGACCAAAGAGTCAAATAAGCCCGAAACTAAGCCTGCAGCCAAGAAGGTAAAGTCGCCAAAGGAAGGAGTATGCTTCTTCTATGATGAAACCGTTCATTAGAAGAGGAATTGCAAACTCTACCTCAAAGATCTGAGAAGAAAAACCAAAAGGATCAAGTCAATCGATTTGAATCTGACTTACCTATAGCATTATCATCTAGGCTATATAAATGAGAAACACATTTCTAAACTCTATTAAGATGGATTTTTTTAAATCATTTGATTTTGAATCATATGATACATGTGAATCTTGCTTATTAGGAAAGATGACTGAGGCACCTTTTACTAGATATAGTAAGAGGGCCACTGATTTATTAGGCCTTATATATACAGATGTATGTGGACCAATGAATACAACTGCCAGAGGAGGTTATATGTACTTCATTACATTTATGGATGACTTTAGTACATATAGATATATCTATATAATCAAACAAAAATTTGAATCTCTTGAAATGTTCAAAATATTCCAAAATAAAGTATAAAAACCAACTTGGTAAAATAATTAAAGCACTTCGATCTAATCGAGGTGGTGAATATTTAAGCCAAGAATTTATTGACCATCTTAAGAGTTGTGGGATAGTCTCACAATTAAATCCTCTAGAAACACCACAATGGAATGACGTTTCTAAGCAGAGGAATCGAACACTATTAGATATAGTTCGATATATGATGAGTTAAACAAATCTTCCACCATCCTTTTAGGGTCATGCCTTGGAAACAGCTACGTTCACACTAAATTGTGTTCCATCGAAGGCAGTTGGAAAGACACCATATTGGATATGGACTGGGAAGAATCCCAGTTTGTCTTTTCTCAAAATTTAGGGATGTGAGGTTTATGTTAATCAACAAGCCTCTAATAAATTCTCACACAAATTCTCAAAATGCCTTTTGTGGGGTATCCTAAGGAAACTAAGGAATACTATGTCTATAATCCTACCGATAACAGAGTATTTGTTATCTGAAACGGTATCTTTCTAGAATGAGAGTATCTCTAAAAGAGCCAGTGGGAGTAAGATACATCTCGAAGAAGTTCGAGACTTACAAGATAGCACATAACCACAGATGAAAAATAGAAAAGACTCGTAACAAGTTGTTGAGCCTCCTCAAGTAACACAAGGCCCACGAACGTCTGATAGGACATGGCAACAGCCTCAGAGATATGGATTTCTGATTACTGGAAGTTGTGATGTGTTGCTCATTGAACATAATGAGCCAACCACCTATCAAGAAGCCATAGAGGGGCCAAACTCTGATAAATGGCTTAATGCCATAAAGTATGAAATGCAATCCATGTACGAAAATTGGGTATGGACCTTAGTCGATCCACCTGAAGGTGTAAAAACCATCGGGTGTAAGTGGGATTTCAAAGAAAAAATCAGCATGGATGGAAAACTAAATGTCTTCAAGGAACGAATGGTTGCAAAAGGATTCACTCAAACTCATGGTGTAGACTATGATGAAACCTTCTCCCCAGTTGCAATGGCCAAATTAATCAGAATCCTTCTTGCCATTGCATCATATTATGACTATGAAATATGGTAGATAGACGTCAAAACGGCCTTCCTTAATGGAAAGCTCCTTAAGGATATGTACATGATACAACCTGAAGGTTTCGTGTGTCCAAAGGATTTTGGTAAAGTATGCAAGCTTCAAAGATCCATTTATGGATTAAAGCAAGCATCTCAGAGTTGGAATCATTGTTTTGATGAAGTAGTCAAAGAGTTTGAATTCATTCAAAACATCGATAAACCTTGTGTTTACAAGAAGGTTAGTGGGAGCACAGTTGTATTTCTAGTGCTTTATGCAAATGACATCCTACTCATTGGGAAAGACATTCCTACCTTGCAGAGTGTCAAGTCTTAGTTAGGGAAGTCTTTCTCGATGAAAGACTTAGGTGAAGCCCTTTATATCCTATAGATTAGGATCTACAGAGATAGATCCAAGAGGCTAATAGGCCTAAGTTAGAATAGTAGGGTCGTTGGACTGCTGTCAATAATATCTCAAAGTACCTGAGAATAACTAAGGACTTATTCTTGGCATATAGTGGATTGGATGATAAGCTCTGTGTAATTGGTTATACAGATACAAGTTCCCAAACTGACCTAGATGATCATAGATTGCAATCTAGATATATATTCCTTTTGAATAATGCTGCAGTAAGCTAGAAAAGCTATAAGTAAAGTACTGTAGAAGATTATGTAATAGAAGCTGAGTATATAGCAGCATCAGATGTAGCTAAAGAAACCACTTGGATTAGAAAGTTCGTTATTTAACTAAGGGTGGTACCTACCATCCTAAATCCAATAGATTTGTTCTGTAACAATAGCGAAGCTATTAAGGACCAAACATATACTTAGGTGATTTTATCTTATAAGAGAAATCAATGATAGAGGTAATATAAAAAATATGCAAAGTACTAGGAGAAGACAATGTTGCTAATCCTCTCTCTAAGCCGCTTGCACAGGCAAAACATGAGGGTCATATTAGAACAATGTGAATTAGATAAACTAATAATTATACCTAGTGCAAGTGGGAGGATGTTGGAAATTGTGCCCTAGGGGCCAATCATTGTACTTTGAATAATTGTTATTCAATGAATTTCTCCATTTAGTTATCACACTATTCGCATGTTCACTGTGATAACTGTATCCTTGGATAAATCATAATGATTGTCCTAAATGTCCCTGGTTGGTCATCTATGTGGGAACAAAGATGAAATAATACCAGTATGACTTTGATAAGGTATGAGGATACGAATCAAAGTCTTAAGCACTTGTAGGAGTACAAGGTGCTGGACCGACCCGCTATGAGAAAGCTACATGGATCAAGTTATAAGCTTATCTCATGTATAACCACTTCACAATGCCCTTTGACCTAAGATCATCATGGATTCCTACATGAGAGTCACTAAGCTTTGACTTAGTCAAAAGTCACCTTTAACCGCGTGATGATAAAGGTTACAATCGGGCTTAGTGATTTTCATGTAGAGGAATGTGAATGGTCAAGATTGAATTTGTCCCTCATATTAGTAGAGAGATATTACTGGGCCCCTCGATGAGTGAGTCTGGGAAATGTATCGCCATACTACATTGGAAAGAAGTTTCCATTTCTATAGTCAGACTACTCAGGGATCGAGAAAGTAATAGTCAGGAATAGGAGGATGACATTCTCCATGCCTCATCCTTGACCGAAATATCGTGTGACAAAAGGGACGTGATATGGTTATATGACAGGTTGTATCGTATTGCCGATCCTCATATGAATTGGGTAGTCGTAATGTCTTGGTAGAGGCCGCTTACGACTTGTGGGTTAGTATAGCCATTGGCCCACTGCCAACTTTGTATGGGCCTACAAGGTCGCACACAAGAATAGCCCAACACGAGCTATAATGTCCAGATTCTTTGAATCTAAGATGTGTCTAAGATTCAATGAATATAATGTTTAATCTAGGGTGAACGAATTTTAAATATATATTTATTGTATACACATGTTATGTGAATATTTATTTGATAAATATTTATATGTATGTGTATGTATATATATTTATATTTGGAAAAGAAAATTAATAATATTATATACACATATGTATTTTTGAAATACATAAATACATATATATAATATATATTATTTGATAATATATATTATATGAAAATATTATATTATATATAAAATATATATTATTTGATAATATATATTACATATATGATAATATTATATTGTATGATCATATGATAATATTATATTATATGATGATATTATTATATTGTGTATATATATAAAGATATTATATGATAATATCTCATATTTAATTTATGAAGATAAATTAAATTCCATTGCCTCTTTATTCTAATTAAATAAATAGGTTAAATTAAAATTGTTGGACAGATTTAATTAAACCATATTTATTTAATTAAATTATCAAAATAATTAAGTGTTAATTGATATGATAAGGATTTTGAAATTAATTAAGATAAATTTTTTTAAAAAAATCCAATATCCATAATAAAATAGATAACCCTAACTAGTTATTAAAATATGAGAGCTAGGGTTTTCTAATGATGATGAAAAAATGGTGAGCCATAAGAAAACCCTAGAGGGGCATTGGAGGCGCTAGCACGCTGTCGGTATTGAGTCCTGTTCGTGTGGATACCAGTAAAGGGAGCTGATCTGAGTAGTTGGCTCCTCAAGATCAAAAAGGAAAAACTCAAAAAGGTACGACTCTTTCTAACTCGATTTAAATGCCATTGATATATCCTCAATTGGGATTGGTAAACTTTTACATTTTTAATTTTTAATTCTTCCGCTGTATGCCTACCAATCCCAACAATTACATGGCCCAGAATCTTAACTTCTGAAAGCCAAAACTCACACCTTCTTAGCTTAGCATAGAGTTACTTATCCCTCAATGTGCTCAACACTACTTTCAAATGGTTTTCATGTTCTGTTTTACTTTGTGAATATACAAAATATCATCAATTCTCAATCATTCATAAGACCTAATCGGTCAAGTTTAACATTCATAGGACATACAATCCATTATAACATTTCTCAAGACATATAGTTCATTTTATTCCAGCCTTCTAGATGTTCTAGGATGCTGCCTATAATTCTCAGGCTTCTGCCTTTCTAATTTTGGCAAAGAGCACTGCAGCTCCCTCAAAGTTAAATAATCTACTTGTCAAGTCTACCATTTCGTTTGAAGCCATTCCGTATAGGGCTTTGGGCAGTGTTCCTACTCCAGGTTTAACCTCAATTACAAATTCCACTTCCCTTTCTGGTGGTAATCCATTAATATCCTCTGGAACATTATAGGGAACTTATTTACTATCGAAATATTTTTAAGTGTTGTTTAAACCTCTAACCACGTGGAGTAAAATATCATGACCCCTGACAAACTTTATACCGACATCTCTCAACTTCAGCTGCTGGAAGAAGATTAAGGTGATCTTTTGGACTTAGATATATATTATTGCAAGTCAGGGTAAATAACCCTAGTTTTCTTGTATAGTCTAATAGAACATTGTGTGTTGTTAGCCAACCAATACCGAGAATTACTTCTAATTCATGCAGTAGTAAACAACTCAAACCTACTGCTGATTTATGTCTTTCAGCATTTACTATACAATTCAATAAATATTGGATGTAATGAATTTAACACCTGTGGGTGTAGTCACTACCAAATCATGGGGTAACTAATGCCTACTCAGGGCTAGTCATTGCACACAGTCATATGCAATAAAAGAACAACTAGCATATGAACCATACAATACTTATATAGGATTATCATTAGGTAGAACCGTATTTTAGAACTTTTTCAGAGACTTTCTAGCCTCCTCTTGTTTTATTGTAAAACTTTTCCCTGAGTTTCTCTATCTTATCTCCTCTGTCCATTTATCTATATGGACAATGGTTGGCAAAATGCCAGATTACCAATAATTGCAACAGAATTTCTGCCTTACAGGAATACTACTTGGCCTTCCAGGATGATGGGGTATACAATAATACCAACAGGCTTGCTCCCAGGGGTCTTTAGTTGATATGAATACCAAACTCATAAATGTGCCACCTTATGTCTAATAGCCTCAGACAAGTACAAAAGAGTAGTGAAATTAGTAATAGAACCAAAAGGCGGTCCTAGACTAAATCTACATTAGAAAATGTTCACAAGCTCCAAACCTACACCAGGAGTTAAACCTGGGATTGGAAGCGATTTTTTAGTAAAATAAAAATTTTCCAAACAGTTTCACAAACATTCACTATCTCACTGAGTCTCATCGCTACTTAAATCCATTTTATCAGAGTATGCAAGTGTGTCTCTACTTACGTTTCATGATATGTTCTTTAGTTAATGTTCCTTCATTAATCGTAAGCGTGATCTCTTTATCGAATTAAAGTTCATTAACTAAGCTACTAGTACTACTGGTTCTACCACTGTATAGTCGACAAGGTTTATATAGTTATGTACATCATTTACAATTCCAAAATATCAAAAATAGACAACCAATAGAAATTAAAGTCTTTCTCGCTCTAGCCTCTAGCTGTCTGCATTGACCTTCTTGTTCCTCGAGCTGTCTCCCTATACTGTAGATTGGTTTTTTAAAAGAGTGAGATTCGAAAGAATGTCAGTAGTAACAGATAGTCAATCATACAGATATAACATCACAAAGCATGCCATATAGTCATCATACACAAAATCATCACAACATCATTCAATGCATCACATACAAATCATATATCACCATAGCATTAGGTATATCACAAGGCCCCGAGGGATGTTCGCACAAAAAGGTATATCACTTTTGTCACCAATATGAAACCTACAAAATTTTCACTTCTGAACTCAATGGAATCATCCAATTGATGAAGTTCCAACTCTATACTCATAAACCACACAGGGCAGCCATTATAGAGTTCTCGGGAAAGTTGTATCGGTTCCTCACTTTCTTTGACTTAATACCCTCCTTTCTACTTATACTTACATGATTAGTCGTTTATACATCCATTGGACATCATTTTGGCCCCCAAAAAACAAATAGAATAAGAGATGAACAGTACCCTACTCTCAAAATACTCATCCAAACGACAAACCGAAATGGTAGAAAGGAAGCTTACGCTTACCTCTACGCCTTTCTGAATTCATTTCAGAATTTTGGCGACGCTTCAGCTGGCGAGATGGCACCAACCATCTCCAAACGAGAATCCAAAACCATAGAATCAAAGCCCAGGATGAGTAGAGTAATGTTTGTACTGGGTACTTTAAGAGAAAACGCTGTTTCAGTCTAGTTTTGGTGAATCATAACTTTTTCTCTCTTCTCTCTCTCCTCTGCGTTATCGTTCTTTCTCCATTCTCTTTCTCTCTCATTCTCATCTGTTCTCTTTCTTGTTTCGTTTCACTTTTAATTCTGATTCATACGTAGGAAAGAATGAGAATAAAGGAATATGAAGGAATGATGATTTAATTAAATCATCCAGGTGGCCTTTACTCAATTAGTCCACCTATCTCATTTCTTGCACAGCGAGTTTCCTTTCTCTTTTCCTTTATCATTCCATTAATATGAATGAGAAATAAGAGTGTATAATTCACTCTCAAATGATCCCATTATGCCACCTTAAGTGGTCAACCAAAGCCTTATGCTTTTTCGCTTATTGACTTTATTTGATAATAATTCACCTGCTTGGGCTTATTAATGATCAAGTAGTCATTTTCCTCCTTTTAATTCCCATCCAACTCAAATCATAGAAAATATTATGGAAAAACCATCATTTCTCATCTTTTGGGAAAATTACCATTTTGCCCTTACCTTTTTTATTTCCTTTTTAATATCTAAAGATATTAAGGAATTTTATGATAAATATCATTCCTCACTTGGACATTCGCTAAACCGGGGTCTAGCAATCCACTTAATCCAGGCTAAAGCTCAAGCCTTTCATCCCAAAATTTGGGGTATTACATTTCTCCCCCCCCCCCGGTTCAATAAATTTCGTCCTCAAAATTTTGAACGTCATATGGTACCATTTGTACCAAAAAGAACTATTATGAGTTATTTTGTCTCTCTCTCTCCATTATGTATATGGCATCATTGCTAGTCAATCCCTTCCAGAAACTACATACGGCATTTCAGTCGCTATCTTTCAACCATGTCTTTCGACCAAGGATCGGTGCTTCACATAGGCACCCATATACCTGGTCAGCTCTTCCAGCCATGGTAATCATAGGATGGCTAGCCTCTTACGCTGTGTTGGTTAAAGCTATCGCTTTATCCTACTTTTACGCAGTGAGAACCTTCGATCACAGTAGCAAATTACAGCCATCTTATCATTTAGCTTTTTCGTTTGCAAGCTTATAAAGCATGCAACTCAAGAATCATATTCTTGAGAACAAATCTCATATGGCATTCTGCATTCACCATGCAGCATTTCATTCCTTATGTACCCAGTATGTAGCATTCTCACAGGACTCACCAGTCTAATCTCACAGCGCTTGGGTTCTTAAGCCACACTACCTCTTCGGGATTCTCTCCCGGACCCCATTGTATGCATACCAGGCCTTCCAGCCTTTTTGGGACTCTCCCATATCATACTGTATGCATATCAAGCCTTACAACTCACTCTACAACTAAGAAGCTGGATACTCTGGCTTTACAGCCTAGGGATTTACCCCCATGCCATAGGCATCTTAGGCTCACAGCCTTTGCTACAACCTGGTACAATTTGAATGTTTTGCTAATCTCAATATATTCTCTGGACACACTAGTCCATTGTCACCATTCTAGGTAACAACCATGATACTTAAATATATAGGTCTTACAGCCCACGGACACTTGTCCTATGCAAACCTGCATATTGGGTCTTATTACCTCAAGCCTCTTTTCAGCTCCATTCTCAATCATATCTCGCATCCTGCCAGCCTAAGGACTTACAAGCCCATCAGGTCTTATGGCATTAGGAAATTCAGTCCATCACCTTTACTGAATAACAACCTTCTCACTAGGCCCACTGCAGAGCTACCCTCAATGGGCGCCCCCTGCAGCCGCATGGAGATTCGGCCCATACTCCCTGGCTCACCAGGACTGAGTGCGACAAACTTATGGAATAACCACTTCCCAAAAAACTGGTCTACCATCTTGCCAGATGAGTATCTTCTAGGCCTACACCCATTAGGCCCCAGGCCCAGGCTCACCTGGACTGACCATACACGGGTGCAGCATTCGGCCCAACTAAACCCCCCGCTAGGAGCACAGAAGGCAAAACTTCACTGGCCACCCAACTAACTATCCCCTGAAGGAGATCTCCTCAGATATCGAACACGCGACGTTGGACACTTAAGCCGCGCTCGACAACTATGACACCATTGAGTTAACTACTTTTTTCAGGCTTCAACTTTTGTTGCTTAACTTATTCATGCAGAATCATTACATGCAGAATCATTACAACTAACTTTTGCGCTCGACAACTTTTGGTGGTAAACACATATATACAGAATTATTACATAAAATTCGTGAGCAAGAGCTATTTAGCTTAACATTGCTGAACCTGTTCTTCCTCAATCTCTTTCATCATTCGGCACTGACGCACCGATGGCTATTCACTGGGTCATACAACCCTTCTTCTCAATGAAACTTATGCGATGGAAGACTTATTACAATATACCACCACTGAGAGTCAACGTCCCTGTAGCTCTACTCTACAACTTCATCGTCATGGTGCCTTCACACCACTGTTTGTCATCACGGCGGCTGCACACTATGGTTCGACATCATGGTGGCTTCATACTACAGTACTACACTCGGTGCTTTACAAATTCACCTGACAGGTCAGCCCCTCCGATCTAACCCTCTGTAGGTAGCCTTTTCCGATCAAAACTCCCTGTAGGTAGCCCTTTCCGATCAGAATCCTCCGCAGGCAGCTCTGTCCACTTAGTTGCCTCTAAATGGAAGTACAATTGTAATGGAATTCAAATCTCATAAGGTCCTTCTTCTCTAGCAGTTTTGCAGTCACTCTCTCTCTCATTTGGGGTCAAGTCATTAGTGTAAAGAGCAAGTTTCACCCAAGAGGGGCTGAATTGGGTGATACCAAATTTTTTTAGATTTTAAACTGAACAAGGTGAAAGAGAAGATGAAGGAATATGCACAAAAAGAGTTATACTGGTTTGGCCACAAGTTACTGCCTACATCCAGTCCCCAGAGGTTTCTGCCTACTGAGATTTTCAATATTCTTCCAAGATTCAGTTGGCTCTTGGAAAGCACAGTACAACAGCTGTCCTTGTAAGGACTACGAGCAGAAATATTCTTTGACTCAGAACTTTCTCTCCCCCTCACGATAAGACTTTATGAGCAAAATGATTTCAATAAACTCTCTCAGCTTCACTCGTAAGGAAACACTCAACCCTCTCAAGGTCCCTTTACCTTGAGATGAAGATTTACAATGAAAAGATTTACAGAAGAAACTCTCTTACAGAGCAGATGAATAATCACTGAAGCTCACAATACAAGTTATAAAGATAGAAAACTAATAAGCTCATTTTGTGTATATTGCAACTGTAGTTTGTTCAGAAAATCTCTATCTAGTGCATTTGTGAAGAGCATCTTTTATTGACCTCTTTCTAACCGTTGCAAATATTTCCGTTGATAACATAATAATGGACATTTGAATTTCTTCAGACAGTCTGTCAATGCGTGCAGTAACTGATTTGTTCAAGGTCCCACTTGTATGTGTACTTTTAGTTACATAAGATCTATCTTATACTGAGAACAAAGTCTAAATACGTTAGAATTTGAATGAACAATAATTGAATAACATATAGACATTTTAGAATTTATCTTCGAATGATTTTACTTCTGTTAGCGTCATGAATTTGAGTTTATTCAGACCAACTACAGTACAACCCATTTTGATTCGTTCAATCCTTACTTCTGATAATAATTTTGAAGAGAACTCTAGTGTAAATTGATCAAGGACTCGAGTGCATGAAACAGGACTCGAGTGCACATCATGTTTACTTAAGATAGTTGTTCTCGGATACAAACTTCCAAGCTAACAATCGCAGGACTCGAGTGCTAGACATTATAGAAACTCGAGTGTACTTTTTAGAACTCAAGTGAAGGCCTTGTACCTCTAACTTAGCTCTTCTTGAGTGGAAACTCTCAAGCCAAAAACTCACATAACTCGAGTGTGAATTGGTGTAGAACTCGAGTGCCTCTCATTTCTTCAGGTTTACAAGTCTCTTGGGTACACACTTCCATTATAACACTCTCGTCACTTGAGTGCATATTCTTGGACTCGAGTGAATGACATATTATCTCAAGTTACTTCTTCTCGGGTCTAAACTTTCATGCCTGTACTTTTAGAACTCGAGTGTAGCATTTGTCAAGAACTCGAGTGGATGCTATCAAACTCGAGTGCTATGCTTGTTCTTCCAAAAACTTTACTCTCGGACATAAACTCTTATCCCAAAACTCTCAGGACTCGAGTGTATATTTATTTAGTACTCGAGTGCATGTCTTCTAACTCGAGTGCTATTGTTCCTGGAAAACATGACGCTTCAAATATCATTAGTTACAACAGTAATTGTATAGAAAATTTTGAACAGAACTCAAGTGTGCATACCAGGACTCGAGTGACATGTCCAGAACTCAAGTTTAGCAGACATAACTCGAGTGTAGCATCATTTTGACAGAGTATATAAGCCATAAGTTACAACTTTCTTTTATTGATAAATTTCATTTAATATATTCAATCAATGCTTCTCATTTCCTTGCAAAACATTTTATCATTATTTTGTTATCATTAAAACATGAGATCCAACAATTAGACTTTTGATATCACTTCTACCCCAGGCAATAATCATAACTCAAAGGGAAATTCTACAATTAGATCTTTCTCTATGCTAGATCAACAACTAGCAATTCCCAAACATTTGTATGAGATTTCTCACACATTTCTATACTATACTCTAGTACTTCAAGCCATTCAGGCTATATCAAATTCCTAAAGAATCAATTCAACTTATTGCAATTGATTCTCAAGGTATAGTTCAACTCTTGGAACCTCAACCTTACCTGAGTCATAATCAGGTTTCCTTAATCATACCCAATAGGCACGCTACGAATCAAAGTCAATAGCAATCACTTTATAACCTCCACGGGTTACTATGGATCATCACTTAGCATGGAGAGTCTCAACATAATTACTAAACCTCAAATTCTATAACCCCATCAATGAACTTTTCCTTGAAGTACCTACTACAGCAGAAAGGGTTTGGATTGTAGATCAATGCTTAATTAATAATTTTTTTTCATCTCCATACATCTAACCATTTCTTAGGTTATTTAAGAATCTCTATTCAGAGTTCCAAACCTTTAAAATGAATTCCCCTACTAAGCCCAACTATAGCCCTACCCTTAATGGGCGCTCGCTACAGCGGCACGGGACTTTAGCCCATAGCTAGCAAACTTATGTGGAATTTGTCCATGACATTTATGCTTAACTTTGGAGTTCTAATAACACCCTCACTTTCAACACCTCACCGGCTCTTAGTTCCATAATATCAGAGTAAGCAAGCAATTATTTTAATAAACTAAAAGTCATTCTCTTTATTTACACTAGAGAGATCCTCTACTTTAACAACAGTCATTCATTCACATACATACACATATACATCAAGCCACACAAGGCTATCAAATATTAATCCATTACATTAGAAAATCATCTCCTCAGCAATTCCTCCTTCGAGCATAACTCCATGCATCCTTCAACCTATCTAAATGGTTGTTTGGGAGGAGTGAGATTCGGGAGAATCTCAGTAGCGAATAGTACCACTATGCATGGCAGATACATATGAATGCATGACATGCTTGCCTACACTATTTCATGCCAAAATAATGATATGTTGTGTGCTCGATGTTATGACATACATATGGCTATTACACAAATATAACAGAGCTTCTACCATTCATACATGTTCCACACAAACAGGCATAGTAGTCACATATTTAATACAAGACATACATATCATACACATGCAGGAAAGGTAAGTTCACTACCTATAGGACTTCACATCCTTCCTCAAACTATTGTCCTTGCTCCGGTTCGGGTATGACCATCCATCGAGTCCTAGAAGTCCAAATACATTTAATGAGTCACTACTCATCCATATAACATTCTAGACTCGTTTTCAGTTGATAACTTAGCTCAATTACGCTAAATTACCAAAATACGTCCGGAAGCCTGGCCCAACTGTACTTTTACAGAAATTACAACATGGGCCAATCCTATATAATTTCACGTGTAGAATCCATTTATGACTTCCGATCAGTCAAATTAATGCCCGAATGATGGAAATACCCTTGACAGCCCTTATTTAGAGCTCAAAGGGGTAATTCAGTCATTTCACACACCAGGCCTTTTTTCACTTCGCCACCAATATGAGCCCTACAAAATTTTCCCTTCTGAACTCAATGGAATCATCCAATTAATGAAATTCCAACTCTATACTCATAAACCACACAGGGTAGCCATTATAGAGTTCTCGGGAAAGTTGTGTTCCTCTCTTTCTTTGACTTAATACCCTCCTTTCTACTTATACTTACATAATTAGCTGTTTAGACATCCATTGAACATCATTTTAGCCCCCAAAAAACAAATAGAATGAGAGATGAACAGTAACCTACTCTCAACATACTCATCCAAACGACAAACTGAAATGGTAGAAAGGAAGCTTACGCTTACCTCTACGCCTTTATGAATTCGGTTCAGAATTCCGGCGACGCTTCAGCCGGTGAGACGGCACCAACCATCTCCAAACGAGAATCCAAAACCATAGAATCAAAGCCCGGGATGAGTAGAGTAATGTTTGTACTGGGTACTTTGAGAGAAAATACCGTTTCGATCTAGTTTCGGCGAATCATAACTTTCTCTCTCTTCTCTCTCTCCTTCACGTTATCGTTCTTTCTCCGTTCTCTTTCTCTCTTGTTCTCATCTATTCTCTTTCTCGTTTCCTTTCCCTTTTAATTCTTATTCATGCACAGGAAAGAATGAGAATAAAGGAATATGAAGGAATGATGATTTAATTAAATCATCCAGGTGGCCTTTACTCAATTAGTCCACTTATCTCATTTCTTGCACAACAAGTTTCCTTTCTCTTTTTCTTCATCATTCCATTAATATTAATGAGAAATAAGAGAGTATAATTCACTCTTAAATTATCCCATTATACCACCTTAAGTGGTCAACCAAAGCCTTATGCTTTTCCGCTTATTGACTTTACTTGATAATAATTCATCCGCTTGGGCTTATTAATCAATAAGTAGTAATTTTCCTCCTTTTAATTCCCATACAACTCAAATCATAGGGCATATTAGGGAAAAACCATCATTTCTCATCTTTTGGAAAAATTACCATTTTGCCCTTACCTTTTATTTCCTTTTTAATATCCAAAGATATTAAGGAATTTTGGGATAAATATTATTCCTTACTTAGACATTTGCTAAACTAGAGTCTAGTAGTCCACTTAATCGAGGCTAAGTCTCAAGCCCTTAATCCCAAAATTTGGGGTATTACAACGGCGATGATGGAGGATGACGGCATAAGGGCTATTGCGAGGGCGATGGAGGACGGCGCCAGTGAAGGCGGACAACGGATGGCAACATAATTGACAGGTCACGTTCCTTTCTTTTCCTTCTTGCTTGAAAACCTCCACCATTTTTGCTTCTCTCGCTTGCGTTTGATGTTTCCTCCAACATTCTACCATCATAGCGTTCGTCCTCTCTGGCATCGCTCCATCGTCATCATCATCATCATCATCAATTGATTTTTTTCAATGTTAATGCTTTTGATTTGTGATTTTTCCCATTAACTTTTATAGAAATGCCCACATTTTAGAAATAGACGAGATTATACAGGCAGAATCAGACTTAAATGTTGTTATGATTTGTAAATATTTTACTTTCTTATTCTCCCTGATTTCTTGGCCATATCCATTATTTGGTCAGACTCATTATTATATATGTATAAAAAGCTATTTGGATGAATAAACACAGAAGAATCATTCCAGTATTTTGCCCTTATTCTCATCTTCATTAACTTTTATGAAACATGTGGTTTTTCTTTTTCTTTGGTTCATAAGTGGTCATTAAAAGTCTAGATGGGTGCTGAAGTTGGGTTGTGGAGGTCATTTATGATAGGGGAGAATCTAGGGGAGGAAAGAAGTCTTTATAAAATTTTTCAGTGACAAGTGCATTTTGGTCTTTTCATAAAAAAATACACATATTTTATGAAAAAATATATCTTAATTCCATGGACATACCAAACGTACTTTAGAAGCCACTTCGACTTTGACTTCCATTTTTATTTCTACTTCCATTTCCACAAAAAATTCTTCCATTGTACCAAACGAGGCATTACTTTTTGACTTTTCAAGCCTGATTTTTAATTGGCCAAAATTCATTCCTTCTTGATTTAATCTAGCCAAGAATTTGATTTATCCATTGCCTCCCTTTTTTGATAGAAAATTTCAAGGGAAATGAGAAATATTAATTGCTTCTTGCATCATTGGCAAATTACCATTTTGCCCTTACATTTGTGATTTTTGTATTAAATCATGTCTTCCTTCATTTCTCCTTATTTTGGCCAAAATTGATGCAATATAATTGGGCCAATATTTGTGCTCTTTCATGCTCCAATTCGAGTTACAATATTAGGCCTTTAAGTAGACAAAAGTTACACCTTTATGTCTTAGCTTAGCCAATTATATGTAATTACCTATTGGAGTGCTTTCATCATTTTTGTACACCATAATTTACCATTTTATTCAACTAAGTATCACAAATATATACAAGGAATATTGGTAGAAAAAGTAGGGTATTACAATAAAGCTTTTTGTTATTTTCCCTTGTTAAACTTCCTAGATTCTTACAGTTTTGGGAAGAACTCCTACTACCAAATGCTCCCTTATTGCCAGTATTTCTATCAGTGTACAAATTTAGTAAGTTGCTTCCAGTGATCCAGCATTCCTTCACTATTTTATTAAATTTGTAAACTATTTGGAGACTAATCTCTCTTTTTGTTGTTATCTTAACCCTTCGAATCATCATATCTGACTTTAATCCTTATCACCCTGATATCTCAACTAAGAAGAATATCAAGATAATCGGATGTATTGTACTAAGCACTCATTAAAACTTTCCTTCTCTTTTAGCTAAATGGTAAGGAATTCTATTTCTATTGCATTTTGGACTAATTGGGGAAGTAGTTTTTATTAAACTGCTCCTAAAATAATTCCCAAGTGACAGAAATATTTTAGGCCTACTAAATCATCTCAGTGTTTTTCCACTATTTAACTGCATCACCTTCTAATTTATAGATTGCCAGCTAAACTGTGATATTATTTGGGCGTTCTAGGATTCTGAAAATGTTCTCAAATGAGGAAACTAATTATCTGCCATCTAAGGACCAAACTTCCCTTAAAAACCAAAAAGTTATTGCTGGCAAAATCGAGCTACCTATGTCCGCCGACTCTTAGCCTTAGCAACAAATATAATTGGAGGCTGCTCTTAAATAGGATTTCTTAGGCTAATTAAACTCATTCTACTATCTACTAGGATGATTTTCTCTTCTTCCCTATATACATCTTGTTTTTTCTGCACCTCTGGCAGCTTGTTACTCAGGTTATATTATTGTATGTTACTCCGTCAATATGCCTATTATCTACTATATTGGGTCGGATTTAGCTCTTTGACGCTTAACACCTCTACCTCTTTATCTTACTATCTTTATATCCCATTATTTAAAGATAAGTTAGGAGTAATTTTTTGCGTGTCCACAAGGGCATTTTTTTCATTTCTCAAAATTTGAACATATAGATACTCTGCTAATAACATACAACAAACCGTTATAGAAGTTTAGGAAAAACCTTTAGTAATATACAACCAATACATGACTGTATTGTTAGAACTGGCTAACACCCAAGAGGGGGGGTGAATTGGGTGTGTGATAAGAAAGTATGATCTTTTAAAATCTTTTCGCAACTTATCAAATCAATACATGTGGAAGTATAGAAACATAAGCTGATATGTAAATCATATATGCTGGAAATGTAAAACCTTAGGGAAGAGAATATGCAAACTGTGATTTATCCTGGTTCGGTCCAATCCACGATGACCTACGTCCAGTCCCCAGGCTCCTCCTGAGATTTCCAATCCACTATCTTCTTGTTTAATCGGGCACAAGAAAAGCCTCTACAAATCTCTTATGAAGTTACTCCCCCTTACACACTGTAAGGTCACCCTCTTACGGTAAGTTGAGCAAAGCAATCCCAAAGTCCTTTCTCTCTTGCTTACCTGTGCAAGTCTTATGAGCAGCAACGTTCTCTCCTGCTTACACCACTGTAAGTCTTACGAGCAATAACGTTCTCTACTGCTTGCACCTTGTAAGTCTTGTGAGTAGAAAGTACTACTAGCAATTCTCTCTACAACTTTCCCGTAAGGTAATCACCCCTCTCAAGGTCCCTCTACCTTGAGTTCAATACAGAAATATATTTGTAAGGATTTACAAACTCTCTTACAGAGTAGATAGGATACTCACTGAAGTACAATACAAATATTCACTCTCTCAAATATACATAATATAGAAGATGAAATAGAGCAAAGAGTGGTCGGAGGTAGAAGACTTAGAATATTAGCATGTTCAAGTTCTCATCGTATTGCTTCTTTTCTGTGTTTGAATCCTCTCCTATTTATAGCTGAGTTGTGGAAGATATCCGTTAGAGTCTGTTGATTCATTTGACCGTTGAGCCCATTCGGATATTCTTCTGTTATAATCCCATCTGATGCTTAGACAATCACTATATCATTTTCGGTTGGAGTCCCATTGCTTTGCACGGTCGTTGAGTGTATTTAAATATTTTCCCGTTGATCGTGCTCTAACACATGCTTCAGCGTTTCTTACAGTTTGCCCATTGGTCTGACAGATGCAATAGTATTTGTCTTCTGTTACTTATGAATTTTTCTGCCGCCCATGAATAGTTGTCGTTTGAATGGAGAGTTCAGTTACTTGTCATGTGCGTGTTGGTGGAGTACAGCTGTAATACACTTTGAATATAACCGTTAGAAAATATTTGTATCTCAACAGACTTATATGATTCACTGGAAGCGTTTTCTGAAAAACAGTAATAAGACCATTGGGAGTGATCTTGTTTTCGCAACTGAGTAGTAAAATGATATACCATATGATTTTGATAGCAATTTAGAGAAATCAGTAATAATAGAATTTCACTAGCAAAATTAGTTGTTGTTTATGAAGGTAATAGCAAATGGATCATAGTGTATGTAGGAAAGTGTATACTGGAACAATAAATCATTATATGAGAAAATGCAATATCACTGGAAGTGAATATAATGTCATTGGGAGTGATTTTGAAAACTTTGAAAACTTCTGAGAGTGATTGTTGGTTCACTGGAAGTGATATTGAAAATTTCATATTTCACTCGAGTGAATTTGGGATCACTGGAAGTGATTTTGTAAACAGTGATTTCTTCTTGGAGTGATTTCCAATTCACTGGAAGTGATTTGTAACTTTGCAAATATCACTCGAGTGATTCAAGATCACTGGAAGTGATTTTATGAACAGTGAAATCTTCTTGCAGTGATTTCCAATTCACTGGAAGTGATTCAGCGAAAATCCAACATCACTCGAGTGATTGAGGATCACAGGAAGTGATTTGAGAATTTTGGCGGATCACTCGAGTGATCTCAGCTTCACTGGAAGTGTTATGTAAAACAGTAGATTTTTCTTGAAGTGAAATCCTAATCACTGGAAGTGATTTGCTTCATCACTCGAGTGATTTACAATCACTGGAAGTGAATAGCAAAACCGTGGGAATTTCTTGAAGTGAAAACAAAATCACTGGAAGTGATTAGCCTGATCACTCGAGTGATTTACAATCACTGGAAGTGATTTGGCGGATCACTCGAGTGATTCATAATCACTGGAAGTGATTTTCAAAACAGTGAAATTTTCTTGCAGTGATTTCGCGATCACTGGAAGTGAAATTGCGGATCACTCGAGTGATTTCCCATATCACTCGAGTGATCTGTAATTTTCCGCAATCACTCAAGTGATTTCAGCGATCACTCGAGTGATCTTAAATATCACTCAAGTGATTAACAAAATCACTCGAGTGATCTGTTTTTCAGATCACTTCAGCTGCGTTTCTAATTCTTCAGCAAACAGGGGTAACTTTCCAGATGCCATTACTCTTTGAATATGGCTCCAAAAATTCTGTATTATATATCAATGGAACGCTCTTGAGGTCTAGTTTCATATGGCACCGGTTTGAGCTCAATTGGATCTGTGGTTTGAGAGTTATAACCAAAATACCCAGTCTGTTCCAGAAAGTGATGCTGATATGAATCCCAAATTCAAACACTGATATCTCCCTCATCTGAGCTCTTTTAATGTTGTTTCTGGTGTCCAAATGACGCATTGGGAGTCTAGTTTCATATGCAACTGGTTTGGTCTTAATTGGATTTGTATTGACAGAGTTATGATCAAATAACCAGACCTCGCTCAGCTGGACGAAGAACAGGGCATGAAAATCACTCGAGTGATCTGTGAATCACTGCAAGTGATTTTCACTGTTCCGAAAATCACTCGAGTGATTTCCAAAATCACTCGATTGCTACAGTGATGCTACAGTAGCTACAGTGAAAATGCTACAGTACCGTATGCTACAGTGCTGCTGCTACAGTACCATATGCTACAGTACTACTGCTACAGTAACCGTGGAGCTTGAAATTTGCTATTTTTTCATTGATTCTTGCAAGTTCTTCATTCCTCAATTTATTTCTTCCATTGCTTGACTAATCTACAATATATGCAATATCAAATAGTTAGTCAATGTATTAGAAAAGTATACTATGCAAACTTTGGCTTTCATAATATTTGATATATATATTTGGCATCATCAAAACTAATCATATCTAACATTCTCCCCCTTTTTGATGATGGAAAATCCTTAAAGAAAAATATGCTTGAATGTGAATAGACAAATTGAATGTGACATATTTTTCCATTTCTCTCCCCCTATTTGACATTAGCAAAAAGTTTGAAGTATAAAGAAGAAAGTTTCATGGAGAAGTTATTATGAAAATACATTTGAAATGTCATTTTCTCCATTAATCAAAATAAACAATTTTCTCTCCCCTTTTTTAAAAGTAATGATATTTGAATATGGTACAAAAATAGTTTTCACATTTTTCAAAATATGCACATTTAAATATGTTTTCATGATCAAGGCATATTGGGGAAAAATGCATAATGTTCTCAAAATATAAAGAGATGAGTTTTAGAAATGCTCAGTTGGATTTGGCAAGTTGATGATAGATCCATGAAGTCCAGTCCATCACACTTTCGTTGTACTATTATGAGGATGTCTCCAGGATGCTCTTGAGCTTATCTTCCATATTTTTATCACATATGGCTAATGTTCCTTTGTATTGGCATAGGGCTTTGAATGTTGTAGCCAATATATTTCTCTTGATTGATTATCACAGTATATGTCCTCAAGGTTGATATATTCTCCTTTTGGTGTTTGTGTTGAGGAATGATCTTCTCATAGAGCAAATTCTCCTGTCATAAGTTAAAAATATTCTTGCAAGGAGAAAGGTTAGTGCAATCAAGTATTAACAATTTCCTTTCTATAAAATATATGCAAATTAGGATGAAGAAAAGAAAAGGTATAAGTATCTCATCATCAAAACTAATCAATTGAAGGTGAATACAGATGAGTATGGTATAATGATTTTCTAAATCAAGGAGATAAGCTTTTAAGATATGAAACACATGTGAATGTGAAGCTCCCCCTTAATGAGTGCATGACTTTAATAAATATGACGAATTCAATTAAGAACTCTCATGGATTTGAACAACCATTGAGGAAACTGTGTAGAGATATAAAGCATTTAATTTGCTATTACAGTAACCATACTGCTACAGTAACCGTGGAGCTTGAAATTTGCTATTTTTTCATTGATTCTTGCAAGTTCTTCATTCCTCAATTTATTTCTTCCATTGCTTGACTAATCTACAATATATGCAATATCAAATAGTTAGTCAATGTATTAGAAAAGTATACTATGCAAACTTTGGCTTTCATAATATTTGATATATATATTTGGCATCATCAAAACTAATCATATCTAACATATATAATATATTTCTTCTCTGTTGCACTGCATAACTTAACATTTTCACCCATCCTTCCATTTCCCTCAGCCTACCTTGATTAACTTTAATGTACCGGTGTAAAAAAGCTGGTACCGGCTCTCATCGCTTCCGAGCATTGGTATCCCTAGACTGCCCTCATCCCATATAGTCAAGTCAATCTCGTCCGAGCAATCAAATACTATATGTGAGTCGTATATCAATACCGGTACATATAATCAAACACATACTGTGTGATGTGCTTTATGAAGGTAACAAAGTTGTCATTAAGACCTCGTTCCATAATCTCATTCTTCTTTCTGGTCAAAATTACAGTGTCTAGAAAGAAGTATAGCATTGTATGGATCCAAATATTATCCAGTATCTCCAAATCAAAATATCCTTAACCTTAATACAATATATCCACTTCATCCAGGTACGCTATATACTAAGCCACTGGGGTATCCCATTCATGGAAAGCCTGCAAGTATATGCCTTTGACATACTCCCACAACTCTGGATTCAGCTGCAGGTCATGTCTCACATGCATGGGTTCCACCCTGGAACCAATTACACTGCATGATCTGTCTCTGACCCTTCTGATAGTGATTGCTCGTTATCACTGATATAAAAATTGTTTGTTGGCTCTAATCTAGGTTGTGGTTCGTTATATGACACTAGTAAAAAAAAGGAATTTTAGACCAGCACACACTACTACATAATGTAGATTTTACGTCCCTAAAAGATGTCACTTTTTAAAAAAGGGAAGTAAGAAATAAAGACTGTGGCATTTTTGTAATTGTGGGTAAGAATTAAGTAACTTTAGACGTCCCTTTTTAAAAAGGGACGCCTAAAGTCTAAAACAATAAAAAAAATTAATTTTTTTACTTTAGGCGTTCTTTTTTTTAAAAAAGGGACGCCTAAAGTTTTAAAAAAAATTAAAAAAAATATTTTTTTTTACTTTAGACGTCCATTTTTGAAAAAGGGACGCCTAAAGTAAAAAAAACTTAATTTTTTTTAATTTTTTAAGACTTTAGACGTCCCTTTTTGAAAAAGGGACTTCTAAAGTCAATTTTTGTTTACTTTAGATGTCCCAAATTCAAAAATGGACATCTAAAGGTAACGTAAATCAGTCAAACTGATACTGACATCACTCTTTTTAAGGTTATGTCTACCCCCGCAAGCTAGTTTCCTCGATTCAAATTTCAAAACTCTCATTTTCTCTCGAAGCTGAATCTTCCACACTATCTTGAAGCTCATTTTCCACCATAACTCTCTCTCTCACTCCCTTTCATTATCGTTGTTCTTTTTTTGAAAGTCGTCCTCTTCTTTCTCCACCACCATCATCTACCGTCTTCCTCTCTTCCTCTCCATTGTTGAAGCTCGTCACCATTGTTCTTCCTCGATCTTTGATGCCGTTGGTTCCTCTTCCCTCCCTCTCCCGCTATTGGCCTCTCTCCTCCCTCTCCTACCGTAGCCAAAAGGTATGGATAATTACTTTTTCTTTTTATAGGCTAGTTCTGAACTAGGATTATTGTATATGTATTTTGTTGTGTTAAGATTTAGATTTATCTTCATTGTAGATTCATTTTGATTTATCATCCTTCACCAATATTAATCTGTAAGGACATTTTGGCTTATAAACTACATGTGATGTATTAAATGCTGTTATGATGATTATGCTGAATCATGACTATATAGCATGCTTTGTGATGTTATATCTATATGATTGGCATTATGTTACTATTGAGATTCTTTTGAATCTCACTCTTTTACCATAAAACCACCTTCAGTACAGGGAGAGAGCTCAAGGGGCAAGAGGAAGGTAAATGCAGACGGCCAGAGGCTTGAACACTGAAGACTTTATTATTGCTGGTTATTTATCATGCGTATTTTGAATATGTATATATTGTAATTAGTTTGCAACTCTGATATGTTACAAAGGCTAATCTGGCAATGCCAGTAGTATAGTAAAAGAATGGTTTAGTTACATTATGCTTCCGATTGCTAACAAAACATAATTAATGTATAGAACTAAGCAGAAAATTGCTCGTAAACTCTGATAAAATGAAAAGAGTAGCCGATGAGACTCAGTGAGATGGTGAAATTTTGTGAACATGGTTTGAAAAAATTTTATTACCTCAAAATTCCTTTCTAATCCTAGGTTCGAATCCTAAGGTAGGTTTTAAAATTCGTAAACATTTTATGAAACTGCTTGATCCGGGATTGGATCTTGGTATCATAAATGCTTTAACTACTCTTTTGTACTCATATGAGGCTATAGGAAATGAGGTATCAAAATATACATATGTATACATATATATGTGTGTGTGTGTGTATATGTATACACACATATATACATATATGTGCATATGTATACAGATACATACTATAAGAAGCATTAACTTCCCCGCGCGATGTGCGTGATGCATATACTCAATGTATTAATTATTATAAGCTGCACAACACGTGAGATGAATATAATTAAATGATTCCAAAATTGGAAGATATTAAATTTATTAAACATAAAAAAGTAACTTATATTACCACACTTATTACATCTCTTAAACAAAAGTCATTAGGATAATATTGTACAATAAAAACCTATAGGTGCAAGGACCAACTCCAGAACCACATGCTACATTGAAGGAAACTCTTCTCGAAAGGGGGATGAGGGTATTTAGTAGCTTTTATTAGAACATTACTAAGTACTTCCAAGAAAATATATGATTGGACAACTACACATTTACACAACAATGAAAAAGAAGACCCAACGGTTTTTCATCTGCCAAGATGGAAGACCATACCATATACATCAACCATGTTATATCATAGCATATCCTAACAAGTAATAACTCACTGGAAATAAGATTGATACGAAATCCTCCTTTTAGTCATGTCAAATCTGATGAGTTCTAAAACCTACCAGTCTAAGAATAGAAAAAAAAATCTAAGGTATAGACTAAACAATGTTAAAACCCTATGATCTTGACCAATAACCACTGTCAAAAAGAAAAAATATAGACCCTCTGATCTTGAGGTAGAGTTGAATTAAAGAGAAAAATATATATAGATGAAATAAAGTAGATTAGCATTCAAGGAATAGGAAATTGATGGTACAGGAAGAATATAGAACCTTACCTCTCTTATCCAGATAAAGATGTAGATCCAAGCGATGAGTAAATGACGAGAACATAGGGGTAACGACTGAGGAATAGAGAGAATGATTGAGTTGAGTTAGGGTTCTAAACAGAAAGGCATAGTAGAAGTACCTATCAAGGTAATAATACTTTCTCTTCAATACTTGCTTTACTAAGAACCACCTCCAAGCTTCCTTCTTTCTTTAAATAACTGGCTGCAAAAGAGAAAATTTGTTTCAATTCTTTATTTCCCAAAAGTTAAGGCAGCAAAGAGAGGGAAAGAACAATATTGCTCAGCCCAAACTCAAGAACACAACAGAGAGAGGTTTTGGGCTCACCACAAACTCTTAACAGACTCATCAATAGAGGAAGAAGTAAAGCTAAAAAAGCCCTGAAGCCATGAGCCAACACACACATACAGCTAGAGTAGTGACAAAGGAACAAGGGAAGAAGAGAAGAAATTGAAGCTTGGTCTCAAATACACCTCAGTGACAGAATAACAGGGCACACACAACGGCGGCGGTAAAGACAAAGGACGATGGGAACTTCATATTTTTGTTGTTAGAAAACATTTGAACTTCAATTAGCAACTGATTCTACTGCCCCAGCAACATATCAAGAGATTGGAAAGAAAAAAATAGCATATGCCATCTTCATAAAATTACATTCACTATAACCAAATATTGAAAAAAAATACTATTATGGTGGAACTATTTGGCATTTGATTCACACCGGCAATCTGGGAGATTTTTGTGTAAAAGAGATAAGTACAATATAATCAGAAATGAAAACTATAAGGTTATAAAAATAAAGAGGGAACATAGGTATCAAATTAAAGTTTCAAATTATTAATTGCCTTGGCGAAAGAAATGACAAGCCATCTTATCATGTTGGGGATTCCTGCAACCATTAGTAGAAAAACACCTCTGACTCTGCACTCCAGGGACCGCTCACACTTGATAGCCCTAACAAAAAAAAAGCTTGAAGTCAAGTTTGGCCATCAAGATATGTTGCTCCTCCACCACCATGATTGACATCAAGACAAAATATGTAGGAAGTAAAAGAAAAGTTTATCAGTGGAACAAAAGAAGCCTTGTTGTGTCCACAATGAGATGAATGAAGAATATGGAATCTCTACAATTGTTGATCAATCGCTCTCACTGGCTAATCTTTAAGAACCAAGTATCATATTGGAGCCGAAAGCTTGCAAGAGTCTAAAGCAAAGGCTGAGAAAGGTGTGATCTGGGCAGCCTACATCCTGGCCTTCTATTGTATTGGGACAATTGAAAAATTCTAAAGTCACAGTCATAGAAAAGAAAGAAATCTCCCATATCCAAGAAATGCCCATCATTTTTCTAAATGATACGTCCCGGGTCTGGGAGGGGGTGTGGATCGAGTTCGGGGTCTGGTGGCACCCACAGTCGTTGGAGACAGGGACCCGTGTCTGTACTGGGTTAAAGGAATAAGGGTGCGCCTCTACTACCAGCTTAAGCTTTTAGCATGATGGTTAGCGCTTAAAAGTTAAGCGTGCTCAACCGTGGGTAGTCTCAGGATGGGTGACCCCCTGGGAAGTCCTCGTGTTGTGGCGCTTCGTTCCTGAGGTTTGGTATCAAAGCCAGCACGGGTTCGAATCCTGCTTCCATCGAAAGGTTCGAGGACGAACCTCCTTAAAGAGGGAGGGAATGATACGTCCCGGGTCTGGGAGGGGGTGTGGATCGAGTTCGGGGTCTGGTGGCACCCACAGTCGTTGGAGACAGGGACCCGTGTCTGTACTGGGTTAAAGGAATAAGGGTGCGCCTCTGCTACCGGCTTAAGCTTTTAGCATGATGGTTAGCGCTTAAAAGTTAAGCGTGCTCAACCGTGGGTAGTCTCAGGATGGGTGACCCCCTGGGAAGTCCTCGTGTTGTGGCGCTTCGTTCCTGAGGTTAGATGGTGCGAACCCACAAGGGAAGACCCCACGAACCCACAACCAATATGAATATACGCACCCCAAGAACGCTAAACGCAGATCGACGATCCACTTGAACCCTTGAGCACGAAAGAACAAGGACCCGAAGTGTTGGAAGACGCCACAAGGTTGATCAAGCCTTGATAAGTCTGTTAGTTCTAAGAAGAACCCTAGAGAGAATTCACTCCCAAGAAACAAGGTGCAGAAAAGTGCAACCTTTCATTCAATAATAAAGTTTCAAGTCTTTGATCTCCTCAAAATGAAGGTTTACAAGGTATTTAAAGAGAAATATTCAGAAACCCTAATTACATTAAATGCATTCTAGAAAATAAAAACTAACCTAATATAATTAATTAATTAATTAGGAAACCCAAAAGTCAAATAGGCCCAATATCTAATAATTTTCGCATAAATAAAAGTCACAAAATTTAATCAGCATTCAAGGCCCAAAATGTGCTTATTTAGGCCCAAATGAGTCCTCCATGTATAGCACTAGGTCCAAGCTCTTTGTTTTGAAGTCTTCAAGCCCAAAACTTGATTAGTATCTGCATCTGCAGCCCATATGAAATTAATGACGTTTTCAATGTCTTTATCTACAATTGTTGATCCAATTGCCATCTGATTTGCATTAGCCTCTTGAATAAGCCCAATCAATGCTTCCTTAAATATTTTAGCTTGTGCTCTTGTGACTGGACCGGCTGGAATTTGAAAATGATAGTTTGAAGTTGAAGAGTCAACACTTGAATATGAAGAGACAACTTGTTGATTCTGGATCGCATCATTCCCTCTCTCCTCAAAAGGATTCACCCTCGAATCTTCACCTTTCTTGTATTTGACAACATATGGGAATGTCTTAATAAATTTCAGCCAGCTTGCATGTCTCTTGTTAAGCTTACCTTGGCCAAGTAGATGAACATAACAAAGAAAATCAATATTTTCGATGCAACAATCAGAGTTTTTCAGATTTGAAAACAATTGTTCCTTTCCCCAATCTTCAAGCACATATTGCAGAGAATTCACATGCTCATCAAGATTATTGGTGCAAATAAGAGTATCATCAAAACAATTTGCAATATGCATATAAGAACACTTTAGAGGACCAGAATGTTCTTCAATGCCACTCGAAGGAGATGAATATTCAATGCTTATTAAAGATAAGAATCCATCGGGTGGCTTCTTCTTAGGAATCAAATCCAAGAACACCTGCAACACAGCAAAATCGTAAGGCAAATAATGATTAAGATCATTAGTATCTAAAGACATATCCTTGCAGCCGCTCTTAATCTCATTTTTCTCACAACTCTTTTCTTCTTTCTTTTCACTCAATTCTTCACACTCTTTATTCTGAAAACACTTCATACTCTCAATATCTTTTTCTCTTTCAAACTCACTTTTACTCTCCCTACTTTGACAGTACTTAATGCTCTCAATGTCTTTTTCTCTCTCAAGCTGAATTTTTATCTCAACAGCAGTTTGACAAAAATCACTCTCACTTGTATTTTTACTTTCTTTTTCATGATTAAGAGGAACTTCTTCAATCACAAGATTGATACTTGGAACAAGAACGTCTTCTTCACACTTCTCAGCTTGAAGTTCAACATTAGGTTGTTCTTCCTCCTTGGTTGGCTCTAACTTGTCATTAGAGATTGTAACTATCAAGCTTTCAATCTCCTTTGAATTGGAGCTACTCTCTGAACTCCTTTGTCGCTTGATCTTCTGCTCATACTCAGCAACAAACTGAACCAAAATATCAATGTCCAAGAAGGCTAAGGTCGTTGCAAAACAAGCTAAATCAAGATTAAGCCCATTTAGAAAACGATCCTTAGTGGCTTTTGAAGTTTCTTTCACTCCAGCTCTAATCAAGGCTAATTCAATCTCTTGAAAATATTCATTAACACTCATGGAGCCTTGTTTCAACTCTTGCAACTTTCTTTGGAATTCTCTTTTTGATCTGGAGTTGTAACTAGACATCCATTGGTCGTTTTCAGCATTAAACTTTTGCAGTCCTTTTAACAAGGATTGAAGATGTCTATGAATTTCTTTTTCATCATGCATATTGATAGTACCTGAAAAGTTAGATTTAGAAAAAAAAAAAGGGGCCTCACCACTCTACTCACGTGTTTCACTCAAACAAGTTTAGTGTCACTCGTGTTCCTCTCAAAATTGGCTTTTAAATTGATGTATCTCACTCTTGCCTTTTTCCACTCTTAGATTCCTCTTCAGGCTCTTTAAAAGAACTAAACAATTTAATCAATGCAATCACAATTTGCAGAAATCAAACCAACACTTAGAAATATGGAATATCAAAGTGAGTATTGGAAAAGGGAATTGAGGGAGATCAAGAGTTCAAAGGACAATCTATCACAAGCACTCTCAAGCAATCTGAACCCAGATATTCAAGAAAAGTGTTCTTTTTGAAAAGATCATAACACACTGTAGAAATTTTCGATTGAGATGAAACCAAAACGATTGAAAAGATGAGATTCTGAACAATGAAAATGATCTATTAAATGACCAAAACCGCAAGGTAAAACGGGTCAAACAAGGAAAGAAGATTTGATGACGTTCTGGAAAAATGATGAATTGACACAGAAAATTTGCAGAAACACGACTGATTTAAAATGGCTAGAACTCACTAATGACAAATTGAATTGAACTAATTCCAAAACGATATGAAAGAAGAGATTTTGAACTATGACAAAGACTCACTAAACATTGGAAACAACAAGGAGAAGGTTAACGAAAAGAAGTAAAACTTTCAGACACGAATGCAGATGACCTAGACGAAAAGACTCAAGAGCAAAGCACGAAACCCTAAACGAAAAATTGAAACAATGAATGGAAAGATGTGACCTGAGTTTAGATCTGAGGCTCTGATACCAAGATGGTGCGAACCCACAAGGGAAGACCCCACGAACCCACAACCAATATGAATATACGCACCCCAAGAACGCTAAACGCAGATCGACGATCCACTTGAACCCTTGAGCACGAAAGAACAAGGACCCGAAGTGTTGGAAGACGCCACAAGGTTGATCAAGCCTTGATAAGTCTGTTAGTTCTAAGAAGAACCCTAGAGAGAATTCACTCCCAAGAAACAAGGTGCAGAAAAGTGCAACCTTTCATTCAATAATCAAGTTTCAAGTCTTTGATCTCCTCAAAATGAAGGTTTACAAGGTATTTAAAGAGAAATATTCAGAAACCCTAATTACATTAAATGCATTCTAGAAAATAAAAACTAACCTAATATAATTAGTTAATTAATTAGGAAACCCAAAAGTCAAATAGGCCCAATATCTAATAATTTTCGCACAAATAAAAGTCACAAAATTTAATCAGCATTCAAGGGCCAAAATGTGCTTATTTAGGCCCAAATGAGTCCTCCATGTATAGCACTAGGTCCAAGCTCTTTGTTTTGAAGTCTTCAAGCCCAAAACTTGATTAGTATCTGCATCTGCAGCCCATATGAAATTAATGACGTTTTCAATGTCTTTATCTACAATTGTTGATCCAATTGCCATCTGATTTGCATTAGCCTCTTGAATAAGCCCAATCAATGCTTCCTTAAATATTTTAGCTTGTGCTCTTGTGACTGGACCGGCTGGAATTTGAAAATGATAGTTTGAAGTTGAAGAGTCAACACTTGAATATGAAGAGACAACTTGTTGATTCTGGATCGCATCACTAAAGGACAGGTTTTACTTTAGTTTGATCTAGTCACAGCAAGAACTTAGCACTGTGAACGTAATTTATATGTAATTCGGTCTGAAATTTGGATACAACACCGTATTCATCTATTATGAATTATGATTCACTGTTGAAACTATGCAAAAGAACAGAGGAGGTGCCATTCCATTTCGCTTACCCTTCTTGCTCATTCAATTTGATGCGTTTGATCTTAGCAAATCAAAATATTGACAAATCATAAATGATTAAAGGTCTCCATAGTAATAATAGAGAACCATCACTTTTTTAATCTGCCAAAGTCAGCAAATTCATCTATAGAGCTCTTCCTCTGACTTAGTTGATGTCTTCCTGTATTTGTTTTTTCAAAGACAAAGACATCAGCAGGCTACAACATACATTTATAAAATCAAGAAGGAAGTAAAAAATCATGGTTGATTTATTTGAAAATGATCAATCCAGAGAAGTCAGCATGACTATTACAGAGATAACTCAAAGTAAGCATATATGTATGAGTATGAACAGATTTATCAAACTAATCAGCAACAAATGGGACACATAACCAACCTACTTTCATTACAGTCAGGGCACCTTACCACAATAGTCCTACCCCTCTTGTAGATGGGGAGATCCAATCGTAGTTGGCAGTTTGAAGAGCAACTGAGAACATCAATTTAACAATAGAATAACCAAACCTAAAAGAATCAATCATCAAAACACATATAAAGCAAGAATGGAAGTGAATGAAGATGCTGCCAACCATAACAACTCGACCACCATGCATCACCATATTCATGTTGGCTGCTTTTATCGTAGAAAGCCTATGAGATCAGAACAATACTCCACCACTAGTTACTGCATTAGACATCGGCAAGGATAGAGGCCTGGCTTAATTTCTTACAGCAATGCGATGGAAGCAAACTTTAACGAGCTTATGGTTGAAGAAGAGGCATGTTGCGATTAATGAGAGCTTTTTTATGGAGGATATAGAGATGAAAGGGTTGGGAGCTCTGGAAAGAAAACTAAGAAGGGAGAGAGAGAGAATAGACATTACAATAGCAAGGAGAGTGGAAGAGAAGCAATGCCTCGGGAAGGAAAGAGTGAAAAATGAAAGGGAGAGATCCACTTTTTGTGAATGGTGGCAGAGAGAAGTTCAGAAGAAAAAGGAAGGTAATGATTTCATAATGGAAGAGAGAGAAGAAAAGATGAAAAGATAGGCTGAAAATCTTAAAATTTAAATTCAAATATACCCGCCCAGAAGGAAAACACAAGCTCCAATAGAAAAAGTTAGAGCTCGGAGCTAGCCATCAAAAAAATAGAACAAATGAACGCAGCCCTATGCGAGCTTTTACTGTTCATATGAACAGTAAAATAAGAGAGAAGCCACCAAAAAACATGGCTTGGTTGGCTAACTGGTCATATAGATTTATTACATTAAAGGATTAAATACACACACACATACATACGTACACATGTACATGTGTATGTGTGTGTGTGTGTGTGTATCTGTATACATATGTACATACACACACACATACATAAAACCTATCTGTCACTTTTAGTATCAAAGCCCAACATTTAGATAAGATAAAATGAATCCTTAAATCCCTATGTTTATCCCATTTGGTTAAAAGCTTAATTATTACATGTTTTAGTTATTATCTATTTGTGTTGTTTGAAGATTTTCTGAGTATCATCTGAAGTTGCAATTAAATCTGATCTACTACATGAGAAAAGAAATCTTATAGTTTCATATTTGAATAAGCAATAGTCATTAAGATGAATATAATAAGTATATTAGAACCATGAATATATGAAATGGAATCAAATAAATTACCAGAAAGTTCTTATATTTATAATATAGGAGAAGATGAAAATTGTAATTTTACACCTTTTATGTTAGGAGGAGAAGGAAATAATACATGGAATTTAATAAATTAGAAAAATATGTATTTAATAAATCAATTTGGATCTTATATAAATAGGAATATAGAAGATAGTATAGAAGAAATAATGGAAACAAGAATCCCAGAAGATGTAAATAAAACCTTATTAAAAGAATTACCAAAAGATAGATTAATAGAAATATCTAAATGAATGGAACAAAAATTGTATGAGTTAAGAAAAGAAATAAAAAATATTAATATAGAAGTAGGAGAAATAAAATATGATATAAAAGAAATAATGAAATTATTAGGAATAAAATCTAGAATTGAAGAAAATAAAATGATTGAACCAATAAAAGAAAATATACAAATAAACAAGATGAGAGCTATAGAAGAATTCAAAAAATTAAAACTAACAAAAGAACAAATAAGAAGTCAGCCTATGGATAAAAATGTAAAACAAAATAGAAGAATTACATTAGGGACAAGAAGTAATAAATAAAAATCTATGGACTACATACATACATATATATATATATATATATATATATATATATATTGTCAGTGTTGATCAAGATGACCCTGATAACGACAGTGATATATGCTTTATAATAGATGAAGATGATCTTGAAGGTAAGGTCACAGATTTTCCTTTTGAACATTTCTCCACACTAGTTTTAGTAGTGATAGAAGATTGGAACATTTCAAGGTCTTTAAAAACTTTAGAACCTCCATAGAATATTTGTAACCACAGTTTTATTCATCATTTTGAAACAACTGGTTACTCTCCAAGATGCTTCTTTTGTAATATAATACTAAATAGACGTATTAGGACTAAATGTGAATATTGTGATCTTATCATCTGTTATTTATGTGCTAAACAAAAGTTAGATATAGAAGTACCAGTCTTACCTGAACCTGTTAGATCTACCACTGATTATCCAACTCTCGTAAGAGAATTGGTAAATAGAAACCAGGAGTTGGAACTACAGGTTGAAAGGCTACAACAACAGCTTACAAATATAGAAAAACAATCCCAACAGAAAGAAAAGGGGAAAGAAGTAGACCCTCATGGGAAACAGGAGATTGAAGAAGTTCTGATAACTCCCCATTTTTAATGTATTTGAGATTTATTTTAATATAATTATGGAGTTATCAATGCTAATTTAAGAATATTTTCTTGAGAATTTATAAGATATCAAGTTGATGCATTATCTTGGGGATTTTATTTTAAATATTCTAGTTTTGATATAAAATAGAAATAATTTAATTTAGGATAATAATAATAAAAATAATAATAATAATTACTCACTGTTTTGAAAAAAAAATGTTTGAGAAAAGTTAAAGAAAAGAACCCATATTTTCAAGAAATTCTGATTGAGTTGTAGAACATTTTAAAACTTTTCACTTTAGTCCCTGCTCAAAAACTTCAATATTTTCAGTTAAGTCCCTTGGTCAAAACGTACGTTTTGACCAAGGGATCTCTTTAGGTCTGGAGAAAAGAACAGAAAATAGAGAAAAATAGGAGGGAGCAACTGGTTGGAAAAACAAAGAAAACAGAGCTAAAAGCGCCGCAGCATATCTGGAGCAGCTGAGAACAGAGTGGCAGCGTGGGCGAGCTTGAGAGCAGAGAGCCCCTGGTTTTGCGATAGAGAGCTGAGATTGAATAAGGGGGAGACTACCTCCATTTTCATCATCCTTCTCCATTCCACCATTACCATACCACAGTCATTCCATCACCATCAACCTCAACATCATCTCTACACAGTTTCAGATCAGAAATTATAGCAGAGGAGAGACAGTAATACGAAGGAGGAAAGAAGGCGGCTGTGACAGTGATGGTGAGCTTCATCTTCAGCTGAACCAGAAAAACGGACTACCGTCTTCTGAGAGCAGAGAGCAAGTGCTGAGGGAGAGAGCTGGAAAGCGTCTCCTATAGCTGGAACGAAAAGAGTGATCGGAGAGAACCAGAGAGGAGATTTGGCGGCGCGGAACTGCTGGAAGATGTTGGACTTGAACCAGAACAGAGAAACCGAAGCAAGAAGAAGCAGTCAAATGGAGTAGGCAATACATTATTTTATTCTCTTCCCTGTTTATTAGGCTCTGTTTCTCTATCTATTTTATGGATTTAGAGCTAAATTGTGTTGCTGCTGTGACTGTATGTAAAGTCATGTGTGGCTAATTATTTTTACATCTAGAGTAGCTATGAACTAATTTGGGGATTTGAGCATGTATGAACCAATTAATTGTGCTTTTTATTAATTTTGTTTACTTAATCTTGGATTGTTTATCTATTTAGTGCTTGATCACCACTAAATATGAATTGAGGAATTTAGATTAGCCTTGGAAGAAGGATCTTAATTGGACCATAGGATTAAGTAATGTGGGATTAGAATTTATTCTAATTTGCCAATAGGATAGGAATATACCTATTGAACCCATATAATCATATTAGAGTGAAATTGAACATTTATTGCCTCTTGAGTAAATTCGTTAGGAATAACAATTTTAATTTGAGAGAGGGGTATTAGTAATTGGAAGATACTTATATCCATTTAAACTCTAGATTAACAAATTAACATTAAGTGCATTTTATTGGGTAAATACATGCTCTAACCTTGAAAAAGGGATTAGCCACTCTAGGTTGTTTTTCCTCCACTGAAATTTCAAAAATATTAAATTTAGGACTTTTGCTTTTGCTTAAATTGATTTTCAAATTATTTTCTTTCTTGATTTGCTCAACTTAAATGAACATAGGAAATTTAATGCCTAATCATTAGTTTAATTGAATCTCTGTGGGATGACCTTGATTTGCTACTATACTATTTCCACGGCCCGTACACTTGCGGTGCTTATTTAAAATTCAGTAGCATCAAGTTCTCAGACAGGTAAGTAAGCAACCTTTAACTATTAGAGATACTATAACATGCACATCTGAACCATTGATAGATGAAGACTTTGTGCTTCAATATCAAGACAGTAAAGCTATAGTAAAAAATAATTTGTTAAATTATTTTGCAACATTATATGTTGAAAATGAGTCCATCGTACTCAGTTGCATTATCGATACAGGTGCAAGTAGGAGTTGCATTACTCCAAAAGCGGTACCTAGACACTACTATGAGGAAATGAATAGTCATGTTCACATCACTACCCTCAAGTCTGAACATTTCATTAAACATAAGTTAAAAAGGGCACATATTAAATTTAATAAAGAAAAGTATGTTCTTCCCTTAACATATGTGATAACTTTTGTACTTGAAGACATAACACAATTATTAATAGGAAAAAATTTCCTAGACAGTGTAGGTGGAAGATTTTTATGATTAGAAAATGAGTTTTTATTTCTAAAACATGTAGATAGAGTTGTCACTTCACCAATCAGCAGAAGAGTAGAAATTAGTATAATAGAAGAAGAAGAAGGTGAAATAGAAGAATTAGGAGACGACGATCCCCTAATACAGGATTGGGTGTGCTATAATATAGGAAAATTGATAGATTATGAGGAATAAATGATACCCCTCCTTGATAATCTACAGAAAACTCAGGTAATAGGTGATAATCCCACATCACTTTGGGAGAAGAATAGAGTCATATGTAAATTACAAATTATTAATCTTGACCTAACCATCCAAGATAAGCCTATCATTCCTTCTTTAGCTGAACAGGACGAATATCACAAGCATATTCAAGCTCTACTCAAAATAGGTATAATTAGGCAAAGTCATAGCAGACACAGAACGACAACATTCATTGTACATTCTGGAACGACTTTAAATCCTGATGGATCCACAGTTTGAGGTAAAAGCAGGTTAGTTTTTAATTATAAGAGATTAAATGATAATACCTATAAGGATCAATACAGCCTTCCTGGAATTGATGCCTTATTACAGAAAATTAAGAATAAACAGATTTACAATAAATTTGATTTGAAATCTGGATTCCACCAAGTAGCCATGCATCCCGACTTAGTTACTTGGACAGCTTTTTGTGTACCCCAAGGTCTTTATGAATGGCTTGTTATGCCATTCGGCCTTAAAAATGCACCAGCTGTTTTTCAAAGAAAAATGGATAATTTTTTTAGTGAATTTAATGATTTTATCATATGCTACATTGATGATATACTTGTATTCTCTGAAAACGTAGCACAGCATGTACAACACCTTAGAACATTCTTTGATTTATGTTATAAAAATGGTTTTGTACTTTCTAAAACAAAGTATAAGATAGGAGTCATAAAAGTTGAATTCCTTGGACTAAAATAGGAGAAGGAAAAATAAGACTCCAACCACATATAGTTAAAAGCATAATTGAGTTTCCTGAAAAATCTCTTGTTGAACTAAAAGGCTTACAAAAGTTTCTTGGAATACTCAACTACGATAGAAACTATATCCCTAATCTTACGAAGTACGCAGGTCCTTTGTACTCTAAGATAGCTCCAAAAGGGGAAAGGAAATTTAATAAAGAAGACTGGAAGAAGGTTTTTGAATTAAAAACTATTGTAAAAAACCTTCCAGACTTGGAACTGCCCCCAGAAAGTAGTTATATTATTATTGAAATTGATGGTTCTCTTGAAGGATGGGGAGGAATTCTTAAATGGAAAACCCATAAAGAAGATCTTTCATCCACAGAAAAAGTAGCAAGATATGCCTCAGGTAAGTATAAGACAGCTATCTCAGCCATTGACGTAGAAATCATGGCTTGTATAAACAGTTTAGAAAAATTCAAGATCTTTATTATTGATAAAAAGGAGTTTACACTCCAAACAGACTGTGAAGCAATTATAAATTTTTATAATAAGTTAGCTACTACCAGAAAACTAAGCAGAAACAGATGGGTAAGATTTTGTGATTATTTAACTTGTACAGGTGTCAAAGTTAATATGGAACACATTAAAGGAAAAAATAATACAGGAGTAGATAAATTATCTAGAATAATTTCTAACAGTAATTCTTTTTCTTTTGCAGAAGTTCGAGACTAGCAAAGGAAAGGAAAAGATGGCTTCTAAGGCCACAACATGGTCTCACAGTGAAAAATCCTCTGAGTCATCTACTCAGAACAACTCTTTAATGACTTTTGGTGGATCAATACTAATAAAATACCCACCAGGTCACAACAAAAGCTTTAAACCATTGCCTCATCTTCCTTCCCCAGATGAGTCACAACAATGTTTATTGGACGCTCTCTGGAATGCCTCTACAGGAAAATAGAAGCATACAACGCTTAATGCACTAAATTATTATTTTTCAAAAATTCAGGAAAAACTCCTAAGCAAGAACTTCTCATTTTATGTCTCGTTTCGTGGGGAAAGACCAAGTATTTACATAAACTATCCCGAAATGGTCAAAGCCATTGGAAGTGAACCTAAACCCTACTTGTTAGGATATTACAACTTCCAAGATGCCTGGCAACAGGCCACAATTACATTACCACCGCTTATTTTCGTGGAAGGGAAAACTCCAGAAGAACTACCTCCACATATAGGTATATACTCCTTGATGGAGAACATGATAAAACAGTCTTAATATATTAATATTTCTTTGTTTCAGGCTAATATTAATTTGCAGCAGGAGCTTGAGAAAGAACAAAAGGAAAGTCAGTGTGTTAGAGAACATTTTCGCAAGCTGAATCTTAAGAGTCAAAATTTAGAGGAACAAAATAAACACCTTCACAATTTGCTCTTACGAACACAGTCTCATAAAAGGCTACAAATTTCATGCCTAAATCCTAATAAAAGAAGAGTCATCCTTGAACATATCAACAATCTGGTTCCTTTCTTTGAAATACAAAACTTAATTGAAGAGAATCATATTCAGAAGCTGATGAGTCTTCAACAGCAACTCCTAGATCTTCATCACAGAGCACCACGAGATGGAAGGTACAGAGTTGATCAAGAGGTAACGAGCTGGGTAAATACAGAAGGCGAATTTGTATATACAGGCCTTCTAAAACTTGTAGTCAATTTGAATAGACCCACCCATATCTTAAAGGGTGAGGAATATCCAATTGATTACATGGAATTTCTGGCGTATGGTATGGTTGCTGCTTTTTGCATATCCGAAGACCACTAAGATTTGCCATTTGGAGAGTCTCTAAATGAAGAAATAAGGAAACAACAGAATTTTGGCACAACCTATGTCAAAGTTCAATCCCAAATTCCTTATTACAATAATGGTGAATATCGTCAGAATTTTCACAATTTCCTTGTAACTCCCAATATTGAGCACACAGAAGAAGGATGTACAGAACCCCAGTATGATAGGTATCTCACCAATCCTCGACTATACGAAATACTTGGTATAAGAAAAGCTGAAGACTACAGTTTACTAGTCTACAACGTAGTTGCCAAATGTACATACTACCACATATGGATACCCAAAGACCGAGACAGACTAAGTCATTTTCAGATAGGTCCTTTGAGTGATCTTGAGGATTATGGCACAGAGATTTTTGATGAAGAATATGCCAACACAGATTAAAGTTCTCATAAAAAACAGTGTAAAATTTGTCGCTTTTGTAAATTATTAGCGTCTGCGTACGCAACCTTTATCTTTATGTCTGACTGATTTTACTTACTAATACTTGTAGATCCCTTTTACTTGGTAACTTTTGTAAGTACAAGGGTTCTAACTGATCTTTAATATACTTAGCATTTTCAGATAAAGTAAGCAAAAAAGTTTTATTAATAACAAGCAAATCTAATACTTTCTTATGATTAGACAGATCGTGTTTGTTTTTAACAGAGATGTTCTGAAGTATCGAAGAGCAAAGATCAAATATCAGGTTTAGATGTGTATGATCTGAGTGGTACTTATGTTTATGAGATCCTTTCGCAAAGCATCTAAATTCCTTTTCATCAATACTTTACAACATTCCTTATTAGGATTGATAATTCTTTAATTTCCTCCATGGTAGTTGAAGGATATATAGTTTGAATTAATCCATAACTATACAAAATCTTTACAATATTTGCTGGAGTTCCTAGATAAATAATGGCTTTATTAAAGGCATAATGAGACACATACTTGATGGTTTTATGAGAGAGGGTTAACTAGTTCAGTTTATCACTAGTGTAAAATAGGCATTTTATACTGCATCATTTAGACCGGTTATTGCAGATAAGGTCTAAAAGAAACGTGGGGTGAAAATTCCGTAATTAAAATCAATTTTTTAGATCGGTTGTTAAAAAAAACGGTCTAAAAAACTTATTTAGACCGGTTATATAAATAACCGGTCTCAAAAACAAAATAATTAAACTGAATAAAAAATCACGTTATTATTAAGACCGGTTATTTAAATAACCGGTCTTAAAAGTCAATAATTTAAGACCGGTTCTTAAATAACCGGTCTTAAATATCTAATATAATTCAAATTAAAATCTATGTTGTTAAAATAAATTATTTAGACCGGTTGTCTAAATAACCGGTCTTAATACCTTTAAGACCGGTTATTTAGACAACCAGTCTTAAATTATGGAACTTTAAGACCGGTTAGTTAAATAACCGGTATTAAAAGTACTTTTAAGACCGGTTATTTAAATAATCGGTCTTAAAAGTCTAATAATTCAAACCTAACCGGCCGTTAAGCTCATTTCATCAGCACATTTCATTTCCCTCCCACTCTCCTTACACAGCCGCGAAAGTTCATTTCAGCTTAAGTCCAAGATCTCCGGTGATATTCCCCTTTATTCTCCTGCCATTGCTCCAACCGCCACCACCGCTTCCACCTCCTTCTCCTTTTTATGTTTTGTGCCATTTAAAAATACTCCCTCCTTCCCCGTTCGTCTGCCCATTGCTGCGAAGAAGTCCGCCGTGAGTACCATCATGAAGGCCAGCTGAGCTTCTTATTTCACCAGCCTTTATCTCCCTCCGGCGTGTTCTCCAGCCACTGCAATCCCTCTACTCCTGCTCCTCAAGCCACAGTCTAAGGTTACTTTAAACAGGTAATATCCCCTGTCTTAATCCTTCGTATAAATAGAAATTTAGTATTCACTGTCTATCCAAGAAGAATCTCTACTATAATTGAAGAAGAAATAAATACAGAAATGGAGAAAAAATGACATTTACTCTGATGGAAATTAATTGGTGAAGCTTAACTAACGGTGGCCTAAACTGGTGTGATTTGATTATTTGAGGATTAGGGTACTGATAATTGCTAGTTTTCATAGTCTCTGGAATGCTCAAGTTATTGTGTCAAATTTCGTGGCATGTATGCTCATGAATGACTGATTAGAAAATTGTCACATAATGTTCAGTTAGTTTTGAAACTAAATTTGAGAGGTGATTTGAGGTTTAGACTAAAGCAATTCTTGTGTATGTGGTCTAAATTAAGTCCTGAAATTGCTAGTGTATGTTTATACATTTTCCATATTATTTGAAGAAAATGGAATAGACTGCAATTATATCTTATATGGAATTCTAATAAAGAATTCTGTTAAACTAGATAAATTGATGAGTGTAACCTTTTCATACTCTCATCATACTCCTGCCTTTTTCAGGGGAGTTAATATACAGAAGAGAAGAAAAAAAAGGTGTTGAAATATATGGATCGTAGTTGGATAAATGCTAAACAGACTAGTGTTGAATATGATAATAGGGTGAGGGATTTTTTAGAATTTGCTAGAAGAAATTCTGGTAATGATAATAGTGGGATGTTCTATTGTCCTTATGTAGAATGTCTGAATGAGAAGCGACTTAGTACTGCAGATATATATACACATTTAATTTGTGAAGGATTTTGTAAAAGTTATACAGTATGGGTGTGGCATAGTGAATAAATAGAATTCCAAGCGCAACTCAACAAGGGGGGTCACCTTTGATGATAATGACACGGTTCTGAATGATCGAATAGATGATATTAATCATGATGTAGGAGAAGAGGCTTTTGAGCAATCATATGCATATGGTAATATGTGCAGTGATGCTGAGAAGCCGTTGTACCCGCGCTGCACAAAATACCAATTGTTGAAAGTTGTATTGAAATTGGTAAGCTTGAAAGCACAGCATGGATGGAGCGACAGGAGTTTTTCAGAAGCACTTGAGGCCTTCAAGGACATGCTTCCAGATGATAACGTGATGCATTGCCGATACTAGGATGCTAAGAAAATATTGTGTCTACTAGGGATAAAGTATAAAAAGATCCATGCATGCCCTAATGATTGTATATTGTACAGAAAAGAGCATACAGAGAAAGAGCAGTGTCTGATATGTGAAACCCCCAGGTACAAATCAAATAAGGCCCCTGGAAAAGTGTTGTGGTATCTTCCTATCATACAGAGGTTCAAACGGCTGTTTGCTAATGAAATTGATGCCAAAATTTGAGATGGCATGCGGATGAGAGGATTTCTGATGGAAAGCTTCGACATCCAGCTGATTCTTCTCAGTGGAAGAAAACTGATCAGTTGTTTCCTGACTTCGGCAAAGAGCCTAGGAATCTTAGGCTTGGGCTTAGCACGGATGGCATGAATCCTTACGGTAGCCTAAGCAGTATACATAGTTCATGGCCTGTTCTGTTGGTAATTTACAACTTATCTCCTTTGTTATGTATGAAACGAAAGTACATCATGTTGTCTATGCTGATTTCGGGAGCAAAACAACCTGGAAATGACATAAATGTTTACTTAGAACCCCTGATCGAAGACTTGAAAGAGTTGTGGGACGAAGGTGTCGACGTTTTTTACGCAAACAAGAAGGAGATGTTTAAAATGCAAGCCTTGATCTTTTGTACTATAAACGACTTCCCTGCTTATGGAAACTTGTCAGGATATAGCATTAAAGGCCACAAAGCTTGTCCAATTTGTGAAGAAGGAACATGCTACCATCAACTTCAACATGGAAGAAAGACTGTTTATCTTGGTCATAGGAGATTCCTTAGACGGGGCCACCCATATCGCAAATTAAAGAAGGCATTTTTTGGTGGCCAAGAGTTTGAAGATGCTCCAGAGGCTTTGACTGGGGAGAAAGTGTATGAAAAGGTCAAAAATATCAATGTCATCTTCGGTAAGACTTCAAAGAGTCAAAATGAAATAAATATATGGAAAAAGAGGTTTGTTTTCTTTAACCTTCTAAAGCTAACCAGTCTTAAATTGATATTTAAGACCGGTTCTTAAGAGAACCAGTCTTAAAGAAGTAAACTTTTAAGACCGGTTAAAGTTAGAACCGGTCTTAAAGTCCTATTTTTTTAAGACCAGTTCATAAAAAACCGGTCTTAATAGTACTGAAATTTTCCTACCCTTTCCGTTGTTAAACTTTAAGACCGGTTGTTGTAGAACCGGTATTAAAATTTCATATTTTAGACCGGTTTTTTAACCAGTCTATAAAGTTAAATACTTTTTAGACTGGCTGTATCAAGACCTGATCCAGAACTGGTCTAAAATATCTTTTTTAACCGGTCTAAAAAGTGTTTTTTGTAATAGTGTATGGACTATGAGCTTGTAATAATTATACTGTTGGGGTAAATCAATGGTATTAGAGGCAGAGGGTTTCTTTGAAGTGGTTACAACATATTTGTTGGTGACAGAGGTCTTATAGGATGGACTAGGGACTTCTTTTTCTTTTTCTTTTTAGGCTCTTTGTCCCTTTATAATCTCGGCTAAAGGGGGTTATTTCTTTTGATGGGCTTACTTTCTTGTTTTTCTGGGTGGATGACCAAGTTTGGGTAGGTAACCTAATTATTCATTATTCTTGGGTTTTATTCTTCTCTGAAGGTTCCTCAATGGGTTCCTTCTTATTAGTCTTTTCCTCAAGGCGAGCATATATGTCATTTACAACTTCGGTTAAATTAGTGACATAATTTGACAAATTCTGAACACTATTATTAACCTGACTGCTTAATAGACTTACATTCACATCGAGAACATCAATCTTCATTACTAGATGAGTTATTATAGGTGATTCTTTATGATGCTGATGCTCCATGGGTATCCTGCTTATTGGATTGTTACTGGATCTATTTATTGGGTCCATCTGCTCTTGTAATCAGCAATAAGATTATTCAATCTTTTGATATATTTGACTTCATAATTATAATATGATAAATCATAATGCCATTTAATCAACATCTTATTACTTAACTTCCCATTTTTTACTCCATTATTCAGCCAATTCTTTACTTGAGTATTATCGGTCCTAATTACAAATTTAGTATTCACTATGAATAATTCAAATTTTTCCATTGCATTCTTAATTGCCAAAAGTTCTTTCCAATTCGAATGGTACTTGCTATGACTTTCATTGAATTTTCCACTAGTATTACCATCTTTGTCTTCAAAATATAGTTATGTACCCCAATAATTATCAGAAGCATCTATATATATGATCCATTTTATATTTTTGTCTAAAGGTATAGTTAATTTAGGTAAATTTTTACACAACTTTTTTATTTCTTCTACTATTTTTTAAGTTTCATTATTCCATTTCCATATGGTTTTTCCTCCTACTAATTTTGATATTTTTGCTGTTAATTTTGATAAGTTATGTATATAATTTCTTGCTTGATTTACTAATCCTATAAATGCTTTATGTAAGACCTCGTCTCATTATTGACCTCGTCTCATTATTGATATTACTCAGAGTAGCATTTGCGTATTTCAGTGGGCACATATGAATAACATTAATATACTGATATTATTGATACAACATGCTTGTTTATATACAATAATTCCCTAAAGGGGTGAACATAAAATTTATAAACCTTAAAATACTAAAATGGTCTTCAAATAACCAACTGCCTCTCTCGAACTGGTCCGGAACCTTCTATTGCTGGAAATTACCATTTTACCCTTTGAACTGTTGCTTGCTGCTGGAAACTTTGCATGTTTATGGAAAGCGTGAGATTTTGGGGAATCTCAATAGTAACATATAATCAAACATATACGATGTGAAAATAAATATGTCATGTACCATATTATGTGAGATGATAACTCGTGTTGTGTATACACTGTCCAAGGCCAAACCATTGTGTAGACCCTGGCTTGTTTACATATACACCTTCGTTGGATCCCTGATCACAGCTAGGCTAATGTTCCCATGACATTGTGTTCATGTCACAAAGATGGCATACTCAATCATATAGATAATCACATAGTGCATGAAAGAAAGTATCACTACCTAGAATGTTCCCTTTCCTTGCCGTCGATCCAGCTCCGTCTTCGACTTAGGCTTTTGATATATCCTAAAATTTCAAATTTAGGATAACTGAGTTATTAGCTATTCATAACACACTTATAGACTCATTATGTTGGCTATCCATCATAGTTAAATAGTTTATGTATAATGCAGCTTCACTATTTTTCCAGGAATTGGAAGATTTTCAGTCAACTTTGGAAAATCACAATTAATACTAGGTAAATCGAATTTCACTATTTCCAAAGCCTAAATGTATCTCTTTAAATATACTTTGGTGAAAAAATGCTTTGATCTGACCATTGCTATCTTAATTTTCCCAAAAATTCCTAAACCTCCATTATTCCCATATCTGCTTCAAGAAACTGGGCATAATTTCAAAAGTACATAACTCCTTGTATATAGCTCTAAATAATCCATATGACCTATCAAATTAAATATTGATAAGTCTACTTTCATTATGGAATGTTTCATAATTTTTGGACATCATTTTCATAATGAAAAATATCCCACAATATAACTGCCACAGAGGAAAACTCACTGGCACTAAATCTCTTTTATGTTCCAAATGACTATGCTGTGTATGACCTCTAATTACCTTATTTTTTCCATCCCCTATGCTATTTAATACCCCAGGGTGTAAAGGAATTTTAGGGAATAAAATCACGCCTCATTGGGATACTTGCTAAACTGGGGTATAGTAGTCCACTTGTTTCAGGCTTATTCTCAATCCTCTTGTCCCAAAATTTGGGTATGTACATTCCCCCCTTCAAAAAACTTTCATCCTCAAAATTTTGGATATAAACTTATATTGATTATCCTCGGTGTAATATCCTAAATTTTGGGACTAAAGGCTAGAGAATAAGCCTAATAAATTAGACTACCAAGCCCATTTTAGTAAGGGTCCTAGGAATGATGAGATATAGAAAGACACTCAGGGACTATGTGATTAGGCCCTACCAGGCAGAGGGCTTGGTATTTTGAAGCAGTATGATTAGAATGTCGGTGTAGATGTGAATAAAACACATATACGGTGTCATTGGGTAGGTAAAAAGATGCCACCCAACTATGTCATAAGGAAAGGAACCGATTATTCGAGTGAAATAGGCCGGTATAGGTGTGCACATGTCATTTTTAAGGCATATATGTGTACCCTGCGTTTTTAAAGTGGATACCAATACATGTACACACTCTGTCCTGGTGTCATATAACGGGCATCGATATGCATAACGAATCTCGAGTAAATCCTAAGTAGACACCGATAAAATAACTTTATTAAAGTAATTTTAATAAAGTAAGCAATCATGACATAACTTTTTTGTTGGATAAATGAGAAGGTGACACATGTCCCATTAATGATGAAATGTCCTTTTTGCTTTTGTGTTGGCATTGTAAGATGGTGACATGTGGCACAGAAGTCAGGGGAATTCACCGGTTTATGGTCGGGACACCGACTACTTTCTCCAACACTGAGCTGGGGAGCCAGGGAAAAGCATTAGACCCTTACTTTCCCTGAGAAAAGGGACGGCTAAAAGCCCAAGAAAAGATGCGGGACCTACTTTATAAAAAATAAGTGACAATTGTCATTAAATCAGTGGAATACCGAACAAATGGCACCACAAGAATGCGACACGTGGCATAATGTTTCAAGACCCTTTGTTGGCCTTAAAATTTCGTCTAGCAGCCCTAAATATTCAGAAAAATCATGAATAATAGAGACAAAATGGAAAAGGAAAGTGAAAATATGAATAGTATTTTCTAAGAACTTCAATCCGATAAAACACTACAGAATCGACGTTTTCTCTCAAAGTACCTTTCACAAACCTTCTTCTACTCATCCCAAACTTCATTTCTATGATTTTAAATTTCAATTTTTAGTTTTTTGGTGCCTTCTCATTGGGTAGAATACTACCAAATTTTCAAACCAATTACGGAAACGCGTAGAGGTAAGCGTAAGCTTCCTTTTGAACCGATTGATTTGTTGTTTGGATGAGTTTTTGCAAGGGTTTTGTACTGTTCATTTTTTTCCAAGGGGTATGTTTAAGGTTTAATCATGATTTAATCATGTATTTAATGTTAGATGATGATTTATGATGATATTGGAGCAAGTTGTTGGAAAACAATCTGAATTGGTGAATTGTTGTAGAAAACCCTGATTTTTTGGTCTGAACAGAATGTAATGAAGAAGTAGGAATTTTGTAATTTTGATGATTCTATTAGATTCTACACAAAAAATTGTGTAGGTATGCAAGTGTTCATAATTTTTGGATACTTGTATATGAATTTGGAAATTTATGAAGTTGGATGTACATGTTGTTGATCTGCCTTGTCTGGAACAGTGATATTGTACGAGATGTTTCATAGGATAAACCTTGTCCAAAAAGTCTAAAAATTTTTAGAATTAAAGTAAACATCTTAAGGTTTAATTTGATAGGTTTTTTTGTATTTTTTGGATAAGTACATTAGGAGATATGAATTTTTTAAATTGTGTTCTTTTTCTGGAATGAAATCTGGAACAGGTTATATGTGGAGAAATTTTGGCACTTTTATGGTTGTAATGGCCATAATTAAGTATTTTTATATGAAATTATATTGAAATAGCTTTATATAGATTTTGAAACACACCAATTAAAGTTCTATCGAATTAATTATGATTTTTCAAAGTTTAGTCAAAAAGCTGGAAGCATTTGGCTACCATGCGAATTTGAGAAAGAAAGTGACCAAATGTAATTAGTATGAACTCCGAGGGTGAAAGTAAGCCTTTAGGGCTAATATATCCCATTGGGAATTCACTTTTCATGGCTCTAATAATGCCAGTACTTATCTAGGGCCATAAAGTGACAAAGAAAAAGCTATGGTTGGAAGATCAAGTTACAAGAGGAGGAGGCAAAGTCCAAAAGGTAGTAAACTTACTTACATGAATGTATGTGATGTTTATGCTGTGTATTGATTGTCTTGATTATGTGAAGCATGTATGAATGAATGAAGTTCTGTTTCTATTTTTACGATGGCCATAAGTATGTTGCATGAAATATTGAGCATGCAGAATATCATTATGAGAACATAAGCCTATGTAAGGCAAGCATATCATTCACTAGCATTCATTTTACATGCACTGTCTGTATGTTTGCTACTGAGATTTCTCAAATCTTACCCTCCCCCACCAACAATATTGGTACGAGAATAGGAAAGAGAAGAATGCTTAAAGAAGAAGAAGAAGGAAAGGAGACGAAGAATTGAAGAAGAATGTGTATTAGTTTACTGTATATAGATTAATTGCATGACCGAGACATTTGTATGAATAGTATGAATAGACATGTATTAAAGTTGAACTATAATTGGGATCGCTAAGAAAAAGAATTAACTATGATATTCAGTAAGAATAATGGCTCAACAGTTGGAAATGAGGAATAATCCCCTAAGAGAATATGAGTAAACACTTCCATGTACGTAATAAAGGGGCAGAAATGTAAGGTGTTACATTTTTGGTATCAGAGCATTTTATAAAGAAGGCTAATTCACCACCATGATCGGGGGTTCTCACTGGATGATGTGAGGAATAAAGTCTTGGCTCTTACCCCAACATGGTCAAGCCAACTAGCCATCTATAGGCACATATTGCCTAATGACAGGTTGCATGCATTCGTGAGGCTGGTGCGTAAAATGTACTCTGAGGTACCTTTAGTTGTTCCCTGTTATAGGTTACCTTCAGGGAAGACTATAGTATGGAATTGCCAGCCGAAACAGACTTGTTTGGTATCAGAGAAGAGATTCTGGCATTAGGCTATTATGCCCTGCTGCTATGAATAAGTATATAGATACCTTATTAGTAATCCCGTAGCTAGAATGAATGGTGGGTTAGAGATGAATCCAGAGATATAGAATTTTTCCCAACCACTAACTGGACAGACTGGTTTAAGGGAGGGGTAGGAGCTGTATATAAAGATTGAAATGGAGCATTAGTGATGTATACCCAATAAAGGAGGGTATAAGATCCAAAAAATCTGATGCCGAGCTAGGCTATGACCCAAATTCTAATAGAAATATGTGGTTAAGCATGCTCTGGCAAGAGCAATCCTAGAATGGGTGATCCCCTGGGAAGTACAGTATAAAATTTGAAAACCTCTTAATTAAAGCTTGAGTGCCTTAAGGTGTGAAAAATGGTGATCCTTAAGGATGCAATGTGAATGTTAGAATGAATACAGTAAAGATTGAGAATAGCCTTGAATCATATCTAAGCTGAAATAGTGTTTAAGTCAAGATGTGACTCAAGTTACACTATGGTTCCAATATATGAAAGTATGAACCCTGTGAACTTTATGAACCTGGTAAGTAATGATGAACTGTTAGCAATGCTTTGAGGAATATTTTAGGATATTACCTGAATGTTATGAGAATAGAATAGAAGGAATTAATCATAATGATCTTGATCATAGAATATTATGTTAGAAAGAATGAGTGAGAATTTGTTCCTTGATGGAACGGAGTAATAGAAAGAATGAGAATAACCATGAATTATGGTATCGTGATCAAGACAAAGAATAGAATATGCTAGTGACTAACAGATTCCCTCAAAAAAATAATACGAGTAGATACCCCGGTGAATGAAGTAGAATTATGCCTGGAGCTAGACCAATATCGAAAGTCCATACAGAATGACCCCAAAGGAGATAGCAGTATGAGTAAAAGGGTTTATGTGACCCAGTAAATCCCCATAGGGTGCTCCAGTGCTGTTTGTCAAAAGAAAGACATAAAAGACAATGAAGGTAGAACAGGCTCGACAGAAAAAGTCAAGTAAACTCTTGCTCTCGTATCTTATGTAATGGTTCTGCACATATGTATATACCATCTGAGTGTATTCATATTATGAATATACGATGGGTAGTCAGACTTATTGGGCTAGCATTTCCTTAAGCAATCAGACTCGAAAAGCATTCATAATTAGAAGGGCTGATGCCCATGGTAATAAGATAAAGAATTATTGGACAGCATCCCAAAGAGGTTGTAAAGCCTGAGAATTCCCTAAAGGGCTGTGTGTCTTGAAACCGCTGAAAGGCTAGAATAGAATGACTGTAAAGTTGGAATTGAAACGGCTAAAAGGCTTGAATAGAACGGCTATAAAGCTGGAATTGAAATAGCCGAAAGGCTGGAATAACGGCCATAAGGCTAGAAGGGATTGCATATCCTGTGAATGAATATGAATGCTTGAGAAGGGATAGTTTGTTTTGCATGCTTCGTGAACATTACATATGTAGATGAGTTGCTAGAGTAGCAAGGGTTAGAGCCTGGAATGAATTTATAATTGGTGACCTTCTAGGACAGTTGTTTGGTTCCTATATAGTATTGAAAATTGAATTTTGAATGGGCCAATGCATCTGCTACCTTTGTATATTGTATTAACTAAATTTTTGTATGACATGAATTGTGAATAGAATTTTCCAAGAATTGAATTTTTGGAATTTTGAAAAAAATTGAATTTTTGAACGAAATTTTTGACCAGTTTGTATTGTTCATTTTTGAACTATGTTGTTTCAAAAGAAGGGATCCTTAGAATAACCTAGAATAGTAGAAGCAGTACAGAACTGGAATAGACTAGAAATTGTTGCAGAAATACTCAGTTTCCTGGGTCTTGCTAGATGAATTTAGAATTTTCCTTGAATTGGTTTGCCACTCATTTGAAAGAAAGAATTACATAAAGAATTTCGTAAGTGGGATGATGTTTATGAGAGGATTTCATAGAGCTGTAGGAGAGGTTGAAACTCACACCAGTATTGAATATTCCCAATCCTAGAATGTGACCTATGTGTGGTGACGTGTGCCTCTCAACAGTTAAAATCTCACGCGATGAATTACCTCACTCATGAATTTGAGCTGGCAATAATTATATTTTCTTTGAAAATAGAACAACATTATTTTTGGTATGGTGTGATTATGAAAATGTATTGCGACCATGAGAATTTTGAATATTTGAAGAAAATCATAAAATTGAATATGAGATAACATATATGAATGAACAAGGAATGACGAGATTGTCATCATTGACGCTTTGAATTGAAAAGCGGCGCAGTTATTGGTCATGGAGATACAATAATATAAACTAATAGAAGGGTTAAAAATCTGAACTTGGTAGGTGGGATAATACTTGCTAGCCATAGTGTTAGTCTAGAGGAAAATAGTTTATAAGCTTCAATTGAAGAAGCTCAGGCGTAGGATAGACGAATAAGGCCTATAGGAATAAGACTGAATGAGAAAACCTCAAGAATTTCAGGTGTGGAGAATTTGGGGTACACTCTAGAATTTGGGGTGTCCTCTAGAATTTGAGATATCGATAGAATATAGAAAGAAAGAAATGAAACCCTCGCTACAGTGGTCTTTTTGAAGTATTATAAAGAATCAGACCGGTAGCAAATTTTGAGGACAAAATTTATTAAACGAGGGGAGAATTGTAATGTCCCAAATTTTGGGACTAAAGGCTAGAGAATAAGCCTGAATAAAGTAGACTACCAAACCTATTTTAGTAAGGGTCCTAGGAATGATGAGATATAGAAAGACTCTTAGGGACTATGTGATTTGGCCTTACCAGGCAGTGGGCATGGAATTTTGAGGTAGTATGATTAGAATGTTGGTGCAGACATGTACAAAATACATATAAAGTGTTACTGGGTTGGTAGAAAGATGCCACCCAACTATGTCATGAGGTGTGCACATGCCATTTTCACTCGACCGATTAGTCGAGTGAAATACGCCGATGTAGGTGTGCACATGCCATTTTCAAGGCATACATGTATACCCTGCGTTTTTAAAGTGGATGCCAATATGTGGCGCCAAGTAGGGCCTACATACACACTTCGACCTAGTGTCATATGACATGCATCGATATGCGTGAAGCAATCCCGAGTAAGTCCTAAGTAGACACTGATAAAGTAACTTTATTAAAGTAATTTTAATAAAGTAAGCAATCATGACATAACTTTTATGTTGGATAAATGAAAAGGTGACACATGTCCCATTAATGATGAAATGTCCTTTTTCCTTTTGTGTTGGCATTGTAAGATGGTGACATGTGGCACATAAGTCAGGGGAATTCACCGGTTTCTGGTCGGGTCACCGACTACTTTCTCCAACACCGAGTTGGGAAGTCGGGGAAAATCATTAGACCCTTACTTTCCCTGAGAAAAGGGATGACTAAAATCCCAGGAAAAGATGCGGGACCCACTTTATAAAAAATAAGTGACACATGTCATCAAATCAGTTGAATACCGAACAAATGGCACCACAGGAATGCGACACGTGGCATAATGTTTCAAGACCATTTTTTAGCCTTAAAATTTCGTCCAGCTGCACCAAATATTTAGAAAACTCATGAATAATAGAGAGAAAGTGGAAAAGGAAAGTGATATACGAATAGTATTTTCTAAGAACTTCAATTCGACAAAACACTACCGAATTGGCATTTTCTCTCAAAGTACCCTTCACAAACCTTCTTCTACTCATCCCAAACTTCATTTCTATGATTTTGAATTTTCATTTAGAGTTTTTGGGTGCCATCTCGTTGGGCAGAATACTGCCAGATTTCTAAACCTATTGCGGAATTGCGTAGAGGTAAGCGTAAGTTTCCTTTTGAACCGATTGATTTGTTGTTTGGATAAGTTTTTGTAAGGGTTGGGTACTGTTCATTTTTTTCCAAGGGGTATGTTTGAGGTTTAATCATGTATTTAAGGTTAGATGACGATTTATGATGATATTGGAGCAAGATGTTGGAAAAAATTCTGAATTGGTGAATTGTTGTAGAAAACCCTGATTTTCTAGTCTGAATAGAACGTAAAGAAGAAGTAGGAATTTTGTAATTTAAATGATTCTATTATATTTTTCACAAAAAATTGTGTAGGTATGCAAGTGTTCATAATTTTTGGATACTTGTATATAAATTTGGAAATTTATGAAGTTGGATATACATGTTGTTGATCTGCCCTGTCTGGAACAGTCACATTGTACGTTATGTTTCATAGGTTAAACCTTGTCCAAAAATTCTGAAACTTTTCAAAATTAAAGTAGACATCCTAAGGTTTAGTTTGATAGGTAGTTTTGTATTTTTTTGGACAAGTACATTGGGAGATATGAATTTTTTAAATTGTGTCCTCTTTCTGGAATGAAATCTGGAACAGGTTATATGTGGATAAATTTTGGCACTTTTGTGGCTGTAATGGCTAGAATTGAGGATTTATATGTGAAATTATATTGAAATAGCTTCGTATAGGACTTTGAACCACCCCAAGTAAAGTTCGATCGAATCAATTATGACTTTTCAAAGTTTGGTCAAAATGCTGGCATCTTTTGGCTTCCATGCGAATTTGAGAAAGAAAGTGACCAAATGTAATTAGTATAAACTCTAAGAGTGAAAGTAAGCCTTTAGGGCTAATATATCCCATTGGGCATTCACTTTTCATGGCTCTAATAATGCCAGTACTTATCTAGGGCCATAAAGTGACAAAGAAAAAGCTATGGTTGGAAGATCAAGTTACAAGAGGAGGAGGCAAAGTCCAAAAGGTAGTAAACTTACTTACATGAATGTATGTGATGTTTATGCTGTGTATTGATTGTCTTAATTATGTGAAGCATGTATGAATGAATGAAGTTCTGTTTCTATTTTTACGATGGCCATAAGTATGTTGCATGAAATATTGAGCATGCAGAATATCATTATGAGAACATAAGCCTATGTAAGGCAAGCATATCATGCACTAGCATTCATCTTACATGCACTGTTTGTATGTTTGCAACTAAGATTTCTCAAATCTTACCCTCCCCTACCAACAATATTGGTACGAGAATAGGAAAGAGAAGAATGCTTAAAGAAGAACAAGAAGGAAAGAAGACGAAGAATGTGTATTAGTTTACTGTATGTAGATTAATTGTATGACCGAGACATTTGTATGAATAGTATGAATAGACATGTATTAAAGTTGAACTATAATTGGGATCACTAAGAAAAAGAATTAACTCTGATATTCAGTAAGAATCATGGCTCAACAGTTGGAAATGAGGAATAATACCCTAAGAGAATATGAGTAAATGCTTCAGTGTACGTAATAAAGGGGCAGAAATGTAAGGTATTATACTTGGGAGAACGATCAGATTTACCCTTGTTGGATACCTTTAAGGTCTTACTTCCTAGGGACATTGCCTCATGCAAACAAACACATCGGGTCTTATTTCCGTTTTTCACTATTTGGCTTATCTTTGATTATATTGCTTAGCGATATGCTAGTATTTGGACATACTAGTCTAACAGGTCTCATAATTTATGGACATACAGTCCACTAGTGACTCTTAGTCTTATTACCCTTTTGGGACACTACCTGGCATGTTTAGCCTTATGGCTTATGCCATTCTATTCTCACAACACTAGATGTTCTGATCTTACTACCCTGTATAAACATGTACACTAGGTCTTACTTCTAATTTGACTGCTTGTAGACCTTAGTATCTGTCTGCTACTACGTTTTCCTACTTGTTAGGTGTTCAAGATCATATGATTATTTAACCCTTACTGACCATATTGCATGCACTACTCATGATCAAATTACTTTTTCCGGTCTACATAGTTGCAAACAAGCATGGATGAGGATGTGATTAGATGCAACAGGGTTGAGTAGTGGTATATGCATCGCAACAGCTATAGCCTCACAAAGCCAATTTCCTCACTCATGTTGTAGAGCTAACATTAATTGATGTTGATTTGAGAATATAAGGCAAGTATAGACATGTAGTTGCCTATTATGGAATATGCACACAATATAAGTAGCAAGGGTTAAAAAGTAATTTGATTATAAGTACATGCAATACGGTCATTAAAGGTCAAATAATCATATGATCTTGAACACCGAACAAGCAGGAAAATGTAGTAGCAGACATATAGTTAGGTCTACAAGCAATCAAATTGGAAGTAAGACCTATTGTACATGTTTGTACAGGGTTGTAAGATTGAAGTATCTAGTATTGTGAGAATAGAATAGCATAAGCCGTAAGGCTAAACATGCTAGGTAGTGTCCCGAAAAGTCAATAAGACCAAGAGTGACTAGTAGACTGTATGTCCACAAATTATAAGACCTGTTGGACTAGTATGTCCACAGACTACCAGATCGCTCTTACTACTTATAGTGTGCATATTCCATAATAGGCAACTACCTATCTATACTTGCCTTATATTCTCAAATCAACATCAATTATTGTTAGCTCTACAACATGAGTGAGGAAATTGGCTTTGTGAGGCTATAATTGTTGCGATGCATATGCCACTACTCAACCCTGCTGCAACTAATCACATCCTAATCTATGATTGTTCGCCACTATGTAGACCACAAGTCAATTATGGATATATGTTTGTCAACATTACACTGTTGAGAGTAATTCGCTACTATCACGCCCTACTGCTTTAGGACTCATTCCAATCTTTGTTTACATGCGTCATCACAAACCATATAGGTTATATGACTTGTTAGATTTCATGTTTTGATGATAACAAATCATGATTTGGATATTCTTGGATTTGATTAAAAGGAATACATCAGCAAAGGAAGTGAGAAAAGTAATCTGAGTAAAGATCACTCGAGTGATTTATTTAATCACTCGAGTGATTATGAAGATCACTAGAGTGATATGAAAAATTAATAGATCACTCGAGTGATCCATGAAATCACTTGAGTGATTTTGGTAATTTCACAGATCAATCCCAGTGCAAGCCAGAATCACTTTAGGAAAAATTCACTGTTCTAAATTTCACTGCCAGTGATCTCAAATCACTTGAGTGATATCTGATTTTTGCAGAATCACTTCCAGTGCGTCTGAAATCACCGGAAGAAAAATTCAATGTTTTGGAAATCACTTCCAGTGATAGTCAAATCACTCGAGTGATGTATGAAATTTCTAGATTCACTTCCAGTGGATTGAAAATCACTGCAAGAAAAATTCACTGTTTGCAAAATCACTTCCAGTGATGACAAATTCACTCGAGTAATATATGAACTCTCAAAATCACTTCCAGTGGATTTGTAATCACTTGCATAAAATTTCACTGTTTTCCAAAGTACTTCCATTGATATCAAATTTACTCCAGTGATATGTAATTCTATCAGTTCCTGTGATCCACTTGCAATCACTTCCACAAAAATCAATAAGATCTATCAATAAGATATTGGTAGTGATAATCATTGCTAGTTAATCCAAATTACTTTCAAAATCAAGTAGCATATTATTTCGTTAAAATCACTACCAGTAGAATAACATTCTCTGAAAATCATCTCCAGTGAAAACAAGTTAACTTCCAATGATTCTTTGATTTTCAGAAATCACTCTCAATGAATCACAATCATTCCAGTGATATTCAAAATATTTTCTAACGGTCATTTTCTTGAGTGTATTATAGGTGTACTCCACTACCACCCATATGACAAGCAACTGAACAACACTCAATGACAATTAATCGTGGGTAGCAGCAATAATCAAAAATAACTATCAATGTGCAAAGTGAAAAACAATATTGTTACATCTGTCAGAAGCACAATTGATTAATGGAAAAATTCACAATGGTCTTAAAAGCTTCTGATATATAAGCCAGGCCATTCGAAAATCAAGACACACGGACAACGCTTGAACACATTGCAAACAATATAGTCATAAGTGCTTTGTCTCTTATTATTTCTTCACCTGTACTTTAGTTTTCATCCATATACTCTGTGAGAGAGATTTTTCAGTTAAAAACTCTTTATTTTCGATAGTGATAACTTAAGGTTGAGGAGCCTTAAGTTGGGATTTGAAATTACCTTCTGTAAGGGGGAGCGAGTGTCCAAATAGGAACTTGTTGTACTGAGGTGCCAAGAACCCACTAAATCTTAGAAGATATAGTGAAAGGCTCAGAAGGATTTCTGAGGACTGGATGTAGGTCAAGTGATTGTGACCGAACCAATATAAACTCCTGTGTCCACTTCGGTGATATCTCTTCTTACTTATAACTGTGCTTTAAAGTTTTATAATTTTTATTAGGTATCTGGTTATTCTGTAATCACCCAATTTACCCCCCTCTTGGGTGAAAAGCTTGTTCTAACATTTGGTATCAGAGCACAGGTCTTCTTGTTCAGGTATAAGAACTTTAGAAGGATCCAATGGCAAGCATGGGTGAAGGAATTCTTCCTGACGGAGCCTCTATCACTAGACCACCAGGTTTCAATGGTGAGCATTTCTCCTTCTGGAAAGCTAAGTTCCGTGTATTCGTGATAGCTACAGAATATGGGCCATGGGACGTAATTGAAACTGGAAACTATGTACCTACAAAAACTGAAAAATCTCAAAAAGTTCCTAAGTCACCAGCAGAATTTGACGACAATGACAAAAAGCTCATGACCCTCAATAGTAAAGTAATTCTGATGATTCAGAGTACGTTGAGTCAAAAAGAATACTTCAGAATATGTACACTTCAAACTGCTAAAGAGATGTGGTAAGCTTTGGAAGTAGCTCATGAAGGAATATCAGGAATAAAAGAAAATCGAATCAATACTCTAGTTACAGAGTTTGATCTACTTCGTATGAAGGAAGGTGAGTCAATAGCTGAATTTAAACTTAGATATACTCATCTTGTAAATTAACTTGCAGTACTTGGAAAAATCTATGATCAGAATATCCAAGTACAAAAAATATTAAACATACTCTCCAAAGAATGGGAGGCCAAAGTCACAGCAATAGAGGAGGCCAAAGGAGAATCGATGTGATCTGTAGCTTCTTTGTTTGGAAGTCTTTCTAAATATGAAAGAAAACTAAAATTCAAACGAGAGCTATAGGAAGTTGGTGACAAGAGAAAGAAGTGTCTCACATTAAATGTGACAAAAACAAAGGCAAAAAGCCAAGAAGAAGACGATTAGTTTGACGATGATGAGATAGGCTTGATGATAAAAAGATTCAAGAAATTCTATAAAGGCCAAGGTTTCAGAAATTCACAAAAAGGAGGAACTAGTGGCAGAAGAGAAACCAAGGAGATCATCTACTACGAATGCGGTAAACCTGGACATATCAAATCAGAATGTCCAGAGCTATTACAGAAAAATGAAAAAAAGAGAAATGTCAAATCTTTCAACAGAAAGAAGACATTTGTTTCTGTAATATGGGGAGATAGCTTCGCAGATGAAGAAAGCAATAATGAAGAGATAGCCAATATATGCTTGGTTGCTCAAGAGGAAACAGACGAAGAGGTAAATGATCCTGATCCTACTTATGATGAATTACAAGAAGAATATAATGCTTTGCATTCTGAATTTGTCAAGATAGTTAAAGAACTAATTGCATATAAAAAGAGAAACAAATTTCTTGAAGAAAGAATTAAAGAGTCCTTAGATAAAAGTTGCAAAAATTGTTTCTCTCTTGAAAAGAAAAATACTGATCTTACCAAAACTCTTGAAAAGTTTACAAAATGAAGTGAGATGTTAAATGTTATTTTAAAAGTGTAACGTTTTGTGAATGATAAGTCTGGTATTGGATATGATCCAAATTTAGACAAAAGAAAAGGTAAGAAGAAAACAGGAGATAAAACGTATATAAGTTATTTCACACATTCTGTACATACATCTAATCCTTTTGCTTATTGTAATTATTGTAATAGGAAATGACATTACACTTCTTCATGTTTTCATAAAAAGAAAGGAATTATAGGAACCTACAAATGGGTACCTAAGAAGTCTCATGATTATGAAGTTGTCTGTACTAACCCAAAAGGACCCAAAAAGATATAGGTACCTAAAACTTAATTATCTTTAACTGCAGGTTTGCTTCAGGGCATCCAGGTCCAACAAATGGTACATAGATAGTGGATGCTCTAGACATATAACCGGTGATCCTGAGAATTTTACCACATTAGTACCAAAGGAAGGTGGCAAGGTAAAATTTGGAGGAAATCAAACCGGAAGGATAGCAGGACTTGGGGAATTCAAGAGTAATAAAGGAATACAAGTCAAAGACGTATATTATGTTGAAGGCTTGTGTCACAATCTGTTAAGTGAGCCAAAGCACGGATAAAGACAATTGGGTAATATTTGACTCAGAAGAAAGTCTGATAGTTAGTAAGAAGGATCTGCATATTGAAAAGAAGAATTTGAAATCAAAACTTCAGGCAAAAAGGGAAGGTAACTGCTATACTCTTGATATGAATGAAAATTTTTCTGAAAACTGCCTTTTGAGTAACACTTATGAGAGTTGGTTATGGCATAAGCAACTTGCTCATGTCAATATGCATCAATTAGGTAAATTACTCAGAAAAGATTTAGTAATTGGTTTACCTAATGTAAATTTAAAAAATGATTTAATTTGTGATGCTTGCCAAAGAGGTAAGCAAACAAAATCATCCTTTAAATCAAAAAATAAAATTACCACAAACAGACCACTTCAATTATTACACATGGATTTGATTGGTCCAGCAAGAGTTAAGAGTCTCGGTGGAAATTTATATACATTGGTTATTGTTGATGATTTCTTTGGATTTACCTGGAATATATTCTTGTCTTCCAAAGATGAAACTTTTAGTAAATTTATTGTCTTTGCCAAGAAAGTGCAAAATGAGAAAGGTATGTTGATTGCAGGTATCCGGAAAGATCATGGTAGAGAATTTGATAATCAAGCCTTCACAGAATATTGTGATACAAATGACATTTATCACAATTTCTCAGCACCTATAACTCTAAAACAGAATGGAGTCGTGGAAAGGAAGAATAGAGTTCTTACATAAATGGCTAGAACAATGCTCAAAGAAAAGAATGTGTCTCAAGTCTTCTGGGCAGACGCTATGAGCACCGCATGCTACATCTCAAAAAGAGCGTATGTCAGAACCAAACTTGGGAAGACACCATACGAACTCTACAAGGGACGGAAGCCAAACCTTGCTCATCTACACATATTTGGTTGTAAGTGATTTATTTATAACAATAGTAAAGATAATCTTGGAAAGTTTGATTCTAAGCTGATCAGGGACTTTTCTTACGCTATTCAAATCAAAGTAAAGCATATATAGTTTTTAATAAACGAACATGTGTAGTAGAAGAATCAATTCATGTTGTATTCGATGAATATGAGTCCTCTAGTAAAAGAATTGACGATGAGATAATTAATAACCAATATTCTTTTAACTCTCCCAATCTAGATGTTGATAATATTGAAAAAGAAGTTGAATCAAGTCAACCAGAACAAATAATTCTTACAATTAAATTTACTGAATATTGTTTTTCCTCTTATTAAGTTAAATAATAATTCCATTTTTGGTATAGGATATCTATTCCTAAGTGCTATCTCATTTAGTTTAGTATAATTTATTACCATTCTTGATTTTTCTCTTTTTTCTTCACTATGTTTTATTACTATCATTACTGGTGACGAATATTCTGATATACTTTTCCTTGTTAAATCATATTTTTTTCAGTTCTTCAATATGCATTATAAATTCATTTCTATCTTTTTATGTTCAAGGGTATGGTTTACAATTTATTTCTTTACTATAACCTTTTAATTCTATTTTAGCTAAAGGTTTAGACTTTTCCTAATGAATTAAAAGATTCTCACTATAATTATTTATTAATCTTTGTCCTATGGTTTTACTTTTTACTTCTATTATAGCTAGTGTTGCTAGCATATGTTGAATTTCTACAGGGTTATTATTAGGTAAATATTGTACTTCATTTTCATTTGTTTTTCTTTGAAATTTTTCATCTTTTCTTCTATATGGCTTTTCAACTCTTATTCCCCATGCTTCATGTTTACAAGGTGTAGTTAATATTAAAGCTTTTTCAATCATATGTAAAGGATAATATTGTTCTAAAAAATTTAATCCTAATATTACATCACAAGATGATTCATTATATTGGTTTAATTCTTTTATTAATAATTCATATTAGCCTATTTGAATATTTATATTTCGAGCTTTCAATTCTATCATATGTATCTCTTTTCCTGCACTTTCCATTCTTAACATTATTTTCTTCTTTTTCCATAATTCTAGGGGTAACATATTATATTTTGCTACAGTTAAATTTGCTCCTGTATATACTAGTACGTGATATTTTCTCGCTCTATATTTTTTATAATTGAATTTTACCAATATATAATATAATTTTTTCATTTTATATCCTTGATAATAATTCTAATTTCCTCTTGAAATATATTTCTATGTTTCTCTTACATGTACTCTAGTCATTATTCTATACTTTATCCTTTCTTTTTCTTCTCTATTCCTAGGTCTTGTATTTTTTAATGTTTCCAAATTTGTTTTATTATACCTATTCATCCTTTTAACCATATATCTTAAAAAACTTTTATCTACATCTGAAATTAATACTTGTTGATTTCTCTTCCTATAGTATGTAATTATTTTTTCATTCATTTAAAACTTTAGGTATTACAATTGTTACATGCATGATTTATATTAATTACTATCCTATCAGGTTGTATTCTATAAGGTTTTACTTTCCTTAGAAAATCTTGTGCTAATATTAATGGGTAATTAATCATATTTTCCCTTACTCCTAATATTACTTCTATGATATCTCTATTATTAAATCTTATTATAGCATTTGTCTTTTCTCCTTGTTCAGTTATTTCTATGTTATTGTCCACATATCCTGAATCTATTACACTCTCTTCTCAATCTTCATCTACTTTAGCTTATATTTTTACCCATACAGATTCTTTCTTTACTTCTATACTTATGATATTTTGTCTTATTAAACTTCTACTACTTACTGGTCTTATTTCTTCCAAATTCAAAGTTATAGGTATTTATGCTAATAAATTTCTTTAATAATTATTATTAAAGCTTAAAGTTCTTACAAGTCTACTATCAGGACCGTCACATATGAGCATAAATCTATCTTATACTCTGATACCAAACATGTAACGACCCTTAATACAAAAAATGTAACATTCTTATCCCCTTAGGGGATAGTGCTCAGAGTAGTATATGCGGACGAATTGTAGGGACTCTCATCCCATCACTTATGTTACTCAGAGTCGCGAATACACAGCATAGGGCACATAGCAATAGAATATCTATACTGATGTTATTACAACAACAATAATGATAATAATGCTACATAGTTTTCATAATAGGGGTTTACAACTATTTACAGACCTTAAAATCATACATAGCCTTCAGATAACCAACGTCATCTTCTTGCACTAGTCTGCAACCTCCAGTTGACGGAATCATCCTCCTCGCTTATCGAGCCATCGACAACTACCGGAAACTTACATTTTGTATGGAAAGGGTCATATTCGAGATAATCTTAGTAGTAACATGCTTACATACAAATAGAATGTGAAAATAGATATGCAATGTCATGGCATGTAAGATGATCGACTTTTCGTGTGTACACTAGCCCAAGGCCAAACTTACGTCTGCACCTTGGTTGACTTGGTGCCCCTGTTGGGTCCATGACCATAACATGGCAGAATGGTATGTCTAGGACACTAGCTTATGTTACAATGTATGACATTCATGATTTAGTATCACATAGTATAAGTATGAAGGATGTACTAACTTGAATATGACCTTTCCTTGCTCGTCCTTGGTCCAGCTCCGATTTCGGCTCATCTATCGATATATCCTAAAATTACACATTTAGGATAAATGAGTTATTGGCTGCTCGTAACTCATTCTCAACTCATTATGTTGGTTATCATGACTCATAGATGTATAATTACAAAAATACCCCTAAGACTTGGCTTATGCCCATTTATACCCAAAACATTGACCTAAGGTCAATCCTACACAATTTCGCATGTAGAATCCATTGGTGACCTCAGTTTACTCAAATTCAGGCCCTAAATAATGAAAATACCCCTTGACAACCATTAATTAGCGCTTAAAGGGAAATTTGATCATTTCACACACCAGGCCTTTTCTAACTTCGACATCAACATGAGACTTACTCATTTTTCTCTTCTGAACTCAATGGAATAATCCACTTGATGAAATTCCAATTCCTTCATCATGCCATACAATTAGTAGCAATTATGAGTTCTTAGAAGAGTTGTGCCGGTTTCTCGTTCTGTTTTGCCTAAACATATCCTTTTTACTTCTAATCACATAATTAACTAGTTAGGAAAGTATTAGACATCATTTAGACCGTTATGACACATAATTAAATGAGAGATGAATAGTACCCAACTTCTCCTATACTCATCCGATCAACAAACTGAAATGGTAGAAAGGAAGCATACGCTTACCTTAACTCGTTTATGAATTTGGTTCGGAATTCTGGCGACACTCCGGCCAGCAAGATGGCACCAACAGCCTCCAATCAAGAATTCGAAACCATAGAATTGAAGCTTGTGATTAGTAGAAGAATGTTAGAGAAGGGTACTTGGAGAGAAGACGCCGTTTTGATAGAGATTCGGTCTTCTGAAGATTTTTCTCTCTTCTCTCTCACCTTCGTTCTCGTTTTCTTGCTCTCATCTCTATTCTGGTTTTGTATTCTCTTTCTTTGTTTCTTTCGTTCTTTCTGTATTCTTATATGATTCATACGCATGCAGGAATTAATGAGAAAGAATAATGAGTCATTAAAAATGGCTCTTATGTGGCTATGATCATTAGTCCACTTCTTTAGCTTTCTTGCATGATAATTCATCTCCTTTGTCATGCTTCTTCATCCACTAAAATAGTGAGATACATAGGAAGAATTATTATTCTCAAACTATCTCATTGTAACACCTTCATGTGGTTAATCGTAGCCTTATGCTTCATGGCTCTTAGTCTTTTCTTGGGTATTAATTTACTTAGTATTTTTTCCCTCCTTTTTAGTTCCCATCTCATTACAATCATTGGGAAAAATACTCATTTCTTGCTTTATGACAAAATTACTATTTTGCCCTTACGTTATTGGTGAGAATTGCTCGTGCCTATTTAGGACACTGGCCAAACCAGGGCCTAGAAGTCTACTTGAATTAGGCTTATTCTCAGTTCTCTTGTCTTATAATTCGAGGTGTTACATCTACCTCTACTACTTCCAGGTCTTATATTATCTATACTTAGTCTATTAGGAATTATGTTTATATTAACGCTCGAGTTTGTTCTTGGGGTATTTACTCTCAATGTTCTTTGTCCTAATAAATCATTTGGCTCTATTCTTCTTGGTATTCCTTCTCTATAATTTATAGTATTATCCAATTCTAGTTCTAATTGTTCTGGTAAAGTTATGTTAATTGGATCTATAGGTATTTTATGTAACATTGGCATAAAATATTTTTCTATACTAATTCTTCCTTGAGACTTATTATATATCTTATGTTCATTTGTAAATACTAATCCTATCATAGTAGTTATACTTATTGTCCTTGCTCCTGGTAATAATTTTATTCCTCCTAATTTATGATATATTATTATTGATTGATTCATATGTTCGTCATTTCTTGATATAGCAAAATTAGTATTTAGTGTAAATTTTAATTTATAGTATATTAAATTTCCTAATATATTGTCTTTTACACTATTAATTATTCTTCCATCTGTTATTAATAAGTCTATTAGTGAATCTATTCCTTCTTTGAAATATGATTTTACTAATGTTTGTACTCCAGCTATATATATTTCTGTTGCTACATCTTTAAATGGTAATTTAGATATTTCACTTTTGATTAATGGTTTACTTATTAAAAGTAACTTTATTAATGTCGATTCTAATGGGTGTTTCGTTTCTAAAACTACACAATGTCTTTTATTATCCTTTTTTGATTTTAAAATCTTACTTACTTTATGCATAATGTTTCATTTTGTAATTCTTTAGGTTTCATATTTAATTTTATATTTTTTATTTTATCATATTTTTTCTGATTAAAAGTCATTCTTCTTTCTACTGACCCTTCTGACAAATTTATATATTCTTCATTTTTATATCAGTATTACTTGATTGACCTTCTTCAGTTACATTCATCATATTAAGTTGATGTTCTTCTTCAAATGAAAATATTCAGACTCATCTTCTGATGTTTCATTTTCACTATGTGTGTGTGTGTACACATGTATACTTATATATACATGTATACATGATGTACATGTGTGTGTGTGTCTATATGTGTGTGTGTGTGTATATATATGTATATATATATGTATATGTATACATGTGTATATAAATATGCATGTACATGCATATATATATACACACATGTTCATATATATGTAATACATGTATGCATGCATATATATACATATATATGCATACATATATATGTACATGTACATGCACACATATGTATATATGTATGTATACATTTTGTTATATGTATGTGTATAAGTTCTGTATACTTATAAAAGGTTATGATGTATATGTATGTGTGTGTGTGTGTATAAGTATATAAATATATACATATATTTCTGCCCCTTTATTAGTAAATACTATTCTAGGTGCTATACCCTGTGTGACGTTTGGATAAGTTATGTACCATTCATCCCTTAGTATGAACTCCATAAGCCCTTATCTTAGTGAGGACTCTATCTACATGTTTTGTCACTCCAAGAAGACATGTTCAAAAGATGATGGATCTTCAACAACAACTTCTTGACCTCCATCATAGAGTGTGATACCTCATTTCCTAACACTACGGTAGAGTATCAACTACCTAATACTCATTGAATTTATTATCATTAATTTCATTTTTCATTTTCGTCTTTCTTTTCGTTACGAAACATCAGAGTTGCGAGCAATACCTCTGTCGGTATGAATATTTACATATATTCACATACATGCACAATTCACTAGATTTACTTATCCTTACAACACAAAACATGCCATCTATCTCTTCTATTTCATATACAAACCCAAAACTCATGAAATTCTTAAAATACACGACAGGAACAAGACAACCATAACTAAGTTCTTCCGCTGCTCGGCCTCAACTCTTCGTCATTTACCTTCTCTTTACCTCGTGAGCTCCCTCCCTGTACTGGAGATTTGTTTTTGGGAAGAAGGATGAGATTCACAGGAATCTCAGTAGTAACACAATCATACATATAAGATAACACACACAAGCATGCTTCATACTTCATCAATCAACAAAATCATCATAACATCATTAGTGCATCTCATGTAATTTATAAATTGACTTAGCGCTAGACAGGTTCTTGGTAGATGCAATTCATAAACTAACTTAGCGCTAGATGTTAGGTATGATTAGTTTTGATGATGACAAATATAGATGTCAAATATTAAGCATAGGAAGTTTGCATAGTATACTTTTCTAAGACATTGACTAACTATTTGATGTTGCATATATTATAGATTAGTCAAGCAATAGAAGAAAGAAATTGAGGAATAAAGAACTTGCAAGAATTAATGAAAAATATGAAGATTCAAGTTTTATGGGTACTGTAGCAGTGGGCACTGTAGCAATTCGGTTACTGTAGCAATTGGCACTGTTTGGCACTGTAGCATCGAGTGATTTAATGAATCACTCGAGTGATTTTCAGAATCACTCGAGTGATTTTCAGAATCACTCGAGTGATTCTGAAAAAAAAATGAAATCACTCGAGTGATTCTCTAATTCACTCGAGTGATGTTTAGTTTTTCAGAATCTGTTCTTCGTCCAGTTGAGCAAGGTCTAGTTATTTGATCATATCTCTCACAATACAACTCTGATTGAGACCAAACCAGTTTCATATGAAAATAGACTTCCAATGCGTCATTTTTACATTAGAAGAAACATCAAAGGAGTTCAGATGAAGGAGATATAAGTGTTCTAATCTGGCCTTCATATAAGCGTCACTTTCTGGAACAGGTTTGGTATTTTGACTATAACTCTCAAACCACGGATTCTATTGAGCTTAAAATGGTGCCATATGAAACTAGACTTCTAGAGCTTTCCATTGATATATAATACAGCAATTTTGAAGCCATATTCAAAGAGTTATGTCATCTGGAAGTTTACCTCTGTTTGCTGAAGAACTGGCAACGCACGACAAAGAGATCACTCGAGTGATTTCAGTATTCACTCGAGTAATATGGAAAATCACTTCCAGTGGTGCCAGAATCACTGCAAGAATTTTTCACTGTTTCAGATTTCACTTCCAGTGATGCCAAAATAACTCGAGTGATTTGAGATTTTTCAGAATCACTTCCAGTGCGAGCCAAATCACTGCAAGAAAAATTCACTGTTTGCAAAATCACTTCCAGTGATGCCAAAATCACTCGAGTGATTATGTTGTTTTCGAAGATCACTTCCAGTGGATGCTGAATCACTTCCAGTGAATTTCACTCTTTCTCAAATCACTTCCAGTGAACCAGAATGCACCTCCAGTGAAAGCCAGTATGCCTCAGATCACTACTGATAAACCAACATTTACTCAAGTGATATGAAGATCTTTCACTTCCAGTAATCATGCAATGCACTGCTAGAAAAATACAGTGTTTGTGAATATCTCTACCAGAGAATCTGAATCACCTCCGATGATCACTCCCATTGGATATCAATTGCATCAGTTCACTATTTGTCAAGATAATATCCAAGCAAGTGATTATGATGAATTTACAAATCACTTCCAGTGCTAGCAGTCCAGTGCACCTCCAGTGAAAGATGTTTCAAAATCACTTCCACTGTAAGTAAGCCAGTACAATTCCAAAGTCCCAGATCACCTCTAGTGAAATGCTTCTGCATTCCAGTGAAATGTTGGTTTGAGAGAATCACTTCCAATGGATTGTATAATCACTCGAGTGATTCAGTTCCTATCAGAAAACATCTTCAGAAGCTGACTGAATCAAAGTGAATTTCAGAGATCAACCTCTAATCACTATGTTTACATTTGTTGGTATACTTAAACATCATTTAACAGTCATTTCAAGTATGAAACAGGAGATCAAACATCTGGATTACACTTCATGTACGAAGGTAACTCACGGAGAATATTGTCACTGAAAATGTTGAAGTCCCAGAGTGCAGAAATCATGTCTTTGATTATTGATCAAATTTTATCATGACTAATATTCCATTATATCAGTGGTTGAAGTATTTCTCCAGATTAACAAAGAAGAAATCATGAGAAGACTCGAAAAACCATTTCACTAGAAGCCAAGCGTCTACTGATAACGGCTAGTTTTCTAAAGTGGAAATCTGTCAGAACAAGCAGTACGACTCCAACGGAATTAAATGAACAACCAAGAACATGCAAACAGAAAGTAATGGTATGAGGTATCTGTCAGAAGCACGATCAGATTCCAACGGGCAGAATGTTTGAATGCTTCCAACGGCTCTCAACCATCTTCTATATAAACCAATGTATTCAAACATGAAACCCAGAGATGATGAGATAGAAACAAACTAATGGAGGGATGAGAACCCAACTATTCTAATATGCTGCTATCATAAGTCTTCGCCTCACATACTCTCTACTCTTATCAGTTTACAATATCATGTACATTTGAGAGTGAATATTTACATTGTACTTCAGTGAGCATTTTACCCACTCTGTGATAGAGCTTGTAAACACTTCATCTATATTTCAGAAGTGTTCTCAAGGTAGAGGGACCTTGAGAGGATTGATTACCTTACGGGAAAGTTGTAGAGAGAATTGCTAGTAGTACTTTCTGCTCGTAAGACTTACAAGGTGCAAGCAGTAGAGAAAGTTGTTGCTCGTAAGACTTACAGTGGTGTAAGCAGGAGAGAACGTTGCTGCTCGTAAGACTTGCATGGGTAAGCTGGAGAGAAAGGTCTTCGGGATTGCTTTACTCGACTTCCTGTAAACCTTACAGTGTGCAAGGGGGAGTAACTCTTGTGAATTTGTAAAGGCTTTTCTTGTGCCCGGATAAACAAGAAGATAGTGGATTGGAAATCTCAGGAGGAGCCTGGGGACTGGACGTAGGTCATCGTGGATTGGACCGAACCAGGATAAATCACAGTTTGCATATTCTCTTCCCTAAGCTTTTACATTTCCAGCATATATGATTTACATATCAACTTATGTTTCTATACTTCTGCATATATTGATTTGATAAGTTGCGAAAAGATTTTAAAAGATCATACTTTCTTATCACACACCCAATTCACCCCCCTCTTGGATGTCAGCCAGTTATAACACTAGACAGGTTCTCGGCCCCGAGGGGCACCCGTGCAAAGATAGGCCTCGGGTGATCACTCTGCTTAATCTAAACATGTTAGACATTTTAGAGACGATATCAAACAATACATATGTATGCCATGTCATATGAAGACGATTACTACCGGTTGTTCTCTTATGCGAGTTTTCCCACTTTATCAAGCTCGGGCAATTACTGAGGCCAGACTAGTTGTCAAGTCCTGAAATCTTAAAATACCACAAATGAGTTATTACTCATCCATGCATCATTCCAAACTCATAACATTGGTAAATTTAGCCTAACCATGCCAAATTACCAAATTACCCTTAGAGACCCGGCTTATCCCTTTGTACTCGGTCTCACTTCCACTTTATCAAAATTCATAACTTGGGCTATCCCTTCACTTCCACTTACATGAAAAATCCATTTTTAACCTCGAATTAGCCAAAATCAAGCCCAAATGATGAAAATACCCTTGACAGCCCTCAAATAAGACTTATAAGGGGTAATTTTGTCATTTCACTCTCTGAGGCTTTTCTCACTTCGTGATCAACATAGACCCTACACAAATTGGCCTCCTAATCCCAATGGAAGCACCAAAATTTTCAAATTCCTACTCAATCACCACATCCAACACAGGGAAGGGAATTTAAATTCCTAGAAAAGTTGTGTTGGATTCTCATTTTATTTAGCCTAATCACCTCCTTTCTACTTATAACCAATATATTAACTAGTTACAAATTCATTGGACTTGATTTGAAGACACTTACATATTAAGGTCTCTTTGGCTTTCTACAATTACCTTATGCCAAATGAATCATAATCAAGCCCAAAACAACTATACTAGCATCAATTAAACAAGAGGAACAAGTTTAGGAAGTTACCTCTTGATTTCTTCAAATTTCTCACTCCTGCTCGTTCTTGACTCTCTCTCTCTCTCTCTCTCTAACTCTTGATTCAGCTGAATATCAATGGATTAAAGGGTAGACAAGTGAGGATGAGAGGTTATGGAGGGATTAAGAACCTCTAATCACAAGGTACAAGTCTCTTACCTTGATTCTTGGTGTTGAACCCTTACTTCTCCTCTTCACATCCAGCTCTTGTTCTCAACTCACTCTCCCTCTTTCTGATTCAATTCGTGCTTGAATGAGGAGTTGGAGATGAGAACTTAATGATATAATTAAAGGGTTATTTGATTTAATATATGTGGCACTCAACCATTGGTCCAAAATGCATTATTCCTTTATTAATTACATTTCCCTTTATACTCAACCAAAAATATCATGGAGATAAGATGGAAATATTGGTTCTCCATTTATCTCATTATGCCACCTTGTAACTTGTTGACCAAGTCGTTGACTTTTTGATTATTTGACCATTCTTAACAATAATTCACCAAAATTGATTTATAAATGATCAAGTAGTCATTTATCTCAAATTAGTGGGAATATTAGGGAAAAATAATTATTTCCCATTTTACGGAAAAATTACCGTTTTGCCCCTGCATTTATGATTTACCGAAATAAATCATTTTTCACTCTTTTCTTTAGTTTAACCCTATTTGACATTCAAATGATGTCATCATTTATGTTACTTAATTTTCCTCAATTTTGGTTACCATAATAGGTCCATAATTTATGCATTATCACTTCTTTAGGTCCTTGTTTGGCCAAATTACACGTAACTGGCGATTGGAATATTTTTCATAGATTCACATAAATTCATACGCCATATTTCACCACTTTATTCCACTAAATATATGTCAAATATACACATAAAGAGTGTTGGTGAAAATTGGGTATTACAAAGAGCACTTCCAGATGGACGTTACAAAGTTGATCAAGAAGTTACTAGCTAGGTTATCACAAAAGGAGAGTTTTTATATATAGAACTCTTAAAATTAGTAATTTATCTGGATAGACCCACTCATATCTTAAAAGGTGAGGAATATCCGATTGATTATATGGAATTTATGGCTTATGGTATGATTGCCGCATTCTGTATATCTGAAGATCACCAGAATTTGCCATTTGGAGAATCCTTAAATGAAGAAATAAGGAATGATAATTTACTGAAGTATTTGTCACTCATATTCTGTGTGAAGGCTTGTCATGTTTTAGATGCTAAATTAAGAAAGGCAGGAATACATATAAAAGGTTATGATGTATGTATCTATATATATATATATATATATATATATAAAGTTTATAAATATATACATACATTTATGCCTCTTTATTAGTAAATACTATTCTAGGTGCTATACCCTGTGTGACGTTTAGATAAGTTCTATACCATTCATCCCTTAGTATGCTGTTAAAGGGTGCTGGTAATTTATTGAAGTATTTGTCACTCATATTCTGTGTGAAGGCTTGTCCTGTTTTAGATGCTAAATTAAGAAAGGCATCTGAATAGTTATCTATATCCTTCATACTTTCTATAACTAATCATTCTATATCCTGTAGGGCTTTATCTTGTATTTGTGTTGTTCCTGTAAAAGGATCATACCCTATTATTAACTGTTGTCCTTTAATATTTTGAGTATTATTAGCTGAGGCTACTAATCCATTATAATCATTGGGAAATGTTGAAACCCAATAAGCTGTGGAGGTATTCTTTAACCTGTTTAGCTACCTCATTTTCTATACATTTCTTTTTAATGTATTCCTTAGTAAATATTATTCTAGGTGCTATACCCTGTGTGACGTTTGGATGGGTAATACCTAACCACAGATATTCCTTATTTTTTAAATGAAGAAATAAGGAATATCCGTGGTTGGGTATAACCCACCATGAAATTTCTAGCTTATGGTATGATTGCCGCATTCTCTATATCTGAAGATCACCAGAATTTTCCGTTTGGAAAACTCTTAAATGAAGAAATAAGGAATATCCGTGGTTTGGTATTACCCACCACGGATATATATATATGTATGTGTGTGTGTGTGTGTATCTACATATATATGTATATATATGTATATATGTATGTACATGTATACATGTATTACATATATATGAACATGTGTGTATATATATGAATGTACATGTACATTCATATATATACACACATGTTCATATATATGTAATACATGTATACATGTACATACATATACATATATATGCATGTATATATATGTACATGTACATGTACACATATGTATATATGTATGTATACATTTTGTTATATGTATGTGTATAGACACACATACACACACATAGATATATATGTGTGTGTGTGGGTATGTGTGTGTGTGTGTGTATATGTAGACACAATATATATATATCTAGATATATATGTGTATACATATATGTGTCTATATATACACATATATGTATATACACACACACACACACACACACACACATGTATATGTATATATACATATACAAATACATATACATGTACATATATGTACATATATATAACTGGACAAATGAGATGCAAGAACTCATAATTAGGATATAAGAAACAAACTATAGGGTTGACCGAATATGATCCTATTTGTTTTATTAAGAACATATTAGTCCAATTTATTAAATTCCATGAATTATCACCTTCTCCTCCTAACATAAAAGGGGTTATGTAATACCCTGAATTTTGGGACAAGAGGCTTGAGATTAGCCTATTATAAATGAACAGCTAGACATTGGTTTAGCAAGTGTCCTAGTGAGGAATGGTATAATTTCCTAAAATTCCTTTATATCCTTGGATATGAAAGGGAATATTATGGTGAGTAGGAGAGCTCGGGGAAATATTAAAGATAAGGGTGAAATGGTCATTTAACCAATGAGATTATTTCTCTATTATGGATGCCCAAGTTAGTCAAATGTTAAGGGAAATAATAAAAAGGGGCAAGAAATGGTTTATTATGATAAATCATTAAAGGTAAGGGAAAAATGGTAATTTTTCCATAAGATAAGAAATGATGGTTTTTCCCAATTATTTCAGTTAAATGGGAATTAAAAGGAAGGAAATGACTACTTGATAATTAATAAGCCCAAGTGGGTGAATTATTATCAAGTAAAGTTAATAAGCGGAGAAGCTTAAGGCTCCAGTTGACCACTTAAGGTGGTATAATGAGATAGTTTAAGAGTAATATTTCTCTCTTTTGATCTCATTATTATTAATGGATGAAGGAGCATGAAAAGAGATGGATTGTCATGCAAAAAAGTTAAAGAAGTGAACTAATATTGCGTGGCCACTTGAATGACTCATTAAAGTCATTAGTCTTCATCCTTTAATCTTTCATTCTTGGTTTAAAACAACAAAGGGAAAGAGAAATCATAACAGAAAAGAGAAAGAGAGACAGAACGAGAAAGGAGAAGGCAGTGGAGAGAGAAAAATTGAGATCGCCAAAACTTTACCGAAACAGTGTCTTCTCTCAAAGTACCTAGTACAAACGTTCTTCTACTCATCCTGAGCTTCAGTTCTATGGTTCTGGATTCTTGTTTGGAGATGGTTGGTGCCGTCTCGCCGGCTGGAGTGTTGCCAGAATTCTAAACTGAATTTAGAAAAGTGTAGAGGTAAGTGTAAGCTTCATTTTCACCATTTCGGTTTTTCATTTGGATGAGTATTATGGGAGTAGGGTACTATTCATATCTCATTCAATAAGCATTTTGGGGGGCCGGAATGATGTTCAATGGATGTCTAAACGGCTAATCATTTAATTAGAAGTAGAAAGGAAGGTATTAAACCTAAGAAAGGGAGGAACCGACACAACTCTTATGAGAACTCTAAAATGGCTGCCTTGAGTGTGGCATGAGGATAGAGTTAGAATTTCATTGATTTGATGATTCCATTGAGTTCATAAGAGCAAATTGTGTAGGGTACATGTTGATGATGAGGTGAGAAAAGGCCTGGGGTGTGAAATGACCGAATTACCCCTTTTAGCTTTAAATAAGGGTTGTCAAGGGTATTTCCATCATTCAAGCGTGAATTTGACCAATATGAAGTCATAAATGGATTCTATAAGTGAAATTGTGTAGGATTGGCCCATGTCATAATTTCTGTAAAAGTACAGTTGGGCGGGGCTTCCTGGGGCATTTTGGTAATTTAGCATAATTGGGCTAAGTTATCAATTAATACGAGTCTATAATGTTATAAGGATGAGTAGTGACTTATCTATGCTATGTTTGGGAATTCTAGGACTCGATGAATGGACGTGCCCAAACCAGAGCAAGAACGAAGGATTGAGGATAGACGTGAAGTCCGACAGGTAGTGAACTTACCTTTCTTGCATGTGTATGATATGTATGTCTTGCATTGATTACGTACGGACCCTCAGGCTTTGATACCAAAACTTGTAACGTCCCTCGTTCCAATATGGAAAATACTCAGAGTCGCAATTACGCGGAATACAATAGCTTATTAAAATAATCGCAGCGCTAATATACTGATATAATTACACGATAATGCTTGATATCATACATAGTGTTCATAGGGGTTTACAATTAGTTACAAACCTTAAAATACATTATGGAGTCTTCAGATAACCAATGTTTCTTCTTGTACTCGTCTGCAACCTCCCGTTGATGGAAAACACCCTTTTGTTCTCCGAGCCGATGCGTGCTGCTGGAAACTTACGTTTTTATGGAAAGGGTGAGATTCAGGGGAATTTCAATAGTAGTATGCTTACATACAAATAGAATGCGAAAATAGATATGCAATGTCATGGCATATAAGATGATCGACTTTTGTGTGTACACTAGCCCAAGGCTAAACTTACGTCTGTACCTTGGTCGACTTGGTGCCCCTGTTGGGTCCATGACTACAACATGGCAGAATGGTGTGTCTAGGAAACTAGCTCATGTTACGATGTATGACATTCATGATTAGTATCACATAGTATAAGTATGAAGGATGTACTACCTAGACTAATGACCTTTCCTTGCTTGTCCTTGGTCCAGATCCAATTCGGCTCGTCTGTCGGTATATCCTAAAATTACACATTTAGGATAAATGTGTTATTATTTACTCATAACTCATTCTAGACTCATAGTGTTGGTTATCTCGACTCATTGTTGTATAATTACTAAAATACCCCTAAGACTTGGCTTCTGCCCTTTTGTACCTAATTACTTGCACTTTACCCAAAATTCTGACTTAAGGTGATCCTACACAATTTCACTTGTAGAATCCATTGGTGACTTTAGTTTACTCAAATTCATGACCGAATGATGATAATACCCCTTGACAGCCATTACTTAGGGCTTTAAGGGTAATTCGGTCATTTCATATCCTAGGCCTTTTCTCACTTCGACATCAACATAACCCTTACCTATTTTTCTCTTCTAAACTCAATGGAATCATCCACTTGATGAAATTCCAACTCTTTCTTTATGCCACACAATTAGCAGCCATATTTGTGTTCTCAGAAGAGTTGTGTCGGTTTCTCATTTTCTTTTTCCTAATCATATCCTTTTTACTTCTAATCACAAGATTAGCTAGTTAGGCAAGCATTAGATATCATTTAAACCCTTAAATCATTAATTGAACGAGAGATGAATAGTACCCAACTTCTACCATACTAATCCAATCAACAAACTGAAATGGTCAGGAGGAAACATACGCTTACCTTAACTCGTTTATGAATTCGGTTCGGAATTCTGCCGACACTCCAATCGAGAATCCAAATTTATAGCATTGAAGCTTATGATGAGTAGAAGAATGTTAGTGTAGGGTACTTGGAGAGAAGACGATGTTTGGATAGAGTTTCGGCGATCCAAAGATTACTCTCTCTTCTCTCTCTCCTCCGCGTTCTCATTCCGTCGTTGCGTTCTCTGTTTCTCGTTCTGTTTCTGCGTACTTATCTGATTCACTTGCACATAGGAAATAAATGAGAAAGGATGAATAATTATATAAATGAGTAATTAAAAATGGCTTTTATGTGGTCAAACTTATTAGTCCACTTCTTTAGCTTTCTTGTATGATAATTCATTTCCTTTGTCATGCTTCTTCATCTACTAAAATAATGAGACACATAGTGAGAATTATTATTCTTAAACTATCCCATTATACCACCTTACACGTAGTTAATCGTAGCCTTATGCTTCATGACTCTTGACTTTTTTTGAGTATTACTTCACTTAGTATTCGTTTCCCTCCTTTTTAGTTCTCATCTCATTGAAATTATTGGGAAAAATACTCATTTCTTGCTTTATGAAAAAATTACTATTTTTCCCTTACGTTATTTTCCCATTGACATTACATCACACAATCACGACTACTACATAGATATTTACTGGTAGGAACACTACCTTGTTTTATAACATAATTATGTCGTGTGTGCTCCCCAATTGCATAATTTTGTCATTCCCTATGCTTTTTAATACCCCCAATGTATCAAGAAATAGTGGGAATTACTCACGCTTATTTGTGACACTGGCCAAACCAGGGCCTAGTAGTATTCTTTAATTAGGCTTATTCTCAGTTCTCTTGTCTAAAATTTGGGCTGTTTCAGATTATGTGACTACTATGCCTGTTTGTGTGGAACATGTATGATTGGTTAAAGCTCTGTTATATTTATGCAATGGCCATATGTATGTCATAACATCGAGCACGCAACATGTCATTATGTTGGCATGAAATAATGTAGGCAAGCATGTCATGCATTCATATATATATCTACATGTATAATGGTATTGTTCGCTATTGAGATTCTCTCGAATTTCACTTTTAACACCCCAAATTTTAAGACAAGCAAACTGAGATAAGCCTAATTCAAGAAAACTATTAGGCCTTGGTTTGGCCATTATCCCAAATAGGCACGAGTAATTCCCATAAATTCTTTATACCATGGGGGTACTAAAGAGTTCAGGGAATGACAAAAAAAGCAATTAGAGCGCACACACGACATAATATATTATAAAACAAGGTAGTGTTCCTACCAGTAAATATTTATGTGGTAGTCGTGATAGTATGATGATTATTCAATGGGAAAATAACGTAAGGGCAAAATAGTAATTTTTCCATAAAGCAAGAAATGATTATTTTTCCCAATAATTTCAATGAGATGGGAACTAAAAAGGAGGGAAACGAATACTAAGTGAATTAATACCCAAGAAAAGTCAAGAGCCATAAAGCATAAGGCTATGAGTAACCACTCGTAAGGTGGTATAAGGGGATAGCTTGAGAATAATAATTCGTTCTATGAGTCTTATTATTTTATTGGATGAAGAAGCATGACAAAGGAAATGAATTATTATACAAGAAAGCTAAAGAAGTGGACTAATGATTATGACCACATAAGAGTCACTATTAATGACTCATCATTCTTCATCCATTTCATCTGATTCATTTGGCCGAAATAGATCAGAATGAGGAATAGAAAGGCGAGAACAGAGGAGAGAGAAAAGAGAGAGAAGTCTTTTGATCCCTGAAACTCTACCGAAACGGCGTCTTCTCTCCAAGTACCATTTACTAATATTCTTCTACTCATCACAAGCTTCAATTCTACAGTTTTGAATTCATGATTAGAGGCCTTTGGTGCCGTCTCGCCGGTTGGAGTGTCACCGAAATTCTGAATCGAATTCATAAATGAGTTAAGGTAAGTGTATACTTCCTTCTGAGCTATCTGGTTTGTCAGTTAGATGAGTATGGTCAAAGTTGGGTACTATTCACACCCCGTTCAATCACTGTTCTAATGATATAAATGATATCTAATGCTTTCCTAACTAGTTAATCTTGTAATTAGAAATCAAAAGGATATGTTTAGGTAAGAGAAAATGAGAAACCGACATAATTCTTATAAGAACTCACTCATTGCTGCTAATTGTGTGGCACGAAGATGGAATTGGAAGTTCATCAATTGGATGATTCCACTAAGTTCAGAAGAGCAAAATGATTCAGGTTCATGTTGATGGTGAAGTGGGAAGAGGCCTTCTGTGTGTAATGACCGAATTGTCCTTAAAGCACTAAGGGGTATTTTTGTCATTTGAGCCTAAATTTTAGCAAATCGAGGTCACAAATGGATTGTACACACGAAATTGTGTAGAATTAACCCAAGTCAGAATTTTGAGTAAAGTACAAGTGGCGGGGTACAAATGGGCATAAGCCAAGTCTTAGGGGTATTTTGGTAATTATACAATAATGAGTTGAGATAACCAACACTATGAGTCTAGAATGAGTTACAAGTAAATAATAACTCATTTATCCTAAATGTGTAATTTTAGGATATACCAACAGACGAGCCGAATCGGAGCTAGACCAAGGACGAGCAAGGAAAGGACATATTCCAGGTAGTACATCCTTCATACTTATACTATGTGATACTATTTATAAATGTCATCCATCATAACATGAGCTAGTATCCTAGACACACCATTCTATCATGTTATGGTCATGGACCCAACAGGGGCACCAAGTCGACCAAGGTGCAGACGTAAGTTTGGCCTTGGGCTAGTGTATACACGAAAAGTCGATCATCTTACATGCCATGACATTGCATATCTATTTTCATATTCTATTTGTATGTAAGCATGTAGCTACTGAGATTCCCCCGAATCTCACTCTTTCCATAAAATGTAAGTTTCCAGCCGCAAGCCGCTTGAGGAGTGCAAAGGTGTTTTCCATTAATGGGAGGTTGCAGATGAGTACAAGAATAGACGTTGGTTATCTAAAGACTTTGTAATTATCTTAAGGTTTGTAGCTATTTGTATACCCCTATGAGATGGTTCTATATATCAAGTATTATCGTGTCATTATATCAGTATATTAGCATTGCGATTAATTTAATGGGCCATTGTATTCTACGCAATTGCGACTTTGAGTATTTTCCATATTGGAACGAGGGACACCACATTTTTCGTTGTGTAGCATAGTGGGCACGCATCAATAGCTTAAATATACTGATATAATGATACTAAACTCATAACCATAATTGACCTTGGTGGTCTACAAGGTTATGAGCAAACACGAATTGGGATGCGATTTGATGTAGTTAAGCCAAGTAAAGGCACATACTTCACAACAATTATAGCCTCACAAAGCAAATTTAAAACACTTGTATTGTAGATCTAACAACAATTAGTGATGATTTGAGAGTGAGGTAATCACTCTTGTTATAGAGCTAACGACAATAAAAGTTGATTGAGAACATAAGGCAACTACGGAGAAATTGATGTCTATTCCAAAATGCTATACACAATAAGTGATGCACACAATATGAACAATAAGAGTTAAGTAGTAATTGGATTTCAAGCGGTGCACTAAAGTTAAACATATTGAGTAGCGTTCCGACTAATTGAGGAGCACTAAAGTGCAAGTGGATTGTTTGTCCACAGACCAAAAGACCAATTGGACTAGTATGTCCCTAAACTAGCGAATTATGAAGCTAAGTTCACTAGTGCAAAAATAGGCTTTTTAGACCGCATCATTTAGACCGGTTATTACGGGTAAGGTCTAAAAGAAACGAGGGGTGGCAATTCCATAATTAAAATCAATTTTTTAGATCGGTTGTTAAAAAACCGGTCTAAAAAAATTTATTTAGACCGGTTATATAAACAACCGGTCTCAAAAACAAAATAATTAAAATGAATAGACCGATTATTTAAATAACCGATCTTAAAAGTCAATAATTTAAGACCGGTTCTTAAATAACCGGTCTTAAATATCTAATATAATTCAAATTAAAATATATGTTGTTAAAATTAATTATTTAGACCGGTTGTCTAAATAACCGGTCTTAAAGGTTAAGATCGGTTATTTAGACAACCGGTCTAAAATTGTGGAACTTTAAGACCGGTTATTTAAATAACTGGTCTTAAAATTCTAACATTTCAAACCTAACCGGCCGCGAAGCTCATTTCATCAGCACATTTCATTTCCCTCTCACTCTCCTTCCACAGCAGCGAAAGTTCATTTCAACTCAAGTCCAGGATTTCCAGTGATATTCCCCCTTATTTTCTGGCCACTGCTCCAGCCGCCGCCACCGCTTCCACCTCCTTCTTCATTTTCTGTTCTGTAACGTTTAAAAATACTCCCTCCTTCCCCGTTCGTCTGCCCGTTGCTGTGAAGAAGTCCGCCATGAGTACCATCATGAAGGCCAGCTGAGCTTCTTATTTCACTAACCTTTGTCTCTCTCCGGCGTGTTCTCCAACTACTGCAACCCCTCTCCTCCTGCTCCTTAAGCCAAGGTCCACGGTTACTTCAAATAGGTAATGTCTCTTGTCTCAATCCTTCGTATAAATAGAAATTTAGTATTCACTGTCTATCCAAGAAGAATCTCTACTATAATTGAACTATAAATTAACACAGAAATGGAGACAAAAATGACATTTACTATGATGGAAATTAATTGGTGAAGCTTAATTAACGGTGGCCTGAACTAGTGTAATTTGATTATTTGAGGATTAGGGTACTGATAATTGCTAGTTTTCATAGTCTCTTTAATGCTTAAGTTATTGTGTCAAATTTCCTGGCATGTATGCTCATGAATGGCTGATTAGAAAATTGTTACATAATGTTCAGTTAGTTTTGAAACTAAATTTGAGAGGTGATTTGAGGTTTAGACTAAAGCAATTCTTGTGTATGTGGTCTAAATTAAATCCTGAAATTGCTAGTTTATGTTGATACATTTTCCATATTACTTGAAGAAAATGGAACAGACTGCAATTATATCTTATGCGGAATTCTAATGAAGAATTCTGTTAAACTAGATAAATAGATGAGTGTAACCTTTTCATACTCTCATCATACTCCTGCCTTTTCCAGGGGAGTTAATATACAGAAGAGAAGAAAAAAAAGGTGTTGAAATCTATGGATCATAGTTGGATAAATGCTAAACGGACTAGTGTTGAATATGATAATGGGGTGAGGGATTTTTTGGAATTTGCTAGAAGAAATTCTGGTAATGATAGTAGGATGTTCTATTGTCCTTGTATAGAATGTCTGAATGAGAAGCGACTTAGTGCTGCAGATACATATACACATTTAATCTGTGAAGGATTTTGTAAGAGTTATACAGTATGGGTATGGCATGGTGAAGAAATAGAAATTCCAAGCACAACTCAACAAGGGGGTCGCCTTTGATGAAAATGACAGGGTTCTGAATAATCGGATAGAGGATATTATTTGTGATGTAGGAGAAGAGGCTTTTGAGCAATCATATGCATATGGTAATATGTACAGTGATGCTGAGAAGCCACTGTACCTGGGGTGCACAAAATACCAATTGTTGAAAGCTGTATTGAAATTGGTAAGCTTGAAAGCAAGACGTGGATGGAGTGACAAGAGTTTTTCAGAAGCACTTGAGGCCTTCAAGGACATGCTTCCAGATGATAACATGCTGCCTTGTCGATACTATGATGCTAAGAAAATACTGTGTCAACTAGGGATGAAGTATAAGAGATCCATGCATGCCTTAATGATTGTATATTGTACATAAAAGAGAATACAGAGAAAGAGCAGTGTTTGATATGTGAAACCCCCAGGTACAAATCAAATAAGGCCCCTGGAAAAGTGTTGTGGTATCTTCCTATCATACAGAGGTTCAAACGGCTGTTTGCTAATGAAATTGATGCCAAAATTTGAGATGGCATGCGGATGAGAGGATTTCTGATGGAAAGCTTCGACATCCAGCTGATTCTTCTCAGTGGAAGAAAACTGATCAGTTGTTTCCTGACTTCGGCAAAGAGCCTAGGAATCTTAGGCTTGGGCTTAGCACGGATGGCATGAATCCTTACGGTAGCCTAAGCAGTATACATAGTTCATGGCCTGTTCTGTTGGTAATTTACAACTTATCTCCTTTGTTATGTATGAAACGAAAGTACATCATGTTGTCTATGTTGATTTCGGGAGCAAAACAACCTGGAAATGACATAAATGTTTACTTAGAACCCCTGATCGAAGACTTGAAAGAGTTGTGGGACGAAGGTGTCGACGTTTTTTACGCAAACAAGAAGGAGATGTTTAAAATGCAAGCCTTGATCTTTTGTACTATAAACGACTTCCCTGCTTATGGAAACTTGTCAGGATATAGCATTAAAGGCCACAAAGCTTGTCCAATTTATGAAGAAGGAACATGCTACCATCAACTTCAACATGGAAGAAAGACTGTTTATCTTGGTCATAGGAGATTCCTTAGACGGGGCCACCCATATCGCAAATTAAAGAAGGCATTTTTTGGTGGCCAAGAGTTTGAAGATGCTCCAGAGGCTTTGACTGGGGAGAAAGTGTATGAAAAGGTCAAAAATATCAATGTCATCTTCGGTAAGACTTCAAAGAGTCAAAATGAAAAAAATATATGGAAAAAGAGGTTTGTTTTCTTTAACCTTCTATATTGGCAGAATCTTGATATCAGACATTGTATTGATTTCATGCATATAGAGAAAAATGTGTGTGATAGTATTGTTGGGACACTACTCAACATATAAGGAAGTTCTAAGGATGGCGTTAAGGCAAGATTAGATTTGCAAGAAATGGGAATACGAGCAGACTTACATCCTAAGCCATATGGTAAGAGAACTTTTTATCCTCCAGTTTCTCATACTTTGTCTAAGGATAAGAAACGAAGTTTTTGTGAGTGTTTACATGGCATCAAAGTTCCCTCAGGGTATTCTTCAAATTTTAAGAAGCTTGTGTCGATGAAAGACTTGAAGTTAGTAGAGTTGAAGTCTCATGATTGTTATGTCTTGATGCAACAACTACTCCCAGTGGCTATTCGAGGCATCGCCGAATATGATCTTCAACACATATTGACCAGACTTTGTTTCTTCTTCAATGCGATTTGTAGTAAAGTCAGTGAGACGGAAAGGTCGGATGAATTGGAAAATGAAGGTTACCTGATCTTGTGCCAGCTTGAGAAGCTTTTTGTTCCTTCCTTTTTTGACATTATGGTACATCTAGTTGTCCATCTAGTGAGGGAGATAAAATTGTGTGGGCCTATCTATTTTCGATAGATGTACCGAATTGAAAGAACTATGAAAATCCTAAAAAGATATGTGAAGAACCCTAACTGCCCTGAAGCTTCTATTATTCAGAAATTTATTTCTGAAGAAGCCATGGAATTTTTTCAACATTATTTGGCAAATGTAGGACATATCGGCCTTCCTAAACAACATGATGAAGAAGGGGGTAGGCGCGGGGCTACCGTCAAGAGTGTAGATCTTGATGAATTACAACAAGTCTACTTGTACATTTTGAATAATGTTGATACAGTTCAAGATTACATAAATGCTTATAAAGAAATTGTACAGAAAGAAAACAGTCGATTGCATGAACAAAGGTTAATTAGGGAGCATACCAAGACTTTTTCACATTGGTTTAAATACAAGGTTGACGGAGAAGAATGTGTTTCTGATACAATTAAATGGCTAGCACGTGGTCCTGAGTTTGATGTCATAAGTTGGACTTCGTTTGTGATCAATGGGTATACCTTTTGCACGAAGTCCCTGGATGATAGGAGCACTGTCCAGAACAGTGGTGTTATGTTAGTAGCTGAATCTATTCACTTCTCTAGTTTAAAAGATAAGAATCCTACATTGGCAGTCATACCTTATTATGGGGTTATTGACGAGATTTGGGTGGTTGACTATGTTAAAATTAAATTTTCCATTTTCAAATGTAAGTGGGTTGATGTCAATAATGGTGTGACGATCGATAAGTCATGGTTTACATTAGTTGATCTGAACAACAGAAGTTTTGGAGATGAACCTTTCATTATGGCAGATCAAGCGAAACAAGTGTTCTATATTATTGATCAGGAAAATAAAATATGGTCTGTAGCTCTCCATGGAAAAAAGGTCGTTGATATTGAAGAGGAAAGTCGTTCAAATTATGATCTTCTCGAGACCCCTTCTTTTTCTAAGGGTCTTCCTGCATTGAACGAAGAAGAAGCTGATAATGAACAAGGCACAAGAAATGAACATTGTGAAGGGATATGGGAGGATATCTCTTTATAAATCTACTTTGAAAGTTAGCTATCTATTTAAGGTAATTATCGTTATAATTTATATGCAGATTATATATATAGTTATTTTATAACTTACTAACTCAACAATTTATCTTAACAGTACAATGACAGATCCGGTGTATCCTACAGCAGTGGATCAGGTGTCACCTACTGCTCAACACAGCGAGCCTCAGAGTGTTAATCAGGGGCAGTCATCGGGTGAGCTGAGTCACCAACCTAGACGGAGGGGCAGGATGGCCACACGATTGAGGGATGTTTCCTTGAGTCGGTGAGCTGGGGAGAGGATGCCGATCCAGTTCGATCAATACTGGAAACTGATCAGGCCGAATGCCAGTCTTTATAGGAGTTTTGTCAGCCTCCTCGCACAGAATAAGCCTAGCATATTGATAGAGGAGTGGAGGAATATCGACAAAAAGGTTAAGCAGCATATTTGGGACACTATTCATATATAAAATTCCCTCTGTATGTTTCTTTTATCAAATTCGTTTCATTACTGTCACTAACTCCTTTGATTCATGAATAACAGCTCACCTACTCAGATTGAGATCTTGTATCACAAGACTATGACGTATTGTTGTGAGCGCTGGAGGAAGTTTAAGACAAATCTAGCCAACAATTACATGCATATCGAGGTACCAGCTGGTAAGCCTCGTCCTACTCCTTGCAGCAAGTATTCCTATATCGATGAAGCGACATGGCAGGAGTTTTTTAGGCTATGGACTACTCTAGAGGCTTTGGTGAGTTAATTTATTTTGTACTTTATTTACTTATCTATTGACTTTACTGTTTGTAACCTTTTTTCTCATTTCTTATTCGCAGACAAGAAGGCAAAAGGCACAAGAGAGTGGTATGAAGAATGATTGCCCCCACACAATATCTCGTGGGGGATACACAAAGGCCGAGAAAGACTTGTTGGCGGCCAAATGGAGGAGATTGGAAGAAGCATCTCAATCCGATCCTTCTGTTCTGCTATCTCCACCATCTCCGATACGGCACGAAAAGTTATGGTTGCATGCTCGCCGGAAGAGTAGTAGATCTTATGCGAGTGACCAGTCTCATATAGTCGGTGAAAAAATTGTAAGTATCGTTGTTCTTATTAACTGTTTAATAAACATGTTTCATTACTCATGTGTGTTTTTTATATATCTCACAGGAGGAACTTCAAAAAAAAGCAATCTGAGGGATCCTTCAAGTCGGAGGGGAGGAAGGACATTCTCACGGTTGCTACTAGAAAACGTGAGCATCCAGGCCGCATCACGGGAGTTGGAAGAGGGGTGGGTATAAAGGATTACTTTAGTAAGTTTTTGAATCCGATCCTCTGTTGTTCTAATAATACTTATGGTTTTCATATATATCTAACTTGGTTTATATCTCTGTTCAGGACAATTTCTTGGATATTGGTGATACTAGTTGGCTGTCGATTCAGGCATGAGATCACTATTGTAAATTTTCCTCCATTTTTTTCATTTCTCTGTAAATCTTAGGAATTTTTTCCATATAATGAGAAATATTTCTTCTCCTGCTTCTCTTTACAAGCTTTGGGATTGCAAGTTCACACAATGTCACGATTTTCCTGCTATCATTATTTAATTGTGGTGCTGTGGTTCAAAATGTCTGATAATTATAAATTGTTAATATTGTATTATTTCTGAGAATTGAATAAGTTGATCATGTGTTATTGGTAGTCATTGGAAATGAATGTGTTTGTTTTCAATGATTTTTTTTCATAATATTCATTATGTGATTGTTGAGAGTCGAGGGTTGTAAGGGCCAAGTGTTTTTCCCTTGAACAGGCTGACATTTATAGGTTCATACCAATTACGATAACTAAGGTCATATTTAACAAAAGAGGGAAATGGGAACTAATAAGGATTTTAGGCTTCTTGATTCTAAATTTGGAACAAGTTTGCATTCTGAGAAATACCAATTGTTTCTGGAAATAAAAATGTTGTTGTCACTGCTTCTAATTGCCAATATATATATGCATGTGTTGTTGCTTGTGTATGTAATGTGGCATAGAGGGGATTGTCGTTGAATATGGCTTACTGGCCTGGGTAAGATTGAAACAAATAAAACAAAAAAAAACACACAATTTTTAGAATGGTTCCAAATAAGAACAGGTCTTAAATATGAATTTAAGACCAATTAAATTGAAGACCAGTCTTAAAAGATTAAACTTTAAGACCGGTTTTAAAGCTAATCAGTCTTAAATTGATATTTAAGACCGGTTCTTAAGGGAACCGGTCTTAAAGAAGTAAACTTTTAAGACCGGTTCCCTTAAGAACCGGTCTTAAATATCAATTTAAGAGTGGTTAAAGTTAGAACCGGTCTTAAAGTCCTATTTTTTTAAGACCGGTTCATAAAAAACCGGTCTTAATAGTACTGAAATTTCCTTACCCTTTCCGTTAGTTAAACTTTAAGACCGGTTGTTGTAGAATCGGTCTTAAAATTTCATATTTTAGACCGGTTAAAAAAGTGAAATACGTTTTAGACCGACTGTATCAAGACCTGATCCATAACCGGTCTAAAATGTCTTTTTTAACCAGTCTAAAATGTGATTTTTGTAATAGTGGTTGAATAGTGAACTATGAGTCCACCGATTGTAAAGTTATGGATAGGCTAGTGGACTACTGAGTAATCAATAATGTGTTGGACTGAAAGTAATGGCAATAAGACCCGATGTGCATGATAGCATGGGGCAGAGTCCCTGGGCAGTAAGGCCTGAAGAGCACCTTATGCTATGATGATCAAGGTATACAATATAGTTAGTAGGGATGCTAATGGTTAATCCTGAAAGCCAATGGATAGATAGGCAATGAGGCCTAACAAACGAACAGTGTAGCAACGAGGTAGGTGAATGCCTACACAATTAAGGGAATATAATGTTCAAATTTCGAGGACAAAATTTCATTGACAAGAGGAGAAATGTAACACCCCAAATTTTAAGATAAGAGAACTGAGAATAAGCCTAATTCAAGCAAACTACTAGGCCTTAGTTTAGCCAGTGTCCCAAATAGGCACGAGTAATTCTCATAAATTCTTTATACCATGGGGTACTAAAGAGCTCAGGGAATTACAAACAAAGCAATTGGAGCGCACACACGACATAATTATGTTATAAAACAATGTAGTATTCCTACCAGTAAATATTTATGTGGTAGTCATAATAGTGTGATGATTATTCAATGGGAAAATAATGTAAGGGCAAGATAGTAATTTTGCCATAAAGCAAGAAATGATTTTTTCCCAATAATTTCAATGAGATGGGAACTAAAAAAGAGGGAAACGAATACTAAGTGAATTAATACCCAAGAAAAGTCAAGAGCTATAAAGCATAAGGTTATGAGTAACCACTCGTAAGGTGGTATAAGGGGATAGCTTGAGAATAATAATTCTCTCTATGAGTCTTATTATTTTATTGGATGAAGAAGCATGACAAAGGAAATGAATTATCATGCAAGAAAGCTACAGAAGTGGACTAATGATTATAACCACATAAGAGTTACTATTAATGACTCATCATTCTTCATCCATTTTATCTTATTCATTCAGCCAAAATAGATCAGAATGAGAGAATAGAGAGAACGAGAACAGAAAGATGAGAACGAAGGAGAGAGAAAAGAGAGAGAAGTCTTCAGATCGCCGAAACTCTACCGAAACGCCGTCTTCTCTCCAAGTACCCTTTACTAACATTCTTCTACTCATCACAAGCTTTAATTCTATGGTTTTGAATTCTTGATTGGAGGCCATTGGTGCCATGACATTGCATATCTATTTTCATATTCTATTTGTATGTAAGTTTGTAGCTATTGAGATTCCCCCGAATCTCACCCTTTCCATAAAATGTAAGTTTCCAGCAGCAAGCCTCTCGAGGAGTGTAAAGGTGTTTTCCATCAACGGAAGGTTACGGACGAGTACAAGAAGAGACATTGGTTATCTAATGACTTTGTAATTATCTTAAGGTTTATAGCTATTTGTATACCCTTATGAGATGGTTGTATATGTTAGAACTGGCTGACACCCAAGAGGGGGGGTGAATTGGGTGTATGATAAGAAAGTCTGATTGTTTAAAACTCTTTTCGCAGCTTATCAAATCAATACATATGGAACTATAAATTCATAAGCAGATATATAGATCATATATGCTGGAAATGTAAAAGCTTAGGGAAGAGAATGTGCAAACTGTGATTTATCCTGGTTCGGTCTAATCCACGATGACCTACGTCCAGTCCCCAGGCTCCTCCTGAGATTTCCAATCCACTATCTTCTTGTTTAACCGAGCACAAGAAAAGCCTTTACAAATTTCTTACGAAGTCACTCCCCCTTAAACACTGTAAGGTTTACACCCTCTTACGATAAGTTGAGCAAAGCAATCCTAAAGTCCTTTCTCTCTTACTTACCCGTGCAAGTCTTACGAGCAGCAACGTTCTCTCCTGCTTACACCACTGTAAGTCTTACGAGCAGCAACGTTCTCTACTGCTTACACCTTTTAAGTCTTACGAGCAGAAAGTACTACTAGCAATTCTCTCTACAACTTTCCCGTAAGGTAATCAGCCCTCTCAAGGTCCCTCTACCTTGAGATCAATACAGAAGTATAGATGGTGTGTTTACAGACTCTCTCATAGAGTAGATAAATCCTCACTGAAGTACAATACAAAATATTCTCACTCTCTCAAATATACATAATATAGAAGACAAAGTAGAGCAAAGAGTGGTCGGAGGCTGAAGACTTAGGATATCAACATGTTCATGTTCTCATCGTATTATCCGTTGTTTTATGTTTGAATCCTCTCCTATTTATAGCTGAGTTGTGGAAGATGACTGTTGTAAACATCCATCCGTTAGAGTCTGTTGATTCATTTGACCGTTGAGCCTATTCGGATATTTTTCTATTGTAATCCCATCTAATGCTTAGACAGACACTCCTTCATTTTCGGTTAGAGTCCCATTGCTTTGTATGGTCATTGAGTGTATTTAAATATTTTCCCGTTGATCGTGCTCTGACATATGCTTCAGCGTTGCTTTCTTTCTGTTGTGCACGTTCGCTGAAACGTTTATTGAATATTCATGTTGCCCATGATTTGTTGTCACTGAATGTTGATCCGTGTATGCCATGTGATCGGTAGTGCATAACACCTGTAAAAGAACTCAGACAAATAGCCGTTAGAAAACATCACTCGGGTGATTACATCTTCACTGGTAGTGATTTTATGAAGATAGTATTCTATTGGCAGTAACTGGTAATGATGATCCCTTGAGTACTTTCAATGATTATGTGAAGTTTCTGAAGGTGATTCTTATAAGGTGCCACTAGAACTGATTTAGTCACAGTGGAGAGTATGTTGATTAATCACTGGCAGGTATTTAATTCACTGGAAGTGCATTGGAAGTGATATACCAAAATAAACATATCACTTAAGGCATATTGACTTTCACTTGGAGGTGCATTTAGATTCACTGGGAGTGATCTCATCTTCACAGGAAGTGATTCTTATTCAAACTGATATACTGGCAGTGATTTGATGTCAACTGGAAGTGATACTGAGAAAATAGCTAATCACTCGAGTGAATTCAGCTGCACTGGGAGTGATTTTCAGAACAGTGAAATTTTCTTCCGGTGATTTCAGAGCCACTGGAACTGATACTGAAAATTTCACATATCACTCGAGTGATTTGGAGATCACTGGAAGTGAATTTTGAAACAGTGATATTTTCTTGCAGTGATTTTTTATTCACTGGAAGTGATTTGAGAAAGAGTGAAATTCACTGGAAGTGATTTAGCATCCACTGGAAGTGATCTTCGAAAACAACATAATCACTTGAGTGATTTTGCCATCACTGGAAGTGATTTTGTAAACAGTGAATTTTTCTTGCAGTGATTTCAGGCGCACTGGAAGTGATTTGGCAAAGCTGAGATATCACTCGAGTGATTTGGCGGAAATCACAAATCACTCGAGTGATTCAGGAACACTGGAACAGTGAAAAATTCCTACAGTTATTCTGGCGCTACTGGAAGTGATTTGCCATATCACTCGAGTGAATTCTAGAATCACTCGAGTGATCTGTTCTTCAGATCACTTTTACTTCATTGTTGCGTTTCCAGTTCTTTAGTAAACAGAGGTAAACTTCCAGATGACATAACTCTTCGAATATGGCTCCAAAATTGCTATATTATATATCAATGGAAAGCTCTTGAAGTATAGTTTCATATGGCACCGGTTTCAGCTCAATAGGATCAGTGGTTTGAGAGTTATAGCCAAAATACCAAACCTGTTCCAGAAAGTAACACTGATATGAAGGCCAGATTCGAACACTTATATATCTTTCATCTGAGCTCCTTTGATGTTGGTTATAGTGTCAAGATGATGCATTGGGAGTCTATTTTCATATGCAACTAGTTTGGTCTAAATCGGAGTTGTATTTAGTGAGATATGATCAAATAACCAGACCTTACTCAACTGGACGAACAACAGAGTATGAAACACTGAACATCACTCGAGTGAATTAGAGAATCACTCGAGTGATTTTTATTTTTCACTCGAGTAATTATTAAATCACTCGATGCTACAGTGCCAAACAGTTCCAAACAGTGCCAATTGCTACAGTGACTTCTGAATTCCCTTCTGATCAGTATTTCTTATGGGAACTTGAATCTTGATATTCCCATTAGTTCCTTGAAGCTCTTCTTTCTCCAATCTTTTTGACTAATCTATAAGATATACAATATTAAATATAATAGTTAGTCAATATAAGAGATAAGTATATTTTGTAAACTTTTGCTCTTAATATCTTATATCTATATTTGGCATCATCAAAACTAATCATATCTAACAGTATATATCAAGCATTATTGTGTCATTATATCAGTATACTAGCGCTGTGATTAATTTAATGGGCCATTGTATTCCGAGCAATTGCGATCTTAGTATTTTCCATATTGGAATGAGGGATGCCACATCACTCCTCCAAAACAACCATTTTAGACAGGTTAAAGGATGCATGGAGTTATGCTCAGAGGAGGAATTACTAAGGTGAAGATCGTGGTGCGAAGCACTACTATCTGGATGTGATGTAATGGATTTACATTTGATAGCCTTGTATGGCTTGTCGTATATGTGTATGTATGAGCATGTATGATCGATCGTTGTTAAAGTAGAGAACCGCTCTAATCTAATAAGAGAATCGCTCTAGCATAAATAAAGAGAACGACTTTTAGTTTATTAAAGTAATCACTTGCTTACTCTGATTTAATGGAACTAAGAGCCGGTAAGGTGTTGAAAATGAGGGTGTTACACATTAAATTACAAATTTCTTCTTGTTGTTCTACAAAAGAACTTTCTGGTAAATTACTAGGTTCTATTTCATATATTCGGGGTTCAAAAACTTCTATTAAATTCATTTTACAGTTACTAATTACTGAAATTAATCAAAGATTTCCTTTCTCTTGTAGCAGATCAGTCAAACTGCAACTATAGAGGATACTCAAATAATCTTCTTTTTAAATTATCAGAATTAATATGAAGGCTAAAACAATCAAATAAGAGATTATAGAGATTTAAGGTTTCATCTTATCTTCATCTAAATGTGAGCTCTAATACCAAAACTGGACAGATGAGATGCAAGAACTCATAATCAGGATATAAGAAACAAACTATGGGGCTGACCAAATATGATCCGGGTTATAGAAGGATCTATGTCATCTTTCATGCATAGAATATATTACAGGGAGTCTGTCCAATACGACCTCAATAGACCCCTTACCTCCTTCCTTCAGATCATACCGGCACAACCTTCCTTTGTTTCATACTGGCGGCATAACCATAATATGTCCCTTATAATAATGATTTATAAGAACTTGCATATCATAATCCCATTCTAGATCGTACTCATTTAGAATATGATAAAACTACTTCCCTAAATCTCTATAAGAGGTTTAGCCACACATACCTTGGTCGATTATCAATGCAAAATTTATTCTTCAATCGACGTAAATGTTGCTGAATGAAAGCTTTATTGATAGTAAAAGGGATACAAGAGGGTTTGAGATCTAAGAACTCGAAAGTTTAGAAAGATGATTACTAACTGGATGATATACAATGAGTATTACATGGTTATATATAGACTTACAAATTGACTCTATAATGACTCTGGTTACATTACTTGAGTTACTTTTCCTAACCCTAGTTACCAAACTATTCCTTCACATGCTTGCTTTATTCAGCTCCACTTGTTTTCTTGATTGGTACTCTGATGAGACTCTTCCTTTTGGGATTAGTACTTGTGTCTTCCTGGCTGTATTCTTCTACCGACATTTCTTTTACTTCTTTCCTTATCTTCAATATTTTCTTGTTTATTCTTTTCCACTCTTTTTCTGCTTTTTTCATATTCCTTCTTATCCTTCTTATCTTTTTGCTTATTTCTTCAAAACTTTCTGTCTTTTCTTGGTCTGTCATTACAGGATGTCTGGGTCCAGTGGTATTGATTGCTCCTTTTCCTTCCTTTCCAATTCCTTACAGTATTCACAACTGTGATTGGGATACTCGGATAATAATCTATAGACATTTTCACTGGTTTTTTTAGGATGTTCTTTTTCATTCCTTTTAATCTCATCATACCAAACATGAAATGCTGCTATGTTTGGATTAATCCAAAATTATACAAGGTTCTAACTATCTCTGGTGGTGTTCCTGGATATACAATGGCTTTATTGAAGGCATAATGAGAAATATATTTAATGGTCTTACGAGACAGGCTTAAAAGATTTAGTTTTTTGATGACAAGCTTATAAAATTGATATTGTTTAGATATATCAAAAATACTGGTCTTGGTTTTTGTAATAGTCTGGTTTCGTAAGGTGGTCTTATAGGATGTACTAAGTTGATCTCTTTCTTTTTCTTGGGCTTTTATTATTTGGGCTAAAGGGATTATCTTTTTTGGACTTTCTGGTTTTGGTTTTTTTGGTTGGCCTTGGGTGGATGACCCACTTTCTTGTTGTTTTTGGGTAGATGACCCAATTACATGTATTTCTTCTTCTTTTTTCTTTGTCTGGTTCGAAGATACCTTTTCAGGTTCTTCTTTTACTTGTAATTGTTCCAACTTGGTGTATATGTCATTTATAGCCTCATTAATATTAGATACAGAGTTTGATAAACTCTGTATACTAGTACTAACTTGGCTACTTAATAAACTCATATTCACCTCTAGAACATTAATCTTCATTACAATATGAGTCATATAAGGAGATGATTCCTCATATGGCTCCATTACTGGTAGTCTATTTACAGGGCTGTTACTGGATCTATTTCTTGATTCCATATGCTCAAATAGTCAGGTATTAGATTATTTTTTCTTTAATATATTAAACATCATAATCATAATATGGCAAATCACTATGCCATTTTAATAACATTTTATTACTTAATTTTCCATTTTTTATTCCATTCTTCAACCAATGTTTTACTTGAGTATTGTCTGTTCTTATTATAAATTTACAATTTACTATAAATAACTCAAATTTTTCTACAACATTTTTTATAGCTAAAAATTCCTTCCAATTTGAATGATAATTACTTTGAGATTCATTAAATTTTCCACTTGCATATCTAGTTATTTTTTCTATTCATTTACCATCTTCAAAGTATAATGTTGCACCCCAATAATTTTCTGATACATCTGTATATATTATCCATTTAATATTTTCTTCTAAAGGTATTGTTAATTTTGGAAATCCTTTACATAATATTTTTATTTTTTCTACTACTTTTTGAGTTTCTTCATTCCATTTCCATATTGTTTTTTCTCCTGCTAATTTAGATATTTTTGCCGTTAATTTTGATAAATGCGGTATATAATTCCTAGCTTGATTTACTAATCTTAAAAATGATTATAATTATTTTTATTATTTATTCTTGGAAAATCTTTTACTTTTTGACTTATATGATCTTGTAATTCCATTCAATCTTTAGATATTATTTGTCCTAAAAATCCTATTTTTTCTTTCCTTAATTCTGATTTCTTAGGTGACATATTTATTTCTTTTTGTTCTATCAGCTCCATAAATTTTTCTAAATGTTCCTCATGTTCTTTTTTATTTCTTGAAAAAATCAATATATCATCTATATAAATTACTGCAAAATTTCTTATTGGACTTAGTAATTTTGATACATATTCCTGGAAAATACTAGGACTATTATGAAAACCCATAGGTAACACATTCCACTCATATAATCTTTTTGAAGTACTGAAAGCTATATATTTTCTACTTTCTTCTTCTAATTTTATTTGAAAAAATCTTGATTTACAATCAAATTTACTAAATATAGTTTTTCCTCTGATTAAATTAAACAACAATTCCATTTTAGGTAGGATATCTATTTATTATAGTTATTTCATTTAACTTAGTATAATTTATAACCATTATTGATTTTCCTCTTTTTTCTTCACTATTTTTTACTACTATCATTGCTGGTAACGAATATTCAGATCTACTTTATCTTATTAGTTCATATTTTTTCATTTCTTCTATATGCATTATAAATTCATTTCAATCATTTTCTGTCCATGGATAAGGTTTACAATTTATTTCTTTACTATAGTCTTTTAATTCTATTTTTGCTAAAGGTATTGATTTTTTCCTAATGTATTAATATATTATCACTATAATTTTTTATTAATGTTTCTTCTATGGTTAATTTTTCTTTATTTGCTACTTCTCTTATATTCAAGGTAGCTAACATATGTTTTATATATACTGGCTTATTATTAGGAAAAAATTTGACTTTATATTCATTATTTTTTAATTGAAATTTTTCATCTTTTCTACTGTAGAGTTCATTTATTCTTATTCCCCATGCTTTATGTTTACACGGTGTAGTAAATATAAAAGCTTTTTCTATCATATGTATTGGATAATATTGTTCTATAAAAACCAGTCATAATATTAAGTCGCATGATTTTTTATTGAATTGATTTAATATTTTTAATCTTAATTCATAATTTCCTATTTTATTTTTACATTTAAAGCTTCATATTCCATTAAATGAATTTCCTTTCCTGCACTTTCCATTCTGAAAGGTGTTTTCTTCCTTTTCTACATTACTTCTAGTAACACATTATATTTTGCTATAGATAAGTTTGCTCCTGTATCTATCAATGCATGATATTTTCTTGATCTATATTTTTCATAATTAAATTTTGTGAGTATGTAAAATAATTTAGTCATATATTAAGCACATGATAATATATTTAGTTTATTTTTCCAATATTTTATATATTCATTCCTATTTCTTATTCTTAAATATGCTTGATACCTTATTCTAAATCATGTTTCTATTTTTCTCATTTTTTCATTATTTAATACATTTTTTATAGTTTCCTTATCATTCTTATTCCATTTTCTACATTTATTTATTATTTTTCTCATAAAGGCTTTGTTACATTGAGGAATTATTACTTCTTGATTATTTACTCTATATATATCTCTTGGAATAATCCTTAATCTTTCACCCATTTTAAACTCTAGATAATACTTCTAATATTTTTCTGAATTTATTAGCATAATTTTTCCTTTCCACAACTATTTTTGCTGTACTTATATATTCTTCCATCTATAAGTTAAAATTTTGATTATATAATTCTCTTAGTCTTATTTTTTGTTCTTTATTTAGTCTTTCAAATTTTTGTTTTAAATATCTCATAAAATTTACATCTGTATGATTTACTTTTATTATTATTCCTTCTATTTCTATATAGTCTGGGTTTCCTAGATACTATTCTTGTTCAGGTTCCTAATTATTGTTATTTTGATTATTCATTTAAAAACTTTGGTAATCTTATTGTTACATTGTTTATGTTAATGATTATTCTATTTTCTTGTATTCTATAAGGACTTACTTTTTCCAGAAAATCCATTCTTGATATTAATCCATAATTTATCATATATTTTTCTATCTTAATTGTGAATTCTATTATATCTCTGTTATTAAATCTTATCATTATATATGTATTTACTTCTTCTGTTATTCTCATATTATCTTCTATATTCTTTATATCTATTTTACTTTCTCTTATTTCTTCTAATATTTCTAAAGTGGAAATCTGTCAGAACAAGCAGTGCTCCAATAGGTATGTTGAGATGCTATCAACATATTAATGCTTAAAGACCTATCTGACAAAGAATCATGGGCAGCAACAGAATTAAATGAACAACCAAGAATGTGCAAACATAAAGCAACGGTATGAGTTATCTGTCAGAAGCACGATCAGATTCCAACGGGCAGAATGTTTGAATGCGTCCAACAGCTCTCAACCATCTTCTATATAAACCAATGTATTCAAACAAGAAGTAGAGATGATGCGATAGTAACCAAACACATGAGCAATGAGAACCTAACTACCAACATGCTAATATCATAAGTCGTCCGCCTCATATACTCTTTGTTCTTATCTGTTTACAATATCATGTATATTTGAGAGTGAGAGTATTTGTATTGTACTTCAGTGAGCATTCATACACTCTGTGAGAGACCTTGTAAACACTTTATTTGTATTTCAGAAGTGTTCTCAAGGTAGAGGGACCTTGAGAGAATTGATCACCTTACGGGGGAAGTTGTAGAGCAATTTGTCAGTAAGACTTTCTGCTCGTAAGACTTACAAGGTGCAAGCAGTAGAGAACGTTGCTGCTCGTAAGACTTACAGTGGTGTAAGCAGGAGAGAATGTTGTTTCTCATAAGACTTGCACGGGTAAGTAGGAGAGAAAGGTCTTCAGATTGCTTTGCTCGACTTGCTGTAAGGAGTAAACCTTACAGTGTGTAAGGGGGAGTTACTCTTGTGAATTTGTAGAGGCTTTTCTTGTGCCCGGTTAAATAAGAAGATAGTAGATTAGAAATCTCAGGAGGAGCCTGGGGATTGGATGTAGGTCATCGTGGATTGGATAGAACCAGGATAAATCATAGTTTGTATATTCTCTTCCCTAAGCTTTTATATTCCCAGCATATAAGATTTACACAGCTGCTTATGATTTTATACTCCCACATGTATTGATTTGATAAGTTGCAAAAAGATTTTTAAAAGATCATACCTTATTATCGTACACCCAATTCACCCCCCTCTTGGGTGTCAACCAGTTCTAAAAGAGAAATAATGGATTTTCCCTAATATTCCCAATATGTTGAGTTGAATGGGAATTAAAAGGAGGGAAATGACTACTTAGTAATTAATGAAACCATGTTGGTAATTATTATCAAGTAAAGTCAATAAGAGGAAAAGCTTAAAGCTTTAGTGGACCACTTGAGGTGGTATAATGGGATAATTGGAGAGTGAATTATACTCTCATAATTCTCATTAATATTAATGGAATGATGAAGGAAAAGAGAAAGGAAACTTGTTGTGCAAGTAATGTGATAGGTGGACTAATTGAGTAAAGGCCACCGAATGATTTTAATTAATCATCATCCTTCATCAATTAATTCCCTTTATTTCCTGCAGTCAGATTAAAAGGGAAAAGAAAGTGAAATTGGACAGAACGAGAAAGAGAGAGAAAGAGCTAGAACGCGATGGAATGAGAGGAGAGAGAGAAGAGAGAGAAAGCTTGTATTGGCAAGAACTCGTCTGAAATGGCGTTTTCTCTCAAAATGTCCAATACAAATGTTGTTCTACTCATCCCGAGCTTCGATTCTATGGTTTCAAATTCTCGTTTGGAGGCCATTGGTGCCGTCTAGCCGGCCGGATCGTCGCTGGAATTCTGAACCGGATTCAGAAGCGTGTAGAGGTAAGCGTGTGCTACCTTTCTGCCATTTCGGTTTATCATTTGGATGAGTATTTTGGAAGTAGTGTACTGTTCATCTCTCGATCTATCCATGTTTTGGGGGCCGAAATGATGTCCAATGGATGTCTAAACGACTAATCATGTAATAAGGAGTAGAAATGAGGGTATTAAGTTAAAGAAAGGGAGGAACCGACACAACTCTTCTGGGAACTCTAACATGGCTGCCTTGAGTGTAGCAAGATGATAGAGTTGGAATTTCATCAATTGGACGATTCCATTGAGTTCAGAAGAGCAAATTGTGTAGGGTTCATCTTAAAGAGAAAGTGAGAAAAGGCCTAGAGGGTGAAATGACCAATTTACCCTTTTAGCTCTAAGTATGGGCTGTTAAGGGGTATTTTCGTCATTTGGGCTTGAATTTGACAAATTTGAAGTCATAGATGGATTCTACACGTGAAATTGTGTAGGATTGGCCCATGTTGCAATTTCTGTAAAAGTATATTTGGGCCTGGCTTCAGGGGCATTTTGGTAATTTAGCATAATTGGGCTAAGTTATCAATTAATACGAGTCTAGAATGATATAAGAAAGAGTAATGACTCATGTATTAAATGTTTAGGAATTCTATGACTCGATGGATGGACGTGCCTGAACCAGAGCAAAGACGAAGGATTGAGGACGGATGTGAAGTCCGACAGGTAGTGGACTTACCTTTCCTGCATGGGTATAATATGTATGTTATATGCATTGATTGTGTGAATGCTATGCCTATTTGTGTTGAGCACATTTGATTGATTGAAGCTCTGTTATATTTGTGCGATGGCCATTGGTATGTCATAACATTGAGCATGCAGCATGTCATGAAATAGGGTAGGCAAGCATTTCATTCATTCATATATATCTGCCATGAATAGTGGTACTGTTCACTACTGAGATTCTTTCGAATCTCACTCCTCCCAAACAACCATAGTGACAGGTGAAGATGCATGAAGATGCACGGAGGAGATATGGAGACGTGAAGTGAAGAGGAGACGTGAAGTGAAGAGGAGGCCGTAGTGCGAGGCACTACATTTATATTTCATGTGTATGTATGAATGTTGTATAAGCAGAGAATCACTCTAATGTATTAGAGAAATTTTCTAGCATGAATAAGAGAGTGGCTTTTAGTTTAATAATTTATCGCTCGCTTACTCTGATATAATGGAACTAAGAGACGGTAAGGTAAGTATATGGAAGGGTGTTTACATTTTATGGTATCAGAGCTACTGAAAATGAGGTGTTTCATTTGTATGGTATTAGAGCAATGGTTCTGGCAATGATGGATAGTTGCTAGAGTTATGAGAGTGTTGATTCTAGCAATGTTGGATGATTGCTAGAGGTTCTCTGCTTATATGATAGGTTATGATCCTTGGTTAAATGCCTTATGGAAGGAGGCATGGTTGTGAAAATATGGCTAAGAGTGATGCCATGTGGAAGAACAAAGATTAGATAACCTATGGATGAAATTGGAATAGATTTGAGATGAGTTTTGAAGTATTTATCAGCTTGGAATTGCTGATGAACTCGAGTTTGGCTTAGTAGACTCGAGTTCATAGGCTAAATTCTGAAGGAAAAGTGGTCTCAGGCAAGAACTCTTAGTGGTGGAACACCCAAACTCGAGTGCAAAAAGCAACAGAACTCGAGTTCAATATGTTGAACTCGAGTGCATGAGGAATTTTCCCACAAATCAGATGTTTTCATGCGAAAACTTACGGAAGTTCAAAAGTGAACTCGAGTGTGAAGTGCCTGAGAACTCGAGTTTAGTATGGGGAACTCAAGTGCAGGATGAGGTTTGCTGGGCATTCAGCTCTTGGGTGGAAACTCTCAGGCCGTAACTCACGAGACTCAAGTGCAATGGAAGCTAAGAACTCGAGTTCATTGTGGAGAACTTGAGTGCATGGAGTATTTCCTAGTGCATGTGATGGTTTCAGGCGAGAACTCGTGGGAGTGCATTGCCTCAACTCGAGTACTGATAGTCAAGAACTCGAGTTTATATGGGTGAACTCGAGTGCATGAGCTGCTCTTGCGCGATGGGATTGTTTCTGGTAGAAACTCTTTCTCCAGAACTCACGGTACTCGAGTGTGGATGAGCTGAGAACTCGAGTTCATGGTTATGAACTCGAGTGCGTGTGGTAAGTTTCTGAACTCGCGATGGTGCAAGGTTCAAATTTGAAGTACAGAAGCATGAGGACTCGAGTTTATATGGGAGAACTCGAGTGCAAACGAATTGAGGACTCGAGTTCGTGGTTGAGAACTCGAGTGCACCTCTTTTGTTCGCAAGTTGAAATTTCCTTGGGTAGGAACTCTTATAGCGAAACTTGTACAACTCGAGTGCATCCTTCTCTTCTCAATGTTGAAGATTTCCTCGGGAAGAAACTTCTATGGCGAAATTTGGATAACTCGAGTGCTGTTGAAGATGAAGAACTCGAGCGTGGCATTGAGGACTCGAGTGCGGATGATGTTGTAAACTTGAGTGCGCTGTGGTGAACTCGAGTGCAAGTTTTCATGTCATGTGGAAAATTTAAAAAAAACTAAGTCCTGGTGGAGAAATCGGCAGAACTCGAGTGTGTTGGGAAAACTCAAGTGTGAAGCCAAAAACTTGAGTTCAGTGGCAGTTGCTGAAGATGGAAATGTGACCTTGTGCAAAGTTTTATGGGAAGCTTTAGCACATTGTTGGAGACTTACTTAATATGTCACATGGTGAGTAAGGTATTGTGGATGCCAATACCCAGGACATATAGGATAATGTTAGAGGCATGGAGATGATAAAGTAAGTATTGATCTTCAATCCAAACCCTTTCTGTTGCAGTAGGTACTGTACAGAAAAGTTTATTGGTGGGGTTATAGAATTTGAGTTTGAGGTTTAGTGATTGTGTTGAGACTATCCATGCTAAGGGATGAACCTTAGTAACCGTGGGGTTAATGATATGTGAGGAATACATGATGAGTGATGATCATGTCGTATATCAATAATAGAGGATCTGAATTGATGATACTGAAGGTTAAGAACATGTTTGGATAAGATCTAAGCTGATGTGGTGCTTAGGTCAAGATGATAATCAGGTTACACTTTGGTTCTATTCTATAATGAAAGTCAGAACCTTGTGAACCTTATAGATGATGATGAACCTTCAGTAATTGTTTAAGGATATTACCTAGAACCGTGGAGGTTAGAATATGTGCTATTGATCTTGATATTTTTAGCATGCCTATTGGGTATGATTGAGGAAAGTGATTTCTGATTCGGGTGATGTTGAGATATCAAGAGTATAATCTTGATTTGAGAATGAAGAATTTGAGATAGCCAAAGTGGCTGAGGTACTAGAGTATAGTACGGAAATGAGTGAGAATCCTCATTTGGAGGTTGCTAGTTGTAAATCTAGCATGAGGGAAAGATCTCAATCATGAACTTGTCCCTTTAAGTTAGGATATTTCTTGAAGTAGAGTTGATATTGAAGTTCAAATGAGCAGATTACAGAACTGCTAGAGAAGAAGGATCTTATGAGATTTGAATTCCATTATAATGGTACTTCCATTTGGAAGCATTAAACTGGACAGAACTACTTGCGGAGGATTCTGATCGGAAAGGGCTACCTACGGGGAGTTTTGATCGGAGAAGGCTATATGTGGGGAGATTTGATCGGAAAAGGCTACCTATGAAGGGTTAGATCGGATGGGCTACCACTTAGGGGACTACGTAAAGCACCGAGTGTAGGATTGTAGTGCGAAGCCGCCGTGATGTTGAACCATAGTGTGCATTCGATGTGATGACAAACCGTGGCGTGAAGTCGCAATGAAGTTTAAACCGTAGAGTAGAGCTACGAGGGCGTTGGCTCTCAATAGTGGTATATTATAATGAGTTTTCTATCGAGTAAGTTTCCTTGAGAAGAAGGGTTTGTATGACCCAGTGAATAGTCATGCAGTGCTTAAGCACTAAATGATGAAAGAGATTGAGGAAGAACAAGCTCAACAATGTTAAGCTAAATAGCTTTTGCTCTCGTATCTTATGTAATGGTTTTGCATGTATGTGTTTACCATCGAGTGTATTCATGTTATGAATATACGGTAGGCAGTAAGACCTATTTAGACCCATGTGTCATTAGGCAGTTAAACCTGATGGGTAGAGGCCAATGCTGTAAGTCCTTCGATGTCTATGACATAGGGGTGATTCCCTAGACAGTAAGACCTTATAAGCATTCATGAGTTTACAGGGTGGTCGGCCGGGGGCCTATCTTTACGCGGGTAGACGCCACAGATATTTCTATTATGCATGAGTAGTTGCTCGGGGCCTATCTTTGCACGAGTGGACACTCGGGGCCATGGAAATTACTGTTTTGCACAAGTGGAATCCCGGGGCCTATCTTTGTATGGGTGAACATTTGGGGCCATGTGACTTGTGGATTGAAAGTTCAGTAGATGCCATGAGGCTATTTGCAGATGTGCCAAATGCGTTGTGATTATGATGATGATGGTTTGTTTAGCATGCTTCGTGAACATTACATAAGAATGTGAATGGGTTGAGTAGTAAGAGATAGAGCCTGAAACGAGTAGATTAAACTCAATGATGCTAAAGTTATCTAGCGTGGCTTAAGTGTCCAACGTCGCATATTCGATACTTAAGAGATCTCCTTCAGGGGATAACTGGTTGGGCGGCCAGCAAAGTTTTGCCTTCGGTGCTCCTAGTGGGGGTTCAGTTGGGCCGAATGTTATACCTATGCACAGTTAGTCCAGGTGTGCCTGGAACCGGGACCTAATGCGTGTAAGCCTAGGGGTACTCATCTGGCAAGAGATGGATCCCGAAATGAGAAGTTTGGGTTAGACTTCCGTGCGACTGCAGCGGGCCTAGTGGGAGAAATTCCAGTGCAGCTGCAGTGGGCCTAGTGGGAGGGTTGTGTAATGACTCCCGTACTGCTATAGAGGGTGTCCATTGAGGGTAGCTTTGCAGTTGGGCCTAGTAGGAGGGCTATGTTCGGTAAAGATGGTGGACTGAATGTTTAATGCCATAAGACCTGACGGGCTGATATGTCCTTAGGCTGGCAGGATGCAAAACGTGTTGAGAATGGAGCCGAGAAGAGGCTCAAGGCAATAAGACCCCATATGCAAGTTTGCATAGGACAAATGTCCGTGGGCCATAAGACCTATGTGTCTAAGTGCTGTGGTTATTACCTAGCATGGTGACATAGGACGAGTGTCTCCGGAGAATGAATTGAGGATGGAATATTGGCATAACATTCAGATTATACCAAATTGTAGCAGAGGTAATAAGCCTATGATGCCTATAGCATGTGAGGTGAATCCCTAGGCTGTTAAGCCAAAGTATCCAGTGTCTTGGTAGTAAGTGAGCCGTAAGGCTTAGTATACAAACAAGATGATCCAGGAGAGTGCCGAAGAGGCACTGAGGCCTAAGAACCCAAGTACTGTGAGATCGGACTGGTGAGTCCTCTAATTTGAATGCAAAATGCTATTTGAGATTTGGTCTCAAGAATATTATTCTTGAGTTGCATGCTTTATAAGCTTGAAAATGAAAGAGCTAAATGAGAAGATGGCTGTAATTTGCCACCGTGATTGGAGGTTCTCACTAGGTAAGAGTGGGACGAAGTAATAGCTTTCACCGATACGGCGTAAGAGGCTAGCCATTTTATTGATGCCTTGGCTGGAAGAGCTAAGCAGGTATATGGGTACCTGCGTAAAGCACTAGTTATTATTGAGAAAAGAGGTAGAAAAATAACGGTTAAGGTACCACATGTAGCTTCCAAAAGGAGGGCTAACCGGAAATTGTGCCGATAATTGAATGGAGAGAGAGACAGAATGTCTCAGGATGATTCTCTGAGGTACAAATTGTACCATATGGTGTTCGAAATTTTGAGGAAGAAATTTATTGAATGGGGGGAGAAATGTAATACCCCGAATTTTGGGATTAAAGGCCTGAGATTTAGCCTGGATTTAATGGACTGCTAGACCCTGGTGTAGCGAATGTCCAAGTGAGGAATGATATATATCCTAAAATTCCTTAATATCTTTGGATATTAAAAGAAATAAAAGGTGAGGGCAAAATGGTAATTTTGCCATAAGTTGAAAAATGATGGATTTTCCCTAATATTCCCAATATGTTGAGTTGAATGGGAATTAAAAGGAGGAAAATGACTACTTGGTAATTAATGAAGCCATGTTGGTAATTATTATCAAGTAAATTCAATAAGAGGAAAAGCTTAAAGCTTTAGTGGACCACTTGAGGTGGTATAATGGGATAATTGGAGAGTGAGTTATACTCTCATAATTCTCATTAATATTAATGGAATGATGAAGGAAAAGAGAAAGGAAACTTGTTGTGCAAGTAATGTGATAGGTGGACTAATTGAGTAAAGGTCACCGGATGATTTTAATTGATCATCATCCTTCATCAATTAATCCCCTTTGTTTCCTGCGGTCAAATTAAAAGGGAAAAGAAAGAGAAATCGGACAGAACGAGAAAGAGAGAGAAAGAACGAGAACGCGACGAAACGAGAGGAGAGAGAGAAGAGAGAGAAAGCTTGTATTGGCCGGAATTCATCCGGAACGGCGTTTTCTCTCAAAATGTCCAATACAAATGTTGTTCTACTCATCCCGAGCTTCGATTCTATGGTTTTGGATTCTTGTTTAGTGGTCATTGGTGCCGTCTCACCGGCCAGAGCGTCGCCAGAATTCCAAACCGGATTCAGAAGCATGTAAAGGTAAGCGTGTGTTACCTTTATGCCGTTTCGGTTTATCATTTGGATTAGTATTTTGGAAGTAGTGTACTGTTCATCTCTCATTGTATCCATGTTTTGGGGGCCAAAATGATGTCCAATGAATGTCTAAACGGCTAATCATGTAATAAGGAGTATAAAGGAGGGTATTAAGTCAAGGAAAGGGAGGAACCGACACAACTCTTCTGGGAACTCTAACATGGCTACCTTAAGTGTGGCAAGAGGATAGAGTTAGAATTTCATCAATTGGATGATTCCATTGAGTTTAGAAGAGCAAATTGTGTAGAGTTCATGTTGAAGAGAAAGTGAGAAAAGGCCCAGAGGGTGAAATGACCAATTTACCCTTTTAGCTCTAAGTAGGGGCTGTTAAGGGGTATTTTCATCATTTCGGCTTGAATTTGACAAATTTGAAGTCATAGATGGATTCTACACGTGAAATTGTGTAGGATTGGCCCATGTTGCAATTTCTGTAAAAGTACATTTGGGCCGGGCTTCAGGGGGCATTTTGGTAATTTAGCATAATTGGGCTAAGTTATCAATTAATACGGGTCTAAAATGATATAAGAAAGAGTAATGACTCATGTATTAAATGTTTGGGAATTCTAGGACTCGATGGATGGACGTGCCCGAACCGGAGCAAAGACGAAGGATTGAGGACGGACGTGAAGTCTGACAGGTAGTGGACTTACCTTTCTTGCATGTGTGATATGTATGTTATATGTATTGATTGTGTGACTGCTATGCCTATTTATGTTGAGCATATTTGATTGATTGAAGCTCTGTATATTTGTGCGATGGCCATTGGTATGTCATAATATTGAGCATGCAGCATGTCATTATGTTGGCATGAAATAGGGTAGGCAAGCATGCCATGCATAGTGGTACTGTTCACTACTGAGATTATTTCGAATCTCACTCCTCCCAAACAACCATAGTGACAGGTGAAGATGCATGAAGATGCACGGAGGAGATATGGAGACGTGAAGTGAAGAGGAGGCCGTAGTGCGAGGCACTACATTTATATTTCATGAGTATGTATGAATGTTGTATAAGCAAAGAATCACTCTAATGTATTTGAGAAATTTTCTAGCATGAATAAGCGAATGGCTTTTAGTTTAATAATTTATCGCTCGCTTACTCTGATATAATGGAACTAAGAGCTGGTAAGGTAAGTATATGGAAGGGTGTTTACATTTTATGGTATCAGAGCTACTGAAAATGAGGTGTTTCATTTACAAGGAGTACCAAAACAATAATAGCTAGGTACATGCGGAAACACTATAATCACAACGAAACTCCGGGACTCTAATCACCAGTAGCTACCGCTTTGCCTTTTGAGCTACCTGCTTCAGCTGAAATTGTTTTGTTGTTTGGAAAGAATGAGATTCGAGAGAATCTCAGTAGCAACATGCTTACATACAATATAATGCGAAAAATAGATATGCATTGTCATGAAATGTAAGATGATTGAATGTAAGTGTGTACACTAGCCCAAGGTCAAACTTCACGTCTGCCCCTGGTCAACTTGGTGCCCCTGTTGGGTCTTTAACCACAACATGGCGAATGGGTGTGTCTAGGACACTAGCTCATATTATATGTATGACATTTATAGTGGCATCACATAGTATATGTAAGAAGGATGTTACTACCTGATTGCTTTCCTTGTGTCCTTTTTCTCATGGTTCAAAGCTCAGGCAAGCTTAATCTTCGGATTGTTCACAATTTCTACAATATCCAAATGCCCCAAACTCTATATATTGGTTAACTTAGCTTGACAATGCTAAATTACCAAAATGCCTCTGTAGACCCCGGTCTACTAAAACATATCAAAATTTATGACTTGGGCTATTCCTATACAATTTCACGTGTATAATGCATTTTTGACATCAAATTGGTCAAATTCAGGGTCAAATGATGAAAATACCCCTAGTTTCCCTCTCATTTATGTTTCAAAGCACATTTTGTCATTTCTCATTCTGGAGTTTTTCTCACTTAGTTGTCAATATAAACCCTACACAATTTCATCATCTAAACCCATTGGAATCATCAAAATTATCAAATTCCATCTCCTTAATCAAGTTCTACACAGATATTAGATTTTAAGTTCTCAAAAAAATTATGTCGGTTTCTCATTCTGTCTTGCTTAATCAACTCCTTTCTACTTATAGTTAAACGATTAGCTATTTAAATGATCATTGGTTAAGGTTTGGGAATAACTTGAATTTTAAAGTCTTTTGAGTTCTACATCTTTGATTCGTTATAACAACCAAACCATACCAAAAATAACACCAATAGCATCCACTTAAGCAATAGAATCATGTTTAGATAGTTACCTTTGAGTTTCTCCACTTTCTCTCTCCTCAACATTCGATTGTGTCTCTCTCTTCTCTTGGAAACTCTTGAAAAACCTTTGATTCAAAGATAAAGAGATGACCAATAGAGATCATAGTGAGTTTAGGAAGTATGAATCACAAGTTTAAAGCTTCTTACCTTGAGTTTGAGTGAAACCTAGCTCTCCTGCTTGCTTCTCGTTCTGCACCGACTCTCAGCTCTCTCTCTTGTTCTTTCTGGTTCATTTGGCACAGGAATGGAATGAAAGAAATAGATGAAAGGAACGTTATATTAAGTTAATCAAAAAACTTAATAGGTGGTACTATTCCATTGGTCCACATATCTCATGTCATGTTTTATTTCATTTCCCTTTTGCTTCTTCATTCCACCGTACTGCATGAGAAAAGAGAGGAAAAATATTGATCTCAACTATCCCATTATCATATTACAAGTTGTTGACTTTTGTCTTTTAACTTTTGACTAGTTGGCATTTCTTGATAATAATTCACCAAAATATGCTTATTAATTATCAAGTAGCCATTTCCCTCTTTTTAGTTCCCATATAATTGAGATCATTAGGAAAATTAGGAAAAATAATCATTTTCCGCTTTTTGGCAAAATTACAATTTTGCCCCTACATTTAATGATTTACCGAAATAAATTATTTCTTACTTCTTTCCTTGGGTTTAATCAAATTTTGACTTGTATAATAGGCCTTTATTCATATCATTTCACATTTTAAATTTGGGTTACCATAGCAGGCCTTTTCATGGACATTAATTGCTCTTTCAAGTCCTTACTTAGCCGAATTATGAGTGACCAACAATTGAAATATTATAGTAAATTCATTCATACCATCATTAACCATTTTATTCTATTAGGTGTATCAATTACATAGGAGGAATATTGGTGACTAAAAATTGGGGTGTTACATTTCTCCCCTCCTTAAATAAATTTCATCCTTGAAATTTGTTACAAGTACTGACTCATAAACTCAGGGAAATGCTTTTGCATGTCTTCCTCAGACTCCCATGTAGCTTCTCTAGGAGATAGTCCCTTCTATACTACTTTGATGAATGGAATACTTTGGTATCTCAATTGTTTATCCTGCCAATCGATAATTCTGCCAGGTGTGACCTCATATGTCAAGTCATTTCGTTGGTCAACCTCTTCGTATTCGATCACATACTCAGGATCGGGTTGATATTTCTTCAATTGTGATACATAGAAGACATCATGCAACTTGCTTAATCTTGGAGGTAAAGCTATCTGGTATGCCACTGGCCTAATTCTTGATAAAATTTCGAAAGGACCGATATATCTTGGGTTCAACTTCTTTACTTTCATCGCTCTGCCAATGCCAGTAGTAGGCGAAACTTTCATAAATACATGGTCACCAACCTCAAATTCAAGAGGTTTATACCTTTTATCAGTATAACTCTTTTGTCGACTCTCTGCAGCTAGTAGTCTTTGCTTGATTAGCTTAATTTGTTCTGTCGTTTGATCAATAATGTCTGGCCCATAGATCTGTCTCTCAGACAACTCTATCCAGCATAAGGGCGATTGACACTTCCTTCCATACAACGCTTCATAAAGAGCCATCTAGATGGTCAAATGATAGCTGTTGTTGTATGCGAATTTTGCTAAAGGAAGGAATTAATCCTAACTACCCTTGAAATCAATCACGCACGCTCTAAGCATATCTTATAGTATTTGGATTGTTCTTTTAGTTTGTCCATTTGTTTGAGGATGATAGGCCGTACTGAATCAGAGCTTAATACCTAAGGCCTCATGTATTACTTTCCAGAACTTGGAAGTGAATCGTGGATCTCTGTCTGATATGATGTTCTTCGGTGTACCATGGAGATGCATAATCTCTTTAATATAGATGTCTGCCAGCTTGTCGAGAGAATCGTGTACACTGATCGAAAGAAAATGGGCTATCTTTGTGAACCGATCAACTATTACCCATATGGCATCATGGTTCTGAACCTTTGGTAGTCCTGTTACAAAGTCCATAATGATGCTCTCCCATTTCCATTCAGGAATTACAAGATTCTGTAGTAGTCCTGAAGGTCGTTGATGCTGAGCTTTGACTTTCTGGAACATAAGGCAATAAGCAACAAACTTTGTCACGTCCCTTTTTATGCTTGGCCACCAATATGTGGACTTTAAATTATGGTACATTTTAGTCACTCCTGGATGTAGAGTGTACTTACTTTTATGTGCTTCTTCCAGAATCTGTCACTTCAATTCTGTTTGTAGTGGTACGTATATTCTCTTGTGGTGCCGGACTAGTCCACTTGGTGATAAATCATACTCTTTAGTTTCTCCATTTGTGATCATGTTTCTGATAGACTGAGCATGTCTATCTTGTTTTTAAGCCTCTTCTATCTATATTCTCATATCGTTCTCTATTTGACTAATATTATGGTTACTAACCAATATCTGATTTTTAGTTCCCATAAAATTGAGATCACTAGGAAAATTAGGAAAAATAATCATTTCCCGCTTTTTGGAAAAATTACAATTTTTCCCCTACGTTTAATGATTTACCGAAATAAATAATTTATTGCTTCTTTCCTTGGGTTTAACCAAATTTTGACTTGTATAATAGGCCTTTATTCATATCATTTCACATTTTAAATTTGGGTTACCAGGCCTTTTCGTGGACATTAATTGCTCTTTCGAGTCCTTACTTAGCTGAATTATGAGTAACCGACAATTGAAATATTATAGTAAATTCATGCACACCACCATTCACCATTTTATTCTATTAGGTGTATCAATTACATAGGAGGAATATTGGTAATTGAAAATTGGGGTGTTACAGCTCCTGTACTTCTTCCTATAAATTCATTTATGAATATTTGTTCATATTTTCTTATTAATACTGCATAATATTCTTTTCTATTTTCATATGGTTCTGTTACATTTCTTACTTGTTCTCTAAATTCATTATTCTTACTTTTCCACCAGTTATATACATTTCCTATAAATGATGATTCTAATAATAAGCTTATTACATTGGTTTCTAAGGATTTTCCCATTAATGCTATTAGATGTGACTTACTCCATTCTTCTAATATTTTTTTCATTTTCATTACTACAATCTAAATCTAACCATATTCCTGAATTAGGTACTTGTCTTGTTTCAAATTGTTCTAGTGGTGGTGGTACAAATCTTGAATTTCTTGGTGTTTTAAACTTAGCTTCAAATTCAATATAATTTGATTCTCTTAATGGTTCTTTATGATAATATTCGAAATCTTCATTCTCATTTGTATTCTCTCATTTCTTCTAGCATTACTATATTTTTCTTTATGAAGTAATTGTGATGGCATTATTACTGCACTTTCTATTGTATTCATTTCTTCTGCTATATTTAATTCAAATGATTCTAGTGTTTTTATTTTTGTTGCATCTTTAAATTTCTTTTGTATTTCTTCTAAATTTTCATCCTCTTTTCCCATTAAATCTTCTATTTTTTGATATTATATTTCTTCTTTTATATTCATCATATTTATCTTGTCTTTTGGTCTTATTATTTTTATTAATTCTTCAATATCATCATTTTTTCTGCACATTATTTCTGGTGGTCTGTGTGATTCTTTCATTAGTTCTTTTTCTTTTTCTTTATCTATATTTTTCTTCTTTTATTATTAATTCTTTACTTTCCTGATCATTTTTTACTTCTTTTCCTTTTATTATTTCGTTCTCTAATTTTTCTATTTCTTCATATACTACAAAGATATTATTATTTAAAACTTGTATATTTTACATTTACATCAAAACTATGTTCTTCTATTTGTTTTATGGACTTTTTTTTTCTCATTCTTCCATTTCTTTTATAGCATCCATTATATTCATCATATTTATTTGAGGATTGTCTTTTATAGGTTCTATTACCTTTTTTTGATTTTATTCCTAAGCATTTCATATCTCATTTATATCTTCTTTTACTTCTATTACTTCTTTCTTTATACTTTTTACTTCTTTCTTTATTTCATATATTTTTTGTTCTAATGGATTAGTACTTATATCCTTCTATAACCCGAATCATATATATATTGTGTCTATATATATACATACACATATATGTATATGTATATAGTGTCTATATATGTGTATATATATATATATAGACACACACACACATGTATATGTATATGTACATATACATATACATGTACATATATATACATATATATGTATATGTAAACACACACATACACAAACATGTATGTGTGTGTGTCTATATATACACATATATGTATACATATGTATACATATACATATATAATATCTATGTATACATACATACATACATATACATATACATATACATATATAGACACACACACATATGTACATGTACATGTACACATATGTATATATGTATGTATACAAATGTTTATATGTATGTGTATAGACACACACACACACACATACATGTTTGTGTGTGTGTGCGCGCGCATGTACCTATAATATATATGTACATGTATGTACATGTATATGTATATGTATATATACATATATGTATATATATAGACACACACACACACAAATAAATATTTAACAATTAAATATTCACACAACATATGTATGTAATTTAAAACTAACACAATATAATAATATTATCATATAATATGTGTGTGTGTTTGTGTGTGTGTACCTTTATACATATACACGAGAAGTTATGAATAAAAATATAGGAACTATATTTGAAGAAATTGAAATGATAGATAAGAAAAGAATATGAAATTAATAATAAAACCAAAGGAAGAAAAATTGAAAGAGTGGAAAAAATAGAAAAGGAAGAAATTAAAGAAGCAATGAACAAGAGCAATCAATTCTTTTGAATCCTAATATTCTGTAAAAAAATAGAAATGACAGAAAGGAAAGAAGAAGTGACAGAAAGAAAAGAAAAAGAAGAACAACAACAAGAGCAAGCATTATGGAGGATATATCATAATCCCCTTATTAGACCGTACTCATTTAGAATATGATAAAACTATTTTCTTAAATCCCTACAGGGGGTTTAGCCTGACATACCTTATTCAAAGCTTTCAAAATTTGATATTCAAAAGTTGCTCAAGAGATTACTAGAATAAAATTTTATTGATACTAAGAAAGTATTTATAAGAGAGATGAGAAGGCTCGAATATTCAAAACTTCATAATAGAGAAGCTTGAAATTCGATGATAGTATCTATGCATGAGAAGGCTCGAATAAGAAAGTGTTTAATTATGTACGTACGTGTATGTGTGTGTGTGTGTATCTATATATATGTGTGTGTGTGTATGTGTTATATATAGACACACACACACACACACAAAATTTATCAATTAAATATTCACACAACATATCTATGTATATACATATATGTGTGTGTTGTGTAAATACACACACACACACACATATACATATACATATATATATATACCCTCTGAGGATATGTATAAGTGTGAATATTTAATTGATAAATATTTATGTGAGTGTGTGTATCTATAAACACACACACATATCTATATATACATATATATACCCTTTGAGGATATGTATATTTGTGAATATTTAATTGATAAATATTTATATGTGTGTGTGTGTGTGCGCGCGCGCGCAAAAGAGAGAGAAAGAGTCTTGAAGAAAGAAGAACAAGGGAGAGAAGCTAGAGTTCAAGAAGGGATCAAGGTAAGTTGGTTATGAAATTTCATTTGTTATGCCTTCAAAATTCATGGAAACTCTCTCTAATCTTTTATGTCATCTTGAATCATCCTTATAAGAAACAAAAGGAGAGAGTGGTAATTTTGGAGATAAAGAAACAAGAACAAAGGTAAGCATATGAACTTATTGATTCTTGAAGAATTAAGTTTCTTCTTGATGTTGTGGTTGGTTATTGGTTGATTTTACTTGGATTTTGTAATTTGACATGTACAAATTCTAAGGGGAGATGCTGCCCAAATTTATATTGATTATGTTTATTTTTTGTTTACATGATTAAACAAGTGATTACATGTGAAAGGAAGATGTTTTAGGGAAAGAATTCATGAAAATACAACTTCCCTCAAATTATGAAGCATTTTGGCTAGTCTTGAAATTTAGGGTTAGAGCTAGAATTTTGTAATTTTGATGGTTCCATGATGCTTAGAATGGAACATTATGTAGGGTTAATGTGGATTGTGAAGCATGAAAAGCCCTAGAATGAGAAATGACAATTTTGCCTCTAAAACCCTAAGTTAGGCCTATCAAGGGTAAATCTATAATTTGGGCTGGAATTTATCTAATCTGAGGTTAAAAATGGATTCTAAAAGTGAAATCATGTAGGATTAGCTTAGGTAACAAGTTTTGAAAAAGTACAAATATACCGGATAAAAAGGTAATTAGACCAGGTTTCCTAAGGGTATTTTTGTAAATACGCAATTTTGGGCTAAGATAACCAACTTATAAATTCTTGAAAGAGGTAAGAAGAAGTAAAAACTCATTTAAAATTACTTTGAGAATTTTAGGATTTGATAATTGCCCAAGCCAGATGGAAAGTTAAAGAATCTGTAATAGCTAGGCTTTGGAAAGGAGTCTAGGTAGTAACTCTATCTCTCATATTAATATACATTGTTTGTCATGTTCTGTACAATGTGTTGCATTGTGGTGTTATGAGCCTATGTGGCATTTTTACCTATAAGGTATAATCACAAAAATATGATGTGTGCATGATGGTCACGATATGATTTGTTGTGTGATCATAATCATGTTATGTGCAGGATGATCATGATATGATATGTTGTGTGCACGTAGGGATTAGGCGATCATTTTGATCTCAGGAAAAATCATCGCTTTGATCCTAAACATTATTGGACATGTGTTGGTATTTTGATTGCTGCATCATGATAAAATGCTGCATTGCATGTTTATATTTCACATTTTATATGATTGATAGTCTGTTACTACTGAGATTCAATTCGTTTGAATCTCACTCTTTCCAAAAAATCAAAATTACTCAGCTAGAGGAAACGGCTTATAGGACAAAGTAGCAGATACCGGTGACAGAGGCTTAGGTGCAGTTCAAGGAATCTTTTTTTGGCTATCTATTAGTTACTCTTGTAACTGAGATTTATATTGTAGCTTGAACAAACCGTGTAGGGATTTTATGTAATGTAATCAAGAATTTTATATCAGCATAATGTACTAATTATGTATGCCCATTGAACTGCGCATTATTACTCTGATAAATGTAAGAATACTAAGGGGTTTGACATTTTTGGTATCAAAGCATGCGGTTCTAGCAATGACAGAATAGTATACTGATATGATTTTGATTACATTATAATGGGAAGGACAAACAGAAAATGGTGACAGAGAAGTAAGTCACCACTATCAGTAAATTTTCTTTGAGGATCAGAGGATGCTTAGAGGGTAGTCAGGACCACTATGTCCAGTTGGAAATGGTGCCAAAAAGCTTAGGCTTCAAAGAAATAGATGGGCAAGAGTTAGTATATGAGCCTCAAACCAGATCAGGGCCAATAGTCAAAGTTATCAGTTGATAATGCGAAGCAACTACTGTCTATGAGGATGGTGTCAGATCCATACATGGTTACCAGTTCTAGAGTAGAACCTATATGCATGGGATATGACCTGTAGATAGGTCAGGAGTTGAGAAGATGCATTAGGATTATGTTAATGTGAGCTTTCTGTGTTCAGAATACTCTGACCCCCCTAGTATGCATTGTACGTGCATGATATCGACACATTGCACTAGGAGCAGGCATTATATAGTATAGAGTTCCCATATGAAGATCAGATTCATACAATGTGATACCTCATTGCCTATAGCCTCAAATGAGTACAAAATAAAGATTAGTGTAATCATTCTTGAAACTAGGATTAAGTCCCGGATTAAGAAATACTAAAAAACATTCACAAATTCCAAACCGATCTCAGAACTTGAACCTAGGATTGGAAAGGATTTTCAAGGGTAGTAAAATTTTCTCAAACCATTTTTTCAAATATTCACTATCTCACTATGTCTCACGCACTCTTCTTTTCGTTTTATCAGAGTTTGCGAGCGATTCTTTGCGTAGTTCTCATGTTCCATACCTTAATTATGTTTCATTAATGATTGGAAGCATAATATAACTAAACTAACTTTTACTAGTCTCTAGGCATTACTAGTTTAACTATTGTAACATGTCAGAGTTACAAGCTATTTATAGTGTATACATGTCAAAAATATCCAAAGTGCACATAACAGACAACCAGCAAAACCAAAGTCTTCAGCTTTCAAGCCTCTAGCTATTCACATTTGCCTTCAGATCTTCTTGCCCCTTGAGCTCTCCCCTATACTGTAGATGGGTTTTTGAAAAAAAGTGAGATTCAAAAGAATCTCAGTAGTAGCGTAGTGCCAATTGTCAAACCCCGTAGAATTTAAACATTTCATAAAGCATCATTGCATAGTTTAAACTGACAAACAAAATTTATACAAATATACTGATATATGTTTCTTGATTATAATATAGGAGTCCAAAAAGTAGTCAAGCGTTACATATTATATTCCAAAAACTTGAGTAGTCTCCACTATAATTAACATTGCAATAATTCTTTAAACTGCTTCTCTTCAGTCCTTGTGTTCGACTTTTTCCTTGCCTTTGGAATTACTATGCCTAGCTGGATAATTTATTTATAGGAAAGGAATGAGATTCGAACGAATCTCAGTAGTAACCAGAAATTATTCATATAAAATGCAAATAGTAAACATGTCAAACCCCTTAATATTTCGATATTCGCAGAGTAATAAGCATAAAGTTCCATAAGGCATATAAAAATAGCGGAAATATTACTGATATTAAGTTCAAGTTTACATTACAAGAGAATCCCCGTAGGGTTTGAAAATATACACAAATGTACAAAGCGTTTATTAGTAGCAAAAAGTGTAAGCATAAATAACAATTGCAGCAATAGAGAGCTCCGGGTCCCTAAACACCGGAAGCCATCGTCTTGCCTTTCGAGCCACCTACTTCAGTTGTAAGGTTTGTATTTTGGAAAAAGAATGAGATTTGAGGGAATCTCAGTAGCAACATGTTTACAAACATATAGAATGTGAAAATGGATATGCAATGTCATGTCATGTAAGAATATCGAAACTATATGTGTATATTTGCCCAAGGTCAAACTACATGTTTGCCCTTGGTCGACTTAGTGCTCTTGTTGGGTCCCTGACCACAACATGGCAAATGGGTATGTCTAGAACACTAGCTCATGTTACAGAGAATGACTTTAAACATACAAATAATCACATAAGATATGCAAGAAGAAGTTACTACACTAGTGCATAAAAGACTTTTTACATGTGACGGAATGAACTTTTTACACTTGACATAAAACACGTGTAGAGACAATAGGTATAGAAAATTGAGACTTTCTACATGTGTCGTAAACCACGTGTAGAAAGTCTCACTTTCTACCCCAGACGTAAAATGTCAAGTTTAGAAAGTACCACTTTCTACACGTGACTTCTTAGGTCAGGTGTAGAAAGTTTGAAAAGTGGAACTTTCTACACTTGACTTGAGGGGTCACGTGTAGAAAGTCCACACTTTCTACACGTGACTTCCCAAGTCAGGTGTAGAAAGTCTACTTTCTACACCTGACGTGAGGGGTCACGTGTAGAAAGTCTACACTTTCTACACCTGACCTAAGAAGTGGTATAGTGGGACTTTCTACACCTGACTTAAGAGGTCAGGTGTAGAAAGTGGGACTTTCTACACCTGACCTCTTAAGTCAAGTCTAGAAACTCATTTTCAGAAATTTTTTTTATTTTTATATAAACTCATTTACATAATAATAAACAATAAAACACCTGATAAAAAAATCAATTTGCAACAAAACTAATGTGAAATATCAAATTCCATCCAAAATATTAACAAAGCCATATAAAGGTACACAAAACTTGACCTTATGTTTACAACGAAATTTGTACAATTAAAGTCAAACCCAATACCAAACAGTGACAATAAAATTCAACATGTCTAACACCAAATAGTTATTAACTTTACATGTTTAATATTAGACTCACAACTTTATGATCTCTAAAAAATAAGTTGAACAACGTGTGCAAACGTCATCAATGTCCTCTTCAAAAAAGCATCCGTAATGTCAAACATCTACGTATAGATTTTAAAATAAAAAATCACATCAATTTAATAACTACGAAATGAACTTAATAAAAAAAAATAATTAAATACAATTACCTCTTCTGTAAATTCTGTACTACCTAAGAGGATGATGTTTAACATGTGCCTCATCACATAATATCTACAAGCCTTATTCCCCTTTTGAACATGCATTATATTATATTAATTATATATGTGAACACGATAACTATGTTCATAGAAGGATTGAAATCGTTTTCATTTGGTTGTATCCAGATAGTCTCCCTAAGCTCATGTGTTTGCTTTTTCTAAACCACTCTTTGGTACGTTTCCATTGCCCTATAGAAAAATATATAAAAGAGGGTAGATTATATAAAAAACTTACATATTGCAAATAAAATGTCATTGTCAAAGTATACTTATGTGTCCATCATTTTCTTTAAATCCTTTCTTGGATTATAATGTAATGAACATAAAAGAACGACGACATTTTACTTTGGATATAAAACCACTAACTGCCAATGAGTGCTGCAAAAAGAGGTATGAATTATATATATTCACAAAAACAAGGTATCAATTACAAGCTTTTTCTTACTCGTGAACATATGGCACTAGGTAGCACTCTTTTCCATCTTCACAGAGCCTCTGCCGAAGGTATGACTCTCTTATGGCGAAAGTGTTCCCTTTTTTTTATGTGAATCGAGCAAAGGAATCCAAACTTGTCACCGTTCCCTGAAAAAGTATAAAGGCGATGGAGGTACCTACAATAGTTAAAGCATGTTAGAATCAAAAGTTGAATACTTAGTAATATTGTTAAAAATATACCCACATCATAAACAAGTGGAAGTGTGGTATGGTAATTTGATCCTTTGTTAACATCCGCACTACATCCTCTTGCTCGATATGCACGAACATAAACCTCTTACCCATAATGTCTGGATCAATCGTCAATACTTCAGTTGAGAAGGATCCGTCAAACGCCAGCATACACAGACGTTGAAGCAGCTTCACCTGGTTTTGGGTCTGCGGTAGGGGCTGGCGTTGTGGAACCACTTCATTGGATGGGGTAATTTGCTAAATAAACAAAAATTAATAAGAAAGAGTTAGTAATAATTGCAAGTTATAAATTTCTAATACGAAAAAATTGAAACATATCAAGAAGACAAATATTTTCATACTTCAGCACAAACTGCAGCTAGAACAACCCGGACAAGTCTCTTTGGCCACCTAAGGAATGTTTTGAGGGCTTCACCCACAATCTTCACCACATCATTAGGAAATGGAATAGGCGCATCTAGAATTTTTACCTCTCCAATCACCATTCTCACTTCGTCATCTTGCATTTGCTCGTAGTGGACGATTGGCCCCAAGTTTTGTATTGCTGCAAGTACTACTAAGCGTCTATCAGGGTCCTCTAAATATAACTCACAAGGTTCACTATGTTTTTGGACTCCAGATTCCTCATATTTACGCCCAAGAACACAACTTCTATTTGTGCTCTGAACTGCGGGAGAACTTGTCGCATGGATAGTTGTGTCCTGTCGTTAGCTTAGGATACTCATCATTTCTTCCTTCAGTTGTAACATCTGGGCGACCATTTGCTTCCTTTCATTCTCTAATATCACTTGCATCTTCTTCCTTTCATTCCCTAGCATCAATTTCATCTCTTACTTAGTGACCATTCCCATTGAGGCATAACGTGTATGTGCTCCAAAGTAGTCTCTTATGACTAGTCCTCGTCTAACGCCCCTAACACGACCACCATGGTCCGGAGTCCCCGTGACAACCATCAAGATATCATCCCTTCCCTGTGGAATGAAGGCTCCTTGGGCACGTTCTAGTTAAAGTTGATCCTGTAATATATAAATAACAAACATAATTAATATGTTACTATACAATAAAGAAAATAATAAGGATTGATGTTAAATTACTTACAATCCTTTCACCAATCACACGTGCCTTCTCGCTCGTATACTCTACAGTCTTCCTTCGACGTACGGCCCTCCATTTTCTTCACGAGATATTGGAGATGGTGGAGATATAATGGTAGATGGATGGATCAGACTGAGCCTCTTCTTGTCGCCTCTTCTGCTTCTCCTTCATCATTTCTTCTTCAAGCTTTTCATAACCCCCACGAGACAATCTGTGGGGGCAATCATTCTTTCTACCACTCGCTATAGCTTTATCCCTTTTTATCTTTTAGTAAGAAACCATCAAATCATTAATCTATAAAATTAAATGAGAATAAAGTAAGTAACTAATTAAAGTGAATAAAAACTAACCAAGGCTTCTGGTGTAGTCTTTATCCTGTAAAATTCTTTCCATATAGCTTCGTCAAGAAATGTATACTCCTGACAAGGATTAGAAGGATTCACACCCTCTTCTACCTCGACATGTATAAATCTTTTAGTTAGAGAGGTCTTGAAGGCCGTCCAACGCTCCACGCAAAACATCCAACGCTCCGGTGGTTAAGATAGACTGTCTTCTTTCCATGTTTAAGTTGATGGTGGCATGTGCCTGCTTCACAAATTGGACATGCTTTATGTCCCTTAACACTATACCTAGATAGGTTTCCATATGCAGGGAAGTCGTTTATGGTACAGAAGATCATGGCACACATATTGAACACCTCTTTTTGATTCGCGTCAAACACATCCATACCTATCTCCCACAACTCTTTCAAGTCTTTGATCAAAGGGGCTAGGTAAACATAAATGTCATTTTCTGGCTGCTTTGGACCTGAAATCACCATAGACAACATAATATACTTGCGTTTCATACACAGACAAGGAGACAAGTTGTAAATTACTAAGAGAACAAGCCATGAACTATGAGTACTGCTAAGGCTTCCATAAGGATTCATGCCATCAGTAGACATCCCAAGCCTGAGGTTTCTTGGCTCCTTTCCAAACTCAGGAAACATCTCATCAATTTTCTTCCATTAAGGAGAATCGGCTGGATGGCGAAGCTTCCCATCCGATATTCTCTCATCTGCATGCTATCTTAAGTTCTTTCCATCATTCACATTACCAAATAATTGCTTGAACCTTGGTTTTACTAGAAGATACAATAACACCTTCACAGGAGGGCCCTTAGTAGTGTCATCAAAGTCTGTATCGTAATTCCCTTTCAATTTGTACCTTGAAGCACCACATTTTGGACACTTATGCTCTCCTTCGAACTCTTCTCTATATAATATACAATCGTTAGGACATGCATGTATCTTTTTGTACTGTAAACCCAAGGGACACAACATTTTCTTTACCTCATAGTTACGGTTGGGTAATTCATTACCTTCTAGAAGCATGTCTGTCAACAACTCAAGCAATTATGTAAAAATCTTGTCACTCCACCCATTCCTTGCTTTCAAGTGGACCAATCTCACCATAGCTGACAGCAACGTGAATTTTGTACATCCCGGGTATAAAGGCTTTTATGTATGACTACACAAGTTATCATATGCATGTGATCGCTCAAAGGACTTTTCACCAATATTATGAATCATGTCCTCTAGTCGATCATCCATGTCCACATCAACTTCTACCTCTTTAGATGCACTCAGGTCTTTTACTAATTCACTATGCCGTACCTATCGTGTATAACTCTTCAAGACGCCATCACAAATCAAATGCCCTCTTATTTCTTCGACACATAGTCACCTCAAATTTAAGCAATTTACACAAGGACAATAAAACTTCCCAGATTTATCACCACCAGCATTTCTTATAGCAAATTCTAAAAAATTCTTCACCTCATTATCGTACTCATCACTAGTTCATCTAGCATAGATCAAGCTATGATCCATATGTGTAAAAAAACTTCAACAGAAAATGAATTTGTTTAAAATTTTATGTTCAAATTATAAGAGGACTATTGAAGGACATGGAACAAAGGAGGAATAAAATTGTAGAGATAAGAACAAAAGGGTCTCTCTAGTTCGGAGAAACAAAAGAGGAAGTGCAGCACATGCATAGTGAAACCACTTGTATGTTTGTGTCCAACCAGTAAGCAAGTCTAATGAAAATAATAGAAGCGAGTAGTATATAAAAATAAATGATAATATATGTTGTATTAAAATCTAAATTATTGAATTGAATGCGTAACAAAAATAGCTTGCTTCAAAAAAGCTAAACCTAACCCACTGGCAATTTCCATTTTTATCCCTACAATGTTGGACTAGAGGAGGATTAACAACATGAGGTTCCAAGAAGATCAAACACACGGACCTCCTAATTTACAACATTCTCCCAATTACGAATTTTTAACCTGGATGAGCAGGTAATACCAGCATGAGGGATCGAACACGTGAACTCTTACTTACAAGAGAACTTAACAGAAATGCCACCATGTTATAAGGCCATTAGCATAACTTTAATAGCTCTTTCAAAAATTAAAAGACATTACAAGGCCTTCCTTGGCTTTAATTAAATCAAGCTACTTCCCAAACATGCAAATCATTCATGAATCACCCATAAACCAACAATAACAACAAAGCAAATAATGGTAAGATGTAAAAGCAACAAAAATCAGTTCATGAGTAAAGGGACGATCATATTCAAAATTACTTGTTTTCCATTCTTGAACCAAGCCGTGGCCTTCTTCTCAGGATCAGAAAAGCTTGTGATTTTTTGAGTAACTCTGGAAACGCACAAATATATAATTAACCACCATATATTCTAAAATCCCAAAAATTTTTACAACCAACTTGTGCACAAACATTTGTTTAGCTTCGTATATAGGAAAGGGATCACAATGAGTCAGGATCATAATGAGTGTATAATCTGTTCTGATATCAACAAGTATATGATCTTTCAAGATTGTGGTGCTGGCAATATGGCAATGGCATTATCTTTTACGAAAAGTAATTAAAGCGAAAATAGGGAAGCAAGACCCGAGGGGTTTAGGATCTCAGTCCTAATAATTATGTTCAGCTTTTATCTCCCATTCCTTCTTCCTCGTATGATGCTTCCGTCTTATCAGTCCATTTCAAAAGGATTAGGTGTGTGAGAGGGAAACCCACTACATACCTTAGTGAATCTGATATATATGGTTGAGGATGAGTTGGAATCCACTCAAAGTGCCTTGATTAGCAATGATAGAGAGAGGGTCGATAGCAACGTGGAAAGACAGACGCTTATGGCTGCATCATCCTAGTCAGCCCGAGGTAGCTGGCAGCAGTGAGGGAGAGAGGAGTCTAAACTTGAGGCAGCAACTAGGGTAGGGATTTCAGCGTTCGCGTGGCAGAGCGTGAGATTGGTATGGTAGCAAAAGCAAAATGAAATGGAGGGAGGGAGGGAGAGGACCTGAAGCTTTTTTTATAATATTCTACACCGGTTGGGCCAGAACCGGTGTAGAAACTATAACTTTCTACACCGGTTGAGGCCCAACCGGTATATAATATATTTTCTACACCGGTTAGCACATAACTGGTGTAGAAAAAAAGACATTCTACATCTGTTGACTTTCAACCGGTGTAGAAAATATATTCTATACCGGTTAGGCCTCAACCGGTGTAGAAAGTTATAGTTTCTACACCGGTTCTGGCCTAACTGGTGTAGAATATGCTTATTTTTTTAAATTCTTTTTCTCTCCTGTGAATTGCTGTGACAATTTCTACACTGGTTGATTTGAAATCGATGTAGAAAATATATTCTACACCGGTTGGGCCTCAACCGGTGTAGAAAGTTATAGTTTCTACACAGGTTCTGGCCCAACTGGTGTAGAATATGCTTATTTATTTTTTTTAAAAAAAATTTTCCTCTCCTGGTGAATTGTTGTGACAATTTCTACACCGGTTAAGATCCAACCAATGTAGAAAGTGTTTTTATTAAAAAAAATTTAAATTCTTGCCCGTTCTAAATTCTGTAAATATCTTAGACTTTCTACACCTATTTAGATGAAACCGGTGGAGAAAGTTATATTCTTTTTGTTTAAAAATTTTATATAATTTTAAAATAAATTTAATTTCATTTATTTTAATGGAAAAAATTTTAAATTTACTTTCTACACGTATTATCTTTTCAACAAGTGTAGAAAGTCATTTTATCTTAATATATTTACGAAAATGCCACCGGTCATACTTTCTACACATTACCGGTTTTGTCATGTGTAAAAAATAGGTGTGAATCCTATATTTTGTACTAGTGCTACCTGAATCTTTTCCAAACTTGCACATTTGTTCTACTTTTGGATTTTGGCTCAGGCTATGTCCAATCCCTATCATCATTAAAGTTACAAGTAATTGGTTATTACTTGTATCATTGTGGCCTTTAAATGGTGTGCTGCTAGTTATTTAATGCAATTACAATAGTTTTTGCACAATACAACTCTGTACAGTGCAGTTTCACTGTTTTCCAAAAACTTACAGCTTGGTCAGCCAACTTTGGAAATTTATAATTAATTCTAAAAAAATAAATTTTGAATGATTCGAAAGCCAAAACTAAGCTCTTTCAATTTAATTTTAAGGAAAAATAGTTAGGTTTTCTCACTGTAATCATATAATTCCCAGTAATTCATCAAACACCACTTATCCAGATAGCATTCCAGAAAATAGGGCATAATTTCAAAAATTCATATCTCCCAATATACTTGTCCAAAAATTACAAACTACCTATTAAATTAAATATCTAGATCTCTACATTAATTCTGAAAAGTTTCAGAAGTTTTGGAAAAGGTTTGGTTAATGAAACACCACTCACACTGTAACTGCTCCATACAGGGCATAACCAACATAAGTACACACAAACTTCATAAATTTCCAAATTGGCATACAACCATCCAAAAATCATGGACACTTGCATAACTACACAATTTTTCATTATAAATCCAATTGAATCCTTAAAATTATCAAATTCCTACTCCTTCCTCACGTCATCCATAGGACAGAAAGTTAGGGTTTCTAGGAGCAACTTGTTTCTTTGTTTTCTCTTGCTTAATCACTTTCTTTCTACTTCTAATCACATGATTATCTATTTAAACACTAAATGGGCATATTTAGAGGGAATTTGGGCAGCATTTACTCATGATTATTCTTCAGCCCATAATTGAAATACAAGTAAAACATAGCAAATACCACCACCAACAACACCAACAACTTGATACAAGACAAGAGGATTAAGTTTTGGTGATTACCTCTTGATTTCTTAGCTTTCTCTCTCTAAAAAGTCTCACCACTCTCTCTAAGCCTCTAATTAACCTTGCTAATCATGGCATTTAAAGAGGAAAAAAGGTTAGTAGAGGCTACTACATGATTTGGAAGCAAAATCTTTAAGTATTATGCTTCTTACCTTGATTTTTGGAAAAACCCCTAAGCTCTTCTTACTTCTTGAGCTCCTCTATGCCTCAAACTCTCTCTCACTTTAACTGGATCTGTTTTGCATGGGAGATGAAGAGAAAAGATGGAGAACTAGATGATATAACCAATTTGTCAAATGCTTACCACATTCTTGTTTTTGATTGGTCCATGTGTACATTCTTTTTGTTCAATATTCCATTTCCCTTTATGCTCTTCATTCCACCGTAAATGACACGAGAAATAAGAGGAAAATTTTGATCTTCAATTATCCTAGTGCCATCTTGCAAATTGTTGATCAAAATCTTTGACTTTTGACTATTTTGACCTTCCTTGATAATAATTCACCAAAATAGGCTTATTAATGATCAAGTAGCCATTTCTCTATTTTTAATTCCTATTTAACTCAAATTATTGGGAATATTAGGGGAAAATAATTATTTCCCACTTTATGGCAAAATTACCATTTTGCCCCTACATTTTATGATTTACCGAAATAAATCATTTCTTGCTCATTCCTTTGGTTTAGCCTAATTTTTGACACTTGAAGAAGGCCATTATTTGTGTCATTTTATACTCAAATTTTGGTTATAATATTAGGCCTTTAAGTTGACATTAGTTGCTCCTTTGTGTCCTTGCTTAGGCCTTTAAGACTGATGCCGATGTTGGAAAAATGAGGAACACTCAAATTGTAATAAATAGAAGCTAATTACGATTAAAATTGGTGTGCATATTTACAGAAGGAAAAAAAGGCTTTGGTATGGTATTGGACTAGTAAGTCCAAGAAATGTGTCTTAATGAGTACTAAAGGTTGTTTGAGAATTATCCACATAATTCTAAAAGAATTTCATAAATATGAGAGCTATTTGATAAGTAAAATATCTGCACATTTATTTTCCCATATATGAAGCATTTTTTGGATGACATTTGAGCTTAATGTAATGAATTTGAGTACAATTGATAAATAAATAATGATTTGACATAAAATAGAATTCATTGGAAAATACTAAATTTTGACCCTGTTTCTTTTTTAAGCAATATCTAGAGATCTAGATGTCGAATTGGGACGTTCTTTATATGGATAGAAAGATGAGAAAATTTCCTACAACTTTAATGTTAAGGTGAAAACCCAGTTCTGTCTTTAAGAGTTCCGAATTTTGCTTAGAAGTTGAGCACGTGATTCTGTCTAGGTCTAACCTTTGTCCACTAATTTGACCATAACTAGAGCCACAAATGTTGAAATGAGGATATCTCACATGTGTTTTCAAGCTAAGATCTAGATCTACAATTTTCATGAATACAACAAAGTAAGATTCCAACATTTTAATTGCCAAACATTAGCTGCAATCAATGAGTAAGGTGGTCACAAAGTCAATATTGGTGGCTTAGAGTCAAGATTCTTACTTAACATGTGGAAATTCTTACACCCAATTCATCTATAAATAGAGGAGTTGAAGGCATAAGGAATGACACTATCTTTGAGTTTAATTTCATGCATTTTTATTGTTCTTGTATACCTCTTACATTGAAGATTTAGGTAGTCCTCCTTTATAGGTGGTATAGATTGCCTCCTACATGGAAGGTTTTACCTCCTATATGGAAGGCTAGATTTTTCTATTTTCATTCATCTTGTAGTTGTATCTTTATGTTTATGAATTTAATAATCATGTTTTCTGCAATATTTATGAAGTTTTTAATTTATTTTGGTTTTTTTTAATTTCATCATGAGCTAAATTTTCATTTTCCTAGGGTGATGACGTAGCTTACTAATGACTAATTGAATCTTAACTTATTAAATCTAGCTTTAATTTTTCCTTCGTGATTGAGTTTTAATTATTTTTCTTAATGCTTTCAATTGATTGTCCACCTTTTGGATGATCTCAATATGTATGTTGAGACCGGAAGGAGATACATGTGTGTGGATCCTATAATTAAAATCATAATTTTCATATGAAATAGGAATATATTCATATGGGTTGTGTAGTCTTAATTGAGTTCCATAAATCTTAATGCATGATTGATTTCTTAAATTCATATAGGAATATATTGGGTTACCAATTAATTATAGAATTACTTGACCTTGGAAGAGGCTAGTAATTAAAATAGGGAAACTCGACTATCAATCATGTGGAATAAATTGGACTAGAATAGATAAGTGATTTAATTTGGAGTTTGCTAAGTGAAATCTAATCCCTAGGGCCTTTTTATTATATTTGTCTTTATAATAATTGTATTTCCATTTAATCATTTTTATCTTGCAATCTCAACCACCAACTAATCGATCGGCTAAATGGTATTAAAATTATCAATTTTGGTACTTAGTGATCAATCCTCGTGGGAACGATACTCTACTCACCTCTATATTACTTGTTTACGATAGTGTACACTTTCACTTCTAAATACAACATCCTACACTCGTAACACTATCAATGCTTAATATTTGTGAGACTCGAAATGTTGTGTTACATACTTTGAGAAATTGCACAGAAAGGAAAAGAATGAGAAAAAAGAATGGGATAAATAATGGGAAATAACTCCCCAAAGCATAGTTGAATGTATACAATGTCCCAAAATTTCGAGGATGGAATTTTATTGACAGGGGAGAACTGTAACATCCCAAATCTCGATCACCAAAATTCTTTTATACCTTGGTAGTATTAAAGGGGATAAAATGATAAATTAAAGATCATATTAAGTGACAAAACAAGGCAATTAGAGGTCACACACAACATAGTTATTTAGTACACAAGTTAGTGATGTTTTCAGTGAATTTCCTTATAAGACAATCATGTTGTGTGACATTTTTAAATATGAAAATGATGTTAAAAAATTATAAAAATCTATAGAATGAAATTAGACTTATCATGATTTAATTTGATAGGTCATGTAAGTCATTTGGAGGTGTACAAAAGGAGATTTGTATTTTTAAAGTTAGCCTAGTAAAACTAGTAATTTTCTGTGGCAATGTCCAAAAATGGAAATTATGGAAATGCTAAGTTGTCAGTTGGCTAAAGGCTATATTTTTTATTGGGAATATACTTAATAAGGGTCACATATCCTTTAGAAACATACCAATTAAATATCTATACAATTAGATATGAAATTTCAAAGTTTGATAAAAATTCTGCCAATTTTTCCAGCAAATGCAAAAATGAAAAAACAATACATGGGCAAAATAGTCATTTTGGCTAAATAAAATAAATTCAGAAATTTTTCTTAATTATTAAGGAAGAATTTGGTCTTGGCTTGAAGATTAAGCAAGAAGAATATTTTTCTTATATGGATGGACAAGTGGAACAAGAATAGAAAGCTTTGAAAAAGGAAAATATTAAAATAATAATCACATGCTAAATACATAATAAATTAAGATAAATGAAGAGAGCTCTAGGGAACTCTCTAAAACCCTCCAAAAGGCCACAATTCGTCCAAGATGAGATGGAAAAGAGAGAGAAAGAATCTTGAAGAAAGAAGAACAAGAGAGAGAAGCTAGAGTTCAAGAAGGGATCAAGGTTATGTCTTCAAAATTCATGGAAACTCTCTCTAATCTTTTATGTCATCTTGAATCATCCCTATAGCAAGCCTAAAGTCAAGGAAAAGAAGAGGTGAGTATGATACCTTACCTCCAATAGTACCAAATGAGTAGTGAAATCAGTTATGGAACCAGGACTATCCAACTTTCAAAATAGTTCATAAATCCCCAGTCTCGATTTGAACCTAGGGTTGAGAAGGTTTTTTTTTAAAAGGGTAGAAATCTTTTCAAACATTTCCACATGTTTCACTATGTCACCAAATCTCATCGACTCTTAATTCCATTATATCAGAGTTTGCGTGCGTGCCTCTGCTTAAGACTTACTTTTCACAATTTAATTTGTTCATTTACATACATGAAATGTATAACCATATATGGCTACCAATGTCTCTAATTTTAACACAAAACAAGAGACACATTATCTTCTTCGATCCACCACTGCTTTGTCGGCATGGAGAGCTCTTCTCTTTTTCATGTACACCTCATGTGTTCACTTGTCTAAATGGTTGGTTAGGAGCAATGAGATTCGAGGAATCTCAGTAGCAAACAGTGCTAACAATGCATACAAGAAATGCTTTGTGCATGACATGTTTGCTTACATAAATTCATGTCAACATAATGATATATATGCATGCTTAATGCTTAACATGTTATACTAATGGCCATAGTATAAATAGAAACAGAGATTTACTCATTCACTTATGCTTCATACAATTCACCAAAGCAATTAACATATCAATACACAACCACATATATCAAGCTATACAAGTTAGGAAAGTTTACTACCTTGTAGACCAATGTCCTTTCTTTGTTTCCTCATGCTCACTAGTACAAAATATAGGATTTACACCTATGTTTAACACGTAACGAAACCGGTGTGTAGAAAGTATGACCGGTGGCATTTTTATAAATATATAAAGATATAATGACTTTCTACACGTGTTGAAATGATAACACGTGTAGAAAGTAAATTTAAAAAAAACTTTCATTAAAATTAATGAAATTAAATTTATTTAAAAATTATATAATTTTGTAAAACAAAAATAATATAACTTTCTACACCGGTTGGGTCCCAACCGGTGTAGAATATATTTTCTACATCGGTTTAAAATCAAACGGTGTAGAAATTGTCACAACAATTCGCAGGAGAGGAATTTTTTTTAAAAAAATAAACAAGCATATTCTACAACGGTTGGGCCAGAATCGGTGTAGAAACTGTAACTTTCTACACCGGTTGAGTCATAACCGGTGTAGATATATTTTCTACACCGGTTGAAAATCAACCGGTGTAGAAATTGTCACAACAATTTGCAGGAGAGGAAAATTTTTTTTAAAAAAATAAACTAGCATATTCTACACCGGTTAGGCCAGAACCGGTGTGAAACTGTAACTTTCTATACCAGTTGAGTCTCAACCGATGTAGAATATCTCTTTTTCTACACCGATTATGGGCTAACCGGTGTAGAAAATATATTCTACACCAGTTGAGGCCCAACCGGTATAGAATATTATATAAAAATACCACATCAGTTCCTCTCCCTCCCTCCCTCCATTTCATTTTGCTTTTGCCGCCATACCAATCTCACGCTCTGCCGCACGAACGCTGAACTCCCTATCCTAGTTGCTACCTCGAGTTCAGAGTCCTCTCTCCCTCACTGCTGTCGGCTACCTCACACTCGCCGGGATGATGCCGCCGTAAGCGTTTGTCTTTCCACGCTACTATCGACCCTCTCTCCGTCGCTGCTAATCAATGCACTTTGAGTAGATTCCAACTCCTCCTCAATCATATGTATCATATTCACTAAGGTATGTAGTGGTTTCCCTTTCACATACCTAATCCTTTTGAAATGGACTGATAAGACAAAGGCATCATATGAGGAAGAAGGAATGGGTCGGGATAAAATCTGAACATAATTATTAGGACTGAGATCTTAAACCCCTCGGGTCATGCTTCCCTATTTTCGCTTTAATTACTTTTTGTAAAAGATAATGCCATTGCCATATTGCCAGCACCACAATATTGAAACATCATATTATGATCCCTTTCCCATATACGAAGCTAAACAAATGTTTGTACACAAGTTGGTTGTGCAAAGTTTTGGGATTTTAGAATATATGGTGGTTAATTATATATTTGTGCATTTCCAGAGTTACTCAAAAAATCACAAGCTTTTCTGATCCTGAGAAGAAGGCCACGGCTTGGTTCAAGAATGGAAAACAAGTAATTTTGAATATGATCGTCCCTTTACTCAAGAACTGAGTTTTGTTGCTTTTACATCTTACCATTATTTGTTTTGTTGTTATTCTTGGTTTTTGGGTGATGCATGAATGATTTGCATGTTTGGGAAGTAGCTTGATTTAATTAAAGCTAAGAGTTCTCTTGTAAGTAAGAGTTCACGTGTTCGATCCCTCATGCTGTTATTACTTGCTCATCCAGGTTAAAATATCGTAATTGGGAGAATGTTGTAAATTGGGAGGTCCGTGTGTATGATCTCCTTGGAACCTCATGCCGTTAGTCCTCCTCTAGTCCAAAATTGTAGGGATTAAAATGGAAATTCATTGCCAGTGGGTTAGGTTTAGCTTTTTTGAAGCAAGCTATTTTTGTTACGCATTCAATTCAATAATTTAGATTTTAATACAACATATATTCTCATTTATTTTATATACTACTCACAAACACACAAGTGGTTTCACTATGCATGTGCTTTACTTCCTCTTTTGTTTCTCCAAACTAGAGAGACCCTTTTGTTCTTATCTCTGTAATTTTATTCCTCCCTTATTCCATGTCCTTCAATAGTCCTCCTATAATTTGAACACAAAATTTTAAACAATTTCATTTTCTGTTGAAGTTTTTTTGCACATATGGATCGTAGCTGGATCTATGTTATATGAACTAGTGATGAGTACGATAATAGGGTGAAGAATTTTTTGGAATTTACTATAAGAAATGCTAGTGGTGATAAATCTGGGAAGTTTTATTGTCGTTGTGTAAATTGCTTAAATTTGAGGCGACTATGTGTCGAAGAAATAAGAGAGCATTTGATTTGTGATGGCTTCTTGAAGACCTAAGTGTATCTAAAGAGGTGGAATTTAATGTGGACATGAATGATCGACTAGAGAACATGATTCGTAATATTGGCGAAGAGGCCTTTGAACGATCACATGCATATGATAACTTGTGTAGTCATACATAAAAGCCTTTATACCCGGGATGTACAAAATTCACGTTGCTGTCAGCTATGGTGAGATTGGTCCACTTGAAAGCAAGGAATGGGTAGAGTGACAAGAGTTTTACAGAATTGCTTGAGTTGTTGATGGACATGCTTCCAGAAGATAATGAATTACCCAACTGTAACTATGAGGCAAAGAAAATGTCGTGCCCCTTGGGTCTACAGTACAAACAGATTCATGCATGTCCTAACAATTGTATATTATATAGAGAAGAGTTCGAAGGGGAGCATAAGTGTCCAAAATGTGGTGCCTCATGGTACAAATTGAAAGGGAATTGTGATACAGACTTTAATGACACTACTAAGGGCCCTCCTGCGAAGGTGTTATGGTATCTTCCAGTGAAACCAAGGTTCAAGCGATTATTTACTAATATGAATTATGCAAAGAACTTAAGATGGCATGCAGATGAGAGAATATCGGATGGAAAGCTTCGGCATCCAGGCGATTCTCCTCAATGGAAGAAAATTGATGAGATGTTTCCTGAGTTTGGAAAGGAGCCAAGAAACCTCAGGCTTGGGATGTCTACTGATGGCATGAATCCTTATGGCAGCCTTAGTAGTACTCATAGTTTATGGCCTATTCTCTTAGTGATTTACAACTTGTCTCCTCGTCTGTACATGAAACGCAAGTATATTATGTTGTCTATGGTGATTTCGAGTCCAAATCAGCTAGGAAATGACATTGATGTTTACCTAGCCCCTTTGACCAAAGACTTGAAAGAGTTGTGGGAGATAAGTATAGATGTGTTTGACACGAATCGAAAAGAGGTGTTCAACATACGTGTCATAATCTTCTGTACCATAAACGACTTCCCTGCATATGGAAACCTATCTAGGTATAGTGTTAAGGGACACAAAGCATGTCCAATTTGTGAAGCAGGCATATGCCACCATCAACTTAAACATGTAAAGAAGACAGTCTATCTTGGCCACCGAAGATTTCTCAGACAAAATCACCCTTATCGTAGATTAAAGAAAACTTTTTATGGCCATTAAGAGTATGGAGATGCTCCAATACCATTGACTGGAGAGCAAGTTTATGAACGGGTGAAAGACATCAATGTTATCTTTGGAGAGATGCAGAAGAGTACAGCTGATAAAAATATATGGAAAAAGAAGTCTATATTTTTTGATCTTCCATATTGGCAAAGTCTTTATGTGAGGCATTATATTGATGTTATGCATGTCGAGAAAAATGTGTATGATACTATTATTAGGACACTTCTCAATATATAGGGCAAGACCAAGGATGGTGTCAATGCAAGATTAGACTTGATTGAAATGGGAATACGAGATGAGTTACATCCACAGCTACAAGGTGAGCGGACTTATCTACCTCCAGCCTCTCATACCTTGTCCAAGCTTGAGCGAAGAAGCTTTTGTGATTGTTTACATGGTGTCAAAGTGCCTTAATGGTATTCTTCAAATGTTAAAAAGCTTGTGTCGATGAAAGATTTAAAATTAGTGGGCTTAAAGTCTTATGATTGCCACATCTTGATGCAACAACTACTTCCGGTGGCTATTCGGGGCATATTGCCAGATGATTTGAGAGACACTATAACTAGACTATGCTTCTTCTTTCATGCCATATGCAACAAAGTGATTGACCTCGATAAATTGGATGAACTAGAAAATGATGCTGCTATTATCTTGTGCCAACTTGAGATGCTCTTCCTTCATTCATTTTTTGATATCATGACACATCTGATTGTTCATTTAGTGAGGGAGATCAGGTTTTATGGCCCTGTTTATATACGATGGATGTACCCAGTTGAGAGATACATGAAAATCCTTAAAGGGTATGTGAAGAATCCATATAGGCCTGAAGCTTCCATGGTTGAAAGATATATTGCCGAAGAAGCTATTGAGTTCTGTTCTGACTACTTGTCAAACGAAGAAGTTATTGGGCTTCCTAAACCTCATCATGAGGAGAGATTATTAGGTAAGGGTACACGTGGGGTAACAGTGAAAACTAATATGGATCATGATGTAGTATTACAAGCACACTTATACATTTTGAATAACACCGATGAAGTTCAAGATTATATATTTATTCACAAAGAAATTATAAGGGCACAACATGGTCGCATCACTGAGCAAAGGTTATTGCTTGAGCATAACAAGACTTTCCCACAATGGTTCAAAAAACAAGTAGCCAATGATAATAGTGTTTCTCAAACTATAAAATGGTTGGCACTGGGTCCTAACTTCAATGTCATATGTTGGAGAGGATACGATGTCAATGAGTATTCCTTCTATACGAAATCCCTGGATGACAAGAGTACTGTTCAAAACAGTAGAGTTATGGTTGTGGCTGAATCCATGCATTTTTCCAGTTCAAAAGATAAAAAGCCAAAGTTAGCAGCTATGCCTTATTTTGGGGTTGTTGAAGAGATTTGGGAGGTTGATTATACTAAATTTAGAGTTCCAGTTTTCAAATGCAAGTGGATTGATAATAATGGTATTCAAGTGGATAAGTATGGATTTACATTGGTTGATCTTAATAAATTAAAGTACAGTGAAGAGCCCTTTATTTTAGCAGTTCACGTAAAAAAAGTGTTCTATATAACTGATCCAGAAAATAAAAGTTTATACGTCGTTTTATAACGAAAAAGGGTGGTTGATAATGATGATAATAAGGAATTAAACTCTGATGTTTCTGAGGCTCCATATTTCTCTTCAGGGTTGCCTGAATTAAATGAAGACGAAGTAGATGACATATATGCCATAAGAACTGACCATCATGAAGGGATATGGGAGAATATATTTACTTCTATTTGATGAACTTTAATTAAAAGTTAGTAATATTATTTCGTTGATTATCTATCTTGGATTTTCATTATTTTATTATAATATTTCATTTTCATTTACTAGAGATATTTCATTGTTAAATAGGAACATGGAGAAGGATCCCCCCAATAATGATGATTCTCATTTCGGGTATTGCAGCCAGTCTACTCAGCGATAAAGAAAGGGTAGACGTGGCATGATACTAAAAGAGTTGACCAAAAGTCAAGCGAATGATCAGAGGATGCCGATTGAATTTGATAGGCAATGGAGACCAATCGGGCCTAACAAGAGAAAGTTTATCACCTTTGTTGCCTTCCAAGCATGTAGCAAGCCTAGCATAACAATCAAGGAGTGCTATGGAGTAGATGACTCTGTGAAGGATCAGATTTGGAACACTATAGTAGTACAACACTATGAACCTATTAACTTTTGGAACGATTACATTTATTCATGTTGCTAACTATTATAATGACTTCACAGCTTACTTACGACATTCCTCCCAGTCAAGCGTTGAAGGATAAATTGTTATCATATTGCGCAGAGTGTTGGACGGTCTTCAAGACCTCTCTAACTAAAATATTTATGCGTGTCGAGGTAGAAGAGGGTAAGGATCCTCTTAATCCTTGTGCGGAGTATACATATCTTGATGAAGCTACGTTGAAAGAATTTTATAGGATGAAGACTACACCAGAAGCCTTAGTTAGTTTCTAGTCACCTAATTAGTTACTTTATTCCTATTTGATTTATTTGATTATTGATTTGTTACTTTCTTATTGAAATATAATAAGGGAAAAAGCTATAGCGAGTGGTAGAAAGAATGATTGCCACCATAGATTGTCTCGTGGGGGTTATGAAAAGCTTGAAGAAGAAATGTTGAAAGAGAAGCAGAAAAGGTGACCAGAAGAGGCTCAGTTTGATCTATCTACTATTATATCTCTACCATCTCCAATATCTCATGAAGAAAAATGGATGGCCACACGCCAAAGGAGGATAGGAGAGTTACGAGCGAGAAGGCACGTGTGTTTACCGAAAGGATTGTAAGTAACTTGGCATCAATCCTTATTATTTTCATTGTTGTAGAGTAACATGTTAATCATGTTTGTTATTCATATATTACAGGATCAACTTCAACTAGAATGTGCCTAGGAAACCTTCATTCCACAGGGAAGGAATGATATATTGACGATTGCTACGGGCATACTGGACCATGGTGGTCGTGTTAGGGGCGTTGGACGAGGAGTAGGCATAAGAGACTACTTTGGAGCACATACACGTTATGCCTCTACAGGAATGGTGACTAAGGAGGAGATGGAATTGATACTAGCGAATGAACGACAGCAGATGCAACTGATATTGGAGAATGAAAGGAAACAGACGGCCGCCCATATGTTACAACTGAAGAAAGAAATTATCAGCATCCTAAGCTCAAGATAGGACAGAACTATCCATGCGACAAGTTCTATTGTAGTTCAGAGCACAAATGGGAGTTGTGTTCTTGGGCGTAAATCTGAGGAATCTGGAGTCCAAAAAAATCGTGAACCTTGTCAGTTATATTTAGAGGACCTTGATAGACGCTTAGTAGCACTAGGCGCAACATAAAACTTGGGGCCAATCATCCACCACGAGCAAATGCAAGATGACAAAGTGAGAGTGGTGGTTGGAGAGGTAAAACTTCCAGATGCGCCTATTCCATTTCCCAATAATGAGGTGAAGATTGTGGGTGAAGCCCTCAAAACTTTCCTTAGGTGGCCAAAGAGACTTGTCCGGGTAGTTCTACCTGCAGTTCATGCTGAAGTGTGAAAATATTTGCTTTCTTGATATGTTTTAATTTTGTCATATTAGAAATTTATAACTTGCAATTATTACTAACTCTTTCTTATTAATTTTTGTTTATTTAGAAAATTACCCCATCGAATAAAGTGGTTCCACAATGCTAGCCCCAACCGCAGACCTAAAACCAGGTGAAGCCGCCTCAACGTCTGTGTATGCTGGCGTTTGATGGATCCTTCCCAACTGAAGTATTGACGATGGATCCATACGTTATGGGTAAGAGGGACATGTTCGTGTATATCTAGTAGGAGGATGTTGTGCGGATGTTAATGAAGGATCAAATTACCATACCGCACGTCCACTTATTTATGATGTGGGTATATTTTTAACAATATTACTAAGTATTCAACTTTTGAATCTAACATGCTTTAACTATTGTAGGTACCTCCATCACCTTTATACTTTATCATGAAATAGTGACAAGTTTGGATTCCTTTGCCCAATTCACATCCAGAAAAAAGGGAACACTTCCACAATAAGAGAGTTATACCTTCGGCGGAGGCTTTGTAAAGATGGAAAAGAGTGCTACCTAGCGCCATATGTTCATGAGTAAGAAAAATTTTGTAATTGATACCTTGTTTTTGTTAATATATATAATTCATACCTCTTTTTGCAATACTCATTGGTAGTTAATGGTTCTATGTCCAAAACAGAACGTCGTCGTTCTTTTATGTTCATTACATTATAATCTGGGAAAGGATTTGAAGAAAATGATGGACACATAAGTATACTTTGACAATGACATTTTATTTTCAATATGTAATTTTTTTATATAATCTACCCTCTTATATATATTTTTCTACAGGGCAATGGAAACATACCAAATAGTGGTTAAGAAAAAGCATACATACGAGCTTAAAGAGACTATCTGGATACAACTAAAGGTAAATAGTTTCAATCCTTCTATGAACATAGTTATCTTGTTCACATAATTCATATAATATAATGCATGTTCTTCTATAGTGTCGTCGTCAAAAGGGGAATAAGGCTTGTGGATATTATGTAATGAGGCACATGTTAAACATCATCCTCTTTGGTAGTATAGAATTTACTGTAGAGGTAATTGTATTTAATTATATTTGTTTTATTAAGTTCATTTTGTAGTTATTAAATTGATGTGATTTTTATTTTAAAATCTGTTCATAGATGTTTGACATTACGAATGCTTTTTTGAAGAGGACATTGATTACGTTCACACACATTGGGCAACTTATTTTTTAGAGATCACAAACTTGTGAGTGTAATGTTAAACATGTAATGTTAATAACTATTTGGTATTGGACATGTTGAATTTTATTGTCATTGTTTGCTATTGGATTTAACTTTAATTGTATAAATTTCATTCTAAAAATGAGGCTAAGTTTGTGTACCTTCATATGGCTTTGTTAATACTTTGGATGGAATTTGATATTTCATATTAGTTTTGTTGTAATTGTTTTTTTATCAGTTGTTTTATTGTTTATTATTATGTAAATGAGTTCATAAAAAAATAAAAAAGTAATTTTTTTCGAAAATGAGTTTCTACACCTGACTTGAGAGGTCACGTGTAGAAAGTAGGACTTTCTACACGTGACCTCTCAAGTGAGGTGTAGAAAGTCCCACTTTCGACACTTTCTGCACCTGACGTGAGAAGTCACATGTAGAAATTGGAACTTTCTACACCTGACATCTCACATCAGGTGTAGAAAGTCCCACTGTGCACACTTTCTACACCTGACGTGAGAAGCCACGTGTAGAAAGTATGGACTATCTACACTTGACCTCTCAAGTTAGGTGTAGAAAGTCGCACTTTCCACACTTTCTACACCTAACGTGAGAGGTCACGTGTAGAAAGTGGGACTTTCTACACGTGACATCTCACGTCAAGTGTACAAAGTGTGGACTTTCTATATGTACTTTAGGACACATGTAGAAAGACTTTACCTATTTTATGTCAAGTGTAAAAAGTCCTTTCCGTCACATGTAAAAAATCTTTTCTGCACTAGTGTATAGAAAGCTCAGTAAAGGCACTAGAAAAGACCACTTCCCACTTCCATTTATAGACTAGATGCTTGACAGACTAGCTAGGAAAGTCTACTATTGTTTTCTAGACGAGTACACAGGATATAATCAAATTACAATTGCACCTGATGAGTTTTGGGAATTTTGGTGTTAGCTTCTAAAAATGAGAATTTTGGGAATGATGAGTTTTCAATTGGTCAAAGCTTATATTTTTCCTTAAAATTAAACTCAATAAGGGTTGTATCGCCTTTAGAACCACCCCAATTAGATATCTACACAATTCAATATGAATTTTTAAAGTTTGATGAAAATTCTGTCAAGTTTTGCATTAAGTGTGAAAAATGGAATAAAATGTAAAGGCAAAATGGTAATTTTTCCATAAGACAATAAATGATTATTTTTCCATAATATTCCCAATAATTTCAGTTAAATTGAAATTAAAAAGAGGAAAATGGCTACTTGGTAATTAATAAGCCTATTTTGGTGAATTATTATCAAGGAAGGTCAAAGAGTCAAAAGTCAAAGGTCCAAAAGTCAACAATTTGCAATATGGCATTAGGACAATTTGAGAACAATATTTCCTCTTCTATCTCTCATGCAATTTGGCTGATCAAGGGAAAAGAGAAGGGAAATGAAATTATTTCAAATATTACACAAAAATTATAAGGTTGGACCAATTGGAATATGCCACTTGTAAAGCAATTTGAACAATTGCATTAAGTCTTCATCTTTTCATCTTTCTCTTGCCATTTTTCGTGCAAAATCTGAACCAAGAGAGAGAGGAAGACTTCAGCCATTTCCAAGGAGCTCAAGCACAAGGAAGAGATAGGGTTTACCAAAATCCAAGGTAAGAGGCTTGTAATCTTGTGATTTTTGCCTCTTAATCACACTATAACCACTCCTAACCTCTTCTCCTCCTTGAAATCCATGGTTCTCAAGACAAAATCAAGAGTGAGGAGGGAGTGAATAGTGATGTTTAAGAGAGAGAAAGTGGTTAAATCAAGAGGTAAACTTTAAAACTTGCATAATCTGTCTTTTTGGATGTTGTGGGTGTTGTTGTTGGATATTGATTTGTTTTCTCTTATTTTTTTAAATTTGGGCTGATTAAACCCTAGGGGAAATGCTACCAAAATTTTCCCTAAATCCTTTTCATTTAGAGTTTAAATAGCTAATCATGTGATTAGAAGTAGAAACAATTTGATTAGGCAAGATAAAATAAGAAAACAACAAACTTTTTCTAAGAACCCTGATTTCCTGTTCTGGCTGTGACATTGAGAAGGAGTAGGAATTTTCTAACTTTGAGATTTCCATTGCCTTTAGAAGGAAAAATTGTATAGGTATGCAAGTGTTCATGATTTTTGGATGTTCTATATTAATTTGGAATTTTAGGAAGTGGGTATGAATATGTTGTTTAATTTGCCCTGTGTGGCAGTAATTGTTGTGTGTGATGTTTTAGGGAGCAAACCTTATCCAATGACCATGAAATTTTTCAGATTAAAATTAGAAATAATGAGCTTTAAAATGATATGTAATATGAAGGATTTGGAGTAGTACACTAGGAGTTATGAAATTTCAAAATTTAGTCATGTAAAACATGACAATTCTTGAGCAGTGTCCAATTAAAGGAAGATATGTACTTATGTGAGTGCATTTAGCTTATGTCTATATTTTTCCCTGAAAGGGTACTTAAAGAGGGTCAAATATAACTTTAAACTACTCAATTTTGAATTTTTTAGATTTAGTTATAAGTTTTAGAATTTTAGCTAAGAATCAGGAAGGAGGGAAACTGGACAGCCAGGTTCTTGGCTGCGGCCAAGAAGTTTTGACTTGATTTTGGCTACGGCCAGGAATTTTTGGCCACGACCAATACCCCCAAGTTCCAATATGTCATATTTTTGAAGAAAATTGTCCTGTTTAGCCCTTTCTAGCCTCTTGGGCCTTAATATACACTTTCAATGATTCACAATCATAGCTCATATCTAGGGCCATCAAGAAGTCAAGAAAGAAGAAACATGGAAGAATTTTGAAGAAACTTCAATGGTTGGAGCACAAGGAAACAAAAGAAATTACATTGGTCCACAAGGTAGTAAACTTTCCTAACTCGCATAGCTTGATATATGTGCTTGTGTATTGATGTGTTGATTGTGACACCCTCATTTTCAACACCTCACCGGCTCTTAGTTCCACAAATCAGAGTAAGCAAACGATTATTTTAATATACTAAAAGTCATTCTCTTTATTTATACTAGAGCGATTCTCTGCTTTACAACAATCATACATTCACATACATACATCCTGTGTATAATTAAACATAAACACCACACATTTACATCAATACGGAAGATAGCGCCTTACGCTTCCATCTTCACTTCACTTTCCTTCTCCACTATGCATCTTCAACCTGTCTAAATGGTTGTTTGCGAGGAATGAGATTCGAGAGAATCTAAATAGCGAACAATACCACTATGCATGTAGATATATATGAATGCATGACATGCTTGCCTACACTATTTCATGCTAACATAATGACATGCTGCGTGCTTGATATTATGACATACATATGGCCATTACACAAATATAACAGTGCTTCAGCCAATCATACATGTTCCATACAAACAGGCATCGCAGTCACATATTCAATGCAATACATACATATAATACATATGCAGGAAAGGTAAGTTCACTACCTGTCGGACTTCATGTCCGTCTTCTATCCTTCGTTCTTGCTCCGGTTCCGGCACATCCATTCATCGAGTTCTAGAATTCCCAAACATAGCATATATGAGTCACTACTCATCCTTATAACATTCTAGACTCGTATTAGTTGATAACTTAGCCCAATTATGTTAAATTACCAAAATAACTCCGGAAGCCCAACCCAACTGTACTTTTATAGAAATTATGACATGGGCCAATCCTACACAATTTCACGTGTAGAATTCATTTATGACTTCATGTTAGTCAAATTCACGCTCGAATGATGGAAATACCCTTGACAACCCTTATTTAGAGCTAAAAAGGGTAATTCGGTCATTTCACACCCCAAGCCTTTTCTCACTTCATCATCAACATGAACCCTACACAATTTACTCTTCAGAACTCAATGGAATCATCCATTTGATGAAATTTCAACTCATGGCTCATGCTCCTTTCTACTTCTCATTATATGATTAGCCGTTTAGACATCCATTGGACATCGTTTTGGCCCCAAAACATTGATTGAATGAGAGATGAACAATATCCAACTCTCATAATACTCATCCAAATGACAAACCAAAATGGTAAAAAGGAAGCTTACGCTTACCTCTACACTTTTCTAAATTTGGTTCAGAATTTCGACAACGCTTCGGCCGATGAGACGGCACCAACCATCTCTAAACCAGAATCTAAAACCATAGAATTGAAGCTCGGGATGAGTAAAAGAATGTTTGTACTGGGTACTTTGAAAGAAGACGCCGTTTCAGTAGAGTTTCGACGATCTCAAACTTTCTCTCTCTTCTCTCTCTCCACCACCTTCGTTCTCGTTCTCTCGTTCTCACGTTTTCTGATTCTTTTCCCTTCTCTTTTCTGTCTTAAACTGAGAAGAAAAGGATGAAGAATAATGACTTTAATGAGTCATTCAAGTGGCCATACAACATTAGTCCACTTCTTTAATTTTCTTGCATGACAATCCATCTCTTTTCATACTCCTTCATCTATTAATAATAATGAGATCATAAGAGAGAAATATTAATCTCAAACTATCTCATTATGACACCACAAAAGTGGTTGACCAAAGCCTTAAGCTTTCAGCTTCTTGACTTTGCTTGATAATAATTCACCCACTTGGGCTTACTAATTACCAAGTAGTCATTTTCCCCCTTTTAATTCCCATTCCACTTAAATCATTGGGAATATTAGGGAAAATCCTCATTCTACAACTTATGAAAAAATTACAATTTTGCCATTACCTTTAATGATTTATCATAATAAACCATTTCTTGCCCCATTTTATTATTTCCCTTCATATTTGACTAACTTGGGCATCAATAATAAGGAAATAATCTCATTGGTCACATGACCATCTCGCCCTTACCTTTAATATTTCTTTGAGCTCTCCAGCTCATCATAATATTCCCTTTGATATCCAAGGATATAAAGGAATTTTGGGAAATTATACTATTCCTCACTAGGACACTTCCTCAACCAGGGTCTATGATAATTCAATATTTATTACACTCATTTGTATCTCTTGATTAATAAATTTAGATTGTTTAGTTAATAAATAATGGGTTTTTATGCTTATTTGGGCTTTGAGTGTTTTATTGGATTTAACATATTTTAATAATAAAAATTCCAGATTTACAACCCTTCTCTATTTTGATCATAACTCTTGAACCAGATATCCGAATGATCTCATTCTTGTCTCATTTTTTAGATGATTTAGAGGGAAACAATTGATATGAAGACTTGAAGGGCAGATTCGGACAAGAGGATAGTCAAAACTGTAGTCAATCTTATATGTATTTTTCTGGATTTTTATTGGGCCCAAATTTTGTAATGAAGCACCATTTATTATTAATTTCTGTTTTGGGCTGAACTTGTGGGCTCTGGCCCATTTGACAATTAGGTTTTTACTTTAGTTACCTGAAACAATAGGGAAGAGGATTTTTGGGACGATTTGGGATTGAAATCAGAAGTTCTTCATTCTTTGAAAAATGTTCTTCATGTTCTTCGCGTTCTTCATTCATTTTTCAGATTTTCCAGCCATATCCGGCTAAGTTTCTGTGATTGACCTATGGATTGAGGATTCACGTTTCTAATCAAAGGACATATTTAAACCGGTAATGTAACTTGTTTCTATTTACTCTAATCGGATTCGATTTCTAGAATAGTTCAAGTGTTTGTTTTAATATTCGGATTGGTACATCCCAAGGACACAGTTCAAATTGGGTTACAGTGATACTGTGCGATCACACAGTAGCACACCATGCATACGAACAGAACCTAGACGATCGTCTAGTCGAGGGATTTTTTGGATGAATGCAGAGATTTTGGTTCGTCCAGAACCAGTCACGAGTTCATTATAATCTTCATCCGATGATGGTAGGAAACTATGAATCCCAATTCTAGGTCAGTCATTTTAATCTGTTTGGTCCAGTTCATTTTCGATTTCTGTCTTTAATCTGAGTTTATTGTTCATTAATAGTTTAATTAAACCCCCCAATCGATCATTGTTCGAATGTTTTAGACCGCATGTGAATTCCGTGGGAAACGATCAAGGTTCTCTATACTGCAAATTCTTATTGAAACTGGTTATTTTGTGAGAACTCGACAATTCTCGATCAGTCTAGCAGTCCATTTAATCCAGGCTTAATCCCAAGCCTCTTGTCCTAAAATTTAGGGTATTACATTGATTGCTTTGGTGAATTGTATGAAACATATGTGAATGAGTGAAGCTTTGTTTCTGTTTATACTATGGCCATTAGTGTAACATGTTAAGCATTGAGCAAGCATATATGTCATTATGTTGGCATGAATTTATGTAAGCAAGCATGTCATGCATAAAGAATTTCTTGTATGCATTTGTTAGTACTATTTTCTACTAAGATTCCTCCCAACTAACCGTTTAGACAAGTGAACACAGGAGGTGTGCATGAAAAGGACAAGAGGTCTCCATGCCGAGGAAGCAGTCGTGGATCGAAGAAGATATTGTGTCTCTTGTTTTGTATTAAACTTAGACACGTTAGTAGCCCTATGTGGTTATACATTTTATGTATGTAAATGAATGAATTAAATTGTGAAAAGTGAGTCTTAAGCAGAGGCACGCACGCAAACTATGATATAATGAAATTAAGAGTCGATGAGACTTGATGACGCAGTGAAACATGTGGAAATGTTTTAAAAAATTTCTACCCTTTTACAAAAAAACCCTCTCAACCCTAAGTTCAAATCCTAAGTTGAGAATAGGGATTTATGAACTATTTTGAAAGTTGGGTAGTTCAGGTTCAAATCCTGGTTCCACTACTCATTTGGTACTATTGAACATAAGGTATCACATTTATGGTATCAGAGCAGTGATTCTGGTAATGGAATTATCTGCTTAAAGATAAAGGTCCAGTCAGAGCAAGGGGTTTAGACTATAGGTTGCATTCTTTGCTTAAGTGAATAGTATAGTGATCTCCTATTAGCGCTATTGTAACAAAAAGTTATAGATGGCAAAGGAACCTAAAGAGTTAGACCACCCCTATCTGTTAATCAGCCTGTTGAAGGAAGGGTAAAGGTCTACATAGAGAAAGTGACTCCGCTTGATAGGGATGTTAGCGATGTCCAGTCCTAGTGAGACCGTTAGGATAGAAGTGGAAGTGCAGGATTTATATTTTGTTGGTAACTTAAGGGCTAATGATATTGAGTTAGAATATGACCCAGATTTTTCTCTTGTGTTATGAGAACACATAAAGGGCTATACCAAGAAGTTGGTAGTTCTTAGGTTCCCTGTAGGGACAATATCTAGCCTTTCTAGGCAGGATAATATGTCATACTGGGATTAAGGTATGTATGGGCTACTGATACCAAGTGACAAATGGTATGGTACTAGCACTAATGCCCCAGATCTCATCAAAACTTTATAGTTAAGCCTGCTCAAGCAAGGGAAATCCCGGGACAGGTGCCCCTAGGAAGTACCTTAGAAATTTTAAATCTTTTCATTAAAGATTTGAAATCATGATTAGAGTTTTTTAAATGGCCTAAGGAATGACTAGAAATATGGGGATGATAAAGTAAGTATTGATCTTTAATCAAAACCATTTCTGTTACAGTGAGTACTGCTTAGGAAAAGTTCACTTGATGGGGTTATGGAAACTTAAGGAATAGTAATTGTTTTGAGGTTTCTACATGTCAAGTGATGATCCTTACTAATATTGTGGTGTTAAAGGTATATAGGTATGACATACCGTGATGCATGATGAGTGGTGATTATGCCATATATCAATCCCAAAGGATTTGATTTGATGATACTGAATGTAGAGGATAGGTGTGGATCAGATCTAAGCTGAAATAGTGCTTAGGTTAAAATGAGAATTAGGTTGCACTATGGTTGTATTTCATGATAAAAGTTTGAACCTTGTGAAGAATGTTGAACCTTAAATAATGTTTTAAGGATATTACTCAAAAATCGTGAAGGTTAGAATAGGTGCTATTGATTTTGATTCTTAGAATACCTATTGGGTATAATGAAGGAAACCTTATTTTTCTGACTCAGGAGATGTAGTTGAGGTTCTCAGAGTAGAATCTTAATCTGAGAATTAATTGCAATAGTTGAATTGGTTCCTCAGGGAATTGAAATAACCTGAGCAGCTATTCGGTACTACAATATAGTACAGAAATGTTTATGAGGTTTTTAGAGGTTGCTAGTTACTAATCTAGCATGGGGAAATGTCTTAATCAGAGAATATTCCATTAGAGTTGTGATTATTCCTAGAGCTGGACCGATATTGAAAGTCTATGCCGAATAACCCCATATAAGATAGTGGAAATGAGAGAGAGCATATTACAAAACTGCTAGAAAGGAGGGACCTTATGAGATCTGGATTCCCATTACATGTTACTTCCATTCAGAGGTGACCAACCGGACAGAGCTACCTACGGAGGATTCTGATCGGAAGGGCTACCTATAAGGAGTTCTAATAAGAAAAGGCTACCTATGGGGAGATCTGATTGGAAAGGCTACTTATAGAGGGTTCTGATCGGAGGGGTTGACTAGGTGTATGGGCACATGTGTTAAGCACTGAGTGTAGTACCATAGTGTGAAGACACCATGACATCGAACTATAGTGTGTAGCCACCGTAACAACAAACTGTAGAGTGAAGCCACCATGACATTGAAACTGTAAAGTAGAGCTCTGAGAACGTTGACTCTCAATAGTGGTGCATTGTAATGAGTCTCTCATCGAATGGGTTTACTTAAGAGAAGGGTATATATGACCCAATAAATTTCTATGGGATGCTTTAGTGCCTAATAATGAAAGAGATTAAGAAAGAACAGGCTCAACGGTATGAAGGAAAGCAACTCTTGCTCTCGTATCTATGTAATGGTTCTGCATGTATGTGTTTACCATCAAGTGTATTCATGTTATGAATATACCATAGATAGTAAGACCTATTGGGCCTGCGTGTCTTTAGGCAGTCAGACCTGACAGGTAGAGGCTTGAGGCTATAAGTCCCGTAATGCATATGGCATAAGGGTGATTCCTTGGACAGTAAGACCTGATGAGCATTCATAATTTACAAGGTGGTCGCCCAGGGCCTATTTCGTGGGTGGATGCCCAGGCCATGGAGATTTCTATTATGCATGAGTAATCGGCCGGGGGCTATTGTGCAGGTAGATACTCGGGGCTATGGAAACTTCTATTTTGCACAAGTGGGATCACAGGGCCTATTGCATGAGTGAACACTTGGTGCCATATGATTTATGGTACGGAGGGTCCAGTGGATACCGTTATGCTATATGCTAATGTGCTGGATGCTTATATGATGGTTTGTTTAGCATGCTTCGTGAACATTACATAAGAGTATAATGGCTTGAGTAGCAAGAGATGGAGCTTGTAATGAGTTCATAATGCCCAGTAGACTATGTGTCTTGAGGTAGTTAGACTCGATATGTATTCAGCAAAGATGATGAACTAAATGTCCTAAGGCCATAAGACCTAATGGGCTATCAGTCCTTAGGCCTGCAGAATGTGATGTGTTGTTAATTGTGCCTAGCGGAGGATAGAGGCAGTAAGACCCGATGTGCAAATTTGCATAGGGCAGTGTTACTGGGCCGTAAGACCTATATGTCTAGCACTATGGTTGTTGCCTAGCTCGGTGACATTGGACCAATACGTCCAGATAATATATCGAGACTAGCAGAAAATTCAAACTGTACCAGGTTGTAGTTGAGGCAGTAAATCTTAAGATGCTTGTGGCATAGGGGTGATCCCTAAGGCAGTAAGGTCGGAATATCCAACGTTGTGGTAGTAAAATGAGCCGTAAGGCTTAGTATTCATAAAGTATGATCCTGGAGAGTCCCGTAGAGGTTGGAAGGCCTAGTATACATACAGTGTGATCTGGGAGAGAGTACTGAAGAGGCAGTGAGGCCTTAGAAACCAAGCGTTGTGAGAATGGACCGGTGGGTATTGTGATTGAATCCTATATACTGGGAACAGAATGAATGAGAAAGCTAAGTGGTGATTGCTGAATACTATATTAAGTTTTGTGTTAAGAATATGATTGTTGAGTTACAGACTCTATGAGCTTGCAAATGAAAGAGTTATAATGAAAGAGATAGACTGAGCATTTAGAAATGATTCCCCGAGCTACAGATAGTACCATATGATGTCAAAATTTTGAGGACAAAATTTATTGAATGGAGGGAGAGTTATAATATCCCAAATTTTGGGACAAAAGGTTTGAGATTAAGCCTGGATTAAGTGGACTACAAAGTCCCGGTTTAGAAAATGTCCTAGTAAGGTATAATTGTATTCCCCAAAATCTCTTTATACCCTTGGGGTACAAAAGGGAATATTATGGTAAATTAAAGATCTCGGGGAATGATAACATAATGCAATTAGAGGTCACACACAACATAGTAAACTGAAACACAAAGTAGTATTGCTACTGGTGAATTTTTCTAGTGTGTCAGTGTTGGTGTGGCATCTTTCAAGTAGAAAATAATGTCCAAAAATTCTGAAACTTTTAATAATGAAAGTGGACTTATCAAGCTTCAATTTGATAGGCCATATAAGTCATTTAGAATTCTACACAAGGAATTATGTATTTTTGAAGTTAGCCCAGTAAAACTAGCGATTTTCAGTGTCAGCTTCTAAAAATGAGAATTTTAGGAATAATTCCAATTGGCCAAAGGTTATATTTTTCCTTAAAATTAAACTCAATAAGGGTCATATAGCCTTTGAAACCACTCCAATTAGATATCTACACAATTAGATATGAATTTTCGAAGTTTGATGAAAATTCTGTCAAGTTTTGCATTAAGTGCGAAAATGGAATAAAATGTAAAGGCAAAAAATGGTCATTTTGCCATAAGACAAGAAATGATTATTTTTTCCTAATATTATCAATAATTTCAGTTAAATGGGAATTAAAAAGAGAAAAATGGCTACTTGGTAATTAATAAGTCTATTTTGGTGAATTATTATTAAGGAAGGTCAAAAAGTCAAAAATCAAAGGTCCAAAGGTTAACAATTTGCAAGATGACATTAGAATAATTTGAGAACAATATTTCCTCTTTCATCTTATGCAAATTGGCTGATCAAGGGAAAAGAGAAGGCAAATGGAATTATTTCGAATATTACATAAAAATTGTAAAGTTAGACCAATTGGAATATGCCACTTGTAAATCAATTTGAACAATTGTATTAAGTCTCCATCTTTTCATCTTTCTCTTGCCATTTTCATGCAAAATCTGAACTAAGAGAGAGAGAGGAAGACTTTATCCATTTCTAAGGAGCTCAAGCACAAGGAAGAGCTAGGGTTTACCAAAATCTAAGGTAAAAGGCTTTTAATCTTATGATTTTTACCTCCTAATCATACTATAACCACTTCTAACCTCTTCTCCTCATTGAAATCCATGGTTTTCAAGAAAAAATCAAGAGTGAGAAGGGAGTGAATAGTGACATTTTAGAGAGAGAAAGTGGTTAAATCAAGAGATAAATTCCAAAACTTGCCTCTCTTACCTTGTTGAATGTTGTTGGTATTGTTGTTGGTGGATATTAATTTGTTTTCTCTTTATTTTCAAATTTGGGCTAATGAAACCCTAGGGAAAATTCTGCCAAAATTTCCCCTAAATCATGTTCATTTAGTGTTTAAATAGCTAATCATGTGATTAGAAGTAGAAAGGAAGTGATTAGGCAAGAGAAAACAAGAAAACAACAAACTTTTCCTAAAACCTTGATTTCCAGTTCTGGTTGTGACATTTAGAAAGAGTAGGAATTTGCTAATTTTGAGGTTTCCATTCACTTTAGAAGGAAAAATTATGTAGGTATACAAGTGTTCTTGGTTTTTGGATGCTTGTATATGAATTTATAATTTTAGGAAGTGGGTATGAATATGTTTAATATGCCCTGTGTGGCAGTAAATGTTTTGTGTGATGTTTCAGGGGGAAAACCTTGTCCAATGACCATGAAATTTCTCAAATTAAAGTTAGACATAATAAGCTTTAAAATGATATGTAATATGAAGAATTTGGAGTAGTACACTAGGAGTTATGATTTTTCAAAATTTTGTCATGTAAAACTTTGCAATTCTAGAGTAGTGTCCAATTAAAGGGAACTCGGTACTTATATGAGTGCATTTAGCTTATGGCTATATTGTTTTCCTTAATTGGGAGTTAACAAGGGTCAAACAAAACTTTGAACCATAAAATTTGTAATTTTTTTGATTTAGTTCTGATTTTTAGAATTTTGGCCAAGAATCAAGATGGAGGGAAACTAGACGGCTAGGTTCTTGGACGTGGCCCAAACATTTCTAACCTGATTTTGGCCACGGCCAGGAATTTTTGGGTGAGGCCAAGACCCCAAAATTCTAGCATTTCATATTTTTCAAGGAAATTGACCTTAATATACACTTCCAATGACTCACAATCATGGCTCTAATTATGTGATTGGGTATCTAGGGCCATGGAGAAGTTAGGAAACAAGAAGCATGGAAGAATTTCCAAGAAACTTCAATGGTTGGAGCCACTAGTGCAGAAAAGACTTTTTACATGTGACATAATAGACTTTTTACACTTGACATAAAACATGTGTAGAAACAATAGGTGTAGAAAATCGAGACTTTCTACATGTGTCATAAACCATGTGTAGAAAGTCTCACTTTCTACACCTGACGTAAAATGTCAGGTTTAGAAAGTCTCACTTTCTACACTGACTTCTTACATCAGGTGTAGAAAGTTTGAAAATGGTACTTTCTATACCTGACTTGAGGGGTCACGTGTAAAAAGTCCACACTTTCTACACGTGACCTTTAACGTCAGGTGTAGAAAGTGGTATATTGGGACTTTCTACACCTGACTTTAGGGGTCACGTGTAGAAAGTCCCACTTTCTACACCTAATCTATTACGTCAGGTGTAGAAACTCATTTTCTAAAAAAAATTGATTTTTATATAAACTCATTTACAAAATAATAAACAACAAAACACCTGATAAAATTTTTTTTTAACAAAACTAATGTGAAATATCAAATTCTATCCAAAATATTAACAAAGCCATAGAACGGTACACAAACTTGACCTCATTTTTTACAAAACAATTTGTACAATTAAAGTCAAACCCAATACAAACAGTGACAATGAAATTCAACATGTCTAATACCAAATAGTTATTAACTTTACATATTTAACATTACACTCACAACTTTGTGATCTCTAAAAAATAAGTTGCCCAATGTGTGTGAACGTAATCAATGTCCTCTTCAAAAAAGCATCCGGTAATGTCAAACATCTACGAACAGATTTTAAAATAAAAAATCACATCAATTTAATAACTACAAAATGAACTTAATAAAGAAAATATAATTAAATATAATTACCTCTACAGTAAATTCTATACTACCCAAGAGGATGATGTTTAACATGTGCCTCATTACATAATATCCATAAGCCTTATTTCCCTTTTGAGGACGACACTATAGAAGAACATGCATTTTATTATATGAATTATGTGAACAACATAACTATGTCCATATAAGGATTGAAACTATTTACCTTTAGTTGTATCCAGATAGTCTCTTTAAGCTCGTATGTATGCTTTTTCTTAACCACTCTTTGGTATGTTTCCATTACCCTGTAGAAAAATATATATAAGAGGGTAGATTATATAAAAAACTTACATATTGAAAATAAAATGTCATTGTCAAAGTATACTTATGTGTCCATCATTTTCTTCAAATCCTTTCCCGGATTATAATGTAATGAACATAAAAGAATGACGACGTTCTGCTTTGGACATAGAACCATTAACTACCAATGAGTACTGCAAAAAGAGGTATGAATTATATATATTAACAAAAACAAGGTATCAATTACAAACTTTTTCTTACTCGTGAACATATGGCGCTAGGTAGCACTGCTAATAATCATGACCTAAGGGGCATTTTCATAATTTGGTATCATTAGGCTAAATTTACCAATGTTATGAGTTTGGAAGGATGCATGGATGAGTAATAACTCATTTGTGATATTTGAAGATTTCAGGATTTGACAACCGGTCTGGCCTCAGTAGTTTCCCGAGCTTGAATCGAGTGGGAAAGTTGCATAGAGGAGCAACCAGGTAGTAACCGTCTTCATATGACATGGCATACATATGTGTTGCTTGACATCATCAAAATGTCTAACATGTTTAGATTATGTGGAGTGATCACCCGGGGCCTATCTTTGCGTGAGTACCCTTCAAGGCCAAGAGAACTGTCTAGCACAATGTCAGTTTATGAATGACATGTATTGCACTAAATGATGTTATGATGATTTTGTTGATGAATGTGTGAGTAAAGCATGCTTGTGTGTGTTATCTTATATGCTTGATTGCATTACTACTGAGATTTATGTGAATCTCATTCTTTTCCCAAAAAAAATCTCCAATATAGGGATGAAGCTCGCGGGGCAAAGAGAAGGTAAATGATGATGAGCCGAGGCCGAGTAGCGGAGGAGCTTAGTTTAGGTTGTCAAATTCCTGTTATGTATTTTCGGACTTTTATGAGTTTTGGGTTTGTATATGAAGTAGAATAGTGAGAGGATATAAGTATTGTAAAATGAATTGTGTATGACTGTGCTTATATGTGAATATTTATATCCAATAGAGGCATTGTATAAAATTCTAGCGTGTTGGCACTCTGACGCTTATATTCGGTAAGTACTAGCTAATTGGTACTGTAACACCTCATTTTCAATAGCTCTGATACCATAAATTGTAAACACCCTTCCATATACTTACCTTACCGGCTCTTAGTTCCATTAAATCAGAGTAAGCGAGCGATTATATCAATAAACTAAAAGCTATTCTCTTATTCATGCTAGAAATTTTGTCAAATACATTAGAGTGATTATCTGGCTATACAACATTCATACATACACATACATCCATATATTCACATATATATGAAATACAAGAGGTTGTGCCTCACACTATGACCTCCTCTTCACTTAATTATCCCAAGAAATTGTATGATGATTTTAGTCCGATTAGTTATCGATAAATTATCTAATTTTCGCCTAAAATCTAGAATAACCATAAACTTAATTGGAAGGCAAGATGAAGGGTCAAGATTAACATTTGAAAAGCAAATTAAATCTCCTCCCTTCATGCTATAATCTCATCCAAGAATAATAGGAGAGATGAATCAATTAATGGCTTCATCTTTTATACAAGAAAGTCAACAAAAATGGCTTGGACACTTGGAAAGTAAAAGGGAGAGGCTTTAATTCATTAAGTCTTCATTCTTCATCTTCTTATCCTCATATTCGATCAGCTGCACAAGAGAAGAGGAAAGAGAAAGCTTGACTAAGGAGGCTAACTAAGGTTGGTTAATTAACCATGTAACTTTTCAAGACTCCATAAAAATGTGACACATGGATTTTTCCTTCTTTCCTTGAATGCATTTCGGCTAAGTGATAAGAGCTGAAGCCAAATGAATTAACACACTTCAAAAACTCTCTCTCCAAGCTCTCATAGTCATCCAAGAAGCCTAAGGAAAGAGAAAGAGGAAGACAACTTCAAGGTAAGAGCTTCTAGCTCCATTTTCACCTTCCAAACCACCTCCAAGGCTTTTGAGGCCTTCATAAAAGTTGTTCTCCTCTCTAAGAGCTTCAACTCTATGGTTTTAGAATTTCAAGAGGAGGTGTTTTTAGCCATCTTGCAAAAGCACAAGTTCAAGAAACAAAGAAAGAACCTAAGGAGGAGCAAGAGGTGAGTATAAGCTTCATTTTGAACTATGGATTGTGTTGGTTGGTTGAGAATTTTTCTCATGTGAAATCTGCCCTGTTTTTGGTCAAGTTATGATTATGAAGATTCATGGTATTTTGGTTGTGTTCATGGTGTTTTATGATGTTTAGAAGGCTTATAAAACTAGTATGAGACTTAAATTGCAAGTTGGGTAATTGTTGGCTTATTTGTCACATTTCTGCCCTGTGCATGACGTGGTGAAAGAGTTGGAATTTGATAATTTTGATGTTTCCATTGGCTTTATAAGGCAAAATTTTGTAGGTATACAAGTGTTCATGAATTTTGGATGTTCCTATATCAATTTGGAAACTTTGGAAGTGTGCATGAACATGTTGTATAATCTGCCATGTATAACAGTATATGTTGTGCGTGATAATTCAAGGGGTAAATCTTATCCGAAAATTCTGAAACTTTCCAGTATAAAAGTAGAGACATAGACCTTTAATTTGATAGATCATAAGGATTAATTGGATGTGTATTCTGGGAGTTACACATTTTTGAAATTTGGTCATGTAAAACTGGAAAATTCTGGAACAATGTCCAATAACTAGAAATTATGGATTTCTGTGCGTCCAATTGGCTAAGTGAAGTATTTTTCTATGAAATAGACTTAATAAAGGTCACATAGGATTTAGAACCACTCCAATTGGACATTGTTTCAAAGAGATATGAATTTTTAAAGTTAGTGGATCAAATCTACCAGCATTTATGCCTATGCGAAAATTGCAAAATGTAATGGCATATTGTAATTTCTTTGTACACCAAGGGTAGAAATTAGTCCCTTGTGATAATTTGACCATTTTAATTCATTGGTTGACTTGGTAAAGTTACCATAATAACCCTAATGATAACCAACATTAAAGAGTAATTTATAAATGTATTGGGCTAAGTAATAACCCGTCCATTCATGAATTCCCACATATAGGATTCGATATCTGTCCGGGACGACCAAGGAAGTGGTAACACACCTCGGAATATTGGAAAGGTTAAGGTAGTAACTTCTCCCTCATATTCTATGTATCCTGTTTCATGCATATTATTGCCATTATACATACTTGAACTGTGAACATGAATCGGGTCAAATTGCCCTTTAAGCATTCAGATGATAAGGGCTTTGGCCCAATAGAATACCCAGCGCTGTAGGAAGGGACGGTACGTCCTTGAATAGAATTATTTATTGAATGAAAATATCTCTGAATGTTGAATGAATATTGAATTTTTTTGGTATGTTGTGGCTGTTATGGCATGTTTCTTCGTATGCATTTTATATGAGTGATATTTGTTACTACTGGGATTCTTTTGAATCTCACCCTTTTTCCAATAACTAACCTGCAGCACAGGCAAGTAGTTCTCATAGGAAGAAGATAGCCACGGACGAGTAGAAGTGAAGACCTAGAATTTATTTTCTGTTGGTTATCTAACTTTTGGATCTGTATATAATACTGAATGGTATTTTGGTAAACTTAGTACTCATGGTGGTAGGAATACCCAACTGTAAACCTGGAAGGTTGTATGTAACTAATGTAAGTTATCTAGAACCGGGTGACAATACTAGGTGGACCCTTTTAGTAGCGAACTTATTCTAATTATCCGCTAAGAACTTCAGTAAGTACTCTGATATTAAGAAATGGAAATAGACCCGAATGAATTAAACCAATTTAAAAAATGAAAATGAGACCACAACTAAAATGTTTTGAAATACCTTTCAAAAACCCACTTAAGTATAGGATCGACCCTATAGTGAAGTTGGGATCCCAAATGGATTAAGAACTACTTTTGGTCTCTCATGTGGTATCAAGTCATGTTTTCAACTGCTTTGTATGATATAAAAGCAGGGTGTTACATTTTTGGTATCAGAGCAGAAGTTTTTGGCTTTAAGTTAGAATTATTGCCAAGTAGGTATACTGACTTTTGGATAGTAACCCCGGGGTAGGAGAGGTAGTATAAGGTAATGGTTCCATGACTAGCTTTAGGGCTCTAGAGATGAAGCTGGTTTATGATTCTACCTCCAATCCTGAGTTACGAATGTAAATGTAAAGCCACTGTTGTTATGTATATAACTGTTCAAACTCATATATGTATGTTCCTTTCTTGACATGGATACTTAGGTATAAGGAATATATATATATATATGTATATACATAGCAATATGATATTAATGGTACAATCTTTTCTCTGTGATAGCGAAAAGAAATCATGGTTCGCCCGAGAAAAAGACCAGTAACCCCAGAGATTGAAATAGGGTTAGAAGTGCCCCAGAACCCACCTGATCCTATGCAACAAGTACTAGGCATGTTGACAAAACAACGGACTATGATACTGGAACTTTGGGAAGAGCTTCAGGAGGTAAAGGCCAAACAAAATGAAGACAGGGTGCATTCTGAAACTGAAGATAGTGATCAGGAAGAAAGCAAAAATGAAGAGAGTGAATCAGAGGAGGAACTGCCACAGCCTGAGGGCCAGCCTCATGTACCCCAGCCTCACGTACCTCAAAATAACCAGATACCACATGCTAGAGAGACACTACAGTACTGGATTGCTGAACTCAATAAACACCAGTTTTCAGTATTCAAGGGAAGGTTTAACCCAGAAGATGCTGAGAATTGGATGCTGAGGTTGGAAAAGATCTTCCGAGTACTGGAGTGCCCTACTAAGAAAAAGGAACCAATGGCAATATACATGTTGCAAGGGGATGCAGATAGATGGTGGAAGAACACGGAAATGATTTTACAAGCTCAGAACATTCCTGTCACTTGGGAAGTGTTCCAAGAAAAGTTTAACGAGAAGTATTTCCCTAGGTCGGTCAGGATTGCTAAGGAATCAGAGTTCTTGGCAATTCAACAACTGTAAACCTGGAAGGTTGTATGTAACTGATGTAAGTTATCTAGAACCGGGTGACAATACTAGGTGGACCCTTTTAGTAGAGAACTTATTCTAATTATCCGCTAAGAACTTCAGTAAGTACTCTGATATTAAGAAACGGAAATAGACCTGAATGAATTAAACCAATTTGAAAAATGAAAATGAGACCACAACTAAAATGTTTTGAAATACCTTTCAAAAACCCACTTAACTATAGGATCGACCCTATAGTGAAGTTGGGATCCCAAATGGATTAAGAACTGCTTTTGGTCTCTCATGTGGTATCAAGTCATGTTTTCAACTGCTTTGTACGATATAAAAGCAGGGTGTTACAGCACCAACTGCCTCCAAATAAGAATCCAAAACCATAAAATCAAAGCTCAGGATGGGTAGAACAACCTTTGTACTGGACATTTCGAGAGAAAAATCCGTTTCGGACGAGTTCCGGCCAATCATAGTTTTCTCTCTCTTATCTCTCTCCTCTCGTTCTCCGTTCGTGTTCTCGCGTTCTTTCTTTTTCTTTCCAATTCTCATTCTGATATGATCTGTTCCCTTTCCTTTCCTCTTTTAATCCGAACGCATGAGAGAAAGGGAATTAATTGATGAAGGATGATGATTAATTAAAATAATCTGGTGGCCTTTATTCAATTAGTCCACCTATCTCATTTCTTGCATAGCAAGTTTCCTTTCTCTTTTCCTTCATCATTCCATTAATATTAATGAGAACTAAGAGAGTATAATTCACTCTCAAATTATTCCATTATACCACCTCAAGTGGTCCACCGAAGCCTTAAGCTTTTGCTCTTATTGACTTTACTTTATAATTATTTACCAATATGGCCTCATTAATTACCAAGTAGTCATTTTCCTCCTTTTAATTCCCATTCAACTCAACTTATTGGGAATATTAGAGAAAATCCATCATTTCTCAACTTATGGCAAAATTACCATTTTGCCCTCATCTTTTATTTCCATTTTAATATCTAAAGATATTAAGGAATTTTGGGATAAATATCATTCCTCACTTGGACATTCGCTAAACCGGGGTCTAGCAGTCCACTTAATCTAGGCTTAATCTCAAGCCTTTGATCCCAAAATTTGGGTATTACATTTCTCCCCCCGTTCGATAAATTTCGTCCTCAAAATTTTCAACGCCATATGGTATAATTTGTACCTCCAAGAATCACCCCGAGACATTATGTCTCTCTCTTTTCCTTCTATAAAAGACACAACAGCCAGTTAGCCCCCTTTCAGAGGCCACATGTAGCACCTTAGCTACCATCTTTCAATCCTCTTTCTCAACCAAGAATTGGTGCTTCACATAGGTACCCATATACCTGGTCAGCTCTTCCAGTTATGGAAATCATATGATGGCTAGCCTCTTATGCCATGTTGGTGTAAAAGCTATCACTTCGTCCCACTCTTACCTAGTGAGACTTCCCGATCACGGTGGCAAATCACAGCCATCTTCTCATTTAGCTCTTTCATTTGCAAGCTTATAAAGCATGCAACTCAAGAATCATATTCTTGAGACCAAATCTCATATGGCATTCTGCATTCACTATGCAGCACTTTCATTCCTTTTGTACCCAATTTGTAGCATTCACCATAGGACTCACCAGTCTGATCTCACAGCACTTGGGTTCTTAAGCCTTACTGCCTCTTCAGGATTCTCTCCCGGATCATCTTGTATGCATACTAGGCTTTCCAGCCTCTTTGGGACTCTCCCAATTTACATCGTATGCATATCAAGCCTTACGGCTTACTCTACTATCAAGACGCTGGATACTCTGACTTAACAGCCTAGGGATTCATCCCTCATGTCATAGGCATCTTAGGCTTACTTCCTCAGCTACAACTTGGTACAGTTTGAATGTTATGCCAATATGCCAACCTCAATTAATTCTCCGGACACACTCGTCTATGTAACCATGCTAGGTAATAACCATAGCACTTAGACATATAGGTCTTACACCCCACGGACACTCATCCTATGCAAACTTGCATATTGGGTCTTATTTCCTCGAGCCTCTTCTCAGCTCCATTCTCATTCATATCTCATATTGCCAGCCTAAGGACTTATGAGCCCATCAGGTCTTATGGCTTCAGGACAATCATTCCACCATCTTTGCCGAATACAACCCTCCCACTAGGCCCAACTGCAGAGCTACCCTTAATGGGCGCCCTCTATAGCGGAACGGGAGTCATTAAACGGCCCTCCCACTAGGCCCAACTGCAGAGCTACCCTCAATGGGCGCCATCTACAGCGGCATGGGAGTTCAGCTCACACTCCCTGGCTCACCAGGACTGAGTGCGGCGAACTTGTATAATAACCCTCCCACTAGGCCCACTGCAGCCGCATGGGAATTTCTCACACTAGGCCCGCTGCAGTCGTACGGGAGTCTAACCCAAACTTCTCATTTCAGGATCTATCTCTTACAAGATGAATATCTCTCAGCCATACACCCATTAGGCCCCAGCTCCAGGCTCACCTGGACTAACCGTGCACGGGTGCAGCATTCGGCCTAACTGAACCCCTACTAGGAGTACAGAAGGTAAACATTGCTACCCGCCCAACCAGCTATCCCCCAAAGGAGATCTCTTTAGATATCAAACACGCAATGTTGAACACTTAAGCCATGCTCGACAACCTTGACAATATTGAGTTTCATCTACAAATTTCAGGCTCCGACTCTTGCTGCTCAACTCATTCACATTCTTATGTAATGTTCACGAAGCATGCTAAACAAACCATCCTTATCACGATCATCTCATGAGCATCCCATGCAATTCATAGACTGACATAGCGCTAGACAGGGTCTCGGCCCCGAGGGACCACTCTGTAACTCATGAATGCTCATAAGGTCTTACTGCCCAGGGAATCACCCCTATGTCAAAGACATTACGGGACTTACAGCCTCAGGACTCCGCCCATCAGATCTGACTGCCTAAGGACACGTGGGTCCAAAAGGTCTTACTACCTACAGTATATTTATAACACGAATATACCTGATGGTAAACACATACATGCAGAACCATTACATAAGATTTACGAGCAAGAGTTACTTAGCTTAATATTGCTGAGCCTATTCTTTCTCAATCTCTTTCATCATTTAGTGCTTAACCACTGCATGGCTATTCATTGGGTCATATAACCCTTTTTTTCTCAAGGAAACTTACTCGATAGAAAACTCATTACAATATACTACTATTGAGAGCTAACATCCACGTAGCTCTACTCTACGGTTTCAACTTCACGTCGGCTTCACACCACGGTTTGTCATCACAGCGAATGCACACTATGGTTAAACATCACGGCGGCTTCACACTACAACCCTATACTTGGTGCTTTACGCAGTCCCCCTGACTAGTCAGGCCCTCCGATCTAACCCTTCGTAGGTAGCCTTTTCCAATCATATTTCCCCAGAGGTAGCCTTCTCCGATCTAAACTCCCCGTAGGTAGCCCTTTCCGATCAGAATCCTTCGCAGGTAGTTCTGTCCAGTTGGTTGCCTCCAAATAGGAGTACCATTGTAATAGAATTCAAATATCATAAGGTCCTTCTTCTCTAGCAGTTATGTAATCTGCTCACTCCCTGGAGTCGGTTCATTTGAACTTTTGATATTGATTCCACTCCAGGCAATAATCATAACTCAAAGGGATAAGTTCATGATTAAGATCTTTCCCTCATGCTAGATTTATAACTAGCAACCTCCAAATGAGGATTCTCACCCATCTCTGTACTATACTCTAGTACCTCAGCCACTCAGGCTATCTCACATTCCTGATTCTCAAATCAAGATTCTACTCTTAGAACCTTAACATCGCACTAAGTGATAATCATTTCCTTAAATTACCCAATAGGCACGCTAAGATTCAAAATCAATAGCACTTATTCTAACCTCCACGGTTTCAAGTAACATCCTCAACTAATTACTGAAGGTTCACCATCATCTATAAGGTTCACAAGGTTCCGACTTTCATCATAAAATAGAACTAAGGTGCGACCTTATTCTCATTTCGACCTAAGCACCACATCATCTTAGATCTGATCCCAATGTATTTGCAACCTTCAGTATCATCACATCATATCATCTATAATTGATATATGACATGATCATCACTCATCATGTATCATTGTATATCATTAACCCTACGGGTTACTAAAGTTTATCTCTTAGCATGGAGAGTTTCAACATAATTACTAAACCTCAAAACTCAATTTCCATAACCCTATCAATAAACTTTCCTGAGCTGTATCCACTGTAACATAAAGGGTTTAGATTAAAAATCAATATTTACCTCATCATCTCCATGCCTCTAACCATCTCATATGTCATTAGGTATTGGCATCCATACATACCTCACCCATATAATGACATGTCAGATAAATCTCGTACAATGTGCTAAAGCTTCCCATAAAACTTTGCAAAAGGTCATATTTCCATTTCAATAAACTGCCTCTGAACTTAAGTTTTAGGCTTCGCACTCGAGTTTTCCCAACACACTCGAGTTCTACCGGTATCTACACCAGGACTTAGTTTTTTTTAACTTTTTCACATGACATGAAGACTCATACTCGAGTTCACCATGGCACACTCGAGTTCACAACATCATCCACACTCGAGTCTAAATCTCAGCACTCGAGTCTTGAGAGTGTATGGATGAGAGTTCCTTCCAGAAAACTATTCAAATGCCATAAACAAGGGTTACACTCGAGTCTGAAAATCAGCACTCGAGTTCTCATGGCATTGCCACTCAAGTTTTGAGAGTGTGGGGAAAGAAGTTCACATCCGAGAATCTTGGGATTGAAAGCTGAAGACCTGCACTCAAGTCCTCAGCGCCTCACTCGAGTCCTCAATTCATTTGCATTCGAGTTCTCCCATATGAACTCGAGTCCTCATGCTTCTACACCTTAAATCTGAACCTTGCACCATCACGAGTATAGGAATTTACCTCATACACTCGAGTTCATAACCATAAACTTGAGTTCTCAGCTCATCTACACTCGAGTACCACGAGTTCTGGAGAAGAAGTTTCTACCAGAAGGAATCTCAGCGTGTAAGATCAACACATGCACTCGAGTTCACCCATATGAACTCAAGTTCTCAACCTTCGACACTCGAGTTCAGGCTTCAAACTCCCGTGAGTTCCTGCCTGAAACCATCACATGCATGAGGAAATACTTCATACACTCGAGTTCTCCACACTGAACTTGAGTTCTTAGCCTCCATTGCACTCGAGTCTCGCGAGTTACGGCCTGAGAGTTTCTACCCGAGAGCTGAATACCCAGCAAAAATCATCCTGTACTCGAGTTCTCCATACTTAAATCGAGTTCTCAGGCACTTCATACTCGGGTTCACCTTTGAACTTCCGTGATTTTCCACATGAAAACATCTAATTTGCGGGAAAATTCCTCATGCACTCGAGTTCAACAAACTGAACTCGAGTTCTCCCCCTTTTTGCACTCGAGTTCGGGCATTCCACCACTGAGAGTTCTTGCCCGATACCACTTTTCCTTCAGAAAATAACCTATGAACTCGAGTTCACTAGCTTGCACTTGAGTTCATCAGCTATTCCAAGCTGATAAACACTTCAAAAATCATCTCAAATCCACTCCAATTTCATCCATTAGTTATCTAAATCCTGGTTCTCAACTTGGCATCACTCTTGGCCATATTTTCACCACCATGCCTACTTCCATAAGGCATCTAACCAAGGATTATAACCTATCATTGTAAAGCAGAGAACTTCTATAAAATTCCATTATTGCTAGAATCAACGCTCTATAATTCTAGCAATTACCATTATTGCCAGAACCATCGCTCTCATGACTCTAGCAACTATCCATCATTGCCAGAACCATTGCTTTGATACCATAAATTATAACACCTCAATTTCAATAGCTCTGATACCATAAATTGTAAACACCCTTCCATATACTTACCTTACCGGCTCTTAGTTCCATTAAATCAGAGTAAGCGAGCGATTATATCAATAAACTAAAAGTCGTTCTCTTATTCATGCTAGAAATTTTCTTAAATACATTAGAGCAATTCTCTGCCTCTACAACATTCATACGTACACATACATCCATATATTCACATATATCTGAAATACAAAAGGTTGTGCCCCGCACTACGACCTCCTCTTCACTTCACGTCTCCATATCTCCTCCGTGCACTTCTTCAGACACTCTTCAACTTGTCTAAAATGGTTGTTTGGGAGGAGTGAGATTCGAGAGAATCTCAGTAGTGAATAGTACCACTATACATGGTAGATATATATGAATGCATGACATGCTTGCCTACCCTATTTCATGCCAACATAATGACATACTGCATGCTCAATGTTATGACATACCAATGGCCATCGCACAAATATAATAGAGCTTCAATCAATCAAATATGCTCAACACAAATAGACATAGCAGTCACACAATCAATGCATATAACATATATATCACACCCATGCAGGAAAAGTAAGTCCACTACTTGTCAAACTTCACATCCGTCCTCAATCCTTCGTCTTTGCTCCGGTTCGGGCATGTCCATCCATCGAGTCCTAGAATTCTATCCAAATACATTTAATGAGTCATTACTCATCCATATAACATTCTAGACTCATATTAGTTTATAACTTAGCCCAATTTTGCTAACTTACCAAAATGCCTCCAGAAGCCTGGCCTGACTGTGCTTTTACAGAAATCACAACATGGGCCAATCCTACACAATTTCACGTGTAGAATCCATTTATGACTTCAGATTAGTCAAATTCTGGCCCGAATGACGAAAATAGCACTTTGACAGCTCCTATGTAAAGCGAAAAGGGTAAATTGGTCATTTCCCCCTCGAGGCCTTTTCTCACTTCCTCTTCAACATGAACCCTACACAATTTGCCCTTATGAACTCAATGGAATCATCCAATCGATAAAATTCCAACTCTACCCACATAAACCATACAGGGCAGCCATTATAGAGTTCTCAGGAAAGTTGTGTTGGTTCTTCCTTTTCTTTGACTTAATACCCTCCTTTCTACTCCTTATTACATGATTAGCCGTTTAGACATCCATTAGACATCATTTCGGCCCCTAAACATGAATAAAATGAGAGATGAACAGTACACTACTTCCAAAATACTCATCCAAATGATAAACCAAAATGGTAGAAAGGTAGCAGACGCTTACCTCTACGCCTTTCTGAATTCAGTTCGGAATTTCGGTGACGCTTCGGCCGGCAAGGTGGCATCAATGACCTCCAAATGAGAATCCAAAACCATAGAATTGAAGCTCGAGATGAGTAGAACAACCTTTGTACTGGACATTTTGAGAGAAAACGCTGTTTCAGACGAGTTCCAGCTAATCATAGTTTTCTCTCTCTTATCTCTCTCCTCTCGTTCTCGCGTTCTTTCTCTTTCTTTCTGATTCTCATTATGATCTGATCTGTTCCCTTTCCTTTTCTCTTTTAATCCAAACGCATGAGAGAAAGGGAATTAATTGATGAAGGATGATGATTAATTAAAATCATCTGTTGGCCTTTATTCAATTAGTCCACCTATCTCATTTCTTGCATATCAAGTTTCCTTTCTCTTTTCCTTCATCATTCCATTAATATTAATGAGAAATAAGAGAGTATAATTCACCGAGGCTATAGGGGCATTTTGGTAATTTGGCATTGTAAAGCTAAGTTAACCAATATCATGAGATTGGAGTAATGTTTGAATTAGTAATAACTCATCTATGGTGTATTTGGAAATTGTAGGACTTGGTGACGGTCTGAAGTTTAAGACTTGCCTAAGCTCAGAAAAACAAGAAAAGAATTCTAAAGGAAAGCAACCAGGTAGCAACTTCTTCTTACATGTATTATGTGATGCCTATTAAGAATGTCATTCATTATAACATGAGCTAGTGTCCTAGGCACACCATTTCTCCATGTTGTGGTTAGGGACCCAACAGGGGCACTAAGTAGCCAAGAGGCAAACATGTAGTTTGACCTTGGACAAGTGTACACACACAAAGTTTCGATCATCTTACATGACATGACATTGTATATCTATTTTTGCATTTTATATGTTTGTAAGCATGTTGTTACTGAGATTCCCCTGAATGTCATTCCTCTAATAAAAAACATTTCAGCTAGAGTACGCAGCTCAAAAGACAAGTCGGTGGCTACCAGTGATTAGGGTCCCAGAGCTTTTCATTGTGGCTATAGTTGTTTGCATGTACTTAGATACTTTTGAGTTTGGATTCTTGTACATGTGTATATAAACTTATAAAACCATTTGGGGAATTCTCCTGTAATGTAAACTTGTATCATTTATCAATATGTTTCCATTGTGTCTTATGCTTTATGAATCTTTATGCTTTTCACCCTGTGAATATCGAAATGGTAAAGGGGTTTGACACTATTCAAATAAACTGAGGTAAAATTTTTTTAAAGATAAAAGTAAAGTTTATTCGAATAAAGGGAAAGTTATTCGAATAAGAAGCTCATTTATTCAAATTCATATTTCAAACTCTTATTCTAATAAAAACTAATATATTTTAATAAGAATACTCAAGGAAACTTTATTCAAATAACAAGATAATGTATCATATTAATGTTACTTGTTTTCTAAAAGGGATATCCAAATTCATAACTTATTATTTTGATATACTTTTGTAAACCTATCCAAATAAAAGATTATGTATTCGAGTAACATTAATCATAGTTTAAAGAATTTTATTCAAATGCAAGTAACTATATTCGAATAAGGTTACTTATTCTAGACAAAGGTCATTTATTTGAATATAGGCAAGTATATTCGAATATGAAAATCCATTAACAAAGAATTTTATTCAAATACAAATGATGGTATTTGAATAAAGTCACTTTGTTATATGAAGAAACTATTCGAATAAAGGAAGAGCTATTTTGATACACCTTATTTTAACTGGCTAAATATTATTTGAATTAAAAAAAAGTATATTGGAATATACATTAACTAGATTTTCCAAAAAAAAAGAGCATGATTTATAAAATTTTGGAAATCAAATAAAACATTCTTTATACCTACTTGCTATTATTCTTTTGTCAGATTAACATGTATCTTAAGCAAGTTACAGAATTTCCAATATCAAAAGATTTGAATATTGCAAAAAGAAATTTATGTCAAAAGCAATAAATGCTAGTGGTCAGAAGCATTAAATGATAGTGGAATTTTAATCGAGACATTCTCTTTGCTCCAACTGTTATCTTTTACATACAACGAATGTTCAAATGAAGCAAGCACTATAACAGACAAATGGAACACTCACAATGCTCATTTATTACATCTCAACTATAAATACAGAAGCATTCAAAGTAAAGCAACTACTGAACTACGAAACATTAAGGGAAAATCTTATATAAATATTCTTGGAAAAGAGAAATTCTAAATTAGGTTGATAAATTCAATAAATTCTTAATTAAGCTATCGAACTAATTTAGGATTTCAAAATATAGGTTAAATAACTTTATTACCCTTTCCTTGTCTCATCTCTCATCTTAAAAAAGTTTTATTAGTACTTTTTAACTTATTTGTTCAATAAGTGTATATATATAACAATATTAATGTATAATAAAACAAAATATGATTCGCTTATCAAAGAAATTTTTTTATAGTTTGTAAAGATCATCAAGAATAATTCAAGCCAAAAGAAAAGAAAGCATTGCCTAAAAACAATTAAATGATTTTTAGCTGAATATTGAGAATAGAAAATTTTATTTTTGACTTGAATTTTTTCAATGGGAAGAATATTAAATTATATTAATAAAAAAAAATCTTACTTGTGTGATATTATATATCAAAATTTTTCATTAATAGAATTTAAAAAAGTTTCATTAACGTAAAAAAGTAAACTAAATATCACATATGTGACATGTGAGAATTGTGTAATTAATGAAGCTTGGTTTTTTTTATTAACAAAAAATATAAGTGTAGTTCTCCCAAAAATTAAATTTTTTATTGACAATATTTAAATAAAAATAATTTAAGTGACATTGGGGTTATGTTTTTCTTTTTATTCTTTAATTTGAATTATTGGTGATAATTCTTTCAAACAATTCCTTTGATTTACATGTACAAATCATATTTTATTTTACTATATATTGATATTAATATATATACATGTATTTATTTAAAAACTAAGCCTTTTTTACCTTTTTATTCGAAAACTAAGTTATAATCTTGCATAACGACAAAATTCTTTTAAGAAAGAAAAGATAACATAGAAGAGGAGAATGCAATAAAGTCATTTTATTCATATTTAAAAATATTAAATTGAGTCACTAATTTAATTAGGGATTTATTGAATTTAACAACTCGATTTAGAATTTCTCTATTTCAAGCAACTTTATATAGGATTTTCTCAACCATTAAATTTAGACTTCTTGTGCTCTGTCTTTCATTTTTATCAGTCTCTTTGTAACCTGTACTTCAATTATCATATATTTATTCTTTGATGAGAGAGAGATTTATCAAAAACTCAATCATTTTATTAAGATTGCTTAAAGTGTTGGAACCTTAAGTTGGGTATTGGTTTACATTGTGTAAGGAGAAGCAAGTGTCCGGAGAAGGAACTTGCTGTGTACTAAGGTGCCAAGAACCTACTAAATCTTAGAGGCTATAGTGAAAATATCAAAAGCACTATGAGGACTAGATGTAGGTTAAAGAGGTTGTGACCAAACCAATATAATCTCCAGTATACACTTCGGTGATATTTTTCTTACTCTTGACTCTAGTTAATTTCTGTAATTTTTGCTATTTGTTAACTTCTTTTAAATTTCCCAATTCACCCTCTTCAGGTGAAACACTTGCACTAACACTTTCGTGGCTTGTGTAAACGTCTCCATAATGATAGGGATATGCCTTCTTAGGCTTTTATGTTTGCACACCTCATTAGGGAGAAGCTCGAATGGGTTAATGTGTATATTTATGAGATTATTTGAATGACATTATATGCATTGCTAGTTTTTGTTCGACTTCACACCTCACTAGCACATGTTGGTATGTACGATGAGTTGAAACTTTGGTTATTGAGGCATTTATCTCACCCAATTGGTTTTAACATTTTTCAGGTGATAGTGTAATATCCCAAATTTTTTATCATTAAATATTATGTAACTATTATGGTATTTCATGACAAAAGAGCATGTAATGTGGCAAAACAAGTCAATAGAAGTCACGCATGACAAAATAGTTGTTCTATAAGAAAGTTGTTGAATTTCCTGTAGAGGCAGTCGGGTTGTGTGACACTTTAATTTTGTGGGTAATATGAAATTTTTGGAGTTTTATACAAGGAGAAATGAATTTTTGAATTTTTCCCAGCGAATTTGACATTTTTCTGGAGCACATTTCAAAAATAAAAATTCTGGGAATGGTGATCTTATAATTGGCTAAATTTTATATTTTTACCTAAAACTATACTTAATGAGAGTCACATAGCCTTTGGAACCACCCTAATTGGATATCTACACAATTAGATATGAATTTTCAAAGTTTGGTGACAAATCTGCCAATTTTCCAAGTATTGTTAAAATTGTAAGGGCAAAATGGTCATTTTGACCAAGTAAATGTAATCTGAAAAAATTTATTAAATAAATACATAAAGGGGGACATATGGAGCATGCAGAAATATTATATAATTAATTGTGCAATTAAAATGTGATATATACAATAATTAACTAAGGACCAATGGAATTGTGCCATATTGCTTCTAGACCATTCTTCAAAATTCTGCCCCCTTGTTTATTTAAAGCCAAGTTTGGCCAAGAGGGAAGGAAAATGAAGGAAGGAAGAGTAAAAAGAGAAAAAGAAGAAGGAGAGAAGGAAGAGAAGTCCTAAGCTCATATATAAGGTAAATATGTTGAAATCTCTGCTCAATCTTGTGTTATAACATTGGAAACCTCCATACGTTCTTGAATTAGCTATATAATCAGTAAAAACATCAAGGAAGAAGGAGTGAAGTTTTGGCCAAGTGGAAAGGAAGAAGAAGAAGTGAGGTAAGTTACTTAAACTCTGAGATTCTTACCGATAACTGAGTTATAACAGTATTTTGGCTGGATTTTGGGTTGTTTTTTGTGTTTCTATAAATTTGGGATGTCCATTTTCTAAGGAAAATGCTGCCCAAATTTCTATTGATTATGTTAAATTTGAGATTGGATGATTAAACAAGTGGAAACAAGTGTCAACAAAGTGTTTTGAAGCTTGGAACCATGAAAATAAGAATTCTCCCAAAACTTACCAAACATTCGGCCAGAGTAAGAAACAAGGGATAGAGCTAGAATTTGATGATTTTAATGATTCCATGATGTTTATAAAGGAAAATTATGTAGGGGTTCATGTGGAATGTAAAGTGTGAAAGGCCCTGGATTGTGAAATGACGGTTTTGCCCCTAAAACCCTAAGTTGGGCTATCAAGTGAAAAATTCTAATTTGAGTTGGAATTAATCTGATTTGAGATCAAATATGAGATTTACACATGAAAATATGTGGAGTGGACCTAAGTTGTAATTTTTGGAAAAGTACAAAATACCAGGGCCAGATCGGGTTCCCCCGGGGCATTTTGGTAATTTTTGTGATTTTAAAGAAAATGATAAAGTTGGGACCTTTAAATGAAATAGACTTAAACAGTAGTTTAATTGCAATTATTTTGATTAATTTTAGGATTTGATATCTACCTAGCGGGACCCATAAAGACAGAAAAATTATAGAAGGAAAGGCACCTAAGTAGTAACCCCATCTTTCATATACTATGTGAATGTTAATATGCAATGGTTGCCATGATCTGTTTAATGTTTTGCTTGTGGTGTTAATACTCCCTGGGTATGGGTGATGAGTTAAACCACCCCATGGAACCTTTGGGGTACCATGTGGCCAGGTGGACCCAGTTGAGAGGCTTGATATATACTAACAAGTATAGGCCTACTCTAAGTTATTATGATGTGTACAGACAGGTATAGGCCTGCTCCAAGTTGTTATGTGATCACATTACATAGATGAATTCCATGGTGAATTCCTATGTATAAGTTATGATTTGTGTATATCAGAAACAGATGATCATTTTGATCCGGACAAAATCATCATTTGTTTCCTGAGCATTGTCAGATAGGCTTAGGTATTTTGATTCCTGTATCAAGATAAATGCCACATTGCATGTTTACTATTTTCATTTTATATGAATGATTTATGGTTACTACTGAGATTCATTCGAATCTCATCCCTTTCCTGTATTATAGGCATAAGAATTCCAAGGGCAATGGAAAGTCAAACACCAGGATTGAGGACGAGCAGTTTATGGAGCTATTCCAGTGTTAATCATAGTATAGACTACTTAAGTTTTGGGATGTAATATGTAGTACTTAGCTACTTTTCGGACTCCTGTATTATAATCAAGAAACATATTTCAGTATATTTATATAAATTATGTTTGCCTGTTTGAACTATGCAATTTTGCTTTATGAAATGTCTAAATTATGTGGGGTATGATAGATAGTTTCTATGCTAGGACTTCAGAGAGAGCTTTTGAGGCTTGATATTGTGATATCTCTATAAAGCCTCTTGTGTTCATTTATGTGTTGAAATGGTATATATTGCTAATTATCGGGCTTATATCTTACAATCTCTGATTGATTCATAGTTTGATTAAATGTTACTCGCGAATAGGCTAGTAGAAGGTCAAAGGCCTTTAAAGTCTTCTTAGCATGATGATTGTGGATCCACATATGGATGTTTTGATATTTTTTGATGTTGGAAAGGTGTTTTAGTATCATGTGGAAGATACTTTCATTACTTGGGCTTATGGTTGATTGTTATATTTTGGGCTTCGAGAAGCTTAAGGCCCAAGTGTATTAATTAATTATGGTTTGATTTGTGAAACAATGAGAAATGTTTTATTATCCATGATATTGGTGTTAAATGTTCAGTATGTCTCTTTTCTATCATGGATAAGTTCATTAAGTAGTTTTAATGCTTGTAACTATGATAGGTGTTTTCAAATGAGTTAGTTCAATTCTTTTCTATCATAGTTAACTTCAATTCGTTAGAGAATCTTTTGGTAATAATATTTGATGTATCAAAAGTAAAGATGGGAATTTTCTTCCATGGCAGTCCTTTGGGTTTAATCTTCTCTATTCTCTATAGTACTATTAGTTTTTTTGAGATTTTGATTAAGTGTATGAATAATCAAGTTTTAAGAAAAGGATTTTACACCTTTAGAATAAAAGGAGATTAAAAGCTTTAAAGAAATAAATGATATTTGATGTCCAAATTAATCGAGGAAAAGAAACTTATAAGAAATTGTTAAAACTCTAAAAATAGTCATTTGAAAAAAATAAAGCCAATGTTAATTATAAAATAGTAAATTTGACTATCAACCACCTTGTAAATTTCATATGCCTTTATAAATATTTTTGTTTTGAGAACTAACTCCGTGATTTATTATCACTTAATTATTAATAATTAATAATCAATAATTAAATTAATTAATACATTGACACAAAATAAAACAACATAAGAAAACTTAAAGCAAATTACATTCCTAAGAACAATTGACCCTAGTTCCAATTGTCAAATTTCTAAGAAACAATGAGTGAGGTTTGCCATTTCAATATTTTAATTTTTTATAACCCCAATTCAAATTGTCAAATTTAAAGTAAATCCATTTTATACTATACAAATGACTAGTACTTACCTATGATTTCCTTCAAAAAATGTCTTCCTATAATTTCATTTTCATGTATGGAAGGGTCATATTATCATTGACCTTCTTAGAGATGAAGTAGCATATAACATATGCAAGAGACACAACACACATCAACACCAAGTTAATGTTGGAAATTGTGCCATAGGGTCCAAACATTGTACTTTGAATATTGTTATTCAATGAATTTCTCTATTTTGTTATCATGTTCACTGTGATAACTATCCTTGGATAAATCATAATGATTTTGATACGTCCCGGGTCTGGGAGGGGGTGTGGATCGAGTTCGGGGTCTGGTGGCACCCACAGTCGTTGGAGACAGGGGCCCGTGTCTGTACTGGGTTAAAGGAATAGGGGTGCGCCTCTGCTACCAGCTTAAGCTTTTAGCACGATGGTTAGCGCTTCACAGTTAAGCGTGCTCAGTCGAGGGTAGTCTCAGGATGGGTGACCCCCTGGGAAGTCCTCGTGTTGTGGCGCTTCGTTCTTGAGGTTTGGTATCAGAGCCAGCACGGGTTCGAATCCTGCTTCCATCGAAAGGTTCGAGGACGAACCTCCTTAAAGAGGGAGGGAATGATACGTCCCGGGTCTGGGAGGGGGTGTGGATCGAGTTCGGGGTCTGGTGGCACCCACAGTCGTTGGAGACAGGGGCCCGTGTCTGTACTGGGTTAAAGGAATAGGGGTGCGCCTCTGCTACCAGCTTAAGCTTTTAGCACGATGGTTAGCGCTTCACAGTTAAGCGTGCTCAGTCGAGGGTAGTCTCAGGATGGGTGACCCCCTGGGAAGTCCTCGTGTTGTGGCGCTTCGTTCCTGAGGTTTTGGTATCAGAGACAGCACGAGGACTTCCCAGGGGGTCACCCATCCTGAGACTACCCTCGACTGAGCACGCTTAACTGTGAAGCGCTAACCATCGTGCTAAAAGCTTAAGCTGGTAGCAGAGGCGCACCCCTATTCCTTTAACCCAGTACAGACACGGGCCCCTGTCTCCAACGACTGTGGGTGCCACCAGACCCCGAACTCGATCCACACCCCCTCCCAGACCCGGGACGTATCATTCCCTCCCTCTTTAAGGAGGTTCGTCCTCGAACCTTTCGATGGAAGCAGGATTCGAACCCGTGCTGGCTCTGATACCAAAACCTCAGGAACGAAGCGCCACAACACGAGGACTTCCCAGGGGGTCACCCATCCTGAGACTACCCTCGACTGAGCACGCTTAACTGTGAAGCGCTAACCATCGTGCTAAAAGCTTAAGCTGGTAGCAGAGGCGCACCCCTATTCCTTTAACCCAGTACAGACACGGGCCCCTGTCTCCAACGACTGTGGGTGCCACCAGACCCCGAACTCGATCCACACCCCCGGTCACCCATCCTGAGACTACCCTCGACTGAGCACGCTTAACTGTGAAGCGCTAACCATCGTGCTAAAAGCTTAAGCTGGTAGCAGAGGCGCACCCCTATTCCTTTAACCCAGTACAGACACGGGCCCCTGTCTCCAACGACTGTGGGTGCCACCAGACCCCGAACTCGATCCACACCCCCTCCCAGACCCGGGACGTATCATTCCCTCCCTCTTTAAGGAGGTTCGTCCTCGAACCTTTCGATGGAAGCAGGATTCGAACCCGTGCTGGCTCTGATACCAAAACCTCAGGAACGAAGCGCCACAACACGAGGACTTCCCAGGGGGTCACCCATCCTGAGACTACCCTCGACTGAGCACGCTTAACTGTGAAGCGCTAACCATCGTGCTAAAAGCTTAAGCTGGTAGCAGAGGCGCACCCCTATTCCTTTAACCCAGTACAGACACGGGCCCCTGTCTCCAACGACTGTGGGTGCCACCAGACCCCGAACTCGATCCACACCCCCTCCCAGACCCGGGACGTATCAGATTTTCTTAAATTTCCCTAGTCGATCATCTATGCGGGTGGAAAGATGAAATAAGACTAGTATGACTTTAAAGAGGTATGGAGATACGAATCAAAGTCCTAGGTACTTGTAAGAGTACAAGGTATTGGACCGACCTGCTATGAGAAAGCTACATAGATCAAGTTATAATCTTGTCTTATGTATAACCACGTCACTATATTCTTTGACCTGAGATCATCATGGATTCCTACATGAGAGTTGCTCAGCTTTGACCTAGTCAAAAGTCAACTTTGACCGAGTGACGATAAAGGCTATGTTTGTGGGCTTGGTGGTTTTCATGTAGAGGAATGTGAATGGTCAATATGAAATTTGTCCCTCAAATTAGAGAGAGATATTACTAGACCCCTTAATGAGTAAGTCTAAGAAATGTATGGCCATATTACGATGGATTGGAGTTTCCATTTCTATAGTCAGACTACTCAGGATCGAGAAAGTGATGGTCAGGAACAGGAGGATGACATTCTCCATGCCTCATGCTTGACCGAAATATCGTGTGACAAAAGGGACATGATATGGTTGTATGACAGGTTGTATCGGTTTATTTATCCTCAAATGAATTGGGTAGTCATAATGTCTTGTTAGAGGCTGCTTATGACTTGTGGGTTAGTATAGTCATTGGCTCACTACTAAGTTCTTATAGGCCAATAGGGTTGCACACAAGAATAGCCCAACATGAGGTATAATGTCCATACTTGTTGAATCTAAGATGTGTCTAGATTAAATGAATATAATGGTTAATCTAGGATAGATGAATTTTACACACACACACACACATACACAAACGTACATATGTGTGTGTGTGTGTGTGTGAAACCCCTTAACATTTTGATATTCACTGAAGAATAAGCGTAAAGTTCCGTAGGGCATATAGAAAAAGCAAAAACATACTGATATTAAGTACATGTTTACATTACAGGAGAATTACCGCAAGGTTTACAAAATATATAAATGTATAGAGCATTCAAAAGTAGCCAAAACTATATGCATAAATAACTATAGCAGCAACAGAGTGCTTCGGGACCCTAATTGTGATATCCCGAATTTTGGGACTAGAGGCTTAAGATTTAGCTTGGATTAAAGAGGACTACTAGACCCCTGTTTGGTAAATGTCATAGTAAGACATAGTATTATTTCCCAAAATTCTTTTATATCCTTGGACATTAAAAAAATTATATTGGTGAGCTAAAGAGCTCAGGGAATAATAAAACAAAACAATTGGAAGTCACACATAATATAGTAAAATGGAATACAAAGTAATTTTGCCACCGGTGAAATTCCTAGTGTGGCAGTGGTGATTGTGTGACATTTTTCAATAGGTGAATGATTTTAAAAAATTTTGAAAATTTCCAGAGTGAAATTAGACTTATCAAGATTTAATTTGATAGGTTATATAAGTCATTTGGAGTTGTACACAAAGAGAAATGAATTTTTGAATTAACCCAGTGAAATTAATTATTTTCTGGGACAACATTTAAAGAATAAACTTCTAGGAAGATTAAACTTCTAATTGGCCAAATATTATATTTTTTGTTAAAACTATACTCAATTAGGGTTGCATAGCCTTTTGAACCACCCCAATTGGTCATTTATACAATTAGATATGAATTTTCAAAATTTAATAAAAATTCTGCCATATTGGATATTATGTGCGAAAATTTGATTTTTGGACCAATCATAGGTTGACACGTGCACTGATGCAAAAAATACTTTTTACATGTGACGGAAATGACTTTTTACATTTGACGTCTGACAAGTGTAGAAAGAACAGGTGTAGAAAGTCTAGACTTTCTACACGTGTTGTCTCACAACACGTGTAGAAAGTGACTTTCTACACCTCTCCTTATCCGTCAAGTGTAGAAACTGATTTATTGAAAAATAAATAAATTTGTTCATTATACTATAAACCCGTTTATATGATAATAAACAACCAAACATCTGATAAATAAAAACAATTACAACAAAATTAATCTGAAATATCAAATTTATTGTAAATTCCAATCCAAAATATTAACAAAGTTATATCAATACAGGTAAACAAACTTAACTTCACTTTTATAATGAAATTTGTACAATCAAAGTCAAGTCCAAATAAGGCTTGAGATGAAGCAACTTCAGATGCTTGAACTACAGCTACCACAACCAGCAAAATGGCATCATTGTGCTCTAAATATTCACCAACCTATTAAAGGACAATATAAAAGAACATTTGAATGCAATTAATATTCAATTATAACCAATAGAAATCAATACAGAAATTAGAAACGAAATATAAGGAGAGAAAAATTGTTATTGAGCATGATAGACTATATTAATAGACAATATATATCTTACAATAAATGATAGTTTGGTAAACACAAGCCACCACTTACTATTGATTTCTTCATGAAGCGCTAATCTAGCCCAGGTAGATTAGCCAACTTTAAGAGGTGGTGCTATTAATTAAATGGAGATGAAAGCTACAAGGGAGATGGTGCAAATCAGTATGGCTTTCATTTGCATATATGACTTTCATTGTATGACTTCTTGCCATTCTCTATTGTATGAAACAGAAGCATAGTCTGGTGCCTGTTCTCTAATTCAATATATGTATATATACTGCTACATAGTAATTATAGGACAAACATCAACATGAAGATAGGATTACCTCGTGCAAGTGATTGTCGAAGTTTCATGGACCCTGTTCATTAATCTATCCTGACCCTTGCCTGAGTAACCCTTACTCAATCTATCCTGTAATGAATGTCGTAAGGCACCTGCAGCAATGAAATAAAGCATTTAAATATCCTTGAAAGGAAAAGAAAAGGAATTTATAATAATAATACCAAGCAAAATGTGACAATTAATAAATCAGCAAAATACATGTCTAAAACATATCTAAAACAGCGTCATTCTGAATTTCTAATCCAAAACTCGTTGGATGCGCCCATTGTTAAAAATGACGCAGAAATGCAATCTCACACAGATTAATTGATTGGATGAAATAGAACAGGGAAACAAATTTAACAAACCACAGTATATATTGACAAATTTTTCAGTCTTGGGATATTCAAGAGAGAACCATGTAGGCAGTAAGATTTGATTATCCTTACAGGCAACAGAGCCTAACGGAATCCGTACCTCGCCCAATAAATCGAGACCACCATTGACGACTACTGATTCATCATTATGATTGAGAATAGAAACAAGAAGCTTATCGTGTGTTGTGTGAAGAACCCTAAAAATGAGCTCTTCATACCAAACAGGATTGGAGGTATGCATCTATATCTGAATCTTGGACTGACCTTGCCAAGTTTAAGTTTCACCTAGGAATTCTTCATGGGAAAGTCTTTAGCTCTAAAAAAAAATGTAAAGCCTCGACATTGAAATTAAAAAAATGTCACAAGCTGCAAAGCAAGGAATAATGCCAAAAGGGGAAAAGGTTGTCAATGGGGGATTACCGATTTTGCTCATGGTTTACTGATTAGAACATCAGCTTTTGATTTTTGAATGCGCTTAAAAAGAATTGTAGGAGATCTCTGTAGTCATAGCCAGAAGACGAAGATGAGAGAGAGTGACGAGAGGAGATCAAAACTGATTTGGAGTCGAACTCCTTCAGCAGTGGGAGACTCAAAGACGCATATAAAGAAGAGGAGGAGGAAGAGGATAGGGAGGAGGAAGATTTGGAGGTCTTGGGGATAAAAGGCTTGAGCGACTTGTTGGCTATAGAAGAGGATGACGGAGTTATCTGGCTAGGACGTAGCAATGTTGAAGACCATCATATTTTCTAAACCGGTTGGGAGCCCAACCAGTGTAGAAATATTACTTTCTACATAGGTTGGGCTCCTAATCCATGTAGAAAATAATTAATTATTTTTGAAAAGAATTTAAAAGTTTTTAAAATAAAATTAAGATATTTTCTACACCAGTTGGAAATTTTGGATGCTTGTATATAAATTTGGAAATTTAGGAATTTTGTATATGCATGTTATTGATTCTGCCCTGTCTGTACAGTGGCGTTTTACGAGATTTTTCATATGATAAAACTTATCAAAAAATTATGAAATTTTTCAAACTTAAAGTAGACATGTAGAGCTTTAATTTGGTAGGTATTTTGTAATCTTTGGACAAGTATGCTAGGAGATATGAATTTTTGCAATTCTGTCATGTTTTCTGGAAAGAAACCTGGAACAATGATGTTAGGTGACATTCTGGGAATTTTGTGGTTAGAATTGTTAGAACTGGCTGACACCCAAGAGGGGGGGTGAATTGGGTGTGTGATAAGAAGGTATGATCTTTTAAAATCTTTTCACAACTTATCAAATCAATACATGCTGAAGTATAGAAACATAAGCTGATATGTAAATCATATATGCTGGAAATGTAAAAGCTTAGGGAAGAGAATATGAAAACTGTGATTTATCCTGGTTCGGTCCAATCCACGATGACCTACGTCCAGTCCCCAGGCTTCTCCTGAGATTTCCAATCCACTATATTCTTGTTTAACCGGGCACAAGAAAAGCCTCTACAAATTCACAAGAGTAGCTCCCCCTTACACACTGTAAAGTTTACTCCTTCTTACAGCAAGTCGAGCAAAGCAATCCAAAGACCTTTCTCTCCTGCTTAACTGTGCAAGTCTTATGAGCAGCAACGTTCTCTCCTGCTTACACCACTGTAAGTCTTACGAGCAGCAACGTTCTCTACTGCTTGCACCTTGTAAGTCTTATGAGCAGAAAGTCTCTGACAATTCACTCTACAACTTCCCGTAAGGTAATCAGCCCTCTCAAGGTCCCTCTACCTTGAGTTCAATACAGAAGTATAGATGGTGTGTTTACAGACTCTCTCAAAGAGTAGATAAATCCTCACTGAAGTACAATACAAATATTCACTCTCTCAAATATACATAATATAGAAGATGAAATAGAGCAAAGAGTGGTCGGAGGTAGAAGACTTATAATATCAGCATGTTCATGTTCTCATTGTGTTGCTTGCTTTTCTGTGTTTGAATCCTCTCCTATTTATAGCTGAGTTGTGGAAGATATCCGTTAGAGTCTGTTGATTCATTTGACCGTTGAGCCCATTCGGATATTCTTCTGTTATAATCCCATCTGATGCTTAGACAATCACTATATCATTTTCGGTTGGAGTCCCATTGCTTTGCACGGTCGTTGAGTGTCTTTAAATATTTTCCCGTTGATCGTGCTCTAACACATGCTTCAGCGTTTCTTACAGTTTGCCCATTGGTCTAACAGATGCAATAGTATTTGTCTTCCGTTACTTATGAATTTTTCTGCCGCCCACGAATAGTTGTCGTTTGAATGGAGAGTTCAGTTACTTGTCATGTGCGTGTTGGTGGATACAACTGTAATACACTTTGAATATAACCGTTAGAAGATATTTGTATCTCAACAGACTTATATGATTCACTGGAAGCATTTTCTGAAAAACAGTAATAAGACCATTGGGAGTGATCTTGTTTTCGCAACTGAGTAGTAAAATGATATACCATATGATTTTGAAAGCTATTTGGATAAATCAGTAATAATAAAATTTCACTAGCAAAATCAATTGTCGTTTGATGAAGTTAAAAGCAAATGAATCAAAGTCAATGTAGGAAGATGTATACTTGAACAAATCATTATATGAGAAGATGTAAAATCACTAGAAGTGTCATTGGAAGTGATTTTGAAAACTTTGAAAACTTCTGAGAGTGATTGTTGGTTCACTGGAAGTGATATTGGAATTTTCATATTTCACTAGAGTGAATTTGGGATCACTGGAAGTGATTTTGTAAACAGTGATTTCTTCTTGGAGTGATTTCCAATTCACTGGAAGTGATTTGTAACTTTGCAAATCACTCGAGTGATTTATGATCACTGGAAGTGATTTGGTGAACAGTAAAAACTTCTTGCAGTGATTTTCAATTCACTGGAAGTGATTCAGCGAAAATCCAACATCACTCGAGTGATTGAGGATCACTGGAAGTGATTTGAGAATTTTGGCGGATCACTTGAGTGATCTCAGCTTCACTGGAAGTGATTTGTAAAACAGTAGATTTTTCTTGAAGTGAAATCCTAATCACTGGAAGTGATTTGCTTCATCACTCGAGTGATTTACAATCACTGGAAGTGATTTGGCGCATCACTCGAGTGAATGAGAATCACTGGAAGTGAATAGCAAAACCGTGGGAATTTCTGGAAGTGAAAACAAAATCACTGGAAGTGATTAGCCTGATCACTCGAGTGATTTACAATCACTGGAAGTGATTTGGCGGATCACTCGAGTGATTCAAAATCACTGGAAGTGATTTTCAAAACAGTGAATTTTTCTTGCAGTGATTTCGTGATCACTGGAAGTGAAATTGCGGATCACTCGAGTGATTTCCCATATCACTCGAGTGATCTGTAATTTTCCGCAATCACTCGAGTGATTTCAGCGATCACTCGAGTGATCTTGAATATCACTCGAGTGATTAACAAAATCACTCGAGTGATCTTTGCACAGATCACCAGTAAACAGAGGTCAACTTCCAGAAGCCATAACTCTTCGAATATGACTCTAAAATTGCTGTATTATATATCATTGGAAAGCCCTGGAAGTCTACTTTCATATGGAACCGGTTTCAGCGAAATAGGATCAGTGGTTTGAGAGTTATCTCCAAAATACCAAGACTGCTCCAGAAAGTGACGCTGACATGAAGGTCACATTCGAATACTGATATCTCCCTCATATGAGCTCCTTTGATGTTGGTTCTGGTGTCCAAATGACGCATTGGAAGTCTAGTTTCATATGCAATTGGTTTCGTCTCATTTGGAGTTGTATTGTAAGAGATATGATCAAATAACCAGACCTCGCTCAGCTGGACGAAGAACAGACTCTGAAATGCTGCACATCACTCGAGTGATTTGTGAATCACTGCGAGTGATTTTTACTGTTCTCAGAATCACTCGAGTGATTCTCAACATCACTCGAGTGATTTCCAAAATCACTCGATGCTACAGTGCCAAACAGTGCCAGTTGCTACAGTACCGTATTGCTACAGTGATAATGCTACAGTGCCAAACAGTAACTGCTACAGTACTTCTTAATTCCCTTATGAGCATAGAAACATCCAGTATTTCTTCTTAGAAGCTTGAATCTTGATATTTCCATTAATTCTTCAAGCTCTTCATTCTCCAATCTCTTTGACTAATCTATAAGATATATAACATTAAATATAATAGTTAGTCAATGTAAGAGATAAGTATATTATACAAACTTTTGCTCTCATAATATTTGATATATATTTGACATCATCAAAACTAATCATATCTAACAAGAATGATCATAATTGACTATTTTTATGTGAAATTATACTGAAATATATTTCCATAGAATTTAGAACCACTCAATTTGGAATTTCCTAGAATTAATGGTGAATTTTCAAAATTTGGTGAAAAATCTGTTAGCTTTATGTCTTATGTGAAATTTAAGACTTAATGGCACCACTGAGAGTTCTTGTCCAAGACTACATTTCCTTCAGAATTTAACCTATGAACTCGAGTTCATCATGCCAAACTCGAGTCCCTTAGCTATTCCAAGCTGATAAACACTTCAAAAACCACTCTGAATCAACTCCAACTTCACCCATATATTATGCAATCCTTGTTTCCCACTTGGCAACATTCTTAGCCATCATCCTACCACCATGCCTCTTATCACAAGAAATCTAACAAGGATCATAACTGATCAACATAAGCAGAGAACTTGTAACGGCCCCACTGCCCACAACCTACCCTGACGGTGGTCTGGCACATACTCCCCACAACCTGGCCTGAGAGTGCGGCAGACTTCAGGAATTCCCCAAATTCCCTATCCCCAAAGGGGCCTCCCCAGGTCTCGAAGCCACTACCTGAGGGTAAGTAGCGCCTTAATAAGAACCTGGTAACCACTTGCACCGCGGCAGACTTCAGGAATTTCCCAAATTTTACAAAGCATGTTGCTGCATGACATTTAATGAAGTCTGTAAAATTTCATGAGCGAAAGGAGCTGGACTTAGGCCTCTGATCGTGGATTCTGCATCTCGAATAGAAACAAGGTGCTTTGGCTATGATATGAAAGTACCCAGGAAATTACTCACAATCTTGAACTCATCAGAAGGGATAGGGACAGGTACGTCTACAACGATAACCTCTTTAATTGACACTTTGACTTTATCATCTGTCATTTGCTGGTAGTGAACAGTTGATCGTAGGTTGTACACACTCCCCTGTGCAACTAACTGTCTCAGAGGATCCTCGATAAAAATGTCACAAGGCTCAACAATTTCTTCTCCAGGACCTTCTGATGAATGCCCAATATTGTAACAACTCTATTTAATGCTCTGCTTTTTAGGATCAAGCGAATGTGCCTGGGGAGCACCAGTATCTTGTCTTGTGCTCACCATGGCATATACTTCCTCCTTCATCCTGCTTAATTGGGCATCCAATAGTGCATCAATTGATGCTTCTACCTCGACCCTTGCTTCCGCCCTCGTAGTGGGCAACGTTCTAGTTCGTCTCTAGTCACCACGTTTGAGGAATAGCATGAAGGGGCTCCAAAGTAATCCTTTATGCCCACCCCTCCTCCAACTACCCTACACAACCTGGATGCTCAAGTTTTCTAGTAGAAACTGTCAGGATATCATTCCTCCCCTCTAACAATCATGATATTTTAGCCCTACAACTTCAAGTCTTTCATCGACACAAGTTTCTTAAAATTTGAAGAAAACCTTGAGGGAACTTTGATTCCATGCAAACACTGATATAAACTTCTTTTCTCATCCTTAGACAAAGTATGACAAGCTAGAGGACAAAAAGTTCTCTTATCATGTGGCCTCGAATGTAAGTCTTCTCGTATTCCCATTTCTTACAAATCTAATCTTGCCTTCACGCAATCCTTAGAACTACCTTGTATGTTGAGTTGTGTCCCAACAATACTATCACATGTTTTTCTCCACATGCATGAAGTCAATACAGTGTCTCACATTAAGATTACGCCAATATGGAGGATTGAAGAAGACCGGCCTCTTTTTCCATATATTTTTCTCATTTATACTCTTTGTAGCCTTACCGAATATAACATTGATATTTTGTACTTTTCATAAAATTTCTCCCCAATCAATGCCTCCAGAGTATCTTCAAACTCTTGGCCACCAAAAAAGGCTTTCTTTAATCTACGAAATGGGTGGCCCCGTCTAAGGAATATCCTATGGCCAAGATAAACGGTCTTCCTTCCATGTTGAAGTTGATGGTAGCATGTGCCTTCTTTACAAATCAGACATGCTTTATGGCCTTTAACGCTATGTCCTGACAAATTTCCATATGCAGAGAAATCATTTGTATTACAAAAGATAATGGCTCGTATTTTAAAAATCTCTTTCTTGTTTGCGTCAAAAACATCAACACCTTCATCCCACAACTTTTTCAAGTCTTCAATCAAGGGTTCTAGGTGACCTATGTCATTTCCAGGTTGTTTTGGTCCCAAAATCAACATAGATAACATGATGTACTTTCGTTTCATGCATAACAAAGGAGATAAGTTGTAAATTACAAACAGAATAAGCCATGAGCTATGTATACTACTTAGGCTACCATAAGGATTCATGCTATCCATGCTAAGCCCAAGTTTAAGGTTCTTAGGTTCTTCACCGAAGGTAGGAAACAATTGATCAATTTTCTTCCATTGAGAAGGATCAGCCGGATGTCAAAGCTTTCCATCGGAAATCCTCTCATCTGTATGCCATCTCAAATTTTTGTCATCAATTTCATTAGTAAACATGCTTTTAAACCTCAGTATGACTGGAAGATACAACAATATTTTTGCAGGGCCTTATTTGATTTGTACCTAGGGGTTTCACAAATAAGACATTGCTACTTCTCTTCACGCTATTTTTTGTACAATATGCAATCAATAGGGCATGCATGTATCTTTTTATACTTCATCCCTAGTGGACACAATATTTTCTTAGCATTACAGTATCGGCAAGGAAGCACGTTATCATCTAGAAGCATGTCCTTAAAGGCCTCAAGTGTTTCTAAAAAACTCTTGTCACTCCATCTATGCCGTGCTTTCAAACTTACCAATTTTAATATTGCTTTTAACATTGGTATTTTGTGCACCCTGGGTGCACTGGCTTCTCAGCATCACTGCACATATTACCATATGTATGTGATTACACAAAAGCCTCTTCTCCTACATCACGAATAATATCCTTTATCCAATTGTCCAGATCCATGTCATTATCATCAAAGGCTACTCCCCCTTGTTGAGCTGTACTTGGAATTTCTAATTCTTCGCCATGCTATACCCATACTGTATAACTCTTACAAAATCCTTTACAAATTAAATGAGTATATATATCTGCAGCACTTAGTCGTTTCATATTCATACATTATACACAAGGACAATAGAACATCCCACTATCATTACCAAAATTTCTTCTAGAAAATTCTAAAACATCCCTCATCCGATTATCATATTCAATACTAGTCTATTTAGCATTTACCCAACTACGATTCATATATTTCAACACCTTTTTTTCCTTCTCTTTTGTATATTTTTCCCCTGGAAAAGGATGGAGTATGATGAGAGTATGAAATCATTACACTCATCAAGTTACCTAGTTTAACTACTACATAATGACCAAAATTTCTAATTTTACACATGTTAAATCAGGTACTAAAGGAAAGAGATAAATATAAGTAAGATGAGAAATATTATTTGAAGATACAGCTAAGGAAAGAAACAAAGCATAGAAAACCATACATGTATAAGCTCATTGTGGTATGGGAAAAGCACATGTACTACCTTATAGGAAAAACACAAGTACCATTAGGCCTAGTGGGACCTAGTTGAGGTAATAAGACAAGCACAGACAGGCTATTGTCTGCTCTGGAATATTGTAGCAAGTGGGGTCAAACAGTCATTTGATCCTGAAAGCATAACAGACAGATAAGTTTACAACATTGATTTCTATTGATTATTTGGTGTATTGCATGTTTATTTATTACATTTTATATTTTTGATTGTATGTTATTACTAAGATTCATATGAATCTCACCCTTTCTATAAATTAAAATTTATTCAGCTAGAGGAAGTGATTCTAAGGGTAAGTAGGTTGACGCCAGCAACTGAGAAGTTTCGGTCCTGTTCAAGATTTAGTGTTGGTTATTTGCTAATATTTTTATATATATTGGGATTTGTAATTATTATGTACAAACAAAGTGGGGATTTCCTATAATGTAATCAAGTACTTTATATTAGTATGTTTATGCTATTTCTGTATGGCTACTGAACTATGCATCGTTACTCTAAAAATGTCAAAATATTGAAGGGTTTGATATTTTTGGTATCAGAGCATACGTTTCTAGCAGTAACAAAATAGTATACTAATATGATATTGATTATATTGTAACAGGAAATATGTGTGAAAGGAGGCATCAGTGGAGTAGATCACCGCTGCCCATGAACCAGTCCCTAGAGGACTAGCGAATACCCGAAGGGCAGCGAGTATAACTATATCGGGTTAGGGGTAGTCCGAGGATGTTCCAAACCCCAAGAAAATGGGTACAACCAAGGCTAGTGTTCATGCCTTATGATAGGCCAGCGCTGTCAAACCCCTTATTATTTTGACATTTATCAGAGTATTAATGTGCAATTCAATGGGCAAACAATAATAGTACATTATACTAATATAAAATTCCTGATTACATTACAAAATGTTCCCATATGTTGTATACAATTTATAGCACAAATTCCAAGTACACAGAAATATTAGTTGATAACCAACGATAAAATCTTGATCAACACTGAACCTTCAACATCCGGCATTCGCCACATTTCCCTTTGAGCCACTTCCGCTTTCTAAATAAATTGTTAATTTATGGAAATGGGTGAGATTCATACGAATCTCAGTAGTAACAAATGTCAATCATATAAAATGTGAAAAGTAAACATGTAATGCAACATTTATCATGATGCAGCAATCAAAATGCCAATGCCTATCTGACAATGCTCAGGAACCAAATGATGATTTTGTCTGGATCAAAATTATCATTTGTTCCTGAATTGCATAATATCATCTCATAATCTGATCACAACAATTCAGAGCAGACCTATACCTATCCGTGGAGCAGGCCTATACCTGTCCATAATCATCAAGACTTGGAAAAGGCTTTTACCTGTCTATACATATCAGAACTTGGAGTAGGCCTATACCTGTCCGTAGATATCAAACCACTCAACTAGGTCCACCTATCCACATGGTACCATAAAGGTTCCATAGGGTGGTTAAACTCATCACCCACACCCATAGAGTATCAACACCACAAACAACACATTATACAAAACATTCATATGAGAGATAGAGTTACTACCTAGACTCCTTTACAAAGCTTAGCTACTACCAGTCCTTTAATCTTTTGTTTGGCTCGGGCAATTTGCAAATCCTAAAATTCCCAAATGAGTTACAAATGAGTTACTACTCATTCATATTTTATTCTAGAATTTACAAGTTGATTATCATAGCCTAAAATTGCATATTTACTAAAATGCCCCTAGGCAACTCGATCTAATTCTCTTTTTACCCAGTATTTTTGTACTTTTTAAAAAATTATAACTTTGGTCCATTCCATATATTTTCACATGTAGAATACATATTTGACCTCAGATAATATCAATTCCCACTGAAATTACAATTTTTCCCTTGACAGTCCAATTTGGGGTTTCAGGGCCAAAATTGTCATTTTACCTCTTTCAGGGCTTTTAACACTTTACTCTCAACATGAACGCTACCTAATTTTACTTTCTAAACACCATGGAGCCATTAGATTCATGAAATTCCAACTCTCTCCCACATTTTCCTCCTTGGCCGAAACTTAGAAGAAAATTAGGGAAAATTATATTTTCATAATTCTAACTCCTAGAACACCTTCTTTCTACTTGTATTCATTTGTTTGGTCATTAATTCTCAAGCTTAACATAAACAATAAAAATTTGGGCATTATTTCCCATTAGAAATTGGACATTTCAAATTTACAAAATCATCAGAAAATAGTCCAATAACCAACCAGAAGTTCACCACTATTCAGTTTTCGTTAAGAATACTAAAGCTTGCTCTTTCTCCTTCTTCCTAGCATGGCCAAAATGTCTCTCCTTCCCCTCGGAGTTTTTTCTTTCTGAATGACTAACCCAAGAAAATAGGGAGGTTAAAGAGAGGTTTCACAAGTTAGAGAGCAAGATTGAACAGAGATTTCGACATATTTACCTTATGTCTGAGCTCTGGACCTTATCCTTTCTTCCTCTTCTTCTTTATCTTCAACCCTCCTCCTTCCTTTCTCTCCTCTTCATTTGGCTGACTTTGGCCATTTAAATGAACAAGAGATGAGAGCTTTAGAGAATTCTAGTGTTGCACACATGTTCCATAATGATTCGCTCTTAATTCCACTTATGTCACATGTTATAATATAAATATATATTTAATTACGTGACATTTTTATAAGCTCCATCTGTCCATCCCCTCTGTATTTATTCATAAAATATTCCAGATTATATTTATTTGGTCAAAATAACCATTTTGCCCTTGCAGTTTCTCTCATTTCCGCAATACTTGAGAAAATTGGCAGAATTGTCACCAAACTTTGAAAATTTATATCTAACTATATAGATATCTAATTGCGGTGGTTCTTAAAGGCTATGTGACCATTATTAAGTTTAGTTTTAGGTAAAAATATAACCTTTAGCCAATTTGAAGCTCACCATTCTCAAAATTTTTATTTTTTGAATGCTTCCACTAAAAAAGCTGGTTTGTTTTGGCTAACTTCAAAAATTTATATCTCCTTGTGTACAACTCCAAAAATTCCATATAACCCATCAAAGTAAATTTTATTATATCTAGTTTCATTCTGAAAAGTTTTAGAATTTATGGATGTAATGTCCCAAAATTTTTATCACTAAGTATCATGTAACTATTATAGTATTCCATGATAAAAGAGCATGCAAAGTGGCAAAACAAAGCCTATAAAGTCACACACAACAAAATAGTCATTGTATAAGATAGTCAGTGTATTTCCTGTTGAGGCAGTCAGGTTGTATGATGCTTTTTAATTAGTAAATGACCTCCAAAAATTATGAAACTTCCCAGAATAAAAGTAAACATGATAAGCTTTAATTTGATAGAAATTTGTGGAGTTGTATACAAGGAGATATGAATTTTTGAAACTTGCCCAGCGAATTTGACATTTTTCAGGGGCAGACTTCAAAAATAATAATTCTGGGAATGGTTTGCTTTAATTTGGCTTAAGATTATATTTTTTCCTAAAACTAGACTTAATAAGGGTAACATAGCCTTTTGAACCACAACAATTGGATATCTATACAATTAGATATGAATTTTTAAAATTTGGTGACAAATATGCCAATTTCTCAAGTATTGCGAAAATTATAAGGGCAAAATGGTCATTTTGACCAAATAAATGTAATCTGAAAATTTTTTAATTAAATATATGAAGAAAGGGGGTCAGATTGAGCATTCAAATATTATTATATAATTAAATATATAATTATATTATGGCTTATGCAATAAATAAGATAAGGACCAATTAGAAAATGACAAGACAATTCCACAAAATGGCTGCCTTGTTTATTTAAGGCCATAAGTTGGCCATTATGGGAAGGAAAGGAAGAGAGAAAAAGAGGAAGGAAGTATAGAGCACATATATAAGGTAAGTATGCCGAAATCTCTGCACAATCTTGTGTTATAATACCAGAAACCTCTCTCTAACCTTCCTACCTTCTTGAATTAGTCCTTCAACAAGAAAACACTCTAAGGAGAAAGGGGGATATTTCGGCCAAGTAGGAGGAAGGGAGAAGAAGTGAGGTAAGTTACTCAAACTCTAAAATTCTTATCAGAAACTGAGCTGTGGCTGTATTCTGGCTGGTTATTGAACTGTTTCTGGTAGTTTTGCAAAATTTGGGATGTCCATTTTCTAAGGAGAAATTCTGCCCAAATTTCCATTGATTATGTTAAATTTGAGAATTAATGGCTAAACAAAGGAATACAAGTAGAAAGAAGTTGTTCTAGAAGTTAGAATCATGAAAATATGATTTTGCCCAATTTCCCAGAACTTTTGGCCAAAGGGGACAATAAGGTATAGAGTTGGAATTTCATGATTCTTATTGTTCCATGATGTTTATAAGGGAAAATTTTGTAGGGTTCATGTTGAGTGCAAAGTGTGAAAAGCCCCGGATTGTGAAATGACAATTTTGCCCCTAAAACTCGAAGTTAGGGTTGTCAAGGGCAAAACTGTAATTAGAGTTGGAATTGATCTTATCTAAGGCCAAATATGAGATGTACATGTGAAAATATGTAGAATGGGCTTAATTTGTAATTTTTGGAAAAGTACAAAATACCGGGGTCGAACCGAGTTCCCAAGGGTATTTTGGTAAATATGCGATTTTGGGTTAAGATAACCAACTTGTAAATTTTAGAATAAAGTATGAATGAGTAATAGCTCATTTACAATTACTTTGGGAATTTTAGGAATTTGGTATTTATCGAGCTAGACAAAAGGTTAAAGGACCGGTAGAAGCTAGGCGATGGAAAGGAGTCCAAGTAGTAACTTTATCTTTCATATACTATGTGAATGTTAATATACGATGATTGCCATGATCTGTTCAATGTATTTCCTATGATGTTGATACTCTCTGAGTGTGGATGATGTGTTAAACCACCCTATGGGACCTTTAAGGTACCATGTGGCCAGGTGGACCCAGTTGAGTGACTTGATATGTACAGACAGGTATTGACTTGCTCCAAGTTATAATGAGTATGGATAGGTATAGGCTTGCTCCAAGTTGTTGTGATCACATTATGATATGATATTGTGCATATCAGGAATGGATGATCATTTTGATTCGGACAAAATCACCATTTGGTTCCTGAGCATTGTCAGATAGACGTTGGCATTTTGATTGCTGCATCATGATAAATGTTGCATTGCATGTTTACTTTTTTCATTTTATATGATTGATATTTTGTTACTACTGAGATTCGTATGAATCTCACCCTTTCCAAAAATTTAAAATTTATTCAGCAAGCGGAAACGGCTCAGAGGCCAAAAATAGCTGATTCTAACAGAAGAAGGTCTAATGCTGGTTCAAGAATTTATTCGTTGGTTATCTATAAATTTTCCTATGTAGTTGAATAACTATGTACCAAATAACTATGTTGTATGTGACCTCTAATTGCCTTGTTGTGTCTCTCAATAAGCTATTTAATTCACCATTTTATCCTTTTAATACCATTAAGTTATAGAGGAATTTTGGTAACCGAAATTTGGGATATTACAATTACAAGCGCTATCAGTCAGTTCATCTGTAGGAGACACTGAGCAATTGCTGATAGATGGGATGGAGTCGGATCCTATAGTGTCACCAGTTCCAGAGCTGAACCTGTTTATTTGACACATGACCTACAGTCAGACCAGGAGTTGTAGGGGTACATTAGGAACATGTACATGTGGGCTATTCATGTTCGAGATACCCTAATGGCCCAGTATGCATAGTATTTATACGATGTGGACACTTTATACTGGGATCAGGGATTTCATGGTATAGAGTTTCCATATGACAATTAGACTTGTACGACGTTGTATTTCTTCTCAGATACTACATTTTGGGCCCATAAGAAGAATGAGATTATAGAGTGAGGCCCAAAAGATAGTTTTATGGAGTTCATTGATCACATGACAGAGTATGTGTTGAACTACATGTATCGATATTGATATATGACTCATACAATATTTGGTCCTTCGGAGATAGTTGACATGACATTTTGGGGTAAGAGCAGCAATGTGGTGCCGATCTTTATAAGTGGTTGAAGCCGGTACCGGTGTTTTTGCACCGATACATCAAGGTTAATCGTTCTCGAACAAGGGAAATCTTATGATGGGTAACCCCTTGAGAAGTTTTTTAACATGTTAAGTTATATAATGTAAAGGAATAGAAACAAGTTATACAATGGTCTATAGGCTGTATGTTGTTAAAATTTTTTCCTAAACTGTTGTAAATGTATGATGTATGTTATTTCTAAAGTACATGTGTATCCAAAATTTTGTGAAATGAAAAGTGTGCTCTTATGATTATATGAAATTTACCTCTTCCTTATTTTAATATAGTGAAACATAAAGATGGTGAGACCAAGAGATAGACCAGGGGGTAAAGGTGTTGGGCATGGTCAAGAAGCTAGACCTAACCCAATTCAGCAAATATTGGACATGTTAACCGAATAGCGGACAATGATACATGATCTCAGGGACAAGCTATAAGAAGTATAGCAGAAACAAAATACAGATAGGGAGAGAGAACATAATTAGCCTGAGGAACTTGATCAGGGGCCTCCACCTAGACATATTGTTGAGGGTGAAAGTCTACAGACGTGGGTAACATGATTATATTAGCAACAATATCCTTCTCTTTTAGGTAGCAGAGGACTGGCTATCCTGGCTGGAGAAAATTTTTAGAATTTTGGAATGCCCGGATAGCAATAAAGTTTAATTGGCAATTTACAAATTAGAGGGCGATACAGATAGGTGGTGGAAAAATACTGAAATGATCCTGCAAGTATGAAATATTCCTATCACTTGGGAATTCAAAAGCAATTTAATGAAAAATACTTCCCCTGATTAGTCTGAATTGCAAAGGAAACAGAGTTCCTTTCTATTCAGCAAGATGAGAAGGAAAGCTTTGATGAGTACTTGACTTGCTATATCTGATTGTCTCGATACTCTTCTTACCTTAGGTATCATGATGATGAGGGTTAGAGCTCAGATATGATAATACGGGGATTGAGATTAGAGCTGAAAGAAAAGCTAGTCTCTAAATAGTTTACATAATTTAATAAGGAAGTAGAAGAATGCTGGATCAGAGAAAGCAATTTGCTGAATCTGTATACAGACACAAATACTAGCAGTAAGGGTGCATCTGATAGTGAGAGTTCTTCCCAGAAATGCAAGAATCAAGGAGGTCCATTAAAAAGGAGTAATAAGAAGCCTTATAAGTTTGATAGCCATAGTAACCATAGACTCCCTGGGAATAAAACATATTGGCATTGTGGCAAGCCTCATTATCATGGAAGGATACGTGGTGCTCCAGCGAAGCAGGTAGTCTATTATAATTGTCAACAACCGGGACATTTTTCCAGAGACTGTCCACGACAACAAAGGACAGGGAAGAGAAAGCAGAGAACTCAGGGCAGATTCTTTGCCATGACATAGCAAGAAGCCATAAAATCTCCTGAACTAATCTAAGGTATGGTTTTAGGGTTTTAGGGGTAAAATTGTCATTTCATACCTTAAAGCCTCCACACTCCATTTTTCACATGTTCCCTACATAATTTTTCATTCTAAACACAATGGAATCATTAAATCCATCAAATTCTAGCCTAAACACACCAAAAAGGGTTTGGTCAAAAGTTTTGTAATTTTAGAAAATTGGATTTTTTCAATTTTCATTCAACCAAACATCTTCTTTCCACTTCTAATTACTTGTTTAACCTCTTACACACCTTTTAAATATGATTAATAAAAAATTGGACAGCACCTCCCTTTAGGTTTCATGCATCCAAAATCACAAATTAAAGACAAACCAAGCCAAACAACCAACCAAAATACCAACAACAAGCATGAATCAAGAGAAATGAAGTTTTCAAGCTTACCTTGATTTCTTCTTCTTTCTCTCTCAAGGCCGACCTCTTCCTCTCTCCTATTCCCTTGATTTTCTTCTAGTTTTACATGGTTTCAAGAGGAATATGAGGATTAGAGAAGGCTTCCTAGCATTTAGAGCAAGAACACATGAATTTTTGCTTCCAACATACCTTGATTGGCTTCTTGATCTCTTTCTCTCTCTTGTTTGTTCTTGTCTTCTCCGAGTCTCTCTCTCTCTCTTTTCTTTAGTCTTAGCTGAAATATGGCCTTAGGAGAGCATAATTAGCTCTTAAGAAAAATCATCTTCCACCTCGTTAATTATATATTATTTTATTGCAATTTTGCACATGTACGGAACTTTTTTATTCTTTCTTTTTTCCATATTGCATCTTTAACCTCCACATGGCATGCAAGGTGGCAAGACTATATTTTTCCTTGCCTTCTTCCTATCTTGGCCGACTTTCTTCATAAATAAAGGGGAAAATATTGGCTTTTAATTTTATTAGCCAAATGATTATTTTACCCTTACATTTTCTTCAATTTTTGAACCAATTGTTGTCTTCCATCTTTCCTTTTTTTTTTTGTCCAAAAATTTCATCATATATTGAGCCAAAAATTATGCTCTTCCATTCTTAATTTTGGACTACAATATTAGGCCTTTATCAAGATAAAAATTGTGCTTTACGTCTTAGCCAAAATTTCATGTAACCTCTATTTCGAACATTTTAGCTATTGCAAATGCACAAAATGTAATATCCTACTTTTTCACCAATATTCCTCATATATATATTTATGATATTTTATGGAATAAAATGGTGAATTGTGGTGTGTATACATTGATAGAAAAATCCTAATCACCGGTTACGCATAATTCGGCCAAGTAAGGATACAAAGAGGTAATAAATGTCCATTTAAAGGCCTAATATTGTAACCAAAATTTGAGCATGAAATGGCACAAATAATAGTTTTATTCACATGTTAAAAATTAGGCTAAACCAAAGGAAAGAGTAAGAAATGATTTATTACGGTAAATCATAAAACGTAGGGGCAAAACGGTAATTTTTTCATAAAGTGGAAAATAATTATTTTTCCCTAATATTCCTAATAATTTCAGTTAAATTAGAATTACAAAGAGGCAATGACTAATTGGTAATTAATAAGTCCATTTTGGAATATTATTACGAAAGAAAAGATTAAAGCTTGGAAAAGAAGTCGAAGAACAAAGACATAGGACTTTGGTCAACAAATTGCAAGATGACATTAGGAGTTCAAAGCAATATTTTCCCTCCTATTTCTCATGAAATTCAGCTAATTAAAGAGAAAAAGAAAAGATAAATGGCATTATTAGAGTAATGGAATAAAAGAGAAACATATGGACCAATTAGATTTTACCATGTGTAAAGCCACTTTATTAATTCATTAAGACATCATTTTCTTCATTTCATCATTCTTGGAAGTTGAATCAGAAATTAGAAAGGGAAGAGAGCTGAACGTGAGAGAAGAAGAAGCACAAGTAAGCTAGGGTTCTCCGAAATTCGAGGTAAGAAGCTTGTAATCTTGAAGTTTAAGCTTCCTAATCACTCTCTAACCTCCTCTAATCTCCTCTCCTCTATTAACTTCATGGATTCAAGGCTGAATTCTAAGAGAGGAGAGAGAGAAAAAATGTCTTAGAGAGAGAAACTGTAAGAATCAAAGGTAAACTCCAAGAACTTGCTCCTTGCACCTTCGTTGTTGTTATTCTTATTGTTCTTGGCTTGGATTTGATTATTTTGTGAAGATTGGATGATGGAACCCTAAGGGATTCCTGCTATTTAAATCACTTCTAATCATGTCTAATAAATGTGTAAATAGCTAATAATTTGATTAGAAGTAAAAATAAAGTGATTAAGCAAGAGAAAGCAAGGAACCGACATAATTTTTCTGAGAATCTCAATTTTCTGCCTATTCTGTGACATGATTAAGATGAAAGAATTTCATAATTTTTATCATTCCATTGGCTTTAGAAGGAAAAATTGTGTAGGTATACAAGTGTTCATGGGTTTTAGATGCTTGTATATGAATTTGGGAATTTATGAAGTTAGATTGTTCATAGTGTTAATCTGCCCTGTCTGAAGCACTGTTGTTGTGCGTGATGTTTCAAAGACCAAACCTTGTCTAAAAATTCTAAAACTTTACATAATTAAATTAGAGACATAAATATTTAATTTTATAGGTTTTTTGAAAATTTTGGATAAGTACTTTGGGAGATATGAGCTTCAAAATTTTGGGTATTAAAAACTAGAAATTTCTAGAGCAAGGCCTAATAGAATGGAATACTGTATTTATTTGAGTGATTTAAGCCTATGGCTATATTTTTCCCTAATATTAGATTTAAAGAGGGTTCTGTAGAACTTATAAGCACTTTATTTTGATTTTTCTAGATTTTATTATGATTTTTTGAAGTTCATTCAAGAAATAGAGAATTCTTGGCCGCGGTAAAAATGTTATTGACCCAAAATTTTCAATTTTTCATATTTTTCAAGAGTTGTTGATTGGGATGGTGTTTCCCAACCCCATAGACCTTTGTTGGGACTTCCAAGGGCTACCTAAGTGACTCAAATGACAACCGACAAGCTAAACCAATAATAGTTTAGTTTACATTATATCAAAAGATTGGATTGAGTAATGACCCATTGTCTGTAAATTCCTATTATAGGACGTAACAACCGTTTGAAGCTTAAGACATTGCTGAGCTCGGACAAATGGGAGGAAATTGGTAAAGGCAAACTGTAATATCCCAAATTTTGGGACAAGAGGCTTGAGATTAAGCCTGGATTAAGTGGACTACTAAACCCCAGTTTAGTAAATGTCCTAGTAAGGCAAACGACTAAGCCCAGTTTGAGAAGAGTCCCAAGAATGATGAGATATAGAAAGACTCTCTGGGACTATGCGACTTGGCCTTATCGAGTAGAAGGCTCGATATTTACAGGCAGTATGATTAAAGTGTCGGTATAGATTTGCATAGGATGCATATACGGTGCCATTGGGTTGGCAGAAAGATGCTACCCAGCTATGTCATGCAGTATGGGATAAGTTAAACAAGTAAAGTATGATGTATGTGAGGACATATGGTGTTTTTAGGGTGGACCAGTATGCCCTGCGTTTTTAAGAATACACCGGTGTTTTGGGAAAAGACACTGGCTTATGGTGTCATGTGGGGCCTACAAGCAGAAAATCGGTAATTCCCTGAGCCAGAGATCATGTGGCACTATCTGAGGGCTTACGCGGACACTTGGCACAGTCTTGAGGCCACAGGGACACGTGGCATAAAACCGAGTGACTCTGTATAATAAAGTAATATTTTTGAAAAGTGACTTTTGAGGTGGACCAATAAGAAATTGCCATTTAGCCAGTTGTTACCATCAGAAGAGGACACATGTCCCTTTATCATGGCCCTCACTTTTCGACTTTTATGTTGGCCAAATAAGAGCATGACAAGTCTCCCCTCTTTATGATGAAGTTACATTATCTTTTGAGTTGTCATCACCTGAAGGTAACACCTAGCCCTGAGCCGGGGAAATCCACCGGTCTTCGGTCCAGTCACCCGACTAATTTTCCCGAACACCAAACTTAAGAGTTGGGGAAAATCATCAGGTCTCTACTTTCCCTGACAATTTGAATGGGCAAAGTCTTGGGAAAAGAGGCGGGATCCACTTTATTAAAGGAAGTGACACATGTTACCCAATCAGTGAAATACTGAACAAATGCCACCGTAACATTGCGACATGTGGCATAATTTTTCAAGACTCTTCCTAGGCCATATATTTTATTCAGCTGCCCCAATTATTCAGAAAAATTCATGAAAAAACGTTGAGAAATAGTTAGAGGAAAGAGAAAACATGAATAGTAAAAGTTCTTGGGTTCCGGAGCCGATTTCACCTCTGAATCAGTGTTTTCTCTCAAAGTACCCTTCATAAACCTTCTTTTACTCATCCTAAGCTTCATTTCTACGGTTTTGGATTTTCATTTGAAGGTGTTTGGTGCTGTCTCCCTTGCCGGAGTACTGCCGGATTTCCGAACCGATTAGGAAACGCGTAGAGGTAAACGTAAGCTTACTTTTGAACCGATTGGTTTGTTGTTTGGATGAGTTTTGTGAGAGTTTGGTACCATTCATTTTCATGCAAGGGGGTATTTTTGAGTTTTAATCATGATTTAATCATATTTTTATGGTTAGATTATGATTTATGATGATATTTGACTAAGTTGTTGGACAAACTTCTAAATTGGTGAATTGTTGTAAAAAACTCTAGTTTCTGGTCTGAACAGAACGTGATGAAGGAATGGGAATTTGTAAAATTTTAGGTTCCCAATGGATTCCTTGGGCAAAATTGTGTAGGTATGCAAGTGGTCATGATTTTTGGATGCTTGTATATGAATTGGGAATTCTTGGAAGTTGAAGAGTAGATGCTGTGAAATTCATTTTTTGGAGGCAGGTTAGTTGTGAGGTGTTTTTTAGTAACCAAATGTTATCCAATGACTATGAAACTTTCCAGAATTAAATTAGAGACATATAGATTTACTTTGATAGGTATTTTGTAATTTTTGGACAAGTATACTAGGAGATTTAATTTTCCAAAGTTAGGCCCTGTTTCTGGAAGGTAATCTGAAATAGTTCAGGTTCGGCCAATTTTTGGGGAAAATATGACAATTATAGTCCAAAAAAAGTATTTTTACATAAAATTAATCTTAAATATATTCACATAGGACTTTGAACCACCCTAATTAGAGTTCAATAGAATTAATTATGATTTTTCAAAGTTTGGTCAAATTGCTGCCAGCTTTTGGCTACCATGCAAATTTAAGAAAGAAAGGGCCAAATGTAATTAGTATGAACTCCAAGGGTGAAAGTAAGCCTTTAAGGCTAATGTAGCCCATTGGGCATTCACCTTTCATGGCTCTAATGATGTCCTTACTTATCTAGGGCCATGAAGTGACAAAGAAGAAGTAATGGTTGGAAGGTCAAGGTACAAGAGGAGGACACAAAGTCCAAAAGGTAGTGAACTTTCCTAACTTGCATGAATTGATTTGTATGCTTGTGTATTGATGTGTTAATTGCTTTGATAAATTGTATGAAGCATATGTGAATGAGTGAAGGTCTGTCTCTATTTATACTATGGCCATAAGTACGTTATATGAAACATTGAGCATGCATATATGTCATTATGTTGGCATTAATTCATGTAAGCAAGCATGTCATGCACAAAGTATTTCTTGTATGCAATGGTTAGTATTATTTGCTACTGAGATTCCTCGAATCTTACCCTCCACAACCAACCATTCAGACAGGTGAGTACTGGAAGTGTACTAAGAACAAAAAAGAGGAATGTACGAAGAGGAATGTTGTTGGTTGTCTAAAGACCTTTCAGTTATTTTAAGGTCTGTAAATATTATGTATAACACCCTTGTGGGGGGAAACTATTATAGTATATTCAAGCAATATTATGTCAATATTATCAGTATATTCATGTTATTCCTGTGTGCCCACTGAACTGCGCATTGCTACTCTGAGTAATGTCATTACATAAGAGGTATGTAAGGTGGGGTCTTTACACAAACAACCAGGTAGTAACTTGTCTTTCATATGTTTGAAATATGCATTGTGTGTTGTTTGAAATCATCACATATTGTCTAAAACATTATGATTATGCGGGGTGGTCACCCGGGGCCTATCTGTGTGGGTGGACACTCAGGCCAATATAATGTTCAGTGATGCATAAGCGGGTGCTTGAGGCTTATTTTACACGGGTATCCCTCGGGGCCTATTATATTCCTAGCGCTATGGTGATATATATATATATATGAACTGCATGAATTGCATTGAATGTTGTTATGATGATTCTGTTGTATGATGATTGAGTAACATGATTGTGATGTTATATTTATATGGTTGGCATTATGTTACTAGTAAGATTCTTTTAAATCTCACTTTTTTTCATAAACCACCTACAGTACAGGGAGAAAGCTCAAGGGGCAAGAAGAAGGTAAATACGGATGGCTAGAGGATTGAACGCTGAAGATTATGATTTTGCTGGTTGTCGATTACATGTATTTTGGATATCTTAAACATGTGTGTGTATATTTTGGATATGTACATACTGTAAATGTCTTGTAACTCTGGTATGTTACAATAATTAGACTAGTAGAAGAACGGTTTAGTTATATTACACTTCCAATCACTAATGAAACGTAATTAAGTTATGGAACATGAGAACTAAGCAGATAATAGCTCACAAACTCTGATAAAACAAAAAGAAGAGCGCGGTGAGACTTAATAAGATAGTAAATATTTATGAAAATGGTTTGAGAAAATTTTATTACTCTTAAAATCTCCTTTGCAGTCCCAGGTACATATCCTGAGATAGGTTTGAAAGTTGTGAACGTTTTCAAAAGTTACTTAATATGGGACCTGATCCTGGTTTCACAAATGATTTTGCTACTCTTTTATACTCATTTGAGGCTATAGGAAATGGGGTATCACATCTTTGGTATCAGAGCATTGATTCTAGCAACGGTAGGTATTTGCTAGAGTCCTTTGCTTATGTTGATGAGTTCTAACCTTTTGTTAGCTATTTTGTAATAGGAAGCATGGCCGACAGCACGACAGTAGTGTATAGAATGACAGGAGTATTGAGAGTAAGGCGTACGGCACAGAATAGTATTCCAGCTCCTATTTCAGTTAAGCGAGGAGAAGTGTCTGATAGTAGAAGACAAAGGAGTAGGTCACCTTCACTTCCATCTGTTAATCAACCTCTACCAAAGGAACAAATACCAGAAGGTCAAGTCTACATAGTCCTTAATAAAGAAGGGCCTAGACCAACGAAGATACACAGTCATAGGAAGGGTGTTAAGTACCTACCGATCTTTGGACCTATTGCTAGGGACGAGGCCACTGTGTTTGACGCTGATTATTTAGAGTCAGAGGATATTGGAGAGCACCCAGACTCATTTGTAGAGTCAAGCGCTCCAGTAGAGGAATTATCCTTTGACCCACACCCCAATGATGAGCTATGGGAGCAACTGAAAGATTTGTTTGTGACAACTATTACTGCCCCCTTTACCCCCACGACACAATACACATCATTTTTGAACTCAGTATAGAAGCTATATGAGCAAAGGGAGGAAATTAAGCTGATACTGACTAATGATATTTGGATTTGAACTACGCTAAGCTATTTGCCCGACTTTACTTCTTGAATCAAGAAAAAGAATGAAATCATAGTTATGGGTCCTTTTGAGTTTTTACCTTTTATTAAGCATATGATTTTGTATGTAGTGTTTAATATGCACAAGGAATAGAAGGATAATGGTATGCTTAGTAAGACAACATAGGCTTACTTTTGATGTAAATGTTAAGCTACTTATTATACATATAACTAGTTCTTGTGGTAGAACATACTTCTTTTAATACAAATACCAAGCCACTTGAATGCAAATATGAATGTTTGCTATAATGAATGTATGTCTGTTGTGTGTTGGTATTTAAAATCTTGAGAAGTGTATATGTACATATATGTGTTGATGTGGTATTAATGTGATGTTCCTTCTTAGTGTGTGTTTGGCAAACCTAGAAAAGCACTTTTTTTCATCAAAACCTTGGTTTGTTAAAAACGAATCCAAACACTTGAAAAAATTGAAAAATCACTTTTTATGTAAAACCATGGTTTTGTAGCTCAAAACCATGGTTTTGAAAAAAGCTACTTTTTTCCAATTTTTAGGTAGTTGAAATTTATGGGTGGTTTTTTTTGGGTTGTTTTCCAATTTTCCCCAAATCCAACTATTCCCAAAAAAAAACGTTATCTTGCTTGAGAGGAAAAAAGGGAATAAATAATAACAATAATAATTTAATGATAAATATTTAAAAAAAATTTAAAAATTTAATTTAAAAAATTTATAAATTTAATTAAAAATTTTTATTTTGACTATATTAAAAAAATTAGTTAAATTAATTAATATCATATATAAATACTTTTTTTGTATTTATTAAAAAATTTAATGTTAAATATAAAGGTAAGTGTGCAAATTTAAAAATCAAGCTTTTTATGAGAGGCGTATGGTATAAATAAGTTTTGGAAGGAAAAAAAATAATAATGAATGATTAAAAAAGGTGCAAATTTAACAGAATCATTAAATTTGATCTACACCGTTAAGAGTTTTATTCTCTTATTGTTAATAAAATATAACCTTGTACTTTATGTGTAATTATCACAAAAGCTAATGTCATTTTTGGTGATTTGACCACTAAAAAGTGATTCATAACCTATTATTCAAACACTCATCTTATTAAAATTACTTTTATATATAAATTTTTTATATAATTTATTAATACATATATGTTTGAGCTATTTTGTATGATGTTATATTTTAATTTTTTAGACAAATTTATTTAATTTTAGGTATTATTATGAAATTTAATGTTGAAAATATTTAAAATAAAATATTATCTTTTTATATGTAATTATCACAAAAGCTAATGTCCTTTTTGGTAATTTGACTATTAAAAAAGTGATTCTTAACACAATACCTAAACACTCTCATTTTATCAAAATCATTTTTTTCCTATAATTTATATATATATATATATATATATATATATATATATATATATATGTTTACTTTTTTTTATGTTAGATAATTGATTAATGTTATAATTTTTAATTTTTCAGATAAATTTATGTCATTTTTTGTATTTATTATGAATTTTCCTATTAAATAATACATAAAATATAATCTTATCATTTATATGTAATTATCACAAAAGCTAATGTCCTTTTCAGTAATTTGACCATAAAAAAAGCTATTCTGATCAAAATATCCAAACACTCTCATTTATCAAAATCACTTTTTTCACATAATCTATTCTGTCAGAATCTATTCTCAAAAATCACTTTTTTTCACTTTTTTTCCATAAGCTATTCTCAAAAGCTGATTCCAAACACACCCTTAATAGTGAAAAGGGACAATAGTACGGGGTAGACTAGTGAGAAATGCGCCATAAAATCCTGAACCAGAGGATAACGCAGAGCCTAACATTATGCAACAAGTTTTTACAATGTTGGTTCCACAGCAAACTATGATCCAATACTTCCGAGAAGAAGTCCAAAAATTAAGGGAAAGACGAAATATGAATGAGGCGCAGCCTGAAGGGAACAACCCTGAAGGGAATAACCCGAAAGGGAATCCCTTTAGAGGAAATCATCTTGAGGGAAATCTAGATGGAGAACAGTTATCTAGTGACTAGCAATCACAGTCATATGAGGTGAGCTCAGAAATTCCCGTTGTTCAAGAACCAGGGGAGAATGTTGTCTAATACTGGATGCCTAAGTTTATCAAGTACTAGCCTGAGGCATTCTAGGGGAGATTTAACCCATAAGCTGAAGAGAATCGGGTGAATCATCTAGAAAAGATCTTTATGGTACTCGGATGCTCGACGGAGATGAAAGCCAAGATGGCATTCTATAAGCTAGTACGTGATGCTGATGATTGGTGGAAGAATACAGTGTTGCTATTATGTGCCCAGAATATCCTGTTGACCTGGGAATTATTTCAAAAAAAATTTATGAAAAGTATTTCCCAAGGTCAGTAAGGATTGTGAAAGAAAAATTTTTTTTGGAAATTCAATAAGGTGATAACGAGATCTTTGATGCATACCTGTCTCAATTCATCCAATTGTCACGTTACTCTTCCTACCTGAACCTTAAAGATGATAAGAAGTGAAGCTTATATATGCTTATTCTGGGACTAAAGCCAGATTTGGAGGAGAAATTGGTAGCCCAATAGTTCAAAAGATTCAATAAGGCTGTAGAAGCATGTCGACTGACATAAGGGAACTTGAGAAGAGTACATGCCAATAAGAGTAGTAGTGAGAGAGCTAGACCTAGTCAAGGGGATACACCATAAAAGTGGAGAGGATAGGGATTTCCACAAAGGGGAGGTAATAAAAAGCCCTTTTGGTTTGGAAACCGTGGCGGTCAGAAACCCCCAACGTCATAAATATGTTCTCAATATGGAAAGTCTCATTCGGGATGATGGTGCAACATTCCTACAAGCCAAGTGATTTGTTATGCCTGCCAGAAGCCAGACCATTTGGCAGTGAATTGTCCTCAACGAGCAGCACCATAACCTGCTGAGCCTAGATAGCAAAGTCAGGGTCGAGTATTTTCCTTGACTCAAGAAAAAGCGAAGAAGTCCCCAAAGCTAGTTCAAGGTAAAGTTTTTCTTAACGGTAGTGTATTGCAAGCATTGTATGATTCGGGTGCTAGTTATTCCTTTATTACTTACGGATGTGCTAAGCGTCTAGGATTGCATGTGCATAAAATGCCATTTGATTTAATTGTATCGACGCCAATGGGAGTCAAAACTTTGACTACTGATTTTTTCTAAACTGTGTCATAACCGTTGAGGGACATAAGTCTATAGTGGACTTAATTTGTTTGCCACTTTAAAAACTTGAGGTTATATTGGGTTTTGACTGGCTTACGGCAAATAACGTGCTAGTGGACTGTGGAAACAAGAGGATAATATATCCTACTCAGCGGGAGTTCGATAATAGGGATGCCAGTCTTAATTTTCTCTTATTAGAAGAAGCTGAAAAAATGCCTGAGAAGAGGATGCCAGGGATATGTAGTATTCTTTTCTGATGCGAATCAGCAAGTTGTGCATTCAAATTCAAGTGATCCTTTGCAAATTCCAAGTGGACCAATCACAAGAGGAAGAGCCAAACAAATTAAGGAAGCATTAAATGGGCTAGTGCAAGAGGCTTGGACAAAGCAAGAGGTGATCGGATCAAATCCAGACAAAAATGCTGAAAACGTCACTAATATCATATGGGCTGCAAATGGAGATACTAATCAAATTTTGGGCTTAGAGACTTCAAAACAAAGAGCTTGGACCTAGTACTATACATGGAAGGATTCATCTGGGCCTAAATAAGCACATTTGGGCCTTAAATGCTGATTATATTTTAGGACTTTTATTTGTGCGAAAATTATTGGACAATTTGCATATTTGACTTTTAAGTTTCTTAATTAATTAATTGATTAGGTTAGTTTCAATTTTCTAGGATGCATTTAATGCAATTAGGGTTTTTGAAACTTCTCTTTAAATATCTTGTAACCCTTCATTTGGAGGGAGACTTGAAACTTGATTATTGAATGAAAGGTTGCACTTTTCTGCACCTTGTTTCTTGGGAGTGAATTCTCTCTAGGGTTCTTCTTAGAACTAACAGACTTATCAAGGCTTGATAAACCTTGTGGCGTCTTCCAACACTTCGGGTCCTTGTTCTTTCGTGCTCAATGGTTCAAGTGGATCGTCGATCTGCGTTTAGCGTTCTTGGGGTGCGTATATTCATATTGGTTGTGGGTTCGTGGGGTCTTCCCTTGTGGGTTCGCACCATCTTGGTATCAGAGCTTCGGATCTAAACTCAGGTCACATCTTTCCATTCGTTGTTTTAAATTTCGCTTAGGGTTTCGTACTTTGTTCTTGAGTCTTTTCGTCTAGGTCATCTGCGTTCATGTCTGAAATTTTTGCTTCTTTTCGTTAACCGTCTCTTTGTCGTTTCCAATGTTTAGTAAGTCCTTTTCATAGTTCAAAATATCTTCTTTCATATCGTTTTGGAATTAGTTCAATTCGATTTGTCATTAGTGAGTTCTAGTCATTTTAAATCAGTCGTGTTTCTGCAAATTTTCTGTGTCAATTCGTCATTTTTTTCCAGAACGTCATCAAATCTTCTTTCCTTGTTTGACACGTTTTACTTTGCGGTTTTGGTCATTTAATAGGTCATTCTCATTGTTCAGAATCTCATCTTTCCAGTCGTTTCAGTTTCATCTCAATCCAAAATTTCTACAGTACGTTATAGTCTTTTGAAAATGACGCATTTCTAGAATTTCTGGGTTCAGATTGCTTGAGATTGTTTGTGATAGATTGAGTATTCTCTTTAAATTTCAGTAAAAAAAAAAAGAAAAAAAAAACCAGCATCAGGAAAAAAAAAAAGAAAAAAAAATTGACAAAAAAAGCAGCAAAACAAAAAAAACAAAAAAAAAGAGAAGAAAGTTCCAATTGGTATGCTGGAAGTGTTATATGCAAGCATCTATCCTAATACCTAGAATTTGACTGTACCTTTTTCACTTTGTCAATTGAACTTTTGTTTTTCCTTAAACTCCTTTTCCCATACTCACTTTGATGTTCCTTATATCTGAGTGTTGTGTTGATCTCTATAAGTTGTGATTGCATTGATTAAATTGCTTAGTTCTTTAAAGAGCCTCAAGAGGAATCTAAGAGCGGAAAAAGGCAAGAGTGATATACATCAATTCAAAAAGCCCAATTTGAGTGAAACACGAGTGAAGAGTGACATTCTTGAGGGAAACACGTGAGGAATTTGTGAGGAAATTTATTTCTCTAACATCTTTCTTGCAGATACCATGTCTAATGCAGAAGAAACTTCAGGTGGTAATCCACTGAATCTAGATGACCACCTCAGGGCAATGCAGCAACAATTTGCACGTATGAATGTGGTTTTTGGAGAAATAAGGGATAGGATGGATAGGCAAGATGAAAGGATTGCAAATCTGCAAAGAGTCCGGCCAAATCCTCGAAGGCACAATAGGCAATGGGATGCTTCTATGGATGAATTTGAATCTGAAAGTTATGAGGGTGGTGGTGCTAGTGAGGAAGATCTTGAATCTAAATTTGAAGTGGGGAGAAATAGGGTTAGAGGAGATAGGAGGTATGAGAGAAGACATGGCAGAAATATTCCTAGGGAAAGAAATAGAGTCGATGGAAACCTTGGGAGCATCAAAATGAAAATTCCACCGTTCCAAGGTAGGAGTGATCCTGAAGCATATTTGGAGTGGGAGAAGAAGATAGAGATGATTTTTGAGTGCCATAACTATTCTGAGGCTAAAAAGGTGAAGTTAGCAGCAATAGAATTCACTGATTATGCCATTGTTTGGTGGGATAAATTAGGCACTAACAGAAGAAATAATGGTGAGAGGCCTGTAACAACATGGAGAGAAATGAAAACTCTAATGAGGAGGAGATTTATCCCTAATCATTACTATAGGGAGCTTTATCAAAAGTTGCAGACCCTTACACAAGGTTCTAAGAGTGTAGAGGAATATTATAAAGAGATGGAATTAGCTTTAATAAGAGCTAATGTGCAAGAAGAAAGAGAGGCTACAATGGCTCGTTTCCTAAATGGACTTCACAAAGACATTGCTGACATAGTGGAATTGCAACACTATGTAGAGTTGGAGGACATGGTGCATATGGCAATTAAGGTGGAAAAGCAACTCAAGCGTAAAAGTGCTTCAAAATTCCATTATGGATCAAGTTCTTCACAAAAACAGATTTGGAAGAAAGGAGAAAGAGCTATCCAAAGGGAGGCAACCAAAGGCAGAGAAGACGCTACATCAAAGAGCAAAGGTAAACCTGATTCCCAAACTTCTAGAAATAGAGATATAAAGTGTTTCAAGTGTTTGGGTATAGGTCATATAGCTTCTCAGTGCCCCAACAAGAGAGTCATGATTTTGAAAAATAATGAAGTTGTCACCGAAAGTGAAAGTGATCATGATTCCATGCCCTTAATTGAAGATGCTAGTGATGATGGGGTTGAATATGCTGTGGAAGGAGAATGTCTTGTGGTTAGAAGAGCTTTGAATTGTCAAGTGAAGGAAAATGAGATGAATGAGCAAAGGGAAAATATTTTCCATACTCGTTGCCTCATCAATAATAAAGTTTGTAGCTTGATAATTGATGGTGGGAGTGTAACAAACGTTGCAAGCACTACATTGGTTGAGAAATTGAATTTACCTACCACTAGACACCCTAGACCATACAAGCTGCAATGGTTGAATGAATGTGGGGAAATTAAAGTTGATAAGCAAGTTCTTGTTTCCTTTTCCATTGGCAAATATTGTGATGAAATAATATGTGATGTTGTTCCTATGCATGCTGCACATATGCTTTTGGGAAGACCTTGGGAGTTTGATAGAAAAGTAAAGAGGGATGGGTTTACAAATAGATATTCTTTTGTAATGAACAACAGACCCGTGACTCTTGTACCATTGACTCCAAAACAAGTCTATGAGGATCAACTCAAGATGAAAAGAGAAAGAGATAAGAAAAAGAGTGATATGGAAAATGAGAAACATGAAAGAGAAAAATCAAAAAGAATAGGGAGTGAGAAAGAGAGAAGAAAATCTGAGAGTTCAGAAAAAGAAAGCCAGAGAAAGGAAAAGAGTGAAGAGAGAAAAGAAAAAAAGAAAATGAGTTTTTATGCAAAAGAAAGTGAAGTGAGGAGTGCTTTTCTGGCTGAAACACACTTGCTTCTCCTTGTTTACAAGGAATCCTTTTTTAACACTAATGACATTAACTCTTCTTTTCCTAGTGTTATTGGTTCTTTGTTGCAGGAATTTGATGATGTGTTCCCTGAAGAGATTCCACCAGGTTTACCACCTATTAGAGGAATTGAACATCAAATTGATTTCATTCCTGGAGCAACAATTCCTAATAGGCCAGCATATAGGAGCAACCCTGAAGAAACAAAAGAGCTTCAAAGGCAAGTAGAAGAGCTCATGGCAAAAGGCTATATTAGAGAAAGTTTGAGCCCTTGTGCAGTCCCAGTACTTCTAGTGCCAAAGAAAGATGGGACTTGGAGGATGTGCATTGATTGTAGAGCTGTCAACAATATCACTGTAAAGTATCGCCATCCCATTCCTAGATTAGATGATATGCTTGATGAATTACATGGTTCTATTGTATTTTCTAAGATTGATTTGAAATCTGGGTACCATCAAATTAGAATGAGGGAAGGGGATGAGTGGAAAACTGCTTTTAAGACCAAACATGGATTGTATGAATGGCTAGTTATGCCATTTGGTTTAACTAATGCGCCTAGTACTTTCATGAGATTAATGAACCATGTTTTGCGTGCTTTTATTGGGAAATTTGTTGTGGTTTATTTTGATGATATTCTGATTTATAGCAAGGATTTGGATGAGCATTTGAATCATTTGCATTGTGTGCTTGATGTTTTGAGGAAGGAAAAATTATTTGCAAATATGAAGAAGTGTGATTTTTGCATGGATAAAATTGTTTTTCTTGGTTTTGTGGTGAGTGCTAAAGGAATAGAAGTAGATAAGGAAAAGATAAGAGCTATAAAAGAATGGCCAACACCTAAAAGCATAACTGAGGTAAGAAGTTTTCATGGTTTGGCTAGCTTTTATAGGCGATTTGTAAAAGATTTTAGCACACTTGCTGCACCACTCACTGAGGTTATTAAAAAATCTGTTGGTTTTAAATGGGATAAAGCACAAGATGATGCATTCATTAAACTTAAGGATAGATTGTGTTCTGCACCTGTGTTGGTATTGCCTGATTTTGGCAAAACTTTTGAGATTGAATGTGATGCGTCTGGAGTTGGGATAGGGGCTGTTTTAATGCAGGAAAGCAAGCCAATTGCTTATTTTAGTGAAAAACTAAATGGAGCAGCCTTGAAGTATCCAACTTATGATAAAGAGCTCTATGCACTTAAAAGAGCATTGGAGAATTGGCAACACTACCTTTGGCCCAAACAATTTGTGATTCACACTGATCATCAGTCCTTGAAGCATATTAAGGGGCAAGGTAAGCTGAACAAGAGACATGCAAGGTGGCTGGAATTTATTGAGACATTTCCATATGTCATCAAATACAAGAAAGGTAAAGAGAATGTGGTTGCCGATGCATTGTCAAGAAGGTATACTCTTCTTTCTTCTCTTAATACTAGATTGCTTGGCTTTGAACATATCATGAAGTTGTATGCAAATGATGCTGATTTTGCTGAAGTGTTTCTTGCTTGTGAAAAGAAAACATTTGATAAATTTTACAGGGTTGATGGATACTTGTTTAAAGAAAACAAATTGTGTGTGCCTCAATGTTCATTGCGTGAATTGCTTGTAAGAGAAGCACATGGGGGAGGTTTAATGGGTCACTTTGGTGTGAAAAAAACTTTGGATGTTTTGCATGAGCATTTCTTTTGGCCTAAAATGAAACGTGATGTGGAAAGAATTTGTGCTAAATGCATAATATGCAAAAAGGCTAAATCTAGAGTTTTGCCACATGGTTTGTATACTCCTTTACCTGTACCTAGTGAACCTTGGGTTGATATCTCAATGGATTTTGTACTGGGGTTGCCTAGGTCAAAAAGAGGAATGGATTCCATATTTGTAGTTGTTGATAGATTTTCTAAAATGGCACATTTCATTGCATGTCATAAAACTGATGATGCCACATATATTGCTGATTTGTTCTTCAGAGAAATTGTGAGACTTCATGGTGTTCCTAAAAGTATTGTTTCTGATAGGGATACAAAATTCTTGAGTCATTTTTGGAGAGTTTTGTGGGGAAAGCTTGGTACTAAATTATTATTTTCTACTGCTTGTCATCCACAAACTGATGGACAAACTGAAGTTGTTAATAGAACCTTGTCTCAATTACTTAGAATTGTGATTCAAAAGAATTTAAAAAATTGGGAAGGTTGCTTGCCATTCATTGAATTTGCATATAATAGAAGTGTGCATTCATCTACTGATTATTCCCCTTTTGAAATAGTATATGGTTTTAATCCACTAACTCCTTTGGATTTATTACCATTGCCTATTGATGAGAGAAAAAGTCTTGATGGGAAAAAGAAAGCTGAACTAGTGCAGCAACTTCATAAGCATGTGAAACAGCAAATTGAAAAGAAAAATGAGGAATATGCATCCAAAGCAAACAAAGGGAGAAGGCGTGTTCTTTTTGAACCTGGAGATTGGGTGTGGGTGCATATGAGAAAAGAGAGATTTCCAACTCAAAGAAAATCAAAATTAGCTCCAAGAGGAGATGGTCCATTCCAAGTGCTTGAGCGAATAAATGATAACGCTTACAAGATTGATTTGCCCGGTGAGTATTCTGTTAGTGGTACTTTTAATGTAGCTGATTTATCTCCTTTTGATGTAGGTGAAGATTCGAGGACGAATCCTTTTGAGGAGAGAGGGAATGATGCGAATCAGCAAGTTGTGCATTCAAATTCAAGTGATCCTTTGCAAATTCCAAGTGGACCAATCACAAGAGGAAGAGCCAAACAAATTAAGGAAGCATTAAATGGGCTAGTGCAAGAGGCTTGGACAAAGCAAGAGGTGATCGGATCAAATCCAGACAAAAATGCTGAAAACGTCACTAATATCATATGGGCTGCAAATGGAGATACTAATCAAATTTTGGGCTTAGAGACTTCAAAACAAAGAGCTTGGACCTAGTACTATACATGGAAGGATTCATCTGGGCCTAAATAAGCACATTTGGGCCTTAAATGCTGATTATATTTTAGGACTTTTATTTGTGCGAAAATTATTGGACAATTTGCATATTTGACTTTTAAGTTTCTTAATTAATTAATTGATTAGGTTAGTTTCAATTTTCTAGGATGCATTTAATGCAATTAGGGTTTTTGAAACTTCTCTTTAAATATCTTGTAACCCTTCATTTGGAGGGAGACTTGAAACTTGATTATTGAATGAAAGGTTGCACTTTTCTGCACCTTGTTTCTTGGGAGTGAATTCTCTCTAGGGTTCTTCTTAGAACTAACAGACTTATCAAGGCTTGATCAACCTTGTGGCGTCTTCCAACACTTCGGGTCCTTGTTCTTTCGTGCTCAAGGGTTCAAGTGGATCGTCGATCTGCGTTTAGCGTTCTTGGGGTGCGTATATTCATATTGGTTGTGGGTTCGTGGGGTCTTCCCTTGTGGGTTCGCACCATTTTCCGTGTAAGTAGATATGGAAATAGCCCTGAAAGGTATTCCAATTTTAAGAGAATTTTCTGAGGTATTTCCTGATCACCTTAGTGATGTGCCTCCAGAAAGAGAGGTAGAATTTGTAATCAAGATTATGCCTTGAGTGGGGTCTATATCAAAAGCCCCATACAAAATGGCCCCAAATGAAATGGTTGAATTGAAGAAACAAATCAAAGAATTGGTTGAAATAGGGTTCATTCGACCCAGTGTATCACCGTGGGGAGCTCCAGTATTATTTATTAAGAAGGACGGAACCCTGAGGGTATGTATTGATTACAAAGAATTGAACAAGGTAACCATCAAGAACAAGTACCCACTTCCCGGATTGATGACCTTCTAGATCAACTGTCTGGAGCAAGTGTATTCTTGAAGATTGATCTGAGGTCAGGGTATCATCAACTACGAGTGAAGGCAGAAGACATACCAAAGACTGCTTTTTGAACTCAGTATGGACATTATGAATTTCTAGTACTGCCCTTTGGGGTAACCAACGCACTAGCTGTGTTTATGGACTACATGAACCGTATCTTTTTCCAGTATTTAGATCAGTTCATGGTAGTCTTTATCGATGACATTCTAATATACTCTAAGAGTAGGGAAGAGCATGAGGATCACTTGAGAATTGTGCTCAGTATTTCACGAGAAAGCAAACTCTATGTAAAGTTGAACAAGTGTGAATTTGGGCAAGCAAAAGTTAAATTTCTGGGCCTTGTTATCTCATAAGAAGGGGTTGCAGTGGATCCTAGTAAAGTGGAAGCAGTGCTAGACTGGAAGAAGGCAAAAACTGTTACGGAGATACACAGTTTTCTAGGTCTTGATGGCATAGAGTTGCTTAAAGATTACAACCTGAAATTAAATACCATCCAGGAAAGACTAATGTAGTTGCAGACGCATTAAGCCACAAGACAGTTCAGGTGGAAGCCCTAATGATTAAAGAGTAGAAACTGATCAAAGATTTCAGGGATCTCAATCTGTTTAATCATATTATGATTAGTGGCAGTAATATCAGTCAGGCAGAACATGATCTGGGAACAACAATTGAGAAAGCCCAGATAATGATGAAAGCGCACACTTCATCAAAAATATGATTGAAAAGGGAGAAAAAACTTAGGAGTATGACCTGTCACCGAGTAGATTAGTTAGATACACGAAGTGGATATATGTTCCACCACAAGCAGAATTCAGACAGCAAATCTTGGATAAAGCACATAAGAGTAAATATACTCTACACCCAAGAGCAATTAAAATGTATCATGACTTGAATCCCATGTATTGGTGGCCAGGGATGAAAATGAAAAGAGATGTGACAAAATTTGTAGCTCGTTATCTCACTTGTCTGAATGTGAAAGTTAAGCATCAATGATCGTCAGTGCTTCTGCAGAATCCTAAAATTCCTGAGTAGAAATTGGAAAGCATTACCATGGATTTCGTGATGGAATTACCCTGGATATAATATTATGATGCAATATGGGTAATTATCGGTCAATTCACAAAGACATCCTATTTCCTACCAATTAGTATTCATTATTCTCCTGATAAGCTGGAAGAGATTTATATCAAGGAGATTGTACGATTGCATGGTACGTCAAAGAATATAATTTCTGATCAAGATCCTCAATTTACCCCTAAGTTTTAGAGTTCATTACATAAGGTTTTGGATACCAAATCAAATTTAGTACAGCCTACTATCCTCTGATAGATGAACAAACAAAAAGAATAATATAAATGTTAGAAGATATGCTAGGGCATATGTATTAGATTTCAAATGAAGTTGGGATCAATTCCTTCAACTTGCAGAATTTATATACAACAACAGTTATCATTCGAGCATTCAAATGGCTCTATATAAAGCATTGTATGGAAGCAAGTGTCAATTGCCCTTGTGTTGGGCAGAACTATATGAGAGAAAGATATATCGGGCAAATATAGTAGATCAGACAATAGAGTAGATTAAGGTGATAAAGTAGAGATTATTGGCTACTCAAAGTAGGTAAAAAAATTATATCGACAAGAGGCGAAAACCTTTAGAATTTGAAGTCGGAGATCACATGATTTTGAAAGTTTCAACTGTAAATGGAATTGATAGGGAATTAAAAGTAAAGAAGTTAAGCCCTAGCTATATGAGTTCATTTGAAATAATATCAAGAATCGGGCCAGTAGCGTACCAAAGAGCTTTACCCCTAAATTTGAGGAAACTGCATGATGTTTTCCATATCTCACAATTAAGGGCAAAATGGTAATTTGACCAATAAAGCAAGAAGCAAATATTTATTTCCATTTTCCTCTTGATTTTTGTCCAAGTAAGGGGAAATAAAAGGGGAATAATATACTTGGCTAGGATTAATCAAGAAGGAAGGATTTATAGCCAAGTAAAATTTAAGTTTGAAAAGTTAAAAGGTATGTGTCATAAAGCAAAGTCCTACATGCTAATTTCAATGGAATAAAAGACAATCCAAAAGTTCTTATGTCTCCATTTCAAGAAGCCCTTTTACAGTTAAAAAGCACGGAAAGAGAAAAGATGATGACCAAATTAAATAGCACATGATAAAAGGTAGTTAAATATTGTATTTGTGAGGAGGTGGAATGAGATTTTTTTTAAGAGCTCTTCTCTTGCTTTCAAGACACATATTTCATACAAGCAATAGGAAATATAGAGAGAGAGGGAGCTAAATGAAAGAACATAGAAGAGAACTCAAGATGAGTCTATGGATTCAAGAGGCAACAAACCAAGGTATGATGTTGAGAAATCAAAGAGCTCTTGCCTTCTAATTCTTCTTGTAACACCTCTTCTAATACTTCTCCTTCTTGAATACCATGTTTAGCAACCAAAATTTGAAGAGAAGATAGAGATGGAAGTGGCATGCTAGAGAGAGAAATTAGGAGAATCAAGAGGTAATCTCCAAAACTTTGATCCTCATGCCTTATATGTTGTTGTTGTGGTATTGGTTGTTGATCTTGGCTTATTTTAATGGTTTTTGTAAAATTTGGAAATGAAACCCTAAGGGGGTCATGCTGCCAAAATTCCATCAAATCATGATTAAAGATTGTTTAAATGGTTAAATATGTGATTAGAGGTAAAAAGAAAGAGGTTTATGGATTAAAATCAAAAGAACTCATTTTCCCTTAAATTATCCAGATTTTGTCTATGGGCATTTTTTTCCTGTTGGAGCTGGACTTTGGTATTTTTTATGGTTCCATTGGATTTATAAGGGAAAATTTTGTTGGAGAATATGTGTTCATGATTTTTGGATGATTGTATATTAATCTAGAATTTTTAGAAGTTAAGAGGAGGTGTTGTTTGATTTGGTTCACTGCAAGCAGTCTGATTGTGAAATGTATTTTGTTCTCTAAACCTAGTCCAAAAAGTAAGACACTTGGTATGATTAAAGTAGAGATGTAGAGGTTTAATTTGATATGTAGTTTGTAATATTTGGACAAGTATACTAAAATATATTATTTTTCAAAGTTAGGCCCTGTTTCTGGAATGGAATCTGGAAGAGGTTGGGTTTGGCAAAATACTGGGAATTTTATGGATGTGATGGCCAGCGTTGGTATTTTTTTGTGAAAATATACTTCAAATTTATTTACATAGGACTTTGAAGTATCTCAATTTGAGTTTTATAGAATTAATTATGATTTTTCAAAATTTGGTCAAAATGCTGGTAGTCTTGACTACCATGTGAATTTGAGAAAGAAAGGGGCCAAATGTAATTAGTAACAACTCCAAGGGTGAAAGGAAGCCTTTAAGGCTAATGTATCCCATTGGGCATTCACTTTTCATGGCTCTAATAATGTCATTACTTATCTAGGGCCAAAAGTTGACAAAGAAGAAGTAATGGTTGGAAGGTCAAGGTACAAAAAGAGGACATAAAGTCCAAAAGGTAGTAAACTTACTCTACTTGCATGTATTTGATATTTTTGCTTGTGTATTGCTTTGCTTGATTATGTGAAGTATATTTGAATGAATGAAGTTTTGTTTCTGTTTATACTATCGCCATAGATATGTTGTATGAAACATTGAGCATGTAGAGATATCATTATGTCAACATGAGCCTATGTAAGGCGAGCATGTCATGCACTAGCAATTATCTTACATGCATTGTGGTACTATTTACTACTAATATTCCTTTGAATCTCACCCTCCCCCAACCAACCATTCAGACAGGTGAACATAAGAGGTGTACTGAGAACAGAGAAGACGTTTGCATGCAAAAGAGAATGCGATGGTGGACTGAAGATTTAAGGGTCCAGTACTATATATTTATTAGACTTAAACACTTTGGTAGTCTTACATGGCTACCAATTGTGTATGTAAATGAATGAATTAAGTTTGAGCAGAGAATCACCCTAATTGAATTAAAGGAAAATATAAGAAATGAAGGGTAATAATGAAGTTGCGAACCACAAGAATACGCTTCCGCAAAATTTTTAATTTTTTAGAAAAACCCAATGAAATGTAGGTTTGAATCCTATTTGAGATTGGGATTTGAAAGCATTATAAAAGAATAGCGCTTAGTAGTTCGAGTTCGCTGCGTAAAACTTCTCAAAACGATTATAAATGTAAGGTGTTACAATATGCAAAGATACTACCTGGAATTTATGAACATGTTCATGTAGCAAATTTTGGAGACGAAATTTTATTGACAGGGGAGAGATGTAATATCTTAAATTTTATTCTCCAAAATTCCTTGTACATTTGATTATACTAAATGGAATAACATGGTGAATTTTCGTGCCCTTGAAATGGCCAAAATAATATAAATAGAGATTACATGAAATTTTGGCCAAGTTAAGACATAAAAACCCAATTTTTGTCTCCATAAAGACCTAATTTTGTAATCCAAAATTAAGAATGTAATATCACAGTTTTTGGCCCAATTTATTGTGTAAAATTTTGGTCAAAACAAAAAGGAAAGAAGGAAGACAATAATTGGTTCAAAAATTGAAGAAAATGTAAGGGCAAAATAGATTTTTTTGGCTAATAATTTAAAAACCAATATTTTTCTATTAATTAATGGAAAAATTCGGCTAGAGAAAGAAGTATACAAGGAAAAATAAGATTGGGACACATATCATGCCGTATAGAGCTTTCCTTGCCATATAAAAAAAGAAAAAAAGCAAAAAGTAATTACATGTGTGAAATTTACAATAAAATAACATATTTTTAAGGAGGTGGAGGAGGTGGTCTAAGAGCTAATTAAGCTCTTCCAAAGGCCATATTTCAACCAATTTGAGAAAGAGAAGAGAGAAACAGAGAGAGAGCAAGTGAAGAATAAGAGAAAAGAAGAGTGAGAAAGAATCAAGAGGCAAAAATTTGGTAAGATGTAGTTAAATTCACTTATTATTGTCTTCAATCTCTTGTAAACCACTTCTAGTCTTCATATTCTTCTTGAAATCATACAAAACAAAAAAAAATCAAAGAAAAAGAAGAGAGATAGAGGCCACGGTTTTAGAGAAGGAAAGCAAGAAGAATCAAGGTAAGCTTGAAAGCTTATCTTCTCTTACTGATTTGTGATTGTTGTTGGTGACTTATGGTGGTTATTGGCTTGGTTTGTCATGAATTTGTGATTTAGGATGCATGAACGCTAAGGGGAGGTGCTGCCCAAATTTCGATTAATCATGTTCAAGAGGTGTTTAAGTGATTAAACAAGTGAGTAGAAGTGAAAAGATGATGTTTGGTTGAATGCAAATTGAAAATCTTCCATTTTCTAAAAATTCTAGATTTTCGGCCACACCAGATTTTGGGTGTTTGGGATGGAATTTGATGGATTTGATTATTCCATTTTGTTTAGAATGAAAAATTGTGTTAGGAATATGTGAAAAATGGAGTATGAAGGCTTTAGAGTGTGAAATGACAATTTTACCCCTAAAACCCTAACATTTGTGGCTGCCAAGGGCATTATGGGAAATGGAGTGTGATATTTTCAAAAATGGTGTGAAAAATAGATTCTACATGTGAAATTGTGTAGGAATAGCTTAGGTCATAATTTTTAGTAAAGTACAATTATATAAGGTATAAAAGGAATTAGACCGGGTTTCTAAGGGCATTTTGGTAATTATGCATTTTTGGGCAGAGATAACCAACTATATGAATTGTGGAATAAGACATGAATGAGTAATAACTTATTTATTATAAATCTGATTTTAGGATTTGAGATTTGCCCGAGCCGGACTAAGAATTAGAGGACCAAGTAGCTAGAGATTGAAAAGGATTCCAAGTAGTAACTCTGTGATACCTTATTTTCAATAGCCTCAGATGAGTATAAAAGAGTAGTGAAATCCATTGTAGAACCAGGATTTGAACCTAGGGTTGAGAAGGTTTTTCAGAGGGTAGAAAACCGTTCAATTATTTCTACGAGTTTCACTACGTCCCCAATGCCTCTTTGGATCTTAAATTCATTATATCAAAGTACATGTGAGCGTTTTTCTTTTTAATTAAACTAGAGCGATTCTCTGCTTAAACTACATTCATTCATCATGTATACATAAAAATGTATAACCACATACAACCACCAAAATCTTTACATCGAATACAAAAGTAGTGCCTCTCACTACGATCTTCAATCTTCCTTTATATCTCCTCCATGCATATCTCTATGCATTCTTCACCTGTCTACATGGTTGGTTGGGAGGAGTGGGATTTGATAGAATCTCAATAGTAAACATTACCACTATACATGTAAGATATATATGAATGCATGACATGCTTGCCTACACTATTTCATGCCAAGATAATGACATGTTGCGTGCTCAATGTTATGACATACATATGGCCATTGCACAAATATAACAGAGCTTCAATCCATCAAACATGTTCAACACAAACAAGCAAAGCAGTCACATAATTAATGCAAGACATACATATCAACTACATGCAGGCAAGGTAAGTTCACTACCTTGTGGATCACTATCCTTCCTTTGTTACCTCTTGTTCCAACCATTGAAGCTTCTTAGAAATTCTTCCATACCTCTTCTTTCTTGACTTCTCCATGGCCCTAAATACCTAATCACATCATTAGCGCCATGATTATGAGTCATTAGAAGTGTATATTAAGGCCCAAGAAGATATGGAGGGATAAATAGGTCAATTTCCCTCAAAAACATGAAATTATCAGATTTAGGCATTTTGGCCGCGGCCAAGAATCTTGCTGTTCAGAATTTCACCATCCTGATTCTTGGCCGAACTTGTAAAAATGATAACTAAATGTACAAAAATCCAAACAAGGTGCTTCTAAGTTCTATAGAACTTTCTTTAAGTCTAATTTTAGGGAAAAATATATCCATAAGCTAAAATTGTGACAACTGATCTCTAATACTCATAAATAAGTATACGTGACTAGTGAAATCCGTTGTGGGACCAGGATTTGAACCCGGACTACCCAACTATCACAATAGTTCATAAAACTCCCAAACTCAAATAAGGAATTAAACTAGGCTAAGATGGATTTTTCAAAGAGTAGAATACTTAAAATGTATTCCCACAAGATTCACTACGTCGCTAATACATCATCGGCTCTTAATTCCACTATATCAGAGTATACACAAGCGAATCACTTTCCTTTATACTGGAATTAGAGCTATTCTCTTCATTACATTAGAGCGGTTCGGTTCTCTACTTAAACTATATTCATTTATATAGATACATCCACATTCATGCATATCCATACACATATACACAAAGGCCACTTATCAAATCATTTACACCAAACACAAGGCAGTGCTTTGCCCTACATTATTCACTTCAAATTCATATTTCCTCCATGCATCCTCCTGCATCTTTACTTGTCTAAATGGTTGGTTAGGAGGAGTGAGATTCAAGAGAATCTCAGTAGCAAACATTACAACTATGTATGCCAGATATATATGAATGCATGACATTCTTACCTACACTATTTCATGCCAACATAATGCATGCTGCATGCTCGATGTTATGACATACATATGGCCATAACACAAATATAACAGAGCTTCAACCAATCATACATGTTCCACACAAATAGGCAAAGTAGTCACATAATCAATGCAAGACATACATATCACATGCATGCAGAAAAGGTAAGTTCACTACCTTTTACTTGATGTCCTCCTCATGCACCTTGATCTTCCAACCATTATTTCTTCTTTAACACTTCATAACCCTAGATAAGATAGACATCATTAGAGACATGAAAAGTGAATTCCCAATGCACCATATTAGCTTTAAAGGCTTACTTTCACCCTTGGAGTTCATACTAATTTCATTTGGTCACTTTCTTTCTCAAAGTTGCATGGTAGCCATAAGTTGCCAGCATTTTGACCAAATTTTGAAAACTTATAATTAATTCTATAGAACTCCAATTGGGGTGGTTCAAATCTCCATTTGACCCTATTTAAGTCTAGTTTTAAGGAAAAATATTATATATTTCCAATTATAAGTCCATAATTCCAGAATTCTCAATTAAACCAACTGTGCCAGGATTTGTTTCAGATTTAGTACCTAAACTTCAAAAATTCATAATTCCCAGCACACAAATCCAATTAACCATTATGACCTATCAAATTAAAGCTTGATAAGTCTACTTTAATTCTGCCAAATTTTCATGGTCATAGGATAATATTGGCCACTAATAAGACCATCAAAACGACACTACCTCTAAAAAATGAAGTACACAACATCTACTTTACAACTTTCAAAAATTCCAAATTCATATACAAGCATCCAAAAATCATGAACACTTGTATACCTATACAATTTTTCCCAAGGAATCCGTTGGAAACCTTAAATTTGGAAAATTCCCATTCTTTCATCAAGTTCTGTTCAGACCAGAAAACTAGAGTTTTCTACAACAATTCACCAAAACAGAAGTTTGTCCAACAACTTGGTCCAATATCATCATAAATCATAATCTAACCATAAACACATGATTAAACCATGATTAAACCTCTAAAAATAGCCCTTGGTAAAAAATGAACAGTACCAAACCCCCACAAACACTCATCCAAACAACAAACAATCGGTGAAAAAGGAAGCCCACGCTTACCTCTACACGTTTTCGCAGTCGGTTCATAAATCATGTAATACTCTGGAAAAAGAGATGACACCAAACACCTCCAAATGAAAATCATAAATCATATAAATGAAGCTTAGGATGAGTAGAAGAAGGTTTGTGAAGGGCACTTTAAGAGAAAACGCCGATTCGGTAGTGTTTCGGTGGATTGAAGTTCTGAAAGTTTACTCTTCATCTCTCTTCATCTCTCCTCTTCCATTTCTCACATTTTTTCATTGATTTTTCTTTCCATTTTGGCTGTTTGAATGAATTAAATGGCTAGGGAGGAGTATTGGGAGAAATCATGCCAAGTGTCAAAATCCTACGGTGCCACGTGTCTGATAAATCGATCAAACGGTGACAAGTGTCACTAGCTTTAATTAAGTGGGTCCCGCCTCTTTTCCCGGGCATTTGGCCTTCCAAATTGTCAAGGAAAGTAGGGGCCTAATGATTTTCCCTGCTTATGGGTTCAATGTTTGGGAAAGTTAGTCGGGTAACTGGACCGAAGACCGATGGTTTTACCTGCTTGGGGCTAGGTGTCACCATCAGGTGATGGCAACTCAAAAGATAAAGTAACTTTATCACAAAGAGGAGACACGTATCATGATCTCATTTAGCCAACACAAAAGTTGTGTCATGATTGCTTGCTTTATTAATGTTACTTTAATAAAGCTACTTTATCGATGTCTACTCGGGTTTACTCGGGACTTACTCTGGATTGCATCATGCATATCGAAGCCCGTCAAATGACACCAGGTTAGAGTTTGTATGTGGGCCCCATATAGCGCCATATGCCAGTGTCTTTGTTTCCCCAAAATGTAGGGACATACCGGTTCATTTCTTAAAAACGCAGGGCATACTGGTCCACCATGAAAACACCACATGTCCTCACATAAATCATACTTTACTTGTTTAACTTGTCCCATACTTCATGATATAGTTGGGTGGCATCTTTCTACCAACCCAATGGAACCGTATATGTGTTCTATGCACATCTGCACTGACACTTTTGTCATAATCCCTAAAAGTCTTTCTATATCCCATCATTCTTGGGACTCTTCCCAAGCTGAGCTTAGTTGTTTGCCTTACTAAGACATTTACTAAACCGGGGTTTAGTAGTCCACTTAATCCAGGCTTAATCTCAAGCCTCTTGTCCTAAAATTTAGGATCTTACAAAAAGCACTCCCATAAGTACATAATTCTATTTAATTGGACACTGCTCCAGAATTGCTCAGATTCACATGACCAGAGTTTGATAATCATAACTCCTAGCATACTTGTCCAATTTACCATTATGACTTTTTAAATTAAAGGTCTATATCTTTACTTTTAAACTGGAAAGTTTAATGGTCATTGCATAACATTCAACCACTCAAAAACATGTCACAATGACATAGCATCCAGAAGACAGATTTCACAATACTTACTCTTCAACTTCTAAAACTTCCAAATTCATATACAGGTATCAAAAAACCATGAACACCTACATACATACTCAATTTTTCCTCCTAAAGCTAATAGAAGTATCAGAATTAAGAAATTCCTACTCCTTCCCCACATCACAGTACATAGTAGAAAATCATATTCTCATAAAAGTTATGTCAGTTTCTTGTTTTCTCTTGCTTAAGAATTTCCTTGCTACTCCTAATCAAATGATTAGCTACTTAGATATCCATTGGACATTATTTAGCCATCAAAAACACCCTTTAAAAAATACATGAATAGTACCCAACTCCCTCTATACTCATCCAAGCAACAAACCAATCGGTTCAAAAGGAAGCATACGCTTACCTCTACACGTTTCCGTAGACGGTTTAGAACTGCGACAATACTCTGGCCAATGAGATGGTGCCAACCACCTTTAAAAGAGAATATGAAACTATAGAAATAAAGCTCATGATGAGTAAAAGAAGATTCGTGAAGGGCACTTTGAGAGAAGACGCCGATTCGGCAGTGTTTCAGCGGCTTAATGTTTCTCTCTCTTCCTCCTCCATTTTCATCTAGCTCCTTTCTCTCTCTTGTTTCTGATTTTTCACATAGGAAATGAGGAAGAACATGATGAAATAATGGTTAAATGCAATTAACCAATCACTTGCCACATGTCTCTGCTCCATTGGTCCAAATATCCCATTTTCGCACATAATACTTAACTTGGCAGAATTTTTATTAAACTTTGAAAATTTATATCTAATTGTGTAGATATTTAATTGGGTTGGTTCTAAAGGTTATGTTACCCTTATTGAGTCTAGTTTTAAATAAAAATATAACCTTTAGCCAATTTGAATCTCACTCTTACTAAATTTTGAATCTTTGGGCGCTGCCCCAGAAAATAGTTAATTTCACTAGGGTAACTTCAAAAATTCATTTCTCTTTGTGTACAAATCCAAATGATTTATATGACCTATCAAATTAAATCTTGATAAGTATAATTTCATTCTAGAAAGTTTCATAATTTTTCAACATCATTTACGTATTGAAAAATGTCACACAATCACCACTGCCACACCGGGAATTTCACCTGTAGCAACACTACTTTGTGTTTCACTTTATTATATTATGTGTGACTTCTAACTGCTTTGTTTTGTTACTCCCAAACTCTTTAATTCACCATAATACTCCCTTTAATATCCAAGGATATAAAAGAATTTTGGAAAATAATACCATGTCCCACTAAGACATTTGATAAATTGGGGTCTAGCAGTCCTCTTAAGATAGGCTTAATATCAAGCCTCTTATCCCAAAATTAGGGATATTGCAGTTCTCCCCCTGTTCAATAAATTTTATCCTCGAAATTTCGAACGTTATAGGGTACCATCTGTACCTTTAATGTAGAATTCTGGCTCTTTTTATAGCTTAATTGCCGGTCAACCCTCTTTTGGGAAACTACATAAGGCACCATGGCCTCTAGTTTAACCTCTTCCTTCATTCAAGGACTGTTGCTTCACATAGGCGTCCATATACCTAGTTAGCTCCTCCAGCTTGGACAACAATAGGGTACTAGCCCATATGTCGTGTCGGGGTAAAAGACAATGCTTTATCTCACTCTCACATAGTGAGAATCTCCGATCATAGTGGCAAATCACTGCCATCTTATTCACTAGCTCTTTTATTTGCAAGCTCATAAAGCATGCAACTCAAGAATCATATTCTTGAGACCAAATCTCAAATGGCATTCTGCTTCTACTATGCAGCACTTTCTTCTATTCTGTACCCAGTATGTAGCACTCACATAGGACTTACTAGTCCAATCTCACAGTGCTTGGTTTCTCAGGCCTCACTGCCTCCTTGGAACTCTCCCTAAAGCATACTATATGCACATCAATCCTTACGACTCTTTCAACTTCTAAGATGCTGGATACTCCAGCTTTATAGCCTAGAGGATTCACCCCTTATGCCATAGGCATCTTAGGCTCACTACCTCAACCATAATTTGGTAAAATCTGAATTTTCTATTAATCTCAATATATATTTCCTGGACACATCAGTCCATGTCACAGCACTAGGTAATTACCACGGCGCTAAGACATATAGGTCTTATAGCGAAGGGACACTGTCCTATGCAAACTTGCATATTGGGTCTTATTGCCTTGAGCCCCAACCCGGCTCCATTCTCAATCACATCTCATACTCTGACAGAATAAGGACATGCCAGCCCGTCAAGTCTTATAGCCTCAGGTCAATTAGTCCATCACCTTTGCTGAATAACAGCTCTCTTAATCAGCCCACTGCAGAGCTACCCTCCTAGGTGCCCCTGCAGCCGCACAGAGATTCAGCCCACACCCCCTAGCTCACCAGGACTGAGTACGGTAAACTTGTGAAATAACCACTCATCGAGTCTAGATACCTAGAACATATTTTTCACTAGGTACTTGAACTTATTTCATGCTCCATCTCTTGCTGCTCAACTCATTCAAATTCTTATGTAATGTTCATGAAGTATGACAAATAAACCATCATCATCACGATCATCAAAGAGCATTCGGCACGTTAGCATATAGCTTAACGACATCCACTGGACTTTCATCCCATAAGTCACATGACCCCAAGTTGTCACCCATGTAAAGATAGGCCCCGGGATTCCACTTTTGCATAACAGGAGTTTCTATGGCCAGAGTGTCCACTCACGCAAAATAGGCCCCGAGTGACTACTCGTGCATAATAGAAATCTCTGTGGTGTCCACCCGCACAAAGATACGCCCCAGATGACGACCCTACAACTTATGAATGCTCATTAGGTCTTACTGATCAGGGAATCACCCCTATGTCGTAGACATCATAAGTCTTACAGCCTCAGGCCTCTGCCCATCACGTCTGACTGCCTAAGGACACACTAGTCCAAAAGGTCTTACTACCTACCATATATTCTTAACACGAATATACTCGATGTTAAATACACATGCAGAAACATTACATAAAATATGCCAGCCAGAGTCACTTAGCTTCATATTACTGAGCATATTCTTCCTTAATCTCTTTCATCATTCAGCACTAGAGCACCCCATGATGATTCACTCGGTTATACAACCCTTCTCTCATAGAAACTTATTTGATGGAAAATTCATTACAATATACCCCTATTGAGAGTCAATGTTCCCGTAGCTCTACTCCACAGTTTCAACATCATGACGGCTTCACGCCACGGTTTGTTATCACGGCGGCTGCATACTATAGTTTGACATCACGGTGGCTTTATATTATGGTACTACACTCGGTGCTTTACTCAGTCCCCTGACTAGTTAGCCCCCTCGATCTAACCCTTTGTAGGTAGCCTTTTCCAATCATATCTCCCCATAGGTAGCCTTCTCTGATTAAAACTCCCCGTAGGTAGCCCTCTCCTATTAGAATCCTCCACAGGTAGTTCTGTCCGGTTGGTTGCCTCTAAATAGAAGTACCATTGTAATGCAGCATTTTTCATGATGCAACATTTAAAATGCCTAAGCCAATCTTACAATGCTTAGGAAACAAATGATGATTTTGTCCGGATCAAAATAATCATTTGTTCCTAATCTGCACAATATCCTATCATAATGTGATCACAACAAAAACTTAGAGCAGGCTTATACTTGTATATACTTATCATAACTTGGAGCAGGCCAATACTTGTCTGTACATATCAAGCTACTCAACTGAGTCCACCTAGCCACATAGTACCCTAAAGGTTCCATGGGCTGGTTTAACTCATCATCCACACCAAGAGAGTTTCAGTACCATAAGCAATACATTGAACATATCATGTCAATCATTGCATATTAATATTCACATAGTATATGAAAGATAAAGTTACTACCTTGTTGCCTTTCATTCTCTAATGTAGCCGTCTTCGTTGGTCCAGCTATACTGATATCAAATCCTAAAATTAACAAAAATAATTGCAATTAAGCTACTATTTAAGCCTATTCGACTTTAAAACTGATAACTTTAGCATTTCCTTCAAAATCATGAAATTTACCGCCCTTAAGGACCTGATCCAGCCCTGGTATTTTGTACTTTTCTAAAAATTACAACTTAGATCCATTCCACATATTTTCATTTTTAAATCTTGTATTTGACCTCAGATCAGATCAAGTCCAACTGAAATTACAATTTTGCCCTCTACAGTACAACTTAGGGCTTTTCACATTTTGAATTTAACCTGAACCCTACATAATTTTCCCTCCTAAACATGATGGAACCATTAGAATCATGAAATTCTAGCTCTACCCTTCATTTTCACCCTTGGCCGAAAATAGTAAGAATTTAGATAAATTTATACTTTCATAATTCTAGTTCCTGGAACTCCTTATTTCTACTTATATCACTTTATTTAGACATTAATTCTCAAATTTATCATAATTAAAAGAAATTTGGGAAGCATTTCCCTTTAGAAAATGGACATCCCAAACTTTACAAAACCACCAGAAATAGCTCAATAACCAGCCATAATATATTCACAACTCAAGTTTCGGTAAGAATATCAAAGTTTGAGTAACTTAGCAATTCTTTTCTTCTTCTCCCTCTCTTGACCAAAGTGTCTCCCTTATTTTCCTCTAGATTTTGTTAGCTAAACAAGTAACATAGGAGGAAATAGAGATTATGGAAGAGGTTTCTCATATTAAAGTAAAAGATTGAGTGGAGATTTTGTCATACTTACCTTATACTAGCTCAGAACTACCTTCTCCTTCCTTCTCCAAAGTGGCCAAATTAGGCCTTTAAATAAATGAGGCAACATTTTTGTGGAGAATTCTGTTGGAAATTGTGCCCTAAAGGCCAATCATTGTACCTTAAACATTATTGTTATTTAAGAATTTTTCCTTATTGTTATCATATCATTTGCATGTTTATTATGATAATTGTATCCTTGGATGAACTATAAAGATTATCCTAAATGTCCCTGGTCAATTATCTATGCGGGAGCAAAGATGAAATAAGACCAGTATGACTTTGATGAGGTATAGAGATACAAATCAAAGTCTTAGGCACTTATAGGAGTATAAGGTGCTGGACCGACCCGCTATGAGAAAGTTGCATGGATTAAGTCATAAGCTTATCTCATACATATAATCATGTCACAGTGCCCTCTGACCTAAGATCATCATAGATTCCTGCATGAGACTTGCTAAGTTTTGACCTAGTCAAAAGTCACCTTTGACCGGATGATGATAAAGGCTACAATCGGGCTTAGGAGTTTTCATGAAGAGGAATGTGAGTGGTCAAGATGGAATTTGTCCCTCACATTAGTGAGAGATATTGTTGGGCCCCTCGATGAGTGAGTCTGAGAAATGTATGGCTATACTGTAATGGGAAGGAGTTTCCATTTCTAATTTCAGGCTCAGGAATCGGGAAAGTGATGGTCAAGAACAGGAGGATGACGTTGTCCATGCCTCATCCTTGACCAAAATATCGTGTGACAAAAAGGGACGTGACATGGTTGTATAAAAGGTTGCATCATATCATCAATCCTCATGTGAATTGGGTAGTCGCAATGTCTTGCTAGAGGCCGCTTGCGACTTGTGGGCTAGAATAGTTTTTGGCCCACTGCCAACTTCATGTGGGCCTACAGGGTCGGACACAAGAATAGCCCAACACGAGCTATGATGTCCAGATTCATTGAATCTAAGATTCAATGAATACAATATTTGACCTAGGGTGGATGAATTATATATATATATATGTATATATATATAAATTCAAAAAAAATAATAATATATATAGATTATAATATTATTATAAGATGTTAGTTTTATATTTAATTTATTTGATAAATTAAATAATTAAAACTAATACAGATATCATATCTTAGATTTAATTTATAAAGATAAATTAAATCTATTGGCTCTTTAATTAGATTAAATTAATATGATAAATTAAATCTGTTTGACAGATTTAATCAAGTCAGATTTATTTGATTTGATTCGAATTTCAAATTAATTAAGATTAATTTTGAGATTCCAATACGACCTACATCAGATGTAAAATTCGAAGGGTTAGAGAATCCTAGGCTGTACGGAGAACTTGGAGAGCCACGAGAAACCCTAGATAGGCATCTTGGAGGCGCTAGCACGCTGCCGCATTGGGTCTTCTTTGTGTGAATACCGGTAGAGGGAGGCGACCAGAGGTGTTGACTCCTAGAGATCGAAAGCACGAAAAACATAAAGGTACTATTCTAACCACTCGATTTAGACGTCTTTGATAGATCAATGATTGAGATTCGAGGTTTTTAAACGGTTAATTTTTCCGCTGCGTGTACGAATCCCAACAAATTCTAGAGACATGTGTTGGCATTATCTAATTGGTCACTATATATATATATATATATAATAATTACACATGTATTTATGTAATTATTTAAAATTTCAATCTGTCCACCCTTTTCTGTAATATATATAAAATAATTCAGATTATTTTTAGTTGGATCAAAATGACCATTTTGCCCATCCAATTTCTTCCATTTTCGCAACATTTGAGAAAATGGGCAGAATTATCACCAAATTTTAAAAATTCATATCTAATTATGTATATATTCAATTAAGGTAATTTCAAAGGCTATGTAACCCTTATTAAGTCTAATTTTAGGGAAAAATATATAATTTAACCAATTAGAAGCTCAACATTCGTATAAGGTTTAGTTTTGAACTCTGCTCTAGAGAAACATCAAATTCGTTGGGCAAAATTCAAAAATTCATTTCTCCTTGTATATAAGTCCAAAAATTCTATATGACCTATCAAATTAAATTTTATCATGTATAATTTCATTCAGGAAAATTTCAAAATTTTTGGAGGACATTTACTCATTTAAAAGGGTCGTATAATCCGACTGCCTCAACAAGAAATTCACCAACTATCTTATATAACAACTATTTTATCATGTGTGACTTCTATTGACTTGTTTTGTCACATTACATGCTCTTTTATCATAAAATACCATAATAGTTACATAATACTTAATGATCAAAATTTGGGACATTACAGCTTGTATGACGTGGACACATTTTACTGGGATCAGGGATTTCTCGGTATAGAGTGCCCAGACGATGATTGGATCTATATGATGCTGTATTTCTTTCTCAACACTATATTTTGAGCCCAGAAGTAAAACGAGATTATGGTGTAGGATCTGAGAGATAGTTTCATGGAGTTTGCGGATCACCTACAGAGTACGTGATCCGCTATATGTACCGGTTCTGATATATGAATCATATAGTATTTGGTCATCTGGAGAGGTTGACACAACTTTTTAGGATGAGGGAAGTTATGGGGTACCGATGCTCGGAAGCGCTTAGAGCTGGTACCATCATTTTTGTACCGGTACATCATGGTTAAGCATATTTAAGCCAGGGAAATCTTATGATGGGTGACCCCCTAGGAAGTTTTTGAAAAATTTTGAGATATGTAATATACAAGAGTAGAAACATGTTATACAGTAGTTTATAGGTTGTATATTCCTAGACTGCTATGAATGTCTGTTGTATGTTATTTTTGGAATATCAATATCCCTAAAATTTTGTGAATGACAAATATGCCCTGTGGATATGTGAAATTTACCTCTTCCTTATTTTAATCTAGTGAGATATAAAGATGGTGAGATAAAGAGGTAGAGGTGTTGGGCGAGGTCAGGGAGCTAGACCTGACCTAATGCAACAGATGTTGGGCATGTCAACAAAGCAATGTACAATGATACATGATCTTAGAGACAACCTATAAGAGGTGCAGCAAAAACAAAATGCAAATAAGGAAAGAGAAAACAATCTAGTGGATAAGAGAATGAGCCAAATCAGCCTGAGGCCCCTAATTCTCCACATAGACCTACCGTTGAAGATGAGATTCTACATACATGGGTAGCACAATTTTGTCAACAACAACATCCTCCTTTCCAAGGGAAGTTTGATCCGCTGTTAGCAAAGAATTGCTTATCCCGGCTGGAGAAAATCTTCAGGATTCTGGAATGCTCGGATAATATCAAAGTTCAGCTGGTAATCTATAAATTAGAAGGAGATACAGAAAAATGGTGGAAAAACACTGAGATGATTCTGCAGGCACGAAATATTCCTATCACCTGGGAATTATTTTAGGAGCAGTTCAATGAAAAATACTTCCTTCAATCAGTTCGAGTTGCAAAGGAAACTGAGTATCTTACCATTCAGCAAGATGAGAAGGAGATTTTTTATAAGTACTTAGCTCGCTATATCCGATTGTCTTGATACTCTTCTTATCTGAGATATCATGATGATGAGGGTTGGAGCTCAGATATGATGATATAGGGACTTAAAGTATAGCTGAAAGAGAAATTAGTCTCCAAGAAGTTCATAGAATTTAATAAGGCAGTGAAAGAATGCAGAATCAGAGAAAGTAACTTGTTGAACCTATATACTGATAAAAGTGCTGGCAATAAGGGAGCATCTAGAAGTAAGAGTTCTTACTAGAAACGTAAAAATCCAGGAGGACCAACCAGGTAAAATGAAAAAAACCCTTACTAGCCTGGCAACAGTAGTAATCAGAGACCCACTAGAAATATAACCTGTTAGCATTGTGTCAAGCCCCATCATCCTTGAAGGTCATGTATTACTCTAATAAGGAAAATAATCTATTATAATTGTCAACAACTGGGGCATTTTGCTAACAATTGTCTATGGCAATAAAGGGCAGAGGAGCTAAGGTAGAGAACTCAAGGCAGATTCTTTGCCATGACACAGGAAGAAGCCATAAAATCTTCAGAACTAATCTAAGGTATAGTTTTACTTAATGGTAACTCCGTACAAGCATTGTATGATTTAGGTTCTAGTCATTTATTTATTACATATGACTGTGTAAGATGGCTAGGCCTTAGTATGCATCAGTTACCATATGATCTGGTTGTGTCTACAACCACAGGTGTCAAATCTGTTACTGCCGAGGTTTGTTTGAATTGTATAATTAACGCCAAAGGACATGAAGCAACAGTGGATCTAATTTTCTTACCACAGTATAAATTAGAAGTAATTCTTGGTATTGACTGGTGATAAGTAAAATATATGCACATTTATTTTCCCTTATATGAAGTGTTTTTGGATGACATTTGAGCTTAATGTAATGAATTTGGGTGTAATTAATAAATAGATAATGATTTGATATAAAATAGAGAATTCATTGGAAAATACTAAATTTTGACCCTCTTTTAGTTTTTAGGAAATATTTGGAGCTCTAGATGTCAAATTAGAACGTTCTTTATATGGATAGAAAGCTGAGAAAAATTTGTACAACTTTTATGTTGAGCCAAAAACCCAGTTATGTCCTTCAGAGCTCCGAATTTTACTTAGAAGTTGAGCATGTGATTTTTTCTAGGTCTAACCTTTGTCCACTAACTTGACCATAACTGGAGCTACACATGTTGAAATGAGGAGCTCTTACATGCGTGTTCAAGCTAAGATCCAGATCTACAACTTTAACGAAGACAACAAAGTGAGATTCCAACTTTTTAATTACCAAAAGTTAGCTGCAATCAAGGAGCAAGGTGGTCACAAAGTCAATATTGGTGGCTTAAAGTCAAGATTCTTACCTAACATGTGGAATTTCTTACACCCAATTCATCTATAAATAGAGGAATTGAAGGCACAAGGGAGGACAACATGTTAGAGTTTAATTTCATGCATTTTTGTTGTTCTTGCATACCTCCTGCATGGAAGGTTTAGGTTGCCTCCTACATGGAAGGTTTTACCTCGTATATGGAAGGCTAGAGTTTTCTATTTTCATGCATCTTGTAGTTGTATCTTTATGTTTTAGAATTTAATAATTATGTTTTTTGTAATATTTATAAAGTTTTCAATTTATTTTGGTTTTGTTTTTAATTTTATCATGAGCTAAATTTACATTTTCCTAGGGTGATGACGTAGCTTGCTAATGACGGATTGAATCTTAACTTATTAAATCTAGTTTTAATTTTCCTTCATGATTGAGTTTTAATTATTGTTCTTAATGCTTTCAATTGATTGACCACCTTTTGGATGATTTCAATATGCATGTTGAGACCGGAAGGAGATACATGTGTGTGGATCCTATATAATTAAAACCATAATTTGCATATGAAATAGGAATATATTCATATGGGTTGTGTAGTCTTAATTGAGTTCCATAAATCTTAATGCATGATTGATTGCTTAAATTTATATAGGAATATATTAGGTTAGCAATTAATTATAGATTACTTGACCTTGGAAGAGGCTAGTAATTAAAATAGGGAAACTTGACTATCAATCATGTGGAATAAATTGGACTATAATAGATAAGTGATTCAATTCGGAGTTTGCTAAGTGAAATATAATCCCTAGGGCCTTTTTATTATATTTGTCTTTACAATAATTGCATTTTCATTTAATCATTTTTATCTTGCAATCTCAACCAGCAACTAATAATCGGCTAAATACTATTAAAATTATCAATTTTGGTATTTAGTGATCAATCCTCGTGGGAACGATACTTTACTCACCTCTATATTACTTGTTTATGACAGTGTACACTTGCACTTCTAAATACACAATCCTCACTAGTGCAGAAAAGGCTTTTTACATGTGACGGAAAGGACTTTTTACACTTGACATGAAACACATGTAGAAACAATAGGTGTAGATAATCAAGACTTTCTACATGTGTCGTAAACCACGTGTAGAAAGTCCCACTTTCTACACCTGACCTAACGCGTCAGGTGTAGAAAGTGTTGACTTTCTACACCTGACGTGAAATGTCAGGTTTAGAAAGTCTCACTTTCTACATGTGACTTCTAACGTCAGGTGTAGAAAGTTTGAAAAGTTGGACTTTCTACACCTAACTTGAAGGGTCACGTGTAGAAAGTCCAACTTTCTACACGTGATTTCTCAAGTCAGGTGTAGAAAGTCCACTTTCTACACCTGAGGTGAGGGGTCACGTGTAAAAAGTGTGGACTTTCTACACGTGACCCCTCACGTCAGGTGCAGAAAGTGGTACAGTGGGACTTTCTACACCTGACTTCAGAGGTCACGTGTAGAAGTCCCACTTTCTACACCTGGCCTCTTACGTCAGGTGTAGAAACTCATTTTCAGAAAAAAAAATAATTATTATTTTTATATAAACTTATTTATATAATAATAAACAACAAAACACATGATAAAAAAATAATTTGCAACAAAGTTAATGTGAAATATCAAATTCCATCCGAAATATTAACAAAGCCATATGAAGGTACACAAACTTGGCCTCATTTTTACAACAAAATTTGTACAATTAAAGTCAAACCCAATACCAAACAGTGACAATAAAATTCAACATGTCTAATACGAAATAGTTATTAACTTTACATGTTTAACATTACACTCACAACTTTGTGATCTCTAAAAAATAAGTTGTCCAATGTGTGCGAACGTCATTAATGTTCTCTTCAGAAAATGCATCCGTAACGCCAGCATACACAGAGGTTGAAGCGGCTTCACCTGGCTTTGGGTCTGCGGTTGGGGCTCGCGTTATGGAACCACTTCATTGGATGAGGTAATTTTCTAAATAAACAAAAATTAATAAGAAAGAGTTAGTAATAATTGCAAGTTATAAATTTCTAATATGAAAAAATTGAAACATATCAAGAAGACAAATATTTTCATACTTCAGTACAACTGTAGCTGGAACAACCCGGACGAGTCTCTTTGGCCACCTAAGGAATGTTTTGAGGGCTTCACCCACAATCTTCACTTCATATTAGGAAATGGAACAGGCGCAATATGGTCATCACAAATGGGTATTGCACTTATGTATGAACTCTCTCTCACTTGCTCTATTTCAGATTCTCTCTCTCTCTCTCTCTCTCTCTCAAAGTGCTAAGGTTAAAAAAACACACATTGATTCAAGATGAGGTTTACAACTGGGTATCACACTTGTGTATAAACCAACTTGATTATTTGGATTTTTCATTCCTATACCCTTTTTAATGTTTTGCTTATTTCCATGCTTGATTTTCAGATATAGTAGCCATCCTTGAGGCTATCAATCCAATTATTTTTTAAATTCTATAGTACCATTCCCAATCAATATAGTGGAATAAAACTTTTGGCAAGGTTTCTCTAGCGCTCTTAAGCTAACAACAATTTCAAACAGTAAAATCAAAAGGCTAGTGACCCTAGTTTCAGCAAAAAGGCATGCCTACCATTAGAATTCAGGGTATAGCTGGCATATATCCAATTATCCTGAATATCTTCTTGCTCTCTTTTCTTTTATGATGGCAATGTCCAACATTATGAGAAAAGAAGTTGAGATAGAAATGAGAGGATAATATTAAGATAGACATATACAAAGTAATTATTTCAAAATGTTGTAAAAAAATAGCTAAAAATAATACCAAAGAAAATAAAAACAATTGATGTTCATCTTGAACCACCTTAAAATTAGAAAAATAAATTCTAAAGATCCAAATATAGTTCTTAAGATCAGAATGGTATATTTGAGTTCCATAATAAATCACTCCAATAGTAGATTTTGAGATTATTTGTTTAATTGAATTTGATCAACTAATGTAAAAAACCCAAGCAACCTACTTTTACCCAAAGACACAAGTTTAAAAAGACTAATGATGTCTATTTTGTTCTTTGCTTTAAGAGCAGGTGATGGAAAGGTGAGGGGCCGAAATGAAACTTTAAACTAGGTACAATTGCAAAGTTGAGAATAAGGAAACAATAAGCAAACCAAAATAGTACATACAGCCGAAAACAAATTCCTGATTCAACCCATTCCCACAAATGCACTTCAAATTTTGTGAATTTACTGGAAGGACTATTGAAAGTAGTATATTACAAGAATACATGACCAACAAAAGAAATGAAAATTTGAAAATTGAAAAAGCAATGAACTTCTTAATGTAAAGAGGAATAGAGAACTGAAAATATGAGACCAAAATAATCAGTAACGCTATAGATTGGTTGGACACTTATAACAGTAATGAATAGTAATATAGTACTAAAATATCTAGCTAAATATATAGAAGATTAGAAAAGGTGGCATTAATCTAACAAAGCAAGATAGCAAACAGGAAAGACAAAAAATGTAAAGCTGCAGAGAGAAAGAAAGGGGAAATGAAAATGAAAGAAGAAAGTGCAATAAGCTGAAGGGAGAGATGCTTTGGCAGTCCATTAAGTTGAATCTTCTGAAAAATAAAAATACATCCTAATACAAATCAAGATCAAGCAAAAGGCATATGCCGTATCTCACAAGGAGAAAACATTTTGAATGCCAAACAGAAATCTCACATCATTCTCTCATCAACAATTCAACACGCACAAATATTGGGAAGGTACTCCAATGATCGGAGTCACTGTGTTAATAAAAAACTTGCATATCATCATATAATAACACCACATTTTGTTCAGCTCATCATGTACCATCACTATCTTGCCTTTCAAGGGCTTTCTCTAGTAAGATCGTCCCCCTGTCCCCAACCCCGCCAACACACAAGGAGAAAGCATCTTGAAACGCAGATTATTTTTCAAGATCATAGCCACAATACTCATATCAACTTTCAAGATCATCTTTCAGTAGCAACCCATTATTTTCAATTTTCATTTAATATATGTTTCACTGTTGCTGCTCTAAACTCCTAAAAATTACATGGAATAGAAGCAAACAAAGAAACACAGATTATAAACATAGATCCAATGGAATGGAAGCCAACAAAAATCAAGCCATCGAGATAAGATACAGATGTATGCAAAATTTATGAAGGACAATTGATGCTTATCCCTAGTATTCTCATTTTCAGCCTAAGAATGGCGAACATAATTATAGGGAAACAACAGTATGAAATGTGAAACACACACGGTGTAGTGAAGAGTGGAGGAGGGACAAGCTAGAGAGGGGAGAGAGGCAAATAACTATACACTCATGTACTGACATACTTGGCCAAAAAGAAAAGTTTGAACAACAATCCAATCCATTCCATGCAGGACGGAGTTTAGAGCAGTTCGATCACTAACAACAAGAAGGAAATCTATCTCAAACATTCACAATATTTTAACCGAATTAATAGAGAAGAATGAGAAGGCAGCATTTAACAGTATTGGCAAAAAAAAGTAAGATTTTTTTTTCTAAAAGAAAATCTAGAAATCAAGTATCACCATTTTAGAGAGTCATAGATTCATTTTGTTCTACCATGGAAAAGGATACCAATACACAAAAAGTGGAAACAAGACCTATACAGAAGCATACACAATAAGAAATCGATCATACCCTTTAATCTTTACTTATGTACCTAATGAGAGAGCGCCACAGATGATGTTTGAACCACAGAACTGCTGCGAGACGTCTAGTAGCTTAGGGAGTGAGACTAATCTGAGAGATTAGGGCGGGAGAGATGAGAGAGCTCCAGTGACGGAGAAATAGGGTGACGGCTGAAACAGAGTGGAAATGCGGGAGATTAGGGAGAGAGAGTGAGTGTAGAAAACAAATGTTTCTACACCGGTTAAACCTCCAACCGGTGTAGAATATGTTTCTACACGGGTTGGAGGTCCAACCCGTGTAGAAACTTTTTTTTTCTACATCGGTTGGGCCTCCAACCGGTGTAGAAGAATTTTTTACATGGGTTGGAGATCCAACCCGTGTAGAAACATTTTGTTTCTACACCGGTTAGGCCTCTAACCGGTGTAGAAGATTTTTTTATACGGGTTGGATGTCCAACCCATATAAAAGATTTAAAATTGAAAAATAAATAAATTAAAAATTAACTTTCTACACCGGTTGGTCATCTAACCGGTGTAAAAAGTGATTTTCTATATTTAAACAATTTTTAAAAAATTCAAAATAAAAATAATTGTATTAATCAAGCTTGATTCCTAAAATAAATCTATAAAATTTTAATTTATTAAAGAAAAAATATTTTAAATTTACTTTCTACACGTGTTGTCAAAGACAACACGTGTAGAAAGTTTATGTATTTTAATATATTTACGAAAATACCACCGGTCACACTTTCTACACATGTTATGTTTGGTCAGGTGTAAAAAGTAGGTGTAAAATCTATATTTTGTACTAATGCCTACACTCATAACAATTGGTTGATAGTAAATAATGTTTTGCTAGACTGCATAAGCAAAAGGGTTATTTATCCTAATCTACAATCACATATCAGTCCAGAAGCCAACCTTAATTTTCTTTAGGCAGCTGAGGCTGAAAAATGTTTGTATAAAGGTTGTCAAGGGTACATAGTATTTTTTTCTATGTAGTCAGAATCTAGAATAACACTTGAAAAATTTCTGAGGTAGATGAGTTTCCAGAAGTGTTTCTAGAGGATATCAAAAGATTACCTCTGGAAATGGAAGTGGAGTTTGCAATAGAGACTAAGGCTGGAGCAGGACCAATATCCAAAGCCCTATATAGAATGGCTCTAAATGAAATGGCTAAATTGAAAAAGTAGATTAAGGAGCTGTTAGAGAAAAGGTTCATCCGACCTAGTGTCTCACCATGGGAAGATCCAGTGCTTTTTATCAAGAAGAAAGACGGAAGCCTATACCTTTCTATTGATTACAGAGAGCTGAATAAGGTGATCATTAAGAACAAATATCCACTGCCTAGAATTAATGATTTGCTCGATCAGTTGTCTGATTCTTGCATATTCTCAAAAATTGATTTAATATCATGGTATCATCAGCTTCGAGTAAAAGTAGAGGATATACTAAAGACTGCATTCAAAACCAGATATGGTCATTATAAATTTCTAGTAATGTCATTTGGGCTGACCAATGCACCTGCAGTGTTTATGGACTAGATGAATTGAATTTTCTATCCGTATCTGGACCAATTCGTAGTAGTCTTTATTAATGATATTCTAGTATACTCATGAAATAGAGCAGAACATAAAGAGCATTTGAGAAATTTGCTGGGAACATTGAAAGATAAGCAACTCTACACTAGCCTGAGCAAGTGTGAGTTTTGGCTTTTAGAAGTTAAATTTCTGGGCTATGTATTCTTACAAGAAGGGGTCTCGGTAGATCCTAGTAAAATGGAAGTAGTACTGAGCTGAAAGAGGCCAAAGACTATTGCTAAAATATGCAATTTTTTGGGTATAGCCGGTTATTACTGACGGTTTATACAGAATTCCTCCAAAATAGCGTTACCATTGACAAAGTTAACACGAAAAACTCAACATTTTGAGTGGGATTAAAGTTGTGAGAGGAGATTCACAGAGCTAAAGAAGAGATTGACAACAGCACCAGTGCTGATAATCCCCGATCCACAGTTGACCTATGTGTTCTACAGTAATGCGAACAAGTATGGATTTGGATCTGTCCTGATGCAGTATGGTAGAGTTATGGAATATACCTCTTATCAACTAAAGCCTCACGAACTAAATTATCCCACTCATGATCTTGAGTTAGCAGCAATTGTATTTGTACTAAAAATCTAGAGATATTATCTCTATGGGGCAACAGTAGAGCTGTACTGTGACTACAAGAGCTTGAAATACTTGTATGATAAAAAAGAATTGAACATGGGACAGTGCATAATGATTTAGTTGCTTAAAAATTACAACCTAGAAATTAAATACCATCCAAGAAAGGCTAATGTAGTTGCAGATGCATTGAACCATAAGACAATGCAGGTGGCAGCCCTAATGACTCAAGAGTAGAAACTGATCGAAGATTTCAAAGATCTCAATCTGTCTAATCAAATTATGATTATTACTATTAATATCAATCAGGAAGAAAATGATCTAATAACAATAATTGAGAAATCTCAAATGCATGATGAAAGAGTACATCCTTATTAGAAAGCTGATTGAAAAGGGTGAAACTCAGGAATATGACCTATCACCAGTGGACTAGTCAGATACAGGAAGCGATATATGTTCCACTGCAAACAAAACTGAGATAGTAATTCCTGGATGAAGCACATAAGAGTAGATATACTCTGCACCCGGGAGCCATTAAAATGTATCATGACTTGAAGTCCATGTATTGGTGCCCAGGAATGAAAAGAGATGTGACAAAATTTATAGCTCATTGTCTCACTTGCCAAAAGGTGAAAGTTAAGCATCAATGACCATTAAGGCTACTGCAAAACCCTAAAATTCCTAAGTGGAAATGGAAACCATTACTATAGATTTCGTGACGAGATTACCCAAGATTAGAAATCATAATTCAATTTAGGTGATTGTCGATCGATTCACAAAGACAACCCATTTCCTACCAATTAGCATTAATTATTCTCCTGATAAGGTTGCAGAGATTTATATCAAGAAGATTGTACGAATGCATGGTACACCAAATAATATAATTTCTGATCAAGATCCTCAGTTTACTTACAAGTTTTAGAGGTCATTATACGAGGCTTTGGTTACAAAACTCAGATTCAGTACAGCTTATCATCCTCAAATAGACAAAAAGAACAATACAAATGCTAGAAGACATGCTGATGCTGTATGTATTGGATTTCAAAGGAAGCTGGGATCGTTTCCTTCCACTTGCAAAGTTTGTATACAAAAATTTCATGGTTTTTCAAGTCCACAAGAGTTCTTAACTATTCCTCATAATATATTTTTAAGGCTATGCACTCATTAAGGGGGAGCTTCACATTCACATGTGTTTTATATCTTAAAAGCTTATCTCCTTTATTTAGAAAATCATTATACCATACTCAATTGATTAGTTTTGATGATGGGCCACTTACATATTTTCTTTCCATGATCTCAATTTGCATATATTTTATAGAAAGGAAATTGTTAATACTTGATTACAGTAACCTTTCTCCTTGCAAGAATATTTTTAACTTATGATAGGAGAATATGCTCTATGAAAAGATTATTCCTCAACGCTAAAAGAAGAATATATCAATCTTGAGGACATATGCTTTGATGATCAATCAAGGGAACTATATTAGCTGCAACATTCAAAGTAACAAATAACTATGCCAATACAAATTAAAGGAGCATTAAGCATACTGTGATAGAACAAAGAGTTCAACTCAGTGAGGAGTATCTTGAAGACAATATATATACTTTAGAGTTGCACCGAGAATGTGGCATAAACTGGACTTCCTGGATCTATCATCAACTGGCCAAATTCAAATGAGCATTTCTAAACCCTCTCTCTCTTTATGTTTTATGAATACCTTGTATATGTTTTATTATGAAAGCTTTATTGAAAACATTTTTCATTTGCATCACATTCAAATAGCATTACTTTCAAAAAGGGGAGAGAAAATTGTTTATTTTGATTAATGGAGAAAATGATATTTCAAATGTATTTTCATAATTACTTCTCTATGAAACTTTCTTCTTTCTTCTTTATACTTCAAACTTTTTGCTAATGTCAAATAGGGGGAGAGAAATGGAAAAATATGTTGCATTCAATTTGTCTATTCACATTCAAGCATATTTTTCTTTAAGTATTTGCCATCATCAAAATGGGGGAGAATGTTATATATGATTAGTTTTGATGATGCCAAATATAGATATCAAATATTATGAGAGTAAAAGTTTGCACAATATACTTATCTCTTATATTGACTAACTATTATATTTAATGTTGTATATCTTATAGATTAGTTAAAGAGATTGGAGAAAGAAGAGCTTCAAGGAACTAATGAGAATATCAAGATTCAAGTTCCCAGAAGAAATACTGATCAGAAGGGAATTCAGAAGTCACTGTAGCGATTGGCATTGTAGCATACTGTAGCAGCACTGTAGCATCGAGTGATTTAATAATCACTCGAGTGATTCTGGAAATAGTAAAAATCACTCGAGTGGTTCACTAATTCACTCGAGTGATGTTCAGCGTTTCATGCTCTGTTGTTCGTCCAGCTGAGCGAGGTTTGGTTATTTGATCATATCTCTCAAAATACAACTCCGATTGAGACCAAACCAGTTGCATATGAAAATAGACTTCCAATATGTCATTTTGACACCATAAGAAAAATAAAAGGAGCTTAGATGGAGGAGATATAAGTGTTTGAATCTGGCCTTCATATCAGCGTCACTTTCTGGAACAGGTTTGGTATTTTGGCTATAACTCTCAAACCACTGATCCTATTGAGCTGAAACTTATGCCATATGAAACTAGACTTCAAGACCTTTCCATTGATATATAATACAGCAATTTTGGAGTCATATTCGAAGAGTTATGTCATCTGGAACTTTACCCCTATTTGTTGAAGAACTGGAAACGCGACAAAGAGATAAAGTGATCTGACAACAGATCACTCGAGTGATTTTTAGTGATCACTCGAGTGATATGCCAGAAATTGCAGATCACTCGAGTGATTCCAGAATTCACTTGAGTGATATGGAAAATCACTTCCAGTGGCGCCAGAATCACTGCAAGAAAAATTAACTGTTTGCAATTTCACTTCCAGTGATATCGAAATCACTCGAGTGATATGAGATTTTTCAGAATAACTTCCAGTGCAAGCCATATCACTACAAGAAAAAAAACACTGTTCTGAATTTCACTTCCAGTGATCTCCAAATCACTCGAGTGATATCTCAGTTTTGCCAAATCAATTCCAGTGCGTCTGAAATCACCGGAAGAAAAATACACTGTTTTGGAAATCACTTCCCGTGATGTCAGATCACTCGAGTGATATTTAAAATTTCCAGATTCACTTCCAGTGGATTGAAAATCACTGCAAGAAAAATTCACTGTTTGCAAAATAACTTCCAATGATGCCAAATTCACTCGAGTGATATATGAAATTTTTCATATAACTTCCAGTGGTTGCTGAATCACTTCCGGTGAATATTAAAATTCCTCAGATCACCTCCAGTGCCTTAACTGATCATTTCCAGAGAATACCAATATGTACCAGATCACTTCAAATGAACTGATATGCCATTTTCTCAGTTTCACTTCCAGTCTCAGATCACTTCCAGTCAATGATATGCTTACTCTTACAAAGCCACTGCCAGTGAAATGCATCTGTAAATCACTTCCAGAAAAATGACAGAAACAAGGAAACAACTCAAATGATTTCATAGTACACTCGAGAGATGCTGATCATTGCCAGTGGAATATTACTTTGTCAAGATCACTGCCAATGGAATATTATTTTATCAAAATCACCTCTAGAAGATGTCTGAACATTCCAAGTGACGTACATCAAGTTGAAGAATTTACTCAAAGGATTTCATGGTGTACTCAACTGATGTAGATCACTTTCGGTGAAGTAGTTATCCACTTGAGTGATATTTAAAATATTCTCTAACGGCTATTTCTGTCAGCGCATTACAGGTATTCCACTAAAGTTCACATGGGAAGCAACCGACGAATATTTAATGATGACGAATCATGGGTAATATCAATATTCAACAGACGAGTTAACGAAATGTGCAAACAACTGAAGCATTTGTCATAGCACGATAATGGGCAGCGGTTGAATTACTTATCAGAGAGCACGATCAGATTACAACGGACAAATATTTGAGTTCTCCCAACGGCTCTCAACATTTTCTATATAAACTAAAGCATTCGAAAAGAAGAACATACATGATTGTGACAAAATACACGAGCAAACAGAAATGATGAAGTAGCGAGAACCCAATTGCCAATATGCTGTTTTCATGAATCTTTGTCTATTACATACTCTCTATTAATATCTGTTTTTCCTTGTCATGTATAATTGAGAGTGAGAATATTTACATTGTACTTCAGTGAGCATTTTACCCACCCTATAAGAGAGCTTGTAAACACTTCATCTATATTTCAGAAGTGTTCTCAAGGTAGAGGGACCTTGAGAGGATTGATTAACTTACGGGGGAAGTTGTAGAGTGAATTGTCAGAGACTTTCTGCTCATAAGACTTACAAGGTGCTAGCAGTAGAGAACGTTGCTGCTCGTAAGACTTACAGTGGTGTAAGCAGGAGAGAACGTTGCTGCTCATAAGACTTGCACGGTTAAGCAGGAGAGAAAGGTCTTCGGGATTGCTTTGCTCGACTTGCCGTAAGAGGGAGTAACCTTACAGTGTGTAAGGGGGAGTACTTTGTAAGAGATTTGTAGAGTCTTATCTTGTGCCCAGTTAAAGAAGAAGATAGTAGATTGGAAATCTCAGGAGGAGCCTGGGGACTAGACGTAGGTCATTGTGGATTGGACCGAACCAGGATAAATTACAGTTTCCATCTTCTATTCCCTAAGCTTTTACATTTCCAGCATATATGATCTATATATCTGCGTATGAATTTATAGTTCCATATGTATTGATTTAATAAGCTGCAAAAAGATTTTAAACAATCAAACTTTACTATCGTACACCCAATTCACCCCCCTCTTGGGTGTCAACCAGTTCTAACATGATGAATACCGTGCACTATGAAGAGTGTGAATCATAACCATTTGTTAATTGGCTGACTAACCGACCTCCAATGAGGAGAATCCCAAGGACGAAACGGGGCGCAAGGAAGCGAACATGTTGTAAATGAGCCTCTTGGAGGAAGGGTAGGAAGCCCTGTTGGAAGATGCCATTAAAGACCAATTGAAAGGTTGGGGATTCGTGACAAACAATATCTGATAAGACTGAAATAGACCCTTATGAGGTGTCGAGCTCTAAAATGAACCGTGAGTACGAAGAATTTGATCAGTGACCAGAAGACAATTGTGGCATAGTATTCATGATAAGATCCGGTGTCCTTTGCTAATCTGAACAACTTCAACGAAGTAGTACCAACAGTTGTTACAAGATGTGGAAACAATGTACCTGGAATAAGAATATAATGGGATGGACTACCCTGATGAATACTGGGTCCGTACTACGCTATACTTCTTTCTGAAGGAAAAATTATGGATCCAGGAAGTCAATAATATTATGAAGGATGAACTGGGAAGTGATTTCCAAAGGTTTAAAGCCTATACGAAGGATCTTGTAGCATTGTGTATGGAACGTGATTAGGGTAATAGAAAAGGGTATATAGGTTGTTTTAGACGGTTTAGGATGACTGACATGTTTAAATAGTATATGTACAATAGTATGGTTTAGGAATCTTTGATCAGAACCAGTCTATATCAGATTTTAGGATAGAATAATGAAAGTTAAGCGTGCTCATCCCGGGGTAATAGAAGGATGGGTGACTCCCTGGGAAGTTTTGAAAAATGTAAGGTCATACTATAAAACTTAAATGTATAAAGACCTATATGTTAAGTAATGTAAAAAATGTTTTCATAATTAGTATTTTTGGCTATGTATGTTATCTATGAATTACTTGAGTACTTGAAACTTTATGAAATGACAAAATTACCCCTATAAATGCGTATGGAGTGAAAAGTAATATATTTACATATTTATTTTCCCTTATATATGATGATTTTGGGGACGATATTGGAGTTTAATATAATGAATTTGGGTGTAATGGATAAATAAATAATGATTTTCTTCTGACAAGCCATACAACACCGTATTAAGCAGATATTCAGAAAAGCATTGGGAAAAGACTGTAGCAAAAATTGTTCATACTGTAATGTAGCAGATACGACACTGTAGAAAAATACATTGTAGAAGACACAGTACTCTAGTGGGATCGCTGTAGCGTGACTGTAGTGGTACTGTAGCAGTCGGTGGTTTAGATGTGGGATGGTTCAGTGCGGTTCATTGTAGCGAGTGGGTGGTCGGTTAACTGTAGCAGTGTGGTTCACTGTAGCAAATTATTGTAGAAAATCACTGTAGCATAAAAAATTCAAGCCTATAAATAGAGCTTCTTGGCATCCTAAAATGAGGAGGAAGAAAGAGGAAGAGAGAGAGAGAGAGCTTCTATTTTAGAGAGAGTTGTTATTTTAAGAATTTATTTCTTGCATTTTTTTTACTTCTTGCATGCCTCTTACATGGATGGTTTTACCTCCTATATGAAAGGCTTAGGTGTCCTCCTTTATGTATGGTATAGGTTGCCACCTATATGAAAGGTTTTACCTCCTATATGGTAGGCTAGATTTTCCATTTTCATGCATCTTGTAGTTGTATTTTTATGTTTTTGTGATTAATTTTTTTGCAATATTTATGATGTTTGTAATTTATTTTGGTTTTGTTTTTAATTTTATCATGACCTAAATTTTCCTTTTCCTAGGGTGATGGTGTAGCTTACTAATGACGGATTAAATCTTAACTTATTAAATCTAGTTTTAATTCTTCCTTCATGATTGAGTTTTAATTATTGTTCTTACTGCTTTCAATTGATTGGCCACCTTTTGGATGATTTTATTATGCATGTTGAGACCGAAAGGAGATGCATATGTGTGCATCCTATAATTAAAACCATAATTTGCATATGAAATAGGAATATATTCATATGGGTTGTGTAGTCTTAATGAGTTCCATAAATCTTAATGCATGATTAATTGCTTAAATTCATATAGGAATATATTGGGTTAGCAATTAATTATAGAATTACTTAACCTTGGAAAAGGCTAGTAATTAAATTAGGAAAACTCGACTATGAATCATATGGAATAAATTGGATTAGAATAGATAAGTGATTCAATCCAAAATTTGTTAACTGAAATCTAATCCCAAGGGCTTTTTCTCATATTTGTCTTCATATAAGTTGTATTTATATTTTATCATTTCTATCTTCCAATCTCTATCACAACTAATCGACCGACTAAATAGGACTAAGATTACCAATTTGGTACTTAGTGATGAATCATCATGGGAATGATACTCTACTCACTTTTATATTACTTGTTTACGATAGTGTACACTTGCACTTTCTAAATATACCATCCTACACTCATAACATGGAGTTAATTATTTCTATATTTGAAATATACTGAATTTTAAAGATGGTAACCCGTGGAGGGAAAAAGATAGAGTTAGAGCAAGAAGCAAGGCCTGATCCCATGGATCAGATGCTAGGAATGCTTACCCAAGAAGGCACTATGACGCAAGAACTGAGACACGAAATGAGGGGCGTACGATTAAAGCAAGAAGCTGATAGTGAGAGATTAGAGCATTTAGAAAGATTAATCAATAAACTTGATACATCTAAGAAGTTCAAACAACTGGTACCTGAACATCAGCCTAATAGGCCTGTGGTGGAAGTAGAAAGTTTACCTACATGGTTGACTAGGTTCAGCCAATAAGCACCACCAGCTTTTAGAGGAAAGTTTGTTCCACAGGAGGCAGAGATTTGGCTGTCTAAGCTAGATAAAGTTTTTCTGAATCCTGGAATGCCCTGATAATGTGAAAGCTGAACTGGCAGTGTATAAGCTGGAAAGGGATGTAGAGACATGATGGAAAAATATAGAGATGATTATGCAAACCCAGAACATTACTCTCACTTAGGAATATTTTCTGACACAGTTCCGTGAAAAATATTTTCCCCGTTCATTGCAAATTGCTAAAGAAACTGAGTTTTTGACGATTGAGCAAGGGGAGAAAGAAAGTCTTGATAAGTATCTTGCTCGTTATCTTTAGCTATCTAGATATTCTTCCTACCTAATATTTTGGAATGACGAAGAGTGGAAGTCTGACATGCTAAATCGAGGATTAAAGCTAAAATTAAAGGAGAAACTAGTTTCAAAGCGGTTTAAGCAATTTAATAAAGCAGTTGAGGAATGCTAATATATGCTAACACAGGGGCATTCGGTAGTGGGAACTTCAATCAGAAACACAAAAACTCAAGAGGATCATATCATGGAAACAACAAGAGACCATATCAACCCAAAAACCGTAACAATGCGGAAGATGTGGCAAGCCTTCCCATCTTGGTAGAGCATGTGAAGTAATTTGTTAAAACTACAATTAGTAGGGACATATTACTGCTTATTACCCTTAGCAACAACAGAAAATAGAACAACTAAGGCAGAGGGCCCAGAGAAGGGTTTTTGCCATGACTCAGGACGAGGCCAGGAAATCTCCTAAACGAATTCAAGGCACCATTTTGCTAAATGGTAATTGTGTTTAAGCATTGTTCAATTCTAGAGCTAGTCATTCATTTATTGCCTATAAATGTATGAGATGATTGGGTTTTTGGTTGTATATCGATTACAGTATGATTTAGTTGTATCAACACCTACGGGTAATCGATCTATCACCGCTGAAGTTTGTTTAAATTGTGTACTAAATGTTGAGAAATAGGAGTCAATGGTTGATCTTATTTGCTTGCCCTTGCAAAATTTAGAAGTAATTCGTGGCATTGATTGGCTTACTACTAATAATGTGTTATTGGTTGTGGAAATAAGCAGATCGTTTATCCTACTCCACAGCCAACCACCAGCCATGATAGTAACCTCAACTTTCTCAGAGTAACTGAGGCTGAAAAACAATTACAGAAAGGCTGCCAGTGGTATATGATATTCTTTTCTATCCAAATAGAAACTGGGATTACTCTTACAGATATTCCAGTAGTAAGAGAATTTCATGAGGTATTTCCAGAAGATATTAGTAGACTACCTCCAGAAAGGGGAGTAGAATTTGCAATCGAAACTAAGCTTGGAGTAGAGCCAATCTCAAAGACTCCATACAGAATGGTTCAGAACAAGATGGCAGAATTAAAGAAGCAGATTGAGGAGTTACTAGAAAAAGAGTTCATTAGATCCAGTGTATCACCGTGGGGAGTCCCAGTGCTCTTTGTTAAAAAGAAAGATAAAAGTCTACTGTTGTGCATATATTACGGAGAGTTAAATAAAGTGACTATAAAGAATAAGTACCCACTTTCCCAGATTGATGATTTGCTTGATCAATTATTAGGCTCATGTGTATTTTCAAAAATTGACCTGAGGTCAGGGTATCATTAGTTACATGTAAAAGAAGAAAATGTACCCAAGACTGCCTTTCAAACTAGATATGGGCACTATGAATTCCTAGTGATACCGTTTGGGCTGACAAATGACCTGTTGTGTTTATGGACTATATGAATTTTCATCCATATTTAGACCAATTTGTAGTGGTATTTATTGATGATATACTTGTATACTCGCGGACCAAGGCTGATAATGACGAACATTTGAGGACTGTATTGGGTACGTTACGTAGTAAGCAACTCTATGCTAAGCTGAGTAAGTGTGAATTTTGGCTTACAGAAGTAAAATTTCTTAGCTATGTAGTCTCTCATGAAGTGGTCTCAATGGATCCCAACAAAGTGGAAGCAATGCTAAATTGGAAAAGACCAGAAAATGTGGCTGAAGTGCATAGTTTTCCTGGTCTAACTGGTTACTATCGTAGATTTATACAAAATTTCTCTAGAATCGTGATACCCTTGACCAGGTTAACTCGAAAAGCTCAACATTTTGTGTGGGATGAGAATTGTGAGAGGAGCTTCATAGAGCTGAAGGAGAGATTGACAACAGCGCCAGTGTTGGTGATTCCCGATCCACAATTGACCTACGTGGTCTACAGTAATGCAAGTAAGCATGGATTGGGTTATGTCTTGATGTAGAAGAGCAGAGCAGTAGCGTATGCTTCTCGTCAGCTAAAGTCATATGAAATGAATTATCCCACTCATGACCTTAAGCTAGCGGCTGTGGTTTTTACATTAAAAATATGGAGACACTATATCTATGGTACGACTACAGAATTATATTGCGACCATAAAAGTCTAAAATATTTATATGATCAGAAGGAGTTGAACATGAGACAACGACGTTGGATGGAGTTGCTTAAAGACTACAACCTGGAGATTAAATACTACCCAAGTAAGGCTAATCATTATTGTAAAAATGACTTTTGAGACTGGATAAAAATGACTTTTTAGACCGGTTATTTTGGAGGTCTTGATACAGGCGGTCTAAAAAGTATATCACTTTTTAGACCGGTTAAAAAACCAGTCTAAAAAGTGAGACTTTTTAGACCGGTTTTTTCTATAACCGGTCTAAAAAGTCCATTTTAGTCTGATTTTTAAAGAAATCAGTCTAAAAAGTCTCACTTTTTAGACCGGTTATATAAAAAATCGGTCTAAAAAGTCTTGTTTTTTTTAAAATACTTCATTGATTGTTAAATTTACCCAGGCCATTAAGCCATTTCAACATCATTCATCCTGCAAACAATCCACATTCTTATGATGACAGTAAATTCCATAACTTATGACAACAACTATTTATGGTAGATTAAATCATAAGTTATCATTAAATTCATCTAGGATGGCTCACACATGCAGAAGTTTTAAAGTGCACAAACATGATCTGAGATTAATGTTCACTAAATATGACATGAATTAAGTGTAAATCATAAGAATTTGGGATAGATTCTGAGCAAATTTATGAGGTTCAAGTATACATGACTTCATCAGTCAATCATAGCATGTAATAGTAGTTTTAAAACATTATAGTTCACTTCAGAACTCTCTCTAACTTTAGTCAAAATTCCTAGTAGTGCAACAACTAGTAATAACCAAGGAAAAGGTTCAGAAATTTCAACACAGTATCGTTACAAAATTTTGTAACAATGACAACAATGATAGAAGTATATGCTAGCCAAGAGTAACGTTAATGAATTTAGCAATTGTATAAGATACAAACTCAACATGCAAGCATAAATTTTCTCCTTAATCATTTATTGATGGCTTTCTCGAGGGAGTGTCATCCACCGGTAGAAAATTCACTTTTTAGACCAGTTTCAGATGAGGTCTTGATACAGCCGGTCTAAAAAGTGTGATACTTTTTAGACTAGTTATACAACCGGTTTAAAAATTCACTTTTTAGACAAGTTGTTCCAACAACCGGTCTTAAAAGTGTGACTTTTTACACAGGTTATTTGGATAACTGGTCTAAAAAAGACTTTTTAGACCGGTTATGTGGATAACCGGTCTAAAAAGTCATACTTTTTGGACCAGTTGTTCCAACAACCAGTCTTAAAAGTCTCTTTTAGACCAGTTATCCAAATAACTGATCTAAAAAGTTTTTTTTGCTAGTCCATTGATTACGTTAGTATACTCAATCTGTACATATCCTAAAAGCATGCTTCCAAGGCCATACTTATATTACTTATCACGAATATATCCTGGTAAAGTCATACCTGAAGAACCCAATAAGCACAGCTCAGAAATCTTGCAACACCTAGTGCAAATATATAATGAACTGTGAATGGCTCAACAATATGAAATAATATCAAGAAATGAGTTAGAAAAGAAAGTAATTAGATCGCAAGTTGGAAGATAATTTTTATTTAAGAAATTTTTTTTAGAGAATAAATATTTAGAAACAGGGCAAATGACAGAAGAAAATACTAATATCGGCCCCTAGTGAAGAATCCAATTTGTAAACTCTCTCAGATGTCACAATCGTAAGCCTGAAGCAAATATGAGTATAAAATTTTGCAATAGAAATCGATCTGAAGTATATGATGGTAGCTAGTTTGAAGTATGTATAAAACTAATTAACTAGAGCGCTTACCATAAACCAATTGGAGCGAAGAAAAGCTAAGCCTTATGGTAATGGATTCTACAGTACCTCTGTATTGACGACAGAGATGGTCAAGGATAGAGAAGTGATATGGGAAGGAGGAGCTGCCGCGGCACGAGGAAAGGGTTTACAAGAAGCTTGATGAATATCCGATTTCAAAATTGAAATTAGGTGCTAGCTAATGCCACGAGAGAGGATTTTAAATATTAGGGCGGACTTTTAAGACCGGTTATTTGACAAAACCGGTCTTAAAAAGTTAACCTTTTAGACCGGTTATAACTAATAACCGGTTTTAAAAATAAAAAATATTTAATTTTTTAATTCCGCATCTTTTAGACCTGTTATCATTAACAACCGGTCTAAAAAATTTTATCTCTTAAATCGGTTATTAGTGACAACCGGTCTAAAAAGTCTTAAAGTTTTTTAATATTTAATTAATTTTATATTTTTAGACCGGTTATTTGGATAACCGGTCTAAATAATATCTTTTAGACTGGTTATTTAAGAACTGGTCTAAAAAATTCTTTATAATTATGAAACTACCACCGGTCATATTTTTTAGACCTTATATGCAATAACTGGTTTAAATGATACGGTCTAAAAAGGCTATTTTACACTAGTGATGATATTTGACAATAAAATCCACAAATCAATGAATAAGGTTTCAACCCTTCAATAACAATTTCTTAGAAAATACAGAGAATGCAGTAGCTCAACCAGTGATATGAAGAAGTAATAAGGTCAATCACATCCTATGCCTGTATCAGCAAATAACCAGTATCACCCATATCCCAGAAATTGTCCTACGTAGAGATATAAACCAAGTTAGACATGAAAGCCACAAGTATTATTAGAAAACCATTGGATTAAAAAACTTACTATTCTTGTAAAAGCTCATTGATGAATACAGCACAATAGTTGCGGATGAAATCAATATCTTCTTCAGGAAAGGGATCAGCAAGATCAAACATTTGCATGTAATACCAAATCCATATAAAACATTAACTTGCTAACTTAAAAACAATAAGTAATACAAAATTTTTGAAATATACATTTACCTCTTCGGTAAAATCAGTCGTGCCTAGGCTGATAATATTGTAAATTTACCTCAAAACATAGAGACCACATAAGTTCGAGCCTGGTTGTTGCCTACGGCTCTAAAAAAGAACATGACATCATCAAATCAAGCATCAAAGCATAGCTTATAGAACACATTTTAAAGAAAACAAATATGGACTAACTTTTGGGGTGATCTATGTAGGGTCTTTTAAGTCACGAACATGCTTACCACACGTAGTGTGTAGGAATATCCGCATAGCCCTATCATCAAAATCATAAAGATTACTTATTTTGCACATAAAATTTACACACAAAAGGTAATAATGCAAGAAAACTTACGAGTTCATGGTATTCTTCAATTCATTCCCAGGTTTGAAGTAAAGGGAGCATAGGAGGATGACTGTGTTACTAGTCTTGCACAGAAGAACCAATTGCCAATGATCCCTGAAAAAAGAGATGAATGTTAAGCAAATATAAAGCACTACATGTATTTTGGAATATAAATATATTTCTTACCCATGCACATACGGAGCCAAGAAACACTTAGTTGCTATTTCACTAAGCCTCTCTGATAAGTATCTATGTTTGATGGCAGCAGTGGTCCCTTTATCTTAGACTTGAACAGGGCATAAGAATCAAAATTTATCACTCTTGCCAGAGGAGACCAACCTAAGATTCATGTACCTACAATAATGCAAGCATACAAATCAAAGTTAAATGACATAATTTTTAAAGTATTTACTCCCTATTGAAGAAGATACTTACATTAAAAATAGTTGGGCAATCAAAATCGTAAGATATTGTCTAGGAGCGACCACGGCCATTAAATCATCCCTTAAAAGATAACATGTCACCCCTGACTTGCCAACAGCTGAATCCATGGGCCAATTTCTTGTTCGGAAGGATGTATCATATGCCATCAGAATCACTTGCTGCATGACATTCAATGGAGGCTGTAAAACTTTATAAGTGAAGGGAACTGGACTTGGGGGTCTGATCGGGGATTTCTCAGCTAGAACAAAAATAAGGTTCTTCAGCCATAAAATCAAAGTACCTAGGACATCGCTTATAATCTTGAACTACTCAAAAGGGATAGGGACAGGTGCGTCTGTGATGATAACCTCTTTAACTGACACCCTGACTTTATCATCTGTCATTATTGGTGGTGAATAGTTGATCCCAGATTATGAATACTCCCCCGTGAAACTAACCATCTCAGAGGATCCTCAAAAAAATGTCACAAGGCTCTGCAATTTCTTTTCCAGGACCCTCTGATGACTGCCCAATATTGCAACAACTTCCTTTAGTGCTTTGCTTTTTAGGATCAAGCGAATGTACCTGGGGAGAACCGGTATCTTGTTTTGTGCTCACTATGGCATACACTTCCTCCTTCATCTTGTTCAATCGGGCATCTAGTAATGCATCAAATGATGCTTTTGCCTCAGCCCTTGCTTCGGTCCTCGCAGTAGCCAACTTACGCTCCAATTCGTCTCTAGTCACCACATTTGAGGAATAGCATGAGAGGGCTCTAAAGTAATCTTTTATACCCACCCCTCCTCCAACTCCCCTAACATGGCCTGGATGCTCACATTTTCTAGTAGTAACTATCAAGATATCATTCCTCCCCTTCGACTTAAAGGATCTCTCAACTTGCTTTTTTTGATGTTCCTCCTCTGAGATAAACAGATTACACACATGAGTAATAAATTTACTAAATAGTTAATAACAATAATGATACTTACAATTTTTTCACCAACTATACGAGACTATTCACTCGTATATGACCCACTACTCTTTCGGTGAGTATGCAACCACATTTCTTCACGTTGTATTAGACATGGTAGAGAAAGAAGAACAGAAGGATCAGATTGAGATGTTTCTACCAATCTCTTCTGTTTGGCCGCTAACAAGTCCTTTTACCCCCACGAGACATTATATTGGGAAAATCATTCTTCCTACCACTCTCTTGTGCTTTTTGCCTTATCGCCTGCGAATAAGAAATTGGGACAAAAAAAGGTTACAATCAGTAAAGACAATTGATAAGGAAATAAAATACAAAATAAGTTAACTCACCAAAGCCTCTGGAGTAGTACGAATCCTTAAAAACTCTAGCCAGGTCACTTTATCGATATATGAATACTTGCTGCATGGAGTAGGACGAGGCTTACTAGCTTTCACCTCAATATGCATGTAATTGTTGGCCAGATTCATCTTGAACTTCCTCCAGCGCTCACTATAACATGTCATAGTCTTGTTGTATAAGATTTCACTCTGAGGGACATCATAGGTGAGCTGTTATGCATGCATTGACATAGTTAGTAACAAATTTATGACAAATTTGATAATTATTACATGCAGAAGAGAACTTTATACCTGAATAGTATCCCAAATATGCTACTTCACTTTTTTGTCAACATTTCTCCACTCCTCTATCAAGATACTAGGCTTATTACGTGCTAGGAGGCCGACGAAACTCCCATATCGGCTTGTATTAGGCCTGATTAGTTTCAAATATTTATCAAACTCAATCAGTATCTTTTCGCCAGTACTCCGACTGAGGGTGATAATTACTTTAGCTATCTAACTTTCTAAGTAGTTTTATAAAGGGATATCCTCCCATATCCCTTCATGATGATCATTTCTTATGCCATGTTCATTATATGTTTCATCTTCTTCGTTCGATTATGGATAAGCCCTAGAAAAAGGAGTATCAAGAAGATCATAATTTGAACGACTTTCCACATCAATATGAAAGACCCTTTTTCCTTGGAAAGCTACAGACCATATTTTGTTTTCCTGATTGATAATATAGAACACTTGTTTTGCCTGATCTTCCAAAATGAAAGGTTTACCTCCAAAACTTCTATTGTTTAGATCTACTAATGTAAATCCTAACTGATCGATCTTCACACCATTATTAACTTTAACCCACTTGCTTTTGGAAATGAGAAATTTAATTTTAACATAGTCAACCACCCAAATCTCCTCTATAACCCCATAATAAGGTATAACAACCAATTTAGGGTTCTTATCCTTTGAACTAGAGAAGTTCATAGATTTAGCAACTAACATAACACCACTGTTTTAGATGGTGCTCCTATCATCTAGGGACTTCGTGTAAAAGGTATAACCATTGATCACAAATGAAGTATAACTTATGACATCAATCTCAGGACCACATGCTAGCTACTTAATTGTATCAGAAACACATTCTTCTCTGTCAACCTTATGTTTGAACCAATGTTAAAAAGTTCTGGTATGCTCCCTAGTTAACCTTTGTTCATTCATTCGACTATTTGCTTTCCGTACAATTTCTTTATGAGCATTCATGTAATCTTGAACTTCATCAACATTATTTAGGATGTACAAGTAGACTTGTTGTAATTCATCAGGATCTACACTCTTTATTGTAGCCACGCGCCTACCCCCTTCTTCATCATGATGTTTAGGAAGCCGAATATGTCATACATTTGACAAATAATGTTAACAAAGTTCCATGGCTTCTTCATAAACATATTTTTGAATAATAGATGCTTCAGGCCGGTTAGGGTTCTTTACATATCCTTTTAGGATTTTCATAGTTCTTTCAATTGGGTACATACCATGATGTCAAAAAAGGAAGGAAGAAAAAGCTTCTCAAGCTGGCACAAGATCAAGTATCCTTCATTTTCCAATTCATCCAATCTTTCCATCTCAATAACTTTACTACAAATAGCATTGAAGAAGACTAGAAGTCAATATGTGTTGAAGATTGTATTTGGCAATGCCTTGAATAGCTACTGGGAGTAGTTGTTGCATTTAGACATGACAATCGCAAGACTTTAGCCCAACTAACTTCAAGTCTTTCATCGACACAAGCTTCTTAAAATTTGAAGAATATTCTGATGGAACTTTGATGCCATGTAAACACTCACAAAAACTTCTTTTCTTATCCTTCGACAAAGTATGAGAAGCTGGAGGACAAAAAGTTCTCTTACCATATGGCCTCAAATGTAAGTCTTCTCATATTCCCATTTCTTGCAAATCTAATCTTAGCCTAACGCCATCCTTATAACTACCTTATATATTGAGCAATGTCCCAAAAACTATCACACATATTTTTCTCCACATGCATGAAATCAATACAGTGTCTCATGATAAGTAAAATATTTGTATATTTATTTTCCCTTATATGATGATTTTGTGGACGATATTTAAGCTTAATGTAATCAATTTAGGTGTAATTAATAAATAAATAATGATTTTCTTGCAGCTACGGACAATACCGCATTAGGAAGAATTAAAGAAGGCATTTAAGGGGAAGTTACTATTCATAAGGTACTATGCATCGACTGTTCACTATTTCATGGTTACTAGTCACTATTCATGGATTCACTATAGCCAACTACGGACGGTGGAATATGGGTACGGATTCATTGTAGCCAAATACGGATGGTGAAATGGGACAGTGAAGTGGATTAGGTGGAACGACACTGTAGCAATGTCGTGAGACTATAGCTGACGGTTTGCACTGTGCAGGGTACTGTAGCTGACGGTTTGCACTATGTAGGGTATTATAGCTGATGGATTTTACTGTGGCAGTCTAAAAATAAAGTCTATAAATAGAGCTTCTTGGCATCCAAAAATGAGGAGGAATGAAGAGAGAGAGAGAGAGAGCTTCTATTTTAGAGAGAGAGTTGTTATTTTAGAATTTATTTGTTACATTTTTTTACTTCTTGCATGCGGCCTACAAGGATGGTTTTATCTCCTATATGGAAGGCCTAGGTAATCCTCCTTTATGGATGGTATATGTTGCCACCTACATGAAAGGTTTTACCTCCTATATGGTAAGCTAGATTTTCCATTTTCATGCATCTTGTAGTTGTATTTTTATATTTTTTGTAATTAAATTTTTGTGCAATATTTATGATGTTTTTAATTTATTTTGGTTTTATTTTTAATTTCATCATGAGCTAAATTTTCCTTTTCCTAAGGTGATGCATGTGTGTAGATCCTATAATTAAAACCATAATTTGCATATGAAATAGGAATATATTCATATGGGTTGTGTAGTCTTAATGAGTTCCATAAATCTTAATGCATGATTAATTGCTTAAATTCATATAGGAATATATTGGGTTAACAATTAATTATAGAATTACTTGACCTTGGAAGAGACTAGTAATTAAATTAGGGAAACTCGACTATCAATTATGTGGAATAAATTGTACTAGAATAGATAAGTGATTCAATCCAGAATTTGTTAAGTGAAATATAATCCCTAGGGCTTTTTCTCATATTTGTCTTAATATCACTTGTATTCATATTTCATCATTTTTATTTTGCAATCTCAATCATAACTAATCGACTGAATAAATAGTACTAAGATTATTAATTTTGGTACTTAATGATCAATCCTCGTGGGAACGATTCTCTACTTACTTCTATATTACTTGTTTACGACAATGTACACTTGCACTTTCTAAATACACCATCCTACACTCATAACAAGTTTTAGCGTCATTGCCGGGGATTTTTATCATTAATATCAATACCGAGTAATTTTAATACTAATTTGGTCTTCATATTACATTTGTCTTCTTTTTGGTGTCTTGTGTTTCTTTTCAGGCTCTTGCTTAGTACATGACCTGATCGAAGAAGACTGAATTACAACCTTGTGACTCTGAGATCTGAGAGAACTTGTCGAAGAAATCGGAGAGTTTGAAAGAAGTCTACTTCAATCAATTCAATAGCAAATCCAAAAGGAGAAGCAGCAAATACTAAAACAATCTGTGACTATGTAACACCAACAGTCATGGAGACTACTTCTGGAATCAGAAACCTACCAGTAGCAGCTAAAATTTTTGAAATCAAGCCTGCAATTGTCCAAATGTTGAAAGCAAATTAGTTTGATGGTTTATCAACAGATGATCCCAACATACATATAGCCAGTTTCTTAGAAATCTGCAATATATTCAAGCATAACGGTGTTATTGATGATGCCATTAGACTTAGACTTTTCCCTTTCTCACTCAGGGATAAGGCTAAGAGCGGGTTATTCTCTCTACCAATGGGAAGCATAACTACATGGGATGCCTTGGCACAAAAATTTTTGGCAAAATACTTTACGTCAGGAAAAACTGCTAAATTGAGGAATGAAATTACCTCATTTTCCCAGCATGAACTGGAAAGCCTTTATGAAGCCAGGGAAAGATACAAGGAGTTGCTAAGGAGATGTCCTCATCATGGTGTTGGGATTGGTAGGCACACAGAGGAAGAATTAAAAATTAAAATTGCAAAAGTTTACCAATCCCAATTGCGGATCTATCAATGGCATTTAAATCGAGTTAGAAATAGTTGTACCTTTTTGAGTTTTTTCTTTTTGATCTTGAGGAGCCAACTACTCAGATCATCTCCCTCTACTGGTATCTACACGAACAGGACCCAACACCGATAGCGTGCTAGCGCCTCCAATGCCCCTCTAGGGTTTTCTTGCGGCTCTCCATTTTTTCATCATCATCAGAAAACCCTAGCTCTAACCTTTTAATAACTAGTTAGGGTTATCTATTTTATGATGGATATTGGATTTTTTAAAATTAATCTTAATTAATTTTAAAATCCTCATCATATCAATTAACACTTAATTGTTTTGATAAGTTAACTAAATAAATATGGTTTAATTAAATCTATCCAACAGTTTTAATTTAACCTATTTATTTAATTAGAATAAAGACCCAATGGAATTTAATTTATCTTCATAAATTAAATATGAGATATTATCATATAATATCTTTATATATATACACAATATAATAATATCATCATATAATATAATATTATCATATATTTAATATATATTATCAAATAATATATATTATATATATATAATATAATATTATCATATGATCATACAATATAATATTATCATATATATAATATATATTATCAAATAATATATATTATATATATGTATTTCAAAAATACATATGTGTATATAATATTATTAATTTTATTTTCCAAATATAAATTTATATACATACACACACATATAAATATTTATCAAATAAATATTCACACAACATGTGTATACAATAAATATATATTTAAAATTCGTCCACCCTAGATTAAACATTGTATTAATTGAATCTTAGACGCATCTTAGATTCAATGAATCTGGACATTATAGCTCGTGTTGGGCTATTCTTGTGTGCGACCTGTAGGCCCATACGAAGTTGGCAGTGGGCCAATGACTATATTAACCCACAAGTTGTAACCGGCCTCTAGCACGACATTACGACTACCCAATTCATATAAGGATCGGTAATACGATACAACCTGTCATATAACACATCTCTTTTGTCACACGATATTTCGGTCAAGGATGAGGCATGTAGAATGTCATCCTCCTATTCCTGACCATTACTTTATCGACCCTGAGTAGTCTGACTATAGAAATGGAAACTCCTTTCTATCGTAGTATGGCCATACATTTCTCAGACTCACTCATCGAGGGGCCCAGTAATATCTCTCTACTAATGTGAGGGACAAATTCCATCTTGACCATTCACATTCCTCTGCATGAAAACCACTAAGCCTGATTGTAGCCTTTATCATCACCCGGTTGAAGGTGACTTTTGACTAAGTCAAAGCATAGTGACTCTCATGTAGGAATCCATGATGATTTCAGGTCATAGGGCATTGTGACGTGGTTATACATGAGATAAGCTTAGGACTTGATCCATGTAGCTTTCTTATAGCGGATCGGTCCAGCACCTTGTACTCCTACAAGTGCCTAAGACTTTGATTCATATAATCATACCTTACCAAAGTCATACTAGTCTTATTTCATCTTTGCTCCAACATAGATGACCGACCAGGGACATTTAGGACAATCATTATGATTTATCCAAGGATACAATTATCACAGTGAACATGCGAATAATGTGATAACTAAATGGAGAAATTCATTGAATAACAATTATTCAAAGTATAATGATTGGCCCCTAGGGCATAATTTCCAATACATGGGTTACCAGATTGGTGGATACTGCAAATATTTTACAATAGGATGACGCATACCACCATAGTTCTTATAGATGCTGCAGCCGAAGGATCTTTAATGGGAAAAAATCTAGATGATGCCTACAATTTACTTGAGGAGATGGTGGCCAATACATACCAATGGCCTTCTGAACGTCACAATTCAAAGAAGGTACTTGGAGTGCACGAGCTGGATATCCTTACAACTTTATCTTCTCAAGTTGCATCTATATCCAAGCAAGTAAGCTCATTGACAAGCCAAACAAATGCAATTAGTACTCCTCATAAAACCTGTGATCGATATGGAAGACCTCATATGAGTACGCAAAGTCAAGATGGACACTCATCCATGCCTTCTCAGTAGGAGCAAGCTTATTACATCAAAAATCAAAGAAATGACCTATTCTCAAAAACTTATAATCTAGTTTGGCGGAATCATCTAAACTTTGGCTAGTGGAATAATCAAAATGTGTTCAAGCCACAAGGGAACTACCAGCAACAAGCTCTTCAACCACCAAATCCACTACAACAGAAAGTAAAAATAGAAGAAGCACTAGCTCAACTAACCATGAATACATCTCAATTCATGGCTAGGACTGACGCAAGACTCAGAAGCCATGAAGCCTCAATAAAGAACTTGGTGATCCAAATGGGCCAAATTGCAAATATGCTAAATTTCAGACAACCAAGTACTCTTCTAAGTGACAGTGAAAGAAACCCAATAGAGCATGTGAAGGCTATTTCATTAAGGAGTCAAAAAGACTTTAAAGATCTTGTAACTCAACATAAGAATGATAGAGAAAAGAAAGAAATTGAAGAATAACAGAAGGAGGAAGCACATAAACCTCAAGAGGATGATGTGATACCAGGAAGAATCAGCTTTCCAGATAACCCTCCTCCATATGTACCACAAGTTCCATAGCCCCAAAGACGTATTAAGGAAAAGCTAGACAAGCATTTTAAAAAGTTTCTAAAGGTTTTCAAAAATTTACATATCAACATCCCTTTTGTAGACGCTCTTTCCCAAAAGCCCAATTATGCAAAATTCATGAAGGATATTCTCTCAAATAAGTTTAAGCTAGAGGAATTTGAGACAATTGCACCTACTGAGGAGTGCAATGCCATTCTACAAAAGAAAATACCACCAAAGCTGAAAGATCCAGGAAGCTTTTGCATACCTTACACCATAGGTCAATGTAACTTTAAAAGAGCACTTTATGACCTGGGAGCAAGTGTAAATCTCATGCCTTTATTTGTCTATAGAAAACTTGGTCTTGGAGAGGCGAAGCCTACCACTCTTTCATTACTTCTAGCTGATCGATCAATTAAACATCTGAGGGGTATCTTAGAAGATGTTTTGGTGAAGGTGGACAAACTCATATTCCAGGCTAATTTTATCATACTTGACATGGAAGAAGACCAAGAAATTCCTATCATTCTTGGGAGGCCATTCTTAGCAACTGGGAGAACTTTAATAAATGTGCAACAGGGAAAGTTAACCTTGCGCGCTCAAGATGATCAAGTACCTTTCAACATTTTTAAGGCTTGGTCCTTTCCAAATGAAGGTGACACCTGTTATAGAGTAGATACATTGACCAGATGCACAAAAGATGAGGTGAACAAAAGCTACATGGATCAACCATTCATAATAGGAACGGTAGATGTATCAAAATCTACTAATCGTAAAGTACACAAAGAATATTGGGGAATAAAAGTCTTAAATTTTGACTCAAAGGTTGCTGGAAAAAAGAGACTTCTCCAACTCAATTAGCTTGAAAAATTCAGACAACAAGCTTATAAGAATACCAAGTTATACAAGGAGAAGACAAAAATGTGGCATGACAGAAGAATTATGAGGAGAGAGTTTAAATCGGGACAAAAAGTGATGTTGTATAACCCAAGGTTAAAGCTCTTTCTGAGAAAGTTAAGATCAAGGTGGTCTGGACTTTTTACTGTGGTTCAAATATGACCATATGGAACTGTGGAGATTCAAGATGGTGATCGAAAATTCAAAGTGAAAGAGCAAAGGCTGAAAGAGTATAATGATGGTGCCCTCAACACTTTGTGAAAGTTGTCATCATGTTTGAGGAACCAACAGGTAAGTCCTAATTTTTTTAAAAAAAATTAATAATAATAATAATAATAAAAATTTAAAAAAATTAAAGTAAAAAAAAATTGGCTTTTGTCTAGCTAAAGACGTTAAAAAAGGGCGACTATTTGGGTGGCAACCCAAAACTTTTTTTCCTTACTATTTCATTTTTCTTTCATACTCACTGAAGCACACAACACTGCATCTTTAAATTTTAGTCTCATCATGAAGGAAATTTTTGTAAAGCTTAAGAACAGGTTCCCTACTCTACCCAAAGATGTGCTCTGGAAGATCTATATCTGTCAACTTGAAAGAATGAAGACATTCAAGCGTTTGGGTCTTCCTAAGGATGTCCGTTGGATCATTGAAGCTAAGGTATATTTAATAGATAAGATTCATGAGTCATTTATTAAACATATGCCAGGTATGGGAAGAAGCTCTTACTCCAAAAAGAGAAGAGCTAAAAGAATGAAGGTCTGTCCTAAATATGCAACATGAAATTGTGATTAGCGCTGTAGGAGCAAAGATATGGTTTCTATAAATCGAGAAGATAAAATTCAATTTATAAAGGATGGACTGAGTAAGGAGTCATTGGATGATATCATTCAGACTCTTGAGATGCATCCTAGTGGTGATGTTTATCATGTTCTTCTTGATTTAGTAGACATATTCAACAAATAAAAAGAGTGCTACCATCTTAGGAATATGATGTTAAAAGACCCTGTTTGCCAGTTTATAAGAAAACTAGATGGGAAGCAAATCCTCGATTCATAGAAAGCATTTAAGCTATTACTGGACATAAAACCAGAGGAAGATGTGAGCCACAATCACAACTATTGTACATAATCTTACTTTTTGTCTAATATGTCTTATCTTTTTCAGTAACTTTTGACTTTCTTTACTCACTTTACTTAATTTGTTCCTAAAGTGGCCCACTGGTCATTCGTGTCGGAAATGTTTTCAAACTTTTTTGAAAAGTATGTGATTTGCATAATTTTGTTGTCACTGTTTTTTTAATATAAATATGCAATCTTCCATTTGTAAAAACATAAAATGTTTGAGAGAAAAAAAAAGAGGAGTGGTATCACTCTAAAATGTAGATTTACATATATCTGCATTTTTGGTGAAACTGACTTAGGAAAGGATGGAGAGTTTATACCTACAACAAAGGAACTAGGACGTGTATTAGCTGCTAGAAAGATCAACTTCATCTATGGGGGAGTTATCTAAGGCCTGAGGGGAAGTGTGGTTATTGCTGCAACTATCAACGGTAGTAAAGGTTTTTGTGTAAGGGTGAAGGAGTTAGAAAATCACATCTTCTCCTTAGGGCAAGAGTTACAGGTTTCTAGCCTACCTGAATGAACGGGACGTATGTTCTATCGTGCTGATGCTTTTTTTGCTCTACCAGGTGGTTTTGAAATGTTGGATGGGATCTCTAGCATTCGATATTAGGCTAAACTAAACTTTCATAAAATACCATTAGGATTGTTAAATGTTAATAGTTTATATGATAAACTGTTGTCTTTTCTTGATCATGCTGTGGAAACAGGATTCATAACCCAAGCGACTCGTCATTCCATAATTTTTGTACCAACCGTGGATCAACTACTGGATCAAATGCATGCCTATAAAACTAAACAAGATCCATTAGTCAAGGAAATAGGTGTGCAATCTTCAGAAAGTAGTTAGAAGCAGGATCCATATACCACTCTCCGGTTGTAACTTTCCTTAATCTTATGGTTTTACTCTTAGCATTTTGGTTTACTTTATTGTGTGTTTAGATTATTAAGAAAACTTCTTTAATCCTTAGAAGACATTGAGGATAATGTCTGATTTAGGTTGGGGGACGATTATAAAAAAAAGTTATGTAAAAAAAGAAGCATAGTTTCTCCATTAGATAGTTAGTTAGTAAAACCATTAGATGCATGAGGTATGCATAGATGTCATAGTAAAGAGTTATTCTTAACTCTTGAAGCGCATCTTATTAGTTGCATTTTTTTCCTATTTCATCTTATAAAAAAAAAGAGGTTTGACCTAAAAAAAATTGTGTAAAGTGTTTTTCAATGATTTTAAGAAGTATATAAGGTTGAAGCATGTATCAATTAAGTTTAGAGATTTTATAGCATGATTGAACAACTGATTGTTGAGATTGGTTATGAATTTTGAGACTGAATGAGCTGAATTTGAAAGCCCCTGACTGTGAGCTTTTGAGCCTATATGATCAATAATGATTATCTTTCTTTTGTGTGATATTCACCTATTAAGTTGTCATTCTAGAACTTGCTTTAAATCTGGTTGAAATTATATGTCACATGCATATTTGAAAATGATATGGGTATTCATTTTGTTTAGCCAAAGTCAAATAGCCAACCTTGCAATTATACCATTAATAATCCCCTTTGAGCCTAATTGATTATTTCTCAACCCATTAATATGTCTTTTAATGATATATCAAGTACTTTTACCCAATTTGAAAGACTAGTAGAGCATTTGAAATTTCTGTGAAATGGGCTTTTGACAAGTTTGGGGGTCTATATATCATCAACTCTAAAATTGCAGAAGTTAAAAAAAGGAAAAAAAGGGAAAACATAAGTTATAAAAAAAAGAAAAAAAAGATATTTAGTATTTTAATAAAAATTGTGGGTTGTTGTGATAAGATAAATTTATTCATAAGATGACCCATTTTTCAATTGCTCTATTGACTTCTTAAATGTAGCCTTTCATATTACTTTTTACATTCCTTTTACCCTAGCCCCGTTACAACCCTTAATAAGTCCTTTTGATTTGAATTATGCACGTGAATTAGGTAGTGGAGATTGAGATTTTTGGCAAGCTTATGGTAGTGTAATTTTTTTTGTGAATTTAAGCGAAACACTTACCTTTAAAAACTTTGAGAGATTGAGAGGATGAGTCATAATTATGAATTTGGTTTATTCATTTTTAAATGAAGTTACCAGTTTATACTTTCTTGATTTAAGAATACCATGATCTCTTTATTCTTTAAGTGTATCCTTGCTTATGACTTGACACTTCTGATTTTGTTGAAAGCACTTATTAGAAACTCCTTCTTGTCCGAGGATGTCTAAGAGCTAAGTGTTGGAGAATTTGATAAGTAAAATATTTGAATATTTATTTTCTCTTATATGATGATTTTGTGGACTATATTTGAGCTTAATGTAATCAATTTAGGTGTAATTAATATATAAATAACGATTTTCTTGCAGCTACGGACAATACCGCATTATGAAGAATTAAAGAAGGCATTTAAGGGGGAAGTTACTATTTATAAGGTACTATGCATCGACTGTTCACTATTTCATGGTTACTATTCACTATTCACAAATTCACTATAGCCAACTACGGACGGTGGAATACGGGTACAGATTCATTGTAGTCAAATACGGACGGTGAAATGGGACGGTGAAGTGGGTTAGGTTGAAAGACACTGTAGCAACGTCGTGAGACTGTAGTTGACAGTTTGCACTGTGCAGGGGTACTGTAGCTGACGGCGTTGTCATTGTAGCTTACGGATTTTACTGTGGCAGTCCGAAAATAAAGTCTATGAATAGAGCTTCTTGACATCCTAAAATAAGGAGGAACGAAGAGAGAGAGAGAGAGCTTCTATTTTAGAGAGATATTTGTTATTTTAGAATTTATTTCTTGCATTTTTTTACTTCTTGCATGCATCCTACAAGGATAGTTTTACCTCCTATATGGAAGGCCTAGGTAATCCTCCTTTATGGATGGTATAGGTTGTCATCTACATGGAAGGTCTTACCTCCTATATGGTAGGCTAGATTTTCAATTTTTATGCATCTTATAGTTGTATTTTTATATTTTTTGTAATTAAGTTTTTAGGCAATATTTATGATGTTTTTAATTTATTTTTTTTTTATTTTTAATTTCATCATGAGCTAAATTTTCCTTTTCCTAGAGTGAAGATGTAGCTTATTAATGACATATTAAATCTTAACTTATTAAATCTAGTTTTAGTTTTTCCTTCGTGATTGAGTTTTAATTATTGTTCTTAATGCTTTCAATTGAGTGGCTACTTTTTGCATGATTTTAATTTGTATGTTGAGACCGGAAGCTGATATATGTGTATAGATCCTATAATTAAAACCATAATTTGCATATGAAATAGGAATATATTCATATGTCTTATGTATTCTTAATGAGTTCCATAAATCTTAATACATGATTAATTGCTTAAATTCATATAGGAATATATTGGGTTAACAATTAATTATAGAATTAATTGACCTTAGAAGAGGCTAGTAATTAAATTAGGGAAACTCGACTATCAATCATGTGGAATAAATTGGACTAGAGTAAATAAGTGATTTAATCCAGAATTTGTTAAGTGAAATATAATCCTAGGGCTTTTTCTCATATTTGTCTTCATATCACTTATATTCATATTTCATCATTTTTATTTTGCAATCTCAATCACAACAAATCGACCGACTAAATAGTACTATGATTATTAATTTTGGTACTTAGTGATCAATTATCATGGGAACGATACTCTACTTACTTCTATATTACTTGTTTATGACAGTGTACACTTGCACTTTCTAAATACACCATCTTACACTCGTAACATCTCACATCAAGATTGCGCTAATATGGAAGGTCAAAGAAGACAGACCTCTTTTTCCATATATTTTTTTCATTTTGACTCTTTAAAGTCTAACGAAGATAACATTGATATTTTTCACCTTTTCTTACACTTTCTCCACAGTTAATGCCTCTGGAGCATCTTCAAACTCTTGGCCACCAAAAAGGGCTTTCTTTAATCTACGATATTTGTGGCCCTGTCTAAGGAATCTCCTATGGCCAAGATAAACGATCTTTCTTTCATGTTGAAGTTGATGATAGCATGTGCCTTCTTCACAAATCGGATATGCTTTGTGGCCTTTAACGCTATATCCTGACAAGTTTCCATGTGCAAGGAAGTCGTTTATAGTACAAAAGATCATGGCTCGTATTTTAAACATCTCCTTCTTGTTCGCATAAAAACATCGACACCTTCGTCCCACAACTCTTTCAAGTCTTCAATCAAGGGTTCTTGGTAAACATCTATGTCATTTTCAGGTTGTTTTGGTCCTGAAATCAACATAGACAACATGATGTAATTTCATTTCATACATAACAAAGGAGATAAGTTGTAAATTACCAACAGAATAGGCCATGAACTATGTATATTGGTTAGGCTACCTTAAGGATTCATGCCATTTGTGCTAAGCCCAAGCCTAAGGTTCCTAGGCTCTTCGCCGAAGCTAGGAAATAATTGATCAATTTTCTTCCATAGAGAACAATCAGCCGGATGTCGAAGCTTTCCATCGGAAATCCTCTCATCTGCATGTCATCTCAAATTTTGGACATTAATTTCATTAGTAAATAGGTGTTTGAACCTCGATATGATTGGAAGATATTATCACAAAATTTTTGCAGGGGCCTTATTTGATTTTTACCTAGGGGTTTCATATATCAAACACTGCTGCTTCTCTTCATGCTCTTTTATGTACAATATGCAATCATTAGGGCATGTATGGATCTTTTTATACTTCATCCCTAGTGGAAACAAAATTTTCTTAGCATCATAGTATTGGCAAGGCAGCACATTATCATCTGGAAGCATGTTCTTAAAGGCCTCAAGCATTTTTGAAATTTGTGAAGAATTTTGTAAGAGTTATACAGTATGTGTATGGCATGGTGAAGAAATAGAAATCCCAAGCGTAACTCAACAAGGGGGGTCGCCTTTGACGATAATGACACGGTTCTGAATGACCGGATAAAAGATATTATTCGTGATGTTGGAAAAGAGGCTTTTGAGCAATCATATGCATATGGTAATATGTGCAATGATTCTGAGAAGCCACTGTACCCGGGGTGCACAAAATACCAATTGTTAAAAGCTGTATTGAAATTGGTAAGCTTGAAAGCATGGCATGGATGGAGCGACAAGAGTTTTTCAGAAGCACTTGAAGCCTTCAAGGACATGCTTCCAGATGATAACGTGCTGCCTTGCTGATACTATGATGCGAAGAAAATACTGTGTCCACTAGGGATGAAGTATAAAAAAATCCACGCATGCCCTAATGATTGTATATTGTACATAAAAGAGCATACAGAGAAAGAGCAGCTTCCGATATGTGAAAGCCCCAGATACAAATCAAATAAGGCCCCTACAAAAGTGTTGTGGTATCTTCCTATCATACTGAGGTTCAAATGGCTGTTTGCTAATGAAATTGATGCCAAAAATTTGAGATGGCATGCAGATGAGAGGATTTCTGATGGAAAGCTTCGACATCCAGCTGGTTCTTCTCAGTGGAAGAAAATTGATCAGTTGTTTCCTGACTTCGTCAAAGAGCCTAGGAATCTTAGGCTCGGGCTTAGCACGGATGGCATGAATCCTTACGGTAGCCTAAGCAGTATACATAGTTCATGGCCTGTTCTGTTGGTAATTTACAACTTATCTCCTTTGTTATGTATGAAACGAAAGTACATCATGTTGTCTATGTTGATTTCGGGACCAAAACAACCCGAAAATGACATAGATGTTTACTTAGAACCCCTGATCGAAGACTTGAAAGAGTTGTGGGACGAAGGTGTCGATGTTTTTTACGCGAACAAGAAGGAGATGTTTAAAATGCGAGCCTTGATCTTTTATACTATAAACGACTTCCCTGCTTATGGAAACTTGTCAGGATATAGCGTTAAAGGACACAAAGCTTGTCCTATTTGTGAAGAAGGCACATGCTACCATCAACTTCAACATGTAAGAAAGACTGTTTATCTTGGTCATAGGAGATTCCTTAGACGGGGCCACCCATATCGCAGATTAAAGAAGGCCTTTTTTGGTGGTCAAGAGTTTGAAGATGCTCCAGAGGCTTTGACTGGAGAGAAAGTGTATAAAAAGGTCAAAAATATCAATGTCATCTTCGGTAAGACTTCAAAGAGTCGAAATGAAAAAAATATATGGAAAAAGAGGTATGTTTTATCTAACCTTCCATATTGGCAGAATCTTGATGTGAGACACTGTATTGATTTCATGCATATGGAGAAAAATGTGTGTGATAGTATTGTTGGGACACTACTCAACATACAAGGAAGTTCTAAGGATGGCGTTAAGGCAAGATTAGATTTGCAAGAAATGGGAATACGAGCATACTTACATCCGAGGCCATATGGTAAGAGAACTTTTTATCCTCCAGCTTCTCATACTTTGTCCAAGGATGAGAAACAAAGTTTTTGTGAGTGTTTACATGGCATCAAAGTTCCCTCAGGGTATTCTTCAAATTTTAAGAAGCTTGTGTCTATGAAAGACTTGAAGTTAGTAGGGCTGAAGTCTCATGATTGTCATGTCTTAATGCAATAACTACTCCTAGTGGCTATTAAAGGCATCGCCAAATATGATCTTCAACACATATTGACCAGAATTTGTTTCTTCTTCAATACGATTTGTAGTAAAGTCATTGACACAGAAAGGTTGGATGAATTGGAAGATGAAGGTTACCTGATCTTGTGCCAGCTTGAGAAGCTATTTGTTCCTTCCTTTTTTGACATCATGGTTAATTACAACAAGTCCACTTGTACATTTTGAATAATGTTCATGCAGTTCAAGATTACATAAATGCTCATAAAGAAATTGTACGGAAAGCGAACAGTCGATTGACTGAACAAAGGTTAATTAGGGAGCATACCAGGACCTTTGCACATTGGTTTAAACACAAGGTTGACGGAGAAGAATGTGTTTCTGATACAATTAAATGGCTAGCACGTGGTCTTGAGTTTGATGTCATAAGTTGGACTTTGTTTGTGATTAATGGGTATACCTTTTACAAAAAGTCCCTGGATGATAGGAGCACTGTCTGGAACAACGGTGTTATGTTAGTAGCTGAATCTATGCACTTCTCTAGTTCAAAAGATAAGAACCCTACATTAGCAGCCATACCTTATTATGGGGTTATTGGCGAGATTTGGGTGGTTGACTATGTTAAAATTAAATTTCCCATTTTCAAATGTAAGTGGGCTGATGTCAATAATGGTGTGAGGATCGATAAGTCAAGGTTTTCATTAGTTGATCTGAACAACAAAAGTTTTGGAGATGAACCTTTCATTATGGCCGATTAAGAGAAACAAGTGTTCTATATTATTGATCAGGCAAATAAAATGTGGTCTGTAGCTCTCCAAGGAAAAAGGGTCATCGATATTAAAGAGAAAAGTCGTTCAAATTATGATCTTCTCGAGACCCCTTCTTTTTCTAAGGGTCTTCCTGCATTGAACGAAGAAGATGAAGCTGATAATGAACACGGCACAAGAAATGATCATCGTGAAGGGATATGGGAGGATATCTCTTTATAAATCTACTTTAAATGTTAGCTATCTATTTAAAGTCATTATCGTTATAACTTATATGCAGATTATATATATAGTTATTTTATAACTTACTAACTCAACAATTTGTCTTAATAGTACAATGACGGATCCGGTGCATCCTACAGCAGAGGATCAGATGCATCCTACAGCCGAGGATCAGGTGCCTCCTATAGTAGAGGATCAGGTGCATCCTACAGCAGAGGATCAGGTGCACCCTACTGCTCAGCATAGCGAGCCTCAGAGTGTTAATCAAGGGCAGTCATCGGGTGAGCCGAGTCACCAGCCCAGACGGAGGAGCAGGACGGCCACACGGTTGAGGGATGTTTCCCTGAGTTGGTCTGTCAGGGAGAGGATACCGATCCAATTCGATCAATACTGGAAACCGATCGGGCCGAATTCCAGTCGTTTTAGGAGTTTTGTCGGCCTCCTCGCATGGAATAAGCCTAGCATATTGATAGAGGAGTGGAGGAATGTTGATAAAAGGTTAAGCAGCATATTTGGGACACTATTCAGGTATAAAATTCCCTCTGTATATTTCTTTTATCAAATTCATTTCATTACTGTTACTAACTCCTTTCATTCATGAATAACAGCTCACCTACGACGTTCCTGAGAGTGAGATCTTGTATCACAAGACTATGACGTATTGTTGTGAGTACTGGAGGAAGTTCAAGACGAATCTGGCCAACAATTACGTATATATCGAGGTACCAGCTTGTAAGCCTCGTCCTACTCCTTGCAGCAAGTACTCGTACATCGATGAAGCGACATGGCAGGAGTTTTTAGGCTTCAGACTACTCCAAAGGCTTTGGTGAGTTAACTTATTTTGTACTTTATTTACTTATCTTTTGTCTTTACTGTTTGTAACCTTTTTTTCCCATTTCTTATTCGCAGGCAAGAAGGCAAAAGGCACAAGCGAGTGGCAGGAAGAATGATTACCCCTACACAATGTCTCGTGGGGGATACGCAAAGGCCGAGAAAGACTTATTGGCGTCCAAATGGAGGAGATTGGAAGAAGCATCTCAATCCGATCCTTCTGTTCTGCTATCTCCACCATCTCCGATACGGCGTGAAGAGTTGTGGTTGCATGCTCGCCGAAAGAGTGGTGGATCCTATACGAGTGAACAGTCTCGTATAGTCAGTGAAAAAATTGTAAGTATCGTTGTTCTTATTAACTGTTTAATAAACATGTTTAATTACTCATGTGTGTTTTTTGTATATCTCACAGGAGGAACTTCAAAAAAAGAAAGTTAAGGGAGCCTTCAAGTCGGAGGGGAGGAATGACATTCTCACGGTTGCTACTAGAAAACGTGAGCATCCAGGCCGCGTCAGGGGAGTTGGAGGAGGGGTGGGTATAAAGGATTCTTTTGGATCCTCCTCCAACGTGGTCACGAGAGACGAATTGAAGTGTATGTTGGCCACTGCGAGGGCGAAAGCAAGGGCCGAGGCAGAAGCATCATTTTATGCACTATTGGATGCCTAGTTGAGCAAGATGAAGGATGAGGTATATGCCATGGTGAGCACAAGACAAGACACCGTTCATGTCCAGGTACAGTCGCTCGATCATGTGTTATTGGTAGTCATTGGAATTGATATTGTACTGTTTCTGAGAATTGAATAAGTTGATCATGTGTTATTGGTAGTCATTGGAATTGAATGTGTTTGTTTTCAATGATTTTTTTCATAATGTTCATTCTTTGATTGTTGAGAGTCGAGGATTGTAAGGGCCAAGTGTTTTTCCCTTGAACAGACTGACATTTATAGGTTCATACTGATTACGATAACTAAGGTCATATTTAACAAAAGAGGGAAATGGGAACTAATAAGGATTTTAGGCTTTATGATTCTATATTTGGAGCAAGTTTGCATTATGAGGAATACCAATTGTTTCTGGAAATAAAAATGCTGTTGTCACTGCTTCTGATTGTCAATATATACATATATGCATGTGTATGTAATGTGGCACAGGGGGGATGTTATTGAATATGGCTTACTAGCCTGGGTAAGATTGAAACAAATAAAACGAAAAAAAAATTTTAGACCGGTTCTAAGAATAACCGGTCTTAAATATGAATTTAAGACCGGTTATTAAGAGAACCGGTCTTAAAATATTAAACTTTAAGACCGGTTCTAAATTTAAATATTTAAGACTGGTTAAATTTAGAACCGGTCTTAAAGTTTAATATTTTAAGACCGGTTCTCTTAATAACCGGTCTTAAATTCATATTTAAGAACGGTTATTCTTAGAACCGGTCTTAAATTGTTATTTTTTTATACTACAATTTTCCTACTTGTTCCGTTAGTTAAACTTTAAGACCGGTTGTTGTAGAACCGGTCTTAAAAGTTCATATTTTAGACCGGTTTTTTAACCTAGACCGGCTGTATCAAGACCTGATCTAGAACCGGTCTTAAAAGTGATTTTTGTACCGGTGATAATATCCTTGATTATTTTACAAAAATTCCAAAGAGGTCCAGAGTTTTACATATTACATAAACCAAAAATATTAAGCAAATTACACCATAATCATCACAAGAACTTCTTCACAAGTCAATCTTCTCAATTCTTGAGGTCTACTATTTCTTTGCCTTTGGAGCTGTTTTGTCTAGTTGTATAAGTTTAGTTTGTAGGAATATGATGAGATTTAAATGAATCTCAATAGTAACAAACAATTAATCATATAAAATGTGAAAAAATATGTAATGTAGCATTTATCATAATGCAGCCATCAAAATGCGAAGCACATATCTAAACAATGTTCAGGATTAAAGCGATGATTTTACCTGGGATCAAAATGATTTCCCGATCCCTACTTATACGCAGTAAATCATATTGTGATCACCCTGCACACAACAAATTTTTATGATCACATCCACTTATATTGTAATCACCCAGCACACAACATATTTTTATGATTACATCCAATGGGTAACAATGCCACAAAAGCTCATAATACCACACATGCAACACATTGTATAGGACATGGCAAACAATGCATATTAACATTCACATAGAATATGAGAGATAGAGTTACTACCTTATTGCCTTTCCTTGTCAACTTTACCAGTCTTAGCCAGCCTGGTTAGGCAGATATCAAATCCTAAAAATTTTCCAAGATAGTTGTGAATAAATTACTACCCATACCTTCCTTACTTTAAAACTTGCAAATTAGTTATCTTAATTCAAAATGACATAATTACCAAAATGTCCTGAGGGAACCTGGTTTAATTCCCTTTTTACCCGGTATATTTATATTTTTCCAAAAATTATGACTCATGTTAATCCTATACAAATTTGCATGTAAAATCCATTTTTGACCTTAAGATTAGGGAAATTCCAGGTCAAATTACAGATTTTTCCTTGGTAGCCCTAACTTTTGATTTTAGGGGCAAAATTATCATGCCACATTCTAGGGCTTTTCATACTTCACAGTCTACATGAACCATATACAATTTTCCCTTTTAAACATTATAGGATCATCAAAAAATATTAAATTCCAGATCTAACCCCAAACTTTTAGAGCTAACCAAAACATTAAAAATTTCTAGAAAAATTGGATTTTTATGGTTTTAATCCTTAAAACACCTTTCTACATGTATCTACTTGTTTAACCATCAAATCATCAATTTAACATAATAAATAGAAATTTAGACAGCATCTCCCCTTAGAAATTGAAAATCCTAAGTTACAAAATTTACCACAACAGTCAAATATCCAACCAAACAACAACCACAACTCAGTTTTTAGCAAGATATTCAAGGTTTTTGTAACTTACCTTGCTTCTTCTTCTTCTTCCTTCCTAGACTGAATCTCTTCTCCTCCTTCTCTTGAGTTTTCTTGTTGGATAACTGATCCAAGATGATATAAAGGTTAAGGAGGGATTCCATGAACTAGAACACAAGAGCACACAGAAATTTCGACCTACTTACCTAAATCTTACTCCTTGAGCTTGGTCTTTCCTTCTTTATCTTCTCTTCCTCCTAGCTTCGTTCCTTCCTTCTTCTTTCCTCTTTTGGCCGAACTTGTCCTTAAATAAAGGAGGAAGATGAAGTTCTAGAGATCTCTTGCTCTTCATTTATTTAATATTATTTTATTACATATTTATCGCATGCCATTTTTTATTATTTCTTTATTTCTTAAGTGATTTCTCTTGACAATTCTAGATTGGTCTTTCATTTTCTTCCTTTTTCCTTCTAACCGTCCACTCCCTTCTAATTTATAGAAAGTTACTAAATTTATTTGTTTAGCCAAAATGACAATTTTGCCCTTGCATTTTCCTTAAATTTTAAAAATAATTGTAACTTCTTTTTCTTATTTATTCTTAACTGAGATTTAGCACATATTGGACCCTTAAAATTATGCTCTTTAATACTAAATTTTAAGGTCCCAACATTATTCTTTTCCTTGAATTAAATTGGGCATTAGGTCTTTTTTTGCCATAAATTTCATATAATTTGTTTCTCACTATTTTGGCTACTTCCAATGTACCGAAATTCACCATTTCATACTTTTAAATAAATTTACATGATTCTTTTGGTGACTAAATTTGGGATATTACATAATGGTATGTGGATGTTCATAATTCCATGCCCTTTTAGGATTCCACCTCATAATTAATGTCATTATGCCCAGTAACTTCCACATTGAAGGGTTTCTAGTATGTATTCATATACCTTCAACCGTATAATTAAGTTTTAAAATTTCTTCATTATGTATAATTATATAATTTATTTAGAAATTTAAGTATATGATGTATATGAATATTATTTATACATCAATAGAGTTTACCATGTCAAATCTACATTTGTCTTATCAGGAATTGTTCTTCTCTGTTACTGCATAGATTTCTCATCAAATGCTTAACTCATATACCCCAACATCAAAGTACTTCTTTCATTATTGGCCCTTTGTTACATTTTAGTTGTGTCTTCCCGCTCTTTTCTCCTTTTGAGCACTATTATGTTGCCTTGCATATATGTGTAGTTCTTTCTTAGTTCCCAAGCATTTCATTTTTGGAAGGCATACAAATACTTTGCAATTTGTATTTTATTTTGGTAATGATAAGCCATTGTCTTCTCTCTCAATTCTTGTCTTGTTACTTCTTCTACTCCTTAGCATTCTTATATGATGTGTAAGTTTCATACATTAATCATGACATGAAATATGTAGGAATCAAATTAGTTCTATGTGACATCTGTGAAAGAAAAATAATATATTTACATAACATTTAAATTAAAATTAAAGAATGATAATTTATTTAATTTTAATGAATTTGTGGTTCTAATTTTGATTTGTTGGACAAATCATTTTTGTAATGTGTGTAAATTTTATATTGTCAAACCCCACAATAATTCAACATTTATCAGAATAACAATGCATAGTTTAGTGGGCATATAGAAATACCATAAATATACTGATATAAAGTACTTGATTACATTACAGGAATCCCAACAGGGTTTTTACATAATATTTGCAAAATCATAAAATACTTAAAAAGGACAGTAGATAACCAACACTAATACTTAAACAGGTATAGAACTCTTAGTTGCTAGTGTCTTACTCTTTGCCCTTAGAGCCACTTCCTTTAGCTAAATAATTTTAGATTTATGGAAACGGGTGAGATTTAAATGAATCTCAATAGCTACATACAATCAATCATATAAAATGCGATAAATAAACATGTAATGCACTATATAATGTAATAGAAATAAATGTTGTAAACTTGTCTGATTGTCTGATGCTTAAGATCAAGTTGACTATTTTGTCCCTACTAGCCATATTATGATCACTGTTTAGATCAAATAATTGTTTGACCCCTACTTGTTGTAATATCCCAGAGTAGACAATAGTCTGTCCGTACTTGTCTCACTTCCTCAGCTGGGTTCCATTGGATTGATGGTTCTTATGCTTTTCCCATAGGGTGGTACTTGTGCTTTTTCTACAGTACAACGAGGAACTATATCAACAACCTAGACTGGGTCCCAATTGGCCTTATGGTACTTGCATTTTTCTCACAGGGTGGTAGTTGTGCTTTTCCTACACTACATCTAGAAATTTGTAACATGCATTTCGCATCACAAAACATGGAAATATAAGGCAAATAAATAATCACATTGTGTATGAAAGATAAAGTTACCACCTGAAACCTTTCCAATATCTAGCTAGTTTCAGTCCTCTAACTCTTTGTCTGGCTCGGGTAAATGTCAAATCCCTAAATTCTAAATTTATAATAAATGAGTTATTACTCATTCATGTCTTATTCCTAAACTCATGTAGTTGGTTATCTCTTTAACACCTAACATTTACACTCATTTTCATGAGTTTTATGTAGCGAACTCGAACCACTAAGAGTTATTCTTTTATAACCCTTTTCAATCCCAACCTCAAAGCAGGATTTGAACCTATAGTTGAGTGGGTTTTTCTGAAAATTTTAAAACTTTTGTGGAAGTGTACATTAAGGAAGGTTGTTTTGATGTCCATCCGCCATATTTCATAGTCTATGCTGCAATGGCAAAAAGGATTCTGATTGATTTGTCTATTGCAACTGGGGAAAACATTTCATCATAGTCTACACCATTAGTTAGAGTGAATCCTTTAGTAACCAGTTGTGCCTTGAAGACATTTACTTTGCCATCCATGTCAGTTTTTATTTGAAAACCCACTTGCACCTAATGGTTTTGACACCTTCAGGTGGATCATCTAGGGTCTATAGCTGATTGTCGTATATGGATTTCCTTTTAGACTTCAAGAAATTTAGCCATTTCTCAGAGTTTGGACCCCTGTGGCTTCTCGATAGGTGGTTAGCTCATTCTGATTAATGTGTAACATATTATGACTTCTAGTAATAAAAAATCTATATCTCTGAGGCTGATGCCGTGTCCTATCAGACCTTCATGGGACTTGTGTTACTTGAGGAGGCTCAACAACTTGTTGCTAGTCTTCTCTGTTTTCCATTTGTGGTTATGTGCTATCTTGTGACTCTCGAACTTCTTTGAGATGTACCTTGCTCCCACTGGTTCTTTTAGAGATAAACTCCCTTTCTAGAAAGATACCATTTTGGATAACAAACACTTTATTATCGGTAGGATTATAGACATTGTTTCTCTTAATTTCTTTAGGATACCCCATAAAAATGCACTTTGAGGATTTATGCGATATAAACTCACATCCCAAAATTTTAAGGAAAGACAAACTAGGTTTCTTCCCAGTCTATATCTTATATGGTGTCTTTTCAACTGGCTTAGATAGAATATGATTTAGTAAGAACGCAGCTATCTTTGGGGCATGGCCCCAAAAGAACTATAGAAGATATGTTTAACTCATCATAGATCGAATCATATCTAATAGTGTTTGATTCCTCTACTTAAAAATGTCATTCCATTGTGGTGTTCTTGGAGGAGCTAGTTTTGAGATTATCCAGTAACTTCTAAGATGGTCACTGAACTCTTAGCTCAAATATTCACTACCTCTATCACATCCAAGTGCTTTAATTATTTTGCCAAGTTGGTTTTGTACTTCATTTTGGAATATTTTGAACATTTCAAAATATTCAAATTTATGTTTCATTAGAAAGATATATCTATATCTACTAAAGTCATCTATAAATATAAGAAGTACATATAACCTCCTCTGGCAGCTGTATTCATTAGTGCACATACATCTGTATATATAAGGCCCAATAAATCAGTGGTCCTCTTACTATGCCCAGTGAAAAGGGCCTTTGTCATCTTTCCTAATAAGTAAGATTCACATGTATCATATGATTCAAAATCAAATGAGTAACAAAATCCATCTTGATAGAGTTTAGAAATGTGTTTCTTATTTATATGGCCTAGACAACAATGTCATAGGTAGGTCGGATTCAAATCGATTGACTTGATCCCTTTTGGTCTTTTTTTCAGATCTTTGAGGTAGAGTTTGCAATTCCTCTTCCAATGAACGAGTTCATTGTAGAAGAAGTATACTCCTTCCTTTAGAGCTTTGTGTAATATCCTGAATTTTGGGACAAGAGGCTTGAGATTAAGCCTATATTAAGGGGAATGTTAGACCCCAATTTATCAAATGTCCTAGTGGGACATGGTATTATTTCCCAAAATTCCTTTATATCTTTGGATATTATGGTGAATTAAAGAGCTTGGGAGTGACAAAACAAAGCAGTTAGAAGTCACATACAATATAATAAAGTAGAACACAAAGTAGTGTTGCTACCGGTGAAATTCCCGGTGTGGCAGTGGTTATTTTGTGACATTTTCCAACAAGTCAATTATGTTGAAAAATTATGAAACTTTCTAGAATGAAAGTAAACTTATCAAGTTTTAATTTGATAGGTCATATAAGTCATTTGGAGCTATACACAAAGAGAAATGAGTTTTTGAAATTATCCCAGTGAAATTAACTATTTTCTCTGGCAGCGTCCAAAGATTAAAATTCTGGGAATAGTGAGATTTCAATTGGCTAAATTTTATATTTATATTTAAAACTAGACTCAATAAGGGTCACATAGCCTTTAGAACTACTCCAATTGGATATCTACACAAGTAGATATGAATTTTCAAACTTTAATGAAAATTCTGCCAAGTTTAGTATTATGTGCGAAAATTGGAATTTTGAACCAATGGGAGCTTGACATGTGGCAAGTGAAATGGTTAATTCATTTAACCATTATTTTCATCATCTTCTTCCTCATTTCCTGCATTCAGAAATCAAAAATAAAGAGAGAAGAGAGCTGATAAAAATGGAGAAAGGAAGAGAGAGAAACTTTAGTCCACTGTAACACTGTCGAATCGGCGTCTTCTCTCAAAGTGCCCTTCACGAATCTTCTTCTACTCATTGCGAGCGTTACTTCTACAGTTTTTGATTCTCATTTGGAGGTGATTCATCCTGTCTTACTGGCCAGAGTGTTGCCAGAATTCCAAACTGTCTACGGAAACATGTAGAGGTAAGCGTAAGCTTTCTTTTGAACCAAATGGTTTGTTGCTTGGATGAGTATAGAGGGAGTTGGGCACCATTCATGCCTTGTTTAAAGGTTGTTTTTTATGGTTAAATTATGTCCAATGGATATCTAAGTAGTTAATCATTTGATTAGAAGTAATAAGGAAGTGATTAAGCAAGAAAAAATAATAAACTGACATAACTTTTTTGAGAATCTGATTTTCTGCCCTGTACTGTGACGTGGGGGAGGAGTGGGAATTTCTTAATTCTGATGCTTCTATTGGCTTTAGGAGGCTAAATTGTATAGGTATGCAGATGTTCATAATTTTTGGATACCTGTATATGAATTTGGGAGTTTTAGAAGTTGAAGAGCAAGTATTGTGAAATATGTCTTCTGGAGGCAGTGTCATTGTGACATGTTTTTGAGTGGTTTAATATTGTTCAATGACCAAGAAAATTTCCAATGTAAAATTAGAGACATAGAACTTTAATTTGATAGGTCATAATGGTTAATTGGACAAGTATGCTATGAGTTATGATTTATCAAACTCTGGTCATGTGAATATGGGCAATTCTGGATCAGTGTCCAATTAAATGAAATTCTGTACTAACAAGAGTGCTTTTGGCTTATGGGTATATTTTTCCCTTATATTAGACTTAAAGAGGTTCCATAAAACTTGGAATCACTTTATTTTGATTTTTTTACATTTAGTTATGATTTTTACAAGTTCAGCCAAGAATCAGAAAGGTGAAATTCTGAACAGCGAGATTCTTGGTTGCGGCCAAAATGTTTATGTCTAGTTTTTGGCCGTGGCCAAAATGTTTCTATCTGGTTTTTGGCTGTGGCTAAAACCCCCAAATTTCAGGATTTCCTGTTTTTAAGGGAAATTCACTTATTTAGCCCTCCCTAGCTTCTTGGGCCTTAATATACACTTCTAATGACTCACAACCATTTTAGACAGGTTGAAGAGTGCAGTGGGATATACACCTAGGAGGAACTGAGAGGTGAAGTGAAGATCATAGTGCGTGGTACTACCATTGTATTTAATGTAAATGTTGTATAAGCTTTTAGATTATACATTTGTTGTATGTATATGGATGTATAAATGTGGTAAAGCAGAGAATTGTTCTAGTTTAACTAAAGGTGAACGGCTTTTAGTTTTATTTAAAGTAATGCTTGCATACTCTGATATTGTGAAACTAAGAGCCGATGATGTATTAGTTACATGGTGAATCTTATGGAAATATGTTTAAAGTATTCTACCCTTTTGAAAACTCTCTCAGCCCTAGGTTCAAATCATGAGTTGAGAACGAGGATTTACAAACATTTTGTAACGTTGGGTAGTCCAGGGTTAAATCCTGGTTCTATAATTGATTTCACTACTCATTTATACTCATATAATACTATTGGAGATAAGGTATCACATTTTCCTTGTTGGATGTAGGCTTAGTTTCGGGGCTTCTTTGACTCTTTAATCTTACCAAGTGAGCCTTTACCCTTGCCTTTCCTTTTCATACCCTTTCCATTCTGAACCATAAAAACAGTGCTAAGCCTTTTTTTAATGTTCTGCTCAACAATTTTAAGCATCCTATGTAGTTCAGAAATTGATTTCTCCATGTTTGTTCATGTTGTAATTCATAACAAACTAGTCATAACTTTCTGGGAGTTAGTTCAAGATCAAATCAGTGGCTAACTCCTGGTTCATGGGAAATCCAAGCCTCTCAATGTGATCAATATACCCTTTCATCTTTAACACATGAGTACTAACTAATGTACCTTTAGCTATCTTGCAGGAATGTAAGGCCTTTGTGGTCTCATATCTCTTTTCCCTTGCCTGTTGCTAGAACATTTCCTTAAGATGTACAATCATCTTATAAGCCTCCATATGTTCTAGATCTCTTTGGAGCTCTGGAACCATAATGGCAAGCATAAGGCAACCTACATCCACAGAGTCGTCTTTATGCTTCGTGTAAGCATCTTTATGAGCTCTTGGAGTATTAGCTGCAAGCTTCTCAGGAATGGGTTGATCTAAGACATATGTCTTTCTTTCCTGCTTGAGAACAATTCTCAAGTTCCTAAACCAGTCAAGAAAGTTTTTCCCAATTAATTTTTCCTTCTCAAGGACTGATCGTAATAATAGTGTAGCAGTATAACTAGTCGACATAATTCTACAATTAAAATATGCAAAGTTATTTAGTAATCTCCCACTAAATTAACAACCCTCAATGTAATAATTAGTGGGCTAAGATCCATATTTTGCTTAAATTTAAGTCCTCTTTGGTATGATGGTTAAATTAAAGTTATTTAGGTAGGTAACCTCTTTTCCAATTACATAACAAGTAACTCTTAGATCTTTATAGGATTTGATCATCATATGATCTAGCATGTTTAATCCCATCTAATTCCTTAAGATCCAAAACCATTTTGCTAATCTCAATTAAGTCAAAACAATAATGAATCTTTGTGAGTAGCACTATTAATCACACTTGTTTCACCAAGATAACTCAAAAGCATCTACTTTGGTGGAACGTAACCTACAATTGAGTGATCTAGGTTTTGACAAGTATTCATTAATTGACGGCATTATGACTTAAGATTTTATTAAGAGGGCTTAATGAATTATATTTGTTTATATGAATGCAATCGTGGTTGTATCTCATATAAACGTAAAAGTGTGCATGCTATGATCTAATCAAAAGCATAATTTAAATGTGGCATAACATGGCTCACCTAACCTAAAATCCTCCCAAGCCAATGAGAGGACTTCTCTAAATAAGAAAAGAAATACATTGAGAGAAACCTCATTTAAACATAAGAGGGGAGTGAGATGAGAAGATAAATGTACATTAAGAATATTTAGAAGAAGGCACAGCACGCAGGCTGTATTAAATATTACAACCTTTGTAAAGACTAGAGCCATGTTATTTACCATACCCAAACAATTTTGAGAAATAAAATACAACAAGCAACAATTCATACAATATGAAAAGCAATAAATGTCGTGATTATGTTATATCAAGCTACGAATAGTTAGCTATGGCGGTCCCGCAAAACTGCCAAATTTTTCACCTTAATTTGAAAAATCATATTTAAATCTAAAAAAATCCAATTACAATGGTTCAAAGATCTATGTGACCCTCATTAAGTATATTTTTGAAAAAAAATATAATTTTCAGAAAATTATACACCTACTATTTCCGAAACTTCAATTAATCCATACTGCCACAAAAAAGGTTTCAGATTTGAAGCCTAAATTCAAAAATTAATATCTCTTAATGTACTAATCCAAATTGCACATTTTATATATCAAATTAAAGCTTAAGATGTCTACTTTAATTTTGAAAATTTTCATAATTATTGGATAATATTTGGTTAATAAAATATTCATTAAAATCATACTGCCTCTAGAAAATGAAATTTGGCAGCACTACTACTTTAACTTCAATCTTTGGGTTTTCAATCCAACTCATCTAAAATCATGTTCAATTTATATATCACATATATAAGCACACAATAAGCACTCAAACTTAATTTAAACACACAATTGACCTAACTCTGATACCATTATTGGGATAGGTAGGCACACAGCGGAAGAATTAAAATTTTTAAAATTGCAAAAGTTTACCAATCTCAATTGTGGATCTATCAACGACATTTAAATCGAGTTAGAAAGATTCGTACATTGTTCATGTTTGTTTGAATGCCCATAGTCATCAACACATGGCCAACTCTCAAATCTCCATGTTTGGTTGCTCGTGAAATAAATTCCCCAGCATCAACATATTGGTTAATTATTCTTCTGAGAACATCAAACTCTATGAGTAGTAGATTAACCATCCTCAGCATCAACAAGTTGGCTAATTCATCTTTTGAGTTTTTCCTTTTTTGATCTTGAGGAGCTAACTACTCAGATCAGCTTGCTCTACTAGTATCCACATGAATAAGACCCAACACCGGCAGCGTGCTAGCGCCTCCAATGCCTCTCCAGGGTTTTCCTGCAGATCTCTGTTTTTTCATCATCCGTGGAAAACCCTAGCTCTTATCTTTTATAACTAGTCAGGGTCATCAATTTTCTGATAGATATTGAATTTTTAAAATTAATCTTAATTAATTTCAAAAATCCTTATCATATCAATTAACACTTAATTGTTTTCATAAACTAATTAAATAAATCTGGTTTAATTCAATCTATCCAATATTTTTAATTTAACCTATTTATTTAATCAGAATAAAGAGCCAATGGAATTAGATTTAATTTATCTTTATAAATTAAATCTGAGATATTATCTTATAATATCTATATATATACACAATGTAATAATATTATCATATATAATATATATTATGAAATAATATATATTATATATAAATGTATGTATGTATTTCAAAAATTCATATATGAATATATATAATATTATTAATTTTATTTTCCAATGTAAATACACACACACACATATAAATAGTTATCAAATAAATATTCACACAACATGTATATATCGTCCAACCTAGATTAAACATTGAATTCATTGAATCTTAGACACATCTTAGATTCAATGAATCTGGACATTATAGCTTGTATTGGGCTATTCTTGTGTGCGACCCTGTAGGCCTATACGAAGTTGGCAGTGGGCCAATAACTGTACTAGCCCACAAGTCGCAAGTGGCCTCTAGCAAGACATTGCGACTACCCAATTCATATGAGGATCACTAACACGATGCAACCTGTCATACAACCATTTCACATCCCTTTTGTCACATGATATTTCTGTCAAGGATGAGGCATGGAGAATGTAACACCCCAATTCTCAATCATAAACAATTCCCCTTATGTATTTGATGTCCTTAATGGAATTATATGGTGAAAGGTGATGTGCATGAAATTTTCCATAATATTTCAATTGTTGGATAATTATAAATTGGCCAAACCAAAGGAAACGAAGCAAGAAATGATTTACTGGGATAAATCATTAATTTGAGGGGCAAAATCGTAATTTTGTTGAAAACTGGGAAACAATTTTTTCCCCCTAATTCATCCAACAATACCAATTATATGGGATCCAAAAAGAGGGAAATTACCACTTGATAACTAATAAGTCTATTTTGATGATTTATTGTCAAGAAATGTCAACTAGTCAGAAAATCAATAACTTGGTCAATAAGTTACAAGTTGACACAATTGGATAATTGGATATCTATATTTTCCCTCTACTCTCATGTATCTCACGTGGAATAGTGAAGCAAAGAAGGGAAATGAGATTTGTGGACTAATGGAATAAAATCATGTTCAACTTATATATCACATATATAAGCACACAATAAGCACTAAAACTCAATTTAAATGCATAATTGACCTGGCTCTGATACCACTGTTGGGATTGGTAGGCACAGAACGGAAGAACTAAAATTTAAAATTATAAAAGTTTATCAATCTCAATTGCGGATCTATCAAAGGTATTTAAATCGAGTTAGAAAGAGTTGTATCTTATTCATGTTTGTTTGAATGCCTACAATCATCAACGTATTGCGAGTTATCAAATCTCCATGCTTGGTTGCTCCTGAAATAATTTCCCCAGCATCTACATGTCCGCTAATTCTCCTTAAAAGAGCATCACACTCTATGAGTATGAGATTAACCATCCCCGACATCAACATGTTGGCTAGTTCTTCTTTGGAGTTTTTCCTTTTAGATCTTAAGGAGCTAACTACTCAAATCAACTCCCTCTACTGGTATCCATATGATTAGGACCCAACACCGGTAGCGTGCTAGCGCCTCTAATGTCCTTCTAGGATTTTCTTGCGGCTCTCTATTTTTTCATCATCTATAGAAAACCCTAGCTCTTACCTTTTATAACTAGTCAGGGTTATCTATTGTGTGATGGATATTGGATTTTTAAAACTAATCTTAATTAATTTTGAAAATCCTTATCATATCAATTAACACTTAATTGTTTTGATAAATTAATTAAATAAATATGATTTAATTAAATCTGTCTAACCTTTTTAATTAAACCTATTTATTTAATTAGAATAAAGAGCCAATGGAATTATATTTAATTTATCTTTATAAATTAAATCTAAGATATTATCATATAATATCTTTATATATACACAATATAATAATATTATCATATATTTAATACATATTATGAAATAATATATATTATATATGTATGTATGTATTTCAAAAATACATATGTGCATATATAATATTATTAATTTTCTTTTCAAATATAAATACACATACACACACATATAAATATTTATCAAGTAAATATTCACACAACATGTGTATATAACATATATATAAAATTCGTCCACCCTAGATTAAACATTGTATTTATTGAATTTTAGAAGCATCTTAGATTCAATGAATCTGGACATTACAGCTCATGTTGGGTTATTCTTGTGTGCAACCCTGTAAGCCCATATGAAGTTGGCAATGGGCCAATGACTATACTAACCCACAAGTCATAAGTGGTCTCTAGCAAGACATTACAACTACCCAATTCATATGAGGATTGACAATACGATACAACCTGTCGTATAATCATATCACGTCCCTTTGTCACATGATATTTTAGTCAAGGATGAGGCATGGAGAATGTCATCCTCTTATTCCTGACCATTACTTTCTTTATCCTTAAGTAGTCTGACTATAGAAATGGAAACTCTTTTCTATCGTAGTATAGCCATACATTTCTTAGACTCACTTATCGAGGGGCCCAGTAATATCCCTCTACTAATGTGAAGGACAAATTCTATCTTGACCATTTACATTCCTCTGCATGAAAACCACTAAGCCCAATTATAGCCTTTATTATCACCCAATCAAAGGTAACTTTTGACTAGGTCAAAGCTTAACAACTCTCATGTAGGAATCCATCATGGTCTCAGGTCAAAGGGCATAGTGACATGGTTATATATAAGATAAGCTTATGACTTGATCTATGCAGCTTTCTCATAGCGGGTCGGTCCAGCACCTTGTACTCTTACAAGTGCCTAAGACTTTTATTCATATCCCTATACCTTATCAAAGTCATACTGGTCTTATTTCATCTTTGCTCCCACATAGATGACTGACCAGGGACATTTAGGACAATCATTGTGATTTAGCCAAGGATACAATTATCACAGTGAACATGCGAATAATGTGATAACTAAATGAAGAAATTCATTAAATAACAATGTTCAAAGTATAATGATTGGCTCCTAGGGCAAAATCTCCAATAGTTTGTAATTTTTGGACAAGTATATTGGGAGATATAGATTTTTGAAGTTATGCCCTATTTTCTGGAATGCAATATGGAACAGTGGTATTTGGTGAATTTCTGGGAATGACATGAATTTAGTGGGCAAATCTAACTATTTTTTCTCAAATATACATTAAAATATCTTCGTTTAAGCTTTGGAATCAGTCAAATTGGATTTGTTTAGAATTAATTATGAATTTCCAAAAGTTGGCTAAAAAATATGCTAGTTTCTAGAGAACAGTGAAACTGCATTGTACATAATAGTATTGTGTTGAAACTGCTATAACAGCTTTAGATAACTAGCAAAATTTGATTTACAGAAAGTAATAGTGCAAGTAGCAACCAGTTACTTGTAACTCTAATTTGGATAGAAACTGGAACTTGCTCGAGCTCAAAGAAAAAGTTGGATATTGCTCAAGGGAAGCAGTCAGGTAGTAACTTGTGTTTCATATATTTATAAGATACACTTTATGTTTTGTGTATTTATAATGAATTATCTGGCACATTTTGGTTATACCGGGTAGTCACCTGGGGCCTTTCTGTATGGGTGGACGCCCAGGCTAATAAAGTTTTGTGATACACGAGTGGACGCCCGGGGCCTTTTTGCATGAGTATCCCTCAGGGCCTTGTGATATACCTAGCGCTATGGTGATATATGAACTACATGTAATGTACTGAATGTTGCTGTGATGATTCTATTGTATGGTGACTGTGTGGTTTGCTTTGTGATATTATATCTGTATGATTGACACTATGTTACTACTGAGATTCTTTTGAATTTCATTCTTTTTTTTCAAAACCAATTTACAGTACAGGGAGATAGCTCGAGGGGCAGGAAAGTAAATGCGGATAGCTAAAGGCTGGACAGAGAAAGACCTAAATTTTCTATTGATTGTCTGTTTTTGATATTTTGGAATATTTTGCCACTATAAATAATGTACATAACTATGTAAACCCTCACAATAATATGGAAGTGGAACTGACTATTCTGATAGAATAGTAAAAGTATAGTACTTAAACTAAAAGGAAAGTTTAGCTAAATTATGCTTACAATCACTAACAAAAATAAAAAGAAGAGCCGGTGAGACTTAGTGAGATAGTGAATGTTTGTGAAATTATTTGAAAAAAAATTTATTACTCTAAAAAATCCTTTCCAATCCCAGGTTCAAATCCTAAGATATGTTTGGAATTTGCGAATGATTTCTGAAGTTGGCTACTCCGGGACTAGTTCTTGGTTTTACAAATGATCGTACTACTCTTTTGTAATCATCTGAGGCTACTTGGACATAAGGTGTCACATTTTTATATGGTGTAAATGGTTACCAAGTGGCTCTTGAGACTCATACTTAACCCCAAGTCAAGTTTTTGAGCCCTTGGGGAGGCGTATGAAAGCCCTTTGAGGAGGGGACAGTTCTTGACCAGCTTAGTGCCAAGTGAGGGTGGGGGCTAGTCCGGACCGCCAGTGCCCAGTGACGGAGGGGCCGTCTGTTATATTAAAAAGAGCCTTTTTATGTAACAGACGACCCCACCCTCACTGGGCACTGGCGGTCTGGACCAACCCCCACCCTTACTTGGCACTAAGCTGGCCAAGAACTGTCCCCTCCTCAAAGGGCTTTCATACGCCTTCCATATGGCTCCAACATTAGACTTGGGGTTAAGTATGAGTCCCAAGAGCCACTTGGTAACCATGGTGCAAATGGTTACTAGGGAGCTCTTAAGGCGTAACTTAACCCCCAGATCATGACTTTGAGTCCTTGGGGAAGGGATAATACATGACCTTCTGAGCCCCAGAGGAGGGTGGAAGTTGATCTGAACCATCAGCCTACAGTGGCAGGGGGCCATCCGTTACACCCTTAGTCCTACAAGTCACAAGGTCCCAAGTGTTCATTTGTGTAATAGGCCCTGGGATTCTACTCCTGCATAACAGGAGTTTCCATGGTCCTGAGTGTCTGCCTGCATAGAAAGTCCTCGAGCAACCACCCCACAAATTCTGAATGCTCATTAGGTTTTACTGCCCAGGGAATCACTCTTATGCCATAAGCATTATGAGATTTATAGCCTCGGGCCTCGACCCGACAGGTTTGACTACTTAAGGACACACTGGCCCTATAGGTCTTACCGTCTACCGGCGTTGGAGCACCCCACGATGATTTGCTGGGTCACATAAACCCTTCTCTGAAGGAAACCTATTCGATGGAAGACTCATTTCAATACACTACCATTGAGAGTCAACTTTCCCACAGCTCTACCCTACAGTTCGACATCATGGCAACTTCACTCTATGGTTTATTGTCTTGGTGGCTGCACACTATGGTTCGACATCACGGTGGCTCCACTCTTCTGTGCTACACTTGGTGTTTCACTCAGTCACTTGACTGGTAAGCCCCTCCAGTCAAAACCCTCCATAGGTAGCCTTCTCTGATCATATCTCTCCGTAGGTAGCCTTGTCCAATCAAAACTCTCCGTAGGTAGCCTCTCCGATTAAAATCCTCCTTAGGTAGCTCTTTCTAGTTAGTCGTCTCTGAATGGAAGTACCATTGTAACGGGAATCCAGATCTCATAAGGTCCCTCTTCTCTAGTAGTTATGTAATATGCTTCCTCTAATTTTCACCATCTCATCTAGGTCAGTTTATATAGACTTTCGATAGCAGTCCCGCTCCAGACATAATCACAACTCTAAGGGAATATTCTATAATTAAGATATTTCCCTATACTAGATCAGCAACTAGCAACCTCTAAAAACCTGATACACATTTATGTACTACAACTAGCAACCTCTATAAACCTCATACACATTTATGTACTACATTCTAGTACCTCAAGCCATTTAGGCCATTCCAAAATTCCTAGATAATCTCAGGTTATGATTCAACTCTTAGAACATTAACATCACACAAAGCAAAAATCATTTTCCTCAAATATACCTAATAGGCATGCTAAAATCATGATCAATAGCGCCTATTCTAACCTTCACGGTATTCAGATAATATCCTTAAACATTACTAAAGGTTTAGTACTATCCACAAGGTTCATAAGGTTCAAACTTCTGTCATGGAACATAACCAAAGTGCAACCTGATTTACATTTCGACCTAAGCACTATTCCAACTTAGATCTGATTCAAGCCTATCTTCAACTTTAGTATTATAAAATCGGACCCTTTAGGATCAATATATGGTATAGAAATCACTTATGATATCCCTAAGGATCACCATATATACTGCCTCAAGGTACTCAAACCTTCATGTATTTCAACCTTTAGTCTAAGGTTTCTACATGGGGACTTCTTAAGGGGTCACGAATCCTAAAATTTCTCTCACCTGAGAACGCTTAACCTCAAGGTTCTGATATGATCTGGGGCATCAGTGCCCATATAGATCCATATATCACTAGGTATTAATAGCTCGTATATACCTCAATCCTAGTATACTATGTTATCTTGTCCATATAGGCAAGATATTATCCCCACAGGGAAACATAAGCAATACCAGCTTCTCAGTATAGCCCTTCAATGTGTTCTTATAATATAAGGGAGAAATCTGGGTCATACCCTAAATCAATATCAGAAGCCTTAAAGTTAGCAACAGAATCTAAATCCTATGGTTCCTTTCTATCCTTAGGGTCCAATTTTCATTGTCACCAGTAGAGGAATCCCTACTGGGATTGGGCACCGTTAACATCCCTGTCAAGCAAAACCACTTCCTCTATATAGACCTTACCCCTTCCTTCAACATGATGATTAACAGACAAGGGTGGTCTATTTCCTTAGGTTCCTCAGCTATCTGTAACTCCAAGTTATAGTAGAACTAATAGGAGATCACTATACTATTCACATGAGTTGAGAACATAACCTACAGTCAGAACCCTTTATCTAACTGAACCTTTATCTCTGAGCAGGCAATTCCTTTGCCAGAATCACTTATCTGATACCAAATAAATGTAACATCTTACATTTACACTCGTTCTGATGAGTTTTACACAACGAACTAGAACCACTAAGAGTTATTCTTTTATAACCCTTTTCAATCCCAACCTTAAAACAAGACTCAAACCTATAGTTGAGTGGATTTTTCTGAAAATCTTAAAACTTTTGCAGAAGCGTACTCTTATGGTTTGTAACTTTATTATTACTCATCAATTCTTATCTTTTCTCTATAATTCAATTAGGTTGATGCTTTGCTCAAGCTTAATTCATTGATTCACATACACAACTGTGTAGCCACACAAGGCTACCAAAGTGTCTAAGTTTATTACAAAACTAGACATATAATCATCTTCAATCCCCCATAGTATTTCACTGCATGTAGACCTCTCCTTCGTTCTCAGTACACCTCTCGTGTTCACTTGTCTGAATGGTCGGTTGGGGGAGGGTGAGATTTGAAGGAATCCCAGTAGTAACTAGTACTGTTACGAGTGTAGGATAGTGTATTTAGAAGTGCAAGTGTACACTGTCGTAAACAACTAATATAAAGGTGAGTAGAGTATCATTCCCACGAGGATTGATCACTAAGTACCAAAATTGATAATTTTAATACTATTTAGCCGATCGATTAGTTGGTGGTTGAGATTGCAAGATAAAAATGATTAAATAAAAATTAATTGTTATAAAGACAAATATGAGAAAAAGGCCCTAGGGATTAGATTTCACTTAGCAAACTCCGGATTGAATCACTTATCTATTCTAGTCCAATTTATTCCACATGATTGATAGTCGAGTTTCCCTATTTTAATTACTAGCCTCTTCCAAGGTCAAGTAATTCTATAATTAATTACTAACCCAATATATTCCTATATGAATTTAAGCAATCAATCATGCATTAAGATTTATGCAACTCAATTAAGACTAGGAAACCCATATGAATATATTCCTATTTCATATGAAAATTATGGTTTTAATTATATTATCCACACACATGTATCTCCTTCCGGTCTCAACATGCATATTGAGATCATCCAAAAGGTGGCCAATCAATTGAAAGCATTAAGAACAATAATTAAAACTCAATCATGAAGGAAAAATTAAAACTATATTTAATAAGTTAAGATTCAATCTGTCATTAGTAAGCTACGTCATCACCTTAGGAAAATGAAAATTTAGCTCATGATGAAATTAAAAAAAACCAAAATAAATTGAAAACTTCATAAATATTGTAGAAAATATGATTATTAAATTCTAAAACATAAAGATACAACTACAAGATGCATGAAAATAGAAAAATATAGCCTTACATATAGGAGGTAGAACCTTCCATATAAAAGGCAACCTATACCATCCATAAAGGAGACTACCTAAACATTCCATGTAGGAGGTATGCAAGAACAATAAAATGCATGAAATTAAACTCTAAGATGGTCTCCTTCCTTGTGCCTTCAACTCCTCTATTTATAGATGCATTGGGTGTAAGAATTTCCACATGTTAGGTAAGAATCTTGACTCTAAACCACCAATATTGACTTTGTGACCACCTTTCTCATTGATTGAAGCTAATGTTTGGCAATTAAAACGTTGGAATCTTACTTTGTTGTCTTCATCAAAGTTGTAAATCTAGATCTTAGCTTGAAAACGCATATGAGATCTCCTAATTTCAACATTTGTAGCTCCATTTATGGTTAAATTAGTGGACAAAGGTCAGACCTTGACAGAATTATGTGCTCAACTGCTAAGCAAAATTCGGAGCTCTTAAGGATAGAACTAGGTTTTCACCTCAACATAGAAGTTGTAGAAAATTTTCTCAGCTTTCTATCTAAATAAAGAACGTCCCCATTCCACATCTAGAGCTCCAGATATTGCCTAAAAACTAAAATAGGGTCAAAATTTAGTATTTTCCAATGAATTCTATTTTATGTCAAATCATAATTTATTTATCAATTACACCTAAATTCATTACATTAAGCTCAAATGTCATCCAAAAAATGCTTCATATAAAGGAAAATAAATGTGTAGATATTTTACTTATCAAATTCTGCCATACTTAGTTCTTGGACGTCCTCAGACAAGAAGGATTGACTAATAAGTGCTTCCAACAAAATCAGAAGTGTCAAGTTATAAACAAGGACACAATTAAAGAATAAAGAGATTATAATATTCTTGAATCAACAAAAGTATAAATTGGTAACTTCATTTGAAAATGAATAAACCAAATTCATAATTGTAACTCAACCTCTCAATCTCTCAAGTGTTTAAGGGTAAGTGTTTCGCTCAAATTCACCTGAAAAAGTTGCACTACCATAAGCTTGCTAAAAATATCAATCTCCACTACCGAATTCACATGCATAATTCAAATCAAACGGACTTATTGAAGGTTGTAATGAGGCTAGGGTAAAAGGTATGTAAATAGTGATATGAAGGGTTACATCTAAGAAATAAATAGAGCATTTGAAAAATGGGTCATCTTATGAATAGACTTATCATGGAAACTCACAATTTTTATTCCAAAACTAAATATCCTCTTTTTCTTTTTTCTTTTTTTCTTTTTTTTTAACTTGTCTTATTTTTTCTTTCTCTTTTTTTATGCAATTCTACAGTTGATAATATACACACCCCCACACTTGTCAAAAGACCATTTCATAAAGATTTCAAATGCTTTGTTAGTCTTTTTGAACTAAGTAAGAGCACTTGATATATCATTAAAACACATTAATGGGTTGACAATAAAGAAATAATCAATCAGGCTCAAAGGGGCTTATCAATGGTGTAATTGTAAGGTTGGCTTTTTGGCTGAAGCTAAAGAAAATGAATGCCTTTATCATTTTCAAATGTGCATGTGACATGTAATTTCAACCAAATTTGAAGCTAGTTCTAGAGTAACAACTTAATAGATGAATATCACACACAAGAACGATAATCATTATTGATCATATAGGCTCAAAAACTCACGGTTAGGTACTTTCAAATTCATCTTATTCATTCAATCTTAAAATTCATCACCAAATCCAACAATCAATTGTTCAATCATGCTATAAAATCTCTAAACTCAATTGCTCCATACTTCAAACTTATATACTTCTTAAAATCATTGAAAAACACTCATACAAAAAAAATTATTTATTTATTTATTTATTTTTATCGAACCTCTTTTTTTTAAGATGAAACAGAAAGAAAGAAAAAAAAATGCAACTAATAAGGTGCGTCTCAAGAGTTAAGAATAACTCTTTACTCTGCCATCTTTTCACACCCCATGCATCTAATGGTTTTACTAACTAACTATTTAATGAAGAAACTATGCTTTTTTTCTCCCCCAACCTAAATCAGACATTATCCTCAATGTCTTCTAAAGATTAGAGACAGTTTTTTTATTTGAAAACATAAACAAACAAAAAAAGTAAACTAAAATGCTAAGAGTAAAACCATTAAGATTAAGGAAAGTTTACAACCGGAGAGTGGTATCTAGATTCTGCTTCCGATTGCTGTCTGAAGACTGCCCACCTTTTTCTTTTACTAATAGATCTGGTGTAGGTTCATAAGTTTGCAGTTTATCAAGTAGTTGATCAATAGTTGGTGCAGAAATGATGTAATGACTAGTCGCTTGGGGTATGAATCCTGTTTCCACAGCATGATCAAGAAAAGACAACAGGTGATCATAAAAACCATTAACATTTAACAATCCTAATGGCTTTTTGTGAAAGTTAAGTTTAGCCCAATATGCAATGCTTGAGATCCCATCCAATGTTTCCAAACCACTGGGTAAAGCGATAAAAGCTTCAACACGGTAGAACATACGTCCCATTCGTTCAGGTAGGCTTGAAACTTCTAACTCTTGCCCTAAGAAGAAGATGTGATGTTCTAACTCCTTCACCCTTAAACACAAACCCTTGCTACCATTAATGGTTGCAGGAATAGCCATACTTAACTTCAGGCCTTGGAGTCCTCCCCCGTATACAAAATTGATCTTCCTTGCAGCTAGTGCATGTCCCAGTTCCTGTGCTGCAGGTATAAACTCTCCATCCTTTCCTGAGTCAGTTTCACCGAAAATACAAATAGATGTAAATCTACATATTTAGGTGACACCCTTGCTCTCTATTTTTCTCTTAGACATTTTTTTGTTTTTATAAGTGAAAAAAATACATATTTATACTACTAAAACAACGACAATAAGATCATGCAAATCAGACATTTTTTCAATAAGTTTGAAAAAAATATCCGACACGAATGACCGGTAGCCGTTAAGTGAAGAAATTAAACAAAAGCAGTAACAAAAGTCAAATAGTTACTGAAAAGATACGACATATTAGACAAAAGCATGATTATATACAATAGTTGTGATTGTGGCTCACAACTTCCTCTGGTTTTACGTCTAGTAAAGGCTTAAATACTTTCTATGAATTGAGGATTTGCTTCCCATCCAATTTTCTTATAAACTGGAAAACAGGGTCTTTTAACGTCGGATTCCCAAGATGATAGCGCTGTTTTTCTTTATTGAATATGTCAAATAAATCAAGAAGTACACGATGAACTTCACCACTAGGATACGTCTCAAGAGTCTGAATGATATCATCTAATGACTCCTTACTCAGTTCATCCTTTATAAATTGAATTTTATCTTCTTGATTTATCGAAACCATACCTTTGCTTCGATAGCGCTGATTATAATTCCACCTTGCACAACTAGAACATGCCTGCATTCTTTTAGCTATTCTCTTTTTGGAATAAGAGCTTCTTCCCATTCTTGGCATAGGTTTAATAAATGATTCATGAATCTCACCTATTAAATGTACCTTAGCTTCGATGATCCAGCGGACATCCTCAGGAAGGCCTAAACGCTTGAATGTCTTCATTCTTTCAAGTCGACAGCTATATATCTTCCTAAGCACATCTTTGGGAAGAGTAGGAAACCTGTTCTTGAGATTTGCAATAAATTCTTCCATGACAATGATAAGGAGTAAAATTTAAGGATGCAGTACAGAGTGTTTTAGTGAGTAGGAAAGAAAAATGAAAGAGTAGGAAAAGAAATTTTGGGTTGCCTCCCAAATACCCACCCTTCTTTAACTTCTTTAGCTAGATAAAGACTAAACCAATAAAAAAAATTTTTAATTATTATTATTTTTAGGGCTTACCTGTTGTTTCCTCAAAAGTGATGACAGTTTTCAAAGTGTTAAACGCACCGTCATTATACTCTTTCAGCCTTTGCTCGTTCACTTTGAATTTTTGATCACCAACTTGAATCTCCACTGCTTCATATGGCCATACTTGAACCACAGTAAAAGGTCCTGATCATCTTGATCTCAGCTTTCCTGGAAATAGCTTTAACCTTGAGTTGCATATCAGAACTTTTTGTCCCTGCGTGAACTCTCTCCTCAAAATTCTTTTATCCTCACATTTTTGTCTTCTCCTTATATAACTTTGCATTCTTATAAGCTTGTTGTCTGGATTCTTCAAGCTCATTGAATTGGAGAAGTCTCTTCTTACCAGCTGCCTTTAAGTCATAATTTAAGGCTTTTATTACCCAATATTCTTTGTGCACTTCAGAATTAGTTGATTTTGAAACATCTACTATTCCCATTACGAGTGGTTGATCCATGCAGCTTTTGTTCACCATGTCTTTTGTGCAGCTGGTCATTGTACCTACTCTGTAACAGGTGTCACCTTCATTTGGATATGACCAAGCCTTAAAAATGTTAAAAGAAACTTGGTCATCTTGAGCTCGTAAAGTCAACTTTCTTGTTGCACACCTATTAAAGTTCTCCTAGTTGCTAAGAATGGCCTCCCAAGAATGATAGGAATTGCTTGGTCTTCTTCCATGTCGAGAACGATGAAATCAGCTGGAAATATGAGTTTGTCCACCTTGACTAGAACATCTTCCAAGACACCTCTTGGATGTTTTATTGATCGGTTAGCTAGAAGTAATGAAACTGTCGTAGGCTTCACCTCTCCAAGACCGAGTTTTCTGTAGACAGATAGAGGCATGAGATTTACACTTGCTCCTAGGTCACAAAGTGCTCTTTCAAAGTTGCATTGACCTATAGTGCAAGGTATGTAAAAGCTTCTTGGATCTTTCAGCTTTGGTGGTAGTTTCTTTTGTAGAATACCACTGTCACGACCGTCCTTACGAGCATAAATCTATCTTATGCTCTGATACCAAAACTGTAAGGACTCTCAAATAGGAGCATAAACTTGCTCAACGCACTTGTCCATCATGGATAGTGCTTGGAGTAGCATAATACAGAAGAATTGTAGGGACTCTGATCCCATCAATTGTATTACTCAGAGTCATGATTACACAACACAGGGCACATAGCAATAGAATAATCATACTGATATTATTACAACAACAATGATAATAATGCTTGATAATGATACATAGTTCTCATAATAGGGGTTTACAACTATTTACAGACCTTAAAATCATACACAACCTTCAGATAACCAACGTCCTCTTCTTACTCTAGTCCGCAACCTCCAGTTGATGGAATCGTCCTCCTCGCTTATCGAGCCATCGACAACTGCTGGAAACTTACATTTTGTATGGAAAGGGTGAGATTCGAGAGAATCTCAGTAGTAACATGCTTACATACAAAAAGAATGTGAAATAGATATGCAATGTTATGGCATATTGTAAGATGATCGTATGTTCTTGTGTACACTTGCCCAAGGTAAAACTATACGTCCGCACCTTGGTCGACTTAGTGCCCCTGTTGGGTCCCCGATCGCAACATGGCGAATGGTTGTTTAGAACATTAGTTCATGTTACAATGGATGACATTCATAATAGTTATCACATAGTATATGTAAGAAGGAAGTTACTACCTGGAATATAACCTTTCCAGCTCGTCCTTAGTCCAGCTTCCGATTCTGGCTCGTCTATCGATATATCCTAAAATGCACATTTAGGATAACTGAGTTATTAATTGCTTGTAACTCATTCTAGACTCTTAGTGTTGTTATCATAGCTCATAGCTGTAGAATTACCAAAAATACCCCTAAGACTTAGCTTATGCCCATTTGTACCCAATTACTTGCACTTTACCCAAAATATTGACTTAGGTCAATCCTACACAATTTCACGTATAGAATCCATTAGTAACCTCGGTTTACTCAAATTCAGGCCCTAAATGACGAAAATACCCCTTGACAGCAATTTCTTAGCGCTTAAAGGGAAATTAGGTCATTTCACACACCAGGCCTTTTCTCACTCCGACATCAACATGAGACTTACTCATTTCACTCTTCTGAACTCAATGGAATCATCCAATTGATGAAATTATAATTCCTTCATCATGCCACACAATTAGTAGCAATTATGAGTTCTCAGAAGAGTTATGTCGGTTTCTCGTTCTGTCTTGCCTAATCATATCCTTTTTACTTATAATCACATGATTAACTAGTTAGGCAACCGTTATATATCGTTTGGACCGTTAAAACACATAATTTAATGAGAGATGAATAGTACCCAACTTCTCATATACTCATCCAATCAACAAACCGGAATGGTAGAAAGGAAGCATATGCTTACCTTAACTCGTTTATGAATTCAGTTCAAAATTCTGGCGTCACTCTGACCGGAAAGATGGCACTAACGACCTCCAATCAAGAATCATAATCCATAGAATTGAAGCTCATGATGAGTAGAAGAATGTTAGAAAAGGGTACTTGGAGAGAAGACGCCGTTTTGGTAGAGATTCGGCGCTCCAAAGATTTCTCTCACTTTCTCATTTTGTCTCGATTTCTCATTCATTCTGCATTCTTATCCGATCACTTAGGCGTAGGAATGAATAAAGAAAGAATGATGAGTCATTAATAGCGACTCTTATGTGGCTATACTTATTAGTCCACTTCTTTAGCTTTCTTGCATGATATTTCATCTCCTTTGTCATGCTTATTCATCCAATAAATTAGTGAGATATATAGAGATAATTATTATTCCCAAACTATCTCATTGTACCCATTGTACCACCTTCATGTGGTTACTCATAGCCTTAGCTTAGTGGCTCTTTGTCTTTTCTTGGGCATTAATTCACTTAGTAATCATTTTCCTCCTTTTTAGTTCCCATATAACTATAATCATAAGGGAAAATACTCATTTCTTGCTTTATTGGCAAAATTACCATTTTGCCTTTGCGTTATTGGTGAGAATTGCTCGTGCCTATTTAGGACATTAGCCAAACCAGGGCTTAGTAGTTCTCTAAAATTAGGCTTATTCTCAATTTTCTTGTCTTAAAATTTGGGGTGTTACACACTACACACCTCAATAAGTTCAACTGTCTCGAATTCCTCCAATTTACGCTTATTTGAAAGAATATCCTTCATGAATTTTGCATAGCTGGGCATATGGGCAATAGTATATGTAAAAGGGATGTTAATATGTAGCACTTTGAAAACCTCCAGAAACTTTTTAAACTACTTGTCTAGCTTTTCCTTCACAAGTCTCTGAGGATATGGAACTGGTGGTACATATGGAGGAGGATTATCTGGAAAGTTGATTCTTTCTGGTACCACATCATCCTCTTGAGGATTATATACTTCCTCCTTTTTTTCTTCTTTACTTTCTTTCTTTTTTTTCATCTTTCTTCTGTTGAATTACAGGATCTTTCAATTCTTTCCCACTCCTTAATGAAATGGCATTCACATGCTTTTTTGGGTTTCTTTCAGTGTCACTTGGAATAGTACTTGGTTGTCTGGAATTTAGTATATTTGCAATTTGGCCCACCTGAATCTCCAAGTTCTTTATTGAGGTCTGCTGGATTTTGAATCTTTCTTCTGTCTTAGCCATGAATTGAGATGTATTCATGGTTAGTTGAGCCAGTGCATCTTCTATATTCATTTTTTGTTGTGGTGGATTTGGTTGTTGAAGAGCTTGTTACTGGAAGTTCCCTTACGGCTTGAACACATTTTGATTATTCTTCTAGCTAAAGTTTGGATGATTCCGCCAACATGGATTGTAAGTATTTGAGAATGGATAATTTCTTTGATTTCCAATGTAAATGAGCTTGCTCCATCAGAGAAGACATTGATAGGTGTCCTTCCTGATTTTGTGTGCTCACATGAGGTCCTCCCCATCGATCACAGGTTTCATGAGGAGTGCTGATTGTATTTGCTTGACTTGTCAATGAGTTCAATTGCTTGGATATAGATGCAAATTGAGAAGACAAAGTTGTAAGGATATCCAACTCATGCACTCCAAGCACTTTCTTTGAAACATGGCGTTCAGAAGGCCATTGGTATGCATTGGCTGCCATCTCCTCAAGAAGATTGTAAGCATCTTCTAGACTCTTTCCCATAAAAGATCCTCCAACTGCAGCATCTACAAGAATTCTGGTTGTATGCGTCATCCCATTATAGAATGAGTGCAATTGCCACCAATCTGGTAACCCATGATTAGGACATTTTCTTAGCAATTGCTTGTATCTTTCCCATGCTTCATAAAGGCTCTCAAATTCATATTGAGCAAATGAGGTAATTTCATTCCTCAATTTAGCTGTTCTTCCTAAAGGAAAGTATTGTGCCAAAAATTTCTGTGCCAAGGCATCCCATGTAGTTATGCTTCCCACTGGTAGAGAGTATAGCCAACTCTTAGCCTTATCCCTGAGTGAGAAAGGGAAAAGTCTAAGTCTAATGGCGTCATCAGTAACACTATTATGCTTGAATGTGTTGCATATTTCTAGAAACCTGGCTATATGTGTGTTGGGATCTTCTGTTAGTAAACCAACGAACTGAATTGCTTGCATCATCTGGATAATTGCAGGCTTGAGTTCAAAATTATTATCTGCTATTGGCAGTTTTTTGATTCCAGAAGTTGTCTCCATGACTGTTGGTGTTGCATAGTCACGGAGTGTTTTGGTATCTGTTGTTTCTCCCTCCGGATTTTCCATCGGATTGATTGAAGTAGACTGCTTTCGAATTCTCCGATTCTTGGACAAGTTCTTTTGATCTCCGAATCACAAGGTTGTAATTCAGTCTTCTTTGATCTTGTCATACACTAAGCAAAAGCCTGAAAAGAAACACAAGACACCAAAAAGAAAACAAATGTAATGTAACGACCAAATTAGTATTAAAATTACTTGGTATTGATATTAATGACAACAATCCCCGGCAACGGCGCCAAAAACTTATTACGAGTGTAGGATGGTGTATTTAGAAGTGCAAGTGTACACTGTCGTAAACAAGTAATATAAAGGTGAGTAGAGTATCGTTCCCACAAGGATTGATCACTAAGTACCAAAATTGATCATTTTAATACTATTTAGACGATCGATTAGTTGGTGGTTGAGATTGCAAGATAAAAATGATTAGATTTCACTTAGCAAATATGAGAAAAAGGCCCTAGGGATTCGATTTCACTTAGCAAACTCCGGATTGAATCACTTATCTATTCTAGTCCAATTTATTCCACATGATTGATAGTCGAGTTTCCCTATTTTAATTACTAGCCTCTTCCAAAGTCAAGTAATTCTATAATTAATTGCTAACCAAATATATTCCTATATGAATTTAAGCAATCAATCATGCATTAAGATTTATGCAACTCAATTAAGACTAGGCAACCCATATGAATATATTCCTATTTCATATGAAAATTATGGTTTTAATTATATTATCCACACACATGTATCTCCTTCCGGTCTCAACATGCATATTGAGATCATCCAAAAGGTGGCCAATCAATTGAAAGCATTAAGAACAATAATTAAGACTCAATCATGAAGGAAAAATTAAAACTATATTTAATAAGTTAAGATTCAATCCGTCATTAGTAAGCGACGTCATCACCTTAGGAAAATGAAAATTTAGCTCATAATGAAATTAAAAATAAAACCAAAATAAATTGAAAACTTCATAAATATTGCAAAAAATATGATTATTAAATTATGAAACATAAAGATACAACTACAAGATGTATGAAAATAGAAAAATTTAGCCTTCCATATAGGAGGTAAAACCTTCCATGTAGGAGGCAACCTATACCATCCATAAAGGAGGACTACCTAAACCTTCCATGTAGGAGGTATGCAAGAACAATAAAAATGCATGAAATTAAACTCTAAGATTGTCTCCTTCCTTGTGACTTCAACTCCTCTATTTATAGATGAATTGGGTGTAAGAATTTCCACATGTTAGGTAAGAATCTTGACTCTAAACCACCAATATTGACTTTGTGACCACCTTTCTCATTGATTGCAACTAATGTTTGGCAATTAAAACGTTAGAATCTCACTTTTTTGTCTTCATCAAAGTTGTAAATCTAGATCTTAGCTTGAAAACGCATATGAGATCTCCTTATTTCAACATTTGTAGCTCCAGTTATGGTCAAATTAGTGGACAAAGGTCAGACCTTGACAGAATTATGTGATCATTTGCTAAGCAAAATTTGGAGCTCTTAAGGACAGAACTAGGTTTTCACCTCAACCTAAAAGTTTTAGAAACTTTTCTCAGCTTTCTATCCATATAAAGAACGTCCCCATTCCATATCTAGAGCTCCAGATATTGCCTAAAAACTAAAACAGGGTCAAAATTTAGTATTTTCCAATGAATTCTATTTTATGTCAAATCATAATTTATTTATCAATTACACCTAAATTCATTACATTAAGCTCAAATATCATCCAAAAAATGCTTCATATAAAGGAAAATAAATGTGCAGGTATTTTACTTATCAAGTACCATAATGCATGCAAGATAAATGCTAGTGCATGATATGCTCGCCTTACGTAGGCTCATCATGCTCACATAATGACATTTTTGCATGCTCAATATTTCATATAACATATCTATGGCCACAATATAAACAAAAACAGAGCTTTTTTCATTCAAATATGCTTCACATCATCATAGAAAGCAATACACAAGCATAAATATAAAATACATGCAAGTAGGGTCAGTTTACTACCTTAATTGTGCTTCCTTGATCTGCCGTCTTTGATCCAGCTCAGGCACAACTATCTTGTCCAAGAATTCCCAAATGTACATTAAATGAGTCATTACTCATTCATGTATTATTCCAAACTCATATTTTTGATTATCTTAGCTTAAAAAATGCTAAATTACCAAAATGCCCCTAGGGACCCGATCTAAACCCCTTTGTACGCAATCCAACTATACCTTACTAAAAATTATCACACAGGCTAATCCTAAACAATTTCATGTATAGAATCCATTTTTGACCTCAGATTGGTCAAATTCAGGCCTGAATTACGAAATTATCCTTAGCAGCCCCTAACTATGGGTTTTAAGGGTAATGTTGTCATTTCACATTCTAAGGCTTTTCATACTTCATAATCTACATGAACCTTACACAATTTTCCCTTCTAAACTCAATGGAGCCATCAAATTGATTAAATTCCAGTTCAAACACCTTAAACTACTACTGGCCAAAAATATTGAGAAATTAAAGGAAAATGTGTTTTCTTGTTTTCAATCCATAAACCTTCTTCTTTTCACCTCTAATCACTTGTTTAACTCATTAAACACCTCTTAAACATGATTAATGTTAATTTTGGCAGCACCTCCCCTTAGGTTTTGGCATCCCTAAATCACAAACCAAGCCAAAAATCAAGTTAAAACCAATAACAACAACTAAAATAACATCTTATAACACAAGATGGTCAAGTTTATGAGATTATCTCTTGATTTTACCACTTTCTATCACTAGGATGCCACCTTTCTCTCTCTATTGCCTCTTGGTTTTTCTTGCTAAACATGGATTTCAAGAAGGATAAAAGATTAGAAGAGCTTCTCAAGTGATTTAGAAGGTATAAGCACTTAAAATCACACCTCTTACCTTGGATTCTTGCTTCTTGAACCCTAGCTCTTCTTCTTGTTCCTTCAAGCTTCTTGAAATCTTCTCTCTCTCTATTTGTTTTTGGATGACAAAAAATGAGAAGGAAAGAAGAGACATTGGCTTTATCAAATATCTCTCTTGCTTTTATGATAATATTTGTTTAATGCCAATTTGCATGTGTCGCTTTTACTTGGCCCAAATTTTCCCTCTTGCTTTAAATATCATCCAAGCATATTCTATTCTCTTTTGCTTCCATTACTTGACTAAAATATCAAGGGGAAAAGCAAATAATTTAGTGCCTCTTATTTTAGTTGCAATTGTTGACCAAAGTCTCCATATTTTTCCACTTGACTTTGATGACTTCAAAAGCACCAATTATAGTCAAGTATTTATTTTCTCCTCCCTCTCAACTTTTAGATGTCATAGTGGAAGAGCAAAATTGCCTTATTGAATAAGACATTTCAACACATGTTAATCTTTTGACTTTTCCAACTCCATTTATTTGGCCAAAAATGCTTTCTTCTTCTTTTAATATGAACCAAGTTAATAAATTGCCTCCTTTTCTTCATTTGGACCGAAATTATTGGCCATTTGAAGAGGAAATAATGACATCTTGCTTTATTGGTCAAATGAAAATTTTGCCCATACATTTATTTTCATTTTCACAGTTAATGCAAAACTGGGCAGAATTTTTATCAAACTTTGAAAATTCATATCTAATTATATAGATATCCAGTTGAGTTGGTTCCTAAGGCTATGTGACTCTTATTAAGTCTAGTCTTAAAAAAATATAACATTTGGCCGAATGGAAGCTCATACTTCCCAGAATTATTATTTTTAGACGCTGCCACTGAAAATCTCCAGTTTTACTGGGCTAACTTCAAAAATACATATCTCTTTATGTATAGCTCCGAATGAGCTATATGACCTATCAAATTAGATATTGATAAGTCTACTTTCATTCTGGAAAGTTTTATAATTTTTTGACATCATTTTCCTAGTGAAAAATGCCACACAATCATGACTGCCATGCAGGAATCTCACTGGCAGCAACACTAAGTTGTGCTCCTAATATAATTATGTTGTATGTGACCATTAATTGCCTTGTTTTGCCATCCCCTATGCTCTTTAATACCCCAAGGGTATAAATAAATTTTAGGGAATAAAATTATGCCTTACTGGGATACTTGCCAAACTGAGGCTTAGCAGTCCACTTGTGTCAAGCTTAATCTCAAGCCTCTAGTCCCAAAATTTGAGATATTACAATTTCTACCCAAAATGCATATTTACCAAAATGTCCTTAGGAATCTTGTCTAATTCCCTTAGTACCTAGTATAATTGTACTTTTTACCAAAAATTATGACCCAGGCTATTCCTACACAATTTTGTTGTAGAATCCATTTTTGACCTCAGTTTTGACAAAATCATACTCCATTTCCCAGAATACCCTTGACAGCCAAAAATGCTAAATTTCATTCAACAAAACACCTTTTCACCCTAAATCACTTCTTAAACCCTTTAATTACACTTCCCACATGATTAATCAAAATTTGGGCAGCAACTCCCTTTAGGGTTCATGTATCCCAAATCACAAATTCAAGCCAATAACCACCATAAATCACCAACAACAATCACAAATCAACAAGAGTAGACAAGTTTTCAAGCTTACCTTGAATCTTCTTGGTTCTCTCTCTAAACCTGTGGCCTATCTCTCCCTTTTTCCCTTGATTTTCTTCTTGCTTTGCATGATTTCAAGAAGGATATGAATATTAAAATAAGTTTCTAAGAGATTGAAAACAATAACAAGTGAATTTAACGTACAACTTATCAAATTTTGCTTCTTGATTCCTTCTTTGCTCTTGTATTCTTTACTTTCTCTCTCTCTCTCTTCTCTTTCTCTTGGCAGAAATATGCCCTTTGGAAGAGCTATATTGCTCTTCAAAAAAATCACATTCACTTCCTTAAAATATTATTATTTTATTGCTAATTCTACACATGTCATTTGCTTTTTCCTTCTTCTTTTCCGTATGACAAGAAAGGCTTCCATATGGCATGCTATATGTCCAAATTTGATTTTCCCTTGCCTTCTTATCTTCTTGGCTGACCTTGGCCACTAATTAAGGGAAAAATAAGAGCTTTTAATTTATGAGTCAAATGATTGTTTTACCCTCACATTTTCTTCAATTTTTGAATCAATTGTTGTCTTCCCTCTTCCCTTTTTATTTTGGCCAAAATTTTACATAATAAATTGGTCCAAAAAATTGTGCTCTTTTATTCTTAATTTTAGGCTATAATATTAGGCCTTTATGAAGACAAAAATTAGGTTTTCATATCTTAACTTAGCCAAAATTTCATGTAATCTCTATTTCCAATATTTTGGCCATTTCAAGTGTACTAAAATTCACCACTTTATTCCATTTAATGTAACAAATGTACAAGGAATTTTTGTGAATAAAATTTTCGATATTACAGCTCTACCCCCGTCAATAAAATTTCATCCCAAAATTTGCTACATGAACATATTCATAAATTTTGGGTAACATCTTTGCATGTCTTCTTCCATTTCCCAAGTAGCTTCTCTATGAGATAATCCTTTTCAAACTACTTTCATGAATGGGATACTCTTGTACTTGAGTTGTTTCTCCTGCCGATCAATGATTCAGTCAGGTTTAACCTCATATATAAGATCATCTCACATATCTAAATCTTTATATTCTATTACATGCTCTGGGTCGGGTTGATACTTTTGTAATTGTGAGATATGGAAGACATCATGCAATCTGCTCAAATTTAGGGGTAAAGCTATTTGGTACGCTACTGGCCCAATTCTTGATAATATTTCAAATGGACCAATGTACCTAGGGCTTAACTTTTTCACTTTTAATGCCTTATGACAGGTGAATCTTTCAGAAATACATGATCGCCGACTTCAAATTCTAGAGGTTTTTGCCTCTTGTCGGAAAAACTTTTTTGCCTACTTGAGCAACTAATAGTCTTTGCTTTATCAACTTAATATGCTTTGTCATTTGATCAACTATATCTAGCTCATATATCTTTCTCTCAGACAGTTTTTCCTAGCGTAATGGTGATTGAAACTTCATTTCATACAACGCTTCATATGGAGTCATTTAAATGCTCAAATGATAGCTATTATTGTGTGTGAATTCTATAAGTGGAAGGAATCGATCCCAGTTTCCTTTAAAATCCAATATACACGCCCTCAACATATCTTATAGTGTCTGTATTATTCTTTCTATTTTTTCGTTTATCTGAGGATGATAGGCTGTACTGAATCTGAGTTTGGTACCCAAAGTCTCATGTAATGATCTCCAAAACTTAGACGTAAACCGAGGATCTTGATCAAAAATTATATTCTTTGGTATACCATGCAATCATACAATCTCCTTAATATAGATTACTGCCAGCTTATGAGGAGAATAATGAACACTAATTGGTAGAAAATGGGTAGTCTTTATGAATCGATCAACACTTACCTATATTGCATCGTGATTTATAATCTTGGGTAATCCCATAATGAAATCCATGGTATATCTTTCCTATTTCCACTTAGGAATTTCAGGGTCTTTTAGAAGCCCTGATAGTCGTTGATGCTTGACTTTCACCTTTTAGCAAGTGAGACAACAAGCCATAAATTCTGTCACATCTATTTTCATTCCCGACCACCAATACATGGGATTCAAGTCATGATACATTTTAATTGCTCTTGGGTACAGAGTATATTTACTCTTATGTGCTTTATCTAGGATTTGCTATCTCAATTTTTCTTATGGTAGAACGTATATCTACTTCATGTATTTGACTATTCTACTTAGTGACAGGTCATATTCATAAGTTTCTCCCTTTTCAATCATGCTTCTGATGGTCTGTGTACTTTCATCATGCAACTAAGCTTTTTCAATTGTTGTTCTCAAATCATTTTCTGCCTGATTGATCTTGCTGCCACTAATCATAATCTGATTAGACAAATTGAGATCCCTGAAATCCTTAATCAGTTTTTGCTCATGAATCATTAGGGCTGCCACCTGCACTGTCTTGTGGCTTAATGCATCTGTAACTACATTCACCTTTACTAGATGGTATTTAATTTCTAGGTTGTAATCTTTAAGCAACTCCATCCATCTATGATGTCTCATGTTCAACTATTTTTTATCATCCAAGTATTTTAAACTCTTGTGGTCATAGTACAACTCTACAGTTGCCCCATAGAGAGAGTTTCTCCAGATTTTCAATGCAAACAAAATTGTTATGTCACAAATTTAAAATGCTAACTTAGTAAATTGAAATGATGAGAAGTCTTTCCAGAAGATTGATTTAAGAATTAAAATATAAAAGTAATTAAATTAAAGAAACAAAATTTAGACATGTCAGCATTTTAAATTTGTTAACTTATCATTTTCCGTCTGGAAAGTTAATGGTGTTAACTTAAAAGGATTAAAAACAAACTTTTCAAAGTTGAAGGACTAAAATAGTATCTTGTCTAGACTTAAAGGGCCAAAAGTATACTTTAGCCTATTTGTATAATTGATTTAAACATATTTTTATATATGATTTTCATAATTAAATTTAGATTTTGATTCATTTTTTGGGACATTATTGCATGATTAAGCACTAATTTTAGTTAAGGACAATTGTATTGAATTAAGTGCAATTAGGGGGAAAAATGATCATGATTTATTATTTTGTGCAATTGTTTCTTAGACTTTTGATTCTACCTTGTGCTCAATCCTTCATTGTAGGTGTTTTGGAAGAAAATTGGAGATTTTGGAGGTTCAAAATTACTATTTTTAGGAATAGTAAAAATTATAGAAAAGGGCCCACAATTTCTGAAAATTACAAAACTATGAAGGAAAGTACCTAGGGAAAATCACAAAAAAGAACTCATATGTTCAAAAAATTATAGTTTAGCCTCAATACATTTCAAATATTTTCACTTAAGCCCTCCAGAAAGGTTTTTTTTTACCTTTTCACTTAAGCCCCTAGTCAAAACTTGCTTTTTGACTAGGGATCATTATGTTTGCCTCTTCATCAATGAGACCCGACAGAGAGAGGGCACTCAAGGAAAGTGAAGGACCCAAGACTGGCATATGAAAATAGATGGGTGACAAGTTGGAGGAGGAAAGCAGACATGGAGAGAGATTCCGAGAAGAGTTGGAGAGAGTCGTGAAGGTTTGTGAAAGAGGAACTGAGAACGGAGGGAGTTGAGTTTCAGAGGCTGAAGTCGATCACCACCACCACTATCTTTTCACCATTGCCGAACACCATCTTCACCAACAAACTGTAACCTCTATTTCCGGTGAAGCAGAGCTCAAAAGCTTTATAGGCACTGCTACAGAGACACAGCACCGTGGCAAAAGAATCACCGTCGGCCTTATCCTTCCAGAGCACCATTGCTCTTCTTCCATTATTTCTGGTGGAGTTCATAATTTTTCGGTGACATTTCCAAGTTTTAGCCATAATTTTCTAGATTTCGGTGAAGCTCTTTCTCATATTACCAACCACCTTATCCTCTTCTTCACCGTTGGACAACCTTTATTCTTCACAACATCACCACTGCCACCGGTCCTACTTACTACACCATCCACCACTCTTTCTACCAACGTCCACCATTACTTGAAATCTCTATCGCTGGAAGTCACTATTAGGAAATCACAGTTGCATCTCATTTCATATTCTCATTTCCTTACCATAATTGATAGAGCCAACACTTTATGTTATTTTATTTATTAATTTTTTTTACTATTCACAGTCCGGCCAATACCCATTCCCTCATGAATTTCAAGTATTTCAAATAGGTGGCAGTTGAGATTAATTATTTGTGTAGCTAGTTGCTTTGCTTTTGGCAATGGAGACTTATGCTTTAGCTCAATGAACTACGTAAGGGAGTTATTTCAATTCAATTTCTCAATTGTATATTTTATATTTCCTAGTTTTATGATGTTATTTATATTGAATGAGACTAAGATTTCATTTGATTATCTATTTTATATTTCTTGGTTTTATGTTGTTATTTATATTGAATGAGATTGAGATTTTGTTTGATTATCTCTGTGGATTGAAACTCAATGATTGGATTGTATTTTGTTAATTGAATGCCTGATTTAAAAATTTTCTTGGTTGAGTTCAATGGATTGTATTAGCTAGCATTATTGTTTAGTTAATATAATCGATTTGTGCTTAGAGTGTCCCATTTGAGCATTTTTCTTTAAAGAGCAAGTTACATTAATCCTCTTTTGATTGCACTCTAAGTGGTTCCTCATAGTGCTTTAAGGGATAGTTACTAGCTATATTCGCAGGAGTAACTATTAACTAAGAATACTAGACTTAGGCGCTTGTTCGGGGTTTTACTTTCAAGACCTAAAAAGAAATTTATAACTCCCATGATTTTTTTGAAATATGATGGTTACTTTCTTTATTGTTAAGAGCATCCATTATTCATATTTTCACTTTCAATTTGAACATTTCTTCACTATTTTCCAAGAAATCCAAAAAGAATTGAATTAGCTTTATTTTCATGAATATTAATTTACATAAAAAAATTTTAAAAAATCATTTTTCTAACTGTTTATAGCACTATATTTTACCCAGGGAAGTCAAATTAAAAGACTCTTTGAGTGAGACGACCCGAGTATTGCATTGTACTGCAATTCTTGGATTAATTTTTTTTTTTGCATTTCACCCCAAGATATAAAGACACAGTTAAATCAATAATCATCTGTGCAAAGTTTTGAGATAGAAATAGGATGTTTACCATGGTTGAGTTTAATTTTGAGTTTTTCATTAGAGGTGAAAGGAAGATTGGTGATGTTGTTTTGTTTTTTGAGATTGTTTATTTATATCTCCCTCTTATTACTTGAATTGTTGAGTTTCTTGAGATTATCTACATTGACCTCTCTCTTTATTAATAAATGGCATAAAAAATATAAATAATTGATAGTAAGATTGACTATTGAGATCATTTACATATAATTCTCTCTTTATTAATAAATGCAGACACTAGTATAAAAAAGGATATTTAGACCGGTTATCACAGTTAAGGTCTAAAAGAAATACGCGGTGGTAATTTTTTAATTATAAGAAACTTCTGAGACCAATTATTTAAAAATCCGGTCTTAAAAAAATTATTTAGACCAGTTTTATAAATAACCAGTATAACCGGTCTTAAAAATAACATAAATAAAAATTATTTAAAGAAGATATATATTTTTTAATTTTTTAGACTGGTTGAAAATGAAAATTGGTTTAAAATATATAAATTTTTAGACTGATTATTATTTAAAACTGGTGTAAATATTAATAGAGAAAATGAAAAAAATTCTTTTTTAAGACCGATTATCTTCATAACCGGTCTTAAAAGTCCGATATATCCAACCTAAAATCCATTTTCCCTCTCCATTTTGTTTTCCCTCCCGCTCATTGCCATTGCCGCAAAAGCTCCATCTAAGCCTCTGCTCGTTCTCACCTTCATATTTCACCGTCTTCTCCGCCCTCTGCTCCAACCGTTTCCCTCTCCATTTTTCCCTCCCGCTCATTACCATTGCTGCGAAAGCTCCATCTCAGCCTCTGCTCGTTCTCGCCTTCATATTTCATTGTCTTCTCCGACCTCTGCTCCAGCCTCTGCCACCACCGCCTCCTCCTGCTCCATTTTCCAACCTAAAATCCCATTTTCCTTCTCAATTTTGTTTTCCCTCCCACTCATTTCCATTGCCATGAAAGCTCTATCTTAGCCTCTTCTCCTTCGCGCATTCATATTTCATTGTCTTCTCCGGCCTCTGCTCCAGCCGCCACTACCACCGCCTCCTTCTGCTCCTTAAGCCACGGTCGGTTGATCATCCAAGGTCACTACCTCCTTTGTTCAGGTAAGAGTAATGTCTCCTTGTCATGATTCTTTATATAAATATAGTCGCTGCTAGTTTTACCACTGGATAGCAAAAAATTGTTTAAAGCTGTGGGTCTATGATTTGCGAATTTGGATGTTATGAATCTGTTGAATCACAAGAGCTTGGCCTTTCACATTTTGCATAACCCATAAGAATTTTGTACTTTTAATGAGCATTTAGGTTTGAACATTCTTAATCCATATCGCGACTTGGAAATAATTTGTTTTAATCATAAACTTTATAGTAAGCATTATTCAACATAGTTACACAAATTCCCAATTGCACTATTAATGCCATATTGTTGCAAGCTATTTAACAAGAATTGATTTGTGATTTGTATTATCTCCACACAATTGCCCAATTCCACTATCACTTTATCTAATCTTTTATCTAATTTTTTATTGTAAATTTAGGCACTAGGGACATTCTTATGTGTTTTATGCCTGCATAATTATTGAGTAATGAATGGAGCCAAAATCACTAGTCTTAGTACTTTTATTTTCAAATATAGAAAGATATGTATGCCTTATATATATATATATAGTAATTGATTGATGACTAGTCTTTATTGGAATCTAGGATATAGTATTATAATTTTCTTGTCTTTGTTTCAATTTGCATGCTATCATTTTCTTTCTTGAGTCTATCAATTTCACTGTTTATGTCTTCAAAATCAGATGTAATTGCAGTGGTCCCTTGAAGAGACATAAAAATTCTGTGAAAGGGGAAAAATTACATGAAGAAAATGGAATACACTGCAATTACATCTGATGAAGAAGGCCATGCTTTGTATGTAGAGAGCCTTGTGTCTGTGGAGCTTGATAACAAAGAACTATCCCAAGCCATTTAGTAGAATAGCAGTAACAACACATTTTTTTATTGTTTCTTTTTGTTCTCACTTTTTTTGTCCTCTTTCTTGATTGGTACAGCTAAATACTTTGCATTTTTTCCCTTAGTAATGTGATTTTCACAGCACCCTGTTGCTTTATTTTTCCCAATCAGTTAAATATCCCAGTGTTTCTTTATTTTACTTTGGATCTATCAAAACTGAGGAAACATACAAATAAGTCAATTATTTTACACTGAAGGAAAGAATAATTATTTTAAAAATAATAATTGTTAATAAATACATTGTAAAAGAAGAAGGAAAATATGTAGAAGGGTATTTTTCTATTGTTGCTACTGAAGCTTATTTTGAATTTGGTCATTGGTGTGTAGTTTCCGTGGTCTTAAAATCCTTTCTTCCCTCGTGCAATTCTCCCCATCATACCAAGCTGATCTTTGCTGTGTAGTTTCTGGTCTTTATAAGCTTTCTTCGAGTGATTGACGAGTAATTTAATTACTCTTTGCCATTACATAAATGAAGTGATGCCTAGCATATAATGGTTTATGATTGAATGAGCTTATACATGTATGGTTTTCTATGCTTTGTTTCTTTCCTTAGTTGTATCTTCAAATAATATTTCTCATCTTGCTTATATTTCTCTCTTTCCTTTAGTACCTGATTTAACATGTGTAAAATTAGAAATTTTGGTCATTATGTAGTAGTTAAACTAGGTAACTTGATGAGTGTAATGATTTCATACTCTCATCATACTCCAGCCTTTTCCAGGGGAAAAAATATACAAAAGAGAAGGAAAAAAAGGTGTTGAAATATATGAATCGTAGTTGGGTAAATGCTAAATAGACTAGTATTGAATATGATAATCGGATGAGGGATGTTTTAGAATTTTCTAGAAGAAATTTTGGTAATGATAGTGGGATGTTCTATTGTCCTTGTGTATAATGTATGAATAAGAAACGACTAAGTACTGCAGATATATATACTCATTTAATTTGTAAAGGATTTTGTAAGAGTTATACAGTATGGGTATAGCATGGCGAAGAATTAGAAATTCCAAGTACAGCTCAACAAGGGGGAGTAGCCTTTGATGATAATGACATGGATCTGGACAATTGGATAAAGGATATTATTCGTGATGTAGGAGAAGAGGCTTTTGTGTAATCACATACATATGGTAATATGTGCAGTAATGCTGAAAAGCCAGTGCACCCAGGGTGCACAAAATACCAATTGTTGAAAGCAATATTAAAATTGGTAAGTTTGAAAGCACGGCATAGATGGAGTGACAAGAGTTTTTTAGAAACACTTGAGGACTTTAAGGACATGCTTCTAGATGATAACGTGCTTCCTTGCCGATACTGTAATGCTAAGAAAATATTGTGTCCACTAGGGATGAAGTATAAAAAGATACATGCATGCCCTATTGATTGCATATTGTACAAAAAATAGCGTGAAGAGAAGTAGCAATATCTTATTTGTGAAACCCCTAGGTACAAATCAAATAAGGCCCTGCAAAAGTATTGTTGTATCTTCCAGTCATACTGAGGTTTAAAAGCATGTTTACTAATGAAATTGATGCCAAAAATTTGAGATGACATACAGATGAGAGGATTTCCGATGGAAAGCTTTGACATCCGGCTGATCCTTCTCAGTGGAAGAAAATTGATCAATTGTTTCCTACCTTCGGTGAAGAACCTATGAACCTTAAACTTGAGCTCAGCATGGATAGCATGAATCCTTATGGTAGCCTAAGTAGTATACATAGCTCATGGCTTATTCTGTTTGTAATTTACAACTTATCTCCTTTGTTATGCATGAAACGAAAGTACATCATGTTATCTATGTTGATTTTGGGACCAAAACAACCTGGAAATGACATAGGTCACCTAGAACCCTTGATTGAAGACTTGAAAAAGTTGTGGGATGAAGGTGTTGATGTTTTTGACGCAAACAAGAAAGAGATTTTTAAAATACGAGCCATTATCTTTTGTAATACAAATGATTTCTCTGCATATGGAAATTTGTCAGGACATAGCGTTAAAGGCCATAAAGCATGTCTGATTTGTAAAGAAGGCACATGCTACCATCAACTTCAACATGGAAGGAAGACCGTTTATCTTGGCCATAGGATATTCCTTAGACGGGGCCACCCATTTCGTAGATTAAAGAAAGCCTTTTTTGGTGGCCAAGAGTTTGAAGATACTCTGGAGGCATTGATTGGGGAGAAATTTTATGAAAAGTACAAAATATCAATGTTATATGCGGTAAGGCTACAAAGAGTATAAATGAGAAAAATATATGGAAAAAGAGGCCGGTCTTCTTCAATCCTCCATATTGGCGTAATCTTAATGTGAGACACTGTATTGACTTCATGCATGTGGAGAAAAATATGTAATAGTATTGTTGGGACACAACTCAACATACAAGGTAGTTCTAAGGATTGCGTGAAGGCAAGATTAGATTTGTAAGAAATGGGAATACGAGAAGACTTACATTCGAGGCCACATGATAAGAGAACTTTTTGTCGTCTAGCTTGTCATACTTTGTCTAAGGATGAGAAAAGAAGTTTCTATCAGTGTTTGCATGGAATCAAAGTTCCCTCAAGGTTTTCTTCAAATTTTAAGAAACTTGTGTCGATGAAAGACTTGAAGTTGTAGGGCTAAAATATCATGATTGTTAGAGGGGAGGAATGATATCCTGACGGTTTCTACTAGAAAACTTGAGCATCCAGGTTGTGTAGGGTAGTTGGAGGAGGGGTGGGCATAAAGGATTACTTTGGAGCCCCTTCATGCTATTCCTCAAACGTGGTGACTAGAGACAAACTAGAACGTTGGCCACTACGAGGGCGGAAGCAAGGGTCGAGGTAGAAGCATCAATTGATGCACTATTGGATGCCCAATTAAGCAGGATGAAGGAGGAAGTATATGCCATGGTGAGCACAAGACAAGATACTGGTGCTCCCCAGGCACATTCGCTTGATCCTAAAAAGCAGAGCATTAAATAGAGTTGTTACAATATTGGGCATTCATCAGAAGGTCCTGGAGAAGAAATTGTTGAGCCTTGTGACATTTTTATCGAGGATCCTCTGAGACAGTTAGTTGCACATGGGAGTGTGTACAACCTACGATCAACTGTTCACTACCAGCAAATGACAGATGATAAAGTCAAAGTGTCAATTAAAGAGGTTATCGTTGTAGACGCACCTGTCCCTATCCCTTCTGATGAGTTCAAGATTGTGAGTAATTTCCTGGGTACTTTCATATCATAGCCAAAGCACCTTGTTTCTATTCGAGATGCAGAATCCCCGATCAGAGGCCTAAGTCCAGCTCCTTTCGCTCATGAAATTTTACAGACTTCATTAAATGTCATGCAGCAACATGCTTTGTAAAATTTGGGGAATTCATGAAGTCTGCCGCGGTGCAAGTGGTTACCAGGTTCTTATTAAGGCGCTACTTACCCTCAGGTAGTGGCCTCAAGACCTGGGCAGGCCCCTTTGGGGATAGGGAATTTGGGGAATTCCTGAAGTCTGCCACACTCTCAGGCCAGGTTGCGGGGAGTATGTGCCAGACCATCGTCAGGGCAGGTTGTGGGCAGTGGGGCCGTTACAAGTTCTCTGCTTATGTTGATCAGTTATGATCCTTGTTAGATTTCTTGTGATAAGAGGCATGGTGGTAGGATGATGGCTAAGAATGTTGCCAAGTGGGAAACAAGGATTGCATAATATATGGGTGAAGTTGGAGTTGATTCAGAGTGGTTTTTGAAGTGTTTATCAGCTTGGAATAGCTAAGGGACTCGAGTTTGGCATGATGAACTCGAGTTCATAGGTTAAATTCTGAAGGAAATGTAGTCTTGGACAAGAACTCTCAGTGGTGCCATTAAGTCTTAAATTTCACATAAGACATAAAGCTAACAGATTTTTCACCAAATTTTGAAAATTCACCATTAATTCTAGGAAATTCCAAATTGAGTGGTTCTAAATTCTATGGAAATATATTTCAGTATAATTTCACATAAAAATAGTCAATTATGATCATTCTAACCACAAAATTCCCAGAATGTCACCTAACATCACTGTTCCAGGTTTCTTTCCAGAAAACATGACAGAATTGCAAAAATTCATATCTCCTAGCATACTTGTCTAAAGATTACAAAATACCTACCAAATTAAAGCTTTACATGTCTACTTTAAGTTTGAAAAATTTTATAATTTTTTGATAAGTTTTAACATATGAAAAATCTCGTAAAACGCCACTGTACAGACAGGGCAGAATCAATAACATGCATATACAAAATTCCTAAATTTCAAAATTTATATACAAGCATCCAAAATTTCCAACTGGTGTAGAAAATATCTTAATTTTATTTTAAAAACTTTTAAATTCTTTTCAAATTAATTATTTTCTACATGGATTAGGAGCCCAACCCATGTAGAAAGTAATATTTCTACACTGGTTGGGCTCCCAACCGGTTTAGAAAATATGATGGTCTTCAACATTGCTACGTCCTAGCCAGATAACTCCGTCATCCTCTTCTATAGCCAACAAGTCGCTCAAGCCTTTTATCCCCAAGACCTCCAAATCTTCCTCCTCCCTATCCTCTTCCTCCTCCTCTTCTTTATATGCGTCTTTGAGTCTCCCACTGCTGAAGGAGTTCGACTCTAAATCAGTTTTGATCTCCTCTCGTCACTCTCTCTCATCTTCATCTTCTGGCTATGACTACGGAGATCTCCTACAATTCTTTTTAAGCGCATTCAAAAATCAAAAGCTGATGTTCTAATCAGTAAACCATGAGCAAAATCGGTAAGCCCCCATTGACAACTTTTTCCCCTTTTGGCATTATTCCTTGCTTTGCAGCTTGTGACATTTTTTTAATTTCAATGTCGAGGCTTTACATTTTTGTTTTAGAGCTAAAGACTTTCCCATGAAGAATTCCTAGGTGAAACTTAAACTTGGCAAGGTCAGTCCAAGATTCAGATATAGATGCATACCTCCAATCCTGTTTGGTATGAAGAGCTCATTTTTAGGGTTCTTCACACAACACACGATAAGCTTCTTATTTCTATTCTCAATCATAATGATGAATCAGTAGTCGTCAATGGTGGTCTCGATTTATTGGGCGAGGTACGGATTCCATTAGGCTCTGTTGCCTGTAAGGATAATCAAATCTTACTGCCTGCATGGTTCTCTCTTGAATATCCCAAGACTGAAAAATTTGTCAATATATACTGTGGTTTGTTAAATTTGTTTCCCTGTTCTATTTCATCCAATCAATTAATCTGTGTGAGATTGCATTTCTGCATCATTTTTAACAATGGGCGCATCCAACGAGTTTTGGATTAGAAATTCAGAATGATGCTGTTTTAGATATGTTTTAGACATGTATTTTGCTGATTTATTAATTGTCACATTTTGCTAGGTATTATTATTATAAATTCCTTTTCTTTTCCTTTCAAGGATATTTAAATGCTTTATTTCATTGCTGCAGGTGCCTTACGACATTCATTACAGGATAGATTGAGTAAGGGTTACTCAGGCAAGGGTCAGGATAGATTAATGAACAGGGTCCATGAAACTTCGACAATCACTTGCACGAGGTAATCCTATCTTCATGTTGATGTTTTTCCTATAATTACTATGTAGCAGTATATATACATATATTGAATTAGAGAACAGGCACCAGACTATGCTTCTGTTTCATACAATAGAGAATGGCAAGAAGTCATACAATGAAAGTCATATATGCAAATGAAAGCCATACTGATTTGCACCATCTCCCTTGTAGCTTTCATCTCCATTTAATTAATAGCACCACCTCTTAAAGTTGGCTAATCTACCTGGGCTAGATTAGCGCTTCATGAAGAAATCAATAGTAAGTGGTGGCTTGTGTTTACCAAACTATCATTTATTGTAAGATATATATTGTCTATTAATATAGTCTATCATGCTCAATAACAATTTTTCTCTCCTTATATTTCGTTTCTAATTTCTGTATTGATTTCTATTGGTTATAATTGAATATTAATTGCATTCAAATGTTCTTTTATATTGTCCTTTAATAGGTTGGTGAATATTTAGAGCACAATGATGCCATTTTGCTGGTTGTGGTAGCTGTAGTTCAAGCATCTGAAGTTGCTTCATCTTAAGCCTTATTTGGACTTAACTTTGATTGTACAAATTTCATTATAAAAGTGAAGCTAAGTTTGTTTACCTATATTGATATAACTTTATTAATATTTTGGATTGGAATTTACAATAAATTTGATATTTCAGATTAATTTTGTTGTAATTGTTTTTATTTATCAGATGTTTGGTTGTTTATTATCATATAAACGGGTTTATAGTATAATGAACAAATTTATTTATTTTTCAATAAATCAGTTTCTACACTTGACGGATAAGGAGAGGTGTAGAAAGTCACTTTCTACACGTGTTGTGAGACAACACGTGTAGAAAGTCTAGACTTTCTACACCAGTTCTTTCTACACCTGTCAGATGTCAAATGTAAAAAGTCATTTCCGTCACATGTAAAAAGTCTTTTTTGCATCAGTGCACGTGTCAACCTATGATTGGTCCAAAAATCAAATTTTCGCACATAATATCCAATATGGCAGAATTTTTATTAAATTTTGAAAATTCATATCTAATTGTATAAATGACCAATTGGGGTGGTTCAAAAGGCTATGCAACCCTAATTGAGTCTAGTTTTAAAGAAAAATATAATATTTGGCTAATTAGAACTTTAATCTTCCTAGAAGTTTATTCTTCCTAGAAGTTTAATCTTTAAATGTTGTCCCAGAAAATAATTAATTTCACTGGGTTAATTCAAAAATTCATTTCTCTTTGTGTACAACTCAAAATGACTTATATAACCTATCAAATTAAATCTTGATAAGTCTAATTTCACTCTGGAAATTTTCAAAATTTTTCAAAATCATTCACCTATTGAAAAATGTCACACAATCACCACTGCCACACTAGGAATTTCACCGGTGGCAAAATCACTTTGTATTCCATTTTACTATATTATGTGTGACTTCCAATTGTTTTGTTTTATTATTCCCTGAGCTCTTTAGCTCACCAATATAATTTTTTTTAATGTCCAAGGATATAAAAGAATTTTGGGAAATAATACTATGCCTTACTATGACATTTACCAAACAGGGGTCTAGTAGTCCTCTTTAATCCAAGCTAAATCTTAAGCCTCTAGTCCCAAAATTCGGGATATCACAATTAGGGTCCCGAAGCACTCTGTTGCTGCTATAGTTATTTATGCATATAGTTTTGGCTACTTTTGAATGCTCTATACATTTATATATTTTGTAAACCTTGCGGTAATTCTCCTGTAATGTAAACATGTACTTAATATCAGTATGTTTTTGCTTTTTCTATATGCCCTACGGAACTTTACGCTTATTCTTCAGTGAATATCAAAATGTTAAGGGGTTTCACACACACACACACATATATGTCCGTTTGTGTATGTGTGTGTGTGTAAAATTCTTCTATCATAGATTAACCATTATATTCATTTAATCTAGACACATCTTAGATTCAACAAGTATGGACATTATACCTCATGTTGGGCTATTCTTGTGTGCAACCCTATTGGCCTATAAGAACTTAGTAGTGAGCCAATGACTATACTAACCCACAAGTCATAAGCAGCCTCTAACAAGACATTATGACTACCCAATTCATTTGAGGATAGATAAACTGATACAACCTGTCATACAACCATATCATGTCCCTTTTGTCACACGATATTTCTGTCAAGCATGAGGCATGGAGAATGTCATCCTCCTATTCCTGACCATCACTTTCTCGATCCTGAGTAGTCTGACTATAGAAATGGAAACTCCAATCCATCGTAATATGACCATACATTTCTTAGACTTACTCATTAAGGGGTCTAGTAATATCTCTCTCTAATTTGAGGGACAAATTTCATATTGACCATTCACATTCCTCTACATGAAAACCACCAAGGCCACAAACATAGCCTTTATCGTCACTCGGTCAAAGTTGACTTTTGACTAGGTCAAAGCTGAGCAACTCTCATGTAGGAATCCATGATGATCTCAGTGTTAGAACTGGCTGACACCCAAGAGGGGGGGTGAATTGGGTGTGTGATAAGAAAGTATGATCTTTTAAGATCTTTTCGCAACTTATCAAATCAATACATGTGGAAGTATAGAAACATAAACTGATATGTAAATCATATATGCTGGAAATGTAAAACCTTAGGGAAGAGAATATGCAAACTGTGATTTATCCTGGTTCGGTCCAATCCACGATGACCTACGTCCAGTCCCCAGGCTCCTCCTGAGATTTCCAATCCACTATCTTCTTGTTTAATCGGGCACAAGAAAAACCTCTACAAATCTCTTATGAAGTTACTCCCCCTTACACACTGTAAGGTCACCCTCTTACGGTAAGTTGATCAAAGCAATCCCAAAGTCCTTTCTCTCTTGCTTACCTGTGCAAGTCTTATGAGCAGCAACGTTCTCTCCTGCTTACACCACTGTAAGTCTTACGAGCAGCAACGTTCTCTACTGCTTGCACCTTGTAAGTCTTGTGAGTAGAAGGTACTACTAGCAATTCTCTCTACAACTTTCCCGTAAGGTAATCAACCCTCTCAAGGTCCCTCTACCTTGAGTTCAATACAGAAATATATTTGTAAGGATTTACAAACTCTCTTACAGAGTAGATAGGATACTCACTGAAGTACAATACAAATATTCACTCTCTCAAATATACATAATATAGAAGATGAAATAGAGCAAAGAGTGGTCGGAGGTAGAAGACTTAGAATATCAGCATGTTCATGTTCTCATCGTATCGCTTGCTTTTCTGTGTTTGAATCCTCCTCTATTTATAGCTGAGTTGTGGAAGATATCCGTTAGAGTCTGTTGATTCATTTGACCATTGAGCCCATTCGGATATTCTTCTGTTATAATCCCATCTGATACTTAGACAGTTACTATATCATTTTTGGTTGGAGTCTCATTGCTTTGCACGGTCGTTGAGTGTATTTAAATATTTTCCCGTTGATCGTGCTCTGACACATGCTTCAGCGTTTCTTACAGTTTTCCCATTGGTCTGACAGATGCAATAGTATTTGTCTTCCGTTACTTATGAAATTTGCTGCCGCCCACGAATAGTTGTCGTTTGAATGGAGAGTTCAGTTACTTATCATGTGCGTGATGGTGGAGTACAACTGTAACACACTTATGAATATAATCGTTAGGAAATATTTGTATCTCAACAGACTAATAAGAATCACTGGAAGTGTTTTCTGAAAAACAGTAATAAGACCATCGGGAGTGATCTTGTTTTCGCAACTGAGTAGTAAAATGATATACCATATGATTTTGATAGCAATTTGGAGAAATCAGTGATAATAGAATTTTACTAGCAAAATCAGTTGTTGTTTATGAAGGTAATAGCAAATGGATTATAGTGTATGTAGGAAAGCGTATACTGGAACAATAAATCATTATATGAGAAAATGCAATATCACTTGGAAGTGAATATAATGTCATTGGGAGTGATTTTGAAAACTTTGAAAACTTCTGACAGTGATTGCTGGTTCACTGGAAGTGATATTGAAAATTTCATATTTCACTCGAGTGAATTTGGGATCACTGGAAGTGATTTTGTAAACAGTGATTTCTTCTTGGAGTGATTTCCAATTCACTGGAAGTGATTTGTAACTTTGCAAATATCACTCGAGTGATTCAAGATCACTGGAAGTGATTTTATGAACAGTGAAATCTTCTTGCAGTGATTTCCAATTCACTGGAAGTGATTCAGCGAAAATCCAACATTACTCGAGTGATTGAGGATCACTGGAAGTGATTTGAGAATTTTGGCGGATCACTCGAGTGATCTCAGCTTCACTGGAAGTGTTATGTAAAACAGTAGATTTTTCTTGAAGTGAAATCCTAATCACTGGAAGTGATTTGCTTCATCACTCGAGTGATTTACAATCACTGGAAGTGATTTGGCGCATCACTCGAGTGAATGAGAATCACTGGAAGTGAATAGCAAAACCGTGGGAATTTCTTGAAGTGAAAACAAAATCACTGGAAGTGATTAGCCTGATCACTCGAGTGATTTACAATCACTGGAAGTGATTTGGCAGATCACTCGAGTGATTCATAATCACTGGAAGTGATTTTCAAAACAGTGAAATTTTCTTGCAGTGATTTCGCGATCACTGGAAGTGAAATTGCGGATCACTCGAGTGATTTCCCATATCACTCGAGTGATCTGTAATTTTCCGCAATCACTCGAGTGATTTCAGCGATCACTCGAGTGATTAACAAAATCACTCGAGTGATCTTTGCACAGATCACCAGTAAACAGAGGTCAACTTCCAGAAGCCATAACTCTTCGAATATGACTCTAAAATTGCTGTGTTATATATAATTGGAACGCCCTGGAAGTCTACTTTCATATGGAACTAGTTTCAGCTCAATAGGATCAGTGTTTTGAGAGTTATACCCAAAATACTAAACCTGTTCCAGAAAGTGACGCTGACATGAAGGTCATATTGGAATACTTATATCTCCCTCAGCTGAGCTCCTTTGATGTTGGTTCTGGTGTCCAAATGACGCATTAGGAGTCTAGTTTCATATGCAACTGGTTTGATCTCAATTGGAGTTGTAGGTTGAGAGATATAATCAAATAACTAGGCCTCGCTCAGCTGGATGAAGAACAGACACTGAAAAACTGAAAATCACTCGATGCTACAGTGCCACTGCTACAGTACCCGTAGAACTTGAAACTTGCTATTTTTTCATTGATTCTTGCAAGTTCTTCATTCCTCAATTTCTTTCTTCCATTACTTGACTAATCTTCAATATATGCAATAACAAATAGTTAGTCAATGTATTAGAAAAGTATACTATGCAAACTTTTGCTCTCTTAATATTTGATATCTATATTTGGCATCATCAAAACTAATCATATCTAACACTCAGGTCAAAGAATATAGTGACGTGGTTATACATAAGACAAGATTATAACTTGATCTATGTAGCTTTCTCATAGCAGGTCGGTCCAATACCTTGTACTCTTACAAGTACCTAGGACTTTGATTCGTATCTCCATACCTCTTTAAAGTCATACTAGTCTTATTTCATCTTTCCACCCGCATAGATGATCGACTAGGGAAATTTAAGAAAATCATTATGATTTATCCAAGGATAGTTATCACAGTGAACATGATAACAAAATAGAGAAATTCATTGAATAACAATATTCAAAGTACAATGTTTGGACCCTATGGCACAATTTCCAACATTAACTTGGTGTTGATGTGTGTTGTGTCTCTTGCATATGTTATTCGCTACTTCATCTCTAAAAAGGTCAATGATAATATGACCCTTCCATACATGAAAATGAAATTATAGGAAGACATTTTTTGAAGGAAATCATAGGTAAGTACTAGTCATTTGTATAGTATAAAATGGATTTACTTTAAATTTGACAATTTGAATTGGGGTTATAAAAAATTAAAATATTGAAATGGCAAACCTCACTCATTGTTTCTTAGAAATTTGACAATTGGAACTAGGGTCAATTGTTCTTAGGAATGTAATTTGCTTTAAGTTTGCTTATGTTGTTTTATTTTGTGTCAGTGTATTAATTAATTTAATTATTGATTATTAATTATTAATAATTAAGTGATAATAAATCACGGAGTTAGTTCTCAAAACAACAATATTTATAAAGGCATATGAAATTTACAAGGTGGTTGATAGTCAAATTTACTATTTTATAATTAACATTGGCTTTATTTTTTTCAAATGACTATTTTTAGGGTTTTAACAATTTCTTATAAGTTTGTTTTCCTCGATTAATTTGGACATCAAATATCATTTATTTCTTTAAAGCTTTTAATCTCCTTTTATTCTAAAGGTGTAAAATCCTTTTCTTAAAACTTGATTATTCATACACTTAATCAAAATCTCAAAATAACTAATAGTACTATAGAGAATAGAGAAGATTAAACCCAAAGGACTGCCAATTCCCATCTTTACTTTTGATACATCAAATATTATTACCAAAAGATTCTCTAACGAATTGAAGTTAACTATGATAGAAAAGAATTGAACTAACTCATTTGAAAACACCTATCATAGTTACAAGCATTAAAACTACTTAATGAACTTATCCATGATAGAAAAGAGACATACTGAACATTTAACACCAATCATGGATAATAAAACATTTCTCATTGTTTCACAAATCAAACCATAATTAATTAATACACTTGGGCCTTAAGCTTCTCGAAGCCCAAAATATAACAATCAACCATAAGCCCAAGTAATGAAAGTATCTTCCACATGATACTAAAACACCTTTCCAACATCAAAAAATATCAAAACATCCATATGTGGATCCACAATCATCATGCTAAGAAGACTTTAAAGGCCTTTGACCTTCTACTAGCCTATTCGCGAGTAACATTTAATCAAACTATGAATCAATCAGAGATTGTAAGATATAAGCCCGATAATTAGCAATATATACCATTTCAACACATAAATGAACACAAGAGGCTTTACAGAGATATCACAATATCAAGCCTCAAAAGCTCTCTCTGAAGTCCTAGCATATAAACTATCTATCATACCCCACAGAATTTAGACATTTCATAAAGCATAATTGCATAGTTCAAACAGGCAAACATAATTTATATAAATATACTGAAATATGTTTCTTGATTATAATACAGGAGTCCGAAAAGTAGCCAAGTACTACATATTACATCCCAAAACTTAAGTAGTCTATACTATGATTAACACTGGAATAGCTCCATAAACTGCTCGTCCTCAATCCTGGTGTTTGACTTTCCATTGCCCTTGGAATTCCTATGCCTATAATACAGGAAAGGGATGAAATTCGAATGAATCTCAGTAGTAACCATAAATCATTCATATAAAATGAAAATAGTAAACATGCAATGTGGCATTTATCTTGATACAGGAATCAAAATACCTAAGCCTATCTGACAATGCTCAGGAAACAAATGATGATTTTGTCCGGATCAAAATGATCATCCGTTTCTGATATACACAAATCATAACTTATACATAGGAATTCACCATGGAATTAATCTATGTAATGTGATCACATAACAACTTGGAGCAGGCCTATACCTGTCTGTACACATCATAATAACTTAGAGTAGGCCTATACTTGTTCGTATATATCAAGCCTCTCAACTGGGTCCACCTGGCCACATGGTACCTTAAAGGTCCCATAGGGTGGTTTAACACATCATCCACACTCAGAGAGTATCAACATCATAGGAAATACATTGAACAGATCATGGCAATCATCGTATATTAACATTCACATAGTATATGAAAGATAAAGTTACTACTTGGACTCCTTTCCATCGCCTAGCTTCTACCGGTCCTTTAACCTTTTGTCTAGCTCGATAAATACCAAATTCCTAAAATTCCCAAAGTAATTGTAAATGAGCTATTACTCATTCATACTTTATTCTAAAATTTACAAGTTGGTTATCTTAACCCAAAATCGCATATTTACCAAAATACCCTTGGGAACTCGGTTCGACCCCGGTATTTTGTACTTTTCCAAAAATTACAACTTAAGCCCATTCTACATATTTTCACATGTACATCTCATATTTGGCCTTAGATAAGATCAATTCCAACTCTAATTACAGTTTTGCCCTTGACAACCCTAACTTTGGGTTTTAGGGGCAAAATTGTCATTTCACAATCTGGGGCTTTTCACACTTTGAACTCAACATGAACCCTACATAATTTTCCCTTATAAACATCATGGAACAATAAGAATCATGAAATTCCAACTCTATACCTTATTTTCCCCTGTGGCCAAAAGTTCTGGGAAATTGGGAAAAATCATATTTTCATGATTCTAACTTCTAGAACAACTTCTTTCTACTTGTATTCCTTTGTTTAGCCATTAATTCTCAAATTTAACATAATCAATGGAAATTTGGGCAGCATTTCTCCTTAGAAAATGGACATCCCAAATTTTGCAAAACTACTAGAAACAGTTCAATAACCAGCCAGAATACAGCCACAACTCAGTTTCTGATAAGAATTTTAGAGTTTGAGTAACTTACCTCACTTCTTCTCCCTTCCTCCTACTTGGCCGAAATATCCCCCTTTCTCCTTAGAGTGTTTTCTTGTTGAAGGACTAATTCAAGAAGGTAGGAAGGTTAGAGAGAGGTTTCTGGTATTATAACACAAGATTGTGCAGAGATTTCGGCATACTTACCTTATATATGTGCTCTATACTTCCTTCTTCCTTCCTCTTTTTCTCTCTTCCTTTCCTTCCCATAATGGCCGACTTATGGCCTTAAATAAACAAGGCAGCCATTTTGTGGAATTGTCTTGTCATTTTCTAATTGGTCCTTATCTTATTTATTGCATAAGCCATAATATAATTATATATTTAATTATATAATAATATTTGAATGCTCAATCTGACCCCGTTTCTTCATATATTTAATTAAAAAATTTTCAGATTACATTTATTTGGTCAAAATGACCATTTTGCCCTTATAATTTTCGCAATACTTGAGAAATTGGCATATTTGTCACCAAATTTTAAAAATTCATATCTAATTGTATAGATATCCAATTGTTGTGGTTCAAAAAGCTATGTTACCCTTATTAAGTCTAGTTTTAGGAAAAAATATAATCTTAAGCCAAATTAAAGCAAACCATTCCCAGAATTATTATTTTTGAAGTCTGCCCCTGAAAAATGTCAAATTCGCTGGGCAAGTTTCAAAAATTCATATCTCCTTGTATACAACTCTACAAATTTCTATCAAATTAAAGCTTATCATGTTTACTTTTATTCAGGGAAGTTTCATAATTTTTGGAGGTCATTTACTAATTAAAAAGCATCATACAACCTGACTGCCTCAACAGGAAATACACTGACTATCTTATACAATGACTATTTTGTTGTGTGTGACTTTATTTTCTTTGTTTTGCCACTTTGCATGCTCTTTTATCATGGAATACTATAATAGTTACATGATACTTAGTGATAAAAATTTTGGGACATTACATCCATAAATTCTAAAACTTTTCAGAATGAAACTAGATATAATAAAATTTACTTTGATGGGTTATATGGAATTTTTGGAGTTGTACACAAGGAGATATAAATTTTTGAAGTTAGCCCAAACAAACCAGCTTTTTTAGTGGCAGCATTCAAAAAATAAAAATTTTGAGAATGGTGAGCTTCAAATTGGCTAAAGGTTATATTTTTACCTAAAACTAAACTTAATAATGGTCACATAGCCTTAAGAACCACCGCAATTAGATATCTATATAATTAGATATAAATTTTCAAAGTTTGGTGACAATTCTGCCAATTTTCTCAAGTATTGCGGAAATGAGAGAAACTGCAAGGGCAAAATGGTTATTTTGACCAAATAAATATAATCTGGAATATTTTATGAATAAATACAGAGGGGATGGATAGATGGAGCTTATAAAAATGTCACGTAATTAAATATATATTTATATTATAACATGTGACATAAGTGGAATTAAGAGCGAATCATTATGGAACATGTGTGCAACACTAGAATTCTCTAAAGCTCTCATCTCTTGTTCATTTAAATGGCCAAAGTTAGCCAAATGAAGAGGAGAGAAAGGAAGGAGGAGGGTTGAAGATAAAGAAGAAGAGGAAGAAAGGATAAGGTCTAGAGCTCAGACATAAGGTAAATATGTCGAAATCTCTGTTCAATCTTGTTCTCTAACTTGTGAAACCTCTCTTTAACCTCCCTATTTTCTTGGGTTAGTCATTCAGAAAGAAAAAACTCGAAGGGGAAGGAGAGACATTTTGGCCATGCTAGGAAGAAGGAGAAAGAGCAAGCTTTAGTATTCTTAACGAAAACTGAATAGTGGTGAACTTCTGGTTGGTTATTGGACTATTTTCTGATGATTTTGTAAATTTGGAATGTCCAATTTCTAAGGGGAAATAATGCTCAAATTTTCATTTTTTATGTTAAACTTGAGAATTAATGACCAAACAAATGAATACAAGTAGAAAGAAGGTGTTCTAGGAGTTAGAATTATGAAAATATAAGTTTCCCTAATTTTCTTCTAAGTTTCGGCCAAGGAGGAAAATGTGGGAGAGATTTGGAATTTCATGAATCTAATGGCTCCATGGTGTTTAGAAAGGAAAATTAGGTAGCGTTCATGTTGAGAGTAAAGTGTTAAAAGGCCCGAAAGAGGTAAAATGACAATTTTGGCCCTGAAACCCCAAATTGGACTGTCAAGGGAAAAATTGTAATTTCAGTGGGAATTGATATTATCTGAGGTCAAATATGTATTCTACATGTGAAAATATATGGAATGGACCAAAGTTATAATTTTTAAAAAAGTACAAAAATACTGGGTAAAAAGAGAATTAGATCGAGTTGCCTAAGGGCATTTTAGTAAATATGCAATTTTAGGCTATGATAATCAACTTGTAAATTCTAGAACAAAATATGAATGAGTAGTAACTCATTTGGGAATTTTAGGATTTGCAAATTGCCCGAGCCAAACAAAAGATTAAAGGACTGGTAGTAGCTAAGCCTTGTAAAGGAGTCTAGGTAGTAACTCTATCTCTCATATGAATGTTTTGTATAATGTGTTGTTTGTGGTGTTGATACTCTATGGGTGTGGGTGATGAGTTTAACCACCCCATAGAACCTTTATGGTACCATGTGGATAGGTGGACCTAGTTGAGTGGTTTGATATCTACGGACAGGTATAGGCCTACTCCAAGTTCTGATATGTATAGACAGGTAAAAGCCTTTTCCAAGTCTTGATGATTATGGACAGGTATAGGCCTGCTCCACGGATAGGTATAGGTCTGCTCTGAATTGTTGTGATCAGATTATGAGATGATATTGTGCAATTCAGGAACAAATGATAATTTTGATCCAGACAAAATCATCATTTGGTTCCTGAGCATTGTCAGATAGGCATTGGCATTTTGATTGCTGCATCATGATAAATGTTGCATTACATGTTTACTTTTCACATTTTATATGATTGACATTTGTTACTACTGAGATTCGTATGAATCTCACCCATTTCCATAAATTAACAATTTATTTAGAAAGCGGAAGTGGCTCAAAGGGCAATGTGGCGAATGCCGGATGTTGAAGGTTCAATGTTGATCAAGATTTTATCGTTGGTTATCAACTAATATTTCTGTGTACTTGGAATTTGTGCTATAAATTGTATACAACATATGGGAACATTTTGTAATGTAATCAGGAATTTTATATTAGTATAATGTACTATTATTGTTTGCCCATTGAATTGCACATTAATACTCTGATAAATGTCAAAATAATAAGGGGTTTGACAACGTTGGCCTATCATAAGGCATGAACACTAGCCTTGGTTGTACCCATTTTCTTGGGGTTTGGAAGAACATCCTCGAACTACCCCTAACCCGATATGGTTATACTCGCTGCCCTTCGGGTATTCGCTAGTCCTCTAGGGACTGGTTCACGGGCGGCGGTGATCTACTCCACTCATGCCTCCTTTCACACATATTTCCTGTTACAATATAATCAATATCATATTAGTATACTATTTTGTTACTGCTAGAAACGTATGCTCTGATACCAAAAATATCAAACCCTTCAATATTTTGACATTTTTAGAGTAACGATGCATAGTTCAGTAGCCATACAGAAATAGCATAAACATACTAATATAAAGTACTTGATTACATTATAGGAAATCCCCACTTTGTTTGTACATAATAATTACAAATCCCAAAATATATAAAAATATTAGCAAATAACCAACACTAAATCTTGAACAGGACCGAAACTTCTCAGTTGCTGGCGTCAACCTACTTACCCTTAGAATCACTTCCTCTAGCTGAATAAATTTTAATTTATAGAAAGGGTGAGATTCATATGAATCTTAGTAATAACATACAATCAAAAATATAAAATGTAATAAATAAACATGCAATACACTAAATAATCAATAGAAATCAATGTTGTAAACTTCTCTGTCTGTTATGCTTTCAGGATCAAATGACTGTTTGACCCCACTTGCTACAATATTCCAGAGCAGACAATAGCCTGTCTGTGCTTGTCTTATTACCTCAACTAGGTCCCACTAGGCCTAATGGTACTTGTGTTTTTCCTATAAGGTAGTACATGTGCTTTTCCCATACCACAACGAGGAATTATATCAAACATGTCTATCTACCTAAGCTGGGTCCCACTTGGCCTGTTGGTACTTGTATTTTTCCTATAGGGTGGTACTTGTGTTTTTCCCACACCACAACTAGGTTTTCCAACATACAATTTCACATCACAGAACATGGCAATACAAAGCATATAAACAATCACATAATGTATGAAAGTAGAATTACTACCTAAAATCCTTTCCAATTCTAGCTACTCGGTCCTCTAATTCTTGGTCCAGCTCGGGCAAATGTCAAATCCTAAAATTCTATATTTTATAATAAATGATTTATTACTCATTCATGTCTTATTTCACAATTCATATAGTTGGTTATCTCTACCCAAAAAGGCATAATTACCAAAATGCCCTCAGAAACTTGGTCTAATTCCTTTTATACCTAGTATAATTGTATTTCACCAAAAAATATGACTCAGACTATTCCTACACAATTTCGAGTGTAGAATCCATTTTTTACCTCAGTTTTGACAAAATTACACTCCATTTCCTAGAATGCCCTTAGCAGCTACAAATGTTATGGTTTTAGGGATAAAATTATCATTTCACACCATAAAGCCTTCATACTCCATTTTCACATATTCCCAACACAATTTTACATTCTAAACACAGTGGAATCATCAAATCCATCAAATTCCAGCCTAATCACCCCAAAAACTAGTCTGGCCAAAAATTTAGAATTTTTAGAAAATGGAAGATTTTCAATTTCCATTCAACTAAACATCTTCTTTTCACTTCTAATCACTTGTTTAATCACTTAAACACCTCTTGAACAGTATTAATCAAAATTTGGGCAGCACCACCCCTTTAGTGTTAATGAATCCCAAATTACAAATTCATGACAAACCAAGCCAATAACCACCAAAAATCACCAACAACAATCACAAATCAACAAGAGAAGACAAGCTTTCAAGCTTACCTTGATTCTTATTACTTTCCTCTCTAAAACTGTGGCCTCTTTCTCTTCTTTTCCTTTGATTTTCTTCTTTATTTGCATGATTTCAAGAAGGATATGAAGATTAGAAGAGGTTTCCGAGAGATTGATGAAGAGAAGAACAAGGGAATTTAACTACATCTTATCAAACTTTTTCCTCTTGATTCTTCATCTTTCTTCTTTGCTCTTGTTCTTCACTTGCTCTCTCTCTCTCTCTCTCTCTTCTCTTTCTCAACTTGGCCGAAATATGGCCTTTGGAAGAGCTCAATTATCACTTAAACCATCCTCCTCCACCTCCTTAAAAATATGTTTTTTTAATTGTAAATTTCACACATGTCATTACTTTTTGCTTCTTCTTTTTCCATATGGCAAGAAAAGCCTCCACATGGAATGATATGTGTCAAAATCTTATTTTTCCTTTCCTAATTCTTTTTTTGGCTGACTTTAGCCATTAATTAAAGGGAAAATATTGGTTTTTTAATTTATTAGGAAAATGACTATTTTGCCGTTACATTTTCTTCAATTTTTGAACCAATTGTTGTCTTCTTTATTTCCTTTTTGGTTTAGCCAAAATTTTGCTAAATAAATTGGGCCAAAAATTGTGCTCTGCCATTCATAATTTTAGACTACAATATTTTGTCTTGATGAAGACAAAAATATGGGTATTATGTCTTAATTTGGCCAAAATTTCATGTAATCTCTATTTTCAATATTTTGGCTATTTCAAGGGCACCAAAATTCACCATTTTATTATATTTAGTATAATCAAATGTACAATAAATTTTAGTGAATAAAATTTGAGATATTACAGGTTGACTACTCCTTCCTAAATTAAAAAGTCACGATTTTACTACCTTGAAGAAGCATGGATTTTGCAGATACACTTAGAGAAATATAACAATTTATGCTAATTAAGATGTGTTCAAAAATCACTTTTAAATGTAGGGTCCATTAGTATGAATCATTGGAAATGGTTTATAAATGCCATCCAATTTGGCAGGAGAAGTCTCCAAGCACCAATAGCGTGTGGTCACTTCTCTTCATTTTCACTGTATCATTATTTTTGTGTAGTCGATTCTGGTTTTAATGTTATCTCCCATTTACAATTTTTTTGCAGATTATAGTGCGACTTCAAGATCCTCGAGGGATTCGCCGAGGTGGATTAACATAAGCTAGCCCCCTTAACCTTGCTGCCAATAGAGCTTGTCAGTGAGGCTTTATTTGTTCAACGTATATGAGATTTCTCCTTCATTTTTTCTTTTTTTTCCTATTTTCATGGTCTATGGTTCTATGAGAATCACCCTAATTTCTTGTTCTTGGATTTTAGCTTTGTTTTCCTTCGTATTTTTCTTGATTGTAACGACCTTGGCTTTGTGAAATTTGTCAGCCCTTTTAGTGTAAAAACTTTTAGAATGATAACTAGTGTTTAGCTTGATGATTAGAAAATGGATTTTAGGATAGTAATTACATAATTTTAATTTTTAGAGTTATCCGAATGAATCAAAAGATCAACCTCCAGCAAAATGCCGACTTTTTATTTTTGAAGGAGTGAGTCACAAGAAATTAGGTGTGAGAGGAAGAGAAGAAAGAGAAAGAGAGAGAGGGGGTCCAAGGGTAGGGTTGAGAGTGAGAGATTTAATGTGTACAAGAGGGAACATTTGACCTAACTTCATGGGCCCCACAAATAATAAAGTAACATACATTTTCTCTGACATAATGGTTTTGTTATTTTTGCCCCATTTTAAAATGTTTATGGTAATTTTGCACCCAATAAAACTTAATTATGCCAGTGTACATTTGACAAAACATTATTGTTAAATCTGCACCTTAGCCCTTACTATAAATATATAATAGTCTTTTTTAAGAATTTTTATTTATGTTATTAAATATATAATGGTTGTTAAATTGAGACTACTATGTATTATGCAAGCATTACCAAATATAAAGAATGTTGTTTACGTGTGCTTGTTATTTATTATCACAACATTGCGCATATCATGACCTTACCAAACCTGAATACATAGAGGGTGTTATATTAGAATCGTTATAATAGATACTGAAAAAATCACCATTCATAACTATTATATATCTGCGTTGAGCATATATAGCGCTTGCATATATGATGTTTCGTAACCGTAATTTATGGTTTATAATAACTATCATATATCTGTAATTTTGTAGTAGTGGCTTATCTTACTAAAAGATAACAATAGATAAAAAGGTTTATCCCCATACATCGAAGAGTTATCAAAATCTAAATTTGACTTTATTAAGACCATCTAAACTATCATCTCTATACATTGAATTTCATCTTGCAATTTTAGTATATTCATGACTCATATTCCCGTGCTCTATAGCTATGACATTTTTTGCTTCTATAATGCTCTTCAATTAGATCAACATTATAATAATTGTTTTCGTTAAAGGTAAACTTATTCTTAATTTAAGAAAAAAATTTGAATTCAAGAAGGTTATACCTCTAGAATAATTAGAACAATTAATTTTAATACACCAATAGTGCTAAAAAGGATCAAGCTGATATTCTCCAACATCATTGCGCATTAATTCAAAGAGGAAAATTTTCCCCACTTATTGTAAGAATTTAAATTAATCATTTAATCAATAAGAAAAAAACAAAAAGAATCTCAATAAACATTTGTTTCATTTCCCCTTATATTTTTTGTTCTTAAAAAACTAAGAATTTTTATTCGATGATAATTTTTGTTCATATCCAAAATAGAATAATGATAATAGTTAATTCCAGTGGACCAATTAATAATTGTTTGATTAAAAAATATTTCTTTCAATTTTTTATATGTTTATATATTTTCCCTCAATAATATGAAAAATCCCAACAGTTATAACAATAATCTATTATCTCTACTAAAAGCCATGAACTTCCACAGTTAGGATTGCTTTGGAATTTCGTGCGGCTTATATCTTTTCGCTATCTCTATAAATAGCATTTCAGCTTTGATTCATTTTTTATCTCGTGGCTTCACTTTTTCTTTTCTCTCTTTTAGATTCCTGGCTTCGTTTTTTCTTCCCTCTGTTTCAGAATTTTTGAATTAGGATGTCTCAGTATTTTCTTCTTTTTCACCGTACTCGGGTTTCCTGTTCTTTGCTTTTGTTTTGTCGATATTATATGGGCATTGCTTTTTTTTTCTTGGTGTTGTTTTTTAGTTCTTAGGATTGATGTTTTTTTTAACCTAGTATGGTATTTCTCTTCCTTTGTTTTTTTATAGTGTTGTTTATGTGTCTCATTTTTTTGTTGCTTGCCTATTATGTTTTTTTAGCGCCTGACGGTATTGGCTTGTGATTTTTCCGTTGGAGATGGCTATTACTGAACGTTCACACTTATGTTTTTTACGAGATTGGTGGTAGAGTTTCCCAACGTCGGGGGCTTCCTGTTGATACTTTTAGGAGATTTGTTGAAGTGTTTCAGCTAGATTTGTCCTTTCATGGCAATTGATTTGTGTGATACCCTCACATATGAGCATAAAACTATCCTATGCTTTGATACCACAAAAAATGAAACACCTTATTTTCAACATCTCTGATACCAAAAATGTAACACCCTTCCTTACAATACCTCACCGGCTCTTAGTTCCATTAAATCAGAGTAAGCGAGTGATAATTTAAATAAACTAAAAGCCGTTTTCTTTCTTTATGCTAGAGCGATCCTCTTATTACATTAGAGCGGTTATCTACTTTAACAACAATCATTCATACATGCTTATACATACATATATACATGAAAAATAAATGTAGTGCCTCGCACTACAGTCCCTTCTTCACTTCACATCTCCATATCTTCTCCGTGCTTACTTTCAGGCATCCATCAACCTGTCACTATTGTTGTTAGGAGGAGTGAGATTCGAGAGAATCTCAGTAGCGAACAGTACCACTATGCATGGCAGATACATATGAATGCATGACATGCTTGCCTACCAAATATGATGCCAACATAATGATATGTTGCATGCTCAATGTTATGATATACATATAGCCATTGAACAAATATAACAGAGCTTCAATCAATCAACATGTTCAACACGAACAGGCACAACAATCACATAACCAATGCAAGACATACATATCATATATATGCAGGAAAGGTAAGTTTACTACCTGTAGGACTTCACGTCCTTCCTTAAACTATCGTCCTTGCTCCGGTTCTAGCTCGACCGTCTATTCATCGAGTCCTAGAATTCCCAAACAAAGTATACATGAGTCACTACTCATCCTTATAACATTCTAGACTCATTTTCAGTTGATAACTTAGCTTAACTACGCTAAATTACTAAAATGCTCCCGGAAGCCCGGCCTAACTGTACTTTTACAAAAATTTATAACCTGGGCCAATCCTACATAATTTCGCATGTATAATTGATTTATGACTTCATATCAGTCAAATTAAGGCCCAAATGACCAAAATACCCCTTGACAGCCCCTATTTAAAGCCATAAGGGTAATTTGGTCATTTCACACTCCAGGCCTTTTCTCACTTTCCCTTCAACATGAACCTTACACAATTTTCTCTTCTGAACTCAATGGAATCATCCAATCAATGAAATTCCAACTCATGGCTCACGCCTACACATGACAGCCCATATAGAGTTCTCAGAAGAGTTGTGTCAGTTCCTCCCTTTCTTTGTCTTAATATCTTCCTTTCTACTTATACTTACATGATTAGCCGTTTAGACATCCATTGGACATTATTTCAGCCTCTAGAACACTATTAGAACGAGAGATGAACAGTACCCTACTCTCAAAATACTCATCCAAACGACAAACTGAAATGGTAGAAAGGAAGCTTACGCTTACCTCTAAGCTTTTTTGAATTCGGTTCGAAATTCCGGTGATGCTCCGGCCGACGAAACGGCACCAACGATATCCAAACAAGAATCTAAAACCATAGAATCGAAGCTCAGGATGAGTAAAAGAATGTTTGTACTTGGTACTTGGAGAGAAAATTCTGTTTCGGTTGAGTTCCGGTGAATAACAGCTTTCTCTCTCTCCTCTCGTTCCCTGTCCATCTTTCTCATTCTTTCATTTCTCATTCTCATATATTCCGATTTCTCTTTCCTTTCCCTTTTAATTTGACCGCAAGAAAGAACACGAATTGATGATAATGGATGATGATTAATTAAAATCATCCAGGTGGCCTTTACTCAATTAGTCCACCTATCTCATTTCTTGCACAACAAGTTTCCTTTCTCTTTTCCTTCATCATTCCACCAATATTAATGAGAAATAAGAGAGTATAATTCACTCTCAAATTATCCCATTATACCACCTTAAGTGGTCAACTAAAGCTTATGCTTCTAGCTCTTTGACTTTACTTGATAATAATTCACCCGCTGGAGCTTATTAATTATCAAGTAGTCATTTCCCTCCTTTTAATTCCCATCCAACTCAAATCATAGGGAATATTAGGGAAAAACCATCATTACTCATCTTTTGGCAAAATTAATATTTTGCCCTCACCTTTTATTTCCTTTTTCATATCTAAAGATATTAAGGAATTTTGGGATAAATATCATTCCTTGCTTGGACATTCGCTAAACCGGGGTCTAACAGTCCACTTAATCCAGGCTTAACCTTTAGCCTTTAATCCCAAAATTCGGGGTATTGAAATTTGCAGCCTTTTCTCCTTTTTTAAGAGCCAATAGTTTTCTTCTTATTTATTCTCTAATATAATATGGAGTTCTTGTATTTGATGTGTGACACCCTCGCTTTCAATACCTCACCGGCTCTTAGTTCCATTAAATAAGAGTAAGCGAGCGATAATTTAAATAAACTAAAAGTCGTTCTCTTGATTTGCACTAGAGCGATCCTCTTATTACATTAGAGCAATTCTCTACTTTAACAACAATCGTTCATTCATTCTCATACATACACACATCACATACATGAGCAAATGTAAATCAATTACATACATTTAACACAACGTAGCGCCCCGCATTATGATCTTCTCTTCACTTCACGTCTCCATATCTCCTTCGTGCATACTCTCATGCATCCTTCAACCTATCTAAAATGGTTGTTTTGGAGGAGTAAGATTTGAGAGAATCTCAATAGCGAACAATACCACTATGCATGGAAGATAGATATGAATGTATGACATGCTTGCCTACACTATCTCATACCAACATAATGACATGTTGCGTGCTCGATGTTATGACATACATATGGCTATTGCATAAATATAACAGAGCTTCAACCAATCATACATGTTCCACATGAACAGGCATAACAGTCACATAATAAATACAAGACATACATATCATACACATGTGAGAAAGGTAAGTTCACTACTTGTAGGACTTCATGTCCTTCCTCAAACCATCGTCTTTGCTCTGGTTCGAGCACGTCAGTCCATCGAGTCCTAAGATTCCAAATACAATAAATGAGTCACTACTCATCCATATAACATTCTAGACTTATTTCATTAGTTAACTTAGCCCAATTACACTAAGTTACCAAAATGCCCCCGGAAGCCAAGCCCAAGTGTACTTTTTTAGAAATTATAACCAAGGCCAATCCTACACCATTTTATGTGTAGAATCCATTTATGACTTCATATTAGTTAAATTTAGGCCCGAATGACAAAAATACCCTTAACAACCCTTATTTAGAGCTAAAAGGGGTAATTTGGTCATTTTACCCTCTAGGCCTTTTCTCACTTTCCCTTCAAAATGAACCCTACACAATTTACTCTTCTGAACTCAATGGAATCATCCAATCGATGAAATTCCAACTCATGGCTTATACGCCATGCATGACAGCCAATATAGAGTTCTCAGAAGAGTTGTATCGGTTCCTTCCTTTCTTTGTCTTAATATCTTCCTTTCTACTTATACTTACATGATTAGCCATTCAGACATCCATTGGAAATCATTTTGGCCCCCAAAACACAGATAGAATGAGAGATGAACATTACCCTACTCTCAAAATACTCATCCAAATGACAAAATGAAATGGTAGAAAGGAAGCTTACGCTTTCCTCTATGCTTTTCTGAATTTGGTTCGGAATTATGGTGACGCTCCAGCCAGTGAGACGACACCAACCATCTCCAAATGAGAATCTGAAACAATAGAATTAAAGCTCAGGATGAGTAGAAGAATGTTTGTACTGGGTGCCTTGAGAGAAAAACATCGTTTCAGTAGAGTTTCGGCGATCTTAAACTTTCTCTCTCTTCTCTCTCTCTTCTGCATTCTCTCGTTCTCGTGTCTGTTCTCTTTCTTTCTTTTTTTTTCTCATCCGTTCTGATCTGTTTCTCTTTCTCTTTCCTTTTAATCCGGACACAGAAAAGAAAGAGAATAAATGATGAAGGATGCTGATTAATTAAAATCATCCAAGTGGCTTACCACCAAGTGATCCAACTATCACGTTACTAGTATAACAAGTTTCATTTCTCTTTTCCTTAATCATTCCATCAATATTAATGAAAATAAGAGAGTATAATTCACTCTCAATTTATCTCATTACACCACCTCAAGTGGTTAAACAAAGCCTTAAGCTTATCCGCTTAATGACTTTGCTTGATAATAATTCACCCGCTTGGGTTATTAATCATCAAGTAGTCATTTCCCTCCTTTTAATTCCCATCTAACTCAAATCATAGGGAATATTAGGGAAAAACCATCATTTCTCATCTTTTGGCAAAATTACCATTTTGCCCTTACCTTTTATTTCCTTTTTATTATCCAAAGATATTAAGGAATTTTGGGATAAATATCATTCCTTACTTGGACATTTACTAAACTGGGGTCTAGCAGTCTACTTAATTCATGCTAAAGCTCAAACCTTTAATCCCAAAAATTTGGGGTATTACATGATGTCAATGGATTTGATTCAAATAATAACAAATTTTTAGCTTGAGTTTCCTTTTATTTTGGTGTTTTTATTAATGATTTGTTTTATTTTCCTAACTTTTAGTGTTTTAGTTCTATGAAAGGCCCTGGACTTTCATAGCCAGGGTTAGCAATAAAGTTAATTAATTCTAATTACATTAATTATGTTTGTTTGCCGAGAGTTTATTTATAGGTACTTTAAATTTAGTTCAATTCACAATTAGTTCATAGTAAAGTATTCATAATCAATTCTTTGGGCTAGATATCAAGAATTAGTCTTTTGTTTTTATTTTAATTAAAATGACACTACAACATAAAACACTTTTAACATCCATTTTTAGGCCCTTTCTATGTTCTTTTATAGGGGGATGCCTATGTGAGCAACGTAGTAAAATCTAGGAACAACGTCTATTAAAAAAGGGAAACGTAAGTGACTTACGGTATCCTTTATAAAAAAGGGACTCTGTAAGTATCATATGGTGTTAAGACATCCACTTTTTTACAGACATTGAAAGGTTTTTTTAAAAAAAAATTGTTTGTATTTTCATTCAAGGAATATCATTAAAATTCCATTCAAACTTAAAACAGGAAGTCTCATTTTCACCAACCAGTGAGCAAAAAAACACTCAAAGTGGAGAGAATATATGAAAATACTATTAATTAGAGTTATGATGAGGAAGTCATCAGAACAGAGAGCTTAGTGAAGAGGTCAGAGGTGTTGTTACCGTAGAAAATAGAGACAGATCCAAGCAAGGAGTTGGACTCATTGTGCTAGATAGTGGGGAAGGAATCACAATTCACAGTGGAAGATGGCATAGCAGTGGCGTCTACATCTTCGGCAGGGAAATCGATGAGGTCATCAATGTGGTTAAAGAAATTGGCACAATCTATGTCATCCATGAAATTTGGTCTAATCATGGTTGCTGTATGTGTCTGTTTATGTATAAGAACAGAAAAATGTGGAAAAATGAGGAAACACCAAAATTTTGTAGAAGAACACAAAGTTGATTAGTGTTGAATAAATGAATTAATGAACCACAAATTAATTTGGAAAAATGTGAGTGGTTAGGGTTAGTGGAAATAGTTAAAGTAGAAGGAGAGTAGAGTAGAATAAACCTTGAAGTATATAAGTTAAAGGAGGTTGAAGGATTGTGAATCCTGCTAGTGAGAGGTGAGACGTGAAGGAGAAGGTGTAGCAGAGAGAGAGAGAGGTTTTAAAAGGAGAGGGTAATAGTAGGTGAAGGCTTATTATTCAATGCCTAAAGGTACCTTTAGGTGTCCGAAATAAAATTGGGAAAATAAAGGTACCCTTTAGGCATTTTGGGATGCCTAAAGTACTATTTTAGGTGCCAAAAGCCGGCCAAAATCCTTGCTTTTAGCATCCCTTTTACATTTAGGATGCATAAAATGATACTTTAGGTATCTAAATTTTTATTTAGGATGGTAAAAGTTTGCTTTTGGCATCCTTTTTTATTAAAGGGATGTATAATATGTCAAAATTCCTGCCCATAATTACAAAAATGCCACCACCTTTATTTTCTACTTCCCTTTTTAAAAAACAGACATTTTTTGGGGAAGTAAAATCTCTTTCTTATAGTAGTGTGAAATCGTTGAATTAAATTTTGTTTTTCATTTTATGTATGATGGTTGAGGTTTTCACGTAAAATAGGAGAGTTGTGTTTTAGGTTAATCAACCATTAATGTACAATTATTTCAGCATGATATGATAAATAGTATTATGTGTACCAAAAGGAATAGGACATGGGTTATTTGTTGAGCATGGGTTTGATTTGAGATCTTGATCACAATCATTGTTTTGGTTTTAGATGGGAGTGGTGCTAGGTGATTGTCACTTGTGATGATGAGGTGCTTTGTGTGTGACCTAGGTTGCAAACTATGTGATGTTTTAAAGTGTGCTTATATTGCAATATTGATTTATGATGTGAGAGGATGTGTATTGATTGTTGTCTAGAAGGATTAAGGGTGAAGTTGATTAAGGTAGAGTTTGTGATAAGAAAGTCGATGAATGGAATAAATACAATTAGTTGTTGTTATATATGGTGACGTTGATTGACAATAATCTATAATTTATGATGTGAGAGGCTTTAGTGATTTGTGTAATATCCCAAACTTAATCACCAAAATTCCATGTATATTTATTTATATTTAATGGAATAAAATGGTGAATTTTGGTGCACTTGAAGTAGCCAAAATAGTAGAAATAGTAATTATATGAAATTTTAGACCAAAAAAGACCTAAAGCCCAATTTTTATCATGGAAAAAACCTAACATTGTAGCCTAAAATTTAGTATGAAAGAGCACAATTTTTGGGCCCAAAACTTGCTAAAATTCGGCCAAGTTGAAGGGAGAAGAAGAACATGGAAATTGTTACCAAAATTCAAGAAAATGTAAGGGCAAAATGGTCATTTTGGCTAAATAAAATAAACTAAAGTAATTTCCATTAATAAATGTGTGAAAATTTAGTTAAGGAGGGAGAGGCAAGAAGGAAGAATAATTTTCTACATAAATGGACAAATGGAAGCAAAAGATGGCATGAGAAAAAAAATAATAAAAGAAAATATCATATGGACAAAATTTAATAAAATATTAATTAAATAAGGAGGTTCAAGAGGACTCTAGAACACTTCATAAAGATCTCTTAAAGGCCATTATTTTGGCCAAAACAAGAGCCAAAAGAGAGAGAAAGGGTTGGAGAAACATAAGAACAAGAAGAGAAGGCAAGTGTTCAAGAAGGAATCAAGGTAAGTTGATTGTGAAATTTCATGTGTTATGACTTTAAATTTATGGAAAACTCTCTCTAATCTTTATGCCTTCCTTGAAAATACATATAGCAAGCAAAAATTCAAGAGAGAGAAAGAGGGAGAGGGACGGATTTGAAGAAGGAGAAAGATAAATCAAATGTAAGCTTAAGAACTTGTTGATTCTTGAATATTTAAGCTTGTTCTTGTTGTTGTTATTGGTTGTTGGCTTGTTTTGGTTGGATTTTGTGATTTGGGATGCTTAAACCCTAAGGGAAGATGATATTCAAATTAACATTAATCATGTTCAAACGGTGTTTAAAGAGTTAAACAAGAGAAAAGAAGGTGTTTTAAAGGATTAATCATGAAACATATTTTTCCAAATTAATTTGGAATTTTTAGCCAGCATCTGTTCATAGTGTTGGCCTAGAATTTCATGGATTTTGATGATTCCATTGTGTTTAGAATGAAAAATTTTGTAGGAAACATGTGAATTATGGAAAGTAAAGGCTTGAGGGTGTGAAATGACAATTTTGCCATTAAAACCCTAAATTGGTGGTTGTCAAGGATAATCTAGTCATTGTAGTGTATTTTTTCAAAATTGAGGCCAAAAATGGATTCTACACGAGAAATTGTGTAGGATTAGCCTGGGTTATAATTTTTAAAAAAGTATAAATATGCCAAGTATAAAAGGGATTAGATCCCCCCTAAGGGCATTTTGGTAATTACGTGATTTTTGTGATACCTTATCTCCAATAGTACCAAATGAGTAGTGAAATCATTTATGGAACTAGGATTTGAACCTGGACTACCCAACTTTCAAAATAGTTCATAAATCCCCAGTCTCAACTTAAGATTTGAACCTAGGGCTGAGAGGGTTTTTTTTAAAAAAAAGGGTAGAAATCTTTTCAAACATGTCCACATGTTTCACTATGTCACCAAGTCTCATCGGCTCTTAATTTCATTATATCAGAGTTTGTGTGCGTGCCTTTGCTTAAGACTTACTTTTCACAATTTAATTCGTTCATTTACATACATGAAATATATAACCTCATAGGGCTGCCAACATATCTAAGTTTAATACAAAACAAGAGACACATTATCTTCTTCGATCCACCACTGCTTCCTCGGCATGGAGACCTTTTTTCTTTTCCATGCACACCTCCTGTGTTCACCTATCTAAATGGTTATTTGGGAGGAATGAGATTCGAGGAATCTCAATAGCAAACAGTGCTAACAAATGCATACAAGAAATGCTTTGTGCATTACATGTTTGCTTACATAAATTCATCCAACATAATGACATATATGCATGCTCAATGCTTAACATGTTACACAAGCACATATATCAAACTATGCAAGTTAGAAAATTTTACTACCTTATGGACCAATGTCCTTCCTTTATTTCCTTGTGCTCCAACCAATGAAGTTTCTTGGAAATTCTTCTATGCCTCTTCTTTCTTGACTTCTCCATGGCCCTAGATACCCAATCACATCATTAGAGCCATGATTGTGAGTCATTAGAAGTGTATATTAACGCCCAAGAGGCTAGAAAGGGCTAAACAGATCAATTTCCTTCAAAAATATGAAATGCTGGAATTTGGGGGTCTTAGCTGAGGCCAAAATCAGGTTAGAAACTTTTGGGCCGCGGCCAACAACCTGGCCGTCCAATTTCCCTGCTTCCTGATTCTTGGCCGAACTTCTAAATATCATAACTAAATCCAAAAAATTCCAAATTGAGTAGTTCAAAGTTATATTTGACCCTATTTAAGTCTAATTTAAGAGAAAATTATATCCATAACATAAATGCACTCACCTAAGTATAGAGTTCCCTTTAATTGGACACTATTCCAGAATTGCCCAGTTTTACATGACTAAACTTTGTAAAATCATAACTCCTAGTGTACTACTCCAAATCCTTCATATTATATATAATTTTAAAGATTAACATGTCTACGAAAAATTTCATGTTCATTAGACAAGGTTTTTCTCCTGAAACATCACACACAACATTTACTGCCATACAGGGCAGATTGAACAACATATTCATATCCACTTCCTAAAATATCAAATTCATATAGAAGCATCCAAAAATCATAAAAACTTACATACCTAGACAATTTTGTCTTCTAAAGCCAATGGAAACCACAAAATTAGCAAATTTTCACTCCTTCTCAATGTCATAACCAGAACAGAAAATCAGGGTTCTTAGGAAAAGTTTGTTGTTTTCTTGTTTTCTCTCGTCTAATCACTTCCTTTCTACTTATAATCACATGATTAACTATTTAAACACAAAATGAAAATTATTTAGGGGAAACTTTGGCAGCATTTTCCCTAGGGTTTCATTAGCCCAAATTTGAAAAGGCAAGAGAAAAAAAATCAATATCATACCAACAACAACACCAACAACATCAAACAAGGCAAGAGAGGCAAGTTTTTGAGTTTACCTCTTGATTTCACCACTTTCTCTCTCTAAAATGTCACTATTCACTCCCTCCTCACTCTTGATTTTGTCTTGAAAACCATGGATTTCAAGGAGGAGAAGAGGTTAGAAGTGGTTATAGTGTTATTAGGAGGCAAAAATCACATGATTACAAGCCTCTTACCTTGGATTTTGGTAAACCCTAGCTTTTCCTTGTGTTTAAGCTCCTTGGAAATGGCTGAAGTCTTCCTCTCTCTCTTGGTTCAGATTTTTCATGAAAATGGCAAGAGAAAGATGAAAAGATGAAGACTTAATGCAATTGTTCAAATTGCTTTACAAGTGGCATATTCCAACTGATCCAACTTTAGAATTTTTGTGTAATATTCCAAATAATTCCATTTCCCTTCTCTATTCCCTTGATCAGCCAAATTTCATGAGAGATGGAAGAGGAAATATTGTTCTCAAATTATCCTAATGCCATCTTACAAATTGTTCACCTTTGGACCTTTGACTTTTGACTATTTGACCTTCCTTGATAATAATTCACCAAAATAGGCTTATTAATTACCAAGTAGCCATTTTCCTCTTTTTAATTCCCATTTAACTGAAATTATTAGGAATATTAGGGAAAAAATCATTTATTGTCTTATGAAAAAATTACCATTTTGCCCTTACATTTTATTCCATTTTCACACTTAATGCAAAACTTGGCAGAATTTTCATCAAATTTTGAAAATTCATATCTAATTGTGTAGATATCTAATCGGGGTGGTTCTAAAGGAAACACGACCCTTATTGAGTTTAGTTTTAAGAAAAAATATAACCTTTAGCCAATTGAAAACTCATAATTCCCAAAATTCTCATTTTTGGAAGCTGACACTGAAAATCACCAATTTAACTTGGCTAACTTAAAAAATACATAATTCCTTGTGTATAGATCTAAATGACTTATATGAGCTATCAAATTGAATCTTGATAAGTCTACTTCTATTTTGGAAAGTTTCATAATTTTCGAACATCATTTTCCCCTTGAAAGATACCACACCAACATGACTACCACACCGGGAATTTCATCGATAGTAATGCTACTTTGTGTTTCACTTTACTATGTTGTGTGTGACTTCTAATTGCATTATTTTGTCATTCCCCGAACTATTTAATTTATCATAATATTCCCTTTAGTACTCAAAGGGTATAAATGAATTTTGGGGAATACAATTATGCCTTACTAGGACATTTACTAAATCGGGGCTTAGTAGTCCACTTAACCCAGGCTTAATCTCAAGCCTCTTGTCCCAAAATTTGGGATATTACAATTTTAAACTATGATAACCAACTTATAAATTTTAGAAAAAGGTATGAATGAGTAATAACTCATTTATGATCAATTTGAGAATTTTAGGGTATGATACTTGTCGAGCTAGACCAGGAAAGTAAAGGGTTGACACTAGCTAAGTAGGGAAAGGTGTTAAGGTAGTAATTTTATCTCTCATATTCTATGTGAATGTTAATATGCATTGCCTTCCATGTTCTATGCAACAATATGTGTATGGAAGTAATACATAGAGTTGTGTATGCAACAATATGTTCCATGTAGAGTTGTGTATGCAACAATATGTTCCATGTTCTTTGGAAATTGTACCCTAGGAGCCAATCATTGTACTTTGAACATTATTATTTAATGAATTTCTTCATTTAGTTATCACATTATTCGCATGTTCACTGTGATAACTGTATCCTTAGATACGTCATAATGATTGTCCTAAATGTCCCTGGTCGATTATCTATATGGGAGAAAAGATGAAATAAGATCTGTATGACTTTGATAAGGTATGGGGATACAAATCAAAGTCTTAAGCACTTGTAGGAGTAAAAGGTGCTGGACCGACTCGCTTTGAGAAAGCTGCATGGATCAAGTTATAAGCTTATCTCATGTATAACCACGTCACTATACCCTTTAACCTGAGATCATCATGGATTCCTATATGAGAGTCGTTAAGCTTTGACCTAGTCAAAAGTCACCTTAAAATGGGTGATGATAAAGGCTACAATCGGGTATAGCAGTTTTCATGCAGAGGAATGTGAATGGTCAAGATGGAATTTTTCCTTCACATTAGTAGAGAGATATTGTTGGGTCCATCGATGAGTAAGTTTGAGAAATGTATGAGCATACGACGATGGAAATGAGTTTCCCTTTCTGTAATCAGACTACTCAGGGATCTAGAAAGTAATAGTCAAGAAACGGAGGATGACATTATCCATGCTCATCCTTGGCCGAAGTGTTGGTGATAAAAGGGATGTGATATGGTTGTATGACAAGTTGTATCATATTATCGATCCTCATATAAATTGGGTAGTCGTAATGTCTTGTTAGAGGCTGCTTGCGACTTGTGGGTTAGTACAATTATTGGTCTATTGGCAACTTTATATAGGCCTACAGGGTCGCACACAAAAATAGCTCAACACGAGTTATAATGTCCAGGTTCATTGAACCAAAGATATGTCTAGATCTAATGAATGTAATGGTTAATCTAGGGTGGACGAATTTTATATATATATATATATATATATATATATATAAAATATTATCTGACAATATATAATATATGATAATGTTATTATGTTGTGTTAGTTTTAAATTTAGTTTTATCTAATAAATTAAATTTACTAACTAATATAATAAAGATATAATATCTCAGATTTAATTTATAACGATAAGTTAAATCTCTTTACATTGGCTCTTTATTCAAATTAAATAAATAGATTAAATTAAAATTGTTGGACAGATATAATTAAACATATTTATTTAATTTTCTTATAAAAAATAATTAAATATTAATTGATATGATATGGATTTCAAAATTAATTAAGATTAATTTGAAAATATAATATCCATCATAAAATAGATAACCCTAAATAGTTATAAAAGGTGAGAGTTAGGGTTTTCTACGGATGATTAAAAATAAAGTCACAGCAAAAACCCTAGAGAGACATTATAAGCGCTAGCATGCTGACCGTGTTGGAGTTTTATTCGTGTGGATACAGGCAGAGAGAGCTAATTTGAGGCATGAGCTCCTTGAGATCAGAAAAGGCAAAATTATAAAGGTACGATTCTAACTACTTGATTTAAATGCTGTTGATAGATCCACAATTGGGATTAATAAACTTTTATAATTTTAAACTTTAAATTCTTCCGTTGTGCCTCCAAATCCCAACAATGACATCAGAGCTAGGTTAATTGTGTATTTAAAGTAAGTTTGAGTGATTATTGTGTGCTTATATATGTGATATATAAGTTGAACATAATTTTAGAAGGGTTGGATTGAAAACCCAAAGATTAAAGTTAAAGTAGTAGTGCTGTCAGATTTCATTTTCTGGAGGTAGTGTGATTGTGATGATTTTTTGAATGACCAAATTTTGTCCAATAATCATGAAACTTTACATAATGAAAGTAGACATCTTTATATTTAATTTGATATATAATGTGTCATTTGGATTATTATATTAAGAGATATGAATTTTTGAATTTAGGCTTCAAATCTAAAACTTTTTCTATGGAAGTATGGATTAATTGGAGTTTCGGGAATAGTGGGCATATAATTTTCTAAAAGATATATTTTTAATAAAAAATAGACTTAATTAAGGTCACATAGAACTTTGAACCACTACAACTGGAGTTTTCTAGATTTAATTATGATTTTTCAAATTAAGGTGAAAAATATGGCAGTTTAGTGGGACCACCATAACTAACTGTTCATACCTCGATATAACCTAATCATGATATTTATTACTTTTCATATAGTATGAATTTTTTCTTGTTGTGGTTTATTTCTCAAAATTTCTTGGGTATGGTGAACAACATGGCTTTACTTTTATAAGGGTTGTAATATATAAATACGGCCTGCATGTCTTACCTTCCTCTAAATAGTCTCGATGTACATTCTCTTCTCATCTCACTCCCCTCATATGTCTAAACGAGGTTTCTCTCAATGTTTTTCTTTTTCTTATTTAGAGAAGTCCTCTCATTGGCTTGGGAGGATTTTACGTTAGGCGAGCCATGTTGTGTCACGTTTGAATTATGCTCTCGATTGATTATTGCATGCATACTTTTGCGTTTATATGTATTTATTTGTATGAGATACAACCACGATTGCATTCATATAAACAAAACTAATTGATTAAGCCCTTTAAATAAAATCTTAAGTCATAATACCATCAATTAATGAATACTTGTTAAAACCTAGATCGTTCAATTGTAGGTTCTACCAAAGTGGATGCATTTGAGTTATCTTGGTGAGACAAACGTGAGTAATAATGGTGCTACTCACAAAGATTCATTATTGTTTTTACTTAATTGAGATTAGTAAAATAGTTTTCGATCTCAAGGTATTAGATAGGATTAAACATGCTGGATCATATGATGATCAAATCCCATAAAGATCTAAAAGTTACATGTGATGGAATTGGTAAGGAGGTTACCTACCTAAATAACTTGAATTTAAGCGTCTTGCCAAAGCGGACTTAAATTTAAGCAAAATATGGATCTTAGCTCACTAATTATTACATTAAGGGATGTTAATTTAGTGAGAGATTACAAACTTACTTTGCATATTTTAATTATAGAATCATGTCGACTAGTAATACTGTTACACTATCACTGCAATCAGTCCTTAAGAAGGACAAGCTTAATGAGGCAAACTTTCTTGACTGACTTAGGAACTTGAGAATTGTTCTTAAGAAGGAAAGAAAGGCATATGTGCTAGATCAACCTATTTATAAGGAGCCTGCAGCCAATACTCCAAGAGCTTAGAAAGGTGCTTACATGAAGTATAAGGACAACTCTGTGGATGTGGGTTGCCTAATGCTTGCCACCATGGTTCCAGAGCTCCAAAGAGATATGGAACTTATAGAGGCTCATGAGATGATTGTGCATCTCAAGGAAATGTTCCAGTAACAAGCAAGACAAGAGAGGTATGAGACCAAAATGACCTTACATTCCTACAAGATGGATAAAGGTGCATCAGTTAGTGCTCAGTCTTAAGAATGAAAGGCTACATTGATCACCTTGAGAGGCTTGGATTTCCCATGAGCCAGGAGTTAGCTATAGATTGGATCTTGAACTCACTCCTGGAAAGTTATGACCAGTTTGTTATAAACTACAATAAGAACAACATAGAGAAATCAATTTTTAAATTGTATGGGATGCTTAAAACTGCTGAGCAGAGCATTAAGAAAAGGCCTAGCACTATTTTAATGGTTTAAAAAGGAAAGGGTATGAAAAGGAAAGGCAAGGGCAAGGGGAAGGTTAATGGCTTATGTGGTAAGACCGAAACTATGCCTAAAGCCAAGAAGGTAAACTATGCTTCTTCTATAATGAACTTGTTCATTAGAAGAAGAATTACAAACTCTACCTCAAAGATTTAAAAAGATAAAAAAGGATCAAGTCAAATAATTTGAATCCGATATACCTATAGCATTGTCGTCCAAGCCATATAAATGATAAACGCATTTATAAACTCCATCAAGATAGATTTATCAACTCATTTGATTTTGAATCATATAACACATGTGAGTTTTGTTTATTAGGAAAGATGATAAAGGAATCTTTTACTGGGCATAGTGAGAGGGCCACTGATTTATTATGCCTCATACATACAGATGTACGTGGACCACTGAATACAACTGCTAGAGGAGGTTGTATGTACTTCATTACATTTATAGATGACTTTAGTAAATATGGATATATCTATCTAATGAAACATAAATCTGAATCTTTTGAAATGTTCAAAATATTCCAAAATGAAGTACAAAACCAACTTGGCAAAACATTCGATCTGATCAAGGTGGTAAGCCAAGAGTTCATTGCCCTATGAGTTGTGAGATAATGATGCGGATCAGCAAGTTGTGCATTCAAATTCAAGTGATCCTTTGCAAATTCCAAGTGGACCAATCACAAGAGGAAGAGCCAAACAAATTAAGGAAGCATTAAATGGGCTAGTGCAAGAGGCTTGGACAAAGCAAGAGGTGATCGGATCAAATCCGGACAAAAATGCTGAAAACGTCACTAATATCATATGGGCTGCAAATGTAGATACTAATCAAATTTTGGGCTTAGAGACTTCAAAACAAAGAGCTTGGACCTAGTACTATACATGGAAGGACTCATCTGGGCCTAAATAAGCACATTTTGGGCCTTAAATGCTGATTATATTTTAGGACTTTTATTTGTGCGAAAATTATTGGACAATTGGCATATTTGACTTTTAAGTTTCTTAATTAATTAATTGTATTAGGTTAGTTTCAATTTTCTAGGATGCATTTAATGCAATTAGGGTTTTTGAAACTTCTCTTTAAATATCTTGTAACCCTTCATTTGGAGGCAGACTTGAAACTTGATTATTGAATGAAAGGTTGCACTTTTCTGCACCTTGTTTCTTGGGAGTGGATTCTCTCTAGGGTTCTTCTTAGAACTAACAGACTTATCAAGGCTTGATCAACCTTGTGGCGTCTTCCAACACTTCGGGTCCTTGTTCTTTCGTGCTCAAGGGTTCAAGTGGATCGTCGATCTGCGTTTAGCGTTCTTGGGGTGCGTATATTCATATTGGTTGTGGGTTCGTGGGGTCTTCCCTTGTGGGTTCGCACCATCTTGGTATCAAAGCTTCGGATCTAAACTCAGGTCACATCTTTCCATTCATTGTTTTAAATTTCGTTTAGGGTTTCTTACTTTGTTCTTGAGTCTTTTCGTCTAGGTCATCTGTGTTCATGTCTGAAATTTTTGCTTCTTTCCGTTAACCGTCTCTTTGTCGTTCCCAATGTTTAGTAAGTCCTTTTCATAGTTCAAAATCTCTTCTTTCATATCGCTTTGGAATTAGTTCAATTCGATTTGTCATTAGTGAGTTCTAGTCATTTTAAATCAGTCGTGTTTCTGCAAATTTTCTGTGTCAATTCGTCATTTTCTTCCAGAACGTCATCAAATCTTCTTTCCTTGTTTGACACGTTTTACTTTGCGCTTTTGGTCATTTAATAGGTCATTCTCATTGTTCAGAATCTCATCTTTCCAGTCGTTTCAGTTTCATCTCAATCCAAAATTTCTACAGTACGTTATAGTCTTTTGAAAATGACGCATTTCTAGAATTTCTGGGTTCAGATTGCTTGAGATTGTTTGTGATAGATTGAGTATTCTCTTTAAATTTCAGTAAAAAAAAAGAGAAAAAAAAAACCAGCATCAGGAAAAAAAAAAAGAAAAAAAAATTGACAAAAAAAAGCAGCAAAACAAAAAAAACAAAAAAAAAAAGAGAAGAAAGTTCCAATTGGTATGCTGGAAGTGTTATATGCAAGCATCTATCATAATACCTAGAATTTGACTGTACCTTTTTCACTTTGTCAATTGAACTTTTGTTTTTCCTTAAACTCCTTTTCCCATACTCACTTTGATGTTCCTTATATCTGAGTGTTGTGTTGATCTCTATAAGTTGTGATTGCATTGATTAAATTGCTTAGTTCTTTAAAGAGCCTCAAGAGGAATCTAAGAGCGGAAAAAGGCAAGAGTGATATACATCAATTCAAAAGGCCCAATTTGAGTGAAACACGAGTGACGAGTGACATTCTTGAGGGAAACACGTGAGGAATTTGTGAGGAAATTTATTTCTCTAATATCTTTCTTGCAGATACCATGTCTAATGCAGAAGAAACTTCAGGTGGTAATCCACTGAATCTAGATGACCACCTCAGGGCAATGCAGCAACAATTTGCACGTATGAATGTGGTTTTTGGAGAAATAAGGGATAGGATGGATAGGCAAGATGAAAGGATTGCAAATCTACAAAGAGTCCGGCCAAATCCTCGAAGGCACAATAGGCAATGGGATGCTTCTATGGATGAATTTGAATCTGAAAGTTATGAGGGTAGTGGTGCTAGTGAGGAAGATCTTGAATCTGAATTTGAAGTGGGGAGAAATAGGGTTAGAGGAGATAGGAGGTATGAGAGAAGACATGGCAGAAATATTCCTAGGGAAAGAAATAGAGTCGATGGAAACCTTGGGAGCATCAAAATGAAAATACCACCGTTCCAAGGTAGGAGTGATCCTGAAGCATATTTGGAGTGGGAGAAGAAGATAGAGATGATTTTTGAGTGCCATAACTATTCTGAGGCTAAAAAGGTGAAGTTAGCAGCAATAGAATTCACTGATTATGCCATTGTTTGGTGGGATAAATTAGGCACTAACAGAATAAATAATGGTGAGAGGCCTGTAACAACATGGAGAGAAATGAAAACTCTAATGAGGAGGAGATTTATCCCTAATCATTACTATAGGGAGCTTTATCAAAAGTTGCAGACCCTTACACAAGGTTCTAAGAGTGTAGAGGAATATTATAAAGAGATGGAATTAGCTTTAATAAGAGCTAATGTGCAAGAAGAAAGAGAGGCTACAATGGCTCGTTTCCTAAATGGACTTCACAAAGACATTGCTGACATAGTGGAATTGCAACACTATGTAGAGTTGGAGGACATGGTGCATATGGCAATTAAGGTGGAAAAGCAACTCAAGCGTAAAAGTGCTTCAAAATTCCATTATGGATCAAGTTCTTCACAAAAACAGATTTGGAAGAAAGGAGAAAGAGCTATCCAAAGGGAGGCAACCAAAGGCAGAGAAGACGCTACATCAAAGAGCAAAGGTAAACCTGATTCCCAAACTTCTAGAAATAGAGATATAAAGTGTTTCAAGTGTTTGGGTATAGGTCATATAGCTTCTCAGTGCCCCAACAAGAGAGTCATGATTTTGAAAAATAATGAAGTTGTCACCGAAAGTGAAAGTGATCATGATTCCATGCCCTTAATTGAAGATGCTAGTGATGATGGGGTTGAATATGCTGTGGAAAGAGAATGTCTTGTGGTTAGAAGAGCTTTGAATTGTCAAGTGAAGGAAAATGAGATGAATGAGCAAAGGGAAAATATTTTCCATACTCGTTGCCTCATCAATAATAAAGTTTGTAGCTTGATAATTGATGGTGGGAGTGTAACAAACGTTGCAAGCACTACATTGGTTGAGAAATTGAATTTACCTACCACTAAACACCCTAGACCATACAAGCTGCAATGGTTGAATGAATGTGGGGAAATTAAAGTTGATAAGCAAGTTCTTGTTTCCTTTTCCATTGGCAAATATTGTGATGAAATAATATGTGATGTTGTTCCTATGCATGCTGCACATCTGCTTTTGGGAAGACCTTGGGAGTTTGATAGAAAAGTAAAGAGGGATGGGTTTACAAATAGATATTCTTTTGTAATGAACAACAGACCCGTGACTCTTGTACCATTGACTCCAAAACAAGTCTATGAGGATCAACTCAAGATGAAAAGAGAAAGAGATAAGAAAAAGAGCGATATGGAAAATGAGAAACATGAAAGAGAAAAATCAAAAAGAATAGGGAGTGAGAAAGAGAGAAGAAAATCTGAGAGTTCAGAAAAAGAAAGCCAGAGAAAGGAAAAGAGTGAAGAGAGAAAAGAAAAAAAGAAAATGAGTTTTTATGCAAAAGAAAGTGAAGTGAGGAGTGCTTTTCTGGCTGAAACACACTTGCTTCTCCTTGTTTACAAGGAATCCTTTTTTAACACTAATGACATTAACTCTTCGTTTCCTAGTGTTATTGGTTCTTTGTTGCAGGAATTTGATGATGTGTTCCCTGAAGAGATTCCACCAGGTTTACCACCTATTAGAGGAATTGAACATCAAATTGATTTCATTCCTGGAGCAACAATTCCTAATAGGCCAGCATATAGGAGCAACCCTGAAGAAACAAAAGAGCTTCAAAGGCAAGTAGAAGAGCTCATGGCAAAAGGCTATATTAGAGAAAGTTTGAGCCCTTGTGCAGTTCCAGTACTTCTAGTGCCAAAGAAAGATGGGACTTGGAGGATGTGCATTGATTGTAGAGCTGTCAACAATATCACTGTAAAGTATCGCCATCCCATTCCTAGATTAGATGATATGCTTGATGAATTACATGGTTCTATTGTATTTTCTAAGATTGATTTGAAATCTGGGTACCATCAAATTAGAATGAGGGAAGGGGATGAGTGGAAAACTGCTTTTAAGACCAAACATGGATTGTATGAATGGCTAGTTATGCCATTTGGTTTAACTAATGCGCCTAGTACTTTCATGAGATTAATGAACCATGTTTTGCGTGCTTTTATTGGGAAATTTGTTGTGGTTTATTTTGATGATATTCTGATTTATAGCAAGGATTTGGATGAGCATTTGAATCATTTGCATTGTGTGCTTGATGTTTTGAGGAAGGAAAAATTATTTGCAAATATGAAGAAGTGTGATTTTTGCATGGATAAAATTGTTTTTCTTGGTTTTGTGGTGAGTGCTAAAGGAATAGAAGTAGATAAGGAAAAGATAAGAGCTATAAAAGAATGGCCAACACCTAAAAGCATAACTGAGGTAAGAAGTTTTCATGGTTTGGCTAGCTTTTATAGGCGATTTGTAAAAGATTTTAGCACACTTGCTGCATCACTCACTGAGGTTATTAAAAAATCTGTTGGTTTTAAATGGGATAAAGCACAAGATGATGCATTCATTGAACTTAAGGATAGATTGTGTTCTGCACCTGTGTTGGTATTGCCTGATTTTGGCAAAACTTTTGAGATTGAATGTGATGCATCTGGAGTTGGGATAGGGGCTGTTTTAATGCAGGAAAGCAAGCCAATTGCTTATTTTAGTGAAAAACTAAATGGAGCAGCCTTGAAGTATCCAACTTATGATAAAGAGCTCTATGCACTTAAAAGAGCATTGGAGAATTGGCAACACTACCTTTGGCCCAAACAATTTGTGATTCACACTGATCATCAGTCCTTGAAGCATATTAAAGGGCAAGGTAAGCTGAACAAGAGACATGCAAGGTGGCTGGAATTTATTGAGACATTTCCATATGTCATCAAATACAAGAAAGGTAAAGAGAATGTGGTTGCCGATGCATTGTCAAGAAGGTATACTCTTCTTTCTTCTCTTAATACTAGATTGCTTGGCTTTGAACATATCAAGAAGTTGTATGCAAATGATGCTGATTTTGCTGAAGTGTTTCTTGCTTGTGAAAAGAAAACATTTGATAAATTTTACAGGGTTGATGGATACTTGTTTAAAGAAAACAAACTGTGTGTGCCTCAATGTTCATTGCGTGAATTGCTTGTGAGAGAAGCACATGGGGGAGGTTTAATGGGTCACTTTGGTGTGAAAAAAACTTTGGATGTTTTGCATGAGCATTTCTTTTGGCCTAAAATGAAACGTGATGTGGAAAGAATTTGTGCTAAATGCATAATATGCAAAAAGGCTAAATCTAGAGTTTTGCCACATGGTTTGTATACTCCTTTACCTGTACCTAGTGAACCTTGGGTTGATATCTCAATGGATTTTGTATTGGGGTTGCCTAGGTCAAAAAGAGGAATGGATTCCATATTTGTAGTTGTTGATAGATTTTCTAAAATGGCACATTTCATTGCATGTCATAAAACTGATGATGCCACATATATTGCTGATTTGTTCTTCAAAGAAATTGTGAGACTTCATGGTGTTCCTAAAAGTATTGTTTCTGATAGGGATACAAAATTCTTGAGTCATTTTTGGAGAGTTTTGTGGGGAAAGCTTGGTACTAAATTATTATTTTCTACTGCTTGTCATCCACAAACTGATGGACAAACTGAAGTTGTTAATAGAACCTTGTCTCAATTACTTAGAATTGTGATTCAAAAGAACTTAAAAAATTGGGAAGGTTGCTTGCCATTCATTGAATTTGCATATAATAGAAGTGTGCATTCATCTACTGATTATTCCCCTTTTGAAATAGTATATGGTTTTAATCCACTAACTCCTTTGGATTTATTACCATTGCCTATTGATGAGAGAAAAAGTCTTGATGGGAAAAAGAAAGCTGAACTAGTGCAGCAACTTCATAAGCATGTGAAACAGCAAATTGAAAAGAAAAATGAGGAATATGCATCCAAAGCAAACAAAGGGAGAAGGCGTGTTCTTTTTGAACCTGGAGATTGGGTGTGGGTGCATATGAGAAAAGAGAGATTTCCAACTCAAAGAAAATCAAAATTAGCTCCAAGAGGAGATGGTCCATTCCAAGTGCTTGAGCGAATAAATGATAACGCTTACAAGATTGATTTGCCCGGTGAGTATTCTGTTAGTGCTACTTTTAATGTAGCTGATTTATCTCCTTTTGATGTAGGTGAAGATTCGAGGACGAATCCTTTTGAGGAGAGAGGGAATGATGCGGATCAGCAAGTTGTGCATTCAAATTCAAGTGATCCTTTGCAAATTCCAAGTGGACCAATCACAAGAGGAAGAGCTAAACAAATTAAGGAAGCATTAAATGGGCTAGTGCAAGAGGCTTGGACAAAGCAAGAGGTGATCGGATCAAATCCGGACAAAAATGCTGAAAACGTCACTAATATCATATGGGCTGCAAATGTAGATACTAATCAAATTTTGGGCTTAGAGACTTCAAAACAAAGAGCTTGGACCTAGTACTATACATGGAAGGACTCATCTGGGCCTAAATAAGCACATTTTGGGCCTTAAATGCTGATTATATTTTAGGACTTTTATTTGTGCGAAAATTATTGGACAATTGGCATATTTGACTTTTAAGTTTCTTAATTAATTAATTGTATTAGGTTAGTTTCAATTTTCTAGGATGCATTTAATGCAATTAGGGTTTTTGAAACTTCTCTTTAAATATCTTGTAACCCTTCATTTGGAGGCAGACTTGAAACTTGATTATTGAATGAAAGGTTGCACTTTTCTGCACCTTGTTTCTTGGGAGTGGATTCTCTCTAGGGTTCTTCTTAGAACTAACAGACTTATCAAGGCTTGATCAACCTTGTGGCGTCTTCCAACACTTCGGGTCCTTGTTCTTTCGTGCTCAAGGGTTCAAGTGAATCGTCGATCTGCGTTTAGCGTTCTTGGGGTGCGTATATTCATATTGGTTGTGGGTTCATGGGGTCTTCCCTTGTGGGTTCGCACCAGATAATCTCACAATTAACTTCTCTAGGAACACCACATTGGAATGGCGTTTCTGAATGGAGGAATCAAATACTATTCAATAATGTTTGATCTATGATGAGTTTAACAGATCTTCCATCATCCTTTTAGGACCATGCCCTAGACACAGCTGCGTTTACACTAAATCATGTTCCATCTAAGGTAGTTGAAAAGACACTATACGAGATATGGACTAGGATGAAACCTAGTTTATGTTCTCAAAATTCAGGGATGTGAGGTTTATGTTAAGCAACAAGCCTCTGATAAATTAGCATCCAAATCCTCAAAGTGCCCTTTTGTGGGGTATCCTAAGAAAACGAAGGGATATTATGTCTGTAATCCCACTGATAACAAAGTGTTCGTAATCCAGAATGGTATTTTCTAGAAAGAGAGTTTATTCTAAAATAACCAGTAAGGGCAAGGTATATCTCAAAGAAGTTCGAGAGTCACAAGATAGCACAGAACCACAGATGAAAAACAGAGAAGACTCACAAGTTGTTGAGCCTCCTCAAGTAACACAAGGCCTACGAAGGACTGACAAGACACGACATCAGCCTCAAAGATATGGATTTCTGATTACTAGAAGTTGTAATGTGTTGCTCATTCAGTAAAATGAGCCAACCATCTATCGAGAAGCCATAGTGGGACTAAACTCTGAGAAATAGCTAAACACCATAAAGTTTGAAAAGTAATCCATGTACGACAATCAGGTATGGACCTTAGTCGATCCACCTGAAGGTGTGTGTAAAAACCATTGGGTGCAAGTGGGTTTTCAAAGAGAAAACCGACATGGATAGTAAAGTAAATGTCTTCAAGGCACGACTGGTTGTAAAATGATTTACTCAAACTCATGTTGTAGACTATGATGAAACCTTTTCTCTAGTTGTAATGGCCAAATCAATCAGAATCATTCCTGTCATTACAACAATTATGACTATAAAATATGGCAGATGGATGTCAAAACAACCTTCCTTAATGGAAAGCTCCATAAGGATGTGTACATGACACAACCTGAAGGTTTTATACGTCCAGAGGACTCTGATAAGGTATGCAAGCTTTAAAGATTCATTTATGGATTGAAGCAAGCATCTCGGAGCTGGAATCATCATTTTGATGAAGTAGTCAAAGAGTTTGGATTCATTTAAAATATCGATGAACCTTGTGTTTATAGGAAGGTTAGTGGGAGTATAGGGTTATTTCTAGTTCTTTATGTAGATAACATCCTACTTATTGGGAATGACATTCCTACCTTGTAAAGTGTCAAGTTTTGGTTAGGAAAGTCTTTCTCGATGAAAGACTTAGGTGAAACCACTTACATCCTAGGGATTAGGATCTATAGAGATAGATTCAAGAGGCTAATAGGCCTAAGTCAGAGCACATATATAGACAAGATACTGCATCAGTTTAGTATGAAAGATTCAAAAAGGGGTTACATGCCCATGTCTCATGGCATTCATCTTAGCAAGGATCTGTGTCCTAGTACTCTTGATCAGCGAGATCGCATGAGCAAGGTTCCATATGCCTCAGCCATTGGATTTATCATGTATACCATATTATGTACTCGACTGGATGTCTCATTTGCCTTAAGTATGACTAGCAGATATCAAAAAGATCCTAGTGAGGGTCGTTGGACTGCTGTCAAGAATATCCTAAAGTACTTGAGAAGGACTAAGGACTTATTCTTGGTATATGGTAGATTGGATGATAAGCTTTGTGTAATTGGTTACACGGATGTAAGTTTTCAAACTGACTAAGATAATCTTAGATCGCAATCTAGATATATATTCCTTTTAAATAGTGGCGCAGTAAGCTGGAAGAGCTCCAAGTAGAGCATTGTAGCAAATTATATGACAAAAGTTGAGTATACACTAGTACAAAATATAGATTTTACACCTATTTTTTGCACCTGACCAAACAGAACATGTGTAAAAATTGTAACCGGTGGCATTTCCATAAATATATAAAGATGCAGGAACTTTCTACACATGTTGAAAAGACAACACATGTAGAAAGTATATTTAAAATATTTTTTCTTTAATAAATTATCATTTTTTAGATGTATTTTTGGAATCAAGCATGATTAATACGTTTAATTTTATTTTTTATAAATAAAAGATGACTTTCTACACGGGTTGGGAGCCTAACCTGTGTAGAAAGTGATCCCAATTAAAAAAAATCTTTCCCATTTTGGCGCTCGGCCTTGTTTCTTTTTCTTGGCAAGTTTCTCACAAATTCTTCCCTTTCTCCACAACTTTCTTCCTTCCTCTTTTTCGCGGCAAGTCTCTCACAAAAAAATCTCTTCCATTTGTATGAATCAGTAAGCCTCGAGTCTGCAAGGTGTCTCTCACTCTCCTTTCAGGTGGGTTGTCTCAATTCATTCTCCATATCGGTGATAGCTAACTAGATCTAGGTGTTTTGCCTTTGTTCATTTTTCCTTTGCTTCTAACTTTTATTTTAATATTCAATCTTCTCTGTTTCACTCTCTATTTGTTTCCCGACAAAATCTTGGAAAAGCACTCAACATATTTTCTTTAGTAGTTTTAAATTTTTCTTGCTTTTCGTGTCTTCTAAGTTTTAATGCCAGCAATCGTATGTATTTATAAAGCAATGAGGAAGAAGTAGGGATGAAGTCTTTGGAAGTTGCTTGGATTTGACCTCGCCTCTATTCTCTGATTGCTTACTCTTTCATTAACTTTATTGCCTGGCAATTTAATGGATCATAAAATTAGTTAATTCATTTTCTACCACTGTCAATTAAAACTGCATGTTGATTTGTTGATTGAGTAGTTTCATGATTTTGCTTGTAATTATTTTGGACTTTTCAGCTCTATGCTTTCTTCCCTCAATGCGTAGCTTCAAATGCAACTTTAGGTATTAGTATTAATTCAGGTTGGAGCTTGACTAAGTCCACTGATTACATATTCATCTGTGGAAGCCAATGACATTTGTAACATGGTCTCTTAAAGTTAAGGTCAGAAATGAGTAGCTGCTGTTCTAAATGCCACCTTTGCCGATTGCTTTGAGATGTTGTAGGAAATTTTTCATGTGAAACTGCATTTTCTACATGCTAAATAGTAAACAATTCCATTAGTGAGAGACTTAAGATAGTCGCATTCATATTGATGCATCACTAAACTACTCTAAACAAGATAAGACGATGACAAGAAGAAGAAAGAATAATGAATTGAGTCATCATCAGAACTTATTGAGATTTTGTCCCTTATTGTGTCGTTGGGGAGCTAATTCATTTGCATCAATAGAGAAGGAGGAGATATTAGAAAAGGATATGGAGCTCTTTGTTCTAGGATGGTAGGCCTCCACTTTCTTCCCCTTTTTCTCATAAATCACTGCTTCTTCCTCATCTTCAGGCACCTAACATTTTCCCCCTCATATTATTGTCTTCATCCATACTGAATCCTTATTTTTCATTTTCTTGTATAAAGGGATAGGAATGGGCCTATACATGACTTCAACTTATGAATAAATCAAGATGCTAGAGTATGTGAATTCACATGTCCTTTTCCCTTTTCTTAAGAAATTGGCTTTATCAAATTATGGTAACGAACAACTAATTAAAGATTGGCACAATGATCAAGATGTAGAATGATCAATTATGTGAAGGCTTAAGGCAATAGTGTGATGTCTCGAATTTTGGGACTAGAGGCTTAAGATTAAGCCTTAGACCCTTGTTTGGTAAATGTCATAGTGAGGTATAGTATTATTTTCCAAAATTCATTTATATCCTTGGATATTAAAAAGAATTATATTGGTGAGCTAAAGAGCTCAGGGAATAACAAAACAAAGCAATTAGAAGTCATACACAATATAGTAAAATGGAATACAAAGTGATTTTGCCACAGGTGAAATTCTTAGTGTGACAGTGGTGATTGTGTGATATTTTTTAATAGTTAAATGATTTTAAAAAATTATGAAACTTTCTATAGTAAAAGTATACTTATCAAGATTTAATTTTATAGGTCATATAAGTCATTTGGAGTTGTACACAAAGAGAAATGAATTTTTGAATTTAGTCCAGTGAAATTAATTATTTTCTGGGACAGCTTCCAAAGATTAAAATTCTGGGAAGAGTGAGCTTCTAATTGGATAAAGGTTATATTTTTCCTTAAAACTAGACTCAATGAGGGTTGCATAGCCTTTTGAACTACCCCAATGGAACATTTGTACAATTAGATATGAATTTTTAAGGTTTAATAAAAATTCTGCATGAATAAGTATTATGTGCCAAAATTTATTAATTGGACCAATAGAGGTGCCACGTGTAATCCAATTTGACCACTTCATTAATTCATCCAATAATCTTCTTCATCATCCATTTTCTGCATGAATCATACCAGAAGAGAGAGAAAGAGTATAGAATAAAAATGGAGAAAGGAGGAGAGAGAAATTTCAGTCCACCGAAACACTACCGAATCGGCGTCCTCTCTCAAAGTGTCCTTCAGGAAACTTATTCTACTCATCGTGAACTTCATTTTTAAAGTCTTGGATTTTAATTTAAAGGTGGTTGGTGCATCTCACTGGGTAGAGTATTGCTGGAATTCCGAACTGTTTTCCGAAATAAGTAGAGGTAAGCGTAAGCTTCCTTTTGAACCGATTGATTTGTTGTTTGGATGAGTATATTGGAAGTTTGATACTATTCATTTTCAAAAACAAATGGTGTTTTCAATGGGTAAATCATGTCTAATGAGTGTTTAAATAGCTAATCATTTGATTAGAAGTAGAAAGGAAGTGATTAAGCCAAAGAAAACAAGAAACCGACAAACTCTTTCTGGGAACTCTAAATTGTTGTTTCTTTTCTGTCTTTTTTGTGGGGAAGGAGTGAAAATTCAATGATTTTGATGCTTTGATTGGCTTTAGGAGGCAAAATTATATAGGTATCCAATTGTTCATGAATTTTGGATACTTGTATATGAATTTGAGAAGTTATGAATTATAGATGTCCATGATGCTTAAATCTACCCTGTTTGGCAGTCAGTATTGTGTGTGATGTTTAAAGGTCTAAAACTTGTTCAAAAATTATGAAATTTTTCAAAATTAAATAATACATTTGGAGCTTTATTTTGATATGTGGTTTTTAATTTTTGAATAAGTATAATAGGAGATGTGAATTGTTGAAAATATGCCCTGTTTTATGGAAAGAATCTGAAACTGTGATGTTAAGCGAAATATTTCATTGGGTTAAACTTATCCAAATATTCTGAAACTTTCCAAAATTAAATTAAAAACATAGATATTTAATTTGATATGTATTTTGTAATTTTTGTACAAGTGTGATGAAAGATGTGATTTTTCAAATTTATGCCCTGTTGCTGGAAGAACATCTGAAACAATTGGTGTTTGGGAAAATTTTAGGAATGTTGTGGTTGTGGCGTTTGAAAGTGAGTATTTTTATGTCAAACTATACTGAAGTAGCTTTGTATAGAGTTTTGAACCACCTCATTTGAAATTTTTTGGAATTAGTTATGATTTTTTAAATTTAGGTGAAAAATCTGTCAGCTTTATGTCTTATATGAATTTAAGACTTAATGGCACAAATGTAATTGGTATGAACTCCAAGCGTGAAAGTAAGCCTTTAGGGCTAATGTGGGCCATTCGACATTCACTTTTCATGACTCTAATGATGTTATCACTTACCTAGGGCCATGAAGTGACAAAGAAGAAATGGTTGGCAGATCAAGGGACAAGAAGAGAATGACATACAGTCCGAGAGGTAGTGAACTTAGCTTTTCTGCATGTATGTGATATGTATGTCTTGAATTGATTATGTAACTACTTTGCCTATTTGTGTGGAACAAGTATGATTGGTTTAAGCTCTGTTATATTTGTGCAATGGTCATATGTATGTCATAACATCGAGCATGCAACATGTGACACCTTATTTCCAATACTTATCAATGAGTATAAGTGACTAGTGAAATCCATAGCGGAACCAGGATTTAAACCCAGACTATCCAACATCTAAAATCTTTCACAATATTCTACTCTCAACTTAGGATTTGAACCTAAGGTCGAGAGAGTTTTTCAAAAGGGTAGCAAACTTCACAATCATTCCTACAAGATTCACTACGTCACCATTACCTTATCGGATCTTAGTTACTACATATCAGAGTATGCAACGATTACATAAAATAAACTAAGAGCTATCCATTAGAGCCATTCTCTACTAAACACATTCATTCATACATTTTCATACATACACATATACATGTATCACTTCTTATAAATACAATCACCCAATAAATACAACCAAATATAAGCTAGCGCCTTGCGCTTTAAGCTTCACTTCAACTTCATATATCCTCCATGCATCTTCATGCATCTCCACCTGTCACTATTGTTGGTTGGGAGGAGTGAGATTCGAGAGAATCTCAGTAGCGAACAGTACCACTAAGCATGCCAGATATATATGAATACATAACATGCTTGTCTATACTATTTCATGCGAACATAAAGACATGATGCATGCTCGATGTTATGACATACATATGGCCATTGCACAAATATAACATAGCTTAAACCAATCATACATGTTCCACACAAATAGGCAAAGCAATCACCTAATCAATGCGAGACATACATATCACATACATACCGAAAAGGTAAGTTCACTACCTGGTAGACCGTAGTTCTTCCTTGGTTTGCTCTTCCTCCTACCTTTGGAGCTTCTAGAAAATTCATCTATGACTCTTCCTTCATGGAATTTATTACATGCCTCTTCTTTCTTGACTTCTCTATAGCACTAGATACTCAATCACATCAATAAAATCATGATTGTGGGTAATTGGGAGTGTATAATAAGGCCCAAGAGAGCTAAATAAGTCAATTTCCTTCAAAAACACGAAATGCTAGAATTTGGGGGTGTTGTCCGCAGCCAAAAACAGGTCAAAAACATTTTGGCCGCGGCCAAGAATCTCGTTGGTCAGAATTTCACCGTCCTGATTCTTGGCTGAATTTGTAAAAATCATATTTAAATGTAAAAAAATCTAAATGAGGTTCTTCCAAGTTATATGGAACTCGCTTTAAGTATAAGTTAAGGTAAAAATATATTCATAAGCTAAAAGCACTCTCATAAGTACATAATTGCATTTAAATTGACACTACTCCAGAATTTCCCAGACTCAAATGACCAGAGTTTGATAAATCATAACTCCTAGCATACTTGTCCAATTAACCATTATGACCTATAAAATTAAAGTTCTATCTCTCTAATTTCAAACTAGAAAGTTTCATAGTCATTACATAACATTTGGTCACTAAAAAACACGTCACAAAGACACTGGCTTTAGAAGACATATTTCACAACGTGCACCCTTTAACTTCTAAAATTTCCAAATTCATATACAAGTATCCAAAATTCATGAGCACTTGCATACCTACACAATTTTTTCTCCTAAATCTAATGGAAACATAAAAATCATAAAATTCTTAACCCATCACCATGTAACACACAGAACCTCAAATTAGGGTTCCTAGAAAATTTATATTGTTTACTTGTTTTCTTTGGCTTATTCACTTCCTTTGTACTTCTAATCAAATGATTAGCTATTCAGACATCCCTTGGACAACATTTATCCATTTAAACACCATTTTAAGCTAGGCAATAATAGTACCCAACCTTCCCATAACTCATCCAATCAACAAACCAATCGGTTAAAAAGGAAGCTTACGCTTACCTCTACCCGTTTTTGTAGACGATTCAGAATTCTGGCAACACTCCGGCTGGCGAGACGGTGCCAACCACCTCCAAATGAAAATATAAAACCATAGAAATAAAGCTCGTGATGAGTAGAAGAAGGTTTGTGAAGGGCACTTTACCAGAAGACGCCGATTCAGTAATGTTTCGGCGGCTCGAATTTTCTCTCTCTTCTCCCTCCATTTTTGACCAGCTTCATTCTCTCTCTTCTTTTCTCATTTTCTACATGAGAATGGCCTGAGAATATGATGGTTTAGTGGTTAAATGAGATGTTAAATTACTTTGCCACGTGTCAGCTCCTAATTGTCCCAAATAATTGATTTTCGCACATAATGCTTAATCTGACAGAATTTTCATTAAACTTTAAAAATTCATATCTAATTGTAAAAATGTCCAATCGAGGTGATTCTAAAGGCTATACGACCCCCATTTAGTCTAGTTTTAAGAAAAAATATAAAATTTAGCCAATTAGAAGTTAAATCTTCCCATAATTTTAATCTTTGAATACTGCCCCAAAAAATAGTTAATTTCACTGGGCTAATTTCAGAAATTCATTTCTCTTTGTGTATAACTCCAAATGACTCATATGACCTATCAAATTCACTAGGGCCTAGTAGTTCTTGATTGGGTTTGAGTATGGTTTGAATTAATATAGTAACTTAACGAATGCTTTTTTATATATGACCATCTTTCTCTGTGTCAGGAGAAAGATTTTCTACACCTGTTCTTTCTACATCTGTTATAGGTCAAGTGTAAAAAGTCTTTCCTATACTAGTATATAGTACAATTCTAACTACTCGATTTAAACACCGTTGATAGATCCGCGATTGGGATTAATAAACTTTAGCAATTTTAAACTTTAAATTCTTCTATTGTGCCTCCCTATCCCAAAATTTTTGACAGTCATATTAGGCCACGATTTGAGTCATTTTAAGTTACAATTTTGGTTACAATAATAGGCCCTTAACTGGACATTAATTGATTCTTTGTGTCCTTGCTTGGCCGAGTTGTGTAATCGGTGATTGGAATATTTCTGTAAGTTTATGCACACCACAATTCATCATTTTATTCCATTAAATGTATTAATTACATAGGAGGAATAATAGTAACTAAAAATAGGGTGTTACACCACACTTGTTAAAAGCCCATTTCACAAGAATTTCAAATGCTCTACTAATCTTCCAAATTAGGTAAAAGTTCTTGATATATCATTAAAACACATGTTAGTGGGTTGAGAACAATGAAACAATCAATTAGGCTTAAAGGGGCTTATCAACGATATAATTGCAAGGTTGCCTATTTGGCTCTGGCTAAAAAAAGAAAATAAATGCCTTTATTATTTTTGAATGTGCATGTGAAATATAATCTCAACCAGATATAAAGTAAGTTATAGAGTGACAACTGAATAGATGAATATCATACGCAAGAAAGATAATCATTATTGATCAAATAGGCTCAAAAGCTCATTTATAGAAGACCTTCATTCTTTTAGCTCTTCTCTTTTTGGAGTAAGAACTTCTTCCCATTCCTGGCATAGGTTTATTAAATGACACATGAATCTCACTTGGTAAACATACCTTAGCTTCATTGATCCATCATATGTCCTCAAGAAGACCTAAACGCTTGAATATCTTCATTCTTTCAAGTCGACAACTATAGATCTTCCTGAGCATATCCTTAGGAAGAGTAGGGAACCTATTTTTAAGCTTTGCAAGATGATCAAATAGACTTGAAAGCTCATTTATGGAAGACCTTAATTCTTTTAGCTCTTCTCTTTTTGGAGTAAGAACTTTTTCCTATTCTTGGCTTAGGTTTATTAAATGATTCATGAATCTCACTTGCTAAATGTACCTTAGCTTCAATAATCCAGCGTACATGCTCAAGAAGACCCAAACACTTGAATATCTTCATTCTTTCAAGTCAACATCTATAGATCTTCCTGAGCACATCCTTGGAAAGAGTAGGGAACCTTTTTTTAAGCTTTGCAAGAGATTCCTCCATGTTAAATTAAAATGATGAAAAATAAAATTTTTAACATAGTACAGTATGCTTCAGTGAGTAGGAAAGAAAGATTAATGAGTAAGGAAAAGAATTTTTAGGTTGTCTCCCAAATAACCGCCCTTCTTTAACATCTTTAGCAAGACAAAAACCAAAACAATTGACCTTTTTTTTGGGTTTATAACTTACCTATTAGTTCCTCAAATGTTATGACAATTTTCAAAGTGTTGAATGTACCGTTATTATACTCTTTTAGCCTTTGCCCATTTACTTTGAATTTTCAATCACCATCTTGAAGCTCCACGGTTCCATATAGCCATACTTGAAGTACAGTAAAAGGTCCTGACCACCTTGATCTTAGCTTTCCTGGATAGAGCTATAACCTTTACTTATATAACAACACTTTTTGTCCCAGTGTCAACTCTCTCCTCAAAATTATTTTGTTAAGCCACATTTTTGTCTTTTCCTTGTATAGCTTGGCATTCTCATAAGCTTGTTGTCTAAATTCTTTAAGCTCATTGAGTTGGAGAAGTATCTTCTCACAAGTAGCCTTTATGTCAAAATTTAAGGCTTTTATTGCCCAATATTCTTTATTCTCTATTTTTACTAGAAGATAGCATGCTTTTTCCGTAGACCAATTGATATGCGGGTGTACCAATTAGTGTCTTGAAGGCTATTCTATAAGCCAAAGTGCATAATCTAATTTCCTTGCCCATTCCTTCTGATTGGAATTCACCATCTACTCTAAGATCTATTTCAATTCTCTGTTTAAGATTTCCACTTGCCCGCTAGTTTGTAGATAATATGGAGTTGAAACCTTATGACTTACTCCATATTTAGCTAACTCTGATTGAAATAGTTGTTTGCAAAAATGCCTTCCTCCATCATTGATAATAGCTCTAGGCACTCCAAATCTTGTAAAAATATTTTTCCTCAAAAACTTCACAACCACTCAAGAATCATTTAGGAAAAGCAGCTGCTTCAACGTACTTGGAGATATAATCAGTAGCTAATAAAATAAACTGATTGCTGAATGAGGATGAAAAAGGCCCCATAAAATTGAACCCTGATACATCAAAAAGCTCAACTTCTAAGATATTAGTAAGAGGTGCTTCATGTCTCTTTGAGATATTTCCCGTTCTTTGACATATGTCATAGGTTGTGTGACACCTTATTTCTAATACTCCATAATGAGTATAAATGAGTAGTGAAATCAGTTGTGGAAACAATATTTAACCCCTGACTACCTCACGCTCAATAACGTTCATAAATCCTCACTCTCAACTCAGGATTTGAACCTTAAACTGAGAGGGTTTTCAAAGGGTAGAATACCTTAAATACATTTCCACAAGATTCACTACATCACTAATACCTCATGGCTCTTAATTTCATTACAATTAAAGTATATGCGAGCGCTTCATTTGCCTTTATAATGAAATTATAGCTATTCTCCTTTAGTTAAACTAGATCGGTTCTCCACTATACTTCATACATGTGTTTATATACATCAATGTATAACTACACATAACCTTACATCAAATACAAATGGTAGTGCCTCGCACTATGCTCTTCACTTCACCTTTGTAATCCTCCTCCATGCATATCTCCCTGCACTCTTCACCTATCTAAATTGTTGATTGCGAGGAGTGAGATTTGAGAGAATCTCAGTAGTAAACAATACCACTATGTATGCAAGATATATATCAATGCATGACATGCTTGCTATTCATAAAATAATGCCATGCTCATGACATCTTCATGCATGCTCATGTTACAACATACTTATGGCCATCGTAACATAGCATCAAACAATCAAGCAGTCACATACAACAATGCAAACACATACATATCACATTCATGCTGGCAAGGTAAATTCACTACCTCTCGAACTTCGCTTCCGTCCTCAAACCTTCGTCTTTGCTCTGGCTTGGGAACCATCCGTCGAGTCCTGAATTCTAAGTATACAAGAAATGAGTTACCACTCATCCATGTCTCATTCTAGACTTATTTTAATGGATAACTTAGCCCAATAATGCTAAATTACCAAAATACCCCTGGAAGCCCGACCCAACTGTACTTTCTCAGAAATGATGACCTGGGCCAATCCTATACAATTTCACATATATAATCCATTTATGACCTCAAATTAGTCAAATTCAGGCCTAAATGACAGAAATACCCTTGACAGCCCTTACTTAGAGCCTTAAGGGGTAATTTTGTCATTTTACCCTCTAGGCTTTTTCTCACTTTATCATTAAGATGAACCCTACACAATTTTCCCTTCTAAACTCAATGGAATAATCCAATTGATAAAATTCCAACTCTTTACTCACACCACACATAAGGAAACCAATTTAGAGTTCTCTGAATAGTTGTGTCGGTTTCTTCCTTTGGCTTAATCACTACCTTTCTACTTCTAATTACATGATTAGCCGTTTAGACATCCATTGAACATCGTTTAGGTCGTTAAAACACCATTTGAATGAGAGATAAACAGTACCCAACTCCCATACTACTCAACAAAATGACAAACCAATAGGTTCAGAAGGAAGCTTATGCTTACCTCTACACGTTTCTGAATTCGGTTCGGAATTCTGGCCTGCGAGATAGCACCAACCACTTCTAAACAAGAATGCGAAACCACTAAATTGAAGCTTGAGATGAGTAGAAGAATGTTTGTACAAGGCACTTTGAGAGAAGACGCCGTTTCAGTCGAGTTCCGGTGAATTCAAGCTTTCTCTCTCTTTTCTCTCTTCCGTTCTCTCGTTCTCGTTCTCATTTCTGATTTCTCTTTCCCTTTCTTTTCTGATTCTGAATGGACGAGAAATAATAAAAGGATGAAGGAAATGATGATTAATTAAAATCATCTAAGTAGCTTAGCACCAATTGGTTCAACTATCTCATTACTTGTATAACAAGTTTGATTTCTCTTTTCCTTCATCATTCCACTAATATTAATGAGGAATAAGAGAGTATAATTTACTCTTAAACTATCCTATTATACCACCTTAAGTGGTCAACTAAAGCCTTAAGCATTTTGGCTCTTTGACTTTGCTTGATAAAAATTCACCCACATAGGCTCATTAATTACCAAACATTTTCCCTCTTTTTAATTCTCATTCCACTCAAATGATTAGGAATATTAGGTAAAACCCATCATTTCTTATTTTATGGAAAAATTACCATTTTGCCCTTACGTTTTATGATTTATTGTAATAAACCATTTCTTGCCCATTTCCTTTATTTCCCTTTACATTTGACTAACTTAGGCATCAATAATAGGGAAATAATGGCTTCTAGCCTTTTGTTAGTCAAATGACCATTTTGTCCCTTGCATTCTTTTTCCTCTGAGCTCTATAACTCACCATAATATTCTTTTTAATATCCAAGGATATAAAGGAATTTTGGGAAATAACATCATTTCTTACTAAGACACTTGCTAAACCAGGGTCTAGTAGTCCACTTAATATAGCTTAATCTCAAGCCTCTTGTCCTAAAATTTAGGATATTACAATTCTCCCCCTGTTCAATAAATTTCATCCTTGAAATTTCGAACATCATATGGTCCCATCTGTACCATCACATGTAGATTTCCTATACTTCACACAGCTTATTTGCCAGTCAGCCCTTTTGGGGTCTACATAAGTAACCTCATATGCTAGTTTTAAGCCTTGCCTCTCGACCAAGGACTAGTGCTTCATACAAGCGCCTATACACCCAGTCAGCTCCTCGAGCCAGGTCAACAATATGATAGTTAGCCCCTATACCAAGACATTCCATGTAATGATGCTTCCCACTGGTAGAAAGTATAACTAACTCTTGACCTTATCCCTAAGTGAAAAAGGGAAAAGTCTAAGTCTAATGGCAGAATCAGTAACACCATTATGCTTGAATGTGTCACAAATTTCTAGGAAGCTGGCTATATGTGTGTTAGAATCTGTTGTTGGTAAACCACCAAACTGATTTACTTGCACTATTTGGATAATTGCAGGCTTGCTTTCAAAATTATTGACTGCTATAGGCAGTTTTCTGATTCCTAAAATTATCTCCATGACTGCTGGTGTTGCATTGTCATAGAGTATTTTGGTATCTGTTGCTTCTCCTCTTGGATTTTCCATCTGATTGCTTAAGATTGAAGTAGACCTCTTTTAAACTCTTTGATTTTTTTTACAAGTTCTCTCGATCTCATAATCAAAAGGCTTCAATTCAATCTCCTTTGATCTAGTCATACACTAAGCAAAAGCCTGAAAAGAAAAAAAGACACCAAAAAGAAACCAAATGTAATATGAAGACCAAATTAGTATTAAAATTACTTGGTATTGATATTAATGACAACAATCCCCGGTAACGGTGCCAAAACCTTATTACGCGTGTAAATGGTTTATTAAAATGTGCAAGTGTACACTTTCGTAAACAAGTAATATAGAAGTGAGCAGAGTATCGTTTCCATGAGGATTATTGATCAATAAGTACCAAAATTGATAATCTTAATTCTATTTAGCCATTTGATTAGTTGGTGATTGAGCTTTCAAAATAAAAATGATTAAATATGAATGCAATTGATATAAAAACAAATATGAGAAAAAAAGCCCAAGGGATCATATTTCACTTAACAAATTTCAGATTAAATCACCAATCTATTCTAGTTCAATTTATTCCACATGATTGATAGCTGAGTTTCCCTAATTTAATTACTAGCCTATTCCAAGGTCTAGCAATTCTATAATTAATTGCTAATCCAATATATCCCTATATGAATAAAACAATTAATCATGTATTAAGATTTATAGAACCCATTAAGACTGCACAACCCATATGAATGTATTCCTATTTCATATGTAAGTTATGGTTTTAATTAGAGGATCTACACACATGCATCTCCTTTCGGTCTCAACATGCATATTGAAATCATTCAAAAGATGGCCAATCAATTGAAAGCATTAAGAACAATAATCAAAACTCAATCATGAAGGAAAAATTAAAACTAGATTTAATAAGTTAAGATTCAATCCGTCATTAGTAAGCTATATCATCACCCTAGGAAAATGAAATTTAGCCCATGATGAAATTAAAGACAAAACCAAAATAAATTGAAAATTTCATAAACATTGCATAAAACTTGATTATTAAATTCTAAAATATAAAGATACATCTACAATATGCTTGAAAATAGATAAATATAGCCTTCCTTTTAGGAGGTAAAACCTTCCATATAGGTGGCAACCTATACCATCTATAAAGGAAGTCTACCTAAGCCTTCCAAGAAGGAGGCATTCAAGAAACAATACAATGCATGAAATTAAACTTTCAAATTGTCACTAATACAGAAGGCACTTTTAACGTTCATTTTTGTAATCTTTAGACGACCATTTTTAGGGGGACGTATATGTGAGTGTCATGGAAAGTTTTAAAATGGACGACCATTTTAAAACAATCATTGCAAGTGACTTACAATGACTATTTTTAAAAAAAAGTTGTTGTAAGTCTTAACATATAATGACTTTTTTTGAAAAAATAGTCGTTGTATGTTAGGTACAAAAGATACAACAATTGTTTTCGCAAAAATAGTAGCTGTAATTTTTTTTAGAAAAATTTGTTTTCCTCCCTTACAGCATTGAAAAAATACCAATTTCCAAACAGAGGGACGGAATGGAGACATACAATAAAAGTGTGGACATAAGTATATTGCATCAAAGAATTAAAGCAGATCTATAATGGGAGACATACAAGAATTATAACGTTGGTCCCCTCAAGAGAAAACAAAATGTGAAGCAATTTATATTGAATTATGACAAGACATACATGAAATATTGAGATAACCTACAAAAGAAATGGCCTAGTTTCTAGTGAAGCAATTTTTCCCTTAAGAATCCTCCATGTCATATCAATATCACTAAGGGATTCTAAACTTCTTTCCTCTTGCTTCCTCTTTACAACATCCAAGAGAGGTTCTGGAAGTTTCTCAGCCCCTTAAAAAAAGGTTCTGAAAAGTAGAATGTATGCTTGAGCAATTATGGCAACAAAACCAATCCCCTTCTGGCAATTCCTGTCATTAGATATAGACATATTATAACATGGCCAGTAGACGTAAAAGATTGGAATTCAAACTAATGTACCTACATACTTAGCAAGTGATCCTATCTCTCAAGTCTCAACAACTTGGCATTTGAAATGACATCCTCAAAATTGGCATTCTATGGGAACATGGCAATTTATCCTTATCGATGATGTAGCAGACATTAGACGTGTTATTATTGCAATAGAAACTTTGAAGTCTCATGCAACTTTTTTTAGCTTTGCAATGTTCTATTGGCATTCATTACTCTTGAACAAAACATCATGCAAAATGAAGGTCCAAACAGTAACATTCACATTAGTTGAACAAAGCAGAAGTCAAAGGAATACTTTGTTTTGCCCCTCAACATGAAAGAAACATTTTAAGATATATAAATAAAGGAAATGGATACCAATGTAATAAACAATATCTAACTCTAAGCTTGTTATATATCAGATAATTAGGTGGCATTTCAAAATTTCATTAAAAAAAGATGGTCAAAGATATTAGGAAATAGTTCATGTGCGAATAATCAACAACATAACAAATGGGTATAGGTAGAACATAACTGCCAGTAGTTTAATGCGTAAAAAATCAACCAATTAGCAAATAGTTGACTTTTTACATGGTCCTTGGGCAATATGCAACACTTTCCTTTTTATCCCCTTATAATGAACAATACTGTACATTATTAATCCTTTGGAAATAGAAATTTATTAAAGAATGCATAAAACTCTGTAACCGAATCATAGGTTAAGTTTGTCATACCAATCAATCAATAGAAGTTTTATAAAAGGGGAAAAATTAGTTACTTATAGTCCTAATGCAATCACAGTTGTCGGTACGTTTAGGAGGACCATCTTTAAAGAGTCAATTGACAAGTCACTATAAACCTCTTGAGAAAAAGATTATCACTTAGTAAATAAAAAAGATTAATAAGTATAGTAGAGCCAAATACTTTGTTACCATTTCACATAAGCCTATAGCAGAATTCTAGTAAAAGAAATAGGATTTACATATAAAACTCAAGCTATATACCTATTAGTACTTGCAACATAACTGATATTAAAATCATAAGTTTGATCTCATATATTACATTTTTCAATAAGTACTTAGTGATTGATTTAACCAACAAGCATGATTTGCTCAAATTAACAATCAGAACTCCAAGGATATAAAGATTTTCATATTAGCACAAACCTTTATAGTACGAAGACTGCATCATGGACCCTCAACCATAATTTTAGTCCTTTCCATCTGGGAAATAACATGATGTCAATATATAATAATGGAAGACTAACATATATATCTTAATAAAGAAATTCCAGCTACACCCCCAAATTGGTATGATCCACTCCCAATCTCTTGGCATTCATCACTCTTGAATAAAACATCATGTAAAATGAAGGTCCAAACATTCTCTGTTCAACAATGCGTTAAATTACTGTCAAGCAAGATTAACAATAATAAGGTCAAGAAAGAATTGGGTGGAAAATTCAAATGATAGTGTCCCAATTGCTTTTAACTAAGGGCCCGTTTGGTACACTGGAATTGGTTTTGATGGATATGGATATGGAAATGGAAATGGAAATGGATATGGATATGGAAATGGAAATGTGGTTTAAAAGTGTGTTTGGTATGTACATGGAATTCAAATATTATTTTTATTTAATATTTATATTTAAAATGTAAAACTACCAATATGCTAATCTAAGAAAGTTGAATGAGATAAAACCATTGTTACTAAACCCGGACCGGACAGATTTTTTTTAATAAAAAATTATTTTTATTTTTTTTAAAAAAAATTCATATTAATAAGACTAAAATATTCAATTTCTCACCGGTTTAACCCTGATTTAGCTCCAGTCTGATCCACTAACCTTTGACCTAGTACTTTGACTGCTCCAGTTAGGTTTTTTTAATAAAAAATTATTTTTATTTTTTTAAAAAAAGAAATTTCATATTAATAAGCCTAAAATATTCAATTTTTCACCGGTTTGGCCCTGGTTTAGCTTCGGTTTAACTCCGATCTGACCCACTAACCATTAACCCAGTACCCTGACCTAGATTTAGGTACATGGAATTGCAAATCTTTGCTTTTTAGGTGGAAGCCAATTTGATGGAATTGGAGAGATTTGGCTTCCACATGGAATTGCAAAAATTTCCAATTCCATCATACCAAACAAACTTAAGCATGGAATTGATTTCCAATTCCAATTCCATATCCCCTAATTCCATCATACCAAACATGCCCTAAGGATTCATACTGTCAACCCAAATCATTTAAGATTAAAAGCTACTATAATATGCCTTGAACCGATGTAACCAAAATCACAAAGATCATATTGTCAAAAAAAATCACAAATATCAGACCAAGAAAATATAATCTCTATTATGAATTTCCTTCTCATCTATTTAACTATAACATAAATAATTCTTATACAAGTAGGGGGCTAGATAGGTATTCAGTTATCCTTGCTTCACATTTTGGCCATCCGTGCAACTCATCATTCCTATTACTGTTTTCTTTATTTATGATAACAGGGAAAAAATGGAGAATATAATAGGTTAACAAAAGCTAGTGAGAGTTGAAACAATGGATATTCACTATTACTAAAGTTTTACTTTTTTTACAAAAGTATAAATGATATAATAATGTAAAGTTCTACTATGACAGTTTTCTCCAATGTTAGGTCAAACAAGGAAACCAAAGGAACTAAATCAGCTTGAGATTGGAAAAAAGAATCAGAAAATCTGGGAACTTCTCTAGTTTATTTCCATCTCTCCTGCCCCTAGCAAGCTTCAATCTGAAGATTCTGATATTGTACCAAATGTTATCCCATCTACCTATGCAGCTTACTCAAGAGTACAGAAACAACCTCTTAATCTAATGGGCATCTCCACAAAGGAAAATGAGCTAAGTTATGAATATGCTTTAAACTTCAATCTTAAAAGCATAGGCATGACCATGCCAAGTACGTATTGGCTATCAATACTCTTTAAGTACTCTAAACTATGTAACTATTTTTGTGAAATTTTAGTTTTAGATTATATTTTGTACAAATTAGGTACTCCCAATCTTCAAACGAACCTCTAGTTCTGAATTTCAGTGACTTGAAATTAAACCATAACAACAACAATGAAGCCCATCAATAATATATGGAGTTTCACACACAGCTCTAGTATCCTATAGTATTAAATTGGATTAATTAAGTTACAGATGCTTAAACCATAATGGAAAATAGATAACTATTTTGGCTTATTATTTATGTTAGAATGTTCATTATCAATTTGTCAAAGATTAGTAAACCAAGAGACATAATGGTCTATTCAGAGTTTGTTAAATACAACATATAAATTTAGAGTAGGTTTAGGAGCACTTTAAATAAAAAGAGAGAAAAGAGAGAAGTCCACCTTTCCATAACCCTCGTGATCACAAAAAAATTGCTTTTCTCCATGAATACGACAATGCTTTCTCAAATAGCTACAGAGAAACATTACTTCAGTAGTTGTCTCATGTTTTGATTGAGGCATATATGATTCTCAAAGTGCTTGCTAATTATACATGAAAGCCTAATCATATCAGATAAAATTAAGACAAAAAGAGGAGAAGAGCTCCTAAAACTGAAATTTGAAGATAAATGAAAGGACAAAGTTAAATGGAAGCACTGATATATCAACTATGATAATCACTTGATTCAACATATCTACAATTGAGTGGTGAACATAAAATGAAAAAATGGAAATGGCCTGATCTCTATCACAAACAAACAGATTAACACACAGCACATCAAATGAAATTTGAAGAAATTTAACAAATACATAATGATAACATAGATTTAAAACAATAGACTCTTCCATAACATCAACCCATGGCAGCAAGCAAGTGAAAAAAAAGATTCTAATGCTAGTTTCAAATGAGCTAATTGATATTGAAATCACAGTTATGGATTTACCTCTCAGCGTAATGGATCCATCATCCTCCATGTTTAATTACTTGAAATAGCTAGCTGATCTGTAATACGTAGACAAAAAGGAAAATAAATTTTGGAAATTATATCTGAAACGAATGACATTTCACATAAAATAGATGAGTATAATGAAGCGAAAGAATCATCGAAGGAGGATTTGGCAGGGAGGTGGAACATAGTATTTCACTTCCACTGAGAGGAAGACTAAGAAGCTATCAGAGCTCCATCGTCAGAGAGGGACTAAAGAAACATTGTAGGGAAAGATAAAGGCCAACAAAGATAGAGCAAAAATGGAGCTCGCGGTACACAAGATTGACAGTGACAGAAGAGGAGAGGGTTCACGGGAAAACAAAAGGAAATAGTTTTTAAAACCATTTCTAACGACTGGTATTAAAAACCAATCTTTGAATCAATATACAACGATTGGCTTTTAAAACCAATCGTTGAAATTGGTGAATTTTAAAAAAAAAATTTAATTTTTTTTCTTTGTCTTAACTTTCAATAACTGTTTTCTTATAACAGTTGTTGAAATCGTAGCTTTCAACGATTGTTTTGAAAAAGCAATCGTTAATAGTTAAAATAAAATTACATAAATGCCACTGCCTCCTTTTTAACGTCCGTTTTAATAAAATGAATGTAAATAAGTGTCATTAAATATACTTTTTGTAGTAGTGTGTGTGTCTTCTTGTGTCTTCCATTCCTCTATTTATAGATGAATGGGGTGCAAAAATTTCTACTTGTTAGGTAAGAATCTTGACTTTAAGTCACCAATGTTGACTTTGTGGAAACCTTGCTTCTTAAATGCAGCTGAATTTTGATAGTTAAAATGGTGGATTTTCACATTTTTATCTCCCTGAAATTTGTAGATCCGTATCTTAGTTTGAAAACGCATGTAAGAGCTCCTCATTTTAACGTTTATAGCTCAAGTTATGGTTCAATTAGTGAACAAAGGTCAGACTTGGACAAATCCACATGCTCAAATTCTAAGCAAAATTCAAAACTCTTGAAGGCAGAACTGAGTTTTGCCCTCAGCATAAAAGTTGTAAGAATTTTTCTTAGCTTTTTATCCATATAAAGAACATCACAATCTGACATCTAAAGCTCCAAATATTTCCTAAACACTAAAACATGCTTAAAATTTAGTATTTTTCGATAAATTCTTTTTATGCCAAAATCATTATTATTTATCAATTATACCCAAATTTATTAAATTAATCTAAAATATCATCCAAAAAAGTATCATAGTAGGTAAAATAAATATGTAAATATTTTAATTATCAATCTACACCGAAATATTATGGCAAGTAGGGGTTATAATAGTATATGATCCTGAATTGAGCATGCAGTAAGGTCCATAGGGTACAAATGGCAATTTGAATCTGAACACCAAGCAATAATTGCATTGTGATAACTGATTAGCAACTAGGGATAAATGACCATTTTGATCTGGACAAAATTGTCGTTTAATCCTGAATGTTGTTTAACAGACATATGTACATCATAATTATCTGTTGTATCATATATGCTGCATTGCATGCTTACTTTTTTGCATTTTACCTTTCTATAAAAAAATTATTCAGTAAGGAATAACAGCTCAAAAGGCAAAGAAGGGGACTCTGGCAATTAAAAGGACCGGCTTCTGAAGAAAATTCTGTGTTGGTTATCTCATACTCTTTATGTATTTTTTCTGGGTTATGTATTTTATCATGTACAACCCTGTGGGAATTCCTGTAATATAATCAAGAGCTTTCTATCAGTATGTTTATAGTATTTATGTATGCCTACTGACATTTTTGGTATCAGAGCGTGCGATTCTGGCAATAATAGAATGATATACGAATATGATATTGATTATGTTGTCGTAGGAACCATGAGTAGAGGATGACGGCATAGGAGTGGATCCCCCCATCAGTAAATTGGCCCTCGGATGGATGTTAGGTAGGCAAGGCCCTAGGGTATTACATACTGCGAGAAAGCGTTTACCACTGAGACCAGCTTATGGACGTCGGCTTAGGCTTGAACCGATCGATGACTAATTCTTTTGTGGGGGATACGGAGCACCCTTTAACCGATAGAACTGAGTTAGATCCATATAGCATGGCCAGATCGAGGGTGGATCCGATATACATAAGGCATGATTTATAGCCAGATGAGCGGGTATAGAACTATATTAACAATCTATATAGGCAGGCTCTCCGTATACATGAAACTCCACTAGCTCAGTATAGGAAATTGTTTCATGACATAGATACTCTTTATTGGGATCAAGTGTTTCTCGGTATAGAGTTCCCTGACGATTATTAGATTCAGACCACGTTATATTTCTTCCCAGATACAGCGTTCTGGATCTAAAAGGCAAATGACATTCTGAAGCGGGGACCGAGGGACAGCTTCCCAAAGTTCAGAGCCCACATGATGGACTATATAGTGCAATATATGTATCTAGACTGATATATGACCTGTACATAGTTTTGGGTTAGTTGGAGATAGCTGACATGACTAATTAGGACATGGACAATTATGGGATACTGATGCTCAAAGATAGATAGAGTCGATATCAGTGTTTTGTATCTGTATAGTGCTCAGCTCGAAGAAATAGAAGGATAGGTGACCCCCTAGGAAGTTTTTTGAAAATGTTAATTTATGTAATAAAACATATCGTACAAAAGACTTGTATGCTAAGTAATGTTAAAATCCTTCCCTAAACTGCTATGAATATCTATTGTATGTCATGTTTAGATTATTTGTGAACCTAAACTTTATGAAATGACAAAAATGCCCTTATGAATATCCATTGAATTAATCTCTTCCTTATTTCAATATAGTAAACTATAAAGATGGTAAGACGTGGTGGAAAAGGAGAGGGTTAGAGGCAAGAAGTAAGACCCGACCTAATAGAACAAATATTGGGCATGCTTACAAAACAAATAACTATACATCATGACTTAAAGGATGAATTGAGAGAAGTGCAGCAAAAGCATGAAGCATATAGGGAAAGAGTGAATAACTCTGGAGTACCAGAAAATGAACTTGATCAGCCTGCGAACCTATTTCAGTATAACCTCAAACAGGTATGTTGTTGAGGTTAAGAGCCTACAGTCCTGGGTGACAAAGTTCAGTCAACAGGGACCACCAGCCTTTTGGGGGAGATTCGACCTTCAAGCAGTGGAAGATTGGTTGTCACGCCTAGAGAAAATTTTCTGGATTCTAGATTGTCCAAATGACATAAAAGCATAACTAGCAATTTATAAACTAGAGGGTGATGCTGATAGATGGTAGAAGAACACTGAAATGGTTATACAAGCCTGAAACATCCCTCTTACGTGGGAGTACTTTCAAGAACAATTTAATGAAAAATATTTTTTGAGGTCAGTTTCGATTGATAAGGAAACTGAGTTCTTAACTATCCAGTAAGAAGAGAAAGAAAGTTTTGATGAATATCTTGCCTAATACATCCGCTTATCTTGATATTCTTCATACCTAAGATTTTAGATGATGAAGAATGGAGTTCAGATATAATGATTCGGGTGTTGAGACCTAAGTTGAAAGATAAACTAGTTTCAAAGAAATTCACTGAGTTCAACAAGGCGGTAGAGGAGTGTCAAATTACTGAAAGTAACTTGCTGAGCCTGTATACTGGAAAGAATTCTAACAATAAAGTACATCAGTTCTGGGAACTCTTCCCAGAAGCACAAAAATTTGGTAGGACCTGTAACATCCTAATTTTTATTTTTAGGATATAATTATAATTTAGAGAAAATTAATATTTTTAGTAGGTAATTTTAGGATTAGAAAAAAAATAAATATATAAATAAATAATTTTTTTTTAAAAATTATTAATTAAAAAAATTATATTATTTTATAATATAATATAATATTTTAAATAATATAATATATATTAATATAATATAATATTATTATATAATATAATATATTATATTATTAAAATAATATATATATATATATAAAAATGTGGGGGGCGGCGCCACCCACTTTTGAAAAAGAAAGAGTTGTGGCACCTTACGGTGCCACACATTATTAAAAAAATAATAAAAAAATTGTTAGTTAGGCAGGGGAGGTATTTATAATACCTCCCATCCTCACACACACTTCAGTGCAAATTCTGCGTAAAGTGTTGTGTAATAGGGTGACGGGCAAGGCTCTGATAGGAGTATTTTCATTTCTTCGGGGATCAATAAGGTACTTAAAATCTCTTCTAATCATAAAACTTCTTTTATGAAATATTTTCTAAATAATTTTCTCTTTCTTATGATATTAATTTTATACTGATTAGAGAATATTTTAGGATTAGAATTTTGGACAAGTTTGAGTTTTGTCAGTATATGACTATAAGAATATAGATGATAACTAATAGTTAATTTTAATCGGTTTATTTTTGTTATTTAGTTTATATAAGATTTTATAATGAATTTTCTATATAATCAACTTATAAATAATGTTATTTTGGACTTTTAAACCGATTAAATTTAGATTAAATAATTTATTTGGGTTAATGGAGATATTATTGAAATTTTAGTTGGTATAGTTTAAAATCTGAAGGACTAAACTGTCATTTTATAATTTAAACCCTAAATTATTATTTTCAGTTTTTATAGGATATTATTATTAGAATTTGTAAATAAGTTATAATTTTGACTTTTTAGAAAATTATTAACGGGTAGTAAATTGATTGTGATAGATTGATTTTGGCGTGTGTTTGAGCTCTTGGATTTGGAACAGTGTGATAATAATTAGCTTTGGCGAGAGGTAACCACTTTCCACTTATTATGTGTGTTGGTGTGTGTTTGTGAGTATTTTGTAAAATGATTATGAGATTGAAAATCATATATGGATATTATAGATTATTTCAATGAATAATATTGAGGAGTATTTTGTTATACACTTGCTTTGTGGAACCATGTGATTTAAATTATAAGATGTATTTGTATATTTTGAATATCATCATATGTGTATGGAAATCTTGAGAAAATTCCTATTGAGCTATTTATTGATATATATTGGGTTATCTGGTTTGGGTTGAGATGAAGAAAGTTATTTTTACCACATGGTATAGCCTCCATTGGTGCACGATGGTTGGCTTTCTATTGTCTCACCAGTTCAATGAGGGACTGTCCCACCAGTTCAATGAGGGACTGCGACACCCCACTAGTTCAATTAGGGGAAAGACCCATGGTCTGGAAACATGCTCTGTGGATTTTGGCCAATCCTCATCATGTGACCAGAGAGCTCTTTGAGTGGCCAGTAACATGGATATTAACTTAGCCCATGGGTCTAGTCGGCGGAAATAAGGCGGTTTGGTTGGATTGATGGGAGGCACTTGGGAATTGTGATATGAGATTTGAGATATAATATTATCATTTCTGATAAGAGATTTGTGTACAAAACAATGATATTATATTTTTAATATTTTATTATATAAATTGTTCCACTTGGCACCTCATGAATACATATCAGCATGTGTAATGAGTTGGAAAGCAGGTTACTGAGGCTTTTGTCTCACCCCGTTGATTTAACATTTTTCAGGTGATAGTTTCCGTGCTGGAATGTCGGGAGGAGCTCCTGAGGCATAGATATATCTCTATGGCCTCTTGTGGTTTATTATGTATTGAATTGATGTATATTGCCACTCATAGGGCCTTCATCTTATAAACTCTGCTTTGACTACATACTTTGTATTATTGTATCATAGATTGGATATTATAATATTTAATAGTTGTGCGATTTTATCTCTATTATGATTAGTCTTTGAGAGATAATATTTAATATTATGGAATTAAGGAGAGGATCTTACAGGACCATCTTGTAGAAATGATAAGAAGCTATATCAGCCTGAAAACCAAGCAACCAAAAACCATACGAAAATAGAACATATTTGAATTGTGGCAGGCCCCACCATCCCAGCATACCTTATGGATTAATTTGCTTTAGATGTCAACAATCAAGGTATAATGCTATTAATTGTCCACAACAGCAGCAAAAAGCATAACAGCAAAGGAAAGAACTCAAGGTAGAGTCTTTACCATGACGTAGGAAGAAGCTAGAAAATCTCTTAAGTTAATTCAAGGTACGATTTTACTTAATGTTAACTCTGTACAAGCATTGTATGACTGAGGTGCTAGTCATTCATTCATTACATATGTTAGAACTGGCTGACACCCAAGAAGGGGGGTGAATTGGGTGTATGATAATAAAGTATGATCTTTTAAAATCTTTCCGCAGCTTATCAAATTAATATATATATATATATGGAAGTATAAAATAATAAGCAGTTATGTAAATCTTATATGCTGGAAATGTAAAAGCTTAGGGAAGAGAATATGCAACTATGATTTATCCTGGTTCGGTCTAATCCACGATGACCTACGTCCAGTCCCCAGGCTCCTCCTGAGATTTCCAATCTACTATCTTTTTGTTTAACTGGGCACAAGAAAAGTTACTACAACCTCTTACGAAGTTACTCCCCCTTACACACTGTAAGGTTTACACCCTCTTACGGTAAGTTGAGCAAAGCAATCCTAAAGACCTTTCTCTCCTGCTTACCTGTGCAAGTCTTATGAGCAGCAACGTTCTCTCCTGCTTACAACACTGTAAGTCTTACGAGTAGCAACGTTCTCTACTGCTTACACCTTTTAAGTCTTACGAGCAGAAAGTACTACTAGCAATTCTCTCTACAACTTTCCCGTAAGGTAATCAACTCTCTCAAGGCCCCTCTACCTTGAGATCAATACAGAAGTATAGATGAAATGTTTACAGACTCTCTCACAGAGTAGATAAATCCTCACTGAAGTACAATACAAATATTCACTCTCAAATGTACATGACAATGAAAACAGATATTAACGGAGAGTGTGAAAGATAAAGATTTATGACAGTAGCATGTTGACAGTTGGGTTCTCGTTACTTCATTATTTTCTGTTTGCTGTAGTATTTCTCTGTAAATCTCTCTATCTTCTTCTTGAATGCTTCGGCTTATATAAGATAGGTTGAGAGCCGTTGGAGTATTCAAGTATTTTCCCGTTGTAAGCTGATCGTGTGCTCAGACAGAAAGTTCAACGGTTATGCCCATTGATCGTGGTGCTCTGACAGATGCTTCAACATTTCCTGTTGATCTCTTACAAATGTTACAGCGTTGCTTTCTTTCTGTTTTGGATGTTAGTTGAATCGTTTATTGAATAGTCATGTTACCCATAATTTGTTGTCGCTCAATATTGATCTGTGTATGCCATGTGATCGGTAGTGCATAACACCTGTAAATCCACTTAGAGAAATAGCCATTAGAAAACATCACTTGGGTGATTACAGACTTCACTGGTAGTGATTTCTAAAAATTGGAGAATTACTGGAAGTGGACTTGATTTCACTGAAGGTGATTCTCAGAAAATAATATTCCATTGGTAGTGATCAGCATCCCTCGAGTGTACCATGAAATCATTTGAGTTGTTTTCTTGTTTCTGTCATACTTCTAGAAGTGATTTACAGAAGCATTTCACTGGTAGTGGCTTTGTAAGAGTAAGCATATCATTGACTGGTTGATAATGATCCCTTGAGTAATTTCCATGATTTTGTGAAGTTTCTGAAGGTGATTCTGATAAGCTGCCACTAGAACTGATTCGGACTCAGTGAAGAGTATGCTGAGTAATCACTGGGAGGTATTTAATTCACTGGAAGTGTATTGGTAGTGATATACCAAAATAAACATATCACTTGAGGCATATTGACTTTAACTTGGAGGTGTATTTAGGTTCACTGGGAGTGATTTTCATAACAGTGAAATTTTCTTCCGGTGATTTCAAAGCCACTGGAAGTGATACTGAAAATTTCACATATCACTTGAGTGATTTGGATATCACTGGAAGTGAATTTCGAAACAGTGATTTTTTCTTGCAGTGATTTTTGATTCACTGGAAGTGATTTGAGAAAGAGTGAAATTCACTGGAAGTGATTCAGTATCCACTGGAAGTGATCTTCGAAAACAACATAATCACTCGAGTGATTTTGGCATCACTGGAAATGATTTTGCAAATAGTGAATTTTTCTTGCAGTGATTTCAGGCGCACTGGAAGTGATTTGGCAAAACTGAGATATCACTCGAGTGATTTGGAGATCACTGGAAGTGATTTGGCGGAAATCATAAATCACTCGAGTGATTCAGGATCACTGGAAGTGAAATCTGGAACAATGAAAAATTCCTATAGCGATTCTGGCGCCACTGGAAGTGATTTGCCATATCACTTGAGTGAATTCTGGAATCACTCGAGTGATCTGTTCTTCATATCACTTTTACTTCGTTGTTGCGTTTCCAGTTCTTCAGCAAATAGAGGTAAACTTCTAGATGACATAACTCTTCGAATATAGCTCCAAAATTTCTATATTATATATCAATGGAAAGCTCTAGAAGTCTCGTTTCATATGGCACCAGTTTCAGCTCAATAGGATCAGTGGTTTGAGAGTTATATCCAAAATACCAAACATGCTCCAGAAAGTGACGCTGATATGAATGCAAAATTCGAACAATTATATCTCCAACATATGAGCTCCTTTGATGTTTCTTCTGGTTTTAAAATGACGCATTGGGAGTCTCTTTTCATATGCAACTGGTTTCGTCTCAATCAGAGTTGTATTTTGGGAGATATGATCAAATAACCAGACCTCACTCAGCTGGATGAACAACAGAGCATGAAACGCTGAACATCACTCGAGTGAATTAGTGAATCACTCAAGTGATTTTTAGTTTTTCCAGAATCACTCGAGTGATTCTGAAAATCACTCGAGTGATTCTGAAAATCACTCGAGTGATTATTAAAATCACTCGATGCTACAGTAACCGTATTGCTACAGTTACAATGCTACAGTGACAATGCAGTAACTGCTACAGTAACTTCTTAATTCCCTTATGAGCATAGAAACATCCAGTATTTCTTCTAGAAGCTTGAATCTTGATATTTCCATTAATTCTTCAAGCTCTTCTTTCTCTAATCTCTTTCTTGCTTTGTTTGACTAATCTATAAAATATACAACATTAAATATAGTAGTTAGTCAATGTAAGAGATAAGTATATTATGCAAACTTTTGCTCTCTTAATATATGACATCTATATTTGTCATCATCAAAACTAATAATATCTAACAACATAGAACTGAACGAAATGGCTAGGCCTGAAAGTACATCAATTACTATATGATCTGGTAGTGTCAACACCCACAGGTGCTCAATCTATTACTGTTGAAGTCTGTTTAAATTGTATCGTAAATGCTGATGGAGATGAGTCAACGGTAGATTTGATTTGTTTACCACTATATAAACTATAAATAATTCTTTATTTAATTGGTTGATTACTAATAATGTTATGTTGGATTGCAGAGACAAATGAGTTATTTACCATAATTCACAATCGCATGCCCATCCAGAGGTTAATTTTAGCTTTCTTTCAGCAACTGAAGTTGAAAAATACCTGCATAAGGGTTGTCAGGGATATATGGTAATCATTTTGGTGTAGTCATAAACTGGTGTGGCACTTGAGAATATCCCTGTGGTGAATGAATTCCCTGAGGTATTTCCTGAAGACATCAATGGATTACCTCCGGAAAGGAAAGTGGAATTCACAATTGAGACTAAGCCTGGAGTATAACCAATATCTAAGGTCCTATACAGAATGGCTCTAAATGCAATGGAAGAGCTGAAGAAGTAGATCAAGGAATTATTTGAGAAATGGTTCATCAGACCTAGTATCTCACCTTGGGGAGCTCTAGAGCTTTTTGTCAAAAAGAAAGATGGAAGCCTGCATATTTATATTAACTACAGAGAGCTAACTAAGGTAATCGTAAAGAATAAGTATCCACTTCCTAAAATTGATGACTTGCTCAATTAGTTGTTCGATTCATGTATATTCTTAAAGATTGATCTAAGGTCAGGGTATCATCAGCTTTAGGTAAAAGAAGATGTACCAAAGACCACATTCAAAACAAGATATGGGCATTATCAATTCTTAGTGATGCCATTTGGGCTGACCAATGCACCTACAGTATTCATGGACTACAAGAATTAGATTTTCGATCCGGTTCTGGATCAATTCGTGGTAGTCTTCATTGATGATATTCTAGTGTATTCAAGAAGTAAAGTAGAGCATAAAGAGCATTTGAGAACTGTGTTAAGCATGCTGAGAGATAAACAACTGTCAAGCTAAGCAAGTATGAGTTTAGGCTTTCGAAAGTTAAATTCCTAATCCATGTAGTCTCCCAAGAAGGGGTCTTAATGGATCCTAGCAAAGGGGAAGCAGTACTAAGTTGGAAATGATTAGAGAATGTTGCTAAAATATGCATTTTTCTGGGTCTTACCAATTATTACCGCCGATTTATGCAAAATTTATCCAGAATAGTATTACCATTGACAAAGTTGACACAAAAGACTCAACATTTTGTATGGGATGAAAGTTGTGAGAGGAGCTTCATAGAGCTGAAGGAGAGATTGACAATAGCACCAGTGCTGATAATCCCTAATCCACAGTTGACATATGTGGTGTACAGTGATGCAAGCAAGCATAGATTGGGATATGTTTTGATGCAGTAGGGCAGAGTTATAGCATATGCCTCCCATCAGCTAAAGCCTTACCAACATGATTATCCCACTCATGATCTTGAGTTAGCAGCAATTGTATTTGTATTGAAAATCTGGAGATATTATCTCTATGTCACAACCATAGAGCTGTACTATGACCACAAGAGTTTGAAATATTTATATGATCAGAAAGAGTTAAACATGAGGTAGCACAGATGGATAGAGTTGCTCAAATATTACAAGCTGGAGATTAAATATCATCCAGGGAAAGCTAATGTAGTTACAGGTACGTTAAGCCAAAAAACAGTGCAGATGGCAACCCTGATGATACAAGAGAAAAAAACTGATCAAAGATTTTAGAGATCTTAACCTGTCTAATCATCTTTTGATTAGCGAAAGCAGTATTAGTCAAGTAGAAAATGATTTGAGAATAGCAATTGAGCAAGCTCAGTTGCAAGATAAACTAGCACAATTTATGAAAAGTATGATTGAGAAAGAATAAACTCAAGAATATGACTTGTCACCAAGTAGACTAGCTAAATACAGAAAATAAATATATGTTCCACTACAAGCTGATTTGAGACTGTAAATCTTAGAATAAGTACACAAAATTAAATACAATTTACATCAAGGAGCAATTAAGATGTATCATGACTTGAAGTCTATGTATTAGTAGTCGAGATGAAAAGAGATGTGACAAAATTCGTATCACATTACCTTACCTGCCAAAGGGTGAAGATTGAACATTAGTGACTGTTAGAACTATTACAAAACCCTAAAATTCCTGAGTGGAAGTGGGAAACCATTATGATGGATTTCGTGACTAGATTACCCAAGGTTAGAAATCATGATGCTATCTGGGTAATTGTTGATCGATTCACCAAAATAGCCCATTTCCTGCCAATTAGTATTCAATACTCTCCTGATAAGCTAGCAGAAATCTATATAAAGGAGATTGTTCGGTTACACGGTACACCAAAGGATATAATTTATGATCAAGATCCTCAATTTACCTCCAAGTTTGAGAAGTCAGTACATTAGGCCTTGGTACTAAACTCAGATTTAACACTGCCTATCATCCTCAGACAGATGAACAAACAGAGAGAATAATAGAGATGCTAGAAGATATGTTAAGAGTGTGTGTATTGGATTTTAAAGGAAGTTGGAATCAGTTCCTTCCACTTACAGAGTTTACATATAATAATAGTTGTCATTTAAGCATTCAGATGGCTCATTATGAAGCACTGTATGGAAGAAAATATCAGTCACCTTTTTGTTTGACAGAATTGTCTGAGAGGAAAATGTTTGGGCTGGATATAGTTGACGAGACAACAAAGCAAATTAAGCTGATTAAGCAAAGATTGCTAGCTGCTCAAAGTAGACAAAAGAGTTATGTTGATAAAAGTCTAAAGCCTTTGGAGTTTGCAACTGGAGACCATGTGTTCCGAAAGGTTTCACTAGTAACTAGGATTGGTACGACATTAAAAATGCAAAAATGAAGCCCAAGATATGTTGGTCCATTCAAAATTTTATCAAGAGGTGGACCGATAGCGTATCAGATAGCTTTACGCCCAAATTTGAGCCGATTGCACAATATCTTCCATGTCTCCCAATTGAAGAAATATCAACCTAATTCAGAGCACATAATTGAGTATGAAGATATATATATGCAAGAAGATCTCACATTTGAAGTTGAGCCTAATTGGATTATTAATCGACAAGAAAAATAACTCAGGCACAAGAGTATTCCATTTGTAAAAGTGGTATGGAAAGGGTTTCCCCTAGAGAAGCTATATGGGAGATGGAAGAATATATAAGGAAATATTACCCATAATTCATAAGTAGTTTATGTAGAAAATTTTGAGGATGACATTTTATTGACAGGGGGAGAGCTGTAATATCCCAAACTTAATCACCAAAATTTGATGTATATTTATTTATAATTAATGAAATCAAATGCTGAATTTTGGTGTACTTGAAGTAGCCAAAATAATGGAAATAGTAATGAAATTTTAGACCAAGAGAGACCTAAAGCCCAATTTTTGTCTTGGTAAAAGTCTAACATTGTGGCCTAAAGTTTAGTATGAAAGAGCATAATTTTTGGGCCTAAAACGTTGCTAAAATTTGGCCAAGTTGAAGGGAGAAGAAGAAAATGACAATTTTTACAAAAATTCAAGAAAATGTAAGGGCAAAATGGTTATTTTGGCTAAATAAAATAAAATTCACTAATTTTGCTTAATAAATAAGGGAAAAGTTGGTTAAGGAGGGAGAGGCAAGAAGGATCAATAATTTTCTACATAAAATGGACAAATAGAAGCAAAAGATGGCATGTGAAAAAAATAATAAAATAAAAGATCACATGCAAAAATATTAATTAAATAAGGAGGTGTAAGAGGACTCTAGAACACTTCATAAAGCCCTCATAAAGGACATTATTTTGGCCAAAACAAGAGCCAAAAGAGAGAAAGGGTTAGAGAAACATAAGAACAAGAAGAGAAGGCAAGTGTTCAAGAAGGAATCAAGGTAAGTTGATTGTGAAATTTCATGTGTTATGTAATACCTTATTTACAATAGCCTTAGATGAGTACAAAAGAGTAGTGAGAGCCATTATGGAACCAGGATTTGAACCTTGATTACCTAAGTTTCAAAATCTTTCACTAATTCTCACTCTCAACTCAGGATTTGAATCTAAGGTTGAGAGAGATTTTTAAAGGGTAGAAAATTTTACAACTTAATTCCATAAGTTTCGCTACGTCACAAATGCCTCATCGGCTCTTAAATTCATTATATCAGAGTATATGCGAGCATTTTCTTTCTTTTTAATTAAACTAGAGCTATTCTCTGCTCATACTACATTTATTAGTTCATTCATATACATGAAACATATAGCCACATACGGATATCAAGCAAATTACATCAACTATAAAAATAGTACCTCGCACTACGATAATCAATTCACCTTCTTCGTAATTCTTCTTTGCATTTCTCCATGCATTCTTCACCTGTACTCAACACCTATATGTTTGGGTTAGGAAGAGTAAGATTCGAGAGAATCTCAGTAGCAAACAGTGCTAACAAATGCATACAAGAAATGCTTTGTGCATGACATGCTTGCTCTCATAAATTCATGCCAACATAATGACATATATGCATGCTCAATGTTTAACATGTTACACTAATAGCCATAGTATAAACAAAAAAAGCTTTACTCATTCACATATGCTTTATACAATTCACCAAAGCAATCAACATATCAATACACAAGCACATATATCAAGCTATGCAAGTTAGGAAAGTTTACTACCATTTGGACTTTGTGTCCTCCTCTTGTCCTTTACCTTCCAACCATTGCTTCTTCTTTGTCACTTCATGGCCCTAGATAAGTAATGACATTATTAGAGCCATGAAAAGTGAATTCCCAATGGCTTACATTAGCCCTTAAGGCTTACTTCTATCCTTGGAGTTCATTCTAATTACATTTGGCCATTTTCTTTCCTAAATTGGCATGGTAGCCAAAACTGCCAGCATTTTGACCAAACTTTGAAAACTCATAATTAATTTTGTAGAACTCCAATTGAGGTTTTTCAAAGTCCTATATGAATCTATTTAAGTCTAATTTAAGGGAAAAATACTTTGGTTTGACCAATGTCATCATAATTTTCCCATAAATTCACCAAACTCCACTGTTCCCATATTTGCTTCCAGAAACAGGGTATAATTACAAAAATTCATATCTTCCAATTTACTTATTGAAAATTTACAACCTACTTATAAAATTAAAGAACTATGTCTCTAATTTAATTCTACCAAGTTTTAGAACTTTCGGACAAGTTTGGGCCAACAAAATACATTTCACAGTCAGACTGCTTCCAATAAACCAAATCAAACAGCACCTCCTCTTAACTTCTAAAAATTCCAGATTAATATAAAATCATCCAAAAATCATAAACACATATATTCCAACACATTTTTCCCTTCTAAATCCAATGGAATCAACAAAAATACCAAAATCCTGCTCCAATAGGATGAAAATGACCTTGGACGAAATCTGGATAATTTAAGGGAAAATGAGTTCTTTTGTTTTTAATCCATAACCCACCTTCTCTTCACCTCTAATCCCATGTTTAATGTGACACCCTCATTTTCAACACCTCACTGGCTCTTAATTCCATATATTAGAGTAAGCGAGCCATTATTTTATTAAACTAAAAGTCGTTCTCTTTATTTACACTAGAGCGATTCTCTACTTTAACAACAATCGTATGTACATTCATTCTCTTACATACACACATCATATACATGAGTGATAATTGAATATTTATTACCCTCATTTGTATCTCTTGATTAATAAATTTAGATTTTTTAGTTAATAAATAATGGGCTTTTATGCTTATTTGGGCTTTGAGTGTTTTATTGGATTTAACATATTTTAATAATAAAAATTCCAGATTTACAACCCTTCTCTATTTTGATCATAACTCCAGATATCTGAATGATCTCATTCTTATCTCATTTTTTTAGATGATTCAGAGGGCAACAATTGATATGCAGGCTTGAAGGGCAGATTCGGACAAGAGGATAGTCAAAACTGTAGTCAATGTTATATGTATTTTTTCTGGATTTTTATTGGGCCCAAATTTTGTAATGAAGCATCATTTATTATTAATTTCCGTTTTGGGCTGAACTGGTAGGCTCTGACCCATTTAACAATTAGGTTTTTACTTTAGTTAGCTGAAACAATATGGCAGAAGGATTTTTTTCACGATTTTGGATTGAAATCATAAGTTCTTTATTCTATGAAAAATGTTCTTCATGTTCTTCGCGTTCCTCATTCATTTTTCAGATTTTCCAACCATGTCCGACTAAGTTTCTGTGATTGACCTATGGATTGAGGATTCACATTTCCAATAAGAGAACATACTTAAACCGGTAACATAACTCATTTCTATTTACTCTAATCGGATTCAATTTCTGGAATAGTTTGAATGTTTGTTTTAACATTCGTATTGATACATCCCAAGGACACAGTTCAAATCGGGTTACATTGATACTGTGCGATCGCACAGTAGCACGCCACGCATATGAACAGAACCTAGACGATAGTCTAGTCGAGGGATTTTCTGGATGAATACAGAGATTTCGGTTCTTCCAGAACCAGTCACGAGTTCGTTATAATCTTCGTCCGATGATGGTAGGAAACTATGAATCCCAATTCTAGGTCAGTCGTTTTAATCTGTTTGGTCTAGTTCGTTTTCGATTTCTGTCTTTAATCTGAGTTTATTGTTCGTTAATAGTTTAATTAAACCCCCCCAATCGATCATTGTTTGAATGTTTTAGACTGCATGTGAATTCCGTGAGAAATGATCTAGGTTCTCTATACTACAAATTCTTATTGAAACTGGTTATTTTGTGAGAACTCGACAATTCTCGATCAAAATTTGGCGCCGTTGCCGGGGAATTTGCATTGGTCTAGCATTAACAGTAGTGTAGTGTTTGAGTCAGGTGGTTTGGCAGATTTGTATCTCAACCAAATCACTCGGCCTCAGGTCTTTTTGAAGGGATTGGGCATTCTGAGCAAAAGTCACTTCCTTTAGGAAGTTTGATCACCCCTAATTTTCCCAAATTCCATTATCTAGATCACTTTTCACTAATTTTTGGTCTCGGTGGGACGTAGCCGGTATTTCAGAAATTGTTATAGGATTTCTACTAGAATTTCTGACTTGCTCTGATTGGGCTGATTTTTGGTGAGCTGAAAGAAAATGTGCCTCTGAGCATAACTCATAGCTTTGCTTTGAGCACCCACCTAACTTTTTCAAATTCCATCATTTAGACCACTTTTTCATTTTTTTTAAAGTTTTTTTATTGCATTTTTGGGTTCCCGGATAGTGTAGAAGTCGTTCTGTGCAAGTCCCATAATTTTTAAAAATCATTTGGTAGTGTTTTTGAATTTGTTTTGGTCAATTTCTAGTGTAGGCTTGTGATTTTGCGTTTTTGAGTGTTCTGGTGGTTGTCCTAATTTTTCCCTATATTGTATGACTAGGAGCAATACTAGTGCATCTGATCTGTTAGACATAAATCCTGAAATAGAACTCACAATTCTTGCTGCTAGAAGGGCTATTAGGTTAAGTCAGAGGGTTATTACTGAACCTGTTTCTTATTCTAACATTGATTCTGTTGGCACTTCTGTTTCTTCTGATTCTATTGGCAGCACTTCTAGTCACTCAGACACTATGGCAGATCAGGGAAATAATAGGACTTTAAAGCAATTGACTGCACCTGGTGATAATTATCAGCCATTGTGTATCCAATACCCTGCCCTTGGTGCTAACCTTGAACTTAAATCTGGACTTATACATTTGTTGCCCAAGTTTCGTGGTCTTGCAGTTGATGAACCGCACAAGCATCTGAAGGAATTCCATGTGGTATGCAGCACAATAAAACCACAACATATTGATGAAGACCACATTAAGCTGAGAGCTTTTCCTTTCTCTCTTGAGGATGGAGCGAAGGACTGGTTATATAATCTTCAACCGTCATCTATTGGAAGTTGGGCTGATATGCAGAGATTTTTCCTAGAGAGATTTTTCCCTTCTTCAAGAGCCACTACAATCAGAAAAAAAAATCAGTGGAATCAAGCAAATTAATGGCGAGAATATGCATGAATACTGGGAGAGATTCAAGAGGTTGTGTACTAGCTGCCCCATCACCAGATAACTGAGCAGCGCTTGATTACTTATTTCTATGAGGGTCTTCTACCTAATGACTGAAATCTGGTAGACGCTTCTAGTAGTGGAGCGTTAGTTAACAAGACACCCCAAGATGCCAGAGATTTAATATCCACTATTGCAGCTAACTCTCAACAATTTGGCACTTGAGCAAATAGCAGTACTGTGTTCCAGATCAGCGGATCTAATAATTCTGATGCGATCCAGAATCAACAAGTTGTCTCTTCATATTCAAGTGTTGACTCTTCAACTTCAAACTATCATTTTCAAATTCCATCCGGTCCAGTCACAAGAGCACAAGCTAAAATATTTAAGGAAGCATTGATTGGGCTTATTCAAGAGGCTAATGCAAATCAGATGGCAATTGGATCAACAATTGTGGATAAAGATGTTGAAAACGTCATTAATTTCTTAGGGGCTGCAGATGGAGATACTAATCAAGTTTTGGGCTTGGAGACTTCAAAACAAAGAGCTTGGACCTAGTACTATACATGGGAGGACTCATTTGGGCCTAAATAAGCACATTTTGGGCCTTGAATGCTGATTAAATTTTGTGACTTTTATTTGTGCGAAAATTATTAGATATTGGGCCTATTTGACTTTTGGGTTTCCTAATTAATTAATTAATTATATTAGGTTAGTTTTTATTTTCTAGAATGCATTTAATGTAATTAGGGTTTCTGAATATTTCTCTTTAAATACCTTGTAAACCTTCATTTTGAGAGACATTGCAGACTTGAAACTTGATTATTGAATGAAAGGTTGCACTTTTCTGCACCTTGTTTCTTGGGAGTGAATTCTCTCTAGGGTTCTTCTTAGAACTAACAGACTTATCAAGGCTTGATCAACCTTGTGGCGTCTTCCAACACTTCGGGTCCTTGTTCTTTCGTGCTCAAGGGTTCAAGTGGATCGTCGATCTGCGTTTAGCGTTCTTGGGGTGCGTATATTCATATTGGTTGTGGGTTCGTGGGGTCTTCCCTTGTGGGTTCGCACCATAACCTCAGGAATGAAGCGCCACAACACGAGGACTTCCCAGGAGGTCACCCATCCTGAGACTACCCTTGGCTGAGCACGCTTAACTGTGAAGCGCTAACCATCGTGCTAAAAGCTTAAGCTGGTAGCAGAGGCGCACCCCTATTCCTTTAACCCAGTACAGACATGGGTCCCTATCTCCAACGACTGTGGGTGCCACCAGACCCCGAACTCGATCCACACCCCCTCCCAAACCCGGGACGTATCATTCCCTCCCTCTTTAAGGAGGTTCGTCCTCGAACCTTTTGATGGAAGTGGGATTCGAACCCGTGCTGGCTTTGATACCAAACCTCAGGAATGAAGTGCCACAACACGAGGACTTCCCAGGAGGTCACCCATCCTGAGACTACCCTTGGCTGAGCACGCTTAACTGTGAAGCGCTAACCATCGTGCTAAAAGCTTAAGCTGGTAGCAGAGGCGCACCCCTATTCCTTTAACCCAGTACAGACATGGGTCCCTATCTCCAACGACTGTGGGTGCCACCAGACCCCGAACTCGATCCACACCCCGTCCCAAACCCGGGACGTATCATTCCCTCCCTCTTTAAGGAGGTTCGTCCTCGAACCTTTTGATGGAAGTGGGATTCGAACCCGTGCTGGCTTTGATACCAAACCTCAGGAATGAAGCGCCACAACACGAGGACTTCCCAGGAGGTCACCCATCCTGAGACTACCCTTGGCTGAGCACGCTTAACTGTGAAGCGCTAACCATCGTGCTAAAAGCTTAAGCTGGTAGCAGAGGCGCACCCCTATTCCTTTAACCCAGTACAGACATGGGTCCCTATCTCCAACGACTGTGGGTGCCACCAGACCCCGAACTCGATCCACACCCCCTCCCAAACCCGGGACGTATCAAATTCTCACCAGAGATTAGAGAATAGAATTGATGATATAACCTCCTTGGTGAGGCAACTAGCATTGACTCAAACAGTGCAGTCTTCTACTCCACAGTTGGGCTATTCATGTGGTTTCTGTTCTGATGCCTCTTATCCTACTGATTCTTGCCCCACTTTGCAAGACAACACATATCAAGATCAGTCAGTTGCTACTGTGGGCATTTTTCCAGGGAAGCCACAACACCAGTAGCAAAATAATACGTTCTCCAATACATATAACCCTGGCTGGAGAAATCATCCGAATTTTAGGTGGAGCCAGAATCCAAGTCAGATTCAGAACCATAATAATCATGTGCAGCAGAGTTCTGGAAATTACCAACAGAGATAGTTTCCACAGAACAGACAGAATTTCCAACAATTCATACCTCCACAGCCGCACAACAACAGCCGACCAGCAGCAGTGGTTCCTCACTAGAAGAAATGATGAAGCAGCTTGCAACAAATAGTTTGCAATTCCAGCAACAAACTGAGGCCTCTATCCAGAGTTTGCAGACTCAAATTGGGCAGTTGGAAACATCATTGAACCAACTCCAGCCTCAGGGATCCAATACTCTCCCTTCACAGAAAATTCCCAATCCGAAGGGAAACATTAGTGCTATCTCCCTACGGTCTGGTAAGCAATTACAAGGGCATAAACCAGTTGCAGATGTAACTGAATCCACATCAGAAAAAGAGTCAGAAAAAGTGAAGATTGACTCTAGAAACAAAGAGGCAGTGAAGTAAGGTGAAGAGGAGTTTGGAGTTCCTATTCCTCTTCCTTTCCCTCAGAGAGCCCTTCAATCCAAGAAGTTGGTAGAAAAAGTGCAAGACAGTGATATCCTTGAGACATTTAGAAAAGTTGAGATTAACATTCCTCTCTTGGATGCCATCAAATAGATTCCCAAGTATGCCAAGTTCCTAAAGGAGTTGTGTACCAACAAGAGGCGACTGAGGTGGACTGAACGAGTGAGCTTGAACCAGAATGTCTCAGCGCTTCTCCAACAACCTATGGCTCACAAGTGCAAGGACCCAGGTATATTTTCTATCCCTTACATTATTGGTAATTATAGATTTGATAATTGCATGGCTGATTTAGGTGCTTCCATTAATGTTATTCCTGTATCTATTTATAAATCCCTTGGTCTTGGTCCCTTGCGACCTACTGGTGTTGTTGTCCAACTAGCTAATAGGAGTAATGCTCATCCTGCTAGTTTGATTGAAGATGTTTTAGTTAAGTTCAATGAATTGATATTCCCTGCTGACTTTTACATTCTAGATATGGAGGATGAATCTCCTAGCAGTAGGTCCCCAATCATTTTAGGGAGACCTTTCTTGAAAACAGCTAAGACTAAGATAGATATGCATTCTGGTACTCTTTCCATGGAATTTAGTCATATTGTTGTGACTTTTAATATATTTGATGCCATGAGACATCCTAGGGAAGAGCATTCTTTGTTGTGCATTGATGTGATAGATGAGACTGTTAATGATGTTCTTTCTGCTTAGTATGCTGATTTTCCTGATTTTGTATCGGTGGGAGATTCTGTGATATATGAATGTTCTGATACTGAATGGTGCCCTGTTTGCACTGAGATTGATTATGTACTGTATAGAGATATTGACTTGATTTCTGATTCTACTTTACTTATGGATCCTGATATTGATTGTGGTGAAGCTGAGCTTCATTCTGATGTTCGTTGTGATTATGAACTGAACCCTGATGTTAACAGTGAGCTTCCTAGCCACAGTTCTGTTTCTGTGCATGTAGTTTCAGGTATTGCAGGTGTATACACTTCTGAAATGGTCCAATCACCTAAGCTCCTTCCTTCCATTCAGCAGCCGCCCAAGTTAGAGTTAAAGTCATTGCCAGCTCACTTGAAATATGCCTTTCTAGAGGTAGATGAGCAACTTCCAGTCATTGTGGCCAATAACCTTCTACCTGATCAAGAAGAGAAGCTGCTGAGCTTGTTGAAGGCCAATAAGAAGGAAATTGGGTAGATGTTAGCTGATCTTCTTGGCATTAGACCTTCTATGTGTATACATCGGATTCTGTTGGAAGCAGAGGCTAAGCCAGTAAGACAACCCCAGAGACGTCTTAATCCTCTCATTTTAGAAGTGGTTAAGAAGGAAGAGACTAAGCTTCTATAGGCTGGCATCATCTATCCCATCTCTGATAGCCAGTGGGTTAGCCCAGTCTAGGTCGTTCCCAAGAAGTCCAGAGTAATCGTGGTAGCTAATCAAAAGTATGAGCTCATTCCTACAAGAGTTTAGAACAGTTGGAGAGTATGGATAGACTACAGGAGACTCAACCAAGCTACCCGCAAGGATCACTATCCTTTACCTTTCATTGATAAAATGTTAGAGCGTTTGGCAGGTAAGTCTTACTGTAGCTTTTTAGATGGTTACTCAGGGTATTTCCAGATCCATATTACTCCTGAGGATCAGGAGAAGACGACCTTCACATGCCCCTTTGGAACCTATGCTTACCGAAGAATGCCTTTTGGCCTCTGCAATGCACCTGGTACCTTTTAGCGTTGCATGGTAAGTATCTTTTCTGACTTTTTAGAGGATTTCATGGAGGTTTTCATGGATGGTTTTTCTATGTATGGGTCTGATTTTGATGCATGCTTGGCTAGTTTGTCTAGAGTCTTGAATAGATGCATTGAATCTAATCTTGTGCTAAATTTTGAAAAGTGTCACTTTATGGTTGAGTCAGGGATAGTGTTGGGACACATTGTGTCTAAAGAGGGTATTAAGGTAGATCCTACTAAAATTGATGTTATTACTGCTTTGTCTTATCCCACATCTGTGTGGGAAGTTCGTTATTTTCTTGGCCATGCAGGTTTCTACCGACGCTTCTTTCAGGATTTCAGCAAGATTGCCCGACCCCTGTCTAACCTTCTACATAAGGATACTGAGTTTGCATTTGATGCTGAGTGTAAGATAGCCTTTGATCACTTAAAGCGTTGTCTGACCACCACTCCAGTTATCCAACCACCAGATTGGTCTCTCTCATTTGAGTTGATGTGCGATGCTTCCAATTATGTTGTTGGGGCTATCTTGTCTCAGAGGGTCAACAAGGTTTCTCATGTCATTGCATATGCATCCAAGACCTTGGATCCTTCCTAATCTAATTATACCACCATTGAGAAAGAACTTTTGGCTATAGTGTTTGCTTTTGATAAGTTTAGGTCATATCTGCTAGCCAGTAGGGTAATTGTTTTCTCTGACCAAGCTGCTTTAAAGTTTCTTTTGAAAAAGACAGATGATAAGCCTCGACTTATTCGATGGATGTTATTGCTCTAAGAATTTGATGTTGAGATCAGAGATAGGAGTGGAGCACAGAATTGAGTAGCTGATCATTTGAGTCGTGTCACTCATTCCTCTTCCCCTTCTGCCATTCAAGATGATTTTCTTGATGAGCAGCTTTTACAGCTGCAAGGTAAGCTTCCATGGTATGCTAATTTAGTTAATTACTTGCTTGCTGGTGTTTTACCTTCTGATTCCACTAGGGCCCAAACTCTGAAATTAAAAAGTGAATCTAAATATTACGTTTGGGATGACCCTTATTTGTGGAGATTTTGTAGTGACTAAGTAGTTAGGCGATGTGTACCTGATCATGAGTTTGACTCCATGTTACATTTTTGTCATGCTTCTGCCTGTGGTGGTCACTTTGGACCCCAAAGGACTGCTAGGAAAGTCCTAGACTCTGGTTTATTTTGGCCAACCCTATTTCATGATTCTCATCTGTTTTGTAAGTCATGTGATAATTGTCAGAGAGCAGGTAGTATTTCTCGTAGGCATGAGATGCCCCAGTACCCCATATTGTTTTATGAAATTTTTTATGTTTGGGTATTGATTTTATGGGTCAATTTCCTGTTTCTCATGGTTTCACTTACATATTGCTTGCTGTTGACTATGTTTCGAAATGGGTTAAGGCGAAGGCCACCCGGTCTAATGATTCTACTGTGGTGGTAGATTTTGTCAGGTCTAACATTTTCTGTAGGCTTGGCATTCCTCGAGCCATTATTAGTGACCAGGGCTCTCATTTTTGTAACCTGAGCATAGGTGCTTTGTTACGGAAGTATGTTGTGATTCACAAGGTGTCCACAACATACCATCCACAGACCAATGGTCAAGCTGAAGTCTCGAATAGGGAGATTAAGCAAATGCTTCAGAAGACTGTTAACTCTACCCGAAAGGATTAGAACAAGCGATTAGATAATGCTTTGTGGGCTTATCAGACTTCCTACAAGACTCCAATTGGGATGTCTCCATATAGGCTTGTTTTTTGTAAGGCATGCCACCTTCCGGTTGAATTAGAGCGTCAAGCTTATTGGGCCATTAAGCAGTGTAACATGGATTTGGCTAAGTCTGGGATGGAACAGAAGCTCCAATTGTAAGAGTTGGATAAGCTTCGATTGGATGCCTATGAGACTTCACGGTTGTACAAAGAGAAGACCAAGGCATTCCATGACAAGCAAATCATGAGGAAAGAGTTTTTTGTGGGCCAGAAAGTTCTTCTATTCAATTCCTGTCTCAAGTTTATGCCCGGTAAGCTTTGATCTAGATGGGATGGCCCTTTTGTGATTGCTAATGTTTTCCCTTTTGGTGCTGTTGAGTTGTGTGATCCACCTACAGGGAGGATCTTCAAAGTGAATGGACATTAACTCAAACCATTTTATGAGGGATCACAGCAGCAACCTGAAGAAGCGAACCTCATACTCACTGATGCCACTTATCCTCTGTAAACACCTGGGGAGTATTCTTCTTTCCCTATTTCCCTTTTCTTTTACTTCTTTTGTTTCTTTTTCCCTTTTCTTTTCACACTTAGTGTAGATTTTCTAAATAATACACTTTCTCCTTCTATCATTGTTTAGCTATGTATATTGTGGACTTGGACATATTGGTTTTGATGGATCATACTGTTTGGGCTAAATTCCTTACTTTTTGGTAGTTGATTTTGGTGATGCTGATTGCATGATTTGGTATTTACCTTTGTGAGATTTTGGGCCTACATGAATGGGATTCATCTTTACCATTCTTCCTTTTTCTGTGTGTCTCTGCTCCTGATTTAGGTTCTCTAGAATTTGCTCTCTTTCTTTTTAAGGCTACATTTTTCACTTACACGAATAAATATTAGCCACTTTGATCAAATAGCCTTCCCTTACACTATTAAATTCCCTTTGTTAGCCCCTTTGTGCCTTTTTGACTCATTTTTTTCTTCAACCACATTACTAGCCAAAGTGTAAAACCATGTTATACTGCACCTTGGAATTTACTGAGCATTGGTTTCACTTTAGTTTTGTGTTTACATGTGGGGGTTGCCCAGGAGTGCCACAATTTAAGTATGGGGGGATGTTTGATTTGGGAGTTGGGTCATTAAAAAAAACAAAAACAAAAACAAAAACAAAAAAAACAAAAACAAAAAAGAAAAAGAAAGAAAAGAAAAGAAGAAGAGAAGAAAGAAAAGAAAGGAGAATGAGGGATGTATATTCGAAAGGGGATATTCCATTGAATTGAATGTTATTATTGTCATGCTCTTTCAAATTTCTTTGGTGCTTAGCCTCACATATCCATACTTATACACACCATCACCTTAGCCCCATTACAACCTTGAATAATAAGCTCTCTTGATTTGTGCATATATGTGATATGAGTAGTGGAGAAGTAGAAATTGAGCAAGCCTATGGTAGGATAATTTCTTGAGTAGAATTTGAGTGATACACTTATTTACCCTATACACTTTAGAGAGTTATTGAAAGAATCCTTTGAGAGACCATCTTGTGTGAGTAGCATCATTGATCGAGACTACCGTGTTTTGTAATTTGATATGCAGGGATTTCAGTTTTAATTGGTTGGTCTTTTGAAGCTCTGTGTCCATTGTTCCAATTTTACATTGTTGGCAATTGTTAGAAAGGAGAAATTTTCCTTTTAGTTTTGCTCAGGAGTGCAAAATGATAAGTGTTGGGGAATTTGATAATTGAATATTTATTACACTCATTTGTATCTCTTGATTAATAAATTTAGATTGTTTAGTTAATAAATAATGGGCTTTTATGCTTATTTGGGCTTTGAGTGTTTTATTGGATTTAACATATTTTAATAATAAAAATTCCAGATTTACAACCCTTCTCTATTTTGATCATAACTCTTGAACCAGATATCCGAATGATCTCATTCTTGTCTCATTTTTTTAGATGATTCAGAGGACAACAATTGTTATGAAGACTTGAAGGGCAGATTCAGACAAGAGGATAGTCAAAACTGTAGTCAAGTTATATGTATTTTTCTTGATTTTTATTGGGCCCAAACTTTGTAATGAAGCACCATTTATTATTAATTTCCGTTTTGGGCTGAACTGGTGAGCTCTGACCCATTTGACAATTAGGTTTTTACTTTAGTTAGCTGAAACAATAGGGCAGAAGGATTTTTGGGACGATTTTGGATTGAAATCAGAAGTTCTTCATTATCTGAAAAATGTTCTTCATGTTCTTTGTGTTCCTCATTCATTTTTTCAGATTTTCCAGCCATGTCCGGCTAAGTTTCTGTGATTGACCTATGGATTGAGGATTCACGTTTCCAATCAGAGGACATACTTAAACCAATAACGTAACTCATTTCTATTTACTCTAATTGGATTTGATTTTTGGAATAGGTTGAATGTTTGTTTTAATATTCGGATTGGTACATCCCAAGGACACAGTTCGAATTGGGTTACAGTGATACTGTGCGATCATACAGTAGCACGCCACGCATACGAACAGAACCTAGACGATCGTCTAGTCGAGGGATTTTTTGGATGAATGCAAAGATTTTGGTTCGTCTAGAACCAGTCACGAGTTCGTTATAATCTTCGTTCGATTATGGTAGGAAACTATGAATCCCAATTCTAGGTCAGTCGTTTTAATCTGTTTGGTCTAGTTCGTTTTCAATTTATGTATTTAATCTGAGTTTATTGTTCGTTAATAGTTTAATTAAACCCCTCCAATCGATCATTGTTCAAATGTTTTAGACTGTATGTGAATTCTGTGGGAAACGATCCAGGTTTTCTATACTGTAAATTCTTATTGAAACTGGTTATTTTGTGAGAACTCGACAATTCTCGATCAATGAGCGAATGTAAATCAATTACATTTAACACAACATAGTACCCTGCACTACGATCTTCTCTTCACTTCATGTCTCCATATCTCCTCCGTGCATAGTCTCATGCATCCTTCAACCTGTCTAAAATGGGTGTTTGGGAGGAGTGAGATTTGAGAGAATCTCAGTAGCGAACAATACCACTATATATGTAGATATATATGAATGCATGACATGCTTGCCTATACTATTTTATGCCAACATAATAACATGCTGCGTGCTCGATGTTATAACATACTTATGGCCATTGCACAAATATAACAAAGCTTTAATCAATCAAACATGTTGAACATAAATAGGCATAGTAGTCACATAATCAATGCATGACATACATATCACACACATGCAGGCACGGTAAGTTTACTACTTGTTCGGGCACGTCCATTCATCAAGTCCTAGAATTCCCAAACATAGCATACATGAGTCAGTAATCATCCTTATAACATTCTAGACTCTTATTAGTTGATAACTTAGCCCTATTATGCTAAATTACTAAAATGCCCTAGGAAGCCCAGCCCAACTGTACTTTTACAGAATTTATCACTTGGGCCAATCCTATACAATTTCATGTTTAGAATCCATTTATGACTTCATATTAGTCAAATTTACGCCTGAATAATGGAAATACCCTTGACAACCCTTATTTAGAGCTAAAAGGGTAATTCGGTCATTTCACTCCTCAGGCATTTTCTCACTTCGTCATCATCATGAACCCTACACAATTTGCTCTTCTAAACTTCATGGAATCATAATCAATGAAATTCTAACTCTATCCTTATGCCACACTCAAGGCAGTCATTATAGAGTTCTCAGAAGAGTTGTGTCGGTTCCTCCCTTTCTTTATCTTAATACCTTCCTTCCTACTTATACTTACATGATTAGCCGTTTAGACATCCATTGGACATCATTTTGGCGCCTAAAACACTGATAGAACGAGAGATGAAAAGTATCATACTCTAAAAAAATCATCCAAATGACAAACCAAAATGGTAGAAAGAAATCTTACGCTTACCTCTATACTTTTGTAAATTCGGTTCAGAATTTCGTTAACGCTCTGGCCGGCAAGACGCACCAACCATCTCCTAACAAGAATTTGAAACCATAGAATTGAAGCCCAGGATGAGTAGAGTAATGTTTGTACTGGGTACTTTGAGAGAAGACACCGTTTTGGTAGAGTTCCAGCGATGTATAGCTTTCTCCCTCTCCTCCGTTCGTTCTCCGCTCGTTCTCGTTCTTTCTAATTCTTGTTCTCATCTGTTCCATTTCTCTTTCTTTCTTTTATTTTAATCCTGATCGCATGAGAAAGATGAGAATTGATGATGAGTAATTAAAATCATTCGGTGGCCTTTACTTAATTAGTCCACCTATCTCATTTTTTGCATAGCAAGTTTCCTTTCTCTTTTCCTTCATCATTCCACCAATATTAATGAGAAATAAGAGAGTATAATTCACTCTCAAATTATCCCATTATACCACCTTAAGTGGTCAACCGAAGCCTTAAGCTTCTCCGCTTATTAACTTTACTTGATAATAATTCACCCGCTTAGGCTTATTAATCATCAAGTACTTTTTTCCTTTTTCTAATTCCTATCCAACTCAAATCATAGGGAATATTAGGGAAAAACCATCATTTCTCATCTTTTGGAAATATTACCATTTTGCCCTCACCTTTTTATTTCTCTTAATATCCGAAGATATTAAGGAATTTTGGGAAATATATCATTCCTTATTTGGACATTTGCTAAACTGGGGTCTAGCAGTCTACTTAATCCAGGCTAAATCTTAAGCCTTTAATCCCAAAATTCGGGGTATTAAATTTCTCCCCTCGTTCAATATATTTCGTCCTCAAAATTTTGAATATCATATGGTACAATTTGTACCTCAGAGAATCATTACTAGAAAGTTCATCTACCCTTTTCCATTTAACATATGGCACAATTGATGTTCAACCCCCTTCCGGAAGCCACGTGTGGCACCTTAGCCACTATCTTTCAGTCTCTTTCTTAACCAAAATTGGTGCTTCTTACAGGCGCACATACACCTAGTTAGCTTTGTTCAGCCTAGGTACCCATAGGGTACTTAGCCCCTATACTGTGTCAGGTAAAAGCCAACGCTTCATCTCACTTTCACACAATGAGAACCTCCAATCACAGTGGCAAATTACTGCCATCTCATCAATTAGCTCTTCCATTTGCAAGCTCATAGAGCGTGCAACTCAAGAATCACATTCTTGAGACCAAATCTCGTATGACATTATGTATTCACCATGTAGCATTTTCATCATTTCTGTACCCAGTATGTAGCATTCAACCTCAAGAACCTCTGATCAAATCTCACAATGCTTGGTTTCTTAGGCCTCACTGTCTTTTTGGGACTTTCCCAAATCATCTTGTATGTATACTAGGCTTCCAGCCTTCTTGGGACTCTCCCAATGTATACGTACCAAGCCTTATGGCTTATTCAACTACCACATCGCTAGATGCTTTGGCTTTACAGCCTAGGGATTCATCCCTCATGCCATAAGCATCTCAGGCTTACTACCTTAGCTACAATCCGGTACAGTCTGAATGTTCAGCCATTCTCAATATATACTCTGGAAGAGTGTGTCCAATGTCACTCTGCTAGGTAACAACCACAACACTTAGACATATAGGTCTTATAGCCCAGGGACGCTGCCCTATGTAAACTTGCATCTCGGGTCTTATTGCCTCAAGCCTCTACTCAGCTTTATTCTCAATCATATCTAACATTGCCAGCCTCAGGACTTACAAGCCAGCAAGGTCATATGGCTTCAGGATATTCAGTCCACCATCTTTGCTAAATCACAGCTCTCTCATTTAGCCCATTGCAGAGCTATTCTTACTAGGCGCCCCTTGCAGTAGCACAAAGATTCCGCCCCACTCCCTGGCTCACCAGGACTGAGTGCGGCAAACTTATGGGATAGGCACTTCCCAACCAATTGGTCTATCATCTTGTCACATGAGTATCTACCAAGCCTGCACCCATTAGGCCTCAGTTCCAGGCTCAGCTGGACTAACCGAGCACGGGTGCAGCATTCAGCCTAACTAAACCCCCCACTAGGAGCACAGAAGGAAAAACTTCATTGGCCGCCTAACCAGCTATCCCCTGAAGGAGATCTCCTCAAGTATCGAACACGCGATGTTGGACACTTAAGCTGTGCTCAACAACTATAACACCATTGAGTTAACTACTCTTTTCAGGCTCTATCTTTTGCTGCTCAACTCATTCACGTTCTTATACAATGTTCACAAAGCATGCTAAACAAACCATCCTCATAATCACAAGGGTATTTGGCACATCTGCATGTAGCCTAATGGCATCTAATGGACTTTCGGTTCACAAGTCACATGGCCCCAAGTGTTCACCCGTGCAAAGATAGGCCCCGGTATTCCACTTGTGCATATCAGTAATTTCCATGGCCCCAATTGTCTACTCATGCAAAGATAGGCCCCGAGGGACTACTCGTGCAAAATAGAAATCTCTGTGGTGTTTACTCACGTAAGGATAGATAGGCCCTGGGGTGGCCACCCTATAAACTCATAAATGCTCATTAGGTCTTACTATCCAGGAAATCACCCCTATGTCAAAGACATTGCAGGACTACAGCCTTAGCCTCTACCTGTCAGGTCTGACTGCCTAAGGACACGCGAGTCCAAATAGGTCTTACCGCCTACTGTATATTCATAACACAAATACACTTAATGGTAAACACATACATGCAGAACCATTACATAAAATTCGCGAGCAAGAGCTATTTAGCTTAACATTGCTGAGCCTGTTCTTCCTCAATATCTTTAATCATTTGGTACTAACGTACCGTATGACTATTCATTGGGTCATATAACCCTTCTTCTTAAGGAAACTTACTCAACAGAAAACTCATTACAATATACCACTATTGAAAGCCACCGTCCCCCGTAGCTTTACTTTACAACTTCATCGTCACGGCGGCTTCACGCCACGGTTTGTCATCACAGCGGCTGCACACTATGGTTCAACATCACGGTGGCTTAACGCAACGGTCCTATACTCAGTGCTTTACTCAGTCCCCTGACTGGTTAGCCCCTCCGATCTAACCCTTTGTAGGTAGCTTTTTTCGATCATATCTTCCCATAGTAGCCTTCTCCGATCAAAACTGCCTGTAGGTAGCCCTTTCCGATCAGAATCCTCCACAGGTAGTTCTATCCAATTGGTTGCCTCCAAATAGAAGTACCATTATAACAAAATTCAAATCTTATAAGGTCCTTCTTCTCTAGCAGTTCTGTAATCTGCTATCCCACCTAGGCCAGTTCATTTAAACTTCAATATTGATCTTGCTCCAAGAAGTAATCACAACCCAAATGGAAATTCTACAATTAAAATCTTTCCCTATTCTAGATTTGCAACTAGAAATTCCCAAACATTTGTAAGAGATTTCTCACACATTTCTGTATTATACTCTAGTACCTCAAGCCATTCAGGCTATATCAAATTCCTGAAGAACCAATTCGACTTATTGCAATTGATTCTCAAGGTATGGTTCGACTCGTATAACCTCAACATCGCACCTAGCGATAATCATTTCCTCAAATTATCGAATAGGTACACTAAGATTCAAAATCAATAATACCTATGCCAACCTTTATGGTTCCAGGTAATATCCTCAACCAATTACTGAAGGTTTATCATTATCTACAAGGTTTACAGGGTTTTGACTTTCATCATAAAATAGAACCAAAGTACAACCTGTTTATCATTTTGACTTAAGCATCATTTCAACTTAGATATAATCCAAACATATTCTTAACCTTCAATATTATTAATTCAGATACTCACGGATTGATACACGTAATGATTATTACTCATCATGCATCACTGTATATCATATATCTACATTCTTTTAACCCCCACAGGTTACTAGGGATCATCACTTAGCATTGAGAGTCTCAACACAATTACTAAACATCAAACTCAAATTCTATAACCCCGCCAATGAACTTTTCCATGCAGTACGTACTACAACAGAATGGGTTTGGATTGAAGATCAATACTTACCTTACATCTCCATGCCTCTAACATCATTTCATATGTCATTAGGTGTTGGTAGTTCATACATACCTTACCTATACCATGACTTGTAATCAAAGTCTCCAACAATGTGCCAAAGCACCCTCCAAGCATTGCATAAAGTCACATTTCCATGTTTAGCAAACTGCCTCTGAACTCGAGTTTGAACTCTTGCACTCGAGTCCTGGCCCAAAACTTGAGTTCCACCAGCCACACTTGAGTTCTGCTAGTTTTCCCACGGAGACTTAGCTGAAACTTTAATGTTTCCTCAAGCCATAAAGGCGTGCTCTCGAGTTTGAATCTCAGCACTCAAGTCTTGTGTCTCCTCCCCACTCGAGTCTCGCGAGTCCTGCCATAAGAGTTTCTATCCGAGAAATTTTTAACTCACTATGAACTCAAGTCTTCAGCTCATATGCACTCGAGTTCTTCCATAGGAACTTGAGTCCTCAGGCTTCTTTACTTCAAATTAGAACTTTACACTCTCGTGAGTACAAGAAATTACCACATGCACTCGAGTTCATAACCATGAACTTGAGTTCTCAGCCCAACATGCATTCGAGTCCTTCGAGTTGGGGGAAAGAGTTTCTGCCAGAAACAATCCCATCGTGCAAGATCAGCACATGCACTCGAGTTCTCGACTATCCGTACTCGAGTCCAGGGTTTACACTCCCGCGAGTTCTTGCCTGAAACCATCTCATACACAAGGAAATCCTCATGCACTCGAGTTCTCCATACCAAACTTGAGTTTTTAGCTATCCACACTCGAGTTCTCAAGCATCTGCACTCGAAGTTGGGTCTTGCACTCCCATGAGTCTCGTTTTAAATCACCGCGCACTCAAGTTCTACAATACGAACTCGAGTTGTCAAGCTTCTTTACTTGAGTTCAGGTTGTGCACTCCCACAAGTTCCTGCCATAAACTACTATGTACTCGAGTTTATCATACTGAACTTAAGTTCTGACCCCATTTTACACTCGAGTTTGCACTTATCACCACTGAGAGTTCTTGCCCGAGACTACTTTTTCATAAAAAAAATGGCCTATGAACTCGAGTTTACCAACATGAACTCGAGTTCATCAGCTATTCCAAGCTGATAAACACTTCAAAACTCATTTCAAATCCACTCTAATTTCATCCATAGGTTATCTAATCCTTGTTCTTCCACTTGACATCACTCTTAGCCATAACTTCACCACCATGCCATCATTCTTTAGCCATAGTTCCATCGACTATGCCTTCTAACACATGGCACCTAACAAGGATCATAACCTATCATTGTAAAGCAGAGAACTTCTAGAAAATTCCATTATTGCCATAATCAATGCTCTAGTAACTCTAGCAATTATCCATCATTGCCAAAATCATTGCTCTGATACCACCAAATGTGACACCCTCATTTTCAACACCTCACCAACTCTTAATTCCATATATCAGAGTAAGCGAGCGATTATTTTATTAAACTAAAATTCGTTCTCTTTATTTACACTAGAGTGATGCTCTGCTTTATCAACAATCATACATTCATTCTCTTACATACACATATCATATACATGAGCGAATGTAAATCAATTACATTTAACACAACATAGTACCTGCATTACGATCTTCTCTTCACTTCACGTCTCCATATCTCCTCCATGCATACTCTCATGCATCCTTCAACCTGTCTAAAATGGTTGTTTGGGAGGAGTAAGATTCAAGAGAATCTCAGTAGCGAACAATACCACTATGCATATAGATATATATGAATGCATGAAATGCTTACCTACACTATTTCATACCAACATAATCACATGATGCATGCTCGATGTTATGACATACATATGGCCATTGCACAAATATAACAGAGCTTCAACCAATCAAAATGTTAAACACAAACAGGCATAGCAGTCACAAAATTAAAGCAAGACATACATATCATACACATGCAGGCAAGGTAAGTTCACTTCCTATCGGACTTCATGTCGGTCCTCAATCCTTCGTCTTTGCTCCGGTTCGGGAACGTCCATTCATCGAGTCCTAGAATTCCTAAACATAGCATACATAAGTCAATACTTATCCTTATAACATTCTAGACTCATATTAGTTGATAACTTAGCCCTATTATGCTAAATTACCAAAATACCCTAGGAAGCCCGGCCCAACTGTACTTTTACAGAATTTATCACCTGGGCCAATCCTACACAATTTCACATTTAGAATCTATTTATGACTTCAGATTAGTCAAATTCATGTCCGAATGACGGAAATACATTTGACAACCATTATTTAGAGCTAAAAGGGGTAATTTGGTCATTTCACTCCTCAGGCCTTTTCTCACTTCGTCATCATCATGAACCCTACACAGTTTACTCTTCTGAACTTAATGGAATCATCCAATCGATGAAACTCTAACTCTATCCTCATGCCACACTAAAGGAAGCCATTATAGAGTTCTCAGAAGAGTTGTGTCAGTTACTCCCTTTCTTTATCTTAATACCTTCCTTTCTACTTATAGTTACATCATTAGCCATTTAGACGTCCACTAGACATCATTTTGGCCCCCAAAACACTGATAGAACTAGAGATGAATAGTACCATACTCTAAAAAAACTCATCCAAACGATAAACCGAAATGGTAGAAAGGAAGCTTACGCTTATCTCTATACTTTTCTGAATTTGGTTCGGAATTTCGGTGATGATCCGGCTGGTAAGATGGCGCCAACCATCTCTAAACGAGAATCTGAAACTATAGAATCAAAGCATGGGATGAGTAGAGTAATGTTTGTACTAGGTACTTTGAGAGAAGACGCCGTTTTGGTAGAGTTCCGGTGATATATAGCTTTCTCTCTCTTCTCTCTCTCCTCCGTTTATTCTCCGCTCATTCTTGTTCTTTCTAATTCTCGTTCTCATCTGGTCTGTTTCTCCTTCTTTCTTTTCTTTTAATCCAGATCGAACGAGAAAGATGAGAATTAATGATGAAGGATGATGATTAATTAAAATCATCCAGGTGGCCTTTACTTAATTAGTCCACCTATCTCATTTCTTGCATAGTAAGTTTTATTTCTCTTTTCCATCATTCCACCAATATTAATGAGATTATAGAGAGCATAATCCACTCTCAAATTATCCCATTATACTACCTTAAGTAGTCAACCGAAGCCTTAAGCTTCTCCGCTTATTGACTTTACGTGATAATAATTCACCCGCTTGGGCTTATTAATCATCAAGTAGTCATTTCCCTCTTAATTCTCATCCAACTCAAATTATAGGGAATATTGGGGAAAAACCATCATTTCTTATCTTTTGGAAAAATTACCATTTTGCCCTCACATTTTATTTCTCTTAATATCTAAAGATATTAAGGAATTGTGGGAAATATATCATTCCTCATTTGGACATTTGCTAAACCGGGGTCTAGTAGTCCACTTAATCTAGGCTAAACATCAAGGCTTTAATCCCAAAATTCGGGGTATTATATTTAAGCCATTAAGCACCTCTTACTCATGATTTATGAAGATTTGGGTAGCACCTTCCCTTAGGGTTCGTGCATCGCAATCATCAAAACAAAACCAAACAACACAATATATAGCTTAAATCAAAGGTCAAGCTCACCTCTTTCATTTTTTAGGGCTTGTTCTTAATTCTTCCAATTTTGGTATTTTGTAGACAACACAAAACACCTACTTTTAAGAAAATAAAACCATAGAAATGAAGCTCTCATCAAGAGGAACAATTTTTTATAAAGAGGTTTCAAGCATAAGATGTGATTATCAAGGTGAAAATCAAGATTGCAGACTCACCTTGCTTCTTGAACTTCAATAGTGCACCTTCTCTTTCCTTTTTCCTTTTTCTCTCTTATTTTTGTCCTTGGCTGACTTTTTTAAATAGAAGAGAGAGGATATTTGATTTAATATCAATTCCTTAGTTCTTGAATCTCTTGGCCGAAAGTTCCCAAAGGGATAGAGAAAAGTCCAAGTGTTAATTAATTGGTGGTGTCTTGAAAAGTTTGTTTGGTTAATTAACTTGGATATTTTCTCCTTCCTCTTCCTTCTCACTTGACTGACGTTTGCTCCTACAAAAAGTGAGGATGTATATTAATCAAGTATTCACTTTCTCTCTTGACTTCTTGACCAATTTCCTAAGCATAAAAGGTGAGCATGTGTTGACTACACTCCTCCTTCTTGTAGTATGCTTATTGGCCAAAATGTTTGACTCAAGGAGATGGATTATATTGATCAAAAGCTCTCTCTCTCTCTCTCTTGCCTCCTTATCTTGGATGTCCAACATGAAAAAATTTGAGGGAATATATTGTTTAAATTCTCACTCTCCCTTGCTTTTATGTCCAAGCGACTTTTATTGACTTTTCAACTCACTTTACTTGGCTACAATCCATTCCTTTTTTATTCAATCATGAAAAAGTATTTATTCCCCTTACTTGGATGAAATATCAAGAGGAATAAGGGAATAAATATTTCTTCTTGCTTTATTGGTCAAATGATCATTTTGACCATACATTTATTTCCATTTTTACACTTAATGCAAAACTAGATATAATTTTCATCAAACTCTGAAAATTCATATCTAATTGTACAAATGTTCAATTGGGGTGATTTCAAAGGATATGCGACTCTTATTGAGTTTAGTTTTAAGAAAAAAATATAACCTTTGGCTAATTTGAAGCTCACAATTCCTTGAATTATTATTTTTGGGCGCTGTCACTGAGAATAGCCAGTTTTACTGGGCTAACTTCAAAAATACATATCTCTTTATATACATATCCAAATAACTCATATGACCTATCAAATTAAAGCTTGATAAGTCTACTTTCATGCAAGAAAGTTTCATAATTTTTTGACATCATTTTCCTCTTAAAATCTGTCATACAATACAACTACCATATAGGAAAATTCACCGGTAGCAACACTACTTTGTGTTCCAATTAACCATGTTGTGTGTGGCTTCTAATTGTATTGTTTTATTATTCCTCAAGCTCTTTAATTCACCATAATATTCTCTTTAATACCCCAAGGGTATAAAGGAATTTTGGAGAAAACAATCATGCCTTACTAGTGTTAGATTTCATGTTTTGATGATAACAAATCATGTTTTGAAAGCTCATGGATTCAATATCAGCAAAGGAAGTAATTCTGGTGATCTGTGCAAGATCACTCGAGTGATTTAGTTAATCACTCGAGTGATATTCAAGATCACTCGAGTGATCACTGAAATCACTCGAGTGATTTGAAAAAATAACAGATCACTCGAGTGATATGTGAAATCACTCGAGTAATGCGCATAATCACTTCCAGTGATCGATAAATCACTGCAAGAAAAATTCACTGTTTTGAAAATCACTTCCAGTGAAGCTCAGATCACTCGAGTGATGTGCCAAGTTTTCCAAATCACTTCCAGTGATCCTGAATCACTCGAGTGATGTGCCAACTCACTTCCAGTGATTGAAAATTCACTGCAAGAAAAATTCACTGTTTTAAAAATCACTTCCAGTGAATGCCAGATCATTCGAGTGATGCGCCAAGAATTCCAAATCACTTCCAGTGATCCTGAATCACTCGAGTGATGTTGCATTTTCGCTGAATCACTTCCAGTGAATTGGAAATCACTGCAAGAATATTTCACTGTTTGCCAAATCACTTCCAGTGATCTTGAATCACTCGAGTGATGTTTGAAAAGTTGCAAATCACTTCCAGTGGATTCAAAATCACTGCAAGAAGAAATCACTATTTACAAAAACACTTTCAGTGATTCCAAATTCACTCGAGTGAAACATGGAAATTTGAAGATCACTTCTAGTGAACCAGCAATCACTGTCAGAAGCTTTCAACGTTTTCAAAATCACTCCCAGTGATATTATATTCACTTCCAGTGATATTATATTTTCTCCAATAATGATTTATTGTTCCAGTAAACACTTTCCTGCATACACTATAATCCATTTGCAATTACTTCCATAAAGAACAACTGATTTTGCTAGTGAAATTCTGTTATTACTGATTTCTTCAAATTGCTATCAAACTCATATGGTATATCATTTTACCCTCAGTTGCGAAAACAAGATTACTCCCGATGGTTTTATTGATTGTCAGAAAACACTTCAAGTGAATCATGTTGATATACAAATATTTTCTAACCGTTATATTATCAAATGTGTTACAGCTGTACTGCACCATCATGCACTCAACATGCAACTGAACACTCCACTCAAATGACAACTATTCATGGTAGCAGCAGAACTTTAGAAGTAATGGAAGACAAATGCTGTTACATTTGACAGAAGCATTTTTGAATCAACGGAAAAATTTACAACGGTCTTCAAAGGTTCTATTATATATGTCCAGCCATTCAAAAAATACAACAATGAAGAGAAATGCCTGAATACTCTACAAGTAATATCTTCACAAAAGCTTCAATTCTTCATCTGTGCTTCAGTTCTTATCTACATACTCTGTGAGAGAGATTTGTCAGTCATACTTAATCATTTTCAATAGTGTTAACTAAGGTTGAGGAACCTTAAGTAAGGATTTGAGATTATCTTGTGTAAGGGGGAGTAAGTGTCTAGAGGAACTTGCTGTTTGTACTGTGGTGCCAAGAATCCACTGAATCTTGGAAGATATAGTGAAAGGCTCAGAAGGATTTCTGAGGACTGGACGTAGGTCAAGTGGTTGAGACCGAACCAGTATAAATCTCTGTGTGAATCTTGGTGATATCTCTTCCTTCATTAACTGTGCTTTAAGTTTTATACATTGAATTTAAATTTCCGTTTATTTTGTAATCACCCAATTCACCCCCCTCTTGGGTGAAAAGCTTGCTCTAACAACTAGGATATTTAGTAAACCGGGGTTTAATAGTCCATTTAATCTAGGCTTAATCTCAAGCCTCTTGTCCCAAAATTTGGGATATTATATGTTACGACTTTAAATTCATGTAAAACCCTCTATAAACTGTATGTCTTCCATTAAAACACATATAGCAAGCAAAAACTCAAGAGAAAGAAAGAGGGAGATGGACGGATTTAAAGAAGGAGAAAGAGAAATCAAAGGTAAGCTTAAGAACTTGTTGATTCTTGAATATTTAAGCTTCTTCTTCTTATTGTTGTTTTTGGCTTGTTTTGGTTTGATTTTGTGATTTAGGATGTTCAAGCCCTAAGTAGAGAAATTAACATTAATCATGTTCAAATGGTGTTTAAAGAGTTAAACAGGTGATTAAAAGAGAAAATAAGGTGTTTTAAAGGATTAATCATGAAAACATATTTTTCCAAAATTAATTTGGAATTTTTGGCCAGTAGATGTTCATGGTATTAGGGTTGGAATTTCATTGATTTGATGATTCTATTGTGTTTAGAATGAAAAATTATGTAGAAAACATGTGAATTATAGAGAGCGAAGGCTTTAGGGTTTGAAATGACAATTTTGCCCTTAAAACCCTTAATTAGTGGCTGTCAAGGGTAATCTGGTCATTTTAGTGTGATTTTGTTAAAACTAAGGACAAAAATGGATTCTACACAAGAAATTGTGCAGGAATAACCTAGGTCATAATTTTTGAAAAGGTACAAAAATACTGAGTATAAAGGGAATTAGACCGGGTTTCCTAAGGGTATATTGGTAAATACGTGATTTTGAACTAAGATAACCAACTTATAAATTTTAGAAAAAGGTATGAATGTGTAATAACTCATTTATGATCAATTTTTTAATTTTAGGGTACGATATTTACCGAGGCAAACCGAGAAAGTAAAAGGTTGACGCTAGCTAAGCAGGGAAAGATGTTAAGGTAGTAACTCTATCTCTCATATTCTATGTGAATGTTAATATGCATTGTTTGACATGTTATGTGCAACGACATGTGTATGGCAGTAATACCTAGAGTTGGGTGTGGAAAAAGCATAAGTACCACCCTAAGGGAAAAGCATAAGTACCTCTTGGGCCGGCAGATATCCAGTCTAGGTAGGCTAGTGGTAAGTATGGGTAGAACAACATCTGCACCGGAATATTATAGCATGTAGGGGTCATAGCAGCATTGATAATTGAAAATTTATTACACTCATTTGTATCTCTTGATTAATAAATTTAGATTGTTTAGTAATAAATAATGGGCTTTTAAGCTTATTTGGGATTTGAGTGTTTTATTGGATTTAACATATTTTAACAATAAAAATTCCAGATTTACAATCCTTCTCTATTTTGATCATAACTCTTGAACCAGATATCCGAATTATCTCATTCTTGTCTCATTTTTTAGATGATTCAGAGGGCAACAATTGATATGAAGACTTGAAGGGAAAATTCGGACAAGAGGATAGTCAAAACTGTAGTCAATGTTATATGTATTTTTCTAGATTTTATTGGGCCCAAATTTTGTAATGCAGCACCATTTATTGTGGATTTTCGTTTTGGGTTGAACTAATGGGCTTTGGCCCATTTGACAATTAGGTTTTAACCTAAGTTAGCTGAAATAATAGACACAACAGATTGGGGGACGTTTTTGGATTGAATTTAGAAGTTCTTAATTCTCTGAAATGTTCTTCGTGTTCTTCGTTCGTTCTTCTGATTTTCCAGTCATGTCCGCTAAATTTCTGTGATTGACCTATGCATTGAGGATCTACATTTCTAATCAGAGGATATACTTAACCCGGTAACGTAACTTGTTTCTATTTACTCTAATCGGATTCGATTTCTGGAAATAGTTTTAATGTTTGTTTTAATGTTCGGATTGGTACATCCCAAGGACATAGTTCGAATCGGGTCACAGTGCTACTGAACGATTGCACAGTAGCACACCACAAATACGAACAGAACCTAGACGATCGTCTAGTCGAGGGATTCTCTGGACGGATACAGAGATTTCAGTTCGTCCAGAACCAATCATGAGTTCGTTACAATCTTCGTCCGATGATGGTAGGAAACTATGAATCCCAATCCTAGGTCAGTCGTTGTAATCTGTTTGGTCTAGTCTAGTTCATTTTTGATTCTGTCTTTAATTTGAGTTCATTGTTAGTTAGTAGTTGAATTGAACCCCCCCATCGATCTTTGTTCGAATGTTTTAGACTGCATGCAAATTCACTGGGAGACGATCTAGGTTCTCTATACTGTAAACCCTTATTGAAACTGGTTATTTTGCGAGAGCTCGACAAATCTCGGTCAAGCATATAATCCTGAATTAAGCTTGTAGTAAGGTTAGTAAGGTACAAATGGCAATTTGAATCTGAACGCCAAGCAATAATTGCATTGTGATCACTGATTGGCAAGTAGGGATAAACGTTCATTTTGATCATGAAAAATCATTGTTTAATCGTGAATGTTGTTTGACAAACATGTACACAACATAATTATCTCTTGCATCATATATGTTGAATTACATGTTTACTTTTCACATTTTATATGATTGATTGTTTGTTACTATTGAGATTCACCCAAATCTCATCCCTTTCCATAAATAAAATTTATTCAATAAGGAATAGTGGCTCAAAAGCCAAAGAAGTTGACTCTGGAAATTAAAAGGACCAGCTTTTGAAGAAATTTTTGTGTTGGTTATCTTGTACTTTTTATGTATTTTTTTCTGGGTTATGTATTTTACTATGTACAAACCCTGTGGTGTTTGAACTGGCTGACACCCAAGAGGGGGGTGAATTGGGTGTATGATAAGAAAGTATGATTGTTTAAAATCTTTTCGCAGCTTATCAAATCAATACATATGGAACTATAAATTCATACGCGAATATATAGATCATATATGCTTGAAATGTAAAAGCTTAGGGAAGAGAGGATGCAAACTGTAATTTATCCTAGTTCGGTCCAATCTACTTTGACCTACGTCCAGTCCCCAGGCTCCTCCTGAGATTTCCAATTCACTATCTTCTTGTTTAACTGGGCACAAGATAAGCCTCTACAAATCTCTTACAAAGTACTCCCCCTTACACACTGTGAGATTACTCTCTCTTACGGCAAGTCAAGCAATGCAATCCCAAAGACCTTTCTCTCCTGCTTACCAATGCAAGTCTTACGAGTAGCAACATTCTCTCTTACTTACACCACTGTAAGTCTTACGAGTAGCAACGTTCTCCATTGCTTGCACCTTGTAAGTCTTATGAGCAAAAAGTCTTACTGACAATTCACTCTACAACTTCCCCCGTAAGGTGATCAATTCTCTCAAGGTCCCTCTACCTTGAGAACACTTCTGAAATACAGATGAAGTGTTTACAAGCTCTCTCACAGAGTGTATAAGTGCTCACTGAAGTACAATACAAAATATTCTCACTCTCTCAAATATACATAATATAGAAGACAAAGTAGAGAAAAGAGTGGTTGGAGGCTGAAGACTTTGGATATCAGCATGTTCATGTTCTCATCGTATTGTCAGTCATTTTGTGTTTGAATCTTCTCCTATTTATAACTGAGTTATGGAAGATGACCGTTGTAAACATCCATCCGTTAGAGTTTGTTGATTCATTTGACCGTTGAGCCCATTCGGATATTTTCCTGTTATGATCCCATCTGATGCTTAGACACATACTACTTCATTTTCGGTTGGAGTCCCATTATTTGTATGGTCATTGAGTGTATTTAAATATTTTCCCGTTGATCGTGCTCTGACATATACTTCAGCGTTTCTTACAGTTTGCCCATTGGTGTGACAGATGCTTCAGCGTTAGGAAGTTTGTTGATTATTCGTTGAATATTGCTAGTGTCCATGATTAGTTGTTACTGAATATTGATCCGTGTATGCCATGTGATCGGTAGTGCATAACACCTGTAAAACCACTAAGAGAAATAGCCATTAGAAAATATCACTCGGGTGATTACACACTTCACTGGTAGTGATTTTCAGAAGATAGTATTCTACTAGCAGTGACTGGTAATGATGATCCCTTTAGTAATTTCCATCATTCTTGAAGTTTCTGAAGGTGATTCTTATAAGCTTCCACTGGAACTGATTCTGTCACAGTGGAGAGTACACTAAGTGATCACTGGAAGGTATTTGATTCACTGGAAATGGATTGGGAGTGATATACCAAAATAAAGATATCACTTGAGGCATATTGGCTTTCACTGGAGGTGCATTTAAGTTCACTGGGAGTGATCTCATCTTCACGGGAAGTGATTCTGATTCATACTGATATACTGGCAGTGATTTGATGTCAACCGGAAGTGATACTGAGAAAATAGCTAATCACTGAGTGAATTCGATTGCACTGGGAGTGATTTTCTTAATAGTGAAATTTTTGTCCGGTGATTTCAGAGCCACTAGAAGTGATATTGAAATTTTCACATATTACTTGAGTGATTTGGAGATCACTGGAAGTGAATTTCGAAACAGTGAATTTTTCTTACAGTGATTTGGCTTGCACTAGAAGTGATTCTGAAAAATCTCATATCACTCGAGTGATTTTGGTATCACTGGAAGTGAAATTGCAAACAGTGAATTTTTCTTACAGTGATTTGCAAAATCAATAGAATCACTCGAGTGATTTCGCTATCACTGGGAATGATTTTGAGAACAGTGAAAAATTCTTCCGGTGATTTTTGTGCCACTCGAGTGATCTACCATCTGACGTATTTCACTCGAGTGATCATTAATGATCACTCGAGTGATCATTAATGATCACTCGAGTGATCTTCCTGATCACTTGAGTGATTATAAAAATCACTCTGGTGCTCTCTGTTCAGATCACTTGAACACGTTGCTCCACTTCCAATTTGACAGCAAACAGGGGTCAACTTCTAGATGACATAACTCTTCGAATATAACTCCAAAATTGTAATATTATATATCCATGGAAATCTGTTCACGTCTAGTTTCATATGCCACTAGTTTCAGCTGAATCGGATTTGTGGTTTGAGAGTTATGACCAAAATACCAAACCTGTTCCAGAAAGTGACGCTGATATGAAGGCTAAATTTGAACACTTATATCTCCTCTATATGAGCTCCTTTGATGTTTCTTCTGGTGTTAAAATGACACATTGGGAGTCTATTTTCATATGCAACTTGATACGTCCCGGGTCTGGGAGGGGGTGTGGATCGAGTTCGGGGTCTGGTGGCACCCACAGTCGTTGGAGACAGGGACCCGTGTCTGTACTGGGTTAAAGGAATAAGGGTGCGCCTCTGCTACCAGCTTAAGCTTTTAGCACGATGGTTAGCGCTTCAAAGTTAAGCGTGCTCAGCCGAGGGTAGTCTCAGGATGGGTGACCCCCTGGGAAGTCCTCATGTTGTGGCGCTTCGTTCCTGAGGTTTGGTATCAGAGCCAGCACGGGTTCGAATCCTGCATCCATCGAAAGGTTCGAGGACGAACCTCCTTAAAGAGGGAGGGAATGATACGTCCCGGGTCTGGGAGGGGATGTGGATTGAGTTCAGGGTCTGGTGGCACCCACAGTCGTTGGAGATAGGGGCCCGTGTCTGTACTGGGTTAAAGGAATAGGGGTGCGCCTCTGCTACCAGCTTAAGCTTTTAGCATGATGGTTAGCGCTTAAAAGTTAAGCGTGCTCAACCGTGGGTAGTCTCAGGATGGGTGACCCCCTGGGAAGTCCTCGTGTTGTGGCGCTTCGTTCCTGAGGTTAGATGGTGCGAACCCACAAGGGAAGACCCCACGAACCCACAACCAATATGAATATACGCACCCCAAGAACGCTAAACGCAGATCGACGATCCACTTGAACCCTTGAGCACGAAAGAACAAGGACCCGAAGTGTTGGAAGACGCCACAAGGTTGATCAAGCCTTGATAAGTCTGTTAGTTCTAAGAAGAACCCTAGAGAGAATTCACTCCCAAGAAACAAGGTGCAGAAAAGTGCAACCTTTCATTCAATAATCAAGTTTCAAGTCTGCAATGTCTCTCAAAATGAAGGTTTACAAGGTATTTAAAGAGAAATATTCAGAAACCCTAATTACATTAAATGCATTCTAGAAAATAAAAACTAACCTAATATAATTAATTAATTAATTAGGAAACCCAAAAGTCAAATAGGCCCAATATCTAATAATTTTCGCACAAATAAAAGTCACAAAATTTAATCAGCATTCAAGGCCCAAAATGTGCTTATTTAGGCCCAAATGAGTCCTCCCATGTATAGTACTAGGTCCAAGCTCTTTGTTTTGAAGTCTCCAAGCCCAAAACTTGATTAGTATCTCCATCTGCAGCCCCTAAGAAATTAATGACGTTTTCAACATCTTTATCCACAATTGTTGATCCAATTGCCATCTGATTTGCATTAGCCTCTTGAATAAGCCCAATCAATGCTTCCTTAAATATTTTAGCTTGTGCTCTTGTGACTGGACCGGATGGAATTTGAAAATGATAGTTTGAAGTTGAAGAGTCAACACTTGAATATGAAGAGACAACTTGTTGATTCTGGATCGCATCATTCCCTCTCTCCTCAAAAGGATTCGCCCTCGAATCTTCACCTTTCTTGTATTTGACAACATATGGGAATGTCTCAATAAATTTCAGCCAGCTTGCATGTCTCTTGTTAAGCTTACCACGCGAAGGAGATGAAGATTCAATGCCTCTTGACGATAAGAAGAATCCATCGGGTGGCTTCTTAGGGATCAAATCCAAGAACACCTGCAACACATCAAAATCACAAGGCAAATAATGATTAAGATCATTAGTAACTGAAGAAATATCCTTGCTCTCACTTTTCTCACAATTCTTTTCTTCTTGCTTTTCACTCAATTCTTCACCCTCTTTATTCTGAAAACACTTCATACTCTCAATAGCTTTTTGTCTTTCAAACTCACTTTTACTCTCCTTACTTTGACAATACTTAGTGCTCTCAATGTATTTTTCTCTCTCAAGCTGAATTTTTATCTCAACAGCAGTTTGACAACAACCACTCTCACTTATATTTTCACTTTTCTTTTCATGATTAAGAGGAACTTCTTCAATCACAAGATTGATACTTGGAACAGGAACATCTTCTTCACACTTCTCAGCTTGATGTTCAACATTAGGCTGTTCTTCCTCCTTGATTGGCTCTAACTCGTCATTAGAGACTGTAACTATCAAGCTTTCAATCTCCTTTGAATTGGAGCTACTCTCTGAACTCCTTTGTTGCTTGATCTTTTGCTCATACTCAACAACAAACTGAACCAAGATATCAATATCTAAGAAGGTCAGGGTCATTGCAAAACAAGCTAAATCAAGATTAAGCCCATTTACAAAACGATCCTTAGTGGCTCTTGAAGTTTCTTTTACTCCAGCTCTAATCAAGGCTAATTCCATCTCTTGAAAATATTCATTAACACTCATGGAGCCTTGTTTCAACTCTTGCAGCTTTCTTTGGAATTCTCTTTTTGATCTGGAGTTGTGACTAGACATCCATTGGTCGTTTTCAGCATTAAACTTTTGCATTCCTTTTAACAAGGATTGAAGATGTCTATGAATTTCTTTTTCATCATGCATATTGGTAGTACCTGAAAAGTTAGATTTAAAAAAAAAAAGAAGGGACCTCACCACTCTTCTCACGTGTTTCACTCAAACAAGTTTAGTGTCACTCGTGTTTCTCTCAAATTTGGCTTTTAAATTGATGTATGTCACTCTTGCCTTTTTTCCACTCTTAGATTCCTCGTAAGGCTCTGTAAAAGAACTAAGCAATTTAATCAATGCAATCACAATTTGCAGAAATCAAACCAACACTTAGAAATATGGAATATCAAATGACAATCTATGAAAGGAGATCGAAAGGGAATTGAGGGAGAATCAGGAATTCAAATGACAGTCTATCACAAACAATCTCAAGCAATCTGAACCCAGAAATTCTAGAAATGCGTCATTTTCAAAAGACTATAACGTACTGTAGAAATTTTGGATTGAGATGAAACTGAAACGACTGGAAAGATGAGATTCTGAACAATGAGAATGACCTATTAAATGACCAAAACCGCAAAGTAAAACGTGTCAAACAAGGAAAGAAGATTTGATGACGTTCTGGAAAAAAATGACGAATTGACACAGAAAATTTGTAGAAACACGACTGATTTAAAATGACTAGAACTCACTAATGACAAATCGAATTGAACTAATTCCAAAACGATATGAAATAAGAGATTTTGAACTATGAAAAGGACTTACTAAACATTGGAAACGACAAAGAGACGGTTAACGAAAAGAAGCAAAAATTTCAGACACGAACGCAGATGACCTAGACGAAAAGACTCAAGAACAAAGCATGAAACCCTAAACGAAAAATTGAAACAACGAATAGAAAGATGTGACCTGAGTTTAGATCCGAAGCTTTGATACCAAGATGGTGCGAACCCACAAGGGAAGACCCCACGAACCCACAACCAATATGAATATACGCACCCCAAGAACGCTAAACGCAGATCGACGATCCACTTGAACCCTTGAGCACGAAAGAACAAGGACCCGAAGTGTTGGAAGACGCCACAAGGTTGATCAAGCCTTGATAAGTCTGTTAGTTCTAAGAAGAACCCTAGAGAGAATTCACTCCCAAGAAACAAGGTGCAGAAAAGTGCAACCTTTCATTCAATAATCAAGTTTCAAGTCTGCAATGTCTCTCAAAATGAAGGTTTACAAGGTATTTAAAGAGAAATATTCAGAAACCCTAATTACATTAAATGCATTCTAGAAAATAAAAACTAACCTAATATAATTAATTAATTAATTAGGAAACCCAAAAGTCAAATAGGCCCAATATCTAATAATTTTCGCACAAATAAAAGTCACAAAATTTAATCAGCATTCAAGGCCCAAAATGTGCTTATTTAGGCCCAAATGAGTCCTCCCATGTATAGTACTAGGTCCAAGCTCTTTGTTTTGAAGTCTCCAAGCCCAAAACTTGATTAGTATCTCCATCTGCAGCCCCTAAGAAATTAATGACGTTTTCAACATCTTTATCCACAATTGTTGATCCAATTGCCATCTGATTTGCATTAGCCTCTTGAATAAGCCCAATCAATGCTTCCTTAAATATTTTAGCTTGTGCTCTTGTGACTGGACCGGATGGAATTTGAAAATGATAGTTTGAAGTTGAAGAGTCAACACTTGAATATGAAGAGACAACTTGTTGATTCTGGATCGCATCACAACTGGTTTCATCTCAATCGGAGTTGTAGTTTGAGAGATATGATCGAATAATCAGGCCTCACTCAACTGGACGAAAAACTGAGCATGAAAATTCAAAGATTACTTGAGTGAATAGTGACTCACTCCAAGAATTTTTCCCTATTTCTAAAATCACTCGAGTGATTCTAAAAATCACTTGGTTGCTACAGTGCTACAGTATGCTATAGTGCCAAATACGCTACAGTAACCGTATGCTACAGTACCATAGAACTTGAATCTTCATATTTTCATTAATTCTTGCAAGTTCTTCATTCCTCAATTTCTTTCTTCCATTGCTTGACTAATCTACAATATATGCAATATTATATTTAGTATTTAGTCAATATACTAGATAAGTATATGATGCAAACTTTTTGCTCTCTTAGTATTTGATATATTTATTTAACATCATCAAAACTAATCATATCTAACATGTGGGAATTCCTATGATATAATCACGAGTTTTGTATTAGTATGTTTATGCTATTTCTGTATCCCTACTGAACTGTGCTTTGATACTTTATTAAATATCAAAATTTTGCGGGGTTTGACAATTTGGTTGCAGGGAAGTGGATCATTGGTTTAAGGTTAGTTACAAGGAGATGGGTCAATGGCTTGGTGAGCAAGAAAGGTAGTGCATATAGCTCTATTGAGTGCATTCAATTGGCAGCATTTTTATTCAGTTATCTGGTTATGCATTTAGTTTTTTTACTTATAGTGATGTTGATTGAAAATAATCTAGAATTTTTTTATGTGAGAGTGTTTATTGATTTGGTTGTAAGTAAATGGATCATTGGCTTTATGAGCAACAAAAGTTGCATCTGGAAGACTTGTATGAGAAGTTGAAGCGGTTTAGGGCTAGTTGTAAGGAGATAGATAATGGCTTGGTGAGAAAGAAAAGGAGTGGATGTGGTCCTATTGAATGCAATCAATTGGCAGTATTATTATGCAGTTATCTGGTTATGCAATTAGTTGTTGTTATTCTATAGTGATGTTAATTGACAAGAATATATAATATATAATATGGGAGTGTTTATTGATTTTGTTACAAGGAAATGGATCATTTGCTTTGTGAGCAAGAAAGGTTACATTTGGAAGACTTGCGTGAGAAGTTGAAGCGATTTAGGGTTAGTAGCAAGGAGATGGATGAATGGCTTGGTGAGTAAGAAAGGCAATGGATGTTGTAATATCTCGGATTTTAGGCTTAGAAACTTGAGGATAAGCCAATATCATGTAGATTAGTAAGTCTGAGTTTAGTAAGAGTCCCAAGAATATTAAGGAGATCAGATGATTTTTAGGGACTATATACGGACAAAGAATGAGTCTCTAGGTTAGGCTCAGAGCGTATAAGTAGTCAGACAAAGTATGTCGGTGAAAGGGCACCTTGGCACACTTGGTGCCATATTTGGATAGTGTGAAAAATACATGTGTGGGCTATGTGGGGCCCTAGACTGTGTGATTTAGCTCCTCAGGGTAGAGAACAAGTCTCTAGATTATATAGGGCTTATTGTGTGCGATTAGACGGGTAAAATATGTTGGTAGAGGTGTACACATGGAATTTTTAAGGCAAGTACATATACCCTGCTTTTTTGAAAGGGAAGAAGAGACATAAGCCATGTGGGTCCCATATGTAGACACACCAACATATACACTCGGCAATCCCCTGAGGCAGCACATGTGGCGCAGTTCCGAGTAGAATCCCAAGTGAACACCAATAAAGTAGCTTTGATAAAGAACTTTAATAAAGTAGCCTTTTTCAAAAGTAACTTTTTAGGTAGACTAATGAGAAGCCGCCATGTGACCCTAACATAATTAAAGATGTTGAGTTAGCAGGACACCTCACAGTACCTACCGGTCTTCGATCATGACACGTGTTTGACTATCCCGAACACCAACTCTGAAAGTCAAGGAAAATCATCAGGGACTTACTTCCCCTAATAAAGGTGACGCCTAAGACATCTAAAAAGGAAGAGAGAGAGAGATCTTAGAAAGGACGCGTAGCGCTCTGGGATTTAACTTAAAGACATGTAGTACTGTATGAGCTGTACATCAGGGTAAATGTGGAAAATGACCATTTTACCCTTATGGACTAATTAAAAATGTTTAAACAGCTTCAAATATCTGAAAAATAGTGAAAAATTTCAAGAAAATTAAAGAGGAAAGAGAAAGGATGAATAGAAAAAGTTCTTGAGCTCCGAAGCCGATTTCACCTCTGATTCAGCATTTCCAGCTTTTAGAGTCTTCTCTAATGTTGTTCCTCTCAGTTAGAGAAACGCTTATACAACTTTTCATTTTCGATCAGAGGTGTTTGATGCCATCTACTCAGGAGAGGTGCTGCCAAAATCAAGAACCGATTATGGAACCAATTTTGGCTTAAGAACCGTAAGTTTCGGCCAAAACCAAAACTGGAGGTAGGAATATGATTTTTTCCAAAAATGAGCTTTCCAATGGATTCCCATGGAAAAATTGTGTAGGGTTAAGGTGTCATGTGATTTTAGAAGGGTTGGATTAAAAAGCCAAAAATTGAAGTTAAAGGAATAGTACTGATAGATTGCATTTTCTAGGAGATAGTTAGCTTGTGACGTAATTTTGGATAATCAAATGTTGTATGATGATCCTGATATTTTCCTGGATAATAGTAGACACATTAAGTTTTAGTTTGATATATAATATGTTGCATTTGGGTTAGCAGATTGTAAGATAAGAATTTTTAAAGTTTAGGTACTGTATCTAGATCAAATCCTGTCACAATTGTGTTAATTGAGGATTCTGGAATTCTAGGCATATAACTAGAGGTAGATGATATTTTTCCCTTAAATTAGACTTAGAGAGATTCATATAGGACTTTGAACCACTCTATTTGGAGTTTTCTAGATTAAGTTATGACTTTTCAAAGATAGATGAAAATTCTTGCAGTATAGGTTACCATGCGAAAATAAGAGAATGGCTTGAATGGTAAATAAGAGTGAAACCCAAGGGTAGAGATATGGTCTAATACTTAGGCAAAATTGTAATAAGATGGATGTCTAAGGGTAAATTGTTCTTGGGGTTAATGGTAATAAAGTTGAACTCCAAGGGTTAAGATAAGTCATGAGTAATGACTTACTTCCATGGCTCTAATGAGTTAACCACAAATGTGATTATATGTCTAGGGCCATAAGATGTCAAGAAAGAAGAAGAATAGAAGAATCTTCAAGCAACTTCAATGGTTGGAAAAAAAGGTACAAGATGAGTACTCAAAGGCAAAATGTAGTAAACTTACCCTACTTGCATGTACTTGATATGTATGCTTATACATTGATTTATGTGATTACCTTGCCTAATTGTGTTGAGCATATTTGATTGATTGAAGCTCTGTTTATATTTATGCTATGGCTATTAGTATGTTTTAACATTGAGGATGCTGATATATATCATTATGTTGGCAAGAATTTATGCAAGGAAACCATGTCATGCATTAAGTTTGTATCTTACATGCATAGTGGCATTGTTTGCTACTAAGATTCTCTGAATCTCACCCTCCCTTAACCAACCATATAGGCACATGAGCACAAAAGAGGAGTACAAGACGATGTGCCAAGTGAAGAAGTTACAATGAAGAATTGAAGATTACTACATGCTAATCGTCTTGTATAAATTGACGTTTGAGTGATTAATTGTATATCACTTCATGATGAATGAATCAAATTTCCTAAGAGTGATACTTGAGTTATGAATAGGTAATCACGCGGTACGAGCCCATTAGTTGAGTAAGCTGAGAAATACGCTTATAGAAATAAATGAATAGTAACCCTTGAAAGAAAAATTATTACACTAAGTTTTGGTAATGTTGATGCTTCCTTATGAATAATAAGGGATATAAAATAAGGGTATTACAGATGTGACCCTATTGAATGCAATCAATTGGCAGCATTATTATTTAGTTATCCAGTTTTTTTTTTTGGATAGTAATTCTGGAGTGTTGGTTTGTGATTAATTACTATCTATTAGAATTTATGATCATTATTGTCCATATGGTTCATTTAGTGGTGTGATGTCAATGAAGTGTTGATGTGGACACTTTTTCTTGCTATGTTCTTTGGGGTAGTATGCGTTGTGTTTAGTTGTTATTGTTATTTTTTTGTTAATTTTCTTTTGATTAATATTTTTATTTTTTTTTATTTTACTTCTTTGGTAATTACTGTTGTTATTGTTGCTCTCATTATTGGGTGTTTCAGACATTTTGGTCTTTTCTGTGTTTGTTTTTGTTGCTATATTAATAGTCAGCCTATTTAAATTTTTTTTTACTTGTATTGCTTTCAAGCATGACTGGTGTCCATCGTGATTTTATAGGTGATGTGAATGATAGCAAGGATACATGGACTTTGGTTGTTCGTGTGCTTCGGAACTGGGTTGTTCAAAGGAAGATTCATTCTTTCTTGGTTTGGAAGGTGGGGTTGATTCTTGTAGATGAGAAGTTTAGTGCTTAAAGTGTCAATGTTTCATTTTGTTTTTATGTTTTTTGTCTTATCTATGATTGTGTAGTTACATTTTTTAGTCATCACGGATTGAAGGTTTTGTCACGCAAAGGAACTTGATTGATCGTTATCAGCCTATTCTTATTGAGGGTTTGGTGTATCATATTCAGAATTTTGTGTTGAGTAACTCAGACTACTACAAAGTTACTGCCTATCCTTAGAAACTAAATTTGCATGCTGGTACTAGCTGTGAGGAGTGTAGTGTTTTTGTTCCTGAGTTTTCGTTCAACTTTGTTCTATTAAAGGATATTGCTAATCATGTAGCTGTTGATGATGAGTTAATTGGTTGGTGTTGTTTTCCTTTTTTTTTTTTTTTTTGGCAGGTCTTTTGTTCCTAATCAGTTCTCCTTTTTTGTAAGGTATTATAGATGTTATTAGGTTTCTTCATCCCTTCGGTGGTCTTCGTGATCAAAAGTGTGAGGATGATGTTGTGAAGAGATTGAATTTCACGAATTGTTGACCATCTATAATTGTTTTTGTGTTATTTGATGTTATGTCATTAGTGTGTAGTGCTTTTTTTTTGGAATCTTGCTTGTTGGTTTTTGTGTTTCTATATATTTTTTGCTTCTTTACTTGGGGTTTCAGGAAGGTGCTTGTGAATGTTGTATTGTTTAGGGATTGTGCAGTTTCTACTTTTGAGAAGAAAACTACTGATCTGTCATTCCCTATTGTTGTGTTCATTATATTTGCTCATTTTAATAAAATAATTCATGCATAGGGTATTGTTTCTTTCAATTCTAGATTTGAGCTTTAAATCACCGATGTACACAATTGCATGGAATTTTAACGCCTTATTAGTTGTGGAATAGATCACAAGCCACATTCAGAAAAAGGATGATTTAGTCGTTTCCATGACATGGTCAATAGAAACAATATATTTTCTTTCATCTTTAACTATTAGTTTCAAATAACCGATCTACACCTCTTAGGAAAAAAATTTACAAAATTTAAATGCAGCAAATATTTATTTTTTATCAGGTTTGCCTTTACTTGTAAGGAGGTTTGACGAGTGAACCAATAAGTACAACAAATGTAATTTAGGGTAACAACTAGGAGAAAGGACTAAAATGTTTTCATATAATGGAAATGGACTTTATATCCATGGATAATGGCTATTATAGGCTTGAGAATTATTTCTATGATTGGGAGGATTATTTTTTTAAACGTTTTATATATTATCTATGTGAGATGTCTTTTTTTTATGTAAATGTTCATTAATTGTAATTGAACTCTATCGTGGTGATTAAATTCTACCATATTGATCTTCACAAAAGTAGATATGAAAAAAAATTTGGTGTTATAATCGGGGTTTATCATCGTGTCAAAATCAATGGGTCTATTGGGTTGGGTTGAAATAATTTATGATTTTGGATTTGAGGTGGGAGATATTATTTCCTTGGCAAATAACAACTTTGTCATATATGGGTTAACTTATTAGGCCTCGTTGGTTAGATGGAATGGTTAATAACATTGATAATATTTTACGCTCTTCTAAATCCACTAAGTGGATTCTAAACGTAATATAATATTAAATCAAATAGGTATTAATTGTCGTTCTCTTAAATCCACTAAGTGTGATACCTCATTTCCTAAATCCATTAAGTGGGTTCCGAAGGTGAAATAATTTTATTATCAAACACGAATTAATTGACTTTCTCATAAATTGAGTAAGTGGCTTCTAAACCTGAAATAATATTTTTATCAAAGGCTTTACATGTGTCATTTATGTCTGGATATCACTAACTCTTAGTGTAATATCTTGAATTTTAGGCATAGGGACTTGAGGATAAGCTTATATCAGGCAAACTAATAAGCCCGGTGTTAAACCCTTTAATATTTCCACATTTATCATAGTAATAGCGTACAGTCTAGTAGGAGAATAGTAATAGTATAAATATATTGATATAAAATACTTGATTACATTATAGGAATCACAACAGGGTTTATATATAATATTACAAATCCCAAAGTAACATAAAAGCACTGTAGATAACTAACACTACTACTTGGATAGGACCAGAACTCTCAGTTGCCGGTGTTAACCTCCTTGCCCTTTATTGCTATGGACAATCTTTAGGAAAATGCCCTAGTAGTTGCTGGAAATTATAATAGACTATCTGCTTTGCTGGAGCACCACATGGCCTTCCAAGATGATATCGCTTGCCACAGTACCAACATGTTCTGTTCACAGGGGATCTCTGGTTACTGAGGTTATCAGACTGATAAGGTTTTTTTACTCTCTTTGGGTAGACCTCCCAGATTCTTGCATTTCTGGGAAGAATTCCCACTGCCAGATGTACCCTTACCACCAGCAATTCTGTCAGTATATATATAGATTCAGCAAATTGCTTTCTGTGATCCAGCATACTTGTATTGCTTTATTAAATTCTATAAATAGTTTAGAGACTAGCTTCTCTTTCATTTCTAGCCTCAGTCCCCAAATCATCATATCCGAGCTCCATCCCTCATCATCACGATACCTCTGATAAGAAGAGTATCGATACAACTAGATGTATCAAGCTAAATACTCATTAAAGCTTTCTTTTATACAGTATTGTTCACAATTCAAAGCATTAATTACTTGTAACTGAAAAATCAAGAATGATAACTTGTCCAGGAAAATAAAACTTTAAGTATAAATTAGCAAAAGTAACAAAAAAATATAAATGTGTATTAAATGAGAAAACACAAAAAATAAGGAATCATAATATATATGCAACCAACCATCATTAGAAGTAATTGGATTGCAGGTGCAAACCATATGCTAGGTTATATATTTCTTCGTAAAACAGACAGGCCATTCAAATTACTAAAGAGCTTAAACTACACTAAACGGTCCATGCTACCAAAGAGGAAATCATATCAGAGTGAATCATTTGTTACTAGTAATCAAAGTGGTAATTGTGATACCTTATATCCCATAAGCTCAAATGGGTGCGAAAGAGTAGTGAAATAAATTATGAAACCAAAATTCGGTCCCGGATTAATTAAACTTTAAAAAACGTTCACAAAATCCCTATCTTATCTCATCAGTTGAACCTGGGGTTGAGAGGGTTTAAGAGGAATAAAAAAAATTTCAAACATTTTCACAAACATTCACTGCCTTACTAAGTCTCATCGGCTCTCAGCTTCATCTTATCAGAGTGTGTAAGCGGGTCTCTACTTATGTCTCACGTTTCATACACTAGTTATGCTTCGTTAGCATTCAGAAGCGTTATCTAGCTAAGTTATCCCTTTATTATGTTACTATCCATTTACTAGGCTACTGGTACTATCGTCAGGGTTATAGAGTTATATACATCGTATACATTTACAAAATAGACAACACATAGGAAACTAAAGTCTTTGATCATCATCCTCTAGCTGTATATGTTTACCTTGCCCTTTGAGCTGCTAGCCTGTACTGTATATTTGTTATGGGAAAAGAGTAAGATTCAAAAGAATCCCAGTAGTAACAGGTAGTCAATTATATAGATACAAAATCACAGAGCATGCCACACAGTCATCATATAAATAGAATTATCATAACAACATTAAGTACACAACATGCAGTTCAACATATCACCATAGCCTAGGTATAACAAATCCTATGGCCCTGAGTACTACCCATGAAAAAGGCCATGGGAATCTACTCACACATCACAAAAAATTCCAATAGCCTGAGCATTCACCTGTGCAATAGGACCCGGTCGACCACCCCACAAAATTAGATTGTGCTAAACAATTCATGATGAATCCATAAAACCTACAATGTATCTTATAACATATGGAAGCCAAAGTTACTACCTGGTCTCTTTTCCTGAGAAATATCCAACTGTTTCCCCGAGCTCGGGTAGGTCATAGCTTCTGGACAACTATTAGGTCCTATAATTGGAATTACGGATGACAAGTTATTACTTAATGTAATGTCCCAAATTTTGGTACTAGAGGCTTGAGATTAAGCTTGACTTAAGTGGACTGATAAGCCCCGGTTTAGCAAGTATCCCAGTGAGGCATGACTTTATTCCCTAAAATTTCTTTATACCCTTGGGGTATTAAAGAGTATAGGGGATGGCAAATCAAGGAAATTAGGGGGTCACACACAACATAAGTATGTTGGAACACAAATTAGTGTTGCTGCCAGTGAGTTTTCCAGTGAGGTAGCCATGTTGTGTGACATTTTTGAATGGTAAAATGATGTCCAAAAATTATTATATTTTATAGAATGAAATTATACTTATCAAGCTTTAATTTGATAGGTCATAGGATTATTTAGATCTGTACACAAAGAGATATGTATTTTTGAAGTTAGCCCAGTAAAAATGGGAATTTTCTGTGGCAGCGTCCAAAAACAATAATTATGGGAAGTATGAGCTTCTAGTTAGCCAAATTTTATATTTTTTCTTAGCACTAGACTTAATAAGAGTCACATATCCTTTAGAACCACCCCAATTAGATATCTACAAAATTAGATATGAATTTCCATAATTTGATGAAAATTCTGCCCAGTTTTGCATTAAGTGCGAAAATCTCAAAATGTAAGGGAAAAATTGTAATTTGCCAATTATTCAAGAAGCAATAAATATTTTCCATTTCCCTTGAAATTTTCAGTCAAAAGAGGAGGCAATAGAGAAATATGAATGCTTGGCTTAAATCAATCAAGAAGGAATTAAGACCAAGTGAATTAAGAGTTGAAAAGTCAAAAGTAAGAGTTGTAAGAGCTCTCTTACAAATTGATTGCAATGAATGGCATGGAGATATTATAAGACCTTTTTCCTCTTGCCATTTGAAGATGATTTACTATCAAAAAGAGAGAAGCAAGGGGAAGTATATACATTTATATACTAGTTGGTCATAATAAAGAAAGAAGAGTCAAAAAGTTAAAAAGGCAAACAACTCAAGACTTTGGTCAATAAATTGTAAGAAGAGATTATAAGATATTTCAAAAAGCAACATATACTCTCTCTTCCCTCTTTAATTATGGTGGAAAAAGGGGAAATGGTAAGAGAAATATACTTATAAGGATATATTAAAACAAGTAGAAAAAGAAATAGAATTTTGGACCAATTAGAGTCAAGCATTTATAAAGCAAGTTTGATTAATTCACTAAGTCATTAGCTCTTCATCTTCTTACATTCATTCACGGCCAAAAAAAGAAACATACAGAGAGAAGAGAGTTAGAAACACTTGAAGAATTTGAGGAAGACCTAGGGTTTAAGAAGCCTAAATCTAAGGTAAGAGGTGTGATTTCAAGTGCTTATCGCTTCTAAATCACCTGGAAACCTCTTCTAACCTCTTCTCCTTCTTGAAATCCATGTTTTTCAAGACAAATCAAGAGAGAGAAGAGAGTGAACAGTGATGTTTTAGAGAGATAAAGTGATGAAATCAAGAGGTAATCACCGAAACTTGATCATCTTGTCTTATACAATGTTGTTATGGAATTTGCCTTAGTTTTCTCTTATTTTTCAAAAATATGCTGAAGTAAAACCTAAGAGAAGTGCTACCTAAATTTCCTCTAAACATGTTCATTTAGTGTTTAAATGGTTAATCATGTGATTAGAAGAGGTAAGGAGGTGATTAAGCAAGAGAAAACAAGAAAACAACATAATCCTCCTAAGAACCCTAACTTTCTACCTTGCGCATGAAGTGAAGAAGGAGTGAGGATTTGGTAATTTTGATGATTCCATTGGCTTTAGAAGGAAAAATTGTGTAGTTATGCAACTGTTCATGATTTTTGGATGTTTGTATACAAATTTGGAAATTTATGAAGTTGAATGTGCATGTTGTTTGATCTGCCTCTTGTGAGGCAAAGACATTGTGAAATGTATTTTGTGGGGAAAGCCTTGTTCAAAAATTTTGAAACTTGGTAGCATTAAATTAGAGACATAGAGCTTTAATTTTATGGACAATTTATAATTTTTGGACAAGTACATTGGAAGATATGAAGTTTTGAAATTGTATCCTGTTTTAGGAAGTAAATCTGGGAACAGTGGAGTTTGACGAATATGATGTCAATGGTTAGACCAAGGTATTTTTACCCAAAATTAAATTTAAAGATCTTCATTTATGGTTTAGAATCATTGAATTTAGAATTTACTATAATTAATTATGATTTTCCAAAGTTGACTGCAAATTTGCCAATTTCTAGAAAAATAGTGAAACTACACTGTGCAAAGTTGTACTTTACAGAAACTGTTGAAATTGTGAAAGATAACCAAAAATATGAGTTTGTAATAATACTTGGATGAGTAATGACTCATTTATTGTTCATTTAGGAATTTTAGGACAAGATAGTTGGGCCCGAGCCGGATCAAAGACGGTGGATCAAGGAAGGGCAATTAAGGTAGTAAACTTACCCTACTTGCAATTATTTTATATTTATGCTTGTGTATTTCCTTGTTAAATTATGTGAAGCATATTTGAATGAATGAAACTCTATTTCTGTTTATACTGTGGCAATGATCTGAAAACCCGGACTGGACCGGATACTTCAGCCGGTCTGATCGTCATCCGGTGACTTTAGTAGCTCAGTTTGTAGCTTTAGACTGTCTCAGGGATTGAACCACTTTGAGCTGCCTAGAACTGGCTTTTGAACCAGAAGCCAGATTTAAATTGGGAACCAGAGCGGCTTGGAAGAAACTGGACAGTCTAAAAAGAGGAAGAAATTTTGGGGAGGGAAATGGATAAATAGCATCAGAGAAAATGAGAAAGATAGAGACAACAACCCATTAAAAAAGAAAAAAATGAAAAAAATATGAAAGAACAATAACTTATCATGAAAAGTGCTTTTTTTTGCTACCATAGCTCGACAAAGAAAGCTGATGCTATAGGAGGAAATGCTTCGAATTGAGATGGCCTAAAACCTAGAAGGAGATTCTGAAAGTGTGATGAAATGAAAGTCAGAAAGATAAAAAGGAAGTGTGATTTGTATATGAAAGAGAAAAAAATAGGTGTTAGATTTGAATTGACATATGCTTTTTGACTTCTGTCTGACATACTATGTGCTTTAAAGTTTTTTCAAAAGTAGAGAGTGAAACCGTGGCATAATCAGAGCATATGGTAAATTAAAAAGTAAAGGGTGGGAGGAGGGTATGAATAACAATGTGAAATATATTTATTTTATTGAAAAAATTCAAATAAATTATTAAATTCATAATAATTGATGTTTTGGAAGCCTACTCCTCTTTTTGAAAATTCAGCTTTTTCAACGTGGAAAGGGATAAAACATATTCTATGGGTTTTAACTCTTCGTTTCTTCTTCTTCCTAATTTTAATTTTAAGGGAAAAAATTTAAATAATTATATAAAATTTTCTTAAATAGAAACACATATAATAAATTATATTAAAATAAAATGTTAGTTGTATATAATTAAAATTTATAACCATGTATATATATATTACTTTTAACATAATCTTTAAAAAAGCATAATATATACGTAATTTTTTATATTTAAATCATTATATATGTTTAAAATATTTTTTTATTTAACTACTATATAAATAGTTCAACTGATGGTTAAACCGATTCAACCATTTGAACCGTGACCCGCTGACCTTTCCGGCTCAACGTCCGATCCGGTTTTTAAAACATTGTACTATGGCCATAAATATGTTGTATGGAACATTGAGCATATAGAGATGTCATTTTGTGAGCGTGAGCCTATATAAGGCGAGCATGTCTCACACTAGCATTTATCTTACATGCATTATGGTACTGTTTACTACTAAGATTCCTCCGAATCTCACCCTCCCCCAACCAACCATTAAGACAGGTGGACACAAGTAGTATGTTGGAAGTTGTGCGAGAAGAGAACGCGATGGTAGACCGAAGATTTAAGGGTCCAGTACTGTATATTTTTAAAAAAATTAGACATTGTGGTAGCCTTGTGTGGCTACATAGTTGTGCATGTAAATGAATGAACTAAGTTTGAGCAGAGAATCGCCTTAATTGAATTAAAGGAGAAAATATAAGAATCGATGAGTAATAACAAAGTTGCAAACCATTAGAACATGCTTCTGCAAAAGTCTTAAATTTTCAGAAAAACCCACTAAACTACGGGATTGAATCCTATTTTGAGTTTGGGATTTGAAAGTGTTATAAAAGAATAACGCTTAGTGGTTCGAGTTCACTACTTAAAACTTACCAGATGAGTGTAAATGTAAGGTGTCACACTTAATCCAATCCTTTTGGTATAATGTAAACTAAATTATTCTTGGTTTAGATTATTGATTGTCATTTGAGTCACTTAAGTAGCTCTTGGAAGCCCAAACAAATACCTATCAGGTTGCGAAAGACCATACCAATTAACACCTCTTGGAAAATATGAAATATAGAAAAATTTGGGTCTTGGCCATGGCTAAGGATGTTTGGCCACAACCAAAAACAGGTTAAGAGCTTTGGAGCCACGGCCAAGAAATCCTCTGGCCGCAGCTAAGAATCCCTCGTTTCTTAGCTAAACTTCTAAAAATCCTAAATAAATCCAAAACATTCTAAAAAAGGTAGTTCTAAGTTCTATATGACCTTGTATAAGTCTCCTTTTAGAGAAAAATATATCTATTAGCCAAATGGACGCACATCAATAAAGAATTCCCTTTTTATTGGACACTGCTCTAGAATTTTCCAGTTTTACATGACCAATCTTCAAAAATATTGAACTTTCAGTGTACACATCCAATTGAAATAAATGACATATAAAATTAAATCTTGACATGTCTAATTTTATATTGTAAAGTTTCACAATTTTTGGATGTCATTTACATATTCAAAAACATCACACAATTTGACTACCACGCAAGGAAACTCACTAGCAGAAATCCCTATTTACAGTATTTATTTCTAGTGGTCCAAAACTTTTTACCAGGGGCTATTCCCACACAATTTTCCATTTTAAACACAATGGAAAGATCAAAATCACAAAGCTTTAGCCCCCAACTACCCTAACCAAATAGACACCTTTTTGGCCAAAATCACAAAAACCAAATTTTGTCCACTAACTTGTTCCGATATCATCATAAATCATTATCTAACAACATAATCATGATCAAAACACCATTAACACTTCAAACCCTCTAAAGAAAAAAATTATAAAGGCCCCAAACCCTCATGAAAACTCATCAAAAATCACAAATCAATCAGTTCAAAATAAAGTCTACGCTTACCTTTACACGTTTCCGCAACCAGTTCGGAAACCCGATAGTACTTCGTCCAGCGACACATCACTAAAAACCTCTAAAAAAAATTCCAAAATTTTAGAAATGAAGCTTATAATGAGTAGAAGAAGGTTTGTTAAGGGTATTTTGGTTAGAACCGCCAATTCGGTAGTGTTTCGGCGGATTGGATTTATGAAAATTACTATTCACTCTTTTTCTTTCTTCTAACATTTTCTCTCTATTTTTGGGAGTTTTTCTAATTTTGTGGTGATGACAGATGAAATTATGTGGCTTTAAAGGGTCTTGAAAAGTATCCACCACGTGTCAAAATTATTTGGTGCCATTTGTTCGGTGATCCAACTATTCGGTGACACGTGCTACTTGCTTTAATTGAGTCCTGTAATATCCCAAATTTTAAATACCAAAATTCCTTGAATATTTAATTATATTTTATGGAATAAAATAATGAATGTTGGTGTCATTTGGCGGGCCTCAATATGTGTGTGGCAGTCCTGAGTAAAATCTCGGTTAAACACCAATAAAGTAATTTTTTTAAAGTAGTTTTAATAAAGTAAGCAATTATGACATAAAGTAGTAATGATGACAAGTAAAATGGCTTTTTGAAAAGTAGTTTTTTGACGCACCAATGAGAAGCCGCATGTCACCTTGATATGATTAAAAGCACTGAGTCAGCTGGACACCTCGCATTTGACATAATTAAAGATGCTGAGTCAGTAGGACACCTCACAGTACCTGCCGACCTCTGGTCATGACATGTGTAACATCCCAAATCTCAGTCACCAAAATTCCTTTATACCTTGGTGGTATAAAAGGGGATAAAATGGTCAATTAAAGAGAATATTAAGTGACAAAACAAGGCAATTAGAGGTCACACACAACATAGTTATTTGGTACACAAGTTAGTGATGTTGCCAGCGATTTTTCCTGTGAGGCAATCATGTTGTGCGACATTTTAAAGTAGGTAAATGTTGTCCAACAATTTTGAAACTTTCCATAATGAAAGTATACTTATGAAGATTTAATTTGATAAGTCATTTGGAGATATACACAAGGAAATATGTATTTTTGAAAAGTCTACTTGGCTATTTTCGATAAGTCATATATTTATCCAAAATGGCTATTTTCTGTGGCAGCGTCCAAAAATGGAATTTTTTGAAATTATGAACATCTAATTGGCTAAAGGCTATATTTTTCCATAGAAATAAACTTAATGAGGGTCACATAGCCTTTAGAACCACCTCAATTGGACATTTATACAATTAGATATGAATTTTCAAAGTTTGATGAAAATTCTTCAAATTGTTTTAGTATATGCGAAAATGAAGAATACGTGTATAGGTAAAATGGTCATTTTGGCTATATAAGTAAATGCAACAAATTATCCCTAAATAATAAGGGAAAATTCAATTGATATGGAAGGAGAAAAAAAAGGAAGAGAATTCTAGAGAGAACAGGAGAAGAAGAAAAATCAAAGGAAATAATAATATAATAATAAATTATAAACCATATGCCTAAATACATAATAAAATAATGAAAAAGATGAAAGAACATGAGAATTATGGAGAGCTCATCTCCCTCCTCTATATAAGGCCTATTTCAACCAAAAGGGAAAGAAGAAAAGAGAGAAGAGTTTGGTGAAAGGGATGAGCAAGAGGAGAAGGAAAAGTTTAAGGACCAAGATCTAGGTAAGTAGGTAATAATTTATACTTGTTCTCATGCTCTAGTTCATGAGTTCCCTTTTTAACCTTTGTATCATCTTGGATTAGCTAACTAATCAACGAAATAATAAGAAAAGAGAGGGGGATGTGACGGTCAAGAAAGGAAGAAGAAGAAGAAACAAGGCAAGTGCAAAACTTTGGAATTCTTGTTGAAAATATAGTTTTGATTGTTGTTTGGTTGAATATTGGTTGGTTTGCATTGAAATTTGTAATATGGGATGTTCAATTTCTTAGGCAAGAAACTACTTGAATTTCTAATGATTATGTTAAATTGATGATTGGATGATTAAACATATGGATTCAAGTGGAAAGAAGATGTTTTAAGGATTAAAATCATAAAAGTCAAATTTTTCCCAAAATTGGAGAAGTTTCGGTCAGTCCTAGAAATAACGGTTGGAGCTGGAATTTCATGTCTTTTATGGTTCCATGGTGTTTAGAATGGAAAATTGTGTAGGGTTCATGTGGATGTGTAGGGTGATTACAATATAGTGGATGTGATCATAAATAATATGTTGTGTGCAGGGTGATTACAATATAGTAGATGTGATCATAAATATGCCATGTGCAGGATGATCACGATATGATTTGTTGTGTTCATGTAGGGATTAGGCGATCATTTTGATCCCAGGAAAAATCATCGCTATGATCCTGACATTGTTTAGACATGTGCTTGGTATTTTGATTGCTGCATTGCATGTTTACTATTCACATTTTATATGATTGATAATCTATTACTACTGAGATTTGTATGAATCTCACCCTTTCTATAATTCAAAAATTAATTCAGATAGAGAAGGTGCTTCTGAGGGCAAAGCAACAGATACCAGCTTATTGAAGATCTAGTGCTGACCAAGAAAATTATTGTTGATTATCTGTTAATTTTCCTATGTATATGGGATTTATATGGTAATATGTACAAACCCTATGAGAATTTTCTATAATGTAATCAATAATTTTATATTAGTATAATGTATTCTTTTTGTATGCCCATTGAACTACGCGTTGACACTCTGATAAATGTCAAACTACTAAGGGGCTTGACAGGACCTACCTCTTTTCTCGGGCCTTTAGCCATCCTTTTTATTAGGGAAAGTAAGGGTCTGATGATTTTCCTTGGCTCCCAGGTTTGGTGTTTGGTGTAATACCCCACTTCTTCACCAATATTCCTTATATATATATTTGTGATATTTAGTGGAATAAAATAGTGAATTGTGGTGTGTAAATTTATAGAAATATTTCAATCGCCGGTTACACATAATTAGCCCAAGTAAGGACACAAAGAGGAAATTAATGCCCACTTAAAGGACTAATATTGAAACCAAAATTTGAGCATAAAGTGACACAAATAATGGCTTCATACAAGTGTCAAAAATTAGGTCAAACCCAAAGAAAAGGAGCAAGAAATGATTTATTTCGGTAAATCATAAAACGTAAGGGTAAAACGTAATTTTGCCATAAGATGGGAAATAAATATTTTCCCTAATATTCCTAATAATTTCAGTTATATAGGAATTAAAAAGAGGGAAATGACTACTTGATAATTAATAAACCTATTTTGGTGAATTATTATCAAGGAAGGTCAAATAATCAAAAGTCAAAGGTCCAAAAGTCAATAACTTGCAAGATGGCATTAGGATAATTGAAGATCAATATTTTCTCTCTCAATTCTCAAACATTTTGGCTAAGCAAGAAAGGGAAAAGGGAATGAAATATTTAGAAAAAAATAGAAATTTGGACCAATGGACAATTGCCACATATGTAGCACTTTGACTATTTGATTATATCATGAATTCCTTCATCTTCATCTCATTTTTGTGCCAACTGAACCAAATAAAGTAAGAGAGATTTGAGAATAATAAAGAACACGAAAGAACAAGGGAAGGCTAGGGTTCTTCAAATCTAAGGTAAGGAAGCTTGTAACCTTATGATTCTTCCTTCCTAATTCCTCCATAACCTCTTATAATCACTTCTACTCCTTTGGAACCATGATTTCCAAGATAAATCAAGGTTGTGGAGAGAGAGAAAGAAAACATGTAGAGAGAGAAAGAGTTTGAATCAAGAGGTAAACCTCCAAACTTTCTTCTCTTGCTTTAGTTGATGCTATTGATGTTGTTCTTGGCTTGGTTTTGGGTGTTTTGTGAAAGATCATGGATAATAAAACCTAAAGGACCTTTCTGTCCAAGTTTCTTCAAACCATATCCAATGAATTTCTAAATAGCTAATCTTGTTATTAGAAGTAGAAAAGAGGTGTGATTAAGTAAGAGAAAATGAGAAACCGACATATCTTTTAACCTTAAATTTCTGCCCCGTTCTTGGCATGTTGAAGGAGTAGGAATTTGATGATTTTGATGCTTTTATTAGCTTTATGTATATGGTGAAGTGAGAAAAGCCTTAGAATGTGAAATGACCAAACTACCCCTTAAAACCTTAAGTAAGGGCTACCAAGGGCATTTTCATCATTTGCCCTTGAATTTAACCAATTTGAGGTTAAAAATGGATTTTATATGCAAAATTGTGTACCGGGTCTACAGAGGCATTTTTGTAATTTAGCATTTTATGCTAAGTTAACCAATAGAATGAGTATAGAGTAATACATCAATGAGTAATGACTCATTTATGGTATATTTAGGAATTGTAGGATTAGACGATTGTTTGGAGTCTAAAACTTGCCCGAGCTCAGACAAAAGGAGGAAGTTGCTAGAGGAAAGCAACTAGGTAGTAACTTGTCTTTCGTATATTTATAATATGCAATGTATGGTTTGTGTGTTCATCAATAATTGTCTGACGTATTTTGAATATGCAAGGTGGTTGCCCGGAGCCTATTTGTATGGGTGGACACTCAGGCCAATATAACGCTCACTGATACACAAGTGGGTGCTCGAGGCCTATTTGCACAGGTATCCCTCGGGGCCTGTAATTTATCTAGCGCTATGTTAGCTTATAAACTATATGTGATGCAATGAATGCTATTGTGATGATTCTATTAATGATGAATGTGTAGCATGTTTTGTGATGTTATATCTATATGATTAGCATTATGTTACTACTGAGATTCTTTTGAATCTCACTCTTTTTTTCAAAAACCCATTTTACAGTATAGGGAGATAGCTTTAGGGGAAAAGAAAGGTAAATGCGGACTACTACAGGATTAAACGCTGAAGATTTTAGTTTTGTTGGTCATATAATTCTATATCTTTGGATGTTTTGGGATATGTATATGAAGTATGTAGCTATGTAAGCATGACAAGATTACAAGAGTAACTTAGTTTATGAATGGTATTTTGGATAAGTAATTATGCTTCCAATTTAAAAGGAGAATCTATAACTAAATAACTTATCATGATACGTAAGCAGAGACATACTCTCATACTCTCATACTCTCGTCATCATTTAGAGGAGGAATAAGGTACATGGTTAATATTATAAATATACAATGACAATCTATAAATGGATAGGATATCTTGATATATTCATAACTATTACTTGCAATCTAAATTGGCTTGAGGTTCAAAGGTATTGCAGATTTGTAAGATTATATGCATAGGAATGACCATAGATACTAAGCAGAATATTTGAGCTGAAGATTGACGCAATGGTGAATACAATCAAGTAGGGAAAAATATTCGGAAAGGTTTCCATTGGTACATATTCTAAACCTAAGCACTTTTTTTGATATAGTTTGTCAAACCCCTTAATTATTTTAACATTTATCAAAGTATTAATGTGCAGTTCAATGAGCATACAAAAATAGCGAAATTATACTAATATAAAATTCTTGATTACATTACAAGAAATCCCCAGAGGGTTTGTCCATAATATAATAAAAATCCCAAAAATACAAAGAAAGGCTGATAGATATCCAATTGAAAATTTCTCGATCAACACCGGACCCTCAGTTGCCCATTTCTGCCGCTTTGCCCTTAGAGCTGCTTGTTGGAAATTGTGCCTTAAGGGCCAATCATTGTACTTTAAACATTATCATTTAATGAATTTCTCTATTTTTTTGCCATATTATTCTCATGTTTATTGTGAAAACTTTATCCTTGGATAAATCATAAAGATTGTCCTAAACGTCCTTGATCGGTCATCTATGTAGGAGCAAAGATGAAATGAGACTAGTATGGCTTTGATAAGGTATAGAGATACGAATTAAAGTCTTAAGCACTTGTAAGAGTATAAGGTGCTGGACTGACCCGCTATGAGAAAGCTACAGGGATTAAGTCATAAGCTTATTTCATGTATAATCATATCTTTATGTCCTTTGACTTGAGATCATCATGGATTCCTACATGAGAGTCATTGAGCTTTGACCTAGTCAAAAGTCACCTTTGACTGAGTGATGATAAAGGCTACAATTGGGCTTAGTGGTTTTCATACAGGGGAATGTGAATGGTTAAGATGGAATTTATCCATCATATTAGTAAAGAGATATTATTGGGCCCTTCAATGAGTAAGTCTGAGAAATGTATGGCCATACTATAATGGAAATGAGTTTCCATTTATTTAGTTAGATTACTCAAGAATCGGAAAGTAATAGTTAGGAACAGGAGTATGACACTATTCATGCCTCATCCTTGGCTGAAATATCGTGTGACAAAAGGGACGTGACATGGTTGTATGATAGGTTGCATCGTGTTAACGATCCTTATATGAATTGGGTAGTCGTAATGTATTGCTAGAGGCCGCTTGCGACTTGTGGGCTAGTACAGTTATTGGGCCATTTCCAAATTCATGTGGCCCTATAGGGTCGTACACAAGAATAGCTCAACACGAGCTATAATGTCCAGATTCATTGAATCTATGATGTGTATAAGATTTAATGAATACAATATTCAATTTAAGGTGGAAGAATTATATATATATGATATAAAATTCAAAAAAGGAAAATAATAATAATATTATGTGTGTGTGTGTCTATGTGTACATATATGTTCATATATGTGTGTGTGTGTGTGTGTGTGTGTGTGTGTGTGTGTGTCTATATATGTATATATATGTATGTATGTATAATAATATCATTATTATTATGTAGTGTTAGTTTTGATTGAATTTATTTGATAAAATTAAATCTAATAATTAACATAGACATATAGTATCTCAAATTTAATTTATAAAGATAAATTAAATCTATTTCCATTAGCTCTTTATTCAGATTAAATAAATAGGTTAAATTAAAACTATTGGATAGATTTAATTAAAAAAAATAGGTTAAATTAAAACTATTGGGCATACTTAATTAAACCAAATTTATTTAATTAGCTCATAAAAAGAATTAAATGTTAATTGATATAATATGAATTTCAAAATTATTTAAGATTAATTTTGAAGATCCAACATAGCCTTTATTAGTTATAAAAAAGAAGGGATAGAGAACACTAAGGCAGAAGAGAAAGAGAGAGCTACAAGAAAACCCTAAAGAGGCATTTGAGGTGCTTGCACACTGTTGGTGTTAGGCCTTGTTCGTGTGGATACTGGTAGAGGGATCTGATCAAAGGCGTGAGCTCCTTGAGATCGGAAAGGAAAAATCTAAAGGAAAGACTCTTTTTAACTTGATTTAAATGCCGTTGATAGATCTATGTTCGGGATTGGGAAAAATTTTAAAGGTTTAATTTCTTTTACTATGCCTTCTGATCCCAACACTGCTTCCTCTAGCTGAATTAATTTTATTTATGGAAAGGGTGATATTCAAACGAATCTCAGTAGTAACATGCTATCAATCATATAAAATGAGAAAGATAAACATGAAATGTAGTATATGATGCCGTAGATAATAATGTTGTGAACATGTCTGTCAATCAATGTTCAGGATCAAAGCGATTATTTTGTCCCGATCAAAATGATCACTTGGTTCCTACTTGCCACACCGTGATCACAACAATGTTCCAGAGCAGGTACCAATATGTCCGTACTTGCCACATTAATGTTCTAGAGCAAGAAAATACCTGTCTATACTAACCTCAGCTGGGTCCTAGTGGCCTCATGGTACTTGTGTTGTTCCTATGGGGTAGTACTTGTGATTTTCTCACACTATAGCCACGAATCTCATCAATCACATTGAGGTGACCTTGACTAGATACCATTGGGACAAGAGGTACTTGTGCTTTTCCCTCAAAGTGGTACTTGTGCTTTTCCCACACCGACCTCTAAGATTTACTACCATTCACATATCATTACACAGAACATGGAAAACAATGCATATTAAGAATCACATAGAATATGAAAGATAGAGTTACTACCTTGACTCCTTTCTATGCCTCGCTAACGCCAGTCCTTTAACCTTTTGTTCGGTTCGAGCAAATCTCGAATCCTAAAATTTCAAATTGATAATAAATGAGTTATTACTCATTCATGCTTTATTCCAAAAGCTCATTTAGTTTGTTATCTCTACCCAAAGTGAAAAATTACCAAAATGCCCTAGGGAATCCGGTCTAATTACCTTTATACCCAGTATAATTGTACCTTTCCAAAAATTATGCCAAGATATTCCTACACAATTTCGCATGTAGAATCCATTTTTGACCTCAATTTTGAAAAATTCATACTGCATTTATAGAATTACCCTTGATAGTCACAAAGTTAGGGTTTTAGGGGCAAAATTGTCATTTTACACTCTAAATCCTTCAAACTCCATTTTCCATATATAGCCTACACAATTTTCCATTATAAAAATAATGGAATCATTAAATCCATCAAAATCTAGCTCAAACACCAAAAAATACCCTCATATGAAATTCATGAAAATTTAAGGAAATAGAAATTTCTTGATTTCAATCAACAAAACACCTTCTTTTCACCTTAAATCACTTCTTAAACCCTTTAATTACACTATCCACATGATTAATCAAAATTTGGGCAACACATTCCCTTAGGGTTCATGCATACCAAGTCATAAAACTAAGCCAACCAACCCACGAACTGAACCAATTTCATCAACAATTACTAAGAATTAACAAGAAAACATGGTTTTATCTTGATTTACCTTTGCTTCTCTCTTTCCTCTTCACAAAGTTGTGACCTCCTTCTCCTTCTTTCCCTTTATTTTCTTCTTGCTTTGCATGATTCCAAGAATGATATGAGGATTAGAAGAGGTTTCCAAGAGATTAGAATTAAGAACAAGTGAATTTTGCTACCAAACTTACCTAAGTTGGCTTCTTTAACACACTGTCTCTCTAAAACTTTTTTCTCTTTCTCCTTTCCATGCTTGGCCAAAATTATGGCCTCTTGGAGGGGCCAAATAGCTTCTTGAAGTGTCTTTTACCACCTCCTTAAAAATATTATTATTTTAATTGAATTTTGCACATATATCTTAATATTTTAGTTCTTCTTTTTCCACTTGGCTATTAAAGCATCCACATGGCATTATTTATGTCCAAATATTTATTTTCCTTCTTCTTTAACTCCCATAGCCTACTTTCTTCGTGAATAATGGAGAAAATATTGCCTTTTAATTTAATTAGCCAAATGACTTTTTTATCCTTACATTTGTTGAATTTTTATACCAAGTGTTGTTTCCCTTCCTCCCTTTTATTTTTGGCCAAATTTTTCATCATAAATTGGGCCAAAAATTGTGCTCTTCCATACTTAATTTTAGGTTACAATGTTAGGTCTTTATCAAGATAAAAATTGTGCTTTATGTCTTACTTGGCCAAAATGTCACATAATCACTAGCTCCAAGATTTTGGCTACTTTAAGTGTACCCAAAGTTCACATTTTATTCCATTGAGTATAATCAAATATACAAGAAATTTTGGTGAATAAAACTTGGGATATTACAGCTCTCCCCTCGTCAATAAAATTTCATCCTCAAAATTTTGAATATCACATGTAATTGATTTTCTTCAGGGTTTACTTTCTAATATTTAGTTTATCCCTATCTTATGTATGCTCATAAAGCATGCATCACAAAATCACTTGATAGGCATTTAACACATTTAACCTATTCAGCACCCACACATTCAGCCTATTGAGTGCTCATGGGACACAGCCTATTACAGCATCAATTGATCATTGGGTCTTACTGCTTATCTGACAAACATTCAGATTATTCAAGTCCTTTAGCATTCATAGGGAACACAACTCATTACATCACAGAGTGCTTATCATGTCCTACTAAGGATACTGGTCCATGCAAACATACACATAAGGTCTTACAGCCTATGGTCCTTACTTGACATAACTCTGATTGTATAGCAATCCATTGGCTTGAAGACATGCTGGTCCAATAGGTCTTATGGCCTTAGGATACATAGTTTAACATCTATACTTAATGCATATAAGGACTCATAGCCTTAGGACACATAGTCCACTGGTTATTCAGACTATGCTCCAGACTTCATCTCTTGCTACTCATCATACTCATGTAATGTTTGTGAAGTATACAAAATAAACCTTAGGAATGTCAGTAGGAATATATCATTTTGAAGACACACAATCCTTAGAATTTATTGAACACATCATCCATGGCATTCACCAGACACCTAGTTCATAGGATATATAGTCCACTACCGCAACGCTTGGTAATCAAGCCTCACTGCCTCTTCGAGACGCTACCCAGTACATTTAGCCTTATAGTTTATCTCATTTTGGCATTTTGGCTCATTCTACTCCCTCAGCATTGAATACTCCGATCTTACTGTTCTATATAGTCATATACACTAGAGCTTATCACTAATTCTTAGGCTTTGCCACCTCTTTGAGTTACTAACTCTAGAATCTCAACCTCGAGATTATAAGGTCATATCACTACTGACCACATAGGTCACTTCATTATAGATCACTTAGATTATGTCACTATAGACTACACAGGTTGTATCATTGCACACCATACATGTTGCCTCACTGCAGACCATATAGGTCACCTTACTACAAACCATACAGGTCATATCTCTACACACCACAATAAAGAATTATGCCACACATGCTTTACATTATGCCATACAATTCTCATTTTCCATACAGGCTTCTCATTATTCTATATAGGCTTCTCATTTGCCACACAGGCTTCTCATTATGCCACACAACCTTCTCATTTTCCACACAGGCTTTACATTATGCCATACAGGCTTCTCATTTGCCACATAGGCTTTAACAATATTAAGATGATTCGAAAGGAGTTCTATAAAAACCTCTTATAACATATGATTAGACCAAGAAAACTACATACCATTTTGTGTGACAACATATCTTAGGACTACTCATACATGCTTACCATGTTATTCTTAGCTTAGGCCACTAAGAAAAATCTCAAATTACTTTACAGAGTAGGATATGTAATGCTCTTATTTTCGTAGTATAGCAACACATGCTTTGTCATTAATCAATCAATTCTGACTTCGACCTCGAGTTTATGGAACAGTTTACAAAGTAAATATACCACAAAGTTTTATCCCTTACACATATCATACAATGCATCAAATTTTCGTAGGGAAATTTTAACACTCATAGATCTAATCACAATTAAATTATAAGGCAATTCATGCATGTTCAGCCTTAAGTGTTTCATACAATTAAATACAATATAGGCATGGCTAGCCCCAGTACTAATTAATGCTTGCAAAATATAGTTGTTAAGTCAAATTATACCTAGGGTTATCTCATGCGACTCTTGCTTCTTCTCATGAGTCATAGCAAATACTCTGCCTTGATTCTGGGGTCTAGGTCCTGTCGGATGTTGTGGGTAATCTTTAGCAATATGACCCAACTTTCGGCAATTATAACAAATTCTCTGCTTGATTATGCATGGTCAACCATCATGTCGTCGTCCACAACGCCAACATGCTCTATTCCTAGGAAATTTTTTATTGTTATGGCTATAAGCCTAATACGGCTTTTTATTATTCTACTTAGAGGGAACTTCCTGATTCTTTCATTTCAAGGAAGAATTCCCACTGCTAGATGCACTTTTACTACTGCATTTTTGTCATTATACAGTCTTAACAAATTGTTTTCAATGATCCGGCATTCTTCTACTACCTTGTTAAATTCTGTAAACTATTTAGAGACTAACTTCTTTTTTAGTTCTGACCTCAGTCCTCGAATCATCATATCTGAGCTCCATGCCTCATCATCATGATACCACAGGTAATAAGAGTATCGAGACAAGCAGATGAATCAATCCAAGTACTCATCAAAACTTTCTTCCTAATCTTGCCGTATCGATAGGAACTCCATTTCCTTTTCGATTCTGATTGATCGGGGAAAATATTTCTTATTGAATCTTTCTTGAAATAAAATCCATGCTACTAGAATATTTCGTGCTTGAACGATCATTTCAGTATTCTTCCACCACCTGTCTGCATTCCTTTCTAATTGGTAAATAGCGAGCTATGCTTTGATGCTATCCGAGCATTCTAGAATTCTAAAAATTTTCTCTAGCCGAGATAACCAATCCTCTACTGACTGAAGATCAAATTTCCCTTGGAAAGTAGGGGGTTGCTATTGATAGAAATGTGTCACCCATGTTTCCAAACTTTTGACCTCAACAACAAGTCTAGGTGGAGGGCCCTATATACTAGGATTGTTTGTTTCTTCCCTATCTGCCTCTTGTTTCTGTTGCACCTCTCACAGCTTATCTCTCAGATCATGAATCATGGTACATTATTCAGTGAGCATGCCTAATATCTGTTATTACGAGTGTAGGATGGTGTATTTAGAAAATGCTAGTATACACTGTCGTAAACAAGTAATATAGAAGTGAGTAGAGTATCGTTCCCACGAGGATTGATCTCTAAGTACCAAAATTGGTAATTTTAATTCTATTTAGTCGGTCGATTAGTTATGATTGAGATTGCAAGATAAAAATGATGAAATATGAATACATGTGATATGAAGACAAATATGAGAAAAAGTCCTAGGAATTAGATTTCACTTAACAAATTCTGGATTGAATCACTTATCTATTCTAGTCTAATTTATTCCACATGATTGATAATCGAGTTTCCCTATTTTAATTACTAGCCTCTTCCAAGGTCAAGTAATTCTATAATTAATTGCTAACCCAATATATTCCTATATGAATTTAAGCAATCAATCATGCATTAAGATTTATGGAACTCAATTAAGACTACACAACCCATATGAATATATTCCTATGTCATATGCAAATTATGGTTTTAATTATAGGATCCACACACATGTATCTCCTTCCGGTCTCAACATGCATATTAAAATCATCCAAAAGGTGGCCAATCAATTGTAAGCATTAAGAGCAATAATTAAAACTCAATCATGAAGGAAAAATTAAAACTAGATTTAATAAGTTAAGATTCAATCCATCATTAGTAAGCTACGTCATCACCCTAGGAAAAGGAAAATTTAGCTCATGATAAAATAAAAAAAAAACCAAAATATATTCCAAACATCATAAATATTGCATAAAAATTAATTACAAAAATATAAAAATACTACTACAAGATGCATGAAAATGGAAAATCTAGCCTACCATATAGGAGGTAAAATCATCCATGTAGGTGGCAACCTATACCATCCATAAAGGAGGACTACCTAGGCCTTCCATATAGGAGGTAAAACCATCCATGTAGGAGGCATGCAAGAAGTAAAAAAATGCAAGAAATAAATTCTAAAAATAACAACTCTCTCTCTAAAATAGAAACTCTCTCTCTCTCTTCCTTCCTCCTCATTTTAGGGTGCCAACAAGCTCTATTTATAGGCTTCATTTTCGGACTGCTACAGTATTTTGCTACAGTGATTTGCTACAGTACCCAACCACCCACTTGCTACAGTGCACTGACTGCTACAGGAACTGCACTGCTACAGTGAACCGACCACACCGTCCGCTACAGTGAAACTGCTACAGTGCACAGAGAACAGTACCCGTATGAACAGTGCACAATGAATAGTACCGCATGAATAGTAACTTTCCCTTAAATGCCTTCTTTAATTCTTTTTAATCCGGTACTATCCATGGCTGCAAGAAAATCATTATTTCTTTATTAATTACTGATGCGAATCAGCAAGTTGTGCATTCAAATTCAAGTGATCCTTTGCAAATTCCAAGTGGACCAATCACAAGAGGAAGAGCCAAACAAATTAAGGAAGCATTAAATGGGCTAGTGCAAGAGGCTTGGACAAAGCAAGAGGTGATCGGATCAAATCCGGACAAAAATGCTGAAAACGTCACTAATATCATATGGGCTGCAAATGGAGATACTAATCAAATTTTGGGCTTAGAGACTTCAAAACAAAGAGCTTGGACCTAGTACTATACATGGAAGGATTCATCTGGGCCTAAATAAGCACATTTGGAAGGATTCATATTGGTTGTGGGTTCGTGGGGTCTTCCCTTGTGGATTCGCACCATCTTGGTATCAAAGCTTCGGATCTAAACTCAGGTCACATCTTTCCATTCATTGTTTTAAATTTCGTTTAGGGTTTCTTACTTTGTTCTTGAGTCTTTTCGTCTAGGTCATCTGCGTTCATGTCTGAAATTTTTGCTTCTTTCCGTTAACCGTCTCTTTGTCGTTCCCAATGTTTAGTAAGTCCTTTTCATAGTTCAAAATCTCTTCTTTCATATCGTTTTGGAATTAGTTCAATTCGATTTGTCATTAGTGAGTTCTAGTCATTTTAAATCAGTCGTGTTTCTGCAAATTTTCTGTGTCAATTCGTCATTTTTTTCCAGAACGTCATCAAATCTTCTTTCCTTGTTTGACACGTTTTACTTTGCGGTTTTGGTCATTTAATAGGTCATTCTCATTGTTCAGAATCTCATCTTTCTAGTCGTTTCAGTTTCACGCACCCCAAGAACGCTAAACGCAGATCGACGATCCACTTGAACCCTTGAGCACGAAAGAACAAGGACCCGAAGTGTTGGAAGACGCCACAAGGTTGATCAAGCCTTGATAAGTCTGTTAGTTCTAAGAAGAACCCTAGAGAGAATCCACTCCCAAGAAACAAGGTGCAGAAAAGTGCAACCTTTCATTCAATAATCAAGTTTCAAGTCTTTAGTCTCACTCCAAATGAAGGGTTACAAGGTATTTAAAGAGAAATATTCAGAAACCCTAATTGCATTAAATGCATCCTGGAAAATAGAAACTAGCCTAATATAATTAATTAATTAGGAAACTCAAAAGTCAAATAGGCCCAATATCTAATAATATTTCGCATAAATAAAAGTCACAAAATATAAGCAGCATTCAAGGCCCAAAATGTGTTTATTTAGGCCCAAATGAGTCCTCCATGTATAGCACTAGGTCCAAGCTCTTTGTTTTGAAGTCTTCAAGCCCAAAACTTGATTAGTATCTGCATCTGCAGCCCATATGAAATTAATGACGTTTTCAATGTCTTTATCTACAATTGTTGATCCAATTGCCATCTGATTTGCATTAGCCTCTTGAATAAGCCCAATCAATGCTTCCTTAAATATTTTAGCTTGTGCTCTTGTGACTGGACCGGCTGGAATTTGAAAATGATAGTTTGAAGTTGAAGAGTCAACACTTGAATATGAAGAGACAACTTGTTGATTCTGGATCGCATCATTCCCTCTCTCCTCAAAAGGATTCGCCCTCGAATCTTCACCTTTCTTGTATTTGACAACATATGGGAATGTCTTAATAAATTTCAGCCAGCTTGCATGTCTCTTGTTAAGCTTACCTTGGCCAAGTAGATGAACATAACAAAGAAAATCAATATTTTCGATGCAACAATCAGAGTTTTTCAGATTTGAAAACAATTGTTCCTTTCCCAAATCTTCAAGCACATATTGCAGAGAATTCACATGCTCATCAAGATTATTGGTGCAAATAAGAGTATCATCAAAACAATTTGCAATATGCATATAAGAACACTTTAGAGGACCAGAATGTTCTTCAATGCCACTCGAAGGAGATGAATATTCAATGCTTATTAAAGATAAGAATCCATCGGGTGGCTTCTTCTTAGGAATCAAATCCAAGAACACCTGCAACACAGCAAAATCATAAGGCAAATAATGATTAAGATCATTAGTATCTAAAGAAATATCCTTGCAGCCACTCTTAATCTCATTTTTCTCACAACTCTTTTCTTCTTTCTTTTCACTCAATTCTTCACACTCTTTATTCTGAAAACACTTCATACTCTCAATATCTTTTTCTCTTTCAAACTCACTTTTACTCTCCCTACTTTGACAGTACTTAATGCTCTCAATGTCTTTTTCTCTCTCAAGCTGAATTTTTATCTCAACAGCAGTTTGACAAAAATCACTCTCACTTGTATTTTTACTTTCTTTTTCATGATTAAGAGGAACTTCTTCAATCACAAGATTGATACTTGGAACAAGAACGTCTTCTTCACACTTCTCAGCTTGAAGTTCAACATTAGGTTGTTCTTCCTCCTTGGTTGGCTCTAACTTGTCATTAGAGATTGTAACTATCAAGCTTTCAATCTCCTTTGAATTGGAGCTACTCTCTGAACTCCTTTGTCGCTTGATCTTCTGCTCATACTCAGCAACAAACTGAACCAAAATATCAATGTCCAAGAAGGCTAAGGTCGTTGCAAAACAAGCTAAATCAAGATTAAGCCCATTTAGAAAACGATCCTTAGTGGCTTTTGAAGTTTCTTTCACTCCAGCTCTAATCAAGGCTAATTCAATCTCTTGAAAATATTCATTAACACTCATGGAGCCTTGTTTCAACTCTTGCAACTTTCTTTGGAATTCTCTTTTTGATCTGGAGTTGTAACTAGACATCCATTGGTCGTTTTCAGCATTAAACTTTTGCAGTCCTTTTAACAAGGATTGAAGATGTCTATGAATTTCTTTTTCATCATGCATATTGATAGTACCTGAAAAGTTAGATTTAGAAAAAAAAGGGGCCTCACCACTCTACTCACGTGTTTCACTCAAACAAGTTTAGTGTCACTCGTGTTCCTCTCAAAATTGGCTTTTAAATTGATGTATCTCACTCTTGCCTTTTTCCACTCTTAGATTCCTCTTCAGGCTCTTTAAAAGAACTAAACAATTTAATCAATGCAATCACAATTTGCAGAAATCAAACCAACACTTAGAAATATGGAATATCAAAGTGAGTATTGGAAAAGGGAATTGAGGGAGATCAAGAGTTCAAAGGACAATCTATCACAAGCACTCTCAAGCAATCTGAACCCAGATATTCAAGAAAAGTGTTCTTTTTGAAAAGATCATAACACACTGTGGAAATTTTCGATTGAGATGAAACCAAAACGATTGAAAAGATGAGATTCTGAACAATGAAAATAATCTATTAAATGACCAAAACCGCAAGGTAAAACGGGTCAAACAAGGAAAGAAGATTTGATGACGTTCTGGAAAAATGATGAATTGACACAGAAAATTTGCAGAAACACGACTGATTTAAAATGGCTAGAACTCACTAATGACAAATTGAATTGAACTAATTCCAAAACGATATGAAAGAAGAGATTTTGAACTATGACAAAGACTCACTAAACATTGGAAACAACAAATAGAAAGTTAACGAAAAGAAGCAAGAATTTCAGAAATGAACACAGATGACCTAGACGAAAAGACTTATGAACAAAGCACGAAACCCTAAATGAAAAATGGAAACAACGAATAGAAAGATGTGACCTGAGTTTAGATCCGAAGCTCTGATACCAAGATGGTGCGAACCCACAAGGGAAGACCCCACGAACCCACAACCAATATGAATATACGCACCCCAAGAACGCTAAACGCAGATCGACGATCCACTTGAACCCTTGAGCACGAAAGAACAAGGACCCGAAGTGTTGGAAGACGCCACAAGGTTGATCAAGCCTTGATAAATCTGTTAGTTCTAAGAAGAACCCTAGAGAGAATCCACTCCCAAGAAACAAGGTGCAGAAAAGTGCAACCTTTCATTCAATAATCAAGTTTCAAGTCTTTAGTCTCACTCCAAATGAAGAAGGGTTACAAGGTATTTAAAGAGAAATATTCAGAAACCCTAATTGCATTAAATGCATCCTGGAAAATAGAAACTAGCCTAATATAATTAATTAATTAGGAAACTCAAAAGTCAAATAGGCCCAATATCTAATAATATTTCGCATAAATAAAAGTCACAAAATATAAGCAGCATTCAAGGCCCAAAATGTGTTTATTTAGGCCCAAATGAGTCCTCCATGTATAGCACTAGGTCCAAGCTCTTTGTTTTGAAGTCTTCAAGCCCAAAACTTGATTAGTATCTGCATCTGCAGCCCATATGAAATTAATGACGTTTTCAATGTCTTTATCTACAATTGTTGATCCAATTGCCATCTGATTTGCATTAGCCTCTTGAATAAGCCCAATCAATGCTTCCTTAAATATTTTAGCTTGTGCTCTTGTGACTGGACCGGCTGGAATTTGAAAATGATAGTTTGAAGTTGAAGAGTCAACACTTGAATATGAAGAGACAACTTGTTGATTCTGGATCGCATCATTACACCCAAATTAATTACATTCTGCTCAAATATAGTCCACAAAATCATCATATAAGGGAAAATGAATATGCAAATATTTTACTTATCAAATTCCCCCACACTTAGCTCTTGGACGTCCTCGGACAAGAAAGAGTAACTAATAAGTGCTTCCAACAAAATCAGAAGTGTCTAGTCATAAACAAGGACACAATTAAAGAATAAAGAGATCATAGTATTCTTGAATCAACAAAAGTATAAACTGGTAACTTCATTTGAAAATAAATGAACCGAATTCATAATTGTGGCTCATTCTCTCAATCTCTCAAGTGTTTTAGGGCAAGTGTTTCGCTCAAATTCACCTGAAAAAATTGCACTACCATAAGCTTGCCAAAAATCTCAATCTCCACTACCTAATTCACATGCATAATTGAAATCAAAAGGACTTATTAAAGGTTGTAATGGGGTTAAAGTAAAAGGAATGTAAAAAGTGATATGAAGTGCTATATTTACTAAGTAAATAGAGCAATTGAAAAATGGGCCATCTTATGAATAAACCTGGCCTATCTCATCCCAACAACCCATAATTTACATTTTTTTCTTTTTTTTCTTTTTTTTACAACTTCTGCACTTTTGTGGTTGATGATATATAGACCCCCACACTTGTCAAAAGCCCATTTCACAGAAATTTCAAATGCTATGTTAATCTTTCGAATTAAGTAAAAGCACTTGATAAATCATTAAAACACATATTAATGGGTTGAGAATAAATAAATAATCAATTAGGCTCAAAGGGGCTTATCAATGGTATAATTGCAAGGTTGGCTATTTGGCTCTGACTAAACAAAATGAATGCCTTTATCATTTTTGAATGTGCATGTGACATGTAATTTCAACTAGATTTAAAGCAAGTTCTAGAGTGACAACTTAATAGGTGAATATCACACACAAGAAAGATAATCACTATTGATCATATAGGCTCAAAAGCTCACGGTTAGGGACTTTCAAATTCAGCTCATTCAATCTCAAAATTCATCACCAAATTCAACAATCAATTGTTCAATCATGCTATAAAATCTCTAAACTCAATTGATCCATGCTTCAAACTTATATACTTCTTAAAATCATTGAAAAACACTCAATTTTTTTTAGATGAAACAGAAAGAAAGAAAAAAAATTACAACTAATAAGATGCGTCTCAAGAGTTAAGAATAACTCTTTACTCTACCATATTTTCACACCCCATGCATCTAATGGTTTTACTACTAACTATCTAATGTAGAAATCATGTAATTTTTTTTAATAATCCTCCCCCAACCTAAATCAGACATTGTCCTCTATGTCTTCTAAAGATTAAAGAAAGGTTTTTTTTAACAACCTAAACACACAATAAATTAAACCAAAATGCTAAGAGTAAAACCATAAGATAAAAGAAAGTTACAACCGGAGAGTGGTATCTGGATTCTTCTTCTGACTGCTATCTGAAGATTGCCCACCTTTTTCTTTTACTAATAGATCTGGTTGAGGTTCATAGGTTTGCAGTTTTTCTAGTAGTTGATCAGCAGTTGGTGTAGAAATGATGGAATGACGAGTCGCTTGGGGTATGAATCTTCAGGCCCTCGAAACCTCTCCCATAGACAAAGTTGATTTTCCTAGCGGCTAGTGCAGTTCCCAGTTCCTGTGCTGCAAGTATAAACTCTCCATCCTTTCCTGAGTCAGTTTCACCAAAAATGCATATAGATTTAAAACTGCATTTTAGAGTGATACCACTCCTCTCTTTTTCTCTCTCAGACATTTTACGTTTTTTTACAAATGGAAGATTACATATTTATATTACAAAAACAACGACAACAAAATCATGCAAATCACACATTTTTCAAAAACATTTGAAAAAAAATTTCTGACACGAATGACCATGGGCCACTGTGCCAAGAAATTAAGTAAAGTGAGTAAAGAAAGTTAAAAGTTACTGAAAAAGATAAGACAGATTAGACAAAAGCAAGATTATGTACAGTAGTTGTGATTGTGGCTCACATCTTCCTCTGGTTTTACGTCCAGTAACGGCTTAAACGCTTTCTATGAATCGAGGATTTGCTTCCCATCCAGTTTTCTTATAAACTGGCAAACAGGGTCTTTTAACGTCAGATTCCCAAGACGGTAGCGCTCTTTTTCTTTGTTGAATATGTCTAATAAATCAAGAAAAATATGATGAACATCGCCACTATGATGCGTCTCAAGAGTCTGAATGATATCATCCAATGACTCCTTACTCAATCCATCCTTTATAAATTGGATTTTATCTTCTCGATTTATAGAAACCATACCTTTGCTTCTACAGTGCTGATCACAATTCCACCTTGCACATTTAGGACAAACCTTCATTCTTTTAGCTCTTCTCTTTTTGGAATAAGAGCTTCTTCCCATACCTGGCATAAGTTTAATAAATGAATCATGAATCTCACCTATTAAACGTACCTTAGCTTCAATAATCCAACGGACATCCTTAGGAAGGCCCAAACGCTTGAATGTCTTCATTCTTTCAAGTCGACAGCTATAGATCTTCCTAAACACATCTTTGGGAAGAGTAGGGAACCTGTTCTTAAGCTTTACAATAATTTCCTCCATGATGAGACTAAAATTTAAAGATGCAGTTTTGTGCGCTTCAGTAAGTAAGAAAGAAAAATGAAAGATTAAGGAAAAGAAGTTTTGGGTTGCCTCCCAAATAGCCACCCTTCTTTAATGTCTTTAGCTAGACAAAGACCAAACCAATAAAATTTTTTATTTTATTTTATTTTTTTATTTTTTTTATTTTTATTTTATTTTTTAAAAAAAATTAGGACTTACCTGTTGTTTCCTCCAAAGTGATGACAGTTTTCAAAGTGTTGAGTGCACCGTCATTATATTCTTTCAGCCTTTACTCATTTACTTTGAATTTTCGATCACCATCTTGAATCTCCACTACTCCATATGGCCATGTTTGAACCACAGTAAAAGGTCCTGACCACCTTGATCTCAACTTTCCCGGAAAGAGCTTTATCCTTGAGTTGCATATTAGAACTTTTTTTCCCGCCGTGAACTCTCTCCTCAAAATTCTTTTATCCTGCCACATTTTTGTCTTCTTCTTGTATAACTTTGCATTCTTGTGAGCTTGTTGTCTGGATTTTTCAAGCTCATTGAGTTAGAGAAGTCTCTTCTTACCAGCTGCCTTTAAGGCTTTTATTGCCCAATATTCTTTATGCACTTCAGGATTAGTTGATTTTGAAACATCTACTATTCCCATTGCGAGTGGTTGATTCATATAGCTTTTGTTCACCATGTCTTTTGTGCATCTGGTTAATGTATCTACTCTGTAACAGGTATCACCTTCATTTGGACATGACCAAGCCTTAAAAATGTTAAAAGATACTTTGTCATCTTGAGCTCGTAAAGTTAACTTTCCCTGCTGAACATCTATTAAAGTTTTCCCAGTTGCTAGGAATGGCCTCCTAAGAATGATAGAAATTTCTTGATCTTCTTCCATGTCGAGAATGATGAAATCAGCTGGAAATATGAGTTTGTCCACCTTCACCAGAACATCTTCTAAGACACCCCTTGGATATTTAATTGATCGATCAGCAAGAAGTAGTGAAACTGTGGTAGGCTTCACCTCTCCAAGACCAAGTTTTCTGTTGACAGATAAGGGCATGAGATTTACACTTGCTCCTAGGTCACAAAGTGCTCTTTCGAAGTTACATTTACCTATGGTGCAAGGTATGCAAAAGCTTCCTGGATCTTTCAGCTTTGGTGGTAGTTTCTTTTGCAGAATGGCACTGCACTCCTCAGTAAGTGCAACTGTCTCAAATTCCTCCAGCTTACGCTTATTTGAGAGAATGTCCTTCATGAATTTTGCATAACTGGGCATTTGGACAAGAGCGTCTGCAAAAGGGATGTTGATATGTTACTTTTTGAAAACCTCCAGAAACTTTTTAAACTGCTTGTCTAGCTTTGCCTTCACAAGTCTCTGAGGGTATGGAACTGGTAGTATATATGGAGGAGGGTTATCTGGAAAGCTGATTCTTCCTGGTACCACATCATCTTCTTGAGGTTTCTGTGCTTCCTCCTTCTTTTCTTGTTCAGAGTCTTTTTTTTCTCCGTCATTCTTATATAGAATTACAGGATCTTTCAATTCTTTCCCAGTCCTTAATGCAATAGCCTTCACATGCTCTATTGGGTTTTTTTCAGTGTCACTTGGAAGAGTACCTGATTGTCTGGAATTCAGCATATTTGCAATTTGGCCCATTTTGATCTCCAAGTTCTTTATTGAGGCTTCTTGGCTTCTGAGTGTTGTGTCAGTTCTAACCATGAATTGAGATGTATTCATGGTTAGTTGAGCCAGTGCATCTTCTACATTCACTTTCTGCTGTGGTGGATTTGGTGGTTGAAGAGCTTGTTGCTAGTAGTTCCCTTATGGCTTGAACACATTTTGATTATTCCTCCAGCCAAAGTTTGGATGATTCCGCCAACCTGGATTATAAGTGTTTGAGAATGGGTCATTTCTTTGATTTCCGATATAATGAGCTTGCTCTGACTGAGAAGGTATGGATGACTGTCCATCTTGACTTTGTGTACTCATATGAGGTCCTCCATATCGGTCACAGGTTTCATGAGGAGACTGATTGCATTTGCTTGACTAGTCAATGAGCTCACTTGCTTGGATATAGATGCAACTTGAGAAGATAAAGTTGTAAGGATATCTAGCTCATGCACTCCAACTACCTTCTTTGAATTATGACGTTCAGAAGGCGATTGATATGCATTTGCTGCCATCTCCTCAAGTAAATTGTAGGCATCATCTAGATTTTTTCCCATTAAAGATCCTCCAGCTGCAGCATCAACAAGAATTCTGGTGGTATGCGTCATCCCATTGTAGAATGTTTGCAGTGTCCAACAATTTGGTAACCCATGATGAGGACATCTCCTTAGCAACTCCTTGTATCTTTTCCAGGCTTCATAAAGGCTTTCTAGTTCATGCTGGGAAAATGAGGTAATTTCATTCCTCAATTTTGCAGTTTTTCCTCACGGAAAGTATTTCGCCCAAAATTTCTGTGCTAAGGCATCCCATGTAGTTATGCTTCCCACTGGTAGAGAATGTAACCAGCTCTTAGCCTTATCCCTGAGTGAGAAAGGGAAAAGTCTAAGTCTAATGGTATCATCAGTAACACCATTATGTTTGAATGTGTCGCATATTTCCAGGAAACTGGCTATATGTGTGCTGGGATCTTCTGTTGATAAACCACCAAACTGATTGGCTTGCACCATCTGGATAATTGCAGGCTTGATTTCAAAATTGTTGGCTGCTACTAGTAGTTTTCTGATTCCATAAGTTGTCTCCATGACTGTTGGTGTTGCATAATCACGGAGTGTTTTGGTATCTGCTGCTTCTCCTTCCGGATTTTCCATTGAATTGATTGAAGTAGACTGCTTTCGAACTCTCCGATTTCTTCGACAAGTTCTCTCAATCTCAGAATCACAAGGTTATAATTCAGTCTTCTTCGATCTGGTCATATACTAAGCAAAAACCTGAAAAGAAACAAAAGACACAAAAAAATGTAATATGAAGACCAAATTAGTATTAAAATTACTTGGTATTGATATTAATGACAATCCCCGGCAACGGTGCCAAAAACTTGTTACGAGTTTAGGATGGTGTATTTAGAAGTGCAAGTGTACACTGTCGTAATCAAGTAATATAGAAGTGAGTAGAGTATCGTTGCCACGAGGATTGATCACTAAGTACCAAAATTGGTAATTTTAATTCTATTTAGTCGGTTGATTAGTTGTGATTGAGATTGCAAGATAGAAATGATGAAATATGAATACAAGTGATATAAAGACAAATATGAGAAAAAGCCCTAGGGATTAGATTTCACTTAATAAATTCCGGATTGAATCACTTATCTATTCTAGTCCAATTTATTCCACATGATTGATAGTCGAGTTTCCCTATTTTAATTACTAGCCTCTTCCAAGGTCAAGTAATTCTATAATTAATTGCTAACCCAATATATTCCTATATGAATTTAAGCAATCAATCATGCATTAAGATTTATGGAACTCAATTAAGACTATACAACCCATATGAATATATTCCTATTTCATATGCAAATTATGGTTTTAATTATAGGATCCACACACATGTATCTCCTTCCGGTCTCAACATGCATATTAAAATCATCCAAAAGGTGGCTAATCAATTGTAAGCATTAAGAGCAATAATTAAAACTCAATCATGAAGGAAAAATTAAAACTAGATTTAATAAGTTAAGATTCAATCCGTCATTAGTAAGCTACGTCATCACCCTAGGAAAAGGAAAATTTAGCTCATGATAAAATTGAAAACAAAACCAAAATAAATTACAAACATCATAAATATTGCATAAAAATTAATTACAAAGACATAAAAATACAACTACAAGATTCATGAAAATAGAAAATCTAGCCTACCATGTAGGAGGTAAAACCTTCCATGCAGGAGGCATACAAAAAGTAATACAATGCAAGAAATGACTATCTAGCCTTCCATATAAGAGGTAAAACAATCCATCCAGGAGGCATGTAAAAAGTAATACAATGCAGGAAATGACTATCTAGCCTTCCATATAGGAGGTAAACCCATCCATCAAGGAGGCATGCAAGAAGTAAGAAAATGCAAGAAATAAATTCTAAAATAACAACTCTCTCTAAAATAGAAGCTCTCTCTCTCTTCCTTCCTTCTCTCTCTCTCTCTTCCTTCCTCCTCTTCTTTTCATGCCAAGAAGCACTATTTATAGGCTTCATTTCGGGTGCTATAGTAGCTGCTACAGTGAAAGCCGGCTGCTACAGTGGTGCGAACCCACAAGGGAAGACCCCACGAACCCACAACCAATATGAATATACGCACCCCAAGAACGCTAAACGCAGATCGACGATCCACTTGAACCCTTGAGCACGAAAGAACAAGGACCCGAAGTGTTGGAAGACGCCACAAGGTTGATCAAGCCTTGATAAGTCTGTTAGTTCTAAGAAGAACCCTAGAGAGAATTCACTCCCAAGAAACAAGGTGCAGAAAAGTGCAACCTTTCATTCAATAATCAAGTTTCAAGTCTCCCTCCAAATGAAGGGTTACAAGATATTTAAAGAGAAGTTTCAAAAACCCTAATTGCATTAAATGCATCCTAGAAAATTGAAACTAACCTAATCAATTAATTAATTAAGAAACTTAAAAGTCAAATATGCAAATTGTCCAATAATTTTCGCACAAATAAAAGTCCTAAAATATAATCAGCATTTAAGGCCCAAATGTGCTTATTTAGGCCCAGATGAATCCTTCCATGTATAGTACTAGGTCCAAGCTCTTTGTTTTGAAGTCTCTAAGCCCAAAATTTGATTAGTATCTCCATTTGCAGCCCATATGATATTAGTGACGTTTTCAGCATTTTTGTCCGGATTTGATCCGATCACCTCTTGCTTTGTCCAAGCCTCTTGCACTAGCCCATTTAATGCTTCCTTAATTTGTTTGGCTCTTCCTCTTGTGATTGGTCCACTTGGAATTTGCAAAGGATCACTTGAATTTGAATGCACAACTTGCTGATTCTCATCATTCCCTCTCTCCTCAAAAGGATTCGTCCTCGAATCTTCACCTACATCAAAAGGAGATAAATCAGCTACATTAAAAGTACCACTAACAGAATACTCACCAGGCAAATCAATCTTGTAAGCGTTATCATTTATTCGCTCAAGCACTTGGAATGGACCATCTCCTCTTGGAGCTAATTTTGATTTTCTTTGAGTTGGAAATCTCTCTTTTCTCATATGCACCCACACCCAATCTCCAGGTTCAAAAAGAACACGCCTTCTCCCTTTGTTTGCTTTGGATGCATATTCCTCATTTTTCTTTTCAATTTGTTGTTTCACATGCTTATGAAGTTGCTGCACTAGTTCAGCTTTCTTTTTCCCATCAAGACTTTTTCTCTCATCAATAGGCAATGGTAATAAATCCAAAGGAGTTAGTGGATTAAAACCATATACTATTTCAAAAGGGGAATAATCAGTAGATGAATGCACACTTCTATTATATGCAAATTCAATGAATGGCAAGCAACCTTCCCAATTTTTTAAATTCTTTTGAATCACAATTCTAAGTAATTGAGACAAGGTTCTATTAACAACTTCAGTTTGTCCATCAGTTTGTGGATGACAAGCAGTAGAAAATAATAATTTAGTACCAAGCTTTCCCCACAAAACTCTCCAAAAATGACTCAAGAATTTTGTATCCCTATCAGAAACAATACTTTTAGGAACACCATGAAGTCTCACAATTTCTCTGAAGAACAAATCAGCAATATATGTGGCATCATCAGTTTTATGACATGCAATGAAATGTGCCATTTTAGAAAATCTATCAACAACTACAAATATGGAATCCATTCCTCTTTTTGACCTAGGCAACCCCAGTACAAAATCCATTGAGATATCAACCCAAGGTTCACTAGGTACAGGTAAAGGAGTATACAAACCATGTGGCAAAACTCTAGATTTAGCCTTTTTGCATATTATGCATTTAGCACAAATTCTTTCCACATCACATTTCATTTTAGGCCAAAAGAAATGCTCATGCAAAACATCCAAAGTTTTTTTCACACCAAAGTGACCCATTAAACCTCCCCCATGTGCTTCTCTTACAAGCAATTCACGCAATGAACATTGAGGCACACACAATTTGTTTTCTTTAAACAAGTATCCATCAACCCTGTAAAATTTATCAAATGTTTTCTTTTCACAAGCAAGAAACACTTCAGCAAAATCAGCATCATTTGCATACAACTTCATGATATGTTCAAAGCCAAGCAATCTAGTATTAAGAGAAGAAAGAAGAGTATACCTTCTTGACAATGCATCGGCAACCACATTCTCTTTACCTTTCTTGTATTTGATGACATATGGAAATGTCTCAATAAATTCCAGCCACCTTGCATGTCTCTTGTTCAGCTTACCTTGCCCCTTAATATGCTTCAAGGACTGATGATCAGTGTGAATCACAAATTGTTTGGGCCAAAGGTAGTGTTGCCAATTCTCCAATGCTCTTTTAAGTGCATAGAGCTCTTTATCATAAGTTGGATACTTCAAGGCTGCTCCATTTAGTTTTTCACTAAAATAAGCAATTGGCTTGCTTTCCTGCATTAAAACAGCCCCTATCCCAACTCCAGACGCATCACATTCAATCTCAAAAGTTTTGCCAAAATCAGGCAATACCAACACAGGTGCAGAACACAATCTATCCTTAAGTTTAATGAATGCATCATCTTGTGCTTTATCCCATTTAAAACCAACAGATTTTTTAATAACCTCAGTGAGTAGTGCAGCAAGTGTGCTAAAATCTTTTACAAATCGCCTATAAAAGCTAGCCAAACCATGAAAACTTCTTACCTCAGTTATGCTTTTAGGTGTTGGCCATTCTTTTATAGCTCTTATCTTTTCCTTATCTACTTCTATTCCTTTAGCACTCACCACAAAACCAAGAAAAACAATTTTATCCATGCAAAAATCACACTTCTTCATATTTGCAAATAATTTTTCCTTCCTCAAAACATCAAGCACACAATGCAAATGATTCAAATGCTCATCCAAATCCTTGCTATAAATCAGAATATCATCAAAATAAACCACAACAAATTTCCCAATAAAAGCACGCAAAACATGGTTCATTAATCTCATGAAAGTACTAGGCGCATTAGTTAAACCAAATGGCATAACTAGCCATTCATACAATCCATGTTTGGTCTTAAAAGCAGTTTTCCACTCATCCCCTTCCCTTATTCTAATTTGATGGTACCCAGATTTCAAATCAATCTTAGAAAATACAATAGAACCATGTAATTCATCAAGCATATCATCTAATCTAGGAATGGGATGGCGATACTTTACAGTGATATTGTTGACAGCTCTACAATCAATGCACATCCTCCAAGTCCCATCTTTCTTTGGCACTAGAAGTACTGGGACTGCACAAGGGCTCAAACTTTCTCTAATATAGCCTTTTGCCATGAGCTCTTCTACTTGCCTTTGAAGCTCTTTTGTTTCTTCAGGGTTGCTCCTATATGCTGGCCTATTAGGAATTGTTGCTCCAGGAATGAAATCAATTTGATGTTCAATTCCTCTAATAGGTGGTAAACCTGGTGGAATCTCTTCAGGGAACACATCATCAAATTCCTGCAACAAAGAACCAATAACACTAGGAAAAGAAGAGTTAATGTCATTAGTGTTAAAAAAGGATTCCTTGTAAACAAGGAGAAGCAAGTGTGTTTCAGCCAGAAAAGCACTCCTCACTTCACTTTCTTTTGCATAAAAACTCATTTTCTTTTTTTCTTTTCTCTCTTCACTCTTTTCCTTTCTCTGGCTTTCTTTTTCTGAACTCTCAGATTTTCTTCTCTCTTTCTCACTCCCTATTCTTTTTGATTTTTCTCTTTCATGTTTCTCATTTTCCATATCACTCTTTTTCTTATCTCTTTCTCTTTTCATCTTGAGTTGATCCTCATAGACTTGTTTTGGAGTCAATGGTACAAGAGTCACGGGTCTGTTGTTCATTACAAAAGAATATCTATTTGTAAACCCATCCCTCTTTACTTTTCTATCAAACTCCCAAGGTCTTCCCAAAAGCATATGTGCAGCATGCATAGGAACAACATCACATATTATTTCATCACAATATTTGCCAATGGAAAAGGAAACAAGAACTTGCTTATCAACTTTAATTTCCCCACATTCATTCAACCATTGCAGCTTGTATGGTCTAGGGTGTCTAGTGGTAGGTAAATTCAATTTCTCAACCAATGTAGTGCTTGCAACGTTTGTTACACTCCCACCATCAATTATTAAGCTACAAACTTTATTATTGATGAGGCAACGAGTATGGAAAATATTTTCCCTTTGCTCATTCATCTCATTTTCCTTCACTTGACAATTCAAAGCTCTTCTAACCACAAGACATTCTCCTTCCACAGCATATTCAACCCCATCATCACTAGCATCTTCAATTAAGGGCATGGAATCATGATCACTTTCACTTTCGGTGACAACTTCATTATTTTTCAAAATCATGACTCTCTTGTTGGGGCACTGAGAAGCTATATGACCTATACCCAAACACTTGAAACACTTTATATCTCTATTTCTAGAAGTTTGGGAATCAGGTTTACCTTTGCTCTTTGATGTAGCGTCTTCTCTGCCTTTGGTTGCCTCCCTTTGGATAGCTCTTTCTCCTTTCTTCCAAATCTGTTTTTGTGAAGAACTTGATCCATAATGGAATTTTGAAGCACTTTTACGCTTGAGTTGCTTTTCCACCTTAATTGCCATATGCACCATGTCCTCCAACTCTACATAGTGTTGCAATTCCACTATGTCAGCAATGTCTTTGTGAAGTCCATTTAGGAAACGAGCCATTGTAGCCTCTCTTTCTTCTTGCACATTAGCTCTTATTAAAGCTAATTCCATCTCTTTATAATATTCCTCTACACTCTTAGAACCTTGTGTAAGGGTCTGCAACTTTTGATAAAGCTCCCTATAGTAATGATTAGGGATAAATCTCCTCCTCATTAGAGTTTTCATTTCTCTCCATGTTGTTACAGGCCTCTCACCATTATTTCTTCTGTTAGTGCCTAATTTATCCCACCAAACAATGGCATAATCAGTGAATTCTATTGCTGCTAACTTCACCTTTTTAGCCTCAGAATAGTTATGGCACTCAAAAATCATCTCTATCTTCTTCTCCCACTCCAAATATGCTTCAGGATCACTCCTACCTTGGAACGGTGGTATTTTCATTTTGATGCTCCCAAGGTTTCCATCGACTCTATTTCTTTCCCTAGGAATATTTCTGCCATGTCTTCTCTCATACCTCCTATCTCCTCTAACCCTATTTCTCCCCACTTCAAATTCAGATTCAAGATCTTCCTCACTAGCACCACCACCCTCATAACTTTCAGATTCAAATTCATCCATAGAAGCATCCCATTGCCTATTGTGCCTTCGAGGATTTGGCCGGACTCTTTGCAGATTTGCAATCCTTTCATCTTGCCTATCCATCCTATCCCTTATTTCTCCAAAAACCACATTCATACGTGCAAATTGTTGCTGCATTGCCCTGAGGTGGTCATCTAGATTCAGTGGATTACCACCTGAAGTTTCTTCTGTATTAGACATGGTATCTGCAAGAAAGATGTTAGAGAAATAAATTTCCTCACAAATTCCTCACGTGTTTCCCTCAAGAATGTCACTCTTCACTCGTGTTTCACTCAAATTGGGCTTTTTGAATTGATGTATATCACTCTTGCCTTTTTCCGCTCTTAGATTCCTCTTGAGGCTCTTTAAAGAACTAAGCAATTTAATCAATGCAATCACAACTTATAGAGATCAACACAACACTCAGATATAAGGAACATCAAAGTGAGTATGGGAAAAGGAGTTTAAGGAAAAACAAAAGTTCAATTGACAAAGTGAAAAAGGTACAGTCAAATTCTAGGTATTAGGATAGATGCTTGCATATAACACTTCCAGCATACCAATTGGAACTTTCTTCTCTTTTTTTTTGTTTTTTTTGTTTTGCTGCTTTTTTTGTCAATTTTTTTTTTCTTTTTTTTTTCCTGATGCTGGTTTTTTTTCTCTTTTTTTTTTTTACTGAAATTTAAAGAGAATACTCAATCTATCACAAACAATCTCAAGCAATCTGAACCCAGAAATTCTAGAAATGCGTCATTTTCAAAAGACTATAACGTACTGTAGAAATTTTGGATTGAGATGAAACTGAAACGACTGGAAAGATGAGATTCTGAACAATGAGAATGACCTATTAAATGACCAAAACCGCAAAGTAAAACGTGTCAAACAAGGAAAGAAGATTTGATGACGTTCTGGAAAAAAATGACGAATTGACACAGAAAATTTGCAGAAACACGACTGATTTAAAATGACTAGAACTCACTAATGACAAATCGAATTGAACTAATTCCAAAACGATATGAAAGAAGAGATTTTGAACTATGAAAAGGACTTACTAAACATTGGAAACGACAAAGAGACGGTTAACGAAAAGAAGCAAAAATTTCAGACATGAACGCAGATGACCTAGACGAAAAGACTCAAGAACAAAGTACGAAACCCTAAGCGAAATTTAAAACAACGAATGGAAAGATGTGACCTGAGTTTAGATCCGAAGCTTTGATACCAAGATGGTGCGAACCCACAAGGGAAGACCCCACGAACCCACAACCAATATGAATATACGCACCCCAAGAACGCTAAACGCAGATCGACGATCCACTTGAACCCTTGAGCACGAAAGAACAAGGACCCGAAGTGTTGGAAGACGCCACAAGGTTGATCAAGCCTTGATAAGTCTGTTAGTTCTAAGAAGAACCCTAGAGAGAATTCACTCCCAAGAAACAAGGTGCAGAAAAGTGCAACCTTTCATTCAATAATCAAGTTTCAAGTCTCCCTCCAAATGAAGGGTTACAAGATATTTAAAGAGAAGTTTCAAAAACCCTAATTGCATTAAATGCATCCTAGAAAATTGAAACTAACCTAATCAATTAATTAATTAAGAAACTTAAAAGTCAAATATGCAAATTGTCCAATAATTTTCGCACAAATAAAAGTCCTAAAATATAATCAGCATTTAAGGCCCAAATGTGCTTATTTAGGCCCAGATGAATCCTTCCATGTATAGTACTAGGTCCAAGCTCTTTGTTTTGAAGTCTCTAAGCCCAAAATTTGATTAGTATCTCCATTTGCAGCCCATATGATATTAGTGATGTTTTCAGCATTTTTGTCCGGATTTGATCCGATCACCTCTTGCTTTGTCCAAGCCTCTTGCACTAGCCCATTTAATGCTTCCTTAATTTGTTTGGCTCTTCCTCTTGTGATTGGTCCACTTGGAATTTGCAAAGGATCACTTGAATTTGAATGCACAACTTGCTGATTCGCATCATACAGTGCCACGTTTCACCTACCACACTTCACCAACCGCACACTACAGTGAAATACAGTGTCAGCTACAGTAACCCCCTGCTACAGTACGCTACAGTGATTCCAAACAGTACCAGACATGAACAGTGCACAGTGAATAGTACTGCATGAATAGTAACTTCCCCTTAAATGCCTTCTTTAATTATTCTTAATGCGGTACTGTCCATGGTTACAAGAAAATCATTATTTAGTTATTAATTACACCCAAATTGATTACATTCAGCTCAAATATAGTCCACAAAATCATCATATAAGGGAAAATAAATATGCAAATATTTTACGTATCAAATTCCCCCACACTTAGCTCTTGGACGTCCTTGGACAAGAAAGAGTAACTAATAAGTAAGTGCTTCCAAAAAAATCAGAAGTGTTAAGTTATAAGCAAGGATACAATTGAAGAATAAAGAGATCATAGTATTCTTGAATCAACAAAAGTATAAACAAGTAACTTCATTTGAAAATGAATGAACCGAATACATAATTGTGACTTAATCTCTCAAGTGTTTTAGGGTAAGTGTTTCACTCAAATTCACCTGAAAAAATTGCACTACCATAAGCTTGCCAAAAATCTCAATCTCCACTGCCTAATTCACATGCATAATTCAAATCAAAAGGACTTATTAAGGGTTGTAATGGGGCTAAGATAAAAGGAATGTAAATAGTGATATGAAGGGCTACATTTAAGAAGTAAACAGAGTAATTGAAAAATGGGTCATCTTATAAATAGACTTATCTCGTCACAATAACCCACAACTTACATATCTTTTTTTTTCTTTCTCTTTTTTTTTCTTTTTCTCTTTTTTTTACAACTTCTACACTTTTACAGTTGATGATATATAGACCCCCACACTTGTCAAAAGCCCATTTCAAAAAAATTTCAAATGCTCTGTTAATCTTTTGAATTAAGTAAAAGCACTTGATAAATCATTAAAACACATATTAATGGGTTGAGAATAAAGAAATAATCAATCAAGCTCAAAGGGGCTTATCAATGGTATAATTGCAAGGTTGGCTATTTGGCTCTGGCTAAACAAAATGAATGCCTTTATCATTTTCGAATATGCATATGACATGTAATTTCAACCAGATTTAAAGCAAGTTCTAGAGTAAGAAATTAATAGGTGACTATCACACACAAGAAAAATAATCATTGTTGATCATATAGGCTCAAAAGCTCACGGTTAGGGACTTTCAAATTCAGCTCATTCAATCTCAAAATTCATCACCAAATTCAACAATCAATTGTTCAATCATGCTATAAAATCTCTAAACTTAATTGATCCATGCTTCAAACTTATATACTTCTTAAAATCATTGAAAAACACTTGCACACAAATTTTTTTTTTCGGACCTCTTTTTTTTAGATGAAACAAAAAAAAATTGCAACTAATAAGATGCGTCTCAAGAGTTAAAAATAACTCTTTACTCTGCCATCTTTTCACACCCCATACATCTAATGGTTTTACTACTAACTATCTAATGTAGAAATCATGCAAAGTTTTTTTTTAATAATTCTCCCCCAACCTAAATCAGACATTATCCTCAATGTCTTCTAAAGATTAAAGATGATTTTTTTTTAAAACATAATCAAACAATAAAGTAAACCAAAAATGCTAAGAGTAAAACTATTAAGATTAAGGAAAGTTTACAACCGGACAGTGGTATCTGGATTCTGCTTCTGACTGCTATCTGAAGATTGCCCACCTTTTTCTTTTACTAATAGATCTGGTTGAGGTTCATAGGTTTGCAGTTTTTCTAGTAGTTGATCAGCAGTTGGTGCAGAAATGATGGAATGACGAGTCGCTTGGGGTATGAATCCTGTTTCCACAGTATGATCAAGAAAAGACAACAAGTTATCATAAAAACCATTAACATTTAACAATCCTAATGGTTTTTTATGAAAGTTCAGTTTAGCCCAATATGCAATGCTAGAGATCCCATCCAACGTTTCAAAACCACCGGGTAGAGCGATAAAAGCATCAGCACGGTAAAACATACGTCCCATTCGTTCAGGCAGACTTGAAACCTCTAACTCTTGGTCTAAGAAGAAGAAGTGATGTTGTAACTCCTTTATCCTTACACACAAACCCTCACTACCATTAATAGTTGCAGGAATAGCCATACTTAACTTCAGGCCCTCGTGACCTCTCCCGTAGACAAAGTTGATTTTCCTAGCGTCTAGTGCACGTCCCAGTTCCTGTACTGTAGGTATAAACTCTCAATCCTTTCCTGAGTCAATTTCACCAAAAATGCATATAGATTTAAAACTGCATTTTAGTGTGATACCACTTATTTTTCTTTTCCTCTCATACATTTTATGTTTTTACAAGTGGAAGAGTACATATTTATACTACTAAAACAATGACAACAAAATCATGCAAATCACACATTTTTCAAAAAAATTTGAAAAAAATTGCCGACACGAATGACTAGTGGGCCACTGCGCGAAGAAATTAAGTAAAGTGAGTAAAGAAAGTCAAAGAGTTACTGAAAAGATAAGACATATTAGACAAAAGCAAGATTATGTACAGTAGTTGTGATTGTGGCTCACATCTTCCTCTGGTTTTACGTCCAGTAACGTCTTAAACGCTTTCTATGAATCGAGGATTTGCTTCCCATCCAGTTTTCTTATAAACTGGCAAACAGGGTCTTTTAACATCAGATTCCCAAGACGATAGCACTCTTTTTCTTTGTTGAATATTTCTAATAAATCAAGAAGAACATGATGAACATCACCACTAAGATGCGTCTCAAGAGTCCAAATGATATCATCCAATGACTCCTTACTCATTCCATCCTATATAAATTGAATTTTATCTTCTCGATTTATAGAAACCATACCTTTGTTTCCTCCAAAGTGATGATAGTTTTCAAAGTGTTGAGTGCACCGCCATTATATTCTTTCAGCCTTTGCTCATTTACTTTGAATTTTCAATCACCATCTTGAATCTCCACAACTCCATATGGCCATGTTTGAACCACAGTAAAAGGTCCTGACCACCTTGATCTCAACTTTCCCGGAAATAGCTTTAACCTTGAGTTGCATATCAGAACTTTTTTTCCCGGCGTGAACTCTCTCCTCAAAATTCTTTTATCCTGCCACATTTTTGTCTTCTCCTTCTATAACTTTGCATTCTTATGAGCTTGTTGTCTGGATATTTCAAGCTCATTGAGTTGGAGAAGTTTCTTCTTACCAGCTACCTTTAAGTCAAAATTTAAGGCATTTATTGCATAATATTCTTTGTGCACTTCAGGATTAGTTGATTTTGAAACATCTACTATTCCCATTGCGAGTAGTTGATTCATGCAGCTTTTGTTCACCATGTCTTTTGTGCATCTGGTCAATGTATCTACTCTGTAACAGGTGTCACCTTCATTTGGACATGACCAAGCCTTAAAAATGTTAAAAGATACTTTGTCATCTTGAGCTCGCAAGGTTAACTTTCCCTGTTGCACATCTATTAAAGTTCTCCCAGTTGCACATCTTGGCCTCCTAAGAATGATAGGAATTTCTTCATCTTCTTCCATGTCAAGTATGATGAAATCAGCTGGAAATATGAGTTTGTCTACCTTCACCAGAACATCTTCTAAGACACCCCTCGGATGTTTAATTGATGGATCAGCAAGAAGTAGTGAAACTGTGGTAGGCTTCACCTCTCCAAGACTAAGTTTTCAGTAGACAGATAAGGGCATGAGATTTACACTTGCTCCTAGGTCACAAAGTTCTCTTTCAAAGTTGCATTGACCTATGGTGCAAGGTATGCAAAAGCTTCCTGGATCTTTCAGCTTTGGTGGTAGTTTCTTTTACAGAATGGCACTGCACTCCTCAATAAGTGCAACTGTCTCAAATTCCTCCAGCTTACGCTTATTTGAGAGAATGTCCTTCATGAATTTTGCATAACTGGGCATTTGGACAAGAGTGTCTGCAAAAGGGATGTTGATATGTAACCTTTTGAAAACCTCCAGAAACTTTTTAAACTGCTTGTCTAGCTTTGCCTTCATAAGTCTCTGAGGGTATGGAACTGGTGGTACATATGGAGGAGGATTATCTGGAAAGCTGATTCTTCCTGGTACCACATCATCTTCTTGAGGTTTATGTGCTTCCTTTTTTTATTGTTCACTTTCTTTCTTTTCTCCGTCATTCTTATGTAAAATTACAGGATCTTTCAATTCTTTCCCACTCCTTAATGCAATAGCCTTCACATGCTCTATTGGGTTTTTTTCAGTGTCACTTGGAAGAGTACCTGATTGTCTGGAATTCAGCATATTTGCAATTTGGCCCATTTTGATCTCCAAGTTCTTTATTAAGGCTTCTTGGCTTCTGAGTGTTGTGTCAGTTCTAACCATGAATTGAGATGTATTCATGGTTAGTTGAACCAGTGCATCTTCTACATTCACTTTCTGCTGTGGTGGATTTGGTGGTTGAAGAGCTTGTTGCTAGTAGTTCCCTTATGGCTTGAACACATTTTAATTATTCCTCCAGCCAAAGTTTGGATGATTTCGCCAACCTGGATTATAAGTGTTTGAGAATGGGTCATTTCTTTGATTTCCAATATAATGAGCTTGCTCAAACTGAGAAGGCATTGATGACTGTCCATCTTGACTTTGCGTACTCATATGAGGTCCTCCATATCGGTCACAGGTTTCATGAGGAGTACTGAGTGTATTTTCTTGACTAGTCAATGAGCTCACTTGCTTGGATATAGATGCAACTTGAGAAGAAAAAGTTGTAAGGATATCCAGCTCGTGCACTCCAAGTACCTTCTTTGAATTATGACATTCAGAAGCCAGGGTAGGTTATTTCCTTAAAGTCCAATGCACACACCCTCAACATATCTTCCAGTATCTAGTTAGTTCTTTCTGATTGTCCATCCATTTGGGGATGATAAGTTGTACTGAATCTTAACTTTGTACCCAGGGCTTCATGTAGAGCTTTCCATAACCTAGATGTAAATCAAGGATTTCTGTAAAAAATAATGCTCTTTAGAGTACCATAGAGTTTAATTTATGTAGATTTATGCCAACTTTTCAGGAGAATAATTGGCATTAATGGGGATAAAATTAGCCGAATTTGTAAGACGATTAACTATTACCCAAATTTTATTATGGTTCTAGATCCTTGGTAACCCCACTACCAAATCCATGGTGATGCTTGTGACACCTTATTTCCAATAGCCCTAGATGAGTTCAAATGAGTAGTGAAATTGTTCATGAGACCAGGATTCGAACCTGGATTACTCAACTCTTGAAAATGTGCACAAATCCCTAATCTCAACTTAGTAGTTGGACCTAGGGTTGAGTAGGTTTTTCAGATTTAAGCAAAAAATTTTCAACATTTCCATAACTTTCACCACATCATCAAAACTCATTGGCTCATAATTTCGTTTTTTCAGAATATATGCTAGCTTCTTACCTTTAATTTAACTAGAGCTCTTCTCTGCTCAACTACATGTGTTTATTTACATACATACAATGTATAGCCACATACGGCAATCAAATCCCTAAATCGATTACAACAGAGCGCCTTACTCTGTCAATCTTCCATTCTTCCTCGCAATTCCCCTTTGCGCATTTTCCCGCATTCTTCACCTGTTTAAATGGTTGGTTTGGGGAGGGTGAGATTTAAAGGAATCTCAGTAGTAAACAATACCACTATGCATGCAAGATATATAGTTAATGCATAACATGTTTGCCTACCATATTCATGCTAACATAATGACATATCTGCATGCTCAATGTTATGACATACACATGGCTATTGTACAAATATAACAGAGCTTCAATCAATCAAATATGTTAAACACAATTAGGCAAAGCAGTCACAAAATCAATGCAAAAAATACATATCAAATACATGCAGACTAGGTAAGTTCACTACCTTTTACTTGATATCCTCCTCATGCACCTTGATCTTCCAACAATTACCTCTTTTTTGACACTTTATGACCCTAGATAAGAATGACATCATTAGAGCGATGAAGAGTGAATGCCCAAAGGCCACATTAGCCCTAAAGGCTTACTTTCACCCTTAGAGTTCATACCAATTACATTTGTGCCATTAAGTCTTAAATTCGCATAAGACATAAAGTTGACAGATTTTTCACCAAACTTTGAAATATAATAATTAATTCTATAGAACTCCAATTGAGGTGTTTCAAAGCTCCATTTGATCCTATTTAAGTATAATTTCAAGGAAATATATCATTTTTTTGGAAAATACTAACACAAAATCCCCAAAAAGTTTCCAAACATCAATTGTTTCATATTTGGTTTCAGAAACAAGGCCAAACTTTAAAAATTCACCATTAATTCTAAGAAACTCCAAATTGAGTGGTTCCAAATTCTATGGAAATATATTCAGTATAATTTCACAAAAAATAGTCAATTTTGGCCAAAACAATCAAAAAATTCATATAATTTCTGAAAACATCTCTATTCTAGATTTCTTTCCAAAAAATAGGGCCAAACTTCAGCAATTCATATCTCCCAACATACTTGTCAAAAAATTACAAATTACCTATCAAATTAAAGATCTATATGTCTAATTTGAGCCTGAAAAATTTTAGAATTCTTGGACAAGTTTTAGACCTTTAAACATTATGCAAAACACGTACTTCCACGCAGGGTAGATTTAAGCAACATGCACACCTATAATTCATAATTTCCCAAATTTATATACAAGTATCCAAAATTCATGAACACTTGCATACCTACATAATTTTACTTCCTAAAGTCAATCTAAGAATCAAAATCATCAAATTCTCAGTCCATCATCATGACACATACAAAACAGAAGCAGAACAAAAAGTTAAAGTTCTAGGAAAGAGTTTGTCGGTTTCTTTTTGTCTTTGGATTAATCACTTCCTCTCTATTTCTAATCAAATGATTAGCTATTTACACACTCATTACACATTATTAGAAGCAATTTGGGCATTAGGACCCCTTAGGATTTAATCATCCATATTCCATAAACTATCCTAATCTAAGCTGCCAACAACAACAACAATACAACAAAGGCACAAGAAGCAAGTCTTGGAAGTTTACCTTTGATTCTTGTTATTTCTCACTCCAAAAATGTCTCAGCTCTCTCTCTCTCTATAGCTCTGATTAGCCTTGAAAATCATGTTTTTAAAGAAGTAGAATTGATTAGACAAGGATATAGAGGGGTTAGGGAGCAAGAATCACAAGGTAGCAACTTCCTTACCTTGTTTTATGATGAACTCTAGCACTTCCACCATCCTTCATGTTTCAGCTCTCTCTCCCACTCTTCTATTCTGATTCTGTCATAAAAATGTGTTGAAGAAGATGGTAATAGAATGGTTAAGTGAATTAACTAACCACTTGCCACTTGTCATGCTCCTATTGGCCCAAAATTCCAATTTTCGCATATAATGCTAAATTTTGCAGAATTTTCATTAAACTTTGGAAATTCATATCTAATTGTATAAATGTTCAATTGGGGCGGATCCAAAGGCTATGTGACCCTCATTGAGTCTAGTTTTAAGAAAAAATATAAGCATACATTATTTTAATTTTTTTTAGATAAGGGGGCCATCCCCCTTATCATCTACGGCGCCTACCAACTTTAATTTATTATTATATTTTTTTAATAATATATTATTATTTTATTATATATATATATTATTTATTTTATTTTATTTATAAGGATGTTACTTTGGCCAATTAGAAGCTCACTCTTCCCAGAATTTTAATCTTTGAATGCTGCCCCATAAAATAATTAATCTCGCTGGGCGAAATTCAAAACTTCATTTCTCCTTGTGTACAGCTCCAAATGACTTGTATGACCTATCAAATTAAAGCTTGATAAGTCTACTTTCACTCTGAAAAGTTAAATAATTTTTCAACATCATTTATCTATTGAAAAATTTCACATAATCACCACTGCCATACCAAGAATTTCATCGATAGCAACACTACTTTGTATTCCACTTTACTATATTGTGTGTGACTTCTAATTGCTTTGTTTTGTTATTCCCCAAGCTCTTTAGCTCACTAATATAATTCCTTTTAATGTCCAAGGATATAAAGGAAGTTTAGGAAATAATACTATGCCTCACTATGACGTTTACCAAACATGGGTCTAGTAGCCCCCTTTAATCTAGGCTAAATTTTAAGCCTCTAGTCCCAAAATTTAGGATATTACAGCTCTCCCCCCGTTCAATAAATTTTGTCCCTAAAATTTCAAACATGAAATGGTACCATCTGTACCTCGGAGAACCATCTCTAGACATTTAGTCTATCTTTCCTCATTCTAATTCTTTCATTCTGTACTCACTATGCAACACTTTCATTTATTATGTTCCCAGTATATAGCATTCAATATCAAGACCCTTTGGTCTATCTCACAATACTAGGTTTCTCAGGCCTTACTACCTCTTCGGGACTCTCTCAGAGCATATCGCACATATCTCAAGCCTTACGGTTTATTCTACTACCACAGTACTGGATATTCTGGCCATACTGCCTAGGGGATCACCCCCTCTTAGGGCTTATGACCCCAGCTACAATCTGGTCTAGTCTGAATATTCTATTAATCTCAACATATTCTTTGGACACATCAGTCCAATGTCATCACGCTGGTTAGCAACCACAATGCTAGACAGATAAGTCTTACCGCCCAGGGACATTGCCTTATGGAAACTTGCACCTTAGGTCTTATTGCCTCGAGCCTCTACTCGGCTCCATTCTCAACACATCTCATATTTTTCTAGCTTAAGGATTTACTAACCTATTAGGTCTTATGGCCTTAGGATATACCGTCCATTATCCTTGTTGAATACATCCCTCCCACTAGGCCCACTACAGAGCTACACTTACTAGGCGCCTTCTGCAGCCGCACGGGAGTCTGGCCCACACCTCCTAACTCACCAAGCCTGAGTGCAGCAAGCTTATGGGATACTTACTCTCATTATCCCCTAAAGGGGACCTCTCAAGATATCGAACACGTGACATTCGCCACTAAAACTACGCTCAACAAATCCTGGTATATTTTTTATGTAACGGACTATCCCATTAGGCCGACTGTAACGGCGCTCGGCTCACACTACAGTTGCATGGAACATCCGGCCAACTTCCACCCCTTCACAGGGCTCACCTTTTTATGTAACGGACTGCCCCACTACAATTGCACTCGGCTCACGCTGCAGTCGTACGGAACATCCGACCAACTTCCACCCCTCCACGGGGCTCACCTTTTTATGTAACGAACTGCCTCACTAGGCCTACTACAACGGTGCTTGGCTTACGTTGTAGTCGCATGGGACATTCGACCAACTTCCACCCCTCCATGGGGCTCACTAGGTCTTATTGCCTAGGGAATCACCCTTATGCCATAAGCATTACGGGACTTATAACCTCGAGCCTCCACGCGTCAGGTCTGACTACCTTAGGACAAGTTAGCCTAATAGGTCTTACTACCTACCATATATTCATAACACGAATATACTCGATGGCAACCACATAGATTCTGAACCATTATATAAAATACGAGAGCAAGAGTCGCTTTCCTTTTTACCATCAAGCCTGATCTTTCTTAATCTCTTTCATCATTCGACACTGGAGCACCCTTATGGCGATTCACGGGGTCACACAACCCTCCTCTCAAGGAAACCCATTCAATGGGAGACTCATTACAATACACCAATATTAAGATTCAATGTTCTCGTAGCTCTACTTACAGTTTCAACGTCACGGTGGCTTCACTCTACAGTTTGTCGTCACAGTGGCTATACACTATAATTCAATGCATTAGTGGCTTTACACTATGGTACTACACTCGGTGCTTCACACACACACCCATACATATGGTCAACCCCTCTGGTTAGAACCCTCTATAGGTAGCCCTTTCCAATCACATCTCCTTATAGGTAGCCTTTTCCGATTAGAACTCCCTGTAAGTAGCCTTTTCCTATCAGAATCCTCTGTAGTTAGCTCTGTCTGGTTGGTTGCCTTTGAATGGAAGTAACATGTGACGGGAATCCAGATCTTATAAGGTCCCTTCTTTCTAGCAGTTTTGTAATCTAGTCTCTCTAATTTATGCCATCTCATCTGGGGTCAATTTATTTGGATTTTTGACATTGGTCCCCTCCAGGAATATTCACAATTCTAAGGGAATATTCTTTAATTAAGATCTTCCCCTATGCTAGATTAGCAACTAGCAACCTCAAGAAATATGTATGAGGTTTCTCACACATTTTTGTTCAGTACTCTAGTACCTCAAGCCACTCAGGCTATCTCAACTTCCTAAAGAATCAATTAAACTATGACATTTGATTCTCAGGTTATGGTTCAACACCTAGAACCTCAACATTACCCAATAAGTATGGTAAAAATCAAAATCAATAGCACTTATTCTAAACTCCATGGTTCCAGGTAATATCCTCAACAATTACTCAAGGTTTAACATCGTCCGTAAGGTTCAGACTTCCATCGTCAAATAGAACCAAAGTGCAACCTTATTCATGTTTCGACCTAAGCCCTATCTCCACTTAGATCATCTAAGAATCTTTATTCAAAGTTTTAACCCTTTATAACCAACCTCTACTATGCCCAACTGTAGCGCTACCCTCATTGGGCGCGCACTATAGCTGTATCAGACTCCAACCCCATAACTGGGCAAGCTACGTAGAGCTTTCCCATAATGTTTCCTCCTCTAAGCATGCTTAACCATAGAGTTCTGATGAAATCCATGGCATTCACGCTAGCATCATCTCATATTATTTATCATTGGGTATCAGTATCCCATAATACCTCAACTACCACATGACATGTCAAGAAAGTCTCTTAGGAAACATTGCGCCAAGGCACACTTCCTTATTCTTTGCATTCACTCTGCACTCGAGTTTGAGTCCATGAACTCGAGTCCTGCAAGCTAAACTCAAGTTCATCAGCTATTCCAAGCTTGATTTGGAAGGATCTTCTTAAGAACCAGGTCTCCTACTTTAAACCCCTTAGGCCATAGTTTCTTATTAAAGGCCTTTGCTATTCGCGACTGATATAAGTGCCCATGACATATCGCTATGAGTCTCTTTTGTCTAATCATATTTAATTGTTCAAACCGAGAGCATATCTATTTACTTTCATCTAGGCCTGATTCAGCCAATATTCGCAGGGACGGTATTTCTACTTCAATTAGAGTGACAGCCTCTATGCCGTAAACTAAAGAGTAAGGGGTTGCCCCAGTTGAAGTGCGCATTATGGTACGATATCCGTGTAATGCATATGGAAGTATTTCATGCCAGTCCTTATAGGTGACTGTCATTTTTCTAATGATTTTCTTAATGTTTTTATTGGATGCCTCAACTGGGCCATTCATCTGTGGCCTATATGGTGCATAATTATGATGTTTGATCTTGAACTGATCGCATAATTCTTTGACTGCTGCCCCATTGAGGTTTGGTACATTGTCAGTTATGATCCTCTTTGGCAGCCCATATCTACAGATAATATTGGCCTTTAAGAATTTGATGAAGGCCTTCTGAGTAATACTAGCAAAGGAATTATCTTCCACCTACTTAGTGAAATAGTCAATGGCAACAAGGATGAAACAATGGTCATTTTAGGCTTTCAGGTTAATCAGGCCAATGACATCAATTCCCCATATGGAAAATGGCCATAGAGACACAAGACTATACATTAGAGTCAAAGGAGCATTAGTCTTGTTGGCATATATCTGGCACTTATGACACTTTCTAACATAATTGATACAATCTTTCTCCATAGTTACCCAATAGTAGCCGAATCTTTGAGCCTGTTTGGCTAATGAGTGGCCATTTGCATGTGTACCGCATATGCCTTCGTGGATCTCTACCATAATCTTATACGCCTATATCATATCTACATAGCGTAGCAATGTCCTATCAAAGCTCTTCTTATACAGGATGTCATTACTAATAAAAAAGGCCATGGCCATTCGCCGGATGGTCTTCTTTTCATTTTGTTGCATATAGAGGGTAAGTGCCATGTTCCATATATGTCTTGATACTATGGTACCAAGGTTGTTCATCATTCTCTTTCCTAATATTGAAGTAAAAGGCTGGCAATCTTCTAGTCTCGATCTAAATTGGCTGAACTTCGACCCCACAATCGAGTTGGATCATAGCTGTTAGGGTAGCCAAAGCGTCAGCGAAGTGATTCTTTTCTCTGGATATATGATGGAAATTGATCACTTTAAAATTTTTAATCAACTCTATCAAGTACTCTTGATAAGGGATCAACTATGGGTCTTTGGTTTGCTATTCACCAGTCACTTGATAGATTATAAGAGCTGAGTCACTATAGACTTTTAGGTTTTTTGTTCTAAGATTAATGGCGGCTTGGAGACCATTAATACAAGCTTCGTATTCTGCCATGTTATTGGTGCAGTCAAACCTTAACTCTATAGCAATCAGGAATTGCTTCCCTTATGGGGATACGATTACTGCCTCTATACTATTGCCATGCATATTTGTTGCACCATCAAAATACATCTCCCACTTCTTCGACTTGCTTTCCTCATTTAGATCCTCTATAGCACATATGTCTTTATCAGGGAATTTGAAATCTAGTGGCTGGTATTCATCTACGGGGTTTTTTGCTATGTGATCAACTATCGTACTGCACTTGACAAATTTATGAGTGATATACCTTATATCATATTCAGACAATATTACTTGCCACTTAGAGACTCTTCCAGCTACGTATGGGCTTTTAAAGATGTATTTGAGTGGGTCCACTCTAGAAATTAACCAAGTGGTGTAATAAAGCATATATTGCCTCAGCCTCCTTGTAGCCTAGACTAAACCACAACAAGTTCGCTTGATCATCTAGTAACATGACTCACAATCATTGAACTTATGGCTCAAGTTGTAGATTACCTATTCCTTTCGCTTAGATGCATCGTGTTACCCCAGCATAGCTCCCATAGAGTTGGGTCGTATTGTCAAATACAAAATTAGAGGTTGTCCTGGTGTAGGAGGAACTAAAATTGGGGGATTTAGCAAATAGTCCTTGATTCTATCAAATGCTTGCTGGCAATCTTCATCCCATTTCTTTGTGTAGTTTTTCTTCAAAAGCTTGAATATTGGCTCACAAGTTGCAGTCAGGTTGCTAATGAATTATGGGATGTAATTCAACCGCCCCAAAAAGCTTCAAACTTATTTTACTATTTGAGGAATGGGCATTTCTCATATTGCTTTTATTTTTTCAGGATCTACTGTAATCCCTTTTTGACTTACAATAAACCCTAACAATTTCCCAGATAGAGCTCCAAAGACACACTTGTTAAGATTTAGTCGTAGCTTGTACTTGCATAGCCTTTCAAACAACTTTCTTAGCACCACAACATGGCTTTCTACATTAGAAGATTTAGCTACCATATCATCCACATATACTTCAAGTTCTTTATGCATCATATCATGGAAGAGTGCCACCATTGCACGCTGATAAGTTACCCTTACATTCTTTAGCCCAAATGGCATGACACTGTAATAATAAGTGCCCCATTGTGTAATAAAGGTGGTTTTTTCCTTGTGTTCTTTATCCATAAGGATTTGGTTATACCCTAAATACCCATCCATGAATGAGTACCTATAGCTACAGGCCGTATTATCAACTAAGATATCAATATGAGGCAATGGAAAATCATCTTTTGGCTAACCTTGTTTAGATCTCGATAATAAACACACATTCAAACTCTGCCATCCTTCTTTGGTACAAGAACAACATTTGCTATCCATTGTGGGTATTTAGCTACTTCTAAGAAACCTGCCTTTAATTGCTTCATCACCTCATCTCGAACTACTAAACACATGTCTGAAGTGAGCCTCCTCAATTTCTGTTTTTTGGGCTTAGCATCTGGGAATAAGGGAATCTTGTGTGAGTCAATCCTTGGATTAAGGCCTGGCATATCTCGATAAGACCACACAAACACATCTATTAATTCTTTAAAGAGTTCAACCATTTTCTCTCTTTCAGGATTATCTACTATCTTTAATTCTCTCTTTTCCTCCTTTGTGCCCTTGTTTATTACTTCGATTATGTCTTCATGCAGACACATTCTATTATCATCAAATTCAAGGATTTTTGTGTATACTTGAATGATCTCATCGTCATCACACTCGCAATCATGTATATCAATGGCAACAAGCGAATCATCATTGAGAGACTCGGGAACTCCTGGAGGGTGAAAATGAACAATAAATGAATAGAAGGGAAGAAAAAAGGTGAATGGATATAAATAAGTGAATTTTATTCGCTTATCACCCTTTATCCATGGTTCTTATAAGAGCTTGCCTAAAGGCGCATAAAAAAACATATAAAATGACAACTTTTAGCTAGACATGTTACGCTAAAGTTGTTGGAAATTGTGCCCTAAGGGCCAATCATTGTACCTTAAACATTATTGTTATTTAAGAATTTCTCCTTATTGTTATCATATCATTTGCATGTTTATTATGATAATTGTATCCTTGGATGAACTATAAAGATTATCCTAAATGTCCCTGGTCAATTATCTATGCGGGAGCAAAGATGAAATAAGACCAGTATGACTTTGATGAGGTATAGAGATACAAATCAAAGTCTTAGGCACTTGTAGGAGTATAAGGTGCTGGACCGACCCGCTATGAGAAAGTTGCATGGATTAAGTCATAAGCTTATCTCATACATATAATCATGTCATAGTGCCCTCTGACCTGAGATCATCATAGATTCCTGCATGAAACTTGCTAAGTTTTGACCTAGTCAAAAGTCACCTTTGACCGGGTGATGATAAAGGCTACAATCGGGCTTAGGAGTTTTCATGAAGAGGAATGTGAGTGGTCAAGATGGAATTTATCCCTCACATTAGTGAGAGATATTACTGGGCCCCTCGATGATGAGTCTGAGAAATGTATGGCCATACTGTAATGGGAAGGAGTTTCCATTTCTAATTTCAGGCTACTCAGGAATCGGGAAAGTGATGGTCAAGAACAGGAGGATGACGTTGTCTATGCCTCATCCTTGACCAAAATATCGTGTGACAAAAAGGGATGTGACATGGTTGTATAAAAGGTTGCATCGTATCATTGATCCTCATGTGAATTGGGTAGTCGCAATATCTTGCTAGAGGTTGCTTGCGACTTGTGGGCTAGAATAGTTTTTGGCCCACTGCCAACTTCATGTAGGCCTACAGGGTCGCACACAAGAATAGCCCAACACGAGCTATGATGTCCAGATTCATTGAATCTAAGATGTGTCTAAGATTCAATGAATACAATATTTGACCTAGGGTGGATGAATTATATATATATATATATATATATATATATATATAAATTAAAAAATAATAATAATAATATATATAGATTATAATATTATTATAAGATGTTAGTTTTATATTTAATTTATTTGATAAATTAAATAATTAAAACTAATACAGATATCATATCTTAGATTTGATTTATAAAGATAAATTAAATCTATTGGCTCTTTAATTAGATTAAATGAATATGATAAATTAAATCTGTTTGACAGATTTAATCAAGTCAGATTTATTTGATTTGATTTGAATTTCAAATTAATTAAGATTAATTTTGAGATTCCAATACGGCCTACATCATATATAAAATTCGAAGGGCTAGAGAACCCTAGGCTGTACGGAGAACTTGGAGAGCCGTGAGAAACCCTAGACAGACATCTTGGAGGCGCTAGCACGCTACCGTATTGGGTCTTGTTCGTGTGGATACCGGTAGAGGGAGGCGACTAGAGGTGTTGACTCCTAGAGATTGAAAGCACGAAAAACATAAAGGTACTATTCTAACTACTCGATTTAGACGTCTTTGATAGATCCGTGATTGGGATTCGAGGTTTTTAAACGGTTAATTTTTCCGCTGCGTGTACGAATCCCAACAAAAGTAATAGAATGAAGGTGTCCTCAGCCTCCTAATTTTCCAGAACCCTTCCAGAATCATCAGTTGAAATCCATGTGTAAGTCTTTTCGCCTATTCACTAGTGCAAAATAACCTTTTTAGACCACATCATTTAGACCGGTTATTGCGGATAAGGTCTAAAAGAAACACGTGGTGGCAATTTTGTAATTAACATAAAATTTTTAGACCGGTTATTTAAATATCTGATTAAAATGAAAATAAAAAATCCACAGCATTTTAAGACTAGTTATTTCATTAACCGGTCTTAAAGTTTGGACCTTTAAGACCGGTTATTTGATAACCGGTCTTAATTAGATAACTTTTAAGACTGGTTAATGAAATAACCGGTCTTAAAAATCTTTTTAAGACCAATTGTTTAAATAACCAGTCTTAAAATTGCGGTATTCAAACCTAGCCCGCGTTCATTTTGTATTCCTTTCAGTCCTTCCACAGCCGCGAATGCTCCATTTCAGCCCTGTGCTTCTTCTCTGGTCATATTTCTCCATCTTCTCCGATCATATTTCAGCCTCGGCTCCGGCTGCCACCATCGCTGCCCCTCCCTTCTCCATTTTCCGTTCAACCGAATGGTTTTAAAATACCACCGCCGCCCCTCCTTCTCCATTTTCCGTTCAACCCACTAGTTTTAAAATACCATCGCCACCCCTCCTTTTCCATTTTCCGTTCATCCCCCAGCCCGTATCCACGAAACCACCATTATCTCCAGCGTGTTCTCCATCCACTGCAACCGCAGCTCCTCCTGCTCCTCCAGCCACGATCCAAGGTCACTACAACCAGCTAAGAGTAATGTCTCCTTGTCTCAATTAATTCTTCATATAAATAGCGAAATTTAGTGAAATTGATTTTTAATTGCAAAAATGATTTTGAAGAACTCTTCGTATAAATTTTGGCGCTGGCTTGTAGTTTTATTACTGGATAGGAAACAATTGTTTGATGTTGTGGTCTATGATTTACAAATTTGGATGTTATAAGTTTATTCAATCACAATTTCTTGGCCTTTCGCATTTTGCATATCAATTTCTTTCTGTTGAATATTTTGAAGATGTAATTGTGCTGTTAATCAATTTCTTTCTGTTGAATTTGTTGAAGTGGTCCCTTGAACATGTTTTGAATCTGTTGAACCATTTTCTTTCTTGAGTCAATAAATTTTGTTGTTTATGTTTTCAAAATCAGATGTAATTGCAGTGGTCTCTTGAATAGAAATAACAACTATGTGAATGGGGAAAATTACTTGAAGAAAATGGAATAGACTGTAATTACATCTTATGAGGAATTCTGATGAAGAATTCTGTTAAACTAGATAAATTGATGAGTGTAATGATTTCATACTCTCATCATACTTCTGCCTTTTCTAGGGGAGTTAATATACAGAAGAGAAGAAAAAAAGGTGTTGCAATATATGGATCGTAGTTGGATAAACGCTAAATAGACTAGTGTTGAATATGATAATGGGGTGAGGGATTTTTTTAAATTTGTGAGAAGAAATTCTGGTAATGATGATAGTGGGATGTTCTATTATCCTTGTGTAGAATGTCTAAATGAGACTTGACTAAGTGCTGCAGATATATATACACATTTAATTTGTGAAGAATTTTATAAGAGTTATATAGTATCGGTATGGCATGGTGAAGAAATAGGAATTCCAAGCGCAGCTCAACAAGGGGGAGTCGCCTTTGATGTTAATGACACGGATCTGAATGATCAGATAGAGGATATTATTCGTAATGTAGAAGAAGAGGCTTTTGAGCAATCATATGTATATGGTAATATGTGCAGTGATGTTGAGCAGCCGCTGTACCCGGGGTGCACAAAATACCAATTGTTGAAAGCTATATTGAAATTGGTAAGCTTGAAAGCACAGCATGGATGGAGCGACATGAGTTTTTCAGAAGCACTTGAGGCCTTTAAGGACATGTGATACGTCCCGGGTCTGGAGGGGGTGTGGATCGAGTTCGGGGTCTGGTGGCACCACAGTCGTTGGAGACAGGGGCCCGTGTCTGTACTGGGTTAAAGGAATAGGGGTGCGCCTCTGCTACCAGCTTAAGCTTTTAGCACGATGGTTAGCGCTTCACAATTAAGCGTGCTCAGCCGAGGGTAGTCTCAGGATGGGTGACCCCCTGGGAAGTCCTCGTATTGTGGCGCTTCGTTCCTGAGGTTTGGTATCAGAGCCAGCACGGGTTTGAATCCTGCTTCCATCAAAAGGTTCGAGGACGAACCTCCTTTAAGAGGGAGGGAATGATACGTCCCGGGTCTGGAGGGGGTGTGGATCGAGTTCGGGGTCTGGTGGCACCACAGTCGTTGGAGACAGGGGCCCGTGTCTGTACTGGGTTAAAGGAATAGGGGTGCGCCTCTGCTACCAGCTTAAGCTTTTAGCACGATGGTTAGCGCTTCACAATTAAGCGTGCTCAGCCGAGGGTAGTCTCAGGATGGGTGACCCCCTGGGAAGTCCTCGTATTGTGGCGCTTCGTTCCTGAGGTTTGGTATCAGAGCCAGCACGGGTTTGAATCCTGCTTCCATCAAAAGGTTCGAGGACGAACCTCCTTTAAGAGGGAGGGAATGATACGTCCCGGGTCTGGAGGGGGTGTGGATCGAGTTCGGGGTCTGGTGGCACCACAGTCGTTGGAGACAGGGGCCCGTGTCTGTACTGGGTTAAAGGAATAGGGGTGCGCCTCTGCTACCAGCTTAAGCTTTTAGCACGATGGTTAGCGCTTCACAATTAAGCGTGCTCAGCCGAGGGTAGTCTCAGGATGGGTGACCCCCTGGGAAGTCCTCGTATTGTGGCGCTTCGTTCCTGAGGTTAAGATGGTGCGAACCCACAAGGGAAGACCCCACGAACCCACAACCAATATGAATATACGCACCCCAAGAACGCTAAACGCAGATCGACGATCCACTTGAACCCTTGAGCATGAAAGAACAAGGACCCGAAGTGTTGGAAGACGCCACAAGGTTGATCAAGCCTTGATAAGTCTGTTAGTTCTAAGAAGAACCCTAGAGAGAATCCACTCCCAAGAAACAAGGTGCAGAAAAGTGCAACCTTTCATTCAATAATCAAGTTTCAAGTCTTTAGTCTCACTCCAAATGAAGGGTTACAAGGTATTTAAAGAGAAATATTCAGAAACCCTAATTGCATTAAATGCATCCTGGAAAATAGAAACTAGCCTAATATAATTAATTAATTAGGAAACTCAAAAGTCAAATAGGCCTAATATCTAATAATATTTCGCATAAATAAAAGTCACAAAATATAAGCAGCATTCAAGGCCCAAAATGTGTTTATTTAGGCCCAAATGAGTCCTCCATGTATAGCACTAGGTCCAAGCTCTTTGTTTTGAAGTCTTCAAGCCCAAAACTTGATTAGTATCTGCATCTGCAGCCCATATGAAATTAATGACGTTTTCAATGTCTTTATCTACCATTGTTGATCCAATTGCCATCTGATTTGCATTAGCCTCTTGAATAAGCCCAATCAATGCTTCCTTAAATATTTTAGCTTGTGCTCTTGTGACTGGACCGGCTGGAATTTGAAAATGATAGTTTGAAGTTGAAGAGTCAACACTTGAATATGAAGAGACAACTTGTTGATTCTGGATCGCATCATTCCCTCTCTCCTCAAAAGGATTCGCCCTCGAATCTTCACCTTTCTTGTATTTGACAACATATGGGAATGTCTTAATAAATTTCAGCCAGCTTGCATGTCTCTTGTTAAGCTTACCTTGGCCAAGTAGATGAACATAACAAAGAAAATCAATATTTTCGATGCAACAATCAGAGTTTTTCGGATTTGAAAACAATTGTTCCTTTCCCCAATCTTCAAGCACATATTGCAGAGAATTCACATGCTCATCAAGATTATTGGTGCAAATAAGAGTATCATCAAAACAATTTGCAATATGCATATAAGAACACTTTAGAGGACCAGAATGTTCTTCAATGCCACTCGAAGGAGATGAATATTCAATGCTTATTAAAGATAAGAATCCATCGGGTGGCTTCTTCTTAGGAATCAAATCCAAGAACACCTGCAACACAGCAAAATCGTAAGGCAAATAATGATTAAGATCATTAGTATCTAAAGAAATATCCTTGCAGCCGCTCTTAATCTCATTTTTCTCACAACTCTTTTCTTCTTTCTTTTCACTCAATTCTTCACACTCTTTATTCTGAAAACACTTCATACTCTCAATATCTTTTTCTCTTTCAAACTCACTTTTACTCTCCCTACTTTGACAGTACTTAATGCTCTCAATGTCTTTTTCTCTCTCAAGCTGAAATTTTATCTCAACAGCAGTTTGACAAAAATCACTCTCACTTGTATTTTTACTTTCTTTTTCATGATTAAGAGGAACTTCTTCAATCACAAGATTGATACTTGGAACAAGAACGTCTTCTTCACACTTCTCAGCTTGAAGTTCAACATTAGGTTGTTCTTCCTCCTTGGTTGGCTCTAACTTGTCATTAGAGATTGTAACTATCAAGCTTTCAATCTCCTTTGAATTGGAGCTACTCTCTGAACTCCTTTGTCGCTTGATCTTCTGCTCATACTCAGCAACAAACTGAACCAAAATATCAATGTCCAAGAAGGCTAAGGTCGTTGCAAAACAAGCTAAATCAAGATTAAGCCCATTTAGAAAACGATCCTTAGTGGCTTTTGAAGTTTCTTTCACTCCAGCTCTAATCAAGGCTAATTCAATCTCTTGAAAATATTCATTAACACTCATGGAGCCTTGTTTCAACTCTTGCAACTTTCTTTGGAATTCTCTTTTTGATCTGGAGTTGTAACTAGACATCCATTGGTCGTTTTTAGCATTAAACTTTTGCAGTCCTTTTAACAAGGATTGAAGATGTCTATGAATTTCTTTTTCATCATGCATATTGATAGTACCTGAAAAGTTAGATTTAGAAAAAAAAAGGGGCCTCACCACTCTACTCACGTGTTTCACTCAAACAAGTTTAGTGTCACTCGTGTTCCTCTCAAAATTGGCTTTTAAATTGATGTATCTCACTCTTGCCTTTTTCCACTCTTAGATTCCTCTTCAGGCTCTTTAAAAGAACTAAACAATACCCGAGACGTATCAACATGCTTCCAGATGATAATGTACTGCCTTGCCGATACTATGATGCTAAGAAAATATTGTGTCCACTAGGGATGAAGTATAAAAAGATTCATGCATGTCCTAATGATTGTATATTGTACAGAAAAGAGCATGAAGAGAAAGAACAGTGTCTGATATGTGAAACCCCCAGGTACAAATCAAATAAGGCCCCTGCAAAAGTGTTATGGTATCTTCCAACCATACCGAGGTTCAAACGACTGTTTGCTAATGAAATTAATGCCAAAAATTTAAGATGGCATGCGGATGAGAGGATTTCTGATGGAAAGCTTCGACATCCAGCTGATTCTTCTCAACGGAAGAAAATTGATCAATTATTTCCTAACTTCGGCAAAGAGCCTTGGAACGTTAGGCTTGGGCTTAGCACGGATGGCATGAATCCTTATGGTAGCCTAAGCAGTATACATAGTTCATGGCCTGTTCTGTTGGTAATTTACAACTTATCTCCTTTGTTATGTATGAAACGAAAGTACATCATGTTATCTATGTTAATTTTGGGACCAAAACAACCCAAAAATGACATAGATGTTTACTTAGAACCCCTGATTGAAGACTTGAAAGAGTTGTGGGACGAAGGTGTCGATGTTTTTGTCGTAAACAAGAAGGAGATGTTTAAAATGCGAGCCTTGATCTTTTGTACTATAAACGACTTCCCTGCTTATGGAAACTTGTCAGGATATAGTCTTAAAGGCCACAAAGCATGTCTGATTTATGAAGAAGGCACATGATACCATCAACTTCAACATGGAAGAAAGACTGTTTATCTTGGTCATAGGAGATTCCTTAGACAGGGCTACCCATATCGCAGATTAAAGAAGGCCTTTTTTGGTGGCCAAGAGTTTGAAGATGCTCCAGAGGTATTGACTGGGGAGAAAGTGTATGAATAGGTGAAAAATATCAATGTCATCTTCGGTAAGACTTCAAAGAGTCGAAATGAAAAAAATATATGGAAAAAGAGGTATGTTTTCTCTAACCTTCCATATTGGCAGAATCTTGATGTGAGACACTGTATTGATTTCATGCATATGGAGAAAAACATGTGTGATAGTATTGTTGGGACACTACTCAACATACAAGGTAGTTCTAAGGATGGCGTTAAGGCAAGATTAGATTTGCAAGAAATTGGAATACTGGCAGACTTACATCCGTGGCCATATGGTAAGAGAACTTTTTGTCCTCCAGCTTCTCATACTTTGTCTAAGGATAAGAAAAGAAGTTTTTGTGAGTGTTTACATGACATCAAAGTTCCCTCAGGGTATTCTTCAAATTTTAAGAAGCTTGTGTCGATGAAAGACTTGAAGTTAATAGGGTTGAAGTCTCATGATTGTCATGTCTTGATGCAACAACTACTCCTAGTGGCTATTCGAGGCATAGCCGAATATGATCTTCAACACATATTGACCAGACTTTGTTTCTTCTTCAATGCGATTTGTAGTAAAGTCATTGAGATGGAAAGATTGGAGGAATTGGAAAATGAAGGATACTTGATCTTATGCCAGCTTGAGAAGCTTTTTCTTCCTTCATTTTTTGACATCATGGTACATCTAGTTGTTCATCTAGTGAGGGAGATAAAATTGTGTGCTCCTATCTATTTTCGATGGATGTACCCAATTGAAAGAACTATGAAAATCCTAAAAGGATATGTGAAGAACCCTAACCGGCCTGAAGCATCTATTGTTCAGAAATATATTTCTGAAGAAGCCATAGAATTTTGTCAACATTATTTGTCAAATGTAGGACATATCGGCCTTCCTAAACGACATGATGAAGAAGGGGGTAGGCGCGGGGCTACAGTCAAAAGTATGGATCCTGATGATTTACAACAAGTCTACTTGTACATTTTGAATAATGTTGATGCAGTTCAAGATTATATAAATGCTCATAAAGAAATTATACTAAAAGCGAACAGTCGAATGACTGAACAGAGGTTAATTAGGGAGCATACCAGAACTTTTGCACATTGGTTTAAACACAAGGTTGACGGAGAAGAATGTGTTTCTGATACAATTAAATGGCTAGCACGTGGTCCTGAGTTTGATGTCATAAGTTGGACTTCGTTTGTGATCAATGGTTATACCTTTTACATAAAGTCCCTAGATGATAGGAGCACTGTCCAGAATAGTGGTGTTATGTTAGTGGCTGAATCTATGCACTTCTCTAGTTCAAAAGATAAGAACCCTACATTGGCAACCATACCTTATTATGGGGTTATTGACGAGATTTGGGTGGTTGACTATGTTAAAATTAAATTTCCCATTTTCAAATGAAAGTGGGTTGATGTCAATAATGGTATGAAGATCGATAAGTTAGGGTTTACATTAGTTGATCTGAACAAAAGACGTTTTGGAGATGAACCTTTCATTATGGCAGATCAAGTGAAACAAGTATTCTATATTACCGATCATGCAAATAAAATGTGGTATGTGGCTCTCTAAGGAAAAAAGGGTCATTGATATTGAAGAGGAAAGTCGTTCAAATTATGATCTTGCTGAGACTCCTTCTTTTTCCAAAGGTCTTCCTGTATTGAACGAAGAAGATAAAGCTGATAATGAACACGGCACAAGAAATGATCATCGTGAAGGGATATAGGAAGATATCTCTTTATAAATCTACTTTAAAAGTTAGCTATCTATTTAAAGTAATTATCATTATAAGTTATATGCAGATTATATATATATTTATTTTATAACTTACTAACTTAACAATTTGTCTGAACAGTACAATTACGGACCTGGTGCATCATACAGTAGAGGATCAGGTGTCACCTAGTGCTCAGCACAGCGAGCCTCATAGTGTCAATCAGAGACAGAGTGAAAGTGAACCGAGTCACCAGCCCGAACAGAGGGGCAGGACGGCTATACGGTTGATGGATGTTTCCCTGAGTCGGTTGGCCTGTGAGAAGATACCGATTCAGTTCGATCAATATTGGAAACCGATGGGGCCCAATGCAAGCCGATATAGGAGTTTTGTCGGCCTCCTCGCATATTGACAGAGGAGTGGAGGAATGTCAACCACCAATTCTCCCTTCTTGCTTTCTAAGAGTTGAGTAAGAATGTCAACTTCCCCTTTCAACTTCTTAAGAGGGCCATCATCTTGTAGTTTCTCTTTAAGCCATTCTTTTTCTGTAGTCATCTTCAATAGTCAAACCCTATTGTTCTTCATTTTCCTATTATTTTCTTGCATAGCCCTTTTTAAGCCTTTGTTTTCTTCTTCCAGCTTCATGATTCTTGAGCTTTCCTCTAGTTCTCTTCTATTTCTCTTTTTAACCAATTTTCTTAAAGGGATGCGCATTTATCCTCTAGCTGACTCATCTTTCTCTTATTTTGAGATTCCATCACAGACAGCTCCTCCAGCTCCTATTCTCTTATTTCCAGGTGCCTTGCCAATTCTTTGTTTACTTCTTGGCCATCGTTTCCTAATAAAGGATCTGGGGGATAAGATGGATGGGCTCCTTTAATCCTGTCCTTGAGCCAGTCCTTATAGGCTGCAAATGCACCTATTTCTCGCTTCCCCAGCTCGGTCTTCCCTTTGTATGCTATCTTGCTCCAAGCTTCTTTGATTTCTTGACATAGGTCCTTCACGCCATCTTCTTCGTACAAGAAATGCATGGCTTGCACTTCGTCTCGAGAGGGAACTCTTTGTCAAAATGCTAATTGCCTTAATGCTAAAGAAGGGTTATAATTAATACATCCTCTTGGTCCTATGAGAGGCACATTAGAAAAATCTCCGCAGTGATAGATAATCTCTTAATCCTCCTACCATTCTATTTTCTATAAGAGGGAATCTTCTGTTAATTGTAATAACTTCTTCCTCCAATTATTTTTGTTTAACTGAAGATGATTGAAAGCCATGAGCGGATTAGTAAACTTGGCATGCCTCTCCCGGAAGTATTTCTTCTTTCCATACACATGACTCAACATCCATACCTCAAGTTGTAATATCCTGAATTTTAGGACAAGAGGCTTAAGAATAAGCCTGGATTAAGTAAACTGCTAGACCCTGATTTAGCAAATGTCCTGGCAAGGCATGGTATTATTTCCTAAAATTCCTTTATATTCTTGGATATTAAAGGGGATATTATTGTGAGTTGGAGAGCTCGGGGAAATATGAAAGGTAGGGGTGAAATGTTCATTTGACCAATGAGATTATTTCCCTATTATTGATGCCCAATTTAGTCAAATGTGAAGGGAAATAATAGAAAGGGGCAAGAAATGGTTTATTATGATAAATCATTAAGTGTAAGGGCAAAATGGTAATTTTTTCATAAGATGAGAAATGATGGTTTTTCCCTAATATTCCCAATGATTCAAGTTGAATGGGAATTAAAAGGAGGGAAATGACTACTTGGTAATTAATAAGCCTAAATGGGTGAGTTATTATCAAGTAAAGTCAAAGAGCCGAAAAGCTTAAGGCTCGGTTGACTACTTAAGGTGGTATAATGGGATAATTTGAGAGTGAATTATACTCTCTTATTTCTCATTAATATGAGTGGAATGATGAAGGAAACGAAAAATGAAACTTAGTATGCAAGTAATGAGGTAGTTGGACTAATTGGTCATAAGCCACTTTGGTGACTCATTTAGTAATTATCACCCTTTATCATCAATTCTCACTCTTTCTCGTGCAATTAAAAGGGAAAGGGAAAGAAATCAGAAACGAGAAAGAGAATAGATGAGAATGAGAAACAGAAGAACGAGAGAATGGAAAAAACGAGAACAAACGAGGAGGAGAGAGAGAAGAGAGAGAAAGTTTTGATCGCCGAAACTCTACCGAAACGGTGTCTTCTCTCAACGTACCCAATACAAACATTCTTCTACTCATCATGAGCTTCATTTCTATAGTTTTGGATTCTCTTTTGGAGATGGTTGGTGTCATCTCACAAGCCAGAGTGTCATCAGAATTTTGAACCGAATTCAAAAAAGTGCAAAGGTAAGAGTAAGCTTCCTTTTTACCATTTCCGTTTATCGTTTGGATGAGTATTATGGGAGTTGGGTACTATTCATCTCTCATTCATTCAGTGTTTTAGAGGCCGAAACGATGTCTAATAAATGTCTAAATGGCTAATCATGTAATTAGAAGTAGAAATGAGGGTATTAAGCCAAAGAAAGGGAGGAATCGACACAATTCTTCTAAGAACTCTAAAATGGCTTCCTTGTGTGTGGCATGAGGATAGGGTTGGAATTTCATCGATTGGATGATTCCATTGAGTTTAGAAGAGCAAATTGTGTAGGGTTCATGTTGATGATGAGCTGAGAAAAGGCCTGGGGTGTGAAATGACCGAATGACCCCTTTAAGCTCTAAATAAGGGTTGTCAAGGGTATTTCTATCATTTGAGTGTGAATTTTACTAATGTGAAGTCATAAATGAATTATACACATAAAATTGTGTAGGATTGGCCCATGTCATAATTTCTATAAAAGTACAGTTGGGCCAGGCTTCTAGGGGCATTTTGGTAATTTAGCATAATTGGGCTAAGTTATCGACTAATACGAGTCTAGAATGTTATAAGGATGAGTAATGACTCATGTATGCTATGTTTGGGAATTCTAGGACTCAATGAATGGACGTGCCCGAACCGGAGCAAGAACGAAGGATTGAGGACGGACGTGAAGTCCGACAGATAGTGAACTTACCTTTCCTGCATGTGTATGATATGTATGTCTTGCATTGATAACGTGACTGCTATGCTTGTTTGTGTTGAACATGTTTGATTGATTGAAGATCTGTTATATTTGTGCAATGGCCATATGTATGTCATAACATCGAGCACACAACATGTCATTATGTTGGCATGAAATAGTGTAGGCAAGCATGTCATGCATTCATATATATCTACATGCATAGTGGTATTGTTCGCTACTGAGATTCTCTCGAATCTTACTCCTCCCAAACAACCATTTTAGACAGGTTGAAGGATGCATGGAAGTATGCTCGGTGGAGATATGGAGCATGAGGTGAAGAGAAGATCGTCATCTAATGTAATAAGAGAACCACTCTAATGTAATAAGAGAATCGCTCTAGCATAAATAATAGAACGACTTTTAGTTTATTAAACTGATCATTTGCTTACTCTAATCTAATGGAACTAAGAGCCGGTGAGGTGACAAAAATGAGGTGTCACACAAGTAATGCAATGCAACATTTTATTCGACCTCCTTTCTTTAGGTGGCACTGAGATAATGACATGTAGGTTTCTGCTAAGATTGCTGATGATGGGTTGACTTGAGAGTATTCAACCGATTGGAAGACACTGATGGCTCCAAAGTCAATTATACCTGCTGATGAATGAAAGAGGATCATGCCATAAATAGCAAAGGCAAAGACCCTGTAAAAACTCTCCCAATCTTTTCTCTCCACTAATCTTGCTAAGCGAGCTTCCACTATGGTCCTTTTAATCCCCTTGACCTGTCCGGTGCCTACAATCTGTATTCCCTCCTTATTAACCCCCAACAGCTTCGCTATTCCTCCCAGAGAAGGCAACCGGCCTGCATAATGGTAGATCTTATTGTTCCTTTGAATTGACATCCTAAGGATTTCCCTGTATTCTTCAAGGGTCGGAGCTAGTTAAAAATCAGAGAAAGTGAAGCATCTTAACGAGGCGTCCCAATACTGGCCCAGTTCTATGATAACATTAGTATGCACAGGTACATGTAACAAATCAATGATGTTTCCAGACTTCTTCATGAAGCCCAATTTGACTAAGCATTGAACGTAGCGACTTAACCGAATTAGGCCATCAAGTTGTTCTACCCCTGCAGTCACTCTGATGCCTTTCCCTTTATACACCTTTACTGTAGGAACTTGATTTAAACTTGGTTTTTGTGCCATTTAACCTTTATGCCAAATTTTAGTTGTTGGATAACTCGCCTGCCCTTCATTAAAGGAAAGAGAAGGAAGGGTTAGAAAATATCTTCAAATGCATGTTATGCATATGTGTTCAAGCCTTGATATGGGTGATGGACATTAAGGAAAAGAACTCCACCTCCTCAAGAGATCCATTACCTCATAAGGAGAATGAAGTACCCATTAACTTGTGAATGGCCCGAGCTATTACGCGGATAAGGGTTTTGTAAAATGATTATTATGTCCAAGGCCCATATCAAAATGAAACTATATACCAATGATGCAAGGATGCCTTATGAGACATAAAAGAGTAACGACATGTACTTCAAGTTTTGATATGGGTGATGGACATTGAGAAAAAGGACTCTACCTCCTCAAGAGATCCATTACCTCATAGGGAGAATAAAGTACCCATTAACATGCGAACGGCCCAAGCCATCACGCAGCTAAGGGTTTTGTAAAATGATTATTATGTCCAAGGCCCATATCAAAATAAAGCTAAAATGCCTATGAATGATGTAATGATGCCTCATGAATCCTAAAGGGTTATCTCTCATTGAGATATTTTCTATCATATTGTGATAAAACTATAGTCTTTTAGGGTCATAGTCCCTTAGGCTAAGGTTGGTTATCTAATGCATACACCATCCTTGTGATATATCTTTATGTGGAGTGATGCTAAATACATCTCAAGTGAAGTGATAGTTAATCACTTGATCCTAGGGGTTTCATTAATTATGCATGAATGCCAATAAAGATTATCAACAATAAATATTTGCCCTCCGGTGTCCTATTTTAGAAATAACCCTAGGTTTGGGGTATATATCTTAAGAAAGGAAGGTACTAATTAATTGGGTAGGTAGATAATTTCCACTAATAACTGTAATGGTTTCAAGGTAGTTCTAATTCTCACAGATAAAGGTCTCCTAACTGCCCCCATCATAAAGATGAAGACCCCATTTGACGAAATTGACCTTCAGGGAGTTCTAAAAATCCCACAGGGATCAACCCCTCCAAATGAGTAATAGCTAGGATGAAGTCTTCATAGTAACCTCATGGGGTTCTGAAAACCCCACAGGGCGACCGTTACAAACTTTTACTCACCTAAGGAACTCACAGACCCGAGCATAGGGCCCAAAATGTGTGTGAGGAGAATACTGTATGTGTTCAGTGTGCATGGAGAGTATACCAACCTGTGGCCTAAGTTTTACCCGACCCTCATCGGCTAAGCAAATAACAAGATAGATAGAGAAAATGAATAAACAACTAAAACAATTTAATAAATGAAAAATGAAAAAATAAATAAATAAAATAAAAATAAGGGTAAATAAAATTAAGGCCATATTATTTTAAAATACTTAAATGAGCATGACTCTCAAACCAGTTCCTAGTGGAGTCGCCAAGTTGTAGCGATCAGATTATGGAAAAATATGAAGCCGCCACCAAAATTTTTTAAAAAGGGTAATTTTGGAAACTTTTTTTGAAAGAAGTAAACCAGATAGAGTTCAGGAGTTGATTGTGCATAGGGAAGGTGTTAGGCACCCCACAACACCCATTCATAAGAATGGTTACCCTAAGTTAACTATTTAAAAATAAATATGGCCTTTGATTATATTATAATTACCCAAAGAAGAAGAGAAATTAAGAAAATATTTACCAAAAAAAAGAAAGAAAAATATTAATAAAATATTTACAAAAAAAAAGAATTAATTAATAAGAGAGAAATTATTTATTTACAAAGTTGGACTTGACCTAAGAAGAGAGCCTAGGGCCTACGTATCCTTTAGAAGGATCAAAACCCATATAGTTTTGGGGTAGAAATGCGTGTCGTTTGGTTGGTATTTTTTAGACAAATGTTTGTTTAATTTATTTAGAAAAATATTGATGTCTGGTTTGTATTTTTTATTTTTTAAAAAAAATAATTTTATTTATTTTATCATGTGAACCCCATTCATTTATTTTAAGAAACAAACCTCTTTTATTACTATTATTATTTTCAAACTTTTTTATTTGAGAAAGGAAAAAGAAAAAAAAGTTCATCAAGCTAAAGAAATAGTGAGAGTGTGTACCTTTGATGCTTTGAATCCCACTACAACATGAGATAGGGTGATAGGATCATATAATAAATAAGAGACAATTACAATCATTTTACCTATATCTATTAAGCATGACACCTAGCACCATTAAAACACAAAATAACACATACCTCTTAATCCAAGTACCAAGCGTCCAGATATCTCCATGGGACAATGAAAAGCAAGTAAATATGTGAAAGTAGGTGATTCACGCACTTATTTGGTGTGAGTGCATTGGTTCATTAGGAGATAAGCATAAAGACAAGAAAAGTCAAAAAAGAGCATGGTAGGAGAGAGTTAGTCAGGACATATCATCTGCACAAATTGCCGGACATTCTTGAAAATGAAAGAAAGAGCATGCGAACTTATTCACAGAGCAGCGAGAATAAGGCAAGTAAATAGAGAACCAACAAAACTCTTGCAGGTCTCACATACAAGGATTTTCCCACCATTTAAATGGGTATGCCTCCATCTCTAACTAGAAATGTTTATTGGCTTGGGCGAGAATATTAAAACTCTACTTGAAACAAAGCGAAGAAAAGATGGCTTCTTACATTGACTTCCCTTCCTCATGAGAATTATGTTTGAGCAATAAAATGAGAAGTCAAATTAATTCCATACCTTGCCTCCTTACTCTCTCCAAATTCTTGTGTGTCTTCCTTCAACCCTTACTCTATTATTTATAGTCTCAAGGTAGGCTTACCTTCATAAATGGGTTTTTCTTTATTTTCATTGTTTTATAATTTTTTTGTTTTTTATGTTAATAAAGCTTCTTAAATTGACCCAATCACCATTAATGGGAGATTCTTTTTTTATTTAATTTTTGTTTAAAATGTTTTTCATTATTTTTCCCACAAACAATTTCCTAATTTAAACTTATCAACCAAAATGAGAGATTTTTTTATTTTTTTATTTTTCTTTTCTTATATTTTGTTTACAAGAAATTTCCTAATTTAAACCTATGAATGGGAGGTATTTTTTTTTTATATATTTCTTTATTTTCCCTTAATGAATGACATTGCCAATTTGGATAACAATCATCATTAATAAGAGCAATTTTCTTTTTTTCTTTCTTTATTTTTTCCTTTAATGATGATGGCCTTCTTAGGCACCAATCATCATTAATGAGAGGAATTTATTATTATTATTATTATTATTATTTGTTTTTTATTTTATTTTTATTTTCTCTTTAATGATGATTGCCAATTTAGACACTAATCATCATTAATGAGAGGATTTTCTTTTATTTTTTATTTTTATTATTTTTATTATTTTTAAGTTAGGCCCGAAAAAAATAGGGTGTTCACAGAATTACTTTGTTGTTGAGAGTCACGAGCTTTTTATCATTCTCATCAAATTCATTTGGCGTTTTGGGAACTGCTTGCCCTTCAACAGTCTTTAAAGGTATGTAATTTCCATTTTGAATGACCTCCCAGAGTCCATATTCCGTTGTCATCACGAGCACTCTAAGCTTAGCTTTCCAGTACAAGAAGTGTTCTCCATTAAAACATGAAGGTCTGGTGATTGAGGCTCTATCGGGGAGTATTCCTTCACTCATGCTTGCCATAGGATCATTCTTCGGTTGTTACACCTGATAAAGAACACCTTGCTTTGATACTAAATATTAGCGTAATCGTTTCACCCAATAAGGGGGTGAATTGGGTAATAATAAAAATTAAATCACAATTAACAAATAATGGAAATTAATCGCAATAACAAGTTTCAGAGTTAGAGAGATTTTACTGAAGTGCATACAAGGGATTATATTAGTTCGGTCTCAACAATTCTGACCTACGTCCAGTCTTCAGATTCCTCCTGAGCTATTTACTATCACTTCCAAGATTCACTAGGTTCTTGGTACCACTTTACAAAGCAAGTTTCTACTCAGGAAACTTCGTTCTCCTTTACACCACATAAGATGATAACCAACTTAAGGTCCCACTACCTTAAGTTATCTCTCAATAAAGAATATTGAGTTTAAAGTAATTCTCCCTCAAAGAGTAAATGAAATTATCACCGAAGTACAATAATATAGAATGAACAATAAAACAGAGCACTTAATATAGAAATGAATGTTTGTCAGTTCGGTAGTTGCTCCGTTTTGAACGCACTCGTACTTATAGTTGCAGCGAATTTAGTAATCGTTGTGAGACATTCCATTTATCCATAACTTAGTCAATACTTCGCAGAATATTCTTTATAATATTTGGATATAGTCATTATAGCAGAGATAATGTGTTGGTTGGAGTTTAACTTAGCATTTAATGCTTCTGACACAATATCTACTTTTCTTAGAATTACAATATCTGTTGAATAAATTCCCTAAAACTTGTTTAAACAGATACTAATCATGAAAGAGAATAATAATAGGCAAGATTATCACTTTTAACAAAAGTTACATTGTTTTCACAAATCATGGTGTTATGCTCTATTTTATAGAAATATAAAGTATTCGAATACAAGCATTACTATCAGGATAAAATACTTCTTTCTCAGTTAAGGACTATTTGAATAGTTACCTTACTATTCGAATAGTATTGAATATTTCTGAAATGGAAGGATCTGAATAGTCTGTACTACTATTTGAATAGTTCTTTTGATAACATGGATAAGTTTATCCTGATAAGATAACCAACTATTCGAATACCTTTTATTGTATGAATTATATTGAAAACAGTTATTTCTCAAAACTTAATACTATTCAAATAGTTGTCTCACTATTTGAATCGTCTTACACTTATATATTGTAAAATTATCCTGATGTATTCTATAGCTATTCAGATAGCATTCTCAAATTGGATTTTGGAAATAGTTAGTTTCAAGATAATATATTATTTGAATAGTAATTCTATTATTCAAATACTCTTAAAGTATTATGATAACAGTCAAAGAATTCGGCTAATTATGAGGTTTTGGTTTTAAAATACTATTTGGATAATCAGCTTACTATTCGAATAGTTATCCTATTATCCGAATAACATTAAATTTGAAAATACACAGACTATCCAGATAATACTTCAGTTATTCGAATACTTCTTCTCTTAAGTTAGTATTGGAAAATTTTGCTAAACATACTATTCGAATAGTGAATTGACTATTCGAATACTATACACATACAATAGTATATTTGTATTCAAATAACTCAGGCACTATCATGATAATACTCTAACTATTCGAATAGTTACTAACTAAATCCGATCTTTATTATTCGAATAGTAACATGACTATTTGGATAGTCCACAATATAAAAAGTTATGAGCATAAATGTAAAACTTTATCCGAATAAACTTAAGTCTTATTATCATCAAAACTTTGAATCTAACATGTCTTACTTGCCCAAAATGTCACATAATAACTATCTCCAATATGTTGGCTACTTCAAGTGCACCCAAAATTCACCATTTTAATCCATTTAGTATAATCAAATATACAAGAAATTTTAGTGAATAAAAATTAGGATATTACATAGCTCATCTTCAAAAATGAAACACACATAAATCTTGAGCAAGGAAATGACAGAAAATTCCAAATATTAAATCATTGCAGAGATGTACACCATTGAATTTTAGAAAAGAGGCATGCCCCCATGCACACATTATATTATTCTTGGAAAGATTAACAAAGCCCAAAACTCCAGGAGAAATAGACAACATAATATCAATAGAGATACCAGATAAGAATGAGGATCCTCTACTTTATCAACTGGTCAGTGCTTACATGATACATGGACCTTGAGGAACATCAAACATAAAATCACCATGCATGAAAGATAATAAGTACTTGAAACACTTCCCTAAAATTTAGAGAACATATAGTCATTGATGAGGATGGCTACCCATCGAATAGAAGAAGAAATAATGGAAGGATGATTTGGAAATGGGGGGTACCTTTAGACATTAGGTACATAGTACCTCATAATGCCAAGCTTTTGAAGTTATTCCATGCTCACATAAATGTCAAAAATATAAATCAAAATTGAGCAATTAAATATCTATTCAAGTAAATAACAAAAGGGAATGATCAAGTTAGCTTTGTACAAAAATAATGACTTAGGAGTGCCAAACCAAAACATAGATGAGATAGCTGAGTACTTGAACTACATATTTGTATCAACGTGTAAGGGTTCCTAGAGAATATTTTCTTTTCTAATACATCATAGATCACTCCCAATTGAGTAACTGAGTTTTCATCTCCTAAATCATCAGTAAGTTATTTATTCTATGAGGAAAAAGGTTCCATATATAGTGCAATAGCAAAGAGTCACGGAATCAATATTCCTATCTTAGATGGAAAAAAAAAGATGATACATTTGTAAGAACATTAACATATCCATAATTTCCATAGTATAACACACTCAACAGGTAGCAACGAGCTTGGAAACAGAGAAAGTGAGGGTTTTCATTAGGTACACTAACATATTGCTTGCCATCATAAGGATAATTATATTTCATGCGTCTCTTGCTAACAAAGATAAAAGTACCTAAGGACTTATGAAACACTATGCCCAACCGTTAGATCATCATGCTTGGCTCTAGGCTTGTTGGATGACGATCAAGTATATAGAAGCTATAAGGGATGCATCTAGGAAAAGGGCTAGCGGACAATACCTAAGGAGATTCTTCGTGAGCATGCTATTATCAAATTGCTTATCACAGCCAAGAATGGTTTGGCAGGAAATAAAATTTTAATTATATGAGGATATATTGTACATTTTAAGAGAAGTACTCACACAAACAGGTATGATCGAGTATCCCAATATTAATTACAAGACTAGAATAAAATAACTATAAAGTTAAACCATAAAGTAAGGTATTTATTTTATAAGGACTGCTATTCAAGATGAAGACAAGGAAAATGCATGTCCAATAGAGATAGACGCCCTACTACTGAGGAATGGCAAAAGTTTAGTTGAATATCCTTAACTTTTGTAGCCAAGAACAACACACTCCTAGGACACAAGAAACCAATTACTTATCCAGTAACTAAGTTTTTTAATAAGGCTGAAAATAAATCACTAGCCTTTCAAATGGAAAAATCTCGCACAGATGAACAAAAATATTTTTTAGGACAGTGATAGAGGTAGTTAAGAAAAGACAACAAGCATTCTATTTTATTTATGGGTTTGGACAGTCTAGAAAAACATTTCTTTGGAATGCCATGACTACAGTTATAAGAGTGAGAGGATGCATTATGCTAAATGTGGTATCAAGTAGAATAGCAACTACTTTATTGCCATCAAGAAGAATAGCTCACTCAACGTTCGTAATACCAATTGAGATTAGTGAGTATTCCATGTGTAACATATCAAACAATTCACTACTAGCAACTCTGATGAGAGCTACAGATTTAATCATATGGAATGAAGTACCTATGGTAAAAAAGTATTGCATCGAGGCTGTGGATAGAACATTATGAGACATAATGAAAATTGATACCCTATTTAGTGGAAAATGTATGGTGATGGGAGGAGACTTTAGGTAGATACTGCTTGTAGTTCCTCAAGCGGGCCGAGCATAGATAGTAAAATCGACAATTAGTTCTTCCTACCTTTGGCGTCACTACAAAATACTTTATTTGTCAAAGAACATGTGTCTAGTTAAGGGTTCTGACATAGAGGAATAGGCAAAAATCAATGAATTTCTGAGTGGTTATTGAGAATTGGGGAGGGAAAGGTAGGTCTTCCAAATGACAGAATTACTATAATAGAAATACCAAAGGATCTAATCATTATGAACAGTCAAAATAAAATCCAATCAATAACGCAATACACAGATCTGAATATTAAAGATAATATAGGAGATCCAGAGTACCTGAAGGAGAGAGCAATTCTGGCTCCAACCCTAGACATTGTAGATCAACTGAATGAGTATATGCTACTAATGATTGAAGGTGACAACGTCACGTATCATAGTTTTGATAATATAAGCAAGCTAGACCAAGAGAATCAGGCTCAACAAGAAATTTATGATGCTGATTTCTTAAACACAATAAGTTGTTCAATAACTCCTTTACATAAGTTACAACTGAAGATTAAAGTGCCAGTAATGTTAATGAGGAATATTGACCAATTAGCTGGGCTATGCAATGGTACAAGGATGAGAGTAATAAAGCAAGGTCAACACTACATAAAGGCAAAGGCTTTATTGGGTGCAAGTAAGAGACAAAAGGTTCTAGTTCACAAGATGGACATGAATCCATTAGACTCAAAACTGCCATTCAAGATGGTTAGAAGACAACTTCCAGCCATTCTTTCATTTGCGATGATGATAAATAAGAGCCAAGGCCAGTCAATACAAAGTGTGGGTGTCTACCTCCCAGCACCAATATTTACACATGGGCAACTCTAAGTGGTACTATCATGGGTAGAGAGAAGAGATGGACTAAAAATACTAACATTGGACTTAGACCAAAAGATTACAGTGACCACAACAAATGTAGTCTGTAGGGAAATATTTCAAATCTAGAATAATGTATTGTTTGAAATTATTGAACATGTTTTATCCATATGACTAAACTAAGCTACATAATCAAGTATGTTGATTTTCAATTTAACGAATTCCTTTATCAACAAAATATTCACATACTTTGAGAAATATTATACATAAATTACATTTAACGAAAAGGAATTCACTCAACACATATGACGTTTCAGTTGTTAAATAAATCCAGTAATACAAAGCATGACTTTTGCATAAGTGGGTAAGATCAAACAAATACATTAGGTACTAAACACAGGAATTAAAAACCTAGACATTCATCCTAATTGATGACCAAATAACAATCTTGTAGCATCGCAAAGTGAAGTAATGCTCAAACCATATGCATAAAAAATTAATTTAGTAAGTTAAGAAAAAAAGGAAATATAACACAATATTAGAAAAATAATTTTGGTCTCTACTTCAAATGTATTTTCCTAACCATGATTCCTATAAAACCGGCATATTGGACCAAAACATATTCCACGAATTGAATTCCCAAGGCCCTAATCTTGGCGAGGGAAATGCCAGCAGGCTCACGAAAGAGAACAACTCTCAATTCGTTAGATTCATTGAACAAATGTTAAAAGAAAAAGAGCAAAAGCAATTAATAAATGGTACTTGCAAAAAAACAAAAAAAAGGAAATAAATCAACATATAATACTCCAGACGCTTACTTTCATTCCTGGCTAGAGCTTTAAGGATAAGTGTAATATCCCAAATTTTATTCACCAAAAATCATTGTGTATTTGATTATAGTAAATGGAATAAAATGGTAAATTTTGGTGCACTTGAAGTAGCCAAAATGTTGGAAATAGAAATTATATGAAATTTTTTGGCTAAGTAAAACATTAAGAATAGTTTTTGTCTTCATGAAAGCCTAATATTTTAGCCCAAAATTAAGTATGGAAGAGCACACTTTTTGGCCCAATACATGATGAAAATTTTGGCAAAAAAGAAAAGGGAAGAAGGAAGATAACACTTGTTACAAAAATTTGAAGAAAATATAAGGGTAAAATAGTCATTTGGCTAATAAAAATTAAAAGCCAATATTTTCCCTTTTATTATAAGAAAGGACAGCCAAAGAGATAAAGAAACAATAAAAATAAATGGTTGGGACACCTGGCATGCCATGTGGAAGCCTTGTGTGCCATATGGAAAAAGGAAGTAAAAAAAGTAAAGACGTGAAAATTTGTAATAAAATATTATATTTTAATGAGGTGGAAGTGGATACTTTTAAAAGCTTATTATGCTCTTCCAAGACCCCATTTTCATCCAGAATTCAAGAGAAGAGATAGAGAGAGAGGTTGAAGAAAAACAAAGAGTAAAGAGAAAGAACAAGTGGTAAAAAAACAAATCAAGGTAAGTTGGTAGCAAAATTCATATGTTCTAGCCATTAAACTAATGGAAACCTTCTCTAATCTTCACATCCTTCTTGAAATCATGTAAAGCAAGGATAAAATTAAAGAAAAAGAGGGAGAGAGTTTAAGAGGCCAGCTTTACCCAAGAAGAGGGTGAATTGAGTGATGTATTAAATTTTTTTATTGTTATGGTGTTATGAAAATGAATGAGGAAAGAGTAGAGATGAGAGAAATTGCATACGAAGGTTTATACTGGTTCAGCCTAACCCCAGGCCTACGTCCAGTCCTTAGAGATCAACACCTCTTGAGATTTTCACTAATCTTCTAGGATTCAGTAGGCTCTTGGAACGCCGCAGTACAATAGCTGTCCTTGAAAGAACTTCGAGCAGAAATGTTCTAAACTTAGAACTTTCTCTCCCTCACTTACACTCTTGTAAGTCTTATGAGTAGTAACGTTCTCTGCTACTTGTACCTTGTAAGTCTTACGAGCAGAAATTCTTACCAAGAATTCTCTCTACAGCTTCCCCCGTAAGAAAATCTACCCTGTTTAGATCACTTTACCTTGAGATCAATTCAGAAGTACAAATGAATATGTATATAGACTCTCTCACATAGTAGATATGATAATCACTAAAGTACAATATGAATACAAAGAGAAATAAGAAAGACTCTAGTAAATTTTCAGCTCTAATGTTTGTTCGTGTTTGATGTTTTGTATTTATAGCTGTTCTGAAATTAGTCGTTGTGGAATGAAATGTCCCGTTATGGAGAGGGATGTGTACGTTTGAATTTTCAGACAACCTGTCATAGTATGTTAGTTGTGGTAGGTAGCCGATATTCGATGGGGTAATGATGATGTTCACCACGATTGATTTTCTTATTTGAATCTGTAATCTAAACGTTCAATCTCCTGTTTCACACTTGAAATATATGTTAGTTGTCGTTTAGGTATATTAACAAGTGAAAACATAATGAATAAATAACATTTAACCATATTTGGATTGTTCTCTGTAACTCATTCTGCTTCAGTAACTGTTAAACTCAAGTTCTTACTACAAACTCGAGTTCTGAGAATAAAATCGAGTTCTAATCAATTTTGCATGTCTGAATAGTGATAACTTTCAAGTATACGGTGATAACTTTCAAGTGTCTTTGAGAGTGTTTGGAGAATTTTGTATTTAAACTCAAGTTCTCAGATCAACACTCGAGTTTCCTGCATGAACTTTCAAGTTTCCTTGAAGTACACTGATATACAAACTTGAGTTCTTACCCATAACTTAAGTTTATTTCCTAATTTTTCAAAGTACCAACTCGAGTTATTCTAAAAAACACGAGTTTCAGTGTGTCTAGCACCTCTTTAGCTTGTCTCCTCCAAAAACTTGTAAGAGTTCATTTTGCCAACTCGAGTTCCCATCTGACTATAACTTGAGTTTTGATTCCAAACTTGAGTTCTTCATGTATTGCAAGTTTATGAATAAGTCTCTAGATAAAACTTACAGATGTTAAATAGCCAACTCGAGTTCTCTTCAGATCATAACTCGAGTTTTAACCTAAAACTTGAGTTCATCATAAAGTTTCATTTTCTGACTAAGCTTATGTATAAAACTTGTGAGAGTTTGAATAGCCAACTCGAGTTCTCTTTAAACTATTACTTGAGTTTTGATTTAAAACTCGAGTTCTGAAGATAATACAAGTTTCTGAGTCATTTCTGGATAAAACTTCCAAGAGTTAACTTTCAAGACTCGAGTTCTTCAGCATACACAACTTGAGTTTTCATGGCAAACTTGAGTTTCTAACCTAATCATCATAACATCATATGTCTTTCATTGCCAGAAACTCTCAGGAGTGAACTTCTAGGACTCGAGTTCTCTTTAGGGCCAAACTTGAGTTTTGCTCTAAAACTCGAGTGTATCATATTGATACCATTTATGCAGTGTCCATAACTCAAGTGTTAGTCTTAACTTGTGAGAGTTATATTAAGACTTTCATGAAAAACTCAAGTTTAACAATGAAAATTGAGTTCTTCACTAATCGCAACTCCAGTTTTTCTCCAAAACTCGAGTGTATCAGATAATCTGTTGGAACAAGGATTTGTCAATTTGTGAAATGAATTTAACAATCAATTTAACTCAATGTTCTTGATTAAAATTTGTTATTTCTTTTTAAGACAATTGATTATCAGTAGAGATCTGGTCGATTTTAAGAGATAAATAAGAAGAAATCAAGGTAAGCTTGATTCCTATTGTTGTTTTATTATTATTGTTGGTGGTTTGGTTGGTTATTTGGCTTGAATTGTCTTGAATTTGTGATTTGGGATGCATGAACCCTAAGGGGAGGTGCTGCCCAAACTTTGATGAATCATGTTCAAGAGATATTTAAGTGATTAAACAAGTGATTTAGGATGAAAAGGTGAATTGTTGAAAGGAATAAAAAAAACTTCCATTTTCTCAAATTTTCCAAATTTTTGTCTAGACTAGTTAGGGTTGTTTGGGTTTGAATTTGATGGATTTGATGATTCCATTATGTTTAAAATGGAAAATTATATAGGGTACGTGTGAAAAATAGAGTTTGGAGGCTTTAGGGTGTGAAATAACAATTTTACCCATAAAACCCTAACTTTATGGATGTCAAGGGTATTTCTGGAAAAGCAGTGTGAATTTTTTAAAAATAAGGTAAAAAATGGATTCAACACGTGAAATTGTATAGGAATGCCAAGTCATAATTTTTGGAAAAGTAAAATTATACCAAGTATAAATGGAATTAGACTGGATTCCCTAGGGGCATTTTGGTAATTACATCTTTTGAGTAAAAATAACCAAATTTATAAGTCTTAAAATAAGGTTTGAATGAATTTTAGGATTTGATATTTGTCCGAACTAGATAAAGAGTTAAAGGACCGGTATTAACTAGGCATCGGAAAGGATTTCAGGTAGTAACTCTATCTTTTATATATTATGTGATTATTTATATGCATTGAATTTTCATGTTATGTTATGTGAAGTCTGTGTGACATAATTCCTAGAGATATGGTGTTAGAAAAGCACAAGTACGACCCTGTGGGAAAAGTACAAGTACCACTAGGCCAGTTTCGACCCACTGAGGTGTGGTATAGGAAAAGCATAAGGCCATCGGACCCACTAAGGTAGTATGACAAGTACGGACAAGTTGTTGCCTGCTCCGAAATATTATTATGATCACTGTGTGGCAAATAGGTACAAAACAGTCATTTTGATATGGAAAAAGCATAGTTTTGATCCTGAATATTGGTTGACAGATATGTTTGTGGCAATTTTTTTGTTACATAACATAGTGCATTGCATGTTTATCTATCACATTTTATATGATTTATTGCATATTACTACTGAGATTCATTTGAATCTCACCTTTTCCATAAATGAAACTTATTAAGCTAGAGGAAACGGCTCCAAGGGCAAGAAAGATGACACCGGCAACTGAGAAGTTCCGTATCTGGGAAGTAGTACATATCATACGGATCTAATCATCATCTGGGAACTTTATTCCTAGATATCCTTAATCCTAATATAAGGTGTCCACATCATGCAGATACTGTGCATACTGAGTCGTCGGGGTATCTCAAAAATAGAGAGCTCTCATGTACAACAGTAAAATAGAGATACAACATTTTTGGCCTAGAAGAAGAATGATATTATGGAGCGGGGTCTCAGAGATAGTTTTTATAGAGTTCATAGATCACATGACAAAGTACGCATTGGATAATATGTACCGATTCTGATAAGCGAATATTATACAATATTGGGTTGTCTAGAGACGAGTGGAATGACCTTTTAGGATGAGGGCAGTCCTGGGGTTCTGATGCTCGGAAGCGATTGGAGCTAGTACTAGCATTCTTACACCAGTACATTAAGGTTAATCGTGCTCGAGCCAGGGAAATGGAATTATGGGTGACCCCCTGGGATAAAGTTATGTAGCATAAAAGGGTAGAAACATGTTATACAATAATGTATAGACTGTGTATTATTAAAAGCTTCCTCTAAACTGCTGTTAATATCTATTATATGTTATTTTTGGACTATATGTGCACCAAAATTTTATGAAATGACAAATATTCCCTTATAGATATGTGAAATTTACCTCTTCCTTATTTTGATATAGTAAGTTATAAAGATGGTGAGACAAAGAGGTAGAGGTGCTGGGTGAGGTCAGGGAGCTAGACCTGATCCAATACAGCGGATATTAGGAATGTTAACAAAGCAACGTATGATGATACATATCTTAGAGACGAGTTGTAAGAGGTGTAGTAGAAACAAAATATAGATAAGGAAAGAGAGAATAATCCAGTGGACAGAAGAATAAACTTAATCATCCTGAGAATCTTGTTTAGGAGCAACCTCCGATTAGACCTATTGTTGAGGCTAAAAGTCTACAGATATAGGTAGCATGATTTTGTCAGCAACAACCCCCTGCCTTCTAAGGGAAGTTTGATCCTTAGGTGGCAGAAGACTGGTTATCCTGTATGGAGAAAATTTAGTATTTTAGAATGCCCGGATTATAATATCCCAAAATGTACTCAAGGGCTATGTGTATAAATAGATAGTGAAATTAATGAAAGAATTATCCTAAGAAATTGTACAATGACTTTACCCCAATTAATTATTGGTAAATGACCTAAGTTTCACCTAAAATCAGGAATAGTCAAAAACATAATAGAAATACAAGAATAAAAGAGAAATCAAAGAAAAAAAAGATTAATGGCATATGAATTATAATTGCCAAGATCAAGGGTAAAGAAGAAAGAAGAAGCTTAGTCAAATGGTCTTCATTTGATTAAGTTGAAAAATTGACCAAAAGGCTAGATCACAAGAGTAACTTGATCAATGTAATATCCTCCTTTGGAATACCCACAAAGTACAAGACTAGGGGAGAGATGAATCAATTAATATCTTCACCTTTTATACAAGAAAAGTCAACAAAAATGGCTTGGACACTTGTAAAGTAAAGGGAGAGGCTTTAATTCATTAAGTCTCTATTTTTCATCTTCTTCTCATCCTCATTCATGGTCATCAGCTGCACAAGAGAAGAGGAAAGAGAAAGCATTGACCAATGAAGCTAACTAAGGTTAGTTAATTAACCTTACAACTTTATTAAGACTTCACCAAAATTTGACACATGGTTTTTTTTCCTTTTTGCCTTGGTGATTCACGGCCAAGCAAATTGAAGAAGTGAAGATTAAATATTAAACCATATACTCCCTCTTCCATTCATTAAGCAAGTCGGCTAACATAACCATGGAAAGAGAAAAGAAGAGTTGGAGAAGACAAGAACAAGGTGAGACTTTCCATCTTGATTTTCACCTAGTAGATCTCTTCTATAGCTCAAACACCCTTCATAAACATTGTTCCTCTTGATGAGAGCTTCAATTCTATGGTTTTAGAATTTCAAGAGGAGGTGTTTTGAGCCATCTTGCAAAAGCACAAGTTCAAGAAATAAAGAAAGAACCTAAGGAGGAGCAAGATGTGAGCTTTAGCTTCATTTTAATCTATAGATTGTGTTGGTTGGTTGAGGATAGATTTTCCCATGTGAATTTCTACCCTGTTTTTGGTCAAGCTAGGGTTGTGAAGATTCATGGTATTTTGATTGTGTTCATGGTGTTTTATGATGGTTAGAAGGCACATGAAACTAGTATGAGGCTTAAATTGGATGTTTGGTAATTGTTGGAATATATCTCAAATTTCTGCCAAAATAGGACGCCTATAAGGAATTGGAATTTGGTAATTTTTTTTCCATTGGCTTTAAAAGGAAAAATTGTGTAGGTATGCAAGTGTTCATGATTTTTGGATACTTGTATATGAATTGAGAATTTTTGGAAGTAAAGAATCAATGTTGTGTAATCTGCCTTCTAGAAACAGTTTTGTTGCAATGGGTATTTTGTTGACCAAATGATGTCCAACTTTTATGAAACTTTCCAGCCTAAAATTAGACTTATAAAGATTTAATTTAATAGGTCATAATGATCCATTGGATTTGTGTACTGAGAGTTCTACATTTTTGAAGTTGGGTAATGAAAAACTGGAACTTTTTGGTACAGTGAGTAGAAAGGGGAAGTTCTTTATTAATTGGTGCACAAATAGCTAATGGCTATATTTTTTTCTTAAAATTAGACTTAATTACGGTCATGTTGAACTTAGAACCACCTCATTTCTATTTTTGTAGAATTAGTTATGAAGTTTTGAAGTTCGGTAAAGAATCAGGGGATTCTTAGCCGCGGCCAAAATGTTTCTGACATGTTTTTTGCCGTGGCCAGGTACTTTTCGCCACGGCCAAGACCCAAATTTTCCCAAATTTCATATTTTCCAAGAGGTGATGATTGATATGGCATTTCCCAACCCTATAGGCCTTTGTTTAAGCTTCCAAGGGCTACCTAAATGACTCTAATGATAACCAACAAGTCGAAACCAAGGATAAACATAGGGATGAGTTAAGAATAATTTAGTTTACCTCATGCAAAGTTATTGGAATAAGTAATAACCCGTCCAATTCATTAATTCCCATATATAGGATTTGATATCTGCCCGGGACAACCAAGGAACTGGTAACATGTCACGAAACATTAGAAAAGCTAAGGTAGTAACTTCTCCCTCATTCTATGTATCCTGCTTCATGCATATTATTGCCATTATACATACTTGAACTGTGAATATGAATCGGGCCGAATTACCTTTTAAGCATTCAGATGAGAAGGGATTTGGCCCATTAGAATACCCAGCGCTGTGGGAAGGGATGGTACGTCCTTGAATAGAATTATTTATTGAATGAACATATCTCTGAATGTTGAATGAATATTGAACTGTCTGGTATGTGGTTGTTGTTATGGCATGTTTCTTCGTATGCATTTTATATGAGTGCTATTTGTTACTACTGGGAATCTTTTGAATCTCAACATTTTCTAATAACTAACCTACAGCACGGGCAAGTAGTTCTCGTGGGAAGAAGATAGCCACGGACGGGTAGAAGTGAAGACTTAGAATTTATTTTCTGTTGGTTATCTTAATTTTGGAATTGTATATAAACATAATGGTATTTTGTTAAACTTAGTACTCATGGTGGAAAAGTACACCAACTGTAAACCTGGAAGGTTGTATGTAACCGATGTAAATTATCTAGAACCGGGTGACAGTATGGATCCTTTAGTAGCAAACTTATTCTGATTATCCACTAAGAACTTCAGTAGGTACTCTGATATTAAGAAATGGAAATAGACCCGAATGAATTATACCAATTTGAAAAATGAAAATGAGACCACAACTAAAATGTTTTGAAATACCTTTTGGGATCATAACTAAAATGAGACCACAACTAAAATGAAAACCCACTTAATTATAGGATCGGACCCTGTAGTCAAGTTGGGATCATAAATGGATTAAGAACTGCTTCTGGTCTCTAATCTGGCATCAAGTCACGTTTTCAACTGCTTCGTACGGTTCAAAAGTAGGGTGTTACACAGATAACATTAAAGTACAACTGGCAATTTATAAACTAGAAGGTGATGCAGATAGGTGGTACAAAAATACTGAGATGATTCTACAGGCTCGATGTATTCCTATCACTTGGGAATTATTTCAGGAACAATTTAATGACAAATACTTCCCCCGGTTAGTCCAAATTCCACAGGAAATTAAGTTCCTTACCGTTTCAGTAAGACGAGAAGGAAAGTTTTATGTGTACTTGGATCACTACATCCGATTGTCTGATACTCTTCATACTTGAGGTATCATGATGATGAGGGCTGGAGCTCAGACATGATGATATGGGGACTGAGACCAGAACTGAAAGAGAAATTAGTCTCCAAACGATTTACTGAATTTAATAAGGCAGTGGACGAATGCCGAGTTGGAAATTGTGCCCTAGGGGCCAATCATTGTACTTTGAACATTGTTATTCAATGAATTTCTCCATTTAGTTATCACATTATTCATATGTTCACTGTGATAACTGTATCCTTGGATAAATCATAATGATTGTCCTAAATGTCCCTTGTTAGTAATCTCTGTGGGAGCAAAGATGAAATAAGACCAGTATGACTTTGATAAGGTATGGGGATACGGATTAAAGTCTTAGGTACTTGTAGGAGTACAAGGAGAAAATTTTTAGTATTTTAGAATGCCCAGATAACATTAAAGTACAGCTGGCAATTTATAAACTAGAAGGTGATGTAGATAGGTGGTAGAAAAACACTGAGATGATTCTACAGGCCCGAAATATTCCTATCACTTGGGAATTATTTCAGGAACAATTTAATGACAAATAATACTTCCCCCGGTTAGTCCGAATTCCACAGGAAATTAAGTTTCTTACTATTTTAGTAAGACGAGAAGTAAAGTTTTATGTGTACTTGGATTGCTACATCCAATTGTCTCGATACTCTTCATACTTGAGGTATCGTGATGATAAGGGCTAGAGCTCAGACATGATGATACGGGGACTAAGACCATAAATGAAAGAGAGATTTGTCTCCAAATGATTTACTGAATTTAATAAGGCAGTGGAGGAATGCCGAGTTGGAAATTGTGGCATAGGGGCCAATCATTGTACTTTGAACATTGTTATTCAATGAATTTCTCCATTTAGTTATCACATTATTAGCATGTTCACTGTGTTAACTATATCCTTGGATAAATCATAATGATTATCCTAAATGTCCCTGGTCGGTCATCTCTGTAGGAGCAAAGATGAAATAAGATCAGTTTAATTTTGATAAGGTATGAGGATACGAATCAAAGTCTTAGGAACTTGTAGGAGTACAAGGTGATGGACCGACCAGCTATGAGAAGGCTACATGGATCAAGTCATAAGCTTATCTCATGTATAACCATGTCATAATGCCTTTTGACCTGAGATTATCATGGATTCATACATGAGAGTCACTAAGCTTTAACTTAGTCAAAAGTCATGTTTAACCGAGTGATGATAAAGGCTACAATCGAGCTTAGTGGTTTTCATGCAGAGGAATGTGAATGGTCAAGATGGAATTTGTCCCTCACATTAGTAGAGAGATATTACTGGGCCTCTCGATGAGTGAGTCTGAGAAATGTATGGCTATACTACAATAAAAAGGAGTTTCCATTTCTATAATTAGACTACTTAGGGATAGAGAAAGTAATGGTAAGGAATAGGAGGATGACATTCTCCATGCCTCATCCTTAACTGAAATATCGTGTGATAAAAGGGATGTGATATGGTTATACGACATGTTGTATCGTATTGTCGATTGTCATATGAATTGGATAGTCATAATGTCTTGCTAGAGGCTGCTTACGACTTGTGGGTTAGTATAGTCATTGGCCCACTGCCAACTTCGTATGGGCCTACAAGGTTGCACATAAGAATAGCTTAACACGAGCTATAATGTCCAGATTCATTGAATCTAAGATGCATATAAGATTTAATGAATAGAATGTTTAATTTAGGGTGGACGAATTATATATATATATATATATATATATATATATATATTATATACACATGTTGTGTGAATATTTATTTGATAAATATTTATATGTGTGTGTGTTGTGTATATTTATATTTGAAAAGAAAATTAATAATATTATATATACACATATGTATTTTTGAAATACATATATACATATATAATATATATTATATGAAAATATTATATTATATATATATAATATATATTATTTGATAATATATATGAAATATGTGATAGTATTATATTATATGATAATATCTGAAATTTAATTTATAAAGATAAATTAAATCTAATTTGATTACCTCTTTATTCTAATTAAATTAAATAAATAGGTTAAATTAAAACAGTTAGACAGATTTAATTAAACAAGATTTATTTAATTAGCTTATCAAAACAATGAAGTGTTAATTGATATAATAAGGATTATGAAATTAATCAAGATTAATTTTAAAAATCCAATATCCATCATAAAATAGATAACCCTCACTAGTTATCAAAGGTAAGAGCTAGGGTTTTTTCTATAGATGATGAAAAATATAGAGCCGCAAGAAAACCCTTGATGTACATTAAAGGCGCTAGCACGCTGCTGATGTTGGGTCTTGTTTGTGTGAATACCAGTAGAGGGAGCTGATCTAAGTAGTTAGCTCCTTAAGATCCTAATGGAAAAACTTCAAAGAAGAACTAGCCAACATGTTGATGTCGGAGATGCTTAATCTCACACTCATAGAGTTTGATGCTCTTTTAAGAAGAATTAGCGGACATTTAGATGTCGGGGAAATTATTTCAGGAGCAGCCAAGCATGGAGATTTGAGAACTCGCAATATGTTGATGATTGTGGGTATTCAAAAAAAAATGAATAAGGTACGACTCTTTCTAACTCAATTTAAATGCCTTTGATAGATCTGCAATTGGGATTGATAAACTTTTGCAATTTTAAATTTTAATTCTTCCGCTATGTGCCTATCAATCCCAACAGTGGTATCAGAGACTGGTCAATTATGTATTTAAATTGAGTTTTAGTGGTTATTGTGTTCTTATATATGTGATATATAAGTTGAACATGATTTTAGAAAGATTGGGTTATAGTAGTAGTGCTGCCAGATTTTTGTTTTTTAGAGGCAGTGTGACTGTGACAAATTTTTAAATGACCAAAATCTTGCCCAATAATTTTGAAAATTTCCATAATGAAAGTAGAAATCCTAAGCTTTAACTTGATATATAATATGTGCTATTCGGATTAGTACATTAGGAGATATCATTTTTTGAAATTAGGCTTTGAATCTAGAATGTTTTCTGTGGCAGCGACAATTAATTTTAGTTTCGGGAAAATTGTTCCTATATTTTTTTGAAAACTATATTTTTTTGTCAAAAATAGGCCTAATGAGGGTTATATAGAACTTTGAACCACTACAATTGGAGTTTTCTAGATTTAATTATGATTTTTCAAATTAAGGTGAAAAATCTAGAAGTCTAGTAGAACTGCCGTAGCTAACTATCCGTAGCTCGATATAACCTAATCACGAAATTTATTGCTTTTCATATTGTATGAACTGTTGATTGTTGTGGTTTACTTCTCAAAATTGTTTGGTTATGGTGAATAAAATGGCTTTAGTTTTTACAAGGGTTATAATATTTAAATACGGCCTACGTGTGTGCCTTCCTTTAAATAGTCTCGATGTACATTCTCTTCTCATCTCACTCCCCTCGTATGTTTAAATGAGGTTTCTCTCAATGTATTTCTTTTTCTTATTTGGAGAAGTACTCTCATTGGCTTGGAATTATTTTAGGTTAAGCGAGTCATGTTGTGTCACGTTTGAATTATGCTCTTGATTAGATCATTGCATGCATCCTTTTGCGTTTATATGTATTTATTTGTATGAGATACAACCACGATTGCATTCATATAAAAAAAAGTAATTGATAAGCCCTCTAAATAAAATCTTAAGTCATAATTCCATCAATTAATGAATACTTGTTAAAACCTAGACCGCTCAATTGTAGGTTCCACCAAAGTGGATGTATTTGAGTTATCTTGGTGAAACAAGCGTGAGTAACGGCGCTACTCACAATGATTCATTATTGTTTTGACTTAATTGAGATTAACAAAATGGTTTTGGGTCTCAAGGCATTAGATGGGATTAAACATGCCAGATCATATGATGATCGAATCTTATAAAGATCTAAGAGTTACATATGATGTAATTGGTAAAGAGGTTACCTACCTAAATAACTTGAATTTAAGTGTCCTGCCAAAGCGGACTTAAATTTAAGCGAAATATGGATCTTAGCCTACTAATTATAACATTGAGGGTTGTTAACTTAATAGGAGATTACTAAATAACTTTTCATATTTTAATTGTAGAATCATGCCGACTAGTAATACTGCTATACTATCACTGTGATCAGTCCTAAAGAAGAACAAACTCAATGGGACAAACTTTCTTGACTAGTTTAGGAACTCGAGAATTGTTCTCAAGCACGAAAGAAAGGCACATGTCCTAAATCAACACATTCCTAATGAGCCTACAGCCAATGCTCCAAGAGCTCATAAAGATGCTTACACGAAGCATAAAGATGACTCTATAGATGTAGGTTGCCCAATGCTTGCCACCATGGTTCCAGATCTCCAAAGAGATCTAGAACTTATGGAGGCTCATGAGATAATTGTGCATCTCGAGGAAATGTTCCAGCAACAGGTAAGGCAAGAGAGGTATGATACCACAAAGGCCTTATATTCCTACAAGATGGCTGAAGGTTCATCAGTTAGTACTCATGTGTTAAAGATCAAAGCCTATATTGATGACCTTGAGAGGCTTGGATTTTCCATGAGTCAGGAGTTAGCTATAGATTTGATCTTGAACTCACTCCCGAAAGTTATGACCAATTTTTCATGAACTACAACATGAACAACATGGAGAAATCAATTTCTGAATTGCATGGGATGCTCAAAGTTGTTGAGCATAACATTAAGAAAAGCCTATCACTGTTTTAATGGTTCAAAAAGGAAAGGATATTAAAAAAGAAATGCAAGGGCAAGGGAAAGGGAAAGGGTAATGACTTATGTGGTAAGACCAAAGAGTCAAACAAGCCCAAAACTGACATGGATAGCAAAGTAAATGTCTTCAAGGCACGACTGGCTGCAAAAGGATTCATTCAAACTCATGGTGTAGACTATAATGAAACCTTTACCCCAGTTACAATGGCCAAATCAATTAGAATCATTCTTGCCATCACAGCATATTATGGTTATGAAATATGGTAGATGGACGTCAAAACAGCCTTCCTTATTGGAAAACTCCTTGAGGATGTGTACATGACACAACCTGAAGTTTTCGTGCGTCTAAAGGATTTTGGTAAGGTATGCAACCTTTAAAGATCTATTTATGGATTAAACCAAGCATCTCAAAGTTGGAATCATTATTTTGATAAAGTAGTCAAACAGTTTGGATTCATTCAAAACATCGATGAACCTTGTGTTTCCAAGAAGGTTAGTGGGAGCACAATTGTATTTCTAGTGCTTTATGCAAATGACATCCTACTCATTAGGAATGACATTCCTACCTTGCAGAGTATCAAGTCTTGGCTTGGGAAGTGTTTCTCAATGAAAGACTTAGGCGAAGCCACTTATATCCAAAGGATTAGAATCTATAGAGATAGATCCAAGAGACTAATAGGCCTAAGTCAAAGTAGTGAGGGTCGTTGAACTGCTGTCAAGAATATCCTAAAGTACTTGAGAATGATTGAGGACTTATTCTTGGTATATGGTGGATTGGATGATGAGCTCTGTGTAACTAGTTATACAGATACAAGTTTCCAAACTAGCCAAGATGATCTTAGATTACAATATAGATATATATTCCTTTTGAATAGTGGTGTAGTAAGCTGGAAGAGCTATAAGTAGAGTACTATAGCAGATTTTGCAATAGAAGCTAAGTATATAACAGCATCGGATGCAACTAAAGAAACCGTTTGTATCATAAAGTTCATTATATAACTAGGGATGGTGCCTACCATCCCAAATCTAATAGATTTTTTCTGTGACAATAGCAAAGCTATTGAGGATCAAACATATACTCAGGAAATTTCATCTTATCATAGAAATTAATGATAGAGGTGATATAAAAATATGTAAAGTAGCAGGAGAAGACAATGTTGATAATCTTCTTTCTAAGCTGCTTGCACAGGCGAAGCATGAGCGTCATGTTAGGACAATGTGAATTAGGTAAACTAATTATTGTACCTAGTGCAAGTGGGAGGATGTTAGAAATTATGCCCTAGGGGCCAATTATTGTACTTTTGAACATTGTTATTTAATGAATTTCTCTATTTAGTTATCACATTATTCACATGTTCACTGTGATAACTGTATCCTTGGATAAATCATAATGATTGTCCTAAATATCCCTGGTCGGTCATCTCTGTGGGAGCAAAGATGAAATAAGACCAGTATGACTTTGATAAGGTATGGGGAAATGAACAAAGTCTTAGGCACTTATAGAAGTACAAGGTGATGGATCGACCCGCTATGAGAAAGCTGCATGGATCAAGTCATAAGCTTATCTCATGTATAACCACGTCACATTGCCCTCTGACCTAAGATCATCATGGATTCCAACATGAGAATCACTAAGCTTTGACTTAGTCAAAAGTCACCTTTAACCGGGTGATGATAAGTGCTACAATCGAGCTTAGTGGTTTTCATGTAGAGGAATGTGAATGGTCAAGATGGAATTTATCCCTCACATTAGTAGAGAGATATTACTCGGCCCCTCGATGAGTGAGTCTAAGAAATATATGGCCATACTACGATAGAAAGGAGTTTCCATTTCTATAGTCAGACTACTCAGGGATCAAGAAAGTAGTAGTCAGGAATAGGATGATGACATTCTCCATGCCTTATCCTTGACCAAAATATCATGTGACAAAAGGGACGTGATATGGTTATATGATAGGTTGTATCGTATTGTCGATTCTCATATGAATTGGGTAGTCGTAATGTCCTTGCTAGAGGCCGCTTACGACTTGTGGGTTAGTATAGTCAATGGCCCACTGCCAACTTCGTATGGGCCTACAGAGTTGCACATAGTCAATGAATACAATGCTTAATCTAGGGTGGACGAATTATACACACACACACACACACACATATATATATATATATTTATTATGTACACATGTTGTGTGAATATTTATTTGATAAATATTTATATGTGCGTGTGTGTGTGTGTATTTATATTTGAAAATAAAATTAATAAAATTATATATACACATATGTATTTTTGAAATACATACATACATATATAATATATATTATTTGATAATATATATATATATATATATATATATATATATATATATTATATACGATAATACTATATTATATATATAATATATATTATTTGATAATATATATGAAATATATGATATTATTATATTATATGATAATATTATTATATTGTATATATATAAAGATATTATATGATAATATCTCATATTTAATTTATAAAGATAAATTAAATATAATTCGATTAACTTTTTATTCTAATTAAATAAATAGGTTAAATTAAAACTATTAGACATATTTAATTAAACCATATTTATTTAATTAGCTTATCAAAATAATTAAGTGTTAATTGATATAATAAGGATTATTAAATTAATTAAGATTAATTTTAAGAATCCAATATCCATCATAAAATAGATAACCCTCACTAGTTATCAAAGGTAAGAGCTAGGGTTTTTCTATAGATGATGAAAAATATAGAGCCGTAAGAAAACCCTAGAAGGACATTAGAGGCACTAGCACGCTGCCGATGTTGGGTCCTATTCTTGTGGATACCAGTAGAGGGAGTTGATCTGAGTAGTTAGCTCCTCAAGATCCAAAAGGCAAAACTCCAAAGAAGAACTAGCCAACATGTTGATGTCGGGGATGGTTAATCTCATACTCATAGAGTTTGATGCTCTTTTAAGAAGAATTAGCGGACATGTAGATGTCGGGGAAATTATTTCAGGAGCAGCCAAGCATGGGATTTGAGAACTCGCAATACGTTGATGATTGTGGGTATTCAAACAAACATGAATAATGTACGCTCTTTCTAACTCAATTTAAATGCCTTTGATAGATCCGCAATTGGGATTGGTAAACTTTTGTGATTTTAAATTTTAATTCTTCTGCTCTGTGCCTACCAATCCCAACATGCCGGATCACAAAAAGCAACTTGCTAAATTTGTACTTTGATAGAAATGTTGGCAGTAAGGGATCATCTGGCAATGGGAGTTCTTCTCAGAAACGTAAGAATCCAGGAGAACCATCTAAGGGAAATGAAAAAAACCTTACCAAACTGGTAACCGTAATAACCAAAGACCCCTAGAGAATAGAACATGTTGGAACTATAGTAAGCCTAACTATCCCAGAAGGCTATGTGGTGCTCTAGTAGTGCAGAGAATTTGTTATAAATGCTAGCAACTGCGGTATTTTGCCAACAACTGTCTATAATAACAAAGGACAAAGGAGCTAAGGATGAGAACTTAGGGCAAAGTTTTTGCCATGACACAGGAGGAAGCCAGGAAATCTCCAAAACTAATCTAAGGTACGGTTATACTTAATGGTAATTTGGTACAAGCATTGTATGATTTGGGTGCTAGTTATTCATTCATTACATATGACTATATGGGACGGCTAGGCCTGTGTTTGCATCAGTTGCCATATGATCTGGTTATGTATATACCATGGGTGATAGATCTATCACTGTAGAGGTTTGTTTAAATTGCATAATTAATGCCATTTGAACTGACCAATGTACCTGTAGTATTCATGGACCACTTGAATCAAATTTTCCATTCCTATCTAGACCAATTCGTAGTAGTCTTTATTAATGATATTCTAGTGTAATCACAAAGCAAAGCAGAACATGAAAAGCATTTAAGAACAGTGCTGAGCATATTGAAAGATAAGCAACTCTATGCCAAGCTAAGCAAGTATGAGTTTTAGCTTTCGAAAGTAACATTTCTGGGCCATTTATTCTTATGATAAATGGTCTCAATGGATCCTAGCAAAGTGGAAGTAGTACTTAATTAGGAAAGGCTAGAAAATGTTAATGAAATACTCAGTTTTCTGGGTCTTGCCGGTTATTACAAGAGATTTAAATATAATTTCACTATAATTACTTTTCGTTTGACAAGGTTGACATGGAAAACTCAACATTTTGTATAGGATGAAAATTGTGAGAGGAGCTTTACAGAGCTGAAGGAAAGATTGACAATAGAACCAATGCTGATAATCCCTGATCCACAGTTAACCATTGTGGTCTATAGTGATTCAAGCAAGCTTGGATTGTGATATGTCATGATGTAGCAGGGCAAAGTTATGTTATATGCCTCTCATCAGCTGAAGCCTCATAAACTAAACTATCCCACTCATGCTCTTGGTTTAGTAGCAATTGTTTTTAAGCTGAAAATATGGAGATATTATCTCTATGGGGCAACCGTAGAGTTATACTGCGACCATAAAAGCTTGAATACCTGTGAGATCAGAAAGAGTTGAACATGAGACAACGCATATGGATGGAGTTTCTTAAAGACTGCAACCTGGAAATTAAATACCATCCACGGAAGGTTAATATTATTGCGAGTGCAATGAGTCGTAGGAATGTGCAGGTAGAAGCCCTAATGATTTAAGAGTAGAAACTGATTGAGGATATCAAAAATCTCAATCTGTTTAATCATATTCAGATTAGTAGCAGTAATGTTAGTAAGGCAAAAAATGATCTAAGAACAGCAATTGAGGAAGCTCAGTTGTAGGATGATAAAACACAATCTATCATAAACATGATTGAAAAGGGTGAAACTCAGGGATATGAATTGTCACCAAGTAGAATAGTTAGATACAAGAAGCAGATATATATTCCATCACAAGCTGAATTCAGACAACAAATCTTGGATGAAGCGCACAAGAGTAGATATACTCTGCACCCAAGATCAATTAAATGTATCATGACTTAAAGTCCATGTATTAGTGGCCGAGAATGAAAAGAGATGTGACAAAGTTTATGGCTCGTTGTCTTACTTGACAGAAAGTGAGAGTTAAGCATCAACAACCATAAGGGATTTTGTAAAACCCTAAAATTCCTAAGTGGAAATTGGAGAGCATTACCATGGATTTCATGACAGGAATATCTAAGATTAAAAAAATATGATGCAACATAGGTAATTATCGATCGAATCCTTCCACTTGCACAGATTGATACAACAATAGCTATCATTCAAGCATTTAAACGGCTTCATATGAAGCATTGTATGGAAGGAAATGACAATCGCCCTTCTGATAAGTAGATTTGTCTAAGAGAAAAATGTATGGGCTAGATATAGTTAACTAAACAACAGAGCATATTAAAGTTGATACAATAGAGATTATTAGCTACCCAGAGCATACCTAAAAAACTTTATGCCGACAAGAGATAAAAACCTCTAGAATTTATGGTTGGAGATCACATATTTCTAAGAAGTTTCATTTGTCACTGGTATTGGTAGGGCATTAAAAGTAAAGAAATTAAGCCCTAGGTATATTAGCCCATTTGAAATATTGCCAAGAATTGGGCTAGTAGAGTACCATATAGCTTTACCCCAAATATGAGTAGATTACATGATGTCTTTCATGTCTCACAGTCAAAGAAGTATCAACCCGACCCGAAACATGTAATTGAATATAAAGATGTTGATATGCGGGATGATCTTACATATGAGGTTGAACCTAACCGAATCATTGATCGGCAGGAGAAACAACTTAGGCATGGGAGTATCCCATTCGTGGAAGTAGTTTGAAGGGATTATTCCCTAGAGAAGCTACTCGGGAAATGGAAGAAGACATACAAAGGCGTTACCTAGAATTTATGAATATGTTTGTGTAACAAATATAAGGGACGAAATTTTTTTGATGGGGGCAGATTTATAATATCCCAAATTTTATTCACAAAAAATCCTTGTATATTTTATTATACTAAATAGAATAAAATGGTAAATTTTAGTGCACTTGAAGTAGCCAAGATGTTGGAAATAAAGATTATATGAAATTTTTTGGCTAAGTAAAACATAAAGCACAATTTTTGTCTTTATGAAAGCCTAATATTGTAGCCTAAAATTAAGTAAGGGTGAGAACAATTTTTGGCCCAATAAATAATGAAAATTTCAGCCAAAAAGAAAAGGAAAGAAGGAAGACAACACTTGGTAAAAAAATTGAAGAAAATGTCAGGGTAAAATAGTCATTTTGCTAATAAAAATTAAAAGCCAATATTTTCCATTTTATTTTGAGAAAGGACGGCTAAATAGATGAAGAAGCAAGGGAAAAAATGGTTGGGACACTTTGCATGCCATGTGGAAGCTTATGTGCCATATGGAAAAAGGAAGAAGAAAAAGTAAAGACATGTGAAAATTTGCAATAAAATATTATATTTTAAGGAGGTGTAGGTGGAGGTGGATATTTTTAAGAGCTTATTATGCTCTTCCAAGACCCCATTTTCATCAAGAATTCAAGAGAAGAGAGAGAGAGAGGTTGAACACAAACAAAGAGCAAAGAGAAAGAATAAGTGGTCAAGAAGCAAATCAAGGTAAATTGGTAGCAAAATTCATGTGTTCTTTCCATTAAACTAATGGAAACCTTCTCTAATATTCACATCCATCATGAAATTATTTAAAGCAAGGACAAAATCAAAGAAAAAGAGGGAGAGAGCTGGTCAGTTTTGAGAGAGAAAGAAGAAGAAATCAAGGTAAACTTTTAAGCTTGATTCCACTTGTTTTATGATTGTTGTTGATGGTTTGGTTAGTTATTTGTCTTGAATTTGGGATTTGGATGCAAGAACCCTAAGGGGAAGTGCTACCCAAACTTTGATTAATCATGTTTAAGAGATGTTTAAGTGATTAAATAAGTGATTTAAGGTGAAAAGAAGGTGAATTGTTGAAAGGAATCAACAAACTTCCATTTTCTCAATTTTTCCAGATTTGTTTCTAGGCCATTTTAGGGGTGTTTGGAATAGAATTTGATGGATTTGATGGTTCTATTGTGTTTAGAATGGCAAATTGTGTCGGGTGCATGTGAAAAATGGAGTTTAGAGGCTTTAGGATGCGAAATGACAATTTTACCCATAAAACCCTAACTTTGTGGCTGTCAAGAGTATTTCTGAAAATTTAGTGTGAAATTGTAAAAAATAAGGTCAAAAATGGATTTTACACATGAAATGGTATAGGAATAGCGTAGGTTATAAATTTTGGAAAAGTTCAATTATGCGAGGTATAAAGGTAATTAGACTGGATTCCGTAGAGGCATCTTGGTAATTACATGTTTTTAGATAGAAATAACCAACTTTATGAGTCTTGAAATAATGTATGAATGAGTAATAACTCATTTTTTTATAAATTTGGAATTTTAGGATTTTATATTTACCCGAACCGGATAAAGAGTTAAAGGACTGATATTAGTTAGGCATCGGAAAGGATTTCAGCTAGTAAATCTATCTTACATATATTATGTGATTATTTATATACACTGAATTGCCATGTTCTATGATGTGAAGTCTATGTGACATAATTCCTAGAGTTGTGGTGTGGGGAAGCACAAGTACCACCCTGTGGGAAAAGCACAAGTACCACTAGGCCAGTTTAGACCCATCTAGGTAGATAATATAATTCCTCAACGTGGTATAGGAAAAGCACAAGTACCATGAGGCCAATGGAACCCAGTTAGGTAGTGTGACAAGTACAGACAGGTTGTCGCCTGCTCCGAAATATTATTATGATCACTGTGTGGCAAGTACGGAAAAACAATCATTTTGATCAAGACAAAATCATTGTTTTGATCCTGAATATTGGTTAACAGACATGTTTATGGAAATTGTTTTGTTACATGACATGGTGCATTGCATGTTTATTTGTCATATTTTATATGATTGATTGCATATTACTACTGAGATTCATTTGAATCTCATCCTTTCCATAAATAAAAGTTATTCAGCTAGAGAAAATGGTTCCAAGGGTAAGGAAGATGACACCGGGAACTGAGAAGTTTCAATCCTGATCAAAGTGTTATTCTTTACCTCTTGATTATCTTCATCCTCCTCTTGAAATCGCCCCCTCTTCCTTCTTGTTCTCTTTGATTTGCTTCTTGCTTCATGTGATTTCAAGAAGGATATGAAGATTAGAAGAGGTTTCTAATGATTTAGAGACAAGAACAAGTGAATTTTGCTCATAACCTTACCTTGTTTTGCTTCTAGATTCCTTGTCTCTTCTCTTTGTTCTTTGTTCTTCAAACTTGTGCTCTCTCTCTCTTCTCTCTCTATTTGGCCAAAATTTTGGCCTCTTGGAAGAGTTAAATGGCCTCTTATAATATCTATTTCCACCTTCTTAAAATAATAATAATTTAATGGAATTTTGCACATGATTTTTACTTTCTACTTCTTCTTTTTCTACTTGGCAAATATTGCTTCCACATGGCATTTGTGTGTCTGAAAATCCTTTTTATTTTCCCTCTTCTTACTTGTCCGACTTTTGACCTTAATCATGAAGAAAACAAGAGCTTCTCTAATTATTAGCTAAATAACCATTTTGCCCTTACATTTCTTTAACTTTTGAATTCAATGTTGTCTTCCTTCTTCCCTTTTTGTTTTTGGCGGAAAATCATACCATAAATTGGGCAAAAAATTGTGCTCTTCCATTCTTAATTTTTAGGCTACAATATTAGGCTTTTAAGAAGATGAAAATTGAGCTTTTATGTCTTAACTTGGACAAAATTTCATGTAACCTCTACTTTGAATATTTTTCCATTTAAAGTGTACAAAAATTCGCCATTTTATTCCTTTAATGTAACAAATGTAAAAGGAATTTTGGTAAATAAAATTTGAGATGTTACATATCTCCCCCCGTCAATAAAATTTCATCTTCGAAATTTGCTAAATGATCATATTCATAAATTTCGGGTAACGTCTTTGCATATCTTTTTCCATTTTTCAAGTAGCTTCCCTAAGATATAGTCCCTTTAAAACTACATTCACGATCAGAATACTCTTGTGCCTAAGTTGTTTCTCCTGCTAATCAATGATTTAGTCAGGTACAACCTCATATGTAAGATCATTCTACATATTTACATCTTCATATTCAATTACATGCTCTGGGTCCGGTTGATACTTCTTTAACTGTGAGACATGCAAGACATCATGTAATCTGCTCCAATTTGGGGTAAAGCTATTTGATATGCTACTGGCCTGATCCTTGATAATATTTCAAATGGACCAATATACCTAAGGCTTAATTTCTTCACTTTTAATGCCCTATCGATACCAGTAATAGGTCAGACTTTTAGAAACACATATGGAGGAGGAAAGCTTCACCCAAGAGGGGGTGAATTAGGTGATATCAAATTTTTCGGTTGATACGGCTATGTCGAACTGAATGAAGAAAGTGTAGAGATGAGAGAAATTGCATACAAATATTTATACTAGTTCAGCCTCAATCCCAGGCCCACGTCCAATCCTTAGAGATCAACACCTTCTAAACTTTTAACTAATCTCCAAGATTCAATTAGCTCTTTGAATGAACAGTACAACAAATGTCATCGCAAGGACTACGAGCAAAAACATTCTACAATTAAAACTTTCTCTCCCCCTTATGGCAAGTCTTACGAGTAGAGCAATTCCAACAACTCTTCTCTCCTGCTTACCTATGCAAGTCTTATTAGCAGCAATATTCTCTCCTACTTACACCACTGTAAGTCTTACCAGCAGCAATGTTCTCTCCCGCTTGCACCTTGTAAGTCTTTTAAGCAAAAAATCTTCCAAGGAACTCTCTCTATAGCTTCCTCAGTAAGGAAATTCTACCCTCTCAAGGCCCCTTTACCTTGAGATGATGATTACAATGAAAGTGTTTACAAAACTCTCTTATAGAGTAGATATGATGAACACTGAAGTATAATACAAAGAAAACTCAAAGACTTTTGTAGACTGTAAGCTCTTTCATGTTTTCTGTTTCTCATCATTGTTGTTGTCTTCATCTTTGAAAACTCTTTATATAGAAGTACTGAAGATATACATTGTAGTATTTCCATTGAGGAGTAGGACGTTTGAATTTTCAAACAGGCTATTATGGTCTACACCGGTTACTTGTGGTGTTCGTTGGCCCATATACAGTGATAGCTAACCCATATCATTATGTCTGCTATTTTTTACTTCTTTATACGTTTTTCCAATCCAAATATTAACGACCTGTTTCACACTTGGAATAAACATTAAATGATGTTTAAGAATGATAACAAGTGTAAATGTAAAGATTAGATAACACTTAAGCATATTTTGATTAATCGGTGAATTGCAATTTAATTCTGTCAACACAAGAACTCGAGTTCTTCCTACCAAACTCGAGTACATAGTGTAACTTCAATATCTTTAGAAGGTTTTGTTAGATATGATTAGTTTAATGATGTCAAATATAGATATAAGATATTAAGAGTAAAAAGTTTGCTTAATATATTTATCTCTAACCTTGACTAACTACTATTTAGTATTGCATATATTGTAGATTAGTCAAGCAATGAAAGGAAGAGGTTGAGGAATGAAGAACTTGCAAGAATTAATGAAAAATATGAGGATTCAAGTTTTATGGGTATTGTAGCAGTGGACACTGTAGCATACGGTTACTGTAGCATATTTCACTGTAGCTTACTGTAGTAGCACTATAGCATCGAGTGATTTTCAGAATCACTCGAGTGATTCTGAAAACAGTGAAAATTACTTGCAGTGATTCACTGTTCACTCGAGTGATTTGCAGTTTTTCATACTCTGTTTTTCGTCCAGCTGAGCGAGTCCTGGTTATTTGATCATATCTCCCAAACTACAACTCTGATTGAGACGAAACTAGTTGCATATGAAAACACATCCCTAATGTGTCCTTTTGACATTAGAAGCAACATTAAATGAGCTCAGATGAAGGATATATAAGTGTTCGAATTTGGCCTTTATATCAGCATTACTTTTTGGAACAGATTTGGTATTGTAGCCATAACTCTCAAACCATAGATCAAATTGAGTTAAAACTAGTACCATATGAAACTAGACTTCAAGAGCTTTCGATTGATAAATAATAAAGCAATTTTGGAGCTATATTCGAAGAGTTATGCCATCTGTAATTTGACCCCTGTTTGCTGTCGAATTGGAAGTAGAGTTTCGAGTTCAAGTGATATGAACAGAGAGCACCCGAGTGATTTTTATAATCACTCGAGTGATCAGGAAGATCACTCGAGTGATCATTAATAATCTCTCGAGTGAAATGCGTTAGAATGCAAATCACTTCCAGTGGCGCAGAAATCACCGGAGGAATTTTTCACTGCTTGCAATTTCACTTCCAGTGATATGGAATTCACTTGAGTGATATGAGATTTTTCAAAATCACTTCCAGTGCGCCTGAAATCACTGCAAGAAAAATTCACTATTTACAAAATCACTTCTAGTGATGCCAAAATCACTCGAGTGATTATGTTGTTTTCGTAGATCACTTCCAGTGGATGCTGAATCACTTCTGGTGAATTACACACTATCTCAAATCACTTCCAGTGAACCTGAATGCACCTCCAGTGAAAGCCAGTATGCCTCAGATCACTACCAGTTAGATGTTATATGATCGAGTGATATGATGATTTTTGACAGAAGAAGCCTGAACGCACTGCCAGTGAATTCCAACTGAATCAGTATTGCTTTCGGTGAATCTCTATCAGTTCGAATGATTTGCTTGTTCCTTGAAACCACTTTTTGTCAGATAATATCCTTATATGCTTATTTTGGTTCATTACCACCAGTGGATTACAATGCACTCTGGAAGTTTATGATAGAAGCCATCTGAAGATATTAAAGTTTCTATGTGCACTTGAGTTTGGTATAAAAGAACTCGAGTTCTTGTGTTGACGAAGCAAAATGGAATACAGCAATTAATCAGAATGTGTTCATATGTTATGCAATCTTTGTGTTTTCACTTGTTATCATTCTTAGACATTTCTTAATACTTATTTCAAGTGTGAAATAGGGGCTCAAGAGTTTGGGTTAAATCTTCAAGTCGGGAGGTGACTCACGGCAAACATCATCACTCAAAGTGATGAAATCCAGAAAGCAAAAATCCAGTCCTTGGCTAATGATTCAACATATTTATGATTAACACTTCATTGTATTGATATTTGATGTATTGTTACAGAAAGAACAATGAAGAGACCATAGAGAGAGGAAAAACCACTTCACGAGAAGCCGAGCGTCCACTGATAACGACTAGTTTTTCTAAAGTGGAAATCTGTTAGAACAAGCAGTGCGACTTCAAAAGGTATGTTGAGATACTATCAATGAATCATGGGTAGAAACAATATTCAATAAACCGGTTCAAAAAAACAGAAAGAAAGCAATATTGATACATTTGTCAGAGCACGATCAACGGAAAACATTGCAGTATCTGTCAGAGCACACGATGGGATTACAACAGGAAAATATCCGAATAGGCTCAATGGTTAAATGAATCAACAGACTGTAACGGATGGATGTTTACAATGGTCATCTTCCACAACTCAGCTATAAATAGGAGAGGATTCAAACACATAACTACTGACAATACGATGAGAACATGAACATGCTGATATCCTAAGTCTTCTGCCTCTAACCACTCTTTGCTCTACTTCATTTTCTATATTATATATATTTGAGAGAGTGAGAGTATTTGTATTATACTTCAGTGAGCATTTATCTACTCTGTGAGAGAGCTTGTAAATACTTCATCTGTATTTCAGAAGTGTTCTCAAGGTAGAGGGACCTTGAGAGGATTGATCACCTTACGGGGGAAGTTGTAGAGCGAATCGTCAGTAAGACATTTTGCTAGTAAGACTTACAAGGTGCAAGTAGTAGAGAACGTTGCTACTCGTAAGACTTACAGTGGTGTAAGCAGGAGAGAACGTTGCTGCTCATAAGACTTGCACAGGTAAGCTGGAGAGAAAGGTCTTCGGGATTGCTTTGCTTGAATTGTCGTAAGAGAGAGTAACCTTACAATCTGAAAGGGGGAGTACTTTGTAAGAGATTTGTAGAGACTTTTCTTGTGCCCCACTAAACAAGAAGATAGTAGATTGGAAATCTCAGGAGGAGCCCTAAGGACTGGATGTAGGTCATCAAGGATTGGACCAAACCAGGATAAATCACAGTTTGCATCTTCTCTTCCCTAAGCTTTTATATTTCCAGCATATATGATCTATATATCTACATATGATTTTACAGTTCCATGTGTATTGATTTGATAAGTTTCGAAAAGATTTTAAAAGATAAGACTTTCTTGTCGTACACCCAATTCACCCCCTCTTGGGTGTCAGCCAGGTCTAACAGGTTTCTGTCAGAAACTCGTGAGAGTGTACTTTCAAAATCGAGTGCAAAATTGTCCAGAACTCGAGTGCAAGACTAGAAACTCAAGTTCTCCATGAATTACTAGTTTCTGCATGACTTTCTAGTTGAAACTCTCAGGAGTGTATTTCTGAACTTGAGTGTAGATTTCCTAATAACTCGAGTTTGTAGCTCCCAACTCGAGTGCATATACTATTCATTGTTTTCTTAAAACTCTTGGGAACAAACTCACAAAAGTGCAATTCTGGACTCGAGTTGATTTATGTCCAGAACTCGAGTTTCACCAACCAAACTCGAGTGGACCAGGTTTTTCAGTATCTTGACAATGTTTTTTACTAGAACTCACTAGAGTGAAGAATCAGACTTGAGTGCACTAGACCACATAACTCAAGTGTGAGCAGCCAAACTTAATTGCATCTTATTCTTCTGATTTCTGACTAAGTTTCTGGAACAAACTCTCAAGAGTGCATAATGGAATTTTAGTGTAAAGCACATATGAACTCAAGTACGTATTATTGAACTTGAGTACACTTGATATTTCAGTTTCTGACCAACTCTCTAGGATAAACTCACGGGAGTGCAATTTGTCAACTTGAGTATCTGTGGGTCCTAAACTCGAGTGCACGTTAAGAACTCAAGTTCTCCACTTATTCTTCACAGCTCGGAATCTCTCAGGTACAAACTCTCATTCTAGAACTCTTAGGACTCGAGTGCATTTCTTTTCAGAACTCAAGTGCTTCAATCAAATTCAAGTGCACCACTTCATGGCATGTATACAATTCAAATATCAGTTAAAAACATAACATAATTTACACTAAAAAATGCTAACTGGACTCAAGTGCAATTTCCAAACTTGAGTTTATTTCCCACAGAACTTGAGTGGATACACCTAAACTCAAGTGCACCAGCATGTTTACAGATTATATCAATGTGAGTTTGCGCAATACTTTCTTTAGTAAATTTAACATATTGTACTTGGATAAAATTGATCATTTCCTTGAAAAATAATTCATCACTATTTTGTTATCATCAAAACATAGATTCTAACAATGTAATCTTTGACTTTAAATTCTAGAGACTTCCTCTTGTCAGTATAGCTTTTTTTGCCTACTCTTAGCAGCTAATAATGTAATATTCCAAATTTTAATCACCAAAATTTCTTGCACATTTGATTATGCTAAGTGAAATAAAATGGCGGATTTTAGTGTACATGAAATAACCAAAATAGTAGAAGTAGAGGTTACATGAAATTTTGGTCAAGTTGAGACATAAAGGCCCAATTTTTGTCTTCATAAAAGCCTAATATTGTAGCCTAAAATTTAGAATCAAAGAGCACAATTCTTAGTCCAATTTATTATGAAAATTTTGGCCAAAACAAAGGGAAGAAGGAAGACAAAAATTAGTTTAAAAATTGAAGAAAATGTAAGGGTAAAATAGTCTTGGGAGAATGCCAAAAAATACCATTTAAACTTCAAAATCCCGTTAACAAGTTCGGTAATGGGATTAACAAGAATGGTAATGCAATTAACAAATCATTTTATTGTTAAATCACCTATTTGAGATTTTGAAGTTTAAATGGTATTTTTTTGAAATTCTCCCAATAGTCTTTTGGCTAATAAAATTAAAAACCCAATATTTTTCCTTAACAAGAGGCTAAAGTCGACCAAAAGAGAGAAGAGATAAGGGAAAATATAATTTTGCCACCTTGCATAACATGTGGAAGTTTAAGAAGCCATATGGAAAAAGGAAGGGCATAAAGCTTGCCATGTGTAACAATTTCCATTAAAATAATATTAATTAAAGGAGGTAGAAGATGATTTTTATTTAAGAGCATTTTAGCTCTTCTAGAGGGCATATTTCGGCCAAGATAAAGAAAAGAGAGTGAGAGAGTGAAGTTGAAGAAGACAAGAGCAAGAAGAGAGAGCTGGGGAATTCAAGAAGACAAACAAGGTAAGTTGGTAGTAAAATTTATGTGTTCTTGTCTCTAAATGCTTGGAAAGCTTCTCTAATCCTTATATTCCTCTTGAAATAATGTAAAGCTAGAATAAAATCAAGGGAATAGGAGAGAGGAAAGGCACGGTTTTGAGAGAGAAAGAGGAAGAAATCAAGGTAAGCTTGAAAACTTGTTTTATCTTGTTGATTCATGATTGTTATTAGTTTTTGGTTGGTTGTTTAGCTTGGTTTGTCTTAAAGTTGTGTTTTGGGATGCATGAACCCTAAGGGGAGGTGCTTTCTAAATTTTGATTAATCTTTTTCAAGAGGTGTTTGAGTGATTAAACAAGTGATTAGAAGTGGAAAGATGTTTGGTTGAATGAAAACCGAAAAGCTCCAATTTTCCCAAATTTTCCTAACTTTTAGCCACAGCTAGTTTAGGATGTTTGAGCTGGAATTTGATGGATTTGATGATTCCATTGTGTTTAGAATAGGGAACATGTGGAAAATGGAGTATAGAGGCTTTAAGGTGTGGAATGACAATTTTACCCCTAAAACCCTAACTTGGTGGCTGTTAAGGGTAGTTTGGGAAATTCAGTGTGATTTTGGTAAACTTGAGGTCAAAAATGGATTCTACAAGCCAAATTGTGAAGGAATAGCCCTAGTCATAATTTTTGGAAAAGTACAATTATACCGGGTATAAAGGAAATTAGACCTTGTTTCTAAGGGCATTTTGGTAATTATATATTTTTAGGTAAAGATAACCAACTATATGAGTCTTGGAATAAAGCTTGAATGAGTAATAACTCATTTATTATAAATTTGAAATTTTAGGATTTGACAATTGCATGAGCCGGACAAAGGGTTAGTGGACCGAGTAAGTAGACATTGGAAATGATTCCAGGTAGTAACTCTATGTTTCATACATTAGTGACTATTTATATGCATTATTGCCATGCTATGTGCTTTGAAATATATGTGATATATTTCTTAGAGCTCTGTTGTGGGAAAAGCACAAGTACCACCCTGTGTGGGAAAAGCACAAGTACCAACAGGCCAAGTAGGAACCAATCTAGGTATCACCCTATAGGAACTAGCTAACGTAGTGAGACAAGTACATACAGGCTGTTGTCTGCTCCAGAATATTAGAGTGATTACAGTTTAGCTAGTAGGGACAAAATTGTCATTTTGATCTTGAACGTCAGTATACATACACATTTATAGCATTTTATTTCTGTTACATAATATGGTGCATTGCATGTTTATTTATCGCATTTTATATGATTGATTATATTTTACTACTAAGATTCATTTGAATTTCACCTCTTTCCATAAATTAAAATTTCTTCAGTTGGAGGGATCGACTCTAAGGGCAAAGAGGTAGACACCGACAACTGAGGGTTCCGATCCAGAGCAAGAATTTAGTATTGGTTATCTATTAAATGTTTTATGTATTATGGTATTTGTAATTATTATGTACAAACCCTGTGGGGATTTCCTGTAATGTAATCAAATACTTTATATCAGAATGTTTATGTTATTTCTATATGCCTGCTGAACTATGTGTTGATACTTTGTTAAATGTCAAATTATTGAGGGATTTGACATTTTTGGTATCAGAGCAACATGGTTCTGGCAATAAAAGAATAGTATACTGATATGGTCTTGATTATATTATTGTAACAGGAAACATGAGCAGAAGGAGGCATCGGAGGAGTAGATCACCGCCATTTGTGAATCATCTACCAGAGGACTAGACGATACCTGAAGGGTAGACAGTACGACCATATCGGGTTATGGGTGGTCCTAGGATGTTGTGAACCCCGAGAAAGTGAGTACGACTAAGACCAGTGTAACAGACACCTACACCCCGTAACCTGGCCTGGGTGCAGTTCGGCACATACTCCCTGCAACTTGGCCTAAGAGTGCAGTAAGCTTATGGAGTGCCCACCACCATTATTCCCCCTCAAGGGAACCTCCCAAGGATCGAACTTGAGATGCTAGGCATAACATGCCCAAGCAATAGAAACATGTTACACAGTAACTTATAGGTTGTATATTATTAAAAGCCCTAAACTACTATGAATGTTTGTTGTATGTTATTTTTGGAATATCTATGTATTCAAACTTTTATGAAATGACAAATATGCCCTTATGGATATGTGAAATTTACCTCTTCCTTATTTTAATATAGTCAAATATAAAGATGGTGAGATCTAGAGGTAGAGGTGCTGGGCGAAGTCAAGGAGCTAGACCTGACCAAATGCAACAGATATTAAGCATGTTGATGGACCAACATACAATGGTACATGATCTCAGAGATGAGCTGCGAGAGGTATAGTAGAAACAAAATACGGATAGGAAAAGAGAAAACAATCTTGGGGGACAAGAAAATGAGCCTAATCAACCTGAGGCCTTAGATTCTCCACCTAGACCTGCTGTTGAGGCTGAAAGTCTACAGACATGGGTAGCATGATTGTGTCAACAACAACCTCCTACTTTCTGAGGGAGGTTTGATCCTCAGGTGGCAGAGGACTGGTTATCCTGTATGGAGAAAGTTATCAAGATTTTGGAATGCCCGGATAATATTAAAGTCCATCTAGCAATCTACAAATTAAAAGGAGATGTGGACAGATGGTGGAAAAATACTAAGATGATTCTGTAGGCACAAAATATTCCTATCACCTGGGAATTATTTCAGGAACAATTCAATGAAAAATACTTCCCCTCGATCAGTCCGTATTGCAAAGGAAATTGTGTTCCTTACCATTCAACAAGATGAGAAGGAGAGCTTTGAGGAGTACTTAGCTCGCTATATCCAATTGTCTTGATACTCTTCTTACCTGATATATCATGATGATAAGGGGTGGAGCTCGATATGATGATTCGAGGACTGAGACTAAAGTTGAAAGAGAAATTAGTCTCCAAGTAGTTCACAAAATTTGATAAGGTAGTGGAAGAATGCTGAATCATAGAAAGTAATTTGCTGAATATGTATACTGACAAAAATATTGGCAGTAAGGGAGCATCTGGCAGTGAGAGTTCTTCCCAAAAATGTAAGAACCCAGGAGGTCCAACAAGGGGAAGTGACAAAAAGCCTTACCAGCTTATTAACCGTGGTAATCAAAGACCCCCCCTGGAAACAGAACTTGTTGGCATTGTGGTAAGCCACATCATCCTGGAAGACCATGTAGTGCTCCAGCAAGGCAAATAATCTATTATTATTGTCAGCAACCATGGCATTTTGCTAACAATTGTCTACGTCAACAAAAGGTAGAGGATCCGAGGCAGAGAACTCAAGACAGAGTCTTTGATATGACACAGGAAGAGCAAGAAAATCTCTATAACTAATTCAAGGTATGGTTTTACTTAATGGTAATTTGGTACAAGTATTGTATGATTCAAGTGCTAGTCATTCATTTATTGCATATGAATGTGTAACTTGGCTAGGCCTAAGTGTACATCAGTTACCATATGATTTGGTTGTGTCTACATCCATGGGTGTCATATCAATCACAACTAATGTCTACTTGAATTGCATAATAAACACTGAAAGACATGAATCAACGGTGGATTTGATTTGTCTACTACTACATAAACTGAAAGTAATTCTTGGTATTGATTGGTTGACGGCGAACAATTTTTTGCTTGACTGCGGAGGCAAAAGGGTCATTTATCCTAATCCACAACCAAATATCAGTCTAGAAGTCAACCTTAATTTTCTTTCAGCAACTGAGGCTAAGAAATGTCTACATAAAGGTTGCCAATGGTACATGGTATTTTTCTTTATATGTCATAAATTGGAACACTACTTGAAAATATTCTAGTGGTAAATGAGTTTCTTGAAATGTTTCCAGAAGATATCAGAAGATTACCTCCAGAAAGGGAAGTGGAGTTTGCAATTGAGACTTGTTAGAACTGGCTGACACCCAAGAGGGGGGTGAATTGGGTGTGTGTGATAAGAAGGTATGATCTTTTAGAATCTTTTCGCAACTTATCAAATCAATACATGCTGAAGTATAGAAACATAAGCTGATATGTAAATCATATATGCTGGAAATGTAAAAGCTTAGGGAAGAGAATATGCAAACTATGATTTATCCTGGTTCGGTCCAATCCACGATGACCTACGTCCAGTCCCCAGGCTTCTCCTGAGATTTCCAATCCACTATATTCTTGTTTAACCGGGCACAAGAGAAGCCTCTACAAATTCACAAGAGTAGCTCCCCCTTACACACTGTAAGGTTTACTCCTTCTTACAGCAAGTCGAGCAAAGCAATCCAAAGACCTTTCTCTCCTGCTTAACTGTGCAAGTCTTATGAGCAGCAACGTTCTCTCCTGCTTACACCACTGTAAGTCTTACGAGCAGCAACGTTCTCTACTGCTTGCACCTTGTAAGTCTTATGAGCAGAAAGTCTCTGAAAATTCACTCTACAACTTCCCGTAAGGTAATCAGCCCTCTCAAGGTCCCTCTACCTTGAGTTCAATACAGAAGTATAGATGGTGTGTTTACAGACTCTCTCAAAGAGTAGATAAATCCTCACTGAAGTACAATACAAATATTCACTCTCTCAAATATACATAATATAGAAGATGAAGTAGAGCAAAGAGTGGTCGGAGGTAGAAGACTTTAGAATATCAGCATGTTCATGTTCTCATCGTATCGCCTGCTTTCTGTGTTTGAATCCTCTCCTATTTATAGCTGAGTTGTGGAAGATGACCGTTGTAAACATCCATCCGTTAGAGTTTGTTGATTCATTTGACCGTTGAACCCATTTGGATATTTTCCTGTTGTAATCCCATCTGATGCTTAGACAGACACTACTTCATCTTCGGTTGGAGTCCCATTGCTTTACACGGTCGTTGAGTGTATTTAAATATTTTCCCGTTGATCGTGCTCTGACATATGCTTCAGCGTTTCTTACAGTTTGCCCATTGGTCTGACAGATGCAATAGTATTTGTCTTCCGTTACTTATGAACTTTGCTACCGCCCACGAATAGTTGTCGTTTGAATATTGATCCGTGTAAGCCATGTGATCGGTAGTGCATAACACCTGTAAATCCACTTAGAGAAATAGCCGTTAGAAAATATCACTCGGGTGATTAAAGACTTCACTGGAAGTGATTTCAGAAAACTGGAGAATCACTGGAAGTGGACTTGATTTCACTGGAGGTGATTTTCATAAGATAATATTCCACTGGTAATTATCAGCATCCCTCGAGTGTACCATGAAATCATTTTCCTTGTTTCTGTCATACTTCTGGAAGTGATTTACATAAGCATTCCACTTGCAGTAGCTTTCTAAGAATAAGCATATCATTGACTCGATAATAATGATCCCTTGAGTAATTTCCATGATTCTGTAAAGAATAGTGAATCACTCTAACTATCAGTAAATTTACTTGCGGTGATATCAATTCACTTGAGAGTGGTGTCACTTCACTGGAGGTGATCAGTATTTCACTGGCAGTGACATTGTAAGAGTAAGTATATCTCTTGAGTGCATTTTAATGCACGGAAGCAATACTGATTCAGTTGGGATTCACTGGCAGTGCGTTCAAGCTTCTTCTGTCAAAAATCATCATATCACTTGATCATATAATATCTTACTGGTAGTAATCTGAGGCTGGAAGTGAAACTGAGAAACTGGCATATCAGTTCATTGGAAGTGATCTGGTGCATGTTGGTATTCTCTGGAAATGATCAGTTACTGCACTGGAGGTGATCTGAGGAATTTTAATATTCACCGAAAGTGATTCAGCAACCACTGGAAGTGATATGGAAAACTTCATATATCACTCGAGTGAATTTGGAGTCACTGGAAGTGATTTTGTAAATAGTGTTTTCTTCTTGGAGTGATTTCCAATTCACTGGAAGTGATTTGCAACTTTTCAAATATCACTCGAGTGATTTGGAGATCACTGGAAGTGAAATGGAAAAATTGAGATATCACTGGAAGTGATTTGAAGATCACTGGAAGTGATTTGAAAAATTTGAGATATCACTCGAGTGATTTGGAGATCACTGGAAGTGAAATCTGAAACAGTGAATTTTTCTTACAGTGATTTTTCGATCACTTCCATTGAAATGCAATATCACTCGAGTGAATGCTGAAATCACTCGAGTGATCCGTTTCCAGTTCTTCAGTAAATAGAGGTCAACTTCCAGATGCCATAACTCTTCGAATATGACTCCACAAATGCTTTATTATATATCAATCGAAAGCCCTAGAAGTCTAATTTCATATGGCACCAGTTTCAGCTCAATAGGATCAGTGGTTTGAGAGTTATAGCCAAAATACTAAGATTGTTCCAGAAAGTGACGCTGACATGAAGGTAAAATTAGAACACTGATATCTCCCTCATATGAGCTTCTTTGATGTTGGTTCTGGTGTCAAAATGACGCATTGGGAGTCTAGTTTCATATGCAATTGGTTTCGTCTGATTTAGAGTTGTATTGTGAGAGATATGATCAAATAACCAGACCTCGCTCAGCTCAACGAAGCACAGACTCTGAAATGCTGCACATCACTCGAGTGATTTGCTGAATCACTCGAGTGATTGCGTTTTTTTCAGAATCACTCGAGTGATTCAGCAAATCACTCGAGTGATTCATTAAATCACTCGATGCTACAGTGCCAAACAGTGCCAAACAGTGCCAGTTGCTACAGTACCCGTATTGCTACAGTGATAATGCTACAGTGCCAAACAGTAACTGCTACAGTACTTCTTAATTCCCTTATGAGCATAGAAACATCCAGTATTTCTTCTTAGAAGCTTGAATCTTGATATTTCCATTAATTCTTCAAGCTCTTCATTCTCCAATCTCTTTGACTAATCTATAAGATATATAACATTAAATATAATAGTTAGTCAATGTAAGAGATAAGTATATTATGCAAACTTTTGCTCTCATAATATTTGATATATATATTTGGCATCATCAAAACTAATCATATCTAACAAGACTAAGCTTGGAGCATGACTAATATCTAAAGCCCCATGCAGAATGGCTCTAAATGAATGATAGAATTAAAAAGGCAAATTGAGGAGCTATTAGAGAAAGGGTTCATCATACCTAGTGTTTTTCCATGGGGAGCTCTAGTGATTTTTATCAAGAAGAAAGAACAAAGCGTGCGCCTTTATATTGATTACAAGGAGCTGAATAAGGTGACCATTAAGAACAAATACCCACTTACTAGAATTGATGATTCGCTTGATCAGTTATTTGTTTTTTGCATATTCTCAAAAATTGATTTAAGGTTAGGATATCATCAGCTTTGAGTAAAAGAAGAGGATGTACCAAAGACTGCGTTTAGAACCATATATGGTTGTTACAAATTTATAGTAATGCCATTTGGGCTGACTAATGCACCTGCAGTGTTTATAGACTATATGAATCAAATTTTCCATCCGTATCTAGACCAATTCGTAGTAGTCTTCATTAATGATATTCTAGTATATTCACGAAGTATAGCAAAATATGAAGAGCATTTAAGAAAAGGGCTGGGCACATTGAAAGATAAGCAACTCTACGCCAAGCTGAGCAAGTATGAGTTTTGGGTTTCGGAATTGAAATTTCTGCGCCATGTAATCTCACAAGAAGGGATCTTAGTAGATCCTAGCAAAGTAGAAGCAGTACTGAACTAGAAGAGGCCATAGAATGTTGCTAAAATACACAGTTTTCTAGGTGTTGCCGATTATTACAAAACATACATATAGAATTTCACCAGAATTGCTTTGCCTTTGACAAAGTTGATACGGAAAACTCAACATTTTGTGTGGGACGATAGTTGTGAGAGGAGCTTCACTATAGTAACACACAATCAATCATATAAAATGTGATAAATAAACATGCAATGCATCATATAATGCAACCGAAATATAATACGGTAAACTTGTTTGCTTGCTTGACGTTCAGGATTAATTGACTATTTTGTCCCTACTAGCCATACTATACTCACTGTTCAGGAACAAATGATTGTTTGACCTTATTTGCTATAATGTTCCAAAACATACAACTGCCTGACCGTACTTGTCTCACTACCTCAGCTTGGTCCCACTTGGCCTTATGGTACTTATGCATTTCCTACCAGGTGGTACTTGTGTTTTTCCCACACCACAGCTAGGTTTTGTAACATACAATTCATATGACAGAACATGGTAACACAAAGCATATAAACAATCACATAGTGTATGAAAGATAGAGTCACTACCTGAAATCCTTTCTAATGTCTAGCTAGTTTCGGTCCTAAAATTCTTTATCCGGCAAGGATAATTGTCAATTCCTAAAATTTCAAATATATAATAAATGAGTAATTATTCATTCATGTCTTATTCCTAAATTCATATGGTAGGCTATCTTTATCAAAAAACGCATAATTACCAAAATGCTCTTAGGAAGCTGGTCGAATTCCCTTCATACCTAGTATAACTATACTTTACCAAAAATTATGACTAGGCCAATCCCTACACAATTTTATGCATAGATTCCATTTTTGACATCAATTTTGTCAAAATCACACTCTATTTCCTAAAATACCCTTGGCAGCCACATGTTAGGGTTTAGGGATAAAATTGTCATTTTACTCCCTAAAGCCTCCATACTACATTTTTCATATGTTCCTTATACAATTTTTTCATTTTAAAAGCAATGGATGCATCAAATTCATCAAATTCCAAATCAAGCAATGTAAATTCCCCTGGGCTAAAGTTTTTGAAAAATTGGAAAATTTGGAGCTAGTTCAGGAAAGACTTTTTGCATATGACATAAAGGACTTTTTACACTTGACATACAACAGGTGTAGAAACAACAGGTGTAGAAAGTCTGGACTTTCTACACGTGTTGTGAGACAACACGTGTAGAAAGTGGCACTTTCTACACCTGTTGTCACACATCAGGTGTAGAAAGTGTCACTTTCTACACCTGTTGTCTCAGAACACGTGTAGAAAGTGGACTTTCTACACCTCTCTTTCTTCGTCAAGCGTAGAAACTCATTTCTTGAAAAAAAAATTGTTTGTTTATTATGCTACAAACCAGTTTACATGATAATAAACAACCAAACTCCTGACAAATAAAAACAATTACAACAAAACTAATATGAAATATCAAATTCCAATCCAAAATATTAACAAAGCCATATCAATGCAGGTAAACAAACTTGGCCTCACTTTTATAATGAAATTTGTACAATCAAAGTCAAATCCAATACCAAACAGTGACAATGAAATTCAACATGTCCTATACCAAATAGTTATTAATATTACATGTTTGACATTACACTCACAAGTTTATGATCTCTAAAAAAAAGTTGCCCAACGTATGCGAACGTCATCAATATCCTCTTCAGAAAATGTATCCGTAATGTCAAATATCTAGAGATTTTAAAATAAAAAAACACATCAACTTAATAACTACAAAATGAACTTAATAAAACAAAGAACATAGTAAAACAAATATAATTAAATACATTTACCTCTACAGTAAATTCTGAACTACCCAAGAGGATGATGCTTAACATGTGTGCCTCATCACATAATATCCACAAGCCTTATTGTGAGACCCTCACTTTCAATACCTTACCGGCTCTTAGTTCCATTAAATAAGAGTAAGCGAGTGATCATTTTAATAAACTAAAAGTCGTTCTCTTTATTTACACTAGAGTGATTCTCTTATTACATTAGAGTGGTTCTCTGCTTTAATATCGATCGATCATACATGCTTATACATACACATATACGACGAGCCATACAAGGCTATGAAATGTAAATCCATTACATCACATCCAGATAGTAGTGTCTCACACCACGATCTTCACCTTAGCAATTCCTCCTTCGAGCATAACTCCATGCATCCTTTAACCTGTCTAAAATGGTTTTTTGGGAGGAGTGAGATTCGAGAGAATCTTAGTAGCGAACAATACCACTATGCATGTAGATATATATGAATGCATGACATGTTTGCCTACACTATTTCATGCCAACATAATGACATGCTCCGTGCTAGATGTTATGACATACATATAGCCATTGCACATATATAATAGAGCTTCAATCAATCAAACATGTTCAACACAAATGGGCATAGTAGTCACATAATCAATGCAAGACATACATATTATACACATGCAGGAAAGGAAAGTTCACTACCTGTCAGACTTCACGTTCGTTCTCAATCCTTCGTTCTTGCTCCAGTTCGAGCACGTCCATTCATCAAGTCCTAGAATTCCCAAACATAGCATACATGAGTCACTACTCATCCTTATAACATTCTAGACTCGTATTAGTTGATAACTTAGCCCAATTATGCTAAATTACCAAACTGCCCCTGAAGCTTGGCCCAACTGTACTTTTACAGAACTTATGACATGAGCCAATCCTACACAATTTTACGTGTAGAATCGATTGATGACTTCAAATTAGTCAAATTCATGCCTGAATGACAGAAATACCCTTGACAGCCTTTATTTAGAGCTTAAAGGGTAATTCGGTCATTTCACACACCAGGCCTTTTCTCACTTCTTCATCAACATGAACCCTACACAATTTGCTCTTCTGAACTCAATGGAATCATCCAATCGATGAAAGTCCAAATCATGGCTCACGCTCAACGCATGATAGCCAAAATAGAGTTCTCAGAAGACTTGTGTCGGTTCCTCCCCTTCTTAGGTTTAATACCTTCCTTTCTACTTCAAATTACATGATTAGCCGTTTAGACATCCATTGGACATCATTTTGGCCCCCAAAATATTGATTAAAAGAGAGATGAATAGTACCAAACTCTCATAATACTTATCCAAATGATAAACCAAAATGGTAAAAAGGAAGCTTATGCTTACCTCTGCACTTTTCTGAATTCGGTTCGAAATTTGGGCGACGCTCCGGTCGGTGAGATGGCACTAACCATCTCCAAACGAGAATTCCAAACCATAGAATCGAAGCTCGAGATAAGTAGAAGAATGTTTGTACTGGGTACTTTGAGAGAAGAAGTCGTTTCGGTATAGTTTCAACGATCTCAAACTTTCTCTCTCTTCTCTCTCTCCACCGCCTTATATGTTCTCGTTTTCTCTTTCTCGTTCTGTTCTGATTTCTCTTTCCCTTTATTGTTTTAAACTGAGAATGAGAGATTAAAGGATGAAGGATAATGATTTTAATAAGTCATCAAAGTGGACACACAACATTAGTCCACTTCTTTAACTTTTTTGCATGACAATCCATCTCTTTTCATGCTTCTTCATCCATTAATAATAATGAGATCATAAGAGAGAAATATTACTCTCAAACTATCTTATTATACCACCTTAAGTGGTCAACCGAAGCCTTAAGCTTCTCCGCTTATTGACTTTGCTTTATAATAGTTCACCCACTTGGGCTTATTAATTATCAAGTAGTCATTTCCCTCTTTTTAATTTCCATTTAACTCAAATCATTAGGAATATTAGGGAAAAACCATCATTTCTTATCTTATGGAAAAATTACCATTTTGCCCTCACCTTTAATGATTTATCATAATAAACCATTTTTTCCCTTTTCATTATTTTCCCTTCACACTTGACTAATTTAGGCATCCAAAATAGGGAAATAATGGCTGTTAGCATTTCATTGGTCAAATAACCATTTCGCCCTTACCTTTAATATTTCCCTGAGCTTTCCAGCTCACCATAATATTCCGTTTTATATCCAAAGATATAAAGGAATTTTTGAAAATTATACCATTCCTCACTAGGATAGTTGCTAAATCAGGGTCTAGCAGTCCACTTGATCCAGGCTTATTCTCAAGCCTCTTGTCCCAAAATTTAGGGTAATACACTTATTCCCCATTTGACGACAGCACTATAGAAGAACATGCATTATATGAATTATTTGAACAAGATAACTATGTTCATAGATGGATTGAAACCATTTACCTTTGGTTCTATCCAGGTAGTCTCTTTAAACTCGTGTGTGTACTTTTTCTTAACCACTCTTTGGTTTGTTTTCATTTCCCTGTGATAAAATATGTACAAGAGGCTAGATTATATAAAAAATTTACATATGGCAAATAAAATGTCATTGTCAAAGTATACTTACGTGTCCATCATTTTCTTCAAATCCTTTCCCAGATTATAATGTAATGAACGTAAAAAATGACAACATTCCGCTTTGGACATACAAGCACTAACTGCCAATGAGTATTGCAAAAATAGGTATGAATTATGCAAATTCCCAAAAATAAGGTCTCAATTACAAACTTTTTCTTAGTCATGAACATATGGTGATAGGTAGCATTCTTTTCTATCTTCACAGAGTCTCTGCTGAAGGTATAACTCTCTTATCAAGGAAGTATTCCCTTTTTTCTGGATGTGAAGCGGGTAGAGAAATCCAAACTTGTCACCGTTGCTTGATAAAGTATAAAGGCAATGGAGGTACCTACAATAGTGAAAGCATGTTAGATTCAAAAGTTGAATACTTAGTAATATTGATAAAAATATGCCTACATCATAAACAAGTGGATGTACAGTACGGTAATCTGATCCTTCATTAACATCTGCACCACATCCTCCTGCTTGATATACACGAAGATGTCCCTCTTACCCACAATATCCGCATCTATCATCAATACTTTACTTGCGAAGGATTCGTCAAACGCCAACAGACACGGACCTTGAAGTGGCTTCACCTGGGTTTTGGTCTGGGATTGGGGCTGGAGTTGTTGAATCACTTCATTGGATGGGGCAATTTGCTAAATAAACAAAAGTTAATAAGAAAGAGTTAGTAACAATTTCATGTAATAAATATGTAATATGAAAGAATTAAAACACATCAAGAAGACAAATATTTTCATACTTCAGCATGAATTGTAGCTAGAACTACCCAAACAAGTCTCTTTGGCCACCTAAGAAAAGTTTTGAGGGCTTCACCCATAATCTTCACCTCATCATTGGGAAATAGTACAAGCGCATCTGGAATTTTTACCTCTCCAACCACTACTCTAACTTTATTATCTTGCATTTGCTCATGGTGGACGATTGACCCCAAGTTTTGTATTGTGCCAAGTGCTACTAAGTGTCTATTAGGGTCCTCCAAATATAATTCACAAGGTTTACTATTTTTTTGGACTCCATAATCCTCTGATATACGCCCAAGAACATAACTCCCATTTGTAATTTGAACTGCAGGAGAATGAGTCGTATGGATAGTTGTGTCCTGTCGTGAGCTTAGGATGCTCATAATTTCTTCCTTCAGTTGTAACATCTGGGTGGCCATCTGCTTCCTCTCATTCTGCAATATTAGTTACACCTGCTTTCTTTCATTCTCTAGTATCACTTTCATCTCGTCCTTAGTCAACATTCCCGTAGAGGCATAGCGTGTATATGCTCCAAAGTAGTCTCTTATGCCTACTCCTCTTCCAACGCCCCTAACACGACCACCATGGTCTAGTGTCCCGTGGCAACCATTAAGATATCATTCCTTCCCTATGGAATGAAAATTCCTTAAGCACGTTCTAGTTGAATTTGATCCTATAATATATAAATAACAAACATAATTAACATGTTACTATACAACAAATAAAATAATAAGGATTGATGCTAAATTACTTACAATCATTTCACCAACCACGCTGTGCCTTCTTACTCGTATACTCTTCTGTCTTCCTTCGACGTGCGGTCCTCCATTTTTCTTCACGAGATATTGGAGATGGTGGAGATAGAATAGTAGATGGATCAGACTGAGCCTCTTCTTGTCAGCTCTTCTGCTTCTCCTTTATCATTTCTTCTTTAAGCTTTTCATAACTCCCATGAGACAATCTGTGGGGGCAATCATTCTTTCTAGCACTTGCTATAGCTTTTTCCCTTATTATCTTTCAATAAGAAACCAAAAAATCAATAATCGATAAAATCAAATGAGAGTAAAGTAACTAAGTGAATAAAAACTAACCAAGGCTTCTGGTATAGTCTTAATCTTGTAAAATTCTTTCCACTTAGCTTTATCAAGAAATGTATACTCCTCACAAGGATTAGGAGGATTCTCACCCTCTTCTACCTTGACACATACAAATCTTTTAGTTAGAGAGGTCTTAAAGGTCATCCAATGCTCTGCGCAATATGATAACAATTTATCCTTCAAGGCTTGACTGGGAGGAACGTCGTAAGTAAGCTATGAAGTCATTAGCAACATGAATAAATGTAATTGTTACAAAAGTTAATAGGTTCATAGTGTTGTACCGTTATAGTGTTCCAAATATGATCCTTTACAAATTCATCCACTTCATATCACTCCTTGATTGTTATGCTAGGCTTACTATGTGCTTGGAGGGCAACAAAGCTAATAAACTTGCTCTTGTTAGGCCCGATTGGTCTCTATTAGCTATCAAATTCAATCGGCATCCTCTAGTCATTCGCTCGACTCTTGGTCAACTCTTTCAGTGTCTTCCATGTCTACCCTTTCTTTTTCACTGAGTAGACTGGTTGCTATGCCCGAAATGAGTATCATCATTGTTGGGGGGATTCTTCTCCATATTCCTATTTAACAATGAAATAAGGTAAGTAAATGAAAATGAAATATTATAATAAAATAATGAAAATCCAAGATAGATAATCAATGAAATAAGATTACTAACTTTTAATTAAAGTTCATCAAATAGGAGTAAATATATTCTCCTATATCCCTTCATAGTAGTCAGTTCTTGTGGCATGTATGTCATCTACTTCATCTTCATTTAATTCAGGCAACCCTGATGAGAAACATGGACTCTCAGAAACATCAAAGTTTAATTCATTATTATCATCACTGTCAACCACCCTTTTTCCTTGGAGAACCACGGAGAAACTTTTATTTGCTGGATCAACTATATAGAATACTTGTTTTGCGTGGGCTGCTAAAATAAAGGGCTCCTCACTGTACTTTAATTTATCAACCAATGTAAATCCATACTTATCCACTTGAGCACTATTATTATCAATCCACTTGCATTTGAAAATTGTAACTCTAAATTTAGTATAGTAAACCTGCCAAATCTCTTCAATAATCCCAAAATAAGGCATAGCTACTAACTTTGGCTTTTTGTCTTTTGAACTGGAAAAGTGCATGGATTCAGCCACCACCATAACTCTATTATTTTGCATAGTACTCTTCTTATCCAAGGATTTCATATAGAAGGAATACCCATTGACATCGTATCCACTCCAACTTATGACATTAAAGTTAGGACCTAGTGCCAACCATTTTATAGTTTGAGAAACACTATTATCATTCGTAACTTGTTTTTTGAACCATTATGGGAAAATATTATTATGCTCAAGTAATAACCTTTGCTCAGTCATTCGACCATTTTATGCCCTTATAATTTCTTTATGAATAGATATATAATCTTAAACTTTATCAGTGTTATTCAAAATGTACAAATGTGCTTGTAATACTACATCATGATCCATATTAGTTTTCATTGCTACCCCACGTGTACTGTAACCTAATAATCTCTCCTCATGATAAGATCTAGGAAGCCAGTCGCTTCTTCATTTGACAAGTAGTCAAAACAGAACTTAATAGCTTCTTCGGCAATATATCTTTAAACCATGGAAGCTTCAAGTCTGTATGGATTCTTTACATACCCTTTAAGGATTTTCATGTATCTCTCAACTGGATACATTCATCGTCGATAAACAGGGCCACAAAACCTTATCCCCCTCACTAAATGAACAATAAGATGTATCATGATATCAAAAAATGAAGGAACAAAGAGCATCTCAAGTTGCCACAAGATAATAGCAGCATCCTTTTCTAGTTCATCCAATTTATCGGGGTCAATCACTTTGTGCATATGGCATGGACGAAGAAGCATAGTCTAGTTATAGTGTGTCTAAAATCATCTGACAATATGCTCCAAATAGCCACCAGAAGTATTTGTTGCATCAAGACGTGGCAATCATGAGACTTTAAGCCCACTAATTTTAAATATTTCATTGACATAAGCTTTTTAACTTTTGAAGAATACCATTGAGGCACTTTGACATTATGTAAACAATCACAAAAGCTTCTTCTCTCAAGCTTGGACAAGGTATGAGAGGCTAGGGGTAGATAAGTCCGCTCACCTTGTGGCTTTGGATGTAAGTCATCTCGTATTCCCATTTTAATCAAGTCTAATCCTACATTGACACCATCCTTGTTCTTACCCTCTATATTGAGAAGTGACACAATAATACTATCACACATATTTTTCTCCATATGCATGACATTAATATAATGCCCACATCAAGACTTTGCCAATATGGAAGATCAAAGAATATAGACATATTTTTCCATACATTTTTATCAGCTGCACTCTTCTGTGTCTTTCCAAAGATAACATTGATGTCTTTCACCCATTAATGGCACTAGAGCATCTCCATACTCTTGATGACTATAGAAAGCTTTCTTTAATGTACGATAAGGGTGATTCCGGCTGAGAAATCTCTAGTGGCTAAGATAGACTATCTTGTTTCCATGTTTAAGTTGATGGTGGCATGTTCCTGCTTCACAAATTAGACATGCTTTGTATCCCTTGACACTATACCTAGACAAGTTTCCATATGCAAGGAAGTCATTTATGGTACAAAAGATCATGGCACGCATCTTGAACACCTTTTTTTGATTCGCATCAAACACATCTATAATTATCTCCCACAGCTCTTTCAAGTCTTCAATAAAAGGGGCTAGGTAAACATCAATGTCATTTCCTGGCTGTTTTGGACCCGTAATCAACATAGACAACATAATATACTTGCGCTTCATGTACAGCTAAAGAGACAAGTTGTAAATCACTAAGAGAACAAGCCATGAACTATAAGTACTACTAAGGCTGCCATAAGGATTCACGCCATCAGTACACAGCCCAAGCCTGAGCTTTCTTGGCTCCTTTTTGAACTTAGGAAACATCCCATCAATTTTCTTTTAATGAGGAGAATCAGCTGGATGGCGAAGCTTCCCAACAGATATTCTCTCATCTGCATGCCATCTTAAGTTCTTTGCATCATTCATATTAGCAAATAATCGCTTAAACCTTGGTTTTATTGGAAGATACCATAACACCTTTGCAAGAGGGCCCTTAGTAGTCTCATCAAACTCTGTATCGCAATTCCCTTTCAATTTGTACTGTGAAGCCCCACATTTTGGACACTTATGCTCCCCTTCGAACTCTTTTCTATATAATATATAATCATTAGGGCAGGCATGTATCATTTTGTACTACAGACCTAAGGGACATATCATTTCTTTTGCCTCATAGTAATGCTTCGGTAATTCATTACCTTCTAGAAGCATGTCTTTCAGAAACTCAAGCAATTCTGTAAAACTCTTGTCACTCCACGCATTCCTTGCTTTTAAGTATACCAGTCTCACCACAGCTGACAACAGTTTGAATTTTGTATATCCCGGGTACAAATGTCTTTCTGCATCACTAAACAAGTTATCATATACATGTGATAGCTCAATGGCCTCTTTGCCAATATCACAGATTATGTCCTCTAGTCGATCATCTATGTCCATATCAACTTCTGCCTCTTTGTATGTACTCAGCTCTTCTACTAATTCACCATGCCATACTCATCATATATAACTCTTCAAGAACCCGTCACAAATCAAATGCTCTCTTATTTCCGTGACACATAGTTGCCTCAAATTTAAACAATTTATACAAGGAAAATAAAACTTCCCAAATTTATCACCACTAGCATTTCTTATAGCAAATTCCAAAAAATTCTTCACCCCATTGTCGTACTCATCACTAGTTTGTCTAGCATAGATCCAGCTACGATCCATATGTACGAACATGCTTAAAGAGCAAATGAAATAGTTTAAAATTTTAGGTGTTCAAATTATAGGACCATTGAAGGACATGGAATGAAATTACAAAGATAAGAACAAAAGGGTCTATGCATTTGGGAGAAACAAAAGAGGAAACAAAGCACATGCATAGTGAAACCACTTCTGTGTTTGTGTCCAACCAGCAAGCAAGTCATCAAACTGAACTAAAATCCAGAGGTTGGTGTCTATTAGCTACAAGACGTGTGGCAATAGAAAATTAAAGGAGGGAGGCTACAAGTACATCAATTCACAAGTGGCGTTGGAGTAAGAAACATAATATAGTTAAAGAGGAAGCACAGCACATGCACAGTGAAACCACTTGTGTATTTGTGTCCAACTAGCAAGCAAGTCATCAAACTGAACCGAATCCAACCTCTCCTCACACTCAAGATATTTTAACTATAGTTATCATGAACTCTTATCATTCCCAAGATGCATATACAAGCATAGATGTTTTCAATCAGGAAAATAGAAGTCTAGAAAATTGAAGAAGGCAAAATGATTTAATCTAGAGTGTACCTTATGGATTTAGTTTGTGGCTGCTAGGCTCCTGACAAAACTAATAGGTAATGGAAGCGGCAACAAGAAGTGTTGATAGCAAATGTGTTTTCAAAATTAAGAGCTTCTTAGCTGCCAAGACAATGCCAAATTCCATAAAGTCACACATCCAATTTAAGAAAATATAAAGAGAAAACAAGGAACTTGAAAAAGTCTTTAAACCATTGCAAAATCTAGGGGTGCATCGTATTTTCTTACATGCTAACCATAATTTATTTATTATTAATAAAAAAACCATATTCATTAAAATAGTTAATTTATAGATATTATAATATTTTATTTAATAAATTCCATTCCCTTTATAAGAATCTTAGCTTTGTATGACATTCAAATTCAAATATTAGCTTCATGATCTACATTACATATTAGTCTCAATGCCCAAAATTTTCTTCTAAGCATACACATATAGTCACAACTCCCTTTATAAATTTTGGAATTCAGAAGAGTTCCTTAGTCTCAAATTATATCCAAGGTACACCAATCAATCTAATTTACAATAAATAGTATCAATATATATATAGTCATTCATTAAACAATATTTTCCAAAGTGCTACTTATTCTTCAACCATAAATAATTAATATGTATTTCAATAGCTACTACAATATTTAAATTTAACCCTAAAATTCACCCAAACTCCTTTCATACACATTTTTACAAACATCTGACATACATCATCTTCCAAACAAGTTTACTAAGCTTATTAAACTATAATTTCAACTTATTTAAGCTTTCATAATCCTCAAACCCTACGCATGAGCTATAAAACAACACCACATAATTATTAAAGTTTAATATCCATACTCACATGGCTGCCGTATAAACCAAGGAAGAAAGGGGGGAAAACATAGTTTTCAAAACATAACCAATACTGTAGCTTTTATCGAAGCAGATGATTTTAAAGAAAATGATGACTTCAACAATAACAAATAGCAACAACAAAGGGGGAAGAAGAAGGTAGAGTTCTAGGACACACACATTGATAGATTGAAAATCAATGGCTTGCACAAAGAGGAAGAGATAACCGAGCAACTTCCAAAAATTTCTCTCCTTTTTGCTGGGAAAATTGTATATACCAAAATAGATATCTGAAACTTTAAGGGGTGCTCCATACCCACACCAGCTCTAACTCAAAATGAGTCATCGTGAACTACTAGGCTAGATGTCCTACCCCTCGAGAGAGATGCTCTCAGATGTCTTATGTGCCTGCTTTCAGAGACAGATGCTTACAGCCTGAAGAGAGAGAGAGAAGCAACAAGAATTTGGGGGAGATAGATAGGGTACACGGCAGCGTCACCCCTCGAATGCTGGGTGATGGATCTATTAGGGAAGAGGGCAGGGGTAAGAATTAGAGTGTAGGCAGGGAGGGAGAGAGGTTGTCGTGAACAATGCAAAGTCCAAACTGAGAACTAAGAACTGAGATAGCAAAGGGTTTTGACGGGTTTTGAGGAAGAAGTTCAGGTGGGATTTTTTATTTTTATTTTTTAATAATCACCACTTTTCTACACCAGTTGGATCTCAACCAGTATAGAAAGTCAATTTTCTACACCGGTTGTGCCCCAACCGGTGTAGAAAATCAAGTTTCCCCACCCCGTGTAGAAACCAAAGTTTCTACACCTGTTGGGCCCCAACCAGTGTAGAAAAATGACTTTCTACACCTGTTGAGATCTAACCGGTGTACAAAGTTGTCATTTATTTTTTAAAAAAATTTAAAAATAAAATTAAAGGCATTAATATTAAAGAAAAAATATTTTAAATTTACTTTCTACATGTGTTGTCTTTTCAAGACATGTAGAAAATTCTTTCATCTTAACATATTTATGAAAATGCCACCGGTCACACTTTCTACACGTGACCTGTTTTGTTAGGTGTAAAAAACAGGTATAAAATCTTTATTTTGTAATAGTAAGTTTTCATGTTTTTATTCAACAAAACACCTCTTTTTTACCCCTAAATCACTTCTTGAACCCTTTAATTACTCTTCCCACATGATTAATCAAAATTTGGGTAGCACCTCCCCTTAGGGGTTATGCCTTCTAAATTACAAAATAATAACAACCAAGCCAACCAATAATAGCCACAAATCAACAAGTTAAACAAGGTTTCACGCTTTACCTCTTGATTCTCTTCCTCCTCCTCTTGAAACCGTCCCCTCTTCCTCCTTGTTATCTTTGATTTGCTTCTTTCTTCATGTGATTTCAAGAAGGATATGAGGATTAGAAGAGGTTTCTAATGATTTACAGACAACAACAAGTGAATTTTGCTTATAAACTTACCTTGTTTTGCTTCTTGATTGCTTGTCTCTTCCCTTTATTCTTTATTCTTCAAACTTGTGCTCTGTCTCTTCTTTCTCTATTTGGCCAAAATTTTAGCCTCTTGCAAGGGTTAAATGGCCTCTTATAATATCTATTTCCACCTCCTTAAAATAATAATTATTTAACACAATTTTGCACATGATTTTTACTTTTTGCTTCTTTCTTTTTCTACTTGGCTAATATTGCTTCCATATGGTATATTTTGTGTACAAAAATCCATTTTCTTTTCCCTTTTTCTTTCTTGGCCAAATTTGTTCCTTAATCATGAAGAAAACAAGAGCTTCTTGAATTATTAGTTAAATGACCATTTTTCCCTTCTTCAATTTTTGAATAAAATGTTGTCTTCCTTCTTCCCTTTTTGTTTATGGCTGAAAATCACCCTATAAATTGTGCCAAATATTGTGCTCTTCCATTCTTAATTTTTAGGATACAATATTAGGCTTTTACGAAGACAAAAGTTGAGCTTTTATGTTTTAACTTGTCCAAAATTTCATGTAACTTTTACTTCCAATATTTTTACCATTTAAAGTGTACCAAAATTCACCATTTTATTCCATTTAATATAACAAATGTACAAAGAATTTTGGTGAATAAAATTTGGGATGTTACACCACCCCTCAACAATAACTGAAGCAAAAAGCTTTTAATGGCGCTAAAAGCTTTGGCACTTCCTAAGTGCCATAGTATTCTTTAAAATAAGCTCCGTTAAATCCCTCTTTAGTAGTAGTGAAGGAAAATATAATGCTCTGATTTAGATTGAAGCAAGATCTACGTATTCTACTCAAACAAAAAGAAATAACTATAGTATGTAGTAAAATAAAAACAAGGAATGAGTTTGCAATAAAGCATGATTTCATATTTTAACGTATATTAGATTCAAAGAAGATAATGTTGATAAATTGAAATTCAAAAGCTGGAACACCAAGAGGATTTGTTCCTCAAGCTGATTATGCTCATTCTTCTGTCCACCAAGATTATTTTCTCTCTCCCTATCTACATTTTGTTTTTGCTATACCTCTCGTAGATCATCCTTGAGATCATATATCATTGTTCGATGTTTAGTTAACATGCTTAATATCTACTGCATTGGGTCAGGTCTAGCTTCTTAACCTTTCCCCACACCTCTACCTCCTGGTCTACCTTTTGGACCCTATTCTATAATCTAGTTCTTCTTTTGGGCCTAAAATGCAGTATTTGGGAAGAAATACAACATCGTATGGATCCAATCATCATTTGGAAACTCTATATCATGAAATTATGATCCCAGTATAAGGTGTCAACATCATGCAAATACTATGCATACTGACCCATCGAGGTATCCCGGATAAGGATAGCCCGTATGTACATGTTCCCAGTATACCCCCACAGCTCCTGGTACTGCTATAGGTCATATGTCACATGTACGGGTTTGGCTCTAGAACTAGTGACACTATCCGGATCTGAATCTGTCCCGTCAGTTAGTGAATACTCAGCGTCTCCTACAAATGAATTGATTGATGATGCTGGTCTAGGATGAGACCCGAATACTGGCCTTGGTTGTACCAACTTCCTCAGGGTTTATAACATCCTTAGACAACCCTAACCCAATATGAACGTACTCGCTACCCTTTGAGTACTTGCTGGTCCTCTAGGGGCTGGTTCACGGATAGTGATAATCCACTCCTTTGGCACCACCTTCCACGCATATTTCATATTACAATATAATTAAGACCATATCAGTATAATATTCTATTATTGCCAGAACCGCTTTTACTTTGAAACCAAAAATGTCAAACCCTTCAATAATTTGACATTTATCAGAGTATCAACGCATAGTTCAGTGGGCATACATAAATAGCATAAACATATTGATATAAAGTACTTGATTACATTATAGGAATTCGCAAAGGGTTTGTACATAATATATTTCAAATCCCAAAATACATAAAAGATCAACAGATAACTAATACTAATTCTTGATCAGGACCGAAACTCTCAATTGTTGATATCTACGTCTTTGCCCTTGGAGCCGCTTCCTTTAACTGAATAAATTTTAAATTTATGGAAAGGGGTGAGATTCAAATGAATCTCAGTAATAACATACAATCAATCATATAAAATGTGATAAATAAACATGCAATGAACTATGTAATGTAACAGGAATAAAATGTTAAACTAGTTTGTTTGGCCAACGTTCAGGATCAAAATGACTATTTTGTCCCTACTAGCCATATTGTGATCACTGTTTAGTATCAAATGGTTCCTTGACCCCTACTCGTTGTAATGTTCTAGAGCAGACAACAGCCTATTTGTACTTGTCTCACTACCTCAATTGGGTCGCATTAGGCGTAATGGTACTTGTGCTTTTCCAATAGGGTGGTACTTATAATTTTCCCACACCATGCTAGGAATTATATCAACTACCTAGGTTGGGTCCCAATTGGCCTGATAGTACTTGTGCTTTTCGTACACCACGCTAGGAATTTGTAACATGTATTTCATATCATAGAATAAGACAATACAAGGCATATAAAGAATCACATAGTGTATGAAAGATAGAGTTACTACCTTGAATCCTTTCCAATTGCCTAGCTACTTGGTCCCCTAGTTTTTTGTCCAGTTCAAGAAAATGTCGAATCCTAAAATTCAAAATTTTTAATAAATGAGTTATTACTAATTCATGTCTTACTCTTAAGCTCATATAGTTGGTTATATCTACCCAAAAAAGCATAATTTTCAAAATGCCCTTAGGATTCCGGTCAAATTCCCTTAGTACCCTGTATAACTGTACTTTACAAAAAATTATAACGCAGGCTATTCCTGTATAATTTCAGATTTAGAATCCATTTTTTACCTCAGTTTTGACAAACTCACATTCTATTTCCCAAAATACCCCTAACAGCCACAAAAGTTAGGGTTTTAAGGGTAAAATTGTCATTTCACACTTTAAAGCCTCTATACTCCATTTTTCACATGTTCCCTGCAAAATTTTTCATTCTAAGCACAATGGAATCATCAAATCCATAAACTTTAAGCCCAAACACTCAAAAATTCCCCTAGCCAAAAATCTTGAATTTTTGGAAAAATAGGAGTTTTCAATTTCCATACAATCAAGCATCTTCTTTTCAATTCTAATCACTTGTTTAATTACTTAAACACCTCTTGAACATGATTAGTTAAAATTTGGGAAGCACCTGCCCTTAGGGTTGATGCATCCTAAATCAAAAATTCATGACAAACCAAGCCAATAACTACCATAAATAACCAACAATAATCACAAATCATCATGAGAAGACAAGTACTATTACAAAAATACTTTTTAGATTGGTTAAAAATGACTTTTTAGACTGGTTCTGGATGAGGCCTTGATACAGCTGGTCTAAAATGTCTGTTACTTTTTAGACTGGTTTAGAAACCGGTTCTAAAAGACATAATTTTTAGACCGGTTGTGGACGCAACCTGTCTTAAAAGTCTTTTTTAGATTGGTTGTGGCCATAACCAATCCTAAAAGTGCCATTTGTTTTTAATTTATTCCTCTTACAACCTAGGTTACCTAGGCCAGCAAGCCATTTCAACGACAATCCCAGATTCCATAAAAGCAACAACACATATCACATACAATCAAAAGCAATCATAACAGTATTACTACACCCCACATTTCACAGAAGCAACATCAATAAAAATCAACATAGACAATCAACACATTCAATTCTCAGCAACAATATCAACATATTATCATCAAGCATTTCAAAACACAATTTGAATCTACCGAGATAACAATATAATAAACCACAATTTAACAATGATACTAGCAAAATCTCAACTTTGTGCACTTTCAATTCCAAAACTTATAAAAAAAGCAAAGAGAAGACAAATTCCTTATTATGTACAAAAAATTCCTCAGTTTTATAGAAAAATGAAATAAAGGGAGAAAAAGTACAGAAGTCAATCCTTCACATCTCATGCCTATATCACCTATATCCCAGAAATTGTCTTACATAGAGACATAAACCAAGTTAGATATGAAAATAATAAGTGTTATTAGAACAACATTGGATTAAAAAACTTACTATTCTTGTAAAGCTCATAGATGAATTCAGCACAACAGTTGCGAATAAAATCAATATCTTCTTCAGGAAAGAGATCAGCAAGATCAAATATCTGTATGTAACACCAAAGCCAGACAAAACATTAACTTGCTAAATTAAAAACAATAAAATAATACAAAATTTTTGAAATATACATTTACCTCTTCTGTAAAATCAGTCATGCCTAGGGTGATAATATTATAAATGTGCCTCAAAACATACAAACCACATAAGTTGGACCCCGGTAGTTGCCTACGGCTCTAAAAAAGAACATGACATTATTAAAGCAAGTATAAAAAGCATAGCTTATAGAACACATCTTAAAGAAAATAAATATGTACTAACCTTTGGGATGATCCATGTAGGGTCTTTTAAGTCATGAACATTCTTACCACAAGCAGCGTGTAGGAATGTCTGCATAGCCATATCATCAAAATCACAAAGATTACTTATTTTGCACAAATTCTATAAACTTTGCACACAAAAGGTAATAATGCAAGAAAACTTACGAGTTCACCGTCTTCTCAAGTCATTCCCTGGTTTCAAGTGGAGTGAGCATAAGAGGATGACGGTGAAACTATTCTTGCACATAAGAACTAATTGCCAATGACCCCTGAAAAAAGAGATGAATAGTAAGCATTATATGTGTTTTGAAATATAAATTTGTTTCTTACCCATGCACATATGGAGCCAAGAAACACTCAATTGCAGTTTCACTAAGCCTCTCTGATAAGTATCTATGTCTGATGGCAGTAATATATGGTCCCTTTCTCTTGGAGTTGAATTGGGCATACGAATCCAAATTTATCACTAATACTAGAGGAGACCAACCTACGATTCATATACATACAATAATGCAAGCACATAAATGAAAGTTAAACAGCATAATTTTTAAAATATTTACTTCCAATTGAAAACGATACTTAAAAGACAATCACAACTATAAGATGTTGTTTAGCAGCAACTAGGGACATTAAGTCATCCCTCTCAAGATAGCATGTCACCCCTGACTTGCCAATAGCTGAATCCGTAACCCAATGTCTTGTTTGAAAGAATGTATCATATATCATCAGAATTACTTATTGCATGATCATCTTTCATTTGTTGGTGGTGAACAGTTGATCCCACATTGTGCACATTCCCCAGTGCAACTAAGCAAATCAAAGGATCCTCGACAAAAATGTCACAAATCTCAGTAATTTCTTTTTCAGGACCCTGTGATGACTGCCCAATATTGCAACAACTCCCTTTAGTGCTTTACTTATTATGAGTAAGCGATTGTGCCTAGGGAGTACTAGTATCTTGTCTTGTGCTCACAATGGCAATCATTTCCTCTCACATCTTACTCAACTAGCATCTAATAGAGTATCAAATAATGCTTCTACCTCAACCCTTACTTCCTCCCTCACAATGGCCAACATACGCTTTATTTCCTCCCTAGTCACCAGAATGGCGAAAGGGGGCTCCAAAGTAATCCCTTATGCCTACCCCTACTCCAACATCCCTGTCACAGCCCAGATGCTTATGTTTTCTAGTCGCAACCGTCAAGATATCATTCCTCCCCTCTGACCTAAAGGATCCTTTGGCTTTTTTTTAAGCTCCTCCTGTAAGATACAGATAACACACAAAAGTAATTAAACATGTTTACTAAATAGTTAATAACAATAATGATACTTACAATTTTTCACCTACTATACGAGGTTGTTCACTATTATAAGACCCACTGCTCTTTTGTGAGCAAACAACCATATTTTATCGTGATGTATCGAAGATAGTAGAGAAAGAAGAATAGAAGGATCGGATTGAGATGCTTCTTCTAATCTCTTCTGTTTGGCCGCCAACAAGTCTTTTTCGGCCTTTGCATAAACCCCATAGACATAATAAGATATTGAAAAAAAGGTTGCAATCAATAAAGAAAATTGATAAGTAAATAAAATGCAAAATAAGTCAACTCACTAAAGCTTCTGGAGTAGTCTGTAGCCTTAAAAATTCTTACCAGGTCGCTTTATCAATGTATGAATACTTGCTGCATGGAGTAGGATAAGGCTTACCATCTTCCACCTCAACATGCACATAATCGTTGGCCAAATTTATCTTAAACTTCCTCTAATGCTTACAATAATAGGTCATAGTCTTCTTGTACAAGATGTCACTCTGAGGAACGTCGTAGGTGAGCGATTATGCATGCATTAAAGGAGTTAATGACAAATTTGATAATCATTACATGCAAAAGAGAACTTTATACCTGAAACTATCCTAAATATGTTGCTTCACACATTCATCGACATTTCTCCACTCCTTTATCAAGATGCTAGGCTTGTTGCGTGCAAGGAGGCAGACAAAACTCCAATATTGGCTTGCATTAGGCCCAATTGGTTTCCAATATCTATCAAACCTGATTCATATCTTCTTCCCAGCACTCCAACTGAGGGCAATGTCTCTCAACCGTGTGGCACTTCTACCCCTCCATACAGACTGGTTACTCCGCTCACTTTGATTCTATCTTAGAGCATTACTAAGCTCGATCTGATTAATACTAGCTGGCTCGCTTTGATGAGCACTAGATGGCTCTAGAGCCTCTACACTAGTATGCCTCGGATCCTTCATTATTCTGTTAAGACAAATCATTAAGTTTGTAAGTTGAAAAAACTATATCTATAAAATAACTATATACATAATTTGGATATAACTCATAATGATAATTACTTTAGCTAGCTAACTTTCAAAGTAGTTTTATAAAGGGATATCATCCCATATCCCTTCATAATGATCATTTCTTATGACGTGTTCATTATCCGCTTCATCTTCTTCGTTCAATTCCAAAAGACCCCTGGAAAAAGAAGGAGTCTCAAGAAGATCATAATTTGAGTGAATTTCCTCATCAATATCAACGACCCTTTTCCCTTAGAGAGCTACAAACCACATTTTATTTTCCTAATCGGTAATATAGAACACTTGTTTCACCTAATCTGCCATAATTAAAGGTTTATCTCCAAAACTTCTACTGTTCAGATCTACTAAGGTAAATCCTAACTGATCAATCTTCAAACCATTATTGACATCAACCCTCTTGCATTTGAAAATGGGAAATTTAATTTTAACATAGTCAACCACCTAAATCTCCTCATTAACCCCATAATAAGGTATAGTTGCAATTTAGGGTTCTTATCTTTCAAACTAGAGAAGTGTATAGATTCAGCCACTAACATAACACCACTATTTTGGATGGTGCTCCTATCATCTAGGGACTTCGTGTAAAAGGTAAAACCATTGATCACAAATGAAGTCTAACTTATGACATTAACCTCAGGACCACGTGCTAGCCATTTAATAGTATCAGAAACACATTCTTCTCCGTCAACCTTTTGTTTGAACCAATATGGAAAAGTTCTGATATGCTCCCTAATTAACCTTTGTTCAGTCATTCGACCATTTTCTTTTCGTATAATTTCTTTATGCTCATTCATTTACTCTTGAACTTCATCAACGTTATTCAAGATGTACAAGTGGACTTATTACAATTTATCAGGATCCACACTCTTTACTGTAGCCCCAAATCTACCCCTTTTTTCATGATGGCGTATAGGAAGCCTAATATGTCCAACATTTGACAAATAATGTTGACAAAATTCCATGGCTTCTTCATAAACATATTTCTAAACAATAGATGCTTCAGGTCGGTTAGGGTTCTTCACATAATCTTTTAGGATTTTCATAGTTATTTATATTGATACATCTATTGGAAATAGGATAGGGCCATACAACTTTATCTCCCTCACTAAATGTACCATAATGTCAAAAAAAGAAGAAAAAGATTCTCAAGCTGGCATAAGATCATATATCCTTCATTTTCCAATTCATCCAATCTTTCCATCTCAATGACTTTACTATAAATATCATTGAAGAAGAAACAAATTCTAGTCAACATATGTTGAAGATCATATTTAGCAATGCCTCGAATAGCTACTTGGAGTAGTTGTTGCATTAAGACATGACAATTATGAGACTTTAGTCTTATTAACTTCAAGTCTTTCCTCGACACAAGCTTCTTAAAATTTGAAGAATACCCTGAGGAAACTTTGATGCCATGTAAACACTCACAAAAACTTCTTTTCTCATCCTTAGACAAAGAATAAGAAGATGGAGGATAAAAAGTTCTCTTATCATATGGCCTCGGATGTAAGTCTTCTCATATTCCCATTTCCTGCAATTATAATCTTACCTTCAGGCCATCCTTACAACTACCTTGTATGTTGAGCAGTGTCCCAACAATACTATAACATATATTTTTCTCTACATGCATGAAATCAATACAGTGTCTAATATCAAGATTGCGTCAATATGGAAGATCGAAGAAGACAGACCTCTTTATCCATATATTTTTCTCATTTCTACTCTTTGTAGTCTTACCAAAGATAATATTGATATTTTTCACCTTTGAGTAAACTTTCTCCCTAGTCAATGCCTCCGGAGATCTTCAAACTCTTGGCCACTAAAAAAAGCTTTCTTTAATCTACGATATGGGTAGCCCTGTATAAGAAAACTCTTATGGCCAAGATAAACAGTATTTCTTCCATGTTGAAGTTGATGGTAGCATATACCTTCTTCACAAATCGGACATGCTTTATGGCCTTTAACACTATCCTGACAAGTTTCCATATGCAGGGAAGTCATTTATAGTACAAAAGATCATGGCTTGCATTTTAAAAATCTCCTTCTTGTTTGCATAAAAAACATTGACACCTTCATCCCATAACTCTTTCAAGTCTTTGATCAAGGGTTGTAGGTAAACATCTATCTAATTTATGGGTTGTTTTGGTCCCAAAACCAACATAGACAACATGAGGTACTTTCGTGTCATGCATAACAAAGGAGATAAGTTATAAATTACCAACAGATTAGGCCATAAACTATGTATACTGCTTAGGCTACCATAAGGATTCATGCCATCTGTGCTAAGCCCAAGCCTAAGTTTCCTAGGTTCTTCACCGAAGTTAGGAAATAATTGATCAAATTTCTTCCATTGAGAAGAATCAGCCGGATGTCGAAGCTTTCCATTAGAAATCCTCTCATCTGCATGCCATCTCAACTTTTTGGCATTAATTTCATTAGCAAACAAGCGTTTGAACCTTGGTATGATTGGAAGATACCACATCTCTTTTGTAGGGCCATTATTTAATTTGTACCTTGGGGTTTCACATATCAGACACCACTGCTTCTCTTTATGTTCTTTTGTGTACAATATGCAATCATTAGGGCATACATGGATCTTTTTATACTTCATCCCTAGTGGACATAATATTTTCTTAGTATCATAGTATCGGTAAGGCAGCACATTATCATCTTGAAGCATGTCCTTAAAGGCCTTAAGCGTTTCTAAAAAGCTCTTATCACTCCATCCATGTCGTACTTTCTAGCTTACCAATTTCAATACTGCTTTCAACAATTGGTATTTTGTACACCCCGAGTACAGCAGCTTCTCAGCATCACTCCACATATTACCATATGCATGTGATTGCTGCAAAGCCTCTTCTCCTACATCACGAATAATATCCTCTATCTGATCAGCCAGCTACGTGTCATTATCATTAAAGGCCACTCCCCCCTGATGAGATGTACTTGTCATTTCTAATTTTTCACTATGCTATACCTATACTGTACTTACAAAATCCTTCACAAATTAAATGTGTATATATATCTATAGAACTTAGTCACTTCTCATTCAAACATTATACACAATAGCAATAGAACGTCCCACTATCAGCATCAATATTTCTTCTAGAAAAGTCTAAAAAATCCCTCACCTCATTATCATATTCAACACTCATCCTTTTAGCATTTATCCAACTACAATCCATATATTTCAACACCTTTTTTTTCTTCTCTTTTGTATATTTTTTCTCCTAGAAAAGGCAGGAGTATGATGAGAGCATAAAATCATTACACTCATTAAGCTACCTAGTTTAACTACTACATAATGAATAAGTACATAACAAATTTTAGATTATAATGCATTATATATAGTAAAGGTCAGTTTGCCAGGGGTCGAAGGGTCAATAATTACTCTCACTAGTCCATAATATAACATAATTTAACTAGTTTATATGTGATTTATATTATGGACTAAAAAAAGTACCTTGGGCCAAACTATGGACCAAACTATTCTTCTAGAAGTGATTTATATTATGAACTAAAAGGTGTACCTTGGGCACCAAAGAGTTGATTTCATTTCATATTTATGTCGGGAAAAAGAAAAACCTACTCTACTATTTACAAACCAACATGAAGAATAAGAAGAAAAAAAACATGAGAGATATCATATGAAGATACATCTAAGGAAAGAAACAAAGCATCTAAAACCATAAATATATAAGCTCATTCAATCGTAAACCATTATGTGCTAGGCATCACTTCAATTATGTAATGGCAAAGACTAATTAAATTACCTGTCAATCACTCGAAGAACGGCTTTCAAGACCAGAAACTACACAACAAAGATCAGTTTGGTATGATGGGGTAGATTTGTTGGGATTGGTAGGCACACAGCAAAAGAATTAAATTTAAAATTACAAAAGTTTACCAATCCCAATTGCGGATCTATCAAAGGCATTTAAATTGAGTTAGAAAGAGTCATACCTTATTCATATTTGTTTGAATGCCCACAATCATCAACGTATTGCGAGTTCTCAAATCTCCATGCTTGGTTGCTTTGAAATAATTTCCCCAGCATCTACATGTCCGCTAATTCTTCTTAAAAGAGTATCAAACTCTATGATTGTGAGATTAACTATCCCCGACATCAACATGTTGGCTAATTCTTCTTTGGAGTTTTTCCTTTTGGATCTTGAGGAGTTAACTACTCAGATCAGCTCCCTCTACTGGTATCCACACGTACAGGACCCAACACCGACAGTGTGCTAGCACCTCCAATGTCCTTTTAGGGTTTTCTTGCTGCTCAATATTTCTTCATCATCTGTAGAAAACCCTAGCTCTTACCTTTTATAACCAATCAGGGTTATCTATTTTATGATGGATATTCGATTTTTAAAATTAATCTTAATTAATTTCAAAATCCTTATCATATCAATTAACACTTAATTGTTTTGATAAGCTAATTAAATAAATTTGGTTTAATTAAATCTGTCCAACAATTGTAATTTAACATATTTTTTTAATTAGAATAAAGAGCCAATCAAATTAGATTTAATTTATCTTTATAACTTAAATATGAGATATTATCATATAATATAATATTATCATATATTTAATATATATTATCAAATAACATATATTATATATATAATATAATATTTTCATATATATATATATATATGTATTTCATAAATACATATGTGTATATATAATATTATTAATTTTCTTTTCAAATACACACACACACATATAAATATTTATCAAATAAATATTCACACAACATGTGTATATAATATATATATATATATATATATATATATATATATATATATAATTCGTCCACCCTAGATTAAACATTGTATTCATTAAATCTTAGACGCATCTTAGATTCAATGAATCTGGACTTTATAGCTCGTGTTGGGCTATTCTTGTGTGCGACCCTGTAGGCCCATACAAAGTTGGAAGTGGGCCAATGACTATACTAACCCATAAGTCGTAAGCGGCCTCTAGCAAGACATTACGACTACCTAATTCATATGAGGATCGACAATACGATACAGCCTGTCATATAACCATATCATGTCCCTTTTGTCACACGATATTTCGGTCATGGATGAGGCATGGAGAATGTTATCCTTCTAATCTTGACCATTACTTTCTTGATCCTTGAGTAGTTTGAGTATAGAAATGGAAACTTCTTTCCATCGTAGTATGGCCATACATTTCTTAGACTCACTCATCGAGGGGCCAAATAATATCTCTCTAATAATGTGAGGGACAAATTCCATCTTGACTATTCACATTCCTCTGCATGAAAACCACTAAGCCCGATTGTAGCTTTTATCATCACCCGGTTAAATGTGACTTTTGACTAAGTCAAAGCTTAGTAACTCTTATGTAGGAATCCATGATGATCTCAGGTCAAAGGGCATTATGACGTGGTTATACATGAGAAAAGCTTATGACTTGATCCATGCAGCTTTCTCATAGTGGGTCGGTCCAACACCTTGTACTCCTACAAGTGCCTAAGACTTTGATTTGTATCCCCATACCTTATCAAAGTCATACTGGTCTTATTTCATCTTTTCTCCTATATAGATGACCGACTAGGAACATTTAGGACAATCATTATGATTTATCCAAGGATACAGTTATTACAGTGAACATGCGAATAATGTGATAACTAAATGGATAAATTCATTGAATAACAATGTTCAAAGTACAATGATTGGCCCTTAGGGCACAATTTCTAACAGGATTGTAGGCTGGAAGAAAGGCTTTAAAGACTGGAAACTACACAGCAATAACCATATGAAAAATAAGCCTCTGGGGAAATAATAGAAAAGCTGAACTTTAGCAATAATGAAACCCAGATTCATAATTCAAGTTGAACTAGTAATAACTTAACAAAAGCAAAGAAAATCAAAGTTTTTGAGTAGCTACACAACGGAAAGCAAATGGGCTCAAATGAAGTAATCTAAACAAAACAAAGCGAAATCAAGAAATGAAACAAGCTATTTGTTTTTGCTTACATTGATGATTCAAAATTCCAGCCTCAAAAACAATATTAATCAGCAAATAGCGGACAATAATGTAAAAGAATAAGTTCAAATTAGGAGAGCTATGACTACCTAGCCATCACATAATTTTTTAGCTTAAGATTAACACAAAGATCAAGAAGGAAGGAAAGACATGTCACAACTATTCATAAACAAGTTTGATAGTTGCACTCAAGTCTAGTTAGCATATTTTAGTGTAAATTATGTTAAGTTTTATCTGATACTTGAATTATGTACATGCCAGGAAGCAATGCACTTGAGTTCAAATGAAGCACTCGAATTCTAAGGAGAAATGCACTCAAGTCCTGAGAGTTCTGGGATGAGAGTTTGCACCCAAGAGTTTTGGTGCTATGAAGAACAAGTGGAGAACTCGAGTTCTCAGCAAGCACTCGAGTTATGGACCAATATGCACTCAAGTTCATAAAATGTACTTCAGTGAGTTTATCCCAGAGAGTTGGTTAGAAACTAAAAAATCAAGGGTACTCGAGTTCATATGAGTTTTACACTCAAGTTCCATTTTACACTCTCGAGAGTTTGTTCTAGAGAAGTATTGAAAAATCTAAAGAACATGAAGTACTTGAGTTTTGTAGTTCACACTCGAGTTCTAGAGCCTAATGCACTCGAGTCTGAACAAAGCCTTATACTTCTTTCCAAACACCAAATTTTATTAACTAAGATAAAGCCTCTAATTCCAAATAATTCAGATTGAGGAATAAAAGGAAAATTCAGAGTTTTATCGAATAATAAAATCACAACCCTATAATTGACGATAAAAGCATCTACCTTTCATTTCAGAGGCTAAAGATTTAGCAAAGCATAGAATTGCACACCCTTTTTTTATTCTTTGAAGGAGGCAGAACGTGTAAAATGTCTCAAGGGAGGAGGACCACTATGCACAGATCCCAATGCTCAGTTTTCACCTTTCACAACCATGCCACAATCACAGAATGTTGTAAGTTCAGAAGAAGCAGAGCACAACTTACCTTGCCTCCCACAACAGACAAAACAACAGATAAAGGAGAAGAGAATATTATGATTATGGCACCAGTAACAACAATGGGAAAAGGAAGACGCACATCCATGCCACTACTAGCAAACAAGAGTTCAAGACAGAGAAAAGTGATGGGAAGGAGGAATGGCGATGACAGGGAATCAACGAGTTTGTAAAATCACAAAAAAGAAAGAGGAAAGGAAAAAAACCTGGAAGTGAATTAGGGCTTCAACAAATTACGTACATAAATTTAACCACAAAACTCCAATGAACTCTCACAGATAGCCATAGACGCAAAAACTCAAATAAAAGGTAGAGCGGCAGTGGAAATTTTAAGAGTTGAAAGAGGCGCGAGAGCTTTCCGCTCAAAATACACAGGACTTTTAAGACCCGTTATCAAAATAACCTGTCTTAAACATGTTTTTAAGACACATTATTCAAATAAGCTATCTTAAAGAAAATAATTGTTAGATCGGTGATTCAAATAACAGGTCTTAAAAAAGAAGGTTATTTATTTATTTTTTTGTTAAACTTTTTAGATTGGTTCTTTGGTATGACCAATCTAAAAAGTTTTGTCTTTTAGACCGGTTGTCATAGACAACCGGTCTAAAAAGTCTTATTTTTTAAATTATGATTAATTTGGAAAATATATTAGACCTTTTATAGATAGAACCTGTCTAAAAAATTTGTTACTTATATATATATTATTTAATTATTTAATATTTTTAGACAAGTTCTTTAGAAAATTCGTCTAAATAAGATTTTTTAGACCGGGTGTGATACCTTATTTCCTATGACCTTGGATGAGTATAAAAGAGTTGAGAGGGTAGTAAAATTTTCACAAACAATTTTCACTATCTCCTTTAGTCTCACTAGTCCTTTCTTTATATTTATTTATCAGAGTCGACGAGCATTTATCTTAATTGCATTTCGTTAGCAATAGGACGTATAAACACGTATTATCTACCATTCATTCATTAAGCTACTTTTACATTATTGTCATGCTTACATGAACATATACACCATATACAACTCAAAATATCCAAAATCACATATGGAACCAGATACACCAAAATGACTAAAGTCTTTAGTATCCCAACCTTTAGTCATCCACGTTTACCTTCCACTTGCCCCTCGAGCTTTCTCCCTGTACTGGAAGTGAGTTTTTGAAAAAGAGTGAGATTCAAAAGAATCTCAGTAGCAACGTATATCAATCATACATTTATAACATTACAAGGCATGCTAAACAACCATAATTCATCAGAATAATCACAATAGCAATCTTGCATCACATGAAACTCGTAAACTATCATAGAGCTAGATATACTACAAGGCCCCGAGGGATACCAATGCAATAGGCACCGAGGGATCCGTTCGTGCATCGATGATTGTTATATTGGCTTGAGCGTCCACCCATGTAAAGATAGGCCCCGGGTGACCACCCGTCATATTCAAAATATGTCAGAAAATTCTTGATGAATACACAAATCATTCAATGCATACCATAACTATGAAAGATAAGTTACTACCTAGTTACTTTTCTCGAGCAACTTCCTCCCACCTTTCCAAGCTCGAGCAAGTCTTGAGTTCTGGACAACTACTAAGTCCTGAAGTCTTGAATATACCATAAATGATTCATTACTCATTCATGCATAATTCCAAATTCATAGTATTGGTTAACTTAGCCTAATAGTGCCAGATTATGAAAATGCCCCTTAAGACCCGGTCTCAATATACTTTACCAAATTTATGACGTGGGCCAATCCTACACAATTTCACGTGTAGAATCCATTTTTTACTTTCAATTGGTCAAAATCAGGTCGAAATGACGAAAATGCCCTTAACAAACCTTACTTAAGGCTTTTAAGGGTAATTTGGTCATTTCACATTCTGGGGCTTTTCTCACTTTATTATCAACATATACCTTATAAAATTTTGCCTCCTAAACCCAATGGAAGCATCAAAACTATCAAATTATTACTCCTTTACCCATCCAACATAGGGCAGTCTAATAGGATTCCCAGAAAAGTTGTGTCAGTTTCTCGTTCTCTCTTGCCTAATCACCTCCTTTCTACTTATAATCACACTATTAGCTATTTAGAAATTCATTGGACTTGATTTGGAGAGACTTGAACATTAAGGTCTCTTTGGTTTGATGAGCTATCTTGCACCAAAACAACCAAAACCAAGCGAAGAACAACTCTAATAGCATCAATCAAGCAAGAGGAACAAGTTTGGAAGATTACCTCTTGATTTCCAACACTTTCTCTCTCTACACGTTTCTATCTCTCTCTCCAAAACTCTTGATTTAGCTTGAAAACTATGGATTCAAAGGAGTAGAGTTGAGTAGGAGAGGTTATAGAGGGATTAGGACGCTTAAAGCACAAGGTAACAACTTCCTTACCTTGATTTCTTGAGAACCCTAACTCTTTCTTCATGTTCTCCATCTCTGCTCCCTCTCACTCTTTCTGATTCAGTTTGTACGAGAAATGAAGGAAAGATGAAGGGAATTATGGATATATTAGGATCTGTCAAAGAAATGCTTAGGTGGTAACCTTTCAATGGTCCAAAATTGCCATTTCTCATTTAATATTTCATTTTCTCTTTTCCCTTCCTTGATCAGCCAAACATGCATGAGAAATAAGGGAGTATATATTAATCTTACACTATTCCATTGCCATATTACAATATGTTGACTTTTGCACCTTTGACTTTTGACTATTTGACATTTCTTGATAATAATTCACCAAAATAAGTTTATAATTATCAAGTGGCCATTTCTCTCTTTTTAATTCCCATTTAACTAAAATTATTGGGAATATTAAGGAAAATAATTATTCCCCACTTTATTGTAAAATTATCGTTTTGCCCCTATATTTTATGATTTACTGTAATAAATCATTTCTTGCTCATTTCCATTGGTTTAACCCCATTTTGACACTTAAATAAGGCCATTAATCATGTCATTTATGTAATACCCCACTTTTCACAAATATTCATTGTATGTATATTTGAGATAATTAGTAGAATAATATGGTGAAATGTGGTATGCATGAATTTATGGAAATATTCCGATTGCCGGTTACACATAATTCGGCCAAGTAAGGACACAAAGAGGCAATTAATGTACAATTAAGGGCCTAATATTGTAACCAAAATATGAGTATAAAATGGTACAAGTAATGGCCTCATTCAAGTGTTAAAATTGGGCTAAGCCAAAGAAATGAGTGAAAAATGATTTATTTTGGTAAATCATAAAATATAGGGGCAAAATGGTAATTTTGCCATAAAATGGAAAAAATTATTTTTCCTTAATATTCCCAATAATTTCAATTAAATGGGAATTAAAAATAAAGAAATGGGTATTTGATCATTAATAAACCAATTTTGGTAAATTACTATCAAGTAAGGTCAAATGGTCAAAAGTCAAAGGTGTAAAAGTTAACATATTGTAAGTTGGCACAATGGGATATTGGACATCCATATTTCCCTTATATTTTCTATGAATCTATGCTGGAAAGAAGTAAGGAAAGGAAAATGGAAATTTAGGACCAATCACAAATTGCCATGTGTATTAACCAATTAGCTCTTTATTATATCATCAATCCTTCATCTCTTCAGCTTTATTTTCATGATCAAACTGATCAGGAAAGAGTGAGAGAGAGTTGAGACAGTAAAGAGGAAGAAGAAGCTAGGGTTCATCAAAATTCAAGGTAAGGAAGTTGTTGTGTCTTAAGCTTCCTAATGCCTCTATCAACTCTCTTACTCACTTCTCCACCTTTGGAACCATGGTTTTCTAGCTAAATCAAGAGTTGTGGGGAGAGAGATAAAAATATTAAGGAGAGAGAAAGTACTGGAAATCAAGAGGTAATCTCCTAAACTTGTTCCTCTTGCTTGATTAATGCTATTAGAGTTGTTCTTGGCTTGGTTTTTGTTATTTTAATGCAAGATAGCTCATGAAACCTAAAGGACCATATGGTCAAGTTTCTCCAAATCAAATCCAATAAATGTCTAAATACCTAATAGTGTGATTATAAGTAGAAAGGAAGTGATTAGGCAAAAGAAAACGAGAAACCGACACAACTTTTGTGGGAATCCTATTGGACTACCTTGTGTTGGATGTGGTAAAGGAGCAGGAATTTGATAATTTTGATGCTTCCATTTGGTTTAGGAGGAAAAATTATGTAGGGTATATGTTGATGATGAAGTGAGAAAAGCTCCAGAATGTGAAATGATCGAATTACCCTTTAAAAGCTCTAACTAAAGGCTACCAAGGGCATTTTCATCATTTAGGCTTGATTTTGACCAATCCGAGGTTAAAAATGGATTCTACACGCAAAATTGTATAGGATTAGCCTATGTCACTAATTTTAGTAAAGTGAAGTGAGACCGGGTCTCTAAGGGTATTTTGGCAATTTAGCACTTTTAGGCTAAGTTTACCAATGTTGTAAGTTTGGAATTGTACATGAATAAGTAATGACTCATTTCTGGTATATTTGAGGATTTCAAGATTTGACAACCATCTAGAAAGCAGAACTTGCTGAGCTTAGACAAGCGAGGAGAAGTTGCTAAAGAAGAGCAACTAGGTAGTAACTTGTCTTTCATATGTGGTATGCAATTGTTGTTAGTTGTACTAATCACAAGTGGTCTGACATATTTAGATTATGCAGAGTGGTCACCCGGGGCCTATTTACGTGGGTGGATGCTTAGGCTAAATATAATGTTCAGAGATGCACGAGCGGTGCCTTGGGCCTATTTTGCACGGGTATCCCTCGGGGCCTATAACATGCTTAGCGCTACGGTAGTTAATGAACTGCACTTGTTGCACTGAGTGTTGTTGTGATAATTCTTTGATTAATGTTGTGAAGCATGCTTTGTGTTATTATTTATGTATGAATGGCATTGTGTTACTACTGAGATTCCTTCAAATCTCACCCTTTTTCTTAAAACCCACCTTCAGGGTAGGGAGAAAGCTCAAGAGGCAAGAAGAAGGTAAATGGCGATGACTAGAAGTCGAGGTGCTGAAGACTTTCATCATTTGGTTGTCTGGTCCCTTATGTTTAGTGGATGTTTTAAAGATTTTGGGTTGTATATGATGTATACGTCATGTAAGCAACATAAAGGTAACCTAGTGAATGAATGGTATAAAATAAGTAGTTTTGCTTTTTATCACTGACAAAAATGTGTATATGAAATGGAATGTGTAAATTTGGCAGAGATACGCTCGCAAACTCTGATAAACATGAACAAAAGAGAAAATCGGTGAGTCTTAATGAGTTAGTGAAGATTTGTGAAAATGATTGTGAGAATTTTACTACCCCTTTAACTATAGGTTCAACTCCTAGGTTGAGGTTGAGGAATTTATAAGCATTTTCGGAAGTTGGGTATTCCAAGCTTAAACCCTGGTCTCCCAAGTGATTTCACTACTCTTTTGTACTCAACCAAAGCTATAGGAAATGAGGTATCATTTTTTTTGGTATTAGAGCGTTGATTCTGGCAATAATAGGTATTTGCTAGAAGTCCTCTTCTTAAGTTTATAAGATATACACTTTCGTTACCAATTTTATGGTTGGAAGCATAGGGATAGGATAAGGTGTAAGAGTGATAGTAAGTGAAACATATGGTTGGGATGGCATATGAGGGTATTTGGAATGATTTCTGAAGTGTTATCAACTTAGGATAGCTGATGAATTCGAGTGCAAATTGGAGAACTTAAGTTCATAGGCCATTTTCTGATAAAAAAGTGGTCTCGGGTAAGAACTCTCAGGGGTCGAAATGCAGAACTTGAGTGCATTTTGGGGTGAAAACTCGAGTTCATGTTGGAGAACTTAAGTGCATCTTCTATTTTTGTAGTTGAAAATTTTTCTGGAACGAACTCTCATCTCGCACTTCCAGAACTCAAGTTCATCATTGAGAACTCAAGGTACAAAAGAACTCGAGTGCAGAAGAACTTAAGTGCGTTATGGAGAACTCGAGTGCAAATGGTAAGACTTGAGTTCTATGATAATGATAAGGAATATGTAAATGTGTTTTGTGCAATGTTTCTTTAAGGGTTTTGATACATTATACTTTACTTATCTTGATCATTTCCTTGTAGAATATCTCATAACCATTTGATTATCATCGAAATATGGATTATGATACAGTGGTGTATAGAAAAGCAGGAATGTCAAGAGTAAGATGAACAGCTCAAAAGAGTATTCAAGCTCCTGTTGCTATCAAGAAAAGAAGTGGATCGGACAGTAGAAGACAAAGGAGCCAGTCACCTTTACTTACTTCTGTTAATCAACCTCTACCAAAGGAGCAGATCCCATAAGGTAAAGTTTGTGTAATCCTCAATAGAGGGGGACGTGGACCAAGAATAGCGCGTACGCGAAAAGAGTGTCAAGTATCCACTGTTCCTTAGTCCCATTGCTAGGGATGAAGCTACTGTAGTTGACAAGGATGATGTAGAGTCAGAGGATATGGGACAGCAACCAGACTCAGCTATGGAGTTGGATGTTTCAGTGGAGAATTTGGCGTTTGACCCATACCCAAATGATGAATTATGGGAACAACTGAAGGATCTATATATGACAGCTTTTACTGATTTCTTCACTCCCACGACCCAATATATGTAAAGACCCTACCTTATATTCCCCTTATTATTGACCTTACTTAGAGTAGCAATGCGAAGTTCAGTGGGCACATATGAATAGCATGAATATACTGATAATATTATTACAATAATATTTCTTGATTATAATACAAAATTTTCCTCCACAGGGGTTTACACAATATTTACAGACCTTAAAATAACTAAAAGGTCTTCAGAAAACCAGCAACATTCCTCTTTGTACATTCCTCTTCTCTGTTCTTAGCACACTTCCAATGCTCACCTGTCTGAATGGTTGGTTATGGAGGGTGAGATTCAGGGAATCTCATAAGCAAACAATACTAACCATTGCATACAAGAAATGCTTTATGCATGACATGCTTGCTTACATGAATTCATGCCAACATAATGACATATATGCATGCTCAATGTTTCATATAACATACTTATGGCTATAGTATAAACAGAGACATAACTTCACTTATTCACATATGCTTCATACATTTTATCAAAGTAATTAACACATCAATACACAAGCATACAAATCAAGTCAGGCAAGTTAGGAAAGTTCACTACCTTTTGGGACTTTATGTCCTCCTCTTGTATCTTGGTCTTCCAACCATTGCATCTTCTTTGTCACTTCATGGCCCTATATAACCAATCATATTATTAGAGTCATAATTCAATGCTCTATTAAACCCTCTTAAGGTCTACTTTCAAAGAAAAATATAACCATTAGCTATATGTGAACACTTTAACATGGAATTTCCTCTTCGTAATATCTGTTTCAGAATTTCAGTTAACACGATTAACTTTGAAAATTCACCATTAATTATAGGAAACTCTAAATTAAGTGGTTCTAACTCCTATGTGGATATAATTGAATATAAGTTCACATAAAAATACTAAAGTTTAGCCACCACAACCAAAATATTCCCAAAATTTCGTCCAACCACACTGTTCCAAGTTTCTTTCCAGAAAACAAGGTAGAACTTCAAAAATTCATATCTCCTAGCATACTTGTCCAAAAATTACAAAATACCCACAAATTTAAATATATACATGTCTAATTTAATTCTGAAAAATTTTAGAATTTTTGGATAAGGTCTACCATATGAAAAACCACACACAACATGACTGTTCCAGACAAGGCAGAATCAACAACATGGACACACTTAGTTCATAAATCTCCAAATTCATATACAAGCATCCAAAAATTATGAAAACTTGCATACCTACAAAATTTTACCTCTCAAAGCCAATGGAAGCATCAAAATCATCAAATTATTAGTCTATCACCACGTCACTCACAGCACAAAAATTAGAGTTCTCGGGAAGAGTTTGTCGGTTTCTTGTTTTCTTTGGCTTAATCACTTCTGTTCTACTTCTAATCAAATGATTAACTATTTATACATCCATTAGACATCATTTAGCCATTGAAAACACACTTTAAACAAGATATGAACAGTACCAAACCTTCCAAAAACTCATCTAAACAACAAACCAATCGGTTCAAAAGGAAGCTTACGCTTACCTCTACACGTTTCCATAGATGATTTGGAATTCTGAAAACACTCTGGCCAGTGAGATGACACTAACCACCTATAAATGAAAATCCAAAACTGTAGAAATGAAGCTCGCAATGAGTAGAAGAAGGTTTATGAAGGGCACTTTGAGAGAAGATGCCGATTGGACAGTGTTTTGACGGACTAAAGTTTCTCTATCTTCTTTTCTCCATTTTTGGTCTAGCCCTCTTCTCTTTCTTTCTGTTTTGATTTTCATGCATAAATGGCTGGAATAAGATGGAGATAATGGTTAAATGAATTAACCATTTAACTTGCCACGTGTCAAGCTCCTATTGGTCCAAAATTCCAATTTTCGCACTTGACACAAAACTTGGCAGAATTTCCATTAAACTTTAAAAATTCATATCTAATTGTAAAAATGTCCAATTGGAGTGGTTCTAAAGTATATGTGACCCTTATTGAGTTTATTTTTAATGAAAAATATAACATTTGACTAATTTGAATCTCACTCTTCACATAATATTAATCTTTGGACGCTGCCCCAGAAAATAATTAATTTCGCTGGGCTAACTTCACAAATTCATTTCTCTTTGTGTATATCTCTAAATGACTTATATGACCTATCAAATTAATGAATGATAAGTATAATTTCACCATAGAAAGTTTCATAATTTTCCAACATCATTTGACTATTGAAAAATGTCACAAAATCACCACTGCCGCCATACCTGGAATTTCGCCGGTAGCAACATTACTTTATGTTGCACTATACTATATTGTGTGTGACTTCAATTGCTTTATTTTATCACTCCCAATGCTCTTTAATACCCCTAAGGATATAAATAAATTTTAGGGAATTTAAACATGCCTCATAGGTATATTTGCTAAACCGAGGTTTATCAGCCCACTTGATCCAAACTTAATCTCAAGCCTCTTGTCCCAAAATTCAGGATATTATAGTATACATTATTCTTGGAGTCGGTATAGAAGCTGTATAAGCAAAGAGAGGAGCTTGGACTTATGTTGGACGATGATGTTTGGATTCGAACTACATTAGCCTATCTTCCTGATTTCACTTCTTGGATCAAGAAAAAGAATGAAATCGTAGTTATGGATCCTTTTGAGTTTTTCCCTTTTATTTAGCATATGATTTTGTATGTATTGTTTAATATGCACAAGGAATGGAAGGATACTAGTTTTCTCAGTAAGACAGCATAGGCTTACTTTTGATGTAAATGTTAAGCCACTTATTGTACATATAACTAGTTCATGTGGTATAACATATTTCTTTTTATGTAAATACCAAGCCACTTTAATGCAAATATGAATGTTTGTTATAATGGATGTATATCTATTATGTGTTAGTATTTAAAATCTTGAGAAGTACATATGTACATATATATATTAATGTGGTATTAATGTGATGTTCCTTCTTAATAGTGAAGGGGAAAAATGGTACGACGTATACCAGGGAGAGATGTACCACCGATTCCTGAACCTAAAAATAATCCGGAGCCTGATCTCATACAGTGAGTTTTTACAATGTTGACCCAGCAATAAACTATGATCCAGGACTTGTGAGAAGAAGTATAAGATTAAGGGAAAGACGAAATGCAAATGAGGTGCAACCTGAAGGGAATAACCCGAAGGGGAATCCCCTGAAGGAAATTATCCTGAAGGGAATCCAGATGGAGAACAACCATCTAGTGACAAGCAATCGTAGTCATATGAGGTGAGCTCAGAAATCCCCATTGTTCAAGAACCAGAGGAGAATATTGTTGAGTATTGGATGCCTAAATTTATTAAATATTAGCCTGAGGCATTCTAAGGAAAATTTTATCCACAAGCTGCTGAGAATTGGGTAAATCATCTAGAGAAGATTTTTGAGGTACTTGGATGCCCAACGGAGATGAAAGTCAGGATGGCAATTTATAAGTTAGTAGGCGATGCCGACGATTAGTGGAAGAATACAGCGTTGCTACTACGTGCTCAGAATATCCCTCTGACATAGGAATTGTTTCAAGAGAAATGTTTTGAGAAGTATTTCCTGAGGTGGTGAGAATTGAAAAAGAAAAAGAATTTTTAGCAATTCAACAATGGGGCACTGAGAGCTTTGATGCTTATCTATCTCGATTCATATGACTGTCTCGTTACGCTTCCTATTTGAAACTTAACGATGATGAGAAGTAGAGCTCATATATGCTTATTCGGGGACTGAAGCCCAAGATGGAAGTGAAATTGGTGGCCCAACAGTTCAAAAAGTTCAATAAGGCTGTAGAAGTATGCCAATTGACAGAAGGGAATTTGAAAAGAGTGCAAGCCAGTAAGAGTATTAGGCAGAGAGGTAGACCTAGTCAAGGGGATACCTCACATAAGCGGAAGGGACAAGGATTTCTATAAAGAGGATGTAATAAAAAGCCCTTTTGGTCTGGAAACTGTGGTGTTCAAAAACCCCCAAGTCATAAATATGTCCTCGGTGTGGCAAGTCTTATCCGGGATGATGGTGCAAAATTCCTACAAGCCAAGTAATTTGTTATGCCTGCCATTTTGACAGTGAATTTTCCTCAATTAGCAACACCACAACTTACTGAGCTTAGACCGAGAAGTCAAGGTCGAGTGTTTGCCTTGACTCAAGAAGAAGCAAAGAAGTCCCCAGAGCTAGTTCAAGGTAAAATCTTTCTTAATGGTGGTGTATTGTAAGCCTTGTATGATTTAGGTACTAGTCATTCCTTCATTACTTATGACTGTGCTAAGCGCCTAGGATTGTATATGCATAAACTTCCATTTGATTTGATTGTATCGATGCTGATAGGTGTCAAAACTTTGACTATTGCAAAGATTCATAGTTTTTTGGGTCTTGCTGGCTATTACCGAAGATTTATTCAAGATTTCTCTCGGATTGCCTTGTCGTTGACCAAGCTCACACGGAAAGATCAACCGTTTAAGTGGGACGATCATTTTAAGAAGAGCTTAATGGAGCTGAAGGAGAGGTTGACAACTACACCTGTGTTGATTATCCCTAATCTTGAGTTAACTTATGAAGTCTATAATGATGCTAGCAAGCAGAGACAGGGATGTGTCCTGATGCAGCAGGGCAGAGTGGTGGCCTATGCCTCTCAACAACAGTTGAAGCCTCATGAGCTAAATTATCCCACATATGATTTGGAACTGGTAGCAGTTGTGTTTGTGCTTAAAGTCTGGCGACACTACCTATATGGAGTGACTGTTGAACTATATTGTGACCACAAGAGTCTTAAATATTTGTATGATCAGAAAGAACTCAACATGAGACAACACAGGTGGATGAAGTTGCTAAGAGACTATAACATGGAGATTAAGTATCACCTAGGTAAAGCTAATATTATCGCCGATGCTCTTAGTCGGAAGGCGGTACTGGTGGCAGTTATGATGATGCAGAAGAGGAAATTGATAGAAGATTTATGAGACCTGAACTTGTCAAATCAGATCCTCTGTGCTACTTATAGTATTAGCCGAGTGAAGAATGATCTAAGACTCGGGATTTTGATCTATCGCCATGTGGACTGATTCGATATAAGAAAAGAACTTATGTTCTACCGAAAGATGATATGAGGTAGAAAATCCTTGATGATGCCCATAAAAGTCATTATACCCTTCATCCAGGGATGGTAAAGATGTACCATGACTTGAAAGTCGTGTACTGGTCGCCTGGAATGAAAAAGGATGTGGTAGAATACACGATGTCTTACCTGTCAGAAGGTAAAGATTGAGCACCAGAAACCACCAGGATTGCTTTAGAGTCCCGAGATTCCATAATAGAAATGGGAGAGCGTAACCATAGATCTTGTGGTAGGATTACCTAGAATTTGGAATCATGATGAGATTTGGGTAATTGTGGATCATTTTACAAAGTCAGCATAATTCCTACTAATCAACGCTAGCTATTCTCCTGATAAGCTGGCAGAAATCTACATTAAGGAGATAGTTAGACTCCATAGGACACCAAAGAACAGAATCTCTAAAAGAGATCCTCGTTTCACTTCCAAATTTTGGAGATCTCTGCATGATGCTTTGGGCACTAAGCTAAGCTTCAGTACAGACTATCATCCTCAAATGGATGGACAATCAGGGAGAACTATACAGATGCTGGAGGATATGCTAAGGGCATATGTAATGGACTTTAAAGGAAGTTGGGATCACTAACTTCCACTTGTAGAATTTGCTTACAACAATAGCTATCATGCGAGCATTCAGATGGCTCCGTATGAAGCATTTGTGGGAGAAAGTGTCAATCCCCTCTCTATTGGACAGAATTATCAGAAAATGATTGTGAAAATTTTACCACCCTCTCAACTATAGGTTCAACTCCTAGGTTGAGGTTGGGGAATTTATAAGCATTTTCGGAAGTTGGGTGTTCTAGGCTCAAATCCTGGTCTCCTGAGTGATTTCACTACTCTTTTGTACTCAACCAAAGCTATAGGAAATAAGGTATCACAATTTATTCTCAAATTTTGGTTACAATAGTAAGGCTTTAAGTGGACATTAATTGCCTCTGTGTCCTTATTTGGCCGAATTATATGTAACCGATGACTGAGTTATTTCTATAAATTCATACATAGCACTATTTGGTACTGAGATTCCTCGAATCTCACTCCTCTTAACCAACCATTTAGAAAAGTGAAGAGTACATGGAGATATACAAGGAGGAATTATGAAGGAGAATTGAAGATTAAGTTGCAAGGCACTGTTTTGTATTCGATTTAAACATTTTGATAGCCTTTTCTAGCTACACATTTTATGTATGTAAATAAATGAATTAGGTTTGAGCAGAGAATAATCTTTATTGAATTAAAGTATGAAACATGAGTCTTAAGCAGAGAATCGCTCGTGAACTTTTATATAATAAAATTAAGAGCCGATGAGACTTAGTGATATAGTGAAACTTGTGAAATTATTTGAAAAAAAGTTTTTACCTTCTGGAAAACCCTCTCAACCCTAGGTGACTCTTGAGTTGAGATTAAGGATTTGTGAACATTTTTGAAAGATGGGTAATCTGGGTTCAAATCCTGGCCCCACGAATGATTTCACTACTCCTTTGCACTCATCTTGGGCTATTAGAAATAAGGTATTACATAAAATGCCGTTTTTGTACTAATAAAGCTTTCAAGCTTACTTTGAATCTTCTTGCTTCTCTCTCTAAAACCATGGCCTCTCTCTCCTTTTTGGCTTGATTTTCTTCTTACTTTGCATGATTTCAAGAGGAATATGAAGATTATAGAAGGTTTCCAAGAGATTGAAGACAAGAAAAAGTGATTTTTGTGACACCTTTCTCTGAATGACTAGTGAAATAGATTTTTGAACTATGATATAACTCCAGACTACCCAACATTACAAAATGTTCATAAATCCCTACTCTCAACTCAGGATTTGAACCAAAGGCTGAGAGGGTTTTCCGAAGGATACAATACTTTAAACACATTGCCACAATATTCCCTACATCACTAATACATCATCGACTCTTAGTTTCATTACAATTAGAGTATGCGAGCATTTTACTTTAAATAAACTAAGAGCTATTCTATTAAAGTCATTCTTTGCTAAACTCATTCATACATGCTTACATCTACATATACATACACCACAAATGTAAATTAATTACATTAATGTAAATAGTAGCACCTTGCACTACATTAAAGCATACTATATGCACATCAAGCCTTACGGCTCTTTCAACTTCCAAGATGCTGGATATTCCAGCTTCACAGCCTAGGGATTCATCCCTCATGCTATAAGTATCTTAGGTTCACTGCCTCAGCCACAATATGGTACAATCTGAATGTTCTGTCAATCTCAATATATATTTTCCTGAACACATCGGTCTATGTCACGGTACTAGGTAATAACCACAACGCTTATACATATAGGTCTTACAGCCCAGGGATATTGGCCTATGCAAACTTGCATATTGGGTCTTATTGCATTGAGCCTCTACTTGGCTCTATTCTTAATCACATCTCATACTCTACCAGCCTAAGGACTTGCCAGCCTGTTAGGTCTTATGGCCTTAGGACATTCAGTCCATCACCTTTGCTGAATAACGTACAACTCTCTCACTAGGCCCACTGTAAAGCTACCCTCATTAGGCGCCCCCTGCAGCCACATAAAGATTCGACCCATACCCCCTGGCTCACCAAGACTGAGTGCGATAAACTTGTGGAATAACCATTCTTCAAGTCTATACTACTACAGAATAGGGATTTAACGTCACATAAAGACGTCCCTTCTTTGAAAAGGGAAGTAAAAACTGTACGCAGTGGCATTTATGTAAATAAAGAGAAACTTTTTCATCTTTAGGCGTCCCTTCTTGGAGAAGGGACGCCTAAAGGATGACATTAGGTGTCCCTTCTGGAGAAGGGACGCCTAAAGGCTGCATGCCAGCCACGTGGCTGGCATGCAGCCCACATTAGGCGTCCCTTCTGTATGAAGGGACCCCTATTTATATGTTTAGGCGTCCCTTCTTGGTGAAGGGACGCCTAAACATATTTCCCTCCACTTTTTTTCTTCATTTCTCTCCATTCCTTTCGTTCACTCTTCCTCCGTCTCTCAAAAACACTGAGCTGCAGAAACTTAGAGCATTTTTGTTCAATCCCCTTCCTCCCATTCCAGCAGTTTCGTTCACTCTTCCTCCCTCTCTCAAAAACACCGAGCTACAAAAGGCCACCACAAGGCCAGCAACATCATTCCGGCCGTCCTCAGCAAGTTGCGTGCAGCGGCGCCCCTCCCTTTATCACCACAAGTCCAGCAGCGTCTACCCATCTGTGTGAGGCAAGAAGCAAATGTTTTTTTTGTTTCTTTTGTATAGTTGGATATATTGTTTTTTATATGGTTATTTTAATTTAGTGTCTGAGAATTTGGAGATCTGTCTTGAAAAAATATGCTAACTTAGCCGGTTATGATTTATCAAAATTTCAGTAAGTTTGTTTCTATTATTCAATTTACCATTTTATAGTGTCTCAATTTTATTAAGCTTTTCCTTAGTTTGCCTTAATCTGGTGAAGTTATATTAATTTATGCATGTGGCTGTGGATCTTACTAATGCAAAATACTATATTTGACATTGGTTAAAAATACATTATCACTATAGCATATAGGGTGTAATAAAAATTAGAAAAGCAAAAAATAGATATTATGGCATATGTTACAAAGGACCTAAGGCTATAAAGGAATATATTACAGCGTCAATTATAAATGACATGAAACTGTAAAGAAATGCAAAAAAAAAATTGGTTTACCCTAGGCGTTGCTATGTCCGTCACTGATATGCATGTATGTTTTATTTAGGGTTGTTTTATAAATGATGTATGTTATTGATTTTATCCAATTGCTTTTGATTTATAGTGCCCTCAACAGCCAGGTGGTACTGAATGTGGCTATTATGTTCTACTTTACATGTATAATATCATTCAAAGTGGCGTTATAAGTGATTTTCAACAGGTAATCAAATGATAATATTTTAGTTGTATTTTAATTGAATTGCTAAACAATCCTTTAATTTCATTGATTTCGTATAATCATATTTTCTAATTTACAGATCTTTGATAATGATGCTGCTTACTTATATGAAGACATTAATTTGATCAGAGACTTGTTGGCTGGGAGGATTCTTCAACACGTTGATTTGTAGAAGTTTATGGTTTCCTGTACATTTACTTAGTAGTTGTTTATTAGTGGACAACATTTCTATCAACAATGTAGTGCATGAATGTTTCATTAGAGGTGGATGTTGTGTTTTGTTAAATATAAACTGCGTGCTGTATGTTTCCTTTTTGTGTATACGTTGATGTTTGCTTTCAGAATGATATAGCCAGAAACAATACAAATGGCACCGTATGGGGGAAAAACCCCTTTAGGTGTCCCTTTTTCCAAAAGGGACGCCTTAAGTCCCTGATTTTTTTTAAAAAATATTCTAAACGGGGACTTTAGGCGTCCCTTTTAGTAAAAGGGACACCTAAACCCAGAGCTTTACTCGTCCCTTTACAAAGGACGTATAAAGTCCAAATTTATTACGTCGTTGATATCGCGTCCCCCCATAAAAGGACGTTAAAAGTCCCAAATAAGGGACGTTAAAAGTTTTTTTTCTAGTAGTGCTAACTACCTAGAACATATTGTTTACTAGGTACTTGAACTCATTTCAGGCTCCATTTCTTGCTGCTCAACTCATTTACATATTTATGTAATGTTCACGAAGCATGCTAAATAAACCATCATCATCACGATCATCACAAGAGCATTTGGCAAGTTAGCATATATCCTAACGGCATCAACTGGACTTTCATCCCATAAGTCACATGGCCCCAAGTATTCACCTGTGTAAAGATAGGCCCCGTGATTACACTTGTGCATATCAAGAGTTCTATGGCCCCGAGTGTCTACTCAAGTAAAGATAGACCCCGAGCGACTACTCGTACATAATAGAAATCTTTGTGGTGTCCACTCACGCAAAGATAGGCCCCGGATGACCACCCTACAACTCATGAATGCTCATTAGGTCTTACTGCCCAGGGAATCACCCCTATGTCGTAGACATCATGGGTCTTACAGCCTCGGCCTTTGCTCATCAGGTCTGACTGCCTAAGGACTTGCAGGTCCAAATAGGTCTTACTGCCTACCGTATATTCATAACACGAAGATACCTGATGGTACACACAAACATGCAGAACCATTACAAAAAATTTGCAAGCAAGAGTCACTTAGCTTCATATTACTGAGCATATTCTTTCTTAATCTCTTTCATCATTTAGCACTGGAGCACCCCATGACGATTCACTGGGTCACACATCCCTTCTCTCAAGGAAACTTATTCGATAGAAGACTCATTACAATATACCCCTATTGAGAGTCAACGTTCCCATAGCTCTACTCCACAGTTTCAATGCCACGGTTTGTTATCACTGGGTCATACATATTTCCTGTAGCTTCACGCCACGGTTTGTTATGACGGCAGCTACACACTATGGTTTGACGTCACAGTGGCTTCACACTATGGTACTATACTCGGTGCTTTACTTAGTCCCTTGACTAGCTAGAATCCCTGATCGAACCCTCCGTATGTAGCCTTTTTCGATCATATCTCCCCATAGGTAGCCTTCTCTGATTAGAACCATCCATAGGTAGCCCTTTCCGATCAAAATCTCTGCAGGTAGTTTTGTCCGGTTGGTTGCCTCTTAAATAGAAGTACTATTACAACGGAATTTAAATCTCATAAGATCCTTCTTCACTAGCAGTTATATAATCTGCTCGCTCATATGAGGTCAATCCGTTTGGATTTTGATATTGATCTCGCTCCAGGAAGTAATCACATCTCTTAGGGAATATTCTATGAATTAGATCTTTCCTTATGCTAGATTGACAACTAGCAACCTCTAGAAATATGTATGAGGGTTTCTCACACCTCTTCATACTATATCTCAGTACCTCAAGCCATTCAGGCTATCTCAGATTCCTGAAGAATCAATTCAACTATTAAAATTGATTCTTAGGTTATGGTTCAACTCTTAGAACCTTAAGTTTACCTGAGTCAAAATCAGGGTTCCTTAATTATACCTAATAGGTACGCTATTAATCCAAATTAATAGCATATATTCTAACCTTCACGGTTTTTGGGTAATATCCTCAAACAATTACTAAAGGTTCTATCATCATCTGTAAGGTTCACAAGGTTTAAACTTTCTTCGTGGAACAAAACCATAGTGCAACCTTATTCACATTTCGACCTAAGCATTATTTTGGCCTAGATCTGACTCAAACATATCCCCAACCTTCAGTATCATCAATCAGATCCTCTCGGGTCATTATATGGTATAGTAATCACTCATGACATCCCCAAGGATTACTATACATCTTGCCTCAAGGTATTCAAACCTTGAAAATGGATTCCCACTAAGTCCAACTGCAACGCTACCCTTACTTTGAGCGCCCGCCACAGTGGCACGGGACTCCAGCCATTAACTAGGCAAGCTTACGTAGAGTCTATCCATATTATTTCTTCTTCTACATACACTTAACCATAGAGTTCCAATGAGATCCGAGCATCAGTGCTAGCATCATCTCATTTCTTTTATCCCTAGGTATCGATATCCCATAATACCTCAACCATTACGTGACATGTCAGGAAAGTCTCCAACAATGTGCTAAAGCTTCAAACCAAGCATTGCACAAAGTCATATTTCCATCTTTAGCAAACTGCCTTTCCACTTGAGTTTGGGCTCTTGTACTCGAGTTCTAACCTAAAACTTGAATTCTCATGCACTCGAGTCCTGAGAGTTTTGGCGAAGAAGTTCATGCCTGAGAGCCTTGAGAAAGACATACACTTGAGTCATCAACGCCACACTCGAGTTCTCCATACTAAACACAAGTTCTCAACCTATTTTGCACTAGAGTTCGGGCTCTCTACCCCTGAGAGTTCTTGCCCAAGACCACTTTTCCTTCAGAATATGGCCTATGAACTCAAGTTCACCATGCTCAACTCGAGCTCAATAGCTAACCACAGCTGATAAACACTTCAGAAACCATTTTGAATCCACTCATAGGTTATCCAATCCTTGTTCTTCCACATAGTATGGCTCTTAGCCATTGTTCCATAACCATGCCTTCCAACATAAGGCATCTAACCAAAGATTATAACCTATCAATATTAGCAGAGAACTATAGCAAATATCCATTATTGCCAGAATCAACGCTCTGATACCATTAAATGTGACATCTTTCTCTAAATAACTAGTGAAATCGATTGTGGAACCATGATTTAACTCCAGACTACCCAACATTACAAAACGTTCATAAATCCCCACTCTCAACTTAGGATTTGAACCTAAGGCTGAAAGGGTTTTTCGAAGGGTACAATACTTTAAACACATTTCCAAAATATTCCCTATGATAAGTAAAATATTTGCATATTTATTTTCCCTTATATGATGATTTTGTGGACTATATTTGAGTTGAATGTAATTAATTTGGGTGTAATTAATAAATAAATAATGATTTTCTTGCAACCATGGATAGTACCGGATTAAAAAGAATTAAAGAAGGCATTTAAGGGAAAGTACTATTCATGAGGTACTATTCATTGTGCACTGTTCATACGGGAACTGTTCACTGTGCAATGTAGCAGTTTCACTGTAGCGGACGGTGTGATCGGTTCACTGTAGCAGTCGGTGCACTGTAGCAAGTGGCTGGTCGGTTCACTGTAGCAGTCGGTGCACTGTAGCAAATCACTGTAGCAGTCCGAAAATGAAGCCTATAAATAGAGCTTCTTGGCACCCTAAAATGAAGAGGAAGGAAGAGGAAGGAAGAGAGAGAAAGAGTTTCTATTTTAGAGAGAGAGTTGTTATTTTTAGAATTTATTTCTTGCATTTTTTTTACTTCTTGCATGCCTCCTACATGGATGGTTTTACCTTCTATATGGAAGGCCTAGGTAGTCCTCCTTTATGGATGGTATAGGTTGCCACCTACATGGATGGTTTTACCTCCTATATGGTAGGCTAGATTTTCCATTTTCATGCATCTTGTAGTTGTACTTTTATGTTTTTGTAATTAATTTTTATACAATATTTATGATGTTTGTAATATATTTTGGTTTTGTTTTTAATTTTATCATGAGCTAAATTTTCCTTTTCCTAGGGTGATGACGTAGCTTACTAATGACGGATTGAATCTTAACTTATTAAATCTAGTTTTAATTTTTCCTTCATGATTGAGTTTTAATTATTACTCTTAATGCTTACAATTGATTGGCCACCTTTTGGATGATTTTAATATGCATGTTGAGATCGAAAGGAGATACATGTGTGTGGATCCTATAATTAAAACCATAATTTGCATATGAAATAGGAATATATTCATATGGGCTGTGTAGTCTTAATTGAGTTCCATAAATCTTAATGCATGATTGATTGCTTAAATTTATATAGGAATATATTGGGTTAGCAATTAATTATAGAATTACTTGACCTTGGAAGAGGCTAGTAATTAAAATAGGGAAACTCGACTATCAATCATGTGGAATAAATTTGACTATAATAGATAAGTGATTCAATCCGGAATTTATTAAGTGGAATCTAATCCCTAGGGCTTTTACTCATATTTGTCTTTATATCACTTGTATTCATATTTCATCATATCTATCTTGCAATCTCAATCACAACTAATCAACCGACTAAATAGAATTAAAATTACCAATTTTGGTACTTAGTGATCAATCCTCGTGGGAACGATACTCTACTCACTTCTATATTACTTGATTACGACAGTGTACACTTGTACTTCTAAATACACCATCCTACACTCATAACAAGTTTTTGGCGCCGTTGCCGGGGATTGTCATTAATATCAATACCAAGTAATTTTAATACTATTTTGGTCTTCATATTACATTTTTTTGTGTCTTTTGTTTCTTTTCAGGTTTTTGCTTAGTATGTGACCAGATCGAAAAAGACTGAATTACAACCTTGTGATTTTGAGATTGAGAGAACTTGTCAAAGAAATCAGAGAGTTCGAAAACAGTCTACTTCTATCAAATCAATGGCAAATCCGGAAGGAGAAGCAGTAGATACCAAAACACTCCGTGATTATGAAACACCAACAGTCATGGAGACAACTTCTGGAATCATAAAACCACCAGTAGCAGCCAACAATTTTGAAATCAAGCCTGCAATTATCCAGATGGTGCAAGCCAATCAGTTTGGTGGTTTATCAACAGAAGATCCCAACACACATATAGCCAGCTTCCTAGAAATATGCGACACATTCAAGCATAATGGTGTTACTGATGATGCCATTAGACTTAGACTTTTCCCTTTCTCACTCAGGGATAAGGCTAAGAGCTGGTTACATTCTCTACCAATGGGAAGCATAACTACATGGGATGCCTTGGCACATAAATTTTTGGCGAAATACTTTCCGTCAGGAAAAACTGCAAAATTGAGGAATGAAATTACCTCATTTTCCCAGCATGAACTAGAAAGCCTTTATGAAGCCTGGGAAAGATACAAGGAGTTGCTAAGGAGATGTCCTCATCATGGGTTACCAGATTGGTGGACACTATAAACATTCTACAATGGGATGACGCATACCACCAGAATTCTTGTAGATGCTGCAGCTGGAGGATCTTTAATGGGAAAAAATCTAGATGATGCCTACAATTTACTTGAGGAGATGGCAGCAAATGCATATCAATGGCCTTCTGAACGTCATAATTCAAAGAAGGTCCTTGGAGTGAACGAGCTGGATATCCTTACAACTTTATCTTCTCAAGTTGCATCTATATCCAAGCAAGTGAGCTCATTGACTAGTCAAGCAAATGCAATCAATACTCCTCATGAAACCTGTGACCGATATGGAGGACCTCATATGAGTACACAAGGTCAAGATGGACAGTCATCCATACCTTCTCAGTCGGAGCAAGCTCATTATATCAGAAATCAAAGAAATGACCCATTCTCAAACACTTATAATCCAGGTTGGTGGAATCATCCAAACTTTGGCTGGAGGAATAATCAAAATGTGTTCAAACCGCAAGGGAACTACCAGCAACAAGCTCTTCAACCACCAAATCCACCACAGTAAAAAGTGAATGTAGAAGATACACTGGCTCAACTAACCATGAATACATCTCAATTCATGGCTAGGACTGACGCAACACTCAGAAGCCATGAAGCCTCAATAAAGAACTTGGAGATCCAAATGGGCCAAATTGCAAATATGCTAAATTCCAGACAACCAGGTACTCTTCCAAGTGACACTGAAAAAAACCCAATAGAGCATGTGAAGGCTATTGCATTAAGGAGTGGGATAGAATTAAAAGATCCTGTAATTCTACATAAGAATGACGGAGAAAAGAAAGAAAGTGAACAAGAAAAGAAGGAGGAAGCACAGAAACCTCAAGAAGATGATGTGGTACCAGGAAGAATCAGCTTTCTAGATAACCCTCCTCCATATGTACCACCAGTTCCATACCCTTAGAGACTTGTGAAGGCAAAGCTAGACAAGCAATTTAAAAAGTTTCTGGAGGTTTTCAAAAAGTTACATATCAACATCCCTTTTGCAGACGCTCTTGCCTAAATGCCTAGTTATGCAAAATTCATGAAGGACATTCTCTCAAATAAGCGTAAGCTTGAGGAATTTGAGACAGTTGTACTTACTGAGGAGAGCAGTGCCATTCTGCAAAAGAAACTACCACCAAAGCTGAAAGATCCAGGAAGCTTTTACATACCTTGCACCATAGGTCAATGTAACTTTGAAAGAGCACTTTGTGACCTAGGAGCAAGTGTAAATCTCATGCCTTTATCTATCTACAGAAAACTTGGTCTTGGAGAGGTGAAGCCTACCACAGTTTCACTACTTCTTGCTGATCGATCAATTAAACATCCAAGGGGTGTCTTAGAAGATGTTCTGGTGAAGGTAGACAAACTCATATTTCCAGCTGATTTCATCATACTCGACATGGAAGAAGACCAAGAAATTCCTATCATTCTTGGGAGGCGATTCCTAGCAACTGGGAGAACTTTAATAGATGTGCAACAGGGAAAGTTGACTTTACGAACTCAAGATGACCAAGTATCTTTTAACATTTTTAAGGCTTGGTCATGTCCAAATGAAGGTAACACCTGTTACAGAGTAGATACATTGACCAGCTGCACAAAAGACGTGGTGAATAAAAGCTGCATGAATCAACCACTCGCAATAGGAATAGTAGATGTTTCAAAATCAACTAATCCTGAAGTGCACAAAGAATATTGGGCAATAAAAGCCTTAAATTCTGACTTAAAGGCAGCTGGTAAGAAGAGACTTCTCCAACTTAATGAGCTTGAAATATCCAGACAACAAGCTCATAAGAATGCAAAGTTATACAAGGAGAAGACAAAAATGTGGCAGGATAAAAGAATTTTGAGGAGAGAGTTCACGCCGGGAAAAAAAGTTCTGATATGCAACTCAAGGTTAAAGCTATTTCTAGGAAAGCTGAGATCAAGGTGGTCAAGACCTTTTACTGTGGTTCAAACATGGCCATATGGAGCTGTGGAGATTCAAGATGGTGATCGAAAATTCAAAGTAAATGAGCAAAGGCTGAAAGAATATAATGACGGTGCACTCAACACTTTGAAAACTGTCATCACTTTGGAGGAAACAACAGGTAAGTCCTAATTTTTTTTAAAATAAAAATAAAAATAAAAAAAAAATAAAAAAAATTTTATTGCTTTGGTCTTTGTCTAGCTAAAGACGTTAAAGAAGGGCGGCTATTTGGGAGGCAACCCAAAACTTCTTTTCCTTAATCTTTCATTTTTCTTTCTTACTTACTGAAGCACACAAAATTGCATCTTTAAATTTTAGTCTCATCATGGAGGAAATTATTGTAAAGCTTAAGAACAGGTTCCCTACTCTTCCCAAAGATGTGCTTAGGAAGATCTATAGCTGTCGACTTGAAAGAATGAAGACATTCAAGCGTTTGGGCCTTCCTGAGGATGTCTGCTGGATCATTGAAGCTAAGGTACGTTTAATACGTGAGATTCATGATTCATTTATTAAACCTATGCCAGGTATGGGAAGAAGCTCTTACTTCAAAAAGAGAAGAGCTAAAAGAATGAAGGTTTGTCCTAAATGTGCAAGGTGGAATTGTGATCAGCGCTGTAGGAGCAAAGGTATGGTTTCTATAAATCGGGAAGATAAAATTCAATTTATAAAGGATGGACTGAGTAAGGAGTCATTGGATGATATCATTCAGACTCTTGAGACGCATCCTAGTGGTGATGTTCATCGTGTACTTCTTGATTTATTAGACATATTCAACAAAGAAAAAGAGCGCTACCGTCTTGGGAACCTGACGTTAAAAGACCCTGTTTGCCAGTTTATAAGAAAACTGAATGGGAAGAAAATCCTCGATTCATAGAAAGCATTTAAGCCGTTACTGGACGTAAAACCAGAGGAAGATGTGAGCCACAATCACAACTACTGTACATAATCTTGCTTTTGTCAATATGTCTTATCTTTTTCAGTAACTTTTGACTTTCTTTACTCACTTTACTTAATTTCTTGGCACAGTGGCCCACTGGTCATTCGTGTCATAAATTTTTTTCAAATTTGTTTTGAAAAATGTGTGATTTGCATGATTTTGTTGTCGTTGTTTTTGTAATATAAATATGTAATCTTCCATTTGTAAAAAAACATAAAATGTCTGAGAGAGAAAAAGAGAGGAGTGGTATCACTCTAAAATGCAGTTTTAAATCTATATGCATTTTTGGTGAAACTGACTTGGGAAAGGATAGAGAGTTTATACCTGCAGCCAACGAACTGGGACGTGCATTAGCTGTAAGAAAGATCAATTTTGTCTACGGGGGAGGTATTCAAGGCCTGAGGGGAAGTGTGGCTATTGCTGCAACCATGAATGGTAGTAAAGGTTTGAACGTAAGGGTGAAGGAGTTAGAAAATCACATCTTCTCCTTAGGGCAAGAGTTAGAGGTTTCAAGCCTGCCTGAACGAATGGGACGTATGTTTTACAGTGCTGATGCTTTTATCGCTCTACCCGGTGGTTTTGAAACGTTGGATGGGATCTCTAGCATTGCATATTGGGCTAAACTGAACTTTCATAAAAAACCATTAGGATTGTTAAATGTTAATGGTTTTTATGATAACCTATTGTCTTTTCTTGATCATGCTGTAGAAACAGGATTCATACCCCAAGCGACTCGCCATTCTATAATTTCTGCTCCAACTGCTGAGCAACTACTGGATCAAATGCAAACCTATGAACCTAAACCAGGTCCATTGGTTAACCAAATAGGTGGGCAATCTTCAAATAGCAGTCAGAAGCAAGATCCAGATACCACTCTCCGGTTGTAACTTTCTTTTATCTTATGGTTTTACTCTTAGCATTTTGGTTTAATTTATTGTGTGTTTAGGTTGTTCAAAAAAAACCTTTCTTTAATCTTTAGAAGACATTGAGGACAATGTCTGATTTAGGTTGGGGGAGGATTATTAAAAAAAAGCGCATAGTTTCTCCATTAGATAGTTAGTTAGTAAAACCATTAGATGAATGGGGTATGCATAGATGGCAAAGTAAAGAGTTATTCTTAACTCTTGAGACGCATCTTATTAGTTGTAATTTTTTTTCTTTCTTTCTGTTTCATCTAAAATAAAATAAAAATAAAAATAAAAAAAATAAAAATTTTTTTTGAGTGCTTTTCAATGATTTTAAGAAGTATATAAGTTTGAGGCATGGATCAATTGAGTTTAGAGATTTTATAGCATGATTGAATAATTGATAGTTGAATTTGGTGATGAATTTTGAGATTGAATGAGCTGAATTTGAAAATCCCTAACCGTGAGCTTTTGAGCCTATATGATCAATAGTGATTATCTTTCTTGTGTGTGATATTCACCTATTAAGTTGTCACTCTAGAACTTGCTTTAAATCTAGTTGAAATTACATGTCACATGCACATTCAAAAATGATAAAGGCATCCATTTTATTTAGCCAGAGCCAAATAGCCAACCTTGCAATTATACCATTGATAAGCCTCTTTGAGCCTAATTGATTATTTCTTTATTCTCAACCCATTAATATGTGTTTTAAATATTTATCAAGTGCTTTTACTTAATTCGAAAGATTAACAGAGCATTTGAAATTTTTGTGAAATGGGCTTTTGACAAGTGTGGGGGTCTATATATCATCAACCACAAAAGTGCAAAAGTTGTAAAAAAATAAAAAAAATAAAAAAAATAAAAAAAAAGAAAAAGAAAAAAAATGTAAATTATGGGTTGTTGGGATAAGATAGGCCAGGTTTATTCATAAGATGGCCCATTTTTCAATTGTTCTATTTACTTAGTAAAAATAGCCCTTCATATCACTTTTTACATTCCTTTTACTTTAACCCCATTACAACCTTTAATAAGTCCTTTTGATTTGAATTATGCATGTGAATTTGGTAGTGGAGATTGAGATTTTTGGCAAGCTTATGGTAGTGCAATTTTTTCAGGTGAATTTGAGCGAAACACTTACCCTAAAACACTTGAGAGATTGAGAGAATGAGCCACAATTATGAATTCGGTTCATTTTATTTTCAAATGAAGTTACCAGTTTATACTTTTGTTGATTCAAGAATACTATGATCTCTTTATTCTTTAATTGTGTCCTTGTTTATGACTTGACACTTCTGATTTTGTTGGAAGCACTTATTAGTTACTCTTTCTTGTCCGAGGACGTCCAAGAGCTAAGTGTGGGGGAATTTGATAAGTAAAATATTTGCATATTTATTTTCCCTTATATGATGATTTTGTGGACTATATTTGAGATGAATGTAATTAATTTGGGTCTAATTAATAAATAAATAATGATTTTCTTGCAGCCATGGATAGTACCGGATTAAAAAGAATTAAAGAAGGCATTTAAGGGAAGTACTATTCACGAGGTACTATTCACTGTGCACTGTTCATACGGGTACTGTTCATTGTGCACTGTAGCAGTTTCACTATAGCGGACGGTATGGTCGGTTCACTGTAGCAGTGCGGTCACTGTAGAAGTCGATGCACTGTAGCAAAATACTGTAGCAATCTGAAAATGAAGCCTATAAATAGAGCTTCTTGGCACCCTAAAATGAAGAGGAAGGAAGAGAGAGAGAGAGTTTTTATTTTAGAGAGAGAGTTGTTATTTTTAGAATTTATTTCTTGCATTTTTTTTACTTCTTGCATGCCTCCTACATGGATGGTTTTACCTCCTATATGGAAGGCCTAGGTAGTCCTCCTTTATGGATGGTATAGGTTGCCACCTACATGGATGGTTTTACCTTTTATATGGTAGGCTAGATTTTCCATTTTCATGCATCTTGTAGTTGTACTTTTATGTTTTTGTAATTAATTTTTATACAATATTTATGATGTTTGTAATATATTTTGGTTTTGTATTTAATTTTATCATGAGCTAAATTTTCCTTTCATAGGGTGATGACGTAGCTTACTAATGACGGATTGAATCTTAATTTATTAAATCTAGTTTTAATTTTTCCTTCATGATTGAGTTTTAATTATTGCTCTTAATGCTTACAATTGATTGGCCACCTTTTGGATGATTTTAATATGCATGTTGAGACCGGAAGGAGATACATGTGTGTGGATCCTATAATTAAAACCATAATTTGCATATGAAATAGGAATATATTCATATGGGTTGTGTAGTCTTAATTGAGTTCCATAAATCTTAATGCATGATTGATTGCTTAAATTTATATAGGAATATATTAGGTTAGCAATTAATTATAGAATTACTTGACCTTGGAAGAGGCTAGTAATTAAAATAGGGAAACTCGACTATCAATCATGTGGAATAAATTTGACTAGAATAGATAAGTGATTCAATCCGGAATTTATTAAGTGAAATCTAATCCCTAGGGCTTTTACTCATATTTGTCTTTATATCACTTGTATTCATATTTCATCATATCTATCTTGCAATCTCAATCACAACTAATCAACCGACTAAATAGAATTAAAATTACCAATTTTGGTACTTAGTGATCAATCCTCGTGGGAACGATACTCTACTCACTTCTATATTACTTGATTACGACAGTGTACACTTGCACTTCTAAATACACCATCTTACACTCGTAACACCCTACATCACTAATACATCACCGGCTCTTAGTTTCATTACAATCAGAGTATGCGAGCGTTTTACTTTAAATAAACAAGACCTATTCTATTAAAACTGTTGTCTGCTAAACTCATTCATACATGCTTACATCCACATATACATACACCATAAATGTAAATTAATTACATTAATGCAAATAGTAGCGCCTTGCACTACAATCTTCACTTCAACTTCATATCTCCTCCATGCATCTTCATGCATCTTTACCTGTCTAAATGGTTGGTTGGGAGGAGTGAGATTCGAGAGAATCTCAGTAGTAAACATTACCCTATGCATGTAAGATATATATGAATGCATGACATGCTTGCCTACACTATTTCATGCCAACATAATGACATGTTGCGTACTTAATGTTATGACATACAAATGGCCATTGCACAAATGTAACAAAGTTTCAATCAATCAAACATGTTCAACTAAAATAGGCAAAGCAGTCACATAATGAATGCAAGACATATATATCAACTACAAGCAGGTAAGGTAAGTTCACTACCTGGTGGACCATAGCCCTTCCTTGGTTTCCTTTTCTTCCAACCATTGAAGCTTCTTATAAATTCTTCCATTCCTCTTCTCTCTTGACTTCTCAATGGCCCAAGATACCCAATCACATCATTAGAGTCATGATTGTGGGTCATTATAAGTGTATATTAAGGCCCAAGACGCTAGGGAGGGCCAAATAGGTCAATTTCCCTCAAAAACATGAAATCCTGAAATTTAGGGGTTTTGGCCATGGCCAAGAATAGCTAGCCGTGGCTAAAAACCAGATAGAAACATTTTCTCAGCGGCCAAAAACCAGACAGAAACATTTTGGCCACAGCCAAGAATCTCGCTATTCAGAATTTTACCATCCTGATTCTTGGCCGAATTTGTAAAAATCATAACTAAATATATGAAAATCCAAAATAGGTGATTCTAAGTTCTATGGAATTCCATTTAAGTATAATTTTATGGAAAAATATATTCATAAGCTAAAAAAACTCCCATAAGTACATAATTCCATTTAATTGGACACTGGTTCAGAATTACCCAGTTTTACATGACCAAAGTTTGATAAATCATAACGCCTAGCATATTTGTCCAATTAACCATTATGACATATAACATTTAAGATCTATGTCTCTACTTTTAAACTAGAAATTTTCATGGTCATTGCATAACATTTGATCACTCAAAAACATGTCACAATGACACTGTTTAGACAGGGCAGAATCAACAATATGCACACACTTAGTTCATAAATCTCCAAATTCATATACAAGCATCCAAAAATTATGAACACTTTAATACCTATACAATTTTGCCTCCTAAATCAATGGAACCATCAAAATCATCAAATTCTCAATCCATCACCATGTCACAATACAGGGAAGAAAATCAAATTCTTAGGTATAAGATGTTGTTTTCTTGTTTTCTTTGGCTTATTCACTTCCTTTATACTTCTAATCAAATGATTAGCTATTTAGACATCTATTGGATATCATTTAGCCATTGAAAACACCATTTTAAGCCAGCTATGAACAGTACCCAACCTTCCCATAACTCATCCAATCAACAAACCAATCGGTTAAACAGAAAGCTTATACTTACCTCTACCCATTTTTGTAGACGGTTTGGAATTTCAGCCACACTCCGGCAGGTGAGACGGTGCCAACCACCTCCAAATAAAACCATAGAAATAAAGCTCTTGATGAGTAGAAGAAGGTTCGTGAAGGGAACTTTGTGTATAGCTCCAAATGACTTATATGGCCTATCAAATTAAATCTTGATAAGTCTAATTTGATTCTGGAAAGTTTCATAATTTTTCAACATCATTTGTCCCTTAAAATATGTCACACAAACACAACTGCCATACCGAAAAATTTACCAATAGCAATATTACTTTGTGTGTAACTTCTAACTGCCTTGTTTTGTCTTCCCCAAGATCTTTAATTCACCATAATATTCCCTTTAATATCCAAGGATATAAAGGAATTTTTGGAAAATAATACCATGTCCCATTAGGACATTTGATAAATAGGGGTCTAGCAGTCCCCTTAATATAGGCTTAATCTCAAGCCTCTTGTCCCAAAATTCGGTATATTACAATTTCAACTACAACTTGCCTAGTTTTTCTTCTTCATTCCTTCTCTTTCTTCCTTGCTCTTTGTCTTCTCCAACTTGCTCTCTCTCTCTCTGTATCTCCCCCCCTCTCGCTCTTGGCTGAAAATACAGCCTTTGAAAGAGGTATATGGCCTTTTTGTATCATTTCCTTCCACCTCCTTAAAATATGTTATCTTATTGTAAATTTTACATATGTCATTTGCTTTTTATTTCTTCTTTTTCCATATGGCAAGAAAGGCTTCCACATGGCATGATATGTGTCCAAATTTGATTTTCCCTTGCCTTCTTCTTTTCTTGGCCGACTTTGGCTATTAATTAAGGGAAAAATAAGAGCTTTTAATTTATTATCCAAATTACTATTTTACCCTTACATCTTCTTCAATTTTTGAACCAATTGTTGTCTTCCTTCTTCCCTCTTGTTTTGGCCAAAATTTTACATAATAAATTGGGCCAAAAATTATGCTATTCCATTTTTAATTTTGGGCCATAATATTAGATTTTTATGAAGACAAAAATTGAGCTTTTATGGCTTAACTTGACCAAAATTTCATGTATTCTCTATCTCCAATATTTTGGCCATTCCAAGTGCACCAAAACTCATCATTTTATTCCATCTAATGTAATAAGTGTACAAGGAATTTTGGTGAATAAAATTTGGGATATTACATTATGTGTGTATCGTTTTCAATAATTTTTCGTTCTTATTTTGTGTGAAGCTATAATCGTTCTCTATTCAATAACAAAAGAATACATTAGCAATAAAAAATAAATTTACTCAAGTTATTAAAATTCAAGTAATAATCCTATAATATGATCACCTGTGCATTGACAAGTCCCTATTCTCATATAATACAAAAGTAGTTGTCAAAATGACATTCTCATATGACTATGCCCATCACAAAGCCTACGACACAACACACATAATTTGACACTGACTACATTTAATAAATATTCAAGCATTTCCTCTTCAAAATATACAAAGAAGTGCCCTTAACTAACATAGGAAGAAGTACTAGACAACAATAATGAATAGTTCAAAACTAACCTTAAGGACATGATACTATAGTTCGATTATACCTATAATTAGGAGTGCTTTAAATTATATGGTTGTCTGGTCAAAACATGGGAATTTATGTCTAGTTTATTAATTAAGAGAGAATTCAACAAAAATAATCTCAAAGATCTCAACAATTTAAACAATCTTATCCTCACATTTACTAATAAGGTAGAATCCAATGAAAATAATCTGAAAAACCTCAACAATATAATTTATGCAATCTTATCTATGCATTTATTAATAAAGAGAGAAGTGAACATGAGTAATCTCAAAAATCTCAACAATTTTGAAGATCATCCAACACATGGACTGGTTGTCGCTTTTGAGTATAATTCTGATTCCCATATAATCCCCATGGCCCTTGTCTTTTAGAACCTTCTATCACGCGAGGCCTCTTCTTCATTAAAACCTTTATCATCTCTTGTGCTTCATGCCTCAGCCGACCAACACCTTGCTCTATAAAACACTTGTATGTTGAATTTTTGTGATATTTGGAAGACAGGGAAACAAGGAAAAGCTGTGAAGAAACTCCCATAATTCTAGAGAGGTCAGTGTTGGAAGCTCTTTTTGGTTTGCTACTTCAAGAATAACAAACAACCGAAGAAAACTAAATACTAAAGAGAACAAGTCAAAGAATGATATCAAGGAAAAACAAAATAAGAAATTAACACCTAAAACCTCATGAGATTAATTCAAGGGTTTTGATATTACCTTCCTTTTGTTTAGCCCCTTAATTATCATTATATTACAAAAAGAGCAATATTTATGTTTGTCTCAATTCTTTAGGAGCTTGGAACATAGAATCATGTTCTTCAAGAGTTGATTATGTGATCAATCTCCACATAAATCCTTAAGACAATCACTTGGCCTAGAAGAAAGAGATGGATGAAAGCACATATGGAGATCCTTAGCGATACAACCGCCGTCATAGCCCCACATAGCAACATATTTGTAAGACAAAAAAATGAAAGGAAAACATTCTTCAAAAGGGTTAGACTTGAAACACACAATCCAAAGAAACTAACACATAGAAACCAACAGGATCACACAAAAACCTATATGATATTATCAACACAATTAGGTGAGAGATTACATGGCACACATACTCATATGATTAAGCAGATTAGCACTAAACTGATTAGGATGAGTAAGTGAACTTATAATATCATCGCTAAGAGATTTACAAATGTATAGGTAGATAGATAGATATAGAACTCTGAACTTTTCTTACATTTTGTCTTATATAGGACTCTCCTTTATTCATACACTTAAGTCCAAATCTTTGATTCCGTTGAGAATATTTTAAAGATGTTTTTTATGGAGGGGAGGGGAGGGTTTGAGAGGGATTTTGTTTCACCTTGTTTGGATTGACAAAAAGAGAGGGGAGGGGAGGGATTTTGACATTACCTTGTTTGGTATAGAAGGGAGGGGAGGGAAAACATTTTTATATGGACAACTTTACTCTTGTTTCATTTAATTTGCATTTTATAACTTTCTAACATATTTAATAAAATATAATTATAAATGGTATTCAATACATAAAATTATAATTTTATAATTATAAAAATTAAATAAATATAATTATTAATTACATTACTATGTAAAATTATAATTTTATAATTATAAAAATTAAAATAAATATAATTATAAATGACATTTACTATATAAAATTATAATTTTGTAATTAAATAATGAGAAGGGTAATGTGTGAATATTTTAAAATGGTATGGATATATTAGTCAATTTAAGCTTAAACATTAACCTTTCCCTCCAAATTCCCCCCAATTTTGGAGGGGAGGGTTAGGAGGGGAGGAGAGGGAGAATTTTAGAAAATTTTCCCTACCCTCCTAAAACTTTTAGTTATCCAAACAAGGGGAGGGGAGCAAAATCTCCTTATTCCCCTCCCCTCCCCTCATACCAAACACACCCTAAAAGTAGAGATGGATTTTTCCAAGACACTTATATTTCTTAACGCTCTCAATCTAATTTGTAGAGAATATTTGTTGAATTGAGTGGTGTAATATATATGCTCAACTCAAAGATGTTCAAATTGCTGTGATTTGTTCATTGCTTTGTGCCTCACACTCCTGAATCTCCCTTTGGTCAATTCCTGCCATGTATTTAGATTAATACTAATTAATTGTCAAATCAAGAGAATGATCAGGAGAGTTGATGATTTTATGCTCAGAGGGAATCGGACGTGACAAAAAATTCATCAGTTTAGGTGGTACGAGATCTAGAGGAAGTATGGGGGATTAAAGATGACACTACTACAGAAAATATATATTACTACTCTAAAACACATCCCTTTTTAAAAAAGGGAAGTAAAAAATGGACGGAATGGCTTTTTTGTAATTCGAAATAGGAATTTTGAGCTTTAAGCATCCCTATTAAAATTTAGGACGTGTAAAAGGAACTTTAGGCGTCCCTAAAATTATTTAGGACGCCTAAACTTTCACTTTAGACACGAAAAGCCTAATATCTTCGCGGGTTGATGAAAATTGACCCTTTAGACGTCCCTATTAAAAATGGAGACGCCTAAAGTATGGCTAATGAAGGGAATAGGCGTCCCTAATTTAAATTAGGGACGGCTATACTTGATCCAATACATGTCAATCTTGACTGATATACGGGTAAAGGAGACTGACATACGTGTAAGGGAGACTGAATTTACAAGATTCCTCACAATAACGTATTAGAACAAATGCCAACCAATTTTTAATTCTTCACAAATATGTTTCGTTTTTAATTTATCTACCCACAGTTTTTAATTTGCATTATTTTTTTTATAAAAGGAGTTCACTAAGAATTCTACATTATAGGAAAATAGACAAAGCTTCTCTCTCATGCTTATAGTTAGAAGGTAAAATATTAAAACTAGATATGAATTATTACTTCTAGATGAAGAATAAATTAAACTTTATCCTTAGGTATCTTCAATTATTTATCTTGCATAGGGTCTTGACATTAAAGCCTTTGGGCTTGTTTAGGACGTTGAGTGTCTGCAACAAGATTCCCTTAGAGAGAGAGAAAAAAGGTTGTAAAGAGGAGGGGGCCATTAATTGTTGCCATAAATCTCATATCAACCAACCCACAAATACTGTTCAAAATCATGTTGTGTATAAAACAAGAGTCCTTGAATAGCCGTCACTAATTTAGATTAGGGACGCCTATAGTTTACAGTCGGACAATATGCGTCCTTATTATGAATAGGGACACATAAGTGTTGTCCCATCTCCCTGCTTTCATCTCTGTCACAAATAGTCCTCTGCTCTTCTCTCTCTCGGCATCTCCTTTGCTCTCTTCTCTATCTCCATTCACTTAAAACTAAGATCTCTTATTCTTTCTCTGTCTCTCATTCACTTAAAAGTTAAAACTCGGCGCTCTTTTTCTCCATCTCTCATCTGTTTCACTTTCTCAAGCCACTTCATTCTGTAACTGTCAGTGGTATCACCAAATTCTCTGTGAGAACAAGGAAGGAGATTCACCACCTTCGTCCTCCCCTCACCACCGTAGGTTGCTTCCTTTACATCTATAGGTTAGCTTGTGTTAGTAATGTGATACATCATTTCCTAACACTACAGTAGAGTATAAACTAGCTAATACTCACCGAATTTATTATCATCATTTTTTTTCCTTTTTCCTCTTTATTTTCGTTACGAAACACCAGAGTTGCAAGCAATACCTCTGTCAATATGAATATTTACATATATTCACATACATGCACAATTCACTAGATTTACTTATCCTTACAACTCAAAACATGCCATCTATCTCTCCTACATATACAAACCCAAAACTCATGAAATTCTTAAAATACACGACAAGAACGAGACAACAATAACTAAGTTCTTCCGCTACTCGGCCTCAACTCTTTATCATTTACCTTTTCTTTGACACGCGAGCTCCCTCCCTGTACTGGAGATTTATTTTTAGGAAAAAGGGTGAGATTTATAGGAATCTCAGTAGTAACACAATCATACATATAAGATAACACATACAAGCATGATTCATACTTCATCAATCAACAAAATCATCATAACATCATTAGTGCATCTCATGCAATTCATAAACTAACTTAGCGCTAGACAGGTTCTCGGCCTCGAGGGGCACCTGTGCAAATATAGGCCTTGGGCCCCCGCTCGTGCAATTATGAACATTATCGCTTGAGTGTCAACCCGTCCAAAGATAGGCCCTCGGGTGATCACTCCCCTCAATCTAAACATGTTAGATATTTTGGAGACGATATCAAACAATATATATGCATGTCATGTCATACGAAGATGGTTACTACCTGGTTACACTCTTATGCGACTTTTCCCACTTAATCAAGCACAGGAAATTACTGAGGCCAGACCGGTTGTCAAGTCCTGAAATCTTCAAATACCACAAATTAGTTATTACTCATCCATGTATCTGTTCAAACTCATATTATTGCTAAACATAGCCTAAAAGTGCTAAATTATCAAAATACCCTTAAGTTCCGATTATCAGTATTTTACTCAAACGCATGACTTATGCCATTCCTACACATTTTCACGTGTAAAATTCATTTTTAACCTTAAATTGGCCAAAACCAACCCCGAATGACAAAAATACCCTTGACAACCTCAAATAAGGTTATAAGGGGTAATTTTGTCATTTCAACCTCTGCGGCTTTTCTCACTTCATGGTCAACATAGACCCTGCACAAATTAGCCTCCTAAATCCAATGGAAGCATTGGAATTATCAAATTCCTATCCATTTTCCACGTCCAACACAGGGAAGGGGATTTAAATTCCTAGAAAAGTTGTGTCGGATTCTCGTTTTCTTTAACCTAATCACCTCCTTTTTACTTATAACAAATATATTAACTAGTTAGACATTCATTGGACTTAATTAGAGACACTTACATATGAAGGTCTCTTTAGCTTTCTTCAATTATCTTATGCCAAATGAATCATAATCAAGCCCAAAACAACTCTATTAACATCAATTAAGCAAGAGGAACAAGTTTGGGAAGTTACCTCTTGATTTCTTTAACGTTCTCTCTCCTGCTCATTTTCCTCTCTCTCTCTCTAACTCTTGATTCAGCTACTCATCAAGGAATCCAAGAGTAGGGAAGTGAGAAGAAGAGATTATGGAGGGATTAGGTAGCTTAAATCACAAGGTACAAGTCTCTTACCTTGATTCTTGGTAATCCCTAGCTTCTCCTTCTCTCTTTCGTTCTTCACGTTCTCAACCCTTACTCTCACTCTTTTCTGATCAGTTCATGTGTGAATGAGGAGCTGAAGATGAAGGAATAAATGATATAATAAAGGGTTAATTCATTGTGACAAGTGTCACCCTTTCATTGGTCCAAAAATGCATTATTCCTTAATTAATTTCATTTCCCTTCATACTCCCTCATTCCAGCAAAAATTCCCATGAGGAATATAAGGGAAATCTGAATCTCCAATATCCCATTGTGCCATCTCGTAACTTGTTGACCAAGTCATTGACTTTTTAACTATTTGACCATTCTTAACCATAATTTACCAAAATTGATTTATTTATGATCAAGTAGTCATTTTACTCTTTTTTATTCCCATTTAACTCAAATTAGTGGGAATATTGGGAAAAAATAATCATTTCCCACTTTACGACAAAATTATCATGTTGCCCCTACATTTCATGATTTACCGAAATAAATCATTTTTTGCCCATTTCTTCGGCTTACCCTCATTTTGACATTCAAATGAGGCCATCATTTATGGTACTTAATTTCTCAAATTTTGGTTACAATAATAGGTCCTTAATTACGTGTAATGGGCGATTGGCATATTTTCCATAAATTCACATAAATTCATACGCCACATTTCACCACTTTATTCCACTAAATATATGTCAAATATATACATAAAGAGTGTTGGTGAAAATGGGTTATTATAAGTAAAGTGCTTGGAATATTTCAATTTTATTTTTTTTGCTTTCAAGTTGTCGAGAGTCTTGATGAAGTATGTTATTGCATATGCTTGGTAGTTTTTTGAATATAACAAATTTCTTCAAATTTAAGTAGCTAGCAAAGTGTACGCCTGAGATTATAAGCTTGCATATGCTTGGAGTGGGTTAATAAGCCATTGGCTATGGGGTAGGTTATAGAGCATATGAGACAATGATATTAATATTTTAGTGAAATTATATACAATAAAAAGGTTCATAATCCCAATAATTACATGTTGTAGTGCAAGTCTATCTTGCTTTGTTAGCATTGTACGTTCACCACTTAATTTTGCTTAGTCAGCATTTTTAATTTGTAACATTAATTGTTTTAAGTTTTAAGGACTGAAAATGTACTTTATAAACTTAAATAACTAAAATGATACCTTATGTAAATTTAAAGGACTAAAAGTATATTTTAGCCATTATGTTATTATGCATAAGCTAATAGAATATTATATATAGGTTAAAGTATACGTTTGGTTCTTTAAGTACATATGAGATATCATTTTAGTCTCTTGAGTTTATAAATTACTTTTAGTCCTTAAAATTTAGCACCGTTAATATTACTAACGGAAAATGCTAACGAAGCAAAGTTTAGTAGTGATTGTGTAATACTGACAAAGCCAATTTAAATTTTTCAAATGCTTACATATCAAACAAAAAATTACACCTCATTTAATTTTAATCTTATTCGTCACCCTAAATTTTTTTAGGAAAAAAATCCCTTGGTCCCCCATTAAGGCAACATACTAGCCCCACATTGCACCGTTGGCCCCTTGTTTATTAGGATTCATCATTCTTCTATTGCATGCTCAAAGGGTTTGTCTAGTTAAAGGGAAGGGGATATATGGAAGCCGATGGTAAATGATCCCTTCTCCTCATTTGATTTGAAATTTTGAAGAAAGGACGACCCTAAACTTTCCATCCCCTTCCCTCCTATATAACCATTTTGGCTGCCTTTTAAATTTGGGGTTTTTTGGAGGCCAGCCAAAATTTTGAACCATTTTATGCTTATGAGTTATAATTTATGTGATATTCCAATAATTCTCATGATTGAAAATATTATGATAGATAAATATATTATTATTTTTAAAATATTTTATTATAAAATAAATTGAAGATAAAAATATATTATTATACAAAAATTATTATGATAAAAATTATATTATTAAAAAAAATTGTTATAGTTATAATATATGCTATTCTAATTTTAAATAAAAAATAGGTTGAATTATACAAAACCCCTCTGAACTTTAGGTCAATTGCATATAACCCCCTTGATGTTTTAAAGCTTAAATTTAACCCTCCTGACTTTTCATTTTTTAACCATTAACCCTCTACCGTTAAGTGACCATTATCTTTTTAACAGATATTGTGACATCAAGTTATAAGGTGACATCAAGTTATAAAGTGACCATTATCTTTTTAACAGATATTGTGACATCAAGTTATAAAGTGACCATTAACCCTGTGTAAATTACTAATTTTATAAAACTTCCTTAAATTTTGAACAGTTGCAGATAACCCCCTTAACTTTAATTATTTACAAATAACCCCTGAAATTTCAAAATTTAAATTTAATTATCTTAAAATTTAAATTTATAATATTAAATCACATACCGTTACTTTCTATCATTTTAATAAATTTATTAATGTTTTTACTATAATTTATTAATTCAAATAGTTCTTTTGTATGGAAAAAACTAGAAGAATAATATTTAGAAACATAAAAAATAAACATTGAACCTCTAATTAAAAAAATGCATTACTAATAAAAAAATTAATGAGGGCAAGAGTTATCTTCTGACAAAAATGTAATCTTTAAACTATCAATGCTCAATCATCCCAAAAATATATTTAACACAAATGATGTCACTTTTATACTATCAATACTCAATTAACACAAGAAAATAAGTAAATATTATACAAATGATGAATTTTTTATTTTTATATTTTTGAATATTATTCTTCTAGTTTTTTCCATACAAGAAAACTATTTAATTGACAAAATAATAGTAAAAAAATTAATAAATTTATAAAAATCATTATGACAAATCAAAATTTTAAGGGAGTTAAATTTTAAATTTTAAAATGTCAAGGGGGTTATTTGTAAATAATCAAAGTTTAGAGGGTTATATGGAACTATTCAAAGTCAAAGGGGATTTTATGAAATTAGTAATTTATACAAGATGTCATGTAGGATGCCATGTGTTATTTCATAATTTGACGTGGAAATTTCCGTTAAAAACATAATAGTCACTTAACAGTAAGGGGCTAATGGTTAAGAAATGAAAGGTCAGGGGAGGTTAAATTTAAACTTTGAAATGTTAGGAGGTTATATGCAATTGACTCAAAGTTCAGGGGGATTTTGTATAATTTAGCCAAAAAAATATTATTATAACTAAAAAATATATTATGTTAAATTGATTCAAATAAAAATATATATTTATAAATAAAAAATATCATTATAATTAAGAAAATATTATTATAAAATTTGATTAAAATAAAAATTATATTTTAATAAATAAACATTATTATTTTTTAAAAATATATTATTTTTATTACTTTCAATAAAAATATAGTTTTATTAAAAAAAATTTAAGATGTAAGGAGTATGTGTTGAATTTTCCAAAGCGCCGATCTTGATGTCTGTTAGCATTACTCAAGTGTTTTAGCCTTTCACTCGAGTGATCTGCCTCTTAATGTATATCACTCGAGTGATCTTCTTACCAATCCATATCACTCGAGTTATATGATATCATTACTCAACTAATCTGCCTCTCAACTCATATCACTTGAGTGAACTTACTTGATTACTCCAGTGATCTGCTTCTAGTCACATATAACTTGAGTGAAACTTCTAATCACTCAAGTAATATGTGATATCAAATCACTATAACCTGAAATTTCACTTCCCATTCCTCAGAGAGTCATCTGTAAATCTTCTCAGATACTTTTGCACAGAGGTCAGCTTCCAGTAGGCATAACTCTTTGAATATAACTCCAAACTTGGCAAATAACCTATCCCTGAAAAGCTATTTAAGTATGCTTTTCAGAACAACTAGAATCAATTTTAAATACATTGTATTCCAAAAGTTATGATCCAATTTGTAACATCTAGTCTGGAACACAACGTTGATTTCAGACACCAACTTCAAAAACTTCATATCTCCTTCACTTGAACTCCTTTGAACTTACTCTTAGTATTTAATTGTCGCATTTTAGGTCTAGTTTCATATGACACAAGTTTCATCTCAATTGGATGTATGGTTTGAGAGATATGTCCAAAATACTGAATTTGTTTTGGAATACAGTGTTGATTTCAAGTGTCATATTTCAAAACTCATATCTCTTTCATCTGAGCTTTTTTGAACTTGAACTGATATCTATTTGATGCATTGGAAATCTAGTTGCTTATTAAACAAGTTTAATCTCAATTGAATGTGTTGTTTGAGAGATATGTCCAAAATATCAAACTTCTATCATGCTGAACAAAAACATAGCTAAAAAAAGTCATCACTTATGAGCATTACTTGAGTGATCCTTTCTAGAAGTGCAACTCAAGTGATAATGAAGTATAACTTGAGTGAGGTTGATATGACTCCAATATAAGGCACTTTAACTTCCAATTAAGCCATTCCAACTTCAATTTTGATCATAGAGACTTCCAATATCAAATCTAAAGATTTGAACGTTGATATTCCCATTATATTTTGCAAGTTCTTCTTTCTTTAATCTGTTCTCTTCTTCTTATTGATTATTCTCCATAATTCAACTTGATATCTTCTTCCTTTTCTTAACTATTCTATAATATATTTTATATTAAACACAATAATTAGTCAAAGTATAAAATAAATAAATTATATAAACATTTTACTCTTAATATTTAGCATCTATATTTGACATCATAAAACTAATCATATCTAACAGTTGCTTTTATTTCTTACTATTGCTTTCAAGTTTCTAATTATGAAATTTAAAATGCTCTAACTTTTTATAGCCTCATACTTGCTTCTCTTTCCCCCCATTCACTTCAAATTTTCAAACTCAAACTGTATCATTCATTATGCTTTCTTTTTCTTTAAAGTTTCTCATTTTTTGGCAGACTATGCTTCCTTGTTCTCATTACTCTCTGTCTTTTCTCCACAGAGAATTCATCACAGCATCTTTTATCTATGCTGAGAGATTAGTTAGAGGGGTAGGTGGTGGTGCAAAGATTAAGCATCGATGAAGAAACTTTTGCAAACATATGTACAAGATAAAGAAGATTGAGTGAGTTTAATTTATTTCTTTTGACTACCTTACTTCATTGTCTATTCTTTCCATTCTTTTGTCACTTCTTAATTGGGTTCTTCTTTACAAGTTTATTAGGTGAGAATAAGTTTATAAAGTTGCAATTTTTCTTTCTTTGCATCGCCACTAGAAATCACGTCTTTGTTATCTTTGTTGTTTGTTGCAATTGTTGTTGGTGTTATGGGAGCATTTCAAAATAACATTGTGTACAAATGGTAAAAATCAAGATCCTAAATTATAGGAATTGGATGCAGATACTGTGTGATTATTTGATTTAATTTGATTATAGTATATTGCCTGATTTTTCTCCTTTATTTTTTTGTTGAAGATTTTTCTCCTTGGGATTTTTTATTTAGGAGTTAACCATTGATTGTATATGATTGTATTAAAACGGTAAAAATAGATCCTAAATTATAGGATTTGGGTGTAGATACGGTGGGATTATTTGGTATAATTTGATTATTGTATATTAATAGTATATTCCCTGATTTTTCTTGGAAAGAGTTTGTTGTGATTTTTTATTTACTACTTGGCTAAATGGTTTTTGTGTTTTCTTTTTCATTTTTAACTATGTTCTGATTCTTAGGGGATTGACTTCTTTAATATGTGCGTATATAGTTAAATGCATTAGCTATATGCCTTAGTTAATTTTATATAGTTTTAATTACTAATTAGATGTCATAATATTAATTAGTATTATGTTGATGAATGATTTTATCAACAATGTAGATTGACTTGGTTGTAGGGCTGAGCAAGTCGCCAACAACCCAAAGAACCTGCTCAGGCATAGTGGAAAATTGCTTATTTTGGCCCGCCCAAGAAAAGCCCATAATGGGCATGCTTATGTACTAAACAGGATAGGCTATGGGTACACCCTCGGGCTGCCCATACCCGCCCATATATGTATGTGTATAATATATATATATATATATATGTGTGTGTGTGTGTGTGTTTAAGATGTAAGTAAATTAATATGGGCTCTTTTGCCTAAATTTATATAAATTTAGGCAAAGGAGCCCATATTAATTTACTTACATCTCACATATATGAGATAAAATATATTTTTAAATATAAATATATTATATTATATATAAGGTAGAATTAAAGTTGCTTTAGAAGCAATTTTTCGTAATACGATACATCGTGAAGTCAAGTTGAAGCATATTATGGATATCTTGCATTACTCATATGATGCTTTATTACTTGTGAAGAAGCATATAGATCTTAGTCTAAGTCAGCATTAGAGTAAGTAGATGATGGAGTTTATGCTAGAAATGTTTTAGTTCTAGAGGTTGAAACTAAAATGTCCTTGTCTGCCATTAATCACACATTTAAGAAGTTTTTAGCTAGTGCAAAGACTGTGACTAAAAGGGATAAGCAGCTTTAAGAGGTGGATGAATATCTTCAAGCCAATTTAATTGAATATTGTGAATCAAAATTTGACCTTTTCGTATGGAGGAAAGTACATGCTTATAAGTATAAAGTTCTAAATTAAATTACACGTGATTTGTTAGTTGCATCTGTCTTCACAGTGTCTTCAGGATATGCTTTTAGTACTAAGGGTTGAGTACTAAATAACTTTAGAAGCTCATTATCTTCAAAGATGACTGATGCACTTATATGTACTCAAAATCGGCTACACACAAGTCCTCCCAAATTAAAGGAAGTTGATGCTAATAAATTTGTGCATGCCTTTTCATGTGTGGTTTCAATAAGGAATGATGAGAATTATGGTGCTTTAGTGTTTTTTGCAATTTATATTAAGAAATTAGTGGCAACAATGTAGTAAATATGCAATAGTATATTAAGTTTTTTTTTAAAAAAAGGCATTATCGAGCTGCCCATGCCCATTCAAACCCACACAGGCTTAGCCTAGCCCATTTGACATGGGCTTTGATGAGCGTTTAATAGGCATAGGCTAGCCCATGCTCATTAAGAAATAAATGGGGGGGCTGCGGCTAACCATCGAGTAGTCCATTCCACCCATTGTACAACCCTCTATGGTGGAGCTTGTTGGACTTGGATATTTCCAAGTTTGGTTTAGTGTTAACAACATGAGATAACCACTTTCCAATTTACCTTGTATGCTTGTTGAGTAATTATAATTGTATGTTAGTATTTTTCAAATGATGTAAATATATATTATAGTATTTTACATATGAAAAAAATATATAATGAAATATATGTTTGTGAGTAAACTTTTTAGTTAAGTGGGTTTAAATTGTTTATCTTGTCATTCTAATATTGTTGATGCATAGCATTGAATGTTAAATATGAGTGTAAATTATTGATGTTGAAGTTGTGATATTGAGATGTTGAATCATGTATTGAGGTGAACGGGATTGTGGTGAGATGTGATTGTAGGAGGCCAGGTTTGATTCTTTTATACCATATGGTATAGCTACTGTAACGACCCGCCTCATATATCCCTTATTACTGACCTTACTCAGAGTAGCAATGCGTAGTTCAGTGGGCACACAGGAATAGCATGAATATACTGATAATATTAATACAATATTGCTTGATTATAATACAAAATTTTCCCTACCAGGGATTTACACAATATTTACAGACCTTAATAACTAAAAGGCCTTCAAACAACCAGCAACATTCCTCTTCGTGCATACCTCTTTTTTGATCTCAGCACGTTTCCAATGCTCACCTGTCTGAATGGTTGGTTGGGAGGAGTGAGATTTGAGAGAATCTCAGTAGCAAACATTACCACTATGCATGCCAGATATATATGAATGCATGACATTCTTGCCTACACTATTTCATGCCAACATAATGACATGCTGCATGCTCGATGTTATGACATACATATGGCCATTGCACAAATATAACAGAGCTTCAACCAACCAAACATGTTTCACACAAATAGGCAAAGCAGTCACATAATCAATGCAAAACATAGATATCACATACATGCAGAAAAGGTAAGTTCACTACCTCTCGGACTTTATGTCGTTCTCTTCTTGTCCCTTGATCCGCCAACCATTGGTCCTTCTTTATCACTTCATGGCCCTAGGCAAGTGATAACATAATTAGAGTCGTGAAAAGTGAATACCCAATGGCCCACATTAGCCCTATAGGCTTACTTTCACCCTTGGAGTTCATACCAATTACATTGGTGCCCTTAAGTCTTAATTTTGCATAAAACATAAAGCTGACAGATTTTTCACCAAACTTTGAAAAATCACAATTAATTCTATAGAACTCCAATTGAGGTGGTTCAAAATTCTATACAAATATAATTCAGTCTAATTTAGCATAAAAATACTCGATTTTAAACACCACCACTAGAACATTCCCATAATTTCGCCAAATTCAACCTGCCCAAATCACATTCCAGAAACAGGGTACAACTTCAAAAATTCATATCTCATAGCATACTTGTCCAATTAATCATTATGACCTATAAAATTAAAGGTCTATGTCTCTAATTTTAGAATAAAAAGTTTCATGGTCATTGGATAACATTTCATTACTCAAAAACTCGATAAAATAACATTGCCTCTAGAAAACGAATTTCACAGCATCTACTCCACAACATTCAAAAATTCCAAATTCATATACAAGCATCCAAAAATCATGAACACTTGTATACCTACACAATTTCGCCTTCTAAATCTAATGGAAGTATCAAAATCATCAAATTCTCAGCCCATCACTACTTCTTACACAGATCAGAAAACTGAAAAATCAGAGTTTCAGGAAAGAGTTTGTTGGTTTCTTGTTTTCTTTGGCTTAATCACTTCCTTTCTACTTCTAATCAAATTATTAGCTATTTAGACACTTATTAGACATGATTTAGCCATTGAAAACACCATTTTTTTATGAGAATAAATAGTACCCAACTTCCAATATACTCATCCAAACAACAAATCAATCGGTTAAAAAGGAAGCTTACGCTTACCTCTACCCGTTTCCGCAAACGGTTCGAAATTCCGGCAACACCCCGGCCAGTGAGACGGTGCCAACCACCTCCAAATGAAAATATGAAACCGTAGAAATGTAGCTTGCAATGAGTAGAAGAAGTTTCCTAAAGGATACTTTGAGAGAGGATGTCATTTCGGCAGTGTTTTGGAGGTTGAAATTTTCTCTCTCCTCTCCCTCCATTTCTCTACAGCTTCTCTCTCTCTCTCTTCTCTGCAATTCCACCGTGAAAATGAGCTGAGGAAGATGATGATTGATGATTAAAGGAGGTGTTAATTAGATTGCCACGTGTCAGCTCCCTATTGGCCCAAAATTACAATTTCCGCACAAAATGCTTAATCTGGCAGAATTTTCATTAAACTTTGAAAATTCATATCTAATTGTGTAGATATCCAATTGGGGTGGTTCTAAAGGCTATGCGACCCTAATTGAGTATAGTTTTAAGGGAAAATATAAAATTTTGCCAATTAGAAGGTCACTCTTTCCAGAATTTTAATATTTGGATGCTGCCCCATAAAATAATTAATTTCGCTGGGCTAACTTCAAAAATTCATTTCTCTTTGTGTACAACTCCAAATGACTTATATAACCTATAAAATTGAATATTGATAAGTATACTTTCATTCTGAAAAGTTTCATAATTTTTCACCATAATTTACCCATCGAAACATGTCACACAATCATCACTGCCATACCAGGAATTTCACCGGTGGCAAAATTACTTTGTGTTCCACTTTACTATATTATGTGTAACTTCCAATCACTTTGTTTTGTTATTCCTTGAGCTCTTTAGCTCACCAATATAATTCATTTTAATATCCAAGGATATAAAGGAATTTTGGGGAATTTAAACATACCTCATAGGGACATTTGCTAAACCGGGGCTTAGCAGTCCACTTGATCTAGGCTTAATCTTATGCCTTTAGTCCCAAAATTCAGGATATTACAGCTACCACTGTGTACACAATAGATGGCTTAAAAATTTTCATGGTCCTTGGTATTATACTTCCTTTGGCTAGATTAAGGGTTAGCTCAAGGGAGGTGACACATTTCCATATTCAAAGAAAAGGGAGCCTATGGTTCAATATGAGTTATGTAGCCTTTGGCTGAGCTACACCTCATTATTGGAGAGCTTAGTGCAGTCTTGTCACAAAGACAAATTCTATTGTGTTATAAACCATATATTATGTCAGCGATTATTTATAAGTGTAATACCTTACTTACGTAATCGTTCTGATCAGTTTTAGGCAGTGGGTCGAACCATTAAGTGATCTTTCTGTGCAAAGTTCTTTCAATTCCCAACCTTAATGCAGGATTTAAACCTGTAATTGAGTGGGCTTTTCTGAATGGTTTAAAAACCTTGTTTTTGACATCATCCCAAAGTGGTTTGTAACTTCTTAGCAACTCATCGTTTCTTAATTCCGTGTATAATTACTAGAGTATTTCTTATTCTCAATGATCCCAATACTGGTTAATTCAAATACTTATATTCTTACAAATAAATATTCTCTGTGTGCAAATAATGATATACACAATTCAGTTTTCAATTCTTCATCTTCTTTTCTTCTAAATCATCTTCAAGCATTCTCTTCTTTTTTGTTCATGTACCTATATGGTTGGTGGGGGAGAGTGAGATTCGAGAGAATCTCAGTAGCAAACATATAGACAATACATGTAAGATGAATGCTAGTACATGATATACTTGCCTTACATAGGCTCATGTGCACATAATGATATTCTGCATACTCAATGTTTCATACAACATACTTATGGCCATAGTAAAAATAGAAAAAAAGCTTCATTCATTCATACATACTTCACATAATCAAGCAAAGCAATACAGTGAATCAATACACAGCATAAACATCATATACATTAAAGTAAGTAAGCTTACTACCTTGTGGACCAATATCCTTCCTTTGTTGCCTCTTTATCTAACCATTGAAGCTTCTTAGAAATTCTTCCATGCCTCTTCTTTCTTGACTTCTCCATAGCCCTAGATACCCAATCACATCATTAGTGCTATGATTGTGAGTTATTAGAAGTGTATATTAAGGCCCAAGAAGCTAGGAAGGGCTAAATAGGTCAATTTCCCTCAAAAATATGAAATGCTGGAATTTGAGGGTCTTGGCCACGGCTAAAATCAAGTCAGAGACTTCTTGGCCGCGGCTAAGAATCTGGCCAACAGATTTTCCCCTTTCTTGATTCTTGGCCGAACTTGTAAAAATCATAAATGAGGTGCTTCCAAGTTCTACGTGAATTTGTTCCAGTTCAAATGGTCAAATTTTAAAAAATCATATCTTTTAATCCACTAGTTCAAATGGCGTATAATACCTATTAAATTAAAGCCCAGGATGTCTAATTTTATCCTATAAAATTTCATAATATTTGGACTAGAATAAGCCACTAAAAAACAAGCCACAACAAACTAAAACAAACTGGAAAAATGTAAGTTTCATGTTTAAACCTTTAAAACACCTTTATTTCCACTTGCAATCATATGATTAACCCTTTAAACACCGTTTGAACATGATTAGTATTAGTTTGGACATCACCTCCCCTTAGGTTTTGAAAATCCCCAAATTACAAATTCCAACCAAAACAAACCAACAACCAACAAAAATATCAAGAACAAGCTTAAATATTCAAGAATTCACAACTTCTTATGCTTACCTTTGTTCTTTTTCCTCCAGCTCCAAAACCGCCATACTTTCCCTTTCTTCTCCTTGACTTTAAAATTGGTATATGGATGATTCAAGATAGTATGAGATTTAGGGAGGTGTTTCCATGAATTAGGAGACAAAAAGAACAAGTAGAAATTTCTACCTACTTACCTTGATCTTGCTTCTTATTCGTTGTTTCCTCTTCTTGTTCTTAATTAGCTTTCTCCAAATCTCTTCCTCTCTCCTTTCCTTCCATTTTGGCCAACCTTGAGGCCCTTTATAGAGAAGGGAAGAGCTCTCAAGAGCTCTCTTCAATCATGCAATTATATTATTATTTTATTATGCATTTTTACCATGTGATTTTCATTTAGTATTTTTCTTTACATATGGCTTCTCCTTTGGTTCCACTTGTCTATGTCTTTAAAAAAAATCTCCTCCTTCTTATCCCTTCTTCCAAAACTGACCTCTTCCTTAATTATTAATGAGGATTTTCTGAATTTATTTATTTAGCCAAAATGACTATTTTGCCCATACACTTATTCTTCATTTTTTCACATGCTGAAAAGCTTAACAGAATTTTCATCAAACTTTGAAAATTCATATCTAATTGTATACATATCCAATTGGTGTGGTTCTAAAGGCTATGTAACCCTAATTAAGTCTATTTCGAAAAACCAATATAGCCTTTACCCAAGTAGAAGCTCAACATTTCCAGAATTTTTATTTTTGGACGCTGCCACATAAAATTGCCAGTTTATTGGGCTAATTTCAAAAATACATATCTCCTTGCGTATAGCTCTAAATGACTTATATGACCTATCAAATTAAATCTTGATAAGTCTAATTTCATTCTAGAAAGTTTCAAAATTTTTAGACATCATTTTCCTATTTAAAAATGTCACACAACATGACTGCCTCACAGAGAAACTCATTGGCAACATCACTAACTTGTGTACCAAATAACTATGTTGTGTGTGTGACCTCTATTTGCCTTATTTTTTCACTTCATGTGCTCTTTAATTTACCATTTCATCTCCTTTAATACCACCAAGGTATAAAGGAATTTTAGTGACTAAAATTTAGGATGTTACAATTCTCCCCCCGTCAATAAAATTTAGTCCTAAAAAATTTGGACATTGTATATATTCAACAATGCTTTGGGAAGTTATTTCCCATTACTTATCCTGTCCTTTTCATATCTCAATCTATCTCTTCCTGTGTAAGTTCTAGGAGCATGCAATACATTTCCTGGACTCTCTAGTCCAATACCATATTAGTGCTTTTTGCTCCTTGCAAGTTTGTAAGCCAAGTTTCATTGTATATAGCTTTTACTCGTCACAATCTGAGTGTTTCTCAATTTTCTAGCCTAAGGACACATTAGTCCAATTGATTTTATGACCTTTGGACATCTATTCCCATACCTATATTGAATGTATATCGAGATTTATAACCATATATACAATCTTACAACTATTCTGAGCATATTTCAAATTCTCAGTTTTGCTATCCAGTCGTTTATACATCTATATATTGTTTGTGAAGCGTGCCAGAATAAATCATCCAGCGACAGTCAATCCATTATCATTTAGTAATCATAAAACACATAGTTCCTAGAAAATCATAGGGCACATTACCTATCTACCACTGAATACCCCTAAGGTCTTACAACTTGGGTAACTTCCTATGCAGATTGTTCTTACGGGTCTTATTGCCTTGGAACTTATCGTTTCATCATCCTTTGGTGTCACAACTTCTTTAAGTTACTGCTTGTACTCTCTTGCATTGGGTCATTTCTGAAGTTTCATGCCCCTAGTCACTATTTATATTCTTAAAATTTAGGCTACACTATAGATCTTATGACCCTGCCTTGCTTATTCATAAGGTCTTATGGCCTATGGACATATTGGCCCAATAGGTTTTCTTGTATACTATTTTTTTTTCAACTCGTATATGCTTATGAGTGTACTAATTTATACAGAATCATTACATCAAATATGAAAGCAAAAGTTTCTTAACTTTTGCTATTGCTATTCTCAGATAATGCTTTGCTAAACTAATTTCGTTGTTATAGATTAAAATCCGATTAAACAGATTGAGACATTAATACAGAAAGCACTTTTAACGACCATTTTTTGCCCTTAAGACGACCATTTTCATGGGGTCGTGTATGTGAGTGTCATTGAAAGTTTCAAAATAGACGACTGTTTTAAAACAGTCATTGTAAGAGACTTACAACGATTGTTTTTAAAAAAACAGTCGTTGTATGTGTTCGCGACTAACATACAACAATTATTTTCAAAAAACAGAATGTGTTAGAGATACAACAATTGTTTTTCTAAAACAAAATTTATTCATTTTTCTCCCCCAGAGCATTAAAAACCTGGGAATTTCCAGACAATTATATTTTCAATTTGGAAAGCATTCAAAATAATTTAGGTCTCAAAATGCTACTCAAATTGGAAACGTAATATTGATATAAACAAGAATAATTGCGCCATATATAAACAAATTATAACAAAATCTTCTATAACAAATTCATAGTATGTAGGCAATATATATAAACAAGAAACTAATATGTGGCAAAGTATTCGAGTATGGAAACATCATATACTACTGCACTAAACCACTATACTATGTAAAAAGAAACTTCCACACATCATCATCTATGTGTTGTAGAAGATATCCTAACAAAAGGTCTCAGATCAAATTAATGTCTTCAATTGTGTAGGGGTCCCGATTACAAAAAATCTGTGTGTAAATTGGAAAATAAGTTAATATAAATCAATCAACTGAATAAAATAACCAACAATTCAATTACAAGAACAAAAATGAAATTCAATTAAGAATAAAGAAACGATCACCTATTCAAAATTGGCAGTTAGTCCACTAAAAATGATGTTATACATATATAGTAAAACATAGTAGCCGCACTTAATATTCCCTGATTGTCGAGGGAACTATACATCAAAAGAAAATGGTAAAAGAGAATAAAGGCATATATGAAACGATTGTCAATTAAGGAACTTGAATTTAAGCAACTTTCGGCTGGAACCACACTACTAGAAAAAACACTTTTAACGTCCCTTATATGGGACTTTTAACGTCCTTTTATGAGGGGACGCGTATGCCAGCGACGTAGTAAATTTGGACTTTAGACGTCCTTTGTTAAAAGACGCCTAAAGGGCTGGGTTTAGGCGTCCCTTTGATCAAAAGGGACGCCTAAAGTAATGACTTTAGGCGTCCCTTTGGCCAAAAGGGACGCCTAAAGTCCCCGTTTAGAATTTTTTTATTTAAAAATTAGGGACTTTAGGCGTCCCTTTTGGCCAAAGGGACGCCTAAAGTACGGCCAAAAGGGACGCCTAAAGTGTTTTTTTTTCAGAACCATTTTTATTGTTTCTGGCCATATCATTCTGAAAGCAAACAGAAACGTATACACAAAAAGGAAACATACAGCACGCAGTTTATAATTAACAAAACACAACATCCACCTCTAATGAAACATTATGCACTTGTCCACTAATATAATAAACAACTACTAATAAGTAAATGTACAGGAAACGATAAACTTCTACAAATCAATGTGTTGAAGAATCCTCCCAGCCAACAAGTCTCTAATCAAATTAATGTCTTCATATAAGTAAGCAGCATCATTATCAAAGATCTACAAATTAGAAAATATGATTATATATACGAAATCAATGAAATTAAAGGATTGTTTAGCAATTCAATTAAAATACAACCAAAATATTATCATTTGATTACCTGTTGAAAATCATTTGTAAAGCCACTTTGAATGATATTATACATGTAAAGTAGAACATAATAGCCACATTCAGTACCACCTGGTTGTTGAGGGCACTATAAATCAAAAGCAATTGGTTAAAATCAATAACATACATCATTTATAAAACAACCGTAAATAAAATAACTTAAATTATATTGAAACCACATACTTTGGGATAGAACCACTTTGGCTTGCGAACAACTCTACCCTCACGTGACCCGCCAAGCATTCTATATGTTTGGGTCGCGCTACCATTAAAATGTAAGACATTTTAAGTTAGAACCATTAAAATGTAAAACATTTTAAGTTAGAACAATTTATTTAAATCAAGCATTTCTTTAATTAATAAAAAAGAAATAACTAAAGTGTTGAAGACTAATTTTGTGTCTTTGTCTGGCTTTTTTGTCAAGGAATCAAACCAATAGATTTCATTGAGGCGTGGGCAAACAACACACAGGCTCCAATGGTAACTAAAACAATACACAAATTAAAATGAAGTTTGGATTAGAAGAAAATTATTTCTCAAACATCCAAAAATAAAATTTTTTACTACATACCCTTGAACAATTGGCGCTAGATAACATCGCAATTTGGTCGCTGCCATTGTGAAGCCCACATAATGCGTCCTTTGTGCGACATCATTTTTATCTGATGTCGTATTTGCCGGACACAAGAATCCGTATAAATTTGATCTTTGCATATCAATGCACATGTGGTAGAAGGACCTAAAATAGAAATAAAATGACCAATGAATTATTGAACTTATGAAATCTTGAACTTAGAAAAGAAAAACTAACCAAATGGCAAGTGTGACCCATCCTGCATCTATCTCCTCCAAATGCATAAACTCCTTAAGATCTTTATTGTCGATCGTGTAGGGATACGTCAATTGTGTACCCACAATCCCTGGAGGCATATTGAAGTTGACTTGGGGAATACCTTTGTACATCTGTTGGAGCCGTGCTAGAAAAGGCCATTTTTTCGCATGTTGCTCCTCCTATAAGCATAGAAAACAAAACCAATTATATTACAATGATGCCAATAAATGTCAAGTGATATGAATATAATTCCTACCATTGGTGGGGTTCCCAACGTGCCAATAAGATATTGAGGCCAAAGGATGAAACCTCCAATTGCCTGACCCAGCGTGGCAATCTCAACGTCAGGGATAGGGATGGATGCACCTTCTTCCCCCTCATGAACACGTGTCACTGTCACCCTACGTAAATACTGTGGAATTTGATTATGATGGTGGGTGGTAGCTTTTGTGTAAACGAGAGCATCGGCTACAACATGAATCATGTCTGTGGTGTCCAAATAAAGCATACACGATTCACCCGACTCCGGAGTGGCAAAAGGCTGGCCCAATGGTTCTGTTATGTGAGAAGGCTGGCCACAGGGTTCTGTACTATGGGAAGGCTGGACAAGACTATGGAAAGGAGCAGCAACAAGTTCTGGAGTATGGGAAGGCTGGACAAGGGGTTCTGGATTGTGGAAAGCCTCGGCAATGAGTTGCGGAGTGTGGGAAGGCTGTACAAGGGATTCGTCCGACGGGTTGTGACTTCCTTTAGTGCTGGGGAAGGCCGGGGATTCCTCGTTTCTAACCCTAGTAGCCTCCATGTGATGAAAATCAAACCACGATTTCATTTCACCACGTAGTTGTGTCATTAGCTCATCTCGGAGCTCCTCTCGGATTTGATCGCGAAGCTTATCCACAAACTCTTGACTGGGTTCAGCTTGTGAAGAATATAACGAGGCTTTACCAAAATACTTCGAAATACCAACTCCCCTTGGCTCCCCTCTAACACGGCCTGGGTATTCAGCCTTCCCAATCGCCGTGGCCAATATGTCCATCCGTCCACTTGGAGTGAACGAACCTTGGCTACTCTGCTCTTCGAGTTCGTCCTGTAGCATACAATTCGTTATGAATACCCATTTAAATGCTAGAAATGTGAAAGAATTTTACAATTAATTACTTATGCTATTACTACTTACAATCCTCGAGGCAACCTCAGCAATAGTAGGATTTATATATTTCCCACCCTTAATCCTCCCTGCTTTCCATTTTTTGTGACGTGGAGGAGGAGCTGGCTCTTGCACAACAACGGAAGGATCCGATTTCGCAGCGTCCTTCATTTTTTCCAGCTCTTCTGCCATCATCATCCGCTCCAACTTCCTGTAGCCACCCCGAGACATGCAATGCTGGTACTGATTTGCTTCTTGCCTCTGTGTGTTCGCCGCACTTAATTCCTGTTTAAGGGAAAAAGGGAAAAACAAGTCATTAGTGCATTAACTATATTGAAATTATAAATTTTCATACTGAAGACAGAAAATTTACCAAAAATTCAGGAGTTTGTCGTTTAGCTACAAACAACCTCCAGTCCTCTGGAGATAGATATGAATATTCCTGACAAGGATCCAAATGACTCTTGTCACCTCTAAGGTACTTCCTGGAGAGCTTATTTTTAAAATCCTTCCAGCGCAAACGAACCTCTCCCATCCAGTGGTTGTACATGTCTGTGGTGTCAGGAACATCGAACGTTTGCTGCAAAAACGGAGACAATTAAACTTGAATAGGAAGAAAGGTCTAAATACATAAAATGTATCGAAAGTTATGTACCAAAATCTGTTGCCATATCATGGCTTTCGTCTTTTTGGGAACCTGCCTCCAACTATCATAGATGATTCAGACTTTGCTTCGACCCAAAAAACCAAGATAACTAATGAAGTGGTCTTCCTCATGACCCATTGGATTCATGTTGGCATCAAACTCTATGTGAACCTTCTCCTGTTCATTGTAGTGGCGCTTCGCCAATACAGCCATCTTCGTGGCACCTCTTGTTCTTCTCGGAGCGGGTGGCTCTTCTTGCCTTCCATTATGTTGCTCGCTGTCGCTCCCTAAGTCACTGGAACTTGACATATTCCTAGACAAAAAAAAATCATTGTCAGAGAGGTAAGAATCATGTCAGAGAGGTAAGTAGATTGCAGGTATCTGTATAAACTACATTAAGGGAAAAAAGCACATAGGACATAATACAGTTTTATATAGTTAAAGGTCTTACTTCATATTGTTTCCCATATTCCTTCACAATGATCATTTCTTGCAGAATAATCTTCATCATCTACTAACTCGACCTCACTTCCTATAGGTGGATTTGTTGTCAACGGTGGTGTGTCGTCAAGGTTGAAGGTTGGATCATCATACTTTTGTTTTTTTCTTTGAAGTACAATGGACATATTTTTATTTGCAGGATCTGTGACATAAAACACTTGCTTCGCCTGACTGGCTAGAATGAAGGGCTCATCTCTATAACCAACTCTTCGAAGATCGACTGAGACAAATCCAAATTGTGGATCTATTACCACAGCAGCATTGCTAACCCACTTACATTTGAACAAACCAACTTTGAACTTGTTGTAGGTCATCTCCCATATTTCTTCTATAACTCCATAATAAGTCATTGATGCACATATGGGGTTTTTGTCTTTCGAACTGGAAAAGTGCATAGCTTCAGCTTCAACCATCACCCCACTATTTTGCATGGTACTTCTGTCATCTTGCTCTTTTGTGTAGAATGAATACCCATTTATGTCATAACCAGTCCAAGTAACAACCTTAAATAAAGGCCCCCAGGCTAGCCAGTTGATTGTGTCGGACACACCGATCTCATGCGAAACCTTCTCCTCAAACCACTTAACAAATGTCTTGTTTTGCTCAATAGCTATTTGCATGTCACTCTTCTTTGGATTCAAGTTCTTCAAAGTCTTTTTGTGCTCATCTATGTATGGCTGAACTTCTTCCATATTATTCAAGATATACAAGTGTGCTTGCAACACCTCTTCACGCTCCGCAGTCTTCACTTTTAGTCCTCGTGTTCCCTTGCTTCTCCCTTCTTCATGCCGAGACTGTTCCTTTTTACCAGATAGATAATCTTTACAAAAGTCCATAGCCTCTTCAACTACATATCGCTCAACTATTGAGGCTTCAGGTCGATAAGGATTTTTAGAATACCCTGTTAAGATCTTCATGTATCGCTCAAAAGGGTACATCCACCTTAAATAAACTGGACCGCAAAGCCTTACCTCCCTTACTAAATGAACTACCAAATGCACCATTATATCAAAAAATGATGGAGGAAAATGCATCTCTAGTTGGGACAGAATTATATAACCCTCATTTTCTAGTTCATCCAACTTCTCAGTGTCGATGACTTTGTTACAGATAGCATTAAAGAAAACACACAATCTGGTTATAGTAGTTCGCACTTCTTCTTTCATAATGCCTCTAATGGCTACTGGTAACAATTGTTGCATTAACACGTGATAGTCATGGGACTTCATTCCCACTAACTTCAAATCATCCATTGACACCCACATGCTAACATTAGAAGAGTAGCCCTGTGGGACCTTAATTTCATGCAGACACCCACACAAACTTCTTTTCTCCGCTTTTGATAGCGTATGCGCAGCTGGCTCCATATATGCCCTCCTACCATCATCTCTTAGTTGTGGATGCAACCGATCTCTTATTCCTATATCAACAAGGTCAAGTCTCGCGCTCATTCCATCCTTGGTCTTACCTGGGATGTGCAAAAGCGTACTTACAAGGCTGTCACACACATTTTTCTCCACATGCATCACATCAATACTGTGTCTTACATCAAGACAATGCCAATACGGAAGATCAAATAAAATTGACCTCTTCTTCCATATATTCTTCTCACCCTTAGTCCTTTGATTTTTACCAAAGGTCACATTGACACGTTCTACCCGACTATAAACTTCCTCCCTGGTTAAGGCCTTTGGTGCAACTCCATGTTCTGGTAAGCCATCAAAACGCTTTCTCAGCCTACGATATGGGTGGAATCGAGGAAGAAACCTCCTGTGGCCAAGGTACACTGTTTTTTTGCAATGCTTAAGTTGTCGAAAGTGTGTGTCTCCTTCACAGATTGGGCATACTTTATGACCCTTCACACTATACCCTGACAAATTTTCGTATGCGGGGAAGTCGTTTATCGTGGTAAAAATCATTGCACGCAACTTGAAAGACTCTTTCTTATAAGCATCGAACACATCCTCACCTTCCTCCCATAACTTCTTCAAGTCCTCAATCAAAGGAGCCAAATACACATCGATGTCATTCCCTGGCTGTTTTGGTCCAGAGATCATCATAGAAAGCATAACGTACTTGCGCTTCATACATAACCAGGGAGGTAAGTTGTATATTACAAGGAGAACTGGCCACGAACTATGTATACTAGTAAGAGTTCCATACGGATTTATTCCATCTGTACAAAGTCCAAGCCGAAGGTTTCTCGGCTCGCTGCCAAATTGAGGGAACATTTCATCTATCTTCTTCCACTGTAGAGAGTCGGCCGGGTGCCGAAGATATTTTCCGTCACAAATTCTCTCATCAGAATGCCATCTCAACTTCTTCGCTTTTGTTGCGGTCGCAAACAATTGCTTAAACCGTGGAATTATTGGAAGATACCATAACACCTTCGAAGGTTGCCTTTTACTTGTTGTCCCTTCTCTACAACCACCATCTTTCTTCACTTTATATCGTGATGTTTTACAGTTAGGACACTCACTAAGACATGCATACTCCTTTCTATACAATACACAGTCATTAGGGCAAGCATGTATCTTTTTGTACTCCATACCCATCGTAGACAAGATTTTCTTTGCCTCATACATACGGTTTGGAAGTACATTATCTTCTGGAAACATATCACACAATAATTCCAATAGTAATGTAAAACTACTATCGGTCCATCCACAAGTTGCCTTTAAGTTCACCAAATGCAATGTTCCCGTCAGTCGTGTGTACTTACTCCCAAGGTATAATAGTGTCTCCGCATCACTCCGCAGGCTGTCAAATTCATGTGCCTGGGCGAAGGATTCAACCTCGGCATCATGAATCATTTTCTCCATTCTATCTTGTTCTATAACATCCACTCCTTCCTTCTTGTGCGACGGACAATCAGTAATTACTTCCTCACCATGCCATATCCACCTTGTGTATCGAAGATTTATTCCATCACAAAGTAGGTGATCCCTTATATCATCAACATCTTGTCGACTCTCGTTTAAACAATTCACACAAGGACAAAAATACTTCCCATTTTTGGTTGGAGCATTCCTTCTAGCAAATTCAATAAACTCTTCCACCCCATTCTCATATTCTTCACTAGTTCTCAAAGCATTCATCCAACTATGATCCATTGTTTTACCACCTAAACCATTCCCAATAACACTCAAGTTTATAACAATTGTTAACTATGAGATTGCCTTTTATCACTTTTTTCAAAAAACATTTCGGCAGCATTTCCCATTAAGTGTAAGATCCCACAATTTTAATAACAAACCATTTCACCTTAATTCAAACAACAACAAAAATAAAGTAACTTAGGCAATTAAGGACAATATCAACAATTTAAAATATCAATTTTTCTTTAGGGAACTAATATGTTTAAATTAGTACAAGTTAAAAGTTCTATGCACCTACATAATATTAAAAGTTCTATACATGTATTCATTATTTCAAACCAATGAGATTAAAATCAATTGGTTAGTTAATGTTGAAAATTACTTGTTGATAACTTGTTTTATAAAATAAAACAAGTTATATGCATATTTAGATTTTAGACTTAAATTTGCATTTAGCACTCTAAAATGTGTCTTTTTATATAGCACTCAGAGCTTCCTAAACATGTTTTATTTTATAATTAAATAAATTATATAACTTATTTAATATAATAAAATTATTTAATTAACTAGCTAGCAAAACTACTATATGTACTTATGGAATCTCTAGCATACTATACATATGTACTTATGGCATATATGAGTGGCTTATAGTTTCTAACAAAACTACTACTTTAAATTAAACGGTCGATCATGACATTAACTAAAGTGAAATAAAATAAACCAAAAGCAAAAAAAAAACAAAAAAGCTTACAGGTTATGGAAATTAAAATGGCGTGATGAAGAGGTTGGGAGCTAGGGAGGAGGCGCGCGCACCACCGTGAGAGAGGGAGCTCCGATGCTGCAAAGATCAAGGAAAATGAGGCTTTCACTGGTGAGGATTTCACCACGTCGTCTCCCTAGCTAGTTGGGGAAAAAAAGAAAGAAGAGAAGACTCACCACCAAACACTTTCTCGCTGCAGGAAGCTTTAGTAAGGCGGAAGATCAGAAAGATACAGGGGGTGAGTATTGAAGTGAGATGATAGAAGGAGGAGATGAGAGAAAATGAAGAAGGAGGGATACAGCATAGGACATAATACGGTGGAAGGAGGCTAAGTGTTTTTGAGAGAGGGAGGAAGAGTGACGGTATGATCGGAATGGAGGGAAATGGTGAAAAAGTGGAGGGAAGCCCACATTAGGCGTCCCTTCTCTAAGAAGGGAAGCCCACATTAGGCGTCCCTTCTCTAAGAAGGGACGCCTAAACATATACATTAGGCCTCCCTTCAAAGAGAAGGGACGCCTAATGTGGGGTGTTAGGCGTCCCTTCTCCAGAAGGGACGCCTAAAGGTTAAAAATCTCTCTTTATTTACGTAAATGCCACTGCGTGCAGTTTTTACTTCCCTTTTCAAAGAAGGGACGTCTAAAGGAGACGTTAAATCCCTTTTCTGTAGTAGTGCCATTTCATTGAACTACTTTTACGTTTACGCCTCCCACCCATTATATAACATGTCTTCAGTGCACTATAATTAAAATGAAAAACAGAAGACGTTACAACAATTTAGTAAAGTCAAAAATCAATTATTTACAAACAAATTAACTTGCGTGTTGAAAATGTTTTTTATCTCTTCGTTAGGCTTGCGACCCAATGAATCAAACCAAAAGATTGTTAGATATAATTAGTTTTGATGATGACAAATATAGATGTCATATATTAAGAGAGCAAAAGTTTGCATAATATACTTATCTCTTACATTGACTAACTACTATATTTAATGTTGTATATTTTATAGATTAGTCAAACAAAGCAAGAAAGAGATTAGAGAAAGAAGAGCTTGAAGAGTTAATGAGAATATCAAGATTCAAGCTTCTAGAAGAAATACTGGATGTTTCTATGCTCATAAGGGAATTAAGAAGTTACTGTAGCAGTTTACTGTTTGGCACTGTAGCATTGTCACTGTAGCAAAACGGTTACTATAGCATCTAGTGATTTAATAATCACTCGAGTGATTCTGGAAAAAATAAAAATCACTCGAGTGATTCTCTAATTCACTCGAGTGATGTTCAGTGTTTCATACTCTGTTGTTCGTCCAGCTGAGCGAGGTCTGTTATTTGATCATATCTCACTAAATACAACTCCGATTGAGACCAAAATATGAAAATAGACTCCCAATTCATCATTTTGACACCAGAAAAAACATCAAAGGAGCTCAGATGAAGGAGATATAAGTGTTCGAATCTGGCCTTCACATCAGCGTCACTTTCTGGAACAGGTTGGGTATTTTGGCTATAACTCTCAAACCACTGATCCTTTTGAGCTGAAACCGGTGCCATATGAAACTACACTTCAAGAGATTTCCATTGATATATAATACAGCAATTTTTGAGCCATATTCAAAGAGTTATGTCATCTGGAATTTTACCTCTGTTTGCTGAAGAACAGGAAACGCAACAACGAAGTAAAAGTGATCTGAAGAACAGATCACTCGAGTGATTTCAGAATTCACTCGAGTGATATGGAAAATCACTTCCAGTGGCACCAGAATCACTGCAGGAATTTTTCACTGTTCCGGATTTCACTTCCAGTGATCCTGAATCACTCGAGTGATTTGTGATTTCCAAATTACTTCCAGTGATTTCCAAATCACTCGAGTGATATCTCAGCTTTGCCAAATCACTTCCAGTGCGCCTGAAATCACTACAAGAAAAATTCACTGTTTATAAAATCACTTCCAGTGATGCCAAAATTACTCGAGTGATTATGTTGTTTTCGAAGATCACTTCCAGTGGATGCTGAATCACTTCCAGTGAATTTCACTCTTTCTCAAATCACTTCCAGTGAATCAAAAATCACTGCAAGAAAAAATCACTATTTCAAAATTCACTTCCAGTGATCTCCAAATCACTCGAGTGATATGTGAAATTTTCAGTATCACTTCCAGTGGCTCTGAAATCACCGGAAGAAAATTTCACTGTTCTGAAAATCACTCCCAGTGCAGCTGAATTCACTCGAGTGATTAGCTATTTTCTCAGTATCACTTTCGGTTGACATCAAATCACTGCCAGTATATCAGTATGAATCAGAATCACTTCCCGTGAAGATGAGATCACTCCCAGTGAATCTAAATGCACCTCCAAGTGAAAGTTAATATGCCTCAAGTGATATGTTTATTTTGGTATATCACTCCCAATGTACTTCCAGTGAATTAAATACATCCCAGTGATTACTCAGCATACTCTCCATTGTGAGTAAATCAGTTCTAGTGGCAGCTTATAAGAATCACCTTCAGAAACTTTACAGAATCATGGAAATTATTCAAGGGATCATCATTACCAGTCACTGCCAGTAGAATACTATCTTCATAAAATCACTACCAGTGAAGTATGTAATCACTCGAGTGATGTTTTCTAATGGCTATTTCTCTGAGTGCTTTTACAGGTGTTATGCACTACCGATCACATGGCATACACGGATCAACATTCAGTAACAACAAATCATGGGCAATATGAATATTCAATAAACGTTTCAGCCAACGTGCATAACAGAAAGAAAGCAACGCTGAAGCATATATCAGAGCACGATCAACGGGAAAATATTTAAATACACTTAACGACCATACAAAGCAATGGGACTCCAACCGAAAATGAAGAAGTGTCTGTCTAAGCATCAGATGGGATTACAACAGAAAAATATTCGAATAGGCTCAACGGTCAAATGAATCAACATACTCTAACGGATGGATGCTTACAACGGTCATCTTCCACAACTCAGCTATAAATAGGAGAGGATTCAAACACAGAACAACGGATATACGATGAGAACATGAACATGCTGATATCCTAAGTCTTCAGCCTCCGACCACTCTTTGCTCTACTTTGTCTTCTATATTATGTATATTTGAGAGAGTGAGAATATTTTGTATTATACTTCAGTGAGGATTTATCTACTCTGTGAGAGAGTCTGTAAACACACCATCTATACTTCTGTATTGATCTCAAGGTAGAGGGACCTTGAGAGGGTTGATTACCTTACAGGAAAGTTGTAGAGAGAATTGCTAGTAGTACTTTCTGCTCGTAAGACTTACAATGTGTAAGCAGTAGAGAACGTTGCTGCTCGTAAGACTTACAGTGGTGTAAGCAGGAGAGAACGTTGTTGCTCGTAAGACTTGCACGGGTAAGCAAGAGAGAAAGGACTTTAGGATTGCTTTGCTCAACTTACCGTAAGAGGGTGTAAACCTTACAGTGTTTAAGGGGGAGTGAATTTGTAAGAAATTTGTAAAGGCTTTTCTTGTGCCCGGTTAAACAAGAAGATAGTAGATTAGAAATCTCAGGAGGAGCCTGGGGACTGAACGTAGGTCATCATGGATTGGACCGAACCAGGATAAATCACAGTTTGCACATTCTCTTCCCTAAGCTTTTACATTTCCAGCATATATGATCTATATATCTGCTTATGAATTTATAGTTCCATATGTATTGATTTGATAAGCTACAAAAAGATTTTTAAACAATCAGACTTTCTTATCTACACCCAATTCACCCCCCTCTTGGGTGTCAGCCAGTTCTAACAAAGATGACGTTGATGGAGGGACAAGGAACATAAAGAATCCAATGATAACTATAATAACATATATAGATTAAAGGGATGTTAGATAAAAGATACTTCTCCAGAAAACTAAATATGTATAAATAGATAAAATTAAGTTACTTGCCCTTCAATAGTTGGTGCTAGATAACAAGGCAGATGAGTTTGTCCGATTGTATAGCCCATATAGCTCATCATATCTTCAACCTTATTATTTTTATTCCTTGATATATAGCCAGGACATAAGAATCCATATAAAGTGTTGAGCTCCTTTTCAACACAGTTTGTGGAAGCAACTACCATAAAATTAAAATGAGAAATGGCTTAGTGAATGTAGAAACCTAAAAATCCTAAATATCGGTGCATTAATTAAAGTTAAAAATAACAAATAAACGCATATGATTGCAAATGTTACCCATCTTATGTCTATCTCCAACAAAGATAGGAAATCTCTAATATCTTTGCTATCAATTCCAAAAGAATACGAGATTGTACTACCCACAATCCCACATGGCATCTGTAAGTCGACCTTATTAATTTTTGTTTGAATAGTCTATAGTTGTACTAATAAGGGAAATTGTGCTGCTTGTTCTTGATCCTAGCAATACACAAAATAAAGATTGTAAGTACGATTTCAAGGTTCAAGTAACAATAGCCATTTTTTCCTACTATTAGAGGTGTTGCCGCCATTTGAACAAGATGTGCAGGCTAAAGGATGAAAGATCCTATTGCCTGGCCTAGTTTGGCAACCTCATCATCGGGGAATAAGACATCTACACATTCCTCTCCCTGTCCAACACTTGTGACATTGCCTTTACATTGATCGTCCTGAATTTGCTTATGATGGTGGGTGGTAGCATGCATGTATACAACAACATCGGTAACAACACGCATGAACGGGACATCCAAAAAAAGACTCAAGGTTCTCCAGCCTCTAGTAAAGTACCAGGGTCGCCATGTCCAACATCTAGTAGATTGTAACTACCTTTAGTGCTGGGAAAGGTGGGGGATTCCTAGGTACGAGAAATGAAAGAATTAATTAAAATAACTTAAGAAAAACTCAATGTTATATTAATTAAAATTATTTACAAACATTAGATCTATGTTCGTCGTCACCCATCCTGCCTTGAATGATAGACAACACCATCAACCTCATCTCACCACATAGCTCATGCAACAGCTCGTCTCAAAGCTCTTGTCGAAGTGATTGATGCATTTCCACCTAGAGCTCTACTTGGATTTCCTCTCGAATCCTGGCCACAAACTCTCTACTTTGTTTACTTGGTCCATGAGATTGTGAACTTCGTCCAAAGTATCTTAAGAGACCAATTCCCCTTGGTTCCCCTCTAACTTGACCAGGGTAATATAGCTTCCCATGCGCTGTTGCTAAGATGTCCATCCTCCCAGTTTAAGTGAAGGAACCTTGGCTGCTCTACTCCTTAAGTTCATCCTATAGCATACAATGGATAAATATAAATTAATCACATGCAATCTTTTAAGCAAAATGAAACACACTTAAATATACTTTATATCAAATACTCACAATCCTTCTAGCAACATCAGCAACGATTGGATTGATATATTTATCTCCCTTCATCCACCCTGCTTTCCATTTTCTGTGACGTGGGGGAGGAGGCAGTGCCTACACAACAATGCTAGGATCTGATTTGGCTGCTTGCTCCAATTATTTCAAATCAACTTGCATAAGCTTCTTCTCTAGCTTTCGATAACCCCCATGAGACATGTAATGCGTATAATTGTTTTTAGATCACCTCTGTTTATTTGATTCACTTAATTTATATAAAAAAGAATAAAGAAAACTAAGCCAGTGATGTCAAATAAATGTAAACAAAATCTTCTACACTACGATGAACAAAATATATATATAAGAAATTCGGGATCATGTCGTGATACCAGAAATGATCTCCACTCAACTGGAGAAAGTTAAGTATATTCTTTGCATGGGTCCTTATTACTCTTCAACCCAAATATGTACTTGGTTATGAGGGTAGACTTAAAATCTTTCCAATGCTCACGAACTTCCCATATCTAATGCTTATACATCTGCCTTGTGTTGGGGACATAATAGGTTTGCTTCAGAGTATAACATAACATAGTTATAAATGAACCAATAGAAATAAAGATAGAAATTCAAATTCAAATTTTTATACCAAAATTTGTTCCCAAATCATAGCCTTCCTGTCCTTCAGAACTTCCTTCCAATAGGGAAATAAAATGCCAACTTTGCTTCAACCCAAAAAGCTAATATAGCTAATGAACATGTCTTCATGTTCGCCTATTGGATTCAAATATGCATCAAAGTCCATGTACACCATCTCTGCTTGTTCCTCATGACGTTTGACCAATGGTCATAGCTTTGTGGGTCCTATAACCATTTTCTTAAAAGGTGAGGCCCTTTCATCTGAACTTGCCATATTCCTGCTAAAAAAATAAGGTGAAAGAGGATAAGTAAATTGCAATTAAATTAATAGTTTAACAATAAAAAATGTTACTTTATTTGTTTTCCTAAATTCCTTTACAATGAACAATTCTAGCTACATACTCATCATCATCTACCAATTCTACTTTAGTTGGTATAGTTGGATTTATAGTGAAAGGTGATGTGTTGTCAAGATTTAAACTTGGATCACCATCCTTTTGTTTCTTACTTTAGAGTACAATGAACAAATTTTCATTTGCAGGATCAGTGACATAAAATACTTTTTTTCCTGGCATGCTAGAATAAAGTGCTCCTCTTTATAACTAACTCTATCAGGCTTAACTGAGGTAAATCCAAATTGATCAATTTCAACAGCATTATTGTTAACCCACTGAAATTTTAATATAGGAACTCTCAACTTAGTGTAGCTTATCTCACTTATGTCTTCAATAACTCTATAATAGGCTATGGATGCCAATATAGGGTTTTTGTCTTTTAAACTAGAAAAGTGCATTGCATGTGCTACCACTATCACCCCACTATTTTGCATAGTACATCTGTTGGGATTGGTAGCCACATGGCAGAAGAATTAAAAATTTAAAATTGCAAAAGTTTACCAATCCCAATTGTAGATCTATCAACGACATTTAAATCGAGTTAGAAAGATTCGTACCTTTTGAGTTTTTCCTTTTTCAATCTTAAGGAGCAAACTACTCAGATTAGCTCCCTCTATTGGAATTCACATGAACAGGACCCAACACCAGCAGCTTACTAACACCTCCAATGTAATGCCTCATTTTTCACTAATACATTTATGTGTATATTTTATGTATATTTAGTGGAATAAAATGGTGAAAATGATGTGGATGAATTTATAAGAATTTATGGAAAATATGTCAATCGCCGGTTACACTTAAAATGGCCGAATAAGGATATAATAGGTGATTAATGTACCGATAAAGGCCTATTATGGTAATTCATGAAATTCAATGACAGGAATGATGGCCTCATTTAAGTGTCAAAATAAGGTTAAGCTGAAGAAATGGGTGAAAAATGATTTATTTCGGTAAATCATTAAATGGAGGGACAAAATGGTAATTTTGCCGTAAAATGGAAAATAATTATTTTTCCCCAATATTCCCACTAAGATGAGTTAAATGGGAATTAAAAAGAGTAAAATGACTACTTGATCATAAATAAATCAATTTTGGTAAATTATGGTCAAAACGATCAAATAGTCAAAAAGTCAATGACTTGGTCAACAAGTTACGAGATGGCACAATGGGATATTGGAGATTCACATTTCTCTCCTATTTCTCATGGGATTTTCGGATGTTATATGGCATGGAGTAGGAAAATGGAATTAATTGGGAATAATTACATTTTGGACCAATGATAGGATGCCACATGTCACATTTCATTAACCTCCTTAATTATATCATTCCTTTCTCATCTCCAGCTGCTCATTTACAATCAAACTGAATCAGAAAGTTGAGAGTGAGAGATGAGAACGAGAACTGAATGGAAGAAGAAGGGAAGCTAGGGTTGCTTGGAAATTGAGGTAAGAAGCTTATACCTTGTGTCTAAAGCCACCTAATCCCTCCATGATCTCTTCTCCTCACCTCTCTACCCTTGAAATCCTTGATGTTTAGCTGAAGTAAACGTTGGAAGGAGAGAGAGAAATCATCCAGGAGAGAGAAAGTCCAAGAAATCAAGAGGTAACTTCCCAAACTTGTTCCTTTTGCTTGATTAAGGTTAGTAGAGTTGTTTTGGGCTTGATTATGGTTTATTTGGTATAAAATAATTGAAGAAAACCAAAGAGAACATAATATATAAGTGTCTCCAAATCAAGTCCAATAAATGTCTAACTAGTTAATATATTGGTTAAAAGTAGAAAGGAGATGATTAGGCCAAAGAAAACGAGAATCCGACACAACTTTTTTGGGAATTTATTTCCCCTTCCCTATGTTGGATGTGGAAAATGGAAAGAAATTTGATAATTCTGATGCTTCCATTAGATTTAGGAGGCCAAATTGTGTAGGGTCTATGTTGACCCCGAAGTGAGAAAAGCCACAGAAAGTGAAATGATAAAATTACCCCTTATAAGCCTTATTTGAGAGCTGTCAAGGGTATTTTTGTCATTGGAGCTTGAATTTGGCCAATTTAAGGCTAGAAATGGATTCTACAAGCAAAAATGTGTAGGAATGGACTAAATCACAATTTTGAGAAAAATACTGATAATCAGGACCTAAGGGGTATTTTGGTAATTTGGCATCATTAGGCTAAATTTACCAATAGTATGAGTTTGGAAGGATACATCGATGATTAATAACTCATTTATGATGTTTTGGCGATTTTAAGACTTGACAACCGGTCTGGCCTCAGTAGTTGCCTGAGCTTCAATCAAGTGGGAAAGTTGCATAGAGGAGCAACCAGGTAGTAACCGTCTTCATATGACATGACATGCATATATATTGTTTGTATCATCATCAAAATGTATAACATGTTTAAATTAAGTGGAGTGATCACCCGGGGCCTTCTAGAGGTCAGGTTGACACTCAGGTGAAATGTTCATAAATGCACGAGCGGTGCCCGGGGCATATCTATGCACAGGTGCCCCTTGGGGCCAAGAGAACCTATCTAGCATGATGTCAGTTATGAGATTGCATTATATGCAATATGCACAGATGCCCTCATAGGCTAAGAACCTGTCTAGCGCGATGTCAGTTTATGAATTGCATGTATTGCACTAAATGATGTTATAATGTTTTTGTTGATGATTATGTGAGTAAAGCATGCTTGTGTGTGTTATCTTATATACTTGATTGTGTTACTACTGAGATTCCTGTAAATCTCATTCTTTTCCTAAAAACAAATTTCCAGTATAAGGAGGAAGCTCACGGGGCAAAGAGAAGGTAAATGATGATGAGCCGAGGCCGATCGGCGGAAGAGCTTAGTTTAGGTTGTCAATTCCTGTTATGTATTTACAGATTTTTATGAGTTTTTGGACTGTATATGAAGTGGAGTAGATAGAGTGGATAATGTGTATGTTATGAAGTAAATCTAATGAAATTGTGCTTATATGTGAATATTTATATCCAGCAGAGGCATTGTATAAAGTTCAAGCATTTTGACACTCTAACGTTTCTATTCGGTGAGTATTACCTAATTGGTACTCCACCGTAGTGTTGGGAAATGAGGTATATATCACATCCAATGCCCCTCTAGGGTTTTCTTGCGGCTCTCTATTTTTTCTTCTGCCCTAAGGTTCTGTAGCCCTACATTTTTTATAACTAATGAGGGATATATTAGATCTTCAAAATTAATTAAATCTGTCTAACATATTTAATTTATCTCTCAGATATGATATCTCTATCAATGTTAGTTATTTAATTTATCAAATAAATTAAATCTAAAACTAACACTCTATAATAATAATATTATATATATAATATTATTATTTTTTTCTTTTGCAAATTTTATATAATATATATATATATATATGTAATTCATCCACCTTAAATTAAACATTGTATTCATTGAATCTTAGACACATCTTAGATTCAATGAATCTGGACATTATAGCTCGTATTGGGCTATTATTGTCTGTGATCTTATAGGCCCATACGAAGTTGGCAATGGGCCAATAACTGTACTAGCCCATAAGTTGCAAGTGGCCTTTAGTAAGACATTATGACTACCCAATTCATATGAGGATCGTTAACACGATGTAACCTATCATACAACCATGTTACGTCCCTTTTGTCACATGATATTTAGGCCAAGGATGAGGGGTGGATAGTGTCATCCTTCTATTCCTGACTATTACTTTCTCGATTCTTGAGTAGTCTGACAATAGAAATGGAAACCTCTTTCCATCGTAGTATTGCCATATATTTCTCAGACTCACCCATCGAGGGGTCCAGTAATATCTCTATATTAATGTGAGGTACAAATTCCATCTTGACCATTCACATTCCTCTGCATGAAAACTACTAAGCCCGATTGTAGCCTTTATCATCACCCAGTCAAAAGGTGACTTTGACTATATTAAAGCTTGGTGACTCTCATGTAGGAATCCATGATGATCTCAGATCAAAGGGCATTGTGACATGGTTATACATGAGATAAGCTTATGGCTTAATCCATACAGCTTTCTTATAGCGAGTTAGTCCAGCACCTTGTACTCTTACACGTGCTTAAGACTTTGATTTGTATCTCTCTACCTTATCAGAGTCATACTGGCCTTATTCCATCTTTGCTCCCCTATAGATAACCAACTAGGGACATTTAGGACAATCTTTATGATTCATCCAAGGATACAGTTATCATAATAAATATGCAAATAATATGGCAACAAAATAGAGAAATTCATTTAAATAACAATGTTCAAAGTACAATGATTGGCCCTTAGGGCATAATTTCCAACACTTCTATCATCTTGGGATTTTATGTAGAAAGAATATCTATTTATATCATAGCTAGTCCAAGTGACAACCTAAAAAGAAGGCCCTCATGCTCACAATTTGATTGTCTTAGACACATTAGACTTGTGCGAAACCTTTTCCTTGAACCACTATATGAATGTCTTGTTTTTCTCATTAATTAGCTATCTACATGTCATTTTTCCTTGGATATATCTACTTTAAACTCTTTTTGTGTTGGTTTAAGTAAGGCTGAACGTCTTCCATATTATTCAAGGTATACAAGAGAGCTTATAACACCTCTTCACAATAAATACTCTTCACTTTCAGGCCTCGTGTTCCCTTACTTATACCCTTTCCATGACAAGATTGCACCTTCGACCTTGATAGATATTCTTTGCAAAAGTCCATAGCCTCTTCAACCACATATCTTTAACCAATTGAGGCTTCAGGTTGATAAATATTTTTAGAATACCCTTTTAAGTTCTTAATGTATCGCTCAAAAGGGTACATCCACCTTAGATAAACTGGGCCATATAGTCTTATCTCCCTTACCAATTGAACAATTAAATGCACCATTATTTCAAAAAAAATATAGGAGCAAAATACATCTCAAGTTGGGATAGAATAATATAACCCTCATTTTCCAATTTTTCCAACTTTCCAATGTCAACAACTTTGATACAAATAGCATCAGAGAAACTACACAATCTTGTTATCGTGCTTCGCACATCATCTTTCATAATACCTCTAGTAGCTACTGGTAATAGTTGTTGCATCAAGACATGGCAGTCATGGGACTTGAATCCTATTAACTTCAAATCTTCTATTGAGACAAGCCTTTTGACATTAGAAGAATACCCTTGTGGCATCTTAATGCCATGCAAACACCTACATAAACTTCTTTTCTTACCTTTTGACAATGTATGCGTTGCTAGCTCCATATACGCTCTCTTACCATTATCTCTTAGTTGTGGATATAGCCGTTCTCTTATTCCCATTTCAACCAAGTCTAGTCTTGCACTAATTCCATCTTTAGTTTTCCCTAGTATGTGCAAAAGCGTACCTACAAGGCTATCATATAAATTTTTCTCCATATGCATCGCATCAATACTGTGTCTCACATCAAGACTATGCTAATATGGAAGATCAAAGAAAATTGACATCTTCTTCCATATGTTCTTCTCACCCACAGTCCTCTGATTCTTACGGAAAGTGACATTCATTCTTTCCACTCGACTATAAACCTCCTCTCCAGTTAATGGCTTTGGAGCCATTCCATTCTCCGGCAAACCGTTAAAAGTCTTTTTTAGCCTACGGTATGGGTGGAACTGAGGAAGAAATCGCCTATGAACAAGGTAGACAATTTTTCTTCCGTGTTTAAGTTGATGAAAGTGTGTGCTTTCTTCACATATCGGACATGCTTTATGCCCCTTCACACTATACCCTAATAAGTTTTTGTATTCAGGGAAGTCGTTAATCATAGTGAAAATTATTACACATAGTTTAAAGGACTCTTACTTATATACATCAAATACATCTATACCATCCTCCCACAACTTCTTTAAATCCTTTATCAAAGGTGCTAAGTAGATATCGATATCATTCCTTGGCTGTTTTGGACCTAAAATCGTTAGAGAAAGTATCATATACTTGAGTTTTATACACAACCAGGGAGGTAAGTTGTAAATCACCGGAAGAACCGGCCATGCACTATGTGTACTACTAAGAGTACCATAAGAATTGATTTTGTATGTGCAAAGCCAAAGCCGAAGGTTTCTTAGCTCACTGCTAAATATGTGATAAGTTTTATCTATTTTCTTCCATTATGGAGAGTCAGTCATGTGCTGAAGGTATTTTCCATTACATATTCTCTCATTATAATGCCATCTCAACTTCTTTGCTTCTTTCATATTAGCAAACATTCGTTTAAACCGCAGTATGATTGGAAGATACCACGAAATCTTTAATAGATGCCTTTTACTTGTGTTATCACCACAACCAACACCTTTCTTCACTTTGTATCTTGGAGTTTTACATTTCGAACACTCACTTAGTCCTTCATACTCCTTTCTATACAATACTCACTTGGAGTTTTACATTTCGAACACTTACTTAGTGTGTATTTTTAGTACACCCAGGGTACAAATGTGTCTTTGCATTACTCTGCACGCTATCATATACAGGTGATTATGCAAAGCATTCAAACTCAACATCATGAATCATTTTCTCCATTCTATCATAATCTTCAACATCCAAAACTTCCTTCTAGTGGGTTACACAGGCAGTTACTTCCTCACCATGCCATATCCATCTTGTGTACCAAAGATTTATTCCATAACAAAGTAAGGATCTCTTATATCATCAATATCCTGTCGACTATCATTTAAACACTTGACACATGGACACAACTACTTTCCATTTTTACTAGGAGCATTCATTTTAGCAAATTTTATAAACTTTTCCACTCCATTGTCATATTCTTCGCTAGTTCTCAATGCATTCATCCAACTGTGAACCATTTTATTACCACCTAATCCATTTCTAACAACACTCAACTTTACCATTATGCTAATTAAAAAATTGACAAAATTTAAAAGAAAAGAAAATTGCACTGTCTATTCAGAAGCCTATGTACAAATTGAACAATCACCAAAAAATAAATCAGTACCAAAATTTTAACATTATGCTAATTACAAAATTGACAAAAATTTATCAATGTGACAAACTAACTAGTAGCAAGAAACTTTAATGCAAATCATAGAGTTACGAATCTACAATATTCAAAAAAAATTCAACACTAGGCAAGAACGTGCACAAAAATCAGACATAGCATTAAGAATAATGATATGAAATATAAAATATAAGGAAATGTAAAACATATTTACAAGGGTCATTTTATCATGTAATCAAGAAAAAAAAACAAACTAGGCAGGCAACCCACTTCCAAGAAATATCAGAAAGTATCTACTTAACGCATTTTTTTCTTGTGATGTGAAATTACTATTTTGTACTTGAAATGAATATTACTATTTTGATAAATATAAATTTAAAGCTAAACATTTGTTAAATTATATTTATGGTTGTACCACACAGATAAGATTTTAGATCATATAATTTTTTTGGGGGATGAGCAAAATTTCTTAAAGTAAGTAAATTTCTTTATGGGGTGGTGGAGGTAATTTTTTAATAGAAGGAAGAACATGTTGTGGTTAATTAATAGTAACTAAAAGAAAACAACACAGAAAGAAAGACATAAAGGGAATTTACAAAAAAGGAAAAACAAACAGCCAATAATTAAACATATTATAGAAAAAATAGTGGTAAGAAAGAAAAACACTTATATGGTGTCTACCCTCTTATCACTAATACTTATTCCTCTTATCTCCCCCTCCCTTTATGGACTCAGCTATGATTGGTTACACTTGTATGGTGTCTACCCTCCTTTTGACCATATTTCTTTTTGATTAGGCATGTATTAACTACACGTAGTGGACTACTCCATGAAGAATCTGATTCCTTCAGTACCTCACCTAAAGCAATTAGGTAAACTAAATATGAAACAAATAATAAAGTCCTATATTTGAATCTATTCCAGCGCAGACAAGGAAGCTCCCCTTTTTTTCCAGAGTACCTGATATTATGACTAACCCCTTACAAAATTATAGACCAAACTTTTAGTTAACCACATGTTCTTTCTTCTCTTAAAAAAAAGATAAAAAGCAACAAAATAGATTCCAGCATAACTTCCTTATAAGATGTTAGGATTCCATTTGCCAAAAGCAATATATTATTATTATTGAATGTTCTTAATTTAATGGCCGGTTGAGATGGGTTTGTTGGAGTAAAAGGAAAAGAATCATGAAACTGCCTGCATGTTGGTGATTCCATGCACGCATGTTGTCAAACCCCTCAATATTTTGACATTTATTAGAGTATTAAAGCACAGTTCGATGGGCATACATAAATAGCACAATATACTGATATAAAATTCTTAATTACATTACAGAAAATCCCTGCAAGGTTTGTACATAATACCGTTTAAATCTCAAGTATATAGGTGACAAACAGATAACCAACAAGAAATTTCTTGAGTCTACAATAGTCCTTCTATCATTGGCATTACGCTACTTTCCCCTTTGAGCCGTTTCCTCTAGCTAAATAAATTTTTGAATTTACAGAAAGGGTGAGATTCATACGAATCTCAGTAGTAAGAGAATATCAATTATATAAAATGTGAAAAGTAAACATGCTATGCATCATTTATCATGATATAGCAATCAAAATACTAATGCCTATATGATAATACACAGGAACGAAATGATAATTTTGTCTAGATCAAATTGATCATTTGTTCCTGATCTGCACAATATCATATCATAATGTGATCATAACAACAACTTCCAGCAGGCCTATACCTGTCTGTACTTATCACATCTTGGTGTAGGCCTATACTTGTCCATACATATCAAGCCACTCAATTGGGTCCCCCTAGCCACATGGTACCCCAAAGGTTCCACCTGGTGGTTTAACTCATTACCCACACCCAAAGAGTATCAACAGAACAAGCAATATATTGAACAGATCATGGAAATCATCGCATATTAACATTCACATAGTATATGAAAGATAGAGTTACTACCTGGACTCCTTTCCAAAGCCTAGCTATAACCAGTTCTTAACTTTCCGTCCGGCTCAAGCAATTATCAAATTCTAAAATTCCCAAAATAGTTGCAAATGAGTTATTACTTATTCATACTTTATTCTAGAATTTACAAGTTGATAATCTTAGCTCAAAATCGCGTGTTTACTATAATACCGCTGGGAACCCAACTCGGCTTCCTTTTGTATCAAGTATTTGCGTACTTTTCCAAAAATTACAACCCAAGCTTATTTTATATATTTTCTCATGTAAAATCCATTTTTGACTTTAGATTAGGCTAATTCAAACTTCAATTAAAGTTTTTCCCTTGACAACCCTAACTTTTGGTTTTAGGGGCAAAATTGTCATTTCACAATCCGGGGCTTTTCTCACTTCGTACTCTTCATAAACCCTACAAAATTTCCCTTACTAAACACCATGGAACCATTATAATAATGAAATTCTAGCTCTATCCCATAGATCTCACTCTGGCCAAAAGTTTCACGGAATTATGAAAAAATCACATTTTCATGATTCTTGCTCTTAAAACATCTTCTCTCTACATGTATTCACTTGTTTAACTATCAAATCCCAAGTTTAATCATAATCAATAGAAATTTGGGCAACATTTTCCCTTAGAAATTAGACATCCTGAATTTACAAAATCATGAAAAACAACCATATTTCTAGTTAGAACATAATTACAACACAATTTCCAGGGAGATTCCCAAGGTTTGAGCATCTTACCTTGCTTCTTCTTCTTCTTCTATACTTTGGCCGAAACTTCTCCTTCTTTCCTTGGAATTTTTACTTGTTTCAATAACTATTTCAAGAGAATAGAAAGGTTAAGAAGAGGTTTCTAGTACTACAACTCAAGATTGAGTAGAGATTTCTACGTACTTACGTAGTGCTTGTACCTAGACTCCTTCCTTCTCTTCTTCCTCACCATTTTCCTTTTGCCCTTCCCCGTTTCCTTTTCTCTCTTCCCTTGGCCAACTTGGCATGTGGAAAAGTTAGGAATTCTCTAGACATGTGCATGTGTCCATCATATATATAATCCACAGGTGTATTAACGGTCTCCTGGGTCCTACAGGTTATAGGCCTATTATGCTTCTACTTTACAACTCGAATAAAATCCTAGGGATTTCCTCCACTTTTGTCTGTCTGCATCCTTTTAATGTATTACTCCCTATTTATTTACATTCTTCTTTAGTTTATGAATTGTTAGGTATACTTTAGTAAAATTCTAGAAATTCCCTCCATACGAGGCCACTACTCGTTTTCTATCTGAGGATCGAGCTTCCTTTGGAAGTAGGAGATCATTGCTGGAAAAATCATGCAATTCATGTCTATGGACAGTCATTATCAATAGCTAATCTAGGAAAAATCTTAGATGAAGGCTGTTGGTCAGAATTTATAAGCTATATATCTGCATTCATTATTCTGCTACCAGAATTGTTTCTTCTTTCCCTATCCTTTTCTTACTTTTTCTTGATTCCTCACAACTTATCATTCAGATCATATTTCCATTATATATACTCCATTAACCCACCTATTATCTACTATATTGTGTCGGGTCTAGCTCCCTAATCATACCCTGCATCTTTACCTCTTTGTCTTACTATCTCTATGTCTCCCTATATTAAAATAGGGAAGAGGTAAACTCTCCATGTTCACAAGGGCACTTTTGTCCTTTCATAAGGTTTGGACATATAGATACTTCATTAATAACATACAACATATCTTTACCACAGTTTTAGAAGAACTTTTAGGTATTACACTGCCCATAGGTGACTATACAATATGTTTCTACTCCATTACATCTCATGAATTAATATTTTCACCAACTTCCCAGGGGGTCACCCATCTTTCCATTACCCTGGGTTGAGCACTCTTAACTTTCATGTACTGGGGTAAAAATGCTAGTACCGACTTCAACTGCTTCCGAACATCAATACCTCTGGATAACCCTCAACCTGATTAGTTCGGTCAACAATCTCTGGGCGTCCAAATATTATATATATATCATTTATCATCACCGGTTCATACAACCCATTACGTACTTGGTTATATGCTCCATCCACTTCATACAACTATCATATGGGTCCTACATCTCATGGTCACTTATCCTCCGTGTCCAGAATATAGTGCTGAAGAAGAACCTCTATGTCGTATAGACCCAATCTTCAACTAAAAGGTCGGGGCTGTATAATCCCTGCTCTTAACACAATGTGTTGATATCATCCCCGAAATGTGCATACTGAGGGCCGGAGTATCCTGAACACAAAGAGCCCACATGAACACAATCCCAATGCTTTTTCTTAACTCCTAGCCTGTCTAGAGGTCATATTCCATGTATATGGGTTCTACTCTAGAGCCAGTAACCTTGTATGGATCTGAATCCCTTCTCATGTATAGCGGTTTCTTCACTTCATCAACACATGACTTTGACTAGCGATCCTGGTCTAGGCCAGGGCTTGTATTCTGAACTTTACCGTGACTATCTCCTTGGTGCCCATAGCTTTCTAAAACCACTCGCCACTTAATATATTGGTCCTGATAGCCTTCTAGATATCCTTAAATTTTTTGAGAAATTTTCATCAATAACGGTGATTTATTTCTAAAACCACTCACCACTTAATATATTGGTCCTGATTTATTCTGTTCGTATTTCTTATTATAACATAATAAAGATCATATAAGTATACTATTTTGTCATACTAGAATTGCATGCTCTGATACCAAAAATGTCAAAATCCTCAATATTTTGACATTTATTAGAGTATTAAAGCGCAGTTCGATGGGCATATAGAAATAGCATAATATACTGTTATAAAATTCTTAAGTACAGTACAAAAAATTCCGCAGGGTTTGTACATAATACCGTTTAAATCTCAAGTACATAGGCGACTAACAGATAACCAACAAGAAATTTTTTGAGTCTGCAACAGTCCTTCTGTCATTGGTATTCCACTACTTTGCCATTTGAGCCGTTTCCTCTTGCTGAATAAGTTTTTGAATTTTCATAAAGGGTGAGATTCATACAAATCTCAGTAGTAACAGAATATCAATCATATAAAATGTGAAAAGTAAATATGCTAAGTAGCATTTATCATGAAGCAGCAATCAAAATGCCAATGCTTATCTGACAATGCTCAGAAACCAAATGATGATTTTATTCAGATCAAAATGATCATTCGTTCCTGATCTGCACAACATCATATCATAATGTGATCATAACAACAACTTGGAGCAGGCCTATACCTGTCTATACTTATCACATCTTGGAGTAGGCCTATACTTGTCCATACATATCAAGCCACTCAATTGGGTCCCCCTAGCCACATGGTACCCCAAAGGTTCCACCGGGTGGTTTAACTCATTACCCACACCCAAAGCGTATCAACACAACAAGCAGTACGTTGAACAAATCATGGCAATCCTCTCATATTAACATTCACATAGTATATGAAAGATAGAGTTACTACCTGGACTGCTTTCCAAAGTCTAGCTATAACTAGTTCTTAACTTTCCGTCCGGCTCAAGCAATTATCAAATTCTAAAATTCCTAAAATAGTTGCAAATGAGTTATTACTTATTCATACTTTATTCTAGAATTTACAAGTTGATAATCTTAGCTCAAAATCGCGTGTTTACTATAATGCCGCTGGGAACCCAACTCGGCTTCCTTTTGTATCAAGTATTTGTGTACTTTTCCAAAAATTACAACCCAAGCTTATTTTATATATTTTCTCATGTAAAATCCATTTTTGACTTTAGATTAGGCTAATTCAAACTTCAATTAAAGTTTTGCCCTTGACAACCCTAACTTTTGGTTTTAGGGGCAAAATTGTCATTTCACAATCCGGGGCTTTTCTCACTTCGTACTCTTCATAAACCCTACAAAATTTCCCTTACTAAACACCATGGAACCATTATAATAATGAAATTCTAGCTCTATCCCATAGTTCTCACTCTGGCCAAAAGTTTCACGGAATTATGAAAAATCACATTTTCATGATTCTTGCTCTTAAAACATCTTCTCTCTACATGTATTCACTTGTTTAACTATCAAATCCCAAGTTTAATCATAATCAATAGAAATTTGGGCAACATTTTCCCTTAGAAATTAGACATCCTGAATTTACAAAATCATGAAAAACAACCATATTTCTAGTTAGAACATAATTACAACACAATTTCCAGGGAGATTCCCAAGGTTTGAGCATCTTACCTTGCTTCTTCTTCTTCTTCTATACTTTGGCCGAAACTTCTCCTTCTTTCCTTGGAATTTTTACTTGTTTCAATAACTATTTCAAGAGAATAGAAAGGTTAAGAAGAGGTTTCTAGTACTACAACTCAAGATTGAGTAGAGATTTCTACGTACTTACGTAGTGCTTGTACCTAGACTCCTTCCTTCTCTTCTTCCTCACCATTTTCCTTTTGCCCTTCCCCGTTTCCTTTTCTCTCTTCCCTTGGATGACTTGGCCTCTTCATTTATAGAAAATTTGGGAATTCTCTAAACATGTGCATGTGTCCATCATATATATTATTTTATATTTTTTTATTGTAATTCATCACATGCATATACACATATACTATTTTGTTGTATAATATGTTTTTGCTTAAGATTTTCCCCTTATTTTGCTTGGCCTAAACATGCTCTACAGAGCCAAGAAAAATTGCCTCTTAAATTTTCCAAAAGGTCCCACATCCATCCATTTAAAATTGAGTTGCAATTATTGACCCAACGTTTTCTTTTGACTTAATATTTGTAATTAATTCAAATATTCATGAAATATTTTTTTCCACCTCCACACTTATTTTCAATGAAAATGGTCAGCTGAAGTGAAGAAAATAAGTGTGTCTTGGTTTGGAGGGGGAAATTACAATTTTACCGTTACATTTTGTGATTTTCGCCCAAACTGGCCAGAATTTTCAACGATATTTAAAAATTCATAATTAATTCTAAAACAAATCCAATTTATATTAATCCAAAGGATATTTGACCATTATTAAGTCTAGTTTGAATGAAAAATATAAACGTTTGTTAATTAGAATCTCACCATTCCTAGAATTATTTGTTCTGAATGTTGCCACTAAAAAACATTAAATTCACTGTTCAAATTTCAAAACTTCATATCTCCTTGTATACAACTCCAAAATTTCATATGACCTATCAAATTATATCTTATCATGTCTACTTTCATTTTAAAAAGTTTCATAATTTTTGGAGGTTATTTACTAATTGAAAAATGTCACATAATATGATTGCCTCATCAAGAAATACACTAACTATTATATGTGTAATAACTATTTTGTTATGTATGACTTCTATTGACTTTGCTTTGCCATTTAATATGCTCTTTTATCATGAAATACCATAATAGCTACATGATACTTAGTGATCAAAGTTTGGGACATTACACATGTGGTATCACAAATTATAAATATGGATAATCATTGATCTATAAAGAAATCAGTTTATATATATAGTATTATAACTTATTCCAAAATAGACCCATAAAATTGTATGTGCTTCATATTTGTACTAACCAGGAAGTGATACATTAACTAAATAGGAAGATAAATACATTATAATATAGTTTATTTATTATATATGAACCTTCATGCATGTATATATAGATGGAGAAGAAGAAGCATTATTAAGCACAGTAGCAGAAGTGATATTGAGGAGGGATGCGTTATCCTGTTTTGTAGCCAATCAGTTTGAAAAGATCATAGCAAACTGTAAATTCTCTACATGTTCCTAGATAATATTGTGTGCTCTTCCCTACATTAAATAAATAATTTTTTTCATTCTCATTAATTTCATACTTACCAAATATTGAGTTATGTATCACTTTCCCAAAGACCCAAACACAACACGAACACATATATATATTATTGCCTTTATCATCAATTCCTTATTTTCCTCATCTTAAGTTATGCATATCTAATTGGTTTCCTCATCTTAAGTTCTATATATCTAATCGGTTCCAAATGTAGGCCACTCATCATTATCCAGATACTATCCATTTCAAATTAATATCATCCATAAATTATTTAGTATTTGCTCAATTGAACATCAAGAAAGACCCACAGGAAGGTCCACACTTAAAGTCCAATAATGCAACTTTGAAAAAGAACAAACCATAATTGAAAGCTCAGGGGATGAAATGTCGTGCCTTACCTTGTCGGGAATGAGAAGAGGGAAAACAGAGAGGGATGATCGAGCTTCACAACCCACAGGAATGGAGGATTGAGAAGAAGAGAGAGAACGAAGCACAACCCAGAGCAATGTTGTTTGAACAAGATAATCTCGTCTTTAGAAGCAGAGGTTCATCCTCTAAGAGAGAAAAACCAAAATAATGTAGCTTTGAGAAAGAAAATACCAGAACTGAAAATTTAGAGGGATGAAATGACATGCCTTACCTTGTTAAAACAAAGAAGAGAGAAAACAAAGAGGGATGACTAAGCTTCAAGAACCCATGAGAATGGAGGACTGAGAAGAGGAGAGACAATGGACCACAATCGAGAGCAATACAGGAAGTGGCACAATGGAGAAATGGGGACTCAAGTGTGTATATTGACTGGTTTAAGAGCATTAAAGTTCTAAGAGTAGTTTATCAGTTCATTTCTACACACCTGCTCAGAGGATTCAACGACTGGTTTTTAAACCAATCGTTTAATCTATTGTTTCAATGACTGGTTTTACAAATCTAGTCATTGAAACATTTAATTCAACAACTGGTTTCAAAATAGTTGTTGAATCAACGACTGTTTATAGAACCAGTCATTAAATGTCGTTGATTCAACGACTATTTTAGAAAATCAGTCGTTGAATCCTTTGATTCAACGACTGGTTTTAAAACATTCATTGAATCTCATTCAAGCCAAAGAACAAATTAAAGGACCAACGACGATGAAGGAGTAGCACTAAGGAATAGAAGAAGCCATCAAAATAAGCAGTATGTTGGAGGCATTACCATTGGTACTGGCTCTCCTAACAGGTTCGCAGGGCTACTGCATTAGTTCTTCTATAAGTAATATATATATATATAAGATGCCTCGCCTCAAATTCTGCTTTTTAATTATCTTTATATTGCACTTATCATCTTATTTTCAATGACTGGTTACCAAAACCATCCTTGAATATTTAGTTTCAAAGACTGTTATATATAACAGTCGTTAAAACTAATGTTTCAACGACTGGTTTTGTAAAAGTAGTTGTTGAAAATCAAAACATATTTACAATCATGCCACCATACTTTTTTAACTACTAGTTCTCTGAAAACATACATTATTTGATGTCATTAAATCTACTATTTTTAGTAGCAAGATCCTTGTGATTTTCAATCAGTTCTCTACTTTTGCATCATTAGGACTATAACCTTCATTGTCTTGTTGCTCAATGTATTCCCAATTACATTAACTCTTTTCTAGATCGCATTCAACTTCTAGGATGAAATCTTTAAGCAACTCTACCCATTGGTGTTGTCCCATGGTCAACTCTTTCTAATCACAGTTATTTTCAAATTCTTGTGGTTGTAGTACACTCTACCGTGTCTTGTAGGAGCAATGTCTTCAGACTTCTAGTGCACACACAGTTTCTGCTATCTCAAGATTCATATGTAGGATACCTTAGCCTATGAGGCTCCAGCTAATGAGAGGTTTATGCCACAATATTATCCCACTGCATCAAGCTATATTCCAATATAGACCACATAGGTTAATTGTAAATCAAGGCCACATAGGTCAATTACAAATCAAGACCACTTAGGTCACCAACATTATATTGTCATCAATTCCTCTCTCAGCCCTGTAAAGTTCCTCTCATAACTATCAGCCCATACAGAATGTTGAGTTATCATGTCAGCCTTATCAAAGCCAAAAAAATATTGGAAAAAATACTATATATCTCATTCGTAATCATCGTCAAGACCAAAAAAACTATAATTTCCTGGCCTTTTTCAGTTTAGTACTACTTCTACTTTGCTGGGATCCAATAACACCCGTTCTAGTGAGACTACATGGCCCAAAAACATAATTTCAAGAAGCCAAAACCTACACCTGCTCAGTTTGGCATAGAGTTGCTTATTTCTCAATGTGCTTAACACAACTTTCAAATGCCTTTTATGCATTATATCTCTTATGAATACATCAGATATCATTGATTCTCTCTCTTTCACAAGACTTAATTGGTCAAGTTTGATACTTAGAGGATGTACAGTCCATTGTAACATTTCTCAAATCACATAGTTCATTTTATTTTAGCCTTCCAGCTATTTCCATATGCTACCTGAAACTCTCTGGCTTCTTCCTTTTTAATTTTTAGGCAAAGTGTATGGGAACTCCTCATAGTGAAATAATCACTTGTCAATTCTTCCAGTTATTTTGAAGCTATGCCATATGGGACTTTGGGCATTGATCCCACTTAAGGTTTTAATCTCAATTATAAACTCCACTTCCCTTTTTATCCTATTGATATCCTCTAGAATGTTACAGGGAACCCATTTATTGTCAGAGCATTTCCAAGTACTACTCCAACCTCTAACCGCTTGGAGTAAAATATCATGTACCTCTAACAACCCTTTACACGAGCAATTTTCAGCTTTAACTATTGAAAGAAATGTAAGACTACCTTGTGCATTGACATATGATTGCAGATTAAGTTAAATACCTTTACTTCCACAATCTAGCGAAACATTGTTTGCTATCATTCAAACATTACCAGGAAATACTCTCGATTCTTACAATTATAGGTTAATCAGATCCATTGTTGAGTCTTATCCTTCAGCGTTTATTACATATTTTAATAAACATTAGCTATAATGGATATGACACCCATGGGTGTAGACATAACCAAATCATAGGGTAGCTAATGTATACTTAGGAGTAGCTATCTCGCATAATCTTATGCCATAAAGGAATAACTAGTGCCTGGATCACACCATACTTGTACAAAATTACTATTAAGTAAAACCCGTACTCTAGATCAGTTCCAGAGACTTGCTAGCTTCCTTTTGTGTCATTGCAAAACTCTGCTCTGAGTTCTCTATCTCAACTCCTCTGTCCATTATGGCCGTAAACAATGACTGGCTAAATGTCCCGATTATTGATAATTATAATAGATTATTAATCCGGCTAAAATACTATATGGCCTCCAAAATAATGGGGCTTACTACAACACCGACATGGTTTACTCCCTTATTGCTAGTTTTGTTGCTTGTATACACATTCAAAAGGTTACTTCCGATGACTCTGTGTTACTCCCTATCCGTTTGCATTATTCTCTAGTTTATGAATTTTCAACTATACTTTAATAGAATTTTGGGAATTTCCTCCATACGAAGCCACTACTCTTTTACTATCTGAGGATCAACCTTCCCTCAAAGAAAGGAGGTTGTTGCTGGAAAAATCATGTCTGTCATGGCTGCAAACTTTCACCCTCAACAGCTGGTCCAAACAAAAGCCTAGATGAATGCTGCTGGTTAGGGTTCACGAGCTATATGTGCTTTTTTTCTATCTACTAGGATTGTTTTCTCTTTTCTCCTAGCTATATCTTATTTTATTGTACCTTGGCAACTTGCTACTAAATCCATATATTATTGTATGTTGCTATGTTAGCATACTTAGTATCTGCTGTATCAGGTCAGGTCTAACTCCCTGACCTTGCCTCACATCTTTAGCTTTTTATCTTACCATCGTTATGTCTTCCTATAGTAAAATTTGGAAGAGGTAAATTTCACATGTTCACAAGGGCATTTTTATCCTTTCACAAAAGTTTGAACACATAAATACCCCAATAATAATATATAGCAGGCCTTCTCAGCGGTTTAGAAGGACTTGTGGCAATACACTGCCCATAAGTAACTATACAATATGTTCCTACTCTTTTACATGTCATGACTTAACATTTTCAACAACTTCTTAGGGGGTTACCTATCCGTTCATTTCCCTGGCTGAGCATGTTTAACTTTAATATACCGGTGTAAAAATGTTAGTACTAACTCTAACCGCTTTCGAGCATTGGTACTCCTAAATTACCCTCGTCCTATTTAATTGGGTCAACTATCTCCGGGTGACCAAATACTATGTATGAATCATTTTTTCTGTATCGGTACATATAGTTCAATATATACTCGGTAATATGTTTCACCAACTCCATACAGTTATCATGTGAATCCTACTTTTTAAAGTCATTCCTCCTATGTGTCCAAAATATAGTGTAGAAAAAGAAATCCAGTATCGTATAGATCCATTCCTTGTCTAGGAAATCTATACTGTGTAATCTTTACTTTCGGTATAACGTATCAATATCATGTACGTGTTGTGCATACTGGTGTCAGAGTATCCTAATCGCGGAGAGCCCGTATAAACATAATCCTTATACATCTAATCGATTCTTAACCCAGCTACAGATCATATCCCATGTATACAGTTCTACTCTAAAACTGGTAACCTTGTTTTGATCCGACTCTATTCCCATAGACAGTAATTGCTTCGCATCATCAGTAGATGACTTAACTGTCGACCCTGGTCTGGGCTGTGCCCATATTTTGACTTTTGTTGCATCTACTTCTTTAGAAGCCAACAATTTTCTTGAAACCACTCCCAACTTAATATAGTCGTTCTGACCGTCCTCAAATATCCTTTGATCCTCTGAAGAAAATTCACTGGTAGCGGTGATTTACTCTTCTGTCACCTTATTCCGCTCATATTTCTCATTATAGCATAATCAAGATCATATTAGTATACTATTTTGTCATTACCATAATCGCATGCTCTGATAACAAAAATGGTATGTTTTGGTGCTTTACTTAGTCACCTGACTGGTTAGCCCCTCGGGAACAACCAAAGGTACCTGAGCCGCTAGTTTTATGCACCGCCTCTTAGCCTAGGATTGGCACTTTATATAGAAGCCCATACATCTGGTTAGCCCTTATAGTTGGTGCAACCAGCCTAAGCTAGCCATGTCGGGGTAAGAGCCAAGACTTCATTCCTCACATCATCTAAAGAGAACCCCCAATCATGCAGTCAAATTTGCCATCTACTTAACTAGCTCTGATACCAAAAATGTCAAACCCCTTAATATTTTGACATTTATCGGAGTATCCATGCCAAGTTCAATGGGCATAGAGAAATAGTACAATACACTAATATATAATTCTTGATTATATTATAGAAAATCCCCTACAACGTTTATACAGATTACAAAATAAATTCTAAACACAACGAGTGACAGATGTAATATCCCAAAATGTACTCAAGGGCTATGTGTATAAATAGATAGTGAAATTAATGACAGAATTATCCTAAGAAATTGTACAATGACTTTAGCCCGATTAGTTATCGGTAAACGGCCTAAGTTTCGTCTAAAGTCGAGAATGACTAAGAACTTAATTAGAACATAAAATGACACAATTAATGGCCTTATGCAAGTATCAAAAATTAGGCCAAACCAAAGGAAAGGAGCAAGAAATGATTTATTTCGATAAATCATGAAATGTAAGGGCAAAATCGTAATTTGCCAATTATACAAAAAGTAATTAATAATTCCCATTTTTCTTGCCATTTTCGGTCAAGTAAGGGAAATATTGAAGAAATCAAATACTTGGTTTAAATGAATCAAGAAGGAGTGAATTTTGACGAACTAAAGGTTAGAGTTGAAAGTCAAAAGTTGGCATGGTCACTTTTAAGTTGGAAATTTTGACTAAGATATAAATGAATTGCAAGAGGACTTTGGTAATTAAATTGACACCTTTTTGGGCAGCCATTTCAGTCAAAAAGAGGCAAAGGGAAGATAAGAAAGCTAACCAATGTAAACTTGATCATGGTTGGCAAATTAACTCACTCTTTTTGCAAGAAACCACATGAAGTTGACACATGGAATTTACTCATTTCCTTGGTTGATTTCCGTCCAAGTGAGTAAAGAAAGCTCAAGTGAATTCATTTATTCACATTTCACTCTCTCTCTAAGCTCTCAAGGTCGGCTAACACAAGGGAAGAGGAAAGAGAAAGCACAAGAACATAAGGTTAGCTTATAGCCTTAAAATCATCTAGTAAATCTCTTCTATAGCTCAAACACCCTTCATAAATATTGTTCCTCTTAATGAGAGCTTCAATTCTATGGTTTTAGAATTTCAAGAGGAGGTGTTTTGAGCCATCTTGCAAAAGCACAAGTTGAAGAAACAAAGAAAGAATCTAAGGAGGAGCAAGATGTGAGCTTTAGCTTCCTTTTGATCTATAGATTGTGTTGGTTAGTTGAGGATTTTCCCATGTGAATTTCTACCCTGTTTTTGGTCAAGATAGGGTTTTAAAGATTCATGGTGTTTTGATTGCATTCATGGTATTTTATGATGTTTAGAAGGCATATGAAACTAGTTTGAGGCTTAAATTGCAAGTTTGGTAATTGTTGGACTATATGTCAAACTTCTGCCCTGTTCATGACATGGTGAAGGAATTGGAATTTGGTAATTTTGATATTTCCATTGGCAATAGAAGGAAAAATTGTGTAGGTATACAAATTGCTCATGATTTTTGGGTACTTGTAAATGAATTGGGGATATTTGGAAGTAAAGAATCAATGTTGTGTAATCTGCCTTCTGGAATCAGTTTTATTGCAATGGGTATTTTGTTGGTCAAATGATGTCCAACTTTTATGAAAATTTCCGATCTAAAAGTAGACCTGTCAAGATTCAATTTGATAGGTCATAATGGTCAATTAGATTTGTGTACTGAGAGTTCTGCATTTTTAAAGTTGGGTCATGTAAAACAGGAACTTTCTGGTACAATGAGTATAAAGGGGAAATTATGTATTAATTGGGGCACAAATAGCTAATGGCTATATTTTTCCTTGAAATTAGACTTAATGAGGGTCACGTAGAACTTAAAACCACCTTATTTAGATGTTTCTAGATTTAGTTATGAATTTTTGAAATTCGTTCAAGAATCATGGGATTCTTGGTTGCGGCCAAAATGTTTCTGACCTGTTTTTGGCCGCGGCCAAAACCCAAAATTTCCCATATTTCATATTTTTCAAGGCCTTTATTTAAGCTTCCAAGGGCTACGTAAATAACTCAAATGATAACCAACAAGTTAAAACCAAGGGTAAACATAGGAATGAGTCAAGGATAGTTAGTTTACCTTATACAAAATTATTAGAATAAGTAATAACCCGTCCAATTCATGAATTCCCATACATATAGGATTTGATATCTGCCCGGAACGACCAAAGAACTGGTAACACATCGCAAGACATTGGAAATACTAAGGTAGTAACTTCTCCCTCATATTCTATGTATCCTGCTTCATGCATATTATTGCCATTATACATACTTGAACTGTGAACATGAATCGGGCCGAATTGCCCTTTAAGCATTTAGATGAGAAGGGCTTTGGCCCAATAGAATACCCAGCGCTGTGGGAAGGGCCGGTACGTCCTTGAATAGAATTATTTATTGAATGAACATATCTCTGAATGTTGAATGAATATTAAAATGTCTGGTATGTAGTGGTTGTTATGGCATGTTTCTTCGTATGCATTTTATATTAGTATTATTTGTTACTACTGGGATTCTTTTGAATCTCACCCTTTTCCAATAACTAACCTGCAGCTCGGGCAAGTAGTTCTCATGGGAAGAAGATAGCCACAGACGGGTAGAAGTGAAGACTTAGAATTTATTTTCTGTTGGTTATATAACTTTTGGAATTGTATATTAAACTGAACGGTATTTTGTAAAATTAGTTCTCATGGTGGAAAAGTACACCAACTGTAAACCTGGAAGGTTGTATGTAACCGATGTAAATTATCTAGAAGCAGGTGACAGTACCAGGTGGACCCTTTAGTAGCAAACTTATTCTGATTATCTGCTAAGAACTTCAATAAGTACTCTGATATTAAGAAATGGAAATAGACCCGAATGAATTAAACCAATTTGAAAAATGAAAATGAGACCACAACTAAAATGTTTTGGAATACCTTTCGAAAACCTACTTAACTATAGGATCGTATCTTATAGTGAAGTTGGGATCCTAAATGGATTAAGAACTGCTTTTGGTCTCTCATGTGGCATCAAGTCATGTTTTCAACTGTTTTGTACGGTTCAAAAGTAGGGTGTTACAACAGACATATAACCAACAAAAAATTTACTGATTAGCACAGGACCTTTAGTTGCCAGCCACTGCAACTTTTCCCTTTGAGTTGTTTCCTCTAGCTGAATTAATATTGAATTATATAAACGGTGAGATTCATACGAATCTCAGTATTAATAAGCTATCAATCATATAAAATGTAAAAAGTAAATATGTATAGCAGTATATATCATGATGAAGCAACCAATAGTGCCAAGCATATGTCTGGCAATGCTCAAGAACAAAACGATGATTTTGTCCGAATCAAAATGATCACATGTTCCCGATGCGCATAAATTATAACCTCGTACATAGGAATCCACCTATGTAATGTTATCACACCAATAAAACTCATACATAGGAATCCACCTATGTAATGTGATCACATAAATAATCTAGAACAATAATCCACCTGTCCATACTTATCAAACAACTCAACTGGGTCTACCTGGCCATATGGTACCTTGCTTGTCACATGGGGTGGCACCTTGCTTGTCTCATGGGGTGGTACCTTTCTTGTCCCATACCCAGTGAGTACTCATACCACATGAAACATATTGTATTGAACATGACAAATAATGCAAATTAACATTCACATAGAATATGAGAGATATAGTTACTACCTAGACTCATTTCCAAAGTCTAACTACTACTGGTCCTCTAACTTTTTGTCTGCCTCAGGAAAATATCAAATCCTAAAATTCCCTAATTGATAAAAAATGAGTTATTACTCATTCATATCTTTTTAAAACTCATAAATTGGTTATCTTTACTCAAGTTGCCAAATTACCAAAATGCCCTTAGGAAATCTGATCTAATTCCCTTTTATACCAAGTATAATTATACTTCTTGAAAGTTATGACCCGAGTTTCCTATTCAATTTCACATGTAGAATCTATTTTTGATCTCATTTTTGACAAAATCACACTACGATGACCAGATTACCCTTGACAGCCACTAATTAGGGTTTTAGGGGCAAAATTGTCATTTTCGCAGGTTTTTCACAAATTTCTAGCTTTTCAGTCAACTTTGAAAATTCATAAATAAATCTAGAAAATTCAAAATTGAGTGGTTCTAGTTCCCATGTAAATTTTTTTCAATCATATTTTATGGAAAAATATCACAAAGCACCAGACATATCCACAAAATTCCAAAAAATTTGACAAAGCTAGTCTGCCACAGAATTTGTTCAAGATTCATGGTCAAATTTGAAAAATCATATCTTGCAATCAATGAGTTCAAATGGCTTATAATACCTATCAAATTAAAGCCCAGAATATCTACTTTCATCATGTAAAAGTTCATAAGATTTAGACTATATTAAGCCATTCAAAAACACACCACAATAAAACAGGAACAAACTAAAAAAATGGAAGTATCATGTTTAAACCTTTAAAACACCTTTATTTTCACTTGCAATCATATGATTAACCCCTTAAACACCATTTGAACATGATTAGTGTTAGTTTGGATAGCACCTCCCCTTAGGGTTTGAACATCCCCAAATTACAAATTTCAACCAACACAAACCAACAACCAATAATATCAAGAACAAGCTTAAATCTTCAAGAATTCATAAATTCTTATGCTTACCTTTGCTCTTCTTCCTCCAGCTACAAAACCGCTACACTTTTCCCTTCTTCTCCTTGAATTTAAACTTGATATATTGATGATTCAAGATAGTATGAGAGTTAGGGAGGTGTTTCAATGAATTAGGAGACAAGAACAAATAGAAATTTCTACCTACTTACCATGATTATACTTGTTCCTTGTTTCCTCTTCTTGTTCTTAGCTTTCTCCAAATCTCTTCCTCTCTCCTTTCCTTCCATTTTGGTTGACCTTGAGGCCCTTTATAGAGAAGGGAAGATCTCTCTAAAGCTCTCTTTAATCATGCAATTATACTATTATTTTAAAATGCATTTTTAACATGTAATTTGTTTTAATATTTTTCTTTACTTATGGCTTCTCCTTTGCTTCCACTTGTCCATCTCTTTTAAAAAATCTCCTCCTTCTTATCCCTTCTTGTAAAACTGACCTCTTCCTTAATTATTAAGGAATATTTTCTGAATTTATTTTATTTAGCCAAAATAACCATTTTGCCCATACACTTATTCTTCATTTTCGCACAAGCTAAAAAGCTGGGTATAATTTTTATCAAACTTTGAAAATTCATATCTAATTATATAAATATCTAATTGGTGTGGTTCTAAAGGACATGTGACCCTCATTAAGTATATTTCCAAGTAAAAATATAGCCTTTAGCCAAATGGAAGTTTAACATTTCCAGAATTTCCATTTTTGGACACTACCATAGAAAATTGACAGTTTACTGGGCTAACTTCAAAAATACATATCTCCTTGCGTACAAATCCAAATGAATTATATATCCTATCAAAATTAAAGCTTGATAAGTCTACTTTTATCTTGGAAATGGCACTATTTTTGGACATCATTTACCTATTTAAAAATATCACACAATACAAGTGCCTCAAAGGGAAACTAACTCGCAACATCACTAACTTATGTACCAAATAACTATGTTGTGTGTGTGATCTCTAATTTCCTTGTTCTATCTATTAATGTTCTCTTTAATTTACCATTTTATCTCCTTTAATACCACCAAGGTATAAAGCAATTTTGGTGACTAAAATTTAGGATGTTGCGCACATGGCATGCATGGTGGCTCAATCATATTTTTCCTTGTCTCCTTTTCTCTTTGGCTGACTTTGTTCAATATTGAAGGAAAAATATTGGCTTCTTATTTTTATTAGCCAAATGACTATTTTACCTTTACATTTTCTTCAGTTTTGCACCATGTTTTTTTCCTTCTTCCCTTTTTATTTTGACCAAATTTTCCACAATATATTAAGCCAATAATTGTTCTCTTCCATTCTCAATGTTAGGCAACAGTGTTAGGCTTTTATGAAGACAAAAAGTACACTTTATATCTTAGCCAAAACTTTGTGTAATCACTATTTCCACTATTTTGGCTACTTTAAGTGCACCAAAATTCACCATTTTATTCCATTTAGTATAATCAAATATACAAGGATTTTTTGTGAATAAAATTTAGGATATTACAATTAGAAAAAAGCAGTTTATGTGTTAGAGCATTAAATATGCCAAGCTTTAAACACGCTTCAAATCCTCTTTGTCTCCAACGGCTAATTCAAAGGACAAAAGGAACAATATGACATTCTCAATAGATAGAAGGAAAAACCTAACATCCAACGACTACATTAAAGAGCAATGGTAATCAATATTCTCACACTATAAATACAAGAGCATTGAAGATAGAGCAATAATGAACACTGTGCATTTACTGTTAAATTCATTGCTAAGTCTCAAAGCTCAATCTTTGTGTGAATTTATACTTCAGTGATGATTTATTTACTGTTGTGAGAGAATATACTTAAGCATTTACTTCAGTTAAGATACTTAAGGTAATGGAACCTTGAGTGACCATTGATTGAAAAGTTTAAGGGGGAGCGATTGTTCTTTGAAAAAGAACGCCTTGCTTGTACTGAGTCAGTAAGAGCCTTGTGAATCATGGTAAGATAGTGAAAATCTCAAAAAGGCTTTATGGGGGATAGACGTAGGTCAAATGGATTAGAATAAACCACTATAAATCTCTTTTATCCACCTTCAATGATATCTCTCTAACTCTTCTCTCTCTATTTAGTTTGTGTGGAAGTTTAAAATTTTTAATATCACCTAATTCACCACCTTTTAGGTGAAAGGTTTGAGCTAACATTTGATATCAAAGCTTGGTCTTCTTGTTTTTAGTTTTAACAGCCTAAGAAGGATCCTCTGTCAAGTATTGGTGAAGGTATACTTACTTATAGAGCGTCAATCAGTAGACAACCAGGATTTTATGGAGAACACTTCTCATCTTGGATTGCCAAATTCAAAGGGTTCATAACAGCAACTGAATATTGTCTCTTGCAAGTCATGCAATATTGAGACTATGTTCCTATGAAAAGAGGAGAAAGAATGATTTCAAAGATACCAGATGAGTTCAATGAAAATAATAAGAAACTAGTGACTCTCAGTTATAAGGCCAACTTTATGATTTAAAGTCCCTTAAGTCAAAACCAGTATTTCAAAATTTGTACTCTTCTATCTATCAAAGACATGTGGGAGGCTCTTGAAATAGGTCATGAAGGAACCTCTAGAATCAAAGAGAATAGAGTAAATACTCTCACCATTGAGTATGACTTATTCCAAATGAAGGCTAGAGAAAGCATCTTAGAGTTTAAGCTAAGATACACACATCTTGTCAATCAACTTGGTGCTCTTGGAAAAACATATGATCAAAGATCCTAATTGAGGAAAATTCTTAATATTCTCAAAAGTCAATAGGAAGCCAAAGTTACGACCATATAGGAGCTAAAGAACTTTATTCGGAAGATTATCAGAATATGAAGGAAAGTTAAAGTTCAAAAAGGAACTGACTAAAATGGATGAGAAGAAAAAGGAAAGGACTGGTGCTTAATTCTATAAAAGAAAAGGAACCATAAGAAGAAGAGGAGGTTAAAGATGAAGAAATAGGAATGATTGTCATGAGGTTCAAGAAATTCTACCGCAAGGACTAAGGATTCAAGAAGTTCCAGAAAGGAGGTCCAAGTGTTAGAAGAGAAGCAAAGGATACAATCATTTGCTTCGAATGCACAAGTTAGGACATATCAAATCAGAATGTCCTCTCTACCTAAAGAACAAAGAGAAGAAGAAGAGTAAGTGTGGGAAGAAGAAAGTCTATGTCTCTACAATATGGGAAGATAGCTCTTCAGAAGAAGAGATTGATGATGAAGAGGTTGCCAACATATGTTTGGAAGCTCGAGAAGAAGAATTAGAGATAGAGGAAGTAATGGATTTTAAGCCTAATTATGATGAATTATAGTTAGAAAATAATGCTTTACATTCTGAATTTGTCAAAGCAGTTAAGGAGTTAGTAAGCTCTAAAAAGAAAGCTAAACTCCTTAAAGAACAACTCAAGAAGCAATATAATGTTTCATGTCAATCATGTCAAGTTTTAGAGAAAACGAATAATGATCTTATCAAGACACTTGAGAAATTCATCGAGGGTAGTGAAATGATCAAAGTGATCCCGAAAGCTCAAAGGTGCACAAATGACAAGTCAGGGATTTGTTGTGATCCCAACCTTGATAAAAAGAAAGGTAAAAAAAAGAAACATGGTAAAGCCTATGTTAATTACTTTCAACATTTTGTGCATGTGTTTAATCCATTTGCTTATTGAAATTTTTGCAATAGAAAAGACATTATACAACTTCTTACAATCACAGAAAGGAAGGAATCATCAGCACCTATTCATGGGTTGCAAAAGAATCATGTGTCAAGAGTGATTCATACTAACCACAAAGGATCCAAGAAAGTATGTGTACCTAAAAATTGATTGTCTCTTTTTGTCAGCATGTCTCACGGCATCAAAGGTAAATAAATGGTACATTGACAATGGATGCTCGAGACACATGACTGGTGACAAAAACAAATTCACCTTGATGGAACCAAAACAAGGAGGCAAAGTCAGCTTTGGAGGCAATCAATCTGGGAAGATTGCTATAATTGGTGAAGTAGGCAAGAAAGATGGAGTACAAGTCAAAGATGTCTACTACATACAAGGATTGTGCCACAATCTACTTATTGTAAGCTAAAGCATTGATAGAGATAATTGGGTCATCTTTGATTTAAAGAATGCCTCATTGTGAGCAAGAAGGAATTTCAAATCAATAAGGATGATCTCAAGGTCAAGATAAAAGCCTAAAGGGATGGTAACTGTTATACTTTTGATATAAATACTTATGTTTCTGAAAATTGTTTTCTGAGTAATTATGATAAAAGTTGGTTATGGTATAAGAGACTTGTTTATGTCAACATGAACCAACTACACAAACTAATCAAAAATAATTTGGTTGTTAATTTTTCTAAACTTCAATTTAAAGATAATGCAATGTGTCACTTCTGTAAAAAAGGGAAACAAATAAAGTACTCCTCTAAATCTAAGAAGATAGTCTTAACAGAGAAGTCACTCCAACTACTCCACATGGATTTAGTTAAACCAGTAAGAGTAAAGAGTCTTAGTGGGAATCTCTGCACATTAGTGATAGTTTATGGCTATTCTAGATTTACTTGGACTATATTTCTTTCCTCAAAAGATGAAAATTTTGATGAATTTATTGTTTTTACCAAGAAGGTCCAAAATGAGAAAGGCATGCCTATTGTGTCTATTAGGACAGATAATGGTGGAGAATTCGAGAATAAAGCCTTTGGAGAATACTATAATGCAAATGGAATTGACCATAACTTATGAGCCCTAAGTACTCTATAACAAAATAGTGTTGTTGAAAGAAATAATAGAGTTCTCACCCATATGGCTAGAGCAATGTTAAATGAGAAAGAAGTGTCCCAAGTATTCTAGATAGACACAATGAGCACAAATTAGTACATATCAAACAGAGCTTACATCAAGATAATTCTTGGAAAGACACCTTGTAAGCTATACAAGGGAAGAAAGCCAAATCTAATTCATCTACATATTCTTGGTTGCAAGTGTTTCATCCACAATAATGGTAAATATAATCTCAGTAAATTTGACCTTAAATCTGATAAAGGTTTATCTCTTGGTTACAGAAATAGAAGTAAAGTATATATATATTCTTAGTAAACTTACATGTGTTATTGAAGAGTCTCTACATGTTGTGTTTGCTTAAAATGAGTCTCAACCAAAACCTAGTGAAGAGGAACTAGAGATAGTTCATAAATTAAGAGATCAAACTATGTCAAATTCTCCTATCTCTAAATCTGGAAAAGAGGAAAACACTTTTCATAATGATCATCTTTGAGATACATTAGAGATCATACCATAGACCAAGTTATAGGTGATATCAGAGGAGTAAAAGCTAGAAATAAAGTTCTGAATGAAGTTAGTTTCTCTGCCTTTATTTCTGAGATAGAACCTTTAAGAATTATGGAAGCCCTAATCTGTGTATTTGAAATGAAAGAGGAATTATATCATTTTAAGAGGAATAAAGTTTAAGATTGAGTACCTCGGCCTAAAGACCATTCGGTCATTGGCACCAAATGTGTATTCAAGGACAAGATTGATGAATCTGCAATCATTGTCAAAACAATGCAAGATTGGTTGTCAAAGGCTATAATCAAGAAGAATGAATTGATTATGAGAAAACCTATGCTTCAATAGCTAGATTGGAGGCTATAAAAGAGTATTAAAACTCTATTAAATGGACGTCAAGAGTGTTTTTCTCAATGGTTACATTATGGAAGAAGTCTATGTAAAACAACCACTTAGTTTTGAAGATGTAACTAAACCCAATCGTGTGTTTAGTCTTAAGAAAACACTTATGGTCTCAAACAAGCTCTAAGAGCTTGGTATGAACGTCTCAGTAAGTTCCTCCTTGATCAAGGCTTTGTTAAAGGCTAAGTAGACACAATATTATTCATCAAATATAAAAAGCATGATATTTTAGTTATTCAAATTTATATTGATTATATTATCTTTGGTGCTACTAATGAATCTCTTTGTTAATAATTTTCTAAAATAATGTAGGGATAATTTAAAATGTCTATGATGAGAGAATTGAACTGCTTCCTTAGATTGCAAATTAAGCAAAGGAAGAATGAGATATTTATCTCCTAGATCAAATATCTCAAAGAACGTTTGAAGAAGTATGGCATGGATCAATCAAATGGAACTGACACACCAATAAACTCAACGACTTTATTAGATGCTGATGTCAAAAAAGTGGACTTCAACATCACTAAATATATATGAAGGATTGATACACTACTCAACTTAACAGAAAGCAAATAAGACATTCAATTTAGTATTAGCATGTGCGCAAGATATCAATTAGCACCTAAAGAATCACATGCTAAACAGTAAAGAGGAATTTCATATACTTGGTAGACACTATAGAGCTTGGAATTTGATATCCCAAAGGTGGCAATAAATACTAGATGGCATACTCTAATTATGACCATGGGGGATACAAAACTAATAGAAATAGAACCAGTAGTCAATGCCAATTTCTTGGAGGCTCCATAGCATTATGGTTCAGCAATAAGCAAAACACAGTGCCATTATCTTCCACTAAAGCTAAGTACATAGTACCTGCAAGTTGCTGTACTCAAGTTCTATGGTTGAAACAACAACTTCAAGATCTAGGCATCCACTCCAAGGAGATACTAATCTATTATGACAATACAAGTACAATTAGCCTAACCAAAATCCTGTCCAGCATTCATGAACTAAGCATATTCACATAAGACATCACTTCATTAGAGATCATGTGTAAAAGAAGGATATAAAAGTGGTTTTCATACCTACACACCTTTAATTTGCATATATTTTCATAAAACCACTCACTAAAGATTAATTCCTATACATATGGAGAGAATTGGGAATGGTAAATCCCAATGAATTGTAAGAAAATTATTTCAAATCTTACATTTCTAATTGCCTATTGTATATATTTTGATGATTTTTAAACTTACTTGTAAGACCCCCTTTTTAAACCATAAATAATTACGGGCGATAAGCATATTATGTAACATAAAGTGTATAACATGGCGGAAACAAATAAATAGATCGTATTAGTTTACATTACGGGAGATTACCCTCAAAGGGTTTGATAACACATATAAATACATGTACAAAGAGTACCAAAACAATAATAGCTAGGTACAAGCGGAAGCACTATAATGGCAATGAAACACCAGAACTCTAATCACCAGTAAATGCCGCTTTGCCTTTTGAGCTACATGCTTCAGCTGACATGGTTTTGTTGTTTGTAAAGAATTAGATTCAAGAGAATCTCAGTAGCAACATGCTTACATACAAGTAAAATGCGAAAATAGATATGCAATGTCATGAAATGTAAGATGATCGAACGTAACTGTGTACACTAGCCCAAGGTCAAACTTTACGTCTGCCCTTGGTTGACTTGGTACCCCTGTTAGGTCCTTGACCACAACATGACGAATGGGTGTGTCTAGGACATTAGCTCATGTTACATGTACGACGTTCATAATAGGCATCACATAATAATTTGTAAGAAGGATGTTACTACCTTATTGCTTTCCTGGTATCCTTTCCTCGCAGTTCGAAGCTCAGGCAAGCTTAAACTTCAAATTGGTCTTAAGTCCTATAATACCCAAATATCATAGGTGAGTCATTACTCATTCACTCATTACGCCAAACTCCAGATATTGGTTAACTTAGCTTGACAATGCTAAGTTACCAAAATGCCCCTATAGACCTCGGTCTACTGGAATTTATCAAAATTTATGACTTGGGCTATTCCTATACAATTTCATGTGTAGAATCCATTTTTGACATCAAATTGGTCAAATTCAGGGTCAAATGATAAAAATACCCTTGGTTGCCTTTTCATTTGTGTTTTAAAGCACATTTTATCATTTCTCATTCTGGGGCTTTTCTCACTTAGTCGTCAACATAAACCTACACAATTTCATCATATAAACCCAATGTAATCATCAAAATTATAAAATTCTATCCCCTTAATCACATTCTACAAAGGGATTAGATTTCAAGTTCTTAGAAAAATTGTGTCGGTTTCTTGTTCTGTCTTGCTTAATCACCTCCTTTCTACATATAATCAAACTATTAGCTATTAACATGATCATTGGTTAAGGTTTGGGAATAACTTGAATTTCAAAGTCTTTTGTGTAATACCTTACTTCCAATAACCTCAGATGAGTGCAAAAGAGTAGTGAAATAAATTGTGAAACCATGATTTAATCCCAAACTGAATAAACTTTAAAAACATTAATGAATCCCAATATTATCTCAGGAGATAAATCTAGGATTGAGTAGGTTTTTCATATGGAATAAAAAATTTTCAAACATTTTTCATATTCACTGTCTCATTTAGACTCATTGATACTTCCTTTTATTTTATCAGAGTATACGAGCATGTCTCTGCTTCAATCTCACGTAGCATTCATTCGTTAATATTTCTCTAACGATTAGGAAGTGTTATGTAACTAAGTTATCTCTTTATTACATTACCATCCATTTACCTAGCTACAAGTACTATCAGTTCAACCACTATACTATTGTCACAGTTACCGATTTATACAATATATACATGTCCAAAATATCCAAATAGACAACCAACAGAGAAAGTAAATCTTTCAGCTTCATCCTCTAGCTGTCTGTATTTACTTTCTTTCCCTTTGAGCTACCAGCCTGTACTGTAATTTGTTTATAGAAAAAGAGTGAGATTCAAAAGAATCTCAGTAGTAATAGGTAGTCAATCATATAGATATAAAATCACAGAGCATGTTACACAGCCATCATATAAAAGAATCATCACAACAACATTCAATTCAACATGTAGTTCTCATACCATCATAGTACTAGGTATACCACAAGGCTCTGAGTGTTACCTGTGCAATAGGCCCTGGCATTCACTCGTGTATCACAAACAAATTCAATGGCCTGAGCGTCAACCCGTGCAATAGGCCCCGGGTGACAACCCCGCATAAACAAAATGTGCCAGACAATTCATGATGAAACTACACACATACAATGTATCTTATAACATATAAAAGACAAAGTTACTACCTGATAGCTTCTCTTGAGCAATATCCAATTGTTTCACTAAGCTCAGGCAGGTCTTAAACTTTGAACAGTATTAGGTCCTATAAATGGAATTTACGGACGACAAGTTATTATTTCGTCCAATACTTGTATAATCCAAATACTCAAGTCGGTTGTCATTAAGGTTAGAATACTAACCCAAAATCAAAGTCAAAAATTGTTCAACTATATCAAGTTGGTTAGTTTTACCCTTAAAGTTCATTACAATTACATAATACCATTGCATCTTTTATTTTCGCACATTTGAGTAAATCTGTCAGAATTTTCTTCAATCTTTGAAAATTCATAATTAATTCTACAAAACTCCAAATGATTGGTTCCAAGTTCTGTTCCAACATATTCAAGTCCTAGTATAAATAAAAATATTACAGGAAACTAATTATAACCAAACAATTCCATAAAATTCGTCAAACCCAATCTGCCACAGATTCCATTCCAGAATCAACCTTAAACTTTGAAAAATCGTATTTCTCAATCTACTGGTCCAATTGTGTCATATTACCCATCAAATTAAACCTCAGGATGTTTAATTTCGTCATGTAAAATTTCATAAGGTTTAGACAAGGTTTGGTTACTGAAACACGCATCGTAACAAATCTGCTCCAGAAAAACAAGTCTAACAGCAGGGTCATCTAACTTTCAAAAATTCCATAATTTTGTATAATTATCCAAAAATTATAAGTACATGGTTTTCAGCATAATTTTTCATGTAGAACTCAATGGAATGATCAAAATCATCAAAATCATAAAGCTTCAGCCCCAAAACCACTGGCAAGACAGAATCATTTTCAGCAAAATTACCAAAACAGAATTTTGTTGAACAACTTAGTCCAATATCATCATAAATAATCATTTAACCATAAATACATGATTAAACCATGATTAATCCTTTAAAATTCCTTTAGGATGAAAATGAAAAGTACCCAACCTTCATGAAGACTCATCCAAACAACAAACCAATCGGTTGAAAATGAAGCTTACGCTTACCTCTATACGTTTCCACAATCAGTTCGGAAATCCGGCAGTACTTCGTCTGGTGAGATGGCACCAAACACCTCCAAATGAAAATCTAAAATTGTAGAAATGAAGCTTAGGATGAGTAGAAGAAGGTTTGTGAAGGAAATTTTGGGAGAAAACACTGATTCGGTAGTGTTTCGGTGGATTGAACTCAAGAACATTTACTATTCATGTTTTCTCTTTCCTCTAACTATTTCTCAACATTATTTCTGATTTCTTCCTATTTTTGCTGATGATAAATGAAATAATGGAGTTTAAATAGTCATAAAGGTGTTCCAACATGTGTTAGAATCTTATGGTGCCACATATTCAGTGATTTAGCCAAACGGTGACACGTGTCCTTTCTTTTAATCAAATGGGTCTTGAGCTTTCCTAATGGTCAGGGAAAGTGAGAGCCCGATGATTTTTCCCCAGATCCTGAGTTCAGTGTTCAGGAAAATTAGTCGGGTGACCAGACCAGAGACCGGTGGATTTCCCCGGCTCGGGGCAACATGGCACCCTCTGGTGATGACAACTCAAAAGATAAAGTAACTTTGTCAAAAAGAGGAAACAAGTGTCACGCTCTTATTCGGCCAACACATTAAAGTCAAAAGCACCTTTTCTCTTCTTCCTTAAGATGATGCCATATGTCCCTTATGTGGGACCCATCCCTATCCCTTCCCTCCACCTAACTGTCCACTTTATCTGGGAAAGGAAAGTCAGGGAATTTTCCCCGGGTTCACCTACGAGGTGTCCTCCTTCATGGTCCCTACACAAAGTAAGATTATTTCATTTAATTATTACTTTATGACAACCAATAAAATCTTGATAAGTATCCTCTTTATTAAAATAACACCGTATACACAACACTGGGACCGGTGAATTTTCTTCCGACTAATTACATCTACAAGCAGTTCTTGTTGTTCATATTTTAGTATGTTACATTTTGAGTTCTACATCTTTCATTCATTATAACAACCAAACCATACCAAAAATAACACCAATAGCATCCACTTAAGCAAGAGAATCATGTTTGGAGATTTAACTTTGAGTTTCTTCACTTTCTCTCTCCTCAACGTCCGACCGTTTCTCTCTCTCCTCTTGGAATCTCTTGAAAAATCATTGATTCAAAGATGAAGAGATGAGTAAGAGAGATCATAGTAAGTTTAGGAAGCATGAATCACAAGTTTCAAGCTTCTTACCTTGAGTTGGAATGAAACCTAGCTCCTCCTTGCTCCACCACCTCTCAGCTCCCTCTCTCATTCGTTCTTACGTTCTAATTCTGTTTGCATGATGGAATGAAGAAATGGATGAAGGAAAGGAATAATATAGGTTGAGTTAAGTAATTAACTTAACATGGGTGACACTATTCCATTGGTCCACAAATCAATTTCTTGGTTTAATATTTCATTTCCCTTCCTTGCACTTTACTCAACCGTGTTATATGAGAATCGAGGGAAATAAATTGATCTCAACTATCCCATTGTCATATTGTAAGTTGTTGACTTTTGTCCTTTAACTTTGACTAGTTAACCATTCTTGACAATAAGTCACCGAAATAGGCTTATTAATTATCAAGTAGCCATTTCCCTCTTTTTAGTTCCCGTATAATTGAGATCATTAGGAAAATTAGAGGAAATTAATTGTTTCCCACTTTTTTGCAAAATTATAGTTTTGCCCCTACGTTTAATGATTTATCGAAATAAATCATTTCTTGCTTCTTTCCTTTGGTTTAACCAAATTTTGACTTGTACAATAGGCCTTTATTCATATCATTTCACATTTTAAATTTTGGTCATAATAGTAGACATTTTCGTGAACATTAATTGCTCTTTTGGGTCCTTGTTTAGCCAAATTGTATGTAATTGACAACTGAAATATTATAATAAATTCATATACAACACAATTCACCATTTTATTCTATTAGGTATATCAATTACATAGGAGGAACATTGGTGATTGCAAATTGGGGTGTTACATTTCTCCCCCACTTAATTAAATTTCATCCCTGAAATTTGTTACAAGTACTGACTCATAAACTTAGGGAAACACTTTTGCATGTCTTCCTCAACCTCCCATGTAGCTTCTTTAGGAGATAGTCCCTTCTATACTACTTTGATGAATGAGATGCTTCAGTATCTCGATTGTTTATCCTGCCGATCGATAATTTAGTCAGGTGTGACCTCATATGTCATGTCATCTCATAGGTCAACCTCTTCATATTTAATCACATGCTCGGGATCAGGTTGATATTTCTTTAATTGTGACACATGGAAGACATCAAGAAGCTTGCTTAAACTTAGAGGTAAAGCTATCTAGTATGCCACTGGCCCAATTCTTGACAAAATTTTGAAACGACTAATATATCTTGGGCTTAACTTCTTTACCTTCATCGCTCTGCTAATGCCAGTAGTAGGCAAAACTTTCATAAATACATGGCTACCAACCTCAAATTCGAGAGGTTTCTGCCTCTTATCAGCATAACTCTTTTGTGGACTCTGTGTAGCTAGTAGCATTTGCTTGATTAGCTTAATTTGTTCATTCGTTAGATCAATAATGTATAGACCACAGATCTGTCTCTCAGACAACTCTATCCAGCATAAGGGTGATTGACACTTCTTCCACACAACGTTTTATAAGGAGCCATCTGAATGCTCGAATAAACCAATTGTCTTGAAATTTGGTTAATTTTTCATAGTGATGATATGCTACCCTATTTTTATTAAGAGGTAACCTTATGGTTTTAGTAATGTTGTGAACATGAAAATGATGTTAGAAGAGGTTTAAGCATGGTAGGAAGAAAGTTTATAAAGTTTTCTAATTAGAAGTTGCAAAATCACTTTGTTTTAACCTAAGGTATAAATCAACCAGAACAAGGCAAGGGGAAGGAATGAGTTTTTTGTTAATTTTGATGTTTCCAATGAGTTTGGAATGAAAAATTGTGTAGGAAAAAGGTTAGAAAGTAACTTTGGAAGCATTGGAATTGAAAATAGAATTTTTACCTAAAAACCCTAAGTTTCAGCCCTAGTTGGTTTATATGGAATGATTTTGTTTTTGACAAATTTGAGATTTAGAAATGGATTCTACATGAAATTTTTTTTGGGACTAGCTTGTAGATATAATTTTAGAAAGGTTGGATTGAAAATCCAAAAGTTAGAGTTCAAGATTGTTTAAGGGTTGATGCTGTAAATTGTCTCCAGGGCGTTAGGTTTCTTTGGGTTCGGTTTTGATTAGTCAAACCTTGTCCAATAATTGTAAAATTTTATAGGTTAATATTATATGTCCAAATATTTAAATTTAGTCATATAATGCATTAATTGGATATCTAAGGAGAGAGTTATGATTTTTGGAAGTTATGTCAAGGAACAGACGAAAAATGTTGAGTCAGTCAGGTTTGTCATAAATTTTGGAACTTAACACCTTTAATTGACATTTTTTAATAATTTTTTTATATAGAGGACTTAAAGAGTTTCATATAGAAGCTAGAACCATCTTATTTGGAATTTTTTATATTAAGATATGAATTTTCAAAGTTGCCTAATGAAAACTGGCAGATTAGGTTTAGTTCTGGAATTTCTAGTTTTTAAAGAGGATTGTGATTTGGAGATAGATGAGGGTAAGAAACATGTTTTAAAGGCCAATATGACCACATTGAATACCCAAATCACAAGAGAGAAAGACATATCATATGTCTTCAATTAGAATTTATTAGACATAGAACAAAAGTATATTCGAGATAACCAACAAAGTTAAAATGAAGGATAATAATTTGGAATGGGTCAAGAAAAAAATAATCTTTTTTATGTCAATAGAATTGGAATAGGTAATGATCCATCTATTCACAAATTCTAAATTATAGGATTTGATATTTGCTCGAGCCAAAAGAAGAAGTGTGTTGGTAAAAGTAAATTGTGGGAAAGGCAATCAAGTAGTAAATATTTCTCTCATATAATATGTATTGTTCTGCATGTATGTTTTTACTATTAGATATATTCGTTTCATGAATATATGGAATTAATGTTGAACCAGTGTGTCCCGAGGAAATAAGACCTGTTAGACCAGTGTGTCTTTAGGCCATAAGACCTAATATGCATTTAGAATTGTATCGGGCAGTGACCCAAGGTTGTAAGTATCGAAAGTGAATTTGTGCATAGGGTAGAGACCCCAAGCTGTAAGATCTTATAGGCCATCTTGCTATATTAGACCAATATGTCCTATGATTGATGTTTATGCTACATCTTGAATGCTGGATGCTGTTCATGATAATGGTTTGTTTAGCATGCTTTGTGAACTTGTATACTTTATGATTGATTGTTGTTACTATTGAGATTCTTGCTAATCTCACCCTTTCCTATAATTGACATACAGCTAAGGCAAGAGGCTCTAGGGGTAAAGAGGTAAATGCTGATAAATAGAAGATGGAGATGAAGAACTTAAGAATTTTGTTATTTATCAGTACATAGATTTTGCTATGATGTAGGATATTTTAGTAGCCTTATGTGACTACATGCTTTGTACATAAATGTAAAGACATAACCATAGTGAAGCTAGTATCTGTAGTAATAGAAATAGAGGTAGCATAACATGTGTAGCATGAAATAGTTTTAGTTGATATATTATACATACCAAAACGGTAGTTACCTCTAACATAACAAATCAACTAGGTTTAGACAGTTGTATGATAAGGGCCCATAAGTTAACTATCAATACACTAGTTTATGAGCAGAGAAGTACTCTGATAATAATAGGTAAAGTTAAGGATTGATGAGTCATAATGAAGTTGTGAACCACTATTTAACTATTTTTGAAAGTTTTAAATTTTTCAAAAACAGCCCATTCAATTACAGGTTCAAACCCTATATTGAGGTTAGGATTTTACATTATTATCAAGAGTCTATTTGTCCCAAGATAGAATCCTAGCTTAGTGGTTCAAATTCATTATGTAAAAACTCATCTGGTAACTATGGAAATAGGGTGTCACGTGTCTTTTGGAAGAAAATGAATGGCCATGAATCACTCGAGTAACCACTTGAGTGATCATCACCACAAAGATGAAGCAGTCTTGATGATCTTAAAAATCAAGCAACTAAGGTTAACAATCATGGAAAAAGGGTAGACTACTTCAACATGGACAAATGTTTGAGTAATTACAAGATTAATCGAATTAGTTATTATGATTCTAATCTTATTTTTTTGGGCAGCATCACTCGAGTAACCACTAAAGTGATGGCAAAAGATTATCACTTCAGTGATCACTCAAGTGATTGCATGACCCAGTACTATTTTTATGAGTCAGAATTGTCCTTTCTCAAAATCACTATAAGGTTCACTACTAGTGCTCTGATCTTAACTCTTCTCAAATCAATCTACATCACTTTTTGACCAAAACACTATGTTTTAACCTCAAATCTCACCCATAAAAGCTTCCCAAATCCTCAGACCTAACCTTCGACAGTCACTCAAGTTGGGAACCAAAGTTGAAGAATTTTAAGTTTCTGGGCAAGCAATAGATATGGCAAGGACTAAGACTTGTAACACCCATCAATTATATCATTTTTTTATGCATGTGGAAGCATTACAGCTTAGGGGAAATGTAATATCTCATTTTTCACCAATACATTTATGTGTATATTTGATGTATATTTAGTGGAATAAAATGGAAGAAAATGATGTGGATCAATTTATGAGAATTTATGGAAAATATGTCAATCGCCGGTTACGCGTAAATTGGCCAAATAAGGATATATAAAGGCAATTAATATACGGGTAAAGGCCTATTATGGTAACTAATGGAGTTAAGTCAAAGAAATAGGCGGAAAATGATTTATTTCGGTAAATCATGAAGTGCAGGGGCAAAACGGTAATTTTGCCGTAAAATGGAAAATAATTATTTTTCCCCAATATTCCCACTAATATTAGTCAAATGAGAATTAAAAAGAGTAAAATGACTACTTGATCATAAATAAATCAATTTTGATAAATTATTATCAAAAATGGTCAAATAGTAAAAAAGTCAATGACTTATCAATAAGTTACAGGTTGGCATAAGGAGATAATTGAAGAATTAATACTTCCTTCTTTTTCTCATGGGATTTTCGGCTGTTATGTGGTATGGAGAAGGAAAATGGAATTAACTAAGAATAATTACATTTTAGACCAATGATAGGATGCCACATGTCACATTTTCTTAATATCTTTAATTATATCATTCTTTTCTCATCTCCAGCTGCTCATTTGCGATCAATTGAATCAGAAAGAGTGAGAGTAAGAACTGGAGAACGTGAAGAATGAAAGAGACAAACAGAAGCTAGGGTTCCTCGATCTCAAGGTAAGAGGCTTATACCTTGAGTCTAAAGCTACCTAATTCCTCTATGATCTCTTCTCCTCACCTTCTACCCTTGAAATCCTTGATGTTCAGCTGAATCAAACGCTGGTGGTAGAGAGAGAGAAAATGTGTAGGAGAGAGAAAGTCTAAGAAATCAAGAGGTAACTTCCTAAACTTGTTCCTCTTGCTTGATTAAGGTTAGTAGAGTTGTGTAGGGCTTGATTATGGTTCATTTGGTACAAGATAATCAAAAAAAGCCAAAGAGACCTTAATATGTAAATGTCTCCAATCAAGTCTAATGAATCCAACTAGTTAATATATTGGTTATAAGTAGAAAGGAGGTGATTAGGCCAAAGAAAATGAGAATCCGACACAACTTTTCTGGGAATTTATTTTTTCTTCCCTGTGCTGGACATGAAAAATAGATAGGAATTTGATAATTCTGATGCTTGCATTGGATTTAGGAGGCCAAATTGTGTAGGGTCTATGTTGACCCCGAAGTAAGAAAAGCCACGGAAAGTAAAATGACAAAATTACCCCTTATAAGCCTTATTTGAGGGGTGTCAAGGGTATTTTCATCATTGGAGATTGAATTTGGCCAATTCAAGGTTAGAAATGGATTCTACACATGAAAACGTGTTGGTATGGCCTAAGTCACGATTTTGAGAAAAATACTGATAATCAGGACCTAAGGGGTATTTTGGTAATTTTACACCATTAGGCTAAACTTACCAATAATATGAGTTTGGAAGGATGTATGGATGAGCAATAACTCACTTGTGGTATTTGAAGATTTCAGGACTTGACAACCAGTCTGGCCTCAGTAGTTGCCTGAGCTTGAATGGAGTGGGAAAGTCACATAGAGGAGCAACTGGGTAGTAACTGTCTTCATATGACATGCATGTGTATTATTTGTATCATCATCAAAATTTCTAACATGTTTAGATTGAGTGGAGTGATCACCCAGGTCCTTTCAGAGGTCGGTTGACACTCAGGTGAAATGTTCATAAATGCACAAGCGGTAACCAGGGCCTATCTTTGCGTGGGTGCCCCTCGGGGCCAAGAGAACCTGTCTAACGCATTGTCAGTTATGAGATTTCATTATATGTACTGCGTATAGATGTTCTCACGGGCTAAGAACCTATCTAGCGAGATGTCAGTTTATGAATTGCATGTTTTGCACTAAATAATGTTTTGATGATTTGATTGATGATTGTGTATAAAGCATGCTTTGTGTGTCACTTATATGTATGATATGTGTTACTACTGAGATTCCTGTGAGTCTCATCCTTTTTCCCAAAAACAAATCTCCAGTACATGGAGGAAGCTCGTAGGGAAAAGAGAAGGTAAATGACATGGAGCGAGGCCATGCAGCTGAAGAGCTTTATTTAGGTTGTCTAGTCTTATATAAGTATTCTAAGAACTTTTAAGAGCATTTTGGATTTGCATATGAAGTAGACTAGTGAGAGGATATAAGTATTGTAAAATAAATTGTGTATGAATGTGTTTATATGTGAATATGTATATCCAGCAGAGGCATTGTATAAAGTTCTAGCATTTTGGCACTCTGACGTTTATATTCGGTGAGTATTAGCTAATTGTTACTCTACCGTTGTATTGGGAAATGAGGTATCACATTTTTGGTATCAGAGCCAGGTTTTGGCAACGATGGTTATTGTCAGAGTCATAGAGCATAGATTTTGGTGATAAGTTTGTAATTACTAGAAATCCTCTTCTTTGACTAAAGAGAATTGCACAATTTATTAGTGTTGAGATGGTCAAAAGCATGAGGATAAGGTGTGGTGAAAGAGTTGATGCGATCCAGAATCAACAAGTTGTCTCTTCATATTCAAGTGTTGACTCTTCAACTTCAAACTATCATTTTCAAATTCCAGCCGGTCCAGTCACAAGAGCACAAGCTAAAATATTTAAGGAAGCATTGATTGGGCTTATTCAAGAGGCTAATGCAAATCAGATGGCAATTGGATCAACAATTGTAGATAAAGACATTGAAAACGTCATTAATTTCTTAGGGGCTGCAGATGGAGATACTAATCAAGTTTCGGGCTTGGAGACTTCAAAACAAAGAGCTTGGACCTAGTACTATACATGGGAGGACTCATTTGGGCCTAAATAAGCACATTTTGGGCCTTGAATGCTGATTAAATTTTGTGACTTTTATTTGTGCGAAAATTATTAGATATTGGGCCTATTTGACTTTTGGGTTTCCTAATTAATTAATTATATTATGTTATTTTCTATTTTCTAGGATGCATTGAATGCAATTAGGGTTTCTGAATATTTCTCTTTAAATACTTTGTAACCCTTCATTTGAAGGAGACCAAAGACTTGGAGACTTGATTATTGAATGAAAGGTTGCACTTTTCTACACCTTGCTTCTTGGGAGTGGATTCTCTCTAGGGTTCTTCTTAGAACTAACAGACTTATCAAGGCTTGATCAACCTTGTGGCGTCTTCCAACACTTTGGGTCCTTGTTCTTTCGTGCTCAAGGGTTCAAGTGGATCGTCGATCTGCGTTTAGCGTTCTTGGGGTGCGTATATTCAGATTGGTTGTGGGTTCGTGGGGTCTTCCCTTGTGGGTTCGCACCAAGAGTGGAGGAAGTGATGGAGTTGATTTGAGGATTGTGAGGAAGTTTAAGAAGATTTGAAGGAGAATTTAGATCAGAAAATGGCTGGTGAACTCGAGTTTATCAGGTTGAACTCGAGTGCATTTCAGCCAGAACTCGAGTTGGTCATTGAGAACTCTAGTGCATGAGTAATTTTCCCATAAATCATGTGTTTTCGGGCAGAAATTCGTGAGAGTTCACAAGTGAACTCGAGTATGCATTTCCTGAGAACTTTAGTGCCATGTAAAGGACTCGAGTGAATGATAATTTCCGCTGGGCATTAAGCTCTTGGGTAGATACTTCCAAGTCTAAACTGGCGTGACTCGAGTGCGATAGAGTTTGAGAACTCGAGTAAGGATTTAAGGACTCGAGTTCATGACTTCTATTTTTACTCTCAGTGTTTTCGGGTAGAAACTCTCATGGGTGAACTTATGAGACTCGAGTGTACTCTCAGTGAGAACTTGAGTACTCACTAGTACAAAATATAGATTTTACACCTGTTTTTTATACTTAACAAAACATGACATGTGTAGAAAGTGTGACTGGTGACATTTTCGTAAATATTTAAAGATGAAGAAACTTTCTACACGTGTTAAAAAGACAACACGTGTAGAAAGTAAATTTAAAATATTTTTTTTAATATTAATGACTTTAATTTTATTTTTAATTTTTTTAAAATAAATGACAACTTTCTATACCGGTTGGATTTCAACCGGTATAGAAACTAATGTTTCTACACTGGTTGGGCTTCTAACCCATGTAGAAACACACCAATTGGGTCCCAACCGGTATAGAAAATATGAGTTTCTACACCGGTTAGGTCCCAACCGATGTAGAAAAAACTTTCTACACAGGTTGCAACCCAACCGGTGTAGAAGATCTATTAAAACAAATGAGAACTCCCGCCCGCCTCAGCTTTTTCCCTTATCTCCCGCCAAGACCCTCCTGCCTTCCTCCCCCGCCAAGATCCTCTGCCTGCCCTCTTCCCCTGCCTCAGCTTTTTCCCTCTTTCTTCGCCAAGACCCCCTGTCTTAAGGGAAAGAACTATTGAGTGCAACCTCGTATTCAAGCCTTCCCCACCCTGCATAGCTCCACTAAATGCTTGACCTTCTCATGATTTACATCTAGCGTTGTATTAATCTCACTGTTTGTGATGTTCACTCTAGCAATCCTTACATCATCGTTAAGATGGGCAAGCAGGTCTCTTCTTCCTTTTTTTTCTTCCTCTAATTTTTTCAATTGATTTTGACCTTATATATATCTCATTTTTTGCACCAGAAACGAGATTCTTCATCTGAGATCCTTTCCCCTGCTTTTTTACCGAGGTTCGGTCGTCAGTTGGGTCTGACTTAGTTGGACTGACTAGGAAACAATGAGAGTTACGACCCCTTAACAAGTGAAACGGCACCGGATCAAAGCAAGCATCGATCAGAGTGGTCATCAATTTTCTTTTTATTAGCCTCATAAGTGGTAATAAAGTCGCCTCTTCTTTTAATTTTCTATTATTTCAGCTCTATCTTCCTGGTTTACTAAGTACCTTGGCGTCGCTGTTTTTACTGTGTTCTGTTTTGAACAAAATTGAATTTGATGAAGGCAATTCGTGATCATTCCGATGTTGTAGTTTGTTCTAGTGGCAGACTGGTCTTTTTCTTCTTTCTTTTTTTTCTCTCCCAATAATGGAAGACTGGTTAATGAATGAGTTTTCTTGTTTCCATTAAATACTGTGAAATAGAATTGAGATGGGTAAATGATCCAACAATTTAGCGAACTCATTTTTCATTTTTCTTGTTTGCTTTGAGTTCTGCCTAATGATTGGTATACTGA